>OX465597.1:358271015-363271015 GCA_950022295.1 Bromus sterilis
ATAGAAAATGCTACTGATCCCAAATTAAGTTCAACTCAAACAAAGTTTAAAGTTGTATTTTTGGATAGCTTATTTTCTCCTGATCATTTTTCATATATTATTTGTCCAATTTTGAGTTAATATGAATTTTCTATGAATTTCCAAAGTTTGGGCTATTTTCTGGATTTTCTGGAATTTCTTTAATTTATTTCAATTTCTGGAAATTCATTTATTGCGTCAGCATGACCTCATGCTGGCGTCATGGGGGGGCTGACATGTGGGGCCGAGGTGTCAGCCACTGGGTTAATTAACCAGGCTGTTTAATTTAACAAGTGGCTTAATTAAGCCACTGGGGCCCAGTGTCAGTGACATAGGGTCACTCAACCCAGGTGGGGTTAAGCCCCTAATCGTGGCCACGTCGGCGGGCCTGCCGGCGGCGGCGCTGCACGGGGAGGGTGCTCCCGGCCACCAAATCGCTCGCCGAGACCACCAGAGGGTAGCCCTCGAACTCGCGCTTCACCTAGGCGAGTCGGGCAACCACGGGGAGGCCTAACGTGACGACGGCGACTTGAACGGCGGCGGTCCGAGGCACGGCTTGGAACGGGATCGAGCTAGGGGGCCCTTCATGGTGCTGGGCTAGTCGGGATCAATCCAGAAGAGCTCGGCGAAGACGATGGACAGGTTCTCGAGTTCGTTTGCTTCACCGGTGCTCGCTGACAAGCACACCGGCGACGAGGAGCCACGGCTCTCATGGAGGAATGAGCTAGAGGAGGCGAGCGGGGTCGTGGCTTGAGGGGAAATTCTCACCAGACGCTGGTGAACACGTTGGAGCAGGTTTCGGAGGCGGGGAGGTTACGGCGGCGGCGAATCGACCAACTCGAGCTCCGGCGGCTGGCGGTGATCTGATAAACCTGGCGTCGCGTCTGGTCCAAATTGGAGCTCCTGCTTCTGCTAGTCGACGAAGACGAGGACGGGAGGAGGATGGACACACCAGCTTGAGCCCTAGGTGGCGTTGGCTGTGAGTTCCATGGCGGGGCGCTCCGGCGAGTCGTCGGGAGGTGGAGAAATCGGGCGAGGGAGATGGGGAGAGTGTCCGTGGAGAGGGGGCATGGAACGGGGAAGCCTCTGAGCGTCTCCAGGCGTGAAGAGGTGGCGAGGGAGAAGCAGGAGGTGGCCAGGGGCTCGTCGGCGGCCACGGCATGGTTGCCACGCAGCAGTGCCCCTGCTTGAGGAAGACGACAGGCGCGGGAGTGGGCTGGGCCGGCTGGGGGATGAGTTGGGCTCCTTTGCAGGTAAGCCCCTTTTCCTTTTCTGTTTTCTTTTTATTTTCTGTAAATTTATTTTTCTTAGCAAATAATTAGCTAGGCATTTTTATAAATGCTCAAATCTTTTATATGGCCTCATAATAATATAGACTAGCCACTTATAAAGTTTCAACATTTTTAAAATTCAAATAATTTGAATCTTAACTCAAATAGGGGTTTTTAATTAATTCCAAGGCACTGTTTGAATATTTGAAAAATCCATGAGCATGGGGTGGGTCCCACATCACTTGATATGTGATCACACTCATTTATAAGACTTTATAAAATTCTAACATGAATTTTTGGAGAAGATGTTTATCTGGCCTTTTGAATTAATTCAACTGGGGGGGGTTCCTTCTCCCATTTTGCTTTTGATTTTGATTTCAAAGATTTCTTTTGAAAATTTTAACATGATGCAAAGATACTTGCTAACCCTAGCACATTACCTAACAGAGGGTTCTGACAACTCGCCTCCACTCAACAGAATCTCGACCCGAGATTCAGAAGTCAGCGGGAGGAAGGTGGGGTACTCGGCACTGAGACGGTCTTCTCTTTCCCACGTAGCTTCTCTCTCAGAGTGGTGTGACCATTGCACTTTCAGAAACATAATATTCTGACGACGAGTGACACGCTCTGCGGAATCAAGAATACGAACGGGGTATTCTCGATAAGAAAGGTCATCTTGGAGATCAAGCGTTTCATGGTCGACTTCGCGGATGGGGTCCTTGAAGCAACGCCTGAGTTGGGACACATGGAATACATCATGTACTCGGGAAAGGTGCGGGGGTAGTTCAAGTTGGTAGGCAACTTCTCTACGTTTAGCAAGAATGCGGAGAGGTCCGATGTAACGTGGGGCCAACTTGCCTTTGATACCGAAATGTTGGGTTCCCTTCAGAGGAGTAACCCAGAGGTAAGCCTTCTCATCCAGATTGTAGCTCTCTTGCCTATGATGACGATCATAGTAGCTTTTCTGACGAGACTGGGCTGCTTTCAATTGATCACGAACAATGCGAACTTGCTCTTCTGCTTCCTTGATCATATCCGGTCCAAAGAATTGTCTTTCACCGGTTTCTGACAAGTTTAAAGGGGTTCGACATCGTCGTCCATAAAGGAGTTCAAAAGGAGCCATGTTCAGACTAGATTGAAAACTATTGTTATAAGCAAATTCGGCAAATGGAAGAGATTTCTCCCAATTCTTTCCGAATGAGATAACACAAGCTCTGAGCATGTCTTCAAGAATTTGGTTAACCCTTTCGACTTGACCGCTAGACTGAGGATGGAAAGCCGTACTAAAGGAGAGATGAGTTCCCATACCATTCTGAAAGCTTCCCCAAAATCTAGAGGTGAAAAGGCTACCGCGATCAGAATTGATTTCCAAAGGAACACCATGAAGGGATACAATTCTAGAGACGTACAAGTCCGCCAACTGGCTAGCAGTTATAGACTCGCGAACTGGAAGGAAGTGAGCAACTTTGGAAAGCCTATCTATGACAACGAAGATGGCATTGTTTCCTTTCTGGGTTTTTGGAAAGCCGGTGATGAAGTCCATACCGACTTTGTCCCATTTCCCTTCTGGAATAGACAATGGTTGAAGTGTACCAGCAGGTCTTTGATGTTCTGCCTTAATGCGACGACAAACATCACATTCGGCAACAAATTGAGCAATGTCTCTCTTCATCCTAGTCCACCAAAATCTCTGGCGTAGATCTCGGTACATTTTTGTGCTACCGGGATGAATCGAGAGGGGTGTGTCATGGGCTTCTTTGAGGATGAGTTGCCTTAGTTCCCTATTCTTAGGTACTACTAAACGATTTTCAAAGAATACCGTTCCCTTGCTATCTGTGGAGAAACATTTAGCAACTCCGCTAGCAATGTTCTCCTTGATCCGGCGAACACCTCGTGCACGCCTTTGGGAAACTATGATTTGATCCTCAAGAGTTGGTTTCGCCACCAAGGTAGAAAGATAGCGATGAGGAACAATCTCAAGATTAAGCTTGCGAAATTCCTCATGAAGAAGTGGTTGATACTGTTGTAACATGAGGTTGTTACAATACGACTTACGACTTAGTGCATCAGCCATGACATTGGCTTTGCATGGGGTGTAAGAAATTCATACGTCGTAATATTTTATCAACACACTCCAGCGTCTTTGCCTGAGATTAAGATCTGGCTGGGTGAAAATGTATTTGAGGCTTTGGTTGTCGGAATAGATCTCGCAACGGTTACCAAGGAGGTAATGTCGCCAAGTTGTTAGGGCATGAACTACGGCAGCGAGTTCAAGGTCATGGGTAGGATAGTTCTCTTCATGTGGCCGCAACTGGCGTGAAGCATAAGCTACCACATGTCGATCTTGCAGAAGTATGCATCCTAACCCTTGTCGTGATGCGTCACAATAGATCTCGAAATCCTTTTTGGTGTCTGGAGGTGCAAGTACGGGTGCAGAAGTCAACCTTCTTTTTAGCTCTTGAAAGCTTTCCTCGCACTTGGGAGTCCATAGGAATTTCTTATCTTTCTTGAGGAGTTCAGTTAGAGGCTTTGCAACTTTAGAAAAGTTCTCGACGAAGCGACGGCAATAGATGGCTAGGCCAAGAAAACTCCTAACTTGCTTAAACGATTCAGGTGGAGTCCAGTCAAGGACGGCCTAAACTCTCTCGGGATTCACAGGAATGCCTTTTGCAGAAATCACGTGGCCTAAGTAGGTCACTTCTGGTAGCCAAAATTCACACTTGGAGAATTTAGCATACAGGCGATGCTCTCTAAGTTTCATCAATACCAGCCTTAGGTGTTCGGCATGTTCTTCTTCGTTCTTCGAGTAGATGAGAATATCATCGAGATAAACCACAACAAATTTATCTAAGTACTCCATGAAGATCGAATTCATCATGCGTGAGAAAGTGGAGGGGGCATTGGTTAAACCAAAGGACATGACGGTGTACTCGTAAAGACCATAACGAGTAGTAAAAGCCGTTTTGGGAATGTCCTTGTTTCGGATCTTGATTTGATGATAACCTAATCTCAAATCCATCTTGGAGAAGACAGAGGATCCTGCAAGTTGATCATAAAGATCATTGATCCTGGGCAATGGGTACTTGTTCTTTATCGTCGCTAAATTTAGCGGGCGATAGTCTACGCACATCCTTTCTGTTCCATCTTTCTTCGTTACGAACAGAACGGGGCAACCCCATGGCGATGAGCTAGGGCGGATGAAGCCTTTTTCCAACAAAGCATCCAGTTGGGTTTTAAGCTCAGCTAACTCACGTGGGGCCATTTTGCACGGGCGTCTAGAAATTGGTGCGGTTCCTGGTACAAGATCCACTATAAACTCTACACATCTGTCGGGTGGCATGCCCGGCAGCTCTTTAGGAAAGACATCCGGGAAGTCACGAACCACCGGAATATCTTCAAGTTCGGGAAGGCGAAGTACATTCAAAGAATGCACTTGGGTTCTTGTTCTGGGTGAGGTATAGTTGACGGTCTTTCCTGAAGGGTGGGTGAGTTTCACGGATTTGCCTTTGCAATCCAGGTAGGCATTCTGTCTTGATAGCCAATCCATGCCAAGGATGACATCAATATCTGAAGACTTGAGGGCTATGAGTGAAGCAAGGAATACTAAACCCTCAATTGCAATTTGATTACCATGGCTTACTCTATTAGTTTGCCATCTTGACCCTGGAGTTTGAATAATCATGGGGGTGGATAATTCAACAAAAGATAACTCATGACGAAGTGCATAACTTTCCGACATGAATGAATGAGATGCTCCTGGGTCGAAAAGAACGTAAGTAGGAACATAATTGACTGGGAGCGTACCAAGAATGACGTCAGTGGTGTCGTTAGTCTCTTCGGCGGCAATATGGTTCACACGTCCACGAGTGGCGGGAGGAGCGGGTTTGGCGGTGTAGACCTTTTGGGGGGGCTTGCCACGACCATTGTTGTTGCCTCCGGCACGGGTTGGAGCATTCTGATTCTGTAGCTGGTTCTGGGGACAATCGCGAGAGTAGTGGCCTGCCTGACCACACTTGTAACAGGCTCCGAAAACAGTGCGTGGAGCTGGGTTGTTTGGTGGAGCTGGGTGGAACTGGGTTGGTGGACGAGGCGCCACATAGGATGGCCTCGGTGGGTTGTTCTGGCGGAACATACTATTTGGGATCCAGATCTTGCGCTTCTGGGAGCCTGAACTGGATGATCCATCGTCTCTAGGGTGTTTGTGAAAGTCGTTGGGGGTGTTCATGTCCTCTGCCTTGATGGCCTTGTTGACAAGGACCTGGAAGGTGGCAAAGTCATGAAGGTTGAGCTCACGACGGAGTCCAGAATTGAGTCCACGACGGAACCTCTCTTGCTTCTTTGCGTCGGTGGAGACTTCTTCAGTAGCATAACGAGCAAGCCGGTTGAACTCAGGACTAAACTCGTCAACAGTCCTTCTGCCTTGAGTGAGGTTGCATAACTCCTCACGCTTGCGGTCCATAAGACCCTTGGGAATGTGGTGCTCGCGGAAAGAAGTGCAGAATTCATCCCAAGATGCGGGTGGTCCAACGGGATGCATGTTCAGGAAGTTCTCCCACCAAGAGCTAGCTGCACCTTCAAGGTGATAGGTGGCATAGCTGACCTTGTCGCCATCCGCAACATGGCCTGCCTGGAGCTTCCTCTCGATGCTGCGAAGCCATTCATCGGCGTCAAGGGGCTCGGTGGAGTAACTGAAAACCGGGGGATGAAGCCGGATGAAGTCGTTCAGGGACACCAACTCGTTGCGCTGCTGAGTGGTGTTGCGAGCAATGACCTCCAACAAATGGTGAGAGTCTCGGCGGTTCCTCTCAACCTCCATCAGAACCTGAGCCATCGTGGGAGGGGGTGGAAGGTTGCCTTCCTCCTGTTCATTCCCACGACCCTGGTTACGACCAAGCTGGCCACGGGTTCCTTGAGACATTCTGAAGGTGAAAAACCAAAGTCAAACAGAGTTGATTGGGAGAGTCTAAACAAGGTACTGAAGTACTGGAAGGATTACAGAGCAAAGGAAGTAATCATCTTGACAACATGGTGATAAAAGCATACAAGCCATATATTCACAAGATGTCATACAAACCATACATCGTTTTAGTACAAGCACTAAGCTAATACAAACGTGATGAAGATAATACATCCTTCAGAGGCACTCTGACTTCCTATACATTATTTATCTAAGCCTCTGGAACTTAGACACCTTGCGTACAATATACTAAGATACTACTACCTCCTCACTAAGTAAGACCACAAGCGGTCTCACTCATCTCCATCTCCATAGTAGTCCTCGTAAAACTTAGCCGTGTATCCCGGTAACTGAAGGTGACCATCGGAAAACACGGAGGCCTGTGGACCCTGATATCCATTTGGGCAAGGATGGGGCCTAGGTCCAGCGTAGGGTGGAAGCAAAGGACCACGGGGTGAAAAAATGCCTCCAATCTCGGGCCAAGCAACTCGAGAAGGCATCTGAGTCCTCACAGGGTAGATAGCATCATACTCAACTGATCCAACGCTCACGAAGGGTGCCAATAGTGTCAGTGCTCAATACAGACGAACACGGGTGGCGTGAAGCTCAAAACGAAGAGCGCGTGCATCACGATCTCGATCACTAGCAAACCTAGCAGTCATTTGAAGTACTGGATCTTCTGCAGAGTGATCTGAGTAGAGTCCGGTGTAATATCCCTCTTCTCCTGGAAGTGTAGCAGGGATATAGCGGAACGAGGTCTCTCTCAGCATAGTGTGCTCCTCTCTCAGCAGGGTAATACATGAGTATGCAGCATCCTGCACAGCCATGTTCTAGGTAATGCCAATGCCATGTCCAAAGTGGATAGGCTGAGTGACTCTAACGTGGTGCAGGTAGATCCTGACAATGCAGTGGAACTGGGTCTGGTTGAAGTCGTGGAACTGCTCCTCGACGGTGTACTCAGGATACCATCGATATCCCCCATAGGACATCATCTCGATCAACGTGGCGGGATGGCCACGCACACCGAGGCACCTGGTCAAACGAACAATCTGCCGAGGGGGAAGCTCTGCCATCTGAAACAAAAAGAAGGAGTTTGCAAATGCATCAGATTATGAGATAAACCTGGAATGACTCGGACAACATAACGGCTGTAATTGCAAGAAAAAGACAATTTCTCACAACATGGAAACATCACTTACATACATGTAAGAAATCAGGAAGCATAACCACTCTAACAAACCGATCACAACTTTCCTACGGCTACACGGAAGCAAACAACGAGATGTTCTAATCAGACAGAGGAGAGCCTAGTCCTATCTTCCCGTAGAATAAGATGAGGGTGACTCAGAACTCAGAACGAAGGGGGTAAGGATAAAAAAGAAGCCTTACGTTGTTCCCTTATATACCCAGAGTAACTATATAACTATAGCAAGCTAGACTCGACTTCGGCCAAGGCTACTAGTCCTACAGTCAGTCCTGCTCTGATACCAAGTCTATCGGGACCCGTGGTTAGCGTATGCAAGTCCAGCTAAGACATAGTCATATGGAGAGCCGAGAACCGTACCCACTTGTCTAAGCAGACAAGGCCAAGCACAGAACGTTCTCGGAGAGCATCGTACGTGAGGGGCATCCCATCCAGGACGGATGATCAACTGAGATGGGTCCTCATCGTCCGCACACAAGTCTAATGATATGGGTGGTGAAATCCCATATTCAAAGACAAGTCGCCTCAACCATACTATCGACTATCTCATAACTCTTACATAGACTTACTCCAGCCCGATCACTTAGTCGGGGTCTAGGGTGGGCTCGATCATACATCAAAGTGTGCACGAGACGGAGTCTCGAGCAATCGCATCGCGATGCCCCAAGCTGCGCACATCTAAGGGCCACTTGGTGTATAAAATACCGCCAGCCAGATCACAACTAAGGTCTCGAAAACCCATACAAAGACATGCATGTTATAAACATACACGCAGCACACATGCCTTGTATGAACAGTAGGTATCATTGCAATTCTCTACAAAGTATTCATTTTTATTGATAACTCTTATAGAGTGCACACAGAGATCACAAGCATGTGATCCAACATTACAACACAAGCGGAAGCAAAGTATGTCTGAGTACAGACAAGTTTAACAAATGGCTTAAGAAGCCTTATTTAAACACATGCCCTCCACGAGGGAACCAGTCGTCTGACTGGGACTAGACTAGCTTGATCTTCAGTCGTCGAGCTCGATGAAGAAGCCACCTTCGGGGTCAGTGGGTTCATCTAAAACATAGATTAAGCAAACGTGAGTACAAAGTCGTACTCAGCAAGACTTACATAGGAGCTATACTACTCATGCACATGTATCAAGGTAAAGGGAGGTGGGGTTTCACTTGCAGAAATGCCAGCTTTGACTTGGCTAGTCCTGAACTACGAGTACCAGACTTTGAGGTAAGAAGCATACACGAGTCCACTACTTTCTCCAACCAATTACACCACTATGGTGCCTTCCTCGACTTCCCCACGAGAAAGCACGCCATAGCACTCACACTTATCTTGGTGTGTTTTAGAAGTATCCAGTTCAAGTTGTCTAATAATCAAGCTAAGCTTTCCAAGCAGTCCATAATCGCGGACGCGGCTATTCGAATAGTTTTGTTAACCCTGCAGGGGTGTACCGCTACACACACATGATCATCAGTTACCGCCTTTGATCTCGACACCGTTCAAGAAGTGTCGGCGAGGATGCTCACCACAACTGTTACCTCATAGCCTATCTAGTCCGAGAAAGCCGCCTACCTGGGTTGGCTACCACTATCGTGAACCCGGCCGTGTAAGAGCAAAGTTATAACCCCATGAGTTTTGGATATTGTTGGGCAAAACAGTAGAGGAACTAACAAGTTTTCTAGTGTGAAACAGATGGTTAGGTTCCTGAAGTTATAGGTTGGTGATAAAGCTTCAACGAAGATTTACACCTTTACTGAAGGATATCCTCTGGAGTGAAGCTCATCACGGATGTCGACCCCTAAAAAGATAAGGAATCCTGAAGCACGTCTCATCGAAGGAGATGACCAAGATGGCGCAAGACTTAGTTGTTTTTGCGTAGTTCTTTTTTTCTTCTTTGAGTCGTAGGAAAAACCGTACTATCAAGAGGGGTTTAGTAAATGTACTCCGAAGGTTTTGGTGAAAAGACTCAGATCGAATCCAAACCTGTGAGAAGCCAGAGTTGAGAAATCTCATGTGCGCTAGGTAATGCTTCACCAGCGAAGACTTAGTTCTTTCGGCTCCAGAAGCAGAACCAAGTCCGTGAGTCTGCTTTACTTGGACCGCAAGTAAAGTTGCGATTTGATTGGAAATATGACCGTTGGGGACAGGTGTCAAGCTGTCACATCGGGTCACTTCAGTCATTTCGCACCTAGGGATTGCCACCTATAAATACGCCACCCCCGCCCTCATTGGCCGGCGGCTGCTCCGAGATTATTTCCTTACAGAGAAAAGAAGTTTGTTAGCCTTTTTATCTTGGAGAACTGCAATTCTCCTAGACGGTTAGAGAGTTGTTCTTCAGAGAGCGAAGAGTTATTGTCGCCTCGAAGTCCAGTTTGTCAAAGGTTTCGGAGATTTCCTCAATAATCAACCACGAGTGAAGAACTGACCAAGCTCAAGGAGATTGGTGCAGTGGAGATACGGACGGAGAGAGGTTAGCTCCTGTGTTCAATCACAAGTCCCTCCAACCAGACGTAGCATTTTGCAGAGTGTGAACTGGTCGAACAAACATCGCCGAGTCAAGAGTTCGTTCTACTTTCTGCACTTACATTCAGTTTATCAATTGCTTCAGTGGTATGCTTCAATGCAATTGATTCGATGATTTTGATTCGCTATGTTATGCTTCAATCATGTTCTACTTCAATGTTTACCTTTCTGTTGAATCTCTTCGGTTGCTGAGTTATGCTTCACTTCATAGTTTCATGCAAAATTTTGAAGTGATCATTCACCCCCTCCCCCTCTGATCACATACTTGGACTAACAGGCCGGTTTACCGAAGTGGACCCAAGTGATGTGTGCGTGGTGCATAAGCCGGTCTCGGATGAGCCGTTCTCTCACTTAGCATCCAGGCCACAGACCTACCAGAACTCCGAACTATTGCGACATCTGGACATCGAATGGGATGAGTTAATAAGTTGAGAGGGGTCAGTGAGCCCAATGTGTGGTTGTACTCTTCATCTTGGATCACCACACAAGAACTCGGACTTAGGGCGGTGTTCAACGAGACAACCCACCGTGTACTCCTACATAGCCTCTCATCGTTGACCTTGTATTAGGGTAGATTCACGAACACTTTTCTACCATCATCATCATGATCACTACCATCCCGACTCACATAACAGTATCATCATGGTATCACTCTAAGCATGCAATAAGAAGTAACAATTGCAGGGGCCACATGATATCAATCAACTCCTACATTTGCTAGGATTGTGGTTTGCTTACTACTGTGACAAAATGATAGGTCATGCAAAGGAATGGTTTCATCTATGCGGTAGAAACGCATCATGGTAATCATCCTAAACAATGCATAAGAGAGACATGAGAGGGAAGTGGGATTTTATTGACATGATCAATGGGGGTTTGCTTGCCTTGCTGACGAGGTTCGGGTTCGGGGTCTTCAACGAAGGGGGCAGCCTCCTGCTCCGGTTCCACCTCTACTCGACAAACAACAAACAAGGTAGCAAAGTAAATACAATGCAAAATCACACGATGGAAGGTTGAAACTTGATGTATATGCTTTGATGTGTGAAGAAATTCCATTTAAATGGAGTATATTGCAAATTGAATTGCAAATTGAAACTCCAATTTGAATTCAAACTTAGCCAAGTTACATGTGACATTGTTTGATCAATTTGAATCATTTTGAAATGTGTATGATATGCCTCTGATGTGTGGTTTAAATGTAGCATGTTTCCATGGTCAAAGTTCCAAAAAGTTTTGAATTGAATTTGATTTAATTCCATTTAAATCAAATAGAAAATGCCACTGATCCCAAATTAAATTCAACTCAAACAAAGTTGAAAGGTGGATTTTTGGATAGCTTATTTTCTCCTGATCATTTTTCATATATTATTTGTCCAATTTGGAGTTAATATGAATTTTCTATGAATTTCCAAAGTTTGGGCCATTTTCTGGATTTTCTGGAATTTCTTTAATTTATTTCAATTTCTGGAAATTCATTTATTGCGTCAGCATGACCTCATGCTGGCGTCAGCGGGGGGGCTGACATGTGGGGCCGAGGTGTCAGCCACTGGGTTAATTAACCCGGCTGTTTAATTTAACCAGTGGCTTAATTAAGCCACTGGGGCCAAGTGTCAGTGACCTAGGGTCACTCAACCCAGGTGGGGTTAAGCCCCTAATCGTGGCCACGTCGGCGGGCCTGCCGGAGGCTAAACGCCGGCGTCATAGACGCGGCGGCGCTGCACGGGGAGGGTGCTCCCGGCCACCAAATCTCTCGCCGAGACCACCAGAGGGTAGCCCTCGAACTCGCGCTTCACCTAGGCGAGTCGGGCGACCACGGGGAGGCCTGACGTGACGACGGAGACTTGAACGGCGGCGGTCCGAGGCACGGCTTGGAACGGGATCGAGCTAGGGGGCCCTTCCTGGCGCAGGGCTAGTCGGGATCGATCCAGAAGAGCTCGGCGAAGATGATGGACAGGTTCTCGAGTTCGTTTGCTTTACGGGTGCTCGCTGACGAGCACACCGGCGACGAGGAGCCACGGCTCTCATGGCGGAATGACCTAGAGGAGGCGAGCGGGGTCGTGGCTTGAGGGGAAATGCTCACCAGACGCTGGTGAACACGTTGGAGCAAGTGTCGAAGGCGGGGAGGATACGGCGGCGGCGAATCGACCAACTCGAGCTCCGGCGGCCGGCGGTGATCTGATGAACCTGGCGTCGCGTCTGGTCCAAATTGGAGCTCCTGCTTCTTCTAGTCGACGAAGACGAGGACGGGGAGGAGGATGGACACACCAGCTTGAGCCCTAGGTGGCGTTGGCTGCGAGTTCCATGGCGAGGCGCTCCGGCGAGTCGTCGGGACGTGGAGAAATCGGGGGAGGGAGATGGGGAGAGTGTCCGTGGAGAGGGGGAATGGAACGGGGAAGCCTCTGGGCGTCTCCAGGCGTGAAGAGGTGGCGAGGGAGAATCAGGAGGTGGTCAGGGGCTTGTCGGCGGCCACGGCATGGTCGCCACGCAGCAGTGCCCCTGCTTGAGGAAGACGACAGGCGCGGGAGTGGGCTGGGCCGGCTGGGGGATGAGTTGGGCTCCTTTGCAGGTAAGCCCCTTTTCCTTTTCTGTTTTCTTTTTCTTATCTGTAAATTTGTTTTGCTTAGCAAATAATTAGCTAGGCATTTTTATAAATTCTCAAATCTTTTATATGGCCTCATAATAATATAGACTAGCCACTTATAAAGTTTCAACATTTTTAAAATTCAAATAATTTGAATCTTAACTCAAATAGGGGTTTTTAATTAATTCCAAGGCACTGTTTGAATATTTGAAAAATCCATGAGCATGGGGTGGGTCCCACATCACTTGATATGTGATCACACTCATTTATAAGACTTTTCAAAATTCTAACATGAATTTTTGGAGAAGATTTTTATCTGGCCTTTTGAATTAATTCAACTGGGGAGGGGGGTTCCTTCTCCCATTTTTCTTTTGATTTTGATTTCAAAGATTTCTTTTGAAAATTTTAACATGATGTAAAGAGACTTGCTAACCCTAGCACATTACCTAACAGAGGGTTCTGACAGTCTGGCCAGATAATGTTGGATACCGTAATACCGAGAGGGCCCAAAGAATTATCTCTCCATCGTTAGAGGAGCAAATTCCCAACTCGAATCGTTAAGTCCCTTGGCACACTCTCAGGTGTGAGTGATCAAAGCCGTTATTGCCACTCCTGTTACGGGTGGTGTTGGGACAGTGTCAAAACCCACCCTCTGGTATGAAGTTACGAAACATTCTTATGGTCATGAAGGACACATGCATATTAACTTTAGATGATTTTACTTATAACATGGAAATGATGTGATCTCAAAGTAAATCATACAATTGGGTCGGTTCAGCACTCTTGTTCTAGCAACAATGTGCTCCCATGTGTTACCGACATTTCCAATGCCCTATGAATAGGAAAACATGCCATCCATAACACAAGGGTTAGTCCTAGAGGCAGACTAAGAACACTTTGTGTTTATACTCTACACCTGCATATGGGTTTTGCTCCGAAGGCAGTTAACATGCTACTTGGCAAACCTCCGCATAGGCCATTGCAGTTATAGCATAGACATATAAACATTAATAATGAACCCGACATTATAATAATACAATTTATTATTGCCTCTAGGGCATAATTCAACAGTTTTTTGCTGTAGAATGAAATTTTTTACAATGAAATATTTGGGGGTTCCTCCTCATTACAATAAACTTAGAAGAGAGGTCATCCAGCCCATTGTGGATAGTGTTATTAAAAAGATCCCTGGGTGGGCTGGTAAATTTCTTACCTATAGAGGCAAACTTATTCTTTTGAATACTTGTGTTGCTAGTATTCCCACTTATCTTATGTCTTTGATCAAATTTCCAAAATGGGCGATTAATGCTATCAATTCTCAGATGGCTCCTTTCTGTGGGGCAATTTAGGGGATGTTCATAAATACCGTCTAGCCCATTGGGGACTTGTGTCCAGGAAAAAGAGTTTGGGGGTCTTGGGTTCTTAACCTCAAAGATTTTAACTTGGCCTTTCTTGCTTCTTGGGGGTAGAGGTATTTTGATAACACTGATAAAGAGTGGAAAAAAATTAGACTATAAATATCAAACTGCCAAACCCAATCTTCTCTAGTCCAAAACTGGGATTGGTTCCCCTTTTCGGAAGGGTTTAACCTGGGCTTTATCTGCTGCCAGATGCTTTTATAAGTGGAAGGTTGGCAATGGGAATAAAATTGATTTTTGGCACGACTGGTGGGTGGGTGATTTCTCTCTTAAAACTCAGTTTTGGAATTTGTTTTTTATTTGTGATCAGCAAAAATTTTCTGTTGCTAAAGTTATTGATGGTTTCAATGTCAAACTCACTTTTAGAAGATGTGTTGATGAGGAGTTATTTGCAGTGTGGACTGATATGGTTGAGTTACTGAGGAATGTTTGTTTGACATCAGTGGATGATGTCCCTGTTTGGACTCTAGAGGCATCTGGGATTTATTCTGCTAAGTCGTTCTATGATTTGATTAACTTTGGGGGTGTCGTTCAGCCCATCTGTGACAAGATTTGGAAAGTCCTTGTCCCCCCAAAATTTATGTCTTTCTTTGGCTGGCGTATTTTAACAAGATACTCACGAGGGATAATCTGGCTAAAAGGAGACATGTGGTTGACACATCCTGTGGTTTTTGTTCTGAGGTGGAGTCAGCGCAACACTTGTTGTCTGATTGCATTGTAGCTCAGATCCTTTGGTCTTGTGTCTTTGACTTTATTGAGAAGCCAATGGTTAGATCTTTTTATCAGTCATACGTCCAAAACGTATCTATAATTTCTGCTTGCTCCATGCATGTTTTGTGTGACTTTGCCATGTTTTGCTTGAACTTTCATACACTTTTGAACATATTTGGACTAATCTATTAACCCAGTGCACCCAGCTGCCAGTTCCTGTTTTCCGCTGTTTTTGTATTTCAGGTTTTTCGGCCATTAAAAGTGCTCCAAAAAATCCGGGAAAATCAGATAAAAAAATCAGCGCAACGGAAGCTTCTGGAATCACCAAAGGAGGGAAGGAGGGCCACCACCAGGTAGCCAGGAGGGCAGGTGGCGGTCCCACCCTGGGCCACGCCAGGCACCCTCCTGACTGCCTCGTGGCCCCTCTCGGTGCCCCCCTTCGCCTATATTTACCCCCCGTGACGGAAACCCCTAATATCAATCTCTCTTTCGTGATCTCGCCTCTGTACCGCCGCCGCCGCCGTTTCAAGATCGGGGCTGCCTGGAGAAGCTGCTCCGGCACCCTTCCGGGAGAAGCTACCCCCTCCGGGAGACCATCCATAGCCATGGACGCCTCCCGTATGTACCGTGAGTAGTTTCCCTTGGACCATGGGTCCGTGACCAGTAGCTATGTGATCTATCCCTCCCTTCTTTGTGCTTCCACTTTCGAGTTCTCGTGAGCTACCTCACATGATCGAGGCACCTTTGTAATTTTATGTTGTTTCTATGTTGAGTTTGTTGGGATTTGATGGATTATGTGACTATGTTCAGATTGTGATGAGTAATATATTTGGTTCTTCTCTTTTATATTTTGTTCTTGAGTAAATTCTTGCATGTTCTCCGTTGCCGTATTTTACTTTGGCCAAGTGATTTATTGCAACTCCAAGAGGGAGCGTTATGCTTGATTGTGGGTTCAACCCCTTGATGTCTAGCTTGAGTGACAGAAACATGAGACTAGGGGATGAGTTGTTGCCACCAGGGATAAAACAACAGTGCTTGTATTCGCGGGTGCAAGGATTGTTTACTTTACGCAAAGTTCTTTTAATGCAGTTGTCTGTTGCTTTGAGTTTACACTTTGGGTGGGATTCGCAACTTAATACCAGCGAGATGTTCTGGATAGATACCTCAAGGTGGATGATTCGTAGTAGATGCAGATGGATTTCGGTCTACTTACCTTGGCGTACTGCCCATTGCTTTTGAGCCCTTCCTTTCTTTGCAGCATAGTTAGCATTGCGGTGCCTTCATAATCGTGTCAATTTCCCAACTGTGATTTGTTTACCTCGCTAGCACTTTTATCGTCTTTTGGGAGAGAGACATCACTAGTGAAAATCACGTGACCTTGGTCCATCTTCATATCATTGTTTACACCATCAATTTACTTTCAGTATTTAGTTTCAGTTGCCACTATCATTATCTGTTGCGTTAATCATTTGTAAACAGCAAGGACGGAGGAATTGACAACTCCTCTGTACTCGTTGGGAGCAAAGTTATTTGTTGCTGTGTGCAGGTCCACGTCAACTATCTAGCCCGAAGCTAATTTCTGGCGCAGTTGTCACCTTCTTGTATCTCTTGGAATCCTACTGGTTCGATAACCTTGGTATCTCCACCGAGGGAAATTTGCTGCTACGCTACATCTCACCTTCCACTTGGGGTAACCAACGAGAAGTGAGAGAACTATCCTCACCGTATCAAGCCAATTTCTGGCGGGGTTGCAGAGGACTCCAGTCTAAAAGATAGGGGAGTTGCACACTATCTTTTATCTTTGCTTTTTAGTCTTGTTAGTTTACCTTTCAGTTTTTACCTTTGTGTCCTTTACCAAAAATACCAAAAATACTTGTTATCTTGTCAGTAGTTACCACTAATGGCTGGTCCTTTTGCCTTTGTGGAGGCAGGAGTACTTACCTTTACCCAAAGAGGTGGTGAAAGTTTGAAAGATGCTTGGTATAGAATTAATGATTCTCAAAAAAGAGCCACCAAGAAGCAATCCACTACTATCTTTCTTAGAAATTTTTATGTTGGGATCACTTCTCGGAATAGGTTTCTTTTAGACAATGCTATCAATGGGAACTTCGTAGAGGCCCCAGTTTGGGAGGCCCTTAATGTTATTGAAAATCTTGTTGGAAGTCTCCCAGTTGTTAGTATTAAGGAGGACATTACTTTAGCTCACATTATGAGAAAACTTGAAAAATAGAGCTAGAGATGCCAAGTATCGATAGGGTGAATGAGTTGGATCGTAAGATTCAAGGGAATTTGAATAGGTTAGATAACTCCATGCAGAAAATTATCAAAACTGTGGAGACTATCAAATCCCTTGATGAGAACTCTTCTAGGATAGAAAAGATTGAGGAAGTTATTGAAACTCTAGGAACTACCTTTTCCTCAATCAAAACCAAAAAGGATGAAACTCCGGAAAAGAAGGAACCTAAGTTCGTTTACGTCCCCAAGGTTCCTCGAGCTAAAGCACACACACACACACACACCTATCTTTAACTTTAATGAAACTCCAATTGATTTCCCTCCTTTTGATTTTATTCCAAGAAGCATTTTCATTCGTCCTTTATTTGAGAAACCTATTAAGACTAGTTGTACCATTGAAGAGCTTTTTGATGATCTTGATGATGGTTCAATGGATACAACTTGATCTATTTACATTAAGCCTAGCTAATGGCTTTAAAGAAGCGCTTTCGGGAGGCAGCCCGCAACGAATTTAGGTTTTTCTTTTTGCTTTCTTTTGTTTTTAGTGGTCTTGATGATTGTTACTACTGTAGCAACATCATTGTATCTTTACTTCAATCTTTGTGCCTTTTATAGCCTCATACGGCAAGGGAAGTAATAGTTGTGACATGCTGTCCAGAAAATAGATTTTGTCCTCGTGACTAGAAAAACCACAGAAAAATCCCAGTTCATCTTTTTGAGCTGAATTTTTTACACATCGTGCTCTATACAATTACGAAAATTCCGTATGTTCTGAGTTTTTTTATTTGAGTTGCAGAAGTACCCCTAAAAATTTCGTTTCTATCAGCTATTCTGTTTTTCACAGATTCTGCCACGTTTTGTCTCTCCTTACTTTTGCAAACCTTAAGCTTTCTTTTTCTTTGCAAAAACTTTTTGGCAATCTTGAGAAACAGTAGCTCGTCAAGATTATCTTTATTTACAGTGGAGAAAAAATATTTTATTAGGGTACTAACCTCTCTAATCAGTCTACAATGAGTTATGTATGAAGGGAGTTTTCAAGTGTGCGATGGAAGATGGTGAAAGAAGATCTTGGAGTGTCAAACGCTCAAGCTTGGGGATTCCCATGTGCACCCCCAATAAATATTCAAGGAGACTCAAGCGTCTAAGCTTGGGGATGCCCCCGAGCATCCCCTTCTTCATCAACAATTATCAGTTCGTCTCTCGTTACACTATATTTTTATCACTTCGTGCGTTATGTGCTATTCTTGGAGCGTCTTGCTCTTAGGTTTTGTTTTTTGTTTTCTTTAGCTTTGTCTGCTGTAGTAACAAGTTAGATCCCAGCTTACTTACTCTTTTGTGTCGGAGAGATACACGCTCCGCTTGAATTAGAACTCCTCATAGGATTTGCATGCTTATTCTTTTAGCTGTGAGTTGTTCTTTTTCTTTTCTTAGCTGCTGCTTTGTTCAGTTGTAGTGCCTTATTTTTTCTAGAGCTTTGCTTTTGTTTTAGGTTGAACTTTCTATAGGTTGCATGTTTTATCTTGTTAGAGAGTTTTCCTGTTGCACTGAGTTTTCTGTCTTGACTAGAAGTAGGTAGTTGAAGTTGCTTTTCTCTTTGAATGTAGTAACTTGCAATAGTTTTGAGGTATTGACTAGAGTAATGTTTGAACTTTTGGTGTCAAGAGTGTAACACCCCAGGACCAGTAACAGTAATCACTACATTGATCCCCTTGGTAATGATCATCACTGTTGTTAATCAAGCCATGGTCACCTTTGATCATAGCTCTGTCAATTCCAACCCTGATAAAATTTTCAAATTGGGTGGGTTATAAATCTTGCTCCAAGAATTTGGGAGATTATAAGTCACCTTGCAAATAAATAGACCAACTCATACCTAGACTTTAGAATAATCCCAAGTCAATCATATTTATGAAACTACTAGTGGTGGGTTATTAAATTGTCCCTAAGAAATTAAAATAAAAGTGGAACATAAAGTTAAACTAAAAATTGTTAATTTTTTTTATTAAATGCCTAAAAAATCTTTAGGCCACATTAAAATAATAGTGGGAATTGATTACAAGGTTTAAATATTGTAAACAAATCAAAACCATAACATAACAGTAGCGTTTGACCCCTTTTAAATAAAACAAAATTGCAAATGAATTTAATTGATCCCCAAACTTTTTGTAGCACTACTATACTATGTAGCACTAATATATGATCCAGTTACAACTTTGTATAAACTCATATGTTGGCTAATTAAAATATGGAAAGAAAAGCAAAACAGAAAAGAAAAACATTTAAGAAGAAACCTACCCTACACTGTAGGCGAAGCCCACCCATTGTAACCCCACTGGGCCCAGCCCAACCAGCCCACTCACCCTCTTCCCTCTCCTCACGCTGTTCTCTCCCACCCCGTGGAGCTCGCCTAGGCGTCCATGGCGCCGATGGCACGCGTCGGCCATCCGGGGACCCGCCGGCGAGTATAAGGCTGCCCCACGCCGCGGGAGAACCCTAGACCACCCCTTCTCCCCTCCCCTACCCCATCTCGCTCTCTGCCCTCCCCCGTGCAGGAGCCACCACGGGCGTGGGCGTGCCGCGGTCGCGCCCGTGGCCACCGGCCACCCCATAGCGCGCCACCGTGTCCGGGCTCCTTCTCGGAGACGTCTCCATCGCCTCGCATGAACAGCCGTCGTTGGGACGCCCTGTGGGCGCGCAGGTTTCCACCGTCCTCCCCCTCATGGCCGTCGGCCCCGTCGCCCAAATCAGCACGCCTCGGCCACCCCGAAGCCCCCACCGAGCCCGCTGCCACCCCTGCGGCCTCGCCGTGAGCCCCCTACTCGAATCCCTTCCTCCCCCTCACTAATTTTGGTCGCCGTGGCTCATGTTCCCCTGCTCCGGCCATGGCCGCGCCTGTTTGCCGCCCCGCTCGCCATTGCCATCGCTCCCGGCCTCCCCTATGGCCTCAACCGCCTCTGGTCGACGTGCGGCTCGGCCCACATTCGATTCCACCCAGGCGCGCACGAGTTGGTCGCTGGGATTGGCCGGACGGCCATCTCCGGCGAGTCGGCCTCACGCCGGCGTTGACTTCTGGCGCTAATCCCCCCCCCTCGATTACCAGTGGGTTTGACCCACTGACAGGTGGAGCCCGCTAGATTGGGTTATCCCCTAATTTTTGATTAAGAAAATGAAACCCCTCATGTGATACTGACATGTGGGCCCTAGGCCTTTTAAATAAATTAAAACTGTTTAATTATTACTGAGCCACTTACACATGGGTCCCACTGTCAGTTTGGTTAATTAAATGGATTAATAGTTTAGCAGAGTATGACATGTGGGCCCATTGCTATTTAACCAAATAAAATGATTTATTATGCCACTGTGAGGCTGACATATGGGACCCACTGGTCAGGTTTGACCTGGTCAACCCCCTTGTGGATAATGTTAGGATTATTAATAGAAATAAATTCGAGAAATTGTTTTAAAATTATTTAAAACTTTGAAATTCAATAACTTTTAAACCGTAAGTCAGATTAAAAAACTTTATACATGAAAATTGATCAGAAAAATTTAACGAATACGAATACGCTATCCGTATGTCTAACCCACCCCCCTAACACACCGATCATCGACATTCCCCCCTCCGGGCTGTCTCTCGATAATTCCCGGTACCGATAAAAAGTACCCGGATGAATTTATTTCGAACACGAAAGTTGTCCGGAATGGTTCAACTAACACGGATACACCCCCCTTTTGTTTGTCGGATGTCCACGACACCTCCGGCTTGATCCTTCCCCCTCCGGTCCCCCTGTCCGGTAATCATCCGGAGCCGGTAGTTCATCCCCGGATGAATTCCCACTCTGAGCAACGTACATTGCACTGCGTTAGAACCCCGTAAACATTGCATACGCCATGCTATTCATTTGTTTGTATATTATTGCTGTGTATTTATTGTTTCCTCCCCCCCCCTTAATCTCCGGTAGACCCCGCTGCTACCGTCGACTACACCGCCACCGGGTATGACTACTTCGTCGACGACCCTGCCCCTACCGTCGAGCTTCCAGGCAAGCAGAGTCATTCTCTTCCCCAGATATCGCCTACCTTTTCCGTACTTTCTTGCACTAGGCATTGTTAGTGCTGCTGCTACGATTACAATCCTATTCAATTACATAGCCTGATTTTGTCGCCCCTTGATGTACCTTTCCTTTATCCTATGCTGCCTGTTATAATTATCCATATATTCAGCAGTGAGCCCTGCGCATTGTTAGCTAGGACTAGATAGCGGGACGTGATCACTCAGGGGAGTGAACACGGATACAATATATACAACTGCACAGGTACGGTACAAAGCAGACACCGCCAAAGGCCCCTATCTGGGTTATGCCTAGTCACCTCAAGTGTGGGCTCCATGAGTAATCCTTGTACTCCACTCGAGGCTGACTTTGTCTTGCCGCCATAGGGTCCTGGACAGCGGTTGTCCTTCAAGGTAAGAAAGTCGGGCGACCCAACGGTGCCCGCGAGCGGTATATCGTCGGGAACGACAAGGAGGGTACGACCGACGTTACTGGCGTGCTTGGCCCCTGCTCGTATCTCGCGAGAGTTACCAAACCACGAAAGTCGAGCTCTACCAAGAGCAAACGCGAGACAAGGTAAGGAGACGGTTCACCTTGTTGGTAACCTCAGTGACTTGGTGGGACGACAGGGCAGGCACCGATGTACTGGTGGTCCTGACTGCTGTCGTTGACCGCGGGTCGGTTAAGTCGAGACAACGATAACGGTTGTCACGCAGGTTAATTAAAATGCTAAATGGTTCGGCGGATGTATTGAGTAGCCTTTTGGCTTGTACGCACTACCTACACGTGGGACGAGGAGTGTGGACTCCCCTGCATGGTAGTCTCGTTCGAGGGTCTTCAGACGTCAGCAGTACCGCGGGCTGATTGCCGGGAAGTGGTGTTGTCTTCTCTTGCTCGAGCGGTGTATTTGTATTTGCTTTGATTTTGCTTCACCGGCCAGTCACGCACCGTGCAGGAGTACGTTCGGGTTAGGGTCCAAAGCCCGGCGTACATAGGATATAGTCCGGCGGATGACCTCTCTGTTGATTGCCGAAGGATGGGCTACTTTGTGTCGGATAGCTTTGGTGGCGCGTTCCCTAACAAGGTTCCCGCCACCCTGGAGATCCGAGCGTCGTAGAGTCACGCCAGTGCACCCCTGCAGGGAAGATTAATCTATCGATAGCCGTGTCCACGGTAACAGGACGCTTTATGCTGAAGCTGGATCTTACCACTAGAAACTATTATTATTAAACTGTATGGTTCTGGGTTTTCTTCCTCGCGGGGATGTCGAGGAGGTGAACTCGGAGGCATTATTATTATTGTTAATCATTACAACTTATATTATACAATGTTGCAGCAACTTCTGCTTCGTTGCTACTTTACGCTTTATATGAACTGTTGGCTGATTCTTACCTCATGCTGCAAGACATCGTCGGAAGATGCTAGTCTTCGATAGGCCTAGCTTCTTACCCTTATTCTGATTTCTATCTTGCAGTCCACTATATATACAGCCTCCCTTTTCCGTTGATACAAATGCATAATGCTTAGTAGCGGACGTAAGACTCGCGGGTATACTAGATACTCACCTTTGCTTTATTTCCCCTTTTATGTTTTGCCTGATCGGCCGCTGCAGTCGGCGTTGGAGCCTTGGAGCCCAGGAGCAGGAGATCCCCGATGCCGACCACCGCAACATGAAGATCCCCGATGCCTTCTACGACGTCGAGTTCCCCTTTGAACAGCAGTCGTTTGGAGGTTCCCAGGCAGGAGGCCTCGCCTTTTCGATCGTGTTGTTTTTGTGCTAGCCTTCTTAAGGCACCCTTGTACCCTTGTGTCTGTACCCAGATACTTTTGCTTCCGCTAACTTTGTGCTCTTGAGCTGTTGTATTCGAGCCCTCGTGGCCCCTGGCTTGTATGAAACAGCTTGTATTATTTTATTTGTAGAGTTGTGTTGTGATATCTCACCGTGAGTCCCTAATCTCGATCATGTACCTTGCGTGTATGATTACTATACACGGCTTGATTTTGGGGGCGTCACAAGTTGGTATCAGAGCCGACTGCCTGTAGGACACCCCCTTCCAACTCCCTGGTCGAAGTCGAGTCTAGTCTTTGCAAAACTACTTTACTAACCGTGTCGTGTGGCTTATCGGCCCACGTCGTAACTTGGGCGGTATTAGGATCTTTTAATCCGTACCTTTACTCTGGGACTTTGCTCTCTCTTCCTTTCGGGTTAAAGATTTTTCTAACTCTGACATTAGGTTCTCGTGACTACTTCCTCCTGGAGACCCCTCATTCCAGATGATCGCTTGCTTCACGAGAAGATTCCGAAGATTACTCTCTGATAAAATTCCCGAGACCATATGTGCCGATCACCTTTACAATTCACTGCCACCGATAAGTCCGTATGTATAACCTCATACACCTTCCGTTCATCCATTCAATCCGAGTTGCTCTTGTGTTCACAAGATGCATCGTAACACTTTCCGTTGTTTCGGGAATTCTTTGAGCCTACTGCCTTGCAGCTTCTTTTCACCCTGCGGAAAATTCCTCATATTTAACGAGGATCCGTTCATCCTAAGTGGTTGATGTGATTCCCAAAATACTTTGATATACTGTTCAATCTCATGACAGTCCTCGGCAGCCTACTGCTTTGGACATTCTTCTTACCTATTTACACTATGATTAATCTTGTTTGTCTTGTAGTCTTTGATGACCTCCCTTGGCATTGCCATACCGATCTGTTGAATCATCATGTGCGCGGATGCACGCAATCATCAGTTGATCCCTATGAATCCATTCTTCTGGCTCAGACGTCATTCCGGACATGAGCTGGTTCTCGATAAATCAAACCTTAATTGATTAACCGTTAAGCTTCTATTCAGCTTATTCATGTTTGATCGATGTATCTGAATCTGATACACCGATATGGAAGTCATAATTCCTCTGTACTTAAGCATCGAATTATTACAATGCTTTTATCTCTAATGCTTTGGCATTCTTTCTTCTTATGGTTGAGTACCGATACTCGCACCAGACTCTCTGTACGCCACCTGACCTTTTTGGTGGATTACTACCTGCCTTCCCCTTGTGTCCTAAATCATTGACGAGCTTTCCCTGATACGAAATGCCTTTGGCGAACGGTATCATTTGTTCCGTGTCATCAAACTTCTGCTTGCAAACTTGTATAACTTGTTCCTACTATTTGTCGTATAGGTTCGTAAAATGTCCCTATGGGTTGTATCTATGCTTCATCCATCTGTGTGAACCCATGAACCTCTATGGGTCATACTCTACTGGTGTTATGCCAGATAAAATTTTGAATGCTACATACTCATCGACAACGAGAAGTGAATGAAAGGCTATGCATTGAAGAAGTGGGAGTCGACCCTGAACCTTTGTGTTCATGCCCATGTATACTATGTAGAACTTATCATGAAAGCTTCTGGTAAAGTTAATTATACCCTTGGTATAAAGTCTTCTATACCTATGATCCACCATTCTACCTTCGAGTATTACCACTGGTATCTCGAGGATTTCGTACCATTGCACCTCCTCTTAAGAAATTTTGCAGAAGAAATGCTTCCCATCGATTTTTGCCACTCCATGGGTTCTGGTCGTCGTCGACTGAGAACACCGCTTACCTTTTGCTCCACCACCCCTTTTGTTTGGTGATGTCTCTATTCGATTACATTCTCTTGAAGGATCTCGACATAAAGTGTCGTGGTCATCATCAGCGATTTTGATTCTTCCATGTGTCTATTGAAGTCATGGTGAGAAATACCATCCTTCCCCTTGAGGATTTGTGTTATCATTGACTACATCCTGTGACTCCCTGCCAATACAAACTTAGTATAAATATAATTTTTTTTTGTGGAAATATATAAATTATAATTGATAAGGAGTGAGGCATTTTGAAAAAATCTGAAAAAAGAATTATGCAAGTATGTAAGGATGTAATGTAAATGTGTGTAAAATTTTATGATAAAATATCTTAAATTGCGGCCTGTGTAAAAAAGACAAATTCATGGCCTGGGAGGATGAATAGTATCATGTGTTAACAACCCCCAGATTTGTTATTTTTTCACAACCCTCATTTCAATGTATTTCGTCCTGAAAATTTACACACTTATGAGTTATACCATCATGTGTATCTGTATTTTTTTCAAATTTCTTTAAAACGTAGAAATATGAATTTTGATGAATTGTCGAGTTCAAATTTAAAGGGATCCAGTGAGCCCGAGCTCCAAAAGGCATTTTCGATTGATAAGTGCATATATAAATTTGTATGTAGAGAACAAGCAAGTGCATATCAAATATTGTTACATACGACCTCCAAAATTTTCTCCTAACAATACAAAATGCAAAAAGAGAAAACAAACCACTTTATTTGCGTGTTTTAAAAAAAACTAACGATTTTATATCACATACCTCTCCATTGCATATTTTTCTTGTATATACGAAAAATGTCTTGAACTTTCATCCGAAGGATATTTAGTTTTCTTTGAGAATGGATCCTCTCAATGATCCTTTCAACTCATCTACCTCCTTCCTCTTTCTTCTTTTTTTATCACTGCCAAATGGATATTTTTTATTTGACATGGTGATCCTGACATTGAAAGGAACAATTTGCTTGTAAGATCTACCGAAGCTATAAAAACATTAGAAAAATTCATCAATTGAAAATCTTCATCATATATCATAAAAAGGCTATTAGAGCATAGTATAATATTTTCTTCAATCCATGTAATTTGTCACGGAAATCGATCTATCTATATGTATTTTAATAATTAATACTAATAACATTCATATGAGAAGCAAACAGTATGGAATCAAAGAAATAACTTCTTCTAATCTGTCTATAGTTTTATTGTGCGCGCAAATCTAATTGATCCACAAGCGATAATATCCTTTTAACTCAATATAGAATGTAAGATTAGAAAAAAGAGAAAGAATAGGCAAAGACATAGAGGCAAGAAGAGAAGATGTACCCGGGGGCGGCGGCGACGGAGTACGACGTCTAGCGACCTAGCGTAGTGGAGTCCGACGGCGGCGGCGGCATAGTACGACGTCTCAGTCGTAGGACATCTGGCGACCTTGCGTAGAACCGCACAGGAGCAAAAGCATCGAGCCATCCGATCTGTCTACAAATCGATCCATCATGTGCTGCTTATACGTGAATACATGGGCCTTTCTTTTTTGGTCCAACTGTACGGGCTGTACGTACATGCAGATTGGTTAACCTCCTAACAGCCTATTAGCGCCTTAAGCTGTTAACACACTACAACGTATATACACACCTTGGCGGGGGGCCCTTGACCGGCGCGGGCCCAGGGCGGCCGCCCCGTTCGCCCTGTCCCAGGGCCGGCGCTGATAAAACAACGGTGCTTGTATCCGCGAGTGCAAGGATTATTTACTTTACGCAAAGTTATTTTAATGCAGTTGTATGTTGCTTTGAGTTTACACTTTGGGTGGGATTCGCAACTTAATACTAGTGAGATGTTCTGCATAGATATCTCAAGGTGGATGATTCGTAGTAGATGCAGATGGATTTCGGTCTACTTATCTTGGCGTACTGCCCATTGCTTTTGAGTCCTTCCTTTCTTTGCAGCATAGTTAGCATTGCGGTGTCTTCATAATTCTGTCAATTTCCCAACTGTGATTTGTTTACCTCTCTAGCACTTTTATTGTCTTTTGGAAGAGAGACATCACTAGTGAAAATCACGTGACCTTGGTCCATCTTCATATCATTGTTTACACCATCAATTTACTTTCAGTATTTACTTTCAGTTGTCACTATCATTATCTCTTGCGTTAATCCTTTGTAAACAGCAAGGCCGGAGGAATTGACAACTCCTCTGTACTCGTTGGGAGCAAAGTTATTTGTTGCTGTGTGCAGGTCGAAGTCAACTATCTAGCCCGAAGCTAATTTCTGGCGCAGATGTCACCTTCTTGCATCTCTTGGAGTCCTACTGGTTCGATAACCTTGGTATCTTCACCGAGGGAAATTTGCTGCTACGCTACATCTCACCTTCCACTTGGGGTAACCAACGAGAAGTGAGAGAACTATCCTCACCGTATCAATCAGCTGGGTGATGTTTTCGGCGATAAACACCATTCGGTGTATTCTTTAATTTGTGCTTCCTCCTTGTGGAGCATTTGCACATTAAGGAATGGACTATGTTTTCAGGAGCGATGCTGGAAGGCTGCAACATGCGTGCTGGACAAGCTGGTGGCTCACTTGAACAACTGGAAGGTGTTGTGCGACGACCAACAATAAAGACTCCTACGGCGATGCTTGCTCTTTCTAGATCGGCGCCGTGGCGAGCTGCTGAGGATAGCTTGATCTCTAAAGGATTCTTAGTGGAGTAGCTTAGACTGCCTTCCCTTCTCTCTTCATTTTTCCTGTCATCTGAGACTTTGAAAAATGTAACAAGGTAGATGGAACTATGGTGTAGCTGGGAGCATGTGGGAACATTTGAACTGTCTGGCCACTTTGGGTTTCATCAATAAAAATGGTGAAACTAGGGCGGGGCCCTTTTATTCAATAAAAATCCACCTTGCCTCCGATAAGCCATCGATGTATGTTTGGTTGTTTTGTAAGGTTGATGACCAATAAGAATCAGCCATTCCTCCCGGACGAGCAGATTGAGGGCTTCCAACACGTTAATGAAGGACAACCTCTCCTGCGACCCATACACACACGTTATGCTCCAGCTTGTTCCCTCATTCCTCACAGTCACTGTGGCGAAGTTTTTTTTAACACATAAGGCGCCCGAAAGCATCAAGTTTCATTAACATTAGCAACAAAGAACAACGTGAATTACAAAACCACGAGGGTTAAGGGGGGAGATGGCCTGAATAAAGAGGCATTCCCCATGAGGGTAAGAGAGATCTGCCCCTACAGAGGATCTTATGGTTTGCTGAGCTAAATTATGCGCCACTACATTGTTGCGTCTTGAGATATGGTACACTTGGCGATCCAGATTGCGCGAGACCGAGAAGAAGTTAGCCAGAGAGCTTCTAATTCTCTATTTAGCCAAACTGTTAGCAATGTTGTTTTTGAGCAGCCTCTTTGGAAAGGGAGAGACAATCTGTGAGAAAAAGTTGGCTCTTGATAATTTAGAGCAATAGCTAGATCAACAGCAAAAATAAGAGCCAAAGCTTCAGCTTGCAAAGGAAAATCTGTGACAGAGGTAGAAGCTTGAATCGCGACAGTTATCTCTTTATGATCCAGAAAAAATTGATGAAGACTCCAATTCCAGTAACACATATACCACCTGCATAACCTGGATTTTTTTTTGCAATGGATGGCAGCATCAGAATACAATTTAGGACCAGAAATAAAGGATTCATCCTGAATTGTATAACCTAACTGAGGGAGACCAGGAGCATTGTTGGGAATAGAAACAGGGGAGTTGATAACTGATGAAATGTCAGTGTTAACCAGATCAGCGAAACCCTGGAGAGCTAGGGCAGCAGAATGTGTACGCTGAGGTTGAGAACATTTCCTGTTAAATAAAGGGATAAGTATATTTTTAGTCCCTAAACTCTTTCGACGGTATAGAATTAGTCCCTTAACTTTAAAAAGTATAGAATTGGTCTCTCAACTTTGAAAATCGGTTACTTTTAGTCCCTCGTGCCGTTTCGAGTGATTTTCTCTATTGACGTGGAATGCTATAAAAAAAAGTTAAGCGGAGGAAGGTTGCGTGCTGTTTATGACCCTCACCACACTCCCCTTCTCCACTTATGGCGTCGTCTCATTGATGGACAAGCAAAGCAGCAACACTGCATGTTTGTTCGTGCTGGTTACGTCATATGCATGTCGTACTTTGTTGATGGTAGGCGACGAGTGCCGTAGGTAGCGCACAACCTTCCCTCGCTCCTCTTTTTTTTTTTAATAATCCGCACCCGCACCGGTAGAAAATCAATACGAGGGACTAAAAGTAACTGATTTTAAAAGTTAAGGGACCAATTTTATACTTTTTAAAGTTGAAGGACCAATTATATATTTTCAAAAAAGTTTAAGGACCAAAAATATACTTATCCCTTAAATAAATGATGATTTCTAGCTTTCCAAATGCACCACATAAAATTAATAATATGAGCAAGAATTGCAGCATGATGACCAGAATTCAAGATATTATTAATGAGGACATGCATAGGAGGGTTGTTGAGAAGAACTTGATCAGATCTCATATGCCAAGGGTAGTTTAAACCAGACAGCTCTGGCAAAATCACAAGAAAAGAACAGATGATTCTCATCCTCTTGCTGGCCACATCTAAAGCAAAGTTTAGAGATATGAATTGAAAACCTGTGGCATAGATGGATCCCGGATAGTTGTGAGGGTTGAACAGCGTGAAGTAGGCGTCAGAAAGCTCAAGGATCATGCCTCCCCTCCTGCCGTCAGCTGGTAGAACGAGATAGTTTGAAGCGTGTGGATTTATAGGGTACTGATCTTGTGGTATTGGACAGAGTTTTTTAACCCAATTGTTAATAGTCTGTAGTAGGTTGGCCGTTGGCGTCGGCCTAAGAGAAAGCAACACTGCTATGCTCATGAAGTCATGAGTGACAGCTAAAATAACCTTTCGAGATAGTTTGAAGCGTGTGGATTTATAGGGTACTGTTCTTGTGTTATATATATGATGATAAACACAATCCAACTCCAAGCTACAACCAATCCATCAAAGCACATATATCAAGCACAGCCACACACCAATTTATAAACGCCACAAAAGAACAGAACAAGCGATTGACAATAGAGTGGAGCTGTCCATTATATGGGATTCATCAACAAGGTCAAGCACAGCCCTTGAGTTTCTTCGCGATGCTCACAAAGTACTGACCTTGGTGGAAGGCGTGCTCCAGCTCCAGCTCCATGTCTGATGGTCACCTCGAACCATCGGCGGCGAATGTGTCTGCACCGTAGGGGCTGCCACCCTGAACTTTCTCCATGTCGAACAGCTTGGCACCGAAGGTCTACCCGACAGGCACGAACACCATGCCGTGGTGAGTCAACTGGGTTACCGTTGTCAATCTGAGGAGAGAAGCCCGATGATTCATGGTAAAATGTACAGTATATGGTGACATTTCATTACATGGTCATGGATTTCTTTCTTTCTGGAAACACAACAATGTCAAATGGTACTTACGCTGTAGTCTCCTGCCCACCACCCTGAGTACCGGTGCTGAAGAAGATGCCTGCAGGTTTCCCTGCAAGACTCTGCTCCCTCCACAGGCCACTGGTTGCGTCAAAAAATGCCTTCATTTGTGCAGCCATCATGCCAAACCTTGTAGGAAAACCAAAGAGGATCCCATCTGCCTACGCAAGTACTTGTGGTGTGATGATTGGGGCATCAAGTTTAGCAGGCGCGTCCATCTTTCGAAGTACTTCCTCGGGGAGAGTTTCAGGGACCTTTCAGATGGTAAGAACAGTGATGTATGTGTAAAAACAGCACTCGGTACTATCTGTCTACATTGTAAGAATTCAAACAACTTAGTACAGTAGTTTTGAAGGTACATAGACCAACTGGAATGGATAAATTCAAATGATTGATCTACAATTATGTGGCGAGTGAAAATGCAAGATGCTATGAACCAACCTGCCATATTTTAGCTTCAACACCTTGAACTGAAGACACACCTTTCTTGATCTCATCAGCTAGTTTAGCGACATGTCCATACATGGGGTAGTATCTGTGGAAAAATCAATTGTACATTTACAAATTTTGCTCTATGGAAGTATGAATCCATATCTTTCTTTTTCATCTTGACATTCCGAGAGTTTTTACGGTTTCTGTGCTTCCTTTGAGAATTTCATAGTCCATACTGCATACGTTGGCAATCATTATGCGTATCTTCAAGGAAAAAAGACTGAACAACATTTAAGGACTGTATGGAAATAAATATTTATTTTTATTGGTTTTCAATATTTAGAGGTGTCGATGTTTATATCACTCATACAGTACAATTCAATTACAAGGAAGATAGCTTTACACCATTGCCCTTAGTTTGCAAGTAACGGAAAGAGTTTGATCTACAAAGGGAGAATAAGATAAGTGCATCTAAAGCATTGGTTGAAATTTTCATATTTGCCAGAACTGGTATGAGGAAGGAAACATATATTTTGGAGCATATCTCTTTCACTTAGGAATACAAGACGCCTAAGAAGATTACAAGTCGCTTAAGAAGCCTCCTTTTTATTGACTTTTCTGGGTGTTATTTTTGGATATTTTATTTCTTGAGATGTAAACTCTAAACTACAAAGATATCTAACCTCTAACATCTAACATTCTTAAGAAGTTGGTCCCAATTCTCTCAACATGCAAGGTGTCCACCTCACCATCCCACTAAGCCAATCATTTTAATTTCCTTTCCCACTAGGCCATGCAAAGTATGCCACATAAGGGAGCTCCCGTTAACTTCACATGCACATACAACTTATGACATATAAATATTAACTTTCTTTTGCACTCAAATTTATAAGTGCCTTTTTCAATAGAGAATCAAATTATAAGTTACCTCATTTTTTTCTATGCGATAATCTTTTTATGAATGCACATATGTAATTGCTATCTTTGTAATATGTTTAATCAAAGATGATGTCTTCATTGTGTCTACTCAACGTTTTTTATCTCATATCATCTCACCGATATATTGTGAAGGTAATAAATTTTGTAAAAGACACTCATTTTTATTTATCATCAGTTTTTCTTTTAAAAATCTTATATTTTGAGTCTAAACAATATTAATTTCAAAGAAATTATAATAAACTTATATTATGTTTCATAATTTTTTCTATATTTGAAAATATTAAATTATTTATTAGCAGCTCCCGCAGCAACGCGCGGAGTATCATCTAGTTGCAATAAAAGTTGTGTGCAGAGGCTAGGGCTTTCCCCTTTTCTAATTAAAATAATCTCTTTCACTTTTCTTTACTTCAAGAGAACATTAAATACCTGCAGGTAGTGGAACCACAAGAACGTCATACTTAGATTAATAAGCTGAAAGAAGTCATAAAATATATAAATTTGAATTTATTGTCAGCCGTGAATGTGCATTAAAATATCCAAATTTTCTAAACTGCAGGTTTACTGAGTTCCAACACTGGTAGTTACATATACCGAAATAGGCTTTCGCCCCGCTTTATATATAAAGCACCATCACCAACATACATCTGAGCGCACCAATACAAACGCACACCACACCCACGCAACACACACGCCTGAGGCTAGATACGAAGATGTCGGACTCGACAAAGCATGAACTTCAAGGCGGTGCCTTGAAGAAGGGCACGACACCAAAGTACCACCACCACCCGATCCAGAGGATCGAGTTTTCACACGGAGTACGCGAAGACGAGGGAGCCACCGCAACGGAGCCTTCAAGAAGTGTGACGCCCCCAAAAATCAGACCGTGTACAGTAATCATACACACAGGGTACACGACTGAGATTAGGGTGCCACGGTGATAATATCACAGCACAACACTAAACACAAAAGGATAAACAAATATATTACAATAGAGGGGGTCACGCGGACCCGAATATATGAGTCATACAAGCCATAATATCTGAGTACAGACATAGTTAGTCAAGTTTGCCTTAAGAAGGCTAGCACAATTCACATCAGAGATACAGAACGAAAAGGCGAGGCCTCCTGCCTGGGATCCACAGTACTACTCCTGGTCAACGGGGAACTCGACGTCGTAGTAGGCGCCTCCGGGGTACTCCTGCTCCTGGGCTCCAACGTCGGCTGCAGCGGCCAATCAGGCAAAACAGTAAATGAAATAAAGCAGGTGAGTATCTAGTATACCCGCGAGTCTTACGTCCGCTACTAAGCATTATGCATTGTATCAACGGAATGAAGAGGCTGTATATAGTGGACTGAAGACAGAAATTCAGAGCAAGGGTAAGAAGCTAGGCCTATCGAAGACTAGCATCTTCCGACGATGTCTTGCAGCATGAGGTAAGAATCAGCCAACAGTTTATATAAAGCAGTAAAGTAACAATGAAGCAGAAGTTGCTGCAACATTGAATAATAATAAGTTGTAATAATTAACAATGCCTCCGAGTTCACCTCCTCGACATCCCCGCGAGGAAGAGAACCCGGAACCATACAGTTTAATAATAATAGTTTCTAGTGGTAGGATCCAGCTTCAGCATAAAGCGTCCTGTTACCGTGGACACGGCTATTCGAATAGATCAATCTTCCCTGAAGGGGTGCACTTGTGTTACGCTACACGCACGGATCTCCAGGGTGGCGGGAACCTTGTTAGGGAACGCTCCACCGAGGCTATCCGACACTTCCTAGCCCATCTTTCAAACTCAACAGAGAGGTCATCCGCCGGACTATATCCTATGTACGCGGGGCTTTGGACCCTAACCCCGACGTACTCCTGCACGGTGCGAGGCTGGCCGGTGAAGTTAAAGCAAATACAAATAAGACAACACCGCGCGAGCAAATAAGACAACACCACTTCCCGGCGCAGGCCGCGGTACTGCTGACGTCTGGAGAGTCCTCGGACGACACTAAGAAGCAGAGGAGCTCATAACTCGTAGTTCCCACGGGTAGGTAGTGCGTACATGGCATATAGCCAACTCAAGACATTCACTGAACCATTTAGCATTTTAATTAACCTGCGTGGCAACCATTATCGTTGCCTCGACTTAACCGACCCGCGGACAACGACAGCAGCCAGGACCACCAGTACATCGGTGCCTGCCCTGTCGTCCCACCAAGTCACTGCGGTTACCAACAAGGTGAACCGTCTCCTTACCTTGTCTCGTGTGTGCTCCTGGAGGAGCAAGACTTTCGTGGTTTGGTAACTCTCGCGGCCAACGAACAGGGGCCAAGCACACCGGTACACTGGTCGTACCCTCCCTGTCGTCCCGTCGCAATACCACTCGCGGGCACCGTTGGGTCGCCCGACTTCTTACCCTTAAGGACACCAGTTGGTTCGAGTCCCTACCATTAAGTGAAACCAGGAGGAATCACCCTCGATGGTACACTTGAGCTGGCTCGACTGAGACATCAGCGGAATGAACTAAAGAGGTAAACCTCGTATCATCCCGGTGATGCTACGCTACTGAGCCGACGAGAGTGAAGTACGAGTCTATTCCACTCGTAAGTCAAACTCGAAGCGACTCAGCAGAGTCTCGCCGTTGTAGGTTCCCTAGGGTGTCTGCATTGATCCGTACCTGTTGCAGTTGTAATATATCGTTCCCGCGATCACTCCCAGACTGATCAAGGCCCGCTATCCTAAACCTAACTAACAATGCGCAGGGTTTACTGCTGAATAATGCATAACAATAATAGGCAGCATAGGATAACGGAGGTACTTCAAGGGGCGACAAAAATCAGGCTATGCAATTGAATAGGATTGTAATCGTAGCAGCAGCAGTAACAATGCCTAGTGCAAGAAATGTACGGAAAGGTAGGTGATATCTGGGGAAGAGAATGGCTCTGCTTACCTGCAAGCTCGGTAGTAGCGGTACGGTCGTCGACGAAGTAGTCGTACTCACCAGCGGTGTAGTCGACGACAGCAGCGGGGTCTACCGGAGATTAAGGGGGGGAAGAAAACAATAAATACACAACAATAATAGCAATACAAATTCAAGACATAACAGATGAATTGTAAACGGGGTTCTATCGTAGTACGATGCATGATACTCGGAGCGGGGATTCATCCGGGGATGAAATACCGGCTCTGGGTGATTGTCGGACAAGGTGTCCGGAGGGGGGGAGATATCATGCTGGAGATGTCGTGGACATCCGACACACGTGTGGGTGGTGTATCCGGGTTAGTTGATCTATTCCGAACAACAGTCGTGTTCGGAATAAATTCATCCGGGCACTCTAACAGTACCAGACAGTTTAACGGTTATCGGGCAATCTATCGGACAGTGCCCCCGGAGGGGGGGAACAGTTCGATGATCGGTATGTTAGAGGGGTGTGGTGAGGGTATGGGTATCGTATCTGTAACCGTTGATCCGTTCTGAGTAACTTTCGTATACAAAGTATTTTGATCCGGGCAATTTTTATCGGTACCGGGAATTTTCAACAGACAGCCCGAAGGGGGAATGTCAATGTTTGGTACGTTGGAGGGGGGTGGTAGACATACGGATAGCGTATCCGTATCCGTTATATTTTTCTGATCAATTTTCATGTATAAAGTTTTTCGATCCGATATACGGATTATTTTATATGAATTTTCAAAGTTTAAATCACTTTTAAATCAATTTATAATCATTTTTGCATTTCTTTTATTTATTAATCAGAACATTATCCATAACACAGTTGACTGGTCAAACCTGAGCAGTGGGACCCACTGGTCAGCCTCACATGCTATTTAAACATTTTAATTAAACCTAATTACAGGGGGGGTCCCACATGTCATACACTGATATTATTATAAATTCATTTACTTTAAATACTTACAAGTGGGACCCAGGTGTCATAGAGACAGTTGCTATTTATTTATCAGTTTAACTAAATTGAAGGGTTATTTAGGGGCTGGGCCCATATGTCAATAGCACAAAGTACTTAACAGTGGGTGTATCTTTTGTTAATCACGGATTAGGGGCTAATCCCCTCGGGCTGGCCCACCAGTCAGTGGGACAAGCCCACTGGCTTAGCCAGGACATGCCCGCCGGTGACTAGGGGCACGGCGGCGTCGGATGGGACGACGCTCCGGCGAGGGGGTCGTGAAGCGGGTGGCGCCCGGCGAGGTGTGGTCACGCGCGGCTGGCCATGCAGGCGAGCACGGATGGAGGGGGGGCAGCCCGGCAGCAAGCGGCCGAGAGCTCAAGCTCTGGCCTTGGCGGCTGCCGGCGCGGGGCATGAACGGGAACGCGGCGAACAACATGGACCGAGGGGGGGGGGGGGGAATAGGAGGAACCAGGGCGGCTCACATCGGGGAGGACGATGGCGAGCGCGCAGGAGGCTGAGCTGGTCGGGGTGCGGCGAATCGAGCGGAGGAGCCGGCGGCCGTGGCAGTCCACGGAGAGGAGGAGCGCGAGGGCGGCGCGCTTGGCGAAGCCGTTGGCCACGGCATGTGGATGCCATGCGAAGCGAGGTCAGCCGCAGGGCGCGACCAAGGCACGCAGGGCGCGACCAAGGCACGCAGGGCGCATTGGCCATGGCAGCACGACGACGGCCCGAGCACGGGCTCGGTGGCCATGGCGAGAGCAACCAGAGGAAGGGGGGAGTGAGGGGAGGGTGGGGAAAGGGGAGGCCGGCCTCGGCCTTATCCAGAGGAGACGAGGGGGGGCAGGTAGGGGACCAGGGGGGCAGGTGGAGGGGGGGCCGCGGCGAGCAGTGCTTCCCCCCTGCCCATGGCGCGTGAGGCAGAGGAGGGAGGGAGCAGGTGGGAGGAGAGAGAGGTGGGGCTGGGCCCTGGGGTGGGCCTCGCCCCAGGCGGTAGATTAGGTTTTTTCGATTTTCTTTGTTTTTTTTTTCTTTTCTTTTGTTTAAATGTATTTGGTTATTGTTTCATTTTTGTAATATGTGGAACATGCACCACAATTAGTGATGCACTTTATAACAATGCCACAAAAAGTTTTGTGCCTAAATAAAATCAATTGCATTTTTGTTTTATTTAAAAGGTATTAAATGGTATTGTTTTACTACTGTTTTATTTGTTTAGCATTTTTAAACATGGTAATAAAATCCCATATCACTTTTAATAAAGCCTACTGATTTTTAGGCATTTTATAAAATTGGTTCCATAATTTTTAGTTCATTTAAAATTCCCACTTGTTTATTTTATTACCCTCGCAAGTTAATAAATTTCAAGCTATTGTTTTTATTTATTAATATTAATATACCAATTCAATAAAATATCCATTGCTATATAATCATGGCCTAATGATTGTTAGGCATTTTATAATTTGATTCCATCACTTTGGTTTACTATGATTTCATTTTCATTTTATATTCCATGACTATTTTGATAACCCATCAACATTGGTCTCATAATTATCCTTGACTTGGGAATATTCAAATGGCTAGGAGTTGACTTGGTTTAACCATGATCATGTTGATTGACTGGCATCCACAAGTCTTGGAGAGAATTTATAATCCACCTTTATTTGAAAATTTTATCAGGGTTGGAATTCCAAAGAGCTATGATCAAAGGTGATTAAGGCTCGATCATCGACAGTAATGATCACTAACAGTGGAATCACTGTAGTGATTACTGTACTGGGTCTGAGGGTGTTACAAGAAGGTTACGACGTGTGCGAACTTCGCCGCCGTCAACCCAGCAGAAACCGAGCAGGCTATGGACCCCGGCGCTCACACCCCTTCGTCGCCACACTGAGATGATCAGCGACAATCATACCACCCAGGTGGCCAAGATTGCCGTTCCGCACCCGAGACGTCCGCTCTGCCCACGAACAACACCCCTCCCACCGCCAAGGCGGCCGCCCTACATCCGGTCCATCTGCAGACCATCCAAACGGACGAGGGGACGCCCACATCCGATGAAACCATAGTCCACATCCCACCTTGATCATCATCGGAGTTGTCGCCGCACACAAATGGACGAGTGAATAGGGAGGAGAGGGATTGGACGCATCCACGACCGACACACCCCGTGCCGGTGACGGGCAACCGAGGCGGTGTTTCCTATCCCTTCCACCAAGCTCCCCATCACCCCACCGCGACGATCGAAGAAGATCCGCGCAAGACCACCGATGTCGACCCGTCCATTGTTCGGGGGACCCCGGAGACCGCCGGCGTCGCCAAGGCTGCTCACCAGAGGGGCCATCGCGCCCACACTGGCAGATCCGGTCAGATCCCATCGAGTGCGCCCACCACCGCCACCGTGCCACCACCTCTACCCATCACCGCAGAGGGGCCGACCGCAGCCCAAGCCGCCGGCACCACAGCCCGGACTGCCCGACGGGAAGCACCACCACCGCCCCGGACGTCCACACCACCACCACCATACCACCGGAGCATCCCAGCACCGCTCAAAGCCCGCCTCGCCCACGGCCCGCACCTCCTCGGTCGAGATTTGGCCTGAGGTGCGCCCCACCACCGGCAGCCGCTGCACCACCACCAAGCACTAGGGAACGCCGCGCCTCTGCTGCCGACGCCGCCATCTCCACGAGCTCATGGTCGCGCCGCCCCAGTCGAGATCTGGCCCGAGGTCGCCCCACCACCGGCAGCCGATGCGCCACCAGCAAGCACCAGGGGACGTCGGGCCGCTGCTGGACGCCGCTGCGGCCTCCATGCGCGCTCGTGGCCGTGCCACCAAGCCAGCGCCTCCGGCGGCCCGCTGTCCCGCGCCAGCCGGGTGCCTAGCGCGAAGGAGGAAGGGGATGCCCTGCCGCCGCCTACACCGGCCGGGCTTCGCATGGCGGCACCTCAGAATAATAGACACTTATAGTTCTAATGTTAAACTTGCATTACGCAGACCATAGAAAAACCTCCATCAGATAGTGCTAAGATGGTGTCTGACGAAATCGTTCAATTTGCAACTTGAACACGGGATATAACATTATAAACAGAATATGTCTAACGTATGCAAATACTGTTTGAAATTTAAATGGTGTTTATATGGAGGGAGAGAATATATCTGAAAAATAATTCACTCACTCTTTTTGATTATTTCACATTTATGTTGATCGTGCAACTGAAGCAATGAACTTGGAAGTGGTGAAAGGACTCACAAATATGAGAAGTCTATATAACACTAGTGGACAGACCCCCATATTATCCCGGTTCAAATGGGTCTTCGGTCCCGGTTCAACACCCGGGACCAATAACTCGGGACCAATGCTGGTCCCGGTAGGCCCACGAACCGGGACCGAAGAGGGGGGGAGGGGTCATTGGTCCCGGTTGATAGGAAGAACCGGGATCGGGCCTCCATATTTTTTATTTTTTATTTTTTATTTTTATTTTTTATTTTTTATTCTTTTTCTTAATCTAAGATCATTATGGTTAATCTCAGATCAAATTGACCTTCGTGGTCAAACTTCCCCAAGGGACACCCATCCTCACACTACTCCAGCCCCAGCACGCTTAACTTCTCAGTTCCATTCCACACCTACCCCAACTCGCTTAAGAGACACTTGTTGATATATGTATCATACCATTCCTATTAAACCTTGTTGATGTCTAGGACCTTGTTGATGTCTATGTTGTGATGAAATTTAAAAAAAATTGAAACTTCCCGATCGGTTACCTATTATATTTAAAGGTTTTTAAATTATTTTTTTGAAAAAATATATTTCTTTTTAATTTTGAAAACACAATTTTCATTTTCCGAGTGACAAAAATGGGGTTTTTTGTGAAGATTCTCCCAAATATTTGATGTAAACTTGAACCACTTTATTTTTGTAAAATACTAGAACATATTTTATTTACAATTGACCAAAGTTTCCATGTAATATGGTTTTTATATACCTCTTCTGAAAAAGACAAATTTCCGCAGATTCAGTTGGAACGGGGTCAAATTTGAACTACATGTGCTTGATAGTTTGCTCTTTATTTTTTGAAAAAATCATTTCTAGATACACAAGTAGTGATTTCATCAGGGATCCACCAAGACTTTTGTAAGATTCCACCCCTATCTATTACCGGTCATGCCCTCCGTTTTGACCACTTTTTGAAATCGACAAAAATAATTCAAAAAAAATAAAAAAATTGTAAAACATTCGCGTTGCATCCTAATTTATGTCTTAGTAACCATACAAAACAACAAACTTGGAATAAGTAAAATATCTTATAAAAGTCTTTTTAAAATGAGCTATCGAGTATGAAGATTCATGACTTTCAAGCCAAATGACCGATGTTACAGCTAGTTTGAAAGGATAGTGTTCCCAAATGATCTCATATTTTGCACATGTGTGTATATTATACTAGCCAACAAGTTTGCCAAAGGAAGTTTTTATTTTCTTTGCACGAAAAATCCATTTTCCATTTTCCGAGTGACAAAAGTAGGGTTTTTTTGTGAAGGATCTACCAAATATTTGATGTCAACTTGAACCACTTTATTTTTGTAAAATATTAGACCATGTGTTATTTACAATTGACCAAATTTTCCACGTAATATGGTTTTTATATACCTCTTCTGAAAAAGACAAATTTCCGCAGATTCAGCTGGAACGGGGTCAAATTTGAACTACATGTGCTGGATAGTTTGCTCTTTATTTTTTGAAAAAATCATTTCTAGATACACAAGTAGTGATTTCATCAGGGATCCACCAAGACTTTTGTAAGATTCCACCCCTATCTATTACCGGTCATGCCCTCCGTTTTGACCACTTTTTGAAATCGACAAAAATAATAAAAAAAAAATAAAAAAATTGTAAAACCTTCGCGTTGCATCCTAATTTATGTCTTAGTAACCATACAAAACAAAAAACTTGGAATAAGTCAAATATCTTATAAAAGTCTTTTTCAAATGAGCTATCGAGTATGAAGATTCATGACTTTCAAGCCAAATGACCTATGTTACAGCTAGTTTGAAAGGATAGTTTTCCCAACTGATCTCATAGTTTGCACATGTGTGTATATTATACTAGCCAACAAGTTTGCCAAAGGAAGTTTTTATTTTCTTTGCACGAAAAATCCATTTTCCATTTTCCGAGTGACAAAAGTAGGGGTTTTTTGTGAAGGATCTACCAAATATTTGATGTCAACTTCAACCACTTTATTTTTGTAAAATATTAGACCATGTGTTATTTACAATTGACCAAAGTTTCCATGTAATATGGTTTTTATATACCTCTTCTGAAAAAGACAAATTTCTGCAGATTCAGTTGGAACGGGGTCAAATTTGAACTACATGTGCTTGATAGTTTGCTCTTTATTTTTTGAAAAAATCATTTCTAGATACACAAGTAGTGATTTCATCAGGTATCCACCAAGACTTTTGTAAGATTCCACCCCTATCTATTACCGGTCATGCCCTCCATTTTGACCACTTTTTGAAATCGACAAAAATAATTAAAAAAAAATAAAAAAATTGTAAAACATTCGCGTTGCATCCTAATTTATGTCTGGGGTCTTATATGAGGGGCAACGGTCCCGGTTTTTGCCAAAAACCGGGACCAATGCCTCGCAGTGCGCCACGTGTTGGTCGCGAGAGCATTGTTCCCGGTTGTTGGCAAAAACCGGGACCGTTGCCCCAGTTGAACCGGGACCGTTGCCATATTCAGACGAACCGGGACCGTTGTCCGGCATCGGTCCCGATTCTGAAATGAACCGGGACCGATGCCTTTTTTGGGCTGGACGAAAGGGGGGTCTCTCCACTAGTGTAACGCACAACATTTTATTTGGTACTACTATTTAGTATTTAGCTTTGGACGCAGATACTCACCACACGTGTGGTGGTGGGGGTGGCAATTCCGAACATTTTAGATGGCAATTTTAGTTAGTGGTAGATGGCTACTTCAGGTCGTAGATGACAATTTTTGAAAATTAATGGCAATTTTTGGTTCCACATGACAATTTTGCCTTCATAATTGTCATCTATGCCTAACTAAAATTATCATCAAAAGTGTTCGGAATTGCCACCCCCCACCACACGTGTGTGTGAGTATCATTACCGTTAGCTTTTAGCTTGCACAAAACTACGGTAGCGTACATGAATGATAAAAGAGTAGATTTCCATAGGAAACCCACAGTTCCCTCAAAAAACTAGGAAACCCACAGCAGGAAAAATAAATATCCACATAAATCAAAACCACAATTTTTCACTGACAATACGAATTATATTTCCCTTGAAATGGAAGACTGAATGTTGCACATCAAAACAATGAGAGTGACGTCCAAAGTTTAAAAAGGGCATATTATATAAGTAAGCATGTCAGAAGCACCCAAGATTGCTACAAGGTTTAAAAGAAAATCACAATGGTAGGATCGATGGAAAAGGAGGAAACATTTTATCTTCCGGATGACACCGTAAAAATTTCACTATACTTGCCAAATTTACTTGAATTTATTGTAATACAGAGATGAACCCATGATATTCTCATAAAATTTAAGGTGTACTACAATTCATCATTTCATCGTGTGTGTGTGGGTGTGGAACCAAGTGTTGAGAACTAGAAAGTGAACAAACACACCCCTCGCCCCCGCCGCTGGTCCATAGACCCATTCTTCACAAAGGGTGAAGCTTTTTCTTAAGCTAAGTAACCATACAAAGTGTAGCCTTATATAGCTTCAAAAACTCAGCCAATACCGGCTCTGGGAAAATAATGAAAAACAATCATAATGTAAGATGTGTGTCTATCCATGAAGATAAAATGTTTCTGTTTGTGTCCTTGATTATGTGATCAATAAGGATTAGATCCTTCTTAAGTTGTTGCCTCCAGTTGTTGATCGATGGCCTTGAGTGACGGAATATGAGATTATTCATTTGCATCCAAAGATGCCATATCCCCATGATGATGATTTCCATATCTACAGCGCAGGCCAAATGTTTTTTCAGTAGGATAATGTTATCCAATACTGATATACCTCTTCAACGATTGGAGCATATAGATTCCCAACAATCAAGTGCAAAATCACATTCCTAGATCAAGTGCAGAAAAGTGTCTTCTGTAAGATTGCTACAAAGTACACATGAAACTGTTGGAATGTGGAATGATTTTCTGCTTAGTAAATTTCTGGTGTTGATCCTATCATGTATCACCATCCACATGAAAATCTTGTATTTGAGTATGCTAGCATTCTCCAAGATGTGTTTGAAGATTGGATGAATACAATCTTCTGGGAACATAGCTCGATATAACTTACTACTCTCTCCGTTCCAAAATAACTGTCTCAACTTTGTACTAGCTCTAGTACAAATTTGTACTAAGGCTATGACAGTTATTTTGGAACGGAGGGAGTAGCAGAGAAGGACCTATCTCCTTTACCATTACTCCATATATCAGGGGTCTGCTGAATCTGAATAGTAGTTTGCATTCCTTGCATCAACATGAGTTCTTGATAAGCTTCCGTGGACACTGGTGTGTGAAAGATCTCAGTGACATCCTCAGTGTTCATCCTGTAAGAGTAGAGGTGGGGAAACTCATACTACAGGATACCATGCCCCCAATCATCATTCCACACCTGGATGGTATTTCCTTGGCCTATGGTGTTTTGTGCCATGTTTTTATAGACAGGTATATGTTTAGTGATGTTTTTCCACTAGAAGGATCCTACTGATTTGTCTGTCAACATACCATTAGGATAGTAAGAGCTCCATATGAGATTTACCCATGGAAAATCCACCCCGTTGAGGAATTTATGTGCATGTTTCACGAGCAAGCATTTGTTTTGAATGGAGAGATCCATCACTCCCAATCGTCCTCTGTCTGTAGGTTTACAGACTTTGTTCCAGGCAATAAGTGCAGTACCCTTGTCTTCCATACCATATTTTCTCCAGAAGCAGTGCTTGATATATTTATTAATTTGTTCCATAATTCCCACTGGTAAAGACAAAGAACTCATATAGAAAGTTGGCAGACTGGTAATAATAGATTTGATAAGGATCAATTTTTCTCCATAAGAGAGCAGCGTAGAGCATCCTGATAATCTTTTATCAATTTTGTTGATGATGGGCATGAAATCCTCCATTTTTGGCTTATTTAATCTGAGAGGTAAACCCAGATAAGGGAAAGGGAAAGTGCCAATCTTACATCCCATTATATCTTCCAATATTTGCATCTTATCTTGTGAGGTGTTGATGGGCACAATCATAGATTTGCTGAAATTGATTCTCATGACAGTGAATAAGTTGAAATGTTGAAGGATACATTTCAATTGATGGACTTCAGTGTCAGATGCTTTCATGATGATTACAGTGTCATCTGCATATTGAATAACAGGGAAATCATTGCAAGGATGATTCTCAATAGGATGTTGAATTAAATTGTTCAACATGGCTTCATTCGGCATAGACTGTAGAATATCAGCAGTCATAACAAGTAGCAATGGTGATAAAGGATCCCCTTGCCTAACTCCTCTTTTGCATTTGAATTGTTCCCCAGGAATGCCATTGAGTAACACTAAGGAAGATCCAGAATCTAGGATCATATCCATCCATCTCATCCACCTATCCCCAAAACCTCTTGCCCTCAAAATGTATTTAATTGTTTTATTCTCAATAATGCCAAATGCCTTTATTTCCAAAATCTAGTTTGACAATCAGTATTTCCTGTTCTGTGTTATGACATTGATGCAAGAACTCATATGCCCATGCAATGCAGTCTTAAATAGACCTATTATTCAGGAAACTATATTGATTATCATGAACCAACTTCAGTATCACGTTCTGCAGTCTATTTGCCAAAAAATTAGTGATTATTTTGATAGAACAGTTAAGTAGGGATATAGGTCTAAAATCAGCAGCAGTAGTGGGTGCATCATTTTTAGGAATCAGAGCAATAAAAGATGCATTGAGTCCTTGAAGACTAATGTTCCCATGGAAAAAGTCTTCAGTGAGAGCATAAAAATCTTCAGCTATGATATGCCAACATTTTTTGATGAAGTAGGTATTGAAACCATCTGGTCCAGGCACTCTATCATTTGGGAGATGTTTAACTGTCCTATCAATCTCTTCTGTTGTGAAAGGTGCTTCTAGTTCCTGCAAGTGACTGCTTCTGGATATCATTTATGTGATACATAGGTTATCAAATGTAGGCATGGAGGTGCTCAGTCTGTTTTTGAAAGCTTGCCACAGAATAGATGCTTTGTTAAGGTGATCAGAGTAGCTAGTACCATCTTCCTTGCAGAGTCTTATTATATGTTTCACTCTGAATTTCATAGTTTCCTTGGCTTGGAAAATTTTGGAGTTAGCCTCACCAAATTTGACCCATCGAATGGTAGCCCTTTGTTTCCAATAGATCATTTGTAATTTTAACAATTTTAATAAATGTTCTTTCGAAATCATCCTACCATTCCATTCCACATTTGTTAGATTTCTGAATTCTTCAATTCTGTCCAGGAGTAGTATAAGCTCATTGGTAGCTTTGATAGTTTTCTTGAAACTGGCAATGTTCTTAGCCCATTCCTTGAGTCCCTGTCTGAGTCTCTTGAATTTTGCAGTAATTTTGTGAGCATTTTTATTACTGATGATGTGCCTGTTCTAGTTCTCTTTCACAAAATCTTCAAACCCCTCAATGTTCATCCAATAGTTTTCAAATCTGAATATAGTTGGCTTAGGAATGGAGGTACCAATCTGAATCATGGAAGGAGTGTGATCTGAAATTGGTTTGGACATTGGGAGAGCCCAGGTACTTGGATACTGAATTATCCATGATTTAGATGTGAAGATCCAGTCTAGTTTCTGAAGAAGTGGGGAAACTTGCATATTACTCCATGTGAATGATCTCCCTTTTAATGGAATTTCAACTAATCCCAAAGTATTGATGGCTTCGTTAAATTTGAGCATGTCAGAAATATTGCCTCCTTGAAGATTTCTATTGTGTTGGTATCTGATATAATTAAAGTCTCCCATAATCATCCATTTAGTTTCCTCATTCATATCAATATCCTGAAACCATTGAATGAAATCATGTCTTCTGTCATCTTGATAGGGTCCATATATATTTGTTAAAATCCAGCTGTCACTTGTCTTCTTAGATGTGAATCTGATAGAGATAGAATAATCATTTTTAATAGAGTTTCACCTGCAAATAAATTATCATTCCAAATATTAATGATACCCCATGATGCACCCTAAGAAGGAATATAATAAATTTATTAACTTTCCTAGGGCAAAAGTTTTGCAAGTATCTGCTGCCAAAGCTCTCTCTCTTAGTCTCTTGGATGCAGATTCTATCACAGTCAGCCTCTGTAATTTTGTTTCTCAAAGCAAGTGTCACAACCCCAAACTAGGTAAGTGATAGGGTTTGATTGTTCCCTTTGCATCATGCAAAAATTCAAAAGAAATTCAGAATTGGGGAAAAGAAAAGCCCTGAGAATTTAAATAAATGGCCAGATAAAAATCTTTTTCCAAAAATATTTTGAACATTTGAAAAATTCCTATAAATGATGGTGATCATTTTAAAAGTGGTTTGGGATCAATCCCATGCCCATGGAATATTCAAAAATTCAAAATGTGCCTTGGAAAATTAAATAAACCCCTATTTGATTTGAAATTCAAATTATTTGAATTTCAAAAATGCCCAAAAGTTATAAGTGGCTAGCTACTGATATTCTAAGCCCACATAAAAGTTTTGGGTATTTTGTAAAATGCTCTGGTATTTTTTCTTAGAGAAAAACAAAAGAAAGAAAAAGAAAACAGAAACAATAAAGAGAGAAAATAGAAAAGGGAAAGCAGCCCAACCCCCTGGCCACCTGGGCCCAACTAACCGTACCCCTGGCCCAGCCCACCTGCCCCCCCCGGTGTCGTCTTCCTCCCCGGCGCCCGAAGCAGCTCGGTGGCGCGCTCACCGCCGCGCAGGCCACCGAGGAGCTTCAAGGCCCTCCCCTTCTCCCCCAGGACGCCACGCAGCTGCCTGAGGACCCCGCATCCCTTTCCCCTACCTCACGCACGCCCTACCCCTCTCTGCTTCCCCAATCTAGCGAGAACCCGAGAGCACGCCGGAGCACCTCGCTGCGCCACCGTGGCCACCCTCCTCCTCAGCCGCTGCCACCATGTCCAGGCGAAGCGCCGCTTCCCTCTCCGTCGAATCCCTCAACTAATCGAGCCGGGCAACCTCTACACGCGACACTAGGTTCACCAACTTGCCGCCGGCCACTGCGGAGTTCCTCGTCGATTGCTTCGTTGTTCGACCTCCCCAACCTCCCTAACCAGCACAGGAGCGCTCCTGGTGAGCTCCTCTTCCTCCCCAGCCCTTTCAAGCTCCAATTGGCGCACGGCATCACTGATTCCGTCGGGCCAGTGGCCAGCACGCCGCGGCCGACGCCATAGCCGTCGCCCTGGAGCTCGATCTTGACCCCCTCCTACTCGGTTGCCTTCGGAAGCCCGCGAGGAGCACGCCCTTACCCTCCAAACCCCACCCCGTGCACAAAACCCCAACTCTGGCGAAGTTCCGATGGCTTTCCGGCGCGCCCGCCATTAGAACTAACCTAATCACCCCCCTAAGCTAACCCTACACCCACTGACCAGTGGGCCCTAGCTACTTACTAACCACTGTTAGTTTAATCTAACAGGGTTTTAACCCTAGAGAGACTGACCACAGGGCCCCACCTGTCAGCCCCCCTGTGACATCACCCCCACGCCACCCTGACGCAACAAAAGAAAAGGAATTAAAAAGAATTAAAAGAAATCAGAAAAATCCAGAAAATAGCCAAAACTTCAATAAATCATAGAAAATTCATATTAACTCCAAATTAAACATATAATATATGAAAAATGATCAGCAGAAAATTCTCTATCCAAATATGCAACTTTCAACCATGTTTGAGTTGAATTTAAAATGGGACCAGTAGCTTTTGCTATTTGGCTTAATTGGAAATAATTCAAATTAAATTCAAATGCTATTCAAATTTGAACCATTGCAATACACCACATCTCACTTGAACATCAGAAGCATATCAAACACATGATCACATGGTTTACAATGATCAAACATTAGAAAATGCAAGTTGACCTAATTTGAATAGCATTTGGAGTTTGAATTTGAAATAATTTTCAAATCAACTTCAATTAAAATGTGACAATTTGAACCTAGGTCACATCATTACCATTCACATCATGTGACAACATAAACATGTGCTTGTGCATTCTATTACAATGTTGCCCGCCCCCTCTTGTTGATGATTGTGCCGGTAACAATGCCTCCGAGACGGGGATCACCCCCGAAGGAGAAGACCACCGATAAGAACCGTGTATCGTCAGCAAGGCAAGCAAACCCCATTGATCATGTCTATAAAATCGTACTTCCCTCTCAGTCTCTCTTATGCATGTTTAGGAGATCACCGAGACACGTTCTTTCGCATAGTTGAACCCATTTCGATGCATGACCTATCCTTTTGTCACCGTATTAAGAAAACCACGATCCTAGCAGATTTAGGAGTTGAATGATGAGCATGTGGCCCCTGCAACTGTTACTGCTTATTGCTGCTTAGTGATACAATGAGGTTACATTGTTTGTGAGTCGGGATGGAATGAACACAGTGAATCTGTTGATAATGTGTTGGTGAATCCACCATAAACAAAGGTGAACGATGAGAGGCTGTGTAGGAGTACACGGTGGGTTGTCTCGTTGAACACTGCCCTAGGCCCCGAGTTCCTATTTTGTGATCCAAGACAAAGAGTATGACCACATGTAGGGTTTTATGGGAGCCCCGTTTGGCCACTTTACGTACCTGATCCGGTCCAGGAGTCACAATAGATTTGGGCTTTCCATTTGGCATATGCATAGAAAAAGTATGAAGAAAAGGTTGCATCATATAGATATGTGGGTGGACCTGTGAGGAAGTGAAACCATCTGGCAGAGGTGGCGTCTCGGTCCCTTACATTGTCTGAGTCCATTTCATGGAACCGGCCGGACTCTCGAGCGGTGCCAAACTCAGGTAGTCGACTCCTGGATTAGAGAAGGTTATGTGAGGATAGTGCCTTGGTTTCATCCACGTCCGACACCCGCTTGAAGGGTGACAAGAACGAGGCGATAAGTGATGACACGCGTGTGAAGATGTACACCCCTGCAGGGTTAATGAACTATTCGAATAGCCGTGTACGCGGTTATGGACTACTTGGAGACCTCTACTTGATCAATAGACAACTTGAATGGATACTCTAAAACTCTCAAGATAAGCGTGAGTGCTATGGTGGGTTTCCTCGTGGGGAAGTCGAGGAAGTATCCATAGTGGTGTATTGGTTGGAGACTTGGTAGTGGACTCGTGTACGCTTCTTACCTCAAGTCTGGTACTCGTAGTACATGACTAGCCAAGTCAAAGATGGCACTTCTGCATGTTGAACCCCACCTCCCTTTACCTTGATACTTGAGCATGAGTAGTATAGTTCTGATGTAAGTCTTGCTGAGTACGATTTTGTACTCACGTTTGCTTATTCTATGTTTTAGATGGAAACCCAGACCCCGATGGAGTCACCGACGTGAAGCTCGACGTTGACCTTGGTAGTATAGTTCCAAACAGCAGTCTGGTCCCTCGTGGAAGGGCATGTATCTTTACAAGGCTTCTCTAAGCCATTTGTTAAACTTGTCTGTACTCAGACCTAATTTGCTTCCGTTGTATGATGTAATTTTGATCACAGACATGTGATCTTTGTCTGCTCTATGTGTAAGTCAATAAAATGTACACTTTGTAGAGTTATGTGATGATACCTGCTGTTCATACTAGACATGTGTGCTGCGTGTATGTTTATAACATGCATGTCTTAGTAAGGGTTTCGAGACCTTAGTTGTGATCTGGCTGGCGGTCTTTTATACACCAAGTGGCCCTTAGATGTGCGCAGCTTGGGGCATCGCGATGCGATTGCTCGTGACTCTGTCACGTGCACACTTTGTTGTATGATCGAGCCCGCCCTAGACCTCGACTAAGTGATCGGGCTGGAGTCTTTTTATGTAAGGGTTATGATTTAATCGATAACATGGTTGAGGCGACTTGTCTATGAGTATGGGATTTCACCACCCATAATCATTTAGACTTCTGAGCGGGCGATGAGGACCCATCTCAGTTGATCATCCGGCCTGGATGGGATGCCCCTCACGCACGATGCTTTCCGAGAGTGTTCTGTGCTTGGCCTTGTCTGCTTAGACAAGTGGGTACGGCTCTCGGCTCTCCATGTGATTGAGTTGTGACTGGAATTACATACGCATATTGCGGGTCCCGACAGCAAGCCATTTAGTAGGATCATTGGTACCTCTAATGTTTCAGTTGAGAATTTTCCGTTGGTGAAGTTTTTTTCTAAAGATATCCACCAAACCCTGGCTTTTCTATTGATAGGTAGAGAATATCATGGGCGAAGGGTGAAGTAGACAGAGATTTCACACACACAAAAGTACTTTCCATTATCCACCCAAAACTTAAAATATATAAACAGGTGCACTAATGAATATGGTACATGACGTACGACTCTGATTTTATAGTGTCAGTGTGTCCTTATTTCATTTGGGAGCCAATCTGCGGAACTGAAAATTGGGGCAGAATCTCCACTACCGCGGTGTTGCTCTGCTTTGACCAGCAATGGTTGGTCACGTTTTTCTTTACTGGCGTTTTCCCGTTTAACTCTTCTTATTATTTTGATTTTAGGAAACGTTACATATATCACGAATACACTGAGACGTATCATTGTATTTTTTTAAGAATACAATACAAACACACACGCTGATAAGCAAGTACATGCACTCATCCTTATGAACGCACACACGCATATCTTATCCTTCTGTGCACCTTTAAAAGGTTGATCTTAATTCGACGAGTCTTGATATTTATCAAAGTCATCACAGGAGCTTTGTTGTCGATGGGAATGTCTCCTCCCATTGAGGCCTCATTTGGTCATCTTCCTGGAGGGATCCCCGTCCAAATCTAACCTCGAAGTCCACGGGACAGGTCAGCCTGTGAAATTTTAACCCATCGTATGGTCACTGGAGGTTGTTCCATCGGAGATCGATCCACGCTTGGAGGCACAGGAGAGAAAACCCTCACTTCGTATTCTCTAACGACCAACATGAAAATCAACTGGTGAAGGAAGGGTTTTCGAGCGAGGTGAAATAAATGCGCGTGAAATTCTTGGATCGTGAGCTGGGTGAAGTGCACCAAGTATTCTTTAACGGGGCCCAAGTGCACCAAGTAAGCCGATGGTGGGGTGTCTCAAGTAAGCCAGCGAAGAGGGAATTGTAACATGAGCTAGCCGAGTACTAGTCAAAGTTCGCCCCAACGCGCGCCAATGATGGCATCGGGCGCGAAGGAGAGGGTGATGTGTTGAATGCCCTGCCAGAGTACAATGTATTGCAACTTATAGGCTACCCCAAAGGCCCCTGTGATGTCCTGGACCCAGGCGTGTCCTTCAAGGACATCAACAACTGACCTCATCTTACGACGTTGATGTGGGACCAAGGCGAGAAGGGCGGGTGCGATCTCCACAATAGACTGCCCGTGTAGCCAATAATCCAGCCAGAAGCGACATGACTGTTCGTCACCTAGGGTCCAACTAGTAGACGCACGAAAAACATCCCAGACCTCTAGCTCACAAGGGAGGGAAAGGTGGCTCCAGGGCTGAGAGGGATATGTGATCTGCAGCCATTTCCATCGCACCCGGAGCGATACCCGTACGATGAAGGTCACATGCGCCCAACCCTCCAAGCTCTAGTGGTAAGCAAACCTTGTGTCAATTGACAAGGTAGTGCCCCCCTTTGGCCTCCTGATCCTCCTTCCTCTAGCGGGTGCTGCTTGGAGAAGGAGTTATTAGAACCCGGTTGGGGGCTCACCGTGTCCCTTCACCTGGCCGCCGCATTGGGTGTCACTATCTTCGACTGCTGGTTGGTAGGATGGTGTACACCTCGCCATGATGCTAGGGCAGGGTTCGGCTGGTGTTGGGCCGAGGGACTGACCCCGTGGTGGACACGCTTCAGGGAGTGGGTTGTGGGAGGGTTCAGCCTAGTGGGGGCTTAGGGCCATGGTGGGCTTTTAGGCCATCAGATGCCCGCCATAAAGCCCGATGGTAATGGATGCTAGGAGAGACCGATCCCTCGTTGTTGGATCTGGATCCAATGGGGGAGTCGCGGCCTCTTCTTAGGTTATGCAACGACTCATAGCGAAGTGCACCTCCTCAGCCCTCAATCACGACGACACACACCTTTCACGACATTCTGGTGGATGTTGCATTCCCCACCGCTGACCATCCCCATCCGGCTCCTTCCTCCATCCATGCCCTTCCCTGCCCTGGTCCCGACATGCGCCTCTCAACTTCAAGCATGTCGCGGGAGATTGGGGATCTGGCCCCTTGTGTCAAGCATGGGCACAGGCATGACCCATGTAAGTTGTTCTTTGGCGAAGGATTCCTTGCTAGTCGCTGCTGGACGCCATGCCTCCCCCTCCCCCCTCGACCTAAGTCGGCACAATAGGATGCATGTGTTCGTATTATGCCCTAGAGGCAATAATAAAATATATTATTATAATTCTAGGTTCTTCATTAATTTTTAGATTTTCAATATATAATTGTTATCATATTATGCAGAGGTTTTCAAAGTGTGTGTTAACATCCTTTGGAGGAAAACCCATTTGAAGGTGTGGAGTATAAACACCAAGTGTTATCTTGCCTCTAGCACTAGCCCGTATGTTTCTGATAGTCATGTTTTCCTGACTATGGACATCAAGTATGTCCGTAACATATAGGAGCACGTTGTTATCAAAACAAGGGTGATGAACCGACCCAATTGTATAATTTACTTTGAGATCACATAGTATTCATGTTATGAGTAAAATCATTTAAATTTAATATGTATGTATCCTTAATGACAATAAGAATATTTCGTAACTTCATACTATAAGGTGGGCTTTGACTCTATCCAAAACCCATCCGTAACAGGCGTGGCTATAAACGCTTTGCTCCTGCACACCTGAAAGTATGTCAAAGGACTTAACGATTCAAGTTCGGAATTTTCTCCTCCGATGATTGATAGATAATTTGTGTACCCTCTCGGTACTACGGTATCCAACATCGTCTGAACATACACTTTGTGAATTGATCACAATGGATACTGGAATACTTAGGAATAAAATAAAATTAAATAGGAAATGTGATAACTTAGTATAGTGGTTAATAGTTAATCACACGGATACCTAAAAGATCTCACCTCAGGTTTTGTATAGTATCGTGAAGCAAATAGGATTGGTATGTTCAGCTTACGGTTCACTCGAATTATGTTCATCTAGGTGCGGGAAACTATATGGGTGTCTATGGCTCCACTATCGGTTATTGTTTCGAGAAAAAAAGATTCTGGTTCATGACTGTATCCTACTAAACCTATGCGGTCACACACTTCAGGGTAATTGATTTTTTTGAGTACTAGAGTGATAGGAGTATGTATACATCACACCGGTAAAGTAGCGAAGTGATCAGGATATGATCGGTGAGAAAACTGGAATCATTTCAGGACGTCGGTAAAGTACCGGGAATAGTTTTCAGAAATTAGGGTAAAATCGGAGGGCCAGAAAGGTTCCGAGATGACTTAAATATGTTTATATTTAATTGTTGCTAATTCCTGGATTTTCTGGAATTGTTAAAAATAATAAAATATCAATGGCTCCCCTCCCACTTGGATGGCCCAAGTGGGGGAGCCACTTGGATCAAAGAGGCTCTTTGGGGGGGGGTGCGCCCTAGGAGGGTCACCTCCTCCCTTGGTCGCCACCAAGAGGGGGAGGTAACCCTAGGCATAGCTGTAGGGCTGCCTCCTCCTCCAAGATGACCTCCCCTCCCCCTCCCATTATAAATAGAGACGGAGGGGGCGCCCTAGAATCAGAATGGATTGTCTCTTTCCTCTAGGCTTCCTTCTTCCTCTCTCTCTATATCAAAATTTCAAAGAACCATTATTCCCCGAAGGGCTGCTCATCCCTCCTCTCTACTCTAGTGGCGCCGATCTCTGGATGGTGGAGCCGTGCCGGATCGTCTACACCGTACATGTGGATCAACCATAGAGAGATCGGTGTTTGATCTTTGTTCGAGAGACTTCTCTAGACTAGATCTGTTCGAGGGACTATGCTTCTTCACACTTACTCAATTCTCCATCATCTTCTTTCGCTGCGAGAAAACATCTGTTGAACGGTTGTAAGGTAAACTAGATCATCGATGGCGCGCGTTGATGTGCATGTCTATTTTTTCAATGAAATGGTAGGAGAGATTTTATAAATGTAAGAGAAATGAAACATGAAGTTCAATTATATAAACATATAACATTGAGTAATCAAAAATACTGATGTTGAAAGAAAATGAATGTAATATTAAACTAAAATAATAATCACAATTGGCACAAGTTCTACATATGCAAATAAGATATGGTGACATAAGAAGAAAATACCCTCCACATATAAATACAACTAATCAAGAAGTATATTTGACATAAACTATATATTGTTAAAATGGTCATCCACTCATGCTCATATTGTGCCCTAGTACAATGCAACGGGAAAAGTCTCCTACAAACTCCATTAGTTACATCATATTGAATAGAATCACCTGAACAAAATCATACGCCAACCGACTATCCACCACAGATGTCGTGTGATCTTGGCTGACGCTCGGCTGAGAAGCTGAGTCAGGCGTACCGCATACGTGGAGCATCAGCGGCGCGGGATCGGGGCCTGAGCGAGAACTGGACAAACGATTGGAACGACGGAACAGTTTACCACAGAGCTGAATTTCGGCCTCTGGAGCGGCAGCCCATAGGACAGCTGGGCCAGAGTAAACACAATGCGAGATAGATTGTTTTTCAGACGAGATCTAATGGTCAAAAACTCCTAGATCGTGAAAACGGACTGCCGAAAACGTAAATTGTTGTGAGAGATCAGTTTAAGCTTGGTTTTACTATCCTAAATAGATCGCTAACGTTGTATGCATCTAGCTAGATCTTATTGGGACTTGGTTTTGTAGTGCCGATTTTTTTCTACTCTAAATCCCAACAACGAGTGCTACTGCGCGGTGTTTGCCGGTGGGCTAGCCGTGGAGGGCTCCTAGTTCCTGGGAGGACGGGAGTGACCTGCGACTCCCGCTCCATGGTTCTCCCGACGGCCGTTGCCGACGGGAGGGCTGGGATAGGGTGACTAGGGAGGGCCATGGGGATTGGATGTGTGCTTACACCGATGGTTCTTGGTGTGGTGACTGGCGATAGGCCCACCCTCCTTCTAGGGACTGGGCGTGGGACGAACGTGGCTCTCATCGTCCCCTCGAGCGCTCCAAGGAATCAGTGGGTGGGACCAGCCCTTCCCCGGTCAAGATGCATTCGATCGATGGGTCCTACCCTCCACCTATCCAAGTTTCCATTGATGAGAGGGACCAGAAGGTGAAGGCCTACTCTGAGGCCAAATCGTGGCGCTTGGCATCACCTCATTTTGCCGCATTACTACGCTCTGCGATGTGTCGCTGATGCACCAAGTTCCTCAGTGCTGATCAAGAAGAAAAATAAGAAGTTGAATAGCTCTAGTGATGGTAGGGGTGGACATAGCCTTCCACACGGCCCCTTTGGCAAGTGGTGTGGTGGGGAGTGGCGAGGTTGGCTCTATCGTGTCGTGCTCCGAGGGTCGCCCCAAAGTGCGGGAGGAGTATATGTGCTTAAACTACGACATCAAGGGCCACTTTAGATCCAAGTACTAGGCGTCGCCGCACTTTCTGATGGTCCTTGAGTTCCTGGGACATGGTTTGGATGCAGGGTTTTATTACATTGATATGATCTCGGAGAGGATCCCCATCCCACCCTACCAGGCGATCATCATCACCGTCCCGGACACGGTGCCAATCTCGGACATTGAGGTCACCACTGAGATCATTCAAACTGAGCTGAACGACTATGTAGGCGACCTCCGCGACTCTGAATTCTCTTGGGTGGTTCGTGAGACAGCCTCGTCGACCTTTGTGGTGGCCTTTTCCCATCTGTGGAGATACTCCGGATGTGCATTCGGTTGGGTGTGATCACCTTGCCTGTCCACCAACTCAAGGTGATGGTCGTTGCCTCATTCGATGATCCGATATCTCCTCCCTTGCTAGGGTGTGGATTTACATCCAAGGGAACCCCGTCGCAGGGAAGAAGTCACACATTGTCAAGGTCGTGTCGGAAGCTGTCGGGGACGTGGTGGTGATACGTCCCAAACGTATCTATAACTTATGCTTGTTCCATGCTCTTTTAGGTGTCAATTCTATGTGTTTTTCTACACTTATATACCTTTTTACACATATTTGGACTAACCTACTAACTCAATGCACCCAGTTCCAGTTTCTTTCTGCTGATGTATGTAAGTTGCAAGTTTTTACCCATATTTACAGAGCTCCAAAAATTCCAATAAAACCAGAAAAAAAATCAGCGCAGAAGAAGCTTCCGGAAACACCGAAGAAGGGACAGAGGGGGGCCACCCCCTCCCAGGTGTCCAGGGGGCGCGACCCCACCCCTGGTCGTGTCACAAGGGAATCTGGGAGATGGGGAAACCCCCTGGTGCCCCCTTTGGCCTATCCCCTTCACAAAGTTATTTTTGGTTGCCCATTGCCTCCCAAACTTTTTGGTGCCATCTCCCCTGCCCATGTCATGGTCTTGTGCCAAATTTCAGCTATAATGGCAAAGCCATTAGTTCACACAAAATTCCCAAAGTTTCTGTCCAACAGACAACTTTGTGAAGGAAGTGCAAGCTAGCCTTGCCCATTTGAGCTGAAATTTTGTGTACATGCTTATCCTAGTGTATGATTAAGCTCAGCCAAATTTCAAGCCAAGGGGATCAGTGTGCTAGACACACCACAGAACAAATACCATCTGCCTAATTGGTGCGTTTGTAACGGAAGTGCTATGTACAGTGATCCATTTGTGCTCGAGCTTGGCAGAGGTAATCACCTTTGGATAAGATTGTTGTGACCCAAGTTTCAGACCCATGCCCCAGATGAACCTCCCCCAGTTCAGGACAAACAGCTTGCTGGTCCAAGCTAGGTCGGGTCACTTTCAGTGCTCCAGGCCAAGTGAGTGATTCCATCTCCAGATGAGTCACCTCACCCTGTGGACATGGTCCGGACCAAACACGTTCTCTGGACATGTGGTGGCCTTGGTGACCACGCATGTGGCGCTTCCAGCTCACGTCTAGCTCACTGTTTGTGCTGGAGGCTTATCCACATTGTCCACTTCCTTGCGTTTGAGCATGTCTTTGGTGATCCTCACTCCACGCCTGACCACTGCGTGCTCTTCCCCCCTCGTCCCTTGGCCCCTGGACGCGCGTGCCAACATGAGGTTCTCCACGGCCTAGCCGCCGCGTGGACATGGCCTAGAATCCTCGAGCTCTTGCCCGAGCCCCTCCCCATGGCTATATGAGCGTTGCCCGAGTTCCCCCAGCAGCAACCGCAACACCCCACCACGACCCCCATACCCTCTCCTTCACCCAGGCCACGGCCACGGCCCGCCATGGACGAAGCTCTCCGGCACCGCGCGACACTCGAATGGCCCGACGCCACCGGCCGCGCCCGAGCCGACCGCGCACCCCCGCAAACCCCCTGGTCACTCCTAGCCCCGCCCCCTCCCTCACCTTGGCGCCGAAGCTCCTCCGTGCTCCCCACAGCCTCCATGGCCGCCGCCCCGGCGTGCTCGGGCTGGAGCCGGCCCCACCTCCTAGAGGCTTGGGAGGTGCCCCGTCGGCCGCGGCGCCCTCTCCCGCGCGCTCCCATGCACCTCTCGCAGTCCGTGCAGTCCGGAGCCACCGGCGCTGGCCACGGCGGCCCGCCTAGGCCGTCCTCTGTTTAGGCCATGGGAGAACAGAGGAGATGCAGGGGAAGAGAGAGAAGACCGGGTGGGCCCCGCCCGTCAGCTCCTTAGCCGTTGGCCCAACCCGTCAGCGAGAGCAGCCCCGAGCCCGTGCTGGAGTAAGTGGGAGCGCATTCTCCAGAAGTACGTTTTCCTTTGATGGAGGCGTATTACGCGCAACTGCAGAAGGTAATACATTTTCCTTAAGAGAAAGCGTAAAGCTTAGAATACGCTTTCTCTCTCCAGCGCCGAAACGGTTAAGGAGCGAACGTTCGCCCGTTAGCAGCAGAAGTGGACAGTCTGAGTTCATTTTTCTGCCTATCGAACGAACGACCGTATCTCCGCGATCGTAACTCTGATTGAGGTGATTCAAAAGCCCAGCTTCACCATTTTCCGAGGCTGTTCCGTTGGTGCAAGTTTTACGATGTTTTGGCGTTGTTAAATTGACCGTTTTGCCCCCGGTTTACGTTAGGCCTCGCCGGAGAATCGTCGATCGCATCGAATCTTTTCGGAAGGTGATTGCACGTCAGCCTGGCGTATTCATCGACCCCCCCAGGCAAGCAAGCCATCTGATATATGCTCTAAAGCATAGTCGTGTGTTCTTGTGTGCTTTAAAATATGATCGTATCATGTTGCTTTAGCGATGAATTAAATCCTGATCTGTTAACTTGAATCGACATGCTTATACCATGCCTGCGTGATATGCTTATATTAATCATGCTATTTTAACTATGAGTAGCATGCTCGTGTTATTCATAACATGCCTGCTTGATATGATAAGTTCAAAGTGATCATGCCATGCTTACTGGTTAATATCATGCCCATGTTGTTTATGTCATGTCCTTACTCATATGCCGTTCATGTTGATCGTATCCATGTTTATTTGTTGTTCTTATGATTAGATAATATGCCTTCACCATGTCTATGTGATATCATGTTGTACAAGTATTGCTATGGTATATTTTGTTTCTATGCTTGATCATATGTTGCTCAGTTGATATTGTTGATCGGATTCGACTGGAGTAACCGTTGATCAAGTGCCACCGAACCGAGCTTTACTTGTGCAACCACACTCACATGTATGGGAAGGCCTCGATCCGGTCTATCGGTGGGTTCTCTTATGCGTATCACCAAGGAGGGAAGGCTACGGGCGCGTAGATTACCCTGATAAGGTAAGTGGCGGTAGTCTTGAGAGCCGGTTGTTTGATTTGGGCCCGTCCCCGTTTGGGACAAAGTTTATGGACCATGCGATGGTCAGTTGCCATGCGATAGCTGGTGTGTCTGGAGGACATGGGGCTACCCAAGGCATGACTTGCGAAGTATGTCGGGTGATACGGTAAGGGGAGACACCGGTAGAACGGCGTCGTTGGATAAATCCTAGTCCACTCCTGGGATACGTTCCAAGGTACTGGATGGAGGAGGGACTCCATAGTGTGGGTAAAGTGCACAAACTCTGCAGAGTCACACAAATCTATTCGAATAGTCGAGTCCACGGTATTGGACACAGTTCGTTGTAGGTCACACTTGGGATCAACATGAGTTCGGTGGGATGAATGTGCTGAGTCTGTGGTCGTGCGACGACCCATATATGTTGGAGGTCATGAGATGACCCGATGTGGAGTCGGTAAGGACTCCAAGGTAAGATGCATGATCATGCGATGATCATGAATGCCCCATGTGTTGATTGTTACTGCACTAATCTTAATCTTGATAATCTGCTAGATTCATCATGCTAATATTGTTTAAACTGCTATGCCATGATAACTAATATACTCTAATAACTTGTGCATGCTTGAATGCCATGGATTGCTTTTCTTGGTGTATATGTTACTTGGTTTGCTTGTTTGCAAGTACATTCAAACGTACTCACATAGCTTTTATCCCTGGCTATTCGCGTAGCCATATTTTCAGGTTTACCTATAAGGATTCGTTTTCCCTAGGAGGAGTCGAAGCGTTCACGAGCTAGGAGAGTAACCCAGTCAGATCCATGTGGATTGGATCCGCTCCAAGTCCGTGCTGCCATAGATAGTATATATAGTCCGCTGCCCCCATCTCTGTAAGGAACCAACTATGGTTGTACTATATTGATTCAAGCCACTTTGGCTTATGAATCCTTTGACAATTGTGCCTATGTTGTTGGTACGTGTTGTAAGCGTGCACACCAGAGTGATTCCTGGGCTAGTGTGTGGGTGACACTCGTTTGTGTACAGTGGTATTCTGTCGGGACCCGGGGTTAGCGTATGCAAGTACAGCTAAGACATAGTCATATGGAGAACCGAGAACCGCACCCACTTGTCTAAGCAGACAAGGCCAAGCACTGAACATTCTCGAAAAGCATCGTACGTGAGGGGCATCCCATCCAGGCCGCATGATCAACTGAGATGGGTCCTCATCGTCCGCACACAAGTCTAAAGATATGGGTGGTGAACTCCCATATTCAAAGACAAGTCGCCTCAACCATACTATCGACTATCTCAAAACTCTTACATAGACTTACTCCAGCCCGATCACTTAGTCGGGGTCTAGGGCGGGCTCGATCATACCACAAAGTGTGCACGAGACGGAGTCTCGAGCAATCGCATCGCGATGCCCCAAGCTGCGCACATCTAAGGGCCACTTGGTGTATGAAAGACCGCCAGCCAGAACACAACTAAGGTCTCAAAAACCCATACAAAGACATGCATGTTATAACCATACACGCAGCACACATGCCTTGTATGAACAGTAGGTACCATTGCAATTCTCTACAAAGTGTACATTTTATTTATAACTCTTATAGAGTACACACAGAGATCACAAACATGTGATCCAACATTACAACATAAAGAGGAAGCAAATTATGTCTGAGTACAGACAAGTTTAACAATTTGGCTTAAGAAGCCTTATTCAAACATAAAGCCCTCCACGAGGGAACCAGTCTGCTGACTGGGACTAGACTAGCTTAACTTCAGTCGTCCAGCTCGATGAAGAAGCCACCATCGGGGTCAGTGGCATAATCTAAAACATAGATTAAGCAAACGTGAGTACAAAGTCGTACTCAGCAAGACTTACATAGGAACTATACTACTCATGCACATGCATCAAGGTAAAGGGAGGTGGGGTTCACTTGCAGAAATGCCAGCTTTGACTTGGCTAGTCCTGAACTACGAGTACCAGACTTTGAGGAAAGAAGCGTACACGAGTCCACTACTTTCTCCAACCAATACACCACTATGGTGCCTTCCTCGACTTCCCCACGAGAAAGCAAGCCATAGCACTCACACTTATCTTGGTGTGTTTTAGAAGTATCCGGTTCAAGTTATCTAATAATCAAGCTAAGCTTTCCAAGCAGTCCATAACCGCGGACGCGGCTATTCGAATAGTTTTGTTAACCTTGCAAGGGTGTACTGCTACACACACATGACCATCATTTACCGCCTTTGATCTCGACACCATTCAAGGGGTGCCAGCGAGGATGCTCATCACAACTGTTACCTCATAGCCTATCTAGTCCGAGAAAGCCGCCTACTTGGGTTGGTTACCACAATCGTGAACCCGGCCGGTTTACCGAAGTGGACCCAAGCGATGTGTGCGTGGTGCATAAGCCGGTGTCGGGTGAGCCGTTCACTCACTTAGCAACCAGGCCACAAGCCTACCAGAACTCCGAACTACTGCAACATCTGGACATCGAAAGGGATGACTTAGTAAGTTGAGAGGGGTCAGTGAGCCCAATGTGTGGTTGTACTCTTCATCTTGGATCACCACACAAGAACTCGTACTAGGGCGGTGTTCAACGAGACAACCCACTGTGTACTCCTAGACAGCCTCCCATCGTTCACCTTGTATTAGGGTCGATTCACCAACACTTTTCTACCATCATCAACATGATTATTCCCATCTCGACTCACATCACAGTAACAACATGGTATCACACTAAGCATGCAATAAGAAATAACATTTGCAGGGGCCACATGATATCAACCAACTCCTACATTTGCTAGGATTGTGGTTTGCTTACTACTGTGACAAAAGATAGGTCATGCAAAGGAATGGGTTCATCTATGCGGTAGAATCGTAACATGGTGATCATCCTATACAATGCATAAGCGAGACATGAGAGGGAAGTGGGATTTTATCGACATGATCAATGGGGGTTTTCTTGCCTTGCTGACGATGTTCGGGTTCTGGATCTTCAGCGAAGGGGGTGACCTCTTGCTCTGGTTCCACCTCTACTCGACAAACAAAGCACGAAGTAGCAATCAATATGAATGCAATGCTCAAGAACATGATTGAATGTTAAAGCTTGAAGTATAAGTTTTGATGTGTGAGGCAATTCCATTTAAGTGGAATATATTGCATTTAAAATGCAAATTCAAACTCCACATTTGAATTCAAACATAACCAAATTGTATATGACATAGTTTGATCATTTTGAAACATGTTCACTTGTATAAGATGTGCCTCTGATGTGTGGTTGAAGTATAGCTTAAATCCATGGTTCAAGTTGCAAACTCAAATGATTTGAATTTGAAATAAATTCAAATAAACCAAATGACATATGCTACTGATCACATTTTAAAATCAACTCAAACAGAGTTAAAAGTTGCATATTTGGAAAGATAATTTTCTCCTGATCATTTTTCATATATTATTTGTCCAATTTGGAGTTAATATGAATTTTCTATGAATTTCCAAAGTTTGGGGTATTTTCTGGATTTTCTGGAATTATTTTTAATTCAAAAAAAAATCTCTGGAATTTTTTTTACTGCGTCACTGTGATGTCAGCATGACGTCAGGGGTCCACTGACTGCTGGGACCCACTGGTCAGCCTCTTACTGGTTAATTAAAACGATTTGATTTAATCTTTTATCTTAGTAGGGGGATTAGAGTGGTTGGGCCCGCATGTCAGTCTCAGCACGGGGGGGGGGATTAGTATTAAACTAATCACGGATTAAGGCTAATCCACCGGCGGCTAAACGCCGGTGGCCTGGCGACGGCGGCGCGGCACGGCAACGTGCTTTGGGCACGCGTTTGACGCGCCAGTGGCTTCAAACGGAAGCTGGAAGAGCGCCGCGTCGAATGGAGCCAGCCAGAGGGGCTGGAGCTCACCGGAGTGTCGCCGGCTTCAAGCCCTAGCGGCGGCCGTGGCACGGGCTCGAGGTGAACTCGGCTACGGGGCACCATTTGGGGTGGTTTTGGGCTGGATCGAACCGGAGGAGTGCTGCGGTGACAACGGACAGAGTTATAGGGTCGACTGCGTTGCGGTTGCTCGACGACGACGACCGGGGCGGCGAGGTACTCCGGCGTCCATGGAAGATCCAGCTAGAGAGGAGGAGGGAGACGAAGGAATGGCTCATTCGAACTGCGAGCTCACCGTGATGCTAGCAGAGGGGTCAGGGAGGTCGGGGAGGTCGTGGTGGCGGCGAATTCGACGTCGGCGACTTGCGGGTCCGGCGGCGGCTCGAGCTCGATTCCGGCTACTTGAGTCCAAATCACAGTTCCGTATGCTGCGTGAAGAGGAAGTCGACTACGGCGCGCACGATGGACATGGCCTTCAGGCTTCTCTCCGGCGCTGGCTACGTTCTCGTCGACGACGAACGGCGGACGCTCTCGGGGAAGAAGAGGAAAACGAGGAGAGGAAGGGAGAGCACGAGAGAGGAGGGGGAAATGAAGCACGGCTTCACGGCGGTTCTCCAGGACAGGATAAGGTGGCACGGGGCGGCCTGGAACGTCCTGGGCGTCGAGGTGGCGTCCACGGCGTCGGCGCCCTGCCACGGAGCTGCTTGGCAGCGCGGGGTGGAAGAAGACAAGGGGGCTTCGCGGGCTGGGCTGGCTGGAGAGGTGGGCCTCGCCTGAGGCAACAGGTAAGCCTTTTCCTTTTCTCTCTGTTTAATCTTTCCTTTCTTTTTCTGTAATTTGTTTTGGCTCTGATAAAAATACCAAACCATTTTATTAAATGCTGAAAACTTTTATGTGGCCTCATAATAATATAGACTAGCCACTCATAAACTTTCAACATTTTTAAAATTCAAATGATTTGAATTTTAAATCAAATAGGGGTATTTCATTAATTCCAAGGTACTGTTTGAATATTTGAAAAATCTATGAGCATGGGGTGGGTCCCACATCACTTGATATGTGATCACACTCATTTATAAGACTTTTCAAAACTCTAACATGAATTTTTGGAAAAGATTTTTATCTGGCCTTTTGAAATAATTCATCTAGGGGGTGTTCCTTCTCCCATTTGGATTTTGAATTTGATTTCCAAGATTTCTTTTGAAGTTTTGACATGAAGCAAGGTTACTTGTTAACCCTAGCACATACCTAACAGAGGGTTCTGACAACTCGCCCCCACTCAAAAGAATCTCGTCCCGAGATTCAGAAGTCTGCGGGAGGAAGGTGGGGTACTCGACACTGAGACGGTCTTCTCTCTCCCACGTGGCTTCTCTTTCAGAGTGGTGTGACCATTGCACTTTCAGAAACCTAATCTTCTGACGACGAGTGACACGCTCTGTGGAATCAAGAATACGAACGGGGTATTCTCGATAAGAAAGGTCATCTTGGAGATCAAGCGTTTCATGGTCGACTTCGCGGATGGGGTCCTTGAAGCAACGCCTGAGTTGGGACACAGTGAATACATCATGTACTCGAGAGAGGTGCGGAGGTAGTTCAAGTTTGTAGGCAACTTCTCCACGTTTAGCAATAATGCGGAAAGGTCCGATGTAACGTGGGGCCAACTTGCCTTTGATACCGAAACGTTGGGTTCCCTTTAGAGGAGTAACCCGAAGGTAAGCCTTCTCATCCAGATTGTAGCTCTCTTGCCTATGATGACGATCATAGTAGCTTTTCTGACGAGACTGGGCTGCTTTCAATTGATCACGAACAATGCGAACTTGCTCTTCTGCTTCCTTGATCATATCCGGTCCAAAGAATTGTCTTTCACCGGTTTCAGACCAATTTAAAGGTGTTCGACATCGTCGTCCATAAAGGAGTTCAAAAGGAGCCATGTTCAGACTAGATTGAAAACTATTGTTGTAAGCAAATTCGGCAAATGGAAGAGAATTCTCCCAATTCTTTTCGAATGAGATAACACAAGCTCTGAGCATGTCTTCAAGAATTTGGTTAACCCTTTCGACTTGACCGCTAGACTGAGGATGAAAAGCTGTACTAAAGGAGAGATGAGTTCCCATAGCATTCTGAAAGCTTCCCCAAAATCTAGAGGTGAAAAGGCTACCACGATCAGAATTGATTTCCAAAGGAACACCGTGAAGGGATACAATTCTGGAGATGTACAAGTCTGCTAACTGGCTAGCAGTTATAGACTCGCGAACCGGAAGGAAGTGAGCAACTTTGGAAAGCCTATCTATGACAACGAAGATGGCATTGTTTCCTTTCTGGGTTCTTGGAAAGCCGGTGATGAAGTCCATACCGACTTTGTCCCATTTCCACTCGGGAATAGACAAAGGTTGAAGCGTACCAGCAGGTCTTTGATGTTCTGCCTTAATGCGACGACAAACATCACATTCGGCAACAAATTGAGCAATGTCTCTCTTCATCCTAGTCCACCAAAATCTCTGGCGTAGATCTCGGTACATTTTCGTGCTACCGGGATGAATTGAGAGGGGTGTGTCATGGGCTTCTTTGAGGATGAGTTGCCTTAGATCCTTATTCTTAGGTACTACCAAACGATTTTCAAAGAATACCGTTCCTTTGCTATCTGTGGAGAAACATTTAGCAACTCCGCTAGCAATGTTCTCCTTGATCCGGCGAACACCTCGTGCACGCCTTTGGGCAACTATAATTTGATCCTCAAGAGTTGGTTTCGCCACCAAGGTAGAAAGATAGCCATGAGGAACAATCTCAAGATTGAGCTTGCGAAAGTCCTCATGAAGAAGTGGTTGATACTGTTGTAACATGAGGTTGTTACAATACGACTTACGACTTAGTGCATCAGCCATGACATTGGCTTTGCCTGGGGTGTAAGAAATTACTACGTCGTAATCTTTTATCAACTCAATCCAGCGTCTTTGCCTGAGATTAAGATCTGGCTGGGTGAAAATGTATTTGAGGCTTTGGTGGTCGGAATAAATCTCACAACGATTACCAAGGAGGTAATGTCGCCAAGTTGTTAGGGCATGAACTACGGCAGCGAGTTCAAGGTCATGGGTAGGATAGTTCTCTTCATGTGGCCGCAACTGGCGTGAAGCATAAGCTACCACATGTCGATCTTGCAGAAGTATGCATCCTAACCCTTGCCGTGAGGCATCACAATAGATCTCGAAATCCTTTTTCGTGTCTGGAGGTGCAAGTACAGGTGCAGAAGTCAATCTTCTTTTTAGCTCTTGAAAGCTTTCCTCGCACTTGGGAGTCCATAGGAATTTCTTATCTTTCTTGAGGAGTTCAGTTAGAGGCTTTGCAACTTTAGAAAATTTCTCGACGAAGCGACGGCAATAGCTGGCTAGGCCAAGAAAACTCCTAACTTGCTTAACCGATTCAGGTGGAGTCCAGTCAAGGACGACCTGAACTCTCTCGGGATTCACAGCAATGCCTTTTGCAGAAATCACGTGGCCTAAGTAGGTCACTTCTGGTAGCCAGAATTCACACTTGGAGAATTTAGCGTACAGGCGATGCTCTCTAAGTTTCATCAATACCAGCCTTAAGTGTTCGGCATGATCTCCTTCGTTCTTCGAGTAGATGAGAATATCATCGAGATAAACTACAACAAATTTATCTAGGTACTCCATGAAGATCGAATTCATCAAGCGTGAGAATGTGGCGGGGGCATTGGTTAAACCAAAGGACATGACGGTGTACTCGTAAAGACCATAACGAGTAGTAAAAGCCGTTTTGGGAATGTCCTCGATTCAGATTCTGATTTGATGATAACCTAATCTCAAATTCATCTTGGAGAAGACGGAGGATCCTGCAAGTTGATCATAAAGATCATTGATCCTGGGCAGTGGGTATTTGTTCTTTATCGTCGCTAAATTTAGCGGGCGATAATCTACGCACATCCTTTCTGTTCCATCTTTCTTCTTTAGGAACAGAACGGGGCAACCCCATGGCGATGAGCTAGGGCGGATGAAGCCTTTTGCCAACGAAGCATCAAGTTGGGTTTTTAGCTCAGTTAACTCATGTGGGGCCATTTTATATGGGCGTTTGGAAATTGGTACGGTTCCTGGAACAAGATCCACTATAAACTCTACACACCTGTCGGGTGGCATGCCCGGCAGCTCTTCAGGAAAGACATTCGGGAAGTCACGAACCACCGGAATATCTTCAAGTTCGGGAAGGGGAAGTACATTTAAGGAATGCACTTGGGTTCTTGTTCTAGGTGAGGTATAGTTGACTGTTTTGCCTGAAGGGTGGGTGAGTTTCACGGATTTGCCTTTGCAATCCAGATAGGCATTCTGTCTTGATAGCCAATCCATGCCAAGGATGACATCAATGTCTGAAGACTTGAGGGCTAAGAGTGAAGCAAGGAATACTAAACCCTCAATTGCAATTTGATTACGATGGCTCACTCTATTAGTTTGCCATCTTGACCCTGGAGTTTGAATAATCATTGGGGTGGACAATTCAACAAAGGGTAACTCATGACGAAGTGCATAACTTTCCGACATGAATGAATGAGATGCTCCTGGGTCGAAAAGAACGGAAGTAGGAACAAAATTGACTGATAGCGTACCAAGAATGACGTCAGTGGTGTCGTCAGTCTCTTCGGCGGCAATCTGGTTCAGACGTCCACGAGTGGCGGAAGGAGCGGGTTTGGCGGTGTAGACCTTCTGGGGTGGCATGCCACGACCATTGTTGTTGTTGTTGTTGCCTCCGGCACGGGGTGGAACGTTCTGGTGTTGGAGCTGGTTCTGGGGGCACTCGCGAGAATAGTGGCCTGCCTGGCCACACTTGTAACAAGCTCCGAAAACAGTGCGTGGAACTGGGTTGTTTGGTGGAGCTGGGTGGAACTAGGTGGGTAGACGAGGCGCCACATAGGATGGCCTCGGTGGGTTGTTCTGGCGGAACATGCTGTTGGGAATCCAGATCTTGCGCTTCTGGGAGCCAGAACTGGATGAACCGTCATCTCTAGGGTGTTTGCGGAAATCGTTGGGGGTGTTCATATCCTCTTCTTTGATGGCCTTGTTGACAAGGACCTGGAATGTGGCAAAGTCATGAAGGTTGAGCTCGCGACGGAGTCCACTGTTGAGGCCACGACGGAACCTCTCTTGTTTCTTGGAGTCGGTGGAGACTTCTTCTGTTGCATAACGAGCCAGTCGGTTGAACTCACGACTAACTTGTCAACTGTCCTTCTGCCTTGAGTGAGGTTACAGAACTCCTCACGCTTGCGGTCCATGAGACCCTTGGGAATATGGTGCTCGCGGAAAGAGGTGCAGAATTCCTCCCAAGATGCAGGTGGTCCAACGGGTCGCATATTCAGAAAGTTCTCCCACCAAGAACTAGCTGCACCTTCGAGGTGATAGGTGGCATAGCTGACCTTGTCGCCATCGCAGCATGGCCGGCTTGGAGCTTCCTCTCGATGCTGCGAAGCCAGCCATCGGCGTCAAGGGGCTTGGTGGAGTAACTGAAAACCGGGGGATGAAGCCGGATGAAGTCATTCAGAGACACCATCTCATTGCGCTGTTGAGTGGTGTTGCGTGCGATGACTTCCAGCAGGTGGTGAGAGTCACGGCGGTTCCTCTCGACCTCCATCAGAACTTGGGCCATCGTGGGTGGAGTGGAAGGTTGTCTTCCTCCTGGTTGTTCCCACGGCCTTGGTTACGACCAACCTGTCCACGAGTTCCTTGAGACATCCTGAGGTGAAAAACCAAAGTCAAACAGAGTTGATTGAAGAGTCTAATCAAGGTATTGAAGTACTGGAAGGATTACAGAGCAAAGGAAGTAATCATCTCGACAACATGGTGATAAAAGCATACAAGCCATATATTCACAAGCTGTCGTACAAACCATACATCGTTTTAGTACAAGCACCAAGCTAATACAAACGTGATGAAGATGATACATCCTTCAGAGGCACTCTGACTTCCTATACATTATTTATCTAAGCCTCTGGAACTTACACACCTTGCTTACAATATACTAAGATACTACTACATCCTCACTAAGTAAGACCACAGGCGGTCTCACTCATCTCCATCTCCATAGTAATCCTCATAAAAGTTACCCGCGTATCCCGGTAGCTGGAGGTGACCATCGGAAAACACGGAGGCTTGTGGACCCTGATATCCATTTGGGCAAGGATGGGGTCTAGGTCCTGTGTAGGGTGGAAGCAAAGGACCACGGGGTAGAAAAAATGCCTCCAATCTCGGGCCAAGCAACTCGAGATGGCATCTGAGTCCTCACTGGATAGATCGCATCAAACTCAACTGATCCCACGCTCACAAAGGGTGCCAAGAGCGTCAGTGCTCGGTACAGACGAACTCGGGTGGCGTGGAGCTCAAAACGGAGAGCACGTGCATCATGATCTCTGTCACTAGCAAACCTAGCAGTCACCTGGAGTGCTGGATCCTCTGCAGAGTGGTCTGAGTAGAGTCCGGTGTAATATCCCTCTTCTCCTGGAAGTGCAGCAGGGATATAGCGGAATGAAGTCTCTCTCAGCAAAGTGTGCTCCTCTCTCAGCAGGGTAATACATGAATATGCAGCATCCTGCACAGCCATGTTCTCGGTAACGCCAATGCCATGTCCAAAGTGGATAGGCTGGGTGACTCCAACGTGGTGCGGATAGATCCAGACGATGCAGTGAAACTGCGTCTGGTTGAAGTCGTGGAACTGCTCCTCGACGGTATACTCAGGGTACCATCGATCTCCCACATAGGACATCATCTCGATCAACGTGGCGGGGTGGCCACGCACACCGAGGCACCTGGTCAAACGAACAATCTGCCGAGGGGGAAGATCTGCCATCTGAAACAGAAAGGAGTTTGCAAATGCATCAGATTATGAGATAAACCTGGAATGACTCGGACAGCATAACGGCTGTAATTGTAAGAAATGACAATTTCTTTCAATCATGAAAACAACACTTACATAATACGATGTAAGAAATCAGCATTATAACAATGCTAGGAAAACCTGACACAACTTTCCTACGGCTACAAGGAAGCAATCAACGAGATATGCTAATCAGACAGAGGAGAGCCTAGTCCTATCTTCCCGTAGAACAAGATGAGGTTGACTCAGAACTCAGAACGAAGGGGGTAAGGAGTAAAAAGAAGTCTTACGTTGTTCCATTATATACCCAGAGTAACTATATAACTATAGCAAGCTAGACTCGACTTCGGCCAAGGCTACTAGTACTACAGTCAGTCCTGCTCTGATACCAGGTCTGTCGGGACCCGGGGTTAGCATATGCAAGTACAGCTAAGACATAGTCATATGGAGAGCCGAGAACCACACCCACTTGTCTAAGCAGACAAGGCCAAGCACTGAACATTCTCGGAAAGCATCGTACGTGAGGGGCATCCCATCCAGGCCGGATGATCAACTGAGATGGGTCCTCATCGTCCGCACACAAGTCTAAAGATATGGGTGGTGAACTCCCATATTCAAAGACAAGTTGCCTCAACCATACTATCGACTATCTCAAAACTCTTACATAGACTTACTCCAGCCCGATCACTTAGTCGGGGTCTAGGGCGGGCTCGATCATACCACAAAGTGTGCACGAGACGGAGTCTCGAGCAATCGCATCGCGATGCCCCAAGCTGCGCACATCTAAGGGCCACTTGGTGTATGAAAGACCGCCAGCCAGAACACAACTAAGGTCTCGAAAACCCATACAAAGACATGCATGTTATAACCATACACGCAGCACACGTGCCTTGTATGAACAGTAGGTACCATTGCAATTCTCTACAAAGTGTACATTTTATTTATAACTCTTATAGAGTACACACAGAGATCACAAACATGTGATCCAACATTACAACATAAAGCGGAAGCAAATTATGTCTGAGTACAGACAAGTTTAACAAATTGGCTTAAGAAGCCTTATTCAAACATAAATCCCTCCACGAGGGAACCAGTCTGCTGACTGGGACTAGACTAGCTTAACTTCAGTCGTCCAGCTCGATGAAGAAGCCACCATCGGGGTCAGTGGCATAATCTAAAACATAGATTAAGCAAACGTGAGTACAAAGTCGTACTCAGCAAGACTTACATAGGAACTATACTACTCATGCACATGCATCAAGGTAAAGGGAGGTGGGGTTCACTTGCAGAAATGCCAGCTTTGACTTGGCTAGTCCTGAACTACGAGTACCAGACTTTGAGGTAAGAAGCGTACACGAGTCCACTACTTTCTCCAACCAATACACCACTATGGTGCCTTCCTCGACTTCCCCACGAGAAAGCAAGCCATAGCACTCACACTTATCTTGGTGTGTTTTAGAAGTATCCGGTTCAAGTTATCTAATAATCAAGCTAAGCTTTCCAAGCAGTCCATAACCGCGGACGCGGCTATTCGAATTGTTTTGTTAACCTTGCAAGGGTGTACTGCTACACACACATGACCATCATTTACCGCCTTTGATCTCGACACCATTCAAGGGGTGCCAGCGAGGATGCTCATCACAACTGTTACCTCATAGCCTATCTAGTCCGAGAAAGCCGCCTACTTGGGTTGGTTACCACAATCGTGAACCCGGCCGGTTTACCGAAGTGGACCCAAGCGATGTGTGCGTGGTGCATAAGCCAATCTCGGGTGAGCCGTTCTCTCACTTAGCAACCAGGCCACAAGCCTACCAGAACGCCGAACTACTGCGACATCTGGACATCGAAAGGGATGAGTTAGTAAGTTGAGAGGGGTCAGTGAGCCCAATGTGTGGTTGTACTCTTCATCTTGGATCACCACACAAGAACTCGTACTAGGGCGGTGTTCAACGAGACAACCCACTGTGTACTCCTAGACAGCCTCCCATCGTTCACCTTGTATTAGGGTCGATTCACCAACACTTTTCTACCATCATCAACATGATTATTCCCATCTCGACTCACATCACAGTAACAACATGGTATCACACTAAGCATGCAATAAAAAATAACATTTGCAGGGGCCACATGATATCAACCAACTCCTACATTTGCTAGGATTGTGGTTTGCTTACTACTGTGATAAAAGATAGGTCATGCAAAGGAATGGGTTCATCTATGCGGTAGAATCGTAACATGGTGATCATCCTATACAATGCATAAGCGAGACATGAGAGGGAAGTGGGATTTTATCGACATGATCAATGGGGGTTTGCTTGCCTTGCTGACGATGTTCGGGTTCTGGATGACCTCTTGCTCCGGTTCCACCTCTACTCGACAAACAAAGCACGAAGTAGCAATCAATATGAATGCAATGCTCAAGCACATGATTGAATGTTAAAGCTTGAAGTATAAGTTTTGATGTGTGAGGCAATTCCATTTAATTGGAATATATTGCATTTAAAATGCAAATTCAAACTCCACATTTGAATTCAAACATAACCAAATTGTATATGACATAGTTTGATCATTTTGAAACATGTTCACTTGTATAAGATGTGCCTCTGATGTGTGGTTGAAGTATAGCTTAAATCCATGGTTCAAGTTGCAAACTCAAATGATTTGAATTTGAAATAAATTCAAATAAACCAAATGACATATGCTACTGATCACATTATAAAATCAACTCAAACAGAGTTGAAAGTTGCATATTTGGAAAGATAATTTTCTCCTGATCATTTTTCATATATTATTTGTCCAATTTGGAGTTAATATGAATTTTCTATGAATTTCCAAAGTTTGGGGTATTTTCTGGATTTTCTGGAATTATTTTTAATTCAAAAAAAATTCTCTGGAAATTGTTTTACTGCGTCACTGTGATGTCAGCATGACGTCAGGGGTCCACTGACTGCTGGGACCCACTGGTCAGCCTCTTACTGGTTAATTAAAACGATTTGATTTAATCTTTTATCTTAGTAGGGGGATTAGAGTGGTTGGGCCCGCATGTCAGTCTCAGCACGGGGGGGATTAGTATTAAACTAATCACGGATTAAGGCTAATCCACCGGCGGCTAAAATCCGGTGGCCTGGCCACGGCGGCGCGGCATGGCAACGTGCTCTGGGCACGCGTTTGACGCGCCAATGGCATCAAACGGAAGCTGGAAGAGCGCCGCGTCGAATGGAGCCAGCCAGAGGGGCTGGAGCTCACCGGAGTGTCACTGGCTTCAAGCCCTAGCGGCGGCCGTGGCACGGGCTCGAGGTGAACTCGGCTACGGGGCACCATTTGGGGTGGTTTTGGGCTGGATCGAACCGGAGGAGTGCTGCGGTGACAACAGACAGAGTTACATGGTCGACTGCGTTGCGGTTGCTCGACGACGACGACCGGGGCGGCGAGGTACTCCGGCGTCCATGGAAGATCCAGCTAGAGAGGAGGAGGGAGACGAAGGAATGGCTCATTCGAACCGCGAGCTCACCGTGATGCTAGCAGAGGGGTCAGGGAGGTCGGGGAGGTCGTGGTGGCGGCGAATTCGACGTCGGCGACTTGCGGGTCCGGCGGCGGCTCGAGCTCGATTCCGGCTGCTTGAGTCCAAATCACAGTTCCGTCTGCTGCGTGAAGAGGAAGTCGACTACGGCGCGCACGATGGACATGGCCTTCAGGATTCTCTCCGGCGCTGGCTACGGTTCTCGTCGATGACGAACGGCGGACGCTCTCGGCGAAGAAGGGGAAAACGAGGAGAGGAAGGGAGAGCACGAGAGAGGAGGTGGAAATGAAGCACGGCTTCACGGCGGTTCTCCAGGACAGGATAAGGTGGCACGGGGCGGCCTGGAACGTCCTAGGCGTCGAGGTGGCGTCCACGGCGTCGGCGCCCTGCCACGGAGCTACTTGGCAGCGCGGGGTGGAAGAAGACAAGGGGGCTTCGCGGGCTGGGCCGACTGGAGAGGTGGGCCTCGCCTGAGGCAACAGGTATGCCTTTTCCTTTTCTCTCTGTTTAATCTTTCCTTTCTTTTTCTATAATTTGTTTTGGCTCTGATAAAAATACCAAACCATTTTATTAAATGCTGAAAACTTTTATGTGGCCTCATAATAATATAGATTAGCCACTCATAAACTTTCAACATTTTTAAAATTCCAATGATTTGAATTTTAAATCAAATAGGGGTATTTCATTAATTCCAAGGTACTGTTTGAATATTTGAAAAATCTATGAGCATGGGGTGGGTCCCACATCACTTGATATGTGATCACACTCATTTATAAGACTTTTCAAGTTTAACATGAATTTTTGGAAAAGATTTTTATCTGGCCTTTTGAAATAATTCATCTGGGGGGTGTTCCTTCTCCCATTTGGATTTTGAATTTGATTTCCAAGATTTCTTTTGAAGTTTTGACATGAAGCAAGGTTACTTGTTAACCCTAGCACATACCTAACAGAGGGTTCTGACATATTCAGGTGGGGTGTCACATGTGCCGTGAGTAGTCCCCCTTGGACAATGGGTGCATGAACAGTAGCTATGTGATGCCTTCTCTCCAATCTTGTGCTTCAATTCTTAGCCCTTGTGAGTTGTCCTACATGATCAAGGCATTTATGTAATTCTTTCTACTGTTTCTATGATGAGTTTGCTGGGTTCCGATGGATTATGAGATTATCTTTAGATTGTGATGAGTTATATATTTGGTTCTCCTTTTATATTTTGTTCTTGAGTAATTCTTGCATGTTCTCCGTTGCTTTTTATTGCTTTGGACAAGTAGTAGATAGTAACTCCAAGAGGGAGCGTTTATGCTTGATTGTGGGTTCATGCCCACCGATGTCTAGCTTGAGTGACAGAAACATGAGACTAGGGGATGTGTTGTTGCCACAAGGGATAAAACAACGGTGCTTGTAACCGCGATTGCAAAGATTGTTTGCCTTACGCAAAGTTTGTTAATGTAATTGTCTGTTTCTTTGGGTTTACACTTTGGGTGGGCCTCGCAACTTAATACCAGTGAGATGTTCTGGATAGATATATCAAGGTGTATGATTAGTGAGTAGATGCAGTTGGATTTCAGTCTACTTGTCCTTGCGTACTGCACACACTTTTGAGCCTCTAACTTTCTTTGCAGCATAAGTAGCATTGCAGCGCGTTTATAATTCTGTCAATTGCCCAGCTGTAATTTGTTTACCCAGCTTAGCTATTTTATCGTCTTTTGGGAGAGGGAAATCACTAGTGAATATCATGGGACCCCGGTCCATATTTCCACCACTGTTTACACGTCCAATTTATTTACTACTTTTATTTCCTTTCAATTGCTATCATCACCACTACTATTATCATGTGCGTTTGATCCTTTGTAAACGACAAGGCCGGAGAGATTGACAACCTCTCTGAACTCGTTGGGAGCAAAGTTATTTTTTTCTGTGTGCAGGTCCACGTCAACCTCATCTCCTTTAGGCAACTTAATCTCTGGCGCCGTTGACACCTACTTGCAGCATTCGTAGTCCGCCGGAGACAAACATTGGTATCTTCACCGAGGGAAATTTGCTACTAGCTACATCTCAACCTTCCACTTGGTGTAGCCAACGTGGAGCACTACTTCAGTGCCATCAAGAATAATTTATGGCGCAATTACCGGAGACTCCAATCTTCAAGATAGGGGAGTTTCACACTATCTTTTACCTTTGCTTTTTAGTCTTGTTAGTTTACTTTCTAGTTTTTATCTTATAGTCTTATACCAAAAATCACAAAAAAATTATTTGCTTTGTTCTTTCTTGCAACTGTTACTATGGGTTCCACTAGAATTGAAACTTTCCCCAGGCACGGAACCCCTAGTGGGGACACCTTTAATCCTTTTGAGTTGTGCAATTATGTTTTTCATGATAGCTATTATGTTTGCACCCCCATTAGTAGGCCTTTCCTCAATTATGATTTGAGAGACCCATTTTCCGAGAAAGGAAAGGATGCTATATATCACTTGGAAAATTATGAGAGGGTGTGTGATGAACAAAAACCTCCCGGAATGGATAGTGACCAATTTAAATTAAAGTTCTTGATTTTTCCCTCCGTGGAAACCCAAAGAAGTGGTTCCATTCCCTATCTCCTTGTAAGAAAGACACTTTGGACAATTGCAAAATTCCTTTTTGATAGATTTTTTCTTTAGAGAACTTGATTTTGATAATTGTAGTCTTTCTGAAGGTATCACTTTTTTGCAAAGAATGGCTAAAGACCCCCACACTAGCACACTTAAGATTGCCTTCACCGAGCATGTTTCCAATGCTTTTATCAAAGCTAGGGAGGAGAAGATCAAGTTAGAGACTTCTATTCCTACAAATCTAGAAGATGGTTTGGATCCTATGGTCAAAATTAAATTGAATAATTTCTCTTGCTTTGCTTTATTTGATGTTGGTGTTAGTCCCTCCGTTTTACCCAAAAGAATGTATGATATACTTGATTTGAAACCTTTTGATCCATGTTCTTTTGGTGTTCGTCTTGTTGATTCTTCCGTAAATAAATTTTTAGGGAGGATTGATGATGCTCTTATTGTTGTCAATGATAATTATGTTCCCATTGATTTTATTTTCATGGACATTGAGTGTGATCCCTCATGTCCGATTATTTTGGGACGCCGTTTTCTTTGCACCATTGGTGCTATCATTGAAATGAATGAAGGGACTATTAGATTCCAATTCCCCCTCAAAAAGAGAATGGAACACTTTCCTCGAAAGAATATTAATTACCTTTTGAGTCCGTCGCACGGGCAAGTTATTCTTATAGAGTTGATAAAACTTGATCTTTTTGCTTCTTACCTAGCTAAAAGGTATAAAAGAAAGCGCTTATTGGGGGGCAACCCAAGTTGTTTTTACTTTCAGTTTTAGTGTTCCTGATGCTTATTACTACTTGTAGCAACATCAATGTATCTTTATTTTCAAGCTTTGTACCAAGTTTTAGCCTCTGATTGCAAGTACGTTCCAAAGTTGTGACATGTGGCCAGAAACAGATTTTGTCTGCTTGACGAAAAAATTAGCCCTAAATCACCAGATCAACTTTTTTATCTCAACTTTTTTGACAGCATGCTCTATACAGTTATCTTTCAGGAGTATGTTCTGAGTTTTTTGATTTGAGTTGCAGAAGTAGCCCAAAAAAATTATTTACTACCTGCTTTTTTTTTCACAGATTATGCCCCATTTTGCGTTTTCATTATGAGCTTGCTTTCTCTTTGCAAAAACTTTTTGGCAATCATGAGAAACAGTAGATCTTCATGAAAATATTTATTTCCATCAGAGGAAAAATTATTTTATTATGGGTACTAACCACTCTAATCAGCTTATGATGAGTTTTGTATGAAGGAAGTTTTCAAGTATGCGACACAAGATGATGAAAGAAGATTCGAGAGTGTCAAGCACTCAAGCTTGGGGATGACCCCGATACGTCCCAAACGTATCTATAATTTCTGCTTGCTCCATGCATGTTTTGTGTGATATTGCTATGATCTAGATACACTTTCATACACTTTTGATCATATTTGGACTAACTTATAAACTCAGTGCACCCCAGTACCAGTTCCTGTTTTCTGCTGTTTTTCAATTTCAGGTTTCCCCCATATTAAAAGTGCTCCAAAAATTCAGGAAAAATCAGATACAAAATCAGTGTACCGGAACCTTCTGGAAACACCAAGGTGGGGCCAGAGGGCCACCACCGGGGGCCCAGGCATCCTAGGGTCTGGCCGCGCCAGGGGGGCGCCTGGACCCCTGGTGGGCCCCTTCCTGCCCCCCTTCAGCTATATATTCTCCGTGACGGGATTCAACCGAAGACAGAACCCTTTTTCGCGATCTCGCCTCTATTCCACTGCCGCCGCGCTTCCAAGACAGGGAGCGCCAGCAGACCTAGTCCCGGCACCCTGCCGGAGGGAGGATTGACCTTCGGGAGCCTCTCCTCCGCCATGGACGCTTCCCGGATGATCCGTGAGTAGTATACCTTGGAAGATGGGTCCGTGATCAGTAGCTATGTGATGTTCTCCTCCCCTCTTTGTTCTTCATGGATTATACCTTGTGAGCTGCCCTACATGATCAAGGCACATATGTAATTCTTTTTGCTGTTGCTATGCTGAGTTTGCTGGGATCTGATGTATTATGAGACTATGTTCAGTTTGTGATAGAGTAATATATTTTGTTCTTATCTTTTATATTTATGTTCTTGAGTAATTCTTGCATGTTCTCCGTTGTTGTTTATTGCTTTGTCCAGGTAGTAGGTAGTGACTCCAAGAGGGAACGTTATAATCGATTGTGGGTTCATGCCCCCTGATGACTAGCTTGAGTGACAGAAACATGAGTCTAGGGGATGTGTTGTTGCCACAAGGGGAAAACAACGATGCTTGTAACTGCGGTTGCAAGGATTGTTTACTTTACGCAAAGTTCTTTTAATGAAGTTGTCTGTTGCTTTGGGTTTACACTTTGGGTGGGGCTCGCAACTTAATACCAGCGAGATGTTCTGGATAGATATCTCAAGGTGAATGATTAGTAGTAGATGCAGTTGAATTTCCGTCTACTTATTTTGGCGTACCGCCCATGCTTTTGAGCCTCTTCCTTTCTTTGTATCATAGTTAACATTGCGGTTCGTTTTTAATCCTATCAATTGCCCAGCTATGATTTATTTACCTCGCATAGCAGTTTTATCGTCTTTTGGGAGAGAGACATCACTAGTGAACATCACGGAACCCCGGTCCATATTCTCATCACTGTTTACACGCTCAATTTATTTTGTGCTTTTACTTTTTAGTTGTAATTACCATTATCCTTTATCCCTTGTGTTTGATCCTTTGTAAACAACAAGGCCGGAGAGATTTACAACCTCTGTGAACTTCGTTGGTAGCAAAGTTATTTGTGTCTGTGTGCAGGTCCACGTCAACCGCTAAATTTCTAGCGCCGTTGTCACCTACTTGCCGCTTTCGGAGTCCTACAAGAGAAAAACCCTATCCTCTACATAGGGGAAATTTGATGCTATCCTACATCTCACCTTCTATTTGGGGTAACCAACGAAGGGCGAGAAGGCATTATCATCTCTTGCACATCAAGAAAATTTCTGGCGCCGTTACCGGGGACTCCAATCGACAAGATAGGGGAGTTGCACACTATCTTTTACTTTTGCTTTTTACTATTCTTAGTTTATCTTTCAGTTTTTATCTTAGTGTCCTTTATCAAAAATCACAAAGAAATTGCTTGTATCTGCTGCTACTATAGGTTCCACTGAAAACACCAAGTTGTGTGACTTCACTAATCACAACAACAATGATTTTATCAGCACTCCTATTGCCATACCTGCCACTTCAGCTATACCTCTAATGAAATTAAACCTGCTTTGCTAAACCTTGTTATGAGAGATCAATTCTCTAGTGCTAGAGATGATGCTGATTTGCACTTAAATAATTTTGTTGAGCTTTGTGATATGCAAAAGTATAAAGAAGTAGAAAGTGATTTTGTTAAGCTTAAGCTTTTCCCTTTCTCTTTGAGGGAAGAATCTAAAATTTTGTTTCAATCCTTGCCTAGGAATAGCATAGATTCTTGGGATAAGTGCAAGGATGCTTTTATTGGGAAGTACTACCCACGTGCTAAAATTATCAGATTGAGGAGTATGTCACAACCCTCTGCTTAGGTTTGTGCCAAGTTTAAATTACTTTGCATCATGAGAAGAAAATTTCAAAAGAAAATGGAATTAGGGTAAAATAAAAACCCTAAAAGAATTAAATAAAAAGGCCAGATAAACAGTTTTTTCCAAAAATCCTCCAAACATTTTTTAAAAGTCTTACAAATGGGTGTGATCATTTAAAAAATGATTTGGAGTCAAAACCCATGCCCTAGGATTTTTCAAAAATTGAAACAGGAGCTTGGAAAATCAATTTAAATCATATTTGAATTGGATTCAAATAATTTGAATTCCAAAAATCTCCAAAACTTGGAAGTGGCTATATAAATGTCACCTAAGTTTTTATAAACTAGTTGGAGATTTTTATAAAATGTTTTGTTATATAAACAAAACAGTACAAAGAAAAGAACAGAAAAAAAAGAAAAACAGAAAGGACCTACCTCGTACCTCTCGGCCCACCTGGCCCATCTGCCTCAGAAGCAGGCCCAGACAACCAGGGGAAAGCCTGTCTTCCTCCTGGCGCCAGGAGGCAGAGGCGTGGCAAGCATGCCCACGACAGGCTCCACCTCCTGCTTGCCACGGAGCAGCCTGGCTGCTCCCCCCGTCCTCATCCAATGTCGTGGAGACCCCGTGCAGCCCCCCTTCCATTTCCCCCTTCTCCTGGACACTCTCCCTCCCTCTGTGCTTCGTTCTTTCCATCGCCTGAGAGCACCCGCCGTCCGCCGTCGTGCACCTGCGTGCCCACCGGCCACCCCTCGCCAAGCCAACGTGTCAAGGAGATCCACGACATCGAGAAGCCCCTCTGCGCTGAAGGAATTGAGGCCGGGCACCCTGTAGACGACGAGAGCTTCACCGTGGAGCTCCGGCCGCCGTGGCCTCTCTCCAACAAATTGCGCCGCCGCTGGTCACTCTCCGGCCTCCTCGAGCTCGCCTTCTCGCTCAGGTGAGGCTCACCGACGTTTTTCCCCTAACCGCGCCCTTTTCCATGCCCCCCGACGTCGATTCCGTCACGGCCGAGCCGCGGCCGCCGCGGGAGTTGTCGCCGGCGACGCCCAAGTTCCCCTGGAGACCCCCTGTTATAACTGTTGCACGCGGGGGAGTGAGAGGCACCCCTGGTGCTCTCCTCCTTCTCTCCCGTGGCCGGAAACACAAGTCCGGCGACGCGCCGCCGTGCACAGTGGCGCCGGCGTCAAGCCGCCGGCCACTTAGGCTAAGCCCCCCTCCTAATTGACCCCTTGGGTCAATGACAGGTGGGGCCCTGCCCCTAATTAACCCTGTCAGTTTTAATTAAACGGGGTTTTAATCCAGAGCCACTGACATGTAGGCCCCACATGTCAGCCCCCCCTGCGTCAGCATGGCACAGGCATGACGCAGTAAATCCTTTTCCAATTTACAGATAATCTAGAAAATTCCAAAAATTGTTTAAATCTTCATAAATTCATAGAAAATTATCTATAACTCCAAATCAAAAGTGTTATATATGAAAAATCATCAGAAAAATGCAAGGATTCCAAATATCATATTTTCATAGATGAAAAACACATCTATGATGATGGACCAGTAAAATTTAGCTATTTGGGTTATTTGGAATAATTCAAAATAAATGTTTAAATCATTTCAAATTAAATATTTGCAATGCCAACCTTATCACATGAACATCAGAGGCATATCATACACATGACAACATAGTTTACAAAGACCAAACATTAGCAAATGCGACTTTGGCTAATTTGAACAACATTTGGAGTTTGAATTTGAATTTCTTATTCAAATCAACTTCAATTAACATGTGACAAATTGAACCTAGAGCACATCAGTACCATGCCATGCTATATTATGCATCTTGATTGTTCATTGCAATGTGATGCTTACATTGTTGCTGTCTCGGTGTTTGACTCTTCTCGATAGATTCATCGCCGGATGTAGTTTCCGACTGCTTTGAAGAGTGGCACCTCGTGATCGTCAACAAGGCAAGCAAACCCCATTGATCATATTTTTTATAAACCCATTTTCCCTCTTGTTCTCTTATGCATGATTAGGTGATTCACATGTTACCGTTCTACCGCTAGTTTAACCCATCCCTTGCATGACCTATCATTGCTGCCACAGTATTAAGCAAACCTCAACCTAGCAGATACAAGATTTTTTGTGTTCATCATGTGGCCCTTAATCCATGATATGCTATGCCATGCTAGAGTTGTTTGCAATGAAGATGATCCATCTGGGTGATGCTTCGGGATGGTAGTGAACACATGCAAAAAGGTGGTAACGTGTTGATGAAGTCACCCTAATATAAGTGAACAATGAGAGGCTGTGTAGGAGTACACATTAGGTTGTCTCATTTACACTGGCCTAGGCCCCGAGTTGTTGTGTTGTGATCCAAGACACAAATTACTACCACATGTTGGGCTCGTTGACCCCTCTCGACCTATTAACTCACCCTGACTGTGGTCCAGGATTCGCATGGGTTAACTATTTCTCTATTTTATTTCATAACGTAGCACAGTTTTAGGCAAGCGCAGCACCATCCGTCGAGGTGGGCTTGTCGGACCGTCCATACATCGTTTGGGTCCTGAACGGAAACCCCAGCCGGATTCCCGATTGGGGTACATACTCATATAGGCGATCCCCTGGATTAGAGTTGGAGCCGTGAGGTAAGTGTCGTGGTACTATCCTCGCCGACACCGCTTGAAGGTGACAAGTTCTAGGTGGTAAGTGGTAGCTACGTATGTGAAGAAGTACGCCCCTGCAGGGTGAATGAACTATTCGAATAGCCGTGTCCGCGGTTACGGACTACTTGGAGACCTTTACTTGATTATTAGACAACTTGAATGGATACTCTAAAAATCTCAAGATAGGTGTGAGTGCTTTGGGTTGCTTCCTCGTGGGGAACTCGAGGAAGGATCCATGGTGGTGTATTGATGTGGTGATCAAGATTGATGGACTCGTGTGCGCCTCTCATCTCAACTCTATGTAGTCGTAGTACAGGATAGCCAAGTCAAAGCTTTCTGCATTACAACCCCACTTGCCTTTACCTTGATACCTCAGCATGAGTAGTATAGTTCTGACGTAAGTCTTGCTGAGTACGACTTTGTACTCACGTTTGATTATTCTATGTTTTAGAGACGAGACCACTGACCCTGATGGTGGCCTCCCCCTGAAGCTCCGCGTCGACGAAGTAATGTAATCCCAGACAGCAGGCTGGTCCCTCTGGAGGTTCTTTGTGTTTTCTTAAAGGCTTCTTTAAGCCATTTGTTAACCTTGTCTTTACTAAGACATAATTTGCTTCCGTTGTTGTATGATGTAATGTTGGGTCACAGTTATGTGATCTCTGCTTCTAACACTACTATATCTGCTCTGTATAGCAGATGCAATAAAACTATGAGTTTGTAGAGTTCATGTTGTGTTACCTTCTGTTTACACTAGACATGTATGCTGCGTGTATGATTATAACGTGCATGTCTTAGTGTGGGATTCGATAGCTTAGTTGAGTTCTTGCCGGCGGTCTTTTATACACAAAGTGGCCCTTAGATGTGCGCAGCTTGGGGCATCGCGATGCGATTGCTCGTGACTCTGTCACGTGGCACACTTTGTTGTATGATTGAGCCCGCCCGAGATCCCGACTAGGTGATCGGGCTAGAGTCTGTTTATGTACGTGTTATAATTCAATCTATAATATGGTTGAGGCGACTTGTCTATGAGTATGGGATTTTGTAAGAGCAAGTTTTGCCCCCGAAGGTTTTGGACATTGTTGGACAAAGCAGAAGTGGAACTAATATTGTTTTCGAGTATAAACAGATACTTAGGTTCCGAAAGAATGGAGTTTTCAAGTAGAAGGTCGAAGGACAACTTACTGCAGCAGAGCTGCAGTCATCTACCGAAACCTTTGAAGGAAGACGACCCCTAAAAGTGTCGTCGAAGAAGATGACTCTCTCGAGTAAAAACGCAACGAGGAGAAAGCTGAAACTGGTCGAAGACTTAGTTTTTTTACTAGTTTCTCTTTATTTTCTTGAGTCGTAGGAAAAACCGTACTATCAAGAGGGGTTTGCTAGTTGAGATCTTAGTCGAAGTGAATTTGCTCTGCTCAACCAAAACCCACAAAAGCCTACCGAGAGAAATCTTACTGAGTCGAGTGAATAGCTCGAAGGCAAAGTCATCGCACTTCGTGCCTTCGAGAGAGAACTCGCTCGGTAAGTCAGCTTACTTGTTCCTCAAGTAATGTTGCGCAGTGATTGGAATCCGACCGTTGTGGACATGCGTCAAGCTGTCGCATCGGGTCACTCCAGTCATTTTACCCATCGGGATCGCCAACTATAAATACCCCGCACCTACCCGCCATTTCGGGTTGGCTGCTCCACTGAAGATTCTAAGACAGAAGTCTGTGAGCATCCCAAGAGAGATTCATCGAGAGAAAACCAAAATCCCAAGTCTGAACTGAGTTGAGCAATTCACTATGACTTAGGTCGAGATTAGCCGATCTTTTTATCTTGTAGAACTGCAAGTCTCCTAGACGGTTAGGCGTCGCCTGTCAAGCAGTCGAAGAGAAATTGTCACTGCTGAAGGAAGTTTGTAAAGGTCTCGGAGATGTCCTGAATCATCTACCACGAGTAAAAACTGGACAAGCTCGAGGAGTTTGTTGTAGTGGAGAATAGGACGGAGAGAGTTTTTCTCCAGGTGTTCAATCACCAGTCCCTCCAACCAGACGTAGCACTTTGCAGAGTGTGAACTGGTTTACCAAACATCGTCGTGTCATGCTCGTTTTCCTTCATTCTTTTACATTAAGTATTTACTCGTTGCCTGTTTGTCTTTGATGTTTTCCTTCGCTCCCAATCCTTTCGAGCTATGCATTACCTTCGATACTATATTTCCTTAGAGATGTTCTTAGTCCTTCGCATTTTGCATGAATTCCTTCTAAGTTCCTTAGAATTTTTAGAAGTGATCATTCACCCCCTCCCCCTCTGATCATTCTTGAGCTTTCAATTGGTATCATAGCTAGGCACTCCCTACGCTCTGCGTATTTTGGTCTAACAACTTGGAGTGTTGTCAAGAATGTCGTTTGCAGCTGTTCGCTCGGGGGAACCAATCCCTATCTTCAATGGGAAGGACTGTAGGGGAACGCAATAGAAAACAAAAATTTCCGCACTACGAACACGCCCAGGACCACTATGGAGACTACATACAAGGTTTTGATCTGATCGTTACCGACTCGTAGCGCAGCGGAAGTAGAGTCGATGTAGATCGTCGGTGCAGATCCCCGCAGCTAGGATTTACAACCTCCCAACCGCGAGGATGTTCTCCCTCGTCTGCTCCTCGAACAGCGCTCCAGGAGGCGGTCGGACAGTCCCTCGGACGGTGTCACGGACAGCCCTTCGGGAGGCCCCTCGAAACTCGATCGGTAACTCGGACAGCCCTTCGGGAGGACCCTTGAAACTCGAACGATAATTTGGACAGCCCTTCGGGAAAAAGGTCGAAACTACGACCTCTCTACGGGGTTGCACACATACGGTGTCAGCTATCCGACAGGGCTTCGCCGTCCAGAACTAGTTCCTGCCGGAACCTAGACAGCCTTTCGGCTCTACGAAACTATTTCGCTGGGAGGGAGAGAGAAAGCCAGATCATGCATGGCATTTGTATAGAACTCAAGGGAGAGCTTGGATCAAGGATATGGGGCTGCCCTCACACCTCTATTTATAGGAAACCCAAGGGGGCTTTCTTGGCTCCCAAGTCCTTCTAGAAGGCTTTCCAAAAATATCCCAAGTAGTACTTTTTACTATTCATAACACCACTTTTTCGCGTCCGAAAAATCCGAAAATATTTCTGTGGGTCTTAGAATAATTCCAATACCCACTAAAATGATTTTGGGCGCGTTCCGAAACAATTTCGGATTAGTGATTTTCATCTGCGAAAAGCAACCTAAGCATTTCCGGCAGCTCCCGAACATTTCCGGCAGCTCCGAAATATTTCCGAAAAAAATATTTTATTCTTTTCTCCAGAAAAATTCCAGAAGTTACCAGAACAATTCTGGCACCCTCCAAAAGTACCAGGTGCTTACCGAAACCTTTTCGGCTTAGTGGTTCACTCCGAAACAACTTTTCGGTTTTACCAAAACTATTCCGGTGTTCTCTCTCCAGAACTTTTCCGTTTTCTCCGAAACCTTTTCGGTGACTTTCTGTCAGACTCCCTGTCTAGTATTCAGCAGATAGATGACCCTTAAGCGTGTGAACCTATAGGTTCGGTGAAGTATAGACATGACCCAGAACGCTTTCCGATCAATGATCAACATTGGAGCCGTGGACACCCATATTGACCCCTATACCCACACGAATAAATATCCGAGTGAACCTCCAGTTGCCGTGTGCTATTCCTGTTGCTTCGCGATATGTTACAAACACCCGAGGTGAGACTTATCGGCATCCCCGTGAATCAACAACTTGTCCACTATGCCAGTTACCTCGTTTCCGGTATTGTTCTCTTTTCTCGTTCCCGTGTTCCGGCATCCCTGTGATCAAATCACACTGTGTCTGGCCAGACGATGGTGGATACTGTAACACCGAGAGGGCCCGAAGAATATCTCTCCATCGACGGAGGAGCAAATCCCAATCTTGAGCTACCTAGTTCCTGGTCATACTTTTCCGTGAACCCGTAAGCCGCCGTAATAGCCACCCTTTTACAGATGACGTTTAACAAACCCCAAAGTTCACGAAGCAAGTACGAAGGAACTCGATACTCTCATGGTCTAAGGAATTATGCAAACGCTCAACTTTCTCTGTGTTATAATCCATTAACTGGTGACGAATGTATCTCATAGCATAACATCAATCTGGGTCGATTCAACACAAATGGTCTTCTAACATTATGCCCTCAAAGTTGCCGGCATAGTAATGCCCATGATCAGGAAAACAGAACCATCATGCAACACTTGAGCTAGTCTTAGAGGCGAGACTAGGAATATATATTTTATCCGTTTATTATTCCACACGTGCATATGAGTCTTCCTCCGAGCCTCGTGGTTATTGCAGACTCGAGAACCATTGCAGTTATAGCATGGAATATAAACATAATTACAAACATGGAGATAAATAATAACATTTATTATTGCCTCTAGGGCATATCTCCTACAGACTCCCACTTGCACTAGAGTCAATAATCTAGTCAATGCTAATGCACTTTACACCTATGGCATACTGGTGTAAAATATGCTCCGCTTGTGGTATAGCCTGATGTCCAACGGATCTGACAACTTCAGCTCCGTGTGTATCTTTGCATATTTTGTGTGGACTCGGCTTTCACAAAAATCATATTTTGTGTGGACTCGGCTTTGTATATATGTGAATCACTGGTCGAACCTTGATTCCTCAGACTGAGCTATGGAGCAACTATCTTCAATAGTGTTCCATTGACCAAAGCCATTTTGGAACCATACTAAGTTCATGAATGAACTATATGATTCAACATCTTCTTTTTCGCTTCTAAAGCGTCATCATACTCAGCCTTTGTTATAGAATTTGCCACAGTAACCTGTTTGGAACAATTCCAACTTACTGTGCCACCATATCGTGTATCACACAAAAACCCTTAACTTAGATCGAAAATCGCATGGAGCATTGATGAAGACTATATTGATGTAATTACTTACAACAAGCACTTCATAATCTCTTCTTGCGAGAAAACATGTCATCAGTGCTACTTTAGTACTCAATGACATTTTTCACTTTTGTCCCATGATCAGTACTTTGATCACTTTGGTATCTATACTCGCAACAACTTGGGAGTACTGGACATATCTGGTTGTTTTATATACCATGGAATATATGATTAATACAAACACAAAGGTGTATGGAATATCCATCATGTATTTTTCTCATCAGTGTTTTAGGACACCAAGTCTTGCAAAAACTCTTTCCATGTGACTTCGGCAAGAATCACTCCTTGGCATTTTTAACGCTAAACTGTTTTAGCATCTTGTCAATATGTATTTTGGCTTAGCCCTATTAGGAAATTATATCTCGTAGATAATTATGCCTAATATCAAGACTACTTAGCCCAAGCACTTCGTCGAAAAACTATTTTCAATGAAGTCTTAATTTGTGTCAAGAAATTTATATTATTTCCAATTAACAATGTGTTAGGCACACAAGGTTTTTAGAAATATTATTATGCTCCCACTTACTTTCTTGTAGCCACAAGCATCTTCGTTATCCATCGATGAAATCAAACTCTTTTGATTATTTCATCAAAAACGAAGATTCCAACTCCATTATGCTCTCTTTTGTCCATCGCAGGAACTCTGAAGTTTGCATACTTACTAGCATCCTCTGTACTGAAAAAATACCTTGGACTGTATCTCCAAGGCAGTATTTCCATCTCATGGAAATCCTTTTGGCATCCATGTTTCATATCTCATGAATGAAATACGTATTAATTGCTAGTTTAACCCGAACCGACTTTAAGCATCGCTACGGAGAGACAATCTCGCCGTAGTTAATTCCTTGAAATTGTTATAAGCAACAAGTCGAGCTTTATGGATAAAACATTTTTATCCGTATCGGTTTATAGTTCCATTAATATTCGTTAGACTCAAAGTCTTCCGAATGGTCCATCAAGATACAATCTTGATTTATTTATATGGAAACTATCTCGGATTGTATTGGCATTTAGCCAATTCCGGAGTCAGGGCCCATCATCGCTTCCTTGATTATCGTAGGTATGTTGTTGTCTAACAACAATATCTCGTTTGCGCACCTGAGAGGTTTGCACGAGTTTTGCCTACGTGGCTCAGTTGCAAGTTTGACCGAAGTCCATACATCTCATGTAGAGGCTTCCGTATCAGTTGCAGTAGGAAACTCTGGAATCACTTCCAAGGTTCCTTTCCTTTGATCTGATGACGAAGATACTGTTATCTCATAGAGTTGCACTGTCCTCCCACTCACCTTTTTGCAAGAACCATTCTCTTTAAAAGCATACCGTTCTTTGTGGCAAAACCTTTTGCCTCGGTATAGTGGTGGAGGAATTCCCAATAATTTGGGATAACCTACAAAGTAGAACTTGTCTGATTTGGAATAGGTTTGTAAACAGTTTACACAATCCCCATATTCCAAATGTTAAGAAAATATAAAACATGGTTGGGCGTACCATACCATGGCGTCATTTCAACAGACCTGATGGCGCTCCTTTCAGTGTAAAAGCCGCAGTCTCTAAAGCATTACATTAAAAGGGATAATGGCAAATTGATTTATGTCATCTTTGATCTTACCATGTCATAAATGGTTTGATTACATATTCAAGGACATTCCACTTGCAGTGGTGTTCCGGGAGGTGCAAGTTATGAAAACTCTTTTCACAACTCATCAGACATTGGCTAAACTTGTAACTCAAAAATTCCTTTCTGCAATCGAATTGTAGAAACATAATTTTCTTGTCACAATAACTTTCACTTCATTTTTGAAAACCTTTCGAATGATTTCAAAAGATCCAGACTTACGTCTCATCAAGTAAATATCCATATATCTACTTGAGTCTTTTCTGAAGATAGATAAATCCACTACTAACAACATTTATCGGACTACACACATCAAATGTATGATCACCAATAAGTTTGTTGTTCGTTCCTCATGGCCTGTGAACGGTATTTCAGTCACTTAACTTTTCGGACGAAAGTTGCAAGTGTGAGATGATTCATAATCAAATGACTTCAAAATCCATCATTATGGAATTTCTCCATGCGGGTTTCTCCAATGTGACCAAATGCAGTGCCACACATATGTGGTATTCTTTTAGTCTTTCGACATTTAGCGTCATTGTTATGGATGTATCATATTACCATCAATATTCGTAACATACATCCCATCCCCGATGGAAGCATGGCCCTTTATGTTATTCATAATACTGAACAACAATTGTTCTTTTATGAACAACCTTCTTGCAACATACTTTATGCAATGGGCTAGAGTGTATAAAACTCTAAAACGAATTATGAAAATAAATACAGATGGTGATACACCGATGGAAGGTATAGTAACTTTTACTATGTTCCCAGCGCGTATCTAAACCTCATTACTGGCAAGTCTTTTAGGCCGTAGTGGTTCTTGCATCGAGTTGCAACAGAATGCAATCGAGCGGGTATTCCAGTGATCAACTTTTAATCATAATACCCAAGAATTATGGACTAACTGTTTAATCACAATTCCCAAGAACTATTTATTTTTGACCAGCCTTCCATACATCAATAACTTGTATGACATTCATACATGAGCTGGATATTCCAGTCTTCTTTCCTTTTTTCCTTTATACTTCTAACAGTTTAACTTTCAATATTTCTCCTACTCTCAGAAGAAGTACCCAACTTTAAGAGTGGCGTTAGCCCTGGACTTCCTAGGCGTGTGAGTCATACTAACACCCTTTGGACATTTCCTTTCTCTTTAAGTTGTTTGTTTTATTCACCTTCATCATATGACAGGCGTTCTTCTGGATCCCTCTCTTATCAGTCAAATGCCCAGTAAACACTTTACTAATACTTTGCAAACAAATATTGCTTTGGATATATCATATCTTTTAGCCTTTGTCTGTATCTGAAAACAATTTTCAGTTCCATGAATATTACATAACTATCCCAAACTTGTGAAGTTCGGGTCTTATGGAAGCAAACGTATTGTACTTGACCACAATGGAATTCTAGCTTTTGGATCGAAGGACGAGAGTCACATCATCCATAGCATTAGCGGGAGGACACCGAAAGCATGCGATAGGACAAAATCCTTCTCGGCACTCTTGAGGACAATCCTCGCATTACGTTACCAACCGTAAAGTTTTAACCAGATATTTAACAGCTTATTCAATTTTAATAGGGAAGGTGGAAACGCGAGCCATTATTCTACAACTATTAGCAAATTATACTTAGACAGTGTTCATAATTAATTGCACTCAGAATTAAACAAGTTAATTCTCAAATGCGCTCCCACTCAAATCAATATCTCTCAAAATTGATTATGAGTGATTCAAGATCCAAATATCAATACAACGCCATAGAATCATCATCTCATGACGAGGATTTTGATTTGGTAGGCCAACTTGCCGATCACATCTCTATGTGACTCTTGTTCATCTTTCGATGCGTGTGTTCCGAGCTCAGGACGATCCTGCCATGAATGTCAAGACAACCAAGTGATCTTGCTGCGAGGTTTGACCTCACCCGCCTTACATTTCTCCAATCGTTCGTACCCATGCATCCATGGCGCACCCCGAAAGGATAGATGCTGTGACGGTGCTACATTTGGGAGAACACTAACTACTTGATATTTTAAGTGAGAGATCACCCTAATAAAAAGCGACTACCGCGCAATCAAGAAGGGTGCAACTTAAGGGATAAACATCTCAGGTAATTCATAATTGCATGATATGGTATAGCCCCTTCTGACGGAGAAGTCAAGTATTTTCTTCGTCTTTGGCATTTGCGTCGGAGTTCACCTTCGCGAAGTTTGCCACCACCTTGTCGATGCACCAAATAATATTGCTATCTCTATAGCTAATAAAATAAGTGCATTACATAAGGTTGACTCGCAGGTCATTAAAGTGACAATCATATGGCTCCAGCCATCATGCCGAATCATGACACGCAGGTCATGTTAATAAATTTACATTATATAGTCATCTCATACATAATCAAATTAATATGAGCTTTGTTATACCACATCACATGCACATCCTGCAAAACCAAGTTAGACGCAGCTACCAACGTTTTATCATCAAGTATGATTATTCAAGTTGCTAGATTAACATCGCGGGGTGTATGAAGCACGAGATAATAAAGTCTCGAACCCCATACTGAACTTCGTCATACGCGTGATCCCCGTGCAGATCATATCTGCATTGCCCTTTAGTCTGCGAAATTTCTTCTTTCTCTAACTACGGTGGAATTCAAGAACTGTTAGCACTTCTTTGATCAATCAGGATCGCAGATTTCCAGAACTTTGAAACTCCACCATACTGTTATTGACATCAGAAATATGCAAATTCTAGGGAAGCAACAAGAACATCGAGTAACAGATTTCATCTGCCACCCGCATAAATAATTTTCAGCAATAGATCTAATCTACTCCAAAATTATATTATGCAATACCCATACATCTCTATGTATTCTAGATCGCAACATGCATCTACACATAGCACGGCTCTGATACCACTGTAGGGGAACGCAACAGAAAACAAAAATTTCCGCACTACGAACACGCCCAGGACCACTATGGAGACTGCATACAAGGTTTTGATCTGATCGTTACCGACTCGTAGCGCAGCGGAAGTAGAGTCGATGTAGATCGTCGGTGCAGATCCCCGCAGCTAGGATTTACAACCTCCCAACCGCGAGGATGTTCTCCCTCGTCTGCTCCTCGAACAGCGCTCCAGGAGGCGGTCGGACAGTCCCTCGGACGGTGTCACGGACAGCCCTTCGGGAGGCCCCTCGAAACTCGATCGGTAACTCGGACAGCCCTTCGGGAGGACCCTTGAAACTCGAACGATAATTTGGACAGCCCTTCGGGCAAAAGATCGAAACTACGACCTCTCTACGGGGTTGCACACATACGGTGTCAGCTATCCGACAGGGCTTCGCCGTCCAGAACTAGTTCCTGCCGGAACCTAGACAGCCTTTCGGCTCTACGAAACTATTTCGCTGGGAGGGAGAGAGAAAGCCAGATCATGCATGGCATTTGTATAGAACTCAAGGGAGAGCTTGGATCAAGGATATGGGGCTGCCCTCACACCTCTATTTATAGGAAACCCAAGGGGGCTTTCTTGGCTCCCAAGTCCTTCTAGAAGGCTTTCCAAAAATATCCCAAGTAGTACTTTTTACTATTCATAACACCACTTTTTCGCGTCCGAAAAATCCGAAAATATTTCTGTGGGTCTTAGAATAATTCCAATACCCACTAAAATGATTTTGGGCGCGTTCCGAAACAATTTCGGATTAGTGATTTTCATCTGCGAAAAGCAACCTAAGCATTTCCGGCAGCTCCGAAATATTTCCGAAAAAAATATTTTATTCTTTTCTCCAGAAAAATTCCAGAAGTTACCAGAACAATTCTGGCACCCTCCAAAAGTACCAGGTGCTTACCGAAACCTTTTCGGCTTAGTGGTTCACTCCGAAAAAACTTTTCGGTTTTACCAAAACTATTCCGGTGTTCTCTCTCCAGAACTTTTCCGTTTTCTCCGAAACCTTTTCGGTGACTTTCTCTCAGACTCCCTGTCTAGTATTCAGCAGATAGATGACCCTTAAGCGTGTCACCCTATAGGTTCAGTGAAGTATAGACATGACCCAGAACGCTTTCCGATCAATGATCAACATCGGAGCCGTGGACACCCATATTGACCCCTATACCCACACGAATAAATATCCGAGTGAACCTCCAGTTGCCGTGTGCTATTCCTGTTGCTTCGCGATATGTTACAAACACCCGAGGTGAGACTTATCGGCATCCCCGTGAATCAACAACTTGTCCACTATGCCAGTTACCTCGTTTCCGGTATTGTTCTCTTTTCTCGTTCCCGTGTTCCGGCATCCCTGTGATCAAATCACACTGTGTCTGGCCAGACGATGGTGGATACTGTAACACCGAGAGGGCCCGAAGAATATCTCTCCATCGACGGAGGAGCAAATCCCAATCTTGAGCTACCTAGTTCCTGGTCATACTTTTCCGTGAACCCGTAAGCCGCCGTAATAGCCACCCTTTTACAGATGACGTTTAACAAACCCCAAAGTTCACGAAGCAAGTACGAAGGAACTCGATACTCTCATGGTCTAAGGAATTATGCAAACGCTCAACTTTATCTGTGTTATAATCCATTAACTGGTGACGAATGTATCTCATAGCATAACATCAATCTGGGTCGATTCAACACAAATGTTCTTCTAACATTGTGCCCTCAAAGTTGCCGGCATAGTAATGCCCATGATCAGGAAAACAGAACCATCATGCAACACTTGAGCTAGTCTTAGAGGCGAGACTAGGAATATATATTTTATCCGTTTATTATTCCACACGTGCATATGAGTCTTCCTCCGAGCCTCGTGGTTATTGCAGACTCGAGAACCATTGCAGTTATAGCATGGAATATAAACATAATTACAAACATGGAGATAAATAATAACATTTATTATTGCCTCTAGGGCATATCTCCTACAAGGACTATCCCTATTGGAAGGACAAAATGAAGAGGAATATCATGGCTATCAACTCTGCCGCTTGGGAAGTTGTCAAGAATAGTGTAATTGTCAAAGACAAAAATGCCATCACTCGTGAAGAGGCAAAGAATATAGAGCTAGATGCTGAAGTCTGGGTCTTCATTACAAATCATCCGATTCCAGAGAAATATCATGAGGTCAAGAATATTTCTTCGGCCAAAGGTGTTTGGGACTATCTCGAGAATATTGGTGAAGGTGTCTCTACTCAGAAAGATGCTCGTATTGACACACTTCGAAGCAAGTTCTATCGTTTCAAGAGGCACGAGGGAGAAAAAGTTAGCTCCATATACAGTAGACTCACTGCTCTGTCGAATGAACTGATTTCCCTCGGTGCCGAAGACATTACCAATCGGATTATTGTCAGAACCTTGCTCCGTTCGCTTGATGATTCCTTCGATCACATTGTGCTGATGATTAAGGAAACGACTGATTTGAAGGATCTAGTTGCCGCTGATATTCTTGAGAGACTTAATACCTTCGAGATGGAAGAAGATGAAAAACGAGATGTTAATGGGACTCGAAGAAAATCTCATGCACTAAAGGCCAGAGCTTCACATCACTCCTCTCCTGAAGCTAGTTCTGAATCTGGTTGTGCCTCAGATGACCCCGAGAACATTGGAAAAGATCTGGCACTGATAATGAGAAGATTCAACCGCTTTCAGAGAAGGAGCTCCTCTTCACCGAAGAAAAACTACTCTTCAAGACATTCAAGCAATTCATCACAGCATCGATCATCATCCAGAAACTCTTCAGCGAAATATAACTGTTGCTACAAGTGCAAGAAGCCAGGTCACTTCATTGCTGATTGTCCTCTCTAGGAAATTGAACATAGATCAAAGCATTCTCACAGCAACTCTTCGAGCAAGTCTCACAGATCGAGCAAAAACTATGAGTCGAAGAGATATGATTCAAAGTCCAGAAAAGACAAGAAAGATGGTTCTGATGATGACAAGAAGAAGTATCACAAGCATCGAGAGGGTTCTTCCTCGAAATCACATTCCTCTCGACGAAAGAATTCCCACCGTTCCAAAGCCTATCTGGGTAAAGAGATGAACTCTGAAGATGAAGCATCCGGTTCCGAAGCTGAATCAAACCCAACATCTGGTTCTGGTTCTGGTTCAGAATCTGATGGTGTTGCTGGTTTAGCATTTGCTTCGAGGAAGACTTCAAGTTCATTCTTCACCAACCAAAGCAGCGAAGATGAATCTCCAGCTTACTGCTTCATGGCCAAGGCTAAGGTATCCTCATCAAGGAATTCCTATGATACTTCTGATGGATCTGCTTATGAAAGTAACTCTAGGATAAGTTATGCTAAACTTGCCAAAATTGCTGCTATCCAACAAGATGAGTTAGATTCTCTAAGTGAAACTATTCAAAAATCTGAGACTTTGTTGATTGATGAGATTGAGAGAGGTCAAACTTTGACCAATGAGCATGCTGCTCTGAAGGAAAAGTATGATGAGCTTTCCACTCGGCATGATCTTCTCTCAGTGGACTACGAGAAGCTAACCTATGAGTTCCTTCAAAGGAAAATGGCTCTCGAGAAACTGAGAGAGGCTAATGAAGAGTTGGAAAGTGTCAATCTCACGCTCATGACTCAACAAGGCTCAGAAGCTAAAAATGAATCTACTTCTCCTTGCTTAACTTGTTTGGAACGAAGTAAAATTAAGTCTATTTCTGAGAGATCGAAAGGAAAGCAACCTATTGTTATTGATGATACTAACCCCTCGAACGAGGAAACCATTACCGAGGAACTCCTCAGGTTGAAAATTTTATTTGAAACAGGCATGTTCAAAAGTGTGCAGGGACACCAGTACCTTTGTGATATCCTACGAAAGGCTCTTCTTCACAGAAATCCACGAAACGAAGGAGTTGGCTTCGAAAGGAAAATCAATCCTGATGGAACCTACTGGGAAACCGAGCAGTATCCTAAAACTGTCTGGGTTCTTGCGAAAGAAAATCCCATTGATATTGCTAACCTTTCAGGTTTCAGTTGCAAAATTGATAAAGCCATTGTTGATGAATCACTTGATTCTGACTACAAGCTTATCAAAAATCAGGAAGGGAAGGTGTCGGCTAAATTCATTGGTACTCCTCCGAAGAATGGTTTCTATAAGCGACCGATTTGGGTTCGCAAATCTCTCGTAGAAAAACTGCCCCTAACCATTCTATGCAGGGAAAATCCTCGGTACCACCGAATCACTACTATTCTCTCGAGGATAGAAATGAACCCTTGGTGCCTGCTTCAAATGTTCCCCAGAAGGAATACTATCGTGTCGATAGAAATTTTTATCGTCATCGTAACAATAACACCAAAGTTGTTGTTACTCATCAGTACTCTAACCCCTCGTCGAGGAATTATATTTATGGTGTGCTTGATGGTCCAGATAGACAATGCAATCCTGTTCGCTATAATATTGCTGCCCCATCTAGCTCTTCCATGCCTTCTAAGTCACCTGCTCGTTTTTGGGCGATTAAGAAGAACTAATTCTTCTGCAGGGCTATGTCTTCGGTGGATCCGAATGGGTCATGGATAGTGGATGTACAAATCATCTGACCGGAGACAAAGATTTGTTCACCGAAGACAAACTCACTTAATCCTCACAGAGATACATTACCTTCGGTGACAACAACAAAGGAAAAGTACTTGGTTTGGGTAAGGTTGCTATATCGAAGGATAAGCATATTGATAAGGTTATGCTTGTTCAATCACTTCGATATAATCTTATGTCTATCTCAAAATTTTGTGATATGGGTATGCTTGTACTGTTTTCTGCTTCTCGTTGTGTTGTCTTTTCACAGGATGATTATTCCTTCGTGTTCGAAGGATATCGCAAAGGTGATCTTTATGTCGTTGATTTTTCTTCGGGACCTGCAGTGCCCACATGTTTAATGGCCAAAGCCACTTCTGGTTGGTTATGGCACCGAAGACTTGGGCATGCAGGAATGAAAAACCTTCAAACTCTTATCTTGAAGAAGAACATCGTTGGAATTGATAATGTTAAATTCGATAAAGATCGTCTATGCAGTGCCTGTGAAGCAGGAAAGATTGCCAAGAAACATCACTCAGCAAAAACTATAATGACTACTACTCGTCCTCTTGAATTACTTCATATGGATTTATTCGGTCCTCAAAATTATGCTAGTCTTGGAGGTAACAAGTATGGTCTGGTTATTGTTGATGATTTCTCTCGATATACTTGGGTTTTCTTTCTAGATGACAAAATCAAGGTTGTTGAAATCTTCAAAACTTTCGCAAAGAGAGCTCAGAATGAATATGAATTATCTCTCAAGCATATCAGAAGTGACAATGGTACAGAATTCAAAAACACTCATATCGAAGAATTTCTTGATGAATATGGCTTTACTCATGAGTTCTCGGCTGCTTATACACCGCAACAAAATGGTGTGGTCGAGAGAAAGAATCGAACACTTATTTAAATGGCTAGAACTATGCTTGCTGAATACAAGACTTCTATCAGGTTCTGGGCCGAAGCAATCAATACTGCATGTCATATCATCAACAAGGTTTATCTGCACAAGTTTCTAAAGAAAACTTCACATGAACTTATTACTGGTAAAAAGACAAATGTTCCATATCTCAGGGTTTTTGGTGCTCCATGTTATATCAGAGATATGAATCACATCTCCAAGTTTGCCCCAAAGGCTCACGAAGGTTTTCTCCTAGGTTATGGTTCGAATTCTCACACTTACAGAGTTTACAACTCACATCTTGGCAAAGCTGTAGAAACTGTAAATGTTCGGTTTGATTAAACTAACGGCTCTCAAAAAGAGCAATTACCTCTTAACCTGGATGAACCACCTTTGGATGAAGTTATCAGGTACATGGCTATTGGAGATATTCGACCTGTCGAAGGAAATGCACGTCAAGCAAACAAGGATGATGATGGTCCAATGTTACCACACATAGCCCGGGGCGCTGGAGATCAACATCCGGAAGCAATTGATGTATAGGTCGAAGGAGAATGCGTAAACGAAGAAAATGTCCAACCCGAAGGAGAAGCTGAACCCGAAGGACAAGCTGGTCCCGAAGGTCAAGCTGATCCCGAAGGACAACCGGATCCACAAGATGGTGAAGGAGTTCTACCTCGTGTTCGAAGAAGAGTGGACGTCGACTCAATTCTCGAAGAGATTCGTTTGCCAGGTCGTAACACCACTCGTTCTCGTACTCGATTAGCTAACTTCTGTGGAAATTTCTCGTTTGTATCCATGCTAGAACCATCGAAATTTGATGAAGCCATGCAGGACTCAGACTGTATGACTGCAATGCTCGAAGAACTTAATCAGTTCGAAAGAAATAAAGTCTGGTCCCTTGTTGATAGACCTGATCCCAAGAAGCATAATATCATTGGTACGAAGTGGATTTTTCGCAACAAGCAAGATGAAGATGGCATTGTCGTAAGGAATAAAGCTCGACTGGTCGCTCAAGGCTACACCCAAATCGAAGGTATTGATTTCGGTGAGACTTATTCTCCAGGTTCTCGACTTGAATCCATTCGTGTCATGCTTGCTTTTGCCAATTACAATGGTATATTTCTATATCAAATGGATGTCAAAAGTGCATTTCTTAACGGTGAAATCGAAGAAGAAGTATATGTTATGCAGCCACCAGGTTTTGAAGACCCGAAAAATCCTGATAAGGTGTACATATTGCACAAGGCCCTATATGGGTTGAAGCCAGCACCTCGTGCTTGGTATGAAAATCTGAAGGATTTTCTTCTGAAGAAGGGCTTCAAACCAGGAACAACTGATCCGACTCTTTTTACTCGTGCATACAAAAATGATCTTTTTGTTTGTCAAATTTATGTCGATGATATTATTTTTGGCTGCACTAACCCTGATATTAGCGAAGAATTTGCTCGTATGATGTCAAAGAAATATGAAATGTCTATGATGGGTGAATTGAAGTTCTTTCTCGGGCTTCAAATCTGTCAACAGAAGAATCGGACTTTCATCTCTCAAGAGAAGTATCTCAGAGATTGCCTGAAGAAGTTCGATCTTGTCAGTTGCAAAACTATCAAGACTCCAATGCCTACGAATGTTCATCTAGATGCAGATGAGAAGGGAAAACCTTTCGATCAGAAGAAATAGCGCTCGATGATCGGTTCGCTTCTTTATCTCTGTGCATCTAGACCTGACATTATGCTATCAGTTTGTATGTGTGCTCGTTTTCAGGCAAACCCGAAGGAATCACATCATATTGCTGTCAAGCGAATTCTTCGATATCTGGCTCACACACCATCTTTGGGACTTTGGTATCCCAAGGGTGCCCAGTTTGGTCTCGTTGGATATTCTGATTCTGACTGGGCTGGTGATCGAGTCTACAGGAAATCTACCTCGGGCACATGTCATTTTCTCGGTAGATCTCTTGTCTGTTGGGCTTCGAAGAAACAGAATTGCGTATCTATTTCTACGGCTGAAGCTGAGTATATTGCTGCCGGTTCATGCTGCACTCAGATTCTGTGGCTCAAGCAAATGCTGAAATATTATGGTATTCTTGTGAAGAAAATTCCATTTCTATGTGATAACGAGAGTGCTATCAAGATTGCCCATAACCCTGTGCAACACTCTCGAACGAAGCATATTGACATTCGTCATCATTTTCTTCGAGATCACGTTCAGCGAGAAGATATTGTTATCAGTCATGATCGCACCGAGGATCAATTGGCTGATATCTTTACGAAGCCCTTGGATGAAAAGAGGTTCTGTGCACTAAGGTGTGAGTTAAAAATATTGGACTCACGCAATGTGCAGTAAGATCATAACTATCGGTACTATGTATTATATGTTTTCTTTCTATGTTGTTTACTTACGTTATTCTTCTATCGAGTTTCCTTTTCGTTTGTTTTTGTTCGTTTGGTGTTGTCCTATACACTTACCACTCCGAGTTTTAACACTGTTTTCCCTCGGATTGATTAAGCATCGGACCCTGTTTTCCCTCTATTCTATCCCTACCCCATCTGTTCTTTTCTCTCGTGAACATGTATATTTTTACTCGATCAAGATTCCCTTCGAATTTCATTGATTCCGAAGGTAAATCTATCGAACGTTTATCTACTTTTATACTCGATGTTCGATGAGTTTGGTCTCGGACGTGGATCAACCATCTTTCGGTTCGTTGGGATTTTCCCGCGATTACCGCCACAAAATCCGTCCGTTGAATGCAGAGAGACGCGAAATCAGCGCCATTGGATCAGATCTGACAGTTATGTCAGACCCCTCCCCTATAAATACTGATCCACCCCACCGGCTCAGCAATTGCAATTCCCTCGACTTCATCTCTCTGCTCCCGAAGTTCTCTCTCGCGCGCCGCCGTGCTGCTCGTCACCGTCGTCTCCCTCGCCGCTTTGCTGCCGGAAGGAAGCCGCCGGAGACCTTCCCGTCGACGAGGAACTTCATCCGCATCGCCGTAGTCGCCGTACATCACCGAGTTAGGGTATGCACGGCTCTAAGACTCGATTCCAAATCTCTTTTGTTCATCAAGTCCTAGATTTGTTCATGTTTTTCTCTCTTTTTCTTAGGTTTTTTTGATCCGCTTGGATCATTGAATCTTGGGAAATCTGTTTCTAGCGTTTTCTATCGATTCCCATCTGAGCTAGGTAAGAAATCCCTCGGATTCTCTCAATTTAGCAATTTCCTCAGAAACGTATCGATAGACTTGTTTTGTGCAATTCGTTCATACAAGTTCTTCGTTAGATTTGCACCCGATGGAAATCTAGCCTAGCACTTCCTTGAAAAACTTGCTGCAAGACATGCTTATCGATATGCTTACTGCATTCAAAATGATTTTCCTCGAAAACCGCTGGTATTTGTTCACAACTTTCCTATATTCCCTCGTACCTATCGTTTTCGCAGGAAAATGTCTGGGATCGAAGGAAATGTCAGAGCACCCAAGCGTGTGGGAGGCCGAACAAGAAGCACCAAGAACGCCTTCAGGTTCGGAAGATGAGCGTACAAGAGAAAATCGTCTGCAAGAGATTCGAAGGCTACAAGAACTTCGTTGGTATGAACACAAGTCGCTTATTCCTCGCTGGGAGAGGCTGTTTGCAATGAAAAATCCCTGGTCGGATGTCAAATCTTTAAGGCCCAAGTGGACGAAAGATAATCGACCACCTCCTCCAGCTGATGCTCACCCATCTGCTCTCAAAACCTCTGCTGATTTTCAAGAGCTGGTTGATGCTCGGGAAGCACGAGCACAGAAGAGAAAGGAAGCCAAAGCAAGAGAGCAGGCTGCTGCTGCTGCTGAGGGTGCCGAGGATGTTGGCCCAAGTGCCAAACCGAAGGCTGGCAAGAAATCAGCCAAGCGAAAGAAAAAGGTGGTAATTGTCTCGCCACCAGATGCGAGCTCCGAAGATAAAGTCAATTCTGATGACCAAGACCCTGGCATTGAGGCTGATGTTGAGGACATTCCTCTAAAGAAGAAGCCGAGCAGTAAAGGCATTAGGATCCAGGAGCCAGCTACACAGGCTCCTCGAGAAAATATTGACTTGACCAACTTGGTCACTGATCCGCCCATTTCATCTGCTCCACCAGTTCAGGCTCGCCAACCAAAACCTTCGACCAAATCGAAGGGAAAGCAAGCTCAAGTTGCTGAGCATGAAGAAAGTCTTGTTCAACATAAAGAAAGGCTGGCAAAGCAAAAAGAGCAAGAAGAAAAGGACTTGACAAATTCCAAGCTCCTAAACTTTCACAGCCAGCCCGAGCATAAAAAGGCCCAAGTTGCTCAACAACTAGGCCTTTTACATTTGGTCAGTGAAAAGTATCGACGACAGATTGCTGAAGGAAAAATTCCTGATGCTTAGAAGGAAACGGTCGTGGCCCCTAGCGCCACCGAGCAAATAGTGACTCCCACAGTCATGAAGGAAAAGGATGCAACTGCAAGTGCTGCGAAGAAAATTGCTGAGTCCCCAAGTGCCTCGAAGGATAAAGCTGTGGCCCCTAGTGCCGTCACCAAACCCATTACTGCTGCCAAGGCCACCAAGGAGACCGAGAAGAAAGCCAAGGAGGCTGGGAAAAAGGCTCAGAATGTTCCTGTTCCTCGAGCCGCACCAGCTCCTGCACCTGCACTTGCTGCACATGTTGTTTCCGGCCCTCGTGCCGATGAAGAGAGTTCAAACGAAGGAGATTCTGCTGCCCATGCTCCTTGGGATGCTGCAAATATTTCACATATCCTCTGGAAGATGGCTACCACATCGAGCAAAGTCACTGCCGAGGATGATGTTCCTGCTGAGATCCAAGAGCATGTTGCCCGATACATGATTCGCTGGGAAGGATATATCACCCAGGATCGAAAGGATAAGGAACAAGTAAGGTTTTACACCAGGAAACTTCAAGAAGAAACCGAGGATATTGAGTCTCGTAAGTTTTTCAAATCCAAGATTGCCACTCTTGAAGCATCTAGAAGGGCACAGAAGGAAAACCTGACCGCTGTGTATGAAAAGGTTCGACAAATTGTGTCGGCTGTATGCAAAGAGCACAATGATGCCCTATACAACAGACAATCTCGTAAGAGAAAGTCTGCTGCCCCAACCTCTGCGCGTGGGACGCCAGAGATCGAGAAGAATGCCAAGAAGGCCAAGTCTACCGAGGTCGTTGCTGCATCAGCACGACAAGAAACTGCACCAACCCCCACCAAGAAACCCACTCCTCCTCGTGAGAAAACTCCACCCCCTCGCCAAGACACACCTCCACCTCGCCAACAAACACCTCCACCTCGTCAACCATCACCACCAAAAGCCTCGTCGCCACCACCAAAACCATCATCACCACCGAACATTATTCCATCAACCACCCCAGCCATCGAGACCCAATCCCAAGCAGACCCCATCTCCTCTGCTCAGAAAGATTACTCCTCTGCCCAGACTCTGCATGACGAAGAGGACGCTGATGTTGACATCATGACAGTTTCTTCTCGTCAAGATGCTCTCGAAGGAAACAGTTCTGGAGATGACGGTTCTAGTGACAGTTCTTCCTCCTCATCAGGTTCCTCGAACGAAGAAATGGTTGACGCTTTCGCACAACTAGACGAAGATTTGGAGGCCATGGAAAATGAAGAGGCCGCTCAAAATGCTAATGCCGACGAAGGAGTTGCCGTCGAAGTGGAGGCCGAGGAAAATGCTCCTGCAGTCATCCCAGCTCAGGACATTGTAAACGTTCCATCTTTAATTCCTCGTCCTGCTGAGCCAGTTTTCCAGATTCCGGACAATGCTGCCAAAGTTTTTCCTATTGATGAACTGCTCCATTCTGCTCATCCGAGAGAAATGCTACCTCTGTTCCGCTCAGATGTTCCTCGAGGAGGCCCCATCTTCAAAAGGCGCGAACACAAGCCATTTTTCTTCGGGACCAATCCCTACGAGAAGCCCAGAAGTGCATATTCTCTTCGGTTTTGGACCCAAGAGCAAGCCATCTATTATACTCGTGTGTTGTACAACAAGGCTAGAGTTTTCCAACAACAATACCTTGATATGCCTTCGGTGTACTCCACTTCATGTTTCGAGAATGTTGCCGAAACAATTGATGGTCTTCATGCTCACAAGATGTTTGCTCTCGATAGTGGCTACAATCCCGAGCTTATCAAGCAATTTTATGCAACGCTCTATGTCACTGGTGATCCCGAGAACTCGAAGACGTGGAAATTTGATTATATGATCCAAGGCCAAGTATTCCATATGACTGTCGACCAATTTCTGGCCATCATCAATTTACCTCGGTTCGAAGGATTACCACACAAGATTCATGACTTACCATCTCCAACTCCTGCTGAATTTTCGACGATCATGAATCCAGATGTCGTAGGAGATAACTACCCGGCTGAGCCCAAGCCAAGACACTTAGTCTTTGAAGCAAAGGCATGGTTTTATATTCTTTCGAAGACCTTGATGCCAATGCTCGATGTGCACGATGACTTTCCTATTCCCAATGATGTGCAACTTGCTCTGTTGAAGTTAGTCCATGGTCATCCTTTCGATTTTGAAGACTACTTCATCAGAACTTTGGTGTCTTGTGCTGATGATCACAATTCCCACAAGCCGTATGCACCATGGCTGATGGCTATCTGCAATTACTCTCGGGACGTGCCATTCCCCGTGTCAATTTTCCCGAAGATTTTCACTCCACCAGTTAGGGAAGTATTGCAGATTGTTGCTCGACCCAACGATCAATATTCTGAGCACACTGTCATCCGCGCCCACTTAACTGAGCGTAATGTTCGCACGAAGTTTATCAAGCCAGTGCATCACATGGAAGTTTCTCTTCGGTCTCAGCAAATGCTTCAACATCACATCGACAAAAATTTCATTCAGAAGCAAGCTTTGATGGACGAGATTAATCATTTGCGCAATATTACCATGAACAACAATCATATGTTGCGTGAATGCCTTCGCCGAGATTGGAAAGGACTGCGGAAATTCAATTCCCTCGGTCAACTTCAACGATGTGGCTTCAAAGAATATCCTCCCCATCTGAACAGAAATTGGACTAATGATGATCGAGTAGATCGCCCGGATCCCAATATCCCTCGGCTGCCGAAGAACAGAGATGTACTCAGTGTCGATGAATATTATCACATCACTTTGAACACCTTCTCCTCCGACTCCGAGAAAGATGATGCCCCTCAAGTCCAGCGAGAGTTTACACTCCACACCCTCGAAGCCCTAGGACCCCGCCGGAATCGCAGCTGGAATCTTCTGGAGATCAACACTCCTTCCACACGAAGATCACTCCTCCAGGCGCTCGCCCAATTCGTCGTGCTTCATCGCTCGCCGAATCTTCTCGTCGTCGCCGGAGCCGCCACAGCGAGTAGGGATTTCTTTCGACCCTATTCTCTCGAATTTTTGTACGTTGTGACAAAAAGGGGTAGATGCAGTGGCATCGAAGAAATTAGTTTGCCTACGGGGTTAAGGGCTTTGCTTTTCATTCGATAAACTTTTGAACTTTAAGGTTTTCTGAGTAGTTTCAACAAACTTTCGATTCATATTCGATCTGATTCCAACTAACTCTAAGTAGGACTGTGAACTGCTACTCTTTTTCGTAAGTTATCTACCTGCTGCTTGCGATACTTAACCTTTTGCAGGAAGTTATCTTTCATATAAGTTCACATGTCATTCGAGGAGATTGCATGTTTCTTATTGGATATTATCTGGAATGCAATTTCACGCGCTAAGATAATTGATGTTTTTCCCTCGACTCTACTTGTCAAATATGCACTTCACAGGAAACTCTTATCTTCCGTGCATACATCAAGGGGGAGTATTTCATCGATCTTAGCACTGGATTATCATCGAAAACTCAAAACTTTTTTAATTATTTATCGATGCCTGTTTTGTCATCAATCGTCCAAATAGGGGGAGATTGTAAGAGCAAGTTTTGCCCCCGAAGGTTTTGGACATTGTTGGACAAAGCAGAAGTGGAACTAATATTGTTTTCGAGTATAAACAGATACTTAGGTTCCGAAAGAATGGAGTTTGCAAGTAGAAGGTCGAAGGACAACTTACTGCAGCAGAGCTGCAGTCATCTACCGAAACCTTTGAAGGAAGACGACCCCTAAAAGTGTCGTCGAAGAAGATGACTCTCTCGAGTAAAAACGCAACGAGGAGAAAGCTGAAACTGGTCGAAGACTTAGTTTTTTTACTAGTTTCTCTTTATTTTCTTGAGTCGTAGGAAAAACCGTACTATCAAGAGGGGTTTGCTAGTTGAGATCTTAGTCGAAGTGAATTTGCTCTGCTCAACCAAAACCCACAAAAGCCTACCGAGAGAAATCTTACTGAGTCGAGTGAATAGCTCGAAGGCAAAGTCATCGCACTTCGTGCCTTCGAGAGAGAACTCGCTCGGTAAGTCAGCTTACTTGTTCCTCAAGTAATGTTGCGCAGTGATTGGAATCCGACCGTTGTGGACACGCGTCAAGCTGTCGCATCGGGTCACTTCAGTCATTTTACCCATCGGGATCGCCAACTATAAATACCCCGCACCTACCCGCCATTTCGGGTTGGCTGCTCCACTGAAGATTCTAAGACAGAAGTCTGTGAGCATTCCAAGAGAGATTCATCGAGAGAAAACCAAAATCCCAAGTCTGAACTGAGTTGAGCAATTCACTATGACTTAGGTCGAGATTAGCCGATCTTTTTATCTTGGAGAACTGCAAGTCTCCTAGACGGTTAGGCGTCGCCTGTCAAGAAGTCGAAGAGAAATTGTCACTGCTGAAGGAAGTTTGTCTAGGTCTCGGAGATGTCCTGAATCATCTACCACGAGTAAAAACTGGACAAGCTCGAGGAGTTTGTTGCAGTGGAGAATAGGACGGAGAGAGTTTTGCTCAAGGTGTTCAATCACCAGTCCCTCCAACCAGACGTAGCACTTTGCAGAGTGTGAACTGGTTTACCAAACATCGTCGTGTCACGCTCGTTTTCCTTCATGCTTTTACATTAAGTATTTACTCGTTGCCTGTTTGTCTTTGATGTTTTCCTTCGCTCCCAATCCTTTCGAGCTATGCATTACCTTCGATACTGTATTTCCTTCGAGCTGTTCTTAGTCCTTCGCAGTTTGCATGAATTCCTTCTAATTTCCTTAGAATTTTTAGAAGTGATCATTCACCCCCTCCCCCTCTGATCATTCTTGAGCTTTCAGATTTCACCACCCATAATCATTTAGACTTGTGAGAGGGCGATGAGGACCCATCTCATTTGATCATCTGGCCTAGATGGGATGCCCCTCACGTTCGATGCTTTCCGAGAGTGTTCTGTGCTTGGCCTTGTCTTCTTAGACAAGTGGGTACGACTCTCGGGTCTCCATATGATTGACTTGTGACTGGAATTACATATGCAAACCCCGGTTCCCGACAGACTTGGTATCAGAGCAGGACTGCCTGTAGGATTACTAAACCTTGGCCGAATCGAGTCTAGCATTCTATAGTTATATAGTTACTTTGGGTATAAGGGAACAACGTAAGGCTTCATTTTTCTCCTTACCCTCATCGATCTGAGTTCTGAGTCATCCTCATATTTTCTACGGGAATATAGGACTAGGCTCATCTATGTCTATACTAGAACATCTCGTTGTTTGACTCTCCATAGCTGTAGGAATGTTTTGGTCGTCTATAGTCACCATTCCATCAAGCCTTTTGAGAAGGTTCTGATCATTCTTGCAGATTGATTCTGTCGGGACCCGGGGTTAGCGTATGTAATTCCAGTCACGATGCAATCACATGGAGAGCCGAGAACCGTACCCACTTGTCTAAGCAGACAAGGCCAAGCACAGAACGTTCTCGGTAAGCATCGAACGTGAGGGGCATCCCATTCAGGCCGGATGATCAACTGAGATGGGTCCTCATCGTCCGCTCACAAGTCTAAATGCTTATGGATGGTGAATCCCATACTCATAGACAAGTCGCCTCAACCATATTATCGATTGAATCCTAACTCTTCCATATACTTACTCCAGCCCGATCACTTAGTCGGGGTCTAGGGCGGGCTCGATCATACAACAAAGTGTGCACGTGACAGAGTCACGAACAATCGCATCGCGATGCCCCAAGCTGCGCACATCTAAGGGCCACTTGGTGTATAAAAGACCGCCAGCCAGATCACAACTAAGGTCTCGAAAACCCATACTAAGACATGCATATTATAAACATACACGCAGCACACATGCCTAGTATGAACAGCAGGTATCATCACATAACTCTACAAAGTACTCTTTATTGATATGCACATATAACATACAAAGATCACATGTCTATGATCAACATTACATCATAAAACGGAAGCAATTTAGGTCTGAGTACAGACAAGTTTAACAAATGGCTTAGAGAAGCCTTGTACAACAAACATGCCCTTCCATGAGGGACCAGACTGTTGTCTGGGACTATGCTAACTTAGTCAACGTCGAGCTTCACGAAGGTGACTCCATCGGGGTCCGGATTCTCATCTAAAACATAGAATAAGCAAACGTGAGTACAAAGTCGTACTCAGCAAGACTTCCATCAGAACTATACTACTCATGCTCAAGTATCAAGGTAAAGGAGGTGGGGTTCAACATGCAGAAGTGCCAGCTTTGACTTGGCTAGTCCTGTGCTACGAGTACCAGACTTTGAGGTAAGAAGCGTACACGAGTCCACTATTTTCTCCAACCAAATACGCCACTATGGTGCCTTCCTCGACTTCCCCACGAGAAAACACGCCATAGCACTCACACTTATCTTGGTGTGTTTTAGAAGTATCCAGTTCAAGTTGTCTATGATCAAGTAGAGGTTTCAAAGTAGTCCATAACCGCGGACACGGCTATTCGAATAGTTCATTAACCCTGCAGGGGTGTACATCTTCACACGCGTGTCATCACTTATCGCCTCGTTCTTTTCATCCTTCAAGCGGATGTCGGACGTGGATGAAACCAAGGCACTACCCTCACATCACCTTCTCTAATCCAGGAGTCGACTACCTGAGTTTGTCACCGCTCGAGAGTCCGGCCGGTTCCACGAAACGGACTCAGATAATGTAAGGGACCGAGACGCCACCTTTGACAGATGGTTTCACTGCCTCACAGGTCCACCCACATATCTATACATAAATCAAATGGAAAGCCCGAATCTAGTGTGACTCCTAGACTGAATCGGGTACGTAAAGAGGCCAAACGGGGCTCCCATAAAACCCTACATGTGGTCATACTCTTTGTCTTGGACACAAAACAGAAACTCGGGGCCTAGGGCAGTGTTCAACGAGACAACCCACTGTGTACTCCTACACAGCCTCTCATCGTTCACCTTTGTTTAGGGTGGATTCACCAACACGTTAACATCAGCACCACTGTGTTCATTCCATCCCGACTCACAATCAAAACATCCTCATTGTAACACTAAGCAGAAATAAGCAGTAACAGTTGTAGGGGCCACATGCTCATCATTCAACTCCTAAATCTACTAGGATTGTGGTTTGCTTAATACGGTGGAAAAATGATAGGTCATGCATCGGAATGGGTTCAACTAGAACGTGTCTCGATGATCTCCTAAACATGCATAAGCGAGACTGAGAGGGAAGTAGGATTTTATAGACATGATCAAAGGGGGTTTGCTTGCCTTGCTGACGAGGTTCGATATCGGGGTCTTCAACGAAGGGGGTGGCCTCCGGTTCCGGTTGCACGTCTATCGAGCAAACAACCAAACAAGGTATAAATTTATTTGCAATGCTCAAACACATGATCAATATTGAAATGGTGATGTTCTTGATCACAATATGGGTACAATTCCATTTAAAAGAAGTCAAATGCAAAGTCATTTGCAAATGTGCTTCAAATTTGAATTTGAAATAAAGTCATCTGGATGTTTTTTACTGTTCACCCAATTTTAATTGGTCAAACATGAAAACAGAGCCCATATTCATAATCCTTGGATTTTTCTGATATTTTTAGACATATTATTTGTTATATTTGGAGTTAAAATGAATTAGTTATGAATTTCCCAAGTTTAAATGATTTTCTGGATTTTTGTGGATTATTTTAAATCTCTGGAAAAGGCTTTATTGCATCAGCATTGTGTCATGCTGATGTCAGGGCTGCTGACTGGTCAACCTAACGCGTGGGACCCGCAGGTCAGTGAGCTTGGGTTAAACTCCATTTAATTAGAGTTAACAGGGGTGTTAGGGGGGTCTGGGGTCCACATGTCATTGGCTAAGGGGGGATTAGCAGGGTCATTAAGGCCCCAATGGCCTGGGCTGCCGGCGGCTCGACGCCGGCGTCATTGGACGCTGCGGCACCTCGCCGAAGTGGCGATTCCGGCCACTGGAGAGCTCGCCGAGACCACCAGAGGGACGCCCGAGGTCACCCGCGTCACCCAGTGCCCACGGGGAGGCTCGGGGGTGGCCGGAGCCTCGCCGGCGTCAACGTGGCGCGGCGGCCGTGGCACTGCTACGACGGGGAAGAGGCTCCTGGCCTCCATTTGATGTGCGAAAAGCTCCAGGAGGGATCCCTTGCTCTCCCGCATCGAAAGGATCCATCGGGGGTTCACGGGGAGGGCTACTTCGACGCCGGCGACGACGAGGTGCGGCGGCCGGCTGCTGACTTCGCCGGAAACTTGAATCCGGCCACAGGAAAAAGCAAGGAGGGAGGGGAACGAAGCTCCAGCTCACCCTGATCACGAGGAAGAGCTCGGGGAAGCCGTTGGAACAGCACAGGCGAAGAATTTGAAGATGGCGTCCCCGGCGGCCGGCGGCGAGTTCTTGAGGCTGGAGTCGTGCTCGTGGCCCCCGGGCTTCGATTGAGGGTGTGGCTAGACGAAGTCGATGTCGTGCTTCATCCTGGACATCATGGCGAGGGCGGAGGAGCTTGGTGGCCGCGAGTTTCCACGACGGCGAACTCCGGAGGGTCTTGGTTTCTTGCGGGAACACACGGGAGCGAGGGTTAGAGGAAGCAGGGAGAGGGGAATGGCCGTGGGGGCGCTCTGGCTGCTGCGTGGCGTGCGGAGGGAGGCAGGGGAAGGCCTAGAAGGCGGCTCGTCGAGGTGGCGTCGCCGTTCCCTCCCTGCCCTCCACCGAGCTGCTTCGGGGGGAGGGGAGGTAGACGACACGCCTCGGGCTGGGCTGGGCCAGGCCAGTGGAGAAGTGGGTTGCGCCCCTGGGCGTGAGGTAAGCCTTCTCCCCTTTTGTTTCTTTTATGTTTTCCGTAAATAGGTTGGCCCCACTAATTAAATTAGCTAGGCATTTTTAATAAATGTCCAAATAATTTTATAAATCCTAGGTGACCAGTAGCTAGTCACATAAAGAATTTGGACATTTTTGAAATTCAATTAATTTTAATTTCAATTTAAATAGGGGTTTATTTAATTTCCAAAGCCACTGTTTGAATATTAGAAAATTCCATGTGCATGGGATTGATCCCAAACCACTTTTAAAATGATCAGCAACATTTATAGGAATTTTCCAAACATTCAAATGATTTTTGGAAAAGATTTTTATCTGGTCATTTCAAATAATTTCTCAGGGCTTTCTGCTTCCCCATTTTTGAATTTCTTTTGAAATTTTTGCATGATGCAAAGGGCACAAACAAACCTAGCACTTACCCTAGTTGGGGTTCTGACAGATTCATTTTTTTTACCCCGGTACAACCGTTATGATGTCCGATTTGTCCCGTGTTTCCAGTGATTCCAATGCTTTTGCATTACAATCTTGTCCGCTCTTAAATTATATCATCTTTGCTTTGGTTCCATCATAAATCCTACTCTGATTGTTGATTTTTATCACACAGAATTTCAGGTGGAACTAGATGTGTTGAATATGGTCACAGTAATCAAAGTGGTGATGATGATCCTCCTTCACCGCCTTCTGTAGCGGAAATCATGATGGAGGCTGAGCGAAATCGACGTGATCAAACACACCTTTTGGAGCACATTGAGAAGAACACTTCTCTTTAGCGAGATGCGGCAATATCCATCCAGGATTTTATCCTTTTGAACCCGCCAGTTTTCCGATGTTCATCTAAGCCCCTTGATGCTGATGATTGGCTCTGTTCCATCGAGCGTAAGCTCGATACATCACATGTTTCTCCCGATGATCGAGTTATTTTTGCGGCATACTTTCTGGAAGGTGTTGCTGGTGAATGGTGGGAAAGTTTTGTTGTAATGCAGCCTGATGGTGACGTAGTGACTTGGCAGGAGTTCCGTGATGCCTTCCAAGGGTACCACATTCTGGATGAGTTGATGGAAAGAAAGAGGGAAGAGTTCTGCAATCTATCTCAGGGAAATATGACTGTTCATCAGTACAAGACTGAGTTCAATCGTCTTTCTTGTTATGCCCCTGAGAAGATATCAACCGATGCTAAGAAGCAGGCAAGGTTCCGCAAGGGACTTAGACCTATCCTTCGTCATGATCTCAATCTCCTTGAATTTTTCAACTTCGAGGATTTGGTCAATAGATCATTCAGAGCTGAGCATGGAAATGAGGTCTTTGAAGAGTCTCGCAAGCGTGATCGTGATCTTGCTTCCTCTTCTAGTTCGGGTTCTCAGAAACGTCGAATTTGGATCCCAACTAGTGCTATTCCTTCGCACTTGATTCCAAGACCATCTCCACAAAGCAAGAAAACCCAGAAATATAGTAGAGAGCTTGCCATCCAAACTCCACAATCTAACACCCGAGTGTGCTACAAGTGTGGTAATCCTGGCCACATTGCACGGCAGTGTTCATTGCAAGATAATGTTCCTCCTCGTCCAAAACATAAAGCCAAAGATAAACCACCAAAGTCTTCCAAAGCCAAGTCCGCTATTGTTGAATACGGACGTGTGAACCATGCCACCATCAAACAGGCCCAAGAGGATACTAAGGTTGTACTCGGTACACTTCCTGTTAACTCCAAACCTGCTTCTGTTCTATTTGATTCTGAAGCTTCTCATTCTTTTTTGTCTGAAAAGTTCGCACTCATGCATGCCATTTCATTTGAGGAGTTGCCTACCCCTTTCATGATTAAAACTCCAGGATCCAGATGGCGTACCAGTAGGGTAAGTCATGACAATGAAATTTCCCTTGAGGATGTTGTATTCCTCGCTTCTCTCATAGCCCTCAAATCTTCAGATATCGATATCATCTTAGGTATGGATTGGTTGTCCAAACACCGTGCTAAGATTGATTGTGCCACTAAATCGGTTCAACTCACTCATCCTTCCGGCAAGATAGTCCATTTCGCATCTCAAGGTTCAGAAACCCAGCTATATTCGTTGAATGAACATCCCCTTCCTAACCTTGAAGATATTCCGATAGTTTGTGACTTTCCGGATGTCTTTCCAGAAGAGCTGCCAGGAATGCCTCCTAACAGACGTGTAGAATTCAGTGTCGATCTTATCCCAGGAACCGCCCCAATTTCCAGACGCCCATATAGAATGGCCCCACATGAGTTAGCTGAGCTTAAAATCCAACTTGAAGCTTCGTTGGCAAAAGGGTTCATCCGCCCTAGCTCATCGCCATGGGGTTTCCCCGTTCTGTTCGTAACGAAGAAAGATGGAACAGAAAGGATGTGCGTAGACTATCGTCCGCTAAATCTAGCGATGATAAAGAACAAGTACCCACTTCCCAGTATCAATGATCTTTATGATCAACTTGCTGGATCCTCAGTCTTCTCCAAGATGGATTTGAGATTAGGTTATCATCAAATAAAAATCAGAAATGAGGACATTTCCAAAACGGCTTTCACTACTCATTATGGTCTTTATGAGTACACCGTCTTGTCCTTCGGTTTAACCAATGCCCCAGCCACGTTTTCACGCTTAATGAATTCGATCTTCATGGAGTATTTGGACAAGTTCATTGTGGTTTACCTCGATGATATCCTTATATACTCGAAGAACGAAGAAGAACATGCTGAGCATCTTAGGCTGGTATTGATGAAACTTAGAGAGCATCGCCTTTATGCTAAGTTTTCCAAATGCGAATTCTGGCTTCCAAAAGTGACCTATACCTAGGCCACGTGATTTCTGCAAAAGGCATTGCTGTGAATCCCAAGAGAGTTCAGGTCGTCCTTGACTGGACTCAACCTGAATCGGCTAAGCAAGTTAGGAGTTTTCTTGGCTTAGCAAGCTATTGTCGCCGCTTCGGTGAGAACTTATCCAAAGTTGCAAAGCCTCTAACTGAACTCCTCAAGAAAGATAAGAAATTCGAATGGACCCCCTAGTGCGAGGAAAGCTTTCAAGAGCTAAAAACAAGATTGACTTCTGCACCCGTACTTGCGCCTCCAGACACCAAAAGGGATTTCGAAATCTATTGTGATGCTTCACGGCAAGGGTTAGGATGCATACTTATGCAAGATCGACATGTGGTAGCATATGCTTCACGCCAGTTGCGTCCACATGAAGAGAACTATCCTACCCATGATCTTGAACTCGCTGCCGTAGTTCATGCCCTGAAGACTTGGCGACATTGCCTCCATGGTAATCGTTGTGAAATATATACCAATCACCAAAGCCTCAAATACATATTCACCCAGCCAGATCTTAACCTCAGGCAAAGACGTTGGATTGAGTTGATAAAAGATTATGACTTAAGTATTTATTATACCCAAGGAAAAGCCAATGTCATGGCTGATGCACTAATTCATAAGTCGTATTGTAACAACCTCATGTTACAACAGTATCAACCACTTCTCTGTGAGGAATTTTGAAAGCTCAATCTCGAGATTGTTCCTCATGGATTCCTTTCCACCTTGGTAGTGAAACCAACTCTTGAGGATCAAATCAAAGTTGTTCAACAACGTGCTCGAGGTATCCGATATATCAAACAAAACATTGCTAGCGATAAGGCCAAATTTTTTACCCTAGACCATGAGGGTACTGTGTACTTCTAGAATAGGATGGTAGTTCCGAAGAATAGGAATCTAAGGCAGCAGATCCTTAAGGAAGCTCATGACACCCCTCTCTCGATTCATCCTGGTAGTACGAAGATGGATCAAGATCTACGCCAGAGATTTTGGTGGACTAGGATGAAGCGAGAAATCGCTCGATATGTTGCTGAGTGCGATGTTTGTCGTCGTGTGAAAGCAGAGCATCAAAGACCTGCTGGTACTCTTCAACCATTAGCCATTCCTGAGTGGAAATGGGATAAAGTCAGTATGCATTTCATCACTGGCTTTCCAAGGTCGCAAAAGGGAAACAATGCCATTTTCGTGGTCATTGACCGTCTTTCCAAAGTTGCTCATTTCCTTCCTGTTCGCGAGAGTATAACTGCTAACCAGTTAGCGGATTTATATGTCTCCCGGATCGTTTCTCTCCATGGTGTTCCTTTGGAAATCAGTTCAGACCGTGGGAGTCTTTTCACCTCTCGATTTTGGGAAAGTTTTCAAAATGCTATGGGAACCCATCTCTCCTTTAGCACCGCCTTTCATCCCCAGTCAAGTGGTCAAGTAGAAAGAGTCAAACAAATTCTCGAAGACATGGTCAGAGCATGTGTTATCTCATTCGGAAAGAGTTGGGAGAAATCTCTTCCCTTCGCCGAGTTTTCTTATAACAACAGCTTCCAATCTAGCCTGGGCATGGTGATACGTCTCAAACGTATCTACTTTTCCAAACACTTTTGCTATTGTTTCGCCCTCATTCTTGCATGATTTGGACGAAACTAACCCGAACTAACGCTGTTTTCAGCAGAGCTGCCTGTATGGTTTTATTGTGTGCAGGAAAATGGGTTTTTAGGTATTGCAGAAAATTCCAGGAAAATTCACAGAAAATCCACGCACCCGAAGAAGCCAGATGCCAGAAGTGGGACCAGAGGGGAGCCCTGTGGGCCCCAGTCGCCCCCCTGGCGCGGCCAAGGGTGGGGTCGCGCCCTCTGGCCGCCTGGGAGCCTCCCCCCTCCTCTGGTGCCCTACCGATGCTCCTATTTATTCTCGTGACGGGAAAACCCCAGAACAGAAGTCGTTTTTCCAGTTTCCGTCGCGGAGCCGCCGCCACCCTCTGTTCTTCTTCAGGAGGGCTAATCTGGAGGCTGATTTGGCCTAAGGAGAGGGGAGATCGTCGCCATCGTCATCACCATCACCAATCCATCCCCTCCTCCATGACTTCTCTTCACATGTGTGAGTCATTCCCTGTTGTAGGCAAAGGGGATGGTAGGGATTGGATGAGTTTGATCATGTAATAGTTCGTCAGATTGTTGGGGCATGTTGCCTATCATCTAGATTGGTGTTTATCTTCTTTGCTTCAACTTGTTGCTCTTAATGCTAGTCACTTTGGGCCCGAGTGCCATGTTTTCAGATCTGAACCCTATGTGTTTTCATGAATATATTTGTGTTCTTGATCCTATCTATGAGTTGTATGCACCTATTATGGTCCGGAACCGGCGATCCCAAAGGTGAAAACTTGGGACACCAAAGGGGATGGTCCATAATTTGAGGATTCCATGTATCCATTGAGTTTATTGCTTTGTTTCGGTGCTCTTTGACAGGAGCACCTTAATCTCCATAAGTTCCCTTTGGCCCCGTTCGTAGCGGGATGGTAGGACAAAAGATGTTGTGCAAATTCTTAGTGCAAGCACGCACAACTACCTACGGGATACATGCCTAATGTTTGATACTTGCCAAGATGATCATTGCTTTTCTGTGTGCCTTTCCCTGTATTAGAATCTATTACATGTTCACTCTCATCCATGTAACGCCCAACCATCCATCTCCCTAGCCTACAGTGTGTTCAATCCTGCTGGTTATTAGTTGTTACTTTTGCTGTTTACTTTTGCTGTCGTCACCATCACTATCATATTACCTTTACCACTTATCTTTTGTTGCAAGAAAGTATATTTCAGGTGCGGTTGAGTTCACAACTCAACTGTCAAAGCTTATAAATACTCTTTGGCTCCCCTTGTGTCGATTCAATAAATTGGGTTAACTTACCCGCGAAGACTATCTCGATCCCTTACGTTTGTGGAGCATCAAGCAGCGTTTTCTGGCGCCGTTGCCGGGGAGCATAGCAATATTGACAAGTCTACTTGAAGTATCCTTTCTGCTGCACATCATCCGCTATGGGTAAGAAAGGAGACCCCAAGGTTCCGATCTTACCATCCCGTACAAGAAAAGGTATTGTTCTGAACACTAGTGCTACACTTGATTCACCTTCTGTTATGAGTAAGTTTACTTCACCACCACCACATGATGCTTCTACTGATTCTGTCACTATGTCCGATACTTTTGATGATGCTTCCACTACTCTTGATGATACTACTTTTCTTGTTTATTATATTGAAACTCAGACTGCTAAGGCTGGAGCAGAATCCAAGACCGATACCCCTGCTACCTATATTCCTACCTGCAAAACCTTTGGTTACCAGTGCTTAGATGAACTCAAGGAGAGAATCCTTGATGATGATTTTGGCAGGGAACTCAGAGAGTGTGTCGACTCTAACCCTGGTGCTGTTAAGGAGTTGCTCAAAAAGCACTCCATGAAGAACAAAGTTATTCCTGATCCTGAATTTGCCACATCCCTTATAAGCATCATTGATCCTGATTATGATTTCTCTGTTGATCTCTCACTTATATCTACAGTCGAGGATGACCCCTTTTATGGAAGAGAAAATGATGATGCTATAACACACTTCACCAAACTCGCTCAGCTAGGTAACCTATTCACTACTGATGAGAAGATACGAAACTTCTACGTGGCCAAGCTTTTTCCTTTTTCTTTGAAGGAAGACGCTAAATCATGGTACGATGCACTACCCTATGGTTCCATTAAGAGTCCTCAGTACTTAGTCCAATTCTTCGTTGATAAATATTTCCCAGCTCATATGCAACATGCTGCTTTGCAAAGAATCTATAACTTTAAACAATTGCAGGATGAGCACCTCCCTAAAGCTTCGGGGAGGTTTTGTGATTTACTTAAGGTTATGCCGGGACATGGAGTCCCCAAGAATGAACTGCTTGATATATTTTACACTGGTTTAACCGATGAATCCAGGTCGTACCTGGATAGTTGTGCTAGTTGTGTTTTCAGGGAAAGAACACCGGACGATGCAGAAGAATTAATGTGCAAAATTGCCAAGAACTATGAAGATTGGTCCGTTCCTGAACCACTACTACCACCGAAAAAGAGGGGCATGCTTGTTCTGATCCCCGAAGATATGCAAGAAGCAAAGAAGTCTATAAAGGAGAAAGGTATTAAAGAGAAGACGTGAAGAATTTACCGCCTATTGAGAAGTTGTGTGAGCCTACTACTCACCCTCCCTTGGTAGAGGTACACTCTCTATTAGACTTTACTGAAAGTGACATCCCTATAGGTAAGCCTCCCGACCAATGCTTAGATGAGCTTGATAATTTTATTATTAAGCAAGATCATTTTAATAGGAGGATACAAATTCAGTTTCATGATAACTCTCTTGCTATCAAAAGTTTGTGTGGTGTTCTAGAAAGAACAGTTAATGATGTTAAATGTCTTGTTAAGAATTTTCATATGGTTCAAACTCAGCTTGAACAAATTTCTAATGTGCAAAAAGATTTTCTTGCTAATAATGCCAAACAAGACATACAAGCTTATGGCATCAAAACTAGGGGTGGAACACACACCCAGGACCCACTATATCCTGAGGGGCATCCAAAGAGGATCGAGCAAGATTCTCAAGTACAAGAAGAAGACGAGACTGTTAGCTCTCCGAAGAAAAAGAAGAAGAAGAAACACAAGGAGGCTGACAATCCCGATGATCCTATTATAAGTGAAAAGCCAGCTGTTGATCCTAACAGCATATCTACCTCCGATGCTGAAACAGAAGACGATGCCGAGCCTGAAGAAAAGGACACAAAGAAGGATGATTCTCCCGAGGTAAGAGAAGAAGAAACACCTGATAAACGCAAGAAGTACTCTAGAGAAAACTTCATCGCAAGAAGACATGGGAAGGAAAGAGAACCATGGATACAGAAACCCATGCCCTTTCCAGGTAAGTCCCTCAAATCTAAAGAAGAAGAGCATTATAATAAGTTTTGTGAATGGGTGAAACCTCTTTTTCTTCAAATTCCTTTGACTGATGCTATTAAGTTACCTCCCTATTCGAAATATATGAAAGATATTGTTACTAATAAAAGAAAAGTTCCTAATGAAGCAATATCTACTATGCTTGCTAACTACTCTTTCAGTGGTAAGATTCCTAAGAAGCTGGGTGATCCAGGTATACCCACCATTCCTTGCTCCATAAAGAATAATTACGTCAGAATTGCTTTATGTGATCTTGGTGCAGGAGTGAGTGTTATGCCTTTTTCTCTTTACAAGAGGCTTTGTTTAGAGAAACTAATCCCTACAGATATATCTCTTCAGATGGCTGACAAGTCAACAGTTGTCCCCATTGGTATTTGTGAGGATGTTCCCGTTGAAGTTGCTAATTGTTTGATCCTTACAGATTTTGTTGTGCTTGACATGCCCGAGGATGGGAGCATGTCCATTATTCTTGGTAGACCTTTTCTTAACACCGGAGGTGCTATTATTGATTGCAATAAAGGAAAGGTCACTTTCAACGTTGATGATAAAGAACACACGGTGTATTTTCCAAAGAAGATCGACAAGAGGCATGGCCTTAACTCTATAAAGAATGTTGAGACCGTGAAGATTGGAGAATGGGACTGTCCACTCATCATGGTGGGGACAATCTCCATTAAAGTAAAGATGCAATGATCACTTCATAAGGGGTGAGACTTCTTGTTCTATATATCGCCGGTTTGTTGGTAAGACTTGATCAACCTTACTAGTGAGCTTGTTTTATATAGGTAAAAAGTTAAGCTTGTTATGTTTTCATTAGCTTTAGCTTTTATTCTCTTTGATGTACCATGTTTTTGTGTTTTTGAAGCTTCACAATACTAATCACCGCTTTAAGTCTTCAGAAAGTTTTGCATCTTTTTGAACTCCGAGAAATTTTCAACAGTGAAGTTTTCAGAAAAATTCCAGAATTTTTTTTCCATGCCGGGTGTGACCCAGAGGCACCTGGGGCTGACCAGGGGGGCCACCAGTGGCCCAGGCGGCCAGCTGGCGCGGCCTGCCTCCTGGCCGTGCCCACAGGGCGCCTGGGGGCCACAGGGCAGCCAGCCAAGTAAGTCTTCTTCCTCCTCCTTCCTCTCTCTCCAAAAACACGAGTTCTACACTTTTTTTGTGTGTTCTTGCTGCTCTCCGTCCAGAATTTCGATCTCTCTCTACGACCCATCATTTGAGCTGAGATTTTGGGCAAATACTCCCTGGTATGTAACTTCTCCACTCCTTCAACTAGATTTTTGGTTGGTGGCTTCATTTGTGAGTATTTAGTAGTTCTTGGTGTTGTTTAGATGAGCTTGCATGCATGTGTAGAAGTTTATTTTCCAAGTTTTGATGCAAGTTTTTTCCTTAGGTAAGTGGGTTGAGTAGTTTGACCTAACTCACTTTGTTTAAATCCTTGTTTTTGTAATTCGTCAAAAATTTCAGAAATGAGTTTGCTAGGAAGAGCAAAGGGGTGGCTTGGGAAGAAAAGGCTCGAGCGCTCCGATCGAGTTACAAGAGCTGCAGCTTCACCGTCGACTTCTAGGGTGAGCTACAACGAAGATCATGTGCCCTTAGAGTTGTTTGAGGACACAAATCCAGCACGTGCAATGACTTTCCCGTGCAACGAATTCCTTGAAGCTGCATGAATTAAGGAGGAGTTCTATAATATTTGTGCTAATGCAGGTCTGACGCGGCTCGCAACGTGCCGTGTTGCTCAGTATCAAAAACTCACCTCCTGTTTCATTAACAGTTTTAGATATAACCTTGATAATGGTTCTGTTGAGTTTAAAATTTACAATGATCTTTTGACCATGCCTTTGGAAAAGTTTTGTTAAATAATAGGTGTGCCAAACGTTGGACTGACGGTGAAGATGAGCTCTCATCCCTCCGAGCTGAGAACTGTCTTCAACTCTCTCTGTAGCATGGATACAAGGGATATTCATCGGTCAAAGATCTCCAGCATCTTATTCCCACACCTTAGGTATTTTGCGTACTATATTGCTAGAGGGGTGTTAGCTCGTGACAACACGAGCAACATATCTGCGCCGGATATTGCTATCCTGGCAACCGCCCTCTCAGGGAGTGTGACATCCTGGCTTAATAGGAATGATAGGCTACTCATATCAACAAGGTACACCTTCTTTTCCGGGAGCCCAGATCCAAAGAACTCCAAAGTTAAGCGTGCTTGACTTGGAGCGATTTGAGGATGGGTGACCGACCGGGAAGTTGTTCCTGGGTGCGCACGAGTGAGGAAAAAGTGCGTAGGAAAGACTAGTGTTGGTCTGTGGGGACAGTCTAGATCCCGCCAGGCGTACGCCGGGAACCGGTGGGTGTGACCGGGGCGTTACAAATGGTATCAGAGCCGACCCTTGCGGTTATACGGGCGTGTGTGGGTCAGTGCGTACCCTTCTCACTTTTCCATTGTATTTTTGTTCGCTTTGATCTTTTTGAAGTTTTTGCTTGTTCTTCTTTCTTTCTTTCTTTCTTTCTTTCTTTGCAAAAACAACAAAAATATTTTCTCTTTTCTTTTTCTCTCGTTTAAACCTTTTAAAAACCCAAAAAGATTTCTATTCTCTCTTTAGTTTGCTTTGTTTTCAGAGTTTAGCTCGAGTCCGTGATGGCATTTGATTATATTTCCCCCGTTCGATCGTGCAAGTGATAAGGCAGTAATGACGAAGATCGACGGAAGGGAAGCAACAAGGAAAACTGGTATGAACTCTTCTTGTTTCTACTTTTGTACATATGCATCTACTTATGATCTAGAGACCAGCTTGTAGCGACATAGTGCTATGTTTACAATGCTTTCCCAGTGTTCATGCTTTCCTTGTGGCTAGTCTCAAATAGCTGGAGTACATAATGTGTTGTTGAAATGATTTACATGCATTGCATTGTTCATGGTTTGGCATACTGAAGTGGTATTTCCCTTCGGAGAATTTTTGGATTGACTTGGCACATGTTCACACATGTTTATGACTAAAAAGTCTATTATGCCTTGATGATCTTTTTGTTTCAGAATAGTTATATAAATTTCATGCCCGATTCAATGTTGCTTTGTCGCTCTGCATGATTATGACAGTTATTTCTCTCTAGTTGGTCGCTTCCCAGTATTTTTCTAGCCTTCGCTCGCACTAAGAGGAATTCTGCTTGTGCTTCAAAACTCCTTTTCAAACCCAGTTGTTCCATTTGAGTCCACCATACCTACCTATATGTGGTATTTACCGGCCACTACTAACTTAGACTTTCATGTGCCATCTCTAAATTTATTGAAAAGCTTCCCTTTTGTAACCGTACAAGCTCATGGTGCGGTGAGGGGAAATCAGTATCTTGCATGCCAAAAATATTTTGACGGAAGTTTTAACTAGTCAAGAAAAAAAAATATGAGAGTTACACCTCCCCCATACTTGATGATGGAGTGAAATGGACCAAATGCTCCTTATGATAGATGGAACGATACCCTCCTTCCATCCTTGAGGAAAAATAAAAGGTTCCATAGACCATCAAGGGATTTATGGATAAGGGAATATGTGTAAGCAAAAGGCATTCATATGGTTGGCATGGGAGATATTGAGAGACCTTCACCGTTCACCGTTGACTGGAAAGTTACACCTCTCAAAAGAGTTTTATCTCTGTTTTCAAAACCAAGAGCTCTGGCACATGTTTAGTCTTTGCTTCCTTTCACGGGTTTTCAACCTTGCCATCAAAAGCCACGGTTTGAGAGTCTCCCCTTCTTTCTTAAAAGCACCAACTATGAGAGCATAATTGTCATTCTTAGTGTAACATGCATTCTCCCAAAGTATTACATTGTCTTCTGCAAGCTTGTGTTATTGCTAGTCTGAAATACTGACTTCTAGTCACCTTTAAAACTCCGGAGGAGTTTCTGCATTTATGTTTTGCTTCACTCATGGAGGCTAGCGAAATGCCACTCAAGTATGTTCAAGCTATGTGCATTGTGATCCTGTCTTGATTTTCAGTAGCATATTATTTACTTTTAGTTGTTTGTGATTGATCACATGAAAGAAGAATTGCTTCGTGCATTGTCCTTATAGCATTGTTTCAATACTTGCTAAACTCTTTTCGTAGTACATGCTTATATACATCTACTGAAGCAAAAGAGTTTGTCAAAGTTTTCTTTGTCGCGTCCAGTTCGTTGAACTGAATTCCTTGAGGACAAGCAATATGCTAAGCTTGGGGGAGTTGATACGTCTCAAACGTATCTACTTTTCCAAACACTTTTGCTATTGTTTTGCCCTCATTCTTGCATGATTTGGACGAAACTAACCCGGACTAACACTGTTTTCAGCAGAGCTGCCTATATGATTTTATTGTGTGCAGGAAAATGGATTTTTAGGTATCGCAGAAAATTCCGGGAAAATTCACAGAAAATCCACGCACCCGAAGGAGCCAGATGCCAGAAGTGGGACCAGAGGGGAGCCCTGGGGGCCCCAGGCGCCCCCCTGGCGCGGCCAGGGGTGGGGCCGCGCCCTCTGGCCGCCTGGGAGCCTCCCCCCTCCTCTGGTGCCCTACTGATGCTCCTATTTATTCTCGTGACAGCAAAACCCCAGAACAGAAGTCGTTTTTCCAGTTTCCGTCGCGGAGTCGCCGCCACCCTCTGTTCTTCTTCGGGATGGCTAATCTGGAGGCTGATTTGGCCTCCGGAGAGGGGAGATCGTCGCCATCGACATCACCATCACCAATCCATCCCCTCCTCCATGAATTCTCTTCACATGTGTGAGTAATTCCCTGCTGTAGGCAAAGGGGATGGTTGGGATTGGATGAGTTTGATCATGTAATAGTTCGTTTGATTGTTGGGGGCATGTTGCCTATCATCTAGATTGGTGTTTATCTTCTTTGCTTCAACTTGTTGCTCTTAATGCTTGTCACGTTGGGCCCGAGTGCCATGTTTTCAGATCTGAACCCTATGTGTTTTCATGAATATATTTGTGTTCTTGATCCTATCTATGACTTGTATGCACCTATTATGGTCCGGAACCGGCGATCCCAAAGGTGACAGCTTGGGACACCAAAGGGGATGGTCCATAATTTGAGGATTCCATGTATCCATTGAGTTTATTGCTTTGTTCCGGTGCTCTTTGACAGGAGCACCTTAATCTCCATAAGTTCCCTTTGGCCCCGTTCGCGGGATGGTAGGACAAAAGATGTTGTGCAAGTTCTTATTGCAAGCACGCACAACTACCTACGGGATACATGCCTAATGTTTGATATTTGCCTAGATGATCATTGCTTTTCTGTGTGCCTTGCCCTGTGTTAGAATCTATTACATGTTCACTCTCATCCATGCAGCGCCCAACCATCCATCTCCCTAGCCTACAATGTTTTCAATCCTGCTGGTTATTAGTTGTTACTTTTGCTGTTTACTTTTGTTGTCGTCACCATCACTATCATATTACCTTTACCACTTATCTTTTTTTGCAAGCAAGTATATTTCAGGTGCGGTTGAATTGAGAACTCAACTGTCAAAGCTTATAAATACTCTTTGGCTCCCCTTGTGTCGAATCAATAAATTGGGTTAACTTACCCGCGAAGACTATCTAGATCCCTTACGTTTGTGGAGCATCACATGGCACCCTTTGAATTTCTCTATGGACGAAAATGTCGAACACCATTGAACTGGTCAGAAACCGGTGAAAGACAATTATTTGGACCGGATATGATCCAGGAAGCAAAAGAGAAGGTTCGCATTGTTCGTGAGCAATTGAAAACAGCCCAGTCTCGTCACAAAATCTACTATGATCGTCATCATAGGCCAGAGAGTTATGAGATGGACGAGAAGGCTTACCTCCGGGTTACTCCTCTGAAGGGAACCCATCGCTTCGGTAACAAGTCAAATTGTCCCCACGTTACATCGGCCCCTTTCGCATTCTAGCTAAATGTGGGGAAGTTGCCTACCAACTTGAACTACCCCCGCATATTTCTCAGGTTCACGATGTCTTCCATGTATCTCAACTCGGGCGTTGCTTCAAGGACCCCATCCGCGAAGTAGACCATGAAACACTTGATCTCCAAGAAAACCTGTCATATAGAGAGTATCTTGTACGTATGCTCGATGAAGCTGAGCGTACCACCCGACGTCAGAAGATCAAGTTCCTCAAAGTGCAGTGGTCCAACCATTCTGAGAAGGAAGCCACCTGGGAACGAGAAGACCGTCTCCGAGCCGAGTACCCCACCCTCTTCCCGAGTACTTCTGAATCTCGGGACGAGATTCTTTTCAGTGGGGGCGAGTTGTCACAACCCTCTTCTTAGGTTTGTGCCAAGTTTAAATTACTTTTCATCAAGACAAGAAAATTTCAAAATAAAATGGAATTAGGGTAAAAGAAAAATCCTAAAATAATTAAATAAAAGGCCAGATAAACAGTTTTTCCAAAAATCCTCCAAACATTTTTGAAAAGTCTTATAAATGGGTGTGATCATTTTAAAATGATTTGGAGTCAAAACCCATGCCCTAGGATTTTTCAAAAATTGAAACAGGAGCTTGGAAAATCAATTTAAATCATATTTGAATTGGATTCAAATAATTTGAATTCCAAAAATCTCCAAAACTTGGAAGTGGCTATATAAATGTTACCTAAGTTTTTATAAACTAGTTGGAGATTTTTATTAAATGTTTTGTTATATAAACAAAACAGTACAAAGAAAAGAACAGAAAAAAGAAAAACAGAAAGGACCTACCTCTTACCTCTCGGCCCACCTAGCCCATCTGCCTCAGAAGAAGGCCCAGCCCACCAGGGGCAAGCCTGTCTTCCTCCTGGCGGCAGGAGGCAGAGGCGTGGCAAGCATGCCCACGGCAGCCTCCACCTCCTGCTTGCCACGGAGCAGCCTCGCTGCTCCCCCCCCCCCCCGTCCTCATCCAACGCCGTGGAGACCCCGTGCAGCCCCCGTTCCATTTCCCCTTCTCCTGGCCACTCTCCCTCCCTCTGTGCTTCGTTCTTGCCACCACCCGAGAGCACCCGCAGTCCGCTGTCGTGCACCTCACCTTCGCGCTCAGGTGAGGCTCACCGACATTTTGCCCCTAACCGCGCCCTTTTTCGTGCCCCCCGACGTCGATTCCGTCACGGCCGAGCCGCAGCCGCCGCGGGAGTCGTCGTCGGCGACGCCCCAGTGTCCCTGGAGACCCCCCCTGTTAGAACTGCTGCCGTGCACAGTGGCGCCGGGCGGAAACGCAAGTCCGGCGACGCGCCGCCGTGCACAGTGGCGCCGACGTCAAGCCGCCGACCACTTAGGCTAACCCCCCCCTCCTAATTGACCCCTTGGGTCAATGACAGGTGGGGCCCTGCCCCTAATTAACCCTGTCAGTTTTAATTAAACTGGGTTTTAACCCAGAGCCACTGACATGTAGGCCCCACATGTTAGCACCCCTGCATCAGCATGACGCAGTAAAGCCTTTTCCAATTTACAAATAATCCAGAAAATTCCGGAAATTGTTTAAATCTTTCGAAATTCATAGAAAATTATCTGTAACTCCAAATCAAAAGTGTTATATATGAAAAATCATCAGAAAAATGCAAGGATTCCAAATATCATATGTTCATATATGAAAAACACATCTATGATGATGGACCAGTAGCATTTAGCTATTTGGGTTATTTGGAATAATTCAAAATAAATGTTTAAATCATTTCAAATTAAATCTTTGCAATGCCAACCTTATCACATGAACATCAGATGCATATCATACACATGACAACATAGCTTACAAATACCAAACATGAGCAAATGCAACTTTGGCTAATTTGAACAACATTTGGAGTTTGAATTTGAATTTCTTATTCAAATCAACTTCCATTAACATGTGACAAATTGAACCTAGAGCACATCACTACCATGCCATGCTATATTATGCATCTTGATTGTGCATTGCAATGTGATGTTTACATTGTTTCTGTCTCGGTGTTTGACTCTTCTCGATAGATTCATCGCCGGACGTAGTTTCCTACTGCTCTGAAGAGTGACACCTCGTGATCGTCAACAAGGCAAGCAAACCCCATTGATCATATCTATATAAACCCATTTTCCCGCTTGTTCTCTTATACATGATTAGGTGATTCACATGTTACCGTTCTACCGCTAGTTTAACCCATCCTTTGCATGACCTATCATTGCTGCCACAGTATTAAGAAAACCTCAACCTAGCAGATACAAGATTTGTTGTGTTCATCATGTGACCATTCATCCATGATATGCTATGCCATGCTAGAGTTGTTTGCAATGAAGATGATCCATCTGGGTGATGCTTCGGGATGGTAGTGAACACATGCAACAAGGTGGTAACGTGTTGATGAAGTCACCCTAATATAAGTGAACAATGAGAGGCTGTGTAGTAGTATACAGTGGGTTGTCTCATTTACACTGCCCTAGGCCCCGAGTTCTTGTGTTGTGATCCAAGACACAGATTACTACCACATGTTGGGCTCATTGACCCCTCTCGACCTATTAACTCACCCCAACTATGGTCCAGGATTCGCATGGGTTAATTGTTTTTCTATTTGATTTCATAACGATGCACAGTTTTAGGCAAGCGCAACACCATCCGTTGAGGTGGGCTTGTCGGACCGTCCATACATCGTCTGGGTCCTGAACGGAAATCCCGGCCGGATTCCTGATTGGGGTACATACTCAGATAGGCGATCCCCTGGACTAGAGTTGGAGCCGTGAGGTAAGTGTTGTGGTACTATCCTCGCCGACACCGCTTGAAGGTGACAAGTTCTAGGTGGTAACTGGTAGCTACGTATGTGAAGAAGTACACCCCTGCAGGGTTAATGAACTATTCGAATAGCCGTGTCCGCGGTTATGGACTACTTGGAGACCTTTACTTGATTATTAAACAACTTGAATGGATACTCTAAAAATCTCAAAATAAGTGTGAGTGCTTTGGGTTGCTTCGTCGTGGGGAAGTCAAGGAAGGATCCATGGTGGTGTATTGATGTGGTGATCAAGATTAGATGGACTCGTGTGCGCCTCTCATCTCAACTCTATGTAGTCGTAGTACATGATAGCCAAGTCAAAGCTTTCTGCATTACAACCCCACTTTCCTTTACCTTGATACCTGAGCATGAGTAGTATAGTTCTGACGTAAGTCTTGCTGAGTACGACTTTGTACTCGCGTTTGCTTATTCTATGTTTTAGAGACGATACCACTGACCCTGATGGTGGCCTCCCCCTCAAGCTCGGCGTCGACGAAGTAATGTAGTCCCAGACAATAGCCTGGTCCCTCTGGAGGGTCGTTGTGTTTTCTTAAAGGCTTCTTAAGCCATTTGTTAACCTTGTCTTTACTAAGACATAATTTGCTTCCGTTGTTGTATGATGTAATGTTGGGTCACAGTTATGTGATATCTTCTTATAACACTACTATATCTTCTCTGTATAGCAGATGCAATAAAACTATGAGTTTGTAGAGTTCATGTTGTGTTACCTGCTGTTTACACTAGACATGTATGCTGCGTGTATGATTATAACGTGCATGTCTTAGTGTGGGATTCGATAGCTTAGTTGAGTTCTTGCCGGCGGTCTTTTATACACCAAGTGGCCGTTAGATGTGTGCAGCTTGGTGCATCGCGATGCGATTGCTCGTGACTCTGTCACGTGGCACACTTTGTTGATTGAGCCCGCCCGAGATCCCGACTAGGTGATCGGGCTGGAGTCTGTTTATGTACGTGTTATAATGCAATCGATAATATGGTTGAGGCGACTTGTCTATGAGTATGGGATTTCACCACCCATAATCATTTAGACTTGTGAGAGGTTGATGAGGACCCATCTCAGTTGATCATCCGGCCTGGATGGGATGCCCGTCACGTTCGATGCTTTCCGAGAGTGTTCTATGCTTGGCCTTGTCTGCTTAGACAAGTGGGTACGACTCTCGGCTCTCCATATGATTGAGTTGTGACTGGAATTACATATGCAAACCCTGGGTCCCGACAGAGTAACATTATGAATTTTAAGCAATTGGATAATGAACACGTTGCCCAAGCTCGGGAACGAATGAAATCTCTTGTGAAGAAATGCCCAACACATGGTTTGACTATTTGGATGGTTATTCAGACTGTTTATGCAGGCTTGAACTTTACCTCGCGGAACCTGTTAGATTCGGCCGCGGGAGGAACCTTTATGTCAATAGCACTTGGTGCTGCCACAAAACTCCTAGATGAGATGATGACCAATTATTCCCAATGGCGCACCGAACGAGCTCCAATAGGTAGGAAGGTAAACTCTGTCAAGGAGATTTCATCCCTAAATGAAAAAGTTGACTTAATTATGTCTCTACTTACCAAGCAACCCTCTGTTGATCCTCATGATGTCCCTTTAAATTCTTTGGTTGCTCAGGAACAAGTAGATGTGAACTTTATTTCTAGAAACAACTTCAACAATAATGCTTATATGGGTAATTTTGCTAGCAATCCTAGACCATTTCCTCCAACTATGGGAACAACAACACTTATCCTAGCAAGAAGAACTCCACCTCTGAATTAGAAAGCATGCTTAAATACTTTATCACTACCAAAAAAGCCTTCAACAAGAGTATAGAAGAGAAATTAGAAAAATTAGATAATCTCTCTTTGAAGGTAGACAGCTTATCCCTTGATGTAGAGATGCTTAAAATTAGAACCTCTCCCCTTGAGGAGAGGAAGGCCACTCCTATTAATGCTATACAATTGAAAATTAACGAAAACATTAGGATGCTGGCTAAACTTAAAGAAAGATGGACTATAGAAAAATAGGAAGAGGATAGAATTAAGAGCCTTCCTACACACCACACAGTTGCTACTGTCCAAGTCATTGAGGATACCCAAACTTTTAGCACCCAGCACACTCCTATTCCCATTGGACCTATTAATGGTGATGCTATTACCTCAACCGTAGAAGAGTAAACCCCTATGAACATAGAAGCTTTTAAACAAGTGAGCCTAGATGACACCACTACCACCTTTGATAGTAGTGACATTGATTTTGATAGTTGTACCCTTTCAGAAGTTATTACCTTGCTACACAAAATGTCTAGAGACCCCCACACTAGCACACTAAATCTTTCCTTCACGGAGCATATCACTAATGCTCTCATCAAAGCTAGGGAGGAGAAGCTTAGAATAGAAGCCTCCATATCGAGGAAGCTTGACGATGGTTGGGATCCTATGATAAAAAATAAATTGAATAACTTCTCTTGCTATGCTTTATGTGATGTTGGAGCTAGTACCTCCGTTATGCCCAAAAGAATGTATGATATGTTTGAATTGAAACCTTTTGGCCCTTGTTATTTTGGTGTTCGTCTCGTTGATTCTTCCGTAAAGAAACCTTTGGGGAAGATCGACGATGTTCTTATTATTGTCAATGACAATTATGTCCCCGTTAATTTTACTATTATGGATATGGAGTGTGAACCTTTATGTCCAATTATTTTGGGACGTCCTTTTCTTCGCACCGTTGGTGTTGTTATTGACATGAAAGAGGGGAATATAAAAATACAATTCCCTCTTAAAAGGGGATGGAACACTTCCCTAGAAAGAAGATTAAGTTACCTTTTGAGTCTGTTACACGGGCTAGCTATTCTCTCTCTCTTGATAAAACTTGATCTTTTTTGCTTTATGCCTAGCTTAAAGGCGTAAAAGAAAGCGCTTGTTGGGAGGCAACCCAAGATGTTTTTATTTCTGTTTTTGGTGTTCTTGATGATTTTTACTACTGTAGCAACACCATTGTATATTTATTTTCAAGCTTTGTGCCAAGTTTAGCCTCCGATTGCAAGAAAGTTCAAAAGTTGTGACATGTTGTCCAGGAAACAGATTCTGTCCATGGACGGAAAAATTATCCTAAAATCGCCAGATCGTCTGTTTGATCTAAAATTTTTGACAGCGTGCTCCATACAATTGACTTTCGAGCGTCTGTTCTGAAATTTTTATTTGAGTTGCAGAAGTACCTCGAAAAAGTTATTTACTACCTGCTGTTCAGTTTTTCACAGATTCTGCCAAGTTTTTCCTTTCCTTACTTTTGCAAACCTTAAGCTTTCTTTTTCTTTGCAAAAACTTTTTGGCGATCTCGAGAAACAGTAGGTCTTCAAGAATATCTTTATTTCCAGTAGAGTAAAATTATTGTATTAAGGGTACTAACCTCTGTAATCAGTTTAAGATGAGTTATGTATGAAGGGAGTTTTCAAGTGTGCGAGGGAAGATGATGAAAGAAGATCCGGGAGTGTCAAACGCTCAAGCTTGGGGATGCCCCCATGGATCCCCAATAATTATTCAAGGATACTCAATCGCCTAAGCTTGGGGATGCCCCCCGTGCATCCAATCATCAGTTCGGCCTCTGTCTCACTATATTTTTATCACTTCACGCGTTATGTGCTATGCTTGGAGCGTCTCGCTCTTAGGTTTACTTTTTAGTTTTCTTTAGTTTTGTTTGATGTTCATAACAAGTTAGAACCCAGCTTACTTTGTGTGGGAGAGAAACACGCTCCACTTCAAACTATAACACATCATAGGATTCTCATGCCTATCTTTCTTCTATTTTGTGTTCTTTATCTTTTCGTAGCTGCTTCCATGCTTAGCTCTTGGTTTTCACGTTTTTCTTTCTCAAGAGCCTTAGCTTTTGTTTAGTTTATTGCTGGAACTCTCTTTAGTTTTCATGTTTATCTTGTTAAGAGAGTTGGTTGTTCCACTGAGTTGTGTCTTGTCTTTAAGTAGGTAATTGAGGTTGCTATTGAATTGTAGTAGTAACTTGCAATAGTTTTGAGGTATTGTTGTGAGTAATGTTTGAACTTTTGGTGTCAAGAGCTCTAGCCTATTAGTGATAGGTGTCGTATTTTGGGCAATCTGTGCTTATTCTCAAAACCTACAAAAACTAGTTGAGAACTCTAGCTACTAGATGGATCACTAATCTTTTGAGGGATCAGATATTAGAGTACACGCACGTACCATGAGTCGAGGATGTGCAAGGATAACCAAACCCCCATACACTCCTCCTCGGGGTACTTGTCTCTTTGTGAACCTCCTTATTAGATTGAGAGTTACCGATAATAAGTGCATGAGTTCTTCGAACTAATGTAAGTATTGAAAGTTGACACTTCAACCTCCTCATATTTGCTAGCCTCTTCGGTACCATGCATTGCCCTCTTCTCACTCTGAGAGTTGGCGTCCACCTCGCCGGTGCATCCAAACCCTTGGCATGATACGCTCTGTCATCATAAACCTCCTTATATATTTCCTCAAAAAAGCTACCATACCTACCTATCAAGGCATTTCCATAGCCTTTTCGAGATATATTGCCATGCAACATCCACCTTCTCATGACTTGATCTTCATGTCATACATGTTCCTTCTATACTGGCAGAGGCATAAATTTGCATACATCATGATAGCTACATCTTCTTTATGTTGAGTACCTTGTAAAATGTGAAGATCTTCTATACCTTCTTGTAAAATAGAGTGTTGCCCTTAACTAAGGAAAAGATCTCAAAGAGGACAAATTTAAAAGATCCCAAAGAGGAAAAACGAGTGAGATAGAAAGAGCCATTGAGGCCACCAAAAAATACAAAAAAATAGAAAAATAGAAAATAAATAAATAAAAAGAGAGAAAGGGGCAACACTATTATTCCTTTTCAAAGATCGACACTCGTACTCCCTCTATATCCTGTACTCCATAGAGATGATCATATATGCATATAGCTATGTGGGGACCTTGACACTATAGAACTTGGCTCGCATATTCCAAGGATGAGCCTCCTCAAACGATCTCTAGGTCTTCTTGAGCGAGCAAGTTGGAAGCACCCGTTGCATGGAAATCCCTTGACGAGGATCGACCTCGGAAAATCCCATGGTCAGTCACCCTGGGTTAGATCGTAGAGAGGAATAGGTTGGCGATACTCGTCGGCAAACTGGAGAAAGTACTTCCTGCTCGATTGTACTATGCGGGGGGGGGGGGGGTGATTACAGTGGCGGTCTAGGCGAGTTCGCTCAAGACCGGAGGTGGTGATTGAAGATTTGATGTCCTGAGTCGTCACCCCTCCCAGCCTTTATATACTAGGTTGGGTCTCGGGGAGTCCGTCTCAGCTTACAGGGTCGACTGCCTAATCTAGTTTTTGCCTTGGACGCCAAGTCTTGCCTTTCATGTTGGTCGCGGACTCCTACGTCGGTGCCTTGAGTGGGCCAGTCATGGGCCTGTCGAGGCTTCTAGCGGGCCTTCTTTCGTCATATGCACCAGGTATCCTCACACGCAGGAGTCGTTGGGTCACCACCTCGTCAGTAGCCCCCGCGGCTTCGAGTCGTTGGTTGTTAACCATAAAAATGTTTATTCGAGGGATGATAAGCGGAAAGGGCCCAAGGTAGTTGACTGGTCGAGCCTTGGTGAATTGCACTAGTGGAAAATACCTCAGTAGCCCAATCAGGCTCGTGTCCCTCGACACGTACTTGGAAATGACCTGTGTATATCAAAACCCATGCCGCTGCAGGCCTTACAGGGTCAATGTCGCCGGTCTCAGCAAACAGCCTTAACGTGTCCGTTATCGGCTCTACTTCTTCATGCAAGTGCATGGAAAACATGGGAGTGAAGTCGCGTTGTGGCAAGTCCCGGGCCGGCCGACTGCGTAGCGGGGTCTTACCTACGTGCCAAGCTTGCGCGACATCTGGGGTGCAGTGTGTCTCCACCCAGGCATCATTTTTATAGAGGTGCGGAGCCTAATTATAGATGCACCCACTTGGAATAAACAGATCAAGTGGACTATTAGTAGTCACCCGCGGAGCATTTGCGAGCTCAGGCGAGGAGTTGATAAGAGATGCACCCACTCGGATAGTCGTCGAGTGCGTGGGTAGATTGTCCTCCTAGGTACGAGTCTTGCGAGTAGCCACTCGAATGCTTCGTTATCTTCAGGGTGAGGGAGTGCCCAAACTCTATAGATGTATCGTTTTTTGATAGTGCGAGTGACCACTCGAGAACGTTGTTGCCTTCTGGGTGAGGGAGCACCCGAACTCTGTGGATGTATTTGTTCTTGATAAGGGGAAGTTGCCACCCGTGATCTTCAACGTTTAGACCTTGCTTGATTTTTTAGCGAAGGCAAGGTGCTCCCGATGGGATTAAAAAAATTTAAATAAGGTCAAATTTTTTGCCACAAAGAGACAGGGAATCTTTACCGGGCTTGATTTTTACCAATCGTTTTTATTGGTCTGTCGCGAGGATAATCATCGTGATAATCCTTTTATTGTGATGAAAACGCTTGGTCTCCGAACCGTCACATCTTCTGGACAGCCATAATGACACCTTGAACGTTGTGTCGCAGTCCTGCTCTTCTACTGGCTGTTGGGTTTCCGAGGCGTGCATGGGAAACATGCGAGATTTGATTCATCCTTTATTGAATTTTGCTTCATGTGAAAGGCATATAGTCTTGGAATTCGTAGCGCCCAGCGCATTTGGTCTTGTATTAATGATGAAGCCGTTTGGGTGTCCGCGTGTTTTCCTTTCTTGCCCCTGGGCTGTGCTATATACCTGTTGTTATTTGCCTGGGCTTGACATCTGTTCTTCTCCCATCTCTTCCTTCTCCTTCACGATATGGCGCCCAAGCGTGGTGGCGCCGTGGTTGTCCGAGGTCGTGGCCGACGCAGCCATGGTGGCCGCACACATCGCTCTTCGCGTGGTGGACGTCGTGGAGCTACGACAACGCCTCCCTTTTCTTACGTGGAGGAGGGTGTTTGGCGCTACGACTTTCTTCTGCGTATTCTTAGTCGGACCGCTACTCTAGATCCCTCTTCCATTTTCATTTGCTTAAATTATTTCCGAGCTCCATTTGAGGGGTTTGAGGCTCCGTCTTCAAGAGTGTGCTCGATCTCCCTCATGGGTGGAGCTGGAGGTTGACAATTCGTTCCTAATTTTTCTTAGATATGGCTGGAGATCCTTTTCTCGACGGCTAACTTTGAGAGATGGGGATAGCCTTTGTTGTTGTTTTGATGGCGAAGATACTCTCATGGTTCGTGCGTTTGATGTTGGTGGCAATCGCCTGGACCCGTACTGGGAGGATTCGAGAAGCACTAGTTCTAGAGAGTCAAATGGCGCTTCAGCTTCAACTTCTTCATATTCCGACTTCTCGACCGGTGGTGCTTGCTCTTCTAGTTCTAGGGAGATCTCGGATGTCAAGTCACCAGCCAAGCGGGTGCGCCAATAGGAAAGGTCACCAGGCTCAGGAAGGTGGCGAGTTACTCTTCGTAGGCTTAGTTTTTTATTTTGTCTGTGATGATGCCCGTCAAGACGAGGACCAAAGTGCCAATTATCTCAGCATGTGCACACATGTAGAAGTCATAATTCCTTGGTCTTGCTTGGTATTCTGATGTGTAGTAGGGCTTTATTATTTTGGTAATGAGCCTTGAATCACTCTGATATGTAATTTTGTGCTTCCTTCGGGTCCTTTGTAATGGAAACTGCCTTTGAGTCCTTTTGTAAAATAAACTACCTTCGAGTCCTTTCTAATGGAAACTTCCTTCGAGTCCTTTGTAACAAAAATTGTCTTCGAGTGCCTTGCAGTGCTATCGGGTGCGCGACAGCGCTCCCGATGGGAGTAGCCCCTGAGGCGACGTTCGACTTGTAGAGTCGGACGTAGACTTGGAGCTTTATTCATTCATGCTGGCCCTTTTTACGGCTGCACTTTTGTTCCAAATTTTCATGGGGTGAACGACAGTGCTCCCGATGGGAGTAGCCCCTGAGTCTTTAGGTGATCACTTGTGATCGGGTGAAGACTAAAAAATTGCTCTTGTCCGATGTATGATTTATCCTTATCTTTGGGAAATAGATTGTGTTGATGCGGAAAATTTTGAGTGAGGTTATGCGGGTGAAGTAATGTCTCTCGGGGGAAGTTTTTGCTCGAGCCCTCGAGTGGTGTGGGTGTCGTCGTGTGAATGAAATAGCGTATCTTGGCGGGAGTCTGTGCTCGAGCCCTCGAGTGCTTTAGATGTCGTCGCGTGAGCGAAGAAAGCGCCTCTCGGTCGGAGTCTGCGCTCGAGCCCCCGAGTGCTTTAATTGTCGTCGCGTAAGCGAAAATAGCGTGTCTTGAGGGGAGTCTGCGCTCGAGCCCCCCCCCACCCCCCCGAGTTCTTTAATTGTCGTCGCGTAAGCGAAATAGCGTCTCTCGGGGGAGTCTGCGCTCGACCCCCTGAGTGCTTTAAGTAGTGTTATTTGGGCGACACCTCATTTATTGCTTTGAGTTTTTACATAAGTTGCCAATCAGTGTTGCTGCCGATACTGCTTTGCTAGTCGAAAGGTGCCTACGGGTAGTCTTTATGGGTAGAACAGGCGCAGGTTTGCCACGTTCCACGGATTTCCCACATCTTCGTCGGTCTTCGGGTTCTACAGCATGTATGCTCCTCCTCCTATGACCTCCGAGACGATGAACGGTCCTTCCCACTGTGGGGAAAGCTTGTGGACTTTTTCTTGTATTAGCCGCAGGACAAGATCTCCTTTGCGGAAAGTTCTTGTCCGCAGGCGACCGCTTTGGTATGTGCGTAGGTTATCTTGGTATCCTTCTGACCTTGCTATAGATGTGTCCCTTGCTTCGTCTGCGGTGTCTTTATCATCCTGGAGTACTTCTTCTGCCTCTTCCTCTTCGTATCCCGAGATTCGGGGAGCTCTGAACTTTAGGTCGTGTGGCAGCATAGCTTCTGCCCCATATACCATGAAAAAAGGTGTGTATTGGGTTGAGGCGTTGGGGGTGGTGCGCAGGCTCCACAGGACTGCAGAGAGTTCTTCCACCCAGTTTCCTGCATCCTATTCGAGTGGTGCGAGGAGTCGCTTTTTTATTCCTCCACACACTAAGCCGTTTGCCTTTTCCAGCTGGCCGTTGGACTGTGGGTGCGCGACCGATGCGTAGTTGATCTTGATGCCCAAATCCTAGCAGAAGTTCTGAAATTGTGCTGCTGTGAAGTTTGTACCGTTATCTGTGATGATGTTATGTGGTACGCCGAATTGGAACATGATGGACTTGATGAAGTTAACTGCCGTGAGAGTTGTTGAGCTGGTGATTGGTACTGCCTCAATCCATTTGGTGAACTTGTCCACTGCTACTAGGAGATGTGTTCGACCTCCTTTTGAGGATTTCTTAAGTGTACCCACCATGTTGAGTCCCCAAGTGGCGAAATACCAGGATAGTGGTATGGTTTTGAGTTTGGATGTTCGAGCGTGTGGCATGCTGGCGAATTTTTGACAGGCGATGCAGCTGCGCACGATGCCTTCCGCGTTTCGCATTGCGGTTGGCCAGTAAAACCCTGCTCGAAAAGCTTTGTCCACGAGTGCGCGACTACTCGCGTGGTGCCCGCAAGTGCCTTCGTGGATCTTGAGCAACAGGGCCTTGCCGTCTTCTTCCTCGATGCACTTATGGAGGACCTGAGAAATGTTGCGCTTGTAGAGCTGTCTGTTGATTACTGTGAATGCTTTAGATCGCCGACTGATGCGTCGGGCTTCTGTAACGTCTTGCGGCAAGGTTCCTTGAATTAGGAATCTAAGGAACGGTTTTGGCTAAGCTTGGCCTTCGGGTCCGGTTGGCTCTGCCTCCTCGACTGCTTTGTTGCCTTCTTCACCAACGGTTGAGTTCGTAGCCGCCACTTGCGCTGGTTCACTTGTGTTATCATCCTCTGCGGCTGCTTCTGGTGCGAGTGCCTTGGTTTTGATTGCTCTCTGGATGATACTTTCAAGGAAAACGCCTGGGGGAACTGGTCCTCAAGTTGATCCAATGTTTTTGAGCTCGTCTGATTCTATGTTATTTTCTCTTGTGACATACTTTAGCTCGCAACCGTCAAATCCTCCTTCTAGAGTGTTGTAAAGCTTCTGGTAAGCTATCATGTTGTCTGTGAATGCTTCACAGTTCCTCATTGCTTGCTGGACGACGAGGTTGGAGTCTCCGTAGATTGCGAGACGGGTGGCGCCCAAGCTTTTGCCATGTGCATGCCATGGAGTAGTGCTTCATATTCTTCTTCGGTTTTTGAGGCTTTGCTGAAGTTGATCTGGAGCACGTATCATAGTTTATCTCCTTTGGGCGAGATTAATACGATGCCCGCTCCGGCACCTTGATGTATTTTTGATCCATCAAAGAACATTTTCCATGAGTTGAAGAGGTCTGGAGGGCCAGGTGTTTGCACCTCTATCCACTCGACCAGAAAGTCTGGGAGTACTTGGGCTTTGATTGACGTTGGATGTTTGAACTGCAGGTCGCGGGTGCTGAGCTTGATGTTCCACTCGGCGAATCGGCACGTTGCTCCAGGGTTGTTAAGGTTGTCTGTGAGTGGTGCACTGCTCACAACCTTGATGAGGTGCTCGTCGAAGTAATGTGTTACTTTCCTGTAAGTCATGACGATGGCATATACGAGCTTCTGGTAGTGCGGGTACCGCTGCTAAGATTTGGTGAGGACCACGCTGAGGTAGTAGACTGGCCTTTGTATGCTCTGGGCTTTGCCTTCTTCTGCGCGCTCGACGACGAGCGCTGTGCTGACTACGCTGCTGCGTGCCTCTATGTAGAGGTAGTGATGTTCTCGCTCCTTGGGCACCGCTAGGATTGGTGGGGTCGAGAGGGTCTTTTTTAGGTCCGCGAATGGGCTTCGGGCTTCTTCAGTCCACTCGAATTTCCCTCCTTTTCTGAGCAACTGGTAGAATGGTAGGGTCCTTTCTCCCAGCCTGCCGATGAAGCGGCTCAGTGCTGCGAGTCTTCCTGTGAGTTGTTGTACGCCTTTGATGTTCACCGGCTCTTGCATCTTGGCGATTGCTTCGAATTTTTCTGGGTTCGCTTCGACTCCTCGGGCAGAGACCATGTATCCGAGCAGTTTTTCGGATGGGACACCAAACACACACTTTTTTGGGTTGAGCTTGATTCTGTATTTGTTGAGTGCTGCAAAGGTTTCGCGGAGGTCGTCGAGTAGCATGTTTGTGCTGTAAGTTTTGATGACGATGTCGTCGACGTAGACTTGGACGTTTCTGCCGATTTTGTCTCTTAAGCATGCTTGCATCATCCGTTGGTATGTGGCTCCGGCGTTTTTCAGTCTGAAAGGCATTATCCTGTAGAAGAATATGTCGTAGGGTGTGATGAACGAGGTGTGTTCTTCGTCTTCTTCCTTCATCCTGATTTGGTTGTATCCTGAGTAGGCGTCGAGGAAAGACAGGAGGTCGCATCCTGCGGTAGATTCGATTATCTGGTCTATCCTTGGCAGAGGGAAGTGGTCCTTTGGGTAGTGTTTGTTGACGGGCCCGTAGTCAACGCACATGCGTAGTACGTCGGTGTCCTTTCTAGGTACTAAGACTGGGTTTGCGATCCAGGTGGCCTTCTTCGTCTCCCAGATGAATTGCGCGTCGAGTAGGCGATTGACCTCTTCTCCAATGGCTCTGCGCTTGGCTTCGGAGAATCTACGCAACGCTTGCTTTACTGGTTTGGTGTTTGGATGTATGTGTAGTGCGTGCTCTGCGAGCTCTCGTGGTATTCCGGGCATGTCGGCCGGGCACCAGGCGAAAATTTTCCACTCCTCGCGGAGGAAAACCATGAGGGCAGTTGCTTGTTCTTCTGGGAGATGGGCGTAGATTCGGACCGTCTTGTCCGGGTCCGTTGGGTGCACCTGATGGGTGACTGTGTCGCTGTCAACGCTGAAGTCGCGAGTAAATTAGTTTGATTCGCTTCTTCTTGCCAGTGGAAAAATGCTCTTGTCTGTCACCATGGCTATTTCTTCGAGCTGCTGCTGAGCTCCGAACGTGTCTGAAACTTCGTGAAAATCTCGGTCGCATTGGTCTGATTTGATAAAACTCCCAATGACCGTAATGACCCCTGAGCATCCTGGAATCTTGAGGTTGAGGTACGCATAGTGCGGGACCGCCATGAATTGAGCGAATGCGGGACGCTCGAGTATGGCGTGGTATTGGGACTGCCAGTCGAGTACTTCAAACTCGAGGACTTTTCTTGCGAAGTTTACCTTGCCGCTGAAGACGGCATCAAGCTCAATTGTTCCGAGGGAGGAGGATGCTTCACCTCGAACTACGGCGTAGAGTGTGACGCCTGACTTCTTCCAGACTGATCGTGGTATCAGCATCTTGGGCAAGGTGCTGGTGAAGATTATGTTTAAACTGTTGCCCCCGTCCGTGAAAACTATGTCCATGTCGTAACCGCCGATTTGTCCTTCGAGGAGCAGTGGTGCGTGCCCTTGCCTTGGAATTGCGGGTGGGTGATCGCTTTGTGAGAAAGTGATGTTGGTCTCTGCGCCATACAGATGGTAGGTTTCTGTTGTTTTTAGGTCCTCGGCTGCTTGGGTCTGTAGGGTGTGGGCGTCCTGTTTTTCTTTTGAGGATCGTCCTTCTTGGATCATGCAGACCCGTCCATGAGACGGAGGGTATTGCTCTTCTGTATTGGGTGCTGGCGGCTGCGCAGTTCCTCGAGCCCGTTTGGCTTTGCATTGCTTCTCTTCCTTGAGGCTGTTGGAGAAATCGGTGAACAGATGACAATCTCTCAGGGTGTGGCCTGCTCTAAGGCGCCCCTAGTCGTCTTCGAAATAGTGGATTGTGCAGGGTCCATCCAGTTGTTCTTTTGTTGTGAGCTTGCTGGAGCCGGCGTGCCTTCTTCTTCTTGCGACTAGGAACGACTGCGAGTGGTCTTCTGAACGGCAGTGGAACATTGAGTTGAGCTCTATTGCTTCGTTGATCGAGTTGTTCCGAATAAACTTGGCGAACTCATCTCGTCTTTGATCTGGGTCGTAGTACTCGCCGGACTGAGTTTCGGAGTCGCAATCGTGTCCCATGGCGGGTGCTCGAGTGGAGGTCAAGGCTGCTGTGACACGTTGCGGTTCCTCGAGTGGGATTTCTATGCAGACTTATTGTACTTGTTCCAACATCTTGGCTGGCTTCATGGTCGCGGCTTGTGCTTGACTTCTGGATGGTAGAGTTCTTTTTCGCCGGTGACGACTTTCGTAGTCGCCAAAAGATCAAACTTGGCCTAGCTGCGGGTCGAGCGATCTTGGTGGTGCGATGGAGAGGTTTACGATGAACTTGAGTTCTTCGAGTGGATTGGATCTTGCTCGAGTCCTTGAGTTGTGACTTGCTGATGAAGGGACCGCCGAGATTGTGATTTCAACCTCTGTAGTTCCCACAGATGGTATCAATTGACGAGGATCGACCTCGTCAAATCCCATGGTCAAGGACTCTGGGTTAGATCGTAGAGAGGAACAGTTTGGCGATACTCATCGTCTAACAGGAGAAAGTACTTCCTGCTCGATTGTATTATGCGAGGGGTGATTACAGTGGCGGTCTAGGCGAGTGCGCTCAAGACTGGAGGTGGTGATTGAATATTGGATGTCCTGAGCCGTCACCCCTCCCAGCCTTTATATACTAGGCTGGGTCTCGGAGAGTCCGTCTCAGCTTACAGGGTCGACTGCCTAATATAGTTTTTGCCTTGGACACCAAGTCTTGCCTTCCATGTTGGTCGCGGACTCCTACATCGGTGCCTTGAGTGGGCCAGTCGTGGGCCTGTCGAGGCTTCCAGCGGGCCTTCTGTCTTCATACTCACCAGGTATCCTCACACGCAGGAGTCGTGAGGTCACCCCCTCGTCATCCCTACTCCTCCCATCATATCTATCATTTGGCCTTCTCGCCTATGATTGTCTTCATTTATGTGAGCCTTTCTCACCCTTTTTGTCTTCCTCCTCCACCATATCTCTCTCTTTTCCATCCTAAGTGCCAACTCTCATGCTTACGCTCATCCATTGCATGAGTGCTCAAAATATCAAAAGGGAGTGGATGAAATTGACTTATACCTGGCTAGTGGTCTGGGGACTGATATACGAGATAACTTCTCGCCCACGTTGGTTACCCCAAGTGGAAGGTGAGATGTAGATAGCAGCAAGTTTACCTTAGCAAAGATGCTAAGGTTGAGTGTCGGACCAGTAGGACTCCAACATATACAAGTAGTTGGTGAAGTGAACAATGGTGCCGTTCACAACTCTAAGTTGCTTACTTCACCTGGACCTGCACACACACAGATAACTTCGCTTCACAACTAGTACAGAGGAGTTGTCAATTCCTCCGGCCTTGTTGTTTATGAAGGATAAAACGCACGGGATAATACTGATAGTGATAGATACGGAAAAGTAAATACTGAAAGTAAATTGATAGTGTAAACAGTGGTGGAAATATGGACCGGGGTCCCATGATGTTCACTAGTGATGTCGCTCTCCCAAAACACGATAAAATAGCCATGCGAGGTAAACAAATTACAGCTGGGCAATTGACAGGATTATGTGCGCAAACCAATGCTAATTATGCAAAAAAGAAAGGAAGAGGCTCAAAAGCACGGGCAGTACGCCAAGACAAGTAGACCGAAATCCATCTGCATCTACCCACTAATCATCCACCTTTGAGATATCTATCCAGAACATCTCGCTGGTATTAAGTTGAGAATCCCACCCAAAGTGTAAACTCAAAGCAATGGACAACTTCATTAAAGAACTTTGCGTAAAGTAAACAATCCTTACACCCGCAAGTACAAGCACCGTTGTTTTCCCCCTTGTGGCAACATCTCATCCCCTAGACTCATGTTTCTGTCACTCAAGCTAGTCATCGGGGGGCATGAACCCACAATCATGCATAACGCTCCCTCTTGGAGTAACTACCTACTACTTGGCCAAAGCAATAAACAGCAACGGAGAACATGCAAGAGTTACACAAGATCATAAATATAAAAGAAGAGAATCAAATATATAACTCAATCACAATCTGGACATAATCTCATAATCCATCGGATCCCAGCAAACTCAGCATAGTAACAGCAGAAAGATTACATATGTGCCTCGATCATGTAGGGCAGCTCACGAGGTCTAATCCATGAAGAACAAAGATGGGAGGAGAACATCACATAGCTACTGATCATGGACCCATGGTCCAACGTGGACTACTCACGATTCATCCGGGAAGCATCCATAGTGGTGGAGAAGCTCCCGGAGATGATTCCTCCCTCCGGCAGAGTGCCGGGAAGAGGTCTTCTGGTGCTCCCTATCTTGGAAGCGCAGCGGCGGCGGAACAGAGGAGAGATCGCGAAAAAGGGTTCTGTTCCCGAGGGTTTCTCGTCACGGAGAATAAATAGGAGAAAGGGTCAGCCAGAGGTGGGCCAGGGGCTCTAAGCGCCCCCCCTGGCGTGGCCAGGGGCCTGGCCGCGCCCTCTGGCCGCCTGGGTCCCCTGGATCCCCTCTGGCCTCTCTCGGGCTCTTCACGAAGCTTCCGGTACGCTGATTTTTTCTTATATTTTTCCCGGAATTTTTCTGGTACTTTTAATAAGGGGGAAACCTGAAATAGAAAAACAACAGAAAACAGGAACTGGCACTGGGGTGCACTGAGTTAATAGGTTAGTCCAAATATGATCAAAAGTGTATGGAAGTTCATCAATATCATAGCAATATCACACAAAAGAGGCATGGAGCAAGAAGAAATTATAGATACGTTTTGGACGTATCAGGGACCAGCCAAGATAAGATTCCAAAGAATACTAAGTGTGAAACTTTAGTAGATTGAGTTCTCAACAAATATATTTTTCTCTCGTATTCCCATCTCCCCCTTCTTGCAAGCAAACACCATCTGGAGACATTCGAGTCACGGACAGCAAGAGCTCTTGCACCTTTATGTTCTTATGTTGCTTTTTTCAATGCTATTATAGACTCTTTCCTGTTATGACTTGAATTGAATTACATACCTTGATTGCTTTACTTTCAAAGTTCTTATCTGGTTGTTAGCATGTCACCATAGAAATTATGCTTGTTATCATTTACCTACTCGAGGACGAGTAGGAATTAAGCTTGGGGATGTTGATACGTCCCAAACGTATCTATAATTTCTACTTGATCCGTGCATGTTTCGTGTGATATTTCTATGATCTAGATACACTTTCATACACTTTTGATCATATTGTGACTAAGTTATTAACTCAGTGCACCCCAGTGCCAGTTCTGTTTTTTGTTGTTTTTCTATTTCAGGTTTCCACCATATTAAAAGTGCTCCAAAAATTCGGGAAAAAATCAGATAAAAAATTAGCGTACCGGAACCTTCCAGAAACACCAAGGTGGGGTCAGAGGGCCACCACCAGGGGCCCAGGCACCCTAGGGGCTGGCCGCGCCAGGGGGACACCTGGACCCCTGGTGGCCCCCCTGGCTTCCCCCGTTCGCCTATATATTCTCCGTGACTGGATTCTTCCGAAGACAAAACCCTTTTCGCGATCTCCCCTCTGTTCCGCCGCCGCCTGATACGTCCAAAAAGCATCACTATTTTATATTGTAATTTCATCCTATTCATTGATATATTCCACTTTAAAGTATTGTTCTTATGTTGTTTTGGCTTGTTTTACACAGTTTACAACTTTCCGATGCCGAAGCAGCAGAACCAGGATTCAACGGTGAGAAGTGGACACCAAGTTGCTGAATCAGATCAAGTCCAAATTCGATGAAAATTTACGGGGAATAGTTTTACGGGAATTGACTGGGGATCATCGAAGATGGAGGTGAGGGGATCCACCAGGCAGCCAGAAGGGTGCCTGGCGCGGCAAACTCCTGGCCGCGCCAGGCAGCCTCCTGGATGCCTGGTAGCCCCTCGGTGCCCCCTCTAGCCTATAAGACCCCCCTGGGGTGAAAACCCTAAAAGAAGAAGAGTTTCCGCGTTTCGCCGCCGTCACGGGGCGGAAACCTACAGAGGAGAAAAGCCATCACCGGCGGGCAGATTCCGCCGGGGAGATCACCTCCCAGAAGGGGAGATCGTCGCCATCATCATCATCATCATCGTCAAGGGCATCATCGAGATCATCATCAACATCATCCCCAACATCAGCACCATCTCCATCACCATCCCATCTCATCTCACAATTGTAACTTCTGTTGTAATCCGTACTATCTATCCCCGCTACTCTGTTGGTGTTGATTACTACTTTGTGGTGAATGCTATTGAGTTTTGTTGGAGAATTATCATTGTGTCGAGATTGTTTGCCACCCATCTATCACCTCTGATCATGATCTCTTTTATGTCTTGTGAGTAGTTACTTTAGTTCTTGTGAACATAGGAGAAGTCTAGTTGTTAGTAGTCATATGATGTTAAAGTATTATGTGTTGTTTGATACTTAAGTTGTGTTGTTATTTCTCTAGTGGTGTTATGTGAGTCGAACACTTAACACTTCACCTTTAACGGGCCTAGAGGAATACATTGTGCACAAAGGATGCTTATGGTGGGTTGCCGGAGTGACAGAAACCTGAACCCCAGTTCGCACAATTTTGCATAAGGGAGTTATGGATCCTTGATCGTAATGCTGTGGTTAGGCTTATGACTTAATTACTACTCCCTCCGATCCATAATAAGTGTCGCTCATTTTGTACTAAGCTAGTACAAACTTTGTACTAGATGAGCGACACTTATTATGGATCGGAGGGAGTACCTTGTATTTGCGGATGCTCGCAAGTTGTGTAATCATAAGAGTACACTTATCTTAGTCTAGAAGGTGTACTAGCATTGATCCACCCACCAACAGTTATCAACACAATACATATTACTTGGCAAAGTATGGTGAAAGTAACTTGCCTATTTGTCCCGTGTGTTCTCAAGAACGCTTTAGCTTTTATAAGTTTAGTTCTTAGGCTTATCCTTGTGAAAGGATTGGGACGCTTGCTACTCCTCAGTTACCCTGTTTACTTTGCCTGTCTTTTACTTTTCTGTTGCTTAAACCAAAAACCCCTAAATATTTACCTTTGAGTGTTTGCAGCCTTTCCTTATCTTGTGTCACTGATCAACACCTTCTGCTCCTCGTGGGATCGACATCCTTATTTATTGAAAAGCTACAACTGATCCACTAGACTTGTGGGTTATCAAGAATCGTTTATTTGCGCGGTTAACAGGGGAGGCATCCCAACTAAACCTATTAACTTCTCCGCCATCACCTCCGCGCTTCCAAGATCGGGAGCGCCAGCAGATCTCTTCCTGGCACCCTGTCGGAGGGAGGATTCACCTCCGGGAGCCTCTCCTCCACCATGGACCCTTCCCGTATGATCCGTGAGTAGTCTACCTTGGACGATGGGACCTTGATCAGTAGCTATGTGATGTTCTCCTCCCCTCTTTGTTCTTCATGGATTAGACCTTGTGTGATGCCATATGTAATTCTTTCTGTTGTTGCCATGCTAAGTTTTCTGGGATCTGTTGGATTATGAGACTATGTTCAGTTTGTGATAGAGTAATATATTTGGTTCTTATCTTTTATATTTATGTTCTTGAGTAATTCTTGCATGTTCTCCGTTGATGTTTATTGCTTTGGCCAAGTAGTAGGTCGTGACTCCAAGAGGGAATGTTATGCTTGATTGTGGGTTCATGCCCCTGATGACTAGCTTGAGTGACAGAAACATGAGTCTAGGGGATGTGTTGTTGGCACAAGGGGGAAAACAACGGTGTTTTTAACCGCGGTTGCAAGGATTGTTTACTTTACGCAAAGTTCTTTTAATGTAGTTGTCTGTTGCTTTGGGTTTACACTTTGGGTGGGGCTCGCAACTTAATACCAGTGAGATGTTCTGGATAGATATCTCAAGGTGGATGATTAGTGGTAGATGCAGTTGGATTTCGGACTACTTATTTTGGCGTAGCTCCCATGCTTTTGAGCCTCTTCCTTTCTTTGTAGCATAGTTAGAATTGCGGTGCGTTTTTAATCCTGTCAATTGGCCAGCTATGATTTTTACCTCGCATAGCAGTTTTATCGTCTTTTGGGAGAGAGACATCACTAGTGAACATCACGGGACCCCGATCCATGTTCTCATCACAGTTTACACACTCGCTTTATTTCCTTCTTTTACTTTCTAGTTGTAATTACCATTATCCTTTATCCCTTGCGTTTGATCAAAGGACAGTGCTTTTCGACGCAAGTCGTGGAAACACTGGGAAAAAGGATGGATGGCAACGGGTGACCAAGATGTACACCAGAGTTGGAGAAGCTATAGGTACTACAAGAATTCCCACCTGAGCTCGGAACCGAGACAATACGCTGCAAGCAAGGCATTGTAACTATTCCAAAACTCCACAGACTCGAGATCCTAAAGTTTTGAAGGGGATAAGGCAAGAATTAAAACACTTACGACACTTGTCCTGACCAAAGCAAAGATAAGGAGTAAACAGATTCCTACTCTCCGATAGCTAACTTAGTAACTACAAAATAGTTTTTGTCTAGACTCGACTTCGGCCAGAGAAGGGATCCTATGGTCGGTAAGGCTCTGATACAAAGTTGTAAGGCCCGATATGCGGTACTGTTCCAGATCTAGATGTTTCCATCCAGATCCGGGGACGAAGCACATATCGGTCCCACCGCGACATATGACATAGCCATATGCCCCGGATTTCCAACATGATATCGCAACATTACAGATACAAGGATACAACATCTCATACAATCGGCATACAACTGCCTTAATACAATACAACAACAGAAGATACATGTCTAAGTGCAGACTACAACCAAATTCCTAGTAGCAAAGAGAAAAACATCGATCCCCATAACCACACGGGTCCAGGCCCTCCGCCGGGATCCGCCTAACTATTCGTCGTCGAGTCTCCACGTGAAACGTCGATCACCATACCTGTTGTCGATCAAGAACCCTGAAAAGAGTTTGGGGGTAGTATCATGAGTACAGAGGTACTCAGCATCCAACTGTAGTGGTCATCTGACCCAGCAAGGACTTCATCACTCGTCATTCTAGGAAAACTAGTAGTTTATGGTAAGGATGGGGTAAGTGGTGAGGTTGCTACCGCACTATCATTTATGAAGTGGCTAACGATCTAGAGAGTAAGAGAAGAAGACAAGCATTCGATGAGGAATCGCCTCCAACAAGTCTACTATCCACCTACTTACGCAAGTATAACACCTATCCTATCCTTGTCCTCCTCTTCGCATCCCGACAAAGAAGAAGCAGTCAAGGCACACACACGTTGATCAAGTTATATATTAAGATTAACTCAGTTGTTGTTGTCTATGAACAAGGAGTAGGTCTCAAGTCGTCCATAACCGTGGACACGGCTTCTAGAAAAGATTTAACCCTGTAGGGGTGTACCAATTGCCCATTACAAGGCTCCGCACGCACGCCCATCTCTCTCAGTTGCTACCCATGATAGGAAAAATTTTATGATTTAGTCCCAAGAGATCCGAAACGATAGGTCCCTCTAACTAACAACGCACAAATCCGGGTGGCCCCCGGTAAGTCGACATCCAACTCAAAAGCCGGCCACGCTCTCGAATTGGCCTCTACCGTCTGGACGAGGTCGGGTTAGCTACCCAAACAGATGTGAGCAGCCCCCTAGCTTCTAGGTGTGGACCAACAAAGAAACCATGTCTCCGCTGGCCCAAGTTGTTTTAAAGAATATCTGCCAGAAGCTACCCGACAAACGCACACACGGTTTTCAAATGGTAAATAAGCTTGGGCCACCACTAGAAATGTTTGAAGCTAGGTAGGTAAGAAAAGGGGACCCCATAAAATCCCACACGCGGTTAGGCACGCTCAGTCTTAAAACCAATACCCGGAACTCGGGTCCTAGGTGACTCGAATGGAACAAAGCGTCGGGGCGGGATATCCTAGACCTTCCATCCTTCGTCGAATATAGTCAACATTATAATAATCATATCATCAAAAACAATATAATAATGTGATAGCCCAAACCAAGGAGTAACAGGGTAACATCGTACCATCCTAAGCATGCATACTAAGCAGGGGCTGAGCAACGAGCAATAGTAACATAGCAGTACAAGGTTTGCTGGGAGGGGAAAAGGCTGTATCGGTTTGAAAGAGGTTGTAAACATGTGGTAGGATCAAACATCGAACCTAACCTACACTAGCATGCAAACCGCTGGTTGAAATAGAATGGATCATAAGTAATGTATATTCCTTGCCTGTTGATAAGTCGGGTTCCGAAGGTGTAGTTGGTCGCAAACTCGCATCGTCTCCGAAGGTACCCGCGGAAGCACACAAGACGGTAAAAAGTGGAAAGCAATCAACGAGCAAGCATCTATTACTACAAGCAAACACGAGCAAGCATCAACAAGCTGGCAACACGAGACATCGCACCTACCGTCGAGTTCGGTTAATAACAGGTTAAGTGAAGTACTCGTCACACACAACGATACCGCACATTTACAAGGGTTCTAGTTATTTATCTAGTCAAGGTGAGCAAGGTTGTTAACATGGCATATCACTCAAGCATGGAATAGCACACAAACATGGCTAGAGGTGAAGCATAAATAAACTATCTAATCTAGTCACTTTAAGTCGGGGGTAAAACCTATACATGACAACTATTACAGACCCCACAATACTTAAAATGTTTGGTACTATTTTGCCCTAGACAATATTTTATTATTTTTATTAGCAGGCAAGAGCAGCATAAACACAATCTACATGCAATTCTAGTCAAGTTACATATAAAGAACATTTTAATCAGAACAACGGTTAAAAAGTTATTAAAGAAACAATTTACGGTGGCAAGCATTGTAATTAGCAAGTAAACAGCATGTAAACAAAGTCAAACATGGCAAAAGAGAAAATTTTATTAATCTACACAAAATTCTAAGCAACTTTCATGTTTAACGCGTCGCGATTCGAGCTACCGTTAAAAAGATACGGGCCTCGCAAAATTAAAACACAATCTGCAAATTAAATAAACTAGAAAAAGGAAAAAACACATCTAACGGGCCGAATCTGCTTACACGGGCCTAACACAGGGGCGCAATATATTAAATGACGCCCACTGGCGATGCATACTACACGGGCCGGCCCAACATAATTAAATAAAAAATAAATAAAAGGAGAAGGGAGGGGCTCACCGAGTGGGCCTCGGCCCAGTTCGGCGGGGGCGCGAGAGAGGTGCGGGCCGCTGGAGGCGCTGGCTGGCTAGGGCGTTGTTGGGCCATGGGCGCGGCCAAGGCCCAGGAGGGCGCAGCGGCTCGCTGCGGGCGTCTCCTCGTCTCGATCGGATTACAGGAGCGGCAGCGGCTTCGAGTTCCGACGAGGGCGGCGCCGAGGGAGGTCTGGGAGGCAGTGCCAGGGGGCGCGGGGTACCAGGAACACGGCGGGGAGGAGGGGGCGACGACCGGAGTTGCCGGATCCGGGCGGCCGCGACGCGAGCTCCTGGAGGTCCGGTTCCTTGGCCATGCCGCGAGGCGTCCTCGGGCTCCTGCGGGAGAGAGATGGGAGGGAGATGAGACTAGGGAGGAGAGGAGAGGGAGGCGTGTGGAGGACCTGGGGCGTGCGAGCTCGCCGGGGTGGCGGCCTGCTCCAGCTGCCAGCGGCGGCCTCGGGCCCGACGGCGCGCGGGGTTCCATGGGAGGAGGTGGAGAGGAGAGATGAGGTAGGTGGGTGCTGACGTGGCACTCCCTGGGCCGTCGGATCGCCAGATCTGACGGTCCAGATTGGATTTGGCTGGGATTTCGGGATTTTGGGGCAAAAATAGGGGGTGGCTGCCATTTTGTGGCTAGGGAAACCCTAGACAGGGGTGGGAGTGTGGTGGTCTTTATATAGCCCACGTGGCTGGCAGTTTGCAAAAACACCCCCGGTTTCTCTCTCGCGCGCGCGGTGTTTATGTTTCTGACCGCCGGGGGTTCGCAGTACCTCCGATTCGGGTAAAACTTCGAACTGCGCGATTAGCGCGTCGAGCCGGCGGCGTTCACCTCGCGCTGGAACCGTTCTGAGAACACTTTCTGGCGCGCTATAAAAATATCCCGTTTACTTATTAAACGGGGTTTTTCGTTCTGTTGGTTGCGGCTGGTCTTGTGTGGGTTTTCGCGACGGTGATCGGGTGAAACCCGGTGTCGCAAAGGTCAAGTGTCAGGGTGGCAAGGGTAGGTCTCCGTCTGGTACGAGATAAGAGGGAAAAATAATCGCCGATCTATAAATGGGGGATGCAAACACCGCGAACAAATCAGACAATCAATCAATTCACACCGAAAACAAAAATTTTAATTTTTGTGAAATCCGGGCTGTTACAGAAGGGCGAGAAGCCATTATCATCTCTCGCACATCAACCCCTATGCACCCCCAATAAATATTCAAGGATACTCAAGTGTCTAAGCTTGGGTATGCCCCCGTGTATCCCCTTCTCTATCAACAATCATCAGTTCGTCCTTCTCATTGCTATATTATGTGCTAAACTTGGAGCGTCTCGCTCTTTACCTTTTAGTTTTTTTTAGTTTTGCTTGTTGTTCATAACAAGTTGGACCCTGGCCTTCATTGTTTGGGAGAGAAACATGCTCCACTCCACCCTAGAACACAACATAGGCTTGCATGCTTATCTTTCTTTTGTTTGTGTTCTTTATATTTTCATAGATGCTGTCATGCTTAGCTCTTAGTTTTCATTCTTATTTTTTAAGAGCTTTTGTTTAGGTTGTTCTAGGAACTCTCTTGAGTTTTCATGTTTATTTTGTTTAGAGAGTTGGCTTGTTGCACTGAGTTGTGTGTCTTGCATGAGTAGGTAATTGAGGTTGCTATTACAAGTGTAGTAGTAACTTGCAATAGTTTTGAGGTATTGATTTGAGTAATGTTTGGAATTTTGGTGCCAAGAGCTTGAGCTTATTAGTCATAGGTGTCGTATTTTGGGCAATCCGTGTTTATTTTCGAAAACTACAAAATTAGTTGAGAACACTAGCCACTAGATGGATCGCTAACCGTTGGAGGGCTTGGAATATATAGAGTACCCTCATGTACCATGGGTCGAGGATGCGCAAGGATAACCAAACCCACATACACACCTCCTCGGGGTACTTGTCTCTTTGTGAACCTCCTGATTAGATAGAGAGTTACGGATAATAAGTGCATGAGTTCTTTGGACTAATGAGAGTATTCGATTGTTGGCAATTCCACCTTCCATATTTTGCTAGCCTCTTTGTTACCATGCATTGCCCTTTCTTATCTCTAGAGTTGGTGCATACTTCGCCGGTGCATCCAAACCCTTGGCATGATAAGATTTGTCATAATAAATCTCCTTATATCTTCCTCAAACAGCCACCATACCTACCTATCAAGGCATTTTCATAGCCTTTCCGAGATGCATTGCCATGCAACATCCACCATCTCATGACTTGATCTTCATGTCATACATGCTTTTGCTTGATCGAGGAGCCGCATGCTAGAGGCATACCTTTGTATACATCATGATAGTTTTCATTCTTCTTTATGTTGAGTACTTCTTGTAAAGTGTGAAGATCTTCTTTCTATTCTTGTAAATATAAAGTGTTGCCCTTAAGTGAGTACAAGATCCCAAAGAGGACAAAATAAAAGATCCCAAAAGAGGACAAATTAAAAGATCCCAAAGAGGACAAATGAGAGATAAATAGAAAGAGCCAAAGAGGCCACAAAAATACTAAAAAATCGAAAATAAAGAAAAGAAGAGAGAAGGGGGCAAAAATACTATTCATTTTGAAAGACCCACACTCGTACTCCATTGTCATATTTGTACTCCATAGATATTATCATTCATGCATAACTATGTCAGGATCCTTACACTATAGAACTTGGCTTGCATATTACAAGGATGAGCCTCCTTAAATGAGCTCTAGGTCTTCATGAGAAAGCAAGTTGGATGCACCCTCACTAGTTCCATTGGAGAGCTTACCTGAGCTCATATGTGCATTTGTTGCATGGCAATACCTACTCCTCACATCATATCTATCATTTGGCTTTCTCTCTCCTATGATTGTCCTCATTGATGTGAGACTTTCACACCTTTTTGTCTTCCTTCCCCGTTATTTTTCTCTTTTCCATGCTAAGTGCCAACATATTTTGCTCGTGCTCAGCCATTGCATGAGTGCTCAAAGTCGAAAGGGAGAGGTTTAGTTTGACTTGTACTGACTAGTGGTCTAGGGATGAGTCAAAATAAGATTTCGAAGGAGATCAAGTGTGAAGTTTTAGTAGATTGAGTTCTCAATTAAACTATATAGTATTTTTATGCTCTAAACCCATCTCCCACTTCTTGCACTCAAACACCATTTGGAGACATTTGAGTCACGGTCAGCGAGAGCCCTTGCACCTTTATGTTCATGCTTTTCTAGTTTCAATATAAGATATAGACTCTTGCTTGTTATTAGCTTGACTTGAATTGCATATCTTACTTGCTTTATTTTGAAGTTCTTATATGTGTGCTAGCATGTCACCACAGAAATTATCTGTGTTATCATTTACCTACTCGAGGACGAAGAGGAATTAAGCTTGGGGATGTTGATACGTCCCAAACGCATCTATAATTTTTGCTTGTTCCATGCTCTTTTAGGTGACATTGATATGTGTTTTGCTGCACTCTCATACCTTTTTACACATATTTGGACTAACCTACTAACTCCGTGCACCCAGTGCCAGTTTTTGTCTGCTGATGGGTGTAAGTTACAGGTTTTTACCCATATTTACAGAGCTGCAAAAATTCCAAGAAAATCAAATAAAAAACTAGCGCAGAAGAAGCTTCCGGACACACCAAATAAGGTCCAGAGGGGGCCACCCCCTCCCAGGCGGCCAGGGGGCGCGGCCCCAACCCTGGTCACGCCACCAGGGCGCTTGGGAGGTGAGGACACCCCCTGGTGCCCCCCCCTTTGGCCTATATTACCTCCTCGCTCTGGAAACCCCCAGAGACCCCCGCATCATGATTTTACCCCTATTCCGCCGCCGTCGCGCTTCCAAGATCGGGAGCACCAGAAGACCTCTTCCCGACACCATGCCGGAGGGAGGATGGACCTCCAGGAGCTTCTCCACCACCATGGACGTTTCCCGGATGTGCCGTGAGTAGTACCCCTTGGACCATAGGTCGATGACCAGTAACTATGTGATGTATTATCTCCAATATTGTGCTTCAATTCTTAGCCCTTGTGAGCTGCCCTACATGATCAAGGCATATATGTAATTCTTTCTGTTGTTTCTATGCTGAGTTTGCTGGGATCCGATGGATTATGAGATTATGTTCAGATTGTGATGAGTTATATATTTGGTTCTCCTTTTATATTTTGTTCTTGAGTAATTCTTGTATGTTCTCCATTGCTTTGGCCAAGTAGTAGATAGTAACTCCAAGAGGGAGCGTTTATGATTGATTATGGGTTCATGCCCCCCGATGTCTAGCTTGAGTGACAGAAACATGAGACTAGGGGATGTGTTGTTGCCACCAGAGAGAAAACAACGGTGCTTGTAACCGCGGTTGCAAGGATTTTTTACCTTACGCAAAGTTTGTTAATGCAGTTGTCTGTTGCTTTGGGTTTACACTTTGGGTGGGGCTCGCAACTTAATTGCAGCGAGATGTTCTGGATATATATCTCAAGGTGGATGATTAGTGAGTAGATGCAGTTGGATTTCGGTCTACTTGTCTTGGCGTACTGCCCATAATTTTGAGCCTCTAACTTTCTTTGCAGCATAATTAACATTGCGGTGCGTTTATAATTCGGTCAATTACCCATCTATAATTTGTTTACCCAACTTAGCTATTTTATCGCCTTTTGGGAGAGAGACATCACTAGTGAACATCATGGGACTCCTGTCCATATTTCCACCATTGACAACCTCTCTGAACTCGTTGGGAGCAAAGTTGTTTATTTTTGTGTGCAGGTCCACGTCAACCTCATCTCCTTTAGGCAACTTAATCTTTGGCGTCGTTGACACCTACTTGCAGCATTCAGAGTACGCCGGAGAAAAACCTTGGTATCTTCACCGAGGGAAATTTGATACTAGCTACATCTCAACCTTCCACTTGGGGTAGCCAACGAGGAGCACTACTTCAATGCCATCAGGTGGCAGTGAATGAGGCATCCATGAGGGGAGATGGGCCAGTTCACATGCATGTCATTTGCCTTGAGACCCTCGAGATGGAGGGTCTTCTCCTACCCACCTTCTAATTTAGCACTAGTGGTCGTCTCCTTCTTGTTGAGATTGAGCTGCATGACTTGGAGCATCATGCGCGCTGCCGGTGGTCCTCCTCATGCGCCACCGATGGATCCTCGGGGACCGGTGATGGACGGGGAGGACTATAACATGGAGTCTTCGGAACAGGGGGATTCTAGGTGGACTCTGAGGGCCACCCCTCTGCGGCTTCCGCACCCCCAAGACTGCCCCGCCCTCTGCATCCACCATGGCGCGAGCTCCCAGGATGCACATAAAGTGGAGCGAAAATCTAATTTGTAACATGAGACAAGTCAAACGATAATAAAAGCCGCGTCGAATGATCGGCGAGGCATTTGATTTCTTTTTTACTTTGCTAATCGGTCGGTAGATGCATAGCGCTTCCCTTCTTATATTTGGTACAGGTTGCAACATATGGTTGGGCCCCTCCCCTCTCTGGGAACGTTATAAGCCAATCTTTCGGTTAGCGGTCAATCCATGGATTACCGTGGCAGAGATTCTCAGGTCTAATTTGGCCATATCATCAAATGCCACATTTTTCTGCAGCATTGGGCGCTACTGGCGAAGCGTCGCGACGATGAGCTCATGGAGGCCGCGATGGATAAGGTCCAAACGACTCAATCCTTAGCACGTACGTCGAAAATTCAGGACGACATCCCTCCTTCGTAGTACTTTATATTGGTGCCTGTGTGCACTTGCTTGGCCTTGTCCTATAACCTCCACTGTCTTTTATTTTGAGCCTCGATGGTTGTTAATCGCTACAACTTGTAGTTGTGCAAGACCGAGTGTTTTTTTAGGGGTTTATGCCAAACTTTATTGATCTCTCTCCATCATCAAGATGATACAATATGGATCATGAGGATTAATGAGCCACACATGGCGCCCTCTATCTAGACTAAGAGAGTGTTTGGCTAGATTATGAGCATCAAAATTCGAATTTATACCTTCAAAGATAAAAGTGCAACTATCAAAACTACTAATACGCGCCTGAATCTCCTTAATAACCATGGAGTTTGCACCTCCCTAGCCAGTATTCACTTCCGCCACCGCCATCTTGCAATGTCTTGTTATAAAGATCCATCTCTAGACTCTGTCATTCCCGCATGGTAAGTGTCTCCAGGACTTTAACATCGGTCACACCTTTCAAAACCAGAGATGACGATCCGAGGAAGAGCCTCGAATGATCTCTGCACACCGCTGCCACCGCCGCCATGTCATTGTCCGATGACAGTGCATCATCCACCTTAATCTTGATAGTTCCCACTTCTAGAAGGGTCCATCTCCTAGACGAGATCTGAGCATGTGATATAAGGTTACTCACATGTGATGATCTCCCAGGTTGTGCAACTCCCAACCTCGCCAATTTATGAGAAAGTAAACCAAGCTCCAAAATAAAGTTGTTGACAAACAAATGGGTACCCAAAGGACTCTGATATATGGACTCGTGAATTAACTTTCGTCTATCCGGCCAGATTTCCCACATAGTGACAACAATCATGGTGAAATATGCATGTGAACATTCCTCCTGAAGTTGGAAAAGCCACAAATTTGTATTTGGTTGCTTGATGTTTGAAAACACCTCTTAAACATGTCATCAACTAGAGACCAAACACACCTTTACATTGAGCATTCGAAGAGCGAGTGCACCCACAAATCATTATTCCCGCAAAGAGGACAAAGATCCAAACTTTCCGTGTTTCTGTGATTTCCAACATCCTCCATTGGTAAAGATTTCTTAGCCAATCTCCAAAGAAACAATTTGATCTTTCCTAGGACCTTTATATTCCAAAGATTTGACCACTCCTTGTGCTGAACTTCCTCATTTGAAACTGACGAGTGTCCCTGGAGGAGAGACTCATTCTGCTTCTAAGTAGGAATCAGCATGCGATACACAGATCGTACTGAGAAGAGACCGTTCCTCCTGAATTGCCACCCCTAGAAATATTCCATTACACAAGTACTTATCGGGATGTTTGATACTAGTGCTTAATCAACTGGAAGGAAACATTGATGTAGTTTTTCCTGGTCCCAAGAACAACTCCTCCTATCGATCAACTCCCCCACAAGCAGAGGTGTTCCAGGGAAACAGACAATAGGACGCATGTTCGAATCACGAGGGAGCCAATTATGATCACGAATTGTTGTGGATAGCCCATTACCAATCTTGCTAACGAATACCAATTTCAAAGCGCCTATACCTTCGTGAATTGCCTGCCAGACCTATGAAGGATGCATCCCCAGTTCTGCCTCTAGAAAATTGCCAGAAGGAAGTATATGGAAGATAACATGCGACTGCACAATGAAGGGGCATTCACCAGAATTCTCCAGGCTTGACGCGCCAACAAGGCTATGTTGAAAACTTCCATATCCCAAAATCCGAGACCTCCATCATGCTTTGGTTGCATCATTGCCTCCCAGGAAACCCAATGTGGTTTTCTCATTCCCTCTCTGCTACCCCATAAAAACTTCCTGATCAATTTATTCAGACTTTCGCACAAACCCCTTGGCAATTTATAACAAGACATTGAGTATACTGGCACTGCTTGAGCAACAGATTTGATCAACACACCTTTACCAGTCGCCGAAATGCTCTTCTCAATCCACCCCTTTACCTTACTCCATAACCTATCCTTAAGGTACTTGAAGGCACCCAATTTTGATGCTCCCACATCAGACGGTAAGCCCAAGTATCTTTCATTGAGGGTATCCGTATTCACATTAAGAATGCTCTTTACTTCCTCCCTTAGCACTTCTAGCCATCCTTTACTGAAAAAGATAGAGGATTTGTTGTTATTAATCTTTTGTCCATACGGACGACAATAGGCTCTCAACTGGTTTGAGACCTCAGTTTCTCCCCCACTACTAGTTTTGAAAAATAGCACGCTATCATCCGCAAATAACAAATGGTTTACTGGAGGGGCCAAAGGAGCCACTTGCAAACCACCGACTTGTGATGATTTATCAAAAGACTTTAAGAGGCCTGAGAGGCCCTCCACTGCCAACAAAAATAGATAGGGGGAGATTGGATCTCCCTGTCGAATTTCCCTTGACGGTTTGAAACTGTCGAGTTTTATTTCCATTGATAATCACAGAGAAAGAGACCGACATCACCATGCTCATTACACGCTGCACCCATAGCGCCAAAAAATCTAGTTTTAACATGATTGCTTCCAGATACTCCCATTCGACCCTATCATAGGCCTTCATCATGTCAAGCTTTAGAGAACAATGAGGATGCTTCAAAGATTTATTCCTCTTCATAAAATGTAAGGAATGGTACGCCACTATGATGTTGTCCGTGATAATTCCTCCAGGCATGAAATCTGACTATTCCTGTGAGATGATATCAGGTAACACTACTTTCATCCTTTTAGCAACAACCTTGGAGGAAATTTTAGAGATAACATTGCACAAACCAATAGGTCTAAACTGGGAGAGATGCACCGGACACTTCATCTTCGGTATGAGGACAAGGTATGTGTTGTTAATAATTCATGGATCCTCCTCTCTTGAGATCACCCAAAGCATCGCTTTGGTTACCTCAACGCCACAAATATACCAGTGTTTCTGAAAAAATTGGGCTGGAAACTGATGGGTGTAGATAACACCTCCTCGATGGTTACCCCAAGTGGAAGGTTATGATGTAGCCTAGCAGAAAATTTCCCTTGGCAAAGATACCAAGGTTTGAGTCGACCAGTTGGACTCCGAATTCTTCAAGTAGGTGGCAAGAAAACAATGGCGTCGTTTACAACCGAGGTTGCTTACTTGACCTGGACCTACACACAACAATAAATAAATTTGCTCCCAACGAGTTCAGAGAGGTTGTCAATCTCTCTGGCCTTGTCGTTTACAAAGGGTCAAACGCACGGTGGAAATAATGATGGTGATTGCAACTGGAAAGGAAATAAAGACAGTAAATAGTTGAGGTGTAAATAGTGGTGTAAATATGGATCGGGGTCCCATTATGTTCACTAGTTATGTCTCTCTCCCAAAAGACGATAAAATAGCTAACCTGGCTGAAAAAATTATAGTTGGGCAATTGACAGAATTATAATCACATCGCAATGCTCATTATGCTGCAAAGCAAGATAGAGGCTCAAAAGTATGGGCAGTAAAGCAAGACAAGTAGACTGTAATCCAACTGCATCTACTCAATAATCATCCACCTTGAGATATTCATCCAGAATAACTCGCTGGTATTAAGTTGCGAGCCCCACCCAAAGTGTAAACCCAAAACAACAGACAACTGCATTAAAAAAATTGCGTAAGGTAAACAATCCTTGCAACCGTAGTTACAAGCACCGTTGTTTTCTCCCTGGTGGAAATAGCACATCCCCTAGTCTCATGTTTCTATTACTCAAACTAGACATCGAGGGGCATGAACCCACAATCAAGCATAATGCTCCCTCTTGGAGTTACTATCTACTACTTGGCCAAAGCAATAAAAATCAATGGAGAATATGCAAGAATTACTCAAGAACAAAATATAAGAGGAGAACCAAATATATAACTCATCACAATCTGAACAAAATCTCATAATCCAACGGATCCCAGCAAACACAGCATAGCAACAGCAGGAAAATTACATAGATTCCTTAATCATGTAGGGCAGCTCACAAGGACTAAGAATTGAAGCACAAGATTGGAGAGAAGACATCACATAGCTACTAGTCATGGACCCATGGTCCAAGGGGGACTACTCACGGCACATCCGAGAAGCACTCATGGCGGTGGAGAAGCTCCCGGAGGTCAATCCTCCCTCCGGCAGGGTGCCGAGAAGAGGTCTTCTGGTGCTCCCGCTCTTCGAAGTGAGGAGGTGGCAGAACAGAGGTGAAAATCACGATGTGGGGTTCCTCTCAAGGGTTTTTGGAATGGGGTGTAAATATAGGCCGAAGGGGGGCACCAGGGGGTGGCCCCTCCACCCTGGTGCCCTGGTGGCGTGGCCTAGGGTGGGGCTGCGCCCCCTGGCTTCCTGGGATGGGGGTGGCCCCCCTCAGGCACTCCTTCGGTTGTTCCGAAAGCTTTTGGCACGCTTATTTTTTATATATTTTTGTTGCAATTTTTTGGGCTCTGTAAATATGGATAAAAACCTGCAATTCACAGACATCAGCAGACAAAACTGGCACTGGGTGCACTAAGTTTGTAGGTTAGTCCAAATATGTGTAAAAAGGTATGAAAGTGTAGCAAAACACATAGCAATTTCAGCCAAAAGATCACGGAACAAGAAGAAATTATAGATACGTTTGGGACGTATCAACATCCCCAAACTTAATTCCTGCTAGTCCTTGAGTAGATAAATGATAACACAGATAATTTCTGTGGTGACATACTAACACACATCTAAGAACTTCAAAGTAAAGAAAGTAAGGTATGCAATTGAAGTCACAATAATAACAAGCAAGAGTCTATATCTAGTATTGAAACTAGAAAAGTAAGAACATAAAGGTGCAAGAGCTCTCGTTGTCCGTGACTCGAATGTCTCCAAATGGTGTTTGCGTGCAAGAAGTGGGAGATGGGTTTAGAGCATAAAAATACTATATAGTTTTATTGAGAACTCAGTCTACTAAAACTTCAATGAGGACAATCATAGGCGAGAAATTTGTGAAAGGCTCACATCAATGAGGACAATCATAGGCGAGAGAAAGCCAAGTGATATATAGGATGTGAGGAGTAGGGATTGTCATGCAACGTATGCACATATGACCTAAGGTCACCTCTCCAATGGAACTAGTGGGGGTGCATCCAACTTGCTTGCTCATGAAGACCTAGAGCTCTTTTGAGGAGGCTCATCCCTTGAATATGCAAGCCAAGTTCTATAGTGTAAGGATCCCCACATAGTTATGCATGAAGGATATGAATATCTCTATGGAGTACTAATATGACAATGGAGTACGAGTGTGGATCTTTCAAAAGGAATAGTAGTATTGCCCCCTTCTCTCTTTTTTTCTTTTTGTTTTCTTTTTTTTTGTATTTTTTGTGGCCACATTGGCACTTTCTATTTATCTCTCATTTGTCCTCTTTGGGATCTTTTAATTTGTCCTCTTTTGGGATCATTTATTTTGTCATCTTTGGGATCGTTTCCTCATTTAAGGGTAACACTCTATATTTTACAAGAATATAAAGAAGATCTTCACACTTTACAAGAAGTACTCAACATAAAGAAAACTGAAAAACTATCATGATGTATGCGAATGTATGCATCTGCTAGTGTAGTAGGATATACAATGGCACTAGCGCATCATGTAGAAATTATTATGTCAAGGCGCAACTAGCATGTGGCTCATCGATCAAGCAAAAGTATGTATGACATGAAGATCAAGCCATGAGATGATGGATGTTGCATGGTAATGTATCTCGGAAAGGCTATGGAAATGCCTTGATAGGTAGGTATGGTGGCTCTTTTGAGGAAGATATAAGGAGGTTTATGATGACAGAGCATATCATGCCAAGGGTTTGGATGCACCATAAAATAATGCACCAACTCTCAAGATGAGAAAGGGCAATGCAAGGTACCGAAGAGGCTAGCAATATATGGAAGGTGGAAGTGACAACATCGAATACTTGCATTAGTCTGAAGAACTCATGCATTTATTATCGATAACTCTCTATATAATCAGGAGGTTCACAAAGAGACAAGTACCCCGAGGAAGAGTGTATGGGGGTTTGGTTATCCTTGCGCATCCTCGACCCATGGTATGCGAGGGTACTCTATATATTCCAACCCCTCCAGAGGTTAGCGATCCATCTAGTACCTAGAGTTCTCAACTAATTTTTTGTAGTTTTCAAAAATAAACACGGATTTCCCAAAATAACATACCTATCACTAATAGGCTCAAGATCTTGGCACCAAAAGTCTAAACATTACTCAAATCAATACCTCAAAACTATTGCAAATTACTACTACACTTATAATAGAAACCTCAATTACCTACTCATGCAAGACACACTACTCAGTGCAACAAGTCAACTCTCTAAATAAGATAAGCTTGATAACTCAAGAGAGTTCCAAAAACATCAACCTGAATAAAAGCTCTTAAAAAGATAAGTATGAAAACTAAGAGCTAAGCATGACAGCAGCTATGAAAAGATAAAGAACACACAAAAGATAAGCAATCAAACCTATGTTGTGTTCTAGGGTGAAGTGGAGCGTGTTTCTCTTCCAAACAATGAAGGCTAGGGTCCAACTTGTCATGAACAGAAAGAAAAACTAAATCAAACTAAAAAGTAAAGAGCGAGACGCTCCAAGTTTAGCACATAACACATGAAGAGATAAAAATATAGCATGGAGAAGGACGAATTGATGATTGTTGATGGAGAAGGGGATGCACGGGGGCATCCCCAAGCTTAGACGCTTCAGTATCCTTGGATATTTCTTGGGGTGCATGGGGGCATCCCCAAGCTTGAGCGTTTGACACTCCCGGGTCTTCTTTCATCATCTTCCATTGGATACTTGAAAACTTTCTTCATAGGAAACTCATCATAAGCTAATTAGAGTGGTTAGTAACCATAATAAAATAATTTTTCTCCACTGTTAATATAGATATTCATGAATAGCTATTGTTTACCATGATTTCCAAAAAGCTTTTGCAAATAAAAAGAAGGCTTAAGATCTTCAAAACGGTGAAAACGCAAAACGTGGCAGAATCTGTGAAAAACAGACAAGAAGGTAGTAAATAATTATTTTGTGGTACTTCTGCAACTCAAATAAAAAAGCTCAGAACAGGCGCCAGAAAGCTAATTGTATAGATCATATTGTCAAAAAAATTCAGATCAGAAAGATGATCTGGTGATCTTTGGCTAATTTTTACGTCAAGAAGACATAATCTATTTCTGGACAGCATGTCACAACTTTTGAACTTTCTTGCGATCGGAGGCTAAAAGTTGGCACAAAGCTCGTAAATAAAGATACAATGATGTTGCTACAGTAGTAAAAAGCATCAAGACCACTAAAACTGAAAGTAAAAAAAATTTGGTTGCCTCCCAATAAGCGCTTTCTTTTATTCCTTTTAGCTAGGCATGATGCAAAAAAGATCAAGTTTTGTCAACTCCAAAAGAATAACTTGCCCGTGTAATGGACTCATAAGATAACTTAATCTTCTTTCAAGGGAAGTGTTCCATTCAATGGGAACATAATTATCATTGACAACAATAAGAACATCATCAATCCACCTTAATGGTTTATTTACGGAAGAATCAACAAGATGAACACCAAAAGAACATGGATAAAAGGTTTCAATTCAAGCATATCATACATTCTTTTGGGTAAAACGGAGGCACTAGCTCCAACATCACATAACGCAAAGCAAGAGAAATTATTCAATTTAATTTTGACCATAGGATCTCAACCATCTTCTAGTTTTCTAGGAATATAAGTCGCTAACTTGAGCTTCTCATCTCTAGCTTTGATAAGAGCATTGGTAATATGCTCAGTGAAGGCAATATTAAGTGTACTAGTGTGGGGGTCTTTAGCCGTTCTTTGCAAAAAGGTGATAACTTCAGAAAGATTACAATTATCAAAATCAAAATCACTACCATTAATTAAAGTGGTGGTGATGTCATCTAAGCTCATTCTCTTGTATTCTCTAAGTTCATGGGACCTTCTTGTCCTAGAGTTGAGGTATTAGCATCACCATTAATAGGTCGATTGGGACTAGGGATGTGTTGGGTGCTAAAAGTTTTGAGATCCTCAACAACTTGTATAGTGGCAATAGTAGTGTTAGTAGAAAGGATATTAATCATATCTTCCTCTTCTTTTTCTCTAGACCATCTATCCTTAAGTTTGGCTAGCATTCTATTGTTCTCATTAATTTGCACTTGAATAGCATTCATGGGTGTAGTTTTCCTTTCCTCAAGGGGAGAAGTTCTAATTTAAAGCATCTCTACATCATGAGGCATGTTGTCTACCTTCAAAGAGAGACTATCTAGTTTTTCTAATTTCTCTTCTACACTCTTGTTGAAGGCTATTTGATAAGTGCTCAAGTCCTTAAGCATGATACCTCTTTCAGAAGTGGAGTTTTTGGTGCTAGAATAAGTGTTGTTATTCCCATAATTGTTGGATGGGAACGGTCTATTTGTTACGCCCCGGCCACACCCACCGGTTCCCGGCGTACGCCTGGCGGGATCTAGACTGTCCCCACAGACCAACACTAGTCTTTCCTACGCACTTTGTCCTCACTCATGCGCACCAGGGAACAACTTCCCGGTCGGTCACCCATCCTCAAATCGCTCCAAGCCAAGAACGCTTAACTTTGGAGTTCTTTGGATCTGGGCTCCCGGAAAAGAAGCTGCACCTTGTTGATATGAGTAGTCTATCATTCCTATTAAGCCAGAATGTCACATACGATACCAAGTCTGTCGGGACCCGGGGTTAGCATATGCAAGTCCAGTTAAGACATAGTCATATGGAGAGCCGAGAACCGTACCCACTTGTCTAAGCAGACAAGGCCAAGCACAGAACGTTTTCGGAGAGCATCGTACGTGAGGGGCATCCCATCCAGGCCGGATGATCAACTGAGATGGGTCCTCATCGTCCGCACACAAGTCTAATGATATGGGTGGTGAACTCCCATATCCAAAGACAAGTCGCCTCAACCATACTATCGACTATCTCATAACTCTTACATAAACTTACTCCAGCACGATCACTTAGTCGGGGTCTAGGGCGGGCTCGATCATACCACAAAGTGTGCATGAGACGGAGTCTCGAGCAATCGCATCGCGATGCCCCAAGATGCGCACATCTAAGGGCCACTTGGTGTATGAAAGACCGCCAGCCAGATCACAACTAAGGTCTCGAAAACCCATACAAAGAGATGCATGTTATAAACATACACGCCGCACACATGCCTTGTATGAATAGCAGGTATCATTGCAATTCTCTACAAAGTATACATTTTTATTGATAACTCTTATAAAGTGCACACAGAGATGACAAACATGTGATCCAACATTACAACAACAAGCGGAAGCAAATTATGTCTGAGTACAGACAAGTTTAACAAATGGCTTAAGAAGCCTTATTTAAACACAAGCCATCCACGAGGGAACCAGTCGTCTGACTGGGACTAGACTAGCTTGATCTTCAGTCGTCCAGCTCGATGAAGAAGCCACCTTCGGGGTCAGTGGCGTCATCTAAAACATAGATTAAGCAAACGTGAGTACAAAGTCGTACTCAGCAAGACTTACATAGGAGCTATACTACTCATGCATATGTATCAAGGTAAAGGGAGGTGGGGTTTCACTTGCAGAAATGCCAGCTTTGACTTGGCTAGTCCTGAACTACGAGTACCAGACTTTGAGGTAAGAAGCGTACACGAGTCCACTACTTTCTCCAACCAATTACACCACTATGGTGCCTTCCTCGACTTCCCCACGAGAAAGCACGCCATAGTACTCACACTTATCTTGGTGTGTTTTAGAAGTATCCAGTTCAAGTTGTCTAATCATCAAGCTAAGCTTTCCAAGCAGTCCATAACCGCGGACGCGGCTATTCGAATAGTTTTGTTAACCCTGCAGGGGTGTACCGCTACACACACATGATCATCAGTTACCGCCTTTGATCTCGACACCATTCAAGGGGTGCCAACGAGGATGCTCACCACAACTGTTACCTCATAGCCGATCTAGTCCGAGAAAGCCGCCTACTTGGGTTGGCTACCACTATCGTTAACCCGGCCGGTTTACCGAAGTGGACCCAAATGATGTGTGCGTGGTGCATAAGCCGGTCTCGGATGAGCCGTTCTCTCACTTAGCATCCAGGCCACAGACCTACCAGAACTCCGAACTATTGCGACATTGAGCCCAATGTGTGGTTGTACTCTTCATCTTGGATCACCAGACAAGAACTCGGACTTAGGGCGGTGTTCAACGAGACAACCCACCGTGTACTCCTACAAAGCCTCTCATCGTTCACCTTGTATTAGGGTAGATTCACCAACACTTTTCTACCATCATTATCATGATCACTACCATCCCGACTCACATAACAGTATCATCATGGTATAACTCTAAGCATGCTATAAGCAGTAACAATTGCAGGGGCCACATGATATCAATCAACTCCTACATTTGCTAGGATTGTGGTTTTGCCTACTACTGTGACAAATGATAGGTCATGCAAAGGAATGGGTTCATCTATGCGGTAGAAACGTAGCATGGTAATCATCCTATACAATGCATAAGAGAGACATGAGACGGAATTGGGATTTTATTGACATGATCAATGGGGGTTTGCTTGCCTTGCTGACGAGGTTCGGGTTCGGGGTCTTCAACGAAGGGGGCAGCCTCCTGCTCCGGTTCCACCTCTACTCGACAAACAAAAAACAAGGTAGCAAAGTAAATACAATGCACAATCACATGATGGAAGGTTGAAACTTGATGTGTATGCTTGGATGTGTGAGGCAATTCCATTTAAATGGAGTATATTGCAAATTGAATTGCAAATTCAAACTCCAATTTGAATTCAAACCTAGAAAATTTACATGTGACATTGATTGATCAATTTGAATCATTTGGAAATGTGTATGATATGCCTCTGATGTGTAAGTGAAATGTAGCATGTTACCATGGTTCAAGTTGCAAAAACTTTTGAATTGAATTTGATTTAATTCCATTTAAATCAAATAGCAAATGCTACTGATCACATTTTAAATTCAACTCAAAAAATTTTGAAAGTTGTATATTTGGATAGCTTATTTTCTCCTGATCATTTTTCATATATTATTTGTCCAATTTGGAGTTGATATGAATTTTCTATGAATTTCCAAAGTTTGGGCTAATTTCTGGATTTTCTGGAATTTCTTTAATTCATTTCTATTTCTGGAAATTCATTTATGGCGTCAGCATGACTTCATGCTGGCGTCAGGGGGCCACTGACAAGGGGGTCCCACCTGTAAGCTCACTGTTTAATTAAACGGCTTAAACTTAATCCAGTGTTTAGTCAGGGGTTGGGCCCACATGTCATCGGCTCTGGGGTCATTAGGGGGGTGGATTAAGGCTAACCACGCCGGCCACGTCGGACTTGCCGGCGGCTAGTCGCCGGCGACCTTCCAGCACGGCGGCGACACACTGGAGGGTGATTCCGGGAACCATTTTGAGCGCTGCGACCACTGGATTGAAGCTCTTGACGTCGCGCGTCGAATGGGCCAAGGTACGGGTGCTGTGAGGCACCGTGGAGACGCCGGCGTCGAGCCCTAGCGGAGGTGGAGCCACTGGCTTGACGCAGTCGTCGATTCGGGGCACGAGGAGAAGCAGCAGTGGGCGTAAACGAATCTTAAGAGCACGGGGAAGACTACGGGCAACCTGGTGCAGGCGAAGGAGCACGAAAGTGAGCTCGAGCTCGTCCATGGCGGAGGCTGTGCTTGGCTCCCATGGCGGAATGGCACAGAGGAGGAGTTGGGGGGCGCGGGGATAGGCATAAGACGCAGCTGCTCACCAGGAAGGCGATGGAGCAGACGGCGTGCTTGGGGAGGAACTGGAGATGCCGGATTTTGAAGGCGACTTGCGGCGGCCGGAGTTAAGACGCCGAAGGGGGCGGCGGCTCTGGAGCTCCTCGGGATTATTCCTTCTGCACGGTGACGTAGTCGAGGACGGCGGAGGCTATGGACACCTTGGCTTGGATCGGGGACGACGGTGGCCACGAGTTCTTCACGACATTGCAACGGCGGCGCTCGGGTCTTCGTCGATCTTGGCGAGAGAGAGGGTGTGGGTGTCTCCAGAGGGGGGGAATGGTTGCGTGGCTCGACCAGGAGCTGCGTGGCGTGGCTAGACGTCTCCGGAGGGGCAGGTGGCGACTAGAGGGACGACGCCGTGCTCGGCTGTCTCGATGGGCATTCCAACGAGCAGCTTGGAGGCGCGGGGAGGGGGAAGAAGACCCTGCTGCCCTTGGTGGGCCGGCTGGGCTGGCTGGGCCGCCCTCGCCTGGGCGACAGGTAAGGTTTCCTTTTCTTTTTCTGTTTTTCTTTTCTGTCATTTGTTTTGGTAGCAAAAATAAATACCTAGCCATTTTCTAAAATTCTAGAACTTTTTATGTGGCCTCATAATAATGTAGACTAGCCACTTATAAAGTTTCAACATTTTTAAAATTCAAATAATTTGAATCTTAACTCAAATAGGGGTTTTTGATTTAATCCAAGGCACTGTTTGAATATTTGAAAAATCTATGAGCATGGGGTGGGTCCCACATCACTTGATATTTTATCACACTCATTTATAAGACTTTTCAAAAATCTAACATTAATTTTTGGAGAAGATTTTTATCTGGCCATTTGAATTAATTAATCTGGGGGTTTTTTTCTCCCATTTTGCTTTTGATTTTGATTTCAAAGATTTCTGTTGAAATTTTAACATGATGCAAGAGACTTAATAACCCTAGCACATTACCTAACAGAGGGTTCTGACAACTCGCCCCCACTCAACAGAATCTCGTCCCGTGATTCAGAAGTCTGCGGGAGGAAGGTGGGGTACTCGGCACTGAGACGGTCTTCTCTTTCCCACGTAGCTTCTCTCTCGGAGTGGTGTGACCATTGCACTTTCAGAAACCTAATCTTCTGACGACGAGTGACACGCTCTGCGGAATCAAGAATACGAACGGGGTATTCTCGATAAGAAAGGTCATCTTGGAGATCAAGCGTTTCATGGTCGACTTTGCGGATGGGGTCCTTTGTAACAGCCCACATGTAATAAGTTGCAAACACCATGTAATTTACTTTCTCTGTTGGACTTGTAACTTGGCATGGTGGAGGTTTATGTCATTTCATGTGGTGATTTAAATTGGCTTTGAGAATGGAGTCATGTTGAGTTGTTTTCCTTTGCATCCAAAGTGGTTCAAGAAGGGCAGTCATGGAATTTTCCTTGTCACATGCTCACTTCACTTGACCCCATACTTGGCCTAACCAGTTCATTTGCTATGGCAAGGGTTTTAAAACCCTCAAAGCATTTTTGCCACCACCAAAAACAGTAGCCCTAGTTCAAAGTGTTTTTGAATTCAAAAACAGGGCCACATTTTTGTTGTTGCCAAAATTGGTCAAACAAATTTTGAAAAATCTAGAAAAATGCAAGGATTAAGAATTTCAAACTCATGGAATTTTGACCCTTCTATTTTTCTCTCAAAAACTCTTCAAAGTCCTTTTCTATTTAATTTTAAATGGAAAAGGGTACTGTTTTGCTTTTGGGGATTTTTCACTACATGCAAAATTGATCAAATCAATTTTGGGTGATCAAGCATCTTTTTTAGGGGATTTTAAAAATATTTGGGATATTTTTATTTTCCCCTATCTTTTTCTTTTCCTTTTCTTTCTCTGTTGTTCTTTTCTTTTTGGAAAAGGGGCCCTGTTCCTCCCTTCTCACCTCCAGCCCAGCTGGGCCGCCTGGAATCAGCCCACCTGGAGCGCCCGTTCTTTTTTTTCCTTTCTCTCTCTCTCTCTCTCTCTCTCTCTCTGCCAGCCGGACCCCACCTATCATCCCCCTCCTCTGATTTTCTCCTCACGCACATGGCGTGCCCGTGGAGGAGAGGCTCTCCTTCGTCCACGTCGCCTCTCCCCCTCTCCTATATATGCGCCCAGCTCCTCGTCCCAACCCTAGCTCCATTTCCCTCGGGCGCCGCCGCCTCCATCGTCTCCTTCCCCGCGTCTTGTTCAAGTTCGCCATGGACAGGAGGTCCATGGCCTGAGGTGCCTGCGAAGCGAGTTGGTCGTCGTCCTCGTCTACGTCGTCGTCTGGCACACCGGCGACCTCCTTTCCGAGCCACCTGAGTCGTCGCCCCGCTGTGAGCTCGCCGACCCCCCTCCCCTGTTTCTTCAAGAAGCCGTTTCCGCCGTGTTTTTCCGTCGAGTAGTGGCTCCTGTTCGTGGCACGGCGAGGCGTGGCGTGTGGAAAAATGGGATCGGGGTACTCCCGGCTGCGGTTAGCAGAAGGCGTCGAGCCCCTGGCGATCTAGACGAGATGAGGGGGACGCCAGAACCCACGCGCGCGGAGCTGCAGTGTCTGAACTTCGTCAGACAGCAGCAAGGAGCTCCCTTTCTTCAGTTCTCGCCCCGATCCGCTTCGATTTTCCGCGCGAGACGAACACCGTAGCAGCTCCAGTGTTGATGCAGTGCTGCATCAGTGTGTTGGGTGCCTAGATCGATCCATAGCGCCGCAAGATCCCTCCTTTCTTCCCGTCGGCAGCCGACTGAACTTGGGATTCAGTTTCGTGTTCAGTTCAGCAAGCACCCTGTAGCTAGTTGATATTCAGGGCGAGCCGTGTTCTGTCAAACTCGATCAGTAGCCGAGGTGGTAGAGCGCCTGGAGTCGTAGCCGCGCGGTGCGGGGTTCGAACCCCCTGGGGTCGAGTTAACCCCCGAATTTTTGCTCTTTTAGAGCATGGCGTGGTAGCAGCTGGGCCTGGCCCGTTTGCATTAGCGCGCCAGGCGGCAGGGAGCAGCAGCTGGGCTGCTGGCCGAAGCCAGCCCAAGCTGGCTGGGCTTCCCTTTTCTTGTTTTTATTTATTCCTTTTCTTTTCTGTTTTTATTTTATTCAAGTTTGAATTCAAATTCAAAGTAGACTTTCACCTCCTGATCAATTGAGGCATGCCTTATATCAATTTGGGGTAATTTGAGCTACTGAGTTCAGTGGTGATATTCATTCTTGCAATTGGCCCCATTATTAAATGAAGCTTGGTCAAAAGTGCAATAAGCCCCCTGTTTAAATTCCTGTTCTCCCAAGTTTGGTCCAAAAATTCAAATGGCCCATGCCATATATGAATTTTGGGTAATTTTGAGCAAGGAATTGCATGGTGATACTGATTTCATCATCTGAACCTTTGTTTAAATTTATGAGGTGCAATTTTGCACCCAGCCCCCTGAACATCAGCTGAATTTGCAACTGCCCTTGCAAATTCAAACTGAGACATGTCATATATGTTTTTGGGGTGCTTTTCTGCAAGGAGTTCAGCAGAGATGTTTTCATGATGTGTTGTGCAACTTTAAGACAAGGTGTGATCACCTGGTGCAGAAGTTTTCATATCTGTCTATCTGCAGCATTTCAACTTCAGTGCATTTGAAATGTTATCCATCTGATCGTCAAGTCTGTTTCATGCCATCTTTTTCTTCAAGTCAGCCCTTAACATATTGTCATATGCTATGTGGCTGACCTCCAACAGTTGTTGCACCCTCCTATGTGTCAAGTTCACCGACACTACTCCGTCTCCGGAATCTTTGCTTTATTCTTTCATGTTATTTAATTCTTGTAATGCTTTCTTGTTCATGTCATGCTATCATGCTATTTACACCTAATTAAGGCTCAGACCAAAGCCATTACAATGTAAATAAAATGCATATGAAAGTGATGACTTGTCGTCGTCACCTTCATTTAAACTTGACTACACAGGGTCATATCATGTAAATAAAACTTAAACATGCCATCCTTGTTTGAGTTGCTTCAGTTGCTTACTTGTGTGCCTTTTCCTGCCGGTACCTCACGTTAGCACCTGAGACCGCCGAGGAGACTTACGTGGAGCTGTCCGACACCGAGCCCGAGGGTACCGTGAGTGCTGCTTCGACTACCTTACCAGGCAAGGGGGAGATCTGTGTCATTACTTTATAACTTTCTTCTCATGCCTAGCTGTAGATCTAGAACGTTATTGCTTGATCCTATCTACATTATATACCATATTTAAACCCATACAGCCATGATCCCCACATCCCAGCAAACCATTGTTCTGCTAAGTTACCGCTGCTCAGCCATTGCTTAGTATGGATAGAAACTTGCTGCTTACCCTATACATTTATGGTTGGGATATCATGTTATACAAGAAGTGGGTTGATATTTATTATTGTTAAATGATGTTAAACTATATTCGACGAAAGGTGGAAGGCTGGACTACTCCCGTCTGGTGCTTTGTTCCATTTGAGTCACCTAGGACCCGAGTTCTGGGTATTGTGTTTCTTGACGAGCGTGCCTAATCGTGTGTGGGGTTTTATGGGGCCCCCTTGTCTTACCTACTTAGCCTCGTACATTCTAGTGGTGGCCCGAGCTATTTTACATTTGCAATGTGTGTGTGCTGGTTGGATCCCCAGTTGTTTCCAAACCAAACCAGGGCCAGGAGGACATAGTTTCTTGGCTGGCCCAAATAGACCGGCTGAGGACCCGGTCTCATAAGAGAACTAACCGGTAATCCAAACCTGGAGTCATACGGTAGAGTCCGATTCGAGAGCATGGCAAGCTTTTGGGTTGGGTGTCGACTCACCGGGGGCCACCCGGATATGTGCGTTGTTAGTTAGAGGGACTCTGACGTTCCGGAGTTTCAGGCGCTTACCTAGCCAAGTGGAAACTGGGCGTACATGCGACGTCTATAATGGGCAGTTGGTACACCCCTGCAGGGTAAATCTTTTCGAAAAGCCGTGTCCGCGGTTATGGACTACTTGAGACCTACGTCTTGTTCATAGAATAACATCAACTGTAATTATGCTATAAAACCTGACAAACCGTGTGCGTGCCTTGGTTGTCTTTCTTCGTCCAGGGGGACCGAGAGAGAAACGAGGTTGTGTTATGTTTGCGTAAGTAGGTGGATAGCCGACTTACGACACGTTGTCAACGTACCTTCTTGGATCTCACCTGTATTCTGATAGAACGTGTAGCCACCATACATGCTAGTACGCTGCAAACTGTCTATGCCTTTACCTTACCTGTAGCGTTAGTTATTCCGTAATGACATGTTCTCACCCCCGTTTACGTTTCTGCCTTTACCGCTTTGCCTGATCGGCCGCTGCAGTGGACTACTACCTCGACCCCAGCACTGGACGATACTTCGTGGAGGTGCCCCCGGAGGATGACGACGAGTACGACTACGTCGACCAGTAGGATCCTTAGTTGGGCTCAGACGTTCCCGTGGGTGGATTTATGTGTAGCCCTCTCTAGGGAAATTTGGATCTTGACCGTACTCGGTCCCTACTATGCTTCCGCTTGATGTATTGATGTACTGATCAGATGTACTCTTGGTGATTTTATATATTTAGACAGTGGCGTTGTATGCCCTGCTCTATTATCTCTATATGTATTTCCTTTCTTGTAGATTTGTGTTTTTATACCTGTTGTCGAGAATCCGGCAGCGACACGAGTGCGAGTGTCGTGCGCCGGTGGCGTTTGATGCGCTTCTAACTCCGACCGGACGCGAAAGCGACTAGTTGGAGTTAGTACCGCATCAGGGGCCTTACAACTTGGTATCAGAGCAGGACTGACTGTAGGACCCTTTACTGGCCGAAGTTGAGTCTAGAAATTATTTTGGTAGTTATATAGGGAAATTTTCGGAGAGTAGGACCTCTTTCTGTTTTCTCCTTATCCCACCCTCCCACCCCCTTTTTCCGTGAGGAAGTGAAACGATGTTTTGTCTCTGCAACTTATCCCCTTTCAAAAATCTAGGTTCTCGTTTACATGAGGCCCCGATTCCTCTATACTTTTTTGCTAGCGACGAGATGTGTTGGCGTCTTTGAGACCACTGAGCCGCCACTTGGGGTTGACTGCTCTACCTCGCTTACGGCGTACCCCAGGTGAACCGTCCATACAGGATTGGCGGGCATCCTATGGTAATATGGATGTGGTGTCTTTCCCCTATGGACGACCGTGATGGCGGGCCGCTCATGGCAGATGTCTCATTGTCAGGTTTCCAACCGCTCGTATATATTGTTGTGTGCTCGCTAGCAGAAGATTATCTTGGTTTCGGATGCTCTTGGTTTGGAAATTCCAGTAGCACCTAGTTATCGACTTTCCGGGTTAACCTTGGTGGAATTTCAGCCTTCGGCTTTCTCATACCTCGTGAGGAAGTTTTGTTGTCAATTTTGCTTTAACTTCTGGTTACTTCAATGATTCGATCATGTTCTCATAAGTGTTCCTGTATACAGGATGCCAAGAGCGAACATGCCGCCACCAGAGAACCCTATCCTTGGGGAGGCTGTAGCTGCAGTGGCTCAGGGCACAGCTGCGATCCTTCAGATGCTGCAGAACCAGGGTGCTCAGAGGAATGATCGTCCACAGTACACTACGCTGCAGCAGTTCCTTGCGATCAGCCCACCCAGGTTCTCCGAGGCTCGAGAACCGCTGGAGGCGGATGACTGGATAGCAGAGATCAAGAAGCACTTAATTGCCAACACCGTCAGACCCGTCGACTACGTCACCTTCGCCTCCTTCCAGCTTCAGGGTGCCGCAGGAAGTTGGTTCTCGACGTACAAGGCAAACAAGGGTGATGCAGAGATCACGTGGGATGACTTCGTCAAGGATTTCAGAGCTGCTCATATTCCCATTGGACTGATCGAGAGGAAGCGCGAGGAGTTCTTAGCTCTGAGGCAGGGGGACAGGTCTGTGCAGGAGTATAACCTGGCCTTCGTCAGACTTGCCAGGTACGCTCCAGAGGAGGTCTCGTCAGAGGCCAAGCGCATTGCCAGGTTCCGCGGTGGTCTTGCCCCGGACATCAAGTATGCGCTCACCTTGTCCACGCCAAGCCTATTCTCAGAGTTCGTCGACCAGGCTATCAGACTGGAGTCAGCTGAGGCAGAGCGTTCCGCAGAGAAGAGGAAGCAGAGAGAGCACAGTTCAGCAGTGATGGCCCACAAGAAGGCCAAGTCCTGGGTTGCAGAGCCACATACTCAGCCGCAGCGTGAGCAGTTCCAGCCGAGGGGGGCAGTTGTCCGCACTTTTTCCCACCCTCCCGTCCCAGTGCAGCACGGACCTCGCTCTACTCCACCTTACGCGAGGCCGCCTCCTCCACAGGGTCAGCCCAGGCCTGAGATCACGTGCTTCAAGTGTGGCAAGCCGGGCCACAAGTCTCCGCAGTGCACCGACCCTCGTTACGCCAGGCTGCCTCCGCCCCCACCTCGCTCTACACCGAGCAACGCGATGGTGCGGGCCCAGCCACGAGCAGTCAGGGTGAACAACGTGACCGTCGCAGAGGCCCAGCAGTCGTCCGAGATTGTGCTTGGTAGGTTGCTTGTATGTTCAGTCCCAGCGTCAGTTTTGTTCGATTCCGGAGCATCCCATTCCTTCATGTCTCAGTCTTTTGCTTCAGCCAGTGACCTTCAGTCCGAGTTGCTCTATCCGCCACTTGCAGTCCACACTCCTGGTTCCAGATGCAGTTCCTCAGTTTTTGTTCCAAATGTGGAGATCAGTATTCAGGGTGCTATCTTTTCAGCCTCCCTGATTGTCTTGCCCCGTTCCGAAATTGATGTCATCTTGGGCATGGATTGGCTTGTCAAGTACAAGGCCAAGATTGATTGTCCGTCCAAGACCGTGTTGCTGAAGCACGATTCAGGCGCAGAGATTTGGTACACTTGTGGCTCGACAGTGGGATCAGCACAGTTGTACGCTCTGAACGCTGGAGTTGCTCCATTGATCGAGGAGGTCAGAGTTGTTCGAGAGTTCCCAGATGTCTTTCCAGAGGAGTTGCCAGGTATTCCACCCGTGCGTGCTATTGAGTTCGTGATCGAGCTAGAACCTGGTACACAGCCGATATCTCGGCAACCTTACAAGATGTGTCCAGAAGAGCTGATTGAGATGAAAGAGCAGTTGGTGAAGCTTGAGAAGGATGGGCTCATTCGTCCGAGCACTTCTCCTTGGGGTGTCCCGTGTCTTTTTGTGAAGAAGAAATATGGTACTAGCCGGTTGGTTCAAGACTACCGTGGTATCAACAAGAAGAGGATCAAAAACAAATACCCTTTGCCCAACATCAATGACTTGTTTGAGCAGTTGCATGGAGCAAAGGTGTTTTCAAAGCTTGATCTAAAGATGGGGTATCACCAGATTCGTGTCCGTGAGGAGGACATCCCGAAGACAGCATTCCGCACTCGTTATGGACTGTACGAGTTTACGGTCATGACGTTTGGCTTTTCAAACGCACCTCCGACGTTCATGAGGGCCATGAACTATCTGTTCCAAGAATGGCTAGACGTGTTCGTCCTCCACTACCTCGACGACATCCTTGTCTTTTACAAGTCAGAGGCTGAGCATGAGGAGCATCTCAGATTGGTGTTGATGAAGTTGAGAGATCACCAGTTTTATGCCAAGTTCTCCAAGTGTGAATTCTGGATGAATAAGGTCAACTTTCTTGGCCATGTCATTTCCTCAGAGGGCATTGCTGTTGACCCAGACAGAGTCCGGACGATTCAAGATTGGACTCCGCCGAAGAATGTCAAGCAGTTGAGGAGCTTTCTCGGACTTGCCAGCTACTGCAGGAAGTTTGTCGAGAATTTATCCAAGATAGCAAAGCCGATGACAGAGTTGTTGTGCAAGGGCAAGAAGTACTCTTGCTCACAGGCTTTCCAGGCAGCTTTTGATGAGTTGAAGATAAGACTGACCACAGCTCCGATCCTTACGCCGCCAGACGAGTCACAGCCGTTTCAAGTTTTCTGTGATGCCTCGCTGAATGGCCTTGGCGGGGTGTTGATGCAGGGAAAGAATATTGTGGCGTACACCTCCAGACAGTTGAAGCAGGCTGAGAGGAACTATCCGACTCACGATCTTGAGCTGGCTGCAGTGATTCATGCGTTGGTTACTTGGCGACACCTCCTCCTAGGGCGGAAGGTTGATGTGTTCACCGATCACAAAAGCTTAAAGTACTTGTTCACGCAGCCTAACCTGAACTTGAGGCAAAGGAGGTGGCTCGAGACTATTACTGAGTACTCCGTGGATATTCAGTATACGCTTGGCAAGGCGAATGTCATAGCCGATGCGTTGAGCCGTAAGGGTGATTGCAACAGTGTCCAGGTGAAGAAGATACACCCTGATTTGTGTGAGGCTTTTCGAAGGCTAAATCTTGAGCTAGTTCTAGCAGGCTATCTAGCCAACCTTGTGGTAGAGCCCACTATCCGTGAGAAGATTCGTGAAGCTCAGTCTGGTAGCTTGATGATTCAGAAAGTCAAGCAGGGTATCGCCGCCTCAGTTCCGAAGTACGGTTGCTATTCAGTGCATAATGACGGCACCGTGATGTTTGAAGAGAGAGTTGTTGTTCCCAAAGAGGGAGGTCTCAGAGAGGTCATCTTGAAAGAATCCCATGACTCGAAGCTTTCTATCCACCCTGGTAGCACCAAGATGTATCAGGACCTCAAGCAGAGCTTTTGGTGGACTCGTATGAAGCGGGATGTTGCCCGTTTTGTCTCCCAGTGTGATGTGTGCAGGAGAGTGAAAGCACAGCATCAGAAGCCTGCAGGGCTACTTCAGCCACTTCAGATTCCGGAGTGGAAGTGGGACCACATAGAGATGGACTTTGTCATGGGTTTTCCGAGGTCTCAGTAGGGCAATAATGCTATCTTTGTTGTCATTGATAACTTGTCCAAGGTTGCTCACTTTCTGCCTGTCAAGGAGACTGTCTCAGCTAGCCAGTTGGCAGAGCTGTACACCGCAAGAATTGTTTCGTTGCACGGCATTCCAAAGCAGATAAGTTCTGATCGTGGAAGCATTTTCACATCAAACTTCTAGAAGGCCTTTCAAGAGGCATTGGGTACGAAGATCCTCTTCAGTACCGCGTATCACCCTCAGACCAGTGGGCAGGTTGAGCGTGTAAACCAGATTCTCGAAGACATGTTGAGGGCATGTGTGATCTCGTTTGGTATGAAGTGGGAAGAGTGCTTGCCGTATGCTGAGTTCTCGTACAACAACAGCTATCAAGCAAGTCTACAAGCAGCGCCGTTTGAAGTCTTGTATGGTCGCAAGTGCAGGACACCTTTAAACTGGTCCGAGACAGGTGAGAGGCAACTGTTCGGTCCAGATGTGATCCAAGAGGCAGAGGACAGAGTGAAGATTGTCCGAGAACACCTAAAAGCAGCACAGTCTAGGCAGAAGGCCTATTATGACAAGAAACACCGTGGTGTTGACTTCAAAGTTGGTGACTTCGCATACCTCAAAGTGTCTCCACTTCGAGGCACACACCGCTTTGGGATCAAAGTCAAGTTGGCTCCCAGGTTCGTTGGTCCGTTCCGCATCCTCGAGACTCGGGGACCTCTTGCGTTCCGCCTCGAGCTTCCAGACAGCTTGGCTATGGTGCATGATGTGTTCCACTTGTCTCAGTTGAAGAAGTGTTTCAAGCAGCCAGAGCAGGCAGTGGACTTGGGCGAGATCCAGCTCAGTGCGGATCTTTCTTACTCAGAGCGTCCAGTCCGTGCTCTTAACTCGTCCGAGCGCAAGACTCGCAACAAGACCGTCAAGTTCCTCAAGGTGCAGTGGGCACATCACTCGGAGAAGGAAGCAACGTGGGAGCGTGAAGATCATCTCCGTTCTGAGTATCCTGAGCTTTTTCTTGCGTAGATCTCGGGACGAGATCCTATGTTGGTAGGGGAGAGCTGTAACAACCCACATGTAATAAGTTGCAAACACCATGTAATTTACTTTCTCTGTTGGACTTGTAACTTGGCATGGTGGAGGTTTATGTCATTTCATGTGGTGATTTAAATTGGCTTTGAGAATGGAGTCATGTTGAGTTGTTTTCCTTTGCATCCAAAGTGGTTCAAGAAGCGCAGTCATGGAATTTTCCTTGTCACATGCTCACTTCACTTGACCCCAAACTTGGCCTAACCAGTTCATTTGCTATGGCAAGGGTTTTAAAACCCTCAAAGCATTTTTTCCACCACCAAAAACAGTAGCCCTAGTTCAAAGTGTTTTTGAATTCAAAAACAGGGCCACATTTTTGTTGTTGCCAAAATTGGTCAAACAAATTTTGAAAAATCTAGAAAAATGCAAGGATTAAGAATTTCAAACTCATGGAATTGTGACCCTTCTATTTTTCTCTCAAAAACTCTTCAAAGTCCTTTTCTATTTAATTTTAAATGGAAAAGGGTACTGTTTTGCTTTTGGGGATTTTTCACTACATGCAAAATTGATCAAATCAATTTTGGGTGATCAAGCATCTTTTTTAGGGGATTTTAAAAATATTTGGGATATTTTTATTGTCCCCTATCTTTTTCTTTTCCTTTTATTTCTCTGCTGTTCTTTTCTTTTTCGAAAAGGGGCCCTGTTCCTCCCTTCTCACCTCCACCCCAGCTGGGCTGCCTGGAATCAGCCCACCTGGAGCGCCCGTTCTTTTTTTTCCCTTTCTCTCTCTCTCTCTCTCTCTCTGCCAGCCGGACCCCACCTGTCATCCCCCTCCACTGCTTTTCTCCTCACGCACATGGCGTGCCCGTGGAGGAGATGCTCTCCTTCGTCCACGTCGCCTCTCCCCCTCTCCTATATATGCGCCCAGCTCCTCGTCCCAACCCTAGCTCCATTTCCCTCGGGCGCCGCCGCCTCCATCGTCTCCTTCCCCGCGTCTTGTTCGAGTTCGCCATGGACAGGAGGTCCATGGCCTGAGGTGCCTGCGAAGCGAGTTGGTCGTCGTCCTCGTCTACGTCGTCGTCTGGCACACCGGCGACCTCCTTTCCGAGCCACCTGAGTCGTCGCCCCGCTGTGAGCTCGCCGACCCCCCTCCCCTGTTTCTTCAAGAAGCCGTTTCCGCTGTGTTTTTTCCGTCGAGTAGTGGCTCCTGTTCGTGGCACGGCGAGGCGTGGCGTGTGGAAAAATGGGATCGGGGTACTCCCGGCTGCGGTTAGCAGAAGGCGTCGAGCCCCTGGCGATCTAGACGAGATAAGGGGGACGCCAGAACCCACGCGCGCGGAGCTGCAGTGTCTGAACTTCGTCAGACAGCAGCAAGCAGCTCCCTTTCTTCAGTTCTCGCCCCGATCCGCTTCGATTTTCTGCGCGAGACGAACACCGTAGCAGCTCCAGTGTTGATGCAGTGCTGCATCAGTGTGTTGGGTGCCTAGATCGATCCATAGCGCCGCAAGATCCCTCCTTTCTTCCCGTCGGCAGCCGACTGAACTTGGGATTCAGTTTCGTGTTCAGTTCAGCAAGCACCCCATAGCTAGTTGATATTCAGTGCGAGCCGTGTTCTGTCAAACTCGATCAGTAGCCGAGGTGGTAGAGCGCCTGGAGTCGTAGCCGCGCGGTGCGGGGTTCGAACCCCCTGGGGTCGAGTTAACCCCCGAATTTATTCTCTTTTAGAGCATGGCGTGGTAGCAGCTGGGCCTGGCCCGTTTGCATTAGCGCGCCAGGCGGCAGGGAGCAGCAGCTGGGCTGCTGGACGAAGCCAGCCCAAGCTGGCTGGGCTTCCCTTTTCTTTTTTTTATTTATTCCTTTTCTTTTCTGTTTTTATTTTATTCAAGTTTGAATTCAAATTCAAACTAGACTTTCACCTCCTGATCAATTGAGGCATGCCTTATATCAATTTGGGGTAATTTGAGCTACTGAGTTCAGTGGTGATATTCATTCTTGCAATTGGCCCCTTTATTAAATGAAGCTTGGTCAAAAGTGCAATAAGCCCCCTGTTTAAATTCCTGTTCTCCCAAGTTTGGTCCAAAAATTCAAATGGCCCATGCCATATATGAATTTTGGGTAATTTTGAGCAAGGAATTGCATGGTGATACTGATTTCATCATCTGAACCTTTGTTTAAATTCATGAGGTGCAATTTTGCACCCAGCCCCCTGAACATCAGCTGAATTTGCAACTGCCCTTGCAAATTCAAACTGAGACATGTCATATATGTTTTTGGGGCGCTTTTCTGCAAGGAGTTCAGCAGAGATGTTTTCATGATGTGTTGTGCAACTTTAAGACAAGGTGTGATCACCTGGTGCAGAAGTTTTCAGATCTGTCTGTCTGCAGCATTTCAACTTCAGTGCATTTGAAATGTTATCCATCTAATCGTCAAGTCTGTTTCATGCCATCTTTTTCTTCAAGTCAGCCCTTAACATATTGTCATATGCTATGTGGCTGACCTCCAACAGTTGTTGCACCCTCCTATGTGTCAAGTTCACCGACACTACTCCGTCTCCGGAATCTTTGCTTTATTCTTTCATGTTATTTAATTCTTGTAATGCTTTCTTGTTCATGTCATGCTATCATGCTATTTACACCTAATTAAGGCTCAGACCAAAGCCATTACAATGTAAATAAAATGCATATGAAAGTGATGACTTGTCGTCGTCACCTTCATTTAAACTTGACTAGACAGGGTCATATCATGTAAATAAAACTTAAACATGCCATCCTTGTTTGAGTTGCTTCAGTTGCTTACTTGTGTGCCTTTTCCTGCCGGTACCTCACGTTAGCACCTGAGACCGCCGAGGAGACTTACGTGGAGCTGTCCGACACCGAGCCCGAGGGTACCGTGAGTGCTGCTTCGACTACCTTACCAGGCAAGGGGGAGATCTGTGTCATTACTTTATAACTTTCTGCTCATGCCTAGCTGTAGATCTAGAACGTTATTGCTTGATCCTATCTACATTATATACCATGTTTAAACCCATACAGCCATGATCCCCACATCCCAGCAAACCATTGTTCTGCTAAGTTACCGCTGCTCAGCCATTGCTTAGTATGGATAGAAACTTGCTGCTTGCCCTATACATTTATGGTTGGGATATCATGTTATACAAGAAGTGGGTTGATATTTATTATTTTTAAATGATGTTAAACTATATTCGACGAAAGGTGGAAGGCTGGACTACTCCCGTCTGGTGCTTTGTTCCATTTGAGTCACCTAGGACCCGAGTTCCGGGTATTGTGTTTCTTGACGAGCGTGCCTAATCGTGTGTGGGGTTTTATGGGGCCCCCTTGTCTTACCTACTTAGCCTCATACATTCTAGTGGTGGCCCGAGCTGTTTTACATTTGCAATGTGTGTGTGCTGGTTGGATCCCCAAATGTTTCCAAACCAAACCAGGGCCAGGAGGACATAGTTTCTTGGCTGGCCCAAATAGACCGGCTGAGGACCCGGTCTCATAAGAGAACTAACCGGTAATCCAAACCTGGAGTCATACGGTAGAGTCCGATTCGAGAGCGTGGCCAGCTTTTGGGTTGGGTGTCGACTCACCGGGGGCCACCCGGATATGTGCGTTGTTAGTTAGAGGGACTCTGACGTTCCGGAGTTTCAGGTGCTTACCTAGCCAAGTGCAAACTGGGCGTACATGCGACATCTATAATGGACAGTTGGTACACCCCTGCAGGTTAAATCTTTTCGAAAAGCTGTGTCCGCGGTTATGGACTACTTGAGACCTACGTCCTGTTCATAGAATAACATCAACTGTAATTATGCTATAAAACCTGACAAACCGTGTGCGTGCCTTGGTTGTCTTTGTTCGTCCAGGGGGACCGAGAGAGAAACGAGGTTGTGTTATGTTTGCGTAAGTAGGTGGATAGCCGACTTACGACACGTTGTCAACGTACCTTCTTGGATCTCACCTGTATTCTGATAGAACGTGTAGCCACCATACATGCTAGTACGCTGCAAACTGTCTATGCCTTTACCTTACCTGTAGCGTTAGTTATTCCGTAATGACATGTTCTCACCCCCGTTTACGTTTCTGCCTTTACCGCTTTGCCTGATCGGCCGCTGCAGTGGACTACTACCTCGACCCCAGCACTGGACGATACTTCGTGGAGGTGCCCCCGGAGGATGACGACGAGTACGACTACGTCGACCAGTAGGATCCTTAGTTGGGCTCAGACGTTCCCGTGGGTGGATTTATGTGTAGCCCTCTCTAGGGCAATTTGGATCTTGACCGTACTCGGTCCCTACTATGCTTCCGCTTGATGTATTGATGTACTGATCAGATGTACTCTTGGTGATTTTATATATTTAGACAGTGGCGTTGTATGCCCTGCTCTATTATCTCTATATGTATTTCCTTTCTTGTAGAGTTGTGTTTTTATACCTGTTGTCGAGAATCCGGCAGCGACACGAGTGCGAGTGTCGTGCGCCGGTGGCGTTTGATGCGCTTCTAACTCCGACCGGACGCGAAAGCGACTAGTTGGAGTTAGTACCGCATCAGGGGCCTTACATCCTTGAAGGACCGGAAGGAAGTGAGCAACTTCGGAAAGCCTATCTATGACAACGAAGATGGCATTGTTTCCTTTCTGGGTTTTTGGAAAGCCGGTGATGAAATCCATACCGACTTTGTCCCATTTCCACTCAGGAATAGACAAAGGTTGAAGTGTACCAGCAGGTCTTTGATGTTCTGCCTTAATGCGACGACAAACATCACATTCGGCAACAAATTGAGCAATGTCTCTCTTCATCCTGGTCCACCAAAATCTCTGGCGTAGATCTCGGTAAATTTTTGTGCTACCGGGATGAATCGAGAGGGGCGTGTCATGGGCTTCTTTGAGGATGAGTTGCCTTAGTTCCCTATTCTTAGGTACTACCAAACGATTTTCAACGAATACCGTTCCCTTGCTATCTGTGGAGAAACATTTAGCAACTCCGCGAACAATGTTCTCCTTGATACGGCGGACACCTCGTGCACGCCTTTGGGAAACTATGATTTGATCCTCAAGATTGTTACAATACGACTTACGACTTAGTGCATCAGCCATGACATTGGCTTTGCCTGGGGTGTAATAAATTACTACGTCGTAATCTTTTATCAACTCAATCCAGCGTCTTTGCCTGAGATTAAGATCTGGCTGGGTGAAAATGTATTTGAGGCTTTGGTGGTCGGAATAGATCTCGCAACGGTTACCAAGGAGGTAATGTCGCCAAGTTGTTAGGGCATGAACTATGGCAGCGAGTTCAAGGTCATGGGTAGGATAGTTCTCTTCATGTGGCCGCAACTGGCGTGAAGCATAAGCTACCACATGTCGATCTTGCAGAAGTATGCATCCTAACCCTTGCCGTGAAGCGTCACAATAGATCTCGAAATCCTTTTTAGTGTATGGAGGTGCAAGTACGGGTGCAGAAGTCAATCTTCTTATTAGCTCTTGAAAGCTTTCCTCGCACTTGGGAGTCCATAGGAATTTCTTATCTTTCTTGAGGAGTTCAGTTAGAGGCTTTGCAACTTTAGAAAAGTTCTCGACGAAGCGACGGCAATAGCTGGCTAGGCCAAGAAAACTCCTAACTTGCTTAACCGATTCAGGTGGAGTCCAGTCAAGGACGGCCTGAACTGTCTCGGGATTCACAGCAATGCCTTTTGCAGAAATCACGTGGCCTAAGTAGGTCACTTCTGGTAGCCAAAATTCACACTTGGAGAATTTAGCATACAGGCGATGCTCTCTAAGTTTCATCAATACCAGCCTTAGGTGTTCGTCATGTTCTTCTTCGTTCTTCGAGTAGATGAGAATATCATCAAGATAAACCACAACAAATTTATCTAAGTACTCCATGAAGATCGAATTCATCATGCGTGAGAAAGTGGAGGGGGCATTGGTTAAACCAAAGGACATGACGGTGTACTCGTAAAGACCATAACGAGTAGTAAAAGCCGTTTTAGGAATGTCCTCGTTTCGGATTTTGATTTGATGATAACCTAATCTCAAATCCATCTTGGAGAAGACAGAGGATCCTGCAAGTTGATCATAAAGATCATTGATCCTGGGCAATGGGTACTTGTTCTTTATCGTCGCTAAATTTAGCGGGCGATAGTGTACGCACATCCTTTCTGTTCCATCTTTCTTCGTTACGAACAGAACGGGGCATCCCCATGGCGATGAGCTAGGGCGGATGAAGCCTTTTTCCAACAAAGCTTCCAGTTGGGTTTTAAGCTCAGCTAACTCACGTGGGGCCATTTTGTATGGGCGTCTAGAAATTGGTGCGGTTCCTGGGGCAAGATCCACTATAAACTCTACACATCTGTCGGGTGGCATGCCCGGCAGCTCTTCAGGAAAGACATCCGGGAAGTCACGAACCATCGGAATATCTTCAAGTTCGGGAAGGGGAAGTACATTCAAGAAATGCACTTGGGTTCTTGTTCTGGGTGAGGTATAGTTGACGGTTTTGCCTGAAGGGTGGGTGAGTTTCACGGATTTGCCTTTGCAATCCAGGTAGGCATTCTGTCTTGATAGCCAATCCATGCCAAGGATGACATCAATATCTGAAGACTTGAGGGCTATGAGTGAAGCAAGGAATACTAAACCCTCAATTGCAATTTTATTACCATGGCTTACTCTATTAGTTTGCCATCTTGACCCTGGAGTTTGAATAATCATGGGGGTGGACAATTCAACAAAGGATAACTCATGACGAAGTGTATAACTTTCCGACATGAATGAATGAGATGCTCCTAGGTCGAAAAGAATGGTAGTAGGAACATAATTGACTGGGAGCGTACCAAGAATGACGTCAGTGGTGTCGTCAGTCTCTTCGGTGGCAATCTGGTTCACACGTCCACGAGTGGCTACCAGAAGTGACCTACTTAGGCCACGTGATTTCTGCAAAAGGTGTTGCAGTCAATCCCGAGAGAGTTCAGGCCGTCCTTGACTGGACTCCACCTGAATCGGTTAAGCAAGTTAGGAGTTTTCTCGGCCTAGCAAGCTATTGTCACCGCTTCGTCGAGAACTTTTCTAAAGTTGCAAAGCCTCTTACTGAACTCCTCAAGAAAGATAAGAAATTCCAATGGACCCCCAAGTGCGAGGAAAGCTTTCAAGAGCTAAAAAGAAGATTGACTTCTGCACCCGTACTTGCGCCTCCAGACACCAAAAGGGATTTCGAGATCTATTGTGATGCTTCACGGCAAGGGTTAGGATGCATACTTATGCAAGATCGACATGTGGTAGCTTATGCTTCACGCCAGTTGCGGCCACATGAAGAGAACTCTCCAACCCATGATCTTGAACTCGCTGCCGTAGTTCATGCCCTGAAGACTTGGCGACATTACCTCCTTGGTAATCGTTGTGAGATCTATTCTGATCACCAAAGCCTCAAATACATATTCACCCAGCCAGATCTTAACCTCAGGCAAAGACGCTGGATAGAGTTGATAAAAGATTATGACTTAGGAATTTCTTACACCCCAGGCAAGGCCAATGTCATGGCTGATGCACTAAGTCTTAAGTCGTATTGTAACAACCTCATGTTACAACAGTATCAACCACTTCTTCATGAGTAATTTTGCAAACTCAATCTTGAGATAGTTCCTCATGGATTTCTTTCTACCCTGGTGGCGAAACCAACCCTTGAGGATCAAATCATAGCCGCCCAGAAACAAGATAGTAGTATTCAAGAGATCAAGAAGAACATTGTTAGCGGAGTTGCTAAATGTTTCTCTGCAAATGATCAAGGAACGATATTCTTTGAAAATCGTTTAGTAGTTCCTGAAAATTAAGACCTAAAGCAGCTAATCCTTAGGGAAGCTCATGACACTCCCCTCTCAATTCATCCCGGTAGCACAAAAATGTACCGAGATCTACGCCAGAGATTTTGGTGGAACCGGATGAAGAGAGACATTGCACAATTTGTTGCCGAATGTGATGTTTGTCGTCGCATTAAGGCAAAACACCAAAGACCTGCTGGTACTCTTCAACCATTGTCTATTCCCGAGTGGAAATGGGACAAGGTCGGTATGGACTTCATCACCGGCTTTCCAAAAACCCAGAAAGGAAATGATGCCATCTTCGTGGTCATTGATAGACTTTACAAAGTTGCTCACTTTATTCCTGTTCGCGAGTCTATAACTGCTAGTCAGTTGGCGGTCTTGTATGTCTCTAGAATCGTGTCTCTTCACGGTGTTCCTTTGGTGATCAATTCTGATCGTGGTAGCCTTTTCACCTCTAGATTTTGGGAAATTTTTCAAAATGCTATGGGAACTCATCTCTCCTTTAGTACAGCTTTCCACCCTCAGTCTAGCGGTCAAGTTGAAAGGGTTAATCAAATCTTGGAAGACATGCTCAGAGCTTGTGTTATCTCTTTCGGAAAGAATTGGGAGAAATCTCTTCCATTCGCCGAATTTTCTTATAACAATAGCTATCAATCTAGTCTGGACATGGCTCCCTTTGAATTCCTCTATGGCCGACGATGTCGAACACCCCTAAACTGGTCAGAAACCGGTGAAAGACCACTCTTTGGACCGGATATGATCAAGGAAGCAGAAGAGCAAGTTCGCATTGTTCGTGGTCGATTGAAAGCCGCTCAGTCTCGTCAAAAGAGCTACTATGATCGTCATCATAGAGAGGAGAGCTACAATCTTGATGAGAAGGCTTACCTTCGGGTTACTCCTCTGAAGGGAACCCAAAGATTCGGTATCAAAGGCAAGTTGGCCCCACATTACATCGGACCTTTCCGCATTCTCGGTAAACGTGGAGAAGTTCCCTACCAACTTGAACTATCTCCGCACCTTTCCCGAGTACATGATGTATTCCATGTGTCACAACTCAGGCTTTGCTTCAAGGACCCCATCCGCGAAGTCGACCATGAAACGCTTGATCTCCAAGATGACCTTTCTTATCGAGAGTACCCTATTCGTATTCTTGATTCAGCAAAGCATGTCACTCTTTGTCAGAAGATCAAGTTCCTGAAAGTGCAATGGTCACATCACTCCGAGAAAGAAGCTACGTGGGAAAGAGAGGACCGCCTCCGTGCCGAGTACCCCACCTTCCTCCCGACGACTTTTGAATCTCGGGACGAGATTCTTTTGAGTGGGGGCGAGTTGTCAGAACCCGAACTAGGGTAAGTGCTAGGGTTTGTTTGATCCCTTTGCATCATATAAAAATTCATAGGAAATCCAAAAATGGGGAAAAGAAAAGCCCTGAGAATTTAATTCAAATGGCCAGATAAAAATCTTTTTCCAAAAATCATTTGAGTATTTGGAAAATTCCTATAAATGATGGTGATCATTTTAAAAGTGGTTTGGGTATTTTCCCATGCCCATGGAATATCCTAAAATTCGAACAGTGCTCTGGAAATTAAAGTTTACCCCTATTTGAATTGGAATTCAAATGTTTTGAATTTAAAAATTGCTCAAACTCTACAAGTGACTTGCTACTGGTCACCTAGGATTTTTGAAAATGTTTGGGAATTTTACAAAATTGCCTAGCTATTTAATTCTAGGCACAACAAAAATTACAGAAAAGAAAAGAAGAAGGAAAAGAAAAAGGGGAACACCCCGTGGCTTTTGGCCCAACTGAAGCTGTAACATCCCAAAATTCTCCGAATTTTGGAATGTTAATAAATTAAATAGATAATGATTATTTGATTGATGTGTTTGATTATCTCTGGGATTTAAAACTTTTGGAGTTTATTGGATATTAAAAAGAGAGGGAATAACATGACTTTCCCTAATATTCACCGTTGGTGTTTTGGAATTTATTATTTAAAAACAAAACCAACAAAATAAAATGAGAGAAGGTAATATGACTCCTTCAACATTTTAAAAGTTTGGAAAATATTTTAAATCTTTATTGGAATTCTTTTGATTATTCAAAATATTTCGCAACTAAAGGAAAATTCATTTGAGAGGATATAAAATGACTTATCCCTTTTTGTAAATAAAGTTGGAAATATTTAGAATACTATTTTTAAAGTTTTTAAAATTTATTTGGAGTATTATAAATAACTCTAAAATTAATTTAGAGATTTTATAATGCCAAGAGAGTTTTTATTTCATGGGAAAAGATTTATAAAATACTTTAAAAGTGTTGAAAAAGTATTTCAATGGAATATTTTTATTTTACCAAACTATTTTGGAGTAAACAATCTTAAAATTTATATTTTATTATTTAGAAATGGATTGTCAATGTTTTTGACCAAATAAAAATATTTTAAAAGGTTTATTGGATTTTATTTGATTTATGAAAAATATTTTATATTTAAATAAAGTATTTAGAAAAGGTTTTTATTTTTTATTTTCCTTTTTGGAAAATATTTGCTTTTTATAATTTTCTTTGTATTATTTGATGAATTTAGAATTTTATTTCATATTTTTCGGAGCTACGGTTATTTTTATTTTATTGTTTGAAGTTTGGTTTGTATCAAAAAAAGAAAAATACGGGCTGCCGGCCCATTAGCCTTTTTCGCACGCGAGCGTAATTAGAGCCCAACTCGGACCTAGTTTTTTTTTTCTTTCCATCTTATAAATAAAATTTCGGTTTTTCTATTTTTTCCTTTTATTTCTTTTTTCCTGGAAACCCTAGCGGCGGGTCCCGCTTCGCCGCCGCCGGGACCGCCGCCGCCGTCAGCCGCCGCCGCCTCCCGCGGACCTCGCCGAGCCGCGCCCGCGCCGGAGCGCCACCGCCGGCCGTCTCCTCGCGCGCGAGCACCGCGCCACCGCCGCCCCTCGCCGCCTCTCCCTCCACCGCGGCCAGCCGCCGGGCTCGCCTCGCGCCGCCGCGCTGGTTCGCCGGAACCGCAGGCGAGCCGCGCCGCCCCGCCACCGACCGGGCCGGGCCGCCGACGCCGCGGCCGCCGCCGGGCACCACGCCGCCGCCGGCCACCCCACCGCCCCTGCTGCCTCCTCCACGTCGGACGTCGCCGGAGCCGTGCATAGTTCGCCGGATTTCGAGTTCGCCGGAGCAACTCCGGCCAGATCCGGTTTCGAGGACCCGATTGCTTTTTCTGGAAAAATTATAATTGCGAACGGGTCCTTTTGGCAGAAAACCCCCCGTACTCGCACCGGCGATATCTTCTACACCGTAAGTCGGAACGAGGTGAAACTTTTTGCAACGCGTTCGTGTTGTTCTGTACTTTAGCATGGTATCAAGTTTTGCACACTTTGCACACTTTTGAATTTGAAGTTATTTCAAATTCAAATTCAAATTCCGGTGGCCGTATCTTTTATACCGTTGATCCAAATCGAGTGATTATTTTTGCGTTGGATCACTCGTTCCATGTACTTTCTGTTTATATCATGTGTACACAAAAATTCACAAGTTTATTGATCTGTTCAAATTAAAATTCATTCCATGTTGCAATTTCTATGACCTGCGTTGTAGTATTCCGTTTCACGTGATTCTTTTTGCATATTGAATCATATGAGACATCTTATCAGCAATATCGACATACCATTCATATTGCTATGATCTTTACTTTGATTTCATAATGCCTTGATCATACTTTTGTATCGACAACTCTTTATCCGTTGACTCTCTCGAGTTCGCGTTCCACCGATCACCCTCGGCACATCCACACCTTTGCACTTCAAAACCTTTTTATTTTGTTGCTAAAACCTTTGTGATTTGTTTTGTTAATCTTATGTTTTGTCATTGTGGTGTGATTGCTTATTGAGTTCTTTCGTTGACGATAGATTGCTCAGAGTGTGACGAGTAGAGTTGACTGGAACGTGAGAGCGAAGATCTTCATCGAATGTATAAGGCAAGTGATACTTTGACCATACTCATACCTATATTTTCTATATGCATTATGTTAGGAAATATCACTCTATTGCATTGATAGGTAGTTTACTTTACTGTTGCTGCAAACCAGTTAGGATAGCCATATGTTTTGACTTGTCTACCGTAGATCAACCTAGCCGTGTTGTTACTTTATTGCTATGCTTTGTAGACGTGGTTTGGGTTGTGAGAATTCATGGAGTGCTTGTGAGCTATTTAATAAACTGTGTAGCAACTTTATAATAAATAGAATTCACTTCTGGACGGGCGGGTTGCATCCCGGTAGTTGTGGCTCGGTTGAGGACAATGCCGGGGTTAAATGCACCCAATGGTTTGTTTTGGTGGTGAACCGGGTGCGTCATGGTTTCTACCCTCTCACGCAGTGGGCGCCGTCCAGGCTCAAAAAGATCAGACATGCAATATTACTAGTAGCTTCCGTGTACAGCCACTGGCTATATGGGCTCTGGCTTAGATGAGTAAGTTGTGGGGAACCTGGCCCTGGTAGCTAGCAGATGTAGAATTGTGTTAGGTGTACCGGCTACCAAAGGGTGGAGGCAACCTCTTCGGAAAGTCTTTGTCTCAATCTTCGGGTTGAGTCCAGTGGGGAACGTGTACAAACCTCTGCAGAGCGTATAAACTGATCATGATTAGCCGTGTCCACGGTTACGGACAAACTTTGAGCAACTAGTCAGTACTGTTGATGAATGATCTTGACAGATGAACACTTAATAATAATTTGGTTGGGACAAGAGTAGCATGGGTTGCTGTGTGTTTCAGGTAGAACTCAACTTAAAATTTTGACTAGTTTAGTTCAGGAGAAAATTGGCTTTCTGCAAAACAAAACCACAAGCCTTTCCTTTGACTTACCTTGCATGTAGTTGTAGGTCCTTTATATAAACTTTTCCGTGTCACTTGCCGTACAAATCAGATGTACTGACCCGTTGTCGGGCTGTAACCTTCGGTGTTGCAGGTTTTTCAGACGATCAGTAAGGTGCGTTTAGGGGTTGCGAGTCTACACTCAGCATGTTCGCATGTGGCTGTTGATGGGACTCCACGTTATTTGTTTTTGCTTCCGCTATATTTATATTGAATAAGCTAGCCTTGAGCTATGCAACTTGTTATTTATTTACTCTGGATCATACGTTGTATTAATGATGCACTTGTACTTTGATATACATCTATTATACTGTGTGTGCCAGCGAGTTCGATCCAGGGACTGGCACTTGAACACAGAGACTTCAATTCGGTGTGAATTGGGTCGTTACAGAAGCCCCCAGCCGGCCCAGCCCAGCCCCCTCGCTTTGTCGTCTTCCTTCCCGACGTCGAAGCAGCTCGGTGGCGGCCTGGGAGCACGCCGCGGCGCCACCGCGACGCCGAGAAGGCTCCAAGGCCCCCTGTGCCTCATCCCCTCGCCAGGAGAACGCCCAGAAGCTCCCCGTGTTGTTCCCCCTCCTCTGTTCCACCTCCTCGCCCTCTTCTGCTCGCTCTCGCCGTCGTCCGAGCGCTGCCGCAGAGCACGCTGCTAAGCCAGTGTGGCCATCGTCGTCGACGAGCCAGGCGAGTTTGTCCTACGCGTTCAGCTCCATCGACTCCCTCGAAGCCCCCTTCCAATCGAGCCCGAGGAGCCCTGACGTCGACGCCAGCCTCACCGGATCACCGCCAGCCACCGAGATCTCCATCGCCGGAATTCGCTAGCTACAGAGCTCCTCCTCCTTCGTCGAAACCTGTGTCTGCATCAGGGTGAGCTACACCGTCGAACGCCCCCTCCCTTGCTCTCTCTCTCGTGGCCGGGTTCGGGATTCCGGCGAGGTCAGTCCACGGCCGCCGCGCCTTTTGTCCTAGCCGTCGCCCTAGAGCTCGAGCTTGACCCCCGCCTACTCCACTACACGCGCGCGAGCAAGGGGCATCTTCCCGTCCAAGCCCGAGCCCTCCCCGTGGCTTCTAGCCTAATCCCGGCGAGGCTCCGTCCATCTCTCCGGCGAGCCCTAGCCATTAGGGCTAATCACCCAGCTTAACCCCCCCGAGTCCATGACAGGTGGGCCCCCTGCCCCCCTAAACCCCTCTGTTAATTAAACAGAGAGGGGTTAACCCCCTGTGTCACTGACAGTGGTGGCCCACTGGTCAGCCCCCCCTGTGACGTCATCACCACATCAGCATGACGCAATAAAAGATTTTCCAGAGATTTAAAATAATCCAGAAAAATCCAGAAAATCATTTAAACTTTGGAAATTCATAGAAAATTCATATTAACTCCAAATTAAACATATAATATATGAAAAATTATCAGAAAAATACAAGGATTAAGAATATGCAGTTTAGTTTTATTTTTGACCATTTTAAAATGGTTGAGCAGAAGCAAATGTGTATATGACTTAATTTGAATTCCAATTTGAGGTTTGAATTTGCATTTCAAATGCAATATACTTCAATTAAATTGAATATGCTACAAACCAGTACCATTCACTTCATGGACAACCTTATCATGTGTATGTGCATTTTTACTTCCGAAGTTATCCCCCCCCCCTTTGTTGACGATTGCCTCCGATGACAGACGTTCCGAGACGGTGATCACCCCGAAGAAGAAGACCACCGTTAAAACCCGTGTACCGTCAGCAAGGCAAGCAAACCCCCATTGATCATGTCTATAAAATCCTACTTCCCTCTCAGTCTCGCTTATGCATGTTTAGGAGATCATCGAGACACGTTCTTTCGCATAGTTGAACCCATTCCGATGCATGACCTATCTTTTTTTCACCGTATTAAGCAAACCACAATCCTAGCAGATTTAGGAGTTGAATGATGAGCATGTGGCCCCTGCAACTGTTACTTCTTTTGCTACTTAGTGATAAAATGAGGATGTTATGTTTGTGAGTCGGGATGGAATGAACACAATGATACTGATGATAAACGTGTTGGTGAATCCACTCTAAACAAAGGTGAAGGATGAGAGGCTGTGTAGGAGTACACAGTGGGTTGTCTCGTTGAACACTGCCCTAGGCCCCGAGTTCCTGTTTTGTGATCCAAGACAAAGAGTATGACCCCATATAGGGTTTTATGGGAGCCCTGTTTGGCCTCTTTACGTACCCGATCCGGTCCAGGAGTCACACTAGATTCGGGCTTTCCATTTGATTTATGTATAGATATGTGGGTCGACCTGTGAGGCAGTGAAACCATCTTTCAAAGGTGGTGTCTCGGTCCCTTACATTATCCGAGTCCGTTTCATGGAACCGGCCGGACTCTCGAGCGGTGACAAACTCAGGTAGTCGACTCCTGGATTAGAGAAGGTGATGTGAGGGTAGTGCCTTGGTTTCATCCACGTCCGACACCCGCTTGAAGGGTGACAAGAACGAGACGATAAGTGATGACACGCGTGTGAAGATGTACACCCCTGCAGGGTTAATGAACTATTCAAATAGCCGTGTCCGCGGTTATGGACTACTTGGAAACCTTTACTTGATCATAGACAACTTGAATGGATACTTATAAAACTCGCAAGATAAGCGTGAGTGCTATGGCGTGCTTCCTCGTGGGGAAGTCGAGGAAGTAACCATAGTGGTGTATTATTTGGAGACTTGGTAGTGGACTCGTGTATGCTTCTTACTTCAAGTCTGGTACTCGTAGTACAGGACTAGCCAAGTCAAAGATGGCACTTCTGCATGTTGAACCCCACCTCCTTTACCTTGATACTTGAGCATGAGTAGTATAGATCTGATGTAAGTCTTGCTGAGTACGACTTTGTACTCACGTTTGCTTATTCTATGTTTTAGATGAGAACCCGGACCCCGATGGAGTCACCTTCATGAAGCTCGACGTTGACTAAGTTAGCATAGTCCCATACAGCAGTCTGGTCCCTCGTGGAAGGGCATGTATGTTTACAAGGCTTCTCTAAGCCATTTGTTAAACTTGTCTGTACTCAGACGTAATTTGCTTCCGTTGTATGATGTAATGTGATCACAGACATGTGATCTTTGTATGCTCTATGTGTATATCTATAAATAAGTACTTTGTAGAGTTATGTGATGATACTTGCTGTTCATACTAGGCATGTGTGTTGCGTGTATGTTTATAACATGCATGTCTTAGTATGCGTTTTCGAGACCTTAGTTGTGATCTGGCTGGCGGTCTTTTATACACGAAGTGGCCCTTAGATGTGCGCAGCTTGGGGCATCGCGATGCGATTGCTCGTGACTCTGTCACGTTCACACTTTGTTGTATGATCGAGCCCGCCCTAGACCCCGACTAAGTGATCGGGCTGGAGTAAGTCTATGTAAGAGTTAGGGTTCAATCGATAACATGGTTGAGGCGACTTGTCTATGAGTATGGGATTCACCACCCATAAGTATTTAGACTTGTGAGTGGACGATGAGGACCCATCTCAGTTGATCATCCGGCCTGAATGGGATGCCCCTCACGTTCGATGCTTACCGAGAACGTTCTGTGCTTGGCCTTCTCTGCTTAGACAAGTGGGTACGGTTCTCGGCTCTCCATGTGATTGCATCGTGATTGGAATTACATACGCTAACCCCGGGTCCCGACAGACTTGGTATCAAGTCTTTCGGGACCCGGGGTTAGCATATGCAAGTCCAGTTAAGACATAGTCATATGGAGAGCCGAGAACCGTACCCACTTTTCTAAGCAGACAAGGCCAAGCACAGAACGTTCTCGGAGAGCATCGTACGTGAGGGGCATCCCATCCAGGCCGGATGATCAACTGAGATGGGTCCTCATCGTCCGCACACAAGTCTAATGATATGGGTGGTGAACTCCCATATCCAAAGACAAGTCGCCTCAACCATACTATCGACTATCTCATAACTCGTACATAAACTTACTCCAGCCCGATTACTTAGTTGGGGTCTAGGGCAGGCTCGATCATACCACAAAGTGTGCACGAGACGGAATCTCGAGCAATCGCATCGCGATGCCCCAAGTTGCGCACATCTAAGGGCCACTTGGTGTATGAAAGACCGCTAGCCAGATCAAAACTAAGGTCTCGAAAACCCATACAAAGACATGCATGTTATAAACATACACGCAGCACACATGCCTTGTATGAACAGCAGGTATCATTGCAATTCTCTACAAAGTATACATTTTTATTGATAACTCTTATAGAGTGCACACAGAGATCACAAACATGTGATCCAACATTACAACAACAAGCGGAAGCAAATTATGTCTGAGTACAGACAAGTTTAACAAATGGCTTAAGACGCCTTATTTAAACACAATCCCTCCACGAGGGAACGAGTCGTCTGACTGGGACTAGACTAGCTTGATCTTTAGTCGTCCAGCTCGATGAAAAAGCCACCTTCGGGGTCAGTGGGTTCATCTAAAACATAGATTAAGCAAACGTGAGTACAAAATCGTACTCATCAAGACTTACATAGGAGCTATACTACTCATGCATATGTATCAAGGTAAAGGGAGGTGGGGTTTCACTTGCAGAAATGCCAGCTTTGACTTGGCTAGTCCTGAACTACGAGTACCAGACTTTGAGGTAAGAAGCGTACACGAGTCCACTACTTTCTCCAACCAATTACACCACTATGGTGCCTTCCTCGACCTCCCCACGAGAAAGCACGCCATAGCACTCACACTTATCTTGGTGTGTTTTAGAAGTATCCAGTTCAAGTTGTCTAATAATCAAGGTAAGCTTTCCAATAAGTCCATAACCGCGGACGTGGCTATTCGAATAGTTTTGTTAACCCTGAAGGGGTGTACCGCTACACACACATGATCATCAGTTACCGCCTTTGATCTCGACACCATTCAAGGGGTGCCAGCGAGAATGCTCACCACAACTGTTACCTCATAGCCGATCTAGTCCGAGAAAGCCGCCTACTTGGGTTGGCTACCACTATCGTGAACCCGGCCCGTTTACCGAAGTGGACCCAAGTGATGTGTGCGTGGTACATAAGCCGGTCTCGGATGAGCCGTTCTATCACTTAGCATCCAGGCCACAGACCTACTAGAACTCCGAACTATTGCGACATCTGGACATCGAAAGGGATGAGTTAGTAAGCTGAGAGGGGTCACTGAGCCCAATGTGTGGTTGTACTCTTCATCTTGGATCACCACACAAGAATTCGAACTTAGGGCGGTGTTCAACATGACAACCCACCGTGTACTCCTACACAGCCTCTCATCGTTCACCTTGTATTAGGGTAGATTCACCAACACTTTTCTACCATCATTATCATGATCACTACCATCCCGACTCACATAACAGTATCATCATGGTATAACTCTAAGCATGCAATAAGCAGTAACAATTGCAGGGGCCACATGATATCAATCAACTCCTACATTTGCTAGGATTGTGGTTTTTCCTACTACTTTGACAAATGATAGTTCATGCAAAGGAATGGGTTCATCTATGTGGTATAAACGTAGCATGGTAATCATCCTATACAATGCATAAGCGAGACATGAGAGGGAATTGGGATTTTATCGACATGATCAATGGGGGTTTGCTTACCTTGCTGACGAGGTTCGGGTTCGGGGTCTTCAACGAAGGGGGCAGCCTCCTGCTCCGGTTCCACCTCTACTCGACAAACAACAAACAAGGTAGCAAAGTAAATACAATGCAAAATCACATAATGGAAGGTTGAAACTTGATGTGTATGCTTTGATGTGTGAGGTAATTCCATTTAAATGGAGTATATTGCAAATTGAATTGCAAATTCAAACTCCAATTTGAATTCAAACCTAGCCAAGTTACATGTGACATTGATTGATCAATTTGAATCATTTGGAAATGTGTATGATATGCCTCTGATGTGTAAGTGAAATGTAGCATGTTGCCATGGTTCAAGTTGCAAAAACTTTTGAATTGAATTTGATTTAATTCCATTTAAATCAAATAGAAAATGCTACTGATCACATTTTAAATTCAACTCAAACAAAGTTGAAAGTTGGATATTTGGATATCTTATTTTCTCCTGATCATTTTTCATATATTATTTGTCCAATTTGGAGTTGATATGAATTTTCTATGAATTTCCAAAGTTGGGTTTTAAGCTCAGCTAACTCACGTGGGCAAGATCCACTATAAACTCTACACATCTGTCGGGTGGCATGCCCGGCAGCTCTTCAAGAAAGACATCCGGGAAGTCACGAACCATCGGAATATCTTCAAGTTCGGGAAGGGGAAGTACATTCAAGGAATGCACTTGGGTTCTTGTTCTGGGTGAGGTATAGTTGACGGTTTTGCCTGAAGGGTGGGTGAGTTTCACGGATTTTCCTTTGCAATCCAGGTAGGCATTCTGTCTTGATAGCCAATCCATGCCAAGGATGACATCAATATCTGAAGACTTGAGGGCTATGAGTGAAGCAAGGAATACTAAACCCTCAATTGCAATTTGATTACCATGGCTTACTCTATTAGTTTGCCATCTTGACCCTGGAGTTTGAATAATCATGGGGGTGGACAATTCAACAAAGGATAACTCATGACGAAGTGCATAACTTTCCGACATGAATGAATCAGATGCTCCTGGGTCGAAAAGAACGGAAGTAGGAACATAATTGACTGGGAGCGTACCAAGAATGACGTCAGTGGTGTCGTCAGTCTGTTCGGCGGCAATCTGGTTCACACGTCCACGAGTGGGGGGAGGAGCGGGTTTGGCGGTGTAGACCTTCTGGGGGGGCTTGCCACGACCATTGTTGTTGCCTCCGGCACGGGGTGGAGCATTCTGATTCTGGAGTTGGTTCTGGGGACAATCACGAGAGTAGTGGCCTGCCTGACCACACTTGTAACAGGCTCCAAAGACAGTGCGTGGAGCTGGGTTTTTTGGTGGAGCTGGGTGGAACTGAGTTGGTGGACGAGGCGCCACATAGGATGGCCTCGGTGGGTTGTTCTGGCGGAACATACTATTGGGGATCCAGATCTTGCGCTTCTGGGAGCCTGAACTGGATGATCCATCATCTCTAGGGTGTTTGCGAAAGTCGTTGGGGAAATCAAGATCATAGAAAAGAGAAACTGAGATCTTGTCTCCCCTTATGACAGAAAATCCAGAAAAATAGCCAAACTTCAATAAATCATAGAAAATTCATATGAACTCCAAATTGGAGAAATAATATATGAAAAATGATCAGCATAAAATTCTCTATCCAAATATGCAACTTTCAACCATGTTTGAGTTGATTTTAAAATGGGACCAGTAGCTTTTTCTATTTGTCTTAATTGGAATTAATTCAAATTTATTCCAAATGCAATTCAAATTTGAACCATTGCAATACACCACATCTCACTTGTACTTCAGAAGCATATCACACATATGATCACATGGTTTCAAATGATCAAACATTTTCAAATGAAATTTGGTTAAATTGAAATTCATATGTGGAGTTTGAATTTGCATCTCAAATGCAATACATTTCATTTAAATCAAATGTACCACAAACCAGCACCATTCACCTCATGGACAACAATATCATGTGCTTGTGCATTTTACTTCCGAAGTTGTCCCCCCTTGTTGATGATTGTTTCCGGTACCAACTTTTCCGAGACGGTGATCACCCCCGAAGGAGAAGACCACCGTTAAGACCGTGTATCCTCAGCAAGGCAAGCAAACCCCATTGATCATGTCTATAAAATCCCAATTCCCTCTCAATCTCGCTTATGCATGTTTAGGAGATCAATTTGTATCGATTCTACCGCATAGTTGGACCCATATCCGATGCATGACCTATCATCTTGTCACAGTAGTAAGCAAACCACAATCCTAGCTGACATAGGAGTTAGTTGATATCATGTGGCCCCTGCAACTGTTACAGCTTATTGCATGCTTAGTGTTACACTGAGGTTGCTTTTGTTGTGAGTCGGGATGATGGTGAACATGGTGTCGATGAAAGTGAAACTGTGTTGGTGAATCCACCCTAATACAAGGTGAACGATGAGAGGCTGTGTAGGAGTACATAGTGGGTTATCTCGTTGAACACCGCCTTAAGCACCGAGTTCTTGTATGGTAATCCACGACAAAGAGTACAACCACACATTGGGCTCACTGACCCCTCTCGGCCTAGTACCTTGATCCGTCTCGACGTCCAGGAGTCACATTAGTTCGGGTTTTCCATTTGACATCTGCATAGAAAAAGAATGAAGGAATGGTTGCATCATATAGATATGTGGGTGCACCTGTGAGGCAGGAAAACCATCTTCCAGAGGTAGGTAGGAAAACCATCTTCCAGAGGTGGCGTCTCGGTCACCTACATTGTTTGAGTCTGTTTCGTTGATCCGGCCGGGCTCTCGAGCGGAGGCAAACTCAGATAGTCGACTCCTGGAATAGACCGTTTGTGAGCGAAGTGTCGTGGTGAACATCCTCGCTGTCACCTGTTGAACGGTGGCGAGACCTGGCGGTAACCGATGGTCATGTGTGTGTAGCTTACACCCTTGCAAGGTTAACAAAACTATTCAAATAGCCGCGTCCGCGGTTAAGGACTACTTGGAACCTGTACCTGATTATTAGACAACTTCAATGGATACTTATAAAACTCGCAAGATAAGCGTGAGTGCTATGGTGTGCTTCCTCGTGGGGAAGTCGAGGAAGTAACCATAGTGGTGTATTGGTTGGAGATGTAGTGGACTCGTTTACGCTTCTTACCTCAAGTCTGGTACTCGTAGTACAGGACTAGCCAAGTCAAAGCTTGCACTTCTGCATGTTGAAACCCCACCTCCCTTTATGTTGATACTTGAGCATGAGTAGTATAGATCTGATGTAAGTCTTGCTGAGTACGACTTTGTACTCACGTTTGCTTATTCTATGTTTTAGATGAGAAACCGGACCCCGATGGAGTCACCGACCTGAAGCTCGACGTTGACTAAGTTAGCATAGTCCTAGACAGCAGTCTGGTCCCTCGTGGAAGGGCATGTTTGTTTACAAGGCTTCTCTAAGCCATTTGTTAAACTTGTCTGTACTCAGACCTAATTTGCTTCCGTTGTATGATGTAATGTTGATCACAGACGTGTGATCTTTGTATACTCTATGTATAAGTAAATAAAGAAGTACTTTGTAGAGTTATGTGATGATACCTGCTGTTCATACTAGGCATGTGTGCTGCGTGTATGTTTATAACATGCATGTCTTAGTATGGGTTTTCGAGACCTTAGTTGTGATCTGGCTGGCGGTCTTTTATACACCAAGTAGCCCTTGGATGTGCGCAGCTTGGGGCATCCCGATGCGATTGCTCGTGACTCTGTCACGTGCACACTTTGTTGTATGATCGAGCCCGCCCTAGACCCCGACTAAGTGATCGGGCTGGAGTAAGTCTATGTAAGAGTTAGGATCCAATCGATAACATGGTTGAGGCGACTTGTCTATGAGTATGGGATTCACCACCCATAAGCATTTAGACTTGTGAGCGGACGTTGAGGACCCATCTCAGTTGATCATCCGGCCTGGATGGGATGCCCCTCACGTTTGAGGTTTTCCGAGAGCTTTCTGTGCTTGGCCTTGTCTGCTTAGACAAGTGGGTATGGCTCTCGGCTCTCCATGTGATTGATCCGAGAAAGCCGCCTACTTGGGTTGGCTACCACTATTGAACCCGGCCGGTTTACCGAAGTGGACCCAGGTGATGTGTGCGGGTGCATAGGCCGGTCTCGGATGAGCCGTTCTCTCACTTAGCATCCAGGCCACAGACCTACCAGAACTCCGAACTATTGCGACATCTGGACATCGAAAGGGATGAGTTAGTAAGCTGAGAGGGGTCAGTGAGCCCAATGTGTGGTTGTACTCTTCATCTTGGATCACCACACAAGAACTCGGACTTAGGGCGATGTTCAACGAGACAACCCACCGTGTACTCCTACACAGCCTCTCATCGTTCACCTTGTATTAGGGTAGATTCACCAACACTTTTCTACCATCATTATCATGATCACTATCATCCCGACTCACATAACAGTATCATCATGTATAACTCTAAGCATGCAATAAGCAGTAACAATTGCAGGGGCCACATGATATCAATCAACTCCTACATTTTCTAGGATTGTGGTTTTGCCTACTACTGTGACAAATGATAGGTCATGCAAAGGAATGGGTTCATCTATGAGGTAGAAACGTAGCATGGTAATCATCCTATACAATGCATAAGCGAGACATGAGAGGGAATTGGGATTTTATCGACATGATCAATGGGGGTTTGCTTGCCTTGCTGACGAGGTTCGGGTTCGGGGTCTTCAATGAAGGGGGCAGCCTCCTGCTCCGGTTCCACCTCTACTCGACAAACAACAAACAATGTAGCAAAGTAAATACAATGCACAATCACATGATGGAAGGTTGAAACTTGATGTGTATGCTTTGATGTGTGAGGCAATTCCATTTAAATGGAGTATATTGCAAATTGAATTGCAAATTCAAACTCCAATTTGAATTCAAACCTAGCCAAGTTACATGTGACATTGATTGATCAATTTGAATCATTTGGAAATGTGTATGATATGCCTCTGATGTGTAAGTGAAATGTAGCATGTTGCCATGGTTCAAGTTGCAAAAACTTTTGAATTGAATTTGATTTAATTCCATTTAACTCAAATAGAAAATGCTACTGATCACATTTTAAATTCAACTCAAACAAAGTTGAAAGTTGGATATTTGGATAGCTTATTTTCTCCTGATCATTTTTCATATATTATTTGTCCAATTTGGAGTTGATATGAATTTTCTATGAATTTCCAAATGTCCACCCACATATCTATACATAAATCAAATGGAAAGCCCGAATCTAGTGTGACTCCTGGACCGGATCGGGTACGTAAAGAGGCCAAACGGGGCTCCCATGAAACCCTACATGTGTTCATACTCTTTGTCTTGGATCACAAAACAGGAACTCGGGGCCTAGGGCAGTGTTCAACGAGACAACCCACTGTGTACTCCTACACAGCCTCCCATCGTTCACTTTTGTTTAGAGTGGATTCACCAACACGTTTATCATCAGTATCACTGTGTTCATTCCATCCCGACTCACAAACATAACATCCTCATTTTATCACTAAGCAGCAAAAGCAGTAAAAGTTGCAGGGGCCACATGCTCATCATTCAACTCCTCTGCTAGGATTGTGGTTTGCTTAATACGTGAACAAATGATAGGTCATGCATCGGAATGGGTTCAACTATGCGAAAGAACGTGTCTCGATGATCTCCTAAACATGCATAAGCGAGACTGAGAGGGAAGTAGGATTTTATAGACATGATCAATGGGGGTTTGCTTGCCTTGCTGACGGTACACGGGTCTTAACGGTGGTCTTCTTCTTCGGGGTGATCACCGTCTCGGAACGTCTGTTATCGGAGGAAATCATCAACAAAGGGGGGGGACAACTTCGGAAGTAAAAATGCACATACACATGATAAGGTTGTCCATGAAGTGAATGGTACTGGTTTGTAGCATATTCAATTTAATTGAAGTATATTGCATTTGCAATGCAAATTCAAACCTCAAATTTGAATCCAAATTAAGTCATATACACATTTGCTTCTGCTCACCCATTTTAAAATGGTCAAACATAAAAACAAATTGCATATTCTGCGTCGATTGCGAGCATCACCGGCTAAATTTAGCGACGATGGGTGTTGTAACAACTCATGTTACAACAGTATCAACCACTTCTTCATGAGGAATTTCGAAAGCTCAATCTCGAGATTGTTCCTCGTGGATCTCTTTTCAACTTGGTGGCGAAACCAACCCTTGAGGATCAAATCATAGTTGCCCAAAGACGTGCACGGGGTGTTCGCCGGATCAAGGAGAACATTGCTAGCGGAGTTGCTAAATGTTTCTTCACAGATAGTAAAGGAACGGTATTCTTTGAAAATTGTTTTGTAGTACCTAAGAATAGGGATCTAAGGCAACTCATCCTCAAAGAAGCCCATGGTAAACCCCTCTCAATTCATCCCGGTAGCACAAAAATGTACCGAGATCTACGCGAGAGATTTTGGTGGACCAGGATGAAGAGAGACATTGCTCGATTCGTTTTCCGAATGTGATGTTTGTCGTCGCATTAAGGCCGAACACCAAAGACCTGTTGGCACACTTCAACCTTTGCCTATTCCCGAGTGGAAATGGGACAAAGTCGGTATGGACTTCGTCACCGGCTTTCCAAAAACCCAGAAAGGAAATGATGCCATCTTCGTTGTCATAGATAGGATTTCCAAAGTTGCTCACTTCCTTCCCGTTCGCGAGTCTATAACTGCTAGCCAGTTAGCGGACTTGTACGTCTCTAGAATTGTGTCTCTTCACGGTGTTCCTTTGGTAATCAATTCTGATCGTGGTAGCCTTTTCACCTCTAGATTCTAGGGAAGCTTTCGGAATGCTATGGGAACTCATCTATCCTTTAGTACAGCTTTCCATCCTCAGTCTAGTGGTCAAGTCAAAAGGGTTAATCAAATCTTGGAAGACATGCTCAGAGCTTGTGTTATCTCATTCGGAAAGAATTGGGAGAAGTCTCTTCCATTCGCCGAATTTTCTTATAACAATAGCTATAATTCTAGTCTGAACATGGCTCCTTTTGCACTCCTTTATGGACGACGATGTCGAACACCTTTAAACTGGTCAGAAACCGGTGAAAGACAATTCTTTGGACCGGATATGATCAAGGAAGCAAAAGAGCAAGTTCGTATTGTTCGTGATCGATTCAAATCCGCCCGGTCTCGTCAGAAAAGCTACTATGATCGTCATCATAGGCAAGAAAGCTACAATCTGGATGAGAAGGCTTACCTTCGGGTTACTCCTCTGAAGGGAACCCAAAGATTCGGTATCAAAGGCAAGTTGGCCCCACGTTACATCGGACCTTTCCGCATTCTAGCTAAACGTGGAGAAGTTGCCTACCAACTTTAACTATCCCCTCACCTTTCCCGAGTACATGATGTATTCCATGTGTCACAACTCAGGCGTTGCTTCAAGGACCCCATCCGCGAAGTCGACCATGAAACGCTTGATCTCCAAGATGACCTTTCTTATCGAGAGTACCCTGTTTGTATTCTTGATTCAGCAGAGCGTGCCACTCGTCGTCAGAAGATCAAGTTTCTCAAAGTTCAATGGTCACATCACTCCGAGAAAGAAGCTACGTGGGAAAGAGAAGACCGTCTCCATGCCGAGTACCCCACGTTCCTCCCGACGACTTCTGAATCTCGGGACGAGATTCTTTTGAGTGGGGGCGAGTTGTCAGAACCCCAACTAGGGTAAGTGCTAGGGTTTGTTTGATCCCTTTGCATCATGCAAAAGTTCAAATGAAATTCAAAAATGGGGAAAAGAAAAGCCCTGAGAATTTAAATAAATGGCCAGATAAAAATCTTTTTCCAAAAATAATTTGAACATTTGGAATATTCCAATAAATGATGGTGATCATTTTAAAAGTGGTTTGGGTTCATTCCCATGCCCATGGAATATTCAAAAATTCAAAAGGTGCCCTGGAAATTAAATTTGACCGTATTTGAATTGAAATTCAAAATATATTTAATTTAAAAAATGTCCAAATTCTATATGTACTAGCTACTTGTCACTTAGTATTTATAAAATTATTTGGACATTTATTAAAAATGCCTAGCTAATTTAATTAGTGGGGCCAACCTATTTGCAGAAAAATAAAAAGAAAAAGAAAGGAGAGGCTTACCTTGTGCCCACAGGCGAAGGCCCACCTCTCCACTGGCCGGCCCAGCCCAGCTCGCCCGCGTGTCGTCTTCCTCCCCGCGGCTCCAAGCAGCTCGCTGGAGCCGGGGCACGCGCCGTGGACGCCGAGGACCTTCTAGGCCCCCCTTGCTCCTCTGTTCGCCACGCAACGCCCCTGGACACCCCCATTCCTTTCTCCCTCCTCAGGCTCCCTCTCCCCGTCTCCCTCTCGCGATTCCCGCGCGGCCCGAGCGCACGCCGGAGCACCACCGTGGAGAACCCGTGGCCGACGAGCTCCTCAGCCCTAGCCACCTTGTCCATCACGTGTAGCGACGTCGTCTTCGTCGAAGCCCTCTTCGAATCGAGCTGAGCAAGCACCACAAGCGACGGCAGTATCAACGAGTCGCCGCCGAAGCCGCAAGTTCGTCGTCGTCGATTCGCCGCCTCCGTCGCTCCTCCGGCTCTTCCGACCTCTACAACGTGCTCCTGGTGAGCTTCTGGTCACAAAAACCCTAACCCCTCAAAACCCGCAGCGTCTCCGTCGCCGTTCGCCATGACGCCGGAGTACAGCTTCGCCGCGGTGCTCGTCGGCGAGCACACGCAACGCAGACGTGGCCCAGACCACGTCCTTTAGAACCTCAGCACCCGTAGGCATCAAACGCACCTGTCATCTGGTCCTCTAGTGCAGTGAGGCGATGCCCGCGTCGCCGCCGTGTCTCTGTCGCCGCCGACGAGGTCATCGCCGTGCCCCCGGTGCTCCCCTATGGTCGCCGTGTACTCGGGGCGATGCGCACAAGCAAGGGCTACGCCCCAGTGCCTGCAGCGCATCCAACCGTGGCCGGGAACCCGATCCCGGCGAGCGCCGCCGTGCCCGAGCCGCCGGCGTCAAGCCGCCGGGCACTTAGCCCCTAACCCACCCCTAATCCTAACCCTAACCTCACTGACCAGTGGCCCCTCCTATGCTAATTAACCTCTGTTAGTTTAATCTAACAGGGATTTAAACCCACTGCCACTGACACCCCGACCCCACCTGTCAGGCCCCCCTGTGACATCACCCCCACCTCACCATGACGCAATAAATCATTTCCAGGAAATTGGAAATGGATTAAAGAAATTACAGAAATTCCAGAAAAATAGCCAAACTTCAATAAATCATAGAAAATTGATATGAACTCAAAATTGGACAAATAATATATGAAAAATTATCAGAAAAATGCAAGGATTAAGAATATGCAATTTGTTTTTATGTTTGACCATTTTAAAATGGGGCAACAGTAGCAAATGTGCATCTGGCTTAATTTGAATTCAAATTTGAAGTTTGAATTTGCATTCCAAATGCAATATACTTCAATTGAATTGAATTTGCCACAAATCAGTACCCTTTACTTCATGTCACAACAATATCATATGCTTGTGCATTTTACTTCCGAAGTTGTCCCCCCCCCTTGTTGATGATTGTTTCCGGTACCAGCTTTTCCGAGACGGTGAGCACCCCCGAAGAAGAAGACCACCGTTAAACCCAGTGTATCGTCAGCAAGGCAAGAAAACCCCATTGATCATGTCTATAAAATCCCGATTCCCTCTCAGTCTCGCTTATGCATGTTTAGGAGATCACCTTGTATCGATTCTACCGCATAGTTGAACCCATATCCTTTGCATGACCTATCATCTTGTCACAGTAGTAAGCAAACCACAATCCTAGCTGACATAGGAGTTGTTTGATATCATGTGGCCCCTGCAACTGTTACAGCTTATTGCATGCTTAGTGTTACAGTGAGGTTGCTTTTGATGTGAGTCGGGATGATAGTGAACATGGTGTTGATGAAAGTGAAACTCTGTTGGTGAATCCACCCTAATACAAGGTGAACGATGAGAGGCTGTGTAGGAGTACACAGTGGGTTGTCTCGTTGAACACCGCCTTAAGCACCGAGTTCTTGTATGGTAATCCAAGACAAAGAGTACAACCACACATTGGGCTCACTGACCCCTCTCGGCCTAGTACCTTGATCCGTGTCGACGTCCAGGAGTCACATTAGTTCGGGTTTTCCATTTGACATCTGCATAGAAAAGAATGAAGGAATGGTTGCATCATATAGATATGTGGGTGCACCTGTGAGGCAGGAAAACCATCTGCCAGAGGTGGCGTCTCGGTCACCTACATTGTTTGAGTCCGTTTCGTTGATCCGGCCGGGCTCTCGAGTGGAGGCAAACTCAGATAGTCGACTCCTGGAATAGACCGGTTGTGAGCGAAGTGTCGTGGTGAAAATCCTCGCTGTCACCTCTTGAACGGTGGCGAGACCTGGCGGTAACTGATGGTCATGTGTGTGTAGCTTACACCCTTGCAAGGTTAACAAAACTATTCGAATAGCCGCGCCCGCGGTTATGGACTACTTGGAACCTGTACCTGATTATTAGACAACTTGAATGGATACTTATAAAACCGGCAAGATAAGCGTGAGTGCTATGGTGTGCTTCTCAAGGGGAAGTCGAGGAAGTAACCATAGTGGTGTATTGGTTGGAGATGTAGTGGACTCGTGTACGCTTCTTATCTCAAGTCTGGTACTCGTAGTTCAGGACTAGCCAAGTCAAAGCTGGCACTTCTGCATGATGAAACCCCACCTCCTTTACCTTGATACTTGAGCATGAGTAGTGTAGTTCTGATGTAAGTCTTGCTGAGTACGACTTTGTCTCATGTTTGCTTATTCTATGTTTTAGATGAGAACCCGGACCCCGATGGAGTCACCGACCTGAAGCTCGACGTTGACTAAGTTAACATAGTCCCAGACAGCAGTCTGGTCCCTCGTGGAAGGGCATGTTTGTTTACAAGGCTTCTCTAAGACATTTGTTAAACTTGTCTGTACTCAGACCTAATTTTCTTCCGTTGTATGATGTAATGTTGATCACAAATATGTGATCTTTGTATGTTCTATGTGTATATCAATAAAGAGTACTTTGTAGAGTTATGTGATGATACCTGCTGTTCATACTAGGCATGTGTGCTGCGTGTATGTTTATAACTTGCATGTCTTAGTATGAGTTTTCGAGACCTTAGTTGTGATCTGGCTGGCGGTCTTTTATACACCAAGTGGTCCTTAGATGTGCGCAGCTTGGGGCATCGCGATGCGATTGTTCGTGGCTCTGCCACGTGCACACTTTGTTGTATGATCGAGCCCGCCCTAGACCCCGACTAAGTGATCGGGCTGGAGTAAGTCTATGTAAGAGTTAGGATCCAATCGATAACATGGTTGAGGCGACTTGTCTATGAGTATGGGATTCACCACCCATAAGCATTTAGACTTGTGAGCGGACGTTGAGGACCCATCTCAGTTGATCATCCGGCCTGGATGGGATGCCCCTCACGTTTGAGGCTTTCCGAGAGCGTTCTGTTCTTGGCCTTGTCTGGTTAGACAAGTGGGTACGGCTCTCGGCTCTCCATGTGATTGTATCGTGACTAGAATTACATACGCTAACCCCGGGTCCCGATACCAAGTCTGTCGGGACCCGGGGTTAGCGTATGCAAGCCTCGCTACAACACAATCATATGGAGAGCCGAGAACCGTATCCACTTGTCTAAGCAGACAAGGCCAAGCACAGAACGTTCTCGGAAAGCATCGAACGTGAGGGGCATCCCATCCAGGCCGGATGATCAACTGAAATGGGTCCTCATCGTCCGCACACAAGTCTAAATGATATGGGTGGTGAACTCCCATACTCATAGACAAGTTGCCTCAACCATACTATCGATTGTATTATAACCCTTACATAGACTTACTCCAGCCCGATCACTTAGTCGGGGTCTAGGGCGAGCTCGATCATACATCAAAGTGTGCACGAGACAGAGTCTTTAACAATCGTATCGCGATGCCCCAAGCTGCGCACATCTAAGGGCCACTTGGTGTATAAAAGACCGCCAGCCAGATCACAACTAAGGTCTCGAAAACCCATACTAAGACATGCATGTTATAAACATACACGCAGCACACATGCCTTGTATGAACAGCAGGTATCATTACAATTCTCTACAAAGTATACATCTTTAATAATAACTCTTACAGAGTGCACACAGAGATCACAAGCATGTGATCCATCATTACAACAAACAAGCGGAAGCAAAGTAGGTCTGAGTACAGACAAGTTTAACAAATGGCTTAGAGAAGCCTTATCTAAAAACAAGCCCTCCACGAGGGAACCAGTCGTCTGCCTGGGACTACACTAGCTTGGTCTTGGTCTGAGTCTTCAATCTTCGAGCTTCGGGTAGAAGCCACCATCGGGGTCGGTGGGTTCATCTAAAACATAGATTAAGCAAACGTGAGTACAAAATCGTACTCAGCAAGAATTACATAGGAGCTATACTACTCATGCACATGTATCAAGGTAAAGGGAGGTGGGGTTTCACTTGCAGAAGTGCCAGCTTTGACTTGGCTAGTCCTGAACTACGAGTACCAGACTTGAGGTAAGAAGCGTACACGAGTCCACTACATCTCTTCAACCAATTACACCACTATGGTTACTTCCTCGACTTCCCCACGAGAAGCACACCATAGCACTCACGCTTATCTTGGTGTGTTTTAGAAATATCCAGTTCAAGTTGTCTAATAATCAAGCTAAGCTTTCCAAGCAGTCCTTAACCGCGGACGCGGCTATTCGAATAGTTTTGTTAACCCTGCAGGGGTGTACCGCTACACACACGTGTCATCAGTTACCGCCTTTTGCGTGTCACCGTTCAAGAGATGACAGCGAGGATTCCACCACAATTGTTACCTCATAGCCGATCTAGTCCATGAAAGCCGCCTATCTGGGTTGCCTTCCACTATCGTGAACCCGGCCGGTTTACCGAAGTGGACCCAGACGATGTGTGCGTGGTGCGAAAGCCGGTCTCGGATGAGCCGTTCTCTCACTTGGCTACCAGGCCACAATACCTACAGATATCCGAACTACTGCGACATCTGGACATCGAAGGGGATGAGTTAGTAAGATGAGAGGGGTCAGTGAGCCCAATGTGTGGTTGTACTCTTCATCTTGGATCACCACACAAGAACTCCTACACAGCCTCTCATCGTTCACCTTGTATTAGGGTAGATTCACCAACACTTTTCTACCATCATCATCATGATCACTACCATCCCGACTCACATAACAGTATCATCATGCTATCACTCTAAGCATGCAATAAGCAGTAACAATTGCAGGGCCACATGATATCAATCAACTCCTACATTTGCTAGGATTGTGGTTTGCTTACTACTGTGAAAAAATGATAGGTCATGCAAAGGAATGGGTTCATCTATGCGGTAGAAACGCATCATGGTAATCATCCTAAACAATGCATAAGGGAGACATGAGAGGGAAGTGGGATTTTATCGACATGATCAATGGGGGTTTGCTTGCCTTGCTGACGGGGTTCATTCACGGGGTCTTCAACGAAGGGGGTGGCCTTCGATTCCGGTTGCACGTCTATCAGCAACATGACAATCATAGGATCAACATAATGTACAATGCACAATCACATGAATAAGATTGTAATGGTGATGTTCATGGTACTCATGTGTTGAGCATTCCATTTAAAAGGAGTATATTGCATTTGTAATGCAAATTCAAACTCCATTTGATTTATCGATGAATTTCAAATGCATTTGAATGCATGAAAGTTCATTTGAAAATGTTGATCATGAAGTGATGTGGTATAGTTGAAGTAATGTCTCTGATGTGTGGATGAATCCATTGGTATTAATGGTGTTGCAAAATCATTTGCAAAATCACTCCAAATTTTAATTTGAAAAGGATCCATATGCATGTTTGCTACTGTTCACCCATTTTAAAATGGCCAAACATGAAAACAAATTGCATATTCAAAATCCTTTTATTTTTCTGATAATTTTAGACATATTATTTGTCCAATTTGGAGTTAAAATGAATTTGCTATGATTTATTGAAGTTTTAAACAATTTCTGGACTTTTCTGGAATTCTTTTAATTCTTTTAAAAAGAAAACCCTTTATTGCGTCATGCTGACCTCTGTAGGACTTGGTATCAGAGCAGGACTGTCTGTAGGATTATCAAACCCTTGGTCGAAGTCGAGTCTAGCATTCTATAGTTATATAGTTACTCTGGGTATAAGGGAACAACGTAAGGCTTCTTTTTCTCCTTATCCTCATCAATCTGAATTCTGAGTCACCCTTATCTTTTATACGGGATGATAGGACTAGGCTCATCTATGTCTTACTAGAACATCTCGTTGTTTGCTTCCTTGTAGCCGTAGGAAAGCTGTGTTCAGTCTTCTAGAGTCTTTGTGCTTCCTATTTTGAGACATCCTATGTAAGTGCTGTTGAGATGTTGTGAGGATTTCCAATTCTCTTGCAATTACAGTCGTTATGCAGTCCGAGTCATTCCAGGTTTCTTCATAATCTGATGCATTTGCAAAATCCTTCTATCCTTTTCGGTTGTCCTTTTAGAACAACTTCTAGGTGGTATGCCCGACAGTTCTCTAGAGTTTGTTGTAGGTTTTGTTCTAGAAACCTTTAGTGATTCATTTCCAGCTTCTCCTCCCATTTTAGATGTCTTCTAGCCAGAATAACCACACTAACTATCGTGTTGGGGTACTTTGCTACTCTGACATATCTGTGGTAGCCCCTAGTAAACCTTGGTCATCCTCTAGAAATCTATCCAGAGATCCAACCCCTTAAACCTAGCCACCCGATAGATGTATAGAATTCATAGTGGATCTTATACCAGGCACAACCTCAATTTCCAGACGCCCATAAAGAATGGCCCCACATGAGTTAGCTGAGCTAAAAATCCAACTTGAAGTGTTGTTGGCAAAAGGCTTCATCCGCCCTAGCTCATCGCCATGGGGATTGCTTCGTTCTGTTCGTAACGAAGAAAGATGGAACAGAAAGGATGTGCGTAGACTATCGCCCGCTAAATCTAGCGACGATAAAGAACAAGTACCCACTGCCCAGGATCAATGATCTTTATGATCAACTTGCAGGATCCTCTGTCTTCTCCAAGATGGATTTGAGATTAGGTTATCATCAAATCAAAATCCGAAACGAGGACATTCCAAAAACGGCTTTTACTACTCGTTATGGTCTTGACGAGTTCACCGTCATGTCCTTCGGTTTAACCAATGCCCCGCCACTTTTTCACGCATGATGAACTCGATCTTCATGGAGTATTTGGACAAGTTCCTCGTGGTTTACCTCAATGACATCCTTATATACTCGAAGAACAAAGAAGAACATGCCGAACACCTAAGGCTGGTATTGATGAAACTTAGAGAGCATCGCCTGTATGCTAAATTCTCCAAGTGTGAATTTTGGCTACCAGAAATGACCAACTTAGGCCACGTGATTTCTGCAAAAGGCATTGCTGTCAATCCCGAGAGAGTTCAGGCCGTCCTTGACAGGACTCCACCTGAATCGGTTAAGCAAGTTAGGAGTTTTCTTGGCTTAGCAAGCTATTGTCGCCGCTTGGTCGAGAACTTTGCGAAAGTTGCAAAGCCTCTTACTGAACTCCTTAGGAAAGATAACAAATTCCAATGGACCCCAAGTACGAGGAAAGATTTCAAGAGCTAAAAGAGAAGATTGACTTCTGCACCCGTACTTGCGCCTCCAGACACCAAAAAGGGATTTCGAGATCTATTGTGATGCTTCACGGCAAGGGTTAGGATGCATACTTATGCAAGATCGACATGTGGTAGCTTATGCTTCACGCCAGTTGCGGCCACATGAAGAGAACTATCCAACCCATGATCTTGAACTCGCTGCCGTACTTCATGCCCTGAAGACTTGGCGACATTACCTCCTTGGTAATCGTTGTGAGATCTATGCTGATCACCAAAACCTCAAATACATATTCACCCAGCCAGATCTTAACCTCAGGCAAAGACGCTGGATAGAGTTGATAAAAGATTATGACTTAGGAATTTCTTATACCCCAGGCAAAGCCAATGTCATGGCTGATGCACTAAGTCGTAAGTCGTATTGTAACAACCTCATGTTACAACAGTATCAACCACTTCTTCATGAGGAATTTCGAAAGCTCAATCTCGAGATTGTTCCTCGTGGATCTCTTTTCAACTTGGTGGCGAAACCAACCCTTGAGGATCAATCATAGTTGCCCAAAGGCGTGCACGAGGTGTACGCCGGATCAAGGAGAACATTGCTAGCGGAGTTGCTAAATGTTTCTCCACAGATAGTAAAGGAACGGTATTCTTTGGAAATCGTTTGGTAGTACCTAAGATTAGGGAACTATGGCAACTCATCCTCAAGGAAGCCCATGACACACCCCTCTCAATTCATCCCGGTAGCACAAGAATGTATCGAGATCTACGCCAGAGATTTTGGTGGACTAGGATGAAGAGAGACATTGCTCGATTTGTTGCTGAATGTGATGTTTGACGTCGCATTAAGGCAGAACATCAAAGACCTGCTGGTACACTTCAACCTTTGCCTATTCCAGAGTGGAAATGGGACAAGGTCGGTATGGAATTCATCACCGGCTTTCCAAAAAGCCAGAAAGGAAACGATGCCATCTTCGTGGTCATTGATAGGCTCTCAAAAGTTGCTCACTTCCTTCCAGTTCGCGAGTCTATAACTGCTAGTCATTTGTCAGACTTGTACGTCTCTAGAATTGTTTCTCTTCACGGAGTTCCTTTGGTAATCAATTCTGATCGTGGTAGCCTTTTCACCTCTAGATTTTGGGAAATTTTTCAAAATGCTATGGGAACTCATCTCTCCTTTAGTACAGCTTTCCACCCTCAATCTAGCGGTCAAGTTGAAAGGGTTAATCAAATCTTGGAAGACATGCTCAGAGCTTGTGTTATCTCATTCGGAAAGAATTGGGAGAAGTCTCTTCCATTTGCCGAATTTTCTTATAACAATAGTTTCCAATCTAGTCTGAACATGGCTCCTTTTGAACTCCTATATGGACGACGATGTCGAACACCCCTAAACTGGTCAGAAACCGGTGAAAGACAACTCTTTGGACCGGATATGATCAAGGATGCAAAAGAGCAAGTTCTCATTGTTCGTGATCAATTGAAAGCAGCCCAGTCTCGTCAGAAAAGCTACTATGAGCGTCATCATAGGCAAGAGAGCTACAATCTGGATGAGAAGGCTTACCTTCGGGTTAATCCTCTGAAGGGAACCCAACGATTCGGTATCAAAGGCAAGTTGGCCCCACGTTACATCGGACCTTTCCGCATTCTAGCTAAACGTGGAGAAGTTGCCTACCAACTTGAACTACCCCCGCACCTTTCCCGAGTACATGATGTATTCCATGTGTTACAACTCAGGCGTTGCTTCAAGGACCCCATTCGCAAAGTCGACCATGAAACGCTTGACCTCCAAGATGACCTTTCTTATCGAGAGTACCCTGTTCGTATTCTTGATTCCGCAGAGCGTGTCACTCGTCGTCAGCAGATCAGGTTTCTAAAAGTGCAATGGTCACACCACTCCGAGAAAGAAGCAACATGGGAAAGAGAAGACCGCCTCCGTGCCGAGTACCCCACCTTCCTCCCGACGACTTCTAAATCTCGGGACGAGATTCTTTTGAGTGGGGGCGAGTTGTCACAACCCCAATTTAGGCAAGTGCTAGGATTTGAGTTCCCTTTGCATCATGTGAAAAATTCAAAAGAAAAATCAAAAATGGGGAAAAGAAAAGCCCTGAGAAATTAATTCAAATGGCCAGATAAAAATCTTATTCCAAAAATCATTTGAACATTTGGAAAATTCCTATAAATGATGCTGATCATTTTAAAAGTGGTTTGGGTATTTTCCCATGCTCATGGAATTTTCTAAATTTCAAACAATGCCTTGGAAAATTAAATAAACCCCTATTTGATTTGAAATTCAAATTATTTGAATTTCAAAAATGCCCAAAAGTTATGAGTGGCTAGCTAGTTATATCCTAAACCCACATAAAAGATTTGGGTATTTTATAAAATGCTCTACTATTTATTTCAGAGCAAGACAAATAGAAGAAAAAGAAAAACAGAAAGAAAAGAAAAAAAAACGCAAAGCAGCCCACACCCCTAAGGCCTCGGGCCCAACTAAACCTTCCCCGGCCCAGGCCCAGCCGAGCTTGTCATCTACCCCAAGCTGCTCGGTGGCGCGCTGGGAGGGCATGGCCGACGCCGCCGTGGCCACCGAGAGCCGTCTAGGCCTTCCCTTCCTTCCTTCTCGCGCCACGCAAGCCCCCAGAGTACCCCCGTACCTTCCCTCTCTTCCATGGGTCACCCCTGTTCTCCTACCTCGCGGATCTCGCGCAAGCCCGAGCACAGCCGGAGGACGCCGGCGAGCTTCTGCGCGGACAACGACGACGAGGCGCCGCACTAACGTGTCCATCAGAACCGCGTTCGTCTTCTCCGTCGTTTTGCGTCGTCAATTCGAGCTCAAAGGCCCCAGAGCGGATGCCAGCTCCAACTTCCTCCCGCCAGCCACCGTGGGCTTCGAGCTCAAATTTCGTCGCCGTCCAAGCTTCTCCGCCTCCCCTGACTTCTCCTTTACCCTCCCGGTGAGCTCACGGTTCGTTCCCCCCTAACCCCGGCTCCTCCCGTGCCCCCAATCGTCGTCGCCTTCTTCCAGTGGCTCCGGCCGCCGCGAAAGTTGAAGCCGTCGACGCCGTGGTCCTCCCCGGCGACGATGGACTAGCCCATCGTATGTGCGAGGCCACGGGGAGCCGACCGGTACCCTCTACAAGGCCCCTGGTGGCCGGGAAGCCCACTCCGGCGCACCTCCGCCGCACGCCGTGGTCGACGCCGGCTAACCGCCGGTGGGTAGATTATCTTAAGGCTAATCACCCCCACTAACCACCCCAGCAGCCACTGACAGTGGGACCCACAGCCCCCTAACCCCTCTGTTTAAATTAACTAAAACGGGGTTAACCACTGAGCCACTGACAAGGCTGGCCCACTGGTCAGAGCCCCCCCCCCACGTCAGCATGACCTCATGCTGACGCAATAAAAAGAACAGGAATTAAAAAGAATTAAAATAAATCAGAATAATCCAGAAAATCCAGAAAATGGCCAAAACTTCAATAAATCATAGAAAATTCATATGAACTCCAAATTGGACAAATAATATATTAAAAATGATCAGCATAAAATTCTCTATCCAAATATGCAACTTTCAACCATGTTTGAGTTGATTTTAAAATGGGACCAGTAGCTTTTGCTATTTGGTTTAAATGGAATTAATTCAAATTTAATTCAAATGCTAATTCAATTTGAACCATTGCAATACACCATATCTCACTTGTACTTCAGAAGCATATTACACACATGATCACATGGTTTATAAAGAACAAACAATGGCATTTTCAACCTGGCTAAATTAAACAACATATGGAGTTTGAATTTGCATTTCAAATGCAATACACTTCATTTAAATCAAATATGCCATAAACAATACCAATCACATCATGGACAACTATATCATGTGCTTGTGCATTCTATTACAATGTTGCCCCACCCCCCTCTTGTTGATGATTGTACCGGTAACAGTGCCTCCGAGACGGTGATCACCCCCGAAGGAGAAGACCACCGATAAGACCCATGTATCGTCAGCAAGGCAAGCAAAACCCATTGATCATGTCTATAAAATCCTATTTCCCTCTCAGTCTCGCTTATGCATGTTTAGGAGATCCCCGAGACACGTTCTTTCGCATAGTTGAACCCATTCCGATGCATGACCTATCGTTCTGTCACCGTATTAAGCAAACCACAATCCTAGCAGATATAAGAGTTGAATGATGAGCATGTGGCCCCTACAACTGTTACTTCTTTTGCTGCTTAGTGATACAATGAGGATGTTATGATTGTGAGTCGGGATGGAATGAACAAAGTGGTGTTGATGAAAGTGAAACGTGTTGGTGAATCCACCCTAAGCAAAGGTGAACGATGAGAGGCTGTGTAGGAGTACACAGTGGGTTGTTTCGTTGAACACTGCCCTAGGCCCCGAGTTCCTGTTTTCTGATCCAAGACAAAGAGTATGACCACATGTAGGGTTTTTTGGGAACCCCGTTTGGCCTCTTTACGTACCCGACCCGGTCCAGGAGTCACAATAGATTCGGGCTTTCCATTTGGCATGTGCATAGAAAAAGAATGAAGAAAAGGTTGCATCATATAGATATGTGGGGTGGACTTGTGAGACAGTGAAACCATCTGGCAGAGGTGGCGTCTCGGTCCCTTACATTTTCTGAGTCTGTTTCGTGGAACCGGCCGGACTCTCGAGCGGTGCCAAACTCAGGTAGTCGACTCCTGGATTAGAGAAGGTGATGTGAGGTTAGTGCCTTGTTTTCATCCACGTCCGACACCCGCTTGAAGGGTGACGAGAACGAGGCGATAAGTGATGACACGCGTGTGAAGATGTACACCCCTGCAGGGTTAATGAACTATTCGAATAGCTGTGTCCGCGGTTATGGACTACTTGGAGACCTCTACTTGATCAATAGATAACTTGAATGGATACTTATAAAATCCGCAAGATAAGCGTGAGTGATATGGTGGGCTTCCTCGTGGGGAAGTCGAGGAAGTAACCATAGTGGTGTATTGTTTGGAGACATGTAGTGGACTCGTGTACGCTTCTTACCTCAAGTCTGGTACTCGTAGTATAGGACTAGCCAACTCAAAGCTGGCACTTCTGCATGATTAACCCCACCTCCTTTACCTTGATACTTGAGCATGAGTAGTATAGATCTGATGTAAGTCTTGCTGAGTACGACTTTGTACTCACGTTTGCTTATTCTAAGTTTTAGATGAGAAACCGGACCCCGGTGGAGTCACCGACCTGAAGCTCGACGTTGACCTTGGTAGTATAGTTCCAGACAGCAGTCTGGTCCCTCGTGGAAGGGCATGTATGTTTACAAGTCTTCTCTAAGCCATTTGTTAAACTTGTCTGTACTCAGACCTAATTTGCTTCCGTTGTATGATGTAATATTGATCACAGACATGTGATCTTTGTATGCTCTATGTGTATATAAATAAAGAGTACTTGTAGAGTTATGTGATGATACCTGCTGTTCATACTAGACATGTGTGATGCGGGTATGATTATAACATGCATGTCTTAGTATGGGTTTTTGAGACCTTAGTTGTGATCTGGCTGGCGTTATTTTATACACCAAGTGGCCCTTAGATGTGAGCAGCTTGGGGCATCGCGATGCGATTGCTCGTGGGTCTGCCACGTGCACACTTTGTTGTATGATCGAGCCCGCCCTAGACCCCGACTAAGTGATCGGGCTGGAGTTTGTTTATGTAAGGGTTATGATTCAAATGATAACATGGTTGAGGCGACTTGTCTATGAGTATGGGATTCACCACCCATAAGCATTTAGACTTCTGAGCGGACGATGAGGACCCATCTCAGTTGATCATCCGACCTGGATGGGATGCCCCTCACGTTCGATGCTTTCCGAGAGTGTTCTGTGCTTGGCCTTGTCTGCTTAGACAAGTGGGTACGGCTCTCGGCTCTCCATGTGATTGCATCGTGACTGGAATTACATACGCATATTCCGGGTCCCGACAGACTTGGAGAGCAAGTCTGTTGGGACCCGGGGTTAGCGTATGTAATTCCAGTCACGATGCAATCACATGGAGAGCCGAGAACCGTACCCACTTTTCTAAGCAGACAAGGCCAAGGACAGAACGTTCTCGGTAAGCATCGAACGTGAGGGGCATCCCATTCAGGCCGGATGATCAACTGAGATGGGTCCTCATCGTCCTCTCACAAGTCTAAATGCTTATGGGTGGTGAATCCCATACTCATAGACAAGTCGCCTCAACCATGTTATCGATTGAATCCTAACTCTTACATAGACTTACTCCAGCCCGATCACTTAGTCGGGGTCTAGGGCGGGCTCGATCATACAAAAAAGTGTGCACGTGACAGAGTCATGAGCAATCGCATCGCGATGCCCCAAGCTGCGCACATCTAAGGGCCACTTGGTGTATAAAAGACCTCCAGCCAGATCACAACTAAGGTCTCGAAAACCCATACTAAGACATGCATGATATAAACATACACGCAGCACACATGCCTAGTATGAACAGCAGGTATCATCACATAACTCTACAAAGTACTCTTTATTGATATACACATAGAGCATACAAAGATCACATGTCTGTGATCACATTACATCATACAACGGAAGCAAATTAGGTCTGAGTACAGACAAGTTTAACAAATGGCTTAGAGAAGCCTTGTAAACATACATGCCCTTCCACGAGGGACCAGATAGCGGTCTGGGACTATACTAACTTAATCAACGTCGAGCTTCACGAAGGTGACTCCATCGGGCTCTGGGTTCTCATCTAAAACATAGAATAAGCAAACGTGAGTACAAAGTGGTACTCAGCAAGACTTACATCAGAACTACACTACTCATGCTCAAGTATCAAGGTAAAGGAGGTGGGTTCAACATGCAGAAGAGCCAACTTTGACTTGGCTAGTCCTGTACTACGAGTACCAGACTTGAGGTAAGAAGCGTACACGAGTCCACTACCAAGTCTCGAAACAATACACCACCATGGTTACTTCCTCGACTTCCCCACGAGGAAGCATGCCATAGCACTCACGCTTATCTTGCGAGTTTTATAAGTATCGATTCAAGTTGTCTATGATCAAGTAAAGGTTTCCAAGTAGTCCATAACCGCGGACACGGCTATTCGAATAGTTCATTAACCCTGCAGAGGTGTACATCTTCACACGCGTGTCATCACTTATCGTCTCGTTCTTGTCACCCTTCAAGCGGGTGTCGGACGTGGATGAAACCAAGGCACTACCCTCACATCACCTTCTCTAATCTAGGAGTCGACTACCTGAGTTTGTCACCGCTCGAGAGTCCGGCCGGTTCCATGAAACGGACTCGGATAATGTAAGGGACCGAGACACCACCTTTGAAAGATGGTTTCACTGCCTCACAGGTCGACCCACATATCTATACATAAATCAAATGGAAAGCCCGAATCTAGTGTGACTCCTGGACCGGATCGGGTACGTAAAGAGGCCAAACGGGGCTCCCATAAAACCCTACATGTGGTCATACTCTTTGTCTTGGATCACAAAACAGGAACTCGGGGCCTAGGGCAGTGTTCAACGAGACAACCCACTTTGTACTCCTACACAGCCTCTCATCGTTCACCTTTGTTTAGAGTGGATTCACCAACACGTTTATCATCAGTATCACTGTGTTCATTCCATCCCGACTCACAAACATAAAATCCTCATTTTATCACTAAGCAGCAAAAGCAGTAACAGTTGCAGGGGCCACATGCTCATCATTCAACTGCTAAATCTGCTAGGATTGTGGTTTGCTTAATACGGTGACAAAATGATAGGTCATGCATCGGAATGGGTTCAACTATGCGAAAGAACGTGTCGCGGTGATCTCCTAAACATGCATAGGCGAGACTGAGAGGGAAATAGGATTTTATAGACATGATCAATGGATTTTATAGACATGATCAACGGTGGTCTTCTTCTTCGGGGGTGATCACCGTCTCGGAACGTCTGTCATCGGAGGCAATCATCAACAAAGGGGGGGGGACAACTTCGGAAGTAAAAATGCACATACACATGATAAGGTTGTCCATGAAGTGAATGGTACTGGTTTGTAGCATATTCAATTTAATTGAAGTATATTGCATTTGAAATGCAAATTCAAACTTCAAATTTGAATTAAAATTAAGTCATATACACATTTGCTTCTGTTCACCCATTTTAAAATGGTCAAACATAAAAAAATTTGCATATTCTTAATCCTTGTATTTTTCTGATAATTTTTCATATATTATATGTTTAATTTGGAGTTAATATGAATTTTCTATGAATTTCCAAAGTTTAAATGATTTTCTGGAATTTTCTGGATTATTTTAAATCTCTGGAAAATCTTTTATTGCGTCATGCTGATGTGCGAATGACGTTATAGGGGGGCTGACCAGTGGGCCACCACTGTCAATGACACAGGGGGTTAACCCCTCTCTGTTAAATTAACAAAGGGGCTTAGGGGTCCAAGGGGCCCACCTGTCATGGACTTGGGGGGGTTAAGTTGGGTGATTAGCCCTAATGGCTAGGGCTCGCCGGAGAGATGGCCGGAGCCTCGCCGGGATTAGGCTAGAAGCCACGGGGATGAGGCACAGGGGGCCTTGGAGCCTTCTCAGCATCGCGGCGTGCTCCCAGGCCGCCACCGAGCTGCTTCGACGTCGGGAAGGAAGACGACAAAGCGAGGGGGCTGGACTGGGCCGGCTGGTTAGGCACTAATCCTTTCGCTAATACAAGGGGGACAAGATCTCAGACTTAGGGCGGTGTTCAACGAGACCACATAAAAGTTTTCATGATTTTATAAAATGCCTAGCTAATTGTTTAGCACAGCAAAACAAATAACAGAAAAGAAAAGAAGAAGAAATAGAAAAGAGAAACCCCTGGCCATTCTGGCCCAAATGAAGCCCCAGCCGGCCCAGCCCAGCTCGCCCGCGTGTCGTCTTCCTCCCCGCGGCTCCAAGCAGCTCGCTGGAGCCGGGGCACGCGCCGTGGACGCCGAGGACCTTCTAGCCCCCCCCTTGCTCCTCTGTACGCCACGCAACGCCCCTGGACACCCCCATTCCTTTCCCCCTCCTCACGCTCCCTCTCCCCGTCTCCCTCTCGCGATTCCCGCGTGGCTCGAGCACACACCGGAGCACCACCGTGGAGAACCCGTGGCCGACGAGCTCCTCAGCCCTAGCCACCTTGTCCATCACGTGCAGCGACGTCGTCTTCATCGAAGCCCTCTCCGAATCGAGCCGAGCAAGCACCACAAGCGACGGCAGCATCAATGAGTCGCCACCGGAGCCGCAAGTTCGTCGTCGTCGATTCGCTGCCTCCGTTGCTCCTCTAGCTCTTCCGACCTCTCCAACGTGCTCCTGGTGAGGTTCTGGCCACAAACCCTAACCCCTCGAAACCCGCAGCGTCTCCGTCGCCGTTCGCCATGACGCCGAAGTACAGCGTCGCCGTGGTGCTCGTCGGCGAGCACACGCAACCCAGACGTGGCCCAGACCACGTCCTTTAGAACCGAAGCACCCGTAGGCATCAAACGCACCTGTCATCTGGTCCTCTAGTGCACTGAGGCGATGCCCGCGTCGCCGCCGACGAGGTCGTCGCCGTGCCCCCGGTGCTCCCCTGTGGTCGCCGTGTACTCGGGGCGATGCGCACAAGCAAGGGCTAGGCCCCAGTGCCCGCAGTGCATCCAACCGTGGCCGGGAACCCGATCCCGGCGAGCGCCGCCGTGCCCGAGCCGCCGGCGTCAAGCCGCCGGGCACTTAGCCCCTAACCCACCCCTAATCCTAACCCTAACCTCACTGACCAGTGGCCCCCCCCCCCCTATGCTAATTAACCTCTGTTAGTTTAATCTAACAGGGATTTAAACCCACTCCCACTGACACCCCGACCCCACCTGTCAGCCCCCCCCTGTGACATCACCCCCACCTCAGCATGACGCAATAAATCATTTCCAGGAATTTAGAAATGGATTAAAGAAATTACAGAAATTCCAGAAAAAAGAGCCAAACTTCAATAAATCATAGAAAATTCATACGAACTCCAAATTGGACAAATAATATATGAAAAATTATCAGAAAAATGCAAGGATTAAGAATATGCAATTTGTTTTTATGTTTGACCATTTTAAAATGGGGCAACAGTAGCAAATGTGCATATGGCTTAATTTGAATTCAAATTTGAAGTTTGAATTTGCATTCCAAATGCAATATACTTCAATTAAATTGAATTTGCCACAAATCAGTACCCTTTACTTCATGTCACAACAATATCATGTGCTTGTCCATTTTACTTCCGAAGTTGCCCCCCCCCCTTGTTGATGATTGTTTCCGGTACCAGCTTTTCCGAGACGGTGATCACCCCCGAAGAAGAAGACCACCGTTAAACCCAGTGTATCATTAGAAAGGCAAGCAAACCCCATTGATCATGTCTATAAAATCCCAATTCCCTCTCAGTCTCGCTTATGCATGTTTAGGAGATCACCTTGTATCGATTCTACCGCATAGTTGAACCCATATCCTTTGCATGACCTATCATCTTGTCACAGTAGTAATCAAACCACAATCCTAGCTGACATACGAGTTGTTTGATATCATGTGGCCCCTGCAACTGTTAGAGCTTATTGCATGCTTAGTGTTACAGTGAGGCTGCTTTTGATGTGAGTCGGGATGATAGTGAACATGGTGTTGATGAAAGTGAAACTGTGTTGGTGAATTCATGATATGTAAAACGAGATATTGTTGTTCGACAATGATAAACCTGTGATATACAAAGAAGCATTGATGGGCCCTGACTCCGGGATTTGGCTAAATGCCAAATGATCCGAGATAGTATCCATGGAAGTAAGTCAAGTTTTGAACTTGGTAGACCCTTGGAAAGACTAAAAGTCTGAAGAATATATATATGGATCTATAATTGATTCGGATGAAATTGTTTTATCCATAAAGCTCAACTCGTTGGAAAATTGTTTTCTAGCAAGTTCAAAGGTTGACTACGGCGAAATAGTGTCGACCGTAGAAATGCTTTAGTCAGTTTGGGTTATATTAGCAATTACTACATATCTCATTTATAGGATATGGTAGAATGAACGTCAAAACAAAGTTCCTACACGGAAATATAACAAAGGACGTATATGTGATACGACCGGAATGTTTTGTCGATTCAAAGGATGCTAAAATAGATGCAAGCCTTGGATATCCAGTGATGGACTGAAGCTAGCATAATGGAGTTGGAATTTTTGTTGTGATGAAATTGCCAAAAGAGTTTGTTTTCATCAGGAATAACGAAGATGCTTGAATATTCAAGAAAGTAAGTGGGAGCTGAATAATATTTCTAAAACCTTATGTATATGACATGTTGTTGATTAGAAATGATATAAATTTCTTGACACAAATAAGGACTTTATTGAAAATAGTTTTCAGCTGAAGTACTTGGGCTAATATAGCATTAGTATTGAGCGCAGTGATCTATGAAGATAGTAAGTGCCTGATCATGCTAAAGCCAACACTGCATATTGACATGATACTAAAGTAGTTTAGTATGAAAACGCCAGGAAGGATGTTCTTGCCGAGGTCACGGTGAAAAGTTGTTTGCGGAAATCGGTGTTCATGAACATAGATAAGCAAAACACATGAATTGAATTTCACTCACATGCGTGTTTGGATTAATCATGTACACCATAATATGTAAAACGACCAGATATGTCCAACGCTCCAAAGGGTTGTGAGCAAGATACCAAAGTGATCAATATGTTGATCATTGGACAAGCAGTGAAAAGTTAAACTTCTGATAGATAAGATATGTTTCTCAGAAAATGGAGATAATGAAGAGCTCGTTGTAACAAGTTACACCAGCTGAATTTTGATGTAAACAGTTACACCAATTCAGTCTTCATACTTACTCCGATCGATTTTCGATTTTAATTGGGATTATGTGTTTCACACGTAAGGGTGGCACGGTATGGAGGAACTATGTCAAGTTCGATACTGTGGCGAATTCTATAACAGAGGCTAAGTATATTGTTGCTTAAAGAAGTAACAAGGAGGGTATTTTGAATCATAAATTCATTTATGAACATGGTATGGTTTCCTAGATGCTTGAAGCTCATGGAACATTGACGAATGATTTCATGACTTATTCTAAAGGAACCAAGGTCCTGCCAAATGATTCAAACATATACAAAGCTAAACTGATAAAATTAGTGAATTTTATGATAGCGTGAAAACGCGAAGATATGCAAGATACAAACGGGCCTGAAACGTCAGATCCGAAGATGAGGTCTATACCACAAATGAAGCATTTCTTACACCGGTATGCCATAGGTGTAAAGTGCTCAAGCACTGACAATATTATTGACTCTAGTGCAAGTGGGAGACTGTTGGAAATATGCCCTAGAGGCAATAATAAAATGTTATTATATATATATTTCCACGTTCGTAATTAATGTTTATATTTCTGTGCTATAATTGCAATGACCCTGACTATGAGATTCAGAAGAAAACTCACTTGCATGTGTGGAAATGTAAACACCAAGAGTTCCTGGTTTAGCCTCTAAGACCAGCTCATGTGCTAACTGATGATTACGTTTTCTTAATCATGGACATTGTTCTTGTAACAAGGATGTCAGTAGCAATGGGAACATATTGTTAGCAGAACAATGATGTTGAACCGACCCCAGAATTGAATGATATACTTAGAGATCACATCGTAACTACGTTATAAGTCATATCATGAAATGTTATCATATACGTAATTCCTTAGACCATGAGAGTATCGAGTTGCTTCACACAGGAAGACATGCTTTGGTTCTTAGATGAATCCTCCCGTAAATGGGAAGTAGTAAAATAAGTTCTGGGTATGTCAGATGGTGTGGCTAGTGACTGTGATAGTTCAAGAATGGGATTTGCTCCTTCACGATGAAGAAGATATTCACTTCGGGCCCACTCGGTATGACGGTATCCATAATAGTCTGGCCAGACGCATTGTGATTCAGTCACGGGGATACCGGAATACGATAACGAGAAAATGGACAAACGAGCAAAGAGGATAACGAGTGGCTTGTGTTCAAGAAGTTGTTACACATGGGTGCCAAACATCTCTCCTCTAACTTTGTCATATATCACGAAGCAAAGGGAATGGTACATGAATAAACATAATGGTTCACTCGAAGTTTCTTCGTGTATGTGTGGGAGTCAACATGGGTGTCCATGGCTCCGCTGTTGATTATTGGCTATTGACGAAAGGCTGTTGACCTATGTCCGGAAGATGTTCTGAGTCATGTCCGCATTATACCGAACCTATTGGGTCACACACTTAACAAGAAGTAGTCTGTTAGAATACTAGTATGGTAGAAGGTTTAGTGGAAGCAAAGCAGAATAGTTCATACGGGTACCGGAAGTAGTTCCGGAGATTTATGGAATAGTTCATAAAGGCACCAGAAGTAGTTCTGGGTATTTAGGATATGTTCGGATCTCTCTGGAGTAGTCCCAGGTGGTTCCGGAACATATGAAAATGGTAATGGGAAAGTTTACGATCAGCCGGAATAGTTTCGGTGATCGATGGACAGCTTAAACAATATGGTGTGTTCACCGGACATAATAACCTTTGCCCGGATGGCTCCGAAACCCATTTACATGGCTCCGGAACATTCGTTAGAGGTTCCGGAAGGTATTGGAAGTGCTCCAAAAGTGTCCGGAATGTCCCGAAACAGTCCCGGTAGGTCCCGGAAGGTCATGGAAGCTTCTAGAAGGTTCCGGAAGGTTCCGGGCAGTACCACCCACTGCCCTGCGCCCCTGGCCTTGGGGGGCAAGCCAACTAGGCTTCCCTGGCCGGCCAGGTGGTGGGGGCGCACCAAAAAGGGGTGGGAGATCCTCCAGGTGGGATTTCCAAATACCATTATGGAAGGTTTCCGGTGGGAAGGTATGTGTAGGTTTGGAAGGCTTGGGAGTCCAAGTTGGACTCCCAAACCTCCTTGAGCTGCGCCCTAGGCCCCTTGGCCACCTATATAAGGTGAGCCAAGGGTGGGGGGAAGACACACAATCAATCCCCAAGGCCTATGCGCCACCCTCCCTCCTCTAAACCCCGTTGCTCCACTTTTAGACCCCGGTTTAGACGCTGTTCTAGATCGGAATCCGTTAGGGTTTTCTCCCTCTAGTTTTTTCGGTGGCATTCATCTCTGGACGGCGGAGCGCTGCTGGATTGCTGCTACGGGATGTGTGGATACTAATGGAGGGGTCGTACCTTCGACCCTTCTTCGAGGAGCTTGTTCATGGGACTTGTCCGTGGGACTAGATCGCGGGACTTGTTCGTGGGATTGATCGAGAGACTGTTCGTGGGAGAACTTGCGAGATCTACTTCCACTACGTCCACGAGCTTCACCAACTCTACTTCCGCTACATCGGTTGGTGAGCCATGACCTAAAACCTTGTACGCAATCTTCTTGGATGATCTTGGGTTCTTGATTCGTAGGCCGAAATTTTTTGTTTTCTACTACGTTTCCCAACAGTGGTATCATGAGCGATCCTTGTTTAGATGCATGTTTAGGTAGATCATATGTTGATATGAGGCATTGATTTTCTTGTTTGCTTCCCTATCATGTGATCTTTTCTTTGCTCGACGGCATGATGTGATTTTGCTACAAGGTTTGAGTTTTGCCATGATCCCTCTATGCTGCTCTTAGTATGCTGGTTGCCTTGATCATGGACTACATCAAATTCCTTGGATCTCATCCTAGTCTTGCTATAGAAAATTTTACATGAACGGGCTTGTGGATTTTATGAACTCAAATCCACACGGGGGTCACGCGTTTAACGAAGTTTGGCTTGTGGCATTAGTTGCTACACGCACCCCGTATGTTAAACTAGCAACAAAAGAAGTATCGTGTTTTTGTTTTGTCTAGGGTTTCTCGTTTGCCTTGTAAACCTGCTTAACAACCACGATAAAAGTTGCAACAACCCGTGTAGATGGCGATCTAACTCGTTTTTGCAGAGTATGCATGTGTTGTGGTATAGCCTTCAAGATTTGCAATGTGTTTGTATGAGATGCTATATGTTATGTAATATTTATTCGCGACCTGCGTGTCGTGGTACGGCATGATGACTGGAGTCATATGATTGTCACTTAATTATGGCCTGCGTGCCAGAACTGTTTATTAGCTCGAGGCAAAGCAATAGATAGATGCAAGGTGATGATCTACGATGCAGAGGTGGACCCCGACGCACATGCCGGAAGCCGTGGTGATGTTCCCGGCGCCAAGGACAAAGTTGGTGGACACGGTGACTTCAACCACGACGACGTGAAGACAATGAAGACTTCACGAAGCAAAGGGCTATACTATATCACATAATTTTATGAACTGCCTGTGATGTTTATCCCTTTGTTGCACCCTTGTTTGATGCGCGGTAGTCGTATTTTATTAGGGTGATCTCTCGCAAAACAATATCAAGTTGATAGTGTTCTCCCAACTGTAGCACCGTCTATACTATGTTTCACACCGGAGCAGGTCATGTCACATGGGTGCACACGTGTGTGACGCATAAAAGGCGGGTGTGTTAAAAGAACACACAGCGCATTACACTTGGTTGTCTTGACGATTTGGATAAAAGTTTGCTACCGGAACACGCCCATCGAAAGATGAACAAGAATCACCTTTGGCGTGATTGGCAAGTTGGCCTACCGGTCCAGTCTAAGTCATCAGTGATGTCACATCAATGGCGGACGATTGGGTTGGATCTTGAATCACTCCAGCATCAATTACGAGAGATATTGATCTGAGTGGGAGCGCACTTAGTAATTAAATTGATTAATCACAAGTGCAACTTAATTATGAACAAAGTCTTAGTATTTGCATTATCGTTGTATAATAATGGCTCGCGTTACCACCTTCCCAATTGATTTTGATTAACTGTATTATCTGGTAAAAACTTTACGATTGGTACCGTATTGTGAGGACTATCCTCAATAGTGCCGAGAAGGACCATGTCCTATCGCAAATTTTTGATTCTCTCCCGCTGATGCTATGGATGATGTGACTTACGTCCATAATCCAAAATGCTAGAATTCCACCACAGCTAAGTGCATTGTCTTCACCACCATGAAACCCGAACTTCGAAAAGTTTGGGATAGTTATATTATATTCATGGAACTGAAAAATTGTTTTCAGTAGTAAGACAATTAATGTTGGATATAAGATATCTAGTACAATGTCTGATTGTAAGCATTAGTGAAAATGTTCATTGTGCTCTAAACAAAACTGATAAGTGTGGGATCCAGAAGAACACCGATCATATGATGATGAGAATTAAGGGAAAGGAGGTCCAAAGGATGTTAGTAAGACTTACACGCCGGAAATTCCATGGCCTGTGCCATCCTTAATCATGTGTGAGCTTTTGTGAGTAGGAGTGACATTGGAAATAGAACTATGATACGTATAAAGGCAAAACGAAAGAAGACTGGAATAACCAGCTCAGAAATGAAAGTCATACGGAGTTATAGATGAATTCATTGCTGGTCAAGAGATGTAATTCTTGGGGATCATGATTAAGCAGTTAATTGTGGATTCTGTATATTGTGATTAAACTGTTGATCACCGGAATATCACATCGATTGCATATTGATGCAACTCGATGCAAGAAATACTATGGCCTTTATGACTAGCTAATGATGAGTTTTGACACGCTCGGGAACACGGTAAAAGGTTTACTATACCGTGTGTTGACTCTATGATTATCTTCATAATTCATTTTAGAGTTGAGTAAATTGTTACTACACTTTAGCCTTGTTGCAAAACATCATTTTTGAATCATGTTTATTGCAAGAGAGTTGTTCCAAGCTATGAATAACACAAGGGCCATACTTCTATTGTGAATAGGTTGTATGTTATGAATCTTGATAATAATGCTAAACATCCATAACACTGACGCTAAACGTCGCAAGACTGACAGAAATACCACATATATGTTGCACTGTCGTTTATCACAAGTGACATAAAATGCATGTAGAATTTCCATAAGTGATGGACTTTCGAGTCATATGATTATGAATCACTTGACGCTTGTGATCTTTGTCTCGAAGTAATGTGACTAAAACACCGTTGATAGGTCATACATGAACGGGCAACTAAACCATTGGTAATCATACATGATGATGTGTGTAGTCCAATAAGTGTAGTTGTGTGCAGTGGATTCCCTATCTTCACTCATGAGTTGAAGTACATATGTGGATATCTGTTCAATAGAGACATACGTCTGAAATCTTTGAAATGTTCAAGGAATTTTAGAGTGAAATAGAAATTCATTGTAACAAGAAAATAAAGCTTCTGCAAATTAGATTGTAGAAAGTAATATTTGGGTTACAAGTTTAGCGAACGTCTGATGAGTTGTGAAGAAGTGTCATAACTTACGTCTCCCGGAACACCACTATGAGTAAAGTGTTCGAGAGATGTAATCAATCCATGTATGACACGGTAAGATCAAATATGACGTTTATCAATTTTCCATTATACTTATTAAAGTTATGCGTTAGTGACTACAGCTTTTACACTGAAAAGAGCACCATCAAATCTGTTGAAATGACACCATATTAGATGTGGTATGGACTGTTAAAACCATGTTGTCTTTTCTTAAAATTTGGGTATATGAGGCATATGTTTGACATACTCAAAACCCCAAATCAGATAAGTGCTACTTTGTTAAGGTTATGCCAAAAGTTTTGGTATTCCTCTATCACTACACAAAAGCAAAACTGTTTGCTGTTAAGAACAATGTATTTTGAAGAAAAATAGTTTCTTACAAAAGAGTGAGTGGGAGGACAGTGCAACTTGTCAAAGATTGTTGAATCTTCAGAGAAGTGCGCAGCTGAACCACACAGGTTAGACAAAAATCGTACAAACATTCATGATATGTAAAACGAGATATTGTTGTTCGACAATGATAAACCTGTGATATACAAAGAAGCGTTGATGGGCCCTGACTCCGGGATTTGGCTAAATGCCAAATAATCCGAGATAGTATCCATGGAAGTAAGTCAAGTTTTGAACTTGGTAGACCCTTGGAAAGACTAAAAGTCTGAAGAATATATATATGGATCTATAATTGATTCGGATGAAATTGTTTTATCCATAAAACTCAACTCGTTGGAATTTTTTTTTCTAGCAAGTTCAAAGGTTGACTACGGCGAAATAGTGTCGACCGTAGAAATGCTTTAGTCAGTTCGGGTTATATTAGCAATTACTACATATCTCATTTATAGGATATGGTAGAATGAAAGTCAAAACAAAGTTCCTACACGGAAATATAACAAAGGACGTATATGTGATACGACCGGAATGTTTTGTCGATTCAAAGGATGCTAAAATAGATGCAAGCCTTGGATATCCAGTGATGGACTGAAGCTAGCATAATGGAGTTGGAATTTTCGTTGTGATGAAATTGCCAAAAGAGTTTGTTTTCATCAGGAATAACGAAGATGCTTGAATATTCAAGAAAGTAAGTGGGAGCTGAATAATATTTCTAAAACCTTATGTATATGACATGTTGTTGATTAGAAATGATATAAATTTCTTGACACAAATAAGGACTTTATTGAAAATAGTTTTCAGCTGAAGTACTTGGGCTAATATAGCATTAGTATTGAGCGCAGTGATCTATGAAGATAGTAAGTGCCTGATCATGCTAAAGCCAACACTGCATATTGACATGATACTAAAGTAGTTTAGTATGAAAACGCCAGGAAGGATGTTCTTGCCGAGGTCACGGTGAAAAGTTGTTTGCGGAAATCGGTGTTCATGAACATAGATAAGCAAAACACATGAATTGAATTTCACTCACATGCGTGTTTGGATTAATCATGTACACCATAATATGTAAAACGACCAGATATGTCCAACGCTCCAAAAGGTTGTGAGCAAGATACCAAAGTGATCAATATGTTGATCATTGGACAAGCAGTGAAAAGTTAAACTTATGATAGATAAGATATGTTTCTCAGAAAATGGAGATAATGAAGAGCTCATTGTAACAAGTTACACCAGCTGAATTTTGATGTAAACAGTTACACCAATTCAGTCTTCATACTTACTCCGATCGATTTTCGATTTTAATTGGGATTATGTGTTTCACACGTAAGGGTGGCACGGTATGGAGGAACTATGTCAAGTTCGATACTGTGGCGAATTCTATAACAGAGGCTAAGTATATTGTTGCTTAAAGAAGTAACAAGGAGGGTATTTTGAATCATAAATTCATTTATGAACATGGTATGGTTTCCTAGATGCTTGAAGCTCATGGAACATTGACGAATGATTTCATGACTTATTCTAAAGGAACCAAGGTCCTGCCAAATGATTCAAACATATACAAAGCTAAACTGATAAAATTAGTGAATTTTATGATAGCGTGAAAACGTGAAGATATGCAAGATACAAACGGGCCTGAAACGTCAGATCCGAAGATGAGGTCTATACCACAAATGAAGCATTTCTTACACCGGTATGCCATAGGTGTAAAGTGCTCAAGCACTGACAATATTATTGACTCTAGTGCAAGTGGGAGACTGTTGGAAATATGCCCTAGAGGCAATAATAAAATGTTATTATATATATATTTCCACGTTCGTAATTAATGTTTATATTTCTGTGCTATAATTGCAATGACCCTGACTATGAGATTCAGAAGAAAACTCACTTGCATGTGTGGAAATGTAAACACCAAGAGTTCCTGGTTTAGCCTCTAAGACCAGCTCATGTGCTAACTGATGATTACGTTTTCTTAATCATGGACATTGTTCTTGTAACAAGGATGTCAGTAGCAATGGGAACATATTGTTAGCAGAACAATGATGTTGAACCGACCCCAGAATTGAATGATATACTTAGAGATCACATCGTAACTACGTTATAAGTCATATCATGAAATGTTATCATATACGTAATTCCTTAGACCATGAGAGTATCGAGTTGCTTCACACAGGAAGACATGCTTTGGTTCTTAGATGAATCCTCCCGTAAATGGGAAGTAGTAAAATAAGTTCTGGGTATGTCAGATGGTGTGGCAAGTGACTGTGATATTTCAAGAATGGGATTTGCTCCTTCACGATGAAGAAGATATTCACTTCGGGCCCACTCGGTATGACGGTATCCATTATAGTCTGGCCAGACGCATTGTGATTCAGTCACGGGGATACCGGAATACGATAACGAGAAAATGGACAAACGAGCAAAGAGGATAACGAGTGGCTTGTGTTCAAGAAGTTGTTACACATGGGTGCCAAACATCTCTCCTCTAACTTTGTCATATATCACGAAGCAAAGAGAATGGTACATGAATAAACATAATGGTTCACTCGAAGTTTCTTCGTGTATGTGCGGGAGTCAACATGGGTGTCCATGGCTCCGCTGTTGATTATTGGCTATTGACGAAAGGCTGTTGACCTATGTCCGGAAGATGTTCTGAGTCATGTCCGCATTATACCGAACCTATTGGGTCACACACTTAACAAGCAGTAGTCTGCTAGAATACTAGTATGGTAGAAGGTTTAGTGGAAGCAAAGCAGAATAGTTCATACGGGTACCGGAAGTAGTTCCGGAGATTTATGGAATAGTTCATAAGGGCACCAGAAGTAGTTCTGGGTATTTAGGATATGTTCGGATCTCTCTGGAGTAGTCCCAGGTGGTTCCGGAACATATGAAAATGGTAATGGGAAAGTTTACGATCAGCCGGAATAGTTTCGGTGATCGGTGGACAGCTTAAACAATATGGTGTGTTCACCGGACATAATAACCTTTGCCCGGATGGCTCCGAAACCCATTTAGATGGCTCCGGAACATTCGTTAGAGGTTCCGGAAGGTATTGGAAGTGCTCCAAAAGTGTCCGGAATGTCCCGAAACAGTCCCGGTAGGTCCCGGAAGGTCATGGAAGCTTCTAGAAGGTTCCGGAAGGTTCCGGGCAGTACCACCCACTGCCCTGCGCCCCTGGCCTTGGGGGGCAAGCCAACTAGGCTGCCCTGGCCGGCCAGGTGGTGGGGCGCACCAAAAAGGGGTGGGAGATCCTCCAGGTGGGATTTCCAAATACCATTATGGAAGGTTTCCGGTGGGAAGGTATGTGTAGGTTTGGAAGGCTTGGGAGTCCAAGTTGGACTCCCAAACCTCCTTGAGCTGCGCCCTAGGCCCCTTGGCCACCTATATAAGGTGAGCCAAGGGTGGGGGGAAGACACACAATCAATCCCCAAGGCCTATGCGCCACCCTCCCTCCTCTAAACCCCATTGCTCCACTTTTAGACCCCGGTTTAGACGCTGTTCTAGATCGGAATCCGTTAGGGTTTTCTCCCTCTAGTTTTTTCGGTGGCGTTCATCTCTGGACGGCGGAGCGCTGCTGGATTGCTGCTACGGGATGTGTGGATACTAATGGAGGGGTCGTACCTTCGACCCTTCTTCGAGAAGCTTGTTCATGGGACTTGTCCGTGGGACTAGATCGCGGGACTTGTTCGTGGGATTGATCGAGGGACTGTTCGTGGGAGAACTTGCGAGATCTACTTCCACTACGTCCACGAGCTTCACCAACTCTACTTCCGCTACATCGGTTGGTGAGCCATGACCTAAAACCTTGTATGCAATCTTCTTGGATGATCTTGGCTTCTTGATTCGTAGGCCGAAATTTTTTGTTTTCTAGTACGTTTCCCAACAACATTGGGCTCACTGACCCCTCTCGGCCTAGTACCTTGATCCGTGTCGACGTCCAGGAGTCACATTAGTTCGGGTTTTCCATTTGACATCTACATAGAAAATAATGAAGGAATGGTTGCATCATATAGATATGTGGGTGCACCTGTGAGGCAGGAAAACCATCGTGGAAGGGCATGTTTGTTTACAAGGCTTCTCTAAGCCATTTGTTAAACTTGTCTGTACTAAGACCTAATTTTCTTCCGTTGTATGATGTAATGTTGATCAAAAACATGTGATCTTTGTATGTTCTGTGTGTATATCAATAAAGAGTACTTTGTAGAGTTATGTGATGATACCTGCTGTTCATACTAGGCATGTGTGCTGCGTGTATGTTTATAACATGCATGTCTTAGTATGGGTTTTCGAGACCTTAGTTGTGATCTGGCTGGCGGTCTTTTATACACCAAGTGGTCCTTAGATGTGCGCAGCTTGGGGCATCGCGATGCGATTGTTCGTGGCTCTGCCACGTGCACACTTTGTTGTATGATCGAGCCCGCCCTAGACCCCGACTAAGTGATCGGGCTGGAGTAAGTCATGTAAGAGTTAGGATCCAATCGATAACATGATTGAGGCGACTTGTCTATGAGTATGGGATTCACCACCCATAAGCATTTAGACTTGTGAGCGGACGTTGAGGACCCATCTCAGTTGATCATCCGGCCTGGATGGGATGCCCCTCACGTTTGAGGCTTTCCGAGAGCGTTCTGTGCTTGGCCTTGTCTGCTTAGACAAGTGGGTACGGCTCTCGGCTCTCCATGTGATTGTATCGTGACTAGAATTACATACGCTAACCCCGGGTCCCGATACCAAGTCTGTCGGGACCCGGGGTTAGCGTATGCAAGCCTCGCTACAACACAATCATATGGAGAGCCGAGAACCGTACCCACTTGTCTAAGCAGACAAGGCCAAGCACAGAACGTTCTCGGAAAGCATCGAACGTGAGGGGCATCCCATCCAGGCCGGATGATCAACTGAAATGGGTCCTCATCGTCCGCACACAAGTCTAAATGATATGGGTGGTGAACTCCCATACTCATAGACAAGTCGCCTCAACCATACTATCGATTGTATTATAACCCTTACATAGACTTACTCCAGCCCGATCACTTAGTCGGGGTCTAGGGCGGGCTCGATCATACATCAAAGTGTGCACGAGACAGAGTCTCGAACAATCGCATCGCGATGCCCCAAGCTGCGCACATCTAGGGGCCACTTTGTGTATAAAAGACCGCCAGCCAGATCACAACTAAGGTCTCGAAAACCCATACTAAGACATGCATGTTATAAACATACACGCAGCACACATGCCTTGTATGAACAGAAGGTATCATTGAAATTCTCTACAAAGTATACATCTTTATTAATAACTCTTACAGAGTGCACACAGGGATCACAACCATGTGATCCATCATTACAACAAACAAGCGGAATCAAAGTAGGTCTGAGTACAGACAAGTTTAACAAATGGCTTAGAGAAGCCTTATCTAAAAACAAGCCCTCCACGAGGGAACCAGTCGTCTGACTGGGACTACACTAGCTTGGTCTTAGTCTGAGTCTTCAATCTTCGAGCTTCGGGTAGAAGCCACCATCGGGGTCGGTGGGTTCATCTAAAACATAGATTAAGCAAACGTGAGTACAAAATCGTACTCAGCAAGACTTACATAGGAGCTATACTACTCATGCACATGTAGCAAGGTAAAGGGAGGTGGGGTTTCACTTGCAGAAGTGCCAGCTTTGACTTGGCTAGTCCTGAACTACGAGTACCAGACTTGAGGTAAGAAGCGTACACGAGTCCACTACATCTCTTCAACCAATTACACCACTATGGTTACTTCCTCGACTTCCCCACGAGAAGCACACCATAGCACTCACGCTTATCTTGGTGTGTTTTAGAAGTATCCAGTTCAAGTTGTCTAATAATCAAGCTAATCTTTCCAAGCAGTCCTTAACCGCGGACGCGTCTATTCCAATAGTTTTGTTAACCCTGCAGGGGTGTACCGCTACACACACGTGTCATCAGTTACCGCCTTTTGCGTGTCACCGTTCAAGAGATGACAGCGAGGATGCCACCACAACTGTTACCTCATAGCCGATCTAGTCCATGAAAGCCGCCTATCTGGGTTGTCTTCCACTATCGTGAACCCGGCCGGTTTACTGAAGTGGACCCAGACGATGTGTGCGTGGTGCGAAAGCCGGTCTCGGATGAGCCGTTCTCTCACTTGGCTACCAGGCCACAATACCTACAGAAATCCGAACTATTGCGACATCTGGACATCGAAGGGGATGAGTTAGTAAGCTGAGAGGGGTCAGTGAGCCCAATGTGTGGTTGTACTCTTCATCTTGGATCACCACACAAGAACTCGGACTTAGGGCGGTGTTCAACGAGACAACCCACCGTGTACTCCTACACAGCCTCTCATCGTTCACCTTGTATTAGGGTAGATTCACCAACACTTTTCTACCATCATCATCATGATCACTACCATCCCGACTCACATAACAGTATCATCATGGTATCACTCTAAGCATGCAATAAGCAGTAACAGTTGCAGGGGCCACATGATATCAATCAACTCCTACATTTGCTAGGATTGTGGTTTTCTTACTACTGTGACAAAATGATAGGTCATGCAAAGGAATGGGTTCATCTATGCGGTAGAAACGCAACATGGTAATCATCCTAAACAATGCATAAGCGAGACATGAGAGGGAAGTGGGATTTTATCGACATGATCAATGGGGGTTTGCTTGCCTTGCTGACGGGGTTCATTCACGGGGTCTTCAACGAAGGGGGTGGCCTCCGATTCCGGTTGCACGTCTATCAGCATCATGACAATCATAGGATCAACATAATGTACAATGCACAATCACATGAATAAGATTGTAATGGTGATGTTCATGGTACTGATGTGTTGAGCATTCCATTTAAAAGGAGTATATTGCATTTGAAATGCAAATTCAAACTCCATTTGATTTATCGATGAATTTCAAATGCATTTGAACGCATGAAAGTTCATTTGAAAATGTTGATCATGAAGTGATGTGGTATAGTTGAAGTAATGTCTCTGATGTGTGGATGAATCCATTGGAATTAATGGTGTTGCAAACTCATTTGCAAAATCACTCCAAATTTGAATTTGAAAAGGATCCATATGCATTTTTGCTACTGTTCACCCATTTTAAAATTGTCAAACATGAAAACAAATTACATATTCAAAATCCTTGTATTTTTCTGATAATTTTAGACATATTATTTGTCCAATTTGGAGTTAAAATGAATTTTCTATGATTTATTGAAGCTTTAAACAATTTCTGGACTTTTCTGGAATTCTTTTAATTCTTTTAAAAAGAAAACCCTTTTATTGCGTCATGCTGACCTCATCATGACGTGGGGGGACTTCTGGCTAGTGGGGCCGTCCTGTCATAGGCTCTGGTTTAAACCCCTGTTTAGATTAGCCACTGGTTTAGATTAGGGCACTAGGGCCCAGGGGTCAGTGGCTAGGGTTAGGGGTTAGTGGGTTAATTAGGCCACGGGTTGGGTTTAACGGCGAGGGTCGCCGGAAAAACGGCCGGAGTATCGCCGGAGTGGGGAAATCGGCCACGGGGAAGGTGAAGGAAGGCACGGGCGTGCTCACCGTGAGCTACTTCGTCGGGTGGGGCTAGGCGGGGTTCAAGGAGAGGCCCGTGGCCATGGCTACGACAACAATGGCGGCGGCCGGGCTCTGACCACGGTGAGATCCGGCTACGCGGCACAAGAGGAGGCAGGGCTTGGGGAGAAAAGATGCGCGGCTCACCCTGAATATGAAGGTGTTGACGGAAGAGGCGGAGAGGCACCATGGACGATGAATTTCCCGGCGAGTGCGCGCAGCTCCGGCGAGATGTCGTTGAAGAAAACGGCGGCTGCAGTGGCTTAGGCCTCCTGATCTTCGACTTGGGGACGAGGTAGAAGCTTCTGCGCATGCTTGACAGGGTTGCAGAGGCGGGGAAGCTCGTTGGCCACGAGTACCCACGGCCGTGCTCTGCGGATGCTCTCGGGGGCGCGTGGGAAAACGACGCAGAGAGGAGCTGGGTGAGCGAGAGGTGGGGGAAAGGTTTCGGGGGCCTCTGGGCGTCGCGGTGGCGTGCACAGGGGGGCTGGGGAGGCATAGAAGGCCCTCGCGGCGGGGACGTGGCGTCGGCGTGCTCCCGTCCGCCACGGAGCAGCTTCGGGGCGAGGGGTAGAAGACGACAACGTGTGTCGTGGGCTGGGCCGGGGTAAAGTTAGGTGGGTTGGGGGAAAAGACTGGTTGGGCCGAAGGCCAGGGGTGTCCCTCTTTTCTAATTCTCTTTCTTTTATTTTTCTGCTATTTTGTTTTTCTCTGGTAAAAAAGTACCATAGCATTTTATAAAAATGCCCAATTATTTTTAAAAATCCTAGGTGACCAGTAGCTAGCCACATATAGAATTTGGACATTTTTTAAATTCAATATATTTTGAATTTCAATTCAAATAGGGTCAAATTTAATTTCCAGGGCACCTTTTGAATTTTTCAATATTCCATGGGCATGGGAATGAACCCAAACCACTTTTAAAATGATCAGCATCATTTATAGGAATTTTCCAAATGTTCAAATGATTTTTGGAAAAAGATTTTTATCTGGCCATTTATTTAAATTCTCAGGGCTTTTCTTTTCCCCATTTTTGAATTTATTTTGAAATTTTGCATGATGCAAAGGGACTTGCTATTCCTAGCACATACCTAGCTTGGGGTTGTGACAACTCGCCCCCACTCAAAAGAATCTCGTCCCGAGATTCAGAAGTCTGCGGGAGGAAGGAGGGGTACTCGGCAGTAAGACGGTCTTCTCTTTCGCACGTGGCTTCTCTCTCAGAGTGGTGTGACCACTGAACTTTCAGAAACTTGATCTTCTTTCGGCGAGTGACACACTCTCCTGAATCAAGAACACGAACAGGGTACTCTCGATAAGAAAGGTCATCTTGGAGATCAAGCGTTTCATGGTCGACTTCGCGGATGGGGTCCTTGAAGCAATGCCTGAGTTGTGACACATGGAATACATCCTGTACTCGGGAAAGGTGCGGGGGTAGTTCAAGTTGGTAGGCAACTTCTCCACGTTTAGCAAGAATGCGGAAAGGTCCGATGTAACGTGGGGCCAACTTGCCTTTGATACCGAATCTTTGGGTTCCCTTCAGAGGAGTAACCCGGAGGTAAGTCTTCTCATCCTGATTGTAGCTTTCTTGCCTATGATGACGATCATAGTAGTTTTTCTGACGAGACTGGGCTGCTTTCAATTGATCACGAACAATGCGAACTTGCTCTTCTGCTTCCTTGATCATATCCGGTCCAAAGAATTGTCTCTCACCGGTTTCTGCCCAGTTTAAAGGTGTTCGACATCGTCGTCCATAAAGGAGTTCAAAAGGAGCCATGTTCAGACTAGATTGAAAACTATTTTTATAAGCAAATTCGGCGAATGGCAGAGATTTCTCCCAATTCTTTCTGAATGAGATAACACAAGCTCTGAGCATGTCTTCAAGAATTTGGTTAACCCTTTCGACTTGACCGCTAGACTGAGGATGGAAAGTTGTACTAAAGGAGAGATGAGTTCCCATAGCATGTTGGAAGCTTCCCCAAAATCTAGAGGTGAAAAGGCTACCGCGATCAGAATTGATTTCCAAAGGAACACCATGAAGAGACACAATTCTAGAGACGTACAAGTCCGCTAACTGACTAGCAGTTATAGACTCGCGAACGGGAAGGAAGTGAGCAACTTTGGAAAGCCTATCTATGACAACGAAGATGGCATTGTTTCCTTTCTGTGTTTTTGGAAAGCCGGTGATGAAGTCCATACCGACTTTGTCCCATTTACACTCGGGAATAGGCAAAGGTTGAAGAGTGCCAGTAGGTCTTTGGTGTTCGGCCTTAATGCGACGATAAACAACACATTCGGCAATGAACTTAGCAATTTCTCTCTTCATCCTAGTCCACCAAAATCTTTGGCGTAGATCTCGGTACATTTTTGTGCTACCGGGATGAATCGAGAGGGGTGTGTCATGGGCTTCTTTGAGGATGAGTTGCCTTAGTTCCCTATTCTTAGGTACTACTAAACGATTTTCAAAGAATGCCGTTCCCTTGCTATCTGTGGAGAAACATTTAGCAACTCCGCTAACAATGTTCTCCTTGATCCGGCGAACACCTCGTGCACGCCTTTGGGCAACTATGATTTGATCCTCAAGGGTTGGTTTCGCCAGCAAGTTGAAAAGAGATACCAAGTCTGTCGGGACCTGGGGTTAGCGTATGTAATTCCAGTCACGATACAATCACATGGAGAGCCGAGAGCCGTACCCACTTGTCTAAGCAGATAAGGCCAAGCACAGAACGCTCTCGGAAAGCCTCAAACGTGAGGGGCATCCCATCCAGGCCGGATGATCAACTGAGATGGGTCCTCAACGTCCGCTCACAAGTCTAAATGCTTATGGGTGGTGAATCCCATACTCATAGACAAGTCGCCTCAACCATGTTATCGATTGGATCCTAACTCTTACATAGACTTACTCCAGCCCGATCACTTAGTCGGGGTCTAGGGCGGGCTCGATCATACAACAAAGTGTGCACGTGACAGAGTCACGAGCAATCGCATCGCGATGCCCCAAGCTACGCACATCTAAGGACCACTTGGTGTATAAAACACCGCCAGCCAGATCACAACTAAGGTCTCGAAACCCATACTTAGACATGCATGTTATAAACATACACGCAGCACACATGCCTAGTATGAACAGCAGGTATCATCACATAACTCTACAAAGTACTTCTTTATTTACTTATACATAGAGTATACAAAGATCACACGTCTGTGATCAACATTACATCATACAACGGAAGAAAATTAGGTCTGAGTACAGAGAAGTTTAACAAATGGCTTAGAGAAGCCTTGTAAACAAACATGCCCTTCCACGAGGGACCAGACTGCTGTCTGGGACTATGCTAACTTACTCAACGTCGAGCTTCAGGTCGGTGACTCCATCGGGGTCCGGTTTCTCATCTAAAACATAGAATAAGAAAACGTGAGTACAAAGTCCTACTCAGCAAGACTTACATCAGATCTATACTACTCATGCTCAAGTATCAAGGTAAAGGGAGGTGGGGTTTCAACATGCAGAAGTGCCAGCTTTGACTTGGCTAGTCCTGTACTACGAGTACCAGACTTGAGGTAAGAAGCGTACACGAGTCCACTACATCTCCAACCAATACACCACTATGGTTACTTCCTCGACTTCCCCACGAGGAAGCACACCATAGAACTCACGCTTATCTTGCGAGTTTTATAAGTATCCATTCAGGTTGTCTAATAATCAGGTACAGGTTCCAAGTAGTCCTTAACCGCGGACGCGACTATTCGAATAGTTTTGTTAACCTTGCAAGGGTGTAAGCTACACACACATGACCATCGGTTACCGCCAGGTCTCGCCACCGTTCAAGAGGTGACAGCGACGATGTTCACCACGACACTTCGCTCACAACCGGTCTATTCCAGGAGTCGACTATCTGAGTTTGCCTCCGCTCGAGAGCCCGGCCGGATCAACGAAACGGACTCAAACAATGTAGGTGACCGAGACGCCACCTCTGGCAGATGGTTTTCCTGCCTCACAGGTGCACTCACATATCTATATGATGCAACCATTCCTTCATTCTTTTTCTATGCAGATGTCAAATGGAAAACCCGAACTAATGTGACTCCTGGACGTCGACAGGGATCAAGGTACTAGGTCGAGAGGGGTCAGTGAGCGCAATGTGTGGTTGTACTCTTTGTCTTGGATTACCATAAAAGAACTCGGTGCTTAAGGCACTGTTTAACGAGACAACCCACTGTGTACTCCTACACAGCCTCTCATCGTTCACCTTATATTAGGGTGGATTCACCAACAAAGTTTCACTTTCATCGACACCATGTTCACCATCATCTCGACTCACAACAAAAGCAACCTCACTGTAACACTAAGCATGCAATAAGCTGTAACAGTTGCAGGGGTCACATGATATCAACCAACTCCTATGTCAGCTAGGATTGTGGTTTGCTTACTACTGTGACAAGATGATAGGTCATGCATCGGATATGGGTTCAACTATGCGGTAGAATCGATACAAAGTGATCTCCTAAACATGCATATGCGAGATTGAGAGGGAATTGGGATTTTATAGACATGATCAATGGGGTTTGCTTGCCTTGCTGACGATACACGGGTCTTAACGGTGGTCTTCTCCTTCGGGGGTGATCACCGTCTCGGAAAAGCTGGTACCGGAAACAATCATCAACAAGGGGGGACAACTTCGGAAGTAAAATTCACAAGCACATGATATTGTTGTCCATGATGTCAGAACCCTCTGTTAGGTATGTGCTAGGGTTAGCTAGTGCCTTTGCATCATGTCAAAATTTCAAAAATAAATCTTGGAAATCAAATTCAAAACCAAAATGGGAGAAGGAACACCCCCAGATGAATTATTTCAAAAGGCCAGATAAAAATCTTTTCCAAAAATTCATGTTAGAGTTTTGAAAAGTCTTATAAATGAGTGTGATCACATATCAAGCGATGTGGGACCCACCCCATGCTCATAGATTTTTCAAATATTCAAACAGTACCTTGGAATTAAAGAAATACCCCTTTTTGATTTAAAATTCAAATCATTTGAATTTTAAAAATGTTGAAAGTTTATGAGTGGCTAGTCTATATATTATGAGGCCACATAAAAGTTTTCAGCATTTAATAAAATGATTTGGTATTTTTACCAAAGTCAAAACAAATATACAGAAAACAGAAAGGAAAGATTAAACAGAAAAAGGAAAAGACTTACCTGGCGCCTAGGCGAAGTCGGCCCACCCAGCCCAGCCGGCCCACAGGGGCAGGGGCGTCTTCTTCCCCACCCCGCGCCTCCAAGCTGCTCGGTGGAATGCCACCGAGCTAGCTGGGGATGAGACGTCGTCGTCGACGAGCTTCCAGGACGCCCCGTGCCTCTTCTCGCGTCCTGGAGACGTCCCGCAGCCGCCCCAGTCCATTCCTCCCCTCCAGCGCGACTCCTTCCTCCTCCTTCGCCGATTTCTTCCTCCACCCGAGAGCGCCGCCGTTCATCGTCGCGAGAAGTCGCAGCCAACGACGTCGAGGAGCCGAACCAAGGTGTCCAAGCGCTTCGCCGTCGTCGTCTTCACCGACTTGCAGAAGGAATCGAGCCCGGAGCCCTCGAAGTCGCCGGATTCTTCCTCGAGTTCCGCCGGCCGCCGTGAAGGACTTCGTCGATTCCGCCGCCGTTGAGCCACCCCAGCCCTCGCCACCACCTCTACTGGATTCAGGGTGAGCTTGCGAGTGAAACCCCTCACTTTTTCCCCTCGTTTACTCGCTCTAGCCGGATCCGCCATGGATGCCGAAGCACGTCGCCTCCATGGATGAGCTTGAGGTCGCCCCTTCGACTCAGCCAACGCGCACGTTTGGCTCCTGAGCATGCCAGCGTTTGAACGCGCGAGAGATCAGCCCGAACCATGCGCTGTAACGTCGACTACTACCTCACCGTGGTTCTGCTTCCGCCGGAGTCGTCGCCGTCGTCGCTCCCGACCTCCCCGTGAACCCCCGATACTTCCAGAAGACGCGGAAGACGACGCTGCATCCAGTGGTGACCTTCCCGTGCCCTCCCGTGGCCCCTAGCTCACTCCGGCAAGTCGCCGCCGCGGCTCCAGTCGCCGGCGTCAAGCCGCCAGTGGGTTAGACGTTAACCACCCAGTTAAGTGACCCCTGGGTCACTGACCAGTGGGCCCAGTGGCTTAATTAAGCCACTGGATTAATTTAACCCACGGGTTAAGTTAACCCAGCCACTGACAGGGTGGCGCCACATGTCAGTCCCCCTGCTGACGCAATAAATCATTTATAAATTTCCAGAAAATCAAAAATGTTAAAAGAATTCCAGAAATTCCAAAAAATACCCCAAACTTTGGAAATTCATAGAAAATTCATATTAACTCCAAATTGGACAATTAATATATGAAAAATGATCAGGAGAAATTATCTTTCCAAATATGCAACTTTCAACTCTGTTTGAGTTGAATTTAAAATGGGACCAGTAGCATATGTCATTTGGTTTATTTGAATTTAATTCAAATTCAAACCAAATGCTTTTGCTACTTGGACCATGGAATTATGATGTAATTCAACCACACTTCAGAGGCATATCATACACATTTGAAGTTGATTCAAAATGATCAAACTATGTCACATTCAACTTGGCTAAGTTAAATTCAAATGTGGATTTTGAAAGTGCATTTCAAATGCAATATACTCCACTTAAATGGAATTGCCTCACACACATCAAAACTTATACTTCAAGTTTTAAACATTCAATCATGTGCTTGAGCATTGCATTCATATTGATTTCTACTTCGTGCTTTGTTTGTCGACTAGAGGTGGAACCGGAGCAAGAGGTCACCCCCTTCGCTGAAGATCCAGAACCCGAACCTCGTCAGCAAGGCAAGCAAACCCCCATTGATCATGTCGATAAAATCCCACTTCCCTCTCATGTCTCGCTTATGCATTGTTTAGGATGATCACCATGCTTCGTTTCTACCGCATAGATGAACCCATTCCTTTGCATGACCTATCCTTTTGTCACAGTAGTAAGCAAACCACAATCCTAGCAAATGTAGGAGTTGATTGATATCATGTGGCCCCTGGAATGTTACTGCTTATTGCATGCTTAGTATGATACCATGTTGTTACTGTGATGTGAGTCGGGATGGAAATGATCATGTTGATGATGGTAGAAAAGTGTTGGTGAATCGACCCTAATACGAGGTGAACGATGAGAGGCTTTGTAGGAGTACACGGTGGGTTGTCTCGTTGAACATTGCCCTAGTACAAGTTCTTGTGTGGTGATCCAAGATCAAGAGTACAACCACACATTGGGCTCACTGACCCCTCTCAACTTACTAACTCATCCCTTTCGATGTCCAGATGTCGCAATAGTTCGGAGTTCTGGTAGGTCTGTGGCCTGGTTGCTAAGTGAGAGAACGGCTCATCCGAGACCGGCTTATGCACCACGCACACATCGCTTGGGTCCACTTCGGTAAACCGGCCGGGTTCACGATAGTGGTAACCAACCCAAGTAGGCGGCTTTCTCGGACCAGATAGGCTATGAGGTAACAGTTGTGGTGAGCATCCTCGCCGCCACCCCTTGAATGGTGTCGAGTATAAAGGTGGTAAATGATGGTCATGTGTGTGTAGCGGTACACCCTTGCAAGGTAAACAAAACTATTCGAATAGCCGCGTCCGCGGTTATGGACTGCCTGGAAAGCTTAGCTTGATTATTAGAAAACTTGAACTGGATACTTCTAAAACGCACCAAGATAAGTGTGAGTGCTATGGCGTGCTTCCTCGTGGGGAAGTCGAGGAAGGCACCATAGTGGTGTATTGATTGGGGAAAGTAGTGGACTCGTGTACGCTTCTTACCTCAAAGTCTGGTATTCGTAGTTCAGGATTAGCCAAGTCAAAGCTGGCATTTCTGCAAGTGAACCCCACCTCCCTTTACCTTGATACATATGCATGAGTAGTATAGCTCCTATGTAAGTCTTGCTGAGTACGACTTTGTACTCACGTTTTCTTAATCTATGTTTTAGATGACGCCACTGACCCCGAAGGTGGCTTCTTCATCGAGCTGGACGACTGAAGTTAAACTAGTCTAGTCCCAGTCAGCAGACTGGTTCCCTCGTGGAGGGCTTTGTGTTTAAATAAGGCTTCTTAAGCCATTTATTAAACTTGTCTGTACTCAGACATAATTTGCTTCCGCCTGTGTTGTAATGTTGGATCACATGTATGTGATCTCTGTTTGTACTCTATAAGAGTTATAAATAAAATTTACACTTTGTAGAGAATTGCAATGGTACCTGCTGTTCATACAAAGCATGTGTGTTGCATGTATGTTTATAACATGCATGTCTTTGTATGGGTTTTCGAGACCTTAGTTGTGTTCTGGCTGGCGGTCTTTCATACACCAAGTGGCCCTTAGATGTGCGTAGCTTGGGGCATCGCGATGCGATTGCTCGAGACTCCGTCTCGTGCACTCTTTGTGGTATGATCGAGCCCGCCCTAGACCCCGACTAAGTGATCGGGCTGGAGTAAGTCTATGGAAGAGTTTGGAGATAGTCGGTAGTATGGTTGAGGCGACTTGTCTTTGAATATGGGAGTTCACCACCCATATCATTTGACTTGTGTGCGGACGATGAGGACCCATCTCAGTTAATCATCCGGCCTGGATGGGATGCCCCTCACGTACGATGCTTTCCGAGACTGTTCAGTGCTTGGCCTTGTCTGCTTAGACAAGTGGGTGCGGTTCTCGGCTCTCCATATGACTATGTCTTATCTGTACTTGCATACGCTAACCCCGGGTCCCGACACATGAGGTGAATGGTGCTGGTTTGTGGTACATTTGATTTAAATGAAGTGTATTGCATTTGAGATGCAAATTCAAACTCCATATATTGAATTTCAAAAATGTCCAAATTCTATATGTGACTAGCTACTGGTCACCTAGTATTTATAAAATTATTTGGACATTTATTAAAAATGCCTAGCTAATTTAATTAGTGGGGCCAACCTATTTGCAGAAAAATAAAAAGAAAAAGAAAGGAGAGGCTTACCTTGCGCCCACAGGCTAAGGCCCACCTCTCCACTGGCCGACCCAGCCCACCTCCCCCGCTTGTCTCTTCCTCCCCGCACCCCGAAGGTGCTTGGTGGAATGCATGCAGCACTCCACCGACGCCGCCGACGAGCCGCGGCCAAGCAGCAGCTTCCTGCGGCCACCTCTTCGCACCTGGAGGCTTCTGGGAGCCTCCCGCTCCATTTTCCCCTCCAGTGCATCTCTCCCTCGCCCTCTCTCTCCGCGCCCGTCGACAACCGAGCGACGCCACAGAGCGCCGCCGTGCGCATGCGTGCCCCCCGCCATCCCGAGCTCAAGCAAACGTGTCCATCGCCCTCGCCATAGTCGACTTCGTCCCCGAGCAAACGATTGCGAGCCATGTTTATAACTTCATAAAGGATGTGCGTAGACTATCGCCCGCTAAATTTAGCGACGATAAAGAACAAGTACCCATTGCCCAGGATCAATGATCTTTATGATCAACTTGCAGGATCCTCTGTCTTCTCCAAGATTGATTTGAGATTAGGTTATCATCAAATCAAAATCCGAAACGAGGACATTCCCAAAACGGCTTTTACTACTCGTTATGGTCTTTACGAGTACACCGTCATGTCCTTTGGTTTAACCAATGCCCCCGCCACTTTCTCACGGATGATGAATTCGATCTTCATGGAGTACTTAGATAAATTTGTTGTGGTTTATCTTGATGATATTCTCATCTACTCGAAGAACGAAGAAGAACATGCCGAACACCTAAGGCTGGTATTGATGAAACTTAGAGAGCATCGCCTGTATGCTAAATTCTCCAAGTGTGAATTTTGGCTACCAGAAGTGACCTACTTAGGCCACGTGATTTCTGCAAAAGGCATTGCTGTGAATCCCGAGAGAGTTCAGGCCGTCCTTGACTGGACTCCACCTGAATCGGTTAAGCAAGTTAGGAGTTTTCTTGGCCTAGCCAGCTATTTCCGTCGCTTCGTCGAGAACTTTTCTAAAGTTTCAAAGCCTCTAACTGAACTCCTCAAGAAAGATAAGAAATTCCTATGGACTCCCAAGTGCGAGGAAAGCTTTCAAGAGCTAAAAATAAGATTGACTTCCGCACCCGTACTTGCACCTCCAGACACTAAAAAGGATTTCGAGATCTATTGTGACGCATCACGGCAAGGGTTAGGATGCATACTTCTGCAAGATCGACATGTGGTAGCTTATGCTTCACGCCAGTTGCGGCCACATGAAGAGAACTATCCTACCCATGACCTTGAACTCGCTGTCGTAGTTCATGCCCTAACAACTTGGCGACATTACCTCCTTGGTAACCGTTGCGAGATCTATTCCGACCACCAAAGCCTCAAATACATTTTCACCCAGCCAGATCTTAATCTCAGGCAAAGACGCTGGATTGAGTTGATAAAAGATTACGATGTAGTAATTTCTTACACCCCAGGAAAAGCCAATGTCATGGCTGATGCACTAAGTCGTAAGTCGTATTGTAACAACCTCATGTTGCAACAGTATCAACCACTTCTTCATGAGGAATTTCGCAAGCTCAATCTTGAGATTGTTCCTCATGGCTATCTTTCTACCTTGGTGGCGAAACCAACTCTTGAAGATCAAATCATAATTTCCCAAAGGCGTGCACGAGGTGTCCGCCATATCAAGGAGAACATTGTTAGCGGAGTTGCTAAATGTTTCTCCACAGATAGCAAGGGAACGGTATTCTTTGAAAATCGTTTGGTAGTACCTAAGAATAGGGAACTAAGGCAACTCATCCTCAAAGAAGCCCATGACACACCCCTCTCGATTCATCCCGGTAGCACAAAAATGTACCGAGATCTACGCCAGAGATTTTGATGGACCAGGATGAAGAGAGACATTGCTCAATTTGTTGCCGAATGTGATGTTTGTCGTCGCATTAAGGCAGAACATCAAAGACCTGCTGGTACACTTCAACCTTTGTCTATTCCCGAGTGGAAATGGGACAAAGTCGGTATGGATTTCATCACCGGCTTTCCAAAAACCCAGAAAGGAAACAATGCCATCTTCGTTGTCATATATAGGCTTTCCAAAGTTGCTCACTTCCTTCCGGTTCGGGAGTCTATAACTGCTAGCCAGTTGGCAGACTTGTACGTCTCTAGAATTGTATCCCTTCACGGTGTTCCTTTGGAAATGAATTCTGATCGCGGTAGCCTTTTCACCTCTAGATTTTGGGGAAGCTTTCAGAATTCTATGGGAACTCATCTCTCCTTTAGTACAGCTTTCCATCCTCAGTCTAGCGGTCAAGTCGAAAGGGTTAACAAAATTCTTGAAGACATGCTCAGAGCTTGTGTTATCTCATTCGGAAAGAATTGGGAGAAATCTCTTCCATTCGCCGAATTTTCTTATAACAATAGTTTTCAATCTAGTCTGAACATGGCTCCTTTTGAACTCCTATATGGACGACGATGTCGAACACCACTAAACTGGTCAGAAACCGGTGAAGGACAATTCTTTGGACCGGACATGATCAAGGAAACAGAAGAGCAAGTTCGCATTGTTCGTGATCAATTGAAAGCAGCCCAGTCTCGTCAGAAAAGCTACTATGATCGTCATCATAGGCAAGAGAGCTACAATCTGGATGAGAAGGCTTACCTTCGGGTTACTCCTCTGAAGGGAACCCAACGTTTCGGTATCAAAGGAAAATTGGCCCCACGTTACATCGGACCTTTCCGCATTCTTGCTAAACGTGGAGAAGTTGCCTACCAACTTGAACTAGCCCCGCACCTTTCCCGAGTACATGATGTATTCCATGTGTCCCAACTCAGGCATTGCTTCAAGGACCCCATCCGCGAAGTCGACCATGAAACTCTTGATCTCCAAGATGACCTTTCTTATCGAGAATACCCCGTTCGTATTATTGATTCCGCAGAGCGTGTCACTCGTCGTCAGAAGATTAGGTTTCTGAAAGTGCAATGGTCACACCTCTTTGAGAGAGAAGCTACGTGGGAAAGAGAAGACCGTCTCAGTGCCGAGTACCCCACCTTCCTCCCGCAGACTTCTGAATCTCGGGACGAGATTCTGTTGAGTGGGGGCGAGTTGTCAGAACCCTCTATTAGGTAATGTGCTAGGGTTAGTAAGTCTCTTGCATCATGTTACAATTTCAACAGAAATCTTTGAAATCAAAATCAAAAGAAGAATGGGAGAAGAAAACCCCCAGATGAATTAATTCAAAAGGCCAGATAAAAATCTTCTCCAAAAATTCATGTTAGACTTTTGAAAAGTCTTATAAATGAGTGTGATCACATATCAAGTGATGTGGGACCCACCCCATGCTCATAGATTTTTCAAATATTCAAACAGTGCCTTGGATTTAATCAAAAACCCCTATTTGAGTTAAGATTCAAATTATTTGAATTTTAAAAATGTAGAAACTTTATAAGTGGCTAGTCTACATTATTATGAGGCCATATAAAAAGTTCTAGCATTTTATAAAATGGCTAGGTATTTATTTTTTCTAGCCAAAACAAATGACAGAAAAGAAAAACAGAAAAAGAAAAGGAAACCTTACCTGTCGCCCAGGCGAGGGCGGCCCAGCCAGCCCAGCCGGCCCACCAAGGGCAGCAGGGTCTTCTTTCCCCTCCCCGCGCCTCCAAGCTGCTCGGTGGAATGCCCACCGAGACAGCCGAGCACGGCGTCGTCCCTCTAGTCGACACCTGCCCCTCCGAAGACGTCTAGCCGCGCCACGCAGCTCCTAGTCGAGCCACGCAACCATTCCCCCCCTCTGGAGACGCCCACACCCTCTCTCTCGCCATGCTCGACGAAGACCCGAGCGCCGCCGTCGCCATGTCGTGAAGAACTCGTGGCCACCGTCGTCCCCGATCCAAGCCAAGGTGTCCATAGCCTCCGCCGTCCTCGACTACGTCACCGTGCAGAAGGAATCGTCCCGAGGAGCTCCAGAGCCGCCCCCCCTTCGTCTTCTTCAACTCCGGCCGCCGCAAGTCGCCTTCAAAATCCGGCAGCTCTAGTTCCTCCCCAATCACACCGTCTGCTCCATCGCCTTCCTGGTGAGCAGCTGCGTCTTATGCCTATCCCCGCGCCCCCCAACTCCTCCTGTGTGCCATTCCGCCATGGGAGCCGAGCACAGCCTCCGCCATGGACGAGCTCGAGCTCACTCCCGTGCTCCTTCTCCTGCACCAGGTTGCCCGTCGTCTTCCCCGTGCTCTTAAGCGTCGTTTACGCCCACTGCTGCTTCTCCTCGTGCCCGGAATCGACGACTGCGTCTAGCCAGTGGCTCCGCCGCCGCTAGGGCTCGACGCCGGCGTCTCCACGGTGCCTCACAGCACCCGTACCTTGGCCCATTCGACGCACGACGTCAAGAGCTTCAATCCAGTGGTCGCAGCGCTCAAAATGGTGCCCGGAATCACCCTCCAGTGTGTCGCCGCCGTGCTGGAAGGTCGCCGGCGACTAGCCGCCGGCAAGTCCGACGTGGCCGGCGTGGTTAGCCCTAATCCACCCCCCTAATGACCCCCAGAGCCGATGACATGTGGGCCCAGCCTCTGACTAAACACTGGATTAAGTTTAAACCGTTTAATTAAACAGTGAGAAGCTTACAGGTGGGACCCCCTTGTCAGTGGCCCCCTAACGCCAGCATGAATTCATGCTGACGCCATAAATGAATTTCCAGAAATTGAAATGAATTAAAGATGGTTTTCCTGCCTCACAGGTGCACCCACATATCTATATGATGCAACCATTCCTTCATTATTTTTCTATGCAGATGTCAAATGGAAAACCCGAACTAATGTGACTCCTGGACGTCGACACGGATCAAGGTACTAGGCCGAGAGGGGTCAGTGAGCCCAATGTGTGGTTGTACTCTTTGTCTTGGATTACCATACAAGAACTCGGTGCTTAAGGCGGTGTTCAACGAGACAACCCACTGTGTACTCCTACACAACCTCTCATCGTTCACCTTGTATTAGGGTGGATTCACCAACACAACCATATGACTATGTCTTAACTGGACTTGCATATGCTAACCCCGGGTCCCGAAAGACTTGATACCAAGTCTGTCGGGACCCGGGGTTAGCGTATGTAATTCCAGTCACGATGGAGAGCCGAGAACCGTACCCACTTGTATAAGAAGAGAAGGCCAAGCACAGAACGTTCTCGGTAAGCATCGAACGTGAGGGGCATCCCAATTAGGCCGGATGATCAACTGAGATGGGTCCTCATCGTCCGCTCACAAGTCTAAATGCTTTTGGGTGGTGAATCCCATACTCATAGACAAGTCGCCTCAACCATGTTATCGATTGAACCCTAACTCTTACATAGACTTACTCCAGCCCGATCACTTAGTCGGGGTCTAGGGCGGGCTCGATCATACAACAAAGTGTGAACGTGACAGAGTCACGAGCAATCGCATCGCGATGCCCCAAGCTGCGCACATCTAAGGGCCACTTGGTGTATAAAAGACCGCCAGCCAGATCACAACTAAGGTCTCGAAAACCCATACTAAGACATGCATGTTATAAACATACACGCAGCACACATGCCTAGTATGAACAGCAGGTATCATCACATAACTCTACAAAGTACTTATTTATAGATATACACATAGAGCATACAAAGATCACATGTCTGTGATCACATTACATCATACAACGGAAGCAAATTAAATCTGAGTACAGACAAGTTTAACAAATGGCTTAGAGAAGCCTTGTAAACATACATGCCCTTCCACGAGGGACCAGACTGCTGTCTGGGACTATGCTAACTTAGTCAACGTCGAGCTTCATGAAGGTGACTCCATCGGGGTCCGGGTTATCATCTAAAACATAGAATAAGCAAACGTGAGTACAAAGTCGTACTCAGCAAGACTTACATCAGATCTATACTACTCATGCTCAAGTATCAAGGTAAAGGAGGTGGGGTTCAACATGCAGAAGTGCCAGCTTTGACTTGGCTAGTCCTGAACTACGAGTACCAGACTTGAGGTAAGAAGCGTACACGAGTCCACTACATGTCTCCAAACAATACACCACTATGGTTACTTCCTCGACTTCCCCACGAGGAAGCCCACCATAGCACTCACGCTTATCTTGCGGATTTTATAAGTATCCATTCAAGTTATCTATTGATCAAGTAGAGGTCTCCAAGTAGTCCATAACCGCGGATACGGCTATTCGAATAGTTCATTAACCCTGCAGGGGTGTATATCTTCACACACGTGTCATCACTTATCGCCTCTTTCTCGTCACCCTTCAAGCGGGTGTCGGACGTGGATGAAACCAAGGCACTAACCTCACATCACCTTCTCTAATCCAGGAGTCGACTACCTGAGTTTGGCACCGCTCGAGAGTCCGGCCGGTTCCACGAAACGGACTCAGATAATGTAAGCGACCGAGACGCCACCTTTGCCAGATGGTTTCACTGCCTCACAAGTCCACCCACATATCTATATGATGCAACCTTTTCTTCATTCTTTTTCTATGCACATGCCAAATGGAAAGCCCGAATCTATTGTGACTCCTGGACCGGATCGGGTACGTAAAGAGGCCAAACGGGGTTCCCATAAAACCCTACATGTGGTCATACTCTTTGTCTTGGATCACAATACAGGAACTCGGGGCCTAGGGCAGTGTTCAACGAGACAACCCACTTTGTACTCCTACACAGCCTCTCATCGTTCACCTTTGCTTAGGGTGGATTCACCAACACGTTAACACCAGCATCACTGTGTTCATTCCATCCCGACTCACAAACATAACATCCTCATTGTATCACTAAGCAGCAAAAGCAGTAACAGATGTAGGGGCCACATGCTCATCAGTCAACTCCTAAATCCGCTAGGATTGTGGTTTGCTTAATGCGGTGACAAAATGATAGGTCATGCATCGGAATGGGTTCAACTATGCGAAAGAACGTGTCTCGGTGATCTCCAAAACATGCATAAGCGACACTGAGAGGGAAATAGGATTTTATAGACATGATCCATGGGGTTTGCTTGCCTTGCTGACGATACACGGGTCTTATCGGTGGTCTTCTTCTTCGGGGGTGATCACCGTCTCGGAGGCACTGTTACCGGCACAATCATCAACAAGAGGGGGGAGGCAACATTGTAATAGAATGCACAAGCACATGTTTATGTTGTCACTGATGTGAATGCTACTGATTTGTGGCACATTTGATTTAAATGAAGTGTATTGCATTTGAAATGAAAATTCAAACTCCACATATGAATTTCAATTTAACCAAATTGCATTTGAAAAAGTTTGATCATTAGAAACCAAGTGATCATGTGTGTGATATGCTTCTGAAGTTAAGGTGATCATGTTTGCATTGTAATGGTTAAAATTTGAATTGCGTTCGAATTAAATTTGAATTAATTCAAATTAAGCCAAATAGAAAAAGCTACTGGTCCCATTTTAAAACCAACCAAAACATGGTTGAAAGTTGCATATTTGGATAGAGAATTTTATGCTGATCATTTTTCATATATTATTTGTCCAATTTGGAGTTCATATGAATTTTCTATGATTTATTGAAGTTTTGGCTATTTTCTGGATTTTTCTGATTTCTTTTAATTTATTTTTAAACTAGAAATTGTTTTATTGCGTCATGCCGAGGTCAGGGTGACGTGGGGGGGGGCTTCTGACTGATGGGCCATTCCTGTTAGCCTCTCTGTGATTAAACCCGTTTTTAAAAAAAACAGTGGGTTTAATTAGTGGGGCAGGCCCCACTGTCAGTGAGTGCTTAGGGAAAGGATTAGTGCCTAACCAACGCGCCACGTCAGTGCTTGCCGGCGTCATGTCGCCGGTGACATCCGACGCGGCGGCGTTCTCCTGGACGGCGGCTCAATGCACCAAAACGAGTGCCGCGACCAGCTACGTGTTCAGGGGAAAAGCGCGCGTCACCCAGGCCACAGCGGGGTCACTTGAGAGCGCCGGAGCAGCGGCGGCGACAACAGCTGCGGTGGCCGGAGCACTGGAAAGGCGGAAAAGCGCTGCGGTTTACGGGGAGGAGCACTGGATAGAGGTTTTCGAAGCGGATTCTCACCCTGCGCACTATGCTGAGCTCGAGGAGGCCGGAGGGTGACCGGAGGCTGCGCAATTCGTCGTCGTCGTTCATGGTGGCCGGTGGAAGTCGTTGAAGCGGGCGGCGTCCACGGGGCCTCCTTGCTCGATTCCGTGCGGTTGCAGACGAGGCCGACGGCTCTGGTGCGGTAGGACATGATGGCACGGCGAGAGGGGGCCGGTGGCCACGTTGGCGCGTGATGGCGGCGACGGCGAACTCTCGGGTGCGGCGAGATTCCGGCGAGGGAGACCGTGAGGGAGAGCGGGGAGAGGGGGAGCTGGTGCGGGGGAACTGGGGCGTCGTCGTGGCACACTGAGGAGCAAGGGGGAGGCCTCTAGACGTCTCTGGACGTCGAGGTGGCGACGGCGCGCTCTCAGGCCGCCAGCGACCTGCTTGAGGAAGAGGACAAGGGAGGAGGAGGTGGGCCTGGGCCGTGGGGGCTTCAGTTGGGCCGAAAGATTGGGGTTCTTCCCCTTTTATTTTTCTTCTTCTTTTGTTTTTCTGTTTTATTTGTTTTGCGTGGAATTAAATAGCTAGGCATTTTAGTAAAATGCCCAAATATTTTTTTAAACCCTAGGTGACCAGTAGCTAGTCACATTTAGGATTTGGGAATTTTTGAAATTCAACTTATTTTAATTTCAAATCAAATAGGGGTTCTTTTAATTTTCCAAGGCACATTTTGAATTTTTGAATATTCCATGGGCATGGTAATGAACCCAAAGCACTTTTAAAATGATCAACATCATTTATAGGAATTTTCCAAATATTCAAATGATTTTTGGAAAAAGATTTTTATCTGGCCATTTGATTTAATTTCTCAGGGCTTTTCTTTTCCCCATTTTTGATTTTCTTTTTGAATTTTTCACATGATGCAAAGGGAACTCAAACCCTAGTACTTGCCTAAATTGGGGTTGTGACAACTCGCCCCCACTCAAAAGAATCTCGTCCCGAGATTCAGAAGTCGTCGGGAGGAAGGAGGGGTATTCGGCACGGAGGTGGTCTTCTCTTTCCCATGTTGCTTCTTTCTCGGAGTGATGTGACCATTGCACTTTGAGGAACTTGATCTTCTGACGACGAGTGACACGCTCTGCGGAATCAAGAATACGAACATGGTACTCTCGATAAGAAAGGTCATCTTGGAGATCAAGCGTTTCATGGTCGACTTCGTGGATGGGGTCCTTGAAGCAACGCCTGAGTTGTGACACATGGAATACATCATGTACTCGGGAAAAGTGAGGGGGTAGTTCAAGTTGGTAGGCAACTTCTCCACGTTTAGCGAGAATGCGGAAAGGTCCGATGTAACGTGGGGCCAACTTGCCTTTGATACCGAATCTTTGGGTTCCCTTCAGAGGAGTAACCCGAAGGTAAGCCTTCTCATCCAGATTGTAGCTTTCTTTCCTATGATGACGATCATAGTAGCTTTTCTGACGAGACTATGCGGCTTTCAATCGACCACGAACAATGCGAACTTGCTATTATGTTTCCTTGATCATATCCGGTCCAAAGAGTTTTCTTTCACCGGTTTCTAACGAGATTAGGGGTGTTCGACATCGTCGTCCATAGAGGAATTCAAAGGGAGCCATGTGTAACACCCTCAGTTCCTGTAACAGTAATCATCATCACTGTTGATCATCACTGTTGGATTATCACTGATTGATCTCCCTTGTCCTTGATAAAACTTTGTTATGCTAATGATCAAACCTTGCTGTGGGTGATCAACACCCACTGCACCATGTACTTGAGCCCTTGGGATCAAAACCCAAAGCCAAATGCACCTTGCTCATCTAACAAACCAAACCCTAGTTGAAACTTCTTTGAATGAAAAATAAAACAAAAGTGCTCAAATAAAGTTGTTCCAAAAATCATGAAACTATTTTTGTAAATTGCCTAAAATCATTATAATCATGTTGGACCAACTTTGGTAATTTTTGAAGTTACAGAAAATTCGAAACAATTCAAACAGTAGGTTAAAACCCTTGCTTTGGGCATTTAATAATTAAAAGAAATATCTAATGATTTTATTTTGCTGCAAAAACTTTTGTGGCACTGATATATAATGTTATACTAATATTGGGACACCTAACACATTTTACAAAATTTCCTAAACTTGGAAAATAATTACCAAAAGAGAAATACAGAAATGAAGGGCACAGAAAATTGGAAAATCCTTGAAGCTCGCCTGGGGCGAGGCCCACCTCAGCCCAGCCCACCCCACCCTTGTCTTCTTCCTCCCCCACCTGCTCCCACCTGCTCCCGTACGGCGGCCGCCGTGGGCACGTCGCTGCAAGGCCGGCCCCACCCTTCACCTTCTCCCTTCCGCCGCTGAGGCGATAAGCACACCCCGGTCGACCCCCTGGACAACCCCGCATCTCCATTCCCCTCCTCCTCGCCTCACACGCCTCGGGGAAAATCCTCCCGAGCCGCCGCCGTTCACTGTCGTGGCCACTCGACGAACTAGCCCAAGCCATCGTGTCCATCACACTCGCCGCCGTCGACCCCGTCTTCTAGTGCAGCCCGTTGCCGCCGGGAGCCACCACAACACTCGTAATCTTCGTTGTCTTCAAGCTCCAGCCGCCGAGGTCGTCGTCCGATTCCGGCAGCTCCAAGCCCTCCCCGAGCCCGCTGCCAACCCCAACGCGTTCGTGGTGAGCACCCTCACCACCCCCAACCGCCCGTTGAGTTCCGGTAGCGCCGTAGACGAAACCCCCCTTTTAGCTGCTCCGGCCGCCGTGGTTCGTCGTTGTAGCCGTCAACTCGGTCCGTCCCAGCCCGCGCTAAGTGCACCAGTAGGACCCTTGTGATGCGTGCGTTCGATTTGGACCGGTAGTTAGCTCGATTTCGTAGCGTGTCCTAGTTCACCATTGGAGCCCGAGCGGCTGCTCCGCCATTTTTGAAGCAGAGCTCGACCTCGACCGCCCCATCACTCTCCCCCAACCCAGATCGACGCGGGTCACTCTACTCGATCGAATGCAAAAATAATAGAGCAATATGGCCCAGTAAATCGAGCTCCAGCTCGAGTTCGCCGGAGTCCAGTCGCCGGCGCAACTCCGGCGGACCTCCCAGTCGCTGCCATGCGGGGCCCCCTGGTCAGATACGTGCTTAGCACTAATCCCCATCGGATAAGTCACTGACAGTGGGCCCCCCCTGGCTGTTTAATTAAGTTAAACTTGATAATTACCTCTGTGACACTGACAACTGGGCCCCAGCTATAAGTCATTTAGAAATAAATAAAATTATAAAAACTAGTCACTGACATGTGGGCCCAGAGGGTATTTCTGATTTAATAAAATGTTTTATAAATAAACAGAGGCTGACATGTGGGTCCCACATGTCAGGCACTGTTGTGTATAATGTTTTGGATAATGTTCTGGATAATGTTGAATAAATAATAAAAGAAATTTAGAAAATCATTTAAATGATTTAAAACTTTGAAATTCAATAACTTTTAAACCGTAACTCGGATTCAAAAACTTTATACATGAAAATTGATCAGAAAAATATAACGAATACGAACACGCTATCCATATGTCTATCACACCTCTCTAGCACAACGAACATCGAACCGTCCCCCTCCGAGCCGTCTGTCCGATAAATTGTCCGGTACTGTTAGAGTGCCCGGATGAATTTATTCTGAACACGAAAGTTGTTTGGAATAGTTCAACTAACCCGGATACACCCCTCTTATGTTTGTCCGGTACCCACGACACCTAAGGCTTGATCCTTCCCCCTCCGGACACCCTGTCCGGTAATCATCCGAAGCCGGTAGTTCATCCCCAGATAAATTCCCGCTCCGAGCATATTGCATTGCACTGCGTTAGAACACCGTTAACATTTCATCTGTCATGTCATGCATATGTTTGTATATGCTTGTTGTGTATTTACTGTTTCTTCCCCCCTTAATCTTCGGTAGACCCCGCTGCTGCCGTCGACTACACCGCTGCTGAGTACGACTACGTCATCGACGACCCTACTACTACCGTCAAGCTTCCAAGCAAGCAGAGCCATTCTCTTCCCCAGATATCGCCTATCTTTCCGTACATTTCTTGCACTAGGAATTGTTACTGCTGCTGCTACGTTGCTTACCTATTCAATTGCATAACTTGTTCTTTGTCGCCCCTTGATGTGCCTTCCTTTATCCTATGCTGCCTATTATTATTATGCATTATTTAGCAGTGAGCCCTGCGCATTGTTAGCTAGGATTAGATAGAGGGCCGTGATCACTCGGGGAAGTGAACGCGGATACAAATATTATAACTGCACAGGTATGGTACAAAGCTGACGCCGTCAAAGGCCCCTATCTGGGTTATGCCTAGTCACCTCAAGTGTGAGCTATCAAGGAGTAATCCTTGTACTCCACTCGAGGCTGACTTTGTCTTACCTCCATAGGGTCCTGAACGGCGATTTCCCTTAAAGGTAAGAAGTCGGGCGACCCAACAGTGCCCGCGCGAGGTATTGCGACGGGACGACAGGGAGGGTACGACCAGTGTACCGGTGTGCTTGGCCCCTGGTCATTGGCCGCGAGAGTTACCAAACTACGAAAGTCGAGCTCCTCCAGGAGCACACGCGAGACAAGGTAAGGAGACGGTTCACCTTGTTGGTAACCGCAGTGACTTGGTGGGACGACGGGGCAGGCACCAATGTACTGGTGGTCCTGGCTGTTGTCGTTGTCCGCGGGTCGGTTAAGTCGAGGCAACGATAACGGTTATCACGCAGGTTAATTAAAATGCTAAATGGTTCAGTGAATCTCTTGAGTTGGCTATATGCCATGTACGCACTACCTACCTGTGGGAATTACGAGTTATGGGCTCCTCTGCTTCGTAGTGTCGTCCGAGGACTCTTCAGACGTCAGCAGTACCGCGGCCTGCGCCGGGAAGTGGTGTTGTCTTATTTGCCGCGGTAGTGTGATTTGTATTTGCTTTGATTTAACTTCACCGGCCAGCCTCGCACCGTGCAGGAGTACGTTGGGGTTAGGGTCCAAAGCCCCGCGTACATAGGATATAGTCCGGCGGATGACCTCTCTGTTGAGTTTGAAAGATGGGATATGAAGTGTCGGATAGCCTCGGTGGAGCGTTCCCTAACAAGGTTCCCGCCACCCTGGAGATCCGTGCGTGTAGCGTAACACAAGTGCACCCCTGCAGAGAAGATCAATCTATTCGAATAGCCGTGTCCACGGTAACAGGACGCTTTATTCTGAAGCTGGATCTTACCACTAGAAACTATTATTATTAAACTGTATGGTTCCGGGTTTTCTTCCTCGCGGGGATGTCGAGGAGGTGAACTCTGAGGCATTGCTAATTATTAAAACTTATTATTATACAATGCTGCAGCAACTTCTGCTGCATTGTTACTTTATGCTTTATATAAACTGTTGGCTGATTCTTACCTCATGCTGCAAGACATCGTCGGAAGATGCTAGTCTTCGATAGGCCTAGCTTCTTACCCTTGCTCTGGATTTCTGTCTTTCAGTCCACTATATACAGCCTCTTCTTTCCATTGATACAATGCATAATGCTTAGTAGCGGACGTAAGACTCGCGGGTATACTAGATACTCACCTGCTTTATTTCCTTTACTGTTTTTCCTGATCGGCCGCTGCAGCCGACGTTGGAGCCCAGGAGCAGGAGTACCCCGGAGGCGCCTACTACGACGTCGAGTTCCCCGTTGACCAGGAGTAGTTCGGTGGATCCCAGGCAGGAGGCCTCGCCTTTTCGATCTGTATCTCTGATGTGATTTGTGTTAGCCTTCTTAAGGCAAAACTTGACTAACTATGTCTGTACTCAGATATTATGGCTTGTATGACTTATGTATTCGGGTTCGCGTGACCCCCTCTTTTGTAACATATTTGTTTATCCTTTTGTGTTTAGTGTTGTGCTGTGATATTATCACCGTGGCACCCTAATCTCAGTCATGTACCCTGTGTGTATGATTACTGTACACGGTCTGATTTTTGGGGCGTCACAAGTTGGTATCAGAGCCGACTGCCTGTAGGAAGCCACCCCACCACTACTTGGTCGATGTTGAATCTAGACTTTGAAAAACTATTTTGCTAACTTAATATTTGGCTTACGGGCCCACATCAATGTCACTACGTTTGATATCTATGGTATTAGGATACTTTTCTCCTTACCTATGCTCTGGGAATCTGCTCTCTTATCCTTGCTCGTAAGTTTTACAAAAGCTGACCACCCGGCGTTTTTGGTGCTTCCCCCATTGATTGAGTCGTGTCGCATGAGTCGTACCCCAGGTCCCGGACCGCGGATCCCATTCTCATTCTGGGCAGGCCACGGGTTCTCTGGCATCAACTCCTGTGGCCAACAGTTTTCTTGCGGCGTGATTGACATAGTAGAATCTATGTCGCGTCGTGTAATCCTTACCGCGGTCTGCGCGCCGCCTAGTGAGTCCTTTTTCCTTAATTTCTACGATGTTACGCTGCCCGATTTTCGATTGACTCTGTGTGCGAATGTGTATGTCTTATATGACTACTCCTATATATCTGCGCCTCCTTTTCGTTGTCGTTTTACTTCAGGCTTGATTCCGGTATCTCGTTAAATTTTCATCGCTGAAATACCCCTGTTAAATTCTAGCAGGATGGTTGGTCGTGGTGGTCGTGGTCGTGGTCTTGCTGCCAACGACCCACCTCCGCCGCCGGATTACATGGCCGCGATGATGCAGCAGTTCGAGATGAACCGTCAGTTCATGCAGAATATCATGGGTCAGTTCCCCCAGCCGAATCAGAATGGGCACCACCATCAGCATGCCACCGTGACTCTACACGACTTCACCCGCCTCAACCCCACTATGTCCCGCAACACTGTTCAGCCGTTGGATGCTGATGACTGGCTTCGCGACATCACTCACGAGCTGGAGTCTGCTAATGTCGATCCAGCCGACTATGTGAACTTTGCGTCTTACCATCTGAAAGGCGCCGCTGCTCAGTGGTGGAGCACCCACAAGCGTTCCCTGCCAGTTGAAGAAGTCATCACTTGGGATGAATTTCAGTCTGCCTTCCGCGCCCGCTACATTCCTCAGGGAATCATGGATCGTAAGGCGGAAGAATTCCGTAACCTCACTCAGGGCGACATGAATGTTGAAGCCTATCAGCGCGAGTTCCTCAACCTCTCTCGCTATGCGGAAGGAGAGATCACAACTGATGCTCGCAGGCAGCAGAAGTTCCGTCGTGGCCTCAACCCAGAACTCAGGCTCGCTCTTGCCGTTCATGATTTCGCCAACTTCGCCACCATGGTGAACAAGGCTATCACCGTCGAGACTGCCCAGATAGAGCACAAGAACTCTCTGAAGCGTTATCGTGACGTTAGCTCATCTTCGGGCGCAATGCAGAAGCGCCGTATCTGGCTCCCTACCAGTGTGACCCATTCAGCTGTCCCTGCTCCAAGGCCGTCTTATGCTGCACCCCGTCTGCCTCCGCCACCGCAGATGCCAAGAGCTCTGCCTGCACCACCCAATGCTACCCCACTTCGTCCTCAGGATGGATTATGCTTCACGTGCCACCAACCGGGGCATTTTTCCAGAGAGTACCCCCAGAAACAGAAGCAACTGGTAGTTCACCCCGCTGGCCGTGGAAATGGTCGTGGCAACAACAGGACCCCCAACTATAATATTGGGTCTGCTGCTTATGCTCGTGGACATGCTAACAACGTCAATGTTGATGAAGCTCAGCAACAACCCGCTACCGTGATGGGTACCCTTCTCGTTAATTCCGTACCTGCTACTGTTTTATTTGATACAGGAGCATCGCATTCATTTATGTCGGAAGCATTTGCATTTTCGCATAACTTCAAGTACGAAACGATGAAACCACTGATCGTTGTTCGCACCCCGATTGGCCAATGCCGAACCACCATGCTTGTGCCAAACACCACCATTGAAATCGAAGGAGTTGAATTCTTTGCGTCGCCCATCCTCCTGAAGTCTTCCACCATAGACCTCATTCTGGGAATGGATTGGTTGAAATTTCACGATGCCGCACTGTATTGTGGCACCAAGTCTGTCCAGCTTTTTCACCCCTCCGGTGGGATTGTTAACCACACCGCCCGAGTTACCCGTAATGCTGAAAAACAGATATTTATGATGAATGCTTTGAATGACGCCCCCCTCGAAGGCATCGAGAACGTTCCAGTCGATCGCGATTTTCCCGACGTCTTCCCAGAAGAACTGTCGGGAATACCCCCGATCAGAGAAGTTGAATTCGTCATCGACTTGAAGCCAGGCACTGTTCCTATTGCCAAGCGTCCTTACAAGATGCCGCCACATGAACTCCTTGAACTTAAGGAGGAAATCGACAAGGCACTTCAGAAAGGATTCATTCGCCCCAATTCCTCAGCTTGGGGATCACCTTCGCTTTTTTTCAAGAAGAGCGATGGGACAAACCGATTGGTCCAAGATTATCGGCCCATTACCCAAGCCACCATCCAGAACAAATACCCCCTTCCCCGGATCAACGACCTGTATGATCAACTTGACGGATCCAAGGTGTTTTCTAAACTCGACTTGAGGTTGGGTTATCACCAAATCCGAGTCCGTGAGGAGGACATTCCGAAGACTGCCTTCATTACTCGCTTTGGTTCATACGAGTACACCGTCATGTCCTTTGGCTTAACCAATGCTCCAACCACCTTCTCCAGATTGATGAATTATATTTTCATGGAGTACCTCGACCAGTTCGTCGTGGTTTATCTGGATGATATATTGATATATTCCAAGAATGAAGAAGAACATGTTGAACATCTTCGTCTTATACTGGAGAAGCTTCAAGAACACAAACTCTACGCTAAGTATTCTAAGTGTGAGTTCTGGCTTCCCGAAGTAACCTACCTTGGTCATGTGATTTCCAAGGATGGCATTGCCGTCACCCCAAAACGTATCCAGGCTATTCTGGACTGGACTCCTCCCAAGACCGTCAAGCAAGTCCGCAGTTTCCTCGGGCTCGCTAGCTATTGCCGCCGTTTCGTCGAGAATTTCTCCAAGATTGCCAGGCCTCTGACTAATCTGCTTCACAAAGGCGTCAAGTTTGAGTGGACAGATAAATGTCAAGAAAGTTTTCAAGCACTCAAGGACAAGCTAACTTCTCCCCCGGTGCTCGCTCCCCCTGATACTCAGAAGGACTTCGTGATATATTCCGACGCGTCTCGTCAAGGATTAGGCTGTGTCCTATTGCAAGAGCGCAAGGTGATTGCTTATGGCTCTCGACAGTTGCGTACTCACGAAGACAAATACCCAACGCATGATCTCGAATTGGCAGCAGTAATTTATGCCTTGAAGCTGTGGCGACATTACCTCATCGGTAATCGTTGCGTGGTCTACACCGATCACCAAAGTCTGAAGTACCTGTTTACTCAGCAAGACCTGAATCTTCGTCAACAACGATGGCTCGAGACAATAGCCGACTTCAACATGGATATTTCGTATACCCCTGGCAAGGCTAATGTAATGGCCGATGCCTTGAGCCGCAAAGCTTACTGTTCTGAACTTGAGTTTCACGTGCAGCAACCACTTCTGTATGAAGAGTTTCGCAAGTTGAACCTCGAGATTGTTCCTCAAGGTTACGTCAATAACCTGGTTCTCGAGTCAAAACTCGACGCCCTCATCAAGAGTAGACAATCTCTAGCCCCTGACATTGTGAAGATCAAGCAGGACATCGCAGAAGGAAAGCCCTCCTCTTTTACCATTGATGCCAATGATGGTGATACTGTGTATTTCAAGGGCCCCTTAGTAGTTCCTGTGAGCCCGGCCCTCATTAACTGTGGTCCGGATATCATGGAAGAAGCCCATAATTCTCCCTTGTCAATCCACCCTGGCATTACCAAGATGTATAAAGACCTTCGTCAACGGTACTGGTGGCCTTACATGAAGCAAGACATCGCCCGCTATGTTTCTCAATGTGACAATTGCAGTCGCGTCAAGGCCGGACATCAGAAACCTGTTGGTTGGCTGCGACCACTCCCTCCTCCTGATTGGAAGTGGGACAAAGTCGAGATGGACTTCGTCACCGGTTTTCCTAAGTCACAGAAAGGTAACGATGCCATCTTTGTCGTCATCGACCGATTCTCCAAGATTGCACACTTCCTGCCGGTCAAGGAGACGATCACTGCTAGTCAGTTAGCACACTTGTATATCTCCCGAATTGTGTCACTCCACGGTATTCCGATGGAGATCAGTTCAGACCGTGGCAGCATTTTCACCTCACGATACTGGAATAATTTCATGGAAGATTTCTGGACTCGTCTGAATCTCAGCACCGCTTATCACCCCCAGTCGCAAGGCCAAGTTGAACGAGTTAACCAAGTGCTGGAAGACATGCTTCGCGCTTGTGTCCTTTCTTTCGGCATGAAATGGGAGGATGCCCTCCCGTACGCAGAATTCTCGTACAACAATAGCTATCAGGCTAGCTTGAAGATGGCCCCCTTCGAAGTTCTATACGGACGTAAATGTCGAACCCCCCTGAATTGGTCAGGAACTGGGGAACGACCCTACTTCGGACCGGATCTTGTCCAAGAAGCTGAAGAACAAGTTCGCATTGTGCAAGAAAATCTCAAGGCCGCACAGTCTCGTCAGAAGAGCAACTATGACCGCAAACACCGTGAAATGGAGTATCAACCTGGTGAATACGCTTACCTCCGTGTCACTCCCATGAGGGGCACTCATCGCTTCGTTATCAAGGGCAAGTTGGCTCCTCGCTACATTGGCCCGTTCCGTATCGTTTCCAGGAGTGGACCCGTGGCATACCGGTTGGAATTGCCGCCGAACCTCTCCCAAGTCCACGATGTCTTCCACGTGTCTCAACTCCGTCGCTGCTTCAAGGATCCTATCCGCGAAGTGGAGCATGATATGATCGAGCTACAACAAGGCTTGACTTATCGAGAACATCCGAGCCGCATTCTCGATCAGTCTGAACGTCGAACCCACAACAAGACCGTCAAGTTCCTCAAGGTTCAGTGGTCGCATCACTCTAAAGATGAAGCCACTTGGGAACGCGAAGATCGCCTTCGCGATGAATACCCCGATCTTTTCCTCGCTACCACTTAAATTCTCGGGACGAGAATTCTTGTAGTGGGGGAGATTTGTAACACCCTCAGTTCCTGTAACAGTAATCATCATCACTGTTGATCATCACTGTTGGATTATCACTGATTGATCTCCCTTGTCCTTGATAAAACTTTGTGATGCTAATGATCAAACCTTGCTGTGGGTGATCAACACCCCATGCACCATGTACTTGAGCCCTTGGGATCAAAACCCAAAGCCAAATGCACCTTGCTCATCTAACAAACCAAACCCTAGTTGAAACTTCTTTGAATGAAAAATAAAACAAAAGTGCTCCAATAAAGTTGTTCTAAAAATCATGAAACTATTTTTGTAAATTGCCTAAAATCATTATAATCATGTTGGACCAACTTTGGTAATTTTTGAAGTTACAGAAAATTCCAAACAATTCAAACAGTAGGTTAAAACCCTTGCTTTGGGCATTTAATAATTAAAAGAAATATCTAATGATTTTATTTTGCTGCAAAAACTTTTGTGGCACTGATATATAATGTTATACTAATATTGGGACACCTAACACATTTTACAAAATTGCCTAAACTTGGAAAATAATTACCAAAAGAGAAATACAGAAATGAAGGGCACAGAAAATTGGAAAATCCTTGAAGCTCGCCTGGGGCGAGGCCCACCTCAGCCCAGCCCACCCCACCCTTGTCTTCTTCCTCCCCCACCTGCTCCCACCTGCTCCCGTACGGCGGCCGCCGTGGGCACGTCGCTGCGAGGCCGGGCCCGCCCTTCACCTGCTCTTTCGCCGCGGAGGCGATAAGCACACCCCGGTCGACCCCCTGGACAACCCCGCATCTCCATTCCCCTCCTCCTCGCCTCACACGCCTCGGGGAAAATCCTCCCGAGCCGCCGCCGTTCACTATCGTGGCCACCCCGCGGCCACTCGACGAACTAGCCCAAGCCATCGTGTCCATCACACTCGCCGCCGTCGACCCCGTCTTCCAGTGCAGCCCGTTGCGACCGGGAGCCACCACAGCACTCGGAATCTTCGTCGTCCTCAAGCTCCAGCCGCCGAGGTCGTCATCTGATTCCGGCAGCTCCAAGCCCTCCCCGAGCCCGCTGCCAACCCCGACGCGTTCGTGGTGAGCACCCTCACCACCCCCAACCGCCCGTTGAGTCCCAGTAGCGCCGTAGACGAAACCCCCCTTTTAGCTGCTCCGGCCGCCGTGGTTCGTCGTCGTAGCCGTCAACTTGGTCCGTCCCAGCCCGCGCTAAGTGCACCAGTAGGACCCTTGTGATGCGTGCGTTCGATTTGGACCGGTAGTTAGCTCGATTTCGTAGCGTGTCGTAGTTCACCATTGGAGCCCGAGCGGCTGCTCCGCCATTTTTGAAGCAGAGCTCGACCTGGACCGCCCCATCACTCTCCCCCACCCCAGATCGACGCGGGTCACTCTACTCGATCGAATGCAAAAAGAATCGCGCAATATGGCCCAGTAAATCAAGCTCTAGCTCGAGTTCGCCGGAGTCCAGTCTCCGGCGCGACTCCGGCGGACCTCCCAGTTGCTGCCATGCGGGGCCCCCTGGTCAGATACGTGCTTAGCACTAATCCCCCTCGCATAAATCACTGACAGTGGCCCCCCCTGGGCTGTTTAAATAAGTTAAACTTGGTAATTACCTCTATGACACTGACAACTGGGCCCCAGTTGTAAGTCATTTAGAAATAAATAAAATTATAAAAACTAGTCACTGACCTGTGGGCCCAGAGGGTATTTCTGATTTAATAAAATGTTTTATAAATAAACAGAGGCTGACATGTGGGTCCCACATGTCAGGCACTGTTGTGGATAATGTTTTGGATAATGTTCTGGATAATGTTGAATAAATAATAAAAGAAATTTAGAAAATCATTTAAATGATTTAAAACTTTGAAATTCAATAACTTTTAAACCGTAACTCGGATTCAAAAACTTTATACATGAAAATTGATCAGAAAAATATAACGAATATGAATACGCTATCCATATGTCTATCACACCCCTCTAGCACAACGAACATCGAAACGATAAATTGTCCGGTACTGTTAGAGTGCCCGGATGAATTTATTCTGAACACGAAAGTTGTTCGGAATAGTTCAACTAACCCGGATACACCCCTCTTATGTTTGTCCGGTACCCACGACACCTCCTGCTTGATCCTTCCCCCTCCGGACACCCTGTCCGGTAATCATTCGGAGCCGGTAGTTCATCCCAAGATGAATTCCCGCTCCGAGCATATTGCATTGCACAGCGTTAGAACACCGTTAACATTTCATCTGTCATGTCATGCATCTGTTTGTATATGCTTGCTGTGTATTTATTGTTTCTTCCCCCCTTAATCTCCGGTAGACCCCGCTGCTGCCGTCGACTACACCGCTGCTGAGTACGACTACGTCGTCGACGACCCTACTACTACCGTCGAGCTTCCAGGCAAGCAGAGCCATTCTCTTCCTGAGATATCGCCTATCTTTCCGTACATTTCTTGCACTAGGCATTGTTACTGCTGCTGCTACGTTGCTTACCTATTCAATTGCATAACCTGTTCTTTATCGCCCCTTGATGTTCATTCCTTTATCCTATGCTGCCTATTATTATTATTATGCATTATTTAGCAGTGAGCCCTGCGCATTGTTAGCTAGGATTAGATAGAGGGCCGTGATCACTCGGGGAAGTGAACGCGGATACAAATATTATAACTGCACAGGTACGGTACAAAGCAGATGCCGTCAAAGGCCCCTATCTGGGTTATGCCTAGTCACCTCAAGTGTGAGCTATCAAGGAGTAATCCTTGTACTCCACTCGAGGCTGACTTTGTCTTACCGCCATAGGGTCCTGAACGGTGATTGCCCTTAAAGGTAAGAAGTCGGGCGACCCAACGGTGCCCACGAGAGGTATTGCGACGGGACGACAGGGAGGGTACGACCAGTGTACCGGTGTGCTTGGCCCCTGGTCGTTGGCCGCGAGATTTACCAAACTACGAAAGTCGAGCTCCTCCAGGAGCACACGCGAGACAAGGTAAGGAGACGGTTCACCTTGTTGGTAACCGCAGTGACTTGGTGGGACGACGGGGCAGGCACCAATGTACTGGTGGTCCTCGCTGTTGTCGTTGTCCGTGGGTCGGTTAAGTCGAGGCAACGATAACGGTTGTCACGCAGGTTAATTAAAATGCTAAATGGTTCAGTGAATGTCTTGAGTTGGCTATATGCCATGTACGCACTACCTACCCGTGGGAATTACGAGTTATGGGCTCCTCTGCTTCGTAGTGTCGTCCGAGGACTCTTCAGACGTCAGCAGTACCGCGGCCTGCGCCGGGAAGTGGTGTTGTCTTATTTGCCGCGGCAGTGTGATTTGTATTTGCTTTGATTTAACTTCACCGGCCAGCCTCGCACCGTGCAGGAGTACGTCGGGGTTAGGGTCCACAGCCCCGCGTACATAGGATATAGTCCGGCGGATGACCTCTCTATTGAGTTTGAAAGATGGGCTATGAAGTGTCGGATAGCCTCGGTGGAGCGTTCCCTAACAAGGTTCCCGCCACCCTGGAGATCCGTGCGTGTAGCATAACACAAGTGCACCCCTGTAGGGAAGATTAATCTATTCGAATAGTCGTGTCCACGGTAACAGGACGGTTTATGCTGAAGCTGGATCTTACCACTAGAAACTATTATTATTAAACTGTATGGTTCCGGGTTTTCTTCCTCGCGGGGATATCGAGGAGGTGAACTCGGAGGCATTGCTAATTATTACAACTTATTATTATACAATGCTGCAGCAACTTCTTCTGCATTGTTACTTTATGCTTTATATAAATTGTTGGCTGATTCTTACCTCATGCTGCAAGACATCGTCGGAAGATGCTAGTCTTCGATAGGCCTAGCTTCTTACCCTTGCTCTGGATTTCTGTCTTTCAGTCCACTATATACAGCCTCTTCTTTCCGTTGATACAATGCATAATGCTTAGTAGCGGACGTAAGACTCGCGGGTATACTAGATACTCACCTGCTTTATTTCCTTTACTGTTTTGCCTGATCGGCCGCTGCAGCCGACGTTGGAGCCCAGGAGCAGGACTACCCCGGAGGCGCCTACTACGACGTCGAGTTCCCCGTTGACCAGGAGTAGTTCGGTGGATCCCAGGCAGGAGGCCTCGCCTTTTCGATCTGTATCTCTGATGTGATTTGTGTTAGCCTTCTTAAGGCAAAACTTGACTAACTATGTCTGTACTCAGATATTATGGCTTGTATGACTTATGTATTCGGGCCCGCGTGACCCCCTCTTTTGTAACATATTTGTTTATCCTTTTGTGTTTAGTGTTGTGCTGTGATATTATCACCGTGGCACCCTAATCTCAGTCGTGTACCCTGTGTGTATGATTACTGTACACGGTCTGATTTTGGGGGCGTCACACCATGTTCAGACTAGATTGATAGCTATTGTTATAAGCAAATTCGGCGAATGGAAGAGATTTCTCCCAATTCTTCCCGAATGAGATAACACAAGCTCTGAGCATGTCTTCCAAGATTTTATTAACCCTTTCAACTTGACCGCTAGATTGATGGTGGAAAGTTGTACTAAAGGAGAGATGAGTTCCCATAGCATTTTGAAAGCTTTCCCAGAATCTAGAGGTGAAAAGGCTACCACGATCAGAATTGATCTCCAAAGGAACACCGTGAAGGGATACAATTCTAGAGACGTACAAGTCCGCTAACTGGCTAGCAGTTATAGACTCGCGAACCGGAAGGAAGTGAGCAACTTTGGAAAGCCTATCTATGACAACGAAGATGGCATTGTTTCCTTTCTGGGTTCTTGGAAAGCCGGTGATGAAGTCCATACCGACTTTGTCCCATTTCCACTCGGGAATAGACAAAGGTTGAAGTGTACCAGCAGGTCTTTGATGTTCTGCCTTAATGCAATGACAAACATCACATTCGGCAACAAATTGAGCAATGTCTCTCTTCATCCTTGTCCACCAAAATCTCTGGCGTAGATCTCAGTACATTTTTGTGCTACCGGGATGAATCGAGAGGGGTGTGTCATGGGCTTCTTTGAGGATGAGTTGCCTTGGATCCCTATTCTTAGGTACTACCAAACGATTTTCAAAGAATACCGTTCCTTTACTATCTGTGGAGAAACATTTAGCAACTCCGCTAGCAATGTTCTCCTTGATCCGGCGAACACCTCGTGCACGTCTTTGGACAACTATGATTTGATCCTCAAGGGTTGGTTTCGCCACCAAGTTGAAAAGAGATCCACGAGGAACAATCTCGAGATTGAGCTTTCGAAATTCCTCATGAAGAACTGGTTGATACTGTTGTAACATGAGGTTGTTACAATACGACTTACGACTTAGTGCATCAGCCATGACATTGGCTTTGCCTGGGGTGTAAGAAATTACTAAGTCAAAATCTTTTATCAACTCTATCCAGCGTCTTTGCCTGAGATTAAGATCTGGCTGGGTGAATATGTATTTGAGGCTTTGGTGATCAGAATAATTCTCACAACGATTACCAAGGAGGTAATGTCGCCAAGTCTTCAGGGCATGAACTACGGCATCGAGTTTAAGATCATGGTTAGGATAGTTCTCTTCATGTGGCCGCAACTGGCGTGAAGCATAAGCTACCACATGTCTATCTTGCATAAGTATGCATCCTAACCCTTGCCGTGAAGCATCACAATAGATCTCGAAATCCCTTTTCGTGTCTGGAGGTGCAAGTACGGGTGCAGAAGTCAATCTTCTTTTTAGCTCTTGAAAGCTTTCCTCGCACTTGGGGGTCCATTGGAATTTCTTATCTTTCTTGAGGAGTTCAGTAAGAGGCTTTGCAACTTTAGAAAAGTTCTCGACGAATCGGCGGCAATAGCTTGCTAAGCCAAGAAAACTCCTAACTTGCTTAACCGATTCAGGTGGAGTCCAGTCAAGGACGGCATGAACTCTCTCGGGATTCACAACAATGCCTTTTGCAGAAATCACGTGGCCTAAGTAGGTCACTTCTGGTAGCCAAAATTCACACTTGGAGAACTTGGCATAAAGGAGGTGCTCTCTAAGTTTCATCAATACCAGCCTTAGGTGTTCGGCATGTTCTTCTTCATTCTTCGAGTAGATGAGAATGTCATCAAGATAAACTACAACAAATTTATCTAGGTACTCCATGAAGATCGAATTCCTCATGCGTGAGAAAGTGGCGGGGCATTGGTTAGACCGGAGGACATGACGGTGAACTCGTAAAGACCATAACGAGTAGTAAAAGCCGTCTTTGGAATGTCCTCGTTTCGGATCTGATTTGATGATAGCCTAATCTCAAATCCATCTTGGAGAAGACAGAGAATCCTGCAATTTGATCATAAAGATCATTGATCCTGGACAGATCAGTGCTAGGTCGAGAATTGAGATTACGACGTAGTAATTTCTTACACCCCAGGCAAAGCCAATGTCATGGCTGATGCACTAAGTCGTAAGTCGTATTGTAACAACCTCATGTTGCAACAGTATCAACCACTTCTTCATGAGGAATTTCGCAAGCTCAATCTTGAGATTGTTCCTCATGGCTATCTTTCTACCTTGGTGGCGAAACCAACTCTTGAGAATCAAATCATAGTTGTCCAAAGGCGTGCACGAGGTGTCCGCCGTATTAAGGAGAACATTGTTAGCGGAGTTGCTAAATGTTTCTCCACAGATAGCAAGGGAACGGTATTCTTTGAAAATCGTTTGGTAGTACCTAAGAATAGGGAACTAAGGCAACTCATCCTCAAAGAAGCCCATGACACACCCCTCTCGATTCATCCCGGTAGCACAAAAATGTACCGAGATCTACGCCAGAGATTTTGGTGGACCAGGATGAAGAGAGACATTGCTCAATTTGTTGCCGAATGTGATGTTTGTCGTCGCATTAAGGCAGAACATCAAAGACCTGCGGGTACACTTCAACCTTTGTCTATCCCCGAGTGGAAATGGGACAAAGTCGGTATGGATTTCATCACCGGCTTTCCAAAAACCCAGAAAGGAAACAATGCCATCTTCGTTGTCATAGATAGGCTTTCCAAAGTTGCTCACTTCCTTTCGGTTCGCGAGTCTATAACTGCTAGCCAGTTGGCAGACTTGTACGTCTCTAGAATTGTATCCCTTCACGGTGTTCCTTTGGAAATCAATTCTGATCGCGGTAGCCTTTTCACCTCTAGATTTTGGGGAAGCTTTCAGAATGCTATGGGAACTCATCTCTCCTTGAGTACAGCTTTCCATCCTCAGTCTAGCGGTCAAGTCGAAAGGGTTAACCAAATTCTTGAAGACATGCTCAGAGCTTGTGTTATCTCATTCGGAAAGAATTGGGAGAAATCTCTTCCATTCGCCGAATTTGCTTATAACAATAGTTTTCAATCTAGTCTGAACATGGCTCCTTTTGAACTCCTATATGGACGACGATGTCGAACACCACTAAACTGGTCAGAAACCGGTGAAAGACAATTCTTTGGACCGGACATGATCAAGGAAGCAGAAGAGCAAGTTTGCATTGTTCGTGATCAATTGAAAGCAGCCCAGTCTCGTCAGAAAAGCTACTAGGATCGTCATCATAGGCAAGAGAGCTACAATCTGGATAAGAAGGCTTACCTTCGGGTTACTCCTCTGAAGGGAACCCAACGTTTCGGTATCAAAGGACAGTTGGCCCCACGTTTCATCGGACCTTTCCGCATTCTTGCTAAACGTGGAGAAGTTGCCTACAAACTTGAACTACCCCCGCACCTTTCCCGAGTACATGATGTATTCCATGTGTCCCAACTAAGGCGTTGCTTCAAGGACCCCATCCGCGAAGTCGACCATGAAACGCTTGATCTCCAAGATGACCTTTCTTATCGAGAATACCCCGTTCGTATTCTTGATTCCGCAGAGCGTGTCACTCGTCGTCAGAAGATTAGGTTTCTGAAAGTGCAATGGTCACACCACTCTGAGAAAGAAGCTACGTGGGAAAGAGAAGACCGTCTCAGTGCCGAGTATCCCTCCTTCCTCCCGTAGACTTCTAAATCTCGGGACGAGATTCTGTTGAGTGGGGGCGAGTTGTCAGAACCCTCTGTTAGGTAATGTGCTAGGGTTAGTAAGTGTCTTGCATCATGTTAAAATTTCAAAAGAAATCTTTGAAATCAAAATCAAAAGAAAAATGGGAGAAGGAAACCCCCCTAGTTGAATTAATTCAAAAGGCCAGATAAAAATCTTCTCCAAAAATTCATGTTAGATTTTTTAAAAGTCTCATAAATGAGTGTGATCACATATCAAGTGATGTGGGACCCACCCCATGCTCATAGATTTTTCAAATATTCAAACAGTGCCTTGGAATTAATTAAAAACCCCTATTTGATTTAAAGTTCAAATTATTTGAATTTTAAAAATGTTCAAACTTTACAAGTGGCTAACCTAGTATTTTGTGATGCCACATAAAAAGTTTCAGCATTTAATAAAATGCCTAGCTATTTATTTGCTAAGGAAAACAAATTTACAGAAAAGAAAACAGAAAAGAAAAAGGGAAAAAGGGCTCGCAGGCAAAAGGGCCGAACTTACCGAGGCAGCCCAGCCCAGGGGAAAACCCGGCTTCTTCCTCGCGCCAGCCAGGTTGCTGCCGCTGTGGCGAGCATGCCGGCGACGCCTGGCCACCTCCTGCTTCCCCTGCGCCACATCTTCACGCCTGGAGACGCCCAGGAGCTTCCACGTTCCATTCCCCCCCTCCAAGGACACTCTCCCCGTCTCCCTCGCCGATTTCGTCGACACCCGTGAAGAACGCCGGAGCACGCCGCCGCACCTACGTGGCCAGTGAGCCTGTCGAGCGCCACCGCCGTGTCCATCCTCTTCCTCGTTGTCTTCTACGTCTTCCAGTGCAGCGAATCGAACCCGGAGCCCTCCTAGCCGCCGGAATCGAGCTCGAGCCGTCGCCGGACCCGAAGGACGCCATCGTCGAGCCACCCCAGCCCTCGCCGCCACCTCCGTCGAGTTCCTGGTGAGCAGGCGGTCCAAACCCCTCTCTCCCCGCCCCTTATCGTTGTCTCCTTGTCGATCCGCCATGGAAGCCGAAGTCCCTCGCCGCCACGGTCGTCGTAGTCGATCACCAGTAAAGCAAACGAGCTCGGGAGCATGTCCACCGTCTTCGCCTTGCTCCTCTGCGTCGATTGCGAGCATCACCGGCTCAAATGGTGCCCCGTAGCCGAGTTCACCTCGAGCCAGCAGCTCCTCCGCCGCTAGGGCTCGTCGTCGCCGTCAAACCAGTGCCTCCCAGTCCCCCCACTTGGTTCCATTCGATGCGCAGCACCAAGAGCGAAATCTCGGTGGTTGCGGCGCTCGATTTGGACCACGGGAGCGCCTTTCCGTACAGCACCGCCGCGGTTCTGGTGACCGGCGGCTAGCCGCCGGCAAGTCCGACGTGTCCGGGGTGATTAGCACCTAATCCACCCCCCTAATGACCCCCAGAGCCGATGACATGTGGGCCCAGTCCCTGACTAAACACTGGGTTAAGTTTAAACCGTTTATTTAAACAGTGAGAGGCTGACAGGTGGGACCCCCTTGTCAGTGGCCCCCTGACGCCAGCATGAAGTCATGCTGACGCCATAAATGAATTTCCAAAATTTGAAATGAATTAAAGAATTCCAGAAAATCCAGAAAATAGCTCAAACTTTGAAAATTCATAGAAAATTCATATCAACTCCAAATTGGACAAATAATATATGAAAATGATCAGGAGAAAATAAGCTATCCAAATATCCAACTTTCAACTTTGTTTGATTTGAATTTAAAATATGATCAGTAGCATTTGCTATTTGATTTAAATGGAATTAAATCAAATTCAATTCAAAAGTTTTTGCAACTTGAACCATGGCAACATGCTACATTTCACTTACACATCAGAGGCATACCATACACATTTCCAAATGATTCAAATTGATCAAACAATGTCACATGTAACTTGACTAAGTTTGAATTCAAATTGGAGTTTGAATTTGCAATTCAATTTGCAATATGCTCCATTTAAATGGAATTGATTCACACATCAAAGCATATACATCAAGTTTCAACCTTCCATCATGTGATTGTGCATTTTATTTACTTTGCTACCTTGTTTGATGTTTGTAGAGTAGACGTGGAACCGGAGCAGGAGGCTGCCCCCTTCGTTGAAGACCCCGAACCCGAACCTCGTCAGGAAGGCAAGCAAACCCCCATTGATCATGTCGATAAAATCCCACTTCCCTCTTATGTCTCGCTTATGCATTGTTTAGGATGATAACCATGATGCGTTTCTACCACATAGATGAACCCATTCCTTTGCATGACCTATCATTTTGTCACAGTAGTAAGCAAACCACAATCCTAGCAAATGTAGGAGTTGATTGATATCATGTGGCCCCTGCAATTGTTACTGCTTATTGCATGCTTAGAATGATACCATGTTGATACCGTTATGTGAGTCGGGATGGTAGTGATCATGATGATGATGGTAGAAAAGTGTTGGTGAATCTACCCTAATACAAGGTGAACGATGAGAGGCTGTGTAGGAGTACACGGTGGGTTGTCTCGTTGAACACCGCCCTATGTCCGAGTTCTTGTGTGGTGATCCAAGATGAAGAGTACAACCACACATTGGGCTCACTGGCCCCTCTCAGCTTACTAACTCATCCCTTTCGATGTCCAGATGTCGCAATAGTTCGGAGTTCTGGTAGGTATGTGGCCTGGATGCTAAGTGAGAGAACGGCTCACCCGAGACCGGCTTATGCACCACGCACACATCACTTGGGTCCACTTCGGTAAACCGGCCGGGTTCACGATAGTGGTAGCCAACCCAAGTAGGCAGCTTTCTCGGACTAGATCGTCTATGAGGTAACAGTTGTGGTGAGCATCCTCGCCGACACTTCTTGAACGGTGTCGAGTACAAAGGCGGTAAATGATGATCATGTGTGTGTAGCGGTACACCCCTGCAGGGTTAACAAAACTATTCGAATAGCCGCGTCCACGGTTATGGACTGCTTGGAAAGCTTAGCTTGATTATTAGAAAACTTGAACCGGATACTTCTAATACACACCAAGATAAGTGTGAGGGCTATGGCGTGCTTTCTCGTGGGGAAGTCGAGGAAGGCACCATAGTGGTGTAATTGGTTGGAGAAAGTAGTGGACTCGTGTACGCTTCTTACCTCAAAGTCTGGTACTCGTAGTTCAGGATTAGCCAAGTCAAAGCTGGTACTTCTGCAAGTGAAACCCCACCTCCCCTTACCTTGATACATATGCATGAGTAGTATAGCTCCTATGTAAGTCTTGTTGAGTACGACTTTGTACTCACGTTTGCTTAATCTATGTTTTAGATGAACCCACTGACCCCGAAGGTGGCTTCTTCATCGAACTGGACGACTGAAGATCAAGCTAGTCTACTCCCAGTCAGACGACTGGTTCCCTCGTGGAAGGCATGTGTTTAAATAAGGCTTCTTAAGCCATTTGTTAAACTTGTCTGTACTCAGACATAATTTGCTTCCGCTTGTGTTGTAATGTTGGATCACATGTTTGTGATCTCTTGTGCACTCTATAAGAGTTATCAATAAAAATGTATACTTTGTAGAGAATTGCAATGATACCTACTGTTCATACAAGGCATGTGTGCTGCGTGTATGTTTATAACATGCATGTCTTTGTATGGGTTTTCGAGACCTTAGTTGTGATCTGGCTGGCGGTCTTTCATACACCAAGTGGCCCTTAGATGTGCGCAGCTTGGGGCATCGCGATGCGATTGTTCGAGACTCTGTCTCGGGCACACTTTGTGGTATGATCGAGCCCGCCCTAGACCCCGACTAAGTGATCGGGCTGGAGTAAGTCTACGTAAGAGTTATGAGATAGTCGATAGTATGGTTGAGGCGACTTGTCTTTGAATATGGGAGTTCACCAGCCATATCATTAGAATTGTGTGCGGACGATGAGGAGCCATCTCAGTTGATCATCCGGCCTGGATGGGAGACCCCTCACGTACGATGTTTCCGAGAACGTTTTGTGCTTGGCCTTGTCTGCTTAGACAAGTGGGTACGGTTCTCGGCTCTCCATATGACTATGTCTTAGCTGGACTTGCATACGCTAACCCCGGGTCCCGACAGACTTGGTATATACCAAGTCGGTCGGGACCCGGGGTTAGCGTATGTAATTCCAGTCACGATACAATCACATGGAGGGCCGAGAGCCGTACCCACTTGTCTAAGCAGACAAGGCCAAGCACAGAACGGTCTCGGAAAGCCTCAAACGTGAGGGGCATCCCATCCAGGCCGGATGATCAACTGAGATGGGTCCTCAACGTCCGCTCACAAGTCTAAATGCTTATGGGTGGTGAATCCCAGACTCATAGACAAGTCGCCTCAACCATGTTATCGATTGGATCCTAACTCTTACATAGACTTACTCCAGCCCGATCACTTAGTCGGGGTCTAGGGCGGGCTCGATCATACAACCAAGTGTGCACGTGACAGAGTCACGAGAAATCGCATCGCGATGCCCCAAGCTTCGCACATCTAAGGGCCACTTGGTGTATTAAAGACCGCCAGCCAGATCACAACTAAGGTCTCGAAAACCCATACTAAGACATGCATGTTATAAACATACACGCAGCACACATGCCTAGTATGAACAGCAGGTATCATCACATAACTCTACAAAGTACTTCTTTATTTACTTATACATAGAGTATACAAAGATCACACGTCTGTGATCAACATTACATCATACAACGGAAGCAAATTAGGTCTGAGTACAGACAAGTTTAACAAATGGCTTAGAGAAGACTTGTAAACAAACATGCCCTTCCACGAGGGACCAAACTGTTGTCTGGGACTATGCTAACTTAGTCAACGTCGAGCTTCAGGTCGGTGACTCCATCGGGGTCCGGTTTCTCATCTAAAACATAGAATAAGCAAACGTGAGTACAAAGTCGTACTCAGCAAGACTTACATCAGATCAATACTACTCACGCTCAAGTATCAAGGTAAAGGGAGGTGGGGTTTCAACATGCAGAAGTGCCAGCTTTGACTTGGCTAGTCCTGTACTACGAGTACCAGACTTGAGGTAAGAAGCGTACACGAGTCCACTACATCTCCAACCAATACACCACTATGGTTACTTCCTCGACTTCCCCACGAGGAAGCACACCATAGCACTCACGCTTATCTTGCGAGTTTTATAAGTATCCATTCAAGTTGTCTAATAATCAGGTACAGGTTCCAAGTAGTCCTTAACCGCGGACGCGGCTATTCGAATAGTTTTGTTAACCTTGCAAGGGTGTAAGCTACACACACATGACCATCGGTTACCGCCAGGTCTCGCCACCGTTCAAGAGGTGACAGCGAGGATGTTCACCACGAAACTTCGCTCACAACCGGTCTATTCCAGGAGTCGGCTATCTGAGTTTGCCTCCGCTCGAGAGCCCGGCCGGATCAACGAAACCGACTCAAACAATGTAGGTGACCGAGACGCCACCTCTGGCAGATGGTTTTCCTGCCTCACAGGTGAACCCACATATCTATATGATGCAACCATTCCTTCATTCTTTTTCTATGCAGATGTCAAATGGAAAACCCGAACTAATGTGACTCCTGGACGTCGACATGGATCAAGGTACTAGGCCGAGAGGGGTCAGTGAGCCCAATGTGTGGTTGTACTCTTTGTCTTGGATTACCATACAAGAACTCGGTGCTTAAGGCGGTGTTCAACGAGACAACCCACTATGTACTCCTACATAGACTCTCATCGTTCACCTTATATTAGGGTGGATTCACCAACACAGTTTCACTTTCATCGACACCATGTTCACCATCATCCTGACTCACAACAAAAGCAACCTCACTATAACACTAAGCATGCAATAAGTTGTAACAGTTGCAGGGGCCACATGATATCAACCAACTCTGATGTCAGCTAGGATTGTGGTTTGCTTACTACTGTGACAAGATGATAGGTCATGCATCGGATATGGGTTCAACTATGCGGTAGAATCGATACAAAGTGATCTCCTAAACATGCATAAGCGAGATTGAGAGGGAATTGGGATTTTATAGACATGATCAATGGGGTTTGCTTGCCTTGCTGACGATACACGGGTCTTAACGGTGGTCTTCTCCTTCGGGGGTGATCACCGTCTCGGAAAAGCTGGTACCGGAAACAATCATCAACACGGGGGGACAACTTCGGAAGTAAAATGCACAAGCACATGATATTGTTGTCCATGAGGTGAATGGTGTTGGTTTGTGGTACATTTGATTTAAATGAAGTGTATTGCATTTGAGATGCAAATTCAAACTCCACATATGAATTTCCATTTAACCAAATTGCATTTGAAAATGTTTGATCATTTGAAATCATGTGATCATATGTGTGATATGCTTCTGAAGTACAAGTGAGATGTGGTGTATTGCAATGGTTCAAATTTGAATTGCATTTGGAATAAATTTGAATTAATTCCAATTAAGACAAATAGCAAAAGCTACTGTTCCCATTTTAAAATCAACTCAAACATGGTTGAAAGTTGCATATTTGGATAGAGAATTTTATGCTGATCATTTTTCATATATTATTTGTCCAATTTGGAGTTCATATGAATTTTCTATGATTTATTGAAGTTTGGCTATTTTTCTGGATTTTCTGTAATTATTAAAATCATTTCTAAATTTCTGGAATTTGACTTATTGCATCAGCATGATGCAATGCTGACATCAGGTGGGGGGCTGACATGTGGGTCCACCCTGTCAGTGGCCCACTGCTTGATCTCTGTTTAATTAAAAGAAACAGAGGATTAAGGGGGGTTGGCCACACCTGGAAGCCACTGCTAGAGTGATTAGTGGGGGTGGATTAGGGCCTAACAGAGGCCATGTCGTTTCTCACCGGCGTTTAGCCGCCGGCGTCCACCTGTGCGGCGGCGCTCACTGGAGCAGGCGGTTCTGGGCACGGCTGGGCACGGGGAAACTACCAGGGGGTAGCCCGTGCTCGTCCGCTTCGAGCTGTGCCACCAGGGAGGTCAGGGGGCGGGCGGAACCTCGACGGCGTCGAGGTTCGGCGGCGGCCGTGGCTCGGCTCGACGGGCACGATGGCTGGGAGCGCGGAAAAGGCAAGGGTTAGGGGGGTTTGGCTCACCGGAGCACGGGGAGCTCGATGGTCCAGTCGAAGGTGGCGGGGAGAGCTCAACGGCGACGAATTCGTCGATGAACTCTGGTGGCCGGAGTCAAAGAGGACGACCCGATTCGGCAGCTCCAGGGGTCTTCGGCTCGCAATCGTTTGCTCGGGGACGAAGTCGACTATGGCGAGGGCGATGGACACGTTTGCTTGAGCTCGGGATGGCGGGGGGCACGCATGCGCTCGGCGGCGCTGTGCGGCGTCGCTCGGTTGTCGACGGGCGCGGCGAGAGAGGGCGAGGGAGAGATGCGCTGGAGGGGAAAATGGAGAGGGAGGCTCCCAGAAGCCTCCAGGTGCGAAGAGGTGGCCGCAGGAAGCTGCTGCGTGGCCGCGGCTCGTCGGCGGCGTCGGTGGAGTGCTGCATGCATTCCACCGAGCACCTTCGGGGCGCGGGGAGGAAGAGACAAGCGGGGGAGGTGGGCTGGACCGGCCAGTGGAGAGGTGGGCCTTCGCCTGTGGGCGCAAGGTAAGCCTCTCCTTTCTTTTTCTTTTTATTTTTCTGCAAATAGGTTGGCCCCACTAATTAAATTAGCTAGGAATTTTCAATAAATGTCCAAATAATTTTATAAATACTAGGTGACCAGTAGCTAGTCACATATAGAATTTGGACATTTTTGAAATTCAATATATTTTGAATTTCAATTCAAATAGGGTCAAATTTAATTTCCAGGGCACCTTTTGAATTTTTGAATATTCCATGGGCATGGGAATGAACCCAAACATCTTTTAAAATGATCACCATCATTTATTGGAATTTTCCAAATGTTCAAATGATTTTTGCAAAAAGATTTTTATCTGGCCATTTATTTAAATTCTCAGGACTTTTCTTTTCCCCATTTTTGAATTTCATTTGAACTTTTGCATGATGCAAAGGGATCAAACAAACCCTAGCACTTACCCTAGTTGGGGTTCTGACAACTCGCCCCCACTCAAAAGAATCTCGTCCCGAGATTCAGAAGTCGTCGGGAGGAAGGTGGGGTACTCGGCACGGAGACGGTCTTCTCTTTCCCACGTAGCTTTTTTCTCGGAGTGATGTGACCATTGAACTTTGAGAAACTTGATCTTCTGACGACGAGTGACACGCTCTGCTGAATCAAGAATACGAACAGGGTACTCTCGATAAGAAAGGTCATCTTGGAGATCAAGCGTTTCATGGTCGACTTCGCGGATGGGGTCCTTGAAGCAACGCCTGAGTTGTGACACATGGAATACATCATGTACTCGGGAAAGGTGAGGGGGTAGTTCAAGTTGGTAGGCAACTTCTCCACGTTTAGCTAGAATGCGGAAAGGTCCGATGTAACGTGGGGCCAACTTGCCTTTGATACCGAATCTTTGGGTTCCCTTCAGAGGAGTAACCCGAAGGTAAGCCTTCTCATCAATATTGTAGCTTTCTTGCCTATGATGACGATCATAGTAGCTTTTCTGACGAGACTGGGCGACTTTCAATCGATTACGAACAATGCAAACTTGCTCTTCTGCTTCCTTGATCATATCCGGTCCAAAGAGTTGTCTTTCCCCGTTTTCTGACCAGTTTAAGGGTGTTCGACATCGTCGTCCATAGAGGAGTTCAAAAGGAGCCATGTTCAGACTAGATTGATAGCTATTGTTATAAGCCAATTCGGCGAAGGGAAGAGATTTCTCCCAATTCTTTCCGAAAGAGATAACACAAGCTCTGAGCATGCCTTCCAAGATTTGATTAACCCTTTCGACTTGACCGCTAGACTGAGGATGGAAAGCTGTACTAAAGGATAGATAAGTTCCCATAGCACTCTGAAAGCTTCCCCAGAATCTAGAGGTGAAAAGGCTACCACGATCAGAATTTATCACCAAAGGAACACCGTGAAGAGCACAATTCTAGAGACGTACAAGTCCACCAACTGACTAGCAGTTATAGACTCGCGAACGGGAAGGAAGTGAGCAACTTTGGACAGTCTATCAATGACCACGAAGATGGCATCATTTCCTTTCTGGGTTTTTGGAAAGCCGGTGATGAAGTCCATACCTACTTTGTCCCATTTCCACTCGGGAATAGGCAAAGGTTGAAGTGTACCAGCAGGTCTTTGGTGTTCTGCCTTAATGCGACGACAAACATCACATTCAGCAACAAATCGAGCAATGTCTCTCTTCATCCTGGTCCACCAAAATCTCTGGCGTAGATCTCGGTACATTTTTGTGCTACCGGGATGAATTGAGAGGGGTGTGTCATGGGCTTCTTTGAGGATTAGTTGCCGTAGATCCTTATTCTTAGGTACTACCAAACGATTTTCAAAGAATACCGTTCCTTTACTATCTATGGAGAAACATTTAGCAACTCCGCTAGCAATGTTCTCCTTGATCCGGCGAACACCTCGTGCACGCCTTTGTGCAACTCTGATTTGATCCTCAAGTGTTGGTTTCGCCACCAAGTTGAAAAGAGATCCACGAGGAACAATCTCGAGATTGAGTTTTCGAAATTCCTCATGAAGAAGTGGTTGATACTGTTGTAACATGAGGTTGTTACAATACGACTTACGACTTAGTGCATCAGCCATGACGTTGGCCTTGCCTGGGGTGTAAGAAATTCCTAAGTCATAATCTTTTATCAACTCAATCCAGCGTCTTTGCCTTAGATTAAGATCTGGCTGGGTGAAAATATATTTGAGGCTTTGGTGGTCGGAATAGATCTCACAACGATTACCAATGAGGTAATGTCGCCAAGTCTTCAGGGCATGAACTACTGCAGCGAGTTCAAGATCATGGGTAGGATAGTTCTCTTCATGTGGCCGCAACTCGCGTGAAGCATAAGCTACCACATGTCTATCTTGCATAAGTATGCATCCTAACCCTTGCCGTGAGGCGTCACAAAAGATCTCGAAATCCTTTTTGGTGTCTGGAGGCGCAAGTACGGGTGCAGAAGTCAATCTTCTTTTTAGCTCTTGAAAGCTTTCCTCGCACTTGGGGGTCCATTCGAATTTCTTATCTTTCTTGAGGAGTTCAGTTAGAGGCTTTGCAACTTTGGAAAAGTTCTCGACGAAGCGGCGACAATAGCTTGCTAAGCCAAGAAAACTCCTAACTTTCTTAACCGATTCAGGTGGAGTCCAGTCAAGGACGGCCTGAACTCTCTCGGGATTGACTGCAACACCTTTCGCAGAAATCACGTGGCCTAAGTAGGTCACTTCTGGTAGCCAAAATTCACACTTGGAGCACTTGGCATAAAGGCGATGCTCTCTAAGTTTCATCAATACCAACCTAAGATGTTCTGCGTGCTCTTCTTCGTTCTTCGAGTAGATGAGAATGTCATCAAGATAAATCATAACAAATTTATCTAGGTACTCCATGAAGATCGAATTCATTAAGCGCGAGAATATGTCGGGGGCATTGGTTAAACCGAAGGACATGACGGTATACTCGTAAAGACCATAACGAGTAGTGAAAGTCGTTTGTGGAATGTCCTCGTTTCGGATTTTGATTTGATGATAGCCTAATCTCAAATCCATCTTGGAGAAGACAGAGGATCCAGCAAGTTGATCATAAAGATCATTGATCCTGGGCAGTGGGTACTTGTTCTTTATCGTTGCTAGATTTAGCGGACGATAGTCTACGCACATCCTTTCTGTTCCACCTTTCTTCGTTACGAACAGAACGGGGCAAACCCATGGCGATGAGCTAGGGCGGATGAAGCCTTTTGCCAACGAAACATCAAGTTGGGTTTTTAGCTCAGCTAACTCATGTGGGGCCATTCTATATGGACGTCTCGAGATTGGGGCTATGCCTGGTATAAGATCCACTATGAATTCTACACACCTGTCGGGTGGCATTCCCAGCAGCTCTTCAGGAAAGACATCCGGGAAGTCACGAACCACCGGAACATCTTCAAGGTCTGGAAGGGGAAGCACATTCAAAGTATGCATCTGGATTCTAGAGCTGGGTGTTGTGTAGTCAATGGTCTGGCCTGAAGAATGGGTGAGTTTGACTGATTTGGCTTTACAGTCAAGGAAAGCATTCTGCCTTGATAACCAATCCATTCCTAGGATGACATCAATGTCTGAAGACTTGAGGGCTATAAGAGAAGCAAGGAATACTAAACCCTCAATTGCAATTTGATTGCCATGGCTTACTCTATTAGTTTGCCACTTTGAACCAGGAGTTTGAATGATCATTGGAGAAAACATTTCTTCAAAAGAAACTCATGACGAAGTGCATAACTCTCCGACATGAATGAATGAGAAGCTCCTGGATCGAAAAGAACGGAGGCGGGGACATGATTGACTGGGAGTGTGCCAAGAATGACGTCAGAAGCATCAGTGGTGTCCTCAACTGAGATTTGGTTCACACAAACACTACTAGTGGATGAAGGCTTTGCTAGAAAGGTCTTGGTGGTTGGTTTCTTTGGAGGCTTAGGTTGAGAATAACGTGGTGCCATCAAGACCTGAGGGCATTGACGATAGTAATGGCCAGGAAGACCACACTTAAAGCATACCCTATCTGAATTGCTGGGAGTGGGATTACTTGGCTGCACACCATCATTTCGGGGTAGAATAATGTGTTGGGGTGGATGGCATATATTTGGTGGTTGCCTCTGGAGAAGGTTTTGAGGTATGACACTGGTTGGACTTGAAGAAGGGGCAAGCTCAAGAGCATGCTTGCGAGAATCCTCGAAAATTTCATTTCCATGCTCAGCTCTGAAGGATCTGTTGACTAAATCCTCAAAGGTGGAAAATTCAAGGAGGTTGAGATCATGACGAAGGATGGGGCTAAGTCCCTTACGGAACCTTGCCTGCTTTCTGGCATCGGTGGTGATCTCATCTTGGGCATACCGAGCAAGACGGTTGAATTCTCTCACATACTCATGGATGGACATCTCTCCTTGAGTCATGTTGCAGAACTCTTCTTTCTTGCGTTCCATCAACTCATCCAGAAGGTGGTACCCTCGAAAGGCAACACAGAACTCCTGCCAAGTCACTAGGTGACCATCTGGCTGCATAGCAACATAGTTCTCCCACCATTCAGCGGCAGCACCTTCCAGAAATGAGATTATGACGTAGTAATTTCTTACACCCCAGGCAAAGCCAATGTCATGGTTGTTTATATCAGAAGCGAGGAAGCGGGATCCTCTGTCTTCTCCAAGATGGATTTGAGATTAGGTTATAATCAAATCAAGATCCGAATGCGAGGACATTCCCAAGACGGCTTTCACTACTCGTTATGGTCTTTACGAGTTCACCGTCGTGTCCTTCGGTCTAACCAATGCCCCCGCCACTTTTTCACGCATGATGAATTCGATCTTCATGGAGTACTTAGATAAATTTGTTGTGGTTTATCTCGATGATATTCTCATCTACTCGAAGAACGAAGAAGAACATGTCGAACACCTAAGGCTGGTATTGATGAAACTTAGAGAGCATCGCCTGTATGCTAAATTCTCCAAGTGTGAATTTTGGCTACCAGAAGTGACCTACTTAGGCCACATGAATTATGCAAAAGGCATTGCTGTGAATCCCGAGAGAGTTCAGGCCGTCCTTGACTGGACTCCACCTGAATCGGTTAAGCAAGTTAGGAGTTTTCTTGGCCTAGCCAGCTACTGCCATCGCTTCGTCGAGAACTTCTCTAAAGTTGCAAAGCCTCTTACTGAACTTTTCAAGAAAGATAAGAAATTCCTATGGACTTCCAAGTGCGAGGAAATCTTTCAAGAGCTAAAAAGAAGATTGACTTCTGCACCCGTACTTGCACCTCCAGACACCAAAAAGGATTTCAAAATCTATTGTGACGCATCACGACAAGGGTTAGGATGCATACTTCTGCAAGATCGACATGTGGTAGCTTATGCTTCACGCCAGTTGCGGCCACATGAAGAGAACTATCCTACCCATGACCTTGAACTCGCTGCCGTAGTTCATGCCCTAACAACTTGGCGACATTACCTCCTTGGTAATCGTTGGGAGATCTATTCCGACCACCAAAGCCTCAAATACATTTTCACCCAGCCAGATCTTAATCTCAGGATAAGACGCTGGATTGAGTTGATAAAAGATTATGACTTAGGAATTTCTTACAACCCAGGAAAAGCCAATGTCATGGCTGATGCACTAAGTCGTAAGTCGTATTGTAACAACCTCATGTTACAACAGTATCAACCACTTCTTCATGAGAAATTTCGAAAACTCAACCTCTAGATTGTTCCTCGTGGATCTCTTTCAACTTGGTGGCGAAACCAACCCTTGAGGATCAAATCATAGTTGCCCAAAGGCGTGCACGAGGTGTTTGCCGGATCAAGGAGAACATTGTTAGCGGAGTTGCTAAATATTTCTCCACAGATAGAAAGGGAACGGTATTCTTTGAAAATCGTTTAGTAGTACCTAAGAATAGGGAACTAACGCAACTCATCCTCAAAGAAGCCCATGACACACCCCTCTCGATTCATCCCGGTAGCGCAAAAATGTACCGAGATCTACGCCAGAGATTTTGGTGGACTAGGATGAAGAGAGAAATTGCTAAGTTCATTGCCGAATGTGTTGTTTGTCGTCGCATTAAGGCCGAACACCAAAGACCTGCTGGCACTCTTCAACCTTTGCCTATTCCCGAGTGGAAATGGGACAGAGTCGGTATGGACTTCATCACCGGCTTTCCAAAAACCCAGAAAGGAAACAATGCCATCTTCGTTGTCATAGATAGGCTTTCCCAAGTTGCTCACTTCCTTCCCGTTCGCGAGTCTATAACAGCTAGTCAGTTAGCGGACTTGTACGTCTCTAGAATTTTGTCTCTTCATGGTGTTCCTTTGGAAATCAATTCTGATCGCGGTAGCCTTTTCACCTCTAGATTTTGGGGAAGCTGCCAACATGCTATGGGAACTCATCTCTCCTTTAGTACAGCTTTCCATCCTCAGTCTAGCGGTCAAGTCGAAAGGGTTAACCAAATTCTTGAAGACATGCTCAGAGCTTGTGTTATCTCATTCGTAAAGAATTGGGAGAAATCTCTGCCATTCGCCGAATTTTCTTATAACAATAGTTTTCAATCTAGTCTGAACATGGCTCCTTTTGAACTCCTTTATGGACGACGATGTCGAACACCTTTAAACTGGTCAGAAACCGGTGAGAGACAATTCTTTGGACCGGATATGATCAAGGAAGCAGAAGAGCAAGTTCGCATTGTTCGTGATCAATTGAAAGCAGCCCAGTCTCGTCAGAAAAGCTACTATGATCGTCATCATAGGCAAGAAAGCTACAATCTGGATGAGAAGACTTACCTCCGGGTTACTCCTCTGAAGGGAACCCAAAGATTCGGTATCAAAGGCAAGTTGGGCGCATGTTACATCGGACCTTTCCGCATTCTTGCTAAACGTGGAGAAGTTGCCTACCAACTTGAACTACCCCCGCACCTTTCCCGAGTACATGATGTATTCCATGTGTCACAACTCAGGCGTTGCTTCAAGGACCCCATCCTCGAAGTCAACCATGAAACGCTTGATCTCCAAGATGACATTTCTTATCGAGAGTACCCTGTTCGTGTTCTTGATTCAGCAGAGCGTGTCACTCGCCGAAAGAAGATCAAGTTTCTGAAAGTTCAGTGGTCACACCACTCTGAGAGAGAAGCCACGTGGGAAAGAGAAGACCGTCTTAGTGCCGAGTACCCCTTCTTCCTCCCGCAGACTTCTGAATCTTGGGACGAGATTCTTTTGAGTGGGGGCGAGTTGTCACAACCCCAAGCTAGGTATGTGCTAGGAATAGCAAGTCCCTTTGCATCATGCAAAATTTCAAAAGAAACTCAAAAATGGGGAAAAGAAAAGCCCTGAGAATTTAAATAAATGGCCAGATAAAAATCTTTTTCCAAAAATCATTTGAACATTTGGAAAATTCCTATAAATGATGGTGATCATTTTAAAAGTTGTTTGGGTTCATTCCCATGCCCATGGAATATTCAAAAATTCAAAAGGTGCCCTGGAAATTAAAATTGACCCTATTTGAATTGAAATTCAAAATATATTGAATTTCAAAAATGTCCAAATTCTATATGTGGCTAGCTACTGGTCACCTAGGATTTTTAAAAATAATTGGGCATTTTTATAAAATGCTATGGTATTTTTTTACCAGAGCAAAACAAAATAGCAGAAAAATAAAAGAAAGAGAATTAGAAAAGAGGGACACCCCTGGCCTTCGGCCCAACCAGTCTTTTCCCCCAACCCACCTAACTTTACCCCGGCCCAGCCCACGACACACGTTGTCGTCTTCTACCCCTCGCCCCGAAGCTGCTCCGTGGAGGACGGGAGCACGCCGACGCCACGTCCCCGCCGCGAGGGCCTTCTATGCCTCCCCAGCCCCCCTCTGCACGCCACCGCGACGCCCAGAGGCCCCCGAAACCTTTCCCCCACCTCTCACACACCCAGCTCCTCTCTGCGTCGTTTTTCCACGCGCCCCCGAGAGCATCCACAGAGCACGGCCGTGGGTACTCGTGGCCAGCGAGCTTCCCCGCCTCTGCAATCCTGTCAAGCATGCGCAGAAGCTTCTACCTCGTCCCCAAGTCAAAGATCAGGAGGCCGGAGCCACTGCAGCCGCCGTTTTCTTCAACGACATCTCGCTGGAGCTGCGCGCACTCGCCGGGAAATTCATCGTCCATGGTGCCTCTCCGCCTCGTCCGTCAACACCTTCATATTCAGGGTCAGCCGCGCATCTTTTCTTCCCAAGCCCTGCCTCCTCTCGTGCCGCGTAGCCGGATCTCACCGTGGTCAGAGCCCGGCCGCCGCCATTGTTGTCGTAGCCATGGCCACGGGCCTCTCCTTGAACCCCGCCTAGCCCCACCCGACGCAGCAGCTCACGGTGAGCACGCCCGTGCCTTCCTTCACCTTCCCCGTGGCCGATTTCCCCACTCCGGTGATGCTCCGGCCGTTTTTCCGGCGACCCTCGACGTTAAACCCAACCCGTGGCCTAATTAACCCACTAACCCCTAACCCTAGCCACTGACCCCTGGGCCCTAGTGCCCTAATCTAAACCAGTGGCTAATCTAAACAGGGGTTTAACCCAGAGCCTATGACAGGAGGGCCCCACTGGCCAGAAGCCCCCCCACGTCATGCTGAGGTCAGCATGACGCAATAAAAGGGTTTTCTTTTTAAACGAATTAAAAGAATTCCAGAAAAGTCCAGAAATTGTTTAAAACTTCAATAAATCATAGAAAATTCATTTTAACTCCAAATTGGACAAATAATATGTCTAAAATTATCAGAAAAATACAAGGATTTTGAATATGCAATTTGTTTTCATGTTTGACCATTTTAAAATGGGTGAACAGTAGCAAACATGCATATGGATCCTTTTCAAATTCAAAATTGGAGTGATTTTGTAAATGATTTTGCAACACCATTAATTCCAATGGATTCATCCACACATCAGAGACATTACTTCAACTATACCACATCACTTCATGATCAACATTTTCAAATGAAATTTCATGCATTCAAATGCATTTGAAATTCATCGATAAATCAAATGGAGTTTGAATTTGCATTTCAAATGCAATATACTCCTTTTAAATGGTATGCTCAACACATCAGTACCATGAACATCACCATTACAATCTTATTCATGTGATTGTGCATTGTACATTATGTTGATCCTATGATTGTCATGTTGCTGATAGACGTGCAACCGGAATCGGAGGCCACCCCCTTCGTTGAAGACCCCGTGACTGAACCCCGTCAGCAAGGCAAGCAAACCCCCATTGATCATGTCGATAAAATCCCACTTCCCTCTCATGTCTCGCTTATGCATTGTGTAGGATGATTACCATGATGCGTTTCTACCGCATAGATGAACCCATTCCTTTGCATGACCTATCATTTTGTCACGGTAGTAAGCAAACCACAATCCTAGCAAATGTAGGAGTTGATTGATATCATGTGGCCCCTGCAATTGTTACTGCTTATTGGCTTAGAGTGATACCATGATGATACTGTTATGTGAGTCGGGTTGGTAGTGATCATGATGATGATGGTAGAAAAGTGTTGGTGAATCTACCCTAATACAAGGTGAACGATGAGAGGCTGTGTAGGAGTACACGGTGGGTTGTCTCGTTGAACACCGCCCTAAGTCCGAGTTCTTGTGTGGTGATCCAAGATGAAGAGTACAACCACACATTGGGCTCACTGACCCCTCTGAGCTTACTAACTCATCCCTTTTGATGTCCAGATGTCGCAGTAGTTCGGATTTCTGTAAGTATTGTGGCCTGGTAGCCAAGTGAGAGAACGGCTCATCCGAGACCGGCTTTCGCACCACGCACACATCGTCTGGGTCCACTTCGGTAAACCGGCCGGGTTCACGATAGTGGAAGACAACCCAGATAGGCGGCTTTCATGGACTAGATCGGCTATGAGGTAACAGTTGTGGTGGCATCCTCGCTGTCATCTCTTGAACGGTGACACGCAAAAGGCGGTAACTGATGACACGTGTGTGTAGCGGTACACCCCTGCAGGGTTAACAAAACTATTCGAATAGCCGCGTCCGCGGTTAAGGACTGCTTGGAAAGCTTAGCTTGATTATTAGACAACTTGAACTGGATACTTCTAAAACACACCAAGATAAGCGTGAGTGCTATGGTGTGCTTCTCGTGGGGAAGTCGAGGAAGTAACCATAGTGGTGTAATTGGTTGAAGAGATGTATTGGACTCGTGTACGCTTCTTACCTCAAGTCTGGTACTCGTAGTTCAGGACTAGCCAAGTCAAAGCTGGCACTTCTGCAAGTGAAACCCCACCTCCCTTTACCTTGATACATGTGCATGAGTAGTATAGCTCCTATGTAAGTCTTGCTGAGTACGATTTTGTACTCACGTTTGCTCAATCTATGTTTTAGATGAACCCACTGACCCCGATGGTGGCTTCTACCCGAAGCTCGAAGATTGAAGACTCAGACCAAGACCAAGCTAGTGTAGTCCGAGTCAGACGACTGGTTCCCTCGTGGAGGGCTTGTTTTTAGATAAGGCTTCTCTAAGCCATTTGTTAAACTTGTCTGTACTCAGACCTACTTTGCTTCCGCTTGTTTATTGTAATGATGGATCACATGCTTGTGATCTCTGTGTGCACTCTGTAAGAGTTATTAATAAAGATGTATACTTTGTAGAGAATTGCAATGATACCTGCTGTTCATACAAGGCATGTGTGATGCGTGTATGTTTATAACATGCATGTCTTAGTATTGGTTTTCGAGACCTTAGTTGTGGCCCTTAGATGTGCGCAGCTTGGGGCATCGCGATGCGATTGTTCGAGACTCTGTCTCGTGCACACTTTGATGTATGATCGAGCCCACCCTAGACCCCGACTAAGTGATCGGGCTCGAGTAAGTCTATGTAAGGGTTATAATACAATCGATAGTATGGTTGAGGCGACTTGTCTATGAGTATGGGAGTTCACCACCCATATCATTTAGACTTGTGTGCAGACGATGAGGACCCATTTCAGTTGATCATCCGGCCTGGATGGGATGCCCCTCACGTTCGATGCTTTCCGAGAACATTCTGTGCTTGGCCTTGTCCGCTTAGACAAGTGGGTACGGTTCTCGGCTCTCCATATGATTGTGTTGTAGCGAGGCTTGCATACGGTAACCCCGGGTCCCGGGGTTAGCATATGCAAGTCCAGTTAAGACATAGTCATATGGAGAGCCGAGAACCGTACCCACTTGTCTAAGCAGACAAGGCCAAGCACAGAACGTTCTCGGAGAGCATCGTACGTGAGGGGCATCCCATCCAGGCCGGATGATCAACTGACATGGTTCCTCATCGTCCGCACACAAGTCTAATGATATGGGTGGTGAACTCCCATATCCAAAGACAAGTCGCCTCAACCATACTATCGACTATCTCATAACTCTTACATAAACTTACTCCAGCCCGATCACTTAGTCGGGGTCTAGGGCGGGCTCGATCATACCACAAAGTGTGCACGAGACGGAGTCTCGAGCAATCGCATCGCGATGCCCCAAGCTGCGCACATCTAAGGGCCACTTGGTGTATGAAAGACCGCCAGCCAGATCACAACTAAGGTCTCGAAAACCCATACAAAGACATGCATGTTATAAACATACACGCAGCACACATGCCTTGTATGAACAGCAGGTATCATTGCAATTCTCTACAAAGTATACATTTTTATTGATAACTCTTATAGAGTGCACACAGAGATCACAAACATGTGATCCAACATTACAACAACAAGCGGAAGCAAATTATGTCTGAGTACAGACAAGTTTAACAAATGGCTTAAGAAGCCTTATTTAAACACAAGCCCTCCACGAGGGAACCAGTCGTCTGACTGGGACTAGACTAGCTTGATCTTCAGTCGTCCAGCTCGATGAAGAAGCCACCTTCGGGGTCAGTGGGTTCATCTAAAACATAGATTAAGCAAACGTGAGTACAAAGTCGTACTCAGCAAGACTTACATAGGAGCTATACTACTTATGCATATGTATCAAGGTAAAGGGTGGTGGGGTTTCACTTGCAGAAATGCCAGCTTTGACTTGGCTAGTCCTGAACTACGAGTACCAGACTTTGAGGTAAGAAGCGTACACGAGTCCACTACTTTCTCCAACCAATTACACCACTATGGTGCCTTCCTCGACTTTCCCACGAGAAAGCACGCCATAGCACTCACACTTATCTTGGTGTGTTTTAGAAGTATCCAGTTCAAGTTGTCTAATAATCAAGCTAAGCTTTCCAAGCAGTCCATAACCGTGGACGCGGCTATTCGAATAGTTTTGTTAACCCTCCATGGGTGTACCGCTACACACACATGATCATCATTTACCGCCTTTGTACTCGACACCGTTCAAGAAGTGTCGGCGAGGATGCTCACCACAACTGTTACCTCATAGCCGATCTAGTCCGAGAAAGCCGCCTACTTGGGTTGGCTACCACTATTGTGAACCCGGCCGGTTTACCGAAGTGGACCCAAGTGATGTGTGCGTGGTGCATAAGCCGGTCTCGGATGAGCCGTTCCTCACTTAGAATCCAGGCCACAGACCTACCAGAACTCCGAACTATTGCGACATCTGGACATCGAAAGGGATGAGTTAGTAAGCTGAGAGGGGTCAGTGAGCCCAATGTGTGGTTGTACTCTTCATCTTGGATCACCACACAAGAACTCGGACTTAGGGCGGTGTTCAACGAGACAACCCACCGTGTACTCCTACACAGCCTCTCATCGTTCACCTTGTATTAGGGTAGATTCACCAACACTTTTCTACCATCATTATCATGATCACTACCATCCCGACTCACATAACAGTATCATCATGGTATAACTCTAAGCATGCAATAAGCAGTAACAATTGCAGGGGCCACATGATATCAATCAACTCCTACATTTGCTAGGATTGTGGTTTTTCCTACTACTGTGACAAATGATAGGTCATGCAAAGGAATGGGTTCATCTATGCGGTAGAAACGTAGCATGGTAATCATCCTATACAATGCATAAGCGAGACATGAGAGGGAATTGGGATTTTATCGACATGATCAATGGGGGTTTGCTTGCCTTGCTGACGAGGTTCGGGTTCGGGGTCTTCAACGAAGGGGGCAGCCTCCTTCTCCGGTTCCACCTCTACTCGACAAACAACAAACAAGGTAGCAAAGTAAATACAATGCACAATCACATGTTAGAAGGTTGAAACTTGATGTGTATGCTTTGATGTGTGAGGCAATTCCATTTAAATGGAGTATATTGCAAATTGAATTGCAAATTCAAACTCCAATTTGAATTCAAACCTAGCCAAGTTACATGTGACATTGATTGATCAATTTGAATCATTTGGAAATGTGTATGATATGCCTCTGATGTGTAAGTGAAATGTAGCATGTTGCCATGGTTCAAGTTGCAAAAACTTTTGAATTGAATTTGATTTAATTATATTTAAATCAACTAGCAAATGCTACTGATCACATTTTAATTCAACTCAAAAAAAGTTGAAAGTTGGATATTTGGATAGCTTATTTTCTCCTGATCATTTTTCATATATTATTTTCCAATTTGGAGTTGATATGAATTTTCTATGAATTTTCAAAGTTTGGGCTAATTTCTGGATTTTCTAGAATTTCTTTAATTCATTTCAATTTATAGAAATTCATTTATGGCGTCAGCATGACTTCATGCTGGCGTCAGGGGGCCACTGACAAGGGGGTCCCACCTGTAAGCCTCTCACTGTTTAATTAAACGGTTTAAATTTAATCCAGTGTTTAGTCAGGGGCTGCGCCCACATGTCATCGGCTCTGGGGGTCATTAGGGGGGTGGATTAGGGCTAACCACGCCGGCCACTTCGGACTTGCCTGCGGCTAGTCGCCGGCGACCTTCCAGCACGGCGGCGACACACTGGAGGGTGATTCCGGGCACCATTTTGAGCGCTGCGACCACTGGATTGAAGCTCTTGACGTCGCGCGTCGAATGGGCCAAGGTACGGGTGCTGTGAGGCACCGTGGAGACGCCGGCGTCGAGCCCTAGCGGCGGCTGAGCCACTGGCTAGACGCAATCGTCGATTCGGAGCACGAGGAGAAGCAGCAGTGGGCGTAAACGACGCTTAAGAGCACGGGGAAGACGACGGGCAACCTGGTGCAGGCGAAGGATCACGGGAGTGAGCTCGAGCTCGTCCATGGCGGAGGCTGTGCTCTGCTCCCATGGAGGAATGGAACAGAGGAAGAGTTGGGGGCGCGGGGATAGGCATAAGATGCAGCTGCTCACCAGGGAGGCAATGGAGCAGACGGCGTGCTTGGGGAGGAACTGGAGCTGCCGGACTTTGAAGGCGACTTGCGGCGGCCGGAGTTGAAGACGACGAAGGGGGCGGCGGCTCTGGAGCTCCTCGGGACGATTCCTTCTGCACGGTGACGTAGTCGAGGACGGCGGAGGCTATGGACACCTTGGCTTGGATCGGGGACGATGGTGGCCACGAGTTCTTCACGACATGGCGACGGCGGCGCTCGGGTCTTCGTCGAGCTTGGCGAGAGAGAGGGTGTGGGCGTCTCCAGAGGGGGGGAATGGTTGCGTCGCTCGACCAGGAGCTGCGTGGCGCGGCTAGACGTCTCCGGAGGGGCAGGTGGCGACTAGAGGGACGACGCCGTGCTCGGCTGTCTCGGTGGGCATTCCACCGAGCAGCTTGGAGGCGCGGGGAGGGGGAAGAAGACCCTGCTGCCCTTGGTGGGCCGGCTGGGCTGGCTGGGCCGCCCTCGCCTGGGCGACAGGTAAGGTTTCCTTTTCTTTTTCTGTTTTTCTTTTCTGTCATTTGTTTTGGCTAGCAAAAATAAATACCTAGCCATTTTCTAAAATGCTAGAACTTTTTATATGGCCTCATAATAATGTAGACTAGCCACTTATAAAGTTTCAACATTTTTAAAATTCAAATAATTTGAATCTTAACTCAAATAGGGGTTTTTGATTAAATCCAAGGCACTGTTTGAATATTTGAAAAATCTATGAGCATGGGGTGGGTCCCACATCACTTGATATGTGATCACACTCATTTATAAGACTTTTAAAAAATCTAACATGAATTTTTGGAGAAGATTTTTATCTGGCCTTTTGAATTAATTCATCTGGGGGTTTTCTTCTCCCATTTTGCTTTTAATTTTGATTTCAAAGATTTCTGTTGAAATTTTAACATGATGCAAGAGGCTTACTAACCCTAGCACATTACCTAACAGAGGGTTCTGACAACTCGCCCCCACTCAACATAATCTCGTCCCGAGATTCAGAAGTCTGCGGGAGGAAGGTGGGGTTCTTGGCTCTGAGACGGTCTTCTCTTTCCCACGTAGCTTCTCTCTCAGAGTGGTGTGACCATTGCACTTTCAGAAACCTAATCTTCTGACGACGAGTGACACGCTCTGCGGAATCAAGAATACGAACGGGGTATTCTCGATAAGAAAGGTCATCTTGGAGATCAAGCGTTTCATGGTCGACTTCGCGGATGGGGTCCTTGAAGCAACGCCTGAGTTTGGACACATGGAATACATCATGTACTCGGGAAAGGTGCGGGGGTAGTTCAAGTTGGTAGGCAACTTCTCCACGTTTAGCAAGAATGCGAAAAGGTCCGATGTAACGTGGGGCCAATTTGCCTTTGATACCGAAACGTTGGGTTCCCTTCAGAGGAGTAACCCGAAGGTAAGCCTTCTCATCTAGATTGTAGCTCTCTTGCCTATGATGAGGATCATAGTAGCTTTTCTGACGAGACTGGGCTGCTTTCAATTGATCACGAACAATGCGAACTTGCTCTTCTGCTTCCTTGATCATGTCCGGTCCAAAGAATTGTCTTTCACCGGTTTCTGACCAGTTTAGTGGTGTTCGACATCGTCGTCCATATAGGAGTTCAAAAGGAGCCATGTTCAGACTAGATTTAAAACTATTGTTATTAGAAAATTCGGCGAATGGAAGAGATTTCTCCCAATTCTTTCCGAATGAGATAACACAAGCTCTGAGCATGTCTTCATGAATTTGGTTAACCCTTTCGACTTGACCGCTAGACTGAGGATGGAAAGCTGTACTAAAGGAGAGATGAGTTCCCATAGCATTCTGAAAGCTTCCCCAAAATCTAGAGGTGAAAAGGCTACCGCAATCAGAATTGATTTCCAAAGGAACACCGTGAAGGGATACAATTCTAGAGACGTACAAGTCTGCCAACTGGCTAGCAGTTATAGACTCGGGAACCGGAAGGAAGTGAGCAACTTTGGAAAGCCTATCTATGCCAACGAAGATGGCATTGTTTCCTTTCTGGGTAATTGGAAAGCCGGTGATGAAATCCATACCGAATTTGTCCCATTTCCACTCGGGAATAGACAAAGGTTGAAGTGTACCAGCAGGTCTTTGATGTTCTGCCTTAATGCGACGACAAACATCACATTCGGCAACAAATTGAGCAATGTCTCTCTTCATCCTTGTCCACCAAAATCTCTGGCGTAGATCTCGGTACATTTTTGTGCTATCGGGATGAATCGAGAGGGGTGTGTCATGGGCTTCTTTGAGGATGAGTTGCCTTAGTTCCCTATTCTTTTTAGTGTCTGGAGGTGCAAGTACGGGTGCAGAAGTCAATCTTCTTTTTAGCTCTTGAAAGCTTTCCTCGCACTTGGGAGTCCATAGGAATTTCTTATCTTTCTTGAGGAGTTCAGTTAGAGGCTTTGCAACTTTAGAAAAGTTCTCGACGAAGCGACGGCAATAGCTGGCTAGGCCAAGAAAACTCCTAACTTGCTTAACCGATTCAGGTGGAGTCCAGTCAAGGACATCCTGAACTCTCTCGGGATTCACTGCAATGCCTTTTGCAGAAATCACGTGGCCTAAGTTGGTCACTTCTGGTAGCCAAAATTCACACTTGGAGAATTTAGCATACAGGCGATGCTCTCTAAGTTTCATCAATACCATCCTTAGGTGTTCGGCATGTTCTTCTTCGTTCTTCGAGTAGATGAGAATATCATCAAGATAAACCACAACAAATTTATCTAAGTACTCCATGAAGATCGAATTCATCATGCGTGAGAAAGTGGCGGGGGCATTGGTTAAACCAAAGGACATGACGGTGTACTCATAAAGACCATAACGAGTAGTAAAAGCCGTTTTGGGAATGTCCTCGTTTCGGATTTTGATTTGATGATAACCTAATCTCCAATCCATCTTGGAGAAAACAGAGGATCCTGCAAGTTGATCATAAAGATCATTGATCCTGGGCAATGGGTACTTGTTCTTTATCGTCGCTAAATTTAGCGGGCGATAGTCTACGCACATCCTTTCTGTTCCATCTTTCTTCGTTACGAACAGAACGGGGCATCCCCATGGCGATGAGCTAGGGCGGATGAAGCCTTTTTCCAACAAAGCTTCCAGTTGGGTTTTAAGCTCAGCTAACTCACGTGGGGCCATTTTGTATGGGCGTCTAGAAATTGGTGCGGTTCCTGGGGCAAGATCCACTATAAACTCTACACATCTGTCGGGTGGCATGCCCGGCAGCTCTTCAGGAAAGACATCCGGGAAGTCACGAACCATCGGAATATCTTCAAGTTCGGGAAGGGGAAGTACATTCAAGGAATGCACTTGGGTTCTTGTTCTGGGTGAGGTATAGTTGACGGTTTTGCCTGAAGGGTGGGTGAGTTTCACGGATTTGCCTTTGCAATCCAGGTAGGCATTCTGTCTTGATAGCCAATCCATGCCAAGGATGACATCAATATCTGAAGACTTCAGGGCTATGAGTGAAGCAAGGAATACTAAACCCTCAATTGCAATTTGATTACCATGGCTTACTCTATTAGTTTGCCATCTTGACCCTGGAGTTTGAATAATCATGGGGGTGGACAATTCAACAAAGGATAACTCATGACGAAGTGCATAACTTTCCGACATGAATGAATGAGATGCTCCTGGGTCGAAAAGAACGGAAGTAGGAACATAATTGACTGGGAGCGTACCAAGAATGACGTCAGTGGTGTCGTTAGTCTCTTCGGCGGCAATCTGGTTCACACGTCCACGAGTGGCGGGAGGAGCGGGTTTGGCGGTGTAGACCTTCTGGGGGGGCTTGCCACGACCATTGTTGTTGCCTCCGGCACGGGGTGGAGCATTCTGATTTTCTAAGTTGGTTCTGGGACAATCACGAGAGTAGTGGCCTGCCTGACCACACTTGTAACCGGCTCCAAAGACAGTGTGTGGAGCTCGGTTGTTTGGTGGAGCTGGGTGGAACTGAGTTGGTGGACGAGGCGCCACATAGGATGGCCTCGGTGGGTTGTTCTGGAGGAACATACTATTGGGGATCCAGATCTTGCGCTTCTGGGAGCCTGAACTAGATGATCCATCATCTCTAGGGTGTTTGCGAAAGTCGTTGGGGGTGTTCATGTCCTCTGCCTTGATGGCCTTGTTGACAAGGACCTGGAAGGTGGCAAAGTCATGTAGGTTGAGCTCACGACGGAGTCCAGAATTGAGTCCGCGACGGAACCTTTCTTGTTTCTTGGAGTCGGTGGAGACTTCTTCAGTAGCATAACGAGCAAGTCGGTTGAACTCACGACTAAACTCGTCAACAGTCCTTCTGCCTTGGGTGAGGTTGCAGAACTCCTCACGCTTGCGGTCCATAAGACCCTTGGGAATGTGGTGCTCACGGAAGGAAGTGCAGAATTCATCCCGAGATGCAGGCGGTCAAACGGGACGCATATTCAGGAAGTTCTCCTACCAAGAGCTAGCTGCACCTTCAAGGTGATAGGTGGCATAGCTGACCTAGTCGCCATTTGCAACATGGCCTGCTTGGAGCTTCCTCTCGATGTTGCGAAGCCAGTCATCGACGTCAAGGGGCTCGGTGGAGTAACTGAAAACCGGGGGATGAAGCCGGATGAAGTCGTTCAGGGACACCAACTCGTTGCGCTGCTGAGTGGTGTTGCGGGCAATGACTTCCAGCAGATGGTGAGAGTCTCGGCGGTTCCTCTCAACCTCCATCTGAACCTGAGCCATCGTGGGTGGGGGTGGAAGGTTGCCTTCCTCCTGTTCATTCCCACGACCCTGGTTACGACCAAGCTGGCCACGGGTTCCTTGAGACATCCTGAAGGTTGAAAACCAAAGTCAAACAGAGTTGATTGGGAGAGTCTAAACAAGGTATTGAAGTACTGGAAGGATAACAGAGCAAAGGAAGTAATCATCTCGACAACATGGTGATAAAGCATACAAGCCATATATTCACAAGCTGTCATACAAACCATACATCGTTTTAGTACAAGCACCAAGCTAATACAAACGTGATGAAGATGATACATCCTTCAGAGGCACTCTGACTTCCTATACATTATTTATCTAATCCTCTGGAACTTAGACACCTTGCGTACAATATACTAAGATACTACTACATCCTCACTAAGTAAGACCACAGGCGGTCTCACTCATCTCCATCTCCATAGTAGTCCTCGTAAAAGTTACCCGCGTATCCCGGTAGCTGAAGGTGACCATCGGAAAACACGGAGGCCTGTGGACCCTGATATCCATTTCGGAAAGGATGGGTCCAGCGTAGGGTGGAAGCAAAGGACCACGGGGTGGAAAAATGCCTCCAATCTTGGGCCAAGCAAATCGAGAAGGCATCTGAGTCCTCACTGGGTAGATAGCATCATACTCAACTGATCCAACGCTCACGAAGGGTGCCAAAAGGGTCAGTGCTCGATACAGACGAATACGAGTGGCGTGAAGCTCAAAACGGAGAGCGCGTGCATCACGATCTCGATCACTAGCAAACCTAGCAGTCATCTGAAGTGCTGGATCTTCTGCAGAGTGATCTGAGTAGAGTCCGGTATAATATCCCTCTTCTCCTGGAAGTGCAGCAGGGATATAGCGGAAAGAGGTCTCTCTCAGCATAGTGTGCTCCTCTCTCAGCAGGGTAATGCATGAGTATGTAGCATCCTGCACAGCCATGTTCTCGGTCATGCCAATGCCATGTCCAAAGTGGATAGGCTGACTGACTCCAACGTGGTGCGGGTAGATCCTGACATTGCAGTGGAACTGGGTCTGGTTGAAGTCAAGGAACTGCTCCTCAACGGTGTACTCAGGATACCATCGATATCCCACATAGGACATCATCTCGATCAACGTGGCGGGATGGCCACGCACACCGAGGCACCTGGTCAAACGAACATTCTGCCGAGGGGGAAGATCAGCCATCTGAAACAGAAAGAAGGAGTTTGCAAATGCATCAGATTATGAGATAAACCTGGAATGACTCGGACAGCATAACGGCTGTAATTGCAAGAAAAAGACAATTTCTTACAACATGGAAACAACACTTACATACGATGTAATAAATCAGGGAGCATAACCACTCTAACAAACCGATCACAACTTTCCTACGGCTACAAGGAAGCAAACAACGAGATGTTCTAATCAGACAGAGGAGAGCCTAATCCTATCTTCCCGTAGAATAAGATGAGGGTGACTCAGAACTCAGAACGAAGGGGGTAAGGAGAAAAAATAAGCCTTATGTTGTTCCCTTATATACCTAGAGTAACTATATAACTATAGAAGGCTAGACTTGACTTCGGCCAAGGCTGCTAGTCCTACAGTCAGTCCTGCTCTGATACCAAGTCTGTCGGGACCCGGGGTTAGCATATGCAAGTCCAGTTAAGACATAGTCATATGGAGAGCCGAGAACCGTACCCACTTGTCTAAGCAGACAAGGCCAAGCACAGAACGTTCTCGGAGAGCATCGTACGTGAGTGTGACGCCCCCAAAATCAGACTGTGTATAGTAATCATACACGCAAGGTACACGATCGAGATCAGGGTGCCACGGTGAGATATCCTGGTGTATAGTAATCATACACGCAAGCCTCCTGCCTGGGAACCTCCAAACTACTCCTGGTCAAAGGGGAACTCGACGTCGTAGAAGGCATCGGGGATCTTCACGTTGCGGTGGTCTGCATCGGGGATCTCCTGCTCCTGGACTCCAACGTCGACTGCAGCGGCCGATCAGGCAAAACAGTAAAGGAAATAAGGCAGGTGGGTATCTAGTATACCCGCGAGTCTTACGTCCGCTACTAAGCATTATGCATTGTATCAATGGAAAGGGGAGGTTGTATATATAGTGGACTGCAAGATAGAAATCAGAATAAGGGTAAGAAGCTAGGCCTATCGAAGACTAGCATCTTCCAACGAGTCTTGCAGCATGAGGTAAGAATGAGCTAGCAGTTTATATAAAGCAATAAAGTAACAATGAAGGAGAAGTTGCTGAAACATTGAATAATATAAGTTGTACTGATTAATAATAATAATGCCTCCGAGTTCCCCTCCTCGACTCCCATGCGAGGAAGAAAACCCGGAACCATACAGTTTAATAGTAATAGTTTGTAGTGGTAAGATCCAGCTTCAGCATAAAGCGTCCTGTTACCGTGGACACGGCTATTCGAATAGATTAAACTCCCTGCAGGGGTGCACTACTGTTCAGCCTGCACGCTCGGATCTCCATGGTGGCGTGAACCTTGTCAGGGAACGCCCCACCGAGGCTATCCGACACGACGCAGCCCATCCTAGGCTCAGCAGAGAGGCCATCCGCCGGACTATATCCTATGTGCCAAGGGGTCTAGGTCCCTCACCCTTGCACGCTCCTGCACGGTACGAGACTGGCCGGTGAAGCAAAAGCAAATCCAAACACACCTGCTGCAGCCAATAAGACAAGACCGCTTCCCGGCTATCAGCCCGTGGTACTGCTGACGTCTGAAGAGCTTTCGGACGAACTACGACGCGGAGGGCCCACACCGTAATCACACGTGTAGGTAGTGCGTACAGACCAACGGGTCTCTCAAGTCATCCGCCGAACCATTTAGCATTTTAATTAACCTGCGTGACAACCATTATCGTTGCCTCGACTTAACCGACCCGCGGTCAACGACAGCAGTCAGGACCACCAGTACATCGGTGCCTGCCCTGTCGTCCCACAAAGTCACTGCGGTTACCAACAAGGTGAACCGTCTCCTTACCTTGTCTCGCGTGTGCTCTTGGTAGAGCTCGACTTTTTCGTGGTTTGGTAACTCTCGCGAGATACGAGCAGGGGCCAAGCACGCCAGTAACGTCGGTCGTACCCTCCCTATCGCTCCCGACAATATACCGCTCGCGGGCACCGTTGGGTCGCCCGACTCTTACCTTTAAGGACACCAGTTGGTTCGAGTGCCTACCATTAAGTGAAACCAGGAGGTATCACCCTCGATGGCACACTTAAAGAGGTTTGACAGAGACATCAGCGGAATGAACTAAAGAGGTGAACCTCGTATCATTCCGGTGATGCTACGCTACTGAGCCGACGAGAGTGAAATACGAGTCCATTCCACTCGTAAGTCAAACTCGAAGCGACTCGGCAGAGTCTCGCCGTTGTAGGTTCCCTAGGGTGTCTGCATTGATCCGTACCTGTTGCAGTTGTATATATTTTGTATCCGCGTCACTCCCCTGAGTGGTCACGGCCCGCTATCTAATCCTAGCTAACAATGCGCAGGGCTCACTGCTGAATAATGCATAATTATAATTGGCAGCATAGGATAAGGAAGGTACATCAAGGGGCGCAAAATCATGCTATGCAATTGAATAGGACTGTAATCATAGAAGCAGCAGTAACAATGCCTAGTGCAAGAAAGTACGGAAAGATAGGCGATATCTGGGGAAGAGAATGATTCTGCTTGCCTGGAAGCTCGACGGTAGGGGTAGGGTCGTCGACGAAGTAGTCGTACTCGGGTCATCGGCGGCAGCAACGGGGTCTACTGGAGAATTAAAAGAGGGGATAAACATAGTAAATACAAAGCAATCATATCAAACAGATACATGGCATGACGTATGCAAAGTTAACGGTGGTCTAACGCAGTACGATGTATCAGGCTCAGAGCGGGAATTCATCCGGGGATGAACTACCGGCTCCGGGTGATTACCGGACAGGGTGTCCGGAGGGGGAAGGGTTCATGCCGGAGGTGTCGTGGACATCCGACAAAGATAACGAGGGTGTATCCGTGTTAGTTGAACCATTCCGGACAACTTTCGTGTTCGAAATAAATTCATCCGGGTACTTTTTATCGGTACCGGGAATTATCGACAAACAGCCGAGAGGGGGGATGTCGGTGTTCGTTGTGTTAGAGGGGTGTGATTGGTATACGGATAGCGTATTCTTACTCGTTATATTTTTCTGATCAACTTTGATGTATAAAATAATTTCATCGGAGTTACGGGTTAAAAGATATTGGTTTTCAAAGTTTTATTCAATTTAAAAGAATTTCTGGATTTTCTTTATTTATAAATCCTAACATTATCCACAACAGGAACTTTGACTGGTCAAACCTGACATCTGGGACCCGCATGTCAGCCTCATAGTATTATAAATCATTTTATTTAATTCAAATAATCACTGGCCCCACATGTCATACTCAACAGTGATAAATCTATTTATTTTTAATAGCTTACAGCTGGGGCCCATGTGTCATACACACAGTGATACTAATCATTTAAATTAATCCAGTGATTAGTTTAAGTGCTAGGTCCCACAGGTAAGTCTAACAGAGTAATCTCTAACAGTTTTCTCTTAGATTTAATCAACTGGCCTTGGGCCCACATGTAATAGACTTAGGGGGGGTTAACTCCTAATGAGGATTAGCCCATAATCTAATGTGGCTTGGCCCCACATGCCAGTGGGTCAATCCCACTGTCCCCCACGGGGGCACGCCGGCGACGGGCATCAGGCGCCCGGCGAGGTCCACGGTGACCAGCTCCGGCGACCAAATCGGGTGGCGGAGGGCAGGGAACGGACGAGGCCAACGCCACGCATCTCAAGGGGGTGGTGGCAGTGGCTGGTACCGACGGGATCCACACCGGTGGCGAAAAACAGCGGCGGCCGGAGCATGCGTCCATGGCGGCCACGACTACGGGCATCGGGGAGGAAAATGGAGTGGCTCAGGAAGTGCAGTATGCTCACATCGAGCTCGGGGGCGTGCACGGAGAGACCAAGGCGAGGTGAGGATGACCAATTTCGGTGAAGCCACCGGCGGCCGTGGCGGAGGGGCGCGGCCCGATTGCAAACTTGAAGCGGTTCCCGGCCTCGATTCGCTGGTGGAGATGAAGTAGGCGACCAGGGCGGAGCTCCAGGACATGGAGGGGCGGCCTGTGGCGGACGTTGGCCGCGTCCACGGCGAGGTGACGGCGACAGCACTCCACGGGCGGGCAAGTCAGTGGGAGAGCGGAGGGTGAGGAAGAACTGGGATAGATGTCTAGGGTTTCCAGGGGGGGCGGGGGGGAGCGGGGTCGGCTTATACCCGCCGGCGGCCGCGGGATGCCTGCCACGGCGGCGAGGTGTGCCGTGGCACGGCGGGATGACCGCCACGCACGGAGAGAGAGGGGGAGGAGGGAGAAGGAGGTGAGGGTGGGCCGGGCCCAGTGGAGGAAGGGGTGGGCCTTGCCCAGTGCGGGATTTTACCTTTTTTTATTATATATTTTTTTTTGCTATTCTTTTGTTCAATGTTTTATCTAGTTTAAGCTCCAAAAGATTTTTGTAAAATGTACCACTGGTCTCAATATTTAATTTGTCTTATCTTTCGCTGCTATAAAAAGTTTGGGTCTCAAATAAAATAGTTTGAATTTTATTCAAACAATAATTGATTAAAATGAATTGTTTTTTCCCCGGTTTGACTTGTTTAAAATATTATAATAAATTCCCATTGATATTGTAACTTGACCTAATGACTTTTAGTCATTTAATAAAATTGTTTGCACAATTTTTGGCCAAAGTTTTATTTCCACCTAGATTTGGAATTTTCATCCGGGCTGAATTTAACTGACTATGATCAAGGGTGATCATCCATGCTTAACCACAGTGACTTGACGTTAATCAGAAGTGATTACTGTAGCGTGACACCCGGGGTGTTACAAATCTCCCCCACTACAAAGAATTCTCGTCCCGAGAATTAAAAGTAGGGCAAGGGTACGGTTTCGGTTTCGTATTCTAACGAGTCTTCTGGTTGTTGTTTCCCTTCTCGATGAAGTTAATCCTTCTCATTGGTGTCTTCATTTCTTTGCATCATTGCAGCTCGACGAGTTGTCATCCTTCTTCGGGGTCTTCATCGTACTTACGAATAGGTTGGGGGTAAACTCAAGGGGGGGTCGGATCGGTACCAGGTTAATCAACCGAGGTTGTCCGAGGGAACGATGTAAACAGTATCTTCCGAGTTTAAACTCAAAGGAATACATCAAGAGAAACAAAAGAAGGTATGAGCATCTCAAGCGGATAAGCATGCATTCAATGACTATGACGGATGATGGACATGGGTTCAGAGCATTAGGCATAAGCATAATATCGGGCCGAATATCGCAAGGTAGATGACAAGAGTCAGGTTTCGATCCTGTGGAACTGTGGGTTATGGACCCACATTGAATAAGAAGGGTGGTGGCATTCAACACGATCACGACGCACGGTTTTCCAGGGAACAAATTGTCAGCGATGTCGGCAACAACATCGGTACCAAGGGCAAGGGACGAAGAGAACCATATCTCTGCTCGTTAAGACGAGGAAGACCAATTAGCAAAGCTCTCGTTCATAGATGGTTATTGAAATGTCATCGTCAATAGTAATAGGTTGTATGGACAACGTAGTACACCGAAGTGTTTACATCAGCAGGGAATTATCGCTGCTCGGATAATTTATATCACAAGAAAGGTTAAACAGACCAATGGAAGGGAAAACGTGGTTGTCTGATCAAACAGACCAACGGAAAGGTAAGTGTCATTATCTGATCAACAGACCAATGGACGGGAAAAAGTGATGATACACAAGTATCACGTGTATAACCTTCCCAAGGGAAAGCAGAGCACGATATATATGATCAAGTTGTATTGGCACGGAGACAAGGGAGGTTGTCGACGATAACACAAATCATAGAGGGGCATGGAGGGTATTTCACACGATGAATCCAATTGACACATGGAATAAGCCATGTAAGAATAGTCGGATAGTAATCCACCAAAGGTCGGGTGGATCGCAAAGAATCTGATGTGAGTATCAGCACTCAACCAGAAGGAGAATTAATGCAAAGGCATCGGGTGATAGAAGCATCGGAATAATTCAATGCTTAAGTATAAGGGAACTATGATTTCCAGATCGGGACGTGGATGAAATTATCCATACGGATTTATCGGTGGCAGGGGATTGCAAAGGTGATGAACACGTAGGTTCTCGGGAATTCATCGGAGAGTAACCTTCGGAATCTTCAGGTGAATCAGGCGATCATCAGGAATGCAGAGCTCTCCGGGAGGAAGGAGCTACGTGAACCTAAGTCAGAGTTATTAAAACTTTACCAGCAAGGATAAGAGAGCAGAGTCCCAGAGCATAGGTACGGAGAAAAAGATCCTAATACCGAAGATATCACACGGGGTGATAACAATGTGGGCCCGTAAGCCAAACATTAAGTTAGCAAAGTAGTTTTGCAAAGTCTAGACTCAACTTCGACCGAGGAGTGGTTAGGGGCTTCCTACAGGCAGTCGGCTCTGATACCAACTTGTGACGCCCCCAAAATCAGACTGTGTACAGTAATCATACACGCAAGGTAAACGATCGAGATCAGGGTGCCACGGTGAGATATCACAACACAACTCTACAAATAAAATAATACAAGTTGTTTAATACAAGCCAGGGGCCACGAGGGCTCGAATACAACAGCTCGAGAGCACAAGTCAGCGGAAGAAAATAGTATCTGAGTACAGACACAAGGATAAAAGGTTGCCTTAAGAAGGCTAGCACAAATATCAACAACGATCGAAAAGGCAAGGCCTTCTGCCTGGGAACCTCCAAACTACTCCTGGTCAAAGGGGAACTCAACGTCGTAGAAGGCATCAGGGATCTTCACGTTGCGGTGGTCTGCATCGGGGATCTCCTGCTCCTGGACTCCAACGTCGACTGCAGCGGCCGATTAGGCAAAACAGTAAAGGAAATAAAGCAGGTGAGTATCTAGTATACCCGCGAGTCTTACGTCCGCTACTAAGCATTATGCATTATATCAATGGAAAGGGGAGGTTGTATATATAGTGGACTGCAAGATAGAAATCAGAATAAGGGTAAGAAGCTAGGCCTATCGAAGACTAGCATCTTCCAACGAGTCTTGCAGCATGAGGTAAGAATCAGCCAGCAGTTTATATAAAGCAATAAAGAAACAATGAAGCAGAAGTTGCTGAAACATTGAATAATATAAGTTGTAATGATTAATAATAATAATGCCTCCGAGTTCCCCTCCTCGACTCCCATGCGAGGAAGAAAACCCGGAACCATACAGTTTAATAGTAATAGTTTGTAGTGGTAAGATCCAGCTTCAGCATAAAGCGTCCTGTTACCGTGGACACGGCTATTCGAATAGATTAAACTCCCTGCAGGGGTGCACTACTGTTCAGCCTGCACGCTCGGATCTCCATGGTGGCGTGAACCTTGTCAGGGAATGCCCCACCGAGGCTATCCAACACAACGCAGCCCATCCTAGGATCAGCAGAGAGGCCATCCGCTGGACTATATCCTATGCGCCAAGGGGTCTAGGTCCCTCACCCTTGCACACTTCTGCACGGTACGAGACTGGCCGGTGAAGCAAAAGCAAATCCAAACACACCTGCTGCAGCAAATAAGACAAGACCGTTTCCCGGCTATCAGCCCGTGGTACTGCTGACGTCTGAAGAGCTTTCGGATGAACTACGACGCGGAGGGCCCACACCGTAATCCCACGTGTAGGTAGTGCGTACAGACCAACGGGTCTCTCAAGTCATCCGCCGAACCATTTAGAATTTTAATTAACCTGCGTGACAACCGTTATCGTTGCCTCGACTTAACCGACCCGCGGTCAACGACAGCAGTCAGGACCACCAGTACATCGGTGCCTGCCCTGTCGTCCCACCAAGTCACTGTGGTTACCAACAAGGTGAACCGTCTCCTTACCATGTCTCGCGTGTGCTCTTGGTAGAGCTCTACTTTTTCGTGGTTTGGTAACTCTCGCGAGATACGAGCAGGGGCCAAGCACGCCAGTAACGTCGGTCGTACCCTCCCTGTCGCTCCCGACAATATACCGCTCGCGGGAACCGTTGGGTCGCCCGACTCTTACCTTTAAGGACACCAGTTGGTTCGAGTGCCTACCATTAAGTGAAACCAGGAGGTATCACCCTCGATGGCACACTTAAAGAGGTTTGACAGAGACATCAGCGGAATGAACTAAAGAGGTGAACCTCCTATCATTCCGGTGATGCTACGATACTAAGCCGACGAGAGTGAAATACGAGCCCATTCCACTCGTAAGTCAAACTCGAAGCGACTCGGCAGAGTCTCACCGTTGTAGGTTCCCTAGGGTGTCTGCATTGATCCGTACCTGTTGCATTTGTATATATTTTGTATCCGCGTCACTCCCCTGAGTGGTCACGGCCCGCTATCTAATCCTAGCTAACAATGCGCAGGGCTCACTGCTGAATAATGCATAATTATAATTTGCAGCATAGGATAAGGAAGGTACATCAAGGGGCGACAAAATCAGGCTATGCAATTGAATAGGATTGTAATCGTAGCAGCAGCAGTAACAATGCCTAGTGCAAGAAAGTACGGAAAGATAGGCGATATCTGGGGAAGAGAATGTCTCTGCTTGCTTGGAAGCTCGACGGTAGGGGTAGGGTCGTCGACGAAGTAGTCGTACTTGGGTCATCGGTGGCAGCAACTGGATCTACCAGAGAATTAAAAGAGGGGATAAACACAGTAAATACAAAGAAATCATATCAAACATATACATGGCATGACGTATGCAAAGTTAACGGTGGTCTAACGCAGTACGATGTATCAGGCTCAGAGCGGGAATTAATCCGGGGATGAACTACTGGCTCCGGGTGATTACCGGACAGGGTGTCCGGAGGGGGAAGGGTTCATGCCGGAGGTGTCGTGGACATCCGACAAAGATAAAGGGGGTGTATCCGTGTTAGTTGAACCATTCCGGACAACTTTCGTGTTCGAAATAAATTCATCCGGGTACTTTTTATCGGTACCGGGAATTATCGACAGACAGCCCGGAGGGGGGGATGTCGGTGTTCGTTCTGTTAGAGGGGTGTGGTTGGTATACGGATAGCGTATACTTACTCGTTTTATTTTTCTGATCAACTTTGATGTATAAAATAATTTCATCGGAGTTACGGGTTAAAAGATATTGGTTTTCAAAGTTTTATTCAATTTAAAAGAATTTTTGGATTTTCTTTATTTATAAATCCTAACATTATCCACAACAGGAACTTTGACTGGTCAAACCTGACATCTGGGACCCGCATGTCAGCCTCACAGTATTATAAATCATTTTATTTAATTCAAATAATCACTGGCCCCACATGTCATACTCAACAGTGATAAATCTATTTATTTTTAATAGCTTACAGCTGGGGCCCATGTGTCATACACACAGTGATACTAATCATTTAAATTAATCCAGTGATTAGTTTAAGTGCTAGGTCCCACATGTAAGTCTAACAGAGTAATCTCTAACAGTTTTCTCTTAGATTTAATCAACTGGCCTTGGGCCCACATGTAATAGACTTAGGTGGGATTAACTCCTAATGAGGATTAGCCCATAATCTAATGTGGGTCGGCCCCAGATGCCAGTGGGTCAATCCCACTGTCCCCCACGGGGGCACGCCGGCGACAGGCATCAGGCGCCCGGCGAGGTCCACGGTGACCAGCTCCGACGACCAAATCGGGTGGCGGAGGGCAGGGAACGGACGAGGCCAACGCCACGCATCTCAAAGGGGTGGTTGCAGTGGCTGGTACCGACGGGATCCACACCGGTGGCGAAAAACAGCGGCGGCCGGAGCATGCGTCCATGGCGGCCACGACTACGGGCATCGGGGAGGAAAATGGAGTGGCTCAGGAAGTGCAGTATGCTCACATCGAGCTCGGGGGCGTGTACGGAGAGGCCAAGGCGCGGTGAGGACGACCAATTTCGGCGAAGCCACCGGCGGCCGTGGCGGAGGGGCGCGGCCCGATTGCAAGCTTGAAGCGGTTCCCGGCCTCGATTCGCTGGTGGAGATGAAGTAGGCGAACAGGGCGGAGCTCCAGGACATGGAGGGGCGGCCTGTGGCGGACGTTGGCCGCGTCCATGGCGAGGTGACGGCGACAGCACTCCAAGGGCGGGCGAGGCAGTGGGAGAGCGGCGGGTGAGGAAGAACTGGGATAGATGTCTAGGGTTTCCAGGGGGCCGAGGGGGAGCGGGGTCGGCTTATACCCGCCGGCGGCCGCGGGATGCCTGCCACGGCGGCGAGGTGTGCCGTGGCACGGCGGGATGACCGCCACGCACGGAGAGAGAGGGGGAGGAGGGAGAAGGAGGTGAGGGTGGGCCGGGCCCAGTGGAGGAAGGGGTGGGCCTTGCCCAGTGCGGGATTTTACCATTGATATTTTAACTTGGCCTAATGACTTTTAGGCATTTAATAAAATTGGTTGCACAATTTTAGGCCAAAGTTTTATTTCCACCTAGATTTGGAATTTTCATCCGAGCTGAATTTAACTGACTATAATCAAGGGTGATCATCCATGCTTAACCACAGTGACTTGACGTTAATCAGAAGTGATTACTGTAGCGTGACACCCGGGGTGTTACAGTGAGGGGCATCCCATCCAGGCCGGATGATCAACTGAGATGGGTCCTCATCGTCCGCACACAAGTCTAATGATATAGGTGGTGAACTCCCATATCCAAAGACAAGTCGCCTCAACCATACTATCGAATATCTCAAAACTCTTACATAAACTTACTCCAGCCCGATCACTTAGTCAGGGTCTAGGGCGGGCTCGATCATACCACAAAGTGTGCACGAGACGGAGTCTCGAGAAATCGCATCGCGATGCCCCAAGCTGCGCACATCTAAGGGCCACTTGGTGTATGAAAGACCGCCAGCCAGATCACAACTAAGGTCTCGAAAACCCATACAAAGACATGCATGTTATAAACATACACGCAGCACACATGCCTTGTATGAATAGCAGGTATCATTGCAATTCTCTACAAAGTATACATTTTCTTTGATAACTCTTATAGAGTGCACACAAAGATCACAAACATGTGATCCAACATTACAACAACAAGCGGAAGCAAATTATGTCTGAGTACAGACAAGTTTAACAAATGTCTTAAGAAGCCTTATTTAAACACAATCCCTCCACGAGGGAACCAGTCGTCTGACTGGGACTAGACTAGCTTGATCTTCAGTCGTCCAGCTCGATGAAGAAGCCACCTTCGGGGTCAGTGGGTTCATCTAAAACATAGATTAAGAAAACGTGAGTACAAAGTCGTACTCAGCAAGACTTACATAGGAGCTATACTACTCATGCATATATATCAAGGTAAAGGGAGGTGGGGTTTCACTTGCAGAAATGCCAACTTTGACTTGGCTAGTCCTGAACTACGAGTACCAGACTTTGAGGTAAGAAGCGTACATGAGTCCACTACTTTCTCCAACCAATTACACCACTATGGTGCCTTCCTCGACTTCCCCACGAGAAAGCACGCCATAGCACTCACACTTATCTTGGTGTGTTTTAGAAGTATCCAGTTCAAGTTGTCTAATAATCAAGCTAAGCTTTCCAAGCAGTCCATAACCGCGGACGCGGCTATTCGAATAGTTTTGTTAACCCTGCAGGGGTGTACCGCTACACACACACGATCATCATTTACCGCATTTGTACTCGACACCGTTCAAGAAGTGTCGGCGAGGATGCTCACCACAACTGTTACCTCATAGCCGATCTAGTCCGAGAAAGCCGCCTACTTGGGTTGGCTACCACTATTGTGAACCCGGCCGGTTTACCGAAGTGGACCCAAGTGATGTGTGCGTTGTGCATAAGCCGGTCTCAGATGAGCCGTTCTCTCACTTAGCATCCAGGCCACAGACCTACCAGAACTCCGAACTATTGCGACATCTGGACATCGAAAGGGATGAGTTAGTAAGCTGAGAGTGTCAGTGAGCCCAATGTGTGGTTGTACTCTTCATCTTGGATCACCACACAAGAACTCGGACTTAGGGCGGTGTTCAACGAGACAACCCACCGTGTACTCCTACACAGCCTCTCATCGTTCACCTTCTATTAGGGTAGATTCACCAACACTTTTCTACCATCATTATCATGATCACTACCATCCCGACTCACATAACAGTATCATCATGGTATAACTGTAAGCATGCAATAGGAAGTAACAATTGCAGGGGTCACATGATATCAATCAACTCCTACATTTGCTAGCCTTGCTGACGAGGTTCGGGTTCGGGGTCTTCAACGAAGGGGGAAGCCTCCTGCTCCGGTTCCACCTCTACTCGACAAAAAACAAACAAGGTAGCAAAGTAAATACAATGCACAATCACATGATGGATGGTTGAAACTTGATGTGTATGCTTTGATGTGTGAGGCAATTCCATTTAAATGGAGTATATTGCAAATTGAATTGCAAATTCAAACTCCAATTTGAATTCAAACCTAGCCAAGTTACATGTAACATTGATTGATCAATTTGAATCATTTGGAAATGTGTATGATATGCCTCTGATGTGTAAGTGAAATGTAGCATGTTGCCATGGTTCAAGTTGCAAAAACTTTTGAATTGAATTTGATTTAATTCCATTTAAATCAAATAGAAAATGCTATTGATCACATTTTAAATTCAACTCAAACAAAGTTGAAAGTTGCATATTCGGATAGCTTATTTTCTCCTGATCATTTTTCATATATTATTTGTCCAATTTGGAGTTGATATGAATTTTCTATGAGTTTCCAAAGTTTGGGCTAATTTCTGGATTTTCTGGAATTTCTTTAATTCATTTCAATTTCCTGAAATTCATTTATGGCGTCCGCATGACTTCATGCTGGCGTCAGGGGGCCACTGACAAGGGGGTCCCACATGTAAGCCTCTCACTGTTTAATTAAACGGTTTAAACTTAATCTAGTGTTTAGTCAGGGGCTGGGCCCACATGTCATCGGCTTTGGGGGTCATTAGGGGGGTGGATTAGGGCTAACCACGCCGGCCACGTCGGACTTGCCGGCGGCTAGTCGCCGGCGACCTTCCAGCACGGCGGCGACACACTGGAGGGTGATTCCGGGCACCATTTTGAGCGTTGCGACCACTGGATTGAAGCTCTTGACGTCGCGCGTCGAATGGGCCAAGGTACGGGTGCTGTGAGGCACCGTGGAGACGTCGGCGTCGAGCCAACGGCGGAGCCACTGGCTAGACGCAGTCGTCGATTCGAGGCACGAGGAGAATCAGCAGTGGGCGTAAACGACGCTTAAGAGCACGGGGAAGACGACGGGCAACCTGGTGCAGGCGAAGGAGCACGGGAGTGAGCTCGAGCTCGTCCATGGCGGAGGTTGTGCTCGGCTCCCATGGCGGAATGGCACAGAGGAGGAGTTGTGGGGCGCGGGGATAGGCATAAGACGCAGCTGCTCACCAGGAAGGCGATGGAGAAGACGGCGTGCTTGGGGAGGAACTGGAGCTGCCGGATTTTGAAGGCGACTTGCGGCGGCCGGAGTTGAAGACGACGAAGGGGGCGGCGGCTCTGGAGCTCCTCGGGACGATTCCTTCTGCACGGTGACGTAGTCGAGGACGGCGGAGGCTATGGACACCTTGGCTTGGATCGGGGACGACGGTGGCCACGAGTTCTTCACGACATGGCGACGGTGGCGCTCGGGTCTTCGTCGAGCTTGGAGAGAGAGAGGGTGTGGGTGTCTCCAGAGGGGGGGAATGGTTGCGTGGCTCGACCAGGAGATGCGTGGCGCGGCTAGACGTCTCCGGAGGGGCAGGTGGCGACTAGAGGGACGACGTCGTGCTCGGCTGTCTCGATGGGCATTCCACCGAGCAGCTTGGAGGCGCGGGGAGGGGGAAGAAGACCCTTCTGCCCTTGGTGGGCCGGCTGGGCTGGCTGGGCCGCCCTCGCCTGGGCGACAGGTAAGGTTTCCTTTTCTTTTTCTGTTTTTCTTTTTTGTCATTTGTTTTGGCTAGCAAAAATAAATACCTAGCCATTTTCTAAAATGCTAGAACTTTTTATATGGCCTCATAATAATGTAGACTAGCCACTTATAAAGTTTCAAAATTTTTAAAATTCAAATAATTTGAATCTTAACTCAAATAGGGGTTTTTGATTAAATCCAAGGCACTGTTTGAATATTTGAAAAATCCATGAGCATGGGGTGGGTCCCACATCACTTGATATGTGATCACACTCATTTATAAGACTTTTCAAAAATCTAACATGAATTTTTGGAGAAGATTTTTATCTGGCCTTTTGAATTAATTCATCTGGGGTTTTCTTCTCCCATTTTTCTTTTGATTTTGATTTCAAAGATTTCTGTTGAAATTTTAACATGATGCAAGAGACTTACTAACCCTAGCACATTACCTAACAGAGGGTTCTGACAACTCTGTCGGGACCCGGGGTTAGCATATGCAAGTCCAGTTAAGACATAGTCATATGGAGAGCCGAGAACCGTACCCACTTGTGTAAGCAGACAAGGCCAAGCACAGAACCTTCTCGGAGAGCATCGTACGTGAGGAGCATCCCATCCAGGCTGGATGATCAACTGAGATGGGTCCTCATCGTCCGCACACAAGTCTAATGATATGGGTGGTGAACTCCCATATCCAAAGACAAGTCGCCTCAACCATACTATCGACTATCTCATAACTCTTACATAAACTTACTCCAGCCCGATCACTTAGTCGGGGTCTAGGGCGGGCTCGATCATACCACAAAGTGTGCACGGGACGGAGTCTTGAGCAATCGCATCGCGATGCCCCAAGCTGCGCACATCTAAGGGCCACTTGGTGTATGAAAGACCGCCAGCCATATCACAACTAAGGTCTCGAAAACCCATACAAAGACATGCATGTTATAAACATACACGCAGCACACATGCCTTGTATGAATAGCAGGTATCATTGCAATTCTCTACAAATTATACATTTTTATTGATAACTCTTATAGAGCGCACACAGAGATCACAAACATGTGATCCAACATTACAACAACAAGCGGAAGCAAATTATGTCTGAGTACAGACAAGTTTAACAAATGGCTTAAGAAGCCTTATTTAAACACAAGCCCTCCACGAGGGAACCAGTCGTCTGACTGGGACTAGACTAGCTTGATCTTCAGTCGTCCAGCTCGATGAAGAAGCCACCTTTGGGGTCAGTGGGTTCATCTAAAACATAGATTAAGCAAACGTGAGTACAAAGTCGTACTCAGCAAGACTTACATAGGAGCTATACTACTCATCCATAGGTATCAAGGTAAAGGGAGGTGGGGTTTCACTTGCAGAAATGCCAGCTTTGACTTGGCTAGTCCTGAACTACGAGTACCAGACTTTGAGGTAAGAAGCGCACACGAGTCCACTACTTTCTCCAACCAATTACACCACTATGGTGCCTTCCTCGACTTCCCTACGAGAAAGCACGCCATAGCACTCACACTTATCTTGGTGTGTTTTAGAAGTATCCAGTTCAAGTTGTCTAATAATCAAGCTAAGCTTTCCAAGCAGTCCATAACCGCGGACGCGACTATTCGAATAGTTTTGTTAGCCCTGCAGGGGTGTACCGCTACACACACATGATCATCATTTACCGCCTTTGTACTCGACACCGTTCAAGAAGTGTCGACGAGGATTCTCACCACAACTGTTACCTCATAGCCGATCTAGTCCGAGAAAGCCGCCTACTTGGGTTGGCTACCACTATTGTGAACCCGGCCGGTTTACCGAAGTGGACCCAAGTGATGTGTGTGTGGTGCATAAGCCGTTCTCGGGTGAGCCGTTCTCTCACTTAGCATCCAGGCCGCAGACCTACCAGAACTCCGAACTATTGCGACATCTGGACATCGAAAGGGATGAGTTAGTAAGCTGAGAGGGGTCAGTGAGCCCAATGTGTGGTTGTACTCTTCATCTTGGATCACCACACAAGAACTCGGACTTAGGGCGGTGTTCAACGAGACAACCCACCGTGTACTCCTACACAGCCTCTCATCGTTCACCTTGTATTAGGGTAGATTCACCAACACTTTTCTACCATCATCATCATGATCACTACCATCCCGACTCACATAACAGTATCAACATGGTATCATTCTAAGCATGCAATAAGCAGTAACAATTGCAGAGGCCACATGATATCAATCAACTCCTACATTTGCTAGGATTGTGGTTTGCTTACTACTGTGACAAAATGATAGGTCATGCAAAGGAATGTGTTCATCTATGCAGTAGAAACGCATCATGGTAATCATCCTAAACAATGCATAAGCGAGACATGAGAGGGAAGTGGGATTTTATCGACATGATCAATGGGGGTTTGCTTGCCTTGCTGACGAGGTTCGGGTTCGGGGTCTTCAACGAAGGGGGCAGCCTCCTTCTCCGGTTCCACCTCTACTCGACAAACAACAAACAAGGTAGCAAAGTAAATACAATGCACAATCACATGATGGATGGTTGAAACTTGATGTGTATGCTTTGATGTGTGAGGCAATTCCATTTAAATGGAGTATATTGCAAATTGAATTGCAAATTCAAACTCCAATTTGAATTCAAACCTAGCCAAGTTACATGTGACATTGATTGATCAATTTGAATCATTTGGAAATGTGTATGATATGCCTCTGATGTGTAAGTGAAATGTAGCATGTTGCCATGGTTCAAGTTGCAAAAACTTTTGAATTGAATTTGATTTAATTCCATTTAAATAAAATATTAAATGCTACTGATCACATTTTAAATTCAACTCAAAAAAAGTTGAAAGTTGGATATTTGGATAGCTTATTTTCTCCTAATCATTTTTAATATATTATTTGTCCAATTTGGAGTTGATATGAATTTTCTATGAATTTCCAAAGTTTGGGCTAATTTCTAGATTTTCTGGAATTTCTCTAATTCATTTAAATTTATGGAAATTCATTTATGGCCTCAGGATGACTTCATGTTGGCGTCAGGGGGCCACTGACAAGGGGGTCCCACCTGTCAGCCTCTCACTGTTTAAATAAATGGTTTAAACTTAACCCAATGTTTAGTCAGGGACTGGGCCCACATGTCATCGGCTCTGGGGGTCATTAGGGGGGTGGATTAGGTGCTAATCACCCCGGCCACGTCGAACTTGCCGGCGGCTAGCCGCCGGTGACCAGAACCGCGGCGACGCTGTACGGAAAGGCGCTCCCGTGGTCCAAATCGAGCGCCGCAACCACCCAGACTTCGCTCTTGGTGCTGCGCATCGAATGGAACCAAGTGGGGGGACTGGGAGGCACTGGTTTGACGGCGACGACGAGCCCTAGCGGCGGCGGAGCTGCTGGCTCGAGGTGAACTCTGCTACGGGGCACCATTTGAGCCGGTGATGCTCGCAACCGACGCAGAGGAGCAAGGCGAAGACGGTGGACATGCTCCCGAGCTCGTTTGCTTTACTGGTGATCGACTACGACGACCGTGGCGGCGAGGGACTTCGGCTTCCATGGCGGATCGACAAGGAGACAACGATAAGGGGCGGGGAGAGAGGGGTTTGGACCGCCTGCTCACCAGGAACTCGACGGAGGTGGAGGCGAGGGCTGGGGAGGCTCGACGGCGACGGAATCGATGATGGCGTCCTTCGGGTCCGGCGACGGCTCGAGCTCGATTCCGGCGGCTAGGAGGGCTCCGGGTTCGATTCGCTGCACTTGAAGACGTAGACGACGAGGAAGAGGATGGACACGGCAGTGGCGCTCGACAGGCTCACTGGCCACGCAGGTGAGGCGGCGTGCTCCGGCGTTCTTCACGGGTGTCGACGAAATCGGCGAGGGAGACGGGGAGAGTGTCCGTGGAGGGGGGGGAATGGAACGTGGAAGCTCATGGGCGTCTCCAGACGTGAAGATGTGGCGCGGGGGAAGCAGGAGGTGGCCAGGCGTCGCCGACATGCTCGCCACGGCGGCAGCAGCCTGGCTGGCGCGAGGAAGAAGACGGGCTTGCCCCTGGGCTAGGCTGCCTAGGTAAGTTGGGCCCTTTTGCCTGCGAGCCCTTTTTCCCTTTTTCTTTTCTGTTTTCTTTTCTGTAAATTTGTTTTGCTTAGCAAATAAATAGCTAGGCATTTTATTAAATGCTGAAACTTTTTATGTGGCATCACAAAATACTAGGTTAGCCACTTGTAAAGTTTGAACATTTTTAAAATTCAAATAATTTGAACTTTAAATCAAATAGGGGTTTTTAACTAATTCCAAGGCACTGTTTGAATATTTGAAAAATCTATGAGCATGGGGTGGGTCCCACATCACTTGATATGTGATCACACTCATTTATGAGACTTTTCAAAAATCTCACATGAATTTTTGGAGAAGATTTTTATCTGGCCTTTTGAATTAATTCAACTGGGGAGGTTTCCTTCTCCCATTTTGCTTTCGATTTTGATTTCAAAGATTTCTTTTGAAATTTTAACATGATGCAAGAGACTTACTAACCCTAGCACATTACCTAACAGAGGGTTCTGACAACTCGCCCCCACTCAACAGAATCTCGTCCCGAGATTCAGAAGTCTGCGGGAGGAAGGAGGGATACTCGGCACTGAGACGGTCTTCTCTTTCCCACGTAGCTTCTCTCTCAGAGTGTTGTGACCATTGCACTTTTAGAAACCTAATCTTCTGACGATGAGTGACACGCTCTGCGGAATCAAGAATACGAACGGGGTATTCTCGATAAGAAAGGTCATCTTGGAGATCAAGCATTTCATGGTCGACTTCGCGGATGGGGTCCTTGAAGAAACGCCTGAGTTGGGACACATGGAATACATCATGTACTCGGGAAAGGTGCGGGGGTAGTTCAAGTTGGTAGGCAACTTCTCCACGTTTAGCAAGAATGCGGAAAGGTCCGATGTAACGTGGGGCCAACTTGCCTTTGATACCGAAACGTTGGGTTCCCTTCAGAGGAGTAACCCGAAGGTAAGCCTTCTCATCCAGATTGTATCTCTCTTGCCTATGATGACGATCATAGTAGCTTTTCTGATGAGACTGGGCTGCTTTCAATTGATCACGAACAATGCGAACTTGCTCTTCTGCTTCCTTGATCATGTCCGGTCCAAAGAATTGTCTTTCACCGGTTTCTGACCAGTTTAAAGGTGTTCGACATCGTCGTCCATAAAGGAGTTCAAAAGGAGCCATGTTCAGACTAGATTGAAAACTATTGTTATAAGCAAATTCGGCAAATGGAAGAGATTTCTCCTAATTCTTTCCGAATGAGATAACACAAGCTCTGAGCATGTCTTCAAGAATTTGGTTAACCCTTTCGACTTGACCGCTAGACTGAGGATGAAAAGCTGTACTAAAGGAGAGATGAGTTCCCATAGCATTCTGAAAGCTTCCCCGGAATCTAGAGGTGAAAAGGCTACCGCGATCAGAATTGATTTCCAAAGGAACACCGTGAAGGGATACAATTCTAGAGACATACAAGTCCGCTAACTAGCTAGCAGTTATAGACTCGCGAACCGGAAGGAAGTGAGCAACTTTGGAAAGCCTATCTATGACAACGAAGATGGCATTGTTACCTTTCTGGGTTCTTGGAAAGCCAGTGATGAAGTCCATACCGACTTTGTCCCATTTCCACTCGGGAATAGACAAAGGTTGAAGTGTACCAGCAGGTCTTTGATGTTCTGCCTTAATGCGACGACAAACATCACATTCGGCAAAAAATTGAGCAATGTCTCTCTTCATCCTGGTCCACCAAGATCTCTGGCGTAGATCTCGGTACATTTTTGTGCTACCGGGATGAATCGAGAGGGGTGTGTCATGGGCTTCTTCGAGGATGAGTTGCCTTAGTTCCCTATTCTTAGGTACTACCAAACAATTTTCAAAGAATACCGTTCCCTTGCTATCTGTGGAGAAACATTTAGCAACTCCGCTAACAATGTTCTCCTTGATACGGCGGACACCTCGTGCACGCCTTTGGGAAACTATGATTTGATCCTCAAGAGTTGGTTTCGCCACCAAGGTAGAAAGATAGCCATGAGGAACAATCTCAAGATTGAGCTTGCGAAATTCCTCATGAAGAAGTGGTTGATACTGTTGCAACATGAGGTTGTTACAATACGACTTACGACTTAGTGCATCAGCCATGACATTGGCTTTTCCTGGGGTGTAAGAAATTCCTACGTCGTAATCTTTTATCAACTCAATCCAGCGTCTTTTCCTGAGATTAAGATCTGGTTGGGTGAAAATGTATTTGAGGCTTTGGTGGTCGGAATAGATTTCACAACGATTACCATGGAGGTAATGTCGCCAAGTTGTTAGGGCATGAACTACGGCAGCGAGTTCAAAGTCATGGGTAGGATAGTTCTCTTCATGTGGCCGCAACTGGCGTGAAGCATAAGCTACCACATGTCGATCTTGCAGAAGTATGCATCCTAACCCTTGCCGTGATGCGTCACAATAGATCTCGAAATCCTTTATGGTGTCTGGAGGTGAAAGTACGGGTGCAGAAGTCAATCTTCTTTTTAGCTCTTGAAAGCTTTCCTCGCACTTGGGAGTCCATAGGAATTTCTTATCTTTCTTGAGGAGTTCAGTTAGAGGCTTTGCAACTTTAGAAAAGTTCTCGACGAAGCGACGGCAATAGCTGGCTAGGCCAAGAAAACTCCTAACTTTCTTAACCGATTCAGGTGGAGTCCAGTCAAGGACGGCCTGAACTCTCTCGGGATTCACAACAATGCCTTTTGCAGAAATATACCGAGCTCTGAACTAAGGCGAGAAAAACCATGTGATCGAGGGTTGATTGATATCATGTGATCATATGCTCTGGATTTTGAGATCTATTGTGATGCTTCACGGCAAGGGTTAGGATGCATAGTTATGCAAGATAGACATGTGGTAGCTTATGCTTCACGCCAGTTGCGTCCACATGAAGAGAACTATCCTACCCATGATCTTGAACTCGCTGCCATAGTTCATGCCCTGAAGACTTGGCGACATTACCTCCTTGGTAATCGTTGTGAGATTTATTCTGATCACCAAAGCCTCAAATATATATTCACCCAGCCAGATCTTAATCTCAGGCAAAGACGCTGGATAGAGTTGATAAAAGATTATGACTTAGGAATTTCTTACACCCCAGGCAAAGCCAATGTCATGGCTGATGCACTAAGTCATAAGTCGTATTGTAACAACCTCATGTTACAACAGTATCAACCACTTCTTCATGAGGAATTTCGAAAGCTCAATCTCGGGATTGTTCCTCGTGGATCTCTTTTCAACTTGGTGGCGAAACCAACCCTTGAGGATCAAATCATAGTTGCCCAAAGACGTGCACGAGGTGTTCGCCGGATCAAGGAGAACATTGCTAGCGGAGTTGCTAAATGTTTCTCCACAGATAGTAAAGGAACGGTATTCTTTGAAAATCGTTTGGTAGTACCTAAGAATAGGGATCTAAGGCAACTCATCCTCAAAGAAGCCCATGATACACCCCTCTCAATTCATCCCGGTAGCACAAAAATGTACCGAGATCTACGCCAGAGATTTTGGTGGACCAGGATGAAGAGAGACATTGCTCGATTCGTTGCCGAATGTGATGTTTGTCGTCGCATTAAGGCCGAACACCAAAGACCTGCTGGCACACTTCAACCTTTGCCTATTCCCGAGTGGAAATGGGACAAAGTCGGTATGGACTTCATCACCGGCTTTCCAAAAACCGAGAAAGGAAATGATGCCATCTTCGTTGTCATAGATAGGCTTTCCAATGTTGCTCACTTCCTTCCCGTTCGCGAGTCTATAACTGCTAGCCAGTTAGCGGACTTGTACGTCTCTAGAATTGTGTCTCTTCACGGTGTTCCTTTGGTAATCAATTCTGATCGTGGTAGTCTTTTCACCTCTAGATTCTGGGGAAGCTTTCAGAATGCTATGGGAACTCATCTATCCTTTAGTACAGCTTTCCATCCTCAGTCTAGTGGTCAAGTCGAAAGGGTTAATCAAATCTTGGAAGACATGCTCAGAGCTTGTGTTATCTCATTCAGAAAGAATTGGGAGAAGTCTCTTCCATTCGCCGAATTTGCTTATAACAATAGCTTTCAATCTAGTCTGAACATGGCTCCTTTTGAACTCCTTTATGGACGACGATGTCGAACACCTTTAAACTGGTCAGAAACCGGTGAAAGACAATTCTTTGGACTGGATATGATCAAGGAAGCAGAAGAGCAAGTTCGTATTGTTCGTGATCGATTGAAAGCCGCTCAGTCTCGTCAGAAAAGCTACTATGATCGTCATCATAGGCAAGAAAGCTACAATCTGGATGAGAAGGCTTACCTTCGGGTTACTCCTCTGAAGGGAACCCAACGCTTCGGTATCAAAGGCAAATTGGCCCCACGTTACATCGGACCTTTCCGCATTCTCGCTAAACGTGGAGAAGTTGCCTACCAACTTGAACTACCTCCGCACCTTTCCCGAGTACACGATGTATTCCATGTGTCACAACTCAGGCGTTGCTTCAAGGACCCCATCCGTGAAGTCAACCATGAAACGCTTGATCTCCAAGATGACCTTTCTTATCGAGAGTACCCTGTTCGTATTCTTGATTCAGCAGAGCGTGTCACTCGTCGTCAGAAGATCAAGTTCCTTAAATTTCAATGGTCACATCACTCCGAGAAAGAAGCAACATGGGAAAGAGGAGACCGCCTCCGTGCCGAGTACCCCACCTTCCTCCCGACGACTTCTGAATCTCGGGACGAGATTCTATTGAGTGGGGGCGAGTTGTCAAAACCCCAACTAGGGTAAGTGTTAGGGTTTGAGTGCCCCTTTGCATCATGCAAAATTTCAAAAGAATATTCAAAAATGGGGAAAAGAAAAGCCCTGAGAAATTATTTTAAATGGCCAGACAAAAGTTGCTTCCAAAAATCCCTCTGGTATTTTTGAAAAGTCTTATAAATATGCATGATCACATATAAAGTGAAGTGGGTCCCACTGCATGCACCAAGATTTTTCAAATATTCCAAATAGGGCTTGGAAATTAAATTAAACTCCAATTTGAATTTAAATTCAAATTGTTTGATTTTCAAAAGTCACCAAAACTTATGAGTGGCTAGCTATTTATGTTATAAGCCCACATAAAAGTTTTCATGATTTTATAAAATGCCTAGCTAATTGTTTAGCACAGCAAAACAAATAACAGAAAAGAAAAGAAGAAGAAATAGAAAAGAGAAACCCCTGGCCATTCTGGCCCAAATGAAGCCCCAGCCGGCCCAGCCCAACTCGCCCGCGTGTCGTCTTCCTCCCCGCGGCTCCAAGCAGCTCGCTGGAGCCGGGGCACGCGCCGTGGACGCCGAGGACCTTCTAGGCCCCCCTTGCTCCTCTGTACGCCACGCAACGCCCCTGGACACCCCCATTCCTTTCCCCCTCCTCAGGCTCCCTCTCCCCGTCTCCCTCTCGTGATTCCCGCGCGGCCCGAGCGCACGCCGGAGAACCACCGTGGAGAACCCGTGGCCGACGAGCTCCTCAGCCCTAGCCACTTTGTCCATCACGTGCAGCGACGTCGTCTTCGTCGAATCCCTCTTCGAATCGAGCCGAGAAAGCACCACAAGCGACGGCAGCATCAACGAGTCGCCGCCGAAGCCGCAAGTTCGTCGTCGTCGCTCCTCCGGCTCTTCCGACCTCTCCAACGTGCTCCTGGTGAGCTTCTGGCCACAAACCCTAACCCCTCGAAACCCGCAGCGTCTCCGTCGCCGTTCGCCCTGACGCTGGAGTACAGCGTCGCCGCGGTGCTCGTCGGCGAGCACACGCAACGCAGACGTGGCCCAGACCACGTCCTTTAGAACCACAGCACCCGTAGGCATCAAATGCACCTGTCATCTGGTCCTCTAGTGCACTGAGACGATGCCCGCGTCGCCGCCGTGTCTCTGTCGCCGTGCCCCCGGTGCTCCCCTGTGGTCGCCATGTACTCGGGGCGATGCGCACAAGCAAGGGCTACGCCCCAGTGCCCGCAGCGCATCCAACCGTGGCCGGGAACCCGATCCCGGCGAGCGCCGCCGTGCCCGAGCCTCCGGCGTCAAGCCGCCGGGCACTTAGCCCCTAACCCACCCCTAATCCTAACCCTAACCTCACTGACCAGTGGCCCCCCTATGCTAATTAACCTCTGTTAGTTTAATCTAACAGGGATTTAAACCCACTGCCACTGACACCCCGACCCTACCTGTCAGCCCCCCCCTGTGACATCACCCCCACCTCAGCATGACGCAATAAATCATTTCCAGGAAATTAGAAATGGATTAAAGAAATTACAGAAATTCCAGAAAAATAGCCAAACTTCAATAAATCATAGAAAATTCATATGAACTCCATATTGGACAAATAGTATATGAAAAATTATCAGAAAAATGCAAGGATTAAGAATATGCAATTTGTTTTTATGTTTGACCATTTTAAAATGGGGCAACAGTAGAAAATGTGCATATGGCTTAATTTGAATTCAAATTTGAAGTTTGAATTTGCATTCCAAATGCAATATACTTCAATTAAATTGAATTTTCCACAAATCAGTACCCTTTACTTCATGTCACAACAATATCATGTGCTTGTGCATTTTACTTCCGAAGTTGTCCCCCCCTTGGTGATGATTGTTTCCGGTACCAGCTTTTCCGAGACGGTGATCACCCCCGAAGAAGAAGACCACCGTTCAACCCAGCGTATCGTCAGCAAGGCAAGCAAACCCCATTGATCATGTCTATAAAATCCCAATTCCCTCTCAGTCTCGCTTATGCATGTTTAGGAGATCACCTTGTATCGATTCTACCGCATAGTTGAACCCATATCCTTTGCATGACCTATCATCTTGTCACAGTAGTAAGCAAACCACAATCCTAGCTGACATAGGAGTTGTTTGATATCATCTGGCCCCTGCAACTGTTACAGCTTATTGCATGCTTAGTGTTACAGTGAGGTTTCTTTTGATGTGAGTCGGGATGATAGTGAACATGGTGTTGATGAAAGTCAAACTGTGTTGGTGAATCCACCCTAATACAAGGTGAACGATGAGAGGCTGTGTAGGAGTACACAGTGGGTTGTCTCTTTGAACACCGCCTTAAGCACCGAGTTCTTGTATGGTAATCCAAGACAAAGAGTACAACCACACATTGGGCTCACTGACCCCTCTCGGCCTAGTACCTTGATCCCTGTCGACGTCCAGGAGTCACATTAGTTCGGGTTTTCCATTTGACATCTGCATAGAAAAGAATGAAGGAATGGTTGCATCATATAGATATGTAGGTGCACCTGTGAGGCAGGAAAACCATCTGCCAGAGGTGGCGTCTCGGTCACCTACATTGTTTGAGTCCGTTTCGTTGATCCGGCCGGGCTCTCGAGCGGAGGCAAACTCAGATAGTCGACTCCTGGAATAGACCGGTTGTGAGCGAAGTGTCGTGGTGAACATCCTCGCTGTCACCTCTTGAACGGTGGCGAGACCTGGCGGTAACTGATGGTCATGTGTGTGTAGCTTACACCCTTGCAAGGTTAACAAAACTATTCGAATAGCCGCGTCCGCGGTTATGGACTACTTGGAACCTGTACCTGATTATTAGACAACTTGAATGGATACTTATAAAACTCGCAAGATAAGCGTGAGTGATATGGTGTGCTTCTCGTGGGGAAGTCGAGGAAGTAACCATAGTGGTGTATTGGTTGGAGATGTAGTGGACTCGTGTACGCTTCTTATCTCAAGTCTGGTGCTCGTAGTTCAGGACTAGCCAAGTCAAAGCTGGCACTTCTGCATGATGAAACCCCACCTCCTTTACCTTGATACTTGAGCATGAGTAGTGTAGTTCTGATGTAAGTCTTGCTGAGTACGACTTTGTACTCACGTTTGCTTATTCTATGTTTTAGATGAGAACCCGGACCCCGATGGATTCACCGACCTGAAGCTCAACGTTGACTAAGTTAGCATAGTCCCAGACAGCAGTCTGGTCCCTCGTGGAAGGGAATGTTTGTTTACAAGGCTTCTCTAAGCCATTTGTTAAACTTGTCTGTACTCAGACCTAATTTTCTTCCGTTGTATGATGTAATGTTGATCACAGACATGTGATCTTTGTATGTTCTATGTGTATATCAATAAAGAGTACTTTGTAGAGTTATGTGATGATACCTGCTGTTCATACTAAGCATGTGTGCTGCATGTATGTTTATAACATGCATGTCTTAGTATGGGTTTTCGAGACCTTAGTTGTGATCTGGCTGGCGGTCTTTTATACACCAAGTGGCCCTTAGATGTGCGCAGCTTGGGGCATCGCGATGCGATTGTTCGTGGCTCTGCCACGTGCACACTTTGTTGTATGATCGAGGCCGCCCTAGACCCCGACTAAGTGATCGGGCTGGAGTAAGTCTATGTAAGAGTTAGGATCCAATCGATAACATGGTTGAGGCGACTTGTCTATGAGTATGGGATTCACCACCCATAAGCATTTAGACTTGTGAGCGGACGTTGAGGACCCATCTCAGTTGATCATCTAGCCTGGATGGGATGCCCCTCACGTTTGAGGCTTTCTGAGAGCGTTCTGTGCTTGGCCTTGTCTGCTTAGACAAGTGGGTACGGCTCTCGGCTCTCCATGTGATTGTATCGTGACTAGAATTACATACGCTAACCCCGGGTCCCGACAGTCTAGGATTTTTTCCGAGCCGCGTTGTAGTGAGGAGAGACAAAAGAAACATCATCGGAATGGATAGAGTCGCCAAGATGGAAGATGACTACGCCGCTCAGGATACATACACCACAACCCTACCGAAGAAAGGTCTCCCGTTAAAGAGGAAAAGTGAAGGCGTCCCGGGCCTAAATTATTCAACCACGACAAAAAGAGCAAGAAGAAGATCGTGAGGAAATGATAGCTAGATAGCTAGCTCCAAATTTAAGAAAAATATTTTGTAATTCATGATCACTTTGTGCTTGCAGGGATTTACTCTGCACTTTGTAATTGATGATCACATTCTTAGGTATGGATCATATAGTTTGAAGTGTATGAACGTCGACGATACGCAATTGAAGCATCATGACTAACTCCTTACAAAAGATGAAATGGACAGCTACACCTTGTAATTGACGATCACACTCGTATGTTTCGAAATTCCGCTACACCTTGTGTTTGTGGATCTTGGTTCGGAGATGACATGGTTAGCATGGTACATGGATCGATAGGATGAGTAACACACCGATGGGAAGGAAGGCCATGGCCTCGCTAAAAAACAGATATTTAGTAGCGATAAAAAAACTAGTAGCGATAAAAAATATTTTGTAATTTATGATCACTTTGTGTATGGATGGATTTAATATGTAGTTCATAATTTATCAAAGTATTTGGTTGCCCACGAGATCATATATATCACGCTAAAAAAAGTATGAGGTACTAAAAATCATCCTTGTTTATCTAAAAAAATGAGTACGAAATACTAGTACAATTGCATATGGCAAAATGGAAATTGAAAAAAAATAAGGACCAAAAAATATGGCAGAATGGAAAAATACTAGTACAATTTCAAATATTAGGCAAAATGGAAATTCCTTAGGGGTGACACATTTTGCCAAAATGCTCCACCAAATGGTCCCTTATGCGTGGCGCATTTTGAAGTAATGCACCATGCATAAGAATCCACTTGGTGGCGCATTTCTTCAAAATGCGCCACCCCTAACCCTTAATTGCTCCAACCTACTCCCTCCCTTGCCCGTTCCCGGTCACACCATTCTCTCCCAATCCCCCCCCATCGCCCCTCTCCTCTCAAGCCGCCGCCCTCGCCGTTCGAGCCACCAGAGCCTCCCTCGTCGTTCGAGCCCCCCCTCTCCGACCACCGCTGTCCCCGGCCACAACCGCCGCCTCCCTCGCGCCCCCATCCACGACTGCCACCGTCCCCGGGAGCCACCGGCCCGACCCCGTGATCTAGGCGACCGAGCTGCCGCCCTCGACGCCGAAGATGCCCCCATTGACGTCGAAGCCGCCGCCCTCGACGTCGGAGTCGCCGCCCCAGAACCCTAGCCGCAACACTAAGGTGATCCCCTGCCCCCCCCCCCAAATTTCATATGCCTAGGGTCCAATTTTTCTGTAATTACAGTGTCAATGGTGTCATCAGAACTATCAATTACTGAATTTACTGTTCCAATTGATATATGCTCAAATAATTTTTCATCGGAAATTTTCATCAATTGATATATGCTCGAATAAATTTTCTTCAATTGATATATCTCAAGGTCAGTGCTAAAATGTTTAATTTGTGCTCTAAAAAACAATACTTAACAAAGAGAGCAATTGGATAAATGCCATTTCAAACTAACTAGTAAAGCAATTTGATATGAAAAAAAATTAAACTGATGAAGAGAGGTTACTCCTTTTTCTTTTCATGACAGAAAAAATGGGTGTGGCAAGGTGTTTACAATGGAACACAAGTTTTTTGTTTTGTGTGGTACCAATGGAATAGACAAGTAGTTTCTACTGCTTTTGTTGTAAACTGATGCCGAACCCTCTTTTGTATGCAACAAAACAGCAGCAGACAACTAGCTAGACAAGTTCCTGATGTCGTTGGATCTTCTAACAGTTTGCAAAATGCCTAGGGTCACTGTTTTAACAAAGATAGATAGATGTTCATTTGTGAAGTGACTAGTTAGGTAGCTTGCTGTTTTTAAATGATGTTTTTTAGTGCATTGACAAGATGCTTTTCTTATCAATACTTTTATGCACTGTTTATTGCATTGCTAGAATATGTACTGTTCTACACTATATATATGTTGCTTGTGCCTATATGTAGGCATTTTTGTGCAGGTACAAATCATTATCCCCTTTCTCCCGAAATGTTGATTAACATCTGTTTTGGTTGAGAATGGGGCACTCTCATGTTAAGAAAAATAGCAAAGGTCATGCCGAATTTTTTCGTGAATTCGTGCATGACCTTTGCTATTTTTTAACCTGAGAGTAGTTGCATTTTTTTATTGTGATAATTAATTAAGTAGTTGCATTTCTTAATATTGTACTAGTGCAAACATGTCGACCGGAGCCGACGCCGGTCCTTCTTCTCAGCCGGGAAAAAAAGGAAGCAATTTTGGGAATACTCACAGGAAGAGGTTGAGGAGTAGAGAGAAGAGGAAGTACCTTCGGGCGAGGAGGAGTATGAGGAGGAGATAGAGTCGGAGTCCGAATCATCGGAGGATGATGACATGGAGGAAGGGGAGAGGAACACCACCGACGAGAATGATCATGCCGGTGGCTCAAACACAGATGGTAGCCATTCGAGGAAGCGGAATCGGAAACCAACGAAGATCGGCACCATCAGGCAAGAGTTTACCGTTGTGACCTCCATTTGGATTCCTACCGAGCCCCAACGTTTCTCGGAAGGGTACGGCCATCAAGTCACGGCGATCCTCCGGAACACCGTCCCGATCACCACAATAAACCTAAGGAGTCGTGACAACACTCATTATTGTCAGCTCCTTCTCGAAAAGTTGCACAGACGATACAAGTTCCCGGACCCGTACGACAACAAAAACCTCAAAGGGAACAAGGTAAACAAATGGGCCGTCAGGAGGATGAGCAAAGCCTTGACCAGTTGAAAAACCCGGGTGAAGGAGGCAATTATGGAGCACGGCAAATACTGGGAGGAGCTCAAGGAGAAAGAGTCGATGATCGACGAAGCTACCTACGACCTTTTCAAGGCTAGGTGTGAGTCCGAGGACGCAAAGGCCGCGAGTGCAAAGGGCAAGGCGATGCGGGCGCAAGTCATAGGTAACCACCGTCTCGGAGCCGGTGGTTACAGACATTCCAAGCCTAAATGGGACAAGGAGGATGCCGAGTATGCCGCTGCGGGACTACCTAACCCCTTTGAGAAATACAAAGTTGATCCACAGAATGAATTCTTTGTGAGGGCCCGGAGCCATAAGGACAAAGAAACCTCGAACATAGTTCTCGATCCTAAGGTTCATGAGTTTACGGCTGCCGTGGTAAGTAGTTCACCACGTGACTTCCTTGTCGATTGAATTCTACTTCCTGAAGTTCAGCTTCTTAGTGTTTCACATTCTTTGTGCAGGAAGATGAATTCGACGCGGCGTCATCGCAGGGCTCATCTATTAAGCCGGCCGGCCCGTGGGACACCACTTTTAACAGGGCGATGAACAAGGTCAAGAAGGTTGAGAACGTGTCGGTGAAGCCATCGTCATCCGGCCGTGTGGTCGGCTTTGGTGCGGACCTAAATTGGTCCGAATATTATGGGAAATTGGCGGAGCAGTCGGGTTCGAGGGGGCGCAAGGCGAGAAGGACCGAAGAAGACGTCGCTTATGTTCGTGGATTGGAGGAGAAAGTGAACATGCTTCCGCAGCTTGTCCAGGACGAAGTGGCTAAGACGATGAGCGCCCTCCTTCCTGATATGATGCAGTCACTCGCGAATTGGCAAGCGTGTGGTGGACAAGGGCCCATACCGGTCCTGAGCATGGTCGGCAGCAACTCGGGCACCGCGGCGGCCGCAGTCCCGGCTCGCGCACCGACTCCGGCCGCAAACACCGCGACGCCGGCGCCGGACGTGATGGTGACTCCTCCAGCCACGATTGAGAAACCGGGGCATAATAATAATGCACCTGCCGGTAGTGAAAAAAGGGCCACCAACGCCACGGGAGGCAGCGCACCCTCCGTCTCTTGCATGCCCGCCGTCGTCGGCGGGGTCTCTTCATTGGCCGACCTCGACGCCCTCAAGGTAACTATAAGAGTCCGCAGCTCAAACGAGCACTTCATCTCCTTGCCTTTTATTACTGGCATCTCTCTGATCCTTAAATGCATATGTCTCTTTCATAGGAGGACACTCCATGCATTCTACTACAAGTCGTGGATGGCGAGTTGAAGGATGTTGCCAAAGGTAAAATCCTTCAAGCCCAAAATCGAGGGATGCACAATAGGCCGATGGCACCGGAGATGCATAGGGTTCAAAGCTCTCTCGTGATTTCGGGATACGAGAGAGTGGAACCTCCCATTCAACCCCCCGGATACGATGAGGATGAGCCGGCGGTCCTCAATGATTGTTTCGTCCAAATATGCCTTTGGCCGAAGACCCAAATGCGTTTGATGACCGGGGAAGGGGGCACCACACCAAGAACAACGCCGGTAGTCGTCGTGCCGGCGCCACATGATCCCATCGGCGCACAACAAGAAGACGGCGATCTTTATGATGATATCAACGCCGACCAGTTCATCAATACTTTGTATGATGCTGATGACTTATTCATGCCTCCTGCTGAAGGAGCCTATCAGCATGAGCAGGAAGCTCGCGGTCCAGCTGATCCGGCGGCGAAGCTTGCTTGCTCTACGTGTCTCTTCGCTTCTTCTCAGGAGATGTCTCTAGCAGCTTGCGCCTTCACCGAGCCTCAGGCAGATGCCACAATGAGATCTATTCTCAGCCCGTCCACACTCCATAAGGCGTCCACTGAGCAGATAAAGGCCGGTGCAGACTGCTCGAAATCAGAAAATAAGAAGGGACGGAAAAGAAATAAGGGCGCTTCGAGCAGCCAACCTCCGATGCCGATCAGGGCTCAGGACGGGCCACCGAGACCCAAGGATCTCTCGTTTTAAATCCATGTGGCGGGTAGGGCGATGCTACCTAATGACATGTTCGACCTTGCAACTTCGGATATGCAGAGTGTGCATCATAGTGTTATGGCATTAGAGAAGATGCTTCTTCGAGAGAAGAATCCCTCATACTCAGCTTTCATGGCCAAGCTCAACATGGGCTTCATCAATAATGTCCCCGCGGATATGATAATCCTGCGGTTCTCAGAGATCTTCAATTTGTTTCATCTCAAGCGGCTGGACCATAGCCTTATCCGTCTGTTCTCGCTCAGTCCTTCTATGAGTATCAGGAGAGATAAGACCTCGAGCGTTGCGATATTGGACCCCTTCTACATGCGTGAAAGCATCTTGATGGACGATGGGGACGCGACTCTTGCGGCGGGGTACATCAGAGAACTCATGCTACAGAACGCCGACAAGGATTCATTTCTCATAACCTACTCTCCCAAGTAAGTCATTCGCTCGCCGCCGTAGCATATATGCTTTCTTAGCTTTCTGCCATTGTCCTCTTCCAACATTCTTTTTGGATTGTTTTAATTATGCAGTGAGGATCAAGCCTGCATGCTCATCTGCTTTTCACCGCAACACTCGCATGTCGTGTATTTAGACTCGGGGAGTGTGAAGAAGAAAGATTACAAGTATATCATGAGAGTTTTGGATGATGCTCTCGCCGGCTACAAAGAAGTCGGAGGCAAGATTGTGAAGCACAAGTACAGGAACAATCAGCCCGACGTGAGCGTGTTCAACCACGCGATGCAGTTCCCGTGCGTCAAGCAACCGGCTGGCAGTGTGAGGGATGCGTACTACGCCCTCCATCACATGCGGGCGATTGTACAGGAAGAGCGCAACCTTACGCTGCCAAGTCATCTGAAAGCGTGCGCCGAAAGGAAGGCGGCAATCGCCGATGCAAATCCTAGGCAGGAGTTCTTTCACATCCAAGGGGAGATGGCGACTATCATCCGTCATGAAGTACAGATGAAGGGTCGATCACTACTGGAAAAAAGGCCTTTAATGGCGCACCTTTTTTGGCTACTAATGGTGCACATTAGGTGCGTCATTACTAGCACGCCATTAGTAACTTTTAGTAATGGCGCAAATTTGGTGCGCCATTACTATCCCAGACAGTAATGGCGCACCTATAGTGCGAGGTGCGCCATTACTAGCCCCAGAAGTGCGCCATTACTATCTGACTTAGTAATGGCGCACCTATAGAAGTGCGCCATTAGTAACAAAAAAAAAATCAAAACTTTTTTTGAACATTTTTTCAAAAAAAATTGATTTTTTTCAACTTTTTTCTTAATCTAAGATCAATATGCTTAATCTCAGGTCACATATGCTTAATCCCAAGTCAAATGGCGCTCCGTGGTCAAACTTCCCAAAGGGTCACCCATCCTCAACTACTCCAGCCCCAGCACACTTAACTTCTCAGTTCTATACAATCCCAACACCAGCTCACTTAACACGCACTTGTTGATATATGTATCATATCAATCTTATTAATCCTTGTTGATCTCCAAATTTTCAAAAAAATTTATTTTTTTCAAATTTTTTGAAAAAGAATATAATTTTTTTGAAAACTTTCAAAAACATGAAAAAAAAATCAAAACTTTTGATAAATTTAAAATTCAAAAAAGTTAAAAAATTTCAAAATAAAATAGCGCCTTCAAAATTCAAAATAATTAACGCCTTCAAATTTAAATTTTTTTTGAATATTTTTCCCACCTTCAAAATTCTCAAAAAGATAGTAGTGGCGCACTATTCACAAGGTGCGCCATTACTAAATTTTTTTATTCTTTTTATTTTCTTTTCCCACCTTCAAAATTCAAAAAAAAGTTAGTAATGGCACACTATTCGTAAGGTGTGCCATTACTAAAAAAAAATTATTTTTTATTTTTTTCATTTTCCCGCCTTCAAAATTCAAAAAATAAATAAAATAAAAGTTAGTAATGGTGCACCTATGCAAAGTGCGCCATTACTAACTTTTTTTATTTCTTTTATTTTTTATTTTTGTATTTTCCCGAATTCAAAAATTCAATTTTTAAATAAAAAATTAGTAATGGCGCACCTATACAAAGTGCGCCATTACTAACTTTTTTATTTTTTCGAATTTTTTATTTTTTTAATTTTCCCGCCTTCAAAATTGAAAAAAAAGTTAGTAGTGGCGCACCTATGCAAAGTGCGCCATTACTAACTTTTTTATTATTTTTTATTTTCCAGCCTTCAAAATTCTTTTAAAAAAACTTACTAATGGCGCACCTATAAAAAAATATTTTTTTGAGGCGCACTTTGTGTTGGTGCGCCATTAGTAACCCAACTTACTAATCGCGCACCTATACAAAGTGCGCAATTGCTATGTCGAGGAATGGGTCAAACCTTGGTTAAATATAGTAATGGTACACTTTTCTAAAGGTGCGCCATTACCACCCCAACTTACTAATGACGCACCTGTAAAAAGTGCGCCATTACTATGTTCAGGAATGGGTCAAAACTTGGTCAAACATAGTAATGGCGCACTTTTCACCAGGTGTGCCACTGATATTTATGTTACTTACTATTTAGTAATGGCGCACCATATGTATAGTGCGCCATTAGTGTCCATATTATCTATAGCCATTTTTCCAGTAGTGGATCTTCCACTTCAATATTGCCCGGCGTACATAGGATATAGTCCGGCGGATGACCTCTCTGTTGATTGCCGAAGGATGGGCTACTTTGTGTCGGATAGCTTTGGTGGAGCGTTCCCTAACAAGGTTCCCGCCACCCTGGAGATCCGAGCGTCATAGAGTCACGCCAGTGCACCCCTGCAGGGAAGATTAATCTATTCGAATAGCCGTGTCCACGGTAACAGGACGCTTTATGCTGAAGCTGGATCTTACCACTAGAAACTACTACTATTAAACTGTATGGTTCCGGGTCTTCTTCCTCCCAGGGAGTCGAGGAAGGGAACTTGGATGCATTATTATTATAAAATATTACAACTTACTATTATACAATGCTGCAGCAACTTCTGCTGCATTGTTATTACATTCATGTTATTGAACTGTTGGCTTAGGGCGGTGTTCAACGAGACAACCCACTGTGTACTCCTACACAGCCTCTCATCGTTCACCTTGTATTAGGGTAGATTCACCAACACGTTTCACTTTGATCAACACTATGTTTATCATCCCGACTCACATCATAAGCAACCTCATTGTACCACTAAGCATGCAATAAGCAGTAACAGTTGCAGGGGCCACATGATATCAACCAACTCCTACATCTGCTAGGATTGTGGTTTTCTTACTACTGTGACAAGATGATAGGTCATGCAAAGGATATGGGTTCAACTATGCGATAGAAACGTTATCATGGTGATCATTCTAAACAATGCATAAGCGAGACATGAGAGGGAAGTGGGATTTTATCGACATGATCAATGGGGGTTTGCTTGCCTTGCTGACGAGGTTTCGATAACAGTGTCTTCAACGAAGGGGGCTGCCTCCTGTTCCGGTTCCACCTCTACTCGACAAACAATAAACAAGGAAGCAATATAAATACAATGCACAAACACATGGTTGAAGGTTGAAACTTGATGTATATGTTTCTGATGTGTTTGGGCAATTCCATTTAAATGAAGTATATTGCAAATTGAATTGCAAATTCATACTCCAATTTGAATTCAAACTTGACCAAGTTACATGTGACATTGTTTGATCATTTTGAACCTTTTGGAATTGTGTATGATATGCCTCTAAAGTGTGGTTGAAATATAGTATAATTCCATGGTCCAAGTTGCAAAATCATTTGAATTGAATTTGAATTAATTTGAAACAAATCAAATGACATATGCTACTGGTCCCATTTTAAAATCAAATCCAACATAGTTGAAAGTTTCATATTTGGAAATATAATTTTCTCCTGATCATTTTTCATATATTATTTGCTATATTTGGAGTTAGTATGAATTTATTATGATTTTCCAAAGTTTGTCCTATTTTCTGCCATTTTCTGGAATTTCTGTAAAAGATTTAATTCTCTGGAAAAGATTTAATGCGTCACTGTGACATAGTGCTGATGTCACCAGGGGGCTGACAACAGGGGCCCACCTGTCTGTCTCTGTGGGTTAAAACCCTGTTAGTTTAACACTAACAGAGGTTAGTTAGTGGCCTGGGCCCACTTTCAGTGGCCCAGGGGTTAGGATTAGTGGGGTTTAGCTCGGGGGTTAGGGTTAAGTGTCCGGCGGCTTAACACCGGCGGCACTGGAATGGCGGCGTCCTCGCCGGAGTTGCCTACAGGCCACAGGAGAACACGAGACGGCTACCAAAATGAAGCCCGCACACGTCTGCATCGCGCTGCACCCACGGGGAGGCCTAGGAGTGGCCGGAGCCTCGCCGGCGTCGTGCTCAGCGGCGACCGTGGCTCTGTGAAGACGAGGACGGCGATTTGGGGCACGGGAAAAGAAGCTGGAGGCACTGGGAGGTGGCTATGGCCGTCCGCGTCTAATGGCGTGAGCTGGAGCTCTAGGAGAGGCTCGGGGCCACGGCTACTTCAAACTCGCGGCGGCCGGAGCTTCGGGTAACGGTGAACTTGCAAGGGGAGGCACGAGGAGAGCCACGGGAGGGATCAATCGAGACAGGAGCTCACCCTGGAGCTACTGGAGGGGACGGCGAGGTCGATGAGGGTTCCACGGCGACGAAGTTCCCGACGAGCTCTTGCGGGTCCAGCGGCGGCTCGGCGAAGAGGACGGCGTGCTCGGGGCTCCCGGCCTCGATTGCTTGCACACGGAGACGAAGTCGATGACGGCGCGCGCCCTGGACAAGGTGGCGGGGGCTCTGGAGCTCACCGGCCGCGAGTTTCCACGGCTGCGCTCCACGGCGGTCCTCGGTTGCGCGTGGGAGGGCGACGCAGAGAGGTGGAGAGCGAGCAGGAAGAGAGGGGAAGGGGGCGGGGTGACTGGGGCGTCGTCGTGGCGCCAGGAGGGGGCAGGGGAGGCCTAGAAGAGGTCGAGCATCGTCGTGGCGTCGTCGCCGCGCTCCCAGCTCCAGCGAGCTTCTTGGAGCCACGGGGAGGAAGAAGACAACGCTTCGGGGTGGGCTGGGCCAGGCCAACGTAAGTGGGCCTTCGCCTGAGGCGCCAGGTAGGTTTTCTCTCTTTCTGTTTTTATTTTTCTTTTCTGTAATTTGTTGGCCATGCCAAAACAAATAGCTAGGCATTTTTAAAAATGCTGAAACTTCTTATATGGCCTCATAAAATAGAGAGCTAGCCACTTATAAAATTTGAGCATCTTTAAAATTCAAAACATTTGAATTTTAAATCAAATAGGGTATTTATTTAATTTCCAAGCCATTATTTGAAAATTAGAAAATTCCATGAGTATGGGATTGCTCCCAAACCATTTTTAAAATGATCAGCACCAATTATAGGAATTTTCCAATTACTCAAATGGTTTTTGGAAAAAGATTTTTATCTGGCCATTTGATTTAATTTCTCAGGGCTTTTCTTTTCCCCATTTTTGAATTGCAATTTGAAATTTTTGCATGAATGCAAGGTACCTCTGATCCTAGCACATACCTAACTTGGGGTTGTGACAACTCGCCCCCACTCAAAAGAATCTCGTCCCGAGATTCAGTAGTCTGCGGGAGGAAGGAGGGGTACTCGGCATGGAGACGGTATTCTCTTTCCCACGTGGCTTCTTTCTCAGAGTGGTGTGACCACTGAACTTTCAGAAACTTGATCTTCTTTCGGCGAGTGACACGCTCTGCGGAATCAAGAATACGGACAGGGTATTCTCGATAAGAAAGGTCATCTTGGAGATCAAGCGTTTCTTGGTCGACTTCGCGGATGGGGTCCTTGAAGCAACGCCTGAGTTGTGACACATGGAATACATCATTTACTCGGGAAAGGTGCGGGGGTAGTTCAAGTTGGTAGGCAACTTCTCCACGTTTAGCAAGAATACGGAAAGGTCCGATGTAACGTGGGCCCAACTTTCCTTTGATACCGAATCGTTGGGTACCCTTCAGAGGAGTAACCCGGAGGTAAGCCTTCTCATCCAGATTGTAGCTTTCTTGCCTATGATGACGGTCATAGTAGCTTTTCTGACGAGACTGGGCTTCTTTCAATTGATCACGAACAATCCGAACTTGCTCTTCTGCTTCCTTGATCATATCCGGTCCAAAGAATTGTCTTTCACCGGTTTCTGACCAGTTAAGGGGTGTTCGACATCGTCGTCCATATAGGAGTTCAAAAGGAGCCATGTACAGACTAGATTGAAAACTATTGTTATAAGAAAATTCGGCGAATGGAAGAGATTTCTCCCAATTCTTTCCGAATGAGATAACACAAGCTCTGAGCATGTCTTCCAAAATTTGGTTAACCCTTTCGACTTGACCACTAGACTGAGGATGAAAAGCTGTACTAAAGGAGAGATGAGTTCCCATGGCACGCTAGAATCTTCCCCAAAATCTAGAGGTGAAAAGGCTACCGCGATCAGAATTGATTTCCAAAGGAACACCGTGAAGGGATACAATTCTAGAGACGTACAAGTACGCTCACTGACTAGCAGTTATAGACTCGCGAACCGGAAGGAAGTGAGCAACTTTGGAAAGTCTATCTATGACAACGAAGATGGCATCATTTCCTTTCTGGGTTTTTGGAAAGCCGGTGATGAAGTCCATACCGACTTTGTCCCATTTCCACTCTGGAATAGGCAAAGGTTGAAGTGTACCAGCAGGTCTTTGATATTCTGCCTTAATGCGACGACAAACATCACATTCGGCAACAAATTGAGCAATGTCTCTCTTCATCCTAGTCCACCAAAATCTCTGGCGTAGATCTCGGTAAACTTTTGTGCTACCGGGATGAATCGAGAGGGGTGTATCATGGGCTTCTTTGAGGATGAGTTGCCTTAGTTCCCTATTCTTAGGTACTACAAAACGATTTCCAAATAATACCGTTCCTTTACTATCTGTGGAGAAACATTTAGCAACTCCGCTAGCAATGTTCTCCTTGATCCGGCGTACACCTCGTGCACGTCTTTGGGCAACTATTATTTGATCCTCAAGGTTTGGTTTCGCCACCAAGTTGAAAAGAGATCCACGAGGAACAATCTCGAGATTAAGCTTTCGAAATTCCTCATGAAGAAGTGGTTGATACTGTTGTAACATGAGGTTGTTACAGTACGACTTACGACTTAGTGCATCAGCCATGACATTGGCTTTGCCTGGGGTGTAAGAAATTACTACGTCGTAATCTTTTATCAACTCAATCCAGCGTCTTTGCCTGAGATTAAATATGGCTGGGTGAAAATGTATTTGAGGCTTTGGTGGTCGGAATAAATCTCACAACGATTACCAAGGAGGTAATGTCGCCAAGTTGTTAGCGCATGAACTACGGCAGCGAGTTCAAGGTCATGGGTAGGATAGTTCTCTTCATGTGGCCGCAACTGGCGTGAAGCATAAGCTACCACATGTCGATCTTGCAGAAGTATGCATCCTAACCCTTGCCGTGATGCGTCACAATAGATTTCGAAATCCTTTTTAGTGTCTGGAGGTGCAAGTACGGGTGCAGAAGTCAATCTCCTTTTTAGCTCTTGAAAGCTTTCCTCGCACTTGGAAGTCCATAATAATTTCTTATCTTTCTTGAGGAGTTCAGTCAGAGGCTTTTCAACTTTAGAGAAGTTCTCGACGAAGCGGCGGCAATAGCTGGCTAGGCCAAGAAAACTCCTAACTTGCTTAACCGATTCAGGTGGAGTCCAGTCAAGGACGGCCTGAACTCTCTCGGGATTCACAGCAATGCCTTTTGCAGAAATCACGTGGCCTAAGTAGGTCACTTCTGGTAGCCAAAATTCACACTTGGAGAATTTAGCATACAGGCGATGCTCTCTAAGTTTCATCAATACCAGCCTTAGGTGTTCGGCATGTTCTTCTTCGTTCTTCGAGTATATAAGGATGTCATCGAGGTAAACCACGACGAACTGGTCCAAATACTCCATGAAGATCGAGTTCATCATGCGTGAGAAAGTGGCGGGGGCATTGGTTAGACCGAAGGACATGACGGTGAACTCGTAAAGACCATAACGAGTAGTGAAAGCCGTTTTGGGAATGTCCTCGCTTCGGATCTTGATTTGATGATACCCTAATCTCAAATCCATCTTGGAGAAGACAGAGGATCCTGCAAGTTGATCATAAAGATCATTGATCCTGGGCAGTGGGTACTTGTTCTTTATCGTCGCTAGATTTAGCGGGCGATAGTCTACGCACATCCTTTCTGTTCCATCTTTCTTCGTTACGAACAGAACGGGGCAACCCCATGGCGATGAGCTAGGGCGGATGAAGCCTTTTTCCAACAAAGCCTCCAGTTGGGTTTTAAGCTCAGCTAACTCACGTGGGGCCATTTTGTATGGGTGTCTGGAAATTGGTGCGGTTCCTGGGGAAAGATCCACTATGAACTCTACACATCTGTCGGGTGGCATTCCCGGCAGCTCTTCAGGAAAGACATCCTGGAAGTCATGAACCACCGGAACATCTTCAAGGTCGGGAAGGGGAAGCACATTCAAAGATTGTACTTGGTTTCTTGTTCTGGGTGAGGTGTAATCTATTGTCTGGCCTGAAGGATGGGTAAGTCTAACGGACTTGGCTTTACAATCAAGAAAAGCATGTTGTCTTGATAACCAATCCATACCAAGGATGACATCAAAGTCTGAAGACTTGAGGGCTATGAGTGAAGCAAGGAATACTAAACCCTCAATTGCAATTTGATTACCATGGCTTACTCTATTAGTTTGCCACTTGGAACCAGGAGTTTGAATGATCATAGGGGTGAACATTTCTTCAAAGGATACATCATGCCGAAGTGCATAACTTTCCGACATGAATGAGTGAGATGCTCCTGGATCGAAAAGGACAGAACTGGGAACAAAATTGACTGGGAGCGTACCAAGAATGACGTCAGAAGTACTATCAGTTTCCTCAGTTGAGATTTGGTTCACGCGTCCAAGATTTTCTGAGGTGGATGGCTTAGCGGTGGGAACCTTTGGGGGTGGTTTGGCACGAACAGTGGGGTTTCCTTTGGCATGGGGTGGAGCATTCTGACTGACGGGGCACTCACGAGAATAGTGACCAGGATGGCCACATCTAAAGCAGGCTCCAAAGATAGTGCGGGGAGCTGGGTTGTTTGGTGGAGCTGGTGGACGAGGCGGCACAAGGGATGGCCTCGGTGGGTTGTTTTGGGGAAACAAACTGTTAGGAATCCAGATCATACGCTTCTGAGGGCGTGAACTGGAAGAAGGGGCAAGCTCAAGAGCATGCTTGCGAGACTTCTCGAAAACTTCATTGCCATGCTCAGCTCTGAAGGATCTGTTGACTAAATCCTCAAAGGTGGCAAATTCGATGAGGTTGAGATCATGACGGAGGATGGGGCTAAGTCCCTTGTGGAACCTTGCCTGCTTTCTGGCATCGGTGGTGATCTCATCTTGGGCATAACAAGCAAGACGGTTGAATTCCCTCACATACTCATGAATGGAAATCTCTCCTTGATTTAGATTGCAGAACTCTTCCTTCTTGCGCTCCATCAACTCATCCAGAATGTGGTACCCTCGAAAGGCAACACAGAACTCCTGCCAAGTCACTACGTGACCATCTGGCTGCATTGCAACATAGTTCTCCCACCATTGAAGAGCAGCACCTTCCAAGAAGTATACCGCGAAAATAACTCGGTCATCGGGAGCAACATGTGCAGTATCAAGCTTACGCTCGATGGAACGGAGCCAATCATCAGCTTCAAGGGGTTCAGAAGAACATCGGAATACCGGTGGCTTGAGGAGGATGAAGTCCTGAATGCTGACCACCAGATTACGATGGTGGGCGGTATTCTGCTTGATGAGCTCCAGAAGGCGTGTTTGATCACGTCTATTCCGCTCGGCTTCCATCATGATTTCCGCATCAGAAGGCGGGGGTGGAAGTTCATCATCATTTCGATTCCGATCACGGTCTCGATTCCGAAGAACAGCACTACGAGTTCCACCTGACATCCTGTGTGATAAAAATCAACAATCAGAACAGGTTGTACGATGGAGGCAAGGATAAAAGGATATGATTTCAGAAGGAGAAGACTATAATGCAAAGGCAATGATTCCAAGAAACACGGGACAAATCCGGCAGCATAACGGCTACACCGGGATGGAAAACAAGACAACCTCGAGGAGATTGGACAGAACTTCCTCAAGGAACTCAAAACACGGAGACTCTGGACAACCACAACAATCCTACAATTATAAGAAGGCAATCAACGAGATGTTCTAGTAAGACATGGATGAGCCTAGTCCTATCTTCCCGTAGAAAAGGTAAGGGTGACTCAGAACTCAGAACGATGAGGGTAAGGAGAAAAAGAAGCCTTACGTTGTTCCCTTATATACCCAGAGTAACTATATAACTATAGAAGGCTAGACTCGACATCGGCCAAGGCTGATAATCCTACAGTTAGTCCTGCTCTGATACCAAGTCTGTCGGGACCCGGGGTTAGCGTATGCAAGCCTCGCTACAACACAATCATATGGAGAGCCGAGAACCGTACCCACTTGTCTAAGCAGACAAGGCCAAGCACAGAACGTTCTCGGAAAGCATCAAACGTGAGGGGCATCCCATCCAGGCCGGATGATCAACTGAAATGGGTCCTCATCTTCCGCACACAAGTCTAAATGATATGGGTGATGAACTCCCATACTCATAGACAAGTCGCCTCAACCATACTATCGATTGTATTATAACCCTCACATAGAGTTACTCCAGCCCGATCACTTAGTCGGGGTCTAGGGCGGGCTCGATCATACATCAAAGTGTGCACGAGACAGAGTCTCGAACAATCGCATCGCGATGCCCCAAGCTGCGCACATCTAAGGGCCACTTGGTGTATAAAAGACCGCCAGCCAGATCACAACTAAGGTCTCGAAAACCCATACAAAGACATGCATGTTATAAACATACACGCAGCACACATGCCTTGTATGAACAGCAGGTATCATTGCAATTCTCTACAAAGTATATATCTTTAATAAATAACTCTTACAGAGTGCACACAGAGGTCACAAGCATGTAATCCAACATTACAACAGACAAGCGGAAGCAAAGTAGGTCTGAGTACAGACAAGTTTAACAAATGGCTTAGAGAAGCCTTATCTAAAAACAAGCCCTCCACGAGGGAACCAGTCGTCTGACTGGGACTACACTAGCTTGGTCTTGGTCTGAGTCTTCATTCTTCGAGCTTCGGGTAAAAGTCACCATCGGGGTCGGTGGGTTCATCTAAAACATAGATTAAGAAAACGTGAGTACAAAATCGTACTCAGCAAGACTTACATAGGAGCTATACTACTCATGCATATGTATCAAGGTAAAGGGAGGTGGGGTTTCACTTGCAGAAGTGCCAGCTTTGACTTGGCTAATCCTAAACTACGAGTACCAAACTTGAGGTAAGAAGCGTACACGAGTCCACTATATCTCTTCAACCAATTACACCACTATGGTTACTTCCTCGACTTCCCCCACGAGAAGCACACCATAGCACTCACACTTATCCTGGTGTATTTTAGGAGTATCCGGTTCAAGTTGTCTAATAATCGAGCACAGCTCTCCAAGTAGTCCTTAACCGCGGACGCGGCTATTCGAATAGTTTTTGTTAACCCTGCAGGGGTGTACTACTACACACACATGACCATCAGTTACCGCCTTTGGCCTCGACACCATTCAAGGGGTGTCGGCGAGGATGTTCACCACAACACTTCGCCCACAGCTCCGTTCTAGTCCAGAGAGTCGCCTATCTGAGGGAATCCGTATGGAAGTCCGGCCGAGGTTCCAGTACAGCCTCAAACGATGTGTGCAGGGTCCCACGCCGGTCTTGAAAAGCCGTTCATCCACTTCACAGACCGTGCCACAGCCCTACCAGAACTCCGAACTACTGCGACTCTTGGGGTTCGAACGGGGTGAGGTACTAGGATGAGAGGGGTCAGTGAGCCCAATGTGTGGTTGTACTCTTCTTCTTGGATCACTACACAAGAACTCGGGCTTAGGGCGGTGTTCAACGAGACAACCCACTGTGTACTCCTACACAGCCTCTCATCGTTCACCTTGTATTAGGGTAGATACACCAACACGTTTCACTTTCATCAACACTATGTTTATCATCCCGACTCACATCATAAGCAACCTCATTGTACCACTAAGCATGCAATAAGCAGTAACAGTTGCAGGGGCCACATGATATCAACCAACTCCTACATCTGCTAGGATTGTGGTTTGCTTACTACTGTGACAAGATGATAGGTCATGCAAAGGATATGGGTTCAACTATGCGATAGAAACGTTATCATGGTGATCATCCTAAACAATGCATAAGCGAGACATGAGAGGGAAGTGGGATTTTATCGACATGATCAATGGGGCTTTGCTTGCCTTGCTGACGAGGTTTCGATAACGGTGTCTTCAACGAAGGGGGCTGCCTCCTGTTCCGGTTCCACCTCTACTCGACAAACAATAAACAAGGAAGCAATATAAATACAATGCACAAACACATGGTTGAAGGTTGAAACTTGATGTATATGTTTCTGATGTGTTTGGGCAATTCCATTTAAATGAAGTATATTGCAAATTGAATTGCAAATTCAAACTCCAATTTGAATTCAAACTTGACCAAGTTACATGTGACATTGTTTGATCATTTTGAACCTTTTGGAATTGTGTATGATATTCCTCTGAAGTGTGGTTGAAATATATTATAATTCCATGGTCCAAGTTGCAAAATCATTTGAATTGAATTTGAATTAATTTCAAACAAATCAAATGACATATGCTACTGGTCCCATTTTAAAATCAACTCCAACATAGTTGAAAGTTGCATATTTGGAAAGATAATTTTCTCCTGATCATTTTTCATATATTATTTGCTATATTTGGAGTTAGTATGAATTTATTATGATTTTCCAAAGTTTGTCCTATTTTCTGCCATTTTCTGGAATTTCTGTAAAAGATTTAATTCTCTGGAAAAGATTTAATGCGTCACTGTGACATAGTGCTGATGTCACCAGGGGGCTGACAACAGGGGCCCACCTGTCTGTCTCTGTGGGTTAAAACCCTGTTAGTTTAACACTAACAGAGGTTAGTTAGTGGCCTGGGCCCACTGTCAGTGGCCTAGGGGTTAGGATTAGTGGGGTTTAGCTCGGAGGTTAGGGTTAAGTGGCCGGCGGCTTAACGCCGGAGGCACTGGCACGGCGGCTTCCTCGCCGGAGTTGCCAACAGGCCACGGGAGAACACGAGACGGCTACCAAAATGAAGCCCGCACACGCCTGCATCGCGCTGCACCCACGGGGAGGCCTGGGAGTGGCCGGAGCCTCGCCGGCGTCGTGCTCAGCGGCGACCGTGGCTCTGTGAAGACGAGGACGGCGATTTGGGGCACGGGAAAAGAAGCTGGAGGCACTGGGAGGTGGCTACGGCCGTCCGCGTCTAACTGCGTGAGCTGGAGCTCCAGGAGAGGCTCGGGGCCACGGCTACTTCAAACTCGCGGCGGCCGGTGCTTCGGGTAACGGTGAACTTGCAAGGGGAGGCACGAGGAGAGCCACGGGAGGGATCAATCGAGGCAGGAGCTCACCCTGGAGCTACTGGAGGGGACGGCGAGGTCGATGAGGGTTCCACGGTGACGATTTCCCGACGAGCTCTTGCGGGTCCAGCGGCGGCTCGGCGAAGAGGACGGCGTGCTCGGGGCTCCCGGCCTCGATTGCTTGCACACGGAGACGAAGTCGATGACGGCGCGCGCCCTGGACAAGGTGGCGGGGGCTCTGGAGCTCACCGGCCGCGAGTTTCCACGGCTGCGCTCCACGGCGGTCCTCGGTTGCGCGTGGGAGGGCGATGCAGAGAGGTGGAGAGCGAGCATGAAGAGAGGGGAAGGGGGCGGGGTGACTGGGGCGTCGTCGTGGCGCGAGGAGGGGGCAGGGGAGGCCTAGAAGAGGTCGGGCGTCGTCGTGGCGTCGTCGCCGCGCTCCCAGCTCCAGCGAGCTGCTTGGAGCCGCGGGGAGGAAGAAGACAACGCTTCGAAGTGGGCTGGGCCAGGCCAAGGTAAGTGGGCCTTCGCCTGAGGCGCCAGGTAGGTTTTCTCTCTTTCTGTTTTTATTTTTCTTTTCTGTAATTTGTTGGCCATGCCAAAATAAATAGCTAGGCATTTTTAAAAATGCTGAAACTTTTTATATGGCCTCATAAAATAGAGAGCTAGCCACTTATAAAATTTGAGCATCTTTAAAATTCAAAACATTTGAATTTTAAATCAAATAGGGTATTTATTTAATTTCCAAGCCATTATTTGAAAATTAGAAAATTCCATGAGTATGGGATTGCTCCCAAACCATTTTTAAAATGATCAGCACCATTTATAGGAATTTTCCAATTACTCAAATGGTTTTTGGAAAAAGATTTTTATCTGGCCATTTGATTTAATTTCTCAGGGCTTTTCTTTTCCCCATTTTTGAATTGCAATTTGAAATTTTTGCATGAATGCAAGGTACCTCTGATCCTAGCACATACCTAACTTGGGTTTGTGACACACTGGCTATTTGTCGCACGGGGCAAAGCCCACTAGGCTGGCCCACCCGGACCTTTTTCCTTTTTCTTCCCCACCCCTCACCTGTCGTCTTCACTGTGTCGACCGCGTGGCCATGGCGCGGCTGCACCAGCTCGTCGCCGGGTCGCTGCAGTGGCCTCCTCGGAGGAGATAAGGACGGGGGCGTGCCCCCGTGGAGAGGGAGATATTTCCCCCCCACACCCACGTCCCTCTCCCTCCCCTGTGTCACCTCTAAGCCGAGCCGCCCGAGCCGCCATGGACGCTCCTTCGAGCTCGCGTGGCCACTGAGCGAGACCAGGCCAGCCGTGGTGTCAAGGAGAACCGCTGTCGCCTTCTTCGTCATCCCCTGCAGGCAATCGAGTCGGGGGCCACCGCGTTGAGAGCCTCGTCACCATCTTCAACCTCGAGCCCGCCGGGAAAAATTCTCCGATTCGCCGCCGGTGGTGCCTCCCGAGCCTCCCCGAGCTCCTCTTCCCCTCAGTGTGAGCTCGCGCTGCTTTTCCCCCTCTCCTCGTTGCTTTTTCTTCGTCGGAGCTCTCTCCAGCCGGTAGTCCACTCCGACCGCCGCCTGTCGTCGCCGTTGGGGCCGTGCAGCCTCTCTCGGCTCACAAAAACGGCACCGTTGGTTGCGGCCCATCACGCAGCTCGCGTAGCAGCTGGCCGCGTGCCAAATGGCTGGCCCTAGTGAGCTCTCCGTCATCGCCGCCGTGCCCCCTGTCCGGTTCGTCGCCGGCGTCTTCATGCCCACGGGCTAAACCAGCCCCCCCCCTCGCTGACTCATGGGGCCCTCCCCTTTAATTAGCAGTTAAACCCCCCTGATTAGCCTAAGCCCTCCCTGTTAGCTAAATGTCTAATTAGCCACTGTGTCAATGACACATGGGCCCCACCTGTAATTAATTTAATTAAAATGAAGTAGTCAATTAACCAGTGTATGACATGTGGGTCCACTGGATTTTTTTAGAATTAATAAAACCATTTTTATTAACTGTGAGGCTGACCAGTGGGTCCCACTGACCCACTGGTCAGTTTGACCTGGTCAACCCCCTCTCTGGATAATGTTGGATTTAATATTAAAGGAAATTCAGAAATTCTTTTAAAAATGATTTAAACTTGGAAATTCAATATCTTTTAAACCGTAACTCAGATTCAAAAACTTTATACATGAAAATTGATCAGAAAAATATAATGAATACGAATACGCTATCCGTTTGTCTACCCCACCCCCCTAACACACCGATCATCGACATTCCCCCCCTCCGGGCTGTCTGTCGATAATTCCCGGTGCCGGTAAAAACCTGCCGGATGAATTTATTCCGAACACGAAAGTTGTCCGGAATGGTTCCACTAACACGGATACACCCCCCTTATCTTTGTCGGATGACCACGACACCTCCAGCATGAACCCTTCCCCCTCCGAACACCCTGTCCGGTAATCACCCGGAGCCGGTATATCATCCCCGGATGAATTCCCGCTCCGAGCAACGTGCATTGCACTGCGTTAGAACACCGTTAACATTTCATACGCCATGCTATTCCTCTATTTGTTTATGCTTGCTTTGTATTTACTGTTTCTTCCCCCCTTTATTCTCCGGTAGACCACGCTGCTACCGCCGACTACACCGCTGCCGGGTACGACTACTTCGTCGACGACCCTGCCCCTACCGTCGAGCTTCCAGGCAAGCAGAGCCATTCTCTTCCCCAGATATCACCTACCTTTCCGTACTTTCTTGCACTAGGCATTGTTACTGCTGCTGCTACGATTACAATCCTATTCAATTGCATAGCCTGATTTTGTCGCCCCTTGATGTACCTCCTTTATCCTATGCTGCCTATTATATTTATGCATTATTCAACAGTGAGCCCTGCGCATTGTTAGCTAGGACTAGATAGCGGGCCGTGATCACTCAGGGGAGTGAACACGGATGCAATATATACAACTGCACAGGTCCGGTACAAAGCAAACACCGCCAAAGGCCCCTATCTGGGTTATGCCTAGTCACCTCAAGTGTGAGCTATCAAGGAGTAATCCTTGTACTCCACTCGAGGCTGACTTTATCTTACCGCCATAGGGTCCTGAACAACGGTTGTCCTTAAAGGTAAGAAGTCGGGCGACCCAACGGTGCCCGCGAGAGGTATATTTTCGGGAACGACGGGGAGGGTACGACCGACGTTACTGGCGTGCTTGGCCCCTGTTCGTATCTCGCGAGAGTTACCAAACTACGAAAAGTCGAGCTCTACCAAGAGCACACGCGAGACAAGGTAAGGAGACGGTTCACCTTGTTGGTAACCGCAGTGACTTGGTGGGACGACAGGGCAGGCACCGATGTACTGGTGGTCCTGACTGCTGTCGTTGACCGCGGGTCGGTTAAGTCGAGGCAACGATAACGGTTGTCACGCAGGTTAATTAAAATGCTAAATGGTTCGGCGGATGTCTTGAGTAGCCTTTTTTTGGCTTGTACGCACTACCTACACGTGGGACGAGGAGTGTGGGCTCCCCTGCATCGTAGTCTCGTTCGAGGGTCTTCAGACGTCAGCAGTACCGCGGGCTGATTGCCGGGAAGTGGTGTTGTCTTCTCTTGCTCGAGCGGTGTATTTGTATTTGCTTTGATTTTGCTTCACCGGCCAGTCACGCACCGTGCAGGAGTACGTTCGGGTTAGGGTCCAAAGCCCGGCGTACATAGGATATAGTCCGGCGGATGACCTCTCTGTTGATTGCCGAAGGATGGGCTACTTTGTGTCGGATAGCTTTGGTGGAGCGTTCCCTAACAAGGTTCCCGCCACCCTGGAGATCCGAGCGTCGTAGAGTCACGCCAGTGCACCCCTGCAGGGAAGATTAATCTATTCGAATAGCCGTGTCCACGGTAACAGGACGCTTTATGCTGAAGCTGGATCTTACCACTAGAAACTACTACTATTAAACTGTATGGTTCCGGGTCTTCTTCCTCGCAGGGAGTCGAGGAAGGGAACTCGGATGCATTATTATTATAAAATATTACAACTTACTATTATACAATGCTGCAGCAACTTCTGCTGCATTGTTATTACATTCATGTTATTGAACTGTTGGCTGTTTCTCTTCTCATGTTGCAAGACACATCAGAAGATGCTAGTCTTCGATAGGCCTAGCTTCTTACCCTTATTCTGATTTCTATCTTGCAGTCCACTATATGGCGCGGCCACCCCCTAGGTCGCGCCATGGGGGCGCCTGGGGCCCCTGGTCCACCTCTGGCTGCCCCCCTTCGCCTATTTATTTCCCGTTACGAGAAACCCTCGAGGACAGAACCCTTTTTGTGATCTCTCCTCTGTTCCGCCGCCGCGGCGCTTCCAAGATCGGGAGCACCAGGAGACCTCTTCCTGGCACCCTGCCGGAGGGAGGAACCACCTCCGGGAGCTTCTCCACCACCATGCATGCTTCGCGGATGAACCGTGAGTAGTCCACCTTGGACCATGGGTCTATGATCAGTAGCTATGTGATGTTCTCCTCCCCTCTTTGTTCTTCATGGTTTAGACCTCGTGAGCTGCCCTACATGATCGGGGCACATATGTAATCTTTCTGTTGATGCTATGTTGAGTTTGTTGGGATCTGATGGATTATGAGACTATGTTCAGATTGTGTTTGAGTAATATATTTGATTCTCCTCTTTTATATTTATGTTCTTGAGTAATTCTTGCATGTTCTCCGTTGCTGTTTATTGCTTTGGCCAAGTAGTAGGTAGTGACTCCAAGAGGGAGCGTTATGCATAATTGTGGGTTCATGACCCCTGATGACTAGCTTGAGTGACAGAAACATGAGTCTAGGGGATGTGTTGTTGCCACAAGGGAGAAAATAACGGAGATTGTACTTGCGGGTGCAAGGATTGTTTACTTTACGCAAAGTTATTTAATGCAGTTGTCTGTTGCTTTGAGTTTACACTTAAGGTGGGATTCGCAACTTAATACCAGCGAGATGTTTTGGATAGATATCTCAAGGTGGATGATTAGTAGGTAGATGTAGATGGATTTCGGTCTACTTGTCTTGGCGTACCGCCCAAGCTTTTGAGCCTCTTCCTTTCTTTATAGCATAGTTAGCATTGGTTTGCGCACATAATCCTGTCAATTGCCCAGCTGTAATTTGTTTACCTCGCATGGCTATTTTATCGTCTTTTGGGAGAGAGACATCACTAGTGAACATCATGGGATCCCGGTCCATATTTCCAATATTGTTTACACCCGCTATTTATTTTCTGTTTTATTTCCTTTTTCGTTGCTATCACTATCGTTATTATCCCGTGCGTTTGATCCTTTGTAAACAACAAGGGCGGAGAGATTGACAACCTCCCTGAACTCGTTGGGAGCGAAGTTATCTGTTGTGTGTGCAGGTCCACGTCAACCGCCTAATTGTTGGCGCCGTTGTCACCTTCCTGTCGTTGTTGGAGTCCTACTGGAGACAAACCTTGGTATCTTTACCGAGGGAAATTTGTTGTTGTCTACATCTCAACCTTCCACTTTGGGTATCCAACGAGGGCGAGAAGCCATCACAACGCACCATCTAAAAATATATTGCTCCCTTAACCTGGACCTGCACACAACAAAAATTAACTTTGCTCTCAACGAGTTCAGAGAGGTTGTCAATCTCTCCGGTCTTGTTGTTTACAAAGGATTAAAACACAGGCGGGAAATAGTAGTGGTGATGGCAACGAAAAGGAAATAAAAGTAGTAAATGAGTGGAGGTGTAAACAATGGTGAAAATATGGACCAGGGTCCCATGATGTTCACTAGTGATGTCTCTCTCCCAAAAGACGATAAAACAGCTATGATGGGTGAAAAAAATTACAACTGGGCAATTGAGAGAATTATAAACGCACAGCAATGCTAATTATGCTACAAGAAAGTTAAAGTCTCAATCGTATGGGCACTACACCACGACAAGTAGACCATTTATTCATCAGCATCTACTCACTAATCATCCACCTTGAGATATCTATCCAGACATCTCGCTGGTATTAAGTTGTGAGCCCACCCAGAGTGTAAACCCAAAGCAACAGACAATTGCACCAACAAACTATGCGTAAGGTAAACAATCCTTGCAACCGCAGTTACAAGCACCGTTGTTTTCTCCCTGGTGGCAACGGCACATCCCCTAGTCTCATGTTTCTGTCACTCAAGCTAGACATCGGGGGGCATGAACCCACAATCAAGCATAACGCTCCCTCTTGGAGTTACTATCTACTACTTGGCCAAAGCAATAAAAAGCAACAGAGAATATGCAAGAATTACTCAAGAACAAATATATAAAAGGATAACCAAATATATAACTCATCACAATCTGAACATAATCTCATAATCCATCGGATCGCAACAAACACGACATAGCAACAGCAGAAAGATTACATACATGCCTTGATCATGTAGGGAAGCTCACAAGGGCTAAGAATTGAAGCACAAGATTGGAGAGAAGACATCACATAACTACTGGTCATGGACCCATGGTCCAAGCGGGGCTACTCACGGCACCTCCGGGAAGCGCTCATGGTGGTGGAGAAGTTCCCGGAGACCAATCCTCCCTCCGGCAGGGTGCCGAGACGAGGTCTTCTGGCGATCTCGATCTTTGGATCGCGGCGGCGGTAGAACAATGGCGAATTTCGCGATGCGGGGTCTTTTTTCAGGGTTTCATTTCTGTACGGAGGAGTAAATATAGGCCGAAGGAGGGCACCAGGGGGGTCCCACCCCTCCAGGCGGCATCTTGGCGCGGCCTAGGGTGGAGGCGGGGCCTAGGGTGGGGTCGCGCCACCTGGCCGCCTAGGAGGGAGGTGGCCCCCTCCGACTCTCCTTCAGGCCTTCGGAGTCTTCTGGAACACTGATTTTTTTATATTTTTTATTGGAATTTTTTGGGCACTGTAAATATGGTTATAAACCTGCAATTCACAGTAAACATCAGACAGAAACTGGCACTGGGTGCACTGGGTTAGTAGGTTAGTCCAAATATGTGTAAAAAAGGTATGAAAGTGTAGCAAAGCACATATCAATGTCACCCGAATGAGCTTGGAACAAGCAGAAATTATAGATACGTTTGGGACGTATCACTTCCTCATTCCGCTTGTTTCCTGCACCTCTCCCATAGGGCCCTCCTCGAGATCCTCTGCCTACCGAGGCTAACATAAAATTACCCCACTCAAGCTTGGTTTTATCATGTATTCCGTCACCACATTCTTCGTGCCAATGTCCCATCAATCCACATGCACCACAGAAGACTGGCAAGCGTTTATACATTAGTTGGTACCAATCCTGACGGGGATCGGCCCCATAAAATCCCATGGTCAGGGGCCCTGGGTTAGTCATAGAGAAGGCACAGGTTGGACGATACTCGTCGGCTAACAGGAGAAGCACTTCATGCTTGATATTATTGCGTGAGGGAGCGATTACAGTGGAGGCCAAGGCGAGTTCTCGCAAGACCAGGTGAGTAGATGCGTATTGGATTGATCTGGACGTCTCCTCTCCCAGCCTTTATATACTAGGCTAGGTCTCAGGGAGTCAGTACTAGGTTACAAAGATGGTTTCCTAGTTCTATTCTTGCCTTGTACGCCAAGTTGCGCCTTCCATACTAGTCGAGGACTCCTACGTCGGTGCTTGGTCGGGCCTGTCGTGGCTTCCTAGCGGGCCTTCTGTCTTCATACGCACCGGGCAGCCTCATACGCAGGAGTCGTGGGGTCATCCCCTCGTCAGTAGCCCCCGAGTGCCTTGGGGACTTGAAGAGTCACGTAGAGACTCGAATTTCGTCAATGCTTTATTGTTTTGTAAGCGCGGCGCCGCCGCGGGTCGCTGGCAGTTTTGAGCCATGAAAATACCTGTTTCGAGGGATTGCTAAGCTGAAAGGGCCCGAGGAGTCGACTAGTCGAGCCTTGGTAAATTGCGCTAGTGGAAAATACCGCAGTAGCCCAATCAAGCTCACGTCCCTCGACATGAACTTGGAACGACCGGTGTCAAGCAAAGTCATGCCACTTCAGGTCTTATAGGATCAATTGCTGCCAGTCTAAGAAAATATCCTGAGCGCGTCCGCTCGGCTCTTTCTATCATGCGAGCGCATTGAAAAGGTCGAGAGTGAAATCGCTCTGCGGCAAGTCCCGGCCCAGCCGTTCTGCGCAGCGGGGTCTTACCTACACGCTAAGCTTGCGTGGCATCTGGGTACAGTGTGTCGTAGCCCGGGCATAATTGTTTTTTGTAGAGGCACGGAGTCTGGTTAGCGATGCACCCACTTGGAATAAACAATCAAGTGAGATATTTAGCAGTCACTCACGGAGTTTGTAATGGAATAAGGCGAGGAAAATAAGAAAGCACCCACTCGGAATGTCGTCGAGTGCGTGAGTAGATCATACTGTCAAACATTTGTTGGATACTCGATGAGTCTTTTGCGAGTGGTCACTCGAATGCTTTGTCGTCTTCAAGGTGAGGGAGCACCCGAACTCTGAGAGTACGTTGTTTTTTATAGTGCGAGTGATCACTCGAGCACGTCTTTGCCTTCTGAGTGAGGGAGCACCCGAACTCGAATAAAGGTACTCCCGATGGGAGTAAGAGATTTTTAGAATCGGAAAATTTTGTCATCAGGAAGTTGGAGTCTGTTGGTTTTTTCCAATTGCTTTTATCTTGATCCGTCTTGAGATGCCGCGCTGATGCTGTTTGGCGACCTATGATGATGCTTGCTTTTTTGATCTGTCGCGTTTTCTGGCCCGTCATAATGACGATTTGGACGTCATGCTGCCTGGTGCCTGTTGGGTTTCCAAGGCTTGTATGGGAAATAGGCGAGATTTGACGTATCCATTAAGGAGTGCTGACCGTGTGAAGGCATCTTGTCTCGAAATTTGTAACGCCCGGCTCGTTTGGTCTTTGAAGTAATGATGGTGTCGCCTGGGCTTCTGTGTGCTTTCACTGGTTTGCCCTTGGATTGTGTTATAAATACTTCCTGTGATTGCCGGTCCTTGGCATCCATTCTTCTCGCCTTTCTCTTCTGCTCCTTCTTCATATGGCGCCCAAACGTGGTGGTGGTGTGACTGGGCGAGGTCGTGGCCGCCGCGGCCGTGGTGGCCGCACGCCCCGTTCTTTGTGTGGTGGACGTCGTGCTTCTAAGTCGGCGCCTTCTTCTTCCACGGAAGAGGGTTTTTGGCGCTATGACTTTCTTTTGCGCGTTCTTAGCCGGACAGCTGCCCGTCTTTTGCCTCCATTGCTTCTGAGCGTAATTTGAGGGGGTTTTGGCTCCGGCTTCACGGATGCGCTCAGTCTTCTTCTTGGGTGGAGTTGGAAATTGATAATTCATCCTTGATTTTCCTTGGGTCTGGCTGGAGGGTGTTTTCTCGTCGGTTGAATCTGCGCGACGGAGATAGCCTTTGCTGTCGCTTTGATGGCGAAGATACTCTTACTGTCCGTGCATTTCATGCCGGTGGCAATCGTCTGGATCCATACTGGGAGGAAACAAGCAGTGGTGATTCCGATGGATCGAGTGGTGGTTTGCCTGCTTCTCCCGTGTCTTCATCTTCGGCTGATTCCTCGGCTGGTGGTGCTTGCTCTTCTAGTTCTAAGGGTGAACTGGACGTCAAGACGGTCGTCAAGCGGCTGCGTCAGTAGGCGAGGCACCTTGTAGAACTGGAGGACAACGCCTGCTTCTTCGCGGGCTGAAGTGCTACTTTGTCTATGGTGATGCTCGTCAACTTGTGGTACGAAAGTGCCAATTATCTCAGCATGACCATACATGTAGAAGTCATAATTCTTTGGGATAGTTGTAAGGCGTCTAGTAGTTGCTCGAGTCCTTTTGTAGTGATTACTGTCCGATGACTCTTTTGTAATGGGAATTGCCCTCGACTCCTTTGTAGTGAAAAGACTGTCCTTGACTCCTTTGTAATGAAACCGTCTTCGACTCCTTTGTAATGAAACCGTCTTCGACTCCTTTGTAATGAAACCGCCATGAATTGTGTGAACGCTGGTCGCCCGAGTATGGCCTGATACTGCGACTTCCAGTCGAGCACTTCGAACTCGAGGACTTGTTTTGCGAAGTTAAGCTTGCTGCCGAAGATCACCTCAGGCTCGATTTTTGCGATGGAGGCAGCTGCTTCGCCCAGAACTACGCCATGTATTGTTGTGCCCGATTTCTTCCCGACTGATCGTGGAATTAACATCTTGCGTAGGGTGCTGGCGAAGATTATGTTTAGACTGTTGCCTCCGTCCATGAAGACTATGTCCATGTCGTAACCTCCGATCTGGGATTCGAGGACCAGGGGGTGCGTGCCCTGGCCTTGGGACTGCGGGTGGGTGGTCGCTCTGAGAGAAGGTGATGCTGGTCTCAGCGCCACGCAGTTGGTAGATCTCTGCTATCTTTAGGCCTTCGGCTGCTTCGGCCTGCAAGGTGTAGGCGTCTTGCTTTGCTTTTGAGGGTCTTCCTTCTTGGATCATGCAGAATCCTCCATGGGACGTGGGGTATTGCCTTGCTGTACTTGGTGCTAGTGACCGAGCGCTTCTTCGAGTGCGCTTGGCTTCGCGTTGCTTCTCCTCCTTGAGGTTGTTGGAGAGTTCGGTGAATAGGCGACAATCTCCTAGGGTGTGTCTTGCTCTGAGGTTTCCCCAACTGTCTTCGAAACACTGGATTGCGCAAGGTCCTTCCAGTTGCTCTTTGGCTGTGAGTTTACTGGAGCCAGCGTGCCTTCTTCTCCTTGAGATTTGGAAGATCTGCGAGTGGTCTTCATCTTGGTTGTGGAATCTTGGATGAAGCTCTATCCCATCGCTGAGTGATTGGTTCCGGGTGAAGTTGGCGAATTCATCTGGTCTTCGATCTGGGTCGTAGTATTCTCCGGTCTAGGTTTCGGAGTCGTTGTCTTGTCGCGTGGCGGGAGCCCGGGCGGCGGCGGGTCGTCGACTGGTGGTCGAGTCTCCTGTCACGCGCCACGACTCTTAGAGTGGTGCTCCCGAGTAGAGTCCTCGCGCTTGTCTTCTGGGTCCTCGAGTTCTTTTCCGTCGGTGATGGATCTGACGGTCGTCGAGGTGCTGGACTTGATTCGGCTGTAGGCTAAGTGATCTTGTCGGGGCGATGGAGATGCTTGCGATGAACTTGAATTTCTCGAGCGGGCTAGATCTGGTTCTAGTCCTCGAGTATTGATTTGCTAAGGGCGGGACCGCCGAGATCGTGATTCCAACCTGTGTAGTTCCCACAGACGGCGCCAATTGACGGGGATCGGCCCCAGCAAATCCCATGGTCAGGGACCCTGGGTTAGTCATAGAGAAGGTACAGGTTGGACGATACTCGTCGGCTAACAGGAGAAGCACTTCCTGCTCGATATTATTGCGTGAGGGAGCGATTACAGTGGAGGCCAAGGCGAGTTCCCGCAAGACCAAATGAGTAGATGTGTATTGGATTGATCTGGACGTCTCCCCTCCCAGCCTTTATATACTAGGCTAGGTCTCGGGGAGTCCGTACTAGGTTACAAAGATGGTTTCCTAGTTCTAGTCTTGCCTTGTACGCCAAGTCGCGCCTTCCATACTAGTCGCGGACTCCTACGTCGGTGCTTGGTCGGGCCAGTCGTGGGCCTGTCGTGGCTTCCTAGCGGGCCTTCTGTCTTCATACGCACCGGACAGCCTCATACGCAGGAGTCGTGGGGTCATCCCCTCGTCAAATCATTTTTCTTGTTTTTGGTTCTCGACACAAAGCGTGCCAATTTCTTCTCGATTTTCATGTGCACCTTCACCCAGACAAACTCACCAGCAAAGCCAGCCGGTAGTGTAATCTGAACATCCAGAACTTCACCTAGAGGACGGCACAACCCCTTAACAATACCCTCATGCAAAAACGTTGTCAGGAAGTTTATGAACCTGAATCCATAGATCGATTTTGTCAAGCACCACCAATCTAGGGTTTACGAAAACATCATATTCTTCCATCAAAAGAGCTTGATCCCGAAAGAGCCAGGGGCCCATGAGCATAGCCTTGTTCCAGTCAGCCAGACACCCGAATTGAATCGTAAAGAGATTAGAATCAATCCGCCTCCACACCGCCTCCTTGGCCGTGTTCCACCGCCACTCGCATATCCGCAAAGAGAGCACTATGGCTGAAAATTTCGTGCGTATGGACCTTTGCAATCGCCAGCCACCTTGCTTTTACAGGTGGTTCTTTGAATTCTTCTTCCAGAACAAAACCCTCTTCATCATTCTCATGGAGTTTGAGACGGTCGAGGAGTTCATCCACTGACGATTTCGACGAGCCGCCTCCCGTTCCTTCCATCAACACAAACCAGAGGAAACAAACACCCTAGCAGATCTCTGTCAGACACCCCGAACAGAGATTAGCAACAGGACTAGAGCAAGAGAAACTCGCGGCGATCGGATCGCCGTGAGGAAGAAGAAACCCTAGTTTCGCCGCCTAGGGAAAAAAAGACGTGCTGCCACAATAGCAAGTTGTGCAAGACCTTGTGTGACTCGAGGGTATGTGAACATTATTAATTTAAAGCCGAACTCTTTTTGCATCTTTGTTAAAAAAAACAGGTTGCAACACGGATCACGTAGCCGCTATAGTAAGTCTGAATATTTCATACAGTCCGTCAGCATTCTCTGACGTTCTTATCATCCTGTAGAGGCAACAATAGGCATGAGCCACAAAAGACAAAGAAGAAGAAAAAAAAGTCTCCTTGTCAAAGTCCTTGTTTTCGTATTAGTCAACGAGCTTTTTTTACCCAATTTGCACTAAATTTCGTGGCAAAAATTGGGGATTCTGAAGCTCCCGCGTTCTTTCTCTACTAAAGGAAGTATCCCCGTCCAGGTTTCCAGTGAGCAGGCAGCCACTCTCCGCTCCACGACACGCTCCAATCCTCCACCACCACCCTATCTTGCAGCTACCGTCCAGAGCGCCAGCGTGCGTGACACAAACCCACAGTGACGTTGTGGTGGTACCACTCGTTCATCAGATCGAGCAATGGCGTCGTTTGCTGCTTGTTACTACCTCCTCCTCCCCCTCCTCCTGCTCGCGTCCACGGCATGCCATGCCAGGGACGCCGTCACGCCGGGCCGCCCGCTCGCCGCGAACCAGACGCTGGTCTCGGGCCCCGAGGGCAAATTCGTGCTCGGCTTCTTCACCCCGCCGGGCGCCAACAGCACCTACGTCGGCGTCTGGTACGGCAAGGTCTCCGTCCGCACGGTGGTCTGGGTCGCCAACCGCGAGCACCCCATCCCCGGCGCCGTCGAGGACAACCACGGCGCCACGCTCTCCGTCTCCGCCGCCGGCACGCTCGCCATTGCCGCGGCCAACTCGACCGTCCTATGGTCGATCAAGCCGGCGGCCGCGCTGGCGAGCCCCGCGGCGCGGATCCTGGACAACGGCAACCTAGTGCTGGTGGACGCGGGTGGCAGCGTGGCGTGGGAGGGGTTCGACTACCCGACCGACACGCTGCTCCCGGACATGAAGCTGGGGATCGACTTGGTGAAGGGGCGGAACAGGACGCTGACGGCGTGGAAGAGCCCGTCCGACCCCTCGCCGGGCCCCGTGGTCATGGCCATGGTCACCACCGGCGACCCCCAGGTGTTCATCTGGAACGGCGACGACAAGGTCTGGCGCTCCGGCCCCTGGGACGGCGTCCAGTTCACGGGCGTGCCGGACACCGTCACCTACTCATCCTTCACCTTCAGCTTCATCAACAACGCACAGGAAGTCACCTACAGCTTCCATGTAAGAAACCAAACCCACCCAATCCATTGCCCATGCACGTACACGCACACACACTTCTCACTGATCACTTGACCGGTTGGTTGTAAGGTGCACAACGAGTCGATCATATCGAGGCTGGGGCTGAACAGCACGGGGAACAACGGGCTGCTGCAGAGGTCGACGTGGGTGGAGGCGGCGGGGACATGGAACCTCTACTGGTACGCGCCAAAGGACCAGTGCGACGCGGTGTCGCCGTGCGGGCCAAACGGCGTGTGCGACACCAACGACATGCCGGTCTGCACCTGCCTGCGAGGTTTCGTCCCAAAGTCGCCGGCGGCGTGGGCGCTGAGGGACGGCCGGGACGGGTGCGTGCGGGCGACGCCGCTGGACTGCGGGAACGGCACCGACGGGTTCGTGACGCTGAGGCACGCCAAGGTGCCGGACACGGTGCTGAGCGTGGTGGACATGAGCCTCAGCCTGGAGCAGTGCCGGCAGGCGTGCCTCCGGAACTGCTCCTGCACCGCCTACGCCAGCGGCAACGTCAGCGCCGACCGCCGCGCCGATGGCTCCGGCTGCGTCATGTGGAGCTCCGGCCTCACCGACCTCCGCGTCTACCCGGACTTCGGCCAGGAACTCTTCGTCCGTCTCGCCGCCGCCGATCTTGGTACGCCGTATACTCTGCAATACATACACCGCGTTTCTACATTCCTGCGTATGTAGTACTCCCTTTGTTTCGAATTATTTGACATAGCCTTAGTTCAGCCTAAACTGAGTTTAAATTAAAGCCATGTCAAATAATTTAGAACCGGGGAAGTACGGTTTAAAGCACATCTTATAGTTACACGTACGCCGCTTTATAAGTATTGTAGTGTTGGTATGTCTGGAAAATGACCCGGGTATTTTTCAAACAAAAATAGAAAGTACGTAGTACAGTACAATAGTACGTACACTCATACAGACGGGCAAAAATATCATGTAGATGGCGGTTGCCGCTGTGCAACTGCAAAGCATAACGGACAGCGAGAGCATCTACAACGAATTGACCAAATTTGGCTCTCTATATTCGAGGAGGGGGAATATCATATGGAAATCAAAATTCAAAGAAAACGTTATAAAAACTATGTTTGAATGTTTCAAAAAAATCTGAAAAAATATTGATTGTTAAGAGGATAATGTTGTACTGTGATGCAAAATTTCAAGTTGAAACAAGCTATTGGAAAAACAAAATTCAGCAATGCTATATTACTGTTCAGCACTATTCAATGTTGTTGTTTTAGTGAAGTGCATCACAGGTCCTTGAACTATTTCAAGGGTGTCACGTAGGTCCTCGAACTATGAAAAATGCCATCTAGGTCCTCAAAGATCATTTGGAGTGCAATAAGTGTGTGCATATGTGACACTCTGAAATAGTTGAAGGACCTATATGACACTTCTAAAATAGATTGAGGACCTAGATGACACACATATTGCACTTTGAAGACCTGGATGATGAGTTTCATAGTTCGAGGACCTAGGTGACACTTTTGAAATAGTTCAAGGACCTGTGATGCACTTCACTCTTTTTCTTTCAAAGCCCGAATCTCGTAATGTGTTTTAACTTTTAAAAATTTATAGCAGTAGAACATCACCCTCTTAACATCCAAGAATTTTATTAGATTTTTTCGAGACATTCAAAACATCATTTCCGAGTCATTTTCACCGGTTACCACCGAACGTTGGTTTCCATACGATATTATTTCATTCGCGGATGCGCCCAAGCGCATCTACGGATAGTATCGATCCGATCTCAAATGACTTTATTTGTAATCACGTTCTTTATTTTTGAATCCTTGGATACATGCAAACATATACATGTTGATCACCTATTCAAAAAATATACATGTTGAGCATCACACACACAAAAATGAATAGTAGACACAAATATAAAATACTCATACATAAAATACATAGTTTAGTACATGCTCATCTTGCTTCTCTAATTCTTCCTAAATACTCATCATCATCATCATCATTACCTTCGCCGTGTAAATTCGATGAATCGATGAACTCATTGTAAGTAAATTCATTAAGATCATTATTTCCATATACATCATAGGAATGGGATGCCATTGATGACCTACAATTGACCAGAAAAGAATTAAAAAAACTGCTCAAACATTTTATCGACCACATAGAGCAGAGATGTATGTCCAATGGAGTCGCATGTATTGGGGCGATAAGCGATGGCGATGAATTTATTCGTTGGCTACACAGGCGGTGGCATTGTGGGATAGGTCCTCCGATGACAGCGATGAGGTTGGAAACGACGGTGAATCAAAAATGAAGGCCGAGCAACAACGGCGACCGTGAAGAGAAGGCGAAAAAGAAATAGGAATATAATAGATTGAGCGAGGGTGGGGGTGTATTCATCAAATTTGTGGCGAAGCCCTTCGAATGTCTTCATATCTACTTCACATATGGGTTAGGTATGACGACGTCCGAACGTTTCAACCGAATTTACCAGGTCCGGTGGGAGTCTGTTCGGGTCTTGATCGGACAGGCAGCCCGGACGAGACGGATACGGAGGCTCTGATTGTAGATGCTCTAAATCAATGAAAGATACGCCGGGTAGCCCTTTTTATTCTTTAGCCCGTCCTTTCCTTCTCATTTCTCTCTATCATGGTGTCGAACTTGCGAGAAAAGGTAAACTAAAAGGAGCTTCTTAAGTTCGACACTGACCACTGCCATTATTCCAGTAATTGGTCCCAAGCTCTTTAGTCCTGAAAGCATGGCCATGCCTTTATCCCAAAAAGGCTCAAACTTTCATTTGCACAGCGCAGCGAAGCTCAATTATGTAACACTAGTACTGTGGAACAGCCGCCGCCACCCAAATAAGTTCTCGACGCAACTCAGCTGATATACAAGGAAAATTTTAGAGGAATGTAGGGCGCGCGCGCGCACGTAACGCAGCTTCATGGACCGCTCACTTAGTGCAAAATACTAGACCATTCGTTTCACAAGCTGGCCAGTGTGATGGACATGGACAGGTAGATCCTGTTGTCCTAGATCAGAGGCATCACGTGTGAATGCTTGCATTGCATTGTATGCTTGGCAAGCTGATTGGTGGCGATCGCTCTCGCCAAAGCATCTACTGCTACTAGGCCCTTGCAAAGTGTTCTTTTCTTTTCTTTTTTTGAAAATGCATAAATTGTGTACCTTAGCTTTATAGAATGAGTGAATTAAAAAATCCATGGGTATTAACACCCAGGACTTTGTTTTATAGAAGTAGTCCACCCTAATAAGAAATCAGAAATTCAAGTTCGTTTCTGACAGGATTCAAACTCTAGTTGCAAGGATGCACCACTGTGATCCTTGCCACTAGGCTACTGTCTAGTCCCTAGAATGAGTGAATTACAAACATACAACGATAACTACCACTCGCTGCTAACAACGAGCGTAGCACAACTTTACAATCGGCTCGTACAAGAAAAACCACACGCGACAACACTTCTACGACACAAAATAGCTTACCCAAAACCGAAAACCTCGTCGTGTCTTAACCAACACCGATGAACTCCAAAGAACAACAGCTTCAGCTTCCTTGAATTAATCAGTGATAACCGTACATAGGGTCAAAGAAGAGCAATCTGAACAGCGGAGAACGCGGGTGTAGCGCAGCAAAAGCCCTTGCAAAGTGTCAAGGTCGGCCGAGAATCACACCTGGTCTGTGGAGGTCTCTGTCGAGCCTCTACGGTCAATGCTTTGATATGTAATTTGTCTGGTTTCATCCCACGGTTGAAACACCCAAGGAGATGTCGACCTCCTTTCTGAAGGAATCAAAATTGCCCCTTTTCTTGGTGCGGCCTGCCTGATCGATTCGGACATGTGGTACAGACAAGGACCACCAGTGTTGCAATGCCTTTGTAGGCCACGAGAGGCACGTGTTAGGGGCCTGGGATCGTACTACTACCAATTGGTAGGTGAAATTTTGCTGAGGATAAAGCTGGCGATAAGATGCTCCTTGCCAGTTGAAAGATGAACAGAATTAAGTGGCACAAAAAAGATGAACAGATTATGCAACATCCCTCCTTCTAAGAAAAGAATTATGCAATCTCTAGCTAGCAATAGCATACAAGATTACAATGGCAGTCATAGCAAATCTGTTGGAAATCAAATCACCCAGCTTTCGCAGCAGCTCTTTTGGTAGGGAGGGGGCCTCCACAAACCACAAAACGTGATGGTCGGGCTAGTCCGTCGACACCCCTCAACACATGCAGCAGAGCTAACAGAGTCTAAAGATTCAGTTACTTGCACGCATTGCTTAACCAGTAAGACAAACAACCAAATCTCTCCAAAAGCAGCAGCAGGCCCAGCCAGGCATCACTCTACCTTAATCATTTGCAATGAAAACTGGAGCAATCATTCACCTTTCTAAGAGCAATCATGTGACATTTCTTAGGGTACTCATAAAATGCATATCTTCCTCTAGAATTCCAGATGGATGTATTGACGCGTATGGATCACCAAACTAACAGTTATGGTTTATTGCGCAGGTTTAACAAGTAATAAAACTAAGAAGGCACACGTAATAATCACAGTTGTCGCCTGCATCTCTGCGCTGGCATTTCTATTAGCAGTCGCTGGTGTTTTCTTCTGGAGAAGAGGGAAGAAGAAAGCGAGAAAAACAGGTAGCGTCCAGTAGACTTTTCATTGAACCAACACTGGACCTTTCTGAATGTTATTCTGACTTGTACTAATGACTGCTAGGATCGAGTAAATGGAGCGGCGGTTCACGCAGCACTGCCCGCCACTATGATGGAAGTAGTCACAACGATGACCCGGAACTGCCGATATTTGATCTTGGAACAATTGCAGCTGCCACTGATGGTTTCTCCATCGATAACAAACTTGGCGAGGGCGGCTTTGGACCAGTATATAAGGTAGCACTTTATATGGAAAATCTATACAATGCATATGGAGTACAAATAAGTAACATCAAGAGCATTAATTGATTCAAATGGTTCCTACTGTTGAAATATAACTATTAGGTTTCTTATCAAGGTCCTTACAGGAAGAAAACATTTTAAATGAATAAACAACTATGGCAATTATTTGAATAAACCCTGACCCTGATCTGCTGAAGATTGAAAATATCTCCTTCAAAATTACAGGGTAAGCTTGAGGATGGACAGGAAATAGCTGTTAAAACACTTTCAAAAACATCCGTACAGGGTCTCGATGAGTTCAAGAATGAGGTTATGTTAATAGCTAAACTACAGCATCGGAACCTTGTCCGGCTTCTTGGATATAGCATTAGTGGACAAGAAAGGCTACTTGTATATGAATATATGGAAAATAAGAGCTTGGACTACTTCCTATTTGGTAACCTCTCAACCTTTCACTTTCTGACATTATATACTGGCTGACAAAATTACCAGAGGAAAACATGTGTTTGCATGTCAACAGAAAAATCCAACAGTATCCTACTTGATTGGCAACTGCGATACTCTATCATAGAAGGAATTGCTCGAGGATTACTGTATCTCCACCAGGACTCGAGATACAGAATCATCCATAGAGACATGAAGGCAAGTAATGTTCTTCTAGACAAGGAGATGATCCCCAAAATTTCTGACTTTGGCATGGCAAGAATGTTTGGCAGTGAAGAGACAGAAATCAATACGTGTAAAGTCGTTGGCACATAGTAAGTATGATAACAAAGAAAACAATCTTTGATTATACAAACGAGTTTCTCAATATTAATCATATTGATGTGGCTATTCTGTAGTGGCTACATGGCTCCAGAGTATGCAATGGATGGAGTCTTCTCAGTCAAATCAGATGTATTTAGTTTTGGAGTATTACTGCTGGAAATAATAAGTGGCAGAAGAAACAGAGGGGTGTATTCCTACTCAAATCACCTAAATCTTCTAGGACATGTGAGAACAGTCATCCAACACATACAAGTTGTGTTTCTCAGTTCAAATCCAAAATAACTTGGGTCACTTTATTTATACTGCAGGCATGGAGCTTATGGAACGAAGGGAAAGGCGTAGAATTAGCAGATGAAACCATGAATGGCTTGTTCAACTCAGAGCAAGTACTCAAATGCACCAAAGTAGGACTCCTGTGTGTGCAAGAGAACCCAGATGATCGCCCATTGATGTCTCAAGTGCTTATGATGTTAGCTGCTACAGATATTGCTACATTGCCAACTCCTAAGCAGCCTGGTTTTGCAGCTAGAAGAATTCTGATGGAAACAGAGACGTCATCAAGCAAACCAGAGAGCAGCATATTCAACAGTGCAACTGTTACTATAATTGAAGGTCGATAGGAAGCTAAGCTGCTTAATGAACTTACCGGGGGGTTGTGTATTATAGAGTGAAATTAGTAATACATTATTATTTTCTTTATTGTTTGTGTATCTGAGCAAAAGAATTAATGCTATTTTGAATAATACCACAAACTAGAGTGAAGATTGCTTCAGCTCAGCAGTCATTCTAAACTGCAGTAGTCATCGTTGACAAGTAACAACAAAAACTAGGAAAGTTAGTTATTTGGTAATATTTTGAAGTCACAAATCAAAATGATGATTCCATTGTTAAGAGTTGTATCTTATCTTCAGTTCAGCCTTTGCTAAGAGTTATATCTATAGCATCTAAGTTTGTATATCAAAAAAGAGTCAAAGAAATAAGAAAGAAAAATATGCAGCTTGTGGGGTTCAACCTTGAACCTGAGAGCACAGCTCAACACACCTAACCACTACACCTCTTCGTCACTAGTGTTCTTTAAGAAGCAACGTTGTACATATACCTTTATGTACATCATCACCGTCAAAGCTGTTATGTTGACTTTTCAACCCATTCCACGTAGAACGGACACGTGGTGTTGACGGTCAAATACGCCAATCGAATTGGCTGCTGTACGTGTTAACTGCAGGCTAACGATTAAGAAAAAATGCTAAGGGTCAGATGTGGGAATACGTTTTTCCGGGGGTCATAGATGTACTTAAGTTTTTTTTTTGGGTCATTTAGGTCAAAATATACGGTTGCTGCTGCTTCCTGTGCGACGTGCACATTGCAGCCAATTATCCGGCCGGTTGCGCTGTTTGCCCTGTCCGAGCCCTTCTAAAACGAGATATCTTAGGGCATGTACAATGGTTGATAAGACTGTTCTATCTTAGCGCCGCCACATAATTTAGATATGACAAAAAGAAGTGATATACAATGGGTTCTATTTTAGCTTAGCTATAATAACTAGAGGTTCCTAAATTTGTGGTGAGAGAATTATTGCTAAGAAATGGTCTCTTAAATAAGATAAAGCAAAACCTTTTTTTCAATTTCTCTCTCCTCCACATCAGCATGATAAGACTAAGATAACACCATTGTACATGCTCTTAGTAGCTTGTTGCTGCTCTTCTCCAGATCGGGTGCTCTGCTTTGGCTAGGGTTCTTCCCGATGCCAAAAAAAAGTGTAAAGAAAAGTGAAAAAGGAAACGAAAAAAATTTAAAGACAAGTATAATGTCTTCATCCTCGAGCACACCGCTCCCTCGCTGCCTGGTGACTCTTGATGGTGTTCCCCTACACCGACCACATCCATCTCGCGCATGCGCCCTCCCTCGGTGCATGGTTCTCATCCACATGTGGCATCGCCCCCTCCGACGTCTTCCGCAGGTTGTGGCGATCGTTCTGACTCCTCTCGCGACCACCACAAAAGGTGATGGCCGCTCTACACCGACTCTTCTAACGGCTATCATCGGTAGTGTTGGTGCACATCGCTCCAGTAACTACGTCTCGCACATGTTCCTTCAATTGGTGCTTGATGGTTGGTGCTTGTGTGCATGTGATCTCGTCTTCACCAACTACAACCGGTAATGGTCGTGCTACATCGCATCCTCTAGCGGCTTCCACTAGTGGCGGTGGCCCGCTCCTCTCTTGGTGATTCTACGCCAACCACTTCAGTGGTGTCCTTCACTGAGCAGGAGATTGCACGACTTCGACACTTGCTTACTGCTTTTGATTCTTCATCGCCCAGTGCTTATAGGTCGACCTCTCTAGTTGAGCCCCTGACTACGCTAGAGCTTACGCAACTTCGGTGTCTGCTAGTGCTAGGTGCTAGCTACTTCTTTCGAGTCTTGCTACCGATGGTAATGAGAGACCACTTTCTACAGAGTCGGGTACTTCTCCATGGATCCTTGATACGCAAGCGTATTTTCATGACTTACGATTCTTCCAATTTTTCTTCCATTAGACCTCTTGATTCTATATGACTTATGATACTTCCAGTTTTTCTTCCATTAGACCTCTCGATTCTCTTATTCATGTTCTTCCCGATGATGGTACTTCCCTCCTAGTGGATGGTCAACGCACTCTTAGCACACTTCGTCCTTTCATGTTCCGTCGGTTGCTCATGTTCCTGGCCTTACCATGCATCTCCTTTCTGATGGTCATAGTGTTGACTGGTTGTAGGTTCATTCTTGACGTTGACTCTTGTTTTGTTCAGGATCGTCACACAGGTGCTCTTCTTGGTGCTTACCCCCAACGACGTGACTTCCAAGGCCTCTCAGAGCTTGACTGACCTCACCTTCTCTCCGCTTCCTTGACTACCAATCTCTTGCCTCTGTCGCGTCGTCTACCGGCTCCTTTCAGCAGCGACATCATCATTCGGTCACTAGTGTGCATCTCATCTCTCTTCCTTAGTTCGGAGTGGTCTTCTCAGCTCCGACTCCAAAAATGTGTCTTTAGATTCTACTAGTTGTCGACTGGGTAAACAAATTAAAATACCGTACCATCATAGTGACTTTGAGGTCCAACTCCCTTCGCTTTGAAAAGGAGGTTATGGCTACTATATTGTCTTTATAGATGATTTCTCTTGCCACACATGGATATATTTTGTCTTCTCATAGTGAGGCCTTATCTATCTATAAGCACTTTGTTGCCATTGTTCATACCAGTTTTCCACTCATATACATGCCTTTCATGTAGATTCAGGTGGGAAATATCTCCATCGCTTGTTGTGTGGAATAGTCGTTGTTGAGTGCAAGCATAATCACCTTACTTGGACGGGACGTGCGTTGATGATCACCGCCTCTCTTCCGCCTTACTTTTGGGATGAGGTTGTTTCCACTACCACCTATCTCATCAACATTCGACCTTTCCTCTGCTTTGCAAGGTGGCATTCCTTTCGAGTCTTTTTGGTCGTTCTTCTGACTATTCGGTGCTTCATTTGTTTGTTGTGTTTTTTTCGTTCGCTTGAGTGCTACAAAGTTCGTCTTGTGGCCCGTGGTTTTCAACAAGGGCACGCCGTAGCTATGATGGCATTTGCTCATGTGACCCATATGAGAATTGTTCGCACACTTCTCATTGTGGCTTTTGTTGGCCATTGGTTTGTCTCTTAGCTTGATGTCAAGAATGTGTTTCTTAATGGTCAGTTGCATGAGGTCTACATGCAGCCACCACCTAGGTATTTTCTTCTTGATGGCATGGTTCATCGTCTTTGTTGCTCTCTTTATGGCCTTAAGAAAGCCCCTCATGTCTGGTTTGAGTGTTACGCCACGGTGGTGACTGGGACTGGATTTTTTTTATGAGTGCTCATGACCATGTGTTTTTTGTCCACCTTTCAGCTCATCGCCGGACTCTTCTTCTTTTATATGTTGACTACATGATCATCATCATCGGCAACGACCGTACATTGCCTTTGTGAAGGCTCCGCTTAGTGCAATTTCTTATGACTAATCTTGGTCCTCTTCGCTACTTCCTTGGGATTGGGGTTTCTTCTACCTTTGATGGCTTCTTTATTTTCCAAGAGAAGTATATCCAGGATCTTCTTGCTCGTGATACTCTTATTGATGAGCACATTGTTAAGAATTATATTTATGGCCATGTATAGCCTTTTTATTTCCCTGTTGTATAAGGGGTTTTCGGCATATTTCCTATATATACCGGACTATGGCCCCTTAGGAATACAAGTTGTTATTTCCCTAACATCCTTGAGATCAGCATTACCTTAAATTGTAGTGGTCATCACTGGAAGTAACAATAGATATAAAAAGGTTTTGCTATTCGACAATATATTTCAAAGCACCTCACACCATTAACATTCCATGCCCTAAAGGTCTCAAACTCTCAATTCCTAAGGATATTTTTCTTATGTTTACTTAATGTTTGGAATAAAAAAGAAAAGAGGGATTTTTCTAGAACCACCTGCATATTGTTTCAGCTCAATGGTAACCCAATTAGAGATGAATTAGATTAGAAGGATTTAGATAGAATTTCTATCTCTTATTCTATATTTCAAGTATTATTCCAAATATGGGTCGATTAACTGCTAGTCAGACCCCTCCTGATACGAGAACATGCTCCTCAAGTAGGTCCAGTTAATTTGTCTGACAAGCCGATTTATCAGCTTTCAGGCCGAATTATCGGCTTGGCAAATTAAATGCTAGGCATTCTTTAGCCCAGACTGGTTGTTCCCTCCCTACTTTTCAATGTTCAGGTTTATGGCCTTCCAGATCGGCTGCAACATCAAGAGAACATCAATGCAACAATTTTCCTAGTTGCTATGTAGCCTAGGATTGAATATTTTATTTAGACACTTAGTGCATTACATGTTGCTATATGGCCTATGATATATAGATATGGCCCTAGTTAACCTGCTGATAGATGGATTACCAATAAATTCTGTTAAATGGCCGATTCACCGATTAATACCTACTCGGCACCCGACTACCGATATCCTGAACATCGATTTCAAGCAAACCATAAATAAAGCAAAATTAGGCATGGTCACATGTGCAATGTTGGATTAATAATCATTGAAGGATTTCAAGTTCTGACACAAAATGAAGCAGTATATTTTCTCATCTCGTATCCTAAAACCATGAACATCTAATATCCCATAACAATTAACTAGCTTAGATCAATATGTCATCTCTTATTGGGCTGCGTTTCTCAATTTATCAGTTACGGCCCTCAACATCTACCTGCAATCCAAATGTTGTCATACAATAATCAGGAATAGTGAAGTGATACCAAAACAAAATGCAATCATCAACCATATATATACTCTGAACTAAGGGAAGAAGTTTTTCATGTGTAAGATGATCATAACTTTGTATGGTCTCATGTAACAGGGTATCCCCTTGCTCTACTTTGCAATCCTCGTCCTAGAGACTATAAGGTTAAAGTGAGCCAAAAATCCTTTTTAATCTAAATAAAAAAATCTTTGTAAGGTAGCTATTAATTTAATCAGCTAATTTATATATGTTAGGACATCAAATGGAAACCAATGAGCCCTTTGGATTAGCACATGATTGACAAAAGTGCCAACTTTCACTTACTCTGCTAGCTATAGCAACGGAGAAAGAAGCCAAAAGAAGGAAACTCACTACAATATTATTTACACCTAGCTAATTTGGTCATCTTCGGCCATTCAAGAAGCTCTGATATTGAGTCCCATTCAAAGTATTAGAAACATCAATCCAATTATCAATATGATCACGCAATCGTTTAGTATGGATTTTCACATGACGACTGGATAGCTTTAGCTTTGGCAATTTCAGAAAATCCAGCACATCTGTGAGCTTCTGCAAGAAAGCAAAACAGATGTTATCGAGAAAAATAAATGGTGATTATTTTCCAAACATGAATATAGTGCAAGAGGGCTCACACTGTGATTGCTGACCACATCCTCGTAGTACAGAACAATACTCCGGATCTTCTTAAAACTCACTAAAGCATCAGCTGCCAACTTATCAGACCTCTTCAGTTCAGCAATCAACAATTTTGTGTCAATTGTTGGCTTATACTGAGCAAGAACATCAGCCTGCAGAAAAGAAAAATGGATGACTTTTTTATTCTGTGGCACATCCACAATAGTACAGCAGATAACGTAGTTACGGGTGTATTAAGATTTAGTGGGATCATCCTTGCTTTGTGATACCAAAAGTTGCAGACATAAGATAAAATTTATCACTGTGAGCTGTGAGTAAGATCAAGGAAAAAAGAGGTGAACCTGGCCTTTGTGATGCACATGAGCTTTATGAGTTCCATTTAGTTGCTTGGTATTCCTATCATAATCATTTGCCAATATAGAGACATAACGCTGTAGAAGGTTTCTTCTTAAAAGGAAAATTAAAGACACACCCCTTCGGTTGAAATATTCAACTATCTCTTGATGATTTTTCATCAGACCCTGTAATTCCATTAAACAATTGTATCAAAACAAGTAAGCCAGGCCGGATAAGATTATTGGAAGAGATGCACCACATTAAATAATTACACTACAGAAAATAATTCTCACGAACAAATCTTAGGTTTCCTCAAAGACAAAACTAAAAGAGAGCATTGAGATAAATTATCAGATCTGTTCGAGTGTGTACAGCTTCTTATGTGAAAGGTGTATTGGTAGCGTTACCGCTTGCTGGCAAGCTGACTTCCCATGTCATGAATATGTTTTAAAGAGAAAGGTTGCAATAGTCATGAGGCAGTGCATCAACTAAAATTACATTCGTTACTTGTCAAATATACTTATCAGATAGTGTAAGATACTGCTGCAATGCTCCAAAAGTTGACCAACCATTCTTCAGGGTAATCTAGCCAAGGTTAATTGCGGCAGGAAAGTCATTGTCACACAGCTATTTGGAGAACAGATAATCCAGCGACAAAATGACGTTATTCAAAATTAATCTGATGGAGCAAGTCTTATTTTTGTTCGCATTGGTGAAATAACTAATTGAACAGTACACTACTACACTTATGTGAAAATTTTACCTGATTGAGCATCCATTTCAACCCCACAGCAGCCGTGCACTCATTTTTAGCAGCACTGCTGACCCAGTCCAGGTTGTACAGTTTATCCAGTGTATTTGTGATGGCTGTGATATTGCTACGCCTATCTTTGACAGAGAAAATCTCACCATTGGAGCTAATATTCTCGTGGCTATTCAACAAGGTTTCAAACCATCCACTTCCTGACCTCTGCATCGACAAGATAGCAAAGAATCTAACTGGTGTGCATGCACATTCTTTCCTAACAAACAAAAGAACAAGTTACTCACCAGCCTAAAAACGTAAAATTAGATGGCCAAGTCTATCTCCATACCTACTATAAGTATTAGGTGTAGGATAGTGCACATAAGGGATCTCGGTCTCTGGAATTCCGGGGTGGTGACAAGGTTGCTCCCTTTCTTTTTCTATCATGTTTGTCTGCCTGAGTCCGAAAAGCATCCCATTTTGCTTCAAAGATAACGAGAATATGTATACACCCACAAGGGTGGCCAAGGCCAATATAGCAACCCATGAGGTGAGCGGATATCTCCTTGTTGGCTTTGTGTTTACGTTGGTTAAATCCTGTAGTTGAAAGAGTTAATGATAGAAAACTGAGGCGAAAAGCCAACTAAACTTCATAGCAGATAAAAAAATCGAGGCATAAATAAGTTGATTCCAGTTTGGGCATATGAACAATTTGTACTATATTTGATAGAAAACCTAGCATCCACTCCAACCTCTTGAAAAAAAACCCTTTGTTTTTTCCTATTGACGCAACCAAACAAACTCAAATCCTCTAGGATTCGAATGGGCATATCATTCCCAATCACGTGTTTGTTCAAGTCCTTTGTTTTTTAGAATCAAAGAGGCCCTAGATTGCAGAAAATAAAAGGAAGTAATTGGATTAGTCTGACCTTGGCGGCACCGAAATCCTCCACGGGCAGCACCACCGAGCTACCATGCTCTCTCCCTACCTCCTCCATGGGACAATAGCATCAAACAGTACCGGAGCCAGGATTGGCTGACGCCCCGGGCGAGAAACTAATGACAAAAAATGCTCTGAAAAACCTTAGTTTCAATGCATACAAAAATTAAGCTATGTTTTATAACTAATAATAACCCAAACACTAAATGCCATTTTTGCGGATCGAATGGATTGAGATTGAATAAAAAAATGTGTTTGCCTTGTGTTATTTGTTCATCTTGCTTCCTGTAAAATTATATTTATACAAATTTTACTAAATGTCTAAATCTTCTTGCAGATTTTATGTTGGAATGAGGAAAGCAAATACCATTAACAAAAAATACTCCCTCCGTAAAGAAATATAAGAGTGTTTAGATTACTAAAGTAGTTATCTATATGCTCTTATATTTCTTTACGGAGGGAGTAACATCTAACAAGAAGAATTAAGATTTGAAGGAGCCGAATGGGGGATACGGCAGCCTACTGTTCTGTTCAAAGTACCTGCCGCTGCTTGCTGCCACGAAGCGACAGGAACACCGGGGTGGGTTGCTCCTGGCTCCTGGGAAAGGCCGCCTCGCTGGGTCGGCGACGCCGGGTAGCCTGCCGCCTCGCCAAACAGGGCCGCACCGCGCTGACAAGAAAAACTGGAGGAGGGGATCCAAGATTCAAAGGTGAGGACCTGGGCAGGGCGAACGAGGTCGCCGCCTCGCCTCGTGGCTCCAAAAATCACCAGAGGCTCCAAAATCAACCGGAAAATCCCACCCAATCTTGGCGGAGTTTCTCCAGGCCAATGAAAACCAGAGAAATCACCCTTCGTTGAACGGGAGAATGGGCCAGGAAAAAAAGAAGGGGCGGCGCAGTGCTCGGATGGGTTATGAGGAGGAGGAGGAGGCGGCGGTGTGTTCGCATCTGGGGGAGAGAAAGGAGGAGGGGTTAGGCACCGCACCGCACCGGTGGAAGAGAAGGAGGCGAGGATGGGGGAGAGCCGAGCCCGAGAGCGAGCACCTAGTGCGTGTCCATTCTGGGAGTCTGTAGCTTTGGCTCGGGGTTTGTTTGTCTAATCTCGCCCCCCAACGCGAGGTTTGGACGTTGCCGCTCTACCGGGGAAGGGAATCGGATGCATGGCTGACCGACTCGTGAGAACCGAGGAGAAGGGAAATGTGGAGAGCACGGCTCCCTCCCTCCCTGCGAATGGTCCGAGCGTATCCAACGTCTCTCCCTTTTTGCTCGCCGAAATAAGCTCCGAATACGTCAACCAAACTCCCCGTCCCGTCGACTCGGCCGGCGCTGCGCGTTGAATTTAACGCGTCACCGGAGAGGCTCGTATCCGATTTGGTGCTCGCGCTCCCGTCTGAGCCCGGGACGTAGAGTCGTTGGCAGTGCGCGCACGCCCCCGCTGCCTTATTTTTCGGGAAAACCTTATTTTTCTCCGTGCCGTGGCCCTCCCCGATCCCGACCTTCTTTCTCTCTGCCGCTACATATCCGTCCGCCGACGTCTCGCCGTCGCATCGCATCAGGGATAGCGTCAAGGAGCAATAATGGGATCTGATCTTTACCCCTGCTTTCTTTAAAGCTGATCTTCACCTTTGATTACACCATCTCTAAAAAAGTCGTTATGTCGTCCTTATTTCAATAGATAAAAAGTCGTTATATCGTCCTGATTATATCATAATAATTGTAATTATGATGATTTTGATCAAACAGGTGAAAGGCGTCATCCTGATCCTCGATCATCGTAATTCTTGAGATGTGATGCAAATCGACCTTGCGAGCGTTCATATTTGACGGTTGTGGGTGGTATTTGGTGCGCACTTTCTTTCGCTGCTTTTTTTACTCATGTTGACGCATTTTCTCCTTTAGAATAATGACATCTTTGATCACTTCTGGCTTTCTCGGTTCCCACGAACAATGCCTTACCGAATAGATCCATGGAGGTGCAAGGATCATCAAAAAAACCTAAGCCCATTAAGGTTAACTAGGCCCAAGGCCATTTAACCCATGTAACCTCCAATCCATTATCACTCTATATAAGTGCGCACTTAATCAATACGCTACACTAATAGTGTATGATCCTTAATAGTAGTTGGTATTTATGTTTTCATTTAGACCAGGAAGCACCTAACAGGCTATTAAAGGATAGGAATTAGTGGATGTAAACGAGCGCATAATGAATAATCAATGTATCAGTTACAATTAGTGGTGGATCATTAGTGTATATCATAATTAGTCTGATGCTCTACATATGTAACCCCTTCGAAGAGAAATCTATATAAGCTTTGAAGAGAAACGTAGATAAAGGTTGTATACTCTGTAATTGGTCACGCGCTAAGTGAGACCACCTCCTAGCCAGACATGACTAGGGTTGTTACCTCATGTCAATGTCCTAAATAATGGGTCCCCTATGACGATGGTCCGACCCTTTAGGCCGAACATTGGGCCCCGCGGACGACCATCTTGATGGGTCACTAGATGAAGCCCATAAATCGAAGATGGAAGTTCTACTGTTGCTTTGGATGACAAGATGGTAGTATCGTAGGCGGTACTGTCACCTTGACTGTATCGATGTAGGACTTGTGTAAACCTCGTACCCCTTGATGTAGTGTATAACTCGACGGTACGAGGCCCCTGGATGCATAGCAACAACCTTTCGGTCATTGTACTAGTGTTACACCCCATCATAATCAAGAACAAACTCGGAGTAAAGTTTTATCTTTTAGGAGACCCTGAACCTGGGTAAATCCTTGCCTCTTCTTACCATCATCATCGATCATCTAGCTTAGGAAATCCTATCGAGGAATTCGTCGGAATCATCTTCGACATGGGTGGCCCATGCAGGTCCTGCTAGGCGATCAACTCGACGATCGATTTCGGCGCTCTACTTCCACTCGGACAAACAATTGTTTTCGATGGCATCACCTTCATCTCCAACTCGACTAGTCACCTAGGCCAGGTCAAAAACCTTGCTTCGAGCTAGATTGTCACAATCGACAGCGAGGCCTACGTCGTAGATCACAACGACACGGTGACAAAATCAAGCAAAGCCCGAAAGGAGCAGCAGCTCCTGTTGTAACTCGAGAAATAAAATCAGCCTAGGATTTGCAAAACGATCTACCAAAAAAGCCGAAGTCAGATCAGATCATCGGAGTGTGACTCCCCGGTAACACTTGTTAGGCTACGCTAGGTGCACGTACTGCGAATTTAAATTTTACCTACGCGAAGAACAATCAGGATCCAGGAACATGCTACATGCCTAAGGGTTACTGGGTCATGATATCACTAGACGCGTAGTCCCGCGGTAGAATTAGAGTTGGGGATGTGTGTTCACGTCATCGTAACCTCCTCAATCGTCGAAGGCCCTCCAACGTCCTCGTCGAATCCCACGTAGCGGTTCATTGTAGCAGCACAAGTGCACTACCTCTAAGATGTGCACGCACTTGCGTGCAAGAGGGAATGTTGTGGTGGACTAGTAGGCTCGGTGATGCATCCTTAACATGGAGGTGTTTTGGCTAATTGCAACACATGTAAACCCTATCCATTATGTCGAACTAGTCACTCGTGCATAGATGCACTACCTCCAGTATCTATAGGCGTCCCAAGTGGACACATCATATGGGTCGTGCCTGAACCCTAAAGTCCAAAGTCTGTTCAACCCATATCCAAGTTGAGGTTGGATTATCATACAATCAGTGAAGTGGATCTGAACTTACAGGTTGCCTCCCTTAAGCGTGCTACCACTTAGGTTCATGTATGCTCGGCTGAAGGTTAGTTGATCCGACCTTCTAATTGGTAGTGATTTCTACCAAAACATGTCAACTCCTGAGGTTCCATTGAAGCTGGTTTGGCGAACCTGTATGACGTAACACTTTAGTTCCCTTTGCCACACGATATATGCATTATCAGACTCAAGGTGATGCTGATCATTCTTGTAATTATTTGACCCACTTTCTCATTACCGATGATCTTGATCCCCTGAAGTCAGATTATCTCATAATTCTCCTCGCATGGGCATGCTTTCTTTCGGGTTAGATCATCTGAGGGCCCCAGAGTATATCTCTCCTCATCGGAGGGCAAATCCCATCTTGCTCGACCACGTCTCACAACATGGGACAAGACAAACTCGTAGCCAACCTTTATAATTACACAGTCATGGAATAATGTTTGATCGACCCAAATTAAGTCGGCACTATCCCGAGGCTATGCGTCAGCTCAAGTCTTAGGACATGTCATACCAAAGACTCACAAATGACCTACTCGTTGCGTCTCTGTACGGGTATGTCCGACCTTACATGAACCCAAGATCCGATCACACACATATCTCACTTCAAATAAGCATGTAGTTCATGTTCAATATCACCATGTTGCAGACTAAGGCATAGCCTAGTGGTGGGAAGGGGCTGATGCCTTCCCACCCACCCAGGTTCAAGGCACGATACTTGCAATTTGGGGTTTGTTGCACCTATTAAACTGTGTGGGGTTCCCTTACAATCTTTCTATAAAAAAACATGTTGTGTGTCTAGTGAGACAGAGCCATCCACTGTGTTGTACTCTAATCTAATCTGATGATTCGTCCAATCACATCATTACAACCAGTAACCCTTTTAGGATATATCATACAATGCCGATCTCATGGGGAAATCACATATTTCCTGATGAGTGTCATTGAGTAAACTAGTTGACACCCCGCGCGTTGCCGCGGGAATTTGTTGCATTATATTTTGACGAAATTTGCTTGTATGAACATGAATATTGGAACTAATGGTATGTTGCATATGTTTCGTCACATCATATGTGCACTAAGTTATGGATAGAAAGATAAAAAAACTCGCAAAAGTGTGGAATAATAAACTTGTGTATGAAAGACACATGCACAGATGCAATTAATTTATAAAGCTTAATGGAGTGATGAGGTGGCACAGTTGCATGTCTTCTAAAATAGTTAGTGGGTGCTAGCTATTTAGATATAAAAGATTGAAAGCTGATATGTCATGCATGGTGATGTAGATAGTGTGCATCTAGAGATAATATATAGTAATTGTTTTTGTAGATGCTTGAGAAATTAAATGCTGATGTGGCATGCATGATGAGGTGGATAGTGTGCATGTAGAAAGAATTGGTAGTAGTGGGGATCAATTTTTTAAGAATAGTAGATTCAATGACTATGAAAGTATCTCATAAACACATTGGAATATCATCATGCATGATTGCCTCTTGGGCATATTCCTAAGAGACTCCCACTTGCACTAGAGTCAATCATAGATACATTGGATGCCCATTGCTCTTACATGCTTCCCAAGCTTGAGTTGTGGAAGACACTTAGTCAACGAATCAACAACATTTGCCTCTATATCGGGTTTTCATATATTTGTTTCATTAGTCTCAACAAACTGTTGTAACGGGTGATATCGCCAATTTATGTGCCTTGTCTTGTGATGTTGTCTCGGCTCCTTGGCTTGCGCAATGCCACCACTGTTATCGCATAACATGTCCATTCGCCTCATCGAACCGTGATACACACCTAGCTCCTCGATGAACGTGATGACCTAGATCCCCTCCTTCGCAGCTTCTGTAGCGGCTAGGTATTTGGCCTCCATTGTAGAGTCTGCACTTGTATCTTACTTGGTACTAGCCCAACTCACTGCTCCTTCATTTAAAATGAACATGTATCCATTTTGTGATCGATAATCATCTTAGTCGGCTTGGAATCTTGCATCAGTGTAACCCTTTATACTAAGCACATCCTCACCTCCATAAACCGAAAAACATGTGAAAGTGCAATATATCGACCAGAGGGGGGGTGAATGGGAGATTTTTAAATATCTCGAGGAATTTCTAGTTCCTCAGGACTGAGGCAACATGAAATTGAGGAAGTTGAAACCTGAGGAAGAACACACAAAGTACAATAGCAATGACGTGAATGAAAAACAACCTATTCCACAGCTACGGTAAGATTGAGGCACGAACTGAGGAATCATTGCAAAGTCAACTCAGAAAGTAAAGCATCAGGATAAGTCATCAGTGCATAAACATAGTAACTGAGGTTGAAGAAATAACACCGGGGCACTGAAGACGAAGACTTGATGAACCAGTTCAAGTTGTTGTGACAACTCTACGTCTGGTTGGAGAGGTTGAGATTGAACTCAGAAGACATAGTCTTCACCTTATTCTCCTTGAACTAGAGTCCTCAGACTCTGTCCAATAACTCAGGTGAGTCTTCAAGGTAGACTCCCGAAACCTTCACAGACTCAGTCACTCCGGGAAGTCACAATTGCATCTTGACTTCCTCAGACTGAAGACTTCTACACCGTCTGGAAGATCACAGTCTTCAAGAGTAAAAAGCTTCGGATCACTTGAACCGACTTCCTAAAAAATGCTCAACTACTCAGGCTGGTGGTTTTCCTCACTTAGGTTCTTCAGTGTCCTCAGAGGTGGGTTGCTCTCAAATGACAAGTGTCAGTTTTTCTCTCGGAGCAGCCAACCCACAAATGGGGTTGGGGGTGGCTATTTATAGCCGCGGAGCAACCCCAGGTTAAAGGACATAAATGCCCATGCACGCAATTACTCTCGTGCCCTCGGATATGACCGTTGCTAGACAAGTTCTAGCCTCTTACCACGCAACACGTGGCACGGTCAAACTATTCTCTCTCCTCACAATCTTCAGAAGAATCGCACTGGCGATATCCAGACTCCTCAACCGAAGTTAGTTACCTCAGTGTCCTAAAGAACAACGTCTCAGACACCCGAGGACTGAACTTCTACTGCAGGAGATTTCTTCAGGGTTTTCTTCAGGATTTCTAATTGAGAATTTCCTCAGAAATACAGAACTCATTTTCCTCAACCCCTCCAACAGTGCAGTGTTTTCCTACGACTCAAGAAGTATAAAAAGTCTTAGCGAAGACTACGCTTCTACTTCATCTTCAGCGCGAACGTCGTCAGGATCGTCCTCAGCCTCAGCTTCAACCGAATGCTTCAGGATCCTGATTCCTCAGGATTTCGCACAACTTCATTCTTCAGGAAACACACCGATTTCTCCAATGTTCCTCAACATTTTGGGGGGTCGACAACGGTGGTTAAACACCTCATCAGGGACTGTTCTCCTGTGTATACTCACAAACACATCAGTCCCTTAACCGTTTTGTCATCAAACTCCAAAACCTCAAGGGGAGAGCACTTGATGCACTTACAATCTCCCCCTTTTTGGTGATTTGATGACAATCAGGCTAAGCTTCAACGGGGATAAAATTATGAGTTTGAAGAATAAAAACTTTGAAGAACATTTTTATCATTGAGCTGGATATAATGAAGCTCCCCCTGAGGATATGTATATAAGTTGAAGAATGTTTAATATCTTAAGCATTTTGAGGTATATGAGGAGCTCCCCCTATATCCAGGAATTTTTTAAGCAGTGCATGTTATGAAGTGTTTGAGGAATTTAAACAACGCACTGAGAAAGGTGTTTGCAGAGGCAATCACATGCATATATGATAAACTTGAAGAAATAGCATGAGGTAACCGAGGAATAGTATCAGGCAAACACCAAAATAACAGTTTACAACTCGTTAAAAAAACAAAATTTGAAGAACGAGAGTTGTAACTGAAGAACCCCATAACTAAGACCCGCTTGAAGACTAACAGATTTCTCCCCCTTTGTCATAAAATGAACAAAAAGGGAAAAACTGAAGCTAACGCCACTTTGAAGATGCTTCAAGGCTGAGGTGAATCACGCCTGAGGCAAGCCGTTGCAGTGTGAGGGCAGGCAGCAGTGTCTTCAGCTTCTTCAGCAGTCATTTCTTGGTTCGAAGTATAAGAGTCCATGGCCGGAGGAGGAGTTGTGCAGCGTATGAATTGCCTCGGGGGTCTGATGGCAGGAATCTGAGGCTTTTGAAGACCCAGTTTTGCAATGTCTGCGGGGGTGATTACTTCTCTCATCAAGGCATCGAGATGTTGATATGTATGATGAGCATACTGATGCACTTTCTTCACAGAAGAATGCGTCTGGGCCATGTAGCTGAGGATTTCAGAAAACTGGCGCTTCACCCAATCATGATTTCGGTCAACCTTCTGATGAAGACTAATCAGAAGCTCTCGGTCTGTCATCACTCGAGCCTGAGTCGTGTCCTCAGTAGAGGCATGAGTTCTGGTTTCATCAGTAGTGCGAGACTGAGGATGACGAATGTTTCCACCGAGGGAATTGGTCGGGAGAACTTCTTCATAGAATAGGCCTTTGCCCTTAGCATTAGAAGAAAGCGTATGCTGAAGCACTTCGACAGGCGGCAGATAGGTCCTATGATTCGGGTGATCAGGTTGGAAATCAATGCCAGTCTTGACTCGGATGAGCTTCATGATCCATGGCGCGTAAGGCTTCAGTATATGAGGATTCTATGCTGCATCCACCAGAGTTCTGAAGAAGAAGTCAGGAACGTTGATTGACCCAGACATGCAGAGGTTGTGGAGGATGGTCTTCATGATGCCAATGACTTCTTCAGCAGTGGATTCATAGCCCTTAATGGGGCAGAAGGACTTTGCCAGAATCCGATACAGCGTGCTTGACAGATACAGAATCTCAGAAACTGGAAACTTTGTGCGAGCTGGGGCTTCAGGTGCCTGAGGCTTCATAAGCATGTTCATCAGGTCATCTCGAAGAATTGGAGACCCATAGGAGCAAGAAGTTGAGGAAGTGCGCTGAGGCAACTCAAGAATGGCAATTGCTTCAGGAACAGTGATGGTGTAGTGATGATGCTCAGTCATCCACTGGAGGACCCAGGTGGTGATATCCAGAGGATCTCCTGAAACATACAGAGTTGCATAAAACAGAAGCACAAGCTCTTCGTTCCAGTGGATGCATTCGGAGCAGAACTGAAGCAGCTTGGCATGATGTAGATCCTGAAGCACACTGTTGAAGCAGGGAATGGCTTCCATATCCATTAGAGGAATATGCTTGTGAGGAAACAGTTTGTTTTGCTTATATAGAACTGAAGCATAATAGTTCTTCTGAGTAGATGTCCAGAACCTCAGCAGCTTTTGAGGCGGAGCAGAATGATAAGGATTTTGAATACCCTCTTGGAAGAAACTCATGGCATTGAATAAATCAGAAGCATCGAAGCTTGGGGTAGCACCAGCTTCAAGGTCACGAAAGAATGGTTGCTTCTGCTTCGGACACAAGGACCGAGCTTGAACTGGGCCTTGAGGTGGTGGAGGCGCTTGAGGCACTTCAATCTGGAGAGAGGCTTGGGGCGAAGGCAGAGCCGCAACAGAGGCTTCGGGTACAGACGTGTTGAGGTCCTTGGGAAGACGAGGTGATGTGGCCTGTTTATCTTCAGATCCATCCTTTGAAGCTTCAGGATGAGCATTGGTACTGTTTTCTGCTTCAGGCTCCGCAGCACGAGCTTCAGTATCCATGGGTTGAGCTTCAGGAACCACAGGATCAGCTTCAACATTCTGAGTGTTTGGGGCAGGAGAAGAAGCTTCAGGAGCAGCAGTAGTACGAGCACTAGTGGCATCTGGTTCAGTTTCTTCAGTGCCAGGGGAGATAGAGGCATCCACAGAGGCTTCAGAGTGTTGAGACGTGTCAGATAAAACAACTGTAACTGAGGGAGAATGAGGTTCCAGAGAGAACACAGTGTGAGAGGGCGAGTTGAAGTGTTCCAGCTCATATGCTTCATCAACCACCCGAGGGGTGCCCATGTCACCAATATCCACATCTTCATCCATTTCTTCAGCTTCAGTGATGACTGGAGGAATGGTAGATAGAGGCGTTGAAATGATCGGGGTGGCAAGCGCTGAAGCAGGTGTCTTGGATGGTGGAGTGAACACAACCAGCCTGCGCTCAGTATTTTCCTGAGGAATGGAAGCAGCAAGAGGTGTTGCAGATGCTTCAGGTGCTCTTGAAGTAGGAGGAGCAGAAGAAATGGGCCTATCATCGATGGGCTCTTCAGTTTGCGCTTCAACAGAAGGCTTCTTGGCAGCTGGGGGAGTACTGGGTGGATCATTCTCAGACCTGCGCTTGAGGCTTTGGGCATGTCCCTCAGTCCGGTCAGCCCGAGGTGCTGAAGCCGCAGGAGTCACTGAGGCCTGAGGTTGTTTAAGATTCATCAAGTTAGCCATTTGCTTAGACATCCGCTCCTTGGATTTGCCGATGTAGGCACGGTTGGCGGCATATTCAGTGTTGAGGCGTTGAACTTCACACTGATGCTCTATGAACTCCTGAGGAGTAATAGCAGTAACAAGTTTCTTTTTAAAGTCACTGAGGACTTTCTTCAGTTGAGCCTTCAACTGTTTCTGAAGATCACGTTGATGAATCTCATTGATTAGGAACTATTGAACATAGAACTTGATGTCTTTAGGTATGTCCAAATCATCAAGAGGAGTATCAGGCTTGACAGACCAGATTTCAATGTACTCCAAGATCTTCTTGGGATCAAGGAGAAGCGGAATTTCAGAACCCGTTGCTTTAGCTTTGCGGCTGGCTGCAGTACGCACATATTCAATCTTCTGTTCTTCAGTGGCAACGAAGCCGACCAAATCTTCAAATTCATCTTCATCATCAGAACTCAGTTTATGATGATGAATGGCACCACGCATAGCAGTTTTCTTGGGTGAGGGTCGTGGGCCGCGTTGAAGAACTGTTTTGGTCTTCAACTGAGGCTGAGGCATTGTGGTTGAGGCCTCAGGAGCACTGCCAGATTCATCAGTTCGAATCCTTGAGGCGGGGGCAGCACCGTCTGTGCGTTGGCATGAGGCACCAGAAGCATGAGGCTGTGCTGAGGACTTCTGTGAGGGCTTGATTCCAGGTGCCTTTCTGCGATGCTGAGGCCAAGGTGGTGGCCTGGGTTGAGGCTGAGCCTGAGGTGGAATCTGCACTGAGGCAGTTAAGTCACGGACCAGAGTCTTTACTCGGCTAGCACTACGCTTGAGGTATTGTTGATAGGCATCAGGAAATTCATCAGGAGTTCGCATAGTTGTGGGATCATGTCGGGACCCGGGGTTAGCCTATGCAAGCCTCGCTACAACACAATCATATGGAGAGCCGAGAACCGTACCCACTTGTCTAAACAGACAAGGCCAAGCACAGAACGTTCTCGGAAAGCATCGAACGTGAGGGGCATCCCATCCAGGCCGGATGATCAACTGAAATGGGTCCTCATCGTCCGCACACAAGTCTAAATGATATGGGTGGTGAACTCCCATACTCATAGACAAGTCGCCTCAACCATACTATCGATTGTATTATAAACCTTACATAGACTTACTCCAGCCCGATCACTTAGTCGGGGTCTAGGGCGGGCTCGATCATACATCAAAGTGTGCACGATACGGAGTCTCGAGCAATCGCATCGTGATGCCCCAAGCTGCGCACATCTAAGGGTCACTTGGTGTATGAAAGACCGCCAGCCAGATCACAACTAAGGTCTCGAAAACCCATACAAAGACATGCATGTTATAAACATACACGCAGCACACATGCCTTGTATGAACAGCAGGTATCATTGCAATTTTCTACAAAGTATATATATTTATTAATAACTCTTACAGAGTGCACACAGAGATCACAAGCATGTGATCCAACATTACAACAGACTAGCGGAAGCAAAGTAGGTCTGAGTACAGACAAGTTTAACAAATGGCTTAGAGAAGCCTTATCTAAAAACAAGCCCTCCACGAGGGAACCAGTCGTCTGACTGGGACTACACTAGCTTGGTCTTGGTCTGAGTCTTCATTCTTCGAGCTTCGGGTAGAATTCCACCATCGGGGTCGGTGGATTCATCTAAAACATAGATTAAGCAAACGTGAGTACAAAGTCGTACTCAGCAAGACTTACGTAGGAGCTATACTACTCATGCATATGTATCAAGGTAAAGGAAGGTGGGGTTTCACTTGCAGAAGTGCCAGCTTTGACTTAGCTAGTCCTGAACTACGAGTACCAGACTAGAGGTAAGAAGCGTACACAAGTCCACTACATCTCTTCAACCAATTACACCACTATGGTTACTTCCTCGACTTCCCCACGAGAAGCACACCATAGCACTCACGCTTATCTTGGTGTGTTTTAGAAGTATCCAGTTCAAGTTGTCTAATAATCAAGCTAAGCTTTCCAAGCAGTCCTTAACCGCGGACGCGGCTATTCGAATAGTTTTGTTAACCCTGCAGGGGTGTACCGCTACACACACGTGTCATCAGTTACCGCCTTTTGCATGTCACCGTTCAAGAGATGACATCGAGGATGCCACCACAACACTTCGCCCACAGCTCCGTTCTAGTCCAGAGAGTCGCCTATCTGAGGGGGATCCGTATGGAAGTCCGGCCGAGGTTCCAGTACAGCCTCAAACGATGTGTGCAGGGTCCCAAGCCGGTCTTGAAAAGCCGTTCATCCACTTCGCAGACCGTGCCACAGTCCTACCAGAACTCCGAACTACTGCGACTCTTGGGGTTCGAACGGGGTGAGGTACTAGGATGAGAGGGGTCAGTGAGCCCAATGTGTGGTTGTACTCTTCTTCTTGGATCACCACACAAGAACTCGGACTTAAGGCGGTGTTCAATGAGACAACCCACTGTGTACTCCTACACAGCCTCTCATCGTTCACCTTGTATTAGGGTAGTTTCACCAACACATTTCACTTTCATCAACACCATGTTTATCATCATCCCGACTCACATCATAAGCATCCTCATTGTACCACTAAGCATGCAATAAGCAGTAACAGTTGCAGGGGCCACATGATATCAACCAACTCCTACATCTGCTAGGATTGTGGTTTGCTTACTACTGTGACAAGATGATAGGTCATGCAAAGGATATTGGTTCAACTATGCGGTAGAAACGTTATCATGGTGATCATCCTAAACAATGCATAAGAGAGACATGAGAGGGAAGTGGGATTTTATCGACATGATCAATGGGGGTTTGCTTGCCTTGCTGACGAGGTTTCGATAACGGTGTCTTCAACGAAGGGGGCAGCCTCCTGCTCCGGTTCCACCTCTACTCGACAAACAACAAACAAGGAAGCAATATAAATACAATGCACAAACACATGGTTGAAGGTTGAAACTTGATGTATATGTTTCTGATGTGTTTGGGCAATTCCATTTAAATGGAGTATATTGCAAATTGAATTGCAAATTCAAACTCCAATTTGAATTCAATTTAGTCAAGTTGCATATGACATTATTTGATCAAGTTAAACCATTTTGAAATGGTTATGATATGCCTCTGATGTGTGTTTGAAATGTAGTATGTTGATATGGTTCAAAATGCAAAAGAATTTGAAAAGAATTTGAATTAAATCCATTTAAATCAAATAGAAAATGCTACTGATCACATTTTAAATTCAACTCAAACAAAGTTGAAAGTTGGATATTTGGATAGGTTATTTTCTCCTGATCATTTTTCATATATTATTTGTCCAATTTGGAGTTAATATGAATTTTCTATGAATTTCCAAAGTTTGGGCTAATTTCTGGATTTTCTGGAATTCTTTAATTCTTTTTATTCTGGAAAGAGGGTTTACTGCGTCAGCATGACCTCATGCTGGCGTCAGGGGGGACTGACAGGTGGGCCTAGGCTGTCAGTGGGGCTTAGTTTAATTAGTTTTCTGTTAAACTAACCCTTAGTTAGTTCGGGCTCTGGGCCCACTCGTCAGTGGCCCAGGGGGTGGTTAGTGCTGGGATTAGGGTTAATGGAGGGGCTCGCCGGCGGTTAGCCGCCGGTGGCACCAGTGCGCGGCGGCGCACACATGGGAGGTGCTCCCGGCCACCAAATGGCACGGGGAGGGCTCCTAGATGCTCCCCGTGGTCACCCGCGTCGACCTGTGCACATGGCGGGGCAAGGGAGCTGCCGGAGCCTCGCCGGCGACGTGCTCGGGCGGCGGTCGTAGCATGGCCGTGAGGAAATCGGCGTTAGGGGCCGCGGGGAGGAGCGTTAGAAGAGGGGAAAGACGCGGGAGCTCACCCCGGAGCGAACGGAGAGGACGGCAAGGTCGGAGGGCACCGGACGGTGGCGGAATCGCCGTTGAGCTCCTCGGCGGCCGGCGGCGAGGAATTAATGTTGGCGACGTCTCCAGGGGCCCCTCACTCGATTGGAATTAATGCTGACGATGTCTTCAGCGGGGGTGCGCCTGGACATGGTTGCGCGGCGAGTGGCAGCCGTTGGCCACGATGGCGCACGGCGGTGCTCTCTGGCGGGCTCGGGATGGTGAGGAAATCGATGAGGGGAAGGGCAGAGAGGAAGCGGCGAGTGAGGGGAAAGGAGTGGGGTAGTCTGGGCGCTGTCGTGGCGAGGAGAGGGAGTCCGGGGAGGCCTAGACGGCTCTCGCCGTCGAGGTGGCGGTCGTCGCCCCCGCCATGCTCGACAGCGAGCTGCTTGGGGTAGACGACAAGCCCCTCGTGGGCTTGGGCCGGGGTGCAGTTAGTTGGGCCCGAGGCCGAAGGGGTGGGCTGGGATTCCTTTTTCTATTTTTCTTCTGTTTTTGTGTGTTTTCCTTTTCTGTAAATTGTTTTTGCTCTGGATAAAATAGCAAAGCATTTTATAAAATCTTGAAAACTTTTATGTGGGCTTATAAAATATATAGCTAGCCACTCACAAGTTTTGGAGATTTTTTAAATTCAATTAATTTGAATTTAAACTCAAATAGGGGTATTATTTAATTTCCAAGCCATGTTTGGAATATTTGAAAAATCTTGGTGCATGCAGTGGGACCCACTTCACTTTATATGTGATCATGCATATTTATAAGACTTTTCAAAAATACCAGAGGAAATTTTGGAACAAATTTTTGTCTGGCCATTTGAATTAAATTCTCAGGGCTTTTCTTTTCCCCATTTTTGAATTTCTTTTGAAATTTTTGCATGATGCAAAGGCACAAGCTTACCCTAGCACATACCTAAGTTGGGGTTCTGACAACACGCCCCCACTCAACAGAATCTCGTCCCGAGATTCAGAAGTCTGCGGGAGGAAGGTGGGGTACTCGGCACTGAGACGGTCTTCTCTTTCCCACGTGGCTTCTTTCTCGGAGTGGTGTGACCACTGAACTTTCAGAAACTTGATCTTCTTTCGGCGAGTGACACGCTCTGCGGAATCAAGAATACGAATGGGGTATTATCGATAAGAAAGGTCATCTTGGAGATCAAGCGTTTCATGGTCGACTTCGCGGATGGGGTCCTTGAAGCAACGCCTGAGTTGGGACACATGGAATACATCATGTACTCGGGAAAGGTGCGGGGGTAGTTCAAGTTGGTAGGCAACTTCTCCACGTTTAGCAAGAATGCGGAAAGGTCTGATGTAACGTGGGGCATTTTTGCCTTTGATACCGAAACGTTGGGTTCCCTTCAGAGGAGTAACCCGAAGGTAAGCCTTCTCATCCAGATTGTAGCTCTCTTTCCTATGATGACGATCATAGTAGCTTTTCTGACGAGACTGTGCGGCTTTCAATTTCTCACGAACAATGCGAACTTGCTCTTCTGCTTCCTTGATCATGTCCGGTCCAAAGAATTGTCTTTCACCGGTTTCTGACCAGTTTAGTGGTGTTCGACATCGTCGTCCATAAAGGAGTTCAAAAGGAGCCATGTTCAGACTAGATTGAAAACTATTGTTATAAGAAAATTCGGCGAATGGCAGAGACTTCTCCCAATTCTTTCCGAATGATATAACACAAGCTCTGAGCATGTCTTCAAGAATTTGGTTAACCTTTTCGACTTGACCGCTAGATTGAGGATGGAAAGCCGTACTAAAGGAGAGATGAGTTCCCATAGCATGTTGGAAGCTTCCCCAAAATCTAGAGGTGAAAAGGCTACCACGATCAGAATTGATTTCCAAAGGAACACCGTGAAGAGACACAATTCTAGAGACGTACAAGTCTGCCAACTGGCTAGCAGTTATAGACTCGCGAACTGGAAGGAAGTGAGCAACTTTGGAAAGTCGGTCAATGACCACGAAGATGGCATTATTTCCTTTCTGGGTTTTTGGAAAGCCGGTGATGAAGTCCATACCGACTTTGTCCCATTTCCACTCTGGAATAGGCAAAGGTTGAAGTGTACCAGCAGGTCTTTGATGTACTGCCTTAATGCGACGACAAACATCACATTCGGCAACAAATTGAGCAATGTCTCTCTTCATCCTAGTCCACCAAAATCTCTGGCGTAGATCTCGGTACATTTTTGTGCTACCGGGATGAATCGAGAGGGGTGTGTCATGGGCTTCTTTGAGGATGAGTTGCCTTAGTTCCCTATTCTTAGGTACTACCAAACGATTTCCAAAGAATATCGTTCCTTTACTATCTGTGGAGAAACATTTAGCAACTCCGCTAGCAATGTTCTCCTTGATCCGGCGTACACCTCGTGCACGCCTTAGGGCAACTACGATTTGATCCTCAAGGGTTGGTTTCACCACCAAGTTGAAAAGAGATCCACGAGGAACAATCTCGAGATTAAGCTTTCGAAATTCCTCATGAAGAAGTGGTTGATACTGTTGTAACATGAGGTTGTTACAATACGACTTACGACTTAGTGCATCAGCCATGACATTGGCTTTGCCTGGGGTGTAAGAAATTCCTAAGTCATAATCTTTTATCAACTCAATCCAGCGTCTTTGTCTGAGATTAAGATCTGGCTGGGTGAAAATGTATTTGAGGCTTTGGTGGTCGGAAAAGATCTCACAACGATTACCAAGGAGGTAATGTCGCCAAGTTGTTAGGGCATGAACTACGGCAGCGAGTTCAAGGTCGTGGGTAGGATAGTTCTCTTCATGTGGCCGCAACTGGCGTGAAGCATAAGCTACCACATGTCGATCTTGCAGAAGTATGCATCCTAACCCTTGCCGTGATGCGTCACAATAGATTTCGAAATCCTTTTTGGTGTCTGGAGGCGCAAGTATGGGTGCAGAAGTCAATCTTCTTTTTAGCTCTTGAAAGATTTCCTCGCACTTGGGAGTCCATTGGAATTTCTTATCTTTCTTGAGGAGTTCAGTTAGAGGCTTTGCAACTTTAGAAAAGTTCTCGACAAAGCGACGGCAATAGCTGGCTAGGCCAAGAAAACTCCTAACTTGCTTAACCGATTCAGGTGGAGTCCAGTCAAAGACGGCCTGAACTCTCTCGGGATTCACAGCAATGCCTTTTGCAGAAATCACGTGGCCTAAGTAGGTCACTTCTGGTAGCCAAAATTCACACTTGGAGAATTTAGCATACAGGCGATGCTCTCTAAGTTTCATCAATACCAGCCTTAGGTGTTTGGCATGTTCTTGTTCGTTCTTCGAGTAGATGAGAATGTCATCGAGATAAACCACAACAAATTTATCTAAGTACTCCATGAAGATCGAATTCATCATGCGTGAAAAAGTGGCGGGGGCATTGGTTAAACCAAAGGACATGATAGTGTACTCGTAAAGACCATAACGAGTAGTAAAAGTCGTTTTGGGAATGTCCTCGTTTCGGATTTTGATTTGATGATAACCTAATCTCAAATCCATCTTGGAGAAGACAGAGGATCCAGCAAGTTGATCATAAAGATCATTGATCCTGGGCAGTGGGTACTTGTTCTTTATCGTCGCTAGATTTAGCGGGCGATAGTCTACGCACATCCTTTCTGTTCCATCTTTCTTCGTTACGAACAGAACGGGGCAACCCCATGGCGATGAGCTAGGGCGGATGAAGCCTTTTTCCAACAAAGCTTCCAGTTGGGTTTTAAGCTCAGCTAACTCACGTGGGGCCATTTTGTATGGGCGTCTGGAAATTGGTGCGGTTCCTGGGGCAAGATCTACAATGAACTCTACACATCTGTCGGGTGGCATTCCCGGCAGATCTTCAGGAAAGACATCCGGGAAGTCACGAACCACCGGAACATCTTCAAGGTCGGGAAGGGGAAGCACATTCAAAGAATGCACCTGGGTTCTTGTTCTTGGTGAGGAGTAAACTATTGTCTGACCTGAAGGATCTGTAAGTCTAACTGACTTGGCTTTACAATCAAGAAAAGCATGTTGTCTTGATAACCAATCCATACCAAGGATGACATCAATGTCGGAAGATTTGAGGGCTATGAGTGAAGCAAGGAATACTAAACCCTCAATTGCAATTTGATTACCATGGCTTACTCTATTAGTTTTCCACTTGGAACCAGGAGTTTGAATGATCATAGGGGTGAACATTTCATCAAAGGATATCTCATGCCGAAGTGCATAACTCTCCGACATGAACGAGTGAGATTCTCCTGGATCGAAAAGGACAGAAGTGGGAAAAAAATTGACTGGGAGCGTACCAAGAATGACGTCAGAAGTACTATCAGTCTCCTCAACAGAGATTTGGTTCACACGTCCAAGATTTTCTGAGGTGGATGTCTTAGCGGTGGGAACCTTTGGGGGTGGCTTGGCACAAACAGTGGGGTTTCCTTTGGCATGGGGTGGAGCATTTTGGTTGACAGGGCACTCACGAGAATAGTGACCATGCTGGCCACATCTAAAGCAGGCTCCAAAGATAGTGCGGGGATCTGGGTTATTTGGTGGAGCTGGTGGACGAGGCGGCACAAGGGATGGCCTTGGTGGGTTGTTTTTGGGAAACAAACTGTTAGGAATCCAGATCATGCGCTTCTGAGGGCATGAACTAGAAGAAGGGGCAAGTTCAAGAGCATGCTTGCGAGACTTCTCAAAAACTTCATTGCCATGCTCAGCTCTAAAGGATCTGTTGACTAAATCCTCAAAGGTGGCAAATTCGATGAGGTTGATATCATGACGAAGGATGGGGCTAAGTCCCTTGCGGAACCTTGCCTGCTTTCTGGCATCGGTGGTGATCTCATCTTGGGCATAACAAGCAAGACGGTTGAATTCCCTCACATACTCATGAATGGACATCTCTCCTTGATTCAGATTGCAGAACTCTTCCTTCTTGCGTTCCATCAACTCATCCATAATGTGGTACCCTCGAAAGTCAACACAGAACTCCTGCCAAGTCACTACGTGACCATTTGGCTGCTTTGCAACATAGTTCTCCCACCACTGAAGAGCAGCACCTTCCAAGAAGTATACCGCGAAAATAACTCGGTCATCGGGAGCAACATGTGCAGTATCAAGCTTACGCTCGATGGAACGGAGCCAATCATCAGCTTCAAGGGGCTCAGAAGAACATCGGAATACCGGTGGCTTGAGGAGGATGAAGTCCTGAATGCTGACCACCACATTACGATGGTGGGAGGTATTCTGCTCGATGAGCTCCAGAAGGCGTGTCTGATCACGTCTATTCCGCTCGGCTTCCATCATGATTTCCGCCGCAGAAGGCGGGGGTGGAAGTTCATCATCATTTCGATTCCGATCACGGTCTCGATTCCGAAGAACAGCACTACGAGTTCCACCTAACATCCTGTGTGATAAAAATCAACAATAAGAACAGGTTGTACGATGGAGGCAAGGATAAAAGGATATGATTTCAAAAGGAGAAGACTATAATGCAAAGGCAATGATTCAAAGAAACACGGAACAAATCCGGCAGCATAACGGCTATACTGGGATGGAAATTGAAACAACCTCGAAGAAGTTGGACAGAACTTCTTCAAGGAACTCAAAACACGGAGACTCTGGACAACCACAACAATCCTACGGCTATAAGGAGGCAATCAACGAGATGTTCTATTCAGACATAGATGAGCCTAGTCCTATCATCCCGTAGAAAAGATAAGGGTGACTCAGAACTCAGATCGATGAGGGTAAGGAGAAAAAAGAAGCCTTACGTTGTTCCCTTATATACCCAGAGTAACTATATAACTATAGAAGGCTAGACTCGACTTCGGCCAAGGATGATAATCCTACAGTCAGTCCTGCTCTGATACCAAGTCTGTCGGGACCCGGGGTTTGCGTATGCAAGCCTCGCTACAACACAATCATATGGAGAGCCGAAAACCGTACCCACTTGTCTAAACAGACAAGGCCAAGCACAGAACGTTCTCGGAAAGCATCGAACGTGAGGGGCATCCCATCCAGGCCGGATGATCAACTGAAATGGGTCCTCATCGTCCGCACACAAGTCTAAATGATATGGGTGGTGAACTCCCATACTCATAGACAAGTCGCCTCAACCATACTATCGATTGTATTATAACCCTTACATAGACTTACTCCAGCCCGATCACTTAGTCGGGGTCTAGGGCGGGCTCGATCATACATCAAAGTGTGCACGATACGGAGTCTTGAGCAATCGCATCGTGATGCCCCAAGCTGCGCACATCTAAGGGCCACTTGGTGTATGAAAGACCGCCAGCCAGATCACAACTAAGGTCTCGAAAACCCATACAAAGACATGCATGTTATAAACATACACGCAGCACACATGCCTTGTATGAACAGCAGGTATCATTGCAATTCTCTACAAAGTATATATCTTTATTAATAACTCTTACAGAGTGCACACAGAGATCACAAGCATGTGATCCAACATTACAACAGACTAGCGGAAGCAAAGTAGGTCTGAGTACAGACAAGTTTAACAAATGGCTTAGAGAAGCCTTATCTAAAAACAAGCCCTCCACGAGGGAACCAGTCGTCTGACTGGGACTACACTAGCTTGGTCTTGGTCTGAGTCTTCATTCTTCGAGCTTCGGGTAGAATTCCACCATCGGGGTCGGTGGGTTCATCTAAAACATAGATTAAGCAAACGTGAGTACAAAGTCGTACTCAGCAAGACTTACGTAGGAGCTATACTACTCATGCATATGTATCAAGGTAAAGGAAGGTGGGGTTTCACTTGCAGAAGTGCCAGCTTTGACTTGGCTAGTCCTGAACTACGAGTACCAGACTAGAGGTAAGAAGCGTACACGAGTCCACTACATCTCTTCAACCAATTACACCACTATGGTTACTTCCTCGACTTCCCCACGAGAAGCACACCATAGCACTCACGCTTATCTTGGTGTGTTTTAGAAGTATCCAGTTCAAGTTGTCTAATAATCAAGCTAAGCTTTCCAAGCAGTCCTTAACCGCGGACGCGGCTATTCGAATAGTTTTGTTAACCCTGCAGGGGTGTACCGCTACACACACGTGTCATCAGTTACCGCCTTTTGCATGTCACCGTTCAAGATATGACATCGAGGATGCCACCACAACACTTCGCCCACAGCTCCGTTCTAGTCCAGAGAGTCGCCTATCTGAGGGGGATCCGTATGGAAGTCCGACCGAGGTTCCAGTACAGCCTCAAACGATGTGTGCAGGGTCCCAAGCCGGTCTTGAAAAGCCGTTCATCCACTTCGCAGACCGTGCCACAGTCCTACCAGAACTCCGAACTACTGCGACTCTTGGGGTTCGAACGGGGTGAGGTACTAGGATGAGAGGGGTCAGTGAGCCCAATGTGTGGTTGTACTCTTCTTCTTGGATCACCACACAAGAACTCGGACTTAAGGCGGTGTTCAACGAGACAACCCACTGTGTACCCCTACACAGCCTCTCATCGTTCACCTTGTATTAGGGTAGTTTCACCAACACATTTCACTTTCATCAACACCATGTTTATCATCATCCCGACTCACATCATAAGCAACCTCATTGTACCACTAAGCATGCAATAAGCAGTAACAGTTGCAGGGGCCACATGATATCAACCAACTCCTACATCTTCTAGGATTGTGGTTTGCTTACTACTGTGACAAGATGATAGGTCATGCAAAGGATATTGGTTCAACTATGCGGTAGAAACGTTATCATGGTGATCATCCTAAACAATGCATAAGAGAGACATGAGAGGGAAGTGGGATTTTATCGACATGATCAATGGGGGTTTGCTTGCCTTGCTGACGAGGTTTCGATAATGGTGTCTTCACCGAAGGGGACAGCCTCCTGCTCCGGTTCCACCTCTACTCGACAAACAACAAACAAGGAAGCAATATAAATACAATGCACAAACACATGGTTGAAGGTTGAAACTTGATGTATATGTTTCTGATGTGTTTGGGAAATTCCATTTAAATGGAGTATATTGCAAATTGAATTGCAAATTCAAACTCCAATTTGAATTCAATTTAGTCAAGTTGCATATGACATTATTTGATCAAGTTAAACCATTTTGAAATGGTTATGATATGCCTCTGATGTGTGTTTGAAATGTAGTATGTTGATATGGTTCAAAATGCAAAAGAATTTGAATTAAATCCATTTAAATCAAATAGCAAATGCTACTGATCACATTTTAAATTCAACTCAAACAAAGTTGAAAGTTGGATATTTGGATAGGTTATTTTCTCCTGATCATTTTTCATATATTATTTGTCCAATTTGGAGTTAATATGAATTTCTATGAATTTCCAAAGTTTGGGCTAATTTTTGGATTTTCTGGAATTCTTTAATTCTTTTTATTCTGGAAAAAGGGTTTACTGCGTCAGCATGACCTCATGCTGGCGTCAGGGGGGGACTGACAGGTGGGCCTAGGCTGTCAGTGGGGGTTAGTTTAATTAGTTTTCTGTTAAACTAACCCTTAGTTAGTTAGGGCTCTGGGCCCACTCGTCAGTGGCCCAGGGGGTGGTTAGTGCTGGGATTAGGGTTAATGGAGGGGCTCGCCGGCGGTTAGCCGCCGGTGGCACCAGTGCGCGGCGGCGCACACACGGGAGGTGCTCCCGGCCACCAAATGGCACGGGGAGGGCACCTAGATGCTCCCCGTGGTCGCCCGCGTCGACCTGTGCACATGGCGGGGCAAGGGAGCTGCCGGAGCCTCGCCGGCGACGTGCTCAGGCGGCGGTCGTAGCATGGCCGTGAGTAAATCGGCGTTAGGGGCCGCGGGGAGGAGCGTTAGAAGAGGGGAAAGACGCGGGAGCTCACCCCGGAGCGAACGGAGAGGACGGCAAGGTCGGAGGGCACCGGACGGTGGCGGAATCGCCGTTGAGCTCCTCGGCGGCCGGCGGCGAGGAATTAATGCTGGCGACGTCTCCACGGGCCCCTCGGCTCGATTGGAAGCGCTACTCGACGAAGTCTTCAGCGGGGGTGCGCCTGGACATGGTTGCGCGGCGAGTGGCAGCCGTTGGCCACGATGGCGCACGGCGGTGCTCTCTGGCGGGCTCGGGATGGTGAGGAAATCGACGAGGGGAAGGGCAGAGAGGAAGCGGCGAGTGAGGGGAAAGGAGTGGGGTAGTCTGGGCGCTGTCGTGGCGAGGAGAGGGAGTCCGGGGAGGCCTAGACGGCTCTAGCCGTCGAGGTGCGGTCGTCGCCCCCGGCATGCTCGACAGCGAGCTGCTTGGGGTAGACGACAAGCCCCTCGTGGGCTTGGGCCGGGGTGCAGTTAGTTGGGCCTGAGGCCGAAGGGGTGGGCTGGGATTCCTTTTTCTATTTTTCTTCTGTTTTTGTGTATTTTCCTTTTCTGTAAATTGTTTTTGCTCTGGATAAAATATCAAAGCATTTTATAAAATCTTGAAAACTTTTATGTGGGCTTATAAAATATATAGCTAGCCACTCACAAGTTTTGGAGATTTTTGAAATTCAATTAATTTGAATTTAAACTCAAATAGGGGTATTATTTAATTTCCAAGCCATGTTTGGAATATTTGAAAAATCTTGGTGCATGCAGTGGGACCCACTTCACTTTATATGTGATCATGCATATTTATAAAACTTTTCAAAAATACCAGAGGAAATTTTGGAACAAATTTTTGTCTGGCCATTTGAATTAAATTCTCAGGGCTTTTCTTTTCCCCATTTTTGAATTTCTTTTGAAATTTTTGCATGATGCAAAGGCACAAGCTTACCCTAGCACATACCTAAGTTGGGGTTTTGACAGATCAGGAGTGACTCCAGGTGCAGGAGGAGGTCGGGCCTTGATACCCAAGGTCTTGAGCGGCGGGTTGACAACAAACATTTCCTCATGCTGAGGATTAACCCATTGGTATGCAACCCATCGCTTGGCCCATTCCCGCGTGATCTTCTGAACCCTTTTCTTACGATCACCCGCGGTTTCACGTTCGGGAGTCTTCAGCTGCTCATAGAGCTCAGGAGGTAAGTCTTTAGCGGTATCAGTGAGCTTACGCCGAGGAGCCATTTTCTTCAGCGGTGGAGACTGAGGAATTGTACGTTCGAGCTGAGCTGCAAATGAAGTGAGACTATGAGAACCATACGATTCCTCAGCAGACATGTACCTGTGACAGAATTAAGTTGCGAGGGAAGTGGGGTACGGTTATATGCGTTCATGAGGAATAGGCTGAGGATAATAATGAGGCATAGGTATAGGTCTCAGAAAGCTAACAATACTGTTGAGGATTGGAGGATTCGTGAGGAAACAACAGTACTGAGGAATAAGCCATTGAGGAATAAGTGTACCAGGACTGAGGCGAATGCTGAGGAACCACGAGTCAGTCTTCTCCGGCGACGGCGAACTCCGGCGACGTTAGCACGAGAGCTTGAGGAGCTCAAGGGCGGCGGCGCGAGAGGGAGAGAAGAGGTGGGGGGAAAATGACCGTGGGGTAGAGGGCTATTTATAGAGGGGTGAAAGCTGAGGAGTTGCGAAATTTGTGGACCAGATTGTCCCTGATGGTTGGGATCCTCAGTGGTTATCATAATGGTGGATAAGCACGACGTGCGGTAAAATCGCAACAGTTAAAAAACGTAACTGATAATCCTCAATTTTCGGAAACCTGAGGACAAAGGTTGAGGATGAAGACAAATGGTCTCAGGCTGAGGAATACATGATTTCCGGACGAACGCATATGAGATAGAAAGAATAGATAAGTGAGCACAGAGGGACGGGTCCGATCACGTTCACCTAGATGAAGAAGCAAATGCTGAAGAACAATAACTATAGGTGAACGCTGTTGAGGACAAGCACGGTAATCATCAGCAATGAAGACTTCAACTGAGGAAACTGAGGAACAACAGATCCTGAGGAATTTGGGTGGTGGCGCTACCCACCTTATAGGGAATGAGACACTTGATACCATACACTTTTCGTATGGATCTTGAGTCAATTCCATGTTAATTTCTTCACACTTAGCAAGGTAGTTCCTCATGATTTGAGGAGTACGACGCATTGTGTGTTGTACATCAGGATTCTTCAATATTGTTTAAGCGTTAGGATGTGTGTCCATTCACTAGACGTTTGAGGAATCTAAGATATTTATCTCACACCTCAGAGTGCTAAATCGCTTCTCATCCAAAGGCTTAGTGAATATATCAACAAGTTGGTCTTCAGTCTTCACGTGGCTGATGACGATGTCTTCCTTCAATACATGATCCCGAAGAAAGTGATACCGAATCTCAATGTGCTTCGTCCTCGAGTGCTGTACTGGGTTCTGAGAGATCTTGATGGCGCTCTCATTGTCACATAGTAGTGGTACTTTCTTCAGGTTGATGTCGTAGTCCTTCAGAGTTTGCTTCATCCAAAGAAGTTGTGAGCAGCTAGCACCAGCAGCAATGTATTCAGCTTCAGCAGTGGAGAGGGAGACGCAGTTCTGCTTCTTCGATGACCAACACACCAGAGAGCGTCCGAGGAAATGACATGTTCCTGAGGTAGACTTCCGATCCACTCGATCTCCAGCATAATCTGAGTCTGAGTACCCAACGAGATCCAGCTGTGTGCCTTTTGGATACCATAAGCCTAGCGACGGGGTGTGAGCCAAATATCGAAGAATTTGTTTCACCACTTGGTGATGCCATTCCTTAGGTGCCGCTTGGAATCGGGCACACATGCAAACGCTCAACATTATATCAGGCCTAGATGCACATAGATATAGAAGAGAACCTATCATGAAACGGTATACCTTTTGATCGTAGTCCTTGCCATTTTCATCAGGGCCTAGTTGCCCATTTGTAGGCATCGGGGTCTTGATACCCTTACAGTCTTGCATCCCGAATTTCTTCAGGCACTCCTTGAGGTACTTCTCCTGAGAGATGAAGATGCCGTTGCGTTGTTGACGAATTTGTAGCCCTAATAAGAACTTAAGTTCACCCATCATGGACATCTGGTACTGTTCACTCATCAAGAATGCAAATTCTTCACTGTATTTCTTGTTAGTGCATCCAAATATGATGTCATCAACATAGATTTGACATATGAATAATGCATCATCATATCGTTTTGTGAAAAGAGTTGGATCGAGGGAACCAGATTTGAAGCCCTTGCTGATGAGGAAGTCCCTTAGTGTCTCATACCAAGTCCGAGGGGCTTGCTTCAGTCCATAGAGGGCTTTCTTCAATCTGTACACCATATCAGGTTTGTTTGCGTCTTCAAAGCCTGGGGGTTGAGCAACATATACTTCTTCCTCGATATTACCATTGAGGAAAGCACTTTTCACATCCATTTGATATAACTTGATATTATGATGGTTAGCGAATGCAAGCATAATACGAATAGACTCAAGTCTAGCAACAGGAGCGAAGGTTTCACCGAAGTCGATTCCCTCGACTTGTGTATATCCTTGTGCTACGAGACGAGCTTTGTTTCTGATGACTTGTCCATCTTCATCAAGTTTGTTGCGGTAGATCCAGTTCGTGCCGATGAAATTGTGTACTCGAGGATCAGGACGTTTGACTAATTCCCAAACATCATTCAGTTTGAACTGAAGAAGTTCGTCTTGCATCGCCTGAATCCATTCCGCTTCTTGGAATGCCTCGGTGACTTTGGTGGGCTCTGAAATTTATACAAACGAGAAATGCCCACAAAAGTTAGCTATACGATTAGCTCTTGCACGAGTGAGGGGACCTGGTAGATTGACGTCGGCGAGGATTCTGTCCACTTGAACTTCATTCGCCACGCGAGGAAGACGAGGAAGATGATCTTGAGGCGCATCTTCGTCACTGCTATCAGATTCATTTGCATCTGCTTCAAGTACTTCAGGAGCTTCAGGGGTATCAGGAGCCTCAGGATCAGGATCGTCATCAGGATTATTTGCATCAGGATTTGGGTGTTCTTCAGGAGCAGGAGGTATGTGTGTTTCTTCAGGATGATCCACAGGAATGATATCACCAGCACCCATCTTCTTGATCTGTTCCTCAGGTGGTGCTTCATCTAAATCATGTGGCAGGTGCTCTCTTTGGGAGCCGTCAGATTCATCAAACCGCACGTCTACAGTTTCAACAATTTTATGATGATTTTTGTTGAAAACTCTTTAGGTGTGCGATTTGAGGCCATAGCCAATCATGAAGCCTTCATAGGCTTTAGGCTCAAATTTAGATTGATGATGAGGCTCACGGATCCAACAAGGTGCGCCGAAGACCTTGAAGTAACTTACATTGGGTTTCTTACCAACCATTAGCTCGTATGAAGTTTTCTTGAGGAACTTATGAAGATACACCCGATTGACGATGTGGCAGGCAGTGTTGATTGCTTCAGCCCACCATATGAGAGGCGTGTTGTATTCAGCAAGCATCGTTCGAGCCATCTCGATGAGGGTTCTGTTCTTCCTTTCAACGACTCCATTTTGCTGAGGAGTGTATGGAGCCGAGAACTCATGAGTGATGCCCATCTCATCGAGGAATTCCTGTACACCAGAGTTCTTGAATTTGGTGCCGTTGTCTCTTCGAATGTGCTTGATCTTTAGGCTGTAGTTGTTCATGACGCGCTTAGCGAAGCGTTTGAAGACAACTTGGGTTTCTGACTTAAAAGTGAGGAAATGCACCCAAGTGTAACGTGAGAAGTCATCAACAATAACTAGACCATAGCAATTTCCTCCGGAGATTGAGTACTTAGGAGGACCGAAGAGGTCCATATGAAGAAGCTCAAGAGGACGAGTAGTAGTCATGATGGTCTTGGCAGGATGCTTGGCCTTGATCATCTTTCCAGCTTCGCAAGCACCACACAGCCAGTCCTTTGTGAATCTGACTTCCTCAATCCCGAGGACATGTTTCTTCAGTACTAGCTTCTGGAGATTCCTCATTCCAGCGTGGCCGAGTCTTCGATGCCATAGCCAGCACTCTGAGGCTCGATCCATGAGGCATGTAGCGACCTGAGGACCTTCAGAGAAATCTACAATATACAGATCACCTTTCCTAACTCCACTGAAGACAATGGAGTTATCGCTAACCATATAGACAGCACAACCATATTTTCCGAAGAGAACAACGAGATCAAGATCACATAGCATAGATACAGACATCAAGTTGTATCCAAGGGATTCAACAAGCATGACTTTATCAATGTGTTGGTCTCGAGAGATAGCTACTCTGCCGAGACCCAATACCTTACTTTTACCTTTATCGGCGAAGGTGATGGTTTTCTTTGAAGAAGGACTCAGAGATGATTCCATAAGAAGGCTTCTGTCACCAGTCATGTGATTTGTGCATCCACTGTCCATCACCCATTCAGTCTTTCCCTGCAACGGAATTAGTATCTCATACAACAAGTTATGAGCCAGTCTCAGTTTGAGGATTTTATGGTTCCTCAGAATTAATTCCTCGGGACGTTCCTCTGGATTGATTCTATGAAACCAAACAATATAAATATCCTTCAACTGACTCAAATGATGTTGTCCTGGGCATATGATCTGCAAGATTTATGATTGCCTCAAGACATGTCCCTGCAAAGATGGTCAGTTCTTCTTTACCACCCACATCTTAATGGGTGGTTTTGAGGTATATGAGGACTGATGATGGCGATGAGACCTAATGGGACGTGAGATGGTGGTATCAGGATAAACAAATGAGTAAGCATTCTTATGAGGGGCTTCCCTGTGAACAAAATGGTTAGCTGATACATGATGATAACCATTTCCATTTGAGGTATCGTCCTCAGATGATACGCTCAGCTCATTTGCATCTGCATTCACAGGAAGGTTAGTGATGAGGTCCTTCTGAACCCAGATCTGCTTGACTGGAGGACCGTTCCTGCAGTTAGTTCCGATGTATCTGGCGAATACCTCACCATTAACATCCTTAAATAGTTTATAGTTTGAGTCAAAAGACTCAATCACCACATCTGAGGAAACATCATCATAACCAAATAAAGTATAGGGATCAGGAGGAGGCATCTTTGCCCGAACCCAAGTGGTCTATGGATATTGTTCAGGTTTCAAGTAAGACCCATCAGGGTTGAGTTTCCGAGTGAATGCGACACCTTCTTTCCTCGGGTTCCTGTTGAGAATCTGATTCTTGAGGATGTCACAAAGAATCTGATGTCCTTTCAGACTCTTGAACATGCCGGTTTCCAGTAGACTCTTCAACCTAGCATTTTCTTCAATAATGTCTATGGTATCCTCAGATGAGGGGTTAGATACCACAGAAGGAATAGAAATAACAGAGTCTGGCGACATTGAAGGACTAGGCACAGAGGTAATACGGTCATGTTCAATGCATTTTAAACAGGGAGGATTAAATCCTTCTTGCTGCATGATGATCTGTTGGGAGAGGAGTGAATCATTTTCTTTCCTCAGATCGTCATGAGACATCCTCACGCGTTCAAGTTCTTGCTTCCTCATGAGGAACTCATGAGCCAGCTTCTCATGATCGGTGAGGAGTGCCTCATGACGACTGAACAAGTCATCAAACTTTGGCTGAAGAATTTTTGATTCATCAGTCAATTTTTGAGTCTTCGTCATTTCCTCAACCAACATATCATCACTCTTGTTTAGTGAGATCTGGATCTTTTCAAGTGCACGTTGTTGCTTAGATGCAAGTTTAGCAAGTTTAGCATAGTTTTCATCAGGTTCTTCATCAGAGGGATCATCTGATGATGAGTAAGTAGATACCTTGGAGGACTTGGACATGAAGCAGAAGGCAGGGGTTGTGTCTTCAGCTTCATCATCAGCATGTGATGGGTCAGATTCCTCAGTGCTGAAGATTGACTTGGAGACAAGCGACGTGGCAAGAGCCAGACCGGCCACACCCTCAGATTCTTCTTCCTCAGCATCAGGGTTGGAACCAGATTCTTCAGAGTCCAATTCTTTGCCGAGATATGCACGAGCCTTACGGGAATTGCTATTCCTATATCCAGCAGACTTTTAGGATCTTGAGGATTTCTTCTTTGTCTTTTCATCAGAACTGTCATCTTTCCCTTTCTTTTTCTTCTTCAGTCTAGCTTCCTTTTCCCATAGAGAACACTCAGCGATGTAATGCCCAGGTTTCTTGCACTTGTGGCTGACTCTCTTTCTTGTTTCGACAGAGTCATCATCTTTTCTTTTTCTTGAGGAAGATCTTGAGGAATTTCCGAAGCGATTCTTCTTTGTGAATCTTTGGAACTTTCTGGTGAGGAGAGCAAGTTCCCGGCTGAGGATTTCAGGATCATTAGTATCAGCCTCAGACTCTTCATCAGAGGACACTCTTTGTGCTCTAGCTTTTAGCGCGCGGACCTTAGGCGTGGAGCTGTACAAATCTCGTTTTTCAGAGAGCTTCAGTTCATGAGAATTGAGGCGCTCGAGAATGTCAGCTGGATCCAGAGTCTTGAAGTCAGGTCTATCTTGAATCATCAGCGATAGGAACTCAAATGAGTCATCCAGTGACCTCAGTAGTTTCTTCACCACCTCATGATCTATGATATCAGCGGAACCAAGTGCTTGAAGTTCATTGGATATGTCAGTGAGTCTGTCAAAGGTTTGCTGCACGTGCTCGTTGTCCAGCCTCTTGAACCTGTTGAAGAGATTGCGGAGTGTATCAACTCGTGAGTCTCGTTGAGCAGAGAATCCTTCATTGACTTTTGACAGTCTTGTCCACATCTTCTTTGCAGTATCCAGACCACTGATACGGTTGAACTGAGCCTTGTTGAGATGACCACCAATGATGCTTCGAGCTTTTGCGTCAAGCTGCCAGTTCTTCTTGACAACTTCAGGAGCAGTCATCAGATTTGCTTCAGGAATGCCTTGATCAACAATATCCCACAGATCCTTGTCAATGGCTTCAAGATGCATCCTCATCTTATTCTTCCAGTATGGATAGTCTGTCCTGTCAAAGATGGGGCAGTTTGAGGCAACGCTCATTGTACCTGAGGTCGACATAACTAAAACTCCAGGTGGTTAAACCGAATCACACAGAACAGGGGAGTACCTTGCTTTGATACCAATTGAAAGTGCAATATATCGACTAGAGGGGGGGGGGGTGAATGGGAGATTTTTAAATATCTCGAGGAATTTCTAGTTCCTCAGGACCGAGGCAATACGAAATTGAGGAAGTTGAAACCTGAGGAAGAACACACGAAGTACAATAGCAATGACGTGAATGAAAAACAACCTATTGCACAGCTACGGTAAGATTGAGGCACGAACTGAGGAATCATTGCAAAGTGAACTCAGAAAGTAAAGCATCAGGATAAGTCATCAGTGCATAAACATAGTAACCGAGGTTGAAGAAATAGCACCGGGGCACTGAAGACGAAGACTTGATGAACCAGTTCAAGTTGCTGTGACAACTCTACGTCTGGTTGGAGAGGCTGAGATTGAACTCAAAAGACATAGTCTTCACCTTATTCTCCTTGAACTAGAGTCCTCAGACTCCGTCCAATAACTCAGGTGAGTCTTCAAGGTAGACTCCCAAAACCTTCACAGACTCAGTCACTCCGGGAAGTCACAATTGCATCTTGACTTCCTCATACTGAAGACTTCTACACCGGCTGGAAGATCACAGTCTTCAAGAGTAAAAAGCTTTGGATCACTTGAACGACTTCCTTAGAAATGCTCAACTACTCAGGCTGGTGGTTTTCCTCACTTAGGTTCTTCAGTGTCCTCAGAGGTGGGTTGCTCTCAAATGACAAGTGTCAGTTTTTATCTCGGAGCAGCCAACCCACAAATGGGGCTGGGGGTGGCTATTTATAGCCGCGGAGCAACCCCAGGTGAAAGGACATAAATGCCCATGCACGCAATTACTCTCGTGCCCTCGGATATGACCGTTGATAGACAAGTTGTAGCCTCTTACCACGCAACACGTGGCATGGTCAAACTATTCTCTCTCCTCACAATCTTCAGAAGAATCGCACTGGCGATCTCCAGACTCCTCAACCGAAGTTAGTTACCTCAGTGTCCTGAAGAACAACGTCTCAGACACCCGAGGACTGAACTTCTACTGCAGGAGATTTCTTCAGGGTATTCTTCAGGATTTCTAATTGAGCATTTCCTCAGAAATACAGAACTCATTTTCCTCAACCCCTCCAACAGTGCGGTGTTTTCCTACGACTCAAGAAGTATAAAAAGTCTTAGCGAAGACTACGCTTCTACTTCGTCTTCAGCGCGAACGTCCTCAGGATCGTCCTCAGCTTCAGCTTCAACCGAATGCTTCAGGATCCTGATTCCTCAGGATTTCGCACAACTTCATTCTTCAGGAAACACACCGATTTCTCCAATGTTCCTCAACATTTTGGGGGGTCGACAACGGTGGTTAAACACCTCATCAGGGATTGTTCTCCTGTGTATAGTCACAAACACATCAGTCCCTTAACCGTTTTGTCATCAAACTCCAAAACCTCAAGGGGAGAGCACTTGATTCACTTACAACATGTCCTTGGTCATTTTGAGGTACTTTAATATATACTTTACTGTTGTCTAGTGGCTTTCGCTAGGATATGTATGGTATCTGTTGGTGACACTCGGAGCATGGACAAGATTAGTAAAAGGATCGAGATAGACCTAGAGGGGGGTGAATAGGTCTTTTTACAAATTTTAACACTACTTATCAATTTTAGGAAATAATGCGGAAGATAAAGGTGAGCCTAACAATTGCAAGGTTTAACAAGGTTTGACAAGAAGAGCAATAAGCACAATATACTAAAGCAAGTGAGGGGCCACTAATACGGTAGTACAAGTAATAAGGGGAAAGAGTAGGGATAACCGAAAGACGTGAAGACAACGATGTATCCCAATTTTCACTTCCTTGGAGGGAAGCTACTCACCGTTCGGAGAGAGTGGGTGAAACCATGAAGGAACACCAACGCCACGAAGGCTCACTCTATTCCCCTTGAGATATCACCACGAAGGCGATTCCCAACCACTACCGGTTGACCTTAAAGGTGGTCACCAAACCCTCTCAAACTCAACGGGGGTAATCACAATGGTCGATTCCTCTACGAAGAACTCCTACCCGCCTAGGAGTCTCCAACCTCCAAGAGTAACAAGATCAATGGGAAATGCTCAAGACGTGCTCAAAACCCGATTTGCTTTGGTTGGAAGATGGGGAAGGGGCGGATCTATCACTAGGTGAAAGATCCGTCAAGAACTCTCAAGGAACTCTCCAGGATCTGAGATTTTGTGAGGGAGAGAGTGAGAGGGAGCACTTGTGTTCTTGGGTGTTTGAAAATGAAGTGGTCAACCCTCACAAGAGGGGGTGAGGGGGTATTTATAGCCCAAGGGAAAAATAGTCGTTGGGGAAATATGCTGTGTAAGTGTCGGACGTCCGTCAGGTATCGGACGTCTGAAAGTTCACATGTCGGACGTCCGAGCCAGGTCGGACGTCCGAAGTGTTCAATATGAGTGCAGCAGCCAACACCAGAAGAAAAAGGTCAGTAGCACATCGGACGCCCGATAGAGTTCGGACGTCCGAGGGGTCCGGACGTCCGAAACACGTCGGAAGTCCGGCATTTTTACATGCCTACTGACCTTTCCTACGATAAACGGTATATGAGATGTCGGACGTCCGATGGTTGTCGGACGTCCGAAACTTTGAAATGTCGGACGTCCGAAACTCGTCGGACGCCCGAAAAGCAGTGATCAGATTTTTACATTTGAGCTCCGATTTTGTGTCGAGATGTTTTTGTTTTAATTAGCTTTGAGCAAATCTTAAACACAAATCCACTCATCCCCTCTTAATAGTGCGGGGATCCCTATACTCAAGATAAACCAAAAAGCTTACGCTTCAACATGAATTGGATCCGTATCTTGAGCATATTGACATGATTAGATGGTCCTTGATCCACCACCACAAAGAACCGAGGACTAAAACCTGAGATATACTTGGCAAACATTATTAGTCCTCTATATGTACATTGTCATCAACATCAAAATATAATTAAGGGCAAGATAGCACTTTCAATCTCCCCCTTTTTGGTAGTTGATGACAACATACATATAGCTCCCAAAATTATTCAGAATTTTCTTTTGGTGGGAGAAATTTTTACTATGAACTCCCCCTTAATGTGTGCATATAAGATTCTTTACTTTACACAAGATGCACACATTTGGGGCGAGTCACAATACATGATATCAAGGCAAGCAATCATTGATTATGGAGATGACAGATTAGATTGCACCCAAACATAATAGACCCATAAGCCAAAAGCCAGCCAAAGGCAAGAGCAAGACCATGCATAACACAAAGTACACATAAAGATCATCACACAAACAGGTCTTAACACACCAGATCCCATACAACGACATAATCAAGTCTCGATCACCTAGACAACATAAGTAAAACACATATGACTCTCCCCCTTTGGCATCAAGTACCAAAAAGGGGCACACGTGCTGACGAAACTAGTGAGTCCCACTGCCACTTGCGCCAGGGTCTCCAGGGAAGAAATCCGCCCACTCCGGTCCCGTAGGGAAATCGAAGCCAAAATCAGCGGGAGGAGCATCGGGAAGGCGCTCATCATCACTGACGTTGGCCTCTCCAGTTGCACGCAAATGGGCCTTCAGGGAGTTCTTGGACTGGATGAGACGCGAGACCACCGTGTTGTTGGAGTGGCAGTTGAACGAAATAGCGCGCATCATAGCCGCTTGGGCCTTACCCAAGAACTGAGCCATACGACGCATAGGAGCCTGCTCCACAGACTGACGGTGAAGGTTTCCACGAACAGTGGTGTGCATCGGAACAGGGCGCGTCAGGACAACCTCAGGAGCATGAAAGTACATGTGCTCCGGAATGGACCAAAAAGCGTGGGGCTGAGTGATCTCCAATGGAGAGGAGACGACGTACTGAATGAGTGCCATGATGAAGGGTGCATGGGGATATTGGCGACGCTGCTGAAGGCTCGCCATCCGAATCTCGTGCCAAAGATAGTGGGCCACATCAAGACGCTTGAGAGGGGTGTCATGGATATGGCACATCAGTGTGATAGCAGAGCTGCTGCAATGAGCCTTATCACAGACTTGGGATACAGAGTCCGGAGCACGCACTGGTACAGGAACCTATAGGGATGCTTCCAAATGGATATGTCATTTTCCTTCCTGTAGCTGTCATCACCACGAATCCCAGACTTAACAAAACACAGACAGTCATTGATCCCCTTGGGCTTCTCCTTGTTAGTGGCATGAATCCGGACACCAGAGGAGCGAATGTTCAGGGCTCTCTGAAACTGAGCAAAAGTGGTCGTGCACTGCTGCTCACCAGTCATCCATGATATCTCGCAGTGATTGGTGTGGAAGTAGCATGTGGCATAGAACTGGAGGATCGCAGCAGTGTTCCAGTCACGCCGAAAGCTGAAGACTGGACCGAGCCCCACAGAATCAATAATATCCATCACACCGGGAAACTTGTCCGGATTTTCCTGTATGAAGTCAAGAGGGATGCAGGCATGAGAGTTTGCAAGTTCCTGACGTGAAGATATCGGCCTGCACATTGGTCCGGAACCTGCCATCCAGACAATCCTAAGGATCCTCAAACTGATTAACACGGTGAAGCTTGCGGTATGCATCCAAAGAAATCTTCTAGTAGTCCGCCATCAGACGGCCAGTAGCAACCACCGGCTCAGATGAGATATGTATCGGAGGCATAGGAGGAGCATCAGGATCCTCATCATCACGAGCACCAGATGCCGATGAGGAGCCCTTAGTTGGGCGACGCACCCCAAGTTTGGAGGGGCCAGTCACCACTGGGGGATCATCTTCTTCAACCAAAAACTCCTCCTCATCCTCAAATTCAGAGGCATAGGCGCTATCCTCCACGCTAGAAGTGTGCTCACTGTCCGAGGAGGGTTCCGTGTACGTCGGTTGCTTCATGCGGCGACGAAGACGGGGTGGTTCATCCCCGGAACCACCTAGCCATACGTGAGGAATATGAGCAAGGAACCCTAACCAACAAATGGAGACACACGAAGGAGGGAAAGATAGGCATGAGCATACCACGGGAACCGGAGGCCTCACGATTCTTGCGACCGCAGGTTTTCGTCCTCACCATCGCGAATCCCTAGAGTAAGGAGATGCAAGGATGAGGCAAGAACCGGCCAAAATGGGCAAAACCAATTGGATGAACGCGGAGATCGGGACGAGGAGTACCGCGGGTGAGGAGATCCGAAGGAGAGGAGCACCGGGGCGGCCGGCGGCGGCGCACGAGGGACTCCAGAGAGGAATGGCCGAGGGGAAAGAAAACTGCCCCCTCGGCCCGATGCCCAGTATATATAGTGCAACCAACTTTGGACGTCCGATGCGTTTCAGACGTCTGACGTGTCGGACGTCCGAAATCCAACGGATTTCCGAAGATGGCTGAGTCTGCGCAGGCTAGTCAGGCTGGGCAATCAGGTGTGGGAAACAGGGAATGTCGGAAATCCGACGAGTTTCGGACGTCCGACGTGTTGGACGTCCGAAATCCAACGGATTTCCGACAGGCTACTGGGATTTGACGTATAAGCCCGAAAATGTGGAAAGATAGTCGACACAATAATTTCAAAAAACCTTGACAGGGGCCAAAAGTAGAGAAACACAGAAAATCATAACCATGGATGCACACATTAATGAGCAAATCAAACCTTTCACAAAGGAGAGGCGGTGGCCGAAGCCACCATGTTTGAGTGTATAGTGCTTTGACACCGCGAAGATGTACCTTGGGTTCAAAGACACTTACTCCATCGATAACCGCTACACGTGGGGATCAACTTATGCATCACGTAGAAAGAGAGAACTCATTGATTGAGTGTCTCCCCCTACATATATGCCTACATCTAGACAAGATAGTTGCTATATGCATGAATGAGAGCAAGATACCCCTAGGCCGAGAAGCTAAAACGTTCCAAGATACCAAGTTCACCCCTTAATTGGCAAAACCTTGCTTCATCCAATGGTTTCGTGAAAATATCGGCAAGTTGCTTGTCGGTGCCCACATGTGCAAGAACAATATCACCCTTTTGAATGTGATCCCGAATGAAGTGATGACGAATGTCAATATGCTTGGTGCGAGGATGTTGACACGGGTTGTTGGCAATCTTGATAGCACTTTCATTGTCACATAAGATGGGTACCTTCTTATAGGTGAGGCCATAATCCTTCAAGGTTTGCCTCATCCATAGAACTTGAGTAGCACAACTTGCGGCGGCCACATACTCGGCTTCGGCGGTGGAGAGGGAGACACAATTTTGCTTCTTGGAATGCCAACTTACCAATGAGCGCCCAAGAAATTGGCATGAACCAGATGTTGACTTCCGATCCACCTTATCTACGGCCCAATCCGCATCGGTGTACCCCAAGATATCAAACTTGGCTTCCTTGGGGTACCAAAGACCCAACAAAGGAGTATGAACAAGGTATCTAAAAATGCGCTTAACCGCCAAATGACGACTCTCCATAGGAGAAGTTTGATATCTTGCACACATTCCTACGCTAAGCATAATATCCCGTCTAGATGCACAAAGGTAAAGCAATGACCCAATCATAGAACGATAAAGAGTAGCATCAAACGGAATACCGGAAAGGTCTTGATCTAGATATCCCTTGGTTGGCATGGGTGTCTATCATGGCTTGGCATCCTTCATACCAAACTTCACGAGCATGTCTTGAATGTACTTTGTTTGAGAGATGAAGGTTCCTTCGGCAAATTGATCGATTTGAAATCCAAGGAAGTACTTCAAGCTCCCCATCATGGACATCTCAAAGTTCTTGGTCATAGTTTCCGAGAACCACTTGCACAAAGATGGATTAGGAGAACCAAATATTATGTCATCTACATAGATTTGGCATATGAGAAATTCACCATTGGTTCTCTTGGTAAAAAGAGTGGCATCAATGACACCCCTCACAAATCCTTCCTTGAGTAAAAACTTCCTAAGATGGTCATACCAAGCCCTAGGGGCTTGCTTAAGACCATATAATGCCTTATGAAGTTTTTACACGTGGTCCTTGTGATGAGGGTCACAAAAGCCGGGTGGTTGTGCTACATATACATCATCTTGTAGAGGACCATTAAGGAAAGCACTTTTTACATCCATTTGAAATAATGGACATCCATTGAATGCGACATAATCAAGAAACATGCGTATAGATTCAAGACGAGCAACGGGAGCAAAGGTATCATCAAAATCCAAGCATAACTATGAAGGTTGAGATGTGCGTACTCTGAATTTGTGTGTCTAAATGCATATGCAACACATTCCATACGAGTTATGACGATCATAGATATGACCACTTTGCTAGAGTTTCTCTTACCAATTACTTTGAAGATTTGTTACTTCATACTTTGAAAATGAGGATTCGCTAATGATTTTCCCTTTTACATGTGACGCCTGCATGGAATTTAGAAATTGCACCGTGCCTGGTTGACAAGTTGATCAGAGAATCTTAGTCCCAGGGGTTTCCCATATCCTCACGGCCTTCTGGAGAATAGATCAATGCTCAAGATGTTAATTTTCCATCTCCATCCTTAATTAAGTGTCAAGTTTCATAGAATTCAATGTTACCTTGGTAATCTCTAACGACGCTTCTCATACGTCTTCAATGCATCGGTAATTTTTGTATGATATATTGCTATCAATTTCATACTCTCTGAGCATATATTTTTATCATTTTTATGGACTAATGTATGATTTTAGTGCCAAGTGTCGGTTTTTGTTTTCTAATGTTTTCGTATTTTAAAAAAATACTAAATAAATATTGAGGAAAATCAACAAAAAATGTTCAAAAAGATTCATACCAAAAGAGAACCAGGAGGCTAGGGCTACTCACAATTCACATGTGGCCACCCCTAGGGCACACTCGGCTGCCTTGGGGGGTCTCATGTGACCAATGGACCCCTGATACGGTGAGGATCTCTCACTCCTCGTTGGTTACCCCAAGTGGAAGGTGAGATGTAGCGTAGCAGCAAATTTCCCTCGGTAAAGATACCAAGGTTATCGAACCAGTAGGACTCCAAGAGATACAAGAAGGTGTCACGGCGCTTGACGTGGACCTGCACACAGACACAAATAACTTTGCTCCCAACGAGTACAGAGGAGTTGTCAATTCCTCCAACCTTGCCGTTTACAAAGGTTCAACGCAAGAGATAATAATAGTGGCAACTAAAAGTAAAGACTGAAAGTAAACAGTAATGTGAAGATGGACCGGGGTCCCGTGATTTTCACTAGTGATGTCTCTCTCCCAAAAGACGATAAATTTGCTAGCGAGGTAAACAAATCACAACTGGGCAATTGAAAGAATTATGAACGCACCGCAATGCTAACTATGCTGCAAAGAAAGGAAGGGCTCAAAAGCAATGGGCAGTACGCCAAGGTAAGTAGACCGAAATCCAACTGCATCTACTACGAATCATCCACCTTGAGATATCTATCCAGAACATCTCGCTGGTATTAAGTTGCGAATCCCACCCAAAGTGTAAACTCAAAGCAACAGACAACTGCATTAAAAGAACTTTGCGTAAAGTAAACAATCCTTGCAGCCGTGGACACAAGCACCGTTGTTTTATCCCTGGTGGCAACAACACATCCCCTAGTCTCATGTTTCTGTCACTCAAGCTAGACATCAAGGGGCTGAACCCACAATCAAGCATAACGCTCCCTCTTGGAGTTGCAACAAATCACTTGGCCAAAGTAAAATACGGCAATGGAGAACATGCAAGAATTTACTCAAGAACAAAATATAAAAGAGAACAATCAAATATATTACTCATCACAATCTGAACATAGTCTCATAATCCATCAGATCCCAGAAAACTCAGCATAGCAACAGCAAAAATTACAAAGGTGCCTCGATCATGTGAGGCAGCTCATGAGGTCTCGAAAGTGGAAGCACAAAGAGGGGAGAGAATTACATCACATAGCTACTGGTCACGGACCCATGGTCCAAGGGAAACTACTCACGGTACATACGGGAGGCGTCCATGGCTATGGATGGTCTCCCGGAGGGGGTTCCTCCTCCCGGCAGGGTGCCGGGGCAGCTTCTCCAGGCAGCCCCGATCTAGAAACGGCGGCGGCGGCGGTACAGAGGCGAGATCGTGGAAAATAGATCGATATCAGGGGTTGATGTGCGAGGTAATGATAGTGATTTCTCGCCCTTCGTTGGTGAGCCCCAAGTGGAAGGCGTGATGTAGCACAACAACAAATTTCCCTCCGTAAAGATACCAAGATTTGTCTCCAGTAGGACTCCGGAGATGATAAGTAGGTGTCAGCGGCGCAACTGACGCGGACCTGCACACAGACACAAATAACTTTGTTCCCAACGAAGTTCAGAGAGGTTGTCAATCTCTCCGGTCTTGTTGTTCACAAAGGATCAAGCACAAAGGATAATGATAGCAACTGAAAGTAAAAGCAGAAAAGTAAATGAGCGTGGAAACAATAATGAGGATATGGACCGGGATACGTGATGTTCACTAGTGATGCCTCTCTCCCAAAAGACGATAAAACTGCTATGCGAGGTGAACAAATTACTGAAGGGCAATTGACAGGATTATGAACGCACCGCAATGCTAACTATGCTAAAAAAGAAAGGAAGAGTCTCAAAAGCACGGGCAGTACGCCAAAATAAGTAGACCGAAATCCAACTGCATCTACTACTAATCATCCACCTTGAGATATCTATCCAGAACATCTCGCTGGTATTAAGTTGCGAGCCCCACCCAAAGTGTAAACCCAAAGCAACAGACAACTGCATTAAAAAGCACTTTGCGTAAAGTAAACAATCCTTGCAACTGCGGTTACAAGCACCGTTATTTTCCCCCTTGTGGCAACAGCACATCCCCTAGACTCATGTTTCTGTCACTCAAGCGTGTCATCGGGGGGCATGAACCCACAATCGAGCATAACGTTCCCTCTTGGAGTTACTACCTACTACTTGGCCAAAGAAATAAACGGCAACGGAGAACATGCAAGAATTACTTAGGAACAAAAATATAAGAGATAAGAACCAAATATATTACTCAATCACAATCTGAACATAATCTCATAATCCATCAGATCCCATCAAACTCAGCATAGCAATAGAAGAAAGATTACAAAAGTTCCTCGATCATGTAGGGCAGCTCATGAGGTCTAAACCATGAAGAACAAAGAGGGGAGGAGAACATCACATAGCTACTGATCACGGACCCATGGTCCAAGGAAAACTACTCACAAGACATCCGGGGAGCATCCATGGTGGAGAGGAGACTCCCGGAGGTCAACCCTCCCTCCGGCAGGGTGCCGGTAAGAGGTATTCTGGTGCTCCCGATCTCGGAAGTGCGGCGGCGGCGGAACAGAGGAGAGATGCCGAAAAAGGGTTCTGTTCTCGGAAGTTTCCCGTGACGGAGAATATATAGGCGAAGGGGGGCAGCCAGGGGGGCCACCAGGGGTCCAGGCGCCCCCTGGTGCGACCAAGCCCTAGGGCGCGCCACCAGGGCGCCTGGGCCCCTGGTGGTGGCCCTCTGGCCCCACCCAGGTTCTTTCTGAAGGTTCCTTCACGCTGATTTTTTATCTGAACTTTCCCGAATTTTTGGAGCACTTTTTATATGGGGGAAAACTGAAATATAAAAACAGCAGAAAATAGGAACTGGCACTGTGGTGCACTGAGTTAATAGTTTAGTCCAAATATGATCAAAAGTGTATGAAAGTGTATCTAGATCATAGCAATATCACACAAAACATGCATGGAGCAAGCAGAAATTATATATACGTTTTGGACGTATCAGGGGTTTCCACCCCGAGGGCTAAATATAGGCGAAGGGGGGCACCGAGAGGGGCCACAGGTCAGCCAGGAGGCCCCCTGGCGCGGCCTAGGGTGGGGCCGCGTCAGGGACCCTTCTCGAGTCCCTGTGGTGGCCCCCTTCCCTTCTTTGGTGTTTCCGGAAGCTTCCGGGTCGCTGATTTTTTATCTGATTTTTCCAGTTTTTTTGGAGTACTTTTAATGGCCGGAAAACCTGAAATACAAAAACAGCAAAAAAAAGCAACTGGCAGCTGGGTGCACTGGGTTAATAGATTAGTCCAAATATGCTCAAAAGTGTATGAAAGTTCAAGAAAATCATGGCAAAATCACACAAAACATGCATGGCGCAAGCAGAAATTATAGATACGTTTGGGACGTATCAACATCCCCAAGCTTAATTCCTGCTCGTCCTTTAGTAGGTAAATGATAACAAGCATAATTTCTGTGGTGACATGCCACACAACCATATAAGGACTTTTAAGTAAAGCAATCAAAGCATTCAATTCAATTCAAGTCTTAACAAGCAAGAGTCTATATTAGCATTGACACAAGCAACAAAAGAACAAAAGGTGCAAGAGCTCTCGCTGTCCGTTACTCGAATGTCTCCAGATGGTGTTTGAGTGCAAGCAGGGGACTGGGAAAAAGAGAGAAAAAAGGTTGTTGAGAACAACTATCTACTAAAGTTTCACACTTAGTCTCCTTTGGATTCTTATCTTGACTCGTCCCCAGACCACTAGCCAGCTACAAGTCAAACTGATCCACTCCTTTTCGATATTTTGAGCACTCATGCAATGGATGAGCGTGAGCAAGAAAGTTGACACCTAAAAGGCGAAACAGAAAGAAGGTGGAGGAGGAAGACAAAAAAAGGTGTGAAAGGCTCACATCAATGAGGACAATCATAGGCGAGAGAAGGCCATATGATAGATATGATGTGAGGAGTAGGGATTGCCATGCAACGGATGCACATGTGAGCTAAAAGCTCACCAAGGAAACTAGTGGGGGTGCATCTAACTTGCTTGCTCAAGAAGACCTAGAGCTCGTTTGAGGAGGCTCATCATTGGAATATACAAGCCAAGTTCTATAGTGTGAAGGTCCCCACATAGCTATATGCATGATGATGATCTCTATAGAGTACAAGGGATAGAGGATGAAGTACTAGTGTGGATCTCTCAAAAGGAATAGTAGTGTGCCCCCTTCTCTCTTTTTATTTTTCTTTTTCTCTTTTTTCTGTTTTTTTGTATATTTTTGGTGGCCTCAATGGCTCTTTCTATTGAAATCTCATTTGTCCTCTTTGGGATCTTTTGATTTTGTCCTCTTTGGGATCTTTTCCTCACTTTAGGGGAAACACTCTATATTTTACAAGAATATTGGAGATCTTTCACACTTTACAAAGGTACTCACATAAAGAAGATATAACTATCATGATGCAAATGTATGCTTCTGCCAGGATAGCAGGATATGCAATGATACTAGCGCGTCATGTAGCAATGATTAGGGAAAGGCCCAACTAGCATGCGGCTCATCGATCAAGCAAGTAGCATGTATGACATGAAGATCAAGTCATGAGAAGATGGATGTTGCATGGCAATGTATCTCGGAAAGGCTATGAAAATGCCTTGTAGGTAGGTATGGTGGCTGTTTTGAGGAAAGATATAAGGAGGCTTATGATGACAGAGCGTATCGTGCCAAGGGTTTGGATGCACCGGCGAAGTATGCGCCAACTCTCAAGGTGAGAAAGGGCAATGCACGGTACCGAAGAGGCTAGAAAAAGTATAGGTGGGTGGAAGTGTCAACTTTCGAATACTCACATTAGTCCGAAGAACTCATGCACTTATTATCGGTAACTCTCAATCTAATCAGGAGGTTCACAGAGAGACAAGTACCCCGAGGAGGAGTGTATGGGGGTTTGGTTATCCTTGCGCATCCTCGACTCATGGTACGTGAGTGTACTCTAATATTCGAACCCTCTAGAGGTTAGTGATCCATCTAGTAGCTAGAGTTCTCAACAGGGGTTTTTGGTTTTAGAAAAACACACGGATTGCCCAAAATACGACATCTATCACTAATAGGCTCGAGCTCTTAACACCAAAAGTTCAAACATTACTCTAGTCAATATTTCAAAACTATTGCAAGTTACTACTACAAAGAGAATAACAACTTCAACTACCTACTTCTAGTCAAGACACAAAACTCAGTGCAACAGGCAAACTCTCTAACAAGATAAAACATGCAACCTATAGAAAGTTCAACCTAAAACAAAATAAAAGCTCTAGAAAAACTAAAGCACTACAACTAAACAGAGCAGCAGCTAAGAAAAGAAAAAGAACAACTCACAACTAAAAGAATAAGAATGCAAATCCTATGAGGAGTTCTAGTTCAAGCGGAGCGTGTATCTCTCCCACACAAAAGAGTAAGCTGGGGTCTAACTTGTTACTACAGCAAACAAAGCAAAAACAAACCTAGAAAAGTAAAGAGCGAGACGCTCCAAGTATAACACATAACGCATGAAGTGATAAAAATATAGTGCAACGAGAGACGAACTGATAATTGTTGATGAAGAAGGGGATGCACGGGGGCATCCCCAAGCTTAGACGCTTGAGTCTCCTTGAATATTTCTTGGGGGGTGCACATGGGCATCCCCAAGCTTGAGCGTTTGACACTCCAAGATCTTCTTTCATCATCTTCCATCGCGCACTTGAAAACTCCCTTCAGACATAACTCATTGTAATCTGATTAGCGAGGTTAGTACCCATAATAAAATAATTGTTTCTCTACTGGAAATAAATATAAACTTGAAGAGATACTGTTTATCAAGATTTCCAAAAGGTTTTTGCAAAGAAAAAGCAAGCTTAAGGTTTGCAAAACGAAGAAAAGTCAAAACAGGACAGAATCTGTGAAAAACAGACCAGCAGGTAAAAACGAATTTTTTAGGGGTACTTCTGAAACTCAAATAAAAAAACTCAGAACATACGCAAGTTTCGTAATTGTATAGAGCATGCTGTGTAAAAAATTCAGCTCAAAAAGATGATCTGGGATTTTTCCATGATTTTTCTAGTCACGAGGACAGAATCTGTTTTCTGGACAGCATGTCACAACTTTCACTTCCCTTGTCGTATGAGGCTATAAAAGGCACAAAGCTTGAAAAGTAAAGATACAATGATGTTGCTACAGTAGTAACAATCATCAAGACTACTAAAAAAAAAGAAAAAGCAAAAAGAAAAACCTAAATTCGTTGCGGGCTGCCTCCCAAAAGCGCTTCTTTAGAGCCATTAGCTAGGCTTAAAGCAGAAGATAAAGTTGTATCCATTGAACCATCATCAAGATCATCAAAAAGCTCTTCAATAGTACAACTAGTCTTAATAGTTTTCTCAAATAAAGGACGAATGAAAATGCTTCTTGGAATAAAATCAAAAGGAGGGAAATCAATTGGAGCTTCATTAAAGTTAAAGATAGGTGTCTCCTCCAAAGTTTTCACCGTTTCAACTCTCTTGGCAATGGGTGTGTTTGCTTTAGCTCGAGGAACCTTGGGGAAGTAAACGAACTTAGGTTCCTTCTTTGCCGGAGTTTCATCCTTTTTGGTTTTGATTGAGGAAAAGGTAGTTCCTAGAGTTTCAATAACTTCCTCAATCTTTTCTATCCTAGAAAACTTCTCATCAAGGGATTTAATAGTCTCCAAAGTTTTGACAATTTTCTGTATGGATTTATCTAGCCTATTCAAATTCCCTTGAATCTTACGATCCAACTCATTCACCCTATCGATACTTTGCATCTCTAGCTCTATTTTTTCAAGTTTTCTCATAATGTGAGCTAAAGTAATGTCCTCCGTAATACTAACAACTGGGAGACTTCCAGCAAGATTTTCAATAACATTAAGGGCTTCCCAAACTGGGGCCTCTACGAAGTTCCCATTGATAGCAGTGTCTAAAAGAAACCTATTACAAGAAGTGATCCCAACATAAAAATTTCTAAGCAAGATAGTAGTGGATTGCTTCTTGGTGGCTCTCTTTTGAGAATCATTAATTCTATACCAAGCATCTTTCAAACTTTCACCACCTCTTTGAGTAAAGGTAAGTACTTCTGCCTCACCAAAGGCAAAATGACCAGCCATAGTGGTAACTACAGATAAGGTAACAGGTATTTTTGGTATTTTTGATAAGGGACACAAAAGTAAAAACTGAAAGGTAAACTAACAAGACTAAAAATCAAAGATAAAAGATAGTGTGCAACTCCCCTATCTTGTAGACTGGAGTCCCCGGCAACGGCGCCATAAATTGGCTTGATACGGTGAGGATCTCTCACTCCTCGTTGGTTACCCCAAGTGGAAGGTGAGATGTAGCGTAGCAGCAAATTTCCCTCGGTAAAGATACCAAGGTTATCGAACCAGTAGGACTCCAAGAGATACAAGAAGGTGTCACGGTGCTTGACGTGGACCTGCACACAGATACAAATAACTTTGCTCCCAACGAGTACAGAGGAGTTGTCAATTCCTCCGGCCTTGCTGTTTACAAAGGTTCAACGCAAGAGATAATAATAGTGGCAACTGAAAGTAAAGTCTGAAAGTAAACAGTAATGTGAAGATGGATCGGGGTCCCGTGATTTTCACTAGTGATGTCTCTCTCCCAAAAGACGATAAAAGTGCTAGCGAGGTAAACAAATCACAACTGGGCAATTGACAGAATTATGAAGGCACCGCAATACTAACTATGCTACAAAAAAAGGAAGGGCTCAAAAGAAATGGGAAGTACGCCAAGGTAAGTAGATCGAAATCCAACTGCATCTACTAAGAATCATCCAGCTTGAGATATCTATCCAGAACTTCTCGCTGGTATTAAGTTGCGAATCCCACCCAAAGTGTAAACTCAAAGCAACATACAACTGCATTAAAAGAACTTTGCGTAAAGTAAACAATCCTTGCACCCACGGATACAAGCACCGTTGTTTTATCCCTGGTGGCAACAACACATCCCCTAGTCTCATGTTTCTGTCACTCAAGCTAGACATCAAGGGGCTGAACCCACAATCAAGCATAACGCTCCCTCTTGGAGTTGCAACAAATCACTTGGCCAAAGTAAAATACGGCAACGGAGAACATGCAAGAATGTACTCAAGAACAAGATATAAAAGAGAAGAACCAAATATATTACTCATCACAATCTGAACATAGTCTCATAATCCATCAGATCCCAGAAAACTCAGCATAGCAATAGCATAATTTACAAAGGTGCCTCGATCATGTGAGGCCGCTCACGAGGTCTCGAAAGTGGAAGCACAAAGAGGGGAGAGAAGTACATCACATAGCTACTGGTCACGGACCCATGGTCCAAGGTAAACTACTCACGGTACATAAGGGAGGCGTCCATGGATATGGATGGTCTCCCGGAGGGGGTTCCTCCTCGCGGCAGGGTGCCGGGGCAGCTTCTCCAGGCATCCCCGATGTAGAAACGGCGGCGGCGGCGGCGGTACAGAGGCGAGATCGCGGAAAAGAGATCGATATCAGGGGTTTCCACCCCGAGGGATAAATATAGGCGAAGGGGGGCACCGAGAGGGGCCACAGGGCAGCCAGGAGGCCCCTTGGCGCGGCCTAGGGTGGGGCCGCGCCAGGGACCCTTCTGGAGTCCCTGTGGTGGCCCCCCCTTCCATTCTTTGGTGTTTCCGGAAGCTTCCGGGTCGCTGATTTTTTATCTGTTTTTTCCGGATTTTTTGGAGCACTTTTAATGGCCGGAAAACCTGAAATACAAAAACAGCAGAAAACAGCAACTGGCAGCTGGGTGCACTGGGTTAATAGATTAGTCCAAATATGCTCAAAAGTGTATGAAAGTTCAAGCAAATCATGGCAAAGTCACACAAAACATGCATGGAGCAAGCATAAATTATAGATACGTTTGGGACGTATAACCCCCCACCCCCTAGGCTTGGCCTCCACTGCCCCTAACTTATATATAACCCCATTGTCTGATCTAATTATCGAGCACTTTTTGGCCACCCTCACATCGTGTTTCCAAGACGATCTTCATCTTCAGTCCTGATACGATACTCTGTCGAAGGGGAATCCATCTTCATCAACATCACTCCTCGTGCCCCAAGATATACATGTATTTACGAGGTCCGGGTCATCACATCCATGCCTACCCTCTCCCGAACCCTAGCCGACACCAAGTATTCTCCACACCGTTGCCTTGTACCACTTCTCCCATTTGTCCAATAGTTCATTAATGGCTAGACTAGTGATGATTTGTTCCTTTCGTTTTTCTTTGCTATTGTCTCTCCGGTGGCATCAACGAGTTGGTGGGGGCAATGAATGATACATGGGAAATTTTAGTACCATAACAAAGTGTTTTTCTTTGTTATTGTTTCTCCGATGGCAATGTCCAATGATACAACGTCTGGTATGATGAGAGTGTTTGTAGGTGTTCCTTTACCGTACTCCCGTTTTAGTACATTTTTAAGCTTCGATAGCTGATGCATAATAAAAGGAAAAAGACGCCCAATATGATTTTAATGTAATTTTAGTTTTTATAGGTCGTTTTATGTCTTATTATCCTCCCATCATGTAGTTGTTGTCGTTGATAAATTTCAATTATACATCCTTTACATATTCTCCGTCTTTTTTCGAAACCAAGGCAAAACCATCTCTGATTGTAACTGATGCTGGATTATTTGATAAACATGAATGCCTTCCGGTCCCAAAACAAATAAATTATAATGCAATATTTTTTCCGTTCCCTTGGCATGTAAAAATTAAACTTCCCAGGGAGCATAAGTAAGAAATAATAAAGACTTGTACAATGCTAGTTGCTTAGAAAAATAAACTGAATTTTTCTGAAGCATCATCGCCTATTTCTGCAGGAGAGACGCCTAATTAAACGTCTATCCTGTACAAATAAGCATCGGTATTTAAGAAAAACTTAGTTTATTTTTCTAAGCATCTCCTATAAGCACATTGCATTGTATACAAGGTCTAAGAAGCTTTCGTTGTAACCTGTGCATACTATCCCATCCCAAACTGAAACTACCTAGTATCTGTCATAGTCATGGTGAACTCACTGAGTTTCAGAAAACCCTGTATCTGTCCTGTTCCTCCCCAGGTTTACTCCAGGCTCATTTGGCTCCGGCAAAGCGGTATTCTCGCCGGCCAGCATCATGACAACCGAAGACATCACCGGTCTGATCCTGGGCTGGACGTCCACACACATGAGAGCAACCTGGATGCACCTTCGCACCTGACCGTGATCACAACTGCTGCCCATCGCATCATCCAGGAGCTCCGTGCTCCTGCCTTCCTTCCACAACATCCACGCCTGAAAAATGATCAGCGTGATCATATATTAGCAACACAACTAATCAAAGATCGACCATTTTTGCGGCTACTAATCATGCTGGTACTTACATAGCCACAAAGGTTTAGATCAAGCTCGTCGTCGTAGAAGCCTCGGATTTTCTTGCCGGAGACGATCTCTAGGACCATGACGCCGAAGCTGTAGATGTCGGATTTTATGGAGAACACGCCATCCATGGCGTATTCCGGAGACATGTAACCGCTGATGATCGACCACCACCTCATCATCAGTCAGCATATATCTCGAAAACAGTATAGATAGACGGCGATTTCAAAGGTCAAAGTAATACTCACTATGTCCCGATGACCTTCAAGGTGTAAGCAGTTGTCTGATCACCTCCGAACATTCTTGCGATGCCGAAATCTGATATTTTGGGGACCATGTTTCTGTCCAGTAACACGTTGCTTGCTTTCATGTCCCTGTGGATGATCCTGAACCTTGAGTCCTCGTGGAGGTAGAGCAGACCCCGTGCAATCCCTAGAATGATCTCAAAGCGTTTGCTCCATCCTAGCACCTTACGCTTTGCCTCATCTGCATGATGATGATACATCAGATGAGATGAATAAACCTTTTGTTCATCTAATCCACGAAAGTAGTTGCTAATAGCTTTTCTGTTGTGCAACAAATTTACTGACCAAATATGAACGTATCCAGGCTGTTGTTGTGCATGAACTCGTACACGAGCATTCTCTCATCGTCGTCGATGCAGCAGCCGAGCAGCCTCACGAGGTTCCTGTGCTGAAGCTTGGCTATTAGTCTCACCTCGTTCTTGAATTCCTCAACACCTTGTGATGATTTCCTAGACAACCTCTTCACAGCCACTTCTTGCCCATCCTCAAGCCTTCCCTGCTCATTATATTTCGTAAGCAGTAAACTGAAATAACATTCAGAGAATCACCACCTATATATCCTACTTTCACTTTGATCTTTATGATCTTACCAAATAGACAGGGCCAAATCCACCTTCTCCGAGCTTACTCTCCGCCGCGAAGTTGTCCGTGGCAGCAAGAATCACGGCGAGATCGAACAATGGAAGGTCGAGATCGTCTTCGCCAATCATCTTTTTCTCATCGCTCCGTGCTGCTGGGCTCAAATCATGGTGTTTTCTGACCTTAAATGGAAACACGTTGTCTCCCCTGCCTGGCGCCGTTTCAGGCGCCTGACGCTGACGCTTCCTCCTCGCCTTGTATCTCCAGAAACATAAGCAGCAAACGGCTCCCAGAAGAAGCACGCCAGAAATGGTCGCGGCGACAGCGATCACAATGGGGCGTCGGCGGTTAGCTGCAACTGCAATCACCATTAGATGTCAAGTGTGAGCTTTTGGGTGAAATTATGAAGACTTGATCGAAAATTGGTAGTGATGTAAGCATGTAGCTGCAATTGTGCTTGGAGAAACAGGGAAAGTAAGTAAGTACTTTTTTACCTGAGACGTTCAAGGCATCCACATCTGACTGCGCGAGTCGGATGTACAGGTCCTGCACGACCGCCGGATACTGCCGCATGTTGAGCAGATCGGTGGCCCAAATGACGCACCCGCGGTTGACACCGCCGCTGATGTTCGCGGCGGCGTACGCCCGGCAGCTGCAGTTAGCCAGGCACAACTGTCTGCACTCGGCCAGCGTCATGTCGGCGTGAACCGTCGCGTTGGTCGCCTCAGGCAGCTTCATATTGCTCACTGTCCAGAACCCGTCGCCGTCCCCGCAGCTCAGCTTGGTCCTCCTGACGCAGCCGCCGGAGCCGTCCCTGAAGCTCCACTTCTGCGGCGACCGCGGCTGGAACCGCGGCAGGCAGCTGCACTGCGGGGAGTGCGCGGTGTCGCAGTAGGCGAAGCCGAAGGGCCCGCACCTGGCGTAGCTGTCGCACGGGTCGGTGGGGTGGTACCAGAAGTTGTTCCACGCGCCGTCGCCCCACACGTACCGCTGCAGCAGCCCCGTCGAGCCTTCCACGACGAGCCGCGTCAGCAGCGTCTGGGAGCTGATGTAGTAGGTGCAGTAGGTCTCGTCGGGGTTCGACACGAGCGCGAACGTGTAGTCCCGGGTCTTGAGCTCCGGCACGCCGGTGAGCACCACGCCGTTCCACGGCCCGGTCGTGAAGACCTTGGCCGGGCCGCGGAAGAGGAAGAACTCAGGAAGCCCGCCGGCGACCAGCTTGACCGTGTACTCCCCCGGCGAGGGGTCGGTCGAGCTGCTCCACGACGTGATGTTCCAGGCCACGCCGCTCCGGTGATCCACCCCGATCTTCATGCCCGGGAGTTGCGTGTCCGTGGGGTAGTCGAAGCTCTGCCACACCACGCTCTGGCTGGAGCTCACGACTAAGTTGCCGCTGTCGAGAAGCCGAGCGGTGGCGTTGGTGGATACGTTTCCTGTGGGCGCCGCGGAGGACCAAATGGTGGCCTTCTGGCCGTCGACGATGACGAGGCGGCCGTCAGGGGAGAGCTTGAGCACGCCCGGGGATTGGAAGACCGGGTTCCGGCGGTTGGCGACCCACACGACGGTCTGTACAGGGATGGTCGCGTACCAAATGCCGATGTAGGCCCTGCCGTCGGAGCTGCCGGGCGGGCTGAAGAAGCCCAGCCTGAACTTTCCACGGGCGGAGAGGAGCGTCTGGTTGCCGGTGATTGACGCCGTCAGGTTGATGGTGTCCGTGGCGATGGAGATGGAGAGGTGGGTGGTGGCGACAAGGAGGACGATGAGGGAGAGCGTGTGCCTCGTCCTCATCCCCTCTCCTGTGATCGATCTCTTTGCTTTGGAAATTGGAATTGGTTACTCAAATACGACGAGCTTTGTGGCTCTGCCGGTGGCCGGTGGCGTGTATGTGTGAACGGGAAAGATTTGAGTATTACAGTGTCAGAAAATGTGGGCAGGTCAACCTCCGGAACCGTGTATTTTTTAAAACAGGATACAATGCAGACCTTACATACATGCGTATACACTTATTACTATGAAGGGAATCTATAATACCTAAATAGTTCATCCCACTAACCTATATATCTTGACATGCAAGCTATCCACATCATTAAGTAGGTCCACCATGCAAAAAAATCCACTAACTATGCATGCACAAGCTTCCATTAATTGCATGCAAATGCAACCTAAATAAATAATAACCTTTTATGCACTTAGCCTCACAATTTCTAAGAGACTTTTTGTATAAAAAACAAATTATGAGTTATCTCATATTTTATTTTTCTATGCACATCTATAATTGATATTATTGATTTAGGCTTAGCCAATGGTGGAGATGTCTCCACTATCTCTACTCAACATTATTTTCATCTCATATTGTCTCTCACCATATATTATCAAGCTAATAAATTAACAAAACAAAAATCATAGTTATTTTTTGGGTTTTCATCAAATTTCTTACATTTTTGCTCTAAACAGTATTGATTTCAAAAAAGAATTTATAACCAAATTATATCACACTTAATAATTTTTCTCATATTTCAAAAAATCATTTTTCTTATATTTTTTCTCTAAAATATCCCGTAGCAACGCGCGGGGTATCATCTAGTTGATATAGTGCTTCGCCGCAGCATCACGCATCCGTGCGGCGGCTTATCCAGTGCGTTAGCTTTTTTAAATTTGAATTTATAAAAGTTTTATCTCTTAAACCGTTAACTCGATTGATGATCCGTTTTCACCATTAGTTTTGTCGCGACGAGATCTTCGAAACAAGATCCCATATTGATATGTTTCGATGAATTTTTATCGTCACCGTCAGTTGCCAGATTATGTCACTCTAGTTGTCATTTTTATCGTGAATTGTTGCCACAAATGTTTGTATATAGTTGTCGGGGGAATAGTTCCGTATACTTTAAGCTTAGAATACAACCTGATAAAATAAAATGACAACTCAAACTAATAAAACTGGCAAGAACAATAAACCATCATCAGGGGGAACAATAAAGTTCCCTCTAAGGAAACTTTGATGCACTTGTTCTTTTTTTTAACGTAAAAGTAACTTTATTGCAAGATTAAAAATAGTGTACAGTAGAGAGTACAAACCCCGGAGGGTTGAAATCTGCCAGTTTAGGAAGGAATTGGCAGACAGCATGCATATGGGAGAGGAACCATAGCAGCAGAATTCAGGCACAAGGCCTTGATGGGCAAGGTTGTGAGCAACCCCATTGATTTCTCTTTTAACATGGAAGATCGAAGATGGGGAGTAAGAAGAGGCCGTCAGAAACCCGGCAAGCGGCGGTCTAATCTTCCATTGAGCCGCATCATCCGTAATGTCCTTCTTGGCCGCCATCTTAGTGAGAGGCAGGCAATCGGAGAGGAAGGAGGGGTGGTGAATCTCCAACCGCTTGGCGAGCAAGGCAGCAAGATGAAGAGCTTGAGCCTCAGCCTCAATGGGAGTAGAGGTGGCCTGACAATGCGCCTGCACATAGATGGAAACTTGGCGATGATCCTGCAAAAGAGAGATATAAACGCCAATCCCGGTTCCCTCATGGTTAGGAGGGAGTCTTTGAATTTTTTTTGCATCGAAAGGCTGCATCCGAATAATTTTTTGGTCCTGTAATAAGTAAGTCTGAAGAAATGGTGCATCCTTGAGGAGGAAGAGCTGCAGGAGCATTGTTAGAATGCAGGGAATTAGCAGCTTGATTGATTACAGTGGAGGGAGCATCGTCGTGACGCATAGCTAGCCGAGAGAAGCAGTTGAGAGCCTCGACTGCTGCCAAAAGGTGATACGGTTTGCTTTGTTTCCTGTTAAAAAGATTATCGTTTCTGTCCTTCCATAGGCACCACAACCAGTTTAGGATGTTAGCAAGAGAGGCTTGAGGGTGACCCGAATTAATCAGAGAAATAATGACAGCATGCATAGAGACATTTGGATGAATAAGCAGATCAGTCCTAATGTTCCAGGGATGGGCAAACCAAACTGCTCTAGCAAAATCACATAAGAAAAAGAGATGGAACTCATCTTCTGGTTGACCACACCTAGAACAGAATTTTGAAATATGAATAGAGAACCTACCTGCTTGCATCCCAGTAGGAACCGCCTTCCGTAGAAGCCGCCAAGAAAATGTTTTAACTTTGGGAATAATTGTTTTGTCCTTCCAGGTGGCCTTTAGCAAAGTCTTGATTTCGTTAGCTATGATGGTGGGCGAGTTCCTGGGGATGCCATGAATGTCCTGCAAGCACAACTTATACGTGGATTCGGAATTGCATTTTGTAGAGGGTGTGAGATCCCAACAGAGAATATCAGGACAATCGTCATGAATAATTTCAGTTCTAGCAATAGAGGAGGCTAAAGGTTGTTCAAACAGAGAGTTAATGAGGTTAACGTTCCAAGTTTTAGAGCCAATATTCCAAAGGTCGGAGATCTTAGCCGGATAAATGGACCCAGTTGGTTTAATAATAAGGTGATCATGCACATGTTGCCAACCATCAACCCAGGGAGAGCTCCAGATAGAGCTGTTGCCCTGAGTGATCTGATAATTAGAGTGGGAAACCTGATTTGGGAACATTCATGTGAGCTTTCCAAATAGAAGAATCATAGAAATATTTAGACTTAAGCACCTGGTAAAGATGAGACGAAGGTGAGCTGGCGATTCTCCAAGCAGCGGCAAGAATAAGTCCTTCATTGATCGCCTGCAAATTTTTGAGACCGAGGCCTCCTTCATCTTTGGGCTGGCAAATATCTTTCCATGCCCTGAGACATAGGCTTCTGCCTGCAAGGTTATCTCTGACACCAGACCACCAAAAAGTTCTAATGATAGCAGTGAGTTTAGAGATTTGTTTTTTAGAGAAAAGGATGTTTGACATGAAATAAACCGTTATGGCCGCAAACACCGATCTGATAAGCTCGGTTCTGGCAGCATGAGACATCATATTAGCCTTAAAAGTAGGAAGCTTGTTTCGGAATTTATCAATCACAAAATTATAAGCGGCAACCCTGTTTTTTGCAGGAAGGATAAGAGGGTGGCCCAGATGAGAGAAAGAAGTATCCATGTCCGGGACTTGAAGCAAACCTCTGATCCGTACTTTGGTGGCATCATGAACCTTCGAACTGAAAAGAATTGAAGATTTATTCCAATTTGGGGTTTGACTAGAGGCTACACAAAATTGATTAATAATATTGTACATTACATTAGCCTCATGAAAAGTAGCATTGCCACAAACAAGCAAGTCATCAGCAAATAGCAGGGAATGAATGGCAGGGCAATTAGGTCCTAATTTAATCCCCTGTAGAAGATTATCTTGCATAGCATCATTGAGAGCTAAAGAGAGTTCATTAATAGCAAGGACAAACAAGTACGGAGATAAAGGGCATCCTTGTCGTATTCCTCTCTGACTTTTGAACTTTTGTGTAGGCTGGCCATTAATAATAACAGAAAAGGTGGTGCTCGAGATGCAGACATGTATTAGATTAATGAAATGACCATGCATCCCCTTACGCATCAGAGCAGAGACAATAAAATTCCATTCAATGCGATCAAAAGCTTTGGCAAGGTCAATTTTGAGCATGAAAGCCTCATGTTTCCAGGAGCTAAGAGAAAAAGAATGAGTGATCTCCTGAGCAATAATAATGTTATCACTAATACGTCTGCCTTTAATAAAATCCTGCTGAGCGGGATCAATGTAATCAGGCAAATGGGGTTTGAGTCTATTAGCCAAGGCTTTCGCAATGATCTTGTAAATAACGTTGCACAAACTGATGGGTCTGAAATCAGTAGGAATTTGGGGCACCAATTTTTTAGGAATGAGAGTAATGTTCGTATCAGTTATGTGAGGGGGAAGAATACCATTATTAAAAAAATTCCGCACTAAAGAAGTAACTTCCTCACCAATCCAGTTCCAAGCAGACAAATAAAATTCAACATTGAATCCATCAGGCCCTGGAGAAGCATTGAGTTTCATATCCTTGAGAATTTGGTAAATTTCATTCTTATCTGGGACAATATAAGTAGGATCATCAGAGTTAGCAGGAAGAGAGGAATTCAAAAAAGGCCTTCCAAAGAAACTATGAGGAGAGGAGAAAATGAATTTAAAATAGTTGACAAAGGTATTTTCAATAAGATTAGGTTTGAATTGAGTGACATCATTTTCATCCTTAATAGATAAAATGGTATTCCTTTTCCTTCTTTTTAGAACAGCTTGCTGGAAAAATTTGGTATTTTTGTCGCCACCTTTAGCCCATCCTTTCTTACTTCTTTGCTTGTAGAATTGATCGAGTTTAGTTAAGTTATCATCATACCTGATTGAAAGAGAGGACTCCAAAGCAAGGTCTTGATCGTGAGGAGGCTTCATTTGGATTTTATTGATTTCAGCTTGGATGTCATCCAATTCTTGTTGAATAGGCTTCTTTTTCCTGCACCATCTTTTGAGGGAACCAGCAAGAGAATTAGTTTTAGCAGAAAAGGACTGATGAGTGCATTTGGTCCAAGCATTTTTTGCAACATCATGGAAATCTTGCTCTAAAAGCCACCAGTTTTCAAATTTAAAAATTTGTCTAGGCTTCTTAAAGATACCATCAGTGGACATGAGAATAGGAGCATGATCACTAAGAATAATAGGCAAATTGAGTACTTTGGTATTAGGGTAAGTAGCACACCAATCAGAATTAACCAAACATCTATCCAAAATTCAACCTCCTGATTTAGTTAATCGATTTAATGTTTCTAATGGTTTTGTTGTTCCTTCTAGAGGCATTTCTGGCGGACTGTGGCTCATGTGGAGAGATGATCGTAAAATTTCAATTCAACATGCTTCCTTCCATGGAAATTGCTAACTCTGTAATTTAGCCTTCCACCCCCCCTCTCCTCTGCCCCCCTTCTCTGGTTGTAATTGTGACCCCTCGCCTCCTCCACCTGTAATTACCATGTAATTGTTTCTGTGTTGGTTCAGTAAAGTGGACAGTGAAGGCCTTCCTCACTGTCGAAAATGTCTCAAAAAAATAGATGAAAAAGTTTTTTATTTTATGTATGTTAGTGTACAGTGTTTTAACAACCAAGTTGGTATAATCTGGCAACTATATGAATAATTATTAGGTAAGTAAAACAATAATGTGGCAAGTGCCGATGAAAAAAAAATTAACAACCAAGTTGGTATAATCTGGCAACTATATGAATAATTATCAGGTAAGTAGAACAATAATGTGGCAAGTATGGATGAATTTTTTTTAACAACCAAGTTGATATAATCTGGTAACTATATGAATAATTATCAGGCAAGTGGAACAGTAATGTGGCAAGTACTGATGAAAAAAAAAGTTTTTCAAAACATATTGACATGAGATCTAGTTTCGAAGATCTCGTCGCGAGAAAGCTAATGGTGAAAACGGATAGTCAATTGAGTCAACGGTTTGGAAGATAAAACTTTTTAAAAATTTGAAAACATAAAAGCTAGCACCATTTGCTAGTCTACTACTAATACACAGAAGAAAAAAACCTAGCAAGCTTCTAAAATGCGGTGCCGCTGGGTAGTGGTGTCCTACTATGAATACATATACATATATCTCATTTTTATAAACACCTTCACAATACTAAATCTAAGCCCCACCGTTCAGCCTAATTTCCCACTGTTAATAATTATACCCACCAATCAACCATAATAAGCATGTACATAAGTTATGAAACCACGCACGCACTATTATTTACCAACAGAGTTCGTCACATTAGTAATAAAATAAAGATAAATGCAATGATTTCATACCAAAATTCGCTACCATTTAAATACCATAAATATATAAAGTTGTGTTTCCGTTGCAACGCACGGGCATTGTCCTAGTAAATTAAAAATACCACTATCAACCTAACCATCTCAATGCGAATCAACATGTGGTTGAGTTGGTTAGGTGGATGGTTGTATCCCCAGTTCACCAGAGTTCAAATCCTAGATTTGACAATGGTGCTCACATTTTTTTGGATTTATTCCAGGGCTTCCGGTGATGTGCTTTCAGTGGGAGAAGGCGTTCCCGTCGAAGACAAGGTGGTGACTTCGTTAATCTCAAGATGATATACCGGCTCAGTATTGCGAAGATGCTCATAGGGGTAGGGTGTGCGTGTGTGCATCATAAGGGTAATTGTATACTCGTGTATGTGAGCGTCAGAGTTGTACTGTGTTCTTAAAAAAAAACCCTAACCAGCTCAATCAGATTGATTCGCTCCCAAACCGTGTGTTGACGGACATTGCTGCATGGGGGTGTTCAAACTTCGATATCACGATCCGAATATTGCGGTTGCACCTGCGTTTTTTTGGCCGTTTTTAAGACAGGAACAAGCAATCCAGTGCGCAAGTACTAAAAATGGGACACCCTATGTGCAACTTGCCATTTTTTTAATAAACAGATGTATGTACACGGGTTCCGATTACTAAACATTGTCTAATCTAATGGCTAAGTTATATCGAGTCATCTCTGTGCATGCACACACTCTGTACCTCGAAAGCAATGTATAAACCATCACCACGTATATATATCCCTTTGTTTTGACACGTTTATTTCCATCCGCACGTAAACACCATAATCTATATATCACTTATATACGAAATGCAATTTGATGATATGAAAATGAAACAGGTTAAAAAATCCTATTAAAAAGGAATTGTTAAATCTCAGTCGACCGAGACTTAACCAAGTTTCAATCGATGATACACTCGTAGGATCGTGTGTGAAGATGCATTTTTTTACATGTTTTATCACTTGACTGAAACTTTGTTTAATCTTAATCGACTGAGACGTAGACACATCCATAAAAAAAATAGAATCACACGACCATCAATTGAAATGACTTTTTCTTTGCTGAGATCAATTAAAATAACTTAAAAATAGTGTTCTTTTAATTTTCATCGGGGGAAGTTTTCATCACCTGAATTTTATGTATAATGGGGGCCAAACGCCCAGATAAGCAGCATATACAACGGGGGGAGGGATGGTTCAACTGTGATGAATCCTGCGAATCACTAGAGGAGGGTAGAGGAGAGGCGAAGCAGGTGTGCCACGCGTCAATCGCATGCTTGATATCGCTCAACAGTCCACCCACCACAACACAATGTCCTCCTTGCAAAGTTTCAGTAACCGAGGGATTGATGACGACACCCCTTGAAAGACCACCGCATTGCGGTGTTTCCAAAGTTGCCAACAACATAGAAGAAGGAAGGTAGAGGCCGATCGTGTCAACACCGAGCACGGGGAGCCAGCAGGTGCAGCAGCACGACAGAATTACATTATTACCTCCTAGAACCAACGAGTGAAGGGCTACAAGTAGAGAAAAGGTCATCACCAATTTCAATTGTTGGCGCGTCGATTTTTTTTCTACGCCAGCACTAAAAAAAGTGTTGGCGTGTCGATTTTTCGTACGCTGGAACTATGCTTTTAGTGCTGGCGTGGAAAATGTTTGATACACCACTTATAAGTAAGGTCCATCGTGGAAAAAAAAGACCTAAAACACAAGCAGCGTTGTATAATATTCTACGCCAACATTATTGTTAGTATCCATGGAGTGTTATTTTACCAAACGTCACCAATAAAATTTCTGGTCCCATCCAAAATTACCCTGTATTATAGGCTTCTTCTGGTATATTATAAGAAGTTATAATTTTTTCTTTCATATTTGGTTTTCATTTTTTATTATTGTTAATACTAATGCCATATTATATGTTTAGTCTTGTATATTAGAAAAACTTATTTTTGGTTTCAAATTAATCTTGTTTTTATCTTCATTCTTGTATATTATTTAATCTTCTTTGTATACATTTTATGATTTTGCATATTATTAAAAATAGCATTTTTGTGTAAATTATTATCACATTAACAATTTATTATGTATGATGCATAAAATAAATAAAATAAATACCAACTAATATATATAGAACATAAATACAAATAAAATAAATATCAACAAATATATAGAGAACATAAATACAATAGAAAAAAGCATATATGTACTGGGGTGAAAATGTTTAGGTTTGAATTTATTTTTGAGACAATTGTGAATATGTGTATAGTGTGAATGTAATTCCTGGTGTTGCCGCGTGAGCTCAACTGTGCAATGCCAGCAAATAGGGTTAAATCATGAATTCCTTCCTCAACCCTTTCCTCACTTGCATCCCCCATTCATACTCGCCCCTACCGCCGTTGCCGCCGTTGGTTCTGAAGCCCCGCTGCTCCAACGCCCGACGCACTGCCGCCCCGACGACGCCGCCCTCTCCTCGCCAACCACCAACGCACCACTGCCCCAACGCCACCACCCTCTCCTCGCTAACCACCTACGACGTCCTCCCATCCTTGTCAGCCAACCACTACCGGAGTTATCTCCTCCTCGCCGACCAATCCCTCCTCGCTGGTAATCCCCTCCTCATTAGTAATTTGTTTTCCATTGCCACTGAATTTGCATTGTCATTCTTCAACATAGGAGTAGTAATCTGTTGCACTTGCACTGATTTTTGAATTTCCATGCTTCAATCTATTTGTATTTATTGTTATTTCTAGTTAGTAAGAAGTAGCTAGGAGGTGAATAAGAAGAAAAATAAGAAGTAAAAGGTAAAGTAGAAGAAGAAGAACATGAAAAATAAAAAGAATTTATTGTTAGTAATCTGTTTTGCATTGTCATGCTTCAATCTATTTGTAGTTATTGTTATTTATAGTTAGTAAGAAGTAGCTAGGAGGTGAAGAAGAAGAAAAGTAAAAAGTAAGAGGTAAAGTACAAGAAGAATAGAAAAAAGAAAAGGAATTTATAGTTAGTAATCTATTTTGCATTGCCACGCTTCAATATATTTGTAGTTATTGTTATTTGTAATTAGTAAGAAGTAGCTAGGAGGCAAAGAAGAAGAAAATAAGTAGGAGGTAAAGTAGAATAAGAATGGAAAAAAGAATTTGTGGTTACTAATTTGTTTTGCATTGCCATGCCTCAATCTATTTTTATTTATTGTTAGTTGTAGTTATTAAGAAGTAGCTAGGAGTTGAAGAAGAAGAAAATAAGAAGTAGAAGGTAAAGTAGAAGAAGAATAGGAAAAAATGTAGTGAGTAATCTGTTTTGCATTGTCACGCGCTCAATCTATTTGTAGTTAGTAATCATGTCGCTGGTAATAAGTAGCTAGGAGGTGAAGAAGAAGAAAAATAAGAAGTATGAAGTAAAATAGAGAAAAATAATAGGAAAAAGAAAAATAATTTGTTGTTAGTAATTTGTTTTGCATTGCCATGACTCAATCTATTCTTACATTGTCATGCTTCAATCTATTTATTTGTATTATTTAGTACTAAATGGATGCTCATTACGCACTCGCGGAGGACCAAGCTAGCAGCAACAACAACAACGTGAGGAACCACACACCTTTTGTTATTCATATTTTGTTATTGCCATTGCCATTAATCTGTTAATGCCATTGCCATTAATCTGTTTTGTTATTCATATTTACCATTGCCATAATTCAACCCTATGCCAAAGTCGACACACCCCGGCAGAGGAGTATGCATAACCGTGACGTAGGTTCCGTTTGTTCGAGGCGGCCGACAGGTGCACACATCCCCAAGGAGGAGCAGAAAGGTGGCGAGCTCGCGGGCTTCGAAGTGGTTTAGGCGGGGGACAAGCACACAGTTGAGACCGCCCTCAAAGATGTGGGCGACGGAGGCCACCGACAGGATCGTGTGGGAGAAGAGCGCCCCCATCTGGGTGGATAGAGCGCTACCATGTGATACGTTCAAAACGTATCTATAATTTCTGCTTGCTCCATGCCTCTTTTCTGTGATATTGCTATGATATTGATGAACTCCCATACACTTTTGAACATATTTGGACTAACCTATTAACTTAGTGCACCCCAGTGCCAGTTCCTGTTTTCTGATGTTTTTCTATTTCAGGTTTCCCCCATATTAAAAGTACTCCAAAAATTCGAGAAAAATACAATAAAAAATCAGCGCAACAGAAGCTTCGGGAATCACCGAGGGGGGGGGGGGCAGAGGGAACCCACCAGGGCCCCAGGCGCCCTCCCGGCGCGCCCTAGGGTGGGGCCGCGCCAGGGGGCCGCCTGGACCCCTGGTGCCCCCCCTGGCTGCCCCCCTTCGCCCATATATTCCTCGTGACGTGAAACCCCCGTGACGGGAACCCTTTTTCGCGATCTCTCCTCTGTTCCGCCGCCTCCGCACTTCCAAGATCGGGAGCACCAGAAGACCTCTTCCCGGCACCCTGCCGGAAGGAGGAACCACCTCCGGGAGCTTCTCCACCACCATGGATGCTTCCCGGATGAACCGTGAGTATTCCACCTTGGACCATGGGTCTATGATCAGTAGCTATGTGATGTTCTCCTCCCCTCTTTGTTCTTAATGGATTAGACCTCGTGAGCTGCCCTACATGATCGAGGCACATATGTAATATTTCTGCTGTTGCTATGCTGAGTTTGCTGGGATCCGATGGATTATGAGATTATGTTCAGATTGTGTTTGAGTAATATATTTGATTCTCCTCTTTTATATTTATGTTCTAGAGTAATTCTTGCATGTTCTCCGTTGCTGTTTATTGCTTTGGCCAAGTAGTAGGTAGCGACTCCAAGAGGGAGCGTTATGCATGATTGTGGGTTCATGCCCCCCGATGACTAGCTTGAGTGACAGAAACATGAGTCTAGGGGATGTGCTGTTGCCACAAGGGAGAAAACAACGGTGCTTGTACTTGCGGGGTGCAAGGATTGTTTACTTTACGCAAAGTTCTTTAATGCAGTTGTCCGTTGCTTTGAGTTTACACTTTGGGTGGGATTCGCAACTTAATACCAGCGAGATGTTCTGGATAGATAACTCAAGGTGAATGATTAGTAGGTAGATGCAGATGGATTTCAGTCCTTTGTAAACAACAAGGCCGGAGGAATTGACAACTCCTCTGTACTCGTTGGGAAGCAAAGTTTTTTCTGTGTGTGCAGGTCCAGGTGAAGTAAGCAACCCTGAGTTGTGAACGACGCCATTGTTCACTTCACCACCTTCTTGTATCTGTTGGAGTCCTACTGGTCGATCCTAAACCTTAGCATCTTCACTAAGGGAAATTTTCCGCTACGCTACATCTCACCTTACACTTTGGGTAAACCAACGAGGGGTGAGAAGTAAACTCTCGTAACATCAAAGCAATTTCAGGCGCCGTTGTCGGGGACTCCACTCTTCAAGATAGGCTTGAACTTTACCTAGCGGAACTTGCTAGATTCGGCCGCGGGAGGAACCTTTATGTCAACTACACTTGGTGCTGCCACAAAACTTCTCGATGAGATGATGACCAACTATTCCCAATGGCACACCGAAAGAGCTCCAACAGGTAGGAAGGTAAACTCTATCGAGGAGATCTCCTCCCTAAATGAAAAAGTTGACTTGATTATGTCTCTACTTACCAAGCAATCTCCTATTGATCCTCATGATATTCCTTTAAATTCTTTGATTGCTCAAGATCAAGTAGATGTGAACTTTATCTTTAGAAACAACTTCAATATCAATGCTTATAGGTGTAATGTTGGTAGCAATCCTAGACCGTTCCCCTCCAACAACTATGGGAACAACAACACTTATCCTGGCACCAAAAACTCCACTTTTGAATTAGAGAGTATGCTTAAAGACTTTATCACTACCCAAAAAGCCTTCAACAAGAGTGTAGAGGAAAAACTAGACAAATTAGATAACCTCTCGTCGAAGGTAGACAATTTAGCCCATGAAGTAGAATTTCTTAAAATTAGAACTTCTCCTCTTGAGGAGAGGAAGGTCACTCCTATGAATGCTATCCAAGTGCAAATTAATGAAAACATTAGGATGATGGCTAAACTCAAAGAGTGATGGGCTAGAGAAAAGGAGGAAGAAGATATAATTAAGAGCCTTCCTACACACCATACCATTGCTACTATCCAAGTGGTCGAGGATATCCAAACTCTTAGCACCCAATACACCCCTAGTCCCATAGGACCTATTAATGGTGATGCTATGACCTCAACCGTAGAAGAAGAAATTCATATGACTATAGAAGCTACCAAACAAGTGAGCCTAAAGGACACCACTACCACTTTAATTGATAGTAGTGACCTTGATTTTGATAATTGCACCCTTTCTGAAGTTATTCGTTTCCTAGTGGTCTTGATGATTGTTACTACTGTAGCAACATCATCGTATCTTTACTTTTCAAGCTTTGTGCCATTTATAGCCTCATATGACAAGGGAAGTGAAAGTTGTGACATGCTGTCCAGAAAACAGATTCTGTTCTCGTGACTAGAAACATCACAGAAAAATCCCAGTTAATCTTTTTGAGCTGAAATTTTTACACAGTCTGCTCTATACAATTAAGGAACTTTCGTATGTTCTGAGTTTTTTTATTTGAGTTGCAGAAGTATCCCTAAAAAATTCTTTACTACCTGCTGGTATGTTTTTCACAGATTCTGTCCTGTTTTTCCTTTCCTTCATTTTGCGAACCTTAAGCTTGCTTTTTCTTTGCAAAAACTTTTTGGCAATCTTGAGAAACAGTAGCTCTTCAAGAATATCCTTATTTCCAGTAGAGGAAAAATTATTTTATTGTGGATACTAACCTCGCTAATCAGATTATGATGAGTTATGTATGAAGGGAGTTTTCAAGTGTGCGAGGGAATATGATGAAAGAAGATTCAGGAGTGTCAAGCGCTCAAGCTTGGGGATGCCCCCATGCATACCCAAGAAATATTCAAGGAGACTCAAGCGTCTAAGCTTGGGGATGCCCCCGTGCATCCCCTTCTCCATCAACAATTATCAGTTCGTCTCTCGTTTCTCTATATTTTTATCACTTCATGCGTTATGTGCTATGCTTGGAGCGTCTCGCTCTTAGGTTTTATTTTTAAATTTCTTTAACTTTTCTTGCTTTCCATAACAAGTTAGAACCCAGATTTCTTTGTGTGGGAGAGAAACACGCTCCACTTTCAAAATCTAGAACACAACATAGGATTTTTCATGCTTATCTTTGTTGTGTGTGTTCTTTATCTTTTTCATAGCTACTGTCATGTTTAGCTCTTAGTTTTCATGCTTATCTTTTTAAAGAGCTTTTGTTTAGTTTGTTGCTGGAACTCTCTTGAGTTTTCATGTTTATCTTGTTTAGAGAGTTTGCCTGTTGCACTGAGTTTTGTGTCTTGACTTGAAGTAGGTAATTGAGGTTGCTATTCTTTTGTAGTAGTAACTTGCAATAGTTTTGAGGTATTGTTTTGAGTAATGTTTGGACTTTTGGTGTCAAGAGCTTTAGCATATTAGTGATAGATGTCGTATTTTGGGCAATCCGTGTTTATTTTCAAAACTTACAAATTAGTTGAGAACTTTAGCTACTAGATGGATCACTACTCTTCTGAGGGGTCGAATATTAGAGTACACTCACGTACCATGAGTCGAGGATGCGCAAGGATAACCAAACCCCCATACACTCCTCCTCGGGGTACTTGTCTCTTTGAGAACCTCCTATTAGATTGAGAGTTACCGATAATAAGTGCATGAGTTCTTCGGACTAATGTGAGTATTCGAAAGTTGACACTTCCACCTTCCCATATTTTTCTAGCCTCTCGTGTGCCGTGCATTGCTTTCTTCTCACTCCGAGAGTTGGCGTCCACCTTCGCCGGTACATCCAAACCCTTGGCACGGTACACTCTGTCATCATAAACCTCCTTATATCCTTCCTCAAAACAGCCACCATACCTACCTACCAAGGCATTTCCATAGCCTTTCCGAGATATATTGCCATGCAACATCCATCTTCTCATGACTTGATCTTCATGTCATACATGCTACTTGCTTGATCGATGAGCCGCATGCTAGTTGGGCCTTGCCCTAATCATTGCTACATGACGCGCTAGTATCATTGCATATCCTGCTACACTGGCAGAGGCATACATTTGCATAGATCATGATACTTACATCTTCTTTATGATTTGAGTACTTTTGTAAAGTGTGAAAGATCTTCTATACTTTTTGTAATATATAGAGTGTTGCCCCTAAAGTGAGGAAAAGATCCCAAAGGGGACAAATTAAAAGATCCCAAAGAGGACAAATTAAAAGATCCCAAAGAGGACAAATGAGTGAAATAGAAAGAGCCATTGAGGCCACCAAAAAAAAGAGAAAAATAAATAAAAAGAGAGAAGGGGGCACACTACTATTCCTTTCGAGAGATCCACACTCGTACTTCCTCTTATATCTTGTACTCCATAGAGATTATCATTCATGCATATAGCTATGAGGGGACCTTCACACTATAGAACTTGGCTTGTATATTCCAATGATGAGCCTCCTCAAATGAGCTCTAGGTCTTCTTAAGCAAGCAAGTTGGATGCACCCCCACTAGTTCCATTGGAGAGCTTACCTTAGCTCATATGTGCATCCGTTGCATGGCAATCCCTACTCCTCACATCATATCTATCATTTGGATTTCTCTCGCCTATGATTGTCCTCATTGATGTGAGCCTTTCACACCCTTTTTGTCTTCCTCCTACACCATATTCTCTCTTTGCCATCCTAAGTGTCAACTTTCTTGCTTACACTCATCCATTACATGAGTACTCAAAATGTCAAAAATGAGTGGATCATTTTGACTTGTACCTGGCTAGTGGTCTGGGGATGAGTCAAGATAAGATTCCAAAGAAGACCAAGTGTGAAACTTTAGTAGATTGAGTTCTTAATACAAAAATACTTTTTCTCGTATATCCCTATCCCCTTTCTTGCACACAAACACCATTTGGAGACATTCGAGTCACGGACAACGAGAGCTCTTGCACCTTTATGTTCTTATGTTGCTTGTATCAATGCTAAATATAGACTCTTGCCTGTTATGACTTGAATTGAATTACATGCCTTGATTGCTTTACTTAAAAGTTCTTATATGGTTGTTAGCATGTCACCACAGAAATTATGCTTTTATCATTTACCTACTCGAGGACGAGCAGGAATTAAGCTTGGGGATGTTGATACGTCCAAAACGTATCTATAATTTCTGCTTGCTCCATGCCTCTTTTGTGTGATATTGCTATGATATTGATGAACTTCCATACACTTTTGATCATATTTGGACTAACCTATTAACTCAGTGCACCCCAGTGCCAGTTCCTGTTTTTTGCTGTTTTTCTATTTCAGGTTTCCCCCATATTAAAAGTGTTCCAAAAATTCGGGAAAATACAATAAAAATTTAGCGCAGCAGAAGATACGAGAATCACCGAGGGGGGGCCCAGAGGGGACCCACCAGGGCCCAGGCGCCCTCCCGGCGTGCCCTAGGGTGGGGCCGCGCCAGGGGGCCGCCTGGACCCCTGGTGGCCCCCCTGGCTGCCCCCCTTCGCCCATATATTACTCGTGACGTGAAACCCCCGTGACGGGAACCCTTTTTCTCGATCTCTCCTCTGTTCCGTCGCCGCCGCGCTTCCAAGATCGGGAGCACCAGAAGACCTCTTCCCGGCACCCTGCCGGAGGGAGGAACCACCTCCGGGAGCTTCTCCACCACCATGGATGCTTCCCGGATGAACCGTGAGTAGTCCACCTTGGACCATGGGTCTATGATCAGTAGCTATGTGATGTTCTCCTCCCCTCTTTGTTCTTCATGGATTAGACCTCGTGAGCTGCCCTACATGATCGAGGCACATATGTAATATTTCTGCTGTTGCTATGCTGAGTTTGCTGGGATCCGATGGATTATGAGATTATGTTCAGATTGTGTTTGAGTAATATATTTGATTATCCTCTTTTTTATTTATGTTCTAGAGTAATTCTTGCATGTTCTCCGTTGTTGTTTATTGCTTTGGCCAAGTAGTAGGTAGTGACTCCAAGAGGGAGCGTTATGCATGATTGTGGGATCATGCCCCCCGATGACTAGCTTGAGTGACAGAAACATGAGTCTAGGGGATGTGCTGTTGCCACAAGGGAGAAAACAACGGTGCTTGTACTTGCGGGTGCAAGGATTGTTTACTTTACGCAAAGTTCTTCAATGCAGTTGTCCGTTGCTTTGAGTTTACACTTTGGGTGGGATTCACAACTTAATACCAGCGAGATGTTCTGGATAGATATCTCAAGGTGGATGATTAGTAGGTAGATGCAGATGGATTTCGGTCTACTTGATTTGGCGTACCTCCCAAGCTTTTGAGCCTCTTCATTTCTTTGTAGCATAGTTAGCATTGGTTTACGCACATAATCCTGTCAATTGCCCAGCTGTAATTTGTTTACCTCGCATGGCTATTTTATCGTCTTTTGGGAGAGAGACATCACTAGTGAACATCATAGGACCCCGGTCCATATTTCCAATACTGTTTACACCCACTATGAATTTACTGCTTTATTTACTTTTCCGTTGCTATCACTATCATTATTATCCCGCGCATTTTATCCTTTGTAAACAACAAGGCCGGAGGAATTGAAAATTCCTTTGTACTCTTTGGGAAGCAGAGTTATTTGCTGTGTGTGCAGGTCCAGGTGAAGTAAGCAACCCTGAGTTGTGAACGACGCCATTGTTCACTTCACCACGTTCTTGTATCTGTTGGAGTCCTACTGGTCGATCCTAAACCTTAGCATCTTCGCTAAGGGAAATTTTCCGCTACGCTACATCTCACCTTCCACTTTGGGTAAACCAACGAGGGGCGAGAAGTAAACTCTCGTAACATCACCATGCAAGCAATAGCCTAGCCAGAACGCCGTGCTGCGCCCATCACCGATGAAGGCGTGCGAGATGGGGTGGTACAACAAAATTAGCTTCACCAGGGACTCCTAGTGATGCCCCGAAAGCGCACTGACACATCAATCGGTATAAGCAGTGATCTTCCTAGCTCGGACGATACCCGATGAAGCCATGGCGCATCAAGTCGCGAGTTTTTTTTGAAACTTAAATCCTTACAGAACTCACACAAATCCAGGAATTTCAGAAGCTACAATTGAAAGAAAGGATACACGTGGACAATCAGCCCACACTTTTTTGACAGCAGCTGAGAGACCCTCCTTTGCTAGAGCATGAGCAGCCATGTTTGCCTCTCGTCAAGTCGATGATACCTTGACGTGAGGAAAACCCCGTAGAAGATTCTTGACGTCCTCCACAACTGGACCCAGTGCCGACAAAAAATTCCTAGATGATCCCGAGATCATGCCAATCACAGCCTTGTTGTCAAGTTCGACATGAAGCTTTTCTATATTGCATGTACGAGCAAACACGAGACCCATCTCGCAAGCATAAAGTTCAACAACATCCAGAAAGGGGACATGCCTCAAGGCCACACATTCCGCTCCCGGAAAGCCTCATCATGGTCATGCAACAGGTAGCCAGCTCCTCCTGTGAGATTTTGACGGGTGAAAGCAGCGTTCGCATTCAACTTTGTCCACCCATCTTCAGGCGGGATCCATTTTTCCCTACCTCTGATCACCTTCTCCACCGATTCCTGCCCATGAACAGCCATTTGTTCTCTGTAGAAGTGAGCAGCCGATCGGGCGACCTCCCTGGGGTCCTGTATCTTCTTTCCCTCCTTGGTTTCGTTCCTCGCCAGCCATAGTGCATAGTTAGCTTCGATCATCAGAGCCCTTGATTCCGAGTTTGCCTGCACAAACCATTCCAGGAGCCACCTGGTGAGTTCTTGCTGCTGGTGAACATAAGTCGGAGGGGCAGCAACCTCAATCCCCATTTCCATGTGCAGAGATGTCCAAAAAGCCTTAGAGTGAGGACACATCCAAAACCTGTGGAGCACTTGTCATCGATATGTAACGGCAGATGCCATGGGGATGGATAAAGAGGGCGACAAACCAAGGTTAATGTAGCTGGTACCGGAAACGAGAATGGGAACACACGGTGAGACACCACGATGTACCCAGGTTTGGGGCTCTCCGTAGAGATAACACCCCTAGTATTGCCGAGCTAGCTATATGCAATAATTATGGCTACAATGAATGCTCCTTGAGCTGTTTTGAGAGGAAGGAGAAGAGGGCTCTGGTCACTACTCTCTCCTGGCTCTCTCTAAGGTGGTGAAGTTGCAATAAGTGCTCCGTCCTCCCTCAAGCAGGAGGGGTACTCGGGGCTCTTATAGGCCGAGCCCGGGGTACAAAGGTAAATGTACAAAGGGAAGGGCCCAGCTGGCAGCCTCAGACAAGCTAGGGACCTCTCATCGTGTTCTCCCGGATGACCCGGTGTAGACTTGCGGCTCACCATACTGCTATCCTGTAGACCTCGGTACTGAACAGTGGAGCTACAGTCCTAGGCCTGTCGGCCTGTCCGCGTGATCGGCGCTGGAGGAGACCGCACGCCTCTGACAGTCCCGATCTTCAGGGATTGCGCATTGAATGCTTTTGTACCAGGCGTCCGACCTGAGATCCTGATCGGATGTTGCTCTGCCTACTTCGGCCGAATGCTCCTTGGTGGGGCCGATTGCGCCCTCTTTGGGGCAATCGGCCCTCACTTTGAACAGTTCGGCCCACTTCTTGCTTTGCTCTTGATTAGCTCGGCCTTGACTAGATCGGTGACCATCAGGTCGGTGATCTTTGCCTTGATGAATTGTTTCCCCTGGGTGTCCCTACCCGAGGGTCATTCCCCCGACAGTAGCCCCTGAAGCTGCGGAGGTCCCGCCGAACTCAGAGATGGCGAGGCCTGCACAGGTTCCTTCACTTCTTGAATACTGAATCTTTGTTTCTGACCGACTTCTTCAATTGGATGATTGCTTGCTATCTGCCGATTGCTCTTGGTCTTCTTGACCGATTGCTCTCAATGAGCCGATTGCTCTCTGTTTGCCGATTGCACTTGATCTTCTTGACCGATCCGCCCAACGGTTGGTTTGACTGGAATGTTGACCGAACTTGCCGCTTCGAATTCTCCGAGAAATATGGGACATCGTGCCATGATTTGAAATGCCATAACCGCTGCCTCGACCCACGAGCGCACGTCCGGTCCCATCCGCCGGATCTTCTGTGCTCCGAACTGACGCTGTTCTGTGGAAACACGCGGCCACACCGCCTGCAGGATCAGCACACCGGATCCCACTACCTCCTCGCCAAGTCTTTAAATACCCCGTGGGGGTGAGAGATGCGCCATGCACCCCTCACTCCATCGTCTTCCTCGCGCTCTCCTCCTCTGCCTCCGCCGCACCGTGCGCCTCTACGTGATGCTACTGCTGCATCCAACACTTGGAGCTGTTGCGCCAGGGATCTCGCGGCCGCACTCCGCAGCCGCCACCGCTACTCTTCCTCCGCCACGATTGGCGGGCTTGGATCCAGATTTCCGCCGCCGCCGCCATCTTTGCCGCCGTCTCCGTCTCGCTTCTCCTCGCCCACCATGGAGTCCGACGCCTCCATGGGGGACGATGCCGCCGCCTCCGGCTCCCAGAGGGGATCTTGGAAAGGCTCCATTGTGACTGAGATGCACATCGCTCTCCTCCGCCGGTCTCGTAAGATCCCGACGGACCTCGACTTCCGCGTTCCTGGTGACGATATTGTGCCCGCGCCTCGGGCCGGCGAGCGCGTCGTCTTCCTCTCGCATTTTTAGCACGGCTTTGGGCTCCCGGTGAGCCAATTCTTCCGCGATTTCCTTGACTTCTACCGCATGCAACCGCACCACCTCGGGGCGAATGCCATCATGCTGCTCTCCACCTTCGTGACGCTGTGCGAGGGCTACCTCGGAGTTCGGCCCACCATTGGGCTCTGGTGCCGGATCTTCTACTTCCGCAGTTTCTGAGTGGGCACTGGGGTGTTTGCGGTTAACTCCAAGACCAAGAAAAAGGAAGAAGTGAAGGTGATGGCCGAATGCGGTGGCACCACCATATACATCCGTAAGGTCGGACTCTACCCTCATCCCCAACTACCTCAGTCCATCAAGAACTGGCAGATGGGGTTCTTTTATGTTTCTTCACCGCCGGACAAGGACTTGCTGAATCTGCCTGAATTCTCTCTGCCGCCTCCGACTGCGAAGTATCACTAGTCCGACAAGCCAGGGGAAGGGGACACCGACCTTGATCGTCAGATGGACCACATCCAGAAGCTGATGGATGACGGACTGCAGCCTGCCGACCTGGTAGCGACCTAGCTCTGCCGCCGAGTGCTCTCGCTACAGCGCCACCGCCACCGTATCTGCGATATGAACCACCTCCTTGATCCCACTCGGATATCCACGTTCCGCATAAACGAAGCTGAGTTCCTCCGCCGAATCAATAATATCACCGACCTCAAGGTTGTTGGGCCCTTTGAGTTTGGAAAAACGGCATACAACCGACACCGGCCCTGCCCCGTGGTATGCTCTTAATCTTGTCATTTATCCTTAGCTCTTATTTCTCTCTTGCTGATTCTGATAGGATCTTTCTCCCTAGGTATTACTTGGCTCTAGGGTCATGTAGGACGGACAATCTGCCTCGGGCTACCACCCTGACCGTGCTGAGGAAGATGCCCAGGACTTGGAGCTTGAACAGGAGACCGATTCCGAGACTGAAGCTCGGACTGCTTCTTTCGGGCTCGGCCTCAAAAATCCGGGTGAGTCTGATTCCTCCGTCAAACGCTTCATGGCCGAATGGAGCAGTGATGCTGATTCCCTTGGTGACTTCTGCACAGAATATGAACCGACCGAGCAGACCGTAGCCGAGGGGAAACACCCCCGAACTGATGATGCCGCCGGTCCCTCCAAGGCCCTCAAGAAAAAAGGAAAATATGGTGTGCGCCGAGCCGCCCCAAACCAGGTGGCCCTGTGCTCTCTCCCACTCCTCTGAACATCGCTCGCCCTGGCTTCTCCATGGCCAAGTTTGCTGCCCAGCTGCCCCGAGCTTCTGGGTATGTTTCTTTGCGCTTTTTTCTCTTTCTGATCTTACTCTACTGTTTTTCTCAATTTGCTCTTTGTTTTGCAGGGCTGCCCGATATGTTGATCCTGTGGCGTCTAGGGTGGCTCCAACTTCTCCCCTGCCACCGCTGATATCCCTCCGAGTGTGACCCCCACAGTCTCCGCTACCTCCAACATGCCTGCGCCTTCTCGCAAGAGAGCCGCCGTCGACACCACCAAGGACGAGCGGGCCAAGAAACTGAGGGCTGCCGATGCCGCGAAACAGGCGCAGCCGACTGCCCCCCTGCCGACCTCTGCTGCTCCTCCGACTGCTGGCGCGCAGTCGGCCACTCCTGCCACAACCACCGCTGCTGCTTCTCCGATTCTGCTGGACCCCTCTGGTATCGCACATCTTGATGTGTCATTACCAGATCGGCCTTCTGCTGATGCTGCTCAGCCTGAGGCTTCTTCAGCCCAGGCCACTGCAGTAGATCCAACTCCTGCAGCCGGATCGGAGGGTGCTGCTGCTACCTCCGCCGAACTAACTGCCTCTCCACCCGCCACTCCGCAAGTTAATTTTCCACTTGCTACTCATACCCTTGCCGGACCCAGCGCTTCCTCAGCACCATCCTCCAGTGCCCTTGTGCGCTAGCCGCCGACCAGACGCCAGCTCTCGCTAGCTGACCGGTTCCGCGAGGCGTACATTGGCGTTTCTGATGTCTCCCCCGTCCGACCTGTTGCCGATTCGTCCACTCCTCTGCCTCCTGGATCCCAGGACCAACTCCCATCCCACCTCTTGGGCCGATTGGGTGGCCTTGCCACCCATATTAGACGCTTTGCTGATGGAGCTCTGGGACAAATCCTTGCCTCCGAACACTCTACCACTGTAAGTTTTCTTCTCAGTGGGGGCGCGCCTAGCGCACCCACTGGGGTGTAGTCCCCGAGATTCGGGCCGATTGCTTGCAATCTGCTCGGATCTTACTTTCTTTTGATTACTTCACTTTGCTCAGATCTGACCGACCCACTTTTCAGGCCATCTGCGATATACTCCCTCCGTTTCTTTTTACTCCGCATATAAGGTTTGGTCAAAGTCAATATTCATAAAGTTTGATCAAGTTTATATTAAAAAGTACCAACATTTACACTATCAAAGTTATATAATATGAAAATGCATTTCATGATAAATCTAATGATAATTGTTTCATATTGTGAATGTTGATAGATTCTTCTATATAGTTAGTCAAATTGTATGAAGATTGAATTTGACCAAACCTTATATGCGAAGTAAAAAGAAACGGAGGGAGTACGTCAAGCTGTGTTTGACGAACTCCTGGCCGCTTATTCAGCGGGCTAGAAATCCATTGCTGCTCTGAAGAAGAATGCTGATGCCCAATCTGCCAAGATCCAAGAACTAACAGGTATAATTTTGCTTGCCCTTCTCCCGATTGGTACTATTTTCTTACTTAATGCAAACTTGTAGCTGCTGCCATTCGCTCCTCCGAGCTAGAAATCGCCCAGAAGAGGAACGCCGAGCTGGAGAATCAGCTCGGTGAGAAGAACGCCCAGTCGGAGATGCCAAGAAGGAACGCGCTCGACTGGCTGGCCTTGAGACCGAACTGCAAGCCAGAATACAGAAGGCGACTGCCGACCTCTCGGACGTCAAGGTTGCTCGTGAAGCCGTCATGCAAAGGCTGTCAGATGCTCGGATTGAATTTGAGAGTCAGCTCATGAAGGAACGAGATGCTGCTGTCAAATGCGCCGAGGACATGGACGTCCAATATCAGACAGAGATCCAACACGCACAAGAAAATGTTGATCTTGCCCTCTCCTGCCTCCACCGAGTGGATATCGCCCTTGCAGGTATTTCTTGCTTTGTCCACTCTTGTAATCCGATCTGATCTTGCTGCTCTCCGAGCTAACCTTATTTTCTGATTGCTTGTGCCAGATGCCTGGCCCCACTCTACTACTGCTTCTGATGAAGCTGTTTCCGAAGCCCGCCGAGTGCGAGGCGTAGTACTTCCTGCTGATGGTGGTTGGGACGCCGAGGACTTTGTTGTTGGTCTGGATGCCCGAATCCCTCATGTGAAAGCTTCCCTGTTCACTTACAAGACTAGTATCCAGAAGCTGAACGACAAGCTATTTAAGGGCCAGTAGAAGCCGATTGCCTTTGAGAGAAATGAAGATGTTCGCTCGGAATCTCAAGGCTGTGCCTCGCCAGGTTGAGAATATGCTTGATTATGCCTTCCGCTCTGGAGTGCAGGCTGCTCTCTCCATTGCAAAGAGCTGGTACCCCAACATTGACCTGAAGCTGATGACTGCTCTGCGAGAAGGATCGGAAGAATCCGTTGGCGAGCTCTGGACCCAAATCTTCCACATTGCCCAAGAGATCGCAAACGGCATGGATCTCCTGGAGGTTACTCCTTATCTTGATTCTGTTGGTCAGCCGACTGGAGTTGCCTCCTTCAGCGACCTTCTATATACCACCAGTGAAGATGCACCCCAGTCCCGACCTGCTCGGCGGACCGGCAGCGATGGCTCCCACTCCTCGGACTATGCTGATGACGACGCTGAGGAAGAAGGTGAAGGCTCCTTCGACGAGCAATCAACGAGTGCTGCCCAGGACCCCTCACATGATCAAACCAAGACTACCGCCTCTTCCGCTCCGGGAGGTGCCGCCAGCACGACCCCAACTGCCTCAGCTCCGACTGCTCCATCCGCGCCGGATGCGCCGACCGCTTAAGCTCGGCATGTCATTTAATTTCCTGCTTTTGCTTGAAAAACATTTATTTAAATTCCAAGTGCGCCCGTCAAGGGCCACTTTCATGTAATGAACACCATTCGGCCAACTGGCCCTACTTGCTTGCAAACTTGCTTTTGCTTAGATAACTATGGCATTCCGCCTTTGCGCATTTCAGCCGATTGCCTTTTTCTTTGCCTTTTTCTCTCTTGGCCGATACTCTCGCCAACCTTACAGCCGACTTGCGGTCTGTGGTTGGATCGGAGAATAGACCTCGAAGGAACTTTTGACAAGTACTTCCAGGCTCTCAGTTTTGCTCGCAAAGGTAGGGCCTTTCAGATAAGCCGATTGTAACCTGCCGACTGTTGGCCAGCCGGCCTGGTCACAATCGGTGGGTCTGCTATCCGCTTACTCCGAACTAGATATACTTTGAGTATGAACTCTCCGATTGATAGTTTTGTTCGGCCATGCCCACCCGACATTACAGCCGACCTGCGGTCTGCATTCGGTTTCGACCAGCTTTCGCAAAATCCCTCACTCGTTTTTCTCTTTCTCCGAGTATACCCTTTTCGGGGCAACCGGCCAGTCCCCGGGTCTGCTATTGCTGACCTTAGGATTGAAAACGTGTACACAAGTAATTTTATAGCTCCTGCCGAATGCAGTCTCATGGACGCAAGGCTATTGTCATTGATAATATTTCCACAAAGGGAAGGGATACAACAATACCGCTCAACTGTAAAACGGACATAACAGCTCGGCGTTCCAAGGACGCTCCGTTTCTTGCCCCGAAGTATCCACATATCGGGTAGTCTTCCTGAGATCAATGAGGTAGTATGCATTGTTTTTGAGCGCTCGACTGACGACAAATGGACCTTCCCAAGGAGAGGATAACTTGTGCTGGCCATCCGATTTCTGGATTCGGCGCAACACAAAGTCACCCTCACGAAAAGCTAGGGGACAGATCTTCTTGTTGTGGTAGTGACGCAGCTTCTGCTGGTATATTGCCGACCTGGAGAAGGCCAGGAGACAAGCTTCTTCTTTGAGATCGACGCCGTCCTCACGAGCTTCCTTGGCTTCTGCCTCAGTGTACATGGCGTGACGAGGTGAACCGAACTCAATGTCACAAGGGAGCATTGATTCGGTGCCATATACTAGGAAGAAGGGAGTGAATCCAGTTGAACGGTTCAGCGTGGTGCGCAAGCTCCAAAGCACTGCTGGCAGCTCGTCGATCCATGCGCCGGGTGCTCTTTCTAGTGGTTCCACCAATCTCGGCTTGATTCCGGACAGAATGAGACCATTTGCCCGCTCTGCTTGACCATTTGACTAGGGGTGAGCCACAGATGCTACGTCCAGCCGGATGCCCTGCTGGGAGGCAAACCGAGCTAGCGCCCCTTTGCAAAGTTTGTTCCATTGTCAGTGATGATGCTGTGCGGCACTCCATATCTGACCATAATGTCCGCCACAAACTTGACCGCGGTCGGCCCATCTAGCTTCTTGATCGGACTTGCCTCAATCCACTTGGTGAACTTGTCCACTGCTACCAGTAAGTGTGTCATGCCACCTCTTGCTGTTTTGAACGGTCCCACCATATCCAGACCCCAAACTGTGAATGGCCAGGTGATCGGAATGGTTTTGAGTGCTGAGGCTGGTAAGTGGCTCTTCGCTTTGAATCTTTGACACCCATTGCAATGATTGACCAGTTCTTCTGCCGCTGCTTTCGCAGTCGGCCAATAGAATCCATGGCGAAAAGCCTTGGCAACTATTGTTATTGCTGATGCATGATGACCACACTCGCCTTGATGGATGTCTCGGAGCAATTCCAGCCCCTTGTCCTCTTCCACACACCGCTGAAGGACTCCTGTTGCACTGCGGTGCATCAGCTCGTTGTTGATGATTGTGTATGCTCCAGATTGGCGCTGGATTTGCTGAGCTTCCACTTCATCTTCTGGGAGTATGCCGTCCACCAGGAATTTCCTGAATGGTTCTGCCCATGATGGTGCCGTCACAATTACCATTACAGCAACTGCTTCTGGCTCTGGCTTTGTGACTTCTGCTACTGGCAGCTCGGAGGAGGAGGAGCCGATTGCGTCTTGCATGATCCCCTCAGTCCCCGAGCCGACGACAGCAGCCCCTGGTTTGCAATTGGCAGCCCCTGGTGCGGCCGAATGCTCTTTCAATTTTTTCTTCTTTGCCTCGAGCTCTGCCTTCTTCAGGTCGGCCGAAATAAAGATTGACTCTGATTCTGGGGAAGGCTTGATGGATGGCTTGTGGATGTTCTCTAGTGATACTCCTGGTGGAATTTCCTTTCTGGTAGACCCCAGTTTGGACAGTGCATCTGCTGCTTCATTTTCAGCTCGGGGAATATGATGGAATTCACACCCTTCAAAGAAACCAGATAACTGCTGCACGAGGAATCTGTATCTCGCCATATTTTCGTCTTTTGCGTCCCAAGTGCCAGTGCATTGCTGCACCACCAGATCGGAATCGCCATAACACAGAATCCACCGAATGCCGATCTCCTTGGCCAATCGGACACCATGCACCAATGCTTCATACTCGGCCACATTGTTTGATGCTGCAAAATGAATCTGCAACAAATACTCGAGCTTGTCGCCTTTTGGAGAAGTAAGAACAACACCAGCCCCTAGTCCGGTCATCATCTTGGAGCCATCAAAGTGCATTTGCCAGAACTGAGAGTCCGGACAGGGGGATATATATTGAGTTTCTGCCCAGTCCACTAGAAAATCTGCCAGAACTTGAGACTTGACCGCAGTCCGAGGCTCATACTTGATCCCATGTGTTGCAATTTCGGTGGCCCACTTTTCCACCCGACCAGATGCGTCCCAACTGCCGATGATTTCTGCCAGCGGAGCCGAACTGACCACCGTGACCGGGTGCACCTGGAAATAAGGCTTCAGCTTTCTTGCCGCCATGTACACACCATAGCACATCGTCTGATAATGGTGGTAGTTTTGCTTGGAGGTTGAGAGCACTTCACTGACATAATATACTGTCCTCTGGACCGGTTGTGCCTTGTCCTTTTAAGGATGCTCGACCACCATAACAATACTGACCACCCGAGTGTTTGCTGCAATATACAATATCATTGGCTCTTTTTCCTTCGGAGCTGCCAGCACTGGAGCGGTAGACATCATGCGCTTGAGCTGCTTGAATGCTTCGTCCGCTTGCGGGGTCCAAATGAACTTGTCTGTTTTGTTCATCAGCTGATACAACGGAATTTCCTTCTCTCCCAGCCGACTGAGAAATCGGCTGAGCGATGCCAAGCATCCGGTGAACTTCTGCACATCTTTGAGGTTTCTGGGCTTGCCCATCCTCTCGATTGCTGCAATCTTCTCAGGGTTGCACTCTATTCCTCTCTCGGATACCAAAAATCCAAACAGCTTGCCGGCTGGCACGCCGAACACACATTTCTCTGGGTTGAGCTTGATCTGGTATGCCCGCAAATTTGCGAATGTCTCCTTGAGATCATCCAGCAGGGTTGAGTCTAGCACCGACTTGACCACAAGGTCATTTACATATACATGAATGTTCCGACCTAAATGAGGCCGAACACATCGCTGCATAGTACGCTGGTAATTCGTGCTGCCGTTTTTCAGGCCAAAGGGCATGGTGATGTAGCAGTAAGCCCCGAATGGAGTGATAAAAGTTGTTTTAATCTGATCGTTTACATCAAGCTTAATCTGGTGATAGCCTGTTGTGGCATCCAGAAAGCACAAGAGCTAACAGCCAGCCGTAGAATCAATCACTTGATCGATACGAGGCAATGCAAAAGGATCCTTGGGGCAGGCCTTATTCAGGCAAGTGTAATCTATACACATGCGCCAAGTTTCATTCTTCTTCGGAACCAGAACTGGGTTTGCTAACCAGTCTAGGTAGAACACTTCTTTGATAAATCCTGCTGCGAGCAACTTGGCTATTTCGTCGTCGATTGCTCCTCTCTTCTCTTCTGAAAAGCGCCGGAGTGGCTGCTTGATCGGCTTGGATCCAGGTCGGATATGAAGCTTCTGCTCGGCGAGTTCCCTCGGTACACCAAGCATGTCATGTGGGGACCATGCGAAGATGTCAAAGTTCTCACGGAGGAACTCGACGAGCTCGCCTTCCTATTTTCTGCTAAGCCCAGCCCCAACGATGACGCACTTGCTCGGGTCGGAGGGGTCCAGTGCAATCCTCTTGCTGTCCTTGGCTGCTTGAAATATGGTCTCATCATCCAATCTCTTGGCCTTCGTGCTCGGCATGGGGTCCTTCATCTGAGCTTGGGCCATTGCTACAACCTTGTCGAGCTGGCGCCGCTCTGCATCGATGACCAGAGAATCGGCTAACTTAGAACCAGCGGACGAACACTCCAGTGACTTCCTGTAATCATCACACACAGTGATTGGACCATTCGGCCCTGGGAGCTTCATCTTCAGGTAGGGATGCATGATGTTGAACATGAACTTGGTTATCGCAGGTGATCCGAGCAGGACATGCTATGGGCTACTCAGATCGGCCACCTCAAACCAGATCGGCTCTCGGCGGAAATTCTCCTCCGACCCAAACACGACCTCAAGCCGAATGCGGCCTAATGGGGTAAATGATAGGCCGGGCACTATCCCATGGAAAACGGTCCTGCTGGGATCCAACTCGCTCTCACTGATGCCGATCGTGATCATTGTGTCTCTGTACAGAATGTTGATGGCGCTGCCTCCATCAATGAGTGTCCTGGTGAACTTGCATGAATACAATGGCGCCGCCAAGATTGCATCCACCACGAGAATATAACTGCCCGGGTTGGGCATTACGCTCGGGTGGTCTTCTGGGCCCCATGCTATGGCATTGTCCGACCAGTTCATCCTCTGAGAAATTGCTAGCATGGTGGCATTGACTGCCTGCTCACGGGCTCTCCGACTACCCTTGTCATCTGATTCACTGGTGAAGATCATATATGCTGCATCCTGACGTGGGAACTGCTGCCGAGCATTTGCTGGTGGTGGACCTGGGGGTGAGGGCGGTGGTGGGGGAGGGTTTCCTGCTCCTCCTTTTGCCAAACGCTCAACCAGATGCACTGCCGAGTGGTGTGTGATGCGGGCTTGCCCACTCCACTATGCATTTTGCAGGGCTGGTTCATAATGTCCTCAAAGGTGTATGGGGGCCTGATCTGACCTTGCGGCCTTTCTGCAGGCTTCTGCTTCCGACTACCTCCTGCAGCCCCTTGTTCTTCTTGATGTTGCACTGTTGCTACCTGCCGGCTGCCATATTGGGCATCCGGCTGCTCATCCTTCCATTTGTTAAAACCTGTATTGTTGTTGTTATTGTTGGGGGTGTTGTTGAAGTTGGGGTTTTTGTTGGTGCCAAAGTTGTTGTTCCTCTGGATCTCGCCCCTCTCGCGCCGATTGGGACCGTTGGGCCCGTTTGCTTCTGCCGACTGCTGCTGCTGTCCGTATGGTTGCCCTTGGATGAAACCACTGGGACTCAACGTGATCGGGCGCATTGCAGAATCAGATGCGGCGAATGAATTGGCTATTCTCATCAGATCGTCCAAAGAAGTTATCTCCTTGCGCAGGAGCTTGTGCTTCAACAAAGACCTGTCCAAGCAGCCGTCAGTGAAGTACTGGATGGCTTGGATTTCATGAACTCCCTTGCAAGTGTTTCTGAGCTTGATCCACCGTTGAAGGTAATCGCGAAGGGGCTCGTCCTTTCCTTGTACACAAAGTGCTAGGTGCCGAGGCAGACCTAGGCACTCATACGTACCCTTGAAGTTGCGAACAAACGCATCCTCAAAATCCTTCCAGCAATTGATACTGTTGCTGGGCAAACTATTCAACCAGGACCGAGATGAACCTTGAAGCATGAGCGGTGCATAGCGTACAGCTACGCGCCGTCCACCTCCTGCGATGCCGACTGCTGTCATATAATCGACCATCCAATCTTCTGGCTTGACTGATCCATTGTACTTGGGGGTGTCCCTGGGAAATTTGAAGCCTTTGGGGAACTGCTCTTTCCGAATGCGCGGGCCGAAACATGCTGGACCCGCCGACACATCATCTTCCGGTTGCTTATCCTGCTGCAACTGCTCGATTCAGTGTCTTCCATCATTATCCGCGATTGCTCGGGGACCTAAACGCTGACTTATTGCCGACCGGACTGATGCCGCCGGTTGCTCATTTCTCCGGTTGTTGACTGCTGGCTCATCCCTCCGACTGCCTCCTGCAGCCCCTTGATTCGTCCGACTGCGGTGCAAACTGCCATGCGGCGAAGATGCCTGCCTATGCTGCCGAGGTGGCGCATTAGGATGATTCGCACCCGCAGTTTCCCGAACTAATTTTGAAGCCACTGGTCCTTGCTGCTCGGTGGCCGCCTTCTGCTGCTGGTTTGCTGTGGTTATGAGGTCACGCATCCGGCGCATCCTCTCCCGCAGCTCTTCTCCCTCCAAGTGCTCCAACTCGGTGGCGATCTGCTCGGCAGCTCTCATATTCTTCATAGGAGAACTGTACGAAATCTGGGGAACGACGATGATGGATGTTACAGGTTGCTGGGCCCCTCCCAGCTCTCTGCCGACCTCTCGGCCTGCTGCTCGAAGCTCCTCAATCACTAGGGGTGGGATAACACGCTATCGGATACCGTGCGCGGCATTGTATTCCCAAACTGATGCCTCCATTCGGCGCTTTTCAGCGTCGATCCGATCTGACTGCTCCTTCAGAACATGACGCACCTTTTCCAGCTCGGCGTGAGCCACAGATGGATCGACATGAAGATCCACAGGAGTGCTGAGCACGTCCGGTGGGTTACTTGGGCCTGCTGGTGCCGTGGTTGCTGCCCTCGCGGCTCGGGTTGCTGAAGTAGAGCTGTGGCGACTGGATGCTCCTGCCATCATAACCTCCGCACGGATGTGCGTATTCGTGCCCTCTGTTCCCACGGCATCCGACCCTCCTGGCAACGGATCCGAGAGCTCAGAAAACACCCGTACCTCCCTGGGAAACACATCAGGAAGTGCTGCGACGAAGACGCGATGTCCGCTGACGGGGATCAACCCCGGAAAATCCCATGGTCAGGGACACTGGGTTAGTCATGCGAGGCACAGGTTGGGCGATAGCTCGTCGGCAAACAGGAGGACGCGTTCCTGCTCGATATTATTGATGAGGGAGATACGATTACAGTGGATGCCAAGGCTGGAGCGCTCAAGGCTAGGGTTACCGATGATGATCCCCTGGCGTTGCCCCTCCTAGCCCTTATATACTGGGATAGGTCTCGGGGATTTCATCTACGTTTACAGGTAAGATTTCCTAACCCTAGCTTGCTCCGTACGGCAGGTCCTTGCACCTTCCTTGTGAGTCGCAGACTCCTATGTCGGTGCCAACTAGCGGGCCAAGGCGGGTCCAGACGGGTCTTCGTGGGCCTTCTATCTTCAGGGACACCGGGTAGGCCTATCTGTAGGAGTCGTGGGGTCACCCCCTCGTCAGTAACCCCCGAGTGCATGGGGGACTCGAAGAGTCGCGCAGGGACTTGAGTACATCCATTTGTCGGTCGTTTGTATGCGCGGTAAAACTGCTGGTCGCTGGCAGTCTGGTGGCCATGACCAAACCTGTTTCGAGGGATGCTAAGCTGAAAGGGCCCAAGGAGTTGACTGGTCGAGCCTTGGTGAATTGCGCTAGTGGAAAATACCGCAGTAGCCCAATCAAACCCATGTCCCTCGACGTGAGCTTGGAACACTGGTGTCGAGCAAAAGTCCTGCCGCTTCAGGTCTTACGGTGTTCATTTGCCGCCAGTAACGTGCATAGCCTAAGGCGCGTCCGCCCGACTTTTTCTATCATGCGCAGCGCATGGAAAAGGTTGGGAGTGAAATCGCTCTTCGGCAAGTCCCAGCCCGGCCGAACTTCGCAGCGGGGTCTTACCTACACGCTAATCTTGCGTGGCATCTAGGCACTTTGTATCGTGTTCCAGGAATGTGTGTTTTTGAGGCGCGGAGCCTAATAGTATTGCACCCGCTTGGAACAAAACATCAAGCGAGCTGTTCACTCATTCACCCGCGGAGCTTGTTTCGAGTGCTCAGGCGGGGGGTTCTTCGCGAGTGGTCACTCGAATGCCATTCCGGCTCTTGAGGTGAGGGAGCACCTGAGACTCTTAGCGCCGTATGATCTTGGCGAATGTATATTTGTCTTGTGTCGGGTTGAGGAAGCACCCGAAACTCTCGTGAGTGCGAGTGGTCACTCGAGCACATTGCTGACTTTTAGTCGGCTGCTCGCCTGAGGCTCGGTTTTGAGTGGGTACGATCCCGATGGGAGTTTAAATATATTTGAAAAATGTGTTTAAGAAATTATTATTGATGTCTGTTGGTATCCTTCGCCGCTTGTCAGGATAACGATGCCTCTGCTTGATAGCTGTCAGGGATGCTCCGCCAGTGAATCGTCACGTCTTCATGACCGGTCATAATGATGGCCGCTGTGGCGTGCGGCAGGCGCTGGTTGAGTTTTCGATATGCGCGTTGGAAACACACGTGAATTGACGCGTCTCACGCACAGTGCGTCCCATGGGAAAGCATCTTGGTCTTGGAATCTGAGACGTCTGCGACGTTTGGTCTTTGAATTAATTGCTGCTGTCGTCTTGGCTTCTCTGTCCTGGGAGATTTTTGTTCTATAAATAAGCCTTTCTCTTCCACAGCGTTTCACCTCCATCCGGCTTGCTGCTTTGCCTCTTCTTTCTTCTCTTGTTCCTCTCATGGCTCCCAAGCGAGGTGTTGGCCGTGGCCGTGTTCGTCGTGGCCGTGGTGGCCGTACACTACGCTCATGCCGTGGTGGTGGTACGGCGCCAGTGCCTTCCTCTTCTCCCTTGGAGGAGGGATTCTGGCGCTATGACTTTCTTTTACGTGTTCGTGGCCAGAGTGCCAATCGCGTTCTTCTTCCCTCTGCTTTGTCCGCCACTGTCTCTGAACGTGGCTTAGATGGCTTGCTTCTGCGTCTTCAAGGGAGCTGTCGATCTCCTTCTTATGTTGACTTGGAGGTTGATATCTCCCGCTTGGTTTTTCTTGGCTCTGGTTGGAGTTTGTTTGTTCGGCGGTTGAATCTGCGAGATGGCGATATGCTCAGCGGTCGTTTTGACGGCGAAAGCACTATCACTGTCTGTGCGTTCGATCCGAGCGGCAATAGCATGGATCCACACTGGCAGGAGTCGAGCAACGACAGCTCCACAAGGTCGAGGAGTCCTACGCCTGCAGCTTCTACAGCTCCGTCTTCTGGCGACTCCTCAGGTGGTGGCGCCGTCTCCATCAGCTCCGAAGAGGACATCGACGTCAAGCCATCGATCAAGCGGGCGCGCCAAGCGACCTTGTAGAACTGGAGGCGGCCTCATCTTCGCTGGCAACTCAGAGAAGAGGCTGTGCAGCCGGAGAAGAAGGCATGCAGCTGCAGCTGGAGAAGAATCTGGTGCAGCAGGAGAAGAAGCTGGTGGAGCATCAACAAATAAGTCGAGCTTCACCCTTTTGTTATGTCATTGACATCCTTTGCTAGCTTCCTTTTTTCCTTTGTCTGTGGTGATGCCTTTGTACTGGGGTCGATTACCCCTCATGAGCACACATGTAGAAGTCTTGATGCCTTGGGTAATTTCCTCTTGTAACAGGAGCTGCCTTCTATCCAAATGTAGTTGAGTCCTTTTATACTTTTATGGTTGACTTCAAGCTGTGGTTGAGTTCTTGCAATAAACTGTGTTTTCGACTCCTGTGATGCACTGTCTTCGTCTCCTTCTGGCAGCGCAGAATGTTTTCGATTCCATCTGATAGCGCGAAATGTCTTCGACTCTTCCGATAGCGTGAAATGACGTTGACTCCATCTGATAACGTGAAATGTCTTCGACTCCTCCCGTGATGCACTGACTTTAACTTTCTAGTGTGTTCTATCGGGTGCGCGACAGCGCTCCCGATGGGAGTAGCCCCCGAGGCTACATTTGAGTTGTAGAGTCAAACGTAGTCTTAAAACTTTGCGTATTTCCTCGCGTTTCAACTCTGGAGTAGTCCCCGAGTATTGGTTTGTTTGTCGTCCGGGTAGAGACTTGAAGATTGCTAACTTGGTGTTTTTGAATAGGACCGTAGCGTGTCTTGGCTCTCTCGGGGGGATTTTATGCTTAAGCCCCCGAGTGCTTTGGTGAAGATCACTTAAGTGGCGATAGCGTCTCTCGGGGGGATTTTATGTTTAAGCCCCCGAGTGCTTTGGTTAAGATCGCTTGAGTGGCGATAGCGTCTCTCAGGGGGATTTTATGCTTAAGCCCCCGAGTGCTTTGGTTAAGATCGCTTGAGTGGCGATAGCGTCTCTTGGGTGGATTTTATGCTTAAGCCCCCGAGTGCTTTTGTTAAGATCGCTTGAGTGGCGATAGCGTCTCTCGGGGGGATTTTATGCTTAAGCCCCCGAGTGTTTTGAGATGGCAGTATTTGGGCAACATTTATTTTTATTGCGGTCGAGCGGCTACATGAGTTCCCAGTCATGTCTGACCGATAGGGACTATGGATAAAACAGTCGCAAGTTTGCGACGTTCCATGGGTTACCCACGTCCTCATCTATCTTCGGGTTCTTCATCCTGTAGGCGCCACCTCCGATGACTTCTGATACTATGAATGGTCCTTCCCATTGGGGGGAAAGTTTATGGACCTTCTCTTGTATCAGCCGTAGAACTAGGTCACCTTTGTTGAAGGTTCTAGTGTGCAGGCGACTGCTTTGGTAGGTGCGTAGCTTGTCCTGGTACTCCTCTGATTTTTCCAGGGCTGTATCTCTTGCTTCGTCAGCTGTATCTTTGTCATCTTGTAATGCTTCTTCTGCTTCTTCTTCTTCTTCGTACTCGGTGACCCGAGGTGCTTCGAACTTGTGGTCATGTGGTAGTACTGCCTCTGCCTCGTACACCATGAAGAAGGGTGTGTATTGGGTCGCGGTGTTTGGTGTAGTTTGTAGGTTCCATAGTACCGCGGGGAGTTCTTCTACCTAGTTGCCGGCGGCTTGCTCGAGTGGTGCGAGGAGCCGCTTCTTGATTCCCCCGCATACAAGGCCGTTTGCTTTTTTCCACTTGGCCGTTGGACTGCGGGTGCGCGACTGATGCATAATTGATTTTGATGCCCAGTACTTCGCAGACGTTCTGGAATTCTGTGGCTGTGAAGTTCGTGCCATTGTCCATGATGATGTTGTGTGGCACTCCGAACCTGAAGATGATCGATTTGATGAAGTTGACAGCCGTGAGGGCTGTGGAGCTGGTGATGGGAACTGCTTCGATCCATTTAGTGAACTTGTCGACTGCGAGGAGCAGGTGTGTCCTTCCGCCCTTTGATGATTTCTTGAGTGGGCCCACCATGTCGAGTCCCCAGGTGGCGAATGTCCAGGATAGTGGTATGGTCTTGAGCTCTGATGCGGGGGTGTGTGGCCTGTTGGCGAATTTCTGGCAGGCGACACAACGTCGCACAATTTCCTCTGCGTTTTTCATGGATGTGGGACAATAGAACCTGGCTCAGAATGCTTTGGACACGAGTACACTGCTCGCATGGTGCCCGCAGGTGCCTTCGTGGATTTCGAGCAGTAGGGCTTTGCCGTCCTCTTTGTCGATGCACCTTTGGAGTATCTGTGTGATGCTGCGCTTGTATAGTTGTTTGTTGATCACCGTGAACGCCTTGGAACGTCTGCTGATGCTCCGTGCTTCGGCCACGTCTTGCGGTAGTGTACCTTCGATTAAGAATCGGAGGAACGGTTTTGCCCAGACAGGTCCTTCGAGCTCTGTCGGAGCTGTGCTGTCGGGTGTGCTGGTGCTTGTGCCTTCTGATGGGCTTGCTGCTGCCACCTGCGCCAGGTCTGTTGCGTCCTTGCCGTCCACGATTGCTTCAGGTGCTGCTGCCTGTATCTTGATGGATCTCTGGCTGATGCTTTAGAGAAAGACGCCGGTTGGTACTGGTCCTCGGGTCGAACCAATGTTCGCGAGTTCGTCAGCTTCTGTGTTGTTGGCCCCGGTGATGTAGTTGAGCTCGCAACCGTCGAAACTTCCTTCGAGTGTGTTGTAGAGCTTCTGGTAGGCTGCCATGTTGTCGGCTATTGCGTCGCAGTTTCTCATCGTCTGCTGGATGACGATATTGGAATCCCCGTAGATTATGAGGCGAGTGGCTCCGCACGTTTTGGCCATGCGCATGCCATGGAGGAGTGCCTCGTATTCTGCTTCGTTGTTGGAGGCGTGACTGAAGTTGATCTGGAGGACATATTTTAGCTGTGTTCCTTTAGGGGAGATGAGCACAACTCCTGTCCCGGCTCCTTGTTGACTCTTGGACCCATCGAAGAACATTGACCATGAACTTGATAGGTCTGGGGGGCTTGGTGTCTGAACCTCCGTCCACTCGACCAAGAAATCTGGGAGTACTTGGGCTTTGATGGCTGTTGGGTGCTTGAACTGCAGGTCCCGTGGGCTGAGCTCAATGTTCCACTCGGCGACTCGTCCCGTTGCTCCAGGGTTGTTGAGTATGTCAGCGAGTGGTGCGCTGCTCACGATTGTGATAGGGTGCTTGTCGAAGTAGTGGGACACCTTTCTTGAGGTCATGATGACGACCAGTAGTAGATTCTGATAATGCGGGTACCGCTGCTGGGATTTGGTCAGGAGCATGCTGAGGTAGTAGATTGGTCTCTGGATGCTCTGGGCCTTGCCTTCTTCTGTGCGTTCGACAACGAGCGCTGTGCGTACTACACTGTCACGTGCTGCCACGTAGAGGTATAGCTTCTCTCGTTCCTTGGGTACCGCCAGGATTGGTGGGGTCGAGAGTGTCTTTTTCAGGTCCGCGAATGGTTGGCGGGCTTCCTCCGTCCACTCGAATTTTTCTCCTTTCCTGAGAAGCTGATAGAAAGGCAGCGTGCGTTCTCCCAGCCTGCCGATGAAGCGGCTTAGGGCTGCGAGTTTTCCGGTGAGCTGCTGTACTCCTTTGACGTCGGTTGGTTCTTGCATTCGGGCGATGGCTTGGACTTTCTCAGGGTTTGCCTCGATTCCTCGGGCAGAGACCATATAGCCGAGCAGCTTCCCCGCCGGTACGCCGAATGCACACTTCTTTGGGTTGAGTTTGATTCTGTATTTGTTGAGCGCTGCGAAGGTTTCGCGCAGGTCGTCGAGTTGTGTGGCTGCTTTGTAGGTCTTGATGACGATGTCGTCCACATAGACTTGCATGTTTCTTCTGATTTTCTCCTTCAAGCAGGCCTGCATCATTCGTTGGTATGTGGCGACTGCGTTCTTGAGCCCGATGGGCATGGTCCTGTAGCAGAATACACCATAGGGGGTGATGAACGATGTGTGCTCTTCCTCTTCTTCCTTCATCCTGATCTGGTTGTATCCTGAGTAGGCATCAAGAAAAGAAAGTAGATCGCACCCTGCTGTCGAGTCGATTATCTGATCGATTCCAGGCAGGGGGAAGTGGTCCTTCGGGCAATGCTTGTTGAATGGTCCGTAGTCGACGCACATGCGCATCACGGTCGTGTCTTTCTTGGGCACCAGCACTGGGTTGGCTATCCAGGTGGCTTTCTTCGTTTCTCGAATGAACTGGGCGTCGAGTAACCGGTTGACTTCCTCTCCGATTGCTCTGCGCTTGGGCTCCGAGAATCGTCTCAGAGCTTGCTTCGCCGGCTTCGTGTTTTGCTTGATGCGTAGGGTGTGCTCCGCGAATTCGCGTGGTATTCCAGGCATGTCGGCTGGGCACCAGGCAAATATTTCCCACTCATCTCGAAGGAAAGCGACGAGAGCCGTCGCCGGCTCCTCTGGTAGGTGGGCGTACACGCGGACTGTTTTGTCCGGGTCCGTCGGGTGCACTTGGTGAGTGACTGTGTCGCTGTCGATGCTGAAGTCGCGTCCGTACTCCTTTGATTTGCTTCGACTCACCAATGGGAAGGTACTCTTGTCCGTCACCATGGCTATTTCTCTGAGTTCTTTTTCGGCTCCGAATGTGTCGGAGATTTTGTGAAAGTCACGGTCACATTGATCTGATTTGATGAAGCTTCCGTTGATTGTGAGGACTCCCGTTGATCCTGGCATCTTGAGCTTGAGGTAGGTGTAGTGTCGAACCGCCATGAACTGCGCGAATGCTGGTCGTCCCAATATGTCGTGATACTGCGATTGCCAGTTGAGTACTTCAAACTCGAGGACGTGCTTTGCGAAGTTGCGTCGGTTGCCGAAGACAACTTCGAGTTCGACAACTCCGAGGGATGTGGCTGCTTCTCCTGGGACTACCCCGTGTAACACGGTGCTCGATTTCTTCCATACTGACCGTGGGATCAGCATATTTTGCAGGGTGCTGGCGAAGATGATATTCATGCTGCTGCCTCCGTCCATGAAGACCCTATCCATGTCGTATCCTCCGATTTGCGCATCGAGCACCAGGGGCGCGTGCCCCGGTCTTGGGACTGCGGGTGGATGGTCGTCCTGTGAGAACGTGATGCTGCTCTCCGCATCATGTAGCTGGGAGACTTCGACAATGTTTATGCTCTCGGCTGCTCTAGCTTGCAGGGTGTAGGCGTCGCGTTGTGCTTGCGGCACCCTTCCCTCTTGGATCATGAGGACCTGTCCTTGCAGCGGGCTGTGACGTCCTTCCGGGCTTGAGGGCGGCGATTGTTCGGGTCGCCGGTTGCGCTTGTCTTCTTTCTGCTTCTCCTTCTTGAGGTCGTCGGCTAGCTCGTTGAACAGGCGGCAGTCTCTCAGAGTGTGACCTGACCTGACACGTCCACAGTCATCCTCGAAGCTGTGGATCGTGCAGGGTCCTGCTAGCTGCTCTCTAGCCTTGAGTTTGCTAGATCCGGCGTGCCTCTTCCTTCTTGAGATTCTGAAGATTTGCTCGTGATCCTCCGGGTGTTCGTGGAAGCGAGGGTCGGTTTCGATTCCTCGACTCATGTCTTGGTTCTTGATGAGGTTGGTGACTTCATCTGGCCTTCGATCTGGGTCATAGTACTCGCCCACCGGTGTCTCGGAGTCGCTGTCCTGGTTGGCGGTAGGCGCTCGTGCGACGGCGTGTCGTCGAGTGGCCGTCGGTTGCACGGCTGCGTGACGTGGCTCGTTCATTGGAGCCTCGCCGTAGATCTCCTGTGCGCACCTTTTGGGTCGTCGATTCCTTCTTCCTTGGCGATGGTTCTGCTGATCGCTGGTTTTGATCTCGTAGTCATCGTCTTGATGCGCGGCGGGTGCCCGGGTGGCGGTGGTTTGTTGAAAGATTTGCGGGTCCTCCGCTGCGCGTCGCGGTTCGTCGAGTGGAATTCCTTCGTAGAGGCCTCTCGCCGTTCTTCTGGGTCGTCGATTCCTTTGGCGCTGAAGCTGCACTTGGCCGTTACCGTAGTATCGGTCCTGGCACAGCTGCAGCCCGAGCGATCTTGATGGGTGGCAGAGATGTTCGCCGTGATCTTGAATCCTTCGAGTGGGCTAGATCTGGTCCTTGCCCTTGAGTTTTAGCTTGCTGAAGACGGGACCGCCGAGATCGTGATCCCAACCTGTGTAGTTCCCACAGACGGCGCCAATTGACGGGGATCAACCCCGGAAAATCCCATGGTCAGGGACCCTGGGTTAGTCATGAGAGGCACAGGTTGGGCGATAGCTCGTCGGCAAACAGGAAGATGCGTTCCTGCTTGATATTATTGATGAGGGAGATGCGATTACAGTGGATGCCAAGGCTGGAGCGCTCAAGGCTAGGGTTACCGATGATGATCCCCTGGCGTTGCCCCTCCTACCCTTATATACTGGGCTAGGTCTCGGGGAGTTCATCTACGTTTACAGGTAAGATTTCCTAACCCTAGCTTGCTCCGTACGACAGGTCCTTGCACCTTCCTTGTGAGTCGCAGACTCCTATGTCGGTGCCAACTAGCGGGCCAAGGCGGGTCCAGGCGGGTCTTTGTGGGCCTTCAATCTTCAGGGACACCGGGTATGCCTATCTGTAGGAGTCGTGGGGTCACCCCCTCGTCATCCGCCGAAAGGAATGATGACGCCGCGCGGCAGAGGCATTCCAGCCCCAAACCGCGAAGCGTTGTCGATGACGAAATCCCACGCTCCGCTCCTCATCACCAGGCCGGAGGCGAAGTGCGCGCGCGATGCAGATGATGGTCCTGTCTGAATCAGAACTCCAGTCGACGCCTCGGCCTGCCCCGCGATGGGCGCCAACTGTCGTCGATATGTAACGGCAAATGCCATGGGGATGGCTAAAGAGGGGGAAAACCGAGGTTAATGTTACTGGTACCGGAAACGAGAATGAGAACACACGGTGAGACACCACGATGTACCCAGGTTCGGAGCTCTCCGTAGAGATAACACCCTTAGTCCTGCCGAGCTAGCTATATGAAATAACTCTGGCTACAATGAATGCTCCTTGAGCTGTTTTGAGAGGAAGGAGAAGAGGGCCTCTGTTCACTACTCTCTCCTGGATCTCTCTAAGGTGGGTGAAGTTGCAATAAGTGCTCCGTCCTCCCTCACGCAGGAGGGGTACCCGGGGCTCTTATAGGCCGAGCCCGGGGTACAAAGGTAAATGTAAAAAGGGAAGGGCCCAGCTGTCAGCCTCAGACAAGCTAGGGACCTCTCGTTGTGTTCTCCCGGATGACCCGGTGTAGACACATGGCTCACCATACTGCTATCCTGTAGACCTCGGTACTGAACAGTGGAGCTAAAGTCCTAGGCCTGTCGGCCTTTCCGCGTGATCGGCGCTGGAGGAGGCCGCACGCCTCTGACAGTCCCGATCTTCAGGGATTGCGCATTGAATTCTCTTGTACCAGGTGTCCGACCTGAGATCCTGATCGGATGTTGCTCTGCCTACTTCGGCCGAATGCTCCTTGGTGGGGCCGATTGCGCCCTCTCTGGGGCAATCGGCCCTCACTTTGAACAGTTCGGCCCACTTCTTGCTTTGCTATTGATTAGCTCGGCCTTGACTAGATCGGTGATCATCAGGTCGGTGATCTTTGCCTTGATGAATTGTTTCCCCTGGATGTCCCTACCCGGGGGTCATTCCCCGACAACACTATTTCTTCTCTCCCACACGCCGGGCAGAACACTCCCGATTTAATCTTCCGACGGTCACTAGTAGGAAATAGCCTACTGCTGGCGTACATAATTTACCTACCGCTGGCGGGCAGGCGTACGCTAGAGATGTGATGTCAGTGGTAACAGGTACCGCTGGCATACAAATTGTACGCCAGCGCTACCTTCTGTTACAGCTGGCGTACAAACATGCTGCCCGCCAGAGATGTCCTCCAGTCCCTCTGGCGTCCCCACTTGCCCGTCAGTGGTCAATCTAATGTACGCCAGCAGTATTATTTCTGGATTAGGTACTGTCCGCCAACAGAAACATTTATGTACGCCATCAATATGTTTTCTGGAATTACTTTTCTGCTGAAACTTGTTATTCCAGCAACACAAATGCTCAAATATTTTCACAGTTTACCAACACAATACAAATACACAGAATTCATAAGTTCAAATATACAAGAATGATCAAATATTGTTACATCACATTACTAACCAAAATAGAGAAGTTGTAGTGGCATCACACATAGATCACAAACAGAAAAATAGATAAGTTGGGAGTTACATCACTACATTGTATCACACACAAACTACATCTCGATGGAATTGGTAGTTTAGGTCGCAAGGTTTTTCGAAAGGATGTACCGTCATCTATATTACTGTCGCATACAAGAGAATGGTAAAGACAATGAGCAAGAAGGGGATCACGATGAAGTTGGACTTCATCCGGTGGTTCTTCCTCTCTTGCCCTTGCCGGTAGTTCAAGTACTGAGATTCCGCCTCCGCTTTACTCTTGTAGCTCTTGTAGTTATTGCCCTTGAACTTGTTGACTTGCTTGAAGCAATCTTCCCAGTTCTCATAGACTTCTGGAACGCTACCTTCGTACACCACATACCACTTCTTCATCTCTGCAGTATCAAAGACATATAAAAATATTAACCAAGATAGTTAAAAAGGAATATGTGTGTACATTCATGCATTATAAGAGAAGACTTAGTTCAATGTAAAAGGAGTTCACATGTCCGCAATATTTGATAGAAAATAGTTAAGTATGCACATGATTCTTATAACCCTAAATATAGAATATATGCATCATGTAGTACGTACACAAGTTCAACATGAGATAAAGTTTACAACACATGTTCATCAATTGTTCGAAAAAAACTAGCTACTTGCATAGAGAACACACCCTCTCACTTCTTGCTTGGCTTCGGCTTCGGCTTCAACGGAGGGAACGGGAGATAACTTTGGAATAAGTTGAATGGTCTGTCATCACCATGTTGATGTAAGCGGGCTTCTATGTCAGCGTTAGGTAGTGGACGATGACTGTAGAAGAACACCCCATCGCTATGTATGACATCCCTGGAGATTGTTCGCGCGATCATTTGCTGGATTCGGCCAAACTCTTGTCTTACTTCGGCATCGGAGGACCCCGCCAAGGTTCCGCACCATTTTGCGAGAGACGACAGATATTGTAGTCGTTGTTCATCCTTTACGTACTCGCGCATATGATAGATGGTGTACTAGGCCTCCCTCGTACTGCCTGGCGCCTGCTTGATGCAGGCGAAGTCTGTTTTATGGATGAATGTGTACTTTACTCGCCTTTGGTTTTTTCTTTTTATGATGCCCTCTTTATAAGAGGAGCCAGTGAGAGCATCATCCAGAACATCCTTGATTAGCTTGTAGTCTTTGTACTTCTGATGACTCCCCGAGTCGAGATATATGGCAAGCGAGTCTTTCGGCTCGAGAGCGATGAGGGTGCCATATTGGTTGCTACACAAAATAGTTTGTAGTTCAAAGAGATCATCAGCCTCAGATTAGTTTAACGATAGCGAAAGCATGTTACGGCTGCAAGCGAGAATGACTTACTCAGGGAATTAAGGCATGAGAAAGATGTTCTTGGAAGGATGATCCACGAAGAAATCTTCGATGTACTTCGTTCCCGCTATCTTACCCTTAGGGTTGTCCAAGAACTGTTCTTTCATGTAGAAGGGGTCCATTATAGCGATGTTCGGGGTATTGTCTTTGATGAGCTAGTGAGCCAAGCTTAGCGCAGCCAAGCCGACCATTGATGGGTGGAGCGCATTCATGTGGAACATGTCAAAGGTGTCATTAAATCTCAAGAAGAACAAGTCCCCTAGGTATTTATCCACAAATCCCAAGCCCTCCGATACCTTTCCTATGTAAAGCGGGTATGTTGGATTGTCATCTTTGGAAAGATTTGTCTCCACATAAAGAATAGCATTACGAGGGACTCGGTGACTCGACGAGATATTCGCCCGAAGAGCTAGAACATGATGCCTTGCTGGCTTGTATCCAGCATGTGACCAAGTGCTCGAGTATTTCCGAGATGCGCCTTGTCCTTCCATATGCTTCTGATCATTCTCCGCCACCGGTTGGTGCCCGTGTTCATTCATTTGTTTGGACGAGTACCTAGTTTTGTTTTGTTGTTGACATTGCTTGCCTTGCGGGGCCATGCTCCGGTGCCTTGTAATCCTCCGCAGCCGGAAGACGCCGATATTCGTGAAGAGCCTGATGCTTCCGCAACTGATAATGCTGCGCCGGCTGTTGATGCTGAGATTGTGCTAGTGGAGACTGGAGATAGTGAGGACTCGAGTCCCTTTCTTGTGAAGCGGTCGCGCCCCTTGGATGCTGAAGATCATGCTGCGTTAGGTGATGATGTCCCGCCTGCTGCTCCTTTTGCTGGGCCTTCCCCTTCGGCTGCTGCTCCGGCCCCTCCTCCGGCCCCTCCTCCCAAGAGGGTCAGGCTTGGGAGGCTGGGGCGTCCTCGTGCTGCGCGTGTCGGGTAAGAGTCTGCTAGATTTGTGCCCGTTCCTTTTTTCCTTGTTCTTGTGTCTGACAATGCTTATTTTGTAGTGCTGCGCCTGCTCCGGCTGCTTCTTGCACCAGCGCAGCTGCTACTGATCTAAAGTCGACGAGTTCTGGGGCAGCAGCCAAACATCTCGAGGACCTCTCGGTTGCCGCTGGTCAATCTGGGCCGACGGCGACTCCTGCCGTTTCGGCTGCGGGTGTAGTTCCTGGTGTGCCTTCTTCTGAGGCGCCTGGTGCTATTGCTCCTGAGCCCAAGCCGATTGAACTTGGGTCTCCGTACTTTGGCCGTCTTGATCTGGCGATTGAAGACAAGGCCCGTGTTTTCGACCATGTCTCCAAGCTGGTAAGATGATTCGTGTCTGTGTTACTTTATCATCGGGGGAACGGCAGTGCTCCCGATGGGAGTAGCCCCCGAGGCTAGAAGTAACTGTTTGCAGTTGCTTGTAGTCTTGTCTTTCCCTGACACCTGATTGCCTGGTATTTGTAGCCTGTTTTCGAACACTGTGAGCGTTTGATGATTGATGCTGAGCGTTGGGAACGGGCCCATGATTCTGCCCAGGATGCCTTGTCTGCTATGGATGGTGAGTTTTTTGTTTTTGCGCTGCTGAGCTTTGGGTGCTTCGTCTTCTGTTCTGAGTGCCGTCTTGCCTTGTAGATCGTCGCCGGGTAGCCGAGAAGCAAGCCGAGAAGGCGGAAAAGGCGATTTCCGTTCTCAAGGCTGCCTTCGCTTCCAAGGATGCGGAGTTGCACGGTCAACATGAGGAGCTGGTTCGCCTTCGCCAGGCTGAGGACGCGCGTGCGTGGGTGGAAGCAGTCGAGGGCAAACGTCTACGCTCTTTGGCGGACTCGCTTGTGTGTAAGTTTTGGTGTTCAACCATTGGTGTTGCTGTTCCTACTGTCTTCCCCTGGTGACGTTTCTTTGCTTGGTGCAGCTGCTGTAGGTGCGAAGCCGGTGGAGACTGCTGCGTCAGTGTCTGGAACTCTCCAAGGTGTTGTGGATGCTGTTGCAGAGGCTGTTTCGGTGGTCGGGGACGTCTGCGCCCGGGCTTCCAATCTTGTGGGGCTTGCGCACGAACATCTTATGCCGGAGGGTTCAAAGGTGCCTGATGGCCTGGGCGCTCGGGTGGCTGCATTCGGTCCTGATGGGATACGTATGGTGGAGCTGGTTGCAGAGAGCGTGGTGAATGGTTCTTCCATGGCCGTTGTCGTCCTTATAGGGCATGGGGTTTCCTTTGATGATTCCTTGGTTGAGACCATCCCGGACTATTCTGATGAGCAGGACGACCGAGCCGATAAGCTGGCTCGTCGCCTGCAACAGGTTGTGGATGCTCAGGATCCCCCTGTCGTAGGTGAGGGGGAGGCATAGTAGTGTTGCGTCGCTTCGAAACTTTCTCTGTAATTCGTGACTCCATTGTGATGGTTGATCTTTTCGCTACCTTTATCTGAGTGATTGCTTGGCTGTTCCTCTTGCTGTTTTTGATTTCTTTGTTTTTTTCATCTTGCGGTAGGCCACTCCGGGCGTTCTTCATCCGTGGAGTTCGCTGAAGGATGACGTTCGCGATGGTGCGTACGAGTCCGTTTGCTTGCGACTGAAGGACGCTGAGCGTGAGATTGTTCGACTGAAGGGATTCGTAGCCGTTCAGCGTACTCGTCGCGAGCGTGCCGAGGCCATGGTTGAGAGCCTTGCTTCGTGGGTGGTGAAGTTTTCCGACCTCCTGCGGGGTGAGTCTTGCCTTTGCTTGGTTGCTTGATTCCGCTTAGTGGGTTTTGCCGTTTCTGTCTTGATCGTAGTTCTTGACTTTTGAAGTGCTGGCAGGGCGAACTCGGGATGACGAGAGGGCCGTTCAGTCGGAGATGTCGAGGCTTGATGATCCGAGTGTGCAGGAGAGCAATCCCTTTTGGGCAGATGGGGATCGTGCTCGAGTGTTTGCTTTGCTTCGTCTCCGAGTTGAGAGGGTACCGGATGCTCTCAAATACTGCCAGCGGGTATTGGGTGGTATCCATGCCGAGTTCTATCCGTTGGAGGTGGTTCCTTCGTCCCTTGAGAGGCTCTGTCGCATATTTTCTCAGCCTACCGAGTTACGTCGAGTGATGGATAATCAGATTCGTGCTGGAGCCCGAGCTGCTTTGGGCTTGGTCCATAGTCATTGGCCAGGGGTGGATTTTGCTCAGGTAGTGGCGGGTCCTCCAGGCGGTAGGGGTCATCCGATGAACGAGCACTATATGGCTGTAGATGAACCTGCGCGCCAGGTTTAGAGGCGAGATTGTGAAGAGAACGACCGCCATCTGGGTGCACTTATTAAGGCGAAGTTGGAGCCTAAATATTAGATGCTTCCTTTCGTTGTGTATGCTTCTTCTTGGTGGTGTGTATTCCATTCTGTCTTGTTCGCGTCGCGGGGGCTCGTCTACGTTGTAATTGCGGGGGACGTTTGCTGCGGCTTGCCCTTGAGTGTAAAGTTTTTTATGTGTCGCGGTTGCGAAGGACGCCTCGGGGGGTGGCAGTTTCGGCGAACCCCCGAGTGCCAAGTTTAATGTGCCGCAGTTGCGGAGGACGACTCGGGGGGTGGCTGCTTCGGCGAGCCCCCGAGTGCCAAGTTTAATGTGCCGCAGTTGCGGAGGACGACGCGGGGGGTGGCTGCTTCGGCGAGCCCCCGGGTGCCAAGTTTTGATGTGCCGCGGTTGCGGAGGACGTCTCGGGGGGTGGCTGCTTCGGCGAGCCCCCGAGTGCCAAGTTTAATGTGCCGCGGTTGCGGAGGACGACTCGGGGGGTGGTTGCTTCGCCGAGCCCCCGAGTTCCAAGTTTAATGTGTCGCGGTTGCGGAGGACGACTCGGGGGGTGGCTGCATCGGCGATCCCCCGAGTGCCAACAGATTTTGGGGAAAAATATTTATGTAATACTTTTCCTGCTGTCTCTTACAGAGAGTAGGGGGTTCTGTTGAAGACAGATCCCTTTTGCTTAGAACGGTGATGTGGTGGCCTTAAAGGCCTGGTAATTTTATCTCCGAGTGCCTGGATTCTTCGGGTGATTTTCCTTTCCTTCTACGGGAACGCTTCTTCTGCGAGTCCCGTGGTCCTGCTGTCTTGGAGGGCTATGAAGGCTTCTGCTATCTTGTGGAATTCTTTGTCGCAGCGGTCGGATCTGACGAAACTGCCGCTAATTGTAATGACCCCGTGCGGGCCAGGCATCTTCAGTTTGAGGTAGGCGTAATGGGGTACGGCACTGAAGCGAGCGAAAGCTGGTCGCCCGAGGATTGCGTGGTATTGCGACTTCCAGTCGACCACTTCAAAGTCAAGAATTTCCTTGCGGAAGTTTGTCGCGTTCCCAAAGACTACCTCCAGGCTTATCCTTCCGAGGGTGTAGACCGCTTTTCCTGGTACGATCCCGTGGAAGGTTGTGCCTGAGGACTTGAGTGCGTTGTTTTGGATGAGCATGTCGTCGAGTGTTCGGGTGAAGATGATGTTGATCCCGCTGCCGCCGTCCATGAATACTCGCGACATGTCATAATTTACGATTCTGGCCTCGAGTACTAGCGCGGCGTGCCCTAGTTGGGGAACGACTGGCGGGTGATCGTCCCGGGAGAAGGAGATTTCTGTCTCCGACCCGCGCAGGTATTCTGGGACGGCCGGGTGTGCGGAGGTTGCCATGAAGACTTGTCTGGTGACTTGTTTCTGCTGCCTGTTGGAAGGTCTTCCTTCTTGTATCATGTAGATCCTCCCGTGGGCTTCTGGGTACTGGTTTTCTTCTTCTGGTGTTCTTTGCCGTTCCTGGATGGCGGCCACCTGTCTTGTTGGCAGAGGGGGGGCTGGTGGCGCATCGTGGGCGACTGGCCCAACTGCTATGCTTGCGAGTGGTCGTGCTGTTGCGGCCGTGGAGCGGATTTTCTCCTCGGCTAACTCGTTGAAGCTTCTGCAATTCCTGAGGGTGTGGGATGATATGAGCTCTCCTCGCTCGTTTCCGAATCCGTGTATAGAGCACGGTCCTTCGAGTTGTTCTTTGGCGGAGCGGAATGCGCGAGTGCCGTCGCGTGGCTGCCTTGTCCTCCATTCTCGTCTCTGAGCCTGGGGCTCGTCTTCTGGGTTGTCTCGTCGCTGTGGTCTGTTGTCCTCACGGTGCCTGCCGTTCCGATCGTCCGAGAAACCGGCGGCGACCATGTCAGGTCCTCTATCGTTGTAGAAGTTCCGTCTGGGTCGCTTCCTTCTTCTGTCGTCTCCTCTATCTCCGTGGTAGTCGTAGTCGTACTCTGATCGTGCAGTGTGGGTTTCTGTTTCATTATGAACGGAATCTTCTCCGTCCGCCCAGCTGTTGGCTAGTTCTAACAGCCGTGCGAGTGTTCGGACTTTCATCTGTCCGAGCTGCTCCTTGAATTCAACGCGCTGAAGACCTCGCCTGAATGCGTCGATCACACTTTCGTCTGAGATGTCTTCCGCTGAGTTATTGAGTATCGTCCATCGCTGGATGTATGCTTGCAGGGCCTCCCTCGTTCCTTGTTTGCATTCTCGCAGCTCCTCGAGTGAGGCTGGTCGCTTGTATGTGGATTTGAATTTTTCTATGAAGGCTCCTCGGAACTGGCTCCAGGAGCTGATGGATCCGCGCCGAAGATTTTTCAGCCAATGTCGAGCGGAGCTCTCGAGCATGAGCTGCACGTACTGCATTGCCGTGACGTTGGTTCCTCTTTGAAACTTGACTGTTGTTAGGTAGTCATCGAGCCATGCCTCCGGCTCCTCGAGTCCGTTGTAATTTAGTGTCGTGGAGTTCAGTTTGAACCCGCTTGGCATACGCGTCTCACGTATGGAACGTGTGAAGCAGAGTGCTCCACATGGCTCGATTTCCTCGTCGGAAGCCTCTTCATCCGAGTACTCCTCGCGTGCTGCACGTCTTCGCCTGCTGCGGTTGACTCTGTTCTATGTGATGTCGTCTCACGCATCTCGCCGAGTGTTGCGGCGCCTGTTGTTGTCGTCACTGTCGTGTTTCTTGTACTTGTCGGGGTGCCTGCGCCTGTCGTCATTACTGTCGTCGTCGTCTGGTGAACTGGGGTCCCTGTCCGGTGTCCGCTCGCGAGTCTGCCGTTTTGCGCTGGATTTCTTAGGTACCGAGGCATTGATAGCGTCCTTCATTATCTGCAAAGCTATGGAAGTGTAGCGATCCGTCTTGCCCTTTCTGCTTTTCTGGGCACGGGACAGGTAGTCCTGGGCGCTTATGAGTGCTTCTGCCGGAGTGAGGGGCTCTTCTTCGTCGTCGTCCTCCTCTGATCTGAAGTCATCTTCCAGTTTCCGCACTATTCTCGCCCTTTCTGTCTTCCGCAGGTTGTTGGGTTTTGATCTGTTGCAGGTGGGGGAGTCGTGGCCTGGCGAGTCACTTCTGGGAGATTGTCTACGACTGCTTTTCCTTTCGGGTTCCGCTTTTGCTTGCTTCTCCATGGCTAGGCGCCACTGTCTCATCTGCTGGGTTAACTCACCCGCTAACTTGTTGTATGCCCTTAGCTCGTCTCTTGAGGCATCTGATGGTAGTAACCTTCCGCGGGCGACTGCTTCCTTTACCATTGCCATTGATTCCTTGGACAAGTATATTTTTTCTTTGGGTGGTTCGCCCGCCGCTGCAACCGGGGTTTGCTGCCTCCTGCGTGATGGCTGGCTGCCTTGGCCAGGTGCTTGCTGTTTGCTGCTTAGCGGCTGACTGCTTTTTTGATTGCTGGGTCCTTGTTCCACCGGGACTTTCTTTGGTATGGTCCCCGGTTCTCCTAGCTGTACGACCATCTGATTGGTGTTGCCGGGACCTGCTGCCCTGTTGGTGGTTGGGGTGTCGCCCGGGTCGTCGATTCGCCCGTTGTTACCTGACGCTGATGCGCCAACTTCTGCCATGAACACTTGCGATGGTGTCCTTGCCGTCTCCTTGCTGATACTTGCGATCATGCTTCTCCATGATGGGGCTTCACTCGAGCGGTCGTGAGTGGCGTGGAGCCGTGAGTTGGGTGGGTAGCTACAACCGCCAGATAGGTTGGCCGTGCGGGCGGCGTCTGCTACGGTCATTGCTGCAGGTGTTGCCGTGGGCGCACGGGTGCCGTCGATGAGGCGAAGGGTACCCCAATGGTAGATGTAGATCTGATACGCTCCAAAGATCAGATTGACGCCGGAGTGTAGATTGGTGAAGACTGGCTTGAGGACTCGAACAGGTTGGATCTTGCCGGAGCCGTCGAGTCGATGAGTGCTGATGATGATGAGGCCGCCGAGATCGCGTTCCCAACCTGCGCGGTTCCCACAGACGACGCCAATTGACGGGGATCAACCCCGGAAAATCCCATGGTCAGGGACCCTGGGTTAGTCATGAGATGCACAGGTTGGACGATAGCTCGTCGGCAAACAGGAAGGCTCGCTCTTGCTCGATATTATTGATGGGGGAGATGCGATTACAGTGGAGGCCAAGGCTGGAGCGCTCAAGGCTAGGGTTACAGGTGATTTTAGATGTCTTTGGCGTCGCCCCTCCTAGCCCTTATATACCGGGCTAGGTCTCGGGGAGTTCATCTACGTTTACAAGTAAGCTTTCCTAACCCTAGCTTGCTCCGTACGGCAGGTATTCGCACCTTCCTTGTGAGTCGTGGACTCCTACGTCGGTGCCAGCTAGCGGGCCGAGGCTGTATCTTCATTGGCCTTCTGTCTTCATGGACACCAGGTAGGCTTATCCGTAGGAGTCGTGGGGTCACCCCCTCATCAATCGGTTTACCCAACTCATGGATATCATGCCAGTTTATGATGGGTACCTTGTCCTGGACCCGGATCGGCTTCCTACACCCCTCCACCGACTGGCTGCTGGAGTCAAAGGCACGTTTCTTCGCTCTTTTCCGCCCCGTCGTCTTCTTGCTAGCAGGATGCACAAATGAATCTTGGAGCGCCTCTTGGAGTGTGTCTTGGCTGAGACCAGCTGGATCACGAGGGCTGAAGGGGGCTAATTCTGGCGTTCCTTGAGAAGATAATAAACGCCTCGTCGAGCGGGGAGGACCCTGGTTGGGACCGGCGACTTGTGTATCATCAAGAGGACCCTGGCTGGCAGCAGGTAAGTCGTGGTCATCAACGAGGAAGTCTTCGACGCGAACATCATCGTCGTCGTGATGATCCGCAGGTTCAACAAATGCCTCGTTTTGCTCTGGGGTGATGAAAGAAGGGTCCAGACGAATCAGATCTTTAGGCCATAGCATTGGCCAAGACAAGCATTGTTCAAGGTTCAACTCGCTATCGGCTTCGGGGGGTTGAGTCAGAGGATCCAAATTTGCGCAACCCGGGAACACCCGGTCCAATGTAACCCTAAACATGGTATCGGACATAGGCACTCTGTGGAACACACGGTTAAGTGGTGTCACGATACGTGCCTTTGCCACGTCCTTCAACTCATTGTTGACTTGTAATAGCAATGTGCATCCCACCTCGTCGGCCTGCGAAAACATGTAAGGCATTAGAGAGGGCAAGCAAGCGCCAATTAAACTAGTCGAGACTTTTGCGGCGCTTATTTACCGTCAGGGCGTTGAGCTCGTCTAATGACGAAGGACCGCGGACGGCCGCCAGCGTGTAAGAGATGGAAGGGCTGCTACGAGGCGCGGTTCCGGCCGGCGATTCATCCCTCACACCTAGTGGTGTGTTGTCGGCCGCCGTCGTATTGATCTCCACAATAGGCGGCTCATTATTCGAGTTGCTGGCACCTAAGGTGATTGTGGGGAGAGGCCCTTGTCGGCCTCCGTCGATCCAATCCGAGATCGAGTTCATCATGGTAGGAAGGAGGTTGTTGACAGTCTGTGTCACTTGCGCATTGATTATGTTGGGCATGCCAGCTTTCACGGTCTCCAATTCTTCCCTCACATTCTTCTCCTCGTTCCTCTTCCTCTCCTTTCGTGCCTCCTTGGTCTCAGGGTAGTAAAATGAATGTTTGTGATTGAGTCCGGCGCCGACCACACGACCACGATGCGGTGGCGCTGACACCGGCAATTTCTTTACCTTGTTTAGCGCCCTTTCAAAAGAGGCGTCATATGGCAGCTGGGTTGAGGATCCTTGAGATTGAGCTAATTCTTCTTCCTCCAGATTTTTTTTCTCAAGCTCCCTAACCTTCTCGTTCGTGCATAGCTCCTTGGTTTTGGGATTTACCTTGTATCGGGCCCGCACAAATCGATTTCCGAGCGGGTTTTTAAACATCGGGTAGGGGTCCCGCCCTTTCCTTTCCGCGTCCTCCTTATCCCAAACTGGCTGCTTTCCGGGGTAACCACGGCTTCCGAGATTGTGGGGAGCTACGTTCTTCTCGTGCATATCTTTCCCCCACTTCCTAAGCGCCTTTGTTGCAGGTAGTTCATAGTTGGCCTTGAAAACATTGAAGTCCTCTTCCGAAATTGACGGCCAGTGGCTTTGGATCTTATCAAAATCGTAACCCGCATCAAGCTCCTGCCTCACATACCCTTTCCAACTGGACAAGGCTTTGCTGAACCTGCCTAGGGCGAATGTGTTCACCAGATTTTTCTTGATATCAAGGTTATCATAGGGTTCCGGGAACTTGTATCGCGCGTGCATCCTCTGAATGAGGAGGGTGGCCACATGTTCCTTGCTTTTTCCCCTAATGTCCTCTTCATTGATGTTGACGAGTTCTCGAAGGATGCATCCAATGCTGATGACGTACCCTTTTGCAACATGAGTCGGCTGTGTAGGCAAACCGCTAGCGGGTTCCACCTCCGTAAATTCTTCCCGGATGGTGCGGAGCTTGTTTGGGCCCCTTTCCTTACGCTGCCTCTTGGCTTCGCTACCAGATGTGCATCCCCGCCTTCATCATGTTGATCGTCAAGCTGTTGAGCCGCAAGCATTGAGAAATAAGGATGATCGTCGGGATCGACAGGTAGCCGAGAACAACCGGCTTCCTCGTTTGACATCTATTATCACCATTTAAAAATACTACTAGTAAGTGGGATAGGTTAGTGCAAAATGAGTTATAAAAAAGTAGCATGTGTGTATAAAAAAGTTTAAAATTCTTCACTAACTATAGAAAAATTTACCTATGCAGAACATGAAGTTAAAGCTCTCATTTTCAGTATTTTTAGCATGTCCTATTTTTAGCAAAAGTCATGCCAAAATTCACGGAAAATTTTGGCATGACCTTTGCTGAATATAGGACATATGGAGTACCCGAATTTGCCGGAACGGAAGTTAATCAACATTCCGGCAATCTCAAGGCCTCATGGGTACCTTCAATGTGGACCAGCACCTCATGGGTACATGCATATATTAGATATAACTGACCAGCAGCACACAACAACACCAGCAATGTGGGAGCACACATGCATAAAGCTATAACTGGACCAACACCACAAATGTGGCAGCACATGTATAAGCAAAACAGAAAGACCACAACACCAGCAAAACAACAACCTATCTCATTCACAAGAGGAGATCACTAGAGGAGGAGAAGATGAAGAGATCACCTCACCGGCTATAGCACACGGGGGATGGTACGGTGGCAACTCGTCTTGCTTTTCTACATTATAAGAACACATAAGTTAGTGCCAACAAAACAACAACAAAATATAGTACTTATTAGATAGCTAGCTAGATATGAGTATGAAGTAGTTTATTTTGATGTCATCTTAAATAAAAAGTGTGCAAGAAAACTGGAAATATGCTGCGGCACAGAGCAGCCAGCAGAAAGAATTAAAAAACTAAAACAAAAAACAACTGAATTTACTTCTTCTGCATTATCATTCCCAACAAGTATGTTTCTGGCTACATATGTTTCTTTCTCTTCTGGATTTGTTTCTAGCCTAGCTTTATCTAAGAACTGAAACGGGCCTTACAAGAATGCCTATGTGAGTTTAAAATACAAGCTCTTAACTAGCTTAGGAGGATTTTTTAATAGCAACTTTGAACAAGCAAGCAAGTGCAACATCTGCTCTTTATCAGTTTTTAGAGAAGAAGAAGTTTAGGGATAGAAAAAGGGATGTAGCCATAACCATAGAAAATGTCACAGAAGAAGAGAGTGATAGTCCAGAACATCTATGCTTAATTGCTTATAACAACCATTTTACACTCAGAACAAAGCATGCAAACTGATACAATGATTCTGAATTAATACTCTAAAAAACAAGAAATCCAGTCTTGTGTCACTCCAAACAATCCCATGTTGGTTCTAGCATAGGAGTAAGATATATCAAAAGATATTCTACATGCAGAACACAAGCACACACTTAACTTCATCATTTATGCAAGTAGAAGTAGAGACCCTCCAATACTTGACTTCATCATTCATGCATAACAGAGCAAATCGCACAATACGTACGGAAAAAACTAAAACAGGAGCAACTAGGTAGCATCTTTTAGGGTTCTAGGTTCCAGAAGCAACATTTTATTAACTGGTGGGTGATTGGGGAAGGGAATCAAGGAAGGGAGATCGCCGTACCTGTCTCGTGGTCGTCGGCGACCTGCTGTTCGCCTCCACGGACCAGCACACGCTCGTCGTCGGCCTCCTCTCGGACCAGCCCAGACGGCGGCGATGAACCCTAGCCCGGCGGCCTGGAGGGGGGGGGGCAGATGGGAGGCGTCCACGGGGGCGGGAGGCGTCCACGGGGATGCGGCGATGGGAGGCGTCCACGGGGAGGCGGCGGCGGCGATGGGAGGCACGGGCTAGAAGAGAGAAGCAGATGAGAGGAGTGGAGGAGAGATGCGGGCCGGGTGGGTGGGCGTGCAATAGTCAATAGGTACACAACTACCACTGGCGGACATGCACCGTCGTCCGCTAGAGGTACTATTTTTCTCTGGCGGTCGTCAGGCAGGCGTACGCCAGTGGTACTTTGTTTCTCTGGCGGTCGAAGGCAGGAGTACGCCAGAGGTGATACTACCACTGGCGTATGGGAGGGGTGGCCGCCAGAGGTGATCTTCTTTCTTTTGTATTTTCTTTTTTTTTTATTCTTGATGACATTTGATTATCTCTTTATTTTATTAAAAGGGTTGTTTTCATATAAAAATGGTCAAAAAAATTATGACTTAATAACAGAATTGCATGTCGTCAAAGATATATATTACAAAAGAGAGGTACATATAATAAGAGTGTCATCGAATATTAGTTCATCGATACAACAAGTTTGTAGTCTCATACAAAAGAGAAATCAATACTAGCTAGTTTCTTCGCACACATTGCACGTCTTTCTCAGCGTTTGGTAATTTTCTTGCCTTTTTTGTCGCAGTTGCATAATTTAGCCCGACATCGTGACTACTTCTTTTGAACGGACGACCTGACCTAGGTAGCGTCGTTCTGCTCCTTCTTGTGGTGTATTTTGCCTTATCGTCATCATCTTCATCATCTTCGATATTTGGGTCGTCGAACATGTCGAAGTCTTCTTCGTCGGCCATTCCTATGATGTTTATTTTGCCTCTCCTCACGACCACACGGCTAGGCCTACAGGGGTCTGTTATGAAGAAGCATTGGGACACGTGCTTAGCCAATACCCATGGCTCATTTTGCGCAGTGACGTTCACGCTTGATGAAGTGCTGCCGGCTTTGGGTATAACCATGGTGGTGAAGTATTTGTTTTCTTTCATGACGGTTGATCTCCTAGCCCATCTGACACGAAACATCGGCACCTTCTCTCTAGAGTAGTCAAGCTCCCATATCTCCTCAATCCTTCCGTAGTATCGTAATTTTTCATTACCGATTGAGGATACCATCGTTACTCCTGAGTTTTGATAAGCAGAACTTTTATCCTTTTCTTCCGTGTAGAATGTGAACCCATTTATATCATATGCGTGAAACGTCGCAAGGTTGGGTGAGGGACCATGTGACAAAGCATATAAAATTCTGCCTTCTGGACAATCTATTGGTGGATTAGCGATAAGGTGTTCTTTGAACAAACGCAAGAAAGTGGAGTTGTGATCTCTGATACTTCCCCATCTGTCCTTTCCCTACCCTGGTCAGTGTACTTCTTCCTAATGATGTTTTCGTGCTCTTTGCACCAGGGATCGACCATTTCAAGGTGTTGTAGAGCTACCAAGTTTGCCCTGTTAAAGTCGACGCGTCGTTTTTCAAAGTCTACATGCAATTCCCTCCGGCCATTCTTGTGGCCTACTCCGTCGAGCCTGCCAAGGTGTCTATTTCTGGGCAGGCCAACAGGGTCATCGACTTCGCCCAGGAGATTTGTGCAGAAAGAGATGCACTCTTCGGTAAGATAGCCCTGAACGATGCTTCCTTCCGGACGGGTCCTGTTACGAACGAATCCTTTGATGACTCCATTCATCCTTTCGAACGGCATCATGTTGTGCAGGAACGCCGGTCCGAGGTGGATGATATCTTCCACGATATGGACCAACAGATGCACTTAAATGTCAAAGAATGCGGGTGGAAAGTAAATCTCAAGTTCGCATAACATCACAACGATCTCTTCCTGCAACCTTGAGAGTTGCTTCCGTGTAATCGACTTTCGAGAGATCACGTCGAAAAAGTTACAGAAATCGAAAAGGGTTTCGCGTACGTGCTTGTCCATTATCCCTCGAATCGCAACCGGAAATATCTGCGTCATCATCACATGACAGTCATGAGACTTCATCCCGTTGAACCTTTGTTTCTGCTGGTCTAGATATCTGCTTATCAGCCCACAGTAACCGAAAGGGGTTTTGACTCCTAGAAGGCACTTGATTAATTGGTAAAGCTCGTTCTCACTTAGAGTGAAACAGGATGGGGGGCAGTGATAGTCATTTTTCTTAACCTTTTTTCCCTTGTGTCGGTTTTTCTCCTCATCTGATGACTCAATTCCCTCGTGAAGCTCTTCCCTGATACCTAGATGTATCAGGTCATTTCTTGCTTTCGGCCCATCTTTGGTTTTTTCCGGCATGTTGAGCAGAGTGGCAAACAAACTCTCGAACACTTTCTTCGTGATATGCATTAGATCAAGGCAATGAGGCATATCGAGAACAGACCAGTGCTTCAAGTCCCAAAACACGGACCTCGTCTTCCATACATCCAGGAGCGGTTTTGGTGCCTTTTGCTTCTTTCCTGGCTTAGGGCACTGATCCCAATCATTCAACAACTCATATATTTCTTCACCGCACCTCTTACGTGGAGGTCCCCGGAGCTCATCTTCACCATTGAAAAGGTCTCCACGCCTTCTCCACGGGTCATCCTTGTGTAACCACCTTCGATGCCCCGTGTAGACAGTTTTTGAAGACCCGGGATCTTTCTTAAGTTGCATAAACGTTGGATCATCCATGCACCTCATACATCCCCAATGTCCGTGGCAAACCTGGCTTGCGACATATCCGTGGCCAAGATAGTCGTGCACCGTACAAAGCAAGGCGGCTCTCATAGGGAAATATTCTTCTGCGACGGCGTCCCATGTGTTCACCCCTTCCCATAACGTGTCTACCTCATCTTTCAGTAGCTTTAGATACAGATTGATGTCGCTGCCAGGTTGTTTTCTTGAATTAGCATGCACATGTGTATGTACTTACTCTTCATGCATAACCAGGGGGGAGGTTGTATATCCATACGAACACGGGCCAAGTGCTATGTGTGTTGCTCTGGTTGCTGTATGGATTCACTCCATCGGTGCTCACACCCAACTTGAGGTTCCTCGGATCTGCCGCGAAACTTGCATCTACGCCGTCTAATGCTCTCCACTGGCTTGCGTCCGAAGGGTGTGTCAGAACTGCCTTTTCACACCGTTTTGGATCTTTCAATACTACATTTTTTCTGTCCGCGTGCCACCGCATGAGCTTGGCTTCCTTGTACTCCACGAAATACCGCTGCAAACGGGGAATGAGCGGAAAATACCACACAACTTTCCGAGGTTCTTTCTTCCCTTTCTTGTATCGAGCTGCATTGCACACCGGACATGTGATCATGTTTGCGTCCTCTTTCCGATAAATGTAGCAATCATTGATGCACACGTGGTATTTTTCATGCGGTAAATCAAAGGGGAACACGACTTTCTTGGCGTCATCACAACTTGTAGGACACGAGTTGCCCTCCGGAAGCTTACTCTGCCAGTATTGTAGGCTAGCGTCGACGCTTATGTCAGTCCATTTGTGTTTTGCCTTCATTTTGAGAACATCGAGCGCTACTTTCAAGCGAGAGTCTTCCGATCCGCAACCTGGATACAACGGAGTATTCGAGTCTACCTCCAGTTGTGCCAACTTAGCTTGCTCTATACTAGAAGATCTGCAGTTAGTCGTCTTCTTTAGAAGCAGCTCTTTGAGATGAGGGTCCCGCACGGCTGAAGCTAGCAGTGTTTGCATTTCATCGTCTTCGGTTATGTTTTGTTCAGCATCTTCTAGATCTCCAACATCATGTGCGGGAGGATCATCAGGCGGCTCTTCGTCTTCTTACCCGTGATCGTTATTATTGTCATGCTGATCATGATCCACCGCACCATCATGGACTTCATCATCATCATCATCTTCATCAAGCCACTGAGTGTGGCCATCCATGAAACCATGTATGAGCAGATGCTCCAACAACTCTCCCGAAAAGGGGTTCAGCAAGCCCACTTTTTTGCATTTGCGACACGGACATCTTATCTCCCTCCGATTATTTTGTATCATGTCGTCTGTAGCGTATCTCAAATATTTGTTCACGACACGTTCACTCATATGGCCGGGCGCCATATCGATCGCCTGCACGTGATAGAACCACAAGACAAGTAAAACAATCATTTTTCATTAAAAATTTCGGCATGACCTTCCTACAAATAGGACTAAGAGAGTGCCAAAATTTGCCGAAACGGAAATGAATCAACATTCCGGCAAAATATTGACATCATTTCCTGCACAATAAGAATAGCACATATATGCATCATCACATATCCGGCAAAATTTCATCATCTCATATATGCATGCATGCATCATCATCAAGAATATATAGCACATATATATGCATCATCACATATCCGGCAAAATTTCATCATCTCATATATGCATGCATGCATCATCATCAAGAATATATAGCACATATATATGCATCATCACATATCCGACACAATACAAAAAATAGCACATATATGTTGATCTCTCACCTTAAGAGAGACAATGTGGGAGAGAAGATAGATGTAGATAGATCTAGCTAGACCTATAGAGATGATATATTTGGATCTCACCAAAAGGAGCTAAATTTGGTTCTTTTGTGGCCATTCTTTTGGTAGAAAGGACATTAGAAGGGTAATGGAGCTAGATCTATCACATAAACTAGTTTTAATTGGTTAAAAAGAGTGGCGGAGATGGGGGGAAGGGGAGGAACTTTGAGCTAGTGAGAAGAGCAATAATGGAGGTGCAATAATGGAGGGAATTGATGGCAGCCCGAGCACCAATAATTGCACAGAATACCTCTGGCGTACAAGCTACGTGTCCGCCATAGGTAACAAAGCTAGCGCTAGCGTACAAACCAACCGCCCGCCAGCACAAACATCTGCAATTTAATATATTTCGTGGCCAAACTTCCTCTAGCGTACGAGCTAAACTGTACGCCAGCGGCAACAGAAATAGCGCTGGCGGGCAGAGCTTCTGTACGCCAGTGGAAGTTGGATCCGATGCCTAGCCCGGGGCAAGTCGTGCCTCTGGCGTGCACAAAACATTGTACGCCAGCGGTAACTTCTATTGCCCTGGCGTCCGCTGAACTCTGTACGCCAGTGAAAGTAGCGCCGACGTACAACTTTTGACGTCCGCCAGCAATGAGCTGGCGACTATAGCCTATTTCCTACGAGTGGGTGGAGCTCATTCCCCACAGCCAAGCCATTCTTAATCATCCTCCACATATGCACCTTCGCATTTCCGGGGCCCTAGTTGTTGGGAAACGTAGTAGAAAACAAAATTTTCGGCCTACGAATCAAGAACCCAAGATCATCCAAGAAGATTGCATACAAGGTTTTAGGTCATGGCTCACCAACCGATGTAGCGGAAGTAGAGTTGGTGAAGCTCGTGGACGTAGTGGAAGTAGATCTCGCAAGTTCTCCCACGAACAGTCCCTCGATCAATCCCATGAACAAGTCCCGTGATCTAGTCCCACGGACAAGTCCCATGAACAAGCTCCTCGAAGAAGGGTCGAAGGTACGACCCCTCCATTAGTATCCACACATCCCGTAGCAGCAATACAGCAGCGCTCCGCCGTCCAGAGATGAACGCCACCGAGAAAACTAGAGGGAGAAAACCCTAACGGATTCCGATCTAGAACAGCGTCTAAACCGGGGTCTAAAAGTGGAGCAACGGGGTTTAGAGGAGGGAGGGTGGCGCATAGGCCTTGGGGACAAGTTGTGTTGTGCCCCCCACCCCTCCCCCACATTATATAGGTGGCCAAGAGGCCCTTGGGGCGCAGCTCAAGGAGGATTGGGAGTCCAACTTGGACTCCCAAGCCTTCCAAACCTTACCACACCTTCCCACCGGAAACCTGCCATAATGGGTTTTGGTATTCCCACCAGGAGGGGGATTCCTTCCCCTTGGTGTGCCCCCACCCCCTTGGCCGGCCAGGGCAGCCTAGGTGGCTTGCCCCCCAATGCCAGGGGCGCAAGGGAGTGGGTGGTACTTCCCGGAACCTTCCGGAACCTTCCATGACCTTCTAGAAGCTTCCAGGACCTTCCGGGACATACCGGGACCGTTTCGGGACATTCCGGACACTTCTGGAGCACTTCCAGGACCTTCCGGGACTGTTCTCGGACGTTCCGGAGCCATACGGATAGTTTACAAAACCATCCGAGTTACAATTTAAGCCACCCGATGACCGCGAAGGTTGTTAGGACGCCCAGCGATTATCCAGAAACTATTCCGGTTGATCCAGGACTTCCCCAGTACCATTCTCATATGATTCGGAACCACCTGGGACTACTCCAGAGTGATCCGGACATATCCATAAATACCCAGAACTACTTCTGGTGCCCTTATGAACAATTCCATAAATCTCCGAAACTACTTCCGGTACCCGTATGAACTATTCTGCTTTGCTTCCACTAAACCTTCTACCATACTAGTATTCTAACAGACTACTGCTCGTTAAGTGTGTGACCCAATAGGTTCGGTATAATGCGGACATGACTCAGAACATCTTCCGGACATAGGTCAACAGCCTTTTGTCAATAGCCAATAATCAACAGCGGAGCCATGGACACCCATGTTGACTCCCGCACATACACGAAGAAACTTCGAGTGAACCATTATGTTTCTTCATGTACCATTCCCTTTGCTTCGCGATATATGACAAAGTTAGAGGAGAGAAGTTTGGCACCCATGTGTAACAACTGTTGAACACAAGCCACTCGTTATCCTCTTTGCTCGTTTGTCCCTTTTCTCGTTATCGTATTCCGATATCCCCGTGACTTAATCACAATGCGTCTGGCCAGACTATAATGGATACCGTCATACCGAGTGGGCCCGAAGTGAATATCTTCTTCATCGTAAAGGAGCAAATCCCATTCTTGAACTATCACAGTCACTAGCCACACCATCTGACATACCCAGAACTTATTTTACTACTTCCCATTTACGGGAGGATTCATCTAAGAACCAAAGCATGTCTTCCTGTGTGAAGCAACTCGATACTCTCATGGTCTAAGGAATTACGTATATGATAACATTTCATGATATGACTTATAACGTAGTTACGATGTGATCTCTAAGTATATCATTCAATACTGGGGTCGGTTCAACATCAGTGTTCTGCTAACAATATGTTCCCATTGCTACTAACATCCTTGTTACAAGAATAATGTCCATGATTAAGAAAACGTAATCATCAGTTAGCACATGAGCTGGTCTTAGAGGCTAAACCAGGAACTCTTGGTGTTTACATTTCCACACATGCAAATGAGTTTTCTTCTGAATCTCACAGTCAGGGTCATTGCAATTATAGCACAGAATTATAAAATTAATTATGAACGTGAAATATATATATAATTATATTTTATTATTGCCTCTAGGGCATATTTCCAACAGTCTCCCACTTGCACTAGAGTCAATAATATTGTCAGTGCTTGAGCACTTTACACCTATGGCATACCGGTGTAATAAATGCCTCATTTGTGGTATAGACCTCATCTTCGGATCTGACGTTTCAGGCCCGTTTGTATCTTGCATATCTTCGCGTTTTCACGCTATCATAAAATTCACTAATTTTATCAGTTTAGCTTTGTATATGTTTGAATCATTTGGTAGGACCTTGGTTCCTTAGAATAAGTCATGAAATCATTCATCAATATTGCATGAGCTTCAAGCATCTAGGAAATCATACCATGTTCATAAATGAACTGATGATTCAAAAAACCCTCCCTTGTTACTTCTTTAAGCAACAATATACTTAGCCTCTGTTATAGAATTCGCCACAGTATCTAACTTTAACACAGTTCCTTCATACTGTGCCACCCTTATGTGTGAAACACATAATCCCAATTAAAATCGAAAATCGATCGGAGTAAGTATGAAGACTGAATTGGTGTAACTGTTTACATCAAAATTCAGCTGGTGTAACTTGTTACAACGAGCTCTTCATTATCTCCATTTTCCGAGAAACATATCTTATCTATCATAAGTTTAACTTTTCACTGTTTGTCCAATGATCAACATATTGATCACTTTGGTATATTGCTCATAACCTTTTGAAGCACTGGACATATCTGGTCGTTTTACATATTATGGTGTACATGATTAATCCAAACACACGGGTAAGTGGAATTCAATTCACGTGTTTTTGCTTATCTGTGTTCATCAACACCGATTTCTGCAAACAACTTTTCACCACGACTTCGGCAAGAACATGTTTCTTGGCATTTCATACTAAACTACTTTAGTATCATGTCAATATGTCGGGTTGGCTTTAGCATGATCAGGCACTTACTATCTTCATAGATCACTATGCTCAATACTAATGCTATATCAGCCCAAGTTCTTCAACTGAAAACTATTTCCAATGAAGTCCTTATTCGTGTCAAGAAATTTATATCATTTCTAATCAACAATATGTAATCTACATAAGGTTTTAGAAATATTATTCATCTCCCACTTACTTTCTTGAATATTCAAGCATCTTCGTTATTCCTGATGAAAACAAACTCTTTTGGCAATTTCATCACAACGAAAATTCCAACTCCATTATGCTAGCTCCAGTCCATCACTGGATATCCAACGCTTGCATCTATTTTAGCATCCTTTGAATCGAAAAAACATTCTGGTCGTATCACGTATACGTCCTTTGTTATATTTCCATGTAGGAACTTTGTTTTGACGTTCATTCTACCATATCCTATAAATGAGATATGTAGTAATTGCTAGTATAACCCGAACTGACTAAAGCATTTCTACGGTCGACACTATTTCGCCATAGTCAACCTTTGAACTTGCTAGAAAACAATTTTCCAACGAGTTGAGCTTTATGGATAAAATAATTTCATCCGAATCAATTATAGATCCATATCTATATTCTTCAGACTTTTAGTCTTTCCGAGGGTCTACCAAGTTCAAAACTTGACTTACTTCCATGGATACTATCTCGGATTATTTGGCATTTAGCCAAATCCCGGAGTCAGGGCCCATCAACGCTTCTGTGTATATCACAGGTTTATCATTGTCGAACAACAATATCTCGTTTTACATATCATGAATGTTTGTACGAGTTTTGTCTAACCTGTGTGGTTCAGCTGCGCACTTCTCTAAAGATTCAACAATCTTTGAAAAGTTGCACTGTCCTCCCACTCACTCTTTTGTAAGAAACCATTTTCTTCAAAACACATTGTTCTTAACAGCAATCAGTTTTGCTTTTGTGTAGTGATAGAGGAATACCAAAACTTTTTGGCATAACCTTAACAAAATAGCACTTATCTGATTTGGGGTTTTGAGTATGTCAAACATATGCCTCATATACCCAAATTTTAAGAAAAGACAACATGGTTTTAACAGTCCATACCACATCTAATATGGTGTCATTTCAACAGATTTGATGATGCTCTTTTCAGTGTAAAAGCCGTAGTCACTAACGCATAACTTTAATAAGTATAATGGCAAATTGATAAACGTCATATTTGATCTTACCGTGTCATACATGGCTTGATTACATCTCTCGAACACTTTACTCATAGTGGTGTTCCGGGAGACGCAAGTTATGACACTTCTTCACAACTCATCAGACGTTCGCTAAACTTGTAACTCAAATATTACTTTCTACAATCTAATTTGCAGAAGCTTTATTTTTCTCGTTACAATGAATTTCTATTTCACTCTAAAATTCCTTGAACATTTCAAAGATTTCAGACGTATGTCTCTATTGAACAGATATCCACATATCTACTTCAACTCATGAGTGAAGATAGGGAATCCACTGCACACAACTACGCTTATTGGACTACACACATCATCATGTATGATTACCAATGGTTTAGTTGCCCGTTCATGTATGGCCTATTAACGGTGTTTTAGTCACATTACTCCGAGACAAAGATCGCAAGCGTCAAGTGATTCATAATCATATGACTCGAAAGTCCATCACTTATGGAAATTCTTCATGCATGTTATGTCACTTGTGATAAACGGCAGTGCCACATCTATGTGGTATTTCTGTCAGTCTTGCGACGTTTAGCGTCAGTGTTATGGATGTTTAGCATTATTATCAAGATTCATAACATACAACCTATTCATAATGGAAGTATGGCCTTTACGTTATTCATAGCTTTGAACAACTCTCCTGCAACAAACATGATTCAAAATGATGTTTTGCAACAAGGCTAAAGTGTAGTAACAATTTACTCAACTCTAAAATGAATTATGAAGATAATCATAGAGTCAACACACGGTATAGTAAACCTTTTACCGTGTTCCCGAGCGTGTCAAAAACTCATCATTAGCTAGTCATAAAGGCCATAGTATTTCTTGCATCGAGTTGCAACAATATGCAATCGATGTGATATTCCGGTGATCAACAGTTTAATCACAATATACAGAATCCATAATTAACTACTTAATCATGATTCCCAAGAATTACATCTCTTGACCAGCAATGAATTCATCTATAACTCTGTATGACTTTCATTTCTGAGCTGGATATTCCAGTCTTCTTTCGTTTTGCCTTTATACGTATCATAGTTCTATTTCCAATGTCACTCCTACTCACAGAAGATCACACATGATCAAGGGTGGCGCATGCCATGGACTTTCCGGCATGTAAGTCTTACTAACACACTATGGAACTTCCTTTCCCTTAATCCTCATCATCATATGACCAGTGTTCTTCTGGATCCCACACTTATCCGTTTCGTTAAGAGCACAGTGAATATTTTCACTAATGCTTACAATCATACATTGTACTAGATATCTTATATCCAACATTAATTGTCTTACCACTGAAAACAATTTTTCAGTTCCATGAATATAACATAACTATCCCAAACTTTTCGAAGTTCGGGTTTCATGGTGGTGAAGACAATGCACTTAGCTGTGGTGGAATTCTAGCATTTTTGGATTATGTACGTAAGTCACATCATCCATAGCATCAGCGGGAGAGCATCAAAAATTTGCGATAGGACAAGCTCCTTCTCGAAACTATTGAGGATAATCCTCACAATACGGTACCAATCGTAAAGTTTTTACCAGATAATACAGTTAATAAAAATCAATTGGGAAGGTGGTAACGCGAGCCATTATTCTATAACGATAATGCAAATACTAAGACTTTGTTCATAATTAAGTTGCACTTGTGATTAATCAATTTAATTACTAAGTGCGCTCCCACTCAGATCAATATCTCTCGTAATTGATGCTGGAGTGATTCAAGATCCGACCCAATCGTCCGCCATTGATGTGACATCACTGATGACTTAGATTGGACCGGTAGGCCAACTTGCCAATCACAACACATGTGATTCTTGTTCATCTTTCGATGGGCGTGTTCCGGTAGCAAACTTTTATCCAAACCGTCAAGACAACCAAGTGTAATGCGCTGTGTGTTCTTTTAACACACCCGCCTTTTATGCGTCACACACGTGTGCACCCATGTGACATGACCTGCTCCGATGTGAAACATAGTATAGACGGTGCTACAGTTGGAAGAACACTATCAACTTGATATTGTTTTGCGAGAGATCACCCTAATAAAACACGACTACCGCGCATCAAACAAGGGTGCATCAAAGGGATAAACATCACAGGCAGTTCATAAAATTATGTGATATGATATAGCCCTTTGCTTCGTGAAGTCTTCGTAGTCTTCACGCCGTCGTGGTAGAAGTCACCGCGTCCACCAACTTTGTCCTTGGCGCCGGGAACATCACCACGGCTTCCGGCATGTGCGTCGGGGTCCACCTCCGCATCGTAGATCATCACCTTGCATCTATCTATTGCTTTGCCTCGAGCTAATAAACAGTTCTGGCACGCAGGCCATAATTAAGTGACAATCATATGACTCCAGTCATCATGCCGTACCACGACACGCAGGTCGCGAATAAATATTACATAACATATAGCATCTCATACAAACACATTGCAAATCTTGAAGGCTATACCACATCACATGCATACTCTGCAAAAACGAGTTAGATCGCCATCTACACGGGTTGTTGCAACTTTTATCGTGGTTGTTAAGCAGGTTTACAAGGCAAACGAGAAACCCTAGATAAAACAAAAAACGATACTTCTTTTGTTGCTAGTTTAACATACGGGGTGCGTGCAGCAACTAATGCCACAAGCCAAACTTCGTTAAACGCGTGACCCCCGTGTGGATTTGAGTTCATAAAATCCACAAGCCCCTCCATGTTAAATCTTCTATTGCGATATTAATATGAGATCCAAGGAGTTTGATGTAGACCATGATCAAGGCAACCAGCATACTGAAAGCAGCATAGAGGGATCGATGGAAAACTCAATCCTTGTAGCAAAACCTCAACTTGCCATCAAGCATAGAAAAAATCACATGACAGGGAAGCAACAAGAAAATAAATGCCTCATATCAACATATGATCTACCTAAACATGCATCTAATCAAGGATCGCTCTGATACCACTGTTGGGAAACGTAGTAGAAAACAAAATTTTCGGCCTACGAATCAAGAACCCAAGATCATCCAAGAAGATTGCATACAAGGTTTTAGGTCATGGCTCACCAACCGATGTAGCGGAAGTAGAGTTGGTGAAGCTCGTGGACGTAGTGGAAGTAGATCTGGCAAGTTCTCCCACGAACAGTCCCTCGTTCAATCCCATGAACAAGTCCCGTGATCTAGTCCCACGGACAAGTCCCATGAACAAGCTCCTCGAAGAAGGGTCGAAGGTACGACCCCTCCATTAGTATCCACACATCCCGTAGCAGCAATACAGCAGCGCTCCGCCGTCCAGAGATGAACGCCACCGAGAAAACTAGAGGGAGAAAACCCTAACGGATTCCGATCTAGAACAGCGTCTAAACCGGGGTCTAAAAGTGGAGCAACGGGGTTTAGAGGAGGGAGGGTGGCGCATAGGCCTTGGGGACAAGTTGTGTTGTGCCCCCCACCCCTCCCCCACATTATATAGGTGGCCAAGAGGCCCTTGGGGCGCAGCTCAAGGAGGATTGGGAGTCCAACTTGGACTCCCAAGCCTTCCAAACCTTACCACACCTTCCCACCGGAAACCTGCCATAATGGGTTTTGGTATTCCCACCAGGAGGGGGATTCCTTCCCCTTGGTGTGCCCCCACCCCCTTGGCCGGCCAGGGCAGCCTAGGTGGCTTGCCCCCCAAGGCCAGGGGCGCAAGGCAGTGGGTGGTACTGCCCGGAACCTTCCGGAACCTTCCATGACCTTCTAGAAGCTTCCAGGACCTTCCGGGACATACCGGGACCGTTTCGGGACATTCCGGACACTTCTGGAGCACTTCCAGGACCTTCCGGGACCGTTCTCGGACGTTCCGGAGCCATACGGATAGTTTACAAAACCATCCGAGTTACAATTTAAGCCACCCGATGACCGCGAAGGTTGTCAGGACGCCCAGCGATTATCCAGAAACTATTCCGGTTGATCCAGGACTTCCCCAGTACCATTCTCATATGATTCGGAACCACCTGGGACTACTCCAGAGTGATCCGGACATATCCATAAATACCCAGAACTACTTCTGGTGCCCTTATGAACAATTCCATAAATCTCCGAAACTACTTCCGGTACCCGTATGAACTATTCTGCTTTGCTTCCACTAAACCTTGTACCATACTAGTATTCTAACAGACTACTGCTCGTTAAGTGTGTGACCCAATAGGTTCGGTATAATGCGGACATGACTCAGAACATCTTCCGGACATAGGTCAACAGCCTTTTGTCAATAGCCAATAATCAACAGCGGAGCCATGGACACCCATGTTGACTCCCGCACATACACGAAGAAACTTCGAGTGAACCATTATGTTTCTTCATGTACCATTCCCTTTGCTTCGCGATATATGACAAAGTTAGAGGAGAGAAGTTTGGCACCCATGTGTAACAACTTTTGAACACAAGCCACTCGTTATCCTCTTTGCTCGTTTGTCCCTTTTCTCGTTATCGTATTCCGATATCCCCGTGCCTTAATCACAATGCGTCTGGCCAGACTATAATGGATACCGTCATACCGAGTGGGCCCGAAGTGAATATCTTCTTCATCGTAAAGGAGCAAATCCCATTCTTGAACTATCACAGTCACTAGCCACACCATCTGACATACCCAGAACTTATTTTACTACTTCCCATTTACGGGAGGATTCATCTAAGAACCAAAGCATGTCTTCCTGTGTGAAGCAACTCGATACTCTCATGGTCTAAGGAATTACGTATATGATAACATTTCATGATATGACTTATAACGTAGTTACGATGTGATCTCTAAGTATATCATTCAATACTGGGGTCGGTTCAACATCATTGTTCTGCTAACAATATGTTCCCATTGCTACTGACATCCTTGTTACAAGAACAATGTCCATGATTAAGAAAACGTAATCATCAGTTAGCACATGAGCTGGTCTTAGAGGCTAAACCAGGAACTCTTGGTGTTTACATTTCCACACATGCAAATGAGTTTTCTTCTGAATCTCACAGTCAGGGTCATTGCAATTATAGCACAGAAATATAAACATTAATTATGAACGTGAAATATATATATAATAATATTTTATTATTGCCTCTAGGGCATATTTCTAACACTAGTTTCCTAAAGTTCCAGCCAACCCCTATGAGCTGCAGCATAGGGGTACCGAGTACATGCCCGAGGCAGTGAAGTTCCATGCCAAAAAAATCCTCCACACCTAGCCCTCCCACAGGAGTTTGAAGAATGTCAGAAGCATCCGAGGGAGTGAACATTTGCTTGACGAGATCACTGTTCCATTCAGTCCCTCCCTCATTTATTAGCCGTTTGACGTGGGAAACACCATGAATATACGATTATCCCAAAGGGCTCCGACTCCCCTCTCTAGGTATCCACCTATCATGGTGGATCTTTATCTTACTCCCATCTCCAATCCTCCAAACCAGCCCCTCTCGAAGGAGAATACACCTGTGAAGTAGACTAGTATACGAAATGTGAAAGAGTCGCCCCCTGGACAAGTAGCACTGAGGATGGAGCAATCAGGGAAGTATCTTGCTTTGAGAGTTCGAGCACACAACGAGTCAGGGACTGAAGGATCCACCATGCTTGTTGGGCCAGCAGAGCTTGGTTAAAAGCTTCGGGGTCCATTTACCTTGCGCTGACACATCTTATCCCATGCTATCCAATGAACCTTCTTGTTACCATTTGTTGATCCCCACCACAAGTTCCCTTATTTTTACCGCGCGCATTTAGTCAGTGATCCCGCGCTACTGCGGGCTTATAATCAGAAACACAAGGGACTTTACTTCAAAACACGTTAGACGGAATAAAATGATTCAATTTTTCACTTGTTTCTGGACTGCGGATTCAATATCAGAAACGTCAGGGGGTTTTGCGTAAAATAGCATGACGTAAGGAGAAACTCACCTCCCTTTATTATTAGGAAAAATGTACTAAGCCAAAATTGAAGCAATGTATCTTGCAACTTTTATTTTCTTTGGATTTGATGTTCTAGGGCTACTTAATAGTGTTGCACCTGCGAGAGACGAGCTAACTGTTCGAGCGAAAATGAAATGACACAGCCCCCTCCTGGTCAATTTAAATACCGACCGTGTACTGAACCCTAATGCCTCGCTTGTTGGCGTCTTTCTTTAGATGCCATGCCAGCCCAACGATTGTTTTCGAGAGCAAGCGAGGAGTGCATGTTATTGTTTAGGCTTAATTTTTATGACAAGTCATGATTTTGGGTGGTGGAGAACCTTCATCAGGAGACAACGATTCTGGACCTGGGAAAATATCTGGAACTCCGGTCCATATCATGATACCATGCTTCCAGATCACATGGTACATTAGATCTGTATGCAAGGATGAGGATCGGTTCACTAATTTATTTACACATACCCCCTTGTAACATTCATATCTTGCCCTCTCAAAGCAACATGTGGTTGCAAATGAATAACAAATCTTCACAACTCTTCGAGATATATCTCAGCTTCTCACACCAGTCACCAGACATACTTCGAAAATATGCTTGGAAGGTATGGCACATTTGATTCATTTAGTCATACCATCAAAATTGACTGTAACAGGAGCATAAACATTTGTGTCAAGTTGATCCAAGTTATGAATAATGTTTGACAAAATTCTAATATAGCTCACAATTATTTTTACAGTGATATACATAATATTTCGTCATATTAACTAGTATAAAGAAGTATATGATCAGCTTTCACCCAACTTCTGACTATTATTGGGTTTGTTGAACCACATGTAAACTTAGATACAGAAACCATCTCTGGTTACAACAAGGGATATGGTGTCAGTATCATGAGCTTCTGCCTACATTGTGAATGAACTTAGAATTCTGAAAATAGAAGTACATGAAACAGAAGTAAAGTAATATGGGTACCGGATACTCAGTTTGCAATCACATCATATTTTAAAGAGTTACCAATTATAGTCAGACTGTATTAGGAAAACGTTTTGCGCCGATCGACCAACTCAAGCTTAGGTCGATCGGATCGGTAGGGTAACGCACAAGCGTTTTTAGTTTTGTTGTAATTCACTTGTTCACGATGCTACGACCCTAATACTAAAACGTTACTATTCGCATACTATGGTACTAAATTGAGAAAATGTCATTGGAACATTGACAGAAAAATCCCGTTCGTGCAAACCATTGAGAAAATCTTGAGAAGTAGAGCTGACTAATAGACTTGTAGCCGAATTTGACTGTAACTGATTCAAATTATAGAACGAACGAGCATAAACTTGTCACTGAATTACAGAAGGATACATGGTGTAATTTGCATATGTGACAATTGGAAGTGAAGATGATCAATCTTGTCCCGTCAGTCCAGATCCAACGCACTGCATAGTTCAGTATCATGAGATCATATACTGGACGGTATCACAGGATATGCACTCTTCTGGACCGGTACGAACCCTGAGTCCACCCTCCTACTTAGGCGAACCACCATCCGGGCGCATCCCAAATGAAGGAGCTCCACAGGGCGTTGTTGATCGCCCAGAGAACCGATGTGGGAAGCTCCATCACCGCCATGGCGTAGGTGGGTATTGCGTCCAGCACTGCTTTGAGAAGCACAAGGCGCCCCGAAGGAGATCAGCTGCACACTCCAACCGGAGAAGGCCAACCCGAGGTAGATCCTGGGGGAAGCTTCCGATGCAACATCCAAGCACCGGGAGCATATCCTGCAAATCGCTCTTCAAGACATGCAAGGGCACCACGTGCTCTTGTGGAAGTTGATGAATCATACGTGTCGTAGCCTTTTTCTTTTTGAGGTTTTCCACTAGCTTTATTGATCAAAGTTGAAAACAAGATGTATACAACTTGGGTCATGCGGATTGCCAAGCCACATGTGGCGACCCTGATCAATTCGACTAGCAAATTTTGCTAAATTGTGAGCATCTAAATTTGTAGTTCTGGTTTATAAATGAAATTACAAGAAATAAAGCTAGACTGCCTAATGATGATTTCCTTGATCATCACACCATTCAATCCTCCAATCTGCTGGTTTATATCCTTCACCATAGAGCTCGAGTCACACGTACGCTATGGTGATCCTTCTTAGCATTAAATCTTCAGCAAGGGCAAGTGCCTCCCTGCACGCCATTGTTTCTCCCACAGCAGAACATCAGATGCCTTTTATCACATGTGCACTAGAACCGAGATAGGAGCCAGTCTCGTCTCGGCACACAGCGACCGCAACACAACAGTTACCCGCCTGATCAAACCCTGCATCCACCTTGATTTTGCAGTAGCCCGGAGAGGGCCGAGACCCAAAGGTGCCATGCTGATGTCTTGAGACTTCCGAAGGCTGAAAGTTTGTTAATGGTGTTGGTGCTGAACTCCTACCCCGAGGGCGAGTCCTGCTTTCCAACTGCTCGATCTTTTGAAGCTCCTGAATGAATCTGGAGACAAACAGGTGCGTGGCCAATGGACTCTGAAAAATTGCTTCGTGGATTGCTTTGCGGCGAGCCGTCCAGATGGCCCACAAGGTGACCGTGACTCTGTTTCTTTCAACTTCGTTCCAGATGGCCTGAAGGCGCTATGCTCGGCCCAAATGATGATGAGTGTGTCATCCACATACCGAAGAACCAGGGGCACATCATCAATCAACGGATGTCGCATCCGACCATCCATCCTTATCATCCGATGTATTAATCGAGCACTTGATAAAAGAGACACCTAATGGGGCAGATTTCTTTATTCTAATATTTTCTCTTCAATTATATCTTAACTGTATATTACATGCTATATTTTTATTATATTTATATACACTCACCGTATCCCCGAATGGCTGTTTTTAGAAAATGTCGTATCCCGTATCCTTGTATGCGTATTCCCATCTTTCCGTCCCCATGTCCGTGCTTTTGAGGTAGTCGTTATACTGAGCATAATCTTGGCACTTTGAAGAAGTTAACTGACAAGAAGAGGATGAGATGGATGTCATATGATTTCAGGTAAAGTGTTGTTTTCAGTTTGATGTCTAGGAACTGAATATTGTTTCAAGCCAGCACAAACTCCGTCTGTACGACTGTACCAAGCAGAAACAAGCATTTCACTTAGAGCACAATTTTTCTATTCAACGTACTAGCTTTTGGATTTGTAATACTTACAAGTTTTTCTTTATGCCCGTTGTAATACTTCTAGGTAGTTTGTAAACCTTGGTCGCGACAAGCATTAAAATAATACGAAATCTCTTGGCGTACGACGCCCTATGTACGATAGGCATACGACAGTAAATCGAACGAGCAGCAGTTCGGCGATCTGATACGTGAGCGGCCTCGCGGCCGTGTCGTACGCGGATCGTACGAAAAAGATCGTACGTATAGCAGGACTCAAAATAGTATTGCCTTCATGAAATTACCTTCACAAGAGCAAGAAACTGACAAGAATTTCTACTCCAAACTACCTAGAAGTGGTTGCATCCCCTGTAAAACTTGTTCCAGTAAGGGTTTGAGAATAATCCGTGTCTCTGCTCTTCCCAATATTTACCCCAGGTTCATTGGGCTCTGGCAATGTTGCATTCTCACTGCTCAGCATCATGACAACTGAAGACATTAGTGGCCTGTTCTTAGGATGCACTTCAACACACAGGAGAGCTACCTGTATGCATCTGAGCACCACACTGTAGTCAATGGTGCTGCCCATTGCTTCGTCCAGTAAGTCCGCACCCCGACCTCCCTTCCACAACTTCCATGACTAAAAATTATTAACATAATTGTGTTGTATTAGTAAGATAATGCAACAAATGATCAAAGACCAATCAATTTTGCCAATTAACCATGTTTGTACTTACATAACCAAGGAGGCTCACATCAAGCTCATCATCATAAAAGCCTCGATTCTTCTTGCCAGTGATGATCTCTAGCACCAGTACACCGAAGCTATAAATATCAGATTTCATAGAGAACACGCCATCCATTGCATACTCTGGAGACATGTAGCCGCTGAAGACCACCATTTCGGTAGTCAGCGTGAAAGCTCATTTTCAAAATATATGTACATATGAATGAAGAGATAAAACTCACTATGTCCCAATGACCTTTGTGGTATATGCAGTCGTCTGATCACCTCCAAACATTCTTGCGATACCAAAGTCTGAGATTTTGGGAATCATATTTCTGTCTAATAACACATTGCTTGCCTTTAGGTCCCGATGGATAATCCTGACCCTTGAATCCTCGTGGAGATATAGCAAACCCCGTGCAATCCCCAGAATGATCTCAAATCGATTCTTCCATCCTAGTAACTTGCGTTTTCCTTCATCTGCACACCATTTCAGTTCAGATAAACACACTGTACACGCAATGCCAGTAGAAGTAGTTATAAGTTGTTTCTGTAAAACAAACTTACCAAATATTAATGTGTCTAGGCTGTTGTTATGCATGAACTCGTACACCAGCATTCGCTCGTCGTCGTGGATGCAGCAGCCTAGTAGCCTCACGAGGTTCCTGTGCTGAAGCTTTGCTATCAGTTTTACTTCGTTCTTGAATTCCACAACCCCCTGCACTGATTTCTTGGACAACCTTTTTACAGCTACTTCTTGTCCATCTTCAAGTTTTGCCTATTCATCGGTTTGCAGGTCTGTTAAAATTACATCAGTAAAAGAGAATCTGATCTACTGTTAATTGATTTTTATCCTACCATATAAACGGGGCCAAATCCACCTTGCCCTATCTTACTGTCTGCAGAGAAGTTGTCTGTTGCAGCTAGAATCACTTCTAGATCAAAAAATGGAAGTTCAAGATCTTTTCCGGCGCTCATCCTGCTCTCATTGAGTTGTCGATCATGTGCCGTGCTCAGCGCTGAATGTATCCTCCTCCCCAGGGGAAACAAGTCGCCCCTTGTATTTGGTGGCATTTCGGTCAGATGCTTTGTGATGGCCTTGTTTCTCAGGAAATAGCAGCATGCCACCGCCACCACAAGAAGCACGCCCAAAATAGTGGCGACGACGGGGATCACCACGCTCCTGTTTGGACGCCGATGGTTAGCTGAAATTCAAGCAGCGGTACCCATTGAGGTAATCATGTCTAACACTGCACCATTATGCTTGTTTCTATTTACTATTTCTGTCATGCCCATGCTTTTTTATAACTAATGTTTGCCACTTTGAAGCTAGTTTGTGTTGCACATTTGTTCTTTGAGTGATGTTGTGGACTGCGCTGCGCGTCTGGGCCTAATCCAGCGACTGTGAATACTAGATGATACCTCACATGTTATTGCGAGATTTTTTTTATAATATGTTTGAATGAAATTTTTGGCTAAATAAAACATGAATATTTGAAATAGTAGTGATTGAATTAATCTATGAATTTAAGACAAATATCTTAATAGAATTGAATTTCCCATGCATGAATGTTGCATGTTAGGGTGAATTTTTATTATGCATAGTAACATTTTAAGATGAACCTTTTATTATGCATGTTGAGAAAAATATGTTAATGAGAACTAGATATTTAAATAAAAAAGATGAGATACAGATCTTTCAGTAGAACAATCAGTGGTTATCAATTTACCCAACGACTGACTGAAGGCTACTGGACCCATGCAAATTTGCTTATATATGTTGGTAAAACGTCGAACATGCATCTGTGCGACAAATGAAATCATAAACATCATCTTCAATTGTTTCTCCTCTTGTGTTATTAATGTTCTTATCAGTTCATTTTATTGGCTTATGTAGTATTTCTTATTATATTTCGATATGGTGAGAATATAAATCTGTGAAAGCAGTGCTAACCTGCGGCAGCGTTCAAGGCGTCGATCTCGGAGCGCGCGAGCCGGATATACACATCTTGCACGACCACCGGGTACTGCCTCATGTCAAGCAGATCGACGCCCCAAATGGCGCACCCGCGGCTGACTCCGCCGCTAACGTTGGCGGCGGCGTACGCCCTGCAGCTGCAGTTACCCAGGCACACCTGCCTGCACTCCACCAGGGTCATCTCCAGGCGCACCGTCGCCATAGTCGCCTCCGGCAGCTTCATCCGGTTCACCGGCCAAAACCCGTCCCCAGACCCACAGCTCAGGTTGGCGCTCCTGACGCAGCCGCCGGACCACTCCCTGCGGCTCCACTGCTCCGGCGACCGCGGCCTGAACCCCGGCAGGCAGCCACACTTGGGGGGCTGGCCGACGTCGCACATCCCGAACCCGAAAGGCCCGCACTTGTCGTAGCTGTCGCAGGGGTCGCTCGGGTAGTACCAGTAGCTCCTCCACACGCCGTTACCCCACACGTAGCTCTGCAGGTGCCCCGTCGCGCCGTCCACTATCAGCCGCGACAGCGCCGACGGGTCGCTGACGTAGTAGGCGTAGTACGTCTCCTCGGCGTTGGAGACGACCGTGAACGTGTAGCCCTCGTCGTTGAGGTTTTGCACGCCGGTGAGCACCACGCCGTTCCACGGCCCGCTCGCGTAGATCCTCTCCCCGCCGTCGAACAGGAAGAACTCCGGAAGCCCGCCCTCGACCAGCTTGAACGTGTAGGTCGCCGGCGAGGGGTCGGCCGGGCTTCTGCACGACGTGAGATTTCTGGCGATGCCCTTCTTGAAGTCCACCCCGAGCTTCATGCCGGGGAGCATGGTGTCCGTCGGGTAGTCGAAGCTCTGCCACGCCACGCTCTCAAGCGATCCACTCCCGTCAGAGCTCACGACGAGGTTGCCGTTGTCGAGAAGTTGAGCGGTGGCGTTGGAAGTTACTTTTCTGGTGGGCGCCGCGGAGGACCAGATGGTGGTGTTCTGGCCGTCGATGATGGCAAGGAGGCCGTCGGGGGAGAGCTTGAGGACGGCGGGGGAGCTGACGACGGGGTCCTTGCGGTTGGCCACCCACACGACGGTCTGTACTGGGATGGCCGCGTACCAAATGCCGAGATAGGACCTGCCGTCGGGGCTTCCGGGCGGATTGTAGAAGCCGAGCCTGAAGACTCCACCGGCTGAGACGAGCGTCTGGTTGCCGGTGATGAACGCGGCCTGGCCGATGGTGTCGATGGCGATGGAGACGGAGAGGAAGGTGGTGGTGGCGAAGACGGCGAGGAGGAGAGCGCGCGCATGCGCCCTCATCCTCTCCCTCTCTCTGGGATCGGACCGCCCAGGTACTACGATGGAGCTTGATTTGTGACTGGAAGACGGCCAGCAAGGGCGCGCGGTGGTTGATCGTGAGGGAGTGAGTGGCAACCCATGACCATGAACTTCAAATCGGCGTGACAGCGTGGAACAGCAGTGAGAAGAAGTATGCAGGTCAACGTTAGGCCTCCGGAACAGCTGATTTTCGCTGCTCAGAGACAGTCTGGAGAGGACTCCGACTCCACCGAACTGGATAGTGCTGCTGCAGGGTATTCCTCAAACTGATTGCCTCGATGGCGCATGTTCGATATTGCGATATTGCGATATCGGATTCGAATATTGCGGTAGCGTGGTGCATATATGGAGGAAAATGCTCTCGCTCCCGCTCTCCTCCCCTTCCACGCCGCCGCCGCTGCTCACCCTAGATTCCGTCAGATCTGCGTCCTCCGCCGCAGCGCTCGCCACCGTCTCCCACCCTAGCAGTCGCCGCACCTTGCGCTATGGCTCCCCCGCGCCGTCAGACCGCCTTGGGCTCTCAATCTCGCTCGAGTGGAGCGGGACGCGGAACCCTGATGGGAGAGCGGTCGCCGAAGGAGGACCAGGAGGACACGCTGCTGACTCAGGAGGATTTCGGGAGGATCATGAGTGAGCTGTTGGACGCCAGATGCAGACGGATCAGCGACGAGTCCTGTCGCTGGATGGGATCAATTCGGGCTTTGGAGGAAGCGAAGGGGAGATGGAAGAGGAGGAAGAGACATTCAAAGGCCCAGAGGTACGAGATGATTCGTCTGGCCAATTCTACGTCGGAAGCACTCCAATCCCTGGCGGAGGTGATCTTCCTCGTAGCAACCATCGAGGAGAAATTGCAATTGCGGCATCCATGGAGAGAGCAGCCAGATTTGGTGCTCAAATGGGCGACCTCAGAGGCCAATTCAAAGGATCCGCTGCGGAGACGACGCTGGAGTTGATTGATGAAGTGATCATGCTAGGATCTCCACTCCGCAGAGCTGCTGATTACGTGCCACCTCCCTGCATAAAGCAAATTTTCCGTAGCTCACGAGAGGGTCTAATTGCTGTCAGTGACCTGCAGAGGAGACAAATTTCAGCTGTGGGATATCTGGAGAGATGCTCTGTTCAGATAAGGGCCGCTGCAGGGGAAATGTTGGCATTGAGCCTGAAGGTGAGGCCCGTGAACCTTTGCTTTTGTGCAATCTCACACCTCCCGTGACTCCAAGTATCAAAGGCTCAAGATACTCCACTCCTTCTACATTTGAGAGTGAAACTAGCGCTGCTTAGGTGTCTAGCTCCGCAGTTTGTAGCGAAGGGGATGAAATCGGTCGGAGGGGACAAACCACTCACAGAGGAAGAGGTAGCGATAGAGCTCAGCAGAGCAAGGAAATGGCAAAAAAGGCGCCTGCAAGCGGAGGCGAAAGCAAGGGGGAAGCTTGCGGTGATGATCGCGGTGAGAACTTCAGAGGAAGAGCACTCCCGTATTCCTCCCGGAACAGATCTCATCAGCTGGGCGCTCGCAGAAGCCTCATCCTCCAACCTAGCTCGGAAGGAGAGATGGGAAAGCTTCATGAGAGACAATCTTCAGAGGTGAGGAATTCAGTTCCAGTTTTGCTGAACCCAGTGGTGCGCGGCAACAATGTTGAGACACTGGAGCAGGTGGATTTGGCCCCACCAGCCAGTGAGAGTGAACCTGTGGAAAACTCTAGAGAGATTGAGAGGGACCAGGTGACAGGCTGCGAGGAGATTGGTGCTGAGATATATGGGCAGATCCGGTCTGAATACGCTGCTAGGGTTTCCCAGCCTGGGGTTTGGTTTTGGGTGCGGCGTGACCTCCTTGCAGCCAGAAGTTTCTCCCCTTCTGATTGTGCCCCGTGCAAAAGATAGTAAGAGCGCCAATTCTAGTAGTATTAGATTCTCAGCCCTTGGTGATTCGTGGAAGGGTGATCTAGGGAGCTTGGAGGCTATCAGATCCATGGCAGAAAATCAAGGGAGAGGGCGAGGAGGCCGCAGAGGCAACCTGCATTGAGGAGGTACATCTGGAAGAGGGAACCAGCAAGACTGGAGAGGTTTCGCTCCTAATCCTCAATTCATGCAACAACAGGCTCAGATGTAGCCGCATTTTGGATACCCAAGTGCTCCGCCTCCCTGGGCTTTCTCTGTCCCTTTTTTTCCTCCACCCCAAAACCAGTGGATCAATCTGAATCCATGGGGGATTGGTCCTGCTATGAACACTTCAGGAGGAGTGCAGAGCTCAGTAGGTCCAGGCTTCTCCATGGAATGTCCTGCAAATGCTCCTAAGAATAGCCTGTATGAGGGAGAGCAGCAACATCATTCTGATGGTGATAGGAACAAAAATCAGGGCACTAAGAAGCAGAAAATCCACCCAAAGCCAAAGCTACAGCTCCAAAAGGCAAGGAGGAAGAGGCCTCACCAAAGGCGGCAGCAGATTCATATGCTGATGTGCTCTGTTACAGCTGTGGAGAGCCTGGGCACCACAAGGCAGGTTGCAACTCTCCACCCTATTGTTTATCTGCGAGATGGTCACCCACAAAGTTGATGACTATCCTGATAGGAAAAACCTAGAACACCTGCAGTTTTCATTGGAAGTGCTGCTTCTAGGTTGGGATATTTCAAGATCAACATCCCTGATGTGAACCTGCAACATGTGGGAGGAACTAAGAATGTAGGTTTAGTTTTTGTTGAGACTGGTCAGATCTCTAAAGAAGAACTAGCCACCAATTTCTCTGCAATTAACAAAACCACTTGGCCATGGCAGATAACGAAACTAGATGACTTGTCTTTGCTAGTTAAATTCTCCCCTCACATCCCAGTGGCACAGTGATGCGCGAGAGATGATAATGGCTTCTCGCCCTTCGTTGGTTACCCCAAGTGGAAGGTGAGATGTAGGATAGCAGTAAATTTCCCTCAGTGAAGATACCGAGGTTTATGTCCCCAGTAAGACTCCGATAGTGATAAGTAGGTGGTGAAGCGAGCAAAGCGCCGTTTGAGATATTGCTCTCTTAACCTGGACCAACACACGACACAAATAACTTTGCTCCCAACGAAGTTCAGAGAGGTTGACAATCTCTCCGACCTTGTTGTTTACAAAGGATCAAACGCAAGGGATAATGATAATGGTGATAGCAACTAGAAAGTAAAAGAAGGAAATAAATTGAGCATGTAAATAGTGATGAGAATATGGACCGGGGTCCCGTGATGTTCACTAGTGATGTCTCTCTCCCAAAAGACGATAAAACTTCTATGCGAGGTAAGCAAATCACAGCTGGGCAATTGACATGATTAAAAACGCACCGCAATGCTAACTATGCTACAAAGAAAGGACGAGGCTCAAAAGCATGGGCGGTACGCCAAAATAAGTACACCGAAATCCAAATATATTACTACTAATCATCCACCTTGAGATATCTATCCAGAACATCTCGCTGGTATTAAGTTGCGAGCCCCACCCAAAGTGTAAACCCAAAGCAACAAACAATTGCATTAAAAAGCACTTTGCGTAAAGTAAACAATCCTTGCAACCGCGGTTACAAGCACTGTTGTTTTCCCCTTGTGGCAACAACACATCCCCTAGACTCATGTTTTTGTCCCTGAAGCTAGTCATCAGGGGGCATGAACCCACAATCGAGCATAACGTTCCCTCTTGGAGTCACTACCTACTACTTGGTCAAAGCAATAAACATCAACGGAGAACATGCAATAATTACTAAAGAACATAAATATAAAAGATAAGAACCAAATATATTACTCAATCACAAACTGAACATAGTCTCATAATCCATCAGATCCCAGCAAACTCAGCATAGCAACAACATAAAATTACATATGTGCCTCGATCATGTAGGGAAGCTCACGAGGTCTAATCCATGAAGAACAAAGAGGGGAGGATAACATCACATAGCTACTGATCACGGACCCATGGTCCAAGCTAGACTACTCACGGATCATCCGGGAAGCGTCCATGATGGAGGAGAGGATCCCGGAAGTCAATCCTCCCTCCGGCAGGGTGCCGGGAAGAGGTCTACTGGCACTCCCGATCTTGGAAGCGCGGCGGCGGCGGAACAGAGGCGAGATCGTGACAAAGGGTTCTGGCTGGCGGATCTGGGCCGGCTCGGGTGCTGGGCCTCGGCTGGGGCAGGTCGGCCCACACGGCGGTGGTTGACCGGATCGGCCGATCCTATCGGATCAAACCGGCGGCGACGGCTTCCCGGTGGCTGCGCCGGCCACTGGCGGCGAGGGGCGAGGGGGAAAGGCGGCTGGAGGAGGAGCGCAGCTCTGGTTGACGGAGTTACATTTGCATCATGATAGTTACATTTTCTTTATGTGAGTACCTTTGTAAAGTGTGAAAGATCTCCTATATTCTTGTAAAATATAGAATATTTCCCCTAAAGTGAGGAAAAGATCCCAAAGAGGACAAAATCAAAAGATCCCAAAGAGGACAAATGAGAGTTAAATATAAAGAGCCATTGAGGCCACCAAAAAATAAAAATAAAAAGAAAAAGAGAAAAAAATTAAAAAGAGAGAAGGGGGCATACTACTATTCCTTTAGAGAGATCCACACTAGTACTTCATCTTCTATCCCTTGTACTCCATAGAGATCATCATCATGCATATAGCTATGTGGGGACCCTTCACACTATAGAACTTGGCTTGTATATTCCAATGATGAGCCTCCTCAAACGAGCTCTAGGTCTTCTTGAGCAAGCAAGTTAGATGCACCCCCACTAGTTCCCTTGGAGAGCTTTTAGCTCACATGTGCATCCGTTGTATCGCAATCCCTACTCCTCACATCATATCTATCATATGGCCTTCTCTCGCCTATGATTGTCCTCATTGATGTGAGCCTTTCACACCTTTTTGTCTTCCTCCTCCACCTTCTTTCTGTTTCTCCTTTTAGGTGTCAACTTTCTTGCTCACGCTCATCCATTGCATGAGTGCTCAAAATGTCGAAAGGGAGTGGATCAGTTTGACTTGTACCTGGCTAGTGGTGTGGGGACGAGTCAAGATAAGAATCCAAAGGAGACCAAGTGTGAAAATTTAGTAGATAGTTTTTCTCAACAACCTTTTTCTCTTTCTTCCCAGTCCCTTGCTTGCACGCAAACACCATTTGGAGAAATTCGAGTCACGGACAGCAAGAGTTCTTGCACCTTTGGTTCTTTTGTTGCTTGTGTCAATGCTAATATATACTCTTGCTTGTTAAGACTTGAATTGAATTACATGCTTTCATTGCTTTACTTAAAAGTCCTTATTTGGTTGTGTGGCATGTCACCACAGAAATTATGCTTGTTATCATTTACCTACTCGAGGACGAGCAGGAATTAAGATTGGGGATGTTGATACGTCACAAACGTATCTATAATTTCTGCTTGCTCCATGCATGTTTTGTGTGACTTTGCCATGTTTTGCTTGAACTTTCATACACTTTTGAACCTATTTGGACTAACCTATTAACTCAGTGCACGCAGTTGCCAGTTTATGTTTTCTACTGTTTTTGTATTTCAGGTTTTCCGGCCATTAAAAGTGCTCCAAAAATTCCGGGAAAAATATATAAAAAATCAGCGCAACAGAAGCTTCCGGAATCACCAAGAGAGGGAAGGGGGGCACCACCAGGAAGCCAGGAGAGCAGGTGGCGCGGCCCCACCCTGGGCCGCGCCAGGGACCCTCCTGACTGCCTCGTTGGTCCCCTTGATGCCCCCTTCGCCTATATTTACCCCTCGGTGTGGAAACCCCTAATATCGATCTCTTCCGCGAACTCCCCTCTGTACCGCCGCCGCCGCCGTTTCAAGATCGGTGCTGCCTGGAGAAGCTGCCCCGGCACCCTGCCGGAAGGAGGAACCCCCCTCCGGGAGACCATCCATAGCCATGGACGCCTCCCGTATGTACCATGAGTAGACCCCCTCGGACCATGGGTCCGTGACCAGTAGCTATGTGATGAATCTCTCCCCCTTTTGTGCTTCCACTTTCGAGTCCTCGTGAGCTGCCTCACATGATCGAGGCATCTATGTAATTTCTACTGTTGCTATGCTGAGTTTGTTGGGATCTGATGGATTATGAGACTATTTTCAGATTGTGATGAGTAATATATTTGGTTCTTCTCTTTTATATTTTGTTCTTGAGTAAATTCTTGCATGTTATCCGTTGCGGTATTTGCTTTGGCCAAGTATTTTATTTGCAACTCCAAGAGAGAGAGTTATGCTCGATTGTGGGTTCAACCCCTTGATGTCTAGCTTGAGTGACAGAAACATGAGACTAGGGGATGTGATGTTGCCACTAGGGATAAAACAACAGTGCTTGTACCTGCGGGTGCAAGGATTGTTTACTTTACACAAAGTTCTTTTAATGCAGTTGTCTGTTGCTTTGAGTTTACACTTTGGGTGGGATTCGCAACTTAATACCAGCGAGATGTTCTGGATAGATATCTCAAGGTGGATGATTCGTAGTAGATGCAGATGGATTTCAGTCTACTTACCTTGGCGTACTGCCCATTGCTTTTGAGCCCTTCCTTTCTTTGCAGCATAGTTAGCATTGCGGTGCCTTCATAATCCTGTCAATTTCCCAACGGTGATTTGTTTACCTCGCTAGCACTTTTATCGTCTTTTGGGAGAGAGACATCACTAGTGAAAATCACGGGACCCCGGTCCATCTTCACATTATTGTCCACACCATCAATTTACTTTCAGCTTTTACTTTCCTTTGCACCTTTTATCTCTTGCGTTGATCCTTTGTAAACGACAAGGCCGGAGGAATTGACAACTCCTCTGTACTCGTTGGGAGCAAAGTTATTTGTTGCTGTGTGCAGGTCCACGACAACACCCTAGTCAGGAAGTAATTTCTGGCGACATTGCCACCAACATGTTTCTCCTGAGTCCTACTGGTTCGATAACCTTGGTATCTTCATGCGCTAGATGAAGCCCAGTCCTCTGAGGAAGCCACGTGCAAAAAAGCCAAGACTTCATGCGCCTCCGGCTGCACATTCTGAAGATGATCTTCATATCCCTCCGCCCACCCCAATCCGTGCAATGCAGGACATGGGCATCGCTCTGGGCATTGCTCCTAAAGACCTCACTACGTGCAAGCTTATGGCGGGACCGTCTGCCCCAGCATCTCCTGAAGTTTAATCATGATTGATATAACTTTTATATTATATAGGAGTGTGGACTGTAGTAGTTTTGGTCTTTTGCTTACTTTGAACTATGGTCCCTATGTTTCGATCTTTTGGTATGACTACACTGGATTTTATCATGTCTGTTATGCAAACATGAGTTCTGTTTTGCCCAACTTTGTTCAGTATGAATAGTTCTCACTATCGTAATTGGCGTGTTATGTGCTGGAATGTGCATGGTCTGAACTCGGCTGAACGACAGCGTGATGTGCGAGGAAAGATTAATGAAAGTGGTTGTTCCATTCTCTGTCTGCAAGAAACCAAGTGTGAAAATTTTGATCTACGTCTGGTCAGGAAGTTTTGTCCTCGTAGATTTGACAATTTTGCTTTTTCCCCCTCTGTGGGAGCTTCTGGGGGTCTTATTGTGGTCTGGTGTTCATCCATGTTTCATGGAACTCTGGTGGAGTCTAATCGTTTTGGTATTACCATCACCTTCACCTCAGTTCATAATGTTGAAGCTTGGACTTTGGTTTCTGTCTATGGACCTTGCCAGGGCCCAATGAGGGATGAATTTGTCCAATGGTTATATGATCTCAACATTCCTCATGGTGACAACTGGTTATTATTAGGTGATTTCAATTTCATCAGATCTTTCGAGAATAGAAACAAGCCTGGTGGTGATCTCAATGACATCCTTCTGTTCAATGAGATTATTGGCCACCTTGGGATTCTTGAGTTGCCACTTAAAGGTAGAGCTTTTACCTGGTCTAACATGCAGGATGAGCCAGTGCTGGAACAATTGGATTGGTTTTTTACTTCCAGTTCTTGGATCACTGTTTATCCAAACACAATTGTCCTTCCCATGGCCAAGACCTCTTCTGATCATGTGCCTTGTATTGTGTCCATAGACACAGATATCCCAAAGAGTAATCGTTTCAGGTTTGAAAACTATTGGGCTGAGTTACCAGGTTTTCTGGATTGTGTAAAGAATTTTTGGAATGCTCCTATTGATGCTGATTCTGCTGCTTCCATTATCTCTAAGAAATTTAAAAGGCTCAGATATGCTCTAAAGAAGTGGTCTTTCAATATGGCATCTCTCAAGAAAGTCATTCTCATGTGCTCTCAGGTGGTGTTAGCCTTTGATTCCTTGGAGGAATTAAGGCCCCTAACTAGACCTGAGTTTAATTTCAGGCAAATTGTGAAATCTCACCATGAACACCTTCTCAGACTTCAATATTTATATTGGAGACAGAGGTGTACTATCAGTTATATTAAAGTAGGAGAGGAAAATTCAAAATTCTTTCATGCTATGGATTCTGAAAGAATGAGGAAGAACTCCATCTCCTCTTTACATACTCCTGATGGGGTTGTTCTCTCTGATCATGAGCAGATGGCCAACCTGTTGTGGAACTCTTACAAAGAGAGAATGGGGGTTTCCCAAGTTATCCAAATGGAGTTCAATTTACCAGATTTAATCCACCCAATGGAGGGTTTGCAGGAATTGACCACTCCCTTCTCTCAGGCTGAGATTAATGAGGTTCTTAAAGATCTCCCTGTAGACAGAGCTCCTGGGCCTGATGGGTTCAATGGTTTATTCCTTAAGAAATGTTGGCCCATCATCCATCTGATTTTATGAATCTGATTTCACAGTTTGCTCATGGCTCTCTCAAGTTGGAATGTCTTAATGGTTCTTTAATCACCTTGATTCCAAAAATGCTAGCTCCTGTTTGTCCAAATGATTTTAGGCCTATATCTCTGACTAACACTTGCCTGAAATTCCTCACAAAGTTGCTTTCTAATAGACTTCAGAAGGTTATTGTACAGTGCATTCACTTGAATCAATATGGCTTTCTTCAGTCTAGATCTATTCAGGATTGCTTAGCATGGGCTTTTGAGTATATCCACCAATGCAAACAGTCTAAAAAGCCCCTTTTATTCTGAAGTTAGACTTTGCAAAAGCTTTTGACACTATTGAACATGAAGCTGTTCTTCAGGTTTTGGAGCACAAGGGGTTTTGTCAGAAATGGATCAGTTGGATTAGAGAGATTTTAGGCTCTGGATCTTCCTCCATCTTGTGGAATGGAGTGCCTGGTAAACAGTTCTACTGCAAGAGAGGGGTTAGACAAGGAGATCCTCTGTCTCCCCTGTTGTTTGTATTGGCTGCTGATCTGTTACAATCAGTAGTTAATAAAATGCTCCATGATCAAATCCTGACACTGCCAATTGAATCTCATGATCCATATTATCCTATCATTCAGTATGTTGATGACACTATATTGGTAGTTCATGCTGATGAATCCCAGTTGTTGGCTATCAAAGAGATGCTTAACAGGTTCCATGCTTCCACTGGTCTCAAAGTGAACTGCAATAAATCCTCTTTAATCCCCCTGAATGTTGATGAGGCTATGACTGCTCATCTTGCTGAAGTGTTTGAATGCTCCATTGGAAAAATGCCTTTCACTTACCTAGGTCTACCACTGGGCACTACCAGGCCTAAAATTCAGGATTTGATGCCTTTGGTAGACAGGGTGAAAAGAAGACTCTCTGCTGGTTCTGCTATGCTGAACCAAGGGGCAAGGCTTCAGTTACTCAATTCAGTAATTTCCTCCATCCCATTTATCACCTTTCTAGTCTTGCTATCCCTCAGGGCATCTTCAAACAGCTGGAGAGAATTCAGAGACAATACCTATGGAGAGGAAACTTTGATACCCCAAGACAATCCCTTGCTGCTTGGGAGCTTGTTTGCAGGCCTAAAAATAAAGGTGGTCTGGGTATTTTCAACCTCCAAATTCAGAACAAAGTCCTACTTCTGAAGCACTTGCATAAGTTCTACAATAAGGAGAATATTCCTTGGGTTTCCCTTATTTGGAACACTTATTATAATGGCAATGTCCCACATGCAACAATGCTTTGTGGATCCTTTTGGTGGAAGGATATCCTTAAGCTAAGTGATCTATATAGACCTGTGACCTCTATCAGGATCAATACTGGGGATTCTACACTTTTTTGGTCAGATGGGTGGTGCATCAATGGCTCATGTCGACCTCTGCGTGATAGATTGCCTCATCTTTTCTCTTTTTTGAGAGATGACAAGCTATCTGTTTATGATTTTTTGAGCTTGGAGGATGAAGGGATTTTGTTTCACTTGCCACTCACACAACAAGCTGCTGATGAATATTTCTGTCTTAAGGACTGGATTTCTTATCTTCAGAGAGATCCTGAAGCTGCTGATTCTTGGCACTGTCCTGGTAAATATGGTTATACTGCCAAAGGGCTTTACAATCTCATGCATTCTCACATGCCAACTGATCAATCTTGTGCCTGGATATGGAGGAGTAAGTGCACCATGAAGATAAAAGTTTTTGGCTGGCTCTTGATGTTTGACAGATTAAACACTAAAGACCTACTGGTTAGGAGACACTGGAGACCACCCACTGAGGATAATTCTTGTGTGATGTGTCACTCACATGATCTTGAAGACAGACTGCACTTGTTCTTCTCTTGCAACTTTAGTTGCAGAGTTTGGAGCTATCTACAAATTACATGGGGGGCCAATGGATAATTGCATTCCTGTTTACAACAGGCCAAAGATTCATTTGGTCAGTCTTTCTTCATGGAGGTCATGCTTACTGCCTCCTGGTGTGTCTGGATAGTCAGAAATGGGAAGACCTTCAGGAATGAGAGATCCTCTTTTCATTCCTGGAGAAGGCACTTTGTGCATGATATCACCTTGCTTTCACATAGATTGCAGGGTGATCCTAAAAACAGATTGATTTCATGGATCAATTCTCTGCACTAGTATAGGTAGGGTTAGTCTTCTTCCTTTACTGTATTGTTCTGTTTTACTATTTAGTTGTACCATTCTTTGAGAACCTTTGGTTCTCCCATGCAATAAATTACTGTGGAGCTCATGCTTCACAATCTTAAAATTTCAAAAAAAACCTTGGTATCTTCACCGAGGGAAACTTGCTGCTGCACTGCATCTCAAACCTTCCACTTGGGGTAACCAACGAGGGGCGAGAAGCCATCAGCGGCCAGCTGGCGCGGCCAAGGGTGGGGCCGCGCCTGCAGGGCGCCTGGGGGCCCCCTGGCTGCCCTCTGGCCCCACTTCAGTCTCCGGGCTCCTTCGGGTGCGTGGATTTTTTGTAATTTTTCTGGGAATTTTCCGAGATGTCCAAAAATCCATTTTCCTGCACACAATAAAACCATACAGGCAGCTTTGCTGAAAACAGCGTCAGTCCGGGTTAGTTTAGTTCAAAGCATGCAAGAATGAGGGCAAAACAATAGCAAAAGTGTTTGGAAAAGTACATACGTTTGAGACGTACCAACTCCCCAAGCTTAGCCTATTGCTTGTCCTCGAGCAATTCAGTTCAACGAACTGGACGCGACAAAGAAAACTTTGAAAAACTCTTTTGCTTCATAAGATGTATATAAGCCGGTACTACGAAAAGATTTTAGCAAGTATCAAAACAATGCTATGAGGACAATGCACGAAGCAATCCTTATTTCAAGTGATCAATCACAAACAATCAAAAGTAAACAATATGCTGCCGAAAATCAAGACAAGATCACAATGCACATAGCTTGAACATACTAGAGTGGTATCTCGCTAGCCTCCATGAGTGAGGCAAAACATAAATGAAGAAACTCCTCCGGAGTTTTAAATGAGACTAGAACTAAGAATTTCAGACGAGCAATATCACAATCATGCAGAAGACAATGTAATACTTTGGGACAATGCATGTTAAACTAAGAATGACAATTATGCTCTCAATAGTTGGTCCTTTTCAAGAAAGAAGGGGAGACTATCGAACCGTGGCTTTTTGATGGCAAGGTTGAAAACCCGTGGTTGTAAGAAAAGACTAAACATGTGCCAGAGCTCTTGGTTTTGAAAACAGAGACAAAATTCTTTTGAGAAGTGTAACTTTCCAGTCAACAGTGAACGGTAAAGGTCTCTCAATATCTCCCATGCCAACCATATTAATGTTTTTTCTTACACTTTTGTTCCTTTATCCATAAATCCTTTGACGGTCTATGGAACCTTTTATTTTTCCTCAAAAATGGAAGGAGGTTATCGTTCCATCTATCATTAGCAGCATTTGGTCCATTTCATCCCATCATCAAGTATGGGGGAGGTGTAACTCTTTTTTTAATATAAATTTGACTTGTTAAAACTTCCGTCAAAATATTTTTGGCATGGTAGATACTGATTTCCCCTCACCGCACCATGAGCTTGTATGTTTATAAAAGGGAAGCTTTTGAATAAATTTCGAGATGGCACAAGAAAGTCTAAGCTAGGAGTGGCCGGTAAATACCACATATAGGAAGGTATGGTGGACTCAACTGGAATAACTGGTTTGAAAAGGAGTTTGGATACACAAGCAGAATTCCGCTTAGTGCGAGTGAAGGCTAGCAAGAGACTGGGAAGCGACCAACTAGAGAGAAATAATTTTCCTAATCATGCAGAGCGACAAAGCAACATTGAATCGGGCATGAAAGTGATATAACTATTCTGAATAAAAAGGTCATCAAGGCATGATAGAATTTTTAGTCATAAACATGTGTGAACATGTGCCAAGTTAATCCAAAAATTGTCCGAAGGGATACCACTTCAATATGCCAAACCATGAACAATGCAATGCATGTAAATCATTTCAACAACACATTATGAACTCTAGCTATTTGAGATCAGCCACAAGGAAAGCATGAACACTGGGGAAGCATTGTAAACATAGCACTATGTCGCTACAAGCTGGTCTCTAGATCATAAGTACAGGCATATGTACAAAAGTAGAAACAAGAAGAGTTCATACTAGTTTTCCTTGTTGCTTCCCTTTTGTCGATCTTCGTCATTACTGCCTTGTCACTTGCACGACTGAACGTGGGAAATATAATAAAATGCCATCACGGACTCGAGCTGAACTCTAAAAACAAAGAAAACTAAAGAGAGAAAGGAAATCTTTTTGAGTTTTTTCAAAGGTTAAACGAAAGAAGAAGAAAAAGGGAAATATTTTTGTTTTTTTCTAATTTAAAATAACAAAGAAGAACGGGAAAAAACTTTGAAAAGATCAAAGCGAACAAAATAAAAATGGATAATACAATGGAAAAGTGAGAAGGGCACATACTCCCCCAAGCTTAGGCTTTTGGCCTAACTTGGTAGCAGCTACTGCCCCTAGGAGCCTCCTGCTTCGGGGTCATACGGATAAGTCCAAGAGTCGTACGAGCTCTCCGGTGCGTACACCAAAGTCCTCGGGTCCTCCCATGAGGAAGGTCCTGCGCTCCAAGCATAAGAAGACCCCTCACCATGCTGGGTGACGGTCTCCCCTTGGAAAGGTGGGAACTCACCATGCCCCTCCTCGTCGGGCACAACCCCCTCCATGCGGTTATGCAGCTGATAATGGTCCATGAACTCATCGAACTGGACATCATTGAAGGACCATCCGTTCCTGCGGGTGTGATCAAACAAAAGTGGTGCAGGTAGACGGATCTCACGAGTAATAGTCTTTTCAAACCTCAGAATATAAACAAGGTTACCAAACTGGGAAGTCATGGTAACAAACGTATGCCTCTTCATAGCAGCAAGATCAAGACTTGTGTAGGAAAAGGGAACATCATCAGGATGCGGGGTGCCGTTAAGAGACTCAAGGATAAGTGTGGCGTAAACACCACCAAATAAATCGTCCTTGTTACTATTCATAACAAGGCATCGAGCAATTAAGGCACCCACATTATAATCGTTCCTACCAGAGAGGGCGTTCGCATATATAGCAAAATCTGGTGCAGAACCGTTGCTCGAGTTGTCACGAGCCAACACCCCTCTAGCAATAAAGTACGCAAAATACCTGATGTGGGGGAATAAAATGCTGGAAATCTTTGTACGCCGAATATCGCGCTCTTCCTGGCTACAAAGAGAGTTGAAGAGAGTCGTCAACTCGGAGGGCCGAGTGTTCATCCTCGCCGTCTGACCAGCGTTCGACACACCTATTATATCACAAAACTGTGCCAGAGACATGGTTATAAGATTATTATAAATTTTGAACTCGACGGTTCCAGTAGCATGGTTATAAAAAAACTGTTAACAAAGCAGGAGGTGAGCTTCTTGTATTGTACCACACGGCATAGTGCTAGCCGTGTCAAACCTGCATTGGCGGAAAAGCCATAAAAATCCTCCTTAATTCCTGCAGCTTCAAGAAATTCATCGCAAGGATACATCATTGCGCATGTTGGACTTGTGTCTTCCAACAACTCCAGGGGCACATGATCTTCATTGTAGCTCACCCTAGAAGCTGAGGGTGAAGCTGCAGCTCTAGTAACTCGATCGGAGCGCTCGGGCTTCTTCTTCCCAAGCCACCCCTTTTCCTTTCCTAGAAAACTCATTTTAGGGAGCATTTACCCAAAATCTCAGCTCAAATGATGGGTCGTAGAGAGAGATCAAAATTCTGGACGGAGAGCAGCAAGAACGCAAGTTCCAGGTGCAGAACTCGTGTTTTGGGGAAGAAAGGGAGAGAGGAAGAAGATTCACCTGGAGATGGGGCCTGTGGGCCCTAGGCGCCCTGTGGGTGCGGCCAGGAGGTTGGCCGCGCCAGCTGGCTGCCTGGGTCAATGGTGGCCCCCCTGGTCAGCCCTAGGTGCCTCTGGGTCACTCCTGGCATGGAAATTTTTATTTTCAATATTTCTGGAATTTTTCCGAAAACTTCACTATTGAAAATTTTCTGGAGTTCAAAAAGCTGCGAAAGTTTCTGAAAACTTGAAGTAGTGATTAGAATTGTGAAGCTTAAAAAACATATAAACTTAGTACAGCGAAGAGAATAAAAGCTAAAGCAAATGAAAACATAACAAGCTCCACTTTTTACCTATATAAAGCATGCTAGCTAGCAAGGTTGATCAAGTCTTACCAACAAACCGGCGATATATAGAGCAAAAAGTCTCAACTCTTATGAAGTGATCATCGCACCTTTACTTTAATGGACATTTTCCTCACCACAGTGGTTTTTTATTTGTGGTGCACATCTAGAGGACAATCCCATTCTTCTATCTTCACGGTCTCGATATTCTCTATAGAATTAAGGCCATGCCTTTTGTCGATGTTCTTCGGAAAATACACCGTGTGTTCTTTATCATCTACGTTGAAGGTGACCTTTCCTTTATTGCAATCAATAATGGAACCCCGCGGTGTTAAGAAAAGGTATACCAAGAATAATAGACATGCTCCCATCATCGGGCATTTCAAGCACAACAAAATTTGTAAGGATCAAACAATTAGCAACTTCAATGGGAACATCCTCACAAATACCTACGGAACGACTGTTGACATGTCAACCATCTGAAGAGAGATATCTGTAGGGATTAGCTTATCTAAACATAGCATTTTATTAAGAGAAAAAGGCATAACACTCACCCCTGCTCCGAGACCACATAAGGCAATTTTGACATAATTATTTTTTATGGAGCAAGGAATGGTGGGTATACCTGGATCACCAAACTTCTCAGGAATCTTGCCACTGAAAGAATAGTTAGCAAGCATAGTAGATATTGCTTCATTAGGAACTTTTCTTTCATTAGTAACAATATCTTTCATGAATTTGGAATAAGGAGGTAACTTAATAGCATCGGTCAAGGGAATTTGCAGAAAAAAAAGGTTTCATCCATTCACAAAGTTTATTATAATGCTCTTCTTCTTTAGATTTGAGAGATTACCTGGAAAGGGCATGGGTTTCTATATCCATGGTTCTCTTTCCTTCCCATGTCTTCCTTCTATGAAGTCTTCTCTAGTATACTTCTTGCGTTTATCAGGTGCTTCTTCTTCTTGCACCTCGGGAGGATCATTCTTCTCCTTACCATTTTCTTCGGGCTCAGCACCGTCTTCAGTTTCAGCATGGGAGGTAGATATGCTGTTAGGATCAACATCAGGTTCTTGACTTGTAATAGGATCATTGGAGTTGTCAGACTCCTTGTGTTTCTTCTTCTTCCTTTTCTTCTTAGGAGAACCAAATATCTCGTCTTCTATCTGTACTTGAGAATCTTGCTCGATCCTCTTCGGATACCCCTCGGGATAGAGCGGGTCCTGGGTGTGTGTACCACCCCTGGTTTTGATGGCATAATCCTGTATGTCCTGTTTGGCATTGTTAGCAAGCAAATCTTTTTGCACATTAGAAATTTGTTCAAGCTGAGTTTGAACCATATGAAAATGCTTAACAAGACATTTAACATCATTAACTGTTCTTTCTAGAACACCAAGAAAATTTTTGATAGCAAGAGAATTATCATGCAACTGACTTTGTATCCTCCTATTAAAATGGTCTTACTTAATAATAAAATTATCAAGCTCATCTAAGCATTGGTCGGGAGGCTTACCTTTAGGGATGTCACTTTCAGTAAAGTCTAATAAAGAGTGTACCTCTACCAAGGGAGGGTGAGTAGTGGGCTCACACAACTTCTCGATAGGCGGTAGATTCTTCACTTCTTCGGCTTTAATGCCTTTCTCCTTTATAGACTTCTTTGCTTCTTGCATATCTTCGGGGCTCAGGACAAGCATGCCCCTCTTATTTGGTGGTGGAGGTGGTTCAGGGACGGACCAATCTTTGTGGTTCTTGGCGATCTTTCCCATTAATTCTTCAGCATCGTCAGGTGTTCTTTCCCTGAAAGCACAACCAGCAAAACTATCCAGATATGATCTAGATTCATTGGTTAGACCAACATAAAATATATCGAGTAATTCATTCTTTGGGACTTCATGTTGCATATGAGCAGGAAAATATTTATCAATAAAGAATTGAACTAAGTACTGAGGACTCTCAATGGAACCATAAGGTAGTGCATCATACCATGATTTAGCATCTTCCTTCAAAGAAAAAGTAAAAAGCTTGGCCACATAAAAGTTTCGTTTCTTTTCATCAGTAGTAAATAGGTCACCTAAGTCAGGTGTGCTATAGCATGATCATTTTCTCTGCCATAAAATGGGTCAGCCTCGACTGTAGATATAAGTGAAAGATCAACAGAGAAATCGTAATCAGGATCAGTGATGCATATAGGAGATGTGGCAAATTAAGGATCAAGAATAATTTTGTTCTTCATGGAGTGTTTTTCAAGCAGCTCCTTAACAGCACCAGGGTCAGAGTCGATACACTCTTTGAGTTCCCTGCAAAAATCATCATCAAGAGTAATATAATCATCATCAAGGATCCTCTCCTTGAGTTCATCTAAGTCTTGGTAACCAAAGGTTTTGCAAGTAGGAATATAGGTAGCAGGAGTCTCGGTCTCGGATTCTGCTGCAACCTTAGCAGTCCGAGTTTCAATATAGTGACCAAGAAAACTAATATCATCAAGATTAGTGGAAGCATCATCAAAAGTATCAGACATATTAACAGACCCAGTAGAAGTAGCGTGTGGTGGTAGTGGTGAAGCAAACTTACTTATAACGGAAGGTGAATCAAGCGTAGCCCTGGTACTCAGAATGATACCTTTTCTTGTAGTAGATGGTAGGATCGGAACCTTGGGGTCTCCTTTCTTAACCATAGAGGATGAATTGTGGAAGGTAGAATACTTCAAGTAGACTTGTAAATATTTCTATGGTCCCCGGAAACGGCGCCAGAAAATATTACTTGATGACCCTCAACTGTAGGGGATCGATTGTAGTGTTCTCGCGGGTAAGTTATCCCAATTTATTTATACGACACAAGGGGAGCCAAAGAGTATTTATAAGCGTTGACAGTTGAGTTGTCAATTCAACCGCACCTGAAATATACTTGCTTGCAACAAAGTATTAATAGCAACTGTGGTATGATAGTGGTAGCAATGGTGGTAACGACAAAAGTAAAATAGCATAAATAAACTAGTAGCAACCAGCCGGATTAAAACACTGTATGCTAGGGAGATGTATGGTTGGGAGCTGCATGAATAAGAATGAACATGTAAAAGATTCTAACATGGGGCAAGGCACACAGAAAAGCAATGATCATCTAGGCAAATATCAAACATTAGGCATGTATCCCGTAGGTAGTCGTGCGTTCTTGCAATAAGAACTTGCACAACATATTTTGTCCTACCATCCCGCTACGAACGGGGCCAAAGGGAACTTATGGAGATTAAGGTGCTCCTGTCAAAGAGCACGGGAACAAAGCAATAAACTCAATGGATACATGGAATCCTGAAATTATGGACCATCCCCTTTGGTGTCCCAAGCTGTCACCTTTGGGATCGCCGGTTCTGGACCATAATAGGTGCATACAACTCATAGATAGGATCTCAAACATAAATATACTCATGAAAACATAAGTGGTTCAGATCTGAAAATATGGCACTCGGGCCCAAATTGACAAGCATTAAGAGCAACAAGTTGTAGCAAAGATGATAAGCACCATAGTAGATGATAGGCAACATGCCCCCAACAATCTGACGAACTATTACATGATCAAACTCACCCAATCCCTACCATCCCCTTTGCCTACAGCAGGGAGTTACTCACACATGTGAAGAGAAGTCATGGAGGGAGGATGGATTGGTGATGGTGATGACGATGGCGACGATCTCCCCTCTCCGAAGGCCAAATCAGCCTCCAGATTAGCCCTCCCGAGGAAGAACAGAGGGTGGTGGCGGCTCGCGACGGGTTCTGGAAATGCGACTTCTGTTTCGTGGTTTTTACGTCACGGGAATAAATAGGAGTCGAGGTAGGGCACCACAAGCGGTGGGAGCCACCCAGCCGGCCAGCTGGCGCGGCCAGGGGTGGGGTCGCGCCAGCAGGGAGGCTAGGGCCCTCCTGGCTGCCCTCTGGCCCCACTTCTGGCTCCGGGCTCCTCCGGGTGTGTGGATTTTTTGTAATTTTTCTGGGAATTTTCTGAGATGTCCAAAAATCCATTTTCCTGGACACAATAAAACCATACATGCAGCTCTGCTGAAAGCAGTGTTTGTTCGGGTTAGTTTAGTTCAAATCACGCAAGAATGAGGGCAAAAAAATAGCAAAAGTGTTTTGAAAAGTAGATACGTTTGAGACGTATCAACAGCTTGATGAGCCACTGATTGGTCCCCTTCATGGACATATGGAATCGTTGTTTGGAGCGTCGGATGGATGATGGACGACCTCAGATCCGTCTGCCTCCTCGCATCCTTGTTCAATTACCCTCGGCTGGGGCGGCCCAACCAGTTCATGTGCACACCATTTGATACGTCCCAAACGTATCTATAATTTCTTCTTGCTCCATGCATGATTTGTGTGACTTTGCCATGTTTTGCCTGAACTTTCATACACTTTTTATCATATTTGGACTAACCTATTAACTCAGTGCACCCAGTTGTCAGTTCCTGTTTTCTGCTGTTTTTGTATTTCAGGTTTTCCGGCCATTAAAAGTGCCAAATAAATCCCGGAAAATTATATAAAAAATCAGCGACCCGAAAGCTTCCCGAATCACCAAGGAAGGAAGGGGGTGGACCCACCAGGGCCCCAGGAGGGTCCCTGGCGCGGCCCCACCCTAGGCCGCACCAGGAGGCCTCCTTGCTGCCCCGTGGCCCATCTCGGTGCCCCCTTTGGCCTATATTTACCCCCCGTGACGGAAACCCCTAATATCGATCTGCTATTCCCGTTCTCCTCTCTGTACCGCCGCCGCCGCCGCCATTTCAAGATCGGGGCTGCCAGGAGAAGCTTCCCCGGCACCCTGCCGGAAGGAGGAACCCCCTCCGAGAGACCATCCATCGCCATGGACGCCTCCCGGATGTTCCGTGAGTAGTCCCCCTTGGACCATGGGTCCGTGACCAGTAGCTATGTGATGTACTCCTCTCCTCTTTGTGCTTTCACTTTTGAGACCTCGTGAGCTGCCTCACATGATCGAGACACCTTTGTAGTTTTCTGTGTTGCTATGCTGAGTTTGCCGGGATCTGATGGATTATGAGATTATGTTCAGATTGTGATGAGTAATTGATGTCTACGCGCGCTTCTATTCTTGTAGACTATGTTGGGCCTCCAAGCGCAGAGGTTTGTAGGACAGCAGCAATTTCCCTCAAGTGGATGACATAAGGTTTATCGAACTCAGGGAAGTAGAGGTTGAAGATGGTCTGTCTCAAGCAACCCTGCAATTAAGATACAAGAAGTCTCTTGTGTCCCCAACACACCTAATACAACTAGGAGTTGTATAGGTTCACTAGTTCGGTGAAGAGATGGTAAAATATGGGTGATAGGTGTAGCAAAGCAAGGTAATATAAATCTCTAATAAAAAGTGCAGGAAGCAAACAAGTAGTAAACATGAGCACAAACGGTATTTCAATGGTGGAAACAAGGCCTAGGCTTCATTCTTTCACTAGTGACAACTCCCAACAACATTAACATAGTCTAATCACATGATATTCCTCATAAAACATGCAATGGAGACGTACTCGGAGGTCATTCCTTTGTGGTCAAGAGAGGACGAGAATTGTGTAGGGCTACAAAAGCACATCTCAGTGTTCGTTGTTCTCATCTATGGATTTCCCAATGTCACCGCGGCCATCCAAAGAGAGTACCACAATCACCACAACATATCTAAAGGATAGTCAAAGACAAGCACCAAGAGACTCTCAATCTTCAATCCACACACAAAAGGGGAAATCACTCATGAAAATATTCTTCTAACTCGTGTCCAGTAGACCGCTGTCACCATGGTCTCGTGGATTATACTAGATAAATCAAGTGAGTACATCAATCCAATACATAGAAGAAGGGAAAACATCATGGGATCATCCTAGATTAACATAGCCTATGATCACAATCAAGATCACATCATGGGACAGAAAGAATGCCACATAGCTACTGGAAGAAACCTCAGCCCCGGGGAGGAACTACTCCCGCATCATGGAGGGAGGAAGCAACATCGATGGAGATGAATCCGGGGGCACTTCCCCGTCCCGGAAGGGTCCCAGCATAGGAATTCTGGTCCCCCGAAGCTTGTTGGCAATGGCGGCGGAGATCGGAATTGCTTCTGGAGAAAAGGGGTTCGGAATCAGGGTTTTCACGACGCGAGTAAAAATAAGGGCCAAGGGGGGCAGCCAGGGGGGCACTAGGAGTCTAAGCGGCCTCCCGGCGCGGTCACCCCCTAGGTGGCGCCCACTGGACGCCGAGGCACCAGGTGGGGCCCCTCTTGCCCCCCTTCGGGCGTAAGGAAGCTTCTGGAACGCTGATTTTTTATATATTTTTCTTGGAATTTTTTGAGCACTTTTAATAATGGGAAAACCTAAAATACAAAAACAGCAGAAAACAGAAGCTGGCACTGGGGTGCACTGAGTTAATAGGTTAGTCCAAATATGATCAAAAGTGTATGAAAGTGTATCTAAAACATAGCAATATCACACAAAACATGCATGGAGCTGATACACGAGATAACGTCTCGCCCCTCGTTGGTTACCCCAAGTGGAAGCTGAGATGTAGACAGCGACAAATTTCCCTTAGCGAAGATGCTAAGGTTTAGATTGTCTCCAGTAGGACTCCAAGGTCGACAAGTAGGTGGTTCGGCAAGTGAGGCGCCGTTTTATGATAATCACTTGCTTTGCCTGGACCTGCACACACACCAGATAGCTTTGCTCCCAACGAGTACAGAGGAGTTGTCAATTCCTCCGGCCTTGTTGTTTACAAAGGATAAAACGCACGGGATAATAATGATAGTGATAGCTACGAAAAAGTAAATACTGAAAGTAAATTGAAGGTGTAAACAATAGTAGAAATATGGACCGGGGTCCTATGATGTTCACTAGTGATGTTTCTCTCCCAAAAGACGATAAAATAGCCATGCGAGGTAAACAAATCACAGTTGGGCAATTGACAGGATTATGTGTGCAAACCAATGCTAATTATGCTATGCAGAAAAGAAGAGGCTCAAAAGCATGGGCAGTACGCCAAGACAAGTAGACCGAAATCCATCTGCATCTACCTACTAATCATCCACCTTGAGATATCTATCCAGAACATCTCGCTGGTATTAAGTTGCGAATCCCACCTAAAGTGTAAACTCAAAGCAACAGACAACTGCATTAAAGAACTTTGCGTAAAGTAAACAATCCTTGCACCCGCAAGTACAAGCACCGTTGTTTTCCCCCTTGTGGCAACAGCACATCCCCTAGACTCATGTTTCAGTCACTCAAGCTAGTCATCGGGGGGCATGAACCCACAATCATGCATAACGCTCCCTCTTGGAGTCACTACCTACTACTTGGCCAAAGCAATAAACAGCAACGGAGAACATGCAAGAATTACTCAAGAACATAAATATAAAAGAAGCGAATCAAATATATAACTCAATCACAATCTGAACATAATATCATAATCCATCGGATCCCAGCAAACCCAGCATAGCAACAGCAGAAAGATTACATATGTGCCTCGATCATGTAGGGCATCTCACGAGGTCTAATCCACGAAGAACAAAGAGGGGAGGAGAACATCACATAGCTACTAATCATAGACCCATGGTCCAAGGTGGACTACTCACGGTTCATCCGGGAAGCATCCATGATGGTGGAGAAGCATCATGGAGGGAGGAAGAAACGTCGATGGAGATGAATCCGGGGGCACTTCCCCGTCCCGGCAGGGTGCCGGCACAGGAATTCTGGTCCCCCGAAGCTTGTTGGCGATGGCGGCAGAGATCGGAATTGCTTCTGGAGAAAAGGGGTTCGGAATCAGGGTTTTCGCGACGCAAGTAAAAATAAGGGCCAAGGGGGCAGCCAAGGGGGCCACCAGGAGTCTAGGCGGCCTCCCAGCGAGGCCACCCCCTAGGCCGCGCCCACTGGCCGCCTAGGCACTAGGTGGGGCCCCTCTGGCACCCCTTCGGGTGTAAGGAAGCTTCTGCTTGCTCCATGCATTTTTTATATATTTTTCCCGGAATTTTCTGAGCACTTTTAATAATGGCAAAACCTGAAACACAAAAACAACAGAAAACAGAAACTGGCACTGGTGTGCACTGAGTTAATTGGTTAGTCCAAATATGATCAAAAGTGTATGAAAGTGTATCTAAAACATAGCAATATCACACAAAACATGCATGGAGCAAGCAGAAATTATAGATACGTTTGGGACATATCAGTAATATATTTGGTTCTATTTTATATTAGTATTCTTTAGTAAATTCTTGCATGTGCTGCGTTGCCGTATTTTACTTTGGCCAAGTGATTTGTTACAACTCCAAGAGGGAGCGTTATGCTTGATTGTGGGTTCAGCCCCTTGATGTCTAGCTTGAGTGACAGAAACATGAGACTAGGGGATGTGCTGTTGACACCAGGGATAAATCAATGGTGCGTGTACTTGCGGGTGCAAGGATTGTTTACTTTACGCAAAGTTCTTTTAATGCAATTGTCTGTTGCTTTGAATTTACACTTTGGGTGGGATTCACAACTTAATACCAGCGAGATGTTCTGGATAGATATCTTAAGGTGGATGATTCGTAGTAGATGTAGATGGATTTCGGTCTACTTACCTTGGCGTACTGCCCATTGCTTTTGAGCCTCTTCCTTTCTTTTGTAGCATAGTTAGCATGTCGGTGAGTTTATAATCCTGTCAATTGCCCAGCTGTGATTTTTTACCTCGCTAGCACTTTTATCGTATTTTGGGAGAGAAACATCACTAGTGAACATCACGGGACCCTGGTCCATATTTACACCATTGTTTACACCTTCAATTTACTTTCAGTTCTTACTTTCAGTTGCACTATTATCTCTGTGTTCATCCTTTGTAAACAGCAAGGCCGGAGGAACTGACAACTCCTCTGTACTCGCTGGGAGAAAAGTTATTTGTTTTTGTGTGCAGGTCCTGTCAACTCCCTAGCCAGAAGCCAATTTCTGGCGCCGTTAGCCCGAAGTAGTTTCTGGTGCCATTGTCACCTTCTTGTATTTCTGCGAGTCCTACTGGAGACAAACCTTGGTATCTTCACCGAGGGAAATTTGCTGCTACGCTACATCTCACCTTCCACTTGGGGTAACCAACTAGAAGTGAGAGAACTATCCTCACCGTATCAAGCTAATTTCTGGCGCCGTTGCCGGGGACTCCAGTCTACAAGATAGGGGAGTTGCACACTATCTTTTTTCTTTGCTTTTTAGTCTTGCTAGTTTATCTTTCAGTCTTTACTTTTGTGTCCCTTATCAAAAATACCAAAAATACCTGTTACCTTCTTAGTAGTTACCACTATGGCTGGTCCTTTTGCGTTTGGTGAGGCAGAAGTACTTACCTTTACTCAAAGAGGTGGAGAAAGTTTGAAAGATGCTTGGTATAGAATTAATGATTCTCAAAAGAGAGCCACCAAGAAGAAACCCACTACTATTCTTCTGAGAAATTTTTATGTTGGGATTAATTATTGGAATAGGTTTGCTTTATACACTGCTATCAATGGCAACTTTATAGAGGCTCCACTTTGGGAATCCCTTAATATTATTGAAAATCTTGTTGGAAGTCTCCCCATTGCTAGTATTAAGGAGGACATTACTCTAGCTCACATTATGAGAAAACTCGAAAAAATAGAGTTAGAGATGCCAAGTATCGATAAGGTAAATGAGTTGGATCATAAGATTCAAGGGAATTTGAATAGGCTAAATAGCTCCATGCAAAAAATTATCAAAACTTTGGAGACTATCAAATCCCTTGATGAGAAGTCTTCTAGGATAGAAAAGATTGAGGAAGTTATTGAAACTCTGGGAACTACCTTTTCCTCAATCAAAACCAAAAAGGATGAAACTACGGCAAGAAAGGAACCCAAGTTCGTTTACGTCCCTAAGGTTCCTCGAGCTAAAGCTGGCGCACCTATTGCCAAAAGAGTTGAAACAGTGAAGACTTTGGAGGAGATACCTATCTTTCATTTTGAAACTCCAATTGATTTTCCTCCTTTTGATTTTATCCCTAGAAGCATTTTTTCGGCCTTTATTTTATAAACCTCTTAAGATTAGTTGTACTATTGAAGAGATTTTTTATGATCTTGATCATGGTTCAATTGATACAACTTGATCTTTTGCTTTAAGCCTAGCTAATGGCTTTAAAGAAGCGCTTTCGGGAGGCAGCCCACAACGAATTTAGGTTTTCCTTTTTGTTTTTCTTCTATTCTTAGTGGTCTTGATGATTGTTACTACTGTAGCAACATCATTGTATCTTTACTTTTCAAGCTTTGTGCCAATTATAGCCTCATATGACAAGGGAAGTAAAAGTTGGGAGATGTTGTCTAGAAAACAGATTTGGTCCTCGTGACGGGAAAAATCATAGAAAATCACCAGTTCATCTTTTTGAGCTGAATTCTTTACACAGCGTGCTCTATAAAATCACGGAACTTTCGTATGTTCTGAGTTTTTTGATTTGAGTTGCATAAGTATCCCTAAAAAATTCTTTACTACCTGCTGTTCTGTTTTTCTAAGATTCTGCCACATTTTGTCTCTCCTAACTTTGGCAAACCTTAAGCTTGATTTTTCTTTGCAAAAACTTTTTGGCGATCTTGAGAAACACTAGCCCTTCCTGGAAATCTTTATTTGTAGTAGAGGAAAATTATTTGAACGGGGTACTAACTTCTCTAATCAGTTTACAATGACTTATGTATGAAGGGGGTTTTCAAGTGTGCGATGGAAGATGATGAATGAAGATTCTGGAGTGTCAAACGCTCAAGCTTGGGGATGCCCATGTGCACCCCCAATAAATATTCAAGGAGACTCAAGCGTCTAAGCTTGGGGATGCCCCCGTGCATCCCCTTCTTCATCAACAATTATCAGTTCGTCCCTCGTTTCACTATATTTTTATCACTTCATGCGTTATGTGCTATGCTTGGAGCGTCTCGCTCTTTACTTTTCTTAGGTCTGTTTTTGCTTTGTTTGCTGTTCATAACAATTTAGACCCCAGCTTTCTTTTGTGTGGGAGAGAAACACGCTCTGCTTTAATTAGAACTCCTCATAGGATTTGCATGCTTATTTCTTTAGGTGTGAGTTGTTCTTTTTCTTTTCTTAGTTGTTGCCCTGTTTAGTTGTAGTTCTTTAGTTTTCTTCTAGAGCTTTTCTTTTGTCTTAGGTTGAACTTTCTATAGGTTGCATGTTTTATCTTGTTAGAGAGTTTGCCTGTTGCACTGAGTTTTGTGTCTTGACTAGAAAGTAGGTAGTTGAAGTTGCTATTCTCTTTGTAGTAGTAACTTGCAATAGTTTTGAGGTATTGACTAGAGTAATGTTTGAACTTTTGGTGTCAAGAGCTCGAGCATATTAGTGATAGATGTCGTATTTTGGGCAATCCGTGTGATTTTCGAAAACCAAAACCCCTGTTGAGAACTCTAGCTACTAGATGGATCACTAACATCTAGAGGGTTCGAATATTAGAGTACACTAACGTACCATGAGTCGAGGATGCGCAAGGATAACCAAACCTTATACACTCCTCCTCAGGGTGCTTGTCTCTTTGTGAACCTCCTGATTAGATTGAGAGTTACCGATAATAAGTGCATGAGTTCTTCGGACTAATGTGAGTATTCGAAAGTTGACACTTCCACCCACCTATACTTTTTCTAGCCTCTTCGGTACCGTGCATTGACCTTTATCATCTCGAGAGTTGGCTCGTACTTCACCGGTGCATCCAAACCCTTGGCACGATACGCTCTGTCATCATAAACCTCCTTTTATCTTTCCTCAAAACAGCCACCATACCTACCTATCAAGGCATTTCCATAGCCTTTCCGAGATACATTGACATGCAACATCCACCTTCTCATGACTTGATCTTCATGTCATACATGCTACTTGCTTGATCGATGAGCCGCATGCTAGATGGGCCTTGACCTAATCATTGCTACATGACGAGCTAGTACCATTGCATATCCTGCTACCCTGGCAGAGGCATACATTTGAATCATGATAGTTACATCTTCTTTATGTGAGTATCTTTGTAAAGTGTGAAAGATCTCCTATTCTTGTAAAATATAGAGTGTTGCCCCTAAAGTGAGGAAAAGGTCCCAAAGAGGACAAAATCTAAAGATCCCAAAGAGGACAAATGAGAGTTAAATAGAAAGAGCCATTGAGGCCACCAAAAAAATACAAAAAAAATAAAAAAAGAGAAAAAGAAAAATAAAAAGAGAGAAGGGGGCACACTACTTTTCCTTTTGAGAGATCCACACTAGTACTTCATCCTCTATCCCTTGTACTCCATAGAGATCATCATACGTGCATATAGCTATGTGGGGACCCTTCACACTATAGAACTTGGCTTGTATATTCCAATGATGAGCCTCCTCAAAACAGCTCTAGGTCTTCATGAGCAAGCAAGTTAGATGCACCCCCACTAGTTCCCTTGGAGAGCTTTTAGCTCACATGTGCATCCGTTGCATCGAAATCCCTACTCCTCACATCATATCTATCATATGGCCTTCTCTCGCCTATGATTGTCCTCTTTGATGTGAGCCTTTCACACCTTTTTTGTCTTCCTCCTCTACCTTCTTTCTGCTTCGCCTTTTAGGTGTCAACTTTCTTGCTCACGCTCATCCATTGCATGAGTGCTCAAAATATCGAAAGGGAGTGGATCAGTTTAACTTGTACCTGACTACTGGTCTGGGGACGAGTCAAGATAAGAATCCAAAGGAGACTAAGTGTGAAACTTTAGTAGATAGTAGTTCTCAACAACTATTTTTTATCTCGTATTCCCTATCCCCTTTCCTGCACGCAAACACCATCTGGAGACATTCGAGTCACGGACAGCGAGAGTTCTTGCACCCTTTGTTCTTTTGTTGCTTGTGTCAATGCTAATATAGACTCTTGATTGTTAAGACTTGAATTGAATTGCATGCTTTGATTGCTTTACTTAAAATTCCTTATATGGTTGTGTGGCATGTCGCCACAGAAATTATGCTTGTTATCATTTCCCTACTCGAGGATGAGAAGGAATTAAGCTTGGGGATGTTGATACGTCCCAAACGTATCTATAATTTCTGCTTGCTTCATGCATGATTTGTGTGACTTTGCCATGTTTTTCCTGAACTTTCATACACTTTTTATCATATTTGGACTAACCTATTAACTCAGTGCAACTAGTTGCCAGTTCCTGTTTTCTGTTGTTTTTGTATTTCAGGTTTGCCGGCCATTAAACGTGCCAAATAAATTCCGGAAAAATTATATAAAAAATCAGCGACCCGGAAGCTTCCCGAATCACCAAGGAAGGAAGGGGGTGGACCCACCAGGGCCCCAGGAGGGTTCCTGGCACGGCCCCACCCTAGGCCGCACCAGGAGGCCTTCTGGCTGCCCTATGGCCCCTCTCGGTGCCCCCTTTGGCCTATATTTACCCCGTGTGACGGAAACCCCTAATATCGATCTGCTATTCCCGTTCTCCTCTCTGTACCTCCGCTGCCGCCGTTTCAAGATCGGGGCTGCCAGGAGAAACTGCCCCGGCACCCTGCCCGAAGGAGGAACCCCCTCCGGGAGACCATCCATCGCCATGGACGCCTCCCGGATGTTCCATGAGTAGTCCCCCTTGGACCATGCGTCCGTGACCAGTAGCTATGTGATGTACTCCTCCCCTCTTTTTGGTTTCACTTTCGAGACCTCGTGAGCTGCCTGTAAGGCCCGATATGCGGTACTGTTCCTGATCTGGATGTTTCCATCCAGATCCGGGGACGAAGCATATATCGGTCCCACCGCGACACATGACGATGCCATATGCCCCGGATTTCCAACATGATATCATAACATTACAACCACAAGGATACAACATCTCATACAATCGGCATACAACTGCCTTAATACAATACATCAGCGGAAGATACGTGTCTGAGTACAGATGATACGTCCAAAAAGCATCACTATTTTATATCGTAATTCATCCTTATTCATTGATATATTTCATGTTACGATGATGTTCTTATGTTTTTTTGGCTTATTTTACACAGTTTGCAACTTTCCGGTGCCAAAGCAGCAGACGCAGGATTCAGCGGTAAAAAGTGAACGCTGAGTTGCTAAAGAAGAATACCTCCAAATTACCTGAAAATCGACGGGGGTATTTTCCAGAAGAATAACGAAGACTCGCCGAAGAGGGGCCAGAGGGGGGCCACAGGAGCCCCAGGCGGCCACCTGGCGCGGCCCCACCCCTGGCCGCGCCGGGAGGGCGCCTGGAGCCCTGTGGCCATTGCCGGCTCCCCCCTCTGGCCTATATACTCCTCGTTAAGCGAAAACCCTAAAAGGAGAGGCCATCACGGAGTTCCGCCGCCGCTCCGTGGCAGAAACCTACAGAGAAGAAAAGGGCTCTCCGGCGGGCAGATTCCGCTGAGGAGATCACCTCCCGGAAGGGGAGATCATCGCCATCGTCATCACCATCGTCACGGGCATCATCGAGATCATCATCAACATCATCCCCAACATCAGCACCATCTCCACCACCATCCAATCTCACCTCACAAGTTCATCTTGTGTTGTAATCCGTACTATCTATCCTCTGTAGTCTACCGGTGTTGATTACCACTTTGTGGTGAATGCTATTGAGTTTTGTTGGAGAAACACCATTATGTCCAGATTTTTTATCATATATTTATCACCTCTGATCATGATCTCTTTTATGTCTTGTGAGTAGTTACTTTAGTTCTTGAGGACATGGGAGAAGTCTAGTTGCTAGTAGTCATATGATGTTGATGTAATTTGTGTTGTTTGATGTTTAAGTTGTGTTGTTATTTTCCTAGTGGTGTTGTGTGAGTCGAACACTCAACACTTCTCCTTCTTAAGGACCTAGGGGAATACATTGTGTATTAAGAATGCTTACGGTGGATTTCCGGAGTGACAGAAACCTGAACCCCAGTTTGCATACTTTTGCACAAGGGAGTAATGGATCCTTGATCTTATTGTTGTGGTTAGGCTTTGCCTTAATTTCTATCTTGTATTTGCGGATGCTTGCAAGATGTTTAATCATAAGAGTGCACTTATCTTAGTATAGAAGGTGTGCTAGCATAGATCCACCCACTCAACACTTATCAGCACAACACTTGTAATCGAGACGGAGTATGGCGAAAGCACGTGACTACCTCTCCATGTGTCCTCAAGAACGCTTTAGTCTTTATAAGTTCAGTTGCCAGGCTTATCCTTTACTCAAAAGGATTGGGCCACTTGCTGCTCTTCAATGCTATTTACTTTGCTTGCTTTTATCTTATCGTTGCTTATATCGAAAACCCCTAAAAAGCTATCTTTCAGTGTTTGCAGTTATTCCTTGCCTACTATCACCTATCAATACCTTTCGCTCCTCGTTGGGTTCGACACTCTTACTTATCGAAAACGCTGCAATAGATCCCTTTACGTTGAGGGTCATCAAGCTACGTTTTCTAGCGCCGTTGCCGGGGAGCATAGCGCTATTGGTAAGTGCAGCTGGTAAGGAATTTTGATATCGTTGCTTTTATTTTGTTGTTACTGTTCTTTGTCCGTATGGACAACCTAGCTATTGGATCGTTGCTTGTGGGGAAACACCCCACATCGGTGGTGGTTATTCCTCCCCCTACTAAAATTATGCCTTATAAAATACCAGCTGGTATTATCGATTGTGTTTTGGCTAATCGTTATGCAGGAGACAGACATCCCAGTGAACACTTGCTATATTTATCACAACTATGTTCATTATTTAAGCTTGCAGGTGTATCAAAGGAGTTCGTCATGAAGAAATTTTTCTCCGTATCACTTGCAGATAAAGCTTCAGATTGGTATAAGCTTCTCGATAACTCTCATTTTCTTGATTGGCATGAACTTATGTCTCTCTTTTATACCAAGTTTTATCCTCTTCATGAAATTCATCGAGACAGGAATTATATCTATAATTTTGGTCTCGTGACGGAGAAAACATTGCTCAAGCTTGGGGGAGATTGAAATCTCTAATGCTCAAATGTCCTATTCATGAGCTCCCCAAGGAAACTATACTTACAAACTTTTATGCTAGACTTTCTCGTCGGGATAAGGAGATGTTGGATGCCTCCTCTAGTGGGGTATTTTAGACGAAAAGCGTTGAAGGAAGATGGGATCTACTTGAAAGGATCCAAAAGAATACTGAAGATTGGGAAATAGATAAAGGTATTGAACCTACTATAAATTATGAGCATGATTATATAGAGAGTTATGTGAAAGCTGATTCCTTTAATGCCTTTTGCTCTAAGATTGGTCTTGATTCCCATCTAATGATTGATTTTTGCAAGGACTTTGCCTCTCATATTGACTCTTCTAAGAAGAAGAAGAGTCAGAATCATAAACCCTTCAAAGAATCATCTATTGATATTCATGTTGCTGACCCTATTGTGTCTGCAGTTATATATGAAAAGCCCCCTTTTTCCCGTAAGAATATGGGAACACTCTTTTGTGACAGGCATAATAAATAAGAGTGAGAGAAGAATTGATGAACTCGAGGACCAGATCAAGGTCAATCCTCGAGTTGCATTGGTTAAAGATCTTATTACTAATGATGCTTTAGATTCCAATATAAATTTTTGTGCTGTTTCCACTAACCTTGTCACAACCAAGAATAAGGGCCCAATTTCAGGTACTCCAGTAGTATCTGACAAAATAGGAGATCATAATTATTATGGGCTATGCGATTTTGGACCAAGTGCCAGTGCTATCCCGTATTCACTTTATCAAGAGATCATGGGTGAAATTTCACCTTGCAAACTTGAAGAAGTTGATGTCACTATTCATCTTGCAAACAGAGCAACTATCTCTCCCATCGGAATTGTGAGAGACGTTGAAGTTCTATGCGGGAAGGTAAAGTATCCTACGGACTTTCTAGTACTTGGTTCAATAAGGGACAATTTTTGTCCTATTATTTTCGGTAGACCTTTTCTCAGAACCTGTGGAGCTATAATAGATTGCAAGAAAGGTAAAGTTTGTGTTGAATTCAATGGTGAGCCATATGAATTTAATTTTTCTAAGTTCTCTAAGAAGCCTCGTGGTACTGATTTTCCTAGTAATGATAAGATTATTGAAGATATTGTTTCCATTTCTATTCCTCCTAACGATCCCTTGCAGCAATATATGGAGGACCATGAGAATGATCTGCACATGCAGGAGAGAAATGAGCTGGACGAAATATTCCTAAGACAACCTGCTATCCTAAAGCACAACCTTCCAGTTGAGCCTTTGGGAATTTTGTCGCAACCAAAAGAAGATCAAGTGTTTGATCTTAAACCTCTTCCCGATACGCTCAAATATGCTTATTTAGATGAAAAGAAAGTATATCCTGTTATTATCAATTCTAACCTTTCAGGGTATGAAGAGGAGCGTTTATTGGAAGTACTTCGCAAACATCGAGGTGCACTTGGCTATACCCTAGATGACCTTAAGGGGATTAGTCCGTCTATTTGTCAACATACCATCAACCTTGAACCTGACGCCAAACCAGTCGTTGATAATCAACGACGATTGAATCCGAAAATGATGGATGTTGTAAGGACTAAGATTCTCAAGCTTCTAGCCGCAGGTATTATCTACCCAATAGATGATAGTAAGTGGGTAAACCCAGTCATTGTGTTCCAAAGAAAGGAGGAACAACTATAGTTCCTAATGATAAGAATGAACTAATACCTCGGAGAATTATTATTGGATATCGAATGTGTATTGATTACAGGAAGCTAAACAAGGAAACCAGGAAGAATCACTACCCATTGTCGTTCATCGACCAAATTCTTGAAAGGTTATCGAAAAACACTCACTTTTTCTATCTAGATGGTTATTCTGGCTTCTCTCAAATTCATGTTAACACTGTTGATCAAGAGAAGACCACTTTTACTTGTCCCTATGGTACTTATGCTTAAAGACGTATGCCTTTTGGTTTATGTAATGCCCCTGCTACTTTTCAAAGGTGTATGTCTGCTATCTTTCATGGTTTTTGTGAAGAAATTGTGGAGGTCTTCATGGACGATTTCTCCGTCTATGGAACCTCTTTTGACCATTTTCTCCACAACCTTAATAAAGTTTTGCAGAGATGTGAGGAGACAAACCTGGTGCTTAAATGGGAGAAGTGCCAATTTATGGTCAACGAGGGAATTGTTCTTGGCCACAAGATTTCTGAGAGGGGAATTGAAGTGGACAGAGCCAAGATCGAAGTAATTGAAAGGATGCCCTATCCACGGGACATCAAAGGTATTCGTAGTTTTCTCGGTCATGCTGGTTTGTATAGAAGGTTTATTAAAGACTTTTCTGAAACTTCGAGACCCCTCACTAATCTTCTCCAGAAGAACGTTCCTTTTGTTTTTGATGAAGATTGTAAGGAAGCCTTCGAAGTTCTTAAGAAATCTTTAATAACTTCTCCTATAGTACAACCACCTGATTGGAATTTACCTTTCAAAATTATGTGTGATGCTAGTGATTTTGCTGTTGGAGCTGTTTTAGGACAAAGGGTTGATAAGAAGTTGAATGTTATATCTTATGCTAGCAAAACCCTTGATACTGCTCAGAAGAATTATGCTACTACTGAGAAGGAATTCTTAGCAGTAGTGTTTGCTTGTGATAAGTTTAGGCAGTATATTGTTGATTCTAAGATTATTGTTCATACTGATGATGATGCCATTAAATATCTCATGGAGAGGAAGGATGCCAAACCAAGGCTCATCCGATGGGTACTCCTTCTTCAAGAATTTGATTTGCATATTGTCGATAGGAAAGGAGCAGACAATCCGGTGGCGGATAATATCTCAAGGATGGAAGATATACCGCATGATCCCATTCCCGTCAACGACAGTTTTCCAGACGAACAACTAGCTGTTGTTAAAGTACAATCTCTCTCCGATCCTTGGTTTGCAGATTATGCTAATTTTATCGTTGCAAAGTTTTTTCGTCCAGGTTTAACATTTCAGCAAAGGAAGAAGTTCTTTCATGATTTGAGGCATTACTTTTGGGATGACCCACATCTTTTCAAAGAAGGTCCAGATGGGATCGTGAGAAGATGCGTACCGGAACACGAACAGAAGGACATTCTAAAGCAATGTCATGATAGTCCATATGGAGGACATCATGCTGGTGAGAGGACCGCACATAAGGTTCTTCAACCAGGTTTTTATTGGCCTACTCTCTTTAAGGATGCTAGAAATTATTTTTTATGCTGTGATAAGTGTCAGAGAGTTGGTAATATCTGTAGGAGGAATGAGATGCCTATGAATTACTCTCTAGTGATTGAGCCTTTTGATTGCTGGGGTTTTGATTTTATGGGTTGAAAGTCCAAGTATGTGATCAAAGGGGGAGGGGTGTTGACGAATAATTTGTTCAACGCAACACAAGACTTGCACCGCGCAATTTTTTAGAGTAAGGGAGTCGCCACTTCGTTTTACGTTACGAAGAACGGATGATTTACAAGCAAATCAACAAAGAGATCTTCTATTTCGGAGAAGAAACGGGTGATTTACGAGCAAAACACCAAAGATGACCTAGAACTAGACAAAAAGTAGAAGAACTTGAAAAGTAGATGTGTTTTTGGGTATATGTCGATTGTGTCTTCTAATCGGCCGTCACCTCATCTATTTATGAGGGGGTTGGACTTTCCCTACAAGAAAGGGACTCAAATCCACGTCAAAACTGCCAAAATCGCGATCAAAATCGGACCCGGATCGGGGGGGGGGGGGGGGCGGACGTCCGTACTTTATCCCGGACGGTCCGAGCTAAGGGTAAAAATCCTTCTGTAACTGGGGTCTTCAAGTCGGACGGTCCGACTTGGGGTCCACACGGTCCGACATGGGCCAAAATCTTTCTGTAAACGGGGTCGTCAAGTCGGACGGTCCGACTTCGAGGTCGGGCGGTAACTTCTTCATACGAACTCGGATTTGGACGTTTCAAATATCAAAATCGACCGGTTCGACGAGACGAAGCCGCCTCATGTAGAACATTTTTCCATTTGAGGATGTCTTGAAGGCCTTATTGGCAGAATAATTCTTCAGTTGTTTTGATTTTATTGCTTTGAACATAGTTTCGGCCTTTAAGATGGAATCGGATGGCGATGGCTCGAACTACAAAAATGTTAATATAAAAAATAACCAACTTTTTCATGTAGAGCACCCCTACATTTGAAGTCATCTTATATAAGGTTATTGTCGTGCCAAAAACTGCCATGAACAGATGCCCCCTTGTTTTTCGGCAAAAACTTGTGTGCCGAAAAATAACTTGTCCATGTTTGTGCTAAGGACGATGTCAATACTTCATCGGCCATGTGTGTTCTAAGGGCGATAATCGCATATCGGCCATATGTATTCAAGCTTCCTGCCACACGCTAGGATAATATTTCTTCAAGTATCTCCCATTGAGAGCTTTGGATAACTTACTTCCCTGTAAAGTTTGTACAAAATATGAATTTTCAGGAACAATCCCCACAACTTCATATGGACCTTCCCAACTCGGCGACCACTTGCCGAATTTTTTGTCCCTAGTTCCAACGGGAAAAATCGTTTTCCATACTAAATCTCCTATTTGAAACTATTTCTCCTTGACTTTTTTATTATAAGCCTTAGCTACTCTTAATTTTTCTTTCTCAATCTCCTACAACGCTTTTAGCCTTTTTTCTGGAACCTCATCTATTTGGTCCATCATTAAATCACTGTAATCTACAGCCGACAAGTTATTTTTCCTGGCGACCCTAAGAGCTTGCAACTTGATATCTACAGGTAACACTGCCTCTTGGCCATATACTAGCTCAAAAGGTGTAACTTGAGTAGCTCCGTGCTTAGATATTCTATGAGCCCATAATGCTTCCGAAAGGACTTCATGCCACCTTCTCGGTTTCTCCTCAATTTTCTTCTTTATGAGCCGAATCACAGTTTTATTACTAGATTCGGCTTGTCCATTATCTTGAGCATAATAAGGTGATGAGTTCAACAATTTAATTCCAAAGGATTTGACAAACTCACGAAATTGATGAGACATAAAAGAAGAACCTTTATCAGTTGTCAAAGTTTGAGGAATGCCGAATCTATGAATAATATGCTCCAAAAAAACTAATCAGCTCCCTATGAGTCATATTTCTTAAGGGAACTGCTTCTGTCCACTTAGTAAAATAATATGTGGCTACTAGGACGAAGCGATGCCCTTTAGAAGACGAAGGATGTATCTCACCAATAAAATCTAAGCCCCACCCTCTAAATGGCCATGATTTGATTATAGGATTCAACATAGCTGCAGGTGCCAATTGTATATTGCCAAACTTTTGACAAGCCTCACAACCTTTGTAGTATCTAAAGCAATCCTCTAACAAAGTCGGCCAATAGAAACCAGCTCTTTTTATTAACCAACACATCTTATGAGCCGACTGATGCGTCCCACATATGCCTTCATGCACTTCACCCATGGCTAACCTAGATTGATCATAATCCAAGCATTTTAAAAGTAACCCATCTATAGTTTGGCGATGTAACTCATCATTATGCATAGTATATTTTAAAGCTTGCCGCCGAACCTTCCTGTGTCTAGTTTTACTCGGATCCCTTAAATGATTGATAAGAGGAACCCGCCAATCTACAACTACAGTTTCCGAATTACTAGGTAACTCTGCAGCTTGTGTTAACTCCGTCATGCGTATCCCTTGCACTAAATCTTCCGAGCTGGGTGTGACTTGGTCCACCTTTGTTTCCGAATCAGCAGCAACTCGGTATAACTCGGTGCAACTTGGAGCATTTTAAAAATTACCATCCGTTACTCGGTGTGTGTCCAGAATTAGTTGCAATTCGGTCTCATCCATTGCAGCTACAGGCATCGGTTTTTCTAATATGAGAAACTTCCCCCTATTGACGTTGTAACCGGATGCTTGTTGTGCTAGATAGTTTGCTCTAGAATTTTCCTCCCTAGGTATATGACTAATAGTGAAAGTATCCAGGGATTTGATTATATCTAAACATCGATCTAAGTAACTATTTAGCAATCCATCAAAACATTGGAATTCGCCTTTCACTTGTTGCACTACCAGAAGTGAATCACCAAAAGCATCTATATCTTTGACACCCATATCAGCCAAATATTGTAAACCGAATAGCAAAGCTTCATATTCAGCTTGATTATTAGTACAATTATACTCTAAACGAACCGATGTTTCATATATCACATTATTAGGAGAAATTAAAACGGTACCAACACCTTGACCTTCCCTACAAACCGATCCATCAAAATAAAGTTTCCATGGGCATATGCTAACATAATCAATGTCTTCTTCATCTTTAACACTATGATCAACAATGAAATCGGCAATAACTTGGCCCTTCATAGAACGCAACGATTCATATGTCAAATCATATTCAATTAACGCATAAGCCCATTTTCCAATCCTACCACTAAGGATCGGTTTTTGTAACATGTATTTAACTACATCGGCCTGGCAAGTTACTACACAAGTACTAGACAACAAGTAAGGTCGAAACTTGGTACATGCATAATACAAGGACAAACATAATTTCTCAATGAACACATACCGAGTTTCGGCGTCTATCAAGCGACGACTTAGATATGCAATAACGTTCTCCTTCCCACCATCTTCTTGCGTCAACACCGCACCGGTCACTTTATCTTGTGCAGCAATATACAACCTGAACGGCGTACCAGATTTGGGAGCACGCAACACTGGAGGATTCAAAAAATATTTCTTTATGTTATCAAAGGCCCTTTGTTGCTCTGCCCCCCAAATGAACTCGGCTTCATCCTTGAGCCGGAGTATCGGAGCAAACGATTCAATTTTTCCTGAAAGGTTAGATATGAATCGTCTCAAGTAATTAATCTTCCCCAATAGTTTTTGTACATCCCTTTTGCACGTCGGCTGCTCTAGATTTCTAATTGCTTCTAACTTCTTAGGATCAATCTCTATACCATGCTCATGAATTATAAAGCCTAAGAAATTTCCAGCCGACACACCAAAAGCAAACTTAAGGGGATTCATCTTTAGCCCATACTTACGCATCCTTTCAAAACCTAATCGCAAATCGGCCAAATGAGATTCAAAACCATCCGATTTAACCACTATATCATCAATGTATACCTCTACTATGATGAAGAGCAAATCATGAAATATAAGATTCATAGCACGTTGATATGTAGCACCGGCATTCTTCAAGCCAAAAGTCATTACTACCCATGCAAACAAACCGACAAAACCAGGACACCGAAAATCAGTCTTAGACATATCCTTTTCGGCCATGAATATTTGGTTATAACCAGCATTACCATCTAAAAAACTGATTACTCTATGTCCTGAAGCATCATTGATAAGTGTGTCGGCTATAGGCATCGGATATTCATCTTTCGAATTAGCCTTATTCAAGTCTCTAAAATCAATACATACTCTAATTGCACCGGTGTTTTTCTTTTCAACAGGAACAATATTAGAAACCCACTCAGCATATCTAGATGGCCGAATAAACCCAGCTTTTAGCAACCGATCAATTTCCTCTTTGATACGATCATACATAATAGGATTGAAATTTATGCGAGGTTGTTTATGCGGCCTAAAACCAGATTTATTAGGTAATCTATGCTCAACTAAATCTCTACTAAAATCAGGCATCTCAGTATAATTCCAAGCAAAGCAATCAACAAATTCTTTAAGTAACTCGGTTACCTTGCTCTTCTCATCGACCTTCAAATTAGCATTGATAAAAGTAGGCCTTGGAACACTTCCATCACCAATATCTATCTCCTCAAGTGGATCAGCCGATGAGAATCCATGCCCAAGCTTTTCCATGTCTTCAAATTCTTCAATGGTTTCATGCATATCGTTCTTTCCGGAACGATACTCCTCGGTACGTTGTTGGAGCCATTTAATACTACTGTTTTTTTTCATCATCTAAATAGACAGATTGTTAAGCCGAGCTACATCAGTCGGCTGTACAATGATAGGTACAAAACATTTTTACCTATACTAATATAATCATAGTCTGATAGATCTCTACCGGTCAAACACTGCATGTTACCGAGTTGCCAATCAACCGCTACTTCGGTCACAGCTATACAAGCCGAGTTGTATGCTTCAACCACCTCCACATTTCCATCCACCCATTGAATTAAACACTGATGTAGGGTAGAAGGAACACAACAATTCACATGTATCCAGTCACGTCCCAACAGAACATTGTATCGGCCTTTGACATCCACCACAAAGAAAGCAGTCGGCAAGGTCTTACTCCCAAAGGTGAGCTCCATAGAAATAATGCCCTTGGCTTCAGATAGCTCCCCTGAGAATCCACTAAGTCCCATGTTGGTCTTCTAGCTCACTTTCCTTTCGGTTGAGTTTGGCAAACACCGAATAGGGCATGATATTGACACTTGCACCACCATCCACAAGCATGCGTCAAATAGGCTTTCCATCAATGTGCCCCTTGATAAACAGTGGCTTCAAATGTTGATCCGGCTTCTCTGGATTTTCAAACATGGCTCTACCCGGACCAAGCATAAGTTCAGCAACCTCTGGCTCGGGTGCACGGAATTCAGCCGGCAATGCAAAGATCATGTTGATATCCATATGGGAATTGCTTTCTGAGTTAATACCACTCTCCGATTTAATGTTGTCATCCTTATCCTCGGCCATGTCATTGTCCGAGTATTTGTAATCACCCTCTGAGTAGTATTCATCACCACCCAAGTACTCCCCATAATCCACTGAGTCCTGAGCGGCATCTTCCAAGCAATGATCAGCATCCGAGTTGTGAGCAGCTCCTTCCAAGTTGTTGGCGGCATCTGAGTTTTGGGCAGTTCCTTCTGAGTTGTTAGCAGCACCTGAGTTATGACCAGCTTCTTCCGAGTTATTGGTGTCGACGTTCCTTTCTACCGTGAGATTTTTCCGCCAAGTTAACCGAGGTATCAATGGCCTCTCCTTATTGAACACCTTGTCACGCTCCTTCTCAACAATTTCCTCTCTAATCTCCAACGCCCGCAGTCGTTGCACTCGGCGTTTTTGAGTGTGAGTTAATCCTTTAGGACACCAACGAGGTTCTGGCCGAGTTCCCGGAACAACCGACTTGCTGCCCCCCGAGCAGTTTGGCCTATACCGAGCAACACGATCATTGGCCTGCTGACGAGATACACCTCCTTCTGCAAACTTCTTGCTCCCACTGGTATTCGGTTCCCCATCTTGATTGAGCGAGCCGAAAATAAGTGGAAACTGATTAGGGGCTGCGTGCGAGTTATTTTCTTTGATGAGTGGACTGATGCGCACACCAACTGAACCGGTCTTCCGAGTTGCACCAATGGGCATAACACCACTAGTTTCAGAATCTATTGCAACTCGGCTTGTAATTGCTTCCGAGCGATGAGCTTCCTTCCCCTGAACTAAATTGTAGTTTGGTTCGCCAGCACCTTGATCATCCGAGACCTTCTCCGCTCCTCCATCTGCTTTTCTTTTATCGACTGCTTCTGCAGATTTTTTCACCCAAGTGAGCCTACGGCCAACATTGTCTCGGCCATCCACCTTGCGCACCGGTGACCAATCCCTCCGAGTTATATCTTCATTGAACTGAATCCTTTTCCCATGCTGTTCTTGGTACATAGGACTCGGTTGATCCCATCTTGGTTGAAAGTAAATCGGTGGTCCCATAGGGAAAGGCGCCCAATGGTTAAAACCCCATGGAGGAAAATGTGGAGGTATAGGAGGTGGGCATCCCCAATAAGCCGGTTGCATAGGAAAACCTGGCTGTTGCTCATATGGATTTCTCTCCCATTACTCATTGTTAGGCCTAGGAGGAGATCTTGGACGTTTGACTCCTCCAAGCCGATTAAACACATTGTTGGTTCTGCGTGAAGTGTATTTTTCCAACAACATGCTAACTGTCGGCTTTGGTCTTGGAGCTTGTTTCTTCTTGCCATTGACATTCCATACTCCAATCTCTGGATTCTTGGGTTTGATCATCCTTGGCGGAGCATTGTCCTCAACTACGTTCTTCTCCTTGGCTGACTCGGCCTGATCTGACCGAATTAGCATCTTCTTGTTATGAAACTCGATCATATTGACAGGAAAAGGATCACTATCGAGCTTCATCTTGGAGGCTTCTCTAAATGCCAATCATCCTTCACTAATGGCCGATTGTACCTGCCATCGAAACACATTACAATCATTAGTAGAATGAGAAAAAGAATTATGCCATTTGCAATATGCTTTTCTACCCAATTCTTCAGAAGATGGAATTACATGTCCTGTTGGCAACCTAATCTGTTTTCCCTGCAACAACATGTCAAAAATCCTATCACATTTACTAACATCAAAAGTATACTTGATCTCCTCTTTCCTGCTAGGTGTAGGCTTCAAGGCAGGACACACAAAAGGTTTTGATTTTGGCGTTTGGATCCACTCGGCTACACAAACTTCCATGGCATCATCACTAGCCGAATCACTATCATACTCTACAATGTTAACGTTAGGAGTAACTTTTTCTTTTCCTCTATTATCCCTAAACCGAGTAGCTTGCTTAACATCTCTAACTCGGATTTCTTGTGCCAAAGCTTTTTGTAATACTTGATTAACATCTAGAAACTCTTGCCCCTCTAGTTTGTCTTTGATGTGAGTGAGTAAACCAGAAAAGGCAAGATCAGCCAAATCCTTTTCGGCTATAGTTAAACTGAAGCATCGGTTTTTTGTATCTCTAAACCTTCTAATGTAATCATGAACCGATTCATTGTACTTCTGCCTAACCATAGTCAAGTCGGAAAGCCGAAGCTCAGTTTCACCACTATAAAAATACTCATGAAATTTCTGCTCCAATTGTGACCATGTTGTAATAGAATTAGGAGGAAGTGATAAAAACCAAGTAAACGCAACACCGGACAAGGATATGGGAAATAGCTTAATTCTGTAAACATCCGCTGTGCCAAATTCACTAGTTTGAAGATAGACTGCATCTGTTCTTCTCTTGCAACTTTAGTTGCAGAGTTTGGAACTATCTGCAAATTACATGGGGGGGCAATGGATCCTTGCTTTCCTGTTTACAACAGGCCAAAGATTCATTTGGTCAGTCTTTCTTCATGGAAGTCATGCTTACTGCCTCTTGGTGTATCTGGATAGTCAGAAATGGGAAAACCTTTAGGAATGAGAGACCATCTTTTAATTCCTGGAGACGGCACTTTGTGCATGATATCACCCTGCTTTCACATAGATTGCAGGGAGATCCTAAAATCATACTGCTTTCTTGGATCAGTTCACTGCAGTAGTATAGGTTGGATTAGATTTCTTCCTCTACTTTCTTGTTCTGCTTTATTATTTCCTTGTACTATTCTTTGAGAACCTTTGGTTCTCCCATGCAATAAAATACTGTGGATCTCATGCTTCATAGTCTTAAAAATCACTAGTTTGCATTAAAAACTGCCCCACATGTTCCAAAGTTGATCTACCATCTTCCCCTGTAAACTTAACAAAATCTGGAATTCTACCTCCACGAGGATATGGTATAGAATCAAAGGATTCGGGGTATGGTTTTTGATATGCTCGTGTTGTACCCTTAGGTGCTAAACCATACTCTCTAAGTATATCGGCAAGTTGATCCTTCATACTAGGGGGCGTAGAATTTATTTGTTGGGGAGACGGGATAGCAACACGTGATAAATTTTCCGGCAAAGAGACTTGAGTATGTGAAGTTTGCAACGGAAAACTACTAGCATTACCGAATTCGTTGTAACTCGGTTGTGGGTTTGTACCGAATTGTGTGTAACTCGGTTGATCGTTGTAAGCTACTGTCTGATAATAGGGTTGCTGTAAATTAGGTTTAAGACACTACTTCGGTTATGATTTGGTGGAACCGAAGTAGTAACAGTAGGATGAGCAACACTAGGAACGAAAGTATTAGCCGAACTACCAACAAGGTTCTGGCCATTATGACTATTACTTGTAGCAACATATGGTTGAATAGCACTATTTGATGTATCAGGCACATGAAAATTATTAGGGATTTGTTGTGCTCCGAGTGGATTGTAGCTCGGTGCATGGTGAGGAAAACCAATTCCATACTTTTACTAAGTTGCACCTTAAATTCTTCAAACTTAACAGTCATGTTTTTAGGAAGTGCATGCATAGAATTACCATATTTGCTAGCTACAGAGGTATCAATTAGATGAGCAAGTTCCTCGGTGGATTTTGTTACCTCATCGCCGGGTGGCTTAGATGCACTCGGCGTGACACTTGGTGTGGCCGCCTTCTTGACCACGCCGTTCCGAGTCTTCTGGAGTCCCGCGAGCCATGCCTTCCTCTGTTCTTCAAGTGCGAGCTCCATCTCCAATCGCAACTCTTCCGTGAGATCTTCAAGTTCAACAGGGATGATGTTTTCGGAGTCGATGTCGCTGCCGTTCTTGAGATCGAAGCTCATGGCGCCCGAGTTGGTGATGACCTTGTCCTTGTTCTTCGTCCGAGTTAGATCTAACTCGGCCTCGTTCCCCAGCGGAGTCGCCAATTTGTGTTGACAAAGAATTTGTTCAACGCAACACAAGACTTGCACCGTGCAATTTTTTAGAGTAAGGGAGTCGCCACTTCGTTTTACGTTACGAAGAACGGATGATTTACAAGCAAATCAACAAAGAGATCTTCAATTTCGGAGAAGAAACGAGTGATTTACGAGCAAAACACCAAAGATGACCTAGAACTAGACAAAAAGTAGAAGAACTTGAAAAGTAGATGTGTTTTTAGGTATATGTCGATTGTGTCTTCTAATCGGCCGTCACCTCATCTATTTATGAGGGGGTTGGACTTTCCCTACAAGAAAAGGACTCAAATCCGCGTCAAAACTGCCAAAATAGTGATCAAAATCGGACCTGGATCGGGGGGGGCCGGACGTTCGGACTTTATCCCGGACGGTCCGGACCGCAGGGTCGGACGGTCCGGCTTCCAGGTCGGACGGTCCGAGCTAAGGGTCAAAATCCTTCTGTAACTGGGGTCTTCAAGTCGAACGGTCCGGCTTCGGAGTCGGACGGTCCGACCTTAGCCCGGACGATCCGACTTGGGGTCCACACGGTCCGAAATGGGCCAAAATCTTTCTGTAAACGGGGTCGTCAAGTCGGACGGTCCGACTTCGAGGTCGGACGGTCCGACCTTAGCCCGGACGGTCCGGTTTCCATCTCCGATGGTTCGACCTGACTTTTCAGCGCTGCACTGTTTTGGCCGTAACTTCTTCATACGAACTCGGATTTGGACAATTCAAATATCAAAATCCACCGGTTCGACGAGACGAACCGCCTCATGTAGAACATTTTTCCATTTGAGGATGTCTTGAAGGCCTTATTGGCAGAATAGTTCTTCAGTTGTTTTGATTTTATTGCTTCAAACATAGTTTTGGCCTTTAAGACGGAATCGGATGGCGATGGCTCGAACTAAAAAAATGTTAATATCAACAATACCCGACTTTTTCATGTAGAGCACCTCTCCATTTGAAGTCATCTTATATAAGGTTATTGTCATGCCAAAAACTGTCATCAACAAGGGGGTGAATGATCACTTCAAATTTTCGCATGAAACTAAGAAGTGAAGCATAACTTAGCAGCAGAAGGAATTCAACAGAAAGTTAAACAGTGAAGCAGAACAGAATTGAAGCTTAACATAGAGAATCAAAAGCATCGAATCAATTGCATTGAATCAAATCACTGAAGCAATAGAAAAACTGAATGTAAGTGCGGAATGTAAAACGAACTCTTGACTCGGCGATGTTTGTTCGACCAGTTCACACTCTGCAAAGTGCTACGTCTGGTTGGAGGGACTTGTGATTGAACACAGGAGCTAACCTCTCTCCGTCCTTATCTCCACTGTACCAATCTCCTTGAGCTTGGTCAGTTCTTCACTCGTGGTTGATTATTGAGGAAATCACCGAAACCTTTGACAAACTGGACTTCAAGGCGACAATAACTCTTCGCTCTCTGAAGAACAACTCTCTAACCGTCTAGGAGGATTGCAGTTCTCCAAGATAAAAAGGCTAGCAAACTTCTTCCTAAGTCATAGTGAATCAACTCAGATCAATAGGACTTATTCTTCGTTGGATGGGTTTTTGGTTTGCTTCGGTGGGGTTGCTCTCTCTTTCTTCACTGTCAGAAAATATTCTTGGAGCAACGGTCGGATTTCCAATCAAAGCGCAACTTTAATTGAGGAACAAGTAAAGCTGACTCACGGACTTGGTTATGCTTCAGGAGCCGAAAGAACAAAGTCTTCGCTGGTGAAGTATTACCTAGTGCACATGAGATTTCTCATCTTTGGCTTCTCACAGGTTTGGATTCGATCTGAGTCTCTTCACCAAAACCTTTGGAGTACATTTACTAAACCCCTCTTGATAGTACGGTTTTTCCTACGACTCAAAGAAGTGAAAAAGAACTACGCAAAAACTACTATGTCTTGCGGCATCCTGGTCATCTCCTTTGATGAGAAGTGCTTCAGGATTCCTTATCTTTTTGGGGGTCGACATCCGTGATGAGCTTCACTCCAAAGGATGTGCTTCAGTAGATATGTAAATCTTCGTTGAAGCTTTATCACCAACCTATAACTTCAGGATCCTAACCATCTGTTTTACACTAGAAAACTTGTTAGTTCCTCTACTGTTTTGTCCAACAATATCCAAAACTCATAGGGGCATAACTTTGCTTTTACAATCTCCCCCTTTTTGGACTATTGTTGACAAAACAGGCATTGATAAAAATATGGAATTTTTGAGTTGAGTTGAGAGCAAACTCTAAGATATGAAGCTTTTGACTCCCCTTGAATGCAAGCATCGAAGATTTATATAATCGAAGTGAATGCTTGATGAAGGATATCCTTGATGGGAAGCCTAACACATATCTTAGCGAATCAATTGCATTTAAAAGATATTAGTCTTGAAGAATATGCAATCATCCAATGACCTGTGAACTTAAAGGGAATAACCACCTGCAAGACAAAATATACGAGAGCAACTTGCAAGCACGGGGGGTTATTAACACATAACATGTAGTAGTTCAAAGACAAAGTAAAACTTAAGTTACAACCCAATCGAAGCGAATGGAAATTTTGTTGTAACTTAACACACAAAAGGTCGAATCAAAACCCTAAAGCCCCGCAGCGAATCTAAACTCAATCGATGCTACATTCTCCCCCTTTTTGTCAATAATTGGACAAAAGGTTGAGAGGTAGATCAAGAGTATTTACTCGTTTGCTGCAACCTGGGGACCCTGCTGATTGTCTTCGCCCAAAGAAGATGCATCTCCTGAAGTGTCTCCTTCGATTGAAGCAGGCGACTGCATTTCTTCGATGTCCAGTGGCGCCTGAAGCAAGTCAAGATCACTGTTGCTGAGAGGGTCATCTTCTTGCTTTGATGTGTGGGAGTCTTCATCAGAAAGAGTATCAGGGCAAATATGTTCAGCTGGATTAACAAATAAAACTTCATCAATCTTGTCCAGTGAAGGGATCTTTGGGTTGGGGCGATCTATCGAATCATTTCTTGAGAAATGGCATTGAAGATGTGGATATTCCTCGAAAATCCGAGCAGCTTCAAGCTTCTTGACTTAGTTGAACTTCCTCAAGCCTTTCCATGAGTGGCTCTTCAAGACCTTCAAGTACTGATTATTGTTCAAAGCAATGTTGCCAACTCGATTGATTTCATCAGAGAGATGTTGCATTTGGCGTTGATTGCCTTCAATGAAGTTTTCCAGCATCTGTTGTGAGTGAATGCCAACTTCAAATTGATAAACTTCCTTCTGGAAAGACTTCGACATGTTGCGTTCATTGACATGTTGTCTGACTCCTACATATGTGGCAAATGGATCATTTGGCCTTCTGAAGATATTCATAGTATCACGCACAGGAGGACAGAACAACTTCGGGTGATGCTTGGCAACAAAGTCTTCACCGCGTCCATAATTGCATATGGATTGGAGCCAGGGAGCAGACGGCTTCATATGATGGACAAGTTCAGCAGCTTGGACCATGTACCGAAGAAAACAGTCCTCGAAGTCAAACACATGGCCATGAGTAAGCTTTAGCAAAGCATGATGTGTATGGTAGTGTATGTTGGAATAATCATTTGCAGTGCTGAGAGGCATCAGTGAATTAGACAAGATATAGAACCAAGTCTTCGAAATGAATACCAGATGCTTCGGGCGAATGTTTTCTGGCATGTGATCTCCAGTGACTTCGGGATCCAGAAGTGAAGCAAATTTAGCATTAGTTGGATCAGGCATCAAGTGAACCTTTGAAAGTTTACCAGTATGCCGAGGGATATTCACTATGTCCATGAATTCATCAGAATGCATCCTAAAAACCTTGCCTTGAATCATCCACTCAAGTACCCAAGTGCTTGTGTCATCAGGATTTCCAGAGACATAGAGTGTGGCATAGAACTGCTTCACTAGTTCAGAGTTGAATGGTGTTTCCATAGCAAATAAGCTTGTCAGATTTTGTGCTTCGATGGTTTCCATAACGTTCTGGAAGCACGTTGCAGAAGTTATACTTCGCATATCCAAATACTTGTGCCTAAACAATACACCCTTCTGGCAGTATAGCTTCGTGTAAAGAATCTGTTGTTCAGCAGTCCAGAAGCGAAGGTCATCTGCAGTCCTGGGTGAATCATAAGGACTTGTGCCAAAGAAGCAAAGCTTCTGGCGATGAACTTCGAGATCAAACTCTGTACCATGTCTTGAAGAAGAACCATCTCCTAGGAAAATTGGAAAAGTTTCACGAGGGTAGATGGAGTCCAGTTGAGTATCTTGGGCAGGAATGCAATGGGGAGCTTGCCTTCGAGCAACTATGGCTCGTTCTTGTGGTTGAGTCATAATGGTCAATTCATTTGCTTCGACATCTGCATTGGCTTCGGGCTCATCAGGAGCAGCTTGTTCTTTGGCTTGAACTTCTTGTTCTTCGGACTCATCCGCAGAGTGAGCCGAAGAGTAATCTCTTGATGTATTTGGTATGGCTTGAGCTTGAGGTGAAGGTTGTGGCTCAAAGTTGTCGTGGTGCGATGGTTGAGGAGCGGGTTGAGGAGGAGGTGGAGGTGGAGCACGGGGTGGAATGACTTCGGGAGCAGGTGGTTTTGCGGTTTGAGTTGGCAGTGTGATAATTTTGCATCGAGGGGGCGAAGCACGTCTTGGGGCCTTCTTGGTCGAATGAGAGCTCATCTCATCAGCTTCGTCAGCATCTGTGATCAGACGGCGCTTCCTTTGTTGCAGTTGGGGAAGAGGTGAAGCTAGTTGCTATAGCATAGCTTCGCGCTTCTTGGAATCAAGCGCCATGACTGAAGCATTGTGCGTCTTGCAACATTGTTCAATGGCAGATTTAATCTTGCCTTGAAACACTTCAATATTTTTCTTTGTCTTTTCATTGACATCAGCAATCTTCTTCGAAGCAGCTTCGGCTTCGTTCTTGAAGTCTTCATCTGATTCAGCGTCTGCATTCTTTTTGAACTTCAGAATCTTGGCAGACTCAGATCTGTCCCTAGCATGCAAATCCCTTAGCTGATTGTATAGGGTTTCAATCATTGCAGAAAGAGTTGGTGAAATGTATACATCTCCAACATCAACAGCTTCGGGATCAACAGCTTCAGCGAGCTGGCAGAATGCCTGATGCAGGCTCAAACAGCCCTTAGTTCACCTTCTCTTGCATCTGGAAAGAAGTGGTGACTATGCTCAGCTTCTTCATGAGCTTCGGGGGCAGGGGCTGCGACTGGCTTCGGAGTGACATCCTTTGGATCCATGTCAACAGCAGCTTCCTTCTGAGCAGCTCTAGCAGCCTTCTCTGCTTGCTTTGTTCGAATGATATTAAGTTGAGTCTGGCGCTTGGCTTCGGCTTCTCTGAGCCGTTTGGCTTCGGCAGCAGCCTTAGCCTCTTGAGTTTTTACTTCAGCGAGCTTGCGCTTCGCTTCAGCTTTCTGATTTGCTTCAGCAAGATCTTTCCTTTGCTTCTCTAGCGAAGCAGCATCTCTATCAGCCTTTTCCTTTGCTTTAGCTTCTTTATCAGCCTTAGCTTGGGCTTGTGCTTCAGCGTGAAGTCGTTTAGCTTCAGCACGGTCTCTCTTGCGCATTTCAGCTTCAGACAGCTTCTTGGTGCCGACCTGGGCATAAGATTGCCCAGGCTTGGCAACGGAGGATTTCAGCTTTGAAGCTTTGGCTGGCTCAGGAGCTTTAGCTTCGGGCTGACCAGCAGGCTTTTCCTTCGGGTCATGTCGTTCCTTCGTTCTCTGTTCAGTAGGAACCAGGCGGCGACGTGGCTTTGAAGCCAATGGAGCCTCAACCACCAAGTTGGTCATATCAATCCTTGGTCTAGGAACTGGGGGATCAGTGGGATCTTGAATCCTTACGCCTCTTGAAGAAGGCGGTTTCTCTCCAGCCTTCTTCTTCAAAGGCTTCCGAAGCTTTGGTCTCTTTGGGCTGGGGGGAACAGGGAAGTGCTCGGACTCATCATCTGCGTCTTCAGCAGGATCTTCACCGAGAGAGTCCTCAAGCTGTGCAGCAGCATCAACTTCATCATCAGCTTCATGATCACTCTCTTCTTCGGAGATAGCTGGAGGTGGTGAAGCACTCAATTTTCTAAGCCTTCGCTTCTTAGGCTTCGATGGACCAGCTTCAGCATGGCCTTCAGCAGCTAGTGCTTTGGCCTTCTTCTCTTCTCTGAGTCTTTTCTTTTCAGCCAAAATAGCAAGTCTCTTTTGTTCTTCAGGGTAATCATCTGGTGTCTTGAGGGAATTCGGGTGAGGAACAGCGGGAGGCTTCGGGTAATATTTTCTTTGATTTGCTGCATTGTATTGGGCACACATTGAAGTTGTGTACCGAGATGGAGGGCTGAAGGAAAATTGCATAGCCCACTTCCAGTCTGGAATGCTCTTGTATTTATACCATCTTATTGCCCAGTAGCGTCGAATCTTTTGAAGTCGAATATTTCTATCGTGATCCGATTCTTCAGGAGGAGTGTCATAGCCCATCTTTTTGAGAATGGCTTCGGGAATGCCTCGGGCATTGTTGACTTCCTTCGTCTTGCCTCCTTTGCCTTTCTGCTTCGGGGGCTCCGGGAAATTTTCAAGCCTTCAACAATGGGTGATTCATTCCCAATGGCTTCCTCTTCGTCAGACATCCTGTGAACAGAAAGATAGGAAAGAGGGAATAGGAAGGGGAATGAATAAGCACAGGCAAAGGCTTCGACCAAAACAAAATTTGACAAGAACCCAGAGAAAATTAAGATCAGATGTATATCTGTCATTGGATTGGGCTAGAACTAGTTCAAGAACAAGACCTAACTCAGTCCAAACACAAAATAGATCTAATCTCAATACTGACCTGAGTAGATGGGATTACTTTGATGCTACAAACAGTTTTCCCAAAGAGCAAGGATCAACAAGGATTAGAACAGCCCTATAAACAGAAAACAAAACCCTAACAAATCTTAGATCAAAGCCCTAGATGAAGAACACACAGAAAAGATTGGATCCAAGAGAACTTGCGTACCCTAACTCGGTGACGCGAAGCGGCTACGGCGACGGAGGGCGGAGAAGTGCTCTTCATCGGCGGGGAACGTCCACGACGGCGGCGGTCCGGCAGTTAAGCGGTGCAGTCGACGTCGGGGACGAGTGCTCTGCGGCGTGCTCGAGGGGAGGGGAGGGGAGGAGATCGGGAGAGAACGGGAGCAATGGACATGGGGGTGACGGTTCGCTGGTGGATGTGCCTTATATAGGCCCGATCTGAAACGGTTGCCAGGTCATATCGAACCGCTTCTAGCAAGTGTCTCTTCCGATATAACGGCTTAGATGAAGTGGCGGTTCGCGAGCGAATCTCAACGACCCGAGAAAGACGGGGACTCAACGGCCGAAGAATAAGTCTTGACCGAGAGCAAAAACTTCGATAAAGTTGGAAGCATTTGATTCGGAACTTCAATGACGTTCGAAGCAATATGCTTTCCGTTTCAAATGTGCTTACCAATTCAAGATAGAATGGATTGGGAGCGAATCAGAATGGAGGGGATAGGGTCCAAAACTTATCACTTCGAAGAAGAACAACAACGAAGCTAAAAGTGATAAGTACAGGGGACAAACGAAACGAATAGAAACAACACAAAACTGAAAGCAAATGGCAAACGAAGCTAAACACATAATCTTGGACGAAGGAAAACTTAAGAGAAACTAAATAAACAAACACACAACGAAGGTGAATATGTACAGGGGAAAAGTTTCGGTCTTACTGAACATTGTGTGAGTCTAGGATGTTTAGCTCACATCTCAATGCACAGAACCTTTTCTCGTCCAATGGCTTCGTGAATATATCTGCCAATTGATCTTCAGTTCTAACATGGCTGATCTCAATGTCTTCGCGCCGAACATGATCTCGAAGAAAATGGTGACGAATATCGATGTGCTTCGTTCGAGAGTGTTGCACAGGTTGTGTGCAATTTTGATAGCACTCTCATTATCACAAAGCAAAGGGATTTTCTTCACATAAATACCGTAATCTTTCAGCGTTTGCTTAAGCCAAAGTATCTGAGTGCATCAAGAGCCATCAGCAATGTATTCGACTTCAGCAGTAGATATTGAGACACAGTTTTGCTTCTTTGAAGCCCAACACACCAGGGATCTACCAAGAAAATGACAAGTGCCTGAGGTAGATTTCCAGTCAACTCTATCACCAGCCCAGTCTGAATCAGAATACCCAATCAAATCAAACTGAGTTCCTTTGGGATACCAAAGTCCTAATGAAGGAGTATGTGCTAGGTATCGAAGAATTCGCTTTACTGCAATATGATGTGATTCCTTTGGATTGGCCTGAAAACGAGCACAAATACAAACTGATAACATAATATCAGGTCTAGATGGACATAACTATAAGAGTGAACCTATAATAGACCGATACTTCTTCTGATCGAAGGGTTTCCCTTTTTCATCAGCATCAAGGAAACCATTGGTTGGCATAGGAGTTCTGATGGTCTTGCATTCAGTAAGATCAAATTTCTTCAGGCAATCCTTCAAATATTTTTCTTGTGAAATAAAGGTGCCATTCTTCTGTTGGCGAATCTGAAGTCCAAGGAAAAACTTCAAATCTCCCATCATGGACATCTCGTATTTCTTTGACATCTTCCTTGCAAATTCTTCGCTGATTTATGTGTTAGTGCAGCCAAAAATAATATCATCTACATATATCTGACACACAAATAGATCATTCTTATATGATCGAGTGAAAAGAGTGGGGTCAGTGGTTCCAGGTTTGAAGCCTTTCTTTAGGAGGAAATCCTTCAATGTTTCATACCAAGCACGAGGTGTTTGCTTCAGTCCATACAGAGCTTTGTGAAGCCTGTACACCATGTCAGGATTCTTCGAGTCTTCAAAACCTGGTGGCTGCATAACATACACTTCTTCTTCTATCTCACCATTAAGAAAAGCACTTTTGAAATCCATTTGATATAGCAATATATTTTTGTGGTTAGCAAAAGCAAGCATGACACGAATGGATTCGAGACGAGCTACTGGAGCATAGGTTTCACCAAAATCAATGCCTTCGATTTGGGTGTATCCTTGTGCTACCAGTCTAGCCTTATTTCTTACCACAATACCATCTTCATCTTGCTTGTTGCGAAATATCCACTTGGTGCCAATAACATTGTGCTTCGTGGGATCAGGTCTGTCAACAAGTGACCAAACTTTGTTTCTTTCAAACTAGTGAAGTTCTTCCATCATAGCCAATAACCAATCTGGATCCTTCATGGCTTCATCAAACTTTGAAGGCTCTAGCATGGAAACAAAAGAAAAACTTCCACAGAAGTTAGCCAAACGATTACGAGATCGAGTAGTGGGACGGCCTGGTTGATGAATGTCTTCGAGAATCGAATCAACATCAACTCTTCTTCGAACTCGTGATAATCTAGTATCATTTGCTTCAGGCTCAGCTTCTGCTTCAGGATCTGCTTCAGCTTCAGGATCTTCTTCGCCTTCAGCTTCAGCATTTCCTTCAGGATTAGCATTTTCTTCATTCCCTTGTCCTTCTTCGTCCTGTTCACCATTAGCTTCAGGATGTTGATCTCCAGCGCCCCGGGCTATGTGTGGGAACATTGGACCATCATCATCCCTAACAGCTTGACGAGAATTGGCTTCAACAGGGCGAATCTCACCAATAGCCATGGACCTGATCACTTCATCAAGTGGAGGTTCATCTAGATCATGAGGCAAATGCTCTTTTTGAGAGCCATTAGTTTCATCAAACCTCACATTTACAGTTTCCATAACTTTCCCAAAGTGAGAGTTATACACTCTGTAAGTGTGAGAGTTTGAGCCATAACCTAAAAGAAAACCTTCATATGCCTTAGGGGTAAATTTGGAGCTATGATTCATATCTCTAATAGAGCAAGGAGCACCAAATACCCTAAGGTATGAAACATTTGGTTTGTTACCAGTGATAAGCTCATGTGAAGTTTTCTTCAGGAACTTGTGAAGGTAAACCTTGTTGATGATATGACATGCTGTGTTAATTGCTTCGGCCCAGAACCTAATAGGACTCTTGTATTCAGCAAGCATAGTTGTGGCCATTTCAATGAGAGTTCTATTCTTTCTTTCAACCACACCATTCTGTTGAGGTGTATAAGCTGCAGAGAACTCATGAGTAAAACCATGATCATCAAGAAAATCTTCAATATGAGTATTTTTTTAATTCAGTTCCATTATCACTTCGGATATGCTTCAGTGATAGTTCATATTCAGTTTGAGCTCTCTTAGCGAATGACTTGAAGATTTCAACAACTTTGCTCTTGTCATCCAAAAAGAAAACCCAAGTATAGCGAGAGAAGTCATCAACAATAACCAGACCATATTTGTTTCCTCCCAGACTTGCATAATTTTGAGGACCAAAAAGATCCATATGAAGCAATTCAAGAGGACGAGTAATAGTCATGATGGTCTTCGCTGAATGATGTTTCTTTGTGATTTTACCATCTTCGCAAGCACTGCAGAGACGATCCTTATTTAATTTTACTTCGCTAAGGCCAATAACATGCTTATTCTTCACTAGATTATGAAGATTTCTCATCCCTGCATGCCAAAGTCTTCGATGCCATAACCAACCAGATGAAGCTTTTTCCATTAGGCATGTGGATACAGCAGGGCCCGAAGAAAAATCAACAATGTATAAATCTCCTTTTCGGTAACCCTTGAAGACAAACGTATATTCATCCTGAGATAAGACAACACAACGCGAAGCAGAAAATAGAACAAGCATACCCATATCACATAACTTCGAAATAGACATAAGATTATATCCAAGTGATTGGACTAGCATAACCTTGTCAATGTGCTTATCTTTCGAAATGGCAACCTTACCCAAGCCTAACACTTTTCCCTTGTTGTTATCACCGAAGGTAATGTACTTCTGAGAAGATTGAGATAGTTTTTCTTCGGTGAATAACTCCTTGTCTCCGGTCATATGATTTGTACAACCAATATCCATGACCCATTCGGATCCACCGGAGACATAGCCCTGCAGAAGAATTAGTTCTTCTTAACCACCCACAAACGAGGAGGTGACTGAGAAGAGGTTGGAGCACTGGTTGAAGCAATATTAAAGCGAACAGGAGTGTATTCCTTCGGTGTACCATCAAGCACACCATAAATGTAAGTCCTCTGTGAATGGTTAGGATAAGAATGAGCATATGCAATCTTAGTATTGTTATCATGAGGACGATAAGTATAACGACCAGTGTGATAGTATTGCTTCTGCGGAACATTTGATTCGGGCACCAGTGAATCATTTCTCGTTTCTAGAGAATAGAAATGATTCGGTGGTACCGAAGGCTTTCCCTTCATAGTATGGTTAGCAGGCAGTTTTTCCACAAGTGCTTTCTGCACCCATATCTGCCTCTTATAGAAGCCATTCTTCGGAGGATTTCCTACATAATCAGGTGTAACCTTTCCCTGTTCATCTTTGCTGAGTTTTTAGTCTGAATCAAGTGATTCATCCACAATGGCTTTGTTCATTTTTCAATCAAAACCTGAAAGGTTAGCAATGTCAATGGGTTTCTCCTTCGCTAGGACCCAAACAGTCTTAGGATACTGCTCCGGTTCCCAATAGGTGCCATCAGGGTTTATCTTTCTCTCGAAACCAACACCCTCATTTCTGGGATTCCTGTGAAGGAGAGCCTTCCTCAGGATATCACACAGATACTGGTGACCTTGCACACTTTTGAACATTCCTGTTTCAAATAAGTTTTTCAACATGAGGAGTTCCTCGGTAACAGCGGGATTTTCCTCATCAGAGGCATTAGTATCATCAATAACAATAGGAGCTTTGCCTTTGGATTCAGTTTTTCTTCGTTCCAGACAAGTTAAGCAAGGTGAATCAGTTTTATGATTTTCTTCAGAACCTTGTTGAGCCATGAGAGAGAGATTGACATTTTCCAATTCTTCATGACCCTCTTTCAGTCTTTCGAGAGCCATTTTCCTCTGAAGAAATTCATAGGTGAGCTTCTCATAATCAACTGAAAGAAGATCATGCCGAGAGGATAATTCTTCAAACTTCTCCTTCAGAGCAGCATGCTCATTAGTTAAAGTTTGACCTTTCTCTATCTCATCGATCAACAGAGTTTCTGATTTCTTAATGGTTTTGCTTAGTGAATCCAGTTCATCTTGTTGGATTGAAGAAATTTTAGCAAGTTTAGCATAGCTTATCTTCGAATCACTATCATATGAGGAACAATCAGAAGTATCATAGTTTGATTTGGATGAAGATACCTTCGCCTTGGACATGAAGCAATATGCAGGAGTTTCATCTTCACTACTGTTGTTGGTGAAGAATGAGACCGAAGCTTTGGTTGAAGCATCTGCTGAAGCGAATGCCAGACCAGCAACACCATCTGATTCGGACCCAGACCCAGACCTTGAGCCTGATTCAGCTTCGGAACCAGAGGCTTCGTCTTCAGAGTTCATCTCCTTTCCCAGATAGGCCTTGGAACGGTGAGAGCTGATTCGACGAGACGAGTGAGTCTTCGGTGAAGAGCCTTCACGCTTCTTATGATACTTCTTCCTCTTGTCATCATCTGAATCTTTCTTCTTTTCTCTTCTTGAACTGGAATCATGTCTCTTGGACTCATGGCTTCTGGAGGATCTGTGGGACTTTGTTGAGGAGTCTCTGAGCGAATGCTTCGATTTGTTCTTAGCTTCCCGCAGAGGGCAATCAACTATGTAGTGACCTGGTTTCTTGCACTTGTAGCAACATTTATCCTTCGATGGAGAGCTTCTTGAGGATGAGCGGTGAGAAGAGTGACTTGAGCTTCTAGAAGAATAACTCTTCTTGGGCGAAGAAAAACCTTTTCTTTGGAAGCGGTTGAAGCGTCTCATGATCAATGCTAAGTCCTTCCCCATGCTTGCAGGATCATCTGATTCGACACCTGAAGCATAACTAGCTTCGGGTGAAGAATGACGCGAAGCCTTTGCTTTCAAAGCATGTGATCTTCTTCGAGAACCATTTATATCACGTTTCTCATCTTCTTCCATTTCAAAAGTATTGAGTCTCTCAAGAATATCAGCGGCAACAAGACGTCTTAAATCAGTCCTTTCCTTGATCATCAGCACAATGTGATCAAACGAATCATCCAATGAGCGAAGCAAAGTTCTTACAACAGAGTGAGGGGTAATTTCATCAGCACCGAGGGAAATCAACTCATTAGCAAGAGCAGTGAGTCTGCTGTAAATGGAGTTGACCTTTTCACCCTCGTTTCTCTTGAATCGATAGAACTTGCTTCGAAGCGTGTCAATTCTGGCTTCTTTCTGGGTTGAAACACCTTCACCAATCTTTTCAAGATAGTCCCAGACACCTTTGGAAGATGGAATATTCTTCACTTCATGATACTTCTCTGGTGTCAGATGATTGGTGATGAATACCCAGACTTCAGAATCAAGGTCAATTAGCTTCGCTTCTTCAGGAGTGATGGCATTCTTGTCGGCGACTGTAACTCCATACAAGACAACTTGCCAGGCAGTCGAGTTGATAGCCATGATATTTCTCTTCATTTTGTCCTTCCAGTATGGATAGTCATTTACATTGAACACGGGTATAGGTTCGCCGGAGCGAATGGCTGCGAAAGACATACTTGCAAAACACTCAAGGAGGTTAATCCAAACAAAGAGTGACTAGCTCTGATACCAATTGAAAGTCCAAGTATGTGATCAGAGGGGGAGGGGGTGAATGATCACTTCAAATTTTTGCATGAAACTAAGAAGTGAAGCATAACTTAGCAGAAGAAGGAATTCAACAGAAAGTTAAATAGTGAAGCAGAACAGAATTGAAGCATAACATAGCGAATCAAAAGCATCGAATCAATTGCATTGAATCAAATCATTGAAGCAATAGCAAAACTGAATGTAAGTGCGGAATGTAAAACGAACTCTTGACTCGGCGATGTTTGTTCGACCAGTTCACACTCTGCAAAGTGCTACGTCTGGTTGGAGGGACTTGTGATTGAACACAGGAGCTAACCTCTCTCCGTCCTTATCTCCACTGCACCAATCTCCTTGAGCTTGGTCAATTCTTCACTCGTGGTTGATTATTGAGGAAATCACCGAAACCTTTGACAAACTGGACTTCGAGGACAGAATAACTCTTCGCTCTCTGAAGAACAACTCTCTAACCGTCTAGGAGAATTGCAGTTCGCCAAGATAAAAAGGCTAGCAAACTTCTTCCTAAGTCATAGTGAATCAACTCAGATCAATAGGACTTATGCTTCGGTGGATGGGTTTTTGGTTCGCTTCGGTGGGGTTGCTCTCTCTTTCTTCACTGACAGAAAATATTCTTGGAGCAGCCACCCGCCAATGAGGGCGAGGGTGGCCTATTTATAGGTGGCGATCCCAAGGTGTGAAATGACTGAAGTGACCGATGCGACATCTTGACACCTGTCCGCAACGGTCGGATTTCCAATCAAAGCGCAACTTTACTTGAGGAACAAGTAAAGCTGACTCACGGACTTGGTTATGCTTCAGGAGTCGAAAGAACAAAGTCTTCGCTGGTGAAGCATTACCTAGTTCACATGAGATTTCTCATCTCTGGCTTCTCATAGGTTTGGATTCGATCTGAGTCTCTTCACCAAAACCTTCGGAGTACATTTACTAAACCCCTCTTGATAGTACGGTTTTTCCTATGACTCAAAGAAGTGAAAAACAACTACGCAAAAACTACTAAGTCTTGCGCCATCCTGGTCATCTCCTTCGATGAGAAGTGCTTCAGGATTCCTTATCTATTTGGGGGTTGACATCCGTGATGAGCTTCACTCTAGAGGATGTGCTTCAGTAGATATGTAAATCTTCGTTGAAGCTTTATCACCAACCTATAACTTCAGGATCCTAACCATCTGTTTTACACTAGAAAACTTGTTAGTTCCTCTACTGTTTTGTCCAACAATATCCAAAACTCATAGGGGCATAACTTTGCTATTACATGGGTTCTTTTCCTTCCTCACACAAGTACACTCACATTTTAGTTGTTGTTGATTATGTAACCAAGTGGGTAGAATCAATCCCCACTGAAAGTGCTGATCACAAGACATCTTTGAAAATGCTCAAGGATGTAATTTTTCCTAGGTTTGGAGTACCCAGGTATCTCATGACTGATGGGGGTTCGCACTTTACACATGGATCTTTTAGAAAAGCTTTAGCCAAGTACGATGTCAATCATAGAATTGCTTCACCGTACCACCCTCAAACTAGTGGGCAAGTTGAGCTCACCAATAGAGAGATCAAGTTGATCTTACAGAAGACAGTCAATAGAAATAGAAAGGATTGGTCAAATAAGTTAGGAGATGCTCTGTGGGCGTATAGAACTGCTTACAAAAACCCCATGGGCATGTCTCCCTATAAGATGGTCTATGGCAAGGCTTGCCATTTGCCATTAGAATTAGAGCACAAAGCTTTCTGGGCTATTAGAGAGCTTAATGCTGACCCGAAGTTAGCTTGTGAAAAGTGTCTCATGAACTTGACTTCTCTAGATGAGTGGAGAAGTGAAGCTTACGAGAGCGCTAAAATGTTCAAGGAAAAGGTAAAGAAGTGGCATGATAGGAGGATTTTGAAACGTGAATTTAATGTTGGTGATAAAGTTTTGTTGTTTAGATCCCGTTTCAGGTTTTCTCCAGGTAAACTACTTTCCAGGTGGGAAGGGCCATTTCATATTGAGGAAGTCTACCGCTCGTGTGCGATCAAGATTAACAATTTCGAAGGCACCAAACCTCAAGTGGTGACTGGGCAAAGACTTAAGCATTACATAGCAGGAGATCCTGTCAATGTTGATGTGGATTTGGTATACACAAAGTCTCATGAAGAACATGTAGCAGCCCCGTTTCAGACACCAGCAGAAGCAGAATAAGGAAAGGTATGTATTACGGTAAGGAAACATCGCGAAACCGTCTTGAAAGTTCCAGATTATGAGTTTTTGCAAAATATAGAAATTTTGAGGCCTAAGTGGAGCCAGAGATAAGCTCCAGGGGGCCCAGGCGCCCCCCTGGCGCGGCCCCACCCCTGGCCGCACCGGGAGGCCGCCTGGGCACCCCAGAGCCCGTCTCCGACTCTGCTTTGGCCTGTTACCTTCCTTTCGGTGCAGAAATTTTTGCTATATATTTGCCTGGATCGTTCCGGCAGCGTATCTCGCGATCTCGTGTGTTTTATTTTCGAGTTGTGTTTGCCAGGGCTAAAAGTTGTGTAGTAGAGATGTCTTCTTGTGGTTCGAGTGGAGAGGACTTCTTGGGATGGCGTCTACGTCAGGTGCAGAAGGATCTCAATCAAGGGAAGCACGTCGATTGGGCTACCGAAGAAGAAGCTGCCGCAAGACAAGCGGAGATGGAGCGCGCCGTGAGGGAGGAAGTCAAGACTATCACCGCACAACAACAAGGAGGTCTAAGAAATCCCATCATGGTGGGATTAGTCCAACCTCATTATGGTCTTTCTCCTAACCTTTCAGGGCCCCCCACTTCACCTGAAGACCAACGTATGCTTTCCACCATCTCCGAGGCCTACCGCATCACCAACCAAATCTGTGAAGATTTCCGTGTGCTACAAGTACAGGTGAAAGTCTTGGAGTCAGAGAACCGAACCCTTCGCCGTGTCATCAGGGATCTGAAGAAACAACCACAACATGATGAGGAGTAAATCTCCTCGGGTATTGACATCCCCTTAGCTTGTTCCAAGCTTGGGGGAGTGCCCGGTATTTTTATCTTTATCTTTGTCTTTTAGAGTCAAGTAGAGTCATATCATGTCTAGGGAAGTTATCTTATGAAATAGGTGTTTGCTTTGAGGTCTATCACTCCTTTTTGGAGAGTTATGTATCCGTGAGTGTGGAGTCTTCTATGATGGAATATTAATGAGAAGTCTATTGATCCCTTCGCTGCACTTGGTATTCTCTTCGCGTAATCGACCTCGTGATGATTCTTATGGGGAGTACTGACCTTATATCAGGTATGGCTTTGAAAACTTTATTTAATCTTGGCAAACATAGCTTTGGTCATAACAACAAGCATGTTTTTCTCAAAGTAGCGACATAGCCAAAACCCTCTTTTTTATTATGCATGTAGTGTTATGTTGACAAGGAAGACAACTTGCTGTGTTATGCTTGTTTTAATATTTATGCTTTATATTTATTTGCATCCAAGTCATCATCAATTGTCTGTTCTCTCAAAGCCTTTGCTAGCCAAACCCCTGTACTAAGCGGAATTCTGCTTGTGCATCCATACCCTGAAACCAGTACCTTCCAGATGAGTCCACCATACCTTCCTATTCGTGGTATTCCACTACCACTCCTAAAGCATAGAATTTTTGTGTTATCCTTGGATGTTCAAAATCTTCTGTTTTGTGCCCCTGTTTTAGCTCATGAGGAAGTAGTAGTTAACTCATGACCTTCTTAAGTTGGACAAGTTTTACCCTAGGATTGCATGTCTAATCTTCAAACCCCTAATACGAGGAGGAACTGGTATGAGTGCGCCCAGCTCACAAAAGATAATCACAACCAACAACCCTCCTTCACGCTTTGTTCATGAGAAATCAGAAAACTTTGGCAGTGATAAACAAAGGAGATTGCGGGGATGTGATCGTCCCCTTTTGGGAGTCGTTCCTCGAAACTTGTCCCTGTTTGATCTAAGGATAGCACTTGACTTGGGATAGCACCTCGAAACTCGAAACTTGGGATCTGAGAAGAAATTGAGTTATCTATTAGCATTCGTTGACAAATCATGCACCTCTCAAAACTTGTTTTCGTTCTGTTTGATCTAAGGATAGCACTAGAGTTCTCCCTGCTTGCCTTTAATAAGACTGTTAGTTCCTTTACTTTTATGTTGAGTCGGTTCTCCCTACTTCCTCCCTTTCCCAAAGAGAACAGACACTTGATGTTGATGAAGATTCATCCATATAATGCTGCATTAAAGTTTGTCATGCCATATCATTGTTGACATTATCTTTTTATAAGTAAGTTGTTTGCAAAAGCATTCGCCAAGAAAACATCTTCCTTTGTGTTAGCATTTGCACTTCATGACTAATAGCTTGTTCTTTCAAAAAGTTCTAAATCATCACTTCAAAATATAAAGAGAAAGAACAAAGGTAAAAGATTTTAGTTGTCCTTTGACCAAAGGACTTGTTTTCCATGATTTGATGAGTTTCCTTAGCCCTACTTTTGATTATAATTGTTATTACTCTTTCATGAGGGCTTTATGAGTTGGAGATTGCTGACTAGGATGTTTGAGTTTGGTGAAAAGATCATGATGCTTCTTGTCCGTATTTTATTTATCGACACTTCACTCTCTAAACTTGTGGACAGGTTTACCGAGCTCAGTTTTCGCTTGGGGACAAGCGAGGTCAAAGCTTGGGGGAGTTGATACGTCCAAAAAGCATCACTATTTTATATCGTAATTCATCCTTATTCATTGATATATTTCATGTTACGATGATGTTCTTATGTTTTTTTGGCTTATTTTACACAGTTTGCAACTTTCCGGTGCCAAAGCAGCAGACGTAGGATTCAGCGGTAAAAAGTGGACGATGAGTTGCTGAAGAAGAATACCTCCAAATTACCTGAAAATCGACGGGGGGTATTTTCCAGAAGAATAACGAAGACTCGCCGAAGAGGGGCCAGAGGGGGGCCACAGGAGCCCCAGGCGGCCACCTGGCGCGGCCCCACCCCTGGCCGCGCCGGGAGGGCGCCTGGAGCCCTGGGGTCACTCCCGGCTCCCCCCCCCTCTGTCCTATATACTCCTCATTACGCGAAAACCCTAAAAGGAGAGGCCATCATGGAGTTCCGCCACCGCTCTGTGGCGGAAACCTACAGAGAAGAAAAGGGCTCTCTGATACGTCTCAAACGTATCTACTTTTCCAAACACTTTTGCTATTGTTTTGGCTTCATTCTTGCATGATTTGAACGAAACTAACCCGGACTGACACTGTTTTCAGCAGAGCTACCAGTGTTGTTTTCTTTTGTGCAGGTTTCTGGATATTTAGGTACGCTGGAAAAATCCCAAAAAATATATAAAAAATCAGCGTTCCGTAAGCTTCCGCCAGTCCAAAGGGGGGCCACAGGGAAGTCAGGGGGCAGCCAGGAGGGTGCCTGGCGCGGCCCAGCCCCTGGCCGCGCCACCTGCCCTCCTGGATGGGTCCCACACCCCCTGGTGCCCTACCTCGGCCCTATTTATTCTCCCGACACAGAAACCCCAGAAGATAAGTCGCTTTTCCAATCTACGTTGCGGAGCCGCCGCAACCCTCTGTTCTTCTCCGAGAGAGCTAATCTGGAGGCTGCTTTGGCCTCCGGTGAGGGGAAATCATCGCCATCATCATCATCATCACCTCTCCATCACCCCTCCATGACTTCCTCTCTCATGTGTGAGTAATTCCCTTCTGTAGGCAAAGGGGATGGTAGGGATTGGATGAGTTAGATCATGTAATATTTCAATCAGATTGTTGGCGGCATGTTGCCTATCATCTACTTAGTGTTTATCATCTCGTTTAGAACTTGTTGCTCTTAATGCTTGTCACTTTGGGCCCGAGTGCCATGATTTCAGATCTGATCACCCTTTTGTTTCTTGAGTTTGTGGTGTTCTTGATCCTATCTATGAGTTGTATGCACCTATTATAGTCCGGAACCGGCGATCCCAATGGTGACAGCTTGGGACACCAAAGGGGATGGACTATAATTTGAGGATTCCGTGTATCCATGAAGTGTTAATGCTTTGTTCCGGTGCTCTTTGACAGGAGTACCTTAATCTCCCTAAGTTCCTTTTGGCCCCGTTTGTAGCGGGAGGGTAGGACAAAAGTTGTTGTGCAAAGTTCTTATTGCAAGCACGTACAACTACCCTGGGATACACGCCTGATGTTTGATATTTGCCTAGATGATCCTTTCTTTTCTGTGAGCCTTTCCCGTGTTAGAATCTATTACATGTTCGTTCTCATCCAAGCAGCGCCCAACCATCCATCTCCCTAGCCTACAGTGTTTTCTTTTCTACTGGTTACTAGTTGTTTACTTTTGCTGTTTTACTTTTGCAGTTTCACCACCACCATCACCACTATTATCACCACCACTACTACCACCGTATCACAGTTGCTACTAATATCTTTGTGCAAGCAAGTGTTTATTTCAGGTGCGGTTGAATTGACAACTCAATTGTCAAAGCCTGTACGTATTCTTTGTGTCCCCAAGTGTCGAATCAATAAATTGGGTTATCTTGCCCGCGAAGACTATCTCGATCCCCTAGAGTAGAGGGTTATCAAGTACTGTTTTCTGGCGCCGTTGCCGGGGACCATAGCTTTATTTACAGGTCTACTTGAAGTATCCTACCTGCTGCACGCTATCCACTATGGGTAAGAAAGGAGACCCCAAGGTTCCGATCTTACCATCCCGTACGAGAAGAGGTACTGCTCTTAGCACTAGTGCTAAACTTGATTCACCTTCAGTTATGAGTCAGTTTGATTCACCTCAGTTACATGCTACTTCTGCTGAGTCTGGCAATATGTCAGATACTTTTGATGATGCTTCTAATACCTTTGAGACTACAGGTTCACTTGGTTCTTTTATTGAAGAACAGATTGTTGCTGCTGCCCGATTCTCGAGTGTTGAAATTCCTGTTACCCAAACACCTATTGGAAAAACTCATAACTTTGCTGGCCTTAAGGAGAAACTCCTTGAGAATGATTATATTACGCTTGATGATGATTTTTGCAGGGAGCTTAATGAATGTGCTGATTCCGACGCTGCTACTATAAAGAAGTTGCTAGCAAAGCATTCCCTGAAGAACAAGTTTACTCCTGATCCTAATTTTGCTACGTCTCCTATATGCATCACTGATCCTGATTATGATTTCTCTGTTGATCTTTCACTTATATACACAGTTGAAGTTGGTCCCTTTTATGGCAGAGAAAATGATGATGTTATCGAGCACCTGACCAAACTCACTGAGTTGGGTGGCTTGTTTACTACTGATGAAAGGATCCGGAACTTTTATGTGACCAAGCTTCTTCCTTTTTCCTTGAAAGGAGATGCTAGAGCATGGTATGATGCACTACCATGTGGTTCCATTCAAAGTCCTCAAGATATGGCTATATCTTTCGTTAATAAGTATTTTCCTGCTCATATGCAACATGCTGCTTTGCAAAGAATTTATAACTTTAAACAGTTGCAGGATGAGCATCTCCCTAAAGCTTGGGGGAGATTTTGCAGTTTGTTGAAGGCTAGCCGGGACATGAGATCCCTAAGAATGAATTACTTGATATATTTTATGCTAGTCTAACCGATGGTTCTAAATCCTATCTAGATAGTTGTGCTGGTTGTGTTTTCAGGCAAAGAACACCAGACGATGCGGAAGAATTGATGGGCAAGATTGCCAAAAACCATGAAGATTGGTCCGTGCCTGAACCACCTCCACCACCAAAGAAGAGGGGCATGCTTGTCCTAAGCCCCGAAGATATGCAAGAAGCAAAGAAGTCTATAAAAGAGAAAGGAATTATAGCTAAAGACGTGAAGAATCTACCCCCAATTGAGAAGCTGTGTGAGCCTACCACTCACCCACCTATGGTAGAGGTACACTCTCTTTTAGATTTCAATGAAAGTCACATCCCTAAAGGTAAACCTCCTGACCAATGTTTAGATGAGCTTGATAATTTTATTATGAAGCAGAGTCACTTCAATGAGAAGATACAAGGACAGTTGCATGATAATACTCTTGCTATCAAAAGTTTGCTTGATGTTCTAGGAAGAACAGTTAATGATGTTAAATGTCTTGTGAAGCATTTTAATATGGTTCAAACTCAGCTTGAACAAATTTCTAATGTGCAAAAAGATTTGCTTTCCAATAATGCCAAACAGGACAATTTACAGGCTTATGGTATAAAGACCAGGGGTGGAACACACACCCAGGACCCTCTATACCCAGAAGGGCATCCGAAGAGGATCGAGCAAGATTCTCAAGTGCAAGAAGAAGAAATTGTTAGCTCTCCAAAAAAGAAGAAGAAACACAAGGAAGCTGACAATTCCAATGATCCTATAGAAGAAGAAGGACAAGCTGTTGATCCAAACAGCATATCTACCTCAAATGCTGAGACTGAAGACGGTGATGAACCTGAAAAAGATGCTGAAAAGAATGATCCACCCGAGGTTCGAGAAGAAGAAGCACCTGATAAGCGCAAGAAGTATACTAGAGAAGACTTTCTTGCAAGGAGACATGGGTAGGAACGAGAACCATGGGTACATAAACCCATGCCTTTCCCAAGCAAGTCTGTCAAAACCAAAGAAGAAGAGCACTACAACAAGTTTTGTGAGTGGATGAAACCTCTTTTTCTTCAAATCCCTTTGACTGATGCTATTAAGTTACCTCCTTACTCTTAATATATGAAAGATATTGTTACTAATAAAAGAAAAGTCCCTAGTGAGGCAATATCTACTATGCTTGCTCACTACTCTTTCAGTGGCAAGATTCCTGGAAAGCTCGGTGACCTAGGTATACCCACCATTCCTTGCTCCATAAAAAATAATTATGTTAGAACTGCTTTATGTGATCTTGGTGCAGGAGTGAGTGTTATGCCCTTTTATCTCTACAAAATACTTTGTTTAGAGAAACTAATTCCTACAGATATCTCTCTCCAGATGGTCGACAAGTCCACGGCCGTCCCGATTGGTATTTGTGAGGATGTTCCTGTTGAACTTGCCAATTGCTTAATACTTACTGATTTTTTTGTGCTTGACATGCCCAAGGGTGGGAGCATGTCCATTATCCTTGGTAGACCTTTTCTTCACACCGCAGGTGCTGTTATTGATTGCAATAAAGGGAAGGTTACCTTCAACGTGAATGACAAAGAACACACTGTGTATTTTCCGAAGAAGACCGACAAAAGGCATGGCCTTAACTCAATTGAGAATATCGACACCGTGAAGATTGGACAATGGGATTGTCCACTACATGTATACCATAAATACAAGACAATTATGGTGGGGACAATGTCCATTAAAGTGAGAGTGTAATGATCACTTCATAAGAGGCGAGACTTTCTGCGCTATATACCACGGTTTTGTTGGTAAGACTTGATCAACCTTGCTAACTAGCATGTTTTATATAGGTAAAAAGTTGACCTTGTTATGTTTTCATTTCCTTTAGCTTTTATTCTCCTTGTTGTACCCAAGTTTTTGTATTTAAAGCTTCACTTGTTCTAACTTTTGTCTCAAGTTCACGAAAGTTTTTGCAGCTTTTTGAACTTTGAAAAATTCTCTACAGTGAAGTTGCCCAGAAAATTCCAGAAAAATCAAAATCAAAATTTCCAGGTAAAAAGCCATCAGGAGGCACCTGAGGCTGACCAGGGGGGTCCACCCCTGGCCCAGGAGGCCAGGTGGCACGGCCCATCTCCTGGCCGCGCCACCCACCCTCCTGGGGCCCACAGTCACCCCCTGGTGGCCTCTCTTCCCTCACTCTCTCTCCTTCCTCCCAAAAACTCGTGTTCTTGCTCTGGTTTTGTTGTTCTTGCTGTTCTTGAGCACGGAACCTCGATCTCCTTCTACAACCACTCATTTGAGCAGAAATTTGGAACAAATACTCTCTAGTATGTGACTCCCTCACCCCTCCAATTAGTTTTCTAGTTGGTGGCTTCATTAGTGAGTATTTAGTGGTTCTTGGTGCTGTTTAGTTGAGCTTAAATGTTTGTGTAGAAATTTATTTTTCAAGTTTTGTTGCTAGTTTGAGCCTTCGTAAAGTAAGTAGAATGTTTTGCCCAAACTAGTTTTGCTTAAATCTTCGTTTTTGTTAATTGTTAAAAATTTCAGAAATGGAGAGGCTAGGAAAGTGGCTTGGGAAGAAGAAACCCGAGCACTCTAGCCGTGTTACGCGTTCTGCAGCTTGACCTTCGACCACGAGGGTGAGCTACAATGAAGATATCGTACCCATAGAGATGTTGGACGCGTCACCCGTGAAAGCCATGGCATTGCCATGCGAAGATTTCATGGAGGATGCCGGCTTACAGGAAGAGTTATATGCTCTGTGTACCAATGCTCTGTGTACCACAGTACGAGACACTCACCGCTATTTTTGTTAACAGTTTCAGGTTTTATTCTGACAATGATACTGTGGTGTTTCGACTTTATGAAAGATTGTTGACCATGCCTATGAGTACATTTTGTGAAGCTTTAGGTTTGTCAGGCCTGGTCGAGAAGAAGAAGAGGAAAAATGTCCATACTGTTGCACTCAACACCCTCCTCGACTCGTTCTGTAACACCGAAGTGAGGCCATCCAACCTCAGAAGATTTCCAACATTATGTTCCCTCACCTCAGGTATTTCGCCTATTATATTGCTAGAGGAGTGTTGGCTCAAGACAACACGAGCAACACTTCTATGCCTGATACTGCTATCATGGTGAATGCCCTCTCAGGGAAGCACGAGTATCATGTGGGTTCGCTTATTGCGAAACACCTTGCTACTAATAGTAACAAGGGGGACCTCTTTGGTGGCGTCTATGCCACGCTTCTTTTGCAGTTTCTCCAAGGAGAACCGCGCCCAGATGATGCAATTTTTCCTTTTGTTAGCCTTGACTTGGCTGCCATGAAGAGGCATTTCTTTGTTACTAAGACCTCTGACCGCTATACACTTGATTATATTTTGCGGTTTAAAGACGGTGTGGCACGCACTGTCCGTCTACCTGCACCACTTGTGTTTGATTTTTCTCGCAGGAACGGATTTCGTTTTTCCGTGGCCGAGTTTGATGAGATCAAGGGGAGATACCAGTTTCACGACCCCATGGAGGGGGTCGAGCCAAACGAGGAGGATGCATACGACCGATGGACATACTACCCTGGAGCAGGAGGCTCCTCGGGACCGCAGTAGCCGAGCCCAACTTAGGCCAAAAGCCTAAGCTTGGGGGAGTACGTGCTGTCCTCCCCTTTCCATTGTATCTACCGCTGGTTCGCTTTTATCTTTTTGCAAGTTTTTGCCTGTTCTTCTTTGTTCTTTTAGTTTGCAAAAACCCGAAAAGATTTCTCCTATCTTTTGCTTTCGTTAAACCTTAAAAAACCCAAAAATATGTTTCCTTTGCTCTTTAGTTTGCTTTGTTTCAGAGTTCAGCTCGAGTCCGTGATGATTATAATTTCCTACGTTCAATCGTGCAAGTGACAAGGAAGTAATGACGAAGATCGACGGAAGGGATTCAACAAGGAAAGCCGGTATGAACTCTTTTTGTTTCTACTTTTGTACATATGCCTGTACTTATGATTAGAGACCAGCTTGGAGCGACATAGTGCTATGTTTACAATGCTTTCCCAGTGGTTCATGCTTTCTTTGTGGTTAGTCTCAAATAGCTGGAGTTTATAATGTGTTGCTTGAAACGATTGACATGCATTGCATTGTTCATGGTGTGGCATATTGAAGAGGTATTTCCCTCCGGGGGATTCTTGGATTTATATTGGCACATGTTCACGCATGTTAAGACTAAAAAGTCTGTTTTGCCTTGATGACCTTTTTACTTCAGAGTGAGCTATATCACTTTCATGCCCGATTCAATGTTGCTTTGTCGCTCTGCATGATTATGAACGTTATGCTCTCTGGTTGGTCGCTTCCCTGTCTTTTGCTAGCCTTCCTCCAGCACCATGCGGAATTCTGCTTGTGCATCCAAACTCCTTTTCAAACCAGTTGTTCCATTTGAGTCCACCATACCTACCTATATGTGGTATTTACCGGCCACTCCGAACTTAGACTTTCTTGTGCCATCTCGAAATTTATTCAAAAGCTTCCCCTTTATAACCGTACAATCTCATGGTGCGGTGAGGGAAAATTAGTATCTTTCATGCCAAAAATGTTTTGACGGAAGTTATAACTAGTCAATAGAAATAATATGAGAGTTACACTTCCCCCATACTTGATAATGGAGTGAAATGGACCAAATGCTGCTTATGATAGATGGAACGATATCCTACTTCCATCCTTGAGGCAAAATAAAAGGTTTCGTAGACCATTGATACGTCTCAAACGTATCTACTTTTCCAAACACTTTTGCTATTGTTTTGCCCTCATTCTTGCATGATTTGGACGAAACTAACCCGGACTAACGTTGTTTTCAGCAGAGCTGCCTGTATGGTTTATTTGTGCGCAGGAAAATGGATTTCTAGACGTCCCAGAAAATTCCCAGAAAATCCACGCACCCGAAGGAGCCAGGAGCAAGAAGTGGGACCAGAGGGGAGCTCTGGGGGCCCCAGGCACCCCCCCCCCTGGCGCAGCCAGGGGTGTGGCCTTCTGGGCAGCTCCCCCCTCCTCTGGTGCCCTACCGAGACTCCTATTTATCCCCGTGACGAGAAAACCCCAGAACAGAAGTCGTTTTCCCAGTTTCCGTCGCGGAGCCGCCGCCACCCTCTGTTCTTCTTCGGGAGGGCTAATCTGGAGGCTGATTTGGCCTCCGGAGAGGGGAGATCGTCGCCATCGTCATCGCCATCACCACTCCATCCATCCTCCATGACTTCTCTTCATATGTGTGAGTAATTCCCTGCTGTAGGCAAAGGGGATGGTAGGGATTGGATGAGTTTAATCATGTAATAGTTCGTCAGATTGTTGGGGGCATGTTGCCTATCATCTAGATTGGTGTTTATCTTCTTTGCTTCAACTTGTTGCTCTTAATGCTTGTCACTTTGGGCCCGAGTGCCATGTTTTCAGATCTGAACCCTGTGTGTTTTCATGAATATATTTGTGTTCTCGATCCTATCTATGAGTTGTATGCACCTATTATGGTCCGGAACCGGCGATCCCAAAGGTGACAGCATGGGACACCAAAGGGGATGGTCCATGATTTGAGGATTCCTTGTATCCATTGAGTTTATTGCTTTGTTCCGGTGCTTTTTGACAGGAGCACCTTAATCTCCATAAGTTCCTTTTGGCCTCGTTCGTAGCGGGATGGTAGGACAAAAGATGTTGTGCAAGTTCTTACTGCAAGCACGCACAACTACCTATAGGATACATGCCTAATGTTTGATATATGCCTAGATGATCATTGCTTTGCTATATGACTTGCCCCGTGTTGGAATCTATTATATGTTCACTCTCATCCATGCAGCGCCCAACCATCCATCTCCCTAGCCTACAGTGTTTTCAATCCTTCTGGTCAATAGTTGTTACTTTTGTTGTTACTTTTGCTGTTGCCACTATCACTATCATATTATCGTTGCCACTTATCTATCGTTGCAAGCAAGTATATTTCAGGTGCGGTTGAATTGAGAACTCAACTGTCAAAGCTTATAAATACTCTTTGGCTCCCCGTGTGTCGAATCAATAAATTGGGTTAACTTACCCGCGAAGACTATCTCGATCCCTTACGCCTGTGGGGCATCAAGCAGCGTTTTCTGGCGCCGTTGCCGGGGAACATAGCAATATTTACAAGTCTACTTGAAGTATCCTGCCTGCTGCACATCATCCGCTATGGGTAAGAAAGGAGACCCTAAGGTTCCGATCTTACCATCCCGTACAAGAAAAGGTACTGTTCTGAACACTAGTGCTACATTTGTTTCACCTTCTGTTATGAGTAAGTTTACTTCACCACCACTACATGATGCTTCTATTGAGTCTGTCACTATGTCCGATACTTTTGATGATGCTTCCACTACTCTTGATGATGCTACTTTTCTTGGTCATTATATTGAAACTCAGTGTAACATCCCAAAATTCTCCGAATTTTGGAACGTTAATAAAATTAAATAGATAATGATTGTTTGCTTGATGTGTTTGATTTTCTCTGAGATTTAAAACTTTTTGGAGTTTATTGAATATTAAAAACGAGAGGGAATAAAATGACTTTCCCTAATATTCACCGTTGGTGTTTCTGGAATTTAGTATTTAAAAACAATCAACAAAATAAAATGAGAGAAGGTAATATGACTCCTTCAACATTTTAAAAGTTTGGAAAATGTTTTAAATCTTTATTGCAATTCATTTGAATATTCAAAACATTTTTCAACACATGGCAGTTCGCTGGAGAGGATATAAAAGGACTTATCCCCATTTTTAATTCGTTGAGAAATAGTTTAAAAAAATATTTTTGGGAGACTTTTTAATTTTACTTTGGAGTTATAAATATTTTCTAAAATTATTTTTGGGAATTTATTTATGCTTCGGAAAATTTTTTATTTCAAATTTTGGAGTTTTCGGTATTTTTAAAAATGCCAGGAAATTATTTAAAAATATTTAAAAATAAGTTGCAAAGTTTTTATTTTATTTTATTATTTTGTTCAAGCCAAAAATTCAATTTTATTATTTTAAAAATATTGGCGAAGACGAAATTTTAAAATAAATTTCCTTGATTTTTCTAATATTGTTTTGGGCCTAATGGGCCTGCTCTGTTTTTTTTTCGCAGACCGATTTTGTATTTATGTCGGATTTAAAAAAAAAGAGGATTAGGGGCTGGCTATAAATAACCTCGATTAGGGCTAAGTTTATTTTCGCTTAGTGTTTTAGGGTTAGACTAATCTAATTCGCAGGACCCGCCGCCGCCGACATCATCGTCGGAGTTCGCCGGAGCTTCGCCGGAAAGTTCGCCGGAGTGCGTTTTCGCGTTTTTTCGAGGTAATTTTTTTGTGCGAGTTCGTCGGAGTTGCGCCCTAGCCGCGCCGCCCCGGAGCGCCCCGCCGCCTGCCGCTCGCCGGAGCAGCCGGTCGCCGCCGCCGCCCATGGCCGCCACGGCCATGCGCCACTGCCGCGCCCCGCGCCCACGGCCGTGCGCGCGCCCGCCCCCTGCGCCCGCCCCCTGGCCGCCCGCCGCCGCCGGCCTGGCCGAGCCCGGAGCTCATGGCCGAAGCCATGGCTGCTCCTCTGTCCAAGCGCGTGAGGAAGAAGACGGCCTGGAAAAAAAAGGGTTAGAAAAAATAACGTTTCGAAAAAAAAAACATTTTTTTTCAGATCCAGATCCAGGGACCCGATTGATTTTTCAGACAAAAGTTTATTCGCGAACGGGTCCTTTTGGCAGAAAACCCCCTGACCTCGCACCGGCTATATCTTCTACACCGTAAGTCGGATCGCGGTGAATCCTTTTGCTACGCGCTCGTATTGTTCTGTACTTTAGCATGGTATCCACTTTTGCACACTTTGCACACTTTTGAATTTGAAGTTATTTCAAATTCAAATTCAAATTCCGGTGGCCGTATCTTTTATACCGTTGATCCAAATCGAGTGATTTTTTGCGTTGGATCACTCGTTCCATGTACTTTCTGTTTATACCATGTGTACACAAAAATTCACAAGTTTATTGATCTGTTCAAATTCAAATTCAATTCAATGTTGCAATTGCTATGACCTGCGTTGTAGTATTCCGTTTCACGTGATTCTTTTTGCATATTGGATCATATGAGGCATCTTATCGGCAATATCGACTTACCATTCATATTGCTATGATCTTTACCTTCAATTCATAATTTCTTGATCATAATTTTTGTATCGACAATTCCTTATCCGTTGACTCTCTCGAGTTCACGTTCCACCGATCACCTTCGAGCACATCCACACCTTTGCACTTCAAAACCTTTTGTTCTGTTGCTAAAACTTTAGTGATTGTTTTGTGATATTTTGTTTGTAATGTGGTGTGATTGCTTATTGAATTCTTTCGTTGACGATAGATTGCTCGGAGTGTGACGAGTAGAGTTGACTGGAACGTGAGAGCGAAGATCTTCATCGAATGTATAAGGCAAGTGATACTTTGACCATACTCATACCTATATTTTCTATATGCATTATGTTAAGAAATATCACCCTATTGCATGATAGGTAGTTTACTTTACTGTTGCCGCAAAACCAGTTAGGATAGCCATATGTTTTGACTTGTCTACCGTAGATCAACCTAGCCGTGTTGTTGCTTTATTGCTATGCTTTGTAGACGTGGTTTGGGTTGTGCAAATTCATGGAGTGCATGTGAGCTATTTAATAAACTGTGTAGCAACTTTATAATAATAGAAATCACTTCTGGACGGGCGGGTGGCATCCCGGTAGTTGTGGCTCGGTTGAGGACAGTGCCGGGGTTAAATGCACCCAATGGTTTGTTTGGTGGTCGAGAAAACGTCATGGTGAGCCCTCTGACGTGGTGAGCGCCGTCCAGGCTCAAAAAGATCAGACTTACTTGGTGACTAGAAGCTTACCTGTACAGCCGCTGGCCATATGGGCTCTGGCTTAGTTGAGTATGATGTAGGAAGCCTCTCCCGTGCAATGCTAGCAGATGTAGATATGATAGGTGGTACGGGCTTGCCGTTGGGTGTAGGTGACCTCTTCTGAAAGACTTCGTCTCAATCTTCGGGTTGAGTCCAGCGGGGAAAGTGTACTAACCTCTGCAGAGTATAAACTAATCATGATTAGCCGTGTCCCCGATTATGGACATCTTTGAGCTACTAGACATTACTGTTACTGGAGGATCTTGACAGATGAATCACCTTAATAATTTGAGTGGGCAAGATTAATAAAGGGTGTGGTGGATTGAGACTGGTGTGCCCAGTTCAATCTTTAGTAGTAAGTTCAACATAAATTTTTGACTAGTTTAGTTCAGGAGAAAATTGGCTTTCTGCAAAACTAAACCATAAGCCTTTCCTTTGACTTACCTTGCATGTAGTTGTAGGTCCTTTATATAAACTTTTTCGTGTCACTTGCCGTACAAATCAGATGTACTGACCCGTTGTCGGGCTGTAACCTTCGGTGTTGCAGGTTTTTCAGACGATCAGTAAGGTGCGTTTAGGGGTTGCGAGTCTACACTCAGCATGTTCGCATGTGGCTGTTGATGGGACTCCACGTTATTTTCTTTTGCTTCCGCTATATTTATATTGAATAAGCTAGCCTTGAGCTATGCAACTTGTTATTTATTTACTCTGGATCATACGTTGTAATAAATGATGCACTTGTACTTTGATATACATCTATTATACTGTGTGTGCCAGCGAGTTCGATCCAGGGACTGGCACTTGAGCACAGAGACTTCAATTCTGTGTGAATTGGGTCGTTACAGATGGTATCAGAGCAGTGTGTTGACTGTAGGTTCGTGACCCTAGAAAATGGATAGAAAAGCCATAGGAACAAAAATATTTTATCACTCTTTGATTACTTACTCTCTCACTAGTATTTCTCATCTATTATTCATCTTCTAAAACTTCTCATCTTGTTTTACTGAATACCCCTCTGAGTTGCTTACCCCTGAAGACAAGTCATTTGAGAAGAACATCATCAACATCGGGGATCAATTGGAGTTATGATTATCGGAACTAGAAGGAATAAACTACGGTGATCAATAAGTTTGACACTGTGAGAGGAACCTTTAAGATCAGCTTAGCTGAGAAGGATGAAGCTTAGAGTCAGACCACCACCTTTTATGTGAAGTTAGATGAACGAATTTCGCGTAGCATGATGAGATTGTATGTCTTGTACATATGACCTTACCCTAGGAGTTGTCTGCGTGTTTTGGCTGTTGTGACTGTATTGTTTGTTGTTATGTGTTACTGCGAACGTAGATGTTTTTGCCGCTTTCTTGTTTGAGTGCATATGCTTTGTGTTATCTTAGTTTGTTTCTGGTCGGTGTTATAGTTTTGCCCTAACCTTTGTCGTATGGGCTTAATAGATGGAGTATGAAGTAGGACTCGCCTTTTCTGGGGCGATGTCGAGACTGAAGGTGGAGTAGTGGATTCGTAGAATGGAGGAGCACATGAAGATAAACAAGGTTGGAAGTGAGGACATGGTCCCCTATGCTGTCAAGTACTTTGTAGAAGAGGCTGCTACTTGGTGGAGAATGCACCAAGCGATTGACGAATCACGAAGGAAAATTACTTGGAAGGAGTTCACTAAGATTTTTTTGGGATCCCGCCTTGTCACCCCGACGCAAAGGACGGTAACCCTTAAGAGGATCAGTGCCTGTACAATTAGCGGGGAAGTAGGACACTCCCATGAAGGACACCAAGATGGATGTCCCTATTGTGAAGAAATTCACTCGGGTGAAGAATGCCCCACTGCACAAGTCACATGTTTTACGCGTGAAGGAACTGATCATTACCCAGCTCAGTGTCAATTTTTCATCGTGACACAACAAGTGGTTCAACATCAAAAAGAAGGAATGAAGAAAGTTATCCAAGAATTGAAGGAAGCACCCGTGAAGAAGAAAAAGAAGGACATTAGCCACATTCAGTGTTTTCGGTGCAAGAACATGGGACACTACCGCGATATGTGTCCAGAATTGGAGGGAAAGAAGAGGTCGTGAATGCGGAAGCAAGGATGCTGACTTGAAGAAGCTTATGTTTTGCAATTGGAGAATAGAATTTTCATGGTGTGCACTAGTGTATAGTGGTACCTTTAATGATAGTTGGAGATGTGTATCGATGCGTGTTTGCTATGGATTGACTAGATGTTTTATGTCTTGATTGTTTTGTTAAGTTTTGTCTTGTACCCTGTGGCCTTGATATGTATTTGATTGGCGTTGTGTGTTGTGCTTGCATTCTTCCTATGCGAGTAGAATAAGTTTACGTTTCATTAGACCCCTCATCTATTTAGTATGCTTCAAGACTGAAGAAGACACAACCACAAAAAGAGTAAATTGGCAAGTGACTCAACGATGTGAAGATTTCTCGACGATATGAAGATTGCTTCGACATTGCAAAACTGAAGCTACCAGCATTGAAGACTTGAAGACCTGGAAGATTCAAGTTTCTACCGTTAGATCGTTCTGTGAGCTGTCATTTCTTGTTTTACCGACAGCTACACATCAAAACTTATGTTTCAAAACTAGTGTGATGTTTGTATGGGTATCTCTCCCTATCTCTCTCTATCTACATTCTGTTCCCTCTCATCCTCACCCCTAAATTGAAGGAGTACTACAATGGCTGCTAATGTCAAGGCTGGAATAAAGAGGAATGCAACCAATGATGAGTTCAAAGTTAACCCCGTGTGCCAGGATCTTACAACAGGCAAGCACAATCTTGCTGAAGGGAGAACTCTGGAGGAAAGTGGTAGTCCACCAGTGCACGTTTTGTAGCAGGCTACGTAAACCCGAGTGTTGAGGAAACGATAGATCTTTTGCTTGGCTTGCAGAACCATGGATTTATCTGGACCCAGTTCACGATAAGGAGGACTTCTGCAATGCTTGTGAGGATGACCAAGTGTTAGACCACGAGATTCGCTAAACCATATACAAGGTAATGATTTGGGTGCGGAATGGATTGATCACCATGACGACTACCCTTATTATTCGCTCTTGCTATGCGGGATAGTAAATCTTGAGTGACTTACCTATAGAAGAGAGGCGACGGTGTTAAAAAGCTTAAACCATAGAATGGTACGATGTGTGACCCCTGTAGGAGATTTCCGTTTGTGTTATACGGTGAGTATGGACCAAGACCATTTGCTAGAGGTATCCCGCCATAATATTCATGATGACCACCAAGAGAGAAATCGATAGTTGTTTAGTACTGGCGTCTGAGCTGTCAGCCATGAAGTCTCAGTACTTGGAAGACCACTCTCTTGCTAAGGAACGGAAACCTCAAAGGAGGAATTCGTGAAACCTCGAAGACCGAAGGTGAAATCTTTACGAAGAATGTCATCGATGGATTAAGATACTGGAAGCCGCTCTTGTGATGAAGAATTCCACGCCCCAACGGAGTATGAAGAATATGTGTGAGGAGCAAGCTTTTGAAGACAGCTTTTGAAGACCACGTCGCCTTCCTTTTAAGGGTGGTAGCACCCTGGACCGTCGGAGGATCGATTGACTGTCATGAAGACCCGAACCCTAACCTTTCTTTCACTTATATCTACAGTCGAGGCTGACCCCTTTTATGGCAGAGAAAATGATGATGATATAGCACACTTGACCAAACTCGCTGAGTTAAGCAACCTATTCACTACTGATGAGAAGATACGAAACTTCTATGTGGCCAAGCTTTTCCCTTTTTCTTTGAAGGAAGACGCTAAATCATGGTACGATGCACTACCCTATGGTTCCATTAAAAGTTCTCAAGACTTAGTCAAAAATTTTGTTGATAAGTATTTCCCAGCTCATCTACACATGCTGCTTTGCAAAGAATCTATAACTTTAAACAATTGCAGGATGAGCACCTCCCTAAAGCTTGGGGGAGGTTTTGTGATTTACTTAAGGTTATGCCGGGACATGGAGTCCCCAAGAATGAACTGCTTGATATATTTTACGCTGGTTTAACCGATGAATCCCGATCCTATCTGGATAGTAGTGCTAGTTGTGTTTTCATGGAAAGAACGCCGGACGATGCAGAAGAATTAATGTGCAAAATCGCCAAGAACCATGAAGATTGGTCCGTTCCTGAGCCACTTCTACCACCAAAAAAAAGGGGAATGCTTGTTCTGAACCCCGAAGATATGCAAGAAGCAAAGAAGTCTATAAAGGAGAAAGGTATTAAAGCCGAAGACGTGAAGAATTTACCGCCTATTGAGAAGTTGTGTGAGCCTACTACTCACCCTCCCTTGGTAGAGGTACACTCTCTATTAGACTTTACTGAAAGTGACATCCCTAAAGGTAAGCCTCCCGACCAATGTTTAGATGAGCTTGATAATTTTATTGTTAAGCATAACCATTTTATTAGGAGATTACAAAGTCAGTTGCATGATAATTCTCTTGCTATCAAAAGTTTGTGTGATGTTCTAGAAAGAACAGTTAATGATGTTAAATGTCTTGTTAAGCATTTTCATATGGTTCAAACTCAGCTTGAACAAATTTCTAATGTGCAAAAAGATTTGCTTGCTAATAATGCCAAACAGGACAAACAAGCTTATGGAATTAAAACTAGGGGTGGAACACACACCCAGGACCCACTCTATCCTGAGGGGCATCCAAAGAGGATCGAGCAAGATTCTCAAGTACAAGAAGAAGACGAGACTGTTAGCTCTCCGAAGAAAAAGAAGAAGAAGAAACACAAGGAGGATGACAATCCCGATGATCCTATTACAAGTGAAAAGCCAGCTGTTGATCCTAACAGCATATCTACCTGCGATGCTGAAACAAAAGACGGTGCCGAGTCTGAAGAAAAGGACGCAGAGAAGGATGATTCTCTCAAGGTAAGAGAAGAAGAAGCACCCGATAAACGTAAGAGGTACTCTAAAGAAGACTTCATCGCAAGAAGACATGGGAAGGAAAGAGAACCATGGATACAGAAACCCATGCCCTTTCCAGGTAAGTCCCTCAAATCCAAAGAAGAAGAGCATTATAATAAATTTTGTGAATGGATGAAGCCTCTTTTCCTTCAAATTACTTTGACTGATGCTATTAAGTTACCTCCCTATTCGAAATATATGAAAGATATTGTTACTAATAAAATAAAAGTTCCTAACGAGGCAATATCTACTATGCTTGCTAACTACTCTTTCAGTGGCAAGATTCCTAAGAAGCTCGGTGACCCAGGTATACCCACCATTCCTTGCTCCATAAAGAATAATTACGTCAGAACTTCTTTATGTGATCTTGGTGCAGGAGTGAGTGGTATGCCTTTCTCTCTTTATAAAAGGCTTTGTTTAGAGAAACTAATCCCTATAGATATCTCCCTTCAGATGGCTGACAAATCAATAGCTGTCCCAATAGGTATTTGTGAGGATGTACCCGTTGAAGTTGCTAACTGTTTGATCCTTACAGATTTTGTTGTGCTTGACATGCCCGAGGATGGGAGCATGTCCATTATTCTTGGTAGACCTTTTCTTAACACCGCAGGTGCTATCATTGATTGCAATAAAGGAAAAGTCACTTTCAACGTTGATGATAAAGAACACACGGTGTATTTTCCAAAGAAGATCCACAAGAGGCATGGCCTTAACTCGATAGAGAATATCGATACCGTGAAGATTGGAGAATGGGACTGTCCACTACATGTGCACCACAAATACAAAACCATTATGGTGGGGAAAATGTCCATCAAAGTAAAGGTGCAATGATCACTTCATAAGGGGTGAGACTTCTTGTTCTGTATATCGCCGGTTTGTTGGTAAGACTTGATCAACCTTACTAGTAAGCTTGTTTTATATAGGTAAAAAGTTAAGCTTGTTATGTTTTCATTTGCTTTGGCTTTCATTCTCTTTGCTGTACCAAGTTTTTGTGTTTTTGAAGCTTCACCATACTAATCACCGCTTAAGGTTTCAGAAAGTTTTGCAGCTTTTTGAACTCCGAGAAATTTTGAACAGTGAAATTTTCAGAAAAAATCCAGAAAAATGAAAATAAAAATTTCCATGCCGGGAGTGACCTAGAGGCACCTGGGGCTGACCAGGGGGGGCCACCAGTGGGCCAGGTGGCCAGCTGGCGCGGCCTGCCCCCTGGCCGCGCCCACAGGGCGCCTAGGGCCCACAGGCCCCACTTCCAGGTATGTCTTCTTCCTCCTCCTTCTCTCTCCAAAAACACGAGTTCTGCACTTTGTTCTTGCGTTCTTGCTGTTCTTGGAGGAAATTTTCGATCTCTCTCTACAGTCCACCATTCGAGCTAAAATTTTGAGCAAATACTCCCTGGTATGTAACTCCTTCACCCCTCCAATTAGATTTTTGATTGGTGGCTTCATTTGTGAGTATTTAGTAGATCTTGGTGTTGTTTATGTGAGCTTGTATGCATGTGTAGAATTTTATTTTCCAAGTTTTGATGCAAGTTTATGCCTTAGGTAAGTGAGTTGAGTAGTTTGCCTTAACTCACTTTGTTTAAATCCTTGTTTTTGCAATTTGTCAAAAATTTCAGAAATGAGTTTTCTAGTAAGAGCAAAGGGGTGGCTTGGGAAGAAAAGGCCCGAGCGCTCCGATCGAATTACGAGAGATTCAGCTTCAATCTCGACTGCTAGGGTGAGCTACAACGAAGATCATGTGCCCTTAGAGTTGTTGGAGGACACAAATCAAGCGCGTGCAATGACTTTCCCGTGCGATGAATTCCTTGAAGCTGCAGGAATTCAGGAGGAGTTCTATAATCTTTGTGCTAATGCAGGTCTGACGCGGCTCGCAACGTGCCGTGTTGTCCAGTATCAAAAACTCACCTCTTGTTTTATTAACAGTTTTAGATATAACCTTGATGCTGGTTCTGTTGAGTTTAAAATTTACAATGATCTTTTGACCATGCCTTTGGAAAAGTTTTGTGAAATAATAGGTGTGCCGAACGTGGGACTGACGGCGAAGATGAGCTCTCAGCCCTCCGAGCTAAGAATTGTCTTCAACTCTCTCTGTAGCATGGATACAAGGGATATTCATCGGTCAAAGATCTCCAGCATCTTATTCCCACACCTCAGGTATTTTGCGTACTATATTGCTAGAGGGGTGTTGGCTCGTGACAACACGAGCAACATATCTGCGCCGGATATTGCTATCCTGGCAACCACCCTTTCAGGGAGGTTTGATTATAATGTGGGTGCCTTAATTGCTCGACGCCTTGCTATGAACGATAACAAGGGAGACTTATTTGGTGGCGTTTACGCCACACTTATTCTAGAGTCTCTTAATGGCACCCCACACCCCGATGATAAGCCTTCTACTTATTTAAGTTTTAACCTTGCTGCTATGAAAAGGCATAAGTTTGTTACCATGACTTCCGAGTTTGGTAACCTTGATTATATCTTGCATTTCGGAGCCACCACGGAACGCAAGATCCGTCTACCTGTACCTCTTTTTTTTTATTTTTCTCGCATGAACGGATGGTCCTTTGATGTTATCCAGTTCGATGAGTTCGTGGTCCAGCATCAGTTTCATAACCCGATGGAGGGGGTTGTGCCCGACGAGGAGGAGCATGGTGAGTTCCCACCTTTCCAAGGAGAGACCGTCACCCAGTTTGGTGAAGGGTCTTCCTCTGCTTGGAGCGCAGATCCTTCTTCATGGGAGGATACGAGGACTTCGGTGTACGCACCGGAAGCCTCATACGACCCTTGGACTCACCCGTACTACCCTGGAGCAGGAGGCTCCTGGGGACATTAGCTACTACCAACTTAGGCCAAAAGCCTAAGCTTGGGGGAGTACGTGCCCTTCTCACTTTTCCATTGTATTATCCGTCTTATTTTTATTCGCTTTGATCTTTTTGAAGCTTTTGCCCGTTTTTCTTTCTTTCTTACTTTTCAAAAACAACAAAAAAAATTCTCTTTTCTTTTGCTCTCGTTTAAACCTTTAAAAACCCAAAAAGATTTCCTTTCCTTCTTTAGTTTTCTTTGTTTTCAGAGTTCAGCTCGAGTCCGTGATGGCATTTGATTATATTTCCCACGTTCGATCGTGCAAGTGACAAGGCAGTAATGACGAAGATCGACGGAAGGGAAGCAACATGGAAAATCGGTATGAACTCTTCTTGTTTCTACTTCTGTACATATGCATGTACTTATGATCTAGAGACCAACTTCTAGAGACTTAGTGCTATGTTTACAATGCTTTCCCAGTGTTCATGCTTTCCTTGTGGCTAGTCTCAAATAGCTAGAGTACATAATGTGTTGTTGAAATAATTTACATGCATTGCATTGTTCATGGTTTGGCATACTGAAGTGGTATTTCCCTTCGGAGAATTTTTCGATTTACTTGGCACATGTTCACACATTCTTATGACTATAAAGTCCACTTTTGCCTTGATGATCTTTTTGTTTCAGAATAGTTATATCACTTTCATGCCCGATTCAATGTTGCTTTGTCGCTCTGCATGATTATGACAGTTATTTCTCTCTAGTTGGTCGCTTCCCAGTCTTTTGCTAGCCTTCGCTCGCACCAAGCGGATTTCTGCTTGTGCTTCCAAACTCCTTTTCAAACCCAGTTGTTCCATTTGAGTCCACCATACCTACCTATATGTGGTATTTACCGACCACTCCTAACTTAGACTTTCTTGTGCCATCTCGAAATTTATTCAAAAGTTTACCTTTTTGTAACCGTACAAGCTCATGGTACGGTGAGGGAAAATCAGTATCTTTCATGACAAAAATATTTTGATGGAAGTTTTAACTAGTCAAAACAGAAAAAGAAAAAAATATGAGAGTTACACCTCCCCCATACTTGATGATGGAGTGAAATGGACCAAATGCTGCTTATGATAGGTGGAACGATACACCCCTTCCATCCTTGAGGCAAAATAAAAGGTTCCATAGACCATCGAAGGATTTATGGATAAGGGAATATGTGTAAGCAAAAGGCTTTATATCTGGTTGGCATGGGAGATATTGAGAGACCTTTACCGTTCACCGTTGACTGGAAAGTTGCACTTCTCAAAAATGTTTTATCTCTGTTTCCAAAACCAAGAGCTCTGGCACATGTTTAGTCTTTGCTTCCTTTCACGGGTTTTCAACCTTGCCATCAAAAGCCACGATTCGAGAGTCTCCCCTTCTTTCTTCAAAGCACCAACTATGAGAGCATAATTGTCATTCTTAGTGTAACACGCATTGTCCCAAAGTATTACATTGTCTTCTGCATGCTTGTGTTATTGCTAGTCTGAAATACTGAGTTCTAGTCACCTTTAAAACTCCGAAGGAGTTTCTGCATTTATGTTTTGCTTCACTCATGGAGGCTAGCGAAATGCCACTCAAGTATGTTCAAGCTATGTGCATTGTGATCCTGTCTTGATTTTCAGTAGCTTATTATTTACTTTTAGTTGTTTGTGACTAATCACATGAAAGAAGAATTGCTTCGTGCATTGTCCTTATAGCATTGTTTCAATACCTGCTACACTTTTTTCATAGTACATGCTTATATACATCTAATGAAGCAAAAGAGTTTGTCAAAGTTTTCTTTGTCGCGTCCAGTTCGTTGAACTGAATTGCTTGAGACAAGCAATATGCTAAGCTTGGGGGAGTTGATACGTCTCAAACGTATCTACTTTTCCAAACACTTTTGCTATTGTTTTGCCCTCATTCTTGCATGATTTGAACGAACTATGTGCATTGTGATCTTAAATTGATTCTCAGCAGCATATTATTTAATTTTTGTTTGTTTGTGACTGATTACGTGAAAGAAGGATTGCTTCGTGCATTGTCCTTGTAGCATGGTGTCAAAACTTGCTAAACTCTTTCGTAGTACATGCTTATATACATCTAATGAAGTAAAAGAGTTTGTCAAAGTATTCTTTGTCGCGTCCAGCTCGTTGAACTGAATTGCTTGAGGACAAGCAATAGCTAAGCTTGGGGGAGTTGATACGTCTCAAACGTATCTACTTTTCCAAACACTTTTGCTTTTGTTTTGGCTTCATTCTTGCATGATTTGAACGAAACTAACCCGGACTGGCGCTGTTTTCAGCAGAGCTACCAGTGTTGTTTTCTTTTGTGTAGGTTTCTGGATATTTAGGTACGCAGGAAAAATCCCAAAAATATATATAAAAAATCAGCGTTCCGGAAGCTTCCGCCAGTCCAAAGGGGGGCCACAGGGCAGCCAGGGGGCAGCCAGGAGGGTGCCTGGCGCGGCCCAGCCCCTGGTTGCTCCACCTGCCCTCCTGGCTGGGTCCCACACCCCCTGGTGCCCTACCTTGGCCCTATTTATTCTCCCGACGCAGAAACCCCAAAGAGAAGTCGCTTTTCCAATCTACGTCGCGGAGTTGCCGCAACCCTCTTTTCTTCTCTGGGAGAGCTAATTTGGAGGCTGCTTTGGCCTCCAGTGAGGGGAAACCATCGCCATCGTCATCATTATCGCCTCTCCATCACCCCTCCATGACTTCCTCTCTCATGTGTGAGTAATTCCCTGATGTAGGCAAAGGGGATGGTAGGGATTGGATGAGTTAGATCATGTAATAGTTCAATCAGATTGTTGGGGGCATGTTGCCTATCATCTACTTGGTGTTTATCATCTCTGTTACAACTTGTTGCTCTTAATGCTTGTCACTTTGGGCCCGAGTGCCATGATTTCAGATCTGATCACCCTTTTGTTTCTTGAGTTTGTGGTGTTATTGATCCTATCTATGAGTTGTATGCACCTATTATAGTCCGGAACCGGCGATCCCAATGGTGAAAGCTTGGGACACCAAAGGGGATGGACTATAATTCGAGGATTCCGTGTATCCACAAAGTGTTAATGCTTTGTTCTGGTGCTCTTTGACAGGAGTACCTTAATCTCCCTAAGTTCCTTTTGGCCCCGTTTGTAGCGGGAGGGTAGGACAAAAGATGTTGTGCAAAGTTCTTATTGCAAGCACGTACAACTACCCTGGGATACACCCCTGATGTTTGATATTTGTCTAGATGATCCTTTCTTTTCTGTGAGCCTTGCCCGTGTTAGAATCTATTACACGTTCGTTCTCATCCAAGCAGCGCCCAACCATCCATCTCCCTAGCCTACAGTGTTTTCTTTCCTGCTGGTTACTGGTTGTTTACTTTTGCTATTTTACTTTTGTTGTTTCACCACCACCATCACCACTATTATCACCACCACTACTACCACCGTATCACAGTTGCTACTAATATCTTTGTGCAAGCAAGTGTTTATTTAAGGTGTGGTTGAATTGACAACTCAATTGTCAAAGCTTGTACGTATTCTTGTGTCCCCAAGTGTTGAATCAATAAATTGGGTTATCTTGCCCGCGGAGACTATCTCGATCCCCTACAATTGAGGGTTATCACTCTCCGTCGGGCAGATTCCACCGAGGAGATCACCTCCCGGAAGGGGAGATCATCGCCATCGTCATCACCATCGTCACGGGCATCATCGAGATCATCATCAACATCATCCCCAACATCAGCACCATCTCCACCACCATCCAATCTCACCTCACAAGTTCATCTTGTGTTGTAATCCATACTATCTATCCTCTCTACTCTACCGGTGTTGATTACTACTTTGTGGTGAATGCTATTGAGTTTTGTTGGAGAAACACCATTATGTCCAGATTGTTTATCATATATTTATCACCTCTGATAATGATCTCTTTTATGTGTTGTGAGTAGTTACTTTAGTTCTTGATGACATGGGAGAAGTATAGTTGCTAGTAGTCATATGATGTTGAAGTAATTTGTGTGGTTTGATATTTAAGTTGTGTTGTTATTTTCCTAGTGGTGTGTGTGAGTCCAACACTCAACACTTCGCCTTCTTAAGGACCTAGGGGAATACATTGCGTATTAAGAATGCTTACGGTGGGTTGCCGGAGTGACAGAAACCTGGACCCCAGTTTGCATACTTTTGCACAAGGGAGTAATGGATCCTTGATCTTACTGTTGTGGTTAGGCTTTGCCTTAATTTCTATCTTGTATTTGCGGATGCTTGCAAGATGTTTAATCATAAGAGTGCACTTATCTTAGTCTAGAAGGTGTGCTAGCATAGATCCACCCACTCAACACTTATCAGCACAATACTTGTTATCGATACGGAGTATGGCGAACGCACGTGACTACCTCTCCATGTGTCCTCAAGAACGCTTTAGTATTTATAAGTTCAGTTGCCAGGCTTATCCTTTACTCAAAAGGATTGGGCCACTTGCTGCTCCTGAGTGCTATTTACTTTTCTTGCTTTTATCTTATCGTTTCTTATATCGAAAACCCCTAAAAAAGCTATCTTTCAGTGTTTGCAGTTATTCCTTGCCTACTATCACCTATCAATACCTTTCGCTCCTCGTTGGGTTCGACACTCTTACTTATCGAAAATGCTACAATAGATCCCTTTACGTGGAGGGTCATCAACAGACTACATTCAAATGCCTAGTGGCAAAAGTTAAACACACCATTACCGTAACCACACGGGTCCAGGCTCTCCGCTGGGATCCACCTAACTTGTCGTCGTCGAGTCTCCACGAAGGCGTGCAGAAGAAGAGTCGAGGTAGTAATCAACTGCAGCGGCCGATCAGGCAAAACATAAAAGGAAAAAGAAAAGCAAGCGGTGAGAATATATCAAAAGTCTTGTAACTAACATCTCACGGGTAAGATGGGGGATAGTGGTGAAGTTGCAGACGCACTAGCAATATATGAGTGGCTAACTGTCAGAACCCCAACTAGGGTATGTGCTAGGATCAAGTGCTCCTTTGCATTCAGGTTAAAAAAAATCAAAAGAAATCAAAATGGGAGAGAGAACCCCCCCCCCCCAGATGAATTAATTCAAAAGGCCAGAAATAAATATTCTCCAAAAATTCATGTTTGAATTTTGAAAAGTCTTATAAATGAGTGTGATCACATATCAAGTGATGTGGGACCCACCCCATGTTCATGGATTTTTAAAATATTCAAATAGGACCTTGGATTAATTCAAAAACCCCTATTTGAATTAAAGTTCAAATAATTTGATTTTTAAAAAGTGCCAAACTTTATAAGTGGCTAGTCTAATATAATATGAGACCATATAAAAAGTTTCAGCATTTTTAAAAATGCCTAGCTATTTATTTTAGCATGGCCAACATATTACAGAAAAGAAAAACAGAAGAAAATAAAAAGGAAACTCACCTGGCTTCTAGCCCAACTCAACCCCCAGCAGCCCACCAGCCTGGCCCAGCCCAGCCCCTCTTCTGTCGTCTTCCCCAAGCAGCTCGGTGGCGAGCCAGAGCGCGCCGAGGACGCCACCGCGACGACGAGGCCCTTCCAGGCATTCCCAAGCCTTGTCCTGGCGCCACGGAGACGCCATGCACTTTCTCTCTCCTTTCCCCGCCTCCCAGTTCACTCTCCTTCACTCTGTCGCCGGATTCGAAGACGAACCGAAGCTCGTCGGAGAGCGCCGACGTGCGTGGACGTGGCCACCGGCCAACTCAAGCTCCGTCGACATGTCCAGAAGATGCGCAGCTTCCTCCTACGTCGATTCCCCCGATCAATCGAGCTCTTTAGCCTCTGAAGCCGACGCCATCGTCATCGTCTAGCTCCGGTCGCCGAGAAGATCCACGAGCAATTGCGCCGCCGTCCTTCCTTCCCCGGCCTCACCGTCACCTTCGTTAGACTCAGGGTGAGTCGCTCGTTCCTCCCCGCCCATCTGTGGCTCCTCCCTTGCCCTCCTGTGCAATCCGCCATGGGAGCCGAGACACGCCGCCGCCATGGATGACGATGTGCTCGCCCTCGTGCCCCTGCCTTCGCTCCAGCGTGCGCATTTCGCTCCTGAGTTCCGTAGCTTCCAAACGTGTTGCTTCCCGCTTCAAGCCGTGCACCACATCCTCGACTGCAACCTCGCCGGACTTCTGCTTCTACCAGAGAGCTCGCCGCCGTCCCTCTGGTCCTCCCCACGACCCCCAGCTGCATCCATTCGACGCGCGGGAGCACAAGGAACACGCCCGTGCTCTCCGTTGTCCTCCCCGTGGCCCCTAGCCGATTCCGGCGAGGGCGCCGCCGTGGCAGAGCCACCGACGTCAAGCCGGCGCCATTAGAACCCTAACCCGATCCTAACCCCCCACTAATCACCCCCCCACAGCTTATGACAGTGGGCCCCAACCCACTAAACTAACCCCTGTGCTAATCTAACCACAGGAATTAACCCCCCCCCCACTGACTTGGTGGACCCACACGTCAGCTGCCCCCTGACTTCACCCTGACGTCAGGCTGGTGCAGTAAATCTTTTAAATGATTAATTTATTTCAGAAAAATCCAGAAAATGCTTTAAACTTTGAAATTCAATAACTAATTCATATTAACTCCAAATTGGACAAATAATATGTCTAAAATTATCAGAAAAATACAAGTATTATGAATATGCAACTTGTTTCTATGTTTGACCATTTTAAAATGGGTGAACAGTAGCAAACATGCATATGGATCCTTTTCAAATTCAAAATTGGAGTGAATTTGCAAATGACTTTGCAAAATATTTATTTTAGATGGATTCATCCACACATCAGAGGTTTTACCTCACCTTTACAACATCACTTCATGCTCAACCTTTTAAAATGAACATTCATGCATTCAAATGCATTTGAAATTCATCGAGAAATCAAATGGAGTTTGAATTTGCAACTCAATTGCAATATACTCCTTTTAAATAGATTTGTCCACACAATGCAACCTTGAACATCACCATTACAATCTTATTCATGTGATTGTGCATTGTACATTATGTTGATCCTATGATTGTCATGTTGCTGATAGAAGTGGAGCCGAAAACCGAGATCACCCCCTTCGTTGAAGACCCCGTGACTGAACCTCGTCAGCAAGGCAAGCAACCCCCCATTGATCATGTCTATAAAATCCCATTTCCCTCTCAGTCTCGCTTATGCATGTTTAGGAGATCCCCTTGTATCGATTCTACCGCATAGTTGAACCCATATCCGATGCATGACCTATCATCTTGTCACAGTAGTAAGCAAACCACAATCCTAGCTGACATAGGAGTTGATTGATATCATGTGGCCCCTGCAACTGTTACTGCTTATTGCATGCTTAGAGTTTACAATGAGGATGTTTTGATGTGAGTCGGGATGATAGTGAACATGGTGTTGATGAAAGTGAAACTGTGTTGGTGAATCTACCCTAATACAAGGTGAACGATGAGAGGCTGTGTAGGAGTACACAGTGGGTTGTCTCGTTGAACATCGCCTTAAGCCCGAGTTCTTGTGTGGTGATCCAAGACGAAGAGTAGTACCACATGTTGGGCACATGGACCCCCGCTCAACCAGCTAACTCACCCCTTCTCAGTTCAATGAGTCGCATTAGTTCGGAGTTCTGGTAGGTCTGTGGCACGGTCTGCGAAGTGGAAGAACGGCTATTCAGACCGGCTTGGGACCCTGCACACATCTTCTGGGACCACATCGGTAAACCGGCCGGGTTCACGATGTGGATTCCAGCCCAGATAGGCGTCTCCATTGAATTTGAGTTGGCTGTGAGGTAAAAGTTGTGGAAATTATACTCGCCGACACCCGCTTGAAGGCTGACGAGATCCCGGCGGTAACTGATTGTTTCATGTGTGTAGCAGTACACCCCTGCAGGGTTAATAAACTATTCGAATAGCCGCGTCCGCGGTAAGGGACTACTTGGAGAGTTGTGCTCGATTATTAGACAACTTGAACTGGATACTTCTAAAACTCGCAAGATAAGCGTGAGTGCTATGGTGTGCTCCTCGTGGGGAAGTCGAGGAAGTAACCATAGTGGTGTATTGGTTGGAGATGTAGTGGACTCGTGTACGCTTCTTACCTCAAGTCTGGTACTCGTAGTTCAGGACTAGCCAAGTCAAAGCTGGACTACTGCAATTGAAACCCCACCTCCCTTTACCTTGATACATGTGCATGAGTAGTATAGCTCCTACGTAAGTCTTGCTGAGTACAACTTTGTACTCACGTTTCCTTATTCTAGGTTTTAGATGAACCCACTGACCCCGAAGGTGGATTCTTCATCGAGCGTGACGACTGAAGACCAAGCTAGTGTAGTCCCAGTCAGACGACTGGTTCCCTCGTGGAGGGCTTGTTTTTAGATAAGGCTTCTCTAAGCCATTTGTTAAACTTGTCTCTACTCAGACCTACTTTTCTTCCGCATGTTAGATGTAATGTTGGATCACAGACTTGTGATCTCTGTGTGCACTCTGTAAGAGTTATCAATAAAGTTGTATACTTTGTAGAGAATTGCAATGATACCTGTTGTTCATACTGGACATGTGTGCTGCGTGTATGATTATAACATGCATGTCTTAGTATGGGTTTTCGAGACCTTAGTTGTGATCTGGCTGGCGGTCTTTTATACACCATGTGGCCCTTAGATGTGCGCAGCTTGGGGCATCGCGATGCGATTGTTCGTGACTCCGTCACGTGCACACTTTGATGTATGATCGAGCCCGCCCTAGACCCCGACTAAGTGATCGGGCTGGAGTAAGTCTATGTAAGGGTTATAATACAATCGATAGTATGGTTGAGGCGACTTGTCTATGAGTATGGGAGTTCACCACCCATATCATTTAGACTTGTGTGCGGACGATGAGGACCCATTTCAGTTGATCATCCGGCCTGGATGGGATGCCCCTCACGTTCGATGCTTTCCGAGAACGTTCTGTGCTTGGCCTTGTCTGCTTAGAAAAGTGGGTACGGTTCTCGGCTCTCCATATGATTGTGTTGTAGCGAGGCTTGCATACGCTAACCTCGGGTCCCGACACTAACGGTCTATTTAGAGTAAGATGAGAACCAAGCATTCGATGAGGAATCACCTCCAACAAGTCTTGCTATCAGCTACTTACACAAACATAACACCTATCCTATCCTTGTCCTCCTCTTCGCATCCCGACGAAGAAGAAGCAGTAAAGGAACACACACATTGATCAAGTTATTACGATTATCTCAGTTCTTGTTGTCTATGAACAAGGAGTAGGACTCCAATGACGACAAGTAGGTGGTTCGGCAAGTGATGCGCCGTTTGAAAATAATCACTTGCTTCTCCTGGACCTGCACACACAACATATAACTTTTCTCCCAATGAGTACAGAGGAGTTGTCAATTCCTCCGGCCTTGTTGTTTACAAAGGATAAAACGCACGGGATAATAATGATAGTGATAGCAACGGAAAAGTAAATAAAGCAGTAAATTGATAGCGGGTGTAAACAGTATTGGAAATATGGACTGGGGTCCTATGATGTTCACTAGTGATGTCTCTGTCCCAAAAGACGATAAAATAGCCATGCGAGGTAAAAAAATTACAGCTGGGCAATTGACAGGATTATGTGCGCAAACCAATGCTAACTATGCTATGGCAATGTACCCCACGCAACTATGCTTTGTGGATCCTTTTGGTGGAGGGATATCCTCAAGCTAAGTGACCTATATAGACCAGTGGCCTCTGTCATGGTTAATGTTGGGGATTCTGCTCTTTTTTGGTCCGATGGGTGGCGCATCAATAGCTCATGTAGACCACTGCGAGATAGGTTGCATCATGTTTTCTCTTTTGTGAAAGATGACAAACTATCTGTTAATGATTTTTTGAGCTTGGAGGATGAAGATCTTTTGATTCACTTGCCACTCACACAACAAGCTGTTGATGAGTACTTCTGTCTCAAGGACTGGCTTCTTGATCTCCAGAGAGATCCTCAAGTTGGTGATTCTTGGCACTGGCCTAGTAAGTATGACTATACTGCCAAGGGGTTCTACAATCTTATGCATTCTCACATGCCATCTGATCAATCTTGTACCTGGATATGGAGGAGTAAGTGTACCATGAAGATCAAAGTTTTTGGTTGGCTCCTGATGTTTGATAGATTAAATACTAAAGATCTACTTGTTAGGAGACATTGGAGATCACCCTCTGAGGACAATTCGTGTGTGATTTGTCATTCACATGCTCTAGAAGACAGATTGCATCTGTTCTTATCTTGCAACTTTAGCTGTAGAGTTTGGAACTATCTGCAAATTACATGGGGGGGCACTGGATCCTTGCATTCCTGTTTACAACAGGCCAAAGATTCATTTGGTCAGTCCTTCTTCAAGGAGGTCATGCTTACTGCCTCTTGGTGTATCTGGGTAGTCAGAAATGGGAAGACCTTCAGGAATGACAGACCCTCTTTTCATTCCTGGAGAAGGCACTTTGTGCATGATATCACCTTGCTTTCACATAGATTGCAGGGAGTCCTAAAACTAGATTGTTTTCTTGGATTAATTCCCTGCCATAGTATAGGTAGGATTAGATTACTTCCTTTACTTTCCTTTTCTGCTTTATTCTTTTCTTGTATTATTCTTTGGGAACCTTTGGTTCTCCCATGCAATAAAATACTGTGGAGCTCATGCTTCACAGTCTTAAAATTCAAAAAAAAACTATGCTATAAAGAAAGGAAGAGGCTCAAAAGCTTGGGCGGTATGCCAAATCAAGTAGACCGAAATCCATATGCATCTACCTACTAATCATCCACCTTGAGATATCTATCCAGAACATCTCGCTGGTATTAAGTTGTGAATCCAACCCAAAGTGTAAACTCAAAGCAACAGACAACTGCATTAAAGAACTCTGCGTAAAGTAAACAATCCTCGCACCCGCAAGTACAAGCACCGTTTTTTTCTCCCTTGTGGCAACAGCACATCCACTAGACTCATGATTCTGTCACTCAAGCAAGTCATCGGGGGGCATGAACCCACAATCATGTATAACGCTCCCTCTTGGAGTCACTACCTACTACTTGGCCAAAGCAAAAAACAACAATGGAGAACATGCAAGAATTACTCAAGAAAATAAATATAAAAGAGGAGACTCAAATATATTACTCAAACACAATCTGAACATAATCTCATAATCCATCGGATCCCAGCAAACTCAGCATAGCAACAGCAGAAAGATTACATATGTGCCTCGATTATGTAGGGCAGCCCACGAGGTCTAATCCATGAAGAGCAAAGAGGGGAGCAAAACATCACATAGCTACTAATCATAGACCCATGGTCCAAGGTGGACTACTCACGGTTCATCCGGGAAGCATGGTGGTGGAGAATCTCCCGGAGGTGGTTCCTCCCTCCGGCAGGGTGCCGGGAAGAGGTCTCCTGGTGTTCCCGATCTTGGAACCGCGACGGCAGCGGAACAGAGGAGAGATCGCGAAAAAGGGTTCCCGTCACGGAGAATATATGGGCGAAGGGGAGCAGCCAGGGGGGCCACCAGGGGTCCAGGTGCCCCCCTGGCGCGGCCCCACCCTAGGGCGCGCCGGGAGGGCGCCTGGGGCCCTGGTGAGTCCCCTCTGGCCCCCCTGGGTGATTCCCGAAGCTTCTTAAGCACTGATTTTTATTGGATTTTCCCGAATTTTTGGAGCACTTTTAATATGGGGAAAACCTGAAATATAAAAACAGCAGAAAACAGGAACTGGCACTGGGGTGCACTGAGTTAATAGGTTAGTCCAAATATGATCAAAAGTGTATGGAAGTTCATCAATATCATAGCAATATCACACAAAAGAGGCATGGAGCAAGCATAAATTATAGATACGTTTTGGACGTATCATCAAGTCGTCCATGACCGTGGACACGGCTTCTCGAAAAGATTTAACCCTGCAGGGGTGTACCAACTACCCATTACAAGGCTCCGCACGCACGCCCATCTCTCTCAGTTGCTACCCATCATAGGAAACCATTTTATGATTTAGTTCCGAGAGACCCGAAATGTCAGGTCCCTCTAACTAACAACGAACAAATCCGGGTGGCCCCCGGGGAGTCGACACCCAATCCAAAAGCTGGCCACGCTCTCGGATCGGACTCTTCCGTCAGGCTAAGGTCGAGGTAACTGATCCCCTCACATGTGGGCAGCCCCCTAGCTCACCAGTGTGGACCAACAGATAAACCATGTCTCCGTTGGCCCGCGTTGTTGTAAAGGATATCTGCTAGGAGCGACCCGACAGACATATATGCATGGTTTCAAATGGTAAATCAGCTTGGGCCACCTCTAGAAATGTTTGAAGCTAGATAGGTAAGAAAAGGGGACCCCATAAAATCCCACACGCGGTTAGGCACGCTCAGTCTTAAAACCCATACCCGGAACTCCGATCCTAGGTGACTCGAATGGAACAAAGCGTCGGGGCGGGATAGCCTAGACCTTCCATCCTTCGTCGAATATATTCAGCATTATAATAATCATATAATTCACAATAATATAATAATGTGATAGCCCAAACCAAGGAGTAACAGGAGGTAACGGTTGATAACATCCTAGCATGCATGCTAAGAAGTGGTTGAGCAGCGAGCAAAAGTAACATAGCCGAACAAGGTTTGTTGGGATGTGGGGGACATGGCTGTTTGGGTTTTATTTGAGATGCATGAATATAAAGTGGTAGGATCAAGAAATCGTTCTATCCTACACCTAGGCGCGAGTGAGATGAAAGTTATAAGCATGATATTAGCTCCCCCTTACCTGATGAGAAGACGATCCGAAGGTGAAGTCGATCGCAAGATCGCAATGTCTCCAAGAGATACCAGCGGAAGCACACAAGAAGGAAACACTAGAAAAGGCAATCGAAGAGCAAGAATCTATTACTACGAAGCAATCACGAGAAAGCATCAACAAGAAGACAACACGAGACAACGCTCCTACCGTCGCGAGCGGTTACTAACAGGTTAATTGGAGTACTCGCACACACGACGATACCGCACATTTAAAATGGTTCAAGTTGTTTAGCTACACAAGGTGAGCAAAGGTTATTAACATGGCATCTCACTCAAGCATGGCATATCACACAAACATGACAAGAGGTGGAGGCATAAATAAACTACCTATGCTAGTCAAGTTAAATGGGGTAAAATTCCTAAGCATGGCATATACTAAGTACCCACGAAAATAATAGCTTTTGGTACTGTTTTCCCCTAAACATAATTTTATTATTTTTATTAGCAAGCAAGAACAACATAATCAATCTACATGCAATTCTAGTCAAGTTACATATAAGAAACATTTTAATCGGAGCAATGGTTAAAAAGTTATGGCTATTACAGTTTACAGTGGCATGCGGTGGTAATTAGCAGGCAAACAACATGTAAACAAAGTCAAACATGGCAAAATAGCACATTTTAATAATCTACACAAACTTCTAAGCAAGTTTCATGTTTAATGCGTCGCGATCCGAGCTACCGTTAAAAAGATACGCGCGTCAGAAAAATACAACAATATTCTACCCAATATATAAAACAAACAGAGCTAATATTAGCTCCTGGGCCGAATCTGCTATCAAAGTTCCTAAACAGGGGTGGCGCTAGTGTTGGATATATGCTCTAGAGGAAACTAATATATGATTATTCCAATATATCTAAATAAGTTCATGACCAGTTTCATACTGTGCTGGAACTGTATCAGTGAAACAATGATACAGGTGTGATATAGAAACAACCAGAGTTCCTAGTCAGCCTCTCATGATGACTGATTTATCGTCAACTGATGATTGTGGTTTCACGATCATGGACAATCAAGTCAATTGACGGTAAGGTCACCTCATTGAATGAATGACGTGATGAACATTACCCAATGCAAGCATTGCAACATGATCAAATCGTAAAAGTTCAGTGTTGTAATTACAGAACGTAGTAGCCTGTTCCTTTGACCTCGAGATCACGCATAATTGCTATCTTCTGAGGATTCTTTGAGTGCATTAACCGTCACACTGAAACATGGTGACCATAAAGGTGTATCTTGGGCTATCCGATGGGATATATTGAGAAGTGTTGATTCAAGAGCGGGATTTGTCAATCCATATAATGGAAAGATACTTCATGGCCAACTCGGTGAGATTGCATCCATAAAGCTGCGCAGCGTGTGACTAGGTCACAAGGATGAATATCACGGAACGAGTGAATAAGATTTGTAGGTAACAAGAGAACTAATGCATTGGATGCAGTTCATCGAATCTTTGACTAATCTAGTATCGCATGACAAAGGGAATGGTATACAACGTGTACGGTTCAATCGGTTACTTCCGGAATGCACACGGGTCATTATGGGCATCCAGGTCCCGCTATTGATCATTGGTCGTAGTCTTTGTCTCGGTCATTACTGGAGTGTTCTCGGACCGTAGGGTAACACACTTAAGGGCTCGATGAATATCGGAGACCTTTTCGGAACTATTGGAGTTACCAGAGAAGAGAGAAAGATGTACCGGAAAAGTTTCTTGTTGGTCCGAAGGACGTTCGGAGTGAGCTGGAAGGAGTTCCGGATCATCGGGAGATGAAATAATATGTATTATTTATTAATTAAGTGAATTAATAATTAATAATAATTTATTTCAGATTAAAAAGTGCAATGGGCCTTATTTGTGAAAGAAGCCCATTAGTGGAAGGAAAAAGGCAAAAAGAAAAAAGGAAAAGGAAAAAAAAGGAACAGAAAAAAAGGGGGAGGCGCCATGGGCCTTGGGCCCAAGTAGTGGCGCCACCACCTCCTCCCCCCTGGCCGGAGCCCCTCCCTAGAAAGGGACTTTAGTCCGACATTGCTAGGGGAGGGGGGTTGACTCCTTCCGTCTGCCTATATATAGATGGGCAGGGGTGCACTTCTTTTACACAGAAAAATTCGCAGAGAATTCAATATTACTCCGAATTGAGATCGGTTTTCACCGGTCTTCTCCCCTCTCTCGTCTCTCTCAATCCAGGGTCCCCTTGTCTGGAACCTGTGCTGGGATTGAGGCTTCTCTGCTACGCGGACGCCGTCGTACTGCCGAAACTCCGGTTCCGGGAGGTATACTTCCGCCACCTTCGCTGATCGGAGAACGGAGGTCATCATCGAGTCTGTACGTGTGCGAGTACTACGAGGTGCTGCACGTGCGGCACTACCACCCAACAGGGTGCTAACATAGCCAGGGGGTTGTGAAAGGTTTACGGCTTCATCAACCACGTTTGCGGGAACGTTTCCCGCGCAACGGACTACACCCCGAGGTATGTTTTCGCAAGTCTTTCCGTTACGGCATTACCGCTAGATAGATCTTGGGTTAAGGGCGACGCTAGTTAGAAAAATTATTGTTTTCTGTTGCGAGACCCAACAGCTAGGTACTATATATATCCCTCCACGGGCGCGGAATAGGGCTACTGCTAGTGGGCCTCGGCCCAACTGCGCATAAAAAAAGGCGGGATGGGGCTTCTCACCTCGTGGGCTGAGGCCCAGCTGGCGGTGAGCGTCGAATAGCTATTGGACGCTCGGGGCGGAGGGGAGATGCAGGCCAGGCGCGCGGGAGTTGAGCCGCCTGTGGTCGCTGGGCTTGGGGGCGCTGCAGGCCAAAAGGGCGCTGCGTGGCCCATCTCGCGCGAGCAGAGACGAATGGGCGCGTCCCCGTGGTTCTCGCCTGAGCCGACCGGGCAGCGGCGGCCTTCGAATTCCAGCGAGGAGGCGGGGCTCCGGTGAGAAACGAGGGAGGCCGGAACGTGCTCGGGGTCGGGGTGCTACAGATCTGGAAGGAGACGAGGTCTCTTGGCGACGCGGCCTGGCTCCGGCGAGCTCGGCTCGGGGGGCCTCCCATGGCGGCTCCTCGCGGGCGAAGAGAAGAGAGAGAGGTTTGAGGGAGAGGGCGAAGAGAGGAAGAGGGAGAGGAGGAGGCGCGACCTTCAGGTGGGATCGTCGGCGCAGCCGCGGCGGCTCGGCTCGCTGGGTGGAGCGGAGGCGAGGCGGCGTGGACGAGGCGGCTCGGGCGGCTGGGAGGAAGAGCTCCACGGGAGGAGGGGCTCTGGGCTGGGTGACGTGGCGCATTGTGGGCAGTCCAATCTGGATCCAACGGTCCAGATTGGCGGATCTGGATCTGAGATGGGGTTGGTTGGCTCCTAACTTCGAGGTGGAGATGTTTAGGGATGGCGGATGGGTAAGGAAAACCCTAATATGGGTTGGTCTGCTGCCCAAAAATGGCAGGGGAGATGCCTCTATTTATAGCCAAGGTTAGGTGGGCTCACAAATGACGAAAAAACCCTAATTTTATCACTCGCGTCCCGCGTAACACGTTTGTGACCATCGGGGGTCCGCAGGACCTTCGATTCGGGTAAAACTTCGAACTGCGCGATCAGCGCGCCGAGCCGGCGGCGTTCACCTCACGTTGGAACCGTTCTGAGAACACTTTCCGGCGCGCTATAAAAATAACCGGTTTACTTATTAAACGGGGTTTTTCGTTCCGTTGGCTGCGGCTGGTCTTGTGCCGGTTTTCGCGACGGTGATTGGGTGAAACCCGGTGTCGCAAAGGTCGAGTGTCACGGTGGCAAGGGTCAGTCTCCGTCCGGTACGAGATAAGAGGGGGGATATTCGCCGATCGATAAATCGGGGATGCAAACACCGCAAACATATCAGACAATCAAACAATTCACACCAAAAAAATTAATTTTTGTGAAATCTGGACTGTTACACTGCCTCACATGATCGAGGCACCTTTGTAGTTTTCTGTGTTGGTATGCTGAGTTTGCCGGGATCTGATGGATTATGAGATTATGTTCAGATTGTGATGAGTAATATATTTGGTTCTCTTTTATATTAGTGTTCTTTAGTAAATTCTTGCATGTTCTCCGTTGCCGTATTTTAATTTGGCCAAGTGATTTGTTGCAACTCCAAGAGGGAGCGTTATGCTTGATTGTGGGTTCAGCCCCTTGATGTCTAGCTTGAGTGATAGAAACATGAGACTATGGGATGTGTCGTTGCCACCAGGGATAATACAACGGTGCTGGAACTTGCGGGTGCAAGGATTCTTTACTTTACGAAAAGTTCTTTTAATGCAGTTGTCTGTTGCTTTGAGTTTACACTTTGGGTGGGATTCACAACTTAATACTAGCGAGATGTTCTAGATAGATATCTCAAGGTGGATTATTCGTAGTAGATGCAGATGAATTTCGTTCTACTTACCTTGGTGTACTGCCCATTGCTTTTGAGCCTCTTCCTTTCTTTTGTACCATAGTTAGCATTGCGGTGCGTTTATAATCCTGTCAATTGCCCAGCTATGATTTGTTTACCTCGCTAGCACTTTTATCATATTTTGGGAGAGAGACATCACTAGTGAACATCATGGGACCCCTGTCCATATTTACACCATTGTTTACACCTTCAATTTACTTTCAGTTCTTACTTTCAGTTGCACTATTATCTCTTGCGTTGATCCTTTGTAAACAGCAAGGCCGGAGGAAATAACAACTCCTTTGTACTCGTTGGGAGCAAAGTTATTTGTTTCTGTGTGCATGTCCTGTCAACTCCCTAGCCAGAAGCCAATTTCTGGCGCCGTTAGCCCGAAGTAGTTTCTGGCGCCGTTGTCACCTTCTTGTATTTCTGCGAGTCCTACTGGAGACAAACCTTGGTATCTTCACCAAGGGAAATTTGCTGCTACGCTACATCTCACCTTCCACTTGGGTTAACCAACGAGAAGTGAGAGAACTATCCTCACCGTATCACCATTTCACATTAGGCAACTGCTCAATATAAGGATCGGTTCCTGGCAATTTTCAAGTGAACCCTAGAAATCTAACAATCCCACTAGCATCAACGATGGTGCGCACTCCCCCATGCCGCCCCTTCATCTCCACCGCCGGCGCCGTTGGCAGGACGCGGCTTCCACCGCATCCAGCCCCACCGAATGGCCTATCCGACCAACCCCCCCCCCACACACACACACAAACACACACAATCCCCAATCTAATGACCAACCACCATTGATCTGACGAAATGTTGGGTCGGTTGGCAAGTCCATCCCTTAAGCGTGCGTTCCCGGCTCATGTGTGAGTACTCTGGTCTGGGAGATGATATGGGGTTTACCCAAGTGGCCTTAGGACCAACTGAAGTGATTTAGACCGTGAAGAAACTCCTTGGGGAGTCGGTGGCTGCGAACAGTCAAGTGGGCTTGAATCATTTTTGGGATCGTAACCAGGCTCCTCAGGTACCATGCTTTATTATTTCCGACTTTTGATAAAGTAAAATTGTCTCACTGCTTCCCATACTTCACGGATTGATGATCCGTGGTGGCCAGGTACTCATTCCTCGACTCCTACTGAGGGAATCAAACAGGATGATGAGGACGTGGAGGAGTCCGAAACGGTCTGTTGTTTTTCCATTTTTCTATCTTTGATCATTACTTTTACTGATTTGTTCTTTGGATCGCAACCATGACCATATGTGATCAATTTTTAGGAGGATCAAAAAGACGGCAGGGTGAACCAACCAACGGGTGGTGGCGAAGAGTCGTATATGACTCCTTTGGACGAAGAGGTAGTCACACCGATAGGATTTCTCTTTTGTATTTAAATTTTTGTGTTTTCGTAAATTCCTCTTGCTTACCACCCTGGCAGGTAGTGGGAGGAAGGAAACGTCGATATGAGACGGGTTTGGTTTCTTCACCAGGCACAAGCCCCCAGCCTATTGATAGGCAGGTTTGTTACCGCTTGTCGATTCATGAGGACTCTACCTTGAATAGAGGTGGTAGCCGAATTAGCGCATCGTCGTCCGATGAATCGGAAGATGAAGATTTTGATGACTTTAAAGTGGACATCGGGTAATCTTTCTTCCTCCTACCGAGTTTAGCATGCTATTTGTTGTATTGTTTAGTGACTTCATGTTTTATGCGCAGGGAACGGGTCGTACTAGATGAGCTGTCTGATTTGGAGAACATGGTCTCTTTTCCTGTCAGTGGATCTGTACCAGCTGGACAGGAAACTACCACTGATGTCAGAGGTCCTACTAGTTTGTACCAACGAACATCAATGATGCCTTTGGTGTCAGGCCCTCTGGTCATCGAAAGAACTGGTGGATCAGTGGATGATCATGGCGTGATGCCACTGACACAACAGTTTATCTCTCAAGGAAAGGCGCCGACTCAAGGAGAGACGTCATTTCCTAGCATATATGGGTGTGATGACCCGTTTTGGAGAACAACAAAATTTAATAATGGTGAAGATGAAACATGTTTATGAGGTATTTCTCCTCTGCCATATTTCCTTCTTCTATAAATATCCAACCCCCATGATTTGGCGTAAGTGGTTTTGATCATTTGCGGCAAATCAATATATGAGTAGAGTAGCATAGCCAAATGTTTTATCCATAATCTGTCGAAATGTTTGGCTTGTAGGCTTAAGTGTCACAATCTGTTGAGACGAAAACCGAATTGCGTGAACAACTGGCCGTTGAAACGAGCCGGCGAGAATAAGTCAAACGCGAGGCCGCGCGGTCGCGTGGTGGGTACCTTCAGGAGCTAGAGGTTCTGAGGGCCAATGTGATGTCCAAGGCGTGGGCCAGGGAGGAGGCTATGGCCGAATCTCAGGCTACTCGATCTGAATTGGAGACCCTGCGCCGACGTCTTCTGGAATTGGGCGACGCCATTTTAAGTAAGCATTTCTTTTTTCGGTCTTGAAGAGGATATGCTTTGTTCTTGTTCTTATTTCTAAGAAAAAGTTCCAGGGGAAAGGCGTTCTTTGCTGAAGAAAGGTGGTGATGACTTGTTAGCCATCAGTGATCTCATAGCCGGTATGCATCTTGGTGGTTGCCGGGTCATCAAGGCTTTTTCTGGACTCTGGTCAAACCCGGCTTTGAATAGCAAGTTTACGCAGGAACTTTCCAGGACCCCGGAATTGGTAGAAGAGGTGAAGAAGTCGGCTTGCCGGAAGGGCGTGATCCAAGCTCTTACCTTATGCAAAGTTTATCATCCAAGCGTGGAGCCGGGCAAGATGGCTCTTGGCTTTCCTCAGTTCAGGGCTGACGGCTCAAAGTATGAGCCGACCGATTACTGTCGGGTAGCAAAAGACGTGCGAAGACACGCCACCGTGATTGCTGATGAGTTGAAGCTGAATGTTTTCGAGCCTGGTTACGATGAAAATAACCGGAAGAGCTTAATGTCGGCTCCCAAAGACGTTTCCCTGAGGGTGTTGGTGGAGTTTTGACTATCGGGTATTCTACCATGACTGGAAAAGTCATGGGTGATGTGGCAAGAGGAAAGTCGATTCTCCCCCTGCCAGATGCTTCCTTGGGTTAATATTTTTCATATAAGCCACCAAGATTTGTGTCGTGTCCGACATTTTGTAAACCGTGGTTTGATAAATGTTGTAATTATAAACTTGTATGTGTAATGTAAATGTGTAACGCGTAGAAGTCAATTGTACGCATGATAACTACATCCTTTGATTAGATAAGTTCACGGTTGACCGGCTCTCTGATAAGATGCCTTTGAGTGACTCATGAAAAGGAATTGTTGTTTCACATGTATGCGTGTTGGTATGAATTTCCCTGTAAGTCGGATTCGCATGACTTGTGCTGGTGCTATACTTCCTTTGGTTCAGAGTCAAGAAAGCTACATGGCCGGGCTTGATTGAACTAAAGGCGATAGATCCAGGTCATATAAGTGCGAGTTGCATCGAGTTTAAAGACGTTTTTCCAGAATCACAATAGTTGATCTGAAGAGAAATGGTAAATTTGCATAAATTTAAAATTTTTTATTGCGAGGGTGTAGGGAGACAATGGAGTCGGCTGTTGGTCCACAGTGCAGAGGATGATAGTGGCGGGCGGATTTCTTTTGTCAAGGTTGGGTATCGTTCGAATGTTGGCAGAACGACATGCCATTTTTGGGGGAGGTTGCTTGGTTGTCTTTCCGAAGCTTGTAGAGGTGTCTTCGTCATCCTTGTTGGTATGAGTTTTCTTCTACTGCCTAGTGAAGTCCGTCTCCGAGGTTAGGTTTGGAATTCCGCCTCCTTGGTCTGCTGCTGCATAGGATATGGCTCTTTCCTCACAGGATAAATCTATATCCCGGCTCCCTTGTATCGTGATCATGCCTTGGGGACTTGGAATCTTTAGTTGGAGATGGAGGTAGCAGGGTCTTGCCATGAAAATTATGTATGATGTTCTGTCGAGGATGGGATGGTATGAGATTTGGATTGTGATGACTTCGAACGCGAGGTTTTCTGACCGGATGTTTGTGATGTCTCCAAAAGTCACCTGTAGGGTAACCCGTCCCTTTGGGAGAGTTTACTTGCCTGGTATGGTTCCATGGAGTGTGGTATTAGAAGGTCGAAGGTGTTCATCAGTAAGGCCAATATGAGAAACGTGTTGTAGTATAGTATACTGATCCGACTTCCGCCATCCATTAGGACTTTCTCTAGCATGAAGCCGACCATCTGTGTGCTGATGACCAAAGGTAGCGCCGCTGGGTTGTCTGTTCCTGGCCAGTGGTCCACCTGATTCTTGGTTACCTTTTGATTTATCTGGTTGGACTTGTCTGGACCCGGCTGTCTTCAAGCCATTCGATGTGCAACGTTCATATTTCCATTGTGATTGTTGGTGAAAATATGGAAGGGCCCACTGTCCTTGGGCGACTGGGGGTCCATCTTATGTTCCGGCGAGGTTTGATAGGGATGGTGTCGGACCCCAGCTCCTTGGTTTTTTACTCCTTTATTCTTTGCTTTGCGGAGGAAGGGGAAGGGTTTGTTGAGTTGGTCATGATGAGCTTGATGACAGTCGGAAGTTTGTTCCTTGGTGGAGCTTTGATGGTTTTGATCACTGCGTTCCAAGTACTCTTGCTTAAAACCTTCCATGTAATAGCAGTCCCTCCAGGCCCTCTTCTTCCTCTCTTTTCCTCTTTCCTCACCGTCCCAGTTTTATCTATGCAGTAAACTTTGCGCTCCCGATCTGTTGTATGCGACGAGGTGGTAGAGGAGGGTTCACCCTCGAGCGTGGAAGCCGCGGTCGCTCTCGAACAGTAGGAGGAGCAGCGCCACCGCCCTTAGTCGAGCCGTCCTGAACATCCGGCGAAGACGGGCCACAGAAGGCCATCTCTAATTTTTTTGATTTTTTGAATCACCATGCTTCTCTGAAGCCCGCACATTCTATGATTTCTGAAAGTACTCTTTGGTATACATCTCGCCCGTTTTAGTTCAGTAGAGATGAACATGAAGGAACTTGTAGATGCAATTTTGTTGTAATTGTTGAAGATGTAATCAGAACTCAAGCTCACAAATATTTCTTGGATTTATGCTTGGTCCTGACTGAACTCACAATTATTAGAAGCGGCATTGAATGATATTCAAGTTGGCCTACAATAAATGAAAGTGTGGCATAAAATGGAAATTGGTTTTTTCTAAATTCAAAATTAGTTAGTAGCAGAGCAGGGTGTGCACCCCGCGCTGCAGTTAAGTTAGTAGCACCCAGTGTTGCTGCTAAGTCAGTAGCATCGTGGGTTGTGCAACCTGCGCTGCTAACTAGAACTTATCTACAGCGCGGGGGACCCCGCACTGCTGATGAAAGTTAGCTGCAGTGCGATAGTAGCAGCGCGGGTTCCCCGCGCTGCTGGTGGCCATTATCCTAGTAGTGGTCTAAGCGATGTTCCCCCAAGCTCCGAACCAGGCGAGCAAAGGAAGAAGATGGATTCGGATCCCGATTCCAGCGTGACTGTGTGCGTATGGTGGAGAAACGCCTAACCCAGTATAGGCTCCAAACAAGGGGAAACCTACCAAGATGGAGAACAAGACAGAGAGATTTGAGAAACTTGACTCAAATTGGGATGCTTCAAAAGGGGCAACCCTCCCCTCCTTATATAGGACAAGGGGAGGTTCAAACGCCCCTCCTCTCCCAATGTGGGACTAAACCGAAAGGGGGAGGGGGTGCGCCGGCCAAAGGGTGGGGGGACCCCTCCCATGGCGCATGGCCACAGGGGGAAGGATCCCCCTTCCCCTAGTGGGCCCTATGAGGCCCATGTTCCCTTTTTATTCATTTTTAATTATTTAACTCAGATTTTTAATATTTAATTCATTAATTAAATAGTAAAAAATATTTAAATAATACTTTGAACTATTCAAAATCTCCAAAACTATTTCTGACCTCCTCCGGAACAATTCCTGTGTTCTCTCTTATTTCTCCGGTGATCCCGAATCTATCCTAAATGCATCGAATACCCTTAAGCGTGACACCCTAGCACCCTATGGTTCGGGAAAACTCCAGACACGATCGAGACACTCTCTAATCAATGACCAACAAGAAGGACCTGGTTACAGTCCTTGATGGCCCCTGTTCTTCCATCGAATTTTTCTTCGTTTGAACCTTTAACGTTGAGTCCTAATCCCTTTGTCTCTACGGTACTTTGTTTGTCCGAGGTTTAATCGTCGGTATCCTATACCTAGTTCATCCTCATTACTGGCAAACATATTTGCTCATCATATGATATTACAACTCCGTGACCTAGTCACATGCTTGCAAGTTGTAGATGCAATATCACCGAGTGGGCCCAGAGTACCAATCCGTCAATCGGATGGACAAATCCCGCTTTGATCCATACTCCTCCACATAATTCTTTGGAATACCTGAGTTGCACCTTTATGGTTATCCTATTATGGTGTAACGGTTGATACAATCTAAGAATCCTCCAGAGATAGTGATTATATATGATCTTTACGTTCCAAGGATCGGGCTACTACGTTATCGAGTTATCGCAATGTTGAACTATGTGACTGGATCACATTGCAATACTTTGATTTGGGTGTGCGTCCATCACATCATTATCCTAATGACATGACTTCATTGTCAACGGACGTATGTGTCTTCATGATGTGGAAACATTGATCATCAATTGCACAATGAACTAGTATACTAGAGTTAACTAGGGACCTCGTTGTTTGTACATTACACGTGTATTAATTTTTCCGCTTAAGATAGTTATGTCATAGTATAAACTTATTATGAACAAACAGATATGTGATAAAACAATATCTTCGTTATTTGCCTCTAGGGCACATATCAACAAGCATCGGAGATGGCCTTACTCCCCTTAGCATGCAGATTGAGAATAACTTCATTAAAAGTAAGAATGCTATCCAAAATGTATCTTTATTTAATAAAAACCGACTGGTAAGGGCCAACTACCCTGTGAGCAACACAGAAAAGACGTGTGGCAAAAGCTTTAGAAAGGAACTTGGCCAAGTTGTACGTAGTACTTCCTCATTTGATGTGATTGTACATAACTTTCCATTCCTATGTTGATAAATGTTGAATTATTTGCTTATCTACATTTGCATGGTTATTGTGAACTTGGGGGAGCCGATATGAGGAGAACAGTTGTGGATGATTTTTCTTAAATGACCGGTTACTATCTGTGAATGCATGTATAGCTTTTTTTAGGGGTAAAGATTTTTATGAAACCAAAACCATTAAAAGAAATGGATCAAAGTCTGAAATAAAACCGAGCCACACATGGGGACCAAAACCAAAAGAAATGCAAGCTTTTGCTATAGTTTTAGCTTCAAAGTTATGATACCTCTTCTCGTGTGTAAAATATGTGAATGTATAACTACTCAAATATGGCCAGTCCATCCGCATATCTTCTAATATACTAAGCTCCCTAGGGGTGAAAGCCATGAGAATCAATTGAAGATTTAATTTTGAATTGGGCATACCTTTGGTCATGTATGTGATTTTTTCTTTTCTTTTTAAGCTTCTTAAAGCTGAAAGCCATGTGAGTCAATTGAGAATTCAACTTTGATTCTACCCCTGATCATATATGTAAATTATTATTTACTATTATATTTATCTCATTTAAAAAAAGAATGCACGATACACAAACATTCTTCTAATATACTAAGCTCCCTAGGGTTGAAAGCCATGAGAATCAATTGAGGGTTCAATTTTGACTTGGTCATACCTTTGATCATGTATGTGATTTTTTTCTTTCCTTTTTAAGCTTCTTAAAGGTGAAAGTCATGTGAGTCAATTGAGAATTAAACTTTGACTTGGTCCTACCCCTATCATATATGTAAATTATTATTATTTATTATTATATTTATCTCATTTTAAAAAAGAATGCACGATACACGAACATTATTAACATTTGTTTTTTTAAGAAAAAATGAATATTACTTTTTGTATGCTTCGTACACTAATGATATAGTGATTTTATTATAATTGAGAAGTTATAATAAATAATTTTCGACTTCATGTTCGGATCATTCAGCTTATGCAGTAGATGTTATTCTAAAAGAAATAATCATGACACGAACGATACTCTATTTTAAAGTTGAAACTGGACACAGTTAGTTGGCATTTTGAGAACCAATATAGCTTTAACTTTACTGATCTTTCTAATTTTGAAGTCTCCTCATTCAGTTGAGGACATTAATTTATTGAATACGAGATTTTAATTATGTTGTTGCCTTAGGTTTTATGATGAAATATTTCGATGAATGTGCCTCTTTGATAAAAAAATTGAATGATGTGAGTCTTGATTGGCAAGAAGAAAACGACCACTACGATATGTTTAGTATCATCACAACACGCGCGATCTACACTATAATAAACTCCATTGCATATGTGTATTCATTAAAAGTTATCTTTCAGTCACACAATAAAAAAGATCCACCCAAACATCACAAAAAATTAAAACTTAATAAAACTAACACTTAAAAATAAAACTTATACAATCCAAAATATAAAATGGCGCGGCAAAACGTGCATTGCACTTCTAGTACTTACTATGCAACAATCCCACCCAATCCACGTGATAAAAATCGAGCGTGCGTGGCTGAGTAGTTCCAACCGCCGGCGAGGTGGACGATTTCCCCCCTCTGGCCAGCCGCCCGATAATGGCAAAGCATCTTATTCCTTTTTGCCACAACATACGCATGTTGTTCTAGCCTCACGATTTCTTTGGCCCCCCACTTTGGTTTTGCAAGGCTCGTATGCTGGCACGTAAATGATTCCCTCTGAAACAACATGACGGCCACTACTGCGATCTGGGCGGGCGGGCCAGACATGGGAGTTTGAAAATTCGCCGAACCAAAAACCCCTCCTAAAGCCGGTAGCCAGTCGTGTCATCTGTCATGCCATGTAGGCGCCTTATCGTTTCAGGTCGATAGAAGGGGTCCATACACAGAGCCCTCCGACCTCGAGCCCTCCGACCTCGAGCCGTCGCGTTCATGGGGTAATCAGCAATACGTACGTACTCCCTCCGTCCCATAATGTAGTAACGTTTTTTGAGTTAGTTTAGCTCAAAAAACGTTACTATATTATGAGACGGAGGGAGTACATCGCAAGCCAGCTCTCTGCACACTACAAAACCTGGCCAGTTTGTTGGGCAACTAGATCGAAAGTGTCATACAGATCTACAGCCTCTGCAAGAGTTAGCAGCAAGCCAGCATCCTCCACAATGCTGGCACCTTTGCTGCTCGTCGCAACAACGTTCGTATACCTTCTCCGTAGGTTAAGGCAAAAGAGCAAGATCTTCAGTGGCACATCCTCATCCGCGACGGCGCAGCTCCCGCTCCCGCCCGGGCCGTCTCCATGGCCGGTGGTGGGTAGCCTTCCTGAGATGATGCTCAACAAGCCCGCGTTCCGGTGGATCCATCACGTGATGGAGGAGATGGGCACGGGCATCGCCTGCTTCCGCCTGGGTGGTGTCCACGTTGTCCCGATCACCTGCCCCAAGATCGCGATGGAGGTGCTCAAGAAGCAGGACGCAAACTTCGTGTCCCGCCCGCTCAGCTTCGCCTCCAGGACCATCAGCGGTGGGTACAGGGACGCTGTGCTCTCGCCTTTCGGCGACCAGTGGAAGAAGATGCGCCGGGTGCTCACCTCCGAGATCCTCTGCCCTTCCCGCCACGAGTGGTTCCACGACAAGCGCGCCGACGAGGCCGACAACTTCACGCGCTACGTCTACAACCTCACGGCCGGCTCCGGCACGAAGGGGTGGGCGTCGACGGCGCCGGGCGCCAACGTCGATGCCAGGCACGTCGCGCGGCATTACTGCGGCAACGTCATCCGCCGGCTTGTCTTCGGCGTGCGATACTTCGGGGAGGCTCAGCCCGACGGCGGCCCGGGGCCACTCGAGGTGGAGCACGTCGACGCCGCCTTCACCTCACTGGGGCTCCTCTTCTCGTTCTGCGTCAGTGACTACCTCCCCTGGCTGCTTGGCCTTGACCTCGACGGCCATGAGAAGATGGTCAGGGAGGCCAACGCGAAGATGAATAGACTGCGCGACACGGTCATCGAAAAGCGGCTGAGGCAGCACCGGAAGGACGGCGAGAGGCAGGAGGAGCTCACGGACTTTCTTGACATTCTCATCTCGCTCAAAGACGGCGATGGTAACCCGTTGCTCAGCATCGAGGAAATTAAAGCGTTGTGCATGGTAAGGAAACCGTTAGCTAATGATCATCAAGAACTAAAAATTGATCAAAAGAAATCAGCAAGATCTAAAACATACCTACTTCATCAAGCATGCAAGTATAATGTTTAATACTATACCTCAAAGAAGTCGAACCTTTGACACAAAATGTAGCTCCTTAAGGCCTCTTTTGTTTTACATGAATTTTGAAAGAATTTTGAAAGACATGAATTTTGTAGAAAAAATCTTATAAAATCCTTTGGTTTATAAAAATGGATTTCTATTTATATGGAGGATAGAACCAATACTTTACATTACAGAAAAAATAATTAACCTAGACCAAATGAAAAAAAAAATGTATGTCCTATGGGCCAAATGCATCTCTTTTTCAATGGAAATGAGCCTATATTTTTTCTCTTTTCATGATATGCCTATCATATTAATCAAAGAAGGTATTTTATAATCTGCGAGCCAAGCATTTATAAGTTTAATCTTTAAGAAAGTGACTAGCATTTTAAACATCAATCTAGTCGATTTACCATGAAATTATTTTGTGTAATATATATTATTTTTATGAGAAGCAACATGCTTACACATAACTTAATAGTTAAAATACAAATTTAGAGTCGTCATCGATGTCATAAAAAACCTAACATTTTAGAACAGATAATTCAATTAATGCATAAACATATCAACATGGACATTGTATATATAATTGTCTACATGTCGTGCATGAAGGACATGACATTAGCGGCGATAGACAACCCGTCCAACGCCATGGAATGGGCATTGGGGGAGATGGTGAATAACCCAGATTTGTTGGCCAAAGCAGTGGAGGAGATAGACCGGGTGGTCGGTCGGGAGCGATTAGTGCAGGAGTCAGACTTCCCACGTCTCAACTACGTCAAGGCATGTATAAGGGAAGCATTTCGGTTGCACCCCATCGCGGCATTCAATGTGCCGCATGTCACGATGGCCGATGCCATTGTCTCCGGCTACCGAGTGCCAAAGGGTAGCCACATACTTCTAAGTCGGCTCGGCCTAGGCCAGAACCCATCTGTCTGGGATGAGCCACTCCAGTTCAAGCCAGAGCGTCACATGGAAGATAACATGAACGTGACGCTCATAGAGAGCGAATTGCGGTTCATATCCTTTAGCACTGGTCGTCGTGGCTGCATTGCAGCATCCCTAGGGACGGCCATGAGTGTCATGCTATTTGGCAGGCTCCTGCAAGGTTTCACATGGACCAAGCCAGCAGAAGTGGCGGTCCTCCATCTCAGAGAATCCAAGCATAATCTCTTCATGGCAAAGCCGCTAGTGCTACATGCAGAGCCACGTCTACCGTTGTACCTCTATCATATGATTTGATGCCTTTGAACCAGTAAATAATATTTTCTTATAAGAGAGTGTCTATTTCAAATTTGATTAAGTTACACATTTTTTTCATGTCCTCTTCAACGTCGGTTGCTTATCCTGCGGAAATGTGAAACTAGTTAGTTGAACTCATTTTAAATTATTTACAACTTCCAATAATAGGAATATGAAAGTCAACTTTCACATTTCTATAATTAAAGTTGCATAACAATTTCTTGGATATCTCTAGGTTTGAAAAGTGGCACTTGATCAACTAAGAAATACAAAAATTCTTGATCGCCGTAGAAGTATCAATTTTGAAGACTAAGTGAAATTCTCACAAAGTCATTAAATCAACCCTTTCACCATAATAACCACTCGTATGTAGATTTTGATTGAAATTTTTGGTCTGGAAAAATCGTCATCCTGCGCTCCATCGCCATATATTTTGGAGGCAGCATATACTACTCCCTCCATTTATACAAATCTTGCCGCTAAGGACATTTCAGTATGCGTGCCCCCCTTCCATCGACATTGTTTGCTACGATAATACTGAATAACATAATCATGTAGGTATGTTATTGCCGCCCATGGAGGTGAGAACATTACTTCAGAGCTTGGCCTTGCCACCACGCCTAAGATGATCCTATGAATCTTGCCGAAATGGAGAAACAAATGCATCAAAGGGATGTGGGCATTCCTTACTAGAAGGTCGATGTTGCGACCACTAGGCCATTTCCAATCCATATGCTGTTACACACCAACCATTGCAACATTGTATTATCTAGTGAATTTTTGGCAAGCGCGACACATATGTGATATCCTAGCACATCCATTTTTCTGAAGTATAGAATCATAGAACAACTGTTTGAAGATGACGAAAAAACTTAGCCAATGTCAGCTCTTGAAAACACGATGGAAATGATGATCATGTTCCTGCTCAGACAAAAATTCATGTTGCCAATGCAGTGCTTGAACAAGTGGTTTTCCATGTAATTTAGGAAGTTCTATTTAAAGATGTTTAGCAACGGATTATGGCTCCATATCGAGTGGTTGTACCTTTGGCTCCCATTGATTATGTTTCTTTACATAACTTTGTTTACTGGACGAACAAGTTGTGTCTTCTCCTATGTCTTGGGTACTCTAAAATACCCACGACCTCAAGTTGGTTGTTGCTATAGAACTGAATATTTTGGACTAGTTCTCCTCCTTTCTATCCCATCCCTATTATCAGACATAGTTTGCAAGTTGGGGCAGTGCAACCCAATAATAGTTTGAGTTGGGATTAAATCATTATCTTTGTTACCCACAAATGTAAGTCCTCCATTCTTACAGATACAATGAATCGGACTATGTTGGGAAACGTAGTAGAAAATGAAAATTTTGGACCTATGAATCAAACTCCCAAGATCTTCCATAAAGATGCAAGCAAATGTTTAGATCTGTCTCACAACATAGTGTAGCGGAGAGGGGAGTTGGTGAACATCACTTATGCAGATCCCGTCAACGAGGGATTACATCCTCCAACCGCGAGGATTTGTTTCCCTCGATCAGGTCCCTCAAACAAGGATCAAACACATGATCCCTCAACTGGTATCCATACACGTCGAAGTATCAGTCCGACAAGGCTTCTCCGTCCAAGGAAAAACACCATTGAAAAAACTAGAGGAAGAACATCATAGAGGTGTGGGGTCTAGAAGGCTCTCACGAGGTGCGGGAGCTTGGAGCAGCAGAAGGGGCGCACCATGAGGCGATGGAAAACCCTTTTTATCCCTCCTCGCCATCTATATATAAGTGTCTAGCAAAGGGAGAAGTCAGCCGACCTAGGGTGGAGTCCAAGAAGGATTCATCCTCCGAGGTGAAAACCCCTACTAGGACTCCAACTGGGAGTTCTAGATTAGGCCTCCCTAATCGTGTTGACTACTCCTTCGGGATGCCTTTCGCCAAGGAGAGGAGGTAGGGCGCACTAGGGTGCTCCTAGTATATTTCAAAAGCTTTCATGACCATTCTCGTCATTCCAGGACCTTTCGAAACACTTTTGAGTCCTTCGGGAACAAATTTGGAACCATTCAGGACAGTTTTTGGATGTTACAGATCCATCTGGATAGGTTCTGAGACCATCCGGGGTGTCGTCTAAGATATCACATGAATGATTTCCATCCCGGAATGCCTTATGATTATCCACAAACATTTCTGAATAATCCAAGATATTTCCTAGACCATTCTCCCATGTTCATGAGCTATCCTGAACCGGTTTCAATATTTTGGACACATCTTGAAATACCTAACTCTTCCGGAGCTCTCCAATATATTTTTGATGGCCTCCTCAAAAGTATCTTTCTCATTCTAGTGATCTAACTGACTACTACTCATTAAGTTTGTGACCCTATAGCTTGATATTATGTGGACATAACCTAGAATACCTTCAAGTACTAGTGCTTACTGAATTATGCCTGCAAGTTAATTGTAGATAAAAGCAAAGTGAATGTGAAATGTTGTGATAATTTTAAGTGAAGTGAAAACAAAAGTACATGTGCAAAAGATGTAAATAGTGATGCGTAGTAAATAAAATGATGGAGCTAGAAAGAGGATAAAGACGTGCTTCTAATGTAACCTGGGCTAAAACATAGTTCCAGGTTGGATTCTCTAGCCACTCTTCATGTTTGTAGTCGACAGGAGTCGAGCACAATATACACGTGCTACTTCAAAGAGCAGTCTCAACCATCGTAGTTCTTCCACGGCGATTCTCATTATGGTGATTAAGGATTTCATGTGGAAACGATCACACTAAGAGTTCTTCATTTTAAGGCCTATTAATTGCAAAGGTGCGAAAATAAAATATTAATATCACCTCTTTACCCCCATTCCTCAATCTGTCACTACTAGAAAAAGGCCACCTGCAGCGCGGGCTAGAGGTCCATTAGCGGAGTGGGGTGCCCTCGCTGCTACAAACATGCTGCAGCTAACTACCATCAGCACCGCAGGGTCACCGCGTTATATCTAATTGTACCACTAGCAGTGCAGCCAACTTAACCCGCGCTGCAGGACTCTACGTGTACTAGCAGCGCGCCTTGCCAAACCGCGTTGCAGGTACTTTTTTAGGATTTTTTTATTCTACAATAGTATTTGTTTATATCATTTTTTTATAAAATTTTCATCATACAGACATAACATTTATATATACTGTAGTATCACACACATACAAACCTCATCATATCATAGACATGCAATCTCATCGATAATCATATGTATATATAACACAAAGATTTTTCCTACAAACCTCATCGATAATCATATTATGATCATTTCAAGATCATAATATCCAACACAAAGATTTTTCCTAGTTTAACTTTGATAACAACTAGTACTGAACTTTCAAGTATACTATATTACTTAATTGTTCAAATTAACTACTACTAACTAGGACCTAATCAACACGAGAAGGTGAAAGGAAATAAATCAAAAAGCACGTCTAGATTCTTCATAACAGAGAACAACTTGTCTGCAGTTTCTGGTTACTTCTGGATCACTATTTTCTTCTATGCTTTGATTTGGACGCAGTTATCTGTTGCACTTTCAGTTATGTACTCATGTTTGAAAGGTTCACCCCATGGACGTGCACAAACAATGTCGACTTCGCCTTTCAATCTCAGCATCCACCTAGGCGTAACAGCTTGTGGGATCCTCTGTTGAAGAACATACATATTAGTAGCATAGTTAGCAATGCAGTATACTTAATAAAAATGCATTTTTGAAAAAGATAGAGCACTGATAGAATAGTAAAAATCTTATCAGGCTAGGCTCTTTAATTATATTCTCGTCCAACCGAAGGACAAATAACACGTATGGTCCAAAAGATGGGTCAGCCTTAAGATGGTCCACATACGCAGGTAAAAAATTAAGAAGTAGGATAAATTCATCTTGTTCATTCATACTTAGGTCCAAGCCACGATTATAAAGGTATTATCAATAAGCCTCCGTACGTCTTCCATGGAAAAAACATAAGATGGCAATTATAAGTAAGTTGTCAACATTTGAAAGCAAAGAAAATAAGTTGTAGAATTAATAAATTTGTTGTTTAACAAACTCACATGAAGATCAAAATAGAATCATGTCGTCCACTTCCACCGAAATGTCTTCATCACGAAAAACACGGTGCCTCGACGACGACGTCCAAAATCAAATGCTATTTTCGTATTATCATCAAATGCATACGTCTTGCATAATACATCCCAATTTGAACATCTAAAGAATGTGGCCTCTAGTTCATTAAAGATGTTAACCTTAAAAATGAAATGTTTCGTCTTAAGTTTAACTCCTCTCGTAATAGTTTCTTCGAAATCATGTACGTGAATCTTGTCACAAACGTGACGTATTCCAAAGCAAGTGATGCAGTAGTTGAATTAGAAAAAATAAATGACACGTGTTATAACAAAAACTTAAGTCGTGCATGCTTAAATAAGAAGAACGTATCGTTGAAGTTGCCTACCGTACGATTTTTGAAGCCAGACCTAAGCATGAGGGGAAGTATGTGCCTTCATCCAACACAAGATCGTTGCGTCAACCCGAGTCGTCGTGACAGTGCTCGCACTTGGGGATCCTAAGGTTGTCAGACATTTTATGTGTTTATAATTCAAAAGATTAATTCAAAGTTAACACACATATCATGAAAAATACAAAAGCAAGCATGCAAAATAATATGTATTATGCCTCGTACTTACATTGGACATACACAAGCAACTATAGGGATGGAGCGAGCGAACCAAGTAAGATGTTGATGGCTTCTCGCCCTTCGTTGGTTATCCCAAGTGGAAGGTTGAGATGTAGCTAGCAGCCAAATTTCCCTCGATGAAGATACCAATGTTATCAATCCAGTAGGACTCCAAGTTTTTCAAGTAGGTGGCAAGAAAACAATGGCGTCGTTTACAACCAAGGTTGCTTACTTGACCTGGACCTTCACATAAAAGAAAAAACTTTGCTCCCAACGAGTTCAGAGAGGTTGTCAATCTCTCCGGTCTTGCTGTTTACAAAGCATCAAAACACAAACGGAAATAGTAGTGGTGTATGCAACGAAAAGGAAATAAAAGAAGTAAATAGTTGAGGTGTAAACAATGGTGGAAATATGGATCGGGGTCCCACGATGTTCACTAGTGATGTCTTTCTCTCAAAAGACGGTAAAACAGCCAAGCTGGATGAACAAATTACAGCTAGGAATTTGACAGAATTATAAACGTACCGCAATGCTAATTATGCCACAAGAAAGTTAAAGGCTCAAAAATATGGGCAGTGCGCCAAAAAAAGTATATCGTTTATTCATCAGCATCTACTCACTAATCATCCACCTTGATATATCTATCTAGAATATCTCGTTCGTATTAATGTGTGAGCCCCACCCAAAGTATAAACCCAAGGCAACAGACAACTGCATTAACAAACTTTGCGTAAGATAAACAATCCATGCAACCGCGGTTACAAGCATCGTTGTTTTCTCCCTGATGGCAACTGCACATTCCCTAGTCTCATGTTTCTGTCACTCAAGCTAGATATCGGGGGGCATGAACCCACAATCAAGGATAACGCTCCCTCTTGGAGTTACTATCTACTACTTGGCCAAAGCAATAAAAATCAATGGAGAACATGCAAGAATTACTCAAGAACAAAATATAAAGGAGAACCAAATATATAACTCATCATGATCTGAACTTAATCTCATAATCCATCGGATCCCAGCAAACACAGCATAGCAACAGCAGAAAGATTACATAGATGCCTTGATCATATAGGGCAGCTCACAAGGGTTAATAATTGAAGCACAAGATTGGAGAGAAGATATCACATAGCTACTGGTCATGGCCTCTAAGGGGGACTACTAACGGCACATCCGGGAAGCGCTCATGGTGGTGGAGAAGCTCCCGGAGATCAATCCTCCCTCTGGCAAGGTGCCAGGACGAGGTCTTCTAGCGATCCCGATCTCGGCGGCGACGGAACGGAGGAGAATTTCGCGATGCAGGTTATTTTTTCGAGGTTTCTATCCCGAGGTTTAAATATAGGCCGGAGGGGGGCACCAAGGAAGGTGCCCTCCTCCCAGGTAGCATGTGGGTGTGGCCCACCCCTCGCGGCGCCAGGAGGTCGCCTGGGAGGGGGGTGTCCCCCCTCCGTCTCTCCGTCGGGCCTCTGGAGTCTTCCGTCACGCTGATTTTTTAATATATTTTTCTTGGAATTTTTTGGGCACTACAAATATGGGTATAAACCTACAATTCACAAACATCAGCAAACGAAACTAGCACTGGGTGCACTGAGTTTGTAGGTTAGTCCAAATTTGTGTATATAAAAAAAGTGTAGCAAAACACATAGCAGTGTCACCCAAATGAGCATGGAACAAGAAGAAATTATAGATACATTTAGGACGTATCAAATGCATATGCTCCGTACTTTTGCATATCACAAGGCTCACTCGACTAACCCTGTTGTCATATGGTGTCACAACGGTTTTAACATCGGCATTCAAAACAAAAGGAGAAAAATAATTTGGATTTGTGCCCAATACTTAATTATATTGGACACACACAAGAAATTTCAGGGATGGAGCCAGTGAGCCAAGTACGATGCACATGTTCTGTACTGGTGCATATCACAAGGCTCACTGGCCCATCCCCGATGTCACATGGTTCCACAATATGTTTTAATCATACATCTTGAGTAATTCAGTTAATGCAACAAAATATTACTACTACATCTCTCCTAATCAAACTCGACGTCGACTCTGGATCCTGAGCCGCGGGCGGTAAACAACCAAAGATAAGGAACCATCACCGGAGCATAGCTCGGGTGAGATGCTAGAAAAACCTGCCAGGTAATGAAGAAGCTAACGTCCAACGCAACCATGTAGCGACGAACACTACAAGAAATATGCTCATACATGACGTTCTCTATGTGGTCGTGGATGAATTCGTTATAAATCTATGACGATTTCATACAAGATGGTCGCAAACCGTTTGAGGGGGGTCAAATCCTTATAAAGTTACGACGATGTGAGTCAAAAAAGTCATAATCGCATAAGATGAAATCGTCGTAAACTGATTCACACAGTTTACGAAGTTATTTTTAGTCCATTACGACAGATTTAGATCGTCATAGCATTTACGATGATTATAATAACGTTATAACCCGTTCTAACTATGCCTACATGTCATTCATGGCGTCCATTTGATCCCACCTCATCCATCTATTGAGTGTTCATTGCTAAGTGTTACTCTTGATAAACTTTTGGTGGATCTATGATGAAATAGCTACTTCTTTTCCTATAAATGATTTCTCGGACCAATAAAAAGCAAACTATCTAGCACATGTCGTTTAAATTTGACCCAGTTCCAACTAAATCGGCGAAATTTTGTATTTTTTATGAGAGGTGTATGAAAAACATTTAACATGCAACTATTTGGTCAATTGTACATAAAATGTTATATAATATTTTTGTAAAAATGGGTTTGTACAATTTTGCAACAAATATTTGGCAGGTTCTTCAAAAAATAGCCAATAATAATCACTACTAATACTTAGCATTAATTAAAAAAATATACAACTTAATTATTACTTCAATATTTAATTCTGATACAAATAAATAAAATACCTCTATAACAGAAGGTATTTACTTAAAACATTAAAAAATGGAACAAATTTTTAATTGCTATTAAGATAATAGTAATAATAGTATTAACCTAAATAATAGTTGAATAAAAATCCAATCAAATTAGGGTAATAATTATATAATATTTAAATTTATTGATGAGGTTTAAAGTTAATTTTAAATTTCATTTTGAACTAAAAACAGAAAATAGTATGAAGAAATAATAGAAAATAGAAAAATATAGGCCTACCTATAGTGGGCCGAAGCCCACTATGGTCTCTCCCAAAACCACGCCCTCTCTCTCTCTAGCAAAGGCCCATTTTTAGGTCCCACAGTCAATGACATTGTTTTTCTTGATATGTTTGATTTTCACTGTGATTTAAAACTTTTAGAGTTTAAATGAATATTAAAATGAGAGAGGTATCGTCTAGTATCATATAATAGTTGTCCATATCATTTATCCACCATATTCAAATATTTCTTGATCTGTTTAAATTAAAATTTAATTCAAACTTCAATGTAATATAACTCGTGTTGTAGTATTTCGTTTCACGTGATTATTTTTGCATATTGGATCACCTGTAACATCGTATCGGCTATATCCACACACCTTCCATATTGACATGATCCTTAACTTGAATTCATAATGTCTTTAGTCATAATCTCTCGGATCGACAATTCTTTATTCGTTGACTCTCTTGAGTTTACCTTCCACCTATCACCTTCAAGCACATCGATCCTAGGTCATCCATCTATTAAGCGTTCGTAGTTATTTGGTCAATTTTACATATAATTTGGGTCTAATATTTTATAAATTGACTTGGTACAATTTGAATATTTGGTAGAGTCTTCACAAAAAATAGCCAATAATGATTTTTCATGCAAAGAAAAGGAAAGCTTCATTCAACAATATTGTTCACCATCCCAAACTCCATACTTGTGCAAAATATGGGATCATTTGAATGAACTATGCCACGAATGTATTCATAACATTGATTATTTGGCTCGAAAATCGTGAATCTCCATACAAGATAATTTGTTTCTAAGAATAAATTTTCAATATATTTATCGTATTTCAAGTTTGTTATTTTTATGGTAACTAGACCAAAAATAATGATACACCGTGAAGGGTTTACATTTTCTTGATTTTTTTTGAATTTTTTATGTCCGTTTCAAAAGGTAGTCTAAACGGTAGCATGACGGTTCTTTATTTAGGTGGAATCTTGCAAAAACTTTGTATGGTCTCTGATGAAATAGGTATTTGTGTACCTATAAATATATATTTTTTAAATAACGTGCAAACTATTAAGCACCTACAGTTCAAATTTGACCCGGTTCTAGCTAAATCGGTCAAATTTTATCGTTTTGATGAGAGGTGTATGAAAATATAGATGTACCTATAGAGAAAATTTAACGAGAAAACTATAAAGGATATGAAGTTCAAATTTAACCCAATCCCAACTGAATGGGTAGAAAATTTTCATTTTGAGGACAGATGAATGGAAAGATTTTTACATGCAAACATTTGATTATCTATACATAAAGTGTTATATATACTCCATTTTCATTGGTTAAACAAAAAACACACGGATTGATGATGTGGCAATCCTATCCACCGTCCACACCAAAATAATCCTAGCCACTCAGCCACCCCTTCCTAACCCTAATCCATCTCGATCCACTTCTCCCTCCTCCCCACCCAAACGTCGCAGCCGCCACCTCCTCCACACACCGCCCGATCCAAGTCCCTATCCCCACTCCTCTCACCCACCTCGCTCCACCCACCACCGCGACGTTGTTTCTGCTAGCAACGGCGCCCATGGAAGAACCCCGGGGCAAAGCGGCGGGAGGACCGCAGCCGCGGATCTACGCCGGGACATGGCGACGACGTGCGAGCGACAGATCGTGAAGGGCCGCGAGCGCACCGCGGCATCCACCTCGGCCTTCCGCCACGCCATCCTCTCCGCACGCTCGCTCGCCGAGCACATCGTCACGCACTGAGGTACACGTGTGGCCGCCTCCCCGCCACCCCGGGCAGTTCTACGTCACTGTTTCGATCCATAGTCTGAAACCAAATCCAACGACCAAATCTACGGGCAGTTCATGGCTAGGTGAGGAGCGGGCCAGTGGCGCCGACCGCCGCCCGTCGCTGCCGCTGAGACTGGAGCTAGATCGACCAAGACGCTTCCGCCGAACGAGACATCGCCGCCGGTGACCAAGGCTGCAAGATCCAGCTGGCCAAGGTATATGCGTCTAACCTAGCTAAATCTCTCAAGAACATGTGATAGTTTATAGGTTCATGATCCAGTTAGTGAACCTGGCTCGGATTTGACTGAATCTGGACAACTGCTACTAGTTCGCTACTGCCACGAGAAATTAGTCACACTACTCAGTAGTAAGCAGCCGCTAGGTGGTCTATGTCACTTCCTGCATGAGTTTCTTCCTATAACTAAGTGTCAAATTTCTGATGGAGCTTAAATATGTGACTCGATGTATCATAAAATAACACATAATTATAAACAGCTGTGCCAAATAAGATGTGGACTGCAACATATTCATTTGTACTTTCCTTATCAGATTCTATAGAGGATGCCCTGACGTGAATCTATTGATACTATAAACATGAGAAATACAACTTACACACAAAATGTACAAGCAATGCATTGGGCTAGACTATACAACCATACATATACATGAGAACTTAAGCTAAAGAGTCAATCCAATTGAGCAGAGGACACTCAACTGTCTCTTTAACCCTATGTATAGTAATTGTATGCCTTTGATGAGTTAACCTTCCAGGAAGCAAAGAAGGGAATAATTTTTTCAAGGATTTCATTGTTCCTGTGCTTCCTACTTTTCTTGCAGTAGTGACGAATAAGCACTTAAGATGAAGCTACCTATTATTTCTTTCAAACGCATCACAACACTCAAGGCGAACTGATAAGCACACAAATTTTACATTTTTAGTGGGGAAATAATGCATTTTAGCAATGAGTTATCATGCATTTAAACTTATGGATGTCCTATTGTCAAGTTTCTTCATGTAACTGTAATGAAGCTTAATGTCCTGGTGTCAAGTTCATGTAAGGTTGTAACTGGCGATGCATCTTATCTTCTCCAAATTCAGTATTTCTGTAGTGTCAAGTTCATGTAACTCTGCAAGGTACTACCGTAGGCTGTAGTGTAGTGCCACTGAGGACGCACAATTTGATATTAACAATCGGAATCACCATGTCCAATCCATGATCTTTCTGTTACTAGAGACACCAGCCGGATGGATTTGCTTCTCCTATAATTTTTAGCAACATGACAGGTTTTTTGATGAGATTGACCGCATAGGATTCTCTTGAATGTTCTTGAAGAGTCTTGTTTTTCGAATCATCATTTGCCATCCAGAATCCTTCATACTGAAACCTCTAAAGCTAGCAAAGATGAATTCTGGACTAAACCGTTATTATTTATGTATGCATATCTATAGAAACCTTCCATGTAACATTGCTTAGTTCAAAATAATTGGTTGTATACAAACCTAGAAAACTAATACAGCAGAGCAGTGAGCCAGTGAGTAGAGTGACATTTGATATATTTTGGTTTCAATTAAGTGTGCTATATTTGGTATAGTATTTTAAGAGCAGGTTAATCCACAGGTTCAGGAGGTTCATTTAGAGAGGGTTCTGAACCAAGATGGCCAGCAAAGCAGCACTGATGAAGTATGCGGTCCTCGTCCTGGACATCAGCGTCCACATTGCAACGACAACGGCAACGGCGGATCCGATGCCTACTACATCATTGTCTCTTCTGGTGACAAGCGTTTCCAGCCCTGGCGGTCAGTCATCTACTTGAGTTGATACAATTATTTACTACAGTACATATTTATCTTGGTTAATTAGCTAGCTAATGATTCGAGCTAAACAAAACTTAGATAGTTAATCTTGGCCACAAACTGCTGCAAATCCCTTTTCTTGTTGCACCTAATTTGCTGCCTGCAGGTAGCATCCTCGCTCGCACCGCCATATACCCCTCCGACGCAATGTGCCGGGCTTTCATGCCGAGTGCTGGCAACCTCGGCAGAGACGCACTCTGGCCGTTTGGTGGAATGCTGAGCCGGACGCCGGTTCTTGGAAGCTGGTTGACCAGGCTTGGAACACGTTTTGACGCGTGTAAGCGCCGGAACGGCGAGGCGGGTGATTTCCTGGGCGCGCGAATCCTTGAACATGGTACGCCGGTGCTTATAATCGTCGCTCCTCTCATGTTCTTCCAGTGGCTTCATACTGTAGTGCATGCTGTGTTGTATGCATTTAAAAAGTACTCCATACATGCTAGTCGTATTCCATTCTATTCGATTGGACCAATCAAACATTTTATGTACACATAATTGATTGGTAATTCACGTCCAGCTGCTACAATGCAAATGGTGATGGTGCATAGTATCTGCAATTGAACCGGAAGCATTTTCAAACCTTACAAAGGAGAATAGGAACAATTCACATGTTTATACTTTGCCCCACGATTGTCAAACTTAAGTATATTTATTATTGTTGTGTCGTGCCGACTAGTATATACTTGAAAGATGGAAGTTGCATTAGATTCTTAATTTCTCATTCCGCTTCATTCGCCACTTGAACCAACCAAACATATTTTGTGTCAAGTACTGCGGTAATTTACCTCCAACTCCAATGGTTTGTAGAATCCTCTAATACGAAGCAAACATCTGACAACACATAATATCTGCACCTGAGTGAAAACCATTTTCAATGCTTCCCCATTATGTTTGTGGGACTTAAAAAATATTAGTACTTCAACAGACATCAACAGTAAGATGGATTTTACAAAACTATTTCCTTGAAAGACTTACAAAGCTCAGAATGGCAGTTTGTCAGCCTATGTACAAAACAAACTGTACGATTATCAGAAGCAGTAGTTATAGTGAAACTAAAAATGATATAATTTACAAGTACCTCGTGCACAAAAACACTGGATTATCTATCATGTGAAGTTCACTGTGTCATGGCTGATCTTTTACATCTCCGGGTCAGAGTTTACACTGGTCAGGCAGGAGACTACGTCCATGATAGTTCGCCTCCTGAATTGATTATGGCTAGCACACTTGCAAGCGGCTTCAAGCACCTCCAGTATTTGCTCTTCATACCCCGTTCCTCGAAGTTTTGGATCCAGGACCTCAATCTGCTTTCCCTCGGATCTCATCTGTAGAACCCATGGTACTCCCTCCGATCCATAATAAGTGTCGCAAACTTTGTACTAGATAAGCGACACTTATTATGGATCGGAGGTAGTACTAGTTATTTTGTGTTAGAAAATACTGAAACAAGTCGCCTTCCTGTGAGCAGCTCAAGCAGGACTACTACGAAACTATACACATCACCTATTAAAGGGGGTGTATTTGTCTTTCTAAATTTCTCTGGTCATGCTTGTGCTAGGTTAACTTATTGGTGTACATGATGCCATTTGACAATGCTTCGTTGCCTTGATATGATATTTCTAAGCCATTCAGCGTAATGTCATATATAAAGCAGTGCCACTATTCCAAGGCTCTCCTCTCTAGATATTGCCCAAGTCATGTATAGGAGAGCGTTAACACTGCTGTTTCTTGTGGTGTGTGCCTTGACTAATTTGAACCACTTGCATTAAGCTCTGATGATGCAATTATTATTTTGGTTGCTTATGGGAATAAGTAAATCCACATTGATTTGGTCTTAATCTTGCACAAATGGGCTCCTGGCATTCCTTTTTTGACATGTTGAACCAACTATGTATTCTTTTAAATTTGGTACAAGTAGTTATAAATTATGCGATGACAACTTCTCTTTATCTATGAGCAGGTTGGTCTTCGTGTCGCTGGTGCTTCTCCCAGCTTCCTGGCTATGCTTCCCCTTGTTTCACATCTCCGATGCTTGTTCAGCAAAGGTCTGTCTGTTTCCACCAAGTGACGCGGAGAGCTCGTTGGCCAGTGACCAATAAGACGAGGGGTTCAAGGCTTCCTCTAGGTCTCGTCAAAAGGTGCCCCTTTCTCCATGGAACAAATCAACTAATCCAGGACCTTGGTTGCATATCATCGATGTTAGCAGTATGAAATTGTTGAGACCCTCGCTGAGTAGATAGTGTTTCAAGAACAATTTCCGTCAGGGTATTATACACCATGGTTTTCATTTCTCTGCTTTCTTTTCAGGGAAAGGCAAAGAAGAAAGTGAACTTAGGAAGCTGATATTGTGGATGATGATGCAGCCTTACAACAGGTAATACTGCTGATGTGATCCTAGAATATAGAAGTACTATAGGAGCCAAAAACTGATGTGATCGTGGAATTCTAATTGAAGTCCTGCTCATTTTCACACTAACACTGAAACTGTAGTGTTTAAACTGAAACTGCTAATTGAAATTGGAGCTGGATCTTTAAACTGAATCTGATACTGGACCTTTAATTTAATTGAACTTTTTCTGTGGTACTTTCACCTGTGCAATTGTGGTCTGGATTGTGGAGAAGCTACTGCTCAACATCAACTCCAACCCCCCTCTAATTGTGGAGAAGTTGCTGATATTGGAGTATAACCAAGGTGACTTGTTTCCCTCCTCCTCTGTTCCTTTGTTGGTTTAGAGGATGGATGGATAGATGATTGTTTGGTATTTTAAAGGAACACAAAAGTTTGTTTAATTTGGATCAAAGCTTATTGTTGCCCCTTGGAATCTAAATGAGTGTTTTTTTGCTGGTTCAGACAAACTTGCAGACTTGTTTGGAGTAGTTTAGAGGATATACTTTTGCAGAATTTCTTCTTGCTTAACTAAATTTGCTTTCTGTTTGAAAAACCGCTTTCAGCTGATAGATACTCTTGCTTTCAGTATATGTTCAGAGTATGTATATTTAGTATATGGAAACAGAGAAATGTCTCTTTGATCAGTGCATATCAGTGCAATCTTGTTATGGGTTCATTAATTTCAGTGCATATCTTAATTGTATTTAATTTGCAGTGTTGGAGCGCCACGAGGAGCGACGACCACCACCGCAGCGACGCCTTTCCGGTATAACTTGATAATTTTTTGGTGTGTACTCCTGGACTAATTTTTTGGTGCTGGTGGTATCTCCTGGAGTTTTGTATGATGTTTATGTACTCTGACAATATGTTGGAGAAGTTTAAGTTGATTAATTGAATTTACCCTTTTCTGTGAGTTTTGTACTGTATGCTGGAGTACAGCTGTATGCTGTGAGCATTAGTAGCATTTTTCTTGCTGTTGTGCAAACTGGAGTTTCAGTTTTGGTGCTTGCTATGTGCAAACGGGAGAAAATTAAACTTAATTTTGAGCTCTAATCCTTGCTGGTAGGTTCTGTTTTTCCTAGATACTTCTCATCTTGTTGTAGTCCTTGCTGCTATGTTAAACTGTTGCTACTTGTTCTTTCCTTTCCTAATGAGCAGAAACAATTATTGTTCTCAGTGAATTTTCTTCTGAATTTGATTTGCAGGCGAAGGAACGCGCCCAGGAGAAGGACCACAGAGAAGCATCAGCGCCTGCGCGACGAGGAGAAGCCCAGGACCGCCCGGGCTGGTGATGGCTGCTGCTTCATGGAGCAGAGCTGCTGCTATTGTTTCCTAGAGCAGAGCAGAGCAGAGCTGCTGCTGTTGTTGCATGGCGCCCAGAGGAGCAGGGCATAGAGCTAGGGTATGATCTACTATTTTTTCCTAGATCCTGGTGGCCTGATGCCTCATTCGTTCAGGCGGCTTCTGCTGCCGGTTACTAGCACCCAGAGCAGAGAATGGCCCGGTTGCTAGCGCGCAGAGGAGACATAGGTGGCTGCTGCTGGAGGTTGCTGGCGCCCAGAGGAGCAGGGCAGAAGAGTCCTTTGTTGGCGCCCTTTGCTGCTCGAAGATAGGGTGGAATCTTCGGTGTGGCGAGGTGCGCCTAGAGTTCTGGGTGTGGCCAGGTGGAGGGTGAATCCCACCTGAAGTTTTATTGTATTTCCTTAGAGTAGCTAGTATCAAAGATGTAATTGTTCAACTTATTGCGGTGTTTATCTGGGTGTGGCATATTGTATTAAATTGATGTTTTTTTGAGCCGTTGTATCATCAGTCTCCACGTGATATATGAAGATTTCATAATGGCATATTTTTTTTTAATTTGCCGTTTTAAATTAAAATCTGATGATGGGATTCTTCAGAATTTGACAATTTGGATCCACTCGCAGAAAAAAGAGACTGAATTCAAAAAATAAAATCTGAATATGTAAAGCCAAAAAGCCCATGGACCAAAATAAAAAGGCTGGTATGTTGCGCTTGGCCCATGAAACTGAACAAAATTGATAGAAAAAAACTATAAATAGGCAGAATTATTGGGCTTGTCCCATGTAAACCACTGAACCGGACTGGGCCAATTTTAAGTTACGATGATCTGGTTTCATCGCAATTTTTCCACGTAGGACTGCCATGTAGGATTGGGTTAGATTGCCAACGACGATTTAGGATCGTCGTAAAGGTTACGACGATCCAGAAATCGTCGTGAAAGTTACGACGATTTCGACCAAAACGTCGTTGCTTTCAGTTTTTGACGCCTCGTTTTCGACCCTTGATTTTTCGTCGTAAGATAGTCATAAATTAAAAACCGTGACGATGTAGCGACGAAAATACAGCGTCGTATATTAACATATTTCTTGTAGTGGAACATGCTTGTCCTCCTCCCTGACACGATGACGTACCACCTCCTTGGAGGCCGGCTCCCTCTGCACCGATAGTGGCCCACGCGACCGCCACAAAAGAAGTTCTGGATCGACAAAGAGACCCAGATTCCTCGCCAAGTTTCGCTCTCCGAAAGGTAGCACCTCCTAGTGCCAGCATGGCGGAGCCTAGTCGCGCACATGACGCATCTCATCAAGCAGGTGCTCGCCGCCGAGTCGGAGATAACGATGCGGGACAGACATCGTCGCCTAGAACTTATTAAATACAAAGTGTTATTAAAATGAGTGAAAAAATATACTAACTAAATAACAAAATTACACACTACCTAGTGCCTCATACATATTAAATTGGACACACACAAGCGATTTAGGGGACGGGGAGACACTGACCCAAGTGGGATGCACAATCGTACTTGTGCATATCACAAGGATCACTGCCACAATGTGTTTTAATCATCGGCATTCTAAAAAGGAGAAAATAATTATAAAAATAATTTCATGCCGAAACACCATTTAATTTCAGTTTCGGTAAATCCCGGGCACTCGATATGTCTTATTTTTCTAGCACAAGTCATGCCGAAATTCACGAAAAATTTCGGCATGACCTTTGCAAAAAATTGGACATATCGAGCGCCTGAAATTTGCAGGAACGAAAATGAATTGACATTCATGTAAAACATAGGTCATTCATATCCGTGACAATGTTACAAAAATCTTAATTGCCTCAATATGCTAACAAAAATCCTAGTTTGCACATGTGGAACAACTTAACATTGAGGAGGGGGGGGACTCACCAGGCAAGGGGGACGGCCTTCGGCGACGGCAAAGGCGAGACGACGAGGAGGGCAAGGGCGCGGACGACGGCGACGGTGAGGGTGCTGGTGGCCGACGGCGACGGGGAGATAGATCGAGTGTGCGTGTGAGTGAGAGTGGGAGTAAGATCCAATGCAGTGTTGTAGCAAATTATCTGCAGCGTGGGTATGCGGAGGCGCGCTGCTGATATATGGGCCCAAAATAATCGGCCGGTGCTAGCCACATTAGCAGCACGTGTTGGGCAGGCCACACTGTAGATGTCCTAGACATCTGCAGACATCTGCAGCACGGGTTCGGGCTTGCGCACTTCTAAATTGGCCAGCCACGGGAACCACAATTGTGACCACATAGTAGCAGCGCGGGGGGCTATGGCCGCATTGCTAATCTCATGCCCCGCGCTGCTAATATATACCTGTAGCGCAGTTCCTTTAGGCAGCACTGCTAATGTTCATTCTTCTATGGCCATTGTCCTAATAGTGCTTACAATGACAGTAATTTTCTCCATGACCAGACAAAGAGGAAAATGTTGAGTGAAGCCCCTTTACAACATTCATGAATGCTATTAAATCATGCTCCCTCCTTTCCAAATTATATGACTTTCATTTGTGTATATGTCTAGATACACGTATGAATAAATGAAAGTCATCTAATTTGAAACTGAGGGAGTACATTAAAAGAGAATCTTGTATCCTTATTAACTTTCAGCACCTCATCCGCCAATTTAAAAGGAGATAGTATCAACTTGACATCCAAACTATTCTCAAGATCTCATATAAAAGACGTACACAGGAATACAATCAGACATGCAGAAGTAGTGTATTATCTACACCATTATAATCTAATTCAATTGTTCACCTCGTATGCATACAATTTAATTTCTATGTGTGTCGGCCCATGGTTATAATCACGTAGTTGTTCAATGAGTAATTAAACTCTGCCTGCAGTAGTTTAAAACAGAGGATTGTGAAAAGTGGTAAAATGGAGATGCCTATGCTGTACAAACTATCCCACTAGAGCAACAAAGTTACACGAGTATATCTACCCTAAACTACCTAGCATCTATAGCAGTTTCTGTTAAGCTGATTCCGGTCTGGGTTTGAGATGACTCAGTGTCAGAACTGTTCTTCCCAATGTTTACTCCGGGCTCGTTTGGCTCTGGCATTGTTGCATTCTCACTGCTCAGCATCATGACAACTGAAGACATGAGTGGTCTGCTCCTAGGATGCACCTGAACACACAGGAGAGCAACCTGTATGCACCTGAGCACCACACTGTAGTCGAAGGTGCCGCCCATTTCTTCATCCAGTAGTTCCACACCCCGACCTTCTTTCCACAACATCCAGGCCTAAAAAATGATCAACATGATTGTGTATTAGTCACAGAAACAATCAAATATCGATCACATTTGATAATTAATCATGCTCCTACTTACATAACCAAGGAGGTTGAGGTCATGCTCATCATCGTAAAATCCTCGGTTCCTCTTGCCAGTGATGATCTCTATCACCAGGACACCGAAGCTGTAGATATCGGATTTCATAGAGAAGACGCCGTCCATTGCATATTCCGGAGACATATAGCCGCTGAAAACCACCAACCTCACTTGTCAGCATGAAGGAAAGCCCATTTTCAACAGTATTATATGTAAACACTAACTGAGAGAAGATAGTACTCACTATGTCCCAATGACCTTCATGGTATATTGAGTTGTCTGATCACCACCAAACATTCTCGCGATACCAAAGTCGGAGATCTTGGGGATCATATTTCTGTCTAATAACACATTGCTTGCCTTCATATCCCTATGGATGATCCTGACTCTCGAATCTTCATGAAGATATAGCAGACCCCGTGCAATCCCCAGGATGATCTCAAAACGGTTCTTCCATACTAGACACTTGCGCTTCTCTTCATCTGCACAATACATGAACAAACTGTGGTAAGCACATTGCACATGTAATCCCAGCACAAGTAGTTAGGAGTTGTTTCTGCCAAGAAAATGAACTGACCAAATATGAATGTGTCCAGGCTGTTGTTGGGCATGAACTCGTAGACGAGCATTCTCTCGTCCTCATCGATGCAGCAGCCAAGCAGCTTCACAAGGTTCCTATGCTGAAGCTTTGCTATGAGTTTCACCTCGTTCTTGAATTCCCCAACACCCTGCACTGACCTCTTAGATAGCCTCTTGACAGCCACTTCCTGTCCATCCTCAAGTTTTCCCTGCTCATCAATTTGACAGATCCATTAAACTAAAATCTACTGCTACAAGAATGTAGATAAAATAATAAGGTGCTATATATAGTATATAATTGATTCTCATCGTACCATATAGACGGAGCCAAATCCACCTTGCCCGATCTTACTATCCGGAGAGAAGTCATCCGTGGCAGTCAGCATGGCTTCTAGATCGAAGAACGGAAGGTCGAGATCTTTCCCGGAATCCATTCTGTTGTCCTCCAGCCGCTGATTCCGTGCGGGGCTCGCCGCGGGGTGTTTCCTGAGCCTCAGCGGAAGCGCGTCGTCCTGGCTACTTGGCGCCGTTTTGGCCTGACGTTTCTTCCTTGCCTTGGTCCTCCAGAAGCAGCAGCACCCCAAAATGGCCCCCAGAAGAAGCACCCCGGAAACAGTGGCGACGCCGGCGATCACCAGCTTCCGGTTCGGACGCCGGCGGCTAGCTGAAAATCAAATCAACGGTGAACGTCAGGTGACCCAGTCTGTCTAACACCGCAGCAGTACAAGTTAACATAATTATAGTGTTCTGTTAATAACTGGTTAATAGGCTCGTGTGTGAATTTGCGCACTTTCGCAGTCCAAGCAATGGCTCTTTAGTTTAACATATCCACGGCTCCGCACGGCATTTTCTCTACAACCATGTCACTTTCAGGTTGGGTGGCGATGCACATTTGAGTGTTTTTAGTGGCGTTCCTTGTGCGGGCTGCACCGCGCCTAATCAAATGATTAAGCTTTTCACTAAGTAATCCAGCGACTTTGGTGCTACGACTGACGGGTACAGCCTGCAGGGACCATGCCAATTTGCCAATGTTCGCAGGTAACCTTGCGTACGTCGACTTGTATGTATGAGGCTCTGACTGTTTCATTTCATCGATCGGCCAAACTCCCATGAGGAGGCCAACAAAAGACATGGATTCACATTGAATAAACACTGTATTAGGTATAGAAAGTGGTGCCAGCTCGTCCACGTGCAACGTGCATCCAGGTTGTCGACCGAGAGAAATGAAATGGCCGTGCAGGAGGACACAGTTTGATAGCTATCAGAATGGTTAGACGGGGAAGAAACGGAGAGCACATTAATACTGGACCTTGACAGAGATGTACTTGGACGCATGTGTAAATGCAACTAGACCGGCCGGCCAGGAGACGTTCTGGTGATGTGATTCTGGCTTCTTTGAATGGACCCGCGCCAGAAAATCACTATTTTCCAAGAACCCGTAATGGCTGCCGGCCAGTGGAGATTTCTCATTTCTAGCTAACATGGCCACTACATTACTAACTCTAGTAAACCTAATGGATACCAAATCTCTTTTCTATCAAGAACATGTTATTAGATGCAAGAGTGTTTTGAAGTAAAACGAGAATTAGAGTTTAACTGTGGTGTAATCGTAGAGCTGCAATAACCTGAAATGTGCTTAATTAAGAAGATGATGAGACGGAAGTCGTACCTGCGGCATTCAAGGCATCGACCTCAGACTGCGCCAGCCGGATGTACACGTCCTGCACCGCCGCCGGGTACTGCCTCATGTCCAGCAGATCGACGCCCCAGATGACGCACCCGCGGTTGATCCCGCCGCTGACGTTGGCGGCGGAGTAGGCCCTGCAGCTGCAGTTCGCCAGGCACACCTGCCGGCACTGGTCCAGCGTCATGTCGGCGTGCACCGTCGCGTTGGTCGCCTCCGGCAGCTTCATCCGGTCCACCACCCAGAACCCGTCCCCGGCGCCGCAGCTCAGGTTCGCCGTCCTGACGCAACCGCCGGAGCCGTCCCTGAGGTTCCACTGCTGCCTGGAGCGCGGCTCGAAGCCCGGCAGGCAGGTGCAGAGCGGGGTGCTGCTCATGTCGCAGTACCCGAACGGCCCGCACTTGCCGTAGGTGTCGCAGGGGTCCGTGGGGTAGTACCAGAAGCTGCTCCAGACGCCGTTGATCCACACGTAACGCTGCACCCGCCCCGCCGTGCCGTCCATGAGGAACCGGGACAGGAGGGAATGGTTTGTGATGGAGTAGCTGTAGTAGGTCTCGTCGGGGCTGTTCACCACCGCGAACACGAAGTCCTGCGACATGAGGTTGGGCACGCCGGTGAGCCCGGCGCCGTTGAACGGCCCGCTCGCGTAGATCTTTTCGGTTCCCTGGAAGAGGAAGAACTCCGGAAGGCCGCCTTGGACGAGCTTGAAGGTGAATTGCCCCGGCGAGGGGTCGGTGGGGCTGGCCCACGACGTGAGGTTCCTGGCGAGACGCCTCTTGACGTCCACCCCGAGCTTCATGCCCGGGAGCAGCGTGTCCGACGGGTAGTCGAAGCTCTGCCACGCCACGCTCTCCGGCGAGCCGCTCCCGTCGGAGCTGAGGAGGAAGTTGCCGTTGTCATGGAGCCGAGCGGCGGCGCCCGCAGATAGGCGCCGGGTGGGCGGCGGGGATGTCCAGACGGTGCTGTTCTGTCGGTCGAGGATGAGGAGGCGGCCGTCGGGGGCGAGGCGGAGGACGCCCGGGGTGCTGATGAGCGGGTCGTTGCGGTTGGCGACCCACACGACGGTCCTGCTCTTGACCGGGATGCTGGCGTACCAAATGCCGAGGTACGTCCTGCCGCCGGGCGGGCTGAAGAAGCCCAGCTCGAACACCCCCTCCGCCGACACGAGCGTCTGGTTGCCGGTGATGGACGAGGCCCGGTCCATGGTGTCTGTGGCGGCGACGACGGAGGTGGCGACGAGGAGGAGGAGGAGACGGATCGGGCGACGTGTCATCCTCATGCTCGCTCTGGAACTGGAACTGGTGGTTTGGTTTCCCTCTCAGAGCATGGCTTTGTGATGATGAGCGCCGACGCCGACCCGCACTGCACGGTGGTGATCGATCGTGCGGAGATGATTAGTTAGTTAAGCAAGCGGGTCGCGTGCTGCACTACTAATAGTTTCTCGGGATCCCCGCGAATCGGTCGTGGAAGAGAGCAGCGAGCGAGCGCGCTTTGGACCGTGCCAAAGTGAGAGGCTGGGAGCACTTGCTGATTTGATTGATCCTTTGAGGAATATCCTTTTCGCTGGTTTACTGAGCAGCAAAAGAGCTGGGTGGCTGGCATGGGCAAGGTGGCATGGTCAACGTTGGCTGCCCAGTCCGGGAGCACACGTCTGAGCTGGTCTTGGTGCGTAGTCTCCACCAAACAGGCCGGCACGTAGTACTACTAACAGGAGTGTGGCAACGAACCATCCTCGGCCTCCTCCACTGCGCACCTGTCGTGCGGTTCAGGGGTTGGTGCGGGGTTGGACTTGGGTCCGGACCCTCGGGCGGGTGCACATGCGCTGCCTTTTTCGGCTCCGGGGCGGCCGCGCACGAAGGAGCGCGGTGTCGTGACTCGCCAACGAACGGACGAAGGGACGGCGGCCAGACGCGGTCAGCGTTTAGTCGGTGGTCACGGGAGCTGCCATCTAAATCGGGTTAGGCGGATCGACATTGCTTGTGGCTTGTGAATCGAAATGTCGTGCGAATTAATACGGACAGGGATACGTACTAGTCAGCTAGTACTACGTTCATATTAGTAGTGTGTGCTCAAGCTTATGACGGCTTGGCTTGCACCGTCACCTGCAATGCAAATGGGAAACATCCGACTTTGTTCACCCGTGTAATTGAATGAGCTGACATGATCCACGACGATTATCATGTAATGCACTGTAATACTACTGTACAAGTGACGGCATCTCGCCGTCAGTTTGATGTAATGCGCTGTTTTCCCCCTTTGGTTGGAAGATTAATACACTACTATCGAACTACCGCAGCTTACACGTAAGCTGTGAAGTTGACTCTCTTGGATCAGTTGACATTTTTAACCTATGCTTTGGTCCTCGTCAGCTCTGGTCCGCATAGTAAATTCTACGGGTTGCATATGTGCACATGGGCACATGGTGTCCCCTCTGTCATACAACGTTTAGTTTGTATGGAAGAGAACAAGTGGGGAGACTTTTTAGCCATGGGTGCGGTTGCACCATACACACATAGACTGTTGAAAGAAAAGAAAAACTGCAGCTTGACATTTCAAAAGAAAATGCGAGAAACCGATCAGAGATTTACGTTCATGGTGCCCAAAGGAACATCGAGGGACTGTTTGGTAGTTCGCATTGTATATATGATTTAACTGGGCCTAGCTAAAATGATATCGGGTAAAAATCATGTTATACACTTTGTTTGATAGCCTATGTGAGGCTTGCCTGCATAAGGGGTCACCCTGTGCAAAACCGAATCGAAACCGAAAACCGAACGGGAAAAACCGAATCAAAACCGAAATTTAGGTTTTATCAGTTTTTGGTTTAGGTTTCAATTTCCAAAATACAAAACCATATGAAGTTCGGTTATTTAGGTTTTAAAACCGAAAAAACCGGTTAACCGATAAAAAACCGAAAGAAGCCCAGCCGGCCAGCCCAATGTCATTTCCACTCCACTCCTCAGTCAGGCCCAACCCAACTTCAAGTCTCCAAGTCCAACCCTAGTCCCACTCCCGTCCCGTACTCACGCACTCATGCCTCGGCGCCTCACGCACGCTAAAAGCGGCAGAGGCGTCCTGCTCCTGTGCTCCACCTGCGTCTAGCGCCCTACTGCTCAGGCACGGCGGTGCCCTACCTCAACCGCAGCAGCCGGGAGCCGGGACCCTCGAGGAGTCGAGGCCTTGCGCGGAGCAGCAAGTCCGTTCGTCCGTCCGGCACCGCACCAGGCCGCCGGTGGGCTTGAGCTTGTCGCGCTGCTCGCCGCGTCGCGCTCACCGCCCCGCGGCCGCGCCCAGCGCGTGGCCGCCCGCCCACTGCCCGCGCCCACGCCGTCGCTGCTCAGGTGTAACACCCTCACTGTCAGTGAACAGTAATCACTGTTACTGTTCATCTGCACTGTTCAAAACTTTTGGTTGATCCAATGGTTCAGTTCAAATTCAATTTTCCTTTGATATTGTTGCAAGCAAAGTGAACCTTGGGCTTTGATCATCATGGATGAAAACAAAGTCCAAGCCATTTGAGTTGAAATTCAAACAAACCCTAAAATGCCTTTTTATGAATATTAAAAATTATGGTGACAATAAATCTTTTCCAAAAATCTTGGAACCACTTTTATAAATTCACAAATAATCATTGGACCATGCCCATGTAATCATTGGTATTTATTGTGCTATGGAAAATTCTAAACAAATCAAAACAGTGGCCAAAAACCCTATTTAAATCATTTAATATTTAAATCAAATATTAAATGATTTTCTTTTGCCACCAAAATTTTTGTGGCACTCTGATCATGTGCAATATCAATTATGGATCAAGTTCCATATTTTACAAAATTGCCTAAGTGACTAAATTAAATGCAAAGAGAAAATACAAAAGAAAAGACAAGAAAAATAAAAACCTAGCCAAACCTACCCCCTGGGCAGAGCCCAGTTCCCTCGCTGGGCCACCCAGCCCATTCCCCTCCCCACCCCGAATCCAGCCCACCCCACCCGGTCATCCCCTTCCTCCCGTACGCCTCCAGGGCATGGCGTCCATCCGCCGACTCCATGACGGCGAGCCCCCCCCCCCTCCCGTGGAGGCCATCCGGTGGCTGGCCGGCGGCTACAAGAGGGCCAAGCCCCCCAGGCCGCGAAACCCTAGCCCCAAGCCCGCAGAGCTCGCCCCCTTTCCACATCGCGTCGCTTTTCTCCTCCCCGTGGTCGCCCAGCGCATCCGTGGCCACCATCGTCGTCGGCGACGCAGCCAAAGGCCTCTCCCCGCCGGATGAGGCTGTCCAGCAGCCGCCCCGTGCTCTGCTCCTTCTCGCTGCGCCTTCCTTCGTCACCAGGACGCCGCGCCGCCGTGAATCGAGCGCTCGACCTCGCCACAGACGCCGCAACCCCCCAGCCGGAATTGGCGCGCTCCGGGCCGCCTCACGCCTCTGAACCACGCCAACGGCTCCACTGTGAGCATACGCAACCCCCACAACTCCCCGTTCTCGAGTTCGCCCGCTAGTCGCCGTCCCCCAGCGAGAGCAGCTCCGGCCGCCGCCGCGGAGCACGACGTCGCCGTTATGGAACCCCCTTGGCCTCCATCTTGAGCACCAGTGGGTGCGCGGCCACCCCCTCGTTCGATCCCGCCACCTCCCGTATAGCTTGGTCACCGGAACCGGCCATGGTGGCCTCTCCATCGGGCTGCAGTCGCCGCCGGCGGGCTGGCTGTGGCCTGGGTGCCACTGACCCGTGGGCCCCGCCTCGCTAATCCCCCCTGACCAGTGGGCCCACCCCCCTTAAACCCCATTTAATTAAACCATATAACTGTTAATTAGTCCCTGTTAGGATGACAGATGGGTCCCACTTGTAAGTAGTTGAAGAAAATGAATTTATAATAATATCAGTGTATGACATGTGGGCCCTGGCATTTTTTTTAATTAAACTAAAATGATTTATCACATGTGAGGCTGACCAGTGGGTCCCCTTAGTCAGTTTGACCAGTCAACCCTGTTCTGGATAATGTTACTAAAAATAATAAAAGAAATTATTAAAAGGGATTTTTAATGTTTTAAAATTGATTAAACTTATAAAATCAATATCTTTTAATCCGTATATCGGATCGAAAAACTTTATACATGAAAGTTGATCAGAAAAATATAACGAATACGGATACGCTATCCGTATGTCTACCACACCCCCCTAACACACCGATCATTGACATTCCCCCCCCCCTCCGGGCTGTTTGTCGATAATTTCCGGTACCGATAAAAAGTACCCGGATGAATTTATTCCGAACACGAAAGTTGTTCGGAATAGTTCAACTAACACGGGTACACCCCCCTTATGTTTGTCGGATGTCCACGACACCTCCGGCTTGATCCTTCCCCCTCCGGACCCCCTGTCCGGTAATCACCCGGAGCTGGAAGTTCATCCCCGGATGAATTCCCGCTCCGAGCCTTATACATTGCACTGCGTTAGAACACCGTTAACATTTCATCTATCATGTCATGCATATGTTTTTATATTATTGCTGTGTATTTACTGTTTCCTCCCCCCCTTAATCTCCGGTAGCCCCCGCTGCTACCGCCGACTACACCGCTGCTGAGTACGACTACGTCGTCGACGACCCTACTACTACCGTCGAGCTTGCAGGCAAGCAGAGCCATTCTCTTCCCCAGATATCGCCTACCTTTCCGTACATTTCTTGCACTAGGCATTGTTACTGCTGCTGCTACGATTACAATCCTATTCAATTGCATAGCCTGATTTTTTGTCGCCCCGTGATGTACCTTTCCTGTATCCTATGCTGCCTATTATTACTTACGCATTATTCAGCAGTGAGCCCTGCGCATTGTTAGCTAGGATTAGATAGCGGGCCGTGATCACTCAGGGGAGTGAACACGGATACCATATATACAACTGCACAGGTACGGTACAAAGCAGACACCGCCAAAGGCCCCTATCTGGGTTATGCCTAGTCACCTCAAGTGTGAGCTATCAAGGAGTAATCCTTGTACTCCACCCGAGGCTGACTTTGTCTTGCCGCCGTAGGGTCCTGAAGAGCGGTTGTCCTTAAAGGTAAGAAAGTCGGGCGACCCAACGGTGCCCGCGAGCGGTATATCGTCGGGAACGACAGGGAGGGTACGACCGACGTTACTGGCGTGCTTGGCCCCTGCTCGTATCTCGCGAGAGTTACCAAACCACGAAAGTCGAGCTCTACCAAGAGCACACGCGAGACAAGGTAAGGAGACGGTTCACCTTGTTGGTAACCGCAGTGACTTGGTGGGACGACAGGGCAGGCACCGATGTACTGGTGGTCCTGACTGCTGTCGTTGACCGCGGGTCGGTTAAGTCGAGGCAACGATAACGGTTGTCATGCAGGTTAATTAAAATGCTAAATGGTTCGGCGGATGTCTTGAGTAGCCATTTTGGCTTGTACGCACTACCTACACGTGGGATAAGGAGTGTGGGCTCCCCTGCATCGTAGTCTCGTTCGAGGGTCTTCAGACGTCAGCAGTACCGCGGGCTGATTGCCGGGAAGTGGTGTTGTCTTCTCTTTGCTGCAGCAGGTGTGTTTGTATTTGCTTTGATTTTGCTTCACCGGCCAGTCACGCACCGTGCAGGAGTACGTTCGGGTTAGGGTCCAAAGCCCGGCGTACATAGGATATAGTCCGGCGGATGACCTCTCTGTTGATAGCCGAAGGATGGGCTACTTTGTGTCGGATAGCTTTGGTGGAGCGTTCCCTAACAAGGTTCCCGCCACCCTGGAGATCCGAGCGTCGTAGAGTCACGCCAGTGCACCCCTGCAGGGAAGATTAACCTATCGATAGCCGTGTCCACGGTAACAGGACGCTTTATGCTGAAGCTAGATCTTACCACTAGAAACTATCATTATTAAACTGTATGGTTCCGGGTTTTCTTCCTCGCGGGGATGTCGAGGAGGTGAACTCGGAGGCATTATTATTATTGTTAATCATTACAACTTATATTATACAATGTTGCAGCAACTTCTGCTTCGTTGTTACTTTATGCTTTATATGAACTGTTGGCTGATTCTTACCTCATGCTGCAAGACATCGTCGGAAGATGCTAGTCTTCGATAGGCCTAGCTTCTTATCCTTATTCTGATTTCTATCTTGCAGTCCACTATATACAGCCTCTTCTTTCCGTTGATACAATGCATAATGCTTAGTAGCGGACGTAAGACTCGCGGGTATACTAGATACTCACCTGCTTTTATTTCCTTTACTGTTTTGCCTGATCGGCCGCTGCAGTCGACGTTGGAGCCCAGGAGCAGGGGTACCCCGGAGGAGGATACTACTACGTCGAGACCCCCGCTGACCCGGACCAGGAGTAGTTTCGGAGGCTCCCAGGCAGGAGGCCTTGCCTTTTCGATCTGTACCTCTGATGTTATTCGTGCTAGCCTTCTTAAGGCAAAACTTGACTAACTATGTCTGTACTCAGATATTATGGCTTGTATAACTTATGTATTCGGGTCCGAGTGACCCCCCTTTATTGTAACATATTGGTTTATCCTTTTGTGTTTAGTGTTGTGCTGTGATATTCTCATCGTGGCACCCTAATCTCAGCCGTGTACCCTGCGTGTATGATTACTGTACACGGATTGATTTTGGGGGCGTCACAAGTTGGTATCAGAGCCGACTGCCTGTAGGAAGCCACCCTACCACTACCTGGTCGAAGTTGAGTCTAGACTTTGAAAAACTATTTTGCTAACTTAATATTTGGCTTACGGGCCCACATCGATGTCACTACGTGTGATATCTATGGTATTAGGATCCTTTTCTCCTTACCTATGCTCTGGGAATCTGCTCTCTTATCCTTGCTGGTAAGTTCTACAAAATCTGACATTAGGATCACGTTCTCTTGATTCCACCCGGTGTTTTTGGTGCTACCCCCATTGATTGAGTCGTGTCGCAGGCGTCGTACGCCAGATCCCAGACCGCGGATCCCATTCTCATTCTGGGCAGGCCGCGCGTTCGCTGGCATCAACTCCTGTGGCCAACAGTTTTCTTGCGGCGTGATTGACATAGTGGAATCTATGTCGCGTCGTGTAATCCTAACCGCGGTCTGCGCGCCGCCTAGTGTGTCCTTTTTCCTTAATTTTTACGACGTTACGCTGACCGATTTTCGATTGATTCTATGTGTGGATGTGTATGTCTTATATGACTACTCCTATATATCCGCGCCTCCTCTTTGTTGTCGCTTTACCTCTTACTCGTTTCCGGTATCTCGTTAAAATGTTCATCGCTGAAATACCCCTGTTAAATTCTAGCAGGATGGCTGGTCGTGGTGGTCGTGGTCGTGGTCGTGGTGCCAACGATCCACCTCCGCCGTCGGACTACATGGCCGCGATGATGCAGCAGTTTCAGATGAACCAAGTGTTTATGCAAGGAGTCATAGATCAGCTCCAGAACCAGCACCAGCATCAGCCGCCTGTGGTTACTCTGCGGGATTTCATGCGTCTCAATCCTCCTCTCTTCCACCAGCCTGAACAGCCGCTGGATGCCGATGATTGGCTTCGTGACATCACTCGTCAGCTGGAGTTCGCTAATGTGAGCGCTGCTGATTATGTCACCTTCGCGTCCTATTTCCTGCGTGGTCCCGCTGCTCAGTGGTGGGACACTTACAAGGGCTCGCTAGCTGAAGGGACTGTCGTCACCTGGAATGAGTTCAAGTCTGCCTTCCGTGCTCGTTATGTCCCCCAGGCAATTATGAACCGTATGAAGGCCGAGTTCCGCAACCTCGTTCAGGGCAACAAAACTGTCGAGGCATACCAGAGGGAATTCCTCCGCCTTTCCCGCTATGCTGCAAGTGACCTCCCCAATGATGCAAGTAGGCAAGAGAAGTTCCGTGATGGACTCAACGCAGATCTCCAGCTTGCACTGGCTTTGCACGTCTTCCCCGACTTCGCCACCATGGTGAACCAGACTATCACTCTTGAGACCGCTCAGCTTAAGTTCGGTGGTTTTCGCCGAAGCGCCCCCGTGATGCTGGCTCATCTTCGGGCACAGCACAGAAGCAACGCGTTTGGCTTCCGCACAGTGTGTATCGTCCAAATGCCCCTGTACCAAGGCCGTCATATGTTGCACCTCGTCTGCCTCCGCACCCGCCGAGACAGCCGAAGACTGATACTGCACCCCTCCGTCCTCAGGATGGCCTGTGCTTCAAATGCCATCAGCCAGGTCACTTTTCCAGAGACTGCCCCCAGCGACAGAGTCAACTGGTAGTTCACCCTGCGGGCCGTGGAAATGGCCGTGGCAACAACAGGACCCCCAACTATAACACTGGGTCTTCTTCTCACACTCGCGGACATGCTTACAACATTAATGTCGAAGAAGCTCAGGAGCAACCTGCTACCGTGATGGGTACCCTTCTTGTTAATTCAGTACCTGCTACTGTTTTATTTGATACAGGAGCATCGCATTCATTCATGTCAGAAGCATTTGCATTGTCGCATAACTTCATGGTAGAAAAGATGGATCCACCGATGGTTGTCCGCACTTCGATAGGACATTGCCACACCTCCAAGATAGTGCCCAAAACCATCGTCGAAATTGAAGGAATTGAGTTCCTTGCTTCCCCCATCCTCCTGAAGTCTTCCACTATAGACCTCATTCTGGGCATGGATTGGTTGAAAGTCCACGATGCCGCACTTTATTGTGGCACCAGTTCTGTCCAACTTTTTCACCCCTCCGGCGAGATTGTTAACCACACCACCCGGATTACCCGTGATGCTGAAACGCATATCTATATGACGAATGCTCTGAATGTCTCACCTCTTGACGGGATCGAGAACGTTCCAGTCGTTCGTGATTTTCCCGACGTCTTCCCAGAAGAACTCCCGGGAATACCCCCGATCCGAGAGGTTGAATTTGTCATCGACCTGAAGCCTGGCACCGTCCCTATTGCCAAGCGTCCCTATAAGATGCCACCTCACCACCTCCTTGAATTGAAGAAGGAGATCGACACGGCCCTCGAGAAAGGATTCATCCGTCCTAGTTCCTCTGCTTGGGGAGCACCTTCGCTCTTTGTCAAGAAGAGTGATGGCACGAACCGTTTGGTCCAAGATTACCGACCTATCAACCAAGCCACGATACAGAACAAGTACCCCCTCCCTCGGATCAATGATCTTTATGATCAACTTGCTGGATCCACGGTGTTTTCAAAACTCGACTTAAGGTTGGGTTACCATCAGATCCGAGTCCGTGAAGAGGACATTCCGAAGACCGCTTTCATTACTCGCTATGGTTCTTACGAGTACACTGTCATGTCCTTTGGCTTAACCAATGCTCCAGCCACCTTCTCCAGATTGATGAATTATATTTTCATGGAGTACCTCGACCAGTTCGTCGTGGTTTATCTGGATGATATATTGATATATTCCAAGAATGAGGAAGAACATGCTGAACATCTTCGTCTTATACTGGAGAAGCTTCGAGAACACAAACTCTACGCTAAGTATTCTAAGTGTGAGTTCTGGCTTCCTGAAGTGACCTACCTTGGTCACGTGATTTCCAAGGATGGCATTGCCGTCAACCCAGAACGTATCCAGGCTATTCTTGACTGGGCTCCTCCCAAGACTGTCAAGCAAGTCCGTAGTTTCCTCGGACTCGCCAGCTATTGCCGCCGTTTTGTTGAGAACTTCTCCAAGATTGCCAGGCCTCTGACTAACCTGCTGCACAAAGGCGTCAAGTTTGAGTGGACAGATAAATGTCAGGAAAGTTTCCAGGCCCTCAAGGACCAGCTCACTTCTCCCCCAGTGCTAGCTCCCCCTGATACTCAGAAGGACTTCGTGATTTATTGCGACGCGTCTCGTCAAGGATTAGGCTGTGTCCTAATGCAAGAGCGCAAAGTGATTGCTTATGGCTCTCGTCAATTGCGTGCTCACGAAGATAAGTATCCAACACATGATCTTGAATTGGCAGCAGTAATTTATGCATTGAAGCTGTGGCGACATTACCTCGTCGGTAATCGTTGCGAGATCTACACCGACCACCAAAGCCTGAAGTACTTGTTTACTCAACCCGACCTGAATCTCCGCCAGCAGAGATGGCTCGAGACAATAGCCGACTACAACATGGGAATTTCTTACACCCCTGGCAAAGCTAATGTGGTGGCCGATGCCTTGAGCCGCAAAGCCTATTGTAGTGAACTTGAAGTTCAAGTACAACAACCGCTTCTGTATGAAGAGTTACGCAAGCTAAACATCGAGATTGTTCCTCAAGGTTATGCAAATAACCTGGTTATCGAACCGGATCTCGTCAAATCCGTCAAGTGTATACAGTTTTATGATGATTTCGTACACAAGATTAAGCGCGATATCGCCAATGGGAGACCCTCACCTTTCACCATTGATAGCAAAGGTGCGGCGTTCTACCAGAACCGTTTAGTGGTTACTCACAGCAAGGGCAGGCATGAGAACCTGGATATGACCCCGAAGGTCATGAAAGCGGCTCACGATACCCCGTTGTCCATTCATCCTGGAAGCACCAAGATGTACCAAGACATTCGTCAGCAATTCTGGTGGCCTAACATGAAGCAAGACATTGCCCGATATGTTTCTGAATGTGACGTTTGCCGTCGCGTCAAGGCAGAACATCAGAGACCTGCTGGAACTCTACAACCACTCTCTATTCCTAAATGGAAATGGGACAAGATTGAAATGGACTTCGTCACCGGATTTCCCCGATCACAGAAAGGTCATGATGCCATCTTTGTCGTCATCGATCGATTCTCCAAGGTTGCTCACTTTCTGCCAGTCAAGGAGACGATCTCTGCTAGTCAGTTAGCAGACTTATATGTTTCCAGAATCGTGTCGCTCCACGGTATTCCGTTGGAGATCAGTTCCGACCGAGGCAGCATTTTCACCTCTAAGTTCTGGGATAGTTTCCAAGAAGCTATGGGCACTCACCTGAGTTTCAGCACCGCTTATCACCCCCAGTCGCAAGGACAAGTCGAACGAGTCAACCAAGTGCTTGAAGACATGCTTCGAGCTTGTGTCATTTCATTCGGTAAGAAATGGGAGGAATCTCTTCCATTTGCCGAATTCTCGTACAACAATAGCTATCAAGCTAGTCTGAAGATGGCACCCTTTGAAGTTCTCTATGGACGTAAGTGTCGAACCCCTCTGAATTGGTCCGAAACTGGAGAACGAACTCTCATTGGTCCGGACATTATTCAGCATGCCGAAGATCAGGTTCGCGTTATCCGTGAACATCTGAAAGCTGCTCAGTCTCGTCAGAAGAGCAACTATGATCGCAAGCACAAAGAAATGGTCTATCAACCTGACGAATATGCTTACCTCCGTGTCACCCCGATGCGAGGCACTCACCGCTTCGGGATCAAAGGCAAGTTAGCTCCTCGCTACATTGGCCCGTTCCGTATCCTTTCCAGGAGTGGACCAGTGGCATACCGATTGGAATTGCCTCCGAACCTCTCTCAAGTCCACGACGTATTCCACGTGTCGCAACTCCGACGCTGCTTCAAAGACCCTATTCGTGAAGTGGAACATGATATGATTAAATTGCAACAGGACTTGACTTATCAAGAACATCCGAGCCGCATTCTCGATCAGTCTGAACGCAAAACCCGCAACAAGACAACCAAGTTCCTCAAAGTTCAGTGGTCGAATCATTCTGAAGATGAAGCCACTTGGGAACGCGAAGATCGTCTTCGTGAAGAATACCCCGATCTTTTCCCCTCTACCGCTTAGATTCTCGGGACGAGAATTCTTGTAGTGGGGGAGATTTGTAACACCCTCACTGTCAGTGAACAGTAATCACTGTTACTGTTCATCTGCACTGTTCAAAACTTTTGGTCGATCCAATGGTTCAGTTCAAATTCAATTTTCCTTTGATATTGTTGCAAGCAAAGTGAACCTTGGGCTTTGATCATCATGGATGAAAACAAAGTCCAAGCCATTTGAGTTGAAATTCAAACAAACCCTAAAATGCCTTTTTATGAATATTAAAACTTATGGTGACAATAAATCTTTTCCAAAAATCTTGGAACCACTTTTATAAATTCACAAATAATCATTGGACCATGCCCATGCAATCATTGGTATTTATTGTGCTATGGAAAATTCTAAACAAATCAAAACAGTGGCCAAAAACCCTATTTAAATCATTTAATATTTAAATCAAATATTAAATGATTTTCTTTTGCCACCAAACTTTTTGTGGCACTCTGATCTTGTGCAATATCAATTATGGATCAAGTTCCATATTTTACAAAATTGCCTAAGTGACTAAATTAAATGCAAAGAGAAAATACAAAAGAAAAGACAAGAAAAATAAAAACCTAGCCAAACCTACCCCCTGGGCAGAGCCCAGTTCCCTCGCTGGGCCACCCAGCCCATTCCCCTCCCCACCCCGAATCCAGCCCACCCACCCGGTCATCCCCTTCCTCCCGTACGCCTCCAGGGCGTGGCGTCCATCCGCCGACTCCACGACGGCGAGCCCCCCCCGTGGAGGCCATCCGGCGGCTGGCCGGCGGCTACAAGAGGGCCAAGCCCCCCAGGCCGTGAAACCCTAGCCCCAAGCCCGCAGAGCTCGCCCCCTTTCCACATCGCGTCGCTTTTCTCCTCCCCGTGGTCGCCCAGCGCATCCGTGGCCACCATCGTCGTCGGCGACGCAGCCAAAGGCCTCTCCCCGCCGGATGAGGCTGTCTAGCAGCCGCCCCGTGCTCTGCTCTTTCTCGCCGCGCCTTCCTTCGTCACCAAGACGCCGCGCCGCCGTGAATCGAGCGCTCGACCTCGCCACAGACGCCGCAACCCCCCAGCCGGAATTGGCGCGCTCCGGGCCGCCTCACGCCTCTGAACCACGCCAACGGCTCCACTGTGAGCATACGCAACCCCCACAACTCCCCGTTCTCGAGTTCGCCCGCTAGTCGCCGTCCCCCAGCGAGAGCAGCTCCGGCCGCCGCCGCGGAGCACGACGTCGCCGTTATGGAACCCCCTTGGCCTCCATCTTGAGCACCAGTGGGTGCGTGGCCACCCCCTCGTTCGATCCCGCCACCTCCCGTATAGCTTGGTCACCGGAACCGGCCATGGTGGCCTCGCCGTCGGGCTGCAGTCGCCGCCGGCGGGCTGGCTGTGGCCTGGGTGCCACTGACCCGTGGGCCCCGCCTCGCTAATCCCCCCTGACCAGTGGGCCCACCCCCCTTAAACCCCATTTAATTAAACCATATAACTGTTAATTAGTCCCTGTTAGGATGACAGATGGGTCCCACTTGTAAGTAGTTGAAGAAAATGAATTTATAATAATATCAGTGTATGACATGTGGGCCCTGGCATTTTTTTTAATTAAACTAAAATGATTTATCACATGTGAGGCTGACCAGTGGGTCCCCTTAGTCAGTTTGACCAGTCAACCCTGTTCTGGATAATGTTACTAAAAATAATAAAAGAAATTATTAAAAGGGATTTTTAATGTTTTAAAATTGATTAAACTTATAAAATCAATATCTTTTAATCCGTATATCGGATCGAAAAACTTTATACATGAAAGTTGATCAGAAAAATATAACGAATACGGATACGCTATCCGTATGTCTACCACACCCCCCTAACACACCGATCATTGACATTCCCCCCCCCCTCCGGGCTGTTTGTCGATAATTTCCGGTACCGATAAAAAGTACCCGGATGAATTTATTCCGAACACGAAAGTTGTTCGGAATAGTTCAACTAACACGGGTACACCCCCCTTATGTTTGTCGGATGTCCACGACACCTCCGGCTTGATCCTTCCCCCTCCGGACCCCCTGTCCGGTAATCACCCGGAGCTGGAAGTTCATCCCCGGATGAATTCCCGCTCCGAGCCTTATACATTGCACTGCGTTAGAACACCGTTAACATTTCATCTATCATGTCATGCATATGTTTTTATATTATTGCTGTGTATTTACTATTTCCTCCCCCCCTTAATCTCCGGTAGCCCCCGCTGCTACCGCCGACTACACCGCTGCTGAGTACGACTACGTCGTCGACGACCCTACTACTACCGTCGAGCTTGCTGGCAAGCAGAGCCATTCTCTTCCCCAGATATCGCCTACCTTTCCGTACATTTCTTGCACTAGGCATTGTTACTGCTGCTGCTACGATTACAATCCTATTCAATTGCATAGCCTGATTTTTTGTCGCCCCGTGATGTACCTTTCCTTTATCCTATGCTGCCTATTATTACTTACGCATTATTCAGCAGTGAGCCCTGCGCATTGTTAGCTAGGATTAGATAGCGGGCCGTGATCACTCAGGGGAGTGAACACGGATACCATATATACAACTGCACAGGTACGGTACAAAGCAGACACCGCCAAAGGCCCCTATCTGGGTTATGCCTAGTCACCTCAAGTGTGAGCTATCAAGGAGTAATCCTTGTACTCCACCCGAGGCTGACTTTGTCTTGCCGCCGTAGGGTCCTGAACAGCGGTTGTCCTTAAAGGTAAGAAAGTCGGGCGACCCAATGGTGCCCGCGAGCGGTATATCGTCGGGAACGACAGGGAGGGTACGACCGACGTTACTGGCGTGCTTGGCCCCTGCTCGTATCTCGCGAGAGTTACCAAACCACGAAAGTCGAGCTCTACCAAGAGCACACGCGAGACAAGGTAAGGAGACGGTTCACCTTGTTGGTAACCGCAGTGACTTGGTGGGACGACAGGGCAGGCACCGATGTACTGGTGGTCCTGACTGCTGTCGTTGACCGCGGGTCGGTTAAGTCGAGGCAACGATAACGGTTGTCACGCAGGTTAATTAAAATGCTAAATGGTTCGGCGGATGTCTTGAGTAGCCATTTTGGCTTGTACGCACTACCTACACGTGGGATAAGGAGTGTGGGCTCCCCTGCATCGTAGTCTCGTTCGAGGGTCTTCAGACGTCAGCAGTACCGCGGGCTTATTGCCGGGAAGTGGTGTTGTCTTCTCTTTGCTGCAGCAGGTGTGTTTGTATTTGCTTTGATTTTGCTTCACCGGCCAGTCACGCACCGTGCAGGAGTACGTTCGGGTTAGGGTCCAAAGCCCGGCGTACATAGGATATAGTCCGGCGGATGACCTCTCTGTTGATAGCCGAAGGATGGGCTACTTTGTGTCGGATAGCTTTGGTGGAGCGTTCCCTAACAAGGTTCCCGCCACCCTGGAGATCCGAGCGTCGTAGAGTCACGCCAGTGCACCCCTGCAGGGAAGATTAACCTATCGATAGCCGTGTCCACGGTAACAGGACGCTTTATGCTGAAGCTGGATCTTACCACTAGAAACTATCATTATTAAACTGTATGGTTCCGGGTTTTCTTCCTCGCGGGGATGTCGAGGAGGTGAACTCGGAGGCATTATTATTATTGTTAATCATTACAACTTATATTATACAATGTTGCAGCAACTTCTGCTTCGTTGTTACTTTATGCTTTATATGGACTGTTGGCTGATTCTTACCTCATGCTGCAAGACATCGTCGGAAGATGCTAGTCTTCGATAGGCCTAGCTTCTTATCCTTATTCTGATTTCTATCTTGCAGTCCACTATATACAGCCTCTTCTTTCTGTTGATACAATGCATAATGCTTAGTAGCGGACGTAAGACTCGCGGGTATACTAGATACTCACCTGCTTTTATTTCCTTTACTGTTTTGCCTGATCGGCCGCTGCAGTCGACGTTGGAGCCCAGGAGCAGGGGTACCCCGGAGGAGGATACTACTACGTCGAGACCCCCGCTGACCCGGACCAGGAGTAGTTTCGGAGGCTCCCAGGCAGGAGGCCGTGCCTTTTCGATCTGTACCTCTGATGTTATTCGTGCTAGCCTTCTTAAGGCAAAACTTGACTAACTATGTCTGTACTCAGATATTATGGCTTGTATAACTTATGTATTCGGGTCCGAGTGACCCCCCTTTATTGTAACATATTAGTTTATCCTTTTGTGTTTAGTGTTGTGCTGTGATATTCTCATCGTGGCACCCTAATCTCAGTCGTGTACCCTGCGTGTATGATTACTGTACACGGATTGATTTTGGGGGCGTCACATCAGGCGGCCGCCACCGACGCCGCGCTCGCCACCCCCCGGCCGCGCGCCAGCCAACCCTGGCCACCCTGTGCCCATCCTGGGCACGCCCTTGCCTCGCCGTTGACAACAGCCCGTGCCCAAGCACCTCTGTCTGTCCTGGGCGCCACCACCCCATGCCCTTCTCGGCTGCCGCCTTCAGTGCTACACTGCTACTTCCACTGCACAGTGCTGCTGTTGCTGAATGTTGCTGCTTTACCCCCTTTGGATCCTAAAAAACAACAACAAATGCACTCCAATTATAGCTAAAAATGATATGAGCCTAAAGTAGATGTATCAAGCTTCAACTTGTTCCACAGGACCAACTCCAGTAGATGTAATAATTTTTTTGATGACTTCAAATTCGCGTCAATTTTGGTTAATTTGGTTATTACCGAAACCGAACCGATAACAAATGGTTATTACCGAAACCGAACCGTATCTATGTACAAAACCTTATAAACCGATGTATACAAACTGTATAAACTGAAAACCGTATAAACCAAACCGAACCAAACCAAAAAAACTGAACGCACAGGCTGAATAAGGGGGACGACCTGTACCAACGTTTGGTAGTCTGTGTTGGCTAGGATGATGCAGTACGCCGTGTTTGGTTTTGTAGATGCTTTCTGAAGTAGCATGATTCAGAGCTAGTGGCTACATGTAGACAAAGGTTATGCCAGTGATGTGCTTATGGTCACCCAGTTGTATGAACTTCGATGAGCTGCTTGCTCAACGTCATCATCACCCGTGGTACTCCAACGACCTGTTTTCTCAGTGTCATCATCATTTTTGTGGTTCTACGACGAGTTGTTTGCTCAGCACCAACACCACTGCCTTGTAAATTGATCGTTATCAGTTGTGCTCATGCCTAGCCGATGATGTCCTCGTGGCTATTTAGTTGTAGCACTACTCAAATAGGTTCCTGGGCACCCATGGAACTCCAGCGAGCTGCTTACTCAGCGCCACCTCACCGGGAGTACTGCTACTAGAAGTAGTGCTTCGATGAACATAATTAGGGATCACGATGTCATTCTACTTGATATTTCACACCTCACCGAAATCCATAAAGACCATAAACGAAGTGTATTGATACACCTTTGATAACCTGCAATAAATAAGTTCTCTTATCATTTCTAGAAATCCATAAAGACCAAATAGCGTCGAGCGCTCCCACCCTAAGAAGAATTCAAAACCTATAATCAACCTCATGTAACCAGTTTTCAAATATGTTAGCAACACTACGTGGAAGATATAGTTCAGAAGCTACTTGGAGGACTGACCATATAGAATGAACTAATTTACATTCAAAGAACGTATGCTTTATTGTTTCATCATGATAACAGAAAATACATTGCGCACTTCCATGTCAATTCCTCTTAAAAAGGTTACCTTTAGTTATAATGACTCCTCAACGTAGATACCATGAAAAGATTTTTTTTATTAAGCAGTATCGTCATGCTTCAAATCTTTTTGTTATTATCCACTTGTACGTCTAGTTGGAGCAAAGCTTTATATATAGATATATTCCACAGAGAATTCACCACTCTCGTGTAGGTTCAAACGACATACATTGGCTCCTCGTGACAAATGTGTCGTGGAGAGGCGTTGTACTAATGTGCTCCATGATTCTCGTCTGGAGCCAATTAAATCTCTTCTTAACGTCACATTAGGTGGAAAGGTTTCTAGAACCGCAGTGATAGTATCACCCTTGTGGAGTAAAATATTGTATAGAGCATGATATTGTCCCGGAGTGTGTCATTACCTAGGCACTTATCCTCTTAGAATCTATTTTTTGAACCATCCTTAATAGAGAAGAAACCAAAAGTGGAAGAAATATTTCTTCATAGCCATCAGGCCATCCAAAAGTGTGAATCTCTAGGATTCCAACATATTTGGGATATTTCCTTTGAGCCCACATATTTATTCCAAAGGAGGGTTTTCCATACATCATCTTCGTACAATAGCTTAAAAATCCATTTGCAAAGGAGAACGGTCATTTTAACCTCAAGGTCATGGATTTCCAATCCTCCTTAGTTTTTGGTTCGACAAACCACACTCCATTGAGCTAGTTGATATTTCTTTCTCTCGCTATCTCCTTGCCAAAAGAATTTTGATCGGAGATAATTCAATTTATGTAAGACTATTATAGAAAGTTTGAAGAATTATATCATATACACTACCATATTATTGAGAATTGAATTTACGAGACCCAATCTTCGGCCCAGAGATAGCAATTTTCCTTTCCAACTCCTTCACCCTTTTTGTAGTCTCTGCTCGACTCATTTCCATTAGCATTTGCGAGTCTCCGACAATGCATCTGTATACCTAATTAACTAATAGGAAACTAGCATTGATCGCACCCAAATAATTCAGCATATAGGTGGGCCTCATCCTATTCCTCCCCAAAACAAAACAATTCGCTTTTATTAAAGTTTATCTTAAGACCTGAAAGCTACTCGAAAGATGATAAAATAAATTTCAGATTTCTTCCCTTTTCTAGAATGTGTTACATAAAGAGAATTGTGGCATCGATGTATTGAAAGATATAAAGTACACCATCCACTAGGTGATTAACTACTCCCTCAATTTGACCATCAACCTTTCTGCGCTCTATCATGACAGATAACATATTCGCCACTATATTAAATAACATTGGCGATAATGGATCACCTTGTCACAATCCTTTCTTCGTTTGGTACTATCATCCAACAAAATCATTGATTTTAATGGCATCAATACATCCAGGAACGGAGTTATGGATCAAGAACCCTACTCTACAGAGCATCCTTCCATTCCGTAAGTTTGTTAGAGAAAAGACCACTTGACTTTGTTATAAGCTTTTTCAAAGTCAGATTTAAGCAAAACCCTATTCAACCTTTTATGAAGTATGTGCACTCTTTCATGAAGGATTACAACCCCATCTAGTCTAGGTAGGACGAACTAGATGGTCGGCCCGCGAGTACTTAAGTCTAATCGTTGCAAAATTTGTCCATATTTCAATACTAACATTAATGAGGTAGATAGGTCTATATTGTTGAATTAGTCCTTTAGCCTCATTAACATTAAGTAATAAAACTATATCTCCAAAATTTAAGAGAAAAGAATTCTAGTGGTCCAGCATTAGGGTAGCTGAACAACTCTAGAAGATCCGACTTGATAATCTCCTAGAAGTTTTGATAGAACACCACCGGAAAACCATACGAACCAGGGGATTTGTTATGTTCCATCTAGAAAACTACATCTTTTACTTCCTCCTTAGTATATGGAGCTGTTAGAAGGTTATTTTCCTCAACAAAAACCTGCGGAATATCATCTGATCGGGACTCTTCCATTGAGAAGTTCCCTTTTCTAGGGATCTGAACATATTTTTATAATAATATGCAATATAGGATTTGAGTTGCTCTTGCCCCTGAATCGTACCCTCGTCATGAAATAGATAATGAATAAGTTTCTTTCGGTGTCTGCCATTGGCCACACCATGGAAGTGTCTTGTATTCAAATCCCCTTTCAGAAGAAATATTTTTTTTTGAATGTAGATACCATTAGATCTCCTCTTCTCTCAGGGTTCTAGCTATCTGTGCATTCCCTTGATTCTTCACTACTGGAAAAACGGCTATAGATAATATGGACACTAATGGCGCATTACCCATGAGGTGCGCCACTACTAAATAGCCCTGGTGCGCCATTAGTGCCCTTGTTACTAATGGCTCATGTCCCCACCCGTGCGCCATTAATTGAAGAATTGCTCCTGGACCAACACCACTTCCCCGGCTTAGCAATGTCGCATCCTCACCGCGTGCGCCATTAGCATTCCTGGACCTTAATGGCGCATATCTTTACGGTGCGCCATTACTGTTCCATTTTCCTGGGCCCACCTTGCCTCAGACCTGGGCCCGCCTTTCCCCAGAGTTAGCAATGGCGCACCACGTAGACGTGCACCATAAAAAGCCCCCTAATCCCTGCCCTACCCTAATCCCCACCTCCCGCAAACCCTAACCCCCACAACTCACGGCCCCGATCCAATCTAGAACGCAACACCGTCGCCGCGACCCCGTCGCCGTCGCCGCCCTCCGCCCTCTCCCCTCACCGCCGCCGCGACCCTGCGCCCCTCCGGCAAGCTTCCCCTCCCTTCCTCTCTCTCCCTCTCTCTCTTAACGTCCCCCGTCCGTTGTCCCGAAGCAGTAGCCTTATCCTCTCTCACCTCCACCTCCGCCCGCTCCGCCAAGTTAAGGATGAACTCTGACCCCACTCCCCCTACCACCTGCCTCCCTCCTATCGGCGCCGCTCCTCGGCCGCTTAATTCGGCCGCCTAGTCAAAGCATTCGGGCCCGATGGTCCGGGGATTAGATGGGTGGGTCGCGCCGTGTCGGCACAGGTCTCTGTGTGAATTAGGGCGCGGGGATGAGGTTTCAGTAGGTTGTGCCGGAGAATTTGATTGGTATGCTGGTCTGGGTCCAGGATGTTGTATGCTTTGCTATTGTGCATGTTTACGGTGGGATTGGAGCAGTTCCGCCTAGATGCCGCTTGCTGTCGGCGCTCGCCCGGCTCGCTGCGTCTTGGCTTGGTAGTGGTTCATATCCTACTGTGATGGGTACATTGGCGTGGAATGGGGTTGGATGTGGCATTGGGAATTGGTGAGAAATCACTGTGAATTGTTCTCTATGGGGTGGGCGTACTGCAGACTGTTCAGGGTCCCCTGCTCTATCGGTTGTGTGCTTGTGCTCTATCGCGGTTGGGATTGTTTGGTTTTATTATGCTATTGTTCAGCTAGTCAGAGCAGGAGCTACATGTGTTGTGCAATTTTGCAATGAGAATTGCAGTTTGTTTATGGTTGCTTACACACTGATTATATAGCTAATCTTAAATCCGAAGAATGTTTTGGTGTTGTATAGTGTAGAAGGATAGAGAGGGGTTTGGTGAAATCGATGTTTATTGCTTGAGCCTTGGAGGCATATATATAGGAGTACAATGATCTACTTGGAGTACAAGTCAAGGTAGAAGAGTCCTACGCTATCTATGTTTCCTAGTATAATCCATATACTCAACATCCCCCCGCAGTCACAACGTAGCGACACAGACGGTGAGACTGGAGAAGAATCCAAAGGCAGAGCCGACGAACATCCCGACCACAGTCGCAACGGTCGACGCATCGCGGAGTTTGTGGCTGGAGTGGAAGCCAACGAGGTTCCCAAGCAGGCGGTAGCCCTTTATGTCGTTGTCAAAGTAGCCGAGAGCGTAAGGTGGTGAAGCTGTAGTCAAGGTAGCCGTGCAAGAAATGTCGTGGTCGATGTCAAGTCGGGGTAGACGGTGTCGAGGTAGTCGCCGAGGAGCCGCGGGTGCAAGGAAGTCAGGAGCGTAGCGCGGCTCAGGAAGAGCGGCACTGGCGGGCAGTCGTCAGTCATAGCACGAGACGTCGCGAAAAAGATGGTGGTGACGTCCGGAAGGAGACGGTGTTGACGAAGCGTAGCGCTAGGTTTTCCAATCCCGGGGACACGTCGTAGACGAAGGCACGCGTCGGTGTTGCCAGCACCGGGCATGCGTAGACAGACGAAGACGATGTTGACGAAGCGCCGCACCAGGCTTGCCAGGCCCGGGAACACGTCGTAGATGAAGGCACACACTGGGAAGACCTCGGGGCGGCGGCGGCGACCGCGTGCGGCGACACTACGGCCCGTGGGGGCGACGCAGCGGCGGCGTGCGTGTCTGGCAGCCGCGGGGAAGGCCTCGGGGCGGCGGCGTGGACCGCTGCGGCCCGTGGGGGCGACGCAGCGGCAACGCAGAAGTTGGGGCAGCCACAGGGAGAATCACGGGGGCGGCGCTGCGGCCCGAAGGGGCGACGCGGCGGCCGCCCGATGCTCGATTGGTGGATAGGCGCTCGTACTCGGGGGGCGTTCTTCACGGAATCCGGCGGAGGCGCACGCGGACGACTGTACGGGTCGTCAACGCGACGCGGAGGGGGCGATCGCGCGGGCGGGCGGGTGATCAATCCGATCGCCCGCGAGGTGGAGGAGCGCCGCTCGGCGTGTTGATGACGACGGGGGGGGGGGGGGGGAGCAAACCAGCAGCGCCGGTGCGGCGCGGGACTAGCCGACACGACTCCAACGGTGACGGGCCCCAGCCGGGGTGTCGGGGACGTCACGGGTCCAGCCGGCGCACGCCCGATCGACGCGGGGCCAGTCGGTGTGACCCCAGCTGGCGCGGGGCCAGCCAGGGGTTATGGACGTCGCGGGTCCAGGGGCGTCGCGGGGGCCGGGGCGGGCTGTAGTCGGTGGCGGCGATGGCGGTGGAGGACTCCGATCTGAAGCAGGGGCGACGACGACCGGCGTGGGCGACGGTCGGGCTAATGCGCGGAAGGCGGCCACTACGGGCCGCCGTGTCGGTGAAGAAGTTGGCAGTCGCGCCGGAGTCGAAGTAGAGGCGCAGTGGATCGACGATGGCGATGGGCGACGCAAACCGATCTTAGATTGGAAAACCAAAAAAGACGTCGATCAAGATGACCGGCGGAGAGAAAAGGTCCCGATCAAGGGATCGGGAGAAATGACTCTAGGGCAGCCGATCCACTGGATCGGCGGACGAACCCTAGTTACGGGCGGCGCGGCCCCCAGCGCCGGCGATCAGGGATCGGCGCCGGGGGCGGCGCGGGCGGAAGCGACGGCGGCGGCTAGGGTTTAGGACCGGTTAGGCTGATACCATGTAGAAGGATAGAGAGGGGTTTGGTGAAATCGATGTTTATTGCTTGAGCCTTGGAGGCATATATATAGGAGTACAATGATCTACTTGGAGTACAAATCAAGGTAGAAGAGTCCTACGCTATCTATGTTTCCTAGTATAATCCATATACTCAACATATAGTGCGTAAATTTGAAGTCGTGTGCGCTCTGTTGCTTCTTGGTCAATGGTCATGCATGTTGTTACTAGAACACAAAGTAGGGAAGAAGAGTGGTGAACTGCTGTTTAATCTGAGAACAAAATTTGAGGACATGCACATAATTCTGTTTTCAACCAATACCATGGAAAACCCTGATTATTTGTATATATGTTTCGGTGCACATCTGTAGGGCACAAAACACTTAATGTATCAATTTTGATTTAGTTCCTTCGCCTCCACTGCCTTTATCTGGAGTGAAGCTTGCTTTTGTTTTCTTGTTCTTACAAGATCTCCATGTTCTGAGATTTTCATATGTTTTAGTACAGTACATTGTTCTGCCATTCTGATACTAGATGACCCATTGTGCCAATGGCGCAAAGGGCCGGAGAGAACCAGGTTCTCGTTGGTTATTAATTTGCAATGAGATAAAACGCATGTCATGCCATTTGGTTCGGAAGCCCAATTTAAACCAACAACTAAAAACATTTTTTTTTCTTACCTTAAGAATGCTTGGTTTGTAGTTTGAATTGACATGAATTTTTGAATGCAAATGAATGGTTAGGGTGCCAAAGAACATTTTGTGGTTTCATCATTTCCATTCCTATAAATAGCACACTTATATAAGTTCTGTAACAAGTAATACAATGATAATGTGGTCTAATAGTTGCAAACAAGTCTTGCAATTACATAGTCAAAAAGGCATAAACATATATTCACAAAACATCATAGCTCTGCACTTAAGCCTTTCTATCGGTTCTTCAATGTTCACGAAAGTTGTGTTCACAAAACAGTCTTCTTTTATTACATCAAAAGATCAATACAACTGTACTGAAAGTGTCATATATAGCTTTGGTAAAATGAAGATATATAAATAACTATTCAGTGCAAAGTCAAGTTCTAGCCATTGTTCTAGGAAATTATTATCATATAAAGTATTTTTTCCTATACTTAGTTTAAAGATCCCAAGAAGTCAACTCCATTTCTCTCATGCAAGTTGATAGATATAAGGACTTGTATTTATATTCTTCACATTTTTCAACTCCATTTAAAGATGCAGGCCAATATCTTCATATAAGAACAGTTTGACACTGCTTCACACGCATGAAAACCAGAAGGCAGTTGGAAGAAAAACTAAGAAATAATTAACTCCCTGGTCAAAGTTTTCTTGACATATCAGACAGCTTTCTTGACATATAATCATTTTATGATGTACTATATCAATAAATAAAATAATAAATGTATAATGATGCCAAAGAAGCTCAAAGTATAATAAATGTATGATGATGCCAAAGAAGTAAGATAGAAAATAATGTGGAAGAACTAAAGCTCAAACTTGTTACATGGCTCGGAGGAATATGCATCCCACTAAGAACGACCAAGTAGCAAGGTGCCAAACTATATATGACATTTTCAGGTGTTATACGTCCTGCAAGTAAAAGCATAAACAGGAAAGTGTGAGGGTGATGGTAGAGGTGATGTAACAACCTCAGATCCAGTACAGTAATCACTACAGTGATTCCACTGTTAGTGATCATTACTGTTGATGATCAAGCCATGATCACCTTTAATCATAACTCTGTCAAATTCTCACCCTGATAAATTTTTCAAATTGGGTAAATTATAAAACTTTGCTCCAAGAATTGTGGATGCCAGTCAATCAGCATGATCATGGTTAAACCAAGTCACCCTTAGTCCTTATAATAATCATAAGTCTATGTTGATTGTGAAACCAATCTTGTGGTGTCATCAAAAAGTATTTTGAAAGTTAATATAAAAATGAAATCATAGTTAAACCAAATGATGGAATCTATTTATAAAGTGCCTAGCAATCATTAGGCCATGATAATGTAGTAATGTATATTTTATTAAAGTGATTTAGTAATATTATGAAATAAAATAATTGCTTGGGGATTATTAAGTTGCCATGAAATTTTTAATAAACATATGGGAATTTTAAATGCACTAAAAATTATGAGACCAATTTTATAAAATGCCTAAATAACAGTAAGCTATATTCAAAGTGAAATGGGATTTTATTACCATGTTTCAAAATGTTAAACAAATAAAAACAGTACCAAAACAATGTAATTTAATATCTTTTTATATAAAACAAAATGCAAATGAATTTATAAATGCCCCAAACTTTTTGTAGCACTGAAATGGAGCATAACACTAATTATGGAACCTATTACCTATTTTACAAAAATACAAAAGTATATAAAATAAATAAAACGGTAAAGAAAGAAAACAAAAACGAAAAGGAAATAAAAATCGCTATCCTACACCCTGGGCACAAGGCCCACCCGAGCCCAGCCCCCCCTCTCTCTCCCCTTCCCCCTGTTCCCTCTCCCACCCCGGCGACAGTGGCGCCACGGCCACGGCCCCCCTCACCTGCCCCCCCTCCCTCACCTGCTCCCTCGTGGAGATAAGGCCCCCCCCCACCTGCCCCCTGACCCCCTGCCCACTTCCCCTCCTCTCTCTCACTAGTTGGACCCTCCCCGTGCGAGCTCCACCACGACCGTGGATGAGCCACCGCGCACCGGCGTGGCCACCGGCCACCACGGGTCTCCCCTCTGTGTCCCGGGGCTCCGCCGCGTCCGTCCACATCGGGGCCGCGCTTTGGATCAAGCCGGAGGCCACTTCAGCGGACGAATCGAACCATTCCTCCCCGCCGGTCATCAACAGCCGCCGCCGCCATTGCAGTTGGTCCGCGCCACCCCGAGCTCTTCCAACGCGCTCTCGAGCCCCCTGGCCCGCCCTGCTGTCCCCTGTGAGCCTCGCCTTCGACCGCCCCCTATTCCTTTCTGATTGGACGCCGTAGGCCTCCGTCGCGCCATGTTCCGACCGCCATGGCCAGGAGCTCGGACTCCTTGCGCCCCCGTGCTGCTGCTGCTGTGCGTCGCGCATGACCTCGCCGTGCTCCCCCGTGCTCGGCCGTGCCCTGATGCACGCGCGCGCGCGAGGCCGTGATCGCACCGGCGCTGCTCCAGCCACCGTGGTGTGGTCGCCGTCGTGGTTTCCCCGCCGCCGGCGTGTGGTGTTAGCCAGGGGGCTAACGCACTGACGTGTGGGGCCACCCTGCTAACCCCCCACCCCCTCTAACCTCTGCTTAATTAAACAGAGAAAACAACCCCTTTTGAATGACATGTGGGCCCCCCTCCCCTTTGATTTAATTAAAATGTTTAATTAACACAGCAGTGTATGACAGATGGGCCCACCAGTAGAGTAATTAGTTAATATGGATTAATAAATAGTATAGAGCATGACATGTGGGCCCTCCTGTTTAACTAAATAATTAAAAAGGATTTAATAAACTACCCAATGACATGTGGGCCCTTCTGTTTTGTTTAATTAAATAAATTGAATTTAATTGCCTCTATCAATGACATGTAGGTCCCACTAGTCAGTGTACTGTTCTGGATAAGCTTTTGGATAACGTTTTGAATAATGTTATAATTTAATAATAAAAGAAATTCCAGAAATTCTTTTGATTTGAATAAAACTTTGAAAATCAATATCTTTTAAACCGTAACTCAGATGAAAATAATTTATATATCAAAATTGATCAGAAAAATATAAAGAATACGAATACCCTATCCGTATGTCTATGACACCCCTCTAACACAACGAACATCGAACCGTCCCCCTCCGGTACCGTCAGTCCGATAATTGCCCGATACCGATAAAGTACCCGGATGAATTTATTCCGAACACGAAAGTTGTTCGAAATAGATCAACTAACCCGGATACACCACCCACACGTGTGTCGGATGTCCACGACACCTCCGGCTTGATCCTTCCCCCTCCGGACACCTTGGCCGATAATCACCCGGAGCTGGCAGTTCATCCCCGGATGAATTCCCGCTCCGAGCAATACACCTCGTACTGCGTTAGATCACCGTTAGCTTTGTATCTGCTATGTCATATATTTGTATTGCTATTATTATTGTGTATTTATTGTTTCTTCCCCCTCTTTCTGCCGATAGACGTTGCGACCGCTGCCAATGCTTCCCCCTTTTGATCGACTACATCGTCGACGACCGTGTACCCCTACCGTCGAGCTTCCAGGCAAGCAGAGCCATTCTCTTCCCCAGATATCGCCTATCTTTCCGTACATTTCTTGCACTAGGCATTGTTACTGCTGCTGCTACGTTACAATCCTATTCAATTGCATAGCCTGTTTTTGTCGCCCCTTGATGTACCTTCCTTTAATCCTATGCTACCTATTATTACTTATGCATTATTCAGCAGTAAACCCTGCGCATTGTTAGCTAGGTTTAGAATAGCGGGTTGTGATCACTCTGGGAGTGAACGCAGATTACAATTATTATAACTGCAACAGGTACGGATCAATGCAGACGCCCTAGGGAACCTACAACGGCGAGACTCTGCCGAGTCGCTTCGAGTTTGGCTTACGAGTGGAATGGACTCGTATTTCACTCTCGTTGGCTCATTAGCGTAGCATCACTGGGATGATAAGAGGGTATTCCTCTTTAGTTCATTCCGCTGGTGTCTCGGCACCACCGTGGTGATACGAGAATATTCCTCTTTAGTTCATCCCGCTGATGTCTCAGTCGAGCCAGCTCAAGTGTACCATCGAGGGTGATTCCTCCTGGTTTTCACTTAGTGGTAGGGACTCGAACCAACTGGTGTCCTTAAAGGTAAGAAGTCGGGCGACCCAACGGTGCCCGCGAGAGGTATTGCGACGGGACGACAGGGAGGGTACGACCATTGTACCGTTGTGCTTGGCCCCTGATCGTTGGCCGCGAGAGTTACCAAACCACGAAAGTCGAGCTCCTCCAGGAGCACACGCGAGACAAGGTAAGGAGACGGTTCACCTTGTTGGTAACCGCAGTGACTTGGTGGGACGACGGGGCAGGCACCGATGTACTGGTGGTCCTGGCTGTTGTCGTTGTCCGCGGGTCAGTTAAGTCGAGACAACAATAACGGTTGTCACACAGGTTAATTAAAATACTAAATGGTTCAGTGAATGTCTTGAGTTGGCTATATGCCATGTACGCACTACCTACCCGTGGGAATTACGAGTTATGGGCTCCTCTGCTTCGTAGTGTCGTCCGAGGACTCTTCAGACGTTAGCAGTACTGCGGGCTGATTGCCGGGAAGTGGTGTTGTCTTATTTGCTCGCGCGGTGATGTCTTATTTGGATTTGCTTTAACTTCACCGGCCAGTCACGCACCGTGCAGGAGTACGTTCGGGTTGGGGTCCAAGGCTCGGCGTACTTAGGATTTAGACCGGCGGATGGCCTCTCTGTTGAGTTTGAAAGATGGGCTATGAAGTGTCGGATAGCCTCGGTGGAGCGTTCCCTAACAAGGTTCCCGCCACCCTGGAGATCCGTGCGTGTAGCGTAACACAAGTGCACCCCTGCAGGGAAGATTAATCTATTCGAATAGCCGTGTCCACGGTAACAGGACGCTTTATGCTAAAGCTGGATCTTACCACTACAAACTATTATTATTAAACTGTATGGTTCCGATTTTTCTTCCTCGCGGGGATGTCGAGGAGGTGAACTCGGAGGCATTGTTAATTATGATTACAACTTATTATTATACAATGCTGCAGCAACTTCTGCTGCATTGTTACTTTCATTACTGTTATATTAACTGTTGGCTGATTCTTACCTCATGCTGCAAGACATCGTCGGAAGATGCTAGTCTTCGTTAGGTCTAGCTTCTTACCTTTGCTCTGGATTTCTATCTTACAGTCCACTATATACAGCCTCTTCTTTCCGTTGATACAATGCATAATGCTTAGTAGCGGACGTAAGACTCGCGGGTATACTAGATACTCACCTGCTTTATTTCTTTTACTGTTTTGCCTGATCGGCCGCTGCAGTCGACGTTGGAGCCCAGGAGCAGGAGTTCCCGATGCCGACCACTGCAACGTGAAGATCCCCGATGCCTTCTACGACGTCGAGTTCCCCTTAGACCAGGAGTAGTTTGGAGGTTCCCAGGCAGGAGGCCTCGCCTTTTCGATATGTTGTTATTTGTGCTAGCCTTCTTAAGGCAACCTTGTATTCTTGTGTCTGTACTCAGATACTATTGCCTCCGCTAACTTTGTGCTCTCGAGCTGTTGTATTCGAGCCCTTGTGGCCCCTGGCTTGTATTAAACAGCTTGTATTATTTTATTTGTAGAGTTGTGTTGTGATATCTCACCGTGAGTCCCTAATCTCGATCGTGTACCTTGCGTGTATGATTACTGTACACGATCTGATTTTGGGGGCGTCACAAGTTGGTATCAGAGCCGACTGCCTGTAGGAAGCCCCTAACCACTTCTCGGTCGAAGTCCAGTCTAGTATTTGCAAAACTACTTGCTAACATAATGTTTGGCTTACGGGACCACATCGATGTCACTACGTGTGATATCTATGGTATTAGGATCCTTTTCTCCTTACCTATGCTCTGGGACTCTGCTCTCTTATCCTTGCTGGTAAAGTTTTAATAACTCTGACTTAGGTTCACGTACCTCCTTCCTCCCGGAGAGCTCTGCATTCTCGATGATCGCCTGATTCACCTGAAGATTCCGAAGATTACTCTCCGATAAATTCCGAGAACCTACTTGTTCATCGCCTTTGCAATCCCGTGCCACCGATATGTCCGTATGGATAATTACGTCCACCCCCCGATCTGAAAGTCATAATTCCCTTGTACTTAAGCATCAAATTAATTCGATGCTTCTATCACCCGATGCCTTTGCAATCTTTCTCCTTCTGGTTGAGTGTCGATACTCACATCAGATTCTTTGCGAACCACCCGACCTTTGGTGGATTATTATCTGACTAATCTTACATGGCTTCTTCCATGTGCCGATTGGATTCATCGTGTGAAATACCATCCTTGCCCCTCGATGATTTGTGTTATCATCGACAACCTCCCTTGACTCTCTGCCAATATAACTTGGTCGTGTATATCGTGCTCTGCTTTCCCTTGGGAAAGATATACACCTGATACTTGTGTATCATCACCTCTTCCTTTCCATTGGTTTGTTTAACCTTTCTTGTAATATGTCTTATTTGAGCAGTGATAATTCGCATGCTTATGAAAACACCTCGGTGTACAACCTCTTCAGTAACCCCTTGTTGACCTTGTCGATGACATTTCAGTAACCACCGGGACGAGAACTTTGCCAATTGGTCCGCCTCGTATTAACGAGCAGGAAAATGGTTCTCAATGTCCACTGCCCCTGGTACCAACGTTGTTGCCGATATAGCTGACAAGCTGTTCTCTGACTTGCTTTGCAACTTGATCGCATTGTTTGTCACCATACTTCTGATTCTTCTGTGGGCCCATAACCCACAGTTCCACAGGACCGAAACCTGACTCTTGTCATCGACCTTGTGATATTCCGTCTGATATCAGACTCAGTGCTTGTACCTGATGATCAGGGGCCCTTTCCCACCATCCGTCATCGGCATCGAATACCTGCCTATCCGCTTAAAAACTTCTCACGATGTACTTCCCTGAGGTTAAACTCGGAAGGACTTTGTACCCTATACCCTTGAACAACCCCATTTGATGGATCTTGTATCAATCCGACCCCTTAAGATTTACCTCTTAACCTGTTCGTAAGTGCGATGAAGCCCCGAGGAAAGGATGAAACCCCATCGAGAAGCACCGATACAGTCCAGTGTAGGCCTCAACATGAAGGATTAATTTCTTCGAGTAGGACAACAAGAACCAGAAGATTTGTTAGGAAGCGAAACCGAAACTCTACGCCTTTCACTACTTTTAATTCTCGGGACGAGAATTCTTTGTAGCGGTGGATATTTGTAACACCCTCAGATCCAGTACAGTAATCACTACAGTGATTCCACTGTTAGTGATCATTACTGTTGATGATCTAGCCATGATCACCTTTAATCATAGCTCTGTCAGATTCTCACCCTGATAAATTTTTCAAATTGGGTAAATTATAAAACTTTGCTCCAAGAATTGTGGATGCCAGTCAATCAGCATGATCATGGTTAAACCAAGTCACCCTTAGTCCTTAGAATAATCACAAGTCTATGTTGATTGTGAAACCAATCTTGTGGTGTCATCAAAAAGTATTTTGAAAGTTAATATAAAAATGAAATCATAGTTAAACCAAATGATGGAATCTATTTATAAAGTGCCTAGCAATCATTAGGCCATGATAATGTAGTAATGTATATTTTATTAAAGTGATTTAGTAATATTATGAAATAAAATAATTGCTTGGGGATTATTAAGTTGCCATGAAATTTTTAATAAACATATGGGAATTTTAAATGCACTAAAAATTATGAGACCAATTTTATAAAATGCCTAAATAACAGTAAGCTATATTCAAAGTGAAATGGGATTTTATTACCATGTTTAAAAATGTTAAACAAATAAAAACAGTAGCAAAACAATGCAATTTAATATCTTTTTATATAAAACAAAATGCAAATGAATTTATAAATGCCCCAAACTTTTTGTAGCACTGAAATGGAGCATAACACTAATTATGGAACCTATTACCTATTTTACAAAAATACAAAAGTATATAAAATAAATAAAACGGTAAAGAAAGAAAACAAAAACGAAAAGGAAATAAAAATCGCTATCCTACACCCTGGGCACAAGGCCCACCCGAGCCCAGCCCCCCTCTCTCTCCCCTTCCCCCTGTTCCCTCTCCCACCCCGGCGACAGTGGCGCCACGGCCACGGCCCCGCCGGCCCCCCTCACCTGCTCCCTCGTGGAGATAAGGCCCCCCCACCTGCCCCCTGACCCCCTGCCCACTTTCCCTCCTCTCTCTCACTAGTTGGACCCTCCCCGTGCGAGCTCCACCACGACCGTGGATGAGCCACCGCGCACCGGCGTGGCCAGCGGCCACCACGGGTCTCCCCTCTGTGTCCCGGGGCTCCGCCGCGTCCGTCCACATCGGGGCCGCGCTTTGGATCAAGCCGGAGGCCACTTCACCGGACGAATCGAACCATTCCTCCCCGCCGGTCATCGACAGCCGCCGCCGCCATTGAAGTTGGTCCGCGCCACCCCGAGCTCTTCCAATGCGCTCTCGAGCCCCCTGGCCCGCCCTGCTGTCCCCTGTGAGCTTCGCCTTCGACCGCCCCCTATTCCTTTCTGATTGGACGCCGAAGGCCGCCGTCGCGCCATGTTCCGACCGCCATGGCCAGGAGCTCGGACTCCTTGCGCCCCCGTGCTGCTGCTGCTGTGCGTCGCGCATGACCTCGCCGTGCTCCCCCGTGCGCGGTCGTGCCCTGGTGCACGCGCGCGCGCGAGGCCGTGACCGCACCGGCGCTGCTCCAGCCACCGTGGTGTGGTCGCCGTCATGGTTTCCACGCCGCCGGCGTGTGGTGTTAGCCAGGGGGCTAACCCACTGACGTGTGGGGGCACCCTGCTAACCCCCCCACCCCCTCTAATCTCTGCTTAATTAAACAAAGAAAACAACCCCTTTTGTATGACATGTGGGCCCCCCCTCCCCTTTGATTTAATTAAAATGTTTAATTAACACAGCAGTGTATGACAGATGGGCCCACCAGTAGAGTAATTAGTTAATATGTATTAATAAATAGTATAGAGCATGACATGTGGGCCCTCCTGTTTAACTAAATAATTAAAAAGGATTTAATAAACTACCCAATGACATGTGGGCCCTTCTGTTTTGTTTAAATAAATAAATTGAGTTTAATTTCCTCTATCAATGACATGTAGGTCCCACTAGTCAGTGTACTGTTCTGGATAAGCTTTTGGATAATGTTTTGGATAATGTTATAATTTAATAATAAAAGAAATTCCAGAAATTCTTTTGATTTGAATAAAACTTTGAAAATCAATATCTTTTAAACCGTAACTCAGATGAAAATAATTTATATATCAAAATTGATCAGAAAAATATAACGAATACGAATACGCTATCCGTATGTCTATCACACCCCTCTAACACAACGAACATCGAACCGTCCCCCTCCGGTACCGTCAGTCCGATAATTGCCCGATACCGATAAAGTACCCGGATGAATTTATTCCGAACACGAAAGTTGTTCGGAATAGATCAACTAACCCGGATACACCACCCACACGTGTGTCGGATGTCCACGACATCTCCGGCTTGATCCTTCCCCCCTCCGGACACCTTGGCCGATAATCACCCGGAGCTGGCAGTTCATCCCCGGATGAATTCCCGCTCCGAGCAATACACCTCGTACTGCGTTAGATCACCGTTAGCTTTGTATCTGCTATGTCATATATTTGTATTGCTATTATTATTGTGTATTTATTGTTTCTTCCCCCTCTTTCTGCCGATAGACGTTGCGACCGCTGCCGATGCTTCCCCCTTTTGATCGACTACATCGTCGACGACCGTGTACCCCTACCGTCGAGCTTCCAGGCAAGCAGAGTCATTCTCTTCCCCAGATATCGCCTATCTTTCCGTACATTTCTTGCACTAGGCATTGTTACTGCTGCTGCTACGTTACAATCCTATTCAATTGCATAGCCTGTTTTTGTCGCCCCTTGATGTACCTTCCTTTAATCCTATGCTGCCTATTATTACTTATGCATTATTCAGCAGTAAACCCTGCGCATTGTTAGCTAGGTTTAGAATAGCGGGTTGTGATCACTCTAGGGAGTGAACGCGGATTACAATTATTATAACTGCAACAGGTACGGATCAATGCAGACGCCCTAGGGAACCTACAACGGCGAGACTCTGCCGAGTCGCTTCGAGTTTGGCTTACGAGTGGAATGGACTCGTATTTCACTCTCGTCAGCTCAGTAGCGTAGCATCACTGGGATGATAAGAGGGTATTCCTCTTTAGTTCATTCCGCTGGTGTCTCGGCACCACCGTGGTGATACGAGAATATTCCTCTTTAGTTCATCCCGCTGATGTCTCAGTCGAGCCAGCTCAAGTGTACCATCGAGGGTGATTCCTCCTGGTTTTCACTTAGTGGTAGGGACTCGAACCAACTGGTGTCCTTAAAGGTAAGAAGTCGGGCGACCCAACGGTGCCCGCGAGAGGTATTGCGACAGGACGACAGGGAGGGTACGACCAGTGTACCGGTGTGTTTGGCCCCTGATCGTTGGCCGCGAGAGTTACCAAACCACGAAAGTCGAGCTCCTCCAGGAGCACACGCGAGACAAGGTAAGGAGACGGTTCACCTTGTTGGTAACCGCAGTGACTTGGTGGGACGACGGGGCAGGCACCGATGTACTGGTGGTCCTGGCTGCTGTCGTTGTCCGCGGGTCAGTTAAGTCGAGGAAACAATAACGGTTGTCACACAGGTTAATTAAAATGCTAAATGGTTCAGTGAATGTCTTGAGTTGGCTATATGCCATGTACGCACTACCTACCCGTGGGAATTACGAGTTATGGGCTCCTCTGCTTCGTAGTGTCGTCCGAGGACTCTTCAGACGTTAGCAGTACTGCGGGCTGATTGCCGGGAAGTGGTGTTGTCTTATTTGCTCGCGCGGTGATGTCTTATTTGGATTTGCTTTAACTTCACCGGCCAGTCACGCACCGTGCAGGAGTACGTTCGGGTTGGGGTCCATGGCTCGGCGTACTTAGGATTTAGACCGGCGGATGGCCTCTCTGTTGAGTTTGAAAGATGGGCTATGAAGTGTCGGATAGCCTCGGTGGAGCGTTCTCTAACAAGGTTCCCGCCACCCTGGAGATCCGTGCGTGTAGTGTAACACAAGTGCACCCCTGCAGGGAAGATTAATCTATTCGAATAGCCGTGTCCACGGTAACAGGACGCTTTATGCTAAAGCTGGATCTTATCACTACAAACTATTATTATTAAACTGTATGGTTCCGAGTTTTCTTCCTCGCGGGGATGTCGAGGAGGTGAACTCGGAGGCATTGTTAATTATGATTACAACTTATTATTATACAATGCTGCAGCAACTTCTGCTGCATTGTTACTTTCATTACTGTTATATTAACTGTTGGCTGATTCTTACCTCATGCTGCAAGACATCGTCGGAAGATGCTAGTCTTCGTTAGGTCTAGCTTCTTACCTTTGCTCTGGATTTCTATCTTACAGTCCACTATATACAACCTCTTCTTTCCGTTGATACAATGCATAATGCTTAGTAGCGGACGTAAGACTCGCGGGTATACTAGATACTCACCTGCTTTATTTCTTTTACTGTTTTGCCTGATCGGCCGCTGCAGTCGACGTTGGAGCCCATGAGTAGGAGTTCCCGATGCCGACCACTGCAACGTGAAGATCCCCGATGCCTTCTACGACGTCGAGTTCACCTTAGACCAGGAGTAGTTTGGAGGTTCCCAGGAAGGAGGCCTCGCCTTTTCGATCTGTTGTTATTTGTGCTAGCCTTCTTAAGGCAACCTTGTATTCTTGTGTCTGTACTCAGATACTATTGCCTCCGCTAACTTTGTGCTCTCGAGCTGTTGTATTCGAGCCCTCGTGGCCCCTGGCTTGTATTAAACAGCTTGTATTATTTTATTTGTAGAGTTGTGTTGTGATATCTCACCGTTAGTCCCTAATCTCGATCGTGTACCTTGCGTGTATGATTACTGTACACGGTCTGATTTTGGGGGCGTCACAGGTGAGTTGTGGTGTAAGAAATGACAATATGTTATTTTTGGTGATCCCTTTTTTTGGCAATTAACCTAGGCTCAATGCTAGCTTCACAATCAAGCATGTTAATCTTTAATGAAACATAATATTGCCTAGGTTTAATGAATTTACCGCCGAGACTGCCTAGTAGAAGGAGTTTTAATGGAACATAATATAATCTTCGAAAAAAGTTAACATGCTTGATTGTGAAGCTATCATTGAACCTAGGTTCAACACCAAAAAAAAAGTAAAACATTGAACCTAGGTTCTGTGAAAAGTGTAAACTGTCAATATCCTCTATCATGAAGGGGCAACTGCACACACTATATCAACCATGAATTGCAAGCTTGAGTTCTATGCAGATCATCTCCTCTTACAAATATCACAATGTGTGAAGATCTGAAGGTATATTCATGGTTCAGATCATATTGTAAGTCATGTCAGTTGAAATTTACATCTACTGAGTACATTTTACTTCACAGATCAAAGCATTAGGGTGCAAAAAACTTTCTGAGTGGGGTATTATGAAAATGGTGCTATAATATGAAATATAATGTAATATCAAGGAAGTTGAATCCACTCCACTTTATAATGGTTAAGGATGTTCGACAAGCAGAAACAAACTAAAGGTATAATCTCAAACTATATAGCTACATAATTAGCACATAGCAGCTTTGCAAGAAAGCTCAGCACCGATGTGGTCTGACAAGAAAGATTCTACTGAGATCATCCTGAGAATGCTAGCTAAAAGCAAGTTATAGGGTTTTAGCAACATAAAAAGGAACCAACCAGTTCTCATGTATTCGGGAGGAGTAAATGCCAGATTGGTACTGTAACTTTTGCCATCCCAGCTATTCTTCATAAGGACAAAGCATAAAAGTCTAGGGTTACAATCTTGCAGCATATACACAGTGTATAATTCAATCAATGGAACAAAAAAACACAAATAAACAAAGTTGATCATGCTGGCAAAACAATTTGCATGATAACTCACATCATCAAAGAGAACTCTGTAAGCATTAAGATCATGGTAGAGAGAACGCCCCGTTGGAAAGGAGAAAACATGTTGGCCAAACAGTTGGTAGATGCCACCCTTTCATCTGCGAAACATCATAAGAATCCATCCAAAAGCCAAATGAAGCTTCTCTACGTACGACACATATGTGTTCGATAGTTGTACGACAGCTAATCCAACGTGTTGCGTTGCTTTTCTCACACAGATGAATGGTTCGATGCTGCACGTCGTACACAAAATCGTATGGAAGTTGTCATACACATAGAAGCTCTCTTAACGAAGCATACATATCATCCCAGGAACAGGTACAAATCAACAACCTCCATGATAAGAGACATCATTCTCAAATTGCAAAGAATTTAAGGGAAGCATAATAACTAGCCAGGTAACGAACTACCATCAAGGCATTAACACCCACCAGACGCACATTGTTAGAGAGGATTAAGTGAAAACGATGGGCATACCAAGAACCGGCTGTGGAGCTGCTCGCGGATGCAGCAACAGTAACAGGATGTGGCCTTGGACACCCTCGCGCCCATTCCGATCCCCTTCCTCCCTCGCCGAACCTGCAAGCAGCGCAGCAACCGGCCTGAGAACCAGGGAGCACGGCGGCAGAACCCACGCGCAGGCGGATCTGAGCGCGAAAGCGAGCAAAGTTGAAGGCAGCACAGTAGACGAAGCCCGAACCTACCTCGCCTGAGCAGCAAGCGGTGAAGCGAGCGAACCGGACCGGAGCGAATCGAAGCCAATCCCGAAACAGTACCCAAATGCTTAGCTAATTAATTCTGGTCTAGCAAAAAATAAAATCACAGGTCATGAATATATGAGTTGCTCACAAGCCTTTGTACAGGAAAAAATCTATCACATTCCACTGCGTACATTAGATTATGGAGAGATCATATGCCTTCGTATTTGTATAGATAACATATTACATTCCCATGAAGCATAGTTGTACGCTGCAATGACACTGCTCTATAAGCTATGAGATATAATTCAAAGTATAACTTCTAATTACTGCAATGAAAAAGAAGAAAATGATTGTCAGTACATAATAAAACAAAAAATGATGTTGGGGACATTAGAATTAAGCACTGATCACTTGTTTCAAAAAAAATCTTTGCAGTACCAAAAAAACATAATCAACAAACGAAAAATAATCTTCCTCGCGTCTATAGCACATGCCTCAACCCTATGAGGCATAACACGAAACCAAGTCTGGAATTGAAAAATAATCGAACCACTCAAACATCTCTGAAACACACATCATATTCCTCACAAAGGCCGAGGCGTAACACGAAACCAAGTCTGGAATTGAAACATAATCAAACCACTCAATAATCTCCGGAACACAGACCATATTCCTCCCAAGGCCGCTAATTATTCAACTGTGATGACCTAAAAAGATTCACATGCCACGACCAAATAGAGGAGATGCACATAGTATGTTAGTTGGTCCTAGTTAACTTCAAGCAGTTATAAAGAAACATCATGTTCTCTGTCTTACTATGAAACTACACCCCTTGTGAATTAGGCCAATACAAAATTTTGTCCATAATTTGAATCAAAAGTAAATTTTGGACCACTAAAGTTGGTGTACACCACAAGACCTAGGTATAAATTTCCATGAGATTTAATTTCTAGTTAGTTCCTATGAGATGTAATAATCAGCAATAACACTCAACATGAGGTAGGGTAGTTAGGTAAGATTAGTCAACTAAATCCAATTTCCTACTTTGGTATATCGTGAAGAACATTTCTCATGACCACACCAAAACATTTCTCATGAAAAATAGCTACCTGTTATAGCCACAGATATTCATCTATGAAGGCTATTATAAATCTATTTAAGGCATATATTAATATTGGTTGTATGGAAAATTACCAACAAAGATTTAAGGCACATATTTGATCGCTGTCAGCATTTGAAATCATAAGCAACATAATTGATAGCCATGAAGAAACAAAAGGTATTAGCTCTATTACCTCACACACAACTATCTGAAGTAATCACCAGGAAACAAAAGACCATGTTAGGCTGTAGGAATTAATATGGCATCCATTGCTTTCTTCATACGCACTTAATTCTGAAACAAGAAAACATAAGCTTCAGTAGCAAACTAACAAAATCAGAAAACTGTGTATATATACAAAGAAAAGAAAAAATGTATCATGCTAGTTATAAAGCAACAAAACCCAATTGTAATTTGTTAATTAATGAAAATAATGCTATCTAAAATCATGGTAAGCAAGACGTGCAGTATTCAGCTAGAGTTAAAATCGTATGAAAAATAACGAAATACCATCAAGGCATTAACACCCACCAGACGCACATTGTTAGAGAGGATTAAGTTCCGATCTACTTTCTCCCTTGCCAAACCTGCAAGCAGAGCGGCAACTGGGCTGAGAACCGGGGAGCAAGACGGCGGAACCCACGCGCAGGCGGATCTGAGCGCGGAAGCAAGCAAAGTCGAAGGCAACACAGTAGACGAAGCCCGAACCTACCTCGCCTGAGCATCAAGCGGCGAAGCGAGCGAACCGAACCGGAACGAATCGAAGCGGCGCGGCGGAGGCGGTCGAGATGGGAGGCCACGCCAGTTGGTGGACGCGCTGGAGGCGAGCTGGTCCCCAGCTAGCTGATCCTCCTCCTCCTCGTCGCGGGCGAGCCTAGCGAGGCGACGTGGGAAGGAGGTGTCGGGGATTGGTACCCGGGTAGGGTAACCCAAGCGGAAGTAACCTTTCAAGACAAGGATGGGCCGATTAGACCGCAGCTGGGCCGAGCTGGGCAGATGTACGACTGATTGCTCCAAGGCAATCAGCCGTATCAAATGCCAGCAGTCGGCCCAGGCGCAATCGGCCCACCCTTTCATTCACCAAGACAATCATCCGATTGGTCGGCAGCTGGTCCGGGGTTGATACCTAGCAAGCCGATTGCCCAGAGCAATCGACCTCGCCAGGAACCACCAGTCGGACCAGGCGCAATCGGAACTACCTATCACCCAGTCGGGGGTATGATTACGAGGTCATAAATGTCATATCCCGAGATATCTGGATGGCAGGAAGGCCAAGTCACGTCGAGGATTTGCTGGAGATACGGTGTCGACCTCCCCGCCGATTCCGCGGACAGGCCGACAAGACCATACTCCCTAGCTCCACTATTCATCCCTACATCCTACAAGCCTACAGCATGGGCCGCCGCTCGTAGGCTCCGGATCACCCGGAGAGGAGCAGTCGGTGGGCCCAGGCCGATTAGAGGATGACATCTGGGCCCATTCGGCAATGAAGTTACCGAAGTACCTTGGGCTCACACTATAAGAGCCAGGGTACCCCTCCTGCGTGAGGGACGATCCGCACTAGAGCACCATAACTCATTTCCCCCAGTTCATCCACTGCTTGTAGTTACTCCTCAGGGAAGTAGGTGAGAACCTTGCCCATGGCGGCGGAGCTCACCTTCCCCTGAGAAGATAGAGAAGCAGTTATTGTAGCCAGATCATTGATATACAAGAGACAAGCAGGAGTAGGGGTGTTATCTCTCCGGAGAGCCCCGAACCTGGGTACATCGTGGTGTCTTCACCGTGCTTGTGCCCAACCCGATTCCGGCACCATCGACATCCTCTCCCTCACTTTAGCCATCCCATGGCATCTGGCGTTACGTATCGACGACAGTTGGCGCCCACCGTGGGGCAGACCGAGGCATCGATTGGAGTAAAGATCCGGACGGGATTTTCCTCTGCATCGGGCGGGAGCCACGCCTCTGGCCTGATTCTAAGGCGTGGGGCAATCGACTATGTGGTGGACTACTCGGCGCGGTACGGGGCTGGAGCACCCCTGCCGCCCGGCGTGTCGCTGCAAGTTGGCAGTCATCGCCTCTTCATCGGCAGCTTCCCCGAAGCGTATCCTAGAGATATTCGCATCTTCTCGTGTGCCACGGATCCGCTCCCGGCCAGGGGCTGCAGCGCAGCGCCTGGCCGAGAGAGAGGCCGAGTGCACGCTGCCGTCATGATGGCGGGAGCATCTTCATCCACTAACCGAGATCCAGCGAGTGCGGCTAGAAAGGCCAAGGAGGTAGCTGATGCCGCAGAGCGAATCGGCACCAGTGCGTTGCGGGATGTGTTATACACACGCGTGAACAGGAATGGTGATCCGGAGCAGGTGCACACAGAGCTGGAAACAGCACGGCTCGCCCTGGCTCGCAGAGCTAAGCAAGTGTTAGCAGAAGAGCGCAGGTTGGGAGCCATCACAAGGGAGTACAATGCAGCGCATGCAGGACCACGTCGGCCGATTGAGCCCGCGGTCCTGGAAGATCTGAGAAGCCGAGGCAGGGCAGTCAACCAGCAGCTGTCGGGAGCCGAGCAACCGGAGCGTCCGAGAAGGCTGGTGCAACCGGAGCAACCGGCGCAATCGGCATTCATCCAAAGGCCAGCTTACAGCACACCAGACAAGAACTTGAGAGCAGCCGAGCAGATAGCGCTTGAGCTAGAGGACCTGGAAGGAGATGAGCGGCGTGAGCAGTCGCGCCGAATGCGTGAGCTGATAGCAGCCGCAAAGGAGTAGAGGCTCGTAGCAATGGGCAATCAAAATGCAGAACCAGAGGCGTCAAGAGGAACTGTGAGGCCGAATGCGGGAGCTAGTCAGCGACCGAATGCATCGCGCCAGAACAGGCATCAACCCGCGCCATCTCGGCATGAGAGTAAGGTTAGAAGCAATCGGCCACCCCCAGCAGCAAGCAGAAGAATGGAAGAGCCAACTGTCAACAGCAGGCGCAATGAAATGCCACAACAATCGGCGCCAAGACCGGCAATTAGTGCTCGACTTGGCCCTCGCCAAATCGGCCAAAATGATGCAAGGCATCGCATTGAGCTCCTGGAGAAGGAGGCTCAGGAAGACGAAGAAGGAGAAGCTGGCCCGCCATGTTTCGGTCATCGCATTCGGAGGGAAATATTCCCCAAAGGCTTCACGCTGCCGAGAGACAGTCCCAAGTACAATGGTTCTGTGAAGCCTGAAGACTGGCTATCTGATTACCTGACAGCAGTTCGCATCGCAGGAGGCAATCGGCGTGTAGCAGTCCGCTATGCACCTTTGATGCTGCAGGGGTCGGCTCGGACATGGTTGAACAGTTTGCCCAAGGACAGTGTGAATTGCTGGGAGGATTTCACGACCGCATTCATCCACAACTTCACGAGCACATACGAGAGGCCCAATCTCCCGCGGCAGTTAGCTCTGTGTGTGCAAGGCAAGGACGAACCCCTCCGAGATTACTTATCTCGGTGGATCAAGCTGAAGAATTCATGCGAAGGAGTCCACGAGATTCAAGCCATTCAGTATTTTACTGATGGATGCCTAGCTGATTCAATGCTGAAGCACAAGCTGCTCCGCAAAGACTTCACATCGCTCGCCGAGCTCATGAAGGTGGCAAATGCGTTCGCTATGTCCGATTCTGCGATGCGTCCTATCCAACTCGGAGTTGGAGGGGTGATCCAGTCACCAGGGGCTCCGCAGTCGGACACAGGGAACCAAGGCCTCAGTCGGAAGGAAAGGAGGGAGAACAACCGCAACAACAACAACCACAACCAGCAGAACAGTGGTAAGCGCAAGGATGAGCAGCCCGATACTCAGTATGGCAGTCGGCAGGTGGCCGCTGTCCAGAATGAGGAAGATCCAGCAGCTGCAGGAGGCAGTCGGAAGATGAGACCAAACGTGAGACCCCCGGGACAGATGAAACCCAAGTACACGTTCGAGGACATGCTGGACGCGCCATGTAAGTTGCACAGCACGCCGGGCAGGCCGTCTGCGCACACTACTCGGCAGTGTGACTTTGTGAGAAGAATTGCGAAGGGAGAAGCTTTACCACCTCCACCACCACCACCACCCCAGAACAGAGGACCACCTCAGCAGCAGAACCAATTCCCGCAGCAAGATGCCGCCTACATGATTTTCACCAGCGAGTCCGTGGACAAGGGCAGTCGGAGAGCTCGAGCAGCGGAAGTTAATGCCACCATGCCACCAACTCCCCAGTTTGTGCATTGGTCCGAATGTCCTATATCCTGGGACAGGGCAGATCATCCCACCATTTTGTCGAATCCGGGCAACTATCCGCTGGTGGTGGACGCTCTGTTCGCAGGACCAAGGTTTTCATGCAAATTTTCCCGAGTGTTTGTTGATGGAGGAAGCACAGTCAACATTCTGTATAGAGATACAATGGTCAAGCTAGGGCTTACAGAGAGAGATCTAGAGCGCAGTCGGACGACTTTCCACGGGATTGTCCCGGGATTGTCTTGCACCCCCATGGGCCGCATTCGGCTGGACGTCATATTCGCACGGAGGAGAATTTCAGAAGGGAGCCGATTTGGTTTGAGGTCGCCGACCTCAGCAGTCCTTACCATCCTCTGCTGGGGTTGCCGGCCTTCGCCAAGTTCATGATCAATGCACAACAGACATACCTGAAGATGAAGATCCCAGGGCCAAACGGTGTCATCACGGTCACCGGGGACTTCAGGAAGTCCCTCGAGTGCACATCCGCTGGCAGCAGTTTGGCTGACTCATTAGTGGTCGAGACGGAGAAGCGTCAGCTCAGCAAAGTGATCGCAATGGCGCAAGCACAGAACAAGAATCCACTCCCAGTCGGCCCGGCAAAGAGAATAGATGAGGAATCGGTGTTTCAGTCGGCCAAGGACAACAAGAAGATCGCTCTAGATCCCTCCGACTCAACCAAGTTTGTTGTAGTCGGAGCAGGAATCAGCGATAAATAGGAAAGCGCGCTCGTCGAGTTTCTCCGTGAGAATCGGGACATCTTTGCATGGTCTCCACAGGACATGCCTGGTGTGCCGAGAGAACTCGCCGAGCACAAGTTGCACATCCGGCCAGGCTCGAAGCCGGTCAAGCAACACTTGAGACGTTTTTCTGAGGACAAGAGAAGGGCAATCGGCGAAGAAGTGGCGAAGCTGCAGGCTGCAGGTTTCATCATGGAGGTATTTTACCCCGAGTGGCTGGCGAATCCAGTCCTCGTCATGAAGAAGAACAAGACTTGGCGCATGTGTATAGATTACACTTGCCTGAACAAGGCATGCCCAAAAGATCCGTTTGCTCTTCCCCGTATTGATCAAGTGATTGATTCTACGGCCGGCTGCGAGCTGTTATCCTTTCTGGATGCTACTGCTGGGTATCACCAGATCAAATTGGTTGTGGAAGATCAGATAAAAACGGCATTCATAACCCCCTTCAGAGCCTATTGCCATATCACCATGCCGTTTGGTCTGAAGAATGGAGGTGCCACTTATCAGCGCACGATTCAGAGATGCACACACTCTCAGCTCGGCAGAAATCTCCATGTTTACGTGGACGATTTAGTGGTGAAGTCGGCAAAGGGAATCACACTGTTGGATGATCTGAGGGAAACATTTGCAAACCTGAGAACTTATCAGATCAAGCTCAACCCGGAGAAGTGCGTATTTGGAGTTCAAGCCGGCAAACTCTTGGGGCTTCTCGTTTCCGAGAGAGGAATCGAATGCAACCCTGAGAAGATAGCCGCAATAGAGCGCATGGAGCAGCCCAAAACCCTGAAGCAAGTGCAGAAGTTCACCGGTTGTCTCGCATCCCTCAGCCGATTCCTCAGTCGGCTGGGTGAAAAAGCAATCCCGTTGTACCAATTGATGAAGAAAACGGAGAAGTTCACTTGGACCCCTCAAGCAAATGAAGCATTCCGAGAGCTCAAGCGCATGCTTTCCACGACACCGATTCTGGCTGCCCCGATTGAAAAGGAACCAATGATGTTATACATCGCGGCAACCAATCGGGTGATTAGTGCAGTTATGGTGGTGGAGCGGCCCGAGAAGGACAAGGCACAAAAAATTCAGCGTCCAGTATACTACATCAGCGAAGTGCTCTCGGCATCCAAGCAGAACTACCCTCACTATCAGAAGATGTGCTATGGAGTATACATGGCAGCCAAGAGGTTGAAGCCATACTTTCAAGCTCACTTGATCACCGTCGTCAGTTCGGCTCCTTTGTCCGACATCATGGGAAGTAGAGATGCAACCGGAAGGGTGGCGAAGTGGGCAATCGAAGTCGCTAGTCATGGCATCCAATATGAGCCGAGAACGGCAATCAAGTCACAAGCATTGGCCGATTTCCTAGTGGACTGGGCTGAGACTCAGTACATGCCACAACTCCCAATGTCGGATTCCTGGCGAATGCATTTCGACGGCTCCAAGATGAAGAATGGCCTAGGGGCTGGGGTGGTGCTCACTTCACCAAGAGGAGATCAACTGCAATATGTGCTCCAGATTCACTTCGCAGCATCAAACAACGTCGCCGAATACGAAGCCCTTGTGCATGGCATCAAGCTCGCCAAGGAAATCGGTATTCGGAATATCGAGTGCTTTGGTGATTCCGACCTGGTGGTACAGCAGTGCTCGGGCACTTGGGATGCAAAGGATGCTAACATGGCAAGCTATCGCTTCCTGGTGCAACAGATCAGCGGGTATTTTGAAGGTTGTGAGTTCCATCATGTGCCAAGAGCAAACAACGAAGCAGCAGATGGATTGTCCAAGCTCGGCTCAACAAGACAAGCAATCCCACCAGGCGTATGTTGGAACACATCAAGAAGCCGTCCATCATACCATCTCCAGAGTCGGAGTCCATCTTTATCTCGGAGACCGATCTTGAAGCATTAAAAAGGCAAAAGAGGTTCAACCGGCCAAGCCAGCAACAATGAAGAAGCAGTCAGGCGCTCAGGGTGTCTCGGCAACAGCACCAGGGGCTGCCGACTGCGGGCCAGGGGCTGCAGAGGAACAAGAGAAGAGCAAAGCCAGAGGGAAGCGAGTAGAGGCTGCGCCCGAAGGCACAACCTCCAAAGAACCAATGACATCAGAAATGGCCGATTGCAATGATGAAGCTCCGACTCCAGGGGCTGCCGTATGCGTGCCAGGCGCCGCAGTCGGCAGTTCAGAAGCGGAGATAGAGATGGCAGAAGTACAAGAGGCCGAGATCATGGTGACCAGTGGTCAAGAAACTGAGGTCCAAGAAGAAGTCCCACCCCAGCATACAGTAGTAATGGCAGTGGTCAGTGCGCCATCATGGGCACAAGCGATTAGAGATTTCCTAGCAGACGGAGTCCTCACAGAAGATTTGGCAGAGTCAAGGCAAATCAGCCGCCGATCTTGGGCATACACAATAATCAACAATGAGTTGATGTGCAAGAGTGCGACTGGTATCCTCCAGAGATGTGTGGAGGAGGACAGAGGCTTGGAACTGCTCAGAGACATTCATCAAGGTGAATGCGGTCATCATGCGTCTGCAAAGGCCATTGCCAACAAAGCATTTCGACATGGTTTCTACTGGCCGACTGCCCTTGCAGCGGCTGAAAATCTGGTGAAGTACTGCAAGGGTTGTCAGCGTTTCAAGGCAAAAAGTCATCAGCCAGCATCGACACTGAAGACAATCCCAATAGCATGGCCGTTTGCAGTGTGGGGTTTGGACATGGTCGGACCGTTCAAGAGAGCTCGAAGTGGCATGACACATCTTCTGGTTGCAGTGGACAAATTTACCAAGTGGATTGAAGCTAGACCGATCAAGAAGCTGGATGGGCCGACTGCAGTTAGGTTTGTGGCCGACATTGTATGCAGATATGGTGTGCCCAACAGCATCATCACCGACAACGGCACAAACTTTGCGAAGGGTGCACTGGCCCGATATGCATCTCAGCAGGGCATTCGGCTTGATCTCGCGTCGGTGGCGCACCCGCAATCAAACGGTCAAGTCGAAAGAGCAAATGGACTAATCCTGTCGGGTATCAGGCCCAGATTGGTAGAGCCACTTGAGAGGGCACCCGGAGCATGGATTGAAGAGCTTCCCGCAGTACTGTTCAGCTTAAGGACCACACCAAACAGGTCGACTGGATTCACTCCTTTCTTCCTAGTGTATGGTTCAGAGGCAGTCATCCCGTCCGACATCGAGTTCGATTCACCTCGGCATGCCCTGTACACCGAAGAAGAAGCCAAAGTGGCACGAGAAGACGACATCGACCTCAAAGAAGAAGCTTGCCTGTTGGCCTTGTCGAGGTTAGAAGTCTATCAGCAGAAGTTGCGGCACTACCACAGCAAGAAGATTCGTCCTCTCGCTTTCCGAGAAGGAGACATGGTGCTATGCCGAATCCAGAGGTCAGATGGGCAGCACAAGCTATCCTCACCTTGGGAAGGGCCATTCGTTATCAGCAGAGCGCTCAAGAACAATTCCTATTATCTGATCGACTGCACCAAGGGCACTCGGCACAAGGACACGTCAGGAGCAGAGACGGAGCGGCCGTGGAACGCCGAGTTGTTATGTCCGTTCTATAGTTGAGCGGCAGAAGTTTATGTAAGCCATTCGGCAAACAATCAGTAAAAGTTATCATGCCTCTGAAAATGAGCACTCGAGTGTCCTTGTATAATTCCATTCAAAAAGCTAGCCACGATCGGCGACGCTCAGCCATACCCGAGATGTGTATAACACACCCGGGGACTGGCCGACCACGAGGTCAAGAAAATAAGCCATCGCGGCACGGGGACTGCAGGCTGACACTCAATCGGACACCTAGCTTGAGCACAAATCACTAAAAGGTTTGTAGCATTGAGAAGGGTCGCGATTGGGGCAGTCGGCAGTGCGAATCCTCGGGAAACAATCCGAAACAGGCCACCAAGGGCACGTTCGATGAGACAAAGCTACCGATTGCGCTGCGAAGCAGGACATCGAGCCCGGTAGCGCACAATCGGCGCCTACTATTGCAGAATCCTTTGCGTTAAAATCCTGTTGTGTAAAAAATAAAAACTTATCGAACCTTGGCTGGTAGTCTACCGTTGATCCGATTGCAGACCGCATGACGGCAGCAGGGTCGACACGGTAGACATCCCCAAGTGTAGCCGATAAAGGAAACCAACAAAGACGCAAAGTTGATCGCACAAGTAAAAGCAAAAGCCAAGCAATCGGATCAAATAAGAAATAGCAGGCCCAAGGCCGAATAAGTGCATTACATCAAAGTAACACCCAGTGGGTATCGATAGAATTAAAATTGTGTCTTACAAAATAAGATAAAACCGATCTAGTATCAGCAAGCTACAGCAAGTAACACAGTTGATAGCATGACTCAGGCAGTTGGAGGCACTGAGCTAGAAGACGGAGCAGTCGGATCCGATTGCGCTTCAGAAGTTGTGGCACCAGTCTGCTTGGATCGTGGAGATGTTTGAGATGAGCCGCTGTCGGAGAGCTCTTCGGCCAGGCCAGAGATTGTAGGAGCGGGGAGCGGGTTCCCTCCCTCGTCGAGATACGGAGTATACTCGTATGGAGAGAACCAATTTACCATAGTGCTGGCTAGCCGGTTGACTTCGGCATAGGTCTTCTCAAGCAGATCGGAGGCGCTTTCTCGGAGGCTGTAAAGTTGGGAGGTTTTCACCTGAGGGTACCAGCTCAACACGGTCTGAAGGGCGGTTTCTGCGCCAGTCCGACCGGCAGAGTTCAGCAGCACATCGACTCGCCGTGGGATGGCCTTCAGGAGGGTCCGAATCTGCTCAGTGGTAGCATTCGGAGCTTCCCCCTGGTCAGAATCTTCTTCATCTTGTATTTCCCCCTCGTTGATCTCGGCAGAGGAGTTAGCAGCATTCTTCATCTTCTGAAGTCCAACCTTAAGCTCAGTCGGCGACCACAATGATTCAGCAATCTTCAGGATGCCGAGCTTGAAGGAAAGGGCAATGCCCTTGATAACAGGAATGCGGGCTTCGGTGCCAATCAGATATTCATGCCGGGTCCAGACGTTATCTTCACGGTCGCAGGTCCCTCCGGCGGCAATGGTGTCCTCTCGGGACTTGGCGACGGCCACATAGGCAGCTGCTTCGGACTCGGGCCAAGCTTCTGTGTCACGAAAAGGAAGTATGAGCAATAAGATAAGAGAGGAGAGCAATCGGAAAGCGCATAAGGTGCAAGAAACACTCACCGCTAAGAAGGACGTCCATTTCGATCATTGTATCACAGAAGCCCTTGGCTCGGCGGCGCTGCCGGGTGGTCTCCTCATAGCTGCGTTTCTCCAATTCTTCAAACTTGGCAACATGTTCTTCGCGATCTCGCCGAATGGAATCACGGGCGGCGACTGCTTCATCCCTTTCAGCTTGCAAGGCCTCTCGGGCGGCAACAGCAGCATCTCTCTCGGTAATGAGGCCATCACCGGCAGTCGTCACGGCAGCGATGTCGGCCAAATGTTTTCTCTCAAGGGCGTCCATTTCCGAGCGAAGACCCTGGATAGTCCGATTGAGATCGTTTTCTACTCCCTGCAGTCGGGTCGCTTCTTCCTTGGCTTTGGCGAGTGCTGGACCATACTGGTCAAGTTCTGCAGTCAATTCAGCAATTCGGCCCTGAAGATCATCTACCATGGGAGAAGAAGCTAGTAGAGAGCATGAAAATATGAGAACAAAAGCAAATGTTTAATCGGAGGGAAGGCGGAGAGGGTAGAGAAGTTACCTTTCAGTTTAGCAATCTCAGCCGACTGGTTGTTGACCTGCAGCTAGGCCTGGGCAAGAGTTCGGAGGCTGGCAGTGTATGCATCAAGGAGCTTCTCGAAGACCTCACGTTTTTCTTCCATAACAGCCTGAGAGGAACAGTAAGATGGGATTAGAGACACGACAGTCAGCAAAATCAATTAAAGATCCGAACCGATTGCAACCAATCGGCCCGAATCTCGGGGACTACACCCAGTGGGTGTGCTTGCGCGCACCCACCGGAAGGAAAGTTTCCCGATTGAGGAAGGCAAGCGATAAAGCAAAATCAGTTAAAGATCCGAACCGATTGCAACCAATCGGCCCGAATCTCGGGGACTACACCCATTGGGTGCGCTTGCGCGCACCCACCGGAAGGAAAGTTTCCCGATTGAGGAAGGCAAGCGATAAAGCAAAATCAGTTAAAGATCCGAACCGATTGCAACCAATCGGCCCGAATCTCGGGGACTACACCCAGCGGGTGCGCGCAAGAAAAGCCTCACGAGCAAAAGAAAGACATAAAGAGAAAGCCAAGGGTTACCGTGTGATGAGAGGTGAGCTGTTGGAGGTCCCGGGCAAGGGCGGCGGCAAAATTATTCACCCGTCTCAGAGCAGTCGTCACAGGGTCTTGAGGACGACGCGAGGCGTCAGGCTCGGTGCCGACGTGACGGGCTCGAGAGTACTCGGCCCGGAATTGATCCACCGAGCGCATAAGAATTTCCGAGGCAGAAGAGGTCGGCGTTGGCACTGCAGTCTGAGTAGCGGTGGGAGCAGCGGCAATAAGGGCCGGGGGCGTCGGCGTCACCTGAGGGCCAGAGGAACCCGATTGTGGCGGCGGCGCAACCGGGCGAGTTGGAGCAGGAGTGACAACGACAACTGGCGGCACAGTCGTGGCAACCGGCGGCACGGTCGTGGTAATCGGTGGAGCTGATACCACGATCGGCGACGGTGTCGTCACCATCGGTGGCTCGGACGTGGTAGTTGGGGCAGATGTAGCTGCGGCAGGAGAGACCGGGTTGGAGCGGCGTGGCGGAGACGGGGCAATCAGATCGACCGATTGCGTTCCTCTGTCACCAGGAGCCACCCGGTCAGCGGCATTCTTGGAGGTCTTGGAAGCAAGGGTGGAAGAGGAGGCTTTAGGAGTAGTCGCGAGGCGGGCCTTCTTGGCAGCGCGCTCGGCGTCCTTCGAGGAGCGATGAGAAGCAGTCGGCCGTTTATGAACAGCGGCGGCAGAAGCGGCAGGCGAGATGATAGCGCTGGCACGAAACCGGAATGCCAGTGTCGACATCGTCAAGCCCAATCGGCTCCCTGAAGGAAGAAAGAGGAGGAGAGTCAGTATAAGCAAAGACAGTGAAGTGCTAAGCAAGAAGACAAGGGCATACCCGATTGTTCTTGGTGCGCCAGTGGGCATTCGGCATCTTAGTGGAGCGACGTTCAGCGGCGCCTGAGCAATCGGCCTCCGAGTGGTCACCTCCTGGGCTTGTTTGCCTTTGACAGCTATCGGCGCGACCTTGGCAACCTTGCTGGGAGCCATACCAGCGGAGGAGCTAGTGGTCGAGGTGCGCTTTACCGGCACCTTTGGGGGTTTGGAACGAGGAGCTGCATCAGAATCATCAGCCTTTGAGACACTTTCATCATCACTCCATTCGGCCAAAAATTGCTCAAGGGAAGGGTCAGGCGTACCCCCTTGAGCCGGCAGCCGGGTGTCGGTCCTTGGAGGATTGGCGGTCTCGGCATCATCGCCCTCGGCGTCCATGGAGTCAGAGGATCCTCAGGAAGACTCGCCATCATCTTCGTCATCGTCACCGGACTCGGCGGAGGGTATCTTGCCATTATATTCAAAGTCGGCGGGGTCTTCCTCCGCGCGGTCGGGGGCGTATACGCCAGCTTCCTGGCCATCCTCCATTAGGTCGGACTGGATAAAATGCTGGAAAGAAAATGGAAGTGATCAGAGCAATCGGAAGAAAGAGCAATCGGAGGAAAAAGCATTCGGAGCATACCACAGGCGACTTCTGCTGGCGGGTGAGGTAATATAGCCCGAAGCGGAAGGGGTCTGGCAATGGGCTAGAGGTAATAGCTTTCACCCGGGCGCAGAGATCTTCAGTCTTCACTCGCCACGTGCAGAGCCGAGTGGGATCTCGGAGACCTGACATGTCGCAGAGGCGGTGCACTCGGCGCTGCAGGGGGAGAATCCGAGCTTGAAGCCAAGCGGCTACCAGGTCGGTTGGGAGGAGCCCTTCTTGCTCCAGCTGGGTGACCCTAGCAACCTGATCATCGACATCGAGGTCTCCGACACCGTACTTCAGTGACCACGGATGCTTCTCAATCGGCCGGGCAAGGGAGAATTCAGGCAGATTGAGAAGATCGGGGCCTTGGTCGGGCGACTTGACGTAGAAGAACGAGGTTTGCCAGTTCTTGCAGGACTGGACAATCTCGGGACTTTTATACCTTTGCTTGCCGGCTGCGACGAGACAACTACCGCAATCGGTCATGTCAGTCGGGTACGATGGCTCGCCGCCTTCGATGGTGGAGGGCACCACAGTTCCTGTCCGGGCGTTATGAGCTCGGAGGTTGAAGAAGCGTTTCCAGAGGGCGATGCTCGAACGGCAGCCGAGGTACCCCTCGCAGAGTGTCACGAACCCCGAGAGGATCATGATGAAGTTGGCCGCAAGATGATGGGGTTGCAGTCGGTGGAAGTCAAGAAATCCACGGAGAAACGAGCTGGCGGGGAGGCCGAATCCACGCTCGAAGTGAGCAAGGAACACGACCCTCTCGCCAGTGCGTGCACTGGGCACGACCTCGGCCTGGCCAGGGATGCGCCACTCGACCTCCGCGGGCATCTGACGGGCGCGGATCAGGGCCTGTACGGCGTCGGCGGTGGCCTGAGAACCCCTCCAGCACCCGCGGCTCGCCTGTGACACATCTCGCCGGGGCGCCATGGTTTTCACAGACGAGAAGAGAAGGAGAGAAACAGAGGGAGGTGGAGCGCGAAAGCGGCGGTGGAGAGTCACTGCGGAGGCGGCGGAGGCGCTAAAGAGCACGAGTCCGTGGCCGGAGCAGGTCCAGGGCACAGAGGTTCGCGGCAGAGAGTTTTGCGTGGAGTACAAATGGAGCAGAGGAGAGGGAGCTCGAGGTTGAAGACGGCGTCTGAGGAGAAGGAAGAGGCGAAGGCACCCCCCTGCGGCTTATATGGGCGGCGGGGGGGGGGGAAGTGGGATGCGTCTGCGGCTGTGTGGCTCGGTGTGTCCTAGGGCACAGGAAGGGCAACCGGCAAACCAATGCAGAGGATCCGGGCGCAAGAGGCGAGGCGTGCGACGTGGGGGTCAGGCCCTGCAGTTATGTCAAGTCACGCGTGGGTCGTGGGTCCCAGCTCATTGATCACATCCCGGAAGAATCGGAGGTAACCGTTGGAATGAAATCGGCGAAAGATGTTCCGCCAGAAAAGAGAAGACACAAGCTGGGAACAAAACAAACCCAATCGGACGAGAAGCTTGGTCAGCCGAGTGTGATCTCCGAGTCAGCCGACGGGCTCGGAACGACACACCCGATGAGGCCATAGCAAACGGAGGATGTCAAGAGAGAGATTAAAAACTGCAAAGGCCCCGCGGTCGAGTGACCGTGGGACCTTTACAGCTTTAGGGGCTACTGTCGGGGGATTGGTACCCGGGTAGGGTAACCCAAGCGGAAGTAACCTTTCAAGACAAGGATGGGCCGATTAGACCGCAGCTGGGCCGAGCTGGGCAGATGTACGACTGATTGCTCCAAGGCAATCAGCCGTATCAAATGCCAGCAGTCGGCCCAGGCGCAATCGGCCCACCCTTTCATTCACCAAGACAATCATCCGATTGGTCGGCAGCTGGTCCGGGGTTGATACCTAGCAAGCCGATTGCCCAGAGCAATCGACCTCGCCAGGAACCACCAATCGGACCAGGCGCAACCGGAACTACCTATCACCCAGTCGGGGGTATGATTACGAGGTCATAAATGTCATATCCCGAGATATCTGGATGGCAGGAAGGCCAAGTCACGTCGAGGATTTTCTGGAGATACGGTGTCGACCTCCCCGCCGATTCCGCGGACAGGCCGACAAGACCATACTCCCTAGCTCCACTATTCATCCCTACATCCTACAAGCCTACAGCATGGGCCCCCGCTCGTAGGCTCCGGATCACCCGGAGAGGAGCAGTCGGTGGGCCCAGGCCGATTAGAGGATGACATCTGGGCCCATTCGGCAATGAAGTTACCGAAGTACCCTGGGCTCACACTATAAGAGCCAGGGTACCCCTCCTGCGTGAGGGACGATCCGCACTAGAGCACCATAACTCATTTCCCCCAGTTCATTCACTGCTTGTAGTTACTCCTCAGGGAAGTAGGTGAGAACCTTGCCCATGGCGGCGGAGCTCACCTTCCCCTGAGAAGATAGAGAAGCAGTTATTGTAGCCAGATCATTGATATACAAGAGACAAGCAGGAGTAGGGGTGTTATCTCTCCGGAGAGCCCCGAACCTGGGTACATCGTGGTGTCTTCACCGTGCTTGTGCCCAACCCGATTCCGGCACCATCGACATCCTCTCCCTCGAGTCTTCCCCCTCACTTTAGCCATCCCATGGCATCTGGCGTTACGTATCGACGACAGGAGGCGCACAGGTCGGGGTCGTTGTGGAGGTGACGAGAAGCGCGACATCGTTCACCTCCAAGATTTGCTGCTCCTTCCCCCACCTTTGACCTCCTCACCCTCAACTGCGCAGAACCGGCTGCAGCTCCTCCTCCTCCGTGATCTGTAGAGATGGCCAACGAGGAGATAGATGAGGAGGGGGCCGGCGGCACAGACAGTAGGGGGCAGAGGAAGGAGAAGAGGCGGCAGGAAGGGAGAGGATTGGGGCCTCGGGGTCGGACTGAGGCAAAATATCCCTTGGCGGCAAAATCAACATTTCTAACCTTTTTGCAAAACTATTTCACAATCTGAACCTAGTGGCAAAATATTTCACAAAAATAACCCTTTTGTCTAGCACCCAACCACCAGGCGCTAGATACACGCATATAGCGCCCCCACTGGAGGCGCTAAGACCCTGCCAGCGTGTCAACGTGGACCCCAATCGGGTCCCACGCTGGAAGTCTAGCGCCTGCTCATTCGGCGCTATACATACATGCTTAGCGCCTCCCCAGCAGGCGCTAGACTAGGAAGCCACTTAAAGGCCTCGCGACCACGCCCGAGGCCAGACATTGTCTCTCCCCATCACGAACAGAGGGCCGGCGGCGGCGGTTCCTCCTCTCCCCCCTCTCAAATCCCCACCCCAAATCTCCCAGATCTGAAGGATTGATCCAAGGGAGTTGCTCTCAACTCATCCCCCAAGGTATTCTCCCCCATTCTCTTCATTTTCATCCAAAAAATCCTTCACATTTCCCCTCTTGATGCAAGTTAGATTGAACCCTAAATTTGATTTGTTTTTGAATTTGTTATGGTAGAATTGTTTGTTTCTTTGTTCTTTAGCAATAAGATTGTTGTAGTAATGATTGGACAAATTAGTATGACTAATTTTAGTGAAATTCTAAAACTCATTGGATTTCTCAATGTTATATTAGTGTTTGGCTTTTTTCTATGGAGCAATTATATGTCATGATGCTATATGTTTACATGATATGTTAGTGCTACTATGTGTATGGAACAATTATATGGAGCAATTACTATGTTAGTTTGTGAGGTTTTTTTTCTATTGTGCAACCATATGGATGACATGATATGGATTAATTATGTTAGTTTGTGGATTTTTTTGTATGGAGCAATTACTATTTGTTTTATTTTGTTAAGACATTAATAATATGGATGACATGAATGTGTATTTTTATATGGATATTAAGTTAGATCTTGAGCACTACCATTAGCTAAAGCAAATTTTTTCGTTATGGAACAAAGTTATAATGGAATGCTTGTTGTTTGAAAAATATAGGATGGAGTGGTTTCTTCATAATCACTATGATGTTCAACACCGATCTTATGCTATGTCGGTGCAAAAGAAGGTAATTTTTTTGTTGACCTTGCTTGATTTCGATTACGTATTCCTTTGGCTTCGCATGACCAAGTTGTTTCTATTCATTTGCAGAAGCTTTCAACCTTGAAGGTTCGGTTTCACGGGGTCTCTGAAATGCCGTACGATGAGCGGTACACACCGTACATCGACGGATTAGGACTACTCCCGTCTAGCGCCTCACCACTAGGCGCTACACCCCCCCAGCCACTTAAGTGGGGTTTGGGACCCCCCATATGTTACCTTGCAAATATGGCACAAATGTTACCTTGCATAGAAAATGACACAAATGGCACAAATGTTGCATAGAAAATTAACCATTCATCGAAAATACAACACATTACAATCTTTTCATAAAAATATCTTGCAAATATAGGTCTACAAATAAGAACACTCAATCACTCGTCAAGTACATCTTGTAGCTTCATGAGCTTGTGCCGAAGCGCTTCTCGGTCATAGAATAAATCACGTAGTGAGTACTCTACGTTCCTTTTTTCTAGCTTTAACTTGGCCTTCTCCTGCACCATTTCCTCTCTCTCCACCACCCACTTCACCTTCTCTTGCTCCATTTGTTCTCTCTCCTCCACCCACTTCCCCTTCTCTTGCTTCATTTGCTCCATCTCCTCCATCCGCATCGCTTTCTCTTGCTTCATTTGATCTCTCTCTTTTTCTGCTTTTGCTCTGAACACTTGATGGATGCTAGTGCCTGCTTTGTCGGACAACTTCTTCTTCTCAAACTCCTCCCTCAGGTCGCCAATAACTCTATGTGCTTTGCTTAACTGAGTAACAACATCCTCTTTGTCAGCCACCGTTTTAGCGAAATCTATTTTAAAAGATCTCAGGTCCTTTTCAATCTTTCTCTTCTCTTCCAGAAACTTCAAGTTCTCTTCAGCATTGGTTACTTGTTGTCTTAGCCTCATTGTGTTTTACTCTTCATACATGCTCCATATCCGAGCTAGGCCTTCCTTCAATGTGATTGGCCACTCATTGTCAACCCACTTAACAAAGTTGCACTTGGATGCATCCTATAAAATGAAACGTATTCAAATACAAAGCAACATTAATGATATAAAAAGATTACTGACAAGAAGAATGAATGACTAATGCAATATTGCTAACCTTTTTTGCACAAGCTAAAAACCTCCTTCCAGTATCAATCGATTGAAATGCCACAAATCTTTCACAAGGGGGTCCGTGCTCACACATACAAGGTTGATTAAAAGCCAAGCCGCTCCATTCCGTGCACTCCATGGTCGGTAGCTATAAATAAGATAAATGAAATCAATACCCATTTACCCTACAACCATAACCCTCAAAGTGACACTCATAGAGAACATGTTAACCTCGCTAACTTGACTTGTCACATAATCATCATCGCCAGACGAGGACGAGCTTGCCGACAACCTTTGCCAATTCATCCTATAATATCAATCATATCAATGCCATTGCTTCATATCAATCTTGCCAATTCTTCACACAAAATATATTCTAAAGAAAACACATAATCTAATAAAAAATATAAATCCAATGCAATTTAGGGTTTCCCTAAGCCTAGCAATCCTAATTTGTTCTCAAATACTACTACAACAATGCTAATGCTATACATTTAACAATAATGCCATTGCAACTAAAAAGATTGAAAATCCATTTCAATCTAGGGTTCACAAAAAAATGCACAAAAAGAAGAAATGGCATGGATCTAATGGATGAAAACTTAGGGATCGGAGGAGAATACCTTAGGAGATGATTTGAGAAAGAAATCCACGGTCAAAACCTCCAAATGGGGAAGATTTGAGAGGGGGCGACTAGAACAGCATCACACAGGGCGGCCCCTGTGTGTGTGTGTGTTATGTGTGGGCTGCTCGGGCGTGGCTTCGGCCTTTAAGTGGCTGCCTAGTCTAGCGCCTGATGGGGAGGCGCTAAGCATGCATGTATAGCGCATGTTGGTTAGGCGCTAGACTTCCGGGGTGGGGCCCTGCGGGGGTCTACGGATGCCACGGTGGCAGGTCCTTAGCGCCTCATCTACGGGCGCTAGATGTATGGGCTTAGCGCCTGGTGGTTGGGCGCTACATAAAAGGGTTAGTTCTGCGAAATAGTTTGCAACTAGGTTCAGATTGTGAAATAGTTTCGCATAAAGGTCAAAAGTGTCGATTTTGCCTCCCTTGGCAACGTCGCTTCGCAGAAATAGCAGGCGCACTTATCGTGCCTCGTCACACGCGCCTCCCGTTTTCACCGCGAATGCACAGAAATCAGTCCAAGCAGGGCCACCAATCATCGATGCTAAACACTTATTTACTACCACACTAATTAACCTATGGTAGATTAAAGGGCCAGCAGTGGTAAAACACTGTTCACAATCGAAGTCTACGAACCAGATCAATTTAACGAGCTCAAAGCGCCTGAGAAGCCGGGTAGGCTAGGGTTGTTTATAGGAGGAATTATCATACCGTGAAAGTGATACGTCTTTGACGTTTCTAGATCAGAATGATCTATTCAGTGTGGAGAGATCAAGGATTTCGTTTTGTAGTGTATTTTGCTAGCTTCCTTTCTTCATCAATGCTTATCTGTTGTCTTTGCTTATCTGTTATATTATTGAAACACTTCAAACACAAGCATATTATTCTGAATTTTTGATGCGTGCCTGCGTGCGGTTTGCGCAGGCAGTTTGCTCCCATCACTTCTTCTCAGCTCCCTCCATGGATTCTTTTAGCTCCAGCGAACGAACAAACAAACAATCTTAGGTGATTGATTCTCTTCTTCCTCCTCCTTGGGTTGTGCTCTACGTGCAATGCTATGGCCAAAGTATTAATATTTCTCATATTTTTTTATCAAGGGTCAAAATATGTTTGTGGTAGCAAGTTGCAGCAGTAGAAGCACCCAAACTTGTACATTTCCCAGTTAGTCTCCTAGCTAGTCTTGTCACTGTACGTACAGTGGCAACATTCTGTTTGAAAAATACATAATCATGTGCCAATTTTTTAAAACCAGTAATGAGTGCTTGTTTTAAGTCTGCATATTCATTTATGTTGCATTCTCTGTTTGGTTTCGATCTGGAAAGCAACTATTAGTGTAGATATGCAAATTTGAAACCTTGAGGGTAGTAGGGTACCCTCTGTAGTTCAACCAAATGAACCAACTTTTCAAAATTCTGAAAAATTACTTCATTTTGTTCAACTAAGAAGGGTAGGTAAGAGTTCCGAATTTTTATACAGAGCAACTATAGAGATCCATTAGATGATTTGGTATTGGACCTACATCTCACTAGCAGATAAATGTGAAAATTGGATTCCCATAAAGTCAAATTGCCTCAACAACATTCAACAAGTATAGCTTACAGTTTGAGGTTCAACTCAGTATATTGCTGGAACTGGAATGTGTGTTTCTGATAAGAGACAGATTTAGAAATTTAGACAGAAACTCCGTTTAATAACTTAATTTGCTGATCGTTTCCTTTCCTTCATGCCTGATGCCAATCTTCCCTATAGAACCATATCTTTGCTTAGGCTTTAGTACTTATGCATATTTTTTCTGCAGAAGGCTACATCGTGGGAGCTCATCTTCAAGTGACCATCCACCTGACGTTCTTGCCGAAACCACTTAGGTGAGTTTCTTATGTACATGTCATGTTCTTCTAAGAATGTAATAAGATTTCAAGTCTTTAACATGCAATGTTTATAAGCGTTTCATAGATTAGTTATTAACCAATAGATTGGAACACCCTGTCTTAATTCAATTTTCAAGCCAGATTATCTTTCCTTATTATCATCACTTTGGGTTAGTACTAGTGGATAGCTAATGTTTGTGAAATGTTTAAAGTACAATTTTCAAGAACTTTCTATGACTTGTGGATGTAATGAAACAACAAAGCGTCATCTTTTTCTGAATTATCCAATAGGCATATTTGTGAATTTGGTAATTTTGGTTGCAGCTAGCAGTGGTTCCCACATAAGCTTAGTTGTAATTGTAGCATCAAAATAAAATGGTTGGAGAAGCTTTCCTCTAGGTTTCTTTGTTTTCTAGGAATCATGGCTGTTTCAGTTGCTTGTATATAAATATCTGTCTTTTTCTAATTCAAAATTGTCATGTCACCCAAGAAAATAGCGCCCTATTGATGCTTGAGTTATATTTTGATGTGTGCATTGCTTATTACTAACTACATATTTTTTAGCACGACCGGCATGGTTCGCTCAAGCCAAACCTGCCGCATTAGCACTGGCATCCGTATACCACGTGGTGCCACCACCCCTTTGCCGCCCGCGCCGACGCCCACGCCCGCGCCGGCCTTGTCGGGCTCCTCCACTGGCTCGCGCCTCTTTGCATCGACGACGTCCTCCCATGCATCCACTTTTTTGACGGCAAGATCTGACATTCAGCCCACTGCTTCAGAGCTGTCTCGAAATAGGCGGGAGATAGAAGAGGAGGACGCAACAGAGGAGGCGGAGTTCAATGCCGTTTGGGAGCGCAAGTACCCGGTGGGCATACAAGACCCGGCGCGCCAAGCGGTTGTATGGGAAGCAGCTCAGGCCGAAAAAGAGAACAAGCTCATCGCCATTTCATCTTCTGACGACGAGGAGTGAAGCGTCTTTAGTGTAATTTATAACATGTTGGTTAAGAATTTGTGTACTCTCTCATGCTATACTTGTTGATTTGCTCTCTTGTTAATAAATGGTGTTGGTTAAGAATTCTGATGTGGTTGTTCATATGATGATGCTGTCATGTTATAACTGTCATGTTGATGATGTTGTTTAATTATATGTGTGATGTATTTTATAACCCCTCTGCAAATACAGATAAGCAATTTTTTTTACAAATATTCATAGTAATAGCGCACCTCTGCCCTTAGTAATGGCGCACTCCTGATGCGCCATTAGCGTCAGGGATAGTAATGGCGCACTCCAGGTGCGCCATTAGTGTTAGGGATAGTAATGACGCACCAAATATGCGCCATTACTATCACTTACTATTGGTGTGTTAGTAATGGCGCACCATATGTGCGCCATTAGTACCCAAAATAGGTGCGCCACTAATGACCTTTTTCCAGTAGTGCTTGGTCTCGATTTCTTGCGCAGATAGCAGTCTAACCTCATTGAAAGCTTCTAATTTAACAGTAATAGACGATAGTGGCAACTTTTGTATTTTTAAGGATACCCACAGTATGTTTAGCCCAACCATCAAGGAATATACATATAGCACACTTTTTATTTATTCCATTTGTGTATTGGGGTGTGCTTGGCAACAGTCCTCTCTCACACCTCTTTACCATCTCATGGAAACCATCATGGTGTAACCAACCAAGTTCAAACTTGAACTTGCGTTTACACCATGGACGTGGCAAACCAGTGATTAGGAGGATGGAGGCATGGTCTGATAGAGCCTTAATACGTGCTAGTGCCTACATAGATACCATCGAGAATTTGGACTCTCATTTTGTATCCATCAATACGCGATCTAACTTTCACCACAAAAATCGTGCTTATACGCGTCACCACGTGGCAGAGGGGAAAACGTCATCGAAGTTTTTTTTTTGACGAAAACCATCACCAGGTAATTTCCTCCTGACTGAGAGCTTCGGTCAACTTGATGATGGTCTGGTCCTATTTTTAACAACACATTTTTGCCGTCACTATAGAAGTTTATTTTCTACGATGGTGTTTCTTATCATGTAAAATGTTCGCCCATAACTAGACATGTCCGCATACGTGATGGGACTATACAGAAAAATACATGTTGTTTGCTACACCTGTAAGAGCATCTGCAAGATATGATGCAAAATAGTAGACCCAAAAATAAATTTAGACATAAGAGACAATTGCATACATATTGGAATTGTCCTAGCTTCTCCTTGATTTCATACATAGTGAAGAATCATGATTTGAAACTTAATCAAAAGTTATAGATATTAGTACTAGATGATAAACTCAAGACATTAGTATACTACGAAAACACTACACACGACTTGTCATCATCTTCGTCCATACCTTAAGGAACTACTCGTCTTTTAAAAAAACTCATCTTCGATCATCATGTAAACTGGGCGCCATCATTATCATCATCTGACTCGACTTTGACGACCATAGAAGGGCCTGCCCCCTAGTCCATCTTGATCATCGTATCCTTCTTGCTCTCAGTGTTCTTCCTGGCGAAGAATTCATGCTCCGCCTTCACGGGATGTGGATTGGCTTTGGCAAACCTCGTCATAGCCATCTCATCAGTTTGATGTATGGCACGCTGCTTGGCAACTATTCAGTCTTTCTTCTCCTCTTTGCGGGAAACAAACTGCACAGTGGGAGCGAGGAACTTTTCCTATTCGATGTTCCGAAAGAGCGGGAAATTCGTCTTGTACCTCGACCATCCTAACATCCAAGCCACGATGTCATACGCGCGCGCGACACTCTGCGTCGTCGGCGTAGGTGCCGATCCACCTCCCCTTCCATCACACGTGATCTCGATGGCGTAGCGCACGCCCGGACTCCCAAATCCGAACGACGTGGAAGCCCGATATGCTCACGCGTCGACGTGGCGATATCCTCGGGTTTGACGAGTCAAGCGGTGGAACGAGCGGGCACCGGGTGAACCTTTTTAACTGCGGCGGGCCTATTTGACCACCAACCATTGATTAGAGACGCAATTTGGCAGCTGCCACTGGTGTTTGGACGATATAGTTGTGGCGGGTACCACATGGTGCCCTCCTGTCATGAAGGCCATCCTATAAGCAGTTTTTCAGTAGTGCTAGTCTTGCATTGGATCTCACTACTTTCCTTCTCCTCCCATATATGCCATCATGGTGATGGCGACCAGGTGCAGGAGGCTGGGAGGTCTGGAGGTAGCGGCCAGATCTGAAGCTAAGAAACTAAGGCCCTTCAGGAGAAGCTACGACGCCCATTATGGTTGAAGGGCAGTCTCCTTCGGAACCTACGCCGCCCACTGTGGTGGTTGATGGGCGGTCTCCTCCGGCAAGTTTTTGTATCTACTTCCTAAAAGGTAGTCGTCTTTCTTCCTCAATACTCCTTCTCTTTGGATTTCGCGGGATCAAGTGGTCCTCCCCGACATTAGGAGAAGTTTAGATTCGATTGTGTTTTTTCAATTTTGTTCGGGGTCCTTTGCTTGTAGTTTTTACTTTTATCAGGGTCCTCTTTTTGTAATTTGTACTGATCTTTAGACACACAAGGTAAACGCACTGGAAAGTACAATAATCAAGCACAATTATTTAAACCAACTTAATTAAAGCTGGTACAAAGACAGACTGACCACGGACTACAACCTCGACCTTTTTGCGAGGGAAATGCAAATACCAAACTCAAGTGGTGGTGGTGTGCGGAGAGCGATTTAGCCTCCTTTATTCATATATTTATAGTAGCAGCACGTAGATAGCACATGCAGCTGTGTGTTAGGCAGAGGAGGCGTCGAGGCAGACCCACTGGCCAACGAAGATCTTGACACAGTTGATGTTGGGGTTGAAGCCAAGGAACCCCGAAAGGGCCAGGCCGCCGCTCTGCGCGATGGAGAAGCAAGTCTCATCTTGCTGCACAGCGTACACCTTGTTGCACGTCAGGGCAGCATAACCTGCAAAACGCACATTTGTTTAGACTGGGTGCGTGGGTGGACAAGCAAGCTGACTGGTGCCACGGATGTACCTCCGGTAACGCCGACGGCCACGAGCAGGGACGCGATCAGGAGAGCGGCGACTCCGTGCTTTGCCATTGCAGACGCTGTCGATGTGAAGGAAGGATATGTAAACGGATAGGTGCTCGTCACTCGTCAGGCTCTGCTTAGGTGGTGAAGAGAAAGCGTAGCCCTCGCCCTTTTTATAGCGTAACGAGGTCGACACTTGGTAGAACGTGACGAAAGCATACGGCCATGGCGCCTTGGAGAGGGCGTTCGATGTACGGGCGATGCCGCTTATGCTGAGAGCCGTATGGACATGTCGTTGTTCCTAACATTCACAAGCCGGGCTCGGGTAATCTCATCTGTGATTCCTATGGAACTGCCTTGTAGTAGTACTATTTTATCCGGTGTGGTTTTTGACCGAGTGAATATTTTTTACGTACACATTGCTCGTTTTTTCTTTAAAAACTGTCTTGCTCGATGTTGGTAATAGTGCAGTGACTGTGAAGAAACAAGAACGAGTTGAACGCAGAAAATAAGAACTGCAGTCTGTGTTGGGGACAAATACTACGGCATCTAACGGGCCCCCTACGCAACCTGTACACAAATCAGAGAGAATTACTTACTTGGGAGAAAGAAAGTGTGGAACGGGATTGTGAAGGGCGACTCTTTGGTGTGGTCACCCTCCTCACCACCGCCCTCGCATCCATCGATAGTAGAAAGGAGGAGCAAAGGTACCGCGAGAGTAGACGGGAGGGTTTAGGAGTTGGGGAGGGGGGGGGGGGATAGGGTCGTGGCACGGGTCGTTTCGATCGCGGCCGCTTCTCATGGAGGCGCAACAAGTTGCACGACGCATTGTCCAACACGGAGTCGGCGCCCGAGGATGTGACGCGCCGGGAGGTGGCGGCGAAGGAGCGCGACACCAAGTCTAGATCTGTGTTTGTGGAGAAAGCCCAGTGATCTGGATCGAGCGGCGCCGCCCATCTCAAGCAAGAGCGGGTTGTGCAGGAGCGCAGGGTTATCGATTCGTGCCCGAAGCGACCTTAGGGCTTGTTTGATTCCCGGGGGGAGCAAACCCAGGGGAAAAGCCCAGTCACGTTGTTTTTATGGGAGGAAGATGGGGAAAAATTTCCTCACCTCTTGGGGCCGGGATTTTACACCTCGGGATTTGGCCATGATCCCGGGAGGATCCCTGTGCACCAAACAAGCCATTAGGGATGCAAATCCTCTGCTCAGGTGATGCCGCTCTCCTTCGACGTGTGTGTACCATCTGTAAGGTTGAAGGAATGCCACTGGCAAGTTCCCCGAAGATTCTTGCAAGCGTTGCAACAAGTTAGGCCATCTATCGTCGTTGTGCGTTGAATTTCTATGGTGGGAATACTTAGCTCCCGTGTATGCCTTTCAATCTCAAGGGGTTCTATTACATCAATTATTCATGCACGACGAAGCGACTCAAGGAGCATGCCACTTGTATTGTAATCACTGTTGTGGAAGGCGAGGCCACGACTAGGCAAATTGAACAAGATTTCTATGATTATCTTGGGATGCGTTTGGTTCAAGGGCTATCCTTTCAGGGACAGGGATATCCCTCTTTTATACTGGTTGCCATCTGCGGCAAAGAGGGATAGGGTCAACCAGATGCAGGGAATATTCTTAAAAAAAAGGATAGCACCAGCCGCTGAAAACAGCCAGGTCGTGGCATCACTCCTGCGATGTCCACCGCAGAGCGAGCCCCGGAGCCCGCTCCTCTGTCGCCGCCCAAGCGCCGCTCCTCCGCCGCATTCCTCGACATGGCCACCGCGGAGTGAACCGGAGACCGCTCCTCCGCCGCCACCCGAGCGTCGCTCGCGGCTGGATTTCAAGGGGCCAGAGGAGGAGGAGGGAGGGGCCGGATGAGGAGGAGGGAGGAGGAGGAGGGCGGGGGCGACCGCTGGGGAGGACGGGCCGGAGGAGAACGGCCGCTGGGGAGGCGGGTCGGAGGAGGACGGCGGGCGCGGGTGAGGCTGGACGGAGGATGAGGGAGGGGCCGGATGAAGAGGAGGGAGGAGGAGGAGGTCGGGACCGGCCGCTGGGGAGGCCGGGCCGGAGGAGAACGGCGAGGGCGGGGCTCGCGGCCGCTGGGGTGGCGGGTCGGAGGAGGACGGCGGGCGCGGGTGAGGCTGGACGGAGGAGGAGGAGAAGGAGGTGGGCGGCGCGGGGGAGGAGAATGGCGGGAGGTCTCGCGGCCGCTTGGGAGGCTGGCCGGAGGAGGAGGGAGGGCACGGGGGAGGCTGGACGGAGGAGAAGGAGAAGGAGGTGGGCGGCGCGGGGGGGGGGGGGGGCTGGTCGGAGGAACAGGAAGGCTGGGCATATCCCTTCAACAAAACAGGGGATGGTCTAATCCTTCCAACCAAAAAAAAAAAGGGCTAATCCTAACCAGCTGGTTAGGGATACCCACAGCCACCCTAGGACATCCCTCAAACCAAACACATCCTTGGGGGACTTGGAGGTGCACGGCTAGAACCATGGTGCCTAGTGTTTTCTGTTGCGTTTCCTTAACGCCCATGAAGTGGCGATGGACTATTATAACGATCATATGATACTGAAATCCCGTGAGGCTAGGTTTCTCTTATCAGCCTGATCCGGTGCGGTGGGCTCCAAGTGTGTGATGGATATTGCATGCGCCAAGTTGGGTAATACCCCCCTTGAGAAGGGAAGTGAAAGGAATGTTACTTTTGTATCTTATTTTGTGGGTGTTGTGCTTAGTATCGATTAATATACTCTTAATCGACCTGGTTCTGTGAGAGTTAAGTGTGTTTGTAGAGATGTGGATGAGATCCCTCCTGTAGATGCTGAGGGGGTTCTCGGCGATTATTTCTATGATTTCTTTTATGAGGTGGAGCGAGTAGTGATGAAGGATCCTGTTAAATCCAAAAATCCCGTCAAGAATGTGTCTGGACCTGATTACCATGTGTTAAAAACGATGAAAATGGAATGGTCGAATGCTAAGAACAAATCTTATTCATGCAATAAATTAGGGGATGTAAAACTTCTGTGAGCCACAGAAGGTGTGATACAATCCCTAAATCACAAGATTTTGGAGGAATCCAAGGAATATATGGATAACACAGTTCTTATCAATTCCATGACTAATGAGCATGCGATGATTGATGCTAAACATGATTCTTCCTCTTGGGCGGTCTCGTATGGGAAACCTGGTGGCCCCTCTAATGTAAGTGTATCTCCTGCATCCGCGTGATGTGTCCCCTATTAATTTTCGTAATAAATCTTGATCCTTGACTAGTTCCTTTGAGGATGTGGTGAAATAAATTTCACAGGTCGAGGAGGTGTATGTTGCTCCATGTGATGGTCTGAAGATTTCATAGAACTACCATGTCCAGTCCCTTGAGTCGTCGGTGGAAGGTGGGGAAGAGGTGACCTCGATGCACCTATTGTGTCTTAAGATAATCTTCGTTTCAGCACCATAATTTTTTGGCCTAGTCTTCTCAATATTGAAGACAAGGAAACTGCGGCTGTGAGGAAAAGGGATGGCGATCCTAATGTAGAGCAAGATAACATAGATCGCTTAATAACTAATGGGATAGGTGGAAAACACCGTTGGTTATGGACTGAAGTATGGAATATGATTTTCTAAATAAAAGGCATCCTCAATTCGGTAAAATAAAAATCGAAAAACAACCGTAGTTATATCCAGGGCTATGACGAGAAGCCAGGAAAATGCAAGTGTTCCCTTCAAGTGTGTGGCTAGTCTTGCACTGATTCCTTGCATGACTACTAGGGCCCATTACTACAAAATGGCCTGTTAGTGGCACACTTATCCCATTAGTATTTGTTACTAGCACGCCACTAGTAACAAATATTAATGGCACACATTTGGCGCGTCATTAGTATCTCAGGTAATAGTGGCACACCACATAGTGCGTCATTACTAACACTTCAGGTGTGCCACTACTAAAAAATTTAAACTTTTTTAAATCATTATTTTGTTTCCCAATTGTTGCTTAATCTCAGGTCAGGATGCTTAATCTCATGTCAAATTGCACTCCATGGTTAAAATTCTTGACCGGTCACCCATCTTCACACTACTCCAGCCCCAGCACGCTTAACTCCTAAGTTCCATTCAACTCCAAGCCTAGCACGCTTAACATCCACTTGTTGATATATGTATCATATCAATCCTATTAAACCTTATTGATATCTAGGACCTTGTTGATTCCATGGGTGTGGTGAAATTTCAAACATTATTTTCAAACTTCTCGGTCGGTCAACTATCATATTTTGAACATTTTTTCAAAAATATTTTTATTGAATTTTTTCTATTACTAGTGGCGCACCTAGCAAATAATGCGTCATTACTAGTAAAAATGGTTTTTTTTAAATATTTTGAATTTTGAAGGTGAGAAGATCATTACTAGTGGCTCACCTATCAAATAGTGCGCCACTACTAAGTTTGATTTTTTTTCCAATATTTTTGCCACCAGATCTTGAAAGCACCGTAACTTTTTTCTGTTTGGTTTTTGAGGAATGTAGAAAATCGATGTTCTTATCGGATATAACTTTTTGAGTAGATGATTTTCATACAATTTTTTTTATCGGAGTTCGTATGCAAAAGTTATGACAATTTTATCGAAACACGACGACCTTTTGTAAACAAACTCAAACTTCATGTTTGTTAATTTTCTTAACAACTAGAACACATAACACATGGGCATCTCGAAGGATTTTAAATTTCGAATTGGTTATCAAAAAATTTCTAAACTGAAAAGGCGGTCCACATGGGGGTGTTTCTGGGAATGTTGGGGATCTAGCTGCTCTGAGGTTAGCAATGGCACACCTCCTAGGAATGCGCCATTAGTAACCAAGATTACTAATGACACACATTTTGTGTGGTGTGCCATTGCTATTTCTCTGTCTGGGACCAACTCTCCCCAGACTTAATTAGTAATGGCGCACCTCCTAGGAATGCCCCATTACTAACCAGGGTTACTAATGGCACACATTTTGTGTGGTTCTCCATTCTTATTTCTCTGCCTGTGACCACCTCTCCCCAGACTTAGTAGTGGCGTACCATAAAAAAGTGCGTCACTAGTAACAAAATAGGAGTGGCGCACCAGAGAAAAGTGTGTCATTGCTATGTCCAGGAATGAGTCAAACCTTGGTCAAACATACTAATGACACACTTTTTACAAGGTGCGCCACTACTATTTTAGGTACTAATGACGCACTATGTACCGGTGCGCCATTACTATATAGCAGTGGTGCACCACGTCTATAGTGCGCCATTAGTGTCAATATTAGCTATACCCGTTTTTCTAGTAGTGGCCTGAAAAAATATTTGTAAATGAAGGTTTTTTTAAGAATTGTAGGGCGGCAACCTTCTTATTTGATTTAATCGGAGACCAATCGCTGGATTTTGTTAGCTTGAAAAATAGAAAATATATTTTCTAGTAGTTATTTGAGGAAAATGGATATTTACAACTCATTTTCCTGGAATTGTGTGCCTTCTAGAGGTAAATCAGGTGGGATCCTTAGTGGTGTGCATAAGAATACGCTGGAAGTCATTTCATGTAATATTATTAAATATGTTTTACAAACAATGGTGTTTGATGTTGACAAATAAATATGTTTAGGGGCTGTTATCTGTATATGGGGCAGCACAGGGTGATGACAAAGATGAGTTTCGCATAAAATTGGTTGTTTTTCTGTCACTTAAGTGTGCCGTCTGTGATTAGTGGTGGTTTTAAAAATTTAGACACAGTTGGGATAAAAACAAATTGTATGCACCACTATTGATTTGTGGATCAGCTTAATGTTGTAATTAACTTGGTGAACTTATGTGATATTCATATAAGTGGGGGCCTGTATACTTGGTCGAATAATCAGGACCACCCCACACTTGAGAAGCTGGATATGAATCTTATGTGTTGTGATTGGGAAGACTTAGGGCTAGTTCTTTTGAAGCTTGTGGCCAGCGGTGGAAATAAGTTGCCCCCTCCCCAGCTTATTCTAGAAGTTCAACCTACAATTTTATTTTAGAAGCCTATTAGTTAACCTTCAATTAATTGGCTTCTAAATTTAAATTTTAGGTTGGGCTTGTAGAATAAGCTGGGGAGGGGGCATCTTATTTCCACCGCTAGCCATAAGCTCCAACAAAACCGGCCCTTATTCACTATGGTCACTCTTAGAAAACTGGTGCGGGGGGGGGGGGTACCTGATCTTAATCTCTCATGTGAGAAACTAATTCTGCTTGAGCTTGCTCTCTGAAAAAGCGTGAATTCAGGTTCGATCTTTTGTGGCATCAAAATGGCCAGTTTTTTCCGATGGTGAAGAAAATATGGAAAAAGCCGGTGAAGTCTATAGACCCTATCAATTTGTCAACATTAAGCTCAAACATGTATTTTTTTCAAAGGTTGGGGATCGAACATATTTGGTCATGAGAAAAAAAGGTGAAATCCAACTAGAGTTGGAGGAGATTGACAGTTTGGAGGAAATCGGTATCTATAACCCTGAATTGTATAATACACAAGCAATCCTTAATGCAAAACTTTGTAAGATCTTGGATAATGAAGAGTACTTCTAGCTCCAGCAATCGAATGAAAGGGGATCGCAACACTAGGTTTTTTTCATCGGGTAGCGAATGGTCGTAAACAAAAAAAACACTATACATTAGGGTTGTGATTGAGGGGACACAAAATATTCTAGCACATGCCACGGAGTATTATACAAAACTAGATGATACCCCGCGCGTTGCTGCGGGAATTTTTCAGAGAAAAAAATATAATATTCTTTTTTTGAAACATGAGAAAAATTATTATGTGTAATATAATTTGATTATAAATTCTTTTTTAAATCAATACTGTTTAGAGAAAAAATGTAAGAAATTTAATGAAAACCCAAAAAAATGAGTATGATTTTTGTTTTGCTAATTTATTAGCTTAATATATGGTGAGACAATATGAGATGAAAATAACGTTGAGTAGAGATAGTGGAGACATCTCCACTATTGTCTAAGCCTAAAGCAATAATATCAATTATAAATGTGCATAGAAAAATAAAATATGAGATAAATCCTAATTTGTTTTTTATAAAAAAGTCTGTTATAAATTGTGACGCTAAGTGCACAAAAAGTTATTATTTATTTTGGTTGAATTTGCATGTAATTAATGGAAGCATGTGCATGCATAGTTAGTGGATTATTTTGCATGATGGACCTACTTGATGATGTGGATAGCTTGCATGTCAAGATAGATAAGTTAGTGGGGATGCACTATTTAGGTATTATAGATTATTTGGCCCTGCCCCTGGCAATATTTTCCATATGTCTCCTAGCATGTGGGAAACCCACAAGGTGCTTAATGATGAGGACCATGAGATGCTATCGAGTGAATCTACAGAAGAGTAAGTCAAATGTGCTTTATTTGGTATGGATCGTAACTGCATGCGCACAGTGGGTGCTGATCACATACCTACAGAGTTTTACGAGGTGTGATGGGGTTGTTAAGTATGATCTTATGTAGCTGTTTACTGCATGTTATGTCGAAAGCCTGATGTCGAGTGTCTTAATATGACATCATTACTTTACTTTCAAAAGTGGACGGTGCGATGAAAATTTAACAATTTTGTCTGATTTGCGTCCTCCCCTGCCTTTATAATCATTTTACTAAAGCACTTGAGATAATCGGGTGTCAGGGTTCTGATAAGTAGATTGGCCTACAAAAAACTGCATTTATTAAAATAGGAATATTATGGACGACATCTTATCTTTGATGAAGTGTTGCATCATACACATGTTCGTAAGAAATGTGGCATTATTCTTAAGCTTGATTTTGAAAAAACATATGATAATATGGATTGAGATTTTTTTCTCAAATGTGTTAGGTTGCGGGGTTTTAATTCCCACTAGTGTAGTTGGATTAGAGATGTTTGGTATAATGTCATCGTAAGTGTTGAGTTCAATGGGGAGGTTGGCAAGTATTTCTAGAGTTTTAAAGGGGTCCGTCAGGGAGATCCTTTGTCACCTTTCCTGTTTAATCAGGAGGTTGAATGTCTAGCTATGATGATTCATAATGCTCATACTGAAGGGCTCCTAACTGTGTTAGCTACTGATCTTATTGATAAACAATGCAACAATTATGCAGTACGCTGACAACACAGTCATATCTTTAGAACGTGAACCTACTTATCCAGTTAACCTAAAACCATTGCTTTATCTGTTTGAGATGATGTCAGGCCTTAAGATCTTTCTTGAAAAGTGAAATTCTTTGTGTGAGTGGGGGAGGGGGGGGGGGGTGAATGTGTCTTATTCTTGTATGCCCATCTGTTTAATTGTAAGATTGGGAATTTTCCTATGAGGTATGAGGTACTTGGGGGTCCCTATTGGTTTTTTATAATCTAAAAAATATTGATTGGGATTATGTTGATGTGAAATTTTTATCTCGATATGAGTCATGGATGGGAAAAATATGTGTCAACTGGTGGGTGGTTGATTCTTCTCAATTCATCTGTATCTAGTATTGTATACTACTATGTGTCGGTGTTTCTTCTCCTTAAGATAGTGATAGAAAATCTTGATAGTCATAGACGTCGTTTTTTCCGGCAAGGGGGAGTGGGAAGAAAAGATATCCCCTTATCAGGTTGTCTCTCATTTGAAGACAAAAAAACAAAGGCGGTCTTAATGTTCAATACTTGCGAAAATAAAATATTAGTTTGTTTTCAAGTGGTGGTGGAAGTTAGATACTCAGGAGAGTCAGGGGCAACAAATTGCTAGGGCAAAATATAAGAGAAATCAGCCCGTGGCATCGGTTACTAATAAATGTAATGATTTGCCAATTTGGAAGGCATTTATGAAAGTAGAAAAAACTCTATATGGCTGGTGTATTTTGTGGTTGGATCCTATTCCTGGATGTCCACCTTTTTGTGAGAAATTTCATTTGATTTTCAGTATGAATCCCCACCTTCATCTATTGCAACAACTACTGATTTCTCCCGATATGATCCCCACCTCCATCCCCATTCGCATCTATGATCGGTAAGTGATGCCATCTAGATCCGTATGGAGCACACCGAGCTAGGAAGAGTGAAGATGCCGGATCCAGACCAAAAAACGTCGGTCGAACACAATGTATCAGTCGCGCCCGATCCAGGTGCCCGCCATCACCGAGCACACCAACACGATCCCGCCGGCAACCATACGGGTCTCCTCATAGCCACCATCCTTGGCATTCGTGTGGGTTAGCCTACGGTGCCTCAGGAGGCGACGAGAGGGGTAGAAACCGGGAAGGGACGAACGAGGGATCTCGGTCGGAAGCGGAGCGGACGGGTGGGCAGAGGAGGACAACATCGGCTGGGTCAACTATGTGGTGGAAAGGATTGGGGGATGTACTTTTTGTTACTTTTGTATTATTCTTTGTACTGTTATATAATGTTTGATGAATAGCTCATAAACTAAAAATATGACACAGAAGGTAAACACACCCATAAAGTGCCAATCAAGCACAACCGACTAAACAATTTTTTAATAAGCCAAATTAAAACTGGTACAACGACAGACTGACGATGGACTACAACCTTGGCTCGACCCTTTTGCGAGGGAAGTGCAAATACCAAATTTAAGTACGTAGTGGTTGATATTTACGGAGAGCGACTTAGCCTCCTTTATTCATATATTTATAGTAGCAGAGCAGCACGATAGATAGCACATGCAGCTTGGTGTTAGGCAGAGGTGGCGTCGAGGCAGACCCACTGGCCAACGAACATCTTGACACAGTTGATGTTAGGGTTGAAGCCGAGGAACTGCGCCAGGGTCAGGCCGCCGCCCTCACGCTGTTGCACGTCAGGGCAGCATAACCTACAAAACGCACATTTGGTCAGACTGGGTGCGTGGGTGGACAAGCAAGCTCACTGGTGCCATGGATGTACCTCCGGTAACGGAGTCGGAGAGGATGACCGCCACGAGCAGGGACGCGATGAGGAAAGCGGCGACTCCGTGGTTGGCCATTGCAGACACTACGGACGCACAGGAAGGATATGTAAGCGGATAGGTGCTCGTCACTCGTCAGGCTCGATCTGCTTAGGTGGTGAAGAGAAAGCGTAGCCCTCGCCCTTTTTATAGCGTAACAAGCTCGCGATCGGCACTCAGAAGTCGATAAGATGAAGAACGTGACGAAAGCATCCGGCCATGGCGCCGCGTTGGAGAGGGCGTCCAGCGTACACGCGATGCTGCTTATGCTGAGAGCCGTATGGGCAGGTTGTTCCAAACATTTACAAGCCGGGCACGCGTAATTTCTAATCTGTGATTCCTATGGAACTGCTTTCCAATATTTTCTGCAGTATGGTTTTGACCGAGTGAATATTTTTCCTTCACATTGCTCGCTTTTCTTAAAAAACTGTCATGCTCCATGTTGGTAGTAGCGCAGTGACAATGAAGAAACACGAATGAGTTGAACATACAAAAGAAGAGCTGTAGTCCGTGTTGGGAAAATACTATGACATGACGCGCGCGTGCGCAACCTGTATACAAATCAGAGAGATTTATTTACTCGAGAGAAAAGAAGTGTGGAACGGAATTGCTGTCTACCATTCTCAATCTGTCCAACCAGTGTGGTTCAATTTTCATGGCGGATGGCCTACACGTGGACGAGGATGCCGACCGTTATGATTGGGCTGGATCCAATATAATGCGGCTGCACTGACCTGTGCGTAGAAAGATAGAAAAAATTTGGTGGAATTATTGATGTATTGTTAAGCCCCATTGAGGAGTATGTATAGTGTAGATGTTTTAAAGGATAAATAGCTCTAAGATAAGGTAGAAGAGATATGAATTCTATACTATCAAATATACATATACCAAGATATACTTTACCACCCCCTGCAGTCACAACAGTAGCGATGCCGATGGTGACACTGTAGAAGAATTCGAGATATTTTTTACCGTAGAAAACTATAATAATTTTAAATGATGCCAACACACAATAATCTCCAGTATTCAACTTGATGCCAAACTATAATATTTAAATGGTGCCAGCAAACAATAATCTCGAGTATTCAACCTTTTAAATTGATGGTGTGAAGCATATTTTGCCTGCGAAACATGAACGTCAAACTGTGAAGATTATGTTTGTAGACAAACGAAAATAATTTAAACTTGTCAAGAAGGCCCTGCAGTGTAGCAGTTAGAAATGGAAGGTCTGAAAAAATGCCATGGTACAGTTGCATAATCTTCTTAAATTTATCATTTATTCCTTGATTCAACAACAGGAAGATAATGAACAGAATACTAAACAGAAGAATACATTGGTTTCTGGAGAACATAAAGATATTGAAGAGAATGCTAAACGGAAGAATACTTTGATTTCTGAAGAAGGAATAAATCAACTTGATGGAATTCTTAGTTCTTCCCTAGGATTGCATTGCTAGCACCTTTTGGCATGAAACTGAGTCATGTTCCTATTTTTATTTTGTAACCTTGCCACATGGTGTGTATTATAATGACTCAAAAAGTCCGCGTGACATCTATCAAGTTTTTCTAACAGCAGTGAGAGCTGAATTTGCATTCTGATTCAATTTTTTACGAAATTTATTCAAATACGGCCTTCGATCATAATATATAAAACAAATTGAAATCATGTGCAAAGTATGACGGTTATGCGTGTCACCTCACCATCCACCAGGCCGATGTGTCGGCACCGTAAAAGTAATATCGGGCCCACATGTCGGCTCCGTCAAAGAAAAGATGGTAGTCGGTCCAACAAGCAAACTACCACGTCAGCATCATGTGGAAACGAGTGTAGGGCCATGGACCGGGCAAAACCGATGGACCCCGTCATTACACCGATCCCACATGGAGGGAGCCATGTCAACAAGCGGTGGACCCCATTTGATTGAAATTTTGACCGGGCAAATTAAAAAAAACACTAGTGACGGTTTACCGTCAGCAAAAACGTTCTTGGGTGACAGAGCAACGTGATATACGTGACAAGTTAACCCGTCGTTAAACAACCCCATTATAGACAAAAACCGAATTATCACCTAAGGTAGCGTTTTAAGTGAGAAAAAAGTGGCACCGTCGTTTTTTACGAGGCTTGAGTGACAAATCGATTGACGGATGGAAAATGTCACTAGCCTATTTTTGTTGACCAAAAACGGGTATACGTGACACAAAGACTTCGTCGATGGTAATCACATATTTTGTAGTGCAAACACAAGGAACCATAAAACCCACTAAAAAACCATACACCACAAGATCCATAGTCATCCTCAAGTAGGTAGTTTTGATACGATCCTCCTCTTCTACTACTAGGAGAGGAAGGATCTAAGCTCTCTCAAGATTTAGTTTCAAATCAGCTAACCCTAAAATGAAGGAAGAGATAGGTATTTATAGTCTAGGGTGAGGGGAAGGGATACAAGGCCCATGGGACGACTCCTATGCGCAGGAAGTTCCGAACATTTGGAGTGGGAAGAGGGTCTTCTGTCTTAGAGGTGGTGGAATTCCGGAGGTAGACGGACAATCGGTGGCTCGTAGGTGTCTGGATGTCCGGTGCCGCCGGACATTTTGTGAAGGTAGGGGGCGTACTATCTTCTGGGCGCCCGATTTACGATGGGGTTCGGATGTCCGGTGCCTGGGGTACTCCTGGTTGAACTCTTGTCGTTGGTCCCGCGACTTTCGCTCTAGGAACTACTAGGAAACTGACTATAGATAGGAACGCTTTCTATGACGCACTGAAAAGTGGGTGCTCTACCGAAATATTTCTGTGGCTCATGGAGGACAGCCCGCCACAGAAATGCAGACATTTCTGTGGCGCATATGGGCCAGGTGCGCCACTGAATTTCTATATTCTATGGCGCATGCAGAGTGGTGCGCCACTGAATCGTGTGTGGGGCCCACCAATTAATTTGGCGCAATAGGAGATCGTCACGGCGCCTCCTCTCCATCCCAACCGCGCGGGCTCGTCGTATTCCTCTCTGCTGACGAGAAATTTTGGGCGTGAAGATCCGCCGATGACAATCGTAGAATACATGCAGTTGGTAAGGACGTTCGATGATGCAAGGTGCGCGCGGATATGCGACGCATCCCATCGTTGGTACGTCTCGATGCGTGCACTCTAGGAAGCGCAGAACAAGAGGAGGCCAGATCAAGCGAAGATCGAGAAGAAGCGGAGCGAGATGGAACGTGCTCGGTATGAATTGGCAGAGTGGATTATGCTGGAGTCTACCAACGAGGAGCGTGCGCGGATGCCTCAGTTGCCATAGGGAAACTACCTCTCTCTATTCCTCAAGTGGGCAGTGGACGAAGTGTAAGGCCCGATATGCGGTATTGTTGCAGATCTGGATGTTTCCATCCAGATCCGGGGGCGAAGCACATATCGGTCCCACCGCGACATATGACAATGCCATATGCCCCGGATTTCCAACAAGATATCACAACATTACAGCTACAAGGATACAACATCTCATACAATCGGCATACAACTGCCTTAATACATTACATCAGCGGAAGATACATGTCTGATTACAGACTACAATAAAATGCATAGTAGCAAAGGTAAAACACACCATTCCCATGTCCACACATGTCCAGGCTCTCCGCTGGGATCCGCCTAACTAGTCGTCGTCGAGTCTCCGCGAAGGCGTCCAGAAGAAGGGTCGTCAAACTCCTCCGTAGTCCAAGATCGTTGCATAACGTGCGTAAAAAGATAAAAGAAGGGGTGAGCTATATCAACAAGTCTTGTAACTAACTTCTCACGGCAAGATGGGGTAGTGGTTGAGGTTGCAGCCGCACTAGCATTATATGAAGTGGCTATCGATCTATTTAGAGTAAGATGAGAACCAAGCATTCGATGAGAATCTCCTCCGACAAGTCTTGTATCAGCTACTTACGCAAACATAACACATATCCTAGCCTTGTCCTCCCCTTCGCATCCCGACGAAGAAGAGGAAGTCAAGTCACACACACATTGATCAAGTTTATTAAGATTAGCACAGTTGTTGTTGTCTATGAACAAGGAGTAGGTCTCAAGTCATCCATAACCGTGTACACGGCTTCTCAAAAAGATTTAACCCTGCGGGGTGTACCAACTGCCCATTACAAGGCTCCGCACGCGCGCCAAGCTCTCTTAGTCGGGCCCGTTAAAGACACTCATTGAAGAGTTGTTCCGAGAGATCCGGACGTCACAGTCCCTCTAACTAACAACGCACAAATCCGGGTGTCCCCCGGTGAGTCGACATCCAACTCAAAAGTCGGGTACACTCTCGAATCGTTCTCTACCGTCTGGACGAGGTCGGGATAACCTACCCTCGTCCGGGAATGATCCCTAGCTTCCAGGTGTGGACCAACAGGATATACCAACCCACTAGCCCGGTTTGTTTCAAATCCACTGGTTGCAGACCAGTTACGCACACGGTTTCTCAAATGGTAAAATCAGCTTGGGCCACCACTAGAAATGTTTGTAGCTAGGTAGGTAAGACAAGGGGACCCCATAGTATCCCACAAGAGGTTAGGCACGCTCGCCAAGAGACACAATACCCGGAACTCGGGTCCTAGGTGACTCGAATGGAACAAAGCATCGGGGCGGGATAGCCTGGACCTTCCATCCTTCGTCGAGTATAGTCAACATTATAATAATCAAATCATCCACAAAAATATAATAGTGTGATAGCCCAATCCACGGAGTAACATGAGGTAACAGTTGATAGCATCCTAGCATGCATACTATGCAGTGGCTGAGCAGCGAGAAATAGTAACATAGCCGAACAAGGTTTGCTGGGACGTGGAGGACATGGCTGTTTGGGTTTATTTGAGAGGCGTGAATATTTAGTGGTAGGATCAAGCAATTGTTCTATCCTATACCTAGGCGCAAGTGAGCTGAAAGTTATAAGAATGATATATGCTCCCCCTTACCTGATGAGAAGACGAAACCGAAGGTGTAGTCGACCGCAAGATCGCATCGTCTCCGAGAGTAACCGTGGGAGCACTGATATAGTGAGGATAGTTCTCTCACTCCTCGTTGGTTACCCCAAGTGGAAGGTGAGATGTAGCGTAGAAGCAAATTTCCCTCGGTGAAGATACCAAGGTTTGTCTCCAGTAGGACTCGAAGAAATACAAGAAGGTGGTAAAGTGAACAATGGCGCCGAGGTTGCTAGCTTCACCTCGACCTGCACACAGATACAAATAACTTTTCTCCCAAAGAGTACAAAGGAGTTGTCAATTCCTCCGGCCTTGCTGTTTACAAAGGATCAATGCAAGAGATAATAATAGTGTCAACTGAAAGTAAAGACTAAAATTAAACTAAGGATGTAAACAGTGATGTGAAGATGCACCGGGGTCCTGTGATTTCCACTAGTGATGTCTCTCTCCCAAAAGACGATAAAAGTGCTAGGGAGGTAAACAAATCAAAGCTGGGCAATTGACAGAATTATGAAGGCACTGCAATGCTAACTATGCTGCAAAGAAAGGAAGGGCTCAAAAGCAATGGGCAGTATGCCAAGGTAAGTAGACCGAAATCCAACTGCATCTACTACGAATCATCCACCTTGAGATATCTATCCAGAACATCTCGCTGGTATTAAGTTCCGAATCCCACCCAAAGTGTAAACTCAAAGCAACAGACAACTGCATTAAAAGAAGTTTGCGTAAAGTAAACAATCCTTGCACCCGCGGGTACAAACACCGTTGTTTTATCCATGGTGGCAACATCACTGTAACGACCCGATTCACTTAGAACCGGAGTCTCTGTGATCACGTGCTAGTCCCTGGATCGAACTCGCTAGCACACACTGTATAATAGATGTATATCAAAGTACAAGTGCATCATTATTACATCGTATGATCCAGGATTCAAAACAAATAACAACTTGCATAGCTCAAGGCTAGCCTATTCAACATAACTACAGCGGAAACAAAACTAGTAGCGAGGAGTCCCATCAACATCCACATGCGACATGCTGAGTGTAGACTCGCGACCCTACCATACCACACTAATCTTCTGAGAAACCTGTAACACGAAGGTTACAGCCCGAACACGGGTCAGTACATCTGATTTGTACGGCAAGTAACACAAGTGATAAAGCAATCCTACAACTAATTTCAAATCAATAGCACGAATCAAGCTTGGTTTGTTGTACATAAAGTTGGTATTCTTCTACTTCTACTTACTACTCAACATTTTTATCATCTCAAGTTAATATCAACACACAAAGGACAAACTCTAACTAAACCGCCTATGAGAGCCCTAAAGATCATAGGATTTCTAATGGCAGCCATGAGAGCCCTCGGGATCATGGTTTCGTGAGAATTGTAGAGCCCTCAGGATACAATTGCACACGTACCTCCTATTCGTGGACATCATAGAGCCCTCAGGATACGATGCCACTACAAACACATTCGTGACTGTTATAGAGCCCTCAGGATGCAACATCACCCTATCAGCCATGAGAGCCCTCGGGATCATGGTTTCGTGAGTATTGTAGAGCCCTCGGGATACAATAGCACACGTACCTCCTATTCGTGAACATCATAGAGCCCTGAGGATACGATGCCACTACAAACACATTCGTGACTGTTACAGAGCCCTCAAGATGCAACATCACCCTATCGCGAACACTGTAGAACCCTCAGGATATAGTGCCACTACCTAGACACAAAGTGAACATTGCAGAGCCCTTAGGGTGCAATGCCACACAAACAATCGTACGTGAATATTACATAGCCCTCAGGATGCAATACCACTCTACAGTACCTCAATTACAAGTTACTATTTTACTAATAATAATGTTGTCGCAACACTTGAATAACACAATAATTTTCCTCCATGATTATCATTGCAAAAGTAAGCTTATAATCACATAACACAAGAAGTACTAAAACAAAACAGCATTGGATATAATGATCAATCAAAACATGTGGCTATCCTACCAGGTTTCAGCATAACATCACAACCTTCACATGCATAGAAACAAAGTATGTGTATAATCAACAGTGAAGCATAACCAAAAGTGAAACTTGCCTTGAACGGTGTTGAAGTACTCTAACACTTATTTCTGATCCTTTCTGCACTCCAGACAATCTACACGACCAACAATAATGCATTCAATACACATGCAACACATAAACAATGCAACAGTAAAAGAACCAAATGAACAGCAATAAAACCAACTAAACAGTAGCTAAACTATAACTACAAGTCACCACGATCCCAACGCAACTGGAATCGGCGAAAACGGATACACTGTATAAAAGATAGGGTCACCGAAAGTTTGAATTAAATCTGTAAAAAATTCAAATTCGAAAAGTGAGCAGTGCAAAGTGTATCCCACTGTAAACTAGACTTCACTACGGTAGTAACGCAAAAAGAATCACCTAAAACGGAGCTACGTTTTAAAAGATATAGCGAATACCGTTCTAGGGTGAAATCTGTGAAAAAGGGCCTATTCGGAAATAAAATAAAAGTTTCTGTCGCAAACAGGTCCTTTCCGCTACAGGACAAAATCGCTGACATACCGCTGACGTGGCGATGGCACGGAAATCGAGGTTCGCCGGGCACGAAAATCAATGTTCTTCGGCACGGAAACCGAGGTTCGCCGGGCACGAAAACTGAGATACGCCGGCGGCTGCGCGGAAATCGAGACGGCGGGGCGCGGATCCCGAGGTTCTCCTGCGGCGGCACGGAAATCGAGGCACGGACGATTTACGGTTTCTGAAAAAAACGAAAACGAAAAATTTCGAAATCTTATATAGCCTGAATTTTTATTTTTTTTGAAATCCGTCTCGGGCTCAAATTGCGCCCGCGGCGAGAAAAGGCTACTCGGCCGACTCGGTACAGTTTATTTTTTTCTTTAAATCCAAAACTTCAAACAATATTACAAAAATAAATACAAATCAGAAAAATATGAAATAAATTTCTAAATTCATCAAATAATCTAAAGAAAATTATGCAATGGACATTTTTTCCAAAATAATAAATAAAAATAATGACATTTTTCCAATGACTTTATTTAGTTATAAAATATTTTAAAAATCAACAAAAACCTCGAATAATTATTTAAATAATTTCCACTCCATTTTTCTGAAGAAGTCATTTTATCTTCTCTCATATTATTATTATTTTTGAAAAATTATTTAAATAACTCCGATTAAATTAAAATAAATCACACTAATACATTTCCAACTTTCTTTTATAATGAAGGAGTCATATTACCTTCTCTTATTTTAATCTGTTGGATTTGTTTTAAATAATAGATTCCAAAACACCTAAAATGAATAACAGGGAAAGTCCTTCTATTCCCTCTCATTTTATTATTCAATTAAAATGCAAAAGTTTCAGATCCGAGTAAAAGTCAAACATATCAAGCAAACAAACATTAATATAATTTACTTAATTAATATTCCAAAATTTGGGAATTTTTCGGATGTTACAATCACATCCCCTAGTCTCATGTGTCTGTCACTCAAGCTAGACATCAAGGGGCTGAACCCACAATCAAGCATAACACTCCCTCTTGGAGTTGCAACAATCTACTTGGCCAAAGTAAAATACTGGAACGGAGAACATGCAAGAATTTACGCAAGAACAAAATATAAAAGAGAAGAACCAAATATATTACTCATCACAATCTGAACATAGTCTCATAATCCATCAGATCCCAACAAACTCAGCATAGCAACAACAGAAATTACAAAAGTGCCTCGATCATGTGAGGCAGCTCACGAGGTCTCGAAAGTGGAAGCACAAAGAGGAGAGAAGTACATCACATAGGTACTGGTCACGGACTCATGGTCCAAGGGGGACTACTCACGGTACATCCGGGAGGCATCCATGGGTATGGATGGTCTCCCGGAGGGGGTTCCTCCTCCCGGTAGGGTGCCGGGGCAGCTTCTCCAGGCAGCCCCGATCTTGAAACGGCGGCGGCGGCGGTACAGAGGCGAGTTCGCGGAAAAGAGATCGATATTAGGGGTTTCCATCCCGAGGGCTAAATATAGGCAGGGGGGTGTCGAGGGGACCCACAAGGCAGCCAGGAGGCCCCCTGGCGCGGCCTAGGGTGGGGTCGCGCCAGGGACCCTTCTGGAGTCCCTGTGGTGGCCCCCCACCGCTGCCTTGGTGATTCCGGAAGCTTCCGGGTCGCTGATTTTTTTATCTGATTTTTCTGGATTTTTTGGAGCACTTTTAATGGCCGGAAAACCTGAAATACAAAAACAACAGAAAACAACAACTGGCAGCTGGGTGCACTGGGTTAATAGATTAGTCCAAATATGCTCAAAAGTGTATGAAAGTTCAAGCAAATCATGACAAAGTCACACAAAACATGCATGGAGCAAGCAGAAATTATAGATACGTTTAGGACGTATCAACATCCCCAAGCTTAATTCCTGCTCGTCCTCGAGTAGGCAAATGATAACAAGTATAATTTCTGTGGTGACATGCCACACAACCATATAAGGACTTTTAAGTAAAGCAATCAAAGCATGTGATTCAATTCAAGTCTTAACAAGCAAGAGTCTATATTAGCATTGACACAAGCAACAAAAGAACAAAAGGTGCAAGAGTTCTCGCTGTCCGTGATTCGAATGTCTCCAGATGGTGTTTGCGTGCAAGCAGGGGACTGCGAAAAAGAGAGAAAAATTTTGTTGAGAACAACTATCTACTAAAGTTTCACACTTAGTCTCCTTTGGATTCTTATCTTGACTCGTCCCCAGACCACTAGCCAGGTACAAGTCAAACTGATCCACTCCCTTTTGATATTTTGAGCACTCATGCAATGGATGAGCGTGAGCAAGAAAGTTGACACCTAAAAGGCGAAACAGAAAGAAGGTGGAGGAGGAAGACAAAAAAGGTGTGAAAGGCTCACATCAATGAGAACAATCATAGGCGAGAGAAGGCCATATGATAGATATGATGTGAGGAGTAGGGATTGCCATGCAACGTATGCACATGTGAGCTAAAAGCTCTCCAAGGGAACTAGTGGGGGTGCATCTAACTTGCTTGCTCAAGAATACCTAGAGCTCGTTTGAGGAGGCTCTTCACTGGAATATACAAGCCAAGTTCTATAGTGTGAAGGTCCCCACATAGATATATGCATGATGATGATCTCTATGGAGTACAAGGGATAGAGGATGAAGTACTAGTGTGGATCGCTCAAAATGAATAGTAGTGTGCCCCCTTCTCTCTTTTTATTTTTCTCTTTCTCTTTTTTCTATTTTTTGTATTTTTTGGTGGCCTCAATGGCTCTTTCCATTTAACTCTCATTTGTCCTGTTTGGGATCTTTTGATTTTGTCCTCTTTGGGATCTTTTGATTTTGTCCTCTTTCGGATCTTTTCCTCACTTTAGGGGCAACACTCCATATTTTACAAGAATATATGAGATCTTTCACACTTTACAAAGGTACTCACATAAAGAAGATATAACTATCATGATGCAAATGTATGCCTCTGCCAGGATAGCAGGATATGCAATGATACTAGCGCGTCATGTAGCAATGATTAGGGCAAGGCCCAACTAGCATGCGGCTCATCGATCAAGCAAGTAGCATGTATGAGATGAAGATCAAGTCATGAGAAGGTGGATGTTGCATGGCAATGTATCTCGGAAAGGCTATGGAAATGCCTTGTTGGTAGGTATGGTGGTTGTTTTGAGGAAGATATAAGGAGGCTTATGATGACAGAGCGTATCGTGCCAAGGGTTTGGATGCACCGGCGAAGTATGCGCCAACTCTCGAGGTGAGAAAGGGAAATGCACGGTACCGAAGAGGCTAGAAAAAGTATAGGTGGGTGGAAGTGTCAACTTTCGAATACTCACATTAGTCCGAAGAACTCATGCACTTATTATCAGTAACTCTCAATCTATTCAGGAGGTTCACAAAGAGACAGGTACCCCGAGGAGGAGTGTATGGGGGTTTGGTTATCCTTGCGCATCCTCGAGTCATGGTACGTGAGTGTACTCTAATATTCGAACCCTCCAGACGTTAGTGATCCATCTAGTAGCTAGAGTTCTCAACTGGGGTTTTTGGTTTTCGAAAAACACACGGATTTCCCAAAATACGACATCTATCACAAATAGGCTCGAGCTCTTGACACCAAAAGTTCAAACATTACTCTAGTCAATACCTCAAAACTTTTGCAAGTTACTACTACAAAGAGAACAACAACTTCAACTACCTACTTCTAGTCAAGACACAAAACTCAGTGCAACATGCAAACTCTCTAACAAGATAAAACATGCAACCTATAGAAAGTTCAACCTAAAACAAAACAAAAAGCTCTAGAAAAACTAAAGCACTACAACTAAACAGAGCAGCAGCTAAGAAAAGAAAAAGAACAACTCATAGCTAAAAGAATAAGCATGCAAATCCTATGAGGAGTTCTAGTTCAAGCGGAGCGTGTAACTCTCCCACACAAAATAGTAAGCTGGGGTCTAACTTGTTACTACAGCAAACAAAGAAAAAACAAACCTAGAAAAGTAAAGAGCGAGACGATCCAAGCATAACACATAAGGCATGAAGTGATAAAAATATAGTGCAGCGAGGGACAAGCTGATAATTGTTGATGAAGAAGGGGATGCACGGGGGCATCCCCAAGTTTAGACGCTTGAGTCTCCTTGAATATTTATTGGGGGGTGCACATGGGCATCCCCAAGCTTGAGCATTTGACACTCCAAGATCTTCTTTCATCATCTTCCATCGCGCACTTGAAAACTCCCTTCATACATAACTCATCATAATCTGATTAGCGAGGTTAGTACCCTACTAAAATAAGTTTTTCTCTACTGGAAATAAAGATAAACTTGAAGAGCTACTGTTTCTCAAGATTTCCAAAAAGTTTTTTCAAAGAAAAAACAAGCTTAAGGTTTGCAAAACGAAGAAAAGGCAAAACAGGACATAATCTGTGAAAAAACAGACTAGCAGGTAAAAACGAATTTTTTAGGGATACTTTTGCAACTCAAATAAAAAAACTCAGAACATACGAAAGTTTTGTAATTGTATAGAGCACGCTGTGTAAAACATTCAGCTCAAAAAGAAGAACTGGTATTTTGCTCTGATTTTTCTAGTCACGAGGACGAAATCTGTTTTCTGGACAGCATGTCACAACTTTCACTCCCCTTGTCGTATGAGGCTATAAAAGGCACAAAGCTTGAAAAGTAAAGATACAATGATGTTGCTACAGTAGTAACAATCATCAAGACCACTAAGAAAAGAAGAAAAGCAAAAAGAAAACCTAAATTCGTTGCGGGTTGCCTCCCGAAAGCGCTTCTTTAGAGCCATTAGCTAGGCTTAATGCAAAAGATCAACTCTTTTCGAGAGAATAACTACCCCGTGTGACGGACTCAAAAGGTAACTTAATCTTTTTCCAAGGGAAATGTTCCATCCCTTTCTTGATAGGGAATTGGAATTTGATATTCCCCTCTTTCATGTCAATAACAGCACCAACTGTGCGAAGAAAAGGACGTCACAAAATAATTGGACAAGAAGGTTCACATTCAATGTCCATAATAGTAAAATCAACGGGAACATAGTTGTCATTGACAATGATAAGAACATCATCTATCTTACCCAAAGGTTTCTTTACGAAAGAATCGACGAGACGAACACCAAAAGAACAAGCATCAAAAGGTTTCAATTCAATCATATCATACATTCTTTTGGGCATAACAGAGGTACTTGCTGCAACATCACAAAGAGCATAACAAGAGAAGTTATTCAACTTAATTTTAATCATAGGATCTCAACCATCTTCTAGCTTTCTAGGTATGGAGGCTTCTAGTCTAAGCTTCTCCTCCCTAACTTTGATTAGAGCATTGGTGATATGCTCTGTGAAGGCAAGATTAAGTGTGCTAGTGTGGGGGTCTCTAGACATCTTGTGTAGGAAACCAATAACTTCAGGTAAAGTGCAGTTGTCAAAGTCTAGGTCACTACTATCTATCAAGGAGGTAGTGATATCATTTAGGCTCACTTGTTTGAAATCTTCTATGTTCATAGAGGTTTCTTCATCCATGGTTGAGGTGGTAGCATCACCATTGATAGGTCCAGTGGGACTAGGGGTGCGATGGGTGCTAACTGTTTGGACATCCTCAACTACTTGGATAGTGGCTACTGTGTGGTAGGTAGGAAGGCTCTTAATTCTTTCTTCTTCCTCCTTTTCTCTGGTCCATCTCTCTTTGAGTTTAGCCATCATCCTAATATTTTCATTGATTTGTAACTGGATAGTATTAATAGGAGTGACCTTACTCTCCTCAAGGGGAAAGGTTCTAATTTTTAATATCTCAACATCAAGGGCTAAGTTGTCTACCTTCAAACAAAGATTATCTAATTTAGCTAGTTTTTCTTCCACATTCTTGTTGAAGGATTTTTGGGTAGTGATAAAGTCTCTAAGCATACTCTCTAGTTCAGAGGTGGAGTTTTTGGTGCTTGGATACATGTTGTTGTTCCCATAGTTTTTGGATGGGAAAGGCCTAGGATTGTTTCTACCAAAATTACTCCTATAAGCGTTATTGTTGAAGTTGTTTCTAGGGACAAAATTCACACCTGCTTGCTTTTGAGCAACCAAAGAATTTAAAGGAACAGCCTGAGGGTCAATAGGAGCTTGCTTAGTAAGTAGAGACATGATAAGGTCAACCTTTTCATTTAGAGAGGAGATCTCCTCGACAGAATTTACCTTCTTACCAGTTGGAGATCGTTCGGTGTGCCACTGAGAGTAGTTCATCATCATCATCTCATCAAGTAGCTTTGTGGAAGCACCAAGTGTGGTTGACATAAAAGTTCCTCCCGTGGCCGAATCTAACAGGTTCCGCGAGGTAAAGTTCAAGCCTGCATAAAAAGTCAGGATAACCATCCAGGTAGTCAGTCCATGTGTGGGGCAGTTCTTGACAAGTGTCTTCATACGTTCCCATGCCTGGGCAACGTGTTCATTATCAAATTGCCTGAAATTCATAATGTTACTCAATTCAATAATTTTAGCAGGGGGGTAGTACTTCCCTATAAAAGCATCTTTGCATTTACTCAAAGAATCGATACTGTTCTTGGCTAAGGATTGCAGCCACTCCTTGGCTCTTCCTCTCAAAGAGAAAGGAAAAAGCTTCAGCTTGACGATGTCTCCATCCACTTCCTTGTACATTTGCATATCACAGAGCTCCATAAAATTGTTCAAGTGCAAGGCAGCATCCTCTCCACCACCTGAGAATTGATCTTTCATAACAAGATTAAGCAGAGCAGGTTTAATTTCATAAGAAGGTGCTGAAGTGGCAGGTGGAGAAATAGGAGTGCAGATAAAGTCACTGTTGTTGTGACTAGTGAAGTCACACAACTTGGTGTTTTCATTGGAACCCATAGCAGCAGCAGGTATTTTTGGTATTTTTGATAAGGGACACAAAAGTAAAAACTGAAAGGTAAACTAACAAGACTAAAAAGCAAAGATAAAAGATAGTGTGCAACTCCCCTATATTGTAGACTGGAGTCCCCGGCAACAGCGCCAGAAATGTAGCGTAGCAGCAAACTTCCCTCGGTGAAGATACCAAGGTTTGTCTCCAGTAGGACTCGCAGAAATACAAGAAGGTGGTAAAGTGAACAATGGCGCCGAGGTTGCTAGCTTCACCTGGACCTGCACACAGATACAAATAACTTTGCTCCCAACGAGTACAGAGGAGTTGTCAATTCCTCCCGCCTTGCTGTTTAGAAAGGATCAACGCAAGAGATAATAATAGTGTCAACTGAAAGTAAAGACTGAAAGTAAACTAAGGATGTAAACAGTGATGTGAAGATGGATCGGGGTCCTGTGATTTTCACTAGTGATGTCTCTCTCCCAAAAGACGATAAAAGTGCTAGCGAGGTAAACAAATCACAGCTGGGCAATTGAAAGAATTATGAAGGCACCACAATGCTAACTATGCTGCAAAGAAAGGAAGGGCTCAAAAGCAATGGACAGTACGCCAAGGTAAGTAGACCGAAATCCAACTGCACCTACTATGAATCATCCACCTTGAGATATCTATCCAGAACATCTCGCTGGTATAAAGTTGCGAATCCCACCCAAAGTGTAAACTCAAAGCAACAGATAGCTGCATTGAAAGAACTTTGCGTAAAGTAAACAATCCTTGCACCCGCGGGTACAAGCACCATTGTTTTATCCCTGGTGGCAACAACACATCCCCTAGTCTCATGTTTCTATCACTCAAGCTAGACATCAAGGGACTGAACCCACAATCAAGCATAACGCTCCCTCTTGGAGTTGCAACAATCTACTTGGCCAAAGTAAAATACTGCAACGGAGAACATGCAAGAATTTACTCAAGAACAAAATATAAAAGAGAAGAACCAAATATATTACTCATCACAATCTGAACATAGTCTCATAATCCATCAGATCCCAGGAAACTCAGCATAGCAACAACAGAAATTAAAAAAGTTCCTCGATCATGTGAGGCAGCTCACGAGGTCTCGAAAGTGGAAGCACAAAGAGGAGAGAATTATATCACATAGCTACTGGTCACGAACCCATGGTCCAAGGAGGACTACTCACGGTACATCCGGGAGGCATCCATGGCTATGGATGGTCTCCCGGAGGGGGTTCCTCCTCCCGGCAGGGTGCCGGGGCGGCTTCTCCAGGCAGCCCCGATCTTGAAACGGCGTCGGCGGCGGTACAGAGGCGAGTTCGCGGAAAAGAGATCGATATTAGGGGTTTCCATCCCGAGGGCTAAATATAGGCAGGGGGGTGTCGAGGGGACCCACAAGGCAGCCAGGAGGCCCCCTGGCGCGGCCTAGGGTGGGGTCGCGCCAGGGACCCTTCTGGAGTCCCTGTGGTGGCCCCCCACCGCTGCCTTGGTGATTCCGGAAGCTTCCGGGTCGCTGATTTTTTATCTGATTTATTCGGATTTTTTTGGAGCACTTTTAATGGCCGAAAAACCTGAAATACAAAAACAGCAGAAAACAGCATCTGGCAGCTGGGTGCACTGGGTTAATAGATTAGTCCAAATATGCTCAAAAGAGTATGAAAGTTCAAGCAAATCATGGCAAAGTCACACAAAACATGCATGGAGCAAGCAGAAATTATAGATACGTTTGGGACGTATCAATCACACAAGAAGGAAACACTGTAAAAGGCAATCAATGGAGATACATATATTACTACGAAGCAATCAAGAGCAAGCAACAATAAGAAGGCAACACGAGGCATCGCACTACGGTATCGCATCTATCGTCGAGAACGGTTACTAACAGGTTAAGTGAAGTACTCGTCACACACGACGATACCGCACATTTAGAATGGTTGAAGTTGTTTAGCTACATAACCATAAGCAAAGGTTGTTAACATGGCATCTCACTCAAGCCTGGCATATGACACAAGCATGGCAACAAGTGAAGAATAAATAAACTAACTAGGCTAGTCAATTTAAGTGGGGCGAAATCCTAAACATGTCAAACTATTACGGACCCCATGATAATTATAGCACTTGGTACTGTTCTTCCCTAAACATATTTTGTTATTTTTATTAGCAAGAAAGAGTAGCATAAACATGATCTACACACAATTCTAGTCAAGTTACATGTAAAGAACATTTTTATCCGAGCAACGGTTATTAAGTTATCACATAAAGCATTTACGGTGGCATGCCATGCGATGTAATTAGCAGTGAAACAACATGTAGACAAGTGCAAACATGGCAAAGGAGCACATTTTATTAATCTACACGCAAAATGGAGCAAGTTTGACGTTGGAACCGTCGCAATCCGAGCTACGAGCAAAAAGATACGGGCATCGCCAAAATACTATATAATCTCCCAATTATTAAAAATCAGAAAAAGCTAATCGTGTTACTGGGCCGAATCAGAAGCTAAACGGGCCAACATGGGTGAGCGCAGGATGAATATACTACGCACTGGGCACTACACTCCACACGGTCCGAGCCCAGTTAAAAACAACAAATAAAAAAATGTGAGGCAGCTCACCACAGGCCTCGGCCCAGCTTGGAGGAGGGCGGAGGATAGTTAGCGCTCGCCTGGGGCGAGGGGACGTTGCGGGTTGAGGTGCTAGGCCACGTTTCGGTTGGGCTGCCTGGGGCACGCGGTGTTGGGCCGCTGGCGCCATTTGGGGCCACGTGGGCGTGAGCGGTGACGGTCTCGTCCCGATCCCATGCGGCGGAGGACGACGCCGGCGGCCTGGTTCCTCCGACGAGCTTCGGCGTGGTCCGGCGCAGGGGAGTTCGGAGGAGGAAGGAGAACGGGCGCGGGGTCGAGCGGCGTTGTGGATCTGGCCGGTCTCGGGCTGGACGTCGGCGAGGTTGGGCGACGTGGCGGCTTCGAGCGCCATAGCCATGGTGGACGGCGGCACAGGGCATGCTGGGGAGAGAGGAGGAGAGGTGAGGGAGGATAAAGCCGCGGGGCTGGAGGTGCTCACCGGTGGGGTCACAACGACGTGGCGCATGGCCGATGTGCGGCGGCGCTCGGGCTCGGCAGGGAGAGGCTAGGGCGTGGCCATGGCTCGGGAGGAGGAGCGCTGCTGCGGTCTGGATCGGAAGGATCTGGTGACGTGGCATCTTCTGGGCCGTTGGATCTAAGGATCTGACGGTTCAGAATAGAGGTGGGTTTTATCCAGATCTGGAAGGAGATGGGGATTGGGTACACACGGAAATTTGAGGTGGGTGGCGGCTGGGTAAGGAGGAAACCTAATCTCGGAGAGCTTTGCTGCCTAAAATGGCTAAGGTAGCCTACTATATATAGTAGGTGGGTGTTTGGGAGGGGTTTCGGGCCACGAAATGGCCCGTTTCGGGTTCGATTTTTCGGGTGGGCTAGAATCCGAAGATAAGAGGGGAATCCGGGGGTCCAACCTATCAGCGCACGCAATATTTTATTAATGCGCCCATGAAATTATACCGGCTACTAAGGCTGGCACATCCGATCGATCACCTGCTAAACGAAGCCGGAATTGCATGAAATTCGAACCACCGCCTCGATGCATCAAACTGACGCCATCTACATTGATTAACGCAAAAAGAGAACGTCGAGCACCTCCTGATAAAATATCCCATTTAAATATAAATGGGGGTTTCCGCACCGAGGGTGAAGGCGGGTCTTGTGCCGAAAGTTGCGACGATGTTCGGGTGAAACCCGATGTCACAAGGTCGTGTGCCGTTGGGAAAAAGGTTCGGTCCCGCATCCGATACGGGAAAGAGAGGGGGAGAATATTCACCGATTAATAAATAGGCGAAGCAAACACTGCAAGAAATACGGACAATCAATAAAATAACACAACAAACAATTTTTTTAATTTGGGTGAAAATCCCGGGCTGTTACACGAAGGGATATCAGAAGATCCGATTCAGCGACAGAGGTGTAGCTATTTCAGGGACGTCAGTAGTGGCATCTCATCGTGACCACAACCCTCTTAATCTATGTGATTGTAGTTTAGATATCGACTTGCAATGTAATGACCACTATGACTTGTAATAATGTGATGATCACTAGCTATGACTAGTATAATGTGATGACCACTATGCATATTGGTCTTTAAGTAATGTGATGATCGCTTATACAATGTTGTGCAACAATTCTGTATAGCTGTTTTTTGCAATCCATTCTGTATTTTTATACCAGTATATTGTATCATATTTTTTGTACTGTTAATTTATTTTTGTGGCACATGTATATAGGACTTCTGTGGCACACCTGTTTCTGTGGCGCATGGGGACATTGGTAAATTTCTGTGGCGCACAGCTACATGCGCCACAAAAATCAAATTTTAGTGGCGAGGTTTCTGTGGTGTACTAATACGTCCAAAACGTATCTATAATTTCTGCTTGCTCCATGCATGTTTTGTGTGATATTGCTATGATCTAGATACACTTTCATACACTTTTGATCATATTTGGACTAACCTATTAACTCAGTGCACCCCAGTGCCAGTTCCTGTTTTCTGCTGTTTTTCTATTTCAGTTTTCCCCCATATAAAAAGTGCCAGAAAAATTCCGGGAAAAATTTAGGAAAAATCAGCGTACAGGAAGCTTCGCGAAGAGCCCGAGTGGGGCCAGAGGGGAGCCAGGGGGGCCCAGGAGGCCACCCGGCGCGGCCCCACCCCTGGCCGCGCCAGGGGGGCGCCTGGGGCCCCTGGTCCACCTCTGGCTGCCCCCCTTCGCCTATATATCCTCCGTGACGTGAAACCCTCGGGGACATAACCCTTTTTCGCGATCTCGCCTCTGTTCCGCCGCCGCCGCGCTTGCGAGATCGGGAGCACCAGAAGACCTCTTCCCGGCACCCCGTCGGAGGGAGGGCCGACCTCCGGAAGTCTCCTCTCCACCATGGATGCTTCCCGGATGTCTCGTGAGTAGTTTTCCTTGGACCATGGGTCCGTGATCAGTAGCTATGTGATGTTCTCCTCCCCTCTTTGTTCTTCATGGTTTTCACCTCGTGAGCTGCCCTACATGATCGAGGCACTTTAGTAATCTTTCTGCTGTTGCTATGCTGAGTTTGATGGGATCTGATGGGTTATGAGATAATGTTCAGATTGTGATTGAGTAATATATTTGGTTTTTATCTCTTATATTTTTTTCCTAAGTAATTCTTGCATGTTCTCCGTTGCTGTTTATTGCTTTGGCCAAGTAGTAGGTAGTAACCCCAAGAGGGAACGTTATGCTTGATTGTGGGTTCATGCCCCCCGATGACACGCTTGAGTGACAGAAACATGAGTCTAGGGGATGTGCTGTTGCCACAAGGAGGAAAACAACGGTGCTTGTAACCGCGGTTGCAAGGATTGTTTACTTTACGCAAAGTGCTTTTTAATGCAGTTGTCTGTTGCTTTGGGTTTACACTTTGGGTGGGGCTCGCAACTTAATACCAGCGAGATGTTCTGGATAGATATCTCAAGGTGGATGATTAGTAGTAGATGCAGTTGGATTTCGGTCTACTTATTTTGGCGTACTGCCCGTGCTTTTGAGCCTCTTCCTTTCTTTTGTAGCATAGTTAGCATTGCGGTGCGTTCGTAATCCTGTCAATTGCCCTTCTGTAATTTGTTTACCTCGCATAGCAGTTTTATCGTCTTTTGGGAGAGAGACATCACTAGTGAACATCACGTATCCCGGTCCATATCCTCATTACTGTTTCCACGCTCATTTACTTTTCTGCTTTTACTTTCATTTGCTATCATTATCCCTTGTGTTTGATCCTTTGTGAACAACAAGACCGGAGAGATTGACAACCTCTCTGAACTTCGTCGGGAACAAAGTTAATGTGTCTGTGTGCAGGTTCGCGTCAGTTGCGCCGCTGACACCTACTTATCATCTCTGGAGTCCTACTGGAGACAAACCTTGGTATCTTTACTGAGGGAAATTTGCTGCTGTGCTGCATCACGCCTTCCACTTGGGGCTCACCAACGAAGGGCGAGAAGACTACACCCGTCAACTCTCGTGTCATCAAAGCAAATTTCCGGCGCCGTTGCCGGGGACTCCGAGTGCTAAGATAGGGGAGTTGCACACTACCCTTTACCTTTTTTTTAGTCTTGTTAGTTTACCTTTCAATTTTTATCTTTGTGTCTTATATCAAAAATCAAAAAAAAAATTGTTTATCTTGCTGTTATTAGTCCTCCTTGTTTAGATGAACATGTTAGGGCTAGGTGCTTTGCGGGAATCGGAAGTTCTCGATTTCCGTCAAAGAGATGGAGAAAATATGAAGAAAGCATGGGACAGAATCTCTCAAGCGCATAAAAGAATTATGCCTTGGATACCTATAAAAATTGTGCTTAGAAATTTTTACCATGGTCTTTTTAAGTGGTGTAAACACTCTCTTGACATTATAGCTGAAGGAGATTTTCTAGAGTGTGATGAAGTTAGGGCTCTTGATATTTTGCATAGTCTATCTAGTTATTTTGTTTATGATCGTAGTATTGATACTGTCATAGATAGACTTGCCACTATTGAAAAAAGGTTGGATGCTCTAGACTTGAGGAAAGTAGAGGAACTTAAGTCCAACAAGAAAGAAATGTTGGAGATAGATGATGATTGGGAGCCCTTTGTTAGGATTAGCATCTCTAACCAAGGCTTCCTTGCTCTTTGTGATGTTGGATCCACAGTTTCTACTATGCCAAAAAATAGTTTATGATTCTTTGAAGCTAGATATGGATAAATTATCATCTTATCATGAACATTCTAATGGAGATATTTCAGAGATTAAAGGAAAGGTAAAATAAGTCCAAGTTGCATTCCTTCATAGGGCTGCACCAATTGATTTCTTCATCATGGAGCCAAACCAAAGTAAAATTGTGCTCGGAAGAGACTTCCTCCGTGCTATGAAAGGCTTCATTGATATTGGTAACGGGCACATACGCTTACGCGGTATGGAGAAAGGTAAGTACCTCTATCCTAGGAAGAAGAAGAATGAGCTTATTGAAAATCAATTCGAAGGTTTTTATGATTCTGATCTTGGAGACCCTTGATTCTTCTTTTGCATTATGCCTAGCTTAAAGGCATAAAACAAAGCGCTTTCGGGAGGCAGCCCGCAACGAATTTAGGTTTTTATTTTTTCTTTTGTTGTGTCTTGATGTTTGTTACTACTGTAGCAACATCATTGTATTTTTATTTTTCAGCTTTGTGCCAAGTTATAGCCTCTTACGGCAAGGGAAGTAAAAGTTGTGGCATGCTGTCCAGAAAACAGATTCTGTCGTCGTGAGTAGAAAAATTCCAGAAAAATCCCAGTTCATCTTTTTGAGCTGAAATTTTTACACAGCGTGCTCTATACAATTACGAAACTTCCTTCTGTTCTGAGTTTTTTTATTTGAGTTGAAGAAGTATCCCTAAAAAATTCTTTACTACCTGCTGTTATGTTTTTCACAGATTCTGCCACCTTTTGTCTCTCCTAACTTTTGCAAACCTTAAGCTTGCTTTTTCTTTACAAAAACTTTTTGGCACTCTTGAAAAACAGTAGCTCTTCAATAATATCTTTATATCCAGTGGGAAAAAATATTTTATTAAGGGTACTAACCTCTCTAATCAGCTTATGATGAGTTATGTATGAAGGGAGTTTTCAAGTGTGCGATGGAAGATGATGAAAGAAGATCCAGGAGTGTCAAGCGCTCAAGCTTGGGGATACCCCCATGCATACCCAATAAATATTCAAGGAGACTCAAGCGTCTAAGCTTGGGGATGCCCCCGTGCATCCCCTTCTCCATCAATAATCATCAGTTCGTCCTTCGTCTCACTATATTTTTATCACTTCATGCGTTATGTGCTATGCTTGGAGCGGCTCGATGTTAAGTTTTATTTCTAGTTTCCTTTAGCTTTGCTTGCTGTTCATAACAAGTTAGATCCCGTCTTACTTTGTGTGGGAGAGAAACATGCTCCACTTTCAAAATTTAGAACACATCATAGGATTTTTCCTGCTTATCTTTTTGCTGTTGTGTGTTCTTTATCTTTTCATAGCTGCTGCCATGTTTAGTTTTAGTCTTAGTTTGTCCTTAGCAAGAGCCTTGGATTTTGTTTAGTTTTTTGCTGGAACTCTTTTTAGTTTTCATGTTTATCTTTTTAAAGAGAGTTGGTTGTTGCACTGAGTTGCGTTTTGTCTTGAAAGTAGGTACTTGAGGTTGCTATTTAACTCTAGTAGTAACTTGCAATAGTTTTGAGGTATTGTTGTGAGTAATGTTTGAACTTTTGGTGTCAAGAGCTCTAGCCTATTAGTGATAGGTGTCGTATTTTGGGCAATCCGTGTGTATTTTCAAAACCTACAAAACTAGTTGAGAACTCTAGCTACTAGATGGATCACTAATCTTTGGAGGGATCGAATATTAGAATACACTCACGTACCATGAGTCGAGGATGCGCAAGGATAACCAAACCCCCATACACTCCTCCTCGGGGTACTTGTCTCTTTGTGAACCTTCTTATTAGATTGAGAGTTACCGATAATAAGTGCATGAGTTCTTCGGACTAATGTAAGTATTGAAAGTTGACACTTCGACCTTCCCATATTTTGCTAGCCTCTCCCGTGCCGTGCATTGCCTTCTTCTCACTCCGAGAGTTGGTGTCCACCTTCGCCGGTACATCCAAACCCTTGGCATGATACGCTCTATCATCATAAGCCTCCTTATATCTTTCCTCCAAACAGCCACCATACCTACCTATCAAGGCATTTCCATAGCCTTTCCGAGATATATTGCCATGCAACTTCCACCTCTTCATGACTTGATCTTCATGTCATATATGTTCCTGCTACACTGGCAGCGACATACATTGCATACATCATGATAGTTACATCTTCTTTATGATTTTGAGTACCTTGTAAAGTGTGAAAGATCTCCTTTACCTTCTTGTAAAATAGAGTGTTGCCCTTAAGTGAGGAAAAGATCCCAAAGTGGACAAATCAAAAGATCCCAAAGAGGACAAATGAGTGTTGAATAGAAAGAGCCATTGAGGCCACAAAAAATACAAAAAAATAGAAAAAAGAGAAAAAAGAAATAAAAAGAGAGAAAGGGGAAACACTACTATCCTTTTGAGAGATCCACACTAGTACTCCCTTTATATTCTTGTACTCCATAGAGATGATCATTATGCATATAGCTATGTGGGGACCTTCACACTATAGAACTTGGCTTGCATATTCCAAGTATGAGTCTCCTCAAACGAGCTCTAGGTCTTCATGAGCGAGCAAGTTAGATGCACCCCCACTAGTTCCATTGGAGAACTTCTTAGCTCTTATGTGCATCCGTTTCATGGCAATCCCTACTCCTCACATCATATCTATCATTTGGCATCCCTTGCCTATGATTGTCCTCATTGATGTGAGCCTTTCTCATCCTTTTTTGTCTTCCTCCTCCGTACTCCTCTCTTTGCCATCCAAAGTTTCAACTCTCGTGCTTACACTCATCCATTGCATGAGTGCTCAAAATATTGAAAAAGGAGTGGATCAAATTGACTTGTACCTGGCTAGTGGTCTGCGGACGAGTCAAGATAAGGTTCCAGAAAAATACCAAGTGTGAAACTTTAGTAGATTGAGTTCTCAACAAATAAATGTTTTTCTCGTATTCCCTATCCCCCTTCTTGCACGCAAACACCATTTGGAGACATTCGAGTCACGGACAGCAAGAGCTCTTGCACCTAATGTTCTTTTGTTACTTGTTTCAATGCTAATATAGACTCTTGCATGTTATGACTTGAATTGAATATCTAACCTTGATTGCTTTACTTTTCAAAGTTCTTATATGGTTGCTAGCATGTCACCACAGAAATTATGCCGTTATCATTTACCTACTCGAGGACGAGCAGGAATTAAGCTTGGGGATATTGATACGTCCAAAACGTATCTATAATTTCGGCTTGCTCCATGCATGTTTTGTGTGATATCGCTATGATCTAGATACACTTTCATACACTTTTTATCATATTTGGACTAACCTATTAACTCAGTGCACCCCAGTGCCAGTTCCTGTTTTCTGCTGTTTTTCTATTTCAGTTTTCCCCCATATAAAAAGTGCCAGAAAAATTCCGGGAAAAATATAGGAAAAAACAGCGTACAGGAAGCTTCGCGAAGAGCCCGAGTGGGGCCAGAGGGGAGCCAGTGGGGGCCCAGGCGGCCACCCGGCGCGCCCCACCCCTGGCCGCGCCAGGGGGGGCCCTGGGGCCCCTAGTCCACCTCTGGCTGCCCCCCTTCGCCTATATATCCCCCGTGACGTGAAACCCTCGGGGACAGAACCCTTTTTCGCGATCTCGCCTCTGTTCCGCCGCCGCCGCGCTTCCGAGATCGGGAGCACCAGAAGACCTCTTCCCGGCACCCTGCCGGAGGGAGGGCCGACCTCCGGAAGTCTCCTCTCCACCATGGATGCTTCCCGGATGTCTCGTGAGTAGTTTTCCTTGGACCATGGGTCCGTGATCAGTAGCTATGTGATGTTCTCCTCCCCTCTTTGTTCTTCATGGTTTAGACCTCGTGAGCTGCCCTACATGATCGAGGCACTTTTGTAATCTTTCTGCTGTTGCTATGCTGAGTTTGATGGGATCTGATGGATTATGAGATTATGTTCAGATTTTGATTGAGTAATATATTTGGTTCTTATCTCTTATATTTTTGTTCTTAAGTAATTCTTGCATGTTCTCCGTTGCTGTTTATTGCTTTGGCCAAGTAGTAGGTAGTAACCCCAAGAGGGAACGTTATGCTCGATTGTGGGTTCATGCCCCCCGATGACACGCTTGAGTGACAGAAACATGAGTCTAGGGGATGTGCTGTTGCCACAAGGAGGAAAACAACGGTGCTTGTAACCGCGGTTGCAAGGATTGTTTACTTTACGCAAAGTGCTTTTTAATGCAGTTGTCTGTTGCTTTGGGTTTACACTTTGGGTGGGGCTCGCAACTTAATACCAGCGAGATGTTCTGGATAGATATCTCAAGGTGGATGATTAGTAGTAGATGCAGTTGGATTTTGGTCTACTTATTTTGGCGTACTGCCCGTGCTTTTGAGCCTCTTCCTTTCTTTTGTAGCATAGTTAGCATTGCGGTGCGTTCATAATCCTGTCAATTGCCCTTCTGTAATTTGTTTACCTCGGATAGAAGTTTTATCGTCTTTTGGGAGAGAGACATCACTAGCGAACATCACGTATCCCGGTCCATATCCTCATTACTGTTTCCACGCTCATTTACTTTTCTGCTTTTACTTTCAGTTGCTATCATTATCCCTTGTGTTTGATCCTTTGTGAACAACAAGCGGAGAGATTGACAACCTCTCTGAACTTCGTTGGGAACAAAGTTATTTGTGTCTGTGTGCAGATCCGCATCAGTTGCGTCGCTGACACCTACTTATTATCTCTGGAGTCCTACTAGAGACAAACATTGGTATCTTTACTGAGGGAAATTTGCTGATGTGCTGCATCACGCCTTCCACTTGGGGCTCACCAACGAAGGGCGAGAAGACTACACCCGTCAACTCTCGCGTCATCATGTACCCCCATATGCGCCACAAAAAGTTCAAATAGGTGTGCCACAGATAGCCAGTTTTCTAGTAGTGAGGTGGTGGATGTCTGGTGTTTGTCAGATGTATGATGCCTAGGGCCTTCATCTTCTTCTGTTCTCTTTGTCTCTTTTCTTCCCGCACGTTTGGGCCTTGATCCCCAGCTTTCTCCTGGTATCTGAGTATGAACAAAGTATTTGTTTGACACTAATACAGAAAAGCTCATCTATGACGTTTCAAAAAACGCTTTGCTGGCGTGGGCATCAGACAACAATGATAAAAAAAATTAATGACGTGCAATCCATCCACGACAGCTGTAATCTAAATAGTAATGACCTGCTAGTTTTCTTCACGTCATAGACAAAGAAAATTACTATTGACGTTCAATGCTTCTCGCACGCCATCACTAAGTATATCCAGATTCAAAACAAAATACAGCGGCGAGCGGCGGCCGGTGTATGTGTCGCTGCTCGTTGACGCTGCTGTCGTCGCTCGCCGCTCGCCGGCGTTGCTGCTGCTGCTTGTCGGCGCTGTTGTCGCTGATCGCTGGTGTATGTGTTGCCACTCGATGGTGTTGCTGTCGTCGCTAGCTGGCCGGCGACGCAGGTGTCGCTGCTCGTCGCTCGCCTGCGCATGTGTTGCTTCTCACCGCTCGCTGGCGCAAAGTCGCTACTCGCCGCTCGCCTGTGCGGTTGCCGCTGCTCGCGCTCGCCTGCGCTAGATTCTTCCGGTGCTTGTGTTCAATGGTTCTATGTGGATCCGATATTCGTTTGTCTGTATTCATGTATTTGCAGGTTTGGTTCTTTCAATATATGTTTCTCTTCATTCATGACGGTTGTTTCTCTGGTGCGATATCCCTTGAGACCTTAACACGATGAGTTTCCACTGTCTACTACAACATGATTTTATTAGCTCCGGTGAGGAGGGGTGATAATGGAGGCGTACCGGCCTTCGGCTTGTTCCAGTGATTCTAATCATCGCTAGATGGTCTACGAACATGGATTTTTCTAAATAAGGATAACTTGGCCTCTGCATCCAGCGATGCACTACACATCCATATTTATTAAATTATTCAATAAAATTTCACAAAAGAAAACATAGATCAACCCAAAGCTACCTTCCTGGGGATCATTGTCGCTACACCTACTAGCTTGATGATGTCCCTTGGCCACACTACAACAAACGTCATCTAATCCGACTGGCTCACTAAGCCGCCCGACGGCGAGACGAGATCACCAACCAGTCTAGTGACCATCGGCGCGCATCGCATGAGCACGCTCTACAATTCATCACCGACATATTTCGTTGTCCCAACTTCAGGAGAGATCTACTTATTGACATTCTTAGACTCAGTTATCGTTTGCGCCACCATGATGCCAAACTGCGCTACGATCATGCGCACGTCCATCACACACATCCATCACCGAGACCCCGCTGTACCATACCGCCTAAACCCGACATCGTCGATGCAGTAGATGCCACACCACAAAACCTCCTGATCGAGATCGCCGCCAACACCAACCCAACAGTGTCCACCAGCCAGCGATCTCCCAAGGTGGTGCCTTCAAAAAGAAAACGTCGCCGAATATGCCTTCGCCGTCCATCGCGGTTAGGATTTTCACTTGGAAGATAAATTGTGAGATGGCGGTGAAAGAAGATATGATGAACCTCTCCAAGGAAAAAAGGCGCCCTTGGGTGTCACCGACGTTGCGGACAGGTAGAGTTAGCTCGGGATTTCTCCCGATATGAATCTCACCTCCATCCCCATTCGCATCTAGCGCCAAGTCATGTGACCCAGATCTGTGTGGAATACACCGAACTCGGAAGAGTGAAGACACCTTATCGAAATCAAAACCCTACAGGTGAACACAATGTATCGGCCACCCCTTTTCAAGGTGCCCACCAACACTGAGCATACCACACGGCCCTGCCATGGCCACATGGGCGTCCCGATATCAACCGTCCTTGGCATCCATGTAGCCTAGCCTACGGTGCCTCAGGATACGACGAGAGAGGTAGTGGGGAAGGAACGAACGAGGGATCTTGGTCTCGATTAGAGGGGATGGGATTGCGGAGGAGGAGGAAAGCGGCGGGGTCGATTGGACAACAGAGGGGATTGGAGTGCCGTGGATGTAATTTTTGTTAGTTTTATATTTAATATTTTTATATTCTCATATGATGTTTGATGAATAGATTAGAAGTTAAAATAAAAGTGGCAGACAAGGTAAATAGACAAGTAAAATGGTAATCAAGCACAACCGACCGAACAATTTTATAATAAGCCAACTTATATAGTTGATACAAAGACACACTGACGACGGACTACAACCTCGATCCTTTTGCGAGGAAGGTGCAAATACCAAACTCAAGAGACAGCGACTTAGCCTCCTTTATTCATAGTAGCAGCAACTAATGATGCTGGATAGATACCACATGCAGCTGTGCGTTAGGCAGAGGCATCGAGGCAGACCCACTGGCCAACGAACATCTTGACGCAGTTGATGTTGGGGTTGAAGCCGAGGAACCCATCCAGGGTCAAGCCGCCGCCCTGCGCGATGGAGAAGCAAGTCTCATCTTGCTGCACAGCGTACACCTTGTTGCACGTCAGCGCCGTACAACCTGCAAAACGCACAGATACACGTGTCGGGTCAGAGTTAGCACATTTGGTGAACTAGGTGCGTGGGTGGGCAAGCTGGCTGGTGCCATGGACGTACCTCCAATGACCGCCACGAGCAGGGACGCGATCAGGAGAGCGGCAACTCCGTGGTTGGCCATTGCAAACGCTACCGTCGCGAAGGAAGGATATGTAAGCAGATAGGTTCTCGTCACTCAGCAGGCTTTGCTTCGGTGGTGAAGAGAAAGCTTAGCCTTAGCACTTTTTATAGCGTAATTAACGAGCTCGACACTCGGGAGAACGTGACGAGAGCATACGGCCATGACCGCCTTGGAGAGGGCGTCCGATGTACAGGCGATGCTGCTTATGCTGTGAGCCGTATGGAGATGTTGTTTCAAACATTTACAAGCCGGGCACGGGTAATTTCTAATCTGTGATTCCTATGGAACTGCTTTGCAATATTTTTTGCAGTGTGGTTTTGACCGATTGAATATTTTTTTATCTCCACATTGCTCGCTTTTTTAATAAAACTGTCTTGCTCACGGTTGGTGCGCCCTTCCACGAGGAGATCGTGGCCATCCGCGCCGCCATGCCGCCGAGGGTCCGGCAGAACCCGCTTTACGTGACGGACAACGAGCTGGAGTGGGAGAGCTACTTCGAGCGCCGCCACGCCGAGGCGGGCATTCATCAATGGCGGCCCGGCGCCGTCGGGGTGGAAGAATTTCAACGGTCGCCGTCGTTGGTGGGGCGCCCCGGCCAAACGCGCCAGGCCGTCCTCGCACACATCGAGGGCGGCAATGACCCGCCGCTCACCTATCCTCCGGCGATCGCGCCCGGGTTTGTGCTGGGCGGCGGCCGCGTCCATGCCACGGCGCATGGACGGTGGGCCGTCGTATTCCTCGGGGTCTGGGTCTCGCTCCCCCGATGCGTCCACTCCGCTCGCCACCATCTAGCAGGAGGAGGTGACGCCGCTCGGACAACGACGAGGAGGACGAGGCACCGCTCCGTGTAAGGAGGAGAGGCCGGCGCCTGGCGGCCAGGGGTGCAGCAAAACCCTGAAGGACGAGCCGCCGAGCGACGACGATAACGTCGGGGACGGCTACGGCAGCTACTACGACGCCGCGATCTACTGCATTCTCGGAATGCAGTAGATTTTTATTAGTTTTTATTTTAATGTTCTATTATATGTAAAAAAAACGCCGAACTATCTATGCAATCCGCCTATATTTCACCCAATTTTCCCGAGTTTCGTCCAGTTTCCATGGATTTTGTTCAGTTTTCGCTGTTTTGGTTCGGGGCCGTGGCTGGGAAGGAAATCGGCCCAAGCCGAAATTTCGGCCGGCGGACCCCCAAGCGGCGCTAAAATAGCACCGAAAACCGGCTTGGGGACTGAACGGCTGGAGATGCTCTAAACTCTCCCATGGCGGACTACACATGGATGGCGATGCCGAGCGTCATGATTGGGCTTTGGGAGTTGCGAGGCTGGATCATGGCGCGGGTCGTTTCGACCACGGCCATGGCCGTTTCTCGTGGAGGCGCAGCGAGGAGGACGATGCGTTGTCCAACATGGTGTCAGCGTCCGAGGATGTGACGCGCTGGGATGCGGCAGCGCAACACCAAGTCTGAATCCGTGTGGGTGGAGAACAGACCTGGGCACTGGGAACCCGGCCCGACCATGCCCTTGGGCCGGCGCGGGCCTGATTTTTAGGCCAGAAAGTTGCATTGGGCCGGGCTCGGGCTTGAAGAATTCGCGATTTAGGGAAGGCCCGGCCCGAGTACCGACGCCGCTTTGTGCACTGATGGGCAGTGCTCGGGCCTGAAATCTAGGCCCAAAGGTCGGAACGGGCCGGGATCGGGCCTTGGTTTCCTGCTTTGAGATTTTTTAGGCCCGACCCAAAGCCCGGACCGGCCCGACAAATACCCAGATCTAGTGGAGAAGGCCCAAGATCTGGATCGAGCGAATGCACCCATCTGAAGGTAAAGCGGGTTGTGCAGGAACGCACAGTCGTAAATTTGTCCTTGAAGCGACTTCAGGGATGCAAATCCCCAGTTCAGGTGATGTCGCTTCCGTTCGGCATGTATATGTAAAGCTGGTGGGTTGTGTCACCCCGGCTCCGAGGACCGGAACGCCCCGTGCTCCAGCCCAGAGATCAAGTCTTCTAGAACACGACACTGCTTGATATAGAACTAAACAACTTTCTATTACCAACGATACGGGTACAAGGGGTGTATTACAACGCTAGCGGAGGACAAGCTTGCTCCTCAAGCTAGCCACGGATCTACATCAAGCAGCAAACTAACTCTCTAGCAGCGGAATATAACTCGGCAGCGGAACAACAACGGCGGTGATAAACTGCATTCCACAAGGACACTGGCTGGGACACCTCCTAGCTCGCAAACACCGGGAATGCCGTCCTACGCATCCAAAGCATTGCCTGCAAGTCTGGCATAACACGCCAGGTCAGTACATCGAATGTACTTGCAAGCTCACAACAACCAATGCACCTAGGCAAAACAATAACATGGCCAGCAGGTTAAAGTATATTAATGAATTAACCATATGATCATCATCATAATACAAGCAGATATTCACTAATCATATTATCAGCATTAAGACTAATGCACAAACAACCATCATTTAAGGTCACATGGACCCCCACATGATCATCGCATGATCATGTGGCTTACCTCGGAGTCCATACAAGCTCCAGCACCGGGTCATCGCATGTCCGAACATCTTGCACGTGTCATCGCACGACCACTCAACGGTTGGGGGTCATCGCATGACCAACAACTTTGCACGATCATCCCACCGAACTCATTTTGACCTCAAGTGTGACTTAGTACGAACTTTTCCAATACCGTGGACTCAGTTATTCGAATAGATTTGTGACACTTTGCAGAGTTTGTGCACTTTACCTACACTATGGAGCTTTTTCTCCATCCAGTATCTTGGAACTTGTCCCACGGGAATGGACTAGGATTTCTCTAACGAGACCGTTCTACCGCGTGTCTCCCTTACCGTATCACCCGACATACTTCGCAAGTCATGCCTTGGGTAGCCCCGTGTCCTCCAGACACACCTGCCATCGCATGGCAAACAACCATCGCATGGCCAACAAACTTGTCCCAAACGGGGACGGGATCCCAATAACATAACCGGCTCTCAATACTATCGTCGCTTACCGGGCCAGGGTAACCGCGCGTGCATAGCCTTCCCACCTCAGTGATACGCATAAGAGAACCCACCGATAGACCGAGCCAAGGCCTTCCCATACAGGCGAGCGTGGCTGCACGGATAAGTTTAGTTCGGTGGCACATGATCAACTTGGCACAAAGCATGTCTTCATCAACATACACAAGTATCAGGTGCAACATGAGAATCGACATTACAGTTATAGCAATGCATGTGAAACAGTGTGCAAGGTACGATCATGGTCACATCTTAATTTAAGCATGTTGGCAAGATTGACTTAGCCATGTTAAGGTTATCATTGTATTAGCATGTAACATATCAAGGTCCTGAACTTGGCTAGGATTACGATGCATACTGTCAGAACCCTCTGTTAGGTAATGTGCTAGGGTTAGCAAGTCTTTTGCATCATGTTAAAATTTTCAAAAGAAATCTTTGAAATCAAAATCAAAAGCAAAATGGGAGAAGAAACCCCCCCAGATGAATTAATTCAAAAGTCCAGATAAAAATCTTCTCCAAAAATTCATGTTAGATTTTTGAAAAGTATTATAAATGAGTGTGATCACATATCAAGTGATGTGGGACCCACCCCATGCTCATGGATTTTTCAAATATTCAAACAGTGCCTTGGAATTAATGAAAAACCCCTATTTGAGTTAAGATTCAAATTATTTGAATTTTCAAAATGTTCAAACTTTATAAGTGGCTAGTATATATTATTATGAGGCCATATAAAAAGTTTCAACATTTTATAAAATGGTTTGATATTTTATCATGGCCAAAACAAATTTACAGAAAAGAAAAAGAAACAAAAAAGGAAAAGAGGCTCACCTGGTTTTCGGCCCAACTCGTTCCTCAGCCAGCCCAAGCCCACTTGGACGCCTGTCGTCTTCCTCAAGCAGGGGCACAACTTCGTGGCGACCATGCTGTGGCCACCGACGAGCCCCTGGCCACCTCCTGCTTCTCCCGCGCCACCTCTTCACGCCTGGAGAAGCCCATAAGCCCTCCCGTTCCATTCCCCCTCTCCACGAACAACCTCCCCGTCTCCCTCGCCCGATTCCACCGACACCCGTGAAGAACGCCGGAGCGCGCCGCCGCACCTGCGTGGCCAGTGAGCCTGCCGAGCGCCACCGCCGTGTCCATCCTCCTCCCCGCCGTCGTCTACGTCTCCCAGTGCAGCGAATCGAACCCGGAGCCCTCCTAGTCGCCGGAATCAAGCTCGAGCCGTCGCGGGACCCGAAGGACGCCATCGTCGATTTCGTCGCCGTCGAGCCACCTCAGCCTTCGCCGCCACCTCCGTCGAGTTTCTGGTGAGCAGGCGGTTCAAACCCCTCTCTCCCCACCCCTTTTTGATGTCTCCTTGATGATCCGCCATGGAAGCCGGAGCTTCTCGCCGCCGGGATGTTCCTCGCCGTGCAACCATGAAGCTTTCGAGTTCGGGGCCATGTCCCTCGTCTTCGCCTTGCTTCTCTGCGTCGTTTGCGTGCATCAACGGCTCAAGTAGAGCACCGCAGCGAGCTCTGCCTCGAGCCCGAGCCACGGACGCCGCTAGGTCTTGACGCCGGAGACGTTCCGGTGCCCCCCGGTGACCCTGAGATGCTCGAGGTGAAGCGCGCGACCACGAGGAGTCGTCTGGTGGTCGCAGCACTCCTTTTGGACGCCGGAGTCGCCGTCCCCGTGGACGCCGCCGCGTCTGGTGGCCACCGGCGGCTAGCCGCCGGCAAGTCCGACGTGGTCACGTCATTAGGAGTTAACCACCCCCCCTAATGACCCCCCACAGCCTATGACATGTGGGCTCAATCCCCTGACTAAACCCTGGATTAAGTTTAAATTGTTTTAATCAACACAGTGAAACTTACAGGTGGGACCCCCTTGTCAGTGGCACCCTGACGCCAGCATGAGGTCATGCTGACGCAGTAAATGAATTTCCAGAATAAATTGAATTAAAGAAATTCCAGAAAATCCAGAAAATAGGCCAAACTTTGGAAATTCATAGAAAATTCATATTAACTCCAAATTGGACAAATAATATATGAAAAATGATCAGGAGAAAATAGCCTATCCAAATATCCAACTTTAAACTTTGTTTGAGTTGAATTTAAAATGTGATCAGTAGCTTTTTCTATTTGATTTAATTGGAATTTATTCAAATTAAATTCAAATGCTTTTGCAACTTGGACCATGGCAACATGCTACATTTCAAACACACATCAGAGGCATATCATACACATTTCAAAATGTTTCAAATTGATCAAACAATGTCACATGTAACTTGGCTAAGTTTGAATTCAAATTGGAGTTTGAATTTGCAATTCAATTTGCAATATACTCCATTTAAATGGAATTGCTTCACACATCAAAGCATATACATCAAGTTTCAACCTTCCATCATGTGATTGTGCATTGTATTTACTTTGCTACCTTGTTTGTTGTTTGTCGAGTAGAGGTGGAACCGGAACAGGAGGCTGCCCCCTTCGTTGAAGACCCCGAACCCGAACCTCGTCAGCAAGGCAAGCAAACCCCCATTGATCATGTCGATAAAATCCCACTTCCCTCACATGTCTCGCTGATGCATTGTTTAGGATGATTACCATGATGCGTTTCTACCGCATAGATGAACCCATTCCTTTGCATGACCTATCATTTTGTCACAGTAGTAAGCAAACCACAATCCTAGCAAATGTAGGAGTTGATTGATATCATGTGGCCCCTGCAATTGTTACTGCTTATTGCATGCTTAGAATGATACCATGTTGTAACTGTTATGTGAGTAGGGATGGTAGTGATCATGATGATGATGGTAGAAAAGTGTTGGTGAATCTACCCTAATACAAGGTGAACGATGAGAGGCTGTGTAGGAGTACATGGTGGGTTGTCTCGTTGAACACCGCCCTAAGTCCGAGTTCTTGTGTGGTGATCCAAGATGAAGAGTACAACCACACATTGGGCTCACTGACCCCTCTCAACCTATTAACTCATCCCTTTCGATGTCCAGATGTTGCAATAGTTCGGAGTTCTGGTAGGTCTGTGGCCTGGATGCTAAGTGAGAGAACGGCTCATCCGAGACCGGCTTATGCACCACGCACTCATCACTTGGGTCCACTTCGGTAAACCGGCCAGGTTCACGATAGTGGTAGCCAACCCAGGTAGGCGGCTTTCTCGGACTAGATAGGCTATGAGGTAACAGTTGTGGTGAGCATCCTCGCCGACACTTCTTGAATGGTGTCGAGTACAAAGGCGGTAACTGATGATCATGTGTGTGTAGCGCTACACCCCTGCAGGGTTAACAAAACTATTCGAATAGCCGCGTCCGCGGTTATGGACTGCTTGGAAAGATTAGCTTGATTATTAGACAACTTGAACTGGATACCTCTAAAACACACCAAGATAAGTGTGAGTGCTATGGCGTGCTTTCTCGTGGGGAAGTCGAGGAAGGCACCATAGTGGTGTAATTGGTTGGAGAAAGTAGTGGACTCGTGTACGCTTCTTACCTCAAGTCTGGTACTCGTAGTTCAGGACTAGCCAAGTCAAAGCTGGCACTTCTGCAAGTGAACCCCACCTACCTTTACCTTGATACATGTGCATGAGTAGTATATCTCCTATGTAAGTCTTGTTGAGTACGACTTTGTACTCACGTTTTCTTAATCTATGTTTTAGATGAACCCACTGACCCCGAAGGTGGCTTCTTCATCGAGCTGGACGACTGAATATCAAGCTAGTCTAGTCCCAGTCAAACAACTGGATCCCTTGTGGAGGGCATGTGTTTAAATAAGGCTTCTTAAGCCATTTTTTAAACTTGTCTGTACTCAGACATACTTTGCTTCCGCTTGTGTTGTAATGTTGGATCACATACTTGTGATCTCTGTGTGCACTCTGTAAGAGTTATCAATAAAATGTATACTTTGTAGAGAATTGCAATGATACCTGCTGTTCATACAAGGCATGTGTGCTGCGTGTATGTTTATAACATGCATGTCTTTGTATGGGTTTTCGAGACCTTAGTTGTGATCTGGCTGGCGGTCTTTCATACACCAAGTGGCCCTTAGATGTGCGCAGCTTGGGGCATCGCGATGCGATTGCTCGAGACTCCGTCTCGTGCACACTTTGTGGTATGATCGAGCCCGCCCTAGACCCCGACTAAGTGATCGGGCTGGAGTAAGTCTATGTAAGAGTTATGAGATAGTCGATAGTATGGTTGAGGCGACTTGTCTTTGAATATGGGAGTTCATCACCCATATCATTAGACTTGTGTGCGGACGATGAGGACCCATCTCAGTTGATCATCCGGCCTGGATGGGATGCCCCTCACGTACAGTGCTTTCCGAGAATGTTCTGTGCTTGGCCTTGTCTGCTTAGACAAGTGGGTATGGTTCTCGGCTCTCCATATGACTATGTCTTAGCTGGACTTGCATATGCTAACCCCGGGTCCCGACACATACGAGCATAACATAGTGATAACATGATCAAAGCATGAACATAACATGGTAAAGGCATATCATGAGTATAATGGTTTCAAGCATATCATGGTAATAATGTGATCAAGCATAGTATAATGGTCGAATATAGTCATCATATCGTCGAAAGTTAAGGCATGTTTTAAAGAACGTCAAAGCTTTATGAGGGTGCAAAAGAAGTTGTGGCTTGCCTTCTGATACGGTGAGGATAGTTCTCACTCCTCGTTGGTTACCCCAAGTGGAAGGTGAGATGTAGCGTAGCAGCAAACTTCCCTTAGCAAAGATGCTAAGGTTGAGTATCGAACTAGTAGGACTCGTAGAGATATAAGAAGGTGGTAAAGTGAACAATGGCGCCATTCACAACCAAGGGTTGCTAACTTCACCTGGACCTGCACACAAATACAAATAACTTTGCTCCCAACGAGTGCAGAGGAGTTGTCAATTCCTCCGGCCTTGCTATTTACAAAGGATTAATGCAAGAGATAATGATAGTGATAGCAACTGAAAAGTAAACTAAGGATGTAAACAGTGATATGAAGATGGACCGGGGTCCCGTGATTTTCACTAGTGATGTCTCTCTCCCAAAATACGATAAAAGTGCTAGCGAGGTAAACAAATCACAGTTGGGCAATTGACAGGATTATGAAGGCACCACAATGCTAACTATGCTGCAAAGAAAGGAAGGGCTCAAAATCAATGGGCAGTACGCCAAGGTAAGTAGACCGAAATCCATCTGCATCTACTACGAATCATCCACCTTGATATATCTATCCAGAACATCTCGCTGATATTAAGTTGCGAATCCCACCCAAAGTGTAAATCCAAAGCAACAGACAACTGCATTAAAAGAACTTTGCGTAAAGTAAAAAATCCTTGCATCCGCGGATACAAGCACCGTTGTTTTATCCCTTGTGGCAATAGCACATCCCCTAGTCTCATGTTTCTGTCACTCAAGCTAGACATCAAGGGGCTGAACCCACAATCAAGCATAACGCTCCCTCTTGGAGTTGCAACAAATCACTTGGCCAAAGTAAAATACGACAACGGAGAACATGCAAGAATTTACTCAAGAACAAAATATAAAAGAGGAGAACCAAATATATTACTCATCACAATCTGAACATAGTCTCATAATCCATCAGATCCCAGGAAACTCAGCATAGCAACAACAGAAATTAAAAAAGTTCCTCAATCATGTGAGGCAGCTCACGAGGTCTCGAAAGTGGAAGCACAAAGAGGAGAGAATTATATCACATAGCTACTGGTCACGAACCCATGGTCCAAGGAGGACTACTCACGGTACATCCGGGAGGCATCCATGGCTATGGATGGTCTCCCGGAGGGGGTAGCTTCTCCCGGCAGGGTGCCGGAGCAGCTTCTCCAGGAAGCCCCGATCTAGAAACGGCGGTGGCGGCGGTACAGAGGCGAGATCGAGAAAGAGGAGTTCTTCTCAGGGGTTTCCTTCACGGGGGGTAAATATAGGCGAAGGGGGGCACCGAGAGGGGCCACAAGGCAGCCAGGAGGCTCCCTGGCGTGGCCTAGGGTGGGGCCGCGCCAGGGACCCTTCTGGAGTCCCTGTGGTGGCCCCCTTCCCTCCTTTGGTGTTTCCGGAAGCTTCCGTGTTGCTGATTTTTTATCTGATTTTTCCGGATTTTTTGGAGCACTTTTAATGGCCGAAAAACCTGAAATGCAAAAACAGCAGAAAACAACAACTGGCAGCTGGGTGCATGTAAGGCCCGATATGCGGTACTGTTCCAGATCTAGGTGTTTCCACCCAGATCCGGGGACGAAGCACATATCGGTCCCACCGCGACATATGACAAAGCCATATGCCCCGGATTTCCAACATGATATCACAACATTACAGATACAAGGATACAACATCTCATACAAGCGGCATACAACTGCCTTAAATACAATACAACAACGGAAGATACATGTCTGGGTACAGACTACAAGCAAATGCCTAGTGGAAAAGAGAAAACATCGATCCCATAACCACACGGGTCCAGGCCCTCCGCCGGGATCCGCCTAACTAGTCGTCGTCGAGTCTCCACGTGAAACGTCGATCACCATACCTGTTGTCGATCAAGAACCCTTAAAAGAGTTTGGGGGTAGTATCATGAGTACAGAGGTACTCAGCATCCAACTGTAGTGGTCATCTGACCCAGCAAGGACTTCATCACTTGTCATTCTAGGACAACTAGTAGTTTACGGTAAGGAAGGGGTAAGTGGTGAGGTTTCTGCCGCACTAGCATTTATGAAGTGGCTAACGATCTAGAGAGTAAGATAAGAAGCCAAGCAATCGATGAGGAATCGCCTCCAACAAGTCTTGCTATCAACTACTTACGCAATCATAACACCTATCCTATCCTTGTCCTCCTCTTCGCATCCCGACGAATAAGAAGCAGTCAAGGCACACGCACACGTTGATCAAGTTATATTAAGATTATCTCAGTTGTTGTTGTCTATGAACAAGGAGTAGGTCTCAAGTCGTCCATAACCGTGGACACGGCTTCTCGAAAAGATTTAACCCTGTAGGGGTGTACCAACTGCCCATTACGAGGCTCCGCACGCACGTCCATCTCTCTCAGTTGCTACCCATCAGAGGCAACCATTTTATGATTTAGTTCCAAGAGATCCGAAACGACAGGTCCCTCTAACTAACAACGAACAAATCCGGGTGGCCCCCGGTGAGTCGACATCCATCTCAGGAGCCGGCCGCTCTCTCGATCTGGTCTCTACCGTCTGTCGCAGGTTTGGATAGCCGGTTAATCACACATGGGAAACCGGGTCCTCAGCTGAACAAGGTGGGCCAGCAAGGAAACTAAGTCCTCACTGGTCCGGGTTGGTTTGAAAACAACTGGCAGCTGGCCAGCACACACACGGTTTCAAATGGTAAATCAGCTTGGGACACCACTAGAAATGTTTGAAGCTAGGTAGGTAAGAAAAGGGGACCCCATAAAATCCCACACGCGGTTAGGCACGCTCATTCTTAAAACCAATACCCGGAACTCGGATCCTAGGTGACTCGAATGGAACAAAGCGTCGGGGCGGGATAGCCTAGACTTTCCATCCTTCGTCGAATATAGTCAACATTATAATAATCATATCAACAACAACAATATAATAATGTGATATCCCAAACCCAGGAGTATCAGGGTAACATCGTAGCATCCTTAGCGTGCATACTAAGCAGGGCTGAGCAACGAGCAATAGTAACATAGCAGTACAAGGTTTGCTGGGAAGGGACATGGCTGTATTGGTTTGAAAGAGGCTGTAAACATGTGGTAGGGTCAAACATCGAACCTAACCTAGACTAGCATGCAAACCGCTGGTTGAAATAGAATGGATCATAAGTAATGTATAGTCCTTGCCTGTTGATAAGTCGGATTCCGAAGGTGTAGTTGATCGCAAGCTCGCAACGTCTCCGAGAGGTACCCGCGGGAGCACACAAGAAGTAAACACTGGAAAAAAATCAACGGTGCACCACTATTAATACGGAGCAATACAAGATCAAAGAGACAACACAAGGCACGGCAACGCGATACGGATCTGTCGTCGAGAACGGTTACTAACAGTTTAAGTGGGGTATCGGTCACACACGACGAATACCGCACGTTTACGGTGGTTCAAGTTGCTTAGCTACAGGTGACGAAACAACGGTTGTTAACATGGCAACTCAAGCAAGCATGGCATAGCACACAAACATGGCAAGAGGTGAAGCACAAAGTAAACTATCTATGCTAGTCAATTTAAGTGAGGCACAACCTAAACATGGCATAACACTAAGTGCCGCACAACAATTAAAGGATTTGGTACTGTTCTGTCCTAAACCATATTTTAGGTTGGTTAACAACAGCAAACAATATCATAAACACAAATTACACGAAAAACTAATCAAGTTACATATAAGGCACACTCCAAACGGAGTTACGGTTAAAAAGATACAAGCAGGACAAGCTACGGGCACAATCTGCCAACATCACGTAGCACACTTTACAGCAATGCATAAAAGGGATAATGAATGCAAACATGCTCACAAATGATATGGAACTAAAGTAGACATGACAGGGAAGGCATGGCAAAAAGAATCATGCAAAAAGGCATCATAGATCAAAAGATATTAAGCAAACAACATGGAATCGTAAAGTAACAGACTTAGAGAAAAAAAGAGGTGGCTGTCAAAAACAGCAGCATAGCAACTTTGGAGCTAAATAACTATATGACCAGAAAGCATATCATGGCAATGCAATACATGTAATGAAAGTAGACATGATGCTTAACAATATGCAATTGGAATCACTCAATTCCAATAAACGGTCGCGACACACTCGTCGACCGAAGTGGCAACAAAACAACAGTTTCAGCAATAGCAGCACAATAACATCAGGATAGCTACTTTGGAGCAAGATATAAAAATGACGCAGCAAGAAAATATGGCATGTGAATGCATGAAACTGAAGTAGAAACATTGCTTAATGCAACGCAAAAGGAATCAATGTAATAGGCCTCATCGATTTGTTACAATCATCATGCAAAGTTGCAACAAAATAATAACAACAACATCTAACAGGAAAAGTAGCAGTTTAACGGCTTGATGCCCACTTTAGTACACAATTACACAATCAAGATGAGCTCAAATGCAAATGCTCACAAAATATGAAAGATAGAGCACGCAATTCTAAACAATTCGTCTTTTGGGCGCGAAGTCATCCGGGCTACGGATCGCTTGCTATCGTCAACGCGGAATCGAATCAGCAGCAGATAATAAAGGACAGCAAAAATTCGAGGTCCTGGACACAATAAAAAAAACAGGGGGGCTTGGGCTCCTCACCCTGGGCCGAGGCCCACTGCAGCAAAGGGGAGGCCGGTCTGGGCCAGATCTGGCCTGCTGGGCTGGGTGGGCTCGCCGGCCCACCTGGCCTGACTGGCCCATGGCGGCGGCTGGGACGAGCGCTGGCCGGCTCGGGCTCCTCCCGAGCTAGACCAGGGGCGGGTGGCGGCGGCGGCCAACTCCGGCCGGCCACCGGAGCGAGGCGGGGCGCGGTGAGGGCGCAGGCGGCGGGATCCTGCCGGAGGGAGGCGGATCCGGTGGCCTGGGTGGCGCCGGCGTGGTCCGGCTCGAAGCTCTCGAGCTTGGGCTGCCTCCAATGGCGGGCGGGGCTCCTGCAGAGAGAGAGAGGAGGGTGAGAGGAAAGAGGAGAAGAGGGAAAGGGGAGGGAGGAGAGGAGAGGGTGCGGCGTGGAGAGGGGAGGTGGCCGGCGGCCTGCTGGCTGCTCGCCGGAAGCGGGCGGCGCGGCGGCCTCGGCTGGGGCGCGGGCGTGGAGCCTCCACGGGAGAGGCTGCGTGGTGAGGAGAGAGAAGGGAGATGGAGGTTGGGAGGCGATCTCGGCCGTCAGATCGGGCGATCTGACGGTCCAGATCTGCTGGGCTGGAACTGCTGCGAAAATTGGGGTAAAACAGGGGTGTGGCTGCATATTTTGGCTAGGGAAACCCTAGAAATGGGTGGGAGTGTGGTGGACTTTATATAGCCTCGGTGGCTGGCAGTTTGCAAAAACATCTCCGGTTTTTCTCTCGCGCGCGCGGTGCTCACGTTTCTGACCGCCGGGGGTCCGCAGTACCTCCGATTCGGGTAAAACTTCGAACTGCGCGATCAGTGCGTCGAGCCGGAGGCGTTCACCTCGCGCTGGAACCGTTCCGAAAACACTTTCCGGCGCGCTATAAAAATATCCCGTTTAATTATTAAACGTGGTTTTTCGTTCCGTTGGCTGCGGCTGGTCTCGTGCGGTTTTCGCGACGGTTATCGGGTGAAACCCGGTGTCGCAAAGGTCGAGTGTCAAGGTGGAAAGGGTCGGTCTCCGTCCGATACGAGATAAGAGGGGAAAAATAATCGCCGATCGATAAATCGGGGATGCAAACACCGCAAACAAATCAGACAATCAAACAATTCACACCGAAAACAATTTTTTTATTTTTTCTGAAAACTGGGCTGTTACAGTGCACTGGGTTAATAGATTAGTCTAAATATGCTCAAAAGTGTATGAAAGTTCAAGAAAAACATGGCAAAGTCACACAAAACATGCATGGAGCAAGCAGAAATTATAGATACGTTTGGGACGTATCAACAACCCCAAGCTTAATTCCTTCTCGTCCTCGAGTAGGTAAATGATAACAAGCATAATTTATGTGGTGACATGCCACACAACCATATAAGAACTTTGTAAGTAAAGCAATCAAAGCATGAAATTCAATTCAAGTCTTAACAAGCAAGAGTCTATTAGCATTGACACAAGCAACAAAAGAACAAAAGGTGCAAGAGCTCTTGCTGTCCATGACTCGAATGTCTCCATATGGTGTTTGCGTGCAAGCAGGGGATAGGGAAATACGAGATAAAAAAGGTAATTGTTGAGAACAACTATCTACTAAAGTTTCACACTTAGTCTCCTTTGGATTCTTATGTTGACTCGTCCCCAGACCACTATCTAGGTACAAGTCAAACTGATCCACTCCCTTTCGATATTTTGAGCACTCATGCAATGGATGAGCGTGAGCAAGAAAATTGACACCTAAAAGGCGAAACAGAAAGAAGGTGGAGGAGGAAGACAAAAAGGTGTGAAAGGCTCACATCAATGAGGAAAATCATAGGCGAGAGAAGGCCATATGATAGATATGATGTGAGGAGTAGGGATTGCCATGCAACGGATGCACATGTGAGCTAAAAGCTCTCCAAGGGAACTAGTGGGGGTGCATCTAACTTGCTTGCTCAAGAAGACCTAGAGCTCGTTTGAGAAGGCTCATCATTGGAATATACAAGCCAAGTTCTATAGTGTGAAGGTCCCCACATAGCTATATGCATGATGATGATCTCTATGGAGTACAAGGGATAGAGGATGAAGTACTAGTGTGGATCTCTCAAAAGGAATAGTAGTGTGCTGATACGTCCAAAACGTATCTATAATTTCTGCTTGATCCATGCATGTGTTTGTGTGATATTGCTATGATCTAGGTACACTTTCATACACTTTTGATCATATTTGGACTAACCTATTAACTCAGTGCACCCCAGTGCTAGTTCCTGTTTTCTGCTGTTTTTCTATTTCAGTTTTTCCCCATATAAAAAGTGCCAGAAAAATTCCGGGAAAAATATAGGAAAAATCAGCGTACAGGAAGCTTCGCGAAGAGCCCGAGTGGGGCCAGAGGGGAGCCAGGGGTGGCCCAGGCGGCCACCCGGCGCGGCCCCCCTTCGCCTATATATCCCCCGTGACGTGAAACCCTCGGGGACAGAACCCTTTTTCGCGATCTCGCCTCTGTTCCGCCGCCGCCGCGCTTCCGAGATCGGGAGCACCAGATGACCTCTTCCCGGCACCCTGCCGGAGGGAGGGCCGACCTCCGGGAGTCTCCTCTCCACCATGGATGCTTCCCGGATGTCTCGTGAGTAGTTTTCCTTGGACCATGGGTTCGTGATCAGTAGCTATGTGATGTTCTCCTCCCCTCTTTGTTCTTCATGGTTTAGACCTCGTGAGCTGCCCTACATGGTCGAGGTACTTTTGTAATCTTTCTGCTGTTGCCATGCTGAGTTTGATGAGATCTGATGGATTATGAGATTATGTTCAGATTGTGATTGAGTAATATATTTGGTTTTTATCTCTTATATTTTTGTTCCTAAGTAATTCTTGCATGTTCTCCGTTGTTGTTTATTGCTTTGGCCAAGTAGTAGGTAGTAACCCCAAGAGGGAACGTTATGCTCGATTGTGGGTTCATGCCCCACGATGAAACGCTTGAGTGACATAAACATGAGTCTAGGGGATGTGTTGTTGCCACAAGGGGGAAAACAACGGTGCTTGTAATCGCGGTTGCAAGGATTGTTTACTTTACGCAAAGTGCTTTTTAATGCAGTTGTCTGTTGCTTTGGGTTTACACTTTGGGTGGGGCTCGCAACTGAATACCAGCGAGGTGTTCTGGATAGATATCTCAAGGTGGATGATTAGTAGTAGATGCAGTTGGATTTCGGTCTACTTATTTTGGCGTACTGCCCGTGCTTTTGAGCCTCTTCCTTTCTTTTGTAGCATAGTTAGCATTGCGGTGCGTTCATAATCCTGTCAATTGCCCTTCTGTGATTTTTTTACCTCGCATAATAGTTTTATCGTCTTTTGGGAGAGAGACATCACTAGTGAACATCACGTATCCCGGTCCATATCCTCATTACTGTTTCCATGCTTATTTACTTTTCTGCTTTTACTTTCAGTTGCTATCATTATCCCTTGTGTTTGATCCTTTGTGAACAACAAGACCGGAGAGATTGACAACCTCTCTGAACTTCGTTGGGAACAAAGTTATTTGTGTCTGTGTGCAGGTCCGCGTCAGTTGCGCCGTTGGCACCTACTTATCATCTCTGGAGTCCTACTGGAGACAAACCTTGGTATCTTTACTGAGGGAAATTTGCTGTTGTGCTGGATCACGCCTTCCACTTGGGGCTCACCAACGAAGGGCGAGAAGACTGCACCCGTCAACTCTCGCGCCATCAAGCAAATTTCTGGCGCCGTTGCCGGGGACTCCGAGTGCTAAGATAGGGGAGTTGCACACTACCCTTTACCTTTGTTTTTTAGTCTTGTTAGTTTACCTTTCAGTTTTTGCTTTTGTGTCCTTTATAAAAAATCCAAAAAAAAAGTATGTCTAGTTCCTTACTTGCCAATCAATGTCTGACTTCCTTGAAACTAGATCTTACTGGCATGGAGGATTCCTCGAGGATCAGAAAAAGTGGTACAAGGAACACCGCTTATCTCAAAAGGGGATACACTTATGGAAACAAATACACCAGTTGTATGAGTATGCTAGAAACTTGTGCTCAATATATAATATATCTTTTTGCAGGGATGAATCTTGTTGCTTTATGAGGCACAAACACCTTTCTTTCCAATGTGAGTACAATGATGATGAAACCTTAGCTTCTTATGCTAAGGGAAACTATGATTTTTATGATGCAGCGCCAATAGAAGAATTTGTTGCTTATAAGGGTGCCTATGAAATTACTTCTCTTCTTAGAAATATTAATGATGCCCCTTACAAATATGAGAGTCTTGCTATACTTAACTATTGTTTAGAAAATTATGATGCAAATTATTATATTACTGATCATCTTGAGAGAATCTCTCCCCCAAAGGAAGAGACTAATGTTTTGCTGGACTCTATGAAAGAAGAAATTGATGAAACCGAAAGCTCCTTGGATGAAAAAGAGGAGGAGAGTGACGAACAAAAGGAGGAAGAATGGAGCCATCCATGTCTACCTTCTAATGAGAGTAACTCTTTGAATCTTACCTTATATGAGTGTTATGATCCTATGGATTCTTTTGAAATATCCCTTTTTGATGAAGTTGATGCCTTCTATGCTTATGGCCGTGATGCCACTATGGATGATGCTTACGGAAATGAAATTTCTATAGTTCCTCATGTTAAGCATGAAATTTTTTCTATTGCACCCACACTTGATTGTCCTATTATCCTTTTGAAATCTCCAACTCATATTCCGGAGAATTGTGCTCTTATCAAGGCTCAATGTGATGGGTTCCATTTATCTTATAATCCTAAAGACCGTGTTGAAAACTATACACGTGTGCTTCTAGGTCATGAACAACATGATTTATGTGATAGTTATATTCTTCATGTTGTTCATGATACTACTGAAAATTATTTTGAGAGAGGGAAGTTTGGTTGTAGAAACTTCCATATTACTAAAAGTCCTCTCTTTATGTTGAAAGTTTTGAAGATGTTCTTGTTCCACCTTCCTATGCGGGTTTCTTTTTGCTTCTTTGATTTATTTTCTTATAAGATGCCTATGCATAGGAAGTGGGTTAGGCTTAAATGTGTCTCATATTTGCTTCTTGATGCTCTCTTTTGCTCCAAATTCATATTCTTATGAGAGCATCTTTTAAAAATCTTTAAGCCTAGCTAATGGCTTTAAAGAAGCGCTTTCGGGAGGCAGCCCGCAATGAATTTAGGTTTTCCTTTTTGCTTTTGTTGTGTCTTGATGTTTGTTACTACTGTAGAAACATCATTGTATCTTTATTTTTCAGCTTTGTGCCAAGTTATAGCCTCTTACGGCAAGGGAAGTAAAAGTTGTGACATGCTGTCCAGAAAACAGATTCTGTCCTCGTGACTAGAAAAATTCCAGAAAAATCCCAGATCATCTTTTTGAGCTGTAATTTTTACACAGCGTGCTCTATACAATTACGAAACTTCCGTATGTTCTGAGTTTTTTTTAGTTGCAGAAGTTCCCCTAAAAAATTCTTTACTACCTGCTGTTTTGTTTTTCATAGATTCTGCCACCTTTTGTCTCTCCTAACTTTTGCAAACCTTAAGCTTGCTTTTTCTTTGCAAAAACCTTTTAGCACTCTTGAGAAACAGTAGCTCTTCAAGAATATCTTTATATCCAGTAGGAATTTTTTTATTTTATTAAGGGTACTAACCTCTCTAATCAGCATATGATGAGTTATGTATGAAGGGAGTTTTCAAGTGTGCGATGGAAGATGATGAAAGAAGATCCAGGAGTGTCAAGCGCTCAAGCTTGGGGATTGTCGGGACCCGGGGTTAGCGTATGCAAGACTCGTTACAACACAATCATATAGAGAGCCGAGAACCGTACCCACTTGTCTAAGCAGACAAGGCCAAGCACAGAACGTTCTCGGAAAATATCGAACGTGAGGGGCATCCCATCCAGGCCGGATGATCATCTGAAATGGGTCCTCATCATCCGCACACAAGTCTAAATGATATGGGTGGTGAACTTCCATACTCATAGAAAAGTCTCCTTAACCATACTATCGATTGTATTATAACCCTTACATAGACTTACTCCAGCCCGATCACTTAGTCGGGGTCTAGGGTGGGCTCGATTATACATCAAAGTATAATCGAACATTACAACAAGCATGCGGAAGAAAAGTAGGTCTGAGTATAGACAAGTTTAACAAATGGCTTAGAGAAGCCTTATCTATAAACAAGCCCTTCCGCGAGGGAACCAGTCTGCTGACTGGGACTACACTAGCTTGGTCTTGGTCTGAGTCTTCATTCTTCGAGCTTCGGGTAGAAGCCACCATCAGGTAGGTGGGTTCATCTAAAACATAGAATAAGCAAACGCGAGTACAAAGTCGTACTCAGCAAGACTTACGTAGGATCTATACTACTCCTGCACATGTATCAAGATAAAGGGAGGTGGGGTTCAATTGCAGAAGTGCCAGCTTTGACTTGGCTAGTCCTGAACTACGAGTACCAGACTTGAGGTAAGAAGCATAAACGAGTCCACTACTTTCTCCAACCAATTACACCACTATGGTTCCTTCCTCGACTTCTCCACGAGAAAGCACGCCATAGCGCTCACACTTATCTTGGTGTGTTTTAGAAGTATCCAGTTCAAGTTGTCTAATAATCAAGCTAAGCTTTCCAAGCAGTCCTTAACCGCGGACGCGGCTATTCGAATAGTTTTGTTAACCCTGCAGGGGTGTACCGCTACACACACGTGTCATCAGTTACCGCCTTTTGCGTGTCACCGTTCAAGAGATGAAAACGAGGATGCCACCACAACTGTTACCTCATAGCCGATCTAGTCCAAGAAAGCCGCCTACCTGGGTTGGCTACCACTATCGTGAACCCGGCCGGTTTACCGAAGTGGACCCAGATGATGTGTGCGTGGTGCATAAGCCGGTCTCGGCTGAGCCGTTCTCTCACTTAGCAGCCAGGCCACAAACCTACCAGAACTCCGAACTACTGCGACATCTGGACATCGAAAGGGATGAGTTAATAGGTTGAGAGGGGTCAGTGAGCCCAATGTGTGGTTGTACTCTTCATCTTGGATCACCACACAAGAACTCGGACTTAGGGCGGTGTTCAACGAGACAACCCACTGTGTACTCCTACACAGCCTCTCATCATTCACCTTGTATTAGGGTAGATTCACCAACACCTTTCCACAAACATCAACATGATCACTACCATCCCGACTCACATAACAGTAACAACATGGTATCACTCTAAGCATGCAATAAGCAGTAACAATTGCAGGGGCCACATGATATCAAACAACTCCTACATTTGCTAGGATTGTGGTTTGCTTACTACTGTGACAAATGATAGGTCATGCAAAGGAATGGGTTCATCTATGCGGTAGAAACGTAGCTTGGTAATCATCCTATACAATGCATAAGCGAGACATGAGAGGGAAGTGGGATTTTATCGACATGATCAATTGGGTTTGCTTGCCTAGCTGAAGAGGTTCGGGTTCGGGGTCTTCAACGAAGGGGGCTGCCTCCTGTTCCGGATCCACCTCTACTCGACAAACAACAAACAAGGTAGCAAAGTAAATACAATGCACAATCACATGGTTGAAGGTTGAAACTTGATGTATATGCTTTGATGTGTGAAGGAATTCCACTTAAATGGGGTATTTGCAATTGAATTTGCAAATTTAAACTCCACATATGATTTCCAATTTAGCCAAGTTGCATATGACATTGTTTGATCAAGTTAAACAATTTTTAAATGTGTATGAACTGCCTCTGAAGTTCAAGTATAATGTGATATGTTGCTATGGTTTAAATTGCAAAAGCATTTGAAATGAATTTGATTTAATTCCATTTAACCCAAATAGCAGAAGCTACTGGTCACATTTTAATTCAACTCAAACATGGTTGAAAGTTGGATATTTGGATAGATTATTTTCTCATGATCATTTTTCATATATTATATGTCAAATTTGGAGTTGATATGAATTTTCTATGAATTTCCAAAGTTTCAGCCCTTTTCTGGATTTTCTGGATTTATATAAATCAATTATTCGATTTACTGCGTTACTGTTGCGTCATGCTGACGTGGGGGGGATCTGACGTGTGGGGTCAACATGTGAGTGGCTGGGTTAATTAACCCAGTTAGTTTTAAACTAACCAGGGGGTTAAGGGGGGGCCAGGGCCCACTGGTAGTGACCCAGGGTCACTTAACCCAGGTGGGGTTAAGTCCCTAATCACGGCCACGTCGGCGGGCTACCAGCGGCTAAACGCCGACGTCACCAGACGCGGCGGCGCACACACGGGAGGACGATTCCGGCGTCCATTTGAAGCGCTGCGACCACCAGACGACTTCTCTTGGTCGCGCGCATCTCCTCGAGCACCTCAGCGTCATCGGGGGGCACCGGAGTGATGCCGGCGTCAAGTTTTGCGGCGGCGGCGCCACTGGCTTGAGGTGAACCTCGCCACAGAGCACCATTTGGAGCGGGGACAGGTGCAAATGGAGCAGTGTAGCACGGGGAACGCGAAGGACACGGTGGCAGCGATGAAAGCTTAGCGGAGACTCGCCGTCGACGAGCACGGCGGCGCTGCACCTCGGCCCTCATGGCAGATCGTGACAGAGGCAGAAATATGGGGCGGTAAGAGAGGGGTTTGAACCTCCTGCTCACAAGGAGTTCAATGGCGGTGACGGATTGAGCTGGGAGGGCTTGACGGCGAGGCAATCGTCGTCGATCTCCTTCGGCTCCGGCGGTGGCTCGAGCTCGAATTCGTCGGCTACGGAGGCGCCCTACTCGCCATCTTCTGCAGATCGACGCAGCGCTCGAAGGGGAACACGGGGGACAGCTTCAACACGCTCCGGGACGTCGATGGCCACGCGGGGGCTCGACGGCGCTCCGGCGATCCTCTCGGTCTTCTTCAAATCCGGCGAAAACGGAGGGGGCAAGTGCACTGGAGGGAGGGGAATGGATATGGCGTGCTCCAGGACGTCTCCAGACGCGATAAGGGCGCCTGGGAGGCCTCCAGGCAGGCAGGTGGCGTGGCGGCCGCGGCATGCCGGCCACCGAGCTTCTTGCCGCCGCGCTGGAAGAAGACAAGGGAGTCCAGGTGGGCTTGGGCCGCGGTGCGTGAGTTGGGCCGGGGAGGCCCAGGTAAGTGGGCTCCTTTCCCTTTTCTATTTTCTGTAAGTTTAATCTTTCCTTTCTTTTCTGTAATTTTGTTTTGCTGTGCTAAATAAATAGCTAGGCATTTTATTAAATGCTGAAACTTTTTATGTGGGTCCACAATATACTAGGCTAGCCACTTGTAAAGTTTGAACATTTTTAAAATTCAAATTATTTGAACTTTAAATCAAATAGGGGTTTTTGATTAATTCCAAGGCACTATTTGAATATTTGAAAAATCCATGAGCATGGGATGGGTCCCACATCACTTGATATGTGGTCACACTCATTTATAAGACTTTTCAAAAATCAAACATGAATTTTTGGAGAAGATTTATTTCTGGAGTTTTGAATTAATTCATCTGCGGGGGGGGGGGGGGGGGGGGTTCCTTCTCCCATTTTGCTTTTGAATTTGATTTCAATGACTTCTTTTGAAATTTTTAACATGATGCAAGATGACTTTGATCCTAGCACATTACCTAACAGAGGGTTCTGACAACTCGCCCCCACTCAAAAGAATCTCGTCCCGAGATTCAGAAGTCTGCGGGAGGAAGGTGGGGTACTCGGCACGGAGACGGTCTTTTCTTTCCCACGTAGCTTCTCTCTCAGAGTGGTGTGACCATTGCACTTTCAGAAACTTAATCTTCTGACGACGAGTGACACGCTCTGCGGAATCAAGAATACGAACGGGGTATTCTCGATAAGAAAGGTCATCTTGGAGATCAAGCATTTCATGGTCGACTTCGCGGATGGGGTCCTTGAAGCAACGCCTGAGTTGGGACACATGGAATACATCGTGTACTCGGGAAAGGTGCTGGGGTAGTTCAAGTTGGTAGGCAACTTCTCCATGTTTGGCAAGAATGCGGAAAGGTCCGATGTAACGTGGGGCCAACTTGCCTTTGATACCGAAACGTTGGGTTCCCTTCAGAGGAGTAACCCGAAGGTAAGCCTTCTCATCCAGATTGTACCTCTCTTGCCTATGATGACGATCATAGTAGATTTTCTGACGAGACCGGGCTGCTTTCAGTTGATCACGAACAATGCGAACTTGCTCTTCTGCTTCCTTGATCATATCCGGTCCAAAGAATTGTCTTTCACCGGTTTCTGACCAGTTTAGGGGTGTTCGACATCGTCGTCCATAAAGGAGTTCAAAAGGAGCCATGTTCAGACTAGATTGAAAACTATTGTTATAAGCAAATTCGGTGAATGGCAGAGATTTCTCCCAATTCTTTCCGAATGAGATAACACAAGCTCTGAGCATGTCTTCAAGAATTTGGTTAAACCTTTCGACTTGACCGCTAGACTGAGGATGGAAAGCTGTACTAAAGGAGAGATGAGTTCCCATAGCATTCTGAAAGCTTCCCCAAAATCTAGAGGTGAAAAGGCTACCACGATCAGAATTGATTTCCAATGGAACACCGTGAAGGGATACAATTCTAGAGACGTACAAGTCCGATAACTGGCTAGCAGTTATAGACTCGCGAACTGGAAGGAAGTGAGCAACTTTGGAAAGCCTATCTATGACAACGAAGATGGCATCATTTCCTTTCTGGGTTTTTGGAAAGCCGGTGATGAAGTCCATACCGACTTTGTCCCATTTCCACTCCGGGATAGGCAAAAGTTGAAGTGTATCAGCAGGTCTTTGATGTTCTGCCTTAATGCGATGACAAACATCACATTCGGCAAGAAATCGAGCAATGTCTCTCTTCATACTGGTCCACCAAAATCTCTGGCGTAGATCTCGGTACATTTTTGTGCTACCGGGATGAATCGAGAGGGGTGTGTCATGGGCTTCTTTGAGGATGAGTTACCTTAGTTCCCTATTCTTAGGTACTACCAAACGATTTCCAAAGAATACCGTTCCTTTGCTATCCGTGGAGAAACATTTAGCAACTCCGCTAGCAATGTTCTCCTTGATCCGGCGAACACCTCGTGCACGCCTTTGGGCAACCATGATTGGATCCTCAAGGGTTGGTTTCGCCGCCAAGATGAAAAGAGATCCACGAGGAACAATCTCGAGATTGAGCTTTCGAAATTCCTCATGAAGAAGTGGTTGATACTGTTGTAACATGAGGTTGTTACAATACAACTTACGACTTAGTGCATAAGCCATGACATTGGCTTTTCCTGGGGTGTAAGAAATTCCTACGTCGTAATATTTTATCAACTCAATCCAGCGTCTTTGCCTGAGATTAAGATTTGGCTGGGTGAAAATGTATTTGAGGCTTTGGTGGTCGGAATAGATCTCACAACGATTACCAAGGAGGTAATGTCGCCTAGTTGTTAGGGCATGAACTACAGCGGCGAGTTCAAGGTCATGGGTAGGATAGTTCTCTTCATGTGGCCGCAACTGGCGTGAAGCATAAGTTACCACATGTCTATCTTGCATAAGTATGTATCCTAACCCTTGCCGTGATGCGTCACAATAGATTTCGAAATCCTTTTTGGTGTCTGGAGGCGCAAGTACGGGTGCAGAAGTCAATCTTCTTTTTAGCTCTTGAAAGCTTTCCTCGCACTTGGGAGTCCATTGGAATTTCTTATCTTTCTTGAGGAGTTCAGTTAGAGGCTTTGCAACTTTAGAAAAGTTCTCGACAAAGCGACGGCAATAGCTGGCTAGGCCAAGAAAACTCCTAACTTGCTTAACCGATTCAGGTGGAGTCCAGTCAAGGACGGCCTGAACTCTCTCGGGATTCACAGCAATGCCTTTTGCAGAAATCACGTGGCCTAAGTAGGTCACTTCTGGAAGCCAAAATTCACACTTGGAGAATTTAGCATACAGGCGATGCTCTCTAAGTTTCATCAATACCAGCCTTAGGTGTTCGGCATGTTCTTCTTCGTTCTTCGAGTAGATGAGAATGTCATCGAGATAAACCACAACAAATTTATCTAAGTACTCCATGAAGATCGAATTCATCATGCGTGAAAAAGTGGCGGGGGCATTGGTTAAACCAAAGGACATGACGGTGTACTCATAAAGACCATAACGAGTAGTAAAAGCCGTTTTGGGAATGTCCTCGTTTCGGATTTTGATTTGATGATAACCTAATCTCAAATCCATCTTGGAGAAGACAGAGGATCCAGCAAGTTGATCATAAAGATCATTGATCCTAGGCAGTGGGTACTTGTTCTTTATCGTCGCTAGATTTAGCGGGCGATAGTCTACGCACATCCTTTCTGTTCCATCTTTCTTCGTTACGAACAGAACGGGGCAACCCCTTGGCGATGAGTTAGGGAGGATGAAGCCTTTTTCCAACAAAGCTTCCAGTTGGGTTTTAAGCTCAGCTAACTCACGTGGGGCCATTTTGTATGGGCGTATAGAAATTGGTGCGGTTCCTGGCATAAGATCTACTATGAACTCTACACATCTGTCGGGTGGCTAGGTTTAAAGAGTTGGGTTACTGGATGGTTTTCCTGAGGATGACCATGGCTTACTAGGGCTACAACAGATATGTCAGAGTAGCAAAGTACCCCAACACGATAGTTAGTGTGGTTCTTCTCGCTAGAAGACATCCAAAGTGGGAGAAAGAGCTTCAAATGAAACACTATAGGTTTCTAGAAGAAAACCTACATCAAACACTATGGAACTGTCGGGCATGCCACCTAGAAAAACTTCTGGAAGGACATCCAAAATAGAGGGAAAGATTTTGCAAACGCATCAGATTATGAAGAAACCTGGAATGACTCGGACAGCATAACGACTATAATTGCAAGAAAACAATTTTCTTTCAATGTAGATACAACACTTACATAATACGATGTAAGAAATCAGCATTACAACAATGCTAGGAAACCGGACACAACTTTCCTACGGCTACAAGGAAGCAAACAACGAGATGTTCTAATCAGACAGAGGTGAGCCTAGTCCTATCTTCCCGTAGAATAAGATGAGGGTGACTCAGAACTCAGAACGATGAGGGTAAGGAGAAAAAGAAGCCTTACGTTGTTCCCTTATATACCCAGAGTAACTATATAACTATAGAAGGTTAGACTCGACTTCGGCCAAGGCTAATAATCCTACAGTCAGTCTTGCTCTGATACCAAGTCTGTCGGGACCCGGGGTTAGCGTATGCAAGACTCGTTACAACACAATCATATGGAGAGCCGAGAACCGTACCCACTTGTCTAAGCAGACAAGGCCAAGCACAGAACGTTCTCGGAAAGCATCGAACGTGAGGGGCATCCCATCCAGGCCGGATGATCATCTGAAATGGGTCCTCATCGTCCGCACACAAGTCTAAATGATATGGGTGGTGAACTCTCATACTCATAGACAAGTCGCCTCAACCATACTATCGATTGTATTATAACCCTTACATAGACTTACTCCAGCCCGATCACTTAGTCGGGGTCTAGGGCGGGCTCGATTATACATCAAAGTGTGCAATGACGGAGTCACGAACAATCGCATCGCGATGCCCCAAGCTGCGCACATATAAGGGCCACTTGGTGTATAAAAGACCGCCAGCCAGATCACAACTAAGGTCTCGAAAACCCATACTAAGACATGCATGCTATAATCATACACGCAGCACACATGTCTAGTATGAACAGCAGGTATCATTGCAATTCTCTACAAAGTATACAACTTTATTGATAACTCTTACAGAGTGCACATAGAGATCACAAGTCTGTGATCCAACATTACAACAAGCATGCGGAAGCAAAGTAGGTCTGAGTACAGACAAGTTTAACAAATGGCTTAGAGAAGCCTTATCTATAAACAAGCCCTTCCACGAGGGAACCAGTCTGCTGACTGGGACTACACTAGCTTGGTCTTGGTCTGAGTCTTCATTCTTCGAGCTTCGGGTAGAAGCCACCATCAGGTAGGTGGGTTCATCTAAAACATAGAATAAGAAAACGTGAGTACAAAGTCGTACTCAGCAAGACTTACGTAGGAGCTATACTACTCATGCACATGTATCAAGGTAAAGGGAGGTGGAGTTCAATTGCAGAAGTGCCAGCTTTGACTTGGCTAGTCCTGAACTACGAGTACCCGACTTGAGGTAAGAAGCGCACACGAGTCCACTACTTTCTCGAACCAATTACACCTCTATGGTGCCTTCCTCGACTTCTCCACGAGAAAGCACGCCATAGTACTCACACTTATCTTGGTGTGTTTTAGAAGTATCCAGTTCAAGTTGTCTAATAATCAAGCTAAGCTTTCCAAGCATTCCTTAACCGCGGACGTGGCTATTCGAATAGTTTTGTTAACCCTGCAGGGGTGTACCGCTACACACACGTGTCATCAATTACCACCTTTTGCGTGTCACCGTTCAAGAGATGACAACGAGGATGCCACCACAACTGTTACCTCATAGCCGATCTAGTCCAAGAGCGCCGCCTACCTGGGTGGGCTACCACTATCGTGAACCCGGCCGGTTTACCGAAGTGGACCCAGATGATGTGTGCGTGGTGCATAAGCCGGTCTCGGCTGAGCCGTTCTCTCACTTAGCAGCCAGGCCACAAACCTACCAGAACTCCGAACTATTGCAACATCTGGACATCGAAAGGCATGAGTTAATAGGTTGAGAGGGGTCAGTGAGCCCAATGTGTGGTTGTACTCTTCATCTTGGATCACCACACAAGAACTCGGACTTAGGGCGGTGTTCAACGAGACAACCCACTGTGTACTCCTACACAGCCTCTCATCGTTCACCTTGTATTAGGGTAGATTCACCAACACCTTTCCACCAACATCAACATGATCACTACCATCCCGACTCACATAACAGTAACAACATGGTATCACTCTAAGCATGCAATAAGTAGTAACAATTGCAGGGGCCACATGATATCAAACAACTCCTACATTTTCTAGGATTGTGGTTTGCTTACTACTGTGACAAATGATAGATCATGCAAAGGAATGGGTTCATCTATGAGGTAGAAACGTAGCATGGTAATCATCCTATACAATGCATAAGCGAGACATGAGAGGGAAGTGGGATTTTATCGACATGATCAATTGGGGTTTGCTTGCCTTGCTGACGAGGTTCGGGTTCGGGGGCTTCAACGAAGGGGGCTGCCTCCTGTTCTGGTGCCACCTCTACTCGACAAACAACAAACAAGGTAGCAAAGTAAATACAATGCACAATCACATGGTTGAAGGATGAAACTTGATGTATATGCTTTGATGTGTGAGGCAATTCCACTTAAATGGGGTAGTTGCAATTGAATTTGCAAATTTAAACTCCACATATGATTTCCAATTTAGCCAAGTTGCATATGACATTGTTTTATCAAGTTAAACCATTTTGAAATGTGTATGATATGCGTCTGAAGTTCAAGTATAATGTGATATGTTGCTATGGCTCAAATTGCAAAAGCATTTGAAATGAATTTGATTTAATTCCATTTAAACCAAATAGCAAAAGCTACTGGTCACATTTTAAATTCAAATCAAACATGGTTGAAAGTTGGATATTTGGATAGATTATTTTCTCCTGATCATTTTTCATATATTATATGTCAAATTTGGAGTTGATATGAATTTTCTATGAATTTCCAAAGTTTCAGCCCTTTTCTGGATTTTCTGGATTTATATAAATCAATTATTCGATTTACTACGTCACTGTTGCGTCATGCTGACGTGGGGGGGGGGGGTCTGACGTGTGGGGTCAGCATGTCAGTGGCTGGGTTAATTAACCCGGTTAGTTTTAAACTAACCAGGGGGTTAAGGGGGGGCCAGGGCCCACTGGCAGTGACCCAGGGTCGCTTAACCCAGGTGGGGTTAAGTCCCTAATCACGGCCACGTCGGCGGGCTGCCGGCGGCTAAACGCCGGGGTCACCAGACGCGGCGGCGCACACACGGGAGGACGATTCCGGCGTCCATTTGAAGCGCTGCGACCACCAGACGACTTCTCTTGGTCGCGCGCATCTCCTCGAGCACCTCAGCGTCATCGGGGGGCACCGGAGTGATGCCGGCGTCAAGTTTTGCGGCGGCGGCGCCACTGGCTTGAGGTGAACCTCGCCACAGAGAACCATTTGGAGCGGGGACAGGTGCAAACGGAGCAGTGTAGCACAGGGAACGCGAAGGACACGGTGGCAGCGATGAAATCTTAGCGGAGACTCGCTGTCGACGAGCACGGCGGCGCTGCACCTCGGCCCTCATGGCAGATCGTGACAGAGGCAGAAATATGGGGCGGGAAGAGAGGGGTTTGAACCGCCTGCTCACCAGGAGTTCAACGGCGGAGACGGCTTGAGCTGGGAGGGCTTGACGGCGAGGCAATCGTCGTCGATCTCCTTCGGCTCCGGCGGCGGCTCGAGCTCGAATTCGTCGGCTACGGAGGCGCCCTGCTCGCCATCTTCTGCAGATCGACGCAGCGCTCGAAGGGGAACACGGGGGACAACTTCAACACGCTCCGGGACGTCGATGGCCACGCGGGGGCTCGACGGCGCTTCGGCGATCCTCTCGGTCTTCTTCAAATCCGGCGAAAACGGAGGGGGCAAGTGCACTAGAGGGAGGGGAATGGATGTGGCGTGCTCCAGGACGTCTCCAGACGCGATAAGGGCGCCTGGGAGGCCTCCAGGCAGGCAGGTGGCGTGGCGGCCGCTTCATGCCGGCCACCGAGCTGCTTGCCGCCGCGCTGGAAGAAGACAAGGGAGTCAAGGTGGGCTTGGGCCGCGGTGCGTTGAGTTGGGCCGGGGAGGCCCAGGTAAGTGGGCTCCTTTCCCTTCTCTATTTTCTGTCTGTTTAATCTTTCCTTTCTTTTCTGTAATTTTGTTTTGCTGTGCTAAATAAATAGCTAGGCATTTTATTAAATGCTGAAACTGTTTAGGTGGCTCCACAATATACTAGGCTAGCCACTTGTAAAGTTTGAACATTTTTAAAATTCAAATTATTTGAACTTTAAATCAAATAGGGGTTTTTGATTAATTCCAAGGCACTGTTTGAATATTTGAAAAATCCATGAGCATGGGATGGGTCCCACATCACTTGATATGTGGTCACACTCAAATATAAGACTTTTCAAAAATCAAACATGGATGTTTGGAGAAGATTTATTTCTGGACTTTTGAATTAATTCATCTGGGGGGGGGGTTCCTTCTCTCATTTTGCTTTTGAATTTGATTTCAATGACTTCTTTTGAAATTTTTAACATGATGCAAGATGACTTTGATCCTAGCACATTTCCTAACAAAGGGTTCTGACAGGGATGCCCCCATGCATCCCCAATAAATATTCAAGGAGACTCAAGCGTCTAAGCTTGGGGATGCCCCCGTGCATCCCCTTCTCCATCAACAATCATCAGTTCGTCCTTTGTCTCACTATATTTTTATCACTTCATGCGTTATGTGCTATGCTTGGAGCGTCTCGCTCTTATGTTTTATTTTTAGTTTTCTTTAGCTTTGATTTCTGTTCATAACAAGTTAGATCCCGTCTTACTTTGTGTGGGAGAGAGACACGCTCCACTTTCAAAATCTAGAACACATCATAGAATTTTTCATGCCTATCTTTTTGCTGTTGTGTGTTCTTTATCTTTTCATAGCTGCTGCCATGTTTAGTTTTATTCTTAGTTTGTCTTTAGCAAGAGCCTTGGCGTTTGTTTAGTTTGTTGCTGGAACTCTTTTTAGTTTTCATGTTTATCTTGTTAAAGAGAGTTGGTTGTTGCACTGAGTTGTGTCTTGTCTTGAAAGTAGGTACTTGAGGTTGCTATTTAATTTTAGTAGTAACTTGCAATGGTTTTGAGGTATTTTTGTGAGTAATGTTTGAACTTTTGGTGTCAAGAGCTCTAGCCTATTAGTGATAGGTGTCGTATTTTGGGCAATCCGTGTGTATTTTCAAAACCTACAAAACTAGTTGAGAACTCTAGCTACTAGATGGGTCACTAATCTTTGGAGGGATCGAATATTAGAGTACACTCATGTACCATGAGTCGAGGATGCGCAAGGATAACCAAACCCCCATACACTCCTCCTCGGGGTACTTGTCTCTTTGTGAACCTCCTTATTAGATTGAGAGTTACCGATAATAAGTGCATGAGTTCTTCAGACTAATGTAAGTATTGAAAGTTGACACTTCGACCTTCCCATATTTTGCTAGCCTCTCCTGTGCCGTGCATTGCCTTCTTGTCACTCCGAGAGTTGGTGTACACCTTCTCCGGTACATCCGAACCCTTGGCATTATACGCTCTGTCATCATAAACCTCCTTATATCTTTCCTCAAAACAGCCACCATACCTACCTATCAAGGCATTTCCATAGCCTTTCCGAGATATATTGCCATGCAACATCCACCTCTTCATGACTTGATCTTCATGTCATACATGTTCCTGCTACACTGGCAGCAACATACATTGCATACATCATGATAGTTACATCTTCTTTACGATTTTGAGTACCTTGTAAAGTGTGAAAGATCTCGTTTACCTTCTTGTAAAATAAAGTGTTGCCCTTAAGTGAGGAAAAGATCCCAAAGTGGAAACAATAAAAGATCCCAAAGAGAACAAATGAGAGTTAAATAGAAAGAGCCATTGAGGCCACAAAAAAATACAAAAAAATAGAAAAAAGAGAAAAATAAATAAAAAGAGAGAAAGGGGCAACACTACTATCCTTTTGAGAGAGCCACACTAGTACTCCCTTTATATCCTTGTACTCCATAGAGATGATCTTAATGCATATAGCTATGTGGGGACCTTCACACTATAGAACTTGGCTTGCATATTCCAAGGATGAGCCTCCTCAAACGAGCTCTAGGTCTTCATGAGCGAGCAAGTTAGATGCACCCCCACTAGTTCCATTCGAGAGCTTCTTAGCTCGTATGTGCATCCGTTGCATGGCAATCCCTACTCCTCACATCATATCTATCATTTGGCATCTCTTGCCTATGATTGTCCTCATTGATGTGAGCCTTTCTCATCCTTTTTTGTCTTCCTCCTCCGTACTCCTCTCTTTGCCATCCAAAGGTCAACTATCGTGCTTACGCTCATCCATTGCATGAGTGCTCAAAATATCGAAAAGGAGTGGATCAAGTTGACTTGTACCTGGCTAGTGGTCTGGGGACGAGTCAAGATAAGATTCCAAAAAAGACCAAGTGTGAAACTTTAGTAGATTGAGTTCTCAACAAATAAATGTTTTTCTCGTATTCCCTATTCCCCCTTCTTGCATGCAAACACCATTTAGAGACATTCGAGTCACGGACAGTGAGAGCTCTTGCACCTAATGTTCTTTTGTTACTTGTTTCAATGATAAATATAGACTCTTGCATGTTATGACTTGAATTGAATTTCTAACCTTGATTGTTTTACTTTTATAGTTCTTATATGGTTGGTAGCATGTCACCACAGAAATTATGCCGTTATCATTTACCTACTCGAGGAAGAGAAGGAATTATGCCTGGGGATGTTGATACGTCCAAAACGTATCTATAATTTCTTCTTGCTCCATGCATGTTTGGTGTGATATTGCTATGATCTAGATACACTTTCATACACTTTTGATCATATTTGGACTAACCTATTAACTCAGTGCACCCCAGTGCCAGTTCATGTTTTCTGCTGTTTTTTTATTTCAGTTTTCCCCCATATAAAAAGTGCCAGAAAAATTTCGGGAAAAATATAGGAAAAATCAGCGTACAGGAAGCTTCGCGAAGAGCCCGAGTGGGGCCAGAGGGGTGCCAGGGGTGGCACAGGCGGCCACCCGGCGCGGCCCCACCCCTGGCCGCGCCAGGGGGCGCCTGGGGCCCCCGGTCCACCTCTGGCTGCCCCCCTTCGCCTATATATCCCCCGTGACGTGAAACCCTCGCGATCTCGCCTCTGTTCAGCCGCCGCCGCGCTTCCGAGATCGGGAGCACCAGAAGACCTCTTCCCGGCACCCTTCCGGAGGGAGGGCCAACTTCCGGGAGTCTCCTCTCCACCATGGATGCTTCCCGGATGTCTCGTGAGTAGTTTTCCTTGGACCATGGGTCCGTGATCAGTAGCTATGTGATGTTCTCCTCCCCTCTTTGTTCTTCATGGTTTAGACCTCGTGAGATTCCCTACATGATCGAGGCACTTTTGTAATCTTTCTGCTGTTGCTATGCTGAGTTTGATGGGATCTGATGGATTATGAGATTATGTTCAGATTGTGATTGAGTAATATATTTGGTTTTTATCTCTTATATTTTTGTTCCTAAGTAATTCTTGCATGTTCTCCGTTGCTGTTTATTGCTTTGGCCAAGTAGTAGGTAGTAACCCCAAGAGGGAACGGTATGCTCGATTGTGGGTTCATGCCCCCCGATGACACGCTTGAGTGACAGAAACATGAGTCTAGGGGATGTGCTGTTGTCACAAGGGGGAAAACAGCGGTGCTTGTAACCGCGGTTGCAAGGATTTTTTACTTTACACAAAGTGCTTTTTAATGCAGTTGTCTGTTGCTTTGGGTTTACACTTTGGGTGGGGCTCGCAACTGAATACCAGCGAGATGTTCTGGATAGATATCTCAAGGTGGATCCTTAGTAGTAGATGCATTCGGATTTCGGTCTACTTATTTTGGCATACTGCCCGTGCTTTTGAGCCTCTTCCTTTCTTTTGTAGCATAGTTAGCATTGCGGTGCGTTCATAATCCTGTCAATTGCCCTTCTGTGATTTTTTTTACCTTGCATAGTAGTTTTTTCGTCTTTTGGGAGAGAGACATCACTAGTGAACATCACGTATCCCGGTCCATATCCTCATTACTGTTTCCACGCTTATTTACTTTTCTGCTTTTACTTTCAGTTGCTATCATTATCCCTTGTGTTTGATCCTTTGTGAACAACAAGACCGGAGAGATTGAAAACCTCTCTGAACTTCATTGGGAACAAAGTTATTTGTGTCTGTGTGCAGGTCCGCGTCAGTTGCGCCGTTGACACCTACTTATCATCTCTAGAGTCCTACTGGAGACAAACCTTGGTATCTTTACTGAGGGAAATTTGCTGCTGTGCTGCATCATGCCTTCCACTTGGGGCTCACCGACGAAGGGCGAGAAGACTACAGCCGTCAACTCTCGCGCCATCATGTGCCCCCTTCTCTCTTTTTATTTTTCTTTTTCTCTTTTTTCTAATTTTTTGTTTTTTTTGGTGGCCTCAATGGCTCTTTCTATTTAACTCTCATTTGTCCTCTTTGGGATCTTTTGATTTTGTCCTCTTTGGGATCTTTTCCTTACTTAGGGGCAACACTCTATATTTTACAAGAATATAGGAGATCTTTCACACTTTACAAAGGTACTCACATAAAGAAGATATAACTATCATGATGCAAAGGTATGACATGAGGATCAAGTCATAAGAAGATGGATGTTGCATGGCAATGTATCTCGGAATGGCTATGGAAATGCCTTGTAGGTAGGTATGGTGGCTGTAAGGCCCGATATGCGGTACTGTTCCAGATCTAGGTGTTTCCACCCAGATCCGGGGACGAAGCACATATCGGTCCCACCGCGACATATGACGAAGTCATATGCCTCGGATTTCCAACATGATATCACAACATTACAGATACAGGATACAACATCTCATACAATCGGCATACAACTGCCTCAAATACAATACAACAACGGAAGATATATGTCTGAGTATAGACTACAAGAAAATTCCTAGTGGCAAAGAGAAAAACATCGATCCCATAATCACACGGGTCCAGGCCCTCCGCCGGGATCCGCCTAACTAGTCGTCGTCGAGTCTCCACGTGAAACGTCGATCACCATACCTGTTGTCGATCAAGAACCCTGAAAAGAGTTTGGGGGTAGTATCATGAGTACAGAGGTACTCAGCTTCCAACTGTAGTGGTCAACTGACCCAGCATTTGTGAAGGGGTAAGTGGTGAGGTTGCTGCTGCACTAGCATTTGTGAAGTGGCTAACGATCTAGAGAGTAAGATAAGAAGCCAAGCATTCGATGAGGAATCGCCTCGAACAAGTCTGCTATCCACCTACTACGCAAACATAACACCTATCCTATCCTTGTCCTTTTCTTCGCATCCCGACGAAGAAGAAGCAGTCAAGGCACACACACGTTGATCAAGTTATATTAAGATTATTTCAGTTGTTGTTGTCTATGAACAAGGAGTAGGTCTCAAGTCGTCCATAACCGTGGACACGGCTCCTCGAAAAGATTTAACCCTGCAGGGGTGTACCAACTGCCCATTATAAGGCGTCGCATGCTCGCCCATCTCTCTCAGTTGCTACCCATTATAGGCAACCATTTTATGATTTAGTTCCAAGAGATCCGAAACGACAGGTCCCTCTAACTAACAACGAACAAATCCGGGTGGCCCCCGGGGAGTCGACACCCAATCCAAAAGCTGGCCACGCTCTCGGATCGGACTCTTCAGTATGGCCAAGGTCGGGTTTAGTCTCGCCTATATAACAGGGGACTTACCTAGCTCACCAAGTGTGTACCAACAGAGGAACTAAGTCTCCGCTGGCCCGAGTTGTTTGAAAACTACTGGTAGCTGACCAGCACACACACGGTTTCAAATGGTAAATCAGCTTGGGCCACCACTAGAAATGTTTGAAGCTAGGTAGGTAAGAAAAGGGGACCCCATAAAATCCCACACGCGATTAGGCACGCTCAGTCTTAAAACCAATACCTGGAACTCGGGTCCTAGGTTACTCGAATGGAACAAAGCGTCGGGGCGGGAAAGCCTAGACCTTCCATCCTTCGTCGAATATATTCAACATTATAATAATCATATCATCAACAACAATATAATAATGTGATATCCCAAACCCAGGAGTAACAGGGTAACATCGTAGCATCCTAAGCATGCATACTAAGCAGGGGCTGAGCAACGAGCAATAGTAACATAGCAGTACAAGGTTTGCTGGGAAGGGACATGGCTGTATCGGTTTGAAAGAGGCTGTAAACATGTGGTAGGATCAAACATCGAACCTAACCTAGACTAGCATGCAAACCGCTGGTTGAAATAGAATGGATCATAAGTAATGTATAGTCCTTGCCTGTTGATAAGTCGGGTTCCGAAGGTGTAGTCGATCGCAAGCTCGCATCGTCTCCGAGAGGTACCCGTGGAAGCACATAAGACGATAAACACTGGAAAGAAATCAACGAGAAAGCACTCTATTACTACGAGGCAAACACGAGCAAGCATCAACAAGAAGCAAAACGAGACATCGCACCTACCGTCGAGAGCGGTTGCTAACAATTTAAGTGGAGTACTCGTCACACACGACGATACCGCACATTTACGGTTGTTCAAGTTGCTTAGCTACAGGTGATCAACCAACGGTTATTAACATGACAACTCGAGCAAGCATGGCATAGCACACAAAAAAGTCAAGAGGTGAAGCACAAAGTAAACTATCTATGCTAGTCAATTTAAGTGAGGCACAACATAAACATGGCATAACACTAAGTGTCGCACGACAATTAAAAGATTTGGTACTGTTCTGTCCTAAACCATATTTTAGGTTGGTTAACAACAGCAAACAATAGCATAAACACAAAGTACACTAAAAACTAATCAAGTTACATATAAAGAACACTCCAAACGGAGTTCCGGTTAAAAAGATATAAGCAAAACAAGTTACGGGCACAAACTACCAACATCACGAAGCACACTTTAGAGCAATGCATAAACAGGTTAATCAATGCAAACATGCTCACAAATGACTTGCAATTAAAGTAGACATGACATGGAAGGCATGGCAAAAAGAATCATGCAAAAAGGCATCATAGATCAAAAGATATTAAGCAAAAAACATGGCATCGCAAAGTAACGGACTTAGTGAAAAACTGAGGTGGCTGTCAAAAGCAGCAGCATAGCAACTTTGGAGCTCAACAACTATATTACCAGCAAGCATATCATGAAAATGCAATACATGGGATGAAAGTAGATATGATGCTTAACAATATGCAATTGGAATCACTCAATTCCGATAAACGGTCGCGACACACTCGTCGATCGAAGTTGCAACAAAATAACAGTTTTCAGCACAGCAGCACATTAACATCAGGATAGATACTTTGGAGCAAGATACAATCATGTGAATGCATGAAACTGAAGTATAAACAATTCTTAACGCAACGCAAAAGGAATCAATCAATTCCGATGAACGGTTGCGAAGCAATCGTCACCCGAAGTTGCAATAAAATAATAACAGCATCACATAACAGGAATTTGTAGCAGTTTAACGGCCTGATGCCCACTTTAGCACACAATTACACAATCAAGATGAGCTCAAATACAAAAGCTCACAAAAGATGAATTGAAGTACACGCAATTCTAAACAATTTGTCTTTTGGGCGCGAAGTCATCCGGGCTACAGATCTACCGCAAAACGCATCGCAAAAAGGAATATAGCAGCAAAATAAAAAAAACTTAGTGAAATTAGGAAAAACGCAGGGAGAAAAAAAAGGGCGCTCAGGCCTCACCCCTAGTGGGCCTCAGCCCACCTGGCCAGAGAGCGGGGAAGGGAGGCCGACTGGGCCGTGGGGGCGCACCGGCCCACACGAGCCGCAGCGGCGGTTGGCTGGCGGCGCCAAGGGGCCACGGCTGCGTGGCGGCCGCTGGGGATCGCCGGCCTGCTCTCCGGCGAGGCAGCGGGCAAGGAAGGCGCGGGGCGAGCACGGGTTGGCTGGATCCAACCGGATCCCTTCCGGGCGGTGGCCTGCGGCAGGTCGTGGCGAGCTCGGGCAGCCGAGCTGCTCCAATGGTGGTGGCGGCCGGCGCGATCTGCAGGGGGAGGGAGAGAAGACGGTGAGGAGAGGGAAGGGAGGCGCAGGGGGGAAGGAGGAAGGAGGCTGGCCGGCGTGGCCTTGACGCACGGCAGCGGCGTGGCGGCACGACGACGACCTCCACGACGAGGTGCTCCGGCGGGGCGCGGCCGGATGGGCCCGAGCGGGCCGCGGCGGCTGGATCCGGGCCCTGCGTGGCCCGGTCGGTGGAGGCTGGCGGTTGGGGTGACGTGGACACTCCGAGAGCCCTCGATTTCGCAATCTAATGGCCAGAAATTGCCAGGACCTACGGTTTCGGATCTGGGGTGTTCTGAGGCAAAATTTTGGGCAAGGTGGAGGGGGGTGGCTGCAATTTTGGCATAGGGGAAACCCTAATTGGGGGTGGGAGTGTGGTGGTCTTCATATAGCCCAGGTGGCTGGCAATTTGCAAAAACATCCCCGGTTTTCGTCTCGCGCGTGCGGTGCTCACGTTTCTGACCGCCGGGGGTCCGCAGTACCTCCGATTCGGGTAACACTTCGAACTACGCGATCAGCGAGTCGAGCCGGTGGCGTTCACCTCGCGCTGGAACCGTTCCGGGAACAATTTCTGGCGCGCTATAAAAATATCCCATTTAATTATTAAACGGGGTTTTTCGTTCCGTTGGCTGCGGCTGGTCTCGTGCGGTTTTCGCGACGGTGCTCGGGTGAATCCCGGTGTCACAAAAGCCGAGTGTCAGGGTGGCAAGGGTCGGTCTCCATCCGATACGAGATAAGAGGGGGAAAATAATCGCTGATCAATAAATCGGGGATGCAAACACCGCAAACAAATCAGACAATCAAACAATTCACACCGAAAACAAAATTTTTGATTTTTGTGAAAACTGGGCTGTTACAGTGGCTGTTTTGAGGAAAGATATAAGGAGGCTTATGATGACATAGCGTAGCATGTCAATGGTTTGGATGCACCGGCGAAGTATGCGCCAACTCTCAAGATGAGAAAGGGCAATGCACGGTACCGAAGAGGCTAGAAAAAGTATAGGTGGGTGGAAGTGTCAACTTTCGAATACTCACATTAGTCCGAAGAACTCATGCACTTATTATCGGTAACTCTCAATCTAATCAGGAGGTTCACAAAGAGACAAGTACCCCGAGGAGGAGTGTATGGGGGTTTGGTTATCCTTGCGCATCCTCGACTCATGTTACGTGAGTGTACTCTAATATTCGAACCCTCCAGAGGTTAGTGATCCATCTAGTAGCTAAAGTTCTCAATAGGGATTTTTGGTTTTCTAAAAACACACGGATTGCCCAAAATACGACATCTATCACTAATAGGCTCGATCTCTTGACACCAAAAGTTCAAACATTACTCTAGTCAATACCTCAAAACTATTGCAAGTTACTACTACAAAGAGAAAAGCAACTTCAACTACCTACTTCTAGTCAAGACACAAAACTCAGTGCAACAGGCAAACTCTCTAACAAGATAAAACATGCAACCTATAGAAAGTTCAACCTAAAACAAAAGAAAAGCTCTAGAAAAACTAAAGCACTACAACTAAACAGAGCAATAGCTAAGAAAAGAAAAAGAACAACTCACAGCTAAAAGAATAAGCATGCAAATCCTATGAGGAGTTCTAGTTCAAGCGGAGCTTGTAATTCTCCCACACAAAAGAAAGTAAGCTAGGATCTAACTTGTTACTACAGCAAACAAAGAAAAATAAAACTAAAAACAAAACCTAAGAGCGAGACGCTCCAAGAATAGCACATAACGCATGAAGTGATAAAAATATAGTGCAGCGAGGGACAAACTGATAATTGTTGATGGAGAAGGGGATGCACGGGGGCATCCCCAAGCTGAGACGCTTGAGTCTCCTTGAATATTTATTGGGGGTGCACATGGGCATCCCCAAGCTTGACCGTTTGACACTCCATGAACTTCTTTCTGTTGGGGTTCGCAGCAGAAAACACAAATTTTTCTAACTAGCGTTCCCTTAACCCAAGATCTAGCTAGCCGTATTACCGTAACGAATAGTAGTGCGGAAATAACATACCTCGGGGTGTAGTCCGTTGCGCGGGAAACGTTCCCGCAAACGTGGTTGATGTAGCCGATCAAGTTTCACAGCCCCCTGGCTGTGTTGAGCACCCGGATGGGTGTAGTGCCACACGTGCAGAACCTCGTAGTACTCGCACACGTACGAGACTCGATGACGACCTCCGTTCTCCGATCCAGCGGAGGGGGCGGAAGCAGACCTCCGGATGGAGCTTCGGCAGCACGACGGCCTCCGATTCTAGCAGAGAGGTCTCAATTCCACTACAGGCTCACACTAGGGAGCCCACCGTGGAAGAGACTAGAGAGGGGAGGAGACCGGAGAAAACCGATCTCAATTCGGAGTTCTATTTATTTTCTCACGAATTTCTGTGTGTTAATTATGTGCACCCTGCCTGTCTTTATATAGGCTGGGGAAGGGAGTCAACCCACCTCCCCTAGCAATGTGGGACTAAAGTCCCCTTTTCTAAGGGGAGAGTTGGCCGGCCAAGGGGGGAGAGGGGGCGCACCCCTCATGGGCCCTAGGGCCCATGGCGCCTCCCCCTCCCTTTTTCTTTTCTTTTTTCTTTTACCTTTAATTCCTTAATGGGCCTTTTTCTCCACTAAGGCCCATAGCACATATTAATTAGAAATAAAATGATTTTAATTATTAATTCAATTAATTAATAACTAAAACATATTATTTCATCTCATATACCAAGATCAATCATCTCTGGCATATCCTTCCTTATGCAGTGTCATTACAGCGGAACATGCTTCCGTTGCAATACTCTGATATTCTGAAGGCAAGGTCCAATACCCCGGTCAAAGTTTCCATTATCTCCCATTGGATCCGTGTCGAGAGACTTCTTCTCGCATTACCAATCAAGCAACACAAATTTTGCTATTCGGGGAGAATATGTAATTTCAATTGCTCGTAGTTTAATTACAAAGAAATTCTTTCTTTTAAGAAACCTTATAACACCATCAGTTATGGAGCTATCATGTCTCGTTAGAATCAGGATGGTTTCCTATTCATGAAGTGGGTGTTTTAACTTAATGAATTAAACAACTTATTCTACAATAACTATAGTGCTAGGGGAAAGAACGTTTAGACCATACTACGGTTTAGTATGACTACGAATGGTTTAAGTAGTCTAGCACTTTCAACTTCCATTGTAGTTTGTGGTACAACTTCCACAAGTCTCCCATTATGTCAATATCAATACTTTTCACTCCGGATCGTAACGTAGTGATATGTATCCTTGTATTCTCACTTCTTACTGTGATTCCCGAATCTCAGTTTTATGATCTCAATTGAATACAACTTTCAATTAATCATATGAAGTCTTTAATGATAACTCATATGTCCATTCTACATCATTTATGTATAATGATTGGCACAAGTTCTACTTGCTAGAACCTTGTCATGATTATATTTATTGCAGAGGTTCATAGATCGTGTATCTAATCCATCTCATGCAATCAAGTTATGATTCTTCATTCGATAATGAACTCACAAGTTAATAGATCATACATTTAATGAATTCATCAGTTATGAAGTCACCTCATGCAATCAGATCTTTGACTTGTTATAATCAAGACAACTTTATCATTAAACATTGAATATTTCTTGACAATAATAGTAGTATTATAAATGCTTTCTATCATATCATAAATCAAGATGTAATCAAAGTATAAGCACACTTTTATTCATAGAGATGGAACAACTGACTTGTCTCATTACATGAATAACTTTGTCTCGCGAGATGCAAGACACACAACTAAGTGTTCATACTATAATGATTACATAAGATTTATCTAATACTCTAAGTATCTCCTATGATAGATGTCTCGGTGGAATCCATGCTGGCCATCAACTGACTTGATATCCATCAATCCTCGATTTCACCTCTTCCCGTCCATGCAACGGCAGGTCCTGTTTTCATAAAACAGAATAAGTATCAAATACTCATTTACTGCACCTGTTGTATAAGGGAGTAAACATTTATAAAGTATATCAAGTATATACCTTCTCCATCGATGACTTCTGCATCCTCTAAAGGAGCAATGTCCGTGGTCAAGAGATCAGTCATGAAGTTCTGGAGACTCATATTAGCTCCTCTTCCGACATAGCTATGAACATAATCACCATAACTCGGAGTGAGTGAGTGCAATAACGTATTTATTGCAAACTCTTCCGTGGTGCTTTCGTTCATTGTCCAATATTCATAGTCCTCCACTAGGGTCAGGTACATCTCATGCATCCTGTCTAAGTGATCATCAAGGCTTGTGCGTTCTTCCATCTTTGTAGATAGAAACTTGCTTTCTAACTCAAATCTGGCAATTCTAAACTCACGTACGAACATTGTCTTTAGCGTGTCCATCATGTCATATGGGCCAGTGTCCTGTAACTGTATGCCCAACTCCTCTGACATGCTGAAGAACATGACATTCCTGACTACGGAGCATTTCTGTCGGCGAGCATAATGATCAGGTATCTCTTGATCGCCAACATCATCGTCCGGATGTTCTTCCACATGCATTTCTATTGTAAACAAGATGTCTGCTCTCTTGAGCGACGTCCTAAGGCGTGAATACCAATCAGCAAAGTTTGACCCATTTTCTCTAAGTCTTTCACCATGTAAGAAGGAAACCATTTCAAGGTACTGGGTATTATCCATTTTCTACAAACATAATTGCAAGGAACACAATTAAGACTAGTTCACAACAAATGAGTTCATATAATCATATGAGCTCGCACTAAAACATTTCATCCCTAGGAAGTTTTAGTGATTACATGATCCAGATTCACTGCCCGACCTCGAATATCACACGGCCGACGGGTCAGTTTCAAAGGTAGACAATAACTTGTGCGATCACATTATCTCATATATATTGTGACTCATGCTCGATCTTTCGATCTCTAGTATTCCGAGGCCATATCTGCATATGCTAGGCTCGCCAAATTAACCTCCATGTTAAATGCTGCTCAGCAAGGCCATATTTTCATATGCCAGGCTTGCCGAACCCAACCTCATGCGAACTCCATTGAATATGTAGGAAAACTCCGGTATGTACGGAGCATCAGGCCATATGGGAGAACCTTCCAGGTGGTGCACACTTCGGTAGAATACTTGTGTTTGGCTTTGTTAAGGGATCATCTTATCACATGCTACCATCGTGTATCCTATACTAGCAAGTTTTAAGATGTCTGGGCTATGGCAACACTAAGTCTACAGTGTCTCCATTTTAGTTTGTTTTATGATGACGATTACTACTTACTAGTAACACATAGCAAAGATATCACTACATCACAAACAAACTAACGATAGCCCCCACTTTGCAATACAAGGTTTAGACGGTCTAGTTGTATATTGCAAGTTTTACGTGGCTGCTAGGGCTTTCATGGTTAAACAAGTTTTAACCTACGAGTCAACCACAACGTCAACCATACGATTGTCTCTATTACACCCCGCACGGGGCCCTCCGTTGCAAATGCCACATCCGCTAAAGTAGAGAGACAGACACCCCCCCAGCCACTTTATACGGTACAAGCCGTATGTCAAGCGTGGAACCAGTCTCGCGTAAGAGTACGCGTAAAGTCGGTCGGGGGAAGCTTCATCAAACAATGCCGCAGATGTGAACAAGTACACGTGAGAGGGTAACAATCATACAATCAACGCCCACATCCCCGATGTGTTCTATCCGTACAGTAATACTAAGCATAGACCTAGCTCATGATACCACTGTTGGGGTTCGCAGCAGAAAACACAAATTTTTCTAACTAGCGTTCCCTTAACCCAAGATCTAGCTAGCCGTATTACCGTAACGAATAGTAGTGCGGAAATAACATACCTCGGGGTGTAGTCCGTTGCGTGGGAAACGTTCCCGCAAACGTGGTTGATGTAGCCGATCAAGTTTCACAGCCCCCTGGCTGTGTTGAGCACCCGGATGGGTGTAGTGCCACATGTGCAGCACCTCGTAGTACTCGCACACGTACGAGACTCGATGATGACCTCCGTTCTCCGATCCAGCGGAGGGGGCGGAAGCAGACCTCCGGACGGAGCTTCGGCAGCACGACGGCCTCCGATTCTAGCAGAGAGGTCTCAATTCCACTACAGGCTCACACTAGGGAGCCCACCGTGGAAGAGACTAGAGAGGGGAGGAGACCGGAGAAAACCGATCTCAATTCGGAGTTATATTTATTTTCTCACGAATTTCTGTGTGTTTATTATGTGCACCCTGCCTGTCTTTATATAGGCTGGGGAAGGGAGTCAACCCACCTCCCCTAGCAATGTGGGACTAAAGTCCCCTTTGCTAAGGGGAGAGTTGGCCGGCCAAGGGGGGAGAGGGGGCGCACCCCTCATGGGCCCTAGGGCCCATGGCGCCTCCCCCTCCCTTTTTCTTTTCTTTTTTCTTTTCCCTTTAATTCCTTAATGGGCCTTTTTCTCCACTAAGGCCCATAGCACATATTAATTAGAAATAAAATGATTTTAATTATTAATTCAATTAATTAATAACTAAAACATATTATTTCATCTCCCGGTGCTCCGGAAACTCTTCCGGTTCACTCCGAACTTGTTTCGGTTCAATACGGTACTCCTCCGATATTGTCTCCTTAATTCTCTGGTTGCTCCGATGGTTCCGAAAAGGTCTCCGATTTCATCGAGCCCTTAAGTGTGTTACCCTACGGTCCGAGAACACTCCAGTCATGACCGAGCAGAGGCAACAGTCAATGATCATCAGCGGGACCTGGATGCCCATAATGACCCCTGTGCATTACGGATATCAACACCGATTGGACCTTACGCCGTATAGCATTCCCTTTGTCAGCGATACTGGATTGTTCCAAGATTCGATCAATGACATCCTATGTCTGGTTCAACCTCGTTCCGAACTAAATCATCATTCACTCGTTCCCGTGATATTCATCCCCGTGACCTAGTCACACGCTGCGCAGCTTTATGGATGGAATCTCACCGAGTGGGCCCTGAGTATCTATCCATCATATGGATTGACAAATCCCGCTCTTTTAAACAATACTCCTCAACGTATCTCCACGGAATACCTAAGATACAACCGTTATAACCCGCATATTTCAGTCAGGTGGTGGGATGTAAGTCAAAGCATCCGGGAAGATAGTGATTATGCACGTACTCACGGTCAAAGGAATGGTCTACCACGTTCTGTAATTACAACACTGAACCTTCATAAGATTTGATCATGCTGTAATGCTTACTTTGGGTAATGTTCATCACGTCACTTAACCAGTGAGGTGACCTCATAGTCAAGAGACTTAATTGTCCATGATCGCGAAACCACGATCATCATGTTGACCATGAACTAGTTATCGATGTAGAGGCTAACTAGGAACTCTGGGGTTTCTATACCACACCTGCATCATTGTTTCACTGATGCAGTTCTAGCACGGTATGAAACTGGTTATGAACTTGCTTAGATATATTGGAATAATCATATATTATTTGCCTCTAGAGCATATATCCAACAGTCTCCCACTTGCACTAGAGTGCTAATAATCTAGCCGCATTTTTCCCGATCATAATCATCTTATCACATAAGTGTTTCATTGATCATGCATGCTCATGGAAGAGGGTTCGTCAACGAACTACACCAATTCAGATTCGTATGTTTCCTTTGCAACTGGTACAGGTCAAAAACTCTTTTGACATACCACTCATTATCATATAATGGTTGGATATAAGTTTCGCGGGAGAGTGAGACTATTATTTCACAGTATCCTCCAATGATCTCTTGGTTCAGTCTTTAGAAGACTCATCCTTAGTCATATATACTGGGAAATACACTCAGCCAGAAGTCCAATACTTGTAACGCTAAAATTTTATCCATACGTCTACTTTCTTAAGTAGAATTATGTTTGTAGTACGGTGAATTTTGCTCACATTCCTTTCATGTCTTTGGTGATGTCTCTAATTCCATATAGACCCATAATATGGCTTGCAATTGTAATCTTGCATTACATTCAAGTCTATTATCCTTTCTATATTTTAGAGAATAGTCCTCAGTATGCCTCTCTATACTGAATGCATGGACTTTATTCAGATTCTGTGTTTTACTCCTAAAGCACATCGGAATCTGTTCTTCTTCCAAGAACTTTTGAGTCATTCTGTTGTTGGATTCACAATGCATGTTATATGGTAGAATCATATGTCAAGAACATATAAGATCACATGTCAAGTGCATGGTGCATCTCTATTCTTCCATCAAGACATTGCTTGTGATATTTGGATTTCATCCATTATATAATTTCTAGCCACAAGAACCTGTTTCTTGTCTAGAAGATTATTCCAACTTTCACTTCGTTTCATTATCCGTATCTTAATCTACTCATATAGATTTCAACGTGTAATGTGTTGGTATTTCATATAAAAGAAGATTCTTGCAATCTTGTATTTTATTTGCCTTATGCTCTATATATATCATAATGCACATATGTATATGAGATGATTCTCTATATACACAATCAATGCATATCCATATATATACATATGAGATCATTCTTCATACATATCAATGCATATATGTTTGAGACAATGATCATGCTCCCACTCAAATATATCCATCATATACTCATATATTTGTGGTTCAGCTTTCATCAAGTCATTTTATTGTTCACTATGTCTCACATAATGACAATGCTTCCAAAGCTCCCACTCAGAAAATGCCCTCTGCATTCCAAGTTTCAGGGAAGTCTTCAAAGCTCCCACCATGGATGCTTCCCGGATGTCTCGTGAGTAGTTTTCCTTGGACCATGGGTCCGTGATCAGTAGCTATGTGATGTTCTCCTCCCCTCTTTGTTCTTCATGGTTTAGACCTCGTGAGCTTCCCTACATGATCGAGGCACTTTTGTAATCTTTCTGCTGTTGCTATGCTGAGTTTGATGGGATCTGATGGATTATGAGATTATGTTCAGATTGTGATTGAGTAATATATTTGGTTTTTATCTCTTATATTTTTGTTCCTAAGTAATTCTTGCATGTTCTCCGTTGCTGTTTATTGCTTTGGCCAAGTAGTAGGTAGTAACCCCAAGAGGGAACGTTATGCTCGATTGTGGGTTCATGCCCCCCGATGACACGCTTGAGTGACAGAAACATGAGTCTAGGGGATGTGCTATTGCCACAAGGGGGAAAACAACGGTGCTTGTAACCGCGGTTGCAAGGATTGTTTACTTTATGCAAAGTGCTTTTTAATGCAGTTGTCTGTTGCTTTGGGTTTACACTTTGGGTGGGGCTCGCAACTTAATACCAGCGAGATGTTCTGGATAGATATCTCAAGGTGGATGATTAGTAGTAGATGCAATTGGATTTCGGTCTACTTATTTTGGCGTACTGCCCGTGCTTTTGAGCCTCTTCCTTTCTTTTGTAGCATAGTTAGCATTGCAGTGCGTTCATAATCCTGTCAATTGCCCTTCTGTATTTTGTTTACCTCGCATAGCAGTTTTATCGTCTTTTGGGAGAGAGACATCACTAGTGAACATCACGTATCCAGGTCCGTATCCTCATTACTGTTTCCACGCTTATTTACTTTTCTGCTTTTACTTTCAGTTGCTATCATTATCCCTTGTGTTTGATCCTTTGTGAACAACAAGACCGGAGAGATTGACAACCTCTCTGAACTTAGTTGGTAACAAAGTTATTTGTGTCTGTTTGCAGGTCCGCGTCAGTTGCGCCGCTGACACCTACTTATCATCTCTGGAGTCCTACTGGAGACAAACCTTGGTATCTTTACTGAGGGAAATTTGCTGCTCTGCTGCATCACGCCTTCCACTTGGGGCTCACCAACGAAGGGCGAGAAGAGTACACCCGTCAACTCTCGCGCCATCAGTTGTCTTAAGAATATTTCGTCCAGCTCATTCCTCTCCTGCATATGCAAATCATTCTCGTGGTCCTCCATATATTGCTCCAAAGGATCATTAGGAGGAATACTAATGGAAGCAATATCTTCAATAATCTTATCGTTACTAGGCAAATCAGTACCACGAGGCAGCTTAGAGAACTTAGAAAAATTAAATTCATAGGGCTCACAATTGAATTCAACAGAAACTTTACCTTTCTTGCAATCTATTATAGCTCCAAAGGTTCTGAGAAAAGGTCTACCAAAAATAATAGGACAAAAATTATCCCTTACTGAACCAAGTACTAGAAAGTCGGTAGGATATTTTACCTTTCCGCATAAAACTTCAACGTCTCTCACAATTCCGATAGGAGAGATAGTTGCTTTGTTTGTAAGATGAATAGTAACATTAACTTCTTCAAGTTCACAAGGTGAAATTTCACCCATGATCTCTTGATAAAGTGAATACGAGATAACACTAGCACTCGATCCCAAATCGCATAGCCCATAATAATTGTGATCTCCTATTTTGACAGATACTACTGGCGTACCTGAAATTGGGCCCTTATTCTTGGTTGTGACAAGGTTAGTGGAAACAGCACAAAAATTTATATTGGAATCTAAAGCATTATTAGTAATAAGATCCTTAACCAATGCAACTCGAGGATCGACCTTGATCTGGTCCTCAGGCTCATCAATTCTTCTCTCACTCTTATTCATTATGCCTGTCACAAAAGAGTGCTCCCTTATTCTTACGGGAAAACGGGGCTTTTCATATATAACTGCAGGCACAATAGGGTCAGCAACATGAATATCAATAGGTAATTCTTTGAAGGGTTTATGATACTGATCCTTCTTCTCTTAGAAGAGTCAATATGAGAGGCAAAGTCCTTACAAAAATCAATCATTAGATGGGAATCAAGACAATTCTTAGAGCAAAAGGAATTAAAGTAATCGGTTTTAACATAGCTCTCTATATAATCATGCCCATAATTTATAGTGGGTTCAATACCTTTATCTATTTCCCAATCTTCGGTATTCTTCTGGATCCTTTCAAGAAGATCCCATCTTTCTTCAACGCTTTTTGTCTGAAATACCCCACTAGAGGAGGCATCCAACATCTCTTTATCCTGACGAGAAAGTCTAGCATAAAAATTTGTAAGTATAGTTTTCTTGGGGAACTCATGAATAGGACATTTGAGCATTAGAGATTTCAATCTCCCCCAAGCTTGAGCCATGCTTTCTCCGTCACGAGACCTAAAGTTATAGATATAATTCCTGTCTCGGTGAATTTCATGAAGAGGATAAAACTTGGTATAAAAGAGAGACATAAGCTCATGCCAATCAAGCAAATGAGAGTTATCGAGAAGCTTATACAAATCTGAAGCTTTATCTATAAGCGATACGGAGAACAATTTCTTCATGACAAACTCCTTTGATACACCTGCAAGCTTAAATAGTGAACATAGTTGTGATAAATATAGCAAGTGTTCACTGGGATGTCTGTCTCCTGCATAACGATTACCCAAAACACAATCGATAATACCAGCTGGTATTTTATAAGGCACAATTTCAGTAGGAGGAGGAACAGCCACCACAGATGTGGGGTGTTTCCCCATAAGCAACGATCCTAGCTAGGTTGTCCATACGGACAAATAACAACAACAGCTAAATAAAAACAACAATATAAAAATTATCTTACCAGCTTCACTTACCAATAGCGTTATGCTCCCCGGCAACGGCGCTAGAAAACGTTACTTGATGACCCTCAACGTAAACGGATCTATTGCAGCGTTTTCGATAAGTAAGAGTGTCGAACCCAACGAGGAGCGAAAGGTATTGATAGGTGATTTTGGACAAAAATTAACTGCAAGCACTAAAAGATAACTTTTTTGGGTTTTTCGATATAAGTAAAAATAAGATAAAAGCAAGAAAAGTAAATAGCACTGAGGAGCAGCAAGTGGCCCAATCCTTTTGAGAAAAGGATAAGCCTGAAAACTGAACTTATAAAGACTAAAGCGTTCTTGAGGACACATGGAGAGGTAGTCACGTGCTTTCGCCATACTCCGTATCGATAACAAGTGTTGTGCTGATAAGTGTTGAGTGGGTGGATCTATGCTAGCACACCTTCTAGACTAAGATAAGTGCACTCTTATGATTAAACATCTTGCAAGCATCCGCAAATACAAGATAGAAATTAAGGCAAAGCCTAACCACAACAATAAGATCAAGGATCCATTAGTCCCTTGTGAAAAAGTGTGCAAACTGGGGTTCAGGTTTCTGTCACTCCGGCAATCCACCGTAAGCATTCTTAATACATAATGTATTCCCCTAGGTCCTTAAGAAGGCGAAGTGTTGAGTGTTCGACTCACACAACACCACTAGGAAAATAACAATACAACTTAAATATCAAACAACACAAATTACTTCAACATCATAGGACTACTAACAACTAGACTTCTCCCATGTCCTCAAGAACTAAAGTAACTACTCACAAGATATAAAAGAGATCATGATCAGAGGTGATAAATATATGATAAACAATCTAGATACAATGGTATTTCTCCAACAAAAATCAATAGCATTCACCACAAAATAGTAATCAACACCGGTAGAGTAGAGAGGATATATAGTACGGATTACAACACAAGATAAACTTGTGAGGTGAGAATGGATGATGGTGGAGATGGTGCTGATGTTGGGGATGATGTTGATGATGATCTCGATGATGCCCGTGATGATGGTGATGACGATGGCGATGATCTCCCCTTCCGGGAGGTGATATCCTCGACGTAATCTTCCCACCGGAGAGCCCTTTTCTTCTTTGTAGGTTTTCTCCACGGAGCGGCGGCGGAACTCCATGAAACCTTCCCTTTTTAGGGTTTTTGCGTAACGAGGACTATAAAGGCCAGAGGGGGGAGCCGGGAGTGGCCCCAGGGCTCCAGGCGCCCTCCCGGCGCGGCCAGGGGTGGGGCCGCGCCAGGTGGCCGCCTGGTGCTCCTGTGGCCCCCTGATATGTCCACAAAGCATCACTATTTTATATCGTAATTTCATCCTATTGATTGATATATTCCACTTTAAAGTATTGTTCTTATGTTGTTTTGGCTTGTTTTACACAGTTTACAACTTTCCAATGCCGAAGCAGCAGAACCAGGGTTCAGCGGGGAAAAGTGGACACCAAGTTGCTAAATCAGATCAAGTCCAAATGCGATGAAAATTTACGGGGATCGTTTTTATGGGAATTGACTGGGGATCACCGAGGATGGAGGTGAGGGGACCCACCAGGCAGCCAGAAGGGTGCCTGGCGCGGCCCCCCTCCTGGCCGCGCCAGGCACCCTCCTGGATGCTTGGTGGCCCCCCTCGGTGCCCCCTCTCGCCTATAAGACCCCCCTGGGGTGAAAACCCTAAATAGAGAAGAGTTTCCGTGTTTCGCCGCCGCCACGGGGCGGAAACCTACAGAGAAGAAAAGCCATCTCTGGTGGGGAGATTACCTCCCGGAAGGGGAGATCGTCGCCATCATCATCATCATCATCGTCACGGGCATCATTGAGATCATCATCAAAATCATCCCCAACATCAGCACCATCTCCATCTCCATCCCATCTCATCTCACAATTGCAACTTGTGTTGTAATCCTTACTATCTATCCTCTCTACTCTACCGGTGTTGATTACTACTTTGTGGTCAATTCTATTGAGTTTTGTTGGAGAAATATCATTGTGTCCAGATTGTTTGCGACCCATCTATCACCTCTGATCATGATCTCTTTTATGTCTTGTGAGTAGTTAGTTTAGTTCTTGAGAACATGGGAGAAGTCTAGTTGTTAGTAGTCATATGATGTTGAAGTGTTATCTGTTGTTTGATACTTAAGTTGTGTTGTTATTTCTCTAGTGGTGTTATGTGAGTCGAACACTTAACACTTCACCTTTCATGGGCCTAGAGGAATACATTGTGCACAAAGGATGTTTATGGTGGGTTGTCGGAGTGACAGAAACCTGAACCCCAGTTCGCACACTTTGGCACAAGGGAGTTATGGATCCTTGATCATAATGCTGTGGTTAGGCTTATGCCTTATGTACTACCTTGTATTTGCGGATGCTTGCAAGGTGTCTAATCATAAGAGTACACTTATCTTAGTCTAGAAAGTGTACTAGCATTGATCCACCCACCAACACTTATCAACACAATACATATTACTTGGCGGAGTATGGTGAAAGTAACTTGGCTATCTCTCCCGTGTGTTCTCGAGAACGCTTTAGATTTTATAAGTTTAGTTCCTAGGTTTATCCTTGTGAAAGGATTGGTCCACTTGCTACTCCTCAGCTACCATGTTTACTTTTCTTGTCATTTACTTTTCTGTTGCTTAAACCAAAAACCCCTAAATATTTACCTTTGAGTATGTGCAGCCTTTCCTTATCCAATGTCACTTATCAGCACCTTCTGCTCCTCGTGGGATCGACATCCTTATTTATCGAAAAGCTACAATTGATCCCCTAGACTTGTGGGTTATCAAGAATCATTTATTGGCGCGGTTAACAGGGGAGGCAGCCCAACTAAACCTATTAACTTCACCGCCATCACCCCCCTCTGGCCCCTCTTCGGCGAGTCTTCGTTAATCTCCTAGAAAATACCCCCGTCGATTTTCAGGTAATTTGGAGGTATTCTTTTCAGCAAATCAGCGTCCACTTTTTACCGAAGAATCCATCGTCTGCTGCTTCGGCACCGGAAAGTTGCAAACTGTATAAAATAAGCCAAAACAACATGACCATCATCGTAATATGAAATATATCAATGAATAAGGGTGAATTACGATATACAATAGTGATGAAATATGGACGTATAAGTGGTGAATGCTATTGAGTTTTGTTGGAGAAATATCATTATGACCAGATTGTTTACCACCTATTTATCACCTCTGATCATGATATCTTTTATGTCTTGTGAGTAGTTATTTTAGTTCTTGAGGACATGGGAGAAGTCTTCTTGTTAGTAGTCATATGATGTTGAAGTAATATGTGTTGTTTGATATTTAAGTTGTGTTGTTATTTTCCTAGTGGTGTTGTGTGAGTCGAACACTCAACACTTCGCCTTATTAAGGACCCAGGGGAATATATTGTGTACAAAGGATGCTTACGGTGGGTTGCCGGAGTGACAGAAACCTGAACCCCAGTTTGCACAATTTTGCACAAGGGAATAATGGATCCTTGATCGTATTACTGTGGTTAGGCTTTGCCTTAATTTCTACCTTGTATTTGCGGATGCTTGCAAGTTGTTTAATCATAAGAGTGCACTTATCTTAGTCTAGAAGGTGTGCTAGCATAGATCCACCCACTCAACACTTATTAGCACAACACTTGTTATCGATACGGAGTATGGTGAGAGCACGTGACTACCTCTCCATGTGTCCTCAAGAACGCTTTAGTCTTTATAAGTTCAGTTGTCAGGCTTCTCCTTTGCTCAAAAGGATTGGGCCACCTGCTTCTCCTCAACACCATTTACTTTGCTTGCTTTTGTCTTATTGTTGCAAATACCGAAAACCCCTAAAAAGTTATCTTTCAGTGCTTGCAGTTATTCCTTGTCCAAAATCACTTATCAATACCTTTCGCTCGTCGTTGGGTTCGACACTCTTACTTATCGAAAACGTTGCAATAGATCACTTACGGTTGTGGGTCATCAAGTACCGTTTTCTGGCGCCGTTGCCGGGGAGCATAGCGCTATTGGTAAGTGAAGCTGGTAAGGAAATTTTTATATTGTTATTTTTATTTTCTTGTTGCTGCTCTTCGTCCATATGGACAACCTAGCTATTGGATCGTTGCTTACGGGGAAACGCCCCACATCTGTGGTGGTTGTTCCTCCCCCCGCTGAAATTTTGCCTTATAAAATACCAGCTGGTATTATCGATTGTGTTTTGGCTAATTGTTATGCAGGAGAAAGACATCCCGGTGAACACTTGCTATATTTTTCACAAATATGATCACTATTTAAGCTTGCAGGTGTATCAATGGAGTTTGTCATGAGGAAATTGTTCTCCGTATCGCTTATAGATAAAGCTTCATATTGGTATAAGCTTCTCGATAACTCTCATTTGCTTAATTGGCAAGAGCTTATGTCTTTCTTTTATACCAAGTTTTATCCTCTTCATGAAATTCATCAAGACAGAAACTACATCTATAACTTTAGGTCTCGTGACGGAGAAAGCATTTCTCAAGCTTGGGGGAGATTGAAATCCCTAATGCTCAAATGTCCTATTCATGAGCTCCCCACGGAAATTATACTTACAAATCTTTATGCTAGACTTTCTCGTCAGGATAAGGAGATGCTGGATGCCTCCTCTAGAGGGGTATTTCAGACGAAAAGCGTTGAAGAAAGATGGGATCTCATTGAAAGGATCCAGAAGATACCGAATATTGGGAAATAGAAGAAGGTATTGAACCCACTATAAATTATGAGCATGATTTTATAGAGAGCTATGTGAAAATGGATTACTTTAATACCTTTTGCTCTAAGATTGGTCTTGATTCCCATCTAATGATTAATTTTTGTAAGGACTTTGCCACTCATATTGACTCTTCTAAGAAGAAGAAGGATTAGCATCATAAACCCTTCAAAGAATTACCTATTGATATTCATGTTGCTCACCCTATTTTGCCTGCAGTTATATATGAAAAGTCCCCTTTTCCCGGAAGGACAAGGGAGCACTCTTTTGTGACAGGCATATTAAATAAAAGTGAGAGAAGAATTGATGAGCCTAAGGAGCTGTGAGAACCCGGAAATAATTTCCAGACCCTCCTGTGTTTACTTGTCAACCCCAGGATCATTGTTGACAACACAACGAAATGTTATCATTGCAGAGTACAAAAATGTTTTACAAGTAGCATAACTTGCCATAAGGTATAGATATAAATTTATTACAATCAGGAAACAACGGAAAGTAAAATGCGTAGCGACTCCATCTCAGCCACAGGAAGTCGATGTAGTCCACGTGACCTCACTCCTATGGATCGCCATAGTAGTCATAATCATCACCTTCGTCTTCATGGAACTTTGTTCAACAAAATTATTGCCATGAGTACATTTCGTACTCAAGATGCCTCCCGGGAAAGGCCCTAATAATTACATGAGGCTTCAAAGGAAGGTTGTATGGTTCTTTTGCATAAAAGCTAGTTTTATTTTTTAAAATCATAATAGTTTGATAAAGCAGTTTTAGACGAAAACATCATTTTCTCCATCATCACTTTCAACAAGGTGAGGATCCTCGATCCCCTCACATCCTTCATAGGTTCCAAGAATAGGGACAAAGAGGGAAAAAGCAAGACAGGTTCCCGTATGTCAAGAAAGATTCATGTGCCGTACATGACCGTGGACACGGCTATTCGAATAGTTTTACACTCTGCAGAGGTTGTACCCTTTACCCACACGACACAATCTCGTCTTATTGCCACCAGACGTCGCTGGCGTAGTACACTATTTTGTATACCGGCAGGGATATTGCGACGAAGTCTTTCATTAGACCCACCCTTACTATGACATGCCCACTAGGTTTCAGAAGGTAGTAACCGTAGTTCACAATCCTTGCCCCCTTTTGTGCCGAGGTTCTCCTCGCAAGGCAGCTATCCCATCTGCGGTACGGCGATGTAATGACCCAATTCACATAGAATTGAAGTCTTTGTGCTCAAGTGCCAGTCCCTGGATCGAACTTGCTGGCACACACAGTATCATAGATGTATATCAAATTACAAGTGCATCATTATTACAACGTATGATCTAGAGTAAATAAATAACAAGTTGCATAGCTCAAGGCTAGCTTATTCAACAAAAATATAGCGGAAGCAAAAGAAAGTAACGTGGAGTCTCATCAACAGCCACAAGCGAACATGCTGAGTGTAGACCCGCAACCATAAACGCACCTTACTGGTCGACTGAAAAACCTGCAACACCAAAGCTAACAGCCCGACAACGGGTCAGTACATCTGATTTGTACGGCAAGTGACACGGAAAAGTTTATATAAAGGACCTACATCTACATGCAAGGTGAGTCAAAGGAAAGGCTTATGTTTTGTTTTGCAGAAAGCCAATTTTCTCGTGAACTAAACTAGTCAAATTTTAAGTTGAACTTACTACTTAAGATCGAACTGGGAACACCAGTTCCAACACCACACCCTTTATTTAATCTTGCCCACTCAAATTATTATGGTGATTCATGTGTCAAGATCCTCCAGTAATAGTAATGTCTAGTAGCTCAAGGATGTCCATAACCGAGGACACGACTAATCATGATTAGTTTTTACTCTGCAGAGGTTAGTACACTTTCCCCGTCGGACTCAACCCGAAGATTGAGACGAAGTCTTTCAGAAGAGGTCACCTACACCCAACGGCAAGCCGGTACCACCTATCACATCTACATCTGCTAGCTTTGCACGGGAGAGGCTTCCTACATCATACTCAACTAAGCAGAGCCCATATGGCCAGCGGCTGTACATGGAAGCTCCTAGTCACCAAGTATGTTTGATCTTTTTGAGCCTGGACGACGCCCACTTACGTTCAGAGGGTAGCACCATGACGTACTGTCAACCACCAAAACCAACCATTAGGGGTACAACCTGGTCTCGCCCTTAGATAAGGCACGAGCCCCCAGGAAGCACTCCCTGCCCGTCTAGAGGTGATTTCTATTTATTATAAAGTTGCTACACAAATTATTAAATAGCTCACATGCACTCCATGAATTTACACAACCCAAACCACGTCTACAAAGCATAGCAATAAAGTAACAACACGTGCTAGGTTGATCTACAAATACAAGTCAAGACATGTAGCTATCCTAACTGGTTTTGCAGCAACAGTAAAGTAAACTACCTATCATGCAATAAGGTGATATCCTTAACATAATGCATATAGAAAATATAGGTATGAGTATGGTCAAAGCATCACTTGCCTTCTTCCTGTTCCTGACGATCACAATCCTCACAAAACGAGGCGGTGCACTCCGGACAATCTATACGAGCAAACATAGCACCAATCAACATATATTCAATACAATTATGCACAAACAGTAATAGACATACAAAGAACAGTAGAAAAACTTGCCTAACAGAAGCTAAACTTAAAGTACTTGATGAAATAAAACCAATGCAAAAACAAACGGCGCAAACGGGCGCACCGTTAAAAAGATACGGCTACCGAAAGTTCAAATTTGGATCTGCTTGGGATTCAAATTTGAAAACTTCAAACTTCTGTAAAACTTAGTCTACTGGCTAGAATTTTTCAACAAGGTCGTAACGCAACTGGAATCACTCAATTCCGAGTTACGGTTAAAAGTACTCGCGAAAACGGTACAGGGCGAAATCGGGGTCCCATCTGCGAAAAGGACCCAACCGTAAATAAAATAACGCGAAAAAAGCGATCGGGTCCCCGTCGGCGGTTGACCGGATCTGGCCGGGTTTGACCGGCCGGCCGGCGGCGGCGGCTGCCGGCGGCGCACGGCGAGGAGGCGGGGAGGCGCGGGGTGGCGCGGGGTGGCCGGCGGCTTACCGCGGCGGCGGACGGCGGGGGCGCGGCGAAACGGCGACGGAGAACTCGGCGGATCGGGCTGCGGCGGACGGTGGGTTCGCGGGTGCGGTCGAAAACCCTAAAACCCGCGGATCCGCGGATTTTTATAACCCGTCCCGATTTTTTTTAAATCCGAAATAAACACGAATTCGGCCAGGCGGGAAAAAAAACAGAACATGCCCATTAGGCCCAAAATAATTTTAGAAAAATCACGGATAATTATTTTTAATTTCCGTCTTCACCAAACATTTTAAAATAATAAAATTGAATTTTTTTATTACCAAAATATTAAATAAAAATAAAAACTTTGCAATTTAAAAATACCGAAAAACTCTGAAAATGATTTTAAAACTTTTCCGGAGCATAAATAAATTCCCAAAAATATTTTAAACTATTTTCCAACAATTTAAAAAATGGGGATAAGTCCTTTTATATCCTCTCAAGCGAACTGCCATGTGTTGAAAAATGTTAAAAACTATTTTAAAACTCCAGAAAAATGCGGAAACACCATGAGATGCATATGATGATCTATTAACATCCGAATTTAGAAAATTGGGATGTTAAAAACCTACCCCCTTATGATGAATCTTGCTTCAAATATTGTTCTCGTTCCCAAGTGGCTTCTTCCTCGGTATGATGATCCCACTGAACCTTGCATAGCCTAATTGTCTTGGTGCGGGTAACTCTTTCTGCAGTCTCCAGAATCTTCACAGGTTTCTCCTCATAAGTCAAGTCACTCTCCAACTGAATTGCCTCAAGTGGCACTGTATCTCTCAAAGGAATATCTGCTATCTCTGCATGACACTTCTTCAGCTGGGATACGTGAAACACATCGTGAACTCCTGACAAAGCTTCTGGAAACTCCAACTGATAAGCTACCTCTCCTCTGCGCTCCAAGATCTTGTAAGTCCCCACAAAACGTGGTGCTAACTTGCCCTTGATTCCAAACCTCTTGATTCCGCAAATTGGTGAAACTCTGAGATACGCACGGTCTCCAATCTCATAGGTTACATCCTTGCGCTTAGCATCTGCATAGCTCTTCTGCCTGGACTGTGCTATCTTCAGTCTATCACGGATCAACTTGACTTTCTCCTCAGCATCTCTGATCAGGTCAGGTCCGAAAAACTGACGCTCTCCTACCTCATCCCACATCAACGGAGTCCTTCACTTCCTGCCATACAGTAACTCAAATGGTGCCATCTGAAGACTAGCCTGGTAACTGTTGTTGTATGAGAACTCAGCATACGGTAAGTTGTCATCCCAACTCGAACCATAATCCAACGCACAAGCCCTCAACATATCCTCCAAGATCTGATTGACTCTCTCGGTCTTCCCATCTGTCTGAGGATGGAACGCTGTACTGAACTCCAGCCTAGTGCCCAACGTCTCATGCAACTGACGCCAAAACATGGATGTAAACTCAGTACCTCTATCAGACACTACCTTGCTTGGAACTCCATGCAAACACATGATCCTGGACATATAAATCTTGGCTAGCTTGGCACTGTTGTAAGTTGTCTTTACTGGAATGAAGTGAGCAACCTTGGTCAAACGATCAACAATCACCCAAATAGAATCATATCCTGACCGAGTCCTGGGTAAACCAGTAATAAAGTCCATACCTATCTGATCCCACTTCCAATCTGGTATAGGCAAAGGCTGCAACAATCCTGCTGGCTTCTGATGCTCAGCTTTGACTCTCTGGCAAACATCACACAATGCAATATACTGAGCTATCTCTCGCTTCAGGCTAGGCCACCAAAATCTCTCCCTCAAGTCCAAGTACATCTTGGTATTCCCGGGATGAATAGAATAAGGTGAATCATGTACCTCCTGAAGAATCAACTTCCTGATCTCTGCATCTTGCGGTACACAAATGCTCTTCTCAAACCAAATGGCTCCATGGTCATCCTCACGGAAACCCTCTGCTTTCCCTTTGGTCATATTCACCTTTGTCTCATCAATTTTTGCATCACCCTTCTGAGCTTCTCTGATTCTTTCCAACAGATCCTGCTTCACCTCCAATGTTGCCACATATCCCTTAGGAACTATCTTCAACCTGAGATTCTTGAACTGCTCACATAACTCACGTGGCATATCCTCAACATTAGCAACATTGATATGAATCTTACGGCTCAATGCATCAGCAACCACATTCGCTTTACCAGGATGATACTGCACATTCAAATCATAATCCTTAATAAGCTCCATCCATCTACTCTGCCTGAGATTCAACTCCTTCTGAGTAAAGATATACTTCAAACTCTTATGATCAGTAAAAACATCACAATGATTACCAACAAGATATTGCCTCCATGTTTTCAATGCATGAACAACTACAGCTAACTCCAAATCATGTGTAGGATAGTTCTGCTCATGGTTCTTAAGCTGACGTGAAGCATAAGCAACAACTCTACCCCCTTGCATCAAAACACAACCAAGTCCTCGACGAGATGCTTCAAAATATACTTGGAAATCCTTATGTATATCAGGCAATCATAAAACAGGTGCAGTCACTAACCGTTTCTTCAACTCCTGAAAGCTGGTTTCACATGCCTCACTCCAAACAAACTTATTCTCTTTCTTCAACAGCTCATTCATTGGTTTTGCAAGCTTGGAGAAATTCTCAATGAACCTCCTATAATATCCTGCAAGGCCCAAGAAACTGCGAATGTCTCCAACTGTCGCGGGTGTCTCCCATTCTGTAACTGTTGAAACCTTGGATGGGTCCACAACTACTCCTTCTCCTGACACAACATGTCCAAGGAATCCTACCTCCTTCAACCAAAACTCGCACTTGCTGAACTTGGCATACAACTTGTGCTCCCTGAGCTTCTCCAATACCAAACGCAGATGTGCCTCATGCTCTTGCTCATTCTTGGAATACACCAATATATCATCAATGAACACCACAACGAATTTATCCAAGAACTCCATAAACACCTTATTCATCATATTCATGAAGTATGCAGGAGCCTTAGTCAATCCAAATGACATAACGGTATACTCATACAACCCATACCTTGTAGTAAAAGCAGTCTTCGGAATATCCTTCTCCCGAATCTTCACTTGATGATAACCAGAACGAAGATCAATCTTAGAGAATACACAAGCTCCCTCCAACTGGTCAAATAGATCATTAATCACAGGTAAAGGATACTTGTTCTTGATAGTAACATCATTCAGAGAATGGTAATCCACACACATCCTCTGGGTTCCATCCTTCTTCTCAACAAACAACACTGGAGATCCCCAAGGTGACGAGCTTGGGCGAATGAAACCCTTGGCCTGCAACTCTCTAATATGCTCCTTCCACTCTGCAAGTTCCTTAGCGGGCATCCTATACGGTCTCTTAGAAATAGGCCCAGTGCCTGGTATTAAATCAATAAGGAACTCAATCTCCCTATCCGGTGGCATACCTGGCAACTCCTCCGGAAACACATCCGGATAATCCCTCACAACACGCACATCATCTAGGCTACCCCCCTTAAGAGAATTCACCTGAGCGTGCTGATGCTTATACTTGGACACATATCTGATCTTCTTCCCATTCGGTGTACGGAGAGTGATAGACCGACTGGCACAATCAATAACCCCTTGGTACTTAGCTAGCCAATCCATGCCCAATATAACATCCAAACCTTGTGACTTCAATACAATCAAATCTGTAGGAAAAACATGCTTCCCTATGGCTAGGCTCAACTGATAGCATCCCAAACTAGCTGACATATCCGCTCCCGGTGAACTTATGAGCATAGATGACTTAAGAACTACGGTAGGTAACTCATGCTTATCCACAAATACCCTCGATATGAAAGAACGCGATGCGCCAGAATCAAAAAGAACAAGTGCGGGTACTGAATTGATAAAGAACTTACCAATCACAGCATCAGGCTCATCATAGATCTCCTCCACGTTGACATGGTTCACATGCCCCTTGTTGAAAGGATTGGGCTTGCTGACTCCAGAATTCCCATTGTTGTCCTTGTTCTCCGGGCACATGTTGGAGTAGTGTCCCATCTTTCTGCACTTGAAACCCTAAACTCGACTAAGGTCCTTCTGAGCATTCACCACTTGACGGTTCTGGTTGTAGTTCTCGCCATTTACATTTCCTTTCCCATTGCCATTGCCATTGCCATTCTCATGCCCATTGTGATGATTGTGGCCATTATGGTTGTGGCCATTACCTCCATTATGATTGTGTCCTCCACTGTGAACATGGCCATTCCCACCACTGTGGTTATGTCCATGGTTATGTCCTCCATTGCCACCATAAGAATTGCGTGGCTTCTGATGCGGTCCAGAGTTATACTTGCCACCATTGTTGTTGTTGTACTTCCTCTTGCGGTTCTCAATGGCCTTCTGCTTGCCTTCCAACACAATAGCTTTGTCTATGAACCCCTGGAAGTTAGCAAAAGTAGCCACTGTCAACTGAACTCCGATGCCAACTCATCATTCAGCCCCTCCAAGAACTTCTCCTGCCTTGCTGCATCATTCCTGACATCATCTGGTGTATATCTTGCAAGCTTGTTGAACACCTCAACGTACTCGGCCACTGAACGTCCTCCCTGACGCAAACTGCGGAACTCCTTCTTCTTCAAGATCATGGCTCCTGCTGAAACATGTGCGGCGCGAAAGGCAGACTGGAACTGCGCCCAAGTGAAGGTGTCGATGGGATAAGTCACCAAGTAGTTGTCCCACCATGCTGCGGCAGGACCCTCCAGCAAATGTGAGGCAAACCTCACTCTCTCTGCCTCAGTACAGCCAACTTTCTCCATGTTCCGTCCCACTGAACGAAGCCAGTCATCCGCCACTATGGGCTCAGGAGTGCTAGAGAACCTCTGAGGATTCAACCTCAGGAACCTTGCAAGTGTGTCCACAGGTGGTGGTGGCGCATTGTTGTTGTTGCCCATGTTCTGAGTGAGAAACTGGATCAACTGAGCTTGTCCTTGAAGTAACTGCTGCATGTAAGCTGGCACTCCATTGTTGTTGTTCTCATTCCCCGTGGGATCACGTCTCGGCGGCATCTGTTGGGCGAGAATAGGTAAGTTGTACACAGAAGGTAGCTAGGGAAATATATCCTACCCCATATGCTTATGATGATCATGGCAAGCATTATATATACAATACATATATCACCAATCAACTTCACCAAACAACATCACCATAGCATCAAGCATATAACAATCATCAACCAATGCACTCATACGAAAAACCATCACATATCACACCATATAGTTTAAAATATATTGTATAACTGATATAAGATCCTCAAAACAACCATGGGTGATATAAGATCCTCAAAACAACCACGAATAATATAGATTATATCAAGCAACCTAGTATTGCCATACCAAATAAGTCGACATGGTCAAATACGCTAACACGATAACGGTAGTAAACTAATTGCCGGTGAAATAATTCTGAATGCTGTCTTTGCTAAACAGCATGCGGTATTCGCGCCCGCTAATGCGGTTGCGCCTTTTGGGACTCGGCTCCTCTTCTTCTGTCGAGGTCTCTACTTCTGGTTCCTCTTCTTGTTCTTCAATTCCATTGGCCTTCATCTTCTCCTTCAGCCTCTTTATCTCTGCTTGCATCTCCACTCTCTCCTTCTTCAGCTTGTTGTTGTCCCTCTTGAGCCTGGTGTTCTTCTGCTGCAACTCAGTGATGGTGTAGAGGTCTGACTGAGTGTTCTTATCTAGGCAATGGATGTGCTTCTCCAGGCTCTGGATGATGTAGCTAGTTGTACCTGGCCAAATGGCCCCAGGCACATACTTGAACTTCTTTGGCCATATGTTCCCCGATGGAAGGATCTTGGCCATCTCAGCGTACAGCGTACCCTTTAGCTGGGCGACATACGTCTCAATGATGCGTCCAAGAGCTATGTGAGCGGCTATGCGCACACACTGCTCCTTCTCCTGGGCATGCACCTCGAATGACTCCGTGATCACCCTTTCCTCGTTCGTCATGCTCCCTAGGATAAAAGTCTACACTTGCCAGTAGTCATCAGCTCCCCTTGTCTCCACTATGTCCGGCTGAAAGACTGGCGCGTAGATTTTCAGGTAGTGGCAAATCCCCCTAAGCTCAGGTCCAAACGCCATAGCGCGGTATGACAAAGTGGTCATCTATAATCAAAGAGAGGCAAGGCAAGATTAGAACAGGTATGAATACGAGATAGATAAGGTAAGTAAGTACAAGACAGAGTGATGTAAAGTAATATTTTCATTCCTATGGCTTTTCTAGTCCATTTTCTAGGGTCACGTCCTACAGTCAACACACTGCTCTGATACCATCTGTAAAGACCCAATTCACATAGAATTGAAGTCTCTGTGCTCAAGTGCCAGTCCCTGGATCGAACTCGCTGGCACACACAGTATCATAGATGTATATCAAAGTACAAGTGCATCATTATTACAACGTATGATCCAGAGTAAATAAATAACAAGTTGCATAGCTCAATGCTAGCTTATTCAACAAAAATATAGCGGAAGCAAAAGCAAGTAACGTGGAGTCTCATCAACAGCCACAAGCGAACATGCTGAGTGTAGACCCGCAACCCTAAACGCACCTTACTGGTCGTCTGAAAAACCTGCAACACCGAAGGTTACAACCCGACAACGGGTCAGTACATCTGATTTGTACGGCAAGTGACACGGAAAAGTTTATATAAAGGACCTACATCTACATGCAAGGTGAGTCAAAGGAAAGGCTTATGGTTTTGTTTTGCAGAAAGCCAATTTTCTCCTGAACTAAACTAGTCAAATTTTAAGTTGAACTTACTACTTAAGATCGAACTGGGCACACCAGTTCCAACACTACACCCTTTATTTAATCTTTCCCACTCAAATTATTATGGTGATTCATATGTCAAGATCCTCCAGTAATAGTAATGTCTAGTAGCTCAAGGATGTCCATAACCGAGTGTGACGCCCCCAAAATCAATCCGTGTACAGTAATCATACACGCAGGGTACACGACTGAGATTAGGGTGCCACGGTGAGAATATCACAGCACAACACTAAACACAAAAGGATAAACCAATATGTTACAATAAAGGGGGTCACGCGGACCCGAATACATAAGTTATACAAGCCATAATATCTGAGTACAGACATAGTTTGTCAAGTTTTGCCTTAAGAAGGCTAGCACAAATAACATCAGAGATACAGATCGAAAAGGCAAGGCCTCCTGCCTGGGAGCCTCCGAAACTACTCCTAGTCCTGGTCAGTGGGGGTCTCGACGTAGTAGTATCCGCCTCCGGGGTACTCCTGCTACTGAGCTCCAACGTCGACTGCAGCGGCCGATCAGGCAAAACAGTAAAGGAAATAAAGCAGGTGAGTATCTAGTATACCCGCGAGTCTTACGTCCGCTACTAAGCATTATGCATTGTATCAACGGAAAGAAGAGGCTGAATATAGTGGACTGCAAGATAGAAATCAGAATAAGGGTAAGAAGCTAGGCCTATCGAAGACTAGCATCTTCCGACGATGTCTTGCAGCATGAGGTAAGAATCAACCAACAGTTCATATAAAGCATAAAGTAACAACGAAGCAGAAGTTGCTGCAACATTGTATAATATAAGTTGTAATGATTAACAATAATAATAATGCCTCCGAGTTCACCTCCTCGACATCCCCGCGAGTAAGAAAACCCGGAACCATACAGTTTAATAGTAATAGTTTCTAGTGGTAAGATCCAGCTTCAGCATAAAGCGTCCTGTTACCGTGGACACGGCTATTCGAATAGATTAATCTTCCCTGCAGGGGTGCACTGGCGTGACTCTACGACGCTCGGATCTCCAGGGTGGCGGGAACCTTGTTAGGGAACGCTCCACCAAAGCTATCCGACACAAAGTAGCCCATCCTTCGGCAATCAACAGAGAGGTCATCCGCCGGACTATATCCTATGTACGCCAGGCTTTGGACCCTAACCCGAACGTACTCCTGCACGGTGCGTGACTGGCCGGTGAAGCAAAATCAAAGCAAATACAAATACACCGCTCGAGCAAGAGAAGACAACACCACTTCCCGGCAATCAGCCCGCGGTACTGCTGACGTCTGAAGACCCTCGAACGAGACTACGATGCAGGGTAGCCCACACTCCTTATCCCACGTGTAGGTAGTGCGTACAAGCCAAAAGGCTACTCAAGACATCCGCCGAACCATTTAGCATTTTAATTAACCTGCGTGACAACCGTTATCGTTGCCTCGACTTAACCGACCCGCGGTCAACGACAGCAGTCAGGACCACCAGTACATCGGTGCCTGCCCTGTCATCCCACCAAGTCACTGCGGTTACCAACAAGGTGAACCGTCTCCTTACCTTGTCTCGCATTTGCTCTTGGTAGAGCTCGACTTTCGTGGTTTGGTATCTCTCGCGAGATACGAGCAGGGGCCAAGCACGCCAGTAACGTCGGTCGTACCCTCCCTGTCGTTCCCGACGATATACCGCTTGCGGGCACCGTTGGGTCGCCCGACTTTCTTACCTTTAAGGACAACCGCTGTTCAGGACCCTATGGCGGCAAGACAAAGTCAGCCTCGAGTGGAGTACAAGGATTACTCCTTGATAGCTCAAACTTGAGGTGACTAGGCATAACCCAGATAGGGGCCTTTGGCGGTGTCTGCTTTGTACCGTACCTGTGCAGTTGTATATATTGTATCCGTGTTCACCCCCCTGAGTGATCACGGCCCGCTATCTAGTCCTAGCTAACAATGCGCAGGGTTCACTGCTGAATAATGCATAAATATAATAGGCAGCATAGGATAAGAAAGGTACAACAAGGGGCGACAAAAGCAGGCTATGCAATTGAATAGGATTGTAATCGTAGCAGCAGCAGTAACAATGCCTAGTGCAAGAAATGTACGGAAAGATAGGTGATATCTGGGGAAGAGAATGGCTCTGCTTGCCTGGAAGCTCGATGGTAGGGGCAGGGTCGTCGACGAAGTAGTCGTACCCGGCAGTGGTGTAGTCGGTGGTAGCAGCGGGGTCTACCGGAGAATAAAGGGGGGAGAAACAGTAAATGCAAAGCAATATATACAAACAAATACATGGCATGACGTATGCAAAGTTAACGGTGTTCTAACGCAGTGCAAAGCACGTTGCTCGGAGCGGGAATTCATCCGGGGATGAACTGCCAGCTCCGGGTGATTACCGGACAGGGTGTCCGGAGGGGGAAGGGTTCATGCCGGAGGTGTCGTGGACATCCGACAAACGTATGGAGGGTGTATCCGTGTTAGTTGAACCATTCCGGACAACTTTCGTGTTCGGAATAAAATCATCCGGGTACCTTTTATCGGTGCCGGGAATTATCGACAGACAGCCCGGAGGGGGGGAATGTCGGTGATCGGTGTGTTAGGGGGGTGGGATAGACATACAGATAGCGTATTCGTATTCGTTATATTTTTCTGATCAATTTTCATGTATAAAGTTTTTCGATCCGATATACGGATTATTTTATATGAATTTTCAAAGTTTAAATCACTTTTAAATCAATTTATAATCATTTTTGCATTTCTTTTATTTATTAAACAGAACATTATCCATAACAGGGTTGACTGGTAAAACCTGACCAGTGGGACCCACTGGTCAGCCTCACATGCTAATAAAACATTTAATTAAATTCAAATATCAGTGGGGTCCCACATGTAAGTCTAACAGGGTTAAATTAAATCAGTTAATTAATTAACTTACAGGTCGGACCCATGTGTCATTGACACAGTGGTTAATTAAACATTTTAATTAGATTAAAGGGCCAAGGGCCCACATGTCATACTCACAGAGGGGTAATCTCTAACATTTTTTTATTAACTCTAATTTAAATGGCCTTGGGCCCACTGTCAGTCACTCAAGGGGGGGGTTATCTGTTAACTAGGGGGTTAGGGGGTGGTGGGGCCCTCTGGTCAGAGGGGTTAGCCCCCGGTTAGCCACGCACGAGCTCACCGGCGGGGAGCCGTGGCCACGGCATGGCTGCGAGGCCGCCGGTGGAGGAGCCACGTCGGTTAGGGCGGGTTGCCCAGCGCGGAGAGGGCGCGGGCGTGCGGGGGTGCGGGGAGTGTGCCCGTGGCGCGGTGGGCGTGGCGAGGGGGCATGGCGAGCGCGCGCTTGCGGCCATGGCGGCAGCAGTGGCCGGAGCTCACCGGAGGGGGTTCTATGGTGGCAAATCGAGGGAGGGGAGATGGGGAATGGGGAGGGCGCTCACTGAGGGGCGCGGAGGGGTGCTCGGGGAGGACGACGACGGTCGGGGTGGAGCTCCCCTGCAGCAATGGCGCTGGCGGCTGGAGGAGGAAGAAGCTCGCGATTCGCGATGCTCGGCGCGTCCCGGTGTCGATTGCGAGCACGAGAGGAAGGAGTCGAGCGCGGTCGACCTCCTGGACAACCTCCCGTGGCACGGGGAGGCCGTTGGCCGCGTCGATGAGGACCTCCCGGCGACGGCGAGCTTGGGCGAGCTCCTGGTCGTGGAGGAGAACGGAGGGGAGAGTGCGAGGGGAAATGGGAGGGTGCTAGGGTTAGGGCTGCGGGGGTCTCGGGGCTCTTCTACCCGTCGGCAGCCGGCAGATGGTTGCCACGGCGACGGACGCGGCGTGGCCAGCTCGGATGGCCTCCACGCCATGGGTGAGCAGTGGAGGAGGGAGAAGGAGAGGAGGTGGGCTGGGCCTAGTGGGTGGGGGGAAGGATGGGCCGGGAGGGTATTCGCACTGGGCGAAAAATAAGCTTTTCGCAATTTCCAGTATTTACAATTTGTGCTGCTGTACTGTTTTGTTTAATCAAACAAGCAAATGAGTTTTGTAAATTAAGTTGCTTGTTGCATAATTACTATAACCCCATATTGAGATGCCACAAAAAGTTTGGTGCCAAAATAAAATCAATTGTATTTTTGTTTTATTAAAAAGGTATTAAATCCCACTGGTTTGGCTACTGTTTGAATTGTTGGATTTATTTTATTGCTTAATAAATCCCCAAAACCATAAGGATGTGACCCACTGACTTTTAGGCAATTTACAAAATTGCTTTCACAATTTTTGAACAAAGTTTTATTTCCACTTATTTTTAATATTCCTCAAAAGGCATTTTAGTGTTTGTTTGAATTTTGTTTCAAATGGCTTGGACTTTAGTTGGCCAATGATGATCAAGGTCCATGGTTCATATTTGCTTGCAACAATATCAAAGGAGAATTTGAATTTGAACTGAACCAGTTGATCAAACAAAAGTTTGGAACAGTAGTGATGAACAGTAACAGTGATTACTGTTCACTGACAGCGAGGGTGTTACACCGAGGACACGGCTAATCATGATTAGTTTTTACTCTACAGAGGTTAGTACACTTTCCCCGCTGGACTCAACCCGAAGATTGAGACGAAGTCTTTCAGAAGAGGTCACCTACACCCAACGGCAAGCCGGTACCACCTATCACATCTACATCTGCTAGCTTTTCACGGGAGAGGCTTCCTACATCATACTCAACTAAGCCAGAGCCCATATGGCCAGCGGCTGTACATGGAAGCTCCTAGTCACCAAGTATGTCTGATCTTTTTTAGCCTGGACGGCGCCCACTTACGTTCAGTGGGTAGCACCATGACGTATTGTCAACCGCCAAAACCAACCATTAGGGGTACAACCTGGTCTCGCCCTTAGATAAGGCACGAGCCCCCAGGAAGCACTCCCTGCCCGTCCAGAGGTGATTTCTATTTATTATAAAGTTGCTACACAAATTATTAAATAGCTCACATGCACTCCATGAATTTACACAACCCAAACCACGTCTACAAAGCATAGCAATAAAGTAACAAGACGTGCTAGGTTGATCTACAAATACAAGTCAAGACATGTGGCTATCCTAACTGGTTTTGCAGTAACAGTAAAGTAAACTATCTATCATGCAATAAGGTGATATCCTTAACATAATGCATATAGAAAATATAGGTATGACTATGGTCAAAGCATCACTTGCCTTCTTCCTGTTCCTGACGATCACAATCCTCACAAAACGAGGCGGCGCACTCCGGACAATCTATACGAGAAAACATAGCAACAATCAACATATATTCAATACCATTATGCACAAACAGTAATAGACATACAAAGAACAGTAGCAAAACTTTCCTAACAGAAGCTAAACTTAAATTACTTGACGAAATAAACCAACGCAAAAAGAAACGACGCAAACGGGTGCACCGTTAAAAAGATTCGGCTATCGGAAGTTCAAATTTGGATCTCCTTGGGATTCAAATTTGAAAACTTCAAACTTCTGTAAAACTTAGTCTACTGGCTAGAATTTTTCAACAAGGTCGTAACGCAACTAGAATCACTCAATTCCGAGTTACGGTTAAAAGTACTCGCGAAAACGGTACCAGGCGAAATCGGGGTCCCATCTGCGAAAAGGACCCAACCGTAAATAGAATAACGCAAAAAAAAGCGATCGGGTCCCCGGCCGGCGGTTGACCGGATCTGGCCGGGTTTGACCGGCCGGCCGGCGGCGGCGGCTGCGGCCTGCGGCCAGCGGCGGGTGCCGGCGGCGCACGGCGAGGAGGCGGGGAGGCGCGGGGTGGCCGGCGGCGGACGGCGGCGGCGCGGCGAAACGACGGCGGCGAACTCAGCGGATCGGGCGGCGGCGGACGGCGGGTTCGCGGGTGCGGGCGAAAACCCTAAAACCCGCGGATCCGCGGATTTTTATAACCCGTCCCGAATTTTTTTTTAAATCCGAAATAAACACGAATTCGGCCACGCGGGAAAAAAACAGAACAGGCCCATTAGGCCCAAAATAATTTTAGAAAAATCACGCATAATTATTTTTAATTTCCGTCTTCACCAAACATTTTAAAATAATAAAATTGAATTTTTTTATTACCAAAATATTAAATAAAAATAAAAATTTGCAATTTATTTTTAAATATTTTTAAATACTTTTCTGGCAATTTAAAAATACCAAAAAACTCCGAAAATGATTTTAAAACTTTTCCGAATCATAAATAAACAAAAATATTTTAAACTATTTTCCAACAATTTAAAAAAAATGGGGATAAGTCCTGTTATATCCTTTCCAGCGAAATGCCATGTGTCGAAAATGTTAAAAAATATTTTAAAACTCCAGAAAAATGTGGAAACAGCATGAGATGCATATTATGATCTATTAACATCCGAATTTAGAAAATCGGGATGTTACAGGTGATGACCATAATAAGGATGAACTAGCTAATTAACCAAGCCAGTTCCCATATAGCATGTGGTTGTACGATTGTCATAATCTTCAAATCCAAGACTTATTGGGCCTCATGCGGCACCAGACGACGGATTGCCCCCTTCATCTCATGAAGGGCAGCCAATCACTCCTTCAATCCTTGATCCAGCTGTCGCCCGCGCCAGTATTTAGATGGTAAGTTTCACCCAGAGTAGAAGAGAGTAGAGGAAGTCAAAAATGGCCAACCGGCCTAGCTTAGCAAGCTCAGTAACAAGTTTCAAGTATTAATGATCCAAAGATCATACAGATAAGCACATATAAAATAATTAGCATGGCTAAGCATTTCTACTCTACTAGATTACTATATAGTTCTACTCAGGTGTCAAGTAAATAGGCGACAACTGGATCAGGGTAATGTGTCAATCGACACGCTAGCTACGAGATAAAAATAGCATGCAATAGTGGTTAGAAAATACAATGCAGTTTTATAAAACATAGGATAAACGTGATCAAAGAGGGAGGCATGCCTTCGTTGTTGAGTCCATCTTCGGTAACTTGAATATTTCCATGTCCAACATCGTCACTCCCTACTCGTCGTAACGATAGCAAATGAAAACAAATAAATACCAAAGCAAAAGTAAATCCAAATAACATCCAACATAGATTAAGGTTGGACGGATAGGAAGATATTGGTCAAAGATGAATATTCCAAATGAGGTAGACGATAGGAAGATAAGTTGAGAGGATTCAATGAATATGCAAGGATTGGATTGACATGGATAAGGAAGGCTCGACGATTAAGTCTAACGTTCTAACAAGAACTATGATACTAGTAGCTAGTAGTTCCTAGTACACATCGCAATTAACTATAACAAAAACTACCACAACAAAAGTAAGGGCATCACCATATGGAATGGAATCATCCTATGCATTTGAACTACACAATCATAACATAGCATCACGAAGGTAGTAGTTAACCAGAAATAAATATTTAGATAGAATCTAAATATCTATAATGGTCAATAGTAGCCAAACATATACATCACATATATAATAATACACAAGCAATTGTTGTATAGGAAAAACGAACCAACATTACAAACCAAACACATGTCAACTAATATAAACTAGTTTAAAAACACATCAAATAAATAACAATTGTCATATACGTAACATGGTAATACAAGCCAATGTAACATTATTCTACCACAAGAAAGAACATGTCATTTTTAATAATAACAATTAACCACAAATAAATATTTAGATGCTTCTAAATATTTATAATGGTTAACATCAAGCATAATCAAAGATCAAGCATAACAACTATTACCAAGTAATTGTAAAATAAGAGTCAACCAATACTATGGAAGAAGCCTATTAAACAACTAAATAATAAGACACATGTTATACAAGGCATGTGAATATAGAATCAGAAATATGTTTCTACTAACAACCGAACCATCAGACTTACAAGCTATCATGACAAGATACTAAACTAGAACATTGTCTTAATAATAAAGAACTACTATTACTAATAACCACTAGGAATTATAACATCACCACATGCTTAAAATAACAAAGCACGATGCACACACTAAGAGTATGATCAAAGCACAGCTCTACGGACATCATATAAGACTCGTCCTAAGCATATTATGCTCCATAGCAACAAGTATTAAAGCACTCATGTCATAATACTAAAATGATACGAAGTTAAAAATATATAAGCAATACCAAGAACAACTATAACACACAGATCATCATAAGACATGAGAGATTTGTAGGCACACAAGAATGTAGTGAAAGGATAAAGTGAATATAAAGAGTAAACATGGCTTCTCATCAGACGAGTTGCATGCTATGGTTCACATATAATACAACTCATATCTAAAACATAACGTAATTTATAAGAACTAACATAAATAGGAAGCATGGCAATAGAACACAATCCTAGGAGACTAGTTATGACATGTACAACCATGGGCATGGATTAACACGCAACAATACCATGCTAGCTATGAGAAATAAACATATGAATGTAGCATACTAAGCATGTAGGAAATTAAACAAGTAGATCATGACATCAAACGAATCAAGATGTAATATAATAGCATGAAAAACATGATGTCGTGCATTTTATCTTGTAAGACCTACACTTAATAAATAAATATATAACAAGTAGGTATCATACAAGATGTGCGTTGATACACCATGCAATACATTCTAGTTATAGAATCACAAAAACATGAGATGGTATTGATAAAGAACAAATGACTAAATAAAAGAATGTAGAGATCAAGAAACTACTATCATGTAAATCTACAAAGTGAGCGCTAACCATATGTATGTATATAGAATACTAACTAGCAATTAAGCACATTGGGATGTACAACTAAATCATGCATTCGACTTGAGAAAGTGATATAATGTCATGATAACCAACTAAGCATGCATCGATAATGCCAAGGTAAATAAAACACACATGATAATTACCAAGAGATAATAAACTAAGTTCCATGCCGCAAGAATAAATTCTATGAAGCCATAAAAATAAAACCATAGCATACAAAAATATCAAACATGCATGTAATCTTAGATAATAAATAATATCTTCATAATAAAATTACCAACTACACAAAAGGTGTCACTAAAAGATCACAGAACATGCCATGTCACATGAATTTAGATAGTAAGAAAGTGATCACTAAAAATCTAGATGCTAATAATATACCTACAACACGGAATTTTCTACAAGCATGACTAAGTTCTAAAACAACATATACTAATTCATGGCACCTAGTAAAAAGAAACTAGATGTCACATTTAATTTCAAAGGACAACAACATAGAACATGACATGAATTGAATTTAAGAAAACAAACATGCAACATGACGGAAATGAATATGTAAATCATATTTAAATAAATCAAGAAACCGTTCATAGTAATTCTATGAAATTATAAGCATGATAAACATTTACTAATTTTATACACGCGCAAGCAAGGACTACAAGATATATCTAACACTATCAACATGAACTATATTTAGCAACTCAAAAAAATCTAGATTAAATATATGAAACACCAAACATGGCAATCAATCATAAAAATTAGTACACATGCATAAAAAAGAACTATACGCGATAACAAAATTATCAGGACAAAAAAACACATACAAATATTATAATAATTTAAGAAAAAGTAAAATAAATCAAATAAATTATATGTCACTTCTAGGATTATAAAACAATTAGAGGCGACTCCTACGCATATCACAGACATGTGGCAAAATAATATACTAACACAAAGTTCACCGATGAACTACTACATAAGATACTAATTCACAAAAACTAATACAAAAACATATCACACTACAACATGATCTACGAAATTAACTATATGAAACCATATCAAACTATATTAAAAATATATTCTAATTAACACGATCGACTAAATAAAATCTACACTAAATTTCTATTGACCAAACAAGCAATTTAACTTCACTAGTGGGTTTCTATGATGATAAGAAGTATATGATATATTGGGCACGAAATGAACCGAGGAACAAAAACTACGATAACATGGTGATGTCATCGGATGGTCACCGATTTGGATGGTCGCGGCCAACTAGAGAAATACATCAAACTATGATGTCTAGAAGATAGGTTAAACATGTTTGAGTGCACATGCAAAAGGAATTCGATAGAAACTCACCGAGTGTCATGAATCGAAGTGATAAACTCGACGAACAGTGTGCGCGTACATGTAAAGTTCTTCACGTGTGTTCAATGGAATGAGTTTCTTCTTCTCTGAATGGATTCATAGCGTGGAGGAGAAACTTTTGGCGCAAAGGCACGAATAGAGATGGCCTGCACCACCAAGCTCGAGCACCGGCGTCCATGGAACTTCAATAGTTTAAAGAGAGGTCTTGGAGAGAGGAGGAAGGGAGAGAGCAGGAAAAATGGTGGAATTGGAAGAGGAGGTTGAGGAGCACATCCTTATATAGTTGAATTTAGAAACTGAAGCAATTAAAGGAAGAATGAAGAGAGGTGCATAGTGCTGGTACGTTTCCTCTGTGTGTTAATGGTATGAGTCTGTGTAGGTGAAGGTGAAGGTGGAGGTGGAAGAGGAAGAAGAAAGGATCAGTCACCTTGAAGGAAATGGGCTAAGGGCCCAAGTGGAAAGGAAATATTGAAATAAGGAAAAGAAAAAGAGGTTGGGCTAAGCCCATGTGGTTTGGAAGAAACAAAAGAAATAAATATTGACTTCACATAGGAATAAAATAAATAAATAAAAGATATTGTGCTAGAGAATTTTGGCTAGAGTTTGATAGAGGAAAATAATTAGGATTTTCCTGATAGGAAAATCTAGAAAATAAATAAATGATCAAACAAAAAATCAAACAAAGTTTCAAAATACAAGTGCGCATAATTTAATATGCGAGAGACAGAAAAATAAATATTCGACAAAAAGAACAATAAAACTAAAAATTTAATTTAAGTTGGCATTAGTTCAAATTAAATTCTTCAAAATTATGAAAACTCAATTTAAGCTTTTAAAGACCAAATAAAATAAATGAAATTTTCTGGCGCTAAATTTGAAAAACTTTTTCTTAAACATTCCGAGCATCGGGATGTTACAAATCTACCCCCCCTAAAATGAAATCTCGTCCCCGAGATTTGGGCTGACTAAAAAGAATGGTTTGGGTTAGCTTCATCCTCAACACAATTCTTCTCAGAAATTTACAGAATCATGATCGATTCTGAACTTTTTGATAGGCGCCTTTGGGTCTTGATTGAAGATACGTCTCTTATCGAAATTCATTCCTTCTTGATCTAGGCATGTTAATAAGCCTTCGGTCTTGGTGATGGAAATCTGATAGCTTCTCTTAGTGGCTGACCACTCTTTGGTCTTGCTCTTCTTCTTAAGCTTTGTTGCAGTTGTATTCATTGATCCTTCCTTCGGATTGTAGTTTGTGGTGGGCATTGTGAAGGTCTTCAAATTTTCATCTTCTTTATGAATGAATTTCTTCAAATCTTTTATCTTGACATATCTCATTGTATACTACCCCCATTAAAAGAGGTTTTCCATAGGTTCACTTTCATAGTAGGCCTCTCAGGATGATGTTGCAACTTATTTTCTCTCAACATGTTGCCCAAGGTTTATAGAGAAGAGGGAAAAAGCATAAGAGAAGTAAAAGAATCCTATAGAAGGCGAAGATACGCCAGAAGACAAAAGAAAGATAAACACCAAGATAGCCATCAAAATAAAACTCCAAAGCACATAGTTTTGGTAAAATATGATTTTAGTATGACTGCATATATAGAAAAATGCCAAAAGAAAATATGAAGTCGATACTCATACACAAAATAAGGTTTTGCATCTACGAGCTACAAGTTCTACTACTACAAGGGTGTTAACCAGCCTAATCCTATATGGCAGGTCACAATAAATCTTGAGGAAAATCTTCACCGTTGATGATAGAAGCATGGTCGGCGGTTGTTGACATCTTGAGTTCTCCAGGTGTCTTCTTTCGACAAAATGTTGCTACTTCGAGCTTCAAGGTTGAAGTTATGTTGAAATTCTTGGCATGTCTTGTGAAGCTCTGACTTTCCAAAACCATGGGCGGTGAAAATGGTTTCACAAACTACGAAGAAAATGGTTGACAAGTAGAGTTTAAAGTTTTTTTGAATAGGATAAGATAGGAAGAGCAATAGTGAAAAATTAGAAGAATACAAGAATGATTGCCTTGAAATAATTTTTCTTATATAAATAGTCCTTAAGGCTTTCCATTGCTAACTAAGGCCACGCAACTAGGTCAATATCGGCTCTGATACCACTTCTGTGAGAACCCGGAAATAATTTCCAGACCCTCCTGTGTTTAATTGTCAACCCCAGGATCATTGTTGACAACACAACGAAATGCTATCATTGCAGAGTACAAAAATGTTTTACAAGTAGCATAACTTGCCATAAGGTATAGATATAAATTTATTAAAATCAGGAAACAATGGAAAGTAAAATGCGTAGCGACTCCATCTCAGCCACAGGCAGTCGATGTAGTCCACGTGACCTCACTCCTACGGATCGCCATAGTAGTCATAATCATCACCTGCGTCTTCATGGAACTCTGTTCAACAAAATTATTGCCATGAGTACATTTCGTACTCAACATGCCTCCCGGGAAAGGCCCTAATAATTACATGAGGCTTCAAAGGAAGGTTGTATGGTTCTTTTGCATAAAAGCTAGTTTTGTTTGAAAAAGCATAATAGTTTGATAAAGCAGTTTTAGACGAAAACAACATTTTCTCCATCATAACTTTCAACAAGGTTAGGATCCTCGATCCACTCACATCCTTCATAGGTTCCAAGAATAGGGACAAAGAGGGAAAAAGAAAGACAGGTTCCCGTATGTCAAGAAAGATTCATGTGCCGTCCATGACCGTGGACACGGCTATTCGAATAGTTTTACACTCTGCAGAGGTTGTACCCTTTACCCACACGACACAATCTCGTCTTGTTGCCACGAGCCGTCGCTGGCGTAGTACACTATTTTGTATACCGGCAGGGAGATTGCGACAAAGTCTTTCATTAGACCCACCCTTACTATGACATGCCCACTAGGTTTCACAAGGTAGTAACCGCAGGTCACAGTCCTTGCCCCCTTTTGTGCCAGGTTCTCCTCGCAACGCAGCTATCCCATCTGCGGTACGGCGATGACCATAATAAGGATGAACTAACTAATTAACCAAGCCAGTGCCCATATAGCATGTGGTTGTACGGTTGTCACAATCTTCAAATCCAAGACTTATTGGGCCTCATGCGGCACGGACGACTGATTGCTCCCTTCACCTCATGAAGGGCAGCCAATCACTCCTTCAATCCTTGATCCAGCTGTCGCCCGCGCCAGTATTTAGATGCATGATAAGTTTCACCCAGAGTAGAAGAGAGTAGAGGAAGTCAAAAATGGCCAACCGGCCTAGCTTAGCAAGCTCAGTAACAAGTTTCAAGTATTAATGATCCAAAGATCATACAGATAAGCACCTATAAAATAATTAGCATGGCTAAGCATTTCTACTCTACTAGATTACTATATAGTTCTACTCAGGTGTCAAGTAAATAGGCGACAAGTGGATCAGGGTAATGTGTCAATCGACACGCTAGCTAGGAGATAAAAATAGCATGCAATAGTGGTTAGAAAATACAATGCAGTTTTATAAAACATAGGATAAACGTGATCAAAGAGGGAGGCATGCCTTCGTTGTTGAGTCCATCTTCGGTAACTTGAATATTTCCATGTCCAACATCGTCACTCCCTACTCGTCGTAACGATAGAAAATGAAAACAAATAAATACCAAAGCAAAAGTAAATCCAAATAATATCCAACATAGATTAAGGTTGGACGGATAGCAAGATATTGGTCAAAGATGAATATTCCAAATGAGGTAGAACGATAGGAAGATAAGTTGAGAGGATTCAATGAATATGGAAGGATTGGATTGACATGGATAAGGAAGGCTCGACGATTAAGTCTAACGTTCTAACAAGAACTATGATACTAGTAGCTAGTAGTTCCTAGTACACATCGCAATTAACTATAACAAAAACTACCACAACAAAAGTAAGGGCATCAACATATGGAATGGAATCATCCTATGCATTTGAACTACACAATCATAACATAGCATCACGAAGGTAGTAGTTAACCAGAAATAAATATTTAGATAGAATCTAAATATCTATAATGGTCAATAGTAGCCAAACATATACATCACATATATAATAATACACAAGCAATTGTTGTATAGGAAAAACGAACCAACATTACAAACCAAACACATGTCAACTAATATAAACTAGTTTTAAAACACATCAAATAAATAACAATTGTCATATACGTAACATGGTAATACAAGCCAATGTAACATTATTCTACCACAAGAAAGAACATGTCATTTTTAATAATAACAATTAACCACAAATAAATATTTAGATGCTTCTAAATATTTATAATGGTTAACATCAAGCATAATCAAAGATCAAGCATAACAACTATTACCAAGTAATTGTAAAATAAGAGTCAACCAATACTATGGAAGAAGCCTATTAAACAACTAAATAATAAGACACATGTTATACAAGGCATGTGAATATAGAATCAGAAATATGTTTCTACTAACAACCGAACCATCAGACTTACAAGCTATCATGACAAGATATTAAACTAGAACATTGTCTTAATAATAAAGAACTACTATTACTAATAACCACTAGGAATTATAACATCACCACATGCTTAAAATAACAAAGCACGATGCACACACTAAGAGTATGATCAAAGCACAGCTCTATGGACATCATATAAGACTCGTCCTAAGCATATTATGCTCCATAGCAACAAGTATTAAAGCACTCATGTCATAAAACTAAAATGATACGAAGTTAAAAATATATAAGAAATACCAAGAACAACTATAACACACAGATCATCATAAGACATGAGAGATTTGTAGGCACACAAGAATGTAGTGAAAGGATAAACTGAATATAAAGAGTAAACATGGTTGCTCATCAGATGAGTTGCATGCTATGGTTCACATATAATACAACTCATATCTAAAACATAACGTAATTTATAAGAACTAACATAAATAGGAAGCATGGCAATAGAACACAATCCTAGGAGACTAGTTATGACATGTACAACCATGGGCATGGATTAACACGCAACAATACCATGCTAGCTATGAGAAATAAACATATGAATGTAGCATACTAAGCATGTAGGAAATTAAACAAGTAGATCATGACATCAAACAAATCAAGATGTAATATAATACTCCCTCCGTTCCTTGATGTAAGGTGTATAGTTTTCTTTAAAAAGTCAAACTTTTATATTTTTGACCAAATGTATAGTTAAAAATATCAACATCTATGATATTTAAGAAATATAATATAAAAATACATTTCAAGATGAGTTTGATGGTACCCTTTTTGTATAATTAACATAAATATATTTATCTACAAATTTGGTCAAAGTTGAATAAGTTTGACTTTTTTAAAGAAACTATACACCTTATAATTAGGAATGGAGGGAGTAGCATGAAAAACATGATGTCGTGCATTTTTTCTTGTAAGATCTACACTTAATAAATAAATATATAACAAGTAGGTATCATACAAGATGTGCGTTGATACACCATGCAATACATTCTAGTTATACAATCACAAAAACATGAGATGGTATTGATAAAGAACAAATGACTAAATAAAATAATGTAGAGATCAAGAAACTACTATCATGTAAATCTACAAAGTGAGCGCTAACCATATGTATGTACATAGAATACTAACTAGCAATTTAGCACATTGGGATGTACAACTAAATCATGCATTCGACTTGAGAAAGTGATATAACGTCATGATAACCAACTAAGCATGCATCGATAATGCCAAGGTAAATAAAACACACATGATAATTACCAAGAGATAATAAACTAAGTTCCATGCCACAAGAATAAATTCTATGAAGCCATAAAAATAAAACCATAGCATACAAAAATATCAAACATGCATGTAATCTTAGATAATAAATAATATCTTCATAATAAAATTGCCAACTACACAAAAGGTGTCACTAAAAGATCACAGAACATGCCATGTCACATGAATTTAGATAGTAAGAAAGTGATCACTAAAAATCTAGACGCTAATAATATACCTACAACACGGAATTTGCACAAAGCATGACTAAGTTCTAAAACAACATATACTAATTCATGGCACCTAGTAAAAAGAAACTAGATGTCACATTTAATTTCAAAGAACAACAACATAGAACATGACATGAATTGAATTTAAGAAAACAAACATGCAGCATGACGGAAACGAATATATAAATCATATTTAAATAAATCAAGAAACCGTTCATAGTAATTCTACGAAATTATAAGCATGATAAACATTTACTAATTTTATACACGCGCAAGCAAGGACTACAAGATATATCTAACACTATCAACATGAACTATATTTAGCAACTCAATAAAATCTAGATTAAATATATGAAACGCCGAACATGGCAATCAATCATAAAAATTAGTACACATGCATAAAAAGAACTATATGCAATAACAAAATTATCAGGACAAAAAAACACATACAAATATTATAATAATTTAAGAAAAAGTAAAATAAATCAAATAAATTATATGTCACTTCTAGGATTATAAAACAATTAGAGGCGACTCCTACGCATATCACGGACATGTGGCAAAATAATATACTAACACAAAGTTCACCGATAAACTACTACATAAGATACTAATTCACAAAAACTAATACAAAAACATATCACACTACAACATGATCTACGAAATTAACTATATTAAAAATATATTCTAATTAACATGAACGACTAAATAAAATCTACACTAAATTTCTATTGACCAAACAAGCAATCTAACTTCACTAGTGGGTTTCTATGATGATAAGAAGTATATGATATATTGGGCACGAAGTGATCCGAGGAACAAAAACTACGAGAATATGGTGATGCCATCGGATGGTCACCGATTTGGATGGTCGCGGCCAACTAGAGAAATACATCAAACTATGATGTCTAGAAGATAGGTTAAACATGTTTGAGTGCACATGCAAAAGGAATTCGATAGAAACTCACCGAGTGTCATGAATCAAAGCGATAAACTCGACGAACAGTGTGCGCGTACATGGAAAGTTCTTCACGTGTGTTCAATGGAATGAGTTTCTTCTTCTCTGAATGGATTCATAGCGTGGAGGAGAAACTTCTGGCGCAAAGGCACGGATAGAGATGGCCTACACCACCAAGCTTGACCACCGGCGTCCATGGAACTTCAAAAGTTTAAAGAGAGGTCTTCGAGAGAGTAGGAAGGGAAAGAGCAGGAAAAGTGGTGGAATTGGAAGAGGAGGTTGAGGAGCACATCCTTATATAGTTGAATTTGGAAACTGAAGCAATTAAAGGAAGAATGAAGAGAGGTGCATAGTGCTGGTACGTTTCCTCTGTGTGTTAATGGTATGAGGCTGTGTAGGTGAAGGTGGAGGTGGAAGAGGAAGAAGAAAGGATCGGTCACCCTGAAGGAAATGGGCTAATGGCCCAAGTGGAAAGGAAATATTGAAATAAGGAAAAGAAAAGGAGGTTGGGCTAAGCCCATGTGGTTTGGAAGAAACAAAAGAAATAAAGATTGACTTCACATAGGAATAAAATAAATAAATAAAACATATTGTGCTAGAGAATTTTGGCTAGAGTTTGATAGAGGAAAATAATTAGGATTTTCCGGAAAGGAAAATCTAGAAAATAAATAAAAGATCAAAAAAAATCAAAAGAAAATTCAAAATACAATTGCGCATAATTTAATATGCGAGAGACAGAAAAATAAATATTCGACAAAAAGAACAATAAAACTAAAAATTTAATTTAAGTTGGCATTAGTTCAAATTAAATTCTTCAAAATTATGAAAACTCAATTTAAGCTTTTAAAGACCAAATAAAATAAATGAAATTTTTTGGCCCTAATTTTTGGAAAACTTTTTCTTAAACATTTCGAGCATCGGGATGTTACAGGAGCAGATCAAGGTCGATCCTCAAGTTGCATTGATTAAGGATCTTGTTACTAATGATGCTTTAGATTCCAATAAAAAAATTGTGTTGTTTCCACTAACCTTGTCACAGCCAAGAATAAAGGCCCAATTTCAGGTACTCCAGTAGTATCTGTCAAAATAGGAGATCACAATTATTATGGGCTATGCGATTTGGGATCGAGTGCTAGTGCTATACCGTATTCACTTTATCAAGAGATCATGGGTGAGATTTCACCTTGTGAACTTGAAGAAGTTGGTGTTACTATTTGTCTTGCAAACAGAGCAACTATCTCTCCTATCGGAATTGTGAGAGACATTGAAGTCTTATGCGGAAAGTTAAAATATCGTACCGACTTTCTAGTACTTGGTTCAGTAAGGGATAATTTTTGTCCTATTAATTTCGATAGACCTTTTCTCAGAACTTGTGGAGCTATAATAGATTGCAAGAAAGGTAAAGTTTCTGCTGAATTCAACGGTGAGCCATATGAATTTAACTTTTCTAAGTTCTCTAAGTAGCCTCGTGGTACTAATTTGCCTAGTAACGATAAGATTATTGAAGTTATTGTTTCCATTGCTATTCCTCCTAATGATCCTTTGCAGCAATATATGGAGGACCACAAGAATGATTTGCATATATGATACGTCCAAAATGCATCACTATTTTATATAGTAAGTCTTTCTTATTCATTGATATATTTCATGATATGATGTTATTCTTATGTTTTTTTGGCTTATTTTACACAGTTTGCAACTTTCCGGTGCCGAAGCAGCAGGCACAGGATTCAGCGGTAAAAAGTGGACGCTGAGTTGCTGAAGAAGAACACCTCCAAATTACCTGAAAATCGACGGAGGCTGTTTTCCAGAAGGATCACGAGGACACGCAAAAGAGCGACCAGAGGGGGACCACAGGGTGCCCAGGCGACCACCTGGCGCGGCCCCACCCCTGGCCGCGCCGGGAGGGCGCCTGGACCCCCGGGGCCACTCCCGGCTCGCCCCTCTGGCCTATATACTCCTCGTCGTCCAAAAACCCTAAAAAGAGGAGAGTTTCCGGAGTTCCGCCGCCGCTCCGTGGCGGAAACCTACAGAGAAGAAAAGCCATCTCTGGAGGGCAGATTCCGCCGGGGAGATCACCTCCCGGAAGGGGAGATCGTCGCCATCGTCATCACCATCGTCACGGGCACCATCGAGATCATCATCAACATCATCCCCATCATCAGAACCATCTCCACCTCCATCCAATCTCGTCTCACAATTGCAACTCGTGTTGTAATCCGTACTATCTATCCTCTCTACTCTATCGGTGTTGATTACTACTTTGTGGTGAATGCTATTGAGTTTTGTTGGAGAAATATTATTGTGTTCAGATTGTTTATCATCTATTTATCCCCACTGATCATGATCTCTTTTATGTCTTGTGAGTAGTTACTTTAGTTATTGAGGACATGGGAGAAGTCTAGTTGTTAGTAGTCCTATGATGTTGAAGTAATTTGTGTTGTTTGATATTTAAGTTGTATTGTTATTTTACTAGTGGTGTTGTGTGAGTCGAACACTCAACACTTCGCCTTCTTAAGGACCTAGGGGAATACATTATGTATTAAGAATGCTTACGGTGGGTTGCCGGAGTGACAGAAACCTAAACCCCAGTTTGCACACTTTTTCACAAGGGACTAATGGATCCTTGATCTTATTGTTGTGGTTAGACTTTGCCTTAATTTCTATCTTTTATTTGCGGATGCTTGCAAGATGTTTAATCATAAGAGTGCACTTATCTTAGTCTAGAAGGTGTGCTAGCATAGATCCACCCACTCAACACTTATCAACACTGCTCATAGTACTGATACGGATTATGGCGAAAGCACATGACTACCTCTCCCGTGTGTCCTTAAGAACACTTTAGCTTTTATAAGTTCAGTTGCTAGGCCTATCCTTTGCTCATAAAGGATTGGGCCACTCGTTACTCTCCAGTACCTTTTACTTTGCTCGTTTTTACTTTCCTGTCGCTTATACCAAGAAAACCCCTAAAAAGTTATCTTTCAGTGCTTGCAGTTATCTCCTTACCAAAGTCACTTGCTACTACCTTCTGCTCCTCGTTGGGTTCGACACTCTTACTTATCGAAAACACCGCAATAGATCCCTCTACGTTGAGGGTCATCAAGCTGCGTTTTGTGGCGCCGTTGCCGGGGAGTGTAGCGCTATTAGTAAGTGAGGCTGGTAAGGAAGTTTTTATATTTCTGTTTTAGTTTTGCTGTTGCTGCTTTTGTCCTTATGGACACCCCTACTATTGGATCGTTGTTCTTGGGGAGCCGCCCCACCACTAAGGTAGTCACTCCTGCCCCTACTGAAATTGTGCCTTATAAGATACCATCTGGTATTATCGATTATGTCCTAGCTAATCGCTATGCAGGAGACAGACATCCAAGTGAACACTTGCTATATTTATCACAACTATGTTCATTATTCAAGCTTGCAGGTGTGTCACTGGAGTTCCTTATGAAGAAATTATTCTCCGTATCGCTTATAGACAAAGCTTCAGATTGGTATAAGCTCCTCGATAACTCACATTCTCTTAATTGGGAAGAGCTTATGTCTCTCTTTTATACAAAGTTTTACCCTCTTCATGAAGTTTATCGAGACAGGAATTACATCTATAACTTTAGGTCTCGCGATGGAGAGAGCATCGCTCAAGCTTGGGGGAGACTTAAATCCCTAATGTTCAAATGTCCTATCCATAAGCTTCCCAAAGATATTATACTTACAAATTTTTATGCCATGCTTTCTCTTCAGGATAAGGAAAGGCTGGATACCTCCTCTAGCGGGGTATTTCAGACAAAGAGCGTTGAAGAAAGATGGGATCTCATCGAAAGAATCCAGAAGAATACTGAAGACTGGGAAATCGATAAAGGTATTGAACCTGCTATAAATTATGAGCATGATTATATTGAGAGCTATGTGAAAACTGATTATTTTAATACCTTTTGCTCTAAGATTGGTCTGGATTCCCATCTAATGATTGATTTTTGTAAGAACTTTGCCTCTCATATTGATTCTTCTAAGATGAAGAAGGATCAGTACCATAAGCCTTTCAAAGAAGTATCTATTGATATTCACATTGCTGATCCCATTTTTCCTGCAGTTATATATGAATAGCCCCCTTTTCCTTCAAGAATAAGGGAGCACTCTTTTGTGACAGGCATTATAAATAAAATTGAGAGAAGAACAGGAGAACCTGAGGACCAGATCAGAGTCGATCCTCAAGTTGCTATGGTTAAAGATTTAGTTACTAATGATGTTTCAGAATCTATTATAAATTTTTGTGTTGTTTCAACTAACATTGTCACAGCCAAGAATAAAAGCCCAATTTCAGGTACACCAGTTGTATCTGTTAAAATAGGAGATCACAATTATTACGGGCTATGCGATCTGGGATCAAGTGCTAGTGCGATTCCTTATTTTCTTTATCAAGAGATCATGAGTGAGATTTCACCCTGTGAACTCGAAGAGATTGATGTTACTATTCATCTTGCAAACAAAGCTACTATCTCTCCCATTGGGATTGTGAGAGATGTTGAAGTCCTATGTGGGAAGGTAAAGTATCCTACCGACTTTCTCGTACTTGGTTCAGTACAAGATAGTTTTTGTCCTATTATTTTTGGTAGACCTTTTCTCAGAACTTATGTAGCTATTATAGATTGCAAGAAAGGTAAAGTTTCTGTTGAATTCAACGGTGAGCCATATGAATTTAACTTTTCTAAGATTTCCAAGCAGCCTCGTGGTACTGAATTACCTAGTGATGATAAAATTGTTGAAAGTATTGCTTCTATTGCTATTCCCCCTAATGATCCTTTGCAGCAATACATGGAGGACCATGAGAATGATACTCATATGCAGGAAAGAAATGAAATTGATGAAATCTTCTTGAGACAACCTGCTATCCTGAAGCACAACCTTCCGGTTGAACCTTTAGGAATTCTATCCAAACCAAAAGAAGACCCGGTGTTTGATCTCAAACCTCTTCCCGAAACGCTCAAGTATGCTTATTTAGATGAAAAGAAAGTATATCCGTTATTATCAACTCTAACCTTTCAGGATATGAAGAAGAGCGATTATTGGAAATACTTCGTAAACACCGTGGTGCAATTGGCTATACCCTTGATGACCTTAAGGGAATTAGTCCATCTATCTGTCAACATACTATCAACCTCGAGCCCGATGCTAAACCTATTGTTGACCATCAACGACGGTTGAACCCAAAGATGATGGATGTTCTGAGGACTGAAATCCTTAAGCTTCTAGCCGCAGGTATTATCTACCCTATAGCCGATAGTAAGTGGGTAAGTCCAGTTCATCGTGTTCCTAAGAAAGGAGGGACAACTGTAGTCCCTAATGATAAGAATGAACTAATACCTCAGAGAATTATTATTGGATATAGAATGTGTATTGATTACAGGAAGTTGACCAAGGAAACTAGGAAGGACCACTACCCGCTGCCCTTTATTGATCAGATGCTTGAGAGGTTGTCGAAAAACACCCACTTTTCCTATCTTGACGGGTACTCTGGCTTCTCTCAAATTCATGTTAACACTGCCGATCAAGAGAAGACCACTTTCACTTGTCCTTATGGTACTTATGCTTACAGGTGTATGCCTTTTGGTTTATGCAATGCCCCTGCTACTTTTCAGAGATGTATGTCTGCAATATTTCATGGTTTCTGTGAGGAGATTGTGGAAGTCTTCATGGACGATTTCTCCGTCTATGGAACTTCCTTTGACCACTGTCTCCACAATCTTAATAAAGTTTTGCAGAGATGCGAGGATACAAATTTAGTTCTAAACTGGGAAAAGTGCCACTTCATGGTTAACGAAGGGATCGTGCTTGGCCACAAGATTTCCGAGAGGGGAATTGAAGTGGACAAGGCTAAGATTGAAGCTATCGAAAGGATGCCCTATCCAAGGGACATTAAAGCTATTCGTAGTTTTCTCGGTCATGTTGGTTTCTATAGAAGATTTATTAAAGACTTTTCTAAAACCTCGATACCCCTCACTAATCTTCTCCAGAAGGATGTTCCTTTTGTATTTGATGAAGATTGTAAGGAGGCTTTTGAAGTTCTTAAGAAAGCTTTAATAACCGCTCCTATAGTACAACCGCCTGACTGGAGTTTGCCCTTTGAAATTATGTGTGATGCTAGTGATTTTGCTGTTGGAGCTGTTTTAGGACAAAGGGTTGATAAAAAGTTGAAGTTTATATATTATGCTAGTAAGACCCTTGATAGTGCTCAAAAGAATTATGCTACTACTGAGAAGGAATTCTTAGCAGTAGTGTTTGCTTGTGATAAGTTTAGGCAGTATATTGTTGATTCTAAAGTTATTATTCATACTGACCATGATGCCATTAAGTATCTTATGACGAAGAAGGATGCCAAACCAAGACTCATCAGATGGGTACTCCTTCAAGAATTTGACTTGCAGATTGTTGATAGAAAAGGAGCAGACAACCCTGTAGCGGACAATCTTTCAAGGATGGAAGATATACCGCATGATCCCATCCCAGTCAATGACATTTTTCCAGACGAACAACTTGCCGTTGTTAAAGTACAATCTCTTTCCGATCCTTGGTTTGCAGATTATGCTAATTTTATCGTTGCAAAGTATTTGCCTCCATTTTTAACATTTCAGCAAAGGAAGAAATTCTTCCATGATTTGAGGCATTACTTTTGGGATGACCCACATCTTTTCAAAGAAGGTCCAGACGGGATCGTGAGAAGATGCATACCGGAACACGAGCAGAAGGAAATTCTCAAGCAATGTCACGATAGTCCCTACGGAGGACATCACGCCGGTGAGAGGACCGCAAATAAGGTTCTCCAATCAGGTTTTTATTGGCCTACTCTCTTTAAAGATGATAGAAATTATGTTTTATCCTGTGATAAATGTCAGAGAGTTGGTAATATTAGTAGGAGGAATGAGATGCATATGAATTACTCACTAGTGATTGAGCCTTTTGATTGCTGGGGTTTTGATTTTATGGGTCCTTTTCCTTCTTCGCACAAGTACACTCACATATTAGTTGCTGTTGATTATGTAACCAAGTGGGTCGAAGCAATCCCCACTGAGAGTGTTGATCACAAGACATCTTTCAAAATGCTCAAAGATGTAATTTTTCCTAGGTTTGGTGTACCTAGGTATCTCATGACTATTGGAGGATCACACTTCACGCATGGAGATTTTAGAAAAGCTTTAGCCAAGTACGATGTCAATCATAGGATTGCGTCACCGTACCATCCTCAAACTAGTGGGCAAGTTGAGCTCACCAATAGAGAGATCAAGTTGATCTTGCAAAAGACAGTTAACAGAAATAGGAAGGACTGGTCAAATAAGTTAGGAGATGCTTTGTGGGCGTATAGAACTGCTTACAAAAACCCCATGGGCATGTCTCCCTATAAAATGGTCTATGGCAAGGCTTGCCATTTGCCATTAGAGTTAGAACACAAAGCTTTCTGGGCTGTTAGAGAGCTTAATGCTGACCCAAAGTTAGCTGGTGAAAAGCGTCTCATGAACTTGACTTCTCTAGATGAGTGGAGAAGTGAAGCTTACGAGAGCGCTAAAATGTTCAAGGAAAAGGTAAAGAAGTGGCATGACAGGAGGATTCTGAAACGTGAATTTAATGTTGGTGATAAAGTTTTATTGTTTAGATCCCGTTTCAGGTTTTCTCCAGGTAAACTACTTTCCAGGTGGGAAGGGCCATTTCATATCGAAGAAGTCTACCGGTCTGGTGCAATTAAGATTAACAATTTTGAAGGCACCAAACCTCAAGTTGTGAATGGGCAAAGACTCAAGCATTACATGGTGGGAGATCCCGTCAATGTTGATGTAAATATAATACGCACAACAACTCATGAAGAACATGTTGCATCCCTGTTTCAGACACCGACAGAAGCAGAATAAGAAAAGGTATGTATTACGGTAAGGAAACATCGCGAACCGCCATAAAAGTTCCATATTATGAGTTTTTACAAAATTAGGAAAATTCGAGGCCTAAGTGGAGCCGGAGAGGAGCCCCAGGGGGCCCAGGCGCCCCCCTGTCGCGCCCCACCCCCTGGCCGCGCCGGGAGGCCGCCTGGGCACCCAGGAGTCCATCTCCGACCCCACTTTGTCTCGTTACCTTCCTTTTGTTGCAGAAATTTTTGCTATATATTTACCCGGATCGTTCCGGCAACGTGTCTCGTGATTTCATGTGTTTTCTCTTCAATCTGTTTCTGCCAGGAGATCTTTTAGCTAGACCTAGGTTCCATGGCTTCCCCAAGTTCCCCCACGGACAAGTTCGTCGTCAACGTCATCAACCCTTACCCCTCTGAGGTGAAAAGGCACCCCCAGGTCCGTCGTGTGGAGGACGGTGTTCTCCACAAGGAAGATCTGAAGGGACCAGTCATGGAGGGGAGCACCGAGGAGCGGCTGAAGGATATGGAACATGAAGTCTTCAAGTTCAAGAAGATGGTGGAGCGTGGTGTTGAAGCCAACTTTGACATCAGGAACGAGATCGAGGTTTCCCATAAGAAAGAGATGAAGGAGATGTGGTCAAGTTTGTCCGCACTAGAAGAAAAAGTTTATCATCTCCAAGCACAAATCTATGATCTGCACAACCAGAACTGTGAGTATGAACTAAAGTTTCTGCGCATGGGTTTAGGTCAATGAAAAAAATAGCACGCTATAGCGTTTTGGGCAATGCCACGCTAAATGAATCTGTGTACAATGTCTCGCTAATAGCACGCTATAGCGCGAAATAGCACGCTAATAGCATATTTTTAGGGCCACGCTATTTTGTCATAGCACGCTATTTTTTACATTGGTTTAGGTGCTGAGTGTAGGATCCTGGAGACGGGAATGACCTTCGAGACTGGAGAGGAGCTACCATGGAAGCGCTTCGCCAAGGAGTAATTGATTGAGAAGAACAAGAATGAGGAGTAAATCTCCTCGGGTAATGGCATCCCCTCAGCTTGTTCCAAGCTTGGGGGAGTGCCGGGTATCTTTATCTTTATCTTTATCTTAGTCTTTTAGAGTCAAGTAGAGTCGTATCATGTCTAGGGAGTTTATTATATGAAATAGGTGTTTGCATCAAGGCCTATCACTCCGTCTGTGGAGAGATTGTATCCGTGAGTGTGGAGTCGTCTATAATGGAATATTAATGAGAAGTCTATTGGTTCCTTCGCTGCACTCGGTATTCTCTTCACGCAATCGGCATCACATGACGATTCTTATGGGGAGTATTGACCTTATATCAGGTATGGCTTTGGAAAATTTATTTAATTTTGGCAAACATAGCTTTGGTCTTGACAACATGCATGTTTTCTCAAGTAGCGACATAGCCAAAACCTTTATGTTATTATGCTTGAAGTGTTATGTTGACAAGGAAGACAACTTGATGTGTTATACTTACCTTAATGTTTATGCCTTATATGTTTTGCATCTAAATTAGCATCATTTGTCTGTTCTCTCAAAGCCCTTGCTAGCCAAACTCTTTGCCAAGTAGATTTCTGCTTGTGCGTCCTTACCCTGAAACCATTACCTTCCATATGAGTCCACCATACCTTCCTATTCGTGGTATTCCCCTACCACTCCTATAAGTATAGAATTTATGTGTTATCCTTAAATGTTCAAAATCTTCTGCTTTGTGCCTCTTGTTTAGCTCATGAGGTAGTAGTAGGTAATTCATGATCTTCTTAAGTTGGACAAGTTTTACCCTGGGATTGCATGTCTAATCTGCAAACCCATAATACGAGGAGGAACTGGCATGGGTGCGCCCAGCTCGAAAGATAATATAAACAAACAAACCCTCCTTCACGCTTGGTCTATGAGAAATCAGAAACTTTGGCAGTGATAAACAAAGGAGATTAAGGGGATGTGATCGTCCTCACTTGGGAGTCGTTCCTCGAAACTTGTTTATCTTGAGAAGTAATTGAGCTATCTATTAGCATTCGTTGACAAACTATGCACCGTCCCAAAATCTATTTTTATTCTGTTTGATTTAAGGATAGCACATGATTTTTCCCTGCTTGCCATTAACAAGGCCTTTCTTCCACCTTCATGTTGAGTCAGTTGTCCCACTTCCTTATTTTCCCTGAGAGAACAGGCATTTGATGTTGATGAGGATTCATCCATATAGAGCTGCATTAAGTTTTGCCATGCCACATCTTTGTTGACGTTATCTTTTGATAAGTAAGTTGTCTGCGAAGCAAGCATCTTCCTTTGTGTTAGCATTTGCACTTCATGACTATTAACATGTTCTTTCAAAAGCTTCAAATTGTCTTTAGTTGTCCTTTGACCAAGGATATGTTTGCCATAATTCGATGAGTTTTCTCAGCCCTACTTTTGATTATAATTGTTATTACTTTCTCATGAGGGCCTTATGATTTGAGGTTGATGTTGAGAATGCTTGAGTTTGATGAAGGAACCTTGATGCTTCTTGTCCGTATTTTATTTATCGACACTTCACTCTCTAAACTTGTGGACGCGTTTACCGAGCTCAATATTCGCTTGGGGACAAGCGAGGTCCAAGCTTGGGGGAGTTGATATGTCCAAAATGCATCACTATTTATATAGTAATTCTTTCTTATTCATTGATATATTTCATGATATGATGCTATTCTTATGTTGTTTTGGCTTATTTTACACAATTTTCAACTTTCCGGTACCGAAGCAGCAGACACAGGATTCAGCGGTAAAAAGTGGACTCTGAGTTGCTGAAGAAGAACACCTCCAAATTACCTGAAAATCGACGGAGGCTGTTTTCCAGAAGGATCACGAGGACACGCAAAAGAGCGACCAGAGGGGGCCACAGGGTGCCCAGGCGGCCACCTGGGGCGGCCCCACCCCTGGCCGCGCCGGGAGGGCGCCTGGACCCCCGGGGCCACTCCCGGCTCCCCCCTCTGGCCTATATACTCCTCATCGTCCAAAAACCCTAAAAAGAGGAGAGTTTCCGGAGTTCCGCCGCCGCTCCGTGGCGGAAACCTACAGAGAAGAAAAACCATCTCTGGCGGGCAGATTCCGCCGGGGAGATCACCTCCCGGAAGGGGAGATCGTCGCCATCTTCATCACCATCCTCACGGGCACCATCGAGATCATCATCAACATCATCCCCATCATCAGCACCATCTCCACCTCCATCCAATCTCGTCTCACAATTGCAACTTGTGTTGTAATCCGTACTATCTATCATCTCTACTCTATCGGTGTTGATTACTACTTTGTGGTGAATGCTATTGAGTTTGGTTGGAGAAATATTATTGTGTTCAGATTTTTTATCATCTATTTATCCTCACTGATCATGATCTCTTTTATGTCTTGTGAGTAGTTACTTTAGTTCTTGAGGACATGGGAGAAGTCTAGTTGTTAGTAGTCATATGATGTTGAAGTAATATGTGTTGGTTGATATTTAAGTTGTGTTGTTATTTTCCTAGTGGTGTTGTGTGAGTCGAACACTCAACACTTCGCCTTATCAAGGACCTAGGGGGATACATTGTGTATAAAGAATGCTTACGGTTGGTTGCCGGAGTGACAGAAACCTGAACCCCAGTTTGCACGCTTTTGCACAAGGGAACAATGGATCACCGATCGTATTGATATGGTTAGGCTTTTGCCTTAATTACTATCTTGTATTTGCGGATTCTTGCAAGGTGTTTAATCATAAGAGTACACTTATCTTAGTCTAGAGGGTGTACTATCATAAATCCACCCACTCAAGACTTATCAACACAGCTCATAGTACCGATACGGATTATGGCGAAAGCACATGACTACCTCTCCCGTGTGTCCTCAAGAACACTTTAGCTTTTATAAGTTCAGTTTCTAGGCCTCTCCTTCTCTCAGAAAGGATTGGGCTACTCGTTACTCTCCAGTACCTTTTACTTTGCTCGTTTTTACTTTCCTGTCGCTTATACCAAGAAAACCCCTAAAAAGTTATCTTTCAGTGCTTGCAGTTATCTCCTTACCAAATTCACTTGCTACTACCTTCTGCTCCTCGTTGGGTTCGACACTCTTACTTATCGAAAACACTGCAATAGATCCCTCTACGTTGAGGGTCATCAATATACAGGAGAGAAATGAGTTGGACGAAATATTCTTAAGACAACCTGCTATCCTAAAGCACAACCTTCCAGTTGAGCCTTTGGGAATTTTATCTAAACCAAAAGAAGATCCAGTGTTTGATCTTAAACCTCTTCCTGATACGCTCAAATATGCTTATTTAGATGAAAATAAAGTATATCTTGTTATTATCAATTCTAACCATTCAGGGTATGAAGAAGAGCGACTATTGGAAGTACTTCGCAAACATCGAGGTGCAATTGGCTATACCCTTGATGACCTCAAGGGGATTACTCCATCTATTTGTCAACATACCATCAACCTTGAGCCTGATGCTAAACCAGTTGTTGATCACTAACGACGGTTGAATCCAAAAATTATGGATGTTGTAAGGACTAAGATTCTCAAGCTTCTAGCCGCGGGTATTATCTACCCTATAGCTGATAGTAAGTAGGTAAGCCCGGTTCATTGTGTTCCAAAGAAAGGTGGTACAACTGTGGTTCCTAATGATAAGAATGAACTAATACCTCAGAGAATTATTATTGGATATAGAATGTGTATTGATTACAGGAAGCTGAACAAGGCAACCAGGAAGGACCACTACCCGTTGCCGTTCATCGACCAAATGCTTGAAAGGTTATCCAAAAATACTCACTTTTGTTATCTTGATGGTTATTCTGGCTTCTCTCAAATTCATGTTAACACTGCTGATCAAGAGAAGACCACTTTTACTTGTCCCTATGGTACTTATGCTTACAAACGTATGCCTTTTGGTTTGTGTAATGCCCCTGCTACTTTTTAAAGATGTATGTCTGCTATCTTTCATGGTTTTGTGAACAAATCGTGGAGGTATTCATGGACGATTTCTCCGTCTATGGAACCTCCTTTGACCATTGTCTCCACAACCTTAATAAAGTTTTGCAGAGATGTGAGGAGACAAATTTGGTGCTTAACTAGGAGAAGTGCCACTTTATGGTCAACGATGGAATTGTTCTTGGCCACAAGATTTCCGAGAGGGGAATTGAGGTGGACAGGGCCAAGATCGAAGCAATTAAAAGGATGCCCTATCCAAGGGACATCAAAGGTATTCGTAGTTTTCTCGGTCATGATGGTTTCTATAGAAGATTTATTAAAGACTTTTCTAAGACTTCAAGACCCCTCACTAATCTTCTCCAGAAGGATGTTCCTTTTATTTTTGATGAAGATTGTAAGGAAGCCTTCGAAGTTCTTAAGAAAGCTTTAATAACCGCTCCTATAGTACAACCACCTGATTGGAATTTACCCTTTGAAATTATGTGTGATGCTAGTGATTTTGCTGTTGGAGCTGTTTTAGGGCAAAGGGTTGATACGAAATTGAATGTTATATATTATGCTAGCAAAACCCTTGATAGTGCTCAAAATAATTATGCTACTACTGAGAAGGAATTCTTAGCAGTAGTGTTTGCTTGTGATAAGTTTAGGCAGTATATTATTGATTCTAAGGTTATTATTCATACTGACCATGCTGCCATTAAGTTTCTTATGGAGAAGAAGGATGCCAAACCCAGACTCATCCGACGGGTACTCCTTCTTGAAGAATTTGTTTGCAGATTGTCGATAGGTAAGGAGCAGACAATTCGGTGGCGGATAATCTTTCAAGGATGGAAGATATACCGCATGATCCCATTCCAGTCAACGACAGTTTTCCAGACGAACAGCTAGATGTTGTAAAAGTACAATCTCTCTCCGATCCTTGGTTTGCAGATTATGCTAACTTTATCGTTGCAAAGTTTTTGCCTCTAGGTTTAACATTTCAGCAAAGGAAAAAGTTCTTCCACGATTTGAGGCATTACTTTTGGGATGACCCACATCTTTTCAAAGAAGGTCCAGATGGGATCGTGAGGAGATGCATACCGGAACACGAGCAGAAGGACATTCTCAGACAATGTCATGATAGTACATATGGAGGACATCATGCCGGTGAGAGGACTGTACATAAGGTTCTTCAATCAATTTTTTATTGGCCTACTCTCTTTAAGGATGCTAGAAATTATGTCTTATCCTATGATAAGTGTCAGAGAGTTGGTAATATTAGTAGAAGGAATGAGATGCCTATGAATTACTCTCTAGTGATTGAGCCTTTTGATTGCTGGGGTTTTGATTTTATGGGTCCTTTTCCTTCCTCGCACAAGTACACTCACATTTTAGTTTCAGTTGATTATGTAACCAAGTGGGTAGAGGCAATCCCCACTGAAAGTGCTGATCCCAAGACATCTTTGAAAATGCTCAAGGATGTAATTTTTCCTAGGTTTGGAGTACTCAGGTACCTCATGACTGACGGGGGTTCACACTTTACGCATGGAGCTTTTAGAAAAGATTAAGCCAAGTACGATTTCAATCATAGAATTGCTTCACCGTACCACCCTCAAACTAGTGGGCAAGTTGAGCTCGCCAATAGAGAGATCAAGTTGATCTTATGGAAGATAGTAAATAGAAATAGAAAAGATTGGTCAAATAAGTTAGGAGATGCTTTGTGGGCGTATAAAACCGCTTACAAAAACCCCATGGGCATGTCTCCCTATAAGATGTTCTATGGCAAGGCTTGCCATTTGCCATTAGAATTAGAACACAAAGCTTTCTGGGCTATTAGAGAGCTTAATGCTGACCCGAACTTAGCTGGTGAAAAGCGTTTCGTGAACTTGACTTCTCTAGATGAGTGGAGAAGTGAAGCTTACGGGAGCGCTAAAATGTTCAAGGAAAAGGTAAAGAAGTGGCACGATAGGAGGATTCTTAAACGTGAATTTAATGTTGGTGATAAAGTTTTGTTGTTTAGATCCCGTTTCAGGTTTTCTCCAGGTAAACTACTTTCCAGGTGGGAAGGGCCATTTCATATTGAAGAAGTCCACCGCTCGGGTGCAATCAAGATTAATAATTTCGAAGGCACCAAACCTCAAGTTGTGAATGGGCAAATACTTAAGCATTACATAGCAGGAGACCCTGTCAATGTTGATGTGGATTTGGTATACACAACAACTCATGAAGAACATGTTGCAACTGATGGGTTCGTAGCAAGGAAAACAAAAAAAAATTCCTACGCATAAACAACCAACAAGCCAAGATCTAATCTAGGAGATGTAAGCAACGAGTAGGATGTCATAGAAGAACTCACCCTCGAAGACTTAAAATGTTACGAGATTAAATCTCGTGGATGATGTAGTGGTTCACTTGCCGATCTCAAGATCGCGATGATGTACGCTGAGCGTCTCCGTGCTCGGTCACACGTACAGCTTGATGACGACCTCCGTTCCCTCGATCCAGCGGGGCAGCGGAAGTAGAGGATCCCCGGAAATCCAGCAGCACAACAACGTGATGCGGTGAAGAATCCCACGGTCAGGGCTTCGCCAAGCGGAAGACCATGGTATGGAGCAGCGGGTGGAGAGGAAGGGAGGTGAGGCAAGTGTATGGGAGGGGAAGCCCTCACCCTCCTTTTATAGGGGAGGAGTGGGCAGCCCAAGAGGGGGGGGGGCGTTTAACACCCTCAGTGTCATGTAACAGTAATCACTTTTTGTTAATGATAATTACTGTTACTAATCTCACTTTGATCATCTTTGCATTTGATCACTCCAAAAATCCTTTTGGTTGATATTAAAAACAAAGTGATAAATAAAACTTTGTCCAAAATTTTGGAACCAATTTTGTTAAATGCCTAAACATAAGTGGACCATGTTAAACCAACATTGGGTATTAATTGCAATATTTTAATATTGCAAACAATTCAAACTAGTGCTAAAACAGCCCCTTTCACTAGTTGCATAATAAAAACAAATATTAAATGATTTTATAAAAGCTTCAAACTTTTTGTAGCAGTAGTCTAAAATGGAACAATAATATTGGAGCAGGTTACAAGTTTTACAAAAATGTTAAATCAACTAAAATAATTAAAAACAGAAAAGAAAAAGAAAAGAAAAGAAAAATAAATAAATAAAACCTATCTACCGCAAAGGGGCGAGGCCCACCCCTTTTCCCTCCCCTCTCCCATGGGCCAGCCACCCCGGCCCAAACCGCCCCCTCCCCCCCCCCCCACGTCTTCTTCTTCCTGTAGACAGGGAGGCGTGGCGCCCATCCCCCGGCTGCCCCCGCCGTGGGCGCCGTGGCGGCCATCCACCGGCCGGCGTGGAGGCTATTTGAGGCCGCCCCTGAGCCCCGGTAAACCTAGTTCTCCCCCGCCTCCATTCCCTCCACCTCGCGCGCCGTTCTCTCCCTGGACGAACTCGCCCGTGCGTCGTTCTTCTTCCCCCCACCCGAGCCCGTCGTCGTCGGAGCCTGGGGCTAGAGACCTCGCCTGGCCGCTCCTCCTCGCCCCTGGATCTCCTCTGCCTCGACCCCGTTTCCCCCTCCCGCGCCGTTCCTCGTCGCCGGAGGACTCCAGCGCCCCGGATTCGAGCCGTGGCTCCGCCCCCGGCTCACAACGCCGCCGCCCCGGCACACCTGCTCCGGCGCCCCCCCCCCCCCCCGACCACCGCAGCACATCCCCCACATCCCAGTGAGCCGCTCGCCTCCACCCCTGCCCTCCCCTCTCCCCTAGCTGCGCTTACGTTCCGCCCCGGCCGCCATGAGAATGGAGCTCGAGCTCCCGAGCTCGGCCCGCCGATGCGGCGCCCTGGGGACCCCGCACTTGGTCAGCCGCGGCCTCGCCGCTCCGGTCCAGCCGTCGTACCCCAGCCTCTACTCTTGGCCTTGGCCGCCCAGCCCCCGCCGTGCCACGGCTCCTCGCCGACGAGCCCGCACGGGTGGCCACGGGGCTAACCCACCTGTTAACCACCCCCTTTGGCCTCTGATAAGTGGGCCCGGCCATGCTTAATTAGGGGTTAATCCCCAATCAGTGTAATTCCACTATTAAGTTAACAACAAACTGTTGTGAATAATTAGGAGAATCTAAACTAGATCAAACCGCTAAGCGGTTCCTCCCGCCAAGGGACGCTTCACCTCGTCGGGGGCATGCCATCTCTTCGGGTGGACGCGCCGTATCCTCCGGAGTCGGTTGCAACTTGTATATATTGTGCACTCCAGTGCAAATCAAGATAAGGAATTCATTTCGATTCTTCAATACGTTATCAGCACGTAGAACTACCAGAGAAGAGCAAAAGAAAAGAGCAAAAGAGAAGAGAAGAAGCCGCCGCCTTTGAGATGTCGTCGCTCACCTCCTTCTTCTTTCGCCTGATGCAAGAGGACGGCCGCTGGTGCCGTCTTGCTGCCCGTCGCCGCCGCCGGGCTGCTACCGGACGTGGCCTGGGCGCCGCTGGTCGCGCCCTGGGTGCCACTGGGCGTAGCATGGCCACCACTGGACGCGGAATGGACAACACGGGGCGTGGCAAGAGCGCCAATGTCCCCGTCGGCTTCATCGCCACCGCCGCGCACGCACCTGTCGGCCTCGGCGCCGCCTCCCCGCACGCTCCTGTCGGCCTCGGCGCCACCACCGCACACGTCTCCGTCAGCCTCGGCGCCACCGCTGCGCACGCCGGCCTCGACCCGCTGCACGCGCCTGCAACCGGGGCCCCGCCTCCACCGCCTCCTCCACCTGCGCACTGGGTGCCGCCGCGCACGCCGACGCCCGCGGCAGAGGAGGCAGGGACGAGTCGATTCCCTCCCGGCTTCGAGCCTGTGGAAGGCACCGCGACCAATGTCGAGAGGCGCTTGGGCCGCCTCTTCGGCCGCGCCGTGGCCGCCATCGACCGGCGCCCGAGCCGCCGCGCCGGGACGTGGGCTCCGGCGAGCCTCGGCCTCTCCAACGCCGACGCAGGTGACAGCAGCCACCCGGTGGACATGGCCTCCTCCTCCTCCTCTGGGGAGGGCTCCTGCGCGTCGCGCCGTAGCCGCCGGTGACCGCCGGCGTCGAGGAGGGGTGGCCGCCGGCGTCCTGCTTCGGTCGCGCCCCCGTACGGGAGAGAAGGGGGACGATGGGTGGTTACCTTATCCGTAACCGCCCCCCTCCCCTCTCCCCTTATGCGGTGACCCGGATGGGCCGGCCAAGGCCCACAGCGATGAGCGCCAGGCCGCTTTTTCCCCGTCGGCCAGTGGGCCAAAAGGCCGTCCAGGCCATTTTTACAGTTTTTTCTCCCTCTGTTTATTTCTAGTTTCTGTTTTATTTACTAGTCTAACCTAGTATTAGTTATTGTATTAATTCAGTAATGTATTTCTGTTTTAATACTGGATATAACTAGATGTATTTATATTATGTAATCTGTAATATAAATAAAAGTACCGGTTTTACACCGGAGATGATATGTTCTATGTGTATACCACATCATTAATTTAATTAACATATCATCGCGATCGAGATTAATTTCTCTCGCACGACAGACTTGCAAATTTTTGACAAACAATTGAGGTTGACCCTTTTCAAGTTATACACTTGAGTCAAATTTTGCATTCTTATTACAAACCACGATGGTTTTTAATTTACTACTAGTAAATTAATTATCGTTGGTTCTCCATGTAGGTCGAAATGACTGCCAAAGAGTTTGAGGAGCTAGCCCTCAATGGCCAGAATTACCCTACATGGGCCATGGACATCAAGATCAGTCTTGCATCTCGCGGGATAGCACGTGCAATCCAGGACCCGGAGACTCCTCTCTCGGATGGAGCCGTGCCGCTGACAGAACAGCAAAACTATGCTGCCTTATTCATCATAAGGCACCATATTCATTCAGATCTCAAGTCTGAGTATTTACAGGAGGAATCTCCTAGTACTCTGTTTCTGTCCCTCAAAACGAGGTATGAACAGCAGAAGGCAGTAGTCCTGCCCGAAGCACTCCATGATTGGACTCACCTACGCCTTCAAGATTTCAAATCTATTGGTGAATACAATCACAAGGTTCATAAAATATGTTCCAAACTGCGTTTTTGTGAGAAGGAACCTAGTGAAGTGGAGAAGATAGAAAAGACTTTGTCTACTATGCTCCCTTCCGATCGGATCCTTCAACAGCAATACCGTGCTCGCAACTATGATGTTTATTCCGAGCTTATACACATGTTACTTCAGGCTGAAAAACATGATGAGCTACTCGCTAAGAATGGCTCTCAGCGCCCAGTTGGGGCACAACCCTTACCTGAAGTTCATTTGAATGTCGCGAATAGGCAGAAGTTTAATGATACCCCTAGGGGAAATCAACCAAACTTCCAACATAGGCGAAAGGGCAACAGGAACAAAAAGTTCAGAAACCCAGGCAAGGGAAAAGGCACTGCAAAGCACAAGTTTGACAAAACTAAGCTTTGCTACAAGTGTGGATGCTACTCGCACCCTACTGAAAAGTGCACCATGCCTAAGCATCTGGTTATGTTGTACCAGCAGTCCCAGGGACACAAAGCACCTCAGAAGAAAAGGTTTGAAGCCAACTTCAACCTTCATCCACGTAGCAATGATGGATCTGGTTCTTCGCATGATGTTCCTCCTGGAGTCATGATTCCATACCCTTTTGAGGATCCTGCTGAAACGGAGGACATGTTAATTGAGTATACCTCAAAGGACACATTTGGCGACTTCGACTAGTCCCACGTTCTCCATAGTGATCTACCTATTTAATGTCCATTTGTAATGATTGTAATAAGAACATAAGTGTGTTGTTGTTGTCTTTATATTGTATCAAACATATTTGATATAATAAGGTTGTAATTGTATCAACATATTTGATATAAATAAGATTGCATTCTATATATTAACATGAGTTTTTCTTATTGAAAATTCTTTGTTTTATATAGTTCTCTATGGGAACAATCCGATGGAAGAGGAATTATGCCTTGTGGACAGTGGCACCACGAACTCAATACTGAGGGAGATAAAATATTTCCAAACTCTGAAAAAGACAAATGGAGATATCTTAACTATTTCTGGACGCGATACGGTGATTGTTGGCACAGGACGTGCCATATTTACCCTCCCAAGCGGTACACAAGTGATAATTGAGGATGCTTTATTGTATCCCGATTCGTCCCGTACCCTAATCAGTTACCGAGATATCCGTAAAAATGGTTTTCACATTGAGACCCATGAAGACAACAAAGAGGAGTATCTACTCTTCACCAAAAATCACGGATATGGCAAAGAGGTACATGAGAAAATTCCCTCTCTATCATCTGGTTTGTACTATACGTACATCAAACCCGTAGAACATGTTGCATACAAAGTAATTTTTCAGAATGTTAACGCATTCCAAACATGGCATGATCGCCTTGGCCATCCTGGTATCGGGATGATGAGTAAAATTACTAGCAATTCCATTGGTCACAATTTGCTTGAGTCAAAATTTCCTCAATCTTCTGATTTTGTGTGCACATCTTGTGCCACGGGAAAGCTAATTTTGAGGCCTTCGCACCTCAAAATACAAGCTGAACCACTTCAGTTCCTTGAACGAATTCAAGGAGACATTTGTGGTCCCATTCAACCATTAACTGGACCTTTCAGGTATTTCATGGTTCTCATTGACGCATCTACACGATGGTCACATGTGTATCTTCTATCCACACGAAACCATGCATTTGCCAAGATAATGAGGCAAGTCATTAAGTTGCAAGCCCATTATCCTGAAATTCGAATTAAATCAATTCGAATGGACAATGCTGCAGAATTCTCCTCACGAGCTTTCAATGATTATTGCATGGCTTTGGGGATTGACGTTCAGCACTCTGTTCCATATGTCCAAACACAAAATGGTTTGGCTGAATCATTGATTAAGAGGATCAAACTCATTGCAAGACCTTTGTTAACGAATTGCAACTTGCCAACCTCATGTTGGGGTCACGCTGTTTTACACGCTACTGACCTGATACAACTGAGGCCAACTGCATATCACAGTACTTCCCCTCTGCAAATGGTACGTGGAAATCCTCCAAGCATTTCCCATCTGCGCAAGTTCGGATGAGCTACATACATCTCGATCTCACCACCACAGCGGACATCTATGGGCCCACACAGAAAACTGGGGATCTATGTGGGGTACAAACCGCCGTCGATTATCAAGTACCTGGAACCCCTTACTGGGGATCTATTCACAGCCTGTCACGCTGATTGCATATTTAATGAGGAACATTTTCCGGCATTAGGGGGAGATTTCAAGTACCAGAAAGAATGCCCAGAAATTGATTGGAATGCTCAAGCCATTTCACACTCTGATCCACGTACTCATGAGACCGAACTCCAAGTTCGGAAAATCATAAATTTGCAACATCTTGCAAATAATCTGCCAAATTCATTTACTGATCTAAAAGGTGTTACAAAATCCTTGAATCCGGCCAGAAATGCGCCTGAAAGAGTGGAGGTACCAATAAAAACCACTCAACTCCCTATTCCTAAAAAGAGGGGGAGTAGTACGGCCTCTGATTTGGATCCTGCTTCTAGCAAGCACCACAGGAAATCGAGGAGAAAAACCTCGGACACAGTAAATGCAAGTCAACTCAACGTTGACAAACACCTGATGGTAGTATACACCCAGTGGATGGGCAACCTCCACAACCCAGCTCCAGAGTGCACATACTGGCTGGGACATCGGAACACCCAAACTCACACATATTGGGAAATCATGAAGAGTCATCAAGGGTGCAGGAGATATCCACCAACTATATTGATTCTGGAGAATCATTTGATCGTAAGTCTACGATTGTCGACACTTACTTTTCTGCTACAATTGCAAATACCCTTCTCAATGATCATGATCCTAGGACCATCGTCGAGTGTGAAAAACGCTCCGACTGGCCTAAATGGAAGGATGCAATACAAGCAGAATTAGCCTCGCTTAACAAAAGAAAGGTATTCACAGAAGCAATACCTACACCTCCAAATGTTTTCCCTGTGGGATTCAAATGGGTGTTCATCCGGAAAAGGAATGAGAACAATGAGGTGGTGAGATACAAAGCAAGGCTCGTAGCACAAGGTTTCACGCAGAGACCTGGCATTGATTTCAATGAAACATATTCTCCAGTTATGAGTGGTATCACATTCCGATATCTTATTTCTTTCGCAGTACAAAATCATCTATCTATGCAGTTGATGGATGTCGTGACCGCATATCTTTACGGGTCACTAGATTCGGACATTTACATGAAGGTTCCTGACGGAGTCTCTGTCCGGAATGCAAGTGCTAAACGCAACATGTATTGTGTTAAACTGAACAAATCTCTTTACCGACTAAGTGAGTTCCTTCTTCAGAAAGGCTACTCCAACAGTGATGATTTCCCATGTGTCTTCATCAAGAAGTCCTCTACAGGATTTTGCATCATTTCTGTGTATGTTGATGATCTCAACATCATTGGCAACGCACAAGACATTGATGAAGCACGCAATCACCTCAGGATGGAATTTGAGATGAAAGATTTGGGTAAAACCAAATTTTGCTTAGGTATTCAACTTGAGCATCTTCCATCAGGAATCATGGTACACCAAGCTGCCTATATCCAGAAAATATTGGAGAAATTCAATATGGATAAATCCTATCCATCGAAAACTCCTATGGTGGTTCGCTCTCTAGACGTAGAGAAAGATCCGTTCAGACCGAGGGATGATGGAGAAGAGATTTTGAAACCTGAAGTTCCATATCTCAGTACTATTGGAGCGCTTATGTAACTTGAAAATTGCACAAGAACATATCTTGCTTTTGCAGTGAATCTACTTGCTAGACATAGCGCAACACCTACCAAGCGCCATTGGTCAGGTGTGAAGAATGTCTTTCGATATCTCCAAGGCACTAAGGATCTTGGGCTGTTCTTCCAGTTCCAGAGAAATATGGACTTCAATATGATTGGATACACTAATGCTGGCTATCTATCAGACCCCCACAATGCCAGATCACAAACCGGCTTTGTGTTTTTACATGGTGGGACTGCTATATCATGGAACTCTTCGAAACAGACTTTGGTAGCAACGTCCACAAATCATTCTGAGATAATTGCATTATATGAAGCATCACATGAGTGTGTTTGGCTTCGCAGAATGATAAACCACATAAAACAGTCATGTGGAATTGGTTCTAACGAATCACCGACTATTATCTATGAAGATAATACAGCTTGTGTTGCTCAAATGCAAACAGGATACATCAAGAGCAACATCACTAAGCATATCGCTCCTAAGCTGTTTTTCCCCCCCACGAACTTTAGAAAAGCGGGGAAATAAACATCTTGCAAGTTAAATCATGCGAGAATGTTGCTAATTTATTTACCAAGTCTCTACCAAATTCTACATTCCAGAAATATGTTCATGGAATTGGTATGCGACGACTTCGAGACTTGCAAGTATCAGGGGGAGTCTCATCTTGAGATACCTCTGCTCATAACATCACATTATGTTGTCTCTTGTGATTTTATGTTTCAGGTTCTCTTGAAAGATTTTAATGAAGAACTTTTGAGAAAGAATACACTTGAGATGATGGCACTATCCAGGTGATCGTGAAGATGATTCTATATGATCAAGTATAGATTAGGGGGAGTGTTGTGAATAATTAGGAGAATATAAACTAGATCAAACCGCTAAGCGGTTCCTCCCGGCAAGGGACGCTTCCCCTCGTCGGGGGCATGCCATCTCTTCGGGTGGACGCGCCGTCTCCTCCGGAGTCGGTTGCAACTTGTATATATTGTGCACTCCAGTGCAAATCAAGATAAGGAATTCATTTCGATTCTTCAATACAAACTAACCCCCTGGGCATATGACATGTGCCCCCCCCACCTTTTAGTTAAATTTAAAATGATTTAATTACCTCACAGTGTATGACATATGGGTCCCACAGTTATTTGTTTTATTATAATGATTTATAATAAATGCTCTATCTATGACATGTGGGCCCTCTGGAATATTAGTTATAAATTAAAATGTTTTATTAAAATGTGAGGCTGACATGTGGGACCCACTGGTCAGTAGGTCCCACTTGTCAGTGTTGACTGGTCAAACCTCCTATGGATAATGTTAGGATTTAAATAATAAAAATAATCCAGGAAATGATTTAAAATTGATTTAAACTTCAAAAATCAATATCTTTTAAACCGTAAGTCAGATTAAAAAACTTTATACATGAAAATTGATCACAAAAATATAATGAATACAAATACGCTATCTGGATGCCCACCACAACCCCCTATCACAACGAACATCGACATCCCCCCTTCGGGCGGTCTGTCCGATAATTGCCCGATACCGTAAAACTCTCCGGATGAATTTATTCTAAACACGAAAGTTGTTCAGAATGGGTCACCTAACACGGATACACGCTTCACATGTTTGTCGGAGATCCATGACACCTCCGTCATGATACCTTCCCCCTCCGGACACCCTGTCCGGTAATCACCCGGAGCTAACAGTTCATCCACGGATGAATTCCCGCTTCGTGCTACGTGTATCGTACAACGTTAGAGCATCGTTAACATTTCTTATGTCATGTCTTGTATTTGTATTGCTATTATTGCAGTGTATTTATTTTTTCTTCCCCCTCTCTTATTGTCCGTTAGTCTCGACGTCCGCTGCTGATGCCCCTGTGATCGACTACTTCGTCGACGACCGTACCTCTACCGTCGAGCTTACAGGCAAGCAGAGCCATTCTCTTCCCCCGATATCGCCTATCTTTCCGTACATTTCTTGCACTAGGCATATGCTGCTGCTACGTTACAATCCTACTCAATTGCATAGCCTGTTTTTGTCGCCCCTTGATGTACCTTCTGTTATCCCATGCTGCCTATTATATATATTATATTCAGCAGTGAACCCTACACATTGTTAGTCAATAGGATTAGATAGCGGGTCGTTTTCACTCTGGGAGTGAATGCGGATATGATACATTACAACTGCTACAGGTACGGTTCAGAGCAGACACCGCTTCAGGCCCCTACCCCGGCTCTGTCGAGCCACGTCGAGTGTGAGCTATCGAGGAGTAATCCTTGTACTCCACTCGTTGATGACTCTGTATAGCCGTCCTAGGGTACTGAACCACGGTTGTCCTTACAGGTAAGGATTCGGGTGACCCAACGGTGCCCGCGCAGGTTATCTTAGCGGAACGACAGGTCAGGTGTATTCCACCGGTGTGCGGCGGGCCTGGTACTGTTCGTGGCCGAAGGATTTCCTGTTGTACGAAAGTCGAGCTCTACCAAGAGCACACGCGAGACAAGGTAAGGAGAAGGTTCACCTTGTTGGTAACCGCATGAGTTGGTGGGACGACAGGGCAGGCACCGACGTTACTGGTGGTCCTAACTGCTGTCGTTGTCCGCGACTTTTTCAGTAAGGGGCAACGATAACGGTTGTCTCGACAGAAAATTAATAAAATGCTTAACGGGTTCGGCGGATGACTTGAGTAGCCTTTTGGCTTGTACGCACTACCTCCACGTGGGGTTTCGGTGTGGGCCCTCCGTGTTGTGGTCTCGTTCGAAAGCTCTGAAAGACGTCCAGTTTCAGCATTGTGGTTGGGTCGGATCGTGCTGCGGCACTGGATCCACTTGGCGCACAACGACCCGGAGTGCGAGAGGTGATGGCCCATGAAGCTCTTGCGCTTAGGACTGTAGACCGGCGGGGACCTCTCTGATGAGCCGTAAGATTGGCCTCGGCGTGTCGGATAGCATCGGTGGGGGTGTTCCCTGACAAGGTGTACGCCACCCTGGAGATCCGAGCGTGTAGGGTAACAGTAGTGCACCCCTGCAGGGAGTTTAATCTATTCGAATAGCCGTGTCCACGGTAACAGGACGCTTTATGCTGAAGCCAGATCCTATCACTACAAACTACTACTATTAAACTGTTGGTTCCGGGTTTTCTTCCTCGCGGGCATGTCGAGGAAGGGAACTCGGAGGCAGTATTATTAATAATTATTATAACTTACTATTATACAATGCTGCAGCAACTTCTGCTGCATTGTTATTATCTTCATGCTATTGAACTGTTGGCTGATTCTTACCTCATGCTGCAAGACTCGTCGGAAGATGCTAGTCTTCGATAGGCCTAGCTTCTTACCCTTATTCTGATTTCTACCTTGCAGTCCACTATATACAGCCTTCCTTTTCCATTTGATACATGCATAAATGCTTAGTAGCGGACGTAAGACTCGCGGGTATGCTAGATACTCACCTTTGCTTTATTTTTCCCCTTTTCGCTTTGCCTGATCGGCTGCTGCAGTGGACGTTGGAGCCCAGGAGCAGGAGATTCCAGGAGGAGTCTACTACGACGTCGAGTTCCCGTTGACTAAGAGTAATTCGGTGGATCCCAGGCAGGAGGCCTCGCCTTTTCGATCTGTATTCTCTGATGTTATTTGTGCTAGCCTTCTTAAGGCAAAACTTGACTAACTATGTTTGTACTCAGATATTATGTTTGTATGACTTATGTTTTCGGGTCCGTGTGACCCCACTTCATTGTAATATATTTGGTTTATCCTTTTGTGTTTAGTGTTGTGCTGTGATATTCTCACCGTGGCACCTTGATCTCGATCATGTACCCTGCGTGTATGATTACTGTACATGATCGTAAATCGAGGGCGTCACAGGGCGGCCAACTCATGGTGCCTCCACCTCTTCCCCTCTTGATGTGAGTGGAAGCCACACTCACACCCACCCATGCTCCCTTAATTGTCCACTTGGAAAATCCAAAGTTTTTCTTTAATAAATAAATAAAACATTTATATTTCTTTATTTAATATTTGTTAATCCTATTAACAAACATTTGCACATTGCACCTCGAATCATTTGTTAATTCTATTAACAACCATCCGACAAAAACCCCTTGAACTATTTCAATTTTACCCAAAACAATTTCGGTGCTATCCAAAACATTCTTCAATATTCCTTATCCTCTCAAAATGCATCATCAAACCTTAAGTGTGTCACCCTACGGTTCGCGAATAATACAGACATGATTGAGACACCTCTCCGATCAATAATCAACAGCGGGATCTGGAGATCCGTGACGACTCCTATTGTTGGATATATGCTCTAGAGGCAAATAATATATGATTATTCCAATATATCTAAGCAAGTTCATAACCAGTTTCATACCGTGCTAGAACTGCATCAGTGAAACAATGATGCAGGTGTGGTATAGAAACCCCAGAGTTCCTAGTTAGCCTCTACATCGATAACTAGTTCATGGTCAACATGATGATCGTGGTTTCGCGATCATGGACAATTAAGTCTCTTGACTATGAGGTCACCTCACTGGTTAAGTGACGTGATGAACATTACCCAAAGTAAGCATTACAGCATGATCAAATCTTGTGAAGGTTCAGTGTTGTAATTACAGAACGTGGTAGACCGTTCCTTTGACCGTGAGTACATGCATAATCACTATCTTCCCGGATGCTTTGACTTACATCCCACCACCTGACTGAAATATGCGGGTCATAACGGTTGTATCTTAGGTATTCCGTGGAGATATGTTGAGGAGTATTGTTTACAAGAGCGGGATTTGTCAAATCCATATAATGGATAGATACTCGGGGCCCACTCGGTGAGATTCCATCCATAAAGCTGCGCAGCGTGTGACTAGGTCACGGGGATGAATATCACGGGAACGAGTGAATGAGGATTAGTTCGGAACGAGGTTGAACCAGACATAGGATGTCATTGATCGAATCTCGGAACAATCCAGTATCGCTGACAAAGGGAATGCTATACGGCGTAAGGTCCAATCGGTGTTGATATCCGGAATGCACAGGGGTCATTATGGGCATCCAGGTCCCGCTGATGATCATTGACTGTAGCCTCTGCTCGGTCATGACTGGAGTGTTCTCGGACCGTAGGGTAACACACTTAAGGGCTCGATGAAATCGGAGACCTTTTCGGAACTATCGGAGTTACCGGAGAATAAAAGAGAACTCCGAAATCGTTTCGGAGGGGAGACGGAAAAAGTTCCGTGGTTCTGAATTGTACGGAAAGTTATTTAGATATGTTTTATTATTTAATTAATGAATTAAATATTAAAATATAATTTAAATAATTAATGGAATCATATTCTTTTTAAGTTTTGTTTTTTCTTTAAGAAAGAAGAAAGAAAAAAAAAAGGAATAAAGAAAAAAAAAGGGTGGGTGGCGCATGGGCCATGGGGCCCATGGCCACCACGGCTAGCAAAGGCCACATGGCCACTTGGCCTTGTGTGCACGGCCGGCCAAGGCAATGGCCACGGCCATGCTAGCATGCGTGGCTAGAAATTGGTATTAGTACCACATTGCTTAGTTACGTAGCTGCACGCCCCCTTTGCCCCTATATATAGATATGGAGGGTAGCCTTTTTTCTACACAGAAAATTCCAGAAAAATTACAGATAATTTCTGTAGATCTCTCTCTCCCTATTTCTCCCTCCTATGAGCGGAATCCCCTTGTTTGGAGTCTGCACTAGGTTGGAGATGTCTCCACTATACGCACGCCGTCGTGCTGCTGAAACTCTGGTTCCGGAGGTCTGCTTCCGCCACCTCCGCTGGATCGGAGAACGGAGGTCGTCATCGAGTCTCGTATGTGTGCGAGTACTACGAGGTGCTGCACGTGTAGCACTACACCCATCCGGGTGCTCAACACAGCCAGGGGGCTGTGAACCTTGATCGGCTACATCAACCACGTTTGCGGGAACGTTTCCCGCGCAATGGACTACACCCCGAGGTATGTTATTTCCGCACTACTGTTCGTTACGGTAATACGGCTAGCTAGATCTTGGGTTAAGGGAACGCTAGTTAGAAAAATTTGTGTTTTCTGCTGCGAACCCCAACAGTGGTATCATGAGCTAGGTCTAAGCTTAGTATTACTGTACGGATAGAACACATCGGGGATGTGGGCGTTGATTGTATGATTGTTACCCTCTCATGTGCACTTGTTCATATCTGCGGCATTGTTTGATGAAGCGGCCCCCGACCGACTTTACGCGTACTCTTACGCGAGACTGGTTCCACGCTTGACGTACGGCTTGTACCGTATAAAGTGGCTAGGGGGGTGTCTGTCTCTCTACTTTAGCGGATGTGGCATTTGCAATGGAGGGCCCCGTGCGGGGTGTAATAGAGACAATCGTATGGTTGACGTTGTGGTTGACTCGTAGGTTAAAACCTGTTTAACTATGAAAGCCCTAGCAGCCACGTAAAACTTGCAATATACAACTAGACCGTCTAAACCTTGTATTGCAAAGTGGGGGCTATCGTTTGTTTGTTTGTGATGTAGTGATAGCTTTGCTATGTGTTACTAGTAAGTAGTAATCGTCATCATAAAACAAACTAAAATGGAGACACTGTAGACTTAGTGTTGCCATAGCCCAGACATCTTAAAACTTGCTAGTATAGGATACACAACGGTAGCATGTGATAAGATGATCCCTTAACAAAGCAAAACATAAGTATTCTACCGAAGTGTGCACCACCTGGAAGGTTCTCCCATATGGCCTGATGCTCCGTACATACCGGAGTTTTCCTACATATTCAATGGAGTTCGCATGAGGTTGGGTTCGGCAAGCCTGGCATATGTAAATATGGCCTTGCTCAGCAGCATATAACATGGAGGTTAATTTGGCGAGCCTAGCATATGCAGATATGGCCTCGGAATACTAGAGATCGAAAGATCGAGCATGAGTCACAGTATATATAAGATAATGTGATCGCACAAGTTGTTGTCTACCTTTGAAACTGACCCGTCGGCCGTGTGATATTCGAGGTCGGGCAGTGAATCTGGATCATGTAATCACTAGAACTTCCTAGGGATGAAATGTTTTAGTGCGAGCTCATATGATTATATGAACTCATTGTTGTGAACTAGTCTTAATTGTGTTCCTTGCAATTATGTTTGTAGAAAATGGATAATACCCAGTACCTTGAAATGGTTTCCTTCTTACATGGTGAAAGACTTAAAGAAAATGGGTCAAACTTCATTAGTTGGTATTCACGCCTTAGGACGTCGCTCAAGAGAGCAGACATCTTGTTTACAATAGAAATGCATGTGGAAGAACATCCGGACGATCATGTTGGCGATCAAGAGATACTTGATCATTATGCTCGCCGACAGAAATGCTCCGTAGTCAGGAATGTCATGATCTTCAGCATGTCAGAGGAGTTGGGCATACAGTTACAGGACACTGGCCCATATGACATGATGGACACGCTAAAGACAATGTTCGTACGTGAGTTCAGAATTGCCAGATTTGAGTTAGAAAGCAAGTTTCTATCTACAAAGATGGAAGAACGCACAAGCCTTGATGATCACTTAGACAGGATGCATGAGATGTACCTGACCCTAGTGGAGGACTATGAATATTGGACAATGAACGAAAGCACCACGGAAGAGTTTGCAATAAATACGTTATTTCACTCACTCCCTCCGAGTTATGGTGATTATGTTCATAGCTATGTCGAAAGAGGAGCTAATATGAGTCTCCAGAACTTCATGACTGATCTCTTGACCACGGACATTGCTCCTATCGAGGATGCAGAAGTCGTGGATGGAGAAGGTATATACTTGATATACTTTATAAATGTTTACTCCCTTATACAACAAGTGCAGTAAATGAGTATTTGATACTTATTCTGTTTTATGAAAACAGGACCTGCTGTTGCATGGACGGGAAGAGGTGAAATCAAGGATTGATGGACATCAAGTCAGTTGATGGCCAGCATGGATTCCACCAAGACATCTATCATAGGAGATACTTAGAGTATTAGGTAAATCTTATGTAATCATTATAGTATGAACACTTAGTTGTATGTCTTGCATCTCGCGAGACAAAGTTATTCATGTAATGAGACAAGTCAGTTGTTCTATCTTTATGAATAAAAGTGTGCTTATACTTTGATTACGTCTTGATTTATGATATGATAGAAAGCATTTATAATACTACTATTATTGTCAAGAAATATTCAATGTTTAATGATAAAGTTGTCTTGATTACAACAAGTCAAAGATTTGATTGCATGAGGTGACTTCATAACGGATGAATTCATTAAATGTATGATCTATTAACTTGTGAGTTCATTATCGAATGAAAATCATAACTTGATTGCATGAGATGGATTAGATACACGATCTATGAACCTCTGCAATAAATATAATCATGACAAGGTTCTAGCAAGTAGAACTTGTGCCAATCATTATACATAAATGATGTAGAATGGGCATGTGAGTTATCATTAAAGACTTCATATGATTAATTGAAAGTTGTATTCAATTGAGATCATAAAACTGAGATTCAGGAATCATAGTGAGAAGTGTGAATACAAGGATACATATCACTACGCTACGATCCGAAGTGATAAGTATTGATATTGACATACTGGGAGACTTGTGGAAGTTGTACCACAAACTACGATGGAAGTTGAAAGTGCTAGACTACTTAAACCATTCGTAGTCATACTAAACCGTAGTATGGTCTAAACGTTCTTTCCCCTAGCACTATAGTTATTGTCGAATAAGTTGTTTAATTCATTAAGTTAAAACACCCACTTCATGAATAGGAAACCATCCTGAATCTAACGAGACATGATAGCTCCATAACTGATGGTGTTATAAGGTTTCTAAAAAGAAAGAATTTATTTGTAATAAAACTACGAGCAATTGAAATTACATATTCTCCCCGAATAGCAAAATGTGTGTTGCTTAATTGGTAATACGAGAAAAGTCTCTCGACACGGATCCAATGGGAGATAATGGAAACTTTGACCAGGGTATTGGACCTTGCCTTCAGAATATCAGAGTATTGCAACGGAAGCATGTTCCGCTGTAATGACGCTATATAAGGAAGGATATGCCAAAGATGATTGATCTTGGTATATGAGTTGAAGCCATTGTTGAATTTAGAAGGTTGTCATGAATACGTTCTGTACAGAACAATAATCATGAGTCTTCTTAATAAAACAATAGGGAATAATATTGCTTGAAGACACAAAGGAATGATGGTGGCCTAGAACACTAGGAGAAATGAAATAATATTGAGTTACATTAAGGATGGCTCACGTCTTGTGAAATAAATCGGTTATTTCATATTCTCGACAAACTGGAGAGTTATTGAGAATAATGTAATGGACATAAGGCATTATTTGGTTATGACCAAAGTTCAATGGTGATTGACTACGGAAACGTAGGAATGCTTTAATCAATAAAATATTTCATTTACACTACGATGGACCATAGCCTGAAATTGCATCTCAGTCAAATTTGGGATTTGAAAGAGAATTGCAATGGGCATGACGAAGGTTACTTCGTTAAAAGGATGGACTATAGTACCTCAAGACAGGAACCCTCAACCTTGATTTGATCAAGTGATTTTGTGATGACCAAAATATTGAGTGGGCCTGCAGTTTCATGAAACTGAGTGGGAGCTTTGAAGACTTCCCAGAAACTTGGAATGCAGAGGGAATTTTCTGAGTGGGAGCTTTGGAAGCATTGTCATTATGTAAGACATAGTGAACAATAGAATGACTTGATGAAAGCTGAACCACAAATATATGAGTATATGATGGATATATTTGAGTGGGAGCATGATCATTGTCTCAAACATATATGCATTGATATGTGTGAAGAAATGATCTCATATGTATATATATGGATATGCATTGATTGTGTATATAGAGAATCGTCTCATATACATATGTGCATTATGATATATATAGAGCATAAGGAAAATAAAATACAAGATTGCAAGAATCTTCTTTTATGTGAAATACCAACACATTACACGTTGAAATCTATAGGAGTAGATTAAGATACGGATAATGAAACGAAGTGAAGGTTGGAATAATCTTCTAGACAAGAAACAGGTTCTTGTGGCTAGAAATTATATAATGGATGAAATCCAAATATCACAAGCAATGTCTTGATGGAAGAATAGAGATGCACCATGTACCGGACATGTGATCTCATATGTTCTTGACATATGATTCTACCATATAAACATGCATTGTGAATCCAACAACAGAATGACTCAAAAGTTCTTGAAAGAAGAACAGATTCCGATGTGCTTTAGGAGTAAAACACAGAATCTGAATAAAGTCCATGCATTCAGTATATGAGAGGAATACTGAGGACTATTCTCTAAAATATAGAAAGGATAATAGACTTGAATGTAATGCAAGATTACAATTGCAAGCCATATTATGGGTCTATATGGAATTAGAGACATCACCAAAGACATGAAAGAAACGTGAGCAAAATTCACGGCACTACAAACATAATACTACTTAAGAAAGTAGACGTATGGATAAAAGTTTAGCGTTAGAAGTATTGGACTTCTGGCTGAGTGTATTTCCCAGTATATATGACTATGGATGAAGTCTTCTAAAGACTGAACCAAGAGATCATTGGAGGATACTGTGAAATAATAGTCTCACTCTCCCGCGAAACTTATATCCAACCATTATATGATAATGAGTGGTATGTCAAAAGAGCTTTTGACCTGTACCAGTTGCAAAGGAAACATACGAATCTGAATTGGTGCAGTTCGTTGACGAACCCTCTTCCATGAGCATGCATGATCAATGAAACACTTATGTGATAAGATGATTATGATCGGAAAAATGCGGCTAGATTATTAGCACTCTAGTGCAAGTGGGAGACTGTTGGATATATGCTCTAGAGGCAAATAATATATGATTATTCCAATATATCTAAGCAAGTTCATAACCAGTTTCATACCGTGCTAGAACTGCATCAGTGAAACAATGATGCAGGTGTGGTATAGAAACCCCAGAGTTCCTAGTTAGCCTCTACATCGATAACTAGTTCATGGTCAACATGATGATCGTGGTTTCGCGATCATGGACAATTAAGTCTCTTGACTATGAGGTCACCTCACTGGTTAAGTGACGTGATGAACATTACCCAAAGTAAGCATTACAGCATGATCAAATCTTGTGAAGGTTCAGTGTTGTAATTACAGAACGTGGTAGACCGTTCCTTTGACCGTGAGTACATGCATAATCACTATCTTCCCGGATGCTTTGACTTACATCCCACCACCTGACTGAAATATGCGGGTCATAACGGTTGTATCTTAGGTATTCCGTGGAGATATGTTGAGGAGTATTGTTTACAAGAGCGGGATTTGTCAAATCCATATAATGGATAGATACTCGGGGCCCACTCGGTGAGATTCCATCCATAAAGCTGCGCAGCGTGTGACTAGGTCACGGGGATGAATATCACGGGAACGAGTGAATGAGGATTAGTTCGGAACGAGGTTGAACCAGACATAGGATGTCATTGATCGAATCTCGGAACAATCCAGTATCGCTGACAAAGGGAATGCTATACGGCGTAAGGTCCAATCGGTGTTGATATCCGGAATGCACAGGGGTCATTATGGGCATCCAGGTCCCGCTGATGATCATTGACTGTAGCCTCTGCTCGGTCATGACTGGAGTGTTCTCGGACCGTAGGGTAACACACTTAAGGGCTCGATGAAATCGGAGACCTTTTCGGAACTATCGTAGTTACCGGAGAATAAAAGAGAACTCCGAAATCGTTTCGGAGGGGAGACGGAAAAAGTTCCGTGGTTCCGAATTGTACGGAAAGTTATTTAGATATGTTTTATTATTTAATTAATGAATTAAATATTAAAATATAATTTAAATAATTAATGGAATCATATTCTTTTTAAGTTTTGTTTTTTCTTTGAGAAAGAAGAAAGAAAAAAAAAGAATAAAGAAAAAAAAAGGGTGGGTGGCGCATGGGCCATGGGGCCCATGGCCACCACGGCTAGCAAAGGCCACATGGCCACTTGGCCTTGTGTGCACGGCCGGCCAAGGCAATGGCCACGGCCATGCTAGCATGCGTGGCTAGCAATTGGTATTAGTACCACATTGCTTAGCTACGTAGCTGCACGCCCCCTTTGCCCCTATATATAGATATGGAGGGTAGCCTTTTTTCTACACAGAAAATTCCATAAAAATTACAGATAATTTCTGTAGATCTCTCTCTCCCTATTTCTCCCTCCTATGAGCGGACTCCCCTTGTTTGGAGTCTGCACTAGGTTGGAGATGTCTCCAATATACGCACGCCGTCGTGCTGCTGAAACTCTGGTTCCGGAGGTCTGCTTCCGCCACCTCCGCTGGATCGGAGAACGGAGGTCGTCATCGAGTCTCGTATGTGTGCGAGTACTACGAGGTGCTGCACGTGTAGCACTACACCCATCCGGATGCTCAACACAGCCAGGGGGCTGTGAAACTTGATCGGCTACATCAACCACGTTTGCGGGAACGTTTCCCGCGCAACGGACTACACCCCGAGGTATGTTATTTCCGCACTACTGTTCGTTACGGTAATACGGCTAGCTAGATCTTGGGTTAAGGGAACGCTAGTTAGAAAAATTTGTGTTTTCTGCTGTGAACCCCAACACCTATATATTCAACGATGAATCTTGTGATCGTGTGAACCATCAACGTCGTAACTAATTCCCTTTGTCTCGCGATATTTTACTTGTCCGAGATCCGATCATCGGTATCAACCATACCTTGTTCGATCTCGTTTCCAACAAGTACTCTTTTACTCGTTCTGTGATATGACATTCTTGTGACCTAGTCACGTGCTTGCAAGCGGTGTCAATGTGATATCACCGAGAGGGCCCAGAGTATATCTCTCCATCATTTTGGATGGACAAATCCCATTCTTGATCCATGAGCCTCAACTAATACTTTCCGAATACCTAACACCACCTTTATAGTCACCCTGTTACGGTGTGACGTTTGATGTCATTAAAGTATTCTTTCGGTATTAGTGATTGACATGATCTCATGGTCTAAGGAACAAGCTTACTTCGAATGCAAGATATAACAATATAAACTAAATGACTTGATCGCATTGTTATACTTAGTTTGGGTATATATTCATCACATCATTCTCCTAATGATATGATCCCGTTATTAACAACATCCAATGTTCATGATCAGGAAACCTTGATCATCTGTTAATCGACGAGCTAGTTAAAAGAGAGGCTTTACTAGGAACCATTGTTTGTTTATTAAACACACATGTATCAACGTTTCCGGTTAATACAATTCTAGCATGAGAAATAAACGTTTATCATAAACAAGGAATAATATAATAAACACTTTATAATTGCCTCTCGGGCATATTCCCTTCAGTCTCCCACTTGCACTAGGGGCAATAATATATATTACATAGTAATGAATCTAACACCCATGGAGTTCTGGTGTTTATCATGTTTTGCCTTTGGGAGAGTTTTAGTCAATGGATCTGCCACATTCAGATCTGTGTGTACTTTGCAAATCTTCACATCCCCATCCATGACATAATCGTGGATGGAGTGAAAACGGCGCTTGATATGCTTGGAATTCTTGTGAGACCTTGGTTCCTTAGCATTGGCAATGGCACCATTGTTGTCACAATAGATAACCATTGGATCCAAAGCACTCGGAACCACACCTAGTTCGGATATGAACTCCTTCATCCAAACTGCTTCATTTGTTGCCTCTGAGGCAGCAACATATTCCGCTTCTGTTGATGATCCCGCTACCACAGATTGCTTGGAACTCCTCCAGCTTACTGCTCCTCCATTCATAATAAATACGTATCCGGACTGTGACTTAGAGTCATCCGGATCAGTGACGAAGGTAGCATCGACGTAACCTCTTGCAACGAGCTCTTCTTCACCGCCATACACGAGAAACATATCCTTAGTTCTTCTCAAGTACTTAAGGATATTCTTGACCGCCGCCCAGTGTTCCAAACCTGGATCGGATTGGTACCTGCTAGTCAAACTAACAGCATGTGCCACATCTGGTCTTGTACATAGCATAGCATACATGATAGAACCTATGGCTGAAGCATAGGGAATCTTATTCATTTCCTCTTTGTCTTCTGTTGTAATTGGACATTGAGTCTTACTCAACGTCTTGCCTTGCAACATTGGTAAGAACCCCTTCTTACTTTTATCCATTCTGAACTTCTTCAAAATCTTGTCAATGTATGTACTTTGCGAAAGTCCAATTAAGCGTCTTGATCTATCCCTGTAGATTTTGATGCCTAATATATAAGTTGCTTCACCGAGGTATTTCATCAAAAAACTACTGCTCAAATAACCTTTTACACCTTTTAACAATTCTATATCATTTCCAATCAACAATATGTCATCCACATACAGTACTAGAAATGCTACAGAGCTCCCACTCACTTTCTTGTAGATACAAGCTTCTCCGTACGTTTGATCAAATCCAAACTCTTTGATCACCTTATCAAAACGGAGGTTCCAACTCCGGGATGCTTGCTTCAGTCCATAAATGGAACGTTGAAGCTTGCATACCTTGTCAGCATCCTTAGGATCAACAAAACCTTTGGGTTGCATCATATACAACTCTTCCTCAATGTCACCATTCAGGAATGCCGTTTTGACATCCATCTGCCAGAGTTCATAATCGAAAAATGCAGCAATTGCTAACATAATCCTAACTCACTTTAGCATCGCTACTGGTGAGAAGGTCTCATCGTAGTCAACTCCTTGAATTTGTCGAAAACCTTTTGCGACAAGTCGAGCTTTATAGACGGTCACATTACCATCAGCATCAGTTTTCTTTTTAAAAATCCATTTGTTCTCAACGGCCTTACGGTCATCGGGTAAGTCCACCAAAGTCCAAACTTAGTTTTCGTACATGGATCCCATTTCGGATTTCATGGCTTCAAGCAATTTGTTGGAATCTAGGCTCATCATTGCTTCATCATACGTCGCAGGGTCATCACTTCCATCTACCATGAAGTTTAAGACGGGATTCCCATACAGTTCAGGAGTTGTACGTTCCCTAGTTGACCTGCGAAGCACGGTAGTTTCCTCTTCTGGAGTTTCATGATCTTGATCATTAGTTCCCTCTTCAACTGACGGAGTCGGCACTGGAACAACTTCCGTTGCTGCGCTACTCGCCATTCCAAGAAGAGAAGGTTCAATAACCTCATCGAGTTCTACCTTTCTACTATTCACACCTTTCGAGAGAAACTCCTTCTCTAAAAAGGATCCATTCTTGGCAACGAAAATCTTGCCTTCGGATCTGTGATAGAAGGTGTACCCTATTGTTTCCTTAGGGTATCCTATGAAGATGCATTTTTCCGCTTTGGGTTCGAGTTTATCAGGTTGAAGCTTCTTCACATAAACATCGCAGCCCTAAACTTTTAGAAATGACAGCTTAGGTTTGTTTCCAAACCATAATTCATACGGTGTCGTTTCAACGGATTTAGATGGTGCCCTATTTAAAGTGAATGCAGCGGTCTCTAGTGCATAACCCCAAAATGACAGTGGAAAATCTGTAAGAGACATCATAGATCGAACCATATCCAATAAAGTACGATTACGACGTTCGGAAACACCATTACGCTATGGTGTTCCGGTAGGTGTGATTTGTGAAACTATTCCACATTGTTTCATATGCATGCCAAACTCGTAACTTAAATATTCACCTCCACGATCAGATCATAGAAATTTAATCTTTCTGTTACGATGATTTTCAACTTCACACTGAAATTCTTTGAACTTTTCAAACGTCTCAGATTTGTGTTTCATTAAGTAAATATATCCATATCTACTCAAATCATCTGTGAAAGTGACAAAATAACGATATCCACCGCGTGTCGATACACTCATTGGTCCACACACATCAGTATGTATGATTTCCAGTAAGTCTGTCGCCCGTTCCATAGAACCTGAAAACAGGGTTCTAGTCATCTTGCCCATAAGGCATGGTTCACACGTTTCAAATGATTCATAATCAAGTGATTCTAAGAGTCCATCAGAATGGAGCTTCTTCATGCGTTTAACACCAATATGACCTAAGCGGCAATGCCACATGTAAGTAGCAATATCATCATTTAACTTGATTCTTTTGGCATTCACACTATGAATATGTGTATCAATACTATCAAGATTCAAAAGAAATAAACCATTCTTCTCAGGTGCGTGACCATAAAAGATATTATTCATATAAATCGAACAACCATTGTTCTCGGACTTAAAGGAATAACCACTCTGCATTAAGCAAGATCCAGAAATGATGTTCATGCTCAACGCAGGCATCAGATAACATTTATTCAGGTTTATAACTAATCCAGACGGTAAACGAAGAGGTAGTGTGCCGACGGCGATCATATCAACTCTTGATCCATTGCCGACGCGCATCGTCACCTCATCCTTTGCTAATGGTCGCTTATTCTGCAGTTCCTGTTTCGAGTTACATATGTGAGCAACCGAACCAGTATCAAATACCCAGGCGCTACTGCGAGTACCAGTAAGGTACACATCAATAACATGTATATCACATATACCTTTGTTCACTTTGCCGGCCTTCTTATCTGCCAGATATTTGGGGCAGTTTCGCTTCCAGTGGCCAGTGCCCTTGCAATAGAAGCACTCAGTCTCAGGCTTAGGACCATTCTTAGTTTTCTTCTCAAGTGTAGAAACAGACTTGCCAACCTTCTTGAAGTTGCCCTTTGGTTTGCCTTTCTTTCCTTTCTTGAAACTAGTGGTCTTATTGATCATCAACACTTGATGCTCTTTCTTGATCTCCACTTTAGCAGTTTTAAGCATCGAGAGAAGCTCAGGAAGAGACTTCTTCATGCCTTGCATATTATAGTTCATCACAAAGTTCTTGTAACTAGGTGGAAGAGATTGAAGAACACGATGTATCCCTAGCTCATTTGGAATCGTTATTCCCAAGGCTATGAGCTTATCAGCGTACGCAGAAATTTTGAGTACGTGCTCACTGACGGAGCTGTTCTCTTCCATCATGCAGCTAAAGAACTTTTCTGAAGCATCATAACTCTCAACTGCAGCATGGGTATCGAAAATCATTTTCAATTCTCCCATTGTAGCATAAGCAGTGTTGTTCTCGAAACGTTTTCTCAGCTCTGGTTCTAATCCATAAAGGATGCCGCAATGAACTATACTGTGGTCTTCTTTTTTAGTCAGGTAAACATTTTTATCTTCATCAGAAGCATCATCAGCGGGCTGGTCACCTAGCGGTGCATCAAGCACATAGAGCTTCTTGCAAGCGGTGAGGAGAATCCTTAGGTTAAGTGCCCAGTTGGTAAAGTTGCTACCATTGTTCGCTAGCTTTTCTTTCTCCATGAACATATTGAAATTGAAGGTAGGTGCAGCCATGATCTACAACATATTTGCAAAGACTATTTAGACTAAGTTTATGATAAATTAAGTTCAAGTTAATTCACAAAATTATCCCATGAACTCCCACTCAAAAACAACATCCCTCTTAGTCGTTTTGGTGATTACACAAACCAAATTCACTACACCAAAACCGATCATCACGTGAGATGATGTAGCTGCAAAGGCGAACATCGACATGTTCATCATATCATCCATATGACTTATGCTTTACCTTTCGGTTCGTGTTCCGAGGCCATGTCTGTACATGCTAGTCTCGCCAAGTAGAACCATTGTATTGCGTGTGTTTCAAGGCCATGTATGTACATGCTAGGCTTGAAAACACCCGTTGTATGCGAACGTAGAGTCTATCACACCCGATCATCACGTGGTGTCTCGAAACGACGAACTTTCTTAACGGTGCATACTAAGGAAGAACACATTATTATCTTGATATTAATTGAGAGGGATCATCTTATAATGCTACCGTCGCGGTCTAAGCAAAATAAGATGCATAAAAGGATTAACATCACATGCATGGATAATGTGATATGATATGGTCCTTCTTGCACTTGATCTCCATCTTGTGCATCATGGTATGATCTTCATCATCCCACCGGCGTGGCACCAAAGTCCATGGCACCTCCATCTTGATTGTCCATCAAATTACAACATATCACATGGATATGATATACAGCACGCAGGCCATAAATAATAAGACAACCATATGGCTCCTGCCGGTATGTCAATAACTTACAAAATGGATCATCTCATACATCAAATTTGTAACATTGACCATATCACATCACATGCCCTGCAAAAACAAGTTAGACGTCTCTAATTTATTTTTGCATATTTTACGTGGCTTGGGCTTACGAAGATAGAACCGTTCAAACCTACGAACATAAACCACAACGTTGATAAAACATATTTTTAACAACCCGTTGTAGATTAGGTCCTAACTATAGTGAGAGAGATAGACACCCGCCAGCCACTTATGCAATACAAGTTCCATGTCAGTCGTGGAACAAGTCTCATGTACGCGGACATGTAAGGTTAGTCCGGGCCGCTTCATCCCACTATGCCACTAGGATCCAAAATACAAAAGGAGGAAAAACCATGATCATCAACGCCCACATCCATATGTGTTCTACTCGTACAAACCATCTACGCATAGACGAGGCTCTGATACCACTGAAGGGTTCGTAGCAAGGAAAAAAAAATCCTACGCATAAACAACCAACAAGCCAAGATCTAATCTAGGAGATGTAAGCAACGAGTAGGATGTCATAGAAGAACTCACCCTCGAAGACTTAAAACGTTACGAGATTAAATCTCGTGGATGATGTAGTGGTTCACTTGCCGATCTCAAGATCGCGATGATGTACGCTGAGCGTCTCCGTGCTCGGTCACACGTACAGCTTGCTGACGAACTCCGTTCCCTCGATCCAGCGGGGCAGCGGTAGTAGAGGATCCCCGGAAATCCAGCAGCACAACAACGTGATGCGGTGAAGAATCCCACGGTCAGGGCTTCTCCAAGAGGAAGACCATGGTATGGAGCAGCGGGTGGAGAGGAAGGAAGGTGAGGCAAGTGTATGGGAGGGGAAGCCCTCACCCTCCTTTTATAGGGGAGGAGTGGGCAGCCCAAGAGGGGGGGCGGCCAACTCATGGTGCCTCCACCTCTTCCCCTCTTGATGTGAGTGGAAGCCACACTCACACCCACCCATGCTCCCTTAATTGTCCCCTTGGAAAATCCAAAGGTTTTCTTTAATAAATAAATAAAACATTTCTATTTCTTTATTTAATATTTGTTAATCCTATTAATAAACATTTTCACATTGCACCTCGAATCATTTGTTAATTCTATTAACAACCATCCGACAAAAACCCCTTGAACTATTTCAATTTTACCCGAAACAATTTCGGTGCTGTCCAAAACATTCTTCAATATTCCTTATCCTCTCAAAATGCATCATCAAACCTTAAGTGTGTCACCCTACGGTTCGCGAATAATACAGACATGATTGAAACACCTCTTCGATCAATAATCAACAGCGGGATCTGGAGATCCGTGATGACTCCTATATATTCAACGATGAATCTTGTGATCGTGTGAACCATCAACATCGTAACTAATTCCCTTTGTCTCGCGATATTTTACTTGTCCGAGATCCGATCATCGGTATCAACCATACCATGTTCGATCTCGTTTCTGACAAGTACTCTTTTACTCGTTCTGTGATATGACATTCTTGTGACCTAGTCACGTGCTTGCAAGCGGTGTCAATGTGATATCACCGAGAGGGCCCAGAGTATATCTCTCCGTCATTTTGGATGGACAAATCCCATTCTTGATCCATGAGCCTCAACTAATACTTTACGAATACCTAACACCACCTTTATAGTCACCCTATTACGGTGTGACGTTTGATGTCATTAAAGTATTCTTTCGGTATTACTAATTGACATGATCTCATGGTCTAAGGAACAAGATTACTTCGAATGCAAGATATAACAATATAAACTAAATGACTTGATCGTATTGTTATACTTAGTTTGGGTATATATTCATCACATCATTCTCCTAATGATATGATCCCGTTATTAACAACATCCAATGTTCATGATCAGGAAACCTTGATCATCTGTTAATCGACGAGCTAGTTAAAAGAGAGGCTTTACTAGGAACCATTGTTTGTTTATTAAACACACATGTATCAACGTTTTCGGTTAATACAATTCTAGCATGAGAAATAAACGTTTATCATAAACAAGGAATAATATAATAAACACTTTATTATTGCCTCTCGGGCATATTCCCTTCAGCAACCCTGTTTCAAACACCAACAGAAGCAGAATAAGGAAAGGTATGTATTACGGTAAGGAAACATCGTGAGGTCCATAAAAATCCCATATTAAGAGTTTTTGTAAAATTAGGAAAATTTGAGGCCTAAGTGGAGCCGGAGACAAGCTCCATGGGGCCTAGGCGCCCCCCGGCGCGGCCTACCCCCTGGCCGCGCCGGGAGGCCGCCTGGGCACCCAGGAGTCCGTCTCCGACCCCACTTTGGCTCGTTACCTTCCTTTCTGTGCAGAAATTTTTGCTATATATTTTCCTGGATTGTTCCGGCAACGTATCTCGTGATTTCACGTGTTTTCTTCTCGTGCTGTTTCTGCCAGGACTAAAAGTTGAGTAGTAGAGATGTCTTCTTGTGGCTCGAGAGGAGAGGACTTCTTGGGATGGCGTCTACGTCAAGTCCAAAAGGATCTTAATCAAGGGAAGCACGTTGATTGGGCTACCAAAGAAGAAATTGCCGCAAGACAAGAGGAGATGGAGCGCTCCGTGAGAGAGGAAGTCAAGACTATCACTGCCCAACAAGGAGGTCCAAGCAATCCCATCATGGTGGGATCTGTCCAACCTCAGTATGATCTTTCTCTTAACATTTCAGGGCCCTCACTTCGCTTGAAGATCAACGCATGCTTTCCACCATCTCCGAGGCCTACCGCATCACCAACCAACTTTGTGAAGATTTCCGTGTACTAAAAGTACAAGTGGAAGTCTTGGAGTCAGAGAACCGAACTCTGCGCCGTGTCATCAGGGATCTGAAGAAACAACCACAACAAGATGAGGAGTAAATCTCCTTGGGTAATGGCATCCCCTTAGCTTGTCCCAAGCTTGGGGGAGTGCCCGGTATCTTTATCTTTATCTTTGTCTTTTAGAGTCAAGTAGAGTCGTATCATGTCTAGGGAAGTTATATTATAAAATAGGTGTTTGCATTGAGGTCTATCACTCCTTTTCAAAGAGTTATGTATCCGTGAGTGTGGAGTCGTCTATGATGGAATATTAATGAGAAGTCTATTGATTCCTTCGCTGCACTCGGTATTCTCTTCACGCAATCGACCTTATGATGATTCTTATGGGGAGTATTGACCTTATACCAGGTATGGCTTTGAAAACTTTATTTAATCTTGGCAAACATAGCGTTGGTCATAGCAACAAGCATGATTTTCTCAAAGTAGCGACATAGCCAAAACCTTTAGGTTATTATGCTTGAAGTGTTATGTTGACAAGGAAGACAACTAGATGTGCTATGCTTATTTTAATGTTTATGCTTTATATTGCTTTGCATCTATGTCATCATCAATTGTATGTTCTCTCAAAGCCTTTGCTAGCCGAACCTTTGTACTAAGTGAAATTCTGCTTGTGCAACCATACCCTGAAACCAATAGTTTCCATATGAGTCCACCATACCTTCCTATTCGTGGTATTCCCCTACCACTCCTAAAGTATAGAATTGATGTGTTATCCTTAAATGTTCAAAATCTTCTATTTTGTTCATCTGTTTTAGCTCATGAGGAAGTAGTAGTTAATTCATGATATTCTTAAGTTGGACAAGTTTTATCCCGGGATTGCATGTCTATCTGCTAACCCCTAATACGAGGAGGAATTGGCATGAGTGCGCCCAGCTCGTAAAAGATAATACAAAAAAAAACCTCCTTCACGCTTTGTTCATGAGAAATCAAAAAACTTTGGCAGTGATAAACAAAGGAGATTGCGGGGATGTGATCATCCCCGTGTGGGAGCCGTTCCTTGAAACTTGTCCAATTTGAGAAGTAATTTATTTATCTATTAGCATTCGTTGACAAATCATGCACCCCTCAAAACTTGTTTTCATTCTGTTTGATTTAAGGATAAGCACATGAGTTTTCCCTACTTCCCTAGAGCAGGGCCTATCTTTTAGTTTTAGGTTGAGTCAGTTATTCCTACTTCTTTCTATTCTTAAAGAGATCATACACTTGATGTGACAAGGATTCATTCATATAAAGCTGCATTAAGATCTGTCATACCGCATCCTTGTTGACATTATCATTTGATAAGTAAGTTGTTTGTTAAGCCTGGCTGAAGCAAACATCTTCGTTTGTGTTAACATTTTCACTTCATGCCTAACAGCATGTTCTTTCAAAAGAATCATTTGATCTCATCGAAATATAAAAAGAAAGAGCAAAAGTAAAAGCTATTAGTTTTTCTTTGACCAAAGGACATGTTTGCCATGATTTTATGAGTTTCCCTAGCCCTACTCTTGATTATAATTGTTATTACTCTTTCATAAGGGCCCTATGAGTTGAAGATTGCTGTCGAGGATGTTTGAGTTTGGTGAAGAAATCATGATGCTTCTTGTCCGTATTCTATTTATCGACACTTCACTCTCTAAACTTGTGGACAGGTTTACCGAGCTCAGTTTTCGCTTGGGGACAAGCAAGGTATATGCTTGGGGGAGTTGATACGTCCAAAATGCATCACTATTTTATATCATAATTCGTCCTTATCCATTGATATATTTCACATTACGATGATGTTCTTATGTTGTTTTGGCTTGTTTTACACAGTTTGCAACTTTCCGGTGTTGAAGCAGCAGACGCAGGATTTAGCGGCAAAAAGTGGACGCTGAGTTGCTGAAGAAGAACACCTCCAAATTAACTGAAAATCTACGGGGGGTGTTTTTGAGAGTATTGACGAAGACACGCAAAAGAGGGACCAGAGGGGGTCCACAGGGTGCACAGGCGGCCACCTGGCGCGGCCCCCACCCTGGCCCCGCCGGGAGGGTGCCTGGAGCCCTGGGACCACCCCAGGCTCCCCCCCCCCCTCTTGCCTATATAATCTTCGTCATCCGAAAACCCTAAAAAGAGGAGATTTTACAGAGTTTCGCCGTCGCTCCGTGGCGGAAACTTGCAGAGAAGAAAAGGGCTCTCCGGCGGGCAGATTCCGCCGAGGAGATCACCTCCCGGAAGGGGAGATCATCGCCATCGTCATCACCATCATCACGGGCATCATCGAGAGAATCATCGACATCATCCCCAACATCAGCACCATCTTCATCTTCATCCAATCTCATCTCACAATTGCAACTTGAATTGTGACTCATACTATCTATCCTCTCTACTCTACCGGTGTTGATTACTACTCTGTGGTGAATGCTATTGAGTTTTGTTGGAGAAATATCATTATGACTAGATTGTTTACCACCTATTTATCACCTCTGATCATGATCTCTTTTATGTCTTGTTAGTAGTTACTTTAGTTCTTGAGGACATGGGAGAAGTCTTGTTGTTAGTAGTCATATGATGTTGAAGTAATATGTGTTGTTTGATATTTAAGTTGTGTTGTTATTTTCCTAGTGGTGTTGTGTGAGTCGAACACTCAACACTTCGCCTTATTAAGGACCCAGGGGAATACGTTGTGTACAAAGGATGCTTACGGTGGGTTGCCGGAGTGACAGAAACCTGAACCCCAGTTTGCACACTTTTGCATAAGGGAATAATGGATCCTTGATCGTATTGCTGTGGTTAGGCTTTGCCTTAATTTCTACCTTGTATTTTCGGATGCTTGCAAGTTGTTTAATCATAAGAGTGCACTTATCTTAGTCTAGAAGGTGTGCTAGCATAGATCCACCCACTCAACACTTATCAACGCAAAACATGTAATCAATGTGGAATATGGCGAAAGCACATGACTACCTCTCCATGTGTCCTCAAGAACGCTTTAGTCTTTATAAGTTCAATTGTCAGGCTTATCCTTTGCTCAAAAGGATTGGGCCACCTGCTGCTCCTCAGCACCATTTACTTTGCTTGCTTTTGTCTTATTGTTGCTTATACCGAAAACCCCTAAAAAGTTATCTTTCAGTGCTTGCAGTTATTCCTTGTCCAAAATCACTTATCAATACCTTTCGCTCCTCGTTGGGTTTGACACTCTTACTTATTGAAAACACTTCAATATATCCCTTACGGTTGTGGGTCATCAGTGGCCGGAGGGAAGGAAGAAGGCCTCGGGGTTTTGATTGCTGGCGCTAGAGGTCGATTAGGAGGGAGGGGGAACTGCTGGTGCAAGCTACGAGCGAGGCCATGGCCTTTATATACACGGGGAGGGATGCTTGGCCCAGGCGGCGACAAGCAGAGGGGCTGCGGCGGAGCGATGAGGTGGCGGTGCCCGGGGGCGTTCGAGGAGGTTCTGGAGGCGGCGTGGAGCACGCGGGGAGCATAGGCGTGCTTGGAGCAGGGGGGAAGGCAATGGTGATGGCGACGGGTCGGGGGCTCTGTACCCGTCGGCTTCCTCGTGACGGCGAGGTGCCGGGGAGATTCCGGCGAGGATAGGGCATGGGGGAGGCGACGCGTGGAAAGGAGGCCCGTGCAGCGCGGGTGGACACGAAGACAAGGACGCGGGCGTGCAGCAGAGGCGAGAGCGACGCGTCGGGCGGCCTTGGGCGCGGCAAGAGCACGCCAAGTGCAGCCGAGAGCATGCCCTCTCAGTGCACTGGTTCACACAGTGACACTCCTCGTGGCCAACCTTGTCCAGCACGTAGTCCTTGCTATGTTGTGCCCGGCAGTACCAGTGAATGGTCAAGGGAGATACTGTGGTGATCTCTATCCCAAAGAATAATTGGATACAGCAGACTTGGAGGGAAAGTTGTGGTCAAATGGTAAATGGTGGAGGAGGGGCAGGTTGTCTCTTGGCTTTAGGATGCAAAGGACTACTGATCTGGAGAATTACAGCTCAATTGGCTGAAGGAACTATGTACTTCCTTTGCAATGTACCAAATGGGACATAAACACATTGTTGAATTTGGCATCCTTTATGCTTGATGAAATGGGCTCAAAGTTGTTGTAGCTGGGTTATTTGGGGGTGTGCTCATGTGTGTAAAATATCATGGCCATTGGACACACCGAGCTAGTACTTGCTTCACAAGGTGTCCCACTGGTCAGAAATTTTAGGTTGATGATGCACTCACATGGATTAAGGGATTTGGCTCAAACTTGGTTTGGTGGGGGTATTTGGATGTGGGATCAAGCACAAAAAAGTTTCAAGACAAATGGGATACCCTGGCTTGCACTTCCTTCACAATGCCCCTTTCTGCATCCATACTTTGGGAATTTATTGTGGGAGTTTGGCTATGCAAATTATGGTGGAATTTGGTGTAGGCTAATGATATGATCATATGAGCTTGCACAAAAAGTTTCACCAGCAATGGATCAGGAGAAATGACACTCCCTTCACAATGCTCTATTCTACCCCCACAGACAAATGAATTTTTCTAGAGGAAAAATTCACTTGGGACATGCAATTTTTCTCTAGCATTTGGCAAGATATAATATCAAGGCTACGAGGGAATTATTTGGGAATTTATGGAGGAATATAAATAGGGGTTGCTTCACAATCCTCAAATAAATGGAATATCCCTTTTTATTGAAAAAAGGAATAAATGGCTTGGATGAAATGGTGTCTTGGATGGGATGGATCAATGAAATGACATGGGAAGGCTTGGGAACAAGGTCTACTTGAGCATGGAAAGAAAATATGCTCAAGTTCAAGTCCAAAGAGTTGCTCAAAATCCAAACCAACGGGCAAAATCCAGAAAATCTCCGAAAATAGAAAGTTGTGAAAACCAGGGTGTCACATGGGTATATCACAGGCAAGTGCCCCCAAGATTTTTGTGAGCGTTGAAACTAGTTAGTCCATCTTTCATCGCTTTGCACTGCATTTTTGTCGTGGGAATGTGTAACTCCCATGCTTGACTTTCAACCTCGCGGTTAGGGGTTCTATTACATCAGTGATTTATGCAAGGCTAAGAAGCTCAAGGAATGTGCCACTTGTATTGTACTCATTATTGTGAAGGCAGATTGAACAGTATTTCTATGATTATCATTTGGGGTGAGGGGGGCTAGAGGTGCATGGCTAGACCCATGGTGCCTAGTGTTTTTCTAATGTGTTTTCCTAACACTCGTGAAGTGCTAAGGACTATTATGACGACCATGTGATACTGAAATCATGTGGGGTTAGCAGGGTTCGCTTATCGACCTAGTTTGGTGCGGTGGGATCCATTGTGTGATGGAGATTACCTGCATTAAAGTGGGTAATATCCTGCTTGATAAGAGAAGTGAAAGGAATGTTTTTTTTATTTTTATCCTCTTTGGAGGGTGTTGTGCTTAGTATCAATAAATCTACTCTTCTGTGAGAGTTAAGCTTGGTTGTAGAGATGTGGATGAGATCCCTCCTATTGCTGAGGGGGTTCTTGATGATTATTTCTTTGATTTATTTTATGAGGTGGAGCAAGTGGTGCTGAAGAATACCGACAAATCAAAAACTCCTATCAAGAATTTGTTTGAACCTGATAAACATGTGTTAAAAAGGATGAAAATGGAAGGATTGAATGCCGAGAAAAAAATCTGCTTTGTGCAATAAATCAGGGGAAGTAAGACTTTTCTGAGCCATAAAAGGTGTGATACAATCCTTGAATCGCAAGAATAAGAGGAATATAAGGAATCTATGAATAACACACTTCTTATTGATTCCATGGCTAATATGGAGCATGCGATGAATTAGGATAAACATGATTCTTCCTCTTGAGCGCTCTCCTGTGTGAAACCTAGTGGTCCCTCTAATGTACGCCGATTTCCTCCGCGTTATGGGGTCCCATATTAATTTTTGCAAAAAATATGGGTCCACGGCTACATCCTTTGAGGATGCATTAAAAAAACTCCACAGGTCGAGTTGGTGGATGCTTCTCTGTGTGAGTGTCTGAAGATATCCTCGAACTACCATGTCCAGTCCCTTGTCGTTGGTGGAAGATGGGGAAGAGTTGACCCTGACGTCCCCTCTTGTGTTTGAAGTTAATCTTTATTTTGGCACTAGAAATGTTGATCCTAATCTTCTTAAAATTGTTGAAAAGGTAACAATGGCTATGAGGAAAAGTGACCTGGAAGGTACATCTCATGTACATAACTCTTTTGATGCTTTATCAAATGGCACTCTGATTTTGCGTGCTATTAAGATGGGTGTGGACATCTTGGATACTAATTTTGCTAGCATCGATGTTCTTTGGGAACTAGGAAAATCTAGGTTATCGTCTGATACAAGTCATGGCGATCCTATTATAGAGAAGGATAACATGTATCTTATCCTGACTTATCGGGTACAGGAAAAAACACCAATATTTATGGGTTGGGGGTACGTGTGGAAGATGATTTTGTGAATAAAAGGCTTCCTCGATCAGGTAAAAAAAGTAACGAAAAACCACTTGTGGTTATATCTAGGGTTGTGACGAGAAGCCGGAAAAATTTGAGTGTACTCTTTAAATGTGTGGCTAGTCCCTCGCGGATTCCTCGCTTGACTACCCGGGCCTGAAAAGAGCTAATAAATGAAAGGTTTTTTAGATGAAATAATTGGTTTTATGCCTTCAGTTCTGCCCCCCCCCCCCCCCCGGAAGGTTCACTTCTAGTTTTGGAAAACACTCGGTCTTTCTCAAATCACTTGGGTTGTCTTTTGTTTTTACCATTCACCATTTAATCGTAACTTTGAAAACTTTAGAACATATTCATACTAACACGGAAAATCACAAATATGTGCATGTCATTAGCATTCATGACAAAAGTGTTGGAAAGTACTCATCTCAGTTTGAGCTCATACGATCTTAGCATGAATATAAAAAAAATTAAAAATCGAAAAACAAATCAAAAAAAAATATTAACTACTTTTTCTATAGACATTGAAATAAAATTTGAGTTCTTACGAAGTTTCATCTTGGAATACTATTTATGAAAGTCGTGGAGAAAAAATACAAATTCAACACTCCAAATTATTTGTTTCGAAGTGTTGACTTTATCTTTTTTGCCACGAATTTCATGAATGTTATTCCATGAGCTACCCATCGTGGGCTATGCAACAGGCAATGTACGCCGAATCGTCCTGCTACAACAATGAACACTACACCACCGGGGGCGGTGAAGTGGTCAACCAGCCAAATGGGCAAGGCGGCAGATCCCCAATCTTTCGGCACTCTCATTCGATATGGGATCATACGGGTTGGTGTAGATTCTACAAACTCTAGTGGGTCCTTCAACGGCCACATACCTGCAAATTGAAGAATGAGGACCTAACTAACGAGAAATGAGAAATAAATTGTGTGAGAAACATATAGGGCTTCTGACATTATATAAGAAAAATAGAGTGGTGGTGTGGCTTTTACTAAAGCACCATCACAACTATACTATTACCTGCTATGGCGTGTAGCAATATCGAACGCCATCTCTAATATTTGTCGGGCAGGCAAACCTGCGCTCACATGTTGCTGATGTTGAATACAAATGACATGCCAGCAATAACCATATTAAAGTGGCATGTCAAATAAGTCAACACCACCACTATTTGAAAAAATAGTGATGGCATTGCTGGAATTTGGCGCATCACAGATTGAAGTTGGGGATAGGCAGTTCCTACGAGTGTTTGTTCAACATATCATGCTGCTACCATGAGAGAGATGTCACTAATGGTGATGGTGACGAGGTGTGGATGGGATCTCTAGAGGTAGTTGCCGGATCTTAAGCCAAGTAACTGAGGTCATTTAGGAGAAGCTATGACACCCTCTATGGTCGAAGAACGGTCTCCTTCAGGGCCTACACCGCCCAGCGTGGTGGTTGATGGATGGTCTCCTTCGAGGAGTGTTGGTATGTTCTCGCTGAAAGGCGCCAACCGTCTTTCTTTCTTCAGTGAGAGGCAGTACTCCTCTCGCTGGATTTCGCGGGATCAATTGGTCCGTCCCCGATATCGGCGACATTATTGTTCATCAGGAGAAGTTTGGATTCGATTGTGTTTCTTCTATTTTGTTCGGGGTTCTTTTCGTAAGATGTTGGGCTATGCTTGTTGTATTTAGTTTTATCAGGGTCCTCTTCTTTGTAATTTCTACTGATCTTTAGACACACATGGTAAACGCACTTGAAAATACAGTAATCAAACACAATTTTGTAAGCCAACTTAATTAAGGCTGGTACAACGACATACTGACGATGGACTACAACCTTAGCTTGATCCTTTTGCGAGGGAAGTGCAAATACCAAATTCAAGTACGTAGGGGTGAAGGTGTAGAGAGAGCGACTTCGCATATCCTTTATTCATAGTAGCAGCAACTAACGTTGCGGCCTAGGTACCACATGCAGTTGTGCGTTAGGCAGAGGAGGCGTCGAGGCAGACCCACTGGCCAACGAACATCTTAACGCAATTGATGTTGGGGTTGAAGCCCAGGAACCCCGCAAGGGTCAGGCCGCCACCCTGCGCGATAGAGAAGCAAGTCTCATCTTGCTGCACAACGTACACCTTGTTGCACGTCAGCTCCGCGCAACCTGCAAAACGCATAGATACACGTGTAAAGGGTCCGAGTCAGCACATTTGGTGAACGTACTAGGTGAGCGGGTGGACAAGCTGGCTGGTGCCATGGAGGTACCTCCGATAACCGCCACGAGCAGGGACGCGATCACGAGAGCGGTAACTCTGTGGTTGGCAAGAGCATACCTCCCGTATCTCTCCCCGCGTGGGCGACCCGGGAGCCAACCTAGCCGCCGCTCAACGTCAGCTCCCCACCATCCTTCCTCCCGCCGACGTCGGAGGGCGCCTCCGGAGGTCGCCGTCGGCCAAAGGTTGCATGGTGTTGGCGGCGGCGGGGCCTTTTCTTTCCTCTGCGAGGCTGCGTCCAACGCGGGGCGACTCGGTTGAGTAGAGGTGGCACGGATTTGGCCAGACGACCGGCGGTGACATCGTGGGGGCGTGCGAGGTGGGCTGCACGGCGATGCGAGTATGCTCGCGGCGACCACGTGCAGGGAGGCTGCTCAGGCACGGGAGGTATGTGCGCGGAGGAGCTGTGCCTCGCCGGATATGGGTTGCCTTGCCTGGACTCGGGGTCGGCTGGCCGTGGGCGAGGGGAGGTGCGCTCCGAGGACTAAGGGGGCGTGTCTTACGTCCCTGGGCGTCGATATGGCCGCGGTGGTGGTCGAGTGGCCATGGAGGGGCGTTGTGTGGTCGCCAGATCTGGAGGTTTTCGTGGAGTGTATCTGACGCGGCGCCAGGTCGAGGAGTACGGGTCATCCGGGGCTCTTGTTGTCATTGACGGGAGTGTACACTGCGGCTAGGGATCATGGTGGTCCATGGCCTCGGGTGGCGCTCCTTCGTGCCTTGCCGTCATGGTGCTCGGTGCGGCATGGGGCTCGCGTTACGCCTGGTGGTTCTGCTCCGGGCATGTGTAGTCGACGGGGCTGCTAGCTTGCGGTGGAGGTGCGTGTGACCGTGATGGTGGTGGTTGGCGGGCTTGCCGGTGTCGATGTGGGAGGATGTGCGGGTGTGATGGTGTGGAAGTGCGGTGAAGATCCAGTCTTGGCCTTGTGTCGTGACCAGCGATGGCGGCGGCTGTGGCCGCCGTTGACCTTTCTGAAGGCATCGCTGACTTGCTGCCGCACCTCTTCTGCACGGATCCGCCGTCTTGGCCTCTTCAGGGGAAACCCGAGACCTTTGGGTCGGGCGATGATGGCGCTTCGGTGTCGTGTACCCTCTTGGGGGCTTCGTCTCGGAGCTCGGCATCAGAAGGCGGGACCAGTGGGTGGTGGTGGGGTGGCGTCCACGCTTCTGTGGCAACGACGACGATGTGAGGGATGTTGGCAGCGCGACAATTGGATGAGGTAGTCGGCTCTTCTTCGGCGTGTCCGCGGGACTGCCTCGGTTCGTTTTGTGGCTGTGAAGTCGAAGCTGCATTGGCAGGGCCATGTGGTATACGATGACTGGTTGCAGGTGTACCTTTCGGCAATCTTTCGTGGCGCCATTCGTGCCTAGTTTCTGTCCTTCAGAGTTCTTCATTGGAGTCGGAGCTGCACTGTTTGGTCGCAGGGCTTAGAGTCCTCTAGTGGTGAGTGATGATGACTGCGCTGTTTGGTCGCAGGGCTTAGAGTCCTCTAGGGGTGAGTGATGATGACGACGTTTGCGTGTGGTCTCGGTGAGGCACTCTTTGGAGTGGTGTGTGTGAGGCAACTTAAGGGTACCTCTTTAGCGGTTATGAGGGTTTTTGCTTGATTTTTCTTGATTAACCGAGCAATTTTGATTCTCTCTTAATTAATGAATGTGGCAAAGTTTTTGCCACCGTTTCAAAAAAAAAGACTCCGTGATTGGCCACTGCAGACGCTACCGACGCGAAGGAAGGATATATATGTAAGCAGATAGGTGCTCGTCTCTCGTCACGATCTGCTTAGGTGATCCAGCGCTTTTTCCTGCGATGCTCGTCGACAGAGTCGGAGCTGTCTGGTAGTCGGCGCGTGCGGCTGACTGTTTGGCATCGACCATCACAGGCCTCGACGCTTGCTTGCGGTGAGGGCTTCTTCGGTGCTTGTTGATGGTGGAGTCGGAGTCGCCCTCGCGGAGGTGTGCTGACGATGACGCTGGATTGCAACCTCGACGACACTTTTCTCTTTGGCGGTGTGTGTGTTCTTGTGTGGGTTGCCAGGTCTCCCTTTTTCTTTGTTACTGTGGGCATGTTGTAACGGTTTTCGTTCGATTTTCCGATAATTAATCGAGCAACTCTCTTATTGCTTAATGAATTCGAGATCCTTCGGGACCGACTTCAAAAAAAATGAAGAGAAAGCTTAGCCCTGGCCCTTTTTATAGCGTAACGAGCTCGACGGTCGAAAGTGTATAAGATGGAGAACGTGACGAGAGCCGTATGTATATGTTGTTCCTAACATTTACAAGCCGGGCACGGGCAATCTCTCATCTGTGATTACTATGCAATATCTTAACGCAGTTGATGGCTTATAGTTCTTTCTTTTGGCAATAAGTTAGTATAGTTCAGTTTCCGGTGTATCAGTTCTGCTGGAGTCCGCCTCCGGACAAGAAAGAGCCTCGTATCCTCGACGGAATTGATCCGTAAACATGTTTAAATTTGTCCATAAACATTTGACCAAATGATAATCATCGCACTGCTAAGAAAAATACGTGCACGTAACCGAGTACCAACAGCTATACGTCGTGTGTTTAATCACCGATACCCGGCTTTCAGGCTAGTAAACAGAAGGCCATGATAGAAATGCACGGCCCCTAAAGGACTCGGCTTATCTTACGTCTTATATTTTTAAAATTTTGATTCTAATTTTTTTAATATGTAAAATGCTTACATCTACGTTCTTATTAAGTCACTACCTTCGTGCACACGTGACATCTTATCAAAGACTCATCACAATATGCATGAGATAAATATTTTTATTAATTGCTAATCTTATTCACAAATCCATCTCATCACACACATGCCACCACATTAAGACTCAGTCAACATGTATGGAAAAAAAATTCATTCTATCATGTCATTTATATTAAATAAATATTTTAACTATACAATAATCATATACAATATATAATAGCAATTTTAATTTTCGTTTATATATTATTAATTTAAATATTTATGTTTTTTACCATAAATACAGTAGGGAAAATCCCCACTGTGATCATTTTCCATTTATAATTAGAGTTTATGTACAAATCAGAGTTACTCAGGTTAGAAGGAAAAAATCAGAGTTCTATAATGTCTATTACATAGAAACTAGAAAAAAATTGAATGAGTTCTCTGATGTCAGGCTTAGCCCTAATCATTTCGTCCTTCATAAGGTCCTTGAAATTCCTGAGGCAATCATTTATGGAGCAATTGATACTTTCAAAAATCAGGTTGTTTCTCTGCTTCCATATAGCCCAGCATCCAGTAATGATTATCTCCATGAAAATTTTACTTCTGGATCTGTTTTGAGCATCAATAATCATATTGTATATGTTATCATCTGTATCCCATTCCATGTTGATACTCCACCAGAAAGCTTGACTAAATGAGCACCCAAAGAAAAAAAATGCATTATGTCTTCATGGCTTCCATCCTCACATAATTTAACTATTTATGGTTCATACAATTAATCAAAATATATTTAAATTGATTTTCGCAGCAACGCGCTAGGTATCCTTTAGCTAAAACTATAAGAAGGGTACCGAAGAATAAAGAATTTGGCCTATAAAAAATGCCAACGTAGTAAAAAAAGCCTTTGTCTTTCATATGGTTATGGCATAGTTGTAGTTTTACTGTCGGCTTCTTTTAAATTAATATAAACGCATCCACTTGGCCACCTTCCTCTTCGTCTTCGGCCTCACACCCAGACACACGCGATGGTTCATGGTTTCGTCGATGGTTCCTTTTCGACAGCATGTGTGCCCTTCTCTCTCTCTCTCAGATCCATGGCCTGAGGAGCTCGTGGTCGTGGTGGCCGCTGCGGGTTGCCGCCACGCAAGCATGTCGAGGCCGGCAACTCCTCCAACCCTCATGTCGGGTTCGAGCACGGACACCTCTCCCGAAGTAGCGGCACCACCATCGTCGATCTCTCGAGCGGGAGCTCGAGCAGCGCGGATTCCAGCTTCATGGTCCATAGCACGGCAAGAGGAAGCTCGAGAAGTATCGGCGCCTACGATTCCGGCGCTACCTCCATTAATCTTTCCCGTGCCACCGAGGAGACAGGCGCCTTTGCACCTCTCAGCAGGCGCTCTCCTGGACCTCTAATATGCGGCTCGCCGGAGCGATATAGGTACGTTTTTTTTCTTCCTAAAAATGCATGCATATGCTATAATAGCTAGTTTAATTTCATATATACTCCCTCCGTTCCAAAATAACTGTCTCAATTTTATAGGGAGTACATGTTGAAATAATGCTATAGAAATAATATATCTAGTTAATAATTAATTAGTTTTTATATGGTGCAATTTATTAAAATTTTGTATATAAAAATGCAGATAGAGAACATGGACGTCGTATAATACCAATGATGACGAAGATAAGGACGTTGAGGATGACATCAGTGTCTCCGTTAGCGAAGACGAGGTCCATACACCTCTCCCGTCGCCCATGCCTATCTAAAACGATATTGACATCTTTGAAGAGTTTGCCTCGCATGAGGGTGATCTGATCCCCTCGATCTCAAAGGAGGATGATTAGGACAACAACGAGAAGGAGTAGGATGGCGACAACGAGGAGGAGGACGACAACGACGGTTGCGACGACGACCTTCCAGCGATCGCTAACAAGTGTCTAAACCCTAAACTATGATGGGGAGGCTCCGAGGAGGAAGAAATAGATGCCTACTAGCTAGTAGATATCTTTATTTTGAGAGTGTTTGAATTGTGGACCTGATAGAGGAAAAAGTGTCTCGATGTTTTGATGAGATGGTAGATAACGATGATGGACACAAATTTGAAGACCCGACTACAAACGTGCAAAGATGTTGTGTCTTAGCGATCATTAAATCAACTCAGAGAGGTAATTGACTATGCTGGAGCATGATCAACCTGACCACGAAGGTCTAGTCCCTGCTGGTAATCGAAGAAGAAGTAAGAACTAAGAATTACAATCTAGATATTGTGAATATAAGACAAATGGTTGATGAAAATTTGGGGTTCCGATGCGGGCTTAGCCTGGTCGGTGGACACAAATGAAGTACACAAAGTTGCTCCGATGGCTAACTTTCATCTAATCAAAAATCAAGTGTAAACGACGCCCTAAGGGCTGTATATATCAGGGAACAAAAGGGATTTTTGTGATCCCTTGGAGGAGGGATCCGAAACAAAAATAAACTCGGTTTCCCCACACATATGGACTCTGAAAACAACCTATAATGTGGTATTTCGAAATTATATAGGTCTGACCCAATGATAAGGTGATGCAGGACCTATAATAGCCTATGGAAAAAAATTACGAAGTGGCATCTTATATATTTCTTCCAAGCCTTCATGCCTCATTATGATGCCTTCAAAGTGTGAAAATCATCACTCACTACTGGAATCTGCTGGTTTGCCGTCAGCCATAGCTGACGGCAAAGGCCACTTTAACCGACGGCAAAGGCTTTGCCGTCAGTTTGCTGTCGGCAAAGAGGCTGGCCATGATTTTATCGGCAAACAGGTTCTCTGCCGTCAGCCGGAAATCGACCGACGGCAAAGACTGTGCCGTCAGCTAGGGGGCCGAGGCTAACGGCATAGAGCCTTGACGGCAACGTCTTCAGCCCAGCCCCGTTAGAGGGTTAACGGCAGGCTTTGCCGTCAGCCACAGGCCAGCTGACGGCAAAGGTTGTTGCTGCTTGTGGGCCATGCTTTCCAGGGGAGCTACGGCCGCTGCCACGTGGGTCCCCTCTTTGTCGTCAGCCACAGTCCAGCTGACGGCAAAGCCGACAACCTGGGACATTTGGCCGTCCCAGAGTTGCCAGATTGAACAGTTTACTGCCACGTGTCCTTCTTTGCCGTCAGCCCACCGACGGCAAAGGCTTTGCCGTCAGTAAGCTGACGGCAAAGACCCTCTCTGTTTTTTTTATAATTAATTTCTGTTAATTCCCTGCATTTTCAAACAACAATATAAATAACACAATATATATTTCTGCCAGGCCCTAAACAGCACCACAAGTGCATCACAAGTGCATCACAAGTGCATCACAAAGGATTTAAAGTGCAAACAACAAGATGGCATCACAAAGCCTCACAAAGAATCACAAGTGCATCCGCAAGTACAAGTGCATTACAAAGTGCATTACAAAGCATCTAACACTACAAGTAGAGTCCCTGGAGCATCCATCCATGTGCCATGCTGCTTTATCAAAATCTGCATAATGAGAAGAAGAAAGAATTTAGCGATAAGTAATTAGAAGAACAAGAAGAAGAAGAAGAAGAAGAAGAAGAAGAAGAAGAAGAACACAAGAACAAGAAGAAGAAGAAGAAGAAGAACACAAGAACAAGAAGAAGAAGAAGAAGAAGAAGAAGAAGAAAAAGATGGAGAAAAAGAAAGAAGAGAAAAAGGAAGAATAAGAAGATTTGTTTCTTCTTAATCTATCTTTTTCTCCTCTTTCTTCTTCTCTTATTTCTTCATCTCTTCTTTGTTCTTCTCTTCTGTTTTGTTCTTCTCTTCTGGTTTCTTTTGAAACTTTCTAAAGTAATTATGTCATTTTTGAGCTCTAATATCAACTAATTATGCTATTTTTGGTGTTATCAAGTAATTATGTCATGCTTGTACCAAATAAGCAAAGTCTATGTCATTATTGAGGTAAGTAAGCTAATTATGTAATTTTTTATGTAATTAAGCTAATTATGCAATTTTTTGCCTAACTAGAATTTACTAAGCTAACTAAAGCATGGCATAGTCTAAGTTGAGCTAAACAATAAGAATAAGAAGGAGAGGAATAACTTACCAAATGCCAAGTCACGGAGGAGAAGCACCATCTCGGTTGGTCGCCGGGTTGGTAGGGCTCTCACCGGGAGAGGGATTGTGGGATGTGACTCTGGAATGATGATGCAACAAGGCAAGAGTTGAAATATGTGGTTAGCATGGCAACATACAATGATATAAGACCGTGCAAGGTTGGTCATTGAAAGGGATCTCACCGTTCCCACCGGAGAAGGCATCGGCGGAGGGGGGGGGGCAAACCTTGCTTCTCACACATAGCCTGCAAATTAGTTTTCGAGAAGTCAAAGAAATAGTCTTGTTGCTTCTCACACATAGCCTTGCTTCTCACACAACTGACTTACCGCAACGAAGTCATGCATAGCCTTCTCATGGGCATTATTGCGTGCCCTCTCCTCCTCCAGCAGCCTCTGTGTATTCCGGTCCCTCTCCTCCAACAAGAGTCTGGTGGCCTCCCTCTCCTTCTCAAGTGCGGCCTGCAACCACTTCTCATCATCATCCATCCAGGGTCAAATGGACTAAAGAAATAATGAAGGAAAACTAACCTCGATGGCAAGATCAACTGGCCTCGCGCGTTGCCGTATTACAGGAGCCGAGCTAGTTTGCCTCGCCTTCATCTGAGATAGAGACTCAGTGATAGGGACGAAGCCATCACACATGGCCACCGTGCCATGACTCTTACCGCCACCAGAGATCATCAACGCCTCCGCATCCATAGGATTCAGGCTCGGGTCGAAGTCAGGGCCGCCCGAGTATGTGTAGATTGGGTCATTTTCCCATGCTCTGCTCCCGATCCAACGCAAAATTTCGGCAGCACCTCCCCGCTGTTCTCCTAATACACGTCTCGGAAACTAACCGAGAGGATGTGTACTCGGAGAACAACAAAGAGGCGCTGTCGAAACTCTGCATCGGATCCGGAACAAAGCATGGGAAAATGACCCAATCTACACATACCCTGGCTGTCCATGGATAACGTTGGACAATTCGAAAGAATCACCGTTATAAATATGCAAATGCATGCATAGTTATAACCGTAACCCTTTCGAACGGGAGACGCATATTGGTTACGCGAAGACTTTGCATTTCAATACTAAAACTACCTATCTAGATAGTGTCATCGGCACGAAGGCCGGAACAGAGCAATATAAAGGTGGAGAAGGAAGAGTTAACAAATGTGCTCACTCTCGAATGCAGTGGAGGTCGTCGAAAACCAAACCCTCGCGAAGCTACTGCACATTTAAATGCAATCAATCAAAACAAATACGCACTCGCGATATCACTACTATAAAGCTAATTAATATCACTACTATAAAGCTAATAATTCTTATTCTTCAGATCTCTTCTTCTTTTTCTTTACTCTTCTCTTCTTCTATTTCTTTTCTTCTTCTTATTTTCTTCTTTTCTTCATTATTCTCTCCTTCTTCTTCCTCTTTTTTCTTTTCTTCTTATTCTCTTAATCTCCTTCTCCTTCTTCTTCCTTTGACATGAACATTTTGATAGGCTTATTTGACATGAATATTTTAATTGAAGATGCCCATAAAGAGTTTTTCAAATGTATAGAAAATTTTCTGCTTTGCATCTCACAATATTCTTCTTTTCTATTCTTCTTTCCTATTTGCTAACAACTAATAACTAATAACTCCTCTCCTCCTCCCGCAACGCTCTCCGTCATCAATCTTTGCCGATGAGCGGCTACTTCTGGTATGGACGCGCAAGGCAGCAAGCCAGCGTCACCAGCAAATCAACCTCCAGGCCATGTTGCCATTTTGGAGGCCCTTGTGCTCCTGCAGCGCAACGATCTTCGGCATCTTCATCCCAAGTGGCGAGTTCCCCGATGATGAAGAAGCCGGTCGCGCCGGGAGGCATCGACGCGTCGATTGCGGTGAAACAGGATCCGATTGCGTTTTCTGTTTTTATTTTAGGGTTCTCTTTGTAAGTTTCAAGCCCCTACGTGTTTTTACCAGTTTTATTAGGGGCTTCTATGTAAGATGTACCACCGCCTGGGATTAATGCAGTGGGTCTTCGAGACCCTTCTTTGTTTGTTAAAAAAAACTAATAAAAACAGAAGATAATTAATAGTTTGTAATTTGCTAACAACTAATAACTAATAAAAACAGAAGATAATTAATAGTTAACTAAGAAGGAAAATGTTGCTAAACTAATTACACTAAACTAATAACTAATAAAAACAGAAGAAAATGTTGCTAAACTAATTACACTAAACTAATCACTAATTACACTAAACTAACAAAAACAGAAGATAATTCAAATAATAATACAAAAGAAAAATAAAAAAATTAACAGGGAGGAGGGGGTGGTGGCGGCGGCTCACCTGAGGCACAGTGGAGGAGGTGGTCGCCGGCGGGGGAGGGGGGCGGGGCCGGGTGTGGGCTCCGGCGGGGGAGGGGGGCGGGGGCGACGGCGGCGGCAGCAGGGGCGGGCTCCGGCGGGGGAGGGGGACGGGGCGGGGGTGGGCTCCGGCGGGGAGGGCTCCGTTGGGGGAGGGGGCGGGGGTGGGCTCCGGCGGGGGCGGCGGCGACGTTGAATCGCCGAGGAGGCGGCGGCGGCTGGGGCTCGGGGTGGGTGGTGTGTGCGCGTGATAGAGAGAGAGGGGGGTGGGGCTGGGGTTATCTGTTCGGGTCTTTGCCGTCAGCTAGCTGACGGCATAGGCTCGCCGTTATCCTTGCTGACGGCAAAGCCTGGGGCGGTTAGGGCTTGCCCGAGTGTGGGGCGTGGCGCTCTCGTTGCCGTCGGGTCGCCTTTGCCGTCAGCTTGGCTAGTCATTGCCGTCAGCTGGCTGACGGCAAAGCCACAGCTGACGGCACATCATCCCTTTGCCGTCAGCCCAGTCTATGCCGTTAGCTTTTAGTCCAGCTGACGGCGCATATCCTATGCCGTCAGCCCCGTGAAAATGCTGACGGCAAAGCCGGAAGCTGACGGAAAATTAGGTTTTTCCAGTAGTGACTTGATGCTCCGTTATATTTTCCCGTGCGCGCACCTTTTTTTCCATGCTTGATCCCACTCCAATAGTCATCCTTCTTGTCCATGCTAGGTCCTTCATTCATAAGTAAAACAAAAGTAACTAATTTAGACAGTATCATATGCTCATGAACATTCAAAGGAAGAAACAAAAGTACTTGATAATCTAGTTGGAGTCCGCGAGCTCTAGTAACTGGTCCGTGTAGTAGTTGGTGAGAATGTGGGTGTAACATTAGTACACGAATATCCCCATCATCCTCCCCTACTAGATTGAATTGAAGTCTTGCAAATATAGTTTCAATTCTGTTATGTTAAATGTGGGACTAACGCCAAAATTTGTAGGCAGCTCAAGTTTATATGCATTATCATTTATTTTCTCCAAAACCTTAAAGAGACCATCAGCTCATGGCATTAATTTAATTAGACTTGCGTAAATCAGGAAACTTATCTTTACGTAAATGCAACCAAACAAGATCTCCTGGTTCAAACACAATATTTTTATTTTACCCTTATCACCAGCATGCTTGTATTTAGCATTCATTTTCTTAATATTTTCTTTAGTTAACTCATCCATTTTTAATATCTATTCAAAATGTTGCTTAGCATCAATATTAACCTTCTCCGAAGATGAAAGTGACAACAAATCAATGGGTGCACGAAGTAGAAAACCATACACAATATCAAAAGGGCACATCTTAGTGCTAGAATGTAATGAATGGTTATGAGCAAATTTAATATGAGGTAAACATTCTTCCCACATTTTCAAGCGTTAAAACTACCATAAGCATAGTAGACAATATTCTTTTAATTACTTCATTTTGTTCATCAATTTGGTGATGACATATAATATTAAAAGCAGTTTAGTCCCCAACTTAGGGGAGGTGGCTCTGCCACTGATATTCGTCCCTCAACCTAGCCGATCTGGGTTTCTGTTAATTGTGATCCAAACTTTCGTAAACCTTCCTTGATTTGCGCTTAATTTATGAGATAATTGATACACATACCTGTTTGTAAATAAATACAAAACTATGCTCAATCAGATAAAGTGGTAATCAAGCACAAATCAATCATTTGTAAACTCATGTACCGAAAAAAGTGATAATCAAGCACAAGTGCACAACCGAGTGAATAGTTTTATAAGAAGCCAACTTTTAGAGCTGGTACAAAGACATACTGATGATGGAGTACAACCTCGATCATGGGAAGTGCAAATACCAAACTGAAGTACATAATGAAGGTGTACGGAGAGCGATTATCATCTTCCTCTTTAACTTTATTCATAGTAGCAGCAACTAACGTTACGGCGTACATAGCACATGCAGCTGTGTGTTAGGCAGAGGAGGCGTCGAGGCAGACCCACTGGCCAACAAACATCTTAACACAGTTGATGTTGGGGTTGAAGCCGAGGAACCCCGAAAGGGTCAGGCCGCCGCCCTGCGCGATGGAGAAGCAAGTCTCATCTTGCTTCACAGCGTACACCTTGTTGCACGTCAGCGCCGCGCAACCTGCAAAACGCACAGATACACGTCTAGAGGGTCAGTTTACAGCACATTTGGTCAACTGGGTGCATGGGTGCACAAGCTGGCTAGTGCCATGGACGTACCTCCGGCGACCGCCATGAGCAGGGACACGATCAGGAGAGCGGCGACTCCATGGTTAGCCATTGCAGACGCTATCGATGAGAAGGAAGGATATATAAGTGGGTAAGTGCTGGTCACTAGCTCGTCAGGCTTTGCTTAGGTGGTGAAGAGAAAGCTTAGCCTCGCCCTTTTTATAGCTTAAGTCCATAAGATGGAGAACGTGACGAGAGCCGTATGGACTTGTTGTTCCTAACACTTAATAAGCCGGCCGGGTGTGGAACTGCTCTGTAATATTTTTTGCAGTGTGCTTTTCACCGACTGAATATTATTCGGTATCCTTATAGGGCGATTTGCAGTTGGATGATATATTAGTGGGGAGTGGGTATATATCACTCTCGATCTGTCCGATTAGTGTAGTTCTGTTTCCAGTGTACCAGTTACGTTAGAGGCTTAGAGCCCGTCGCTGAACGAGAAAGAACCTCATATCCTCGAAGAAATGGATTTACTACTGTATGTCTCAGCTCGTGATACAAGTATACTAAGTATTTTTAGGGCATCTTCCACGCCCAAACATCAAACAGATTCCATCAGAAATCCGTAAACACGTTTAAATTTGACCATACACATTGGACCAGGTGATGATCATCCAATGCAATTTCTCAAATAAGGTGGACACAGAGCCATTTATTCTAATTTGTTGTTTTTTTACAATGTAAAGATATTGCTTAATAAAACTAAAAACTTGAAAAAAAAAACTACTCTCTCGTAGGAGGTGAGATCGACGACCCTCACGCTGGAGCTGCCGTCCTTCTCATCCTTGGCCGCTGCGCGAACTATCCATAGCCGTCAACAGATGCCTCACTAGTGGACAGACCCCCATATTATCCCGGTTCATATGGGCCTTCGGTCCCGGTTCCACACCCGGGACCAATAACTCGGGACCAATGATGATCCCGGTTGGCCCACAAACCGGGACCGAAGAGGCTCCACGTGGCCAGGCACGCATCGAGGGGGGGAGGGGTCATCGGTCCCGGTTGATAGGAAGAACCGGGACCGAAGAGGCTCCATTGCCCTCCTTTTTAGCCCTATTTTCTGATTTTTTTTCATTTATTTATTTTGTGTTTTGTATTCAATTAAATGGTACCATATATATATAAATTAAAGCAACAATGAAGGAACCACAATATATATTACACATTATCGTCACGAATATATCATATACACCATCTCATTCCTCGTGCTTGGTCGAACATGTATTACACAAACGGTACTCACACGAGTTCGATCTAATTTACATCGGTCCTTGGCCGCTTGTCTTCCAAAATATGAGGGTGAAAGAACTCTCCGGTCGGAGCTATGACATGGTCTAATAAGAATCTGGCGATTTCCTCTTGAATTGCTCGCACGCGTTGTCGTGGTAGAAGACCGTCCCGCATTCGTTCGATCTAATTAAAAGAAAGGGATCAATATATATGAATCAAACTAAACACAATTTAACGCAATAAATTAAAGTATTGAATGTTGTTTATCGTACTTCAATTTTCCTTATGTTTCGGGTTGCGGCCGTCTCTTTGGTCGTCTGGCGAATGAACTCGCAGACATAATATCCACATAAGTTATTTCCGGGTCCCTGTCTCAAACACTTTACGAGAACGGAGATCAATGAATATTATAATCAGCATGATAATTATACTGAAACTAGAATCAAAAAGATGCACGGATCTAGCAAGTAGTACTTACATTCAGTGATTCAAATGTAAGCTTTGCCGGAAGACCCGGTGTTTTGGCGGTGAACCGTTTCCAAACCCTCTGGAGGCATGCTTGCATGTCCTCCCATGATTTCATAGATTTGCGTCCCGGGTCCATGACTTTTACTACTCCTTCGTCCGGAACAATGATCAACAGAATAAAGTGGAAGTTGCACACGCATAAAGAGTCAATTATACGCTTAACACCGAGCAAGCAAAATAGAATGTGTGCGAGACAGTAACACTCACTCGAAGTTGTAAGGAAATAGTATTTCCCTTCTTGTGCCGAAATACGTCAACGATTGCAACAAGTTGTTCTCTGTCTGGTTGGGCTTCTCTTTGAGAGTTCTTTCATGAACGAACTGGCAGTCAACGAACCCAATGTCATAGATTTATCCTTTCTTGCATTCGAGAATCTTCATTCTGCATATATAATTAGTTTAGTGATGAGTGTAAGATTGTACATGAAACGAATGAACTGAGCTAGAAAGGCTTGATCACTGAAATTAATGGTACTTACAGACAATATGCACTGACGATAGATTTGTCGATGGCGTCTCCATTGTAAAACTGAAATAATTCTGAGAATTCAATCAGATCGAAGCCTTGTCCATGCCTGTAATGCTCGTTCTGAAATTTATCGTAGATCCAGTTTTCGGATTTAGCAGATTTTTCCATGTACCAGTCATGCAATTTTTGCATCTTTGTTGGTAGATCGTTGACTAACTCGGGTTTGACGAGAGGATACCCGTGTTGGTATTGGTATGCTGGTACGAATTCCTCGTCGTTCCCGAACTCATCAAGACGGCTCAGGTAATCAGTAATAGACAATCCTACTTCCTGGGCTTTTGCTCCGTATTGTCTTATAAACTCCGGATCTTTGTTCGGATCATACGCATCGACCTGATGCTGCTGGGGGCGCGGCCAAGTGTGCACTTTGAGCGGTTCGATCGATTGTTCTTTCTGTAGTCTGAGCTAGGCAATCTCTTTTCCGACTCTCCGCTCTTTTTCCTCAGCCGACTTTGTAATAGAGCGTTCATAGTCTGATGTGAGCGGTATGGGGTTGTGAAGCTTCTTCTTCAGTTTCGCGCACGCGGCGTGATCTTCTGGGGTGCGCGGAAACAATGGCTCTATCGGCTTCTTCTTGTTGGCCACATCAATCTTCCACTTTTCATAAGAGATTTTTACGGACACTTCCAGTTCCTCATGTGTCATCTCTCCGGGTAGCTTCTTCATATTCTGATGAGGAACTTTTGGGAGGGGTGATCGCTTATGTTTCGGTGATTTCTTGCTGCCCCTCCTAGTATAGGTACGCTTCCGCTTCTGGCTCTGAGGCTCAGAAGATGGAGACGGCTGAGGAGACGGTGGAGATGCCTGAGGCGACGGTGGAGACGGCTGAGCCGGAGAGTGGTGAGGCGGTGCAGGCGATGGTTGCGGTGAAGAATGGTCACGTGGCGGCGAAGGTGGATTGCTCTTCTGAAGAGTGGGTGACCTTGGCGGCACATAATTTGGAAGCACGATGTGCTCCTTTCGCCATAGAACACTCCCCTTTTTTTCTTCTCCTAGTTCTTTCAGCTCCCCATCTTCACCTGCAGGGTGGTCCAGCTTCAGCTCCTCATAATCATCCATCACATCATCCACCATGACGACAGCGTATCCTTCTGGAGTTAGGTTGCAATGATAAGTTGGTTTCTCCGGGATTGATAGGGCCATCCCGACCGCCACCGTCACCTTTAAGTTCATCACTTGCACCTTAAGCTCACAACATGTGCTCTCCGTGATATAATCCACTGGGTAGCGTTTAGGAGCAGCCGTTGTCAGTGCATCATCATCATCCTGCTGGAGCTGCATGGAAGCTTGGGAGCTTTTCCGATTCGATGGGGCGCCGGTAGCATCGAATCCAGTTTCTAACAAGAGCTGTTGAGGTTGGCCGCCACTTTGTTGGCTAAGTCTGTCGATCAGCTCCTCCGCCCGCTTTAAGCTTTCTTTTACATTACGCAGCCGCTCTATGGTAGCTGTTTTCTCAGCCTCATTCGCCACTTTCTCTCTCTCAGCCGCCGCTTTCTCAGCTGCCTCCCTTTCCTTCCTCCTCTTATGGCTTTTATCTAGATATTTCTTGCTTTCCGAAGGGAAGGCAACTTTCCAACACTTGGAGCCTGGCGTGCCTCGTGCTCGTCCTGGGTGTTCTTTATTTTTTAGGGTGCGTGTGAGCTCGTCGTCCTCCCTATCGGGAATGAACCGCCCCTCTTCAATATCACGTACTGCATCTCTAATATCTTCGATGGGCAGCAGGGGATCATCAATGTGTGACTAGTTATATATTGCCTTCCCATCTTGGTCCAACGTGCCCCCATGGCCGTAAAACCAGTTTCTTGTCCGTTCGTTCCATGTTGTAGGCTCTGGAGTGATCCCGGCATCAAAATACTTGGCCTCAATTGCCTCCCACCTAGGCATGCAACCGGCGTAGCCAGCAGGCCCCATTTTATGGTGGTAAATCTTCTTAGCGGCATTCGTCTGATTTACTTCAGACCTTTGCTGCGCGTGCTCCGATTTCTTGTACGCCACAAAATCATCCCACTGCTCACTTATCTTACCATAGCCGTGTTCGAAATCCGGAGTCTTGTCTAACTTGACATATTTTAGGTACAAGTTTTTCATCCAATTCTTGAATTGCTCGGCCATCTTGCTGAGAGCAAACTTCTTGACTATAGCCTCTAGCTCCAGTCTAGCTGCCGCCTCCTGAGATGGATTATCCACCTCTGGCATCCGCAGGAGGAAATTATGCATGAGCATGTTCCAAAGCCTGTCTTTCATGGTGTCGCACACAAACGAGATTGTAGGATCCTTTAGTTGCATCCATTCTCGAATGGTGATCGGGATGTTGTCCCTCACGAGAGTTCCGCATGCCTTCACAAATTTTTTTCTTGACATCGTCCGGAGCTAACGGTTCGCCGTCTGGACTGACCTCTTCGATCCTATACCTCACATTGTCAGCCAACTTTTTGGTTGGGCCTCGTTTCGGTCTTGCGGAGGAATGGCCAGATCCGGATCCGGAGGGCTAAAAGAAGAAAGAGTGTTAATATATGCATGTACATATATAGCTGCATTTTAATTAACAGTAATTTACATATATATCAACCTCGCCGGTGTTTTCGAGATTAAAGGTTCCGCCGGAGGCGGAGCCGGAGCCGGCTTGTCTCCCGTCCGATGCTTCTTTTCGGTGGAGAGACTCGTCTCCCTCACCGGAATCGTTCAGAAACCGGCGGGTGACATCTTGACCTTCATTGTCGTTGATCATATCGTGAAGCAAGTTTTCCTCATTTTCATCTCTATGAAATATTGGATCCATAGTATCTGCAAATTAAGAATTGCAAGCTATTATAATGCAAATCGTAGGCGGCAGCGGTGTAGTCAACGGTACCAGCAGAGTCTACCGGAGATTAAAGAGGGGGGAGAAACAGTAAATACACGGCAATCATAGCAAACAATACAAGGCATGACAAATGAAATGCAATCGGTTGTAACACCCTCAGTTGTTGTAACAGTAATCATCATCACTGTTGATCATCACTGTTGGATTATCACTGTTTGATCTCCCTTGTACTTGATAAAACTTTGTGATGCTAATGATCAAACCTTGCTGTGGTTGATCAACACCCCATGCACCATGTACTTGAGCCCCTGGGATCAAAACCCAAAGCCAAATGCACCTTGCTCATATAACAAACCAAACCCTAGTTGAAACTACTTTAAATGGAAAATATAACAAAAGTGCTCAAATAAAGTTATTCCAAAAATCATGGAACTATTTTTGTAAATTGCCTAAAATCATTATAACCATGTTGGACCAACTTTGGTAATTTTTGGAGTTGCATAAAATTCTAAACAATTCAAACAGTAGGTTAAAACCCCTACTTTGGACATTTAATATTTAAAATAAATATCTAATGAATTTCTTTTGCTGCAAAAACTTTTGTGGCACCTTAGTAATATGTAACTCTAATTTACAAACACTAATAACCTTTTACAAAAATGCTAGGGTTAATAAATCAATTACAGAAGGTAATAGAATAATTAGCAACACAAAACAAATTGGAAAAGGCTAAAAACCCGCCCAGGGCGAGGCCCACCTCAGCCCAGCCCAAACCCCCTTGTCTTCTTCCTCCCCCAACCACCCCCACCTGCTCCCGTACGACGGCCGCCGTGGGCACGCCGCTGCCAGGCCGGCCCCGCCCTTCACCTGCTCCCTGCCGCCACGGTCGCGATAAGAACAACCCCTTCGACCCCCTGGACACCCCCGCACCTCCATTCCCCTCCTCCTCTTCTCTCACGCTTCGGGGAAAGTTTCCCGAGCGCCGCCGTCGCCATTGCCGTGGCCAGACGTGGCCAACGGGCACGGCCCGCCCCGACGTGGTGTCCAGAGGTTGCGTCGTCGTCGTCTTCGTCGACTACAGCATCCAATCGAGCCCGGGGAGCACCATAGGCGCCGCCCGCGTCTTCTTCCCCCACCCCAGCCGCGGCCACCTCGACTTTGATTCCGGCCGCCTCAGCCCCTCCCCGAGCCCGCTGCCAACCCCGACGCGTTCGTGGTGAGCAGCTCCGTCATCGCCAACTGTCCGTAGTTGCTCGCCTAGCCCGTAACCTTTTCCCCTAACTCGCTTGCTCCGGCCGACGTGGCACGTCGTCGTAGTCGTCGTTTTGGTTCGTCCCAGCCCGCGCCAAGTGCACCAGTAGGTTCCCCGTGGTGCGTGTGTTCGTTTTGGACCGGTAGTTAGCTCGATTTCGACTCGTATATGAATTTGCCATTGGAGCCCGACGCCCTTCGCCGCCATTGTTGAAGCTACGCTCACCTCCGTGCGTCCCAGCCCGCGAGACCACTCCAGATCGACGCGGTTTCGAGTTCTCCGTCGACTGCCGCAAGCGGCGCCTCTTTTGGTGCTCGGAATCGAGCGCTAGCTCGAGTTCGCCGGAGTCTGCTCGCCGGCGAGCCGCCGGCGGGACGTCTGTGCCACTGACTTGTGGCCCCAACAGTCAGATGGGTCATTAGCGACTTGGTTAGGGCTTAATCACCCAGTGACAGGCGGGCACCCCCGGGAAATCTTTTGTTAAGTAAATAAAATGGATTAAATGGGTATGTTAGTATGACAGGTGGGCCTAGCCCCCTTAAACCACTGTTAGTTTAAGCTAATGGTTAAATTAAAACCTGAGACACTTACACCTGGGCCCCCCTTGTCAGGATTTTATTTATTAAAAGATTTAATTGAAATTGAGAGGCTGACATGTGGGTCCAGAGGCATTATCTAATTTAATTAAATATTTTGTAAATAACAGAGGCTGACATGTGGGTCCCATATGTCAGCACTGTTTTGGATAATGTTGTGGATAATGTTCTGGATAATGTTTAATAAATAATAAAAGAAATCCAGAAAATCATTTAAATTGATTTAAACTTTGAAATTCAATAACTTTTAAACCGTATCTCGGATTCAAAAACTTTATACATGAATATTGGTCATAAAAATATAACGAATACGAATACGCTATCTGTATGTCTACCACACCCCCCTAACACAACGAACATCGAACATTCCCCCTCCGGACTGTCTGTCCGATAAATTGTCCGGTACTGTTAGAGTGCCCGGATGAATTTATTCCGAACACGAATGTTTCTCGGAATAGATCAACTAGCACGGATACACCCCCCTTATGTTGTTCCGGTAACCACGACACCTCCGGCTTGATCCTTCCCCCTCCGGACACCCTGTCCGGTAATCACCCGGAGCCGGTAGTTCATCCTCAGATGAATTTCCGTTCCGAGCAACGTGCATTGCCCTGCGTTAGAATACCGTTAACATTTCATCTATCATGTCATGCATATGTTTGTATTTGCTTTCTGTGTATTTACTGTTTCTTCCCCCCCTTAATCTCCGGTAGACCCCGCTGCTGCCGTCGACTACACCGCTGCTAAGTACGACTACGTCGTCGACGACCCTACTACTACCGTCGAGCTTGCAGGCAAGCAGAGCCATTCTCTTCCCCAGATATCGCCTATCTTTCCGTACTTTTCTTGCACTAGGCATTGTTACTGCTGCTGCTACGATTACAATCTTATTCAATTGCATAGCCTGTTTTTTTGTCGCCCCTTGATGTGCCTTCCTTTATCCTATGCTGCCTATTATTATTATTATTATTATGCATTATTCAGCAGTGAGCCCTGCGCATTGTTAGCTAGGATTAGATAGAAGGCCGTGATCACTCAGGGGAGTGAATGCGGATACAAATACTATAACTGCACAGGCACGGTACAAGGCAGACACCGTCTAAGGCCCCTATCTGGGTTATGCCTAGTCACCTCAAGTGTGAGCTATCAAGGAGTAATCTTTGTACTCCACTCGAGGCTGACTTTGTCTTGCCGCCATAGGGTCCTTTAAACGGTTGTCCTTCAGGTAAGAAGTCGGGTGACCCAACGGTGCCCGCGAGAGGTATTGCGACGGGACGACAGGGAGGGTACGACCAGTGTACCGGTGTGCTTGGCCCCTGATCGTTGGCCGCGAGAGTTACCAACCCACGAAAGTCGAGCTCCTCCAGGAGCACACGCGAGACAAGGTAAGGAGACGGTTCTCCTTGTTGGTAACCGCAGTGACTTGGTGGGACGACAGGGCAGGCACCGATGTACTGGTGGTCCTGCCTGCTGTCGTTGTCCGCGGGTCAGTTAAGTCGAGGCAACGATAACGGTTGTCACGCAGGTTAATTAAAATGCTAAATGGTTCAGTGAATGTCTTGAGTTGGCTATATGCCATGTACGCACTACCTACCCGTGGGAACTACGAGTTATGGGCTCCTCTGCTTCTTAGTGTCGTCCGAGGACTCTTCAGACGTCAGCAGTACCGCGGCCTGCGCCGGGAAGTGGTGTTGTCTTATTTGCTCGAGCGGTGGTGTCTTATTTGGATTTGCTTCAACTTCACCGGCCAGCCACGCACCGTGCAGGAGTACGTTCGGGTTGGGGTCCAAGGCCCGTCGTACTTAGGATTTAGACCGGCGGATGGCCTCTCTGTTGAGTTTGAAAGATGGGCTATGAAGTGTCGGATAGCCTCGGTGGAGCATTCCCTAACAAGGTTCCCGCCACCCTGGAGATCCGTGCGTGTAGCGTAACACAAGTGCACCCCTACAGGGAAGATTAATCTATTCGAATAGCCGTGTCCACGGTAACAGGACGCTTTATGCTGAAGCTGGATCTTACCACTAGAAACTATTATTAAACTGTATGGTTCCGGGTTTTCTTCCTCGCGGGGATGTCGAGGAGGTGAACTTGGAGGCATTGTTAATTATTACAACTTATTATTATACAATGCTGCAGCAACTTCTGCTGCATTGTTACTTTATGCTTTATATAAACTGTTGGCTGATTCTTACCTCATGCTGCAAGACATCGTCGGAAGATGCTAGTCTTCGATAGGCCTAGCTTCTTACCCTTGCTCTGAATTTCTGACTTTCAGTCCACTATATACAGCCTCTTCTTTCCGTTGATACAATGCATAATGCTTAGTAGCGGACGTAAGACTCGCGGGTATACTAGATACTCACCTGCTTTATTTCCTTTACTGTTTTTCCTGATCGGCCGCTGCAGCCGACGTTGGATCCCAGGAGCAGGAGTACCCCGGAGGCGCCTACTACGACGTCGAGTTCCCCGTTGACCAGGAGTAGTTCGGTGGATCCCAGGCAGGAGGCCTCGCCTTTTCGTTCCGTATCTCTGATGTGATTTGTGCTAGCCTTCTTAAGGCAAAACTTGACTAACTATGTCTGTACTCAGATATTATGGCTTGTATGACTTATGTATTCGGGTCCGCGTGACCCCCCCCCCTCTATTGTAATATATTTGTTTATCCTTTTGTGTTTAGTGTTGTGCTGTGATATTATCACCGTGGCACCCTAATCTCAGTCGTGTACCCTGTGTGTATGATTACTGTACACGGTCTGATTTTGGGGGCGTCACATCGGTGATCTAACGTAAAACGATGCAATAAGATCGGCGCTAATGGCGACCTCGCCGGTGATTACCGGACAGGGTGTCCGGAGGGGGGGGATCAAGCCGGAGGTGTCGTGGGTACCGGACAAACATAAGGGGGTGTATCCGCGCTAGTTGATCTGTTCTGAGAAACATTCGTGTTCGGAATAAATTCATCAGGGCACTTTAACAGTACCGGACGAATCATCGGACTAACGGTCCGGAGGGGGCGGTTCGATGTTCGGTACCTCTCGCGGGTACCGTTGGGTCACCCGACTCTTACCTTTCAGGACAATCGTGGCTCGGGACCCTAAGGCGGAGCTACGGAGTCGACATCAAGTGGAGCCCCGAGGATTACTCCTCGATATCTCAGACTTGAGGTGACTCGGCATATCCGTGTTAGGGGGGACCGATGGCGGTGTCTGCTCTGAACCGCACCTGTCACAGTTGTAATATGATGTTCCCGCGATCACTCCCAGAGTGGTCACGGCCCGCTATCTAATCCTAGTTGACTAGCAAAGCGCAGGGTTCACTGCAGTATAATATTTATATATATAATAGGCTGCATAGGATACATGAATGTATAGCAAAGGGTGACAATGACAGGCTATGCAGTTGAATAGGAAAGTAACGTAGCAGAAGCATATGCCTAGTGAAACAGATAAATATAGACAAGTAGGTGATATGTGGGATAGGGGAAGTGGCCCTGCTTGCCTGGAAGCTCGACGGTAGTGGTACTGTCGTCGACGACGTAGTCGTGGGCGGCAGCGGTGTAGTCAACGGTAGCAGCGGGGTCTACCGGAGATTAAGGGGGGGAAGAAACAGTAAATACACAGCAAGCATAACAAAAAAATGAAAGGCATGAAAATGAATTGTAATCCATGCTCTAACGTTGAACGGTACACGGTGCACGGAGCGGGAGTTCATCCGGAGATGAAGTACCGGCTCCGGGTGATTACCGGACAGGGTGTCCGGAGGGGGGGATCATGCCAGAGGTGTCGTGGACATCCGACACATGTGTGGGTTGTGTATCCGGGGTAGTTGATCTATTCCGAACAACTTTCGTGTTCGAAATAAATTGATCCGGGTACTGTAGCAGTACCGGACAATTCATCGGACAAACGGTCCAGAGGGGGACGGTTCGATGTTCGGTATGTTAGAGGGGTGCGGTAGACCAACGGATAGCGTAGTTGTATTCGTTGAATTTTTCTAAGCAATTTTCATATATATATATATATATATATATATATATATTATTTTAATCCGAGTTACGGATTAAAAGATATTAAATAAACAAGTTTTATTCGATTTAAAACAATTAAATCAATTTTCTATTTAATAAATTTTTTATTAATTATTAAATCAATTAATAATCATTTTTAATTAACTGACCAGTGGGTCCCACTGGTCAGTGACTAGTATTAAAATAAATTAAATTAATTTAAATTAATCTAAGGGGGTGGCCCACATGTAAGTGACTATTAGTCTAATTAAATCAGTTTAATTAATTTAACAGGGGTAGGGCCCACCTATCATTCACAGTAGGTTAATTAAACAGATTTTAATTAATCTAACAGAGCACGGGGCCCACATGTAAAAGGCTAGGGGGTTATGTCTCTGTTTAATTTAATAGAGATTAGAGGGTGGGGTGGGGCCCACTGTTAGTGGCTAATTAGCCACTAACAGGGAACCTGACGGGGTGGGGTCCACCTGGCGATGGCTCAGGGGCAAGCCAGCGGCAACGGGAACCATGGCCGGCGGCGAGGTTGGGCGCGGGCAAGATTCCGGCGACGAGAGCTTGCGGGGAGGGGCGCATTCGAACAGGGGGACTAGCGCGCGTCGAGTGCCTGCCGTAGGGCGGCCGGAGGTGACTGGAGCAAGGCTCCCCGCCATCAATGGTGGCGTCCGGGGCAAGAGCTAGGTGGGGCGATCCGTTTTGGCGGCGAGAGCGAGCGTGGCGAGGAGTAACTCGCATAGGAGCTCACCGCGAGTGCTGGGAAGCGGTCTGTGGCTCCGGGGCGGCTCGTAGCTCGCGAATCGGCGGCGGAGTTGGGGTGGCCGTGGCCGGAGAAGACGAAGGCGGCGTCGTCTTGGAGGCTCCCCTGACCGAATCGGAAGGGGGCTTCGACGCAGTGGAAGGGGGCTCCCCTGACCGTAGGGAGGCGAATCGGCGGGCAGCCTGCCGGCGTCGACGGGGAATTCCGCGCGGAAGTTGTTTCGGTGTCGACGAAAAGATGGATTTGGTGGAGTTGGGGGAGGAAGAAGAGGAGTTGGCGCGTATATAGTAAGGGCCATCGGTCCCGGTTGGTAGCATCAACCGGGACCAAAGACTCAACGGTCCCGGTTGATGCTACCAACCGGGATCGTTGGCCTGGGCGGGGAGGGGCGTGGTGCTGCCACGTCGCACCAGGGTCATCGATCCCGGTTGGTAGCACCAACCGAGACCGTTGAGTCTTTTGTCCCGGTTGGTGCTACCAACCGGGATCGTTGACCCTTTTTATGCAATATTTTCGTCTTCCCGCCCTTTTCAAATTTATTTTCTTTTTTAATTAGTTAGGTGTTTCAATTTAAAATGATTTTTTGTTTGGAATTTGAAAAAACTTTTAACAGCAAAAGTGCTTCAATTTAATTAACTAATCCAAAACCATTTTTTGTTTTGAAAAATATTTTTTTAACTATACAATTTTACAATTTTCAAATATTTATGCATATTTTGCCAAATGATAGTTTCCCCAAATGATCTCATATTTTGCATATGTGTGTATATTTGAATGGCCAACAAGTTTGCCAAAGGAAGTTTTCATTTTCGTTGCACGAAAAATCCATTTTTCATTTTCCGAGTGCCGAAAGTAGGGTCTTTTTGTGAAGGATCTACCAAATATTTGATGTCAATTTGAACCAACCCATTTTTGTATTATACTAGACCATATTTTATTAACAATTTACAAAAGTTTCCATGTAAAATGTTTCTTATGCACCTCTGATGAAAAAGACAAATTGCCGCCAATTCAGCTGGAACAGGGTGAAATTTAAACTACAAGTGCTTGATAGATTGCTCTTTATTTTTTCAAAAAACATTTCCAAGTGCACAAGTACTCATTTCATCAGAGATCTACAAAGAGTTTTGCAAGATTCCACACCTAGCTATCACCGGCCATGCCCCCCTCCCCCGTTTTGACCGCATTTCGAAATCGGTGCTTAAACAATTAAAAAAAATCAAAAAAATATAAAACCTTCGCGTTGCATCCTAATTTATGTCCTAGTAACCATACAAACCAACAAACTTGGAATAATGCAAATCTATTAAAAAAGTCTTCTCAAAATGGGCTATCGAGTATGAAGGTTCATGGCTTTCAAGTCAAATGGCCGAAGTTATAGCTAATTTCAAATGATAGTTTCCCCAAATGATCTCATATTTTGCATATGTGTGTATATTTGAATGGCCAACAAGTTTTCCAAAGGAAGTTTTCATTTTCGTTGCACGAAAAATTCATTTTTCATTTTCCGAATGCCGAAAGTAGGGTCTTTTTGTGAAGGATCTACCAAATATTTGATGTCAATTTGAACCAACCCATTTTTGTATTATACTAGACCATATTTTATTAACAATTTACAAAAGTTTCCATGTAAAATGTTTCTTATGCACCTCTGCTGAAAAAGACAAATTGCCGTCAATTTAGTTGGAACGGGGTGAAATTTGAAGTACAAGTGTTTGATAGATTGCTCTTTATTTTTTCAAAAAAACATTTCCAAGTGCACAAGTACTCATTTCATCAGATATCTACAAAGAGTTTTGCAAGATCCCACACCTAGCTATCACCGGCCATGCCCCCCTCCCCCGTTTTGACCGCATTTTGAAATCGGTGCTTAAACAATTCAAAAAAAATCGAAAAAATATAAAACCTTCGCGTTGCATCCTAATTTATGTCCTAGTAACCATACAAACCAACAAACTTGGAATAATGCAAATCTATTAAAAAAGTCTTCTCAAAATGGGCTATCGAGTATGAAGGTTCATGGCTTTCAAGCCAAATGGCCGAAGTTATAGCTAATTTCAAATGATAGTTTCCCCAAATGATCTCAAATTTTGCATATGTGTGTATATTTGAATGGCCAACAAGTTTGCCAAAGGAAGTTTTCATTTTCGTTGCACGGAAAATCCATTTTTCATTTTCCGAGTGCCGAAAGTAGGGTCTTTTTGTGAAGGATCTACCAAATATTTGATGTCAATTTGAACCAACCCATTTTTGTATTATACTAGACCATATTTTATTAACAATTTACAAAAGTTTCCATGTAAAATGTTTCTTATGCACCTCTGCTGAAAAAGACAAATTGCCGCCAATTCAGCTGGAACGGGGTGAAATTTGAACTACAAGTGCTTGATAGATTGCTCTTTATTTTTTCAAAAAAACATTTCCAAGTGCACAAGTACTCATTTCATCAGAGATCTACAAAGAGTTTTGCAAGATTCCACACCTAGCTATCACCGGCCATGCCCCCCTCCCCCGTTTTGACCGCATTTTGAAATTGGAAAGCACTACAATTGGAAAGCATCATGTTCAAACTTGGCTAATTGCAAACATCACAAAAAAATCAACAATGGTTCAATACATTATTACACATCACTTGTTTCCTACATTGCTTATGATCGCTTCTTGGGCCGTAACCACGGAGCATCTTCATTGCTTAATGGGATAGTTGGGTCAGTTTTCACTGTGAATGGAGGAATTTCATGAAACTTATCGTAATCTTCGGACATGTCGGTCTTGTTCTCGACTCCCACGATGTTTCTTTTTCCTGAAAGAACTATGTGACGCCTGGGCTCATTGTCTGATGTATTCGTATCCTTGTTTTTTCCTTTTTTCGGTCTAGAAGACATGTCCTTCACATAGAAAACCTGAGCCACATCTTTGGCTAGGACGAATGGGTCGTCTGTGTGACCAAGATTCTTGAGATCCACTGTTGTCATTCCGTACAGCTGGTCGACCTTTACCCCATCTACATTCATGTTGACCCAACTGCACCGAAACAAAGGGACCTTAAAAGTAGGTCCATCGTCAAGTTCCCATATCTCATCTATGTAACCATAGTATGTGTCCTTTGTACCATCCTCGTTTGTTGCATCAAAGCGGACACCACTGTTTTGGTTGGTGCTCTTCTTATCTTGGGCGACCGTGTAAAATGTATTCCCATTTATCTCGTACCCTTGGAAAGTCAATACAGTCTCAGACGGTGTCGCGGCCAGCAAGTAGAGTTGATTTCCAATAGTGGTGTCATGCATGAGACGTAATTGCAACCAAGTGCTGAAAGTCTCCATGTGTTTGACTTGAATCCATTGGTCATCCTCCCCCGGGAACTTGGAGCGTAGAACATTCTTGTGTTCCTCGATATACGGTTGGACGAAGATAGAACTTTGTAGAACTGTGTAGTGTGCTTGAGTCAAAGAATGCCCGTCCTGAAATATCTTTGCTTTCTTTCCTAGCGTTCCTTTTCCACTCAGTCACCCCTCATACCGCGATTCAGGAACACCAATCGGCTTAAGGTCAGGAATAAAGTCAACACAGAACTCGATGACCTCCTCTGCTCCATATCCCTTGGAGATGCTTCCTTCTGGCCTTGCACGGTTACGAACATATTTCTTTAAAACTCCCATGAACCTCTCGAAGGGGAACATATTGTGTAGAAATACAGGACCTAGAATGGAAATCTCGTCGACCAGGTGAACCAGCAGATGCGTCATAATATTGAAGAAGGACGGGGGGAACACCAACTCAAAACTGACGAGACATTGGACCACATCCTTCTGTAGCCTTTCCAGACTTGCATGATCGATTACCTTCTGAGATATTGCATTGAGAAATGCACATAGCTTCACAATTGGTACTCGAACATTTTCTGGTAGAAGCTCCCGCAATGCAACCGGAAGCAACTGCGTCATAATCACGTGGCAATCATGAGACTTGAGGTTCTGGAATTTTTTCTCTGCCATATTTATTATTCCCTTTATATTTGACGAGAAGCCTGCCGGGACCTTGATACTTCTAAGGCATTCAAAAAAGATTTCCTTCTCTGCTTTGGTAAGAGCGTAGCTGCTTAGACGCCCTTTATCAGTATGCCTGTGGTATGGGTCTTTCATACGTTGCTGGTCCTCCCGTGCTTCTGGTGTATCTTTTGACTTCCCATACACGCCCAGGAACCCTAGCAGGTTCACGCAAAGATTCTTCGTCACGTGCATCACGTCGATTGAAGAACGGACCTCTAGGTCTACCCAATAGGGTAGCTCCCAAAATATAGATTTCTTCTTCCACATGGCCGCGTGTCCGGTAACGGCGTCTTTCGGAACAGATTGACTGCCAGGACCCTTTCCAAAGATTACTTCTAGGTCATTCACCATACCAAATACATCAGCACCTTTAGGGAGCTTAGGCTTTTTTCGGTAATCTGCCTCACCGTTGAAATGCTTGCCTTTCTTTCTCACGATATGATTGGGCGGCAGAAATTGACGACACCCGAGGTACACAACCTTCTTACATTTATCCAAATATATACCTTTAGTCTTATCTAAACAGTGCGTGCATGCATTGTATCCCTTGTTTGACTGTCCTGGAATGTTACTAAGAGCGGGCCAATCATTGATGGTTACGAAAAGCAACGCTCGCAGGTCAAATTCCTCCTGTTTGTCCTCATCCCACACGTGTACACCTGGTTTGGCCCACAGCTCCAAAAGTTCATCGACTAATGGCCTTAGATACACATCAATGTCGTTGTCGGGTTGCCTCGGTCCTTGGATGAGCACTGGCATCATGATGAACTTCCGCTTCATGCACAACCAAGGAGGAAGGTTGTAGATACATAGAGTCACAGGCCAGGTGTTGTGACTGCAGCTCTGCTCTCCAAAAGGGTTCATGCCATCTGTACTTAGACCAAACCATAAGTTTCTTGCTTCATCTGTAAAGTCTGAGTGGCCTCTCTCGATTTTTCTCCACTGCGACCCATCAGCGGGGTGTCTCAACTTCCCGTCTTTCTTACGGTCTTCTTTGTGCCATCGCAGCAACCTGGCATGCTCCTTGTTTCTGAACAGACGTTTCAACCGGGGTATTATAGGAGCATACCACATAACCTTAGCAGGAACCCTCTTCCTCGGGTGCTCGTCATCTCCCTCAGCATCACCAGGGTCATCTTGTCTGATCTTGTACCGACTCGCAGTGCATACCGGGCATTTATCAATACTCTCGTACTTTTCACCGCGGTACAGGATGCAGTCATTAATGCATGCATGTATCTTCTGCACATCTAATCCTAGAGGGCAAATAACCTTCTTTGCTTCGTGTGTTGTCGCGGGCAATTCGTTATCCGATGGAAGCTTCGACTTTATTATTTGCAGTAACTTCTCAAATCCGGTGTCAGAACAACCAAAATCTGCCTTCCATTTCAACAGTTCCAGTGTGGTACCGAGCTTTGTGCTGCCATCTTTGCAATTTGGGTACAAGGGCTTTTTGTGATCCTCTAGCATGGTCTCCAACTTCTCCTTCTCTTTTCCTGTTTCACAGTCTCGCTTTGCATCAGAGATGACCCGACCAAGACCATCAGCAATCTCATCCGATGTCCGTTGTTTTTCTTCATTGTCACCTCGAGGAGCTCCATCTTCTTCATTGTCTTCCATTGCAATGTCACCGAATTCTTCAGGGGACATAGGATAGCTATCATCATCCTCCTCTTCTTCATTGTCTTCCTGCCTAACCCCTCTTTCTCCGTGCTTGGACCAACAATAATATCCGGGAATGAAACCTCTCCGAAGCAGGTGGCCTTGAAGTGTTCTCGAGGAAGAGTACTCCGCCATGTTCCGACAGTCAATACAGGGACAAGGCATAAAATTATCCACTTTGTTTGCATTAGCCACATTGAGAAATGTATGCAGGTTTGTAATAAACTCGGACCCGCGTCGATCGATGTACATCCATCGCATCCGTGCTTCGATCTGAGTCATATAATTAACCATTACAATAACTTCGTGAATAGTGAAAAGACCACTATATATGCACACGTGCAGTATTTTTGTATCAGTTACAGATGGAGAAGATAAGGTTGCTAACCTCGGCCGAGGATACGGTGTTCTGAGGACCTAAGTGTGGCTTGGACATTTCGTCGAACACCTGGTGTGCAATCAAAGAAAAAAATCTAGCACCCACCCCACACCCCAACACAATCCTGAAATTTTTTGAGGCAAAATGGCAAAGTGCTGGCTGGGGGCTTATATAGCCAGGGCAACAGTCCCGGTTTTTGCCAACAACCGGGACCAATGCCTCGCAGTGCGCCACGTGTTGGTCGCCAGAGCATTGGTCCCGGTTTGTGGCAACAACCGGGACCGTTGCCCCACTTGAACCGGGACCGTTGCCCCTGTACGGACGAACCGGGACAGTTGCGTGGCATCGGTCCCAGTTCTGAAATGAACCGGGAGCGATGCCGTTTTTGGGCTGGACGAAAGGGGGGTCTCTCCACTAGTGCCTTTTGGTCATCAACATCATGCTGCTCTAGCACCTCGTCATTGGAGGCCTCGAGCTCGAAGGTCTGGCCGAGCGTTGTTGATGTGAACCTGGCGCCTGGCGGCTCTTGTGAAGGAGCGGACATCGCTCGGCACGGAAGTGGATACCACTCGGTTCTCGTCGATGAGGTTTGGGTTGGCAGCAAAGAGCTCTGCCGCCATAGCAGCGTCCGCGTGCTCCACCTTGAGTTGAGCCACCACCCCACGGCGCTCCTTTAAGAATGTGAGATTAAACTTCTGCTTCTATCAGAGTACATGTGGCACGCTACGCTAGCGTAAAAAAAATCACAACTAAAATCATACCGTTGGAGATAGATCACGGGATCGGGTTTTATCATTAAATGCGCAATCACAATAGTAAAAGAAAGAGTTCGTGAGTATGTTCCTCGTCTCCTCCCCACTACTATCTGGATCAGTCTATCTCGGCATTACAGGTGCAAGACCTAAAATGTATGCGTGCGTGCATGGAGAAACTTCGTAAGTGTGGGAGTAGCGATGGCTAAGTCGTTCGACTGGCCTAACCCTTTCTAGGACCTCACCTCTCCACTTATATAGACGTTTGAGATGGGATCAACACTTGAGGCCAATAATTAGTTGGTTAGAACACATTTAATTTTCATCCAATCCAATCCAATCCAAATGGGTTCTTGCCCGATAAGCACGCAATTCTACAGGTTAACACACGCATGCACTTGACTATGGTCAAATTCTACTCGATGGGTTGGTAGAGACTCCTAGAAGAACATATCTATTCCTAGGTGTGTGCAAAGTCATGAAGCGAATATTAACCACGTGGCATATGCAATATATCTTTTGTCTCACGGTATATGTTGTTGAGCTCAATGAAAGTACTTGTCATCTTTGTTGGTGCTCGACTTATTTTCTAAAAAACGTGATACACTTTTTGAACTAGGTTAACACTTAACCCAACTCGCATGGCAATATTTTTTGAATCTTATCATTCGAGAGAGGCTACATAATATCTCTACGAATTGAATGGAAAATCATATCTTAGGAAATCATGCCTTGTGTCATATCTCATGACTCACATGGAAAACATATTTATGTAACACCTCAATTTTTACAACTTTCTCTTTTATTTGTATTTCATTAGGATCTTGTTTGAACTTTAGTTTGGATCGTTAGTTCTGAGAATTCCCTTGAACTTGAGCTCAAAACTTCTCCGTCTTTATCCAACCTCTCCCAAAATCTTGAAGCATTCGCACATCCTTCCTGGCTAACACCTCCATAAATTTGTATCCAAGTGGAAAATCCTTTTTTTTCATTCAAAGGAACATGCTTCTTATCTATGTGTTGTGAAGCAACCTTTATTTATTTTGATCTCCAAAGTCAATCCAAAGATTCACATGTTTTTTCAACACCCATCTCACTAATGTACATCAAAACACACACCCCCCCCACACACACACACACAATGTTCAATTATTGATCTCTTCCAGCAAACCTAACTTTTGGTACCATTTACCTCTTTGGACTACAAGTTCAAGATGGCCTTATATAATTGGCTTGAAACTTTCATGATGCATTCACCATAGTGACATAATTTCCGCTACCAAAATAGCATTAGTCTCATACCCCCCCCCCACCTCTCTGGGAACAACACAAAAACCTTCTTATCCATAGATATCTTCTTCCCTAACTTACTCTGGACCGCACCATTTGGCACAAAACTTTTCCAGTGCCCTGTCCCACCTTCAATGCAGATGAGTGACACTATTGTGCAATCAGGAGCGCATCAGAGCCATAGTTCACGCGGTAACAACATGGCTGGCATGCAAAATCGCCGCTCTGTTGCAAGTCACGAGAGTTTTGACCACCTCCTTCAACCACAGCTCACCCACCTGCATCATCGAGCTCCCAAACAATCCGCAGCAGACACCCCACCTCTTTCCTCTCATTATCTTCCTCTCGATGACACTCAGCCGCCACTCGTGCCTCTATGTACCCTGGTCGTGACTAACCCACAGTCGCTTCCCTTTGGCTTCCAATGCACATGTGCACCTCGTTCCTTCCTCTTGACCGACACGCAATGGAAAATGTTAACTCCTTGTAGCCCGCGCATGTGTACTTTTCCTCCGAACCCATCAAGCATGTATGCCAACCTCTGAATCCCCTCTGGGGCCGACCTCCCTTATCCCCTTGAAGGAGCAGACACATTGCACGCGCAATATCCAATTGGCGCACCTGTGAGCTCCACCGACACACCACACACAAGCAATAAAAATGTATTATTAGATTTGCATGTTCATAGTTAAGTTTATATTTATGTGTTATAATTGCATTGATTCGTGGATATGATATCCGGAGGAAATTTGTGAATTAATGCAATATCACATCATCTTTATGTTGTCGGTATTTTCATATAATATGTTAACATTTACTTACATCCTTAGTTCATAAAATACCGTATCTCAATATTTCAGAAGTGCTCCAATATACCTTAGCCACTGCGCGCATGCGTGGGTGTGTGCCACTAGTAGAAAATGGCTCATTTGTCCCGGTTCCAGAGGCCCATTTGTCCCGGTTCCGGAACCGGGACTAAAGGTTCGTAACTAAAACCCAATAGCTTTTGTCCAGATTTGCCCACGAACCGGGACTAAAGGTCCTCCACGTGGGCTGTTGTGGTGCGCTGGGGTGGAGGACCTTTAGTCCCAATTGGTAACACGAACCGGGACTAAAGGCCTCCACGGGAAAAAAAATTGAATGGTTTTTTTCCTCTTCCTTTTTTCTATTTTACAAAAATTGTATTATTTTCATTATTTGACCAGTTTTTTTCACTCCCTTTTTTTATATATTTTCACAATTTTTATTATTTGAGTTATTTGACCAGTTTAGTCTCTAACTACCCTTAATGTCTAGTCAAATTACTTAGTCGTAGTCAAACTTCCCGACTCCAACAATATCACGCTTAACTTCTGAGTTCCTTCCGTCACCATTTCCAACTACACCGCGCACACGTTGTTGATATTACTATCATATCCATCATATTAACCTCTTGGTCACAATGTCACACTTCTATATCGTTTTAATTCCCAATAATTATTTTAATAAACAAAAGTAATGAAATAATAATAATCTTGAATAATAAATAAAATATATATTTTTGCAAAATCTAAAATCTGAAATTTTTCATATTTCCCTAAATAGTATAGTCAGAAAACCCTTATTTCATATTTCCCAACTTTCAGTTTCTATCCCAACTTTTTTTGAATTATTTTATTGAGGAGAAGAATGAAGGGGTAAGTGGATGGGCACCCTTTTAAATTTCTATCCCAACTTTCTTTGAATTATTTTTTCTCTAAATCTTAAAAGCATCATAACTTTTTTTCTGTTTCGTTTTTCTGTTTCATATAAAAACCTTTTTCATCGCCGATCGTATGCAAAAGTTATGACCATTTAAAAATTCTAGAGAGATTTTGCAAAAAAAAGTCAAATTCATGCTTGTTAATTTTCCTAACATCTAGACCACATAAGACATGCGCATCTTGAAGGGATTTTATTTTTATTTTTTGAAATTTTTATCATTTCATTTTATTTTTTCAACATCGAAAAGGCGATCCACCAGGCGGGGTGTCAATTTTAGGGTCATTTTAGCGCAAAAAAACATTAAATGCATGAAAAATAACAAATAAAGTTAGAAAGGGTTGAAATTTAAGGATGTGACATTGAATGGTGCATATTGAATGCACAAAAAGTATGGAGTTGAATAAGTGAAAGAAAGAAATGTCTTTGTAACAAATTAGTTTTCTTCCAAAACCCTCATACTTCGAAGGAGATGGTCCAATTTGTACACGAAGTGCATTCAATTTATGTCGTAATCCTCTCAACTTATTAGTACATGCTATATGGGTGAAATGATGACACAATGCCAAGTTTCAACCTTTTCAGAGTTCATTTGTAATGTTTTTCAATTTCATGGTCATTTAGCGCAAAAAAACATTAAATGCATTAAAAATAGCAAATTAAGTTAGAAAAGGTTAAAAATTGAGAATGTGGCTTTCAATGGTGCATATTAAATGCACAAAAATTATGGTGTTGAATAAGTTTCAAAAAAAGAAATGTCTTTGTAACAGATGAGTTTTCGTCCGAAACCTTCATCCTTTGAAGGAGATGGTCCAATTTGTACACGAAGTTCATCCAGTTTTTGCGGTAACCCTCTCAACTTTTTAGCACATGCTATGTGGGTGAAATGATGATACCATGCCAAGTTTCAACCATTTTAGAGATCATTTGTACTGCCTTTTCAATTTTATGGTCATTTAGCGCAAAAACAATCATTAAATGCATGAAAAATAGAAAATGCAGTTAGAAAGGTTTGAAACTTGAGGATGTGGCTTTGAATGGTGCATAGTTAATGCACAAAAAGTCTGGAGTTGAATAAGTAAAAAAATGCCTTTGTAACATATGAGTTTTCTTCCAAAACCCTCATACTTCGAAGGAGATGGTCCAGTTTTTACACGAAGTGCATTCAGTTTTTGCCGTAATCCTCTCAACTTTTTAGCACATGCTATATGGGTGAAATTATGACAAAATGCCAAGTTTCAACCTTTTCAGAGTTCATTTGTACAGTTTTTCAATTTCATGGTCATTTAGCGCAAAAAATTTATTAAATGCATTAAAATAGCAAATAAAGTTAGAAAGGGTTGAAATTTGAGAATCTAGCTTTGAATGGTTCATATTAAATGCACAAAAATTCTGGAGTTGAATAAGTTTAAAAAATAGAAATGCCTTTGTAACAGATGAGTTTTCGTCCGAAACTCTCATACTTCGAAGGAGATGGTCCAATTTATACACGAAGTGCATCCAGTTTTTGTCGTAACCCTCTCAACTTTTTAGCACATGCTATCTGGGTGAAATGATGATACCATGCCAAGTTTCAACCTTTTTACAGTTCATTTGTACTGTCTTTTCAAATTTAGGGTCATTTAGCACAAAAACAATCATTAAATGCATGAAAAATAGAAAATGAAGTTACAAAGGTTTGAAACTTGAGGATGTGGCTTTGAATGATGCATAGTTAATGCACAAAAAGTCTGGAGTTGAAATACGTTAAAAAAATAAATGCCTTGTAACAGATGAGTTTTCGTTCGAAACACTCATAAAGAGTTAAACAGAATCTGGTTTTTATTAAAACACCTATTTAAAATATCCTGAAAAATCCCATATTGAACATACTCATAAAACATACTAATATTAAACAACAAGAAAAATAATCACTCAAAATCTATTTTAAACTAAAGTTATTCACAAACTAGTGATTCACACAAATTTCAAAAGAATTCAAGTTTAAGCTATTTAAATTTGAAAACTACTGGCACTAGCAGAAAGTTTATAATTTTTTTGACCTAAAGAAAAAAGATTCATTCAAAAACTCTAAATATTCTAACAGTTATTCAAAATATAAAAACAAAAACTCTTCTGTTTAGAAAAAGAAAAAAGAAAAAATAGACCTCCGAGACTAAAGGGGGGTGGACGGTCAAAATCTGGAAAAAAAAAACAATTCCTTTTTGTCCCGGTTGGTGTCTCCAACCGGGACTAAAGGTTGGTGGCTGGAACCGGGACTAAAGGTCCCAGACGAACCGGGACCAATGCCCCACGAGGCCCGGCAGCCCCCTGGACGCACGAACCGGGATGTATGCCCCCATGGGTCCCGGTTCGTGAATGAACCAGGACTAATGGGCTGGCCAGGCCTGAACCAAAGCCCTGTTTTCTACTAGTGTGCACATGCATGTGTGTGCAGGCGTGTGTGCGCGCGCATGCGCGTGTATGTGTGTGGGGGGATCCCTTCTAGATCACTCCAAGTTTTAGAGGAGATCATCCACAAAGTTACACTAATATTTTTCGGTCTAATTGGCCTTAATGAATTAAACTTCTAATTAGACGGAGTCTCCACTAAGCTACTCTCTCTCTCTCTCTCTCTCTCTTGGAGCACTTCTTCCTAGGCCACAGAGTACTACCAGATAACTAGTTTGGGATGTGTGGATAACTCGGAAGAGTTGTCTACTTTGAATGTCAACTGAAGGATCTTCTTGGATGTATTCTCATAACTGGAAGATATATATGACCTAGCTACAGGAATCATCATGCTTCACCAATATCTACACTGCTTCCACTACTCCACTAGTTTGCAAGATTGATCGTAGCCCACCTTTTCAGAGTGATCTTGGGTGATGTTGGGTTTGATCGTAGCCCAGTTTAAAATTTGTTTTCCCTATAACTTCATTTGATCAAATTAAAATTCAGTGATTCTTTTTTCTACATGCTCATGTTGATTATGTCAATCCTATGGTTTAAAATTTCTATTATGCTTTAGTATTTAACATTTGTGTATCACGGTTACTTCTTCATGAAACAGCTATCTTTCTTAACATATATAATGTGATGTTTGCCACTTTACCCCTATTGTCATTAGAGAATGATATTGTGTTAGAAACTTGTAGTAGGGATTAAAAATACATAGTTAGAATACGAGTACAACATAGAAAGATGATGTTCAATAGCACATGTATGAACTCACATCTTTTATTTATAATTCATAATTAGTTTAGAGTACAACAAACACTTGGTACATTAGCATGTCATTACAAAAACTTGTTCTATTGCAGGAGGTAATAAGTGAGGATGTGTGGATCACGATACCGGATGTCGGTGATACTAAGGATTAGTACGGTAACGTATAAGAGCTTTCTTGGAAACTTTGTGGTGTGGTTACTAAATGTTCCATGCTTCCTTGGAAACTTTGTGGTGCGGTCACAATTGTTTTAACTAATTAGTAATCAAATTAACCCCGTGCGACAGTAAGAACCGTCGGTTGGATAAATGATTCATGATGTAGGTCTTGAATCGATCATGACGTACTTCGTACGCATCCTCACCTTGACAATTCGCAACCACATCCACACAGGTGCCCATTAGGACTATTTTTATATAAATACAATATCCCGATTGCAAATATGTGATTGTAAGTATAAGACATCATCCCATATCTATTTATTTATCATTGATAACACCAGAAATCTTTACACTGTGTGTTCAAGATCCGAGGACTTGAAACTAAAATGATAATTATTTCTGGTAAGCTCTTTTAATAATATAACATAAGTTATCATGGGCTCGATACCCACGGTCAACCCTTGGAAAAATGTGAGAAAGTATCTACATTCGAAACCATATCAAAAGGTAATCAAGACGGCGGAGCCGCGGGGAGGAGGATGATCAGGCCTTGCTATCTTGACATCATCCACAACAAGCAGGCCAATTGTGGTGGATACGGGATGATGTCGTTCGATTGGCCTTCAAGATAGCTTGGCCTATTTGTTCAAGGCCAAGCTATCTTGACATCATCCACAACAAACAGGCCAAACTTATGACAATAAACACAAAAAGTAATGCACCGATAATCAGGCGCTGAGGCGCAACCAAGGAAAGAGACAACAGTGTAAAGCCATAGGTAAAGTGGTAATCAATCACAACCAATTGAAAAAGTTTTTAAGCCAACTTAGAGTTGGTACAAAGACAGACTGATGACGGACTACAACCTCGATCCTTTTGCGAGGGAAGTGCAAATACCAAATTCAAGTAGTGGTGGAGGTGTAAGGAGTTAACTAGCCTCCTTATTCATAGTAGCAGCAACTAACGATGCTGCGTAGATAGCCATGCAGCTGTGTGTTAGGCAGAGGAGGCGTCGAGGCAGACCCACTGGCCAACGAAGATCCCGACGCAGTTGATGTTGGGGTTGAAGCCGAGGAACTCCGCCAGGGTCAGGCTGCCGCCCTCGGCGAGGGAGGAGCATGTCTCGCCTTGCTGCACTGCGCTCACGCTGTTGCACGTCAGTGCCGCAAAGCCTGCAAAACTCACAGGCACAAAGACACAGACACAGGTCAGAATCCAGCACATTTGGTCACTGATTCTGGCAACACTGGATGCTACCATGCGTGCGCATGCATCCATGCAGACCATCTGGGTTCGTGCGTGGGCATGCCGGTTGGCATGGACGTACCTCCACTAACACTGTCGCCCTGCACCTGCATGGTGACCCTGGCGTCGGCGAGGGTGACTGCCACGAGCAGGGACGCGATCAGGAGAGCGGCGACTCCGTGGTTGGCCATTGCCGACGCTGCCGAAACGAAGGAAGGATATGTAAGCGGATAGGTGCTCGTCACTCGTCAGGCTCTGCTTAGGTGGTGAAGAGAAAACTTATGCCTCGCCCTTTTTATAGCTAGCTTAACGAGCTCGACAATCGGAGAAGGTGACGAAAGCATCCGGCCATGCATGGCGTCTAGGAGAGGGCGTCCAACGTACGGGCGATGCTGCTTATGCTGAGAGCCGTATGGGCAGGTTGTTCCAAACATTTACAAGCCGGGCACGCGTAATTTCTAATCTGTGATTCCTATGGAACTGCTTTGTAATATTTTTTGCGGTGTGATCTTGACCGAGCAAGTACTTTTTACCTTCACGTTGCTCGCTTTTTCTGTATAAACTGTCTTGATCATATTGGTGGTAGCGCAGTAACAGTGAAGAAACAAGAACGAGATGAACGCAGAAAAGAAGAACTGCAGTGTGATTTGGGAAAATACTACGGCATGGCGCTACCTGTACACAGATCAGAGAGGTTTACGTATTTCAGAAAATTAGTGTAGAACGGGAATGCTGTCTATCGACCACTCTCGATCTGTCTGGTTAGTGTAGTTCAGAGAGGTTCACTTATTGGGGAAAAATAAAGTGTGGAATGGGATTGCTGTCTGTCACTCTCGATCTGTTCGGTACTTCGGTTAGTGTAGTTCAATCTCCGGTGTGTCGGATACGCTTGAGTCTGGCCGCTGGACGAGAAAGAACCTAGTATCCTCGATGAAATTATTTCATTATGTCGATCAACTCTTAATAATAGAGTGATTGCTTTGCTAGGATAGAGAATAAAACTATGACCTGGATAGTTTTCAGGCCACCAGCTGTTCTTGAGCTAGCCATTATCGACTGGAATTCTGATGTGATTTGAGTAATGCAACTATTTCACCCCCTGCAATATAAAAACACTTAATAAGCCTCCTTTGGTTTGTAGGAATTTTGTAGGAGTTTTATAGGAGTTTTATAGGATAAGATTTTCGAAGAAAAAATTCCTATGAAGCCCAATGGTTTATAGGAATGGATTCCTATTCCTATGTAGGATAGGAATGAATCCTTCACATTTCAAAGAAAAAAAACATTAGCCTAGACTCAATGGAAAAATTCCTATCCTATGTATCAAATGGCATCTCATTCCCTATAGGAATTGAGATGCATGTCATCTCATTTCCTATGGCTTTCCTATTCCTATGATATTTCTATCCTATGAACCAAAGGAAGCCTAATAGTTTTTTTTATAAAGGGTGAGGTTTATTAATTTAAACAGAAGCATCAAAAAGATACAAACACGATTAGCATACACCTTATCTTTGCATAGCTAAGATATATACAGTTAACTGCAATACATATAGAAAAAACAAGTTGGCAAATAACAAAGTTATATAACACCAAAAGTTATGCATAGGCAAGAAAAAAATCCAAAGCGACTAGATCCATGAAATGGCAAACTACATCAATGATCATATTCACACCAATCAACTTATGACACCACATGGTCTGTTGAGGTTGTTTATGTAGTGCTATTTCAAAGAGAGACGTTTCCGTCCACTTCTAGAATAGAAACACATATCGAAGTCATCGCTACATGCGATGATGTCACACCCTGGATTTCAACATTGATATCATTACACTACCACTTACAAGAATTCAACATATATTACAACAAGGCATACAAGTGACTACATACAAATACAACGGCAAAAAATACAAAGTCTGAGTACAGACAACATCAAATGTCTAAGAAATGAAGAAGAAACATCGATTCCATAACCATTCAGTTCTAAGCTCTCCTCCAGGATCTGCTAATCTAGTAGTCGTCGAATCTCCACGTGGAACATCGTCCATCACTATACCGACTTGTCGATGAAAAACCCTGAAAAACTTTATCGTAGTAACATGAGTACACAGGGGTACTCAGCAATACTCAGGTGTACCCAGCAAAGCATATCACATATCACCCTATCATAATTTACTGGCACACGGTGAGGATGGGGTAAATGTGAGGTTGTTATGCCGCACTATCATATACTCCCTCCGATCCATAAAAAGTGTCGCACATTTTGTACTAAGTTAGTACAAACTTTGTACTAAGTGGACGACATTTTTTATGGATCGGAGGGAGTATCAATTGGCTATGATCTATAGAGTAGATGAAGAACCAAGCATATGATAGATAATCCAAATAATCCTTCTATTCACCTATTTTTAACACCTAACATTTACTTCTTCTTCGTGTCCTGACGAAGAAGAGACAATCAAGGCATGTTGGCAAGTTTTAAGTTGATTATTGTTGATGTTATCTATGAACAAAATGTAGGTTCCGAATCGTCCATAATTGTGGACATGGGTTCTCGAAGAAAATTAACCCTGCAGGGGTGTATCAACTGCCCATTACAAGTTTTGAAACCGCATTGACCATCTAACTAACAATGCACAGATTCGAGTGGCCCCTAGTGACATCGAACACAATAGTCGGTAATAATCTCGAATTGTACTCTACTGTCTCAACCAGTTCGGGTGTGTCCTTCCAGAATTTTTTGGTACCAATGGTATTTCTCAAGTTTGATAGTTTCATTTCTCATAAAAGGAGAATATTCTTTCCGTGTAAATAAATGTTCTTGTTGACAGCTAGGCGCATGTGGTAACTTTGTTAAATCTCAAGACTCGTCGGATCAGTTTTGTGAAGGTGACCATAGGAATGGTCTGAGCATGTGTATGTTTATAGAAATGAGTGTTTGTACGTATTTTGTGAACCATCGGCGTTTGTACTGTCCTTAAAAAACTATTATTTGTATCAGCACTTACTCGCGCGCGCGGTGGCGTGGGGGGGGGGGGGGGGTCAGGTACTATCAAATTTTGATTGTATTACGCAAATGTTTTTATTTTCAGGTTTGCATGACATAATCATTGTGTGTACCTTTTTCCCTTGCAGTTTTGCATGGCGTAAATATTGTGTGCACCTTACTTTATGGTTTATTTCGTTTTGATAAAATGGGGCTGCATCCATGTGCGAAATCCACCTCCGAAACAGATAAAGTTGTAAGGAAAGCGCACGAACTTTCGGAAAATAAATCAAGTTCTTTTTTACAATTTTTTGTATAACAAACACATAAATATTGGACTAGGAAAATAGATTGTATTCTACTAGTTCAGTATGGCCGAGTCATCCTCAGATGGCGGTCAAAACTTAAAGCAATTACAATAAAACGATGTAGGCGAGCTATAACAGATGCCGCATCATATTTTATCCTATTTAAAGAAAAGAGAAAAGGAGAGAGAAGAGAAATGGGTTATAAACTTACAATCGATTGTAACACAAGCTCCAACACTCTTTATAAAAAAAGATCATAATTAATAAGATAACATGCTAGTACACTTCATTGTTATATGAGTGAATTACAAGTGATATGACACCATCATATAATTGATTGTTAGTTATAATATTAATCATACTCTTAGGTGTGCAACCATGGTAATCACGAGACTGTAACATCATCCACAGCACACACGGACCAAATTTAGGGAAAGCGACCACAAAGTAAGGCACTGGTAATCATGCACAACCAAGTAAACAGACACAAGGTAAACGCACTGGTAAATGGTAATGATCAAGCACAACCAACTGAGCCAGTTTTTAAGTCAAAGCTGGTACAAAAACAGAGTGACGGATTGTTTCGGAAAAAAAAGACAGAGTGGCGGACTACTCCAGAAGTCCAGATAACATGCAGAATGCAGGCACCAAGATCCTTTTGTAAGGGAGGTACAAGTAATGGCGGAGGTATACGAGAAGAGCGAGTAGCCTCTTCCTCCTTATTCGTATAAGCAGTAAACCAACGATGCTGCGTGGTACACGCATCAGTGTGTTAGGCAGAGGTGGCGTCGAGGCAGACCCACTGGCCAACGAAGATCCTGACGCAGTTGATGTTGGGGTTGAAGCCGAGGAACTCCTCCTGGCTCAGGTCGCCGCTCTCCGCGAGGGAAGAGCAGGTCTCGCCGGTCTGCACCGCGCTCACCTTGTTGCACGTCAGCGCCGCCGCCTTCTTCGCCGCGTAACCTGCGAAACGCGCACCACATTCTGTCACCGATTCTTGCAAACAAACCCAGGATGCGGCCATGCGTGGCTCGAGTTCATTGACGTGGACGTACCTCCGATGATGGCGTCGCGCTGCACCTGCACGGTGACCCTGGCGTCGGCGAGGGTGACCGCCACGAGCAGGGACGCGATGATCAGGAGAGCGGCGACTCCGTGGTTGGCCATTGCAGACGATGCCGACGAGAAGGAAGGATGTGGAAGCGGATAGGTGCTCGTCAGGCTCTGCTTGGCTGTGCTGTGGTGAAGAGAAGCTTAAGCCCTTGCCCTTTTTTATAGGGTAACGAACTCGACAGTCGGAAGCCGATAAGATGGCGACCGGGACGAAAAGACTCGGGCCATGGCCTTGGAGACGGCGTCCAATGTCTACTGGCGATGCTGCTTATGCTGAGAAACGGCATGGACATGTCGTTCCCAACATTTACAGGCCGGGCCCGGGGGTAATCCCATCTGTGATTCCTATGGAACTGCTTTGTAATGTTCTTCGCCGTGTGATTTTGACCGTGCAAATATTTTTCACCTTTATTGACGTTGCTCGCTTTTCTGTTGAAACTGTCTTGCTCCATGATGGTGCTAGCACAGTGCGGTGACAGTGGGGAACGAATTGATCACAATTCACAAGAAAGAAGAGAGAGGCGGACAGTAGGATCAAATAGAATCACACAGAGAGAGAAATTTGAGAAAAAAAATCTGTGGAATGGGATTGTTCTCTATCACTCTCCATCTGGCCGATCATTGTAATAGTATCAGTTACGAAGGAGCCATCCCGCTGGACGAGAAAGAATCTCCTATATATCCTCGATGAAGTAGATTCATTGTGTCTTCAGTTTTTAATACAAGTACCTATCTATCCATGTCTCAAAAGAGGGCGCAGCGCCTACGATATATCTTGCGAAGTACTGTAATTACTCAAAAAGTGGCAGGAACTTCAGTACCTGTGACAGTTAAAACATCGACCTAGCGCAGTAACAGGTCAACCGTAGTAGTTACTCAGCCAGAAATTGGCACCAACAACAGGCAGGTGGTTTCAGGCTACAGATTATAGGGCAATTTTGTTAACCTAGAACTGAACATGTCGAAATGCCAATCACAGCTTCCCCTGAACATACCATCTTACTACTATAATAATGGCACTTAATAATATCTTGAGATCAAGAATTTAAGAAGTTGCTGGGATCACTTCAAAAGTGATGTCCAAATAATATCATGGGATAGCATGACACTCTCTTCTCTGAACATATATTCTGAAGCAACTGTAGCTACTGAACACAAAACATTCAGGGCAGTAATTGATACTACTACTACCTACCATCCAGGCCAGTAATTGACAAATCATTCAGAGAGCAGCTTCCTTCATGGACGTCGGCTTCAGTGGGAAGCAACATGGAGAGGAAACCAGGTTGTTTAGGGTCTGGCAAGGTGGCGCTTTCGTTATTAATCATGGAAATGACTTCAGCCATGGAGGGCCGATCAGCAGCATTCTCCTGAACGCACAGCAGGCCGACGTGAATGCATCTTCGTGCCATATTCTCAGGGCATGAACCGCGCAACGATTTATCAATGAGCTCATGCCATCTGCCTTCATTCCACACTTCCCATGCCTGCAAAGTTCAGTTGTAGATTTCAAATTAGAATTGAAAAATTAGGTACGACAATTATGTAACAATTTGAACTTGTCAGAACTTTGACCCACATGACCAAGGAGGTTTAGGGAGTTGCCATGTCCACGAGCTGCTGAATTTCTTAGTCCACTGATGATCTCCAGAAGCAATACCCCGTAGCTAAATACATCAGACTTGACAGAGAAAATACCTGCCATAGCATATTCCGGAGCCATGTAGCCACTGAAAGCACAGTAATCTAGTAAATTCGATGTCCATTTTTCAGTATTGTGATTCTTCACTTTACATGTCAAATACCGATAGAAGTACTTACTATGTCCCAACAACCCTTTTCGTGTTAGCTAGTCCTCCTTTAGGATCAAATATTCTTGCCATTCCGAAGTCTGAGATCTTTGGGTTCATATCAGTGTCCAACAGAATGTTGCTTGGTTTCAGGTCCCTATGAATGATTCTCAGCCGAGAATGCTTGTGGAGATAAATAAGACCTTGCGCAATCCCTTCAATTATGTTAAGACGCATTGCCCAGACTAAAAAGGCCCTTCTCGATTGATCTTGAGAAATAAGACTTGATCAGTTCAAGAAGGCATGGAAGGGAAAAATAACTATGAAGTAGGGATATTTATATACAAAGTGAACATACCAAATAGGAAGAAATCCAAGCTTTTGTTTGGCATATATTCGTATATTAGTACCATTTCTTCCCCATCAATGCAGCAACCTAAGAGTCCAACTAAATTTCTATGCTGAAGCTTGGCTATTAATAAGATTTCATTTTTAAACTCAGGTAGTCCTTGCCCTGAATTCGCTGCTAATCTCTTAACAGCAACATTTTTCCCATTTGGTAAGTTTCCCTGGAGCATTGTGTCAAAAAAAAAATCAACAGTCAGGCATTAGATAACACAGTCATATCTTAGAAATAAATGAAATTGAGTTAATTGTTTGATGTCTATTGAATTCGCTGAACTGCTTGATCGAACAACAAACGAGGATGCTGTAACTATGAGCATCATGCTGAACCACTGAACAAGCTATGCCAAATATATTTACGTTTTTTAGCATTTACATATATCGTATAATTATGTGGGTACTGTAGAGTATGCCATTTCTTAATCTGTATAGAACCTCATGCATCCCTTCTCTAGCCCATATCCTCTCCATTTTGCCCTTTCAATATAGTACAGTACTATTTATTTTTGTTTCTTCCAATCATAAGATTACAACATTCACTATGGTTACTTGCCTGAAAATACAAAGCTATATGTGCTGACTAAATGCTTCAGATGAAGTTATTATAATATGCTAGCAAACATATTAACCTTGTACACAGGGCCGAACCCCCCTTCCCCAAGCTTGTTTTCAGCTGAGAAGTTGTCTGTGGCATTTTCTACTTGTGAGAAGGAAAGCGTCATAAAGTTCGATCCTGTGTCTTCACTCTCCCAAAGTTTCATTACATCTGAAGCCATGACAAGGGGGTGATCATGCTGTTTTCCTTTCCCTGGTCCACAAAAAAGAGAGTTCTCATGTTTTTATCTACCTACAGACTAAGACATGTCATGCTCTTTAACTCCGAAATATCTTTTCCAACTCAGAATGGTTACCTTTATTTTTCCGTCTCCTAATCCAAAGAAAAGAGACGAGACAAAAGACAAGGAATGCAACTGAAGGAAGTACATACGCAATCCAGAGCATTTTGTGACCTGCACAAAAACAGAGCTTGTCACTTGACTTAACAAAACTGTCAGTGATGTTTGTGTTTTCTTGCAATTAACCCAATCTTCATACTGTCTCCCCAGTGGCACTAGTTCTTTAGCATGCAGTATGTTTCTTACCTGAGCTACTGTTAGATTGTAATTCTGATGCAGCTACACGAAGATGAAGAGTTCCAACTCCATCCTGCAAGTTTGTTTGATTGCCATGCCACTGCAAGTTTGTTAGATTGCCATACCATAAGCTGCAACCATCGAATAGCGAATGAGCATATGCCGTACAAGAGCAATTTTTCATACAAGCAAATTCACATTCTTCACTTTTTCCCACAACAGACTGCTTCTGTCCATAGTCAGGAAGTGTCATATTAAGCATATCAATAAACCTATCACCATTACACTGCAGTGGGGTTTGCCTGGTGCACCCTTTCCTGGGATTTGATTTGTCTTGTAGCGCAAATCCTTCTGGACACTGACAAAGGGATACTTGTGCTTGTGCTGATACGGATGCGGATGCTGATAACATGCTGCTGTTGCATACACCATTAACTCCACATAAATTAGATACATCACAACTATCTGGATGTCTCCATGACAATATCCACAGATTGGTTGCCGGATCAAACTGTGTTATGTTCAATGAGCCACTTTGATCCAAAACAATCTTAGTCATTCTGCCTGCAGGGTTGGGAGTGTACATGCATGTACGGTTGTCACACTGAAATGAAACAGGGATGACACCTATAGATGTCAGATCTGGAATGAGAGAATTCGTGTCGCCATTCCAGAATGCACTTGTCCAAAAATTATTCCCCTTCCACCAAATAAGGAATTGTGATGCGTTAGCTCCGCCCAAACCAAAAGTGTAATCTCCCATTGCTGGGTCATCATAGCTTTTCCATGAGGTCAGCAAATTTCCAACTGTAACATTCATTCCAGGGAGCCATGTATCAGCAGGAGAGGCAAAGCTCTCCCATATGATATTTGACCGGTTGGTCATGCTCCTTAGCACGAAGTTGCCAGTTTCCATTATTGCAGCCTCCCTGTCCCTCGCTCCTACCCCAGAAGCAACTATAAACGAGCTGCCTGTGCCATTCTGAACTAACAGATTACCGACATTATCAAACTTAAGTACGCCCGACTTATCATGTACTGGATTATTCCTGTTAGCAACCCACACAACCGTTCCATTTGGAACGCTTTTATACCATATACCAACATATCGGTGGCTTGAAGCTCCAGGGCTAAAGAATCCAAGCACAAACATTTTGTTACTGGAAACCAGGTTTTGCCCATCAGAAATGGATTCATTAAGTGTGATGGTGTCTCTTGTCGTGGTAGCTGAGAAACATCTTATTGCTAATACAGAAGGAATCAGCAGAACAACAACTGTGCACTTCTTCAAGAAGATCAATTCGACCAACATGGCTTTCTCCAAGCATAAACTGGGAAAATTGCAAACCAAAACAGTTGAGGGAGAGAAAGAAAGTTACCCTAAAAGGAGGGCATAACATAAGCATATCTCCAATCTCCATACCTCTGCTAGTTTCTCGAGAGAGCTCAAGAAAATGAATCAAGGGGAGAGCATGATAAGCAAAATACTTTTGTGACCACTGCAGGATGGTATGAATTTCTTTTCCAGCAGATATCTCCACAGACCATTAGGGTTTGCCAGCTTTGAAGTTTCCATGAAAGCAATTTTCGAGTTGCCAACAAAACATGGAAGATGGCTCCAGTCAATGCTGGGATGTGACTCTCATGTCTGTAGAAGACTAAATCATACGACACACACTGACCACAAATAATTAGGGGTATCCTTTCCACGGTTCCACCAGAAGTAGTGAGTGTTGACCGGAGACTGACTGGTTGACTTATCTACCTCTTAACATATTTTCGCAAGAATAATGAACCAGCTGCGCCTGTTCAACAAAGATGGCTTCCTTCATTTTCCAATTTCCACAATTATGCAACTGGGGTAATCTGCATCACAAGTGCGTGGTTGGAAATTACCATGCTCAAATATTGTACAGTACTGATTTACTGTCTGTCTACAGGACTTCCAGCACTTCCAAAAGAAAATGGGTGGAGGATGGAGGTGGGAGGGGGAGGGTGCCGTGACCTCGCCCCTTTCTCTTCCATCGACTCCATTTTTGCGCGATCCTTCTTTCCTACCACACATAACACACAAAATTGTGGAAATCCAAACATAATAAGCCAAGAATCTCTACTAACAGCAATTTTAATTTGAGAAGAAATGGGGCACCATGTTCGGACTGTAGACCGAAGACAACGCTCCGGAGTTGGGTAACTGAGCTTCGCGTCCAGATAAAATGACGGCAATAAAACGCACTGCGGCGGAAATCGCCTCGCAGCCGCCGCTGCCGCCGCCGGCGACCACTCGTTGCCTCATGGGCCATGGCGGAATCGGTGCCGGCAAAACGACGAAGGAGAAAGCTCGGCTGAATTTCTTAAGGTTGGGTTGTGGACTTTTCTACAGACCTATTCAGCCCAACGAATACTGCGGCCCGCACAATGGCGGTTTTCCCCATCCAGCGTATTTTTTGCTAAATAAAGGCTGGTCCGGCCTTCTTAGAATGTCTCAAAAAAAAGGTGGAAAGGAGAAAGTATTTCAGAAATCTGTACCTCCAAAAAAACTACTACTTCCGATCCATATTAATGGGCACACACTTAGTACAACTCTAATGGGTCGAAAAGAGTATGTTTTTTTAAGATGCGCAGTTGTACCTTTCTTAGAGCAAATCTATACTTCCACGAAAGGTAAATATATGCCTCTCCAAGAAGCAAAAAAACGTAAAAAAAATCGTTATTAAGAGGCACAACTACGCCTTTCATGGAAGCAAACATATGGCTCTCGTTTGTTTCATGCAATTTTCTTTGTTTTTGGTAATCCAAAATCTAAGAAAATAGGGTGGAAACCAAAAAGGAAAAAAACATCTAAACCCAAGAAATATGTAAAAAATATAAAATCTCAAAAAAGCACTCAACGTATGACATAGCGTGCTCTCAATAAAATTACGATAACGGAGCTTACAAAAGGAATACAGGTTAATTAGTTGCTCCTAAAAAAATTCCCCAAAGGTCTCAAAAGTGCAAAGGAGAAATCTTCTAGTGTGTCCAAGGGAACATAAAAATAAAAGAACATAGAGGCACATTCATTGAAAATGACGTCAAATCGCAAAAAAAAATGAAGTTTCACATATCAAACAGGGTCTTCACAAAAATCTCACAAGAAGTACTTCTAAGAACAATTTGTAATTTTGATACCCGACTAAAACTTATCTCTACAAACAAAATTTGCTCCTACTGAACCAACGATCAGACCAATGAAACAACGGTCCACATGAGTGAAAATCTGAACACAGTATCTACTTTCCTTGAGCACAATATATGATTTTTTATGTGATTCCAAATTCCAAGATAACTTATTCGAATTATTAGTAAGATGATCCTGATATGTTGGCAACATTATTTAGATTGTTCCTTCTCTTTTTATTCACTTTATTATTTATTTTTGTAGACTATATCCCTATCATTTTATTATTCTGAGGTATCATATAAAATATAAGGTATAAGGAATTGGTATAAGGAAATTCTTGATTTGATCATATGACCTAATTAATTAATTTGATTAAGGGGTCAGAAACCAAACCACCCATTTTATGGAAAAGACTTATTTGAATTCAAAGTGATTTGCGATCTTCATTCAGTTTTGTGCTTCGGTATAATTTTCACGAGTAAGCATTATAGCTTGTTTCCGATACTCAATAGCTTGATCAAATTGTTAATGATTCTTTGCCCAGGTATACCAAATTTCTTGCTTGTAGCGAGTCGTTAATGAGTCAAACGGTTCCGTTGCAAAAATGGAGTCGATGAAAGAGAAAGGTGCAACGATGGTAATTTTGAGACGGATTGGAAAGGAGGTTAGTGAAGATAGGAAAAAAAACACGCACACCGCACACCCTCGTGCAAAGGACCCTAACCTTATTGGCTCGCCTCAGCCTGACTTGCTGGAAACGGCCGCTTTAAGTTCCATATGATGTGTGTCAAACAGTGTTTGCAAGCAGCAAACAAGTCCATTTCTACTCGGTAGAACCTGATTGGGCTTAATGGAAACAACCAAATGCGTCATAAGTGTTTGCCCAACTATACCAAATTTCTTGTTCGTAGCGATTCGTTAATGAGTCAAACGGTTCCCACGCAAAAAAAAAGAGCCAAACGGTTCCGTTGCGAACTTGCGATAAAACCTAGGTGCAGGTACAGTACATCACACAGACGAAATGAGGACAAGAAGCAAGGGAAATTCACTGATAATCAGGTACGACCAGCTGGTTGGCACAACAAACACACACATACCGATCTACAGGCTAGTCCATCCCAGGTAACACCAATCCAAGCAGCATCTCTCAAACGAACAAAAGGCAGCAAGCACACTTTGCAAGGGAAGCACAAGCAGGAGAGCAGAGCACCCCCTCCATTCATAGCGCTAGGCGCTAGCGGCAAGTGGTCAACCAGACGAAGCCTTGAGGCAGACCCACTGGCCGACGAAGGTCTTGCTGCAGTCGATGTTGGGGTTGAAGACGAGGAACGACTCCAGTGTCAAGCCGCCCAGCAGCGCCACCGAGAAGCACGTCTCGCCGGCCTTCAGCCCCTGCACCTTGCTGCACGTCAGCACCGCCACCGCCGCCTTCGCATCGTCGTCGCTCGGCACCACGTTACCTGCTGCAGCTCACGTTCCAGGAGTCAGTCCAGATCAAGATATAGTTATATGGACGAGCACTAAGGTTCGTGTTACACGGGCGCTCCATGGATTGGGTGGAGTCGATGGACACGTACCTTCGCTCAGGTCGCGCCGCACCTGCATGGCGACCCTGGCGTCGGCGTGGGTGACCGCCACGAGGAGGAGCGCAATCAGGAGAGCGGCGACTCCGTGGTTGGCCATTGCTGACGTTGTCGATCGACGCGAAAGGAACCACAGATACAAAGGTTGTTTAGGATCTGCTTTGGTTGCGCTGTGGTGACGAGAAGGCTAGGCGCCCTCGCCATTTTATAGCGTGCCGGACGGACTCAGAACTCGAAAGTGAACAAGTTGTGACGCACGCAGGCAAGATGGCGGAGACTACCAAATCTGGTTGCGTTAGGGCTTCTTCAATCCTTTCGTAATGGTTTGAACAGGATGATCCGGATCTATTTTGTCACTCAACACCATCACAAGTCCGTCTGCGGACCGGTTCATATGTTCGTAAATCTAACGTAAAAATGGGTGTTTACGGGAGTCAGAACCACCTTCACTTCTTTGCCCGATGCCTCAGACCCACCCAAATGCCTCCAAATCACACAAAAAAAAACTCCCAGTGTGAAGCTGAGGTCGCACATTCATGTTGATCAGTGGTATTGGATGCTGACCGAGCACATACGCGATCGGTCACTGCGGTTGGCATTGATGTCCAGCTATAACAAACTCAACCGATCACCGGAGAGACGGATGACGCATCAGCCGAGAACCCCCGTCTTCGCGTTTGTTTAATGACAAAGAGACGCGATGGGAAAGTTATCTGTTCGTTCACCTATTGGCATTAGACAGGCGGCTGAGAAACCCATTCTAGTGTCCCGCATTCAAACCGCTTGGTTTGCTTCCCTAGTCACCCTCACTATTTATATGTGCCTCGCAAGATACCCACAGCCCGCTCGCTCCCCTTTCTTCTTCCCCGCCTTTATCATGATGGCGAATTCTAGACGCTTAAGGGATAAAGCTCGGTTCACCGCAAAGCAACAGTGGATGCCCACAGAGGCAACACAAAGTGATTATGGATAACAACTCTCATCAACAAGTCGGACGCAGTGGCAACGTAGACGGCAATTACGAGCAGGAACTCTCCTCACAGGAGGGCTCCGCGTCGGCTGGCTATGACTTGCAAACATTATGCTCCGGCAGAAGGCTCATAAAGATCATCTACATGGTCAGTTCCTCCATTCTTCTGTCTCGTGCTGGAAGCGGTTTCCCACAGCATGACGGTCATGGGCGCGCGACTGCTGACCTGTCGGGATGCCTTTTTCCTTGAGTTGGTATCCCGCATCTTCACCACGGCAACCCCCAAAATGAGGGACCTTAGAGTCGGCGGTCGGTCTCCCCCACCTTCTGTGCGGGGTACCACGGAGCTGCACTGAAGTTTCTTCACTGCTGAAAGCCCTGGAGCTAACAATGAAGCACGAACGGCCCACCACGACCGTTGGCGTAGTTTTAGACTAGATTAAAGTCATGTATTTCGTTTGATTTTTATGAAAATCATCCGGTTTGCATGAAATATGTTCGGTTTATGTAGATTATATCCAAATTTAAAAGAATTATATCTAATTTTATCCTACATTGTCAGTTTTTTCTTGAAATATTTGCGGCAACGGTTGGAGGGTCAACTCATGTATAAGTGTTCGCAGACTGGTCCAAACCAGTCCACAGACAGATGTGGTGTTCGCTTTAAGGATGGGTGTTGGAAATGGCCTTAGGCATTTTCAACGAGGATCATCAAACGGATTTCTTCAAATATTTGTGAATATGTTCAAACTTATTCCCGAACCGCCAGCTCGCGAAGGCCATCCAGCCGCTCTACCCCCTTTCCCATTTCCCTCCCTTCTCTCCCGCCAAAAGTTCATGAACACTGATTTTCATTGGTATTTAAAATAGTTTTTAGACAACAAAGAATCTCTTAAACAAACAAGAAAATAACTAAAAACAACCTACTCTACTCCTCCTCCCTCAAGGGTGAGGTCGACGGACCTCGTGTCAGGTTTACGTTGACGACGGTTGACTTCGCAACAACCAGCACCGCGATAGCACTGGCTTCCACATGCTCCCCCTCCAGTTAAGCCTTCGCCGCACAATGCTCCTTTAGGAGCGTAAGGTCGAATTGCTGCTCTGTTGCAGCACGGTAAAGTCGGACACCAGCACGTCGTTGAAGGCCATCACCTCCTCCTTCATTGTGGGCACCTCCTTCGTCGCCACTACAGGCATATCATCCTCCATGGCCTCCGCCAAGGACATGGAGTCGTCCTCCTTCTCATTATCCTCCTCCTTAGAGCTCGAAGCTTGGCTCGGCGGAATGATCTCTAGCGCCAGAGGTCTGTGGCGCGCATCTCCATCGTGATTTTCACGTAGCGCTTCTGCGTCAACATCTTGTAATGTGTGATCTTGTGACGTGCCATGACTCTCTGTCGAACTAGGGGATGATGAACAACATATACGATAGGGCTTAGGGCGGTGTAATGGGTGGAAGATATAGGGGTTTGGAGGGTGTCCGTTTAAATACCTAGGCAAGCCAAGCGATGAAAGTGTGAATGCAAGCAACTAGAGTGTGCCTCACGATAGCGTAGATGCGGATGACCGGCCAAGTGGTGTGAATGCACCAAGGGTTCTAAAGCGGAAAGGCCGGAGAGAAAAAAAATTGGAAAAGGTGGATGACCCCCGGCCTCTGCATCAGAGCGATGCATGGGCCTTTTTATTAATTATTCAACAAGACCATACAAAGTAATACATCAATAAAAGTGAAGCACCGCATGTGCACGCTGCAGAGGCCGTCACCACCATCTTTCACTGGTCCATCTTCAGAGCAGAACTGACGCATCGAAACCGTCAGGCCTGCCATCGACGCCACCATAGCGCCAGATGACACCACCTCCCTTCGCTCGTCCATCACCACGCATCCGTCGCCAAGACCCTGCTGCACCTCACCGCCGAGACTCCATGTCGTCGATGTGTGACATGAAACGCCGCTCCACCGTTGAGCCGTCCACTGGTCTCTTGAGTCAATGCACACCTCCAAAACTGACGCCCCCAAGGGGGGAACGACACAAGAGCGTCGCCATCATCCGATCGATTGATCTAGGGTTTCCCCCGAAGGTTACGGATGTCGAAGGCCGGAGAGGATTTTTTAGTGGATCCAAAGTGTCGGAGTCTAATGTGAAGGCGAACATCCGGACTTCCTCATAGCTCCCTCAGTTAGGGCCAACTTTCAGACATCCAGACAGATCCAAATTATTTTGATGATCCACGGCTAAAAGAATTTTGCTTCGATACACCCTTTTGGAAAGTTTGCATGAATCTTAAAACTACAAAAGAAGATTATTCTCATACATTCACATTCTACAAATTCTAACATCTATTTTCCCAATGCAGCAAACAAAAGATCAAAACAATATAATCTTCTTGATTGAAAAAATAACTTTTAATCTACATAACTAATCTCCATTGAAATATGTAAACTTTTGTGGTGTACCGAAGCAAAACTCCAGCTAGAAATGTATGAACAGCTGGCCTGAATATTTGCGGACATTTGGCTACAACTGGTGCGTGAGACGACTCCAAAAGTCAAAGCCGGCGAGCAGGTTCTGGCTGGTAAACACTTTTCAATTTTCAGAGTTAGGTTGCCTTAGGACGGAGGTTCCTTTGATATGGTATCTTTTTTTTAGGGGTCTTTGATATGGTATCTTAATGCTATCTTCAAGAGCATCACGGGAGTTCCCCAGTGGCAAAATGGCAAGCCAGGATACAACGCCTAAGACAGTCGTAAGAGAAGGAAATCAGAGGTCACGGTCTTGTTGCATGATGATGTAGACCTTATCATCCTTAAACATGATGTCAATGAGCGTTTAGCAGATGAAGAAAAACATGAATTGTTGGAAAACCATTGACAACTACTCCATGAAAAAAATAAGATCAGAGGCTGCGGTTCTGTGAGATGATATCATTATACATGATGGCATGATGCCATAAGCGCTTAGCTCATCTCCGACATGAAAAGGAACAAAATCGTACTCCATTTGATTCATAATAAGTGTCTCTCATTTTATAATAAACTAGTACAAACTTTATATTAGATGAGCGACATTTATTATAGTTCGGAGGGAGTATCAAATAGTCAATGGTAAAACCTGCTCGAGGGAGACAACAAAAGATATATTTTCATTTTGTTGCGAAAGGTATTTTCAACTTTGTGTTGAAACAAGATGATGAGATTAACTATGTCCGATCCAAAAGAACAAGGGTGTGGCTACCTCTCTTATTTTTGTTCCTAAATTATCAGGTGTGAACGTAGCTGTTTTGTGCGCTTGGCGCAACGCAACCTCCGTCACATGATTTGGGCCATAGATTTTAATGCACATGTTTTTTTAGATTATTTTAGTGCACATGTCAGGTACTATGGTTTTAAATAGTGTGCTATCCAGAGCTTCGATTCGGTGTCCGGGTGTATCTGCATCCGGCGAGACAATAAATAAATAAGTATGAAAAAAGCTTAAAAATTCCAAGTTATTTTGTGGTGAAAAATACTTACGTGTGAAATGTTATGCATGAAAAAAGCTTAAAAATTCCAAGTTATTTTGTGGTGAAAAATACTTACATGTGAAATGTTATGCAAATTTTAAAGAAGTTCGAAACATTCTGGGGAGCTCACGGCAAAAAAGATAAATTTAGTATGGAATAATGCATGAACAGTAGCGTTTTTAAAAACTGAAAATTTGTCTTTTTTTCCGCAAGCTTTCTAAATGTTCAAAAAAGCTTAAATCTTACACGAACATCTAGCACATAAGCATCTTCCATCACAAAATAATTTGAATTTTTTTAGCTTTTTTCGTATATCTTTTAAAGAATTTCTTATGCAGGAACGTATGAGCTTGGGCTTATGTTAGAATTACTCGCTATAGCGTGTAGCACGCTATATCGTTCAGAAGAGGTTTGAGGCTAAGTGATTTAGCTCCAAATGCATAGATAAACATCATAAATAGTGTGTTATAGCATTTAAAAAAGATCCACCACTAAGAGGCTTAGCACGCTATTTAAAACTATCTTAAGGTCCGCCTCTATATTCGTTCGTGCGGGAATTAACTCAAAGTGAACAACCATCTAAACAAAAACACACATGTTTGAAATAGTTCTAGGTAGACGGGATTTAAAAAAAAACATGGCAAATTAAGTTTATGTAGCATGTCAAAGTAATTTTTAGGAGTTATCCATCCACCTCAATCCGACAGTGGGAAAATAGGAGTTACGAGGAGTTACAGTACTGAAAGTACTGCAAATTACAAATAATAGTGGGATGACTCAATTACTAATTTACCTTTTTACAAAAAAAATCTTTACATGATTTTTCCAGATCTGACGACCAGTATAAATCAAAGCTGGAGTTACATGGAGTTACAATTTATTACTTGAGTCGTTCCACCGTTATTTGTAATTTCCAGTAATTTCAGCTTTGTAACTCCTCGTAACTTTTATCTTCCACCGTTAGATTGAGGTGGATGGACGACTTCTAAAATCGCCAATCATCGTAAAACTTGTAAACTCCTAAAATCATCTATCACCGTAAAACTTTTATTTACAAAAACATAAAGTTTTACATGATTTTCCAGACCTGTCAATCAGAATAAATCAAAGCTGGAGTTACATGAAATTACAATTTGTTACTCGTCCATCACCGTAGAATAGCTCTATTTATATAGCATGACAAAAAACTTTTTTGTATCATGGCAATTTTAGCTTATGTAGTATGATAAATATAATTTTATACATGGTAATTTTTATTTTATGTACCATGATAAATATATATTTTGGACATGGCAATTTTAGTTTATGTAGCATGGTAAATATACTTTTTGGACATGACTATTTTAGTTTGTATAGCGACCGAGCTCCATGGAACCCTCCATGGAGCAAAACTCAAAATTTGTGAAATTTCATATTTTTTACATTTCAAAAAAAAAATTGGAAAAAAAAAGATAGATGAAGCCACGGTGCACAAGTGTGTAAATTTCAGGACAAAAAACTAAGAAATGAGGGTTGTCTAAAAAAATAAATCTAAGGTTTTTAAACACATGGTACTATTCACCCTTCCATATATCATGAATTTGTATTTTTTTAATCACATTTAAAAGTATTTCATCCTGAAATTTTACATGCATACACCTCACATCCTTGTTTACTTGTATAATGTTTTCAGTTTATTTTAACTTAAAGTTAGCTTTTTCAAATTTTCAAAAAACGGGAACCATGGAGCTCGAGATCCAAAAATCCTCACTCGGCAAGTTTAGTTTAGGTAGTATGGAAAATGTATTTTTTGAACTTTACATTTTTTGTTTACATAGCATGGCAAACTTAGTTTATGTAGCATGGCAAATTAAGTATTCCATGGCAAATCAAACTTTTTTAGCATGGTAAGTTTATTTTATGGATCATAACAAATTTCACAAAACATATAAAAATTTCAACACAATTTTTTCATGGCAATTTTGCCATGGCAAATTTAACAGAAATTAGTTTTTCTCTATGTAAATTTTCATGGCAAATTTGCGTTGTATTTTTTTTTTAAGAATACGCCATGGAAAGGCGTATCATTTTCATAGAAAGAAGTGGCCAAGCGGCCAGTCCAACGCCCGAAGGCTTACAAACACGGGCACCCGAACAAAAGAAAAACGCGCTCTCACCTACACGAGAAACTATGTCCGGCTACCACTCACTAACTACGCGACTACTCGCCCTCGTGCTCCCTCAACGGCTCTATGGCCTGAAAACGGAATCGTTCTCCTCGCAGCAGCTTTGCCCTCCTCCACAACTCTGTGTCGCCTCTGATCTTATCGACCACCGTGGACACCGAAACGGCGGCACCGTTGAAAACGACATCGTTCCGATGTGTCCAAATGCTCCACATAACTAGGATGATGACAGACCAAGCATCCCTTCTCTTGCGTTGTATTTTTTTATTCGTGACATACCAATTTTTATCATCCATTTTGAAAATAAAAGAAATATTTTTATTATAATATTACCATGTATCTATAAACATATTTTTTAGAAAAATTGTTGTGCATATTTTTTCATATCTGATCAAAAGTAAAAAAAATGGAAGGCTCTTGGATGTGCACGGGAGGAGATCACCACTAGGCTAGCACTGATAGTTGTGTTTGGAAGGTGTTCGCACTCTATTTACCTAACAGGACGACTACATGATTGAAACATTTGTGATGGGCGTCTCCAGTGCCACCAATCGCTCTCTATTGGTGTCATTTTTTAGAGTGAAAGACATGATGCTCGGCCTTAGAATAAGGCCCTTAAAGTACCAAATGGTGATGCATCTGTAAGTACGAAGAAGAGAGCGAGAAAGTAAAAAAATATGAGCTAACTAAAAAGAGCGCGATACACAACCGCGAAGGGTCAAGTAGGCGACATAGCGCCATGAATAGAGTCGGTCAGTAATCAAGAAAAATCTAGCCACAATGCATCCAAGGAGAATATGGTCGCAATTTTCGTTGTCGCCGCACCACACACATTTCTTGTCACTAAGGACATTACGCTTATGTACTTCGTCCCCACTAGGAATCTCGTGCCTCACTAGTTACCACATGAATATCTTTATTTTTATGGGGATCCTTGTGCTCCAAATCTCTCCAAGGTTGCATGGGATAGAGGCACAGAAAATCTCCTTGTATAAGGATCCGATTGAAAACATGCTGAAAAGGCTCAAGCCACCACGAAACACAGTCTCACCCCAGGCAAACCTTAAAACTCCTCAGATCATTATGGAGAGAATGTCACTCAACCGCTTCCTGGGACTAAGGGTTATAATGAACCTAGGCGCCCATTGATCGTCCACAGAAACATTGGCGAAAGCCTATGGTATTTGCCTATAACAAACAACCTAGGATAAGTCTCGCACAATATTTGATCTCCACACCATCTACCGAGCTAGAACACCGCCAGATTACCACTCTTAATCTGGAATGAGACCTGAGGTGAAGGAGCGGTTGCATCTTCCTAACTACTCTTGCAACTTTCTAGGGTTTGGCATTTTCCCGCAACTATATCCCCTCTCCTGCCAGGGAATTGATCCTGAATATATGCATCCACAGACCTTCGTGCCCCGCCAGATTTTCCCAAAACCACTTCATCATAAAACATTATTCAGGAGTAATCACCCTGAGGCCCCCTACTTTCTTACGAGAGCATATAGTATCCCATCTCACCATGTGATACTTCTGTCTCTCTTGATCTTTATCCCAAAAGAATGTGTATCTCACCCTGTCTAGTTTTCGTGAACCCCATCCTGCATAAGGTAGAAGCCCATCGCAAACATATGTATGTTGGTCAAACAATCATTAATCAGAACCATTCGATCTCCGGATGCAAGCAACTTCCCTTGCCAATGCTCCACCCATTTTGCCACCTTGGCCACGATGGAGTCAAAATCTATCATCGTGAGTGGCCTATCCGATAGACGCATCCCTAATTGACACATAGGTATAGATCCCAGTTGTTAGTTCATGATATGTGAGGCACAAAGTTGGGCCTCCAGATCTCCACCGGTAACAAATGTCTCACTCTTGTCAAAGTTGATCTTTAGCCTAGGCATAACCTCATAACACATAAGAAGGAATTTAAAGTTTACAATCTCCTCGTCCAAATTCCTAGTAACTATCAATGTATCATTCACGGAGATATGTCGCGCCTCACTGTCCCAATCAAGCATGTCCACGTTCCTACAAAAATTGTCCAATCTCTTTGTTAATATTAACTGCCGTCTGTACACCTTGGACCAACTGCATCACCCAACTAACCCAAAGGGGATTGAAACCCTTCTAATGCATAGAATCCTCAAGAAACCACATCACACTGTGTCATATGCCTTCTCAAAGTCGATTTTTTTTAGAATAAACACATCCTCGTGTGAAACATTAATCTCATGTAGAACCTCATGCAGGATGGAAATCCCATCAAGGATTCTTTGCCCCTAACTAGTTAGCTTGCACGTGCAACGCACGTTATTGCACGTGCAAGATCAAAAATTTCTTCTTGAATCAGCCAAAAAGGCCTAATAATCCATTCGAATAAGATCTAAATTTCTTGTTATCAAAATTCAAGTGACTATATTTATGTGTTAATTTATAATGTTTAAAATATATGTAAACAAAATATTTCATGATACACTTGAACAAAATCCCGTACGACTGAAGCAATGTTAGCTTCACATTCTTTTGTTGAACCATATGCAGGCTTCATAATTTTATACAATTGCTACCACCTTCACATTCTTATACCGTTGCTAACGCTTTAGAACATCTACAACAACATGTATCTAATTCAATCCCTCGAGCATACGCGAACGCGTCCGATCAGGGCTCGGGCACGTCCGCTTTCATCCCTACTTTTAAGTCATAGCTTTAATACTATGGACATATTAGAAGTAAAAAATTGTAGTTGAAGTCACCCATTGAGGAAGAGGAGGATAAATCCTCATATGCACTTTTTTCCTCATATCCTCAGCATTAACTATTTTCCTCAATGTTGTATTAGTAAGATAATGGAGCAAACTGGTTAGCCTCTTCTGCAAACAATTAAAAAATATGCACTGAAAATGTACTTTTTTATGCATAAGTAATTTCCAGGACAACATGCATGCTCTTGATTAGATCCATTTTCTTTTATGAAAGTACCTCATGCTAGCATTGATTTCACTTCCAAGTTCCAACTCACATCGTAAGTGCCCTAAAGACTGAATTTTTTTGACATCCATTAGATGTAAAATTATGTATGTACATAAAAAGAAATCTCTATGAGGCATCAACAAAACCTTTATATTGGAGTAGTAAATATATACAATGTATCAAAAGACATGTCCACAATTCCTCATCAGTATGATCAGTTTTATTTAATATGGAAAGTCATACTGATTAGAAGTTAATCAGTCAGTAATGCAAGAAAAAAAACTTAAGCTTTCGACAATAAGCATTTGTGGCTAACTGCTTGTGTTCATGTTCTGTTGTGAAATTCCTGGCTGTGTATCTACTTTTAATGTCCTGTATGATTACTGAAGAGAACAGAGATACTTTACGCAAGTATAGATTACTGATAGGCATATTTTCAGATCGAACATGCCAGGAAAAAAACAGGCATTTAGAAGAAACAAAATTTACTACGATAAGGCTCATACTGGTGGAAGCACATGACCTCTCAGAAAAAAGGATGAAACACAACAAAATCAAACATGACCCCTCAAAAGAAAATGATGGGATCTCTATGGTGCACCATCATCTAATTGTCAAAACCTCCACTGCCGATGAACGCCACCACCAAAGCTTGATGTTCTTGCTGGTCCCAACCGTCCTCTTCCATGTACCATGTAGCTTACATAATAGCATTCTTCAATTCTTTCCTGCTATTGGTTGGTCCAGGTAAAAAAACAACAATTAGAAAACAAATAATATTGCTCATATAAGCTATAGCAAATATAGTTCAGTTACAGAATCATGCACAATTTAAATATAAGTACCCCAAGCAATGGTGTTTTATTAATCAAGAGCTCATGACAACATTATGTATAGTCAGTAGTAGCGCAATGTCAGCAATGTAGAGAACACTGGGTATTGGGTTGAATGGAAGTATTGCCAGGTATGATCTACTGTTAATTGCAATTTATGGTACTCCTAGCTTTGTTGCATGTCATCACATCTGCATCAGGATACAAAGATGGTCACTTCTCTTCCTCTGGAACAACACCATGTAACACGCCCCAGAGTGTATTTACCGTACTTATCGTGCAACTCCATCGCCTTATAGTGCGAACTCCTCCATTCACTGACCCAGCACACAGGAGATGGGAAGGGCGGGTTCATGGCCGCCGCCAGCTCCCGGAGATGGTGTTGTTCCATACTTGGGGAAGGATTATAACGCTCAAACAAAGGACAACATGATTGCACTTAACGCTCAAACAAAGGACAACATGATTGCATTTATGGTTGACACCAAGGTTTGTATTACCTCTTTTCCAGAGCTCTGATAGATGAGCAATCTGCTTAGAGAATACACTTTTTCTGCTAGTTTTAATTACAAGTCTGTCATGCCTAGGAAAGCACATGATTTTGCTCCTTAATAAATATTGTAATTGATTTTTCTGATGTTGCTCTTCTTTCCTCATATCGTACAATGATTTCTCTGCTGTAATCTAGATTTTACATCTTTAGAGTCCAGAAGTTAGCAGTTGAGATTTGCTTTAACCTGTATTTTTAGAAATTGTACGTGAGTTCATCTTCACAATCAAGTATTGATCAGATTTACTACTTGAGGGGTCCAACAGAGGTAGTTCTACTTCTTTATCTTTTAGTTTTTTATATATAAAAATTGACACATTTATTTTTAGCAGTACCACCAAGCTGAATGTTTGTCAATATTTTTAATTCAATTGACCTGTCAATATTTGACTGCTTTTTGTTTGCATATTCCTCTCGGTCTCCTTAATAGCGCTGAACCATATGATTTATGGATCAGTCAAAAAGCAATCTGGTAGTATCAAAATCATAGAAACAAGGTTCTCTGTTAGATGTATCAATTTTCTTCCTCTAGAACAACACCATGTAACACACCCAGAGTGTATTTACAGTACTTATCTGCAACTCAATCACCTTATAATGCGAGGACCAAGCGAACAGGAGATGGGATCCAGGAGCCGTGCGCTTGAGGCGGCTGAAGCGCAGCGCAGCCAGTTGGGGCGAAGAAGGCGCGTGCTATGGCGCAACCGGTCGTGGCGGGAAGGATGCGCCGGCGTCGGGAGGCGTGCATCAGGCTGCTGAAGTGCAGCGCCTCCAGACGGGAGTGCACCGCCAGTCGGGGCAAAGCCGACGGGGCGGGCCAGCGCAGCCCGTCATGGAGGGGAAGGGCGGGTGCGGTCCTGCGGCGGAATCAGGCAAGATGGGATGGGGCATGGGCGTTTGCCCGCTGATGGAGTGCGGCGGCGACGGCGGCGGTAGTTTTGTTTTTTTGAAGGTTTTTTTTTTGAGGGGAGAAGGTTTGTTTTGCTGGGAGGAAGAGGGTGCGGCGATAGAGGTAGTTGACCTCTTCTTAGTCGAATCGTTTTGTTTTGCGGGGCACGGGACGTTGTGCCGCTAAACACGGGATCGTTTTGATCCGTTAGATGAACGCCATTGGACGGATGGAATCTTTCGGATTAGCTCCTCCGGTGTTTTTTATATTAATAGTAGATGAATGTCGTTTGTTTTTGTTAATGAACTTATGGGGAACAAGAGCTAATCGTATCGTGAATCCTTTAGCAAAAAGCCAAAAACTTGGATATGATCAGCGTTGTCCACCTTAGATAACAAAGTAAGCACTCTAAAGTTAAAGCCATTTTGACATCAATACTCCTTTGCATGAAATCAATAACTAATGTGAAAATTTAGGGGCTAACCAAATCCCAGAAATTCTTATAGAGATATAGCAGGAACCCGTCGTCGTGTTTGATCTCATCGCGTGAAGGTTCAGAAGAATATCGTCGTGGGAGAAGGGCTCAATCAAGACCTTCTTATCCTATGTCGCAACTAACCCGTCCACGTACATCGAGGACCTAATAGTCGCGTGTCTGTTCTGCGAATCCCCAACAACTTCTTGTAGAAGCAGTAAATGTGGTTGCACAAATCTTCCTCTCCGGGAAGAATATCCCGCCGACACCGAATCTCAGCGTCGCGAGCGCGCACCTCGATCGAAATCGGCACCATAACCATCTCCGGGTTCAAATACCATATGTGCGGTAGGTGTGTGTGACCACGACATCAGCATGACGACCTTCAAGTACCACCGGCACTGATCTACGCGCACGTATATGTGATCCCGCGGGACCGTTTGTGGTGCCATGATAAAGCCGGCCACACAAAAACAAAGCCCAAACAACGACAAGAAGGCCTCGCGGAAGGGGAGTGAGAAGGGGAGAAGGGTTGACCTTGCCTTCTGAGGAGGAAGGGCAAAGAGAAAGGGATGGAGTTTTTTCGCACGCCCCATTATTTAAAGAGGACCGAACAAGAGCTGGGTCGGCGTGCGGGATCGAAGCGAAAGTGAAAAGATGAGGCGTGTGTTCGCTCGATGTTCGCAAAATTTAAAGTTTGCATCTATACAAACGTAGAACGAATGCATAAATTGATTGATGTAAATGTGTTTGGATCATCGCGTTGAGCCGCAGCTTTTAACGACGGAAAGGGGTGGCCGCATTGGAGTGCCTTTTTTTTGTCAAGAGCACTGCTATGCGTACGATACCTTCTATCCGATTTCTGTACGACGCATGTTCACGGCCATCCATCAGTTTAGTTGCATGGGTTGCATCCGTCGATCACAGACTCGTACGAAAATCGGACAGGAAGATATCGTATGCATAGTGATTTCGTTTTGTCAAAACATTGGAGTGCCCTTACTTCTACAAAATTTCCCCTTTCAATTCCTCAGAATCTCCCGGATCTCTTCCTTCCTCGCCGACCCCGCCGCCCGTTTGCGCCTCTCGCCGAGCCTGCCGCGCGCCTCTGCCTCCTCTATTCCCCCGTCTCGAAAGGGGGCCTTGCCCTCTCGCCGGACATCCCCGTCGAGCTCATCGTCTTCCACCCGGTCGGCGGCGGCAGCGAACCCTCGCGCGTGGTCCTCGCCTCCGGCAGCGGGCCTATCCGCCTCGTCGCCGGATTTCTAGGCGCCGCCCCGTCGCGTCGTGTACGACTGTCTTTTGTCGTGGACGGAGGGAACACAAGCCATCCACCTGTACCTCGCGGCAGGTCTTCTGGAATCTGAAACCCTCCCCTTTCCCCCACTACACAACATGCCGACGCCGTCTCATCGACATTGCCCTAACCATACAATTGGAGATCACGGTGAATGTGCTGGAGCATGCGGTGGGGACGCCATCCCCGTCGTCGACCTCGGCGTCCTCCTCAACGGCACCGATGAGCAACGATTGCAGGCGACACGCGAGCTCGGCCAGGCCTGCGAAGACTGGGGCTTCTTCATGGTACGACACTTACCACTGAAGAACATCAGAATATTCGATTCGTATCCCAATGTTACATACTGTACTTCCTTACTCCCGCTCATATTTTGGGTCAAATTTTGACCATATATTTGATTAGCAGAATATAAGTTATATGATATATAAATCATATCATTGAATTCATAACTGAAAGAAAAATTCCAACGGTATCATTTGGCTACATAAAATATATATTTTGTTAGTTAAATTTTCGGTCCAAATTTGACCCAAAATACAAAGGGGAATAATAAACCTGGATTGAGGAAGTACTAGGAAACAATCCGCTAGAGGTGCCACTAATATCCTTTTGTCTGATCTGGCATGAAGGTGATTAACCACGGGGTGCCCGAGGCTCTCCAAGAAGCAGTGATGGAGGCGTGCAAGGAACTATACGGCTTACCAAGGGAGGAGAAGGCAGAATACATCGCTGCTGGCCCAAAGGATCCTATACGTATGGGAACAGGTCTCTTCTACTCTGACATCGACGATGCCGTATGTCGGAGGGACTATGTGAAGATGATTGCCCACCCTGAGTTTCACTGTCCCGCAAAGCCTGCAAAGCTGAGGTAGCACAATATGTTAATGAACACCACATTTCCTTTCACATTATTGTTCGAATGTTGGTGCAAAAGCTATATTGACTACACTGTCATTGTTAGAGAGATTGTTGTGGAGTACTCGACTCGAACGAGGCAGCTTTTACTGGAACTTGTGAAGACGATCTCCGAGAGCCTGGGACTTGACCATGGCCGCATTTTTGAAGCCCTAAATCTTGAGTCCTGTTTCCAGACCCTTGTCGGGAACAATTACCCGCCATATGCTGGCTCAGATGGGGTTATGGGAATTTCAGCCCACTCTGATCACGGCCTTCTCACTCTGCTCTTCCAAAATGGCGTGGATGGTCTCCAAGTCAAGCACAACGGCGAGTGGCTCATCGCAAAGCCCCTTCCAGGCTCGATGTTCATTATCACTGGTGATCAGTTGGAGGTATATGAATAATTTACAGTGTTCTTCACTTGAAAATAAAAAGTTGTGGAAAGAAAAAATCTTTATCACTTGTACTTCCTGTAAAATCCTAAATGATGCACACACATGTTCTATACTTATTGGGTGCAGATTGTGAGCAATGGAAGGTACAAGGCCGTGCTCCACCGCGCACTGGTCCACAGTGGGCAGACGAGGATGTCGTTCGTGAGCCTGGTCGGGCCGTGCCTAGATACCATCGTCGAGCCACTCTTGGAGTTGGCACGGGATGACCCCCAGGGCATGAAGTTCCGGGGGATCAGATACAGGGACTACATGGACCATCAGCAGAGCAGCAAGATTAACACAAAAGCAGCACTGGACATCGTTCGTGTGCAGAGTAACATATTGACATGTGAGAGCACACCGAACAGTTCAACAGAGGCTAATTCTGTAGGTTACAGTCGTACAAGTTGATATACTGAACATTTATGTCTTAAATCGGTGCATGCCATATTGTAGTGTTTGCAAAAGCAGCAAGATCCGTTGGAAGGGCATGAATAATAACAGTGCTGGTGCAAGCGCGCACTAATCACATTCATCTTGAAAAACTGTGACCCAAGTTCATATGGATTAGGAAGTATGCTTGCATGGTCAGATTTGGTGAAGCGTTGGGTTCGGTGGTTCCAAGAGATGAATCGGATAAAGTGAGTTTTGGCAGTGGACAATAATCTCCTTTGTGGTTTGAATAATAGGCTGTGGTCTCGATATTGGGCTATGAGCTGATTGCTTTCTGTACGAGCCTCTTGTGATTGGGCTCTCGGTGTAGATTCTGACTTAGCTCAGCCTAGCTTAGAGTCATTGACAGGAGAGCAACTAGTTATAGAGTACTTGTTCGTGGCCCGGCCCAACAAGCATTTTACTAGGCTCACAACGCACCAAGTGTCGCATTCACAACGTTTCTTTAGGATTTCATTTTTTTAATTTTTATGTACGTATTTTTAGTTTTTAAAATTGATTTTTACGGTGGTTTCTTTTGGCTTTCCTTGTTTTCGCGCACTTTTTCTCTACGTTTTGGTGGAAAAAAATTAACAATTTTTTAAAGGCACGAATCTGCTTCTGCGCGAGGCACGAATTAGCTTACACGGGAGGCATGCGCGTTCCTCTAAATGGAGGCACAATCGTACTTAAAAAAAACAGCACGAGACATGTTTCTAAAAAAGAGGCACCGTTTTCGCGAAAGGCACGCCGCATGTTTTGAAAAAAGGAAACCACCACATCGCGCCAAGCCCCACACAGGGCGACACAGAGTGACCTGGTTACCCACACGAAGATATACACACAAGATTGAGAAGAAAAGCACTATTGAGGTTGTCATCAAATATCATCATCATCACTTCTGTGCGAGCCAACGACTTTGTCATTGACAACCACCAACGAGCCCTCGTTAACAGGCATTGAGACTCATGTCGGCCTATGCTAAACAATTAACCACATGCGTCGCCATTCGGATAGCTCCGACTCGAACGAACAAACCTCGCATGAGAAAAGCACCAAGCCAACGTCGACCCAACCCTAACAATCGAACACCACATTTCAGTTCATTGTCATCGTGAAGGGCCTTCCTTTGCAGCTTTGACTTTCCACCGAACACACCGGATAAACCCGCCTACGTAACCCATCCACCGCCCAACTCCGCTTGAAACCACCATCGTTGTTAAACAAGAAACCACCCTGAATTGACCCAAGGTCGCTGCCCCAGCATCTCCGAAGCAAGCAAAAACAAAACCCACCCACCAAGCTGACCCGAGTCGATGCATTTGAGAAGCCCGGCGACACCAGATACTCTGACATCGCCCTGTCTAGGACAAACTGGAACAAAGGTTTTCCCTGGAGTCTGAGAGAGAGGGCAGCCGATGACGAGGGGAGGTGGCGAAGCTTAAATCTAGGGTTGCGGAGCCGGTCACCCCAGACCCCTCTCACAAAGAAACAAAGGGTCAGTTTACATCATTTTGTTTTGTCATAGATACATTTTTAATCTAATATATCTATGTAAATTCAGCAAAGCTTTAGGGATGTTGCATAGGAAGAAACCAATGGTTGAAACCGCTCGGTCTGTTGAAGGAAAATCGGACAAAAACTTGTACAAAGGTCACACATCATCTAGCTAAACAAAGACTAAAGCACGACAAGACATAAGAGAACGCCAAAAGATCGACAAAACAAAACACAAACAAGGAACCAAAACACCGACAAAAGGTGGTGTCATCATCAATCGCACTCATGACCCAACGATTTCGACTTCACCACAACTTCACTACAGTGCACTCCTATCTGTCGCGTCGGCGGTCCACCACAAGCATGTTCGTCGACATCTTCAATACTGGAGAGACAAGACATATTTGAAAGAGGACGAATGTGTGCCTCTCTGGTCTCGAGAGGATGACTAACATGACTCCTTTGACGTTGTCGCATCGCATGTCAAGAGTGCTCCTGCAACCCACCACCACCTACCAACGGGCGGCCCATGACGAAAGTGCCACCACGAACTACACATCCCGCCACCTCCGCACCCGACCAACCACATCCACAATCCAAGCGCTCCCACCAAAGGATCATGTCTCCAAAATGATGCTTTCTTACCCTAAAAAATGATGCTTTCAATAAAGTAACAACGTGAAAGATGCCACCATCGTCAATCCGACAAAGTGGATCTCGGTTTTCACCCAGAGACTAGATAGCTAGAGTGAGGGGCGCCAGATCTCCTCAGTGACCCCTCCAACAAGGGATGTTATTCACTAATACAGCCGAGTTTTGCTGGTGCAAGTTTGTGGAAAGCAAAACTTTTTTTTGAAATCAATTGCTATGGTTCATGTGATTAGACATGTTATGGTTCATGTGATTATGACAAGTAAGGGTTGACACTCCTCTTTTTTTTGTGTCATCTATACCCTGGTTACATTTATTTTGGTTTTGCCAAAACAGCACCTGACATTGTTATTGGAAAACTAAAGACGAAACCTAATTGACCGAGACAATTTATTGACGGAAATAAAGCATACGACCTTCCTCCAGACCTAAATCTTTCAGTATGTTGATCAGCCACATTGACCTAAATCTGCCCATTTTCTTAATGGCTCATAAAGAAAACGTACTGCAGAAGGAGGGACACATCACACATGGCTCCTGCAAGCAACCGGCACTGGAGAAGCCTCCTTCCCTACAACGTGCTGGCTACTTCGCAGAAACCAAGCAAAACCCGCCGGACGCAGCAACCTCCTAAACATAGCTAAGACGCCTGCAATTGCCTGTACTCTGGTTGGCATCCATGGAGAGGCTGCTTCCTTCCTTCCGAGAAGCTCAGTCATGGACTCCTTCCTCTGCCGTCACCACCCCCTTATTTAAGCACCCCATCATTCTCCTCCCATTCTCATTCTCCATTCACCACTGTTGCAAACCGGACCGGCCGTTCTTAATCTTCTGTTCTTCGTCCTCGGCGTGGATTGGGTGCGGTATGGGCTCCTCAGTGCAGTTTGACGACTTCCTGCCGTCCATGGCGAGGAAGCTCGGAACGGAGGGGCTGATCCAGGAGCTGTGCAAGGGGTTCCGGCTGCTCATGGACCCTGGCGTAGGCAGGATCACCTTCCAGAGCCTGAAGAGGAACGCAGCCAGGCTGGGGCTCTGCGAGCTCCGGGACGACGAGCTCCAGGAGATGATGAGGGAGGGGGACATGGACGGCGATGGTTCCCTGGATCAGATGGAGTTCTGCATTCTCATGGTCAGACTAAGCCCTGAGCTGATGGAGGAACAGTCGTATAGGATGTTTGAATGCTGATGATGTAGTCTGGTTCTTGTTACTTGCATTCAATAGAATGTACTGATTGCCATCAATACATAGATCCATAGTGTTTGTGCACTCCCCTCCCACTGTATAGTCTGGCTGATCATACTATGGAAATACCAACACCCAATTTTTGAGCATCACCCATATAAAACACAGATCACCGCACGAAAACGGTTGATTAGAATGTGATGTATCAGAGGCCTATGCCCGCTATCGACGAAGGGCAGACAACTTATTAGGCAACCCATACAAGCATACAGTGCAAAAATATGCGGTACAATAGTTCTTTGGGCTTACTCGGCAAGATCAACATACTGAAAGATATCATCTCACTCTCTCATTTATAACTCGCCGAAATGTTGTATGCTTCATCGAACTTAGCTATGTGACATGACATTTTCCTTTATCTTTATGAAAGATCTACTGGAGTTCCACAGAGCTCACCAATCTCCTTCTCTAAAAGTCGCATGAGATTTACTCCAGTCCGCCTATAAACCCAACTGTCTGTTGCTGCATCCCAGTCAAACCTAGCAGGCCCACTGCAGATATAATGTAGACATTCCTTACAGATAAGAATCAACACGTTACAGATCAAGAATTAAGAGTTTATAGGTATGGACAGTTAAATTTAAACAAACACTTTGATATCTGAGCAGGAGCTTTTAAGAAAATCAGACGCTGAGGACAATTTAATGCCATACTAAAAAGCACAAAAACATATGGGATAAGTATCAAAATAATAGAATGTAAATATGCTCTTCTGAAATTGAAAAGGTATTGATGCCGGTAAACTATCCTAGACAAGTATCAGTGTAACATAATAGCAAGCCTAACTCCACAGTAAGCAAATACAGCATGCAAATAAGATAACAACATGGTCACATTCAGGTAGTTAATACACACATCAAATGACCAGCAAATAAGATAACACAACCATACCTCACAGGCGAAGATAGCCAGATTTGTCTGTTTGGTGTTTGCTTGTTCACAACATAGGTCCCCAAATCGCCTAGCCTCAATGTTAGAACTTGATTCTTAAATTCCAGGGAAATGAAGAAAAAAATATGAGTGATCCAATGCACAAAACAGTTCAAAATAGTGAAACTAACATGAGTACATGATATTTCATTATAACTAACCCCATAATCTATGTCGAAGCCATCCATCTGCTGAGAATCACCATATTCCTGAAACAGGGACACAGAAAAGTGTTAGCCAAATAGAGGATGAGTTGTATTCCTTGGTGAAGTTTCCAGTGAGGTGTGAAGATATGAAGAACTTATCAAGGGAATCCATTACCTCAAGCTTTTCAAGCAAATCATGTATTGTATCATCTGCTAATTTATGGAACTTATCCTCTGGCATTATCAACCTGTTCCATGTACACAGATGTGATAACCAGTCATCCAATGTGGCACCACAAAGCATATATATGAATCACTAAGAACAAGGGATTTTTCGGCTCTAAACTTGCTCATTTTTTATCACAGCTTTTCATATTATACCATTTTCATGCACATTTATTCTTGTAGCTGTAATGATGAAATATATAGTGTTGAGCTTCCGAGAACCTATTTTAGGGGTTCGCTGCAGTGCAGGAGGCAATGACAAAAAATCAAAAGAAACATTGTATAATAAATCTTCCCTGTATCATTTCAGAATGAAAACTATAAAAGTTTTTCGTGATCATTTATCAACCCTTTCCTGTTTATTAGTTTTGTCTAATGATTAATAACAGATTTATGATTTTCTTCAATTTTTCTATGGGCAATTTTTTTTATTAAATTAAACAATAAAAATTATATGGTGGAGTTTTTTTTAGTAAATGTAGGGTCAAGATTTAATCTAACAATAAGTTACAAAGAATGGTTAAGATTTGATCAGATCAATACGTGATCCAAACCGAATCAACAATTTCTACAAAATTTGGTCACTTTGCTAGCCATACATGAATCATATTTCTTGTCATAGTCTGTAACACATATAACCAACTCAGATATTGGAAAAACAGTGTCTATGTCCAATACAAATTCAGAGCTAAGGTTATTTCGTATGCAGGATACTAGCAATGATACACATATAATTTGTCCATATATAGAGCATCTACTTGACTCACAGCCTCCTCCAGTTCCCTGTCAGTTCATCATCAAGACGCTGACATAAAAGGACATGGCTCATGACATCGCCAACATCTGTGCCAGCATGGTCAAGCTTGATGGTATGTTCTCTCAGTCGAGCATAAACAAGGACGCCTTCCTGAACCCCACACTCACTGACACGGCCAAATGAGGCACCCCACCGCAGCTCTGCCTCCACTCAGATCACTGCCTCCATCGATATATGGACATACAGACCTGCATCTAACATGCCGGTGATAGCTCATGCCTCATGAATAGCATTGGGTCGTATATTCTTGTACTGGATAACTTCTCCACCACATCAATATCCAGTATCCAGCATCAATTTGCTGTCTCTCTGATCAAATTCGTCAACATGCTAGAGAAGGATGATCAAGCTAGGGATTGATAAGGTGTGTGATGATTAATTAACTGATCAATCCAGTGGAGTTGGCAGGATGGTAAATAGATTTGGAATAGGCGAGCATGCCCTGTTATGTTGTTCGATAAATTGTATGTTCACGTTGATAGATGAGCATGTCGGCAAGAACATAAAATAAGCAAGGTCGCAGAGAGAACATCAGACCAGGTGCTGGCAATCAGAGATATGCAATTTTACTACGTACTACTTCAGGACCCCAAGTAGCACCTCATGACAACCATGCTTGAACTTGCCTATCAATTGGATGTGAGGCTACAATTCGCAAACATTTTCACTATGACGCACCCCTGGGAGGGATTAATGTAAAATTATTAAAAAATAGTTGAGCTATTTCCTCTTGACGCAAAATGTTCTAGTCATCCCGGCCAGCTAGCCACACTAGAAAGCAGAAACTATACAACGCAGATACTGAAGATACGAACGCAACAAGGGGCTTAAAGGGGGAGAAACAAACTTGTGGTCCACCGTGGATGGGGCGGGCGCATCTCCGGCGGACTGCTGCGTCGGCGGCGTCGACGAGAAGGCCCTAGGGGAGAATAGCAGCGTCCACGGCGATACACCTGACGGGTTCGTCGCGGGGGCGGCGGCGCGGGAGGCAGAAGTGTAGGCGTCGAGGATGGGTGGCGCCGAGAGGAGTACAGACGCGCGAGGACTGGCTCGCCTTGCCGCTGTGAGGCCGACGAGGAGCTTCCGTGACGCCATCGCCGCCGGCGCGCCGTCGATCGAGCGAGAGAGAAGAGAGATTGGTGAGTGCGTGGACCGACCACCGACCCAGCCCGGCCCGGTGGAAGATGGATCGGCGCGGCGCTTTTTGGGTTGGGCGATTCTAATAAGCCCAACAGCCCAGGCCCTCCGTGGAACACGCTCCTGTTCTCTTCTTGGTCTATTCGGCGGCAGTCCGGCGTCGTCTCGAGTTCCCCTGCTCTCCACCTGCCCCCCAATGCCGAGAAGCTCTTCCCAAAAATCTCTGGATGAAGCGACGGAGCACGGCGTCCCAGCCTGAACCAGACCACTCCACGCCGGCGGCGGCTCGTGCCCCGCCAGCGGCGGCCTCCGTGGGTGCCCCCGTCTACCGCGCCACCATGCAGAGATGCGTACGCCCGCACTTCCCCTCTTTTTCTTCCCTTCGCTTCCGTCCTGCCAACCAAGCACTGGACTTGACGTGCTCCATTGCTTCGTTTATTCTTTCGGTCAGGTGGCGCTCCTCGACTGGTGGCTGGTGAGGGACGACGACGGCGAGATCCGTGTTTCCGGCTACTGCGAGAAGTGAGACATTTTCTCTCTCTCCTCTTCTCTTCTCCCCCTCCCCTTTTCTCCCTTTTTTCCATTACCCGTGGCCCTTTTCTAGGAATAAGATTTTGCGGATTGCTTCGCTCTCTGTGATTTGATTGCTATTGTGGTAGGCAAAAGTTGAATTAGCTTGTCCTCCATCCACAATCGTAGGGATTTCCGTCCCCGGTCTTGAAAACCGGTATAGTTCTAGGAACTATCGAGGGTTCGAATCCCTCTCTCTCCTTTTGCTTATGGGTTTGTCTAGGGAAAATCTAGATGTGCCCTAAGATAGAGCACATCTAAGTTCTATACTATTTATTTTACATCAAGATTTGTTTAGATATTTTTTAAAATATTTGTTCTTTTTATTTCTAGTTTGATTGAACTTAGATGTGCTTTATCTTAGAGCACATCTAGATGTGCCCTAGCAAATCTGTTTGCGTTATTGAATACTTTTGTTTCTTTCAAAAAAATTCGATTCTGTCCCTTATCTTTCTTTCATAAAAAGGAATGAATTGCTCGGTTAGATGGATTAACCGAGCCAGAACAGAAAAAAAAGTATACTAGAAATAAATAAGAAAATCTTAGTTAAGAGGGTTCATGTAAAGAATAGGTTCCAAATCACGATCGATTCCCTTTTCAAAACCTGCTGCAGCAGCTCGGGCTCTTCCTGCATGCCATAAATGGCCCACAAAAAAGAAGAATCCTAGAACAAAATGAGAAGTTGATAACCAACTTCTAGGAGAGACGTAATTAACTGCATTGATCTCGGTAGCTATGCCACCCACGAAATTTAAAGAGCCTAAAGGAGCGTGGGTCATATATTCTGCTGAGCGTAATCAGGGGAGGAGAGGCGACACTTCCTAATTTCCAAAGGCTTCCTGGTGGAGTAGATGTAGGACTGCCTTTGCTATGCTCCTGCTGTGTGAGAAATGTAACAAAAGTTGGCTGGAAACTTGAACCATTGTGCTGTAAACTTATAAGATGTTTGTGGATTGGGTTGCATCAATAAAATGATGGAACCAGGGGGGGAACCCCTTTCTTAAAAAAAACTATCAGTAATCAGGACACTTCCACAGCTCAGTGACAATGCTTTCTTGCTGGGGAGCTCATGAGTATCGTAATCATTTCTGCTAGACATATAAGTGGATGTTTACGAAACAACTCTACTTACATCTCATTCTTTTCGGATTTCCTATGCCTCAAGTTTATTGCTGCGCTCGGTTTTCAGCAACATTGACACTGTTATCTTGAACCACATTCTATTGCTGTTTCCTGCAAATTTCAGTGTGAGTTGACTGGTAAAATAGTTTAGTTGGGTGTTTAAGCATGGCAGATGTGAAAGGCAAATTCAATCTTCAAAGCTTCATATGTACTGTATCAACATTTCATCTCTCATATAGAATGCATGTTTATATATGCATGGCTTACTTTCAGTCAAACAGCTATGCTTTTTCGTAAATAAATAGTCAATTTTTCTGTTGATCTAACCAAGGAAAAGTAGGAATAGGAACAAATACAAAGCTACACCGTGTAATTTTGAAGTTTCTCCATGCTCCGAATGGACATAAATTCGTACTGATACTGTAAGCTGGTTCTGCCAGTGAGTAGACCGAAAAAAGGTATATACATCATAAACTGATAAACCTTATTGATGCCATCTCCAACTGGATTTTTACAATAAGTAGTTGTTAAAGATTTGTTTTGGAGATTATGCTGATTTCTGAAACTACATATGTGGAAAAGACGTGAGTAGATGGTAGAAAAAAATAGTTGATGCGAAACATAAGATTCTCAAGTACCAGGTTTAAGGAGCTCATGTGCCTATTTTTACAATAAGTATCTTACCACTGATGTAACTCCATTAGATTATGCTGATGATATGTTACATATTGTTACATCAATGTGAAGATAAATTGCGAACATGTGAACATCGTTCTCATTGTCCTCTGCTCAGATTTCATATTTCTAATGCGGACAAACCATAAACCTTGATTGCATTTCTCATCGTGGGGTCAAATCTCCAGTTTAACTTCTATGCTGATTTGTGTGACTATTACCATGAATAGGAACTTTTGCCTTGTTGCATTATTTGCTCTATGCACGAGAAATTGTAACATTCAGAATTTCTACAGTATTACACCATCTGTAAGCTTGTTAATAAACAGTTTTTCTTGATACCTCATTAACATACTCATTCTGCTAACAGGAATAAAGCAGCTAGAGTATTCACTTCTGGTTTAATTACGACGCGGCATGCTGATGGTACTCTTGTGACTGCAGATCAGAAAATTGTATTAATTAGGGGTCCATTAAATATATCACAGATGTATCTGAACGGATTTCCTTATGAGGTTTGCTTTCTTTTTTCATACATCAGTATTCTCTAGATATTTTTGTCAAACTAAAATGATTGTTCCTAGTGTGCATACTAAAATAGTTCTGCTTGATCTTTGTTGTTTATCCCTGCCAATTTCATTTTTGGATGGTGGGAGCTTTCAGCATTGGGTACGCCTTTTTTACCTTAACAAATGGCTAGATTTTTATTATCTAACCACATTAAATTTTGCAGGTTATAAATAACTTCAGGCTTGGTTTTCCTTTTCAATGGGAGAAATATGCTAATCTTGACATGGAACATACGAATGAGCACACACAATCTCCAGCAAAATTATTTGAATCAATGGAATATAATTTGACGGAGTTTGATTTCAGAACATCTAAAGGGTCTACTGGTAATACAAATGGACATGGGCTTTCAGAATGTGGAAAACAAAGAATTCAGGAACCTTCTGGTAATAGTGGTGATTATGATAACTCAATGGGCAACATGAAAGCATCGGAGGGATTATGTAATGCCAGGATGGGTATGCCTGATGAATCTTGTGAAGATCCTGGACCTGGAGAGACATGTAGTGCTCAAGCAACTAGGGCAGATGATTCACATGGAGATCGACAGACAGATGCAAGTGAACAGATGATGTTTACTCACTCTGTTGACCCTGCTTTAGTTAATAATGATACAGATAAAATAGAAAAGAAGCGCGGAGCTTCCAAGTCAGGCAAGAGGACAGTGCGCCCCAGAACAAAACATGCGGTGGAAGTACTAAACAAAGGGGTGAGTCTGGAGCAAGGAAGTGTTGACCCTCCAAGAAGAAGACTACGGAGCGGCAAGGTGTACGGCATGTCAAATGGCGCTTCACCCAAGAAGGATTGTTCCAAGGGGAAGACAATCAGTGGTCAAGAAAGTGTTTTTAAGCGACGCGTAAGCACACGTAAGCGCTGAGCGATGGCAAAACACTTTGCGTCGGCCCTAAGCAGTATAGGTTAAGCGTTTTTAAAAAAATGGTCAGAATTTGGCTGTTTTTGAACTGCTTCTGCTTGGCTGCTTGTGCTGTAATGACAATATGACATTTATCTTCCTATTAGAGGGTCTACTTGCGCAATAATGGCATTCATTTATCATAGGGTCTGTCAGGGATCTGTTTTTTTTAATACTTTGGTTGCTACACGAATTGACATAAATACTTTATGCCGACCTTAACAAAGAACATTACATCGTACGAAGGCTTAATGTGCCTACAAAATCATGCCACAGAATGCACGGTAGGCTACTGACGTGCATGTAAAATCAAGCAAGAGCTAAGGGAAATTCGGGAAGTATCCAAGTGAACCCGTGCTCATATGAGCTCGGGATGAACAGTAAAATCAAAAAAGATAATATATATATTTTTTAAAAAAGTCTGATTTTTATTGCGGCGAACATTTGACAAATTTTTGATATGCTTGCAAAATTTCATCACAAAATAACATCTGTGGAATACACAGCAAAAAAAAACAAAATCGATGCTCCAAAATGCTATAAAAAAATAACATTTTGGAGCATCGATTTTGTTTTTTTTGTGTATTCTACGGATGTTATTTTGTGATGAAATTTTGCAAGCATGTCAAAAATTTGTCAAATGTTCGCCACAAAAAATTTCAGATTTTTTTGAATTTTTTTTAAATTTCTTTTGATTTTACTGTTCACCCGAGCTCATATGAGCTCGAGATCATTTGCTCCGCGTCCAAGCATATTTCCATAATAATGGAATGCACAACGTTTTTTTTTCTAGAATACACACAACGTGTGTATCATCCTTTATAGAAGGGGCATAGAAAGCCCAAAAGTCCACCAGGCTTACAAGCCGAAAAGGCACCCATCAAAACTAAAACCACGCCACTACACTACTACACCTCTGAGATCCTACCTAAGTTGTCCAGCCACCTCCTGGTGGCCTCACCTTTGAGAAGCCCAGCAGCATGCCACGCCCTTTCTTCTCTCCGGATATGCCTAATTACCTCACACAGTGATGGGACGGCTTCGTCGAAGACAATCGAATTCCTATGCTTCCAAAGTTCCTAGAGTACCAGGGCCATCGCAGTGCGGAGAGTTTTCTGATCACATGCAGTGGTGACCCGGCTGGCGCACCAAGCAGGTAGCTCATCGCGGGGGGTCGGAGCCCAATCATGTTTTCCCCACGCAACGAGCGCCGCGAACCAAACTTGGCGGGCTAGCACACAGATGAGCAATATGTGGTTGATCGATTCCGGGCATTGATCACACATGGGGCAAGACGGGTGATGCGGCAGTCCATGGCGGGTCAATCTTCCCGAGGTCCAACATCGGTCGCGGAAGGCGAGCCAAAGAAACAGACGACACTTTAGCGGCACCCTCGTCTTCCAAGTGAAATCGTGTGGCAAAGAAACTTCACATCCCCAAAACTTGGAGTTGTAGGCAGAGCACGCAGAGTAGGTCCCGTCTGGCTCCTAGGCCTAGCGGACAACGTCCTCGGCTCCAGGCTCAAGCTGAGTGAGCTACACTCAATCCCAAAGGTGGAGAAATTGGAGAAGCTCGAGGGGGAACAGCGAGAGGCCGACATCTCGTGCCCAGGACCCATGGAGTAGCCCCTCCGCCACCGTCCTGGTGTTACGGATCCTCCTCGAGATTCGGGTATAGATTAAGGGGGCGATGTCTTCAATTCTATGCTCAGATAGCCCCCAGTCCTCCCAAAACTTCGCCACGGCACCATCACCCAAGTCAACCCTCACAGCCGATTGGAAGAGGCGGCGCGAATCCGTTGAGATCGGAATCTCAAACTCAGCCCAGGGCCTAACATTATCCACTCGTTGTAGCCACGCCCAGAGCGAGACATTAAGCCATTTAAGGTTAGGGATTCCGCGACCACCAGCCCACTTGGGCGTGCAAACCTCAGCCCAAGCGATTGCACACCGGCCTTCGTTCGCACTTGCTTTGCCACACCACAGGAAGCCGTGAATAATCTTCTCAATCGCTGCAATGATCTTGGGAGGCAGATCCAGTTCCATCATGGAATAAATGGGGATTGCACACAACACCGACATGATGAGGATCAGCCACCCACTTTTTGGTAACGAAGAAGCGCGACAAAGGGAGAGGCGCCCAACAATTTGGTCTACGAGGGCTTGATGACCCACAAGTGTAGGGGATCGAGATAGTCTTCGCGGGTAAGAATAACCCAATTTATAGATTCGACACAAGGGGATCCAAAGGATACTCACAAGCTTTAACAGTTGAGTTGTCAATTCAACCGCACCGGAAATACACTTATTTGCAACGAAGTATTAGTAGCAACGGTGATATGGAAGTGATGGTGGAAACGGAAATAGTGGCAGTGAAACAGCGAAAGTCAAACAACAAAAGTAAACAACTAGTAACCAATAGGATTGAAACATTGTAGGCTAGGGAGATGGATGATTGGGCGCTGCTTGGATGAGAATGATCATGTAATAGATTCTAACACGGGGCAATGCACACAGAAAAACAAGGATCATCTAGGCAATATCAAACATTAGGCATGTATCCCAAGGTAGTTGTGCATGCTTGCAATAAGAACTGTGCACAACATCTTTTGTCCTACCATCCCGGTATGAATGGGGCCAAAAGGAACTTATGGAGATTAAGGTGCTCCTGTCAAAGAGCACCGGAACATAGCATTAACACTCAATGATTACATGGAATCCTCAAATTATAGTCCATCCCCTTTGGTGTCCCAAGCTGCCACCATTGGGATCGTCGTTTCCGAACTATAATAGGTGCATACAACTCATAGATAGGATCAAGAACAAAAATAAACTCATGAAAACATAAGTAGTTCAGATCTGAAAACATGGCACTCGGGCCCAATGTGACAAGCATTAAGAGCAACAAGTTGTAGCAAAGATGATAAACACCATACTAGATGATAGGCAACAAGCCCCCAACAATCTGACGAACTATTACATGATCTAACTCATCCAATCCATACCATCCCTTTGCCTACAGCAGGGAATTACTCACACATGAAAGGAGAAGTCATGGAGGGATGATGGAGTGGCGATGGTGACGACGATGGCGATGATTTCCCCTCACCGGAGGCCAAAAAAGCCTCTAGATTAGCCCTCCCGGAGAAGAACAAAGGATGGCGGCGGCTCTGTCGGGGGGATTACTCACAGCTAAGACCCAGCCAGAAGGCAACACCCAAAAGGAAGACTCGGCTAGAAGACATGTCCTGAAGAGAAGACCCAAATTGTTACAGTGCACACATGAAGTTCTCTACATGAGTCGGCCTGACGTAGACTCCTCTACATGAGTCGGCCTGACGTAGACTCCTCTACATGAGTCAGCCTGACGTAGACTCCTCTACATGACCCATGAGTTAGCCTGCTACAAGACTTAGAGTAGGACTCGGATTAATATCCGACTTGTAATACAAGATGAGACTAGTCTGTATCAGGATATGACTCTACATGTAAGCCTCCCCCTTCCACCTATATAAGGAGGGGGTAAGGCGTCCATAGAGGCCAAGTCCATCGGAGTAGGCTTTCGCCAGAGTAGGCTTTCTGCAGAGACCAAAGTCTTCCCGCGGAGACAAAAGAATACTCTAGATTACTCCCGGGTGATCTAAACTCAGAGCAACTAGACATAACTGTAAGAGAGTCGGCGACACACCGGCGATTCCCCTTGAGCAAAGGAATAAAACCTAGCCACAAACATCATGTAGGGTCTTTACCGGACGATGTTTCCTGGGGCCTGAAGCTGTATAAAATCGCGTTTATCTTTCTCTGTGATGTTCCTCTTCCTCATACACTCGTAGCAAAGGCCCCATAATCAAATTATCTCATGAGGACATCTGCCCTGACTTTCCCACGACAGTTGGCGCCCACCGTGGGGCCTACACGCAAGGGTGTTGTCATCTTGGAGGAAGTCCTCACAGGGATCGAGAAACCTGTGATCGGCCGGACGAAGAAGAACCGACACAAACAAATTTAAATCAACAAATCGACGATCCGCCGACTCTGGCAGGACTCGATCCGACTCCGGTGCATTGCAACCTCGGTTTCTTCAACATCTACATCAAGCTCATGGAGAAAATAATAAAAAATTCGAGCGCGCACCTCGAAACTCGACTTCAACATTGACCCTCACATACAACCTGCAGGATAGGAAGAACGTCTGTGTTGAAGAGTCTACGGAAAAATTCCGAGTCACCAAAAGAGATGAGTCTACGGAAAAAATTCCGACTCACCAAAAGAGATGAGTCTACGGAAAAAAATCCGAATCACCAAAAGAGATGAGTCTATGGAAAAAATTCCGACTCACCAAAAGAGACGAGTCTACGGAAAAAATTCCGACTTACCAAAAGGGATGAGTCTACGGAAAAAATTCCGACTCACCAAAAGAGATGAGTCTACGAAAAAAATTCTGACTCACCAAAAGAGATGAGTCTACGGAAAAAATTCCGACTCACCAAAAGAGATGAGTCCACGGAAAAATTCCGACTCACCAAAGAGATGAGTCTATGGAAAAATTCTGACTCACCAAATTAGATGAGTCCATGGCAAAAAAAAGACCGACCGCATAAGGAAAATTCCGGATCCTTCATTGAGTTCCGGATCATCGGTAAAATCCCGGCTTAGATTCCGGTTCATTGTAAAAATTCCGGCTCTTTCATTGAGTTCCGGATCATCGGAAAAATCCTGGCTCCCTTCTCGAGCTCCGGTTTATTGGAAAATCCCGGCTCCCTTCTTGAGTTACGGTTTATTGGAAAATCTTGGCTCCACAATGAGATTCCGGTTCATCCAAAATTTTGGCTCCTCGACGAGTCCCGACTCATTTAAAATTTTGGATCCTCAGCGATTGCCGGCTCATAAAAAATTCCGGCTCCTCGATGAGTTCCGGTTCATCAAAAATTCTGGCTCCTTTATGAATCCAGGATTATTACAAAATACCGGCTTCACAAGAAATCTCGGTAAGACTCGGCACTTCTGGAACCCAGAATTTGTCACCTTATGCATTGCACCTTTATTTTCATATCATGATGCATTGCATCTTCTGCATTCGTATATCTTAGAGACCTAGGGGCTTGATCAACCATCTATTGGTACTGAGCATGTATATTGCTTATTCAGGGGAATCGGGGGGCTCGATGACATTCATCGACTCTTATCTGAGAACTCGACATATATATATGTAAAAACTGCGCATGTATATTGCTTATTCAAGGGAATCGGGGGGCTCGATGACATCCATCGACTCTTATACGAGAACTCGGCATATACATGAATTAGCCCACCATAGCTTAAATCTTGGCCTGTATATCTCAAGCTCATACGACCAACACAAACCCGACTTAGTCTAAACCTTGGGGGCTGACAGAAACGACTATCAAGTTTGGTCCTAGGTACCGAGATGCTAGTCATATGTTGCCGGCTTACAGAGAAATTTTGACTCCTGGATAACCCAATAATCTCTCTCAACACGAGAAGATGAGGCATGTTCAAATCCAGAGTCGGCTTCTATATGAGCCTTCGATTTTTTTTTGCATACATCAGCATCATATCATACTTTCTTTTCTATCATTTTATATGTCATAAAACCATGCATAGTTTTTTTCATACAATATGAGCATTAACCTGTATGACTCGGTATGACACAAGGATGCTCATACCGACTCATGGGGACTATAGCTCGAATTTCTCTGTGACTCGACATGACACAAAGATGCTCATATCGATTCATGGAGACTATACCTTGATCTTTTCTACGACTCAGCATGACACAAAGATGCTCATACCGACTCTTGGGGAATATAACTCGAAATCCTATGACATGGTATAACTTACCGACTCACATACACTGAAAAGTGAACCCATCACAGTTTAAACACTGGCCGACTCTACAAATCATCGCTAAGTTTTTCTAAGAAAAAGGGAACGCAAGAAAGAGTGAATCTAGCTTGGATACAAAACGCTTACCATCTTTTCTAAAAATATTGGTTAAAACTGACCTAAGCATAGGGACCACCATCTACTCCTTATAAGAATAGAGCCAGCTGCATACAAGCTTCCTCCATGACGAAAAAACGACTCCTAGGAGTTTCCCTGAATTGGATAAACATTCCGACTCAAGCCAGTACAGTAACGACTTTCTTTCAAAGACATATATATCAGAGGATAAAATTCTCCATAGAAGAGACTATCAAAGTCGAAAACAAGAAGGACAAAAGTCAAAGTCGATTATCATCGCAAAAGATTGGCATCCAAAGGCCAAAAGATGTTCAAGACAAAATATCACAAGGTATTTGACCACACGCTGGTCACAAGCCACGGAACATGTTGTCCAAACCCGGAACCTGGGGGCTAAAATATTTGAATATGGTCACAAAGTCATTACGAGAGTTGGTTTACCGCACAAAACCAATTCACCCAAATTTTATCGAGGGAGCCCGCCAGTCAAGACATAATAGTTGGCACACATTATTCCGGGTTGCTGAAGGAAACATATTCTAGCACACGAAGGGCCACTCTATTTGGAAGCTGGGAACACAACCCATCATATCATATCTACCGGATTCAGGAAATTCGCATTCATCGGTTTTTATCAGCCAGCAAACATTTGCCGGCTTTTGGCATATAATACTTGCCGAGTTCAGAAAACAAGCAAGAAATTGTAAGTCCCAGGTTGCTGCAGGCAAGATAACCCGACACTTGAGGGCTACACTACTTCGAAGCAAATTTCACAAGTATAAGTCCCAGGTTGCTGCAGGAAAGACAACCCGACACTTGGAGCAACTAGACATAACTATAAGAGAGCCGGCGACACGCCGGCGATTACCCGTGAGCAAAGGAATAAGACCTAGCCACAAACAACATGTAGGGTCTTTACCGGACGATGTTTCCCGGGGACTGAAGCTGTATAAAATCGTGTTTCTCTTTCTCTGTGATGTTCTTCTTCCTCGTACACTCGTAGCAAAGGCCCCGTAATCAAGTTCTCTCATGAGGACGTCTGCCGTGACTTTCCCACGACAGGCTCCGCGACGAGAATTGGGAAAACGACTTTCTAGGGTTTCCTCGTGACGGGTATAAATAGGGGCCAATTTAGGTCACCAGAGGGGGTGGGACCCACTTTTCACGCCCCCAAAATCAATCCATTTACAGTAATCATACACGCAGGGTACACGGCCGAGATTAGGGTGCCACAGTGAGAATATCACAGCACAACACTAAACACAAAAGGATAAACCAATATGTTACAAGATAAGGGGTCGCACGGGCCCGAATACATAAGTTATACAAGCCATAATATCTGAGTACAGACATAGTTAGTCAAGTTTTGCCTTAAGAAGGCTAGCACAAATAACATCAGAGATACAGATCGAAAAGGCAAGGCCTCCTTCCTGGGAGCCTCCGAAACTACTCCCGGTCCTGGTCAGCGGGGGTCTCGACGTAGTAGTAACCGCCTCCGGGGAACTCCTTCTCCTGGGCTCCAACGACGACTGCAGCGGCCAATCAGGAAAAACATAAAGGGGAAATAAAGCAAGGGTGAGTATCTAGTATACCCGCGAGTCTTACGTCCGCTACTAAGCATTTATGCATTTGTATCAAATGGAAAGGGGAGGCTGTATATAGTGGACTGCAAGATAGAAATCAGAATAAGGATAAGAAGCTAGGCATATCGAAGACTAGCATCTTCTGACGTGTCTTGCAGCATGAGAAGAGAAACAACCAACAGTTCAATAACAGAAATGTAATAACAATGGAGCAGAAGTTGCTGCAGCATTGTATAATAGTAAGTTGTAATAATTAATAATAATAATGCCTCCGAGTTCCCCTCCTTGACTTCCCGACGAGGAAGAAAACCCGGAACCATACAGTTTAATTGCAGTAGTTTGTAGTGGTAATATCCAGCTTCAGCATAAAGCGGCCTGTTACCGTGGACACGACTATTCGAATATATTAATCTTCCCTGCAGGGGTGCACTGGCGTGACTCTACGACGCTCGGATCTCCAGGATGGCGTACACCTTGTTAGGGAACACCCCACCGAAGCTATCCGACACAAAGTAGCTCATCCTTCGGAAATCAACAGAGAGGTCATCCGCCGGACTATATCCTATGTACGCCGCTTTGGACCCTAACCCGAACGTACTCCTGAATGGTGCGTGACTGGATGGTGAAGCAAAATCAAAGCAAATACAAATACACCCCTCGAGCAAGAGAATACAACACCACTTCCCGGCAATCAGCCCGCGGTACTGCTGACGTCTGAAGACCCTCAAACGAGACTACGATGCAGGGGAGCCCACACTCCTCATCCTACGTGTAGGTAGTGCGTACAATCCAAAAGGCTACTCAAGACATCCGCAGAATAATTAGTCATTTTATTAATTATGTAGGGGCAACCGTTATCGTTGCCCCTTTCCGGGTGAGTCGCGGACAACGACAGGAGTCAGGTCCACCTGTAACGTCGGTGCCTGCCCTGTCGTTCCACCAACTCTTGCGGTTACCAATAAGGTGAACCGTCTCCTTACCTTGTCTCGCGTCACTCACGAAGAGCTCGAATTTCGTGATTTTGGTAACTCTCGTGAGATACGAGCAGGGGCCAAGCACGCCAGTAACGTCGGTCGTACCCTCCTTGTCGTTCCCGACGCAATACCGCTCGCGGGAACTGTTGGGTCGCCCGACTCTTACCTTTAAGGACAACCGTTGCTCAGGTACCTAGAGTGGCTATACAGAATAAGCAATGAGTGGAGTACTTGGATTACTCCTTGATGGCTCACACTTGATGGTGGCTCGGCAGAGCCGAGCTAGGGGGCCTTAGGCGGTGGCTGCATTGTATCGTACCTGTGAAGTTGTATATATTGTAGCCGTGTTCACTCCCCCGAGTGGTCACGGCCTGCTATCTAATCCTAGCTAACAATGGTAGGGCTCACTGCTGAATAAAGCATAATTATAATGGGCAGCATAGGATAAAGGAAGGTACATCAAGGGGCGACAAAATCAGGCTATGCAATTGAATATGATTGTAACGTAGGAGCAGCAGTAATGCCTAGTACAAGAAATGTACGCAAAGATAGCCGATATCTGGGGAAGAGAATGGCTCTGCTTTCCTGGAAGCTCGACGGTAGGGGTAGGGTCGTCGACGAAGTAGTCGTACCCGGCAGCGGTGTAGTCGGCGGTAGCAGCGGGGTCTACTGGATATAAAGGGGGGGGGGAGAAACAGTAAATACAAAGCAAGCATAACAAAAAGATGCATGAGAAGACATATGAAAGGTTAACGGTGATCTAACGTAGTGCAATGCACGTTGCTCGGAGCGGGAATTCATCCGGGGATGAAATACCGGCTCCGGGTGATTATCGACAAACGGCCCAGAGGGGGGAATGTCGATGTTCGTTGTGTTAGAGAGGGACGGATAGCGTATCCGTATTCGTTATATTTTTTGATCAATTTTCATGTATAAAGTTTTTGAATCTGACTTACGGTTTAAAAGGTATTCAATTTTAAAATTTAAATCATTTTCTGAATTTATTTAATTCATTTATTCAAACATTATCCAGAACAGTTATTTTGACTGGTCAAACCTGACCAGTGGGTCCCGCTGCCCACTGGTCAGCCTCACATGTTAAAAAAACATTTAAGTAAATCTAATTAATCACTGGGCCCACATGTCATAGACAACAGTGATAAATCTATTTATTTTTAATAACTTACAGTTAGGGCCCATGTGTCATTCGCACATAGCTAAATATCTAGTTTAATTTATTTTTAATTGCCAGGGGCCCACATGTAAGTGACTAACAGTTATAATATAGTGTTATTATTAACAGGGTGATTAGCAGCGGGATATGTTCCACATGTAAGTGGCCCCGTGATAGTTTAATTTGCGCTAATTAATCTCCTGCCACGGGGGCCCACCTGTCGGTGACCCAGGTGGTTGCCGGTGAGGCAGAGCTCACCGGAGTTGAGCCTGTGCTCGACTCCGGCCACCATTTGCGGCGAGGTTTCTTCCTATGTGATCCTGGGACCGAGCCGCGTCCACTGGTGTGGTGGGCTTCACAGGAATCTCGCCGGAGCGACGATGGCGACGAGCGTGGCGGCGGGGCAGAACATGGCGATGACGAGGACGATGTGTCGATGCGCAGCTCCGCCCGTTTCTTGGTGCGCTCGATTCCAGGGCGTTCGTGGAGTGCAACGACACACACGGATGCAAAACGCGCGCAATGGGGCCGCGACTACGCGAGGCACGGCGGCGACAGAGCTCGACTCCAATGGCGACACGGGCTACGGTGACGAGGAGGACTAGGGGAGGCCACCGTTCAGTGCGGGGGGGGGGGGGCTCACCGCGGTTCGTAGCAGTTAGAGCGGGCTCGGGGAGAACTCGTTGGCGCCGGATTTGCGAGGGCGAGCGGCGGGGCAGAGGAGGGGAACGACGGCGTAGCGGTGCGCGGGGGGGCTCCCGGCTTCGATTCGCTTGGCTCGGAGATGAAGACGACGACAACGGTGGTGAAGGACAAGGTGGCGCGGGGAATGGTGGCTAGTGGCCACGCCGACGCCGATGGCGTGCTCATAGTGGCGTCGGGCGAGGTGGAATCCGACAAGGAGGAGCTCGAGGGGAAGGGGGCAATGGCGGGCGCGATCTAGGTCAAATCGGGGGCGCAGATGGGTGGCCTCATCTTATCCACGCCGGCGGCTCGCCGGATTGCCGCCACGGCATGGCCGGCCGGCGTGGCACCGCGCGATGCGTGGCACGGTGGGTGAACAGGGGAGGGGAGGGTGAGGGGCCGGGGTGGGCTGGGGGGTTGGGCTAGTTGGGTAGGCTTGGCCCAGTGGGGGGGGGGGGAAGGGGGTGGGCCTCTTGCTTCTGTTCCTTTTGTGTTTTCTTTTCTCTATTTCTTATTTCTGTTTGTATTTCTTTCTGTTGCTTTTGATTTTTGTAAAATATGGAACTTGTTCCATAAATGGTTTTGCACATGACTAGAGTGCCACAAAAAGTTTTGTGCCCAAATAATTTCCTTTGATATTTGTTTGGATTTTACAAATTGCAAATGGTGTTGTTTTGCTGCTGGTATGATTTGTTTGCATTTTTACATAGCTTGATAAATTACCACAACCATACTAGCATGGTCCAGTGATTATTAGTGATTTTACAAAAGTGGTTGTATAATTTTTGGACAAAGTTTAATTGTCACATGATTTTGATATTAACCAAAAGGCATTTTGAGAATGTGATCATAGCATGATTGCAACAGTGATGATCATTAATAGAAGGATCACTGTAGTGATTTCTGTTACATGACAGTGAGGATGTTACAAATCTCCCCCACTATAGGAATTCTCGTTCCGAGAATCTAAGAGGTAAAGGGGAAAATATTGGGGTATTCTTCACGAAGACGATCTTCGCGTTCCCAAGTGGCTTCATCTTCAGAATGATTTGACCACTGAACTTTGAGGAACTTGGTGGTCTTGTTGCGGGTTCGACGTTCTGAATGATCAAGAATGCGACTCGGATGTTCTTGATAAGTCAAGTCCTGCTGCAGCTCAATCATATCATGTTCCACTTCACGAATAGGGTCCTGGAAGCAGCAACGGAGTTGCGACACGTGGAAGACATCATGGACTTGGGAGAGGTTCGGTGGCAATTCCAATCGGTATGCCATTGGTCCACTTCGGGAAAGCATACGGAACGGGCCGATATAGCGAGGAGCTAACTTGCCTTTGATCCCGAAACGATGAGTGCCCCTCATGGGAGTGACACGGAGGTAAGCTTGTTGGCCGGGTTGATAGACCATTTCTTTGTGCTTGCGATCATAGTTGCTTTTTTGGCGGGACTGAGCAACCTTCAGATGTTCACGGATAACGCGGACCTAATCTTCTGCGTGCTGTATAATGTCTGGACCAACGAGAGTTCGTTCCCAAGTTTCTGACCAATTCAGAGGGGTTCGACACTTACGTCCATAGAGAACTTCAAAGGGGGCCATATTCAGACTAGCTTGATAGCTATTGTTGTACGAGAATTCAACAAATGGAAGAGATTCCTCCCATTTCTTACCGAATGAGATGACACAAGCTCGAAGCATATCTTCAAGCACTTAATTGAATCATTCGACTTGGCCTTGTGACTGTGGGTGCTAAGCAGTACTGAAGCTTAGGTGAGTGCCCTAGCTTCTTGGAAACTATCCCAGAATCTTGAGGTGAAAAGGCTGCCACGGTCTGAACTGATCTCCAACGGAATACCGTGGAGCGACACGATTCTGGAAACATACAAGTCTGCCAACTGACCAGCAGAGATCGTCTCCTTGACAGGCAGAAAATGAGCAACCTTGGAGAATCGGTCGATGGCGACAAAGATGGCATCATGACCCTTCTGCGATCGGGGAAATCCGGTGACGAAGTCCATCTCAATCTTGTCCCATTTCCATTCAGGAATAGAGAGGGGTTGCAGAGTTCCAGCAGGTCTTCGATGTTCTGCCTTGACGGGACGACAAACGTCACACTCTTCAACATAACGAGCAATGCCTTGCTTCATGTTAGACCACCAGTACCGCTGAGAATGTCTTGGTACATCTTGGTGCTACCGGGGTGAATTGACAGGGGAGTATCATGAGCTTCCTTCATGACATCAGGGGCGTAATTCAGGTTGTCCTTGGCTACCGGAACCACTAAACGACCCTTGAAGTACACCACATTATCATCATTTGCATCAATAGTGAAGAATGAGGGCTCCCCGCTGGCGACACGACGCTTAATCTTCCAAATGTCAAAGTCATAATGTTGTACCGTCTTGATGCGGGAGTCGAGGTCTGGTTTGACCACCAGGGAGTTCACATATCCCTGCGGAACAATTTCGATGTTCAGCTTGTGGAGCTCTTCATACAGAAGTGGTTTTTGTACTTGAACTTCAAGTTCACTACAGTAGGCTTTGCGGCTCAGGGCATAAACCACCACATTAGCTTTGCCAGGGGTGTAAGAAATTCCCATGTTGTAGTCGGCTATTGTCTCGAGCCATCTCTGTTGGCGGAGATTCAGGTCGGACTGAGTAAACAGGTACTTCAGGATTTGGTGATCGGTGTAGATCTCGCAACGATTACCGACGAGGTAATGTCGCCACAGCTTAAATGCATAAATTACCGCTGCCAATTCAAGATCATGTGTAGGATACTTATCTTCGTGAGCACGCAGTTGACGAGAGCCATAAGCAATCACTTTGCGCTCTTGCATTAGGACACAGCCTAATCCTTGACGAGATGCATCACAATATATCACGAAGTCCTTCTGAGTATCAGGCGGAGCAAGCACTGGGGGAGAAGTGAGCTTGTCCTTCAGAGCTTGAAAACTTTCTTGACATTTGTCTGTCCACTCAAACTTGACGCCTTTATGAAGCAGGTTAGTCAGAGGCCTGGCAATCTTGGAGAAGTTCTCGACGAAACGGCGGCAATAGATGGCAAGGCCGAGGAAACTTCGGACTTGCTTGACAATCTTGGGCAGAGTCCAATCAAGAATAGCCTGGATACGTTCTGGGTTGACGGCAACGCCATCCTTGGAAATCACATGTCCAAGGTAGGTTACTTCGGGAAGCCAGAATTCACACTTCGAATACTTGCCATAGAGTTTGTGTTCTCGAAGCTTCTCCAGTATAAGAAGAAAATGTTCAGCATGCTATTCTTCATTCTTGGAGTATATTAAGATATCATCCAGATAAACCACGACAAACTTGTCGAGGTATTCCATGAATATATAATTCATCAATCGGGAAAAGGTGGCTGGGGAATTCGTCAAGCCAAAGGACATGACAGTGTACTCGTATGAACCATAGCGAGTAATGAAAGCGGTCTTCAGAATGTCCTCTTCACGGACTCGGATCTGATGGTAACCCAACCTCAAGTCGAGTTTCGAAAACACCTTGGATCCAGCAAGTTGATTATACAGATCATTGATCCGAGGTAGTGGGTACTTGTTCTGTATCGTGGCCTGGTTGATAGGTCGGTAATCTTGTACCAAACGGTTCGTTCCATCGCTCTTCTTGACAAAGAGCGAAGGTGCTCCCCAAGCAGAGGAACTAGGATGGATGAAGCCTTTATCGAGTGCTGTGTCGATCTCCTTCTTCAGTTCAAGGAGGTGGTGAGGTGGCATCTTATAGGGACGCTTGGCAATAGTGACGGTGCCAGGCTTCAGGTCGATGACGAATTCAACCTTTCAGATCGGGGGTATTCCCGGGAGTTCTTCTGGGAAGACGCCGGGAAAATCACGAACGACTGGAACGTTCTCAATCCCGTCAAGCGGTGATATATTCAGAGCATTCATCATATAGATCTGCGTTTCTGCTTCTTGGTTAATTTGGGTGGTGTGGTTAACAATCTCGCCGGAGGGGTGAAAAAGTCGTACAGACTTGGTGCCACAATACAGTGCGATATCGTGAACTTTCAACCAATCCATTCCCAAGATGAGGTCTATGGTGGAAGATTTCAGGAGGATGGGGGAAGCAAGGAACTCAATTCCTTCAATTTCGATGATGGTTTTGGGCACTATCTTGGAGGTGTGGCAATGGCCTATCAGAGTGCGGACAACCATCGGTGGATCCATCTTTTCTACCGTGAAGTTATGCGACAATGCAAATGCTTCCGACATGAATGAATGTGATGCTACTGAATCAAATAAAACATTAGCAGGTACTGAATTAACAAGAAGGGTACCCATCACGGTAGCAGGTTGCTCCTGAGCTTCTTCAACATTAATGTTGTAAGCATGTCCGCGAGTGTGAGCAGAAGACCTAGTGTTATAGTTGGGGGTCCTGTTGTTGCCACGACCATTTCCGCGGCCAGCAGGGTGAAGTACCAGTTGATTCTGTCGCTGGGGGCAGTCTCTGGAAAAGTGACCTGGCTGATGGCACTTGAAGCACATGCCATCTTGAGGACGGAGGGGTGCAGTCTCAGTCTTCGGCTGTCTCGACGGGGGCGGAGGCAGACGAGGTGCAACATACGACGGCCTTGGTGCAGGGGTAGTAGGACGATACATGCTGTGCGGAATCCAGACACGTTGCTTTTGTGCTGTGCCCGAAGATGAGCCAGCATCACGCGGGCGCTTCGGCGAACCCATGAACTTAGCCTGAGCGGTCATAAGAGTGATAGTCTGGTTCACCATAGTAGCAAAGTCGGGGAAGACATGCTGGTCTAGAGCAAGCTGGAGATCTGAGTTGAGTCCATCACGAAACTTCTCTTGCCTACTTGCATCATTTGGGAGGTCAGTTGCAGCATAGCGGGAGAGGCAGAAGAATTCCCTCTGATATGCCTCGACAGTTTTGTTGCCCTGAACGAGGTTGCAGAACTCGGCCTTCATACGGTTCATAATCGCCTAGGGGACATAACGAGCACGAAAGGTAGTCTTCAAGTCATTCCAGGTGAAGAAAGTCCCTTCAACTAGCGAGCCCTTGTAGGTGTCCCACCACTGAGCAGCGGGGCCACGCAGGAAATAGGACGCGAAGTTGACGTAATCAGAAGCACTCACATTAGCGAACTCCAGCTGACGAGTGATGTCACGAAGCCAATCATCGGCATCCAGCGGCTGTTCAGGTTGGTGGAAGAGAGGGGGATTGAGACGCATGAAATCCCGCAGAGTAACCACAGGCGGTTGGTTCTGGTTCTGGAGCTGATCTATGACTCCTTGCATGAACACTTGGTTCAATTGAAACTGCTGCATCATCGCGGCCATGTAGTCCGGCGGCGGAGGTGGATCGTTGGCACCACGACCACGACCACGACCACCACGACCAGCCATCCTGCTAGAATTTAACAGGGGTATTTCAGCGATGAACATTTATCGAGATACCGTAAACAAGCAGGAGGTAAGGCGACAACGAAGAGGAGGCGCAGATATATAGGAGTAGTCATATAAGACATACACATCCACACATAGAGTCAACCGAAAATCGGGCTGCGTAACATCGTAGAAATTAAGAAAAAAGACACACTAGGCGGCGCGCAGACCGCGGTAAGGAATACACGAGGCGACATAGATTCCACTATGTCAATCACGCCGCAAGAAAACTGTTATCCACAGGAGTTTGTGCCACAGAACGCGTGGCCTGCCCAGAATGAGAATGGGATCCGCTGTCCGGGACCTGGGGCCGAACTCCTGCGACACGACTCAACAAAGGGGTACGCATCAGAACGCCGGGTGGAATCAAGAGAACGTGATCCTAATGTCAGAGTTTGTAAAACTTACCAGCAAGGATAAGAGAGCAGAGTCCCAGAGCATAGGTAAGGAGAAAAGGATCCTAATACTATAGATATCACACGTAGTGACATTGATGTGGGCCCGTAAGCCGAATATTAAGTTAGCAAAATAGTTTTCAAAAACAAGACTCAACTTCGACCAGGTAGCGGTTGGGTGGCTTCCTACAGGCAGTCGGCTCTGATACCAACTTGTCACGCCCCCAAAATCAATCCGTGTACAGTAATCATACACACAGGGTACACGACCGAGATTAGGGTGCCACAGTGAGAATATCACAGCACAACACTAAACACAAAAGGATAAACCAATATGTTACAAGATAAGGGTTCGCACGGACCCGACTACATAAGTTATACAAGCCATAATATCTGAGTACATACATAGTTAGTCAAGTTTTGCCTTAAGAAGGCTAGCACAAATAACATCAGAGATACAGATCGAAAAGGCAAGGCCTCCTGCCTGGGAGCCTCCGAAACTACTGCTGGTCCTTGTCAGCGGGGGTCTCGACGTAGTAGTAACCTCCTCTGAGGTACTCCTTCTCCTGGGCTCCAATGTCGACTGCAGCGGCCGATCAGGCAAAACATAAAGGGGAAATAAAGCAAGGGTGAGTATCTAGTATACCCGCGAGTCATACGTCCGCTACTAAGCATTTATGCATTTGTATCAAATGGAAAGGGGAGGCTGTATATAGTGGACTGCAAGATAGAAATCAGAATAAGGATAAGAAGCTAGGCCTATCGAAGACTAGCATCTTCTGACGTGTCTTGCAGCATGAGAAGAGAAACAACCAACAGTTCAATAACAGAAATGTAATAACAATGCAGCAGAAGTTGCTGCAGCATTGTATAATAGTAAGTTGTAATAATTAATAATAATAATGCCTCCGAGTTCACCTCCTCGACTTCCCAGCGAGGAAGAAAACTCGGAACCATACCGTTTAATAGTAGTAGTTTGTAGTGGTAAGATCCAGCTTCAGCATAAAGCGTCCTGTTACCGTGGACACGACTATTCGAATAGATTAATCTTCCCTGCAGGGGTGCACAGGCGTGACTCTACGGCGCTCGGATCTCCAAGGTGGCGTACACCTTGTTAGGGAACACCCTACCGAAGCTATCCGACACAAAGTAGCCCATCATTCGGAAATCAACAGAGAGGTCATCCGCCGGACTATATCCTATGTACGCCGGGCTTTGGACCTAACCCAAATGTACTCCTGAACGGTGCATGACTGGCCGGTGAAGAAAAATCAAAGAAAATACAAATACACCGCTCGATCAAGAGAAGACAACACCACTTCCAGGCAATCAGCCCGCGGTACTGCTGACGTCTAAAGATCCTCGAACGAGACTACGATGCAGGGGAGCCCACACTCCTCATCCCACGTGTCGGTAGTGCGTACAAGCCAAAAGTCTACTCAAGACATTCGCCGAATCATTAGTCATTTTATTAATAATGTCGGGGCAACCTATATCGTTGCCCCTTTCTGGGTGAGTCGTGGACAACGACAGCAGTCAGGTCCACCTGTAACGTCGGTGCCTGCCCTGCCATCCCACCAACTCTTGCGGTTACCAACAAGGTGAACCGTCTCCTTACCTTGTTTCACGTCACTCACGAAGAGCCCGACTTTCATGATTTTGGTAACTCTCGCGAGACAGGAGCAGGGGCCAAGCACGCCAGTAGCGTCGGTTGAACCCTCCCTGTCGTTCCCAACGCAATACCGCTCGCGGGCACCGTTGGGTCGCCTGACACTTACCTTTAAGGACAACCGTTGCTCAGGTACCTAGATCGGCTATACAGAGTCAACAACGAGTGGAGTACTTGGATTACTCCTTGATAGCTCACACTTGATGGTGGCTCGGCAGAGCCGAGCTAGGGGAACTTAGGCGGTGTCTGCAATTTACCGTACCTGTGCAGTTGTATATATTGTATCCGTTTTCACTCCCTTGAGTGGTCACGACCGGCTATCTAATCCTAGCTAACAATGCGCAGGGCTCACTGCTGAATAAAGCATAATTATAATGGGCAACATAGGATAAAGGAAGGTACATCAAGGGGCGACAAAATCAGGCTATGCAATTGAAAAGGATTGTAACGTAGGAGCAGCAGTAATGCCTAGTGCAAGAAATGTACGGAAAGATAGGCGATATCTGGGGAATAGAATGGCTCTGCTTGCCTGGAAGCTCGACGGTAGGGGTAGGGTCGTCGACGAAGTAGTCGTACCCGACATCGGTGTAGTCGGCGGTAGCAGCGGGGTCTATCGGAGATAAAAGGGGGGGGGAGAAACAGTAAATACAAAGAAATAATAACAAATAGATGCATGAAAAGATATATGAAAGGTTAACGGTGTTCTAAAGCAGTGCAATGCACGTTGCTCGGAGCGGGAGTTCATCCGGGGATGTAATACCGGCTCCGGGTGATTATCGACAGACGGCCCGGAGGGGGGAATGTCGATGTTCGTTGTGTTAAAGGGGGTTGGTTGACATAGGGATAGCGTATCCGTATTTGTTGTATTTTTCTGATCAATTTTCATGTATAAAGTTTTTGAATCTGACTTACGGTTTAAAAGGTATTAAATTTTAAATTTTAAATCATTTTAAATCATTTTCTGAATTTAATTAATTCATGTATTCAAACATTATCCAGAATAGCTATTTTGACTGGTCATGTCAAAAAACATTTAAGTAAATGTAATTAATCACTGGGCCCACATGTCATAGACAACAGTGATAAATCTATTTATTTGTAATAACTTACAGCTGGGGGCCATGTGTCATTCACACATAGCTAAATATCTAGTTTAATTTATTTTTAATGGCCAGTGGCCCACCTGTAAGTGACTAACTGTTATAATCTAGTGTTATTATTAAGAGGGTGATTAGCAGAGGGATATGGCCCACATGTAAATGCCCCCCTGATAGTTTAATTTGCGCTAATTAATCTCCTGCCACGGGGGACCCACCTGTCGGTGACCCAGGTGGTTGCCGGCGAGGCAGAGCTCGCCGGAGTTGAGCCTGCGCTCGACTCCGGCCACCATTTGCGGCGAGGTTTCTTCCTACGTGATCCTGGGGCCGAGTCGCGTCCACTAGTGGGGTGGGCTTCACCGGAATCTCGCCGGAGCGACGACGGCGACGAGTGCGGTGGCGGGGCAGAACATGGCGATGACGAGGACGACGTCTCGATGCGCAGCTCCGCCTGTTTCTTGGTGCGTTCGATTCCATGGTGTTCGTGGAGCGCAACGAAACAGACGGGTGCAAAAAATGCGCAATGGGGCCGCGGCTACGCGAGGCACGACGGCGACGGAGCTCGGCTCCAATGGCGACACTGGCTACGGGGACGGGGAGGACTAGGGGAGGCCGACTGGCGGGGATCAACCCCGGAAAATCCCATGGTCAGGGACCCTGGGTTAGTCATGAGAGGCACAGGTTGGACGATAGCTCGTCGGCAAACAGGAGGACATGTTCCTGCTCGATACTATTGATGAGGGAGATGCGATTACAGTGGATGCCAAGGCTGGAGCGCTCAAGGCTAGGGTTACAGATGATATTGGTTGCCTTTGGCGTTGCCTCTCCTAGCCCTTATATACTAGGCTAGGTCGCGGGGAGTTCATCTACGTTTACAGGTAAGCTTTCCTAACCCTAGCTTGCTCCGTACGTCAGGTGTTCGCACCTTCCTTGTGAGTCGCAGACTCCTATATCGGTGCCAACTAGAGGGCCAAGGCGGGTCCAGGCGAGTCTTCATGGGCCTTCTATCTTCAGGGACACCGGGTAGGCCTATCTGTAGGATTCGTGGCGTCACCCCCTCGTCAGTAGCACCCGAGTGCCTGGGGGACTCGAAGAGTCGCGCAGGGGCTCGAGTACATCCATTTGTCGGTCGTTTTGTCACGGTACAACCGCGGGTCGCTGGCAGTCTGGTGGCCATGAAAAAACCTGTTTCGAGGGATGCTAAGCTGAAAGGGCCCAAGGAGTCGACTGGTCGAGCCTTGGTGAATTGCGCTAGTGGCAAATACCGCAGTAGCCCAATCAAACCCACGTCCCTCGACGTGAGCTTGGAACACTGGTGTCGAGCAAAAGTCCTGCCGCTTCAAGTCTTACGGTGTTCATTTGCCGCCAGTAATGTGCATAGCCTAAGGCGCGTCCGCCTGGCTTTTTCTATCATGCGCAGCGCATGGAAAAGGTTGGGAGTGAAATCGCTCCTCGGCAAGTCCCAGCCCGGCCGAACTTCGCAGCGGGGTCTTACCTACACGCTAATCTTGCGTGGCATCTGGGCACAGTGTATCGTGTTCCAGGAATGTGTGTTTTTGAGGCGCGGAGCCTAATAGTATTGCACCCGCTTGGAACAAAACATCAAGCGAGCTGTTCACTCATTCACCCGCGGAGCTTGTTTCGAGTGCTCAGACGAGGGGTTTTTTGCGAGTAGTCACTCGAATGCCGTTTCGGCTCTTGAGGTGAGGGAGAACCTGAGACTCTAGCGCCATATGATCTTGGCGAGTGAATGTTTGACTTGTGTCGGGTTGAGGGAGCACTCGAGACTCTCGTGAGTGCGAGTGGTCACTCGAGCACATTGCTGACCTTTGGGTGAGGGAGCACCTGGGACTCTTATGATGTGCTCTCCCGATGGGAGTAAGATGTTTTTCTTCATCGGGAAAAATATCTGAGAGATAGAATCTCTGAGCCTTGATGGCGTACTCAGTACCCCTTGCTGTGATATGACGTTGGCGTGGTCTTCTGGTGTTTTTGACCACCGTAGCCTGCCGAAGGAAATGACTAGGCGCTTGTCAGGATAACAATGCCTCTGTTTGATGGCTGTCAGGGATGCTCCGCCAGTGAACCGTCACGTCTTCATGACCGGTCATAATGATGACCGCTGTGGCGTGCGGCAGGCGCTGGTTGAGTTTCCGATACGTGCGTTGGAAACACGCGTGAATTGATGCGTCTCACGCACAGTGCGTCCCGTGGGAAAGCATCTTGGTCTTGGAATCTGAGACATCTGCGATGTTTAGTCTTTGAATTAATTGCTGTTGTCGTCTTGATTTCTCTGTGCTGGGAGATTTTTGTTCTATAAATAAGCCTTTCCCTTCCACAACGTTTCGCCTCTATCCAGCTTGCTGCTTTGCCTCTTCCTTCTTCTCTTCTTCCTCTCATGGCTTCTCGGCGAGGTGTTGGCCGTGGCCGTGTTCGTCGTGACCATGGTGGCTGTACACCACGCTCATGCCGTGGTAGTCGCCATGGTACGGCGCCAATGCCTTCCTCCTCTCCCTTGGAGGAGGGATTCTGGCGCTATGATTTTCTTTTACGCGTTCGTGGCCAGAGCGCCAATCACGTTCTTCTTCCTTCTGCTTTTTCCGCCATTGTCGCTGAACGTGGCTTAGATGGCTTGCTTCTGCATCTTCAAGGGAGCTGTCAATCTCCTTCTTATGTTGGCTTGGAGGTTGTTAGCTCCCGCTTGATTTTTCTTGGCTCTGGTTGGAGTTTGTTTGCTCGGCGGTTGAATTTGCGAGATGGCGATATGCTCATCTGTCGTTTTGATGGCGAAAGCACTGTCACTGTTCGTGCGTTCGACCCGAGCGGCAACACCATGGATCCGCACTGGCGGGAGTCGAGCAGCGACAGCTCCACAAGGTCGAGGAGTCCTACGCCTGCGTCTTCAACTGCTTCCTCCTCCGGCGACTCTTCTGGTGCTGGTGCTGAGCCGTCTTCAACTGTTTCCCCCTCTGGTTATGAAGAGGACCTCGATGTCAAGCCACCGGTTAAACGGGCGCGGCAGTCGACCTTGTAGAACTGGAGGCGGCGGCGTCATCTTCGCCGACAGCTCGGGCGGAGCTGGAGAAGAAGCTAGTGGAGCAAGAGAAGAAGCTGGTGGAGCATCGTCTTCAATTGCTCCGCAAATAAGTCGAGCTTCACCTTTTGTTATGTCATTGGCATCATGAGCCTGCTGCTTCGACTCCTCCTTTGTCTGTGATGATGCTTGCTGTCTTAGTGCCAATCATCCCAGCATGGGCGCACATGTACAAGTCACAATTCCTTGGGTGATTGATGATGTAGGACTGTTTGTGTCTTTTGTAACTAGGTTAGTTTTCGATGTAATGAGGATTTCCTTCGAGTGATCAGAGCTGCCTTCTATCCAATGTACTTTGAGTCTTTGTGTACTGAAAATGGTCCTTGTGGTGTAAACTGTGCTTGAGCCTTTGCAATGGAATTTATCTTTGGGCCTTCTGCAACCGAGAACTTTGTTCGAGTCCTTGGCGATCAGGAGCTGTCTTCGAGTTCTTTGCAACCGAAAGCTGTGTTCGAGTCCTTTGCGATCGAGAGCTGTCTTCGAGTCCGTACGAACTTTTTCAATATGTGTTCTATCGGGTGGGCGACAGCGCTCCCGATGGGAGCAGCCCCCGAGGCTACGCTTGAGTTGGAGGGTCGAGCGTAGGCTGAGATTTGCTTCCCTTGTCCTTCTTCCGTTTAATTTCTGTCTTTTATCGGGTGCGCGACAGCGCTCCCGATGGGAGTAGCCCCCGAGTCTTTAGGTGATCGTTGGCGATCGGATGAAGAATAAAGGAGTCTGTGTCCTGTGCTCCCTCCAAAATTTCTTCAGAGTACTTGGTGCTCCATCTGATTGTGGCCATGTCTTTCGAGCCTTGTTCTTAGCAGGTGGGGATGGCCGGGTATTTTTGCTTGGGATTTTTAAGCTTCGGACTACGCGAGCGTTTCTCGGGGGGAGGTGGTGCTCGAGCCCCCGAGTGCTTTGATGTAGAGATCTTTTAGACGATAGCGTCTCTCAGGGGGATTTTATGCTTAAGCCCCCGAGTGCTTTGGTTAAGATCGCTTAAGTGGCGATAGCGTCTCTCGGGGGGATTTTATGCTTAAGGCCCCCGAGTGCTTTGATGTAGAGATCGTTTAGACGATAGCGTCTCTCGGGGGGATTTTATGCTTAAGCCCCGAGTGCTTTGGTTAAGATCGCTTAAGTGGCGATAGCGTCTCTCGGGGGGATTTTATGCTTAAGCCCCTGAGTGCTTTGGTTAAGATCGCGTAGGCAATAGCGTCTCTCGGGGGGATTTTATGCTTAAGCCCCCGAGTGCTTTTGGTTAAGATCGCGTAGGCGATAGCGTCTCTCGGGGGGATTTTATGCTTAAAACCCCGAGTGCTTTGGTTAAGATCGCGTAGACGATAGCATCTCTCGGGGGGATTTTATGCTTAAGCCCCTGAGTGCTTTGGTTAAGATCGCGTAGGCGATAGCGTCTCTCGGGGGGATTTTATGCTTAAGCCCCCGAGTGCTTTTGGTTAAGATCGCGTGGGTGATAGCGTCTCTCGGGGGGATTTTATGCTTAAGCCCCCGAGTTCTTTGAGATGGAAGTATTTGGGCAACATTTATTTTATTGCGGTCGAGCGGTTACATGAGTTGCCAGTCATGTATGACCGATGGGGACTATGGATAGAACAGTCGCAAGTTTGCTACGTTCCATGGGTTACCCACGTCCTCGTCTGTCTTCGGGTTCTTCATCCTGTAGGCGCCACCTCCAATGACTTCTGAGACTATAAATGGTCCTTCCCATTGGGGGGAAAGTTTATGGACCTTCTCTTGTATCAGCCGTAGGACTAGGTCACCTTTGCTGAAGGTTCTAGTGCGCAAGCGACTTCTTTGATAGGTGCGTAGCTTGTCCTGGTACCCCTCTGATTTTTTTAGGGATGTATCTCTTGCTTCGTCAGCTGTATCTTTGTCATCTTGTAATGCTTCTTCTGCTTCTTCTTCCTCGTACCCGGTGACCCGAGGTGCTCCGAACTTGAGGTCATGTGGTAGTACTGCCTCTGCCCCGTACACCATGAAAAAGGGTGTGTACTGGGTCGCGGTGTTTGGTGTACTTCTTAGGCTCCATAGTACTGCGGGGAGTTCTTCTACCCAGTTGCCGGCGGCTTGCTCGAGTGGTGCGAGGAGCCGCTTCTTGATTCCCCCGCATACAAGGCCGTTTTCTTTTTCCACTTGGCCGTTGGACTGCGGGTGCGCGGCTGATGCATAATTGATTTTGATGCCCAATTCTTCGCAAAAGTTCTGGAATTCTGCGGCTGTGAAGTTCGTGCCGTTGTCCGTGATGATGTTGTGTGGCACTCCGAACCTGAAGATGATCGATTTGATGAAGTTGACAGCCGTGAGGGCTGTGGAGCTGGTGATGGGCACTGCTTCGATCCATTTAGTGAACTTGTCGACTGCGACAAGCAGGTCTGTCCTTCTGTCCTTTGATGATTTCTTGAGTGGGCTCACCATGTCGAGTCCCCAGGTGGAGAACGTCCAGGATAGTGGTATGGTCTTGAGCTCTGAGGAGGGAGCGCGTGGCCTGTTGGCGAATTTCTGGAAGGCGACACAACGTCACACGATTTCCTCTGCGTTTTTCATGGCTGTGGGCCAATAGAACCCGGCTCGGAATGCTTTGGACACGAGTACTCGACTGTTCGCATGGTGCCCGCAGGTGCCTTCGTGGATTTCGAGTAGTAGGGCTTTGCTGTCCTCTTCGTCGATGCACCTTTGGAGTATCTGGGTGATGCTGCGCTTGTATAGCTGTTTGTTGATCACCGTGAATGCTTTGGATCGTCGGCTGATGCGTCGTGCTTCGGCCACGTCTTGCGGTAGCGTCCCTTCGATTAGGAATCGGAGGAACGGTTTTGCCCAGACGGGTCCTTCGAGCTCTGTCGGAGTTGTGCTGTCGGGTGTGCTAGTGCTTGTGCCTTCTGATGGGGTTGCTGCTGCCACCTGCGCCAGGTCTGTTGCGTCCTCTCCGTCCACGACTGCTTCAGGTGCTGCTGCCTGTACCTTGATGGATCTCTGGCTGATGCTTTCGAGAAAAACGCCGGGTGGCACTGGTCCTCGAGTCGAACCAATGTTCGCGAGTTCGTCAGCTTCTGTGTTGTTGGCCCTGGTGATGTAGTTGAGCTCGCAACCGTCGAAACTTCCTTCGAGTGCGTTGTAGAGCTTCTGGTAGGCCGCCATGTTGTCGGCTATTGCGTCGCAGTTTCTCATCGTCTGCTGGACGACGAGATTGGAGTCCCCGTAGATTATGAGGCGAGTGGCTCCGCACGTTTTGGCCATGCGCATGCCATGGAGGAGTGCCTCGTATTCTGCTTCGTTGTTGGAGGCGTGACTGAAGTTGATCTGGAGGATGTATTTTAGCTTTGTTCCTTTAGGGGAGATGAGCACAACTCTTGCCCTGGCTCCTTGTTGTCTCTTGGACCCATCGAAGAACATTGACCATGAACTTGATAGGTCTGGGGGGCCTGGTGTCTGAACCTCGGTCCACTCGACCAGGAAATCTGGGAGTACTTGGGCTTTGATGGCTGTTGGGTGCTTGAACTGCAGGTCCCATGGGCTGAGCTCAATGTTCCACTCGGCGACTCGTCCAGTCGCTCCAGGGTTGTTGAGTATGTTAGCGAGTGGTGCGCTGCTCACGATTGTGATATGGTGCTCGTCGAAGTAGTGGGACACCTTTCTTGAGGTCATGATGATGGCCAGTAGTAGCTTCTGATAATGCGGGTACCGCTACTGGGATTTGGTCAGGAGCATGCTGAGGTAGTAGATTGGTCTCTGGATGCTCTGGACCTTTCCTTCTTCTGTGCGTTCGACAACGAGCGTTGTGCTTACTACACTGTTACGTGCTGCCACGTAGAGGTATAGCTTCTCTCGTTCCTTGGGTACCGCCAGGATTGGTGGGGTCGAGAGTGTCTTTTTTAGGTCCGCTAATTCTTGGCGGGCTTCCTCCGTCCACTCGAATTTCTCTCCTTTCCCGAGCAGCTGATAGAAAGGCAGCGTGCGTTCTCCCAGCCTGCTGATGAAGCGGCTTAGGGCTGCGAGTTTTCCAGTGAGCTGCTGTACTCCTTTGACGTCGGTTGGTTCTTGCATTCGGGTGATGGCTTGGACTTTCTCGGGGTTTGCCTCGATTTCTCGGGCAGAGACCATATAGCCGAGCAGCTTCCCTGCCGGTACGCCGAATGCACATTTCTTTGGGTTGAGTTTGATTCTGTATTTGTTGAGCGCTGCGAAGGTTTCGCGCAGGTCGTCGAGTAGTGTGTCTGCTTTGTAGTTCTTGATGACGATGTCGTCCACATAGACTTGCACATTTCTTCCGATTTTCTCTTTCAGGCAGGCCTGCATCATTCGCTGGTATGTGGTGCCTGTGTTTTTGAGCCCGAAGGGCATGGTCCTATAGCAGAATATGCCGTAGGGGGTGATGAACGATGTGTGCTCTTCGTCTTCTTCCTTCGTCCTGATCTGGTTGTATCTTGAGTAGGCGTCAACAAAGGAAAGTAGATCGCACCCTGCTGTCGAGTCGATTATCTGATCGATTCTAGGCAGGGGGAAGTGGTCCTTCGGGCAATGCTTGTTGACTGGTCCGTAGTCGACACACATGCACAATACGGTCGTGTCTTTCTTGGGCACCAGCACTGGGTTGGCTATCCAGGTGGCTTTCTTTGTTTCTCGGATGAACTGGGAGTCGAGTAACCGGTTGACTTCCTCTCCGATTGCTCTGCGCTTGGGCTCCGAGAATTGTCTCAGAGCTTGCTTCACCGGCTTCGTGTTTTGCTTGATGCGTAGGGCGTGCTCCGCGAATTCGCGTGGTATTCCAGGCATGTCGGCTGGGCACCAGGCGAATATTTCCCACTCGTCTCGAAGAAAGGCGACGAGAGCCATTGCCTGCTCCTCTGGTAGGTGGGCGTACACACAGACTGTTTTGTCCGGGTCCGTCGGGTGCACTTGGTGAGTGACTGTGTCGCTGTCGATGCTGAAGTCGCGTCCGTACTCCTTAGATTCGCTTCGGCTCACCAATGGGAAGGTACTCTTGTCCGTCACCATGGCTATTTCTCTGAGTTCTTGTTCGGCTCCGAATGTGTCGGAGATTTTGTGAAAGTCACGGTCACATTGATCTGATTTGATGAAGCTTCCGTTGATCGTGAGGACTCCCGTTGATCCTGGCATCTTGAGCTTGAGGTAGGCGTAGTGTGGAACCGCCATGAACTGCGCGAATGCTGGCCGTCCCAATATGGCGTGATACTGCGATTGCCAGTCGAGTACTTCGAACTCGAGGACGTGCTTTGCGAAGTTGCGCCGGTTGCCGAAGACAACTTCAAGTTCGACGACTCCGAGGGATGTGGCTGCTTCTCCTGGGACTACCCCGTGTAACACGGTGCTCGATTTCTTCCGTACTGATCGTGGGATCATCATCTTTTGCAGGGTGCTGGCGAAGATGATATTCATGCTGCTGCCTCCGTCCATGAAGACCCTATCCATGTCGTAACCTCCGATTTGCGCATCGAGCACCAGGGGCGCGTGCCCCGGTCTTGGGACTGCGGATGGATGGTCGTCCTATGAAAACGTGATGCTGGTCTCCGTATCATGTAGCTGGTAGACTTCGACTATGTTTATGCTCTCGGCTGCTCTAGCTTGCAGGGTGTAGGCGTAGCGTTGTGCTTGCGACACTCTTCCCTCTTGAATCATGAGCACCTGTTCTTGCAGCGGGCTGTGACGTCCTTCCGGGCTTGAGGGCGGCGATTGTTCGGGTCACCGGCTGCGCCTGTCTTCTTTCTGCTTCTTCTTCTTGAGGTCATCAGCTAGCTCGTTGAACACGCAGCAGTCTCTCAAGGTGTGACCTGACCTGACGCGTCCCTGATGTGCGAGATGATGATAGTAATTTCTCGCCCTTCGTTGGTAAACCCCAAGTGGAAGGCGTGATGTAGCACAGCAGAAAATTTCCCTCGGTGAAGATACCAAGGTTTGTCTCCAGTAGGACTCCGGAGATGATAAGTAGGTGTCAGCGGCGCAGCTGACGCGGATCTGCACACAGACACGATAACTTTGTTCCCAACGAAGTTCAGAGAGGTTTTCAATCTCTTCGGTCTTGTTGTTCACAAAGGATCAAACACAAGGGATAATGATAGTAATTGAAAGTAAAGCAGAAAAATTAAATGAGCATGTAAACAGTGATGAGGATATGGACCGGGATACGTGATGTTCACTAGTGATGTCTCTCTCCCAAAAGACGATAAAAATGCTATGCGAGGTAAACAAATTACATAAAGGCAATTGACAGGATTATGAACGCACCGCAATGCTAACTATGCTACAAAAGAAAGGACGAGGCTCAAAAGCATGGGCAGTACGCCAAAATAAGTAGACCGAAATCCAACAACATCTACGACTAATCATCCACCTTGAGATATCTATCCAGAACATCTCGCTGGTATTAAGTTGCGAGCCCCACCCAAAGTGTAAACCCAAAGCAACAGACAACTGCATTAAAAAGAACTTTGCGTAAAGTAAACAATCCTTGTAACCGCGGTTACAAGCACCGTTGTTTTCCCCCTTGTGGCAACAACACATCCCCTAGACTCATGTTTCTGTCACTCAAGCGTGTCATCGGGGGGCATGAACCCACAATCGAGCAAAACGTTCCCTCTTGGAGTCACTACCTACTACTTGGCCAAAGCAATAAACAACAACGGAGAACATGCAAGAATTACTTAGGAACAAAAATATAAGAGATAAGAACCAAATATATTACTCAATCACAATCTGAACATAATCTCATAATCCATCAGATCCTATCAAAGTCAACATAGCAATAGCAGAAATATTACAAACGTGCCTCGATCATGTAGGTCAGCTCACGAGGTCTAAACAATGAAGATCAAAGAGGGGAGGAGAACATCACATAGATACTGATCACGGACCCATGGTCCATGGAAAACTACTCATGAGACAATCGGGGAGCATCCATGGTGGAGAGGAGACTCCCGGAGGTCAATCCTCCCTCCGGCAGGGTGCCGGGAAGAGGTCTTCTGGTGCTCCCGATCTCGGAAGCGCGGCGGTGGCGGAACAGAGGCGAGTTTGCGAAATAGGGTTCTGTCTTCGGAGTTTCCCCGTGACGGATCTCCTGAATAGTAGTCAGTCCAAACCTCAGAATATAATTAAGGTTACCAAACTCAGAAGCCCTGGTAACAAACTCATGCCTCTTCATGGCAGCAAGGTCAAAGCTCACAAAAAGGAGAAGGCTCATCATCAGGATGTGCGGTGCGTCCAAAAGACTCAAGAATAAGTGTGGCATAAACGCCACCAAAGAGATCTCACTTGTTGCCATTAGCAGCAAGGCGGCGAGCAATCAAGGCACCTACATTATACTTACTCTCCCCTGAAAGGGCGTTCGCCAAGATAGAAGCATCCTGCACAGAAATGTTGCTCGTGTTGTCGCGAGCTAACACCCCTCTTCCAATTAAATATGTGTAAGAGCAAAGTTTTGCCCCCATGTGTTTTGGATATTGTTGGACAAGACAGTAGAGGAACTCATAATGTTTTCTAGTGTAAACAGTTGATTAGGTTTCTGAAGGACAGCCAGGTGATAAAGCTTCAGGGAAGATTTTAAAATTATCGAAGCATTACGCTTTAAGCGAAGCTTAATCACGGAGGATGGCCCCCAAAAATGAAGATGTGCTGAAGCCCAACTCACTGAAGGAAATGAATAAGACGGAGCAAGACTTAGATGTTTTCTGTAGTTATTTTTCTGTTCTTTGAGTCATAGGACAAACCGTACTATCAAGAGGGGTTTTTAGTTTGTGGACACCGAAGTTATTGTGAAAATGCTCAGATCAAATCTAAACCAAGTGAGAAGCCAGAGTGAAGAAATCTCATGTGCACTAAGTTAAGTTTCGGTAGCAAAGACTTCGTACTTTGGCTTCCGAAGCACAACTAAGTCCGTGAGTCAGCTTTACTTGTTCCGCAAGTAAAGTTCACATTTATGACAAATCTGACCGTTGTGGACACGTGTCAAGCTGTCACCTCAGGTCAAATCAGTCAGTTCGCACCTCGGGGTCACCAACTATAAATACGCCGCCCCCTCCTCCATTTGCGGCTGGCTGCTCTAAGAATATTCCTGAGAGAGATTGAAGAGAGCACCCCAAGAACACCACCGAAGAAAAACCCAAAAGCCAGACCACTGAATCCTAAGTCCTATTGATCTGAGTAGATTCGCTATGACTTAGGTGAAAATTTGCTAGCCTTTTATCGTGGAGAACTGAAAATCTCCTAAACGGTTAGAGTGTCGACTTCAGAGAGCGAAGAGTAATTGTCACCTCGAAGCTCAAGTTTGTCAAAGGTTTCAGAGATTTCCTAGATAATCTACCCCGAGTCAAAACTGGCCAAGCTCAAGGAGATTGGTGAAGTGGAGCAACGAACGGAGAGAGTTTTGCTCCAGGTGTTTAATCACCAGTCCCTCCAACCAGACGTAGCGCTTTGCAGAGCATGAACTGGTCGAACAAACATCGTCGAGTCAAGAGTTCGTTTTTGTCGGGACCTGGGGTTAGCGTATGCAAGCCTCGCTACAACACAATCATATGGAGAGCCGAGAACCATACCCACTTGTCTAAGCAGACAAGGCCAAGCACAAAACGTTCTCGGAAAGCATCGAACGTGAGGGGCATCCCATCCAGGACGGATGATCAACTGAAATGGGTCCTCATCGTCCGCACACAAGTCTAAATGATATGGGTGGTGAACTCCCATACTCATAGACAAGTCGCCTCAACCATACTATCGATTGTATTATAACCCTTACATAGACTTACTCCAGCCCGATCACTTAGTCGGGGTCTAGGGCGGGCTCGATCATACCACAAAGTGTGTACGAGACAGAGTCTCGAACAATCGCATCGCGATGCCCCAAGCTGCGCACATCTAAGGGCCACTTGGTGTATAAAAGACCGCCAGCCAGATCACAACTAAGGTCTCGAAAACCCATACTAAGACATGCATGTTATAAACATACACGCAGCACACATGTCTAGTATGAACAGCAGGTATCATTGCAATTCTCTACAATGTATACATCTTTATTAATAACTCTTATAGAGTGCACACAGAGATCACAAGCATGTGATCCAACATTACAACAGACAAGCGGAAGCAAGTAGGTCTGAGTACAAACAAGTTTAACAAATGACTTAGAGAAGCCTTATCTAAAAACAAGCCCTCCACGAGGGAACCAGTCGTCTGACTGGGACTACACTAGCTTGGTCTTGGTCTGAGTCTTCATTCTTCGAGCTTCAGGTAGAAGTCACCATCGGGGTCGGTGGGTTCATCTAAAACATAGAATAAGCAAACGTGAGTACAAAGTCATACTCAGCAAGACTTACGTAGGAACTATACTACTCATGCACATGTATCAAGGTAAGGGAGGTGGGGTTTCACTTGCAGAAGTGCCAGCTTTGACTTGGCTAGTCCTGAACTACGAGTACCATACTTGAGGTAAGAAGCGTACACGAGTCCACTACATCTCTTCAACCAATACACCATTATGGTTACTTCCTCGACTTCCCCACGAGAAGCACACCATAGCACTCACGCTTATCTTGGTGTGTTTTAGAAGTATCCAGTTCAAGTTATCTAATAATCAAGCTAAGCTTTCCAAGCAGTCCTTAACTGCGGACGCGGCTATTCGAATAGTTTTGTTAACCCTGCAGGGGTGTACCGCTACACACACGTGTCATCATTTACCGCCTTTTGCGTGTCACCGTTCAAGAGATGACAGCGAGGATGCCACCACAACACTTTTCCCACAGCTCCGTTCTAGTCCAGAGAGTCGCCTATCTGAGGGGGATCCGTATGGAAGTCCGGCCGAGGTTCCAGTACATCCTCAAACGATGTGTGCAGGGTCCCAAGCCGGTCTTGAAAAGCCGTTCATCCACTTCGCAGACCGTGCCACAACCCTACCAGAACTCCGAACTACTGCGACTCTTGGGGTTCGAACGGGGTGAGGTACTAGGATGAGAGGGGTCAGTGAGCCCAATGTGTGGTTGTACTCTTCTTCTTGGATCACCACACAAGAACTCGGACTTAAGGCGGTGTTCAACGAGACAACCCACTGTGTACTCCTACACAGCCTCTCATCGTTCACCTTGTATTAGGGTGGATTCACCAACACATTTCACTTTCATCAACACCATGTTTATCATCATCCCGACTCACATCATAAGCAACCTCATTGTACCACTAAGCATGCAATAAGCAGTAACAGTTGCAGGGGCCACATGATATCAACCAACTCCTACATCTGCTAGGATTGTGATTTGCTTACTACTGTGACAAGATGATAGGTCATGCAAAGGATATGGGTTCAACTATGCGGTAGAAACGTTATCATGGTGATCATCCTAAACAATGCATAAGAGAGACATGAGAGGGAAGTGGGATTTTATCGATATGATCAATGGGGGTTTTTCTTGCCTTGCTGACGGGGTTCAGTCACGGGGTCTTCAACGAAGGGGGCAACCTCCTGTTCCGGTTTCACCTCTACTCGACAAACAACAAACAAGGAAGCAATATAAATACAATGCACAAACACATGGTTGAAGGTTGAAACTTGATGTATATGTTTCTGATGTGTTTGGATAATTCCATTTAAATGGAGTATATTGCAAATTGAATTGCAAATTCAAACTCCAATTTGAATTCAATTTAGTCAAGTTGCATATGACATTATTTGACCAAGTTAAACCATTTTGAAATGGTTATGATATGCCTCTGATGTGTGTTTGAAATGTAGTATGTTGATATGGTTCAAAATGCAAAAGCATTTGAAAAGAATTTGAATTAAATCCATTTAAATCAAATAGCAAATGCTACTGATCACATTTTAAATTCAAGTCAAACAAAGTTGAAAGTTGGATATTTGGATAGGTTATTTTCTCCTGATCATTTTTCATATATTATTTGTCCAATTTGGAGTTAATATGAATTTTCTATGATTTATTGAAGTTTTGGCTATTTTCTGTAATTTCTGGAATTATAAAAAAGATTTAAAAGATTTACTGCGTCAGAGTGACACCAGGCTGACATCATGGGCTGGCCTGACAGGGGGGTCCCACTGGTCAGCCTCACTGGGTTAACTAACCCGGTTAGTTCTAAACTAACCAGGGATTAGGGGGCTCTGGGCCCACTTGTCATGGACTCCAGGGGGGATTAGCACGTGGTTAAGGGCCCTAATGGCGCCGGCTTGACGCCGGTGGCTCTGGCCAAGGCGGCGCCTTGCCGGAAATGGCTACAGGCCACGGGAAGGGGAACGGAGGCCATGGGCGTGCTCCTGGAGGGCGTCCGCGTCGAGTGGTGGCATCAGGGGCTCGGGGGAGGGTCTGGAGCTTGGCGGCGACGAGCTTGGCGGCGACAGAACCACAACGACAACGGGATAGCGCTCTGGAGCGCCTTTTTGACCGGGGCTTGGTGCGTTGGATTTCTGCGAGCACCTGGAGCGTTGTAGGCTAGAAGGAGGAGGCGCTGGAGCACGGGAGTGAGCTCTAGGTCATCCATGGCGGTGACCTGCTCGGCTCTCATGGCGGTCGACGGAGGGGGCCCAAATTAAACACGGGGTTTGGGGGGTTTCGAAGAGGGGCTCACCCTGAGGTGATTGGTGAAGACGACGCGGCCGGAGAGGCAACAATGGCGACGAATTTGGCGGTGATCTTCTCGGCGTCCGGTGAGAACTCGAGGAAGAATCCGGCGGCTTGGGGTCGAATTGGCTCGCGATCTTCCGCATGGTGATGAAGACGAAGGCGGCGAGGAGGAAGGACAGCTTGGTGCGGCCTGGAGGTGACGATGGCCACGCGTTCTTCACGGCATGGCGACGGCGGCGCTCGGGTCGTCGTCGGGTTCGTCGCAGGAGCGAGAGGGAGAGGCTCTGGAGGGGAGGAATGGAGGCGTGGCACTCGGGTCGGTCTCCAGGAGCGCGTAGAAGGGTCGGGGAGGGCAGGTGGAGGCTGGGGAGACGACGCCGTGCCCGGCTGTCTCGGTGGCATTCCACCGAGCAGCTTGGAGGCGCGGGGAGGAAGACGACAGGGGAGGGGTCCAGGTGGGCTGGACTGGGCCAGAAGAGGTGGGCCTCGCCTAGGCGCCAGGTAAGTTTTCTGTTCTTTTCTTTTCTGTTTTCTTTTCTGTAATATGTTGGCCATGCTAAAATAAATAGCCAGGCATTTTTAAAAATGCTGAAACTTTTTATATGGCCTCATATTATAATAGAGTAGCCACTTATAAAGTTTGGCACTTTTTAAAAATCAAATCATTTGAACTTTAATTCAAATGGGGGTTTAAATTTAATTCCATGCTCCTGTTTGAATATTTGAAAAATCTATGAGCATGGGGTGGGTCCCACATCACTTGATATGTGATCACACTCATTTATAAGACTTTTCAAAAATGCAAAAGGAATTTTTGGAGAAAATTTTTATCTGGCCTTTTGAATTAATTTATCTGGGGGTTGTTCTCTCTCCCATTTTGATTTCTTTTGAAAATTTTATCATGATGCAAAGGCCTAAGCTTACCCTAGCACATACCTAACTTGGGGTTGTGACAGTTTTACTTCAAGCACTTACTTTCCTCATTGAATTTGCTTCCTGTTTAAGCTTCAACGTGTTTTGATTCGCTGAGTTTAGTTTCGATACTAGTTTTGCTTCCCAGTTATCCATTTTTGTTACTCGTTTTTTCTGAGGTTATGCTTCACTTCAAAGCCTCACTTGAAAATTTGAAGTGATCATTCACCCCCTCCCACTCTAATCACATACTTAGACTTTCAATTGGTATCAGAGCTAGTCACTCCCTACACTCTGTGTGTTTTGGATTAACCTCCTGGAGTGCTTTCAAGTATGTCTTTCGCAGCTATACACTTCGGCGAACCTATTCCTGTTTTCAATTGGAAGGACTATCCTTACTGGAAGGACAAGATGAAGAGAAACATCATTGCTATCAATTCTGGTGCCTGGCGAGTTGTCCAGAGTGGAGTCACTATCAAGGATGAAAAGGCCATCACCCCTGATGAAGCAAAACTGATGGACCTCGATTCTGAAGTCTGGGTATTCATCACAATCATTTGACTCCAGAAAAGTATCATGAAGTGAAGAATATCCCCTCTGCCAAAGGTGTCTGGGACTATCTTGAAAAGATTGGATAAGGGGTTTCCACTCAGAAAGATGCCAGAGTAGACACCCTCCAAAGCAAATTCTATCGATTCAAAAGAAACGAGGGTGAGAAATTCAACTCCATCTTCAGCAGGCTTACTGCTCTCTCTAATGAGCTGATTTCCCTCTGCGCTGATGACATCACCCCTCACTTGGTGGTGAGAACTTTGCTTCTCTCATTGGATGATTCCTTCAATCACATTGTGCTGATAATCAAGGAAAGGACTGATTTCAGAAATCTTGTTGCCGCTGCTATTCTCGAGAGGCTCAACACTTTTGAGATGGAAGAAGATGAGAACCGTGATATAAATGGCTCTCGAAGAATATCACATGCACTCAAAGCAAGAGCTTCACGTCATTCTTCACCCGAAGTTAGTTCTACTTCTGGTGTTGAATCGGATGATCCCGCGAGCATTGGGAAATATTTGGCTTTGATCATGAGACGCTTCAACCGCTTCCAGAGAAAAGGTTTTTCTTCACCGAAGAAGAATTACTCATCAAGAAACTCAAGTAACTCATCTCACCGTTCATCCTCAAGAAGCTCTCCATCGAAGGACAACTGCTGCTACAAGTGCAAGAAACCAGGTCACTACATTGATGACTGCCCATTGTGGGAAGCTGAAAACAAATCAAAGCATTCACTCAGATATTACTCAAGCAAGTCCCATAGATCCTACAGAAGCTATGAGTCCAAGAGACATGATTCCAGTTCAAGAAGAGAAAAGAAGCAAGATTCTGATGATGAAAAGAAAAAGAAGTATCACAAGAAGTGTGAGAGTTCTTCTTCGAAGACACACTCTTCTTGTCGAAGCAATTCTCATCGTGCCAAGGCCTATCTGGGAAAGGAGATGAACTCTGAAGAAGAAGCCTCTGGATCCGAAGCTGAATCAGACTCAAGATCTCCATCTAGATCCGAGTCTAATGGTGTTGCAGGATTGGCATTTGCTTCGGCCAGTGCTTCGAGCTTATTCTTCACCAACCACAACAGTGAAGATGAAACTCCCGCATACTGCTTCATGGCCAAAGAGAAGGTATCTTCATCCAAAGTTACCTATGATACTTCTAATTGTTCTTCATATGAAAGTGACTCAAAGATAAGCTACGCTAAACTGGCTAAAATTGCTTCAATCCTAAAAGATGAACTTGATTCTCTAAGCAAAACCATTAAGAAATCAGAAACCTTGTTGATAGATGAGATAGAGAAAGGTCAAACTTTAACTAATGAGCATTCTCCTCTGAAGGAGAAGTTTGAAGAACTATCCTCTCGACATGATCTTCTTTCAGTTGACTATGAGAAGCTTACCTATGAATTTCTTCAGAGGAAAATGGCTCTCAAAAGACTGAAATAGGCTCATGAAGAGTTGGGAAATGTTAACCTCTATCTCATGGCTCAACAAGGTTCTGAAGCAAATCATAAATCTGATTCATCTTGCTTAACTTGTCTGGAACGAAGCAAAACTGATTCTAAAGGAAAAGCAGCTATTGTTATTGATGATACTAATGCCTCAGATGAGGAAAACTTTGCTGTTACCGAGGAACTCCTCAAGTTGAAAGATTTGTTTGAAACAAGACTATTCAAAAGTGTTCAGGGACACCATCATCTTTGTGATATCCTGAAGAAGGGTCTCCTTCACAGGAATCCTAAGAATGAAGGTGTTGGCTTTGAAAGGAAGCTAAATCCTGATGGCACTTACTGGGAACCTGAGAAGTACCCAAAAGCTGTATGGGTTCTAGTGAAGGATAAGCCTATAGATATTGCTAATATTTCAAGTTACAACTGCAAAATTGACAAGGCAATTGTTGATGAATCACTTGATTCTAACTACAAGCTTGTCAAGGACCAGGAAGGAAAGGTTTCAGCCGAATACATTGGTGCCCCTCCAAAGAATGGTTTCTATAAGAGACAAATTTGGGTGCGCAAGTCACTCGTTGAGAAATTGCCTGCTAACCATTCTATGCTGGGAAAGTCTTTGGTACCACCGAAACACTTCAATTCTCTCGAGGAGAGAAATGATTCACTGGTGCCCGAATCAAATGTTCCTCAAAAGGAATACTATCGCACTGGTCGTTACACTTACCGACACCGTGATAATAATGATAAGATTGCATATGCTCATTCATATCCTAACCCTTCGCAGAGGAATTACATCTATGGTGTACTTGATGGTCCCCTAGGCAATATAATCCTATTCGATTTGATATTGCTTCAACAAGTGCTTCCACTCCTTCTCAGTCAGCTGCTCGTTTGTGGGTGGTTAAGAAGAACTAATTCTTCTGCAGGGCTATGTCTCCGATGGATCCGAATGGGTCATGGACAGTGGTTGCACTAATCATATGACCGGAGACAAGGAGTTATTCATCGAAGAAAAACTATCTCAATCTTCTCAGAAGTACATTACCTTCGGTGATAACAACAAGGGTAAAGTTTTAGGTTTGGGTAAGGTTGCCATATCGAAAGATAAGAATATTGACAAGGTTATGCTAGTTCAATCTCTTGGTTATAATATAATGTCCATTTCAAAGTTATGCGATATGGGTATGCTTGTTCTATTTTTTGCTTTGCGCTGTGTTGTCTTTTCACAGGATGACTATACTTTTGTCTTCGAGGGTTACCGAAAAGGAGATTTATATATTGTTGATTTTTCTTCGGGCCCTGCTATATCCACATGCTTAATGGAAAAAGCTTCATCTGGTTGGTTATGGAATCGAAGACTTGGTCATGCAGGGATGAGAAATCTTCAAACTCTAGTGAAGAAGAAGCATGCCATTGGACTTAACGAAGTAAAATTCGATAAGGATCGCCTCTTCAGTGCTTGTGAAGATGGCAAAATTACGAAGAAACATCATTCAGCGAAGACTATCATGACCACTACTCGTCCCCTTGAATTGCTTCACATGGATCTTTTCGGTCCTCAAAATTATGCAAGTCTGGGAGGAAACAAATATGGTCTCGTCATTGTTGATGATTTTTCTCGCTATACTTGGGTTTTCTTTCTAGATGACAAGAGAAAAGTTGTTGAAATCTTCAAGTCATTCGCTAAGAGAGCTCAAACTGAATATGAATTATCTGTGAAGCATATCGAAGTGATAATGGAACTGAATTCAAAAATACTCATATTGAAGATTTTCTTGATGATCATGGCTTTACTCATGAATTCTCAGCTGCTTATACACCTCAACAAAATGGTGTAGTTGAAAGGAAGAATAGAACTCTTATTGAAATGGCCATAACCATGCTTGCTGAATACAAGGCTCCTATCAGGTTCTGGGCCGAAGCAATTAATACTGCATGTTATATCATCAACAAGGTTTACCTTCACAAATTTCCGAAGAAGACGTCACATGAGCTTATCACTGGTAACAAGCCCAATGTATCATATCTTAGGGTATTTGGTGCTCCTTGCTTTATTAGTGATATGAATCATAGCTCCAAATTTGCCCCTAAGGCACATGAAGGTTTTCTACTAGGTCATGGCTCAAACTCTCACACTTACAGGGTGTATAACTCCCACTTTGGGAAAGTTATGGAAACTGTGAATGTGAGGTTTGATGAAACTAATGGCTCTCAAAAGGAGCATTTGCCTCATGATCTAGATGAACCTCCTCTTGATGAAGTGATCAGGTCCATGGCTATTGGAGAGATTCGTCCTATCGAAGCAAATTAACGCCAAGCTAATCAAGATGATGATGATCCAATGTTCCCACACATAGCCCAAGGCGCTGGAGATCAACATCCTGAAGCTAATGATGGATATGATGAAGAAGAACCTATGAACGAAGAAAAAACACATCCCGAAGGAAATGCAGATCCTGAAGGAAATGCCAATCCCGAAGGAAATGCTGATTCCGAAGAAGAACTAGAGCCACAAGCATATGAAAATACACTGTCTAGAGTGCGAAGAAGAGTTGATGTTGATTCGATCCTTGAAGAGATTCAACAACCAGGTCGTCCCACAACTCGTTCTCGTACTCGTTTTGCTAACTTATGCGGAAATTTTTCGTTTGTCGCCATGTTAGAACCTTCAAAATTTGATGAAGCCATGAAGGACCCAGATTGGTTAACTGCTATGCTCGAAGAACTTAACCAATTCGAGCGAAACAAAGTATGTTCCTTAGTCGAAATACCTGATCCCACGAAGCACAACATCATTGGTACAAAGTGGATTTTTCGCAACAAGCAAGATGAAGATGGTATTGTGGTAAGAAACAAAGCATGACTGGTAGCACAAGGGTACACCCAAATCGAAGGTATCGATTTTGGAGAAACTTATGCTCCAGTTGCTCGTCTCGAATCCATTCGTGTTATGCTTGCTTTTGCAAATTTCAATGGTATCCTGCTTTATCAAATGGATGTGAAAAGTGTTTTTCTTAACGGAGAAATCGAAGAAGAAGTGTATGTTATGCAGCCTCCAGGTTTTGAAGACTCGAAGAATCCGGACATGGTGTACAAGTTGCACAAAGCTCTTTATGGGTTAAAGCAAGCACCCCGTGCTTGATATGAAACCCTGGAGGGCTTCCTTCTGAAGAAAGGCTTCAAACCAGGAACAACTGACCCAACTCTTTTCACTCGCTCTTATAATGGTGATTTGTTTGTATGTCAAATTTATGTAGATAATATTATTTTTGGTTGCACTAAAACTGAAATCAGCGAAGAATTTGCCAAAATGATGTCGAAGAATTATGAGATATCTATGATGGGTGAATTGAGATTCTTCCTTGGACTTCAAATCGGTCAACAGAAGAATGACATCTTTATTTCTAAAGAAAAATATCTTAAGGATTGCCTGAAGAAGTTCGGACTCACTGATTGCAAAACAATTAAGACTCCAATGCCTACCAATGGCTTCCTAGATGCAGATGAGAAGGGAAAAAGCCTTTGATCAAAATAAGTATCGGTCTATGATTGGCTCTCTCTTATTTTTATGTGCATCTAGACCTGACATTATGCTTTCAGTATGTATTGGTGCTCGCTTTCACGCAAATCCAAATGAATCACATCATACTGCTGTGAAGATAATTCTTCGATATCTTGCTCACACACCAACCTTGGGTGTATGGTATCCCAAGGGAGCTCAGTTTGATCTTATTGGATATTCTGATTCGGACTGGGCTGGTGATCGTGTTGACAGGAAATCTACTTCAGGCACTTGTCATTTCCTCGGAAGATCACTTGTGTGTTGGGCTTCCAAGAAGCAAAACTGTGTATCAATATCAACTGCTGAAGCCGAATACATTGCTGCTGGCTCATGCTGCACTTAGATTCTTTGGCTTAAGGAGACGCTGAAGGACTATGGTATTCATGTGAAGAAAATTCCTCTTCTATGTGATAATGAGAGTGCAATCAAAATTTCTCACAATCCTGTGCAACACCCTCGCACGAAGCATATTGACATTCGCCATCATTTTATTCGTGATCATGTTCAGTGTGAAGACATTGTGATTAGTCATGTCAGAACTGAAGATCATCTCACTGATATTTTCACGAAACCATTGGATGAGAAAAGGTTTTGTGCGTTAAGATGTGAGCTCAATATTTTGGACTCATGAAATGTACTGTAAGACCGAACCTTATCTCCCTGTAAATATTCATTTACTTTGTTTTTGTATTTGGTTTCGATGTTTGTTTTTGCTTCGATTTATTGCTTTATTTCTGTTTGGATTTAGTTCTCTGTGCTTATCACCTTTAGCTTCATTGCTGATTTTTCTTCGAGGTAATAAGTTTCGGACCCTACCCCCCTGTCGGGGGAATAACCCCCCGGTAGGGTCAAGCTGAAGGAATAATCTTCGAAAGCTTCGGGTGCCGATTGCGCCCTCAGCTCAGCTCGGCGGCTGCCAACTGCTCCCCCGCCGATCAGTCAGCTCGGACCGCCAACTTCCCGCGCATCCCGGCCGACTGCTCGTCTTCCAGGTGCCAATTGCCTGCAGTTCGGCTGCCCGGAAGTCAACAGAAGCATCTCCAGCGAGTGGATAAGATCGTCTATGTGTGCACCCCAAAATATCTAGCGAGTGGATAAGAACGCCACACATGCATGTACTTTCTTTTGTCTTATTCCCCTTGTCCTCATCCCCATGGAGTATCCTTGCCACCACTATATAAGGGGCAAGGCATGACCATGGTGGAGGAGTTGTTGAGAATTCCATCCATTCATCCATCCATCCATAGGAGCCAGCTCGGCTAGCAGCAGCCAGCTCGGCAGTAGAAGTATACAGCTCAAGGAGCACTCTGTACCACATATACGCCTATAGTTTAGAAAGAAAGGAGTAGGGGTTTTATCTCTACGGAGAGCCCCAAACCTGGGTACCTCGCCGTGTGCTTGTTCCTAGACCCGTTCCGGAGCGCCGTCGTCTACGCATAGTTCCTCCGATTTTAGCCATCCTATGGCATCTGCCATTTTCATATCGACGACAGTTGGCGCCCACCGTGGGGAAAATTCCGGCAACCGGAGTCCCGTTCCGGACGGGGCCGATTCCTTCTTCGACAGTAGGAAATCTTCACTATCTTTCTAAAGTATAAATTGTGCGGCGAGAGGCCGACTCGGTTCTAGCCATCCTATGGCCTCAAAGAGCACTTTTAGCCATCCTATGGCATCTGCAGTTTGCATATCGACGACACCCCTCTGTTCTTTTTCTCTCTTACTCTATCTGTCCAAAATGATTGAGCACAATTGAAACGGAAAGTATTATGCTTCAAACGTCATTGAGTTCCGAATCATTTGCTTCCAACTTTATCGAATTTTTTACTCAAGACCAAGAATTTTTCTTCGGTCGTTCACATCCCGTCAAATCCGGGTCGTTGAGATTTTCTTGCGATTCGCTAACATATCCAGGCCGTTGAATGCGGAGAGTCAGTTTTTGGGCGCCGTCCGATCTGATCTGACAGCTCCTGTTAGACCAACCCTATATATATCCGCAACCCCCAGCGACACCAAACATTAATTCTCTTCCAACTCTCCCGCAACCCTAACCTCTCGAGCGCGCCGCCGAGCTCTTCGTCCCTGTCGTCGTCTTCGTCGCTTCGCTGCCGGAAGGACGCCGCCGTGGACTTCATGCCGACGACGAGCACGTCCTCCTCTCCTCGTCGCCGTAGCCGCCCATCTTCGCCAAGTTAGGGTACGTTTGGGCTCGATCCAATCTGCTTTAGTTCTGTTCTTATCTTCTCTGTCATATTGGATGCGATTTCTTAGCGTGTTTTTTCGATTGTTTCCGTTAGGTTTTCTCGATCCGTTGGATCCTTGATCTCTTGGGAAACTTGTTTAGAGCAAAAGCTTCCCATCCCAATTCAGGTTAGCAGCTAGGGTTTCGGTTTTTGCACTGTTCTGTGCTAGGGTTTGACATCCATAATGAAAATTCGTTGCTACAGAATCTAGCCTAGAACAGGCAGGAATCAACTCCCTCATAACACTAAAACTCTTGTCAAAATTCCGTGTTTTAGTCAAAACTTTTGCTGGTGCTCAGTCCATACTTGTCTTTTTCTCTCGTTCCCTTCTGATTTTTCACAGGATGTCTGAGGATTTGGGATTCGGTGCTGAGTCCCCTGTTCTTGACCACATCAACAAGCCGAACAGACTGCTCCAAAGAAAAATGGAGGCAGAACGAAGGAGAAGAACAATGCCCGTGGAATTCCCGAATCTATTCAGAAGCAGCTTGGATATGACACACCTCCTGAAGAAACAAAAGAACAACGAAAGATTTTCTTGCAAGGTATTTGACGCTACTGGGCCATCAGGTGGTACAAGTACAAAAGTATCCCTGATTGGAAATGGGCAATGCAATTTGCCTTCAGTCCACCCTTCCAGTATATTCGCACATGTGTGACAAGTATACCGAAGAAAATCGGCATATCGACTACCCAGTCCCACCGAAGTATCCTCGCTCCAACACACTCAAGACCCCCGATAAGTATCCAGAAGAGCAAAAGAGGTTGAGAATCGCTGCTTAGAAGAAAAGACTCAAGGATGAGAAGAAGGCAACCAAGTTAGCTGTTGCCGAAGCTGTTGGAGAAGGCCAGAGCTTGAATAAAAAGAAGTGCAAGCTGAAGAAGAAATCTGAATCACCCCCTCACGCCTCCACTGATGAGGAAGAGCGAGCTAGGTAGGAACGAGCAACTCTTGAAGACTCTATCCATGATGAGTCCAATGCCGAAGCCGATGACGAATCAGAAGCTGAAGTAGATGATGAGTCTGAGCCTGCTCCTCCCAAGAAACAAAAACTTCGAATTCCATTGAAGAATAAGCCCGGAGAGAAGCCTGCTGCAAAAGGGCTAAATATTCAGGATCCAACTGATAAGCCCGCAGGTCGCCCCACCATCGACATGACCAACTTGGTGGTCGCAAAGCCCTTGGCCTCGAAGCCACTGGCAGAGAACCTCAATACTGAGAGGCGCTCAAAGCTAAGGCACAATCCAGCAAAGCAGAAGCAAGAGAAATCTGCTGCCCCAACGTAGCCTAAACCGTCTGCAACTTCAATCCCTTCAGTGAAGCAAAAGCTCACCGAAGCAGAATTGAAACAGAAAAACCTCGAGGAGGCACTTAATCAAAGCGTTCTTGCCCGAGATTCTGCCATAAAGCAGAAGGAAGAAGAAGAAGCTGCTAGGAAACAAAGAGATCTTGACTCTGCCAAGTTTGCTGCTGAGAAGGCTGAAACGAAGCGAAGCTCGAAGAAGCCAAGAAAAATGAAGAGAGAGCTGCTGCTGAATAAAAAAAGCTAGTAGAAACTGAAGCAAAACGCAAGGCAACACTTGCTGGTCTTGCAACTGATGGTACGAATTAACGCCCCCTCGTTGGTTACCCAAAGTGGAAGGTTGATATGTAGACAACAACAAATTTCCCTCGGTAAAGATACCAAGGTTTGTCTCCAGTAGGACTCCGACAACGACAGGAAGGTGACAACGGCGCCAGAGATTGGCGGTAGGCGTGGACCTGCACACACAACAGATAACTTTGCTCCCAACGAGTACAAAGGGGTTGTCAATCCCTCCGGCCTTATTGTTTACAAAGGATAAAACGCACGGGATAATAATGATAGTGATATCTACAGAAAAGTAAATACTGAAAGTAAATTGATAGTGTAAACAGTGTAGGAAATATGGACCGAGGTCCTATGATGTTCACTAGTGATGTCTCTCTCCCAAAAGACAATAAAATAGCTATGCCAGTGATACGTCCAAAATGCATCACTATTTTATATAGTAATTCTTTCTTATTCATTGATATATTTCATGATATGATGCTATTCTTATGATGTTTTGGCTTATTTTACACAGTTTACAACTTTCCGGTGCCGAAGCAGCAGACGCAGGATTCAGCGGTAAAAAGTGGACGCTGAGTTGCTGAAGAAGAACACCTCCAAATTACCTGAAAATCGATGGAGACTGTTTTCCAGAAGGATCACGAAGATACGCAAAAGAGCGACCAGAGGGGGGCCACAGGGTGCCCAGGCGGCCACCTGGCGCGGCCCCACCCCTGGCCGCGCCGGGAGGGCGCCTGGACCCCCGGGGCCACTCCCGACTCCCCCCTCTGGCCTATATACTCCTCGTCGTACAAAAACCCTAAAAGAGAGCGAGTTTCCGGAGTTCCTCCGCCGCTCCGTGGCGGAAACCTACAGAGAAGAAAAGCCATCTCTGGAGGGAAAATTCCGCCGGGGAGATCACCTCCCGGAAGGGGAGATCGTCGCCATCGTCATCACCATCGTCACGGGCATCATCGAGATCATCATCAACATCATCCCCATCATCAGCACCATCTCCACCTCCATCCAATCTTGTCTCACAATTGCAACTCATGTTGTAATCCGTACTATCTATCCCCTCTACTCTATCGGTGTTGATTACTACTTTGTGGTGAATGCTATTGAGTTTTGTTGGAGAAAAATTATTGTGTTCAGATTTTTTATCATCTATTTGTCCCCACTGATCATGATCTCTTTTATGTCTTGTGAGTAGTTACTTTAGTTCTTGAGGACATGGGAGAAGTCTAGTTGTTAGTATTCATATGATGTTGAAGTAATATGTGTTGGTTGATATTTAAGTTGTGTTGTTATTTTCCTAGTAGTGTTGTGTAAGTCGAACACTCAACATTTCGCCTTCTCAAGGGCCTAGGGGAGTACATTGTGTATAAAGAATGCTTACGGTGGGTTGCCGGAGTGACAGAAACCTAAACCCCAGTTCGCACGCTTTTGCACAAGGGAACAATGGATCACCGATCGTATTGCTATGGTTAGGCTTTTGCCTTAATTACTATCTTGTATTTGCGGATGCTTGCAAGGTGTTTAATCATAAGAGTACACTTATCTTAGTCTAGAGGGTGTACTAGCATAGATCCACCCACTCAACACTTATCAACACAGCACATAGTACCGACACGGAATATGGCGAAAGCACATGACTACCTCTCACGTGTGTCCTCAAGAACACTTTAGCTTTTATAAGTTCAGTTTCTAGGCCACTCCTTTGCTAAGAAAGGATTGGACCACTCTTTACTCTCCAGTATCTTTTACTTTGCTCGTTTTTACTATCCTGTTGCTTATACCAAGAAAACCCCTAAAAAGTTATCTTTCAGTGCTTGCAGTTATCTCCTTACCAAAGTCACTTGCTATTACCTTCTGCTCCTCGTTGGGTTCGACACTCTTACTTATCGAAAACGCTGCAATAGACCCCTTTACGTTGAGGGCCATCAGCGAGGTAAACAAATCACAGCTGGTCAATTGTCACGATTATGTGCGCAAACCAATGCTAATTATGCTATAAAGAAAGAAAGTGGCTGAAAAGCATGGGCGGTACGCCAAGACAAGTAGACCGAAATCCATCTGCATCTACCTACTAAGCATCCACCTTGAGATATCTATCCAGAACATCTCGCTGGTATTAAGTTGCGAATCCCACCCAAAGTGTAAACTCAAAGCAACAGACAACTGCATTAAAGAACTTTGCGTCAAGTAAACAATCCTTGCACCCGCAAGTACAAGCATCGTTGTTTTCCCCCTTGTGGAACCAACACATCCCCTAGACTCATGTTTCTGTCACTCAAGCTAGTCATCAGGGGGCATGAACCCACAATCATGCATAGCGCTCCCTCTTGGAGTCACTACCTACTACTTGTCCAGAGCAATAAACAACAACAGAGAACATGCAAGAATTACTTAAGAACATAAATATAAAAGAGGAGAATCAAATATATTACTCAAACACAATCTGAACATAATCTCATAATCCATCGGATCCCAGCACACTCAACATAGCAACAACAGAAATATTACATATGTGCCTCGATCATGTAGGGCAGCTCACGAGATCTAATCCATGAAGAACAAAGATGGGAGGAGAACATCACATAGCTACTGATCATAGACCCATGGTCCAAGGTGGACTACTCACGGTTCATCCGGGAAGCATCCATGGTGGTGGAGAAGCTCCCGGAGGTGATTCCTCCCTCTGGCAGGGTGTCGGGAAGAGATTTTCTGGTGCTTCCGATCTTGGAAGCGCGGCGACGGCGGAACAGAGGAGGGCTCGCGAAAAAGGGTTCCCCTCTCGGGGGTTTTGCGTCACAAGGATTAAATAGGCGAAGGGGGGCAGCCAGGGGGTCCACCAGGGGTCCAGGCGCCCCCCTGGCGCGGCCCCACCCTAGGCGCGCTAGGAGGGTGCCTGGGGCCCTGGTGGGTCCTATCTGCCCCCCCTCGGTGATTCCGGAAGCTTCCTGATCGCTGATTTTTATTGGATTTTTCCCGAATTTTTGGAGCACTTTTTACATGGGGGAAACCTGAAATATAAAAACAGTAGAAAACAGGAGCTAGCACTGGGGTGCACTGAGTTAATAGGTTAGTCCAAATATGATCAAAAGTGTATGGAAGTTCATCAATATCATAGAAATATCACACAAAAGAGCCATGGAGCAAGCAGAAATTATAGATACGTTTTGGACGTATCAACATCCCCAAGCTTAATTCCTTCTCGTCCTCGAGTAGGTAAATGATAAAAGCATAATTTCTGTGGTGACATGCTAACAACCATATATGAACTTTTAAGTAAAGCAATCAAGGCATGTAATTCAATTCAAGTCATAACAGGCAAGAGTCTATATTTAGTATTGAAATAAGCAACATAAGAACATAAAGGTGCAAGAGCTCTCGCTGTCCGTGACTTGAATGTCTCCAAATTGTGTTTGCGTGCAAGAAAGGGGATAGGGATATACAAGAAAAAGTATTTTTTTGTTGAGAACTCAATCTACTAAAGTTTCACACTAGGTCTTCTTTGGAATCTTATCTTGACTCATCCCCAGATCACTAGCCAGGTACAAGTCAAAATGATCCACTCATGCAATGGATGAGCGCAAGAAAGAAAGTTGACACTTAGGATGGCAAAGAGAGAATATGGTGGAGGAGGAAGACAAAAAGGTGTTCAAGGCTCACATCAATGAGGACAATCATAGGCGAGAGAAAGTCAAATGATAGATATGATGTGAGGAGTAGGGATTTCCTTGCAACGGATGGACATATGAGCTAAGGTAAGCTCTCCAATGGAACTAGTGGGGGTGCATCCAACTTGCTTGCTCAAAAATACCTAGAGCTCATTTGAGGAGGCTCATCATTGGAATATACAAGCCAAGTTCTATAGTGTGAAGGTCCCTGTAACAGCCCAGATTTCACAAAAATTAAAAATTTTGTCTTCTGCATGAATTGTCTGATTGTCTGATTTGTTTGCAGTGTTTGCATCCCCGATTTATCAATCGGCGATTATTTTCCCCCCTCTTATTTCGTATCGGACGGAGACCGACCTTTGCCACCCTGACACTCGACCTTTGCGACACCGGGTTTCGCCCGATCACCGTCGCGAAAACCGCACGAGACCAGCCGCAGCCAACGGAACGAAAAAGCCCGTTTAATAATTAAACGGGATATTTTTATAGCGCGCCGGAAAGTGTTTTCGGAACGGTTCCAGCGCGAGGTGAACGCCTCCGGCTCGACGCACCGATCGCGCAGTTCGAAGTTTTACCCGAATCGGAGGTACTGCGGACCCCCGGCGGTCAGAAACGTGAGCACCGCGCGCGCGCGAGATAAAAATCGATGATGTTTTTGCAAACTTCCAGCCACCCATGCTATATAAAGACCTCCACACTCCCACCCATTTCTAGGGTTTCCCTAAGCCAATTTTGCAGCAACCCCCCTGATCTGTCTCAGATCTGCCCAAAACCACCCCCAAAATCCCGAAACCCTAGATCTGGGGTGCCCGGAGCCGTCGGATCGCAGATCGGACGCGCCCGGTTGCGCCACGTCGCCTGGCCAGCTCCCACCTTCTCCAACCTCTCTCTCTCTCTCTCTCCCGCGCCCGTGGACGCCCGAGGCCGACGCCGGCCTGCTCCGGCCAACCTCCCCGCCGGCGCCTCTCCTCCCTCCTCCCGCGCTCTCCTCCTCTCCTCCTCTAGCTTTCCTTCTCCCCCTGACCCCCTCCCGCTCGCAGGTCCGCACCAGGCGCCCGCCATGGCCGGCCTTGAAGCTCACAGGAGGTCCAAGCTCGGCCGCCGCCCACCTCGAGCCCTCACGCCGGGGAGCCGCCTGCCCGCGCCGCCGTGCCCTCCCTCCGCCGCCGCGCACCCTCGCCCGTCGCGCCTCGCCGCCGGTGGCCGGCACGCCACTGGGAGGCAGCCGCCGCCGCTCCTGTGTCCCGTCGGGGACGAGACGAGGACGAGGGGACGGCGCCCCGCTCGATCCAGCCGGGTGGGCCGGCGCGCCCATCTCCAGCGGCCCACGGCCAGCAGGCCCAAGCCGGCCAGGCCGCAGCCCCACTCCAGTGGGCTCAGCCCATAGGGTGAGCAGCCCCTTATTTTCTTTTTTTGTTTTGTTTTTTTTTCTGTTGGTCCGGGTCAGTAGCAGATTCGGCCCGTTTAGGTTTTTTTTTCTTCTCTGCTAGGGCTTTTATTTATTTTATTTAGGCAGTTGTATTAGATTTTTTGCGGTGCCCGTAACTTTTTAACCGTAGCTCCGATTGCGACGATTTAAATATGAAACTTGCTTAGTTTTGTGTCTAGTTTAATACTTTGTTGCTTGTTGCCATGTTTGACTTTGTTTACCTGCTGTTTGACTGCTAATTACACTGCTTGCCACTGTAACTTGTAACTGCTATAACTTTTTATCCGTTGCTCGGATTAAAATGTTCTTTATATGTAACTTGACTAGAATTGCATGTAGGTTGTGTTTTTGCTGTTCTTGCTTGCTAATAAAAATAATAAAATATTGTTTAGGTAAAAACAGTACCAAATTCCATTTTTATCGTGGGGTCCGCAATAGTTTGCATGTCTAGGATTTCACCCCACTTAAATTGACTAGCTTAGATAGTTTACTTTGTTCTTCACCTCTTGACCTGTTTGAGTGAGATGCCATGCTTGCTTGTGTTGCCATGTTAACAACCTTTGTTGCTCACCTGTAGCTAAACAACTTGAACCACCGTAAACGTGCGGTATCGTCGTGTGTGACGAGTACTCCACTTAAACCGTTAGTAACCGCTCTCGACGGTAGGTGCGATGTTTCGTGTTACTTCTTGTTGATGCTTGCTCTTGTATTTCTCCGTAGTAATAGTGGTGCACCGTTGATTGCTTTCCAGTGTTTACCATCTTGTGTGCTTCGCGGGTACCTCTCGGAGACGATGCGAGCTTGCGATCAACTACACCTTCGGAACCCGACTTTTCAACAGACAAGGACTTGCATTACTTATGATCCATTCTATTTCAACCAGCGGTTTGCATGCTAGTATAGGTTAGGTTCGATGTTTGATCCTACCACATGTTTACAGCCTTTTTCAAACCGATATAGCCATGTCCCCTCCCAGCAAACCTTGTACTGCTATGTTACTATTGCTCGTTGCTCAGCCCCTGCTTAGTATGCATGCTTAGGATGCTACGATGTTACCCTGTTACTCTTTGGGTTGGGATATCACCTGATTATTATATTATTGTTGATGATATGATTATTATTAATGTTGACTATATTCGACGAAGGATGGAAGGTCTAGGCTATCCCGCCCCGACGCTTTGTTCCATTCGAGTCACCTAGGATCCGAGTTCCGGGTATTGGTTTTAAGACTGAGCGTGCCTAACCGCGTGTGGGATTTTATGGGGTCCCCTTTTCTTACCTATCTAGCTTCAAACATTTCTAGTGGTGGCCCAAGCTGATTTACCATTTGAAAACATGCATATATATCTTGTCGGGTCGCTCCTAGCAGATATCTTTCAAAATAACCCGGGCCAGCGGAGACATAGTTCCTTTGTTGGTCCACACCTGGTGAGCTAGAGGCCTGCCCACATGTGAGGGGATCAGTTACCTCGACCTTAGCCAGACGGAAGAGTCCGATCCGAGAGCGTGGCCAGCTTTTGGATTGGGTGTCGACTCCCCGGGGGCCACCCGGATTTGTTCGTTGTTAGCTAGAGGGACTTGTCGTTTCGGATCTCTTGGAACTAAATCATAAAATGGCTGCCTATCATGGGTAGCAACTGAGAGTGATGGACGTGCGTGCAGAGCCTCGTAATGGGCAGTTGGTACACCCCTGCAGGGTTAAATCTTTTCGAGAAGCTGTGTCCACGGTTATGGACGACTTGAGACCTACTCCTTGTTCATAGCAACAACAACTGAGATAATCTTAATATAACTTGATCAACGTGTGTGTGCCTTGACTGCTTCTTCTTCGTCGGGATGCGAAGAGGAGGACAAGGATAGGATAGGTGTTATGTTTGCGTAAGTAGTTGATAGCAAGACTTGTTGGAGGCGATTCCTCATCTAATGCTTGGCTTCTTATCTTACTCTCTAGATCGATAGCCACTTCATAAATGCTAGTGCGGCAGCAACCTCACCACTTACCCCTTCCTTACCGTAAACTACTAGTTGTCCTAGAATGACGAGTAATGGAGTCCTTGCTGGGTCAGATGACCACTACAGTTGGATGCTGAGTACCTCTGTACTCATGATACTACCCCCAAACTCTTTTCAGGGTTCTTGATCGACAACAGGTATGGTGATCGACGTTTCACGTGGAGACTCGACGACGTCTAGTTAGGCGGATCCCGGCGGAGGGCCTGGACCCGTGTGGTTATGGGATCGATGCTTTTCTCTTTTCCACTAGGCATTTGCTTGTAGTCTGTACTCAGACATGTATCTTCCGCTGTTGTATTGTATTTGATGCAGTTGTATGCCGATTGTATGAGATGTTGTATCCTGTATCTGTAATGTTGTGATATCATGTTGGAAATCCGGGGCATATGGCTTTCTCATATGTCGCGGTGGGACCGATATGTGCTTCGTCCCCGGATCTGGGTGGAAACACCTAGATCTGGAACAGTACCGCATATCGGGCCTTACAACTTGGTATCAAAGCCTTACCGACCGTAGGATCCCCTCTCTGGCCGAAGTCGAGTCTAGACAAACTATTTTGTAGTTACTAAGTTAGTTGTCAGAGAGTAGGAATATTTTTACTCCTTAACCTTGCTCTGGTCAGGACAAGTGTCGTAAGTGTTTTAATTCTCGCCTTACCCCCTTCAAACTTTAGGATCTCGCTGTGTGTGGAGTTTCGGAATAGTTACAATGCCTTGCTTGCAGCGTATTGTCTCGATTCCGATCTCAGGTGGGAATTCCTGTAGTACCTTTAGCTTCTCCGGTTTCGGATATCATCTGGGTCATCCTTTGCCATCCTTCCTTTTGCTCGGTGTTTTTACGACTTGCGTCGAAAAGCACTATCCCTTGATCGGGTTTTCACTGTCGCTCTTCCTCTTGATCACTCGATGGTTTCGTTCTTCGACGTTGCCGTCTCTCTGCGGAAATTTATCTCGACAGAAGTTCGACGTCGACATGGAGCAGAGTCCCTTGTTGGTGGTGTTGAAGATCGTCGTCTATTTTCTCTCCCCCCTCTCCCCCGGATCTTCCTGGATCTCGGGACGAGATCCCTTGTTGGTGGTGTTGCCTGTAACAGCCCAGATTTCACAAAAATTAAAATTTTTGTCTTCTGCATGAATTGTCTGATTTGTTTGCAGTGTTTGCATCCCCGATTTATCAATCGGCGATTATTTCCCCCCCTCTTATTTCGTATCGGACGGAGACCGACCTTTGCCACCCTGACACTCGACCTTTGCGACACCGGGTTTCGCCCGATCACCGTCGCGAAAACCGCACGAGACCAGCCGCAGCCAACGGAACGAAAAAGCCCGTTTAATAATTAAACGGGATATTTTTATAGCGCGCCGGAAAGTGTTTTCGGAACGGTTCCAGCGCGAGGTGAACGCCTCCGGCTCGACGCACCGATCGCGCAGTTCGAAGTTTTACCCGAATCGGAGGTACTGCGGACCCCCGGCGGTCAGAAACGTGAGCACCGCGCGCGCGCGAGATAAAAATCGATGATGTTTTTGCAAACTGCCAGCCACCCATGCTATATAAAGACCACCACACTCCCACCCATTTCTAGGGTTTCCCTAAGCCAATTTTGCAGCCACCCCCCTGATCTGTCTCAGATCTGCCCAAAACCACCCCCAAAATCCCGAAACCCTAGATCTGGGGTGCCCGGAGCCGTCGGATCGCAGATCGGACGCGCCCGGTTGCGCCACGTCGCCTGGCCAGCTCCGACCTTCTCCAACCTCTCTCTCTCTCCCGCGCCCGTGGACGCCCGAGGTCGACGCCGGCCTGCTCCGGCCAACCTCCCCGCCGGCGCCTCTCCTCCCTCCTCCCGCGCTCTCCTCCTCTCCTCCTCTAGCTTTCCTTCTCCCCCTGACCCCCTCCCGCTCGCAGGTCCGCACCAGGCGCCCGCCATGGCCGACCTTGAAGCTCACAGGAGGTCCAAGCTCGGCCGCCGCCCACCTCGAGCCCTCACGCCGGGGAGCCGCCTGCCCGCGCCGCCGTGCCCTCCCTCCGCCGCCGCGCACCCTCGCCCGTCGCGCCTCGCCGCCGGTGGCCGGCACGCCACCGGGAGGCAGCCGCCGCCGCTCCTGTGTCCCGTCGGGGACGAGACGAGGACGAGGGGATGGCGCCCCGCTCGATCCAGCCGGGTGGGCCGGCGCGCCCATCTCCAGCGGCCCACGGCCAGCAGGCCCAAGCCGGCCAGGCCGCAGCCCCACCTCCAGTGGGCTCAGCCCATAGGGTGAGCAGCCCCTTATTTTATTTTTTTGTTTTGTTTTTTTTTTCTGTTGGGCCGGGTCAGTAGCAGATTCGGCCCGTTTAGGTTTTTTTTTCTTCTCTGCTAGGGCTTTTATTTATTTTATTTAGGCAGTTGTATTAGATTTTTTGCGGTGCCCGTAACTTTTTAACCGTAGCTCCGATTGCGACGATTTAAATATGAAACTTGCTTAGTTTTGTGTCTAGTTTAATACTTTGTTGCTTGTTGCCATGTTTGACTTTGTTTACCTGCTGTTTGACTGCTAATTACACTGCTTGCCACTGTAACTTGTAACTGCTATAACTTTTTATCCGTTGCTCGGATTAAAATGTTCTTTATATGTAACTTGACTAGAATTGCATGTAGGTTGTGTTTTTGCTGTTATTGCTTGCTAATAAAAATAATAAAATATTGTTTAGGTAAAAACAGTACCAAATTCCATTTTTATCGTGGGGTCCGCAATAGTTTGCATGTCTAGGATTTCACCCCACTTAAATTGACTAGCTTAGATAGTTTACTTTGTGCTTCACCTCTTGACCTGTTTGAGTGAGATGCCATGCTTGCTTGTGTTGCCATGTTAACAACCTTTGTTGCTCACCTGTAGCTAAACAACTTGAACCACCGTAAACGTGCGGTATCGTCGTGTGTGACGAGTACTCCACTTAAACCGTTAGTAACCGCTCTCGACGGTAGGTGCGATGTTTCGTGTTACTTCTTGTTGATGCTTGCTCTTGTATTGCTCCGTAGTAATAGTGGTGCACCGTTGATTGCTTTCCAGTGTTTACCATCTTGTGTGCTTCGCGGGTACCTCTCGGAGACGATGCGAGCTTGCGATCAACTACACCTTCGGAACCCGACTTTTCAACAGGCAAGGACTTGCATTACTTATGATCCATTCTATTTCAACCAGCGGTATGCATGCTAGTATAGGTTAGGTTCGATGTTTGATCCTACCACATGTTTACAGCCTTTTTCAAACCGATATAGCCATGTCCCCTCCCAGCAAACCTTGTACTGCTATGTTACTATTGCTCGTTGCTCAGCCCCTGCTTAGTATGCATGCTTAGGATGCTACGATGTTACCCTGTTACTCTTTGGGTTGGGATATCACCTGATTATTATATTATTGTTGATGATATGATTATTATTAATGTTGACTATATTCGACGAAGGATGGAAGGTCTAGGCTATCCCGCCCCGACGCTTTGTTCCATTCGAGTCACCTAGGATCCGAGTTCCGGGTATTGGTTTTAAGACTGAGCGTGCCTAACCGCGTGTGGGATTTTATGGGGTCCCCTTTTCTTACCTATCTAGCTTCAAACATTTCTAGTGGTGGCCCAAGCTGATTTACCATTTGAAAACATGCATATATATCTTGTCGGGTCGCTCCTAGCAGATATCTTTCAAAATAACCCGGGCCAGCGGAGACATAGTTCCTTTGTTGGTCCACACCTGGTGAGCTAGAGGCCTGCCCACATGTGAGGGGATCAGTTACCTCGACCTTAGCCAGACGGAAGAGTCCGATCCGAGAGCGTGGCCAGCTTTTGGATTGGGTGTCGACTCCCCGGGGGCCACCCGGATTTGTTCGTTGTTAGCTAGAGGGACTTGTCGTTTCGGATCTCTTGGAACTAAATCATAAAATGGCTGCCTATCATGGGTAGCAACTAAGAGTGATGGACGTGCGTGCAGAGCCTCGTAATGGGCAGTTGGTACACCCCTGCAGGGTTAAATCTTTTCGAGAAGCTGTGTCCACGGTTATGGACGACTTGAGACCTACTCCTTGTTCATAGCAACAACAACTGAGATAATCTTAATATAACTTGATCAACGTGTGTGTGCCTTGACTGCTTCTTCTTCGTCGGGATGCGAAGAGGAGGACAAGGATAGGATAGGTGTTATGTTTGCGTAAGTAGTTGATAGCAAGACTTGTTGGAGGCGATTCCTCATCTAATGCTTGGCTTCTTATCTTACTCTCTAGATCGATAGCCACTTCATAAATGCTAGTGCGGCAGCAACCTCACCACTTACCCCTTCCTTACCGTAAACTACTAGTTGTCCTAGAATGACGAGTAATGGAGTCCTTGCTGGGTCAGATGACCACTACAGTTGGATGCTGAGTACCTCTGTACTCATGATACTACCCCCAAACTCTTTTCAGGGTTCTTGATCGACAACAGGTATGGTGATCGACGTTTCACGTGGAGACTCGACGACGTCTAGTTAGGCGGATCCCGGCGGAGGGCCTGGACCCGTGTGGTTATGGGATCGATGCTTTTCTCTTTGCCACTAGGCATTTGCTTGTAGTCTGTACTCAGACATGTATCTTCCGCTGTTGTATTGTATTTGATGCAGTTGTATGCCGATTGTATGAGATGTTGTATCCTGTATCTGTAATGTTGTGATATCATGTTGGAAATCCGGGGCATATGGCTTTCTCATATGTCGCGGTGGGACCGATATGTGCTTCGTCCCCGGATCTGGGTGGAAACACCTAGATCTGGAACAGTACCGCATATCGGGCCTTACAGTCCCCACATAGCTATATGCATGAATGATAATCTCTATGGAGTACAATATATAAGAGGGAGTACGAGTGTGGATCTCTCAAAAAGGAATAGTAGTGTGCCCCCTTCTCTCTTTTTATTTCTTTTCTCTTTTTTATATTTTTTTGTATTTTTTTTGGAGGCCTCAATGGCTCTTTCTATTTCTCTCATTTTTTCTCTTTGGGATCTTTTAATTTGTCCACTTTGGGATCTTTTCCTCACTTTAAGGGCAACACTCTATATATTACAAGAAGTATAGAAGATCTTTCACACTTTACAAAGTACTCAAATAATAAAGAAGATGTAACTATCATGATGTATGCAAATGTATGCCTCTGCCAGTGTAGCAGGATATGCAATGATACTAGCGCGTCATGTAGCAATGATTAGGGCAAGGCCCAACTAGCATGCGGCTCATCGATCAAGCAAGTAGCATGTATGACATGAAGATCAAGTCATGAGAAGATGGATGTTGCATGGCAATATATCTCGGAAAGGCTATGGAAATGCCTTGATAGGTAGGTATGGTGGCTGTTTTGAGGAAGGATATAAGGAGGTTTATGATGACAGAGCGTATCGTTCCAAGGGTTTGGATGTACCGGCGAAGGTGGACGCCAACTCTCGGAGTGAGAAGAAAGCAATGCACGACACAGGAGAGGCTAGAAAAATATGGGAAGGTGGAAGTGTCAACTTTCGAATACCCGCATTAGTCCGAAGAACTCATGCACTTATTATTGGTAACTCTCAATCTAATAAGGAGGTTTACAAAGAGACAAGTACCCCGAGGAGGAGTGTATGGGGGTTTGGTTATCCTTGCGCATCCTCGACTCATGGTACGTGAGTGTACTCTAATATTCGACACCTCAGAAGAGTAGTGATCCATCTAGTAGCTAAAGTTCTCAACTAATTTTGTAAGTTTTGAAAATTAACACGGATTGCCCGAAATACGACATCTATCACTAATAGGCTAAAGCTCTTGACACCAGAAGTCCAAACATTACTCAAAACAATACCTCAAAACTATTGCAAGTTACTACTACAAAAGAATAGCAACCTCAATTACCTACTTCAAGTCAAGACACAAAACTCAGTGCAACAGGCAAACTCTCTAAACAAGATAAACATGAAAAAAAAGAGAGTTCCAGCAACAAACTAAACAAAAGATCGTTGAAAAGATAAGAATGAAAACTAAGAGCAAAACATGACAGTAGCTATGAAAAAGATAAAGAACACACACAACAAAGATAAGCATGAAAAGTCCTATGTTGTGTTCTAGATTTTGAAAGTGGAGCGTGTTTCTCTCCCAAACAAAGAAAGATGGGTTCTAACTTGTTATGAACAACAAGCAAAGCTAAAGAAAACTAAAAATAAAACCTAAGAGAGAGACACTCCAAGCATAGCACATAATGCATGAAGTGATAAAAATATAGTGAAACGAGAGACGAACTGATAATTGTCGATGGAGAAGGGGATGCACGGGGGCATCCCCAAGCTTAGACGCTTGAGTCTCCTTGAATATTTCTTGGGGGTGCATGGAGGCATCCCCAAGCTTGATCGCTTGACACTCCTAAATCTTCTTTCATCATCTTCCCTCACACACTTGAAAACTCCCTTCATACATAACTCATCATAATCTGATTAGCGAGGTTAGTACCCATAATAAAATAATTTTTCTCTACTGGAAATAAAGATATTCTTGAAGACCTTCTATTTCTCAAGATTTCCAAAAAAAATTTGCAAAGAAAAAGCAAGCTTAAGGTTTGCAAAACGAAGAAAAGGCAAAACAGGACAGAATCTGTGAAAAACAGACCAGCAGGTAGTAAATAATTTTTAGGGATACTTCTGCAACTCAAATATAAAAACTCAGAACATACGAAAGTTTCGTAATTGTATAGAGCACTCTGTGTAAAAGAATTCATCTAAAAAAGGTGAACTGGGATTTTTCCGTGGTTTTTCTAGTCACGAGGACATAATCTGTTTTCTGGACAGCATGTCACAACTTTCACTTCCCTTGTCATATGAGGCTATAAAAGGCACAAAGCTTGAAAAGTAAAGATACAATGATGTTGCTACAGTAGTAACAATCATCAAGACCACTAAAAACAGAAGAAAAACAAAAAGGAAATCCTAAATTCGTTGCGGGCTGCCTCCCGAAAGCGCTTCTTTAAAGCCATTAGCTAGGCTTAATGCAAATAGAAGGAATCAAAGATCATCATAATAATCGGAGTTGTAATATGATTCAAATGGTTCCTCAACAAGTTCATCCTTGTTTCTTTTAGGAAAGGGGTATATACCTTTTGCCTTCCCGCGTAGGCGTATTTGTCCCTTACCTATATCAATGAAGCCTTTTACGGCTCGGAGGAAATCCCTCCCAAGCACTATGTTTCCTTGGTTTGGCTTCAGGACAAAGAAATCAACCATTGCAATCCCTTTAAGGAATGTCACTGGTACATCTTTTATCCTTCCCTGGTTCTCAAAAATATCTCCATTAGCATGTTCATGATAGGATGATAATTTGTCAATGTTAAATTTTAAAGAATCATAAACAACTTTGGCATAGTAGAAACCATAAATCCAGTGTCACAGAAAGCAAGGAAGTCTTGGTTAGAGATGCTAATTCTAACAAAGGGTTCCCAGTCACCATCTATCTCATAAATATCTTTCTTATTTGGCAGGGGTTTCTTCACTTTTTTCAAGTCTAGAGCATCCAATCTCTTTTCAATAGTAGCAAGTCTATCTATAACAATATCAAAACTATGATCATAGACAAAGTAACTAGATAGACCATGTATAATTTCAAGATCTCTAGCTTCATCACAAGCTAAGAAATCCCCTTCGGCTATAATATCAAGAGAGTGTTTGCACCATCTAAAAAGACCATGGTAAAAATTTCTAAGCACAATTTTTTTAGGTATCCAAGGCATAATTCTCCTATGTGCATCCGAAATTATGTCCCATGCTTTCTTCATATTTTCTCCATCCCTTTGATGGAAATCTAAGACCTCCGACTCCCTCAAGGCACCAAACCCTAACATGCTTGACTAAACAGGAAGGATAACTAAAAGCAAGATAACAATTTTTTTGATTTTTGATAAAGGACACTAAAGGGAAAACTGAAAGGTAAACAAACAAGACTAAAAAGCAAAGATAAAAGATAGTGTGCAACTCCCCTATCCTGAAGAGTGGAGTCCCCGGCAACGGCGCCAGTGTAACGACCCAATTCACACAGAATCAAAGTCTCTGTGCTCAAGTGCCAGTCCCTGGATCGAACTCGCTGGCACACACAGTATTATAGATGTATATCAAAGTACAAGTGCATCATTATTACAAGGCATGATCCAGAGTAAATAAATAACAAGGTGCATAGCTCAAGGCTAGCTTATTCAATATAAATGTAGTGGAAGCAAAAAAAAATAACGTGGAGTCCATCAACAGCCACATGCGAACATGCTGAGTGTAGACTCGCAACCCCTAACGCACCTTACTGATCGTCTGAAAAACCTGCAACACCGAAGGTTACAACCCGACAACGGGTCAGTACATCTGATTTGTACGACAAGTGACACCGAAAAGTTTATATAAAGGACCTACAACTACATGCAAGGTAAGTCAAAGGAAAGGCTTATGGTTTAGTTTTGCAGAAAGCCAATTTTCTCCTGAACTAAACTAGTCAAAATTTAAAGTTGAACTTACTACTTAAGAACGAACTGGGCACACCAATTCCAACACCACACCCTTATTTAATCTTGCCCACTCAAATTATTATGGTGATTCATATGTCAAGATCCTCCAGTAACAGTAATGTCTAGTAGCTCAAGGATGTCCATAACCTGGGACACGGCTAATCATGATTAGTTTTTACTCTGCAGAGGTTAGTACACTTTCCCCGCTGGACTCAACCCGAAGATTGAGACGAAGTCTTTCAGAAGAGGTCACCTACACCCAACGGCAAGCCGGTACCACCTATCACATCTACATCTGCTAGATTTACACGGGAGAGGCTTCCTACATCATACTCAACTAAGCCAGAGCCCATATGGCCAGCGGCTGTACATATAAGCTCCTAGTCACCAAGTATGTCTGATCTTTTTGAGCCTGGACGACGCCCACTTACGTTCAGAGGGTAGCACCATGACGTACTGTCAACCACCAAACCAACCATTAGGGGTACAACCTGGTCTCGGCCTTAGATAAGGAACGAGCCCCCAGGAAGCACTCCCTGCCCATCCAGAGGTGATTTCTATTTATTAAACAGTTGCTACACCAACTATTAAATAGCTCACAAGCACTCCATGAATTTACACAACCCAAACCACGTCTACAAAGCATAGCAATAAAGCAACAACACGGCTAGGTTGATCTACGGTAGACAAGTCAAGACATGTGGCTATCCTAACTGGTTTTGCAGCAACAGTAAAAAAAATATAGGGTGATATTTATTAACATAATGCATATAGAAAATATAGGTATGAGTATGGTCAAAGCATCACTTGCCTTCTTGCTGGTCCTGACGGTCACAATCCTCACAAAACGAGGCGGCACACTCCGGACAATCTATACGAGCAAACATAGCACCAATCAATCATATGTTCAATACAAATATGCTCAAACAGTAATAAACATTCAAATAACAGTAGAAAAACTTGCCTAACAGTAGCTAAACTTAAAGTACTTGTCAAAATAAAACCAACGCAAAAAGAAACGGCGCAAACGGGCGCACCGGTAAAAAAGTTACGGCTGCCGAAAGTTCAAATTTGGATCAGCTTGGGATTCAAATTTGAAAACTTCAAACTTCTGTAACACTTGTTCTACTGGCTAGAAAATTCCTATACGGTCGCAACGCAACTGGAATCGCCCAATTCCGAGTTACGGTTAAAAAGTAGTCGCGAAAACGGTATCGGGGTGACACCGGGGGGTACCGGGATGCTCTACAGTAAAAAGGACCCAGACATAAATAAAAATTTTCTGAAAAACGCGATCGGGTCCTCGGGCGGTTTGGATCCAGATCTGGATTTTTTTTTTCGAAAACGCGTCTGACTTTTTTTTTTCTATTCTCCTCTTCTCCACGCACGGGAACCAGGCCATGGCCATGGCATGGCTAGCAGGAGGCCTCGGCTCCGGCTAGGCCGGCCGGCCCAGCGGCGGCCAGGAGGCCGGCGGCGGCGGGGACGCGCAGGAGGCGCGAGCGGCGGCGCGCGTGGAACGGAGGCGCGCGCGGGGTCGGGGCGCGGCGGCGCACGGGGCTGGGGCGGCGGCCTGGCAGCACACGGCCGGCGGCGGCGCGGCTGCCGGGGTGGCGGCGCGGCGGCGGCGAGCAAGGCGGCGGGGTCGGGCGCGGCGCGGCTAGGGCATGGGGACGGCGCTAGGGCACGGGGACGTCGGCTACACGGAGGGCTCACCTCGAAACGACGTCAAAAACGAACTCCGGCGAACTTTCGCGCTGGTCCGGCGAACTTCCGGCGAAACTCTAGCGATGACGTCGTCGATGATGTCGGCGACGGCGGGTCCCGCGAATTAGTTTAGGCTAACCTAAAAACGCTAAGCGAAAAATAATCTAGCCCTAATCGGGGCAATTTATAGCCAGCCCCTAATCACCTTTTTTTTAAATCCGAGATAAATACAAAATCGGTCTGCTGGAAAAAACCCCAAAACAGACCCATTAGGCCCAAAACAATATTAGAAAAATCACAGAAATTTATTTTTAAATTCCGTCTTCGCCAATATTTTTAAAATAATAAAACTGAATTTTTGGCTTTACCAAAATATTAAAAAAAAATAAAATCTTTGCAACTTATTTTTAAATATTTTTAAATACTTTTCTGGCATTTTAAAAATACCGAAAACTCCAAAAATTGATTTAAAAACTTTACCGAAGCATAAATAAATTCCAAAAATATTTTTTGAAATTTTTTATAACTCCAAATTAAATTAAAAAAAATCTCCCAAAAATATTTTAAACTATTTTTCAACAAATAAAATATGGGGATAAGTCCTTTTATATCCTCTCCAGCGAACTGCCATGTGTTGAAAAATGTTTAAAAATATTTTAAAACTCCAGAAAAAATGCGGAAGCAGCATGAGATGCATATGATGATCTATTAACATCCGAATTTAGAAAATTGGGATGTTACAAACCTACCCCCCTTAAGATGAATCTCGTCCTCGAGATTCGGGCTGGCTAGCAAAGAGATGCGTGTGGTCTTGCTTCAGATCTTCTTCACGCTCTCAAGTTGCCTCCTCTTCGGTATGATGATCCCACTGAACCTTGCATAGCCTGATCGTCTTGGTGCGGGTAACTCTTTCTGCAGTCTCCAGAATATTCACAGGTTTCTCCTCATAAGTCAGGTCGCTCTCCAACTGAATTGCCTCAAGTGGCACTGTATCTCTCAAAGGAATATCTGCCATCTCTGCATGACACTTCTTCAGCTGGGATACGTGAAACACATCATGAACTCCTAACAAAGCTTCTGGAAACTCCAACTGATAAGCTACCTCTCCTCTGCGCTCCAAGATCTTGTAAGGCCCCACAAAACGTGGTGCTAACTTGCCCTTGATTCCAAACCTCTTGATTCCACTAATTGGTGAAACTCTAAGATATGCACGGTCTCCAACCTCATAGGCTACATCCTTGCGCTTAGCATCTGCATAACTCTTCTGCCTGGGCTGTGCTATCTTCAGTCTATCATGGATCAACTTGACTTTCTCCTCAGCATCTCTGATCAGGTCTGGTCCAAACAACTGACGTTCTCCTACCTCATCCCACATCAACGGTGTCCTGCACTTCCTTCCATACAGCAACTCGAATGGTGCCATCTGAAGACTATCCTGGTAACTGTTGTTATAGGAGAACTCAGCATACGGTAAGTTGTCATCCCAACTCAAACCATAATCCAACGCACAAGCTCTCAACATATCCTCCAAGATCTGATTGACTCTCTCGGTCTGCCCATCTGTCTGAGGATGGAACGTTGTACTGAACTCCATCCTAGTGCCCAAGGTCTCATGCAACTGACGCCAAAACTTCGAAGTAAACTGAGTACCTCTATCAGACACAACCTTGCTTGGAACTCCATGCAAACACACGATCCTGGACATATAAATCTTGGCTAGCTTGGCACTGTTATAAGTTGTCTTCACTGGAATGAAGTGAGCAACCTTGGTCAAACGATCAACAATCACCCAAATAGAATCATATCCTGACCGAGTCCTGGGTAAACCAGTAATAAAGTCCATACCTATCTGATCCCACTTCCAATCTGGTATAGGCAAAGGCTGCAACAAACCTGCTGGGTTTTGATGCTCAGCTTTGACTCTCTGGCAAACATCACACAAAGCAATATACTGGGCTATTTCCCGCTTCAGGCTAGGCCACCAAAATCTCTCCCTCAAATCCAAATACATCTTGGTATTCCCGGGGTGAATAGAATAAGGTGAATCATGTGCCTCCTGAAGAATCAACTTCCTAATCTCTGCATCTTGCGGTACACAAATGCGCTTCTCAAACCAAATGGCTCCATGCTCATCCTCACGGAAACCCTCTGCTTTCCCTTTGGTCATATTCACTTTTATCTCATCAATTTCTGCATCACCCTTCTGAGCTTCTCTGATCCTTTCCAACAGATTGGGCTTCACTTCCAATGTTGCCACATATCCCTTAGGAACTATCTCCAACCTGAGATTCTTGAACTGCTCACATAACTCCTGTGGCATATCCTCAACATTAGCAACATTGATATGACTCTTACGGCTCAATGCATCAGCAACCACATTCGCTTTACGAGGATGATACTGCACATTCAAATCATAATCCTTAATAAGATCCAGCCATCTACTCTGCCTGAGATTCAAATCCTTCTGAGTAAAGATATACTTCAAACTCTTATGATCAATAAAAACATCACAATGATTACCAACAAGATATTGCCTCCAAGTTCAATGCATGAACAACTGCAGCTAACTCCAAATCATGTGTAGGATAGTTCTGCTCATGGTTCTTAAGCTGACGCGAAGCATACACAACAACTCTACCTCCTTGCATCAAAACACAACCAAGTCCTCGACGAGATGCATCACAATATACTTGGAAATCCTTATGTATATAAGGCAAACATAAAACAGGTGCAGTTACTAACCGTTTCTTCAATTCCTGAAAGCTGGTTTCACATGCCTCACTCCAAACAAACTTATTCTCTTTCTTCAACAGCTCAGTCATTGGTTTTGCGAGCTTGGAGAAATTCTCAATGAACCTCCTATAATATCCTGCAAGACCCAAGAAACTGCGAATGTCTCCAACTTACGCGGGTGTCTCCCATTCTGTAACTGTTGAAACCTTAGATGGGTCCACAGCTACTCCTTCTCCCGACACAACATGTCTAAGGAATCCGACCTCCTTCAACCAAAACTCACACTTGCTGAACTTGGCATACAACTTGTGGTCCCTGAGCTTCTCCAATACCAAACGCAAATGTGCCTCATGCTCTTGCTCATTCTTGGAATACACCAATATATCATCAATGAACACCACAACGAATTTATCCAATAACTCCATAAACACCTTGTTCATCATATTCATGAAGTATGCAGGAGCATTAGTCAATCCAAATGACATAACAATATACTCATACAACCCATACCTTGTAGTAAAAGCAGTCTTCGGAATATCCTTCTCCCGAATCTTCACTTGATGATAACCAGAACGAAGATCAATCTTAGAGAATACACAAGCTCCCTCCAACTGGTCAAATAGATCATTAATCACAGGTAAAGGATACTTGTTCTTGATAGTAACATCATTCAGAGAATGGTAATCAACACACATCCTCTGGGTTCCATACTTCTTCTCAACAAACAACACTGGAGATCCCCAAGGTGACGAGCTTGGGCGAATGAACCCCTTTTCTTGCAACTCTCTGATCTGTTCCTTCAACTCTGCAAGTTCATTAGCGGGCATCCTATACGGTCTCTTAGCAATAGGCCCAGTGCCTGGTATTAAATCAATAAGGAACTCAATCTCCCTATCCGGTGGCATACCTGGCAACTCCTCCGGAAACACATCCGGATACTCCCTCACAACACGCACATCATCCAGGCTACCCCCCTTAAGAGAATTCACCTGGGCGTGCTGATGCTTATACTTGGACACATATCTGATCTTCTGTACACTCGGTGTACTGAGAGTGATAGACCAACTGGCACAATTAATAACTCCTTGGTATTTGGCTAACCAATCCATGCCCAAAATAATATCCAAACCTTGTGACTTCAACACAATCAAATATGTAGGAAAAACATGCTTCCCTATGGCTAGGCTCAACTGATAGCATCCCAAACTAGCTGACATCTCCGCTCCCGGTGAACTTATGAGCATAGATGACTTAAGAACTACGGTAGGTAACACATGCTTATCCACAAATACCCTCGATATGAAAGAATGCGATGCACCAGAATCAAAAAGAACAAGTGCGGGTACTGAATTGATAAAGAACTTACCAATCACAGCATCAGGCTCATCATAGATCTCCTCCATGTTGACATGGTTCACATGCCCCTTGTTGAAAGGATTTGGCTTGCTGACTCCAGAATTCCCATTGTTGTCCTTGTTCTCCAGGCACATGTTGGAGTAGTGTCCCATCTTCCTGCACTTGAAACACTGAACTCGACTAAGGTCCTTCTGAGCATTCACCACTTGACGGTTCTGGTTGTACTTCTCTCCATTTCCATTTCCTTTCCCATTGCCATTGCCATTTCCATTATTGTTACCATTGTGGTGGTTGTGGCCATTATGGTTGTGACCACTCCCACCATGATGGTTGTGTCCTCCACTGTGAACATGGCCATTCCCACCATTGTGGTTATGTCCATGGTTATGTCCTCCATTGCCACCATAAGAATTGTGTGGCTTCTGATGCGGTCCAGAGTTATACTTGCCACCATTGTTGTTGTTGTTGTACTTCCTCTTGCGGTTCTCAATGGCTTGTTGCTTGCCTTCCAACACAATAGCTTTGTCTATGAGCGCCTGGCAGTTAGCAAAAGTAGCCACTGTCAACTGGACTCCCAACTCATCATTAAGCCCCTCCAAGAACTTCTCCTGCCTTGCAGCATCATTCCTGACATCATCTGGAGCATATCTGGCAAGCTTGTTGAACACCTCAATATACTCGGCCACTGAACGGCCTCCCTGACGCAAACTGCGAAACTCCTTCTTCTTCAAGCTCATGGCGCCTGCTGAAACATGTGTGGCGCGAAAGGCAGACTGGAACTGCGCCCAAGTGATGGTGTCGATGGGGTAAGTCAGCAAGTAGTTGTCCCACCAAGCAGCGGCAGGACCCTCCAGCAAATGTGAGGCAAACCTCACTCTCTCTGCCTCAGTGCATCCAACTGTCTCCATATTCCGGCCCACTGAACGAAGCCAGTCATCCACCACTATGGGCTCAGGAGTGCTAGAGAACCTCTGAGGATTCAACCTCAGGAACCTTGCAAGTGTGTCCACAGGTGGTGGTGGTGGCGCATTGTTGTTGTTGCCCATGTTCTGAGTGAGCAACTGGATCAACTGAGCTTGTCCTTGAAGTAACCGCTGCATGTAAGCTGGAACTCCATTGTTGTTGTTCTCATTCCCCGTGGGATCACGTCTCGGCGGCATCTGTTGGGTAAGAATAGGTAAGATTTAGAAAGAAAGTAGCTAGGGAAATATACTCCTACCCATATGCTTATGATGATCATGGCAAGCATTATATATACAATACATATATCACCAATCAACTTCACCAATCAATATCACCATAGCATCAAACATATAACAATCATCAACCAATGCACTCATATGGAAAACCATCACATATCACACCATATAGTTTAAAATATCTTTTATAACTGATATCAGCTCCTCATAAAAACCACGAGTAATATAAGATCCTCAACACAATCACGAATAACATAAGAGTATATCAAGCAACCTAGTATTGCCACACCGAATAAGTCGACGTGGTCAAATACGCTAACACGATAACGATAGTGCACTAATTCTCGACGAAGTAATTCTTAATGATGTCTTTGCTAAACAGCATGCGGTAATCGCGCCCGCTGATGCGGTTGCGCCTTTTGGGACTCGACTCCCTTTCTTCTGCCAAGGTGTCTACTTCTGGCTCCTCTTTTGGTTCTTCAATTCCATTGGCATTCATCTTCTCCTTCATCCTTGTCATCTCTGCTTGCATCTCCAACTTTTCCTTCTTCAGCTTGTTGTTGTCCCTCTTGAGCCTGGTGTTCCTCTGCTGCAACTCAGTAATGGTGTAGAGGTCTGACTGAGTGCACTTCTCCAGGCAATGAATGTGCTTCTCCAGGCTTTGGATGATGTAGCTGGTTGTACCTGGCCAAATGGCCCCAGGCACATACCTGAACCTCTTTGGTATTATGTTCCCCGATGGTAGAACCTTGGCCATCTCCGCGTACACCGTACCCTTTAGTCGGGCGGAATACGTCTCCACAATGCGTCCAAGAGCTATGTGAGCGGCCATGCGCACACACCACTCCTTCTCCTGGGCATGCACCTCGAAGGACTCCGTAATCACCCTTTATTCATTCTCCATGCTTCCAAGGATGAAAGTCTCCACTTGCCAGTAGTCTTCAGCTCCCCTTGTCTCCACGATGTCCGGCTAAAAGACTGGCGCGTAGATGTTCAGGAAGTGGAAAATCCCCCTGAGCTCAGGTCCAAAGGCCATAGCGCGGTATGATATAGTGGTCATCTAAAATCAAAGAGGGGTAAGGAAAGATTAGAATAGGTATGAATATGAGATAGAGAAGGTAAGTAAGTACAAGACAAAGTAATGTAAAGTAATATTTTGATTCCTATGGCTTTTCTACTCCATTTTCTAGGGTCACGTCCTACAGTCAACACACTGCTCTGATACCATCTGTAACGACCAAATTCACACAGAATCAAAGTCTCTGTGCTCAAGTGCCAGTCCCTGGATCGAAATCGCTGGCACACACCGTATTATAGATGTATGTCAAAGTACAAGTGCATCATTATTACAACGCATGATCCAGAGTAAATAAATAACAAGTTGCATAGCTCAAGGCTAGCTTATTCAATATAAATATAGCGGAAGCAAAAACAAATAACGTGGAGTCCATCAACAGCCACATGCGAACATGCTGAGTGTAGACTCGCAACCCCTAACGCACCTTACTGATCGTCTGAAAAACCTGCAACACCGAAGGTTACAACCCGACAACGGGTCAGTACATCTGATTTGTACGACAAGTGACACCGAAAAGTTTATATAAAGGACCTACAACTACATGCAAGGTAAGTCAAAGGAAAGGCTTATGGTTTAGTTTTGCAGAAAGCCAATTTTCTCCTGAACTAAACTAGTCAAAATTTAAAGTTGAACTTACTACTTAAGAACGAACTGGGCACACCAATTCCAACACCACACCCTTATTTAATCTTGCCCACTCAAATTATTATGGTGATTCATATGTCAAGATCCTCCAGTAACAGTAATGTCTAGTAGCTCAAGGATGTCCATAACCTGGGACACGGCTAATCATGATTAGTTTTTACTCTGCAGAGGTTAGTACACTTTCCCCGCTGGACTCAACCCGAAGATTGAGACGAAGTCTTTCAGAAGAGGTCACCTACACCCAACGGCAAGCCGGTACCACCTATCACATCTACATCTGCTAGCTTTACACGGGAGAGGCTTCCTACATCATACTCAACTAAGCCAGAGCCCATATGGCCAGCGGCTGTACATATAAGCTCCTAGTCACCAAGTATGTCTGATCTTTTTGAGCCTGGACGACGCCCACTTACGTTCAGAGGGTAGCACCATGACGTACTGTCAACCACCAAACCAACCATTAGGGGTACAACCTGGTCTCGGCCTTAGATAAGGAACGAGCCCACAGGAAGCACTCCCTGCCCATCCAGAGGTGATTTCTATTTATTAAACAGTTGCTACACCAACTATTAAATAGCTCACAAGCACTCCATGAATTTACACAACCCAAACCACGTCTACAAAGCATAGCAATAAAGCAACAACACGGCTAGGTTGATCTACGGTAGACAAGTCAAGACATGTGGCTATCCTAACTGGTTTTGCAGCAACAATAAAATAAACTACCTATCATGCAATAGGGTGATATTTCTTAACATAATGCATATAGAAAATATAGGTATGAGTATGGTCAAAGCATCACTTAACTTCTTGCTGGTCCTGACGGTCACAATCCTCACAAAACGAGGCGGCACACTCCGGACAATCTATACGAGCAAACATAGCACCAATCAATCATATGTTCAATACAAATATGCTCAAACAGTAATAAACATTCAAATAATAGTAGCAAAACTTGCCTAACAGTAGCTAAACTTAAAGTACTTGTCAAAATAAAACCAACGCAAAAAGAAACGGCGCAAACGGGCGCACCGGTAAAAAAGTTACGGCTTCCGGAAGTTCAAATTTGGATCAGCTTGGGATTCAAATTTGAAAACTTAAAACTTCTGTAACACTTGGTATACTGGCTAGAAAATTCCTACACGGTCGCAACGCAACTGGAATCGCCCAATTCCGTGTTACGGTTAAAAAGTAGTCGCGAAAACGGTATCGGGGTGACACCGGGGGTACCGGGGTGCTCTACTGTAAAAAGGACCCGGACGTAAATACTTTTTTTCTGAAAAACGCGATCGGGTCCTCGGGCGGTTTGGATCCAGATCTGGATTTTTTTTTCGAAAACGTGTCTGACTTTTTTTGTCTATTCTCCTCTTCTCCACGCACGGGAACCAGGCCATGGCCATGGCTTGGCCAGCAGGAGGCCTCGGCTCCGGCTAGGCCGGCCGGCCCAGAGGCGGCCAGGAGGCCTGCGACGGCGGGGACGCGCCGGGGGCGCGGGCGGCGGCGCGCGCAAGACGGAGGCACACGTGGGGTCGGGGGGCGGCGGCCTGGCAGCACACGACCGGCGGCGGCGCGGCTGCCGACGTGGCGGCGCGGCGGCGGCGAGCAAGGCGGCGGGGTCGGGCGCGGCGCGGCTAGGGCATGGGGACGGCGCTAGGGCACGGGGACGGCGGCTACACGGCGGGCTCACATCGAAACGGCGTCAAAAACGAACTCCGGCGAACTTTCGCGGTGGTCCGGCGAACTTCCGGCGAAACTCCGGTGATGACGTCGTCGATGATGTCGGCGGCGGCGGGTCCCGCGGATTAGTTTAGGCTAACCTAAAAATGCTAAGCAAAAAATAATCTAGCCCTAATCGGGGCTATTTATAGCCAGCCCCTAATCCTTTTTTTAATCCGAGATAAATACAAAATCGGTCTGCGAAAAAAAAAGAGAACAAGCCCATTAGGCCCAAAACAATATTAGAAAAATCACGGAAATTTATTTTTAAATTCCGTCTTCTCCAATATTTTTAAAATAATAAAACTAAATTTTTGGCTTTACCAAAATATTAAACAAAAATAAAAACTTTGCAACTTATTTTTAAATATTTTTAAATACTTTTCTGGCATTTTAAAAATACCGAAAACTCCGAAATTTGATTTAAAAACTTTACCGAAGCATAAATAAATTCCAAAAATATTTTTAGAAAATATTTATAACTCCAAAGTAAGTTAAAAAAATCTCCCAAAAATATTTTAAACTATTTTTCAACAAATAAAAAATGGGGATAAGTCCTTTATATCCTCTCCAGCGAACTGCCATGTGTTGAAAAATGTTTAAAAATATTTTAAAACTCCAGAAAAAATGCGGAAGCAGCATGAGATGCATATGATGATCTATTAACATCCGAATTTAGAAAATTGGGATGTTACAGCCAGAAATTGCTTTTGATGGTACGAATTAACGCCCCCTCGTTGGTTACCCAAAGTGGAAGGTTGATATGTAGACAACAACAAATTTCCCTTGGTGAAGATACCAAGGTTTGTCTCTAGTAGGACTCCGACAATGACAGGAAGGTGACAACGGCGCCAGAGATTGGCGGTAGGCGTGGACCTACACACACAATAGATAACTTTGCTCCCAACGAGTACAAAGGGGTTGTCAATCCCTCCGGCCTTGTTGTTTACAAAGGATAAAACGCACGGGATAATAATGATAGTGATAGCTACGGAAAAGTAAATATCGAAAGTAAATTTATAGTGTAAACAGTGTAGGAAATATGGACCGAGGTCCTATGATGTTCACTAATGATGTCTCTCTCCCAAAAGACGATAAAATAGCTATGCGAGTTAAACAAATCACAGCTGGGCAATTGACCGTATTATGTGCGCAAACCAATGCTAATTATGCTATAAAGAAAGGAAGAGGCTCAAAAGCATGGGCGGTACGCCAAGACAAGTAGACCGAAATCCATCTGCATCTACCTACTAATCATCCACCTTGAGATATCTATCCAGAACATCTCGCTGGTATTAAGTTGCGAATCCCACCCAAAGTGTAAACTCAAAAAAACAGATAACTGCATTAAAGAACTTTGCGTAAAGTAAACAATCCTTGCACCCGAAAGTACAAGCCCCATTGTTTTCCCCCTTGTGGCAACATCACATCCCCTAGACTCATGTTTCTGTCACTCAGGCTAGTCATCAGGGGGCATGAACCCACAATCATGCATAACACTCCCTCTTGGAGTCACTACCTACTACTTGGCCAAAGCAATAAACAGCAACGGAGAACATGCAAAAATTACTCAAGAACATAAATATAAAAGAGGAGAATCAAATATATTACTCAAACACAATCTGAACATAATCTCCTAATCCATCGGATCCCAGCAAACTCAACATAGCAACATCAGAAATATTACATATGTGACTCGATCATGTAGGGCAGCTCACGAGGTCTAATCCATGAAGAACAAAGAGGGGAGGAGAACATCACATAGCTAGTGATCGTAGACCCGTGGTTCAAGGTGGACTACTCACGGTTCATCCGGGAAGCATCCATGGTGGCGGAGAAGCTCCCGGAGGTGATTCCTCCCTTCGGCAGGGTGCCGGGAAGAGGTCTTCTGGTGCTCCCGATCTTGGAAACGCGGCGGCGGCGGAACAAAGGAGAGATTGCGAAAAGGGTTCCCCTCTCGGGGGTTTTGCATCACGAGGATTAAATAGGCGAAGGGGGGCAGCCAGGGGGTACACTAGGGGACGAGGCGCCCCCCTGGAACGGCCCCACCCTGGGGCGCGCCGGGAGGGCGCCTGGGGCCCTTGTGGGTCCCCTTTGGCCCCCCCCTCGGTGATTCCGGAAGCTTCCTGAATGCTGATTTTTATTGGATTTTCCCGAATTTTTGGAGCACTTTTTATATGGGGGAAACCTGAAATAGAAAAACAGCAGAAAACAGGAGCTGGCACTGGGGTGCACTGAGTTAATAGGTTAGTCCAAATATGATCAAAAGTGTATGGAAGTTCATCAATATCATAAAAATATCACACAAAAGAGGCATGGAGCAAGCATAAATTATAGATACGTTTGGACGTATCAGCAACCAAGAAGGCTGAGAAAGCCGCCAGGGCTGCCTAGAAGAAGGCAGTGGTGGATATGACTCCTTCTGCCGAAGAAAATCCACCGAAGCAGAAAGGCATCTCTATGACTGAAGCTCATGAAGAGCAAGATCGCCATAGTGGGCATCAATTCCCTGATCCACGAGAGGGAGAACTATGGGATCACTTGGGCGTGTCTGAAGCCCTTTGGAAGAAATGTGAAGCTGAAGATCCTGAAGCAATTGACCTCGGTGAAGTCTACATCTCAGGCTCCATCGAAGCTATGATCACTACTATGACCAGTCAGATGAAGGACTTGCTCTCAAGGGACATGGCTGAAACATCCAAGATCCATAACTATCAACAGCGTGCTGAAGCTGAAACAGACGAAGACTTCAAAGAGCACGCTTTGAAAATGCTTCAGAAGGTGACAAATGTAAACTCCACCACCAAAGACAACATCATGACCTACAAATGCAAAATTAAAGCTGTTGTTGATGAAATGGTCAAAACGCACAATGCTTCAATTATGGAAAGAGATTCCAGGAAGCGCAAGGCAACGTTGGAAGCTGAACCAGCTGCAACAAAGGCATCTGAAGCAAAACCTTCCGAACCTTTTCCCAAGAAGAAAACCACCAAGAGGCGGAAGATTACGGTTGCCTCGGCTGCGGAGATGGACACAAGCGATGAACCCATCAGCCAGCCGAAGGAAAACCCCGAAGCCATTCCTACTCCACCTGCTCCCCAGCCAAAACCCTCCAAACCCAAATCAACGACTTCAGCTCCACCCACCAAGACTCTCACTCCACCACCTAAAGCTTCGTCCCCCAAATTAACACATGTTCCCTGCACTCCCGCACCAACTCCACTCGTCGCCGAACCCACTCCACCTCCAAAAGCTCCAACTCCCAAGCGAACCCCAACTCAACGCCGCGCCAGTTCCATCACATGCTCCAACACCAACTCCCGTTCCATCCCCCGCACCACAAAGAGCTCCTACTTCACCTGTTGCTCCTACTCCACCTCCTCTTGAAGCACATGATCCCTCACACCCCAGAACTCGAGAGTTTTCTCCTGCCGTTACTGCTCAGGAATCTGAAGAAAATTTGCCCCAGCCTGAAGCACATGAAGACGAAGAAGAACAAGTTGAGATTCTTCATTCTTAGCAAGAGAAAGATTTGATAGTTTCTCAGACTGCTAGATCTTCTCATGCTTCCCCAGCTTCTCACCTGCAAAGGACTCGTCCTCCCTGTCGTCCAAGCGAAGACACACAGCTGGACTCAAATTACCCTCGTGAAACTTTTCCCATCTTCAAGGGTGATGGTTGTTCTTCGCGACATTGGCCGGAGTTCAATATAGAAAAACATCAGAAGCGCCACCGATTCTTTGGTGTCAGTCCATATGCTTCAGATTGGACTGCAAATGACCTTCGCTTCTGGACAACAGAACAACACATTCTATATACCAAAGTCTACTGCCAGCAAGCTGTACCATTCCACCACAGATATCTCAATATGTGAAGTCTTTCAACTGCAACATGCTTCCAGAACATCGCCGAAACTATTGAGAATCATAATTTGACACGACTGTTTGCCTTGAGCACTCCCTTCAATTCTGAACTCATCAAGCAATTCTATGCCACCTTATACGTTCCTGGTGATGCAAATGTGCCTAGCACTTGGATTCTTCAATGGATGATTCAAGGAGAAGTCTTCAGAATGTCTTCCACAGAGTTCATGGAACTTGTGAACATTCCAAGGCATACTGGAGAATTAGAAAAGATTCACTTGGAGCCAGACCTGACTGAAGAACAATTTGCCACACTACTTGATACTGAAGTCACGGCTGATTATATACCTGAAAACATTCGCCCGAAGCACCTGATTTTCCTCTCCAAGGCTTGGGTTTACATCTTGTCGAAGATCTTGATCCCTTTAAGTACTTCTTCGGAAGAATCAATCATTTATCCTGAAGTTAGGCATGCAATAATGAAGCTTACTCATGGTCTGGTGTTTGACTTCGAGGACTGTTTTGTTCGCAACATGGTTCATGCTGCTGAACTGCCCTTCACCCTAAAGCCATATGCTCCTTGGCTCCAGCTTGTTTGCAATTATGGCAGAAATGATGACTTTGTGGCTCGCCACCATCCGAAGCTTTTCACACCTCCAGTGCGTGAAACTTTGGAATTGCTGAGGAAACCCAACGACATCTTTGCTACTTAAGTTGGGGTGTGCCACGAAGTAAATGAAAGGAACATATCGAAGCGCTTCCAGAAGGACTGTCATCATTTTGAAGTAAATCTTCGGTCGTAGCAAATTCTTGAAAACTTCATTGAAGCCAATCAGCGCCAGATGCAGTTCTTGGCAAATGAGATCAACCGCGTCGGCAACATTGCTCTCAACAACAATCAATATCTTCGTGTGCTAAAACGCAACTCTTGGAAAGGTCTTCGCAAGGATCGCATCTTTAAAGAATATGAGAACCTCCAGCGAAATGTTTCCAGAGATGACACAGTGGGCAGACCGAATCCCAAGCTCCCTACCCTCCAGAAGATCGATGAAGTGTTCTTCGTGAATGAGCCTGATCCCATTCGCCCCGACACTGTCTCCGAGAATGACTCCGTCACTTCGAAGGACGGCATCGACCAGAACATCAACCTCATGACCCAGAAGACCCTCGAAGCTCTTCCTTCGCCCGAACTGGAAGAAGAATCTTCGGGAGATAAATCTTCTTCGGACGAGTCTACGTCAAGCTCTGCTTCGTCGGGCTCGAAGGGTGATGATGCCGCGCAGTAGTTCTCTCGATCCACTTCCCAACCTTTTTTCCAATCATTGACAAAAAGGGGAGAAAGAGCTGGCATCGATGAGTTAGATTTGCATCGAGGATAGGGCTTTTGCATTCGCTTTTGATTAAGTTACAACAAACTTTCCATTCTCTTCGGTTGGGTTGTAACTTAAGTTTACATTCGGTTGTGCTACTCGTGTGAAACTCTTACGTTTTAATAACCCCCTTGCTTGCAAAGTATTGCTTTGTATCATCTATCTTGCAGGTGGTTATTACTTTAAGTCACATATCATTGGAAGGAATTCCACATTCATATGGATTTATATTCTCACTTACAATTGCCTTCCCTAAGATATTTGTTTTTCTCTCCAACGAAGAAATACTCATCAAACAATTACTTCGATCATATAAAACTTTGATGCTTGAATTTCGGGGGAGTCCAAAACGTCATATCTTAGAGTTTGTCCCATCACTTCACAAAAACTTCAATATCTTTTTATCGATGCTTGTTTTGTCAACAATAGTCCAAAAAGGGGGAGATTGTAAGAGCAAAGTTTTGCCCCCATGTGTTTTGGATATTGTTGAACAAGACAATAGAGGAACTAACAATGTTTTCTAGTGTAAACAGTTGATTAGGTTCCTGAAGGACAAGCCAGGTGATAAAGCTTCAGGGAATATTTTCAAATTATCGAAGCATTACACTTTAAGCGAAGCTTAATCACAGAGGATGGCCCCCAAAAATGAAGGTGTGCTGAAGCCCAACTCGCTGAAGGAAATGAAGAAGACGACGCAAGACTTAGATGTTTTTGTGTAGTTATTTTTCTGTTCTTTGAGTCATAGGACAGACCGTACTATCAAGAGGGGTTTTTAGTTTGTGGACACCGAAGTTATTGTGAAAATGCTCAGATCAAATCTAAACCAAGTGAGAAGCCAGAGTGAAGAAATCTCATGTGCACTAAGTTAAGTTTCGGTAGCAAAGACTTCGTACTTTGGCTTCCGAAGCACAACTAAGTCCGTGAGTCAGTTGTACTTGTTCCACAAGTAAAGTTGCGCATTTATGACAAATCCGACCGTTGTGGACACGTGTCAAGCTGTCACCTCGGGTCAAATCAGTCATTTCGCACCTCGGGATCGCCAACTATAAATACGCCGCCCCTCCTCCATTTGTGGGTGTCTTCTCTAAGAATATTCCTGAGAGAGATTGAAGAGAGCACCCCAAGAACGCCACCGAAGCAAAACCTAAAAGCCAGACCACTTAATCCTAAGTCCTATTGATCTGAGTAGATTCGCTATGACTTAGATTAAAACTTGCTAGCCTTTTTATCTTGGAGAACTACAATTCTCCTAGACGGTTAGAGTGTCGACTTCAAAGAGCGAAGAGTAATTGTCGCCTCGAAGATCAAGTTTGTCAAAGGTTTCGGAGATTTCCTTGATAATCTACCCCGAGTCAAAACTTGCCAAGCTCAAGGAGATTGGTGCAGTGGAGCAACGAACGGAGAGAGTTTTGTTCCAGGTGTTCAACCACCAGTCCCTCCGACCAGACGTAGCGCTTTGCAGAGCATGAACTGGTCGAACAAACATCGCCGAGTCAAGAGTTCGTTTTACTAGCACTTACTTTCCTCATTGCTTCTTGTTTAAGCTTCAACATGTTTTGATTCGCTGAGTTTAGTTTCGATACTAGTTTTTCTTCCCAGTTATCCATTTTTGTTACTCGTTTTTTCTGAGGTTATGCTTCACTTCAAAGCTTCACTCAAAATTTTGAAGTGACCATTCACCCCTCCCCCTCTGATCACATACTTGGACTTTCAATATGTGAAATACCTGAGATGGGGAAATAAGATACTGGAAATCTTCGAACGTTAGATATCCATCGTGTCCTGGCTGCAAAGAGAGTTGAAGAGATTCCTTAGCTCGGTGGGCTGAGAGTTCATCTTTGCCGTCTTTCCAGCGTTCGGCACACCTATTATTCACAAAATCTTGCCAAAGACATGGTCAAAAGATTATTGTAAACTCTAAACTCAACAGTAGCAGCATCATGCTTATATCTAAAACTATTAATAAAATAGGAGGTGAGTTTGTGATACTAAGCCATACGGCATGTTGCAAGCCGTGTCAAACCTGCGTTAGCACAAAGGTTGTCGAACTCCTCCTGGATACCTGCAGCTTCAAGGAAAACTTGGCACGGATAGGTCATTGCACGTGCCAGAGTTGTCTCTTCTAACAACTCTAGGGGCACACCATCATCGCTGTAGCTCACCCTAGCAGTTGAGGATGAACCTGCAGCTCTAGTAACTCTGTCAGTAGGCTCGGACCTATTCTTCCCAAGCCATCCTTTTGCCTTTCCTAACAAGCTCATTTCAGGGAGTATTTGCTCAAAATTTTAGCTCAAACAATGGGTTGTAGAGAGGGATCGAAGTTTCGGGCAGAGAGCAGCAAGAACTCGGGTTCTAGCTGAAGAACTCGTGTTTTTGGGGAGAAATAAGGAGAGAGGAAGAAGAGTTACCTGGCTGGCTGGCCTGGGGGGCCCAGACGCCCTGTGGGCGCGGCCAGGGGTCAGGCCGCGCCACCTGGCCGCCTAGACCAGGGGTGCCCCCTGGCCAGCCCCATGTACCTTTGGGTCCCTTTTTCTGTAGAAAATTGATTTTTATTTTTGCGGAGTTTTTCTGACAACTTCACCGTTGAAATTTCTTCGAAGTTCCAAAAGCTGAAAAACTTCCTAGAAACTTGAAACAGTGGTCAGAAATGTGAAGCTTCAAAAAACATAAAATTTTGGTATAGCAAGGAGAACAAAATCTAAAGGAAATGAAAACATAACAAGTTCCACTTTTTACCCATATAAAACATGCTAGCTAGCAAGGTTGATCAAGTTTTACCAACAAACCGGTGATACATAGAGCAGAAAGTCTCACCTCTTATAAAGTGATAATTGTACCTTTACTTTTATGGACATTGTCCCCACCATAATGATTTTGTATTTGTGGTGCACATGTAGAGGACAATCCCAATCTCCAATCTTCACGGTCTCGATATTATCTTTAGATTTAAGGCCATGCCTTTTGTCGTTCTTCTTCGGAAAATACACTGTGTGTTCCTTATCATTCACGTTGAAGGTAACCTTTCCTTTATTGTAGTCAATGATAGCACCTGTGGTGTTAAGAAAGGGTCTACCAAGAATAATAGACATGCTCCCATCCTCGGGCATGTCAAGCACAACAAAACCAGTAGGATTAAGCAATTAGCAACTTCAACAGGAACATCTTCACAAACACCCATCGCGAAGGCTGTTGACTTGTCAGCCATTTGGAGACATATCTGTAGGGATTTTCTCTCTAAACAAAGCCTCTTGTAAAGAGAGAAAGGCATAACACTCACTCCTGCACCAAGATCACATAAAACAGTTCTGACATAAATATTCTTTGGGACAATTACATTTCTACCCTAGTTATGTCCCACTCGTCTGATTTGCCCCTAGTTTGAAAAACACACCTGCTTTTTCCAATCCACTTTGTGAATCTTATGCTTTTGCCCTTTGACCGTTTGATCGTAACTTTGAAAACTTCATATAAGATTCATACTAACTAAAAATATATGCAAATACGACATCAAAATGTTCAGAAAAACATCACCTATATGTGCGTGTCATTTGCAATCATGAAAAAAATGTTGAAAAATCCCCATCTGAGTTCGAGCTCATATAATCTTAGCATGAATAATAAAAGTCAAAAAAATCAAAAAAAAAAATCAAAAAAAATCTGATTTATTTTTCGTGTAAACATTGAAATTTTTTTAAGTTCTTGCAAAGTTTCATCATGAAATAATATTCATGAAATTCATGGCAAAAAAGACAAATTCAACACTCCAAAATTCTTTGTTTGAGAGTGTTGGATTTGTCTTTTTTGGCACGAAATTCATGAATGTTATTTCATGATGAAACTTTGCAAGAACTCAAAACATTTGTCCTTGTTTACGGAAAAAGTTATTCATAATTTTTTTGAATTTTTTGAGATTTTGCTATTCACGCTAAGATCATATGAGCTCGAATTCATATGGGTAATTTCCAACACTTTTTTCATGATTACGGAAAACATATAGGTGCTGTTTTTAAGAACATTTTGATATCTTATTTGCATTTTTCGAGTTAGTATAAATCTGCTCTGAAGTTTTCAAAGTTACGGTCAAACGGTCAAAGGGAAAAAGCATAAGATTCACAAAGTGGCTTGGACAGAATAAGTGTGTTTTTGAAACTAGGGGCAAATCAGACGAGTGGGACATAACTAGTGGTAGAAATGTAATTGTCCTTTATTCTTTATGGAGCAAGGAATGGTGGGTATACCTGGATCACCAAGCTTCTCAGGAATCTTCCCACTGAAAGAGTAGTTAGCAAGCATAGTAGATATTGCCTCATTAGGGACTGTTCTTGTGTTAGTAACAATATCTTTCATATATCCTGAGTAAGGAGGTAACTTAATAGCACCAGTCAAAGGAGTTTGAAGAAAAAGAGGTTTCATCCATTCACAAAACTTATTATAGTGCTCTTCTTCTTTGGTTTGAGAGACTTACCTGGAAAGGGCATGGGTTTCTGTACCCATGGTTCTCTTTCCTTCCCATGTCTTCTTGCGATGAAGTCTTTTCTAGTGTATTTCTTGCGTTTGTCAGGTGCTTCTTCTTCTTGTACTTCAGGTGGATCTTTCTTCTCATTATCTTTTTCAGGCTCAGCATCGTCTTTAGTTTCAGCATCAGAGGTAGATATACTATTTGGTTCAACAACAGGCTCTTCGCTTGCAATGGGATCATTGCAATTGCCATCTTCCTTGTGTTTCTTCTTCTTCTTCTTCTTCTTCGGAGAGCTAACAATTTCTTCTTCCTGCACTTGAGAATCTTGCTCAATCCTCTTCGGATGCCCCTCTGGATAGAGAGGGCCCTGGGTGTCTATTCCACCCCGAGTCTTTATACCATCAGCATGTAAATCGTCTTGTTTGGCATTGTTAGCAAGCAAATATTTTTGCACATCAGAAATTTGTTCAAGCTGAGTTTGAACCATATGAAAATGCTTCACAAGACATTTAACATCATTGACTGTTCTACCTAGAACATCAAGCAAACTTGTGATAGCAAGGGAATTATCATCCAACTGACTTTGTATCCTCTAATTAAAGTGACTTTGCTTCATAATAAAATTATCAAGATCATCTAAACATTGATCAGGAGGCTTACCTCGCGGGATGTCACTTGCATTTAAATCGAAAAGAGAGTGTACCTCTACAATAGGAGGGTGAGTAGTGAGCTCACACAACTTCTCAATAGGAGGTAGATTCTTCATGTCTTCAGCTTTAATACCCTTCTATTTTATAGATTTCTTCGCTTCTTGCATATCTTCGTGGCTTAGGACAAGCATGCCCCTCTTCTTTGGTGGTGGAGGTGGTTTAGGGACGGACCAATCTTCGTGGTTCTTGGCAATCTTGCCCATTAGTTCTTCAGCATCGTCCGGTGTTCTTTCCCTGAAAACACAACCATCACAACTATCCAAATAGGATCTAGTTTCATCGGTTAGAACAACATAAAATATATCGAGTAATTCATTCTTAGGGACTCCATGTCCCGGTCTAGCCTTGATTAAAATGCAATACCTACCCCAAGCTGTAGGGAGGTGCTCCCCCTGCAACTGTTTAAAGTTATAAATTCTTTGTAAGGCAGCATGTTGCATGTGAGCAGGAAAGTACTTATCAACAAAAGATTGAACCAAATCTTGAGGACTCTTAATGGAACCATATGATAGTGCATCATACCATGTTTTAGCACCCTCCTTCAAAGAGAAAGGAAGAAGCTTAGTCACATAAAAGTTTCATATCTTTTCATCTATAGTAAACAAGACACCCAACTCAGTGAGTTTGGTTAGGTGTGCAATAGCATCATCATTTTATCTGCCATAAAAGGGGCCAACTTCAACTGTAGATATAAGTGAAAGATCAACAGATAAATCAAAATCAGGATCATTGATGCATATAGGAGATGTAGCAAATTTAGGATCAGGAGCAAACTTGTTCTTCATAGAATGCTTTGCAAGAAACTTCTTCACAATATCAGGATCAGATCATCACAATCTCTGAGTTCCCTACATAAATCATCATCAAGCACAATATAATCATCCTCAAGGAGTCTTTCCTTGAGGCCACTCAGGTCAGGATAATCATAAGTTGCACCAATAGGGTAGAGAGTAACAGAAATTTCAATTCCAGATTGTTTGGCAGCAGCAGCGATCTGTTTCTCAAGAGAGTAACCAAGTGAACCAATATCATCAAGGGTAGTAGTATCATCATGAAAAGTGTCGGACATATTACCAGACTCAGCAGAAGTAGCATGTGGTGGTGGTGAAGAAAACTTAGTTATAACTGAAGGTGAATCAAATGTAGCACTAGTGCTCAGAACATTACCTTTTCTTGTAGTGGATGGTAAGATCGGAACTTTGGGGTCTCCTTTCTTACCCATAGTGGATAAAGTGAAGCAGGCAGAATACTTCAAGTAGACTTGTAAACAAAGCTATGCTCCCCGACAACGGCGCCAGAAAATAGTTCTTGATGACCCACAAGTGTAGGGGATCGAGATAGTCTTCGCGGGTAAGATTTCTTACCCAATTTATATATTCGACACAAGGGGAGCCAAAGGATAATTACAAGCTTTAACAGTTGAGTTGTCAATTCAGCCGCACCTAAAATACACTTGCTGGCAATGAAGTATTAGTAGCAACGACGATATGGAAGTGATGGTGGCAATGGAAATAGTGGCGGTGAAACCGCGAAAGTCAAACATCCAAAGTAAACAACTAGTAACCATCAGGATTGAAACACTGTAGGCTAGGGAGATGGATGGTTAGGCACCGCTTGGATGAGAATGAACATGTAATAGATTCTAACATGGGGCAAGGCACACAGAAAATCAAGGATCATCGAGGCAATATCAAACATTAGGCATGTATCCCAAGGTAGTTGTGCGTGCTTGCAATAAGAACTTTGCACATCTTTTGTCCTACCATCCCGCTACGAGCGGGGCCAAAAGGAACTTATGGAGATTAAGGTGCTCCTGTCAAAGAGCACCGAAACAAAGCATTAACACTCAATGGATACATGGAATCCTCAAATTATAGTCCATCCCCTTTGGTGTCCCAAGATGTCATCATTGGGATCGCCGGTTCCGGACTATAATAGGTGCATACAACTCATAGATAGGATCAAAAACACAAATAAACTCATGATAACATAAGTAGTTAAGATCTGAAAACATGGCACTGATATGTCAAAAATGCATCACTATTTTATATAGTAATTCTTTCCTATTCATTGATATATTTCATGTTATGATGTTGTTCTTATGTTGTTTTGGCTTGTTTTACACAGGTTGCAACTTTCCGATGCCGAAGCCGCAGGCGCAGGATTCAGCGATAAAAAGTGTACGCTAAGTTGCTGAAACAGAAGACCTCCAAATTACCTAAAAATCGACGGAGACTATTTTCCAGAAGGATGACGAAGACACGCAAAAGAGGAGCCAGAGGGGGTCCATAGGGTGCCCAGGCGGCCACCTGGCGCGGCCCCCACCATGGTCGCGCCGGGAGGGCGCCTGGACCCCTGGGGCCACTCCTGGCTCCCCCCTCTGGCCTATATATCACTCGTCATCCGAAAACACTAAGGAGAGGGGAGTTTCGCGAGTTCCAACGCTGCTCCGTGGCGGAAACCTATAGAGAAGAAAAGACATCTCCGACGGGCAGATTTCACCGGGGAGAACACCTCCCGGAAGGGGAGATCATCGCCATCGTCACGGGCATCATCGAGATCATCATCAACATCATCCCCAACATCAGCACCATCTCCATCTTCATCCCATCTCACCTCACAAGTTTAACTTGTGTTGTAATCCTTACTATCTATCCTCTCTACTCTACCCGTGTTGATTGCTACCGTGTGATGAATGCTATTGAGTTTTGTTGGAGAAAAATATCATTGTGTTCAGATTTTTTATCATCTATTTATCCCCTCTGATCATGATCTCTTTTATGTCTTGTGAGTAGTTACTTTAGTTCTTGAGGACACGGGAGAAGTCTAGTAACTAGTAGTCATATGATGTTGATGTAATATGTGTTGTTTGATATTTAAGTTGTGTTGTTATTTTCCTTGTGGTGTTGTGCGAGTCAAACACTCAACACTTCGCCTTATTAAGGACCTAGGGGAATGCATTGTGTACAAAGAATGCTTACGGTGGGTTGACGGAGTGACAGAAACCTGAACCCCAGTTTGCACGCTTTTGCACAAGGGAACAATGGATCATTGATCGTATTGCTATGGTTAGGCTCTTTCCTGAATTACTATCTTGTATTTGTGGATGCTTGCAAGATGTTTAATCATAAGAGTCCACTTATCTTAGTCTAGAGGGTGTACTAGCATAGATCCACCCACTCAACACTTATCAATGCAGCACATAGTACTGATGCGAAATATGGCAAAAACACGTGACTATTTCTCCCGTGTGTCCTCAAGAACGCTTTAAACTTTATAAGTTCAGTTGCTAGGCCTATCCTTTGCTCAAAGGGATTGAGCTACTTGTTACTCTTCAGCGCCTTTTACTTTGCTCGCTTTTACCTTTTAGTTGCTTATACCGAAAACTCCTAAAAAGTTATCTTTTAGTTCCTGCAGTTACTTCTTTGCCAAAGTCACTTACCAATACCTTCTTCTCCTCGTTGGTTTCTACACTCTTATTTATCGAAAACGCTACAAACGATCCCCTACAGTTGAGGGTCATCAAGTACTGTTTTCTGGCGCCATTGCCGGGGAGCGTAGCACTATTAGTAAGTGAAGCTGGTAAGGAAGATTTTATATTTCTGTTTTTGTTTTACTGTTGTTGCTCTTTGTCCTTATGGACACCTCTACTCTTGGTTCGTTGTTTATGGGAAAACTCCCCACAACTGTGGTGGTCACTCCTATCCCCACTGAAATTGTGCCTTACAAAATACCAACTGGTATTATCGATTATATCTTGGCTAATCGTTATGCAGGAGACAAACATCCAAGTGAACACTTGTTATATTTATCACAACTATGTTTATTATTCAAGCCTGAAGGTGTGTCAAGGGATTTTGTTATGAAGAAATTGTTCTCCGTATCGCTTACAGATAAAGCTTCAGATTGGTATAAGCTCCTCGATAACTCACATCTGCTTAATTGGGAAGAGCTTATGTCTCTCTTCCACAAAAAGTTTTATCCTCTTCATGAAATTCATCGAGACATGAACTACATCTATAACTTTTGGTCTCGTGACGGAGAGAGCATTGCTCAAGCTTGGGGGAGACTGAAGTCCATAATGTTCAAATGTCCTATCCATTAACTCCCCAAAGACATTATACTTACCAATTTTTATGCCAGGATTTCTCGTTAGGATAAAGAGATGTTGGATGCCTCCTTGATACTCTCTCCTTGTTGGTTACAACTGGGCAATTGACAGGATTAAAAACACACCGCAATGCTAACTATGCTACAAAGAAAGGATGAGGCTCAAAAGCATGGGCGGTACGCCAAAATAAGTAGACCGAAATCCAACTGCATTTACTACTAATCATTCACCCAGAGATATATATCCAGAACATCTCGCTTGTCTTAAGTTGTGAGCCCCACCCAAAGTGTAAATTCAAAGCAACAGACAACTGCATTAAAAAGCACTTTGCTTAAAGTAATCAATCCTTGCAACCGTGGTTACAAGCACTGTTGTTTTCCCCCTTGTGGCAACATCACATCCCCTAGACTCATGTTTATGTCACTCAAGCATGTCATCGGGGGGCATGAACCCAAAATCGAGCATAACGTTCCCTCTTGGAGTCACTACCTACTACTTGGCCAAAGCAATAAACAGCAACGAAGAACATGCAAGAATTAGTTAGGAACAAAAATATAAAAGATAAGAACCAAATATATTACTCAATCACAATCTGAACATAATCTCATAATCCATCAGATCCCAGCAAACTCAGCATAGCAACAAAATAAAATTACATATGTACCTCGATCATGTAGGGCAGCTCACGAGGACTAAACCATGAAGAATAAAGAGGGGAGGAGAACATCACATAGCTACTGATCACGGACCCATGGTCCAAGGGAAACTACTCACGGCACATCCGGGAAGCGTACATGGTGGAGGGGAAGCTCCCGGAGGTCAATCCTCCCTCCGGCATGGTGCCGGGAAGAGGTCTGCTGGCGCTCCCGATCTTGGAAGCGCGGCGACGGCGGAACAGAGGCGAGATCACGAAAAAGGGTTCTGTCCTCGGAGGTTTCGCGTCACGGGGAATAAATAGGCGAAGGGGGCATCCAGGGGGCCCACTAGGGGTCCAGGCGCCCCCCCCGGCGCGGTCAGACCCTAGGCCGCGCCAGGTGGTCGCCTGGGTCCCTGGTGGTGGCCCTAGTGCCCCACTTCGGTGATTCCGTAAGCTTCCGTTGCGCTGATTTTTTATCCGATTTTCCCGAATTTTTGGAGCATTTTTAATATGGGGGAAACCTGGAATAGAAAAACAACAGAAAACAGGAACTAGCACTGTGGTGCACTGAGTTAATAAGTTAGTCCAAATATGACCAAAAGTGTATAAAAGTGTATCTAGATCATAGCAATATCACACAAAACATGCATGGAGCAAGCAGAAATTATAGATACGTTTAGGACGTATCAACATCCCCAAGATTAATTCCTGCTCGTCCTCGAGTAGGTAAATGATAACAAGCATAATTTCTGTGGTGATATGCTAGCAACCATATAAGAACTTTGAAAGTAAAACAATCAAGGTATGTGATTCAATTCAAGTCATAACATGCAAGAGTCTATATTATCATTGAAACAAGCAACGAAAGAACATTAGGTGCAAGAGCTCTTGTTGTTCGTGACTCGAATGTCTCCAAATGGTGTTTGCGTGCAAGAAGGGGGATATGGGAATACGAGAGAAAAGAGTATTTTTGTTGAGAACTCAATCTACTAAAGTTTCACACTTGGTATTCTTTGGAATATTATCTTGACTCATCCCCAGACCACTAGCCAGGTACAAGTCAATTTGATCCACTCCTTTTCGATATTTTGAGCAGTCATGCAATGGATGAGCGTAAGCACGAGAGTTGACAGTTAGGATGGCAAAGAGAGAAATATGGTGGAGGAGGAAGACAAAAAGGGTGAGAAGGGCTCACATCAATGAGGGCAATCATAGGCGAGAGAAGGCCAAATGATTGATATGATGTGAGGAGTAGGGATTGCCATGCAACGGATGCACATATGAGCTAATAAAAGCTCTCCAATGGAACTAGTGGGGGTGCATCCAACTTGCTCGCTCATGAAGACCTAGAGATCGTTTTAGGAGGCTCATCCTTGGAATATGCAAGCCAAGTTCGATATTGTGAAGGTTCCCACATAGCTATATGCATATATGATCATCTCTATGGAGTACAAGGATAAGAGGGAGTACTAGTGTGGATCTTACAAAACGATAGTAGTGTTGACCCTTTCTCTCTTTTTATTTTATTTTTCTGTTTTTTCTATTTTTTTGTATTTTTTTGGTGGCCTCAATGGCTCTTTCTATTTAACTCTCATTTTTCCTCTTTGGGATCTTTTATTTTGTCCACTTTGGGATCTTTTCCGCACTTAAGGGCAACACTCTATTTTACAAGAAGGTATAGAAGATCTTTCACACTTTGCAAGGTACTCAAACATAAAGAAGATGTAGCTATCATGATGTATGCAAATATATGCCTCTGCCAGTGTAGCAGGAACATGTATGACATGAAGATCAAGTCATGAAGAGGTAGATGTTGCATGGAAATATATCTCGGAAAGGCTATGGAAATGCCTTGATAGGTAGGTATGGTGGCTGTTTTGAGGAAAGATATAAGGAGGTTTATGATGACAGAGTGTATCATGCCAAGGTGTTGGATGGACCGGCGAAGGTGGACGCCAACTCTCGGAGTGAGAAGAGGGCAATGCACGGTATGGAAGAGGCTAGAAAATATGAGGAGGTGGAAGTGTCAACTTTCAATACTTACATTAGTCCGAAGAACTCATGCACTTATTATCGGTAACTCTCAATCTAATAAGGAGGTTCACAAAGAGACAAGTACCCCGAGGAGGAGTGTAAGGGGGTTTGGTTATCCTTGCGAAACCTCGACTCATGGTACGTGAGTGTACTCTAATATCTGATCCCTCCAAAGATTAGTGATCCATCTAGTAGCTAGAGTTCTCAACTAGTTTTTGTAGGTTTTGAAAATAAACACGGATTGCCCAAAATACGATACGTATCCCTAATAAGCTAGAGATCTTGACAGTAAAAGTTCAAACATTACTCACATCAATACCTCAAAACTATTGCAAGTTACTACTACAATTGAATAGCAACCTCAATTACCTACTTCAAGACAAGAAAAAACTCAATGCAACAACCAAATCTCTTAACAATATACACATGAAAACTAAAGAGAATTCCATCAACAAACTAAACAAAAGCCAAGGCTCTTGATAAAGACAAACTAAAACTAAAACTAAACATGGCAGCAGCTATGAAAAGTTAAAGAACACACAACAACGAAAAGATAAGCATGAAAATCCTATGATGTGTTCTAGATTGGACTGGAGCGTGTTTCTCTCCCACCCAAAGTAAGCTAGGGTCTAACTTTTTATGAACAGCAAGCAAAGCTAAAGAAAACTAAAAAGGAAACCTAAGAGCGAGACGCTCCAACCATAGCACATAACGCATGAAGTGATAAAAATATAGTGAGACGGAGGACGAACTGATGATTGTTGATGGATAAGGTGATGCACGGGGGCATCCCCAAGCTTAGACGCTTGACTCTCCTTGAATATTTATTGGGGATGCATTTGGGCATCCCCAAGCTTGAGCGTTTGCCACTCCCGAATCTTCTTTCATCATCTTCCCTCGCACACTTGAAAACTCCCTTCATACATAACTCATCATAAGATGATTAGAGAGTTTAGTACCTTTAATAAAATAATTTTCCCACTGGATATAAAGATATTCTTGAAGAGCTACTGTTTCTCAATATTGCCAAAAAGTTTTTGCAAAGAAAAAGCAAGCTTAAGGTTTGCAAAAGTAAGGAAAGGAAAAACGTGGCAGAATCTGTGAAAAATAGAACGGCAGGTAGTAGAGAGTTTTTTCGGGGCACTTCTGCAACTCAAATAAAAAAACTCAGAACATACGAAAGTTTCACAATTGTATAGAGCATGTTGTGTATAAAATTAAGCTCAAAAAGATGAACTGGTGATTTGTTTTGATTTTTTCCGTCGAGCAGACAGAATCTGTTTTCTGGACAACATGTCACAACGTTTGCTTCCCTTATCATAAGAGGCTATAACTTGGCACAAAGCTTGAAAGTAAAGATATAATGATGTTGCTACAGTAGTAAAAATCATCAAAACCAGTAAAAACAGAAGCAAATTCATCTTGGGTTGCCTCCCGACAAGCGCTTTCTTTTACGCCTTTAAGCTAGGCATAAAGAAAAAAGAAGAATCAAAGGTCCCCGAGATCATCGGAATAATAAAAACCTTCAAATTGACTTTCAACAAGCTCAATCTTCTTCTTCCTAGGAAAGAGGTACTTACCTTTCGCTTTACCGCGTAGGCGTATGTGCCCGTTACCAATATCAATGAAGCCTTTCATAGCTCCGAGGAAGTCCCTTCCCAGCACGATGTTGGTTTGGTTTGGCTCCATGATGAAGAAATTCATCGGTGCAACCCTATGAAGGAATGCAACTTGGACTTCTTTTACCTTTCCTTTAACCCCTGAAATATCTCCATTAGCATGTTCATGATAAGATGCCAATTTATCCATATCTATTTTCAAAGAAGCATAAACTATTTTTGGCATAGTAGAAACCATGGATCCAATATCACAAAAAGCAAGGAAGTATTGGTTAGAGATGCTAATCCTAACAAAGGGCTCCTAATCGTCATCTATCTCCAACATTTATTGCTTGTTGGACTTAAGTTCCTCTACCTTCCTCAAGTCTAGAGCATCCATCCTCTTTTCAATAGTGGCAAGTCTATCTACAACAATATCAATCCAAAGATCATAAACTAAATAACTAGATAGACCATGCAAAATATCAAGAGGTCTAGCTTCATCACACTCTAAAAAGTCTCCTTCAGCTATAATATCAAGAGAGTGTTTACACCACTTAAAAAGACCATGGTAAAAATTTCTAATCACAATTTTTATAGGTATCCAAGGCATAATTCTTTTATGTGCTTCAGAAATTTTGTCCCATGCCTTCTTCATATTTTCTCCATCCCTCTGATGGAAATCTAGAACTTCTGATTCCCTCAAAGCACCTAGTCCGAACATGTTCATCTAAACAAGGAGGACTACTACAAGCAAGATATATAATATTTTTGTGTGATTTTTGATATAGGACACAAAGATAAAAACTGAAAGGTAAACTAACAAGACTAAAAAGCAAAGGTAAAAGAAAGTGTGAAACTCCCCTATCTTAGCACTCGGAGTCCCCAGCAACGGCGCCAGAAATTTTCTTGATACCCTCTCCTCATTGGTTGCCCCAAGTGGAAGGTGAGATGTAGGATAGCGGCAAATTTCCCTCGGTGAAGATACCAAGGTTTGTCTCCAGTAGGACTCCGGAGATGATAAGTAGGTGTCAGCGGCGTAACTGACATGGACCTGCACACAACATAAATAACTTTGCTTCCCAACGAGTACATAGAGGTTGTCAGTCTCTCCGGCCTTGATGTTCACAAAGGATCAACGCAACAGATAATAATGATAATGGTGATAGCAACTAGAAAGTAAAAGAATGAAAATAAAAGAGAGTGTAAACAGTGATGATAATATGGACCGGGGTCCCGTGTTGGTCACTAGTGATGTATCTCTCCCAAAAGACGATAAAACTGCTATGTGAGGTAAACAAATTACAGTTGGGGAATTGACAGGATTAAAAATGCACCGCATTGCTAACTATGCTACAAAGAAAGGACGAGGCTCAAAAGCATGGGAGGTACGCCAAAGTAAGTAGACCAAAATCCAACTACATCTACTACTAATCATCCACCTTGAGATATCTATCCAGAACATCTTGCTGGTATTAAGTTGCCAGCCCCACCCAAAGTGTAAACCCAAAGCAACAGACAACTGCATTAAAAAGCACTTTGCGTAAAGTAAACAATCCTTGCAACTGCGGTTACAAGCACCGTTGTTTTCCCCCTTGTGGAAACAACACATCCCCTAGACTCATGTTTCTGTCACTCAAGCATGTCATCGAGGGGCATGAACCCACAATCGAGCGTAACGTTCCCTCTTTGAGTCACTACCTCCTACTTGGCCAAAGTAATAAACAGCAACGGAGAACTTGCAAGAATTACTTAGGAACAAAATATAAAAGATAAGAACCAAATATATTACTCAATCACAATCTGAACATAATATCATAATCCATCAGATTCCAGCAAACTCAGCATAGCAACAACAGAAAATTACATATGTGCCTCGATCATGTAGGCCAGCTCACGAGGTCTAAACCATGAAGAACAAAGAGGGGAGGAGAAAATCACATAGCTACTGATCACGGACCCATGCTCCAAGGGAAACTACTCACGGAACATCCGGGAAGCGTCCATGGTGGAGGGGAACCTCCCGGACGTCAATCCTCCCTCCGACAGGGTGCCGGGAAGAGGTCCGCTGGCACTCCTGATCTTGGAAGCGCGGCGGCGGGAACAGAGGCGAGATCGCGAAAAAGGGTTCTGTCCTCGGAGGTTTCGCGTCACGAGGAATAAATAGGCGAAGGAGGCAGCCAGGGGGTCCACCAAGGGTCCAGGCGCCCCCCGGCGTGGCCAGACCCTAGGCCGCGCCAGGTGGCCGCCTGGGTCCCTGGTGGTGGTCCTCGGGTCCCACTTTGGTGATTCCGGAAGCTTCCATTTCGCTGATTTTTTATCCGATTTTCCCAAATTTTTGGAGCATTTTTAATATGGGGGAAACCTGGAATAGAAAACAGCAGAAAACAGGAGCTGGCACTGTGGTGCACTGAGTTAATAAGTTAGTCCAAATATGATCAGAAGTGTATGAAAGTGTATCTAGATCATAGAAATATCACACAAAACATGCATGGAGCAAGCAAAAATTATAGATACCTTTGGGACGTATCCCACCTCTAGCGGGGTATTTCAAACAAGGAGCATTGAAGAAAAATGGGATCTCATCGAAAGGATCCAGAAGAATACTGAAGACTGGGAAATCGACAAAGGTATTGAACCTGCTATAAATTATGAGCATGATTACATTGAGAGTTGTGTGAAAACTGATTATTTTAATACCTTTTGCTCTAAGATTGGTCTTGATTCCCAGCTAATGATTGATTTTTGTAAGAACTTTGCCTCTCACATTGACTCTTCTAAGGAGGAGAAGGATCGGTATCGTAAACCCTTTAAAGAATTACATGTTGATATTCATGTTGCTGACCCTATTCTGCCTGCAGTTTTGAATGAAAAGCCCCCTTTTCCTACAAGGATAAGGGAGCACTCTTTTGTGACAGGCATAATAAATAAAAGTGAGAGAAGAACTGACGAACCCGAGGACCTGATCAAGGTCAATCCTCAAGTTGCGGTAGTTAAATATTTAGTTAGTAATGATGTTTTGGATTCCATTATAAATTTTTGTGCTGTTTCAACTAACACTGTTACTGCCAAGAATAAAATCCCAATTCAGGTACATCAGTTGTATCTGTCAAAATAAGAGATCACAATTATTACGGGCTATGCGATTTTGGATCTAGTGCTAGCGCTATTCCTTATTCACTCTATCAGGAGATCATGGGTGAGATTTCACCCTGTGAACTTGAAGGGACCGATGTTACTATTTATCTAGCAAATAAAGAAACTATCTCTCCGGTTGGGATTGTGAGAGATGTTGAAGTCCTATGTGGAAAGGTAAAGTATCGTACCGACTTTCTAGTACTTGGTTCAATGCAAGATAGTTTTTCCCTATTATTTTTGGTAGGCCTTTCCTCAGCACTTGTGGAGCCATAATAGATTGCAAAAAAGGTATAGTTTCTGTTGAATTCAATGGTGAGCCCTATGAATTTAACTTTTCTAAGTTCTCTAAGAAGCCTCGTGGTACTGATTTACCTAGTCATGATAAAATTATTGAAGATACTGCTTCTATTGCTATTCCTCCTAATGATCCTTTGCAGCAATATATGGAAGACCACGACAATGATTTGCATATGCAGGAGAGAAATGAGTTGGACGAAATATTCACAAGACAAACTGCTATCCTGAAGCACAACCTTCCGGTTGAACCTTTAGCAATCCTAGCAAAACCAAAAGAAGACCTGGTGTTTGACCTCAAACTACTTCCCGATACGCTCAAGTACGCTTATTTAGATGAAAAGAAAATATATCATGTTATTATCAATGCTAACCTTTCAGGATTTGAAGAAGAGCAGTTACTCGAGACACTTCGCAGACACCATGGTGCCCTAGGCTATACCATTGATGACCTTAAGGGGATTAGTCCATCGATTTTCCAACACACTATCAATCTTGAGCCCGATGCTAAGCCAGTTGTTGATCATCAACGACGGCTGAACCCAAAGATGAAGGACATGGTTAGGACAGAGATTCTCAAGCTTCTAGCCGCAGGTATCATCTATCCTATAGCTGATAGTAGGTGGGTAAGTCCAGTTCATTGTGTTCCTAAGAAAGGAGGTATGACTGTTCTTCCTAATGATAAAAATGAACTAATACCTCAAAGAGTTGTTATTGGATATAGAATGTGTATTGATTACAGGAAGTTGAACAAGGCAACCAGGAAGGACCACTACCCGCTGCCCTTTATTGATCAGATGCTCGATAGGTTGTCCAAAAACACCCACTTTTGCTATCTTGACGGGTACTCTGGCTTCTCTCAAATTCATGTCAATACTCGATCAAGAGAAGACCACCTTCACATGTCCTTACGGTACTTATGCTTATAGGCGTATGCCTTTTTGTTTATGCAATGCACCTGCTACTTTTCAGAGATGCATGTCTGCTATTTTTCATGGTTTCTGTGAGGAGATTGTGGAAGTCTTCATGGACGATTTCTCCGTCTATGGAACTTCCTTTCACCACTGTCTCCACAATCTTAATAAGGTTTTGCAGAGATGCGAGGATACAAATTTAGTTCTAAACTGGGAAAAGTGCCACTTCATGGTTAACGAAGGGATCGTTCTTGGTCACAAGATTTCCGAGAGGGGAATTGAAGTGGACAAGGCAAAGATTGAAGCTATTGAAAGGATGCCCTATCCAAGGGACATCAAAGGTATTCGTAGTTTTCTCGGTCATGCTGGTTTCTATAGAAGATTTATAAAAGACTTTTCTAAGACTTCGAGACACCTCACTAATCTTCTCCATAAGGATGTTCCTTTTGTATTTGATGAGGGTTGTAAGGAAGCCTTTGAAGTTCTTAAGAAAGCTTTAATAACCGCTCCTATAGTACAACCGCCCGATTGGAAATTTCCCTTTGAAATAATGTGTGATGCTAGTGATTTTGCTGTTGGAGATGTTTTAGGACAAAGGATTGATAAGAAATTGAATATTATACATTATGCTAGAAAAAACTTTGATAGTGCTCAAAAGAATTATGCTACTACTGAGAAGGAATTATTAGCAGTAGTGTTTGCTTGTGATAAGTTTAGACCTTATATTGTTGATTCAAAAGTCATTATTCATACTGATCATGCTGCCCTTAAGTATCTTATGGCGAAGAAGGATGCCAAACCAAGACTCATCAGGTGGGTACTCCTTCTTCAAGAATTTGATTTACAGATTGTTGATAGGAAAGGAGCAGACTATCTGGTGGCGGACAATCTTTCAAGAATGGAAGACATACCGCATGATCCCATCCCAGTCAACGACAGTTTTCCAGATGAACAACTTGCCGTTGTAAAAGTGCAATCTCTTTCCGATCCTTGGTTTGCAGATTATGCTAATTTTATTGTTGCAAAGTATTTGCCTCCAGGTTTAACATTTCAGCAAAGTAAGAAGTTCTTCCACGATTTGAGGCATTACTTTTGGGATGACCCTCATCTTTCCAAAGAAGGTCCGAACGGGATCGTGAGAAGATGCATACCGGAGCACGAGCAGAAGGACATTCTCAAACAATGTCATGATAGTACCTATGGAGGACATCATGCCGGTGAGAGGACCGCACATAAGGTTCTCCAATCAGGTTTTTATTGGCCTACTCTATTTAAGATACTAGAAATTAAGTTTATCTTGTGATGAGTGTCAAAGAGTTGGTAATATTAGTAGGAGGAATGAGATGCCTATGAATTACTCTCTAGTGATTGAGCATTTTGATTGCTGGGTTTTTGATTTTATGGGTCCTTTTCCTCCCTCGCACAAGTACACTCACATTTTAGTAGCTGTTGATTATGTGACCAAGTGGGTTGAAGCAATCCCCACTGAGAGTGCTAATCACAAGACATCTTTGAAAATGCTCAAAGATGTAATTTTTCCTAGGTTTGGTGTACCTAGGTACCTCATGAATGATGGAGGATCACACTTCACGCACGGAGCTTTTAGAAAAGTTCTAGCTAAGTACGATGTCAATCATAGAATTGCTTCACCGTACCATCCTCACACTAGTGGGCAAGTTGAGCTCACCAATAGAGAGATCAAGTTGATATTGCAAAAGACAGTTAACAGTTCTAGGAAGGACTGGTCAAAGAAGTTAGGAGATGCTTTGTGGGCGTACAAAACTGCTTACAAAAACCCCATGGGCATGTCCACGTATAAAATGGTCTATGGCAAGGCTTGCCATTTTCCATTAGAATTAGAACACAAAGCTTTCTGGGATGTTAGAGAGCTTAATGCTGACCCAAAGTTAGCCGGTGAAAAGCGTCTCATGAACTTGACTTCTCTAGATGAGTGGAGAAGTGAAGCTTACGAGAGCGCTAAAATGTTTATGGAAAAGGTAAAGAAGTGGCATGATAGAAGGATTCTGAAATGTGAATTTAATGTTGGTGATAAAGTTTTGTTGTTTAGATCTCTTTTCAGGTTTTCTCCACGTAAACTACGTTCTAGATGGGAAGGACCATTTCATATCTAGGAAGTATACGGCTCTAGTGCAACAAGATTAATAATTTTGATGGCACCAAACCCCAAGTTGTGAATGGGCAAAGACTCAAGCATTACATGGCGGGAGACTGCGTCAACGTTGATGTAAATTTGATACACACAACAACTCGTGAAGAGTATGTTGCAGCCCTGTTTCAGACACCAACAGGAACAGAATAAGAAAAGGTATGTATTACTGTAAGGAAACATCGTGAACCGCCATAAAAGTTCCATATTGCAAGTTTTTGAAAAATATAGAAAATTAGAAGCCTAATTGGAGCCGGAGAGGAGCTCCAGGGGACCCAGGCGCCCCCCTGGCGCGGCCTACCTCCTGGTCGTTCCAGGTGTCCGCCTGGGCACCCCGGAGTCCGTCTCCGACCCCACTTTGGCTCGTTACCTTCCTTTTCTTGCAGCAATTTTTGCTATATATTTTCCCGGATAGTCCCGGCACCGTATCTCGCAATTTCGTGTGTTTTCTTTTCGTGATGTTTCTGCCAGGAAATCTTTTAGCTAGACCTAGGTGCCATGGCTTCCCCAAGTTCCCCCAAGGACAAGTTCGTCGTCAATGTCATGAACCCTTACTTCGCTAAGGTGAAGAAGCACCCTCAACCCATCCGGTTGGAGGATGGCGTTCTCCACCAAGAAGATCTAAAGGAACCTTTCAAGGAGGGGACCATCAAGGCCAAGCTAGAAGAAGTGGAGCAAGAAGTCTTCAAGTACAAGAAGGTGGTTGACCGCGGTGTTGAAGCCAACTTCGACCTCATCAACGAGCTGAAGACGTTCAACAAGAGGGAGATGAGGGTTTGTGGTCAAGTATCACCGCATCAGAAGAACTGTCAGTATGAAATAAAGTTTATGCGCATGTGTTTAGGTGCTGGAAGCAGGATCTTGGAGACTGAAGCCTCTCATGAGACGAGAGAACCTCTTCGATGGAAGCGCTTTGTCCAGGACTACGTGAACAACAACAGGAATGCGGAGTAAATCTCCTCGGGTAATGGCATCCCCTTAGCTTGTTCCAAGCTTGGGGGAGTGCCCGGTATCTTTATCTTTATCTTAGTCTTTTAGAGTAAAGTAGAGTCGTATCATGTCTAGGGAAGTTATTATATGAAATAGGTGTTTGCATTGAGGTCTATCACTCCTTCTGTGGAGAGTTTGTATCCGTGAGTGTGGAGTCGTCTATGATGGAATATTAATGAGAATTCTATTGGTTCCTTCGCTGCACTAAGTATTATCTTCACGCAATCGGCCTTATATGATGATTATTATGGGGAGTATTGACCTTATATCAGGTATGGCTTTGAAAACTTTATTTAATTTTGGCAAACATAGTTTTGGTCATGACAACATGCATGTTTTCTCAAGTAGCGACATAGCTAAAACCTTTATGTTATTATGCTTGAAGTGTTATGTTGACAAGGAAGACAACTTGGTGTGTTATGCTTACCTTAATGTTTATGATTTATATGTTTTGCATCTAAGTTAGCATCAATTGTCTGTTCTCTCAAAGCCCTTGCTAGCCAAAACTCTTTGCCAAGTAGATTTCTGCTTGTGCATCCATACCCTGAAACCAATATCCTCCATATGAGTCCACCATACCTTCCTATTCGTGGTATTTTCCTACCACTCCTAAAAGTATAGAAATTATGTGTTATCCTTAAATGTTCAAAATCTTCTGTCTTGTGCCTCTTGTTTAGCTCATGAGGAAGTAGTAGGTAATTCATGATCTTCTTAGGTTGGACAAGTTTTACCCCGGGATTGCATGTCTAATCTTCAAACCCATAATACGAGGACGAACTGGCATGAGTCGCCCAGCTCGTAAGATAATACAACAAACAAACCCTCCTTCACGCTTGGTCTATGAGAAATCAGAAACTTTGGCAGTGATAAACAAAGGAGATTAAAGGGATGTGATCGTCCCCACTTGGGAGCCGTTCCATGAAACTTGTCCAGCTTGAGAAGTAATTGAGCTATCTATTAGCATTCGTTGACAAACTATGCACCTCCCAAAATTTATTTTCATTCTGTTTGATTTAAGGATAGCACATGAGTTTTCCCTGCTTGCCTATAACAAGGCCTTTCTTTTCGTGATGTTTCTGCCAGGAAATCTTTTAGCTAGACCTAGGTGCCATGGCTTCCCCAAGTTCCCCCAAGGACAAGTTCGTCGTCAATGTCATCAACCCTTACCTCGCTAAGGTGAAGAAGCACCCTCAAACCGTCCGGTTGGAGGATGGCATTCTCCACCAAGAAGATCTAAAGGAACCTTTCAAGGAGGGGACCATCAAGGCCAAGCTAGAAGAAGTGGAGCAAGAAGTCTTCAAGTACAAGAAGATGGTTGAGCGCGGCATTGAAGCCAACTTCGACCTCATCAACGAGCTGAAGACGTTCAACAAGAGGGAGATGAGGGGATGTGGTCAAGTATCACCGCAGCAGAAGAACTGTCAGTATGAACTAAAGTTTATGCGCATGTGTTTAGGTGCTGGAAGGAGGATCTTGGAGACTGAAGCCTCTCATGAGACGGGAGAACCTCTTCGATGGAAGCGCTTTGTCCAGGACTACGTGAACAACAACAGGAATGAGGAGTAAATCTCCTCGGGTAATGGAATCCCCTTAGCTTGTTCCAAGCTTGGGTGAGTGCCCGGTATCTTTATCTTTATCTTAGTCTTTTAGAGTAAAGTAGAGTCGTATCATGTCTAGGGAAGTTATTATATGAAATATGTGTTTGCATTGAGGTCTATCACTCCTTCCGTGGAGACTTTGTATCCGTGAGTGTGGAGTCGTCTATGATGGAATATTAATGAGAAGTCTATTGGTTCCTTCGCTGCACGGAGTATTATATTCACGCAATCGGCCTTATGATGATTTTTATGGGGAGTATTGACCTTATATCAGGTATGGCTTTGAAAACTTTATTTAATTTTGGCAAACATAGTTTTGGTCATGACAACATGCATGTTTTCTCAAGTAGCGACATAGCTAAAACCTTTATGTTATTATGCTTGAAGTGTTATGTTGACAAGGAAGACAACTTGGTGTGTTATGCTTACCTTAATGTTTATGATTTATATGTGTTGCATCTAAGTTAGCATCAATTGTTTGTTCTCTCAAAGCCCTTGCTAACCAAAACTCTTTGCCAAGTAGATTTGTGCTTGTGCATCCATACCCTGAAACCAATATCCTCCATATGAGTCCATCATACCTTCCTATTAGTGGTATTTTCCTACCACCCCTAAAAGTAGAGAAATTATGTGTTATCCTTAAATGTTCAAAATCTTCTGTCTTGTGCCTCTTGTTTAGCTCATGAGGAAGTAGTAGGTAATTCATGATCTTCTTAGGTTGGACAAGTTTTACCCCGGGATTGCATGTCTAATCTGCAAACCCATAATACGTGGACGAACTGGCATGAGTCGCCCAACTCGTAAGATAATACAACAAACAAACCCTCCTTCACGCTTGGTCTATGAGAAATCAGAAACTTTGGCAGTGATAAACAAAGGAGATTAAAGGGATGTGATCGTCCCCACTTGGGAGCCGTTCCATGAAACTTGTCCAGCTTGAGAAGTAATTGAGCTATCTATTAGCATTCGTTGACAAACTATGCACCTCCCAAAATTTATTTTCATTCTGTTTGATTTAAGGATAGCACATGAGTTTACCCTGCTTGCCTATAACAAGGCCTTTCTTTTACTTTTATGTTGAGTCGGTTTCCCTACTTCCTTCTTTTCCCAAAGAGAACAGACACTTGATGTTGATGAGGATTCATTCATATAATGTTGCATTAAGTTTTTCCATGCCACATCCTTGTTGACATTATCTTTTGATAAGTAAGTTGTTTGCGAAAGCTTATGCCAAGCAACCATCTTCCTTTGTGTTAGCATTTGCACTTCATGACTAATAACATGTTCTTTCAAAGCCTTCAAATTGTTTCATTATAAAGAGAAAGAACAAAAGTAAAAGTTATTAGTTGTCCTTTGACCAAGGATATGTTTGCCATAATTTGATGAGTCTTATCATCCCTACTTTTGATTATAATTGTTATTACTTTCTCATTAGGACCTTATGAGTTGAGGTTGCTGTTGAGGATGCTTGAGTTTGGTGAAGAAATCATGATGCTTCTCGTCCGTATTCTATTTATCGACACTTGACTCTCTAAACTTGTGGACATGTTTACCGAGCTTAGTATTCGCTTGGGGACAAGCGAGGTCTAAGCTTGGGGGAGTTGATACGTCCAAGATGCATCACTATTTTATATAGTAATTATTTCCTATTCATTGATATATTTGATGTTATGAGGCTGTTCTTATATTGTTTTGGCTTTTTTTACATAGGTTGCAACTTTCTGATGCCGAAGCAGCAGACGCAAGATTCATCGGTAAAAATTGGATGCTGAGTTGCTGAAACAGAAGTCCTCCAAATTACCTGGAAATCGACGGAGGCCGTTTTCCAGAAGGATGACGAAGACACGGAAAAGAGAAGCCAGAGGGGGGCCACAGGGTGCCCAGGAGGCCACCTGGCGCGCCCCCCACCTTGGCCGCGCCGGGAGGGCGCCTGGACCCATGGGGACACTCCCGTCTCCCCCCTCTGGCCTATATATGACTTGTCGCACTAAAACCCTAAGGAGAGGGGAGTTTCGCGAGTTCTGCCGCCGCTCCGTGGCAGAAACCTACAGAGAAGAAAAGGCATCTTCGGCGGGAAGATTCCGCCGGGCAGAACACCTCCCAGAAAGGGAGATCATCGCCATCGTCATCACCATCGTCACGGGCATCATCGAGATCATCATCAACATCATCCCCATCATCAGCACCATCTACATATTTATCCCATCTCACCTCACAAGTTTAACTTGTGTTGTAATCCGTACTATCTATCCTCTCTACTCTACCAGTGTTGATTGGTACCGTGTGATGAATGCTATCGAGTTTTGTTGGAGAAATATCATTGTGTTCAGATTGTTTATCATCTATTTATCCCCTCTGATCATGATCTCTTTTATGTCTGGTGAGTAGTTACTTTAGTTATTGAGGACACAGGAGAAGTCTAGTTGCTAGTAGTCATATGATGTTGAAGTAATATGTGTTGTTATATGTTTAAGTTGTGTTGTTATTTTCCTAGTGGTGTTGTGTGAGTCGAACACTCAACACTTCGCCTTATTCAGGACCTAGGGGAATGCATTGTGTATAAAGAATGCTTACGGTGGGTTGCTGGAGTGACAGAAACCTGAACCCCAGTTTGCACGCTTTTGCACAAGGGAACAATGGACCATTGCTCGTATTGCTATGGTTAGGCTTTTGCCTTAATTACTATCTTGTATTTGCGGATGCTTGCAAGATGTTTAATCATAAGAGTGTACTTATCTTAGTCTAGAGGTTGTACTAGCATAGATCTACCCACTCAACACTTATCAACGCAGCACATAGTACCGATGCGGAATATGGCGAAAGCACGTGACTATTTCTCCCGTGTGTCCTCAAGAACGCTTTAGCCTTTATAAGTTCAGTTTCCAGGCCTATCCTTTGCTCAAAGGGATTGGGCCACTTGTTACTCCCAGTGCCTTTTACTTAACTCTCTTTTACCTTTTTGTTGCTTATACCGAAAACCCGTAAAAAGTTATCTTTCAGTTCCTGTAGTTACTCCTTTGCCAAAGTCACTTACCAATACCTTATGCTCCTCGTTAGGTTCGACACTCTTATTTATCGAAAACGCTACAAATGATCCCCTACAGTTGAGGGTCATCAGGCACTCGGGCCCAAAGTGACAACCACTAAGAGCAACAAGTTGTAGCAAAGATGATAACCACCATACTAGATGATAGGCAACAAGCCCCCAAAAATCTGATGAACTATTACATGATCTAACTCATCCAATACCTACCATCCCCTTTGCCTACAGCAGGGAATTACTCACACATGAAAGGAGAAGTCATGGAGGGATGATGGAGTGGCGATGGTGATGACGATGGCGATGATTTCCCCTCACCGGAGGCCAAAACAGCCTCTAGATTAGCCCTCCCGGAGAAGAAAAGAGGATGGCGGCGGCTCCGCGATGAGAATTGGGAAAACGACTTCTGTTCTGGGGTTTCCTCGTGACGGGTAAAAATAGGGGCCAAGGTAGGTCATCGGAGGGGATGGGACCCACACAAGCGGCCTCCCGGTGTGGCCAGGGTCGAGGCCTCGCCAGCAGGGCGCCTGGGGCCCCGTGGTACCCCTCTGGCCCATCTTCTAGTCCATGACTCCTTCGGGTGCGTGGATTTTTTGTAATTTTTCAAGGAATTTTCTGAGGTACCTAAAAATCCGTATTCCTGCACACAAGAAAACCATACAGGCGGCTCTACTGAAAACATCGTCAGTCTGGGTTAGTTTCGTTCAAATCATGCAAGAATAAGGCCAAAACAATAGCAAAAGTATTTGGAACAGTAGATATGTTTGGGACGTATCAAGGCTTGACATTGGGCTGCCGAGAGCTTGTGAGTGCTGAGCGGCAGCCCCAGATACTTGCAGGGAAATCAACTTGTGGGGCAGCCAAAGTCACTCCCAAGCTCAACCAGTTGTTTTGTAACATCCCGGGTGTCACACTACAGTAATCCAACAATAATCACTTTGATTAAGACCAGGACATCTTGATTAGGCATGTGAGGATCACCCTTGATCATGGCTTGTTCAAATCAGCCCAGATTAAAAAAAATCCCAAATCTAAGTGGAAATAAAAATAACCAAAAATGTTGCAAACAATTTTATTAAATGCATAATAATCAGTAGGTCATATTAAAATTGAAATGGGTATTTATTAAAATGTTTTAATATCATAAAGAAACAAAAACAGTAGCTAGAGACCACCATTTAACACTTTAAATTAAATATTAATAATAAAATGAATTTATTTGTGAGCAAAACTTTTTGTGGCACTAAAGTATGGTGTAAAAATAGTACTAGAGCTTGTCACATATTTTACAAAAGTCATTTGGGTGCCAAACAAAAATAAAACAAAAAAAGAATAAAGAAAAGAAAACAAAAGAGAAAGAAAAATCCTATACTACGCCCTGGGCGAAGCCCACCCGGGCCCAACCCAACCCCTTTCCCCCATCCTCTACCTCTGTTCACGGGGGGCGCCGTGGCAGGCATCCCACGGCCGGCCACGCCCCCATCGTCGTGGCTTCGTCGCAGGCGAGGTTAAGGCCACCCCGAGCGCCCCCAAGCCCCTCCCCCAAACCCTAGATCGCATCCACCCCTTTCCTGCTCGTTTTCTTCTCCCCCTGAGCTCGCCCGTGCGCAGCCGTGGGCGCGCGCCGTCGATCCCGCGACCACCAGCCATCCCGCGCCGCCCGGTGACGTCTAGGAGCTTCCCCGTCGACGACTCGTTCGACTACGTGCATCGGTTCGAGCTCGGACGCCCTGCTGCCTCGCCATCGCGTCATCTTCTCCGCCACGGTCGTCGCGGCCGTCGCGTCGATCTCCACCACCGGCGCCTCCCTGGCCTCCCGAGCTCGTCATCGAGCACCGTGGTGAGCTCCTCTGCCGATTTCTCCCTTCCCCCGTTGAATTCGTCGCCCTTTGCCGCCGCTTCCGTCGAGCCCGAGTTCACGACCGCCATGGTCGGAGCTCTCTGTCCTGAGCGTGCCCGTACTGCTGCTGCTGCTCTCATACCCTGGTTGTTCGCGTACGGCTTGCTGTTGCGGCCGCACGTGCGCGCTCGTGCTCGCTGCCAACCGCCCCCGTCCCCGCTCCCCTGTTGGCCGGCCTCGCCGTGTCGTAGCTGGCCACTGGCCACTGGCCACGGCCACGGCCACGACCAAGACCATGGTTGTGTGCGTGCATGGTGTGTAGTGCGTGTGTGGTGTGTGAGATGTGTGTGTACCTGGTATGTGTGTGTGCTAGTGCATGGCCATGCCCCGCTCGCTCCTAGCTAGCAGCCGCTGCGGCTGCCATTGCAGCTGCCGTTGTTTGCTGCGGCTGCTTGCTACTGCTATATACAGCCGCTGCTGCTGCCTCTTACTACTCCGGATGCTAAAAAGAACTGCACTGAACCCTCTTTTTACAGGAACAAACAGCAGCAAAGCAACAACTAGATAAAGTTTTATGTGGATAAAAATAATATGTGCAGAAACTAGACCTAACCAGCTCCAATTTGTTTGATTGAACCAACCTCATTAGATGCATGGATTTAATCCTACAAAAATCACAAATTGGAACTTATTGCTAATTGAACAAAACATAGAAAAACAAAATTACTTGATAGCTACTTTAGGACTGTTAATATATAATATATAGAAATGTTTTATGAAAATTGAACCCATAGAATGTTAGTATACCTTATATGTGACAAATCATCTATAAAAAGTATCCCAATTTGAGCTATAGATCAATAGCTATTAGCTTGCAAAGAATGAATAGAATAACAGTAATCTGTAATTAACAATTTGTAGCACTGTTTAGGCAATGTTTTAACTGGATAAATGAAATGTTTTAGGGTTCAAACTTGTACCACATTCAAGACCACCTAAAACTAATCAACTTTGATATAGGGCACTAATTCATATGATTTATAAATCACTAGTTATAACAATTTGGAAACGGCTAAAAATGTTAATATTCTCAGACTTAGTCAATTTTTAGAAAACCCAAAGTGGGTCATTGACATATGGGTCACACTTTGACCTTGTTGACTTGACCCATTGGGCCCACATGTCAGGTTTGACCAGTCAACCTGCTGACAGTTGGGTCCCACCTGTCAGTTGACCAGTCAACTTTACTGTTTTGGATAATGTTAGATTTAATAATAAAAGAAATTCCTAAAAGCATTTAAATATCAAAAATTCAATATCTTTTAAACCGTATGTCAGATGGAAAAACTTTATGTATCAAAGTTGCTCAGAAAAATTCAACAAATACGGATACGTTACCCGTGTACCCACCGCACCCCTCTAACATACCGAACATCGAACATTTCCCCTCCGGTTCATTTGTCTGTCAGACGACCGGAGCCGGAAAAACTTTCCGGATGAAAATGATTTGTATTCGAAAGTTATTCTGAATGAATCAACGAGCATGGATGCTCTATCCACATGTCTGTCAGATGTCTCTAACACTGCAGACATGTAACCTTCCCCTCCGGATCATCTGTCCGGTAATCACCCGACATTGATGAGTCGTCCCCGGATAAATTCTTGCTCCGGGAAAATCTGCGTTAGATCCCCGTTGCTTTGTATCTGCTATGTCTTGAATTTGTATTTCTATTATTGTTGTGTATTTATTGTTTCTTCCCCCTCTCTTATTGGCCGGTAGTCCCGACGACCGCTGCCGATGCCCATGTGATCGACTACGTCGTCGACGACCGTACCCCTACCGCGAGCTTCCAGGCAAGCAGAGACATTCTCTTCCACAGATATCGTCTATCTTTTCCGTACTTTCTTGCACTAGGCACCGTTACTGCTGCTGCTACGTTACAATCATGTTCAATTGCATAGCCTGTCATTGTCACCCCTTGATGTACCTTCCTTTGCCCTATGCTGCCTTATAAATATATATATAATATTCAGCAGTAAAACCTGCACATTGTTAGCTAGGTTTAGAATAGCGGGCCGTGATCACTCTGGTGAGTGAAAGCGGATTACAAATATTATAACTACAACAGGTACGGATCAATACAAACGTCCTAGGGAACCTACAACGGCGAGACTCTACCGAGTCGCTTCGAGTTTGACTTACGCGTGGACGGACTCGTATTTCACTCTCGTCGGCTCAATAGCGTAGCATCACTGGGATGATACGAGGGTATTCCTCTTTAGTTCATTCCGTTGGTGTCTCGGCACCACCGGGGTGATACGAGAATATTCCTTTTTAGTTCATCCGCTGATGTCTCCGTCGAACCTCTTCAAGTGTACCATCGAGGGTGATTCCTCCTGGTTTCACTTGATGGTAGGCACTCGAATCAACTGGTGTCCTTACAGGTATGGAGTCGGGTGACCCAACGGTGCCCACGCAGGGTATCTTAGCAGAACGACAGGTCAGGTGTATTCCACCGGTGTGCGGCGGGCCTGGTACTGTTCGTGGCCGAGAGGTATCCTGTTGTACGAAAGTCGAGCTCTTCAAAGAGAAAACGCGCGACAAGGTAAGGAGACAGTTCACCTTGTTTGTAACCGCACGACTTGGTGGGACGTCAGGGCAGGCACCGATGTTACTGGTGGACCTGACTGCTGACGTTGTTCGCGACTCACCCGAATAGGGGCAACGATAACGGTTGTCCCGACAGAAAATAATAAAATGCTTAATGGGTTCGACGGATGACTTGCGTATCCTTTTGTCTTATACGCGCTGCCTACACGTGGGATAATGAGTTATGGGCTCATCTGCTTCATAGTCTCGTCCGAGGACTCTTCAGACGTCAGCAGTACCGCGGCCTGCACCGGGAAGTGGTGTTGTCTTCTTCGCTCAAGCGGTGTGTATTTGGATTTGATTTAACTTCACCGGTCAGCCTCGCACCGTGCAGGAGTACGTCGGGGTTAGGGTCCAAAGCCCCGCGTACATAGGATTTAGTCCGGCGGATGACCTCTCTGTTGAGTTTGAAAGATGGGTTGTGGAGTGTCGGATAGTCTCGGTGGAGCGTTCCCTAACAAGGTGCCCGCCACCTTGGAGATTCGTGCGTTGTAGTGTAACAGAAGTGCACCCCTGCAGGGAAGATTAATCTATTCAAATAGCCGTGTCCATGGTAACAGGACGCTTTATGCTGAAGCCAGATCCTACTACTACAAACTATTATTACTAAATTGTATGGTTCCGGGTTTTCTTCCTCACTGGGGAGTCGAGGAGGGGATCTCGGAGGCATTGTTAAATTATTACAACTTACTATTATACAATGCTGCAGCAACTTCTTATGCATTGTTACTTTATGCTTTATATAAACTGTTGGCTATTCTCTCCTCATGCTGCAAGACTCGTCGGAAGATGCTAGTCTTCGATAGGCCTAGCTTCTTACCCTTATTTTGATTTCTACCTTGCAGTCCTCTATATACAGCCTCCCCTTTCCATTTGATACAAATGCATAAATGCTTAGTAGCGGACGTAAGACTCGCGGGTATGCTAGATACTCACCCTTGCTTTATTTCCCCCCTTTTTGTTTTGTCTAATCGGCCGCTGCAGTCGTCGTTGGAGCCCAGGAGCAGGAGATCTCCGATGCCGACCACCGTAACATGAAGATCCCCGGTGCTTGCTTCATCGTGGAGTTCCCCCCTCGACCAGGAGTAGTTTGGAGGTTCCCAGGCAGGAGGCCTCGCCTTTTCGATCGTTGTTGTGTTTGTGCTAGCCTTCTTAAGGCAAACTTGTATCCTTGTGTCTGTACTCAGATACTATTGCTTCCGCTAACTCTTGCTTTCGAGCTGTTGTATTCGAGTCTTCGTGACCCCTGGCTTGTATTAAACAACTTGTATTATTTTATTTGTAGAGTTGTGTTGTGATATCTCACCGTGAGTCCCTGATCTCGATCGTGTACCTTGCGTGTATGATTACTGTACATGACTTGATTTTGGGGGCGTCAGGCAACAAGCCCCCATCAATCTGATGAACTATTACATGATCTAACTCATCCAATCCCTACCACCCCCTTTGCCTACAGCAGGGAATTACTCACACATGAAAGGAGAAGTCATGGAGGGATGATGGAGTGGCGATGGTGATGACGATGGCGATGATTTCCCCTCAACGGAGGCCAAAACAGCCTCTAGATTAGCCCTCCCGGAGAAGAACAGAGGGTGGCGGCGGCTCCACGATGAGAATTGGGAAAACGACTTCTGTTCTGGGGTTTCCTCGCGGCGGGTAAAAATAGGGGCCAAGGTAGGTCACCGGAGGGGATGGGACCCACACAAGTGGCCTCCCGGCGTGGCCTGGGTCAGGGCCTCGCCAGCAGGGCGCCTGGGGGCCCCTGGTACCCCTCTGGCCCATCTTCTGGTCCATGACTCCTTCGGGTGCGTGGATTTTTTGTAATTTTTTCTAGGAATTTTTTGAGGTACCTAAAAATCCATATTCCTGCACACAAGAAAACCATACAGGCAGCTCTGCTGAAAACATCGTCAGTCTGGGTTAGTTTCGTTCAAATCATGCAAGAATGAGGCCTAAACAATATCAAAAGTGTTTGGAACAGTAGATACGTTTGGGACATATCAAGGCTTGACATTGGGTTGCCGAGAGCTTGCGAGTGGTGAGCGGCAGCCCCAGATACTTGCAGGGAAATCCACTTGTGGGGCAGCCAAAGTCACTCCCAAAGGCAACCAGTTGTTCCAAGGAGCAGCGGATCGGGAAGGCCGCACACTTTTGCACATTGATCTGGAGGTCGGATGCGATGCCAAACTCGCGCATAATGGCTAAAAAGGTGCGCCTATCCAAATCATTTGGCTTTATGAAGACCATCACATCATCCGCGAACATTGAGGCTCTTTGCCTCAAGACACGGTTGCCTAGCGGGGAGAGAAGCCCCAGGTCAGTCGCCCGGGTGAAGAGACGCTGCAATGATTCCATGAGCAGAATGAACATCATCGGAGACAATGGATCGCCCTGCCGTAGTCCTCGTCGATTTTCGAGTTTGTCTCTCGGGACCCCGTTCATCAGAACACGCGTGGATGTCGAACCCAGCGGCCCAGAAATCCAATCTAACCACTTGGTGCTAAAACCGAGTACCACCAGTGTTTCCACGAGGAATGCCAAATTCGCCATATCAAAAGCCTTCGATATGTCCAATTTCAGCATGATGGTCGGCTCTCTGAGCGCATGCAAAAGTCTAGTCGTGGTCTGGACTAGCATGAAGTTACCATGTAGAGAACGACCGCGCACGAAGGCGCTCTGGTGCGGCCCTATTAGCCCAGGGAGCTCCTGCGCAAGCCTGCAGGCGAGCGCTTTGGCAAAGATCTTGCCCATGCCATGCACCAAGCTAATAGGGCGATAGTCCTTGAGCTCGCGGGCGCCCACTTTCTTCGGGAGGAGGGTGATTAAGGCTGCATTGATGGAACCAAATCCCCTCAGGTCTCCACGGTAGAACTGGTCGAACGCGTGCATGACGGTGGGCTTGATGATATGCCAGCAGACATAGAAGAATCTGCCAGTGAACCCGTCCGGACCCGGCGCCTTGTCCAACGACATGCCCTTGATCACTGCTTCGATCTCCTCTTCAGAAAATGGACTGTCCAGTCCGTGATCCCGCCCCATCGATGGGAGGTGCAGGGCCTCAAGGTCAAGAGAATGAGCGTGCGCCGGGTCTGAGCACAAGATTTTCTCATAATAGTCATCCGCAGATCTGGACAGCTCGGCATGCCCAGCCACCACCGCACCATCCACCTGCAAGGAGGTGATCAGGTTCTTGTGCATCCTGTGGCTGGCCGACTGGTGAAAGAACTTCGTAGCGGCATCGCCATCCTTCAGCTGCAGCAGCCGCGAGTGCTGCCTCGCCAATGTTCTCTCCATGGAAGAAAGGCCCAACATCTTGCGTTTGAGGAGCCTCCTCAGATCAATTTCTGCCGATGAGAGGATTCTAGACTCCATAGCGACATCGAAACGTAGGATCAACTCTAGCGCAATGTCAATCTGGAGCTTAATATTGCCAATCCACCTAGAGCTCCACTTGGAGAGCGCCACCACTGTCTCCCACAACTTCTCGTCAAGCTCACTATATGGCTTCTCCTACTGTGCTACGGAGTGCCAGGCCTGATCCACCACTTCAAATAAGCCCTCGGCTTTGGACCAAAAGCTTTCGAAGCGAAAGCGTCGCCCACTTTGGAAGTCCACATTCAGATCCAAGAGCAGCGAGCAGTGATCCGAAGTGGTTGTAGACATTTTCAAGAGGAGACTGGTAGGATAGATGTCCTCCCATTCAGAGTTGCAAAATGTGTGATCAATCTTCTCCTGAGTGGCCTGCATGCGCTCTTTGGACCACATATACCGTCTACCATTGAGGTATATCTCCTTGAGGAGCAAGGAATTAAGGAACGACCTGAATCTCCTAAGCATTTGCATGTTCACGACCGCATTGCTCTTGTCATGCGCATTGGCAAGCACGTTAAAATCCCCCACAAGCAGCCATGCCCCAGCATGCAGATCTCTCACATTGTTGTAACAGCCCAGATTTCACAAAAATTGAAAATTTTATTTTTGGTGTGAATTGTTTGATTGTCTGATTTGTTTGCGGTGTTTGCATCCCCGATTTATCGATCGGGGATTATTTCCCCCCCTCTTATCTCGTACCGGACGGAGACCGACCCTTGCCACCCTCACACTCGACCTTTGTGACACCGGGTTTCACCGATCACCGTCGCGAAAAACCCGCCAGACCAGTCGTAGCCAACGGAACGAAAAACCCCGTATAATAAGTAAACGAGATATTTTTATAGCGCACCGGAAAGTGTTCTTGGAACGGTTCTAGCGCAAGGTGAACGCCGCCGTCTCGACGCGCTGATCGCGCAGTTCAAAGTTTTACCCGAATCGGAGGTCCTGCGGACCCCCGGCGGTCAGAAACGTAAACACCACGCGCGCGAGAGGAAAATCGGGGATGTTTTTGAAAACTGCCAGCCACCTGGGCTATATAAATACCACCACTCCCCCACCCCTTTCTAGGGTTTCCCTAAGCCAAAATTGCAGCCACCCCCTCCACTTTGCTTAGATTTTCCCAGTTTATCCCAAAATCCCGAAATCCTAACTCCCAGGCGATCTGGACCGTCGGATAGGCCGATCCAACGGCCTGGGTGCGCCCTAGCTCTCCACCTCCTCTCTCCTCTCCTCCTAGCCGCCGCCTGCACCGTGGAGCCGTCGCGCGCCTTGCTCCTGCGAGCTCACTGCCGGGCCGCCACCTCCCTCCTCTCCCTCTTCTCTTCTCCCTCCTCATCTCCTTCTCTCCACTCACCCCTCCTCTCTCTGTGCAGCACGCGGAAAGCCGCCGCCATGGAAGCCCCGTCCAGGAGCTTGACGGAGCCGCGCCCCGCCTCAAGCCTTCACGCCGGAGAGCCCAGCCACTGGATCTGGCGGCGCCGCCCTCGGATCGGCCGCCCTGGACCCATGCGCTGCCGCCTCGCCTGCTAGGGCCCCGCCGAAGATGGCCGAAGGTCGCCGCTGCCGTCGACGGGAGCTCGGCCCGATCGGGGTCGGGCGAGCGGTTGACAGCCGCCGGCCTCCTGGGCCAACCGGCCCCCTTCTCGCGGCCCGGTCCACTAGCCTCCTTGGCCCAGGCGCCCGAGCTAGCCTAGCCGCCTCTGGCCAGTTGGGTCGGCCCAATGGTGAGCCTGAGGCCAGCCCCTCTTTTTTCCGTTTTATGTTTTTCTATTTACCTCTGATTTCTGCTAAGTCTGGAAATAAACTGCTGCTCATGTTGTTTTGCGTTGAAGTTTGCGAGTAAACCGTAGCTCGGATGGCGTTGCGCCCAAAAGGAAAATTGTTTAGTTTTGTGTGTACTTCAGTTCATCTTTTGTGAGCATTTTGATTTGAGTACATCTTGATGTTGTTAATCTCTGTTGAAGTGGGCATCAGGCTGTTAATTGCTATTATTTCCTGTTAGTGTGCTGCTGCTGTTATTTTATTACAAGTTTGCATGGTGATTGTGACACATCCATGAGGCCTATTGCATTGATTCTTTTTTGCATATTGTTAAGCATCATGTCTACTTCCATTACATGTATTGCATTGTCATGTTTGCATTCCTGATCATAGTTATTTTTAGCTCCAAAGTTGTTATGCCACTGTTTTTGACAGACACCTCTGTTTTTGTCTGAGTCTGTAACTTGCCGATGCCATGTTGCACACTTAATATCTTTTGATCTGTTATGCCTATGACCTTGATTCTTGTTTGTACCTGATCACCATCATGCCTAATCCATGCTCATATATTGCTATGGCATGTTGCTGCACTTTTGCATATAGTTTTACCCCTGTTTGTACAGCATGAAAATAACAGTTTCTGCCCTGTTTTCCTGATTTTCACTAAGTCTTTGACCAGTAATGTTTTATAGCTTTTGTGTTGCTTATAACTAGTGAACCATGATGTATTTTTGCATGATTCCTTTTGCCATGCCTTCCTTGCCATGTCTACTTTAATTGCATATTATTTGTGAGCATGTTTGCATTCATTATCCTGTTTATGCATTGCTCTAAAGTGTGCTACCCGATGTTGGCAGATTGTGTTCCAAACTTGTTTTGCTTGTATCTTTTTATCCGTAACTCCGTTTGGAGTGTTCTTTATATGTAACTTGATTAATTTTTCGTGTGATTTGTGTTTATGCTATTGTTTTCTGCTGTTAACCAACCTAAAATATGGTTTAGGGCAGAACAGTACCAATTACTTAAATTGTCGTGGAGCACTTAATGTTATGTCATGTTTAGGTTGTGCCTCACTTAACTTGACTAGCATAGATAGTTTACTTTGTGCTTCACCTTTTGTCATGTTTGTGTGCTATGCCATGCTTGAGTGAGATGCCATGTTAACAACTTTGTTGATCACCTGTAGCTAAACAACTTGAACCTTTCTAAATGTGAGGTATCGTCGTGTGTGACGAGTACTCCACTTAACCTGTTAGTAACTGCTCTCGACGATAGGTGCGATGTCTCGTGTTTCCTTCTTGTTGATGCTTGATCGTGTTTGCTTCGTAGTAATAGAGTGCTTGCTCATTGATTGCTTTCTAGTGTTTACCCTCCTGTGTGCTTCCGCGGGTACCTCTCGGAGACGATGCGAGCTTGCGATCAACTACACCTTCGGAACCCGACTTATCAACAGGCAAGGACTATACATTACTTATGATCCATTCTATTTAAACCAGCGGTTTGCCAACTAGTCTAGGTTAGGTTCGATGTTTGATCCTACCACATGTTTACAGCCTATTTCAAACCGATACAGCCATGTCCCCTCCCAGCAAACCTTGTTCTGCTATGTTACTATTGCTCGTTGCTCAGCCCCTACTTAGTATGCATGCTTAGGATTCTACGATGTTACCCTGTTACTCCTTGGTTTGGGCTATCACATTATTATATTATTGTGGATGATATGATTATTATAATGTTGACTATATTCGACGAAGGATGCAAGGTCTAGGCTATCCCGCCCCGACGCTTTGTTCCATTCGAGTCACCTAGGATCCGAGTTCCGGGTATTGGTTTTAAGACTGAGCGTGCCTAGCCCTGTGTGGGATGCTATGGGGTCCCCTCTTCTTACCTATCTAGCTTCAAACATTTCTAGTGGTGGCCCAAGCTGATTTTACCATTTGAAAACCGTGTGTGTGTCTGTCGGGTAGCTCCTGGCAGATATATTTTTTTAAACAACTCGGACCAGCGGGGACATGGTTTCCTTGTTGGTCCAACCTGGCCGGGTGAGGACTCGGACTCATATGAGAATTCACCGGTTATCCAAACCCGAGTCATACGGTAGAGACTAGATCGAGAGAGCGGCCGGCTCCTGAGATGGATGTCAACTCACCGGGGGCCACCCGGATTTGTTCGTTGTTAGCTAGAGGGACTTGTCGTTTCGGATCTCTCGGAACTAAATCATAAAATGGTTGCCTGTGATGGGTGGAAACTGAGAGATATGGGCGTGCGTGCGGAGCCTTGTAATGGGAAGTTGGTACACCCCTGCAGGGTTAAATCTTTTCGAGAATTCGTGTCCACGGTTATGGACGACTTGAGACCTACTCCTTGTTCATAGACAACATCAACTGAGATAACCTTAATATAACTTGATCAACGTGTGTGTGCCATGACTGCTTATTCTTCGTCGGGATGCGAAGAGGAGGACAAGGATAGGATAGGTGTTATGTTTGCGTAAGTAGCTGATAGCAGACTTGTTGGAGGCGATTCCTCATCGAATGCTTGGCTTCTTATCTTACTCTCTAAATCGTTAGCCACTTCATAAATGCTAGTGCGGCAGCAACCTCACCACTTACCCCATCCTTACCGTAAACTACTAGTTGTCCTAGAATGACGAGTGATGAAGTCCTTGCTGGGTCAGTTGACCACTACAGTTGGATGCTGAGTACTTCTGTACTCATGATACTACCCCCCAAACTCTTTTCAGGGTTCTGATCGGCAACAGGTATGGTGATCGACGTTTCACATGGAGACTCGATGACGACTAGTTAGGTGGATCCCGACGGAGGGCCTGGACCCGTGTGGTTATAGGGATTGATGATTTTCTCTTTGCTAGTAGGAATTTGATTGTAGTCTGTACTCAGACATGTATCTTCCGCTGTTGTATTGTATTAAGGCAGTTGTATGCCGATTGTATGAGATGTTGTATCCTTGTATCTTTAATGTTGTGATATCATGTTGGAAATCCAGGGCATATGGCTATGTCATATGTCGCGGTGGGACCGATATGTGCTTCATCCCCGGATCTGGATGGAAACATCTAGATCTGGAACAGTACCGCATATCGGGCCTTACAATTGCGCAGCTCTTGGAGGAAGAGCGTTTTAGCGTCATCTCCCTGGGCCCATAGACCCTAGTGGGCCACCATGGGCTCGATCCGTCCTGCTGGACTAGAGTGGTGAGCGTGTTCTCCGTTACATGCTGACTCGAGAGACTAACCGCGGTGCGATCCCAGGCCAGGATTATACCCCCACGTGTCCCAGAGGCCGGTAAGTAAAAAACTCCTGGAGTTTATTCCCCATGCAATGCCCAACAACTAGGGCGTCCACAATCTCCAATTTAGATTCCTGTAAGCATACAATGCTTGCACTGGAATCATAGACCACCTGACGCACCACCGAGCGGCGTGGAAGGGAGTTGAGACCTCGCACGTTCCACGCAAAAACTTTCAACGGTTGTGCAGCCATAGGAATGCCCTACCATAACCCAAACGTCCAGACGTGCGTCTGGCTTAAGCCTCGACCCCCACCACAGGCACATCCTCGAGCAGTGGTGCACAAGGCGGATCCCATCCAAATAGACCCACAATCGCGGCAATGTTTTCCTGAGACAACGGCTCGGAGAAAAGTTCAAGGTAGAGCTGAAGATCCTCATCGGAAATTAGCGCAGCTTCATTAGCTATCCCCAACTGGCGGATAAGGGCGACCTGTTGCTTCGAAGCCGTCCCACCCCAGTACTTGGCGATGCCCACACTATGGCGAGGCGTGACATTGTCCAAAGGTCGCTTACGGCGCGGCTTTCTCGCTCCCACTGGCTTGCTGGCCAGCACAGGCGTGAGCGCACGACGGATCCCAGAGCACAACGCCTCCACTCATTCCTCCAACGATAGCAATTTGGGCGGCGTACGTGGCTCAGTCTGATCCACCAAGCGGGCATCCGAGAGGCTAACCAGAACATGCTCAAAGGGGGTATACAGGACAGAGGTGATCGACGTACCCTCCCCATGCAAGTCCTTGTCGTATCCCAAAGAAGGAAGGGACAGCGAGGGGGTTTCATGCATTCTTGGCACGGTACCAATCCAGATGCAGCGCATGCACTCCCAGATGCGTCCACCGGGCTAGCGTCCTTGGGCACCGCGCCATCCACCTGCAGGGGGTGCAGGGATTGCAGGTCCCCAACTGGCTCGACAGCACTCCCAGGCACGGGTCCCGCCATGGATGGCCGCGTTGAACCGTCGCGGAACACGTCTCCACCTTCTATACCTATCCCCACATGCCCATCAACGGCTCCACTGGCAAGCGACAACGGCGAGGTCAGCACTGCCAAGCCCTCAGAGACCCTTGTAGGAGAGGTCGAGGAGGCCACCTGGCTAGCTTGTACCTGGGACCCCGAAAGGGTAAAGCAGACTGCAAAGCACTAGCTCCCACAAGGGCCTACAAAGCGCTACCCTCCAACTCAGAAATTTGAATCCGCTTTGACCCAGACTGTCAAAACCCTCTGTTAGGTATGTGCTAGGATCAAGTCTCACATTGCATCCTTTTAAAAATTTCAAAAAGAAATTGAAATGGGAGAAGAAACCCCCCCCATATGAATTTAATTCAAATGGCCACAATAAAAGTTTCTCCAAAAATCCCTTTTGCATTTTTGAAAAATCCCATAAATGAGTGTGATCACATATCAAGTGATGTGGGACCAATCCCATGCTCATGGATTTTTCAAATATTCAAACAGGAGCATGGAATTAAATTTAAACCTTATTTGAATTAAAGTTCAAATTATTTGAATTTTAAAAATGCCCAAACTTTATAAGTGGCTAGCTACATGCATTTCAAGTCCACATAAAAATTTGGGGCATTTTATAAAATGGTTTGCTATTTCAGCAGAGCCAAAACAAATAAATAGAAAAAAAAGGAAAGATTAAAAAGAAAAAAAAACAGAAAGGCTTACCTGGAAGAAGCCCAACTAGTTCCCCAGCCGACCCAAACCCACCCCAGCCGTGTCGTCTTCCCCAGGCGAAGGCACGCACAGCTGCGTGGTGACCATACCGTGGCCGCCGACCTGCCCCTGGCCACGCAACTGCCTCCCCTCTCTTATCCTTGCGCCACGACGACGCTCTGGAAGCCCTCCGTCCATTCCCCCCACCTTGGGAGCCATCTCCCTTTCTCTCCCGCTCGTTTTCGTCGCCATTCGAGAGCAGCCGTGGAGCACGCCGCCGTCTTCACGTGGCCACCAAATTACGCCGCCGACCCCGCCTCCCCAAGCTCGCCACCACCACCAGAGCAACCGCGGTGAGATGCTCGCCGTTTTCCCTAACCCCGCAACGCCTAGCTCCTCCTCTACCTTGACCCGCCATGGGAGAAGGAGCTCGCCGTCGCCATGGCCTCCGGTGAGGCTGCTACCTTGCTCCATCGTCCTCGCCGTGATGTCCATTACATAGGTGGCATCTCCAGGAGCACGTCCAGCTAGTACATGGTCAAGCACGGGATCTGCAGCGACAACTGCGTCAAGGTCGTGGCTTCTCCGCCGCTAGGGCTTGACGCCGGCGACGCTCTGGTGCCTCCCAGTGAGCCTGCCCTACACCAAACGACGCACGATGCTTCAAGCTTTCGAACGCACCAAGCCACGCCCCTCCTGGTGGCCGGAAACCTCTCACCGGCGAACCTCCGCCGTGCTGGATGCTCGTCGTCGACGTACCGCCGGTGAGCTGACGTGGCTAGGCTTTGACGCTAATTAACCACCCCCTGGGACACTTACAGGTGGGCCCAGGGCCCCCTCTAATCTCTCTGTTAATTTAATTAACTTGGATTAAACCCAGAGAGGCTCACAGCCCTGGCCTAAAGATTAGTTTGACCAAAGTCAAACCCCTGAGGTCATGCCGACATCACAGTGACGCAATAAACCTTTTTCTAATTTAAGGAATAATCAGGAAATTCCAGAAAATGAATTAAACTTTGGAAATTCATAACTAATTCATTTTAACTTCAAATTAAACATATAATATATGTAAAATTATCAGGAAAATGCAAGGATTCTGAATATGCACTTTGTTTTCATGTTTGCCCATTTTAAAATGGGGGGACAGAAGCAAACATGCATATTAACCCTTTTAAATTCAAATATGGAGTTTGAATTTGCAACTCAAATGCAATATACTTCATTTAAATAGAATATTCAACACATCAGCACCATGAACCTCATGCTATAACATCATATCATGTGATTGTGCATTGTCAATAATATTGATTGCTTGTTTGTGTTGTTTTCTATCGAAAGAGGTGGAGCCGGAACCCGAGATCACCCCCTCCGTTGAAGATACCATGTACGACCCTCGTCAGCAAGGCAAGCAAACCCCCATTGATCATGTCGATAAAATCCTACCTCCCTCTCAGTCTCGCTTATGCATTGTGTAGGATGATTACCATGATACGTGTAAGAGCAAGTTTTCCCCCCGAATGTTTTGGACATTGTTGGACAAAACGGTAGTCGAACTAATATTGTTTTCGAGTATAGACAGATACTAGGTTCCAAAAGAATGGAGTTTGAAAGTAGAAGGTCGAAGGACAACTCACTACAGCGAAACTGCAGTCAACTACCGAAACCTTTGAAGGAAGACGACCCCTAAAAATGTCGTCGAGAAAGAAGAAGCTCTTGAGTAAAAGCGCAACGAGGAGAAAGCTGAAGCTGGTCAAAGACTTAGTCTTTTTACTAGTTTCTCTTTGTTTTCTTGAGTCGTAGGAAAAAATGTACTATCAAGAGGGGTTTGCTAGTTGAGATCTTTGTCGAAGTGAATTTGCTCTGCTCAACCTAAACCCACGAAAAGCCTACCGAGAGAAATCTTACTGAGCCGAGTGAATATCTCAAAGGCAAAGTCATCGCACTTCGTGCCCTCGAGAGAGAACTCGTTCGGTAAGTCAGCTTACTTGTTCCTCAAGTAAAGTTGTGCAGTGATTGAAATCCGACCGTTGTGGACACGCGTCAAGCGGTTGCATCGGGTCACTTCAGTCATTTTACCCATAGGGATCGCCACCTATAAATACCCTGCACCTACCCGCCATTTCAGGTCGGCTGCTCCACTGAAGATTCTAAGACAGAAGTACTATGAGCATCCCAAGAGAGATTCATCGAGAGAAAACCAAAACCCAAGTCTGAACTGAGTTGAGCAATTCACAGAGACTTAGGTCGAGATTAGCCGATCTTTTTATCTTGGAGAACTGCAAGTCTCCTAGATGGTTAGGCGTCGCCTATCAAGCAGTCGAAGAGAAATTGTCACTGCTGAAGGAAGTTTGTAAAGGTCTCGGAGATGTCCTGAATCATATACCACGAGTGAAAATTGGACAAGCTCGAGGAGTTTGTTGCAGTGGAGAATAGGACGGAGAGAGTTTTGGTCCAGGTGTTCAATCACCAGTCCCTCCAACCAGACGTAGCACTTTGCAGAGTGTGAACTGGTTTACCAAACATCATCGTGTCAGGCTCGTTTTCCTTCTCGTATTTACATTCTGTATTTACTCGTTGCCTGTTCGCCTTCGATGTTTTCCTTCGCTCCCAATCCTTTTGACCCATGCATGTCTATCGATACTGTATTTCCATCGAGATGCCCGTAGTCCTTCGTAGTTTGCATGAATTCCTTCTAAGTTCCTTAGAATTTTTAGAAGTGATCATTCACCCCCTCCCCCTCTGATCATTCTTGAGCTTTCAATTGGTATCAGAGCTAGGCACTCCCTACGCTCTGTGTATTTTGGTCTAACCGCCTGGAGTGTTTTCAAGAATGTCGTTTGCAGTTGTTCGCTCGGGGGAACCGATTCCTATTTACAATGGGAAGGACTATACTTATTGGAAGGACAAAATGAAGAGGAACATCATGGACATCAAGTCTGCCGCTTGGTAAGTTGTCAAGAATGGTGCTACTGTCAAGGACAAAAGTGTTATCACCCCTGAAGAGGCAAAAAAGATTTCCCTTGATTCTGAAGTCTGGGTGTTCATCACAAACCATCTGACTCCAGAAAAATATCATGAAGTCAAGAATATTTCTACGGCCAAATGTGTCTGGGACTATCTCGAGAAGATTGGTGAAGGTGTCTCTACTTAGAAAGATGCTCGTATTGACACCCTTCAAAGCAAATTCTATCGATTCAAGAGGCACGAGGGAGAGAAAGTTAACTCACAATAGACTCACTGCTCTGTCAAATGAACTGATTTCCCTCGGTGCCGAAGACATTACCAGTCGGCTTGTTGTGAGAACTTTGCTCCGTTCCCTTCATGATTCCTTCGATCACATTGTGTTGATGATCAAGGAAAGGACTGATTTCAAGGATCTTGTTGCCGCTGATATTCTCGAGAGACTAAACACCGTCGAGATGGAAGAAGAAGAAAAACGAGATGTCAACGAAACTCGAAGAAAATCTCATGCACTCAAGGCCAAAGCTTCACATCATTCCTCTCCTGAAGCCAGTTCTGAATCTAGAGGTGCCATAGATGACCCCGAGAATATTGGAAAAGATATGGCACTGATAAAGAAAAGATTCAACCGCTTCTAGGGAAGGAATTTGTAAGGCCCCCGATGCGGTGCTAAGTCAAGTTAGTCGCTTTCGCGTCCCGCTCGAGTTAGTAGCGCATAAAAGTCCACCGACTCACGACACTCGCACTCGTGTCGCTGTCGGATTCTCGACAACAGATATAAGAACAATGAACTTTATACTAAGACATAAATATATAGAGTACAGGGCACACATCGCCACTGGTAATTATTACATCATCTCAGAGGTCCATGGACCCAACGGTACATCATGCAACAAGCAGAAGACAATCACGACCGAGTACGGTCAAAATCCAAATGGCCCTAGAGAGGGATACACATAAGCAAGTCCACCCACGGATCGTCGAAACCCAACTATAAGATCTACTGTGCGAAGTCATCCGCATCGTCGTCCTCCAGGGGCACCTCCACGAAGTATCGTCTGGTGCTCAGGTCGAGGTAGTAGTCAACTGTAGCGGCCGATCAGGAAAAACAGTAAAAGCACAAAAGGAAAACGGGGGTGAGATTATATCATTACAGGATAACTAACTCCCTACGGTAATACAAAGTAAATGTAAAGGTTGCAGCCGCACTAGCATATATGGTGGCTATCGTTTTATTTGAGTACAGGTAAGATCCAAGAATGCACGTCACATCGTGTCATAAGTCTGCTATTCACCTACTTAAGTCAAACATAACACAACCTGGATCTTCTCTTGGTCCCCCTGGACGAAGAAAAGCAACCAAGGCACTCCCACGGTAGGCAAGTTTTAATTATGATTCAAATTGATTTATTCTATGAACAAGGAGTAGGTCTCAAGTCGTCCATAACCCCGGACACGGCTTTTTGAAAATATTTAACCCTGCAGGGGTTTACCAACTTCCCGTCATAGGCTTCCTCTTGGCTAGGTAAGCGCCTGAAACTCCAGAACGTCAGAGTCCCTCTAACTAACAACGCAGAAGTCCGGGTGGCCCCGGGTGAGTCGACATCCAACTCAAAAGCCGGCCGCGCTCTCGAATCGGTCTCTACCGTATGGCTAAGGTCGGGTTTAGTCTCACCTAAATAACAGGGGACTTCCCTAGCTCACCAGTGTGGACCAACTAGAGGAACTATGTCTCCGTTGGTCCGGGTTTTTTCGAAAACTGCTGGGGTACCAACCAAGCACACACACGTTTGCAAATAGTAAATCAGCTCGGGCCACCACTAGAATTGTATGAAGCTAGGTAGGTAAGACAAGGGGACCCCATAGAATCCCACACACGATTAGGCACGCTCGTCAAGAAACACAATACCCAGAACTCAGGACCTAGGCGACTCAAATGGAACAAAACACCTGGTGGGAACATCCTGGTCTCCCATCTTTCGTCAAGTATAAATTAACATCATAATAATAATGAATATCAACCAACTTCTTTAATAACATGATATCCCAACAATAGCATAGGGTAAGCGGCTGAGCAGCGGTAACTTAGCAATACAAAGTTTTGCTGGGATGTGGGGATCATGGCTGTTTGGTTTTTTGAGTAAGGCATAAGCAAGGTGGATAGGATCAAACAATCGTTCTAGACTACAGCTACGCAGGTAGGCAGAAAGGTACCAAGTAATGATATAAATCTTCCCCTTGCCTGGGTAATCGGTCGTCCGAGCAGACGTAGAAGGGTCCTCGGGCTCGGTGTCGGAAACCTCCACGTAAGTCTCCTCGGCAGTCTCAGGTGCTAACATAAGGTACCGGCAAAGGAAAACACACGAGTAAAACTCGAGACCAACAATGCTCAAGCATGGATGAAATGAACAGGTTTAATAGATCTGGTGGGACCCTATCTAGTCAAATTTAGATGAAGGTGTTGACGACACGTCAACAACTCCATATGAAATTACTTATATTTTTATGGCTTTGGTCATAGCCTTAATTTTTGGTGTAATTAACATGGCAACATGACATGGCATGAAACAACAACAATTTAACAGTGATAAGCATCGTGAAATAAATCTATCGATTCCGGAGACTGAAAGGTGTCGACAAGGGTTGACACCTGGAGAAGTATCAAGGTGTAAAGAGAAGGAAAAGAAAAGATTCAGCATGGAAAACTTCTACACCTTGCCACATGTGTTGTCAAACACACCTGGGGCCCATGCAGTCTCCTTGACTTTTCATTGGCTAAACACTTGTGATGGAACCACAAATGAGTTCACAAGGAAAAGAAAAGAAAAGAAAGAAATAAGAAACAAACTGAGGATGAACAACATCTTCATTTTTAAGTTGCTCAAACCCCTGATCGGACCTCTCCATGATGATCAGTAGATTCTCCTACCCCAAAACCATATATGGGATGCCCAAAATGTTCAGGGGGTCACTTAAACATGCAAACCAGGGAGAAATTTGAATTTGAAATCAAATTCAAATTCAAACAGAAAAAGAAAGAAAAAGAAAAGGGGGAAAACCCCTGCTGGGCTGGTTTCGGGCAATCTGGCCCAACTCCAAATCAGCCAGTGGGCTTAGCCCACTTCGCAGCCCAGCCACCAGCTCTGCCCATCCCACCTAGTGGCCTAGCCCACTGACCCATGGGGCATGGGTGTCAGCCAGCGAAACAAAATGAAAAAGGGGGCACGCCGACTGGGACTCGAACCCACGCCTCGCTCTTGTCTCCACAGCCCCTTGACACTGCGCTATGAAAGGCTCTCTGAACAAACAGACGTCGCAGCAAAGATAAACAGAGACTACGCGAAGAAAAATTCAGACGAGCCCAAACCTGTCGACGGCGAGACATTGCGGCGAGGCTGGCCTCACGCACATGACGCCGGCGATGTTGTTGCTGCATGGAAATGGGACCTGGCACAAACGGCTACACGGGGAGCACCTGCCCGTCCACTGGGAGGCCACGGTCAGGATGCAGGGCTCACCGGAGCATCACTGCCGCAGAACGACTACATCTTCAGACAACCACCGCGCAACCAAACATTCGGGCGACCCGTGCGACGAGCACACGGCGGCTCCGGCCATGGGATTGCTTGCAAAAGTGAGAGGGCATGTACCACGATCATGTGGGTGCCCTGGCCCAGACCTGGATCTCATCGGAGGGGATGCCAGGTTCGCCTGAACCCATGGCGGGTCTGACTGACAAACATGCGCAAGTTTCAGACGCGGCGACTCCAACCTAGCTACACGAAAAGGGAGCTCATTTGGCGCCAAAGACACGCCCTGGACAAAACATTGAAGAACAAGATTAGAGAGGAGACATCACATAGCTACTAGTCATGGAATCATGGTCCAAGGGGGGCTACTCACGGCACATCCGGGAAGCGTCCATGGTGGTGGGGAAGCTCTCGGAGGTCAATCCTCCCTCCGACAGGGTGCCGGGAAGAGGTCTTCTGGTGCTCCCGATCTTGGATGCGCGGCGGCGGCGGAACATAGAGGTATTTCGTGATGCGGGGTTCTCCTCGAGGGTTTTTGGTACGAAGAGGTAATATAGGAAAAAGGGGCAGCCAGGGGCCACCCAGGGCTCCCAGGTGCCCTGGTGGCGCGGCCAGGGGTGGGGCCGCGCCACCTGGTCGCCTGGGCGCCAGGTGGGGCCCCCTAGCCCTCCCTCGGGGTTCCGGAAGCTTTCATCTCGTTGATTTTTATTCTGGTTTTCCTGGAATTTTTGGAGCACTTTAAATTGGGGAAAAATCACTGCAACTAAAAGACATAAGCAGACATAAACTGCCATTGGGTGCACTGAGTAATAGGTTAGTCCAAATATGTGTAAAATGATATAAATGTGTAGCAAATCTTGTAGCAATGTACCATAAAAGTGCATGGAACAAGCAGAAACTATTGATACGTTTGGGACATATCAGTACTCAACATAAAGAAAGATGAAAACTATCATGATGTATGCAAATGTATGCCTCTACTAGTGTAGCATGATATGCAATGATACTAGCGCGTCATGTAGCAATAATAAGGGCAAAGCCCAACTATCATGCGGCTCCTCGATCAAGCAAAAGCATGTATGACATGAAGATCAAGTCATGAGATGGTGGATGTTGCTTGTCAATGTATCTCGGAAAGGCTATGGAAATGCCTTGATAGGTAGGTATGGTGGCTGTTTTGAGGAAGATATAAGGAGGTTTATGATGACAGAGCGTATCGTGCCAAGGGTTTGGATGCACCAGCGAAGTATGCGCCAACTTTCAAGGTGAGAAAGGTCAGTACACGGTACCGAAGAGGCTAGAAAAATATGGAAGGTGGAAGTGCCAACAATCAAATACTTGCATTAGTCTGAAGAATGCATGCACTTATTATAGGTAACTCTCTATCTAATCAGGAGGTTCACAAAGAGACGGGTTTGGTTATCCTTGCGCATCCTTGACCCAAGGTACATGCTGGTACTCTATATATTCCAACCCCTCCAGAGGTTAGCGATCCATGTAGTATCTAGAGTTCTCAACTATTTTTTGTAGTTTTCGAAAATAAGCACGGATTGCCCAAAATACGACACCTATCACTAATAGGCTCAAGCTCTTGGCACCAAAAGTCCAAACATTACTCAAATCAACACCTCAAAACTATTGCATGTTACTACTCCACTTGTAATAGCAACCTTAATTACCTACTGATACGCGAGAGAGGATAATGGCTTCTCGCCCTTTGTTGGTTACCCCAAGTGGAAGGTGAGATGTAGGGTAGCAGCAAATTTTCCCTATGTAGAGGATAGGGTTTGTCTCCCGTAGGACTCCGGCGATGGTAAGTAGGTGTTAGCGGCGGACCTGACGTGGACCTACACACAACACAATTAACTATGCTCCCAACGAAGTTCGGAGAGGTTGTCAATCTCTCCGGTCTTGTTGTTTACAAAGGATAAAAAACACAGGATAATGATAATGATAGCAACTGAAACTAAATACTGAAAAGGGAAATAGCTTGTAAACAATGATGAGAATATGGATCGGGGTCCCGTGATGTTCACTAGTGATATCTCTCTCCCAAAAGACGATAAAACTGCTATGTGAGGTAAACAAATTACATAAGGGAAATTGACAGGATTATAAACGCACTGCAATGCTAACTATGCTACAAAATAAAGGAAGAGGCTCATAAGCATGGGAACTACGCCAAAATAAGTAGACCAAAATCCATCTACATCTACTACTAATCATCCACCTTGAGATATTTACCCAGAACATCTCGCTGATATTAAGTTGCGAGCCCCACCCAAAGTGTAAGCCCAAAGCAAACAGACAACTGCATTAAAAATAACTTTGCGTAAAGTAAACAATCCTTTCAACCGCGGTTACAAGCACCATTGTTTCCCCCTTGTGGCCACAGCACATCCCCTAGACTCATATTTCTGTCACTCAAGCGTGTCATCAGGGGGCATGTACCCACAATCGAGCATAACGTTCCCTCTTGGATTCACTACCTATTACTTTGCCAAAGCAATAAACAACAACGGATAACATGCACGAATTACTTAGGAACAAAAATATAAGAGATCAAACCAAATATATTACTCTATCACAATCTGAACATAATCACATACTCCATCAGATCCCATCAAACTCAGCATAGCGACAGCAGAAGAATTACATATGTGCCTCGATCATGTAGGGCAGCTCACGAGGTCTAAACCATGAAGAACAAAGAGGGGAGGAGAACATCAAATAACTACTGATCACGGACCTATGGTCCAAGTTAGACTACTCAAGGTACATACGGGAAGCATCCATGGTGGAGGGGAAGCTCCCGGAGGTCGATCCTCCCTCCGGCAGGGTGCCGGGAAGGATCCTGACGGTGCTCCCGATCTTGGAAGGGCGGTGGCGGTGGAACAGAGGCGAGTTTGTGAAATAGGGTTCTGTCTTCGGTGTTTTGCCGTGACGGAGATTAAGTAGGTAAAGGGGGCAGTCTGGACACCTGGTGGTGGCCCTCTGGCCCCTCTTTGGTGTTTCTGGAAGGCTCCGTTGCGCTGATTTGTTATCCGATTTTTCCCGAATTTTTGGCGCATTTTTAATATGCGGGAAACCTAGAATAGAAAAACAGCAAAAAACAGGAACTAGCACTGTGGTGCACTGAGTTAGTAGGTTAGTCCATATATGATCAAAAGTTTATGAAAGTGTATCTAGATCATAGCAATATCACACAAAACATGCATGGAACGAGCAGAAATTATCGATACGTTTGGGACGTATCAACATCCCCAAGCTTAATTCCTGCTCGTCCTCGAGTAGGTAAATGATAATAAACATAATTTATGTGGTGACATGCTAGCAACCATATAAGAACTTTGAAAAGTAAAGCAATCAAGGAATGTAATTCAATTCATGTCATAACATGCAAGAGTCTATATTAGCATTGAAACAAGTAACAAAAGAACATTAGGTGCAAGATCTCTCGCTGTCCGTGACTCGAATGTCTCCAAATGGTGTTTGCGTGCAAGAAAGGGGGATAGGGAATACGAGAAAGAAAAAAGGTATTTTTGTTGAGAACTCAATCTACTAAAGTTTTACACTTGGTCTTCTTTGGAATCTTATCTTGACTCGTCCCCAGACCACTAGCCAGGTACAAGTCAATTTGATCCACTCCTTTTCGATATTTTGAGCACTCATGCAATGGATGAGCGTAAGCACGAGAGTTGACACTTAGGATGGCAAAGAGAGAATATGGTGGAGGAGAAAGACATAAAGGCTGAGAAAGGCTCACATCAATGAGGACTATCATAGGCGAGAAGGCCAAACGATAGATGTGACGCCCCCAAAATCAGACCGTGTACAGTAATCATACACGCAAGGTACACGATCGAGATCAGGGACTCACGGTAAGATATCACAACACAACTCTACAAATAAAATAATAAAAGTTGTTTAATACAAGCCAGGGGCCACGAGGGCTCGAATACAACAGCTCGAAAGCACAAAGTTAGCGGAAGAAATAGTATCTGAGTACAGACACAAGAATACAAGGTTGCCTTAAGAAGGCTAGCACAAATAACAACAGATCGAAAAGTCGAGGCCTCCTGCCTGGGAACCTCCAAACTACTCCTGGTCAACGGGGAACTCGACATCGTAGAAGAAATCGGTGATCTTCATGTTGCGGTGGTCGACATGGGGGATCTCCTGCTCCTGGACTCCAAGGCTTCAACGTCGACTGCAGCGGCCGATCAGGCAAAACAAAAAGGGGAAATAAAGCAAAGGTGAGTATCTAGCATATCCGCGAGTCTTACGTCCGCTACTAAGCATTTATGCATTTGTATCAATGGAAAGGGGAGGCTGTATATAGTGGACTGCAAGGTAGAAATCAGAATAAGGGTAAGAAGCTAGGCCTATCGAAGACTAGCATCTTCGGACGTGTCTTGCAGCACAAGGAGAGAATCAACCAACAGTTTATATAAAGCATAAAGTAACAATGAAGCGGAAGTTGCTGCAACATTGAATAATATAAGTTGTAATGAGTAATAATAATAATGTCTCCGAGTTCCCCTCCTCGACTTCCCTGCGAGGAAGAAAACCCGGAACCATACAGTTTAATAGTGGTAGTTTGTAGTGATAAGATCCGGCTTCAGCATAAAGCGTCCTGTTACCGTGGACACGGCTATTCGAATAGATTAAACTCCCTGCAGGGGTGCACTACTGTTCAGCCTGCACGCTCGGATCTCTAGGGTGGCGTACACCTTGTTAGGGAATGCCCCACCGAGGCTATCCGACACATCGCAGTTCATCCTAGGCTCAGCAGAGAGGCCATCCGCCGGACTATATCCTATGCACCAAGGTGTCTAGGTCACTCACCCTTGCACACTCCTGCACGGTGAAGCAAAAGCAAATCCAAAAACACCTGCTGCAGCAAAGAAGACAAGACCGCTTCCCGGCAATCAGCATGTGGTACTGCTGACGTCTGAAGAGCTTTCGAACAAACTACGACGTGGAGGACCCACACCGTAATCCCACGTGTAGGTAGTGCGTACAGACCAACGGGCCTCTCAAGTCATCCGCCGAACCATTTAGCATTTTAATTAACCCGCGTGACAACCGTTATCGTTGCCTCGACTTAACTGACCCGCGGACAACAACAGCAGTCAGGACCACCAGTACATCGGTGCCTGCCCTGTCGTCCCACCAAGTCTCTGTGGTTACCAACAAGGTGAACCGACTCTTTACCTTATCTCGCGTGTGCTCTTGGTAGAGCTCGACTTTCGTGGTTTGGTAACTCGCGAGATACGAGCAGGGGCCAAGCACGCCAGTAACGTCGGTCATACCCTCCATGTCGTTCCCGACGCAATACCGCTCGCGGGCACCGTTGGGTCGCCCGAATTCTTACCTTAAGGACAACCATGGTTCAGGTCCCTAGGGCGGCTATACAGAGTCAGCATCGAGTGGAGTACGAGGATTACTCCTCGATAGCACACACTTGATGTGGCTCGGCAGAGCCGAGCTAGGGGGCCTTAGGCGGTGTCTGCATTGTACCGTACCTGTTACAGTTAATATATCGTATCCGTGTCCACTCCCGGAGTGATCACGGCCCGCTATCTAATCCTAGCTAACAATGCGCAGGGCTCACTGCTGAACATAATATATATTTATAGTGGGCAGCATAGGATAAAGGAAGGTACATCAAGGGGCGACAATGACAGGTTATGCAATTGAATAGGATTGTAACGTAGCAGCAGCAGTAACCATGCTTAGTGCAAGAAATGTACGGAAAAGATAGGCGATATCTGGGGAAGAGAATGGCTCTGCTTGCCTGGAAGCTCGACGATAGGGGTAGGGTCGTCGACGAACTAGTCGTACCCGGCAGCGGTGTAGTCGGCGGTAGCAGCGGGGTCTACTGGAGAATAAAGGGCGGAGAAACAGTAACTATAAAGCAATCATAGCAAACAGATGAATGGTATGACATATGCAATGTTAACGGTGTTCTAACGCAGTGCAATGCACGTTGCACGGAGCGGGAATCCAACCGGGGATGAATTGCCAGCTCCGGGTGATTACCGCACAGGGTGTCCCGAGGGGGAAGGGATCATGCCGGAGATATCGTGGACATCCGACAAACGTGTGGATGGGGTAACCTTGCTAGTTGAAACATTCCGAACAGCTTTCGTGTTCAGAATAAATTCATCCGGATACTTTAACAGTACCGGACAAATCATCGGACAGACGGTCCGGAGGGGGAAGGTTCGATGTTCGGTATATTAGAGGGGGATGGTAGACCAACGGATAGCCTATTCATACTCTACATATTTTTCTGATCAATTTTGATATACAAATTATTTTCATCTGATTTACGGTTTAAAAGATATTAGTTTTCAAAGGTTTAATCATTTTAAAGCAATTACTGAATTTCTTTTATTAATAAATTGTATTATCCAAAACAGTAATGTGGACTGGTCAACCCTGACCAGTGTGTCCTACCTGTAAGGCTCTATCTATTTAATAAAACCAATTAAATTTATTTAAAACCTACAGGACCCACATGTCATTCTCAGCTAGCCATAAAATTCATTTTAATTAAACAATTAACAGTGGGACCCATCTGTAAGTCACACAGGTCTTAATTAACAATTATTTTAATTTATCAATTAGCTAGGGCCCACCTGTCATAAAGACAGAGAGCAAAATCCATTTAATTAATTTAACAGGGGGGTTTATCTTCGTTTAACTATTAAAAGGGTTATTAACAGGGGCAGGGCCCACATGTCATATACACATGGACTAACTAACATGGGGTTTAGGCCTAACTGATCTGCCACGTCGGCAGTCGCCGGAGTAACGCCGGCGAGGTCGTGCCGACGGCGGCGAAGACCAAGCGCACGCTACAGGAGGTCGTTATGGGCACCGTTTGTTCCTACGGGACCCTGGTGCATGCGCGCATCCATCTGTGCCACAGGCGTGCGCTGAGACAGACCAGGGCGACGGCTACGACGAGCAACAGGCGGCGGCCGGAGCACGAGCTCGCAGGACAGTGACCTACGGCGCAAAAGCGAGCACTAGGAGAGGGGGGTGCGGCGGCTCACATCGGGGACGACGAATTTCTCGCTGAAGACGGGGGAGCTCGGGGTGGGGCCAATCGACACAAACGGCAACAGCGGCCGTGGTTGAGGAGTTCGCCCGATTCTGGCGATGCAGAGGCTAGCGGCCCGGGGCAGTGCACACAGGGGACGAAGTCGAGGCCCACTGGGCCCTTGGACATGCCGCCGGAACTCGAGGTGGCCGTGGGCCGCGTCAATGGCGAACGACGACGACGATCGCGCTCGGTGTGCTGCGGAGAGACGGGTGTGGTGCCACAGGCGTGGCCTACGGGGGCGGGGGGTTCTAAGGTTGCGAGCAAGGGGTCGAGGGGGTTCTTATCCTCGCCGGCGAGACGCACGATGGCCGCCACGACGACGGCCTCTACCGTGGCCGGCAGGGATGTGTCCACGGCGCGGGGGGGGGGATAGTGCGGGGGTAGGGGATGAGTGGGGTGGGCTTAATGGGCTAGGTTGGCTGGCTAGGAGGCACTGTGCACTTGTTGTACAATGAGGGTGGGCCTCTTTCCTTTTTGTTCTTTTATTTCTCTGTAATTCATTTCTGTTTATATTTTATTTAGGTAGCATTAGATTTTATAAAAATGTGAAACTTGTTCTATTAATTTTATTACACTATAATCTGTTACTGGAAAAAGTTTGAGCCTTTTATAAAATCATTTGATTTTTTATCTAAATTATAAATGATTAAAATGGAATATTTGGCTACTGTTTGAATTGTTTTAAATATTTAAATGTCATAACAAATATCTATCACCATGGCATCTTGGTCTATTGATTTTTGTGCATTTTATAAATTTGTTTCCACAATTTTTGGAACAACTCTATTTTCCCACATTGCTTTGAATTTCCAAACGAGTTTGAATTTGAACTCGACTTGATCAAGGGTGATTATTATTAGAATAATCATGTGTATTGGCAATTAACAAGGTGATCACTGTAGCGTGACACCCGGGATGTTACAAATCTCCACCACTACAAAGAATTCTCGTCCCGAGAATTAAAAGTAGTGTAAGGGGTAAGGGTTCGGTTTCGTATTCTAACGATTCTTCCGGTGCTTGTTGTCCTTCTCGAAGAAGTCAATCCTTCTCGCTGATGTCTTCATTTCTTTGCATCATTGCATCTCGGCGAGTTGTCATCCTTCTTCCAGGGTCTTCATCGTACCTACGGATAGACTAGGAGGGGACACTTAGGGGGTCGAATCAACACAACTTTAATCAACCGGGGTTGTCCAAGGGAATGAGGCACAGGGTATCTCTCGAGTTGAAACACAGGGAGATACATCCAGAGAAACAAAAGAAGGCATGAGAAGTTTTGAAGCGGATATGATAGCATTCGTCGATGATAACGGAGGATGAAAAGGGGTCCATAGCATCAGGCATAAGCACTGAGTCTGATATCGAACTAAATTTCACAAGGTAGAGGACTCGTGAGTAGCATACGAGGTCAAGAAACAGGAATAACCTCGAGAACAGAAAGGTACAAGAGAGTCAGGTTTCGATCCTGTGAAACTGTGGGTTATGGGCCCACATTGAATAAGGGTGGTGACAAACAAGGTGATCAAGTTGAGAGGTAAGTAAGAGAACAACTTGGTAGCTATGTCGGCAACAACGTCGGTGCCAAGGGCGAGGGACGAAGAGAACCATTTTCCTGCTCGTTAAGACGAGGCGGACCTATAGGCAAAGTTCTCGTCCATCGGCGGTCACCGAAATGTTATCAACAGTAGTAACAGGTTGTACGGGAAAAGTAGTAAACCGAAGTGTTTACATCAGCAGGGAAGTATCACTGCTCGGATAATTCATATTCAAAGAAAGGTTAAACCGACCAATTGGAAGGAAAATGTGATGATACACAAGTATCAGGTGTATATCTTTCCCAAGGGAAAGCAGAGCAAGATATATGACCAAGCTTGTATTGACAAGGACTCAACGGAGGTTGTCAAGGATAACATAAATCATCAAGGGGAAAGGATGGCATTTCTCACCATGAATTCAATAGACACATGGGAGAATTCAAAACGTTGATGATGACCACGACACATTATATCGAGGGGTTTCAAGAAAATGCAATCGAATATCCAACTCACCAAGCAAAAGGGGTGGTGGAGCCAAAGGTAAGAGGTGTTCTCGGTTGACGACAACCCAGAACCATGAAATGGCTATGACAAGGATAGGCATTGTTTCATCACAATTCATTAGATGTAGTGCAAAGGTATGATATCCTCGAGGTACCAGGAGGTAATACTCGAAGGTAGAACGGAGGATCATAGGTGTAGAAGAATTTATACCAAGGGGATAATTATCTTTACGAGAAGTTTTAATGATAAGTTCTACAAAGTATCCATCGGCATGAACACAAGTTCAAGGTCGACTCCCACTTCTTCAATGCAATACCTTTCATTCACTTCTCGATTTCGACGAAGTTGTCGTGTTGGAATTTTATCTGGCATAACACCAGTAGAGTATGACCCGTATAAAGTTTGGGTTCATACAGATTAGGGGAAGCATAGGGTTAATCCATCGGGGCATTTTGAAACCCATACAACAAATATCATAAGCAAGGGATACAAGTTCGAAAGCAGAAGGCTGACGACATGGAACAGAATATACCATTTTCCAAGGCATTTTATATCAGGGGAAAATCGTCAATGATTTAGGACACAAGGAGACGGTAGGCAGTAATTCACCAAAAAGGTCAGGTGGCGTACAGAGAGTCTGGTGTGAGTATCGGTACTCAACCATAAGATGAAGGGATGCAAAGGCATCGGATGATAAAAGCATCAGAATAATTTGATGCTTAAGTACAAAGGAATTATGACTTCTGTATCGGTGTATCAGATTCAGATACATCGACCAAACATGAATAAGTTGAATAGAAGCTTGACGGTTAATCAATTAAGGTTTGATTTACCGGGAACTGGCTCATGTCCGGAATGACGTCTGAGCCAGAAGTATGGATTCATAGGGATCAACTGATGATTGTGTATACTAGCACACACACGGTGATTCAACAGATCAGAATGGCAATGCCAAGGGAGGTCATCAAAGACTACAAGACAAACGGGATTAATTTTAGTGCCAGCATGCAAGAAGAATCTCCAAAGCAGTAGGTTGCCGAGGATTGGCGCGAGATCGGATAGTATTTCAAAGTACTTTGGGAATAACAGGAACCACTTAGAATGAACGGATCCTCGATAAATGTGAGGAATTATCCGCAGGGGTGAAAAGAAGCTGCAAGGCAGTAGGCTCAAAGGATTCCCGAAACAACGGAAAGTATTTCGATGCATCTTGTGAACACAAGAGCAACTGGGATTGAATGGATGAACGGAAGGTGTATGTGGTTATACATACAAACTCATCGGTGGCAGGGAAGTGTAAAGGTGATCGGCACATATGGTCTCGGGAACTTTATCGGAGAGTAATCTTCGGAATCTTCTCGTGTAGCAAGCGATCATCTGTAATGAGGGGCTCTCCAGGAGGAAGTAGTCACGAGAACCTAATGTCAGAGTTAGCAAAATATTTATCCCGAAAAGAAGAGAGATCAGAGTCCCAGAGTAAAGGTACGGAGAAAAGGATCCTAATACCATCCAGTTTGCGATGTGGGCCGATAAGCCACACGACACTGTGAGTAAAGTAGTTTTGCAAAGACTAGACTTGACTTCGACCAAGGAGTTGGAAGGGGGTGTCCTACAGGCAGTCGGCTCTGATACCAACTTGTGACGCCCCCAAAATCAGACCGTGTACAGTAATCATACACGCAAGGTACATGATCGAGATCAGGGACTCAAGGTAAGATATCACAACACAACTCTACAAATAAAATAATAAAAGTTGTTTAATATAAGCCAGGGGCCACGAGGGCTCGAATACAACAGCTCGAAAGCACAAAGTTAGCGGAAGAAATAGTATCTGAGTATAGACACAAGACTACAAGGTTGCCTTAAGAAGGCTAGCACAAATAACAACAAATCGAAAAGGCGAGGCCTCCTGCATGGGAACCTCCAAACTACTCCTGGTCAACGGGGAACTCGACATCGTAGAAGACATCGGGGATCTTCACGTTGCGGTGGTCGACATCGGGGATCTCCTGCTCCTGGACTCCAAGGCTCCAACGCTGACTGCAGCGGCCGATCAGGCAAAACAAAAAGGGGAAATAAAGCAAAGGTGAGTATCTAGCATACCCGCGAGTCTTACGTCCTCTACTAAGCATTTATGCATTTCTATCAATGGAAAGGTGAGGCTGTATATAGTCGAATGCAAGGTAGAAATCAGAATAAGGGTAAGAAGCTAGGCCTATCGAAGACTAGCATCTTCTGACGTGTCTTGCAGCACAAGGAGAGAATCAGCCAACAGTTTATATAAAGCATAAAGTAACAATGAAGCAGAAGTTGCTGCAATATTGAATAATATAAGTTGTAATGAGTAATAATAACAATGCCTCCGAGTTCCCCTCCTCGACTTCCCTGCGAGGAAGAAAACCCAGAACCATACAGTTTAATAGTAGTAGTTTGTAGTGATAAGATCCGGCTTCAGCATAAAGCGTCCTGTTACCGTGGACACGACTATTCAAATAGATTAAACTCCCTGCAGGGGTGCACTACTGTTCAGCCTGCACGCTCGGATCTCCAGGGTGGTGTACACCTTGTTAGGGAATGCCCCACCGAGGCTATCCGACACATCGCAGTTCATCCTAGGCTCAGTAGAGAGGCCATCTGCCGGACTATATCCTATGCGCCAAGGTGTCTAGGTCCCTCACCTTTGCACGCTCCTGCATGGTACGAGACTGGCTGGTGAAGCAAAAGAAAATCCAAAAACACCTGCTGCAGCAAAGAAGACAAAACCTCTTCTCGGCAATCAGCCCGTGGTACTGTTGACGTCTGAAGAGCTTTCGGACAAACTACGACGCGGAGGGCCCACACCGTAATCCCACGTGTAGGTAGTGCGTACAGACCAACGGGCCTCTCAAGTCATCCGCCGAACCATTTAGCATTTTAATTAACCTGCGTGACAACCGTTATCGTTGCCTCGACTTAACTGACCCGTGGACAACGACAGCAGTCAGGACCACCAGTACATCGGTGCCTGCCCTGTCGTCCCACCAAGTTTCTGCGGTTACCAACAAGGTGAACCGACTCCTTACCTTATCTCGTGTGTGCTCTTGTTAGAGCTCGACTTTCGTGGTTTGGTAACTCTCGCGAGATACGAGCAGGGGCCAAGCACGCCAGTAACGTCGGTCGTACCCTCCCTGTCGTTCCCGATGCAATACCGCTCGCGGGCACCGTTGGGTCGTCCGACTTCTTACCTTAAGGACAACCGTGGTTCAGGTCCCTAGGGCGGCTATACAGAGTCAGCATCGATTGGAGTATGAGTATTACTCCTCGATAGCACACACTTGATGTGGCTCGGCAGAGCCGAGCTAGGGGGCCTTAGGCGGTGTCTGCATTGTACCGTACCTGTTACAGTTAATATATCGTATCTGTGTCCACTCCTGGAGTGATCACGGCCCGCTATCTAATCCTAGCTAACAATGTGCAGGGCTCACTGCTGAACATAATATATATTTATAGTGGGCAACATAGGATAAAGGAAGGTACATCAAGGGGCGACAATGACAAGTTATGCAATTGAATAGGATTGTAACGTAGTAGCAATAGTAACCATGCTTAGTGCAAGAAATGTACGGAAAAGATAGGCGATATCTGGGGAAGATAATGGCTCTGCTTGCCTGGAAGCTCGACGGTAGGGGTAGGGTCGTCGACGAAGTAGTCGTACCCGGCAGCGGTGTAGTCGGCGGTAGCAGCGGGGTCTACCGGAGAAAAAGGGGAGAGAAACAGTAAATATAAATCAATCATAGCAAACAGATGAATGGTATGACGTATGCAATGTTAACGGTGTTCTAACGCAGTGCAATGCACGTTGCACGGCGCGGGAATCCAACCGGGGATGAATTGCCAACTCCGAGTGATTACCGGACAGGGTGTCCGAAGGGGGAAGGGATCATGCCGGAGGTGTCGTGGACATCCGAGAAACGTGTGGATGATGTAACCTTGCTAGTTGAAACATTGCGACAAGCTTTCGTGTTCAGAATAAATTCATCCGGATACTTTAACAGTACCGAACAAATCATCGGACAGACGGTCCGGAGGGGGACGGTTTGATGTTCGGTATGTTAGAGGGGGATGGTAGACCAACGGATAGCGTATTCGTACTCTACATATTTTTCTGATCAATTTTGATACACAAAATATTTTCATCTGATTTACGGTTTAAAAGATATTAGTTTTCAAAGGTTTAATCATTTTAAAGAAATTACTGAATTTCTTTTATTAATAATTTGTATTATCCAAACCAGTAATGTGGATTGGTCAACCCTGACCAGTGGGTCCTACCTATTAGGCTCTATCTATTTAATAAAACCAATTAAATTTATTTAAAACCTACTGGACCCACATGTCATTCTCAGCTAGCCATAAAAATCTTTTTAATTAAACAATTAACAGTGGGACCCATCTGTAAGTCACACAGGTCTTAATTAACAGTTATTTTAATTTATCAATTAGCTAGGGCTCACCTGTCATAGAGACAGAGAGCAAAATCCATTTAATTAATTTAACAGGCGGGTTTATCTTCGTTTAACTATTCAGAGGGTTATTAACAGGGCCAGGGCCCACATGTCATATACACATGGACTAACTAACATGGGGTTTAGGCCTAACTGATTTGCCACGTCGGCAGTCGGCGGAGTAACGCCGGCGAGGTCGTGGAGACGGAGGCGAAGACCAAGCGCACGCTACAGTGGGTCATTTTGGGCACCATTTGTTCCTACGGGACCCTGGTGCATGCGCGCATCCATCTGTGCCACAGGCGTGCGCTGAGACAGACCAGGGCGACGGCTACGACGAGCAACAGGCGGCGGCCGGAGCACGAGCTCGCGGGACAGTGACCTACGGCGCAAAAGCGAGCACGAGGAGAGGGGGGTGCGGCGGCTCACATCGGGGACGAGGAGCTGCTTGCTGAAGACGGAGGAGCTCGGGGTGGGGCCAATCGACGCAAATGGCGACGGCGGCCGTGGTTGAGGAGTTCGCCCGATTCTCTCGATGCAGAGGCTAGCGGCCCGGGGCAGTGCACGCAGGGGACGAAGTCGAGGCCCACGGGGCCCTTGGACATGCCGCCGGAACTCGAGGTGGCCGCGGGCCGCGTCAATGGAGAACGACGATGACGACCGCGCTCGGTGTGCTGCGGAGAGAGGGGGTGTGGTGCCATAGGCGAGGCCTAGGGGGGAGGGGGTGCTAGGGTTGCGAGCAAGGGGTCGAGGGGGTTCTTATCCTCGCCGGCGAGACGCACGATGGCCGCCACGACGACGGCCTCTGCCGTGGCCGGCGGGGATGTGTCCACAGCGCGGGGGAACAGTGCGGGGGTGGGCTTAATGGGCTAGGTGGGCTGGCTAGGAGGCACTGTGCACTTGCTGTACAGTGGGGGTGGACCTCTTTCCTTTTTGTTCTTTTATTTCTCTGTTATTCATTTCTGTTTATATTTTGTTTAGGTAGCATTAGATTTTATAAAAATGTGAAACTTGTTCTATTAATTTTATTACACTATAATATGTTACTCGGAAAAGTTTGAGCCTTTTATAAAATCATTTGATTTTTTATCTAAATTATAAATTATTAAAATGGACTATTTGGCTACTGTTTGAATTGTTTTAAATATTTAAATTTCATAACAAATATCTATCACCATGGCATCTTGGTCTATTGATTTTTGTGCATTTTATAAGTTTGTTTGCATAATTTTTGGAACAACTTTATTTTCCCACATTGCTTTGAATTTCCAAATGAGTTTGAATTTGCACTCGACTTGATCAAGGGTGATTATTATTAGAATAATCATGATGACTTGGCAATTAACAAGGTGATCACTGTAGCGTGACACCCGCGATGTTACAATAGATATGATGTGAGGAGTAGGGATTGCCATGCAACGGATGCACATATGGGCTAAAAAGCTCTCCAATGGGACTAGTGGGGTGCATCTAACTTGCTCGCTCATGAAGACCTTGAGCTCTTTTGAGGAGGCTCATCCTTGGAATATGCAAGCCAAGTTCTATGGTGTGAAAGTCCCCACACAGCTATATGCATGATCATCTCTGTGGAGTACAAGGATAAGAGGGAGTACTAGTGTGAATCTTTCAAAAGGATAGTAGTGTTGCCCCTTTCTCTCTTTTTATTTTTCTTTTTCTCTTTTTTCCATTTTTTGTATTTTTTGGTGGCCTCAATGGCTCTTTCTATTTAACTCTCATTTTTCCTCTTCGGGATCTTTTATTTTGTCCACTTTGGGATCTTTTCCTCACTTAAGGGAAACACTCTAATTTACAAGAGGGTAGAGAAGATCTTTCACACTTTACAAGGTACTCAAATCATAAAGAAGATGTAGCTATCATGATGTATGCAATTTTTGCCGCTGCCAGTGTAGCGGGAACATGTATGACATGAAGATCAAGTCATGAAGAGGTGGATGTTGCATGGCAATATATCTCGGAAAGGCTATAGAAATGCCTAGATAGGTAGGTATGGTGGCTGTTTTCAGGAAAGATATAAGGAGGTTTATGATGACAAAGCGTATCATTTCAAGGGTTTGGATGTACCGGCGAAGGTGGAAGCCAACTCTCGGAGTGAGAAGAGAGCAATGCACGGCACAGGAGAGGCTAGCAAATATGAGGAGGTGGAAGTGTCAACTTTCAATACTTACATTAGTCCGAAGAACTCATGCACTTATTATCGGTAACTCTCAATCTAATAAGGAGGTTCACAAAGAGACAAGTACCCCGAGGAGGAGTGTATGGGGGTTTGGTTATCCTTGCGCATCCTCGACTCATGGTACATGAGTGTACTCTAATATTTGATCCCTCCAAAGATTAGCGACCCATCTAGTAGCTAGAGTTCTCAACTAGTTTTGTAGGTTTTGAAAATAAACACAGATTTCCCAAAATACGACACCTATCACTAATAGGTTAGACCTCTTGACACCAAAATTTCAAACATTACTCACATCAATACCTCAAAACTATTGCAAGTTACTACTAAAATTAAATAGCAACCTCAATCACCTACTTTTAAGACAAGACACAACTCAGTGCAACAACCAACTCTCTTAACAAGATAAACATGAAAACTAAAGAGAGTTCCAGCAACAAACTAATCAAAAGCCAAGGCGCTTGCTAAATAAAAACTAAAACTAAAAACTAAACATGGCAGTAGCTACGAAAAGATAAAGAACACACAACAGTAAAAAGATAGGCATGAAAAATCCTATGATGTGTTCTAGATTTTGAAAGTGGATCGTGTTTCTCTCCCACACAGAGTAAGACGGGGTCTAAAGTCTTATGAACAGCAAGCAAAGCTAAAGAAAACTAAAAATAAAACCTAAAAGCGAGACGCTCCAAGCATAGCACATAACGCATGAAATGATAAAAATATAGTGAGACGAAGGACGAACTGATGATTGTTGATGGAGAAGGGGATGCACGGGGGCATCCCCAAGCTTAGATGCTTGAGTCTCCTTGAATATTTATTGGGGATGTATGGGGGCATCCCCAAGCTTGAGCGCTTGACACTCCCGAATCTTCTTTCATCATCTTCCATCGCACAATTGAAAACTCCCTTCATACATAACTCATCATAAGCTGATTAGAGAGGTTAGTTACCTTAATAAAATAATTTTTCCCCACTGGATATAAATATATTCTTGAAGAGGTACTGTTTCTCAAGATTTCCAAAAGGTTTTTGCAAAGAAAAAGCAAGCTTAAGGTTTGCAAAAGTAAGGAGAGATAAAACGTGGAAGAATCTATAAAAAACAGAACAACAGGTAGTAAAGAATTTTTTAGGGGTACTTATGCAACTCAAATAAAAAAAACTCAGAACATACGAAAGTTTCGTGATTGTATAGAGCACACTGTGTAAAACATTCAGCTCAAAAACATGAACTGGTGATTTGATCCGATTTTCCCGTCACGAAGACAGAATCTGTTTTCTGGACAGCATGTCACAACTTTCGCTTCCCTTGTCATGTGAGGCTATAACTTGGCACAAAACTTGAAAATAAAGATACAGTGATGTTGCTACAGTAGTAAAAATTATCAAGACCACTAAAAACAGAAGTAAAAACATCTTGGGTTGCCTCCCAACAAGTGCATTCTTTTACGCCTTTAAGCTAGGCATAAGGATTTTAAAAGGTGCTCTCATAAGAATAAGGATTTGAAGCAAAAGAGAGCATCAAGAAGCAAATATGAAACACATTTAAGCCTAACCCACTTCCTATGCATAGGCATATCTTGTAATAAAATGAATCAAAGAAGCACAAAGTGACATGCATAGGAGGGTGGAACAAGAACAACTTCAAAAATTTCATCATAGAGAGAGGTGTTTTTGTAATATGAAAGTTTCTACAACCAAGCTTTCCTCTCTCAAATTAATTTTCAGTAGTATCATGAACAACATCAAGAATAAAAATATCACATAAATCATATTGTTCATGACCTACAAGCACACGTGTATTGTATTCAACACGGTTCTTAGGATCATAAGATAAATGCAACCCATCACATTGAGCTTTGATAAGAGGGAAATTCTCCGGAGTTGGAGATTTCAAAAGGATAATAAGGACATCAAGTGTGGGTGCAATAGCAACAATTTCATGCTTGACGTAAGGGAATATAGCAAGTTCATCTTTGCAAGATTTATCCATATTGGCATCATGGACATCAACAAAGCAAGTATCAAATTCTTCAGAAAGGGATATTTCAAGTGAGTCATGTGAATCATGGGATTCCTCATCAAAGAAATCATTAGCCTCCTCTAGGGCAGCAAACATTTTATTTTTAAAATCCTCAATATAAGCATTGGAAGTATAATTCTTGAAGCAATAAGCAATAACTGCAAAGTTTTCGGACTTGTGACTAGTATCATTATACTTTTCAATCAAAGAAGCAATCTCATAAGCACCTTTAAAAGCAACAAACTCTTCAATCTTTTCAACATCAAAGTAATCATAAACACCTTTAGCATAAGAAGATAAGATCTCATTTTCATTAAACTCACATTGGAAAGGAAGGTTTTTATGATCTATATTAGAGCAGCAAGTGAAATCATATGTGGCACAAAAATTCAGCACGGAAATAAGAAACATGTATTTGATCCCATAAGTGTTTCCCTTTGTGTGATAGGCGCTGCCGCGTATAATGAGCATGATCATCCAGTGATTTTCCCTCAACCAAGTCGGTTGGGTTTTTAGCGCGAGCACAAATTGATCGAAGACGATACAACTAAAGCATGTCCATCCTATCATATTTGGATGGTTCCACACCCATGGTAAAGATAGCATCAGTAGGCAGACAAAGACAAATGAAAAAGGTAGCAACTAATTTTTTTGGTTTTTCATAAAGACACAAAATCATAAAACAAAAACTGGGAAGGTAAACTAACAAGACTAAAAAGTAAAGATAAAAGGTAGTGGGTGGCTCCCATATCTTATCACTCGGACTCCCAGGAAACGGCGCCAGAGAGAGGATAATGGCTTCTCGCCCTTCGTTGCTTACGCCAAGTGGAAGGTGAGATGTAGGATAGCAGCAAATTTCCCTATGTAGAGGATAGGGTTTGTCTCCCGTAGGACTCCGGCGATGATAAGTAGGTGCCAGCAGCGCACCTGACGCGGACCTGCACACAACACAATTAACTTTTCTCCTAACGAAGTTCGGAGAGGTTGTCAATCTCTCCGGTCTTGTTGTTTACAAAGGATAAAAAACACAGGATAATGATAATGATAGCAACTGAAAGTAAATACTGAAAAAGGAAATAGCTTGTAAACAATGATGATAATATGGACCGGGGTCCCGTGATGTTCACTAGTGATGTCTCTCTCCCAAAAGATGATAAAACTGCTATGTGAGGTAAACAAATTACAGAAGGGCAATTGACAGGATTATAAACACACCGCAATGCTAACTATGCTACAAAAGAAAGGAAGAGGCTCATAAGCATGGGCAGCACGCCAAAATAAGTAGACCGAAATCCATCTGCATGTACTACTAATCATCCACCTTGAGATATCTATCCAGAACATCTCGCTGGTATTAAGTTGGAGCCCCACGCAAAGTGTAAACCCAAAGCAACAGACAACTGCATTAAAAAGAACTTTGCGTAAAGTAAACAATCCTTGCAACCGTGGTTACAAGCACCGCTGTTTTCCCCCTTGTGGCCACAACACATCCCCTAGACTCATGTTTCTGTCACTCAAGCATGTCATCAGGGGGCATGTACCCACAATCGAGCATAACGTTCCCTCTTGGAGTCACTACCTATTACTTGGCCAAAGAAATAAACAGCAATGGAGAACATGCAAGAATTACTTACGAACAAAAATATAAGAGATAAAAACCAAATATATTAATATATCACAATCTGAACATAATCTCATAATCCATCAGATCCCATCAAACTCAACATAGCAACAACAGAAGAATTACATATGTCCCTCGATCTTGTAGGGCAGCTCACGAGGTCTAAACCATGAAGAACAAAGAGGGGAGGAGAACATCACATAGCTACTGATCACGGACCCATGGTCCAAGGTAGACTACTCACGGTACATCCGGGAAGCGTCCATGGTGGAGGGGAAGCTCCCGGAGGTCGATCCTCCCTCCGGCAGGGTGCCGGGAAGGGTCCTGATGGTGAACCCGATCTTGGAAGCGCGGTCTGTCTTCGGGGTTTTCCCGTGACGGAGATTAAATAGGAGAAGAGGGCAGCCAGGGGGGCACCAGGGGTCCAGGCGCAGCCAGGCCCCTGTCCGCGCCAGGTGGCCGCCTGGACACCTGGTGGTGGCCCTCTGGCCCCTCTTTGTCGATTCTGGAAGGCTTCGTTGCGCTGATTTTTATCCGATTTTTCCCAAATTTTTGGTGCATTTTTAATATGGGGGAACCTGGAATAGAAAAACAACAGAAAACAGGAACTGGCACTGTGGTGCACTGAGTTAGTAGGTTAGTCCAAATATGATCAAAAGTGTATGAAAGTGCATCTATATCATAGCAATATCACACAAAACATGCATGGAACGAGCAGAAATTATCGATATGTTTGGGACGTATCACCTACTCATGCAGGACACACAACTCGGTGCAACAGGACCACTCTCTCTAAACAAGATAAGATCCAAAACTCAAGAGAGTTCCTAGAACAACCTAAATAAAAGCTCTTTAAAAAGATAAATATGAAAACTAAGAGCTAAGCATGACAGCAGCTCTAAAAAGATAAAGAACACACAAAAAGAAAGATAAGAATGCAAGCCTATGTTCTGTTCTACGGTGGAGAGGAGTGTGTTCCTCTCCCAAACAATGAAGTCTAGGATCCAACTTGTTATGAACACCAAGAAAAACTAAAACAAACTAAAAAGTAAAGAGCAAGACGCTCCAAGTTTAGCACATAACATATGAAGTGATAAAAATATGAGAGAATTCCTTATTTTACCCTTTTTAAAAACTTGCTTCCCTTTTTGGCCCTATAAAATATTTTCTTCCTCTTTTGACAGTCAATTTTCACTTTGTTCCTTCCATGACACTTTCGCCAATTTTGGTGCATAACAGTGTTAAATCCAACATATGAAGACCATTTTACCCCTGATGCATTATGTGATCAAAATTACTTACAAATCAAAAGCAACGGTAATGCCATATTTGATTCAAACAGACCCAAGCCCATGCACCCTGTACAACAACATGTTCTGGAATCTGGATCACTTTTCCTTGGCTGGTTAGACGCCTAGCAGGCTAGCACGGGAGTGCTACCAGCAGCCAGTTTTATTTTCTTTACGGAGAGTACTAGCAGTTGGAAAGATCGATTCATGTATTCCGGCGGCTTGATTTTATGGCTGCAGGAAGCGATCATGTATGTCGCACAGGCTGCCCTCCGTCTGCACTCCGCAGCAGCAACAGCAGCCTCGCCCTCCACAATATCGCACTGTCAGCCTCGTTCCGCAGACAATGCTATTTTCCTCGTGCTGTCATAGAGTTAGGGCGGGATGTGGTAGGGAAAAAGCAGGTAAAGTGAGCAATCAGTAAAGGCTTAGCCATTGTGTTTTTTTATTTGTGAGCTAAATCAGGGGTAAAGAGGACTTTTCATGTTGCAGTTCACAATTTTAATAGCCAAAACTAATAGAAATGTCATCTAAGGAACAAAATGAAGATTGAGTGTTAAAAAAGGAAAAAAAGGAAAAGTTAGGCCAAAAAAGGAAGCAAATTTTAAGAGAGGGCCAAATAATAAATTCTCTCTAAAAATATAACATGGAGAAGGACGAACTAATGATTGTTGATGGAGAAGGGGATGCACGGGGGTATCCCCAAGCTTAGTCGCTTGAGTCTCCTTGGATATTTCTTGGGGTGCATAGGGGCATCCCCAAGCTTGAACGCTTGACACTCCCGAATCATCTTTCATCATATTCCTTCGCATACTTGAAAACTACCTTCATACGAAACTCATCATAAGCTGGTTAGAGTGGTTAGTACACATGATAAAATATATTTTCTCCACTGGAAATAAAGATATTCTTGAAGAGCTATTGTTTCTCATGATTGAAAAAAAGTGTTTGCAAAGAAAAAGCAAGCATAAGATTTGCAAAATGATGAAAACACAAAACGTGGCAGAATCTGTGAAAAACAGACCAGCAAGTAGTAAATAATTTTTTCGGGGTACTTCTGCAACTCAATTAAAAAAACTCAGAACAGACGCACAAAAGCTAATTGTATAGAGCATACTGTCAAAAACATTCAGATCAAAAAGATGATCTGGTGATTTATGGCCAATTTTTTCGTCAAGGGGACAGAATCTGTTTCTGGACAGCATGTCACAACTTTTGAATTTTCTTGCAATCAAAGGCTAAAACTTGGCACAAATCTTGAAAATAAAGATACAATGATGTTGCTACAGTAGTAACAAACAGCAAGACCACTAAAACTGAAAGTAAAAAAATCTTGGGTTGCCTCCCAACAAGCGCTTTATTTTATGCCTTTTAGCTAAGCAAGATACAAAGAAGAGAAAACGAAAGTCATCATAGTTATCGGAGTTATAAAGACCTTCAAATGGTTCTCAACAAGTTCATCCTTATTTATTTTAGGAAAATGATATGTACCTTTCACCTTTCCACGTAATTTTATGTGTCCTTTACCTATATCAATGAAGCCTTTTACGGCTCGGAGAAAATCCCTTCCAAGCACTATGTTTCCTTGGTTTGGCTCCATGATGAAGAAATCAACCATTGCACTCCTTTTACAGAATGTAACCTGGACATCTTTTACCTTTCCCTGGATCTCGGAAATATCTCCATTAGCATGTTCATGATAAGATGACAAATTGTCCATGTTTAAGAATTTTAAAGAATCATAAACAAGTTTTGGCATTATAGAAACCATGGATCCAATATCATAATAAGCAAGGAAGTCTTGGTCAGAGATGTTAATTCTAACAAAAGTCTCCCAGTCATTGTCTATCTCCAAAATATCTTTCTTATTGGGCTTGGGTTTCTCTACTTTCCTCAAGTCTAGAGCATCCATTCTTTTTTCAATAGTAGCAAGTCTATCTGTAACAGTATCAAAACTATGATCATCAACAAAGTAACTAGACAGGCCATGTATAATATCAAGAGCTCCAGCTTCATCACACTCTAAGAAATTTCCTTCAGCTATAATATCAAGAGAGTGTTTACACCGTCTAAAAAGACCATGGTAAAAATTTCGAAGCACAATTTTTATAGGTATCCAAGTCATAATCCTTCTATGTGCATCAGAATTCTGTCCCATGCCTTCTTCATATTTTCTCCATCCCTTTGATGGAAATCTAGAACTTACGATTCCCTCAAAGCACCAAGTCCTAACATGCTTGACTAAATAGAAAGGACAACTAAAAGCAAGGTAACTAATTTTTTGTGATTTTTGATAAAGGACACTAAGATAAAAACTATAAGGTAAACTAACAAGACTAAAAATCAAAGCTAAAATATAGTGTGCAACTCCCCTATCTTGAAGATTGGAGTCCCCGGCAACGGCGCCAGAAATTGTCTTGATAGCTTCTCGCTCCTCGTTGGTTACCCCAAGTGGAAGGTTGAGATGTAGCTAGCAGTAAATTTCCCTTACACGAGGAAGGTAAGGTTTATCAAATCCAGGAGGACTCCAAGGATCGACAAGTAGGTGTCTGCTGCTCTGGCGCTTACAGTAGACGTGGACCTGCACATAGAAACAAATAACTTTGCTCCCAACGAGTACAGAGAGGTTGTCAATCCCTCCGGCCTTGTCGTTTACAAAGGGTCAAACGCAAGAGGATAATGATAGTGGTAATTGCAATGGAAAGTAAAAGCGGTAAATAGAGTGGTGGTGTAAACTGTGGTAGAAATATGGATCGGGGTCCCATGATGTTCACTAGTGATGTCTCTCTCCCAAAATACGATAAAATAGCTAAGCTGGGTGAACAAAGTACAGCTGGGAAATTGACAAAATTATAAACGCACCACAATGCTAATTATGCTACCTAAAAGCTAGAGCCTCGAAAGTATGGGCAGTACGCGAATACAATTAGACCGAAATCCATCTGCACCTAATCATTAATCATCCACCTTGAGATATCTATCCAGAACATCTCGCTGGTATTAAGTTGCGAGCCCCACCCAAAGTGTAAACTCAAAGCAACTGACAACTGCATTAACAATCTATGTGTAAGGTAAACAATCCTTGCAACCGCGGTTACAAGCACCGTTGTTTTCTCCCTGGTGGCAAAAACACATCCCCTAGTCTCATGTTTCTGTCACTCAAGCTAGACATCGGGGGGCATGACCCCACAATCGTGCATGAACGCTCCCTCTTGGAGTTATTATCTACTACTTGGCCAAAGCAATAAAAAGTAACAGAGATCATGCAAGAATTACTCAAGAACAAAATATAAAGGTAAACCAAATATATAACTCATCACGATCTGAACATAATCTCATAAGAGCATCTCCAGCCGTTCGCCCCCCAAGGCGATTTTCGGCGCTATTTTAGCGCCGCTTGGGGGCGCTTGGGCGGCGAAAACGGCTTGGGGGCCCGGCTACCCAGCCGCGGCCCCAAGATACCCCCCAAGTTCGGCCAAATTTCATCAAATGTAGTCGAACTTCAGCGAAATTTATAAATGTTCGGTCCAAATTTATTACATAGGTAGGAAATAAAAAAACTACTAGGTCGCCGCCTCCTGCGGCACCGTCGACGCCGCTCGCCATCGTCGTCGCCGACGCCGACGATGCTCGCCGCCCTCCCTTCACGGGTACTCGAGGCGCGGCTCGTTTCCGTCCTAGATGTGGTAGAGGACACTGAGGAGCGTGCGCTCCTTGGGGCTCCACCACAGCATCCGGCCGAGGCGGTTCATCGAGCCCGACACCGGTTCCAGCCCTTCGGTGGAGGCGAGCGCCTGGTTGCGTCGCTCCTCGAAGTGCGCCATCCAGCGGGCGAAGTTGCCCGCCGCGTTTGCTGGGTCAGCGAGCTCGGCCTCCTTCATTGTGGCGCGGATGGCGAGGACTTCCCGGTCGAACTGAGCACCTTGAGGCAGCGGCGGAACCGGCACACCGGTGGCACTGAGCACCCACCCGTGCGGTATCCTCATGTTCGGCGGGCAGGGATAGTTCCCCTGGGACAGGAGGATCGCCTCAACGCGGGTGAGGGAGCGGCGGATGCCGTTCATGTTGCGGTGATCGTGGTCCATGGCGAGTGGATTGCGGCGAGAGGGGAGGAAAGGAGGAGTAGAGTGCGCGGTGTCCTTCTACGGCGAGCCCGCCCGCTTTATATAGCAGCGGGGGCGCATGCGGCGGGGGACACGCGGCGAACGCGCGTCGCCGATTGGACTACTCCGCGGCGTTTGATTCCCACTGCAGCGGCGATTGGACTAGACTCCGACGCCGCATTGATTCCCCTGCGGCGGCGTCAGGAGCAAGGAAGACGAGACAAGCAGCGGCGCGGTCGACGGACCGTTGGGTATCTCGACGCGCCGCATTGGTGTTCTCTGCGACGATTGGACTCGTCGCCGGCGCCGCATTGATTAGCTGCGGCTGTGGCAGGTGCGGGGAAGCCGAGGCGAGAGGATGACGACGACGCGTGTTCACACGCCGACAGGTGGGGTGTGGCGCGAGGCGCGCGCGAAATCGCGCGCACTTTCCTTCCGTTCGCGCGCTTTCCTTTCATCCGGCGACCCCAAGCGACCCCCAGCGCGACGGGTTTGGCTTGGGATCGCCGGACTCAATTTCGGCCCAATCCGGCGCTATTTGGGCTCTTGGGGGCGCGGCTGGGCGATTTTCCTCCACCCGACGCTATTTTCGCCGTCTTGGGGGCCTCTTGGGGGCGCGGCTGGAGATGCTCTAATCCATCGGATCCCAGCAAACATAGCATAGAAACAGCAGGAAAATTACATAGGTGCCTTGATCATGTAGGGCAGCTCACAAGGGCTAAGAATTGAATAACAAGATTGGAGAGAAGACATCACATAGCTACTGTTCATGGACCCATGGTCCAAGGGGGACTACTCACGGCACATCCGGGAAGCGTCCATGGTGGTGGAGAAGCTCCCGGAGGTCAATCATCCCTCCGGCAGGGTGCTGGGAAGAGGTCTTCTAGTGATCCCGATCTTGGAAGCGAGGCAGCGGCGGAACAGAGATGAAATTCGCGACGCGGGGTTCTCCTCGAGGGTTTCCAGGACGAGGAGGTAATATTGGCCGAAGGGGGGCACCGGGGGTGGCCCAACCTCCCAGGCGCCCTGGTGGCGCGACTAGGTGGTGGGTTGCGCCACCTGGACTCCTGGGAGGGGGTGGCCCCCATCCGGCTCTCCTTTGGGTCTCCGGAAACTTCCGTCTCGCTGATTTTTTATGTGATTTTTCTGAAATTTTTAGACCACTGTAAATTGAGGAAAAAACCTTCAACTTACAGACATCAGCAGACAGAAACTGGCACTGGGTGCACTGAGTTAGTAGGTTAGTACAAATATGTGTAAAATGATATAAAAGTATAGCAAAACACGTAGCAATGTCACCTAAAAGGGCATGGAACAAGCAGAAATTATAGATACATTTGGGACGTATCAAGAGGCTTGCAAAATACGGATGATGGAAGTGCCAACAATCGAATACACGCATTAGTCAAAGGAACTCATCCACTTATTATCAGTAACTCTATCTAACCAGGAGATTCACAAAGAGACAAGTACCCCTAGGAGGAGTGTATCGGGGCTTGGTTATCCTTGCGCATCCTCAACCCATGGTACGTGAGGGTACTCTATATATTACAACCCCTCGAGGGGTTAGCGATCCATCTAGTAGCTAGAGTTCTCAACTTTTTTTTGTAGTTTTCAAAAATAAGCTTAGATTGCCCAAAATACGAAACCTATCACTAATAGGCTTGAGCTCTTGACACACAGAAGTTCAAACATTACTCAAATCAATACCTCAAAACTATTGCAAGTTACTACTAAACCTATAATAGCAACAATTACCTACTCAAGTCAAGACACAAACTCGGTGCAATAGGCTAACTCTCTAAACAAGATTAGCATGAAAATTCAAGAGAGTTCTAAAAGCAACAACCTAAATAAAAAATCTTAAAAGATAAAAATGAAAAACAAGAGCTAAACATGATAGCAAGTAGGAAAAGTAAAGAACACTCAACAAAGATAAGCATGAAAACTATGTGTGTTCTAGGTGGAAGTGGAGTGTGTTTCTCTCCCAAACAATGTAGGCTAGGGTACAACTTGTTATGAACATCAAACAAATGTAAGTCTGAGCAAGGAAAAGTGAAAATTAAATACAAGACACTCTAAGCATAACACATAGCATATGAATTGATAAAAATATAGTGTGGAGAAGGACGAACAGATGATTGTTGATGGAGAAGGGGATGCACGGGGGCATACCCAATCTTAGACGCTTGAGTCTCCTTGAATATTTCTTGGGGGTGCATGGGGGCATCGCCAAGCTTCAGATTTTGACACTCCCGGATCTTCTTTCATCATCTTCCTTCACACACTTGAAAACTCCCTTCATACGAAACTCATCATAAGTTGATTAAAGGGGTTAGTGCCCATAATAAAATATTTTTCCTCTCCTAGAAATAAAGATTTTCTGGAGGAGCTACTGTTTCTCAAGAATACCAAAACGTTTTTGCAAAGGAAAAGCAAGCTTAAGATTTGCAAAACGGTGAAAACATAAAACAGGGCAGAATCTGAGAAAAATAGACCAGAAGGTAGTAAATAATTTTTTAGGGGCACTTCTGCAACTCAAATAAATAAAACTCAGAACAGGCCGCAGAAATTCAATTGTATAGAGCATACTATCAAAAAAATTCAGATCAAAAAGATAATCTGGTAGTTTTAAAGAATTTTTGCAATGGAGCAAACAGGTTCTGTTTTCTAGATAGCATGTCACAACTTTTGATTTTTCTTGCAACCGGAGGCTAAAACTTGGCACAAAGCTTGAAAATAAAGATACAATGATGTTGCTATAGTAATAACAAGCATCAAGACCACTAAAACTGGAAGTAAAAATCATTTTGGATTGTCTCCCAATAAGCGCTTTCTTTTATGACTTTGAGCTAGGTATGAAGCAACAAGATCAAGTTTTATCAATATCAAAAGCATAGCTTGCCCGTATAACGAACTAAAAGGTAACTTAATCTTCTTTCTAAGGAAATGTTCCATACCCTTCTAGAGGGGAAATTGGAATCTTATAGTCCCTTCTTTCATGTCAATGATAGTACCAACGGTGCAAAGAAAAGGTCATCCCAAAATAATTGTACATAAGGGGTCACACTCAATGTCCATGACAAGAAAATCAATGGGGACATAATTATCATTGACAATTATTATAAGCACATCATCAATCCTTCCTAAAGGTTTATTTAAGGAAGAATCAACTAGACGAACACCAAAAGAACAAGGATCAAAAGGTTTCAATTCAAGCATAGCATACATTCTTGTGGGTAAAATGGAGGCACTAGCTCCAACATCACATAAAGCAAAGCAAGAAAAGGTGTTCAATTTAATCTTGACCATAGGATACCAACCATCTTCTAGTTTTCTAAGAATAGAAACTTCTAGTTTAAGCTTCTCCTCCCTAGCTTTGATAAGAGAATTTTTGATATGCTTGATGAAGGCAATGTGAAAGTCCAGGTATGTGATCACAGGGGGAGGGGGTGAATGATCACTTCAAAATTTTCGACTGAAACTATTGAAGTGAAGCATAAGTAGGATGGAACAGCGAAGTAAAACTGGAAGCGAAACTAAATGCAGTGAATCAAAACACATTGAAGCATAACTGCGAAGCAAATGCAATACTGAAGATAAATGCTTGAAGTAAAATGAACTAGGACTCGGCGATGTTTGTTCGACCAGTTCACGCTCTGCAAAGCGCTACGTCTGGTTGGAGGGACTGGTGATTGAACACCCCTGGAGAAAATCTCTCTCCGTCCGTTGCTCCACTGCACCAAACTCCTTGAGCTTGATCAGTTATTCACTCGTGGTTGATTATTGAGTAAATCACCGAAACCTTTGACAAACTGGACTTCGAGGCGACAATTACTCTTCGCTCTCTGAAGAAAAACACTCTAACCATCTAGGAGAATTGCAGTTCTCCAAGATAAAAAAAGGCTAGTAAGCTTTCACCTAAGTCATCTCGAATCTACTCAGATCAATGGGACTTAGGCTTCAGTATTCTGGATTTTGGGTTTTGCTTCGGTGGCGTTTTTTGGGTGCTCTCTTCAGTCTCTCTTAGGAATATTCTCAAAGCAGCCACCCGCAAATGGAGGAGGGGGCGGCGAATTTATAGTTGGCGATCCCGAGGTGCGGAATGACCAAATTGACCTGAGGTGACAGCTTGACACGTGTCCACAACGGTCGGATTTGTCATTACTGCGCAACTTTACTTGAGGAACAAGTAAAGCTGACTCACAGACTTAGTTCTGCTTCAGAAGCAAAAGAACGAAGTCTTTTCTACCAAAGCTTAACTTAGTGCACATGAGATTTCTTCGCTCAGGCTTCTCACTTGCTGTGGATTTGATCTGAGCATTTTCTCAATGACTTCGGTGTCCACAAACTAAATACCCCTCTTGATAGTACGGTTTGTCCTATGACTCAAAGAACTGTAAAAGAACTACACAAAAACATCTAAGTCTTGCGTCGTCTTCTTCATTTCCTTCAATGAGTTAAGCTTCAGTACACCTTCATTTTTGGGGGTCATCCTCCGTGATTAAGCTTCGCTCAGGGGGGTAATGCTTCGATAACTTGAAGACCTTCCCTGAAGCTTTATCACCTAGCTTGTCCTTCAGGAACCTATACAACTGTTTATACTAGAAAACATTGTTAGTTCCTCTACTGTCTTGTCCAACAATATCCAAAACACATGGGGGCAAAACTTTGCTCTTACAATCTCCCCCTTTTTGGAGAATTGTTGAAAAAACAGGCATCGATAAAAGATATTGAAGTTTTTGTGAAGGATGGGACAAACTCTAAGATATTAAGTTTTTGGCTCCCCCTGAATGCAAGCATCGAAGATTTATATAATCGAAGTTAATGCTTGAGAGAATTTTCTTCGGTGGAGAGAAAAACAAATATCTTAGCGAATACAATTGCATTTGAAGATATATATATCCAGAAATGTATGCAATTTCTTCCAATGACCTGTGACTTAGAAAATAATAACCACCTGCAAGATAGAAGATACGAAGCAATACTTGCAAGCAAAGGGGGTTATTAAAACTTAAGTGTAGCACAGGAGTAGCAGGACCGAAGTTAAACTTAAGTTACAACCCAGTCGAAGAGAATGGAATGTTTGTTGTAACTTAACCAAGCGAAGCAAAAGCAAATAGCAAAAGCCCTTTCCCCGATGCAAATCTAACTCATCGATGCACTCATTCTCCCCCTTTTTTCAATGATTGGACAAAAGGTTGGGAAGTGGTTCGAGAGATCTATTGCGCGGCATCAGCACCCTGGGAACCAAACGAAGCTGAGCTTGACAAAGACTCATCAGACGAAGATTGATCGCCAGAGGATTCTTCTTCAGAAGAAGATGAAGGAATAGCTTCGTGGCGCGTCTGGGTGATGAGGTTGATGTCAAGGTCGCTATCGTCGAGGCCGTCATCGTCCTTTGAGTTAATGGTGTCGTTCTCAGAGACGGTATCAGGCCGGATTGGTTCAGGTTCGTTGATGAAGAAGACTTCATCAATCTTGTGCAGGGGAGGGATCTTCTGATTCTGGCGGTCTACTGTATCATCACGGGAAAAGTTTCGCTGGAGGTGCTCATACTCTTTGTAGATGCGATCTTTACGAAGGCCTTTGACAGAGTTGAATTTCCGGAGCCCCTTCCAGGAATGACGTTTGAGAACACACAGATACTGATTGTTATTGAGTGCAATGTTGCCAACTCTGTTTATTTCATCAGCAAGAAATTACATCTGGCGCTGATTGGCTTCAATGTAGTTTTCAAGCATTTGCTGCGACCGAAGATTAACTTCAAAGTGGTGGCAGTATTTCTGGAACTTATTTGATAAGTTTCGCTCATTGACTTCATGGCGCACGCCAACATATGTGGCAAAAGGATCATTGGGCTTCCTCAGCAATGCCAAAGTGTCACGCACTGGTGGAAGGAAAAGCTTCGGATGATGGCGAGCCACAGAGTCTTCGTTCCTGCCATAATCGTAGACAACTTGCAGCCAGGGAGCATAAGGTTTTAGTGTGAATGGTAGCTCTGCTGCAAGAACCAAGTTCCTAATGAAGCAGTCTTCAAAGTCAAAGATGAGACCATGAGTAAGCTTCATAATTGCATGCCTTGTCTCTGGATAAATGTTCGATTCTTCCGAAGCGGTACTCAATGGGATCAATGAGTTGGACAAGATGTAGAACCAAGTCCTGGAGATGAAGTTCAAATGCTTCGGGCGAATGTTTTCAGGTAAATAGGTTGCAGAGACTTCAGTATCCAACAGAGTAGCAAATTCTTCTTCAGCCAGATCAGGTTCTAAGTGAATCTTTTCTTGGACTCCAGAATGCCTTGGAATATTGACTATCTCCATGAATTCGGCAGAGGACATTCTGAAGACTTTACCTTGGATCATCCATTCCAGCGTCCATGAGCTGGGTTCATTTGCATCACCAGAAACATAAAGAGTTGCGTAGAATTTCTTGACGAGTTCAGAATTGAAGGGAGTGCTTAAGGCAAACAGCCGAGTTAGATTCTAGTTCTCAATGTTTTCGGCGACGTTCTGAAAGCAAGTGGCAGTGGAAAGACTTCGCATACCTAGAAATTTATGCCTAAACAGAACTCCTTGCTAACAGAAGACTTTGGTGTATAGGATTTGTTGATCTGCAGTCCAAAACCGAAGATCATCTGCAGTGCAATCTGAAGCATATGGACTGACACCAAAGAAACGGTGGAACTTCTGATGTTGTTCTAAGTTGAAATCTGGACCATGCCTTGAGGAATAACCAGCGCCCTTGAAGATAGGAAAAGTTTCACGAGGGTAATTCAAATCAAGATGGGTGTCTTGGCAGGGGCGCGAATGTGCGCGAAACCTTTGCAGAGGAGCACTTTGATTGGCTCTAGAAGGGCTAGCAGATTGAGCGACTATGAGCGCTTGCTCTTGCGAAAGGTTCAGTATCTGAACTTTTTCTTCGTCGTCATCATGTGCTTCGGTATGAGGAACATTTGATTCGGAGTCTTGAGCGGTTCTGGCAGGGGAGAAATCTCGGGTGACACGGGGTGGAGAGGGTGCATTAGCTTCATGAGGAGGTGAGGGAGGTGGTGCGGGAGCAGCTGGTGGTGTGGGAGTCCTTTGTGGTGCGGGGGATGGAGCACTAATGGGTATGGGTGCACGGGGTGGAATGGGTGTGGGAGTTCGTGCAGGTGTTAGAGTAGGGGTAGGAGCTCTTTGTGGTGGAGTTGGTTTGGGGGTGGTTCTGGTAGGAGGAGGTGTGGGAATTTTTGTGGGTGGAGCTGAAGGTTTTGGTATGGGCTGGGATGGTGATGTCTACGCACGCTTCTATTCTTGTAGACTATGTTGGGCCTCCAAGCGCAGAGGTTTGTAGGACAGCAACAATTTCCCTCAAGTGGATGACCTAAGGTTTATCGAACTCAGGGAAGTAGAGGTTGAAGATGGTCTCTCTCAAGCAATCCTGCAATTAAGAAACAAGAAGTCTCTTGTGTCCCCAACACACCTAATACAACTAGGAGTTGTATAGGTGCACTAGTTCGGCGAAGAGATTGTAAAATATGGGTGATAGGTGTGGTAAAACGAAGTAATATAAATCTGTAATAAAAAGTGCAGCAAAGAAACAAGTGGTAAACGTGAGCACAAACGGTATTGCAATGGTGGAAACAAGGCCTAGGCTTCATACTTTCACTAGTGGCAACTCCCAACAACATTAACATAGTCTAATCACATGATATTTCCCATAAAACATGCAATGGAGACGTACTCGGAGGTCATTCCTCTGTGGTCAAGAGAGGACGAGAGTTGTGTAGGGCTACAAAAGCACACCTCAGAGTTCGTAGTTCTCATCTATGAATTTCCCAATGTCACCGCGGCCATCCAAAGAGAGTACCACAATCACCACAACATATCTAAAGGATAGTCAAAGACAAGCACCAAAAGACTCTCAATCTTCAATCCACACACAAAAGAGGAAATCACTCATGATAATATTCTTCTAACCCATGTCCAATAGACCGCTGTCACCATGGTCTCGGGGATTATACTAGATAGGATCAAGTGAGTACATCAAATCCAATACATAGAAGAAGGGAAAACATCATGGAATCACCCTAGATTAACATAGCCAATGATCACAACGAAGATCACATCATGGGAGAGAGAGAAACCACATAGATCAAGATACAAGTCTTAGCCCCGAGGGGAACTACTCACACATGGACATGGTGAGAGAGAGAGAGTTGTTGATGGAGAGGTGCAGCCCGGAAGAGATGAAGGAAATGGCGACGGCGGCGGCCACGGCGGCGGCGGCGCCCACGACCACGGCGGTGGCCACGGCCCTTGGGGGCAGCGGCCCTTGGCCCCTTCTTCTTTCGTGGAGATGGTGCTTCTGTGGAGATTGATCTCCCCCTCAAGACGGCTGCTAAGGGGGAGGAAATTTCGTGGTGCCCTTTGACCTAGGTTTCCTCTCTTTAAATAGACTCTCGGATTCCCGTCATCCAGATTACGTCTTCTGTCTTTCGTGGTTTCTGGAAGCATCCAACCTCCGATTGGGCCGAATTTTATGTCTAAATCCACCGGAAAACAATTCCTTACAACTTTGTAGTTTTAAGTTTTTCCGTTTGAGGCCGTCTTCTAGCGTTTCCGAGGCGATCTTTAAACCCTGTCTGGTGGGGACTGATTTCGGGAGAGTTAGAGTCCAACTCCTACAAGGCTCCTTTTTGTGATTTTTCCTTTATCCAAGTAATTCCTACACATAAAGTAAAAAAAAAGAACTTGTGCACTCTTGCAACCATTAATAGGTTAGTTCCAAAATATGTTATCAAAAGATATGAAAGTGTATCAAAAGCATAACAATATCACACAAAACATGCACGGAGCAAGCAGAAATTATAGATACGTTTGGAACGTATCAATATCCCCAAGCTTAATTTCTGCTTGTCCTCGAGTAGGTAAATGATAAAAAAAGTATAATTTATGTGGTGACATGCTAACAACCATATAAGAACTTTTTAGTAAAGTAATCAAAGCATGCAATTCAATTCAAGTTATAACAGGCAAGAGTCTATATTTGGCATTGAAACAAGCAACATAAGAACATAAAGGTGCAAGAGCTCTCGCTGTCCGTGAATCGAATCTCTCCAAATGGTGTTTGCGTGCAAGAAAGGGGATAGGGATATACGAGAAAAAGTATTTTTGTGTTGAGAACTCAAGCTACTAAAGTTTCATACTTGGTCTTCTTTGGAATCTTATCTTGACTCGTCCCCAGACCACTAGCCAGGTACAAGTCAAAATGATCCACTCCTTTTCGACATTTTGAGCACTCATGCAATGGATGAGCGTAAGAAAGAAAGTTGACACTTAGGATGGAAAAGAGAGAATATGGTGGAGGAGGAAGACAAAAAGGTGTGAAAGGCTCACATCAATGAGGACAATCATAGGCGAGAGAAGTCCATATGATAGATATGATGTGAGGAGTAGGGATTGCCATGCAACGGATGCACATGTGAGCTAAAAGCTCTCCAAGGGAACTAGTGGGGGTGCATCTAACTTGCTTACTCAAGAAGACCTAGAGCTCGTTTGAGGAGGCTCATCATAGGAATATACAAGCCAAGTTCTATAGTGTGAAGGTCCCCACATAGCTATATGCATGTATGATCATCTCTATGGACTACAAGGATAAGAGGGAGTACTAGTGTGGATCTTTCAAAAGGAATAGTAGTGTGCCCCTTCTCTCTTTTTATTTCTTTTTCTGTTTTTTCCTATTTTTTTGTATTTTTTTGGTGCCCTCAATGGCTCTTTCTATTTCTCTCATTTGTCCTCTTTGGGATCTTTTGATTTTGTCCTCTTTGTGATCTTTTCCTCACTTTAGGGGCAACACTCTATATATTACAAGAAGTATAGAAGATCTTTCACACTTTACAAAACTACTCAAATCATAAAGAAGATGTAACTATCATGATGTATGCAATGTATGCCGCTGCCAGTGTAGCAGGAACATGTATGACATGAAGATCAAGTCATGAAGAGGTGGATGTTGCATGGCAATATATCTCGGAAAGGCTATGGAAATGCCTTGATAGGTTGGTATGGTGGCTGTTTTGAGGAAAGATATAAGGAGGTTTATGATGACAGAGCGTATCATGCCAAGGGTTTGGATGTACTGGCGAAGGTGGACGCCAACTCTCGGAGTGAGAAGAAAGCAATGCACGGCACAGGAGAGGCTAGCAAATATGAGGAGGTGGAAGTGTCAACTTTCAATACTTACATTATTCCAAAGAACTCATGCACTTATTATCGGTAACTCTCAATCTAATAAGGAGGTTCACAAAGAGACAAGTACCCCGAGGAGGAGTGTATGGGGGTTTGGTTATCCTTGCGCATCCTCGACTCATGGTACGTGAGTGTACTCTAATATCCGACCCCTCAGAAGAGTAGTGATCCATCTAGTAGCTAGATTTCTCAACTAGTTTTGTAGGTTTTGAAAATAAACACGGATTTCCCAAAATACGACACCTATCACTAATAGGCAAGAGCTCTTGACACCAAAAGTTCAAACATTACTCACATAAATACCTCAAAACTATTGCAAGTTACTACTAAAATTAAATAGCAACCTCAATCACCTACTCTCAAGACAAGACATAATTCAGTGCAACAACCAACTCTCTTAACAAGATAAACATGAAAACTAAAGAGAGTTCCTGAAACAAACTAAACAAAAGTCAAGGCTCTTGTTAAAGACAAACTAAGACTCGAACTAAACATGGCAGTAGCTACGAAAAGATAAAGAACACACAACAGCCAAAAGATAGGCATGAAGAATCCTATGATGTGTTCTAGATTTTGAAAGTGGAGCGTGTTTCTCTCCCACACAAATTAAGACGGGATCTAACTTGTTATGAACAGAAAGCAAAGCTAAAGAAAACTGAAAATAAAACCTAAGAGCGAGACGCTCCAAACATAGCACATAACGCATGAAGTGATAAAAATATAGTGAGACGAAGGACGAACTGATGATTGTTGATGGAGAAGGGGATGCACGGGGGCATCTCCAAGCTTAGACGCTTGAGTATCCTTGAATATTTATTGGGGATGCATGGGGGCATCCCCAAGCTTGAGCGCTTGACACTCCTGGATCTTCTTTCATCATCTTCCATCGCACACTTGAAAACTCCCTTCATACATAACTCATCATAAGCTGATTAGAGAGGTTAGTACCCTTAATAAATATTTTTTCCCCACTGGATATAAAGATATTCTTGAAGAGATACTGTTTATCAAGATTGCCAAAAGGTTTTTTCAAAGAAAAAGCAAGCTTAAGGTTTGCAAAAGTTAGGAGAGACAAAACGTGGCAGAATCTGTGAAAAACATAACAGCAGGTAGTAAAGAAATTTTTAGGGGTACTTCTGCAACTCGAATCAAAAAACTCAGAACAGACGCTCGAAATTAAATTGTATGGAGCACGCTGTCAAAAAAATCAGATCAAAAAGATGATCTGGTGATTTTAGGCTAATTTTTCCGTCCAAGGACATAATCTGTTTTCTGGACAGCATGTGACAACTTTTGAACTTTCTTGCAATCGGAGGCTAGACTTGGCACAAAGATTTAAAATAAAGATACAATGATGTTGTTACAGTAGTATTAATCATCAAGACCACTAAAAACAGAAGGTAAAAACTCAAAGTAAAGATAACAAGGGTTGTCTCCCTAGAGCTCTTTCTTTATAGCCATAAAGATAGGCTTACGATTTTAATGATGCTCTCAAAGGAATAAGGAATAAGAGTTGAGGAACAAAAGAGAGCATCAAGAAGAAAATACCAAACATATTTAAGTCTAACATTCTTCCTATGCAAATGGATCTTGTAGAGAAATAACTCATTGAAGCATAAAGATATTAGCATAGGAAGGCAAAAAAAGTGCAACCTCAAAACCTTCAACATAAAGAGAGGGAACTCGATATTATTGAAATATCTATAAGCATGTGTTCCCTTCTCATAATAATTTTCAGTGGGATCATGAATAAACTCAACAATATAAGTATCACATAAAAAATTCTTCTCATGATCCACAAGCATAGAAAATTTATTACTCTCCACATAAGAAAAATCCTTCTCATTAGTAATAGTGGGAGCAAACTCAAGAAAATAGCTATCACATGAATCATTCTTATCATGATACACTTGCAAACATTTATTATTTATAGCATAAGTGTCATCACATTAATCATCATAGATAGGAGGAAAAGTATCATCACAAATTTCCTCATCAAAACTTGGGGGGCTAAAAAGATCATCTTCATAAAACGTAACATCCCCAAGCTTATGGCTTTGCATATCATTACTATCAAAAGTATTCAAAGAAGACATGCAAATAACAGTACTACTATCATGAGTGTTGTGCAAATAATAAAGCTTCATAGGCTTTTTGATCTCCTCCTCAAACACTTCATGTCCTAACTCAAGATAGAGCTCATAAAGCTCTCTCATAAATTTTTTGTTGTTTTCCATAAAGCCTAACTAGTGAAAATAAAAACAAGAAACAAAAAGAATTAATTGCAAGATCTAAAGATATACCTTCAAGCACTCACCTCCCCGGCAACGGCGCCAGAAATAGCTTGATGTCTACGCACGCTTCTATTCTTGTAGACTATGTTGGGCCTCCAAGCACAGAGGTTTGTAGGACAGCAGCAATTTCCCTCAAGTGGATGACCTAAGGTTTATCGAACTCAGGGAAGTAGAGGTTGAAGATGGTCTCTCTCAAGCAATCCTGCAATTAAGAAACAAGAAGTCTCTTGTGTCCCCAACACACCTAATACAACTAGGAGTTGTATAGGTGCACTAGTTCGGCGAAGATATGGTAAAATATGGGTGATAGGTGTGGTAAAACGAAGTAATATAAATCTGTAATAAAAAGTGCAGCAAAGAAACAAGTGGTAAACGTGAGCACAAACGGTATTGCAATGGTGGAAACAAGGCCTAGGCTTCATACTTTCACTAGTGGCAACTCCCAACAACATTAACATAGTCTAATCACATGATATTTCCCATAAAACATGCAATGGAGACGTACTCGGAGGTCATTCCTTTGTGGTCAAGAGAGGACGAGAATTGTGTAGGGCTACAAAAGCACACCTTAGAGTTCGTAGTTCTCATCTATGAATTTCCCAATGTCACCGCGGCCATCCAAAGAGAGTACCACAATCACCACAACATATCTAAAGGATAGTCAAAGACAAGCACCAAAAGACTCTCAATCTTCAATCCACACACAAAAGAGGAAATCACTCATGATAATATTCTTCTAACCTATGTCCAATAGACCGTTTTCACCATGGTCTCGGGGATTATACTAGATAGGATCAAGTGAGTACATCAAATCCAATACATAGAAGAAGGGAAACATCATGGGATCACCCTCGATTAACATAGCCAATGATCACAACGAAGATCACATCATGGGAGAGAGAGAAACCACATAGATCAAGATACAAGACTTAGCACCGAGGGGAACTACTCACACATGGACATGGTGAGAGAGAGAGTTGTTGATGGAGAGGTGCAGCCCGGAAGAGATGAAGGAGACGGCGACGTCGGCGGCGGCGGCGCCCACGACCACGGCGGTGGCCACGGCCCTTGGGGGCAGCGGCCCTTGGCCCCTTCTTCTTCCTTGGAGATGGTGCTGCTGTGGAGATTGATCTCTCCCTCAAGACGGCTGCTAAGGGGGAGGAAATTTCGTGGTGCCCTTTGACCTAGGTTTCCTCTCTTTATATAGACTCTCGGATTCCCGTCATCCAGTTTACGTCTTCTGTATTTCGTGGTTTCTGGATGCATCCGACCTCCGATTGGGCCGAATTTTATGTCTAAATCCACCGGAAAAAAATTCCCTACAACTTTGTAGTTTTAAGTTTTTCCGTTTGAGGCCGTCTTCTAGCATTTCCGAGGCGATCTTTAAACCCTGTCTGGTGGGGACAGATTTCGGGAGAGTTAGAGTCCAACTCCTACAAGGTTCCTTTTTGTGATTTTTCCTTTATCCAAGTAATTCTTACACATAAAGTACAAAAACAAGAACTTGTGCACTCTTACAACCATTAATAGGTTAGTTCCAAAATATGTTATCAAAAGATATGAAAGTGTATTAAAAGTATAACAATATCACACAAAACATGCATGGAGCAAGCAGAAATTATAGATGCGTTTGGAACGTATCAGATGGCTTTGGCTTCGGAGTAGGAGTGGGAACTGCTTCAGGAGTTTCCTTCGGCTGCTCATCACTAGTGTCCATGTCAGCAGCTGAAGCCAAAGTAACCTTCCGCTTCTTTGTGGTTTTCTTCTTGGGTGAAGGACCTGAAGTCTTTGAAGCAGTAGGCTTGGCAGCCGATGGTTGTGCAACATCTGGTTCAGCTTCGTGCGAAGCCTTGCGCTTCCGCGAATCTCTTTCTATAATGGATGCATTATGGGTCTTCACCATTTCATCAACAGCGGCCTTAACTTTGCCTCTGAAGATTTTGATGTTATCCTTGGTGGTGGTGTTGACGTCCGTCACTTGCTGAAGCAATTTCAGAGCGTTTTGTTTGAATTATTCATCTGGTTCAGATTCAGCGCGCTTCTGATAGTTGTGAATCTTTGAAACTTCAGCTCTATCTCTAGAATGCAAATCCTTCAGCTGACTGATCATTATGGAGATCATTGCTTCGATGGAGCTTGAGATATAAACTTCTCCAAGATCAACAGCTTCAGGCTCTTCAGCAGCACATTTCTCCCAAAGGGCTTCAGTGATGCCCAACTGATCCCGTAGTTCGCCTTCACGAGGGTCAGGGAACTGATGTTCACTATGGCGATCAGCTTCAGCTTGAGCTTCAGGCAGAGATATGCCTTTCTTCTTCGATGGAATAGCTTCAGTGGGGGGAGTCATACCAAAAACGGGCTTCTTCTGACTAGCCCTAGCAGCTTTCTCAGCTTTCTTTGTCCTAAGGCCTTCTAATGAGGCCTTTCGTTTTGCTTCATGCTCAGCCAGCTGATTAGCTTCAGTGGCAGCTTTCTCTTCATTCTTTTCGGCTTCGGCGAGCTTGCACTTCGTCTCAGCCTTCTCTGCAGCCAATCTGGGGGAGTCCAACTCCTTTTGCTTTCTTGCGGCATCCTCATCTGCTTTCTTATTTTCTGCAGAACTTCTGGCAAGAATGCTGCGCTCAAGTGCCTCAGCGAGGTCTTTCTGTCTCAATTCTTCTTCAGTGAGCTTTCGATTCGCTGAAGGGTTTGGAGGGGAAGACAGCTTCGGCTTCGTTGGTGCAGAAGCCTTTGCAGATTGTTGCTTGGCAGGGTCATGCCTCTGCTTCGATTGCCTCTCAGTTTTGAGAGCATCAGCCGGTGGCTTGGAGGCCAAGGGCTTCGCAACCACCAAATTTGACAGGTCAATAGTGGGTCGAGCTGACGGCTTGTCCTTGGGGTCTTGAATCTTAATTCCCTTAGCAGCAGGTTTTTCTCCTGACTTCTTCTTCAATGGAATCTGAAGCCTTTGCTTCTTGGGGGGAGCAGGATCTGATTCATCATCTGCTTCAGATTCAGATTCGTCATCCGCAGCCTTTGATTCGTCCAACATAGAATCCTCTAGAGCAGCTTGTTCTTCTCTAGCTTGCTCTTCATCTTCAGTGAAAGCATGAGGAGGAGAAGCTGATTTCTTCTTCAGTTTCTTCTTTTTATTCGAGCTAGGCCCAACATCATGGGCTTCAGCTTCAGCCAACTTAGCGGCTTTCTTGGCTTCCTTGATTCTCTTCTTCTCAGCAGCAATTCTCAATCGTATTTGCTCATCCGGATAATCATCTGGGGTCTTAAGGGTATTGGGGTGAGGAAGCTTGGGTGGAACTGGGTAGTATAAATGACGATTTTATTCAATGTACTGACTGCACATGGCCGAAGTATATTGATAGGGTGGACTGAAGGCAAATTGCATAGCCCACTTCCAGTCAGGGATGCTTTTGTACTTGTACCATCTAACAGCCCAGTACCGGCGAATGTTTTGCAAGCGAATCTTGCGCTGATCCTTGGTTTCTCCAGGGGGCGTGTCATACCCCAGTTTACGGCGAATGGATTCGGGGATGCCTCTGGCATTGTTAGTTTCCTTCGTTCTGCCACCTTTCTTCTTCGAAGCAGACCGTTCTGCTTCGTTGATGTGGTCAAGATTTGGGGACTCATTCCCGAAGCCTAACTCCGCAGACATCCTGTGAAAAGCATAAAGGTAGCGAGGGAAAAGGCAAGTATGGAATGAGCACCAACAAAATTTTCGATCCAAAACAAAAGGTTTTGACAAGAGATTCAGTGTTGAATATGGGAGAGATATCCAATCTGTTCTGAGCTAGACTTAGCAATCACAAAAGAGTAACAAACCCTAACACAGAACAGACAGCATCTAACCCTAGCTTCTAACCTGAATCGGGATGGGAAGCTTTTGCTAGTAGAAACAAGTTTCCCAACAGAGCAACGATCCAATGGATCAAAGAATCCTAAGAAAACATCCCAAAACAAACTAAGAACTCAGATCCAATCTAGAAACGGATGAATAGATGGAGACAGAGATTGGATCGAGGCTCGGCGTACCCTAACTCGGTGGCATCGAGCAGCTACGGCGGCGACAAGCGGAGAGGACGTGCTCGTCGACGGCGTGGAGTCCACGGCGGCGCTCTTCCGGCAGTGAAGCGGCGAGAACGGCGACGAAGACGAAGAGCTCGGCGGTGCGCTCGGGAGAGATGGGTTCCGGAGAGATGAGAATGAAGTCGAAGGGTGGATTCGCTGGGGGGGATGCCTTATATAGGCAGGTCTGACAGGAGTTGTCAGATCTGATCGGACGGCTCCCAGCGACCGTCTCTCCGGATTCTACGGCGAGGATTTCGTGGCGAATCGCGAGAAAATCTCAACGACCCGGATTTGACGGGATCTCAACGACCGAAGAATATGTCCTCGACTTGAGTAAAACTTCGATAAAAATTGGAAGCATTTGATTCGGAACTCAATGATGTTCGAAGAAATATACTTTCCGTTTCAATTGTGCTCAACCATTTTGGACAGACAGAATAGAAAGAAGAAGAACAGAAGGGGTAGGGTCCGAAACTTATCACCTCGAAGAAAAACCAAACGAAGCAAAAAGTGATAAGCATAGAGGACTAGATCCAAGCGAAATAAAATAAAATAAACGAAGCAAAATCAAACAACGAAACCAAAAGGTAAGCAACGAAGTAAGTGAATATATACAGGGGTAAAGGTTCGGTCTTATAGTACATTGCGTGAGTCCAATATATTGAGCTCACACCTTAACGCACAGAACCTTTTCTCATCCAATGGTTTCGTAAATATGTCAGCCAGTTGATCTTCAGTTCTGACATGACTTATAACAATATCTTCACGCTGAGCATGATCACGAAGAAAATGATGGCGAATGTCAATATGCTTCGTGCGACAGTGCTGCACAGGATTGTGAGCAATTTTGATTGCACTCTCATTATCACATAGAAGGGGAATTTTCTTCACATGAATACCATAATCCTTCAGCGTTTGCTTCAGCCATAGAATCTGAGTACAACATGACCCAGCAGCAATGTATTCGGCTTCAGTAGTAGATATTGAGACACAGTTTTGCTTCTTTGAAGCCTAACACACAAGTGATCTTCCAAGGAAATGACAAGTCCCTGAAGTTGATTTCCTATCCACACGATCACCAGCCCAGTCTGAATCAGAATAGCCAATAAGATCAAACTGAGCTCCCTTGGGATACCACAAGCCCAAAGTTGGTGTGTGAGCAAGATACCGAAGAATTCGCTTTACAGCAGTATGATGTGATTCCTTTGGATTGGCCTGAAAACGAGCACAAATACATACTGAAAGCATAATGTCAGGTCTAGATGCACAAAGATATAAGAGAGATCCAATCATAGACCGATATTTCTTCTGGTCAAAGGCTTTGCCCTTCTCATCTGCATCTAAGAAGCCATTGGTAGGCATTGGAGTCTTAATAGTTTTGCAATCAGTAAGACCAAACTTCTTCAGGAAATCCTTGAGATATTTTTCTTGAGAAATAAAGGTGCCATTCTTCTGTTGACGGATTTGAAGTCCAAGGAAAAACTTCAACTCACCCATCATAGACATCTCATATTTCTTCGACATCATTTTGGCAAATTCTTCGCTGATTTCAGTGTTAGTGCATCCAAAAATAATATCATCTACATATATTCGACATACAAACAAATCACCATTATAAGATCGAGTGAAAAGTGTTGGGTTAGTTGTTCCTGGTTTGAAGCCTTTCTTCAAAAGAAAATCCTTCAATGTGTCGTACCAAGCACGAGGTGCTTGCTTCAACCCATAGATGGCCTTGTGCAACCTGTACACCATGTCGGGTTTCTTTGGGTCTTCAAAACCTGGAGGCTGCATGACATACACTTCTTCCTCGATTTCTTCGTTAAGAAAAGCACTTTTCACATCCATTTGATAAAGTAGAATACCATTGAAATTTGCAAAAGCAAGCATAACACGAATGGATTCGAGACGAGCAACTGGAGCATAAGTTTCGCCGAAATCGATACCTTCGATTTGGGTGTAGCCTTGTGCTACCAGTCGTGCTTTGTTTCTTACCACTATACCGTCTTCATCTTGCTTGTTGCGAAAAATCCACTTTGTACCAATGATGTTGTGCTTCTTGGGATCAGGTCTATCAACTAAGGACCAGACTTTGTTTCGCTCGAATTGGTTAAGTTCTTCGAGCATAGCGGTTAACCAATTTGGATCCTTCATGGCTTCATCAAACTTTGAAGGTTCTAGCATGGAGACAAACGAAAAGTTTCCACAGAAGTTAGCCAAACGAGTACGACAGCAAGTTGTGGGACGACCTGGTTGATGAATTTCTTCAAGGATCGAATCAACATCAACTCTTCTTCGAACTCGTGATAAGGTTGAATCATTTGCTTCAGGCTCCGCTTCTGCTTCAGGATCTGCTTCAACTTCAGCTTCAGGATCTGCTTCACCTTCAGCTTCAGCATCTGCTTCACCTTCAGCTTCAGCATTTCCTTCGGGATTAGAATTTCCTTCGTTCCCTTGCTCTTCTTCGTCCTGTTCATCATTAGCTTCAGGATTTTGATCTCCAGCGCCCCGGGCTATGTGTGGGAACATTGGACCATCATCATCCCTATTAGCTTGATGAGCATTGTCTTCAACAGGGCGAATTTCTCCAATAGCCATGGACCTGATCACTTCATTAAGAGGTGGTTCATCTAGATCATGAGGCAAATGCTCTTTTTGAGAGCCATTAGTTTCATCAAACCTCACATTTACAGTTTCCATAACTTTCCCAAAGTGAGAGTTATACACTCTGTAAGTGTGAGAGTTTGAGCCATAACCTAAAATAAAACCTTCATGTGCCTTAGGGGCAAATTTGGAGCTATGATTCATATCTCTAATAAAGCAAGGAGCACCAAATACCCTAAGATACGAAACATTTGGTTTGTTACCAGTGATAAGCTCATGTGAAGTTTTCTTCAGAAATTTGTGAAGGTAAACCTTGTTGATGATATGACATGCTATGTTAATTGCTTCGGCCCAGAACCTAATAGGAGTCTTGTATTCAGCAAGCATAGTTCTGGCCATTTCAATAAGAGATATATTCTTCCTTTCCACAACACCATTCTGTTGAGGTGTATAAGCAGTAGAGAACTCATGAGTAAAACCATGATCATCAAGAAAATCTTCAATATGAGTATTTTTGAATTCAGTTCCATTATCACTTCGGATATGCTTCAAAGATAATTCATATTCAGTTTGAGCTCTCTTAGCGAATGACTTGAAGATTTCAACAACTTTGCTCTTGTCATCCAAAAAGAAAACCCAAGTGTAACGAGAGAAATCATCAACAATAACAAGACCATATTTGTTTCCTCCCAGGCTTGCATAATTTGAGGACCAAAAAGATCCATATGAAGCAATTCAAGAGGACGAGTAGTAGTCATGATAGTCTTCGATGAATGATGTTTCTTCATAATTTTACCAGCTTCACAAGCACTGCAGAGACAATCCTTATCAAATTTTACTTCGCTAAGGCCAATAACATGCTTCTTCTTCACTAGATTATGAAGATTTATCATCCCTGCATGACCAAGTCTTCGATGCCATAACCAACCGGATGAAGCTTTTTCCATTAAGCATGTGGATACAGCAGGGCCCGAAGAAAAATCAACAATGTATAAATCTCCTTTTCGGTAGCCCTCGAAGACAAACGTATAGTCATCATGTTAAAAGACAACACAACACGAAGCAGAAAATAGAACAAGCATACCCATATCGCATAACTTCGAAATAGACATAATATTATATCCAAGGGATTGGACTAGCATAACCTTGTCAATGTGCTTATCTTTCGATATGGCAACCTTACCCAAACCTAAAACTTTACCCTTGTTGTTATCACCGAAGGTAATGTACTTCTGAGAAGAGTGAGATAGTTTTTCTTCGGTGAATAACTCCTTGTCTCCGGTCATATGATTTGTGCAACCACTATCCATGACCCATTCGGATCCACCGGAGACATAGCCCTGCAGAAGAATTAGTTCTTCTTAACCACCCACAAACGAGCAGGTGACTGAGAAGATGTTGAAGCACGGGTTGAAGCAATATTAAAGCGAACATGAGTGTATTGCTTCGGTGTACCATCAAGTACACCATAAATGTAAGTCCTTTGCGAATGGTTACGATAAGAATGAGCATAAGCAATCTTAGTATGGTTATTATGAGGGCGATAAGTATGACGACCAGTGCGATAGTATTGCTTCTGCGGAACATTTGATTCGGGCACCAGTGAATCATTTCTCGTTTCTAGGGAATAGAAATGATTCGGTGGTACTGAAGACTTTCCCTGCATAGTATGGTTAGTAGGCAGTTTTTCCACAAGTGCTTTCTGCACCCATATCTGCCTCTTATAGAAGCCATTCTTAGGAGGAGTACCAATATACTCAGCTGTAACCTTTCCCTGTTCGTCTTTTATGAGCTTGTAGTCTGAATCAAGTGATTCGTCTACAATAGCTTTGTTCATTTTGTTGTCAAAACCTGAAAGGTTAGCAATGTCAATGGGGTTCTCCTTCGCTAGGACCCAAACAGTCTTAGGATACTGCTCAGGTTCCCAATAGGTGCCATCAGGGTTTATCTTTCTTTCGAAACCAACACCCTCATTCCTAGGATTTCTGTGAAGGAGAGCCTTCCTCAGGATATCACAAAGATATTGATGACGTTGCACACTTTTGAACATCCCTGTTTCAAATAAGTTTTTCAACCTGAGGAGTTCCTCGGTAACAGCAGGATTTTCCTCATCAGAGGCATTAGTATCATCAATAACAATAGGAGCTTTGCCATTGGAATCAGTTTTGCTTCGTTCCAGACAAGTTAAGCAAGGTGAATCAGTTTTATGATTTGCTTCAGAACCTTGTTGAGCCATGAGAGAGAGATTGACATTTTCCAACTCTTCATGAGCCTCTTTCAGTCTTTCGAGAGCCATTTTCCTCTGAAGAAATTCATAGGTGAGCTTCTCATAGTCAACTGAAAGAAGATCATGCCGAGAGGATAATTCTTCAAACTTTTCCTTCAGAGCTGCATGCTCATTAGTCAAAGTTTTACCTTTCTCTATCTCATCGATCAACAGAGTTTCTGATTTCTTAATGGTTTTGCTAAGCGAATCAATTTCATGTTGTTGGATTGAAGCAATTTTAGCAAGTTTAGCATAGCTTATCTTCGAATCACTATCATATGAGGAGCAATCAGAAGTATCATAGTTAGATTTTGATGAAGATGCCTTCGCCTTGGCCATGAAGCAATATGCAGGAGTTTCATCTTCACTACTGTTGTTGGTGAAGAATGAGCTCGAAGCTTTGGATGAAGCATCTGCTGAAGCGAATGCAAAACCAGAAACACCATCTGATTCGGACCCAGACCCAGATCTTGAGCCTGATTCAGCTTCAGACCCAGAGGCTTTGTCTTCAGAGTTCATCTCCTTTCCCAGATAGGCCTTGGCACGGTGAGAGCTGCTTCGCCGAGACGAGTGAGTCTTTGATAAAGAACCCTCACGCTTCTTGTGATACTTCTTCCTCTTGTCATCATCAGAATCTTTCTTCTTGTCTCTTCTCGAACTGGAATCATGTCTCTTGGACTCATAGCTGCTGGAAGATCTGTGGGACTTGGTTGAGGAGTCTCTGAGCGAATGCATTGATTTGTTCTCAGCTTCCCACAGAGGGCAATCAGCAATGTAGTGACCTGGTTTCTTGCACTTGTAGCAGCAGTTGTCCTTTGATGGAGAGCTTCTTGAGGATGAGCGGTGAGATGAGTGATTTGAGCTCCTTGAAGAATAACTCTTTTTCGGTGAAGAAAAACCTTTTCTTTGGAAGCGATTGAAGCGTCTCATGATCAATGCTAAATCATTTCCAATGCTTGCATGATCATCTGATTCGACACCTGAAGCAGAACTGACTTCGGGTGAAGAATGACGCGAAGCTTTTTCTTTCAAAGCATGTGATTTTCTTCGAGAGCCATTTATGTCACGTTTATCATCTTCTTCCATTTCAAAAGTATTGAGTCTCTCAAGAATATCAGCGGCAACAAGACGTCTGAAATCAGTCATTTCCTTCATCATCAGCACAATGTAATCAAACGAATCATCCAATGAGCGAAGCAAAGTTCTTACAACCGAGTGAGGAGTAATGTCATCAGCACCGAGGGAAATCAACTCATTAGCAAGAGCTGTGAGTCTGCTGTAAATGGAGCTGACTTTTTCACCCTCGTTTCTCTTGAAGCGATAGAATTTGCTTCGGAGTGTGTCAATTATGGCATCCTTCTGGGTAGAAACACCTTGACCAATCTTTTCAAGATAGTCCCAGACACCTTTGGCAGATGGAATATTCTTCACTTCATGATACTTTTCTGGTGTCAAATGATTGGTGATGAAAACCCAAACTTCAGAATCAAGATCAATCAGTTTTGCTTCTTCAGGAGTGATGGCCTTCTCATCGGCAAAAGTGACTCCATACAAGACAACTTGCCAGGCAGTCGAGTTGATAGCCATGATATTTCTCTTCATTTTGTCCTTCCAGTACGGGTAGTCCTTCCCATTGAAAACAGGAATAGGTTCACCGGAGCGAATAGCTGTGAAAGACATACTTGAAGACACTCCAGGAGGTTAATCCAAAACACACAGAGTGTAGGGAGTGACTAGCTCTGATACCAATTGAAAGTCCAAGTATGTGATCAGAGGGGGAGGGGGTGAATGATCACTTCAAAAAATTTGACTGAAACTATTGAAGTGAAGCATAAGTAGAGCTGAACAGCAAAGTAAAACTGGAAGCGAAACTAAATGCAGTGAATCAAAACACATTGAAGCATAACTGCGAAGCAAATGCAATATTGAAGGTAAATGCTTGAAGTAAAACGAACTGGGACTCGGCGATGTTTGTTCGACCAGTTCACGCTCTGCAAAGCGCTACGTCTGGTTGGAGGGACTGGTGATTGAACACCTGGAGCAAATCTCTCTCCGTCCGTTGCTCCACTGCACCAAACTCCTTGAGCTTGATCAATTCTTCACTCGTGGTTGATTATTGAGGAAATCACCGAAAACTTTGACAAACTGGACTTCGAGGCGACAATTACTCTTCGCTCTCTGAAGAAAAACACTCTAACCGTCTAGGAGAATTGCAGTTCTCCAAGATAAAAAAGGCTAGTAACCTTTCACCTAAGTCATCTCGAATCTACTCAGATCAATGGGACTTAGGCTTCAGTATTCTGGATTTTGGGTTTTGCTTCGGTGGCATTTTTGGGGTGCTCTCTTTAGTCTCTCTCAGGAATATTCTCAAAGCAGCCACCCGCAAATGGAGGAGGGGGCAGCGTATTTATAGTTGGCGATCCCGAGGTGCGGAATGACCAAATTGACCCGAGGTGACAGCTTGACACGTGTCCCCAACGGTCGGATTTGTCATTACTGCGCAACTTTACTTGAGGAACAAGTAAAGCTGACTCACGGACTTAGTTCTGCTTCAGAAGCCAAAGAACGAAGTCTTTGCTACTGAAGCTTAACTTAGTGCACATGAGATTTCTTCGCTCAGGCTTCTCACTTGTTGTGGATTTGATCTGAGCATTTTCTCAATGACTTCGGTGTCCACAAACTAAATACCCCTGTTGATAGTACGGTTTGTCCTATGACTCAAAGAACTGTAAAAGAACTACACAAAAACATCTAAGTCTTGCGTCGTCTTCTTCATTTCCTTCTATGAGTTGAGCTTCAGGACACCTTCATTTTTGGGGGTCATCCTCCGTGATTAAGCTTCGCTCAGGGGGTTAATGCTTCGATAACTTGAAGACCTTCCCTGAAGCTTTATCACCTAGCTTGCCCTTCAGGAACCTATACAACTGTTTATACTAGAAAACATTGTTAGTTCCTCTACTGTCTTGTCCAACAATATCCAAAACACACGGGGAAAAACTTTGCTCTTACACAATGTTAAGTGAACTAGTGTGGGGGTCTTTGGCCACTCTTTGTAAAAAAATAATAACATCGGGAAGAGTGCAGTTATCAAAATGAAGTTCTCTACTAATGATAAAAACGGTGGTGTCATCTTCTAAGTTCGACTTACTTTCCTATATAACAGTTTTGACATCTTCGCAAGTGTGAGGACGTCTTGGGGGTGCTTCGAACCATAAATCTGGTTTCTTACCCGGGAGACAATGTGATGGGCATAGTTCCCCTTCATAACTAGTGTAGTCACACAGTTTGTTGCTATTGAAACCCATATGAACAACAACAAGCAAGAGCAAAGTAACTATTTTTTGTGGTTTTTGATAAAATACTCTAAAGCAAAGACTAAAAAGTAAACTAACAAGACTAAAAAGCAAAGGTAAAAGGTAGTGTGCAACTCCCCTATCTTGTAGACTGGAGTCCCCATCAACTACGCCCGAAATTTGCTTGATGACTTCTCGCCCCTTGTTGGTTAACCCAAGTGGAAGGTTGAGATGTAGATAGTGGCAAGTTTCCCTCGGTGAAGATACCAAGGTTTATGTCTCCGTAGGACTCCAAGACATACAAGTAGGTGTCAACGGCGCATGAAGTTTGTCGAATGGTTCGAGTTGACGTGGACCTGCACACGGGAACAAATAACTTTGCTCCCAACGAGTATAGAGAGGTTGTCAATCTCTCCGGTCTTGTTGTTTACAAAGGACCGAAACACAAGGGGAATAGTACTGGTGATTGCAACGAAAAGTAAATGAAAGCAGTAAATTGGAGCGGTGTAAACTATGATGGAAATATGGACCGGGGTGTCATGACTTTCACTAGTGATGTCTCTCTCCCAAAATACGATAAACAACTATGTTGGGTGAACAAATTACAGTTGGGAAATTGACAGAATTATAAACGCACTGCAATGCTAATTATTCTACAAGAAAGCTAGAGGCTCAATCGTATGGGCATTACACCACAACGAGTAGAGTGTTTATTCATCAGCATCTACTCACTAATCATCCACCTTGAGATATCTATCCAAAATATCTCGCTGGTATGAAGTTGCGAACCCCAGCCAAACTGTAGGATCAAAGCAACAGACAACTGCATTAACACTCTACGCGTAATGTAAGCAATCCTTGCAAATGTCGTTACAAGCACCGTTGTTTTCTCCCTGGTGGCAACAACATATCCCCTAGTCTCATGTTTCTGTCACTCAAGCTAGACATCGGGGGGCATGAACCCACAATCATGCATAACTCTCTCATACGTCCCAAACGTATCTATAATTTCTGCTTGCTCCATGCATGATTTGTGTGACTTTGCCATGTTTTGCTTGAACTTTCATACACTTTTGATCATATTTGGACTAACCTATTAACTCAGTGCACCTAGTTGCCAGTTCCTGTTTTCTGCTGTTTTTATATTTCAGGTTTTCCGGCCATTAAAATTTTCAAATAAATTTTGGAAAAATTATATAAAAAGTCAGCGTCCCGGAAGCTTCCCGAAGAACCAAGGATGGAAGGGAGTGGACCCACCAGGGCCCCAGGAGGGTCTCTGGCGCCCCTCGCCCTAGGGCGCGTCGGGCACCCTCCTGGCTGCCCTGTGTCCCCTCTCGGTGCCCCCGTTGGCTCTTATTTATACACCCGTCGCAAAAACCCTGATTCCGAACCCCTTTTCTCCAGAAGCAATTCCGATCTCCGCCTCCATCGCCGACAAGCTTCGGGGGACCATAATTCCTGTGTCGGCACCCTGCCGGGACGGGGAAGTTCCCCCGGATTCATCTCCATCTACGTTGCTTCCTCCCTCCATGAAGCGGGAGTAGTTCTCCCTCGGGGCTGAGGTTTCTACCAGTAGCTATGTGTTCAATTCTCTCTCCCATGATGTGATCTTCATTGTGATCATAGGCTATATTAATCTAGGATGTACTCACTTGTCTTTATCTAGTATAATCCCCGAGACCAAGGTGACAGTGGTCTATTGGACATGGATTAGAAGAATATTTTCATGAGTGATTTCCTCTTTTGTGTGTTGATTTAAGATTGAGAGTCTCTTGGTGCTTGTCTTTGACTATCCTTGAGATATGTTGTGGTGATTTTAGTACTCTCTTTGGATGGCCGCGGTGACATTGGGAAATCCATAGATTGAGAACTACGAACTCTGAGGTGTGCTTTTGTAGCCCTACATAATTCTCATCCTCTCTTGACCACAAAGGAATGACCTCCGAGTGCGTATCCATTGCATGTTTTATGGGAAATATCATGTGATTAGACTATGTTAATGTTGTTGGGAGTTGCCACTAGTGAAAGTATGAAGCCTAGGCCTTGTTTCCACAATTGTTACACCGTTTGTGCTCACTTTTGTCACATGTTTGCTTGCTGCACTTTTCATTACAGATTTATATTTCCTTGCTTTTCTACACCTATCACCCATATTTTACCATCTCTTCGCCGAACTAGTGCACCTATACAACTCCTAGTTGTATTAGGTGTGTTGGTGATACGTCCAAAACGTATCTATAATTTTTGCTTGCTCCATGCATGTTTTGTGTGATATTGCTATGTTCTAGATACACTTTCATACACTTTTGATCATATTTGGACTAACCTATTAACTCAGTGCACCCCAGTGCCAGTTCCTGTTTTCTGTTGTTTTTCTATTTCAGTTTTCCCCCATATAAAAAGTGCCAGAAAAATTCCGGGAAAAATATAGGAAAAATCAGCGTACAGGAAGCTTCGCGAAGAGCCCGAGTGGGGCCAGAGGGGAGCCAGGGGTGGCCCAGGCGGCCACCCGGCGCGGCCACCCCCTGGGCCGCGCCAGGGGGGCGCCTAGGGCCCCTGGTCCACCTCTGGCTGTCCCCCTTCGCCTATTTATTCTCCGTCACGGGGAAACTCCGAAGACAGAACCCTTTTTCACGATCTCGGCTTTGTTCCGCCGCCGCCGCGCTTCTGAGATCGGGAGCACCAGAAGACCTCTTCCCGGCACCCTGCCGGAGGGAGGGCCGACCTCCGGGAGTCTCCTCTCCACCATGGATGCTCCCCGGATGTCTTGTGAGTAGTTTTCCTTGGACCATGGGTCCGTGATCAGTAGCTATGTGATGTTCTCCTCCCCTCTTTGTTCTTCATGGTTTAGACCTCATGAGCTGCCCTACATGATCGAGGCACTTTTTTAATCTTTCTGCTATTGCTATGCTGAGTTTGATAGGATCTGATGGATTATGAGATTATGTTCAGATTGTGATTGAGTAATATATTTGGTTCTTATCTGTTATATTTTTGTTCCTAAGTAATTCTTGCATGTTCTCCGTTGTTGTTTATTGCTTTGGCCAAGTAGTAGGTAGTAACCCGAAGAGGGAACGTTATGCTCGATTGTGGGTTCATGCCCCCCGATGACACGCTTGAGTGACAGAAACATGAGTCTAGGGGATGTGATGTTGCCACAAGGGGGAAAATAACGGTGCTTGTAACCGCGGTTGCAAGGATTGTTTACTTTACGCAAAGTAATTTTTAATGCAGTTGTCTGTTGCTTTGGGTTTACACTTTGGGTGGGGCTCGCAACTTAATACCAGCGAGATGTTCTGGATAGATATCTCAAGGTGGATGATTAATAGTAGATGCAGTTGGATTTCGGTCTACTTATTTTGGCGTACTGCCCGTGCTTTTGAGCCTCTTCCTTTCTTTTGTAGCATAGTTAGCATTGCGGTGCGTTCATAATCCTGTCAATTGCCCTTCTGTAATTTGTTTACCTCGCATAGCAGTTTTATCGTCTTTTGGAAGAGAGACATCACTACTGAACATCACGTATCCCGGTCCATATCCTCATTACTGTTTCCACGCTCATTTACTTTTCTGCTTTTACTTTCAGTTTCTATCATTATCCCTTGTGTTTGATCCTTTGTGAACAACAAGATCGGAGAGATTGGCAACCTCTCTGAATTTCGTTGGGAACAAAGTTATTTGTGTCTGTGTGCAGATCCGCGTCAGTTGCGCCGCTGACACCTACTTATCATCTCTGGAGTCCTACTGGAGACAAACCTTGGTATCTTCACCGAGGGAAACTTGCTGCTGCACTGCATCTCAAACCTTCCACTTGGGGTAACCAAAGAGGGGCGAGAAGCCATCAGTTCGGGACACAAGATACTTCTTGTATATTAATTGCAGGGTTTCTTGAGAGAGACCATCTTCAACCTCTACTTCCCTGAGTTCGATAAACCTTAGGTCATCCACTTGAGGGAAATTGCTGCTGTCCTACAAACCTCTGTGCTTGGAGGCCCAACATAGTCTACAAGAATAGAAGCGTGCGTAGACATCACGCTCCCTCTTGGAATCATGATCTAGTACTTGGCCAAAGCAACAGAGAACATGCAAGAATACTCAAGAACTAATAATAAAAACGTAAACCAAATATATTACTCATTACAATCCGAACATAATCTCATAATCCATCGGATCCCAGCAAACACGGCATAGCAACACATAAACTAATCCATAAGTGCATTGATCATGTAGGGCAGCTCACAAGGACTACGAATTGAGGCACAAGATTGGAGAGAAAACATCATCTAGCTACTAATCATGGACCCATGGTCCAAGGGGGACAACTCACGGCACATCCGGTAGGCGCTCATGGTGGTGGAGAAGCCTCCGTAGGTCAATCCTCCCTCCGGTAGGGTGCCGGGATAGGGTCTTCTGGCGATCCCGGCCTCGGGATCGCGGCGGCGGCGGAACAGTGGTGAAAATCTTGTAACGGGGCTCCTCTGCAGGGTTTTTGTGTCGAGGGCAATATATAGGAGAAAGGGGGGCGAGGGGAGGCCCCACCTGGCCAGGAGGCCACACGACGCGGCCACCAGAAGCCTGCGGCCTCCCCCTGGTCGCGCCGTCTGGCCTCCTGGCCAGGGGTGTCCCCCCCCCCCTCCGGCTTTCCTTCGGGCTTCTATAGTCTTCTGTCGCGCTGATGTTTTATCTGATTTTTCTGGATTTTTTGAGCACTTCAATAATTAGTATTTTCCTACAATGCATGAACAACAGCAAACAAAAACTGACACTGGGGCACTGAGTTAGTAGGTTAGTCCAAATATGTTGAAACATGTATGAAAGTGTAGCAAAACATATAGCAAAGTCAATAATATAAGCATGGAACAAGCAGAAATTATAGATACGTTTGGGACGTATCAGCAAACAAAACAAAACTAAATAAAGCAAACTGAAAAGTAAATGCAAGACGCTCCAAGCAAGCACCACATGAAGTGATAAAAATATAGTGTGGAGAAGGATGAACTGATGATTGTTGATTAAGAAGGGAATGCATGGGGCATCCCCAAGCTTATATGCTTGAGTCTCCTTGAATACTTATTGGGGGTGCCGAGGGGCATCCCCAAACTTAAGCTTTTTGTGGCACCCCAGCTCAGAGGACCGGAACGCCCCGTGCACCAGCCCAGAGATCAAGTCTTCTGGAGCACGGCACTGATTGATATAGAATTGAACAGCTTTCTATTACCAAATATAGGGGTACACGAGGTCTATTACAACGCTAGCGGAGACACGGCTTACTCCTCAGGCTAGCCTCAGCTCTACACCAACCAGCGGCATGACTCTAGCAGCGGAATAACGATGGCAGCGGAACAATAACGGCGATGAAGAACTCCAATCCACAGGGACACTGGCTGGGACGCCTCCTAGCTCGCAAACACCGGGAACGTCGTCCTACGCATCCAAAGCACGGCCTGCAAATCTGGCATAACACGCCAGGTCAGTACATTGAATGTACTTGCAAGCTCACAACAACCATGCAACAAGGCAAAACAATAACATGACAACAGGTTAAAGTATATTAGTGAATTAAACAGGTGAGCAACAATATCATGAAAGCATATAATCATCAAGCATGTTAACAGCATTAAGTCTAATGCACACACAATGTACTCCACATGATCGTCGCACGATCACGTGGCTTACCTCGGAGTCCTTATAGACTCAAGCACCGGGTCACCTCGTGACCATTCACTTCCATGGGTCATCGCATGACCGAACGGATCATCGCACGACCATTCAACGGGTTAGGTGTCCTTCGTTACCACCCAACCAATCCACTTATCGTATAACCATCCACTTACCACAAACTTTCCACCGTACTCAAGTTGATCATATGGTGTGACCTAGTACGAACTGTGTCCCATGACCGAGGACGCGGCTATTCGAATAGATTTTGACTCTGCAGAGTTTGTGCACGTTACCCACATTATGGAGTTCCTCCTCCATCCAGCACCCCGGTACTTGTCCCACAGGATCCTTGGAACTCGCACCGCAGGAGTGGACTAGGACATCTCCAACGAGACCGATACTAACGAGTGTCCCTCTTACCGTATCATCGACATCCGGTCTTGGGTAGCCCCTGTGTCCTTCCGACACTGACCATCACATGGCCCTGACAACCACGTGGTCCTTAAACTTTGTCCTCCTCTGGGACCGCGGGCATAACAACTCTGGCTTTCAGGACTATCGCCACCTGCCTGATCAGGGCAGCGCGCGCGGTAGCCCCCTCCCCTACTTGGTGATACAAGTAAGAGAACGCACCGGCAGACCGAATCAAGGCCCGCCCATACAAGCAAATGTGGCTGCACGGATAAGTCCGGTTCGGTGGCACCTGATCAACTTGTCACGAAGCATTTCTCCAACAATGAACACAAGTATCATGTGCAACATGAGTATCAGATCATAACAATGCATAGCATATTAACATGACAGTTTCAGATATGATCAAGCACATTTTAGATGGTGAACTTATCCGTGTTAAAAAGATTCAGTTATTAACATGGAAACATTATGAATGCAGCTAAGCATAACTTAGGCCTAGCATGAACTAGCATAGAGATAACATGATCAACTTAGCCTGGTGTTGTTGTGGTTAGATGGTGCAGAGAATAACATGGCAATGACATGATTAAAACATAGAATGGATGTAACATGGAAAAACATGGTATATCATGGTACTGATAACATCAAGCATAGCATGGCATCAATCATAGCATAGCAACATGATCATAATCACCGATATAAGCATATCATCGAACAACAATTTTAGAAGCACGTCAAAGATTTGCAAAGGTTCAAAGGGTATTGTGGCTTGCCTTTCACCAAAGTATTGTGGAACACTCCCGGATCTTCAATACAATCAAAACCCTGCAAAATATTTTACAAAAAGCAACGGGCAAAAGGTCAAACGCCATATTTTGTTGGACCAGCAAATAACATCATAAAAACATGGTATGAAACCTATGCCAAACTGAAGAGGAGCTCTATACGAAAACAACGCAAAAAGAATCAACCCGTTTGGACTTACGGTTGCGGAGATATCAACGAAACGGTATCGGGGGGCTGGTTTTGAAGAAAATACGTTTTCTGCTTAGTGAAAGCGTACTTTTGGGCTGCTGCAGACAAAAATACGCTTCCCAGCGGGGAAAACGTATTTCTGGCCAAAGGGACAAGGGATCCGCTTCCCGAGTGGGGAAACGTATTACTAGCGAAGACGTTTCCTCAAAACGAAAACGGACCCGTGGCCTAACCGGCTGACAGGCGGGGCCCGCTGGGTAGCTTCTTCTCTCCCCTCCTCTGCTCCCTGCCTCTGCTTCTCCCGTGGACACGACGAACAGAGGAGGGTCGCCGGCCCGTGGCTGCCGTCGAGGCCGGGGCGGGAGGAGCTCGGCAGCCGGACCGCGGCCGCCTGGCGGGCTCCAGGCCTCGGGCGGCGCCGCCCACGTCCGTTCCCGCAGGCCGGGGGATGGCTGAGGCGCGCGGGGCTGTGGCCGCGGCGGACGACGGCCGCAGGGCCTACGGGCGCTCGGCGAGGCAGCGGGCTTGGGCGCCAGCGGGTCGTGGGAGGAGGTGGGGGAGGTGCGGGCTTCGGCTTGGAGCGGTCGGAGGGAGAGGGGGAGCTCCAGGTCGCCGGAATAGAAGACGAGGCCGCGGCGGCCGTGGAGGTCAGCGGGGCAATGGCGGCTCCGACGAGCAAAAATTGGGAGGGGGGTTTGGGGCTAGGAGGAGTGGAGAGGTGTTGTGTGCTGCCGGTGTGCTCTGAAGCTCGAGGGAGAGCTCCCTTTTATAGCAATGGCGGGGCGAGCGGATCAGGACGACCACGGTGGCGTCCTTATCACCGTGCTGTAGCTCGAGAGGGACTGGACGACGGTGGAGAGGTGCACGCGCGCTCAGCAAAGTCGGGCGGCGCGGGTTTACAACAGGAAGGCGACAGGCGCGCACTGGAGCATGAGGCAGACGTGTCGAGCACGCGCGCGGCGCGGCCAGAACACGCCGCGTGCGTCCAAGAGCGTGGCCTCCAAATTGGGGATATGATTCTGTGTGGCCAAACATGTCTAGAGTGTAGCTCTTTGAGTGATGATCACATGAGTATGCTTGGTTGGCAAGATGGGGCACTGTGGTGATCTCTATCTCTTCCTGAAGTTTGATGCAACAAACTTGAAGCAGAAGCTGGGATCACATGGTGGGGTTTTGGATAGGACCAAGTTGTCTTCTGGCTTTGGGGTACAAAGGACTAGGCTTCTGTGGAGTTTGGTCTCAAACAAATCAATGTACATGGTACCTCCTTTGTAAATGGCACAATGCTGCAGAAGGTGCTTGTGCTAGGTTGTGGGTTATACATAGTTCCCCTAAGCATGATATTTTGCGAAGCTCAATCATACATTAGGATGAGTATGTATGCCAAGTTTCATATCATTTGGAGCAATATTTTTGGTACTTCCTTTGTAAAGCATCAAATGGGTCAGAATGCATTGGTGAGGCTATCATCTCACTGGATTGTTGTACTTGGCTGAAAATTGGTGTACTGTGGTTATTTCGCATGGTGCCCATGTGTGTAAAATGTTATAGCCATTGGACACACATAGCTAGCACTTGCTTCACAATGTGACCCACTGGTCAGAAACTTCAACTTGACAATGCACACACATGGGTGATTGGATTTGGCTAAAATCTGGTTTGGTCGAGTCATTTGGTGGTAGGATGATGATCAAAAAGTTTCAAGGCAAATGGGATCCCCTATCATGCACTTTCTTCACAATGCCCCCTTGCTGCATCCAAACTTTGGGAATTTGTTGTGGGAGTTTGGCTAATCAAATGGTGGTGGAATTTGGTGGAGACCAATGATATGATCATATGAGGTTGTACAAAAAGTTTCACCACCAATGGATCAAGAGAAATGGCACTCCCCTCACAAAGCTCCAATCTGCCCCCACAGACAAGTGAATTTTTCTAGAGGAAAAATCCACTTGGGCTATGAAATGTTTTTGGAGAATTTGGCAAGATATGATGTCAATGACATGTAGGAATTATTTGGGGATTTACGGAGCAATATAAATAGGGGTTGCTTCACAAACCTCAAATAATCGGAATATCCCTTTTATTGGACAAAGGAATATATGGTTTGAACAAAATGGTGGCTCAGATGAGGTGGATCAATGGAATGGCATTGGAAAGGCTTGGATTCAAGGGTCACTTGAGAATGGAAAGAAAATATGCTCAAGTTTTAAGTCCAACGAGGTGATCAAAATCAAATCCAATCGCAAATCCATAAATAAATCCGAAAAGTTTTCGAAAAAAGAAAGTTCCAAAATCCAGGGTGTCACAAACCTACCCCCCTTAGAAAAATCTCGTCCTCGAGATTTGGTTGCTCAGGGAACCATCGTAAACTTACCGTCCTTCGGAAACTTGCTGCTTCTCGGACTTCCTTTTTATCGCATGTTGTTCCCATAGTAGCATCCAATATAGCTGCTGAGGGGGTTTACTTCACCTGGTTTGTAGTTCTGACAGAATGTTCTTCCTTGATACCTCACATCCTTTCCTGCGGATTTCCATCCTCATATCTTCTGACTTGTATGATAACAGGATGCCTTGTCATAGGCTGAATGCTGACGATACCCATACCGTTTCTGGGGTACCTCGTGCTTCATTCATGGTATGTCCTGAATCATTTGCATTGGTCTCTTTGACAAGAGCTTGGCCTTCATCGGTAGTCGTTATCTCAGACTATTTACTATCATGACCTGGACTGACGGCACATGGGGTTGCCTTGCATTTCTGTTGGCCTGCCCACTGTGCTCAAGGATTCGGAACGGGGCACAAAAATTCTGGACATGTACTCATGCTGAGGTTTACCTGACTTGACTGCTCATTCCGAGTGGCGATCAGTCCTGATATGCTTCAATCCGGTTCTTGTATTGAAATGTCGAGCTGAGCGGGTGACCTTTAATGAAGCAGACCGTGGTATCTCGGCAAGACGGACGATGCCAAACTTGAGTAATTGTTTGGGCTAACTGGATCGGTGCACGGTCCTTAGCCCGTAGTGAATGAGCTTTCTTTGTGGTAGATATCCACGGTGGTCCACATGACTTCAACTGATCGCGGAAAATTTGACTTGAGGTCCATGCAATTCATTTTGTCCAACCCGTCGGGCTCGAGAGTTGCATGCCTCTGACAACTTGCGAGGTGCAATGCTTGCTCAGATTGCAACAAGGTTTGACATCTGCCATGTGTGTCTGCCCTGGGTCTTGCTCCAGTGGCAATCACCTTTCTTGTACTGACTTTTCTTTGGTCAGGGTTCTTTCCTCGTTGCATAACTGCTTATTGTTCTGCCGCAATCTCCGAGATAGACAGGTTACCATCACCTTTTGGTCTCTTGTTTCATCCTGATAACCTTGGTTGCAATGAACGGGGTCTCCAGATTATTCTTCTTCGGGGCCTTGTCGGTCGTGAGGAGCTGACCTTCATGACGGGAGCAGGATTCAATGCTCCTTGCTTCCTTTCCTCATTGAGTTTCTTCATGACTTTGTCAGTCTTTCTTCCAGGCTGAGGTGTGTATCCGCCTCTTCTGCTGACTTGTATCCGAGAGTTGCGGTTCTTCACCGATGTCCATGTGCATAATTCTTCCTTGATTACGAGCTTGGTGGTAACCACACCGGGGTAGCTTTCATACTTGATAAGAATACCCATAACCATATGCGGGTCCTGACGATGCTGAAATCTTCACTGTTGTAACAACCCAGTTTTCACAAAAATTATAAATTTTGTTTTCGGTGAGAATTGTTTGATTGTCTAATTTGTTTGCGGTGTTTGCATCCCCGATTTATCGATTAGCGATTATTTTCCCCCCTCTTATCTCGTACCGGACGGAGACCGACCCTTGCCACCCTGACACTCGACCTTTGCGACACCGGGTTTCACCCGAACACCGTCGCGAAAACCGCACGAGACCAGCCGCAGCCAACGAAACGAAAAACCCCGTTTAATAAGTAAACGGGATATTTTTATAGCGCGCCAGAAAGTTTTCTCGGAACGGTTCCAGCGCGAGGTGAACGCCTCCGGCTCGACGCGCTGATCGCGCAGTTCGAAGTTTTACCCGAATCGGAGGTACTGCGGACCCCCGGCGGTCAGAAACGTGAGCACCGCGCGCGCGAAAGAAAAAACGGGGATATTTTTGCAAACTGCCAGCCACCTGGGCTATATAAAGACCACCACACTCCCACCCCTTTCTAGGGTTTCCCTAGCCACAAAATTACAACCACCCCTCCACTTTGCCCCAAAAATAGCACCATTTTCGCACCAAAACCTAGCCTCCCAGATCTGGATCCAGCCCAATGGATCTGGACCGACAGATCGGCCGATCTGACGGCCAGAAACGTGCCACGTCGCCCCAAAGGAGTCTCCTCCCACCTCCAGCACGTGGGCATCCCGTGGATGTTGCCGCTGAGCTCCGGGCGCCGCCGGCCAGTCGGAGCCGAGCCTCCTCTCCCTCCTTCCCTCTCCTCTCCTTCTCCTCTCCTCTCCCTCACCTCGTTCCCCTCCTCTGTCCTCGCAGGCCGCAGCCGCCACCATGGAGCAAGCCGAAGCTTGTCGCGCCATGGCCGCCTCACGTGGAGCTCCGCCGAGCCGTGGCCTCACCGTGCCTCCAGCCCCTCGCCGCCGGCCAGATCCGGTGAGGTCTGGCCCGGATCCGCCCCTCCTCTGTCCGTCCCCTGCTCGCGCCGCCGCTCGCCGGTGGGAGCCAGCCGGCACGACGCGCCGCCGCCGCTGTTGGTTCCGCTCGGGAGCAGCCAGCGCCCTCCAGCGCCGCAGGTGGGTCGGCCCAGCTGCCCAGCCAGCGCCCCCAGCCCAAGCTGCCTCCTCAGCCCAGCCAGATGGGCTCAGCTCATGGGTGAGCCAGCCCAGCACCCCTTTTTTATTTTTATTCCGTCTGTTTTTTTTTTCTTTTACCTCTGTAAATTTTGCTAAGTCTTTAATATTTGTGCTGCTGATCCAGTTTTGCAATGTAATTTCCCGTTGATCCGTAGCTCCGATGAACGTGCCCCCAAAATGAAAGTTGCTTAGAATTGTGTGTACTTCAATTCATCTTTTGTGAGCATGTTTGCACTCATTACCCTGTTTATGCAATGCTCTAAAGTGTGCTTCGTGATGTTGGCAGATTGTGCCCGTAACTTGTTTTGCTTGTATCTTTTTAACCGTAACTCCGTTTGGGGTGTTCTTTATATGTAACTTGATTAGTTTTTTGTGTAATTTGTGTTTATGCTATTGTTTGCTGCTGTTAACCAACCTAAAATATGGTTTAGGACAGATCAGTACCAAATCCTTTAATTGTCGTGAGGCACTTAGTGTTATGCCATGTTTAGGGTGTTGCCTCGCTTAACTTGACTAGTATAGGTAGTTTACTTTGTGCTTAACCTTTTGTCATGTTTGTGTGCTATGCGATGCTTGGGTGCCTTGCCATGTTAATAACCGTTGGTTGATCACTTGTAGCTAAACAACTTGAACCTCTCTAAATGTGCAGTATCGTCGTGTGTGACGAGTACTCCACTTAACATGTTAGTAACCGCTCTCGACGGTAGGTGCGATGTCTCGTGTTGCCTTCTTATTGATGCTTGCTCGTGTTTTCTTCGTAGTAATAGATGCTTGCTCGTTGATTGTTTTCCAGTGTTTACCGTCTTGTGTGCTTCCGCGGATACCTCTCGGAGACGATGCGAGCGTGCGATCAACTACACCTTCGAAACCCGACTTATCAACAGGCAAGGACTATACATTACTTATGATCCATTCTATTTCAACCAGCGGTTTGCATGCTAGTATAGGTTAGGTTCGATGTTTGATCCTACCACATGTTTACTGCCTCTTTCAAACCGATACAGCCATGTCCCCTCCCAGCAAACCTTGTACTGCTATGTTACTATTGCTCGTTGCTCAGCCCGTGCTTAGTATGCATGCTTAGGATGCTACGATGTTATCTTGTTACTCCTTGGTTTGCGATATCACATTATTATTATTGTTATGATGATATGATTATTATAATGTTGACTATATTCGACGAAGGATGGAAGGTCTAGGCTATCCCGCCCCGACGCTTTGTTCCATTCGAGTCACCTAGGACCCGAGTTCCGGGTATTGGTTTTAAGACTGAGCGTTCCTAACCGCGTGTGGGATTTTATGGGGTCCCCTTTTCTTACCTACCTAGCTTCAAACATTTCTAGAGGTGGCCCAAGCTGATTTACCATTTGAAACCGCATGCATAACTGGTCTGCAGCCAGTGGTTTTAAAACAACTCGGGCCAGCAGAGACATAGTTCCTTTGTTGGTCCACACTGGTGAGCTAGGGAAGTCCCCTGTTATATAGGTGAGGCTAACCCCGACCTTGGCCATACGGAAGATTCCGATCCGAGAGCGTGGCCGGCTTTTGGATTGGGTGTCGACTCCCCGAGGGCCACCCGGATTTGTTCGTTGTTAGTTAGAGGGACCTGTCGTTTCGGATCTCTTGGAACTAAATCATAAAATGGTTGCCTGTGATGGGTAGCAACTGAGAGAGATGGGCGTGCGTGCGGAGCCTTGTAATGGGCAGTTGGTACACCCCTACAGGGTTAAATCTTTTCGAGAAGCCGTGTCCACGGTTATGGACGACTTGAGACCTACTCCTTGTTCATAGACAACAACAACTGAGATAATCTTAATATAACTTGATCAACGTGTGTGTGCCTTGACTGCTTCTTCTTCGTCGGGATGCGAAGAGGAGGACAAGGATAGGATAGGTGTTATGTTTGCGTATTAGTTGATAGCAAGACTTGCTGGAGGCGATTCCTCATCGAATGCTTGGCTTCTTATCTTACTCTCTAGATCGTTAGCCACTTCATAAATGCTAGTGCGGCAGCAACCTCACCACTTACCCCATCCTTACCGTAAACTACTAGTTGTCCTAGAATGACGAGTGATGAAGTCCTTGTTGGGTCAGATGACCACTACAGTTGGATGCTGAGTACCTCTGTACTCATGATACTACCCCCAAACTCTTTTCAGGGTTCTTGATCGACAACAGGTATGGTGATCGACGTTTCACGTGGAGACTCGACGAAGACTAGTTAGGAGGATCCCGGCGGAGGGCCTGGACCCGTGTGGTTATGGGAATCGATGTTTTTCTCTTTGCCACTAGGCTTTTGCTTGTAGTCTGTACTCAGATATGTATCTTCCGCTGTTGTATTGTATTAAGGCAGTTGTATGCCGATTGTATGAGATGTTGTATCCTTGTATTTTTAATGTTGTGATATCATTTTGGAAATCCGGGGCATATGACTTCGTCATATGTCGCGGTGGGACCGATATGTGCTTCGTCCCCGAATCTGGATGGAAACATCTAGATCTGGAACAGTACCGCATATCGGGCCTTACAACTGTCCTGCATGGCTGGATTTATGAAAATACTGTTGCAGGTATGATGAAGCGTCGAGGAAGACTGGTATCTTGCCCGCGAAGCTTGGGGTAGCTTGCTGGGGAAGGTTGGGTACCGTACCCCGGAACCTTGCTCTGGTGGCGTATCAAGGAAGACAGGGTGGCGTACACGGGAAGCTGCCTCGGTAGCTTGCTGAAGAAGGCTGGGTGCCTTGCCTTGGACGCTTTCTCAATAACTTACTGACGAAGATGGGTCGTCTTGTCACGGAAGTTTGCCTCTTTATACTGCGGATGCATCGATTCCTTCTGCTGGAAGTTTCTGCGGCAGTTCACTGTAGACGACCGAGCGGCTTGTGCTGGAATCCATCCCTGTGGTGAACCGAGCACGATTGAGTGTCTTGCACTGGAAGCTTCTGTCGGTGGATTGTGGAGGAAGGCTAACTGTCTTGGCTGAGAAGATATCCTGGTAGCGTACTGGGGAAGGCTGATACACTGTACAAGTCGGCTGTACCGGGTTCCTTGTCACAAAAGACTGGGGTTCCTTCTGCGGGAAGCTTTCCCTCAATGATGTGGAGACAGATCTGACCACGGTGTCTGACAGGCTTCTGACTGCCGGCTGGTGAGGGGAAAACATTCTTCCGATCATCTGGGCTTCATGATATGTCTTGGCCACCTTCCGGAATATACTAGAATAATTTGTATTTCCTGGGACTGCAGCTGGTGTTTATCCTGCCTTGGGTGCATATGCTTGGGTCACAGTCTTTGCTTATCTTTGCATGAATCTCTACGGCTGTCGTAGTCGATGTAGATGGGACTCAATGGATAGCTTGGGTAGCATCCATTCGTGAGCCACTTGCTTCCAACACAACTGGGTACAACTCCTTTTTGACTTCCTGATTTCCCGCATCATTGCGGCCTTTAATTGTCTGAGTGTTCAGGCTGTTCTGAAATGCAGGCCTAATGGTTGCCATATGCTTCATACTTGAGAAAAAAGTGTGAGATGCGACCGGGTATGCGTCATTCCTGTCTGGTTGGTTTCCTTATTTCTTTGCGGTCTTCCACTGATAGAATCTTCATGACTGTAACATCCAAGGGAAAAATGCTGACTTGGTTCATTCAGGCAGAACTCATATGGGGTTGAACACTTCTGCTGCAAGCTGGTGTGGGTCCTTGACTTGGTGTCTTCATGCTGCTCTGCGGTATTGCACTGGTTCTTCGAGGTATGCGGGGTTATGAGCAACTTTTCATCGGGGTGGAGCAAGTGACACCAAAGAAACCAAACGAAGAACCAACGAAGAAAACCACGGGCCAAAAGCAAACGAGAAACGACTTGCTACTTCATCAGCTTTAGCGGGGGTCGATGATTATCCGGACTCCTTGCAAAGAAAACATCGAATAACCCAGTAGCCACCAGAACGGTCTTTACAACTCAGATCTGGGACTTGTACTGGAATAGCTCAACCATTGCTCAAGACGGCCGACCGAAATCAGCTCAGAACATGAGGCAATGTTGATAAAAAGAATGCAGAGGTCCCCTAAGACGGCCGAGAAAACAGCTCAGAACATAGGGTCTCCACTGCAAAAAGAAACTCAACAACTACCCGAGACGGCCGAAAAGCAGCTCAGAACACGGGTCGGTTGTTGAAAAGAGAAATGTAAAACATGCATCCACTCCGGACGGACGACGATGCATCAGCTCAGAACCATACGTGGTGCCAATATCGAAGAACAAAAAGCAAGGGTCCGTCCAAGTCATCTAACACCTGCCAAAACAGAGTTAGTAACTGCCGAGGAACAATGAACCAACAACGACAACCAACTAAACAGTAAAAGCAATACTGAACAAGCACTGAGATCATCCGCAAGATCTCAACTTATTGCTACACACATCAACATGCAACAAGCAACATGCAACACTACTACTCGTGCATAACGGACTACGCGAAGCTCAGGCGTTCTGATCTGACGGCGGGTTGTCGGGGGTCGCGGGAGTGGGCGGAGAAGTTGACAACGATAAGGCTGCGGCAAGAGCTCTCCTTGCATCCCTTGCATCACGGACTAGCTCGACGATGAGGGCGTACTGGGAGATCATGTAGCAGGACATGGTGATCACCGCCGCATCGGCTTCTGCCAAAGGGCGAGGAAACCTTACTTGCTGCGGAGTCGCTCCCAAGGTGGGGTAGAAATGGAAGGCGCGATTCTGATGCATCGCACTCTCCTGGTGGCGTAGGCCTAAGAGGCCCGCCATCGCGGCAAGCTGAATGGCACGATCCGGGGTAGAAGCGGGTCCACCCAGGAAGTTGTAGGAGCGCACGCCGATGGGGATGGTGGCTGACATGTAGACGTTGGCACGGTACTCAAGCAGCTGCCCTCCGATCGGCGTCTGGGAGATTTGGTACCTTGGAAGCTCTCCACTAGGGTAGAGAGTCCACCAAACGTCTGCAAGGAGATAGTCAAAGTTGGTTGCGAACGAGGATCCTGTGTAGCCCACCGGGTATTCCGCCATCTACACTCGTCAGATCAGATCGTTAGCGAAAACATAGCGTCTATATGCCGCAAACAAATGCAACAGGCAATAGCATCACACAAGCAAGCTATACTCTAGCTCTAACGTCAATCTAACGTCCTTCTAACGTTCACACGGGCTAGCGGGTCCTACAGCCAGTCCGGCTCTGATACCAATCGTTGAGGAACCCCGGCTTAGAGGACCGAAACGCCCCGTGCACCAGCCCAGAGATCAAGTCTTCTAGAGCACGGCACTGATTGATATAGAATTGAACAGCTTTCTATTACCAAATATAGGGGTACAAGAGGTCTATTACAACGCTAGCGGATACACAGCTTGCTCCTCAGGCTAGCCTCAACTCTACACCAACCAGCGGCATGACTCTAGCAGCGGAATAACGACGGCAGCGGAACAATAACGGCGATGACAACTCCAATCCACAGAGACACTGGCTGGGACGCCTCCTAGCTCGCAAACACCGGGAACGTCGTCCTACGCATCCAAAGCACGGCATGCAAATCTGGCATAACACGCCAGGTCAGTACATTGAATGTACTTGCAAGCTCACAACAACCATGCAACAAGGCAAAACAATAACATGGCAACAGGTTAAAGTATATTAGTGAATTAAACAGGTGAGCAACAATATCATGCAAGCATATAATCATCAAGCATGTTAACATCATTAAGTCTAATGCACACACAATGTACCCCAAATGATCGTCGCATGATCACATGGCTTACCTCGGAGTCCTTATAGACTCAAGCACCGGGTCACCTCGTGACCATTCACTTCCACGGGTCGTCGCATGACCGAACGGGTCATCGCACGACCATTCAACGGGTTAGGTGTCCTTCGTTACCACCCAACCAATCCACTTATCGTATAACCATCCACTTACCACAAACTTTCCACCGTACTCAAGTTGATCATATGGTGTGACCTAGTACGAACTGTGTCCCATGACCGAGGACATGGCTATTCGAATAGATTTTGACTCTGCAGAGTTTGTGCACGTTACCCACATTATGGAGTTCCTCCTCCATCCAGCACCCCGGTACTTGTCCCACATGATCCTTGGAACTCGCACCGCAAGAGTGGACTAGGACATCTCCAACGAGACCAATACTACCGAGTGTCCCTCTTACCGTATCACCGACATCCCGACTTGGGTAGCCCCTGTGTCCTTCCGACACTGACCATCACATGGCCCTGACCAACACGTGGTCCTTAAACTTTGTCCTCCTCTGGGACCGCGCGCATAACAACTCTGGCTTTCAGGACTATCGCCGCCTGCCTGATCAGGGCAGCGCGCGCGGTAGCCCCCCCTACTTGGTGATACAAGTAAGAGAACCCACCGGCAGACCGAATCAAGGCCCGCCCATACAAGCAAATGTGGTTGCACGGATAAGTATGGTTCGGTGGCACCTGATCAACTTGTCACGAAGCATTTCTCCAACGACGAACACAAGTATCAGGTGCAACATGAGTATCAGATCATAACAATGCATAGCATATTAACATGACAGTTTCAGATATGATCAAGCACATTTTAGATGGTTAACTTATCCGTGTTAAAAAGGTTCAGTTATTAACATGGAAATATTATGAATGCAGCTAAGCATAACTTAGGCCTAGCATGAACTAGCATAGAGATAACATGATCAACTTAGCATGGTGTTGTTGTGGTTAGATGGTGCAGAGAATAACATGGCAATGACATGATTAAAACATAGCATGGATGTAACATGGCAAAACATGGTATAGCATGGTACTGATAACATCAAGCATAGCATGGCATCAATCATAGCATAGCAACATGATCATAATCACCCATATAAGCATATCATCGAACAACAATTTTAGAAGCACATCAAAGCTTTGAAAAGGTGCAAAGGGTATTGTGGCTTGCATTTCACCAAAGGATTGTGGAACACTCCCGGATCTTCAATACAATCAAAACCCTGCAAAATATTTTATAAAAAGCAACGGGCAAAAGGTCAAACGTTATCTTTTGTTGGACCAGCAAATAACATCACAAAAACATGGCATGAAACCTATGCCAAACTTAAGAGGAGCTCGATACGAAAACAACGTAAAAAGAATCAACCCGTTTGGACTTACGGTTGCGGAGATATCAACGAAACGGTATCGGGGGGGCTGGTTTTGAAGAAAATACGCTTTCTGCTTAGTGAAAGCGTACTTCTGGGCTGCTGCAGACAAAAATACGCTTCCCAGCGGGGAAAACGTATTTCTGGCCGAAGGGAAAAGGAATACGCTTCCCAAGTGGGAAAACGTATTTCTCTCGAAGACGTCTCCTCAAAACGAAAACGGACCCGTGGCCTAACCGGATGACAGGCGGGGCCCGCTGGGTAGCTTCTTCTCTCCCCTCCTCTACTCCCTGCCTCTGCTTCTCCCGTGGACACGACGAACAGAGGAGGGTCGCCGGCCCGTGGCTGCCGTCGAGGCCGGGGTGGGAGGAGCTCGGCAGCCGGACCGCGGCAGCCTGGCGGGCTCCAGGCCTCGGGCGGCGCCGCCCACGTCCGTTCCCGCAGGGCGGGGGATGGATGAGGCGCGCGGGGCTGTGGCCGCGGAGGACGACGGCCGCAGGGCCTACGGGCGCTCGGCGAGGCAGCGGGCTGGGGCGCCGGCGGGTCGTGGGAGGAGGTGGGGGAGGTGCGGGCTTCGGCTTGGAGCGGTCGGAGGGAGAGTGGGAGCTCCAGGTCCCCGGAATTGAAGACGAGGCCGCGGCGGCCGTGGAGGTCAGCGGGGCAATGGCGGCTCCGGCGAGCAAAAATTGGGAGGGGGGTTTGGGGCTAGGAGAAGTGGAGAGGTGTTGTGTGCTGCCGGTGTGCTCTGAAGCTCGAGGGCGAGCTCCCTTTTATAGCAATGGCGGGCTAGCGGATCAGGACGGCCACGGTGGCGTCCTTATCACTGTGCTGTAGCTCGAGAGGGACTAGACGACGGTGGAGAGGTGCACGCGCGCTCAGAAAAGCCTGGCGGCGCGGGTTTACAACAGGAAGGCGACAGGCGCGCACTGGAGCATGACGCAGACGTGTCGAGCACGCGCGGAGCGCGGCCAGAACACGCCGCGTGCGTCCAAGAGCGTGGCCTCCAAATTGGGGATAAGATTTTGTGTGGCCAACCATGTCTACAGTGTAGTCCTTTGAGTGCTGATTACATGGGTAAGCTTGGTTGGCAAGATGGGGCACTGTGGTGATCTCTATCTCTTCCTGAAGTTTGATGCAGCAAACTTAAAGCAGAAGATGGGATCACATGGTGGGGTTTTGGATAGGACCAAGTTGTCTTCTGGCTTTGGGGTACAAAGGACTAGGCTTCTGTGGAGTTTGGTCTCAAACAAATCAATGTACATGGTACCTCCTTTGTAAATGGCACAATGCTGCAGAAGGTGCTTGTGCTAGGTTGTGGGTTATACATAGTTCCCCTAAGCATGATATTTTGCGAAGCTCAATCATACATTAGGATGAGTATGTATGCCAAGTTTCATATCATTTGGAGCAATATTTTTGGTACTTCCTTTGTAAAGCATCAAATGGGTCAGAATGCATTGGTGAGGCTATCATCTCACTGGATTGTTGTACTTGGCTGAAAATTGGTGTACTGTGGTTATTTCGCATGGTGCCCATGTGTGTAAAATGTTATAGCCATTGGACACACATAGCTAGCACTTGCTTCACAATGTGACCCACTGGTCAGAAACTTCAACTTGACAATGCACACACATGGGTGATTGGATTTGGCTAAAATCTGGTTTGGTCGAGTCATTTGGTGGTAGGATGATGATCAAAAAGTTTCAAGGCAAATGGGATCCCCTATCATGCACTTGCTTCACAATGCCCCCTTGCTGCATCCAAACTTTGGGAATTTGTTGTGGGAGTTTGGCTAATCAAATGGTGGTGGAATTTGGTGGAGACCAATGATATGATCATATGAGGTTGTGCAAAAAGTTTCACCACCAATGGATCAAGAGAAATGGCACTCCCCTCACAAAGCTCCAATCTGCCCCCACAGACAAGTGAATTTTTCTAGAGGAAAAATCCACTTGGGCTATGAAATGTTTTTGGAGAATTTGGCAAGATATGATGTCAATGACATGTGGGAATTATTTGGGGATTTACGGAGCAATATAAATAGGGGTTGCTTCACAAACCTCAAATAATCGGAATATCCCTTTTATTGGAAAAAGGAATATATGGTTTGAACAAAATGGTGGCTTGGATGAGGTGGATCAATGGAATGGCGTTGGAAAGGCTTGGATTCAAGGGTCACTTGAGCATGGAAAGAAAATATGCTCAAGTTTCAAGTCCAACGAGGTGATCAAAATCAAATCCAATCGCAAATCCAGAAATAAATCCGAAAAGTTTTCGAAAAAAGAAAGTTCCAAAATCCAGGGTGTCACACTTTTAGCACTCCTGAATTTTCTTTCAGCATCTTCCTTGGCACACTTGAAAACTCCTTGATACGAAACTCATCATAAACTGATTAGAGAGGTTAGTGCATTGAATTAATTTATTCCACTTAGCCTTTGTTGGAAACAAAGATTTTCAACCATGGCTACTGTTTCTCAAGATTGCCAAAAGGTTTTTGCAAAGGAAAAGCATGCACAATATTTGCAAAACTGAAGAAGCACAAAACACGGCAGAATCTGAGAAAAACAGAACAACATGTAGTAAATAATTTTTTCGGGGAACTTATGTAGCTCAAATCAAACAACTCACAACAGGTGGAAGTTTCACAATTGTATAGAGCATACTGTCAAAAAAATTAGATCAAAAAATGATCTGGTGATTTTACACGAATTTTTTCATGGGGTAGTCGAAATCCGTTTTCAGGACAACATGTCACAACTTTTGATTCACTTGTCACCAGAGGCTAAAACTTGTCACAAAGCTTGAAAATAAAGATATAATGATGTTTCTATAGTAGTAACAAAGCATCAAGCCCACTAAAACTAAAAGTAAAAACATTTTGGGTTGCCTTCCAATAAGCGCTTTCTTTTATGCCTTTAGCTAGGCATGAAGCAAAAAATATCAAGTTGTATCAATTGAACCATCATCAAGATCATCAAATAGCTCTTCAATAGTACAACTAGTATTTTTAAGAGGACTTTGAAATAAAGGCCTAGTAATAACACTTCTAGGAACAAAAGTAAAGGTAGTAAGACCAATTGGAGTTTTATTTCTAATTCTATTCAAGAGGGGTATTAATGGCTTCTCGCCCTTCGTTGGTTACCCCAAGTGGAAGGTTGAGATGTAGTGCAGCAACAGTTTTCCCTCGGTGAAGATACCAAGGTTTGTCTCCAGCAGGACTCCAGAGATGATAAGTAGGTGTCAGCGACGCAACTGACGCAGACCTGCACATAGACACAGATAACTTTGTTCCCAACGAAGTTCATAGAGGTTGTCAATCTCTCCGGTCTTGTTGTTCACAAGGATAAAATGCAAGGGATAATGATAGCAAATAAATGCGGTAAAGTAAAGATAGCGTGGAAATAATAATAAGGATATGGACCGGGATACGTGATGTTCGCTAGTGATGTCTCTCTCCCAAAAGACGATAAAATTGCTATGCGAGGTAAACAAATTACAGAAAGGCAATTGACAGGATTATGAACGCACCGCAGTGCTAACTATGCTACAAAAGAAAGGACGAGGTTCAAAAGCACGGGCAGTACGCCAAAATAAGTAGACCGAAATCCATCTGCATCTACTACTAATCATCCACCTTGAGATATCTATCCAGAACATCTCGCTGGTATTAAGTTGCGAGCCCCACCCAAAGTGTAAACCCAAAGCAACAGACAACTGCATTAAAAAGAACTCTGCGTAAAGTAAACAATCCATGTGACCGCGGTACCAAGCACCGTTGTTTTCCCCCTTGTGGCAACAGCACATCCCCTAGACTCATGTTTCTGTCACTCAAGCATGTCATCGGGGGGCATGAACCCACAATCTAGCACAACGTTCCCTCTTGGAGTCACTACCTACTACTTGGCCAAAGCAATAAACAACAACGGAGAACATGCAAGAATTACTTAGGAACAAAAATATAAGAGATCAAAACCAAATATATTACTCAATCACAATCTGAACATAATCTCATAATCCATCTGATCCTATAAAACTCAACATAGCAATAGCAGAAATATTACAAAGGTGCCTCGATCATGTAGGGCAGCTCACAAGGTCTAAACAATGAAGATCAAAGAGGGGAGGAGAACATCACATAGCTACTGATCACGGACCCATTGTCCAAGGAAAACTACTCACGAGACATCCGGGGAGCATCCATGGTGGAGAGGAGACTCCCGGAGGTCAATCCTCCCTCCGGCAGGGTGCCGGGAAGAGGTCTTCTGGTGCTCCCGATCTTCGGAAGCGCGGAGGCGGTGGAAGAGAGGCGAGTTCGCGGAGTAGGGTTCCTCTTCTGGAGTTTTCCCGTGACGGAGAATAAATAGGCGAAGGGGGGCAGCCAGAGGTGGACCAGGGGCCCCAGGCGCCCCCCCTGGCGCGGCCAGGGGTGGGGCTGCGCAGGGTGGCCGCCTGGTCCCCCTGGCTCCCCTCTGGCCCCTCTCGGGCTCTTCTCGAAGCTTCCGTCACGCTGATTTTTTATCTGAATTTTCCCGAATTTTTCTGGCACTTTTTATATGGGGGAAAACTGAAATAGAAAAACAGCAGAAAACAGGAACTGGCACTAGGGTGCACTGAGTTAGTAGGTTAGTCCAAATATGATCAAAAGTGTATGAAAGTGTATCTAGATCATAGCAATATCACACAAAACATGCAGGGAGCAAGCAGAAATTATAGATACGTTTTGGACGTATCAACATCCCCAAGCTTAATTCCTGCTTGTCCTCGAGTAGGTAAATGATAACAAGCATAATTTCTGTGGTGACATGCTAGCAACCATAAAAGAACTTTGAAAAGTAAAGCAATCAAGGTTAGAGATTCAATTCAAGTCATAACATGCAAGAGTCTATATTAGCATTGAAACAAGTAACAAAAGAACATTAGGTGCAAGAGCTCTCGCTGTCCGTGACTCGAATGTCTCCAAATGGTGTTTGCGTGCAAGAAAGGGGATAGGGAATACGAGAAAAAGTATTTTTGTGTTGAGAACTCAATCTACTAAAGTTTCACACTTGGTCTTATTTGGAATCTTATCTTGACTCGTCCCCAGACCACTAGCCAGGTACAAGTCAATTTGATCCACTCCTTTTCGATAATTTGAGCACTCATGCAATGGATGAGCGTAAGCACAAGACTTGACACTTAGGATGGAAAAGAGATAAATGCGGAGGAGGAAGACAAAAAGGATGAGAAAGGCTCACATCAATGAGGACAATCATAGGCAAGAGATGCCAAATGATAGATATGATGTGAGGAGTAGGGATTGCCATGCAACGGATGCACATACGAGCTAAGAAGCTCTCCAAACTATATGGATAAAGATCATCTCTATGGAGTACAAGGATATAAAGGGAGTACTAGTGTGGATCTCTCAAAAGGATAGTAGTGTTGCCCCTTTCTCTCTCTTTTTTTCTTTTTCTCTTTTTTTCTATTTTTTTGTATTTTTTTGTGGCCTCGATGGCTCTTTCTATTTAACTCTCATTTGTCCTCTTTGGGGTCTTTTAATGTGTCCACTTTGGGATCTTTTCCTCACTTAAGGGAAACACTCTATTTTACAAGAAGGTAAAGGAGATCTTTCACACTTTACAAGGTACTCAAAACATAAAGAAGATGTAACTATCATGATGTATGCAATGTATGTCGCTGCCAGTGTAGCAGGAACATGTATGACATGAAGATCAAGTCATGAAGAGGTGGAAGTTGCATGGCAATGTAACTCGGAAAGGCTATGGAAATTCCTTGGTAGGTAGGTATGGTGGCTGTTTTGAGGAAGGATAAAGGGAGGCTTATGATGACAGAGCGTATCATGCCAAGGGTTTGGATGTACCGGCGAAGGTGGAGACCAACTCTCGGAGTGAGAAGAAGGCAATGCGCGGCACGGGAAAGGCTAGCAAAATATGGGAAGGTGGAAGTGTCAACTCTCAATACTTACATTAGTCCGAAGAACTCATGCACCTTTTATCGATAACTCTCAATCTAATGAGGAGGTTCACAAAGAGACAAGTACCCCGAGGAGGAGTGTATGGGGGTTTGGTTATCCTTGCGCATCCTTGACTCATGGTACGTGAGTGTTCTCTGATATTCGACCCCTCAGAAGAGTAGTGACCCATCTAGTAGCTAGAGTTCTCAACTAGTTTTGTAGGTTTTGAAAATAAACACGGATTTCCCAAAATACGACACCTATCACTAATAGGCAAGATCTCTTGACACCAAAAGTTCAAACATTACTCACAACAATACCTCAAAACTATTGCAAGCTACTACTAAAATTAAATAGCAACCTCAATTACCTACTTCTCAAGACAAGACACAACTCAGTGCAACAACCAACTCTCTTTAACAAGATAAACATGAAAACTAAAAAGAGTTGCAGCAACAAACTAAACAAAAGCCAAGGCTCTTGCTAAAGACAAACTAAGACTAAAACTAAACATGGCATCAGCTATGAAAAGATAAAGGACACACAACAGCAAAAAGGTAGGCATGAAGAATCCTATGATGTGTTCTAAATTTTGAAAGTGGAGCGTGTTTCTCTCCCACACAAAGTAAGACAAGATCTAACTTGTTACGAACAGCAAGCAAAGCTAAAGAAAACTAAAAACAAAACCTAAGAGCGAGACGCTCCAAGCATAGCACATAACACATGAAGTGATAAAAATATAGTGAGACGAAGGACGAACTGATGATTGTTGATGGAGAAGGGGATGCACGGGGGCATCCCCAAGCTTAGACGCTTGAGTCTCCTTGAATATTTATTGGGGATGCATGGGGGCATCCCCAATCTTGAGCGCTTGACACTCCTGGATCTTCTTTCATCATCTTCCATCGCACACTTGAAAACTCCCTTCATACATAACTCATCATAAGCTGATTAGAGAGGTTAGTACCCTTAATAAATAATGTTTCCCCACTGGATAAAAAGATAATATTGAAGAGCTACTGTTTCTCAAGAGTGCCAAAAAAATTGCGAAGAAAAAGCAAGCTTAAGGTTTGCAAAAGTTAGGAGAGACAAAACGTGGCAGAATCTGTGAAAAACAGAACAGCAGACAGTAAAGAATTTTTTAGGGGCACTTCTGCAACTCAAATCAAAAACTCAGAACATACGGAAGTTTCGTAATTGTATAGAGCATACTGTGTAAAAATTTCAGCTCAAAAAGATGAACTGGGATTTTTCTGGAATTTGTCTGGTCACGAGGACAGAATCTGTTTTCTGGACAGCATGTCACAACTTTTACTTCCCTTGCCGTAAGAGGCTATAACTTGGCACAAAGCTGAAAAATAAAGATACAATGATGTTTCTACAGTAGTAACAATCATCAAGACACAACAAAAGCAAAAAGAAACACCTAAATTCGTTGCGGGCTGCCTCCCGAAAGCGCTTCTTTAAAGCCATTAGCTAGGCATGATGCAAAAAGAAGAATCAAGTTTTATCAAGAGAAAGAGAATAACTAGCCCGTGTAACGGACTCAAAAGGTAACTTGATTTTCTTTCTAGGGAAGTGTTCCATCCCCTTTTTGAATGGGAATTGGAATTTTATATTCCCCTCTTTCATGTCAATAACCGCACCAACGGTGCAAAGAAAAGGACGCCCCAAAATAATTGGACATAAAGGTTCACACTCTATATCCATAACAATAAAATCAACGGGAACATAGTTGTCATTGACAATGATAAGAACATCGTCGATCTTCCCCAAAGGTTTCTTTACGGAAGAATCAACAAGACGAACACCAAAAGAACATGGCTCAAAAGGCTTCAATTCAAACATATCAAATATTCTTTTGGGCATAACGGAGGTACTAGCTCCAACATCACATAAAGCATAGCAAGAGAAGTTATTTAATTTAATTTTGATCATAGGGTCCCAACCATCATCTAGCTTCCTAGGTATGGAGGCTTCTACTCTAAGCTTCTCCTCCCTAGCTTTGATGAGAGCATTTGTGATATGCTCCGTGAAGGCAAGATTAAGTGTGCTAGTGTGGGGGTCTCTAGACATTTTGTGTAGCAAGCTAATAACTTCTGAGAGGGTACAACTATCAAAATCAATATCACTACTATCAAAGGTGGTAGTAGTGTCATCTAGGCTCACTTGTTTGAAACCCTCTATGTTCATAGGAGTTTCTTTTTCTACGGTTGAGGCATTAGCATCACCATTTATAGATCCAACGGGACTAGGAGTGCATTGGGTGCTAATAGTTTGGGTGTCCTCAACAATTTGGATAGTGGCAACTGTGTGGTGTGTAGGAAGGCTCTTAATTCTATCCTCTTCCTCTTTTTCTCTAGCCCATCTTTCTTTAAGTTTAGCCATCATCCTAATATTTTCATTGATTTGTAACTGGATAGCATTAATAGGAGTGGCCTTATTCTCCTCAAGGGGGGAGGTTCTAATTTTAAGCATCCCAATATCAAGGGCTAAGCTTTCTACCTTCAAAGAGAGATTATCTATTTTAGCTAATTTCTCTTCCACATATTTGTTGAAGGCTTTTTGGGTAGTGATAAAGTCTCTAAGCATGCTTTCTAATTTAGAAGAGGGGTTCTTGTTGCTAGGGTAGATATTGTTGTTCCCATAGTTGGATGGAAACGGTCTAGGATTGCTAGCAAAATTTCCCCTATAAACATTGTTGTTGAAGTTGTTTCTAGCAATAAAGTTCACATCTACTTGTTCTTGGGCAACCAAAGAATTTAAAGGAACATCATGAGGATCAATAGAGGGTTGCTTGGTAAGTAGAGACATAATTAAGTCAACTTTTTCATTGAGGGATGTAATTTCCTCGACAGAATTTACCTTCCTACCTGTTGGAGCGCGTTCAGTGTGCCATTGGGAATAATTGGTCATCATCTCATCGAGAAGCTTCGTGGCAGCACCAAGTGTAGTTGACATAAAGGTTCCTCCCGCGGCCGAATCTAACAGGTTCCGCGAGGTAAAGTTCAAGCCTGCATAAAAAGTCTGGATAACCATCCAAATAGTCAAACCATGTGTAGGGCATTTCTTAACAAGAGATTTCATTCGTTCCCAAGCTTGGGCAACATGTTCATTATCCAATTGCTTAAAATTCATAATATTACTCCTCAATTGGATAATCTTAGCAGGAGGGTAGTACTTCCCTATAAAAGCATCTTTGCACTTATCCTAAGAATCTATGCTATTTCTAGGCAAAGATTGAAACCAGATTTTAGCATCTCCCCTTAAAGAGAAAGGAAAGAGCTTGAGCTTAACAACATCACCTTCTACTTCTATATACTTTTGCATATCACATAATTCAACAAAATTATTCAAGTGTAAAGCAGCATCATCTCCAGCACCAGAGAATTGATCTCTCATAACAAGGTTTAGCAAAGCAGGTTTAATTTCATAAGAGGTAGCTGAAGTGGCAGGTGTGGCAATGGGAGTGCAGATAAAGTCTTGGTTGTTGTGACTAGTGAAGTCACACAACTTGGTGTTTTCAGTGGAACCCATAGTAGCAGCAAGTGTGGCAGATTTTTTTGTAGTTTTTGATAAAAGACACAAAGATAAAAACTGAAAGATAAACTAACAAGACTAAAAAAACAAAGGTAAAGGGTAGTGTGCAACTACCCTATCTTAGCACTTGGAGTCCCCGGCAACGGCGCCAGAAAACTTGCTTGATGGCTTCTCGCCGTTTGTTGGTTACCCCAAGTGGAAGGTTGAGATGTAGTGCAGCAGCAGTTTTCCCTCGGCGAAGATACCAAGGTTTGTCTCCAGCAGGACTCCAGAGATGATAAGTAGGTGTCAGCGGCGCAACTGACGCGGACCTGCACATAGACACATATAACTTTGTTCCCAACGAAGTTCAGAGAGGTTGTCAATCTCTCCGGTCTTGTTGTTCACAAGGATAAAATGCAAGGGATAATGATAGCAAATAAAAGCGGTAAAGTAAAGATAGCGTGGAAATAATAATAAGGATATGGACCGGGATATGTGATGTTCGCTAGTGATGTCTCTCTCCCAAAAGACGATAAAATTGCTATGCGAGGTAAACAAATTACAGAAAGGCAATTGACAGGATTATGAACGCACCGCAGTGCTAACTATGCTACAAAAGAAAGGACGAGGTTCAAAAGCACGGGCAGTACGCCAAAATGAGTAGACCGAAATCCATCTGCATCTACTACTAATCATCCACCTTGAGATATCTATCCAGAACATCTCGCTGGTATTAAGTTGCGAGCCCCACCCAAAGTGTAAACCCAAAGCAACAGACAATTGCATTAAAAAGAACTCTGCGTAAACTAAACAATCCTTGTGACCGCGGTCACAAGAACCGTTGTTTTCCCCCTTGTGGCAACACCACATCCCCTAGACTCATGTTTCTGTCACTCAAGCATGTCATCGGGGGGCATGAACCCACAATCTAGCACAACGTTCCCTCTTGGAGTCACTACCTACTACTTGGCCAAAGCAATAAACAGCAACGGAGAACATGCAAGAATTACTTAGGAACAAAAATATAAGAGATCAAAACCAAATATATTACTCAATCACAATCTGAACATAATCTCATAATCCATCAGATCCTATCAAACTCAACATAGCAATAGCAGAAATATTACAAAGGTGCCTCAATCATGTAGGGCAGCTCACGAGGTCTAAACAATGAAGATCAAAGAGGGGAGGAGAACATCACATAGCTACTGATCACGGACCCATGGTCCAAGGAAAACTACTCACGAGACATCCGGGGAGCATCCATGGTGGAGAGGAGACTCCCGGAGGTCAATCCTCCCTCCGGCAGGGTGCCGGGAAGAGGTCTTCTGGTGCTCCCGATCTTCGGAAGCGCGGCGGCGGCGGAACAGAGGCGAGTTCGCGGAATAGGGTTCCTCTTCTTGAGTTTTCCCGTGACGGAGAATAAATAGGCGAAGGGGGAAGCCAGAGGTGGACCAGGGGCCCCAGGCGCCCCCCTGGCGCGGCCAGGGGTGGAGCCACGCCGGGTGGCCCCCTGGGCCCCCCTGGCTCCCCTCTGGCCCCTCCCGGACTCTTCTCGAAGCTTCCGTCACGCTGATTTTTTATCTGAATTTTTCTGGCACTATATGGGGGAAAACTGAAATAGAAAAACAGCAGAAAACAGGGACTGGCACTGGGGTGCACTGAGTTAGTAGGTTAGTCCAAATATGATCAAAAGTGTATGAAAGTGTATCTAGATCATAGAAATATCACACAAAACATGCATGGAGCAAGAAGAAATTATAGATACGTTTTGGACGTATCAGGTATCTCCTCCAAGGTCTTCACAGTTTCTTTACCCTTGGCAATGGTGGATCAATTTTGGGTTGAGGAATCTTAGGTACATAAATGAACTTGGGCCCCTTCTTTTGTCGGGGTCTCTACCTTTTTGGTTTTGGTTGAGGAAAAAGTGGTTCCTAGAGCATCAATGATTTTCTCATTCTTATATATCCTAGAAGGATCGTCTTCTTTTGGTTTAAGGGTCTCTAAAGTTTTGGTAACTTTGCTTATGGATCTATCAAGTCTATTGAAATTCCCTTGAATCGTACGATCTACTTCATTTATCTTAACCATGCTTGGCATATCGAGTTCTATCTTCTCAAGTTTACTCATAATGTGAGCTAAAGTAATGTCATCCTTCGTGTTAGCAACAGGGGGAACTCCAACAAGATTTTCCATAACATTAAGGGCCTCCCAAACGGGGGCTTCCAAGAAATTCCCACTTATTGTCGTGTCCAAAATAGATCTATTCCAAGAAGTAATACCAACATAGAAATTTCTAAGAGGATAGTGGTGGATTGATTCTTGGTGGCTCTATCTTGAGAATCATTAATCCTATACCAAGCATCTTTCAAACTCTCTCCACCTCTTTGTTTGAAGTTGAGGACTTCTGCCTCGGGTGCAACACCGAAGGTAAAAAAAACACGACATACTGACTACTACTTGAAGCAAGCTAAGAACAAGGTAACTATTTTTTGGGTGTTTGTTTTTGGCATAAGACTCACAAGAAAACATAAATACTGGAAAGTAAACTAACAAGACTAAAAAGAAAAAGTAAAAGGTAGTATGCAACTCCCCTATGCTTGATCGTATCCAACACCCACAATCAAGCATAACGCTCCCTCTTGAAGTTACAATCTACTACTTGGCCAAAGCAACAAACGCAACGGGGAACATGAAAAATGCTCAAGAACAAAATATAAAGGTAAACCAAATATATTACTCAACACAAACTAAACATAATCTCATAATCCATCGGATCCCAACAAACACAACATACAAAGCAAGAATTAATACATAAGTGCCTTGATCATGTAGGGAAGCTCACAAGGGATAAGAATTGAGGCACAAGATTGGAGAGAAGACATCATCTAGCTACTGATCATGGACCCATGGTCCAAGGGGGGCTACTCACGGCGCATCCCGGAGGCGATCATGGTGATGGAGAAGCCTCCGGAGGTCAATCCTTCCTACGACAGTGTGCCGGGACAGGTTCTTCTGGCGATCCCGAGATCGGAATCGCCGCGGTGGTGGAACAATAGAGGAAATCGCGTGACGGGGTTCTCTCTGTAGGTTTTCGGGACGAGGGATAAATGTATGCCAAAGGGGAGCCTGAGGGGTGCCCCCTGGCCCAGGCGGCCAGGTGGCGCGACCACCCCCTGGCCGCGCCAGGGAGGCGCCTCACCAGGGGGTGCCCCCCCCCCTCGGGGCCCCTTCGGGCTTCTGGAGTCTTCTGTTGAGGATATTTTTCTGGATTTTTTCAAGCACTTTTATTTTCACCTTTTTCTGCAATGCATGGACAAAAACAGTCAGAAACTGACACTGAATTAGTAGGTTAGTCCAAATATGTTGTAAATGATATGAAAGTGCATCGAAACAGATAGTAATATCACCGAAAGAAGCATGGAGCAAGCAAAAAATTATAGATACGTTTGGGACGTATCAACTACCCTCAACATCAATGAACATGCAACAAGAAGGACCCATATAGAATTTTTGTGAAGTATCTCGATCTCAAATCCTGTTTACCTACGAGTTGTCCACGTACTTCATCTCTTAATGAAAGTTACAATCTGGAGCCTAGAATTTTGAGAGGACAACTAGATTAGAGAAGTAGAGGGAGCGACTAGAGTAGAGGAGGTCGAGGGAACGACGTTGGTCCGTTGGAACACAAGAGGTCGAGCGGCCGCCGTCGGTTGGCTGCAACAGAAGAGGTCGTGGGGGCGGCGCCTGTTGCCTGCAGCAGAGGACATCGAGGGGAGGCTGGAGTAGAGAGGCGGGGGCGGCTAGAGTAGGGAGGCGACGCTCTCCGTTGTCCGGCGCTCGCGCAAGACGAATCTTCCTCCTGGTCGCCCTAACCCTAGCGCCGTTGTCACGGAGCCAAGGCTGAGTGCGTGTTGCGTAGTAAAGAAAGAAGTCGGGAGTAAACTAAAGTTTTGCTCTACTTATATGGGAGGGCATTTGCTTTGTAATTTTAGGAAAGGGATAAGGGTAGAATGGAGGTGGGAAAAATCAAAAGATGCGGAAGTTGCTCGTGAAAAGCTTCTTCTCTAGCGTACAAATAATCTGCTGCTGCGCCATGAATCTGTTACAAAGCTGGTTGTTTTGTTGGGTTGTTGGCTTATTTCTATGGAAAGTTGTCTAAAAGCTCAACCAAACACCCTCTCAACCGTAGATTGATTCACAACCTTAAGAGCCCTTTTGATTCCCGGGGAAGCAAACCCATAAAAGAAAAAGCCCGAGGAAAATTCTCTAGCAAATTGATTTCATGGGAGAAAAATAGGAAAAAAAATTCCCCACCTCTTGAAGCCGGGATTTTACACCCCAGAATTTAGCGGGGATCCTGCGCCAAACAAACCCTAAGAGAAAGTTGCTCAGAAGTCAGAACTAGCGGAACGATCGGAGAAGCCAGCAAGCACCAAATGCCGGAAAGCGTATCTGGTGCACTCGGTCAATTGGTGCTACTGGTGCACCCGTCCTCCGTTGCACATTAAAAAATGTTCAAAAAAATCTGAAAAATTTTTAGTGTATTGACACAACATCAATGTATGTTGTCCCAAAATTTCAGCTCCAAAGTCCTAACAATTTTTGAGAAACTAAAAAGACAAATCTGACTATAATAGCGCCATCATTTTTCGTTTTTTTCTTTTTGTGACACCCATGACACTATTCTAGTCAGGTTTGTCTTTTTAGTTTCTCAAAATTTGTTAGGACTTTAGAGCTGAAATTCTGGGACAACATACATTGATGTTGTGTCAATACACTAAATTGTTTTTGGATTTTTCCGAACATTTTTGAATGTGCAACGGAAGACGGGTGCACCGGTAGCACCAATTGACCGGGTGCACCAGATACGTTCTCCCAAATGCCATCCCTGTCGGACTGTCGATAAGGATGAAAATGGTTAGGATAATTTCCGCCCGAAACCGTTTCCGAATCCGTTTTTATAGGATACGGTAACAGATTTTATACATCCGACAAAAATTCGATCTGAACCCGAATCCGATTGATAGGATACGGTATAGATATGGTATTACAAATATCCGACATAGTAGGATAACTGTTTTCTCTAGCCGGATAATCCAAACTATTAATTTCCGTATCCGATTGATAGACCAAGTTTTAAATATTAAGGAGTAGTTTGTGAATGTTATCTTTGCTTATTGAACATGACATATGCTTGTTAGTGATTTATTTAGAATATTTCAATACTATATAGTGTTTTAGGTGTTTTTAAACTGTATAAGTATTTATATTTACTCATTATTTATGTTTGATGCTAGTTTAAATCATTTATATATTCCGCATATATAAATATGGTAAATGTCCGTTTTCGATCCGATGTTTTTCCGTTACCGTATCCTATATTCGATATTCGAATCCGCATAATCCGATATTCGAATCCGCATAATCCGCTATTCGAATTCAAATCCGTTCCGCTTCCGAATCCAAAAATAAATATAAAATAGGATACGGTATAGAAATTATCCGATTGAATCCGATCCGATTTCACCCCTAACTGTCGGTATTGGTTGGTACACAACAAACGGCGGGTAAACTGACGCTGATCGGGTCCTCCGGCCGTTATCTTGTGGGGAGAGGTGGGCGGTCAACGGGCACATCCAGTGCCATCCCGTTCAGCGAACCCGTTCATCATGGGTGTGGTGTAGGTTCATGAACTGGCAGCAACCAGAAAAGAGGGTACTGCGTGCATTGACCAAAATGAGCGCATACTCGATCCAACTGACACCCCACTATCTCTCTCTCTCTCTGCGGTGATGATCATCGTGCATAATCTCTGTTTTTTCTTCTCTTCTTCCTTGAGAAGCTGTGATGTGACGCTATCAGCACTCCACTTGCATTAATTTCCTTTTTTAGCTGTAGTAAATATTCTAAATTCTCATCCAGTGCCCACGTCTAGGGGTTTTCCAGCTCCATTGGAAAGATAACGGAGAGCAAATGGTTTTCGAATGGATTAATCTTCTGTCAACAGCCACAGCCAGGTGGAAGATTAGGAGAAGCCCGAGAAGGAAGGATTAACAAAAGCGAAACAAAAAGCGACAGTCCATCCGGCAGCGCTGCCTGCGTGTACGACAAGCCAATCCAGTCCCCCTTACTAAATCGCACACACACAGCTCAGTGCGACCATTCCGGCATCCGGCCTACTCTCCCTCGATTCTTCCATTTCAAACCAAGAACCCCCAATCAGCATCACCGCACCTCGGATCAATCCACCACCACCGAGAAATCCCGGAGCAGAAGCTCGGCCAAAAACCCTAGCTCCCCCCATGGCGGCCAACCCCTCCTCCCCGGCGGACACGCCGACGCCGGCGCTGCCGCCGGTGCGCCTCGCGGCGGGCCAGGCGGCGACGATCCAGCCCTCCTCCCCCCGCTACTTCTTCTCCTCGCTCGCCGGCGGCAAGGACGCCTCCTCCCACCGCCGCATCGCCATCGCCGTCGACCTCTCCGACGAGTCCGCCTTCGCCGTCCGCTGGGCCGTGCAGAACTACCTGCGCCCCGGCGACGCCGTCGTCCTCCTCCACGTGCGCCCCACCTCCGTCCTCTACGGCGCCGACTGGGGCTCCATCCCCGTCTCCGTCTCCGACGACGACGGGGAAGACCCCGCCCCCGTCGCCCCCGCCGCAGCAGCCGACGGCTCCGACTCCGCCTCCGCGGAGGAGCTGCAGAAGAAGCGGGAGGAGGACTTCGACGCCTTCACGTCCACCAAGTCGCAGGACCTGGCGCAGCCGCTGGTCGCCGCGCAGATCCCCTTCAAGATCCACGTCGTCAAGGACCACGACATGAAGGAGCGCCTCTGCCTCGAGGCCGAGCGCCTTGGCCTCTCCGCTATGATCATGGGGAGCCGCGGATTTGGGGCCTCGCGCAAGGGCGGGAAGGGGAGGCTCGGGAGTGTTAGTGATTACTGTGTGCATCACTGTGTCTGCCCAGTTGTGGTTGTGCGCTACCCAGATGATGCCGCAGGTATCCCCGGGGAGGCAGCAGGAGCAGCAGATGAGCTGCACACTGTGCCTGAGGATGAGCCCGTGTATCATGATGCGCCTGATGCGCACAAAGGTCTGCCCTCCTGCTTTCCGGAACTCCATAGCTTTGATTCTTTGTGCTGATTGATTGTTTATTCATGAATATTAAACTGTGAATCAAATTCTTCAGTTGTCAAAAGAAAACTAAAATTGAATCAAATTCCCTGCTGGTGCACCTTGCACACTGCATCCTTCTTTGTTGATGCCATCTGTAGTTGTTTCTTGCTTCCTGCTTGTCAAAATATATGTTATTTGGGATCCATGTTAGTAAAAACATTTAGGTTTAGCGATCAATGTTGAAAGTATTACTGAAATTGGCAACATCAGTTTTTTTTTTTTTTGAGAATTTGGCAACATCAGATTGATGGTACTGGATTGAACTGTTATATGAAACAACATATTTTCAAAGAAATCGATGTTCAAAATGCCATTTGTCCAAAATAACATGTATTTCTAACAATAACTCTGGGTGCTTGTCTAAGCAATTGTACTAGGAGAGTATTTCTTGACGCTCTACTCGGTGAAGAAACATCATGGTAACAAAAAACTACTAGCTCAAATCAGAATTTGTAGTTGTCTAGAGTTAGCACATGAGATAAATAGTTCATTCATTCACAGCAATCTGCTGGCTATTAAGCAAACCAAGGATGCAATTAAAAGGAGTGGTAATGCGGATAGTCATACTTTTATAAGTGACACTTCCTTTTATGGTTTATTTTGTCGCCTGGTCATACGCTTCTACCACATAGCTGAATTTGAAACAATTATCAATGCATATGTAATCAAGTTTTAGTACTAGTATCTCTTATACAACCATAACAGTTTTTGTACCAAATAGATAGGCTATATTTTATCCATAATACTTAATATGAAGGAGAATTTTGCATATTAGGGCAGTTCTAGCCTCCTATATTATTTATCTGTGGTTAAAAGTTGCACCAAGGTACTTTACAGTTCAGTGAAGTAATGGTAAAATGTGTGCAAAACTAATCTCTTTTGAAAGGTTTAATCTATCTTGCTTTATTTATTTCTTGTCATCGTATCACCTGTATGGAATGCATTTTTTTATATTAGAGTTCATTTGTGGAAAATTTCTTGTAGACCACAGTAGTTAGAAATTTAGAAGTGTATTTTGTCCCATGTAAATATCTCTAGACTTTCTCCTGCACTACTTGTTTCCACTTCCGATGTCATGTTTAGCTGAGTTATTTATTTCGTAGTACTCCCCATTTCGAAGTATAATGTGTAATTTGAGTGGAATTAAGAAGTATTTACCCTTAGACACAGGAGAACGAATAATTAGTGATAGTGTTACCTGTAAATCCAATAGCGAAGATGTGATAGATAAAGGCAAAGAAAGAAAAACAACAAATTCACATGCATGCCTTATATGTTGGATAGCAATATTGATAAACTATACGCCTTCATAAAATGCAGTGGTGACTGGTGAGAAGTGTATTTGCGCCATTCCCTCCTTTTCCATTGTGTAACATAGTGATAGGATCACCCTTTCTTTGATTTCATTTAGGTCATATGTTACATTCACCCATATCTCATTTACTTTGTCTTTGCTGCATTGCGTATCAATTTTCTTTAACTAGTGTTCTCTTTCAGTTTTTGCTTCGCACTAGACTTCATCACCCACAGATTATTGATTGGGATTGTAGTTGGATGCTGTCATACATCATGTTTAGGGGACCCTCATGGTAAGCCATGTTAGTGTGTGTTATCTGTAGGATATCCAGTTCATAACATAATATACGTGTTAGTTTTCTATGAACGCATTATATTGCTGGAAAAAATGACATAGTGCCAGACATCCCAATAGTTGAGGACCACACTTTTTTGGTAAATTACAGTTTGCAGCAGCTGCCAAAATTTTAAAAATTCAACATATCATCGTGGGCTGGCAAGTGGGACAACCTGTGACATTAGCTACAGAGTGTGTAGCATCTCGCATGTCACACTTGGTTGCAGTGAAATATGCTACGTAGTTTAGTAAATGAATTAAGGTCCTATATTACTAAGTTCTCTCTATAATCAGCAAAAAATGTAGGATGTGATACGTACTAGAGGTAGTAAGTTTCAACTAGAATCTACCTAAGGTCTTCAGAAATTCAGAGTGTTGGCAACATACTTGTGAGGTTAAAGGTTTGACATTCAGAAGGTGATCTGATCCTTGTGAATATTAGTCTGTTATTCATATTTGTATACAATTATCTACTGGTACTGGAGCAAATTAAGATTACTCGTTTTCCTTGTCGCAGTAGTTTACAATAGTGCCTTCAGTAAGGTCCTTTGAATATGTTCTCTTGTTGGTGTTTCTTATGTTTGGCAATCATATTCTAGAGCTCTGAACTCCCCTGTATGCCGAGCGCACCTATTTCACACACATGTTTCAGTTGCTACTTGATCTGTCAGATGCTGTTTCATTTCAAACTCGTACTTGACTTGATCACTCACTACCAACTTGTTGCCTGTGAGGATATATTGCTACTGGATCTTACTCCCCATCTGTGGCTTCACTGCAGAAAACTGAGGCAATGGCATGCAACTGGAGCGCAAGGAAACCATGAGGCTTGCGTACCTAGGCGATCCCTGTGTATCCGCGCGACGCAACTCTGTATCCCGTATCTACTGGATGGGTGCATATCATAAACTGGCTGCGCCAGGAGGCTTCTAGTACCAGACTCAGATGGCGGGGGTCTTTGTTGGTTTGCGTCGTGAGATGTTTTATGTATTGTTGTTGACTGCAAGTAGACTGAACTGTTACCTGTGCATGAGCTGTATTTGTATGAATCTCTTTTGTTTGTAAGGCCAGTCTTCCCATTGCGTACCTGTTGTATTCTTCCCTAGTTTTCTGCATTGGATACTTGGATAATGAAGCTGTCTAGTCTTATGTACATGGTTGTGTTGAAATAAATGCAATGTTTGCATGCTTCTTTGTGAGAATGACAATTTCAGCATGTTCCATTTTGACATTGCTCTAAAGCAAGGATGATAATAGAGTAGCTGGCTATAGCACATTCATGTTATCTATAGTCAATTTAATAGGCAACATGTATAGTATTTTTTACCCCAAAAGCGCAGATCATGCTTTCAAAGGTTGTGGAACTAATTGATCTATAGTCAATTTAATAGCCAACATGTATTATCAGGGGTGTCTTTTACCTGAAAAGCGCAGATCATACTATCAAAGGTTACGGAACTGATTAATCTGATTTCGGGATTATGGTATGAAACTCTTGTCAGGGGTGTCTGCTCACCAGTGGATGCTCAATGAACATTGTTAGACTTCGTATTGTACACGTTTTGTGTACGTAGTAGTAATCTTGTACAAACTCTGGAAATCCCCTCTATAAATATATGAAGGTCGATACTCCCGCTCTCCGCTCCTCCTGCGTTAGGGTAGGTTCCCCCTCCCCGCCGGCGGCCACTCCGGCCCCGGCGTCCACCGCTCCCACTCCCCGCCGGCGGCCACTCCGACCCCGGCGTCCTCGCCCGCTTGCCGGCCGCCGACCTGGCCCCGGTTTCTCTCTGCTCCCGTGCTCCCAAGTCCGCGATGGAATCTGGTAGCGCCAGCCCGGCGTCGGTAGCCTCGGCTTTGCGGCCGGTGGTCTCCGGCCTGGGGCTTTCGGAGTCGCCCGGCTCCTCTCGCTCCTCTTCTGTGGCTGGTGGGGCGCCATCGTCGTCACTGGTTCCGGAACCTCGGCCGCCTGGCTGGAGGAACCCGGCTCCGTACCGCAAGGCGCTCTGGCGCAAGAGACGCGCGCTCCGTCGCAAGCTGGAGGCGGGCCAGCCTTCTCGCCCGCGGCTGCCGTCCCCAACTTCCTCTGATGAGCGGCGTGAGTTCCCCGTCGAGCTGCATGGTCTGTGCTTCAGGTGCTTCCGGGAAGGTCACCGCAAAAAGGAGTGCTCTTCCCCCCCCCCCCCGATGTGTATCCGCTGCGGCATGGAGGGCCATGAATCTGGGAGCTGCAAGCGGCCTCGCAGTCCCACTCCTGAAGCGGAGCTTCGCCGTGTCGCGCTTTCCAAGAGGGCGTGTGGCGCGCCTTCGTCTACCCGGGGGGCTCCGGTGGTCAGAGGTGTGCCATTGGAGGCTCGTGTGGCGGCCGTGGGATGGCCTCATGTCGCTGCTCCTCCTGTGCGTGATTCCATGGCGTCTGGGCAGGTCGCGCCGCCGGCGCGCTCCTCGCCGGTTGTGCCGGAAACACGACAAATGGAGCCAGCGTGGAGGGATCCGCGGACAGCTCTGGGGGCCTGCATCATTCGCCGCTCATCGGAGCTAGAGGATATGGAAGGGCGTCTCAGGTTAGCAGTGGTGGCATATGTGGGCGGCCCCAGGCCACCGGTGTCTTGCGTGCAGGCAGCTGAAGCCATCGCGGCCCGTTTCGATATTCCGCGCCACCGTTTCTCGGTTCATCGCTTCCACCCGGAGGATTTTTTGGTGGTCTTTGCTGCTTCGGAGTTGAGAAACTTGGTCCTGGGTGCTAACGTGCTAGATACGGGGAGATTCAAGCTGTTCTTCAACCCCTGGCTTTGGCAAGCCCAGGCTCAATCTAGGATGATGCGGGTCTGTGTGGATCTGATGATCGAGGGCATTCCTGCTCATGCTTGGTCGCGTGAGACGGCTGAGGAGCTGTTGGGCTCTTCGTGTTCAATCAACCGGCTAGCGCCGGAGACGGCTAGCCGGGAGGATCTCTCCCTGTTCAAAGTCAGGGCTTGGTGTGTGGATGATGATCTCATTCCTGTGGAGAAAGCCATCTGGATACCGGAGCCAGCCATGGAGACTGACCGGCGCCCTAATTTTCGTCAATTCTTGGAGTACACTACCTTGATCCATGTTGGCCGGAGATGGGACTTCTCTCCACCGGAGACCTGGCGGCGCTCCCCTGACAGCAGCAGTGGCCAAAGTGGGATCCTAGAGGATGAGGGACCCGTTGGAGGTGTGCGTGAGGTTCTGCCATGGTCGCGGGGTGTCAAGGATGCTCGCGGTGGCACGTCGGAGGCCGCTGGTGATGCTGCGGGGTCTTACCGGGCGGCGCTGCTGAATCGCCTGGGCCCGTCGCTTTGGCGTATTCCGCCTATGGGTGAGCTGCAAAGGACTGGTGGGGGACCCGGGCCCGCTCGAGTTCTGGAAAGTAGAGAAGCAGGGCGGGAACCGAGGCTGCTGACTGCTTTTGGCAACAGGTGTTCTGGGCTGGTTCAGGGTCCTTTGGCAGCTGCGGATGGAAGGGATCCGAGGGAGGATCTGGTGCGGGACGGCAGTGCGGCTGTGAGGTCTGGACATGTGCTTGCCACGGGGGATCCGGTAGATGCGAGACCGGTGTGCACAGAGGATCCGGTGCAGCTGGTCGAGGAGACTGGGGGAGCGTTGGAAGGGACAGCTGTGATCCTAGACAACCAGCTTGGTCCCTCTAATCCCGAGGTGATCCGGTCTGATCCGACTGATACGGGGCTGCCTTTGCCCACATCTTTGGCTGATCCCGAGGCGGTGGAGGAGAGGTACTGCTCTGTGATGGCATCTTCTGGTGGCGGGGCCACCTTACCAGCTGCGGTGCTACAGGCTGGGCGAGATGACCAACCCTTGGCCGGTCCATGCAGCGCCTCGCAGGTGACGCCGGGTGTGGATGGGGACCGGGCAGTTTTGCCTACGACCCGGGGATGGAACCCGGTTCTGGAGATTTTGAACGAGGAGCCCCCACTTGGTTTGAATGAAGTGGAATTGGATCCTGCCACGATGGAGTCTGAGGAGGGATACGATGCTGGAGGCAGTTTCTCTATCGTTCGCTGGCAATGAGGATGCGAACCAGGATTGTGCCAACTCTGGCACCCCGTTGGAGATCATGCAGACCCCACCGCGTGGTTGTACGCGCGGAGAACAGATGGCGCTGGCTGGCATAAAATCCTTCTGCACAGGCTTACTGAAGAAGCTCGCCCCACCCCTTCTTAAAGAGATGGAGGCGGCGGGTGGCAGTTCTGCGCTCGTGGTTCAGCATACACCACGCCGGTCCACTAGGGCCAGCAGTCTTTCTGGTGCTAGGTGATCCCGTGCCACAGCGGCTGAGACGGTGCTGCTCAAGGCCCTGGGTATTGTCCCTGGAGACCTGGCGGTGGACGATGGCACTCTTGAGGTCCTTCGCAAGATGTTTGACTCACCGCTTCAGGAGGGACAATTGCGTGCCATTGCGGCGATTTTTGGCAAGGCGATTCTGTTTGATCTGAGCTCGGCTGGAGTCCCATTGGCGAAGGAGGCGTGCTAGTTTCTGGCATGGTTTGGGTGTGACCGATCTCTATGTCGCACACCAACTTGGAGTTATTGTGTTGGAATGTTAGGGGCCTTAATAGTTATGCTAGACGTAATGCTCTTAGAGTCCTAGTTGATTCTGTTAAGCCGGCGATCTGTTGTATTCAGGAAACTAAGCTCTCAGTGGTTGACTCGTACATAATCTCGCAATGCTTGGGGCCCCGCTTTGAGGCCTTTTGCTATCTGCCGGCAGTGGAGACGCGTGGGGGTATCTTTGTTGCTTGGGATCCACGGCTTCTCCATATATCGCACACGGTAGCGGATAACCACTGTCTCTCGGGGTTTATCTCTCCGATTGAGGGCGTGCCTTGGTGGCTCACGGTGGTTTATGGACCACAAAGTGATGAGGATAAGCGAGCTTTTCTGCAGGAGCTCTCGGAGAGGCGCTGATACGTCCAAAACGTATCGATAATTTCTGCTTGCTCCATGCATGTTGTGTGATATTGCTATGATCTAGATACACTTTCATACACTTTTTATCATATTTGGACTAACCTATTAACTCAGTGCACCCCAGTGCCAGTTCCTGTTTTCTGCTGTTTTTCTATTTCAGTTTTCCCCCATATAAAACGTGTCAGAAACATTCCGGGAAAAATACAGGAAAAATCAGCGTACAGGAAGCTTCGCGAAGAGCCCGAGTGGGGCCAGAGGGGAGCCAGGGGGGCCCAGGCGGCCACCCGGCGCGGCCACACCCCTGGCCGCGCCAGGGGGGCGCCTGGGGCCCCTGGTCCACCTTTGGCTGCCCCCCTTCGCCTATTTATTCTCCGTCACAGGGAAACTCCGAGGACAGAACCCTATTTCGCAAACTCTCCTCTGATCCGCCGCTGCCGCGCTTCCGAGATCGGGAGCACCAGAAGACCTCTTCCCGGCACCCTGCCGGAGGGAGGGCCGACCTCCGGGAGTCTCCTCTCCACCATGGATGCTCCCCGGATGTCTCGTGAGTAGTTTTCCTTGGACCATGGGTCCGTGATCAGTAGCTATGTGATGTTCTCCTCCCCTCTTTGTTCTTCATGGTTTAGACCTCGTGAGCTTCCCTACATGATCGAGGCACTTTTGTAATATTTCTGCTGTTGCTATGCTGAGTTTGATGGGATCTGATGGATTATGAGATTATGTTCAGATTGTGACAGAGTAATATATTTGGTTTTTATCTCTTATATTTTTGTTCCTAAGTAATTTTTGCATGTTTCCCGTTGCTGTTTATTGCTTTGGCCAAGTAGTAGGTAGTGACTTCAAGAGGGAACGTTGTGCTCGATTGTGGGTTCACGCCCCCCGATGACATGCTTGAGTGACAGAAACATGAGTCTAGGGGATGTGATGTTGCCACAAGGGGGAAAACAACGGTTCTTGTAACCGCGGTTGCAAGGATTGTTTACTTTAAGCAAAGTTCTTTTTAATGCAGTTGTCTGTTGCTTTGGGTTTACACTTTGGGTGGGGCTCGCAACTTAATACCAGCGAGATGTTCTGGATAGATATCTCAAGGTGGATGATTAGTAGTAGATGCAGTTGGATTACGGTCTACTTATTTTGGCGTACTGCCCGTACTTTTGAGCCTCTTCCTTTCTTTTGTAGCATAGTTAGCATTGCGGTGCGTTCATAATCCTGTCAATTGCCCTTCTGTAATTTGTTTACCTCGCATAGCAATTTTATCGTCTTTTGGGAGAGAGACATCACTAGTGAACATCACGTATCCCGGTCCATATCCTTATTACTGTTTCCACACTATATTTACTTTCTGCATTTACTTTCAATTGCTATCATTATCCCTTGTGTTTTACCCTTTGTGAACAACAAGACCGGAGAGATTGACAACCTCTCTGAACTTCGTTGGCAACAAAGTTATATGTGTCTGTGTGCAGGTCCACGTCAGTTGCGCCGCTGACACCTACTTATCATCTCTGGAGTCCTACTGGAGACAAACCTTGGTATCTTCACCGAGGGAAACTTGCTGCTGCGCTACATCTCAACCTTCCACTTGGGGTAACCAACGAAGGGCGAGAAGCCATCAAGCGAATTTCTGGCGCCGTTGCCGGTGTTGGAAATATGCCCTAGAGGCAATAATAAAATGTTATTATATATATTTCCACGTTCGTAATTAATGTTTATATTTCTGTGCTATAATTGCAATGACCCTGACTATGAGATTCAGAAGAAAACTCACTTGCATGTGTGGAAATGTAAACACCAAGAGTTCCTGGTCTAGCCTCTAAGACCAGCTCATGTGCTAACTGATGATTACGTTTTCTTAATCATGGACATTGTTCTTGTAACAAGGATGTCAGTAGCAATGGGAACATATTGTTAGCAGAACAATGATGTTGAACCGACCCCAGTATTGAATGATATACTTAGAGATCACATCGTAACAACGTTATAAGTCATATCATGAAATGTTATCATATGCGTAATTCCTTAGACCATGAGAGTATCGAGTTGCTTCACACAGGAAGACATGCTTTGGTTCTTAGATGAATCCTCCCGTAAATGGGAAGTAGTAAAATAAGTTCTGGGTATGTCAGATGGTGTGGCTAGTGACTGTGATAGTTCAAGAATGGGATTTGCTCCTTCACGATGAAGAAGATATTCACTTCGGGCCCACTCGGTATGAAGGTATCCATTATAGTCTGGCCAGATGCATTGTGATTCAGTCACAGGGATACCGGAATACGATAACGAGAAAAGGGACAAACGAGCAAAGAGGATAACGAGTGGCTTGTGTTCAAGAAGTTGTTACACATGGGTGCCAAAACATCTCTCCTCTAACTTTGTCATATATCACGAAGCAAAGGGAATGGTACATGAATAAACATAATGGTTCACTCGAAGTTTCTTCGTGTATGTGCGGGAGTCAACATGGGTGTTCATGGCTCCGCTGTTGATTATTGGCTATTGACAAAAGGCTGTTGACCTATGTCCGGAAGATGTTCTGAGTCATGTCCGCATTATACCGAACCTATTGGGTCACACACTTAACGAGCAGTAGTCTGTTAGAATACTAGAATGGTAGAAGGTTTAGTGGAAGCAAAGCAGAATAGTTCATACGGGTACCGGAAATAGTTCCGGGGATTTATGAAATAGTTCATAAGGGCACCAAAAGTAGTTTTGGGTATTTAAGGATATGTCCGGATCACTCTGGAGTAGTCCCAGGTGGTTCCGGAACATATGAAAATGGTAATGGGAAAGTTTACGATCAACCGGAATAGTTTCGGTGATCGGTGGACATCTTAAACAATATGTTGTGTTCACCGGACATATTAACCTAAACCCGGATTGTTCCGAAACCTATTTAGATGGCTCCGGAACATTCGTTAGAGGTCCCGGAAGGTATTGGAAGTGCTCCAAAAGTGTCCGGAATGTCCCGAAACGGTCCCGGTATGTCCCGGAAGGTCCTGGAAGCCTCTAGAAGGTCATGGAAGGTTCCGGAAGGTTCCGGGCATTACCACCCACTCCCCTGCGCCCCTAGCCTTGGGGGGCAAGCCACCTAGGCTGCCCTGGCCGGCCAAGGGGTGGGGGGCGCACCAAGGGGAAGGAATCCCCCTCTAGGTGGGATTTCCAAAACCCATTATGGCAGGTTTCCGGTGGGAAGGTGTGGGAAGGTTTGGAAGGCTTGGGAGTCCAAGTTGGAATCCCAAACCTCCTTGAGCTGCGCCCTAGGCCCCTTGGCCACCTATATAAGGTGAGCCAAGGGTGGGGGAAGACACAGACAATCAATCCCCAAGGCCTATGCGCCACCCTCCCTCCTCTAAACCCCGTTGCTCCACAATTAGACCCCCGATTTAGACGCTGTTCTAGATCGGAATCCGTTAGGGTTTTCTCCCTCTAGTTTTCTCGGTGGCGTTCATCTCTGGACGGCGGAGCGCTGCTGGATTGCTGCTACGGGATGTGTGGATACTAATGGAGGGGTCGTACCTTCGACCCTTCTTCGAGGAGCTTGTTCATGGGATTTGTCCGTGGGACTAGATCGCGGGACTTGTTCGTGGGATTGATCGAGGGACTGTTCGTGGGAGAACTTGCGAGATCTACTTCCACTACGTCCACGAGCTTCACCAACTCTACTTCCGCTACATCGGTTGGTGAGCCATGACCTAAAACCTTGTATGCAATCTTCTTGGATGATCTTGGGTTCTTGATTCGTAGGCCGAAATTTTTGTTTTCTGCTACGTTTCCCAACAGCCGGGGACTCCGAGTGCTAAGATAGGGGAGTTGCACACTACCCTTTACCTTTGTTTTTTAGTCTTGTTAGTTTATCTTTCAGTTTTTATCTTTGTGTCTTTTATCAAAAATTACAAAAAAATCTGCCACACTTGCTGCTACTATGGGTTCCACTGAAAACACCAAGTTGTGTGACTTCACTAGTCACAACAACCAAGACTTTATATGCACTCCCATTGCCACACCTGCCACTTCAACTACCTCTTATGAAATTAAACCTTCTTTGCTAAACCTTGTTATGAGAGATCAATTCTCTGGTGCTGGAGATGATGCTGCTTTACACTTGAACAATTTTGTTGAATTATGTGATATGAAAAAGTATAAAGAAGTAGAAGGTGATGTTGTTAAGCTTAAGCTCTTTCCTTTCTCTTTAAGGGGAGACGCTAAAATCTAGTTTCAATCTTTGCCTAGGAATAGCATAGATTCTTGGGATAAGTGCAAAGATGCTTTTATAGGGAAGTACTACCCACCTGCTAAAATTATCCAATTGAGGAGTAACATTATGAATTTTAAGCAATTGGATAATGAACACGTTGCCCAAGCTTGGGAACGAATGAAATCTCTTGTTAAGAAATGCCCTACACATGGTTTGACTACCTGGATGGTTATCCAGACTTTTTATGCAGGCTTGAACTTTACCTCGCGGAACCTGTTAGATTCGGCCATGGGAGGAACCTTTATGTCAACTACACTTGGTGCTGCCACGAAGCTTCTCGATGAGATGATGACCAATTATTCTCAATGGCACACCGAACGCGCTCCAACAGGTAGGAAGGTAAATTCTGTCGAGGAAATTACCTCCCTCAATGAAAAAGTTGACTTAATTATGTCTCTACTTACCAAGCAACCCTCTATTGTGTTGGGGTTCGGGGCAGAAAACACAAATTTTTCATAACCTACGAGACCCATACCCAAGACCTATGCTATGGCGATGCAAGTAACGGACAGAAATAGATCACATACCGGTATGTAGTCCGTTAAGCGGGAAACGTTCCCGCGTGAACGTGGTTGGTGTAGTCGTACCGGCAATCCCTGATGTCGCGCAGATCCACGATGACTCCTGTAGCCACCCGATCCTTGTAGACCGATGACGGGATTACGTCCCCGTCGGAACGTTGTCGATGAAGACCTCGCGATACGACCACGACGATGAAGTAGCACCACAAGTGTAGTGCCTCGCGGGATTATACACATACAATATACCCGACGTCCCTCCGGGCTCCGAACCAGTAGAGCAGCGGAAAGAAGATGGATTCGGATCCCGATTCCAGCAGCACGACGACGTGCGTATAGTGGAGAAATGCCCAACCAAGTGTAGACTCCAAACAAGGGGAGTCCACTCGAGGAAGGAGAAAGGAGGGAGAGAGAGATGAGAACTTATCTCAAAAATATGATGAATAAAAGGGCACCTCTACGCCTCCTTATATAGGACAAGGAGGGGTGCCACCCCCCTCCACTTCCGGGGTGGGACTAATCCCAAGGGGAGGGGGGTGCGCCATGAATAAAGGGGGTGGGCCCCTCTATGGCGCCATGGCCCATGGGGGAGGACTCCCTCTCCCCCTAATGGGCCCTATGAGGCCCATATGCCTTTTAATTCATTTTTAATTATATTTAAATATATTTTAATATTTAATTCAGATAATTAAATAATAAAACATTAATTAAACATTATTAAATATATTTAACCTTTCAAAATACCCGGAACAACTTCCGGCCTTCATCGGAACAATTCCGGTGTTCTCTCCAATTTCTCCGGTGATCCCGAATCAATCCTTACTGCGTCGAGTACCCTTAAGTGTAACACCCTACGGTCCGGGAAACAGCAGACATGATCGAGACAATTCTCATTGATCAATGACTAATCAATTGGACCTGGTTACAATCCTTGATAGCCCCTGCGCTTCCATCGAATGAACTTCAATCGCTGTTGGATCCGTTAACCGTGTGCCTGTTCCCTTTGTTCTGGGGTACTTTGCTTGTCCGAGGTTTGATCATCGTTATCCACTATACCTAGTTCGTCCTCGTTCTCAACAAAAAAATTTACTCGTTCCCGTGATGTTACAACTCCGTGACCTAGTCACACGTTTGCAAACTTTATGATGCAATATCACCGAGTGGGCCCAGAGTACCTATCCGTCACATGGATGGACAAATCCCGCTTTGATCTATTTGCATACTCATCAACCATCTATTTCGGAATACCCAAAGTGCACCGTTATAGCCAGCATATTTCAGTCAGGCGGTGGGATACAAATCAAAGTCTCCTCATAGATGACAATTACGTATGATCATTACGGTTAAAGGATCTGGTCACTACGTTATAGTTATCGCAATGTCGAACTATGTGACTTGATCACATCGCAACACTTCTGGTGGGTGTATGTCCATCATATCATTATTCAATGATACGACTCCATTGTCAACAGACACCATTGTCTCATGATCAGGAAACCTTGATCATCAATCGCCCAATGGACTAGTATACTAGGGTTTACTAGGGACCTGGTTGTTTGTATACCACACCTGTATTAATGTTTCCGCTTAATACAGTTATAGCATAGTATCAAACGTATTATGAAATAATGGAATATGCTCGATAAAACATATTTTATTTGCCTCTAGGGCACATTCCCAACAGTCTCCCACTTGCACTAGAGTACAAATAATCTAGTTGCATTTTCTCTGGATCATAACTCCTTATTGATCATGCTTGCCCGTGGAAGAGGTTGTATCAACGGTCTGGGTACCATTTAGAACCGTATGTCCTTTTGCAAATCATAATGTCACCTAATTTGACATTCCTTCATTATCCACTATAATGATGAGGTATATATATTTGGCGGTGAAGTGAGACTTCGTTTGCTGTGTCATAGCAATGACATCCGGTGGGTCACGCGGACTTTCCCATAGTCATGCACACTTGAAACTCACTCAATCAGAAGTCGAACTTCTTAAGCCATAATATAACTCTTGCTACTTCTAAAGCAGCCACATCAATGTAGATTCAATCCTTAGTGCATTGTATGCAACTTTGATGTCTAACCATGTTTCTTTCAACTTAGGCATTCATTAGTATGATATCTTAATTTTCTAGGTTAGTGTCAAAACTTGAACCGGCATAACATTTATGGTCAAGTCCACTATCCTTTACAAATTTGAGATGTATCCTCAGTTCTCTTCAGACACTGAAGGATAAACTTAACTCTTTGTTCAATGATTTACTCATAAATCATATCACAACATGTTCTTACTACTAAGAACTTGGGTCACATTACGTCGAGTACATAACTTTTGTTTTATATGAAAGAACCTATGACAAAGGCATAGAGGATCCAACACATCCATTTCTTTCATTAACCATTAACCATTGTTCTTGTACTGAGATTAACTCAACACTTCTCTTGGATATACAAGTAAGGACCACTTCTTGACTTGTCCCATTCTGCACTCCTTCAGAATCTTATCCAGGAAAGTATTACAACTCAATGTTATTAAACACATATCTATCTTAATAGATCTTCAATGCTTAATACTTATTCATCTTCATTTATGAAATAATCATTAACACCAACTGCACCATTCATAATATGTTATCCATATATGAGAATGTTATCATGCTCCCACTCAAATATGTCATGCACATATTAAGTTATATGATGACACTCATATTGCTCCCACTCAAATATGTCGGCCACATATAAGACAAGGATAACATCCACATGGCTCCCACTTAGATATGTCAGACACATATTAAGTTCAGGATACTAACCACATGGCTCCTACTCAAATATGTCATTTACATATAAGTCTAGGATAATACTCCCATAGCTCCCACTCAAAATATGTCGTCTACATATTAAGTTTCAGGAAACTATTCAGCTCCCACTCAGTTTCATGCAAATGCATGTTTCCTCGATATTTTGGTTAAGTCCAAAATCCTTTGATCATCCATCAAAATGAGAATTCAATTTACGAGACACTAGTATCCATATGTTTTTCCAAAACCTTATTGTTGTACCAATTACAACACTTCTTCAAATACAGGATTTGAGGAAGTCACGGTATTGATAACAATCCTGGATAAATCGTAGTGAATATCCCTTTGACTCAAGCATTTCTACACATTGTAGTCAACCCATTGAATTTGTCAGAAACAATCTTTGTGACAAACCAATCTTGACGTCCCTTTGATGTTCACATTTATTCCTCATAACTCTGAAGTTATTGTGAATATCAAGTAACCTCCTTACTTGATAAGATTCAAGCAATCTTAAATGTAACTCAACATAGGATTTCATGACTCGTAGTCATATCTCGTACTTAGGTCCACCATCGCTTCTTTGTAGTTTGTAGGAATGTCTTGTTCCATTAACATGACAAGTGAATCATGAATATCATTTTGCACCAGGGGCAAATATATATTCTTGAATCCTACCTTTCTCAGTAAAAGCTCCCATCAGAAGATCATGATCATTATCATTAGTTTCTCCTCTTATTGTAGAGCTTTGCTTCCAGAACATATTCCGTTGCACTACTCTGACATTTGGAGGCAAGGTCAATTACCTTGGTTGAACTTTCACTTTTCTTCCATTACCACATTTATCAAGAACAATTCTTGACAAACACCAAACATAGCAATACAAGTTTTGCTCCTTTTGGTTCTAGTTGTGGAAGATGCATCCATAGTTGTCTAAGGATACACTACAAAGATAATTTATCTTACATAAATCAAGCTTCCTAGAAACCATAACACACCATGATATATATAGTGTTGGTTTCCACGAACTCAGATGGTTCCCTATGCTGAAGTGAGTGTTTTCATATTAAATTAATAACTCTAAAAAATAATAACGTAACTTGATAAGAGATAACTTCGACCATACACTTTTCGATAGAATATGATCACAATGTTCAGGCACGTCAATCATATTGAAGTGTCTCAAGACATTGCAATTTGTGGAACAACTTTCACACAAGTCTTTATGCCCAAGACTAACTCAAAACATTTGTCACTTTGATCAAATCGTAGAGACTTGTCTTTCTTGTTAATTTAATATCCATCTTTACTCTGAAATCCCTTTTGATCATATCAAATTATTTCAGACTCATGTTTCATTAGTGAATACAAATATTCATCTAAGTCCACATACGAAGTTCACGAAATAATGAAATTCACCACATGCTGACATACGATACATCACAATGTATGATACTCAACAATCAATACACATTCCGTTTACCAGAATGCGAGGTTTTAGTCATCTCACCTAAAAGGCATGGTTTGTATGTGTCAAGAGATCAAGTATCTTAAGACATCATCATACCATTCATGACTTAAACTATAGTGTCATTATTAAGCCTGGATATTTCTTGGCATTACAATATTTCTTATAAATGATCAAACAACTATCATCAATATAAGAATAACTCATTCATAATCGTAATGTGACCATAAGAGATATCATTCATAAAAGGAGAACAACTGACTTGTTTCTCACTAATATGAATAATTGTCTTCGCGAGATGCAAGACACACTAATAAAGTCCTCATTCAAACGATCATAAAATTTATTCATATATTAATCAATTGATAGATGTAGAGGGAGAGTGTTGTCGACCATCAACTATCTTGATTGCCGTCAGCACACATTGTCACCTCATCCCTTCCAAGTCACTCTCAAGCAGTAAGTTCAAGCATCGAATACTTAATCAACCGCAATTAGTGTTTCGTGGGAAAGACATTTATAACTCGTATATCAAATATACCTTCTCCGTCAATGACTATTCCTGCATTGGTTCTACTCTTAAAGTTCTTGACTTTAACCATGACCTCATGACAGGTGAACGATTCTCCTTCATGACATAGTTCAGACATGGTCTTTGTAACTGGGAGGAAGCGGACGCAACTCCCTAGTTATCGCAAAGTAACCAGTCATTCAGTAGTCCAAGTTATACACAAGGTGTTCCATGTATCTTATACATTTTCCAAGTGACTTTCTCAGCAAGTTGTTCCTTCCACCATAGTTGAAAGAAACCCCGTCCATATACTCATATTCCATTACTCTGATTTGTGACCAAGTGCTTTCAAGTTCACCTAGCACGTCATACGTGTTGGTTAACATGCATTCACAATTCAGATTCCATAGAATGAATTATTGTGTATTGGACAGTCATTCGTAAGTGACGGTGAGTGCGATACTCATCATCATCTTCCTTGATTACGGAGTTGTTAGGTGTATCTCCTAGTAGTTCTTCGTATTATGTTTAGCAAGTCATTACTAATGAGTATGTCTCTAATGGTGTTGGTACACATCAATGAAGTAAGACCCATTTACCTTAAGTTCTATCATACTAAAAGAGCCATAGTTCTAAACATTGGTATGACGTTATCTACAATGATATTTGCTAAGACATGAAGATTAAGTTCATAATGTGGAGTTTCAATTTGATCTCAACATTCTAGAAAACTCCCACTTAGATAAACACCTCTCAATTTAACTAAGTGATTACACAATCCTAGCCCCCATACCTCCCCCGATCGTCACGGCCATCAGTATGAGAACCAGGTAGGCCTCTAAGCCAATCACATCAGGCATGTGACTCGTGCTCGACCTTTCGGTCTCCTGTGTTCCAGGCCCGCATCTACATACGTCAAGCCTGCCAATCGAACCTCAATGTTAGCTGTTCAGCAAGGCCATATCTGCATATGCCAGGCTTGCCGAACCAAACCTCAAGCGAACTCGTTGAATATGTAGGACAACTCCGGTATGTACGGAGCATCAAGCCATATGGGAGAACCTTCCAGGCGGTGCCTGATGACGGCTTCTCGCCCTTCGTTGGTAGGCCCCAAATGGAAGGCGTGATGCGGTACAGCAGCAAGTTTTCCCTCAGTAAAGATACCAAGGTTTGTCTCCAGTAGGACTCCAGAGATGATAAGTAGGTGTCAGCGACGCAACTGACGTGGACCTGCACACAGACACAGATAACTTTGCTCCCAACGAAGTTCAGAGAGGTTGTCAATCTCTCCGGTCTTGTTGTTCACAAATTATAAAACGCAAGGGGATAATGATAGCAACTTGAAAGTAAATGCAGAAAAGTAAATATAGCTTGGAAAAAATAATGAGGATATGGACCGGGATACGTGATGTTCGCTAGTGATGTCTCTCTCCCAAAAGACGATAAAATTGCTATGCGAGGTAAACAAATTACAGAAAGGTAATTGACAGGATTATGAACGCACCGCAATGCTAACTATGCTACAAAAGAAAGGAAGAGGTTCAAAAGCACGGGCAGTACGCAAAAGTAAGTAGACCGAAATCCATCTGCATCTACTACTAATCATCCACCTTGAGATATCTATCCAGAACATCTCGCTGGTATTAAGTTGCGAGCCCCACCCAAAGTGTAAACCCAAAGCAACAGACAACTGCATTAAAAAGAACTTTGCGTAAAGTAAACAATCCTTGTAACCGCGGTTACAAGCACCGTTGTTTTCCCCCTTGTGGCAACAACACATCCCCTAGACTCATGTTTCTGTCACTCAAGCATGTCATCGGGGAGGCATGAACCCACAATCTAGCACAACGCTCCCTCTTGGAGTCACTACCTACTACTTCGCCAAAGCAATAAACAACAACGGAGAGGATGCAAGAATTACTTAGGAACAAAAATATAAGAGATAAAAACCAAATATATTACTCTATCACAATCTGAACATAATCTCATAATCCATCAGATCCGATCAAACTCAACATAGCAATAGCAGAAATATTACAAAGGTGCCTCGATCATGTAGGGCAGCTCACGAGGTCTAAACAATGAAGATCAAAGAGGGGAGGAGAACATCACATAGCTACTGATCACGGATCCATGGTCCAAGGAAAACTACTCACGAGACATCCGGGGAGCATCCATGGTGGAGAGGAGACTCCCGGAGGTCAATCCTCCCTCCGGCAGGGTGCCGAGAAGAAGTCTTCTGGTGCTCCCGATATTGGAAGCGCGGTGGCGGCGGAACAGAGGCGAGTTCGCGGAATAGGGTTCTCGTTCTGGAGTTTTCCCGTGACGGGGGATAAATAGGCGAAGGGGGGCAGCCAGAGGTGGACCAGGGGCCCCAGGCGCCCCCCTGGCGCGGCCAGGGGTGGGGCCGCGCCGGGTGGCCGCCTGGGCCCCCCTGGCCCCTCCCAGGCTTTTCTCGAAGCTTCCGTCACGCTGATTTTTTATCTGAATTTTCCCGAATTTTTCTGGCACTTTTTATATGGGGGAAAACTGAAATAGAAAACAACAGAAAACAGGAACTGGCACTGGGGTGCACTGAGTTAATAGGTTAGTCCAAATATGATAAAAAAATGTATGAAAGTGTATCTAGATCATAGCAATATCACACAAAACATGCATGGAGCAAGCAGAAATTATCGATACGTTTTGGACGTATCAACATCCCCAAGCTTAATTCCTGCTCGTCCTCGAGTAGGTAAATGATGACAAGCATAATTTCACTGGTGACATGCTAGCAACCATAAAAGAACTTTGAAAGTAAAGCAATCAAGGTCAGAGATTCAATTCAAGTCATAACAGGCAAGAGTCTATATTAGCATTGAAACAAGTAACAAAAGAACAAAAGGTGCAAGAGCTCTTGCTGTCCGTTACTCGAATGTCTCCAAATGGTGTTTGCGTGCAAGAAAGGAGGATAGGGAATACGAGAGAAAAAAGTATTTTTGTTGAGAACTCAATCTACTAAAGTTTCACACTTGGTCCTCTTTGGAATCTTATCTTGACTCGTCCCCAAACCACAAGCCAGGTACAAGTCAATTTGATCCACTCCTTTTCGATATTTTGAGCACTCATGCAATGGATGAGCGTAAGCACGAGACTTGACACTTAGGATGGCAAAGAGAGAAATAAGGTGGAGGAGGAAGACAAAAAGGATGAGAAAGGCTCACATCAATGAGGACAATCATAGGCAAGAGATGCCAAATGATACATATGATGTGAGGAGTAGGGATTGCCATGCAACGGATGCACACACGAGTTAAGAAGCTCTCCAAACTATATGCAAAAAGATCATCTCTATGGAGTACAAGGATATAAGGGAGTACTAGTGTGTATCTCTCAAAAGGAATAGTAGTGTTGCGCCTTTCTCTCTTTTTATTTCTTTTTTTCCTTTTTTCTATTTTTTTGTATTTTTTATGGCCTCAATGGCTCTTTCTATCTAACTCTCATTTGTCCTCTTTGGGATCTTTTAATGTGTCCACTATTGGGATCTTTTCCTCACTTAAGGGCAACACTCTATTTTACAAGAAGGTAAAGGAGATCTTTCACACTTTACAAGGTACTCAAAACATAAAGAAGATGTAGCTAACATGATGTATGCAATGTATGTCGCTGCCAGTGTAGCAGGAACATGTATGACATGAAGATCAAGTCATGAAGAGGTGGAAGTTGCATGGCAATGTAACTCGGAAAGGCTATGGAAATGCCTTGATAGGTAGGTATGGTGGCTGTTTTGAGGAAGTATAAAGGGAGGCTTATGATGACAGAGCGTATCATGCCAAGGGTTTGGATGTACCGGCGAATGTGGACACCAACTCTCGGAGTGAGAAGAAGGAAATGCACGGCACGGGAAAGGCTAGCAAAATATGGGAAGGTGGAAGTGTCAACTCTAAATACTTACATTAGTCCGAAGAACTCATGCACTTATTATCGGTAACTCTCAATCTAATGAGGAGGTTCACAAAGAGACAAGTACCCCGAGGAGGAGTGTATGGGGGTTTGGTTATCCTTGCGCATCCTCGACTCATGGTACGTGAGTGTACTCTAATATTCGACTCCTCAGAAGAGTAGTGATCTATCTAGTAGCTAGAGTTCTCAACTAGTTTTGTAGGTTTTGAAAATAAACACGGATTGCCCAAAATACGACACCTATCACTAATAGGCAAGAGCTCTTGACACCAAAAGTCCAAACATTACTCACAACAATGCCTCAAAACTATTGCAAGCTACTACTAAAATTAAATAGCAACCTCAATTACCTACTTTCAAGACAAGACACAACTCAGTGCAACAACCAACTCTCTTAACAAGATAAACATGAAAACTAAAAAGAGTTGCAGAAACAAACTAAACAAAAGCCAAAGCTCTTGCTCAAGACAAACTAAAAATAAACTAAACATGGCAGTAGCTATGGAAAGATAAAGAACACACAACAACAAAAAGATAAGCAGGAAAAATCCTATGATGTGTTCTAGATTTTGAAAGTGGAGCGTGTTTCTCTCCCACACAAAGTAAGAAAGGATCTAACTTCTTATGAACAGAAAGCAAAGCTAAAGAAAGCTAAAAACAAAACCTAAGAGCGAGACGCTCCAAGCATAGCACATAACACATGAAGTGATAAAAATATAGTGATACGAAGGACGAACTGATGATTGTCGATGGAGAAGGGGATGCACGGGGGCATCCCCAAGCTTAGACGCTTGAGTCTCCTTGAATATTTATTGGGGATGCATGGGGGCATCCCCAAGCTTGAGCGCTTGACACTCCTGGATCTTCTTTCATCATCTTCCAACGCACACTTGAAAACTCCCTTCATACATAACTCATCATAAGCTGATTAGAGAGGTTAGTACCCTTAATAAATAATTTTTCTCCACTGGATATAAAGATAATCTTGAAGAGCTACTGTTTCTCAAGAGTGCAAAAAAGTTTTTTCAAAGAAAAAGCAAGCTTAAGGTTTGCAAAAGTAAGGAGAGACAAAACGTGGCAGAATCTGTCAAAAACAGAACAGCAGATAGTAATGAATTTTTTAGGGGCACTTCTGCAACTCAAATAAAAAAACTCAGAACATACGGACGTTTCGTAATTGTATATAGCATACTGTGTAAAACATTCAGCTCAAAAATATGAACTGGGATTTTTCTGGAATTTTTCTGGTCACGAGGACAGAATCTGGTTTCTGGACAGCATGCCACAACTTTTACTTCCCTTGCCGTAAGAGGCTATAACTTGGCACAAAGCTGAAAAATAAAGATACAATGATGTTGATAAAGTAGTAACAATCATAAAGACACAACAAAAGCAAAAAGAAAAACCTAAATTCGTTGCGGGCTGCCTCCCGAAAGCGCTTCTTTAAAGCCATTAGCTAGGCTTAAAGATTATAGAAGATGCTCTCACAAGAATAAGAATTTTGAAGAAAAATAGAGAATTAAGAAGCAAATGTGAAACACATTTAAACCTAACCACTTACTATGCATAGGAATATTTTAAGAAAATAGATCAAAGAAGCACAAAGTGACATGCATAGGAAGGTAGAACAAGAACAACTTCATAACTTTCAACATGAAGAGAGGTGTTTTTGTAACATGGAAGTTTCTACAACCAAACTTTCCTCTCTCAAAGTAATTTTCAGTAGCATCATGAACAACATCAAGAATATAACTATCACATAAATCATGTTGTTCATGACCTACAAGCACACGTGTATTGTTTTCAACACGGTTTTTAGGATGATAAGATAGATGCAACCCATCACATTGAGCCTTGATAAGAGCATAGTTCTCCAGAATATGAGTTAGAGATTTCAAAAGGATAATAGGACAATCAAGTGTGGGTGCAATAGCAATAATTTCATGCTTAACATAAGGAACTATAGCAAGTTCATCTTCGTAGGCATCATCCATAGTGGCATCATGGCCATCAACAAAGCAAGTATCAGAATCATCAGAAAGGGAAGTATCAAGTGAGTCCTCGGAATCATAAGATTCCTCTTCATAGCAATCATTAGCCTCTTCTTGGGCAGCAATCATTCTATTTTTAAAATCTTCAATATAAGCATTGGAAGTATAATTCTCAAAGCAATAAGCAAGAACAGCAAACTTTTCAGACTTGTGAATAGTATCGTAATACTTTTCAATCAAAGAAGCAATCTCATAAGCACCTTTAAAAGCAACAAACTCTTCAATCTTTTCAACATCAAAGTAATCATAAACACCTTTGGCATAAGAAGATAGGATCTAATTTTCATTAAACTCACATTGGAAAGGAAGGTGTTTACGCTCTGTATTAGAGCAACAAGTAAAATCATAAATGTGGCATAAACACTTGGCATAGCAATAAGAAGTTTGTATTTGGTCCCATAAGTTTTTCCCTTTCTCAGATAGGTGGTGCCACGTATAATGAGCATGCTCATCCAATGATTTTCCCTCAACCAAGTCGGTTGGGTTTTTAGCGCGAGCACAAATTGATTGAAGACGATCCAAGTGAAACATGTCCATCCTTCCATATTTGGGTGGTTCAACACCCATGGTGAGGATAGCATCACTAGGCAAAGCAAGACAAAGGCAAAAGGTAGCAACTATTTTTGTGGTTTTTTTGATATAATACTCAAAGATAAAAACTGAAAGATAAACTAACAAGACTGAAAAACAAAGGTAAAGGGTAGTGTGCAACTCCCCTATCTTAGGACTTGGAGTCCCCGGCAACGGCGCCAGAAATTTCTCTTGATGACGGCTTCTCGCCCTTCGTTGGTAGGCCCCAAGTGGAAGGCGTGATGCGGTACAGCAGCAACTTTTCCCTCAGTAAAGATACCAAGGTTTGTCTCCAGTAGGACTCCAGAGATGATAAGTAGGTGTCAGCGGCGCAACTGACGTGGACCTGCACACAGACACAGATAACTTTGCTCCCAACGAAGTTCAGAGAGGTTGTCAATCTCTCCGGTCTTGTTGTTCACAAATGATAAAACGCAAGGGGATAATGATAGCAACTTGAAAGTAAATGCAGAAAAGTAAATATAGCTTGGAAACAATAATGAGGATATGGACCAGGATACGTGATGTTCGCTAGTGATGTCTCTCTCCCAAAAGACGATAAAAATGCTATGCGAGGTAAACAAATTACAGAAAGGCAATTGACAGGATTATGAACGCACCGCAATGCTAACTATGCTACAAAAGAAAGGAAGAGGTTCAAAAGCACGGGCAGTACGCCAAAGTAAGTAGACCGAAATCCATCTGCATCTACTACTAATCATCCACCTTGAGATATCTATCCAGAACATCTCGGTGGTATTAAGTTGCGAGCCCCACCCAAAGTTTAAACCCAAAGCAACAGACAACTGCATTAAAAAGAACTTTGCGTAAAGTAAACAATTCTTGTAACCGCGGTTACAAGCACCGTTGTTTTCCCCCTTGTGGCAACAACACATCCCCTAGACTCATGTTTCTGTCACTCAAGCATGTCATCGGGGAGGCATGAACCCACAATCTAGCACAACGCTCCCTCTTGGAGTCACTACCTACTACTTCGCCAAAGCAATAAACAGCAACGGAGAGCACGCAAGAATTACTTAGGAACAAAAATATAAGAGATAAAAACCAAATATATTACTCTATCACAATCTGAACATAATCTCATAATCCATCAGATCCGATCAAACTCAACATAGCAATAGCAGAAATATTACAAAGGTGCCTCGATCATGTAGGGCAGCTCACGAGGTCTAAACAATGAAGATCAAAGAGGGGAGGAGAACATCACATAGCTACTGATCACGGACCCATGGTCCAAGGAAAACTACTCACGAGACATCCGGGGAGCATCCATGGTGGAGAGGAGACTCCCGGAGGTCAATCCTCCCTCCGGCAGGGTGCCGGGAAGAGGTCTTCTGGTGCTCCCGATCTTGGAAGCGCGGCGGCGGCGGAACAAAGGCGAGTTCGCGGAATAGGGTTCTCATTCTGGAGTTTTCCCGTGACGGGGGATAAATAGGCGAAGGGGGGGAGCCAGAGGTGGACCAGGGGCCCCAGGCGCCCCCCCCTGGCGCGGCCAGGGGTGGGGCCGCGCCGGGTGGCCGCCTGGGCCCCCCTGGCCCCCCTCTGGCCCCTCCCGGGCTTTTCTCGAAGCTTCCGTCACACTGATTTTTTATCTGAATTTTCCCGAATTTTTCTGGCACTTTTTATATGGGGGAAAACTGAAATAGAAAAACAGCAGAAAACAGGAACTGGCACTGGGGTGCACTGAGTTAATAGGTTAGTCCAAATATGATCAAAAATGTATGAAAGTGTATCTAGATCATAGCAATATCACACAAAACATTCATGGAGCAAGCAGAAATTATCGATACGTTTTGGACGTATCAGTGCCCACCAAGGGAGAACACAATGTTGGTATTGTGAGAGATGGTCTTGTTTCGTGCTACCGTCGATATATCTAGCATACTAGCATAAAACAGGAAGTAAAACTGTAAATCATACAACCTATGATCCCCCTTCATGCAAATTAAAGTTAAAACGCCTTTCTACTTTATATTTTGCAAGTTTTACGTGGCTGCTAGGGGTTTAGAGAAAAGAACCGCTTTCTATCCTGCGAAAACAAGCCACAACACCAATCCCGCAATTGTCTCTATTACACCCATGTCGGGCCCTCCATTGCAAACATCTTCGCATCGCTAATGCAGAGAGACAAACACCCCCCAACCACTTTATATGGTACAAGCGATATGTCAAGCGTGGAACCAGTCTCGCGTAAACGCGTAAGGTCGGTCGGGGGCCGCTTCGTCAAACATTGCCGCAACGCTAAATGAGTACACGTGAGAGGGTAAAAATTTGTAGAATTGATGCCCACATACTAGATGTGTTCTATCCGCACAATACATCTACGCATAGCCTTGCTCTGATACCACTGTTGGGGTTCGGGGCAGAAAACACAAAATTTTCATAACCTACGAGACCCATACCCAAGACCTATGCTATGGCGATGCAAGTAACGGACAGAAATAGATCACATACCAGTATGTAGTCCGTTAAGCGGGAAACGTTCCCGCATGAACGTGGTTGGTGTAGTCGTACCGGCAATCCCCGATGCCGCGCAGATCCACGATGACTCCTGTAGACACCCGATCCTTGTAGACCGATGACGGGATTACGTCCCCGTCGGAACGTTGTCGATGAAGACCTCGCGATACGACCACGACGATGAAGTAGCACCACAAGTGTAGTGCCTCGCGGGATTATACACATACAGTATACCCGACGTCCCTCCGGGCTCCGAACCAGTAGAGCAGCGGAAAGAAGATGGATTCGGATCCCGATTCCAGCAGCACGACGGCATGCGTATAGTGGAGAAATCCCCAACCAAGTGTAGACTCCAAACAAGGGGAGTCCACTCGAGGAAGGAGAAAGGAGGGAGAGAGAGAGATGAGAACTTATCTCAAAAATATGATGAATAAAAGGGCACCTCTACCCCTCCTTATATAGGCCAAGGAGGGGTGCCCCCCCCCTCCACTTTCGGGGTGGGACTAATCCCAAGGAGAGGGGGGTGCGCCATGAATAAAGGGGGTGGGCCCCTCTATGGCGCCATGGCCCATGGGGGAGGACTCCCTCTCCCCCTAATGGGCCCTATGAGGCCCATATGCCTTTTAATTCATTTTTAATTATATTTAAATATATTTTAATATTTAATTCAGACAATTAAATAATAAAACATTAATTAAACATTATTAAATATATTTTGAACCTTTCAAAATACCCGGAACAACTTCCGGCCTTCATCGGAACAATTCTGGTGTTCTCTCCAATTTCTCCGGTGATCCCGAATCAATCCTTACTGCGTCGAGTACCCTTAAGTGTAACACCCTACGGTCCGGGAAACAGCAGACATGATCGAGACAATTCTCATTGATCAATGACTAATCAATTGGACCTGGTTACAATCCTTGATAGCCCCTGCGCTTCCATCGAATGAACTTCAATCGTTGTTGGATCCGTTAACCGTGTGCCTGTTCCCTTTGTCCTGGGGTACTTTGCTTGTCCGAGGTTTGATCATCGGTATCCACTATACCTAGTTCGTCCTCGTTCTCAACAAACAAGTTTACTCGTTCCCGTGATATTACAACTCCGTGACCTAGTCACACGTTTGCAAACTTTATGATGCAATATCACCGAGTGGGCCCAGAGTACCTATTCGTCACACGGATGGACAAATCCCGCTTTGATCTATTTGCATACTCATCAACCATCTATTTCGGAATACCCAAAGTGCACCGTTATAGCCAGCATATTTCAGTCAGGCGGTGGGATACAAATCAAAGTCTCCTCATAGATGACAATTACGTATGATCATTACGGTCAAAGGATCTGGTCAATACGTTATAGTTATCGCAATGTCGAACTATGTGACTTGATCACATCGCAACACTTCTGGTGGGTGTATGTCCATCATATCATTATCCAATGATATGACTCCATTGTCAACAGACGCCATTGTCTCATGATCAGGAAACCTTGATCATCAATCGCCTAATGGACTAGTATACTAGGGTTTACTAGGGACCTGGTTGTTTGTATACCACACCTGTATTAATGTCTCCGCTTAATACAGTTATAGCATAGTATCAAACGTATTATGAACTAATGGAATATGCTCGATAAAACATATTTTATTTGCCTCTAGGGCACATTCCCAACATATTGATCCTGATGATGTCCCTTTAAATTCTTTGGTTGCTCAAGAACAAGTAGATGTGAACTTTATTGCTAGAAACAACTTCAACAACAATGCTTATAGGGGAAATTTTGCTAGCAATCCTAGACCGTTTCCATCCAACTATGGGAACAACAACACCTACCCTAGCAACAAGAACCCCCCTTCTGAATTTGAAAGCATGCTTAGAGACTTTATCACTACCCAAAAAGCCTTCAACAAAAATGTAGAGGAGAAATTAGCTAAAATAGATAATCTCTCTTTGAAGGTAGAAAGCTTAGCCCTTGATATTGAGATGCTTAAAATTAGAACCTCTCCCCTTGAGGAGAATAAGGCCACTCCTATTAATGCTATTCAATTACAAATTAATGAAAATATTAGGATGATGGCTAAACTTAAAGAAACATGGGCTAGAGAAAAAGAGGAAGAGGATAGAATTAAGAGACTTCCTACACACCACACAGTTTCCACTATCCAAATTGTTGAGGACACCCAAACTATTAGCACCCAATGCACTCCTAGTCCCGTTGGACCTATTAATGGTGATGCTAATACCTCAACCGAAGATAAAGAAACTCCTATGAACATAGATGGTTTCAAACAAGTGAGACTAGATGACACTACTACCACCTTTGATAGTAGTGATGTTGATATTGATAGTTGTACCCTCTCATAAGTTATTAGCTTGCTACACAAAATGTCTAGAGACCCCCACACTAGCACACTTAATCTTGCCTTCACGGAGCATATCACAAATGCTCTCATCAAGGCTACGGAGGAGAAGCTTAGAGTAGAAGCCTCCATACCTAGGAAGCTAGATGATGGTTGGGACCCTATGATCAAAATTAAATTAAATAACTTCTCTTGCTATGCTTTATGTGATGTTGGAGCTAGTACCTCCGTTATGCCCAAAAGAATATTTGATATGTTTGAATTGAAGCCCTTTGAGCCTTGTTCTTTTGGTGTTTGTCTTGTTGATTCTTCCGTAAAGAAACCTTTGGGGAAGATCGACGATGTTCTTATCATTGTCAATGACAACTATGTTCCCGTTGATTTTATTGTTATGGATATAGAGTGTGAACATTTGTGTCCAATTATTTTGGGATGTCCTTTTCTTCGCACCGTTGGTGCGGTTATTGACATGAAAGAGAGGAATATAAAATTTCAATTCCCATTCAAAAAGGGGATGGAACACTTCCCTAGAAAGAAAATCAAGTTACCTTTTGAGTCCGTTACATGGGCTAGTTATTCTCTTTCTCTTGATAAAACTTGATTCTTCTTTTTGCATCATGCCTAGCTTAAAGGCATAAAAGAAAGCGCTTTCGGGAGGCAGCCCGCAACGAATTTAGGCTTTTATTTTTTGCTTTTGTTGTGTCTTGATGATTGTTACTACTGTTGCAACATCATTGTATCTTTATTTTTCAACTTTGTGCCAAGTTATAGCCTCTTACGGCAAGGGAAGTAAAAGTTGTGACATGCTGTCCAGAAAACAGATTCTGTCCTCGTGACCAGAAAAAATACAGAAAAATCCCAGTTCATATTTTTGACCTGAAATTTTTACACAGTATGCTCTATAAAATTACGAAACTTCCGTATGTTCTGAGTTTTTTTATTTGAGTTGCAGAAGTACCCCTAAAAAATTCTTTACTATCTGCTGTTCTGTTTTTCACAGATTCTGCCACGTTTTGTCTCTCCTAACTTTTGCAAACCTTAAGCTTACTTTTTCTTTGCAAAAACTTTTTGGAAATCTTGAGAAACAGTAGCTCTTCAATAATATCTTTATATCCAGTGGGGAAAAATTATTTATTAAGGGTACTAACCTCTCTAATCAGCTTATGATGAGTTATGTATGAAGGGAGTTTTCAAGTGTGCGATGGAAGATGATGAAAGAAGATCCAGGAGTGTCAAGCGCTCAAGCTTGGGGATGCCCCCATGCATCCACAATAAATATTCAAGGAGACTCAAGCGTCTAAGCTTGGGGATGTCCCCGTGCATCCCCTTCTCAGTTCGTCCTTCGTCTCACTATATTTTTATCACTTCATGCGTTATGTGCTATGCTTGGAGCGTCTCGCTCTTAGGTTTTGTTTTTAGTTTTCTTTAGCTTTGCTTGCTGTTCATAACAAGTTAGATCCCATATTACTTTGTGTGGGAGAGAAACACGCTCCACTTTCAAATCTAGAACACATCATAGGATTTTTTCCTGCCTATCTTTTTGCTGTTGTGTGTTCTTTATCTTTTCATAGCTACCGCCATGTTTAGTTTTAGTCTTAGTTTGTATTTAGCAAGAGCCTTGGATTTTGTTTAGTTTGTTGCTGGAACTCTTTTTAGTTTTCATGTTTATCTTGTTAAAGAGAGTTGGTTGTTGCACTGAGTTGTGTCTTGTCTTGAAAGTAGGTACTTGAGGTTGCTATTTAATTTTAGTAGTAACTTGCAATAGTTTTGAGGCATTGGTGTGAGTAATGTTTGAACTTTTGGTGTCAAGAGCTCTTGCCTATTAGTGATAGGTTTCGTATTTTGGGCAATCCGTGTTTATTTTCAAAACCTACAAAACTAGTTGAGAACTCTAGCTACTAGATGGATCACTACTCTTCTGAGGGGTCAAATATTAGAGAACACTCACGTACCATGAGTCGAGGATGCGCAAGGATAACCAAACCCCCATACACTCCTCCTCGGGGTACTTGTCTCTTTGTGAACCTCCTTATTAGATTGAGAGTTACCGATAATAAGTGCATGAGTTCTTCGGACTAATGTAAGTATTGAAAGTTGACACTTCCACCTTCCCATATTTTGCTAGCCTCTCCCGTGCCGTGCATTGCCTTCTTCTCACTCCGAGAGTTGGTGTCCACCTTCGCCGGTACATCCAAACCCTTGGCATGATACGCTCTGTCATCATAAGCCTCCTTATATATTTCCTCAAAACAGCCACCATACCTACCTATCAAGGCATTTCCATAGCCTTTTCGAGTTATATTGCCATGCAACTTCCACCTCTTCATGACTTGATCTTCATGTCATACATGTTCCTGCTACACTGGCAGCGACATACATTGCATACATCATGATAGTTACAATTTCTTTATGATTTTGAGTACCTTGTAAAGTGTGAAAGATCTCCTTTACCTTCTTGTAAAATAGAGTGTTGCCCTTAAGTGAGGAAAAGATCCCAAAGTGGACACAATAAAAGATCCCAAAGAGGACAAATGAGAGTTAAATAGAAAGAGCCATTGAGGCCATAAAAAATGCAAAAAATAGAAAAAAGAGAAAAAAGAGAAAAAGAAATAAAAAGAGAGAAAGGGGAAACACTACTATCCTTTTGAGAGATCCACACTAGTACGCCCCCTATAACCTTGTACTCCATAGAGATGATCATTATGCATATAGCTATGTGGGGACCTTCACACTATAGAACTTGGCTTGCATATTTCAAGGATGAGCCTCCTCAAACGAGCTCTAGGTCTTCATGAGCGAGCAAGTTATATGCACCCCCACTAGTTCCATTGGAGAGCTTCTTAGCTCGTATGTGCATCCGTTGCATGGCAATCCCTACTCCTCACATCATATCTATCATTTGGCATCTCTTGCCTATGATTGTCCTCATTGATGTGAGCCTTTCTCATCCTTTTTGTCTTCCTCCTCCGTACTTCTCTCTTTGCCATCCTAAGTGTCAACTCTCGTGCTTACGCTCATCCATTGCATGAGTGCTCAAAATATCGAAAAGGAGTGGATCAAATTGACTTGTACCTGGCTAGTGGTCTGGGGACGAGTCAAGATAAGATTCCAAAGAGGACCAAGTGTGAAACTTTAGTAGATTGAGTTCTCAACACAAAAATACTTTTTTCTCGTATTCCCTATCCCCCTTCTTGCACGCAAACACCATTTGGAGACATTCGAGTCACGGACAGCGAGAGATCTTGCACCTAATGTTCTTTTGTTACTTGTTTCAATGCTAATATAGACTCTTGCATGTTATAACTTTAATTGAATCTCTAACCTTGATTGCTTTAATTTTCAAAGTTCTTTTATGGTTTCTAGCATGTCACCACAGAAATTATGTTGTTATCATTTACCTACTCGAGGACGAGCAGGAATTAAGCTTGGGGATGTTGATACGTCCAAAACGTATCGATAATTTCTGCTTGCTCCATGCATGTTTTGTGTGATATTGCTATGATCTAGATACACTTTGTAAGAGCAAGTTTTGCCCCCGAAGGTTTTGGACATTGTTGGACAAAGCAAAAGTGGAACTAATATTGTTTTCGAGTATAAACAGATACTTAGGTTCTGAAAGAATGGAGTTTGCAAGTAGAAGTTCGAAGGACAACTCACTGCATCGGAGCTGCAGTCATCTACCGAAACCTTTGAAGGAAGACGACCCCTAAAAATGTCGTCGAAGAAGATGACTCTCTCGAGTAAAAGCGCAACGAGGAGAAAGCTGAAGCTGGTCGAAGACTTAGTCTTTTTGCTAGTTTCTCTTTATTTTCTTGAGTCGTAGGAAAAACCGTAGTATCAAGAGGGGTTTGCTAGTTGAGATCTTAGTCGAAGTGAATTTGCTCTGCTAAACCTAAACCCACGAAAGCCTACCGAGAGAAATCTTACTGAGTCGAGTGAATATCTCGAAGGCAAAGTCATCGCACTTCGTGCCTTCGAGAGAGAACTCGTTCGGTAAGTCAGCTTACTTGTTCCTCAAGTAAAGTTGCGCAGTGATTGGATTCCGACCGTTGTGGACACGCGTCAAGCGGTCGCATCGGGTCACTTCAGTCATTTTACCCATCGGGGTCGCCAACTATAAATACCCCGCACCTACCCGCCATTTCGGGTTGGCTGCTCCACTCAAGATTCTAAGACAGAAGTCTGTGAGCATCCCAAGAGAGATCCATCGAGAGAAAACCAAAACCCAAGTCTGAGCTGAGTTGAGAAATTCACAGAGACTTAGGTCGAGATTAGCCGATCTTTTTATCTTGGAGAACTGCAAGTCTCCTAGAAGGTTAGGCGTCACCTGTCAAGCAGTCGAAGAGAAATTGTCGCTGCTGAAGGAAGTTTGTAAAGGTCTCGGAGATGTCCTGAATCATCTACCATGAGTGAAAACTGGACAAGCTCGAGGAGTTTGTTGCAGTCGAGAATAGGACGGAGAGAGTTTTTCTCCTGGTGTTCAATCACCAGTCCCTCCAACCAGACCTAGCACTTTGCAGAGTGTGAACTGGTTTACCAAACATCGTTGTGTCAGGCTCGTTTTCCTTCTAGCACTTACATTAAGTATTTACTCGTTGCCTGTTTGTCTTCGATGTTTTCCTTCGCTCCCAATCCTTTCGAGCCAAGCATTACCTTCGATACTGTATTTCCTTCGAGATGTTTTTAGTCCTTCGTTGTTTGCGTGAATTCCTTCTAAGTTCCGTAGAATTTTTAGAAGTGATCATTCATCCCCTCCCCCTCTGATCATTCTTGAGCTTTCAATTTTTATCCGAGCTAGGCACTCCCTACGCTCTGCGTATTTTGGTCTAACCACCTGGAGTGTTGTCAAGAATGTCATTTGCAGCTGTTCGCTCGGGGGAACCGATTCCCATCTTCAATGGGAAGGACTATCCTTATTGGAAGGACAAAATGAAGAGACATATCATGGCTATCAACTCTGCCGCTTGGGAAGTTGTCAAGAATGGTGTGACTGTCAAAGACAGAAATGCTATCACTCCCGAAGAGGCAAAGAAGATAGAACTTGATGCTGAAGTCTGGGTTTTCATTACAAATCATCTGATTCCAGAGAAATATCATGAGGTGAAGAATATTTCTTCGGCCAACAGTGTTTGGGATTATCTCGAGAAGATTGGTGAAGGTGTCTCTACTCAGAAAGATGCTCGTATTGACACCCTTCGAAGCAAGTTCTATCGTTTCAAGAGGCACGAGGGAGAAAAAGTTAGCTCCATATACAGCAGACTCACTGCGTTGTCAAATGAACTGATTTCCCTCGGTGCCGAAGACATTACCAATCGGATCATTGTCAGAACTTTGCTCCGTTCCCTTGATGATTCCTTCGATCACATTGTGCTGATGATTAAGGAAAGGACTTATTTCAAGGATCTAGTTGCCGCTGATATTCTTGAGAGACTCAACACTTTTGAGATGGAAGAAGATGAAAAACGAGATGTTAATGGGACTCGAAGAAAATCACATGCACTAAAGGCCAGAGCTTCACATCACTCGTCTCCTGAAGCCAGTTCTGAATCTGGTGGTGCCTTTGATGACCCCGAGAATATTGGAAAAGATCTGGCACTGATAATGAGAAGATTCAACCGCTTTCAGAGAAGGAACTCCTCTTCACCGAAGAAAAACTACTCTTCAAGACATTCGAGCAATTCATCACAGCATCGATCATCATCCAGAAACTCTTCAGCGAAAGATAACTGTTGCTAAAAGTGCAAGAAGCCAGGTCACTTCATTGCTGATTGTCCTCTCTGGGAAATTGAACATAGATCAAAGCATTCTCACAGCAGATCTTCGAGCAAGTCACACAGATCGAGCAAAAACTATGATGCGAAGAGATATGATTCAAAGTCCAGAAAAGACAAGAAAGATGGTTCTGATGATGACAAGAAGAAGAAGTATCACAAGCATCGAGAGAGTTCTTCCTCAAAATCACATTCCTCTCGACGTAAGAATTCTCACCGTGCCAAAGCCTATCTGAGTAAAGAGATGAACTCTGAAGATGAAGCATCCGGTTCCGAAGCTGAATCAAAGTCAAGATCTGGTTCTGGTTCTGGTTTTGAATCTGATGGTGTTGCTGGTCTAGCATTTGCTTCGAACAAGAATTCAAGTTCATTCTTCTCCAACCAAAGCAGTGAAGATGAATCTCCAGCTTACTGCTTCATGGCCAAGGCTAAGGTATCCTCATCTAAGAATTCCTACGATACTTCTGATGGATCTGCCTATGAAAGTAACTCTAGGATAAGCTATGCTAAACTTGCCAAAATTGCTTCTATCCAACAAGATGAACTAGATTCTCTAAGTGAAACTATTCAAAAATCTGAGACTTTGTTGATCGATGAGATTGAGAAAGGTCAAACTTTGACAAACGAGCATGCTGCTCTAAAGTAAAAGTATGATGAACTTTCCTCTCGTCATGATCTTCTCTCAGTGGACTACGAGAAGCTAACCTATGAATTCCTTCAAAGGAAAATGGCTCTCGAGAAACTGAGAGAGGCTAATGAAGAGTTGGAAAGTGTCAATCTCACGCTCATGGCTCAACAAGGCTCAGAAGCTAAAAATGAATCTACTTCACCTTGCTTAACTTGTTTGGAACGAAGTAAAATTGAGTCTATTTCTGAGAGATCGAAAGGAAAGCAACCTATTGTTATTGATGATGCTAACCCCTCGAACGAGGAAACCATTACCGAGGAACTCCTCAGGTTGAGAAATTTATTTGAAACAGGCATGTTCAAAAGTGTGCAGGGACAACAGTACCTATGTGATATCCTTCGAAAGGCTCTCCTTCACGGGAATCCACGAAACGAAGGAGTTGGCTTTGAAAGGAAAATCAACCCTGATGGAACCTACTGGGAACCCGAGAAGTATCCTAAAACTGTCTGGGTTCTTGCGAAGGAAAATCCCATTGACATTGCTAACCTTTCAGGTTTCAGTTGCAAAATTGATAAGGCTATTGTCGATGAATCACTTGATTCTCACTATAAGCTTGTCAAAGATCAGGAAGGAAAGCTGTCGGCTGAATTCGTTGGTACTCCTCCAAAGAATGGTTTCTATAAGCGACAGATTTGGGTTCGCAAATCTCTCGTAGAAAAACTGCCCCTAACCATTCTATGCAGGGAAAATCCTCGGTACCACCGAATCACTACTATTCTCTCGAGGATAGAAATGAACCCTTGGTGCCTACTTCAAATGTTACCCAGAAGGAATACTATCGTGTCGATAGAAATGTTTATCGTCATCGTAACAATAACACCAAAATTGTTGTTACCCATCAATACTCTAACCCCTCGTCGAGGAATTATATTTATGGTGTGCTTGATGGTCCTGATCGGCAATGCAATCCTGTTCGATATAATATTGCTGCCCCATCTAGCTCTTCCATGCCTTCTAAGTCACCTGCTCGTTTGTGGGTGGCTAAGAAGAACTAATTCTTCTGCAGGGCTATGTCTCCGGTGGATCCGAATGGGTCATGGATAGTGGATGCACAAATCATATGACCGGAGACAAAGATTTGTTCACCGAAGACAAACTTACTGAATCTTCACAGAGATACATTACCTTCGGTGACAACAACAAAGGAAAAGTACTTGGTTTGGGTAAGGTTTCCATATCGAAAGATAAGCATATCGATAAGGTTATGCTTGTTCAATCTCTAGGATATAATCTTATGTCTATCTCAAAACTTTGTGATATGGGTATGCTTGTACTGTTTTCTGCTTCTCGTTGTCTTTTCACAGGATGATTATTCCTTCGTGTTCGAAGGATATCGCAAAGGTGATCTTTATGTCGTTGATTTTTCTTCGGGACCTGCAGTGTCCACATGTTTAATGGCCAAAGCCACTTCTGGTTGGTTATGGCACCGAAGACTTGGTCATGCAGGAATGAAAAATCTTCAAACTCTTATCTCGAAGAAGAACATCGTTGGAATTGATAATGTGAAATTCGATAAAGATTGTCTATGCAGCGCCTGTGAAGCAGGAAAGATTGCCAGGAAACATCACTCAGCAAAAACTATAATGACTACTACTCGTCCTCTTGAATTACTTCATATGGATTTATTCGGTCCTCAAAATTATGCTAGTCTGGGAGGAAACAAGTATGGTCTGGTTATTGTTGATGATTTCTCTCGATATACTTGGGTTTTCTTTCTAGATGACAAGAGCAAGGCTGTTGAAATTTTCAAAACTTTCGCAAAGAGAGATCAGACTGAATATGAATGATCTCTCAAGCATATCAGAAGTGATAATGGTTCAGAATTCAAAAACACTCATATCGAAGAATTTCTTGATGAATATGGCTTTACTCATTAATTCTCGGCTGCTTATACACCGCAACAAAATGGTGTGGTCGAGAGGAAGAATCGAACACTTATTGAAATGGCCAGAACAATGCTTGCTGAATACAAGACCCCTATCAGGTTCTGGGCTGAAGCTATCAATACTGCATGTCATATCATCAACAAGGTTTATCTGCACAAATTTCTGAAGAAAACTTCACATGAACTCATCACTGGTAAAAAGCCGAATGTGTCATATCTCAAGGTTTTTGGTGCTCCATGTTATATCAGAGATATGAATCACAGCTCCAAGTTTGCCCCGAAGGCTCACGAAGGTTTTCTCCTAGGTTATGGTTCGAATTCTCACACTTACAGAGTTTACAACTCACATCTTGGCAAAGTTGTAGAAACTGTAAATGTTCGATTTGATGAAACTAATGGCTCTCAAAAAGAGCAATTACCTCTTAACCTGGATGAACCACCTTTGGATGAAGTTATCAGGTACATGGCTATTGGAGATATTCGACCTGTCGAAGGAAATGCACATCAAGCCAACAGGGATGATGATGGTCCAATGTTCCCACACATAGCCCGGGGCGCTGGAGATCAACATCCTGAAGCAAATGATGTACAGGTCGAAGGAGAACGCATAAACGAAGGAATTTCTCATCCCGAAGGACAAGCTGAACCCGAAGGAAATAACCCCGAAGGACAAGCTGATCCCGAAGGACAAGCTGATCCTGAAGATCAACCGGATCCGCAAGATGATGAAGGAGTTTTACCTCGTGTTCGAAGAAGAGTGGACGTCGACTCAATTCTCGAAGAGATTCGTTTACCAGGTCGTCCCACCACTCGTTCTCGTACTCGATTAGCTAACTTCTGTGGAAATTTCTCGTTTGTATCCATGAGAGAACCATCAAAATTCGATGAAGCCATGAAGAACTCAGACTGGATGACTGCAATGCTCGAAGAACTTAATCAGTTCGAGAGAAATAAAGTATGGTCTCTTGTCGATAGACCTGATCCCAAGAAGCATAATATCATTGGTACTAAGTGGATTTTTCGCAACAAGCAAGACGAAGATGGCATTGTGGTAAGGAATAAAGCTCGACTGGTTGCACAAGGCTACACCCAAATCGAAGGTATTGATTTCGGTGAGACTTATGCCCCAGTTGCTCGACTTGAATCCATTCGTGTCATGCTTGCTTTTGCCAATTACAATGGTATATTGCTATATCAAATGGATGTCAAAACTGCATTTCTTAACGGTGAAATCGAAGAAGAAGTATATGTTATGCAGCCACAAGGTTTTGAAGACCCGAAGAATCCTGATAAGGTGTACAGGTTGCACAAGGCCCTATATGGGTTAAAGCAAGCACCTCGTGCTTGGTATGAAACACTGAAGGATTTTCTTCTGAAGAAGGGATTCAAACCAGGAACAACTGATCCGACTCTTTTTACTCGTGTATACAAAAATGATATTTTTGTGTGTCAAATTTATGTCGATGATATTATTTTTGGCTGTACTAACCCTGATATTAGCGAAGAATTTGCTCGTATGATGTCGAAGAAATATGAAATGTGTATGATGGGTGAATTGAAGTTCTTTCTCGGGCTTCAAATCCGTCAACATAAGAATGGGACTTTCATCTCTCAAGAGAAGTATCTCAGAGATTGCCTGAAGAAGTTTGATCTTGTCAGTTGCAAAACTATCAAGACTCCAATGCCTACGAATGTTCATCTAGATGCAGATGAGAAGGGCAAACCTTTCGATCAGAAGAAATATCGCTCGATGATCGGTTCGCTTCTTTACCTTTGTGCATCTAGACCTGACATTATTCTATCAGTTTGTATGTGTGCTCGTTTTCAAGCAAACCCGAAAGAATCACATCATATTGCTGTCAAGCGAATTCTTCGATATCTGGCTCATACACAAACTTTGGGACTATGGTATCCCAAGGGTGCCCAGTTTGATCTCGTTGGATATTCTGATAATGACTAGGCTGGTGATCGAGTCGACAGGAAATCTACCTCAGGCACATGTCATTTTCTCGGTAGATCTCTTGTCTTTTTGGGCTTCGAAGAAACAGAATTGCGTATCTATTTCTACGGCTGAAGCCGAGTATATTGCTGCCGGCTCATGCTGCACTCAGATTCTGTGGCTCAAGCAAACGCTGAAAGATTATGGTATTCTTGTGAAGAAAATTCCATTGCTATGTGATAACGAGAGTGCTATTAAAATTGCCCATAATCCAGTGCAACACTCTCGAACGAAGCATATTGATATTCGTCATCATTTTCTTCAAGATCACGTTCAGCGAGAAGATATAATTATCAGCCATGTTCGCACCGAAGATCAATTGGCTGATATCTTTACGAAGCCCTTGGATGAAAAGAGGTTCTGTGCACTAAGGTGTGAGTTGAACATCTTGGACTCACGCAATGTGCAGTAAGATCATAACTTTCGGTACTATGTATTATATGTTTTCTTTCTATGTTGTTTACTTACGTTAATTTTCTATCGCGTTTCTTTTTTGTTTGTTTTTGTTCGTCTGGTGTTGTCCTATACACTTATCTCTCCGAGTCTTATCGCTGTTTTTCCTCGGATTGATTAAGCATCGGACCCAGTTTTCCCTCTATTCTATCCCTACCCCATCTGTGCTTTTCTCTTGTGAACATGTATATTTGCAGTCGATCAAGATTCCCTTCAAATGTCATTGATTCCGAAGGAAAATCTATCGAACTTTTATCTACTTTTATACTCGATGTTCGATGAGTTTGGTCTCGGACGTGGAGCAACTTTCTTTCGGTTCGTTGGGATATCCCGCAATTACCGCCACAAAATTCGTCCGTTGAATGCGGAGAGACACGAAATCTGCGCCGTTGGATCAGATCTGACAGTTATGTCAGACCCCTCCCTTATAAATACTGATCCACCCCACCGGCACAGCACTCGCAATTCCCTCGACTTCATCTCTCCGCTCCCGAAGTTCTCTCTCGCGTGCCCCCGTGCATCTCGTCGCCGTCGACTCCCTCGCCGCTTTGCTGCCGGAAGGAAGCCGCCGGAGACCTTCCCGTCGACGAGGAACTTCATCCGTGTCGCCGTAGTCGCTGTACTTCACCGAGTTAGGGTATGCATGGCTCTAAGACTCAATTCCAATCTCTGTTGTTCATCGAGTCCTAGATTTGTTCATGTTTTCCTCTCTTTTTATTAGGTCTGTTTGATCCGTTTGGATCATTGAATCTTGGGAAATCTGTTTCTAGCATTTTCTGTCGATTCCCCATCTGAACTAGGTAATAAATCCCTCGGATTTTCTCACTTAGGCAATTCCTACAGAAACGTATCGATAGATTTCTACTTGTGCGATTAATTCATACAAGTTCTTCGTTAGATTTGCACTCGATGGAAATCTAGCCTAGCACTTTCATGAAAAACTTGCACCAAGACAAATCTCTCGATATGTTTGCTGCATTCAAAATGTTTTTTCCTCGAAAACCAATGGTACTTGTTCACAACTTTCCTATATTCCCTCGTACCTATCCTTTTCGCAGGAAAATGTCTGGGAACGAAGGAAATGTCAGAGAACCCAAGCGTGTGGGAGGCCGAACAAGAATCACCAACAACTCTGAAGGTTTATCAGAGGATTTGATCATAGAAAATAAGTTGAGAACGCCTTCAGGTTCTGAGGATGAACGTACGAGAGAAAACCGTCTGCAAGAAATTCGAAGGCTTCAAGCTCTTCGTTGGTATGAGTACAAGTCTCTTATTCCTCGCTGGGAGAGGCTGTTTGCAATGAAAAATCCTTGGTCTGATGTCAAATCTTTAAGTCCCAAGTGGACGAAAGATAATCGACCACCTCCTCCATCTAATGCTCACCCATCTGCTCTCAAAACACCAGCTGATTTTCAAGAGCTAGTTGATGCTCGGGAAGCACGAGCACAGAAGAGAAAGGAAGCCAAAGCAAGGAAGGAGGTTGCTGCTGCTGAGGGTGCCGAGGAAGTTGGCCCTAGTGCCAAATCGAAGGCTGGCAAGAAATCAGCCAAACGAAAGAAAAAGGTGGTAATTGTCTCTCCACCAGATGCAAGCTCCGATGATGAAGCTAATTCTGATGATCAAGAACCTGGAACTGAGGCTGATGTCGAGGAATTTCCTCAGAAGAAAAAGCCGAGAAGTAAAGGCATTAGGATCCAGGAGCCAGCTGCACAGGCTCCTCGAGCAAACATTGACTTGACCAACTTGGTCACTGATCCGCCCATTTCATCTGCTCCACCAGTTCAAGCTCGCCGGCCAAAACCTTCGACCAAATCGAAAGGAAAGCAAGCACAAGTTGCTGAGGATGATGAAACACTTGTTCAACGAAAAGAAAGGCTGGCAAAGCAAAAAGAGCAAGAAGATAAAGACTTGATAAATTCCAAGCTCCTGAACTTTCACAGTCAGCCCGAGCATAAAAAGGCTCAGGTTGCTCAACAGCTAGGCATTTTACATTTGGTCAGTGAAAAGTATCGACGACAGATTACTGAAGGCACAATTCCTAGTGTTCCGAAGGAAAAGGTCGTGGCCCCCAGCGCCACCGAGAAAGTAGTGACTCCCACAGTCACGAAGGAAAAGGATGCAACCGCTAGTGCTGCGAAGAAAAATGCTGAGGCCCCTAGTGCCTCGAAGGATAAAGTTGCGGCCCCTAGTGCCGTCACAAAACCCATTGCTGCTGCCAAGGCCACCAAGGAGGCCGAGAAGAAAGCCAAGGAGGCTAGGCAGAAGGCTCAGGCTGCTTCAGTTCCTCGAGCTGCTCCAGCTCCTGCCCCTGCCCCTGTTGCGCCAGTTGATTCCGGCCCTCGTGGCGATGAAGAAATTTCAAACGAAGGAGATTCTGCTGCCCATGCTCCTTGGGATGCTGCGCATATTTCACACATCCTCTGGAAGATGGCAACCACACGGAGAAAAGTCACTGCCAAGGATGATGTTCCTGCTGAAATCCAAGAGCAAGTCGCTCGATACATGATTCGCTAGGAAGGATATTTCACCCAGGATCAAAAGGATAAGGAACAAGTGAGATTTTACACCAGGCAACTTCAAGAAGAAACCGAGGACATTGAGTCCCGAAAGTTTTTCAAATCTAAGATTTCCATCGCTGAAGCATCCAGAAGGGCACAGAAGGAAAACTTGGCAGCTGTGTATGAAAAGGTTCGACAAATTGAGTCTATCGTATGCAAAGAGCATAATGATCGCTGTACCAAAGACAATCTCGAAAGAGAAAGTCTGCTGCCCCAACCTCTGAGCGTGAGACACCAGAGATCGAGAAGAATGCCAAGAAGTCCAAGCCAACCGAGGTCGTTGCTGCCACAGCCCGACAGGAAATTGCACCAACCCCCTCCAAGCAACCCACTCCTCCTCGCAAGAAAACTCCACCCCCTCGCCAAGCCACTCCTCCACCTCGACAAAAAACACCTCCACCTCGCCAACCATCACCACCAAAAGCCTCGTCACCACCTCCAAACCCACCATCACCACCTCACATCATTCAATCGACCACCCCAGCCATCGAGACCCAAGCTCAAGCAGAGACCGAGAAACCCGCTCTGGATGAGCAAGAAACTCAAGCCCCCATCTCCTCCGCTCAGAAAGATTATTCCTCTGCACAAACTCTGCATGACGGAGAAGACGCTGATGTTGATATCACGACAGTTTCTTCTCGTCAAGATGTTGTCGAAGGAAACAGTTCTGGAGATGACGGTTCTAGTGACAGTTCCTCCTCCTCCTCCTCAAGTTCCTCGAACGAAGAAATGGTTGATGCTTTCGCACAATTAGACGAAGATTTGGAGGCCATGGAGACTGAAGAGGCCGCTCAAAATGCTAATGCCGACGAAGGAGATGCCGTCGAAGCGCAGGCCGAGGAGAATGCCCCTGCAGCCATCCCAGCTCAGGATATTGTAAACGTTCCATCTTCAATTCCTCGTTCTGCTGAGCTAGTTTTCCAGATGACGGATGATGCTGCCGAAGTCTTTCCTATTGATGAGCTGCTCCATTCTGCTCATTCGGGAGAAATGTTGCCGCTGTTCCGCTCAGATGTTCCTCGAGGAAGCCCCATCTTCAGAAGGCGTGAACACAAGCCATTTTTCTTCGGTACCAATCCCTATTAGAAGCCCAGAAGTGCATATTCTCTTCGGTTTTGGACCCAAGAGCAAGCCATATATTATACTCGTGTGTTGTACAACAAGGCGAGAGTTTTCCAACATCAATACCTTGATATGCCTTCGGTGTACTCCACTTCATGTTTCGAGAATGTTGCCGAAACAATTGATGGTCTTCATGCTCAAAAGATGTTTGCTCTCAATTATGGCTACAATCCCGAGCTTATCAAGCAGTTTTATGCAACGCTCTATGTCACTGGTGATCCCGAGAACTCGAAGACGTGGAAATTTGATTATATGATCCAAGGCCAAGTATTCCATATGACTGTCGACCAATTTCTGGCCATCATCAATTTACCTCGGTTCGAAGGATTACCACACAAGCTTCATGACTTACCTGCTCCAACTCCTGCTGAATTCTCTACGCTCATGAATCCAGATGTCGTAGGAGATCACTACCCGGCTGAGCCGAAGCCAAGACACTTAGTTTTTGAAGCAAAGGCATGGTTTTATATTCTTTCGAAGACCTTGATGCCAATGCTCGATGTGCACGATGATTTTCCCATTCCCAATGATGTGCAACTTGCTCTGTTGAAGTTAGTCCACGGTCATCCTTTCGATTTTGAAGACTACTTCATCAGAACTTTGGTGTCTTGTGCTGATGATCACAATTCCCACAAGCCGTATGCACCATGGCTGATGGCTATCTGCAATTACTCTCGGGACATGCCATTCCCCGTGTCAATTTTACCGAAGATTTTCACTCCACCAGTTAGGGAAGTATTGCAGATTGTTGCTCGACCCAACGATCAATATGCTGAGCACACTGGCATCCGTGCTCATTTAACTGAGCGTAATGTTCGCTCGAAGTTTATCAAGCCAGTGCATCACATGGAAGTTTCTCTTCGGTCCCAGCAAATGCTTCAACATCACATCGACAAAGATTTCATTCAGAAGCAAGCAATGATGGACGAGATAAATCATTTGCGCAATATTACCATGAACAACAATCAGATGCTGCGTGAATGCCTTCGCCGTGATTGGAAAGGACTGCGGAAATTCAATTCCCTCGGTCAACTTCAACGATGCGGCTTCGAAGAATATCCTCCTCATCTAAACAGAAATTGGACTAATGATGATCGAGTAGATCGCCCGGATCCCAATATCCCTCGATTGCCGAAGAACAGAGATGTGCTCAGTGTCGATGACTATTATCACATCACTGTGAACACCTTCTCATCCGACTCCGAGAAAGATGAAGCCCCTCAACGTCCAGCAAGAGTTTACTCTCCACTCCCTCGAAGCCCCAGGACCCCGCCGGAATCGCAGCTGGAATCTTCTGGAGATCATCACTCCTTCCGCACGAAGATCACTCCTCCTGGCGCTCGCCCAATTCGTCGCGCTCCAACGCTCGCCGAATCTTCTCGTCGCCGCCGGAGCCATCCAAGCGAGTAGGGATTTCTTTCGACCCTATTCTCTCGACTTTTTGTACGTTGTGACAAAAAGGGGGAGATGTAGTGGCATCGAAGAAATTTGTTTGCCTACGGGGTCAAGGGCTTTGCTTTTCATTCGATAAACTTTTGAACTTTGAGGTTTTCTGAGTAGTTTCAACAAACTTTCGATTCATATTCGATCTGGTTGTAACTAACTCTAAGTAGGTCTGTGAACTGCTACTCTTTTCTTAAGATATCTATCTGCTGCTTGCGATACTTAACCATTTTGCAGGAAGTTATCTTTCATATAAGTTCATAGGCCATTCGAGGAGATTGCATATTTCTCATTGGATATTATCTGGAATGCAATTTCACTCGCTAAGATTATTGATGTTTTTCCCTCGACTCTACTTGTCAAATATGCACTTCACAGGAAACTCTTATCTTCCGTGCATACATCAAGGGGGAGTATTTCATCGATCTTAGCACTGGTTTATCATCGAAAACTCAAAACTTTTTCAATTACTTATCGATGCCTGTTTTGTCAACAATCGTCCAAAAAGGGGGAGATTGTATGAGAAAGTTTTGCCCCCAAAGGTTTTGGACATTGTTGGACAAAGCAGAAGTGGAACTAATATTGTTTTCGAGTATAAACAGATACATAGGTTCCGAAAGAATGGAGTTTGCAAGTAGAAGGTCGAAGGAAAACTCACTGCATCGGAGCTGCAGTCATCTACCGAAACCTTTGAAGGAAGACGACCCCTAAAAATGTCGTCGAAGAAGATGACTCTCTCGAGTAAAAGCACAACGAGGAGAAAGCTGAAGCTGGTCGAAGACTTAGTCTTTTTGCTAGTTTCTCTTTATTTTCTTGAGTCGTAGGAAAAACCGTACTATCAACAGGGGTTTGCTAGTTGAGATCTTAGTCGAAGTGAATTTGATCTGCTCAACCTAAACCCACGAAATCCTACCGAGAGAAATCTTACTGAGTCGAGTGAATAGCTCGAAGGCAAAGTCATCGCACTTCGTGCCTTCGAGAGAGAACTCGTTCGGTAAGTCAGCTTACTTGTTCCTCAAGTAAAGTTGCGCAATGATTGGATTCCGACCATTGTGGACACGCGTCAAGCGGTCGCATCGGGTCACTTCAGTCATTTTACCCATCGGGATCGCCAACTATAAATACCCCGCACCTACCCGACATTTCGGGTTGGCTGCTCCACTCAAGATTCTAAGACAGAAGTCTGTGAGCATCCCAAGAGAGATCCATCGAGAGAAAACCAAAACCCAAGTCTGAGCTGAGTTGAGAAATTCACAGAGACTTAGGTCGAGATTAGCCGATCTTTTTATCTTGGAGAACTGCAAGTCTCCTAGACGGTTAGGCGTCACCTGTCAAGCAGACGAAGAGAAATTGTCGCTGCTGAAGGAAGTTTGTAAAGGTCTCGGAGATGTCCCGAATCATCTACCACGAGTGAAAACTGGACAAGCTCGAGGAGTTTGTTGCAGTGGAGAATAGGACGGAGAGAGTTTTGCTCCAGGTGTTCAATCACCAGTCCCTCCAACCAGACATAGCACTTTGCAGAGTGTGAACTGATTTACCTAACATCGTCGTGTCAGGCTCGTTTTCCTTCTAGCACTTACATTAAGTATTTACTCGTTGCCTGTTTGTCTTCGATGTTTTCCTTTGCTCCCAATCCTTTCGAGCCATGCATTACCTTCGATACTGTATTTCCTCCGAGATGTTTTTAGTCCTTCGTTGTTTGCGTGAATTCCTTCTAAGTTCCATAGAATTTTTAGAAGTGATCATTCACCCCCTCCCCCTCTGATCATTCTTGAGCTTTCACACTTTCATACACTTTTGATCATATTTGGACTAACCTATTAACTCGGTGCACCCCAGTGCCAGTTCCTGTTTTATGCTGTTTTTCTATTTCGGTTTTCCCCCATATAAAAAGAGCCAGAAAAATTGCGGGAAAAATACAGGAAAAATCAGCATGATGGAAGCTTCGAAAAGAGCCCGAGTGGTGCCAGAGGGGAGCCAGGGGGCCCAGGCGGCCACCCGGCGCGGGCCCATCCCTGGCCGCGCCAGGGGACGCCTGGGGCCCCTGGTCCACCTCTGGCTGCCCGCCTTCGCCTATTTATTCTCCATCACGGGGAAACTCCGAGGACAGAACCCTATTTCGCAAACTCTCCTCTGTTCCGCCGCCGCCGCGCTTCCGAGATCGGGAGCACCAGAAGACCTCTTCCCGGCACCCTGCCGGAGGGAGGGCCGACCTCCGGGAGTCTCCTCTCCACCATGGATGCTCCCCGGATGTCTCGTGAGTAGTTTTCCTTGGACCATGGGTCCGTGATCAGTAGCTATGTGATGTTCTCCTCCCCTCTTTGTTCTTCATGGTTTAGACCTCGTGAGCTTCCCTACATGATCGAGGCACTTTTATAATATTTCTGTTGTTGCTATGCTGAGTTTGATGGGATCTGATGGATTATGAGATTATGTTCAGATTGTGATAGAGTAATATATTTGGTTTTTATCTCTTATATTTTTGTTCCTAAGTAATTCTTGCATGTTCCCCGTTGCTGTTTATTGCTTTGGCCCAGTAGTAGGTAGTGACTTCAAGAGGGAACGTTGTGCTCGATTGTGGGTTCATGTCCCCCGATGACATGCTTGAGTGACAGAAACATGAGTCTAGGGGATGTGCTGTTGCCACAAGGGGGAAAACAACGGTGCTTGTAACCGTAGTTGCAAGGATTGTTTACTTTAAGCAAAGTTCTTTTTAATGCAGTTGTCTGTTGCTTTGGGTATACACTTTGGGTGGGGCTCGCAACTTAATACCAGCGAGATGTTCTGGATAGATATCTCAAGGTGGATGATTAGTAGTAGATGCAGTTGGATTACGGTCTACTTATTTTGGCGTACTGCCCGTACTTTTGAGCCTCTTCCTTTCTTTTGTAGCATAGTTAGCATTGCGGTGCGTTCATAATCCTGTCAATTGCCCTTCTGTAATTTGTTTACCTCGCATAGAAGTTTTATCGTCTTTTGGGAGAGAGACATCACTAGTGAACATCACGTATTCCGGTCCATATACTTATTACTGTTTCCACGCTATATTTACTTTTCTGCATTTACTTTCAAGTGCTATCATTATCCCTTGTGTTTTACCCTTTGTGAACAACAAGACCGAAGAGATTGACAACCTCTCTGAACTTTGTTGGGAACAAAGTTATCTGTGTCTGTGTGCAGGTCCACGTCAGTTGCGCCACTGACACCTACTTGTCATCTCTAGAGTCCTACTGGAGACAAACCTTGGTATCTTCACCGAGGGAAACTTGCTGCTGCGCTACATCTCAACCTTCCACTTGGGGTAACCAAAGAAGGGCGAGAAGCCATCAGGCGCCAACTTTTCCCTGGGCCTTGGTTACTTCTGGGGGACTTCAACCTCATTCTACAGGCCGAGGACAAGAATAACACTAATATTGATTGGCGCATGATGGGCCATTTTCGGAGATTCGTTGAGAGACATGGGCTGAAAGAGCTCTTTTTTCATGGGCGCCAGTACACATGGAGCAACGAGCGTGAGGCCACCACCCTCACGAAGATTGATCGTGCGCTCATCTCGGTTGACTGGGAGTTAGCGCACCCGGATAGCTGCCTTCAGGCGCTATCTACCTCATGCTCTGATCACTGCCCACTCTATCTAGCACTCTCAGATGTGCTTCAACCCAAACGGAGATTTCTCTTTGAATTATTCTGGCCTAAGCTGGAGGGATTCTTGGATGCGGTTAAGGAGGGATGGAAGTGCGATCCGAGCACTGTTGATCCATTCAAGCGGCTGGACACGCTGTTACGTAACACCGCGCAACATCTCACTGGATGGAGCCAACGCAAGGTGGGCCAGATATCCCTGTTGATAGCCACGGCAAACTGGGTGATCCTTCGCTTGGATCAGGCGATGGAGTTGAGGCAACTCTCGGCTGGGGAAAGATGGTTACGTAACTCGCTCAAGATGACGGCGCTCGGCTTGGCGTCGCTCGAAAGGACCATTTCTAGGCAGCGCTCGAGGGTCAGATGGCTCAAGGAGGGTGACGCGGGCTCCAAATTACTTTTCCTGATGGTCAATGACAGACGGGCTATGAATTTTATTCCGGCCCTGGAGCACGAGGCGAGGATGGTGACGGAGCAAGCGGAGAAAGAAGAGGTCTTCTACGACATGTATCGCTCCCTCCTCGGCAAAGCTATTGCAAGGGAGCACTCACTGGACTTGGAATTCTTGGAGATTGCGGAGTTGAACCTCACGGAGCTTGACGCGGAGTTTTCTGAGGAGGAAGTTTGGCAGGTTATCAAAGGCATGCCGGCTGACCGTGCTCCTGGGCCCGATGGCTTCATTGGAGTTTTCTTTCATGTGGCTTGGGCAGTGATTAAAGGGGATGTCATGGCGGCGCTCAACAAGTTGTTCGCGGAGCATGGTCGGGGCTTCGGCAGATTAAATCAAGCGCTCATCACCCTTATTCCCAAGAAGGCCGAGGCACGTACCGTGGGTGACTTCCGGCCCATAAGTTTGGTGCATTGCTTACCTAAAATTGGCGCTAAAATTCTGGCTTCAAGGCTTAGCAGACGTATGGGTGAGCTGGTAAGATGTAATCAATCGGCCTACATTCGGGATCGATGTCTACATGACAACTTCTTACTGGTTCGTCAAGTAGCACGATCACTCCATCGCAGAAAGGTGAAAGGAGTCTTTCTTAAACTGGACATATCGAGGGCGTTTGATTCCCTATCTTGGCCATTCCTCTTTGAGGCGCTCAAGGCCAAAGGGTTCTCGACTACTTGGCAGCGTTGGATAGCCACACTGCTATCTACAGCGAGCTCTAGAGTGGCAGTAAACAATGTGTCGGGTCAGAAGTTCAGGCATGCCCGGGGATTGCAGTAAGGAGACCCTTTGTCTCCTCTACTATTCGTGATTGCCATGGAAGTTTTGACGTCGTTGATCATCAAGGCCCAAGGGATGGGAGTGATCAGTTCTATGCCAGGTGTGTCGGCACTCAAACGACTATCAATCTATGCTGACGACGTGGCCCTATTCATTCGGCCCACGGTGACATATTTGAGATTTGTGAAAGACGCTCTTTCGCTCTTTGGAGAAGCGTCGGGGCTGAAGGTTAACTACAATAAATCCTCGGCGATTGTCATATGTGGGACTGACGAGGATCGAGCGCGAGTGATGGAGGCGCTCCCATGGAAGATGGATTCCTTTCCTTGTAAATACCTCGGATTGCAGTTATCTATCCGTCAGCTAACGAGGTCGGAGTGGCAGCCTACGATAGATGTAGCTATCAGATTTTTGCCGGGCTGGCAACGGGGCATGATATCACGGCCGGGCAGACTGGCACTGATCAACTCCGTGATTAGAGCTAGGCCCACCCATCATCTTCTGGTGGCTGAGGCACCTAAGTGGACGCGTGATAGAGTGGACAAGTGTTGTCGCGCCTTCTTCTGGGCGGGCACGGAGGAGATTCATGGGGGTAAATGCATGGTGGCCTGGGATCGTCTTTGTTGGCCAAAGCCACTCGGAGGCCTGGGGACTCTGGACTTACGTAGCCATGGCATTGCGTTGCGTCTGCGATGGGAATGGATTAAGCGTACGGATCCTAGCAAGCCGTGGCAAGGCTTGAACCTTTGTGCGGATCATCAAGTGCTTGAGGTCTTTAACAGCCTAGTCCATTGGCAGGTAGGCTGTGGGGACAAGGCCCTTTTTTGGAGAGATAGATGGCTTAAGGGCTCCACGGTGAAGTAAATTTCCCCGCTGGTGGTGAACCGGGTCCGTACGCAAGTCATCAACAGGAGATCGGTCAGAGAGGGGCTCACACGACATCGCTGGGCGGCTGATGTTCAGGATGGTCTCTGCCCGCAAGGCTATTTGCAACTGATCACATTATGGGAGTGCATGATTGCCTGGCAATTACATGAGGGGGAACCGGACAAGGCGATCTGGAAGTGGCAGGCCAATGGCTGCTACTCGGTCAAATCGTCCTATAGCATGCTCACACTGGGCTCGGTGCGGATGCCGCTTGGCATGGCCATCTGGCGTAGCAAAAAACCATTGAAATGCAGGCTATTCATGTGGCTTGCTACCCAGTATCGACTATGGACGGCGGACCGGCGATTCCGGCATGGACTGCAGGAGACCACTTCACCCTGTTTCGTTTGCAATCAGGAGGAAGATCAGGTGGATCATATTCTGCTCCAATGCTCCTACTCTCGCCAGGTTTGGGCAGAGATGTTTACTCATTTTGGGCTCAATCTGGGAATGATTCCGAGTACAACCAGTTGCTTGGTGGATTGGTGGAGAGAATTGAGGAGTCGTTATGCCAAAGCTAGCAGGAGGGACCTGGATTCGCTAGTGGTTCTGGTGATTTGGGCTTTATGGAAACAACGAAATGGCCGAGTGTTCGGACGACGGTGTGGCGGTCTAAACATAGGCCAGTTGGTGTCGGGTTTACTTGAGGACTTCCATAATTGGAAACTTTTTTGGAGTACTATTGCTAGAGTAGTCGAGTAGCAGATCGGGAGGTGGAGTGGTGTAGTGTGGTGAGTGAGTTGCGTGTAGCTTGCCTACCCATGGCAGTTGCCTTCTTGTATATTGTTTTCTCTCTTCTATAAAGCTAAGGTACGCAATTGCGTACTCTCAAAAAAATATGAAGGTCGCACCCTATTAGAGACCCCTCATTCCGCGGACCCTTAAAACCAGAATAAGGACCGAGAAATGCACATTTTAAGGGCCGGAATCGTCTGCGGCAGAACAGAACCCTAAAATTAAACCGTAAAATTCAAAAAATAATAATTCACGAGAGAAACGAAGAACAGAATACGCAATAGCAAAGTTCAATTAACATAGCGTAGTTCATCATCATCAATTTTGTACATAGCATAAACATAGTTCATCTCGCCGCCAAATCCTAAAGTAGCCAAAACGAGCTCACCAGAGCTCTCCGGGTGCAGTGGCGAGGCAGTGGTGGCGGCGGAGCTCACTCGTCGCCGTCGGGGGAGACGAGATCGACGTATATCTTGTCTTGCTTAGCGATTTCCAAGCGCCATTCGGTGGCGAGCCCCTGCTTGTAGAGGATGTTGTTGATCTCCTCGTACCGCCAGCTGCGCGCCTCCACCTCCTCCCGGAAATTGCGTGTGACAATCACCTCCACGACTGCGTCTGCCTCAGAGGGGGAGGAGGAAGTCCTCCAGCTCAGTGACGCGCCCGTGCGAACGCTCGTCCTCCGTCTTGAACTTCCGGCGCGCGTCGTCCTCTAACTTGAGCTTCCCGGCGTGCGTCCTTGGAAACGAGCGAGAGCTCCCCGCGCTAGAGGAGCTGCCCGCACCGGAGAAGAACCCCGCGCTAGAGGAGCTGCCCGCATCAGAGAAGAGCTATGCACCGAAGGAGGGACGACTGATACGTCCAAAACGTATCTATAATTTCTGCTTGCTCCATGCATGTTTTGTGTGATATTGCTATGATCTAGATACACTTTAATACATTTTTGATCATATTTGGACTAACCTATTAACTCAGTGCACCCCAGTGCCAGTTCCTGTTTTCTGCTGTTTTTCTATTTCAGTTTTCCCCCATATAAAAAGTGCCAGAAAAATTTGGGAAAACTCAGATAAAAAATCAGCGTGACGGAAGCTTCGAAAAGAGCCCGGGAGGGGCCAGAGGGGAGCCATGATGAGGACATCCCTACTACAACTACTACTTCCCAAAATCTTCATGATGAACAAGCCAATCAAATCCGACTTGGAACTATTACAAGAGCCCGTGCTAAGTTATTAGAACAGCAGGTGAATTTGCTCTTACTCGAGTCTGATGATCGGCTTAGTGAGAATTATATACTGCCTAAATCCTTGTGTGTTTGTATGATCAGGTATCAAGGTGAAGACAAGGAACTAGGAGGAGTTGAGGTTCAAGAAGAAGAAGCCAAGGAACAAGGACAAGCTACATGGGAAGAAGAACCTCAAGAAGACAAGGCCAGGAAGAACCAAGCTTCAGGCCGCGGTACTACCGCGCTGACCGCGGTACTACCGCGCCACGGTACTACCGGGCCTACTACCGCCCGTACTACCGCGGCAACAGAAGGGTTACGGTAGTGGTTACGGTACTACCGTGCCTACTACCGCGAAGGTCAGGAGAGATACGGTAGTGGTTACGGTAGTAGCCGCGGTACTACCGCACCCGCGGTACTACCGCGCCAATCACGGTACTACCATGCTGCCTGCGCGTAGAAACGGGCCTACGGCCCCTGTATCCGAGTCTGGACCCCCTTAGACTATAAATACAAGTCCCCCTACGAGTTTTAGAGTTATACCACGTTTAGATAAACCCTAGTTCTTGAGAATAGCTCCAAGCTTTCATCTTGAATCATATACTTCAATTCGTATCGATCTGAAGTGTTGCTACTGCAAGTTTTGTGTGATTTGTCGTTCCACTGGGAATTAGTAGATTGCAAATTACCGTCTCGTGGTCGACGGCTACGTTGCGCAAGTGTGTGAAGTTGTGAATATCCAAAGGGTAGAGAGCTGTCGCATTGGCAACAGGGATCTAGCGAGGAGAGTTCATCGGCTACATACAAGTTATCTATCATCGCCCTCATATTCACCGGCCGCTTACTGAGAAGATCGGGCCACCCCATATCAAGCCAGGGGGGCCCAAGCGGCCACCCGGCGCAGCCCCACCCCTGGCAGCGCCAGGGGGGCGCCTGGGGCCCGTGGTCCACATCTGGTTGCCCCCCTTCGCCTATTTATTCTCCGTCACGGGAAAACTCCAGAGGCAGAACCCTATTCCGCGAACTCGCCTCTGTTCCGCCGCCGCCGCGCTTCCGAAGATCGGGAGCACCAAAAGACCTCTTCCCGGCACCCTGCCGTAGGGAGGATTGACCTCCGGGAGTCTCCTCTCCACCATGGATGCTCCCCGGATGTCTCGTGAGTAGTTTTCCTTGGACCATGGGTCCGTGATCAGTAGCTATGTGATGTTCTCCTCCCCTCTTTGATCTTCATTGTTTAGACCTCGTGAGCTGTCCTACATGATCGAGGCACCTTTGTAATATTTCTGCTATTGCTATGTTGAGTTTGGAGGGATCTGATGGATTATGAGATTATGTTCAGATTGTGACAGAGTAATATATTTGGTTTTTATCTCTTATATTTTTGTTCCTAAGTAATTCTTGCATGTTCTCCGTTGCTGTTTATTGCTTTGGCCAAGTAGTAGGTAGTGACTCCAAGAGGGAGTGTTGTGCTAGATTGTGGGTTCATGCCCCCCCCCCCGATGACATGCTTGAGTGAGAGAAACATGAGTCTAGGGGGTGTGTTGTTGCCACAAGGGGGAAAACAACGGTGCTTGTGACCGCGGTCACAAGGATTGTTTACTTTACGCAAAGTTCTTTTTATTGCAGTTGTCTGTTGCTCTGGGTTTACACTTTGGGTGGGGCTCGTAACTTAATACCAGCGAGATGTTCTGGATAGATATCTCAAGGTGGATGATTAGTAGTAGATGCAGATGGATTTGGATCTACTTATTTTGGCGTACTGCTCGTGCTTTTGAACCTCGTCCTTTCTTTTGTAGCATAGTTAGCATTGCGGTGCGTTCATAATCCTGTCAATTGCCTTTCTATAATTTGTTTACCTCGCATAGCAATTTTATCGTCTTTTGGGAGAGAGACATCACTAGCGAACATCACGTATCCCGGTCCATATCCTCATTACTGTTTCCACGCTTTATTTATTTTACTGCTTTTACTTGCTATCATTATCCCTTGCATTTTATCCTTGTGAACAACAAGACCGGAGAGATTGACAACCTCTCTGAACTTCGTTGGGAACAAAGTTATCTGTGTCTGTGTGCAGGTCCGCGTCAGTTGCGCCGCTGGCACCTACTTATCATCTCTGGAGTCCTGCTGGAGACAAACCTTGGTATCTTCATCGAGGGAAAACTTCTGCTGCACTACATCTCAACCTTCCATTTGGGGTAACCAACGAAGGGGGGCGAGAAGCCACCTAGCAAAGAGTTTTCTGGCGCCGTTGCAGGGGACTCCAAGTGCTAAGATAGGGGAGTTGCACACTACCCTTTACCTTTATTTTTTAGTCTTGTTAGTTTACCTTTCAGTTTTTATCTCAGTGTCCTTTATGAAAAACCACAAAAATAGTTGCTACCTTTTGCCTTTGTCTTGCTTTGCCTAATTATGCTATCCTCACCATGGGTGATGAACCACCCAAATATGGTAGCATGGACATGTTTCACTTGGATCGTCTTCGATCAATTTGTGCTCGCGCTAAAAACACAACCGACTTGGTTGAGGGAAAATCATTAGATGAGCATGCTCATTATACGCGGCACCGCCTATCTCAGAAAGGGAAATACTTATGGGATCAAATACATGTTTCTTATTGCCATGCTAAACTTTTGTGCCACATTTATGATTTTACTTGTTGTTCTAATATAGATCATAAACACCTCCCTTTCCAATGTGAGTTTAATGAAAATGAGATCTTATCTTCTTATGCTAAAGGTGTTTATGATTACTTTGATGTTGAAAAGATTGAAGAGTTTGTTGCTTTTAAAGGTGCCTATGAGATTGCTTCTTTGATTGAAAAGTATCACGATACTATTTTCGAGTCTGAAAACTTTGCTGTTCTTGCTTATTGCTTTGAGAATTATACTTCCAATGCTTATATTGAGGATTTTAAAAATAGAATGCTTGCTGCCCAAGAAGAGGCTAATGATTGCTATGAAGAGGAATCTTATGATTCCAAGGACTCACTTGATACTTCCCTTTCTAAAAAAATTGATACTTGCTTTGTTGATGGCCAAGATGCCACTATGGATTACGCTTGCGAAGATGATCTTGCTATAGTTCCTTACGTCAAGCATGAAATTGTTGCTATTGCACCCACACTTGATGTCCCTATTATCCTTTTGAAATCTCCAACTCCGGAGAATTTTCCTCTTATCAAAGCTCAATGTGATGGGTTGCATTTATCTTATGATCCTAAAAACCGTGTTGAAAATAATACACGTGTGCTTGTAGGTCATGAACAATATGATTTATGTGATAGTTATATTCTTGATGTTGTTCATGATACTACTGAAAATTACTTTGAGAGAGGAAAGTTTGGTTATAGAAACTTCCATATTACTAAAACACCTCTCTTTATGTTGAAAGTTTTGAAAATCTTCTTGTCCCACCTTCCTATGCTTATCTCTTTATGCTTCTTTGATTTATTTTCTTACAAGATGCCAATGCATAGGAAGTGGGTTAGGCTTAAATGTGTTTCATATTTGCTTCTTGATGCTCTCTTTTTCTTCAAAATTCTTATTCTTGTGACAGCATCTTCTATAATCATCATGCCTAGCTAAAAGGCATAAAAGAAAGTGTAAGGCCCGATATGCGGTACTGTTCCAGATCTAGATGTTTCCATCCAGATCCGGGGACGAAGCACATATCGGTCCCACCGCGACATATGACGAAGTCATATGCCCCGGATTTCCAACATGATATCACAACATTACAGATACAAGGATACAACATCTCATACAATCGCCATACAACTGCCTCAAATAGAATACAATAGCGGAAGATACATGTCTGTGTACAGACTACAATCAAATGCCTAATGGCAAAGAGAAAAACATCGATCCCATAACCACACGGGTCCAGGCCCTCCGCCGGGATCCGCCTAACTAGTCGTCGTCGAGTCTCCACGTGAAACGTCAATCACCACACCTGTTGTCGATCAAGAACCCTGAAAAGAGTTTGGGGTAGTATCATGAGTACAGAAGTACTCAGCATCCAACTGTAGTGGTCATCTGACCTAGCAAGGACTTCATCACTCGTCATTCTAGGACAACTAGTAGTTTACGGTAAGGAAGGGGTAAGTGGTGAGGTTGCTACCGCACTAGCATTTATGAAGTGGCTAACGATCTAGAGAGTAAGGTAAGAAGCCAAGCATCCGATGAGGAATCGCCTCCAACAAGTCTTGCTATCAACTACTTACGCAATCATAACACCTATCCTATCCTTGTCCTCTCTTCGCATCCCGACGAAGAAGAAGCAGTCAAGGCACACACACACATTGATCAAGTTATTTAAGATTATCTCAGTTGTTGTTGTCTATGAACAAGGAGTAGGTCTCAAGTCATCCATAACCGTGGACACGGCTTCTCGAAAAGATTTAACCCTGCAAGGGTGTACCAACTGCCCATTACGAGGCTCCGCATGCACGTCCATCTCTCTCAGTTGCTACCCATCACAGGCAACCATTTAGTTCCAAGAGGTCCGAAACGACAGGTCCCTCTAGCTAACAACGAACAAATCCGGGTGGCCCCCGGTGAGTCGACATCCATCTCAGGAGCCGGCCGCGCTCTCGATCTGGTCTCAACCGTCTGTCGCAGGTTTGGATAGCCGGTTAATCACACATGGGACAACGGGTCCTCAGCCGGACAAGGTGGGCCAGCAAGGGAACTAAGTTCTCACTGGTCCAGGTTGGTTTGTAAACAACTGGCGGCCGACCAACACACACACGGTTTCAAATGGTAAATCAGCTGGGCCACCACTGGAGATGTTTGAAGCCAGGTAGATAAGAAAAGGGGACCCCATAAAATCCCACACGCGGTTAGGCACGCTCAGTCTTAAAACCAATACCCGGAACTCGGGTCCTAGGTGACTCAAATGGAACAAAGCGTCGGGGCGGGATAGCCTATACCTTCCATCCTTCGTCGAATATAGTCAACATTATAATAATCATATCATCAACAACAATAATAATAATAATGTGATAGCCCAACCCAAGGAGTAACAGGGTACATCGTAGCATCCTAAGCATGCATACTAAGCAGGGGCTGAGCAACGAGCTATAGTAACATAGCAGTACAAGGTTTGCTGGGAGGGGACATGGCTGTATCGGTTTGAAAGAGGCTGTAAACATGTGGTAGGATCAAACATCGAACCTATCCTGGACTAGCATGCAAACCGCTGGTTGAAATAGAATGGATCATAAGTAATGTATAGTCCTTGCCTATTGATAAGTCGGGTTCCGAAGGTGTAGTTGATCGCAAGCTCGCATCGTCTCCGAGAGGTACCCGCGGAAGCACACAAGAGGTAAACACTGGAAAGCAATCAACGAGCAAGCATCTATTACTACGAAGCAAACACGAGCAAGCATCAACAAGAAGGCAACACGAGACATCGCACCTACAGTCGAGAGCGGTTACTAACAGGTTAAGTGGAGTACTCGTCACACACGATGATACCGCACGTTTACGGTGGTTCAAGTTGTTTAGCTACACAAGGTGAGCAAAGGTTGTTAACATGGCATCTCAGTCAAGCATGGCATAGCACACAAACATGGCAAGAGGTGAAGCATAAATAAACTAACTAAGCTAGTCAATTTAAGTGGGGTGAAATCCTAGACATGGCAAACTATTGCGGACCCCACGATAATTATTGCATTTGGTACTGTTTTTCCCTAAACAATATTTTATTATTTTTATTAGCAAGCAAGAGCAGCATAAACACAATCTACATGCAATTCTAGTCAAGTTACATATAAGAAACATTTTAAACATAGCAACGGTTAAAAAGTTATAGCAGTTACAGTTTACAGTGGCAGACAGTGTAATTAGCAGGTAAACAACAAGTAAACAAGCTCAAACATGGCAACAAGCAACATTTTACTAATCTACGCGCAAAACGGAGCAACTTTCATGTAGAAAGCGTCTCCATCGGAGCTACCGGTGAAAAGATATAAGCAATGCAAAATAAACAATACAATCTGCAAAAATAATAAATAAACAGAGGAAAAAAACAATTAACAGGCCGAAATCTACTGGGTTGGCCCAACAGAAAATGAAATAAAAAAAGGGCCGTGGCGCTCACCCAGCTGGGCTGAGGCCCAACTCGGCCTAGAGGCGGACTGGGCTGAGGCTGGAGGGGGCGGCTGGGCCGCGGCCCACCTGACCGTCCACGCGCGCAAGGCAGGGGGTCGCCCCATCCCCGTCGGCTGGAAGCAGCGGCGGCGGCCGTTGACGCCGGCGGCGAGGAGCGGGCTAAGGCGGCGAGAGGAGCGCCAAGACGCGCGGCAGCGGTGGCTCCGGGACGGATCCGGCTGGATCCAAGCCGTGGCGACGCCGGTGAGGCCGTGGTGGCCGGCGGCCACGAGCTTCGAGCTCCAAGCCGTGCCATCCATGGCGGCTGCTGCTGCACAGAGAGGGAGAGAGGAGGGGTGAGGGGAGAGAAGGGGAGGGCGAGGGAGAAGAGAAGAGGGAGAGGAGGAGAGGGAGGCTGGCCGGGGCGCGGCTCCCCGGCGACGGACTCGCTGGCCGGAGCGAGAGACGGCGGCGTGGTGGCTCGGGTACGGGCAGGGAGGAGCTCGGGCTGGGGAAACCTCCAACTGGTGACGTGGCACTATCCCGGCCACCGGATCGACAAATCCGACGGTCAGGATCCGTGGGAGGCTAGGGTTACAAATTTGGAGCAAAAAATAGCTACGAATTTGGGGTTCAGATCTGGATCTGGGGGCTGGTGGCTGCAATTTTGGACTAGGGAAACCCTAGAAAGGGGTGGGAGTGTGGTGGTCTTTATATAGCACAGGTGGCTGGCCGTTTGCAAAAACATCCCCGGTTTTTCTCTCGCACGCGCGGTACTCCACGTTTCTGACCGCCGGGGGTTCGCAGTACCTCCGATTCGGGTAAAACTTCAAACTGCGCGATCAGCTCGTCGAGCTGGCGGCGTTCACCTCACGCTGAAACCGTTCAGAGAACACTTTCTGGTGCGCTATAAAAATAACCCGTTTAATTATTAAACGAGGTTTTTCGTTCCGTTGGCTGCGGCTGGTCTCGTGCGGTTTCGCGACGGTGATCGGGTGAAACCCGGTGTCGCAAAGGTCGAGTGTCAGGGTGGCAAGGGTCAGTCTCTGTCCGGTACGAGATAAGAGGGGGGAAAATAATCGCCGATCGATAAATCGGGGATGCAAACACCGCAAACAAATCAGACAATCAAGCAATTCACACCGAAAACAAAATTTTTAATTTTTGTGAAAACTGGGCTGTTACAGAAAGCGCTTTCGGGAGGCAGCCCGCAACTAATTTAGGTTTTTATTTTTGCTTTTGTTGTGTCTTGATGATTGTTACTTCTGTAGCAACATCATTGTATCTTTTTTTTCAACTTTGTGCCAAGCTATAGCCTCTTACGGCAAGGGAAGTAAAAGTTGTGACATGCTGTCCAGAAAAAAGATTCTGTCCTCGTGACCATACAAATTCCATAAAAATCCCAGTTCATCTTTTTGAGCTGAAACTTATACACAGTATGCTCTATATAATTACGAAACTTCCGTATGTTCTGAGTTTTTTGATTTGAGTTGCAGAAGTTCCCCTAAAAAATTCTTTACTATCTGCTGTTCTGTTTTTCACAGATTCTGCCACGTTTTGTCTCTCCTTACTTTTGCAAACCTTAAGCTTGCTTTTTCTTTGCAAATTTTTTTTGGCACTCTTGAGAAACAGTAGCTCTTCAAGAATATCTTTATATCCAGTGGAGAAAAAAAATCATTTATTAAGGGTACTAACCTCTCTAATCAGCTTATGATGAGTTATGTATGAAGGGAGTTTTCAAGTGTGCGATGGAAGATGATGAAAGAAGATCCAGGAGTGTCAAGCGCTCAAGCTCGGAGATGCCCCCATGCATCCCCAATAAATATTCAAGGAGACTCAAGCGTCTAAGCTTGGGGATGCCCCCGTGCATCCCCTTCTCCATCAACAAATCATCAGTTCGTCCTTCGTCTCACTATATTTTTATCACTTCATGCGTTATGTCCTATGCTTGGAGCGTCTTGCTCTTAGGTTTTGTTTTTAGTTCTCTTTAGCTTTGCTTTCTGTTCATAACAAGTTAGATCCTTTCTTACTTTGTGTGGGAGAGAAACACGCTCCACTTTCAAAATTTAGAACACATCATAGGATTTTTCCTGCCTATCTTTTTGCTGTTGTGTGTTCTCTATCTTTTCATAGCTACTGCCATGTTTAGTTTTAGTCTTAGTTTGTCTTTAGCAAGAGCCTTGGATTTTGTTTAGTTTGTTGCTGGAACTCTTTTTAGTTTTCATGTTTATCTTGTTAAAGAGAGTTGGTTGTTGCACTGAGTTGTGTTTTGTCTTGAAAGTAGGTAACTGAGGTTGCTATTTAATTTTAGTAGTATCTTGCAATAGTTTTGAGGTATTGTTGTGAGTAATGTTTGGACTTTTGGTGTCAAGAGATCTGGCCTATTAGTGATACGTGTCGTATTTTGGGCAATCTGTGTGTCGGGACCCGGGGTTAGCGTATGCAAGCCTCGCTACAACACAATCATATGGAGAGCCGAGAACCGTACCCACTTGTCTAAGCAGACAAGGCCAAGCACAGAACGTTCTCGGAAAGCATCGAACGTGAGGGGCATCCCATCCAGGCCGGATGATCAACTGAAATGGGTCCTCATCGTCCGCACACCAGTCTAAATGATATGGTTGGTGAACTCCCATACTCATAGACAAGTCGCCTCAACCATACTATCGATTGTATTATAACCCTTACATAGACTTACTCCAGCCCGATCACTTAGTCGGGGTCTAGGGCGGGCTCGATCATACCACAAAGTGTGCACGAGACAGAGTCTCGAACAATCGCATCGCGATGCCCCAAGCTGCGCACATCTAAGGGCCACTTGGTGTATAAAAGACCGCCAGCCAGATCACAACTAAGGTCTCGAAAACCCATACAAAGACATGCATGTTATAAACATACACGCAGCACACATGCCTTGTATGAACAACAGGTATCATTGCAATTCTCTACAATGTATACATCTTTATTAATAACTCTTACAGAGTGCACACAGAGATCACAAGCATGTGATCCAACATTACAACAGACAAGCGGAAGCAAGTAGGTCTGAGTACAGATAAGTTTAACAAATGGCTTAGAGAAGCCTTATCTAAAAACAAGCCCTCCACGAGGGAACCAGTCGTCTGACTGGGACTACACTAACTTGGTCATGGTCTGAGTCCTCATTCTTCGAACTTCAGGTAGAAGTCACCATCAGGGTCGGTGGGTTCATCTAAAACATATATTAAGCAAACGTGAGTACAAAATCGTACTCAGCAAGACTTACATAGGAGCTATACTACTCATGCACATGTATCAAGGTAAAAGGAGGTGGGGTTTCACTTGCAGAAGTGCCAGCTTTGACTTGGCTAGTCCTGAACTACGAGTACCAGACTTGAGGTAAGAAGCGTACACGAGTCCACTACATCTCTTCAATCAATTACACCACTATGGTTACTTCCTCGACTTCCCCACGAGAAGCACACCATAGAACTCACGCTTATCTTGCGAGTTTTAGAAGTATCCAGTTCAAGTTGTCTAATAATCGAGCACAGCTCTCCAAGTAGTCCCTTACCGCGGACGCGGCTATTCGAATAGTTTATTAACCCTGCAAGGGTGTACTGCTACACACATGAAACTATCAGTTACCGCCTTTGTACTCGACACCGTTCAAGAGGTGCCGGCGAGGATAATTCCCACAACTTTTACCTCACAGCCAACTCAAATTCAATGGAGACGCCTATCTGGGCTGGAATCCACATCGTGAACCCGACCGGTTTACCGACGTGGTCCCAGAAGATGTGTGCAGGGTCCCAAGCCGGTCTGAATAGCCGTTCTTCCACTTCGCAGACCGTGCCACAGACCTACCAGAACTCCGAACTAATGCGACTCATTGAACTGAGAAGGGGTGAGTTAGTAGGTTGAGCGGGGGTCCATGTGCCCAACATGTGGTAGTACTCTTCGTCTTGGATCACCACACAAGAACTCGGGCTTAGGGCGGTGTTCAACGAGACAACCCACTGTGTACTCCTACACAGCCTCTCATCGTTCACCTTGTATTAGGGTAGATTCACCAACACATTTCACTTTCATCAACACCATGTTTATCATCATCCCGACTCACATCATAAGCAACCTCATTGTACCACTAAGCATGCAATAAGCAGTAACAGTTGCAGTGGCCACATGATATCAACCAACTCCTACATCTGCTAGGATTGTGGTTTGCTTACTACTGTGACAAGATGATAGGTCATGCAAAGGATATGGGTTCAACTATGCGGTATAAACGTTATCATGGTGATCATCCTAAACAATGCATAAGCGAGACATGAGAGGGAAGTGGGATTTTATAGACATGATCAATGGGGGTTTGCTTGCCTTGCTGACGAGGTTCAGTCACGGGGTCTTCAACGAAGGGGGTGGCCTCCGATTCCGGTTGCACGTCTATCAGCAACATGACAATCATAGGATCAACATAATGTACAATGCACAATCACATGAATAAGATTGTAATGGTGATGTTCATGGTACTGATGTGTTGAGCATTCCATTTAAAAGGAGTATATTGCATTTGAAATGCAAATTCAAACTCCATTTGATTTATCGATGAATTTCAAATGCATTTGAATGCATGAAAGTTCATTTGAAAATGTTGATCATGAAGTGAGGTGGTATAGTTGAAGTAATGTCTCTGATGTGGGGGTGAAACCATTCAAATTAAGTGTTGCAAAGTCAATTGCAAAATCACTCCAAATTTGAATTTGAAAAGGATCCATATGCATGTTTGCTACTGTTCACCCATTTTAAAATGGTCAAACATGGAAAAAAATTGCATATTCAAAATCCTTGTATTTTTCTGATAATTTTAGACATATTATTTGTCCAATTTGGAGTTAAAATGAATTTTCTATGAATTATTGAAGTTTTGGCCATTTTCTACCTTTTCTGGAATAATTTAAATCGATTTAAATCTTTTATTGCGTCAGCCTGGCGCAGTGCTGACGTCAGGGGGCAGCTGACGAGTGGGCCATCCATGTCAGTGGGTCTGGGGTTAATCCCCGTTTAATTAAAATTTAAACAGAGGATTAAGGGGGCCAGGGCCCCACCTGTCATTGGCTTGGGCCAATTAACCAGGGGGGTTAGCCCCTAACTAACCCAGCCGGCCGGCGATTAGCCACCGGCAGCACTGGACGCGGCAGCGCCCACTGGAGAGGGCGGCTCCGGCCACGGGAGGCCACGGGGAAGGTGTCGTTCGGCTCCTCTCGAACGCGCGCTTCTCGTGGATGCCAAGGGGAGGCCAGGGGGACGCCGAGAGCACGCCGGCGAGCAAGGGGACGTGGCGGCCGAGCTCGGGCTCGACGTGGCTGGCGACGCCGAGGGCTAGAGCGAGCGGGGTTAGGGGGAAAGCACGGGGAGCTCACCCTGAATGTGTTGGCGCGGAAAGGAGGGGCGGAGGAGCTGCGGTGGCCTCGAATTCAACGACGGCGTGCCGGCGGCCGTGGAGGAGACAGAGGTCGCGGGTGTCGTTGTTGAAGCTTCGCGGCTTCGATTGGGGGCTCGAGATGGCGTGGATGACCACGGCGGAGCTTCTGGACAGCACGGCGTGGCGGCTCGACGTCGTTGGCCACGCAGGCGTAAGCACGGCGGCGACGACTCCTCTCGGGTGCGGCGGAGAAAACGGCGAGGCGAGAGGGGAGAGGTCCAGGGAGAGGGGGAAAAGGAAGAGGAGGCTTCCAGGCGCGTCCACAGCGCCGGATAAGGGAGAGGGGGAAGCCAGGCAGCTGCCTGGCGCGCATGCCGTGGCCGCCGGCGAGCTGCCTGCCTGCCTGGCTCGGGGAGGAAGACGCCCTTGCCCCTGGGCTGGGCCACCTCCCTGAGTTGGTCTGCAGGTAAGTGGGCTTTGCCCCTTTCTTTTTTTTTCTGCTTTCTGTTTTATTTGTTTTTCTCTGGAAAAAAAAATACCAAAGCATTTTTAAAAATCCCCAAATATTTATCTTGGACATATGTGACATAGAACTAGCCACTCCCAAGTTTTGAGGATTTTTGGAATTCAAATTATTTGAATCCAATTCAAATAGCATTTAAATTTAATTTCCAAGCCTCTGTTTGAATATTTGAAAAATCCATGAGCATGGGTTTGACTCCAAATCATTTTTAAAATGATCATACTCATTTATAGGACTTTTCAAAATTGTTTGGAGAAAATTTGGAAAAACTTTTTATCTGGCCATTTGAATTAAATTCATCTGGGGGTGTTCTCCCTCCCATTTTTATTTCTTTTTAAATTTTTATCATGATGCAAAGGCCTATGCTTAACCTAGCACATACCTAACTTGGGGTTGTGACAACTCGCCCCCACTCAAAAGAATCTCGTCCCGAGATTCAGAAGTTTGCGGAAGGAAGGAGGGGTACTCGGCACGGAGACGGTCTTCTCTTTCCCACGTGGCTTCTCTCTCAGAGTGGTGTGACCATTGCACTTTCAGAAACTTGATCTTCTTTCGGCGAGTGACACGCTCTGCTGAATCAAGAACACGAACAGGGTATTCTCGATAAGAAAGGTCATCTTGTAGATCAAGCGTTTCATGGTCGACTTCGCGGATGGGGTCCTTGAAGCAACGCCTGAGTTGTGACACATGGAATACATCATGTACTCGGGAAAGGTGCGGGGGTAGTTCAAGTTGGTAGGCAACTTCTCCACGTTTAGCAAGAATGCAGAAAGGTCCGATGTAACGTGGGGCCAACTTGCCTTTGATACCGAAACGTTGGGTTCCCTTCAGAGGAGTAACCCGGAGGTAAGCCTTCTCATCCAGATTATAGATCTCTTGCCTATGATGACGATCATAGTAGCTTTTCTGACGAGACTGGGCTGCTTTCAATTGATCACGAACAATGCGAACTTTCTCTTCTGCTTCCTTGATCATGTCCGGTCCAAAGAATTGTTTTTCACCGGTTTCTGACCAGTTTAAAGGTGTTCGACATCGTCGTCCATAGAGGAGTTCAAAAGGAGCCATGTTCAGACTAGATTGAAAACTATTGTTATAAGCAAATTCGGCGAATGGAAGAGACTTCTCCCAATTCTTTCCGAATGAGATAACACAAGCTCTGAGCATGTCTTCAAGAATTTGGTTAACCCTTTCGACTTGACCGCTAGACTGAGGATGGAAAGCCGTACTAAAGGAGAGATGAGTTCCCATAGCATGTTGGAAGCTTCCCCAAAATCTAGAGGTGAAAAGGATACCACGATCAGAATTGATTTCCAAAGGAACACCGTGAAGGGATACAATTCTAGAGACATACAAGTCTGCCAACTGGCTAGCAGTTATAGACTCGCGAACGGGAAGGAAGTGAGCAACTTTGGAAAGCCTATCTATGACAATGAAGATGGCATCATTTCCTTTCTGGGTTTTTGGAAAGCCGGTGATGAAGTCCATACCGACTTTGTCTCATTTCCACTCTGGAATAGGCAAAGGTTGAAGAGTGCCAGCAGGTCTTTGGTGTTCGGCCTTAATGCGACGACAAACATCACATTCGGCAATGAACTTAGCAATTTCTCTCTTCATCCTAGTCCACCAAAATCTCTGGCGTAGGTCTCGGTACATCTTTGTGCTACCAGGATGAATTGAGAGGGGAGTGTCATGAGCTTCTTTGAGGATTAACCTCCTAAGATTGTGTTTTCGTGGTACAACCAATCGAGTGCCAAAGAAAACAACACCTTGATCATTTATGGAGAAACATTTAGCAACTCCGCTAGCAATGTTCTTCTTGATCTCTCGAATACCACTATCACGTTTCTGGGCGGCTATGATTTTATCCTCAAGGGTTGGTTTCGCCACCAAGTTAGAAAGATAGCCATGAGGAACAATCTTGAGATTAAGCTTTCAAAATTCCTCATGAAGAAGTGGTTGATACTGTTGTAACATGAGGTTGTTACAATACGACTTACGACTTAGTGCATCAGCCATGACATTGGCTTTGCCTGGGGTGTAAGAAATTCCTACGTCGTAATCTTTTATCAACTCAATCCAGCGTCTTTGCCTGAGATTAAGATCTGGCTGGGTGAAAATGTATTTGAGGCTTTGGTGGTCGGAATAGATCTCGCAACGATTACCAAGGAGGTAATGTCGCCAAGTTGTTAGGGCATGAACTACGGCAGCGAGTTCAAGGTTATGGGTAGGATAGTTCTCTCCATGTGGTCGCAATTGGCGTGAAGCATAAGCTACCACATGTCGATCTTGCAGAAGTATGCATCCTAACCCTTGCCATGAGGCATCACAATAGATCTCGAAATCCTTTTTGGTGTCTGGAGGTGCAAGTACGGGTGCAGAAGTCAATCTTCTTTTTAGCTCTTGAAAGCTTTCCTCACACTTGGGAGTCCATAGGAATTTCTTATCTTTCTTGAGGAGTTCAGTAAGAGGCTTTGCAACTTTAGAAAAGTTCTCGACGAAGCGACGGCAATAGCTGGCTAGGCCAAGAAAACTCCTAACTTGCTTAACCGATTCAGGTGGAGTCCAGTCAAGGACGGCCTGAACTCTCTCGGGATTCACAGCCATGCCTTTTGCAGAAATCACGTGGCCTAAGTAGGTCACTTCTGGTAGACAAAATTCACACTTGGAGAATTTAGCATACAGGCGATGCTCTCTAAGTTTCATCAATACCAACCTTAGGTGTTCGGCATGTTCTTCTTCGTTCTTCGAGTATATAAGGATGTCATCGAGGTAAACCACGACGAACTGGTCCAAATACTCCATGAAGATCGAGTTCATCATGCGTGAGAAAGTGGCGGGGGCATTGGTTAAACCAAAGGACATGACGGTGTACTCGTAAAGACCATAGCGAGTAGTAAAAGCCGTTTTGGGAATGTCCTCGTTTCGGATTTTGATTTGATGATAACCTAATCTCAAATCCATCTTGGAGAAGACAGAGGATCCTGCAAGTTGATCATAAAGATCATTGATCCTGGGCAGTGGGTAATTGTTCTTTATCGTCGCTAAATTTAGCGGGCGATAGTCTACGCACATCCTTTCTGTTCCATCTTTCTTCGTTACGAATAGAACGGGGCAACCCCATGGCGATGAGCTAGGGCGGATGAAGCCTTTTTCCAACAAAGCTTCCAGTTGGGTTTTAAGCTCAGCTAACTCACGTGGGGCCATTTTTTATGGGCGTCTGGAAATTGGTGCGGTTCCTGGGGCAAGATCCACAATGAACTCTACACATCTGTCGGGTGGCATTCCCGGCAGCTCTTCAGGAAAGACATCCGGGAAGTCATGAACCACCGGAATATATTCAAGTTCGGGAAGGGGAAGTACATTCAAAGAATGCACTTGGGTTCTTGTCCTGGGTGAGGAGTAAGCTATTGTCTGGCCTAAAGGATGTGTAAGTCTAACTGACTTGGCTTTACAATCAAGAAAAGCATGTTGTCTTGATTACCAATCCATACGAAGGATGACATCAATGTCTGAAGACTTGAGGGCTATGAGTGAAGCAAGGAATACTAAACCCTCAATTGCAATTTGATTACCATGGCTTACTCTATTAGTTTGCCATTTGGAACCAGGAGTTTGAATGATCATTGGGGTGAACATTTCATCAAAGGATACATCATGCCGAAGTGCATAACTCTCCGACATGAATGAGTGAGATGCTCCTGGGTAGAAAAGAACAGAAGTGGGAACAAAATTGACTGGGAGCGTACCAAGAATGACGTCAGAAGTACTATCAGTTTCCTCAACAGAGATTTGGTTCACACGTCCAAGATTTGTGGAAGTGAAAGACTTGGCGGTGGGAACCTTCGGGGGTGGTTTGGCACGAACAGTGGGGTTTCCTTTGGCGTGGGGTGGAGCATTTTGATTGACGGGGCACTCACGAGAGTAGTGACCAGGCTGGCCACATCTAAAGCGGGCTCCAAAGATAGTGCGGGGAGCTGGGTTGTTTGGTGGAGCTGGTGGACGAGGCGGCACAAGGGATGGCCTCGGCGGGTTGTTTTGGGGAAACAAACTGTTAGGAATCCAGATCATGCGCTTCTGAGGGCGTGAACTGGAAGAAGGGGCAATCTCAAGAGCATGCTTGCGAGACTTCTCAAAAACTTCATTGACATGCTCAGCTCTAAAGGATCTGTTGACTAAATACTCAAAGGTGGAAAATTCGATGAGGTTGAGATCATGACGAAGGATGGGGCTAAGTCCCTTACGGAACCTTGCCTGCTTTCTAGCATCGGTGGTGATCTCATCTTGGGCATAACGAGCAAGACGGTTGAATTCCCTCACATACTCATGAATGGACATCTCTCCTTGATTCAGATTGCAGAACTCTTCCTTCTTGCGCTCCATCAACTCATCCAGAATGTGGTACCCTCGAAAGGCAACACAGAACTCCTGCCAAGTCACTACGTGACCATCTAGCTGCATTGCAACATAGTTCTCCCACCACTGAAGAGCAGCACCTTCCAAGAAGTATACCGCGAAAATAACTCGGTCATCGGGAGCAACATGTGCAGTGTCAAGCTTACGCTCGATGGAACGGAGCCAATCATCAGCTTCAAGGGGCTCAGAAGAACATCGGAATACCGGTGGCTTGAGGAGGATGAAGTCCTGAATGCTGACCACCACATTACGATGGTGGGCGGTATTCTGCTCGATGAGCTCTAGAAGGCGTGTTTGATCACGTCTATTCCGCTCAGCTTCCATCATGATTTCCGCCGCAGAAGGCGGTGGTGGATGTTCATCATCATTTCGATTCTGATCACGGTCTCGATTCCGAAGAACAGCACTACGAGTTCCAACTGACATCCTGTGTGATAAAAATCAACAATCAGAACAGGTTGTATGATGGAGGCAAGGATAAAAGGATATGATTTCAGAAGGAGAAGACTATAATGCAAAGGCAATGATTCAAAGAAACACGGAACAAATCCGGCAGCATAACGGCTACACTGGGATGGAAAATGAAACAACCTCGAAGAATTGGACAGAACTTCTTCAAGGAACTCAAAACACGGAGACTCTGGACAACCACAACCATCCTACGGCTATAAGGAGGCAATCAACGAGATGTTCTAATCAGACAGAGGTGAGCCTAGTCCTATCTTCCCGTAGAAAAGGTAAGGGTGACTCAGAACTCAGATCGATGAGGGTAAGGAGAAAAAGAAGCCTTACGTTGTTCCCTTATATACCCATAGTAACTATATAACTATAGAAGGCTAGACTCGACTTCGGCCAAGGCTGATAATCCTACAGTCAGTCCTGCTCTGATACCAAGTCTGTCGGGACCCGGGGTTAGCGTATGCAAGCCTCGCTACAACACAATCATATGGAGAGCCGAGAACCGTACCCACTTGTCTAAGCAGACAAGGCCAAGCACAGAACGTTCTCAAAAAGCATCGAACGTGAGGGGCATCCCATCCAGGCCGGATGATCAACTGAAATGGGTCCTCATCGTCCGCACACAAGTCTAAATGATATGGTTGGTGAACTCCCATACTCATAGACAAGTCGCCTCAACCATACTATCGATTGTATTATAACCCTTACATAGACTTACTCCAGCCCGATCACTTAGTCGGGGTCTAGGGCGGGCTCGATCATACCACAAAGTGTGCACGAGACAGAGTCTCGAACAATCGCATCGCGATGACCCAAGCTGCGCACATCTAAGGGCCACTTGGTGTATAAAAGACCGCCAGCCAGATCACAACTAAGGTCTCGAAAACCCATACAAAGACATGCATGTTATAAACATACACGCAGCACACATGCCTTGTATGAACAGTAGGTACCATTGCAATTCTCTACAAAGTGTACCTTGCCCCTGGGCTGGGCCACCTCCCTGAGTTGGGCTGCAGGTAAGTGGGCTTTGCCCCTTTTTCTGCTTTCTGTTTTATTTGTTTTGCTCTGGAAAAAAAATACCAAAGCATTTTTAAAAATCCCCAAATATTTATCTTGGACATATGTGACATAGAACTAGCCACTCCCAAGTTTTGAGGATTTTTGGAATTCAAATTATTTGAATCCAATTCAAATAGCATTTAAATTTAATTTCCAAGCCTCTGTTTGAATATTTGAAAAATCCATGAGCATGGGTTTGACTCCAAATCATTTTTAAAATGATCATACTCATTTATAGGACTTTTCAAAATTGTTTGGAGAAAATTTGAAAAAACTTTTTATCTGGCCATTTGAATAAATTCATCTGGGGGTGTTCTCTCTCCCATTTTGATTTCTTTTTAAATTTTTATCATGATGCAAAGGCCTATGCTTAACCTAGCACATACCTAACTTGGGGTTGTGACACCGTGTGTATTTTCAAAACCTACAAAACTAGTTGAGAACTCTAGCTACTAGATGGATCACTACTCTTCTGAGGGGTCGAATATTAGAGTACACTCACGTACCATGAGTCGAGGATGCGCAAGGATAACCAAACCCCCATACACTCCTCCTCGGGGTACTTGTCTCTTTGTGAACCTCCTCATTAGATTGAGAGTTACCGATAATAAGTGCATGAGTTCTTCGGACTAATGTAAGTATTGAGAGTTGACACTTCCACCTTCCCATATTTTGCTAGCCTTTATCGTGCCGTGCATCGCCTTCTTCTCACTCCCAGAGTAGGTGTCCACCTTCGCCGGTACATCCAAACCCTTGGCATGATACTCTCTGTCATCATAAGCCTCCCTTTATCTTTCCTCAAAACAGCCACCATACCTACCTATCAAGGCATTTCCATAGCCTTTCCGAGTTACATTGCCATGCAACTTCCACCTCTTCATGACTTGATCTTCATGTCATACATGTTCCTGCTACACTGGCAGCGACATACATTGAATACATCATGTTAGTTACATCTTCTTTATGATTTTGAGTACCTTGTAAAGTGTGAAAGATCTCCTTTACTTTCTTGTAAAATAGAGTGTTTCCCTTAAGTGAGGAAAAGATCCCAAAGTGGACACATTAAAAGATCCCAAAGAGGACAAATGAGAGTTAAATAGAAAGAGCCATTGAGGCCACAGAAAAATACAAAAAAGAGAAAAAAAGAGAAAAAGAAATAAAAAGAGAGAAAGGGGCAACACTACTATCCTTTTGAGAGATCCACACTAGTACTCCCTTTATATCCTTGTACTCCATAGAGATGATCTTTATGCATATAGTTTGGAGAGCTTCTTAGCTCGTATGTGCATCCGTTGCATGGCAATCCCTACTCCTCACATCATATCTATCATTTGGCATCTCTTGCTTATGATTGTCCTCATTGATGTGAGCCTTTCTTATCCTTTTTTGTCTTCCTCCTCCACCATATTTCTCTCTTTGCCATCCTAAGTGTCAACTTTCGTGCTTACGCTCATCCATTGCATGAGTGCTCAAAATATCGAAAAGGAGTGGATCAAATTGACTCGTACCTGGCTAGTGGTCTGGGGACGAGTCAAGATAAGATTCCAAAGAAGACCAAGTGTGAAACTTTAGTAGATTGAGTTCTCAACAAAAAAAATTACTTTTTTTCTCTCGTATTCCCTATCCCTCTTCTTGCACGCAAACACCATTTGGAGACATTCGAGTCACGGACAGCAAGATCTCTTGCACCTAATGTTCTTTTGTTACTTGTTCCAATGCTAATATAGACTCTTGCATGTTATGACTTGAATTGAATCTGTAACCTTGATTGCTTTACTTTTCAAAGTTCTTTTATGGTTGCTAGCATGTCACCACAGAAATTATGCTTGTTATCATTTACCTACTCGAGGACGAGCAGGAATTAAGCTTGGGGATGTTGATACGTCAAAAACGTATCTATAATTTCTGCTTGCTCCATGCATGTTTTGTGTGATATTGCTATGATCTAGATACACTTTCATACATTTTTTTATCATATTTGGACTAACCCATTAACTCAGTGCACCCCAGTGCTAGTTCCTGTTTTCTGCTGTTTTTCTATTTTAGTTTTCCCCCATATAAAAAGTGCCAGAAAAATTCAGATAAAAAATCAGCGTGACGGAAGCTTCGAGAAGAGCCCGGGAGGTGCCAGAGGGGAGCCAGGGGGGCCCAGGCGGCCACCCGGCGCGGCCCCACCCCGGGCCGCGCCAGGGGGGCGCCTGGGGCCCCTAGTCCACCTCTGGCTGCCCCCCTTCGCCTATTTATTCTCCGTCACGTGAAAACTCCAGAGGCAGAACCCTATTCCGCGAACTCGCCTCTGTTCCGCCGCCGCCGCGCTTCCGAAGATCGGGAGCACCAGAAGACCTCTTCCCGGCACCCTGTCGGAGGGAGGATTGACCTCCGGGAGTCTCCTCTCCACCATGGATGCTCCTCGGATGTCTCGTGAGTAGTTTTCCTTGGACCATGGGTCCGTGATCAGTAGCTATGTGATGTTCTCCTCCCCTCTTTGATCTTCATTGTTTAGACCTCGTGAGCTGCCCTACATGATCGAGGCACCTTTGTAATATTTCTGCTATTGCTATGTTGAGTTTGGAGGGATCTGATGGATTATGAGATTATGTTCAGATTGTGATAGAGTAATATATTTGGTTTTTATCTCTTATATTTTTGTTCCTAAGTACTTCTTGCATGTTCTCCGTTGCTGTTTATTGCTTTGGCCAAGTAGTAGGTACTGACTCCAAGAGGGAGCGTTGTGCTAGATTGTGGGTTCATGCCCCCCCCCCCCCCCGATGACATGCTTGAGTGACAGAAACATGAGTCTAGGGGGCGTGCTGTTGCCACAAGGGGGAAAACAACGGTGCTTGTGACCGCGGTCACAAGGATTGTTTACTTTACGAAAAGTTCTTTTTATTGCAGTTGTCTGTTGCTTTGGGTTTACACTTTGGGTGAGGCTCGCAACTTAATACCAGCGAGATGTTCTGGATAGATATCTCAAGGTGGATGATTAGTAGTAGATGCAGATGGATTTCGATCTACTTATTTTGGCGTACTGCCCGTGCTTTTGAACCTCGTCCTTTCTTTTGTAGCATACTTAGCATTGCGGTGCGTTCATAATCCTGTCAATTGCCTTTCTGTAATTTGTTTACCTCGCATAGCAATTTTATCGTCTTTTGGGAGAGAGACATCACTAGCGAACATCACATATCCCGGTCCATATCCTCATTACTGTTTCCACGCTTTATTTATTTTACTGCTTTTACTTGCTATCATTATCCCTTGCATTTTATCCTTGTGAACAACAAGACCGGAGAGATTGACAACCTCTCTGAACCTCGTTGGGAACAAAGTTATCTGTGTCTGTGTGCAGGTCCGCGTCAGTTGCGCCGCTGGCACCTACTTATCATCTCTGGAGTCCTGCTGGAGACAAACCTTGGTATCTTCACCGAGGGAAAACTTCTGCTGCACTACATCTCAACCTTCCACTTGGGGTAACCAACGAAGGGGGGCGAGAAGCCACCTAGCAACGACACTCGTACTCGTCCACCTCGCGGCGGAGGAGGGACGACGGCAGCAAGAGCCCGCGGTTCATGTACTAGCGGGCGCTCCGCTTCCACGTCGCGTCGAAGGCTACGTGTCGCTAGCTCTCCTTGACGGCATCGCCGCTGGGGGCTCTTTGGACGGTGGACCATATCCCGCACCACATCGGGGCTCGGCGGTGGCAAGAATACGTGTGGATCCAGCGGTCGGCGGCGAGAAATTGGCGCGAGATTTGGCGAGTCGCGGCAGCAGGGGGATAAGGGTTACAACCCCCATATGCGCCGCGAAACTAGATAAATATAAGCCGCATGATTTGATTTGCGGGATACTATAAAACATCTTACAGTTTCGGGTCTGATAAGGATTATATTCTAACCGTTTTTTCCCCGGGAAACCATAAATCAACGCAAATTTTAAGGGTCCACGGCCTTTAAAAATCTGCTAGAGTTGCTCTTAGGATTGTAGTGCTATCAGTGGTGGAGCTAAAAAACATGGATTACGGTTATGATCCTATTGCAGGTGAATATTTACCGTAAATATTAAATAATTAACTTCTGTATCAGGCCTTCTTTGGTTCGTAGGATAGGATTATCATAGGAATAAAAAAATTGTAGGAAATGAATGACATGTATCTTCAATCATATGAGTAGGGATACGAAAAGATATGTCATTTGGTTCACATCAAAGGATTTTTTTCATTGAGGCTAGGCTCATGTTTATTTTCTTTTGAAATGTGAAGGATAGAAACAATCCTATCTAGAAATAGGAATCCATTCCTATAAACCAAATGACTCTAAAAGAAAAAATCCTATAAGAATTCTATCCTACAAAATTCCTATAATATTCCTACAAACCAAAGAAAGCCTAAGTTTCAAAAAAAGGATAATGGTAGCCACCGAACGTTCGGGCAGAGGAAGTCTGCCCAAACGCTCGCGCACCAATTTTAAAGCAGATCCATCCTGAAAGTCCAAGTATGTGATCAGAGGGGGAGGGGGTGAATGATCACTTCAAAATTTTCTACTGAAACTATTGAAGTGAAGCATAAGCAGTGCGGAATAGCGAAGAATAACTGGAAGCGAAACTAAATGCAGTGAATCAAAACACATTGAAGCATAACAGTGAAGAAAATGCTATACTGAAGGTAAATGCTTGAAGTAAAACGAACTGGGACTCGGCGATGTTTGTTCGACCAGTTCACGCTCTGCAAAGCGCTACGTCTGGTTGGAGGGACTGGTGATTGAACACCTGGATCAAATCTCTCTCCGTCCGTTGCTCCACTGCATCAAACTCCTTGAGCTTGATCAGTTCTTCACTCGTGGTTGATTATTGAGGAAATCACCAAAACCTTTGACAAACTGGACTTCGAGGCGACAATTACTCTTCGCTCTCTGAAATACAACTCTCTAACCGTCTAGGAGAATTGCAGTTCTCCAAGATAAAAAGGCTAGTAAGCTTTCACCTAAGTCATCTCAAATCTACTCAGATCACTGGGACTTAGGCTTCAGTATTCTGGATTTTGGGTTTTGCTTCGGTGGCGTTTTGGGGTTGCTCTCTTCAGTCTCTCTTGGAATGATCTCAGAGCAGCCACCCGCAAATGGAGGAGGGGGCGGCGTATTTATAGTTGGCGATCCCGAGGTGCGGAATGACCAAACTGACCCGAGGTGACAGCTTGACACGTGTCCACAACGGTCGGATTTGTCATCAATGCGCAACTTTACTCTAGGAACAAGTAAAGCTGACTCACGGACTTAGTTCTGCTTCAGTTGCCAAAGAACGAAGTCTTTGCTACCGAAACTTAACTTAGTGCACATGAGATTTCTTCACTCAGGCTTCTCACTAGGTTTGGATTTGATCTGAGCAATTCTCAATGACTTCGGTGTCTACAAACTAAATACCCCTCTTGATAGTACGGTTTGTCCTATGACTCAAGGAACCGAAAAAGAACTACACAAAAACATCTAAGTCTTGCACCGTCTTCTTCATTTCCTTCAATGAGTAGAGCTTCAGGACACCTTCATTTTTGGGGGGTCAACCTTCGTGATTAAGCTTCGCTCCGTGGGTTATGCTTCGATAACTTGAAGACCTTCCCTGAAGCTTTATCACATAGCTTGTCCTTCAGGAACCTAAGCAACTGTTTATACTAGAAAACATTATTAGTTCCTCTACTGTTTTGTCCAACAATATCCAAAACACACGGGGGCAAAACTTTGCTCTTACAATCTCCCCCTTTTTGGACTATTGTTGACAAAACAGGCATCGATAAAGGATATTGAAGTTTTTGTGAAGGATGGGACAAACTCTAAGATATGAAGTTTTTGGCTCCCCCTGAATACAAGCATCGAAGATTTATATAATCGAAGTTAATGATTGAGATAATTTTTCTTCGGTGGAGAGCAAAACAAAATATCTTAGTGAATACAATTGCATTGAAGATATATATCCAGGAATGTATGCAATAGCTTCCAATGACCTGTGACTAGAAAAAAAATAACCACCTGCAAGATAGAAGATACGAAGCAATACTTGCAAGCCAAGGGGTTATTAAGACTTTAAGTGTAGCACAGGAGTAGCATGACTGAAGTTAAACTTAAGTTACAACCCAATCGAAAGGAATGGAATGTTTGTCGTAACTTAACCAAACGAAGCAAAAACAGATAGCAAGAACCCTTTCACCGATGCAAAACTAACTCATCGATGCCCTCATTCTCCCCCTTTTTGTCAATGATTGGACAAAAGGTTGAGAGGAGGTTCGAGAGATCTATTACGCAGCATCAGCACCCTGAAAACCCGACGAAGCTGTGCTCGACGAAGACTCATCCGACGAAGACTGATCGCCTGAGGATTCTTCTTCGGAAGAAGACGTAGGAATAGCTTCGTGGCGTGTCTGAGTGATGAGGTTGATGTCGAGGTCGCTGTCGTCGAGGCTGTCGTCGTCCTTTGAGGTGATGGAGTCATTCTCGGAGACGGTATCTGGCCGGATGGGTTCAGGCTCGTTGACGAAGAACACTTCATCAATCTTGTGCAGGGGAGGGATCTTTTGATTCGGGCGGTCCACTGAGTCATCACGAGCAAAGTTTCGCCGGAGGTGCGGATACTCTTTGTGGATGCGATCTTTACGAAGGCCTTTGACAGAGTTGAATTTCCGGAGTCCCTTCCAGGAATGTCGCTTGAGCACACGCAAGTACTGATTGTTGTTGAGTGCTATATTTCCAACACGGTTGATCTCATCAGCTAGAAACTGCATCTGGCGTTGATTTGCTTCAATAAAGTTGTCAAGCATTTGCTGCTTGCGAAGATGAACTTCAAAATGATGGCAGTCTTTCTGGAACGTCTTGGATAATTTTCGCTCATTGACTTCATGGCGCACACCAACATATGTGGCAAATGGATCATTGGGTTTCCTTAGCAGTTCCAAGGAGTCACGCACTGGTGGGAAGAAAAGCTTCGGATGATGGCGTGCCACAAAGTCTTCGTTCCAACCACAGTTACATACAACTTGCAGCCAGGGAGCATAGGGTTTCAGTGTGAAAGGTAGCTCTGCTGCATGAACCAAAGTCCTAATGAAGCAATCCTCAAAGTCGAAGAGAAGGCCATGAGTGAGTTTCATAATAGCATGCCTTGTCTCTGGATAAAGATTCGATTCTTCCGAAGCTGTACTCAAAGGAATCAATGAGTTTGACAGGATGAAGAACCAAGTCCTTGAAATGAAGTTCAAGTGCTTCGGGCGAATGTTTTGAGGAATATGGTTATCAGTGGCTTCAGGATCCAACAGAGTTGCAAATTCTTCTTCAGACAGATCAGGTTCAGCATGAATCTTTTCATGAACTCCAGAATGCCTAAGAATGTTGACAATTTCCATGAATTCGGCAGAGGACATCCTGAAGACTTTGCCTTGAATCATCCATTCCAGCGTCCATGAGCTGGGTTCATTGGCATCACCAGACACATAAAGGGTTGCATAGAATTGCTTGATGAGCTCTGAGTTGAAAGGAGTGCTCAACGCAAACAACCGAGTCAAATTCTGATTTTCAATAGTTTCGAGGACGTTCTGAAAGCAGGATGCAGTGGAAAGACTTCGCAAGTCCAGAAACTTGTGCCTAAACAGAACTCCTTGCTGGCAGAAGACTTTGGTGTATAAGACTTGTTGTTCAGCAGTCCAAAAACGAAGATCATCCGCTGTGCGGTCAAAAGCATAAGGACTAACACCAAAGAATCGATGGCGCTTCCTATGTTGTTCCAGGTTGAATTCCGGGCCATGCCTTGAAGAATAACCAGCACCCTTGAATATAGGAAAAGTTTCACGCGGGTAATTGGAGTCAAGCTGGGTATCTTGGCAGGGGCGCGAACGGTCACGAATTCTTTGCAGAGGAGCAATTTGGTTGGCTCTTGAAGGGCCAGCAGATTGAGCGACTACAAGCGCTTGCTCTTGCGACAGATTCAGAATTTGTACTTGTTCGTCTTCGTCGTCATGTGCTTCGATGTCGGGCACATGTGCTTCAGACCCTTGAACTGTTCTGGCGGGGGAAAAATCTCGGGATACATGGGTTCTGGAGTGGGTTGGAGATGGAGCATTAGCTTCACGGGGAGGTGATGGAGGTGGTGCGGGAGCAACTGGTGGAGTGGGAATCCTTTGTGGTTCGGGGGTTGGAGCACGAATGGGTGTGGGAACTCGAGGTGGTATGGGTGTGGGGGTTCATGCAGGCGTTGGAGTGGGGTTAGGAGCTCTTTGTGGTGGAGTTTGCTTGGGGTGGTTCTGGTAGGAGGAGGTGTGGGAGTCTTGGTGGGTGGAGCTGAAGGCTTTGATGCGGGCTTGGATGGCTTTGGCTTCGGTGCAGGAGTGGGAACGGCTTCAGGAGATTCCGGGGGCTGTTCATCACTTGTATCCATGTCTGCGGCTGAGGCCAAAGTAACCTTGCGCCTCTTGGTGGTTTTCTTCTTGGGTGAGGGTCCTGTTGCCTTTGATGCAGCAGGCTTTGGAGATGTTGGTGCAACAACAACACGTTCAGCTTCAGGCGAAGCCTTGTGTTTCCTTGAATCCCTTTCCATAATGGAAGCATTATGGGTCTTCACCATGTCATCAACAGCGGCCTTGACTTTGCCTTTGAAGATTTTGATATTGTCCTTGGTGGTGGAATTGACTTATGTCACTTGTTGAAGCAATTTCAGGGCGTGCTGTTTGAATTCTTCATCAGGTTCTGATTCAGCTCGCTTCTGATAGTTGTGAATCTTTTTCATTTCAGCCCTGTCTCTTGAATGCAGATCCTTCAGCTGACTGATCATGGTGGAGATCATAGCTTCGATGGACCTGGAGATGTACACTTCTCCAATGTCAACAGCATCAGGATCTTCAGCTGCACACTTCTCCCAAAGGGCTTCAGTGATGCCCAACTGATCCCAGAGTTCGCCTTCACGAGGGTCAGAGAATTCATGGTTACTCTGACGATCAACTTCAGCTTGAGCTTCAGGCAAAGATATGCCTTTCTGCTTCAATGGAATAGCTGAGGGAGTCATATCAACTACAGGCTTCTTCTGTCCTGCCCTAGCAGCTTTCTCAGCTTTCTTCGTTCTGAGGTTTTCTAATGAAGCCTTGCGTTTAGCTTCATGTTCAGCAAGTTGTTTAGCTTCAGCAGCAGCTTTCTCTTCGTTCTTTGCGGCTTCGGCGAGCTTGTGCTTCGTCTCAGCCTTCTCTGCAGCCATCTTGGCTGAGTCCAACTCCTTTTTCTGTCTGGCAGCATCCTCATCTGCCTTCTTCTTCTCAGTTGCGCTTCTGGCATGGATGTTGCGCTCAAGTGCCTCCGTGAGGTCTTTTTGTCTCAATTCTTCTTCAGTGAGCTTGTGCTTCGCTGAAGGGATTTTTGCAGCAGACTGCTTGGGCTTCGTTGGTGCTGAAGCCTTTGCAGGTTGTCTCTTGGCGGGGTCGTGCTTCTGCTTTGATCGCCTCTCAGAGTCGGGGGCATCAGCCGGTGGCTTGGAGGCCAAGGGCTTCGTGACAACCAAGTTGGAGAGATCAATGGTGGGACGAGCAGAAGGCTTGACCTTAGCCTCAGGTTTCTCTCCTGGCTTTTTCTTCAGTGGGATCTGAAGTTTTTGTTTCTTGGGGGGAGCAGGATCATCCGATTCGTCATCTGCTTCGAATTCAGATTCGTCATCAGCTGCATTGGATTCATCCATGATGGAATCTTCCAGAGCAGCTTGCTCTAATCTGGCATGTTCTTCATCTTCTGTTGTAGCATGGGGTGGAGAAGCAGACTTCTTCTTCAGCTTCTTCTTCTTCTTCTTGCTAGGCCCTTCACCTTGGGCTTCAGCTTCAGCCAACTTGGCTGCCTTTTTCTCTTCTTTCAGCCTCTTGGCTTCAGCTGCAATTCTCAGTCGTTCTTTCTCTTCTGGGTAATCATCTGGTGTCTTGAGGGTGTTGGGGTGAGGAAGCTTCGGTGGAACAGGGTAGTACAGGTGACGATTCTCTTCAGTGTACTGACTGCACATGGTTGAAGTGTACCGAAAGGGCGGACTGAAGGCAAACTGCATAGTCCACTTCCAGGTAGGGATGCTCTTGTACTTGTACCATCGAACAGCCCAGTACCTGCGAATGTTTTGCAAGCGGTTCTTGCGCTGCTCCTTGGTCTCTTCAGGAGGTGTGTCATAACCCAGAGCAATGCGAATTGATTCGGGGATGCCTCTGGCGTTGTTGGTTTCCTTTGTTCTTCCTTCTTTCTTCTTCGGTGCAGTACGTTCTGCTTCGTTGATGTGATCAAGGTTTGGTGACTCATTACCGAAGTCTAACTCAGCAGACATCCTGTAAAAAGCATAAAGGTAGCGAGGGAAAAAGGCGAGTATGGAATGAGCACCAGCAAAAGTTTCGATCCAAAAACAGTTTTGACAAGAGATTCAGTGAAGAATTTTGGGTAAATATTCTGGTCTGTTCTGAGCTAGACTTAACCTCACACAATGATGAACAGAAACCCTAACACAGAACAGATAGATACTAACCCTAACTTCTAACCTGAATCGAGGAGGAAACCTTGACTAGCAGAAACAGGTTTCGCAACGGTGCAACGATCCAACGGATCAAGGAAACCTAAGGAATTCATCCAAAAACAAACAAACTAAGAACTCGGATCCAATCTGAAGAAAGAAGAACACAAGAGATGGAGATTGGATCGAGGCTTGGCGTACCCTATCTCGGTGGCGTCAAGCAACTACGGCGGCGAAGAGCGGAGAGGATGTCCTCGTCGACGGCGTGAAGTCCACGGCGGCGCTCTTCCGGCAGTGAAGCGGAGAGAGCGGCGACGGAGACGAAGAGCTCAGCGGCGCTCGGGAGATAGGGTTCCGGGGAGATGCGAATGAGGAGGTGGGACGGCTTCGCTGAGGTGGGAGGCCTTATATAGGCCGGTCTGACAGGAGCGGTCAGATCAGATCGAACGGCCCCCAGCGATTGTCTCTCCGGATTCTACGGCGAGGATCTCGTGGCGAATCGCAAGAAAATCTCAACGACCCGGATTTGATGGGATCTCAACAACCGAAGAATAAGTCCTCGACTTGAGTAAAACTTTGATGGGAATTGGAAGCATTTGATTCGGAACTCAATGACGTTCGAAGAAAAATACTTTCCGTTTCAATTGTGCTCAACCATTTTGGACAGACAGAATAAGAAAGAAAAAGAATAGAAAGGGTAGCGTTCGTTATCACCTCGAAGAAAAACCAAACGAAGCAAAAGGTGATAAGCATACAGGACTAAATCCAAACGAAATAAGATAAAGAAAGCGAAGCAAAGACAGACAACGAAACTGAATAGGTAAGTAACGAAGTAAATGAATATATACAAAAGTAAAAAGGTTCGGTCTTACAGTACATGTCGTGAGTCCAATATATTGAGCTCAAACCTTAACGCACAGAATCTTTTCTCATCCAATGGTTTCGTGAAAATGTCTGCCAGTTGATCTTCAGTTCTGAAATGACTGATAACAATATCTTCACGCTGAACATGATCACGAAGAAAATGATGGCGAATGTCAATATGCTTCGTGCGAGAGTGCTGTACAGGATTGTGGGCAATTTTGATTGCACTCTCATTATCACATAGGAGAGGGATTTTCTTCACATGAATACCATAATCCTTCAGCGTTTGCTTCAGCCATAGAATCTGAGTACAACATGACCCAGCAGCAATGTATTCGGCTTCAGCAGTAGATATTGAAACACATATTTGCTTCTTTGAAGCCCAACACACAAGTGATCTTCCAAGGAAATGACAAGTCCCTGAAGTTGATTTCCTATCCACACGATCACCAGCCCAGTCTGAGTCAGAATAGCCAATGAGATCAAACTGAGCTCCCTTGGGATACCATAACCCCAAGGTAGGTGTGTGAGCAAGATAACGAAGAATTCGCTTTACAGCGGTGTGATGTGATTCCTTTGGATTTGCCTGAAAACGAGCACAAATACATACTGAAAGAATAATGTCAGGTCTAGATGCGCAAAGATATAAAAGGGATCCAATCATAGACCGGTATTTCTTCTGGTCGAAGGCTTTGCCCTTCTCATCTGCGTCTAAGAAGCCATTGGTAGGCATAGGCGTCTTAATGGTTTTGCATTCAGTGAGACCAAACTTCTTCAGGCAATCCTTGAGATATTTTTCTTGAGAAATAAAGGTGCCATTCTTCTGTTGACGGATTTGAAGTCCAAGGAAGAACTTCAATTCACCCATCATAGACATCTCATATTTCTTCGACATCATTTTGGCAAATTCTTCGCTGATTTCTGTGTTAGTGCATCCAAAAATGATATCATCTACATATATTTGACATACAAACAGATCACCATTATAAGATCGAGTGAAAAGTGTTGGGTCAGTGGTTCCTGGTTTGAAGCCTTTCTTCAGAAGGAAATCCTTCAATGTGTCATACCAAGCACGAGGTGCTTGCTTCAACCCATAGAGGGCCTTGTGTAACCTGTACACCATGTCGGGTTTCTTCGGGTCTTCAAAACCTGGAGGCTGCATAACATACACTTCTTCCTCGATATCTCCATTAAGAAAAGCACTTTTCACATCCATTTGATAAAGCAGAATACCATTAAAATTTGCAAAAGCAAGCATAACACGAATGGATTCGAGACGAGCAACAGGAGCATAAGTTTCACCAAAATCGATACCTTCAATTTGGGTGTAACCTTGTGCTACCAGTCGTGCTTTGTTTCTTACCACTATACCATCTTCATCTTGCTTGTTGAGAAAAATCCACTTTGTACCAATGATGTTGTGCTTCGTGGGATCAGGTCTATCAACTAAGGACCAGACTTTGTTTCGCTCGAACTGGTTAAGTTCTTCGAGCATGGCAGTTAACCAATCTGGATCCTTCATGGCTTCATCAAACTTTGACGGTTCTAACATGGAGACGAACGAAAATTTTCCACAGAAGTTAGCCAAACGAGTGCGAGAGCGAGTTGTAGGATGACCTAGTTGATGAATTTCTTCAAGAATCGAGTCAACATCAACTCTTCTTCGAACTCGTGATAAGGTTGATTCATTTGCTTCAGGCTCAGCTTCTGCTTCAGGTTCAGCATTTCCTTCGGGATTTGCATTCCCTTCGTTCCTTTGCTCTTCTTCGTCCTGTTCATTATTTTATTCAGGATGTTGATCTCCAGCGCCCCGGGCTATGTCTGGGAACATTGGACCATCATCATCCCTATTTGCTTGACTAGTGTTGGCTTCAACAGGGTGAATCTCTCCAATAGCCATGGACCTGATCACTTCATCAAGAGGAGGTTCATCTAGATCATGAGGCAAATGCTCTTTTTGAGAGCCATTAGTTTCATCAAATCTCACATTCACAGTTTCCATAACTTTCCCAAAGTGAGAGTTATAGACTCTGTAAGTATGAGAGTTTGAGCCATAACCTAAAAGAAAACCTTCATGTGCCTTAGGGGCAAATTTGGAGCTATGATTCATATCTCTTATGAAGCATGGAGCACCAAACACCCTAAGGTACGAAACATTTGGTTTGTTACCAGTGATAAGCTCATGTGAAGTCTTCTTCAGAAATTTGTGAAGGTAAACCTTGTTGATGATATGACAAGCAGTGTATTAATTGCTTCGGCCCAGAACCTAATAGGAGTCTTGTATTCAGCAAGCATAGTTCTGGCCATCTCAATGAGAGTTCTATTCTTCCTTTCAACAACACCATTCTGTTGAGGTGTATAAGCAGCAGAGAACTCATGAGTAAACCCATGATCATCAAGAAAATCTTCAATACGGGTATTTTTTTAATTCAGTTCCATTATCACTTCGGATATGCTTCAGAGATAATTCATATTCTGTTTGAGCTCTCTTGGCGAATGACTTGAAGATTTCAACAACTTTGCTCTTGTCATCCAAAAAGAAAACCCAAGTATAACGAGAGAAATCATCAACAATAACTAGACCATATTTATTTCCTCCCAGGCTTGCATAATTTTGAGGACCAAAGAGATCCATATGAAGCAATTCAAGAGGACGAGTGGTAGTCATGATAGTCTTCGCTGAGTGATGTTTCTTCGTAATTTTACCAGCTTCACAAGCACTGCAGAGACGATCCTTGTCGAATTTAACTTCGCTAAGGCCAATAACATGATTCTTCTTCACTAAGTTATGAAGATTTCTCATCCCTGCATGACCAAGTCTTCGATGCCATAACCAACCAGATGAAACTTTTGCCATTAAGCATGTGGATACAGCAGGGCCCGAAGAAAAATCAACAATGTATAAGTCTCCTTTTCGGTAACCCTCGAAGACAAACGCATAGTCATCCTGTGAAAAGACAACACAACGCGAAGCAGAAAATAGAACAAGCATACCCATATCGCATAACTTCGAAATAGACATTAGATTATATCCAAGGGATTGGACTAGCATAACCTTGTCAATGTGCTTATCTTTCGATATGGAAACCTTACCCAAACCTAAAACTTTACCCTTGTTGTTATCACCGAAGGTAATGTACTTCTGAGAAGAGTGAGATAATTTTTCTTCGGTGAATAACTCCTTGTCTCCGGTCATATGATTTGTACAACCACTATCCATGACCCATTCGGATCCACCGGAGACATAGCCCTGCAGAAGAATTAGTTCTTCTTAACCACCCACAAACGAGCAGGTGACGGAGAAGATGTTGAAGCACTGGTTGAAGCAATATTAAATCTAACAGGAGTGTATTGCTTCGGTGTACCATCAAGCACACCATAAATGTAAGTCCTCTGCGAATGGTTAGCATAAGAATGAGCATATGCAATCTTAGCATGATTATTATGAGGACGATAAGTATGACGACCAGTGCGATAGTATTGCTTCTGCGGAACATTTGATTCGGTCACCAGAGGATCATTTCTCGTTTCAAGAGAATAGAAATGATTCGGTGGTACCGAAGACTTTCCCTGCATGGTATGGTTAGCAGGCATTTTTTCCACAAGTGCTTTATGCACCCATATCTGCCTCTTATAGAAGCCATTCTTAGGAGGAGTACCAACATACTCAGCTGTAACCTTTCCCTGTTCATCTTTGATGAGCTTGTAGTCTGAGTCAAGTGATTCGTCTACAATGGCTTTGTTCATCTTGCAATCAAAACCTGAAAGGTTAGCTATATCAATGGGGTTCCCTTTCTCAAGGACCCAAACAGTCTTAGGATACTGCTCAGGTTCCCAATAGGTGCCATCAGGGTTTATCTTTCTCTCGAAACCAACACCTTCATTCCTGGGATTCCTGTGAAGGAGAGCCTTCCTCAGGATATCACAGAGATACTGGTGACCTTGCACACTTTTGAACATGCCTGTATCAAATAAGTTTTTCAACCTGAGGAGTTCCTCGGTAACAGCAGGGTTTTCCTCATCAGAGGCATTAGTATCATCAATAACAATGGGAGCTTTGCCTTTGGAATCAATTTTGCTTCGTTCCAAACAATCCAAGCAAGGTGATTCAGTTTTATGATTTGCTTCAGAACCTTGTTGAGCCATGAGAGAGAGATTGACATTTTCCATCTCTTCATGAGCCTCTTTCAGTTTATCGAGAGCCATTTTCCTCTGAAGACATTCATAGGTGAGCTTCTCATAATCAACTGAAAGAAGATCATGCCGAGAGGATAATTCTTCAAACTTTTCTTTCAGAGCTTCATGCTCATTAGTTAAAGATTGACCTTTCTCTATCTCATCGATCAACAGAGTTTCTGATTTCTTAATGGTTTTGCTTAGTGAATCAAGTTCATCTTGTTGGATTGAAGCAATTTTAGCAAGTTTAGCATAGCTTATCTTTGAATCACTGTCATATGAAGAACAATCAGAGGTATCATAGTTAGATTTCGATGAAGATACCTTCGCCTTGGACATGAAGCAATATGCAGGAGATTCATCTTCACTACTGTTGTTGGTGAAGAATGAGCTCGAAGCTTTTGTCGAAGCATCTGCTGAAGCGAATGCCAAACCAGCAACACCATCCGATTCGGATCCTGACCCAGACCTTGAGCCTGAATGAGCTTCGGACCCAGAGGCTTCGTCTTCGGAGTTCATCTCCTTTCCCAGATAGGCCTTGGCTCGGTGAGAGATGCTTCGACGAGACGAGTGAGTCTTCGAGGAAGAACCCTCACGCTTCTTGTGATACTTCTTCTTCTTCTCATCATCAGAATCTTTCTTCTTATCTCTTCTCGAACTGGAATCATGTCTCTTGGATTCATAGCTTCTGGAAGATCTGTGGGACTTGGATGAGGAGTCTCTGAGCGAAGGCTTTGCTTTGTTCTCAGCTTCCCACAGAGGACAATCAGCAATGTAGTGACCTGGTTTCTTGCATTTGTAGCAACAGTTGTCTTTTGATGGAGAGCTTCTTGAGGATGAACGGTGAGATGAGTGAGTGGAGCTTCTTGAAGAATAACTCTTTCTCGGTGAAGAAAAACCTTTTCTTTGGAAGCGATTGAAGCGTCTCATGATCAATGCCAAATCCTTCCCAATACTTGCAGGATCATCTGATTCGACACCTGAAGCAGAACTGACCTCGGGTGAAGAATGACGTGAAGCTTTTGCTTTCAAAGCATGAGTTTTTCTTCGTGAACCATTTATGTCACGTTTCTCATCTTCTTCCATTTAAAAGGTAGTGAGTCTCTCAAGAATATCAGCAGCAACAAGACGTCTGAAATCAGTCCTTTCCTTGATCATCAGCACAATGTGATCAAACGAGTCATCTAATGAGCGAAGCAAAGTTCTTACAACTGAGTGAGGAGTAATGTCATCGGCACCGAGGGAAATCAACTCATTTGCAAGAGCTGTGAGTCTGCTATAAATTGAGCTGACTTTTTCACCCTCGATTCTCATGAAGCGATAGAATTTGCTTCGTAGTGTGTCAATTCTGGCATCCTTTTGGGTAGAAACACCTTCACCAATCTTTTCAAGATAGTCCCAGACACCTTTGGCAGTAGGAATATTCTTCACTTCATGATACTTTTCTGGTGTCAAGTGATTGGTGATGAAAACCCAAACTACAGAATCAAGATCAATAAGTTTTGCTTCTTCAGGAGTGATGGCGTTCTCGTCTGCAACAGTGACACCATACAAGACAACTTGCCAGGCGATAGAGTTGATAGCCATGATATTTCTTTTCATCTTGTCCTTCCAGTACGAGTAGTCCTTCCCATTAAAAATAGGAATAGGTTCGCCGGAGCGAATAGCTGCGAAAGACATACTTGAAGACATTGAAGACACTCCAGGAGGTTAATCCAAAACACACAGAGTGTAGGGAGTGACTAGCTCTGATAGCAATTGAAAGTCCAAGTGTGTGATCAGAGGGGGAGGGGGTGAATGATCACTTCAAAATTTTCTACTGAAACTATTGAAGTGAAGCATAAGCAGTGCGGAATAGCGAAGAATAACTGGAAGCGAAACTAAATGCAGTGAATCAAAACACATTGAAGCATAACAGTGAAGAAAATGCTATACTGAAGGTAAATGCTTGAAGTAAAACGAACTGGGACTCGGCGATGTTTGTTCGACCAGTTCACGCTCTGCAAAGCGCTACGTCTGGTTGGAGGGACTAGTGATTGAACACCTGGAGCAAATCTCTCTCCGTACGTTGCTCCACTGCATCAAACTCCTTGAGCTTGATCAGTTCTTCACTCGTGGTTGATTATTGAGGAAATCACCAAAACCTTTGACAAACTGGACTTCGAGGCGACAATTACTCTTCGCTCTCTGAAGTACAACTCTCTAACCGTCTAGGAGAATTGCAGTTCTCCAAGATAAAAAGGCTAGTAAGCTTTCACCTAAGTCATCTCAAATCTACTCAGATCACTGGGACTTAGGCTTCAGTATTCTGGATTTTGGGTTTTGCTTCGGTGGCGTTTTGGGGTTGCTCTCTTCAGTCTCTCTTGGAATGATCTCAGAGCAGCCACCCGCAAATGGAGGAGGGGGCGGCGTATTTATAGTTGGCGATCCCGAGGTGCGGAATGACCAAACTGACCCGAGGTGACAGCTTGACACGTGTCCACAACGGTCGGATTTGTCATCAATGCGCAACTTTACTTGAGGAACAAGTAAAGCTGACTCACGGACTTAGTTCTGCTTCAGTTGCCAAAGAACGAAGTCTTTGCTACCGAAACTTAACTTAGTGCACATGAGATTTCTTCACTCAGGCTTCTCACTAGGTTTGGATTTGATCTGAGCAATTCTCAATGACTTCGGTGTCCACAAACTAAATACCCCTCTTGATAGTACGGTTTGTCCTATGACTCAAGGAACCGAAAAAGAACTACACAAAAACATCAAAGTCTTGCGCCGTCTTCTTCATTTCCTTCAATGAGTAGAGCTTCAGGACACCTTCATTTTTGGGGGGTCAACCTTCGTGATTAAGCTTCGCTCCGTGGGTTATGCTTCGATAACTTGAAGACCTTCCCTGAAGCTTTATCACATAGCTTGTCCTTCAGGAACCTAAGAAACTGTTTATACTAGAAACATTGTTAGTTCCTCTACTGTTTTGTCCAACAATATCCAAAACACACGGGGGCAAAACTTTGCTCTTACACATCCATAGCCAGCTTTTGTGTTTTTCACATTAAAAAAAGTTTTATCTCCTAAATAAAAATTCCGTTTTCACCATTAACTCCGCCTCGACGAGATCTTCAAAACTAGATCCCATATTGATATGTTTCGAGAACATTTTTTTGGACCAAAAGTTGCCATGTTGTTTACACTGAAATTTGCCATCCTGTTTACATTAAAGTTGCCATGATGTCTTTCATCTATTACTTTCTTCGAGATTTAAAGGAACTATTGTATTTTAACCCCTTTTTAACTCATCGCCGAGGACCGGGGAGAGCCGCGGTGATGCTTAGTGGACCCCGAGCAAATATCTGGCGCGGGGGGAGGGGATGCGCGACATGGTGGTCTCCTAGGTTACGAATGCGTCGAGGAGATCCTCCGACGCATCTCAACGCATGACGATGGAAGAGGGGACATGGATCGGGGGGTGAGTTTGTCGATGGCGTGGTGTTGCTCTGGCGTCAACTATTTTTTGTGCCCATGGCAATTTCTATTCATAGGACATGACAATTTTCTATTCATAGGACATGACAATTCTTATTCATAGGAGGACCGGGGAGAGCTGTGGTGATGCTCAGTGGACCACGATCAGATATCTGGCGCGGGTGGGGGGGAGAGGTGTGCGACACGGCGGTCTCCTAGGTTACGAATGCGTCGAGGAGATCCTTCGACGCATCTCAACGCCTGACGGTGGGAGAGGGGACATGGATCGGGGGGAGAGTTTATCGACGGTGTGGTGTTGCTCTGGCGGCGACTTTTGTGTGTGCCCATGGCAATTTATATTCATAGGACATGACAATTTCTATTCATAGGACATGGCAATTCTAATATATAGGGCATGGCAATTTCTATTCATAGAACATGGCAATTTCTATTCATAGGACATGGCAATTCTAATATATATATGACATGACAATTTTTATTCATATGACATGGCAATTTCTATTCATATGACATGGCAATTCTTATTCGTAAGATTAGCGTCTAGAACTTCAAGTTGTCACCCTCACATAACTAAACTCGTCATAAAAAATATCAGCGATTCCCACGTTTTCGTGTCACACATGTGGTAGTTATCAGCATTGCCATAAAAACGTGCCACACGTGTGAGCGGAAAGATAGCAAGCCCACACGCTTTGGTGGCAACTTTAACACATGCGAGATGGCAACTTCGCTAAATACATGGCAATTTTGGCTAATAATTGCCATCTATGTACACCTAAAATTAGCATCTAAAAAACGTGTTGGCGGAAGTGCCTCCGATATACGGCAATTTTATTCATAGGACATGACAATTCTTATTCATAGAACATGACGATTCTTATTCGTAGGACTACACTACTAGGAAAGGGCCTTATAGTGGCGTCCTTTTTTTTGCCTTTAGTGGCGCATTTGAAATGCGCCACTAATGCGCCACCCCTAAAACTCTTATGCGTGGCGCATTTTAAAATGTGCCACCCATAAGCCCTTATGGGTGGCGCATTCTGAAAATGCGTCACTATTAAAAAAAATTAAATTTTGAATCTAGATCTGGATAACGATTTTTTTATTTTTCTTAATGTCAGGTTAGTATGCTTAATCTCAGGTCACCCATCCTAGCACTACTTCAGCCCGAGCACGCTTAACTTTTCGATTCTATTCAACTCCCACTCCAACTCACATAGCAGACACTTGTTGATATATCTATCATATAAATCCTATTAAACCATGTTGATATCTAGGACCTTGTTGATGTTCATGGGCATGCTAAAATTTTCAACATTTTTTTAAAACTTTCTCGGTGGGACCATTAGCATATTTTGAACTTTTAAAAAAAAATTGAAAAAAATAATTAAATTTTTTATTTTAATGTTACTAGCTAAAATTTTTAACCTTTTTTGAAACTTTCCGATCGGTCCTCTAGCCTATTTTGAATTTAAAAAAAAATAAAAAACATTTTTTAAAAAAAAGTTCAATTTTTTTCTGTTACTACTAAGTTTAATTTTGTTTCATTTTTTTGTCTCCAGATCTTCAAATGCCCGTAACTTATTTTCTGTTAGGTTTTTGAGGATTCTAGAAATGTTCAGCTGGGTTTTCCCGGTTGAATTTGGATATAAATTTTCGAGTAGATGATTTTTCATATTAAAAAACCTTTTCATCGGATTTCGTATGCAAAAGTTAAAGCCATTTTACGGATTCTCGAGAGATTTTGCAAAAAAAGTAGAAATGCGCCACCCCTAAGGAATTATTAGTGGCAAATGCGCCCGCTTAGGGGTGGCGCATTTCCAAAATGCGCCACCTATAAAGTTCTTAGGGGTGGTGCATTTCACCAAATGCGTCATGTATAAGAGGATCCAGGGCTGGGCCACTCTTAGGGGTGACACATTTTAAAAAATGCGCCACCTATAAGCTCTTGTAGGTGGGCGCCACCTATAAGCTCTTATAGGTGCCACATTTTTAACCAGTGCGCCACCCTTACAACATAATGCCGCATTACATAAAAAATGCGTCAGTAATAAGGTTTCCATGTATAGTTATTTCTCTAGTAGTGCTAGCGTCTACAACTTGAAGTTGCCATTCTCATATAACTAAACTTGCCATAAAAAACATCAGGGATTGCTATGTACTCGTGTCACACATGTGGTAGTTATCGGCATCCCAAGTTTTTTTTATTTATCAATGACAAACTATTTTTTTGTGTCCATGGCAAATTTAACATATCTTTCGTCATGACAATTTAAGATGTGTTTTTGCATGTCAAAATAAACATGTGTTACCCAAGGTAAGTTTATAAAGTTTAAATTTATGAATTACGATAAATTTACATAGGACGTTAAAGAAAAAGTGCAAAAAAACGTAGTTGAAGCAAACGATGGTAATTTTAGTGCAAATAGCATGTCAATTTAAGTGCAATAGACATGACAATTTTTAACCAAAAAAAAAATTGTTGAACTAGTTTCAAAGATCTTGTCGCCATGGATTTAATGGCATATTTGCAGATGCTTTAATATTGGTGCCCGGCGTTTCGGATCTGGAGGTGTGGTCCGAATCGTTTGGTGACTATCGACGTAAAAAAAAACCCCTCAATATTCGTAGGGTAAATCCTCCGTTTTACGGATCGGCGCCCTCGGCGTTTTCATTTTGGCGCGCGTCTCGTCCTTCCCAATTCCCATTCCCCCTCCCCCCGCAGCCATGGACGAGGAGGGGCTGGTGTCCGTTGACAAGTTCAGCGGCGGCAGCAGAGCCTACTTCCTCACGCACCTCCACCAGGACCACACCCGCGGCCTCGGCGCGGCCAGCGGCTGGCACCACGGCCCGCTCTACTGCTCCCCCGTCACGGCGCGCCTCCTCCCCACCCGCTTCCCGGGGGTCGACGCCTCCCTCATCCGGCCCATCGCCGCCGGCGCCTCCGTCTCGATCTCCCTCTCCTGCCCCAATTCCTGTCGCACCGTCGCCCTCCACGTCACCGCCATCCCCGCCCTCCACTGCCCCGGTAAACCCCCCTCCCCAAACCCTCGCAAATTCGCTCGCCGCTGCTCGGTGAGGCTGCTGATCCACGGCTGCGCGCTGTATACGCAGGCTCGGTCATGTACCTCTTCCGCGGGGATCTCGGATGCATGCTCTACACGGGGGATTTCCGGTGGGAGCTAGGCTGCGACAAGGCGCGGTCTGCGAAGAAGGCGCTTCTCGACGCCCTTGCCGGGGATAGCGTGGACGTGCTCTATTTGGACAACACCTACTGCCACCCGTCGCTCAACTTCCCCCCGCGCGGCGTCGTCGCTGAGCAGGTCAGATTTGCTTCGGTCCATTGTGCCAATTTCTGCTCCGTGTATGCAACGCTGTCACTTCAGTTATATGCAGTGTAGGCAAGATGGTGCTAGTCTGAAATGTTAATCAGAGAAATGCTCTCTTGCCTTCTGTGACGATTTAAATCACTAGGAAGATTAAATGCCGTGGATCCGTGAGGAAAAACAATCGAATGCCTTGCAGGCCCGACCTCATTCTTGCCGCGAACTCTCCTGAATGAGCAGATGCACTTCCATTTCCATATGCAATTTTCAGTGTCCATCCTAAGCTGTATATTCCAACTGTCAGTCACACCCTAGTTTATGTATGCTGCTTATACATCAATACTTTCGGCATTTCACATGGAGCAACTCATAGAATTTCAATAAGAAATCTGGTATAGCCTATTGATGCCACTTGTGCAAAACGTCTCACTCAAAGGTGAAAACAGTGGCACATTGTTTTCTATAGCTGCATCTTCAAGGGGCCAGACACTAACTGAGCATGGATTTGTTTCGGAAGGGGTTGTACTTCCTATTTTTACTGAATATGGGGTGGATGCTCTGATAGACTAGAGTTCAGTGCCAACTACTAACTGAGCATGGATTTGTTTCGGAAGGGGTTGCACTTCCTATTTTTACTGAATATGGGGTGGATGCTCTGATAGACTAGAGTTCAGTGCCAACTAATAAGTTTCTGCCCTGAATGTACTCTATTGTCCATCATGTTATATTGGATGTTCTATACTAATATTTTCGTAGCGTTGGGTGCAGATAGTTGACATTATTCGTGCTCATCCTGATCATGAAGTTATTCTTGGCATTCACACTCTTGGAAAAGAAGACCTCTTGCTTCATATATCCAGAGCACTGCAAACGAAGGTGCCAAGCCTCCCGTCCTTGACACACTCAATGTTCTAATCCTGGACATAATCTGATGCGTTGCTTAATTTGCTATTGACATTCTTTTATTCAGCATAAACTTGCTTGAGTATTGATGTTAAGTTCTCACCACCTGCTCAGTCATCTAGTCTGAAATCCAGTTTAGCCTTTCATGCACACTCTGCTCTTGTATTTTCTTTTAAAACACTACACATTGATCTTCTGAAGGCTAAAATCTTTCTTTCTCACACTTTCCTTGTCAGATTTGGGTCTGGCCCCAGCGCCTACTGACAATGCACCTTCTAGGCATCGATGAGAATCAGGAGATCTTCACCACTCAGACCAGCCTGACCAGGATCCGGGCAATTCCAAGATACGGTCTGACAATTGAGAGTCTTGAAGCTTTGAACACAGTATGTCCAACTATAGGAATCATGCCTTCAGGCATCCCTTGGCTGTGGAGAAAAAGTGAGGCAAAGGCCAAGTTCAGTGGCAAAGAACCAGCAAATTCTATCAGAAGCAAAGGGGAACTGCAAGGCGTAGGCACTATAGGAATGGACTATGATCCCTTGTCACCACCAAAGCTATTTGAGAAGGATTCCTATACCCTGCCATACTCTGACCATGCTTGTTTCACAGAGTTAGAGGATTTTATGCAGACAGTCCGTCCGTCGGCAGTCGTAGGAATTGTCAGCAAATCATTCTGTTACGTGAATCCTCACCATCACTTTGGTCATTTTTGTGGAGAAGAAGCGTGCTCTGACAAGACGCCCGTGAAGAACGGCAGGCACGCCGGAAACTCAACACCTAAGAGAAGACCGAGTGCTTCCAAGACACGGGCAAAAAGGATGATCAAGATTTCCAGCCCAACACTGTACAGAAGCAGAGTTATAATGAAAAGGAGGAACTCGTGTGGTGCAAGGATTGCAGAACCTGAAGAAATCATCCCTGTCTCCTGAGTCATCGTCCCCAAGCAAAATTTATCTTGCTCCTGTAAAGGTCAACAGCAGCTGGATGAAGAACCCGAAGAACCTGTCTCTTGAGTCCTCTCCCCAAGTAAAATTTATCTTGCTCCTGTAAAGATCAACAACAGCTGGATGAAGAACCTGAAGATCTTGTCTCTTGAGTCCTCTCCCCAAGTAAAATTTACCTAGCCCCTGAAAAGATCAACAGCTCGATGAAGAAGCTGAAGAACCCCATCCTTGCCTCCTGATTTATCCCCCCAAGTAAACTTCATCTTGCTTCCTTAAAGATTAACAGCCGCATGAAGAACCTGTCATTGTCCCTTGAGTGATTTATTTCTCCCAGTAGTAAAATTTATGTTGCTCCTGTAAAGTGCATCAACTGGATAAACAAGAGCCATGTCAGTGGCCCAGCTTCTTTGAGTCATCTCACTCCCCAAGTAGTACGAATATTTATTTATTTAGTTCCTGTAATTAAAACATGGAGAGGGTGGAAGCAGTGGGGTGGGCAGTGTTCTGATGATACAAGTTAGTTGGGTTGCAGCCGTCACCCGTCATCCGTGCGCAGGAGAGGAGAGGAGAGGAAGCTCCCCTCCCCTGCTTTGAACGCCAACTGCCGCACGGACGCAGGTGCTGTTGGGGGCCGGACCGGAAGGCGATGCGGCGATGGCGCCACACTGTCGGCATGATCATCTTTCGGCACCGACTTGCAGCTAACATGGCCGGATGATACTTTTCCCATCAAAAAAAAGGAAATGCCCGATACTTTGGACATTCTCCTCCGAAAGAAATAAAGCCCCTAGCACCAGGTCAGCAGGGGATCAAAAAAGGGTGGAGACGTTTCGATCGGGGGAATCTCATCTTGCTTGCGAGTTGCGACACGAGAGCAAAGCTCCGTGGTGGTGTGATCTCATCACTGATCGGATGCACCGATGCAACTGCCCGACGTCGAAAGCGCCCAAAGCTTTGCCCCGCGATTAGACCGTCGGTTTGCTCGTCACGTCGTTGCATGTTAATTTCCCTGTGGTGTACAGCACGCGACTTTTTTCCTTTTGGCACTTCTGAGATCAGGTGCTCCTCCGCTCTCGCCATGTCATTCCGATAGCAACCTCCGTGGTGACGGTTTCCTAATGCCCACCTGAAAGTTTGATATTCGTCATCTCGTCGATTTAACAGGGCACGGAGGAAAGCTTGTGGAATCTGGACGATTCGGGGTTTTCAACATGCAAGTCTGATAACGACACACACAACACACGAGCTTTTGTGGAGGGAAAACAGAGAGCACACATTTGGAACGTCGAGTCGTCGAAGACTGCCCACCACAGACCATCCACAATAAGCAAGAATGTTCAAAGATTAAAAAAAAGTTCAACTCAATCAATAAAAAAATAAAAAAAGCAAACTTAAAAAAAAAGATAAAAAGGCAAATATGTTGAACGCCTACCACAGAGCTGCACGCAGCAGCAGCCACCAGCCAGCGCTGAATGCAGGAGTGACCCTGGTCACGTGGCGGAGCTACGTGGCCTGAGCAGAGAATATAGGAGTGATCCCGGTCACGTGCCGGCAAAGACCCGCTTGCTAGGCTGCCAAGATTCTGATGCTGATGCCCATCTAGACATCGGGCCAGTTCTTTTCGGCGATTCGCCCTGAATCGTCCTTCTCCTCACCTTCTCACGGAATCGTCACTCTAATTCCTTTTTACAATTTTATCTAATTAAACCTTAATTAGATAGGATTGTCAAAAAAAATATGGTATAAAGATGGAGGCGATTTTGGAAGAAGCTGGGAAAGTGGCGATTCGAAAAGAACTGGCCCATCATCCCACCGTTCTGACCTATCCGGCCCGCCCCTCAACGCCGCACCCACGCCGCCGCCGCCGTCCGCAGCGCGTGCCCGTGCCGGACCGCAGTCCCTCAAGAATCCGAGCGGCCGGCCGCGCGAGACCGACGCCCGCACGCGGGATTCCATTTCCTCCCCCACACGCACACGGGATCCCTTCTTCCCCCAGGAGACGCCGTCGCCATGGGCACCACCATCGGAGCTGCCGCGAGCTCAAACCAATCCACCAGGATAAGATATGCACGATTGCACAAAAAAGAGATTCGAGGAACGAACCACCCCACCCTCCTCTCGCCATTGGGCCAGGCACGCGAGGGCGTGGCACCGGCACGGCACCACGCGTGCGACCGACCGTGTCACCCACCGTGTGTGAGGCCGCCTGGAGCTACCGACTAGCCGGCCCCACCCGCCGAGGGGGGTCCCGTAAATAGAAGCCACGCGTCGGGGCCGCACGTGGGCCCTCAGTACCGCGCTTTATAACACGCGCCCAGGCCCCCGCGGAATTCCAATTTCAACCAATTCCCCCCTTCCTTCCTCCCTCCCTCGCGGGGAGAGCTCGCCGTACGGCACTCGCTGGGAGGGGAGGGGAGGGGAGGGGAGGAATCATATTCCTCCGGCCGCCGCTCGCCGCCGACGTTCCAGACCGCCGCGCCCAGCCCTTCCGGTTCTTCCTTTCGGCGCCGTCCACAGGCCCACCCACTGCAACGGCTCCTCCTCCTCCGCAAGCGATTCTCGCCTCCGCGCGCGCAGGTGAGGCAGAGCTAGGCTCTAATCCGGCGTCTTCTGGTTTCCCGATAGGCGAGATGGTTCACGCGGAAATTATTTCGGGGTTTCCCAGGATCAAACGCGCGCGCTTGTCCTCTTTCGAAAGGGCCTTTAATGGCTTCCTACCAAAAATCGAAATGCGGTGCTGTTTCTTCGTCTGCATGCATTTCTGTCGCTTATCCCGGTGCGCTCCTCCAGGATTTCCGTCTCTCTTGTGCCCTGCTTGTTTGTGAATCGGATCAATTTTTATTTTTATTTTTACAAGTTGTTGCTAATTATAACCCCACTGTTTGTTCCATCCATGACCATGACCCCTTGGCGAAATCGAGTTGAAGCTCGAACGCGTCATTCGGGCTTCCAGTTTTGCGTGTTGATGTGATTCAGGCTGTTTTTTTCTTTCTGTCCTCTCGAATGAAGGGGCTTCCGCATACTTCCTTTCAATTTAGTGTTATAAGTTGTGAGGATGAGTGCAGCGAATTCACGAATTTAACTCGGGATCTTTGCAGTTAATTCAACAGATTGAGATCTTTGATTTGTTTTTACTGTCTAAATCTAGTATTTATGTATTATGCAGCATCACTCTGTTTTTTTAACTTGCGTCAGCTTTACAGTTTTTTCTAGGCATTATACGAATGATTCTGGGCATTGATGGCTCGTTTACTTCCATTACTGTATTCCAGATCGTGAATTCTATGCTGACATTAATTGATCATTAACACTGCAATGATTCATTCCAAGGATGACAGTGACCCCGCATCCATCTATCTCCTTCACTGGAAGGATGTCCTTGTCATGCAAAAAATTTAAGTACTTACTGATATAAGCAAATTTTGCCAACATTGTATTTGTATAGCAGTTATGATATTATCACCTTCAAACCATTTATTTGAACAGAATGGGTGAACGCATGCCCTTACAAACGCAGAATTGCACCCCATGATTGTTCAAATTGATTTTAGTTGTTGAGCAAATTAATGCAGTGCAGCAGTTGTTTCAGAAAAAATAACACGTGCCCAATTTAAATCTGAAAGTTAGTTATCAAATTTGACCCGTGGAACCATAAGCGATGCAGGGAGCTTGTATTACAATTACCATGCAAACCATGCATGGTGCTATATACCACTGTAATGATGCATGCACATTGCAGGTAGCAAGCTCAAATGGAGAACAGTTTCGAGAAAAATAAGATGCTGAAAGAATTCTACATCCCGACCTATATTTTCACGCCCGAGTCCTCGGCGGAGCAAGTTTCTCAGATACCCAGCTGTCCAGTGATTGTTTTTATCAACACCAGAAGTGGTGGGCAACTTGGACATGATTTAATTATCACGTACCGTAAGCTTCTCAATCATGCCCAGGTACATATTTTCAACTTCACCAAATATACTTGTTCAGCATTACAGTACCCATGCATTTTTAGTGCCAGAAATAAATATATAGATTTAGGTCTAGTTCTAAATTTCTGAACTGCAGGTGTTTGATCTACTTGATGAAGCTCCAGACAAAGTCTTGCACAAACTGTATAGCAACTTGGAAAGGCTCAAACGTGACGGAGATACTCTTGCTTCTGAAGTCCATAAGAGATTGAGGCTAATAGTGAGTGCAGATGGGCATTGTTCTCTGAATATCCTGCTAATGTTCGACCATTATTTTCTCGCATTCCTTATCTGACTAGACTGAACTTACATATTGTTATCATGGAAATTTAATTAGGTTGCTGGAGGCGATGGGACAGCAGGTTGGTTGCTTGGAGTTGTGTCTGATCTCAAGCTAGCTCATCCACCTCCCGTTGCCACAGTTCCCCTGGGAACTGGAAATAACCTGCCTTATTCTTTTGGATGGGTATGTATGCCAGAAGTAGTTAATCAAGAAAATCTTGTTCCTGATAGATCTTCCTTCTTATACTAGCGCATCGTGCATTGCATGAGCCTTTTCTGTTAGACCTGCTTTTACTCGACAGTCGACAGTACGACCTAAACCGTTTGATTCAAATATTTATCCTTTTTTCTGTGTGTAAACGAAATTTAGTTTGGTAAAAAAAGTGTGTGCTGTCATCTTCAACTTAAGTAGTTGATGTTGGTGCCATAGATCTGTGGCATTTTCCATTTCTTCTGGTGGGGATTAAGGCATTCCCCGTTAAACTTTCCTTTTGTAATGTCATCTATATGTGTTAGTTGCTATATGGTACAACATTTTATATGATGTGCTGTCAACTCAATGGTAGTGCGAAATTGATATGCAGGGTAAGAGAAATCCTGGCACAGATCGTGAGTCTGTCATATCGTTCCTACAGTTGGTTAAAGAAGCAAGAGAGATAAACATCGATAGGTTGGTTTCTTTCCTACAGTTTTGATGATACTTCTGTATGTGATCTTCATATGGATGTTATCTAACATTGTTATTACTAATGTTTCAGCTGGCATACTGTCATGAGAATGAAATGCCCAAAACGTTCTCCTTGCGATCCGATTGCTCCTTCTGATTTGCCGCAATCTCTGCATGCATTTCACCGCGTGCCAAAGACAGACCCCGAAGATATGGTAACTACTGTTGATGTGGGCTAAATTTTATGTATAACTCGACTATTCAGATTTTTGTGTTAATTACTCATTGTTTTTTTTTCTCATTTTTTTTCTGGGAGGGTGTGATTTATTTTTGGAAAGAACACTATCATAACCTTCATTATAGATATTTGCCGTGTGGGTGGGATAGTTTAGAGAAATATCTGAAATAGTTGTCATCTAACGACGAAGTTAATATATATCATGGATTGAAGACTAGAGCGTTACCTCTGAAAGTACAACTTCTTGCTTGCGGTCTCATACTTTCCTATGCTTAGTCACTAGGGTTTCGAAATAATTTATACATTTTAAATTCATAAATATGACTTAGTTATAATGCTTTTTGCACGGATGTTAAAAAAGCTCAGTTTACTTGATTTGCACTCTATGTTTCCCCATTTGTAAATTGAATTGGGAATGACAATTATTGAACAAGAGAAAAAGAACCTTGTCAATCATGTGGATCCAATAGTATGTGTATAACCTTAATTTTTATTTATTCCAGGAATATTCTTACACATATCGTGGAGGGTTTTGGAATTATTTTAGTATGGGTGAGTTCTCTTTCAAAGTGTACTTTATATATTAGTGATTGATTCTTAATTGCTCTTTTAAAAAATTGAGCAAAAATAAATAAAATAAAGACCAACTTTTTGTTTAGCTAAATAGCCCTAGGCTGTTGATATTCAGTTTTTTTTTCATTCCTTCTGAACTGTAATAGCATTGAAGTTGAACTGCTTTCGGCTTCTTCTATTTCTTTAATACCTGTAAGAACCTTGTAATTTGGTGGTTCCTGTAGTGAAAATCAATGAGGAAGCTTGTTTTTTTGCTTTATAAAATGGACTGTGGCTGAAAGATACATTCATACTGCCACAGGAATGGATGCCCAAGTGTCTTATGCATTTCATTCTCAGAGGAAACTGCATCCAGAGAAATTCAAGAATCAGTTGTCTAATCAGGTTAACTAAGCATCTGCACATTCCTCTCCTGTTATCTATCTATTCATACATTTATTGCTTTTAGTTTCTCTCTTGAAACAAACCTCTTTTGGATCTGTTGTGCAGAAAACATACTTGAAGCTGGCATGCACACAAGGGTGGTTCTGTCCCTCTTTAAGCCATCCAATGTCACGGTAATTACTTGTTTGACACTATGTTTCTTTTTTTCGAGGCCTGTTTTTTTTTCTGGGAGGGTCTAGAAGGACTGGTTTCTGTAAAATCTCGGTAATTTCAGGTTTTTTTTGCCCAAAAGTATTTAAACAGATTTTGAATTTAAGTTTTCTAGCATAAAAATATCAATGTTCAGGAATTCGTTAACTGGTGTCTACTCGGTAGGGTGTTGAATAGGGATTAATTGGCGAATCGGCCGATTAACTGAATTTATTGGTATCTCATATAATATATATATATATATATATATACATATATCATATTCTATTATAGGCCATACTAAATCAGTACCAAGCAGCAACACATGTTCAGCAGCAGGCAGCAGCACCAGTTCAGCACAAAGGTGAAGTACCTTGCTGCTGCTTGCCCAGTTTTCCCCAGCCCTAAGTCAGAGGGGGTGGCGGCTGGAAACAGGCGAAAAAACGGGCTAGGTTTTTGGGTTTAGAAAGGCAAAAGGGGAAGGCCCAGTTACTCGGCTCGGCTTGATAAATCGGCGCGACAGCCGATAAATCGCCCTGACCGATTAATTCAACGAATAGGGCGTTTTCGATTCGTCTATGCACCGAGCAGCGATTACCTGACCGATTAACTGTTATCCAGAAATAGGCATACATGCTGCCACTATCTGTGCATTTAAATTCAAGTTTGTTTAAAAAAATCGAACAGAGCAAATATTTTTAGGGTCCAACAAAATATCCGGTAACTGGTGGGTTACCGGATATTTCGATCGGAAATAAAAACCTTCCACTAACTAGAGTATGGAACTATTTTTCTTATGTAATGTTTGTCACAAACTGAATATTAATTTTATACATTTGAAAGAATAGTCAATGTTTCTTAATAACATTGCATTTGTCTCACATCATTCTTGGTTGCCTTTCACCGGATAACAGGAATATTGCTCACCTTGGAAAGGTAAAGATAATGAAGAAATCTGGAAAATGGGAGACCTTGGAAATTCCACAAAGGTAATACTAATGTGATTTCCCTTTTTGGCATCGAAACTGTGTGCCCATGTTAGCGCTTAGGAGAGTATGTTCTCATCTTTCAGCATGGATGGAACTTTGAAGTTTCAGTTATAACAACTGTTTCTGTTAAAAAAGTTGTAGCACAAACGAGGCCACCTACCTATGCTAGTTGCAAAAGTTGCAGATACACTTGATCCAAACCATCTGTAAATCTCTTGTCGATGGTTCACAATGTATTTGGATGTTCCGAGTTATTCCTTAACTGCATACTTGGGTTTACCAATTCCTAATCAAACTCATTAATTACCTCTTGATTACAAGTTACCTTGGTCATGATTTTTATATGCTAAATCCCCCTTTTTTTTCTTTGAAGTAGTGCACGAGAAAAGAACAAAAGCAATTATATTTTATATATTGTTAGTACTCCCTCCGATCCGGTTATATTGTTAGTAGTATGTTTTCTATCAATGTATATTACTAGAAACATGCATTGCGTATGCATAGACACCATCTAGCTTAACGGCTGGAGGATTGCATTAATACTTGGATTCAACTTACAACTCTCATAGAATGTTCCCCTAATTTATTACTACCTTTCTAAATACTTGCCTTATTTGACTTTGAACAGTCAAACCGGGAAAACTTTGACTAATGGTATTTTTGCAAGTACTTTGATTATGGTAAAATTCATTTTTTAACAAATATTTTGTTATCATTCATTTCCATAACATTCCATAATTGCATTAATACAAAACAGGTGTCAACGTTTAATCGAAAGATCGTGCAAAGTCAAAAATAGGGCAAAGTATCTGCAAATGGATGAGTTTGCTCTTAGATAGAATGTCAGAATTCTTCTTCAAAATATGAGCCTACTTCGTAATGTTCTGAACAAATTTTTACACAAATGCAGTATCCGGTCCATTGTTTGTCTCAATTTACCCAGCTTCTCTGGTGGACTGAATCCCTGGGGAACACCAAGTAAAAGGAAGCAAAGAAAAGTGAGTATAAGACATCATATTAACATCCTTCTTAGTATAGAGAAACATGTTGTATTATTGTGCTTAATTTAAACATTTTCCTTCAACTATACCTAAAATCTTAAATTATAATGTTGCAGAGAGACTTGGTAATGCCTCCGCTTGTGGATGATGGCCTTCTGGAGATTGTGGGTTTCAAAGATGCTTGGCACGGCCTCGTCTTGTTATCTCCGAAAGGCCATGGCACTCGTCTTGCTCAGGTAAAATAAAAACGCAGGAAGTATTGAATGGCAAAGTAGCAAACTGAACTAGTGAAGCTGTATGCTGAAATTTACTAAAACTGAACAAGCTTCAGCATATCTTTCTTTCAGTTTAAATCATACTACTTCATGGATAATTGAATTCCATTCCTTCCCAGGCCCATCGGGTTCGATTCAAATTTCACAAGGGTGCAGCTGACCATGCTTACATGAGAATAGACGGGGAGCCCTGGAAGCAACCTCTTCCACAGGAGGATGACGGCAAGGTGGTCATCGAGATATCCCATGCCGGACAGGTCAAGATGCTTGCGACCAAAGGCTGTAAAGCTAAAGGCATCAAGGACTCCCCGGCTGTGTCAGCGTGCACAGATTCCAGCTCTAGCGATGACTCGGACGATGACTTCACAGAGGAGCGGAGGAACTTCGGCGCCGCATTGTCGTTCCGCTACATGAATGACGTGAAAAGCCAGTAGAAGCTTGCATCTCTAATTGGGACTTGTACAGTTTGTCTTGCGTAGGAGATAGGTTGTTGCGCTGATTTTGTGGAGTAGTGGACGTTGCCCCTGTAAGATCCTTTTGCTGGCAAGGTTGTTTGTGTGTGTGACAAAGTTGCACTTCCAAACCCAGTTTCCATCTCCAATATCCAGTAAAGGTGGCACAAATTGACTGAGAAAACAACAGTTATCATAAGTCATAAAAGGTATTTAATCTTACATAAAATGCCATGCCGGTAAGCCGTAAGCTCACAAGGTCGATCCTCTCACATGAGCTTTGCTACTCTTTCCGTTCAGAAGGAAGCAAATTGGATAGAAATGGATGTGTAAAACAGAGGATTGAAAAACGAAGGAATTCTGCAGACTTTAGGTGTTTGGTTCGCCGGAATAAGAAATACACATGAATTCTGATTAATATAATCAAATCAAAGTCGATTCTATTCAATAGTCAAATCAAAACAAATCACATAGAAACGTATAATTAGCATGCTATTATGCCACTAAGGTTACCAGTTGAAAAATATGTCCAAATGGATTGTAAAATTCCTGCACTTTTCCTCTGAAACTGAAACCAAAGGAAACTGACACAAAAAGCAAGAGGAAAAACCCCCAAAGGGGAGGTTAGTGAGAAGCGAACCGAATCCGCCATGAGCCAGTACCAAAGCCTCAACCCAAGTCAAACAAGGAGCTCCGCAGAGGACCTCACAACACCGAAAGAAAGAACCACTGCAACACCAGCGTGCTGCCACAAAGTTGAAGGGCACCGCGCAGCCCAGGCCTCCCCAATTTTGGTGGTATCATTAGCCTCCACAAAAAGAATATCTTCTTAACTAAAATACTACGGAGTACATAATTTCCTTAAAGGTCTTTAATCTAAAGATGCCATGATCACATGGAAGATTTGCTTGTTTCTGTGCAGGCTACTCACTAGAAATACTTAACTGTCATTGATCATCTCTGAACTCATTGCATACAAGCTACACAATCCTATTTCGCAAAAAAAAAAGCTACATAATCCTATATTAACTTTGAACCATGGGGTAGAAACTCAGCAAAATCTAATGTGATGTAAGTCTATCATGATTTCATATTACCAGATTGCTCGCATTCTGATTTTTCTTCATTTAATTTTTTGTGTGCAAATATTCAAAACAGAGGCCAGTGAACTTACACACGATGCTTTGAACAGATGAATTAGAACCAGTCAACATGCAATAAACTGAACCAAAATTTGTAGGATATATACAGTAATTTTAGTTAATCCCGCAATGCACTTATGTCCCCGTAGACAGTAGAGGTATAACTGGTAAGTGATGAACGAACATACATATGACTTATGAGTGATCGAACTGCGGTTACAACTTCAACGCCAACAAAAGAACATGAAGTTCACTCTGAACCTTCGCTTGTTGCTGCAGACAACGAAGGGTATAGGTGTTCAAACAACAGCAACCTGTGAATGGTGTCTCACGTCATGCCCTGTGGTTTCACCTGCAGAGGTAGAAAACAACATGAGAACCTGACAGAAAAGCTGAGGATAAACCATGTGATAGATTCTGAATTTCTGATCTCACAAGTTAAATGAGATGCCGTAACATACATCCAGTGAAAAGAGCTAACGAGCTTACCAATATGCAAATTCTTGATGATGATATTGGTATGCGTATGATAGCCTGTTTAGAGTAAAAGTAGATCCAACTGGCATTCTATTTTCCTCACTTGCAGTATTCATTTGACATGTGAATATTCAGTGAGTGAAACCTAGGCAGAAACATGATTCAGCGAGGACCATTTAGTCCATAATTAAAACTAGAAAAAAGTAATCCCATCGAGTAAAGTATTAAATGTAATCAGGTTAGGGGTGTAACCATGCTCCATCATTTAGTCCATAATTAAAACTAGACAAAAGTAGATATTCAGAATGTACAAGAAAAGCATAGTTAACAAGGCCCTGGAAGGAAAAACAATCGTGCACATACCATTGCTCATGGAAGATAAACCAAAGTGTTTATAAACATGGAGAAGTATAGTCAAATAATTCAACTATTTACTCTCAAACTGCTGAAACTGAAAAGTGTTTCTAAGAAACTTTGTTTGGCCGGTACTTCTTATTTGGCCAATGAAAGTATGAACATTCTTTTATCTTATTTTTGTATGCGTTAACCTCCAGATCGTCCTCCTTGGTCTTCACACTTCAAAGACCTGAACAAGATAATTGTCAGTGAGATTTCTACAACCCAACACTATTAATATATAAAACATTTGGAGTAACAAAGCATATGGTTGTGTCAAATGGAAAGTTTTGGTATCCAAAATAAAGTACAGGCCTAACAGGATAATTTGAAGGTGCACAAGTACTTAAGTACCAAATATGCTGGACTCTTAGTTTTAAAAGACAACTCAAAATATATGACGGAAGGAATCAAATAACACGCCTTGTTACTAGGAACGAAAAAGTTTCAAGAACATAATATATCTCTGTTCTACTATCCTGCGGTTGAAAAGCCAAAATTAAGACACCCGGAAGAAAGTTACATCCTCATGATTTCTGTGGTTGTACTTCTCACCTATCCCATCTTTATGGATCATTGTAGCTTGAAGCACACACATAAAGTGTGCCGCCCAATTCCACCTTGCTGTAAATGAGGCATAATCTCCATGGAGACTCAAACGAATTTGATAAGCACCAAGGGCTCATGACTCAAGGCATATGCACAGTTTGCTCTCTCTCACTCTTTTCAGTAATAAGGCATATGCACAGTGTAAACCACAACCTTAGTGCTGGTCTTCAAGTAAACTCTTGCTTAAAACTCCTCTTGTGTACAACTCACTCAGTACATATCGTGCTTCCTTCAACAGACCCTCATGGGCAAGGCCTTCAATGAGTATAATGTAGGTCGACTCGTTAGGCGTGCAACCGTTAGACACCATATACACAAAAAAATCAATAGCCTGATCTGTTTCGCATCTTTTACAGAGGGCAAACAGTATCTTGTTATACATCACAGCTTTTGGTCTCATCCCCATATCTTGCACGGCATGCAACATCTGAATGGCTTCTTCGATTCTATCTTCTCTTGAGAGGACATCAACAACTGAAGAGTAGGTTATCGTATCTAGGGATACTCCCTTACTGACCAAACCATGCAGTAGCTCCAGGGCTTCTTCTGAGTTGCAATCTTTGGTGATCCCATCGAGTAAAGTATTAAAAGTAATCAGGTTAGGGGTGCAACCATGCTCCATCATTTGATACGCAAGTTCAATTGCTTCCTCGAGAAACCCTTTTTGACAGAAGAAACTCACAAGTACATTGAATGTCACTACATTTAGAGGGCAATCCTTCTGAATCATCTCAGCCAAGAGCTCTGCAGCAGCATCCAACCGCTCGGCATGGCACAAGCCAGTCAACAGCGTAGTGTATGTAATGGTGTTGGGCTCACACGGCAAATTATTGAACAAAGCAAGAGCACTATCAAGGCGCCCTTGCACACAAAAGCCATTGACAAGAGCGTTGTATGTGACAATACCCACTGAACATCCATACTCGGGCATTTGTTCAATAATCATGATAGCTTGCTCGATCATTCCTTTCTGGCACAAGATACAGATGAATGTATTGAATGTGACATCATTTGGGGGGCAGTTCTTGCGGACCATCTCGGTCAATAGCTCCTTGGCATGCTCCCATCGGCCGGCGCGGCACAAGCCCTTTAGCACAGTGGTATAGCTAATGGTATCCGGATTGCATCCATACATGGGCATGTTGTTCAAGAAGTCAAAGGCATCATCCACACGACCTTGTTTACAGATAGCGTTTATGACAATGTTGCACAAGGTAGTGTTGGGTGTGCATCCATGCTCCGACATTTGATGAAGAACTTCAATTGCCCTCTCCACCATACCTCCACGACAGAAGAATCTCACTAACATGTCAAAGGTAACCTCATTGGGCACGCAGTTCTTGTCCACCATCTCAGCTAAGAGCAGCTTTACGTCGTCCCATCGCCTAGCAGCACACAAGCCCTTAAGCACAGTGGTGTAACTGACGATGTCAGGCTGGAACCCATAAGAGGACAGGCGATTCAAGATCTCCCTGGCATCATCGACTCGACCCTCCCTGCACATTCCGTTGATGATGACGTTGTAGGTGACAATGTTGGGCGTGCAGCCCTTGGCGCGCATCTCGTCGAGGACGTTCATGGCCTCCCCAAAACCGCTGGTCTTGCACACAGCCTCGAGGAGGACGGTGTAGGTGACGACGCTGGGCTGGCAGCCGCGCTGGAGCATATCGTCGAGCAGGGCGACTGCGTCTCTGACCCTGCCGCGGTCGCAGAGGCCCCGGATGATGGGCGTGTAGGTGTAGGCGTCGGGCGGGACGGGCATGGACGCGATGAGGTGGCGGGCGGCGTCGAGGCGGCCGTAGCGGCAGTAGCCTGCGACGAGGGTGTTGTAGGCGAAGACATCGACCGTGGCACCGGAGGCCTCGGCTGTGCGGAGGACGCGCGCGGCGTCGGAGGTGCGGCCGCGGCGGCAGAGGTTGCGGATGAGCTTGGTGCAGAGGTAGACGTCGGGGGCCTCGCCGCGGGAGGTGGAGGTCTCGACGAGGCGCGCGGCCTCGGCGAGGTCATCGCGGGCGATGAGGCGGCGGAGGCGGGAGCTGGCGGGGGCCGCGGACGCGGGGCTGGAGGCCTCGGGCCTGGTGGAGGCGGCGGCGACGTGGGAGTGGTGGAGATGGTGGTGGGGCTTGGAGAGGGCGTGCGGAAACGATGGGAGCAGGGTGGCCATGGCCGAGTAGTGGCGTCGCGGTCGCGGACGTGTGGTGTGGGGGGCATCTCGCCTCGATCGGCTTCAGTTCGGGGTGTGAGAGAGATTGGGCGGGATCGGATGAGACGACGGGTTCCTTTGCTCACCACGTCAGACGGTCGCTTCCGGACTGGAACGGAGCAACTCTATACATAATAATAAATCTATACTCTATACCTATACCTAATAATAAAGGAGGTGAATTTCTTAGTCCGTTTTTCAAATTGTGCAAAAAACCCTTCTCTTGTAATATATTTCTGAACATATTTTTAAAATGTTTATAGGACGTAAACACAAATAGTCACCGAGTTAAAGAAAGTATTTTGTATCATCAAAGAAATCGTTCAACTGTGTTTGAAAAATGTTTAACACATATTCTATAAAACATGAAAAACCTCCTATTTGAAAAAAGGACCGCACTAATTGATGAGCATTTCATTTTTTAGCTATAGACGCGAAGGACTTTTTGTATTAAAAAAAATGCTCATAAATTATTGTGGACCTATATATTAAGTTTATTGGACCAGTTATGACTATTGTGTTTAGCAAGGTGAATAAAAATGTTGTTTTTTATGAAGCCTATAGATAGCGAGACGATGTGAATAAAAATGAGGAACATACATTTTATAATTTAATTATTAAATATTTTTAAATAACTATTTTTAGAGTAAAAACTATGAAAAGTTAATAAAATATAAAAATAAGTGTTTTTTATTAATTTATTACCTTCAAAATATACTGGCAATACGATGTGAAACGAAAACAACATTGAATGGAGTGAGTGGAGACATCACTATTAACTAAACCTAAAATAATGATAGCAACTACATATGTGCATTTATAAAAATAATTGCCGTATAAAAAATTAAAATGCGAGGTAATTCATAATTAATTTTCTATAAAAAATCACTTTGAAATCGTGAGGTTTAGTGCATAATTGTTTTATATTTTTGTGATAGATCGGACAGAGTATTTGTTTTTTCAAATTTATCTAAAATATACAACATCTCGTACTTTTAGTTTAAGAGTATTTTAAAATTTAAGAAATTTCATAATGTGAAACTCTCTCTTATATTAACAGATATTTGATTTGAAATTTAATTGCATTTACGGTTAAATAATTAATATTTAAAGTGATGACATCCCAAACCTTGAAATTTTAGAATGGATCGTATTTCTGAAGTTTTGAAGACATTTACTTAAGCACACTTTTTTAAATACATTTAAAAACATTTTCAAAAGTTCTAAATTATTCTTATATGCCTGCAATTTCGATTTTCATTGATTTTATTTTTAGATCATCATCTTGAGATGGACCAGGACGCATTGCTATTAGGTTGATATCGTGGTCATTGTCAAAGAGGGTGAAAAGGAGGATAAACGACAACACATGTGAGGCACAATGATTGATAAATAGTTATTAGCTAGGGCATACAAATTTTTTTCCCGTTGCAACGCACGGGCATGTTTCCTAGTCTCTACCTAATAATAAAGGAAGGTGAGTTTCTCCTTACGTTTTGGTATTTTTTCAGAAAACCCCCTCCCTTTCAGTTGAATTAACCCGTAGTCCTTTGTACTATAGAAAAAAAAACAATTTTCTGGTATTTGTTTTTGCAGAAAAGCCCTTATGTGTTTTCTTAATAAACCTGCAATCCATGCTTTTACAGCTAAAAAAAATCTTTTCTCTGTTGGGCCTTTTGAGTGGCTTGGGCCAAACAATGTGATCGAATAAAGTATATGGTAGCGAATTTTAATTTTATATCGCTTATTTGCATATCATAATATCAACTTAAATACATTTCCAAGTTCTATGATAAAAATAAGCAGCCTAATAAATAATAAACAAAGGCAGGAGGAGGTGTGGGATCCGAGTTCTGCACTGACTGTTTTCACAACTTTTAAAAGTGTTTTCAGAATTTTTTTAAATGATCACCGATTTAAAAAATTGTTGTCACTTTGAAAAATATATTATTTAGTAAAAATTTGACACTAAAAAAGTTTATGTGTGAATAATTTAACAAATTTAAACACGCCAACACTTTAACGCTTTTTTTAAGTGTGAACTATTTAATAAAGTAGATGATACCCCGCGCGTTGCTGCGGGAATCAATTGCAATATATTTTGAATGATTGATTGCATCAAACATGAATAGTTGAATTAATAGTATATAAACTAAAGTATAAAAGTAAATTTTACATATTGTATTCTATTATTGTGTAATTAAAAATATTTATTAAATATAAGTAATGTAACATAATGAAAAAAAATTAATGCATGTTGAGTGAGGTCGCATGTGTCATTATATTGATGTATGCATGAGATCAACTAATAACGAAGAACTTGTTCTCATGCATATTGTGGTGAGTCTTTGATTATGTGACATGTATGCATTTTAAAAGTGATGTAATATAATGAGAAAAAAATCCATGCATATTGAGAGAGGTTGCATGTGTCATTAAATAGATGTGTGCATGAGATCAACTAATAATGAATAACTTGTTTTCATGCATATTGTGGTGGACCTTTGATGAGGTGGCATGCTTGCATGTTGAGATAGATAAGATAGTGGGGATGATCTATTATAGTATTATAGATGCGTTCATGTATATATTTTTACATTTTTTATGTATGAATATTTTTAAAAATATTATTTTGTAGCTCAAACATCTTATAAAATTGATACAAAATAAGAATAAAAAAGAAAGATGTTTGGCTCATGTGTGCCTTTGCATGGGTTGCGTACATACATATATGAGGCTCATTCACATATGCGTACATACATATTGCAAATTAGTTGAAAAAAAGGATTGGGAAGGATTGATTGTTGGTTACGAGTTGCATGAAAGGATTGATTGCAAATTGGAAGGGAAGAGACAATTGTGGGCTGTGAATTATGGCTAGTAAATTCATATTTATGGGTGTATGAACTGACTTTTTTTTTGCATGTTGCCCTCACGGCGAATCCAAGGCCAAGCCATCGAAGAAGCTTAGCTCATGGCCGGGTTCCATCAAATTCCCAAGAGGCCAATCATTGTTGCGCACCCCTTCGTCTCTACCTTTGAAGAAATTCAAGGGGTTTAGAGCTTTCACCCGGGATGTGGAGGGAGACGAGATCTAGGGCCCTCCACGTCGCACGTGCGATGACCCTCACCGACCACCACTGGGAGCCACCCGGTGCTTCCCACTTGCTTCATCGAGTCAGAAGCACGGCCACGCGCGAGCGCCATGTCGCTCGCACGCCGCCACATCCCATGATGCGGAGACGTGGGCGGGGAGGAAGAAGGGGCCTCCACGAGCCACCGCGGGGAAAACAAAAAAGGTGGGAGAAGATGAGAGGTGGTGATGCCGCCACCGACTATCCTCTAAGTTTATATATGCTTTAGTTTTTCTTCCGTCGCAACGCACGGGCATTTTTGCTAGTATTATTTATATAATAATAAAGGGAGGTGACTTTCTTAGTTCGTTTTTGCATTTTTACATAAAAATCCCTCTCTTTTTGTCAAATCAACCCGCAGTCCAACTATTCAAGCAAAAGAAAACGATTAGCTGATTTCGTTCGTTTGTTGGGCCTCTGCTATTTTGGGCCTCGGCCGCTTAAAAAAACTAAGCGTGCATAACCGTTGACCTCATCGCCCCAACCTCCCTCCTGTTCAATCTCTTCCCGGAGTCTCATTCTTTGGCGACCATAGGTCTTTTACCTCGAGTCCAACTCCAGATCCTTCGTTGAATTTCCTAGCCTCTCTCATAAATACGTGCACCGAGATGAGACGGAGAAGCAGCAAACGAAGCCGCCGGATGAGTGGAGGCGTAAGTTGAGGCCGTTCCCACCGGCCACCGGGCTATTCATCTGGCCGGGCACCTCGCCGACGACGGCAACGGCTGAAGGCCACGTCGTTGGGAATTCTTTCGCAAGCGCGAGCTGTTGCTCCGTTGCCAGTCGGCTGAAGGAGGTGGCTGACGTCTCCCCTCATTGCCAAATCCCCTAGCCACTCGATCCCGTCCGCCATCAGCTCCAGATTTCACTTCCCATATCAGGCGACCCACGACTGCTCCTCCCCGTCAGCTGCGACCAGCGACTCCAATGATCCACGACAGGGTATGACAATCCGCGATTGCTCCTTTCAGTCTCCTCGCTACTGGCTACTATGACGAGTGACGACGCACGACCGAGGACAACCACCCAAGGATGCAACTCCCCTGTCCTGGTTTCTCTGTCGATGCAGCAAATTGCTCCTCCATCCAAACCATCCAGCGAGGCCCAGCCAACGGCGGGTCGATACACTCGCCGGCTGGCAACAACGTTCCAGGCAGCGTGTCACCAGGGACGTGGTTGTACAGTGTTGATTCTGATCTATGCCTATATGCAGTTATTTGTTTGCATGTAGTGTCCATTGTCCTATGGTAATTCTGTGTCGATCTCACCGGCATGGAGCTTCATCAGGTACTTGCAGAAGAAAAACACATGACACAGGGAGCTTCCTGATCGAGGTGCATGCATGCGAGGAGTGGAAAATAAATATTGGTTGGCGTCAGCTTCAGTCTCTGCATACATACTTTTTGGTTAGTTTTCTATACGTGTGTATGGAAGGAGTTCATGGCAATTACTGGTCGGCGACAACTTCAGTCTCTGCATACATACACACATATGTATCTCCTGATGCATGCAATGCAAGTAAGTTATGTGAATCATGCAGGCTTGATCTTTGTCAATCTAAAAAAAACTGATGTTAGAAAAACACTCCGAGTATATGCTTTAGGCTGCGTTTGAAAGCTATGTTTTTGTGAAGTATTTGAAGAACACTATGGTTTTCTCAAAATCATTTTTTAGATTTTTGAAGTATTTACCTTCAATAAATACCCTAGTTTTATAAATTGCAATAGAAGCACATGGGTTCATATTTTTGGGTAACATCTTCCCTTGACAAAACCTTTGGTGAATTTGTCCTTGTTGTAGTTTTCCCTGCTCATACAATTTAGTGGGTTTGATGAGATGATAATTTGTGCTAGAATTTAGGCCGGGTTTGATGAGATGATAATTTGTGTTGGAAAACTCCGTTCGGAGCTGACCGGATGTGGACATGGTGGGTGTGCGTCTTCAGCACGGTGAGTCGAGATGTGGCCATGGTGGTGTGTGTCTTCAGCACGGTGAGTCGCAATGAGAATTGAATCAAAAGTAAAGATATGGATCAGGTTAGGAATTTTTCTCCATGTGGCCAGCACCAACTCCTCACTGTCCCCTATGGAGGATATTTATGCAAGGAAATTAATTAGGTGGTCTTTATCTCATTGGATACGAATCCTAACCAAGGATTTTTCCTTTTGATTCTTATTTATGATAAATGATGTTTGCTCTGTAGGTAAGTATGACGCTCAATGTACTCTTTTATTGGGCTATATAATTATGAGCCACCGAGCTTCATTGCCAAAGGATCCATACCTCGAATAGGGTGGAAGATCGATTTGAGCATCGGATTTATTCACGTTAAGGGAAGAAGGAACGGAAGAGAGAAGCCAAGCCAATTAAAAAATGAGTTTTAGTTTCTATAATTTTTTTTAAAAATTCACATCCCGTTGCAACGCACGGGCATTGTACTAGTCTATACCTAATAATAAAGGGAGGTGGCTTTCTTAGTCCGTTTTAGTATTTTTATAAAAAAATCCCTGATGTTTTATCTAATAAACCCGCAGTAAAAAAAACTGTTCGTACAGAATAAGCCAAATTTGAGGGCTCGGCTGAAGTTTACGCCCGCTAGGAGGAGGAGCCACGAACGATTAGCAAAAACAAAGCCCAGGTGGGGGATTGAGCCCACGATCTCTGCTTTCGTACCTGCTAAAACAAAGAGAACCTAATAGCGGTTTTAATAGTCCCATACCGCTTCTTGTCATCATCCAACATCAACTTAAATACGTCCGCAAGTTCTCTGTAAACAGCAAGCAGCCTAAAGAAAAGATAAAGGAAGGATGAGGTGTGGGATCCGATGCTTGTGGCTGGCTGCACGTGAAAGAAAAACATAGGAAGAAAAAGAGCAAGCTGGGATTGGCTCGTGTATGGTGTTGCCTAACACATAGGCTAATTAAAGAGAGGATTAATTAGCTAATTAAATAAAGGATATAAATAATGGAAGGAGTTTCCTCCTTGAAGGACATATTGTGGACCGCGGTCTAATTAGAGAAAGGATTATGGGCGGAGTAGGACAGAGGTATTGATTGCTAAAATACATATTTAAACAGATGATTAGATTTAGATACAAGTTTAAAGTTATTTGGCATTTAATACGCATATGGATTTAGGCTTACAAATTATGCATGCGTGAGCACTCCTTATTTTTTACACGTCTCGAGTTTCCGTGGAACAACTACTCATTTTTAGTCATATCAATTATCACTGAAACGGTTGAAATATGAATCACACTAAATTTAAATATTATAAAAGCTTTCGTCTCGCTTTATAGACAAAGCAATTTTTGAGTCGTGTAGGATACAATGACAATTTTGAAGATGCCCGACATGATGAGGGGGAGCGAACCGCAAGCACGGACCTCCCGCACGAAGAAAACCACCAACGTAGACATCTCGGACCAAGACACACCCCACAAGCTGACAAACAAGACCAGTCCCGGAGATACACTAGCAGCGGACCGCCCACATCAAAGCACCCACCACTCAACCATACTCCCAAGGCGGCGGCTTTGGGAAGAAAAACGACATCGGAGCACTGTCACTGCCCCAATCTGAGGGATTTAGAGCTTTAACCGGGACATGGAGGAGGAAGGCAGGGGTTGAATCTCGACGCCATCTTCAGGAAGGAGAGAGATGCCCAGAGCATTGCCGATATCGTGACCGCCACCGCTGATCAAGTGTTTCCCCATATTCAAGCACCCCACCTCAACCACCCCAGCAATCGCAAGATCAGAATCACCAACCAGTAGGGCAGTCCAAAGATTAAGTGAGGGCGATCTCATCTTATGGAAAATAGAGCGTATTTTTTTAACCATTCAAGGAATGTTTGGGTTCCTTTTTAATGCTTGCATCTTTTATTTCAAATAGATCAGGTTAAAGTGTGATTATCTTATAGACTTTGCTGGGTACACAAGTAATATACGTACAAGGTAAACTTGGGTAGGTAACATCTGCCAATAATAAATGCTTTTGTTTCTTGAGTTATAAAAATATGTTAGTAGATAGTAAGGTTTGATAAATGAAGAATACCTAAAAAGGATTCCTTTGAATCACAAGAAAGTTTTGGAATAGAAAAACGTAATGTTTAGGATGTCATGTGATATTCATGATTGGGAAAGTTGTGAGCTTAATAATTCATAGTTTTCTTTCTCCTTTTATAAAATTTGATTTGCCTAAAAGCATACTTCTTCTACATATTTAGAATAATTGACACGTGTGCTTATTCAGCTATGAGAGGGCGATGAGTTTCTTTCCCATTGTTTTTGGGGAAGTGAAATGTTATCAGTTTTTCTATTGCTCTTTTAAGCTAAAAAGTATGATTTTTTTCTCCCGTTGCAACGCACGGGCAATTTTCCTAGTAATAATAAAGGGAGGTGCGTTTTTCCCTTTTTTCTTTCGTCCGTCACGCATATTTTATAGAAAGGTCCCTGCTATTTCTGGAAATTAACCCGCACTACAATTAATAAGTGAAAAAAAACGTTTCACTGCTCCACTTGGGCCCGTCTAACGCTGCACTTTGAAAGAAATTCGGCCCATCTGGGATTGTCACCTCACTGAAGCAGGATAAACAAAAACGCTTCGCTGTCACACTTGGGCCTTGGCCTTTTTCCGAACTGCTGGGCCAGTTTCGTCATCGCGCGCACACACACAATTAATTATATTGTACGAAAAAATATATTTCACTTTTTTAAAAATTGTTTGCAATTGAAAAAATATATTATTTAATAATAACTCACACTATAAAAAGTTTATGTGTGAACAATTTAACACATTGAAGTGTGCCAATATTTTAACACATTTTTAAAGTGTGAATTATTTAATAAATATGTTATAGATTTTTACACATTTTTTATATATGATTAAAAAAAAACATTTTTAGTGCAAATATCTTATAAAAATGATGCAAAAAAGAATAAAAATATATGAAAATATTCCAAGGAGGGCAAATAGTTTTAAGTGCAAGCATTTTTTTAAAATTTTACAAAATTTGAGTGTGAATAGTTTTAATTTTTGTTGGCTACGAACCTTTTAAAAGTTTAATGCACAAAATTTTTATTTTTCATGCGAAAAATAAAAGTAATAAAAAGGAAAGAAAAAAACTAAAAAAAATTATTTGTGAGATTAAATGGGGAGCAATTTAAGGAACGATTCTTCATAATTTAAGTAATAAGAAAAAAACATATGCGAAAACCATGTATTTGGCCCAGTTGAAATTAAAAATTAATTTCAACATTAAAAAAATATGGTTATAGGCTAGCTGGTAGTATGTTGCTTCCAAACTAAAAAATAAATTTATTTTGATTACCAATAATAAAATTAATTTATTTTCTCTATTATTCTTTCATTATTAGTTCTATTCATGATCACTCTACTATTCTTTTTGTTAGGACTTATGATAAAAAATAAACAAAACTCTTTTCCCGTGGATATGTACCACATGAAAAATTGGTGGTCGATGGAGCTTTCTGGATACATATGGATATGTTGTAGCTCTTTTCTGCGTCGAACTAGCCGATCGATGAGGCTACCAATAACAATAAATACATCATCACATAGGCAAGGCTCGACACATCCTAACATGGTAGACTAGGGAGTAGAATTGGGGAGGAGTGGACGATGGTGAATAATAAATTCGTTCGATCGCGGTTGGGTTGACCATCATGTATCTCATTCGACAGGCCCCCACACATCCAATACTATTAATTGATATCATACTGACATTATGTTTTCCCGTTGCAACGCACGGGCACTTTTCCTAGTATAGCATATGGATATCACCTTTTTTACCCGTCCTGCAAAATAACAGTTGATATACGATAGAAACAAAAAAATGATTCAAATAAATACCATATATTAGTTTGTATAGGAAGAAAAAATTACGGAAAGTGCTAAAAACAACTCCGCGGGCGGTATATCTCGCGTTTTCTCTTTTCACTTTGCCGCTCCCCGTATTGCTATCCTCGAGTTGGTGGAAGTGAAACTTCCCCTTCTCGACGCCCTCCCCCCGTCCCTGTCCTCGTCTTCATCGCTACCACCGCAATTCCATCCGACGCGATTCCGTTTCTCGCCTCGTCACCGTGCGCATTCACCGGCATGAAGCCATGGCAGGATGAAGCGCCCCAATCGGCGAATCCCCGCCCCCCCTGTGGTTTCGATCGCCTCGCCTGTTCCTTCGGTCGGCGTCGGAAAACGGAAGCGACAAGGCAGGCATGTCATCCAAGGAGCCGCCTCCGGGCCCAAGGGTGGTAAGAAGAAAACATCATAACATCCTCGGACCATGCCGCCGCTTCTTTCGTCCGCCACGTCCGTCGATTCAAGTCGTGCCCGTGACGTGTTCGTTGAAATGCCCGTGAGGTATAAACTTTACTTTTTTTGCTATGGCCAAACTCTTTCACATCCTTGAACTACTTCTACGATGCTCAAGCTTCTCTTCCCCGATTCTAGCACTCAATCATATTCCGATTTGTTGGATGCAAACGTGGTGGACTTGAATGCGCCTCTTAACGACTTTGAACCGAGAATGGATGTGCAAGGCGATGCAAATCTGGAGACAGAGGAGAAGGATGAAGGTGATGATGATGAAGTGGAAAAGGTTGATGAAGAAGATGTTGAAGGTACCCAAGGAAATTTCGCGAAGAGGACCGAAAACTATACAGAGGTGGAGGACACATGTTTGATTGGGGCATGGGAGAGTGTGTATCTCAATGCGATGACGGGGAATGATCAAAATGGGAAGAAATATTGGCAAATGATTAAATATAAATACCAAAAGTTTATGCTCACCCTTTCATGATCATTGTAGGATCAGATTGACAATGAGTTGTTCAAGCAAAGCTTGGGTTTCAAGGAAAGAGCATTCACACTTGGCCATTGTTAGCTCTTGCTCAAGTATAGTGAAAAATGGAGATTGATGGACAAATAATCTCCTCCAAAGAAAGCCTCCCTTGTAAACTTGGAGGATAATGAAGAAAGTGATGAAAGCACCAAAGGGAGGAAGAAACAAGGGCCAACTGGATGGGAATAATAAGGAGAAAGAGAGGGTGAAGTGGTCGGCCAAGGTTATCACTTTGAGAGAACAAATTAGTGAAATGGTGAAGCTCAAAGAAACGACATTGGCCAAACATTTGGCAACCAAGATTGAGATATCCGAGAAGAAAGAGAAGTACAAAGAGAAAAAGTGGGAAAGAATATGTGCCCTGGAGGAGTGAAAGATTGCTCTAGAGGAGAAAAACATGATGGATGAGAAAACCACCGAGGAGAACTGGTTCTTGATGATGAATCCTGATGCCATGGATGTTATGTCAAAATAATTTTGAGAGTTGAAAAGGATGGAGATAATGCGCTGAATAAGAATTGAGCTTCAAAATGTTATAATGAGGACCGGTGGTGGCCCTACTAGGATTTTGGCCATACAAGAATGGGCATTAGCAGCGCGGGCTATAGGAAACGCGCTGCAGGGGTACTTTAGCAGCGCGGCGCGCAAGTCTGCGCTGCAGGAGATTGAGCATCGGCAGCGCGGGACTTAGAGACATGCGCTGCTAATGTGGGTTCACAATTTGTGTTCCCGTGGCTAGCCACTTTAGTGGCGTGTGTGTCAAATCCTGCGCTGCAGATGTATAGGACATCTGCAGCGCGGCCTCGTTAATCCGCGCTGCTAATTTGGCTACCACGGACCAGGTTTTTTGGGCCCACATCTCAGCAGCGCGCCTCTGCGTGCATGCGCTATAGATGCCCTAGTCATCTACAACGCGGTGCCACCCGCCCACGCTGTAGAGGGTATACATAAAACCAGGTTGGGCTGCCCCTCACTCTCACCCCACGCAACTCCCTCTCCTCACTCTCTCCCTCTCCACTCGATGCCGCCGGAGCCGCCCTACCACCGGAGCCCCTGATGGTCGTAGTCGCCGCCGCCGTCCACCACCTGCTGCCCCACCATCGAAGCCCTTGCCGGCACCTGCTGCCCTGCAGGTGAGATCTCTCGCCTCCTCCCCACTCCCGCATCCACCTCCATCGACGTCCCCTGCTCTCCCTCCTCTGTTTGTGCCATTGCATTGCTAGGGTTTGACAATTTTCTATGGCTATGGATGCTCTGGTGTATTGATTAGTGCCTAATTGCTAGTAAATTTGATGGTGCTCTGTTGCCTACACTTTGTAATTGCTAGGCATTTTTAATTAGTGCCTAATTGCTAGGGAATTTGATGGTTGTCTGTTGTATATGGATGCTTTGGTTCATGTGTATTTGCTATGCAGTGAGCCTAATTGCATGTTTAAATTATTGCTAGGGAATTATTGTTCATGTGTATTTGTATATGGATGCTCTGGTTCATATTATTGCTAGTGAAGAAAATATTGTAACTTGAGCAGCACACAAGATCATTAGTGATCCTCCTCTAGTTTAAATATGTGTGTGTGGGGTGCTTGTGTAGTTTAAATTGCCTTTTGTTAGCATATTGAGTAATTATGATCATTGTTTGCAGGATATGAGTGGCCTATGTTTTACCTGAATGTCGATTCATTTCCGTGCCGGCAAATTCCAGGCGCTCGATATGTCTTATTTTTAGCAAATATCATGCCGAAAATTTCCGTGGATTTCGACTTGACTTGTGCTAGAAAAGTAGAACATATCGAGTGCCTGAGATTTGTCATCATTATTTGAGTTCATCATTATTTTCCTCCTTTTTAGAATGCCGATGATTAAAACCGTTGTGACACCATGTGATAGAAGGATTGGTCGGGTGAGCCTTGTGATATACACAAGTACGAAACTTGTGCATCTTACTTGGCTCGCTCGCTCCATCCCTGTAGTTGCTTGTGTATGTCCAATGTAAGTATGAGGCACAATTTTTATTACTTGTCATGATTACTTTTGTATTTTTCATGATATGTGTGTTGACTTTGAACTAATCTTTTGAATTATGAACACAGAGAATGTCCGACGACGACCATAAGCTCCCAGTGTGTGACGATTGTGACGACGACTCGGGTCGGTGCGAGAATCCGGTGTTGGATGGCGATGAAGAAAGATACTTATCTCTCACGCTTATGGAGGGCTTTCAAAAATTAAACGGTATACAACTTCTGTGACATCTTCTTATTTAAGCATGCTTCACTTAAGTTTTTGTTTTGACGTGTATTTTTTTATAATAAACTAGTCCATCCCCTGATATGCAAGACCTCATGTCTGCCACTTTGTCAATATCAATGATTGGCGCGAGAATGAAAAAAATATGTCCAACTTAAGACGAAACATGATATAACTTTAAAGGTCGAGGTCACTAATGAACCGAACTGCACATATTTTGATTGTTCAAATTGGTATGCACTATGCAAGGCATATGTATTAGATCAAGGTATGCAAATAACATTTGATCTTGGACCTCGTCGTCGATATGGTATGGAATTTCAAAATAAGGACATTTGGATGCTAGTGGATGATATGAAGCTGGTTCTATCTCCACGTGAGTTTCTTAAACAAATTTGACTTGTTTACTTTCTTATTTCCTTGCTTCCCAAGTTGATAACTTATTTATAATTGCTAGTTTATCTATATGCTTCGAAGCAAGTACGGAAGATGTTTGATACTACTTTTTATAATCGTGACTTTGACCTAACAATGGACGAACAAGATGATTTCATAAATTTTATTAAAGGTGTTCCTTCGTTTGTGAACTTTAGTAATGTTGGCGAATCTTATACACCATATGTGCCATTTGTTCTCAAGTTATCTTCGAAACATATAAAAAGTTTTAACATGGTAAGATTTATTACTATTTTGTCACTAGTCCATCATTTTCAGAAATCTTTTAACCCAACATTAACTATACTGCATTACTAACTATTTTACTAATATGTTTTCAATAGAGGATCCCAAAACTATGTACGCCTAGCTGGCCGATGCCTGCTAGAGGCGAGCTTAAAATTGTTTGTCCACAGTCATGGGAGCTATTCAATAAGCATGACTACTCCACTCAAAGTGGGAGTAATGGATGCTTAAGAATAAACGGATGGACAAGGATAGTGCATCAGAAGAATATCAAAGTTGGAGATAAGTTGTTCTCCATATTACATAATGGAATATGGGGTGTCTATTGGTTTTTTCTCATTTCACCTTGTGCTAGTGATGAGGAGTAGGTTGGTTCGTACTTTTTGTTAAACATTATGTTGTTGGAGGAGTCGTACATGTGTTGGTTATTAGCAAAGTTAAACTAGGAAAAGACATTTGTATTGGATATTATCGAAGTTAAACTAGGAAAAGACCTTTGTGTTGGATATTATGATCATGAGATGATATATGTATGATGATCGATGAGCCTATTGCATGTCTAAGATATGATGTGGTTTACATGTGTGTGATACTACTGTGTATATAAATGTTATGTGTGTATGCTAGAAATTTATAAAAAACTGTATAAACAAAAATATTTCAGAATAAACAAATCCTAGAAATATACCCGCAGGTTTGCTGGGCGCGCTGCTAGTGGTCATAGAGTCCTGTAGCGCGGCTCACCCAGCACGCGCTGCTAGTGGCTGTGTTATCTACATCACAGGTTACCCGCACTGCTGATGAAAGTTAGCTGCAACGCGATATTAGCAGCGCAGGGCCCCGCGTTGCTGATGGGCCTTTACCCCACGCTGCTGGTGGCCATTATCCTTGTAGTGTGGTTTTCGAGAAGGTGGTGGTGGTGGTGAATAAAGCTTTGGAGGAGGTGGTGAGGGCAGTGTCGGTGGTGGTGGTGAAGAAGGCTTTAGAGGAGGTGGTCATGGTGGTGTTGGTTGTGGTGGAGAAGGCTTTGAAGGAGTTGTTGATGGTTGTGTTCGAGCTTCACACATTGAGGACAATGGTGTTCTTCGCAACAATGATCATGTTGATCTTTGATGATCATGATTCATTTTGCTTGATTTCGTATGCAAAACCTTTTGCTATTTCGTATGCTTTTGGATATGTTCATAAAATATGCTATTGTGCCATGTCTATTTTATATGAATTGTGTGATATTTATGAATTCTAGATAATGCAATTGCTGAGTGCAAACAGATATGCAGTACCTTGAGGGGTTCAGCGTGGAATAGATACCACATCTCGTAACGCAAAATTTGCGGTACGAGATGCAGTATCTGTTCCACCGGAGCCCTCATGGTACTACAAAAAAATACGGGCCGCCCATAAACGGGATTTGCAGGTCGAGAAAATGGCAGATCTGCTAGAGTTGCTCTAAGGCATTGATACATCCCAAACGTATCTATAATTTTTGCTTCTTCCATGCTTCTTTTTGTGATATTGCTATATGTTTTGACGCACTTTCATATCATTTACGAAATATTTGGGAGTAACCTATTAAGCTAGTGCCCAGTGCCAATTTCTGTCTCTTTTTGTCCGTGCATTGTAGAAAAAAGGTGAAAAATGAAAGTGCTCGAAAAAATCAAGAAAAAATCCCAAAATTATTTTATGTCGAAAGAATCTAGAAGACAAAAGGGAACACAGAGGGGGGCACCCCTGGCCCATGCTACCCTAGGTCACGCCCAGAGGCGCGCCCTCTAGCAGCTTGTGCCAGTGGGACCTCCCCCGATGCCCCCTTTGCTATGTTGTGTTTGCTAGGATCCGATGGATTATGAGATTATGTTCAGATTTGTGAAAGTAATATATTTGGTTTACCTTTATATTTTAGTTCTTGAGTAGTCTTGCATGTTTTCCGTTGCCGTTTATTCCTCTGGCCAAGTAGTAGATTGTAACTCCAAGAGGGAACGTTATGCTTGATGATGGGTTCATGCCTCCCGATGTCTAGCTTGAGTGACAAAAACATGAGACTAGGTATTTTTCTATTGCCACTATGGGTAAAGCAGCGGTGCTTATGACTACATGTCATAAGGATTGCTTACATTACGCATAGAGTGTTAAGACAGATGTCTGTTGCTTTGGGTTTAGAACTTTAATTGTGGCTCGCAACTTAATACCAGCGAGATGTTCTGGATAGATATATCAAGGTGGATGATTAGTGAGTATATGTTGATGAATAAACGATCTACTTGTCTTGGTGTAATGCCCATACGATTGAGCCTTTTACTTTTCTAGTAGCATAATTAGCATTGTGGTGCCTTTATAATTCTGTCAATTGCCTAGCTGTAGTTTGTTTACCCAGCATAGTTGTTTACTGTCTTTTGGGAGAGAAACACTACTAGTGAGCATCATGGTACCCCGGTCCATATTCACGTTATAGTTTATACCACCATCATTTACTATTTTACTTTTCCTTTCCGTTGCATTATTACGTCCCCATTGTGTTTGACCCTTTGTAAACAACAAGGCCGGAGAGATTGACAATCTCTCTGTACTCGTTGGGAGCAAAGTTATTTGTGTTCTTGTGTGCAGGTCCGCGTCTTCTATTAGTGCCAGAGCAGCAGACACCTTCTTGTTGACTCAGGAATCCTCCTGAGGAGGATCGGCCTTGGAAAATCCCATGGTTAGGAACCCTAGGTTTAGATCGTAGAAAGAGGAGTGCAGGTTGGCGATTATCATCGGCTAATAGGAGACATGGATTACCCAGGTTCAAGGCCCTCGATCGGTAAAACTCTACTTCCTGCTCGATGTATTATATGGTGCATGTGATTACAGTGGAGGTCTCGGCGAGATTGCTCTTGCCGAGGGTGGAGCTATGCGAGATTCGATGATCTATACGTCCCCTCTCGTAGCCTTTATATACTAGGCTAGGTCTCAAGGAGTTCATCTAGGTTTACAAAGGTGATTGCCTAATCTAGCTAATCTTGGACTCCGAACCGCCTTGGACTCCACGTTGGTGCAACCGTCGGTGCTTCGGGTGGGCTGATCTTGGGCCAGCCAAAGCTTCTAGTGGGCCTTCTGTCTTGACACGCACCAGGTACCCTCATGCTGAGGAGTCGAGGGGGTATCCCCTCGTCAGTATCCTCGAGTGCCTGGGGGACTCGAAGAGTCGCGCAGGGGCTTGCACCTGCAGTAGCCGTGATAGTGTGTGTCGTTGATGGCACGATTTCTTGCCCCCTCGTTGGTTACCCAAAGTGGAAGGTTGAGATGTAGCGTAGAAGCAAATTTCCCTTAGCGAAGATGCTAAGGTTGAGGATCGACCAGTAGGACTCCAAGATCGACAAGTAGGTGGCAAGGAAACAATGGCACCGTTTTTAAGACAAAAGTTGCTTCCTTGACCTGGACCTGCACACACAACAAAGAACTTTGCTCCCAACGAGTACAAAGGAGTTGTCAATTCCTCCGGCCTTGCTGTTTACAAAGGATCAACGCAAGAGATAATAATAGTGGCAACGGAAAGTAAATACTGAAAGTAAATTGAAGGTGTAGACAATATTGGAAATATGGACCGGGGTCCTATGATGTTCACTAGTGATGTCTCTCTCCCAAAAGACGATAAAATAGCCATGCGATGTAAACAAATTACAGCTGGGCAATTGACAGGATTATGTGTGCAAACCAATGCTAACTATGCTATAAAGAAAGGAAGAGGCTCAAAAGCATGGGCGGTACGCCAAGACAAGTAGACCGAAATCCATCTGCATCTACCTACTAATCATCCACCTTGAGATATCTATCCAGATCATCTCGCTGGTATTAAGTTGCGAATCCCACCCAAAGTGTAAACTCAAAGCAAGAGACAACTGCATTAAAGAACTTTGGGTAAAGTAAACAATCCTTGCACCCGCAAGTACAAGCACCGTTGTTTTCTCCCTTGTGGCAACAACACATCCCTAGACTCATGTTTCTGTCACTCAAGCTAGTCATCGGGGGGCATGAACCCACAATCATGCATAACGCTCCCTCTTGGAGTCGCTACCTACTACTTGGCCAAAGCAATAAACATCAACGGAGAACATGCAAGAATTACTCAAGAACATAAATATAAAAGGGGAGAATCAAATATATTACTCAAACACAATCTGAACATAGTCTCATAATCCATCGGATCCCAGCAAACTCAACATAGCAACAACAGAAATATTACATATGTGCCTCGATCATGTAGGTCAGCTCACGAGGTCTAATCCATGAAGAACAAATAGGGGAGGAGACCATCACATAGCTACTGATCATAGACCCATGGTCCAAGGTGGACTACTCACGGTTCATCCGGGAAGCATCCATGGTGGTGGAGAAGCTCCCGGAGGTGGTTCCTCCCTCCGGCACGGTGCCGGGAAGAGGTCTCCTAGTGCTCCCGATCTTGGAAGCGCGGCGGCGGAGGAACAGAGGAGAGATCGCGAAAAAGGGTTCCCTTTTCGGGGGTCTCGCATCACGGAGAATATATGGGCGAAGGGGGGCAGCCAGGGGGGCCACCAGGGGTCCAGGCGCCCCCCTGGCGCGGCCCCACCCTAGGGCGCGCCGGGAGGGCGCCTGGGGCCCTGGTGGGTCCCCTCTGGCCCCTCCTTGGTGATTCTCGAAGCTTCTGAAGCGCTGATTTTTATTGGATTTTCCCGAATTTTTGGAGCACTTTTAATATGGGGGAAACCTGAAATAGAAAAACAGCAGAAAACAGGAACTGACACTGGGGTGCACTGAGTTAATAAGTTAGTCCAAATATGATCAAAAGTGTATGGAAGTTCATCAATAACATAGAAATATCACACAAAAGAGGCATGGAGAAAGCAGAAATTATAGATACGTTTTGGACGTATCCGTCGTTTTGCGAGCTATAAGTCACACGTTTTATCCGTAAGAGACAATTTTAAGAGGGATTCTAAGCTTAAAGGGCTCAAGGTACTCGACGGGTCGATCCTCGGTGAATTGCTGCTTGTCCTCAAGCAATTCAGTTCAACGAACTGAACGCGACAAAGAAAACTTTGACAAACTCTTTTGCTTCAATAGATGTATATAAGCATGTACTATGAAAAGAGTCTAGAAGGTATTGAAACAATGCTATAGGGACAATGCACGAAGCAATCCTTCTTTCATGTAACCAATTACAAACAACTAAAAGTAAATAATATGCTACTGAAAATCAAGACAAGACTAAAATGCACATAGCTTGAACGTACTAGAGTGGTATTTCGCTAGCCTCCATGAGTGAAGCAAAACATAAATGCAGAAACTTCTTCGGAGTTTTAAAGGAGACTAGAACTAAGAACTTCCGAATAAGTAATACCACAATCATGCATAAGACAATGTAGTATTTTGGGACAATGCACATTACACTCAGAATGACAATTATGCTCTCATAGTTGGTGCTTTTAAGAAAGAAGGTGGAGACGCTCGAACCGTGGATTTTGATGGAAAGGTTGAAAACCCGTGGCTGGAAGCAAAGACTAAACATGTACCAGAGCTCTTGATTTTGAAAAACTGAGATAAAAATTGTTTTTGGGAGGTGCATGATTCGTCAACGAATGTTAGTAGACAACTCAATCACCTCTTACGCTAGACATGTTTCGAGGAACGGCTCCCAAGATGGGGACGATCACATCCCCTTAATCTCCTTTGTTTATCACTACCAAAGTTTTCTGATTTCTCATAAACAAAGCGTGAAGGAGGGTTTGTTGGTTGTGATTATCTTTTGTGAGCTGGGCGCACTCATGCCAGTCCCTCCTCGTATTAGGGGTTTGCAGATTAGACATGCAATCCCGGAATAAAACATGTCTAACATAAGAAGGTCATGAATTACCTACTACTTCCTCATGAGCTAAAGTAGATGCACAACACAGGAGTATTTTTGAATAATTTCGAGATGGTACAAGAAAGTCTTCATTAGGATGGCCGGTAAATACCACATAGGAAGGTATGGTGGACTCATATGGAAAAAGTGGTTTCAAGGATTTTGGATGCACAAGCAGAATTCCTCTTAGTGCGAGTGAAGGCTAGCAAAAGACTGGGAAGCGACCAACTAGAGAGCAATAACAGTCATAATCATGCAGAGCGGAAAAGTAACATTGAATTGGGCATGAAAATGATATAACTATTCTGAAATTCAAAGATCATCAAGGCATAGCAGACTTTTTAGTCTTAAACATGTGTAAGCATGTGCCAAGTCAATCCAAGAATTCTCCAAAGGGAAATACCACTTAAGTATGCCAAACCATGAACAATGCAATGCATGTAAATCATTTCAACAACACATTATGTACTCTAGCTATTTGAGATTAGCCACAAGGAAAGCATGAACACTGGGAAATCATTGTAAACATAGCACTATGTCGCTACAAGCTGGTCTCTAGATCATAAGTACATGCTTATGTAAAAAAGTAGAAACGAAAGGACTTCATACCGGTTTTTGTTGTTGCATCCCTTTCGTCGATCTTCGTCATTACTGCCTTGTCACTTGCACGGTTGAACGTAGGAAAATATAATCAAGTGAAAATGCCATCACGGACTCGAGCTGAACTCTGCAACAAAGCAAACTAAAGAGAGAAAAGAAATCTTTTTGGATTTTTCAAAGATTTAGCGAAAGAAAAAGAAAAGAGAAATCTTTTTGTTGTTTTTTCAAAATAAAAGAACAAAGAAGAACGGGCAAAAACTTCGAAAAGATCAAAGCGAACAAAATAAAAACGGATAATACAATGGAAAGGTGAGAAGGACACGTACTCCCCCAAGCTTAGGCTTTTGGCCTAAGTTGGTAGCAGCTACTGCCCCGAGGAGCCTCCTGCTCCGGGGTAATGGTAAGTCCAGGAGTCGTATGAGCCCTCCGGTGCGTACACCGAAGTCCTCGGGTCCTCCCATGAGGAAGGCCCTGCGCTCCAAGCAGAAGAAGACCCCTCGCCATGCCCGGTGAAGGTCTCTCCCTGGAAAGGTGGGAACTCACCATGCTCCTCCTCATCGGGCACAATCCCTTCCATGGGGTTATGCGGCTGGTAATGAGCCATGGACTCATCAAACTGAATTTCGTTGAAGGGCCATCCGTTCCTGCGAGTGCTATCAAACAAAAGTGGTGCAGGTAGACGGATCTCACGAGTAATGGTCTTTTCAAACCTCAAAATATAATCAAGGTTACCAAACTGGGAAGTCATGGTAACAAACTTATGCCTCTTCATAGCCGCAAGATCGAGACTTATGTATGAAAAGGGAACATCATCAGGATGCGGGGTGCGCTCAAGAGACTCAAGGATAAGTGTGGCGTAAACGCCACCATATAAATCACCTTTGTTACTGTTCGTAACAAGGCGCCGAGCAATTAAGGCACCCACATTATAATCATTCTTATCAGAGAGGGTGTTCGCATAAATAGCGAAATCTGGTGCAGAACCATTGCCCGTGTTGTAACGAGCTAACACCCCTCTAGAAAAAATATATGCAAAATACCTGAGGTTTGGAAACAGAATGCTGGAAATCTTCGTACGCCGAATGTCGGTCTCCTCCTGGCAGCAAAGGGAGTTGAAGAGGGTCCTCAACTCGGAAGGCTGCGTGGTCATCTTCGTTGTCTGACCAACGTTCGGTACACCTATTATATCACAAAACTGTGCCAAAGACATGGTTATGAGATCATTGTAAAGTTTGAACTCGACGGTTCCAGCATCATGGTTATAACAAAAAATGTTAACAAAGAAGGAGGTGAGCTTCTTGTATTGTACCACACGGCATAAAGCTAGCCGTGTCAAACCTGCATTGGCACAAAGGCCATAAAATTCCCCTTAATTCCTGCAGCTGTAAGAAAATCATCGCACGGATACATCATTGCGCATGCTGGACTTGTGTCTTCCAACAACTCCAGGGGAACATGATCTTCATTGTAGCTCACCCTAACTGCGGAGGGTGAAGCTACATCTCTAGTAACTCGATCGGAGCGCTCGGGCTTCTTCTTCCAAAGCCACCCCTTTGATTTTCCTAGCAAACTCATTTATGAAATTTTTGACAATTCACAAAAACAAGGATTTAAACAAAGTGAGTTGAGGAAAACTACTCTACTCACTTACCTAAGGCATAAACTTGCATCAAAACTTGGTAATAAATTTCTACACATGCTTACAAGCTCATATGAACAACACCAAGAACTACTAAATACTCACAAATGAAGCCACCAATCAAAAATCTAATTGGAGGGGGTGAAGGAGTTACATACCAGGGAGTGTTTGCCCAAAATCTCATCTCAAATGATGGGTCATAGAGAGAGATCGAAATTCTAGATGGAGAGCAGCGGGAACGCAAGTTCCAAGTGCAGAACTCATGTTTTGGGGAGGAAAGAAAGAGAGAGGAAGAAGAATTACCTGGACATGGGACCTGTGGCCCCCAGGCGCCCTGTGGGCGCGGCCAGGGGGCAGGCCGCGCCAGCTGGTCGCCTGGGCCACTAGTGGCCCCCCTGGTCAGCCCCAGGTGCCTCTGGGTCACTCCCGGCATGAAAATTTTTATTTTTATTTTTCTGGATTTTTTCTGACAACTTCACTGTTGAAAATTTTTCGGAGTTCAAAAAGCTGCGAAACTTTCTGAAAACTTGGAGCAGTGATTAGAGTTGTGAAGCTTCAAAAACATATAAACTTGGTACAACAAGAAAGATAAAGCTAAAAGAAATGCAAACATAACAACCTCTACTTTTTACTTATATAAAACTCATTTAATAGCAAGGTTGATCAAGTCCTACTACCAAACTAGCAATACATAGAGCAAAAAGTTTCACTTACTATGAAGCATTCATGGTACCTTTACTTTAATGAATATTGTCCCCACCATAATGGTTTTTTATTTTTGGTGCACATGTGGAGTGCAATCCCAATCACCAATCTTCACGGTCTCGATATTCTCTATAGAGTTGCGGCCATGCCTTTTGTCAATCTTCTTCGGAAAATACACCGTGTGTTCTTTATCGTTCACATTGAAAGTAACCTTTCCTTTGTTGCAATCAATAATAGCACCTGCGGTGTTAATAAAAGTTCTACCAAGAATAATAGACATGCTCCCATCCTCGGGCATGTCAAGCACAACAAAATCAGTAAGGATTAAACAATTAGCAACTTCAACGGGAACATCCTCACAAATACCAATGGGAACGACTGTTGACTTGTCAGCCATCTGAAGAGAGATATCTGCATGGATTAGTTTTTCTAAACAAAGCCTCTTGTAAAGAGAGAGGGGCATAACACTCACTCCTGCTCCAAGGTCACATAAAGCTGTCTTGACGTAATTATTCTTTATGGAACAAGGAATGGTGGGTATACCTGGATCACGAAGCTTCTCAAGAATCTTGCCACTAAAAGAGTATTTAGCAAGCATAGAAGATATTGCTTCATTAGGAACTTTTCTTTTATTGGTAGAAATATCTTTCATATATCTCGAATAGGGAGGTAACTTAATAGCATCAGTCAAAGGAATTTGAAGAAAAAGAGGTTTCATCCACTCACCAAACTTATGGTAATGCTCTTCTTCTTTAGTTTTGAGAGACTTACCTGGAAAGGGCATGGGTTTCTGTACCCATGGTTCTCTTTCCTTCCCATGTCTTCTTGCGATGAAGTCTTCTCTAGTGTATTTCTTGCGTTTGTCGGGTGCTTCTTCTTCTCGAACTTCGGGTGGATCATTCTTTTCACCATCTATTTCAGGCGCAGCACCGTCTTCAGTCTCAGCATCGGAGGTAGATATACTATTTGGATCATTGGAATTGTCAGCTTCTTTGTGCTTCTTGTTCTTCTTTGGAGAACTAACAATTTCTTCTTCCTGCATTCGAGAATCTTGCTCGATCCTCTTCGGATGCCCCTCCGGATAGAGAGGATCTTGAGTGCTAGTTCCTCCTCGGGTTTTAATCCCGAAGTCCTGTATATCCTGTTTGGCATTGTTAGTAAGAAAATATTTTTGCAGATTATAAATTTGTTCAAGCTGAGTCTGAACTATATGAAAATGCTTCACAAGACATTTAACATCATTAACTGTTCTACCTAGAACATCAAGCAAGCTTTCGATAGCAAGGGAATTATCATGCAACTGCCTTTCTATCCTCTCATTAAAGCGATTTTGCTTCATAATAAAATTATCAAGCTCATCTAAACATTGATCAGGAGGCTTACGATGAGGGATGTCACTTGCATTGAAATATAAAAGAGAGTGTACCTCTACCATTGGAGGGTGAGTGGTAGGCTCACACAACTTCTCAATAGGGGGTAGATTCTTCACGTCTTCAGTTTTAATACCCTTCTCTTTAATATAATGGTTTGCTTCTTGCATATCTTCGGGGCTTAGGACGAGCATGCCCCTTTTTTTGGTGGTGGAGGTGGTTCAGGGACGGACCAATCTTCGTGGTTCTTGGCAATCTTTCCCATTAATTCTTCTGCATAGTCCGGTGTTCTTTTCCTGAAAACACAACCAACACAACTGTCCAAATAGGATCTGGATTCATCAGTTAGACCAGCATAAAATATATCAATTAATTCATTCTTTGGGACTCCATGTTCCGGTCTAGCCTGGATCAGACTACAATACCTCCCCCAAGCTTTAGGGAGGTTCTCATCCTGCAACTGTTTAAACTTATAAATTGTTTGTAAAGCAGCATGTTGCATATGAGAAGGAAAGTACTTATCAACAAAAGAGTGAGCTAAGTCTTGAGGACTCCTAATGGAACCACATGGTAGTGCATCATACCATGCTTTAGCACCTTCCTTTAAAAATAAAGGAAGAAGCTTAGTAACATAAAAGTTTCGTATCTTTTCATCCGTAGTAAACAAGCCACCCAACTCAGTGAGTTTGGTCAGGTGTGCAATAGTATCGTCATTTTCCCTGCCATAAAAGGGGCCAGCTTCAACCATAGATATAAGTGAAAGATCAACAGAGAAATTATAATCAGGATCATTGATGCATATAGGAGACGTAGCAAAAGTAGGATCGGGAGTAATTTGTTCTTCAAGGAGTGCTTTGCTAGCAGCTTCTTTATAGCAGCAGGGTCGGAATAAGCACATTCATTAAGCTCCCTGCATAAATCATCATCAAGTATACCATAATCGTCCTCAAGGAGTATCTCCTTAAGGCCAGCAAAATCATAAGTTTTTCCAATAGGGGTTTTGGTAACAGGAATTTCAACTCTCGAGAATCGGGCAGCAGTAGCAATCTGTTCTTCGATAAAAGAACCAAGTGAACCAGTACTTTCAAAGGTAATAGAAGCATCATCAAAAGTATCGGACATAGTAACAGATTCAGTAGAAGCATCATGTGGTGGAGGTGAAGCAAACTTACTCATAACTGAAGGTGAATCAAGTGTAGCACTAGTGTTCAGAATAGTACCTTTTCTTGTACGGGATGGTAAGATCGGTACCTTGGGGTCTTCTTTCTTACCCATAGCGGATAAATTGCAGTAGGTAAAATACTTCAAGTAGACTTGTGAATAAAGCCATGCTCCTCGGCAACAGCGCCAGAAAACAGGCTTGATAACCCACAACTGTAGGGGATCGAGATAGTCTTCGCGGGTAAGATAACCCAATTTATAGATTCGACTCAAGGGGAGCCAAAGAATATCCACAAGCTTTGACAGTGGAGTTTTCAATTCCACCGCACCTGAGATACACTTACTTGCAACAAGATATTAGTAGTAACTGCGATATGGAGGTGATGATAGCAAAGATAATAGTGGTGGTGAAATAGCGACAGTAAAACAGCAAAAGCAAACAACTAGTAACCAGCAGAATTAAAACACTGTAGGCTAGGGAGATGGATGGTTGGGCGCTGCATGGATAATATACATCATTTATTTAGCTTGGGTCAAGGCACACAGAAAATCAATAATCATCTAGGCAAATATCAAACATTAGACATGTACCCCACAGGTAATTGTACGTGCTTGCAATAAGAACTTGCACAACATCTTTTGTCCTACCATCCCGCTAAGAACGGGGCCAAAAGGAACTTATGGAGATTAAGGTGCTCCTGTCAAAGAGCACCGGAACAAAGCATTAACAACCAATGGATACACGGAATCCTAAAACTATAGTCCATCCCCTTTGGTGTCCCAAGCCGTCACCTTTGGGATAGCCGGTTCCGGACTATAACAGGTGCATACAACTTGTAGATAGGATCAAGAACACAAATATATTCATGCAAACACATAGGGTTCAGATATGAAAACATGGCACTCGGGCCCAAAGTGACAAGCATTAAGAGCAACAAGTTGAAGCAAAGATGATAAACAACAATCTAGATGATAGGCAACATGCCCCCAACAATCTGATAAACTATTACATGATCTAGCTCATCCAATCCCTACCATCCCCTTTGCCTACAACAGGGAATTACTCACACATGAAAGGAGAAGTCATGGAGGGAGGATGGAGTGGTGATGATGATGACGATGGCGATGATCTCCCCTCACCGGAGGCCAAAACAACCTTCAGATTAGCCCTTCCGGAGAAGAACAGAGGGTGGCGGCGGCTCCGCGACGAGAATTGGGAAAACGACTTCTGTCTCGGGGGTTTCTCGTCATGGGAATAAATAGGGGCCTCGGTAGGGCACGAGAGGAGGGGGCAGTCGCCCAGGCGGCTAGAGGGCGCGACCCCACCCCTAGCCGCGCTAGCAGGGCGCCTGGGGCCCCCTGGCTGCCCTCTGGCCCCCTTCTGGCTCCGGGCTCATTCGGGTGCGTGGATTTTTTGGTATTTTTCTGGGAATTTTCTGAGATGTCTAAAAATCCATTTTCCTGCGCACAATAAAACCATACAGACAACTCTGCTGAAAACATCGTTAGTCCGGGTTAGTTTCGTCCAAATCATGCAAGAATGAGGGAAAAACAATAGCAGAAGTGTTTGGAAAAGTAGATACGTTTGAGACGTATCAATTGCGCTAGCGACAAATACCACAATAGCCCAATCAAGCTCGAGTCCCTCGGCACGAACTTGGAAACGATTGGTGTCAAGCAAGGTCCATGCTGCTGAGGGCTTATAGGATTAGTGCCGCCAGTTTACTGTACTGAATACGACCCTAACACATCCATTAGTGGTTAAATCTCACCATGCACCGAGCATGGAATAGTCGGGAGTGAAGTCACGCTGTGGCAAGTCCCGGCCCGACTGACAGATCAGTGGGGTCTTACCTACATGCTAGCTCGCGTGGCATATGGGGTGCAGTGTATCACAGCCCAGGTCATTTAGTTGCGGCGCGTTACCAGAATAGAGTGCAGCCACTCGAAAAACAATCGAGTGGGCTTATAGTATGTGCACCCGATCGGCTTTCGGGTGCTCACTTCGAGGAGCTGCTATAGAATGAACCCACTCGATAAACAATCGAGTGGACTTATAGTACAAGCGCCCGCGGAGCATCCGAGCGCTCAGGGGGTTCGCTGCTTTGCTCTTTTATGTCTTGCATCTTCTTGCGAGTAGTCACTCGAGCACTTTGTAGTAGAGGCGAGTAAGCACTCAAGCCTTGAAGGAGTGTTGCTTTGAATATATGGAGGGGAGTAGCCACTCGAACCCTCATAGCGTGTATCACGCTACCTTTTGCTCCGTTTAGCGGTGACATAGTGATCTTGATGGGAGTTCATTTGATGGAGTGAAATCAAGAGAGCTTGAGTCTCGAAGAGCTGGTTTGAGCTTATCTGCTTGACTGAAAGTAGTCCCGTAGGTGCGGTCAAAACGTCTCATGGCTTCGTGTGGGCGTGCGCTCAAATCTTCTGTGGTGATGGGACGTCACAAAGGCTTTGACAGCTATGAACAGTTGCGTGTCGCAATCATAGATGATGTGGTGTGGCGTGCCGTGGTAATTTTGTGGTGTGTGATGAGGGCTCCTTGTTTTTCGTGCATAGTGGGCGGCGTGGTTACTACGCTGGTTGAAATTTCCATGTCGTGTGGGGCTTCGTGGGATCGTGCCCCTTCGGTTCGGTGCCGAGATGGACGACAGATGTGCTTGTACTGTTGTGTATATAAGGGGGTTAGTGGCAAATTGGGATTTTACCTTTCCCGTGCCTTCTGCCTTCCTTGCCTTCGTTTTTCTCGCCTCCAAGCTTGCTTGGTATCCTTGTTCCAATCTTGCTTCTGCGCCCACGCTTTTCCTCCAATATGTTTGTTCCAGCGTGACATGGCCAGGCGCACCGGTGATACGTCCCAAATGTATCTATAATTTCTGCTTGCTCCATGCATGTTTTGTGTGACTTTTCCATGTTTTGCTTGAACTTTCATACACTTTTGAACCAATCTGGACTAACCTATTAACTCAGTGCACCCAGTTGCCAGTTTCTGTTTTCTGCTGTTTTTGTATTTCAGTTTTTCCCGCCATTAAAAGTGCTCCAAAAAATCCGGAAAAATCAGATAAAAAATCAGCGTCACGGAAGCTTCCGGAAACACCAAAGGAGCGAAGGGGGGCCACCACCAGGAGGCCAGGAGGGTCCCTGGCGCGGCCCCACCCTAGGCCGCGCCAGGAGGCCTCCTGGCTGCCTGGTGGGTCTCCTCGACACCCCTTCGCCTATATTTACCCCTCGGGGTGGAAACCCCTAATATCGATCTCTTTCTCGCGAACTCCCCTCTGTACCGCCGCCGCCGCCGTTTCAAGATCGAGGCTGCCTGGAGAAGCTGCCCCGGCACCCTGCCGGGAGGAGGAACCCCCTCCGGGAGACCATCCATAGCCATGGACGCCTCACGTATGTACCGTGAGTAGTTTCCCTTGGACCATGAGTCCGTGACCAGTAGCTATGTGATCTATCTCTCCCCCTTTTGTGCCTCCACTTTCGAGTCCTCGTGAGCTGCCTCACATGATCGAGGCATCTATGTAATTTCTGCTGTTGCTATGCTGAGTTTGTTGGGATCTGATGGATTATGAGACTATGTTCAGATTGTGATGAGTAATATATTTGGTTCTTCTCTTTTATATTTTGTTCTTGAGTAAATTCTTGCATGTTCTCCGTTGCGGTATTTGCTTTGGCCGAGTATTTTATTTGTAACTCCAAGAGAGAGCATTATTCTCGATGTTGGGTTCAGCCCCTCGATATCTAGCTTGAGTGACAGAAACATGAGACTAGGGGATGTGTTGTTGCCACCAGGGATAAAACAACGGTGCTTGTACGTGCGGGTGCAAGGATTGTTTACTTTACGCAAAGTTCTTTTAATGCAGTTGTCTGTTGCTTTGAGTTTACACTTTGGGTGGGATTCACAATTGATACCAGCGAGATGTTCTGGATAGATATCTCAAGGTGGATGATTCGTAGTAGATGCAGATGGATTTCGGTCTACTTACCTTGGAGTACTGCCCATTGCTTTTGAGCCCTTCCTTTCTTTGCAGCATAGTTAGCATTGCGGTGCCTTCATAATCCTGTCAATTGCCCAACTGTGATTTGTTTACCTCGATAGCACTTTTATCGTCTTTTGGGAGAGAGACATCACTAGTGAAAATCACGAGACCCCGGTCCATCTTCACATTATTGTTTACACCCTTAATTTACTTTCAGTCTTTACTTTCAGTTGCCACTATTTTTATCTCTTGTGTTGATCCTTTGTAAACAGCATGGTCGGAGGAATTGACAACTCCTCTGTACTCGTTGGGAGCAAAGTTATTTGTTGCTGTGTGCAGGTCCACGTCAACCGCCTAAATTCTGGCGCCGTTGTCACCTTCTTGTATCTCTTGGAGTCCTACTGGTTCGATAACCTTGGTATCTTCACTGAGGGAAATTTGCTGCTACGCTACATCTCACCTTCCACTTGGGGTAACAAACGAGGAGTGAGAAAACTATCCTCACCGTATCAACCGGTCAATGGTATCCTTCAAGATTCCGTGCGTTAGATTTGACGTCTCTGGTGGCGGATGGGATTGTCGCAGAGGGCGCTGTTCGGATCCCTGGCGAAGAAGAGGTGCCTGCGCCCCATGGTGATGAGCGGGTATACTTTTAGAGTTTCTCCAAGCGCGATTTTTCTCTCCCCCTCCATCCTTTTGTTCGGGGCCTGCTGTTTGTCTTTCAGCTGTAGTTGCATGATCTTACCCCCAATGGGATTCTTCAATTAACGTGTTTCATCATGCCGTGTGGGTGTTTCTTGGGGGTTTACCCTCATTGGGGTCTCTGGAGGCACCTCTTCAATGTGAAGAGGACCTGTGGTGATTATCTTGTTGGAGGTGCCGCCATCTCCATAAAGGATAAAGTTGCGTACTTCGACCCGGAGAAGTTGGATTCCGTCCAAGGGTGGCGGAAAAAGTGGTTTTACTTGAGGGATCATACTGCCCCCGGCCAACAATACGGGTTAGCGTTGTTTGATTCTGGTGCACGAGCGCTGCGGTGGGAGTCTTGGGAGCATGAGTTGACGCCTGCTGAATTGGAGGTGGTGGAGCCCATGGCACAGTCGGTCGCAGATCTTAATAAGAAATTGACCGTCCTACAGCTCATCGCCGTCTTCCTGAAGAGGTGTGTTAAGCCGCTGCAGCATCGAGTTCGTCCGATGTGGCAATATTCTAGATTCGAGGAATCAATGAGGTGTCTTCACGACGACGTCTCGAGTCGTGATCTTTTGGCTCGAGTACAGCGCATAACCAAGTGTTCGAGTACCACACTCGCTTGCACTGTGGCTCCGTATTCTGCTGCTCTGCCACCCCCACAGGTATGATTTTGCTTATGAGTGTGTAATTGTGCCTTTCTTGTTGCGCTTGTTTTGTTACCTGATTTTCTTGTTCTCAGGGTTCCAACCGTTGCGCCTGCTTCTTCTGCGGATGCCTCGGTGCCAGTTCCTCCCATGGCTGCTCCTGGATCTGTTGTCGGGGGTGAATCAGACACTATGACGACTCCTAAAGTGGCGAGCGTGGGTGCTATTCCTGTGGGCGATCCACTTGACGGTGCTCAATTTCCTACTGCTGATGCTGCTCCGCCTTTGAGTGCTCCTTCCGCATCTGCTTCTACCTCCTTCGCATGTAAACTAGAGACGAAGGGGCTTTCTGTGGAGGAAAAGGTGGCTTTCTTTGACCGTATGTCTTGACAGGTAATTTTCGTCTTCGTTTTCCCTGTTCCTTCGACTTCTAATATTTTAATTTATCGAGTGCGCGACATCGCTTCTGATGGGAGTAGCCCCCGAGGCTATGAGCAATCATTTTGTGATTGGTCGTAGTCTTAAAATTTGCGTGTTTACTGACTTTGGCATGCTTCTTCTACTGTTGTAGCCACTCTACAAGGTGTGCGAGCGCGTCTTGAACGAGGTTGATCGGTACCGATTTGGTCGTGACGAGTCTCAGGCCAAGCTGGACAAGATGGCTAGTTAGTGTCTTCTTTGCTTTTTGCGTATTTATCTTCTCATTTGGCAAGCTTTTATATGTGTCGCTCTTTTGTGTAGCACGGACGAAGAAAGCTAAGGCGCGGGCTGCCGAGTTGGAGGGCGAGCTTGTGCTGCTTCATAGCAGTCTGGAGGCAAAGGAGCAGGAACTGGAGCTACATCGTGCTGAGGTCGGGCGCCTTCGTCAGGTGGAGGAGTGGCTGCAGCACACCGAGCATGCCGAGGCTTGTGAGGCTGAGCGCCTTCGCGTCCTTGCGAGTGCTCTTGGAGGTGATACTTTCTTTCAATAGTTATTTACTGTTGATGTGGACTCTTTGCTAGATGCTGTCGAGTGCGTTTGATATAGGCGTTGTTGGGGTTGAATCTGCTGGCACTGCTTCTGAGGGATCCAATGCTCTGTGTGGAGATGTTAACGCCATGGAGACTGTCGTGAAGTCTGCAAAGGTTGCTGCTGACGATGCTTCGACTGTCCTTGAGTTGGTACACGACGTCGTGTTTCCAGATCGTGAGGTACCTCGAGGTCTTGGGCCTTTGTCGAGTGCCTTCGACAAAGAGGGCGGCTTCCTGGAGAGCTTCACTCGGGACAACGTGGTGAGTAGTTTCGAGGCTGCGTTCATGGTTCTTATGGGCCATGACGTGTCTGTCGATTACGAAATTATCGTGTCAAGTGTCCCTGAGTGCACTGAGGAGCAAAGTCTTTGGGCTTCAGAGTTGGCGCGCCGTTTACAGAAGGTTGTGGCGGAATATGCGCGCGCCCAGGAGGATGCTGAGTAGCTGTAGATTTTGTTGTATCTTTTGCACTGTCTCCCCTGTTGGGGTGCTTGTGTAATGAACTACTTTGATATTTTGAAGCATGCTTGGGAATTCTGTGTTGATTTGCAACCCTCGGGGCCGTTTTGACTTCTGGGTCTGGACTTCTTCTGTTTCTCATGCGATAGGCTGCTCCAAGTGTTTCTCGTGTGACGAGGGGGTGACCCCACGACTCCTGTGGATGAGCCTACCCGGTGTACCAGAAGACGGAAGGCCTACAAATATGCCGCCTGGGCCCAGCCTTGGCCCATTAGTGGCACCGACGTAGGAGTCCACGAGTCATAAGGAAGGTGTAAACTTACCGTATGGAACAAGATCATGGTTAGGAAATCTCATCTGTAATCAGGACGGACTCCTCGAGACCTAGCCTAGTATATAAGGGCTAGGAGGGGAGACGTCGAGATCAAGCAATACACAATCTATAACCTAGCCTTGCACGCACCAGCCTCGGCTTCCCTGTAATCGCCATCTTCCAATCAATAATATCGAGCAGGAACGTATCATCCTGTTAGCCGACGAGCTTATCGTCCAACCTGTGCCTCTCATGACTAACCCAGGGTCCCTGACCATGGGATTTGCCGGGGTACATCCTCGTCAATTGGCGCCGTCTGTGGGAACCGCACAGGTTGGGAACGCGATCTCGGCGGCCTCATCAGCATCTTCAACACCTACCAGCGCGACGACTCCACCAGCGCTCTTCGATCCGACGACCCAGGCGGAATCCGATCTGTTCGGGTCCCTTGGTTTCACTGCCCACCTTTCGAATCTCCGACCAACTTTCGCCGATCTTCGCTCCCGCATCAACCTGATCTTCAGAACATATCAGATCTACATCAACCACTGGGGCACCCTCCGTCTCACAGACGATGCCCGAACACGCGCGACGACATCTACAGCAGCAATCGACACAGTCACCACCCGCGCGACCACCCTCCAGGCCAGCCGCGACTGCCCACCCAAACAAAGGCTCCGCGTCACCCACGATCACTCGACTGGACTCTCGACCCGGAAAAGCAGCATCTCATGCACGAGCAACAAGGCAGCCAGGGCACCATCCCAGTTGTTCATGGCAGAAGTCGACGCGCCACCAGCAAACGGCGAGGGCCAGGACGGCGATTCGAACACCCGCCAAGCCAACGGCGACACAAAGGCGCCCGGAACCACCAATAAGATCGTCGTGAAGCTGGGAGACGTGGGAAGCATACCAATGAAAGTACCAAAAGGACAAGAACAGAGCAACCACAAGAGAGACAAGCCATCAAACAGTAAGCAACAAACCCCGAGTGCGGCGGTGGATGACCCAACCAAAGAGAGAATCTAACTGACCAAAGAATCAATGGCCAAGGTAAAATACGCAGTCGAGCACGGGAAGTTACTATCGGCCAGCGCAACAAGGAACGAGCTCAGGGCATATAACAAATTGGCAAGCAAGCTAACCCGGCAAGCGAGACAACAACGCCTAGATCTGGAGAAGCAAGAAAGGGCGTCCGCCGAGCAGAAAAGCACTCGCAAGCCACCTCCAAGAGACGACTCCCCGGATCACGACTCTCCTCTCCGCAATAAATCGAAATTTAGCAACCTGCGACGAACTGACAAGAAGAGAGTGGTCCGGAAGCTCGAGGACGACTTAAAGCTAGAAGAGGAGGACGACGAAGAGGAACCCCTCACACCAGCAGAAGCCCTTATAAGCGCTCGAGACTACCTATCCCGCGCCCAGAGGAACAGGAAGAACAGACCAGACTGCAACACTTCAATAGCCTTACAGATAATGAAGGACGCCATCGCCGCCTCAGCACCCAAAAAATAAAATGCAAGGCGACCGACGCGCACAAGGACACCAGACAGGGACCCCAACTCACCCGAGGACGTCGACAGCAGCGGCAACTGGCGCAAACGCTCCGGAAAAAATAGGAAACACGACAGCGACGACAACGACAACAGGCGCCGCAGCAGCCGACGAGACGTGCGCGACGACATCACACAGGACAAAGTCCACCGCAGCAGACGAAGACGCGCAGCACGCGAAGAGTACTCGGACGAAGAAATCTTCGACGAAGAAATCGAGCCATGCGGAGTGCTATGCTTCACGCATTCCATACGCGAGACGCGAATGCCGAGCGAGTTCAAATTGAACTCCACAACGCTCAAATACAATGGACTCGAAGAGCCAGAGGCGTGGCTCGACGACTACTTAACAACAGTCAAGTTCCAGCGAGGGACGAACGTCACGGCAATGCAGTATGTGCAGCTCATGCTCGAGAGCTCGACAAGACACTGGTTGAAGAACCTCTGGCGAGGATCCATCAACTCATGGAGGCAGTTCCGTGAAGCCTTCATAGAAAACTTCAAATCCACATACAAGAGACCGACATCACTCGAGGACCTGCGGGCATGCAAGCAAGGAACCAGGGAAACCCTGTGAGCCTACATCCAGCGGTGGACCATACTCAAGAATTCAGCAGAAGACATATCAGACGAAAGCGCAATCGACGCGTTCAGGTGAGGCCTGCAGCGCATCGAATTCAAGGAACAGCTCGGACAGATGAAAGTCCAAACACTCGAACGGCTGCTGGAGCAAGCCAACAGCTGGGTGGACGGCGAGGATTCCGTTCGCAACAAAACAAAAATCCACATCACACGCTCAGAACACGACTACGACTGCCACAACGGAGAAAGAGGACTCGACCGTCGAAGGTAGCGACCCAGGCGCAACTTCTACGACGATAGAGGACCCGACATGGTCGCCGCAGGCTTCCCAGATGACAGAGATGACAGGCATCGCGACGACGGCAGGACACAGCGCGGAGACAACCTCGAAGATGCGCCCCAAGCTCAGAAACGAGATTGGAGGACGAGGCAGCCGTGCAACAGCACCAGAACATACCGGTCGGCCAAAGAACAACTCGACGGACCGTGCTCGATACAAGGATTTAGAAACGAACGAGGGGAGCTCAGATCAGGACACACCCTCAGGAACTGCTGAAGCTTCAACGAGTTGGCGGAGGAAAAAAGCCGATCCGCGAAAAGAGCGGCCCAGCCACTCGCAAGCATAGCAGTCGGGCCCATCACCCACGGCTGATACGGTGAGGATAGTTTTCTCACTCCTCGTTGGTTACCCCAAGTGGAAGGTGAGATGTAGCGTAGCAGCAAATTTCCCTCGGTGAAGATACCAAGGTTATCGAACCAGTAGGACTCCAAGAGATACAAGAAGGTGACAACGACGCCAGAATTGAGGCGGTTGACGTGGACCTGCACACATCAACAAATAACTTTGCTCCCAACGAGTACAAAGGAGTTGTCAATTCCTCCGGCCTTGCTATTTACAAAGGATCAACGCAAGAGATAATAATAGTGGCAACTGAAAGTAAAGACTGAAAGTAAATTGAGGGTGTAAACAATAATGTGAAGATGGACCGGGGTCCCGTGATTTTCACTAGTGATGTCTCTCTCCCAAAAGACGATAAAAGTGCTAGCGAGGTAAACAAATCACAGTTGGGCAATTGACAGGATTATGAAGGAACCACAATGCTAACTATGCTGCAAAGAAAGGAAGGGCTCAAAAGCAATGGGTAGTACGCCAAGGTAAGTAGACCGAAATCCATCTGCATCTACTACGAATCATCCACCTTGAGATATCTATCCAGAACATCTCGCTGGTATTAAGTTGCGAATCCCACCCAAAGTGTAAACTCAAAGCAACAAACAACTGCATTAAAAGAACTTTGCGTATAGTAAACAATCCTTGCACCCGCAGGTACAAGCACCGTTGTTTTATCCCTGGTGGCAACAGCACATCCCCTAGTCTCATGTTTCTGTCACTCAAGCTAGACATCGAGGGGTTGAACCCACAATCGAGCATAACGCTCTCTCTTGGAGTTGCAAATAAAATACTTGGCCAAAGCAAATACCGCAACGGAGAACATGCCAGAATTTACTCAAGAACAAAATATAAACGAGAAGAACCAAATATATTACTCATCACAATCTGAACATAGTCTCATAATCCATCAGATCCCAACAAACTCAGCATAGCAACAACAGAAATTACATAGATGCCTCGATCATGTGACGCAGCTCACGAGGACTCGAAAGTGGAGGCACAAAAGGGGGAGAGATAGATCACATAGCTACTGGTCACGGACCCATGGTCCAAGGGAAACTACTCACGGTACATACGGGAGGCGTCCATGGCTATGGATGGTCTCCCGGAGGGGGTTCCTCCTCCCGGAGGGTGCCGGGGCAGCTTCTCCAGGCAGCCCCAATCTTGAAAGGCGGCGGTGGCGGTACAGAGGGGAGTTCGCGAGAAAGAGATCGATATTAGGGGTTTCCACCCCGAGGGGTAAATATAGGTGAAGGGGGGGGGTATCGAGGGGACCCACCAGGCACCCAGGAGGCCTCCTGGCGCGGCCTAGGGTGGGGCCGCGGTAGGGACCCTCCTGGCCTCCTGGTGGTGGCCCCCCTTCGCTCCTTTGGTTCCGGAAGCTTCCGTGACGCTGATTTTTTATCAGATTTATCCGGATTTTTTGGAGCACTTTTAATGGCCGGAAAACCTGAAATACAAAAACAGCAGAAAACAGAAACTGGCAACTGGGTGCACTGAGTTAATAGGTTAGTCCAAATTGGTTCAAAAGTGTATGAAAGTTCAAGCAAAACATGGCAAAGTCACACAAAACATGCATGGAGCAAGCAGAAATTATACATACGTTTGGGACGTATCAACATCCCCAAGCTTAATTCCTGCTCGTCCTCGAGTAGGTAAATGATAACAAGCATAATTTCTGTGGTGACATGCCACACAACCATAAAAGGACTTTTAAGTAAAGCAATCAAAGCATGCAATTCAATTCAAGTCTTAACAAGCAAAAGTCTATATTAGAATTGACACAAGCAACAAAAGAACAAAAGGTGCAAGAGCTCTTGCTGTCCGTGAATCGAATGTCTCCAGATGGTGTTTGCGTGCAAGCAAGGGATAGGGAAATACGAGAGAGAAAATAAGGTTGTTGAGAACAACTATCTACTAAAGTTTCATACTTGGTCTCCTTTGGATTCTTATCTGGACTCGTCCCCAGACCACTAGCCAGGTACAAGTCAAACTGATCCACTCCCTTTCGATATTTTGAGCACTCATGCAATGTATGAGCGTGAGAAAGAAAGTTGACACCTAAAATGCGAAACAGAAAGGTGGAGGAGGAAGACAAAAAGGTGTGAAAGGCTCACATCAATGAGGACAATCATAGGCGAGAGAAGGCCATATGATAGATATGATGTGAGGAGTAGGGATTGCCATACAACGGATGCACATGTCAGCTAAAATCTCTCCAAGGGAACTAGTGGGGGTGCATCTAACTTGCTTGCTCAAGAAGACCTAGAGCTCGTTTGAGGAGGCTCATCATTGGAATATACAAGCCAAGTTCTATAGTGTGAAGGGTCCCCACATAGCTATATGCATGATGATGATCTCTATGGAGTACAAGGGATAGAAGATGAAGTACTAGTGTGGATCTCTCAAAAGGAATAGTAGTATGCCCCCTTCTCTCTTTTTATTTTTCTCTTTTTCTCCTTTTTATTTTATTTTTTGGTGGCCTCAATGGCTCTTTCTATTTAACTCTCATTTGTCCTCTTTGGGATCTTTTGATTTTGTCCTCTTTGGGATCTTTACCTCACTTTAGGGGCAATACTCTATATTTTACAAGAATATAGGAGATCTTTCACACTTTACAAAGGTACTCACATAAAGAAAATATAACTATAATGATGCAAATGTATGCCGCTGCCAGTGTAGCAGGAACATGTATGACATGAAGATCAAGTCATGAGAAGGTGGATGTTGCATGGCAATGTATCTCGGAAAGGCTATGGAAATGCCTTGTAGGTAGGTATGGTGGCTGTTTTGAGGAAAGATATAAGGAGGTTTATGATGACAGAGCGTATCATGCCAATGGTTTGGATGCACCGGCGAAGTATGCGCCAACTCTCGAGGTGAGAAAGGGCAATGCACAGTACCGAAGAGGCTAGAAAAAGTATAGGTGGGTGGAAGTGTCAACTTTCGAATACTCACATTAGTCTGAAGAACTCATGCACTTATTATCGGTAACTCTCAATCTAATCAGGAGGTTCACAAAGATACATGTACCCCGAGGAGGAGTGTATGGGGGTTTGGTTATCCTTGCGCATCCTCGACTCATGGTACGTGAGTGTACTCTAATATTCGAACCCTCCAGAGGTTAGTGATCCATCTAGTAGCTAGAGTTGTCAACAGGGGTTTTTGGTTTTCGAAAAACACACGGATTGCCCAAAATACGACATCTATCACTAATAGGCAAGATCTCTTGACACCATAAGTTCAAACACTACTCTAGTCAATACCTCAAAACTATTGCAAGTTACTACTACAAAAAGAATAGCAACTTTAACTACCTACTTTCAGTCAAGACACAGAACTCAGTGCAACAGGCAAACTCTCTAACAAGATAAAACATGCAACCTATAGAAAGTTCAACCTAAGACAAAAGAAAATCTCTAGAAAAACTAAAGCACTACAACTAAACAGAACAACAGCTAAGAAAAGAAAAAGAACAACTCACAGCTAAAAGAATAAGCATGCAAATCCTATGAGGAGTTCTAGTTCAAGTGGAGCGTGTTTCTCTCCCACACAAAAGAGTAAGTTGGGGTCTAACTTGTTACTACAGAAAAGAAAACAAAATAAAACTAAAAACAAAACCTAAGAGCGAGACGCTCCAAGAAAAGCACATAACGCATGAAGTGATAAAAATATAGTGCAACGAGAGACGAACTGATAATTGTTGATGAAGAAGGGGATGCACGGGGGCATCCCCAAGCTTAGACGCTTGAGTCTCCTTGAATATTTATTGGGGGTGCACATGGGCATCCCCAAGCTTGAGCGTTTGACACTCCTGAATCTTCTTTAATCATCCTCCATCGCGCACTTGAAAACTCCCTTCATACATAACTCATTGTAGGCTGATTAGAGAGGTTAGTACCCTAATAAAATAATTTTCCTCCACTGAAAATAAAGATTTCCAGGAAGAGCTACTTTTTCTCAAGATTGCCAAAAGGTTTTTGCAAAGAAAAAGCAAGCTTAAGGTTTGCAAAAGTGAAGATAGACAAAACCTGGCAGAATCTGTGAAAAACAGAACATCAGATAGAAACGAATTTTTTAGGGGTACTTATGCAACTGAAATCAAAATACTCAGAACATACAGAAGTTTATCAATTGTATAGAGCACGCTGTGTAAAAATTTCAGCTCAAAAAGATGAACTGGGATTTTTCTCTGATTTTTCTAGTCACGAGGACAGAATCTGTTTTCTGGACAGCATGTCACAACTTTTACTTCCCTTGCCATATGAGGCTAAACTTGGCACAAAACTTGAAAAGTAAAGATACAATGATGTTTCTACAGTAGTAAAAATCATCTAGACCACTAAGAACAGAACAAAAGCAAAAATAAAAACCTAAATTCGTTGCGGGCTGCCTCCCGAAAGCGCTTCTTTAGAGCCATTAGCTAGGCTTAAAGCAGAAGATCAAGTCTTTTCAAAATCATCGGAAGGTTCACCAAGGATTTCAAAAGGGTTTTCAATAAGCTCATCCTTGTTCTTCCGAGGGAAGAGGTACGTACCTTTTGCCTTACCACGCAAACGTATTTGTCATTTACCTATATCAATGAAGCCTTTCATGGCTCGGAGGAAGTCCCTTCCGAGCACTATATTTCCTTTGTTGGCCTTCATGATGGCAAAGTCAATCTCTACACTCCTTTTAAGAAACATGACCTGGACGTCTTTTAATCTTCCCTGAATCTCAAAAATATCACCATTAGAATGTTCATGGAAAGATGGAAATTTGTCCATGCTTGCAAGGTACAAAGAATCATAAATAAAGCTTGGCATTATAGAAACTGTAGATCCAATGTCACAAAAAGCAAGGATGTTTTGATTAGAGATAACAACCCTAACAAAAGGCTCCCAGTCATTTTCTATTTCCAAAATCTCCTCTCTAGGGGGATTTAACTTCTCTACTCCTTTTAAGTCTAGAGTATCAAGTCTCTTCTCAATAGTAGCAATTCTGTCTACAACAGTGTCAAGACCATCATAAAAAAAATAACCAGATAAACCTTGTATAATTTCAAGAGCTCTAGCTTCATCACACTCTAAAAAGTCTCCTTCAGCTATAAGATCAAGAGAGTGCTTACACCACTTAAAAAGGCCAAAGTAAAAAATTCTAAGAACAATTCTTATAGGTAACCAAGGCACATTTGCCTTATGTGCTTCAGAAATTCTGTCCCATGCCTTCTTCATATTCTCCCCGTTCCTTTGATGGAAATCAAAGACTTCGGATTCCCTCATAGTACCAACTCCTAGCATACTTAACCACACAACAAGGGTAACATGTATTTTTGGTATTTTTGATTAAGGACACAAAAGTAAAAACTGAAAGGTAAACTAACAAGACTAAAAAGCAAAGATAAAAGATAGTGTGCAACTCCCCTATCTTGTAGACTGGAGTCCCCGGCAACGGCGCCAGAAATTAGCTTGATACGGTGAGGATAGTTTTCTCACTCCTCGTTGGTTACCCAAAGTGGAAGGTGAGATGTAGCATAGCAGAAAATTTCCCTCGGTGAAGATACCAAGGTTATCGAACCAGTAGGACTCCAAGAGATACAAGAAGGTGACAACGGCGCCAGAATTTAGGCGGTTGACGTGGACCTGCACACAGCAACAAATAACTTTGCTCCCAACGAGTACAGAGGAGTTGTCAATTCCTCCGGCCTTGCTGTTTACAAAAGATCAACGCAAGAGATAATAATAGTGGAAACTGAAAGTAAAGACTGAAAGTAAATTGAGGGTGTAAACAATAATGTGAAGATGGACCGGGGTCCCAAGATTTTCACTAGTGATGTCTCTCTCCCAAAAGACGATAAAAGTGCTAGCGAGGTAAACAAATCACAGTTGGGCAATTGACAGGATTATGAAGGCACCGCAATGCTAACTATGCTGCAAAGAAAGGAAAGGCTCAAAAGAAATGGGCAGTACGCCAAGGTAAGTAGACTGAAATCCATCTGCATCTACTACGAATCATCCAACTTGAGATATCTATTTAGAACATCTCGCTGGTATTAAGTTGCGAATCCCACCCAAAGTGTAAACTCAAAGAAACAGACAACTGCATTAAAAGAACTTTGCGTAAAGTAAACAATCCTTGCACCCGCAGGTATAAGCACCGTTGTTTTATCCCTGGTGGCAACAGCACATCCCCTAGTCTCATGTTTCTGTCACTCAAGCTAGACATCGAGGGGCTAAACCCACAATCGAGCATAACGCTCTCTCTTGGAGTTGCAAATAAAATACTTGGCCAAAGCAAATACCGCAACGGAGAACATGCAAGAATTTATTCAAGAACAAAATATAAAAGAGAAGAACCAAATATATTACTCATCACAATCTGAACATAGTCTCATAATCCATCAGATCCCAACAAACTCAGCATAGCAACAACAGAAATTACATAGATGCCTCGATCATGTGAGGCAGCTCACAAGGACTCGAAAGTGGAGGCACAAAAGGGGGAGAGATAGATCACATAGCTACTGGTCACGGACCCATGGTCCAAGGGAAACTACTCACGGTACATACGGGAGGCGTCCATGGCTATGGATGGTCTCCCGGAGGGGGTTCCTCCTCCCGGCAGGGTGCCGGGGCAGCTTCTCCAGGAAGCCCCGATCTTGAAACGGCGGCGGCGGCGGTACAGAGGGGAGTTCGCGAGAAAGAGATCGATATTAGGGGTTTCCACCCCGAGGGGTAAATATAGGCGAAGGGGGGTGTCTAGGGGACCCACCAGGAAGCCAGGAGGCCTCCTGGCGCGGCCTTGGGTGGGGCCGCGCCAGGGACCCTCCTGGCCTCCTTGTGGTGGCCCCCCTTCGCTCCTCTGGTGTTTCCGGAAGCTTCCGTGACACTGATTTTTTATCTGATTTTTCCGGATTTTTTGGAGCACTTTTAATGGACGGAAAACCTGAAATACAAAAACAGCAGAAAACAGAAACTGGCAACTGGGTGCACTGAGTTAATAGGTTAGTCCAAATTGGTTCAAAAGTGTATGAAATTTCAAGCAAAATGTGGCAAAGTCACACAAAACATGCATGGAGCAAGCAGAAATTATAGATACGTTTGGGACGTATCAACTACGCACCACCAGACCCTCCCCTACCAGCAAGGTAAGTGGCCGCAATCCAGCAACGGCGCAGGACACCAGATGCAGAGGAGCAGTACACAGAAGCCCACGGCAGGATTTACATGATACAAGAAGGCAAGCCTTCAAATAGGCAACAGAAGCAGGTCACAAGACAAGTCTTCCTCGCAGCCTCCTCACACCCCGCCATCCCGGAGTACTTGCGCCGGTCCGAAACATATATTACCTTCTCTCGAGAGGACCACCCGCCTGCCATCCCTCGACCAGGACATGCCGCACTAGTGCTCGAGGCCAGAATAGGGAACTACGACATGTCACGAGTATTCATGGACGGCGGCAGCGGGATCAACATTATCTTTACAAGGACACTAGAAGAAATGCTAATCCAGAGCTCCGCGCTGAAATCCTCAAGCACAACCTTCCACGGAATTGTGCCAGGAAAAGCGGTCTACCCCCTGGGAAAGATAAGCCTGGAAGTGGTCTTTGGTGAAGCGGCCAACTTCCGCAAGGAGATCCTAGACTTCGAAGTGGTCGACTGGAAATCGCAGTACCACGCAATCCTCGTACGACCAACCTTCGCCCACTTCATGGCAGTACCTCATTACGCCTACCTTAAGCTAAAGATGCCAGGGCCTCACGGTGTCATCACAATCAGCAGCAGCTTCGTCCGGTCCGACAGCTGCGACAAGGAATTCCACAAGATATCAGAGGCCTTTGGAGCCCACCAAGCCAGCGAGACCACGGGACTGTCCTCATCAGACCCCCCCATTCTTACCAAATGTAAGAGACACCAGGAAGAATATTGAAAAATGTTTTTCCAAAAATTGATCCGTTGGCACTCGGGGGCTCGCCGCAGCAGCCACCCCCCGAGGCGTTCTTCGCAATCGCGACTTAAACAAAATTGGCACTCGGGGATTCGCCGCAGCAGCCACCCCCCGAGGTGTTCTTCGCAATCACGACTTAAACAAAATTGGCACTCGGGGGCTCGCCGCAACAGCCACCCCCGAGGCGTTCTTCGCAATCGCGACTTAAACAAAATTGGCACTCGGGGGCTCGCCGCAACAGCCACCCCCGAGGCGTTCTTCGCAATCGCGACTTAAACAAAATTGGCACTCGGGGGCTCGCCGCAACAACCAGCCCCCAAGGCGTTCTTCGCAATCGCGACTTAAAAAAATTGGCACTCGGGGGCTCGCCGCAACAGCCACCCCCCGAGGCGTTCTTCGCAATCGCACTTAAACAAAATTGGCACTCAGGGGCTCGCCGCAGCAGCCCCCCTCGAGGCGTTCTTCGCAATCGCGACTTAAACAAAATCGGCACTCGGGGGATCGCCGCAGCAGCCACCCCCGAGGCATTCTTCGCAATCGCGACTTAAACAAAATTGGCACTCGGGGGCTCGCCGCAGCAGCCACCCCCCGAGGCGTTCTTCGCAAATCGCGACACACAAGGGCTCGCCACAGCAGCAAAACCATTTATCCACAATACACCAAGAAGAAGCATATACAAAGGAAGGAAGAATCTAACCCCCAGGGTCTATCTTCTCCTTAATCAGGGCACCCAAATAACGATCGTTCTCTTCACAGACTCGCTCCACAACTCGGTGCGCAGGCTCATCGACCGCAGAGTAATGCTCATTGATCGGGCAATCCGTGCCGCCAGGAGGACCCCCACCACGTGAGAAATATCAGCTCCCGGCCAATGACTATGGACCAAGCCCAAAGCAGCACGGGCTCCAGCATGAATCTGGTGATTCATCACGCGACGCAGCTCTGCAGGCTGAGAAAATACGCGGCAAAGCGTCTCTAAGGACGACGGCACCACCTTCAGCGGATAAAACTCAGCATGGATCCTACCCAGCACCTGCCGGCAGTACCGCAGAGCAGCCGGCACCCGCTCAGCTCGAAGACGAAGCACAACAAATGCTCGAGCATGATCCACATCTTCCCAGAAAGGATTGCTCACCTGTACTTCAGGATCGTCCATGTCACATCCCAACTTTTACTCTTCTTGTTAATCTAGTTAACCAAAAATTAGAGCCAACAAAAAAAAAACCTTGCATGAAATGTTAGGTCGTGTTTCAATGCTTGAACTTGTGTGCTTAGGGTTAGTCATGTTGTTGCTTGATGATGCACTTATGATGATGATCATTTTGTGTTGCATGTGCCTAATGTCTGCCATGCATGCAACTCCTCTTGAGATTATCTTAAAAATGGTAACTTGTCAAATTCTAAAAACCCTTGGTGCTAACACCTAGTAAATTTTCTATATAGTATTAACACTAAAAGTTTTAGCCACTACAAAAATCCCTAGGCATCAACCTTTTGGTTGTTTCTAATAACTAAAATATTTATCAATAAAAACTCCTAGCTACATAAAATCATAAGGAAATGCATGCATGATCTTTATATCTAACCTAATAATAATAACAACAATAACAATAATACCAATAATAAAAGAGTTTTGTATTATTTTTATTATTTTATCTCTTAAAAAAATATGTGTTTGGTGCTAAAAAAGAAGAAGAGAAAACACCCTAACTACCCCCCCCACTAATCTCTCTCCCCTGATCTCTCTCTCCCGTAACCCCCCCCCTCTCTCTCACGTATCTCTCTCTCCCTCTCCATGGTATTCTCTCTTCTCTCTCAAACTCCCCACCTGTCAGCCCCATGGCCTTCACGTGCCCAACCAGGGGCCATCTCAAGGATCGCCCCCGTGGCCTGGCACCCCGAGTGTACCCCCAACCCTTGGCTGCGATGTGACCGGAGGTCTCCCCCGTGGAATCGACCCGCTCCCTCTCTCTCACGAGCTCGCCCACCTCCTGTCTTCTCCAATGGCGCCCGAGGCCACGGATCGCCAGCTTGGCTCTCCCTCCCGTTGCAGCCCCGCTCCTCTCGGCTATAAAAGGAGGCCACCCCGGCTCTCCTCTCCCCACTCGCCACACATCACCACACCACCCCGCTCGTCCGTTTGACAGCCCGAGCAGAAGGAAGAGGAGAAGAAGAGGTTGGAGGAGAAGAGGAGGAGGGAAGCCAGAGGAGGAGGAGGAGGGGAGGCCGGAGCTCCGCCTCTCTGCCTCACGCCGGAGCCGCCGGCGAGGGACCAGAGGAGCCGCCCCAAGCACCCCACTGCCCCAACGTCTACCCCGAGCCGACGCCGCTTCCGACGACCGCAGCCGCCTCCGAGCCCCAAAAACGGGACCCCTGCCCCAAACCGCACCCCCGACGCCCCTCGCCGTCACCTGCAGCCGCCCGGAACGGCTCCCCCGGTGAGCTCCCGTTTCCTGCTGTACACATGGCGCCGTTTTTTTTCCGCGATGCATGCCATGTTTTAGGGCAAAAATGGAACCCCCTCGACCCCCCTACCTCCGCCGCCCCCTGCCTCCGGCCATCGGAGGGCCGCCGGCGAGGTCCTCCCCCTCCTCTGTCCGCCATGGGAGCCACACCCGTTCCTGCCCTAGCGGGAGGAAGAAGAAGCCCCCTGGCCGTTCGATCACACTTGATCCAACAGCCAGGAAAGCCCCATACCCCCTCGTTTAAAAAAAAACGCTGTCGCGCTACGCTGGGCTCTGCCCGCGAAAAAAAAGGGAACTTTGCCCGTGGGCGCCAGATAGCCGGGCCAGCCTGCGTTTTCCTTTTCCTTTTTCTTTTACCAGCAACACCATTTTATTTCTAGAAGATTAAATACAACTCCAAATTCAGTGAAACAAATTTTGTTGTGTGCATAAAATTAATATCTATAATTCTGCATGTTTAGAATAATTTTTGTGCAGTGCCAAAATAATTGCTTTAGTTTTTATTAGTTTATTGTGCTTTTTAGCAGCTAAGAATAGTTTTAGTTAAATCCTTGTTGACTCTAAAAATGTGTTGTTGACTTGTTTATACTCCTATGATTATACTTTATTTTTCTGTATGATTAGAATTGTTGTTTGTTTAAATAAAATTAATGATCATATTACTATTATTGCTAGCATTCCATGTTAGGATAATTTTAGTTTATTCTTTGTTAATCAATCAAATAGGTTAAAAATTTATTATGCTTGTGTTTGGACAGTAGCTAATTATGGTTGTTATTGAAATAAATTTAAGCATGATCTAAAGTTATACAAAAGTAACTTGTGTAAAATCCCTTGTGGTGTATGGCATAAATTTTGCTTAGCCCTATGAACTTGTTACATCACCACTAAAATTTTTGCTCACCTGTGTTAATCCTAATATGATTGCTTGGTATGCCTCATTTGTTGTTTGATTGGGTGCCAAGTGATTGTTATGTTGGTTGAGTGTTGCTTGGAATTAAAGTGATTGTAATGAGTGTTATTTTTCCGCAACGTGTAGACGAGACGCCTGACGTTGCAGGTGAAGACTCCTTCCAAGCCGAAGAAGCCGTACCGGGAGACATCGCCGAGGAAGGCAAGCCATCTGCAAAAACTTAACCTTCTCCTACATTTTTACTTCCTTTGTACCATATTATATATCATGATCTTGTTATATCATTTTTGGGTTGGGATTTGTACTAGTTTATTAGGTGAACCCCACATACCTTGTAAGCCTTCCTATTTGGGAGAAATAAACTAGACACCGATAATCTTGGTACTATTACAAGCCTTGCTAATGAACTAGTGACAACATAATAATTTGGTTAATCTTGCTCCCCCCTAATGTATTGGCATACATCTAAGAAGATGTGATGGCCAAGGTTATGGTTGTTGGAAACATCGTTGAACATATTCAAAGTCTAGAGGGACTCTCTATAAGTGCCGCCAAAACCTAGTATTACAGTACAACCACAATACTCTGGTATGGGACAGGGCTAGTTGGAAGCTTGCTTATCTTAGTACGGGGATCTCATAACTACATGAGTGAGGTACACGATGGTACCCAGAAGCCGGAATCCTGCCGATGTGTCGGGGGTGTAATACGCTGGACTATATCAGTGTCGGTACGGAACGTTGCCGCACCTCTACTACGGTGAAGGCTTGCGTCCACGAGGAGCATGACCTTGCACGCGGACAGTTCAGGATGTGGGCATCGGGTAGATCACCTGTACTAGGGTAGGCAAGGGGAAGACTACGGTCGATTATCCGAAAACCGCATACTGAGGTATGACGAACCGTGGGAACTCCCGGCGGATGTATCGAATGTTGTGGGTAAAGTGTACCACCTCTGCAGAGTAAAAACTATTCGAGTAGCCGGAGTCCACGGTCATGGACAGCTAGTGAGGCCACACTTTGTGGGGAATAGATGAGAAATTCTAGTACTGAGATTATGGTTCACGATGATGATGTTGGTATTATGAAAAGGGTTGGACATGATTCAATCGAATATAAATTGTGGGATTAAAATTTGTCAAGAGTAAAATATTGCCAACTTAACTAATATTGAGTAGTTAGGTTCCCCATGTTAAACCCCACCATATAGCCATCCCATTATTTTCTTGTACAAAAATCTTTGTTCCTTTCTTTAGGTGGTTTGCGAGTACTTTGTATGTACTCACGGCTTGTCCCTGGTTATTCAATCGGCCAGGCTTGGAGGAGCAGGTATTTGACGATGACGCGACTGACGAGTACTAGGATGTGCTACGCTCTGAGCTTTGCCTGTGGATTGTGATGCTGCTATCTATCTTGCTTTTGCTTATTCCGCTGCCATTTGAGCCCGATGAGGCCGTGTAAGACTATGTTTATGTATGACTTTGTATTCGGTACTGTATGAACTTGTGACTGTGATATCCATTGTCGAGTTGTGCGTCATGCGACACTGATCATGGGAGCATGACGGTATGCACAGCTGGCCGCTTCGGACATATAGTCCGGGGTGCCCACAGACTTGGTATCAGAGCCCCTGTTCCGACCGTAGCAGCCTAGTTAGAATGGACGATAGATAGGATGGGGGAAAATCAAAAACTATTTTCTAAAATAAAGAGATGGTAATCTGCATAGTATAAAATGCTTACCTCTCTTACCCCTTCTATAGTAAACCAGTTATAACTATTTTGTTATGTTTAAAATATTGCACACTTGTCATCTAACTTAAACTTATAAAAATTGTAGATGGCTGGAGTTCCGGTGCACCACCTGCAGCTGACTCAGGCTGGGGATATGCTCTTTGCTCAGGATCTGATCGAGCTGCTTCAGCTTGTTCGCCGCCCCGTTGCAGAGTTCTGGGCCTACGAGATCTCCGGGAGGAAGGATGTGGAGGCTCGCCTGGTTGTGTGGTGTGCGCTCCGAGGATCGGAGGTTACTCCGCGGTCGGACACCATCGCCTTTGTGTTGTACGCCCGTACTTGGGAGGAGGGTCTGCGTCGAGCTTGTCAGGAGGCGATTGCTCGCCTTGTGAGGTTCCACCAGTACGAGCTGAGATCCACGCGGTTCCGTCACTACGGGATGCGCGATGGCGAGGGAGATCCCACTCCCGGCGTTCCTCACCCGATCATGGGGGATCACCTGATCGCTATGGAGAAGCACTTGGCTTTGACTGAGGCTCAGCTGGATGAAGCCCGGTTAAAGTACGACTACAACCTCCAGACAGGGGGTCACGCCCCCATCGACCCTATCGACCTAGAGTCCCGGGACTGGATTATAGAGGAGCTGCAGGGCAAGGTCGTCCGTCTGGAGGGGAGTAATGAGATGCTGAGGAAGAGGACCAGGAGCCTAAAGCGCAAGTGCGCAGATTTGGAGGACGAGATTGCCGCTCTGGATGATGGCGAGGACATCCGGAAGGAGGATGATGCCTACCTTAGTGTTGACGAGGACCACGACGAGGAGGAGGACGTCTCGAACTCCGAGGATCGTGCTTTCATCGACGATGAGGAGGAGAGTGACGCGTAGGAGGTGTCCCATTGAGTAGTTGCCACTTTTGGGTTTAGTCGTGGCTCGGTTTGATGATTGTGTGGTTGGTTATCTGTAAGACTTGGTTATGTATGAGACTTATGCTATCGTTATGCTATCATGTGCTGATTTGCTAGTTGCAAGTTTATTGTCTATCTTATATGTCTTGCTTGTGTTTGATAACTAAATTGTTAGGGACTTACCCCCCCCCCCCCTTGTAGACTAAATTCCCTCTTATCTTACGCCATAACCTCAGGATGTCGAGGCACACCCGCAGCAACCCGAGTGGATCCGGTGATGTGCCACCGCCACCACCCGACCCGAACATGGCGCAACTTCTGCGACTACTGATGGAGGAGCGCCAGGCTGCTCGTGACGAGCGCCAGGCAAACATGGCTGCACTCCAGCAGCTAGTCCAGGCCGCCACCAATGCCAATCAAGGAGGCGGAGGAGTTGGTGGGAATGAGGAGCCCAGGTCTCGGCTCCGAGATTTTCAGAACACCAACCCGCCCGTGTTCTCGCAGACGAAGGAGCCTCTGGATGCTGAGGATTGGCTCCGCACCATGGAGAACAACCTTACTGTCGCCGCTGTTGGCAACAACGAGAAGGTCCTGTATGCCACCCACTACCTCTCCGGCACCGCTAGGAGCTGGTGGGAAGGAGTGCGTGCCCGTCTTCCTGAAGGGCAAGTACTCTCCTGGGCAGAGTTCTCCGCCAAGTTCAAGAAGGCGCACATCCCCACCGCACTGATCAGGCGGATGAAGGATGAGTTTCGCCACCTCAAGCAAGGGGGTATGACTGTGGTCGGTTATCTTGACCGATTCACTCAGCTGTCGAGGTATGCCCCGGAGGAGGTGGACACCGAGGAGAAGCGGAAGGACCGTTTCTTGGATGGACTTCACGATGAGTTGCAGGTTGTTCTGGTGGCCATGCAGTTCCCCGATCTTGAGTCTCTCGCTGAGTCTGCTATTATGATGGAGGGAAAACTCAAGATGGCCGCTGAAAACCGCAAGCGCCGCATGATGCAGCAGGGTGGATCCAGCAACCCCCGACTGCGTCCGACACAGCCGCCTAGACCAGCACCACAGCCTCAGAGGAGCCCTTACCCAGCGGCACGCCCCAATGCTCCTACCCGCCCTGTTGGAGTTCCTCGTCCAGCAGGCGGAGTTCCCCGCAACCCTGGAGTGATCTGTTTTGGATGTGGTCAGAAGGGCCACTACTCGACAGAGTGTCCCAACAAGAAGAATGCTGCTCCACGCCCCAATGCACCAGCGCCAGCTAGAGGGAACCCCGGCCGCAGCAATGCCCCACGCGGTGCGTCTAACGCCGCGAAGGGACGTCTGAATCATGTGCAAGCCGAGGAAGCCCAGGAGGCCGCAGACGTCATCTTGGGTACGTTCTTAGTTAATTCAGTACCTGCCCAAGTATTGTTTGATTCTGGTGCATCCCACTCGTTTGTTACGACGTCATTTGTGAATAGAAGTGGGATGAGGTCCGAGCCTATGAGGAGGTCCATGAGCGTGCAAATTCCAGGGTCTAGAGTCAAGGCATTTCGCACATGTTATGGTGTGCCCGTAGAGATCCAAGGAGTCATGTTTCCGGCAGAATTGATTGTGCTGGGAACAGAAGGGATAGAAGTGATACTTGGCATGAACTGGTTGTCCAGGTACCGAGGTCGGATAGATTGCGCAGAGAGGATAGTCACCCTCACCAGTGCTGAAGGACGTAGGATAGAGTACTCAGACCTGACCGACAAGACCCGAGCTTGCTGTCATCAGAGTGTCTCGGTGCCATCCCTTGAAGAAGTGAAGGTGGTATGTGAATTCCCGGATGTCTTTCCGGAAGAATTACCCGGTATGCCGCCTGATCGGGATATCGAGTTTATCATCGAGTTAGTGCCTGGCACAGCCCCAATAGCACAGAGACCCTACCGGATGAATGCCGAAGAGCTGGTTGAATTGAAAAAGCAGCTGAATGACATGCTCCAGAAGGGACTGATTCGACCCAGTGCTTCACCCTGGGGTTCGCCAGTTCTCTTCGTGGACAAGAGAGACGGCACCATACGCATGTGTGTGGACTACCGTAAGCTGAATGAAGTAACCATCAAGAACAAGTATCCGCTCCCCAAGATCGAGGATCTGTTCGACCAGTTGAACGGAGCCCGAATCTTCTCCAAGATTGATCTGAGGACCGGATACCACCAGCTGAAGGTCCGTGAGTCGGACATCCCCAAGACCGCCTTCACGACCCGCTATGGTTTGTTCGAGTACACTGTGATGTCCTTCGGACTTACCAATGCCCCGGCCTATTTCATGAATCTCATGAACAAGATCTTCATGAAGTACCTTGACAAGTTTGTAGTGGTGTTCATTGATGATATCCTGATATATTCCAAGACGGAGGAAGAGCATGCCGAGCATCTACGCTTAGTCCTCGAGACATTGCGAGAGCACCAGCTGTACGCCAAGTTCAGCAAGTGCGAGTTCTGGCTCAAGGAAGTTGGATTTTTGGGACATGTATTGTCAGAAGGAGGAATATCCGTCGACCCCGCCAAGATTCAGTCTGTCATGGACTGGACAGCTCCGACAACTCAGACCGAAGTGAGAGGATTCCTCGGACTAGCGGGATACTACCGCAAGTTCGTGGAAGGTTTCTCCAGCATTGCCCGTGCCATGACCCAGTTGTTGAAGAAGGACCAGAAGTTTGTGTGGACAGAAAAGTGTGAAGCCAGTTTCCAGGAGTTGAAGAGGAGATTGGTATCTGCCCCAGTGTTGACTATGCCTGACCTGACCAAGAGCTTTGATGTGTACTGTGATGCATCAAAGATTGGTTTGGGTTGTGTCCTTATGCAAGTGGGCAAGGTGATTGAGTACCTGTCTCGACAGTTGAAGCCGCACGAGTTGAACTACCCCACCCATGATTTGGAGCTAGCCGCAGTTGTGCTTTCTCTCAAAAGGTGGAGACATTACCTGATGGGTCACTGTTGCGACATATACACAGACCATAAGAGCCTGAAGTACATTTTCTCACAGAAGGAGTTGAACATGAGGCAGAGGAGGTGGATCGAGCTGATCAAAGACTATGATCTCGAAATCCATTACCACCCTGGTAAGGCCAACGTGGTAGCAGATGCCCTCAGCCGCAAGCCGTGCACACTTAATGCAATAATCAGAGAGACGCAGCCAGTTCTGCACGAGGAGTTCGAGAAGCTGGGTTTGGAACTTGTTACACCCGGTTTTCTGGCTCACCTCGAGCTGACTCCGACTCTATTTGATCAGATCAAGGAGACACAGAAGGGACACGATAGTATCGAGGGAATCAAGAAGAAGATGCCCCTCGGCAAGGCCCCAAAGTTCACGACGGATGATGAAGGAGTTCTTTGGTTTGATGGCCGATTGTGTGTGCCTGATGTGGAGGAGTTGAAGCTCACTATCCTGAAGGAAGCTCACGATACACCTTACTCCATCCACCCCGGAGGGACTAAGATGTATCAAGACCTGAAGGACTTGTTTTGGTGGCACGGTATGAAGCGTGAGATTGCCTTGTATGTTGCCAAGTGCGACATCTGCCAAAGGGTGAAGGCAGAACATCAGAGACCTGCAGGATTGCTGCAACCACTCCGAGTTCCTGAATGGAAGTGGGAACAGATAGGCATGGACTTCATCACAGGACTACCGATGTCGAGCAAGGGTCATGACTCTATCTGGGTCATCGTCGACCGACTCACCAAGGTAGCGCACTTTATTCCAGTCCGAACCACCTATCGAGGAGACCAGCTGGCAGACTTGTACATGTCAAGGATAGTCTGTCTGCATGGAGTTCCGAAGGAGATTGTGTCTGACCGAGGCACCCAGTTTACCTTGAGATTCTGGAAGCGAGTCCAGGAGGCACTCGGCACTAAGCTCACTTTCAGCACAGCCTATCACCCGCAGACTGGAGGCCAGACCGAGCGAGTGAACCAGATATTAGAGGATATGCTCCGCGCATGTGCTCTAGCATATGGTTCCAAGTGGGAGGATTGCTTGCCGTATGCAGAATTCTCCTACAACAACAGCTATCAGTCAAGTTTGCAGATGGCCCCCTTTGAAGCATTGTATGGACGGAAGTGCCGCACGCCCCTAAACTGGTCTCAGACTGGGGAAGGGAAGATCTTTGGACCCGATGTTTTGAAGGAAGCTGAGGAACAGGTTCAGTTGATTCGTGAGCGCCTCAAGACCGCTCAGTCCCGTCAGAAGAGCTATGCCGACCCCAAGCGTCGAGAGGTGACTTTTGCAGTTGGAGACTTTGTGTATCTACGAGTCACCCCATTGAAGGGAATGCAGCGATTCCATGTGAAGGGGAAGTTAGCACCACGATACATCGGACCATTTGAGGTGATATCCAGACGAGGTCAAGTTGCCTATCAGTTGAGACTGCCAGCAGAACTATCCGATGTGCACGATGTATTCCATGTCTCGCAGCTCCGGAAGTGTCTGGAGGTACCGGACAAGCCCGATGTTTTCAAAAACATCGATCACCGCACGGTGGATATCAACCAGGATCTCACATACCGCGAGACACCCCTTCGTATCCTGGAAGAAGCCTCCCGAGTCACCCGAAAACGCGCGATCAAGTTCCACAAGGTCCAGTGGACCAACCACACTGAGGAGGAAGCCACCTGGGAACGGGAGGACTACCTCAAGCGCGAGTTCCCGCATCTCTTCATTAGCCTTTGAATCTCGGGGACGAGATTCTTTTTAAGGGGGGAAGGTCTGTCACATCCCAACTTTTACTCTTCTTGTTAATCTAGTTAACCAAAAATTAGAGCCAACAAAAAAAAAACCTTGCATGAAATGTTAGGTCGTGTTTCAATGCTTGAACTTGTATGCTTAGGGTTAGTCATGTTGTTGCTTGATGATGCACTTATGATGATGATCATTTTGTGTTGCATGTGCCTAATGTCTGCCATGCATGCAACTCCTCTTGAGATTATCTTAAAAATGGTAACTTGTCAAATTCTAAAAACCCTTGGTGCTAACACCTAGTAAATTTTCTATATAGTATTAACACTAAAAGTTTTAGCCACTACAAAAATCCCTAGGCATCAACCTTTTGGTTGTTTCTAATAACTAAAATATTTATCAATAAAAACTCCTAGCTACATAAAATCATAAGGAAATGCATGCATGATCTTTATATCTAACCTAATAATAATAACAACAATAACAATAATACCAATAGTAAAAGAGTTTTGTATTATTTTTATTATTTTATCTCTTCAAAAAATAGGTGTTTGGTGCTAAAAAAAAAAGAAGAGAAAACACCCTAACTACCCCCCCACTAATCTCTCTCCCCTGATCTCTCTCTCCCGTAACCCCCCCTCTCTCTCTCTCTCACGTATCTCCCTCTCCCTCTCCCTGGTATTCTCTCTTCTCTCTCAAACTCCCCACCTGTCAGCCCCATGGCCTTCACGTGCCCAACCAGGGGCCATCTCAAGGATCGCCCCCGTGGCCTGGCACCCCGAGTGTACCCCCAACCCTTGGCTGCGATGTGACCGGAGGTCTCCCCCGTGGAATCGACCCGCTCCCTCTCTCTCACGAGCTCGCCCACCTCCTGTCTTCTCCAATGGCGCCCGAGGCCACGGATCGCCAGCTTGGCTCTCCCTCCCGTTGCAGCCCCGCTCCTCTCGGCTATAAAAGGAGGCCACCCCGGCTCTCCTCTCCCCACTCGCCACACATCACCACACCACCCCGCTCGTCCGTTTGACAGCCCGAGCAGAAGGAAGAGGAGAAGAAGAGGTTGGAGGAGAAGAGGAGGAGGGAAGCCAGAGGAGGAGGAGGAGGGGAGGCCGCAGCTCCGCCTCTCTGCCTCACGCCGGAGCCGCCGGCGAGGGACCAGAGGAGCTGCCCCAAGCACCCCACTGCCCCAACGTCTACCCCGAGCCGACGCCGCTTCCGACGACCGCAGCCGCCTCCGAGCCCCAAAAACGGGACCCCTGCCCCAAACCGCACCCCCGACGCCCCTCGCCGTCACGTGCAGCCGCCCGGAACGGCTCCCCCGGTGAGCTCCCGTTTCCTGCTGTACACATGGCGCCGTTTTCTTTCCGCGATGCATGCCATGTTTTAGGGCAAAAATGGAACCCCCTCGACCCCCCTACCTCCGCCGCCCCCTGCCTCCGGCCTCCGGCCACCGGAGGGCCGCCGGCGAGGTCCGCCCCCTCCTCTGTCCGCCATGGGAGCCACTCCCGTTCCTGCCCTAGCGGGAGGAAGAAGAAGCCCCCTGGCCGTTCGATCACACTTGATCCAACGGCCAGGAAAGCCCCATACCCCCTCGTTTAAAAAAAAAAAACCGCTGTCGCGCTACGCTGGGCTCCGCCCGCGAAAAAAAAAGGGAACTTAGCCCGTGGGCGCCAGATAGCCGGGCCAGCCTGCGTTTTCCTTTTCCTTTTTCTTTTACCAGCAACACCATTTTATTTCTAGAAGATTAAATACAACTCCAAATTCAGTGAAACAAATTTTGTTGTGTGCATAAAATTAATATCTATAATTCTGCATGTTTAGAATAATTTTTGTGCAGTGCCAAAATAATTGCTTTAGTTTTTATTAGTTTATTGTGCTTTTTAGCAGCTAAGAATAGTTTTAGTTAAATCCTTGTTGACTCTAAAAATGTGTTGTTGACTTGTTTATACTCCTATGATTATACTTTATTTTTCTGTATGATTAGAATTGTTGTTTGTTTAAATAAAATTAATGATCATATTACTATTATTGCTAGCATTCCATGTTAGGATAATTTTAGTTTATTCTTTGTTAATCAATCAAATAGGTTAAAAATTTATTATGCTTGTGTTTGGACAGTAGCTAATTATGGTTGTTATTGAAATAAATTTAAGCATGATCTAAAGTTATACAAAAGTAACTTGTGTAAAATCCCTTGTGGTGTATGACATAAATTTTGCTTAGCCCTATGAACTTGTTACATCACCACTAAAATTTTTGCTCACCTGTGTTAATCCTAATATGATTGCTTGGTATGCCTCATTTGTTGTTTGATTGGGTGCCAAGTGATTGTTATGTTGGTTGAGTGTTGCTTGGAATTAAAGTGATTGTAATGAGTGTTATTTTTCCGCAACGTGTAGACGAGACGCCTGACGTTGCAGGTGAAGACTCCTTCCAAGCCGAAGAAGCCGTACCGGGAGACATCGCCGAGGAAGGCAAGCCATCTGCAAAAACTTAACCTTCTCCTACATTTTTACTTCCTTTGTACCATATTATATATCATGATCTTGTTATATCATTTTTGGGTTGGGATTTGTACTAGTTTATTAGGTGAACCCCACATACCTTGTAAGCCTTCCTATTTGGGAGAAATAAACTAGACACCGATAATCTTGGTACTATTACAAGCCTTGCTAATGAACTAGTGACAACATAATAATTTGGTTAATCTTGCTCCCCCCTAATGTATTGGCATACATCTAAGAAGATGTGATGGCCAAGGTTGTGGTTGTTGGAAACATCGTTGAACATATTCAAAGTCTAGAGGGACTCTCTATAAGTGCCGCCAAAACCTAGTATTACAGTACAACCACAATACTCTGGTATGGGACAGGGCTAGTTGGAAGCTTGCTTATCTTAGTACGGGGATCTCATAACTACATGAGTGAGGTACATGATGGTACCCAGAAGCCGGAATCCTGCCGATGCGTCGGGGGTGTAATACGCTGGACTATATCAGTGTCGGTACGGAACGTTGCCGCACCTCTACTACGGTGAAGGCTTGCGTCCACGAGGAGCATGACCTTGCACGCGGACAGTTCAGGATGTGGGCATCGGGTAGATCACCTGTACTAGGGTAGGCAAGGGGAAGACTACGGTCGATTATCCGAAAACCGCATACTGAGGTATGACGAACCGTGGGAACTCCCGGCGGATGTATCGAATGTTGTGGGTAAAGTGTACCACCTCTGCAGAGTAAAAACTATTCGAGTAGCCGGAGTCCACGGTCATGGACAGCTAGTGAGGCCACACTTTGTGGGGAATAGATGAGAAATTCTAGTACTGAGATTATGGTTCACGATGATGATGTTGGTATTATGAAAAGGGTTGGACATGATTCAATCGAATATAAATCGTGGGATTAAAATTTGTCAAGAGTAAAATATTGCCAACTTAACTAATATTGAGTAGTTAGGTTCCCCATGTTAAACCCCACCATATAGCCATCCCATTATTTTCTTGTACAAAAATCTTTGTTCCTTTCTTTAGGTGGTTTGCGAGTACTTTGTATGTACTCACGGCTTGTCCCTGGTTATTCAATCGGCCAGGCTTGGAGGAGCAGGTATTTGACGATGACGCGACTGACGAGTACTAGGATGTGCTACGCTCTGAGCTTTGCCTGTGGATTGTGATGCTGCTATCTATCTTGCTTTTGCTTATTCCGCTGCCATTTGAGCCCGATGAGGCCGTGTAAGACTATGTTTATGTATGACTTTGTATTCGGTACTGTATGAACTTGTGACTGTGATATCCATTGTCGAGTTGTGCGTCATGCGACACTGATCATGGGAGCATGACGGTATGCACAGCTGGCCGCTTCGGACATATAGTCCGGGGTGCCCACAGACTTGGTATCAGAGCCCCTGTTCCGACCGTAGCAGCCTAGTTAGAATGGACGATAGATAGGATGGGGGAAAATCAAAAACTATTTTCTAAAATAAAGAGATGGTAATCTGCATAGTATAAAATGCTTACCTCTCTTACCCCTTCTATAGTAAACCAGTTATAACTATTTTGTTATGTTTAAAATATTGCACACTTGTCATCTAACTTAAACTTATAAAAATTGTAGATGGCTGGAGTTCCGGTGCACCACCTGCAGCTGACTCAGGCTGGGGATACGCTCTTTGCTCAGGATCTGATCGAGCTGCTTCAGCTTGTTCGCCGCCCCGTTGCAGAGTTCTGGGCCTACGAGATCTCCGGGAGGAAGGATGTGGAGGCTCGCCTGGTTGTGTGGTGTGCGCTCCGAGGATCGGAGGTTACTCCGCAGTCGGACACCATCGCCTTTGTGTTGTACGCCCGTACTTGGGAGGAGGGTCTGCGTCGAGCTTGTCAGGAGGCGATTGCTCGCCTTGTGAGGTTCCACCAGTACGAACTGAGATCCACGCGGTTCCGTCACTACGGGATGCGCGATGGCGAGGGAGATCCCACTCCCGGCGTTCCTCACCCGATCATGGGGGATCACCTGATCGCTATGGAGAAGCACTTGGCTTTGACTGAGGCTCAGCTGGATGAAGCTCGGTTTAAGTACGACTACAACCTCCAGACAGGGGGTCACGCCCCCATCGACCCTATCGACCTAGAGTCCCGGGACTGGATTATAGAGGAGCTGCAGGGCCAGGTCGTCCGTCTGGAGGGGAGTAATGAGATGCTGAGGAAGAGGACCAGGAGCCTGAAGCGCAAGTGCGCAGATTTGGAGGACGAGATTGCCGCTCTGGATGATGGCGAGGACATCCGGAAGGAGGATGATGCCTACCTTAGTGTTGACGAGGACCACGACGAGGAGGAGGACGTCTCGAACTCCGAGGATCGTGCTTTCATCGACGATGAGGAGGAGAGTGACGCGTAGGAGGTGTCCCATTGAGTAGTTGCCACTTTTGGGTTTAGTCGTGGCTCGGTTTGATGATTGTGTGGTTGGTTATCTGTAAGACTTGGTTATGTATGAGACTTATGCTATCGTTATGCTATCATGTGCTGATTTGCTAGTTGCAAGTTTATTGTCTATCTTATATGTCTTGCTTGTGTTTGATAACTAAATTGTTAGGGACTTACCCCCCCCCTTGTAGACTAAATTCCCTCATATCTTACGCCATAACCTCAGGATGTCGAGGCACACCCGCAGCAACCCGAGTGGATCCGGTGATGTGCCACCGCCACCACCCGACCCGAACATGGCGCAACTTCTGCGACTACTGATGGAGGAGCGCCAGGCTGCTCGTGACGAGCGCCAGGCAAACATGGCTGCACTCCAGCAGCTAGTCCAGGCCGCCACCAATGCCAATCAAGGAGGCGGAGGAGTTGGTGGGAATGAGGAGCCCAGGTCTCGGCTCCGAGATTTTCAGAACACCAACCCGCCCGTGTTCTCGCAGACGAAGGAGCCTCTGGATGCTGAGGATTGGCTCACATCGCAGGAGGTCAGACAACTTCACCACCCACGAAGCAAGACTATCCAGCACGGCCTCAGCACGCTCGCGTTTGGAACGATGAACCGCCACAGCCCCCTTCAAGCGAACAATCTCTCGCTCAGCGTCCCTCAGCCTCAAGCACAAGGACTTATACGCGCCCTCGCGAGCGTCCTCCTTCAAAGAACTCCAAGAACGAAGCACGCCCGGGGCGGCCTACCGCAAAATGAACAAAAAGAAAAAGACAATCAAACACAACAGCAGGACGACCAAACAGTTACTTCAATCCAGGTAGCACAAATCCATCACAACAAAGGAGGCATATTACAACCAAAAAGTTCTAAACGACACGACATGGCTACGACTCCCCCTTGCCTACAGAAGAGGGATACTGACCATCCACAACCTCCTGCAGGCGACGAGCCAGAACAGTGGCCCGCGCACTCTGCTCGTCAGTATAAGCAGGGACAGTCTCAACCAACGAATCGTCAATAGCAACTCCGTGCCCCAGAAGAACAACAAAGGACGTGGAAAGACCACTCACCACGGTCTCCCCAACTAGCTCTTCCAAGAGATTCCCGCCATTACCAAATGCAGCAACGCGGGCGTCCAAACCAGCAGGTACCTTCACGCCCTCGGGCATGAGATGCTGATGAGCAAGACCCACAAGAGTAGAAGCCCGGGCACATACACCCTTGGAAACTTCAACAGCGGCCGACATGGCATCCACGACCCCCCAGAGAACTCCAGATTCCGATGCAGCCACTTCCGTCACACTCGCACCCGTGGAGGCTGCACCAGGCAACAGAAATCACTACAAAAAGAGGAAGGAGACAAAGCACCCAGCAGCGAAACAACGACTTACAAACAAGCGGGTCCGCCAAGACCCGAAGACGCTCGCACTCGACCGCCTCCGCCTGCACAAGCGCATCCTCAGCCCGACGCAGGCGCGTCAGCTCCTCGTGCTGATCGTGCAGCTCCTTCTCCTTGGAAGCCAAAGCAGCCTTAAGGGTGGAAACCGATCTTTACGCCTTCTCCGCCTGCTTCTCGGCAGTCTGACGACGGTCTGAAAACACAAGACATCACTCAAAATCGAAGACCCAGCAGTTCAAGCACGGCAGCACAGGAATAAATACTCACCACTCATGGCAGACAAAGCATCTTGGGAAGAAGCGTGGGCCTGACGCCAACGCTCAGCATCGACCACCAGACGCTCACAATGTTGAAACACTGGCTACCTGAAGAAATAGAATATCAAAGTCAGAGCCAAAGCAAGACTACAACCAATCGCAAGCGTCTGCTTGCAGCCTCGGGGGCTACTCCCATCGGGAGCACTGGCCGTGCTCCCAATGACGGCACAAAGGAAAAAAAAAGAACCAAGGCAAGACTGCAAGAAACCGCAAGCATTTTCTTGCAGCCTCGGGGGCTACTCCCATCGGTAGCACTGCCGTGCCCCCAATAAAAAAAACTACACAAGCAAACATGAAGCAAACTTACCAGCGCAACTATGCGGTCGAAGAAGCGGATCTTATCCTCAACACCAAGATCACGACGGCCCAAGTAAGGACGATCGAGAGCAGCAAGCTCGGCATCAGGAACAACAATACCAGACGCTACTGGAGGAGCAACAGTAGGAATCACACACGCAGCCGGGACAGCAGGGGTCACCGACGATACGGATCGATAAACAGCAGCCGACGAATCCCCAGTATGCTTGGCGGCCGCTCCGGAGTCAGTCGACTACAGGTCGACAGCAGCCGCACTGGAGGAGGAAGCAGCCAGATCAGTCGCAGCTCTAGAAGACAAAACCCATCTGACAAAAGAACAGAGGTAAAACAGCCTCAGCAAAGACAAGCGTATACTTACCCGCCGCGCACAGAGCCAACACGCAACAACCTCCCAAACCTGGGCCTCTTGAATTCAGCAGCAGAAGGAGACGACTCGGCAGGTGGTACAGACACCGGAACATCACCACTAGACGCGTCAAGATCCTCGGCGCCCGAAGTCCGCGACCGCTTGACGCGAAAAGGCGCTGACTCTTCACTATCTCCGGTTCCCGGCAGATCGATCCCCGTGGACTCATCCGCACCCGCAAGCACGCCAACACCAGCACTCGGCGCAACATCTTCAGCAACGGAAGCATCCGGCTCATCGCAAGTATCAGCATCCTCCGGTTGCGGAGGGTTACACAGCACAGGAACATGATCCTACAAAAGCAAGAAACATCGTCAACAAGCAGTCAAACAAGCATCTCCAGTAACATGGGAAATTCAAAAATGCGAACCTGCGGCAGCGTGTGATCAGAAGAATACAGAGTGACAAAACCCATCTCGGAAACGTTTGAGCACTTGGACATGTACTAGACCCGGTCCAAGAGGCCATCGGCGTCAAGCTCTTGGCCGGAGCATCTCGTCAAGTCCCCAAGTCCCTCATATTGCCACATGGGATGGACTCGCGACTGCAAGGGTTGCACGCGCCTCCCAATGAATACAGAGAGGAGCTGACCACCGGTCAAGTTGTCCTTCACCAGGGCAATCCGCTCCAAGAATGGAGCCACTTCAGATGACTCTTTCGCAGACAAAGAATGGGACCATGAGGCCTGCCTGACTACCCGCGCTTCAGGATTAAAGGGAGCAAGACCAAATCGTTGCCCATCAATTTGCTGGTCCTTCAGATAGAACCAACATTTTTGCCAAGCACTGACGGAATCAAGCATCTCCAAATCAAAGTACGATTTGGAGTCCCTAATGGATATACCCACCTGTCCTACAGCGTACTCAGAGTTCGTCCTCTTTATGAAAAAGAGGTGCTTCCAGAGCCCCCAATGGGGATAGATCCCCAAGAAAGCCTCACAAAGGGTAATAAAGCAAGCAATGTGCAAAATCCCATTGGGAGTCAAATTGTGCAGTTGAAGCCGATAGGTGTATAGCAAACCACGAACAAAAGGGTGAATTGAAAGGGAAAAACCGCGAGAAAAGAACGCCTGAAAGCACACCCGCTCATTGGCCAGGGGAGCAGGAACAGGTTCTTCCCCTGGAATCCGCACGACATCTCCAGCTACCAGGCCATCGGAAATCAGCGGGCCAAGATCTGTGACCCCAAAAGTCGAGCGCTCCTACTTGCCATACATCTTGGCCGATTTCGGAGCAGCACGGGAGCGCGTTGTCATCAATCCCGCAGCAAGAAGCAATAGGAGGAAAGAGAAGGCTCAACAACAGGGGAATCTAGCAACGAGGGGAGAAGGCAATGGCTGGGTAAAACCTAAAATTTACCCAGCCGCCCGGTATTTATCCACCAGCTAGGCGAGCAGGGGCACCGTTCGATCCCAGCGGCCAGTAAACGTGGCACGATCCCACGACAGGAGAAAAATATGGAAAACCCAAACGACGCAGTATCAGCACCGCCCACTACGCGCGCCAAAATAGGACCATAATCACACGAAGCGAAAATTTCGGCAGGACATCGCCAAGTCATTTCCTTCGGCAGGTTACAATGGTCAAAGACACCAGAAAAATTAAGCCAGCATCACAAGGTGTATCAAGTACGTTTCCCAGCTTCGGAATTTCAACTTTTTAAATATTTTTCCGATGAGCAATTTTTTTTACTCCCATCGGGAGCATCCCCATAAGAGTTTTTCGGGTGCTCCCTCACCCAGAAGTGATAATGTGCTCAAGTGATTACTCGCACTCATGAGAGTTTTTTGGGTACTCCCTCACCCAGAAGTAAAAGCGTGCTTGAGTGATTACTCGCACCCACGAGAGTTTCGGGTGCTCCCTCACCACGACGCAAAGATGAACAAACCTGCACTCGCTAGATCGAGCGGTCCTGGAGTATCGGGTGCTCCCTCACCCCGAGAGCAAAAGCAATATTCGAGTGATTACTCGCAAAACTATATATACTCAAGCACTCGACGACCTCCCGAGCAAATATCCCTTTACACCCGAGCACTCGGAGAAGCTACACGAGTAATTGCTAAAACCGCCCACTTGATTGTTTATTTCAAGTGGGTGCATTATCTACTAGGCTCCGCGCCTCAATAAAAATACATATTCATGGAACACGATACACTGTGCCCAGATGCCACGCAAGCTTAGCGTGTAGGTAAGACCCCGCTGCGCAGATCGGCCGGGCTGGGAGTTGCCGAAGAGCGATTTCACTCTCAACCTTTTCCATGCACATGCATGATAGAAAAAGCCGGGCGGACGCGCCTAGGCTATGAACTTTACTGGCGGTAATTGATCACTGTAAGACCTGCAGTGGCATGAATTTTTCTAGACACCAGTGTTCCAAGCTCATGTCGAGGGACATGGGTTTGATTGGGCTACTGCGGTTTTTGCCACTAGTGCAACTCACCAAGGCTCGACTAGTCGACACCTTGGGCCCTTTCAGCTTAGCATCCCTCGTAACATGTTTTGTCATGGCCCCAGACTGCCAGCGACCCGCGATGGAACCGTGCATACATCAAAACGACGCAAACGTGGATTCGAGTCCCTGCGCGCCTCTTCGAGTCCCCCAGGCACTCGGGGTCTACTGACGAGGGGGTGACCCCACGACTCCTATGGATGAGCCTACCCGGTGTACCAGAAGACGGAAGGCCTACAAATATGCCGCCTGGGCCCAGCCTTGGCCCATTAGTGGCACCGACGTAGGAGTCCACGAGTCATAAGGAAGGTGTAAACTTACCATACGGAACAAGACCATGGTTAGGAAATCTCATCTGTAATCAGGACGGACTCCCCGAGACCTAGCCTAGTATATAAGGGCTAGGAGGGGAGACGTCGAGATCAAGCAATACACAATCTGTAACCTAGCCTTGCACGCACCAGCCTTGGCTTCCCTGTAATCGCCATCTCCAATCAATAATATCGAGCAGGAACGTATCCTCCTGTTAGCCGACGAGCTTATCGTCCAACCTGTTGTCGGGACCCGGGGTTATCGTATGCAAGACTCGCTACAACACAATCATATGGCGAGCCGAGAACCGTACCCACTTGTCTAAGCAGACAAGGCCAAGCACAGAACGTCCTCGGAAAGCATCAAACGTGAGGGGCATCCCATCCAGGCCGGATGATCAACTGAGATGGGTCCTCATCATCCGCACACAAGTCTAAATGATATGGGTGGCGAACTCCCATACTCATAGACAAGTCGCCTCAACCATACTATCGATTGTATTATAACCCTTACATAGACTTACTCCAGCCCGATCACTTAGTTGGGGTCTAGGGCGGGCTCGATCATACTTCAAAGTGTGCACGTGACAGAGTCACGAACAATCGCATCGCCATGCCCCAAGCTGCGCACATCTAAGGATCACTTGGTGTATAAAAGACCGCCAGCCAGATCACAACTAAGGTCTCGAAAACCCATACTAAGACATGCATGATATAATCATACACTCAACACACATGTCTAGTATGAACAGCAGGTATCATTGCAATTCTCTACAAGTTTACATCTTTATTGATAACTCTTACAGAGTGCACACAGAGATCACAAGTCTGTGATCCAACATTACATCAAACATGCAGAAGCAAAGTAGGTCTGAGTACAGACAAGTTTAAGAAATGGCTTAGAGAAGCCTTATCTATAAACAAGCCCTTCCACGAGGGAACAGTCGTCTGACTGGGACTACACTAGCTTGATCAGTCGTCGAGCTCCAGGAAGAATCCACCTTCGGGGTCAGTGGGTTCATCTAAAACATAGAAAAAGCAAACGTGAGCACAAAGTCGTACTCAGCAAGACTTACGTAGGAACTATACTACTCATGCACATGTATCAAGGTAAAGGGGGATGGGGTTTCAATGCAGAAGTGCCAGCTTTGACTTGGCTAGTCCTGAACTACGAGTACCAGACTTGAGGTAAGAAGCGTACACGAGTCCACTACATGTCTCCAACCAATTACACCACTATGTTGCCTTCCTCGACTTCCCCACGAGAAAGCACGCCATAGCACTCACGCTTATCTTGGAAAGTTTTATAAGTATTCAGTTCAAGTTGTCTAATAATCAAGCACAGCTTTCCAAGCAGTCCATAACCGCGAATGCGGCTATTCGAATAGTTTTGTTAACCCTGCAGGGGTGTACCGCTACACACACATGATCATCAGTTACCACCTTTGTACTCAACACCGTTCAAGAAGTGTCGGCGAGGATGCTCCCCACAACTGTTACCTCATAGCCGATCTAGTCCAAGAAAGCCGCCTATCTGGGTTGGCTACCACTATCGTGAACCCGGCCGGTTTACCGAAGTGGACCCAGATGATGTGTGCGTGGTGCATAAGTCGGTCTCAGTTGAGCCGTTCTCTCACTTAGTAGCCAGGCCACAAATCTACCAGAACTCCGAACTACTGCGACATCTGGACATCGAAAGGGATGAGTTAATAGGTTGAGAGGGGTCAGTGAGCCCAATGTGTGGTTGTACTCTTCATCTTGGATCACCACACAAGAACTCGGACTTAGGGCGGTGTTCAACGAGACAACCCACTGTGTACTCCTACACAACCTCTCATCGTTCACCTTGTATTAGGGTAGATTCACCAACACATTTCCACCATCATCAACATGATCACTACCATCCCGACTCACATAACAATAACAACATTGTATCACTCTAAGCATGCAATAAGCAGTAACAATTGCAGGGGCCACATGATATCAACCAACTCCTACATTTGCTAGGATTGTGGTTTGCTTACTACTGTGACAAAATGATAGGTCATGCAAAGGAATGGGTTCATCTATGCGGTAGAAACGTAGCATGGTAATCATCCTATACAATGCATAAGCGAGACATGAGAGGGAAGTGGGATTTTATCGACATGATCAATGGGCGTTTGCTTGCCTTGCTGACGAGGTTCAGTCTCGGGATCTTCAACGAAGGGGGCTGCCTCCTATTCTGGTTCCACCTCTACTCGACAAACAACAAGCAAGGGAGCACAATAAGTACAATGCACAATCACATGGTTGAAGGTTGAAACTTGATGTATATTCTTCTGATGTGTGAGGCAATTCCATTTAAATGGAGTATATTGCAAATGAAATTGCAAATTCAAACTCCAATCTGAATTCAATTTAGCCAAGTTACAAATGTTATTGTTTGATCAATGTAATTCATCTTGACATGTGTATGATATGCCTCTGATGTTCAAGTGAATTGGGGTATGTTGCTAAGGTTCAAATTGCAAAATCATTTGAATTTAATTTGATTAAATTCCAATTAAACCAAATAGCAAAAGCTACTGGTACCATTTTAAATTTAACTCAAACATAGTTGAAAGTTGTATATTTGGATAGATTTTTTTCTCCTGATCATTTTTCATATATTATATGTCAAATTTGGAGTTAATATGAATTTGCTATGAATTTCCAAAAGTTTAAGCCTTTTTCTGGATTTTCTGGAATTCTTTTAAATTGAAAAATGCATTACTGCGTCACTGTGATGTCATGCTGGCGTCAGGGCGGGGGGGGGGGGGGGGGTTCTGACCAGGGGGTCCCACCTGTAAGTGACTGTTTAATTAATTGAACTGTTTTAATTCGAATTAGCTTAACAGAGAGATTAATCAGGGGGCTGGGCCCACAGGTCAGTCTCATAGGGGGGATTAGTGGCTAATCCACTTGCCCACGTGGACCTCGCCGCCGGCGCAACTCCGGCGACCTCCCGAGACGGCGGCGTCCGCGTAGACGGAGAATCCGAGCACCAAATCGAGTGCTGTAACCTCCAGATCAAAGCCCTTTGCGTTGCGCGTCGAAAGGGACCAACTCCAAGTGCTGGGGCGCATCGAAAGATTTCTCGACGAAGCGGTGGCAATAGCTTGCTAGGCCAAGAAAACTCCTAACTTGCTTAACCGATTCAGGTGGAGTCCAGTCAAGGACGGCCTGAACTCTCTCGGGATTGACTGCAACACCTTTCGCAGAAATCACGTGGCCTAAGTAGGTCACTTCTGGTATCCAAAATTCACACTTGGAGAATTTAGCATACAGGCGGTGCTCTCTAAGTTTCATCAATACCAACCTTAAGTGTTGGGCATGATCTTCTTCGTTCTTCGAGTAGATGAGAATATCATCGAGATAAACCACAACAAATTTATCTAGGTACTCCATGAAGATCGAATTCATCAAGCGTGAGAATGTGGCGAGGGCATTGGTTAAACCGAAGGACATGACGGTATACTTGTAAAGACCATAACGAGTAGTGAAAGCCGTTTTGGGAATGTCCTCATTTCGGATTTTGATTTGATGATAGCCTAATCTCAAATCCATCTTGGAGAAGACAGAGGATCCTGCAAGTTGATCATAAAGATCATTGATCCTGGGCAGTGGGTACTTGTTCTTTATCGTCGCTAGATTTAGCGGGCGATAGTCTACACACATCCTTTCTGTTCCATCTTTCTTCGTTACGAACAGAACGGGGCAACCCCATGGCGATGAGCTAGGGCGGATGAAGCCTTTTGCCAACGAAGCATCAAGTTGGGTTTTTAGCTCAGCTAACTCATGTGGGGCCATTCTATATGGGCGTCTCGAAATTGGGGCTGTGCCTAGTATAAGATCCACTATGAATTCTACACACCTGTCGGGTGGCTAGGTTTAAGGGGTTGGATCACTGGGTAGCTTCCTAGAGGATGGCCAAGGTTTACTAGGGGCTATAACAGATATGCCAGAGTAGCAAAGTACCCCAACACGATGATTAGTGTGGTCCTTCTGGCTAGAAGACATCTAAACTGGGAGGAAGAACTGCAATTGAATCACTAAAGGTTTCTAAAACAAAACCTCCAACAAACTTAGAGAACTGTCGGGAATGCCACCTAACAAATCTTCCGGAAAGACAACCGAATTAGGGAGAAGGATTTTTGCAAAGGCATCAGATTATGAAGAAACCTGGAATGACTCAGACAGCATAACGGCTGTAATTGCAAGAGAAATGAAAAATTCTCACAACATAACAACAACACTTACATAGGAAGTCTCAAAATAGGAAGCACAACGACTCTAGACAACTGAACACAACTTTCCTGCGGCTACAAGGAAGCAAACAACGAGATGTTCTAGTAAGACATAGATGAGCCTAGTCCTATCATCCCGTAGAAAAGATAAGGGTGACCCAGAACTCAGATCGATGAGGATAAGGAGAAAAAGAAGCCTTACGTTGTTCTCTTATATACCCAAGTAACTATATAACTATAGAATGCTAGACTCGACTTCGACCAAGGGTTGCTAATCCTACAGACAGTCCTGCTCTGATACCAAGTCTGTCGGGACCCGGGGTTAGCGTATGTAATTCCAGTCACGATACAATCACATGGAGAGCCGAGAACCGTACCCACTTTTCTAAGCAGACAAGGCCAAGAACAGAACGTTCTCGGTAAGCATCGAACGTGAGGGGCATCCCATTCAGGCCGGATGATCAACTGAGATGGGTCCTCAACGTCCGCTCACAAGTCTAAATGCTTATGGGTGGTGAATCCCATACTCATAGACAAGTCGCCTCAACCATGTTATCGATTGGATCCTAACTCTTACATAGACTTACTCCAGCCCGATCACTTAGTTGGGGTCTAGGGCGGGCTCGATCATACAACAAAGTGTGCTACGTGACAGAGTCACGAGCAATCGCATCACGATGCCCCAAGCTGCGCACATCTAAGGGCCACTTGGTGTATAAAAGACCGCCAGCCAGATCACAACTAAGGTCTCGAAAACCCATACTAAGACATGCATGTTATAAACATACACGCAACACACATGCCTAGTATGAACAGCAGGTATCATCACATAACTCTACAAAGTATTCTTTATTGATATACACATAGAGCATACAAAGATCACATGTCTATGATCAACATTACATCATACAACGGAAGCAAATTAGGTCTGAGTACAGACAAGTTTAACAAATGGCTTAGAGAAGCCTTGTAAACAAACATGCCCTTCCACGAGGGACCAGACTGCTGTCTGGGACTATGCTAACTTAGCCAACGTCGAGCTTCATGAAGGTGACTCCATCGGGGTCCGGTTCTTATCTAAAACATAGAATAAGCAAACGTGAGTACAAAGTCGTACTCAGCAAGACTTACATCAGATCTATACTACTCATGCTCAAGTATCAAGGTAAAGGGAGGTGGGGTTTCATCATGCAGAAGTGCCAGCTTTGACTTGGCTAATCCTGAACTACGAATACCAGACTTGAGGTAAGAAGCGTACACGAGTCCACTGCATCTCCAACCAATACACCACTATGGTTACTTCCTCGACTTCCCCACGAGGAGGCACACCATAGCACTCACACTTATCTTGGTGTATTTTAGAAGTATCCAGTTCAAGTTGTCTAATAATCAGGTAAAGGTTCCAAGTAGTCCTTAACCGCGGACGCGGCTATTCGAATAGTTTTGTTAACCTTGCAAGGGTGTAAACTACACACACATGACCATCGGTTACCGCCAGGTCTCGCCACTGTTCAAGAGGTGACAGCGAGGATGTTCACCACGACACTTCGCTCACAACCGGTCTATTCCAGGAGTCGACTATCTGAGTTTGCCTCCGCTCGAGAGCCCGGCCGGATCAACGAAACGTACTCAAACAATGTAGGTGACCGAGACGCCACCTCTGGCAGATGGTTTTCATGCCTCACAGGTGCACCCACATATCTATATGATGCAACCAGTTCCTTCGTTCTTTTTCTATGCACATGTCAAATGGAAAGCCCGAACTAATGTGACTCCTGGACGTCGACACGGATCAAGGTACTAGGCCGAGAGGGGTCAGTGAGCCCAATGTGTGGTTGTACTCTTTGTCTTGGATTACCATACAAGAACTCGATGCTTAAGGCGGTGTTCAACGAGGCAACCCACTGTGTACTCCTACACAGCCTCTCATCGTTCACCTTGTATTAGGGTGGATTCACCGACACAGTTTCACTTTCATCAACACCATGTTCACCATCATCCCGACTCACATCAAAAGCAACCTCATTAACACTAAGCATGCAATAAGCTATAATAGTTGTAGGGGCTTCATGATATCAATCAACTCCTATGTCAGCTAGGATTGTGGTTTGCTTACTACTGTGACAAGATGATAGGTCATGCATCGGATATGGGTTCAACTATGCGGTAGAATCGATACAAAGTGATCTCCTAAACATGCATAAGCGAGACTGAGAGGGAATTGGGATTTTATAGACATGATCAATGGGGTTTGCTTGCCTGGCTGACGATACACGGTTCTTAACGGTGGTCTTCTTCTTCGGGGGTGATCACCGTCTCGGAAAAGCTGTTACCGGCACAAACATCAACAAAGGGGGACAACATTGAATTGAAATGCACAATCACATGATTATGTTGTCCATGATGTGAATGGTATTAGTTTGATCTAGGTTCAATTGGCCACATGTTAATTGAAGTTGATTTGAAAAGTTAATTCAAAATCAAACTCCAAATATTATTCAAATTAGGTCATCTTGCATTTGCTAATGTTTGATTATTGTAAACAATGTTATCATGTGTGGGATAAGCTTCTGAAGTTCAGGTGATCATGTTTGCATTGCAATGGTTAAAATTTGAATTGGATTTGAATTAAATTTGAATTAATTCCATTTAAGCCAAATAGCAAAAGCTACTGGTCCCATTTTAAAATCAACTCAAACATGGTTGAAAGTTGCATATTTGGATAGAGAATTTTATGCTGATCATTTTTCATATATTATTTGTCCAATTTGGAGTTCATATGAATTTTCTATGATTTTTCAAAGTTTAGCTAATTTTCTGGATTTTTCTAAAACTTTTCTAATTTTCTGGAATTTGAATTAATGCGTCAGGGTGGCGTCATCATGACGTCAGGGAGGCTCTGACCTGTGGGTCCACCCTGTAAGCCTCACAGGGGTTAATCCCCTCTTTGTTAATTAAAACAGAGGGGTTAGGAGGGGTTTGGGCCCACTTGTCAGCGGGTGCGGGGGTGGTTAGTGGTTCAATTAGGCCACGGTTTGGGTTTAACGGCGAGGGTTGCCGGAAAAACGGCTGGAGCATCGCCGGAGTGGGGAAATCGGCCACGGGGAAGGGGAAGGAAGGCACGGGCGTGCTCACCGTGAGCTGCCGCGTCGGGTGGGGCTAGGCGGGGTTCGTCAGGGGGCTCTGGAGCTTGGATAGCACGGCAATGGCGACGACCGGAGAGGCTCGAAGGGGGAAACGACTACGAGGAGCGGGGCGAAGCGCGGATGGAGTCAAAATGCACGCAAGCTCACCGTGAAGGTGATGGCGAGGTCGAGGGAGCCGGAGGGATTGCGGTAGTGGCGCAATCGACGGCGAGGTCTTGCGGGTCCGGCGGCGTTTCGTCGTCGATTCCGGCGACTCGAAGCGTTCCGGGCTCGGGGCCTTCTCCAGGGCGATGAAGAGGAGGGCGCTGCGTCTGATGGACAGCTCGGCGTCGCTTGGGAGGGCCGTTGGCCACGGTTGCTCACGGCGCTGCGCCCCGGCGAGTTCTCTGACGGCGACGAAATCGCGAGAGGGAGAGGAGGGAAGCGAGCGGAGAGAGGGGAGGAATGGAGGAGGCGTCCAGGGGAGGCTTCTGGACGCGCAGATGGCGTCGAGGAAGCTGCTGCGTGGCGCCGACGGCCATGGCGGCCACGGCATGCCGGGCACGCAGCTGTGTGCTCGTGCCCGGGGGAAGACGACAACGGAGGAGGCAGCTGGGCTGGGCCAGGCCGAGGTAAGTGGGCCTGTGGCCTGTGGGGTGGGCTGGGTTTTTCCTTTTTCTTTTCTTCTGTTATTTCTTTCTGTTTTCCTTTTCTGTTATTTGTTTTGCCCCAAATAAAAAATAGCAAGGCATTTTATAAAATCATGAAAACTTTTATGTGGGCTTATAACATAAATAGCTAGCCACTCATAAGTTTTGGTGACTTTTAAAAATCAAACAATTTGAATTTAAATTCAAATTGGAGTTTAATTTAATTTCCAAAGCACCTTTTGAATTTTTGAATATTACATGGGCATGGGAAAATCCCCAAACCACTTTTAAAATGATCAGCATCATTTATAGGAATTTTCCAAACATTCAAATGATTTTTGGAAAAGATTTTTATCTGGCCATTTGATTTAAAATTTCTAGGGCTTTTCTTTCCCCATTTTTGATTTCTCTTGAAATTTTTGCATGATGCAAAGGGATCAAACAACCCTAGCACTTACCCTAATTGGGGTTCTGACAGTTTACAATTTGGGTGGGGCTCGCAACTTAATACGAGCGAGATGATCTAGATAGATATCTCAAGGTGGATGATTAGTAGTAGATGCAGTTGGATTTGGGTCTACTTATTTTGGCGTACCGCCCATGCTTTGGAGCCTCTCCTTTCTTTGTAGCATAGTTAGCATTGCGGGCGTTTTTAATCCTCTCAATTGCTCAGCTGTTATTTGTTTCCTCGCACAGCATTTTTATCGTCTTTTGGGAGAGATACATCACTAGTGAACATCATGGGACCCCGGTCCTTATCGTCATCACTGTTTCCACGCTCAATTTATTTCCTGCTTTTACATTCCAGTAGCTATCACTATTATCCTTTATCCTTTGCGTTTGATCCTTTGTAAACAACAAGGTCGGAGAGATTGAAAACCTCTCTGAACTTCGTTGGGAGCAAAGTTATTTGTATCTGTGTGCAGGTCCACGTCAACCGCTTAATTTCTAGCACCATTGTCACCTACTTGCCGCTTTCGGAGTCCTGCGGGAAACAAGCCCTCTCCTCTGAGTTAGGGGAAATTTGATTTTATCCTGCATGTCACCTTCCACTAGGGGGTAACCAACGAAGGGTGAGAATCCATTATCATGTCTCGCACATCAAGCAAATTTCTGGCACCGTTGCCGGGGACTCCACTCTACAAGATAGGGGAGTTGCACGCTATCTTCTATGTTTTCTTTTTAGTCTTGTTAGTTTACTTTCTAGTTTTTGCCTTTGAGTATTTATGGAAAATGAAAAAAATTAGTTGCTTTTTGTCTTTACCTTTTTCTGCCTATTGATGCTATCCTCACCATGGGTGTGGAACCACCCAAATATGGTTGGATGGATATGTTTCACTTGTATCGTCTCCGATCTATTTGTGCTTGCGCTAAAAACCCAACCGACTTGGTTGAGGGAAAATCATTGGATGAGCATACTCATTATACGCGACACCGCTTATCTCAGAAAGGGAAACACTTATGGGATCAAATACAAACTTCTTATTGCAATGCTGAGTGTTTATGCCACATTTATGATTTTACTTGTTTTTCTAATATAGATCGTAAACACCTTCCTTTCCAATGTGAGTTTAGTGAAAATGAGATCTTATCTTCTTATGCTAAAGGTGTTTATGATTACTTTGATGTTGAAAAGATTGAAAAGTTTGTTGCTTTTAAAGGTGCTTATGAGATTGCTTCTTTGATTGAAAAGTATTACGACACTATTCACAAGTCCGAAAACTTTGCAGTTCTTGGTTATTGCTTCGAGAATTATACTTCCAATGCTTATATTGGGAATTTTAAAAATAATTTTTTTACGCCCGAGAAGAGGCTAATGATTTCTTTGATGAGGAACCCCATGATTCCGAGGACTCACTTGAAATAACCCTTTCTGAAGATTTTGATACTTGCTTTGTTGATGTCCATGATGCCAATATGGATTATGCCTGCGAAGATGAACTTGCTATAGTTCCTTATGTTAAGCATGAAATTGTTGCTATTGCACCCACACTTGATTGTCCCATTATCCTTTTGAAATTTCTGACTCATATTCCGGAGAATTGTGCTCTTATTAAGGCTCAATGTGATGGGTTGCATTTATCTTATGATCCTAAAAACCGTGTTGAAAATGATACACGTGTGCTTGTAGGTCATAAACAATATGCTTTATGTTGTTCATGATACTACTGAATATTATTTTGAGAGAGGAAAGATTCCTTGTAGAAACTTTCATATTACAAAAATGCCTCTCTTTATGACCAAAGTTTTGGATTTGTTCTTCTTTTACCTTCCTATGCTTGATACTTTGTGCTTTCATGATTTATTTATTTACAACTTTCCTTGGCATAGGAAGTGGGTTAGGCTTAAATGTGTTTCACATTTGCTTCTTGATGCTCTCTTTTGCTTCAAATTCTTATTCTTATGAGAGCACCTTTTATAATCATCATTCCTAGCTCAAAGGCGTAAAAGAAAGCGCTTGTTGGGAGGCAACTCAAGATGTTTTTACTTCTTTTTTTAGCGGTCTTGATGATTGTTACTACTGTAGCAACATCATTGTATCTTTATTTTCAAGCTTTGTGCCAAGTTTAGCCTCCGATTGCAAGAAAGTTCAAAAGTCGTGACATGCTGTCAAGAAAACAGATTCTGTCCTGGGACGGAAAAATTCTCCTAAAATCACCAGATCATCTTTTTGATCTGAGTTTTTTTTACAGCGTGCTCTATACAATTGGCTTTCGAGCGTCTGTTCTGAGGTTTTTTAGTTGAGTTGCAGAAGTATCTCGAAAAAATTATTTACTACATGCTGTTCTGTTTTTCACAGATTCTGCCACGTTTTGCCTTTCCTTACTTTTGCAAACCTTAAGCTTGCTTTTTCTTTGCAAAAACTTTTTGGAAATCTTGATAAAAAATATCTCTTCAAGAATATCTTTATTTCCAGTGGAGAAATTTTATTTTATTAAGGGTACTAACCTCTCTAATCAGCTTATGATGAGTTATGTATGAAGGGAGTTTCAAGTGTGCGAGGGAAGATCATGAAAGAAGATCTGGGAGTGTCAAACGCTCAAGCTTGGGGATGCCCCCTTGCATCCCCAATAAATATTCAAGGAGACTCAAGCGTCTAAGCTTGGGGATGCCCCCGTGCATCCCTTTCTCCATCAACAATCATCAGTTCGTTCTCCGTCTCACTTTATTTTTATTGCTTCATGCGTTATGTGATATGCTTGGAGCGTCTGGCTCTTAGGTTTCCTTTTTAGTTTTATTTAGCTTTTTTTGCTGTTCATAACAAGTTAGACCCCAACTTTCTTTGTGTGGGAGAGAAACATGCTCCAATTCAAACTAGAACACATCATAGGATTTCATGCTTATCTTTCTTTTGTTGTGTGTTCTCTATCTTTTCGTAGCCGTTGTCATGTTTAGCTCTTAGTTTTCATGTTTATATTTTTCAAGAGCTTTAGCTTTTGTTTAGTTTGTTGCTGGAATCTTCTTAGTTTTCATGTTTATCTTGTTAAGAGACTTGGTTGTTGCACTGAGTTGTGTCTTGTCTTGAAGTAGGTAATTGAGGTTGCTATTCAATTGTAGTAGTAACTTGCAATAGTTTTGAGGTATTGTTGTGAGTAATGTTTGAAATTTTGGTGTCAAGAGCTCTAGCCTATTATTATAAGGTGTGGTATTTGGGGCAATCCGTTCTTATTTTCAAAACCTACAAAAACTAGTTGAGAACTCTAGCTACTAGAATGATCACTAATCTTTGGAGGGATCAGATATTAGAGTACACTCACGTACTATGAGTCGAGGATGCACAAGGATAACCAAACCCCCATACACTTCTCCTCGGGGTACTTGTCTCTTTGTGAACCTCCTTATTAGATTTAGAGTAACCTATAATAAGTTCATGAGTTCTTCGGACTAATGTAAGTATTGAAAGTTGACACTTCCACCTCCTCATATTTGCTAGCCTCTTCGGTACCACACATTGCCCTCTTCTCACTCCGAGAGTTGGCGTCCACCTCGCCGGTGCATCCAAACCCTTGGCATGATACGCTCTGTCATCACAAACCTCCTTATATATTTCCTCAAAACAGCCACCATACCTACCTATCAAGGCATTTCCATAGCCTTTCCGAGATATATTGCCATGCAACATCCACCTTCTCATGACTTGATCTTCATGTCATACATGTTCTTGCTACACTGGCAGAGGCATACATTTGCATACATCATGATAGCTAAATCTTCTTTATGTTGAGTACCTTGTAAAGTGTAAAGATCTTCTATACCTTCTTGTAAAATAGAGTGTTGCCCTTAAGTGAGGAAAAGACCCCAAAGAGGACAAATTTAAAAGATCCCAAAGAGGACAAATGAGAGTTAAATATAAAGAGCCATTGAGGCCACCAAAAAATACAAACAAATAAAAACAAGAGAAAAATAAATAAAAAGAGAGAAAGGGGCAACACCACTATTCCTTTTGAAAGATCCACACTCGTACTCCCTTTATACCTTGTACTCCATAGAGATAATCTTATATGCATATAGCTATGTGGGGACCTTCACACTATAGAACTTGGCTTGTATATTCCAATGATGAGCCTCGTCAAACGAGCTCTAGGTCTTCTTGAGCGAGCAAGTTGGATGCACCCCCACTAGTTCCATTGGAGAGCTTTTCTTAGCTCATGTGTGCATCCGTTGCATGGAAATACCTACTCCTCACATCATATCTATCATTTGGCCTTCTCTCGCCTATGATTGTCCTCATTGATGTGAGCCTTTCAACCCTTTTTGTCTTCCTCCTCCACCATATTTCTCTCTTTGCCATCCTAAGTGTCAACTCTCGTGCTTACGCTCATCCATTGCATGAGCGCTCAAAATATCGAAAAGGAGTGGATCAAATTGACTTGTACCTGGCTACTGGTCTGGGGACGAGTCAAGATAAGATTCCAAAGAAGACTAAGTGTGAAACTTTAGTAGATTGAGTTCTCAACAAATTTATTTTTTCTCTCGTATTCCCATCTCCCCCTTCTTGCACGCAAACACCATCTGGAGACATTCGAGTCACGAACAGGGAGAGCTGTTGCACCTTTATGTTTTTATGTTGCTTGTTTCAATGCTAATATAGACTCTTGCTTGTTATGACTTGAATTGAATTACATACCTTGATTGCTTTAATTTCAAAGTTCTTATATGGTTGTTAGCATGTCACCACAGAAATTATGCTTGTTATCATTTACCTACTCGAGGACGAGCAGGAATTAAGCTTGGGGATGTTGATACGACCCAAACGTATCTATAATTTCTGCTTGCTCCATGCATGTTTTGTGTGATATTGTTATGATCTAGATACACTTTCATACACTTTTTATCATATTTGGACTAACCTATTAACTCAGTGCACCCTAGTGCCAGTTCCTATTTTCTGCTGTTTTTCTATTTCAGGTTTCCCCCATATTAAAAGTGCTCCAAAAATTGGGAAAAATCTAATAAAAAAATCAGCGTACCAGAAGCTTCCGGAAGAGCCAAAGTGGGGCCAGAGGGCCACCACCAGGCTTCCAGGCGCCCTCCCGGTGCGCCCTAGGGTGGGGACGCGCCAGGGGGCCGCCTGGACCCTTGGTGGCCCCCTGGCTTCCCCCTTCGCCTATATATTCTCCGTCACGGGAAACTTCCGAAGACAGAACCTTATTTCGCGATCTCGCCTCTTTTTCGCTGCCGCCGCGCTTCCAAAATCGAGCGCCCGCAGACCTCTTCCCGACACCCTGCCAGAGGGAGGATTGACCTCCGGGAGCTTCTTCTCCACCATGGACGCTTCCCGGATGATCCGTGAGTAGTCTACCTTGGACCATGGGTCCATGATCAGTAGCTATGTGATGTTCTCCTCCCCTCTTTTTTCTTCATGGATTAGACCTTGTGAGCTGCCCTACATGATCAAGGCACATATGTAATTCTTTCTGTTGTTCCTATGCTGAGTTTGCTGGGATCTGATGGATTATGAGACTATGTTCAGTTTGTGATAGAGTAATATATTTGGTTCTTCTCTTTTATATTTCTGTTCTTGAGTAATTCTTGCATGTTCTCCATTGTTGTTTATTACTTTGGCCAAGTAGTAGGTAGTGACTCCAAGAGGGAACGTTATGCTCGATTGTGGGTTCATGCCCCCTGATGACTAGCTTGAGTGACAGAAAAATGAGTCTAGGGGATGTGCTGTTGCCACAAGGGGGAAAACAACGGTGCTTGTAACCGCGGTTGCAAGGATTGTTTACTTTACGCAAAGTTCTTTTAATGCAGTTGTTTATTGCTTTGGGTTTACAGTTTGGGTGGGACTCACAACTTAATACGAGCGAGATGTTCTGGATAGATATCTCAAGGTGGATGATTAGTAGTAGATGCAGTTGGATTTGGGTCTACTTATTTTGGCATACCGCCCATGCTTTTGAGCCTCTTCCTTTATTTGTAGCATAGTTAGCATTGCGGTGCGTTTTAACCATGTTAATTGCCCAGCTGTGATTTGTTTACCTCGCATAGCAGTTTTATCGTCTTTTGGGAGAGAGACATCACTAGTGAACATCATGGGACCCCGCTCCATATCCTCATCACTGTTTCCATGCTCAATTTATTTCCTGCTTTTACTTTCTAGTAGCTATCACTATTATCCTTTATCCTTTGCGTTTGATCCTTTGTAAACAACAAGGCCGGAGAGATTGACAACCTCTCTGAACATCATTGGGAGCAAAGTTATTTGTATCTGTGTGTAGGTCCATGTCAACCGCTTAATTTCTAGCACCGTTGTCACCTACTTGTCGCTTTAGGAGTCCTACGGGAGACAAACCCTATCCTCCGAGTTAGGGGAAATTTGCTGCTATCCTACATCTCACCTTCCACTTGGGGTAACAAACGAAGGGCGGGAAGCCATTATCATCTCTCGCACATCACAAGCCCATTCCCAACAAGAAGAAGGAGAAGATGCCTCGATCCTATGTGCTCCGTAAGGCAAAGGATGGAGATGTGTATGCCAAGTTTATCGGGCGCCATAATGCTTTCGGTTTCTATGCTATTTGGGTTCCAAAGACCCTTGTTACTAACCTTAGAGGTCCCATTGAAAAATGGGCACCTCTAACCAAAGCCTAAGTCTATGTGTAGATGCTCCCTCCGGTGTAGTCAAATGGGTGATTAATAGTGGATGCACCAATCATATGACCGGAGAAAGCCGTTTGCTCAAGGACTTCAAGGATGATATACAACCATATACGAGCATTGTGTTTGGTGGTATCTTTAAGTGCCCCGGGATAACCGAATAAATAGTGGTGATTTATGTGGTGTGGCCTTATGTATTAAGACCTATGTATTATGTTCTCGATGGTTCATGTATCAAACTATGTGGTTTCTTTATCATCCTTGCATTTGTTGTTTCATCATGCACTTTTGGATCTTAAAACCATTGTTTCTCTCCCATATATATTCGTATGGTTTATATGATCATGGGGGATGCTTCCTCTCATATGTGTTGCTTATAAGTTAAGATCATCATGCACATGTTGAGGGGGAGCCTCCCTCATATAAATGAAAATTTCTCTCCAAATCTTAAATGTGAATATTTTTTAGAGCTATATGTGTAATGTCATCAACTACCAAGAAGGGGGAGATTGAAATTGCAATCTTTCCATTAAGCATATTTTGTTGTTTGATGACAATATACATATAGAGGACTAACTATGATTGATAAGTGATACAAAATAAATTGTTAGTCCTTTTGACATCACCATGTAGGGATCATGTCCTAAACTTCAACCTCACTCAAGAATTTGACAAAACGATTGAAGATGACGCTAAGTCCTCTTTACTATTACTCATTGAGTCATAGGGGCCCCGCACTATTAAGAGGGGGTCATAAGGTTTAGTTCAAGTCTTCAAGCCATAAGAACTATAAACATATAAAATACACATCTCTACTATCCCTGGAAATCAATGTAGTTGTGTAGGAAATTTATTTGCTCCAATCTGAATATTCTCTGTATAGGTCGGACCGTCCTGGCCTTGCCCGGACCGTCCAGGCTCAACCCCTTATCGTCCAAAAGTCGGCACCTGAGTCCAGTGGGTTTTCTGTATTTTCCGGACCGTCCGGGTTCCATGCCGGACCGTCTGGGCTATGCCCGGACCGTCTGGCACTACTAGGGAAATAGCTATACATGGAAAGCTTATTAGTGGCGCATATAGAAAGCCATGCGCCACCATCTGTTAGGGGTGGCGCACTGGAAAATAATGCGCCACCCATAAGACCTTATGGGTGGCGCATTATTTTCTAGTGCGCCACCCCTAAGAGTGGGCCAGCCTAGATGATCTTATACGTGGCGCATCTAGCAATATGCGCCACCCCTAAGGGCTCCCATGCATTATTAGGGAAGGTCATGCCGAATTTTTCCGGCAACGACTGTGATATATAATTGTGTTTCTCTCTCCGTGCACGCAGGTGATCGACCATGGTCCGCGAGATGCTGAGCGATATCACCGTGGCTAGGTGGATGCAATGTGCGACAAACGACATGCTAAGGAATAATAGGTCGGATATAAGATGTCCGTGTCGGAGATGCAAACTGCAGTGCGTGACCGAGCCTGATTCCGGAATATTGCAAAGACACCTGAAGCGTAATGGTTTGATGGATGGCTACACACGATGGATAAGTGATGAAGCTGGTGAGGAGGAGGACGTCAATGGTGGGGCGCCAGTAAATGAGGAAGGGCAACCAGAAAACTGCGGCGGGCGAGATGACGAAGAGCATCCCGTACATGATCATGAAGAAGATGCCGAAGTGGATCATGTAGATCAAGATGCCGGACATGAAGATCAAGATGTCGGACATGATGATTCAAGCTGGGTGCGGGACCCTCATGTTCAAGAGCTGCTTGTCAAAGAGGCGTTGAACGCAAGAGGTGCAGCTAGAGAGAAAGCCAAGATGGTGCAACTCGAGAAAGACGCGATTTTGAAGTTGTACGAAGGATGCAACGACGGGGATACCCGCTTGAATGTAACACTTGGGGCTATGGAGATGAAGGCAAAACAAAAATGGACCGACGAAAGCTTCGATGATAACATGGCATTCTGGCACGATCGTCTTCCGAAGGGCAACACGTGCCCAACTAGTATCGCTGAGGCCAAGAAAGTCCTTTGCCCTCTCGATCTTCCGCACGTTAAATACCACGTCTGCATAAATGATTGCATGATATATCGGGGTGAGGACGAAGATAAAACCACATGTTCGGTGTGCGGTGTTAGTCGATACAAGAGAGGGAAGAAAGTTCCTAGAAAAGTGGTATGGTACTTTACGATCACTCCTCGTCTGCAGAGGTATTTCGTAGATCCCGAGGAAGCAAAGCTCATGAACTGGCACGCGGATAGAAAGAAGATAAGAGAGGATGACCCGAACCCGGATCCGTAAATGGAGGACATGCTGAGGCACCCTTCAGATGGTAGCCAATGGACTGCGTTGGACCTCGAATACCCAGATTTTGGGAAAGAACCAAGGAACCTCAGGATTGGTGTGAGCGCCGATGGAGTCAATCCGTTTGGCGGCCAGAGCAGCACACACAGTACCTGGCCCGTTTTTGTATGCATATACAACCTTCCCCCTTGGAAGTGCATGAAGAAAAAGTACATAACAATGTGTATGCCAGTTCAAGGGCCGAAACAACCAGGTACGGACCTCAATCTATATCTGCAGCTGTTGAAAGAGGAGATAGAAACGTTATGGAAAGACGGAGTCAATACGTGGGACGGCGCGGCAAAAGAATATTTCCCAATGAAAGCCGCGGTGATCACGACGGTGCACGACTATCTCGGTTACGGATATTTCTCAGGGCAGGTGGTCCAAGGATTCTGTGCATGCGTTAGGTGCATGGATAATACAACGTACCGCCAGCTACCAAAAGATCCCGGATCTTCAAAAACCGTGTTCCAGGGGTCTCGGAGGTGGCTTCCCGAGAAACACGCGTGGAGAAAACAGGGACATCTGTTCGATGGAAGCGAGGAGCTCCGAGCACCCCCAGCTCGAAGGAGCGGCAAAGAAATCGACAACTTGCTGAAAACTTGGAAAGAGTGCCCCACGTCGGGAAAGAAAAAAAAGAAGACTCAGCCGTTGATGAGGGTATGGAAAGCGAGGTCTGTTTTATGGGAGTTGCAATACTGTAGTCTACTCCGCAGTCCTTATAGCCTTGATCTAATGCATATCACAAAGAACGTGTGCGAGAGCTTGTTTGGCACGCTGCTCAACATGCCGGAGAAGACCAAGGACGGGCCAAAAGCAAGGAATGACTTGAAATTTATGGGCATCAGGAGAGAACTTCACCCCCTAGTGACGAAGATGATGAGCCGGAGGAGGAAGAGGATACGGAAACGCAAAACTCTCGCAAACGAAAAAGGACGACCAAGAAGAAGACCGGTATTGATTACTGCCCCCCGGCATGCTTCACTCTGTGCGAGGAGGAGATCAAGCGGTTTATCCACTGCCTCATAGGAGTAAAATTTCTGAACGGCTACGTGGGGAAGATAAGCAGATACCTAGACGAGGAGAAGCAGCGTTTCAGCGGGATGAAATCTCACGACTGTTTCGTGCTGATGACGCAGATTCTCCCGGTTGCGATGCGAGGGATAATGGACGAGCACGTCCGTAAAACGTTGTTTGGCCTTTGCAACTTTTTTGACGTCATCTCCCGGAAGTCGATTTGCGCTACGCAACTCAAAAGGCTACAGGAGGAGATCGTGCTCATACTATGCGAGCTTGAGATCTATTTCCCGCCCGCGTTCTTCGACATTATGGTGCATCTGCTGATCCACGTCGTGGAGGATATCGTCCAACTCGGGCCTGCGTTTCTGCGCAGCATGATGCCGTTCGAAAGGATGAATGGGCACATCAAAAAATACGTTCGTAATAGGTCCCGTCCAGATGCAACCATAGCGAAGGGCTTTCTAACCGAAGAGTGCATCTCTTTTTGCACGAATTATCTCAACACCGAGAACCCTGTTGGTCTGGCCGTCAACAAGCACTTTGGCAGGAACGATGGGTGTGGTCACCACGAGGGAAGCCGCGCAATGCATGTCAACTTTGACGGTCGAGACATCGACTTTGAAAGAGCAAGCCTAGTTGCGCTACAACACATCCAGCTGGTCGATCCTTGGATAGTAAAGCACAAGGATTTAATCAGGAAGAAGTACAGTGACCAGGGCCTGCAGATAACGGACCGAGATCCACGGCTAATCAAAGAGCACAACTCCGGTTTCATGACTTGGTTCAGGGACGAGCTTCGTGCTAATCCCCCGCGAAGGAACGCTTCCGAGGAAGAAAAGATGATATTCACCTTGTCACAGGGTGCCGCACGCAACCTGATGACCTATCAAGTGTATGATATCAACTGCTACACATTTTACACGGAGGAAAAGGACAATAACTGCGATTACCAGAACTCAGGGGTAACGGGGATATTCTACACCGATGACGTCAAGGAAAGATTCTATGGAAGGATCGAGGACATATGGGAGCTCGACTACTGTGGAGAGAAGGTGCCGATGTTCCATGTGAGATGGGCCAAGAGAGTCGTAAAAGAAGACCGGTACTTCACCACCATGGTTATACCCGAAGCCAAATCCAAGTCTGCGGGCGCAAACGTCACCGCGAAAAATGAGCCATGGGTACTGGCTAGCCAAGTGGACCAATGCTTCTTCATTACCGACCCATCAAAGCCGAGCCGCGTTGTAGTGAGGAGAGGCAAAAGAAACATCATCGGAATGGATGGAGTCGCCAACGAGCAAGACTTTGACAAGTACGGCGACCCGAAGATGGAGGATGACTACGCCGCTCAGGATACATACACCACAACCCTACCGAAGAAAGGTCTCCTCCCGTTCAAGAGGAAAAGTGAAGGCGTCCCGGGCCTAAATTATTCAACCACGACAAAGAAGGGCAAGAAGAAGATCGTGAGGAAACGATAGCTAGATAGCTAGCTCCAAATTTAAGAAAAATATTTTTTAATTCATGATCACTTTGTGTATGCATGGATTTAATATGCACTTTGTAATTGATGATCACAATCTTATGTTTCCAAATGCCACTACACCTTGTGTTTGTGGATCTTGGTTCGGCGACGACACAATCGAAGCACCATTCTCAAAAGGTCGGTTAGAGCAAGTACTCCCTCCGTTTCTTTTTACTCCGCATATAAGATTTGGTCAAAGTCAATCTTAATAAAGTTTGACCACTTTTATAGAAAAATGTACTCCATAATTATTATTTTTAAATGGTTTCACTTTGATTAAAAAATAAATAATTGTTTAAACTTTAATTAAAAAATAAAAAAAGCTTAGGGGTGGCGCATATTGTTGAAATGCGCCACTAAGTGCTCTTAGGGGTGGCGCATTTTGCCAGAATGCGCCACCAACAGGTTTCTTATGCGTGACGCATTTTGCCTAAATGCGCCACGCATAAGAAACCTTATGCGTGGCGCATTTCGGCAAAATGCGCCACCCCTAAGCCTTAACTGCTCCATCACCCCCTCCCCTTGCCCGTGCCCACACCCATTCCCCACCATCTCTCCCGGCCAGCACACTGTCCTCGCCGTCGACCGCCATCGGAGCCGCCCCCCGTCGTTCGAGCCCCCCTCTCTGTCCATCGCCCTCGCCGCCACCGGAGCTGCCACCGGAGCCGCCCCCACGCCCCCATCCACCTCGACGCCGGAGCCGCCCCACGCCACTAGAGCAGACCCGCGCCACCGGAGCCGCCCCGCGCCCAGCCGCCGCCGTTCGAGCCATTGCCGCCGTCCAGCCAGGTACTCCCCCTCCCCTGCTCCCCCTACCCTCCCCTGCTCCCGCAACACTCAGTTCTACATCGACCCCTTCAAACTCTAGAGAGCAGAGGGGAATTTGTAGTACTAGCTAGATTAGTAGGCATGGAATGTTTGCTAGGAAATTTTTGTGTGTTTTGTCTCCACTCTGTTTCCATGTGGCTGCAAGCTTTAAATCAATGTCACTGGGAATTCTTGCTTATGGTACATGATCATTGATATGAAAATGTTGTGCTTTGTTCTGTTTACAGACCATTGATCAGCACATAAAATCTGATAGCCCAATTTGATATGAAAATAAAATAAACTGATGAACAAATGCTATACTGGATACTTGGCTTAGATGTGTGTGTGTGTGTGTGTGTGTGTCTTGTAGCTAGGTAATTTGATCACCATGTAATGTAGCCACACTGGATAGACAAAGATATTAGGACAAGCTACTTTTAGAATGATAATAAGTATATACACTTCACCTTGTCATGGACTGCATCTGCTTTAAATGAAGTGTAGGCTCCCTGTTCTTCTAATTTCAAAAGTAAAAATTAGTTCTAGTAGTACTCTGTATTAGGTTTGTAGTGGTAGCAATAGAGGTAGTAGTTGAAAAATAGCAATGGTGCCCTGCTCCCCCTCCCCTGCTGGAAAAAAACAAGTTGTCTGAATTTTCAACTAGCAAAGGTGCCATGGTGCTTTGTCTGAATTTTTTGAGTTCTTGACAATGCCCTAGGTCCAAATTTTCTGTTTTTAGGTGTTGCAAAGTACAACTTGCAAGTATACAGAATTTACAATGCATTAATCTGCCAGCAGAACTTGACATGATAAGATGGTTGCCTATGTTATGTGATGTTAATAGATTTCTTATTGACTATTATGTTTTTGAATACTGTTTCAATATCTATAAATATGCTGGTTGTGCCTACATACAAGGCATTTTCTTGTGCAGGTACAAATCATTATCCCCTTTCTCCCGAAATGTTGATTAACTTCCGTTTCGGTTGAGAATGGGGCACTCTCATGTTAAGAAAAAGAGCAAAGGTCATGCCGAATTTTTCCGTGAATTCGTGCATGACCTTTGCTATTTTTCTTAACATGAGAGTATTTGCATTTATTTATTGTGCTAATTAAATTATTAGTTGCATTTCTTAATATTGTACTAGTGCAAACATGTCGACCGGAGCCGACGCCGGTCCTTCTTCTCAGCCGGGAGAAAAAAGGAAGCAATTTTGGGAATACTCGCAGGAGGAGGTCGAGGAGCAGAGAGAAGAGGAAGTACCTCCGGGCGAGGAGGAGTATGAGGAGGAGATAGAGTCGGAGTCCGACTCATCGGATGATGACTTGGAGGAGGAGGCCGGTACGACAGACGGCGAGAGGAACATCGGCGAGGATGATGGGACCGGTGGCTCCAACACAGATGGTACCCAGTCCAAGAAGAGGAATCGGAAACCGACCAAGGTCGGCGTCATCAGGAAAGAGTTTACTGTTGTGACCGCCGTCGGGATTCCTAAAGAGCCCGAACGTTTTTCGGAAGGGTACGGCCGTCAAGTCGCGGCGATCCTCCGCAACACCGTGCCGATCACCACGATTAACCTCAGGAGTCGTGAGAATATTCATTATTGTCAGCTTCTTATCAACAAGCTGCACGGACGATACAAGTTTCCGGAGCCGTACGATAACACCAAACTTAGAGGGAACAAAGTAAACACATGGGCCCTCAGGAAGATGAGCAAGGCCTTGTCCAGTTGGAAAACCCGGGTGAAGAGGGCAATTTTTGAAAAGAACAAAACCAGGGAGGAGCTCAAGGAGAAAGAGCCGTTGATCGACGAAGCTACCTACAACCATTTCAAGGCTAGGTGTGAGTCCGAGCAAGCCAAGGCCGCGAGTGCAAAGGGCAAGGCCATGCGATCGCAGGTCATAGGTAACCACCGTCTCAGAGCCGGTGGTTACAAAAGTTCCAAGCCTAAATGGGACAAGGAGGATGCCGAGTATGCCGCTGCGGGCATACCTAACCCCTTCCAGCAATACAAAGATGATCCGCAGACCGAATTCTTTGTGAGGGCCCGGAGCTATAAGGACAAAGCAACCTCGAAAATAATTATCGATCCTAAGATTTAGGAGTTTATGACTGCCGTGGTAAGTAGTTTACCACGCGACCTTGTCGATTGAATTCTCGAGTGAAGTTCACAATTTCTTAACGTTTCACATTCTTTTTGCAGCAAGCGGAAATGCAAATCGCCTCATCGCAGGAGTCGTCGGTTAAGCCGGCCGGCCCGTGGGACAACGCCTTTAACAGGACGTTGAACAAGGTCAAGAAGGTTGACGACGTGACGGCGAAGCCATCGTCAGCCGGCCGTGTGGTCGGCTTTGGTGCGGACCTAAATTGGTCCGAATATTATGGTAAATCGGCGAAGCAGTCCGGTTCGAGGGGGCGCAAGGCGAGAAGGACCGAAGAAGATGCCGCTTATGTTCGTGGACTGGAGGAGAAGGTGAACATGCTTCCGCAGCTTGTCTAGGACGAAGTGGCGAAGACGACGAACGCTCTCCTTCCATATATGATGCAGTCGCTCGCGAATTGGCAAGCGTGTGGTGGACAAGGGCCCATACCAGTCCCCAGCATGGTCGGCAGCAACTCGGGCCCCGCGGCGCCTGCAGTCTCGACTCCGGCCATAGTGGTGGCTCCCGCACCGACTCCCGGCGTATTGGTGACTCCGGCCGCCAACACCGCGACGGCGACGCTGGACGTGATGGTAACTCCTCCGGCCACGATCGAGCAACCGGGGCATAACAATAATGCACTCGGCGGCAGCGCAAATAGGGAGACCGACGCCACGGGAGGCAGCGCGCCCTCCGTCTCTTGCATGCCCGCCGTCATCGGCGAGGTCTCTTCACTAGCCGACCACGACGCCCTCAAGGTAACTATAAGCGTCTGGAACTCAAAAGAGGACTTCATCTCCTTGCCTTTTTTAGTGGAATCTCTCTGATGCCGTACATGCATATATATATCTCTTTCGCAGGAGGACACTCCATGCATTCTATTACAAGTCGTGGATGGCGAGTTGAAGGATGTTGCCAAAGGTAAAATCATTCAACCACAAAATCGAATCATGCACAATATGCCGATGGCACCGGAGATGCATAGGGTTCAAATCTCTCTCGTGATTTCGGGCTACGAGAGAGTTGAACCTCCCATCCAACCCCCCAAATACGATGAGGATGAGCCGGCAGTCCTCAGTGACTGTTTCAACCAAATATGCCTATGGCCGAAGAGCCAAATGCGTTTAATGACGGGGGAAAGGGGCACCACACCTAGGAAAACACCGCTAGTCATCGTGTAGGCGCCACATGATCCCATCGGCGCACAACAAGAAGACGATGATCTTGATGATGATATCAGCGCCGACCAGTTCATCAATACTTTGTATGATGCTGATGACTTATTCATGCCTCCTGCTGAAGGAGCCTATCAGCATGACGAGGAAGCTCGCGGTCCAGCTGATCCTGCGGCGAAGCCTGCTTGCTCCACGCGTCTCTTCGCTGCTTCTCAGGACATGTCTCCAGCAGCTTGCGCCTTCATCGAGCCTCAAGCAGATGCCACAAGATCTATTCTCAGCCCGTCCACACTCCATAAGGCGGCCACTGAGCAGATAAAGGCCGGTGACTGCTCAAAATCAGAAAATAAGAAGGGACGGGAAAGAAAGAAGAGCATCACTTCTAGTAGCCAACCTTCGATGCCGATCCGGGCTCAGGACGGGCCACCAAGACCCAAGGATCTCTCGTTTGAAATCCATGTGGCTGGTAGGGCGATGCTACCTAAGGACATGCTGGACCTTGCAACTTCGGATATGCAGAGTGTGCATCATAGTATTATGGCATTAGAGAAGACTCTTCTTCGAGAAGAGAATCCCTCGTACCCGGTTTTCATGGCCAAGGTGCAACTCAACATGGGCTTCATCAACACTATCCCCGCGGATATGATAATCCTGCAATTTTCGGAGATCTTCAATTTGTACCATCTCAAGCGGCTGGACCATAGCCTTATCCGTCTGTTCTCGCTCAGCCTTTCTATGAGTATCAGGAGAGATAAGACCCCGAGCGTCGCGATATTGGACCCCTTCTACATGCGTGAAAGCATCTTGATGGACGACGGGGACGCGGCTCTCGCGGCGGGGTACATCACAGACTTCATGCTACAGAACGCCGACAAGGATTCATTTCTTATGACATACTCTCCCAAGTAAGTCATTCGCTCGCCTCCGTAGCATATATGCTTTCTTAGCTTTCCATTGTCCTCTTCCAACATTCTTTTGGATTATTTTAATTATGCAGTGAGGATCAAGGCTGCGTGCTCAGCTGCTTTTCACCTCAACACTCGCATGCCGTGTATTTAGACTCGGGGAGTCTGAAGAAGAAAGATTACAAGTATATCATGAGAGTTTTGGATGATGCTCTCGTCGGCTACATAAAAGCCGGAGGCAAGATCACGAAGCACAAGTTCAGGAAAAATCAGCCTGGCGTGAACGTGTTCAACCACGTAACGCAGTTCCCGTGCGTCATGCAGCCGGCTGGCAGTGTGAGGGATGCGTACTACAGCCTTCATCACATGAGGGCGATTGTACAGGAACAACGCAACCTTACGCTGCCAAGTCATCTCAGAGCGTGGGCCGAAAGGAAGGAGGAAATCGCCGATGCAAATCTGAAGGAGGAGTTCTTTCACATCCAAGCGCAGATGGCGACTATCATCCGTCATGAAGTACAAATGAGGGGGTCGATCTTCCACTCGAACATTGCACCATCCAATGGGGAGATAGAAGTCCGCCTAAAGGCCCTGCGTGACACAAGGCCTTTCATGACGAAAGAAGGATGCCGCCCATTCCCCGAGCCGAGTCAGAACAATTGAATGTACTCTTTGTGTAATTTGGATGTAATTTGGATGTACTCTTTGTGTAGTAGATGGTAGTGTCAAATACTCTTGGTGCTCTTTGTGTATAAAGGTCACTGCATATGCATTTTTATGCATATGTGCATGCTTTTCACCATTCATCGACTTGCTTTAAGTTGTTGATAAGAATAGATGCTAGATTTCTTTCTTCTCCTTTGGTATGATTCATATGGATGTGACCTCTAAAGCTTTGTTTTGTGCAGGTTGAAGAGCAAACAAGATATGATGACGAAAGTAGCTTTCGGTTTTCAATAATTTTTGGACTCATTGTAATTTTGTGATGGATGTAATCTTGTGAATCTTGTTGGCCTCTAAACCTTTGTAATAAAAATTATATTGCAATTCTTTTGTATCAATAATTGTTGGCCTCATTGTTATATTGTATTTTGCATTTCTGTAATATAATAAAAATATCTGTAATGCTTTTATTCTTTTATGTAATTCTTTTTTTTTGTTTTTTGTAATTATTTAGTGGCGCATATTTTCAGGATTTAGTGGCGCACTGTGAATGCGCCACCCCTAAGGCCCTTAGGCGTGGCGCATACCAGAATGTGCCACCCCTAAGAGCTTAGAGGTGGCGCATTCTGAGATGCGCCACGCCTAAGGGCCTTAGGGGTGGCGCATCCAGAATGCGCCACCTCTAAGCCCTTATTAGTGGCTTGTAGTTAGTGGTGCATCCCTAATGCGTCACTAAACTCAAAAACAGTGCGCCACCATAAGGCTATTCCCTCGTACTGTGGGATGTGCCCCGGACCGTCCGAAAATTGGCACCTGAGGTCAGTGGTATATTACACCCTTATCGGACCGTCCGACAAGGTCGTACCCATGGCCTCCTATGGGTGTCTTGGCAGTAACCCTGTCGGACGTCCGAGCTCCAGGTTGTACCGTCCGGGCTTGCCCCGAACTGTCCGACTTATAGCCCGGATCGTCCAACATACCTCTGGCTGCACCAAACGGCTAGATTCTTGTGTGCCTATAGATAACCCCCACCCACTTAGGGTTATAGTTGACCACTTCATTTAAAACACTCAAGAACACCAAGTGCTCCCTCTCCCTCATCTCCTACACTCAATCCAAGATCCCGGAGAGATTTGTGAGAGTTCTTGTCGGATCTTCCGCCCCATGATAGATCCGTCCCTTCCCCATCTTCCGACCAAAGCAAATAGTGATTTGAGAAAGTATTGAGCTTTTCCCATTGATCTTGTTACTCTTGGAGGTTGGAGACTCCTAGGCGGGTAGGAGTTCTTCGGTGAGGAATCGACCATTGTGATTACCCCCGTTCAGTTTGTGAGGGTTTGGTGACCACCTTTAAGGTCAACCGGTAATGGTTGGGAATCGCCTTCGTGGTGATATCCCAAGGGGAAAGAGTGAGCCTTCATGGCATTGGGGTGCCTTTGTGGTTTCACCCACTCTCTCCAAACGGTGAGTAGCTTCCCTCCAAGGAAGTGAACATCGGGATACATCATTGTCTTCGCGTCATTCGGTTATCCCTACTCTTTCCCCATTTATTTGCACTACTTTGTTGTTACCTTGTTGTTTATCCCTCACTTGCTTCATTATATTTTACTTGTTGTCTTACCTTATCCTCACTAGTTCATCCTTGCAATTGTTAGGCTCATCTTTATCTTCCGCACTATTGCCTAAAATTGCTAAGTAGTGTTAAAGTTTGTAATATAACCTATTCACCCCCCTCTAGGTCTATCTTGGTCCTTTCACTAGTTATGGTACCTTAAAGACACGTTTAAGCTCCAAGGAACTATTTATTAAAGACACTTTTGAGCTCCAAGGAACTATTTATTATGGTATCTTTAAGTGGTGCAAACACTCTTTAGATTTATTAGTTAGAGGAAACTTTATAGAGTGTGAGGCAACTAAAGCTCTTGATATTATACATGGTTGATCTAGTTTCTTTGTTTATGATCATGGCGTTGATGCTATTATGGATAAACTTGATACTATTGAGAAGAAAATTAATACTCTAAACTAGAAGGAAGGAGAGAGACCCACACAAGTTGGGCAAGAAATTTTAGAAACAGAGGATGATTGGGAACCATTTATTAGGATTAGCATTTTTTACCAAGACTTCCTTGCTTATTGTGATATTGGTTCAATGGTTTCTACCATGCCAAAAATTGTGTATGATTCTGTAAAACTTTCTAATGGTGATATCTCTAATATTGAAGGGAAGGTTAGTAACATCCAAGTTCTATTTGCAAACAAGGATGCAACTGCTGACTTCATAATTTTTGAATCAACAAGTCAAGGGAACATTGTGCTTGGAAGAACCTTTCTCAAAGTTATGAAATGCTTTATTGATGTAGGGAAGGGACATATACAATTTCGTAGGAAAGCTAGAGGTAAGTATGTCTTTCCAAGAAGAAAGAAAGAAGATCTCATTGAAGAGCCATTTGACAATTTTGACAATCCTTATGATGACTCCATCTATGCAACTTGATCTTTTGCTTCTTGCCTAGCTAATAGGCATAAAAGAAAGCGCTTATTTGGAGGCAACCCAAAATGTTTTTACCTTCAGTTTTAGTGTGTCTTGATGTTTGTTACTATTGTATCAACGTCATTGTATCTTTATTTTCAAGTTTTGTGCCAAGTTTTAGCCTCTGTTGACAAGGGCACCAAAAGTTGTCACATGCTGTCCAAAAAACAGATTATGTTTGCTCCATGTAATAAATTCGTTAAAAATCACCAAATCATCTTTTTGATATGAAGTTTTTACACAACATGCTCTATACAATTGGGAAACTTTCACCACTTCTGAGTTTTTTGATTTGAGCTACCGAAGTGCCCCTAATAAATTAAGTTTCACCTGTTGTTCTGTTTTCCCAGATTTTTGTCCTGTATTGCATTTTCTTCCTTTGGACACTTTGTTCTTGGTTTTTCTTTGCAAGAACCTTCAAACAAAGTTGGGAAACAATAGCTATTATATAAATTGAGTGTTTCAACAGTACCCAAGTGAAATTTATTTATTTATTGGCGCTAAACGCTCTAATTAGTTTATGAGAAGTTTCGTGTGAAGGAAGTTCTCAAGTGTTGCAAAAGGAGATGATGAAAGAAGATTCAGGAGTGCCAAAATCTTAAGCTTGGGGATGCCCCAGGCACCCCCAAAAATATTCAAGGAGACTCAAGCGTCTAAGCTTGGGGATGCCCCTGTGCATCCCCTTCTTCATCAACAATTATCAGTTTTGCTTACTGGTCATAACAAGTTGGATTCTATCATGCCTTGTTTGGGAGAGAAGCACTCTCCACTTTTGCCTAGAATGCTCATAGTTTTCACTTTTATCTTTTTGAGTGTTCAATCTTTGTTACTAGCTTGTTGTCATGTTTAGCTCTTGTTCTCCATGCTTATTTATTTCTATGAACTGAGAATTAGAATTTTAGGACTCTCTTGAGTTTCATGTTTACCTTTTTTAGAGTGTTAGCCTTATTGCACTAGGTGTGTATCTTACTTTGAGAAGGTAATCAAGGTTGCTAAGTTAAGTTTAGTAGTAACTTGCAATAGTTTTAAGGTGTTCTTACAAGTAATGTTTGAACTTCTGTGTGTCAAGAGCTCCAGCCTATTAGTGATAGGTGTCATATTTTGGTTCAACGTGCTTATTTTTGAAAACTACAAAATATTTAGTTGAGAACTCTAGGTACTGAAAGGATCAGTAATCTTTGCGGGATTGTAAAAGAGTACCCTCGCGTATCATGGGTCGAGGATGCACAAGTATAACCAAGCGCCCAAACAGTCCTCTTAGGGTACTTGTTTCTTTGTGAATCTCCTGACTAGATAGAGAGTTACGGATAATAAGTGGATGAGTTCTTTGACTAATGCGTGTATTTTATTCTTAGCACTTCCACTAGCCTATATTTTGCTAGCCTCTTCGGTATCGTGCATTGCCCTTTCTCATCTTGAGAGTTGGTGCAAACGTCGCCGGTGCATCTAAATCCTTGGCATGATACGCTCTGTCATACATAAGCCTCATTATATCTTCCTCAAAACAACCACCATATCTACCTATCAAGGCATTTCGATAGCCTTTCCGAGATATATTGCCATGTAACATCCATCTTCTCATGACTTGATCTTTGATTGTCATACATGCATTTGCTTAATCGTAGAGCCGCATGATAGTTGGGGTTTTCCCTTACACCATTGCTACATGACGCGCTAGTATCATTGCATATCCTCCTACACTCGTAGATACATACATTGTCGTGGATATAATCTGGACAATAGAGAGAGGGGTATGAACGGAGCTAAATGAATCTGTACGTAGAGAAGGTTGACGCAAGAGGATTATACAGGTTAGGCCTCTCCGTAGAGATAAACACCTTAGTCCTGTCCCAGGCTTACTGGGGTGTTCTTTCTTCAGAATACTGAGAAGTGGAGAATGTTGCGCGTGCCCACACCGGAGGGGAGGGGGGCTTATATAGAGTGCGCCCCTGCCCTCTTAATGCCTCGGCTTAAATGGGTCTTAATTACAAGATTGAATGCGTACTTAATTACAGAAACGGTCTGCCCATTACTACTAATAAAGGAGAAAAAACGCTCGCGGTATTGAATGCTTCCTGTCCGTTGCGTTCCTGTCTTCCGAGTAGGGGAGGACCCACCGATCACTTCCGAGTGGCGATCTAATCGGATCTTGCTGCACTTTCGAGTAGCCGTGTATTCGGAAGTGGCTTCTGATCTCCGAGTAACTTGTTACTAGGAGATTGTTGATGTTCCATATTTTTTACTAGTCTTGTTTTGTTTGGGAATATAAGGGAAACCCAGGGCTTAAGGATACCCCCTGGTTTCCCTTGCCTAGGGGTATGCCTTTAGTATTACCACGACAGTAGCCCCCATGCGCTTTCGGGGGCTCGTAACTGAGGTGGCTGACACTTGTTGTCCTTTGTGAGGTATGTGAAGATTAAACTCAGTAAGAGGTCTGGAAGGGCTTTATTGATGTTCGAACTTTTCCCTCGAGTATGAGTTGGGCAGGTTAGCGGAAAAAATTGGCGACACTCAAACGTCTCTCGGAAGAGGTGGACTGAGGCCCCGGAAGGCGTGTCTCGGAGTAAAAGGCCTTAAACTCCATATGAACCAAATTTGTAAAGTTCAATGCCCTAGGACATCATGACGAGTCCTAGGCCATGCCACGTGGGACATTGATTCTTTACTCCCTGCGCCGGGTCTTACTGGTGGCCTTGCATTCTACGTCAGAGACGGGCCGTCAGCGAGCTAGTTACTCGGATTTCGGCCCGAGTAACTGGGTGCGAGGTTTTTAATCTCGCGGGGAACCCTTAAGTGGTTCTTTTCGTGGTACTTCCGAGTGACAGCTTACTCGGACGCTGCAGGATCTTAGTAGTTTCTTCTGAGTGATGGCGTACTCGGAGAGTTTGGTCGGTGTGCGTTTCTTAGTCCGAATGGCATCGTGATATAACAAAAACATCTGAATGGTTTTATGAATGCTGTTTTAACCCGAGTATGCATCGAGGAAACATAATCTCTCGCAACCTGATGTGGAGTCCACAATCTGGTCAATGTGAGGAAGAGGGAAATGGTCTTTTGGACAAACTTTATTGATATGACGGAAATCAACACAAGTTCTCCAAGATTTATCTTTCTTCGGAACCATTACAGGATTTGCTAACCACTCGGAGTGGAAGATTTCCCTAATGAATCCGGCTGCTAATAGTCTAGCTATCTCCTGTCCGATGGCCTTCCTTTTTTCGGAGGAAAACCGTCGGAGGGACTCTTTCACCGGTCTTGCTTTTGGATCCACGTGTAACTTGTGCTCGGCCAACTCCCTTGGAACTCTAGGCATATCGGCAGGCTTCCATGCAAAGATGTCCCAATTCTCACGGAGGAAGTTGACGAGCTCGAGTTCCTATTGGGGATCCAGATCGGCAGCAATGTTGGTGTATTTCTCTTTATCTGTGGGATGTATCTGTACTCTCTTGGTTTCTCCGGCTGACTCAAACGAAGATGTCTTCTTTGGCTGCAGTAGCTCGGACGGGTCAGCAGCTTTTTTGTACTCGGCCAGCTCGACCTCAGCCATTTGCTGGTCAGCTATCAGGGACCCTCTCTGCAGCAATTCTTCAGCTTGGTTGTAGTCTCCCGAGACAGTGATCACGCCGTGCGGGCCAGGCATCTTTAGTTTCAGATAGACATAACAGGGGATACCCATGAATTTTGCATAGGCCGGCCTTCCGAGTAAGGCATGGTATGCACTCTGGAAGTCCACTACTTCAAAGGTGATCTTCTCTTTCCGGAAGTTACTCGGAGTACCAAAGACCACATTGAGGGAGATCATTCCGAGTGAATACGCCCTTTTCCCCAGGATTATCCCATGAAATTCCAGATAGCTTTTGCGGAGCTTGGACATTGGAATGTTCATGCTCTTCAGAGTGCTTTAATATAGGATGTTAATTCCACTGCCGCCATCCATCAAGACATTTCGGATCCTGAAGTTCCCATTCCCTGTTTCCACCAAAGGATCCACAATCAGGGCGTGCCTTCCCGGGTGAGGGATGTGAGGGGGGGTGATCTGACTGATCGAAAGTGATTGGGATGTCGGCCCACTTCATGTAACTCGGGACCGTCGGGGCTGCCGAGTAGACTTCTGTGAACCTTATCTTTTCTACCCTCTTCGACTCTCGTCCTGCGAACATGACCAGTACTCCGTCTTCTCTTGGGAAACCTTCACTGTCCAGTTCTGGGCTGGGCACTTTCTTTTTCCCGGTCTCCTTGTCTTGCTGAGGACCTGTCCTTGCATTCTGCGCCGCTCTCTTGATCAGGTGGCATTGCCGAGCTGTATGATTTGGAATAACCAGCTTTCCCTCGGCATCACAAGTGGTGTGGAGAGGACAAGGCTGATCCAGAACTTCATCATCATTCGACAGATTTTTCTGCCGCGGTTGCCACTCCTTTCGTGCCTGACCCTTGCCATGAAGGCCCGAAGCGTTTGCTGCATCCACCAGCTCTGCATCCGTTGGGGCGTCTTCTGCTTTGCGCTTGTTGTTGCTTGCGGTCTTCTGCTTCGGGTTCGGTGCTGAGTTGCCGCCCCCTCAATGTTGCTGGTTCTTCTCTCGGATTTCCTCCTCACCATTAGCGTACTTGTTCGCTATCTCCATCAGCTTCCCGAGTGAGGTGATGTGAGGTGATCTGGCCAGCTTGAGACTTAACTCCATGTACTTGACCCCTTCTTTGAAAGCGTGAATGGCTTGGAACTCGGAGACGCCTTCAACCGAGTTGTGGAGTGTGATCCATCTCTGGATGTAGTCCCGAGTGGACTCGGTGTTTCTCTGGACACACAATTGCAGCTCGGTGAGGCCTCCGGGCCTCTTGTAGGTCCCTTCAAATTTTTTGATGAACACTTTCTCGAGGTCTTCCCAAAACCAAATGCTACTTGGGGGGAGCTGATTCAGCCATGCCCGAGCTGAGCCCTCTAACATCAATGGCAGGTGCATCATGGCTATTTCTTCACCACCCCCTCCGATTTGCATGGCTATTCTATAATCATCCAGCCATGTCTGGGGTTTAGCATCACCTCGGTATTTATCCACCCCTTGAGCTATCCTGAAGTGGGGCGGAATAGGGGTAGACCGAATCCTTTCACTGAAGCAAACCGGCCCTGTGTCCATTGAGGGCCGAGTATGATCCTGACGATGAGATCTGGCGTGGTCGACTCTGCTCTTACCAGATGGCTTCGAGCGTCGTCTTCAACATCAAAATAGTGGTCGTCCCGGTGCCGGGGGAACTCCTCTCTCCGCGGTGCGGGCCGACCCGTCCCGCGTGCTTCTGTCCTCCTGAGATCTTCATGCCGATACTGCTCTTGGCGATTGTCAGAACCCCAACTAGGGTAAGTGCTAGGGTTTGTTTGTGCCCTTTGCATCATGCAAAATTTCAAGAGAAATTCAAAAATGGGGAAAAGAAAAGCCCTGAGAAATTTAATTAAATGGCCAGACAAAAAAAAATCCAAAAATTCCTCTGGTATTTTTGAAAAGTCTTATAAATATGCATGATCACATATAAAGTGATGTGGGCCCCACTCCATGCACCAAGATTTTTCAAATATTCCAAATAGGGCTTGGAAATTAAATTAAACTCCAATTTGAATTTAAATTCAAATTGTTTGAATTTCAAAAATCTCCAAAACTTGTGAGTGGCTAGGTACATGTTACATGAGGCCACATAAATGTTTTGAGGATTTATAAAAATACTTTGGTATTTATTTATCAGAGCAAACAAATGAAAGAAAAAGAAAAACAAACAGAAAAGAAATAAAAAGAAAAAGGGCCATACCTGCTTCTGGCCCGACTTAAACCAGGCCGGCCCAGCCCACCTCTCCTCACCTTGTCTTCTTCCCCGCCCGGAGCCAGAGCAGGCAGCTCGCCGCCGTGGCGAGCATGCCTGCTGCTGCCGAGCCTTCGAGGGGCCCCTGCCCTGTCCTCTCGCCCCGGAGACACGCAGCAGCCGCCACGTCCTTGCCCTCTCCCTCCCGGTCGTCTCCCCCTCCAAATCGCGGCGTTCCCCTGCAAGCCGAAGCTCACCGCCGGCCATCCCCTGCGAGAAGACGCGGCCACCGAGCTCCTCCACCCTCGCCATGATGTCCAGGAAGAAGCCCGGCCTCGACTTCGACTAGCCACACCCTCAATCGAAGCCCGGACGCCCCCGAGCCGTCGTGTTCTCCATCGACGTCTCGCCGGAGCCGCGGAAGCTCGTTGTTGATTCCGTCTCCGTCAGCCCTCCTCCGGCCTTCTCGACGGCCCCTTCACACTCAGGGCGAGCTCGCGCCCATTTCCCCTCTCCCCTCGACGCATCCCGTGGCCTGGAGCACCGAGGCCGTCGCACCAGAGCTCCGGCAGCCGCTGCTCTAGTCGCTGACGTCGAAGTAGCCGTCCCCGAGGCCCCCAGCTTGTCCCAGGCGAAGCACGCGAGAAGGGGATCCCTCTGGTGGTCTTCCCGTTCATTTTGAGGCACTGGAGCGCCGTCCAGCACCACTCCGGCGAGCCTCCAGTCGCCGGCGACGACACTCCGGCCAGCCCCGGTTAATTAACCCCAAACCACCCCCCTAATCCCCCCCCCCCCGAGTCCATGACAGTGGCCCCCCAGCCCTAATGAACCCTCTGTTAAGTTAACAGAGAGGGGATTAACCCCACTGAGGCTTACAGGGTGGACCCACATGTCAGCCCCCCCCACTGATGTCATGCTGACGTCATGATGACGCATTAAAACATTTTCCAGAGAATTAAAACATTTACAGAAATTCCAGAAAATCTGTTAAACTTTGGAAATTCATAACTAATTCATATTAACTCCAAATTAAACATATAATATATGAAAAAGTATCAGAAAAATACAAGGATTAAGAATATGCAATTTGTTTTTATGTTTGACCATTTTAAAATGGGGCAACAGTAGAAAATGTGCATATGGCTTAATTTGAATTCAAATTTGAAGTTTGAATTTGCATTTCAAATGCAATATACTTCAATTAAATTGAATTTGTCACAAACCAGTACCTTTTACATCATGGAAAAACTTATCATGTGCTTGTGCATTTATTTTCGAAGTTGTCCCCCCCTTTGTTGATGATTGCCTCCGATGACAGACGTTCCGAGACGGTGATCACCCCGAAGAATAAGACCAACGTTAAGACCCGTGTATCGTCAGCAAGGCAAGCAAACCCCCATTAATCATGTATATAAAATCCTACCTCCCTCTCAGTCTCGCTTATGCATGTTTAGGAGATCATCGAGACACGTTCTTTCGCATAGTTGAACCCATTCCGATGCATGACCTATCATTTTGTCACCGTATTAAGAAAACCACAATCCTAGCAGATTTAGGAGTTGAATGATGAGCATGTGGCCCCTGCAACTGTTACTGCTTTTGCTGCTTAGTGATACAATGAGGATATAATCTGGACAATAGAGAGAGGGGTATGAACGGAGCAAAATGAATCTGTACGTAGAGAGGGTTGACGCAAGAGGATTATACAGGTTAGGCCTCTCCGTAGAGATAAAAACCTTAGTCCTGTCCCAGGCTTACTGGGGTGTTCTTTCTTCAGAATACTGAGAAGTGGAGAATGTTGCGCGTGCCCACACCGGAGGGGAGGGGGGCTTATATAGACTGCGCCCCTGCCCTCTTAATGCCTCGGCTTAAATGGGCCTTAATTACAAGATTGAATGCGTACTTAATTACAGAAACGGTCTGCCCATTACTACTAATAAAGGAGAAAAAACGCTCGCGGTATTGAATGCTTCCTGTTCGTTGCGTTCCTGTCTTCCGAGTAGGGGAGGACCCACCGATCACTTCCGAGTGGCGATCTACTCGGATCTTGCTGCACTTCCGAGTAGCCGTGTATTCGGAAGTGGCTTTTGATCTCCGAGTAACTTGTTACTCGGAGATTGTTGATGTTCCATGTTTTTTACTGGTCTTATTTTGTTTGGGAATATAAGGGAAACCCAGGGCTTAAGGATACCCCCTGGTTTCCCTTGCCTAGGGGTATGCCTTTATTATTACCACGACATACATTGCATACATCATGATATAGTTTCAGTTTTATTATGAGTACCTTGTAAAAGTGTGTCGATCTTGTTCATCTTTGTATATGTAGAGTGTTGCCCTTAAAGTGAGGAAAACATCCCAAAGAGGACACAAATAAAAGATCCCAAAATAGGACACATGAAAATATCCCAAAGAGGACAAATGGGAGATACATAGAAAGAGCCAACGACGCCACAAAAAATAAAAACTAGAAAAAATAAAAAAAAGGGAGAAGGGGGCAACACTACTATTCCTTTTTACATGATCCACACTTGTGCTTCAAAGTGGCACTTGTGCTTCATAGAGAGTTTTCATATCATTCATGCATAACTAAGTGGGGACCTTTACACTATAGAACTTGGCTTGTACATTCCAATGATGATCCTCCTCAAAATAGCTCTAGGTCTTCTTGAGCAAGCAAGTTGGATGCACCCCCACTAGTTCCATTGGAGAACTATCATATAATCATAGCTCATTGTGCATCCGTTGCATGACAATCACTCTCCTCGCACCATAAGATTCCAAAGAGACCATGTGTGAAATTTAGTAGATTCAGTTCTCAACAAATATTAAGTAATTTTTACTCTAAACCCATCTCCCACTTTCTGCACGGGAGCACCGATTGGAAACATTCGAGTCACGGATAGCGAGAGCTCTTGCACATTTATGTTCTTACTTTACTAGTTTCTATACTAGATATAAACTCTTGTTTGTTATTTCCTTGACTTGAAATACATCTCTTGCCATACGTTGATACGTCCCAAACGTATCTATAATTTCTTCTTGTACCATACTTATTTTGGTGATATTGCTATGTGTTTTGATGCACTTTCATATCATTTAAAACATATCTGGGACTAACCTATTAACCTAGTGCCCAGTGCCAGCTTCAGTGTGTTTTTTTTCCGTGCATTGCAGAAAAAGGTGAAAAATCAAAGTGCTCAGAAAATTCCAGAAAAAATCCCAAAATGTTTTTACGTCGGAAGACTCCACAAGCCAGAAGGGCACTCGGTGGGGGGCCACCCCTGGCCTAGGCGACCCTAGGGTGTGCCTAGGGGGGTCGCACCCTCTGGCCGCCTGGGCCAGTGGGACCTCCCCCGATGCCCCCCTTTGGCCTATAATTACCTCCGTCTCCAAAAAACCTTAGAGAGGACCCCGTGACGCAAAATACCCTAATGTTCCAATGCCGACACGATTCCGATATCGGGATCACTAGAAGTTCCTGTCCCGGCACCTTGCCGGAGGGAGGATTGACCTCCGGAAGCTTCTTCATCACCATGATCGCTTCCGGGATGTGCCATGAGTAGTCCCCTTTGGACCATGGGTCCATGATCAGTAGCTAGTAGATGTCTTCTTTTCAATCTTGTGCTTCAATGTTTAGCCCTTGTGAGCTTCCTATCATGATCAAGGCAACTACGTATGATTCCTTATTTTGTTATGTTGTGTTTGCTGGAATCCGATGGATTATGAGATTACGTTCAGATTTGTGAAAGTAATATATTTGGTCTACCTTTATATATTAGTTCTTTGTAAGGCCCGATATGCGGTACTGTTCCAGATCTAGAGGTTTCCATCCAGATCCGGGCACGAAGCACATATCGGTCCCACCGTGACATATGACATAGCCATATGTCCCGGATTTCCAACATGATATCACAACATTACAGATACAAGGATACAACATCTCATACAATCGGCATACAACTTCCTTAAATAGAATACAACAGCGTAAGATACATGTCTGAGTACAGACTACAAGCAAATGCCTACTGGCAAAGAGAAAAACATCGATCCCCATAACCACACGGGTCCAGACCCTCCGTCGGGATCCGCCTAACTAGTCGTCGTCGAGTCTCCACGTGAAAAGTCGGTCACCATACCTATTGTCGATCAAGAACCCTGAAAAGAGTTTAGGGGTAGTATCATGAGTACAGAGGTACCCAGCATCCAACTGTAGTGGTCATCTGACCCAGCAAGGACTTCATCACTCGTCATTCTAGGACAACTAGTAGTTTACGGTAAGGATGGGGTAAGTGGTGAGGTTGCTGCCGCACTAGCATTTAATGAAGTGGCTATCGATCTAGAGAGTAAGATAAGAAGCCAAGCATTCGATAAGGAATCGCCTCCAACAAGTCTGCTATCCACCTACTACGCAAACATAACACCTATCCTATCCTTGTCCTCCTCTTCGCATCCCGACGAAGAAGAAGCAGTCAAGGCACACACACGTTGATCAAGTTATATTAAGATTATCTCAGTTGTTGTTGTCTATGAACAAGGAGTATGTCTCAAGTCGTCCATAACCGTGGACACGGCTTCTCGAAAAGATTTAACCCTGCAGGGGTGTACCAACTGCCCATTACAAGGCTCCGCACGCACGCCCATCTCTCTCCGTTGCTACCCATTATAGGCAACCATTTTATGATTTAGTTCCGAGAGATCCGAAACGACAGGTCCCTCTAACTAACAACGAACAAATCCGGGTGGCCCCCGGGGAGTCGACACCCAATCCAAAAGCCGGCCACGCTCTCGGATCGGACTCTTCCGTATGACGCAGGTCGGATTGCCGGTAATCACACATGGGAAACCAGGTCCTAGCTGATCGGGTGGACCAACAGAGAAACAAAGTCTCCACTTGCCCAAGTTATTTAAAAATTGCGAGGGGATCCACCAAGCACACACACGGGGTTTCAAATGGTAAATCAGCTCGGGCCACCACTAGAAATGTTTGAAGCTAGATAGGTAAGAAAAGGGGACCCCATAAAATCCCACACGTGGTTAGGCACGCTCAGTATTAAAACCAATACCCGGAACTCGGGTCCTAGGTGACTCGAATGGAACAAAGCGTCGGGGCGGGATAGCCTAGACCTTCCATCCTTCGTAGAATATAGTCAACATTATAATAATCATATCATCCACAACAATATAATAATGTGATATCCCAAACCAAGGAGTAACAGGGTAACATCGTAGCATCCTAAGCATGCATACTAAGCAAGGGCTGAGCAACCAGCGATAGTAACATAGCAGTACATGGTTTGCTGGGAGGGCACATGGCTGTATCGGTTTGAAAGAGGCTATAAACATGTGGTAGGATCAAACATCGAACCTAACCTAGACTAGCATGCAAACCGCTAGTTGAAATAGAATGGATCATAAGTAATGTATAGTCCTTGCCTGTTGATAAGTCGGGTTCCGAAGGTGTAGTTGATCGCAAGCTCGCATCGTCTCCGAGAGGGTACCCGCGGAAGCACACAAGAGGGTAAACACTGGAAAGCAATCAACGAGCAAGCACTCTATTACTACGAAGGAAACACGAGCAAGCATCAACAAGAAGGTAACACGAGACATCGCACCTACCGTCGAGAGTGGTTACTAACAGGTTAAGTGGAGTACTCGTCACACACGACGATACCGCACATTTGGAAAGGTTCAAGTTGTTTAGCTATAGGTGATCAACAAAGGTTGTTAGCATGGCATCTCACTCAAGCATGGCATAGCACACAAACATGGCAAGAGGTGAAGCATAAATAAACTATCTATGCTAGTCACTTTAAGTGGGGGGGTAAAACCTATACATGTCAACTAGTACATACCCCACGATAAATATTGCATTTGGTACTGTTTTGCCCTAAACAATATTTTATTATTTTTATTAGCAAGCAAGAACAGCATAAACACATTCTACATGCAATTCTAGTCACGTTACATATAAAGAACACCCCAAACGGAGTTACGGTTAAAAAGATACAAGCAAAACAAGTTACGGACACAAACTGCCAACATCACGAAGCACACTTTAGAGCAATGCATAAACAGGATAATCAATGCAAACATGCTCACGAATGATATGGAACTAAAGTAGACATGATGCTTAACAATATGCAATTGGAATCACTCAATTCCGATAAACGGTCGCGACACACTCGTCGACCGAAGTTGCAACAAAATATAAACAGCAGCACACTAACAGCAGGGTAGCTACTTTGGAGCAAGATATAATCAACATGCAGCAAGAAAATATGGCATGTGAATGCATGAAACTGAAGTAGAAACAATGCTTAACACAATGCAAAAGGAATCACTCATTTCCGACGTACGGTTGCGAAGCAACCGTCGCCCAAAGTTTCAATAAAATAACAGTTACAGCAACTTAGCAGCAGTTAACGACAGGTAGCCCTGTTTGAACAGCAATAACTATAACTAAACAACCTCAAAACAATTAACTCACAAAAGATAAAAGCTAGAGCACGCAATTCTAAACAATTCGTCTTTTGGGCGCAACGCGGTCCGAGCTACGGTTTGATCGATACACGCGGTGCAGAATTGAATTAGCAGCAAAATTCAACAGACTTAGCCAAATCAGAGACAAAATGAAAAAAAAAGACAAATAAAAAAAAAGAGGGGCGCTGGGCTGCTCACCCAATGGGCTTGTCCCAACTGGCCGGCCTGCTGGTGCTGGGCTGCTGAGGGGAGGCCGGCTGGGCTGTGGCGGCCTGGGCCGTGCTGGGCTCGTGGGCGAGACCGGTCCCACATGGGCGTCCAGCCGCTGGATCGGGCGCCTAGATCCCGCACGGCTGCGGCGGCTCCGGTCGGCTCGTCGTGGCGGCGCGGCGGCGCCGGCCACCGGAGCTAGGCGAGGTCGAGGAGGCACAAGGGGCTCGGTGTGAGGCGCTGGAGGCGGGACGACGAGGAGTAGGCGGGGCCGTGGCCTCCCGAGTCGGCGGCGGCGCGAGCACCGTGGTGCCACGGCCATGGCAGGCGGCGGTCGGCTGCCGGCGGTGGACCTGCACGGAGGGGGAGGAGGTCAGGGGAAGCGGGAGAGGAGAAGCCGGCGGGAGAAGGTGACCTGGCTGCAGCAGGTGGCGCGCTCGCCGGCGTCAGGCGCTGGCCGGCGGCGAGGATGGTCCTCCACGGGCGGCGCGGCTGCGGCCCGCCTCGGACCAGATCGGGGCCCTGCGGGGCCCGGGGCGGCTGGAACCGCTGGGAGAGGCTGGAGGGCCACGTGGCTGCCCTGGAGCCCTCAGATCTTAGATCCGACGGCTCCGAAGGTGGCTGGGGTTAGGGTTTTCAGATCTGAGGAGTTGGGGTGAAAATTGGGGCAAAATTGAGGGGGGTGGCTGCAAACTTTACATGGGGAAACCCTAAAAATGGATGGGAGTGGCTGGTGGTCTTTATATAGGGCTGGGTGGCTGGTCAGTTGGCAAAAACATCCCCGGTTTTTCTCTCGCGCGCGCGGTGCTTACGCTTCTGACCGCCGGGGGTCCGCAGGACCTCCGATTCGGGTAAAACTTCGAACTGTGCAATCATCGCGTCGAGCCAGAGGCATTCAACTCGTGCTGGAACCGTTCAGAGAACACTTTCCTGCGCGCTATAAAAATATCCCGTTTAATTATTAAACGGGATTTTTCGTTCCGTTGGCTGTGGCTGGTCTCGTGCGGTTTTCGCGACGGTGATCGGGTGAAACCCGGTGTCGCAAAGGTCAAGTATCAAGGTGGAAAGGGTTGGTCTCCGTCCGGTACGAGATAAGAGGGGGAAAAATAATCGCCGATCGATAAATCGGGGATGCAAACACCGCAAACAAATCAGACAATCAAACAATTCGCACCGAAAACAAATTTTTAGTTTTTGTGAAATCTGGGTTGTTACATTCTTGAGTAGTCTTGCATGTTCTCCATTGCCGTTTATTGCTTTTCCCAAGTATTAGATTGTAGCTCCAAGAGGGAACTTTATGCTAGATGATGGGTTCATGCCTCCCGATGTCAAGCTTGAGTGTCAGAAACATGAGACTAGGAAATGTGTTTTTTCCATTAGGGGTAAAACATAGGTGATGTCGTCGATATGTGACGTGAGATGCCATGGGATGGCTAAAGTGAGGGGAAGACGCGAGGGAGAGGATGTCGATGGTGCCGGAATCGGGTTGGGTACAAGCACGGTAGAGGACACCACGAAGTAATCAGGTTCGGGGCTCTCCGGAGAGATAACACCCCTACTCCTGCTTGTCTCTTATATATCAATGCTCTGGCTACTATAACTGCTTCTCTATCTTCTCAGGGGAAGGTGAGTGCCGCCGCCGTGGGCGAGGCTCTCTCCTGCTTCCCTGAGGAGTTACTACTAGCAGTGAATGAACTGAGGGGAGAATGAGTGAATGGTGCTCTTTTGCGGATCGTCCCCCACGCAGGAGGGGTACCCGGGCTCTTATAGTGTGAGCCTGGGGTACATCGGTAACTTCACTGCCGATTGGGCCTAGCTGTCATCCTCTAATCAGCCTGGGCCCACCGACTGCTCCTCTCCGGGTGATCCAGATCCTACGAGCGGCGGCCCATGCTGTAGACCCATAGGGCATGGGGATGAACAGTGGAGCTAGGAGGTGCGGTCTTGTCGCCCTGTCCGCGGAATCGGCGGAGAGGTCGACACCGTATCTCCACCAGATCTTCGACAAGACTTGGCCTCCCTGCCACCCCGATATCTCGGGATAGTGCATTTATGACCTCGTAATCATACCCCCGACTGGCGTCGGGGTCAACTTTCTCCAAGGGTGGTAGGTTATTCCGATTGCGCCTGGACCGACTGGTAGTTCTTGGCAAGGTCGATTGCTCTGGGCAATCGGCCTTCCAGGTGCCTGCCTCGGCCCAGCTGCGGACCAATCGGATGATCGTCTTTGTGAAGGAGTGGGCCGATTGCGCCTGGGCCGACTGCCGGCATTTGATACGGCTGATTGCTTTGGAGCAATCGGCCGTACATCTGCCCAGCTCGGCCCAGCTGCGGCCCAATTGGTCCATCCTTGTCTTGAAAGGTTGCTTCCGCTTGGGTTAGCCTACCCGGGTACCAATCCCCCGAGAGTAGCCCCTAAAGCTGTAAAGGTCCCACGGTCATTCGACCGCGGGGCCTTTGCAGTTTTTTAATCTTTCTCCGATACCTTCCGACTGTTATGGCCTCATCGGGTCCGTCATTCTGAGTTCGTCGCCCGACTCGGAGATCACACTCGGCTGGCCGAATTTTCGTCCGATTGGATTTGGCTCGTCCCCAATTCGTGTCTTCACTTTTTTCAGAATGAAATCTTTCGCCGATTGAATTCCAACGGTTACCTCCGATTCTTCCGGGATACGGTCAATGAGTCGGGACCCACGACCCACGCACGACTTGACATAACTGCAGGTCTCGACCCCCACGTCGCACGCCTCGCCTCCCGCGCCAGGATTCCTTGCGTCGATCTGCCAGTTGGCCTTCCTATGTGCTAGGCCACACCGAGCCACACGACCGCAAACGCATCCCACTCCCCTCCCCCGCCGCCCATATAAGCCACAGGGGAGGGCCTTTGCCTCTTCCTTCTCCCAGACGCCATCTTCTTCCTCCAGCTCTTGCTCCTCCGTGCCATTGCTGCTCCGCTCGAAGCTCTCTGCCGCTCCTGCGACTTGATCTATGCGCCCAGGATATGCCCCGGCCACGAACCCGCGCGCTCCTCCGCCTCCGCGGTAACTTCTCACCGCTGCTTTCGCATTCCTCGTCCTTCTTCTTTTCTCCGCCCGCGAACGCCATGGCGCCACGGCGAGATGTCTCTCAGGCGAGCCACGGCTGCTGGAAAGGCTCGACCGCCACAGCCGGTGCCGTCCAGTCTCTAATTCGCGCCCGGAAGATGCCAGCCGAGATCCAATGGCGCGTTCCCGGCGCTGAGGTCCTGCCTAACGCGCGTGCTGGCGAGAGGGTTGTTTTCCTTGCTCACTTTGAGCGCGGATTCGGCCTTCCCGCCAGCACCTTCTTCCGCGAGTTCCTCGACTTCCACCGACTGCAACCACACCACCTTGCAGCCAACTTCATCATGATTCTTTCCGGCTTCGTCACGCTCTGCGAAGGGTATCTCGGCTACCGCCCGAGCATTGCTCTCTGGAAGCGATTCTTCAACCTCCGGGCTCACAATGCTCGTACGGGAGCTTTGGTGCCGCCTACCACTGAAGGCGGCGAACCGAAGTGTCCGACTGATATGACCGACTGCGGCAGTTGCCTTGTCGCAGCCGGCAAGCCGAGGTACAAGAGTCCCGAGATCGTCCAATCATGCAAGAATTGGCAGACCTCGTTTTTCTACGTCAAGTCACCTGACCAGGGTCCCGATCTCCTGAATCTGCCCGAGTTCTCCCTCGCCCGGTCGACTGAAAAACACCAGTGGTCGCTGAAGTATGGCGTCAGAGATTGCGATGTCGACGCCCAGGTCTCCAGGATCGCCCAGATCGAGCAAGAAGGACTTCTCCCGACTGACCTGGTAGCCGCTTGGCTTCAAGTCCGAGTGCTCCCGCTTCAGCGCCGAGTGCACCGCATCTGTGATATGTCGGGCCCTCGAGACCCCACTCGGCTCTGCACATGGCGGGTGAAGAAAGAAGACCTCTGCGCTAGAGTGAAGGCTATCACATCTAGCCCTTTGCCTGACCCCTTCCGCTTCGGGCTCGACTGCCTCACTCGCCACCAGAGACCGCCTGTGGTATGCTCCGATTGCTTTCTTCTTTCGATTGCTTTTTCTCCTTAGCTTCTCTGATTACTTTTATCTTCTCTCCCAGCATTTCATTCAGTCCAATTTGATGGAAGACGGCCAGGTGGCCGGCGTGTATGCCCCCGACCGCGCAGAAGACGACCCCGCCGACTTTGAGTATAACGGCGAGGTCCCTTCCGCCGAGTCCGGGGACGATGATGATGATGACGACGAGTCTTCCGGAGAATCCTCCGATTCTACAGATGCAGACGATGCTGATGTTGAGGCCGCCGACCCCCAGAGGATCGACACTCGACCGACAGCTCAAGGGGGTACGCCTGACCCTTCCCTTGAGCAATTTTTGGCCGAATGGAGTGATGACGATAGTGTCTCAAAGGCTGATGGTTCTGATGCATCTCCTCGTACCAAACCTCCGAAGGCGCCGGTTAAGCGCACCTCGGCAACCAGCTCCTCCGCTGGTGCTGCTCCCAACAAGGCCGCTAAGGTAGCGTCGACAACCATCAAGGGAAAACAACCCCAGGTGACGACCACCCGAAGGCCGACTTCCCAGGCGCCGCTGGATGTCGCCCCGCTGAGATGTCGGATGCCCTCTAGCGCACCAAGAACAGTCGGGTATGCTTTTATCTTCATGCCTTGCACTTTACTGTCCTTCCTTATACTGATTCACCTCCTCTTTCTTCTTTCAGGGAACCGATTGGGATTGACGACGTCGACGCCGACATTCCAGTCCGCGCTAGCGTTGTCATCTCGCCTGCTGCATCTGCTGCCTCCATCCATAAACGGTTGCCTGCTTCTCATCGCTCCTCCAAGGATGCCGAGCGCGCTGCCAAGAAGGCCCGCCTTGAGACGATTAAGAAGACTTCTTCCTCCTCCTTTGCTTCCAAGACTTCCAAGAATGCAGCTGATCGGGGAGCTACTGGTGGCAGAGGAACACAATCGGTCGACCCGATTGCCCCATCTCCGCCACGCCGCTCCGACCCGACCTCCACTGCTGTGACTACTGCTGCTCCGATTGCCACATCCAAACCACTGACAGTGACGACTCCGTCGCCAATCGTGGTGTCCGCTCCGCCGATTGTAATGACTGTGCCACCGGTTGTACTGTCCGCGCCGTCGGCGGTGACGACCCTGCCGCCAGTTGCCGTTATCACCTCCGCTTCAGTTCGTCCGGTTGCGCCGCCACCACAACCGGGTGCCTCCGGCCCTCAGGTGACGTCGATGCCACTAGCCTTCACCACTGCTGCCTCCGCCGCTGCTTAAACTTTGGTGCCAGTGCCGACCTCCTCTGCGTCGGAAGTTCTGATGCGCTCGGTGGACCAGTTCCGAGCCGAGTATTCTCGCGCCCGTCATGTCGGCACCGAGCCTGACGCTTCACACCGCCCTCAAGACCCTCTGACGACCACTCTCAGTCGGGTAAATGAATTTGCTGACGCCCTTGCTCGGGACCTCCAACAGCTCAACCGTCATCACATGGTAAACTCTTGACTTTCCTTTTATGTCTTTCCTTTACTCGGGAAGCTTTTCTTCCGGTGGGTGCGCGCAAGCGCACCCACTGGGTGTATTCCCCGAGATTCGGGCCGGTTGCTTGCAATCGGTTTGGATCTTTTATACTCTTTGCTTTATCTCTTGCCTTCCTTCAATCGGGAGACTTTTCTTCCGGTGGGTGCGCGCAAGCGCACCCACTGGGTGTAGTCCCCGAGATTCGGGCCGATTGCTAGCAATCGAATCGGATCTTCTTTTGACTGTCGTATCTCTAAACTCCCTCTTGCTATTCCTCGCAGGTTGTTATGGAAGAAAGGCGCGAGGTCTTCGAAAAGCTCCTCGATGCTTACACCGCCAGCCTCCGAACTCTCGCCCAGGCCCAGCTAGAGGTCAATAATCAATCGGCCGAGATCAATAAACTGAAAGGTAACTTCTATACCATTTCTGTTTTCTCTCCGATTGACAGTCACTCTTGTACTCGTATCTTCATGTTCTCTTCTAGCTTCTGTTCCCATGGTAGATAACCTTCAGGGCCGAATTGCTGAATTGACTGCAGAACTCAACCAACATGGCCCAGCACTCGCCAAAGCCAAGGAAGAAATGACCCGACTGCAGGGGGTAGAAACTGATCTAACTCGGACTATCCAAAGCCTTCGTTTTGAGATGGCTGCCCTTGAAAGAAAACATCTGGCCGACCTGGCTGCCCTGACGGCTACTGGTGATGGTCTCCTTGCCGAGCGAGATGCTGTCGTCGCTGCCCGAGAAGCCTTGCAAGCTAAGAGGGACGAAGCAGTTGCTGCGCAGGATTCCATTCGACGGGATTGCGATGAACATGTCGCCAAGTTTGAAGAATTGGAGAAACGCAGCTATGAAGAGACCACCCGATTGCGCCGCCGAGCCAAAGGCTTCTGTGACACAATGACCGAGATGGACGTCCTCCTTAGCGGTAAGTGTTTCCTGCCTCCGAGTGCACTTTCCAATTGCTTTCCTCTTTTATCTTGTTGCTCATGCTTTCTTTCGTGACGCAGAGGCTTGGCCTGAGTCTGAAGCAGTTGCCTACGCGGCCGTAGCTAAGTCCCGAGAAGAAACTGTTTCTGCCGGAGGGACCTGTCAACTTGAAGACAACGTCTGGACTCGGCATGAATATCTGATTGGCACAGAAGCTCGCATCCCTGTTATCAAGGGAATTGCATTTTCATTCAAGCTCGGCATCCTGAAAATTGCTGAATCACTATGGTCACCGACTGAGCTTAAGGCCGGACTCCAAAAAATGAAAAACGCCGCTGGTTCCTCCGCCGGCACCCGCGAGCCTGGAACACAAGACGAAGAGGATTCTGACAAGGGGGAGGCTCCGAATGCTACCACTGAGCAGACTCGGACTCTCCTTAAGGCCATCCCACGTCGGATCGACGTTCTGTTGAACTCTGCAGGTCGGACTGGCGCAGAGACTGCTCTTCAGACTGTGCTGAGCTGGTACCCTCAGGTGAAGCTTTCCCAACTCTATAGCCTCAGAGAAAACGCTGCCGACCTGCTTGAGAAGACCTATACCGAGGTAAATCGGCTAGCCAACACTATGGTGAACTGGTTCTCTCCGTACAAGTACACTCCGTATCTCGACGAGGGAGGGAACCTGCTCGCTGCACCTTCAATCTCTGGCCTGGCCGAGGAGCTTTCTGATAGCGGCTCATCCCATACCTCTCCGTGATCCAAGCGGACTGGTGCCACATCTTCTGAAGCGCAATCGGAACTAGATGCTGCGCACGCTGATCCGACTGCCCCGACCTCTAGCTCCGTGCCTCCGACTTCCTGAGCCATGCCCCCGACTATGTTACTTGCTGTAGTTTGCCGACACTGGATCGGCCTTATCTCATTTTGTTTTTTCGACTATTTGCTTGTAAGACATAATTTTAATTCTGTCGATAGCCACTGGGTGTGAGTTCGATGTAATGAACTTATTCGGCCTAGGGCCTGCTATCTCTGATGCAATTCGATTGCTTGGTCTTTGCTTTTACTTGTGCGATCAACTTTGCGTCTTTGTCGGTTTCCTTTATCGATCTGCACTTGGGGATGTCTACCGTGTCTGCCTTGCTGCCGTCATACGGTCTGCAATCGGATCAACGGTAGATTACCAGCCAAGGTTCGATAAGCTTTTTATTTTTCACACGACAAGGTTTAACGCAAAGGATTCTGCGACAGTGGGAGCTGATTGCTCGCTACCAGGCTCGATGCCTTGGTTTGCGGCGCAATCGGTAACTTTGTCTTATCGGATATGCCCTTGGTGGAGCGTTTCGAATTGCTTCCCAGGAACTTGTACTACCGACTGCCCCAATCGCAACCCCTCTCAATGCCACAAACCTTTTAGTGATTTGCGCTTGAGCTAGGTGCCGAGTTGAGTGCCCGCCCGCAGTCCCCGTGCCTCGATGGCCTATTCGCCTGACCTCGTGGTCAGTCAGTCCCCGGGTGCGTTACGCACGTCTCGAGTATGATTGAGCGTTGCCGACTGAGGCTAGCTCTTCGAATGCAATTATACAAAGGCAATTGAATGCTCATTTTCAGAGGCATGATAGCTTTTACTGATTGTTTGCCGAATGGCTTACACAAATTTCTGCCGCTCAACTATAGAACGGACATAACAACTCGGCGTTCCACGGCCGCTCCGTCTCTGCTCCTGACGTGTCTTTGTGCCGAGTGCCCTTGGTGCAGTCGATCAGATAATAGGAGTTGTTCTTGAGCGCTCGGCTGATGACGAATGGCCCTTCCCAGGGTGAGGATAGCTTGTGCTGCCCGTCTGACTTCTGAATTCGGCGTAACACCATATCTCCCTCTCGGAAAGCGAGAGGGCGGATCTTCTTGCTGTGGTAATGCCGCAACTTCTGCTGATAGACTGCTGACCTGGACAAAGCCAACAGACAAGCTTCTTCTTTGAGGTCGATGCCATCTTCTCGTGCCAATCTGGCTTCTTCTTCGGTATATAGGGCATGCCGAGGTGAATCAAAGTCAATGTCGGATGGGATAACTGCTTCTGAGCCGTACACCAGGAAGAAGGGAGTGAATCCAGTCGACCTGTTTGGCGTAGTCCTCAAACTAAAAAAGACTGCAGGGAGTTCATCAATCCATGCGCCGGGTGCCCTCTCGAGTGGCTCCACCAATCGGGGTCTGATACCCGAGAGAATGAGACCATTTTCTCTTTCTTCTTGACCATTTGATTGCGGATGCGCCACAGATGCCTGATCAAGACGGATGCCCTGCTGAGATGCATATCGAGCCAGCGCACCCTTTGCAAAATTTGTGCCGTTGTCGGTGATGATGATGTTAGGCACACCGTATCTGCACACAATGTCGGCCACAAACCGAACCGCAGTCGGACCATCCAGCTTCTTGATCGGTCTGGCTTCAATCCACTTGGTAAACTTGTCCACTGCGACTAGAAGATGTGTCATGCCACTTCGAACTCTCTCGAATGGTCCAACCATATCTAAACCCCATACTGCAAACGGCCACGCTATTGGGATTGTCTTCAGTGCCGATGCTGGCTGATGACTTCTTGCCTTGAACCGCTGACAACCCTTGCAGTACTTCACCAAGTTTTCAGCCGCTGTAAGCGCAGTCGGCCAGTAGAAACCATGTCGGAAAGCTTTGCTGGCGATGGCCTTTGCAGATGCATGATGTCCGCATTCACCTTGATGAATGTCTCTGAGCAGCTCCAAGCCTCTGTCCTCTTCTACACATCTCTGAAAGATACCAGTTGCACTCTTGCGCACTAGCTCATTGTTAATTATTGTGTAAGCCCAAGATCGGCGGCTGATTTGCCGTGATTCTGCTTCGTCTTCTGGGAGGACTCCGTCTGCTAGGAAATCTCTGATCGGTTGTGCCCATGATGGCGCGCTGACAACTACCATTACCACTGCATGCTGGGGTGGGTCTTCCTCTTGGATCTCCGTTCCTTGGCCACTGGCCTCATGGATCTCGGCCTCTTGGACCTCTATCATTTCTACCTCTGCCTCTGAACTGCCGATTGCGGCGCCTGGCACGCATTCGGCAGCCCCTGGTGTCGACTTCTCGTCTGGAGCTGGAGCTTCTTCATTGCAATCGGCCGTTTCTGATATCATTGGTTCTTCGGAGGTTGTGCTTCCTGGTATTGCCTCTGCTTGCTTCCCTTTGGCTTTGCTCTTCTCATAGCTTTTGGCAGCCCCTGGCTCGCAGTCGGCAGCCCCTGGCTTGCAGTCGGCGGCCCCTGGTGCTGTTGCCGAGACACCTTGGGCGCTGGACTGCTTCTTCAAGGTTGCAATTTTTGCCGGTTGAGCTTCTTTTGCCTTCTTCAATGCTTCAAGGTCGGTCTCCGAGATAAAAATGGACTCGGATTCTGGGGATGGTATGATGGATGGTTTCTTGATGTGCTCCAGCGACACGCCTGGTGGGATAGCTTGTCTTGTTGAGCCGAGCTTGGACAACGCATCTGCTGCCTCGTTGTTTGCTCTTGGCACATGATGGAACTCGCAACCTTCAAAGTACCCGCTGATCTGCTGCACCAGGAAGCGATAGCTTGCCATGTTTGCGTCCTTTGCATCCCAGGTGCCTGTGCATTACTGTACAACCAGGTCGGAGTCACCAAAGCACTCAATATTCCGAATACCGATTTCCTTGGCAAGCTTGATACCATGCACAAGGGCTTCGTACTCGGCGACATTGTTTGATGCTGCAAAGTGAATCTGGAGCACATATTGCAATTGATCTCCTCTTGGTGAAGTGAGTACCACACCAGCCCCTAGGCCGCTCTTCATCTTGGAGCCGTCAAAGTGCATTCGCCAGAAATCCGACCCTGGGAGCTGCGGCATATACTGAGTTTCGGCCCAGTCCACCAGAAAATCGGCTAATGCTTGTGACTTGATTGAAGTTCTCGGCTCATATTGGATGCCATGACTAGCGACTTAAATTTCCCATTTTGCCACTCTTCCAGTTGCATCTTTGCTTCCCATGATGTCGGCCAGTGGAGCCGAGCTGACGACGGTGATCAAGTGGGCTTGAAAGTATGGCTTCAATCTCTTGGCTGCCATGTACACTCCATAGCACATCTTCTGTTAGTGAGGGTAGTTCTGCTTGGACGCCGAGAGCACTTCGCTGATGTAATACACTGGGCGCTGAATTTGATGTGCCTTGTCCTTCTCGGGCCGCTCCACCACCATAACTGCGCTGATTACCCGATTGGTTGCCGCAATGTATAACATCCTTGGCTCCTTCTCAATCGGGGCAGCCAGAATCGGCGCTGTGGAGAGCATTCGCTTGAGCTCTCGGAATGCTTCGCTTGCCTGGGGGGTCCAGGTGAACTTCTCTGTCTTCTTCATCAATTGGTACAATGGGATTGCTTTTTCACCTAGCCAACTGAGGAATCGGCTGAGTGATGCTAGGCAACCGGTGAACTTCTGTACCTGCTTCAGGGTCTTGGGCTGTTCCATGCGCTCTATTGCGGCTATCTTCTCGGGATTGCATTCGATTCCTCTCTCGGAAACGAGAAATCCCAAGAGCTTGCCAGCTTGGACTCCAAAGAAGCACTTCTCCGGGTTGAGCTTGATCTGATAAGTTCTCAAATTGGCGAATGTTTCCCTGAGGTCATCTAACAGCGTGACTCCCTTTGCCGACTTCACCACTAAATCGTCCACGTAAACGTGGAGATTTCTGCCGAGCTGAGAGTGCGTGCATCTCTGAATTGTGCGCTGATAAGTGGCACCTCCATTCTTCAAACCAAATGGCATGGTGATATAGCAATAAGCCCCGAAAGGGGTTATAAATGCAGTTTTTATCTGGTCTTCCACGGCAAGTTTGATCTGGTGATAGCCAGCAGTGGCATCCAGAAAAGACAAAAGCTCGCAGCCGGCCGTAGAATCAATCACTTGATCAATACGGGGCAGAGCAAACGGATCTTTCGGGCACGCCTTGTTCAGGAAAGTGTAATCGATACACATGCGCCAGGTCTTATTCTTCTTCATGACGAGGACTGGATTCGCCAGCCACTCGGGGTAAAACACTTCCATGATGAAACCTGCAGCTTGCAGCTTCGCGGCCTCTTCACCGATTGCCCTTCTTTTATCTTCAGAGAAACGTCTCAAGGGTTGCTTGACCGGCTTCGAGCCTGGCCGAATGTGTAGCTTGTGCTCGGCGAGTTCTCTCGGCACCCCAGGCATCTCTTGTGGAGACCATGCAAAGATGTCCCGATTCTCACGGAGGAACTCGACGAGCTCGCTTTCCTATTTATCACTGAGTCCAGCTCCGACTACAACAAACTTGGTTGAGTCGGAGGGATCTAGAGCGATCTTCTTGCTGTCCTTGGCCGACTGAAAAGCCGACTCCTCATCTACTCTCTTTGCTGGGCCAACTGGAAGTGGATTCTTGTTCTGTGCTTGCGCCATTGCAATCACCTTGCTGAGCTGACGCTTCTCCGTCTCCAACACTTGGGAATCAGCCAAACTGCTGCCAGCGGATGTACACTCGAGGGACTTCCTGAAGTCCCCGGTGACAGTGATGACGCCGTTTGGCCCTGGGATCTTCATCTTTAGGTATGTCTGCTGCGCGTTGATCATGAACTTGGCAAACGCTGGCAATCCCAACAGAGCATGGTAAGGACTACTGAGGTCGGCGACTTCAAACCAAATCGGCTCTCTCCTGAAGTTTTCTTCTGTGCCGAATATAACATCCATCCGAATGCGACCCATGGGGGTGCAAGACAATCTAGGGACAATCCCATGGAAAGTTGTCTGACTGCGCTCCAGGTCCTTCTCTGTGAGCCCTAGCTTGACCAATGTGTCCCTGTACAGAATGTTGATTGTGCTTCCTCCATCAACGAGCACTCGGGAGAACTTGCATAAAAACCTTGGTCCTGCGAACAGAGCATCCACCACCAGCGGATAGTTGCCCGAATTCGGCAAAATGGTCGGATGATCTGCTCTGTCCCAGGATATAGGACATTCGGACCAATGCATAAACTGGGGAATCGGTGGCATAGTGGCATTAACCTCCTGAGCTCGGGCTCTCCGACTGCCCTTGTTTGTGGACTCGCTGGTGAAAATCATGTAGGAACCGTCTTGCTGTGGGAACTGGTTCTGCTGCTGAGGCGGTCCTCTGTTCTGGGGTGGTGGTGGGGGTGGAGGTGGTAAAGCTTCTCCCTTCGCGATCCTTCTCACAAAGTCGCACTGCCGAGTGGTGTGCGCAGACGGCCTGCCAGGCGTGCTGTGTAACTTGCATGGTGCGTCCAGCATATCCTCGAACGTGTACTTGGGCTTCATCTTCCCCGGGGGTCTCACATTCGGTCTCATCTTCCGACTGCCTCCTGCAGCCGCGGGATCTTCTTCGCTCTGGACAGCGGCCACCTGCCTGTTGCCGTACTGGGTATCGGGCTGCTCATCCTTGCGCTTGCCATTGTTCTGCTGGTTGTTGTTGTTGTTGTTGCGGTTGTTCTCTCTTCTTTCCTTCCTACTGAGGCCTTGATTCCCTGTGTCCGACTGCGGAGCCCCTGGTGACTGGATTACACCTCCAACTCCGAGCTGGATAGGGTGCATCGCAGAATCGGACATAGCGAACGCATTTGCCACCTTCATGAGCTCGGCGAGCGACGTGAAGTCTTTGCGGAGCAGCTTGTGCTTCAACATTGAGTCGGCCAGGCATCCATCTGTGAAGTACTGAATGGCCTGGATCTCATGGACTCCTTCGCATGAATTCTTCAGCTTGATCCACCGAGATAAGTAATCTCGGAGGGGCTCATCTTTGCCTTGCACACAAAGAGCTAGCTACCGCGGGAGGTTGGGCCGCTCATATGTGCTCGTGAAGTTGTGGATAAATGCACTCGTGAAGTCCTCCCAGCTGTTTACACTGTCCTTGGGCAAACTGTTCAACCATGTACGAGCCGATCCCTGCAGCATCAAAGGTGCATAGCGGACCGCTACGCGCCGATTGCCTCCTGCGATGCGAACTGCAGTCAGGTAATCGGATAACCAGTCTTCAGGCTTCACTGAGCCATTGTACTTGGGAGTGTCTCTCGGCAGCGTGAAGCCTTTGGGAAACTTTTCAGTCCGAATACGATGACCGAAACATGATTGGCCAGCTTCTCCTTCTTCATCCTCTTGAACCTCCTTCTCCAGGAGCTCAATGCGGTGCCTTGCATCATTCTGGCCGATTTGGCGAGGGCCAAGTCGGGCGCTGATTGCTTGTCTTGGTGCCGATTGCTGCGACATGTCATTGCGCCTGCTGTTAACAGCTGGCTCTTCGACTCTTCTGCTTGCTGCTGGGGGTGACCGATTGCTTCTGACCTTACTCTCATGCCGAGATGGAGCGGGTTGATGTCTGTTCTGGCGCGATGCATTCAGTCGCTGGCTAGCTCCCGCATTCGGCCTCACAGTTCCTCTCGACGCCCCGGGTTCTGCATTTTGATTATCCATTGCAACGAGCCTCTGCTCCTTTGCGCCTGCCAACAGCTCACGCATTCGGCGCGACTGCTCGCGCCGCTCATCTCCCTCCAGGTCTTCTAGCTCGAGTGCTATCTGCTCGGCTGCTCTCAGGTTCTTGTCCGGCGTGCTGTATGTCGGCCTCTGGATAAATGCCGACTGCGCCGGTTGCTCCGGTTGCACTGGCCTCCTTGGTCGCTCCGGCTGCTCGGCACCCGACAGCTGCTGGTTGACTGCCCTGCCTCGGCTTCTCAGATCTTCCAGGACTGCAGGCTCAATCGGCCGGCACAGTCCTGCATGTGCTGCGTTGTATTCCCTTGTGATGGCTCCCAGTCTGCGCTCTTCTGCCAGCACCTGCTCAGCCCTGCGAGCCAGAGCGAGCCGTGCCGTTTCCAGCTTCGTGTGCACTTGTTCGGGATCACCATTCCTGTTCACAGGTGTGTATAACACATCCCGCAACGCGCTGGTGTCGATTCTCTCCGCAGCTTCCGCTGCCTCCTTGGCTCTTCTTACTGCGCTCGCTGCGCCGCGATTGCTTGATGACGACACCCCCGCCATCATGACAGCAGCGTGCACTCGGCCGTCCTCTCTGCCAGGCGCTGCGCTGCACCCCTGGTCAAGAGCGGATCTGTGGTGCACGAGAAAACACGAATCTCCCTAGGATATGCCTCGGGGAAGCTGCCGATGAAGAGGCGGTGGCTGCCGACCTTCAGCGACACACCGGGCGGCAGGGGTGCTCCAGCCCTGTACCGCGCCGAGTAGTCCACCACGTAATCGATTGCCCCACGCCTTAGAATCAGGCCGGAGGCGTGGCTACCGCCTGATGCAGAGGAAAATCCCGTCCGGATCTTTACTCCAATCGACGCCTCGGTCGGCCCCACGGTGGGCGCCAACTGTCGTCGATATGTGACGTCAGATGCCATGGGATGGCTAAAGTGAGGGGAAGACGCGAGGGAGAGGATGTCGATGGTGCCGGAATCGGGTTGGGTACAAGCACGGTAGAGGACACCAAGAAGTACCCAGGTTCGGGGCTCTCCGGAGAGATAACACCCCTACTCCTGCTTGTCTCTTATATATCAATGCTCTGGCTACAATAACTGCTTCTCTATCTTCTCAGGGGAAGGTGAGTGCCGCCGCCGTGGGCGAGGCTCTCTCCTGCTTCCCTGAGGAGTTACTACTAGCAGTGAATGAACTGAGGGGAGAATGAGTGAATGGTGCTCTTTTGCGGATCGTCCCCCACGCAGGAGGGGTACCCGGGCTCTTATAGTGTGAGCCTGGGGTACATCGGTAACTTCACTGCCGATTGGGCCCAGCTGTCATCCTCTAATCAGCCTGGGCCCACCGACTGCTCCTCTCCGGGTGATCCGGATCCTACGAGCGGCGGCCCATGCTGTAGACCCATAGGGCATGGGGATGAACAGTGGAGCTAGGAGGTGCGGTCTTGTCGCCCTGTCCGCGGAATCGGCGGAGAGGTCGACACCGTATCTCCACCAGATCTTCGACATGACTTGGCCTCCCTGCCACCCCGATATCTCGGGATAGTGCATTTATGACCTCGTAATCATACCCCCGACTGGCGTCGGGGTCAACGTTCTCCAAGGGTGGTAGGTTATTCCGATTGCGCCTGGACCGACTGGTAGTTCTTGGCAAGGTCGATTGCTCTGGGCAATCGGCCTTCCAGGTGCCTTCCTCGGCCCAGCTACGGACCAATCGGATGATCGTCTTTGTGAAGGAGTGGGCCGATTGCGCCTGGGCCGACTGCCGGCATTTGATACGGCTGATTGCTTCGGAGCAATCGGCTGTACATCTGCCCAGCTCGGCCCAGCTGCGGCCCAATCGGTCCATCCTTGTCTTGAAAGGTTGCTTCCGCTTGGGTTAGCCTACCCGGGTACCAATCCCCCGACAGGTGCTTATGACTGCGTGTCAGAAGGATTGTTTACATTACGCATAGAGTGCTAAGGTAGTTGTCCGTTGCTTTGGGTTTACGACTTTAGTTGTGGCTCGCAACTTAATACCAGCGAGATGTTCTGGATAGATATCTCAAGGTGGATGATTAGTGAGTAGATGCTGATGAATAAACGATCTACTTGTCTTGGTGTAATGCCCATACGATTGAGCCTTTTACTTTTCTAGTAGCATAATTAGCATTGTAGTGCGTTTATAATTCTGTCAATTGCCTACCTGTAATTTGTTTACCCAACATAGTTGTTTACTGTCTTTTGGGAGAGAGACACTACTAGTGAGCATCATGGTACCCGGTCCGTATTCACATTATAGTTTACACGACCATCATTTACTGTTTTACTTTTCCTTTTCGTTGCATTGTTACCCCCCCCTTTGTGTTTGACCCTTTGTAAACAGCAAGGCCCGAGAGATTGACAACCTCTTTGTACTCATTGGGAGCTAAGTTATTTGTCTTCTTATGTGCAGGTATGCGTCTTCTGTTAGCGCCAGAGCAACAGACACCTGCTTGTTGACTTAGGAATCCTCCTGGCTCGATAAACCTTACAGTCCTCACGTAAGGGAAATTTGTTATTATCTACATCATCATAACCTTCCACTTGGGGTAACCAATGAGGATGTGTTATCCACACCCATCAGGCATATCCAAGGTGATCCTAAAGCTTTCGCAAATGTTTGGATCATAGGTTTAAGATCATTTTTTCGGTTTTTTATTCAATGAAGATCTATATATATGCATGGGCCAGTTTTGAGTTTGTCCTCTTCATATGTCTCACCCATCTTTATTTCCCTAATTTGATGTTTTTGGTTGGATGGCTTATGGCATTTCCAACGCTGACCCCTAAATCGGACACTACATATATCCATGAACCGGTTCGTACTGGTCCGCGAAAACTAATGCGGGAGCCGGCCATCTAACCTTAGCAGCATCCGTCCACGAGCAGTTCAATAGAAATCCGGCAAATTCGTACGAACTTGGACGTAATTCATTCAAATTCATTACAATTCGACAATTAAAATAGTTTGAACATAAATTCAACTCAAATTTATGTTTTATGGCCCCCCTTAAAATCCCACAAATAGTTAATCAGGTCTTCCTTGAGCTGCTTATGAGTTGCACGATGTCAAATTTGTTGATGCATTTGCACAAACTCATCAAATGTGGCCGGATTCTTGGGTGGAAGTTCAATAGGAACACCCATGTTCACAAAGTCCAGATTTACGGCAACACCTTCACCCTCATCCTCCCAGATCATGTTGTGGATGATCACACGACATGTCATCACCTACCACAAGGTCTCCGGATCTCACTATTTTGCAGGTCCTCGGACAACTGCAAATCGAGCTTGGCTCACTCCAAATGGTCTCTCCACATCCTTAGCTCCTTCTTGTCTTTAGCAAAGTGAGATTTTTTTCTAACCCATTGGTTGGGAGATGGTCTTGATGAATTTCTCCCACGCAGGATAGATGCCGTCAACCAGATAGTAACCCATGTTGTACTCATGCTTGTTGATAGTATAGTTGCATGGAGGAACTTGTCCTTCAATCAGTCGAGCAAACAATGGAGACCCTTGCACCACACTAATATCGTTGTGAGACCTGGGCATGCCATATCCAAAGGACCTCTAAAGCAATCGTTTCAAGAATGATGGTGGGCTTATTCATATGATCCTGATATTGTCTGTGCATCCTCTTGCTTCCGAAATTGCCATGATCCTTTGGGTGTCCACAATAGTTTTTTCTCTCAAGTATTGAGGACCAAACACCTTCACATGATCAAATCACACCATTGCGTTCGAGCATGTGCTCTTGGACATCCGAAGGTACTCGTCCCACGAATTCGCCGGTGTGCCATATGCAAGCATCCGCAATGCAGTCGTGCACTTCTAGTAGCCGGAGTACCTAATTATCCCCACAACATCCTTCTTCAAGATGATGTAGTCATCTTAGGATTCGACACCGTTGTAGAGGCGATCAAACACATTCTTCCGCATATGAAAGCATCGGCGAAAATTGTTTGAGAACAGGAGATCCGAAGCAAAGTAATCATCTACCAGCGTCAAGTGCCCTCGTGCCCTCTTGCGATTCAGCACTCTACGTCTTTGATCTATCCCTTTAAATTGAGAAGATGTTTTTCTTCTTGCTCCTCGTCTGCAAGGGCCGCCTACATCCTAATTGTTTCATCCGCATATTCATCCTCATAAGAAGGACCGTCAGACGACTCGATGAAGTTCTTGTACATGTACTCCGAGTCCGAATCCTTTTCTTGAAAGTCGAGTGAAAATGGTCTGTAAAATTGGCACGGGCATTTGGACGAGCACTAGCTTGGCGAGTTCATCACCACACACGACATCCGCATGAGAGGATGGTACCTGCGGCGAACAGGCGAGGGGAGTTGTGAAGGACGTTGGCAAGGCATTTACAATGCTAGGGGTGGTGCGGCGGCGCAACTTAGCTCCGGTAAGGTCTTTGGCAACAAGGCGATGGTGCAACGGTGGCGTCCGTCCAGGAGCAGGTGGATACAAAGGAAGGAGGAAGTGGAGAAATCGTGGGTTTCTTAGGTTTTGAGGTGGACCGGGGGTGTCTAAAGCATGCTAACTCCGTAGACTGATCCTAACCCGTTCGAGTACATGGATGCTGAAGACGACCATCCAACCTTGACCATAAATATCCACCATAAATTCAACCAAAATCCGATAACTTCACATAACTAAGCCGAGTGGGGGATTTGAGTGGGACGGGGGTGTCGGAACCTACGTGTCTCCGGTCCGAACTCCCACAAAGCTCCCTCCAGTTCGGTTCAGATTTGCGAGAAAAAAAGACATACGAACCAATCCACGGACTGATATAACACCGTTTTGGATGGTAAAAATGGTCTGGATATTTCAATTCAAACAAATGTGAAAGATTTAAGGATCGGTGTTGAAAATGCGCTTAGTACTTGAATTTCAATATGATGAAAGTACAACGTTGAAGATGGCCTTAGAACATCCGAAGTCCTGAATCCGAAGAGAAGGGATATGAAGCGGGAAAGATCAAATTCCTGCAGTCAAAAGGTTCCAAACGGTTGTGCTCGCACTAGTACTATAACCAAATAATCACGCTGGCCGTACAAATATGCCAATCCAGGTTTTTGTGGACGTATGCCAAACTAGTTTCATAGGAATCATAAACCCTTCCTCTATTCACTTGGTCATGGATGACCAAATCAACCATTGTCCGGCTTACAAATGGCCACAACGACATGTCCATACTACTATCCACACTCTGGACGCCGTTTCCAAGGCCGCGGGTATGCTTCTTTTTGTTGCAAGCATCTTATCAACTTTACCTAGCTCTCACTGTCTCACATCATCATGCTATAAAAAAAAGGCAAAGGCTAAGCCTCTCTCATCAGTCATCACCACCTCAAGCACAGCCTAATCGGAGCATTTGCATCCTTCGCGTCGACAGCATCTGCGTCTGCAAATCTGCAATGGCCAACCACGGAGCCGCCGCTCTCCTGATCGCGTCCCTGCTCGTGACGATCACCCTCGCCGACGCCAGGATCACCATGCAGGTGCAGGGCCACAGCGTTAACGGAGGTACGTCCATGCCGACCAGCTTGTCCACCCACGCACCTTGACCTAGTTGGTCTGCATGCATGCACACGCATGGCCGCATCCTGTGTTGCACGCGAAACCAGTGATCGAACGTGCTGGATTCTGACCATTTGGTTGTGTTTTGCAGGTTATGCGGCGGCGAAGGCGGTGCCGGCGCTGACGTGCAACAAGGTGAACGCGGTGCAGACGGGCGATACTTGCTCCTCCATCACGGGGAGCGCGGGTCTGAGCGACCAGCAGTTCCTCGGCTTCAACCCCAACATCAACTGCGTCAAGATCTTCCTTGGCCAGTGGGTCTGCCTCGACGCGTCTGCTGCTTAATTAGCCGGTTGTTTGCACGCATTCTTGCAATGTTGCTATTATGTACTCCCCTCTAATCCACAGTACGAATAAGGAAGTGATATTCCGTAGTAGTAGTACGTACCCTCCACATGCGCCGACCTTTGGTTTGAAAACTACGCACTTGCAATTGAGTTGAGCTATACTTGCATTTATCTTATTTTCTAAAGTACCCCCTCTAATCCATAAAAAATGTTGTGGTTTTACTATAAATTAGAATAAAACCACGATATTTATTATGAATCGAATGAAGTATTATTTGTTATGGATCGAAGAGAGTACTATACGCTTTTAGTTATTGTACTTCTTTCTTTCTCTTTCATGTTGCCGGACCTTGCTTATAGAAGGATAGAGAGGGGTTTGGTGGAATCGATGTTTATTGCTTGAGCCTTGGAGGCATATATATAGGAGTACAATGATCTATTTGGAGTACAAGTCAAGGTAGAATAGAATCATACGCTGTCTATGTTTCCTAGTATAATCAATATACTCAACATCCCCGCAGTCACAAGAAAACCCGGATCAAGAGATCAGGAAAAAGACTCTCTAGGGCAGCCGGTCCACGAAACCGGCGGACAAACCCTAGGTACGGGCGGCACGGCCCCCGGCGCCGGCGATCAAGGATCGGCCCCGAGGGCGGCGCGGGCAGAAGCGGTGGCCGCGACTAGCGACTAGGGTTTAGATCGTGTTTAGGCTGATACCATGTAGAAGGATAGAGACGGGTTTGGTGGAATCGATGTTTATTGCTTGAGCCTTGGAGGTATATATATATAGGAGTACAATTTGGAGTATAAGTCAAGGTAGAATAGAGTTCTACACTATCTATATTTCCTAGTATAATCAATATACTCAACATTGCCACTTCTGGGTGTAGGCTTCAGTTCACCTTTGATACACGGTACTTCTTTATGTTGTTAAGGAAGTATAACTTGTTTTCTCGGCAAAACAATAACGACTTAATTTCAAAAAAAATCCTTGCCAAACCTTGTCCGATAATTTACACTTTACTTCACCACTCGATACAGAAATACAATACTCCCTCCGTTCCTTGATATAAGGTGTCTAAGCTTTTTGCACGGATATTAACGCGTACATGTAATGCTATAATTGGACTGATCTTTTTCTAGAAAGAATAGGGAGAAAACAGTTCGAATCAGTCAATAATAGAAAATAGACTCTCCGTTCTATCTCTTTCCATAGGTATATTTACCTAGATGGGTGGTATAATACCAATATGCCATGTATTTTAGAAGTATAATTTATTGTTCTTTTCCTTTGACGATGCAATCGGGATGTTTCTGAGGTTACATATAGATATGAACAAGAAATCAAAATATTGAGCAAGCCCATATATTAAAGGAAACTAGGACGATCAAACACCACCACTAGAATGGCCACCATCTTGAGAGAAGTGAGTTGATCCTTCGAAGACGCCTTCAAGAAGAGAACTCGATGCTTGCAGGCGGTGTTGGCATCGACCACATACAAAATCTCCCACGACCACCTCCCCAAACCAAGGGAAAGGGTCCGACCACACCAATAACCTTGCACGATATTCACTAAACCGAACAGATAGTATCCAACGGAAAGGAAGCACTCATCGCCAATGCCTTCAAGAAGGATAAAGACACCATCAATCACTATCATCATATGCATCGACCCTTGTAACACTACTAGGGAATAGCCTTATAGTGGCGCACTGTTTTTGAGTTTAGTGGCGTATTAGGGATGCGCCACTAACTACAAGCCACTAATAAGGGCTTAGAGGTGGCGCATTCTAGATGCGCCACCCCTAAGGCCCTTAGGCGTGGCGCATCTCATAATGCGCCACCTCTAAGCTCTTAGGGGTGGCGCATTCTGGTATGCGCCACGCCTAAGGGCCTTAGGGGTGGCGCATTCGCAGTGCGCCACTAAGTCCTGACAATATGCACCACTAAATAATTACAGAAAACAAAAAAAAAGAATTACATAAAAGAATAAAAGCATTACAGATATTTTTATTATATTACAGAAATGCAAAATACAATATAACAATGAGGCCAACAATTATTGATACAAAAGAATTGCAATATAATTTTTATTACAAAGGTTTAGAGGCCAACAAGATTCACAAGATTACATTCCATCACAAAATTACAATGAGTCCAACAATTATTGAAAACCGAAAGCTACTTTCGTCATCACTACTTGTTTGCTCTTCAACCTGCACAAAACAAAGCTTTAGAGGTCACATCCATCATACCAAAGGAGAACAAAGCAATCTAGCATCTATTCTTATCAACAACTTAAAGCAAGTCGATGAATGGTGAAAAGCATGCACATATGCATAAAAATGCATATGCAGTGACCTTTATACACAAAGAGCACCAAGAGTATTTGACACTACCATCTAGTACACAAAGAGTACATCCAAATTACATCCAAATTACACAAAGAGTACATTCAATTAATTGTTTTGACTCGGCTCGGGGAATGGGCGGCATCCTTCTTTCGTCATGAAAGGCCTTGTGTCACGCAGGGCCTTTAGGCGGACTTCTATCTCCCCATTGGATGGTGCAATGTTGGAGTGGAAGATCGACCCCCTCATTTGTACTTCATGACGGATGATAGTCGCCATCTGCGCTTGGATGTGAAAGAACTCCTCCTTCAGATTTGCATCGGCGATTTCCGCCTTCCTTTCAGCCCACGCTCTGAGATGACTTGGCAGCGTAAGGTTGCGTTGTTCCTGTACAATCGCCCTCATGTGATGAAGGGCGTAGTACGCATCCCTCACACTGCCAGCCGGCTGCTTGACGCACGGGAACTGCGTTACGTGGTTGAACACGTTCACGCCAGGCTGATTTTTCCTGAACTTGTTCTTCATGATCTTGCCTCCGGCTTTTATGTAGCCGACGAGAGCATCATCCAAAACTCTCATGATATACTTGTAATCTTTTTTGTTCACACTCCCCGAGTCTAAATACACGGCATGCGAGTGTTGCGGTGAAAAGCAGATGAGCACGCAGTCTTGATCCTCACTGCATAATTAAAACAACCCAAAAGGAATGTTGGAAGAGGACAATGGAAAGCTAAGAAAGCATATATGCTACGGAGGCGAGAGAATGACTTACTTGGGAGAGTAGGTCATAAGAAATGAATCTTTGTCGGCGTTCCGTAGCATGAAGTCAGTGATGTACCCCGCCGCGAGAGCCGCGTCCCCGTCGTCCATCAAGATGCTTTCACGCATGTAGAAGGGGTCCAATATCGCGACGCTCGGGGTCTTATCTCTCCTGATACTCATAGAAAGGCTGAGCGAGAACAGACGGATAAGGCTATGGTCCAGCCGCTTGAGATGGTACAAATTGAAGATCTCTGAAAACCGTAGGATTATCATATCCGCGGGGATAGTGTTGATGAAGCCCATGTTGAGTGGCACCTTGGCCATGAAAACCGGGTACGAGGGATTCTCTTCTCGAAGAAGAATCTTCTCTAATGCCATAATACTATGATGCACACTCTGCATATCCGAAGTTGCAAGGTCCAGCATGTCCTTAGGTAGCATCGCCCTACCAGCCACATGGATTTCAAACGAGAGATCCTTGGGTCTTGGTGGCCCGTCCTGAGCCCGGATCGACATCGAAGGTTGGCTACTAGAAGTGATGCTCTTCTTTCTTTTCCGTCCCTTCTTATTTTCTGATTTTGAGCAGTCACCGGCCTTTATCTGCTCAGTGGCCGCCTTATGGAGTGTGGACGGGCTGAGAATAGATCTTGTGGCATCTGCTTGAGGCTCGGTGAAGGCGCAAGCTGCTGGAGACATGTCCTGAGAAGCAGCGAAGAGACGCGTGGAGCAAGCAGGCTTCGCCGCAGGATCAGCTGGACCGCGAGCTTCCTCGTCATGCTGATAGGCTCCTTCAGCAGGAGGCATGAATAAGTCATCAGCATCATACAAAGTATTGATGAACTGGTCGGCGCTGATATCATCATCAAGATCATCGTCTTCTTGTTGTGCGCCGATGGGATCATGTGGCGCCGACACGATGACTAGCGGTGTTGTCCTAGGTGTGGTGCCCCTTTCCCCCGTCATTAAACGCATTTGGCTCTTCGGCCATAGGCATATTTGGTTGAAACAGTCACTGAGGACTGTCGGCTCATCCTCATCGTATTTGGGGGGTTGGATGGGAGGTTCAACTCTCTCGTAGCCCGAAATCACGAGAGAGATTTGAACCCTATGCATCTCCGGTGCCATCGGCATATTGTGCATGATTCGATTTTGTGGTTGAATGATTTTACCTTTGGCAACATCCTTCAACTCGCCGTCCACGACTTGTAATAGAATGCATGGAGTGTCCTCCTGCGAAAGAGATATATATATGCATGTACGGCATCAGAGAGATTCCACTAAAAAAGGCAAGGAGATGAAGTCATCTTTTGAGTTCCAGACGCTTATAGTTACCTTGAGGGCGTCGAGGTCGGCTAGTGAAGAGACCCCGCCGATGACGGCGGGCATGCAAGAGACGGAGGGCGCGCTGCCTCCCGTGGCGTCGGTCCCCCTATTTGTTCTGCCGCCGGGTGCATTATTGTTATGCCCGGGTTGCTCGATCGTGGCCGGAGGAGTTACCATCACGTCCGGCGTCGCCGCCGCGGTGTTGGCGGCCGGAGTCACCAATACGCCGGGAGTCGGTGCGGGAGCCACCACTACGGCCGGAGTCGAGACTGCAGGCGCCGCGGGGCCCGAGTTGCTGCCGACCATGCTGGGGACTGGTATGGGCCCTTGTCCACCACGCGCTTGCCAATTCGCGAGCGACTGCATCATATCTGGAAGGAGAGCGTTCATCGTCTTCGCCACTTCGTCCTGGACAAGCTGCGGAAGCATGTTCACCTTCTCCTCCAGTCCATGAACATAAGCGGCATCTTCTTCGGTCCTTCTCGCCTTGCGCCCCCTTGAACCGGACTGCTCTACCGATTTTCCATAATATTCGGACCAATTTAGGTCTGCACCAAAGCCGACCACACGGCCGGCTGACGATGGCTTCGCCGTCACGTCGTCAACCTTCTTGACCTTGTTCAACGCCCTGTTGAAGGCGTTGTCCCACGGGCCGGCCGGCTTAACCGACGACTCCTGCGATGAGGCGATTTTCATTTCCGCTTGTTGCAAAAAGAATGTGAAACGTTAAGAAATTGTGAACTTCACTCGAGAATTCAATCGACAAGGTCGCGTGGTAAACTACTTACCACGGCAGTCGTAAAATCCTGAATCTTAGGATCGATAATTATTTTTGAGGTTGCTTTGTCCTTATAGCTCCGGGCCCTCACAAAGAATTCGGTCTGCGGATCATCTTTGTATTGCTGGAAGGGGTTAGGTATGCCCGCAGCGGCGTACTCGGCATCCTCCTTGTCCCATTTAGGCTTGGAACTTTTGTAACCACCGGCTCCGAGACGATGGTTACCTATGACCTGCGACCGCATGGCCTTGCCCTTTGCACTCGCGGCCTTGGCTTTCTCGGACTCACACCTAGCCTTGAAAAGGTTGTAGGTAGCTTAGTCGATCAACGGCTCTTTCTCCTTGAGCTCCTCCCAGGTTTTGTTCTTTTCAAAAATTGCCCTCTTCACCCGGGTTTTCCAACTGGACAAGGCCTTGCTTATCTTCCTGAGGGCCCATGTGTTTACTTTGTTCCCTCTGAGTTTGGTGTTATCGTACGGCTCCGGAAACTTGTATCGTCCGTGCAGCTTGTTGATAAGAAGCTGACAATAATGAATATTCTCACGACTCCTGAGGTTAATCGTGGTGATCGGCACGGTGTTGCGGAGGATCGCCGCGACTTGACGGCCGTACCCTTCCGAAAAACGTTCGGGCTCTTTAGGAATCCCGACGGCGGTCACAACAGTAAACTCTTGCCTGATGACGCCGACCTTGGTCGGTTTCCGATTCCTCTTCTTCGACTGGGTACCATCTGTGTTGGAGCCACCGGTCCCATCATCCTCGCCGATGTTCCTCTCGCCGTCTGTCGTACCGGCCTCCTCCTCCAAGTCATCATCCGATGAGTCGGACTCCGACTCTATCTCCTCCTCATACTCCTCCTCGCTCGGAGGTACTTCCTCTTCTCTCTGCTCCTCGACCTTCTCCTGGGAGTATTCCCAAAATTGCTTCCTTTTTGTACCCGGCTGAGAAGAAGGACCGGCGTCGGCTCCGGTCGACATGTTTGCACTAGTACAATATAAAAAATGCAACTACTTAATTAATTAGCACACTAAATAAATGCAAATACTCTCATGTTAAGAAAAATAGCAAAGGTCATGCACGAATTCACGGAAAAATTCGGCATGACCTTTGCTCTTTTTCTTAACATGAGAGTGCCCCATTCTCAACCGAAACGGAAGTTAATCAACATTTCGGGAGAAAGGGGATAATGAGAGTTCCTGCACATAAAAAATGCCTACATGTAGGCACAACCATCACATATATAGTGTAGAACAATGCACTAAAATAGATATTCAAACATCATATATATAGGTAAATTTCATATGATAAACAATGCATTGCAAATTGGCACTTGCTTGGGTTTTTTCATATTCAGTTGAAATATCTTATAACTAAGTCATTCAGTTCCAGCATGATGGATGGATGGATGGATGGTAAATCACCCTACTCATGTTGCCAAGATATAAATACATACTCATACCCTGGCACTACAGAAAACCACATGGCTTATTCTCATCATGAGGCAAAACAAAAATAATCCCAAATGAACCACAAACACCAACGATGACACAATAATAACAGTAGTATGAAATGATGCAACGCGCAACGAATATCATGTGTGCATCTTATTGAGCACACGGAAAACAAGATCTTTGCCGAGTGCATAGAGAAAATTGCTCGGCAAAACTATTACACTCGGTGAAGCATCACCTTTATCAAGCACCATGTGGGCGGGACACGGGCACTAACTTGAAGCTTAGTGGTTATTCAATTCTAAATTTTTTTAAATAAGCCAGAGAAGCACAAAACCTGACAAGGTGGCATGATATGACATCTAGAGGTGTGATTAATTTTGAGAGTGTTTTTCAAAAGTTTTCACATAGTTTTCTTACAAACTAGGCCATCATTCAGCAACAAACTAGGTTTCGAGAAGGAATGAATCAGGTTTGCATTTGAAGTGACCGTTGATTCATTCGTTGACTTTAAAACTTTATCAACATTAAACGCACACCATTACATGTTTCATGTTAAAAAAAATCAGTTCTCTTTTCCTATATTTAGGCCATGCATTTCTTGTGATTTATGAATTTAATTTTATATAAATGGATTGAAAAAGAAAGGATGTAGAACAGGGTCATATAAATGGATTAAAAAATCATATAAATGGATATAAATGGATTGAAAATGGATTGAAAACTACAATCTGTAAACATTTGCCCCTACAAGCATTAACACAAGCACCTATCAAGCAAAATCCTTCCACATATAAACTTGAACATGCACTGAAAAGATCATGCAGCAGGTACTCATCAAGAAACAATCATCATTATATTCTCGCAATATGAAATCCACATCAAGTACTCATCCAATACAAAGATCAGGACAAAATTGAACAAACAGAGGATGCGAGAGGAAGGTGGGAGGGGGATGAGGGAAGAGAGAGGAAGGAGGTAGGAGTGGTGGCTACCTGCCTATGGACTGCTCGCCGGCGTAGCTCCGGGCGGTGGCGTTGCTGGGCGGGAGCGGCAGCTCCAGGGAGGGAGGCGCGGCTGCTCCACCAGGGAGGCGCTGGGGACGGACTCTGGTGGTTCGATCGGGGAGGGGGCGGCGAGGGCGGCAGCTCCGGTGGCGGCGAGGGCGGTGGACGGAGAGGGGGGCTCGAACGACGGGGGGCGGCTCCGGTGGCGGTCGACGGCGAGGAGATTGCGCTGGGAGAGATGGTGTGGGCACGGGCAAGGGGAGGGGGTGATGGAGCGGTTAAGGCTTAGGGGTGGCGCATTTTGCTGAAATGCGCCACCCATAAGGTTTCTTATGCGTGGCGCATTTCGCCGAAATGCGCCACGCATAAGGAACCTTATGGGTGGCGCATATCAGCAAAATGCGCCGCGCATAAGAGAACTTAGTGGCGCATTTGGGAAATATGCGCCACCCCTAAGCATTTTTAAATTTTTTTGTTCAATTATTTTTTAATTATACATGCCTTGTCACATTATGAATGAATATTCTTCTTTTTGGAGTATATGTAGGTGGTTATAATATGCCTTGTCACATGCCTTGTCACATTATGACATGTTTAATTAAACATGTCTTGTCACATGCCTTGTCACATTATGAATGAACTTAGTGCCGTAATAATTACGATGAAAACACAGACCCCAGATGGTTATAATATGTAGGTGGAGTCATGAAGTGGATGCAAACAAGGAAAATCTTTAACAAAATACTAGGTGTAATGTGAGAGGGGAGCAAGCACAAGAAGCAAAACCAACAAACAACAGCAAAGTGCATATTAAATCCATGCATACACAAAGTGATCATTAATTACAAAATATTTTTCTTAAATTTGGAGCTAGCTATCTAGCTATCGTTTCCTCACGATCTTCTTCTTGCCCTTCTTTGTCGTGGTTGAATAATTTAGGCCCGGGACGCCTTCACTTTTCCTCTTGAACGGGAGGAGACCTTTCTTCGGTAGGGTTGTGGTGTATGTATCCTGAGCGGCGTAGTCATCCTCCATCTTCGGGTCGCCGTACTTGTCAAAGTCTTGCTCGTTGGCGACTCCATCCATTCCGATGATGTTTCTTTTGCCTCTCCTCACTACAACGCGGCTCGGCTTTGATGGGTCGGTAATGAAGAAGCATTGGTCCACTTGGCTAGCCAGTACCCATGGCTCATTTTTCGCGGTGACGTTTGCGCCCGTAGACTTGGATTTGGCTTCGGGTATAACCATGGTGGTGAAGTACCGGTCTTCTTTTACGACGCTCTTGGCCCATCTCACACGGAACATCGGCACTTTCTCTCCACAGTAGTCGAGCTCCCATATGTCCTCGATCCTTCCATAGAATCTTTCCTTGACGTCATCGGTGTAGAATATCCCCGTTACCCCTGAGTTCTGGTAATCGCAGTTATTGTCCTTTTCCTCCGTGTAAAATGTCTAGCCGTTGATATCATACGCTTGATAGGTCATCAGGTTGCGTGCGGCACCCTGTGACAAGGTGAATATTATCTTTTCGTCCTCGGAAGCGTTCCTTCGCGGGGGATTAGCACGAAGCTTGTCCCTGAACCAAGTCATGAAACCGGAGTTGTGCTCTTTGATTAGCCGTGGATCTCGGTCCGTTATCTGCAGGCCTTGGTCACTGTACTTCTTCCTGATTAAATCCTTGTGCTTTACTATCCAAGGATCGACCAGCTGGATGTGTTGTAGCGCGACTAGGCTTGCTCTTTCAAAGTCGATGTCTCGACCGTCAAAGTTGACATGCATTGCGCGGCTTCCCTCGTGGTGACCACACCCATCGGTCCTGCCAAAGTGCTTGTTGACGGCCAGACCAACAGGGTTCTCGGTGTTGAGATAATTCTTGCAAAAAGAGATGCACTCTTCGGTTAGAAAGCCCTTCGCTATGCTTGCATCTGGACGGGACCTGTTACGAACGTATTTTTTGATGTGCCCATTCATCCTTTCGAACGGCATCATGATGCACAGAAATGCAGGCCCGAGTTGGACGATATCCTCCACGACGTGGATCAGCAGATGCACCATAATGTCGAAGAACGCGGGCGGGAAATAGATCTCAAGCTCGCATAGTATGAGCACGATCTCCTCCTGTAGCCTTTTGAGTTGCGTAGCGCAAATCGACTTCCGGGACATGACGTCAAAAAAGTTGCAAAGGACAAACAACGTTTTACGGACGTGCTCGTCCATTATCCCTCGCATCGCAACCGGGAGAATCCGCGTCATCAGCACGAAACAGTCGTGAGATTTCATCCCGCTGAAACGCTGCTCCGCCTCGTCTAGGTATCTGCTTATCTTCCCCGCGTAGCCGTTAGGAAATTTTACTCCTATGAGGCAGTGGATAAACCGCTTGATCTCCTCCTCGCACAGAGTGAAGCATGCCGGGGGGCAGTGATCAATACCGGTCTTCTTCTTGGTCGTCCTTTTTTGTTTGCGAGAGTTTTGCGTTTCCGTATCCTCTTCCTCCTCCGGCTCATCATCGTCGTCACTAGGGGGGTGAAGTTCCCTCCTGATGCCCATAAATTTCAAGTCATTCCTTGCTTTTGGCCCGTCCTTGGTCTTCTCCGGCATGTTGAGCAGCGTGCCAAACAAGCTCTCGCACACGTTCTTTGTGATATGCATTAGATCAAGGCTATGAGGACTGCGGAGTAGACTCCAGTATTGCAAATCCCAGAAAACAGACCTCGCTTTCCATACCCTCATCAACGGCTGAGTCTTCTTTTTTTTCTTTCCCGGCGCGGGGCACTCTTTCCAAGTTTTCAGCAAGTTGTCGATTTCTTTGCCGCTCCTTCGAGTTGGGGGTGCTCGGAGCTCCTCGCTTCCATTGAACAGATGTCCCTGTTTTCTCCACGCGTGTTTCTTGGGAAGCCACCTCCGAGACCCCTGGAACACGGTTTTTGAAGATCCAGGATCTTTTGGTAGCTGGCGGTACGTTGTATTATCCATGCACCTAACGCATGCACAGAATCCTTGGACCACCTGCCCTGAGAAATATCCGTATCCGAGATAGTCGTGCACCGTCGTGATCACCGCGACTTTCATTGGGAAATATTCTTTTGCCGCGGCGTCCCACGTATTGACTCCGTCTTTCCATAACGTTTCTAGCTCCTCTTTCAACAGCTGCAGATATAGATTGAGGTCCGTACCTGGTTGTTTCGGCCCTTGAACTAGCATACACATTGTTATGTACTTTTTCTTCATGAACTTCCAGGGGGAAGGTTGTATATGCATACAAACACGGGCCAGGTACTGTGTGTGCTGCTCTGGCCGCCAAACGGATTGACTCCATCGGCGCTCACACCAATCCTGAGGTTCCTTGGTTCTTTCCCAAAATCTGGGTATTCGAGGTCCAACGCAGTCCATTGGCTACCATCTGAAGGGTGCCTCAGCATGTCCTCCTTTTCCGGATCCGGGTTCGGGTCATCCTCTTTTAGCTTCTTTCTATCCGCGTGCCAGGTCATGAACTTTGCTTCCTCGGGATCTACGAAATACCTCTGCAGACGAGGAGTGATCGGAAAGTACCATACCACTTTTCTAGGAACTTTCTTCCCTCTCTTGTATCGACTAACACCGCACACCGAACATGTGGTTTTATCTTCGTCCTCACCCCGATAGATCATGCAATCATTTATGCAGACGTGGTATTTAACGTGCGGAAGATCGAGAGGGCAAAGGACTTTCTTGGCCTCAGCGATACTAGTTGGGCACGTGTTGCCCTTCGGAAGACGATCGTGCCAGAATGCCATGTTATCATCGAAGCTTTCGTCGGTCCATTTGTGTTTTGCCTTCATCTCCATAGCCCCAAGTGTTACATTCAAGCGGGTATCCTCGTCGTTGCATCCTTCGTACAACTTCGTAATCGCGTCTTTCTCAAGTTGCGCCATCTTGGCTTTCTCTCTAGCTGCACCTCTTGCGTTCAACGCCTCTTTGACAAGCAGCTCTTGAACATGAGGGTCCCGCACCCAGCTTGAATCATCATGTCCGACATCTTGATCTTCATGTCCGGCATCTTGATCTACATGATCCGCTTCGGCATCTTCTTCATGATCATGTACGGGATGCTCTTCGTCATCTCGCCCGCCGCTGTTTTCTGGTTGCCCTTCCTCATTTACTGGCGCCCCACCATTGACGTCCTCCTCCTCACCAGCTTCATCACTTATCCATCGTGTGTAGCCATCCATCAAACCATTACGCTTCAGGTGTCTTTGCAATATTTCGGAATCAGGCTCGGTCACGCACTGCAGTTTGCATCTCCGACACGGACATCTTATATCCGACCTATTATTCCTTAGCATGTCGTTTGTCGCACATTGCATCCACCTAGCCACGGTGATATCGCTCAGCATCTCGCGGACCATGGTCGATCACCTGCGTGCACGGAGAGAGCAACACAATTATATATCACAGTCGTCGCCGGAAAAATTCGGCATGACCTTCCCTAATAATGCATGGGAGCATGCGGAGAGTGCGCTAGAAATTTGCCAAAACGGAAATGAATCGACATTTCGGCAAAACATTTGCCACTCAAGATACACATATACATCAAACCACCATAAGCTTCACACATACATCAAACCACCACAAGCTTCACATATACATCAAACCCAAGATTCACATATACAACAAACCCCAAGCTAATAAAGGCAAGTATATGGGTCATAAATGGAACAAAAGAGTTTGGGAGGAGGTCCACTTACTTCAATATGAAACAAAATAGATGTAATGCCAAGTATCGATGGATAAATGGAAGAAATGAGGTGGGGAGGAGGAGAAAACCGAATAGATCTAGGGTGAGAAGAGTGGATCTAGTTTGAGAATTGTGTGGAGTGAATGAGAGGTGGTAGGTGGGGTGGAGTAGATAAGGGAAGCTCTAGGCATTTAGTGGCGCATATAGGAAGTCAGTGGTGGCGCATCTGTGCAATGCGCCACCCCTAAGCTCTTATGGGTGGCGCATTACCACAATGCGCCACCCCTAAGGACCTTATGGGTGGCGCATATACAGAATGCGCCACCCCTAAGCTATTAGGGGTGGCGCATTCTGTATGTGCGCCACCTATAAGGTCCTTAGGGGTGGCGCATACTGCTAGATGCGCCACGTATAAGATCATCCAGGCTGGCCCACTCTTAGGGGTGGCGCACTGGAATATAATGCGCCACCCATAAGGTCTTATGGGTGGCGCATTATTTTCCAGTGCGCCACCCGTAACAGATGGTGGCGCATCGCTTTCCATATGCGCCACTAATAGGCTTTCCATGTATAGCTATTTCCCTAGTAGTGTAAGATCAAGCTTTCGCCCGAGCCTTGAGCCTCTCCAACTAACGAGTCCCGAGGAAGGAGACCAATCGCTGAAAAAAAAACCATAGCCAAAACCATGCTTGCACCTGCATTGGTGAACCGAAGCGGTGTGAATCAACAGAAATCGCCACAGCCAGCCAAGCCAACATCGACAACTTCACAACTACCATGTCGACAAGCCATCGCCAAGGATAGATACCTGCAAAAGTTAATTCCGATTGAGAACCACCCCAGCCTAGATCAAGCCGACCACCACCACCATGCCTCCAGCACGCCCGAAACACAGACCAGTCATCACAAAGGACATATATCCGCAATAATCTTTTTGATAGATACAAAAATTGTGTAGCTTTCTAAATATATTCTCCTTGTAAAATTTTATTATGTTAGTGAAATAGTGTGTAAAATATAAAAAATTGTGTAGCTTTCTAAACATATTCTCCTTGTAAAAAAATTTCCAATGAAATAGTGTGCAAAATAAAAAAGCTTGATAGCGCATGTCGCACTAACATAATCATCAAGAGAATTCATTCAAAGAGTGTGTTGCTAGTGTGCACAATCCGTGCACCGGTTCCGAGTCGCTAGTCCTATAATATGAAGAGCAACACAATAACAGGGTAAGGTGCCTCCGAAGGGGCAACACTATAATTCCCGCGCGTATATTTAAGCAGGGCCAGATCCTTCAGCTTTAGCGGTATGGGACTAAAATAAACCTGAGCACAGTAGTAGTACTGTAGTAGCACGGACAGCTTGCATCGGGCCGAAATCGTGGCTGTTTTGTACAGGCCCCAAGGCCCGTCACCCATGTAAAACACACGACGATGATGATTGGTTGGTCACGTGGACGCCGCCCGCTGAACTTGCAGAGAGCGAGCGTTGGCCTTTATTAACAAAACAAAAAACCGACAGATCGACCGAGCGAGTTTGGCCTGCATGCGTGAGCGTGAGAACCTACTACGTTGGCTACGTACGACACCATGCGAGCATGCATACATTCGAATTCAACCATACATGCAGAATGCCTTTGGCCTAGGGGTCTCTGAAACTCAGGTCCAAAACTCCATACAGCGGTACCTTCGAGATGTTGGCTAATGTTGGTCAGGTGTCGTATGGCCTGCAATTACCCGATACAGCAGCTATACGTCCTGTGTTCCCTTGCCACACGTTCCACTTGTCACTAAAGATGACAAGATCAAAGCAGCACCTCTGTCTTTTCTCGATGCACGCACGTTTCGTCGCAGTAAAATCCCAGTGGAACAATGGCTCATCGAAAGTTTGGGACTTGAAGATGATACTTGGGACGACATGCGCTTCATCGAGACTACATTTCGTTTGTTCCAGACTTGAGGACACAGTTCTGTTTCAAGCTGACGGTATTGTCAGCACCTGCATCCGCCAGAACAATAACTAAAGAAACAGGTGTTACATTCAAACAACACGCCGAGGTTCAGTTAACAGACAGTCCTGATTCATTCTAGAGAAGCAGCAAGGATTTAACGACCGTTGTACCAATCGTTTGTCCTACAACTACTTTACTTATCCCCAGCAAACACCCTACTCGTTTATATACTGGTCACGTACGCCGTGAGTGAGATGTAAGAAAAGTGATGATATACTTTAGTCTAATTAGCGTACCGCATCTCTCTTCTTCGTTTATCCCACCCGATCCACCAAACCAGACGCTAGAACTCTAGCAATTCCCCACGAATTCCTCAAATCCTCGACTCCAAGCGTGACAGCTTGTCATTCACGTCAAACATGGCAAGCCCGCAGACCGCAGTTGTGTTTCTTCCTCCGGTTTGTCAAGATAAGAGGACTAAACGGAACGAGTTGCACACTCACCCTTTTGTCCCTGTCTGGATGGCGAGTGGTGCAGAGCCCTGAGTGCTGCCTGTAATTAGCTTTTGCTACCTTATTATTTTTTAGAAACCTCTACCATTATGCGACACCTAGTTGACAGCGACATTTTTAGCTTTTCAACACTGGATATTGACGACACAGTAGAAAACAAGACACTAGAATCACCATTCCTTAGATTTACATCACTCTCATTTTGATGTCTTTCGATAAACATCACAACCATTTAGATGTGACAGTTGACATCGGAACCATTTGGATATGTCAATTCTGCGACCTAGAAGCAGTTTTAATGAGCAGAACCTGCCATCCTGATACATGGCCGAGAGAGTTAGCTTCGTTAATGAAGTCGGAACCTTCAAGTTGGTGAGGATTTCGTTCACCCGAGCGCCGGTCAAAAAGGATATCTCAATAGGACAACAAAATCATTTGTACTGTATTACCCATCAGCAGTGCGCCCTGTCGTAGATGGGAAACGGCAGGCTTCTTCACCCTTGGAACTTGCAGGCTCAGCAGAGCTGTGTCCTACTCTTAGTCAACACGCCAATCACTTCCTCAAACTGTAGAGATGGTGATAAAGACAGTTAGATTATGAATATCACCGATATAATTATTCTAGGGCTAAGCACCAACTAAATACAGGAGGTATCCAAGGAAATGGAGTGTAGACTATTGACGGGAAAAAGGTTAAAGGTCTTAGGATACCTTCGAAATATGCTTCAAATAGAAATCATTGTAGTGCTTGATTGGCTTGGATTCAGTAGCATGAATTGTTTCCTGCATTAACCAAATGAATTTAACAAATCAGATGGAGTAGTCACGTGTGATAATATTATAACGATGAACCATACTTGGATTGCAAGGATCATTTCAAGAGAAGACAAAACAAAGGTTCCAGAAAGACACAGACTCGGTGCTCTCTTCATGTAGAAAAAACGGAGTGCAGACATGAAAAAAAAACCATTCAGCATGCGCACAATTTTGCACCAAATGTTCAGTTTAAGATCATATGGTGCTTATGCATAAATGCAAAATATGATAAATTTCGAGCCCATATACCGAATCTAAAAGCATAAAGCTTAAGAAATTCATTAGATCAAGATGAAGATCAAGCATGGAGATGATACCATAAAGCTTGCAAAATAAACATCATCGTTTTCTCCAAGCAAGTTGATAAAGTATTAAACAGAAGCCTCTCTTTATCAACGTACAAACAATAAATAATATAGATAGATCCATAAGAAGCCAGAAACCAAAAGGCCGTAGTTGGTACATAACAATCGTGCTACCTCATCAATATAGAAGTCAAAGTCTGCACTGGATGTGATCGTTCCGTAATTGTCAACAGCATGTGTTTTGTGTGTGTACGCCAGAAGGATTGTCCTGTAAATATACAAGTTAGGATTCCTAAAAACTCTTAACGTTATCAGTAAAATATAAACGAAAAACTATACAGACCTCAGAGTGGTCTCATCCAATCTCATGTGATGGGCAAGTCTGCCAATGGTTATTACCGAAAACAATTTAAGAAAGGTTCTGATTGCCCCAACAAATTGCTGTTGCTTCACTTCATCAAGAAATAGCTTCAACTGAAGACGATATACATCCTGGATAGTAGGCAATTTAACATTCAGATTCATAAAACTAGAGCTTAATATTTTTGACAGAAGTGAAATTGCAAAGTGAGCCAAAGAAATACAATTGAAGCAACTTCTCTATAATTTCATAAACCACTGAGCCAAAGAAATACAATTGAAGCAACTTCTCTATAATTACATAAACCACAAGTACATACCATGCCAGAAAGCAGAAAACAGTGTTAAAACTGAAACTGCCTGGCAAGAATTTAGTACTAAGGTCGAATCAGCACAGATACATTAACATAGAACACATTCCATTGTACAAAAAAGTTCATAACATATGTTCAAATGCTATATTAGTATAACTTCATCTATATATGTGCCCAATTTCATTTTTTTACGTACTTACTACTACCTCTGATCCAAAATAAGTGTCGCAGTTTTGAACTCGGCTTAGTTCAAAACTGCGACACTTATTATGGATCGGAGGGAGTATATAACTGTGATCTAATTAATACTTCTGCCCTTTTTTACTAGGTTTATATTCATTTTTCTAATCCCTGGTAGCTATATAATAACTTCAGTTACTGAACCATGTGTTTTCTGTTTGTTTCTTTTATTACATGACAGTATGGTGCCAAGCCAATACAACTCACTGCAAGCCGTGGAAGACAGGAGCTTGTGGAGTTAGTATTTCCTTTAACTTCTTGATGGAATTATTGCCCATGACAACTCAAGGCCTTCTTGATGATTATTTTATCCGGTATGCTATGGGTGCCAAGTACAACAAAAACTTTAGTAAGAGTGACAAAAGTTGTGGCATTTGAGCTGATCAGTTTTGACCTTTCAAAGACAAAAGTTGAGCAAGCATATGCTGATACGGTAAAACTGGAACTAACAGCTTCCTGGAGATGATAAACAAGCAAAGATACACTTAATGTTCCCAACCTAAAACGCCTTGGTACCTAACCCAACTGGGATAATGTAGTGAAACAAAAAATATATATCAAGAAAAATACTGGTGCTACATTAGCTTTAGATAATACCTGATTGTAGTTTGTGAATGGCTCTTCTAAAACTGGAGGCCATGCAGCAATGAACTTGGGGCAGGAAAAGGAAAAGAGTGCATCATAATATGCCTCAGCATCACATCTGAGCATCTTTTCCATTTTGGTAGCATACTTTCCCTTCAGCTCAATGCTCACATCTTCATCTATTAGATTGTTCTGTGGGCACAATGAGAGGCAGATTGCCAATAGTGCATACATCTGCTCACTCTTCTTCTGTAGAAGGTCATAGTGCGGGGACTTCTGATGGCATTGCTTATACTTCAGGATATACAGCAGAATTTTGTTGAATTGATGTATCACGTCAGCATACCTAGATCAGTCCAGAAACATGGCGAATCAGCTAAAAGCAGTCCCAAGATGGACAATATCAAGATGCTAAGTGCAACTAAAAACATGTGCTCTTCCACCTCACATAGTAGCATATTCTCATCTTTGTACAACTGAAAAGCATGCTCCAAATTATTGATCGGGTAATATCACTCATCAGAAGAACATGATAGCCAAGCACTTTGGAGCAAAGAACGGAAAACATGAATACTTTATCGGGTAATATCACTCATCAGAAGGGGGAAAATTGAAAATCAAACACTTTTGAGTTAAGCATGGGGAACGAGGATAATTTACTGGCAATCAATTACCAAAGAATAGAGTAACACGGTAGGGATAAAAAGGAAAGCTGCAACAAAATCTTTATCCATAAGACAACATGATGCTAAACTACGATTATACATTTTTCTAACACGCTCCAAGCTCAAAGTACACAACAACAGGACCGCCTATGGAATTTTTATATTTGGGGAGACAAAACATTCAGTCACTATTTTTATAAGGTGGATTGGCTGCAATTATCATATCACATAATAAAAAAATAAGTGCACTTCAGTGCTAGTAGAATGCAACAAACACAATAAATGCACATAGTGAAAATGCTCGAGCTAGTGTATTAGGCACCTGTGCATCATGAAGTTGGCAAAACCATAGTAGTAGAAAGTGGAAATGAGGCTCCCAGTCAGAGAGGTGTAGACACCCTGCTGGCTAATATCTATAGGCGACAAGCACTTGAGCCCAGTATGGTAATCCCCTATCAGGCAGTGCACCTTCAGCAGCCCAATCATGCTGTAATACCCCAACATCTTCAACACATTGGTCTCACCCTCGTAGTCATACCCGTTCTTCAAGGTGAACTCCTCAAGCCCCTCCTTCTCCCTCTCCAGGATCTCGCTGATCATTGACTTATCCACCAGTGCCTTCAAGTAATTGAGAACCCCATACACATTCCATGTCTGTAAGTAAGACTATTAGTAAGGAAACTACCACCAAAAAATCCCTCAAAATTCAAGCAAGACTAACCAATAATAACCTTAGTAACACCCATACCGAAGTCTAACTGATAGACATATGTAAGGAATCCCCACACAAGTCACAACTCAATATCAAGCAAGAACCACCTGTGTGATACACACTTATGACTAGAACTCATAAAAACTAACTTAACCAAAGGAAATAACCGAGAGCACATTACAAAACCAAAGGAAATAACGTTATCTGCAGACGCCACATAAGTAATCAAAGCATATCCACTTAATCAGTGACTACCCTTAACTATCAAAACTCACCTCTGCCACCACATACATAACTGACAAATAAAATAGGGACACAATGCAATGCAATTCAGTAAACTACCACTAACACTAGCACAAACCACCTTAGTACCTGACACCTCAAATGTAACTCACGAATAAAACTGGGAATGGCATTAATATCAGTTAATAAGCACGAACCAGCTCCACAACATCCTAAATACCACAATCTAATTGAAACATTGATAATAATGAGCCTGCCATTCAGTAAACTATCGTGCCAGGAGAAACTGAAATTCGCCAAAGGCCACCATTTATTTACCATGCAGGTACCACCATTCATTCCAAGCCCAAAAGTAGAAATGATACAGGTAATCGCGGACCTGATCGAACTGCTTGAGCAGGTTGATCTCCTCCTCGCTCTTGTCCCCGAGTTTGGTGCGGTACTGGCAGAATCCCTGGAACTGGTTCACGAACCCGTCGACAATGTCCCAGAGCCACTCGTTGGGGAGCTGCATGGTGACGACGTTGTGGAGGACGACGCCGAATAGGGAGCAGTAGTTGTCCCAGGAGTCGGCGCGGTGCGTGACGGCGGGGCCTGGGTCTGGGAGGCGCGCGAGGGCGTGGCGGAACGTGAGCTCGCGGTAGAGGAGGAGGAGGACGTGGTCGTCTTCGCAGTAGCGCGCGACGGCCTTGGCGGGTGGCCAGGGCTTGCCCTCGTAGAAGCGGTCGGAGAGGCGGTGGAAGTCGACCTCGTACAGCTTGTGGGTCCCGAACACGTCGCCGTCGCGGATGGAGTGGTAAAGGTCGGAGACGAAGCGCTTGATGGATGGGGGGACGTAGTCGTCGTAGGAAGCCGCGACCGTCCCCGCGGAGGCAGCGCCGGCGGCGGCGGCGGCGGCGGGCATGGTCGTCGGCGAGGGGCCTAGCTAGGGCTTAGGGGTGGGGATCCTCGCCGAGTTTTGTTCCGGGGGTTTTGGGGTGGCTCTGGCCTCGTGTTGGCTTCCGATTGGTGCGGAACAGGAGAAAACTGTGTGCCGCTGTGGGGAATCGACCAAAGGGGGAAGACCACTCCTCGCTCTTCTTTACTCGCTGACCAGTTCCGCAAATGCAATCAATTCAAGGGAGTATGTACGTGCGAGATTTCCTTTTTCAAATTCCTTGAAATGCACTTGGCAGAAAATCAAATGTCAGGTTGCCTTTCAAAAAAAAATTCCTTTGGTTTAGGGCCCGCGCCTAACCTTTTTGCAAACATTAACCGGATCATGAACCGTTGGATCGACATGATCGATTGGCGTGGCTCCCTTGCAACGGGGTGTATGTTGTAAACCTTCATTGCAATGGGTGGGTGAAAGGACAATTTCTTTTTTAAGATTTTGGTGTTGATGTCAATACATTGTTGTGGTCTAATTGTGTGCCCTACCTACACAGGTTTATTATTAGGGCACAAGACCGGTCGAAGTCCCTATGCATGGAAAAGTTCGAAAACGGCATACCGACGCTTTTTCCTTTGAAGTGTTGGAGTCCCGTGCATCTCAGAGCGTCTCGCATGAAGACCTGGGTGCACGAAGATCGACGTGCATGAAGGAGAAGTCCAGTTGTCTGAGGCTGACCGATTGTACCGGCGGTGTACCGCCCAGCCCAGCTGGAGCCAGTCATGCACCCAGGGCACGATAGTACTGGGATGTTGCCCTGTTGTACCGCCCTGTCCAGGGTGCGGTACCATCAGGTCGACTACCGGGGGTACTACCGGCCGGGGGCACATCCCCTCTGTCCCAAGGCCGGTAGCAGGGCGGTGGCATGCCGGTTGTACCGGTAATTAAATATAACTGGTACTACCAGGATGTTGTACCGTTCGCCCCTGCTGCTTCGGTCTAGGGTTAGGGTTGAGCCACCGGTAGGCCGTTATACCTGGCCGGTTGTACACGTACGGTCCAGGCGGTTGTACCAGTCGGAGGCAATCTTCCTTCTGTCCCGGGACAGAGGCAGGGCGGTGGTACCCCAGTTGTACCCCGGGCCACTTTTACATCTGTCTAGGGTTTCAGTAGGAAGTGTGTCGCCTGCAGCTCAGTCTTCTCGGCCGGTTGTACCGGTCGGGGCTGGCCGATTGTACCGGCTATGTGCATTTTTTGCACATAACGGTTGGATTGTAGGGGACTATAAAAGGAAGTCTTCTTCCTCTTTGTCCCCTACTTCTTGATGCTTTCTCTCCTCCATTGACGACGAAAATCTTCATCGAGAACGATCTCTTTTTCTAGCCACCCAAACTTGTTGAGTTGCTAGGGATTGAGGGAGGAGCCCTATATCTAAACATTCTTCCAAAGGAAACACTGTTCCCCAGTCATATTGTATTGGATCTTGTTACTCTTGGTACTTGGAGTCCCCGAGAGCTTGAGGCCACCTTGGATCCACATACCAGTGTGGTGAAGCTTCGTGGTGTTGGTGGGAGTATCCGACTTGTTGTGGAGTTACCCCATCCTTGTTTGTAAAGGATTTGTGTGCACCTTCAAGGCACCGTTAGTGGAATCAAGACACCTCGCGTTTGTGAGGGTGTGAGGATAATAGGGTGTCCCTAGCTGGCTTCTTGGGGAGCATTGTGCCTCCACACCCTCTTCAAACGGAGAGGTACTTCTCGCAAGAGAAGGAACTTCGTTAACACACCCTCCTCTCCACCGACTCCACTTGGAGTTATCTCTACCTTTACTTTGTGCAAGCTTATTACTTTGTTTATCTTGTGCTTGCTTGTATTGGGGTTGCATTGCTTGTCATATAGTTTGCTCACCTAGTTGCACATCTAGACAACCTACTTTCTTGTTAAGCCTTAATTTGTTAAAAAAGGTTTAAATTGTTAGTCGCCTATTCACCCCCCCTCTAGTCAACATTCTGATCCTTTAAATGGAGTTCCTCCATTGTAACAACATTGTTGTTACATCAGACGACACATGGGGCTAGGATCCATTCGATAGTGGTCGTAACAGCTATGATGTTAGAACAAAGGGTTTCAACAGCATTGCAACATGTGTCATGTTACAAAGCCTTTGCAATACGATGCATGTTGCAAAGGTTAATTTACAACATGGGCTATGGTGTAACACATTTGCACCCTCTGAGGATGAAGTGAGAGACCTAAAGTACCAAGGAGAATCGCTCGCCGAGGGGGGGGAGTCATAGGTTTGAACCCTCATAGTCAAAGGTAATCATTGGCGAAGCCAGCAATCTGGCATGGTTTTTCCTCCGCCACAACTAAACTTTGGTGCAAATACAGCCATACAAGTATATATACATACTAGTGTCTTGATTGTACGTTGATTGTTGATTGCTAGTGGACAATGGGTTGTGGACTTCAATCCTGGTGGGCCTAATGGCTAAAGATGTGGGTTTGTGACTTGAGTCACTACACATTTTTCTAAAAATAAAAAGTGCACTGCATATCTGTAAAACACTTGACTCTAAAAAATATGTAAAACACTTCCTAAAAATATATATGTAAAACTGCTATCGATTATGTTGGCTGAAAACAAACCCTCCCGATCAAAAGACTGCTCCTTTGCTTGTTTACTCGTGGTTTGATCGTGAACAAAGGTGCCAGGCCGCCAGCGTGATTGGCATATTATTATATTTTGCTAGATGGGTGATTGGCATATCGAGAAAGTGTTATTTAAATAAATGGGCTGAAATAAAGAAATAAATTTAGGACTTTTAATTCAATTGTATTTGTTGAGATATTTTGATTGTCAACACTTATTTTTAGGATTCCAATAGAGATTGTAGAGTATATACCTAGTATTCTAGTAAATTTTTGCAACATTGCATTATGTATGGTTTTCTCCTTCTTAAACTCCATACCTGAAAAAAAGTCATGCCTCCGCCACTGGAGGTAATACACTACATTTTGTTTTGATTAATGATGGACAAAACACCTCGCGAGAGAGTTACAATATGTGAGGCTAAGTACTACCGAGACGATAATTTGAGTTAAGTTCCCACGATCTATATCCGACCCTGCCAAATATAAGGGGTGATACGTCCATTTTGGATCACTATTTTGTATCATAATTTGTCCTTGTTAATTGATATATTTCGTGTTATAATGCATCCCTTATGATCTTTTTCCCTGTTTTACAGAGTTTACAATTTTTCGTGGTTCACCTGTTAGAGTTAGGATACCTGGAAAACCGCATATCAAGTGGGCACACTTCTGGAACTCCAAACAACATGACAATTTGGGAGAATCCTTTTTGGAAGAAAAGAGCCCAGGAGCTAGAAGATCCCCCAGAGTGGGGCCACCTGCCACCCAAGCGACTTGGGGGCGTGGCCGCCCCCTGGCCGCCTGGGAGGTGGGCCCCACCTCCGGGGGTCCCCTTTGGCACAAATATACCCCGAACACTAAAACTATCGGAGGCATATCAGATCATCCTTCCGTCGCCGCTATGAGGCGAAAACCAGTAGAAAGAAGAAGACCTCTCCAGCAGCCACATCCTGCCGAGAAATTCACTCCCGGAAAGGGAGATCGTCACGGTCATCACAGGCATCATCGAGATCATCATCAACATCAGCACCATCACCCCCTTCATCACATCTGATACGTCCCAAACGAATCTATAATTTTTTCTTGTTCCATGCTTCTTTTGGTGATATTGCTATATGTTTTGATGCACTTTTATATCATTTACAACATATTTGGGACTAACCTAATAATCTAGTGCCCAGTGCCAGTCACTACTGGAAAAATAGCTATAGATAATATGGACACTAATGGTGCACCACAGTTGCAGTGCGCCATTACTAAATAGCAATGGCGCACCATGTCCTGGTGCGCCATTAGTTCCCCTGTTACTAATGGCGCACATACCAGAAGGTGCGCCACTGCCCACTCACTCCTGGACAAGCCCCCTCCCCTGACTTAGCAATGGCGCACTATTTGGAAGTGCGCAATAAGGCACGAGGGATGATAATGGCGCAGGTGCCTTATGGCGCACTTCCCAGAAGTGCGCCATTGCTAAGTCAGGGGACGGGTGGGCCCAGGCCCGCCAACGAGCAAGACTTCGACAAGTACGGTGACCCGAAGATTGAAGATGACGACGACGATGATGTAGTAGCATACAAAACAAGAAGAAGCAGGACCACCCTACCTAAATGCGGTCGCCCATTCAAGAGAAGAAATCAAGGGGTTACGGGGCTAAATTATGCAAACGCGAAAATGAAGGGAAAAAAGATTGTGAAAAGATGATAGCTAAGATCCAATCACGACGTGCCTACCGTGTGTGTGTGTGTTAGTGCCAAGCTCAATCTTTGATGATTGTTATTTCATGTCAATCTTTTGTCATAACCCCACGTGAGATGGATATGTCATTATTTTAAATATACTACATAATTAATTATAATTACCGTATTCGTATAAAATTAATTAGCTTGTGTGCAAAAAATTAATTACACGTGTGGATGTGGATGTTTATTATAAAGTTTAAATAAATTTTATAAAAAAGTGCAAAAAATGGGGGTGCCAGGATTTGAACCTAGGTGGCTTGGTTTATGTATCAAGGGACCTACCACTGGGCTAAGTGAGTGGTTCTGTCCTAGACACACAGGCAACTCTTTTAACCAGCTATTCCTACTAATGGTAATGGCGCACCAGGTAGAAAGTGCGCCATTGCTATCCTTAATCTTATGGCGCACTGCTAAAATGTGCGCCATTACTATGTTGTAGCCCTAATTGATCCCCACCCCCACCCCCACCCCCGCAACCCTATTCACCCCACACTCTTCTCCCCAGTGCCCCGATCCCATCCCGCGACCGCCCCGCCGCGCCACCCCCTCCGGCGACCCCGCGCCCCCGTCTCCGCCTCGACCTCGTCCACCCCGGCGTCCCTGCTCGTCTTCGGCAACAACAAGGTGAGCTTCCCGTCCCTCTCCCTCCCTCCCTACCTCCCTCTCTCTCACGGTTTCACCACTCCCCCTCATTTTCTCTGCGCAGTGACTCGCCGCCGCCTGCTCCGCCGCCCAGCCATCGCCGCCTGCTTCGTCGTCGTCCACACCGCCGCCCATCCACGCCACCGCCAACCGCCTCAACCTCGTCGACCCTGGCCTGTCGAATCCTCGGCGCTGGAAGAAGAAACGCACACCTCATGGTCCGCACCCTCACCTCAACCCTAGACGTGCTCCTCTTTCTTTTGTATAGATATCATCTTGACGGTAATCAACCAATCAGCCAGTAGTTTTGCTGAAATTTCGAGCATTTTGACGAATTGGCAGTATTATCTATCTAGGGTTTTTTTGTTTGTTTGAATTAGTAGCGGTGGTTAGTGCACTGGCCTCTTCTATTAATGGATCTCATAAATACCCAGCTATACACAATGTAGCTACTTCTTATCAGTGTACTTGTAGTTGGTGATTTCAATAGGAATTTATATATTGTTTGAGTGTGGCAATCGAGCTTCAAAATTCAGAAAAAAAAGAAGTTAATATAAAGTTCAGAAACAAGTGAATGTTCAGTTGTTGGTGACTGAAATTTTTAAGAAGAAATGGTTGTTTTAATTTATTTTGGTGAATGCTATTGTTGATATATACAGTCAGTATGTGATCTGAGTTGTTCCTACATGATTCATGCCGCAGTTTGGTTTAAAAGTCCCATTTGGTACTGAAAAACAGTAACTCAATAACTCATACATCTGCGCAGCACTGACTTTGGCTGTAGTTTAGTTTTGAGTATTTGTTGTAGTTTAGTTTATTACATCCACAAGTCATAGCAAGTCCATGAAAATTGAACTTTAAACATTTCACAAACATTAGCTATCCACTAGTGCTAACCCAGTGATGATAATTAAGGAAAGATAATCTGGCTGAAATTTTTATCTTTATATGGCCTGATCGAAGAATAAAGAGGAGAAGGACAGGGTGCTGGTCAAAAGCCAGGCCAAACCAGAAAATTAAGACAGGGTGTTCCAGTGTATTGGTTGATAACTAATCTATGACGCGCTTATAAACATTGCATGTTAAATTCTTCATGATTGCCTTTTGTTAGGATTCTCTTTAAAGCTGGAGTCTTTTACCATATCAAACATTTAATCAAAGACTTGAAATCCTATTACATTCGTTAAAAAGAATATGAATGACATTTAATATGATTGTTTTAGGTTCTGCTGTGATGTGTTGTGCTTATAATATAATCTTCTGTAGAAAATTAGCCACAAAAGTAGGAAAAAGGATGGTTGGTAAAACATGATTATCATGATCCACAGAATGCAAAACACAGGCTTAGATAGTTTAATGACAGAGCAAACCTGGGCAATCGCCTCAAACTGTAGTTTAATTTGAGATGTTTTCCTTAATCCTTATAGCAATAATTTTTCTGTGAAAATTTCAGAATGTATCTATGGCAGATTCAGTTATATTAAGTTACCTAGGAACACCTCAAACTAAAGTACCATTGGCCTAGGCAGGTTGCAACTTTTAGATATGTTAGTATCATTGACAGGTTGCAAATTTTAAATATTAGGTGATTTTTCGTGAATTTGTTAGTATCATGTGGGCGATGTTTTTAGATTGGTGAAACCATAGCTTAGTTCTGTTCACAGTTCTATTTATATATTGTATGCTTTTTTCACTTGTCCTTTGTGCACCTGGTTGTGCCTATATATATGCTTGTTGTGCCTATATGTAGGCCTTTTTTGTGCAGGTACAAATAATGATCCCATTCTCTCGAAATGTCGATTAATTTCTGTTTCGGTTGAGAATGGGGTCCTAGCTCAAAAAAATTAGCAAAGGTCATGCCGAATTTTTCCGTGATTTCGTGCATGACCTTTATTAATTTTCTTGACCTAGAAGGTGCTTTGCATGCACTTTTTCTAGTTAGTTATATTGACTAGTTATTTTTTGGTTGCACATCATTCATTTGACCACATTTTATAAAACCAACCTTTTATTTTTCCTTTTCCAGTTTTCCTCTGAATGTGAGAAGAATATATATACTAGCTACCCTGATATCATCCAATCACTCTAGTAGCATTTTTTCTTATCCTATTTAGTGGGTGTAGATGGCCGACAATGATGAGGCCTCCGGTTCGCACCACCAGAAGCAATATTGGGAGATGAGCATGGACGATGATCCACAACCTCAACCCCGCTACGAGGGCATCGGGGATGACTCTACCGATCCCGAGTACACAACCGCTAGCGGGGATGATTGTGGTGCCGCGGAGGCCGATCCCGCCACTGATGATGGCAACCAACCCACAGATGGAAGCCAACCGAAGAGGCAAAAAAAGGAGAGGCGCCCGAGCAAGCTAGGCACCGTCAAGAAGGAATTTACCGAAGTGGACAAAAATGGTCTTCCAACGGCGCCCAAAGAATTAGTCGGTGGGTACGCCGGACAACTCGGGTGCATTCTCCGGTGCACCGTCTCGATCAACACCGAGAACCTAAGGCATCCTGACCAAGCGAATTTGCGCAACCTCCTCTTCACGAAGCTGCACAACCGATACAATTTCCCCGCTCAATTTGCAAACACACAACTCCATGGGAATAAAGTGAATAGTGCCGCCCTCACGAAGATGAGCACATGCCTGGCTACTTGGAGAAGCACGGTGAAGAAAATGATTAGTAAAGGTGTTAGTTACGAGAAGATCAAGGAGGCAAATCCTTCGATCAGCGAAACTGACTACGAGGAGTTCAAGATCAAGTGCGAGGACACCTCAACCAGTGAATTGAGTCAGTGGGGGAAAAGTATGCGGGAATTGAACTTAGGGGTCCACAGACTCGGTCCCGGCGGTTACAGAGTGGCGGAACCGAAATGGGACAAGGAGGACACGGAGCGTGTCGCGCAAGGCCTACCGCCCCTCTTCAAAAAATACGGAGATAAGCCTACCGATAACTATGTCAGGGCCCGGTACAAGAGGAACCCGATAACAGGGGAGCTTACGACGGATCCGAAGGTGGAGGAGCTTGAGCGTCTTCTGGTAAAGAATACCTCCCCCCTGTTAAATTAGCTCCATATGGTTGCATTTTAAAATTAGTGAAGCCAAATTTCTGAATGGTCCCCGTGTTCCTTGTGCAGGAAATTTAAAGCAGCAGCGCGGGGTCCCCGCCTATCGCTCCTTGGGACAACTCTTTAAATAGGGCGATCAACAGACTCAAGAAAAAGGATAAGCTTAGTAAGCCGTCGTCAGCTGTTCGTGTGTCCGGCAAAGGCTGTTCCACAAAATGGTCGGACTACTATAACACTAGGCGAAAGGAGAAAAGCACTAGCGGCTCGGAGGCACAACTCCAGGAAAAAATGGAGCAGATTCCACGCATTGTGGAAGAACAAGTTGGACATGGGCTCAACAACATGATGCCTTCCTTGTTTGTGTTCATGCGAGACTGGCTTGCGAGCGGTCAAGAGGGGTTGCCCCCGATTCCCAGCTTCATGGGCAGCAACTCTCACAACGCGACGGAAGCGGCGGCAGCCCCGTTGGTGTCCCCGACGGCGGATGCGTTTGTGACCCCGGCGGCGGCCAGGACGGTGCCCCCGGCTTCGGCCGCGACGGTGCCCCCAACGGCGGATGCGTTTGTGACCCCGGCGACGGCGCAAGTATTGGAGCGTAAAACACCAACGCCCGACACCTCAGGAGCAAGCGCCCCCTCCGTCACATGCCCACCCGCCGTTGGCGGTCCATCGACATTAGCCGAGCTCGACGCCATCACGTTAACTAAGCCTCGGCCGATGACTTCATCTCCTTTTGCCTTTGACTGGGCATCCTTGACGCCCTTCATGTTTTCGCAGGGCACCGTCAATGTTCCATGCACTCGCCTGCACTTCGTGGACGAGGAGTTGGTCGATGTTGCCGTGGACAGAATCGTTGAATCGGGCATCCGAGTGTTCCATGGGAATCCGATGCCAACCAACGTGTATAAGGTTCAACTGATTCGGGTGCTGGATGGCTACGGCGAATTGTTACCTCCCTATCGACCCCCTGGAGCCGAGGACGAAGAGGTGATGGACCTCCACGGCTGCTTGAACTGGAGCTTGCTTTGGCCGAAGTGCCAGATTCATTTGGGGGTGGGGAACTACTCCACCCCACCGCCAGTCGTGCCGGCGCCAAGCCATGCCAAGACCGCTGGAACGTCGTCGGCTGATCCGGGCCACCACCCCACGGACATCGATGTGGCACAAGATCGGAGCAACACCAACACCAACACACTACTTTCCCGTGTCGATGACTTCTACGAGGAACACGGTGGGTGCGACATGGACGACCTTTTCCCGCCCGCTTCTCAAGAACCCAACCTTGGTCCAAAAGACTCCTCCCACCCATCTCGTAGGGCGGAGATGAATTCCAACAATAAGCGTCGACTGTTCAGTTCTCAGGAGACGCCTCCAGCTGCCGCGTTCACCGAGGCTGAGACGGCCGAGGCGCGAAATGTTATCAGCCCCAACACACTCAGGAAGGCGGTCTTCGAGCAGGTAAAGGTCCCATTACATGAGAAGCTGAAGAAGAAGGGACAGACAAGAAGGAGGAAGGGTCCCACTACTGCGAGCCAGCCGGCACTGATGATCCGTGCTCAAGACGGGCCACCAAGACCCGACGGAATCATGCCGAGGGTGCATGTGGCGGGTAGGCCGATGCTATCTGCTGCAATGCTCGATGCTGCAACCGGTGCTATGAAGAGTCTGCATGACATTGTTCTGAATACAGAGACGCGGCGTCTCAGAGAGAATGATGTGGCATACCCGGTTTTCACCGCCAAGGTACCAAAGGGAAAGGGCTTTGTTGCTTGCGACATCGGACGTGTGATCTTCCTGCGGTTTGATGACATCTTCGCTATGTTTCACCTTTTTCCGCTGCACTACACATTCGTTCGACTATTTGCGCTTAGTATGGAGATGTGGATCATTAGAGACAAGACCCTGGACATCGTTATAGTCGACCCCTTCTACATGCGTGCCAAGCTCTTGTGCAGCTCCGGGGACCGGCGACTCGCTAGTGATTACCTCGAAGGCGTCATTCTGGCGAACAAGGATAAGGACAACTTCCTCCCGCCTTACTTTCCCGAGTAAGTCATCCCCTCACGTCCCTGTAACGTACATTAGGTTGCTTAGATTTCGGTCGTTCTTTTCCTCCTAACATCCATGTTGTGTGTAGTGATGAAACAAAGTGCACACTCATCGCTCTAAGCCGAATTGGTCCATGGCCACGTATTTGGACCCGGACCGTAAGTCGAACAAAGACTACACAAATATCAAGAAAGTTCTCGATGAGGCTCTCTCGAGCTACTCCAAATCTGGAGGCACCTTCAAGAAGGAAGTTGTTAGGTACGGCGCGCATGTGTTCACTCACGTAACAAAGTTCGCCTGCGTCAAGCAGCCGCCTGGCGGTCAGAAGGATGCCTACTACGCCATCCATCACATGCGGGCGTTCGTACGGGACCAGTAGCAGCTTACGCTCCCAGCTCATCTCAAGCACTAGGCCGAACGCTTGTCGGAAATCCAAGACGCCGACCTCAGACAAGAATTCTTTCGCATCCAGTCGGATTTGGCAGGAATCATCTCGGAAGATGTCCTTCGTAACACGGGGGAGTTCTACCTCAACAATAACCTGTCCAACCGTGAAATAGATACAATGCTAAGATTGCAGCCTCACGACGATCGCTCATTCATGACCATCACGAAAGACGGCGGCTTCACCCACGCTCCGGACCGTGAGCGGAGTCAAAAGTCTTGATGCCCGTGTGCCTAGCTATGTAGTTCTGGACTATCGACGAGAGCTCGTGTGTGTTGTATAAACTTTTATGAACTTGTATGTACATATATCTCTTTAGTTTAAACTGTCATCATTCAACTTATATGTAATCGATGCTATTTATTACTAGGACCATGAACCGTGTGCTATTAATGTGTGTTGCTTTTCTCTTCCTTTGGTCCTTAATTTTGTTGTATACGTATGTACTGCTTAAATATTATCTGTAAGTTACTGTTAATGTTTTGTTTGTCCAGTTCATAAAGCAGATGCCGTCGTATGTCATGTACATTGGTAGGATTCCCGGAGTCTACGACGACTGGGAGGATTGTTGGAGACAGGTTCACCGTTTTAGCGGTAACAGTTACAAAGGGTACCCCACAAGGGCGGAGGCGGAAGCTAGATACGCACGCTATCTAGCGGGGGAGAGGAGGGAGCAGAGGAGGAACCAGATGAAGATCACTTTGGTCACGATGATGCTCATCGTGACCTCCACCCTCTTCTTCAATGTCATGGTAGTTTAGATATATCGACTTGTAATGTGATCAAACTCGCTACTCGAGACTTGTAATGTTCTAACTTTGTTCGGTATTTTGAATTCGGAGACTAATATGATGATTTGTAATCGGAGACTAATCTTCTATTGTATTCAATAAATTTGTTGTTTATATCTGTGTTGTTTATAAATCTGTTGTTTATATCTGTTTGTAACCTGTGCAAATACGAAAAGCAAAAGAAAAAAACCTAATATTCATAGTAATGGCGCACATAGTGTGCCACAGTGGCGCATGTGGAGAACCACAACAATGGCGCACTTCCTGAAAGTGCGCCATTAGTAACCCAGAGCACAAGATACACATGTGGTGGGACCAGTAACATCAATGGCGCATGACTGGCCTTAGTAATGGCGAACTTCTGGTGGGCCATTACTATACAGGATAGTAATGGCGCACTAAATGTGTGTCATTACTATCACTTACTAATGGCGTGCTAGTAATGGCGCACCTGAAGTGCGCCATTGATGTCAAAATACAGTGCGCCATTAAAGACCTTTTTTCCAGTAGTGAGTTGATGTCTGTTTTTGTCCGTGCATTGTAGAAAAAGATGAAAAAACTAAGTGCTCGGAAAAAATCCTAAAAATCCTTTACGCCGGAAGACTCTAGAAGCCAAAAGGTCTCCCGGAGGGGGCCCAACCCTGGCCCAGGCGCCTCTCGGGCGCGGCCAGTGGGTTGCGCCCTCTGGGCGCCTGGGCCAATGAGGCCACCCCCGGTGCCCCCCTTTGGCATATATTTACATCGTCCCCAGAAAACTCCAGAGAGGAACCCTTTTTTGCGAATACCCTACTATTCCACCACCGCCGCGATTCTGAGATCGGGATCAGCAGAAGTTCCTGTCCCAGCACCCTGCCAGAGGGAGGATTGATCTCCGGAGGCTCCTCCATCACCATGCTCGCCTTCGGGATGCGCCGTGAGTAGCCTCCCTTGGACCATGGGTCCATGATTAGTAGCTAATAGATGTCTTCTCTCCAATTTTGTTCTTCAATGTTTATCCTTGTGAGCTACCTATCATGATCAATGCATCTATGTATGAATTCCTGTTTTGCTATGTTGTCTTTGCTAGGATCCGATGGATTATGACATTATTTTCAGATTTTTGAGATTAACATATTTTGTTTACCTTTATATTTTTTGTTCTTGAGTAGTCTCGCATGTTCTCCGTTGTCGTTTATTGCTTTGGCCAAATAGTAGATTGCAAATCCAAGAGGGAGCATCATGCTAGATGATGGGTTCATGTCTCCCGATGTTTAGCTTGATTGACAGAAACATGAGACTAGGGAAGGTGATGTTGCCATTAGTGGTAAAACAGTGGTGCTTATGACTGCATGTCATAATGATTTCTTACATTGCACATAGAGTGTTAAGGCAGTTGTCCGTTGCTTTGGGTTTATAACTTTAGTTGGGGATCGCAACTTAATACCAGCGGGATGTTCTGGATAGATATCTCAAGGTGGATGATTAATTAGTGAGTAGATGCTGATGAATAAACGATCTACTTGTCTTCGTGTAATGCCCATACGATTGAGCCTTTTACTTTTCTAGTAGCATAATTAGCATTGAGGTGCGTTTATAATCCTGTCAATTGCCCAGCTGTAATTTGTTCACCTAGCATAGTTGTTTACTGTCTTTTTGTGAGAGAGACACTACTAGTGAAAGCCATGGTACCTCATTCCATCTTCGCATCATAGTTTACACCGTCTACATTTATTTCTTTACTTTTCCTTTCCGTTGCATTACTATTTCCCCTTTGTGTTTGACACTTTGTAAACAACAAGGCCGGAGAGATTTTACAACCTCTCTGTACTCGTTGGGAGAAAAGTTATTTGTGTTCTTGTGTGCATGTCCACGTCAACTTAGGCATCAGCAAACTTGTGGTGCCGTTTTCACCTACTTGTTGTCTCTGCAATCCTACTGGATTGATAACCTTGGTATCTTCACCGAGGGAAATGCAAATTTGTTGCTCCCGAGGCAGAGGTCATCACCTTCAAACAAAGAGGTGAGGAGATTTTGAAAGATGCTTGGTATAGGATTAATGATTCTCAAAGTAGAGCCACCAAGAAGAAATGCACCACTATCCTTCTTAGAACCTTTTATGTTGGTATCACTTCTTGAAATAGATTTATATTGGACACAACAATAAATGGTAATTTCCTGGAAGCCCCCACTTGGGAGGCTCTTATTGTTATGGACAATCTAGCGGGAGTTCCCCCTGATACCCATACAAAGAATGATATCACCCTAGCTCACATTATGAGTAAACTTGAGAAGATGGAGGTAGATATGTCAAGTATGGTTAAGATAAATGAAGTAGATCGTAGAATTCAAGGAAATTTGAATAGGCTTGATAGCTCCATAAACAAAATTAACAAAACTTTGGAGTCCCTTAAATCTAAGGAAGATGATCCTTCTAGGATTGATCAGATTGAGGAAGTAATTGATGCTTTAGGAACAACTTTATCCTTAATCAAAACTAAAAGGTAAAGCCCTCGGTGAAAAAGGGACCTAAGTTCATTTATGTACCTAAGATCGCTCAACCTAAAATTGATACACCCATTGCCAAGGGGAATCAAACTGTGAAGACCATGGAGGAAGTACCCCTCTTGTATAAAACTAGAAATGAACCTCCTATTGGTCTTACTACCTTTACTTTTATTCCAAGAAGTGTTATTACTAGACCCTTGTTTGAAAGTCCTTTTAAGAAGACTAGTTTCACTATTGAAGAACTTTTTGATGATCTTGACGATGGTTCAATTGATGCAACTTGATCTTTTTGCTTCTTTCCTAGCTAAAAGACGTAAAAGAAAGCGCTTATTGGGAGGTAAACCAAAATATTTTTACTTTCAGTTTTTAGTGTGTCTTGATGTTTGTTACTACTGTAGCAACATCATTGTATCTTTATTTTCAAGTTTTGTGCCAAGTTTTAGCCTCAGTTGATAAGGGAACCAAAAGTTTTGACATGTTGTCCAGAAAACAGAATATGTCTGCTCCACTAAAATATTCCTTAAAAATCACTAGATCATGTTTTTGATATGAATTTGTTACACAACATGCTATATACATTTGGGAAACTTTCACCTATTTTGAGTTTTTTTGTTTGAGCTATAGCAGTTCCCCTAGTAAATTAAGTTTCACCTCGTGATCTGTTTTCCCAAATTTTTGTCTCGTTTTGCATTCTCTTCTTTTGGACACTTTGTTCTTGATTTTCTTTACAAGAACCTTCAAACAAAGTTGTGAAACAGTAGATATTGTTTAAATTGTGTGTTTCAACAGTACCCAAGTGAAATTTATTTATTATTGGCACTAACCGCTCTAATCAGTTTACGAGAAGTTTTCAAGTTTTGCAAAGGAAGATGATGAAAGAAGATTCAGGAGTGCCAAAAGCTTAAGCTTGGGGATGCCCCCGGCACCCCCAAGAAATATTCAAGGAGACTCAAGCTTCTAAGCTTGGGGATGCCCCCGTGCATCCCCTTCTTCATCAACAATTATCAGTCCGTCCTTCTCACCACTATATTTTTATTGCTTCACATGGCTTGTGCTTTGCTTGGAGCGTCTTGCTCTTTACTCTTTAGTTTTGCTTTTCTTGGTTTAGTTTTTTTTGTTGGTCATAAGAAGATGGATCCTAGAATGCCTTGTTTCGGAAATAAACACGCTCCACTTTCGCCTAGAATGCTCATAGTTTTCACTTCTATATTTTTGACTGTTCAATCTTTGTTACTACCTGTTGTCATGTTTAGCTGTTATTCTTCATCTTTATTTATTTCTAAGAGCTAAGAATTAGAATTTTAGGACTCTCTTGAGTTTCATGTTTATCTTGTTTAGAGAGTTGGCCTTGTTGCACTAGCTGTGTATCTTGCTTTGAGTTTAGTTTAGTTTAGTAGTAGGTTGCAATAGTTTTGAGGTGTTTTTATGTTTGAAATTTTGTGTGCAAAGAGCTCAAGCCTATTAATGATAGGTGTCGTATTTTGGCTGAACGTGCTTATTTTTGAAAACTACAAAAAAATAGTTGAGACTCTAGCTATTGAAAGGATCACTAATCTTTGCGGGATTGTAAAAGAGTACCCTCATGTATCATGGGTCGAGGATGCGCAAGGATAGCCCTCGTTTCTTTATGAATCTCCTGAATAGATAGAGGGTTACCAATAATAAGTGGATGAGTTCTTTTGACTAATGCCAGTATTCGATTCTTGGCACTTCCACCAGCTATATTTTGCTAGCCTCTTCGGTATCGTGCATTGCCCTTTCTCATCTTGAGATTTGGTGAAAACTTCGTCGGTGCATCCAAATCCTTGGCATGATACGCTCTGTCATACATAAGCCTCATTATATCTTCCTAAAACAGTCACCATACCTACCTATCAAGGCATTTCCATAGCCATATCCGAGATATATTGCCAAGCAACATCCATCTTCTCATGAATTGATCTTTCATTGTCATAAATGCTTTTGCTTAATCGTAGAGCCGCATGATAGTTGGGCTTTGCCTTTACATAATTTCTACATGTTGCGCTAGTATAATTTCATATCCTGCTACACTACCAAAGGCATACATTGCATACATCATGATATAGTTTCAGTTTTATTATGAGTAACTTGTAAAAGTGTGTTGATCTTGTTCATCCATGTATATATAGAGTGTTGCTCTTTTTTTTGCAGGTAAAAAATGACAAATGAGAGATAAATAGAAAGTTCCAAAGAGTGTTGCCCTTAAAGTGTGTTGATCTTGTTCATCCTTGTATATGTAGAGTGTTGCCCTTAAAGTGAGGAAAAGATCCCAAAGAGGACAAATGAGAGATAAATAGAAAGAGCCAAAGAGGCCACAAAAAAGGAGAAAAAATAAAATAAAAAGATAGAAGGGGCCAACACTACTATTCCTTTTTTTTAAGATCCACACTTGTGCTTCAAAGTATCACATGTACTTCATAGAGAGTTGTCATATCACTTATGCATAACTAAATGGGGACCTTTACACTATAGAACTTGGCTTGTATATCCCAATGATGAGCCTCCTCAAAAGAGCTCTAGGTCTTCGTGAGCAAGCGAGTTGGATGCACCCCCGCTAGTTCCATTGAAGAGCTTTCATATACTCTAGTTGATTGTGCATCCATTGCATGGCAATCCCTACTCCTCACACCATATCTACCATTAGGCTTACCCTCGCCTAAGGTTACCTTCATTGGTGTGAAACTTTCTCACTTTTTTACTTTTTACCTCCATTATTTATTCTCTTCTCCATCCTAAGTGCCAACTAATCTTTCTCGCGCTCATTCATTGCATGAGTGCTCAAAGTCAAAAGGGGAGAGGATCGAATTGACTTCTACCTGGCCGACGGTCTGGGGATGAGTCATAATAAGATTCCAAATAGACCATGTGTGAAATTTAGTAGATTCAATTCTCAACAAATACTTAGTACTTTTTGCTCTAAACCCATCTCCCGATTTCTGCACGCGAACACCGATTGGAGACATTCGAGCCACCGACAGCGTGAACTCTTGCACCTTTATGTTCTTACTTTGCTAGTTTCAATACTAGATATAGACTCTTGCTTATTATTTCTTGGACTTGAATTACATCTCTTTCTTGTTGTACTTTAAAGTTCAAACTTATGGTGATAGCATGTCACAACAAAAATTATCTTGGTAGTCATTTACCTACTCGAGTACGAGAAGGAATTAAGCTTGGGGATGTTGATACGTCCCAAACGTATCAATAATTTTTGCTTGTTCCATAATTATTTTGCTGACATTGTTATATGTTTTCATGCACTTTCATGTCATTTAGAAGATATTTGGGACTAACCTATTAACCTAGTGCCTAGTGCCATTTTCTGTTTGTTCTTGTCCGTGCATTGCAGAAAAAGGGTGAAAAATGAAAGTTCTCAGAAAATTCCAGAAAAAATCCTAAAAATATTTTACGCTGGAAGACTCCAGAAGCCAGAAGGGATCCCGGAGGGGGCCCACTGATAACCCTCAACTGTAGGGGATTGAGATAGTCTTCGCGGGTAAGAATAACCCAATTTATAGATTCGACTCAAGGGGAGCCAAAGAATATTTACAAGCTTTAATAGTTGAGTTGTCAATTCAATCGCACCTGAAATACACTTGCTTGCAAACGAAATATTAGTAGTAACGGTGATGTGGAAGTGATGGTGGCAACGGAAATAGTGGTAGTGAAACAGTGAAAGTAAGATAGCAAAAGTAAACAACTAGTAACTGATACGTCTCAAGCGTATCTACTTTTCCAAACACTTTTGCTATTGTTTTGCCCTCATTCTTGCATGATTTGGACGAAACTAACCCAGACTAACGCTGTTTTCAGCAGAGCTGCCTGTATGTTTTATTGTGCGCACGAAAATGGATTTTCGGACGTCTCAGAAAATTCCCAGAAAAAACACAGAAAATCCACGCACCTGAGGGGCCATTGTGCCAGAAGTGGGACCAGAGGGCAACCAAGGGGGCCCCAGGCGCCCCCCTGGCGCGACCAAGGGTGGGGCTGCGCCCTCTGGCCGCCTGGGGGCCTCCCCCCTCCTCTGGTGCCCTACCGAGGCTCCTATTTATTCCCGTGACGGAGAAACCACGAAACATAACTCGTTTTCCCAATTCTCATCGCGGAGCCGCCGCCACCCTCTGTTCTGCTCCGGGAGGGATAATCTGGAGGCTGTTTTGGCCTCCGGAGAGGGGAGATCATCGCCATCGTCATCATCACCACTCCATCCTCCCTCCATGACTTCTCCATCCATGTGTGAGTAATTCCCTGTTGTAGGCAAAGGGGATGGTAGGGATTGGACGAGTTAGATCATGTAATAGTTTATCAGATTGTTGGGGGCATGTTGCCTATCATCTAGATTGTTGTTTATCATCTTTGCTTCAAGTTGTTGCTCTTAATGCTTGTCACTTTGGGCCCGAGTGCCATGATTTCAGATCTGAACCCTATGTGTTTGCATGAATATATTTGTGTTATTGATCCTATCTATGAGTTGTATGCAACTGTTATAGTCTGGAACCGGCGATCCCAAAGGTGACAGCTTGGGACACCAAAGGGGATGGACTATAGTTTGAGGATTCCATGTATCCAGTGTTTGTTAATGCTTTGTTCCGGTGCTCTTTGACAGGAGCACCTTAATCTCCATAAGTTCCTTTTGGCCCCGTTCGTAGCGGGATGGTAGGACAAAAGATATTGTGCAAGTTCTTACTGCAAGCACGTACAACTACCTATGGGGTACATGCCTGATGTTTGATTTATGCCTAGATGATCATTGCTTTTCTGTGTGCCTTGCCCCAAGATAAATACATGATGTATCTTATCCATGCAGCGCCCAACCATCCATCTCCCTAGCCTACAATGTTTTAAATTCAGCTGGTTACTAGTTGTTTACTTTCGTTGTTTTACTATTACTGTTTCACCACCACTATTACCGTCGCTATCATCACCTCCATATCGCAGTTACTACTAATATTTTGTTGCAAGTAAGTGTATCTCAGGTGCGGTGGAATTGACAACTCCACTGTTAAAGCTTGTGGATATTCTTTGGCTCCCCTTGAGTCGAATCTATAAATTGGGTTATCTTACCCGCGAAGACTATCTCGATCCCCTGCAGTTGTGGGTTATCAAGCCTATTTTCTGGAGCCGTTTTCGGGGAGCATAGCTTTATTCACAAGTCTACTTGAAGTATTTTACCTGCTGCAATTTATCCGCTATGGGTAAGAAAGAAGACCCCAAGGTCTCGATCTTACCATCCCGTACAAGAAAAGGTATTGTTCTGAACACTAGTGCTACACTTGATTCACCTTCAGTTATGAGTAAGTTTGCTTCACAGCCACCACATGATGCTTCTACTGAATCTGTTACTATGTCCGATACTTTTGATGATGCTTCTACTACTCTTGATGATATTAGTTCACTTAGTCACGCTCTTGAGAAACAGATCGTTGCTGCAAAAAAATCTGGAATTGAAATTCCTGATACTTGCTATACTTGCTATCCTTTTGATGGAACTTACACTTATCCTGATTTGAGTAAACTCAAGGAGAGACTCCTTGATGATGATTATATTATACTTGATGATGATTTATGCAGGGAGCTAATAGAGTTTGTCGACTCTGACCCTGATGCTATTAAGAAGCTTCTCGAAAAACACTCTCTGAAGAACAAGACCGTTCCTGATCCTAAATTTGCTACATCTCCTATATGCATCAATGATCCTGATTATAATTTTTCTGTTGATCTTTCACTTATCTCTATGGTTGAATCTGACCCCTTTTATGGCAGAGAAAATGATGATTCTATTGCACACCTGACCAAACTCACTGAGTTGGGTGGCTTGTTTACTACAGATGAAAATATACGGAACTTCTATGTTACTAAGCTTCTTCCTTTCTCTTTAAAGGAAGGTGCTAAAGCGTGGTACGATGCGCTACCATGTGGTTCCATTAGGAGTCCTCAAGACTTTTCTCACTCTTTTGTTGATAAGTACTTTCCTGCTCATATGCAACATGCTGCTTTACAAAGAATTTATAACTTTAAACAGTTGCAGGATGAGAACCTCCCTAAAGCTTGGGGGAGGTATCGCAGCCTGATCCAGGCTAGACCGGGACATGGAGTCCCTAAGAATGAATTAATTGATATATTTTATGCTGGTCTAACTGATGAATCTAGATCCTATTTGGACAGTTGTGCTGGGTGTGTTTTCAGGAAAAGAACACCGGATGATGCAGAAGAATTAATGGGAAAGATCGCCAAGAACCACGAAGATTGGTCCGTCCCTGAACCACCTCAACCACCAAAGAAAAGGGGCATGCTTGTCCTGAGCCCCGAAGATATGCAAGAAGCAAAGAAGTCTATTAAAGAGAAGGGTATTAAAACTAAAGACGTAAAGAATTTACCCCCTATTGAGAAGTTGTGTGAGCCTACCACTCACCCTCCAATGGTAGAGGTACACTCTATTTTAGATTTCCACGCAAGTGACATTCCTCATGGTAAGCCTCCTGATCAATGTTTAGATGAGCTTGATAATTTCATTATGAAGCAAAATAACTTTAATGAGAGGATACAAAGTCAGTTGCATGATAATTCCCTTGCTATCAAAAGCTTGCTTGATGTTCTAGGTAGAACAGTTAATGATGTTAAATGTCTTGTGAAGCATTTTCATATGGTTAAAACTCAGCTTGATCAAATTTCTAATGTGCAAAAAGATTTGCTTGCTAATAATGCCAAACAGGATATACAGGCCTTCGAGATTAAAACCCGAGGAGGAACTAGCACTCAAGATCCTCTCTATCCGGAGGGGCATCCTAAGAGGACCGAGCAAGATTCTCAAATACAGGAAGAAGAAATTGTTAGCTCTCCAAATAAGAAGAAGAAGCACAAAGAAGCTGACAATTACAATGATCCAAATAGTATATCTACCTCTCATGCTGAGACTGAAGACGGTGTTGAGCCTGAAAAGGATGGTGAAAAGAATGATCCACCTGAAGTTCGAGAAGAAGAAGCACCCGACAAACACAAGAAATACACTAGAGAAGATTCTATCGCAAGAAGACATGGGAAGGAACGAGAACCATGGGTATAGAAACCCATGCCCTTTCCAGGTAAGTCTCTCAAAACTAAAGAAGAAGAGCATTACAATAAGTTTTGTGAGTGGATGAAACCTCTTTTTCTTCAAATTCCTTTGACTGATGCTATTAAGTTACCTCCTTATTCGAGATATATGAAAGATATTGTTACTAATAAAATAAAAGTTCCTAATGAAGCAATATCTACTATGCTTGCTAACTACTCTTTTAGTGGCAAGATTCCTGAGAAGCTTGGTGATCCAGGTATACCCACCATTCCTTGCTCCATAAAGAATAATTATGTCAGGACTGCTTTATGTGACCTTGGAGCAGGAGTGAGTGTTATGCTTTTTTCTCTTTACAAGAGACTATGTTTAGAAAAACTAATCCCTACAGATATCTCTCTTCAGATGGCTGACAAGTCAACAACTATTCCCATAGGTATTTGTGAGGATGTTCCCGTTGAAGTTGCTAATTGTTTAATCCTTACTGATTTTGTTGTGCTTGACATACCCGAGGATGGGAGCATGTCTATTATTCTTGGTAGACCTTTTATTAACACCGCAGGTGCTATTATTGATTGCAATAAAGGAAAGGTTACTTTCAATGTGAACTATAAAGATCACACGGTATATTTTCCGAAGAAGATTGACAAAAGGCATGGCCTTAACTCAATAGAGAATATCGAGACCGTGAAGATTGGAGAATGGGATTGTCATCTACATGTGCACCACAAATACAAAACCATTATGGTGCGGACAATATCCATTAAAGTAAAGGTACCATGAATTCTTCATAGTAAGTGAAACTTTTTACTTTATGTATTGCTAGTTTGGTAGTAGGACTTGATCAACCTTGCTATTAAATGAGTTTTATATGAGTAAATAGTAGAGGTTGTTATGTTTGCATTTCTTTTAGCTTTTATTCTCCTTGCTGTACCAAGTTTATATGTTTTTGAAACTTCACAACTCTAATCATTGCTCCAAGTTTTCAGAAAGTTTCGCACCTTTTTGAACTTCGAATTTTTTTTCAACCGTGAAGTTGCCAGAAAAATTCCAGAAAAATTATATTAGAAATTTCCATGTCGGGAGTGACCCAGAGGCACCTGGGGCTGACCAGGGGGGTGCTGGAAATATGCCCTAGAGGCAATAATAAAATGTTATTATATATATTTCCACGTTCGTAATTAATGTTTATATTTCTATGCTATAATTGCAATGACCCTGACTATGAGATCCAGAAGAAAACTCACTTGCATGTGTGGAAATGTAAACACTAAGAGTTCCTGGTTTAGCCTCTAAGACCAGCTCATGTGCTAACTGATGATTACGTTTTCTTAATCATGGACATTGTTCTTGTAACAAGGATGTCAGTAGCAATGGGAACATATTGTTAGCAGAACAATGATGTTGAACCGACCCCAGTATTGAATGATATACTTAGAGATCACATCGTAACAACGTTATAAGTCATATCATGAAATGTTATCATATACGTAATTCCTTAGACCATGAGAGTATCAAGTTGATTCACACAGGAAGATGTGCTTTGGTTCTTAGATGAATCTTCCCGTTACTGGGAAGTAGTAAAATAAGTTCTGGGTACATTGGATAGTGTGTCTAGTAACTGTGATAGTTCAAAATTGGGATTTGCTCCTTCACGATGAAGAAGATATTCACTTCTGGCCCACTCGGTATGACGGTATCCATTATAGTCTGGCCAGACGCATTGTGATTCAGTCACGGGGATACCGGAATACGATAACGAGAAAAGGGACAAACGAGCAAAGAGGATAACGAGTGGCTTGTGTTCAATAAGTTGTTACACATGGGTGCCAAACTTCTCTCCTCTAACTTTGTCATATATCGCGAAGAAAAGGGAATGGTACATGACTAAACATAATGGTTCACTCAAAGTTTCTTCGTGTATGTGCGGGAGTCAACATGGGTGTCCATGGCTCCGTTGTTGATTATTGGCTATTGACAAAAGGCTGTTGACCTATGTCCGGAAGATGTTCTGAGTCATGTCCGCATTATACCGAACCTATTGGGTCACACACTTAACGAGAAGTAGTCTGTTAGAATGCTGGAATGGTAGAAGGTTTAGTGGAAGCAAAGCAGAATAGTTCATACGGGTACCGGAAGTAGTTCCGGGGATTTATGGAATAGTTTATAAGGGCACCAGAAGTAGTTCTGAGTATTTAAGGATATGTCCGGATCACTCTGGAGTAGTCCTAGGTGGTTCCGGAACATATGAGAATGGTACTGGGGAAGTCCTGGATCAACCGGAATAGTTTTCGGATAATCGCTGGGCATCCCGACAACCTTCGTGGTCATCGGGTGGCTTAAACTGTAACTCGTATGGTCTTGGAAACTATCCGGATGGCTTCGAAACGTCCGAGAACGGTCCCAGAAGGTCCTGGAAGTGCTCCAGAAGGTTCTGGAATGTCCCAAAACGATCCCGGAAGGTCCTGGAAGCTTCTGGAAGGTTCCGGAAGTTTCCGTGCAGTACCACCCACTACCCCACGCCCCTAGCCTTGGGGGGCAAGCCACCTAGGCTTCCCTATCCGGCCAAGGGGTGGGGGGCGCACCAAGGGGAAGGAATCCCCCTCCAGGTGGGAAGTCCAACTCTGCAATATGGCAGGTTTCCGGTGGGAAGGTTTGGGAAGTTTGGGAGTCCAAGTTGGACTCCCCACCCCCCTTATTGGGCCCCAAGGGCCTCTTGGCCACCTATATAATGTGGGGGAGGGGTGGGGGCACAGCACAACTTGTCCCCAAGGCCTATGCACCACCCTCCCTCCTCTAAACCCTGTTGCTCCATAATTAGACCCCGGTTTAGACGACTGTTCTAGATCGGAATCCGTTAGGGTTTTATCCCTCTAGTTTTCTCGGTGGCGTTCATCTCTGGACGGCGGAGCGCTGCTGGATTGCTGCTACGGGATGTGTGGATACTAATGGAGGGGTCATACCTTCAACCCTTCTTCGAGGAGCTTGTTCGTGGGACTTGTCCATGGGACTAGATCGCGGGACGGTTCGAGGGATCGATATCCTCGCGGTTGGGAGGTCATTGAAATTCCTAGCTGCGGGGATCTGCACCGACGGTCTTCACCAACTCTACTTCCGCTACATCGGTTGGTGAGCCATGAACTAAAACCTTGTATGCAATCTTCTTGGATGATCTTGGGTTCTTGATTCGTAGGCCGAAATTTTTGTTTTCTACTATGTTTCCCAACAGCGGTATCATGAGCGATCCTTGATTAGATGCATGTTTAGGTCTAGATCATATGTGTGATATGAGGCATTGATTTTCTTGTTGCTTCCCTGTCATGTGATTTTATCTATGCTTGATGGCAAGTTGAGGTTTTGCTATAAGGATTGAGTTTTCCATCGATCCCTCTATGCTGCTTTCAGTATGCTGGTTGCCTTGATCATGGTCTACATCAAACTCCTTGGATCTCATCTTAATCTCGCAATAGAAGATTTAACTAGAGGGGCTTGTGGATTTTATGAACTCAAATCCACACGGGGGTCACGCGTTGAACGAAGTTTGGCTTGTGGCATTAGTTGCTGCACGCACCCCGAACGTTAAACTAGCAACAATGAAGTATCGTGTTTGGTTTGCATAGGGAACAACATTTTCATGTAACCTGCTAATCAACCACGATAAAATTTGCAACAACCCGTGTAGATGGCGATCTAACTCGTTTTTGCAAAATGTGCATGTGATGTGGTATAGCCTTCAAGATTTGCAATGTGTTTGTATGAGATGCTATATGTTATGTAATATTTATTCGCGACCTGCGTGTCGTGGTACGGCATGATGACTGGAGTCATATGATTGTCACTTAATTATGGCCTGCATGCCAGAACTGTTTATTAGCTCGAGGCAAAGCCATAGATAGGTGCAAGGTGATGATCTACGATGCGGAGGTGGATCCCGACGCACATGCCAGAAGCCGTGGTGTTGGTCCCGGCGCCAAGGAGAAAGTTGTTGGAGACGGTGACTTCTACCACGATGACGTGAAGACAACGAAGACTTAACGAAGCAAAGGGCTATACTATATCACATAATTTTATGAACTGCCTGTGATGTTTATCCCTTTGATGCACCCTTGTTTGATGCGTGGTAGTCGTATTTTATTAGGGTGATCTCTCGCAAAACAATATCAAGTTGATAGTGTTCTTCCAACTGTAGCATCGTCTATACTATGTTTCACATCGGAGCAGGTCATGTCACATGGGTGCACACGGTGTGACACATAAAAGGCGGGTGTGTTAAGAACACACTGCAATTACACTTGGTTGTCTTGACGGTTTGGATAAAAGTTTGCTACCGGAACACGCCCATCGAAAGATGAACAAGAATCACCTTTGGCGTGATTGGCAAGTTGGCCTACCGGTCCAGTCTAAGTCATCAGTGATGTCACATCAATGGCGGACGATTGGGTCGGATCTTGAATCACTCCATCATCAATTACGAGAGATATTGATCTGAGTGGGAGCACACTAAGTAATTAAATTGATTAATCACAAGTGCAACTTAATTATGAACAAAGTCTAAGTATTTGCATTATTGTTGTAGAATAATGGCTCGCGTTACCACCTTCCCAATTGATTTTGATTAACTGTATTATCTGGTAAAAACTTTACGATTGGTTCCGTATTGTGAGGACTATCCTCAATAGTGCCAAGAAGGACCATGTCCTATCGCAAATTTTTGATGCTCTCCCGCTGATGCTATGGATGATGTGACTTACGTCCATAATCCAAAATGCTAGAATTCCACCATAGCTAAGTGCATTGTCTTCACCACCACGAAACCCGAACTTCGAAACGTTTGGGATAGTTATGTTATATTCATGGAACTGAATTTTTTTTTCAGTAGTAAGACAATTAATGTTGGATATAAGATATCTAGTACAATGTATGATTGTAAGCATTAGTGAAAATGTTCATTGTGCCCTAAAAAAACTGATAAGTGTGGGATCCAGAAGAATACCGATCATATGATGATGAGAATTAAGGGAAAGGAAGTCCAAAGGATGTTAGTAAGACTTACACGCCGGAAATTCCATGGCCTGCACCATCCTTAATCATGTGTGAGATTTTGTGAGTAGGAGTGACATTGGAAATAGAACTATAATACGTATAAAAGCAAAACGAAAGAAGACTGGAATAACCAGCTCAGAAATGAAAGTCATACGAGTTTATAGATGAATTAATTACTGGTCAAAAGATGTAATTCTTTGGAATCATGATTAAGCGGTTAATCTTAATTCTTGTATATTGTGATTAAACTGTTGATCACTAGAATATCACTTCAATTGCATATCGTTGCAAGTTGATGCAAGAAATACTATGGCTTTTATGACTAGCTAATGATTAGTTTTGACACGCTCGGGAACACGGTAAAAGGTTTACTATACCGTGTGTTGACTCTATGATTATCTTCATAATTCATTTTAGAGTTGAGTAAATTGTTACTACACTTTAGCCTTGTTGCAAAACATCATTTTGAATCATGTTTGTTGCAAGAGAGTTGTTCAAAGCTATGAATAACGTAAAGGCCATACTTCCATTATGAATAGGTTGTATGTTATGAATCTTGATAATAATACTAAACATCCATAACACTGACGCTAAATGTCGCAAGACTGACAGAAATACCACATAGATGTGGCACTGCCGTTTATCACAAGTGACATGACATGCATGAAGAATTTCCATAAGTGATGGACTTTCGAGTCATATGATTATGAATCAGTTGACGCTTGCGGTCTTTGTCTCGAAGTAATGTGACTAAAACACCGTTGATGGGCCATACATGAACGGGAAACTAAACCATTGCTAATCATACATGATGATGTGTGTAGTCCAATAAGTGTGGTTGTGTGCAGTGGATTTCCTATCTTCACTCATGGGTTGAAGTAGATATGTGGATATCTGTTCAATAGAGACATACGTCTGAAATCTTTGAAATGTTCAAGGAATTTTAGAGTGAAATAGAAATTCATTGTAACGAGAAAAATAAAGCTTCTGCAAATTACATTGTAGAAAGTAATATTTGAGTTACAAGTTTAGCGAACGTCTGATGAGTTGTGAAGAAGTGTCATAACTTGCGTCTCCCGGAACACCACTATGAGTAAAGTGTTCGAGAGATGTAATCAAGCCATGTATGACACGGTAAGATCAAATATGATGTTTATCAATTTGCCATTATACTTATTAAAGTTATGCGTTAGTGACTACGGCTTTTACACTGAAAAGAGCAACATCAAATCTGTTGAAATGACACCATATTAGATGTGGTATGAACTGTTAAAACCATGTTGTCTTTTCTTAAAATTTGGGTATATGAGGCATATGTTTGACATACTCAAAACCCCAAATCAGATAAGTGCTACTTTGTTAAGGTTATGCCAAAAGTTTTGGTATTCCTCTATCACTACACAAAAGCAAAACTGTTTGTTGTTAAGAACGTTGTGTTTTGAAGAAAAAAAGTTTCTTACAAAAGAGTGAGTGGGAGGACAGTGCAACTTGTCAAAGATTGTTGAATCTTCTGAGAAGTGCGCAGATGAACCACACAGGTTAGACATAACTCGTACAAACATTCATGATATGTAAAACGAGATATTGTTTTTCGACAATAATAAACCTGTGATATACAAAGAAGAATTGATGGGCCCTGACTCCGGGATTTGGCTAAATGCCAAATAATCCGAGATAGTATCCATGGAAGTAAGTCAATTTTTGAACTTGGTAGACCCTCCGAAAGACTAAAAGTCTGAAGAATATATATATGGATCTATAATTGATTCGAATGAAATTGTTTTATCCATAAAGCTCAACTCATTGGAAAATTGTTTTCTAGCAAGTTCAAAGGTTGACTACGGCGAAATAGTTTCGACCGTAGAGATGCTTTAGTCAGTTCGGGTTATATTAGCAATTACTACATAGTTCATTTATAGGATATGGTAGAATGAACGTCAAAACAAAGTTCCTACACGGGAATATAACAAAGGACGTATATGTGATACGACCGGAATGTTTTGTCGATTCAAAGGATGCTAAAATAGATGAAAGCCTTGGATATCCAGTGATGGACTGAAGCTGGCATAATGGAGTTGGAATTTTCGTTGTGATGAAATTGCCAAAAGAGTTTGTTTTCATCGGGAATAACGAAGATGCTTGAATGTTCAAGAAAGTAAGTGGGTGCTGAATGATATTTCTAAAACCTTATGTATATGACATATTGTTGATTAGAAATGATGTAAATTTCTTGACACGAATAAAGGACTTCATTGGAAATAGTTTTCAGCTGAAGTACTTGGGGTAATATAGCATTAGTATTGAGCACAATGCTCTATGCAGATAGTAAGTGATTGATCATGCTAAAGCCAACGTTACATGTTGACATGATACTAAAGTAGTTTAGTATGAAAACGCCAGGAAGGATGTTCTTGCCGAGGTCACGATGAAAAGTTGTTTGCGGAAATCGGTGTTCATGAACACAGATAAGCAAAACACATGAATTGAATTTCACTCACATGTGTGTTTGGATTAATCATGTACACCATAATATGTAAAACAACCAGATATGTCCAGTGCTCCAAAAGGTTGTGAGCAAGATACCAAAGTGATCAAGATGTTGATCATTGGACAAACAATGAAAAGTTAAACTTATGATAGATAAGATATGTTTCTCGGAAAATGGAGATAATGAAGAGCTCGTTGTAGTAAGATACAACAGCTAGATTTTGATGTAACCAGTTACACCAATTCAGTCTTCATACTTACTCCGACCGATTTTCGATTTTAATTGGGATTATGTGTTTCACACGTAAGGGTGGCACAGTATGAAGGAACTGTGCTAAGTTAGATACTGTGGCGAATTCTATAAAAGAGGCTAAGTATATTGTTGCTTAAAGAAGTAACAAGGGAGGGTATTTTGAATCATTAGTTCATTTATGAACATGGTATGGTTTCCTAGATACTTGAAGCTCATGGGACATTGATGAATGATTTCATGACGTACTCTAAAGGAACCAAGGTCCTGCCAAATGATTCAAACATATACAAAGCTAAACTGATAAAATTAGTGAATTTTATGATAGCGTGAAAACGCGAAGATATGCAAGATACAAACGGGCCTGAAATGTCAGATCCGAAGATGAAGTCTATACCACAAATGAAGCATGTATTACACCGGTATGCCATAGGTGTAAAGTGCTCAAGCACTGATAATATTATTGACTCTAGTGCAAGTGGGAGACTGTTGGAAATATTCCCTAGAGGCAATAATAAAATGTTATTATATATATTTCCACGTTCGTAATTAATGTTTATATTTCTATGCTATAATTGCAATGACCCTGACTATGAGATTCAGAAGAAAACTCACTTGCATGTGTGGAAATGTAAACACCAAGAGTTCCTGGTTTAGCCTCTAAGACCAGCTCATGTGCTAACTGATGATTACGTTTTCTTAATCATGGACATTGTTCTTGTAACATGGATGTCAGTAGCAATGGGAACATATTGTTAGCAGAACAATGATGTTGAACCGACCCCAGTATGGAATGATATACTTAGAGATCACATCGTAACAACGTTATAAGTCATATCATGAAATGTTATCATATACGTAATTCCTTAGACCATGAGAGTATCAAGTTGCTTCACACAGGAAGATGTGCTTTGGTTCTTAGATGAATCTTCCCGTTACTAGGAAGTAATAAAATAAGTTCTGGGTACATTGGATAGTGTGTCTAGTAACTGTGATAGTTCAAAATTGGGATTTTCTCCTTCACGATGAAGAAGATATTCACTTCGGGCCCACTCGGTATGACGGTATCCATTATAGTCTGGCCAGACGCATTGTGATTCAGTCACGGGGATACCGGAATACGATAACGAGAAAAGGGACAAACGAGCAAAGAGGATAACGAGTGGCTTGTGTTCAAGAAGTTGTTACACATGGGTGCCAAACTTATCTCCTCTAACTTTGTCATATATCGCAAAGCAAAGGGAATGGTACATGACTAAACATAATGGTTCACTCGAAGTTTCTTCCTGTATGTGCGGGAGTCAACATGGGTGTCCATGGCTCCGCTGTTGATTATTGGCTATTGACAAAAGGATGTTGACCTATGTCCGGAAGATGTTCTGAGTCATGTCCGCATTATACCGAACCTATTGGGTCACACACTTAACGAGCAGTAGTCTGTTAGAATGCTGGAATGATAGAAGGTTTAGTGGAAGCAAAGGAGAATAGTTCATACGGGTACCGGAAGTAGTTCCGCGGATTTATGTAATAGTTTATAAGGGCACCAAAAGTAGTTCTGAGTATTTAAGGATATGTCCGGATCACTCTGGAGTAGTCCCAGGTGGTTCCGGAACATATGAGAATGGTACTGGGGAAGTCCTGGATCAACCGAAATAGTTTCCGGATAATCGCTAGGCATCCCGACAACCTTCGTGGTCATCGGGTGGCTTAAACTGTAACTCGGATGGTATTGGAAACTATCCGGATGGCTCCGTAACGTTCGAGAACGGTCCCGGAAGGTCCTGGAAGTGCTATAGAAGGTTCCGGAATGTCCCGAAACAATCCCGGAAGGTCCCAGAAGGTTCTGGAAGGTTCCGGAAGTTTCCGGGTAGTACCACCCACTACCCCACGCCCCTAGCCATGGGGGGCAAGCCACCTAGGCTTCCCTGGCCGGCCAAGGGGTGGGGGGCGCACCAAGGGGAAGGAATCCCCCTCCAGGTGGGAAGTCCAACTCTCCAATATGGCAGGTTTCCGGTGGGAAGGTTTGGGAGGTTTGGGAGTCCAAGTTGGACTCCCCACCCCCTTATTGCGCCCCAAGGGCCTCTTGGACACCTATATAATGCGGGGGAGGGGTGGGGGCGCAGCACAACTTGTCCCCAAGGCCTATGCGCCACCCTCCCTCCTCTAAACCCCATTGCTCCACAATTAGACCCCGGTTTAGACGACTGTTCTAGATCGGAATCCGTTAGGGTTTTCTCCCTCTAGTTTTCTCGGTGGCATTCATCTCTAGACGGCGGAGCTTGTTCGTGGGACTTGTCCGTGGGACAAGATCGCGGGACGGTTCGAGGGATCGATATCCTCGCGGTTGGGAGGTCATTGAAATTCCTAGCTGCGGGGATCTGCACCGACGGTCTTCACCAACTCTACTTCCGCTACATCGATTGGTGAGACATGACCTAAAACCTTGTATGCAATCTTCTTGGATGATCTTGGGTTCTTGATTCGTAGGCCGAAATTTTTGTTTTCTACTACGTTTCCCAACAGGGGGGCCACCAGTGGCCCAGACGGCCAGCTGGCGCGGCCTGGCCCCTGGCCGCGCCCACAGGGCGCCTGGGGCCCACAGGCCCCACCTCCAGGTATGTCTTCTTCCCCTTCCTTCCTCTCTCTCCAAAAACACAAGTTCTGCTCCAGTTCTTGCATTTTTGCTGTTCTTGGAGGCGATTCTCGATCTCTTTCTACAACCCACCGTTCGAGATGAGATTTTGAGAAAATACTCCCTGGTATGTAACTCCTTCACCCCTCCAATTAGATTTTTGATTGGTGGCCTCATGTGTGAGTATTTAGTAGCTCTTGGTGCTGTTCATATGAGCTTGCATGCATGTGTAGAAATTTATTTTCCAAGTTTTGATGCAAGTTTATGCTTTAGGTAAGTGAGTAGAGTAGTTTTCCTCAACTCGCTTTGTTTAAATACTTGTTTTTGTGAATTGTAAAAAAATTCAGAAATGAGTTTCTTTGGAAAAGCAAAGGGGTGGCTTGGGAAGAAGAAGCCCGAGCGCTTCGATCGAGTTACTAGAGCTGCAGCTTCACCCTCAGCAGTTAGGGTGAGCTACAATGAAGATCATGTTCCCCTGGAATTGTTGGAAGACACAAATCCAGCATGCGCAATGATGTATTCGTGCAATGATTTTCTTACAGCTGCAGGATTTAAGGAGGAATTTTATGGCCTTTGTGCCTATGCAGGTTTGACACGGCTAGCTTTATGCCGTGTGGTACAATACAAAAATCTTACCTCCTGCTTTGTTAACAGTTTTTGTTATAACCATGATGCTGGAACCATTGAGTTCAAACTTTATAATGATCTCATAACCATGTCTTTGGCACAGTTTTGTGATATAATAGGTGTGACGAACGTTGGTCAGACAACGAAGATGACCATGCAGCCTTCTGGGTTGAGGACCCTCATCAACTCCCTTTGCTGCTAGGAGGAGACCGACATTCGGCGTACGAAGATTTCCAGCATTCTGTTTCCACACCTCAGGTATTTTGCGTATTTTTTTGCTAGAGGGGTGTTAGCTCGTGACAACACGAGCAATGGCTCTGCACCAGATTTCTCTATTTATGCGAACGCCCTCTCTGATAAGAATGAGTATAATGTGGGTGCCTTGATTGCTCGGCGCCTTGTTACGAACAGTAACAAAGGTGATTTATATGGTGGCATTTACGCCACACTTATCCTTGAGTCTCTTGAGTGCACTCCGCGTCCCGATGATGTTCCCTTTTCATACGCGAGTCTCGATCTTGTGGCTATGAAGAGGCATAAGTTTGTTACCATGACTTCCCAGTTTGGTAACCTTGATTATATTTTGAGGTTTGAAAGGACCATTACTCGTGAGATCCGTCTACCTGCACCACTTTTGTTTGATAGTACTCGCAGGAACGGATGGTCCTTTAACGAGATTCAGTTCGATGAGTTCATGGCTAATTACCAGCCGCATAACCCCATGGAGGGGGTTGTGCCCGATGAGGAGGAGTATGGTGAGTTCCCACCTTTCCAGGGAGAGACCTTCACCGAGCATGGCGAGGGGTCTTCTTCCACTTGGAGCGCAGGGCCTTCCTCATGGGAGGACCCGAGGACTTCGGTGTACGCACCGGCATACGACTCCTGGACTTACCATTACCCCGGAGCAGGAGGCTCTTGGGGGCAGTAGCTGCTACCAACTTAGGCCAAAAGCCTAAGCTTGGGGGAGTACGTTCCCTTCTCACCTTTCCATTGTATTATCCGTTTTCATTTTGTTCTCTTTGATCTTTTCGAAGTTTTTGCCCGTTCTTCTTTGTTCTTTTATTTTGCAAAAAACAACAAAAAGATTTCTCTTTTCTTTTTTCTTTCATTAAATCTTTGAAAAAATCCAAAAAGATTTCTTTTCTCTCTTTAGTTTGCTTTGTTGCAGAGTTCAGCTCGAGTCCATGATGGCATTTGCACTTGATTATATTTTCCTACGTTCAATCATGCAAGCGATAAGGCAGTGATGACGAAGATCGACGAAGGGATGCAACAACGAAAACCGGTATGAACTCTTTTTGTTTCTACTTTTGTACATATGCTTGTACTTATGATTTAGAGACCAGCCTGTAGCGACATAGTGCTATGTTTACAATGCTTGCCCAGTGTTCATGCTTTGCTTGTGGCTAATCCCAAATAGCTAGAGTACGTAATGTGTTGTTGAAATGATTTACATGCATTGCATTGTCCATGGTTTGGCATACGGAAGTGGTATTTCCCTTTGGAGAATTCTTCGATTGACTTGCCACATGCTCACACATGTTTATGACTGAAAAGTCTACTATGCCTTGATGATCTTTGAATTTCAGAATAGTCATATCATTTTCATGCCCAATTCAATATTACTTTGTCGCTCTGCATGATTATGACTGTTATTGCTCTCTAGTTGGTCGCTTCCCAGTCTGTTGCTAGCCTTCGCTCGCACTAAGCGGATTTCTGCTTGTGCATCCAAAATCCTTGAAACCAGTTCCATATGAATCCACCATACCTTTATATGTGGTATTTACCGGCCATCCTAACGAAGACTTTCTTGTACCATCATGAAATTATTCAAAATCACTCATGTTTTGTGCCTCTGCTTTAGCTCATGAGGAAGTAGTAGGTAATTCATGACCTTCTTATGTTAGACATGTTTTATTCAGGGATTGCATGTCTAATCTGCAAACCCCTAATACGAGGAGGGATTGGCATGAGTGCGCCCAGCTCACAAAACATAATCACAACCAACAAACCCTCCTTCACGCTTTGTCTATGAGAAATCAGAAAACTTTGGCAGTGATAAACAAAGGAGATTAAGGGGATGTGATCGTCTCCATCTTGGGAGCCGTTGTCTACTAGCATTCGTTGACGAATCATGCACCTCCCAAAAACACTTTTTATCTCTGTTTTCAAAACAAAGAGCTCTGGTACATGTTTAGTCTTTGCTTCCAACCACGGGTTTTCAACCTTTCCATCAAACTCCACGGTTCGAGAGTCTCCACCTTCTTTCTTAAAAGCACCAACTAGGAGAGCATAATTGTCATTCTGAGTGTAATGTGCATTGTCCCAAAGTACTACATTGTCTTTTGCATGATTGTGGTATTACATATTCTGAAGTTCTTAGTTCTAGTCTCCTTTAAAACTCCGGAGGAGTTTCTGCATTTATGTTTTGCTTCACTAATGGGGGCTATCGAGATACCACTCTAGTATGTTCAAGCTTTGTGCATTGTAATCCTGTCTTGATTTTCAGTAGCACATTATTTACTTTTGGTTGTTTGTGATTGTTCACTTGAAAGAAGGATTGCTTCATGCATTGTCCTCATAGCATTGTTTTGATACTTGCTAAATTCTTTTCATAGTACATGTTTATATACATTTATTGAAGCAACAGAGTTTGTCAAAGTTTTCTTTGTCGCGTTCAGTTCGTTGTACCTAATTGCTTGAGGACAAGCAATATGCTAAGCTTGGGGGGGGGGGTTGATACGTCTCAAACGTATCTACTTTTCCAAACACTTTTTCTATTGTTTTGCCCTCATTATTGCATAATTTGGACGAAACTAACCCGGACTAACCCTGTTTTCAGCAGAGCTGCCTGTATGGTTTTATTGTGCGCAGGAAAATGGATTTTTGGATGTCTCAGAAAATTCCCAGAAAAAACACAGAAAATCCACGCACCTGAGGGGCCATTGTGCCAGAAGTGGGACCAGAGGGCAACCAAGGGGGCCCCAGGCGCCCCCCTGGTCCGGCCAGGGGTGGGGCCGCGCCCTCCGGCCGCCTGGGGGCCTCCCCCTCCTCTGGTGCCCTACCAAGGATCCTATTTATTCCCGTGATGGAGAAACCCCAAAACAGAAGTCGTTTTCCTAATTCTCGTCGCGGAGCCGCCGCCACCCTCTGTTCTTCTCCGGGAGGGCTAATCTGGAGGCTTTTTTGGCCTCCGGAGAGGGGAGATCATCGCCATCGTCATCATCATCACCACTCCATCCTCCCTCCATGACTTCTCCATCCATGTGTGAGTAATTCCCTGCTGTAGGCAAAGGGGATGGTAGGGATTGGATGAGTTAGATCATGTAATAGTTTATCAGATTGTTGGGGACATGTTGCCTATCATCTAGATTTTTGTTTATCATCTTTGCTTCAAGTTGTTGCTCTTAATGCTTGTCACTTTGGGCCCGAGTGCCATGATTTCAGATCTGAACCCTATGTGTATGCATGAATATATTTGTGTTCTTGATCCTATCTATGAGTTGTATGCACCTGTTATAGTCCGGAACCGGCGATCCCAAAGGTGCCAGCTTGGGACACCAAACGGGATGGACTATAGTTTGAGGATTACATGTATCCATTGTTTGTTAATGCTTTGTTCCAGTGCTCTTTGACAGGAGCACCTTAATCTCCATAATTTCCTTTTGGCCCCGTTCGTAGCGGGATGGTAGGACAAAAGATGTTGTGCAAGTTCTTATTGCAAGCACGTACAACTACCTATGGGGTACATGCCTGATGTTTGATTTATGCCTAGATGATCATTTCTTTTCTGTGTGCCTTGCCAAGTTGTCACCTTTGGGATCGTCGGTTCCGGACCATAATAGGTGCATACAATTCATAGATAGGATGATCAAGAACACAAATAAACTCATGAAAACACAAGTGGTTCATATCTGAAAACATGGCACTCGGGCCCAAAGTGGCAAGCATTAAGAGAAACAAGTTGTAGCAAAGATGATAAACATCATACTAGATGATAGGCAACATGCCCCAACAATCTGACGAACTATTACATTATCTAACTCATCCAATCCCTATCATCCCCTTTTCCTACAGTAGGGAATTACTCACACATGAAAGGAGAAGTCATGGAGGGATGATGGATTGGTGATGGTGATGACGATGGCGATGATCTGCCCTCACCGGAGGCCAAAACAGCCTCCAGATTAGCCCTCTCGGAGAAGAACAGAGGGTGGCAGCAGCTCCACGACGAGAATTGTGAAAACGACTTCTGTTCTGGGTTTCCTCGCGACGGGTAAAAAATAGGAGTCTTGGTAGGGCACCAGAGGGGGTGGGACCCACACAGGCGGCCTCCCGGCGTGGCCATGGGGGGTTGCCGCGCCAGCAGGGCGCCTGGGGGCCCTCTGGCTGCCCTCTGGCCCCCCTTATGGCTCTGGGTCCCTCCGGGTGCGTGGATTTTCCATGATTTTTCCTGAAATTTTCTGAGACACCTAAAAATCCATATTCCTGTACACAAGAAAACCATACAGGCAGCTCTGCTGAAAACGACATCAGTCCGGGTTAGTTTCGTTCAAATCATGCAAGAATGAGGCCAAAACAATAGCAAAAGTGTCTGGAAAAGTAGATACGTTTGAGACGTATCAACACCCCCAAGCTTAGTATATTGCTTGTCCTCAAGCAATTCAGTTCAACGAACTGGACGCGACAAAGAAAACTTTGACAAACTATTTTTGCTTCATTAGATGTATATAAGCATGCACTACGAAAAGAGTTTAGCAGGTATTGAAACAATGCTACAAGGACAATGCACGAAGCAATCCTTCTTTCAAGTGATCAATCACAAACAACCAAAAGTAAAAAATACGCTGCTGAAAATCAAGACAAGATCACAATGCACATAGCTTGAACATACTAGAGTGGTATCTCGCTAGCCTCCATGAGTGAAGCAAAACATAAATGCAGAAACTCCTCCGGAGTTTTAAAGGAGACTAGAACTAAGAATTTCAGAACAAGTAATATCACAATCATGCAGAAGACAATGTGGTACTTTGGGACAATACACTTTACACTCAGAATGAAAATTATGCTCTCAATAGTTGGTGCTTTGAAGAAAGAAGGTGAAGACTCTCAGACCGTGGATTTCTATGGCAAGGTTGAAAACCCGCGGCTAGAAACAAAGACTAAACATGTACCAGAGATCATGGTTTTTGAAAACAGAGATAAAATTCTTTTTTGGGAAGTGCTACTTTCCAGTCAACGGTAGACGGTAAAGGTTTCTTAATATCTCCCATACCAACCACATTAATGGCGGTTCCCATGCTTTTTTGTTTACACTTTTTTTCTCTTACCCATCTATCCTTTGACGGTCTATGGTGCCTTTTTATTTTGCCTCAAGTATGGAAGGAAAGTTTCTCGTTCCTTCTATCATTAGCATCATTTGGCCCATTTCATTCCATCATCAAGTATGGGGGGAAGTGTAATTTTTTATAAATTGTGAAACAAGTGAGAACTGGACATTCTCCAGACCGGCCTCTGCCTCATAAATTTGACTAGTTAAAATTTTGTCAAGGAGTAAAACATTTTTGGCATGGAAGATACTGATTTTCCCTCACCGCACCATGAGCATGTACGGTTACAAAAAGGAAACTTTTGAATAAATTTTGAGATGGTACAAGAAAGTCTTCGTTAGGGATGGTAGGTAAATACCATATATAGGAAGGTATGGTGGACTCAAGTGGAATAACTGGTTTGAAAGGATTTGGATGCGCAAGCAGAATTCCGCTTAGTGTGAGCGAAGGCTAGCAAAAGACTGGGAAGCGACCAACTAGAGAGCAATAACAGTCATAATTATGCAGAGAGACAAAGCAACATTGAATCGGGCATGAAAGTGATATAACTATCCTGAATAAAAAGATCATCAAGGCAAGATAGACTTTTTAGTCATAAACATGTGTGAACATGTGCCAAGTCAATCCAAGAATTCTCTGAAGGGAAATACCACTTCAATATGCCAAGCCATGAACAATGCAATGCATGTAAATCATTTCAACAACACATTAGACACTCTAGCTATTTGAGATTAGCCACAAAGAAAGCATGAACCAATGGGAAATCATTGTAAACAAAGCACTATGTCGCTACAAGCTGGTCTCTAGATCATAAGTACATGCATATGTACAAAGGTAGAAACAAAAAGAGTTCATACCGGTTTTCCTTGTTATATCCCTTCCGTGAATCTTCGTCATTACTGCCTTGTCACTTGCATGATCGGAAATGGGAAATATAACCAAATGCCACCACGGACTCGAGCTGAACTCTGAAAACAAAGCAAACTAAAGAGAGAAAGGAAATATTTTTTGGTTTTTCAAAGGTTTAATGAAAGCAAAAGAAAGGAGAAATCCTTTTGTTGTTTTTGCAAATTAAGAGAACAAACAAGAACGGGCAAAAACTTTGAAAAGATCAAAGCGAACAACACAAAACGGATAATACAATGGAAAGGGGAGAAGGACACGTACTCCCCAAGCTTAGGCTTTTGGCCTAAGTTGGTAACGGCTACTGCGGTCCCTCGGAGCCTCCATCTTCGGGGTAATACGGGTGCGTCCACGGGTTGTACGGGGCTTCAGGTGCGTACACCGAAGTCCTGGGATCCTCCCATGAAGAAGGCTCCGCACTCCAAGTAGAAGAAGACCCTTCCCACTGGGTAACTGGCTCCTCCTCAGAAGGCACAACCCCCTCCCTATCGTTATGAAACTGCTGCTAGGCCACGAACTCGTCGAACTGGATAACGTTGAAGGACCATCCGTTCCTGCGGGTAGAGTCAAACAAAAGAGGTGCAGGTAGACGAATCTCCCGAATAGTGGTCAGTCCAAACCTCGGAATATAATTAAGGTTACCAAACTCGGAAGTCCTGGTAAAAATCTCATGCCACTTCATAGCAGCAAGGTCAAAGCTTATAAAAGTAAAAGGCTCATCCTCAGGATGTGCGGTGTGCTCAAGAGACTCAAGAATAAGTGTGGCATAGACGCCACTAAAGAGATCTCCCTTGTTGACATTAGCAGCAAGGCGGCGAGCAATTAAGGCACCCACATTATACTTACTCTCCCCTGAGAGGACGTTCGCCAGGATAGCAGCATCCGGTGTAGAACTGTTGCTCGTGTTGTCGCGAGCTAACATCCCTCTAGCAATAAAATACGCGAAATACCTGAGATGGGGAAACAAGATGCTGGAAATCTTCGAACGCTGGATATCCTTCGTGTCCTGGTTGCAAATAGAGTTGAAGAGAGTCCTCAGCTCGGTGGGTTGAGAGTTCATCTTTGCCTTCTTTCCAGCGTTCGGCGCACCTATTATTCCACACAATCTTGACAAAGGCATGGTCAAAAGATCATCATAAATTCTAAACTCAACAATACCAGCATCATGATTATATCTGAAACTATTAATAAAATAGGAGGTGAGTTTACGATACTGAGAAACACGACATGTTGCAAGCCGTGTCAAACCTGCATTAGCACAAAGGTTGTAAAACTCCTCCTTGATACTAGCGTCTTCAAGAAAATCTTCGCACGGATATGTCATTGCACATGTCGGACATGTATCTTCTAGCAACTCTAGGGGAACATGATCTCCGTTGTAGCTCACCCTAGCAGCTGAGGATGAAGCTGCAGCTCTAGTAACTCGGTCTGTACGCTCCGGCTTCTTCTTACCAAGACATCCCTTTGCTTTTCCTAACAAGCTCATTTCAGGGAGTATTTGCTCAATATTTCAGCTCAAACAATGGGTGTAGAGAGAGATCAAAGTTTCAGGTGGAGAACAGCAAGAACGCAAGTTCCAGCTGAAGAACTCGTGTTTTTGGTGCAAGGGAGAGAGAGAGGAAGAAGACTTACCAGCAAAGGGGACCTGGGGGGCCCAGGCGCCCTGTGGCCGTGACCAGGGGGCAGGCCGCGCCAGTTGGCCTCTTGGACCAGGGGTGGCCCCCCTGGTCATCCCCAGGTACCTCAGGGTCACTTTTGCTGTGGAAAAATTGATTTTTATTTTTGCAGAATTTTTCTGACAACTTCATTGTTGAAAACTTTTCGAGGTTCAAAAAGCTGCAAAACTTTCTGAATATTTGAAGTAGTGGTTAGAAATGTGAAGCTTCAAAAACATAAAACTTTGGTACATCAAGGAGAACAAAATCTAAAGGAAATGAAAACATATCAAGCTCCACTTTTTACCTATATAAAACATGCTAGCTAGCAAGGTTGATCAAGTCTTACCAACAAACCGGCGATATATAGAGCAGAAAGTCTCACCTCTTATAAAGGGATCGTTGTACCTTCACTTTAATGGACATTGTCCCCACCATAATGGTTTTGTATTTGTGGTGCACATATAGAGGACAATCCTACTCTCCAATCTTCACGGTCTCGATATTTTCTATAGAGTTAAGGCCATGCCTTTTGTCGATCTTCTTTGTAAAATACACCGTGTGTTCCTTATCATCTAGGTTGAAGGTAACCTTTCCTTTATTGCAATCAATGATAGCACGTGCGGTGTTAAGAAAAGGTCTACCAAGAATAATGGACATGCTCCCATCCTCGGGCATGTCAAGCACAACAAAATCAGTAAGGATTAAGGGATTAGCAACTTCAACAGGAACATCCTCACAAATACCAATCGGGATGGATGTTGACTTATCAGCTATTTGAAGAGAGATATCTATATGGATTAGTTTATCTAAACAAAGCCTCTTGTAAAGAGAGAAAGGCATAACACTCACTCCTGCACCAAGATAACATAAAACAGTTTTGACATAATTATTCTTTATGGAGCAAGGAATGGTGGGTATACCTGGATCACCAAGCTTCTCAAGAATCTTGCCACTGAAAGAGTAGTTAGCAAGCATAGTAGATATTGCCTCATTAGGGACTTTTCTTTTGTTAGTAACAATATCTTTCATATATCTCGAGTAAAGAGGTAACTTAATAGCATCAGTCAAAGGAATTTGAAGAAAAAGAGGTTTCATCCATTCACAAAATTTATTATAGTGCTCTTCTTCTTTGGTTTTGAGAGAATTATCGGGAAAGGACATGGGTTTCTGTACCCATGGTTCTCTTTCCTTCCCATGTCTTCATAGATGAAGTCTTCTCTAGTGTATTTCTTGCGTTTGCGGGTGCTTCTTCTTCTCGAACTTCAGGTGGATCTTTCTTCTCCTTATCTTTTTTGGGCTCAGCACCGTCTTCAGTTTCAGCATCGGAGATAGATATACTATTTGTATCAACAACAGGCTCTTCTTCAACAATGGGATCATTTGAATTATCAGCTTCCTTGCGTTTCTTCTTCTTCTTCTTCTTCTTCTTCTTCGAAGAGCTAATAATTTCTTCTTCCTGCACTTGAGAATCTTGCTCGATCCTTTTCGGAAGCCCCTCTGGATAGAGAGGGTCCTGGGTGTCTGTTCCACCCCGAGTCTTTATACCATAGTCCTGTAAATTATCTTTCTTGGAATTTTTAGCAAGAAAATTCCTCTTTAATTCCTGCAGCTTCAAGGAAAACATCGCAAGGATATGTCATTGCGCGTGCTGGACTTGTGTCTTCCAGCAGCTCTAGGGGCACATAATCTTTGTTATAGCTCACCCTAGCAGCTGAGGATGAAGCTGCAGCTCTAGTAAATCGATTGGTGCGCTCGTGCTTCTTCTTCCCGAGCCACCCCTTTGCTTTTCCTAGCAAACTCATTTCTGAAATTTTTGAAAATTCAAGAAACATGGATTTAAGAAAAGTGAGTTGAGGCAAACTACTCTACTCACTTACCTAAGGCATAAACTTACATCAAAACTTGGAAAATAAATTTCTACACATGCATGCAAGCTCATATGAACAGCACCAAGAACTACTAAATACTCACAAATAAAGCCACCAATCAAAAATCTAATCGGAGGGGTGGAGTCACATACCAGGGAGTACTTGCTCAAAATCTCAGCTCAAAGGATGGGTTGTAGAGAGAGACCGAAAATCGCCTCCAAGAACAGCAAGAACGCAAGTGTAGGTGCAGAACTCGTGTTTTTGGGGAGAGAGGAAGAGAAGGGAAGAAGACATACCTGGATGGCTGCCCTGTGGGCGCGGCCAGGGGGGCAGGCCGCGCCTGCTGTCCGCCTGGGCCACTGGTGGCCCCCCTGGTCAGCCCCAGGTGCGCTGGGTCACTTTTGTCGTGGAAACTTTGATTTTTATTTTTTTGGATTTTTTCTGACAACTTCACAGTTGAAAAAAATTCGAGGTTCAAAAAGTTGTGAAACCTTCTGAAAAATTGAAACAGTGGTTAGAAAAGTGAAGCTTCAAAAACATAAAAAACTTGGTACAACAAGGAGAACAAAAGCTAAAGCAAATGACAACATAACAAGCTCCTCTTTTTACCTATATAAAACATGCTAGCTAGCAAGGTTGATCAAGTCTTACCAACAAACCGGCGATATATAGAGCAGAAAGTCCCACCTCTTATAAAGTGATCATTGTACCTTTACTTTAATGGAAATTGTCCCCCACCATAATGGTTTTGTATTTTTGGTCCGCATGTAGAGGACAACCCCATTCTCCAATCTTCACGGTCTCATATTCTCTATAGAGTTAAGGCCATGCCTTTTGTCGATCTTCTTCGGAAAATACACCGTGTGTTCTTTATCATCCACGTTGAAGGTAACCTTTCATTTATTGCAATCAATGATAGCACCTGAAGTGTTAAGAAAAGGTCTACCAAGAATAGTGGACATGTTCCCGTCCTCGGGCATGTCAAGCATAACAAAATCAGTAAGAATTAACCAATTGGCAACTTTAACAGGAACATCCTCACAAATACCAATCAGGACGGCCGTTGACTTGTCGGCCATCTGCAGAGTGATATCTGTAGGGATTAGTTTATCTAAACATAGCCTCTTATAAAGAGAACAAGGCATGACACTCACTCCTGCACAGAGATCACATAAAGCAGTTTTGACATAATTACTCTTTATGGAGCAAGGAATGGTGGGTATACCTGGGTCGCCAAGCTTCTCTGGAATCTTGCCACTGAAAGAGTAGTTAGCAAGCATGGTAGATATTGCCTCATTAGGAAATTTTATTTTATTAGTAACAATATCTTTCATATATCTCGAATAAGGAGGTAACTTAATAGCATCAGTCAAAGGAATTTGAATAAAAAGAGGTTTCATCCATTCACAAAATTTATTATAGTGCTCTTCTTCTTTGGTTTTGAGAGACTTACCTGGAAAGGGCATGGGTTTCTGTACCCATGGTTCTCTTTCCTTCCCATGTCTTCTTTCAATGAAGTCTTCTCTTGTGTATTTCTTGCGTTTATAGGGTGCTTCTTCTTCTCGAACTTCAGGAGGACCATTCTTCTCTTTATCTTTTTCGGGATCAGCACCGTCTTCAGTCTCAGCATATGATGTGGATATGCTATTTGGATCAATAGCAGGCTCTTACTCTACTATGGGATCATTTGAATTGTCAGATTCCTTGTGTTTCTTCTTTTTTGGAGATCTACCAAATTCTTCTTCCTGCATTTGAGAATCTTGCTCGGTCCTCTTCGGATGCCCCTCTGGATAGAGAGGATCTTGGGTGTGTGTTCCACCCCGAGTCTTTATACCATAAGCCTGTATATCCTGTTTGACATTATTAGCAAGCAAATATTTTTGCACATTAGAAATTTGTTTAAGCTGAGTTTGAACCATATGAAAATGCTTAACAAGACATTTAACATCATTAACTGTTCTACCTAGAACATCAAGCAAACTTTTGATAGCAAGTGTATTATCATGCAACTGACTTTGAATCCTCATATTAAAGTGATTTTTCTTCATAATAAAATTATCAAGCTCATCTAAAAATTGATCATGAGGCTTACCTTGAGGGATGTCACTTGCATTGAAATCTAAAAGAGAGTGTACCTCTACCATAGGAGGGTGAGTAGTGGACTCACACAACTTCTCAATAGGAGGTAGATTCTTCACGTCTTCAGCTTTAATACCTTTCTCTTTTTTTAGAGTACACTCGCGTACCATGAGTCGAGGATGCGCAAGGATAACCAAACCCCCATACACTCCTCCTTGGGGTACTTGTCTCTTTGTGGACCTCCTTATTAGATTGAGAGTTACCGATAATAAGTGCATGAGTTCTTCGGACTAATGTAATTATTGAAAGTTGACACTTCCACCTCCTCATATTTGCTAGTCTCTTCCGTACCGTGCATTGCCCTCTTCTCACTCCGAGAGTTGGAGTCCACCTTCGCCGGTACATCCAAACCCTTGGCATGATACGCTCTGTCATCATAAACCTCCCTATATCTTTCCTCAAAACAGCCACCATACCTACCTATCAAGGCATTTCCATAACCTTTCTGAGATATATTGTCATGCAACATCCACCTCTTCATGACTTGATCTTCATGTCATACATGTTCCTGCTACACTGGCAGAGGCATACATTTGCATACATCATGATATTTATATCTTCTTTATGTTTCAGTACCTTGTAAAGTGTGAAAGATCTTCTATACCCTCTTGTAAAATAGAGTGTTGCCCTTAAAGTGAGGAAAGTATCCCAAAGTGGACAAAATTAAAAGTTCCCAAAGAGGAAGAATGAGAGTTAAATAGAAAGAGCCATTGAGGCCACCCAAAAAATACAAAAAATAGAAAAGGATAAAAACAAATAAAAAGAGAGAAAGGGGCAACACTACTATTCCTTTTGAAAGATCCACACTAGTACTCCCTCTTATCCTTGTACTCCATAGAGATGATCATTATGCATATAGCTATGTGGGGACCTTCACACTATAGAACTTGGCTTGCATATTCCAAGGATGAGCCTCCTCAAACGAGATCTAGGTCTTCATGAGTGAGCAAGTTAGATGCACCCCCACTAGTTCCACTGGAGAGCTTTTCTTAGCTCATATGTGCATCCGTTGCATGGAAATCCCTACTCCTCACATCATATCTATCATTTGGCCTTCTCTCCTATGATTTTCCTCATTGATGTGAGCCTTTCTCACCCTTTTTGCCTTCCTCCTCCACCATATTTCTCTCTTTGCCATCCTAAGTGACAACTTTCGTGCTTACGCTCATCCATTGCATGAGTGCTCAAAATATCGAAAATGAGTGGATCAAATTGACTTGTACCTGGCTAGTGGTCTGGGGACGAGTCAAGATAAGATTCCAAAGAATACCAAGAGTGAAAGTTTAGTAGATTGAGTTCTCAAAAAAAACACTTTTTTCTCTCGTATTCCATATCCCCCTTCTTGCACGCAAACAACATTTTGAGACATTCGAGTCACGAACAGCTAAGAGTTCTTGCACCTAATGTTCTTTCGTTGCTTGTTTCAATGCTAATATAGACTCTTGCCTGTTATGACTTGAATTGAATCACATACCTTGATTGCTTTACTTACAAAAAGTTCTTATATGGTTGCTAGCATGTCACCACAGAAATTATGCTTGTTATCATTTACCTACTCGAGGATGAGCAGGAATTAAGCTTGGGGATTTTGATACGTCCCAAATGTATCTAAAATTTCTGCTTGCTTCGTGCATGTTTTGGACTAACTTATTAACTCAGTGAACCACAGTGCAAGTTCCTTTTTTTTGCTGTTTTTCTATTTCAGTTTTCCCCCATATTAAAAGTGCTCCAAAAATTCGGGAAAAATCAGCGCAACGGCAGCCTTCCGGAAGAACCTGGGTGGGGCCAGAGGGCCACCACCAGGGACCCAGGCGGCCACCTGGCGCGGCCTAGGGTCTGGCCGCGCCGGGAGGTGCCTGGACCCCTAGTGGCCCCCTGGCTGCCCCCTTCGCCTATTTAATCTCCGTGACGCGAAACCTCCAAAGACAGAACCCTTTTTCGCGATCTTGCCTCTGTTCTGTCGCCGTCGCGCTTCCAAAATCGAGAGAGTCAGCAGAACCCTTCCCGGCACCCTGCCGGAGGGAGGATTGACCTCTGGGAGCTTCCCCTCCATCATGGACGCTTCCCAGATGTGCCGTGAGTAGTTTCCCTTGGACCATGGGTCCGTGATCAGTAGCTATGTGATGTTCTCCTCCCCTCTTTGTTCTTCATGGTTTAGTCCTCGTGAGCTGCCCTAGATGATCGAGGAACATATGTAATTTTCTGCTGTTGCTATGCTGAGTTTGCTGGGATCTGATGGATTATGAGATTATGTTTAGATTGTGATAGAGTAATATATTTGGTTCTTATCTTTTATATTTTTGTTCCTAAGTAATTCTTGCATGTTCTCCGTTGCTGTTTATTGCTTTGGCCAAGTAGTAGGTAGTGACTCCAAGAGGGAACGTTATGCTCGATTGTGGGTTCATGCCCCCCGATGACACGCTTGAGTGACATAAACATGAGTCTAGGGGATGTGTTGTTTCCACAAGGGGGAAAACGATGGTGCTTGTAACCGCGGTTGCAAGGATTGTTTACTTTACGCAAAGTGATTTTTAATGCAGTTGTCTGTTGCTTTGGGTTTACACTTTGGGTGGGGCTCGCAACTTAATACCAGCGAGATGTTCTGGATAGATATGTCAAGGTGGATAATTAGTAGTAGATGCAGCTGGATTTCGGTCTACTTATTTTGGCGTACTTCCCATGCTTCTGAGCCTCTTTCTTTCTTTGTAACATAGTTAGCATTGCGGTGCGTTTTTAATCTTGTCAATTGCCCAGCTGTAATTTTTTTACCTCGCATAGCGGTCTTATCATCTTTTCGGAGAGAGACATCACTAGTGAACATCACGGGACCCCGGTACATATTCTCATTACTGTTTACACGCTCATTTACTTTCCTGTTTTTACTCTTTAGCTTCTATCATTATTATCCGTTGCGTTGATCCTTTGTGAACATCAAGGCCGAAGAGATTGACAACCTCTCTGTACTCGTTGGGAAGCAAAGTTATTTGTGTTGTGTGCAGGTCCACGTCAATTGCGCCGTTGACACCTACTTATCATGTCCGGCGTCCTACTTGAGACAAACCTTGGTATCTTCACCGAGGGAAATTTGTCGTTATCCTACATCTCACCTTCCACTTGGGGTAACCAACAAGGAGAGGTGTTGCACCTGTCAACTCTCTCGTCATCACTTATCGACAAAAGATTGAGGTAAGTCTTGAGGACTCTTAATGGAACCATAGGGTAGTGCATCATACCATGCTTTAGCATCCTCCTTCAAAGAGAAAGGAAGAAGCTTAGTCACATAAAAGTTTCGTATCTTCTCATCGGTAGTAAACAAGCCACCCAACTTAGTGAGTTTGATCAGGTGTACAATAGCATCATCATTTTCTCTGCCATAAAAGGGGTCAGCTTTAACTGTAGATATAAGTGAAATATCAACAGAGAAATCATAATCAGGATCATTGATTCTTATAGGAGATGTAGCAAATTCAGGATCAGGACTAGTCTTGTTCTTCATGGAGTGTTTTTCAAGCAACATCTTAACAACACTAGGGTCAGAGTCGGCACACTCTTTAAGTTCCTTGCATAAATCATCATCAAGAATAATATAATCATTCTCAAGGAGTCTCTCCTTCAGTTCATTCAAGTCTGGGTAACCAAAGGCTTTGCAAGTGGGGTAATTTCTAGAAGGAGTTTCAGTCTCGGACTGTTCTGCAACCTTAGCAATTTGAGATTCAAGATAGCGACCAAGAAAACCAATTTCATCAAGAGTAGTGGAAGCATCATCAAAAGTATCGGACATAGTAACAGACTCAGTAGAAGCAACATGTTGTGGAGGTGAAGCAAACTTAATTATAACTGAAGGTGAATCAAGTGTAGCACTAGTGCTCAGAACAGTACCTTTTCTTGTAGTGAATGGTAAGATCGGAACCTTGGGGTCTCCTTTCTTACCCATAGTGGATAAAATGCAGCAAGAAGAATACTTCAAGTAGACTTGTAAATAAAGCTATGCTCCCCGGAAACGGCGCCAGAAAACATTACTTGATAACCCTCAACTGTAGGGGATCGAGATAGTCTTCGCATGTAAGAATAACCCAATTTATAGATTCGACTCAAGGGGAGCCAAAGAATATTTACAATATTTAACAGTTGAGTTGTCAATTCAACCGCACCTGAAATACACTTGCTTGCAACGAAATATTAGTAGCAACGGTGATATGGAAGTGATGTTGGCAACGGAAATAGTGGTAGTGAAACGGCGAAAGTAAGACATCAAAAGTAAACAACTAGTAACCAGCAGGATTAAAACACTGTAGGATAGGGAGATGGATGGTTGGGCGCTGCTTGGATGAGAGTGAACATGTAATAGATTCTAACACGGGGAAAGGCACACAGAAAATCAAGGATCATCTAGGCAATATCAAACATTAGGCATGTACCCCATAGGTAGTTGTACGTGCTTGCAATAAGAACTTGCACAACATCTTTTGTCCTACCATCCCGCTACGAATGGGGCCAAAAGGAAGTTATGGAGATTAAGGTGCTCCTATCAGAGAACACCGGAACAAAGCATTAACACTCAATGGATACATGAAATCCTCAAATTATAGTCCATCCCCTTTGGTGTCCCAAGATGTCAACTTTGGGATCGCTGGTTCCGGACCATAATAGATGCATACAACTCATAGATAGGATCAAGAACACAAATAAACTCATGAAAACACAAGTGGTTCAGATTTGAAAACTTGGCACTCGGGCCCAAAGTGACAAGCATTAAGAGAAAAAAGTTTTAGCAAAGATGATAAACACCATACTAGATGATAGGCAACAGGCCCCCAACAATCTGACGAACTATTACATGATTTAACTCATCCAATCCCTACCATCCCCTTTGCCTACAGCAGGGAATTACTCACACATGAAAGGAGAATTCATGGAGGGACGATGGAGTGGTGATGGTGATGACGATGGCGATGATCTCCCCTCACCGGAGGCCAAAACAGCCTCCAGATTAGCCCTCCCGGAGAAGAACAGAGGGTGCCGGCGGCTCCGCGACGATAATTGGGAAAACGCCTTATGTTCTGGGGTTTCCTCGCGACGGGTAAAAATAGGAGTTCTGGTAGGGCACTAGAGGGGGTGGGACCCACCCAGGCAGCTTCCCGGCGTGGCCAGGGGGGTAGCCGCGCCAGCAGGGCGCCTAGGGCCCCTCTGGCTGCCCTCTACCCCCTTCTGGCTCTGGGTCCCTCCGGGTGCGTGGATTTTCCGTGATTTTTCCTGGAATTTTCTGAGACACCTAAAATCCATATTCCTGCACACAAGAAAACCATACAGGAAGCTCTGCTGAAAACAGCGTTAGTCCGGGTTAGTTTCGTTCAAATTATGCAAGAATGAGGCCAAAACAATAGCAAAAGTGTATGGAAAAGTAGATACGTTTGAGACGTATCACCCACCCCTGGCCCAGGGGCCTCTAGAGAGCAGCCAGGGGGCGCACCCTCTGGTCGCCTGGGCTAGTGGGGCCACCCCCTGTGTCCCCCCCTTTGGCATACATTTATGGCGTCCCCCAAAATATCCAAAGAGGAACCCTTTTTCGCGAATACCCTATTTTTCCGCCGCCACCGCAATTCCGAGACCCTCGGGCCGCCTGGGCCAGTGAGGCCACCCCCGGTGCCCCCCTTTGGCCAGTGAGGCCACCCTCGGGCCGCCACCGCAATGCTAGATGATGGGTTCATGCCTCCCGATGTCTAGCTTGAGTGACAGAAACATGATACTAGGGAATGTGTTGTTACCATTAGGGGTAAGACAACAGTTCTTATGACTGCGTGTCATAAGGATTGATTACATTACGCATAGAGTGTTAAGGCAGTTTTTCGTTGCTTTGGGTTTACAGCTTTAGTTGTGGCTCACAACTTAATACCAGCGAGATGTTCTGGATAGATAGCTCAAGGTGTATGATTAGTGAGTAGATGCTAATGAATAAATGATCTACTTGTCTTGGTGTAATTCCCGTATGATTGAGCCTTTTACTTTTCTAGTATCATAATTAGCATTGCGGTGTGTTTATAATCGTGTCAATTTCCCAGCTGTCATTTGTGGACCCAGCATAGTTGTTTAGTGTCTTTTGGTAGAGAGACACTACTAGTGAAAGTCATGGTACCTCGGTCCATCTTCGCATCATAGTTTACACTGTCTACATTTACTACTTTACTTTTCCTTTCCGTTGCATTACTATTTCCCCTTTGTGTTTGACCCTTCATAAACATCAAGGTCGGAGAGATTGACAACCTCTATGTACTCGTCGGGAGCAAAGTTATGTGTGTTCTTATGTGCATGTCCACGTCAACTTAGGCATCAGCAAACTTCTAGCGCCGTTGGCACCTACTTGTTGTCTCTTGAATCCTACTGGATTAATAACCTTGGTATCTTCACCGAGGGAACTTTTATGCTATCTACATCATAACCTTCCACTTGGGGTAATCAACGACGAGGTGTTATCTACACCCATCAACATCTCATCCTACCATCGCAATTAGGGTTGTACTACATGCTATTCACTCGGATCACTTTATTTTTGTTGGTTACCTTGTTGTAGTTGATGATATTATGTTTTATCCGTGAATCCTTGGTATGATCAGATTGTTTATCATATATTTATCACCCATGATCATTATTTCTTTTATTTCTTGTGAGTAGTTCATTTAGTTATTGAGGACATGGGAAAAGTCTTGTTGCGGGTAGTCATATTATCTTGAATTAATATTTGTTGGTTAGATATTTAAGTTGAGGTGTTATTCTTCTAGTGGTGCTATGTGAACGTCGACTACACGGTAGTTCACCTTTCAAGGGCCTAAAGGAATGCCGGAGTGATAGAAACCTGAACCCCAGTTTGCACACTTTTGCACAGGAGAGTGTAGGATCCTAGAGATCATAGCTACGGTTAGATTTAACTTAATTACCTTCTTGTATTTGTGGATGCTTGAAAGGGGTTCAATATATAGTAAGTGTGCATTTGTCTCGGATAGGATGGTGCACTAGCATAGGATCACTCACACAACACTTACCAAAACAATGAATATTATTTGGCGGTATATGGTGAAAGTAACTTGACAAAACTTCCCGTGAGTCCTCAAGAATGCTTTAGATCTCATAAGTAACACCTTTGGCTTTTCCTTTGTACTTAAAAGGATTGGGCCACTTGCTGCACTTATTTACTTTTTGTCTTTATTTACTTGTTTTTATTTCCCTACTGTCACAAAAACCTCTACAAATTTGCCTTGCAGAACTTAAAGTGACACCCTGCTCAAGAACACTTGTCAACACCTTCTGCGAAAGGACTGGGTAGATCCCCTACACTTATGGATCATCAAGACTCTTTTCTGGCGCCGTTGTCGAGGAGCGTAGAACTATTGGTAAGGAAACCATTCACCGTATGTGCTGTTTTTATTCCTATTTGTTAATTTATCTCCTTATGGAAGATTGTGATCTTGGTTCGCTGTTTGCGTGAGACCGCTCCACCACACCTGTGGTGGAGAAGGGTCCTCCACCTAATAAAATTGTCGCCTTTAAAACACCTATGTAGATTGTTGATCATGTTATGGGTAACCGCTATGCAGGAGAAGAAAATGTCCATCCCGGTGCTCACGTGCTTTATATTACAAAATTATGTGCTCTATTTAAGCTTGTAGGTGTACCCAAAGATGTAATCATGAGGAAATTATTTTCATTATCAATAAAAGATAAGGCTTGGGAGTGGTATATGCTTATGGATGATTCTCACTTATTTGATTGGAAAGAGCTTGTGTCTCTCTTTTATGCTAAATTTTACCCTCTTCATGAAATACATCAAGATAGAAATTATATTTATAACATTTGTCCTCGTGATGGAGAGAGCATTGCTCAAGCTTGGGGAAGAATGAAATCATTAGTGCTTAAATACCCCAATCATGAGCTTCCCAAGGATATTATTGTTGCAAATTTTTATGCAAAGCTTTCTCGTCATGACAAAGATATGCTTGATGCTTCTTCAAGGGGTTCATTCACAAACAAGAAGACTGATGCTAAATGGGATCTTATTGAAAGAATTCAACGCAACACTGAAAATTGGGAGATTGACAAAGGTAAAGAGCCATGTATAAATTACGATTACGGTTGCATTAAATATTTTGTTGAGACTGGAGGTTTTAATAAGTTTAGTGCTACACTCGGGCTTGACTTTTAAATCCTTGTTGATTTCTGTAAGAATTTTTCTACTCACATTAATGTTCCTAAGGTGTAGTGGGACAAGTACCATGAGCCTTTTAAAGAAGTTAAGTAGGAAAGTTTACTCTCCAATCAAGAGGTATAAGGCCACATTACTGAATCTATTTTACCTGCAGTTCTTTTTGAAAAGACACATTTTCTTGTCAGAATGAGAAACGCTATTTTTTACCGTTCTGTTGAATAAAAGTGAAATAATGGCTAGTGAACCCGAGGGAAAAAAATTAAATTTGATCCTCAAGTAGCTCTAGTTAAATACTCTTTTGTGCTAATGCTTCTAATATTGTTAGATCTAAGAATAATGTTGTAGTTACAGGTATCCCTATTGTTTCTATCAAGATAGGCGATCACAATTATTATGTACTTTGTGATATGGAAGCTAGCATAATGACATTCCTCTTTGTGATATCTTTCTTAGACAGTCGGCCATTCGCAAGCAAAATTTGTCAGTGGAGACATTGGTGAATCCTATGCCTCCAAAAGAAGATCCAGTGTTTGATCTTAAAGTTCATCCTGGTACAACCAAGTATGCCTATTTAGATGAAAAGAAAATATATCATGTTATTATCAACTCTAACCTTTCAGGACAGGAAGAAGAGCGTTCGTTAGAAACCCTTCGGAAGCACTGTGGTACTTTTTTTTGAGCACCTGCACTATGGTGCTATTGGTTACACGTTGGATGATCTTAAAGGCCTTAGTCATACTCTTTGTCAACATGCCATTAATCTTGAGCCATATGTGAAGCCAGTTATTGATCATCAACGCCGGCTGAATCCAAAAATGAAGGATGTGGTAAGAAATGAAATATTAAAGCTTCTTGCAACAATTATTATCTATCCTATTGCTGATAGTATATGTGCAAGTCATGTTCTTGAGTTCCAAAGAAAGGAGGCATGACTGTTGTTCATAATGATAATAATGAGATTATTCCTCATAGGACTATTGTTGGCTATAGAATGTGCATTGATTACAGGAAATTGAATAAGGCTAAGGATCATTATCATTTTCCTTTTATTGATTCGATGCTTGAGAGACTATCCAAGAATGCACACTTTTGTTATCTAGATGGTTATTCTGGTTTCTCTCAAATTCATGTTCATACTCAAGACCAAGAGAAGACTACTTTACTTTTCCCATGACTTTTCCATCTGTGGAACTTATTTTGACAATTGCCTCCACAATCTTAACAAAGTTTTGCAGAGATGCGAGGATACTAATCTTGTTTTGAATTGGGAGAAGTGACACCTCATGGTTAATGAGAGAATTATTCTTGGAAAGAAGATTATGATAGATGAATTGAACTGGATAGAGCCAAAATCGAAGCTATTGAAAAGATGCCCCATCCAAGGGACATCAAAGGTATATGTAGGTTTCTCGGACATGTTGGTTTCTATAGGACATTTATTAAGGGTTTTTTTCTAAAACCTCAAGACCCCTTACTAATCTTATTCAAAAGAAAGCTCCATTTGTTTTTGATGATGATTGTAAGGAGGCCTTCGATATCCTCAAGAAAGCCTTAATAACCGCTCCTATAGTCCAATCACCTGATTGGAATTTACCCTTTGAAATCATGTGTGATGCTAGTGATTTTTTTGTAGGTATTGTTTTAGGCCAAAGAGTTGATAAGAAATTGAATATTATTCATTATGCTAGCAAAAGTCTTGATAGTGCTCAGAGAAATTATGCTACTACTGAGAAAGAATTTTTAGCGGTTGTGTTGCAAATCGAGAAATTGAGAAGGACTTTTCTCTGGGCTGGATCGGATTAAATTAGTGGAGGTAATTGTTTAGTGGGATGGACTCGGGTCTACTGCCCCTTTGTTTATGGTGGTCTTGACATCCCCGGTTTTCTCTATCAGAGTAGAGCTCTCAAAATTCGATGGCATTGGCAATGTGTGAATGATCCCGATAAGCCTTGGCAAGGATTACCATTACCTGTCGACAAGTAGACCAAGGGTATTTTTATTGCGAGCATCTCCTTCAATATTTCCTCTGGACCAACCATCTCTTTCTGGCATGATCACTGGTTGGAGGGACAGACACCTGCAGTAATTTACCTAAACTTGTACAAGCATAGCAAACGGAGAAAAATCCTGGTGGCGTAAGGAATCACTAACAACATAACATAGGTGACCATGATTAAGAGAAACCCAACCCCTAAAGCTCATATGGAATACATTGAACTATGGTTGCGATCTTCGAGGATCTAGTTAACTACTGAAGACGATCATTTTGTGACCAGTAATGGAGTATATAGTGAAAAATCTGCATATGAATATCAGTTCCAGGGACAGATAACTCGCCTATATATGACCTAATCTGGAGGATCAAGTTTCCACCCAAAGTTAGATTTTTCTATTTGTTGTATGCGCAACAAAAATGTCTAACAGCTAAAAACTTGGCCAAAAGAGGATGGCCGCATCAGGCTACGTGTCAACTCTGTATCTTTACCAATGAGGACAACATGAATATGTTCACCTCCTGCCCCTTCATCGCTGGAATATGGAGATATTGCATGACCAAACTTGGTTAGACCTACAATCTGAAGCCAAACACAGACACCGCTTCAATGCTTGATTAGTGGAGCTACACTATTGCAATGGTGGAAGATAACAGGAAGTGTAGCATTTCTTCACTTATGATGACAATCTCCTGGATGGTTTGGAAAGAAAGAAATGGAAGAATCTTCAATAACAGGTACTGCAGATGCATTGAAGTGGGAAGGCAAGTCGTCGAGGAGATAAATAATTGGTGACTCGTCGGCTTTAAAGGAGTGCTATGGATGGGAGTTGTATCTTTCCTGGTGCCTGAAACCCAAACACCTCCAATCAAATACTTGTAATATCTTGCTCTAAATTGGTTGTAACTCTGAGAAGGTGTTTGGTTAACCAAAATTTGCTCGTCACCTGATTGTGTTGTAATGTGAATCCTCATATATTTGTTTGGTAATTCTTCCCCATAAATAGATACCGCGTAAACCAATTCCACCATAGCTCACAGCCCATACCACCCAACCCCCACCAGAATCTGATAGCGTTACCGTTGCCTTCCTATGGCCCAACTAGATGATTCTTTTCCTCAACCCCGTCCTCCATTGGTCGGCATAGTGGCAACCGATGGCTCATGACATCAGTGGCGGCCGAAAGCACACATGCTCAAGGATAGACGGCGCCACACATGATCCGAGCAACAGGCAACGATAGGTGTCGAGGATGACCGGTCGCGCAGAAAGTCTGAGCGTCCAACGATGCTTGTTGTCGGGGATGACCGATGACCGACGACGCCGAGGAAAAACAACCCGTTGACAGAGATGGTGGACGGCGAACAAAAAGGCCGAGCAAGAAGAGTTGAATGATGGTAATCAATCCCTTTAGCTCACCGAACGAAGCAAATCTAGAAAAAAGACTCATTACACCTCCTAATACGCTGTCATCAGATTACATTAATGACCAAACACTTCTTGAGGCTTTGTTTGGTAGAGGAGGTTTTCAAGCCACGAAGGAGAAGGGGGTTGGAGAGGATTTGGTGAATCCCCTCCTTTCACCCAATCCTCCCAAATCCCCCTCAAAACCTCAAATCCTCTCTACTATACACCTGTTTCGTACACAGGGTTTCGTACAAAGGGTTTTTAAAAATCAAATTTTTGCAGCACAAACTGGAAACTACATTACACCTGAGAAATGATATACTCCAGAGTCCAGATACAAAAGGTGATCAACTGGAAACAACAACAACTAGGCAATGTAATAGTTCATAGCTCATAGAAGTGATATAGTCCATCGAGATTTAACAAGACTAGCTCATATTAGAAAATTTTGGATAATAGACCAGCCAAAATAACTAAACATCACATCATAAAAGACAGTATCAACGTTGCGATTGTCTTCACTCTTAGCATAGGATTATTATGATATCATTATGCCCGGCAAGTCTAATTAGATCCTTCCTCTTCAGCAACAATATTTCGATCATCAAAAGTCAATTTCCCACCTGACACATGTTGACAACAAAGCCTTACAATAGGTTCAAGACAGAGTTGTTTTATATAAGGATATGGCATATTGAAAGATAAACTGTGGGAATTAGAGTTTCGTTTTGTAACTCAATATTGGGTACCGAACATATCATGAAAGATGCATGAAATAATAACTACTGTATATGAGGAACTTATGGACAAGTGACAAAGCAAAATCTGCAACCTTTGGTTTAGACAACAATAAATTAACTAGCATCAGCAATATCTACACTTGTACAGGCACAAAAATCATACTTCCCATAAACAACACTAATATAGTAGTAATATTCCACTCCCACATGATAATCCAGGGAAACAAGTGTACTGGGAAGACAGGAACTTTGCATAATATGTACACTTGAATATCCAGGAAAACAACAAGTATCCAGCAGCAACATTGCTTGGAGTATTACAAATATTCTAGTCCAGGAACATTGTTTGAAGACAGGAACAAGTGTCCAGTAGTAACAAGTGTCCAACAGGAAATAATAGAAGGGCTTACCTTAGATGCCTCTAGGCAAATCTGCCATCTCGCTCCGAAGCCACTCAGCAACGCTCTCTTCATCATCCGCAGCAGAAATCAAGAACGTCTTATGATACTCAGCCACTTTGAAGACCTTGTAGGCATGATGTCTACGCACGCTTATATTCTTGTAAACCATGTTGGGCCTCCAAGCGCAGAGGTTTGTAGGACAACAACAATTTCCCTCAAATGGATGACTAATGTTTCTCGAACTCACGGAAGTAGATGTTGAAGATGGTCTCTCTCAAGCAATCCTGGAATTAAGAAATAAGAAGTCTCTTGTGTCCCCAACACACCTAATACAACTAGAAGTTGTATATGTGCACTAGTTCAGCGAAGAGATGGTAAAATATGGGTGGTAGGTGTGGCAAAGCAAGGTAATATAAATCTGTAATAAAAATTATAGCAAGGTAGCAAGTACTCCCTTCGTCCCATAATGTAGTAACGTTTTTTGAGCTAGTCTAGCTCAAAAAATGTTACTACATTTTGGGAAAGAGGTAGTAGTAAACATGAGCACAAACGGCATTGCAATGGTGGAGACAAGGCCTAGGCTTCATACTTTCACTAGTGGCAACTCACAACAACATTAACATAGTCTAATCACATGGTATTTCCACTAAAACATGCAATGGAGACGTACGAGGAGGTCATTCCTTTGTGATCAAGAGAGGATGAGAATCATGTAGGCTACAAAATCACACCTCTGATACGTCCCAAACGTATCTATAATTTCTGCTTGCTCCATGCATGTTTTGTGTCATATTGCTATGATCTAGATAAACTTTCATACACTTTTGACCATATTTGGACTAACTTATTAACTTAGTGCACCCCAATGTCAGTTCTTGTTTTCTGTTGTTTTTCTACTTCAGGTTTCCCCCATATTAAAAGTGCTTCAAAAATTCGGGAAAAACTCAGATAAAAAATCACCATTTCGGAAGCTTCCGGATTCACTGAAGAAGGGCCAGAGGGCCCCCACCTGGTGCCCAGGCGGCCAGGTGGCGCGGACTAGGGCGGCGCTGCGCCGGGAGGCCACCTGGACACCTGGTGGCCCCCTTGGCTGCCCCCCTTCTCCTATATATTCACCATGACGCGAAACTCTCGACAGAAGAACCCTTTTTCGCGATCTCGCCTCTATTCCGCCGCCACCACGCTTCCAAGATCGGAGCACCAGCAGACCTCTTCCCGGCACCCTGCCGGAGGGAGGATTGACCTCCGGGAGCTTCTCCTCCACCATGGACGCTTCCCGGATGATCCGTGAGTAGTCTACCTTGGACCATGGGTCCATGATCAGTAGCTATGTGATGTTCTCCTCCCCCTCTTTGTTCTTCATGGATTAGACCTTGTGAGCTGCCTTACATGATCAAGGCACATATGTAATTCTTTCTGCTGTTGCTATGCTGAGTTTTCTTGGATCTAATGGATTATGAGATTATGTTTAGTTTGTTATAGAGTAATATATTTGGTTCTTATCTTTTATATTTATGTTCTTGAGTAATTCTTGCATGTTCTCCGTTGTTGTTTATTGCTTTGGCCAAGTAGTAGGTAGTGACCCCAAGAGGGAACGTTATGCTCGATTGTGGGTTCATGCCCCCTGATGACTAGCTTGAGTGACAGAAACATGAGTCTAGGGGATGTGTTGTTGCCACAAGGGGGAAAACAACGGTGCTTGTAACCGCGGTTGCAAGGATTGTTTACTTTACACAAAGTTCTTTTAATGCAGTTGTCTATTGCTTTGGGTTTACACTTTGGGTGGGGCTCGCAACTTAATACCAGCGAGATGTTCTGGATAGATATCTCAAGGTGGATGATTAGTAGTAGATGCAGTTGGATTTCGGTCTACTTATTTTGGTGTATCACCCATGCTTTTGAGTCTCTTCCTTTCTTTGCAGCATAGTTAGCATTGCGACGCGTTTTTAATCCTTTCAATTGCCCAGCTTTGATTTGTTTACCTCGCATAGAAGTTTTATCGTCTTTTGGGAGAGAGACATGACTAGTGAACATCATGGGACCCAGGTCCATATTCTCATCATTGTTTACACGCTCAATTTATTTCCTGTATTTACTTTCCATCCGCAATTACTATTATCCTTTTATATCTTGCGTTTGACCCTTTGTAAACAGCAAGGCCGGAGAGATTGACAACCTCTCTGTACTCGTTGGGAGCAAAGTTATCTGTGTCTGTGTGCAGGTCCACGTCAACTCCCACGCCGAAAGAAATTTATGGCGCAGTTGTCACCTACTTGTCGACCTTGGAGTCCTACTGGAGACAAACCTTGGTATCTTCACCGAGGGAAATTTGCTGCTATCCTACATCTAACCTTCCACTTGGGGTAACCAACGAGAAGTTAGTATCAACCTCAGAGTTCGTAGTTCTCATCTATGGATGTCCCAATGTCACCACAGCCATCCAAAGCGAGTGCCACAATCACCACAACATATCTCAAGGATAGTCAAATACAAGCACTAAGAGACTCTCAATCTTCAATCAATTCACAAAAGAGGAAATCACTCATGAAAATATTCTTCTAATCTATATCCAATAGACCGATGTCACCATGGTCTAAGAGATTATACTAGATATAGATAATTGAGTACATCAAATTCAATACATAGAATAAGGGGAAACATCATGGGATCACCCTATATTAAGATAGCCTATGATCACAATCAAGATCACATCATCGGAGAGAGAATTAACCACATAGCTACTGTAGAAGACCTCAGCCCCGAGGAGGAACTACTCCCGCATCATCATGAGGAGGAAGCAACGTCGATGGAGGTGAATCCGGGGGCACTTCCCCGTACCGGCAGAGTGCAGGCACAGGAACTCTGGTCCCCCGAAGCTTGTTGGCGATAGCGGCGGAGATCGGAATCGCTTCTGGAAAAAGGAGTTGCGGAATTAGGGTTTTTGCGTCGATCGGGGGGTAAATATAGGCTAAAGGGGAGCCCGAGGGGGGGGCCACCTCAGCCATGCGGGTCCTTGACCTGGGTCCCCCTGGCCACGCCAGGAGCCCTCCTGGGAGTTGGGGGGCCACCCCTTGACCTCATCCTCCGGCTGGAGGACTCTTCCGGTGAACTAAAATTTTGGTGTTTTTTTTTTGGGAATTTTCTGAGCACTTTGATTTTTCACCTTTTTCTGCAATGCACGGATAAAACAGAAAGAAACTGGCACTGAGCACTGGGTTAATAGGTTAGTTCTCAAATATGATGCAAAAGACATGAAAGTCCATCAAAACATGTAGCAATATCACCAGAAGAAGCATGGAACAAGCCAAAATTATAGATACGTTTGGGACGTATCAACATCCCCAAGCTTAATTCTTGCTCATCCTCGAGTAAGTAAATGATAACAAGATAATTTTTGTGGTGACATGCTACCAAAGAGTCTTTCACAATCACATGAAAAATGCTTATAGAGATGATGAATCTTTAGTAATTAAGTTGGCTCATGAGAACATCACAAAGAACTAAAAGTTTACAATATGATACTGAAACACCCAATAGATTTGTAGTGAGCATGGTGTGTAAACATGACAAAGTGATACCTCGTTTGCCCCCTTTAGTGAAGCAAAACATAAATGCAGGAGCACCTCCAAATTTTAAGTGATGACTAGATATAATGATTTCAGAATAAGCAGTGTCACAATCATGTAGAAGACAATGGTACTTTGGGACAATTCACATTACACTCAGAATGACAATCATGCTCTCCTAGTTGGTGATTTTCCTAAATAATAATATGGAGACTCTCGAACCGTGGATTTTTTTAAGGAAAGTTGATAGTCCGTGAAAGGAAGCAAAGACTTAACATGTACCAGAGCTCGCTGTTTTGAAACCAGAGATACATTTCTTTTGGGAGTGTAACTTTCCAGTCAACGGTAGACGGTAAAGGTTTTACAATATCTTCCATACCAACCATATTAATGGAGGTTCCCATACTTTTTGAAATATGCCTACACTTGTGTTTCCTATCCATACATCATTGACGGTCTATGGTGCCCTTCGTTCTGTCTCAAGAATGGAAGAAAATATTGTAAGTCTCCTTCCACCAATCATCAACAGTCTTTGGCAATGTAAGTTCCATTTCATTCCATCATCAAGTATGGAGGGGAAGTGTAAGTTTTTATAAAATCTGAAACAAATTAGAACTGGGCATTCTCCAGACTGGCATCTGCCTCATAAATTTGACTAGGATAAACTTTGTCAAGGAGTAAAATATTTTTAGCATGGAAGATACCCCCTACCGCTCCATGGACTTGTACGATTACAAAAAGGAAAATGTTTGAATAATTTTGAGGTGGTACCAGAAAGCCTTCGTTAGGAATGGCAAGTAAATACCATATATAGGAAGGTATGGTGGACTCATATGGCATAACTGGTTTCAAGGATTTTTTATGCACATGCAGCCAGTCCGCTTAGTACAAGTGAAGGCTAGAAAAAGACTTGGAAGCGACCAACTAGAGAGCAATGACGACCATAATCATGCAGAGCGACAAAGCAATATTTAATCGGGCATGGAAGTTATATCACTAATAAATTAAAGATCATCAAGGCTTGATAGACTTTCTTTACAGTCTTAAATATGCGTGAGCATATGCCAAGTCAATCGAAATAAATTCTTGGAGTAAGATATCATTAAACCATACCACATCATAGGCAAACAAATAATGTTGGTATTTCAATAACACATTAAGAACTCCCAGCTATTTGAGACTAACCATAAGAAAACATGAACTACTAAGCAACATTATGCACATAGCATTTTTTATCATAGACATATCAACCAGTGCCACAAAAGCCAACTTTCTTTTTAAAATAGGAGTGAAACACAAGTGAGTCCCAAAATTCTAATTCTCAGATCTTACAAATAAATTAACATGAAGAACAAGAGCTAATCAAGGCAGCAGCTAGAAATAAAAATGAACACTCAAAAAGATAAGAAGGAAAACTATGAGCGTTCTAGGCAAAAGTGGAGTGTGTCTCTTTACCAATCAAGGATTCTAATGTCTCACAAGATGTGACCAGCAAACAAAACTAAACTAAACAAAGCAAAACTTAAACGTAAAGGCAAGACGCTCCAAGCATAGCACATAACATATGAAGTGATAAAAATATGTTGTGGAGAAGGACGAACTGATGATTGTTCATGGAAAAGGGAATGCACGGGGGCATCCCCAAGCTTAGACACTTGAGTCTCCTTGAATATTTCTTGGGGGTGCATGGGGGCATCCCCAAGCTTGAGATTTTGACACTCTCGGATCTTCTTTCATCATCTTCCTTCGCACACTTGAAAACTCCCTTCATACGAAACTCATCATAAGCTGATTAGAGGGGTTAGTGCCCATAATAAAAAAAAATCCTCTACTGGAAATAAAGATTTTTAGGAAGAGCTATTGTTTCTCAAGATTGCCAAAACGTTTTTGCAAAGAAAAAGCAAGCTTAAGATTTGCAAAACTGGGAAAACGCAAAACATGGCAGAATATGTGAAAAACAGACCAACAGGCAGTAAATAATTTTTTAGGGGCACTTCTGCAACTCAAATAAAAAAACTCATAATAGACTGCAGAAATTCAATTGTATAGAGAAAACTATCAAAACAATTCAGATCAAAAAGATGATCTGGTGATTTTTAAGAATTTTTGCAAAGGAGCAAACAGATTCTGTTTTCTGGACAACATGTCACAACTTTTGATTTTTCTTGCAATCAGAGGCTAAACTTGGCACAAAGCTTGAAAATAAAGATACAATGATGTTGCTAGAGTAGTAATAAACATCAAGACCACTAAAAACTAAAAGTAAGAAACTCAAAGTAAAGATAACAAGGGTTGTCTCCCTAGAGCTCTTTCTTTATAGCCATAAAGATAGGCTTAAGATTTTAATGATGCTCTCATAGGAATAAGAGTTGAAAAACAAAAGAGAGCACCAAGAAGCAAATACCAAACACATTTAAATCTAACATGCTTCCTATGCATAGGAATATTGCAATAGAAGTGCAAAGAAATAAGCATAGGAAGGCAAAACAAGTGCAACTTCAAAAATTTCATCATGGAGAGAGGGAGCTTAATATCATTGAGATATGTGAAGCCATGTCTCCCTCTCTCATAGTAATTTTCAGTGGCATCATGAATAAACTCAACAATATAAGTATCACATAAAAAATTCTTATCATGATCCACAAGCATAGAAAATTTATTACTCCCCACATAAGCAAAATCATCAATAGTAGTGGGAGGAAACTCAACAAAATAGCTATCACACGAATCATTCTTATCATGATCCACTTTCAAAAATTTATTGTTTATAGCATAAGTGTCATCAAATTAATCATCATAGATAGGAGGCAAAGTATCATCAAAATAAATTTCCTCATCAAAACTTGGGGGGCTAAAATGATCATCTTCATAAAACATAGCATCCCCAAGCTTATGGATTTGCATATCATTAGCATCAAAGGTATTCAAAGAAGACATACTAGTAACATCGCAATCATGAAGAGTGTGCAAATAAAGTTCCATATGTTTTTTTTATTTCCTCTTCAAAAACTTCATGTCCCAATTCAAGGTAGAGCTCACAAAGCTCTCATTTTTTCCATAAGCCTAACTAGTGAAAATAAAAACAAGAAACGGAAAGATTTAATTGCAAGATCTAAAGATATGACTTCAAGCACTCACTCTCCACAAGAAATAGCTTCCTTGCGGGTGTGTGTGTGCCTCTTACCTTACTTCCTCGGCAATGGCGCCAGAAATAACTTGATGTATACGCACGCTTCTATTCTTGAAGACTATGTTGGGCCTCCAGGCGCAGAGGTTTGTAGGACAGCAGCAATTTCCCTCAAGTGGATGACCTAAGGTTTATCGAACTCAGGGAAGTAGAGGTTGAAGATGGTCTCTCTCAAGCAATCCTGCAAATAAGAAACTAAAAGTCTCTTGTGTCCCCAACACACCTAATATAACTAGGAGTTGTATAGGTGCACTAGTTCGGCTAAGAGATGGTAAAATATGGGTGATAGATGTAGCAAAGCAAGGAAATATAAATCTGTAATAAAAATTACAGGAAGGTAGCAAGTAGTAAACGTGAGCACAAACGGTATTACAATGGTGGAAACAAGGCCTAGGCTTCATACTTTCACTAGTGGCAACTCCCAACAACATTAACATAGTCTAATCACATGGTATTTTCCACTAGAACATGCAATGGATACGTACTCGGAGGTCATTCCTTTGTGATCAAGAGAGGACGAGAATTATGTAGGGCTACAAAAGCACACCTCAGACAAGTGAGTACATCAAATCCAATACATAGAAGAAGGGGAAACATCATGGGATCACCCTAGATTAACATAGCCTATGATCATGTAACACCCTCAGAATCAGTAACAGTAATCACTACAGTGATTCCACTGTTAGTGACCATTACTGTTGATGATCAATCCATGTTCACCTTTGATCATAGCTGTGTCAATTTCCAACCCGGATAAAATTTTCAAATTGGGTAAGTTATAAAACTTTGCTCCAAGAATTGTGGATGCCTGTCCATCAACTTGATCATGGTTAACCCAAATCAACCTTGGTCATTAGCAGAAGCCCAAGTCAAAGATGAGGATGAAATCAATGATGTTGGATTATCAATTTTCATGGAAGATTAAAATGAAAAATGAAAATCCTAGATAAACCAAAATGTTGGGATATGTCTAAATTTTTTGCCTAGCAATAACTAGGCCATGTTAATATGATGATGTTTATTTTAATTAAAGTGGTTAGGTAATAATAGAAATTAAACAATAGCTTGGGTAATATTAAACTACCATGGGATAATAATAACAAGTGGAAAATTAAAGTTTATTTAAAATTTATGAAACCATTTTTATTAAATACCTAATAACCAGTAGGTCACCTTACAAATGTGTTGGGGATTTATTAATTTGATTAAATAATACAAACAATTCAAAAACAGTAGCAAAGTAGCACATTTAATCGATTTAAAATTAAATAAAAATACAATTGAATTTGTTTGGGTCCACACTTTTTGTAGCAATAAAATGTATTGCAACTATAATGTTGGTATAGTTTTCACATTTTACAAAAATCAAATTGTTGGCAAGTAAAATATAAACAGTACACACAAAAAAAAACAAAAGAATTGCAAAACCTAAAAGAAAGTCTGGGGCGAGGCCACCCCTGGCCCAGCCCACCACAGCCACCCCCTCCCCTCCACTGGGCCCGGCCCAACCCCACCATCCCCACCACCCCTGTTCATCCCCCTTGCGTGGAGCGCATCCCGTCGGCCACGGCACGCCGTGCCGCCGTGGCGGCCATCCCGCGGCTGCCGGCGGCGATAAGAGGCTGCCCCTCCCTCCCCGTAAACCCTAGCCGCCTCCCCTCAGTTCTCCCTCCCCCCGCGCCCCCCTTTCCCTCACCCGTCGCACGGCCAGGCGCCGCGTCGCCGCGCCGACATGCTCGCCGCGGCCAACGGCGACGGCAGGCCAGGCCGCCGTGTCTCGCGGCTTCCCCGGCCTCCTCTTCATCTCCACACGAACGGAATTTAGACAAGGTCGTCCACGCCGAGCAGATCGACGACGTCTTCAAGCTTGGACCAGCCGGCGACCTCGCGCGATTCCGGCCACCGCACGTCGTCCCCGCTCCCATTGCCATCCTATACGCCCCTCTGGTGAGCTTATGCGCCACCACCAACCCTCGTGCTCGCCCCCTATCCGTGTTGTCGATGTTGTAGGCCGCCTTCGTACACCGTGGCCAGAGCTCACGCTCGCCGCACTTTGCCTGGCGCGCAGCTGCGCCCAGTGCGCTCCCTCGGCCTCGCAGTGCATGCTCTGGCACCTTGGGCCACGCCCAGGTGCGCGCCTGGCCGCACTCGGCCGCCTCATGGCCGCCCAACTGCAGCCCGCTCGCCCGGTCAGCTCCCGTGGTCGCCTCCATGGTGTTCCGACCGTGCCGCCGCGTCCCCTATGTGCGCACTCCTCGCCACATGCTGGCACCCCCCCCCCCCCCGCGCGCCCAGCCTCCCTGGCCGTCGGCCCCTCCTACTCCCCGGCTGCACTCGCTGCCGCTATGGCCTTCGCCGCCGGTGTGCTGGCCGGGGGTTGACCCCCCTGTTAAACAAAAACCGTCACCCTAACCCACTGACCACTGGGCCCGAGGCCACTAATCGCCTTATTTAGTTAGTAAGGGTTAATTAACACTATGTTAATGACATGTGGGCCAGCCCCTTTAAAATACCCCCTGGGTTTATTTAAAACTGTTAATTATAACATCTTACAATGACATGTGGGCCGAGGCTCTGTTTTAATTTAATAAAATGTTTTATAGATAATGTGAGGCTGACATGTGGGACCCACTGATCAGTTGACCAGTCAACCTTACAGGTGGGTCCCCTCTGTCAGGTTTGACCAGTCAACTCCAATGTTGTGGATAATGTTTATTTATTAAATAAAATAAATCCAGAAAATGATTTAAAATGATTTAAACTTTAAAATTCAATATCTTTTAAACCGTAAGTCAGATTCAAAAACTTTATACATCAAAATTGATCAGAAAAATATAACAAATAAGAATACGCTATCTGTTTGTCTACCACCCCCCACTAACATACCGAACATCGAACCGTCCCCCTCCGGACCGTCTGTCCGATGATTTGTCCGGTACTGTTAAAGTATTCGGATGAATTTATTCTGAACACGAAACTTGTTCAGAATAGTTTAACTAACCCGGATACCCCACCCATACGTTTGTCAGATGTCCATGACACCTCCGGCATGGTACCTTCCCCCTCCGGACACCCTATCCGATAATCACCGGAGCCGGCTTTTCATCCCCGGATGAATTCCTGCTCCGAGCATAACATGTTGCACTGCGTTAGAACACCGTAAACTTTGTGTTTGCCATGTCTTGTATTTGTATTGCTATTATTGTTGTGTATTTATTGTTTCTCCCCCCCTCTCTTATTGTCCGGTAGTCTCGACGCCCGCTGCCGATGCCCCTGTGATCGACTACGTCGACGACGATCCTACCCCTACCGTAGAGCTTCCACGCAAGCAGAGCCATTCTCTTCTCAGATATCGCCTACCTTTCCGTACTTTCTTGCACTAGGCATGTTTACTGTTGCTGCTACGTTACAATCCTATTCAATTGCATAGCCTGATTTTGTCGCCCCTTGTTGTACCTTCCTTATCCTATGATGCCTGCTATATCTATATATTATATTCAGCAGTGAGCCCTGCACATTGTTAGCTAGGATTAGATAGCGGGCCGTGACCACTCAGGGGAGTGAACACGGATACGATATATTAACTGTTATAGGTATGGTACAATGCAGACACCGCCTAAGGTCCCCTAGCTCGGCTCTGCCGAGCCACCATCAAGTGGGAGCTATCGAGGAGTAATCCTCGTACCTCCACTCGTTGTTGACTCTGTATAGCCTCTCTAGGTACCTGAGAAACGGTTTTCCTTAAAGGTAAGAAAGTCGGGTGACCCAACGGTGCCCGCGAGAGGTATTGCGTCGAGAACGACAGGGAGGGTACGACCGACGTTACTGGCGTGCTTGGCCCCTGCTCGTATCTCGCAGGAGTTACCAAACCACGAAAGTCGAGCTCTACCAAGAGCACATGCGAGACAAGGTAAGGAGATGGTTCACCTTGTCAGTAACCGCAGAGACTTAGTGGGACGACAGCGCAGGCACCGATGTACTGGTGGTCCTGACTGCTGTCGTTGACCACGGGTTAGTTAAGTCGAGGCAACGATAACGGTTGCCACGCAGGTTAATTAAAATGCTAAATGGTTCGGTGGATCTCTTGAGTAGCCTTTTGGCGTGTACGGACTACCTACACGTGGGATAAGGAGTGTGGGCTCCCCTGCATCGTAGTCTCGTTCGAGGGTCTTCAGACGTCAGCAGTATCGCGGGCTGATTGCCGGGAAGTGGTGTTGTCTTCTCTTGCTCGAGCGGTGTATTTGTATTTGCTTTGATTTTGCTTCACCGGCCAGTCACGCACCGTGCAGGAGTACGTTCGGGTTAGGGTCCAAAGCCCGGCGTACATAGGATATATAGTCCGGCGGATGACCTCTCTGTTGATTGCCGAAGGATGGGCTACTTTGTGTCGGATAGCTTCGGTGGGGTGTTCCCTCACAAGGTGTACGCCACCCTAGAGATCCGAGCGTTGTAGAGTCACGCCAGTGCACCCCTGCAGGGAAGATTAATCTATTCGAATAGACGTGTCCACGGTAATAGTTCGCTTTATGCTGAAGCTGGATCTTACCACTACGAACTACTACTATTAAACTGTATGGTTCCGGGTCTTCTTCCTCGCAGGGAGTCGAGGAAGGGAACTCGGAGGCATTATTATTATTAATCATTACAACTTACTATTATACAATGATGCAGCAACTTATGCTTCATTGTTATTACATTCATGTTATTGAACTATTGGCTGTTTCTCTTCTCATGCTGCAAGACACGTCAGAAGATGCTAGTCTGCGATAGGCCTAGCTTCTTATCCTTATTCTGATTTCTATCTTGCAGTCCACTATATACAGCCTCCCCTTTCCATTTGATACAATGCATAATGCTTAGTAGCGGACGTAAGACTCGCGGGTATGCTAGATACTCACCTGCTTTATTTTCCCCCCTTTTTGTTTTGCCTGATCGGCCGCTGCAGTCTGCGTTGGAGCCTTGGAGTCCAGGAGCAGGAGATCCCCGATGCCGACCATCGCTACGTGATGATCCCCGATGCCTTCTACGACGTCGAGTTCCCCGTTGACCAGGAGTAGTTTGGCGGTTCCCGGGCAGGAGGCCTCGCCTTTTTGATCCGTTGTTATTTGTGCTAGCCTTCTTAAGGCAACCTTGTATTCTTGTGTCTGTACTCAGATACTATTGCTTCCGCTAACTCTGTGCTCTCGAGCTGTTGTATTCGAGCCCTCGTGGCCCCCGGCTTGTATTAAACATCTTGTATTATTTTATTTGTAGAGTTGTGTTGTGATATCTCACCGTGCCACCCTGATCTTGATCGTGTACCTTGCGTGTATGATTACTGTACAAGGTCTAATTTTGCGGGCGTCACAAGTTGGTATCAGAGCCGACTGCCTGTAGGTAACCCCCTTCCAACTCCTTGGTCGAAGTTGAGTCTAGTCTTTGCAAAACTACTTTACTAACAGTGTCGTGTGGCTTATCGGCCCACGTCGCAAACTGGGTGGTATTAGGATCTCTTACTCCGTACCTTTACTCTGGGACTCTGATCTCTCTTCCTTTCGGGTTAAAGATTTTTCTAACTCTAACTCTAGGTTCTCTTGACTACTTCCTCCCGGAGAGCCTCGCATTGCAGATGGTCGCCTGATTCACCAGAAGATTCCGAAGATATTCCCTGGTGAATTCCCTAGACCCTTATGCCCACTACTTTATAATTCCCTGCCACCAACTAGTCCGTATGTATAACCACATACACCTTTAGTTCATCCATTCAATCCCAGTTGCTCTTGTGTTCACAAGATGCATCGAAATACTTTCTGTTGTTTCGGAAATCCTTTGAGCCTACTGCCTTGCAGCTTCTTTTCAACCTGCGGATAATTCCTCACATTTATCGAGGATCCGTTCATCCTAAGTGGTTCCTGTGATTCCCAAAATACTTTGAAATACTATTCGATCTCGCGACAATCCTCGGCAGCCTACTGCTTTGGGGATTCTTCTTACCTGCTTGCACTATGATTAATCCCATTTGTATTGTGATCTTCGATGCCCTCCCTTGGCATTGCCATTCTGATCTGTTGAATCATTGTGTGTGCTAGTGCACGCAATCATCAATTGATCCCTATGAATCCATTCTTCTGGCTCAGACGTCATTCCGGACATGAGCTGGTTCTCGGTAAATCAAACCTTAATTGATTAATCGTTAAGCTTCTATTCAACTTATTCTTGTTTGATCGATGTATCTGAGTCCGATACACCGATATGGAATTCATAATTCCTTTGTACTTAAGCATCGAATTATTCCGATGCTTCTATTTCCAATGCTTTGGCATTCTTTCTTCTTATGGTTGAGTACCGATACTCACACCAGACTCTCTGTACGCCACCTGACCTTTTTGGTGGATTACCGCCTACCGTCCCCTTGTGTCCTAAATCATTGACGAATTCCCCCTGATACAAAATTCCTTTGGCGAACGGTATCATCTGGTCCGTGTCATCATCCTTCTGCTTTCAAACTTGTATCTCTTGTTTCTATTGTTTGTCGTTGTAAGAACCCCAACTAGGGTAAGTGCTAGGGTTTGAGTTCTCCTTTGCATCATGTGAAAATTTCAAAAGAAATTCAAAAATGGGGAAAAGAAAAGCCCTGAGAATTTAAATAAATGGCCAGACAAAAACTTCTTCCAAAAATTCCTCTGGTATTTTTGAAAAGTCTTATAAATATGCATGATCACATATAAAGTGAAGTGGGTCCCACTGCATGCTCCAAGATTTCTCAAAAAATCCAAACAGAGCTTGGAAATTAATTAAATACCCTATTTGATTTGAATTTCAAATTATTTGAATTTCAAAAATCTGCAAAACTTGGGAGTGGCTAGATATATACTCCCTCCGTCCCAAAAAGAATGTCATGGTTTTAGTTCAAATTTGAACTAAAACCATGACATTCTTTTTGGGACGGAGGGAGTATATTATAATCCCAAATAAAAGTTTTGAAGGTTTTATAAAATGCCTTGCTATTTTTATTTGGGGCAAAACAGAAGACATAAAATAAATAAAAAGATAAACAGAAAGCAAAGAGAGGAAGAAGCCCAACTTACCGCACCACGGCCCAGCCAGCCCAGGCCCACCGCGGCTCCGTTGTCATCTTCCTCCCCGGGCACGAGCACACAGCTGCATGCCTGGCATGCCGTCGCCGCCGTGGCCGCCAAGGCCACGCAGCTGCTCCCCTCCCTTCTACTCGTCGTCGTGGACGACCAGAAGCCGCCCGCATGTGACATCCCCTCCCTTAATTAAACGGGATTAACCCCCGGAGACACTGACACCCGGGACCCACATGTGACATCACCCCCACGTCACCATGACGCAATAAAGAGAAAAGGAATTAAAATAAATCCAGAAATTGCAGAAAATAATTGAAACTTCTAAAATTCATAGAAAATTCATATTAACTCCAAATTGGACAAATAATATATGAAAAATGATCAGCAGAAAATAATCTATCCAAATATACAACTTTCAGCTATGTTTGAGTTGAATTTAAAATGGGACCAGTAGCTTTTGCTATTTGTTTAATGGCATTAATTCAAATGCTTTTCCAATTTGAACCATTGCAATGCAAACATGATCACTTGTACATCAGAGGCATATCACACACATGATAACATGGTTTACAATGATCAAACAATAGCAAATGCAATTTGGCTAATTTGAAAATCATATATGGAGTTTGAATTTGCATTCCAAATGCAATACACTTCATTTAAATTGAATGTGCCACAAATCAATACCCTTCACATCATGGAACAACTACATCATGTGTTTGTGCATTTACATTCAATGTTGCCCCCTCTTGTTGATGGTTGTGCCGGTAACAGTGCCTCCGAGACGGTGATCACCCCCGAAGGAGAAGAAGTTCGGTAAACCCCGTGTATCGTTAGCAAGGCAAGCAAACCCCATTGATCATGTCTATAAAATCCCACTTCCCTCTCAGTCTCGCTTATACATGATTAGGAGATCACCTTGGTATCGATTCTACCGCATAGTTGAACCCATATCCGATGCATGACCTATCATCTTGTCACAGTAGTAAGCAAACCACAATCCTAGCTGACATAGGAGTTGTTTGATATCATATGGCCCCTGCAACTGTTAAAGCTTATTGCATGCTTAGAGTTTACAATGAGGATACTTTTGATGTGAGTCGGGATGATAGTGAACATGGTGTTGATGAAGGTGAAACTGTGTTGGTGAATCTACCCTAATACAAGGTGATCGATGAGAGGTTGTGTAGGAGTACATAGTGGGTTGTCTCGTTGAACACCGCCTTAAGAACCGAGTTCTTGAATGGTAATCCAAGATGAAGAGTACAACCACACATTGGGCCCACTGACCCCTCTCGGCCTAGTACCTTGATCCGTGTTGACGTCCAGGAGTCACATTAGTTCGGGCCTTCCATTTGGCATATGCATAGAAAAAGAGTGAGTGGAAATGTTGCATCATCCTAGATATGTGGGTGGATCTGTGAGGCAGTGAAACCATATGTCAGAGGTGGCGTCTCGGTTGCCTACATTGTCTGGGTCCGTATCGTTGATCCGGCCGGACTCTCGAGTGGTGACAAACTCAGATAGTCGACTCCTGGAATAGACCGGTTGTGAGCGAAGTGTCGTGGTGAACATCCTCGTTGTCACCCCTTGAATGGTGACGAGACCTGGCGGTAACTGATGGTCATGTGTGTGTAGTTTACACCCTTGCAAGGTTAACAAAACTATTCGAATAGCCCCATCCGCGGTCATGGACTACTTGGAACCTGTACCTGATTATTAGACAACTTGAATGGATACTCTAAAACTCGCAAGATAAGCGTGAGTGCTATGGTGTGCTTCCTCGTGGGGAAGTCGAGGAAGTATCCATAGTGGTGTATTGGATGGTGACGTGTTAGTGAACTCGTGTACGCTTCTTACCTCAAGTCTGGTACTCGTATTACAGGACTAGCCAAGTCAATGATGGAACTTCTGCATGTTGAACCCCACCTCCTTTACCTTGAAACTTGAGCATGAGTAGTTTAGTTCTGATGTAAGTCTTGCTGAGTACGACTTTGTACTCACGTTTTCTTATTCTATGTTTTAGATGGAAACCCAGACCCCGATGGAGACACCTTCCTGAAGCTCGACGTTGACTAAGCTAGTATAGTTCCAGACAACAGTCTGGTCCCTCGTGGAAGGGAATGTATGTTTACAAGGCTTCTCTAAGCCATTTGTTAAACTTGTCTGTACTCAGACCTAATTTGGTTCCGTTGTATGATGTAATGTTGATCACAGACATGTGATCTTTGTATACTCTATGTGTAAGTCAATAAAGAAGTACTTTGTAGAGTTATGTGATGATACATGTTGTTCATACTAGACATGTGTGCTGCGTGTATGATTATAACATGCATGTCTTAGTATGGGTTTTCGAGACCTTAGTTGTGATCTGGCTGGCAGTCTTTTATACACCAAGTGTCCCTTAGATGTGCGCAGCTTGGGGCATCGCGATGCGATTGCTCGTGACTCTGTCACGTGCACACTTTGTTGTATGATCGAGCCCGCCCTAGACCCTGACTAAGTAATCGGGCTGGAGTCTGTTTATGTAAGAGTTATAATTCAGTCGATAATATGGTTGAGGCGACTTGTCTATGAGTATGGGATTTCACCACCCATAATCATTTAGACTTGTGAGCGGGCGATGAGGACCCATCTCAGTTGATCATCCGGCCTGGATGGGATGCCCCTCACGTACGATGCTTTCCGAGAGTGTTCTGTGCTTGGCCTTGTCTGCTTAGACAAGTGGGTACGGCTCTTGGCTCTCCATATGATTGAGTTGTGACTGGAATTACATACGCATATTCCGGGTCCCGACAGACTTGGTATCAGAGCAGGACTGTCTGTAGGATTATCAAACCCTTGGTCGAAGTCGAGTCTAGCATTCTATAGTTATATAGTTACTCTGGGTATAAGGGAACAACGTAAGGCTTCTTTTTCTCCTTACCCTCATCGATCTGAGTTCTGAGTCACCCTTATCTTTTCTACGGGATGATAGGACTAGGCTCATCTATGTATTACTAGAACATCTTGTTGTTTGCTTCCTTGTAGCCATAGGAAAGTTGTGTTCGGTTGTCTAGAGTCGTTATGCTTCCTATTTTGAGACTTCCTATGTAAGTGGTGTTGAAATGTTGTGAGGATTTCCAATTCTCTTGCAATTACAGCCGTTGTGCTGTCCGAGTCATTCCAGGTTTCTTCATAATCTGATGCAATTGCAAAATCCTTCTCTCCATTTCGGTTGTCCTTTTAGAAGAATTATTAGGTGGCATGCCCGACAGTTCTCTAGAGTTTGTTGTAGGTTTTCTTCTAGAAACCTATAGTGATTCATTTGCAGCTCTTCCTCCCACTTTAGATGTCTTCTAGCAAGAACCACACTAACCATCGTGTTGGGGTACTTTCTACTCTGACATATCTGTTGTAGCCCCTAGTAAACCTTGGTCATCCTCTAGGAAGCTATCCAGAGATCCAACCCCTTAAACCTAGCCACCTGACAGATGTGTAGAATTCATAGTGGATTTTATGCCAGGAACCGCACCAATTTCTAGACGCCCATATAGAATGGCCCCACATGAGTTAGCTGAGCTAAAAACCCAACTTGATGCTTAGTTGGCAAAAGGATTCATCCGCCCTAGCTCATCGCCATGGGGTTGCCCCGTTCTGTTCGTAGCGAAGAAAGATGGAACAGAAAGGACGTGCGTAGACTATCGCCCGCTAAACCTAGAGACGATAAAGAACAAGTACCCACTGCCCAGGATCAATGATCTTTATGATCAACTTGCTGGATCCTCTGTCTTCTCCAAGATGGATTTGATATTAGCCTATCATCAAATCAAAATCCGAAACGAGGACATTCCCAAGACGGCTTTCACTACTCGATATGGTCTTTACGAGTACACCGTCATGTCCTTCGGTTTAACCAATGCCCCCGCCACATTCTCGCGCTTGATGAATTCGATCTTCATGGAGTACTTGGATAAATTTGTTGTAGTTTATCTTGATGACATTCTCATCTACTCGAAGAACGAAGAAGAGCACGCAGAACATCTTAGGTTGGTATTGATGAAACTTCGAGAGCATCGCCTTTATGCCAAGTTCTCCAAGTGTGAATTTTGGCTACCAGAAGTGACCTACTTAGGCCACGTGATTTCTGCAAAAGGCATTGTTGTCAATCCCGAGAGAGTTCAGGCCGTCCTTGACTGGACTTCACCAGAATCGGTTAAGCAAGTAAGGAGTTTTCTTGGCTTAGCAAGCTATTGCCGCCGCTTCGTCGAGAACTTTTCTAAAAGTTGCAAAGCTTCTAACTGAACTCCTCAAGAAATATAAGAAATTCCAATGGACCCCCAAGTGCGAGGAAAGCTTTCAAGAGCTGAAAAGAAGATTGACTTCTGCACCCGTACTTGCGCCTCCAGACACCAAAAGGGATTTTGAGATCTATTGTGATGCTTCACGGCAAGGGTTAGGATGCATACTTATGCAAGATAGACATGTGGTAGCTTATGCTTCACGCCAGTTGCGTCCACATGAAGAGAACTATCCTACCCATGATCTTGAACTCGCTGACGTAGTTCATGCCCTGACAACTTGGCGACATTACCTCCTTGGTAATCGTTGTGAGATCTATTCCGACCACCAAAGCCTCAAATACATATTCACCCAGCCAGATCTTAATCTCAGGCAAAGACACTGGATAGAGTTGATAAAAGATTATGACTTACGAATTTCTTACACCCCAGGCAAAGCCAATGTCATGGCTGATGCACTAAGTCGTAAGTCGTATTGTAACAACCTCATGTTACAACAATATCAACCACTTCTTCATTAGGAATTTCGAAAGCTCAACCTTGAGATTGTTCCTCGTGGATCTCTTTTCAACTTGGTGGCGAAACCAACCCTTGAGGACCAAATCATAGTTGCCCAAAGGCGTGCACGAGGTGTTCGCCGGATCAAGGAGAACATTGCTAGCGGAGTTGCTAAATGTTTCTCCATAGATAGCAAAGGAACGGTATTCTTTGAAAATCGTTTGGTAGTACCTAAGAATAGAGATCTAAGGCGACTCATCCTCAAAGAAGCCCATGACACTCCCCTCTCGATTCATCCCGGTAGCACAAAAATGTACCGAGATCTACGCCAGAGATTTTGGTGGACTAGGATGAAGAGAGACATTGCTCGACATGTTGCCGAATGTGATGTTTGTCGTCGCATTAAGGCCGAACACCAAAGACCTGCTGGTACACTTCAACCTTTGCCTATTCCCGAGTGAAAATGGGACAAGGTCGGTATGGACTTCATCACCGGCTTTCCAAAAACCCAAAAAGGAAATGATGCCATCTTCGTGGTCATTGACCGACTTTCCAGAGTTTCTCACTTCCTTCCAGTTCGCGAGTCTATAACTCCTAGCCAGCTAGCAGACTTGTATGTCTCTAGAATTGTGTCTCTTCACGGTGTTCCTTTGGAAATCAATTATGATCGTGGTAGCCTTTTCACCTCTAGATTCTGGGGAAGCTTTCAAAATGCTATGGGAACTCATCTGTCCTTTAGTACAGCTTTCCATCCTCCGTCTAGCAGTCAAGTTGAAAGGGTTAATCAAATCTTGGAAGACATGCTCTGAGCTTGTGTTATCTCTTTCGAAAAGAATTGGGAGAAATCTCTTCCATTCTCCAAATTTGCTTATAACAATAGCTATCAATCTAGTCTGTACATGGCTCCTTTTGAATTCCTCTATGGCCGACGATGTCGAACACCCCTAAACTGGTCAGAACCCGGTGAAAGATAACTCTTTGTACCGGATATGATCAAGGAAGCAGAAGAGCAAGTTCGCATTGTTCGTGATCGATTGAAAGCCGCTCAGTCAAATCAGAAAAGCTACTATGATCGTCATCATAGGCTAGAAAGCTACAATCTGGATGAGAAGGCTTACCTTCGGGTTACTCCTCTGAAGGGAACCCAACGATTCAGTATCAAAGGCAAGTTGGCCCCACGTTACATCAGACCTTTTCGCATTCTCGCTAAACGTGTAGAAGTTGCCTACCAACTTGAACTACCCACGCACCTTTCCCGGGTACATGATGTATTCCATGTGTCACAACTCAGGCGTTGCTTCAAGGACCCCATCCGCGAAGTCGACCATGAAACGCTTGATCTCCAAGATGACCTTTCATATCGAGAGTACCCTGTTCGTATTCTTGATTCCGCAGAGCGTGTCACTCGTCGTCAGAAGATCAAGTTCCTCAAAGTGCAATGGTCACATCACTCCGAGAAAGAAGCTACGTGGGAAAGAGAAGACCGCCTTCGTGCCGAGTACCCCTCCTTCCTCCTGACGACTTCTGAATCTCGGGACGAGATTCTTTTGAGTGGGGGAGAGTTGTCAGAACCCAAACTAGGGTAAGTGCTAGGGTTTGAGTTCTCCTTTGCATCATGTGAAAATTTCAAAAGAAATTCAAAAATGGGGAAAAGAAAAGCCCTGAGAATTTAAATAAATGGCCAGACAAAAATTTCTTCCAAAAATTCCTCTGATATTTTTGAAAAGTCTTATAAATATGCACGATCACATATAAAGTGAAGTGGGTCCCACTGCATGCTCCAAGATTTCTCAAAAAATCCAAACAGAGCTTGGAAATTAATTAAATACCCTATTTGATTTGAAATTCAAATTATTTGAATTTCAAAAATCTTCAAAACTTGGGAGTGGTTAGATATATATATTATAAGCCCAAATAAAAGTTTTGAAGATTTTATAAAATGCCTTGCTATTTTTATTTGGGGCAAAACATAAGACATAAAATAAAAAAATAAAAACAGAAAGCAGAGAGAGGAAGAAGCCCAACTTACCGCACCACGGCCCAGCCAGCCCAGGCCCACCGCGGCTCCGTTGTCGTCTTCCTCCCCGGGCACGAGCACACAGCTGCATGCCCGGCATGCCGTCTCCGCCGTGGCCGCCAAGGCCACGCAGCTGCTCCCCTCCCTTCTACTCGTCGTCGTGGACGACCAGAAGCCGCCCGCATCTTCCCCCTCTCTCCCTGGCTCACCCCCCTCCCTCTCTCGCAAGTTCTAGCGCAAGCCCGAGTGCACGCCTCGCCGCTGTCGTGCCTACAAGCGGCCACTGGCCTCCCCGAGCTGCGTCTTCATGTCCACAAGATCCGCCAACGTCGACTCCTTCAAGCTGAGGTTCCAATTCAAGATCAGATGCACCCTAGGCGACGCCCGCATCGAAGATTCCTCCGTCGGCCGCCGCAGCTCCGGTGAACCATTTCGGCGGCACCCGTTCTTCCCCGGCCACAAAAAGCTCTGCATCGTGCTCCTGGTGAGCTCTTGGTCACTCCCCACTCTCTCGTGATCCTCCCCACGCCTTGTATCGTCGATCCCGTGGAGCAGTGTCTCCCGTCGCCGCGCCAAGTCGACGTCGTCGCGCCCTCCGGCGTCCCCTTGACCCCCCCAGTAGCTCCAGTCGAAGCGCGAGAGCGAGAGGCACCCTCTGGTGCCCTCCTCTGCCCCGCCCGTGGCCTGTGGCCTAGTCCGGCGAGGCGCCGCCGTGGTCTGAGCCACCGGCGTCAAGCCGCCGGCCATTAGGGCCCTAATCACCCCACTGATCCCCCTAACAGCCTATGACAGGTGGGCCCTAGCCCCTAATTAACCCCCTATGAATTTAATTAAACGGGATTAACCCCCGGAGACACTGACACCCGGGACCCACATGTGACATCACCCCCACGTCACCATGACGCAATAAAGAGAAAAGGAATTAAAATAAATCCATAAATTGCAGAAAATAATTGAAACTTCTAAAATTCATAGAAATTTCATATCAACTCCAAATTGGACAAATAATATATGAAAAATGATCAACAGAAAATAATCTATCCAAATATACAACTTTCAGCTATGTTTGAGTTGAATTTAAAATGGGACCAGTAGCTTTTGCTATTTGTTTAAATGGCATTAATTCAAATTTAATTCAAATGTTTTTCCAATTTGAACCATTGCAATGCAAACATGATCACTTGTACATCAGAGGCATATCACACACATGATAACATGGTTTACAATGATCAAACAATAGCAAATGCAATTTGGCTAATTTGAAAATCATATATGGAGTTTGAATTTGCATTCCAAATGCAATACACTTAATTTAAATTGAATGTGCCACAAATCAATACCCTTCACATCATGGAACAACTACATCATGTGTTTGTGCATTTACATTCAATGTTGCCCCCTCTTGTTGATGGTTGTGCCGGTAACAGTGCCTCTGAGACGGTGATCACCCCCGAAGGAGAAGAAGTTCGGTAAACCCCGTTTATCGTCAGCAAGGCAAGCAAACCCCATTGATCATGTCTATAAAATCCTACTTCCCTCTCAGTCTCGCTTATGCATGATTAAGAGATCACCTTGGTATCCATTCTACAGCATAGTTGAACCCATATCCGATGCATGACCTATCATCTTGTCACAGTAGTAAGCAAACCACAATCCTAGCTGACATAGGAGTTGTTTGATATCATGTGGCCCCTGCAACTGTTAAAGCTTATTGCATGCTTAGAGTTTACAATGAGGATACTTTTGATGTGAGTCGGGATGATAGTGAACATGGTGTTGATGAAGGTGAAAATGTGTTGGTGAATCTACCCTAATACAAGGTGATCGATGAGAGGTTGTGTAGGAGTACACAGTGGTTTGTCTCGTTGAACACCGCCTTAAGCACCGAGTTCTTGTATGGTAATCCAAGATGAAGAGTACAACCACACATTGGGCTCACTGACCCCTCTCGGCCTAGTACCTTGATCCGTGTTGACGTCCAGGAGTCACATTAGTTCAGGCCTTCCATTTGGCATATGCATAGAAAAAGAGTGAGTGGAAATGTTGCATCATCCTAGATATGTGGGTGGATCTGTGAGGCAGTGAAACCATCTGTCAGAGGTGGCGTCTCGGTTGCCTATATTGTTTGGGTCCGTATCGTTGATCCGGCCGGACTCTCGAGCGGTGACAAACTCAGATAGTCGACTCCTGGAATAGACCGGTTGTGAGCGAAGTGTCGTGGTGAACATCCTCGCTGTCACCCCTTGAATGGTGACGAGACCTAGCGGTAACTGATGGTCATGTGTGTGTAGTTTACACCCTTGCAAGGTTAACAAAACTATTCGAATAGCCGCGTCCGCGGTCATGGACTACTTGGAACCTGTACCTGATTATTAGACAACTTGAATGGATACTCTAAAACTCGCAAGATAAGCGTGAGTGCTATGGTGTTCTTCCTCGTGGGGAAGTCGAGGAAGTATCCATAGTGGTGTATTGGATGGAGACGTGGTAGTGGACTCGTGTACGCTTCTTACCTCAAGTCTCGTACTCGTAGTACAGGACTAGCCAAGTCAAAGCTGGCACTTCTGCATGTTGAACCCCACCTCCTTTACCTTGAAACTTGAGCATGAGTAGTGTAGTTCTGATGTAAGTCTTGCTGAGTACGACTTTGTACTCACGTTTGCTTATTCTATGTTTTAGATGGAAACCCAGACCCCGATGGAGACACCTTCCTGAAGCTCGACGTTGACCAAGCTAGTATAATTCCAGACAAAAGTTTGGTCCCTCGTGGAAGGGCATGTATGTTTACAAGGCTTCTCTAAGCCATTTGTTAAACTTGTATGTACTCAGACCTAATTTGCTTCCGTTGTATGATGTAATGTTGATCACAGACATGTGATCTTTGTATACTCTATGTGTAAGTCAATAAAGAAGTACTTTGTAGAGTTATGTGATGATACCTGTTGTTCATACTAGACATGTGTGTTGTGTGTATGATTATAACATGCATGTCTTAGTATGGGTTTTCGAGACCTTAGTTGTGATCTGGCTGGCGGTCTTTTATACACCAAGTGGCCTTTGATGTGCGCAGCTTGGGGCATCGTGATGCAATTGCTCTTTACTCTGTCACGTGCACACTTTGTTGTATGATCGAGCCCGCCCTAGACCCCGACTAAATGATCGGGCTGGAGTCTGTTTATGTAAGAGTTATAATTCAGTCGATAATATGGTTGAGGCGACTTGTCTATGAGTATGGGATTTCACCACCCATAATCATTTAGACTTGTGAGCGGGCGATGAGGACCCATCTCAGTTGATCATCCGGCCTGGATGGGATGCCCCTCACGTACGATGCTTTCCGAGAGTGTTCTGTGTTTGGCCTTGTTTGCTTAGACAAGTGGGTACGGCTCTCGGCTCTCCATAAGATTGAGTTGTGACTAGAATTACATACGCATATTCCGGGTACCGACAGTCGTATAGATTCGTAAAATGTCCCTATGGGTTGTATCTATGCTTCATCCATCTCTGTGAACCCAAATTTTATGCGGGTCATACTCTACTGGTGTTACGCCAGATAAGATTTTGAACGCTGCAAGCTCATCGACAACGAGAAGTGAATGAAAGGCTATGCATTGAAGAAGTGGGATTCGACCTTGAACCTTTGTGTTCATGCCCATGGATACTATGTAGAACTTATCATGAAAGCTTCTCGTAAAGATAATTAACCCCTTGGTATAAATTCATCCTGCATCTATGACCAAGACTCTTGTGATCATGGTTCTAATTATGATATTCTCCTTTGATTCCAATTCACAGACAAAATCGAACACTTGTCTTCTACAATTCAACGATCCAACTCAACTACTAATACGATGTACCTTCGAGTATTACCTCTGGTATCTCGAGGATATCATACCTTTGCACTAACCCTTATAAATTTTGATGAAACAATGCATATCCCTGTCATAGCCATTTCATGGTTCTGGGTTGTCGTCAACCAGGAACCCCGAATACTTTTGCTTCACCATTCCGTTTGCTTGATGTCACCGTTGTTCGAATATATATTTTTTAAACCTTTTGACATGATGTGTCGTGGTCATCATCGACATCTTGGCTTCTACCAAGTGTTAATTGAATTCATGGTGAGAAATACCATCTTTGCCCCTCGATGATTTGTGTTATCATCGGCAACATCCCTTGACTCCCTGCAAATACAAACTTAGTCATGTACATCTTGCTCTGCTTTCCCTTGGGAAAGATATACGTCTGATACTTGTGTATCATCACATTTTCCTTTCCATTGGTCTGTTTAACCTTTCTTGTACTGTATCTTATCTGAGCAGTGATAATTCTTTGCTTATGTAAACACTTCGGTGTACTACCTTGTGCATACAACCTGTTATGATTGTTGATGACTTTTCGGTAACCACCGATGGACGAGAACTTTGCCTATTGGTCCGCCTCGTCTTAACGAGAAGGACAATGGTTCTCTTCGTCCCTCGCCCTTGGCACTTATGTTCTTGCCGACATAGTTGACAAGTTGTTCTCTGAATTACCTTGCAACTTGATTGCATTGTTTGTCACCACCCTTCTTATTCAATGTGGGCCCATAACCCACAGTTCCACAGGATCGAAACCTGACTCTCTTGTACCTTTCCGTTCTCGAGATTATTCCTCTTGCTTGACCTCGTATGCAATTCATGAGTCACCTACCTTGCGATATTCAGTTCGATATCAGACTCAGTGCTTATGCTTGATGCTCTGGACCCCTTTTATCCTCCGTTATCATCGTAGAATGCTTGCATATCCTCTTGAAAACTTCTCATGCCTACTTTTGTTTCTCTCGATGTATCTCCCTGATCTTAACTCGTAAGATACTTGGTACCCCATTCCCTTGGACCATTTCAAATGATTAACCTTGTACCGATCCGTCCCCCCTTAAGTGCTATCTCCTAGCCTATTCGTAAGTACGATGGAGCCCCTGAAGAAAGGATGACAACTCGTCGAGATGCATCGATGCAGAGAAATGAAGACATCAACAAGAAGGATTAACTTATTCGAGATGGACAACAAGAACTAGAAGATTCGTTAGAATACGAAACCAAAGCTTTACCCCTTCCACTACCTTTTAATTCTCGGGAAGAGAATTCTTGTAGTGGGGGAGATTTGTAACACCCTCAGAATAATAACAGTAATCACTACAGTGATTCCACTGTTAGTGATCATTACTGTTGATGATCAAGCCATGATCACCTTTGATCATAGCTGTGTCAATTTCCAACCCGGATAAAATTTTCAAATTGGGTAAGTTAAAAAACTTTGCTCCAAGAATTGTGGATGTCTGTCCATCAACTTGATCATGGTTAACCCAAATCAACCTTGGTCATTAGCAGAAGCCCAAGTCAAAGATGAGGATGAAATCAATGATGTTGGATTATCAATTTTCATGGAAGATTAAAATGAAAAATGAAAAACCTAGATAAACCAAAATGTTGGGATATGTCTAAATTTTTTGCCTAGCAATAATTAGGCCATGTTAATATGATGATGTTTATTTTAATTAAAGTGGTTAGGTAATGATAGAAATTAAACAATAGCTTGGGTAATATTAAACTACCATGGGATAATAATAACAAGTGGAAAATTAAAGTTTATTTAAAATTTATGAAACCATTTTTATTAAATACCTAATAATCAGTAGGTCACCTTAAAAATGTGTTGGGGATTTATTAATTTGATTAAATAATACAAACAATTCAAAAACAGTAGCAAAGTAGCACATTTAATCAATTTAAAATTAAATAAAACTACAATTGGATTTGTTTGGGGTCCACACTTTTTGTAGCAATAAAATGTATTGCAACTATAATGTTGGTATAGTTTTCACATTTCACAAAAATCAAATTGTTGGCAAGTAAAATATAAACAGTACACAAAACAAAAACAAAAACAAAAATAGAAAACAAAAGAATTGCAAAAACCTAAAAGAACGCCTGGGGCGAGGCCACCCCTGGCCCAGCCCACCACAGCAACCCCGTCCCCTCCACTGAGCCCGGCCCAACCCCACCATCCCCACCTCCCATGTTCATCCCCCCTGCGTGGAGCGCATCCCTCCGGCCACGGCACGCCGTGCCGCCGTGGCGGCCATCCCGCGGCTGTCGGCGGCGATAAGAGGCCGCCCCCTCCCTCCCCGTAAACCCTAGCCGCCTCCCCTCAGTTCTCCCTCCCCCCGCGCCCCTCTTTCCCTCACCCGTCGCACGGCCAGGCGCCGCATCGCCGCACCTCCATGCTCGTCGCGGCCAACGGCGACGGCAGGCCAGGCCGCCGTGTCTCGCGGCTTCCCCGGCCTCCTCTTCATCTCCACACGAACGGAATCGAGACAAGGTCGTCCACGCCGAGCAGATCGACGACGTCTTCAAGCTTGGACCAGCCGGCGACCTCACGCGATTCCGCCGCCGCACGTCGTCCCCGCGCCCATTGCCATCCCATACGCCCCTCTGGTGAGCTTATGCGCCACCACCAACCCTCGTGCTCGCCCCTATCCGTGTTGTCGATGTTGTAGGCCACCTCTGTACATCGTAGCTCGCTCTCGCCGCACTCTGCCTGGCGTGCAGCTGCGCCCAGTGCGCTCCCTCGGACTCGCAGTGCATGCTCTGGCTCCCTGGGCCACGCCCAGGTGCGCGCCTGGCCGCGCTCGGCCTCCTCGTGGCCGCCCAACTGCAGCCCGCTCGCCCGGTCGGCTCCCGTGGTCGCCTCCATGGTGTTCTGGTCGTGCCGCCGCGCGCCCCCTGTGTGCGCCCTCCTCGCCACATGCTGGCACCCCCCCGTCCCGCGCCCAGCCTCCCTGGCCGTCGGCCCCTCCTGCTCCCCGGCTGCACTCGCTGCCGCTATGGCCTTCGCCGCCGGCTGTTAAACAAAAACCGTCACCCTAACCCACTGACCACTAGGCCCCAGGCCACTAATTGCCTTATTTAGTTAGTAAGGGTTAATTAACATTGTGTGAATGACATGTGGGCCAGCCCCTTTAAAATGCCCCCTGGGTTTATTTAAAACTGTTAATTATAACATGTTACAATGACATGTGGGCCCAGGCTCTGTTTTAATTTAATAAAATGTTTTATAGATAATGTGAGGCTCACATGTGGGAGCCACTCGTCAGTTGACCAGTCAACCTTACACGTGGGTCCCCTCTGTCAGGTTTGACCAGTCAACTCCACTGTTGTGGATAATGTTTATTTATTAAATAAAATAAATCTAGAAAATGATTTAAAATGATTTAAACTTTAAAATTCAATATCTTTTAAACCGTAAGTCAGATTCAAAAACTTTATACATCAAAACTGATCAGAAAAATATAACGAATAAGAATACGCTATATGTTTGTCTACCACCCCCATCTAACATACCGAACATCGAATCGTCCCCCTCCGGACCGTCTGTCCGATGAGTTGTCCGGTACTGTTAAAGTATCCGGATGAATTTATTTTGAACACGAAAGTTGTTCAGAATAGTTCAACTATCCCGAATACCCCACCCATACGTTTGTCGGATGTCCATGACACCTCCGGCATGGTACCTTCCCCCTCCGGACACCCTGTCCGATAATCACTAGAGCCGGCTTTTCATCCCCGGATGAATTCTTGCTCCGAGCATAACACGTTGCACTGCGTTAGAACACCGTAAACTTTGCGTTTGCCATGTCTTGTATTTGTATTGCTATTATTGTTGTGTATTTATTGTTTCTCCCCCCTCTCTTATTGTCCGGTAGTCTCGACGCCCGCTGCCGATGCCCCTGTGATCGACTACGTCGACGACGACCCTACCCCTACCGTCGAGCTTCCAGGCAAGCAGAGCCATTCTCTTCCTAGATATCGCCTACCTTTCCGTACTTTCTTGCACTAGGCATTGTTACTGCTGCTGCTACGTTACAATCCTATTCAATTGCATAGCCTGATTTTGTCGCCCCTTGTTGTACCTTCCTTATCCTATGCTGCCTGCTATATCTATATATTATATTCAGCAGTGAGCCCTGCGCATTGTTAGCTAGGATTAGATAGTGGACCGTGACCACTCAGGGGAGTGAACACGGATACGATATATTAACTGTTATAGGTACGGTACAATGCAGACACCGCCTAAGGCCCCCTAGCTCGGCTCTGCCGAGCAACCATCAAGTGTGAGCTATCGAGGAGTAATCCTCGTACCTCCACTCGTTGTTGACTCTGTATAGCCGCTCTAGGTACCTGAGCAACGGTTGTCCTTAAAGGTAAGAAAGTCGGGTGACCCAACGGTGCCCGCGAGAGGTATTGCGTCGGGAACGACAGGGAGGGTACGACCGACGTTACTGGCGTGCTTGGCACCTGCTCGTATCTTGCGGGAGTTACCAAACCACGAAAGTCGAGCTCTACCAAGAGCACACGCGAGACAAGGTAAGGAGACGGTTCACCTTGTCGGTAACCGCAGAGACTTGGTGGGACGACATGGCAGGCACCGATGTATTGGTGGTCCTGACTGCTGTCGTTGACCGCGGGTCAGTTAAGTCGAGGCAACGATAACGGTTGCCACGCAGGTTAATTAAAATGCTAAATCGTTTGGCGGATGTCTTGAGTAGCCTTTTGGCTTGTAGGCACTACCTACACGTGGGATAAGGAGTGTGGGCTCCCCTGCATCGTAGTCTCGTTTGAGGGTCTTCAGACGTCGGCAGTATCGTGGGCTGATTGCCGGGAAGTGGTGTTGTCTTCTCTTGCTCGAGCGGTGTATTTGTATTTGCTTTGATTTTTCTTCACCGGCCAGTCACGCACCGTGCAGGAGTACGTTCGGGTTAGGGTCCAAAGTCCGGCGTACATAGGATATAGTCCGGCGGATGACCTCTCTGTTGATTGCCGAAGGATGGGCTACTTTGTGTCGGATAGCTTCGGTGGGGTGTTCCCTAACAAGGTGTACGCCACCCTGGAGATCCGAGCGTTGTAGAGTCACTCCAGTGCACCCCTACAGGGAAGATTAATCTATTCTAATAGCCGTGTCCACGGTAACAGTACGCTTTATGCTGAAGTTGGATCTTACCACTACGAACTTCTACTATTAAACTGTATGGTTCCGGGTCTTCTTCCTCGCAGGGAGTCGAGGAAGGGAACTCGAAGGCATTATTATTATTAATCATTACAACTTACTATTATACAATGCTGCAGCAACTTCTGCTGCATTGTTATTACATTCATGTTATTGAACTGTTGGTTGTTTCTCTTCTCATGCTACAAGACACGTCAGAAGATGCTAGTCTTCGATAGGCCTAGCTTCTTATCCTTATTCTGATTTATATCTTGCAGTCCACTATATACAGCCTCCCTTTCCATTTGATACAATGCATAATGCTTAGTAGCGGACGTAAGACTCGCGGGTATGCTAGATACTCACCTGCTTTATTTTCCCCCTTTTTGTTTTGCCTGATCGGCCGTTGCAGTCGACGTTGGAGCCTTGGAGTCCAGGAGCAGGAGATCCCCGATGCCGACCACCTCTACGTGAAGATCCCGGATGCCTTCTACGACATCGAGTTCCCCGTTGACCAGGAGTAGTTTGGAGGTTCCCGGGCAGGAGGCATCGCCTTTTCGATCTGTTTTTATTTGTGCTAGCCTTCTTAAGGCAACCTTGTATTCTTGTGTCTGTACTCAGATACTATTGCTTCCGCTAACTCTGTGCTCTCGAGCTGTTGTATTCGAGCCATCGTGGGCCCTGGCTTGTATTAAACAGCTTGTATTATTTTATTTGTAGAGTTGTGTTGTGATATCTCACCGTGGCACCCTGATCTCGATCGTGTACCTTGCGTGTATGATTACTGTACACGATCTAATTTTGGGGGCGTCACAGATCACAATCAAGATCACATCATGGGAGAGAGCATTAACAACATAGCTACTCTAGAAGACCTCGGCACCGAGGAGGAACTACTCCCGCATCATCATGAGGAGGAAGCAACGTCGATGGAGGTGAATCCGGGGGCACTTCCCCGTCCCGGCAGAGTGCCGACATAGGAATTCTGGTCCCCCGAAGCTTGTTGGCAATGGCGGCGGAGATCGGAATCGCTTCTGGAAAAAGGAGTTGCGAAATCAGGATTTTTGTGTGAGGTCGTAAATATAGGCCAAAGGGGAGCCTGAGGGGGGCACCTCAGTCAGGCGGGTCCTTGGTGCGGGTCCCCCTGGCCACGCCAGGAGGTCGCCTAGGGGTTGTGAGCCACCCCTTGACCTCATCCTCCGACTGGAGGACTCTTCCGGTGAACTAGAATTTGGGTATTTTTTGGGAATTTTTCGAGCACTTTGATTTTTCACCTTTTTCTGCAATGCACGGACAAAACAGACAGAAACTGGCACTGGGCACCAGGTTAATAGGTTAGCTCTCAAATATGATGTAAAAGACATGAAAGCACATCAAAACATGTAGCAATATCACCAGAAGAAGAATGGAACAAGCAAAAATTATAGATACGTTTGGGACGTATCAAGGCAGCAGCTCTTTCACCACGCGTGATGCTTTGCATCTTGTGCAAAATAGCAATGTGATTGCTAATTGTGAACTCTTGTGCATTTCTTGATACAACCAGCAAAGCAGATTCCTCCTCCGCTTGCTTTCTTTTGATCTCAACGTACTTCTCCATCACTCCGAACATGGCATCTTCATGCTTCTTATGGGCTTCTTAGGTTCCTTCCGAAGCTTCTTGCCAGCAGCATCTCTTTGAGCAGCAACATCTACCCCAGCTTGAGTAGCATCCATTGGAGGAGCATCCATTGAAGGAGCATCCATTTGGTCGTAAAGAATTTGCAAGTCATCATTCAGATCAAGAGAGAAGGCAGGCCCTTCTCTTTCAGCCAAGAGAATTAGTAGCAAGCATGAGGTACGGCCAAACCAAAGCCGATGGAGGAAAAAATGAATTTAAATTGACAAGCAAGTTACTAGCAGTATAGTTTCTGTACAGGGCATTTCGCAACTACTATAAAAGTACTGCTATAGATGTCAATTAAGCATTGCAAACAATCTGAAAGCGACCAAATACTATGTCACCTCAAAAAAAGATGCAAAAAATAAATTTCAACAATAGCATTCTGCCCGCAGTATTTCAAGGACACCATGCACATTATAGGAATATCTTTGTCAACTAAATCAGATCACACTTATCAGTAAAAAATCAGGATAAAACCATACTGGAGGGAGACATACTTTGTCAACTAGGTAACTAGGAAGCAGGAAATTTCACAAATTGAAATGTATCCATGCAATCCAATCGACAAAGCAAGTATATCAATGAGTAAAACAGAGGATAAACACAATTGTTTCAATGAACATCAGAGAACAGTGAGCAGCAACTGGAATGAGCAATAACCATACATTAGTAATTAGACATTCACCACCAAATCAGATAACAGTGAGAAGCAATCACCTAAAGCCATATCCCATACTTGTAATTGCTAAGTTGAACATAGTATAGTTGCCAAGAGAAACCTCTCTGAATATATAGTATAGTAGTTGTCAAGCAAACAACAAACGACTATCTAGTGCTATTACTACTGATAACTAGCACCATGAAACTAGGCTTACAACCCAAATCAAGCTGGTGATCGCCGCAGAATCGCTTTCATGCATCATTCCCCTCTCCTCGGCCGAAGACTTGTCAGGTGCCATGACCAAGCCTTCTCAGGTACACAACTGTAAACTGGAAACCAGCCAGTGCGATGACCCACCTTGTCCGCGCCGAGCACCGTCGGAGGCCGGACTAGGTCGCGCACGCACGGACGCACGAGAGGCGGCGGCGTTGCCTTAACCCTAGATTAGAGTGGGCGACACGGAGGGAGAGAGGGGACGGCACGGACGGACTCACCGGAGAGAAGGCGGCTACTTCAGGGAGGGCCGGCGACTGCGTCTTGGAGTCGAGGAGTGCGGCGGCCATGTCGGGGCGGCGGCATCGTCTTTTCCTTCGCTTCCGCGTCTCTGGAGACGAGGGTTCAGAAGCACGCAATTTCTAAGGGCGTGTTTGGTTCGTTGTGTTGCATCTGCCTCGCATCCACCATGCAAAATCTAAGTGTTTGGTGCCGCCGCCGTCCTTTACCCAAGCGCAGCCGTCCTCTCCCCAAGCGCTGCCGCCGCCGCCGTCCTCCTCCACGGAGCGCCGCCCCGAATCCATCTGCCCCGTTCTCTACCTAAGCGCGGCCATCCTCTTCCCAAGCGCCGCCGCCGCTGTCCTCTACCCCACCGCGGCGGCCGCCGCCGCCGTCCTCTACCCTGGTGCGGCGGCAGCCGCAGCCGTCCTCCTCCACCGAGCATCGCTGCCCTGAATTCGTCCCCCTGTGTTGTTGTTTTCTCTTCCTTTCGTATAAATTTCAGGTACCTCATACAGTCATGTCATACAAGCTCACCAAGCAACCATCTTGGCTCAACTGTGCATGAGCTTAACCAGGCCAGGGTCACCTAGGTTCCTCCATGCAATGCAGCCAAAACTCACCCGGGCAACCAAACACGCCCTAAGGGAACGAAGGGGATCAAAACGGATCAGCCCACGCAAACCTCTCGTGCCAAATGGGCCCTTGGGGAATTCAGAGTATTTTGTCCCACGCGAGGAAATTCTCCTAGAAAACCATTCGAACCCCGAGTGCCAAACGAATCCTGAAGGTCGTCATGCTTTCCTTGATGAATGAAACCAGCAACTAGCTCTGTTTTTTCATCAAAAATAAATAAATATCGCGTGACCAAACCACCTGAAGGAGACGTTGCGGCGATTAATTCGGTCATGCCGCAGCAGAGGACCACCCCAACCCAGCCTGCCGATCGACTGCCAACATTGATTCATCAAGACCAGCATGATTAATGGACACATGGAGTAGGCTGCCGCATTGCTCATGTGTGGCCTGGCCACCTTGCTGGCTCCTCCACCGCACTGTCGCTCGCAACGCCACCACCGCTTGCTCGCTCGCTCGGGGTACGTACGTACGTACGTATAGATCACACCGGTCGGTCTACGTACGTAGGATCGCAAGCAGACAAGCGCGCGCGTGCACGGCGAGAGCAACGTACACGCATCGTATCGTACCGTGTCGGCGCCATGGCTCGCCCGCTCGTGCCACCCAGCTATATATCCCTCCATCTCGTCACCGGTCCTTCCGAGTGGGCGCTGTCCTCTCGGCTCCATCAGCTCAGCTCCACCGTCACTCACTCGGGCACCGTCGCATCGTCACGATCATGCCGACCGACCTCTCCGCGTCGTCGTCATCATCGCCATCCTCGTCATCCGCCGCGGCGTCTCCTCCACCCGGCGGCCCGCGGAGGCCGGGAGACGAGCACGAGAAGAGTAGCGTCGGCGTCGGCGGCAAGCCGCGCCGGCGGCTGGCATCGATCGGGCCGCGGGCTCGGTGGGCGCGGGAGTGGGACCGGGCGTACCTCCTGGCGTGCGCGGCGGGGCTCATGGTGGACCCTCTCTTCCTCTACGCCGTCTCCCTCAGCGGCCCGCTCATGTGCGTCTTCCTCGACGCCTGGTTCGCCGCCGCGGTCACCGCGCTCCGGTGCGCGGTCGACGCCCTGCACGCCTGGAACCTGCTCACGCGCCTCCGGACGGCGTGCGCTCCGGCGGAGAAGGACGACGGCGACGCCGACGCCGACGAGGAGGCGCAGCGCCGCGTGGTGCCGGCTCGGGCGCCGAGGCCCAACAAAGGGGCCGGGCTCCTCTTGGACGTGTTCGTCATCCTCCCCGTGATGCAGGTCGGTGCCGTGCGCCCATCCATGCGGTGTTTGTTTCAGATGTTGTTTAATTTATCTGTTGATGATTTGGTACTATGAAGAAGAAGCATCTTTCACATGCAAACAACTTTGCAATGGCCCCTAGTGGAGTGCCGGATTAGATCGCCTGTCCAAAACATTAGGAGATTGGAGAATTCGGAGTCTTTGAGGCTGCAAAGAATGTCTTCAGCCCATTCCGTGGCATGTCGCCGCATCAGTGGCATTGCATTCTGGCAAAGGTGCATGTGATCCACTGCACCTATCTCCGACCACGAACAGCTAGTCTGCGAGCCGGGCAGCGAGGCTGAGGCTGATGCTACGCTCTGCACGACTGCGCCTAGCAACGTGCAAGCAATGCATCCGTGGTAAACATTTTTTACACGTGCAGTAGTACTACATTGTACTCCCTCCGTTCCGGTTTATTAAGCCTTAAGCAGCATAAGCATGTCCCTTTTTATAAGGCATTGTCTTGGAAAGTTATATGCATGCATCATTTTCATTGGTTACATGAGAAGTTATTGTTGTTAGTCCCATTGCTAGAAAATAAATATACCGCATGCAATGTTTTTCATTGGCTGCATGTGAAAACTAGCATATGAGAGAATGCATTGGAAATGATATAAAGTGATTAATGTGAGCAAATTACTATATACCTTGGTACAAGAGAAATGGTCTTTAGCCCAATAAACCGGAACGGAGGGAGTAGTAATGTACATGGTGTCATGGTGATGGACACGACGCGTACTTGGTGGATTATCCGCATTGGGCCATTGCCGGGTCGACGGTTTACTAGCATGTTTGAGGCAACTAAGCATTCAATGCAGATTCAAAGTTTGTTGCAGAATGAATGTTGGCGGTAAGGCCCCACCGATACGTGCCACCTGCCCGATATTTTCCTCAGCTAAGCTTTCTTTTGCTAATGCGCACAACATACGTACAGCGGCGCTAAAATAGCGTAGCGCTAAAATAACTGATTTTTTGTCCCGCGCGCGCTGTATCCTCCTTCAGCAGGCGCGGAAAAAAAGCGTGCGCGCGCTGCTGTTGCGCTAGGTTGGGCGGCAAATCTCCCGCGCGTCGTGGCGCGCGCTACAAAAGCCGCGCGTCGCCCGCGCCCAACCGTCACACGCGCGCACCTGGAACGTTCCCCTTCTTCTCTATCCCCTTCCTCGCGCGCACACCGCCCAACCGCCACGCGCCCCGCCGCCATGCCGCCTCGCCGGTGCAGGCCTCCGGCTTCACCGGCGTGCGCCCGCGCCCGAACGGGCTCTACTACGCCGAGATCCGCACCGCCGGCTTTCGCCTCACGCTCGGCACCTTCAACACGCCGGAATAGGCGGCGCGCGCGTACGACGCGGCGGCATGGCGCCTCGGGCGCCCGCGGCGGCAGATGAATTTCCCCGAGACGGAGACGCTCGAGGAGGCGCAATTCCTCGCGCCACCACCGCGCCTCATCACGGAGGAGGACCGCCGCCTACATCGCGAGGCGCAGCGCCGCCTGCTCATCGCCGAGCACGACGAGCGCACCATGGCGAGGTGGCGCGCGGAGTTCCCGCAGGATGTGCAGGCGGAGCTCGAGTTCTACCGGTCGAGAAGGGCCGAGCGGCGCGCCTACCGGAAAGATCGCCGCCGGCGCAAAGCCTTCATCAACGCGCAGCTCGCGGGGCCGCAGACCATCGACAAGGACGATCCGAGGTGGGATGACCTGTGGACGCAGTCCGAGGACACCTCCTCCGATGATGATGATGAAGCGTAGAATGTAGCTTCATTTGTAGTTTGTAGTTTTAATTTCTGTTGAACGCAATGTATTTTCTGTTTGTCGCGGTTTAATTTTAGGCTATTTTCTAGATCTTGCAATCAATCTGTTTGTGCGCGCGCGCGTGTTTGCGCGCTGTAGGATGCAGCGTCTGGTGAAGGCGCGTTTACAGCTTCTGGGAATGGCCGCTCGAAAATGGCACGCGCAAAGCTTCTACAGCGCGCTGGTTCGGCGTTTTACAGCGCGCTATTTTAGCGCCACTGCTGGAGATGCTCTAATTATCAGTGTATGCATGGGTGGTGGTGGTGCAGGTGGTGGTGTGGGTGGGTCTGCCGGCGATGATCCGCGCGGGGTCGACGACGTCGGTGATGACGGTGCTCATGGTGGCCTTCCTCTTGGAGTACCTGCCCAAGATCTACCACTCGGTGCGCTTCCTCCGCCGGATGCAGAACGTCTCCGGCTACATCTTCGGCACCATCTGGTGGGGCATCGCCCTCAACCTCATGGCCTACTTCGTCGCCGCCCACGTACGCTCCGTCCTCCTCCCCGTCATCATCCATCCATCGGTCGTCTCACCTTCTTCTTCATCGTACACGCGTGCACATGGCATGGGCCTCTTCATCGTCACTGGCATGTTGCTGCAGGCGGTGGGCGCGTGCTGGTACCTGCTGGGGGCGCAGCGGGCGACCAAGTGTCTCAGGGAGCAGTACTGTGACGGGCGCGCCGGCGGCTGCGCGGCGACGGCGCTGGCGTGCGCCGAGCCGCTCTACTACGGCGGCACCACCGGCGGCGCGGGCGTGGCCGCGGACAGGCTCGCATGGGGCGGCAACGCCAACGCCAGGACAACGTGCCTCGGCAGCGGCGACGACTACCAGTACGGCGCCTACAAGTGGACCGTCATGCTGGTGGCCAACCCCAGCAGGCTCGAGAAGATCCTGCTCCCCATCTTCTGGGGCCTCATGACGCTGAGCACGTTCGGCAACCTGGCGAGCACGACGGAGTGGTCGGAAATCGTCTTCAACATCGTGACCATCACCGGCGGGCTGATCCTGGTGACCATGCTCATCGGCAACATCAAGGTGTTTCTGAACGCGACCACGTCCAAGAAGCAGGCGATGCACACGCGGCTGCGGGGCGTGGAGTGGTGGATGAAGCGCAAGGCGCTGCCGCAGGGGTTCCGGCACCGGGTGCGGCAGCACGAGCGGCAGCGGTGGGCGGCCACCCGCGGCGTGGACGAGTGCCGCATCGTGCGGGACCTCCCCGAGGGCCTCCGCCGCGACATCAAGTACCACCTCTGCCTCGGCCTCGTCCGCCAGGTGCCGCTCTTCCAACACATGGACGACCTCGTGCTCGAGAACATCTGCGACCGCGTCAAGTCCCTCGTCTTCCCCAAGGGAGAAGTGGTAACCCCACCAACTCATCAACTCCATTAAAACTGGCTCTTGGTATAAGTGGTAACCAAGCAACTGAAGTACTGAACTGGTTTTTGGTAGATCGTGAGGGAAGGAGACCCGGTGCAGAGGATGCTGTTCATAGTGCGGGGGCACCTGCAGAGCAGCCAGGAGCTGCGAAACGGCGGGACGAGCTGCTGCATGCTGGGGCCGGGCAACTTCAGCGGGGACGAGCTGCTCTCGTGGTGCCTGCGCCGGCCGTTCCAGGAGCGGCTGCCGGCGTCGTCGTCGGGGCTGGTGACGCTGGAGAGCACCGAGGCGTTCGGGCTTGAGGCGGCCGACGTCAAGTACGTGACGCAGCACTTCCGCTACACCTTCACCAACGACAAGGTGCGGCGCAGCGCGCGCTACTACTCGCACGGCTGGCGCACCTGGGCCGCCGTCGCGGTGCAGCTCGCCTGGCGCCGCTACAAGCACCGCAAGACGCTCACCTCGCTCTCATTCATCCGCCCCCGTCGGCCGCTGTCCCGGTGCTCCTCGCTCGGGGAGGAGAAGCTGCGCCTCTACACCGCGCTGCTTACGTCGCCAAAGCCCAACCACGACGACGACTTGCTCTAAGACTTTTAATGGAGTTGTTGTCAGAGCGTCGCACCTAATTCACCAGGGACCGGAAGAAAAAATAAATGCCACGTCCAGATTCCCGTCGACCGAGATTTGTGAGAAGGATGTTAAGCTCCAATGAACAAGCCAATGTTTAGCCTCCATTTCCAGCGAGTGAAAACAGTTCAGTTCTTGAACTATATGGGTGCCTCAAATTTCATTTCACAAGCCAAATGTATCGTTCTACGGCTGAAAAGGATGAATCTATTCAAATAAAGAGGAATCTGACCGTCACTTTCGTGTATTCTCATTCTCATGCAAGAAGAGCAAACATGCGTAATGAATGAGATTCAAATAAGCTCATAGAATTTTGCCGGAAACAAATTCAGTTAACTTGTTCTCTCATCATCTCTACGAGGTACACCTGAATGACGCAGGTGTATTAAGACAAGATATAAAAAGGATATTCGTTCGACATTATCGTACCAAAAGCGTATCTGGCAAGAACAAAACCTTGCTAAGCTATAGGGAACTGAGCTCTCAAAATTGTGGAACATAACGAATGGTGCTGCATGATGAAGGTGCACCCTCAGATGGCAAAACAAGAAGAACTACGCAATCCAGACTTCAGTTTATAGGCTGCTGGAGTCCCTTCCAAAGAGGAAACGCCTTCCCCAGTCAGTTACAACAAGCATCCTTGTGCGCCAGCTGAATTGTTTGCTGTATTAAGGAATAGAAACAAACAACCATTAGAACCAGAGCATGAAATCAGTCAAAACCTTGGAGAAGGAACAAAGCATACTGGAGAGCGAGACTCACCTTGCATAGACAGAATACCACAGCCATTGAGTGCTGTGGCCTACATGTACCCAATCACCAGGCAACTGCGCAGCTGTTTGCTCTCCACCCAGCGGAGCAAACTGACCAAGATGCCTGTACCTGTACAGGCGCAATTTGGGATGATCAATTATAGATATGGAAATGGAATTCTTCTATTCCAATTCTCAAACAAATAAGCGAGTTTTTGATTTGGGACCATCAGTGGAATGGCTTAACTGCTAAACATATATCTACAGAGCTTTACTAGCACTTAATGGTGAAAAAAAATTCAGAATTACATAAGAAAATTCGATGACAGTATTTTCACTAGTCCCACTTATAAATGCAGTGTTTGAGAATATACCTGAAAGGTTTGAAGCGATGACGCCCTGCGCCCCTGATCCTTAAAGGGCCTTCAGGACTTTCTTCACAAGAATTCATCCTATTGAAGCAATCTGCAAGATAAGCTCCCTCTTGTGCAGCAACCTGATCCATGGAAGAACCATTAAGACATCCTTAGCATATCATCAATGCTGAAGTTGTTTTGCCACTCTACATGGTGGGCAATATTGAGTTGCTATGTCATACACATGAATTACCTGAGCTGTTGCTGGGAGCATCTTCACTTGCGAGTCCACTTGAGCAAGGGCTTTTTTGAATTCTTCGATGTTCAGTTCTTCTGACTCCTTATCTTTCAGTAGGTCATTGAAGCCCTTCATTTGGTTGGTTTTAAGATATAACTCCACCTGTGGGTACCTTTGATAGATATCGCCAAGAACATTTTTTATTTTCTTTACAGTTAAAGTGCCAGAATTATCCTTGTCTGCTACCCGGAAGATTGCATCAACATCTTCCTGCAATGTACATTAATATTAATCAAACACAGATGACTGAGATGCTGAAATACCATATAAGGTACAAGCATGTGCTAGTTGTCACTACACGTATTGTTTTGTTTAAACAAATGTACTAGTAGCATTTTTCTATAGGGGCATATCTAAGCACTAAGATGCTAACAAGCTAAACATCTCCACCTCAAAAGAGAAAGAAAGGATACTCCTGTCGATTGAAGCATCATACCAACAAAAAGTATTCCCCGAAATCTTAAAAGTGTTACCGCTATATAAAATTCCCAAGTACAACTCAAATCTTACAATATATGACAAGAACAAAAGGATTTCACACAAAGTTGTCAGGTTGCAGCTTCGGTTAAATATTCTGTTAGACATGCCATATAGAAAGTCTACTGAAGGAAGAACTTAGCATCTTCACACACCAGATATTAATCATTAGTTCAATGGTTGATACTGGGCACTATAAACCAACAAAAACTTACATGAGTTGGATCAAAGTTCACTATAAACCAACAGTTGGTTCAACCAACTGTGATCCAGGGGATCTTAGCTTGTCAGTCAGCACAATAGATGAAACAAATCTGGTGGTACGAGTGTATGTGACGCATGCACCAGAAAGTATGGCAGAAATACACGAACTATTAAAATAAAATTCTACAGTTGTATAAAAAAAATCTACACCTCAGCATAGCAAGGTAAACATAGCAGAAGCTAGACAAATTTATTGAAAGTAAAAGGTACAAAGGTGCTTCTTATAATAAGAAAGACACAGGTTCAGATAACAGAAATACAGAATGATGTCATAACAGGAGTTATATGACTGTTACGGACTCAAAATGATGCTTTCAAATGATTAACGCACATACCATCACTTTTCTTTGAGTTATAGTGGCACAGTCACCAAGTGCATATACATTGTCACATCCCTGAACCCTAAGCCACTCATCAGTTGCTAGCACACGCCGGGTTGCCTACAAAAGTGTATTGAACATCTTAAAATGTGACCAGTGAAATATGCTTTGTTATGTCTGCAGACCGAGATATACCTGACCAACTTGCTTCATGAAATCCATAATTATGGGACGTGTTCCAATTCCAGTGGACCAAACAGCCAGGCCGTAAGGAACAGCAACCTCTCCAGTTGCAGGGTTACTCATGGTTATCGTCTTATCAGAAACCTTGACAACCTTAAAATTTGTCTTCAAATCTATACCTTCCCTCTTGAACTTATCCTCAGCGAAATGGGTGATTCTTTTGTCAAACCTGCATGAAACATGAATACAGAAATTAACACCACATCTACAGTATGTTTAATGTATGTGCTAGCGCTACCAAAAAAATTCTAATCAGTCGAATATCAAAGAAATGACAAAGTATTGAAGATGTCTCAAGGGTCTTACATCGTAAGGATATGATCTCCAGCTTCAATTACTGAAATATTCACATACTTCTTTACATCAGGATACAACTTTGCCAAGTCCTCATTGACAAAGTCATGCAACTCTGCAGCAAATTCTACCCCAGTCGGGCCACCACCAATAACAACGAAATGAACGTTCTTCTTCCGCTCTTCCTCAGTAAGGTTAGGAAGGGAAGCTTTTTCAAAACATTTCATGACACTCTTCCTGATCTTTTGAGCATCTTCTACTTCCTACATAATAACAGATTTATCAAGTTACATCTAAATGTACAAGGAATTAGCTGCTTTGCGATAGAATGTAACATGAAAAAATATTTGCACTCAAGGACACATACTAAGCCTAGTTGCATGCATAGTGCACAGCAGCACACAACACATAGTTATGACGATGAAAGGACGCCAAATAGATGCAAGCTGCTATCGTACTACAGGGGACAAGGGCATTGTTTGATTGGAAAAAAAATGTCAAATGGATTCTATCGCGTTCCATTGATGAACAAAGGTAAGTTAAACAGAGCAGAAGGCACTTAGTTAATTGATCAAGGTTTAGTTTGGCATAAATCAAAAAATGAAAGTGCAATTTTGTATCAAGGTTAGTTTTATTCATCCATCTAATGACAAATAATACAGGTACTGACCTTCAGGAAATGGCAATTTTCAACAACTCCTGGGGTATTGAAAGTATTTGGTCTAGCTCCAACAGTTACAACAAGGTAATCATAATCCACAGCAAAATCCCCACTGCTATCACCATTGGTACCATCGCCTGCTTTGCAATGGATCTTCTTGCTTGCTGGATCAATCTTGTAGCACTCTGCTTCCCAGAATCTGAATGCACCACCTCTCTGCAAAATTGTACACAACTTTACTGTCCTAACTCTTCATATGTCAACGACATTGCTCAAAATGGTGCAATTTATGTGAAAATAGAAATTGATGCATAATAGAAGTAAGAGTACTGATGTACTATGCTATAACAGTACCTTTCTCACAATATTGCGAATTGGCTCCACAATGCTACGTGGTTCAACTGTGCCACAAGTCACACTCGGCAACAAAGGAGTGAACATAAAATAGTTACGAGGTGATACCACATGGACATCATACAAAGATGTGTCGATATTTCTCAAGAAACTTGCACCTGCCCAACCAGTTCCTAGTATAACCACTTTTTTCTTGCCCGTTCCATCACTAATTTGAAGAACACGGTTATCTTGGCAAGCATAACTTAAAGTGCCAACTCTGCAACGAGGTTGAAAAAAGTGTGTCAGAATTCTGAAATAAAAGTGATGTACTTAAACGAATAAATGCTTTTAGCAATTCTCTGACTTATAAGATGATAGAGCTATTATAGAAGTAATTACTGTAATTGGTAAGGGCCTTATTCTAGCAACAGGATACCGTGGTTTGCAGGTAAGGGTTATCTTACTAACTAGATTGTGCCAACATAACACTACAACATCAATGGGTCTAAAATCATTGTTTACTGTAGTAGATAGTAATCATACTGTACTCCCGCATAATCTAAAGCACATATCAGGCATATGGAAAATGATACTAGTATTATACATCTCCCTGAATCTGTATGGGCAACAATATTTAAGATTGTGTAGTTATAGCTAATACGACACCCACTTCTTACATGATTGCTTTGTATACAAGTACTGCAAGAAGTCCTGATGCCACACATTACAAAATTCATTTAAAAATAACAGTCAGATTATCATAATATTATCTGTGATAGCCTCGGTGTTTTCAGCACTAAATAATAAGAAATCTGCTGTAGTAGGTTCCTACTTTGAAAAAACGACTCGATGAACCCAGCTTGAAATTTCAGACCGGAGATGGAAATGGAGGGATATTAAGTACACGATACCTCACGAACACAATACACAACAGAAAAGCAGATCTGTTTACTGCCTTTTACCAAGCAGATGAAGAAACTATTCAGCACGTTTTCCATATTGGTTTCAACAAACGGAGGCATTGACGAGTTAACAAAGCATACATGGATCTACAAGTAATATTATGACCTCCCGAGGGGCAAACGCGAACATCGATAATGCAGTATTGAAGTTGCAGGTGATCACCTGAACAATTCGTCAATAAACAAAACAATCAGCCCGCTGAAATCTGCGGGTTTTCGGAGCCTTTCCGCGGAACTATAAATTAAAAAAATGATCTAATCGAGTGCCAAAAGGTGGCAAAATTCGTCGAACCACCAAAGGGCAGGCCGCGCAGCTAGCGCACAATGCACAACGACGAGGCGGCGCACGTACGGATCGATCAACGCGAGCCATGGATCGAAACATGAAGAGGGGGTTGGAGATGGGAGGGGAGACGGAGCACGTACCCCGCGGTGAGGATGACGAGCCTCCTCTGCCAGCGCGGCGTGCGGCGCACGGCCTCGACGGCGCGGCGCAGCAGCGGCAGCCCTCCCGACGACATTGGCGCGGCTTCGATCTGTGTGAGAGCGGGGCGGCGGTGGGGTGGGATAACCAAGGCGGAGGGGAGGAGCGGGGTTCGCTCGCTTCCGAACACGCGGCGGCGGACGAGGAGGGAAGACGAGACGTGCGCCTTCTCGCTCTCGGTGCCTAATTATAGCGGAACCAACCAATGGTTCGTGCCCGGCGCTTTTTTCGTTTCGGTCCTCCGCGTAGTGAATGAATTGCGCCTTGGTCTGCCACCGGCGAATGACGAGCTCTGTCGCAGGGGCACGGTTTGAAATACTGTATTACTACGGGCGCGAATCGGCGAGAGGGACGCGGTACAGCTCGCGCCGCGCTTGCTTTCCTTTCCCGTTCGGTCGCAGCTAGCACGTACGCACGCCGCGGGGTTCCCCCTCGACACCGTAATCCGACGGCGCAGCGCTGTCGAACCACGTGCGTGGACGGCTCGATGGTCGTTGGACCGGGATCGGGTGGAGAGGTTTGGCTTGGGACACAAGAAAGAAAGAAGGAAAGGGCTGGCAGGGTACAGGCGAGCAGCGGGGAGATATTTTCGGCAAGAGTTGAGTGGCTTGCGGCGGCCCAGCTGTACAGCGCCTACTACTAGGGTTATTTATTTTTCTTTTCTAGCCCTGGCTTGATTCTGAGGCAATATTCGATTGCATAATATTCGTTTACCATGTATATGGAGTATATTGCCAAGATATAGTTGCTCTCCACTACTACCAATTCTTTTAACATGCACACACTCCACCTCATTATGCATGCCACATCACCCTTCACTATCATATTTCTCTCAACATGCAAGCATGTCACCTCATCATCCAACATGCATGAGAAAAACCCACCTCAATATGCCACTATGCATAATAAAAACTCACATGCAACATGCATGCATGGGAATTTTTATTTTATTATGATATTTATATTAAATTCATATATTAGTTTAAAACTTACTATTATTTTAAATATACATGCTTCATTTAACCAAATAATTTTACTGAAATATTTTATAAAAATGTTTCGCAACAACGTTGCGGGACATCATCTAGTTACAATAAGTTGATGAGTTTCCCTAAAAGTTGGTGAGTGCCAAAAAAAACACGTATTATTAGAATGTAGTAACTCCTCATTAAAACTAAGATTTATAACGAGATCGTCCTATATATTGGGACGAAGATTCTCTATAGCTTAAGTTGCCTAACTTTTTATGATTGACATGTGGGTCAATTTGTCATGGGACCCACATAATCAGCCACCAAAATGTCACATGATTTAAGTTAGAGAATACACGTTTCATATATTGTTTTTTGTTTATTTGTAAGATAGCTAAGAACTCATGTGAAGCGATCTCATATATTGTAGTAGGAGTAGCTAGTTTTTCAATGGGAAAATATTCCATTCAACCGGTTGATTATATTATCGCGTCGATCGCGTGTGAAGCTATCGGATCAAACCTGGCATAACCACACACGTGTACTAATGGATAGCGCCTTGGTCCCATGTGTGTTCTGTTATGCATGGATAAAACATCATGACCGAGTGATTCGCTATCTCATTTGTACGACACGATGATTAGTAATTTTTCTTCAACATCATCCGTATTGTAAAAAAATCTCGCAACAAGGTCTATGTTGCAAGAAAACAAAGATAAAAACTTATAATTTTTTCACATCATTTTATTGCAAAAAGTTCTTCTACAATGACATCCATGTTGCAAAAAGACGTAGTTGCAAACTTTTTTTGCAACAACAATCATGTTGCAAAAAAAATTGTAATATGAGCCCTATTGTAATGAGTTCTGCAACATGACCTTTGTTGCAACGCTAAAAATGGTGCTAAGTTGCGTAATAACGCAAACTCTAACGGCCTGTGTGGCAGCAGATCTTTTAAAAAGATTCACCGGTCGACGCGTAGAACTCCCCTTATTTTCTGCATTAGGTGTCACAAAGGACTCACGACGTTGGATCACTTGACCTCCCTTCACAACATGTGCCATGTTGCAGTAAGTACTTTGTTGCATAGGGTCGAGCGGAACATTAACTTTGTTGCAAATCGTTTGGATTCTATGTTTAAGAACAAACAAAAAAACAATGTTTTGATTTTTTTTAGCGGTAAAAAAATGCTTTGGTAGTTACGCAACATGGTCCTTATTGCAAGATTGATTGCAACACTGTGTGTTGCAATTTTGTGGGAACGCGGGGAGAGACATCCCATGATTCTCTTTAACTCAATCCAATGGATCATCTACCGGCGGACGCGTAGTAGTGTCCTTTTTCAATAACAAAAAAATGGCAATGCATGTCATAGTCGTGCAACTTGTCGAGTTCATGGACGCAACATCGAGAGGTGTGTGAGCACAGTGGCCAGCCATTGGAGAATGTCACATGTGGCTTGAAGATTTGCATTTCCTTGATATCCTCTCATAGTAGTTGTTATCGACATAAGCAAACTGGTTGCATGCACCAGCAGTTGCATCTTCTTCGATTGGTACGTGCCTCACCACGAGTGATCTCCTCCTTACCGTGGCAAGGTTAAAGAAAGGACATTGGTGGGTGATGGAATGCTTTCAAAATCAAATCTCTTGAGTGAGACAAATGAGAGAAAAATTCTAAGTTAGAGGTGATGTGCGTAGATCTACAAAGGGATGCAAAAGGCGAAAGTGGATATTTGCATCACTACCAGTGTTGGAGTGTGAAAGCACAAGGAACAAATAGGAATATATACCATGTTAAGCCTGCCAATGACGGAGGTGAAACCTTCAATGACAATGATCAAAGGTATCCCCTTTGTGATGCGGATAGTGGATAAACCTATTTTACCCTTCCTTTTGGGGGGTCCCAACTACTTCTGCGAAAGAAATAACTATTTTCTCGAGTCGTTGTCGAGGAGTCTTCTACCTGAACAATTAGGTACCTGCACACAGTCACATCTCTTATACTTGCCTCGTTACTTATACTTGCTTGTATTGCCGCTTGCTAAAAAATCCCAAGAAAGTCTTTGTCGTTATCCTTGTATTTCGCTATCATGGCTATTTCTTCACTTGTCATTTCCTCTCCCAAGCTATAAGTGCTTAATTTTAAACAAAGGGGTGGAGAGAGTTAAAAATATGCTTGGTATAGAATTCGTGATGCTCAAAATAAATCTACATGTAAGCAATCTAGTACTATCCTTCTTAGAAATTTCTATAAACTACTTCTAGGTAGAGATTTGTCCTAGACACTATGACGGGGGGGCCCAAAATCGACGAAGGGGGAGGGGTGGAGGGAGAGACAGAGAGAGTTTGTTCCCTCTTAATTAAGCTCTCAATCCAAATGGACACATAACGACCAGCCCCCGCATCGCCCCTCTGTGGCGACACGTGGGGATTTCCACCGGCGCCGCCTCCCTCCGCCCCGTCCCCTCCCCCCCTCACCTCACCGTCGCCTGAGGAGCTCGTCGGCGAAGCCCAGCCGGGATCCAGGAAGGGCGGCGGAGGGGCGCTCTCGATGTGGCTTTCGGAGCGGATCTGGTGCCTTAAATTTGGCGTTTAGGCGCGGCTCGGCGCGCGGGACGACCGCCGAGGATCTCGTGCGGGGCTGTCTATCGGGTGGTTGGGCGATGGCTAGAAGCCTGATGGTGGCTGGGTAGCGCACGCACAGGCCCGCGCGGTCGAGTCTTGATACGTCCCAAACGTATCTATAATTTCTGCTTGTTTCATGCTTATATCGGTGACTTTGCTACATGTTTTGCTTTACTTTCATAACTTTTTCCACATATTTGTACTAACCACTAACTCAGTGCCCTAGTGCCAGTTTCTGTCTGTTGTTGTCCATGCATTGCAGGTATTTCCCAATATTTAAAGTGCTCGGAAAAATCCAGGAAAATATATAAAAAATCAGCAGTCGAGAAGCATCCAGAAGACCGAAGGAGAGCCGGAGGGGGATGGCCCCCCTCCCAGACGGCCACCTGGCGCGAGCCATGGGGAGGAAGCGCCAGGGACCCGCCTTTCACCTATATTTATCCCTCAACCTAAAAACACCCGAGAGGTTCTTCGTCACGCAATTTTCACCACTATTTCGCCACCGCCGCGATCCTGAGATCGAGATCGCTAGAAGACCCTGTCCCGGCACCCTGCCAGAGGGAGGATTGATCTCCGGGAGCTCCACCACCATGAGCGCTTTCCGGATGTGCCGTTAGTAGTCCACCTTGGACCATGGGTCCATGACCAGTAGCTATGTGATGTTTTCTCTCCAATCTTGTGCCTCAATTCTTAGCCCTTGTGAGTTGCCCTACATGATCAAGGCATCTATGTATTATTTATGTTGTTACTATGTTGTATTTGCTGGGATCCGATGAATTATGAGATTATGTTCAAATTGTGATGAGTAATATATTTGGTTTACCTTTTATGTTTTAGTTCTTGAGTATTCTTGCATGTTCTTCGTTGCTATTTATTGCTTTGGCCAAGTAGTAGATTGGAACTCCAAGAGGGAGCGTTAAGCATGATTGTGGGTTCATGCCCCCCGATGTCTAGCTTGAGTGATAGAAACATGAGACTAGGGGATGTGTTGTTGCCACCAGGGAGAAAACAATGGTGCTTGTAATTGCGGTTTCAAGGATTGTTTATCTTACGCATAGTTTGTTAATGCAGTTGTCTGTTGCTTTGAGTTTACACTTTGGGTGGGGCTCGCAACTTAATACCAGTGAGATGTTGATGGAATGGATGTGGATGATTACTTCTCGCCCTTCGTTGGTTACCCCAAGTGGAAGGTGAGATGTAGGCTAGCAGCAAATTTCCCCTATGAAGAGGATAGGGTTTGTCTCCCGTAGGACTCCGACAATGATAAGTAGGTGGGTCAGCAAGTGATGCGCCGTCTGAAAAGAATCACTTGCTTCCCTTGGACCTGCACACGACGCAAATAACTTTCCTCCCAACGAAGTTCTGAGAGGTTGTCAATCTCTCAGGTCTTGTTTTTTACAAAGGATCAAACACAAGGGATAATGATAATGATAATAGAAGCTGAAAGTAAAAGCTAGAAAGTAAATGAACTTGGAAACAATGATGAGAATATGGACCGGGGCCCCGTGATGTTCACTAGTGATGTCTCTCTCCCAAAAGACGATAAAACTGCTACGCGAGGTAAACAAATTACAGAAGGGCAATTGACAGGATTATGAACGCACCGCAATGCCAACTATGCTACAAAGAAAGGAAGAGGCTCAAAAGCATGGGCAGTACGCCAAAATAAGTAGACCAAAATCCATCTGCATCTACTATTAATCATCCACCTTGAGATATCTATCCAGAACAACTCGCTGGTATTAAGTTGCGAGCCCCACCCAAAGTGTAAACCCAAAGCAACAGACAACTGCATTAAAAAGAACTTTGCGTAAAGTAACCAATCCTTGCAACCGCGGTTACAAGCATCGTTGTTTCCCCCTTGTGGCCATAACACATCCCCTAAACTCATGTTTCTATCACTCAAGTGTGTCATCAGGGGGCATGTACCCAGGATCGAGCATGACGTTCCCTCTTGGAGTTACTACCTACCACTTGGCCAAAGCAATAAACAGCAATAGAGAGCATGCAAGAATTACTTCAGAACAAAAATACAAAAGATAAGAACCAATTATATTACTCTATCACAATCTCAACATAATCTCATAATCCATCAGATCCCATCAAACTCAGCATAGCAAAAGAAGAAAGATTACATATGTGCCTCGATCATGTAGGGCAGCTCACGAGGTCTAGACCATGAATAACAAAGAGGGGAGGAGAACATAACATAGTTACTGATCACAGACCCATGGTCCAAAAAAAACTACTCACGGCACATCCGGGAAGCGTCCATGGTGGAGGAGAAGCTCCCGGAGGTCGATCCCCCCTCCGGCATGGTGCCGGGAAGGGTCCCGACGGTGCTCCCGATCTTGGAAGCGCGGCGGCGGCGGAACATAGGCGAGATTTCAAAAAAGGGTTCTGTCTTCAGAGGTTTCTCGTGACGAAGATTTAATAGGCGAAGGGGGGCAGCCAGGGGGCACCAGGAGTCCAGGCGCCCCCCTGGCCGCGCCAGGTGGCCTCCTGGGCACCTGGTGGTGTCCCCCCGGCCCTCCTTTGGGGCTCTGGAAGCTTCCGGTACGCTGATTTTTTATCTAATTTTCCCGGATTTTTTGAGCGGTTTTTATATTGGGAAAAACTGAAATAGAAAAACAGCAGAAAACAGAAACTGACACTGGGGTGCACTGAGTTAATAGGTTAGTCAAAATATGATAAAAAGTGTATGAAAGTGTATCTAGATCATAGCAATATCACACAAAACATACATGGAGCAAGCAGAAACTATCGATACATTTGAGACGTATCAGATGTTCTGGATAGATATCTCAAGGTGGATGATTGATACAGAGTGGCAACTCTCCTCGTTGGTTACTCCAAGTGGAAGGTGAGATGCAGTGTAGCAGCAAGTTTCCCTTAGCAAAGATGCTAAGGTTGAGTATCGAACCAGTAGGACTCCAAGAGATACAAGTAGGTGTCACGGCGCTTGACGTGGACCTGCACACAGATACAAATAACTTTGCTCCCAACGAGTACAGAGGAGTTGTCAATTCCTCCGGCCTTGCTGTTTACAAAGGATCAACGCAAGAGATAAAAGTGGAACTGAAAGTAAAGACTGAAAGTAAACTAAGGGTGTAAACAATAATGTGAAGATGGACTGGGGTCCCGTGATTTTCACTAGTGATGTCTCTCTCCCAAAAGACATTAAAAGTGCTAGCGAGGTAAACAAATCACATCTGGCCAATTGACAGAATTATGAAGGCACCGCAATGCTAACTATGATGCAAAGAAAGGAAGGGCTCAAAAGCAATGGGCAGTACGCCAAGGTAAGTAGACCGAAATCCAACTGCATCTACTACGAATCATCCACCTTGAGATATCTATCCAGAACATCTCGCTGGTATTAAGTTGTGAATCCCACCCAAAGTGTAAACTCAAAGCAACAGACAACTGCATTAAAAGAACTTTGCGTAAAGTAAACAAGCCTTGCACCCGCGGGTACAAGCACCGTTGTTTTATCCCTGGTGGCAACAACACATCCCCTAGTCTCATGTTTCTGTCACTCAAGCTAGACATCAGGGGGCTGAACCCACAATCAAGCATAAAGCTCCCTCTTGGAGTTGCAAGCAAACTACTTGGCCAAAGCAAAATACTGCAACGGAGAACATGCAAGAATTTACTCAAGAACAAAATATAAAAGAGAAGAACCAAATATATTACTCATCACAATCAGAACATAGTCTCATAATCCATCAGATCCCAGCAAACTCAGCATAGCAACAACAGAAATTACAAAAGTACCTCGATCATGTGAGGCAGCTCACGAGGTCTCGAAAGTGGAAGCACAAAGAGGGGAGAGGTACATCACATAGCTACTGGTCACGGACCCATGGTCCAAGGGGGACTACTCACGGCACATCCGGGAGGCGTCCATGGCTATGGATGGTCTCCCGGAGGGGGTTCCACCTCCCGGCAGGGTGCCAGGGCAGCTTCTCCAGGCAGCCCCGATCTTGAAACGGCGGCGGCGGCGGTACAGAGGCGAGTTCGCGGAAAAGATATCGATATTAGGGGTTTCCACCCCGAGGGCTAAATATAGGCGGAGGGGGGTGTCGAGGGGACCCACCAGGCAGCCAGGAGGCCTCCTAGCGCGGCCTAGGGTGGGGTGGCTCCAGGGACCCTCCTGGTCTCCTAGTGGTGGCCCCCTCCGCTACCTTGGTGACTCCGGAAGCTTCCGGGTCGCTGATTTTTTATCTGATTTTTCCGGATTTTTTGGAGCACTTTTAATGGCCGGAAAACCTGAAATATAAAACAGCAGAAAACAGTAACTGGCAGCTGGGTGCACTGTGTTAATAGATTAGTCCAAATATGCTCAAAAGTGTATGAAAGTTCAAGAAAAACATGGCAAAGTCACACAAAACATGCATGGAGCAAACATAAATTATAGATACGTTTGGGACGTATCAATGGTTAGTGAGTAGATGCTGATGAATAAATGGCCTACTTGTCTTGGCGTACTACCCATACGATTGAGCCTCTATCTTTCTTGTAGCATAATTAGCATTGCGGTGCGTTTATAATTCTGTTAATTGCCCAGCTGTAATTTGTTTACCCAGCATAGTTATTTATCGTCTTTTGGGAGAGAGGCATCACTAGTGAACATCGTGGGACCCCAGTCCATATTTCCACCATTGTTTACACCTCCACTATTTACTCTTTTATTTCCTTTCCATTGCAATCACCATCATTATTCCCCTTGCGTTTTGATCCTTTGTAAACAACAAGACCGGAGAGATTGACAACCTCTCTGACTCGGTGGGAGTAAAGTTATTTGCTTTTGTGTGCAGGTCCAGGTCAAGTAAGCAACCTTGTTTGTAAACGGAGCCATTGTTTTCTTGTCACCTACTTGCAGAACTTGGAGTCCTACTGGTCAGTTAAACCATGGTATCTTCACTGAGGGAAATTTGCTGCTATCTACATCTTAACCTTCCACCTTGGGGTAATGATGGCACGAGAGATTATAATAGATTCTCGCCCCTCGTTGGTTACCCCAAGTGGAAGGTTGAAATGTAGCTAGCAGAAAATTTCCCTCGGTGAAGATACCAAGGTTATCGATCCAGGAGGACGCCAAGAATCAACAAGAAGGTGGTGAAGTAAGTGACGCGTTGTTTACTTGATATCACTCGCTTAACCTGGAACTGCACACGACACAAGTAACTTTGCTCCCAACAAGTTCAGAGAGGTTGTCAATCTCTCCGGCCTTGTCGTTTACAAAGGATCAAACAAACGTTGGAAATAGTGATGGTGATTGCAACTGAAAGGAAATAAAGCAGTAAAGAGTTGAGTTGTAAACAATTGTGGAAACATGGACCGGGGGTCCCATGATGTTCTCCCAAAAGACGATAAAATTGTTGGGAATGTGCCCTAAAGGCAAATAAAAATATGTTTTATTAGCATATTCCATTAGTTCATAATAAGTTTTATACTGTGCTATAATTATATTAAGAGGAAACCTTAATACACGTGTGGTATACAAACAACCAGGTCCCTAGTTAACTCTTGTATACTATTCCATTGGGCATAGATGATCAAGGTTTCCTGATCATGAGATGTGAACAGTCTATTGACAATGGGGTCGTATCATTGGGAGAATAATATGATGAACACACACCCACCAGAAGTGTTGCAATGTGATCAAGTCACATAAGTTCAACAATCCGATAACTATAACGTAGTGACCAGATACTTAGACCGTAATGATCATACGTAATTACTGTCTATTAGGATGCCTTGATTTGCTACCCACCGCCTGACTGAAATATGTTGGCCATAAAGGTGTACTTCAGGTATTTCGAATAGATACGTTAATGAGTATGCAAATAGATCAAAGAGGGATTTGTCTATTCGAGTGACGGATAGGTACTCTGGGACCACTCGGTGATATTACATCATAAAGATTGCAATCATGTGACTATGTCACGGGGTTGTAATATCACAGGAACGAATAAACATGTTTGTCGGTAACGAGGGTGAACTAGGTATATTGGATGCCGACGATCAAACCTCGGAAAAGCAAAGTACCGCAGGACAAAGGGAACAGGAACAACGTTAACGGATCCAACAGCGATGAATTTCATTCGATGGAAGAGCGGGGGCTATCAAGGATTGTAACTGTAACAACCCAGATTTCACAAAAATTAAAAAAATCATTTTCTGCGTGAATTATTTGATTGTCTGATTTGCTTGCGGTGTTCGCATCCCCGATTTATCGATCGGCGATTATTCCCCCCTCTTATCTCGTATCGGACGGAGACCGACCCTTTCCACCCTGACACTCGACCTTTGCGACTCCGGGTTTCACCCGATCACCGTCGCAAAAACCGGCACAAGACCAGCCGTGGCCAACGGAACGAAAAACCCCGTTTAATAAGTAAACGGGATATTTTACAGCGCGCTGGAAAATGTTCTCGGAATGGTTCCAGTGCGAGGTGAACGCCGCCGGCTCGACGCGCTTATCGCGCAGTTTGAAGTTTTACCTGAATCGGAGGTCCTGCGGACCCCCGGCGGTCAGACACGTAAACACCGCGCGCGCGAGAGAAAAACCGGGGATGTTTTTGCAAACGGCCAGCCACCTGGGCTACATAAAGACCACCACTCTCCCACCCATTTCTAGGGTTTCCCATAGCAAAAAATTGCAGCCACCACCCTCCACTTTGCCCCAATATACCCCAAAATATCCCCAATTTCGAAACCCTAGCCTAGATCCGTTTGCAGCCGTTCGATCGCGAGATCGGAGGGCCGAGAGCGCGCCACATCACCCCATCTCTCCCACCTAGCCCACCTTCTCTCTCCTCTCTCTCCAGCCCGTGGAGGCCGACCGCCACGCGCACCCGCCGCCGGCAGCCGGCCAGCAGGCCGCCGCCTCGCTCCGGTGAGCCCCCTTGGTCGCGCCTTCCTTCTCCTTCTCGTCTTCACCTCCTCCCCCTCTTCCCTGCAGGAGCACTGCCTCCGCCATGGTCGGTCGGAGGCGAGCCCGAGCCCGCGCGCCGCCGTGCCATGGCCCAACCGTGGCCGAGCTCCGCCGCCAGGACCCGTGTCGGTGCCCCCAGCCTCCCGATCCGCGCCGCCTCACACCGGATCCGCCCTCGTCATGCACCGGGGCGCCGCTCCCTTGCTCGCCGGCGTGCGCAGCACCGGTGGACGGCGACGCCGCCGCCTCCTGCTCGAGGCCGAGCAAGACGACGGGGACGCCCACCTGGCCGACCTCCTCCCCGTGGCCCGTCTCCTCTGCGAGGCCCAGGACGCCATAGCCCAGGCACCGAGCCGGCCCACCAGCACTGAGCCGAGCCGGCCTGCCTCGCCACCGCCTCCAGGCCGCCAGTGGGCCTCGGCCCGATAAGGTCTTTTTTCTTTTCTTTTTCCAATTTCTGCTAAGTCTGGATAAAACTGCTGCTGGTACTATTTTGCAACGTAATTTGCGAGTAATCTGTAGCCCGGATGATGTTGCGCCCAAAAGGAAAATTGTTTAGAATTGTGTGTACTTCAGTTCATATTTTGTGAGCATTTTGATTTGACTCCATCTTGATGTTGTTAATCTGTGTTGAAGTGGGCACCAGACTGTTAACTGTTGTTACTTTCTGTTATGTGCTGCTGCTGTTATTTTATTGCAAGTTTGATTTATGATTGTGTCACATCCATGAGGCCTATGCTATTGATTATTGTTGCATACTGTTAAGCATCATGTCTACTTCAATGCTATGCATTCACATGTCATATTTGCCTGCTGCATGATGTTTGTTTCATCACCCAAAGTAGCTACCCTGCTGTTAGTGTGCTGATGTTTATATAAAGTTGCTACTTTGCTGCCCTATATCTTTTTAACTGTGCATCCTATTAAGCATTGCAATATGTCATTTTGATCTATGCCATATCTACTTCCATTATATGTATTTCATTGTCATGTTTACGTTCCTGGTCATAGTTATGTTTAGCTCCAAAGTTGCTATCCCGTTGTTCTTGACAACCACCTCTGTTTTTCTCTAAGACTGTAACTTTCCGATGCCATGTTGCTTTCTTAATATATTTTGATCTGTGATGCATATGACCTTGATTCTTGTTGATCATCACCATGCCTACTCCATGCTCACATATTACTATGTCATGATGCTGCACATTTACATATATTTTTTTCTCCTGTTTATACAGCATGAAAATAACAGCTTCTGCCCTGTTTTCCTGATTTTCACTAAGTCCTTGACCAGTGATGTTTTATAGCTTTTTGTGTTGCTTATAACTAGTGGACCATGATGCCTTTTTGCATGATTCCTTTTGTCATGCCTTACCTACCATGTATACTTTAGTTGCATATCATTTGTGAGCATGTTTGCATTCATTGCACTGTTTATGCATTGCTCTAAAGTGTGCTTCCTGATGTTGGCAGATTGTGCTCGTAACTTGTTTTGCTTATATCTTTTTAACCGTAACTCCGTTTGGGGTGTTCTTGACATGTAACTTGATTAGTTTTTCATGTACTTTTTGTTTATGCTATTGTTTGCTGTTGTTAACCAACCTAAAATATGTTTTAGGTCAGAACAGTACCAAATCCTTTAATTGTCGTGGGGTACTTAGTGGATGCCATGTTTAGGTTGTGCCTCACTTAAATTGACTAGCATAGATAGTTTCCTTTATGCTTCACCTCTTGTCATGTTTTGTGTGCTATGCCATGCTTGAGTGAGATGCCATGTTAACAACCTTGCTCATCTTGTGTAGCTAAACAACTTGAACCATTCTAAACGTGCGGTATCGTTGTGTGTGACGAGTACTCCACTTAACCTGTTAGTAACCGCTCTTGACGGTAGGTGTGATGTCTCGTGTTGCCTTCTTGTTGATGCTTGCTCATGTTTGCTTTGTAGTAATAGATGCTTGCTCGTTGATTGCTTTCCAGTGTTTACCGTCTTGAGTGCTTCCGGGGTTACCTTCGGAGACGATGCGAGCTTGCGATCAACTACACCTTCGGAACCCGACTTATCAACAGGCAAGGACTATACATTACTTATGATCCATTCTATTTCAACCAGCGGTTTGCATGCTAGTCTAGGATAGGTTCGATGTTTGATCCTACCACATGTTTACAGCCTCTCTCAAACCAATACAACCATGTCCCCTCCCGGCAAACCATGTACTGCTATGTTACTATTGCTCGTTTCTCAGCCCCTGCTTAGTATGCATGCTTAGGATGCTACGAATGTTATCCTGTTACTCCTTGGTTTGGGCTATCACATTATTATATTGTTGTTGATATGATTATTATAATGTTGACTATATTCGACGAAGGATGAAAGGTCTAGGCTATCCTGCCCAGACGCTTTGTTCCATTCGAGTCACCTAGGACCCGAGTTCCGGGTATTGTGTCTCTTGACGAGCGTGCCTAACCGCGTGTGGGATGCTATGGGGTCCCTTTTCTTACCTACCTAGCTCCAAACATTTCTAGTGGTGGTCCATGCTGATTTACCATTTGAAAACCGTGTGTGTGTTTGTCGGGTCGCGCCTAGCAAACTTTCTTTAAAACAACCCAGACCAGTGGGGACATGGTTTCCCTGTTGGTCCACCTTTGACCGGCGAGGGGCCGGGACCTCACGTGAGGTGTCCCGGCAACCCAAACCCTGTTCAGACGGAAGAGGCCGATCCGAGGGCGCGGCCGGCTTTTGGATTGGATGTCGACTCCCCGGGGGCCACTCGGATTTGTTTGTTGTTAGCTAGAGGGACATGTCGTTTTGTATCTCTCGGAACTAAATCATAAAATGGTTGCCTGTGATGGGTAGCAACTGAGAGAGATGGGCATGCGTGCGGAGCCTTGTAATGGGCAGTTGGTACACCCTTGCAGGGTTAAATCTTTTCGAGAAGCCGTGTCCACGGTTATGGACGACTTGAGACCTACTCCTTGTTCATAGACAACAACAACTGAGATAATCTTAATATAACTTGGTCAACGTGTGTGTGCCTTGACTGCTTCTTCTTCGCCGGGATGCGAAGAGGAGGACAAGGATAGGATAGGTGTTATGCTTGCATAAGTAGATGGATAGCAGACTTGTTGGAGGCGATTCCTCATCGAATGCTTGGCTTCTTACCTTACTCTCTAGATCGTTAGCCACTTCATAAATGCTAGTGCGGTAGCAACCTCACCACTTACCTCATCCTTACCGTAAACTACTAGTTGTCCTAGAATGACGAGTGATGAAGTCCTTGCTGGGTCAGTTGACCACTACAGTTGGATGCTGAGTACTTCTGTACTCATGATACTACCCCCAAACTCTTTTTAGGGTTCTTGATCGACAACAGGTATGGTGATCGACGTTTCACGTGGAGACTCGACGATGACTAGTTAGGCGGATCCTGGCGGAGGGCCTGGACCCATGTGGTTATGGGGATTGATGATTTTCTCTTTGCAACTAGGAAATTGGTTGTAGTCTGTACTCAGACATGTATCTTCCGCTGTTGTAATGTATTAAGGCAGTTGTATGCCGATTGTATGAGATGTTGTGTCCTTGTATCTGTAATGTTGTGATATCATGTTGGAAATACGGGGCATATGACTTCGTCATATGTCGCGGTGGGACCGATATGTGCTTCGTCCCCGGATCTTGATGGGAACATCTAGATCTGGAACAGTACCGCATATCGAGCCTTACAGTAACCAGGTCGAATTAATTAGTCATTGGTCAGAGAGTGTCTGATCATTTCTTTTTTTTCCCGGACCGTAGGGTGTCACACTTAAGGGTATTCGACGCAATAAGGATTGATTCGAGATCAGCAGAGAAATAAGAGAGAACACCAGAATTGTTCTGGTGAAGGCCAGAAATTGTTCTGGGTATTTTGAAAGGTTCAAAATATTATTTAATAATGTTTTATTATTTAATTAACAGAATTAAATATTAAAATATAATTAAATATAATTAAAAATGGAAGAACACGCATATGGGCCTAAAAAGGCCCATTAGGGAAGGAGGGAGCCTCCCCCCTTGGCCCATGGCGCCAAGGGAGGGGCCCATGCCCCCCTAGGGCGCATTAGCCCCCGTTCCCTTTGGTTTAGTACCACATGGGAAGTTGAGGGAGGTGTGCCCCCCTCCTTGGCCTATATAAGGAGGGGTAGGGTGCCCTTTTTTCTTCATGAATTTTTTTAGACAAGTTCTCATCTCTCTTTCTCATTTCTCCTTCCTCGAGTGGACTCCCATTGTTTGGAGTCTGCACTGGGTTAGGGGTTTCTCCACCATACGCACTCCATCGTGTTGCTGGAATCGAGATCCGAATCCATATTATTTCCGCTGCTCTTCTGGTTCGGAGCCCGGAGGGACATCGGGTACACCGTATGTTTAATCCCGCGAGGCACTACACTTGTGGTGCTACTTCATCGGCGTGGCCGTATCGCGGCGTCTTCATCGACAACGTCCCGACGGGGACGTAATCCCATCATCGGTCTACGAGGACCGGGTGGCTACTGGAGTCATCGTGGATCTCCACGGCATCGGGTATTGCCGGTACGACTACATCAACCACGTTCACGCGGTAACGTTTCCCGCTTATCGGACTACATACTGGTATGTGATCTAATTCCATCTGTTACTTGCATAGCCATATCATAGGTCTTGGGCTTGAGTCTCGTAGGTTATGAAAAAGTGTTGTTTTCTGCCCCGAACCCCAACAGTGGTATCATGAGCAAGGCTATGCATAGATGTATTGTACGGATAGAACACATCTAGTATGTGGCATCAATTCTCCAATTGTTACCCTCCCACGTGTACTCGTTTAGCATTGCGGCAATGTCCTGATGAAGCGGCCCCGACCGACCTTACGCGTTTACGCGAGACTGGTTCCACTCTTGACATATGGCTTGTACCATATAAGTGGCTTTGGGGGTGTCTGTCTCTCTATCATTAGCGATGCGAAGACGTTTGCAACGGAGGGCCCCGACAATGGTGTAATAGAGACAATTGCTGAATTTTTGTGGTTGTATGTTCGTACGCATAGAAACGGTTCTATCTTGAAAGCCCTAGCAGCCACGTAAAACTTGCAAAAGATAAAGTAGAGACGTCTAAACTTTAATTTGCAGGGGGGCATCATAGTTAGTATGATTTATATTGGTGCATCCTATTTTGCTTGTATTAGATATACGACGGTAGCATTATAGGATGATCCCTCACTAATCCAACAAAGTGTCCATCCTTAGTGAAGCACCATCTGGAAAGTTCTTCATTATGGAGGCATCACGTGTCACATGGGTGTCATACATATTTACGTTCATAAGTGATGGGTGGAGAAAGCCTAGCATGTCCAGAAACATGGCCTTGCATACGCGGGATATAATCACTAAGGTTATTGTGGCGAGCCTGGCATATGCAGATATGGCCTCGTGACAGAATGATCGAAAGATCAAGCATGAGTCACATAGTTGATGTGATTGGCATGATGGCCTACCTTAAACAACATACTGATGGTCGTGACGATCGGGGGAGGCATAGTTCTCAAGGATTGTGTAATCACTTAGAATAAACTATGAGAGATGTTTGTCTACGTGGGAGTTCCAGAATTGTTTTAAAAACATGAACTCCATATTATGAACTTAATCTTCATGTCTTAGCAAATATCATTGTAGATAATGTCATACCAAATGTTTATAACTTTGGCTCTTTTAGTGTGATGTAGAACTTAAGGTAAATGGGTCTTACTTCATTGATTGGTACCAACACCGTTACAGACATACTCATTAGTAATGACTTGCTAAAACGTAATACAAGAACTGCTAGGAGATACACCTGATAACTCCGTAATTAAGGAAGATGATGATGAGTATCGTACTCACCGTCACTTATGAATGACTGTCCAATGAACCACGTTTCATTCTATGGAATCTGAATTGTGAATGCATGTTAACGACACCAACACGTATGACGTGCTATGTGAACTTGAAAGCACTAAGTAAAAAATTAGAGTAATGGAATATAAGTATATGGACGGGGTTTCTTTCAACCATGGTGGAAGGAACAACCTGCTATGAAAGTCACTTGGAAAATGTATAAAATTCATGATGATACGTCCCAAACGTATCTATAATTTCTGCTTGCTCCATGCATGTTTTGGGTGATATTGCTATGCTTTTGATGCACTTTCATACACTTTTGATCATATTTGGACTAACCTATTAACTCAGTGCACCCCAGTGCCAGTTTCTGTTTTTTGCTGTCTTTTTATTTCAGGTTTTCTCATTACTTAAAGTGCCAGAAAAATTCCGGGAAAAATATATAAAAAATCGGCCACCCGGAAGCTCTAGACGCCTGAAGGGGGCCCAACCAGGTACCCAGGGAGCCAGGAGTGCGGCCTAGGGTGGGCCGTGCCGGGAGACCTCCTGGACTCCATAGTGGCCCACTGGCTTCCCCCCTTTGCCTATACATTTCTCTCGTCCCGAAACCCACGAAGACAGAACCTTTTTTCGCGATCTTGCCTCTGTTCTGCCGCCGTCGCGCTTCCAAGATCGGGAGCACTAGAATACCTCTTCCCGGCACCCTGCCGGAGGGAGGATTGACCTCCGGGAGATTCTCCACCACCATGGACGCTTCCCGGATGAGCTGTGAGTATTCCACCTTGGATCATGGGTCCATGATAAGTAGCTATGTGATGTCCTCTCCCCCTCTTTGTTCTTCATTGATTAGACCTTGTGAGCTGCCCTACATGATCAAGGCACATATGTAATTCTTTCTGCTGTTGCTATGTTGAGTTTGCTAGGATCTGATGGATTATGAGACTATGTTTAGATTGTGATGATTAATATATTTGGTTCTTCTCCTTTTATATTTGTGTTCTTGAGTAATTCTTGAATGTTCTCCGTTGTTGTTTATTGCTTTGGCCAAGTAGTAGGTAGTAACTCCAAGAGGGAGCATTTTGCATGATTGTGGGTTCATGCCCCCTGATGACTAGCTTGAGTGACAGAAACATGAGTCTAGGGGATGTGATGTTGCCACAAGGGGGGAAACAACGATACTTGTAACCGCGGTTGCAAGTATTGTTTACTTTACGCAAAGTTCTTTTAATGCAGTTGTCTGTTTCTTTGGGTTTACACTTTGGGTGGGGCTCGCAACTTAATACCAGCGAGATGTTCTGGATAGATATCTCAAAGTGGATGATTATTGAGTAGATGCAGATGGATTTTGGTCTACTTGTTTTGGCGTACAACCCACGCTTTTGAGCCTCTTCCTTTCTTTTGTACAATAGTTAGCATTGCGATGCGTTTTTAATATTGTCAATTGCCCAGCTATAATTTGTTCACCTCACATAGTTTTTTATCGTCTTTTGGGAGAGAGACATGACTAGTGAACTTCATGGGACCCCGGTCCATATTTCCACCACTGTTTACATCCTCAATTTACTTCCTGTTTTACTTTCTAGTTGCAATCACTACTATCATTATCTCTTTTAATATTGTCAATTGCCCAGCTATAAAATGTGTACTAACGATAATCAAAATAGTTGATGGTCGACAACACTCTCCCTCTACATCTATCATTTGATTAATATATGAATAAATTTATGATCGTTTGAGTGTGGACTTTATTAGTGTGGCTTGCATCTCGCAAAGACAATTATTCATATTGGTGAGAAACAAGTCAGTTGCTCTCCTTTTATGAATGATATCTTTTATGGTCACATTACGGTTATGAATGTGTTATTCTTATATTGATGATAGTAGTTTGATCATTTATCAGAAACAATGTAATGGCTTGAATTATCCAAACTTAATAATGACACTACCATTTTAAGTCATGAATGGTATGATGGAGTCTTGAGATACTTGATTTCCTGACATATGCAAACCATGACTCTTTAGGTGAGATGACTAAAACCTCGCATTCTGGTGAAACAGAGTTTGTGATGATTGTTGTATATCATACATAGTGATGTATCATATAAAAGCATGTTGTGAATTTCATTATTTCGTGAACTTCATATGTGGACTTAGATGAATATGTGTATTTACCTATGAAACATGAGTCTGAAATAGTTTGCTACGATCAAAGGGATTTCAGAATGAAGACGAGTATTAAATTTACTAGATAAATAAGTCTCTATGATTTGATCAAAGTGACAAATGTTTTGAGTTAGTCTTGGGCATAAAGACTTGTGAAAGTTGTGTAACACCCTCGCTGTGAGTGAACAGTAATCATGGTTACTATTCATCTCTACTGTTCAAAACTTTTGTTTGATCAACTGGTTCAGTTCAAATTCAAATTCTCCTTTAATATTATTGCAAGCAAATATGAACCATGGACCTTGATCATCATTGGCCAACTAAAGTCCAAGCCATTTGAAATAAAATTCAAACAAACCCTAAAATGCCTTTTGATGAATATTAAAAATATGGTGACAATAAAATCTTTTCCAAAAACTTGGAACCACTTTTTAAAATCCCAAATAATCATTGGACCATGCCAATGTGGTCTTGAGTATTTATAGTGCTATGGAAAATTCCAAACAAATAATAACAGTAGCAATTCTAGGCCAATTACTCATTTTATAATAAAATAAAATATCAAATGAGTTTGAAAAACTCTTAAACTTTTTGGAGCACTTAGGTATGGTGGAACAATATTTATAGGACCAGTACCACATTTAAAAAAATGTAAAACAGATAAAAGAAATGCAAAAGATAAATTACAAAAAAAAAGTAAAACCTAGCTAACCACCCCCCCTGGGCGAAGCCCACATACCGAGCCCATCCCCCTTGCCCCTGGGGCGCCTAGCCCAACAGCGCCCCCCAGCCCAGGTAACCCCCCGGACCGTCCCCTCCCCTGTTCCCCTGTTCACGTCGCCGTGGCAGGGGATCCACGGTGCCACCGCACGCCATGGACGCCGTGGAGGCCATCCGGCGAACCCCGGCGACCTATAAGGCACCCCGAGGCACCACGGCGCCCTGCCCTAACCCTAAACTCCCCACGCCCCCTGGATCTCGCCTCCTTCCCTCGTCACCCTCCTCCTCGCGCACCCGGGCCCAACCGTGGCCACATCGTCGCCGGCGACGCGGCCAAAGGCCTCTCCCCGCCGGACGAAGTTGTCCAGCAGCCGCCCCTTTCCCTACTCCTTCTCGCCGTGCATCCCTTCGACACCGTGACGCCACGCCCGCCGTGAATCGAGCGCTGGACCTCGCCACGGACGCCGCACCCCCGTGCCGGAATTGGCGCGCTCAGACCGCTCCTCTGCCCTCCTTGTGAGCACCTCCGTCGATTCCCCCCTATTCCCCCTGCGCCCTGTGGCCGTCGCCGTTTGCGCCGTCTCGGAGCTCGGCCACCATGGCCAGGAGCTCAGCTCGCCGCTCCTCGCCCTGCCGCCTCCCTGGCCACCCGCGCCGCCCCTGGCCGCCGGCCTCCTCTGCCGCGCCTCCCTCTAGCCCCTCTCGGCCGTGGTCTCCTTCCCCTGGCGCTGCCGCGGCTCGTTGCCGCCGGGCACAGCCACGGCCTGGATGGCGTGGTGTGCGTGTGCCCGTGTGGCCGGGTTAACCCCCCCACTGACCATGGGGCCCCACCCCTAATTCCCTGTTAAGAAAATAATAATAATAATAATAATAAAGGTATCTATTAATAAAACACCCATAGTGGCTGACAGGTGGGCCCTAGGCCTTTTTAAAATTAATTAAACTTTTAACTAAACAAATGTGTCAATGACACCTAGGCCCCACTAGGTGTTTAAGTTTATTAAATCTGATTAATAGATAACAGTGTATGACATGTGGGTCCAGTGGGTAATTCAATTTAATTATTTGTTTTATTAGCCATGTGAGGCTGACCAGTGGGTCCCACTGGTCAGGTTTGACCAGTCAAACTGCACTGTTCTGGATAATGTTAGTTTATTAATAAAAGAAATCCAGTAATTCATTTATAATGATTAAAACTTTAAAATTGAATATCTTTTAAACCGTAAGTCAGATTCAAAAACTTTATACATCAAAATTGATCCGAAAAATATAACGAATACGGATACGGTATCTGTATACCCACCACACCCCTCTAACACAACGAACATCGACACCCCCTCCTCCGGGCCGTTTGTCCGATGATTTGTCCGGTACTGTTAAAGTATCCGGATGAATTTATTCCGAACACGAATGTTGTTCGGAATAGTTCAACTAACCCGGATACACCCCCCTTATCGTTGTCAGATGTCCACGACACCTCCGGCATGATACCTTCCCCTTCCGGTCGCCCTGTCCGGTAATCACCCGAAGCCGGTAGTTCATCCCCGGATGAATTCCCGCTCTGATCCTGATACATCGTACTGCGTTAGACCACCGTTAACTTTGCATACGTCATGCCTTGTATCTGTTTGATATGATTGCTTTGTATTTACTGTGTTTATCCCCTCTTTTAATTCTCCGGTAGACCCCGCTGCTACCGCCGACTACACCGCCGCCGGGTACGACTACTTCGTCGACGACCCTGCCCCTACCGTCGAGCTTCCAGGCAAGCAGAGCCATTCTCTTCCCCAGATATCGCCTACCTTTTCCGTACTTTCTTGCACTAGGCATTGTTACTGCTACTGCTACGATTACAATCCTATTCAATTGCATAGCCTGATTTTGTCGCCCCTTTATGTACCTTTCTTATCCTATGCTGCCTATTATAATTATGCATATATTCAGCAGTGAACCCTGCGCATTGTTAGCTAGGACTAGATAGCGGGTCGTGATCACTCAGGGGGGTGAACACGGATACAATATATACAACTGCACAGGTACGGAACAAATCAGACACCGCCAAAGGCCCCTATCTGGGTTATGCCTAGTCACCGCAAGTGTGAGCTATCCAGGAGTAATCCTTGTACTCCACTCGAGGCTGACTTTGTCTTGCCGCCATAGGGTCCTGGACAGCGGTTGTCCTTAAAGGTAAGAAGTCGGGCGATCCAACGGTGCCCACGAGCGGTATATCGTCGGGAACGACAGGGAGGGTACGACCGACGTTACTGGCGTGCTTGGCCCCTGCTCGTATCTCGCGAGAGTTACCAAACCACGCAAAAGTTGAGCTCTACCAAGAGCACACGCGAGACAAGGTAAGGAGACGGTTCACCTTGTCGGTAACCGCGCGCTTTGACGGGACGACAGGGCAGGCCCCGACGTTACCGGTGGGCCTTGTTGCTGTTCGTTGTCCGTTGTGTTGTTAGTCAGACAGCGATAACGGTTGTCTGCGAGATAATATTAAAATGCTAACTGGTTTGGCGGGTGACTTGAGAGACCCGTTGGTCTGTACGCACTACCTTCACGTGGGATAAGGAGTTATGGGCTCCCCTTCGTCGTAGTTTGTCCGAAAGCTCTTCAGACGTCAACAGTACCATAGGCTGATAGCCGGGAAGCGGTCTTGTCTTTTTGCTGCAGCAGGTGTGTTTTGGATTTGCTTTTGCTTCACCGGACAGTCTCGTACCGTGTAGGAGCGTGCAAGGGTGAGGGACCTAGACCCCTTGGCGCATAGGATATAGTCCGGCGGATGGCCTCTCTGCTGAGCCTAGGATGGGTTGCGTCGTGTCGGATAGCCTCGGTGGGGCAATCCCTAACAAGGTTCACGCCACCCTGGAGATCCGAGCGTGCAGGCTGAACAGTAGTGCACCCCTGCAGGGAGTTTAATCTATTCGAATAGCCGTGTCCACGGTAACAGGACGCTTTATGCTGAAGCTGGATGTTACCACTAGAAACTATTACTATTAAACTGTTGGTTCCGGGTCTTTCTTCCTCGCATGGGAGTCGAGGAGGGGAACTCAGAGGCATTATTATTATTATTATTTATCATTACAACTTATATTATACAATGTTGCAGCAACTTCTGCTTCGTTGTTACTTTATTGCTTTATATGAACTGTTGGTTGATTCTCTCCTCATGCTGCAAGACATCGTCAGAAGATGCTAGTCTTCGATAGGCCTAGCTTCTTACCCTTATTCTGATTTCTATCTTGCAGTCCACTATATATACAGCCTCCCTTTTCCGTTGATACAAATGCATAATGCTTAGTAGCGGACGTAAGACTCGCGGGTATGCTAGATACTCACCTTTGCTTTATTTCCCCCTTTATGTTTTGCCTGATCGGCCGCTGCAGTCGACGTTGGATCCCAGGAGCAGGAGTACCCCGGAGGCGGATACTACTACGTCGAGACCCCCGCTGACCAGGACCAGGAGTAGTTTCGGAGGCTCCCAGGCAGGAGGCCTTGCCTTTTCGATCTGTATCTCTGATGTTATTTGTGCTAGCCTTCTTAAGGAAAAACTTGACTAACTATGTCTGTACTCAGATAATATGGTTTGTATAACTTATGTATTCGGGTCCGAGTGACCCCCTTTATTGTAACATATTGGTTTATCCTTTTGTGTTTAGTGTTGTGCTGTGATATTCTCACTGGGGCACCCTAATATCAGCCGTGTACCTTGCGTGTATGATTACTGTACACGGATTGATTTTGGGGCGTCACAAGTTGGTATCAGAGCCGACTGCCTGTAGGAAGCCACCCCACCACTACCTGGTCGAAGTTGAGTCTAGACTTTGAAAAACTATTTTTCTAACTTAATATTTGGCTTACGGGCCCACATCGATGTCACTACGTGTGGTATCTATGGTATTAGGATCCTTTTATCCTTACCTATGCTCTGGGAATCTGCTCTCTTATCCTTGCTGGTAAGTTTTACAAACTCTGACATTAGGATCACGATCTCTTGATTCCATCCGGCGTTTTGGTGCTTCCCCATTGATTGAGTCGTGTTGCAGGAGTTCTACCCCAGGTCCCGGACCGCGGATCCCATTTTCATTCTGGGCAGGCCGCGCGTCCTCTGGCATTAACTCCTGTGGCCAACAGTTTTCTTGCGGCGTGATTGACATAGTGGAATCTATGTCGCGTCGTGTAATCCTTACCGCGGTCTGCGCGCCGCCTAGTGTGTCCTTTTTCCTTAATTTCTACGACGTTACGTTGCCCGATTTTCGATTGATTCTATGTGTGGATGTGTATGTCTTATATGACTACTCCTATATATCCGCGCCTCCTCTTTGTTGTCGCTTTATCTCTTACTCGTTTTCGGCATCTCGTTAAAATTCTCATCGCTGAAATACCCCTGTTAAATTCTAGCAGGATGGCTGGTCGTGGTCGTGGCCGTGGTGCCAACGATCCACCTCCGCCGCCGGACTACATGGCCGCGATGATGCAGCGGTTTCAGATGAACCAGGTGTTTATGCAAGGAGTCATAGATTAGCTCCAGAACCAGAATCAGAACCAGAACCAGCACCAGAACCAACCGCCTGTGGTTACTCTGCGGGATTTCATGCGTCTCAATCCCCCTCTCTTCCACCAACCTGAACAGCCGCTGGATGCTGATGATTGGCTTCGTGACATCAACCGTCAGTTGGAGTTCATTAATGTGAGCGCTGCTGATTACGTCAACTTTGCGTCCTATTTCCTGCGTGGCCCCGCTGCTCAGTGGTGGGACACCTACAAGGGCTCGCTAGTTGAAGGGACTGTCGTCACCTGGAATGACTTCAAGACTACCTTCCGTGCTCGTTATGTCCCCCAGGAGATTATGAACCGTATGAAGGCCGAGTTCCGCAACCTCATTCAGGGCAACAAAACTGTCGAGGCATATCAGAGGGAATTCCTCCGCCTCTCCCGCTATGCTGCAAGTGACCTCCCCAATGATGCAAGTAGGCAAGAGAAGTTCCGTGATGCACTCAACCCAGATCTCCAGCTTGCACTGGCTTTGCACGCCTTCCCCGACTTCGCCACCATGGTGAACCAGACTATGACTCTCGAGACCGCTCAGCTTAAGTTCGGTGGTTCGCCGAAGCGCCCCCGTGATGCTGGCTCATCTTCGGGCACAACACAGAAGCAACGCGTTTGGCTTCCACACAGTGTGTATCGTCCACCTTCCCCTGCACCAAGGCCGTCGTATGTTGCACCTCGTCTGCCTCCACCCCCGCCGAGGCAGCCGAAGACTGAGACTGCACCCCTCCGTCCTCAAGATGGCTTGTGCTTCAAGTGCCATCAGCCAGGTCACTTTTCCAGAGACTGCCCTCAGCGACAGAATCAACTGGTAGTTCACCCTGCTGGCCGTGGAAATGGCCGTGGAAACAACAGGACCCCCAACTATAACACTGGGTCTTCTTCTCACACTCGCGGACATGCTTACAACATTAATGTCGAAGAAGCTCAGGAACAACCTGCTACCGTGATGGGTACCCTTCTTGTTAATTCAGTACCTGCTACTGTTTTATTTGATTCAGGAGCATCGCATTCATTCATGTCAGAAGCATTTGCATTGTCGCATAACTTCATGATAGAAAAGATGGATCCACCGATGGTTGTCCGCACTCCGATAGGCCATTGCCACACCTCCAAGATAGTGCCCAAAACCATCGTCGAAATTGAAGGAATTGAGTTCCTTGCTTCCCCCATCCTCCTGAAGTCTTCCACCATAGACCTCATTCTCGGCATGGATTGGTTGAAAGTCCACGATGCCGCACTGTATTGTGGCACCAGTTCTGTCCAACTTTTTCACCCCTCTGGCGAGATTGTTAACCACACCACACGAATTACCCGTGATGCTGAAACGCATATCTATATGATGAATGATCTGAATGTCTCACCTCTTGACGGGATTGAGAACGTTCCAGTCGTTCGTGATTTTCCCGACGTCTTCTCAGAAGAACTCCCGGGAATACCCCCGATCGGTGAGGTTGAATTTGTCATCGACCTGAAACCCGGCACCGTTCCTATTGCCAAGCGTCCCTATAAGATGCCACCTCACCACCTCCTTGAACTGAAGAAGGAGATCGACGAAGCACTTCACAAAGGATTCATTCGCCCAAGTTCCTCTTCTTGGGGAGCACCTTTGCTCTTTGTCAAGAAGTGCGATGGAACAAATCGTTTGGTCCAAGATTACCGACCCATCAACCAATCCACCATCCAGAACAAATATCCGCTTCCCCGGATCAACGATCTGTATGATCAACTTGCTGGATCCACGGTGTTTTCGAAACTCGACTTGAGGTTGGGTTACCATCAGATCCGAGTCCGTGAAGAGGACATTCCGAAGACCGCTTTCATTACTCGCTATGGTTCCTACGAGTACACTGTCATGTCCTTTGGCTTGACGAATGCTCCAGCCACTTTCTCCCGGTTGATGAACTATATATTCATGGTTCATGGAATACCTCGACAAGTTTGTCGTGGTTTATCTGGATGATATCTTAATATACTCCAAGAATAAAGAAGAACATGCTGAACATCTACGTCTTATATTGGAAAAGCTTTGAGAACACAAACTCTACGCTAAGTATTCTAAGTGTGAGTTCTGGCTTCCTGAAGTGACCTACTTTGGTCACGTGATTTCCAAGGATGGCATTGCCGTCAACCCAGAACGTATCCAGGCTATTCTTGACTGGACTCCTCCCAAGACTGTCAAGCAAGTCCGAAGTTTCCTCGGCCTTGCCAGCTATTGCTGCCGTTTCGTCGAGAACTTCTCCAAGATTGCCAGGCCTCTGACTAACCTGCTTCACAAAGGCGTCAAGTTTGAGTGGACAGATAAATGTCAGGAAAGTTTCCAAGCCCTCAAGGACAAGCTCACTTCTCCCCCAGTGCTAGCTCCGCCTGATACTCAGAAGGACTTCGTGATATATTGCGACGCATCTCGTCAAGGATTAGGCTGTGTCCTAATGCAAGAGCGCAAAGTTATTGCTTATGGCTCTCGTCAATTGCGTGCTCACGAAGATAAGTATCCAACACATGATCTTGAATTGGCAGCGGTAATTTATGCATTGAAGTTGTGGCGACATTATCTCGTCGGTAATTGTTGCGAGATCTACACCGACCACCAAAGTCTGAAGTACCTGTTTACTCAACCAGACCTGAATCTCCGCCAGCAGAGATGGCTCGAGAAAATAGCCGACTACAACATGGGAATTTCTTACACCCCTGGCAAAGCTAATGTGGTGGCTGATGCCCTCAGCCGCAAAGCCTACTGTAGTGACCTTGAAGTTCAAGTACAACAACCACTTCTGTATGAAGAGCTCCGCAAGCTGAACATCGAAATTGTTCCGCAGGGATATGTGAACTCCCTGGTGGTCAAACTAGACCTTGACACCCGCATCAAGACGGTACAACATTATGACTCTGAAATTTGGAAGATTAAGCGGCGTGTCGCCAGCGGAGAGCCCTCATTCTTCACTATTGATGCAAATGATTATAATGCGGTGTACTTCAAGGGTCGTTGAGTGGTTCCGGTAGCGAAGGAAAACCTGAATTACGCTCCTGATGTCATGAAAGAAGCTCATGATACACCTTTGTCGATCCACCCTGGTAGTACCTAGATGTACCAAGACATTCGTCAGCGGTACTGATGGTCTAACATGAAGCAAGACATTGCTCGTTATGGTGAAGAGAGTGACGTTTGTCGTCGCGTTAAAGCAGAACACCAAAGACCTGCTGGAACTCTGCAACCGCTTTCTATCCCTGAATGGAAGTGGGACAAGATCGAGATGGACTTCGTCACTGGTTTTCCCCGATCGCAGAAAGGCCACGATGCTATATTTGTCGTCATCGATCGCTTCTCCAAGGTTGCCCACTTTCTGCCAGTCAAGGAGACGATCTCTGCTAGTCAGTTGGCAGACTTGTATGTTTCCAGAATCGTGTCGCTCCATGGTATTCCGTTGGAGATCAGTTCCGACCGAGGCAGTATTTTCAACTCAAGATTTTGGGATAGTTTCCAAGAAGCTATGGGCACTGTAAGTGCATCAAGTGCCCTTCCCTTGAGGTTTTGGAGTTTGATGACAAAACGGTTAAGGGACTGATGTGTTTGTGAGTATACACAGGAGAACAGTCCCTGATGAGGTGTTTAACCACCAATGTCGGCCCCCCAAAATGTTGAGGAACATTGGAGAAATTGGTGCGTTTCTTGAAGAATGAAGTTGCGCGAAATCCTGAGGAATCAGGATCCTGAAGCGTTCGGTTGAAGCTGAAGCTGAGGACGATCCTGAGGACGTTCGCGCTGAAGACGAAGTTGAAGCGTAGTCTTCGCTAAGACTTTTTTATATACTTCTTGAGTCGTAGGAAATCACCGCACTGTTGGAGGGGTTGACGAAAACAAGTTCCAAAGTTCTGAGGAAGTGCTCAATTAGGAATCCTGAAGAAAAACCCTGAGGAAATCTTCTGCAGTAGAAGTTCAGTTCCTCGGGTGTCTGAGACCTTGTTCTTCAGGAAACTGAGGAATCTGTCTTCGGTTGAGGAGTCTGGAGACTGCGAGTGCAGTTCTCCTGAAGAGAGAGTTATCTCCTGCAGTAGAAGTTCAGTCCTCGTGTGTCTGAGACGTTGTTCTTCAGGACACTGAGGTAACTAACTTCGGTTGAGCAGTCTGGAGAGAGAATAGTTTGACCGTGCCACGTGATGCGTGGTGAGAGGCTAGAACCTGTCTAGCAACGGTCATTTCCGAGGGCATGAGAGTAATTGCATGCATGGGCATTTATGTCCTTTCACCTCGGGTTGCTCCGCGGCTATAAATAGCCACCCCCAGCCCCATTTGTGGGTTGGCTGCTCCGAGAGAAAAACTGACACTTGTCATTTGAGAGAAACCCACCTCTGAGGAAACTGAAGAACCTATGTGAGGAAAACCACCAGCCTGAGTAGTTGAGCATTTCTGAGGAAGTCGGTTCGAGTGATCCGAAGCTTTTTACTCTTCAAGACTGTGATCTTCCAGCCGGTGTAGAAGTCTTCAGTCTGAGGAAGTTAAGATGAAATTGTGACTTCCCGGAGTGACTGAGTCTGTGAAGGTTTCGGGAGTCTACCTTGAAGACTCACCTGAGTTATTGGACGGAGTCTGAGGACTCTAGTTCAAGGAGAACAAGGTGAAGACTATGTCTTCTGAGTTGAATCTCAGCCTCTCCAACCAGACGTAGAGTTGTCACAGCAACTTGAACTGGTCTACCAAATAAATGTCTTCAATCTCTGGTGCTATCTCTTCAACCTCTTAAGCTTCAGTATTTGCTATGTTGAGTTCTTATGCTTCAGCTCTCCCTATGCTCTTTGTCTTCATACTATGCATCTGAAGAACTTCTGCTTATCTGAATTGATTTATTTCTGTTGCATTATGATGAGGTGCCCTAATGATTACATTCTGTGAAGTTTTATTTCTTCATGATTTTGGTTACTTCTTCAGCCTCATGATTGCTTCAGTCCTGAAGAAAACCAAAATCTGGTAGTAAAGTTGAAAATCTCCCATTCACCCCCCCTCTGGTCGATATATTGCACTTTCAATTGGTATCAGAGCAAGGTACTCCCTTGTTCTGTGTGATTCGGTTTAACCACCTGGAGTTTTAGTTATGTCGACCTCAGGTACAATGAGCGTTGCCTCAAACTGCCCCATCTTCGACGGGACAGACTACCCATACTGGAAGAACAAGATGAGGATGCATCTTGAAGCCATTGACAAGGATCTGTGGGATATTGTTGATCAAGGCATTCCTGAAGCAAATCTGATGACTGCTCTTGAAGTTGTCAAGAAGAACTGGCAGCTTGATGCAAAAGCTCGAAGCATCATTGGTGGTCATCTCAACAAGGCTCAGTTCAACCGTATCAGTGGTATGGATACTGCAAAGAAGATACTGCAACGAGACTCACGGGTTGATACACTCCGCAGTCTCTTCAACAGGTTCAAGAGGCTGGACAATGTGCACGTGCAACAAACCTTTGACAGACTCACTGACATATCCAATGAACTTCAAGCACTGGGTGCCGCTGATATCACAGATCATGAAGTTGTGAAGAAACTACTGAGGTCACTGGATGACTCATTTGAGTTCCTATCGCTGATGATTCAAGAAAGGCCTGACTTCAAGAATCTGGATCCAACGGACATTCTCGAGCGCCTCAATGCTCATGAACTGAAGCTCTCTGAAAAACGAGATTTATACAGCTCCACGCCTAAGGTCCGGGCGCTAAAAGCTAGAGCACGAAGAGTGTACTCTGATGAAGAGTCTGAGGCTGATACTGATGATCCTGAAACTCTCAGCCGTGAACTCGCTCTCCTCACCAGAAAGTTCCAAAGATTCACGAAGAAGAATCGCTTCGGAAATTCCTCAAGATCGTCCTCAAGAAAAAGCAAAGATGATGACTCTGTCGAAGCAAGAAAGAGAGTCTGCCACAAGTGCAAGAAACCTGGGCATTACATCGCTGAGTGTCCTCTATGGGAAAAGGAAGCTAGACTGAAGACGAAGAAGAAGAAGAAAGGGAAAGATGACAGTTCTGATGAAAAGACTAAGAAGAAATCCTCAAGATCCTCAAAGTCTGCTGGATACAGGAATAGCAGTTCCCGTAAGGCTCGCGCATATCTCGGAAAAGAATTGGACTCAGAAGAATCTGGTTCCAACCCTGATGCTGAGGAAGAAGAATCTGAAGAATCTGAGGGTGTGGCCGGTCTGGCTCTTGCCACGACGCTTGTCTCAAAGTCAATCTTCAGCACTGAGGAATCTGGTCTATCACATGTTGATGATGAAGCTGAAGACACAACCCCTTCCTTCTGCTTCATGGCCAAGTCCTCCAAGGTATCTTCATACTCATCATCAGATGATCCCTCTAATGAAGAACCTGATGAAAACTATGCTAAACTTGCTAAACTTGCATCTAAGAAACAACATGCACTTGAAAAGATTCAGATATCACTAAACAAGAGTGATGATATGTTGGTTGAGGAAATGACGAAGACTCAAAAGTTGACTGATGAATCAAAAATTCTTCAGTCAAAGTTTGATGACTTGTTCAATCGTCATGAAGCACTCCTTACCGATCATGAAAAGCTGGCTCATGAGTTCCTCATGAGGAAACAAGAACTTGAACGCGTAAGGATGTCTCATGACGATCTGAGGAAAGAAAATGATTCACTCCTCTCCCAACAGATCATCATACCACAAGAAGGATTTAATTCTCCCTGTTTAAAATGCATTGAACATGATCGTATCATCTCTGTGCCTAGTTCCTCAATGTCTTCAGACTCTGTTATTTCTATTGCTTCTATGGTATCTAACCCCTCATCTGAGGATACCATAGACATTGCTGAAGAAAATGCTAGGTTGAAGAGTATACTGGAAACCGGCATGTTCAAGTGTCTGAAAGGACATCAGACCCTTTGTGACATCCTCAAGAAACAGATCCTCAACAGGAACCCGAGGAAAGAAGGTGTCGCATTCACTCGGAAACTCAACCCTGATGGGTCTTACTGGAAACCTGAACAATATCCAGAGACCACTTGGGTTCGGGAAAAGATGCCTCCTCCTGATCCCTATACTTTATCTGGTTATGATGCTGTTTCTTCTGATGTGATGATTGAGGCTTTTGACTCAAACTATAAACTGTTTAAGAATGTTAATGGTAAGGTATTTTCCAGATACATCGGAACTAACTGCAGGAACGGTCCTCCAGTCAAGCAGATCTGGGTACAGAAGGACCTCATCACTAACCTTCCTGTGAATGCAGATGCAAATGAGCTGAGGATATCATCTGAGGACGATACCTCAAAAGGAAATGATTATAATAATGTATCTGCTAACCATTTTGTTCACAAGGAAGCTCCTCATAAGAATGCTTATTCATTTGCTTATCCTGATGCCACCATCTCACACCCCATTAGGTCTCATCACCCTCATCAGTCCTCATGTGCCTCAAGACCACCCATTAAGATGTGGGTGGTTAAGAACTAATCATCCTTGCAGGGACATGTCCTGAGGCAATTACAAATTCTGCAGATCATATGCCCAGGACAACATCATTTGAGTCAGTTGAAGGATATTTATATTGTTTGGTTTCATAGAATCAATCCTGAGGAACATCCTGAGGGATTAATTCTGAGGAACCATAAAATCCTCAAACTGAGACTGGAACTTGCTGTATGAGATACTAATTCCTTTGCAGGGAAAGACTGAATGGGTGATGGACAATGGATGTACAAATCACATGAATGGTGACAGAAGCCTTCTTATGGAATCATCACTGAGTCCTTCTTCAAAGAAAACCATCACCTTCGCTGATAAAGGTAAAAGTAAGGTATTGGGTCTCGGCAGAGTGGCTATCTCTCGAGACCAACACATTGATAAAGTCATGCTTGTTGAATCACTTGGATACAACTTGATGTCTGTATCTATGCTCTGTGATCTTGATCTCGTTGTTGTCTTCGGAAAATATGGTTGTATTGTCTATATGGTTAGCGATAACTCCATTGCCTTCAATGGAGTTAGGAAAGGTGATCTATATATTGTAGATTTCTCTGAAGGTCCTCAGGTTGCTACATGCCTCATGGCTCGAGCTTCAGAATGCTGGCTATGTCATCGAAGACTCGGCCACGCTGGAATGAGGAATCTCCAGAAGCTGGTACTGAAGAAACATGTCCTCGGAATTGAGGAAATCAGATTCACGAAGGACCGGCTATGTGGTGCTTGCGAAGCTGGAAAGATGACCAAGGCCAAGTATCCTGCCAAGACCATCATGACTACTACAAGACCTCTGGAATTGCTTCACATGGATCTATTCGGTCCTCCAAAGTATTCAAGCTTTGGAGGTAATATGTATGGTCTTGTTATTGTTGATGACTTCTCACGATACACTTGGGTGCATTTTCTTATCTATAAGTCAGAAACCCCAGCAATCCTCAAGCGCTTCGCCCTGCGAGTCATGAACAACTACAACCTGAAGATCAAGCACATTCGAAGCGACAACGGCACTAATTCAAGAACTTCGGTGTGGAAGAATTCCTCGATGACTCGGGAATCACTCATGAATTCTCTGCGCCTTACACTCCTCAGCAAAATGGAGTTGTTGAGAGGAAGAACCGAACCCTCATCGAGATGGCTCGCACGATGCTGACTGAGTACAATACTCCACTCAAGTGGTGGGCTGAAGCTATCAACACTGCATGCCACATTGTCAATCGAGTGTATCTTCACAAGTTCTTCAATAGAACATCATACGAGTTAATGGTCGGTAAGAAACCCAATGTAAGTTACTTGAAGGTATTCGGTGCACCTTGCTGGATTCGTGATCCTCATCACCAGTCCAAATTTGCACCCAAAGCATGTGAGGGTTTCATGCTTGGTTATGGTATCAACTCGCACACCTACTGAGTCTTCAATATTAGTCATTATAAAATTGTTGAGACTGTAGACGTGCGATTTGATGAATCTGATGGCTCCCAAAGAGAGCACCTGCCACATGATGTAGATGAAGCACCACCTGAAGAACAGATCAAGAAGATGGGTGCTGGTGATATCATTCCTGTGGATCATCCTGAAGAAATCCACATACCTCCTGCTCCTGAAGAACATCCAAATCCTGATGCAAATAATCCTGATGACGATCCTGATCCTGAGGCTCCTGATGCCCCTGAAGCTCCTGAAGCACCTGAAGCTGATGCAAATGAATCTGACAACAGTGAAGAAGATGCGCCTCAAGATCATCCTCCTCGACTTCCTCGTGTGGCAAATGAAGTTCAAGTGGACAAAATCCTCGCTGACGTCAACCTACCAGGTCCTCTTACTCGTGCAAGAGCTAATCGTATAGCTAACTTTTGTGGGCATTTCTCGTTTGTATCAATTTCAGAGCCCACCAAAGTCACCGAGGCATTCCAAGAAGCGGAATGGATTCAGGCTATGCAAGACGAACTTCTTCAGTTTAAACTGAATGATGTTTGGGAACTAGTCAAACGTCCTGATCCTCGAGTTCACAATGTCATCGGCACGAAGTGGATCTACCGCAACAAACTCGATGAAGATGGACAAGTCATCAGAAACAAATCTCGTCTCGTAGCTCAAGGATATACTCAAGTCGAGGGGATCGACTTCGGTGAAACTTTCGCTCCTGTTGCTAGACTTGAATCCATTCATATTATGCTTGCATTCGCTAACCATCATAATATCAAGTTATATCAAATGGATGTGAAAAGTGCTTTCCTCATTGGTAATATCGAGGAAGAAGTATATGTTGCTCAACCTCCAGGTTTTGAAGACGCAAAGAAGCCTGATATGGTGTACAGATTGAAGAAAGCCCTCTATGGACTGAAGCAAGCCCCTCGGGCTTGGTATGACACACTAAGGGACTTCCTCATCAGCAAGGGCTTCAAATCTGGTTCCCTCGATCCAACTCTTTTCACAAAACGATATGATGATGCATTATTCATATGTCAAATTTATGTTGATGACATAATATTTGGATGCACTAACAAGAAATCCAGTGAAGAATTTGCATTCTTGATGAGTGAACAGTATCAGATGTCCATGATGGGCGAACTGAAGTTCTTCTTAGGGCTTCAAATTCGTCAACAACGCAACGGCATCTTCATCTCTCAGGAGAAGTACCTCAAGGAGTGCCTGAGGAAATTCGAGATGCAAGACTGCAAGGGCATCAAGACACCAATGCCCACAAATGGACAACTTGGCCCTGATGAAAATGGCAAGGACTACGATCAAAAGGTATACCGCTCCATGATAGGTTCTCTGCTATATCTATGTGCATCAAGGCCTGATATAATGTTGAGCGTTTGCATGTGTGCCCGATTCCAAGCGGCACCAAAGGAATCGCATCACCAAGCGGTGAAACGAATTCTTCAATATTTGGCTCACACCCCGTCGCTAGGCTTATGGTATCCAAAAGGCACAAAGCTGGATCTCTTCGGGTACTCAGACTCAGATTATGCTGGAGATCGAGTGGATCGGAAGTCTACCTCAGGAACATGTCACTTCCTCGGACGTTCTCTTGTGTGCTGGTCATCGAAGAAGCAGAACTGCGTCTCCCTCTCCACCGCTGAAGCTGAATACATTGCTGCTGGTGCTAGCTGCTCACAGCTTCTTTGTATGAAGCAAACTCTGAAGGACTACGGCATCAACCTGAAGAAAGTACCACTGCTATGTGACAATGAGAGCGTCATCAAAATCTCTCAGAATCCAGTACACCACTCGAGGACGAAGCATATTGAGATTCGGTATCACTTTCTTCGGGGTCATGTATTGAAGGAAGATATCGTCATCAGCCACGTGAAGACTGAAGACCAACTTGCTGATATATTCACTAAGCCTTTGGATGAGAAGCGATTTAGCACTCTGAGGTGTGAGCTAAATATCTTAGATTCCTCAAACGTCCAGTGAATGGACACACATCCTAACACTTAAACAATATTGAAGAATCCTGATGCACAACACACGATGCGTCGTACTCCTCAAATCATGAGGAACTACCTTGCTAAGTGTGAAGAAATTAACGTGGAATTGACTCAAGATCCATACGACAATTGTATGGTATCAAGTGTCTCATTCCCTATAAGGTGGGTAGCGCCACCGCCCAAACACCTCAGGATTTGTTGTTCCTCAACTTCCTTAGGATTTGAAGTCTTCATTACTGATGATTACCGTGTTTGTCCTCAACAGCGTTCACCTATAGTTATTGTTCTTCAACTTTTGCTTCTTCATCTAGGTGAACGTGATCGGACCCGTCCCTCTGTGCTCACTTATCTAATCTGTCTATCTCATATGCGTTCATCCGGAAATCATGTATTCCTCAGACTGAGACCATTTGTCTTCATCCTCAGCCCATGTCCTCAAGTTCCTCAAATCACGGATTTTCTGTTACAACTGTATTCAATTTATTGCGATTTTACCGCACGTCGTGATTATCCACCATTAAGATATCCACTGAGGATCCCAACAATCCGGGGCAATCTCGTGCACAAATTTCGCAACCCCCTCAGCCTTTCACCCCTCTATAAACAGCCCTCTACCCCCCCGGTCATTTCCCCCCACCGCTTCTCTCACTCTCGCGCCGCCGCCCTTGAGCTCCTCAAGCTCGTACGCTCACGTCGCCTGAGTTCGCCGTCGCCGGGGACGAAGACTCGTTGTTCCTCAGCATTCGCCTTAAGTCTGGTATGCTTATTCCTCTGTGGATTATTCCTCAGCGTATTATTCCTCAGTACTGTTGTGTCCTCAAGCCAGTTAAGTCCTCAACTGTACTGCTAGCTTTCTGAGACCTATACCTATGCCTCACTCCTTTGTTTTCCTCAGACTATTCCTCATGAACGCATATAACCGTACCCCACTTCCCTCGCAACTTAATTCTGTCACAGGTACATGTCAGCTGAGGAATCGTATGGTTCTCATAGTCTCACTTCATTTGCAGCTCAGCTCGAACGTACAATTCCTCAGTCTCCTCAGCTGAAGAAAATGGCTCCTCGGCGTAAGCACACTGATACTGCTAGAGACCTACCTCATGAGCTCTATGAGAAACTGAAGACTCCCGAACGTGAAACTGCTGATGATCGTAAGAAAAGAGTCCAGAAGATCACAAGAGAATGGGCCAAGCGTTGGGTGGCCTATCAATGGCTTAATCCTCAACATGAGGAGATGTTTGCAGTTAATCCGCCACTGAAGACCTTGGGTATCAAGGCTCGACCTCCACCTGCACCAGGCGTCATTCCTGATCCCACAACAATGCACACTCCTGAAGACTTTCCTGTGGCATATGAGCAGTACCTCAAGCGCACTCGCAGCCGTGTAAAGAATCTTGTCCATGACTTGACTGCTTCAATCCAGATTCTGCCTCAGGATCAGTCTCAACCCAGACAACAACCTCCGCCTCAGCACCGCAAAAAGGCTCCTGGCATGAAACCCTCCCAGAAGACCTCAGCTAAGCCTCAAGTTGTTGGCTCCTCATGTCAACGCACGGATGGTGCTGCCCCCTCCTCAAGGATACGCACTGATGAATCTGGTGCTCCTGAGGCCTCAACCACAATGCCTCAGTCTCAGCTGAAGACCAAAATTGTTCTTCAACGCGGCCCTCGCCCCTCACCAAAGAAAACTGCTATGCGTGGCGCCATTCATCATACTCCTCAATCCTCTGATGATGAAGATGAATTTGAGGATTTGGCCGGCTTCATCGCCACTGAAGCTGATAAGATTGAATATGTGCATGCTGCGGCCAGACGCAAAGCTGAAGCAACAGGTTCAGAATACCGCTTCTCCTTGATCCCAAGAAGATCTTGGAGTACATTGAAATTTGGTCTGTCAAGCCTGACACTCCGCTTGATGATTTGGACATCCCTAAAGACATCAAGTTCTATGTTCAACAGTTCCTCATAAATGAGATTCATCAACGTGATCTTCAGAAACAGTTGAAGGCCAAACTGAAGAAAGTCCTCAGTGACTTCAAGAAGAAACCCATCACTGAAGTTACTCCTCAGGAGTTTACTGAGCATCAATGTGAAGTTCAACGCCTCAACATTGAGTTCGCTGCCAACCGTACTTATATTGGAAAATCCAAGGAACGCATCTCACAACAGATGGCCAAGTTGATGAAGCTTAGACAGCCTGCTTCCTCAGTACCCACTGATGCCTCTGCCAAAAGCCTCAAGCGCATGCCTGAAGCCCAACTCTCAACTCCACCTGCTGCAAAGAAGCCTACTGTTGAGGACCCCATTAATGCTACACCACTTTCCTCGGCTCCTCCTACAACTCAGGCCGCTGATACCACCGTTCAAATTACTGCTGCCTTAACTCCACCTCAAAATCCTCAGCGCAGCTTAATCGTCTTCACTCCGCTCCATACAGCAACACCCATTGTTCCCACTCCTTCGTCCCCACCACCACCAGTTATCACTGAGGTTGAAGACATGGACGTCGACATTATGGATGATGGAACTCCTCGTGTTCATGATGAGGACTATGGGCTGACAAACTCACCCACTCATACTGTCTTCTCACCTGAGCCTCACTCCAACACCGTGACCGAGGTGCTTCCTGATACTTCTCTGCAGTCTGAAGAATCAGTTGGTGCATCGTCCTCAGCGTCTGATGCTGATGACCCTGAAGCCACAAGTGCTCCCACAAATTCTGCTGCTGATACTGATGCTGCAGCAACCACTACAACTGATACTGATGCTGCTGAACCTACCACTGCTGATCCTCAGCCCGACCCACCAGCCGCTGAAACTGAAGCTGAAGCTGAGCAAAGCACAAATGCTCCTCCTGAAGCAGAAAATAGTACAAATGCTAATGCTGAAGCCTCAAAGGATGGCTCTGAAGACAAATAGGCCACATCACCTCGTCTTCCCAAGGACCTTGACACTTCTGTGCCTGTAGCATCTGTAGAGGTTCCGCCTCAGCCTCAAGCCTCTCTTCAGATTGAAGTGCCTCAAGCGCCTTCACCACCTCAAGGCCCAGTTCAAGCTAGGTCCTTGTGTCCGAAGCAGAAACAACCGTTCTTCCGTGATCTTGATGCTGATGATACCCCAAGCTTTGATGCTACTGATTTCTTCAATGCCACGAGTTTCTTCCAAGAGGGGATTCAAAATCCATATCATTCTGCTCCACCTCGAAAGCTGCTGAGGTTCTGGACTTCCACTCAGAAGAACTATTATGCTTCAGTGCTCTACAAGCAAAACAAACTGTTTCCTCATAAGCATATTCCTCTGATGGATATGGAAGCTCTTCCCTGCTTCAACAATGTGCTTCAGGATCTGCATCATGCCAAGCTGCTTCAGTTCTGCTCTGAATGCATCCACTGGAATGAAGATCTTGTGCTTCAGTTTTATGCAACTTTATATGTTTCAGGCGATCCTCTGGATATCAACACCTGGGTCCTCGAGTGGATGACTGAGCATCATCATTACACCATCACTATTCCTGAAGCAATTGACATTCTTGAGTTGCCTCAGTGCACTTCACCTGCTGCTTGCTCCTATGGGTCTCAACTTCTTTGAGATGACCTGATGAACATGCTCATGAAGCCTCAGGCCCCTGAAGCCCCAGCTCGCACAAAGTTTCCAGTTTATGAGCTTCTGTATCTACCAAGTACATTGTATCGGATTCTGGCGAAGACCTTTTGCCCCATTAAAGCTACGAATCCACTGCTGAAGAAGTCATTGGCATCATGAAGAAGAAGAACATACTCCACAACCTCTGCATGTCTGGGACAATCAACGTTCCTGACTTCTTCTTCAGAACTCTAGTTGATGCAGCACGGAATCCTCATATTCTGAAGCCATACGCGCCATGAATCATGAAGCTCATCCGAGCCACGACTGGTATTGATTTTCAATCTGATCACCCGAATCATAGGACATATCTGCCGCCTGTCGAAGTGCTTCAGCATACGATTGCTTCAAATAACAAGGGCAAAGGCATATTCTATGAAGAAGTTCTCCCGACCAATTCCCTTGGTGGAAACATTCATCATCCTCAGTCTCGAACTACTGATGAAACACGAACTCATGCCTCAACTGAGGATACAACTCAGGCTCGAGTGATGACTGACCGAGAGCTTATGATTAGTCTTCATCAGAAGGTTGACCGAAATCATGATTGGGTGAAGCGTCAATTTACTGAAATCCTCAGCTACATGGCTCAGACGCATTCTTCAGTAAAGAAAGTACACCAGTATGCTCATCATACATATCAACATCTTGATGCCTTGATGAGAGAAGTTATCACCCCTGAAGACCTAGCAAAATTGGAGCTTCAACAGCCTCTGATTCCTGCAATCAGACCCCCAAGGCAATTCAGACGCTGCACAACTCCTCCTCCGGCCATGGATTCTTATTCTTCAAACTAGGAGATGACTGCTGAAGAAGCTGAAGACACAGCTGCCTGCCCTCACACTGCAACGGATTGCCTCAGGCGTGACTCACCTCAGCCTTGAAGCAACTTCAAAAGGGGCGTTAGCTTCAGTTTTTTTTCCTTTTTGTTCATTTTATGACAAAGGGGGAGAAATCTGTTAGTCTTCAAGCGGGTTTTAGTTATGGGGTTCTTCAGTTACAACTCTCGTTCTTCAGATTTTTTTGTAACGAGTTGTAAACTGTAATTTTGGTGTTTGCCTGATACTATTCCTCAGTTAACTCATGCTATTTCCTCAAGTTTATCATATATGCATGTGATTGTCTCTGCAAACACCTCTCTCAGTGCGTCGTTTAATTTCCTCAAACACTTCATAACATGCATGTAACACCCTCAGTTGTCTGTAACAGTAATCACTTTTACTGTGGACTAATCACTGTTGCTAATCACTATGCAAACCATGCCATGACCCACTTTGCTTTTGATCATATTCAGAAATGCCTTTTGGTTGCTATGAAAAATATGTTGCAATTAAACTTTGCCCTAAAATCATGGGACAACTTTTATAAAATCACTAATAATCATTGGGTCATGCCCATGTGGTTATGGTAATTTATTTTGCCACTGAAAAATTCAAACAATTCAAACACCAAGCAAAACAGCCCCATTTGACAATGGAATATTATAAAGAAATAGTAAATGGTTCTATTTTAAACCTAAACTTTTTGTGGCACCCTAGGAATATATATGACTAATTATGGACCAGGTAACACATTTTACAAAAATGGAAAAGGCACTAAATTAATTACTAACAGAGAGAACAGAATGCAAAATACAATAAAATAAGAAAACGCTAAAGCCCGCCCAGGGCGATGGTCCAGCTCGGCCCACCCCCGGCTTGTCTTTTTCCCCAACCACCCCCCCACCTGCTCCCGTACGGCCGAGGCCGCCGTCGACGCTGGCGAGCTGGCCCCGCACCCACCTGCCCCCTCCCTTCGTGGAGGCGATAAGGGCGACGCCCCCTCCCTCCTGGACATCCTCCCCCGCCCTTTCCCCTCCTCCTCTTCTCGCACGCCTCGGGGAAAAACTCCCGAGCGCCGCCGTCGCCATTGTTGTGGCCAGTCGTGGCCAACGAGCACGGTCCGCCCCGACGTGGTGTCCAGCAGCTGCGCCGTCGTCGTCTTCGTCGACTACATCAGCCAATCGAGCCCGGGGAGCACCGCAGGCGTCGCCCGCGTCTTCTTCCCCCACCCCGGCCGCTGCAACCTCAACGTCGATTCCGGCCGCCTCAGCCCCTCCCCGAGCCCGCTGCCAACCCCGACGCGTTCGTGGTGAGCAGCTCTGTCATCGCCAACTGTCCGTAGTTGCTCGAGAAGCCCGTAGCCTTTTTTCCCCAAATTCGCTTGCTCCGCCCGCCGTGGCACGTCGTCGTAGTCGACGACTTGGTCTGTCCCAGCCCGCGCCAAGTGCACCAGTAGGATCCCCGTGATGCGTGTGTTCGATTCGGACCAGTAGTTAGCTCGATTTCGTAGCTTGTCGTAGTTCGCCATTGGAGCCCGACGCGCGGCTCCGCCATTGTTGAGCTCGTGCTCGCTCCGGCCACTTCCAGCCCCCGCCACCGCAACCAATCGCCGCCCCGTCCCCTCCCCGTTCGAACGCGCCTAAGCGCAGCCCCTCCCGTGCCCTGAGTCGGCCGCTAGGTCCACCTCGTCGGCGCTCTGTCGCCGGCGAGCTCACCGCCGTCACTGCCATGTGGACCCCTCGGTCAGAAATGCCATTAGCAGCTAACCCTCACCCCCTGTGTGAATGACAGCCGGGTCCCACCCCCCTGCTAACTATCTTTGTTAGGAAAATGGAAAAGTTAACCCTTAGATTAATATGTCTCCCTGACAGTGGGCCCCTGGCCTTTTAACTTATTAAACAGATTTAATTAGCACTGGAGTCACTGACCACTGGGCCCCCTTGTCAGATTTTAATTATTTAGAAGATTTAAATAAATTCCAGTGACTTACATGTGGGCCCAGAGGCTATTTTTGATTTAATAAAATGTTTTATAAATAAACAGAGGCTGACATGTGGGTCCCCCATGTCAGGCACTGTTTTGGATAATGTTGAATAAATAATAAAAGAAATTCAGAAAATCATTTAAATGATTTAAAACTTTGAAATTCAATAACTTTTAAACCGTAACTCGGATTCAAAAACTTTATACATGAAAATTGATCAGAAAAATATAACGAATACGAATTTGCTATCCGTATGCCTATCACACCCCTCTAACACAACGAACATCGAACCGTCCCCCCTCCGGACCGGCAGTCCGATAAATTGTCCGGTACTGTTAGAGTGCCCGGATGAGTTTATTTCGAACCCTGTCCGGTAATCACCCGGAGCCGGTAGTTCATCCCCGGATGAATTCCCGCTCTGAGCCTGATACATCGTACTGCGTTAGACCACCGTTAACTTTGCATACGTCATGCCTTTTATCTGTTTGATATGATTGCTTTGTATTTACTGTGTTTATCCCCTCTTTTAATTCTCCGGTAGACCCCGCTGCTACCGCCGACTACACCGTCGCCGGGTACGACTACTTCGTCGACGACCCTGCCCCTACCGTCGAGCTTCCAGGCAAGCAGAGCCATTCTCTTCCCCAGATATCGCCTACCTTTTCCGTACTTTCTTGCACTAGGCATTGTTACTGCTGCAGCTACGATTACAATCCTATTCAATTGCATCGCCTGATTTTGTCGCCCCTTGATGTACCTTTCTTATCCTATGCTGCCTATTATAATTATGCATATATTTAGCAGTGAACCCTGCGCATTGTTAGCTAGGACTAGATAGCGGGTCGTGATCACTCAGGGGGGTGAACACGGATACAATATATACAACTGCACAGGTACGGAACAAATCAGACACCGCCAAAGGCCCCTATCTGGGTTATGCCTAGTCACCTCAAGTGTGAGCTATCAAGGAGTAATCCTTGTACTCCACTCGAGGCTGACTTTGTCTTACCGCCATAGGGTCCTGAACAGCGATTGTCCTTCAGGTGAGAAGTCGGGCGACCGAACGGTGCCCGCGAGAGGTATTGCGACGGGACGACAGCGAGAGTAGGACCAGTGTACCAGTTTTCTTGGCCCCTGATCGTTGGCCGCGAGAGTTACCAAACCACGAAAGTCGAGCTCCCCCAGGAGCACACGCGATACAAGGTAAGGAGACGGTTCACCTTGTTGGTAACCGCAGTGACTTGGTGGGACGACAGGGCAGGCACCGATGTACTGGTGGTCCTGGCTGCTGTCGTTGTCCGCGGGTCAGTTAAGTCGAGGCAACGATAATGGTTGTCACGCAGGTTAATTAAAATGCTAAATGGTTCAGTGAATGTCTTGAGTTGGCTATATGCCATGTACGCACTACCTACCCGTGGGAATTACGAGTTATGGGCTCCTCTGCTTCGTAGTGTCGTCCGAGGACTCTTCAGACGTCAACAGTACCGCGGCCTGCGCCGGGAAGTGGTGTTGTCTTATTTGCCGCGGCAGCGTGATTTGTATTTGCTTTGATTTAACTTCACCAGCCAGCCTCGCACCGTGCAGGAGTACGTCGGGGTTAGGGTCCAAAGCCCCGCGTACATAGGATATAGTCCGGCGGATGACCTCTCTGTTGAGTTTGAAAGATGGGTTATGAAGTGTCGGATAGCCTCGGTGGAGCTTTCCCTAACAAGGTTCCTGCCACCCTGGAGATCCGTGCGTGTAGCGTAACACAAGTGCACCCCTGCAGGGAAGATTAATCTATTCGAATAGCCGTGTCCACGGTAACAGGATGCTTTATGCTGAAGCTGGATCTTACCACTACAAACTATTATTATTAAACTGTATGGTTCCGGGTTTTCTTCCTCGCGGGGATGTCGAGGAGGTGAACTCGGAGGCATTGCTAATTATTACAACTTATTATTATACAATGCTGCAGCAACTTCTGCTGCATTGTTACTTTATGCTTTATATAAACTGTTGGCTGATTCTTACCTCATGCCGCGAGACATCGTCGGAAGATGCTAGTCTTCGTTAGGCCTAGCTTCTTACCCTTTCGCTGGATTTCTGTCTTTCAGTCCACTATATACAGCCACTTATTTCCGTTGATACAATGCATATTGCTTAGCAGCGGACGTAAGACTCGCGGGTATACTAGATACTCACCTGCTTTATTTACTTTATTGTTTTGCCTGATCGGCCGCTGCAGCCGACGTTGGAGCCCAGGAGCAGGAGTACCCCGGAGGCGCCTACTACGACGTCGAGTTCCCCGTTGACCAGGAGTAGTTCGGTGGATCCCAGGCAGGAGGCCTCGCCTTTTCGATCTGTATCTCTGATGTGATTTGTGCTAGCCTTCTTAAGGCAAAACTTGACTAACTATGTCTGTACTCAGATATTATGGCTTGTATGACTTATGTATTCGGGTCCGCGTGACCCCCTCTATTGTAACATATTTGTTTATCCTTTTGTGTTTAGTGTTGTGCTGTGATATTATCACCGTGGCACCCTAATCTCAGCCGTGTACCCTGCGTGTATGATTACTGTACACGGATTGATTTTGGGGGCGTCACAAGTTGGTATCAGAGCCGACTGCCTGTAGGAAGCCACCCCACCACTACTTGGTCGAAGTTGAGTCTAGACTTTGAAAAAACTATTTTGCTAACTTAATATTTGGCTTACGGGCCCACATCGATGTCACTACGTGTGATATCTATGGTATTAGGATCCTTTTCTCCTTACCTATGCTCTGGGAATCTGCTCTCTTATCCTTGCTGGTAAGTTTTACAAAATCTGACATTAGGATCACATTCTCTTGATTCCACCCGGCGTTTTTGGTGCTTCCCCCATTGATTGAGTCGTGTCGCAGGAGTCATACCCCAGGTCCCGGACCGCGGATCCCATTCTCATTCTGGGCAGGCCGCGCGTTCTCTGGCATTAACTCCTGTGGCCAACAGTTTTCTTGCGGCGTGATTGACATAGTGGAATCCATGTCGCGTCGTGTAATCCTAACCGTGGTCTGCGCGCCGCCTAGTGAGTCCTTTTTCCTTAATTTCTACGACGTTACGCTGCCCGATTTTCGATTGACTCTGTGTGTAAATGTGTATGTCTTATATGACTACTCCTATATATATCTGCACCTCCTTTTCGTTGACGTTTTACTTCAGTCTTGATTCCGGTATCTCGTTAAATTTTCATCGCTGAAATACCTCTGTTAAATTCTAGCAGGATGGCTGGTCGTGGTCGTGGTCGTGGTCGTGGTGCCAACGACCCACCTCCGCCGCCGGATTACATGGCCGCGATGATGCAGCAGTTCGAGATGAACCGTCATTTCATGCAGAATATCATGGCTCAGTTCCCCCATCCGAATCAGAATGGGCACCACCATCAGCATGCCACCGTGACTCTGCACGACTTCACCCGCCTCAACCCCACTATGTTCCGCGACACTGTTCAGCCGTTGGATGCTGATGACTGGCTTCAGGACATCACTCACGAGATGGAGTCTGCTAATGTCGATCCAGCCGACTATGTGAACTTTGCGTCTTATCACCTGAAAGGTGCCGCTACTCAGTGGTGGAGTACCCACAAGCGTTCACTGCCAGTTGAAGAAGTCATCACTTGGGATGAATTTCAGTCTGCCTTCCGCGCCCGCTACATTCCTCAGGGGATCATGGATCGTAAGGCGGAAGAATTCCGTAACCTCACTCAGGGCGACATGACTGTTGAAGCCTATCAGCGCGAGTTCCTCAACCTCTCTCGCTATGCGGAAGGAGAGATCACCACTGATGCTCGCAGGCAGCAGAAGTTCCGTCGTGGCCTCAACCCAGACCTCAGGCTCGCTCTTGCCGTTCATGATTTCGCCAACTTCGCCACCATGGTGAACAAGGCTATCACCGTCGAGACTGCCCAGATGGAGCACAAGAACTCTCTGAAGCGTTATCGTGACGTTGGCTCATCTTCGGGCGCAACGCAGAAGCGTCGCATCTGGATCCCTACCAGTGTGACCCATTCAGCTGTCCCTGCTCCAAGGCTGTCTTATGCTGCACCCCGTCTGCCTCCGCCACCGCAGATGCCAAGAGCTCTGCCTGCACCACCCAATGCTACATCCCTTCGTCCTCAGGATGGATTATGCTTCACGTGTCGCCAACCTGGGCATTTTTCCAGGGAGTGCCCCCAGAAACAGAAGCAACTGGTAGTTCACCCCGCGGGCCGCGGAAATGGTCGTGGAAACAACAGGACCCCCAACTATAATACTGGGTCTGCTGCTTATGGTCGTGGACATGCTAACAACGTCAATGTTGAAGAAGCTCAGCAACAACCCTCTACCGTGATGGGTACCCTTCTCGTTAATTCCATACCTGCTACTGTTTTATTTGATACAGGAGCATCGCATTCATTCATGTCGGAAGCATTTGCATTTTCGCATAACTTCAAGTACGAAACGATGAAACCCCCGATGGTTGTTCGCACCCCGATTGGTCAATGCCGAACCACCATGCTAGTGCCAAACATCACCATTGAAATCGAAGGAGTTGAATTCTTTGCTTCTCCCATCCTCCTGAAGTCTTCCACCATAGACCTCATTCTGGGAATGGATTGGTTGAAATTTCACGATGCCGCACTCTATTGTGGTACCAAGTTTGTCCAACTTTTTCACCCCTCCGGCGAGATTGTTAACCACAACCCCCGAGTTACCCGTAATGTAGAAACACAGATCTTTATGATGAATGCTTTGAATATCTCACCTCTGGAAGGAATTGAGAACGTTCTGGTCGTCCGCGACTTTCCCGATGTCTTCCCCGAAGAACTGCCGGGAATACCCCCGATCAGAGAAGTTGAATTCGTCATCGACTTGAAGCCAGGCACTGTTCCTATTGCCAAGCGTCCTTACAAGATGCCGCCACATGAACTCTTGAACTTAAGGAGGAAATCGACAAGGAACTTCAGAAAGGATTCATTCGCCCCAGTTCCTCAGCTTGGGGAGCATCTTCGCTTTTTGTCAAGAAGAGCGATGGGACAAACCGATTGGTCCAAGATTATCGGCCCATTAACCAAGCCACCATCCAGAACAAATACCCACTTCCCCGGATCAACGATCTGTATGATCAACTTGCCGGATCCAAGGTGTTTTCTAAACTCGACTTGAGGTTGGGTTATCACCAAATCCGAGTCCGTGATGAGGACATTACGAAGACTGCCTTCATTAATCGCTATGGTTCATACGAGTACACTGTCATGTCCTTTGGCTTAACAAATGCTCCAGCCACCTTCTCCAGATTGATGAATTATATTTTCATGGAGTACCTCGACCAGTTCGTCGTGGTTTATCTGGATGATATATTGATATATTCCAAGAATGAAGAAGAACATGCTGAACATCTTCGTCTTATACTGGAGAAGCTTCGAGAACACAAACTCTACGCTAAGTATTCTAAGTGTGAGTTCTGGCTTCCCGAAGTAACCTACCTTGGACATGTGATTTCCAAGGATGGCATTGCCGTCACCCCAGAATGTATCCAAGCTATTCTTGACTGGACTCCTCCCAAGACCGTCAAGCAAGTCCGCAGTTTCCTCGGGCTCGCTAGCTATTGCCGCCGTTTCGTCGAGAATTTTTCCAAGATTGCCAGGCCTCTGACTAATCTGCTTCACAAAGGCGTCAAGTTTGAGTGGACAGATAAATGTCAAGAAAGTTTCCAAGCGCTCAAGGACAAGCTAACTTCTCCCCCGGTGCTCGCTCCCCCTGATACTCAGAAGGACTTCGTGATATATTGCGACGCGTCTCGTCAAGGATTAGGCTGTGTCCTAATGCAAGAGCGCAAAGTGATTGCTTATGGCTGTCGTCAGTTGCGTGCTCACGAAGACAAGTATCCAAAACATGATCTCGAATTGGCAGCAGTAATTTATGCATTGAAGCTGTGGCGACATTACCTCGTCGGTAATTGTTGCGAGGTCTACACCGATCACCAAAGTCTGAAGTACCTGTTTACTCAGCCAGACCTGAATCTTCGTCAACAACGATGGCTCGAGACAATAGCCGACTTCAACATGGATATTTCGTATACCCCGGGCAAGGCTAATGTGATGGCCGATGCCTTGAGCCTCAAAGCTTACTGTTCTGAACTTGAGGTTCAGGTGCAGCAACCACTTCCGTACGAAGAGTTTCGCAAGTTGAACCTCGAGATTGTTCCTCAAGGTTACGTCAATAACCTGGTTCTCGAGTCAAAACTCGACGCCCTCATCAAGAGTAAACAATCTCTGGCCCCTGACATTGTGAAGATCAAGCAGGACATCGCCGAAGGAAAGCCCTCCTCTTTTACCATTGATGCTAATGATGGTGATACTGTGTACTTCAAGGGCCGCTTAGTAGTTCCTGTGAGCCCGGCCATCATTAACTGTGGTCCGGATATCATGGAAGAAGCCCATAATTCTCCCTTGTCAATCCACCCTGGCAGTACCAAGATGTATAAAGACCTTCGTCAACGGTACTGGTGGCCTTACATGAAGCAAGATATCGCTCGCTTTGTTTCCAAATGTGACGTTTGTAGTCGCGTCAAGGCCGGACATCAGAAACCTGCTGGTTGGTTGCAACCACTCCCTCCTCCTGATTGGAAGTGGGACAAAGTCGAGATGGACTTCGTCACCGGTTTTCCTAAGTCACAGAAAGGTAACGATGCCATCTTTGTCGTCATCGACCGATTCTCCAAGATTGCTCACTTCCTGCCGGTCAAGGAGACGATCACTGCTAGTCAGCTAGCAGCCTTGTATATCTCCCGAATTGTGTCACTCCATGGTATTCCGCTGGAGATCAGTTCAGGCCGTGGCAGCATTTTCACCTCACGGTACTAGACGAGTTTCATGGAAGCCTTCGGGACTCGTCTGAATCTCAGCTCCGCTTATCACCCCAGTCTCAAGGCCAAGTTGAACGAGTTAATCAAGTGCTGGAAGACATGCTTCGCGCTTGTGTCCTTTCTTTCGACATGAAATGGGAGGATGCCCTCCCGTACGCGGAATTCTCGTACAACAATAGCTATCAGGCTAGCTTGAAGATGGCCCCCTTCGAAGTTCTATACGGGCGTAAGTGTCGAACCCCCCTGAACTGGTCAGGAACTGGGGAATGACCCTACTTCAGACCGGATCTTGTCCAACAAGCTGAAGATCAGGTTCGCATTGTGCAAGAAAATCTCAAAGCCGCTCAGTCCGGTCAGAAGAGCAACTATGACCGCAAACACCGTGAAATGGAGTATCAACCTGGTGAATACGCTTACCTCCGTGTCACTCCCATGAGGGGCACTCATCGCTTCGGTATCAAGGGCAAGTTGGCTCCTCGCTACATTGGCCCGTTCCGTATCCTTTCCAGGAGTGGACCCGTGGCATACCGGTTGGAATTGCCGCCGAACCTCTCCCAAGTCCACGATGTCTTCCACGTGTCGCAACTCCGTCGCTGCTTCAAGGACCCTATCCGCGAAGTGGAGCATGATATGATTGAGCTGCAGCAAGACTTGACTTATCGGGAACACCCGAGCCGCATTCTCGATCAGTCTGAACGTCGAACCCACAAAAAGACCGTCAAGTTTCTCAAGGTTCAGTGGTCGAATCATTCTGAAGATGAAGCCACTTGGGAACGCGAAGATCGCCTTCGCGATGAATACCCCGATCTTTTCCTTGCTACCACTTAAATTCTCGGGACGAGAATTCTTGTAGTGGGGGAGATTTGTAACACCCTCAGTTGTCTGTAACAGTAATCACTTTTACTGTGGACTAATCACTGTTGCTAATCACTATGCAAACCATGCCATGACCCACTTTGCTTTTGATCATATTCAGAAATGCCTTTTGGTTGCTATGAAAAATATGTTGCAATTAAACTTTGCCCTAAAATCATGGGACCACTTTTATCAAATCACTAATAATCATTGGGTCATGCCCATGTGGTTATGGTAATTTATTTTGCCACTAAAAAATTCAAACAATTCAAACACCAAGCAAAACAGCCCCATTTGACAATGGAATATTATAAAGAAATAGTAAATGGTTTTATTTTAAGCCTAAACTTTTTGTGGCACCCTAGGAATATATATGACTAATTATGGACCACGTAACACATTTTACAAAAATGCAAAAGGCACTAAATTAATTACTAACAGAGAGAACAGAATTAAAAATACAATAAAATAAGAAAACGCTAAAGCCCGCCCAGGGCGATGGCCCAGCTCGGCCCACCCCCGGCTTGTCTTCTTCCCCAACCAGCCCCCCCCCCCACCCGCTCCCGTACGGCCGAGGCCGCCGTCGAAGCTGGCGAGCTGGCCCCACACCCACCTGCCCCCTCCCTTCGCGGAGGTGATAAGGGCGACGCCCCCTCCCTCCTGGACATCCTCCCCCGCCCTTTCCCCTCCTCCTCTTCTCGCACGCCTCGGGGAAAAACTCCCGAGCGCCGCCGTCGCCATTGTTGTGGCCAGTCGTGGCCAACGAGCACGGTCCGCCCCGACGTGGTGTCCAGCGGCTGCGCCGTCGTCGTCTTCGTCGACTACAGCAGCCAATCGAGCCCGGGGAGCACCGCAGGCGTCGCCCGCGTCTTCTTCCCCCACCCCGGCCGCTGCAACCTCAACGTCGATTCCGGCCGCCTCAGCCCCTCCCCGAGCCCGCTGCCAACCCCGACGCGTTCGTGGTGAGCAGCTCTGTCATCGCCAATTGTCCTTAGTTGCTCGAGAAGCCCGTAGCCTTTTTCCCCAAATTCGCTTGCTCCGGCCGCCGTGGCACGTCGTCGTAGTCGTCGACTTGGACTGTCCCAGCCCGCGCCAATTGCACCAGTAGGATCCCCGTGATGCGTGTGTTCGATTCGGACCAGTAGTTAGCTCGATTTCGTAGCTTGTCGTAGTTCGCCATTGAAGCCTGACGCGCGGCTCCGCCATTGTTGAGCCCGTGCTCGCTCCGGCCACTTCCAGCCCCCGCCACCGCAACCAATCGCCGCCCCGTCCCCTCCCCGTTCGAACGCGCCTAAGCGCAGCCCCTCCCGTGCCCTGAGTCGGCCGCTAGGTCCACCTCGTCGGCGCTCTGTCGCCGGCGAGCTCACCGCCGTCACTGCCATGTGGACCCCTCGGTTAGAAACGCCATTAGAAGCTAACCCTCACCCCCTGTGTGAATGACAGCCGGGTCCCACCCCCCTGCTAACTATCTCTGTTAGGAAAATGGAAAAGTTAACCCTTAGATTAATATGTCTTCCTGACAGTGGGCCCCTGGCCTTTTAACTTATTAAACAGATTTAATTAGCACTGGAGTCACTAACCACTGGGCCCCCTTGTCAGATTTTAATTATTTAGAAGATTTAAATAAATTCCAGTGACTTACATGTGGGCCCAGAGGCTATTTTTGATTTAATTAAATGTCTTATAAATAAACAGAGGCTGACATGTGGGTCCCCCATGTCAGGCACTGTTTTGGATAATGTTCTGGATAATGTTGAATAAATAATAAAAGAAATTCAGAAAATCATTTAAATGATTTAAAACTTTGAAATTCAATAACTTTTAAACCGTAACTCGGATTCAAAAACTTTATACATGAAAATTGATCAGGAAAATATAATGAATACAGATATGCTATCCGTATGCCTATCACACCCCTCTAACACAACGAACATCGAACCGTCCCCCCTCCGGACCGGTAGTCCGATAAATTGTCCGGTACTGTTAGAGTGCCCGGATGAGTTTATTCCGAACACGAATGTTTCTCGGAATAAACCAACTAGCACGGATACACCCCCTTATGTTTTTCCGGTACCCACGACACCTCCGGCTTGATCCTTCCCCCTCCGGACACCCTGTCCGGTAATCACCCGGAGCTGGTAGTGCATCCTCGGATGAATTTCCGTGCCGAGCAACGTGCATTGCACTGCGTTAGAACACCGTTAACATTTCATTTGTTATGTCATGCATCTGTTGTATATGGTTGCTTTGTATTTACTGTTTCTTCCCCCCCTTAATCTCCGGTAGACCCCGCTGCTGCCGTCGACTACACCGCTGCTGAGTACGACTACTTCGTCGACGACCCTACCCCTACCGTCGAGCTTCCAGGCAAGCAGAGCCATTCTCTTCCCCAAATATCGCCTATCTTTCCGTACTTTTCTTGCACTAGGCATTTTTACTGCTGCTGCTACGATTACAATCCTATTCAATTGCATAGCCTGATTTTGTCGCCCCTTGATGTGCCTTCCTTTATCCTATGCTGCCTATTATTATTGTGCATTATTCAGTAGTGAGCCCTGCGCATTGTTAGCTAGGATTAGATAGAGGGCCGTGATCACTCAGGGGAGTGAACGCGGGTACAAATATTATAACTGCACAGGTACGGTACAAAGCAGACACCGCCAAAGGCCCCTATCTGGGTTATGCCTAGTCACCTCAAGTGTGAGCTATCAAGGAGTAATCCTTGTACTCCACTCGAGATTGACTTTGTCTTACCGCCATAGGGTCCTGAACAGCGATTGTCCTTCAGGTGAGAAGTCGGGCGACCCAACGGAGCCCGCGAGAGGTATTGCGACGGGACGACAGGGAGAGTACGACCAGTGTACCGGTGTGCTTGGCCCCTGATCGTTGGCCGCGAGAGTTACCAAACCACGAAAGTCGAGCTCCCCCAGGAGCACACGGGAGACAAGGTAAGGAGACGGTTCACCTTGTTGGTAACCGCAGTGACTTGGTGGGACGACGGGGCATGCACCGATGTACTGGTGGTCCTGGCTGCTGTCGTTGTCCGCGGGTCAGTTAAGTCGAGGCAACGATAACGGTTGTCACGCAGGTTAATTAAAATGCTAAATGGTTCAGTGAATGTCTTGAGTTGGCTATATGCCATGTACGCACTACCTACCCGTGGGAATTACGAGTTATGGGCTCCTCTGCTTCGTAGTGTTGTCCGAGGACTCTTCAGACGTCAGCAGTACCGCGGCCTGCGCCGGGAAGTGGTGTTGTCTTATTTGCCGCGGCAGTGTGATTTGTATTTGCTTTGATTTAACTTCACCGGCCAGCCTTGCACCGTGCAGGAGTACGTCGGGGTTAGGGTCCAAAGCCCCGCGTACATAGGATATAGTCCGGCGGATGACCTCTCTGTTGAGTTTGAAAGATGGGCTATGAAGTGTCGGATAGCCTCGGTGGAGCGTTCCCTAACAAGGTTCCCGCCACCCTGGAGATCCGTGCGTGTAGCGTAACACAAGTGCACCCCTGCAGGGAAGATTAGTCTATTCGAATAGCCGTGTCCACGGTAACAGGACGCTTTATGCTGAAGCTGGATCTTACCACTACAAACTATTATTATTAAACTGTATGGTTCCGGGTTTTCTTCCTCGCGGGGATGTCGAGGAGGTGAACTCGGAGGCATTGCTAATTATTACAACTTATTATTATACAATGCTGCAGCAACTTCTGCTGCATTGTTACTTTATGCTTTATATAAACTGTTGGCTGATTCTTACCTCATGTTGCGAGACATCGTCGGAAGATGCTAGTCTTCGTTAGGCCTAGCTTCTTACCCTTGCTCTGGATTTTTGTCTTTCAGTCCACTATATACAACCTCTTCTGTCCGTTGATACAATGCATATTGCTTAGCAGTGGACGTAAGACTCGCGGGTATACTAGATACTCACCTGCTTTATTTCCTTTACTATTTTGCCTGATCGGCCGCTGCAGCCGACGTTGGAGCCCAGGAGCAGGAGTACCCCGGAGGCGCCTACTACGACGTCGAGTTCCCCGTTGACCAGGAGTAGTTCGGTGGATCCCAGGCAGGAGGCCTCGCCTTTTCGATCTGTATCTCTGATGTGATTTGTGCTAGCCTTCTTAAGGCAAAACTTGACTAACTATGTCTGTACTCAGATATTATGGCTTGTATGACTTATGTATTCGGGTCCGCGTGACCCCCTCTATTGTAACATATTTGTTTATCCTTTTGTGTTTAGTGTTGTGCTGTGATATTATCACCGTGGCACCCTAATCTCAGCCGTGTACCCTGCGTGTATGATTACTGTACACGGATTGATTTTGGGGGCGTCACAATGCACTGCTTCAGAAATGCCTGGATATAGGGGGAGCTCCTCATATACCTCAAAATGCTTTAGATAATATACTTCTTGAGTCGTAGGAAATCACCGCACTGTTGGAGGGGTTGACGAAAACAAGTTCCAAAGTTCTGAGGAAGTGCTCAATTAGGAATCCTGAAGAAAAACCTTGAGGAAATCTCCTGCAGTAGAAGTTCAGTTCCTCGGGTGTCTGAGACCTTGTTCTTTAGGACACTGAGGAATCTGTCTTCGGTTGAGGAGTCTTGAGACTGCGAGTGCAGTTCTCCTGAAGAGAGAGTTATCTCCTGCAGTAGAAGTTCAGTCCTCGTGTGTCTGAGACGTTGTTCTTCAGGACACTGAGGTAACTAACTTCGGTTGAGGAGTCTGGAGAGAGAACAGTTTGACCGTGCCACGTGTTGCGTGGTGAGAGGCTAGAACCTGTCTAGCAACGGTCATTTCCGAGGGCATGAGAGTAATTGCATGCATGGGCATTTATGTCCTTTCACCTCGGGTTGCTCCGCGGCTATAAATAGCCACCCCCAGAGCCATTTGTGGGTTGGCTGCTCCGAGAGAAAAACTGACACTTGTCATTTGAGAGCAACCCACCTCTGAGGAAACTGAAGAACCTATGTGAGGAAAACCACCAGCCTGAGTAGTTGAGCATTTCTGAGGAAGTCGGTTCGAGTGATCCGAAGCTTTTTACTCTTGAAGACTGTGATCTTCCAGCCGGTGTAGAAGTCTTCAGTCTGAGGAAGTTAAGATGAAATTGTGACTTCCCGGAGTGACTGATTCTGTGAAGGTTTCGGGAGTCTACCTTGAAGACTCACCTGAGTTGTTGGACGGAGTCTGAGGACTCTAGTTCAAGGAGAACAAGGTGAAGACTATGTCTTCTGAGTTGAATCTCAGCCTCTCCAACCAAACGTAGAGTTGTCACAGCAACTTGAACTGGTCTACCAAATCAATGTCTTCAATCTCTGGTGCTATGTCTCCAACCTCTTAAGCTTCAGTATTTGCTATGTTGAGTTCTTATGCTTCAGCTCTCCCTATGCTCTTTGTCTTCATACTATGCATCTGAAGCACTTCTGCTTATCTGAATTGATTTATTTCTGTTGCATTATGATGAGGTGCCCTAATGATTACATTCTGTGAAGTTTTATTTCTTCATGATTTTGGTTACTTCTTCAGCCTCATGATTGCTTCAGTCCTGAAGAAAACCAAAATCTGGTAGTAAAGTTGAAAATCTCCCATTCACCCCCCCTCTGGTCGATATATTGCACTTTCAGGAACTCACCTGAATTTCAGCACCGCTTATCACCCCCAGTCGCAAGGACAAGTCGAACGAGTTAATCAAGTGCTTGAAGATATGCTTCGAGCTTGTGTCATCTCATTCAGTAAGAAATGGGAGGAATCTCTTCCATTTGCTGAGTTCTCGTACAACAATAGCTATCAAGCTAGTCTGCAGATGGCACCCTTTGAAGTTCTCTATGGACGTAAGTGCCGAACCCCTCTGAATTGGTCAGAAACTGGAGAAAGAATTCTCATTGGTCCGGACATCATACATCATGCTGAAGATCAGGTTCGCGTTATTCGTGAACACTTGAAAGCTGCTCAGTCCCGCCAGAAAAGCAACTATGACCGCAAGGACAAGGAAATGGTCTATCAACCCGGCGAATACGCGTACCTCCGTGTCACTCCCATGAGAGGCACTCATCGCTTCGGGATCAAAGGCAAGTTAGCTCCTCGCTACATCGGCCCGTTCCGTATTCTTTCCAGGAGTGGACCAGTGGCATACCGTTTGGAATTGCCGCCGAACCTCTCTCAAGTCCACGATGTTTTCCACGTGTCGCAACTCCGACGCTGCTTCAAGGACCCTATTCGCGAAGTGGAACATGATATGATTGAATTGCAACAGGATTAGACTTATCAAGAACATCCGAGCCGCATTCTTGATCAGTCTGAACACCGAACCCGCAACAAGACGACTAAGTTTCTCAAAGTTCAGGGGTCGAATCATTCTGAAGATGAAGCCACTTGGGAACGCGAAGATCGTCTTCGTGAAGAATACCCCGATCTTTTCACCTCTACCACTTAAATTCTCGAGACGAGAATTCTTGTAGTGGGGGAGATTTGTAACACCCTCGCTGTCAGTGAACAGTAATCATGGTTACTGTTCATCTCTACTGTTCAAAACTTTTGTCTGATCAACTGGTTCAGTTCAAATTCAAATTCTCCTTTAATATTGTTGCAAGCTAATATGAACCATGGACCTAGATCATCATTGGCCAACTAAAGTCCAAGCCATTTGAAATAAAATTCAAACAAACCCTAAAATGCCTTTTGATGAATATTAAAAATATGGTGACAATAAAATCTTTTCCAAAAATCTTGGAACCACTTTTTAAAATCCCAAATAATCATTGGACCATGCCAATGTGGTCTTGAGTATTTATAGTGCTATGGAAAATTCCAAACAAATAATAACAGTAGCAATTCCAGGCCAATTACTCATTTTATAATAAAATAAAATATCAAATGAGTTTGAAAAACTCTCAAACTTTTTGGAGCACTTAGGTATGGTGGAAAAATATTTATAGGACCAGTACCACATTTTACAAAAAAGTAAAACAGATAAAAGAAATGCAAAAGATAAATTACAAAAAAAAGTAAAACCTAGCTAACCACCCCCCCCTGTGCGAAGCCCACCTACCGAGCCCATCCCCCTTGCCCCTGGGCCGCCTAGCCCAACAGCGCCCCCCAGCCCAGGTAACCCCCCGGACCGTCCCCTCCCATGTTCCCCTGTTCACGTCGCCGTGGCAGGGGATCCACGCTGCCACCGCACGCCATGGACGTCGTGGAGGCCATCCGGCGAACCCCGGCGACCTATAAGGCACCCCGAGGCACCACGGCGCCGTGCCCTAACCCTAAACTCCCCACGCCCCCTGGATCTCGCCTCCCTCCCTCGTCACCCTCCTCCTCGTGCACCCAGGCCCAACCGTGGCCACATCGTCGCCGACGACGCGGCCAAAGGCCTCTCCCCGCCGGACGAAGTTGTCCAGCAGCCGCCCCTTGCCCTACTCCTTCTCGCCGTGCATCCCTTTGACACCGTGACGCCACTCCCGCTGTGAATCGAGCGCTGGACCTCGCCACGGACGCTGCACCCCCGTGCCGGAATTGGCGCGCTCAGACATCCCCGGCCGCTCAGACCGCTCCTCTGCCCTCCTTGTGAGCACCTCCGTCGATTCCCCCCTATTCCCCCTGCGCCCTGTGGCCGTCGCCGTTTGCTCCATCTCGGAGCTCGGCCACCATGGCCAGGAGCTCAACTCGCCGCACCTCGCCCTGCCGCCTCCCTGGCCACCCGCATCGCCCCTTGCCGCCGGCCTCCTCTGCCGCGCCTCCCTCTAGCCCCTCTCGGCCGTGGTCTTCTTCCCCTGGCACCACCGGGCACAGCCACGGCCTGGCCGGCGTGGTGTGCGTGTGCCCGTGTGGCCGGGTTAACCCCCCCCCCCCCCCCACTGACCATGGGGCCCCACCCCTAATTCCCTGTTAAGAAAATAATAATAATAAAGGTATCTATTAATAAAACACCCATAGTGGCTGACATGTGGGCCCTAGGCCTTTTTAAAATTAATTAATCTTTTAACTAAACAAATGTGTCAATGACACCTGGGCCCCACTAGGTGTTTAAGTTTATTAAATCTGATTAATAGATAACAGTGTATGACATGTGGGTCCAGTGGGTAATTAAATTTAATTATTTGTTTTATTAGCCATGTGAGGCTGACCGGTGGGTCCCACTGGTCAGGTTTGACCAGTCAAACTGCACTGTTCTGGATAATGTTAGTTTATTAATAAAAGAAATCCAGTAATTCATTTATAATGATTAAAACTTTAAAATTGAATATCTTTTAAACCGTAAGTCAGATTCAAAAACTTTATACATCAAAATTGATCAGAAAAATATAACAAATACGGATACGGTATCCGTATACCCACCACACCCCTCTAACACAACGAACATCGACACCCCCTCCTCCGGGCCGTTTGTCCGATGATTTGTCCGGTACTGTTAAAGTATCCGGATGAATTTATTCCGAACACGAATGTTGTTCGGAATAGTTCAACTAACCCGGATACACCCCCCTTATCGTTGTCGGATGTCCACGACACCTCCGGCATGATACCTTACCCCTCCGGTCGCCCTGTCCGGTAATCACCCGGAGCCGGTAGTTCATCCCCGGATGAATTCCCGCTCTGAGCCTGATACATCGTACTGCGTTAGACCACCGTTAACTTTGCATACGTCATGCCTTGTATCTGTTTGATATGATTGCTTTGTATTTACTGTGTTTATCCCCTCTTTTAATTCTCCGGTAGACCCCGCTGCTACCGCCGACTACACCGTCGCCGGGTACGACTACTTCGTCGACGACCCTGCCCCTACCGTCGAGCTTCCAGGCAAGCAGAGCCATTCTCTTCCCCAGATATCGCCTACCTTTTCCGTACTTTCTTGCACTAGGCATTGTTACTGCTGCAGCTACGATTACAATCCTATTCAATTGCATCGCCTGATTTTGTCGCCCCTTGATGTACCTTTCTTATCCTATGCTGCCTATTATAATTATGCATATATTTAGCAGTGAACCCTGCGCATTGTTAGCTAGGACTAGATAGCGGGTCGTGATCACTCAGGGGGGTGAACACGGATACAATATATACAACTGCACAGGTACGGAACAAAGCAGACACCGCCAAAGGCCCCTATCTGGGTTATGCGTAGTCACCTCAAGTGTGAGCTATCCAGGAGTAATCCTTGTACTCCACTCGAGGCTGACTTTGTCTTGCCGCCATAGGGTCCTGGACAGCGGTTGTCCTTAAAGGTAAGAAGTCGGGCGATCCAACGGTGCCCGCGAGCGGTATATCGTCGGGAACGACAGGGAGGGTACGACCAACGTTACTTGCGTGCTTGGCCCCTTCTCGTATCTCGCGAGAGTTACCAAACCACGCAAAAGTCGAGCTCTCCCAAGAGCACACGCGAGACAAAGTAAGGAGATGGTTCACCTTGTCGGTAACCGCGCGCTTTGACGGGACGACAGGGCAGGCCCCGACGTTACCGGTGGGCCTTGTTGCTGTTCGTTGTCCGTTGTGTTGTTAGTCAGACAGCGATAACGGTTGTCTGCGAGATAATATTAAAATGCTAAATAGTTCGGCGGATGACTTGAGAGACCCGTTGGTCTGTACGCACTACCTTCACGTGGGATAAGGAGTTATGGGCTCCCCTGCGTCGTAGTTTGTTCGAAATCTCTTCAGACGTCAGCAGTACCACGGGCTGATAGCCGGGAAGCGGTCTTGTCTTTTTGCTGCAGCAGGTGTGTTTTGGATTTGCTTTTGCTTCACCGGCCAGTCTCGTACCGTTCAGGAGCGTGCAAGGGTGAGGGACCTAGACCCCTTGGCGCATAGGATATAGTCCGGCGGATGGCCTCTCAGCTGAGCTTAGGATGGGTTGCGTCGTGTCGGATAGCCTCGGTGTGGCGTTCCCTAACAAGGTTCACGCCACCCTGGAGATCCGAGCGTGCAGGCTGAACAGTTGTGCACCCTTGCAGGGAGTTTAATCTATTCGAATAGCCGTGTCCAAGGTAACAGGACGCTTTATGCTGAAGCTGGATCTTACCACTAGAAACTATTACTATTAAACTGTTGGTTCTGGGTCTTTCTTCCTCGCATGGGAGTCGAGGAGGGGAACTCAGAGGCATTATTATTATTAATCATTACAACTTATATTATACAATGTTGCAGCAACTTCTGCTTCGTTGTTACTTTATTGCTTTATATGAACTGTTGGCTGATTCTCTCCTCATGCTGCAAGACATCGTCAGAAGATGCTAGTCTTTGATAGGCCTAGCTTCTTACCCTTATTCTGATTTCTATCTTGCAGTCCACTATATATACAACCTCCCTTTTCCGTTGATACAAATGCATAATGCTTAGTAGCGGACGTAAGACTCGCGGGTATGCTAGATACTCACCTTTGCTTTATTTCCCCCTTTATGTTTTTCCTGATCGGCCGCTGCAGTCGACGTTGGAGCCCAGGAGCAGGAGTACCCCGGAGGCGGATACTACTACGTCGAGACCCCCGCTGACCAGGTCCAGGAGTAGTTTCGGAGGCTCCCAGGCAGGAGGCCTTGCCTTTTCGATCTGTATCTCTGATGTTATTTGTGCTAGCCTTCTTAAGGAAAAACTTGACTAACTATGTCTGTACTCAGATAATATGGTTTGTATAACTTATGTATTCGGGTCCGAGTGACCCCCTTTATTGTAACATATTGGTTTATCCTTTTGTGTTTAGTGTTGTGCTATGATATTCTCACCGTGGCACCCTAATCTCAGCCGTGTACCCTGCGTGTATGATTACTGTACACGGATTGATTTTGGGGCGTCACAAGTTGGTATCAGAGCCGACTACCTGTAGGAAGCCACCCCACCACTACCTGGTCGAAGTTGAGTCTAGACTTTGAAAAACTATTTTGCTAACTTAATATTTGGCTTACGGGCCCACATTGATGTCACTACGTGTGGTATCTATGGTATTAGGATCCTTTTCTCCTTACCTATGCTCTGGGAATCTGCTCTCTTATCCTTGCTGGTAAGTTTTACAAACTCTGACATTAGGATCACGATCTCTTGATTCCATCCGGCGTTTTGGTGCTTCCCCATTGATTGAGTCGTGTTGCAGGAGTTCTACCCCAGGTCCCGGACCGCGGATCCCATTCTCATTCTGGGCAGGCCGCGCGTCCTCTGGCATTAACTCTTGTGGACAACAGTTTTCTTTCGGCGTGATTGACATAGTGGAATCTATGTCGCGTCGTGTACTCATTACCGCGGCCTGCGTGCCGCCTAGTGTGTCCTTTTTCCTTAATTTCTACGATGTTACGCTGCCCGATTTTCGATTGATTCTATGTGTGGATGTGTATTTCTTATATGACTACTCCTATATATCCGCGCCTCCTCTTTGTTGTCGCTTTACCTCTTACTCGTTTCCGGCATCTCGTTAAAATTCTCATCGCTGAAATACCCCTATTAAATTCTAGCAGGATGGCTGGTCGTGGTGGTCGTTGTCGTGGTCGTGGTGCCAACGATCCACCTCCGCCTCCAGACTACATGGCCGCGATGATGCAGCAGTTTCAGATGAACCAGGTGTTTGTGCAAGGAGTCATAGATCAGCTCCAGAACCAGAATCAGAACCAGAACCAGCACCAGAACCAACCGCCTGTGGTTACTCTGCGGGATTTCATGCGTCTCAATCCCCCTCTCTTCCACCAACCTGAACAGCCGCTGGATGCTGATGATTGGCTTCGTGACATCAACCGTCAGTTGGAGTTCACTAATGTGAGCGCTGCTGTGTCGGGACCCAGGGTTAGCGTATGTAATTCCTGTCACGATACAATCACACGGAGAGCCGAGAGCCGTACCCACTTGTCTAAGCAGACAAGGCCAAGCACAAAACACTCTCGGAAAGCATCAAACGTGAGGGGCATCACATCCAGGCCGGATGATCAACTGAGATGGGTCCTCATCGCCCGCTCACAAGTCTAAATGATTATGGGTGGTGAAATCCCATACTCATAGACAAGTCGCCTCAACCATGTTATCGATTGAATCCTAACTCTTACATAGACTTACTCCAGCCCGATCACTTAGTCGGGGTCTAGGGCGGGCTCGATCATACAACAAAGTGTGCACGTGACAGAGTCACGAACAATCGCATCGCGATGCCCCAAGCTGCGCACATCTAAGGGCCACTTGGTGTATAAAAGACCGCCAGCCAGATCACAACTAAGGTCTCGAAAACCCATACTAAGACATGCATGATATAAACATACACGCAGAACACATGCCTAGTATGAACAGCAGGTATCATCACATAACTCTACAAAGTACTTCTTCATTGACTTACACATAGAGTATACAAAGATCACATGTTTGTGATCAACATTACATCATACAACGGAAGCAAATTAGGTCTGAGTACAGACAAGTTTAACAAATGGCTTAGAGAAGCCTTGTACAACAAACATGCCCTTCCACGAGGGACCAGACTGCTGTCTGGAACTATACTACCAAGGTCAACGTCGAGCTTCAGGTCGGTGACTCCATCGGGGTCCGGGTTCTCATCTAAAACATAGAATAAGCAAACGTGAGTACAAAGTCGTACTCAGCAAGACTTACATCAGAACTATACTACTCATGTTCAAGTATCAAGGTAAAGGGAGGTGGGGTTCAACATGCAGAAGTGCCAGCTTTGACTTGGTTAGTCCTGAACTACGAGTACCAGACTTGAGGTAAGAAGCGTACACGAGTCCACTACCAAGTCTCCAAACAATACACCACTATGGATACTTCCTCGACTTCCCCACGAAGAAGCACACCATAGCACTCACGCTTATCTTGCGAGTTTTATAAGTATCCATTCAAGTTGTCTATGGATACAACCCACTGTGTACTCCTACACAGCCTCTCATCGTTCACCTTTGTTTAGGGTGGATTCACCAACACGTTAACATCAGCACCACTGTGTTCATTCCATCCCGACTCAAAAACATAACATCCTCATTGTATCACTAAGCAGCAAAAGCAGTAACATTTTCAGGGGCCACATGCTCATCATTCAACTCCTAAATCTGCTAGGATTGTGGTTTGCTTAATACGGTGAAAAAATGATAAGTCATGCATCGGAATGGGTTCAACTATGCGAAAGAACGTGTCTCGGTGATCTCCTAAACATGCATAAGAGAGACTGAGAGGGAAATAGGATTTTATAGACATGATCAATGGGGTTTGCTTGCCTTGCTGACGATACACGGGTCTTAACGGTGGTCTTCTTCTTCGGGGGTGATCACCGTCTCGGAACGTCTGTCATCGGAGGCAATCATCAACAAGGGGGGACAACTTCGAAAGTAAAAATGCACATACACATGATAAGGTTGTCCATGATGTGAATGGTACTGTTTTGTAGCATATTCAATTTAATTGAAGTATATTGCATTTTAAATGCAAATTCAAACTCCAAATTCAATTTCAAATTAAGTCATATACACATTTGCTTCTGTTCCCTCATTTTAAAATGGTCAAACATGAAAACAAATTGCATATTCTTAATCCTTGCATTTTTTTTGATAATTTTTCATATATTATATGTTTAATTTGGAGTTAGTATGAATTTTCTATGAATTTTCAAAGTTTAAATGATTTTCTGGATTTTTCTGGATTATTTTAATTATCTAGAAATTGGTTTATTGCATCAGCATGATGCAATGCTGATGTCACAGGGGGGCTGATAAGTGGGCCACCACTGTCAGTGTCACTGGGGTTAACCCCTCTGTTAATTAAGCCCCTGGATTAGTTTAGGGGCACTGGAGCCGAGGGGTCAGTGGGTTAGGGGGTAGTTAGGCACGGGATTAAGGTTAACCGGCCGGCGGCTAGCCGGCGGCAGCCACGGAACACGACGGAGGAACGCCGGAGTGGCTTCCTGGCCACGGGGTGGCACGCGGAGGGCACCAGAGTGCTCCCCTTGCTTGCCCGCTTCACCCAGAACCCACGGGGAGGCTCGGGGGTGACCGGAGCCTCGCCGGCGTCTACATGGCACGGCGGCCGTGGCTCGGGTTTGGTGGCGTAGTGCTATGGTGGACGGGGAGGAGCTGGGAGAGAGGGGAAACGATGCGGATGCTCACCCTGGAGCTCAAGAAGGTGACTGCGAAGGATGGGGCGCGCGGAGACGACGCAATTTGACGGCGACCTTCTCTGGCTCTGGCGAGAGAACGTTGAAGACGGCGACGTCTCCGGTGGATCTTGACCAAAATTGAAGGCCGAGCTTGGTGAATACGGCAGTGGGGGCTTCGATGGACACCTCGGTTTTGTTGTGAGGGGGACGTTGGCCACGCAAACGGTCGACGGCGGCGAGTCTGGTTGCTCGGGTGCGGTTGGGATCTCGCCGGAGAGCGACGGGGAGGAAGCAGCGGAGGGGGGAAAGGTGTGGGCGGCTTCTAGGCGTTGCGTGGCGAGACGAGGGGCAAGGGGGGCTTCTGGAGTGCCCTCGGTGGCGTGAGCGGCGGTGAGCGCGCCACCGAGCTGCTTCGGCGCTCTGAGGAAGACGACACGCTGGGGGGGTGGGCTGGGCCAAGGCCAGGTGGGCCGAGGGGGATTCAGTTGGGCCAGAAGCCAGCGGGTGTTTCCTCTTTTCTTTTTCTTCTTCTTTTCTTTTTCTGTTATTTTGTTTTGCCTAATATTAAATAGCTAGGCAATTTTGTAAAATGCCCAAACATTTTTATAAATCCTAGGTGACCAGTAGCAAGTCACTTGTAGAATTTGAGCATTTTTTAAATTCAAAACATTTGAATTTCAATTCAAATAGGGGTCAAATTTAATTTCCAGGGCACATTTTGAATTTTTGAATATTCCATGGGCATGGGAAAATACTCAAACCACTTTTAAAATGATCAACATCATTTATAGGAATTTTCCAAATATTCAAATGATTTTTGGAAAAAGTTTTTATCTGGCCATTTGAATTAATTTTTCAGGGCTTTCTGCTTCCCCATTTTTGAATTTCATTTGAATTTTTGCATGATGCAAAGGGCACAAACAAACCCTAGCACTTACCCTAGTTGGGGTTCTGACAACTCGCCCTCACTCAAAAGAATCTCGTCCCGAGATTCAGAAGTCATCGGGAGGAAGGTGGGGGTACTCGGCACGGAGGAGGTCTTCTCTTTCCCACGTTGCTTCTTTCTCGGAGTGATGTGACCATTGCACTTTGAGGAACTTGATCTTCTGACGACGAGTGACACGCTCTGCTGAGTCAAGAATACGAACAGGGTACTCTCGATAAGAAAGGTCATCTTGGAGATCAAGCGTTTCATGGTCGACTTCGCGGATGGGGTCCTTGAAGCAACGCCTGAGTTGTGACACATGGAATACATCATGTACTCGGGAAAGGTGCGGAGGTAGTTCAAGTTGGTAGGCAACTTCTCCACGTTTAGCGAGAATGCGTAAAGGTCCGATGTAACGTGGGGCCAACTTTCCTTTGATACCGAATCTTTGGGTTCCCTTCAGAGGAGTAACCCGAAGGTAAACCTTCTCATCAAGATTGTAGCTCTCCTCTCTATGATGACGATCATAGTAGCTCTTTTGACGAGACTGAGCGGCTTTCAAACGATCACGAACAATGCGAACTTGCTCTTCTGCTTCCTTGATCATATCCGGTCCAAAGAGTTGTCTTTCACCGGTTTCTGACCAGTTTAGGGGTGTTCGACATCGTCGGCCATAGAGGAATTCAAAGGGAGCCATGTTCAGACTAGATTGATAGCTATTGTTATAAGCAAATTCGGCGAAGGGAAGATATTTCTCCCAATTCCTTCCGAAAGAGATAACACAAGCTCTGAGCATGTCTTCCAAGATTTGATTTACCCTTTCAACTTGACCGCTAGATTGAGGGTGGAAAGCTGTACTAAAGGAGAGATGAGTTCCCATAGCATTTTGAAAACTTTCCCAAAATCTAGAGGTGAAAAGGCTACCACGATCAGAGCTGATCACCAAAGGAACACCGTGAAGAGACACAATTCTAGAGATGTACAAGTCCGCCAACTGACTAGCAGTTATAGACTCGCGAACAGGAAGAAAGTGAGCAACTTTTGAAAGTCTATCAATGACCACGAAGATGGCATCATTTCCTTTCTGGGTTTTTGGAAAGCCGGTGATGAAGTCCATACCGACTTTGTCCCATTTCCACTCGGGAATAGACAATGGCTAAAGAGTACCAGCAGGTCTTTGGTGTTCTGCCTTAATGCGACGACAAACATCACATTCAGCAACAAATTGTGCAATGTATCTCTTCATCCGGGTCCACCAAAATCTCTGGCGTAGATCTCGGTACATTTTTGTGCTACCGGGATGAATTGAGAGGGGAGTGTCATGAGATTCCTTAAGGATCAGCTGCTTTAGGCCTTCATTCTCAGGAACTACTAAACAATTTTCAAAGAATATCGTTCCTTGATCATTTGCAGAGAAACATTTAGCAACTCCGCTAACAATGTTCGGCTTGATCTCTTGAATACCACTATCTTGTTTCTGGGCGGCTATGATTTGATCCTCAAGGGTTGGTTTCGCCACCAAGTTGAAAAGAGATCCACGAGGAACTATCTCAAGATTGAGCTTGCAAAATTCCTCATGCAGAAGTGGTTGATACTGTTGTAACATGAGGTTGTTACAATACGACTTACGACTTAGCGCATCAGCCATGACATTGGCCTTGCCTGGGGTATAAGAAATTCCTAAGTCATAATCTTTTATCAACTCAATCCAGCGTCTTTGCCTGAGATTAAGATCTGGCTGGGTGAATATGTATTTGAGGCTTTGGTGATCAAAATAGATCTCACAACGATTACCAAGGAGGTAATGTCGCCAAGTCTTCAGGGCATGAACTACGGCAGCGAGTTCAAGATCATGGGTTGGATAGTTCTCTTCATGTGGCCGCAACTGGCGTGAAGCATAAGCTACCACATGTCTATCTTGCATAAGTATGCATCCTAACCCTTGCCGTGAAGCATCACAATAGATCTCGAAATCCCTTTTGGTGTCTGGAGGCGCAAGTACGGGTGCAGAAGTCAATCTTATTTTTAGCTCTTGAAAGCTTTCCTCGCACTTGGGGGTCCATTAGAATTTCTTATCTTTCTTGAGGAGTTCAGTGAGAGGCTTTGCAACTTTGGAGAAGTTCTCAACGAAGCGGCGGAAATAGCTTGCTAGGCTGAGAAAACTCCTGACTTGCTTAACCGATTCAGGTGGAGTCCAGTCAAGGACGGCCTGAACTCTCTCGGGATTGACTGCAACACCTTTTGCAGAAATCACGTGGCCTAAGTAGGTCACTTCTGGTAGCCAAAATTCACACTTGGAGATTTTAGCATACAGGCGATGCTCTCTAAGTTTCATCAATACCAACCTAAGATGTTCTGCGTGCTCTTCTTCGTTCTTCGAGTAGATGAGAATGTCATCAAGATAAACCACAACAAATTTATCTAGGTACTCCATGAAGATCGAATTCATTAAGCGCGAGAACGTGGCGGGGGCATTGGTTAAACCGAAGGACATGACGGTGTACTCGTAAAGACCATACGAGTAGTGAAAGCCTTTTTTGGAATGTCCTCGTTTCGGATTTTGATTTGATGATAGCCTAATCTCAAATCCATCTTGGAGAAGACAGAGGATCCAGCAAGTTGATCATAAAGATCATTGATCCTGGGCAGTGGGTACTTGTTCTTTATCGTCGCTAGATTTAGCGGATGATAATCTACGCACATCCTTTCTGTTCCATCTTTCTTCGTTACGAACAGAACGGGGCAACCCCATGGCGATGAGCTAGGGCGGATGAAGCCTTTTGCCAACGAAGCATCAAGTTGGGTTTGTAGCTCAGCTAACTCATGTGGGGCCATTCTATAAGGGCGTCTGGAAATTGGGGTTGTGCCTGGTATAAGATCCACTATGAATTCTACACACCTGTCGGGTGGCATTCCCGGCAGCTCTTCAGGAAAGACATCCGGGAAGTCACGAACCACCGGAATATCTTCAAGGTCAGGAAGGGGAAGCACATTGAAAGTATGTATCTGGGTTCTAGAGCTGGGTGAGGTGTAGTCAATGATCTGGCCTGAAGGATGGGTGAGTTTAACTGATTTGGCTTTACAATCAAGGAAAGCATTCTGCCTTGATAACCAATCCATTCCTAGGATGACATCAATGTCCGAAGACTTGAGGGCTATAAGAGAAGCAAGGAATACTAAACCCTCAATTGCAATTTGATTGCCATGGCTTACTCTATTAGTTTGCCACTTTGAACCAGGAGATTGAATTATCATTGGAGAAAACATTTCTTCAAAGGGGAACTCATGACGAAGTGCATAACTCTCCGACATGAATGAATGAGAAGCTCCTGGATCGAAAAGAACGGAGGCGGGGATATGATTGACTGGGAGTGTACCAAGAATGACGTCAGATGCAGCAGTGGTTTCCTCAACTGAGATTTGGTTCACATAACCACTACTTGTGACTGAAAGCTTTGCTGGTAAGGCTTTGGTGGTTAATTTCTTTGGAGGCTTGGGTCGATAATGACGTGGTGCCATCAAGACCTGAGGGCATTGACGATAGTAATGGCCTGGAAGACCACACTTAAAGCATACCCTGTCTGAATTGTTGGGAGTGGGATTGCTTGGCTGCACACCATCATTCCGGGGTGGAATAATGTGTTGGGGTGGATGGCATATATTGGATGGTGGCCTCTGTAGAAAGTTTTGAGGTATGGCACGGGTTGGAATCCAAATTTGGCGTTTCTGAGGGGCTGAACTTGAAGAAGGAGCAAGCTCAAGAGCATGCTTGCGGGACTCTTCGAACACTTCATTGCCATGCTCAGCTCTGAAGGATCTGTTGACTAAATCCTCAAAGGTGGCAAATTCGATGAGGTTGAGATCATGACGAAGGATGGGGCTAAGTCCCTTACGGAACCTTGCCTGCTTTCTGGCATCGGTGGTGATCTCATCTTGGGCATACCGAGCAAGACAGTTGAACTCTCTCACATACTCATGGATGGACATCTCTCCTTGAGTCAGATTGCAGAACTCTTCCTTCTTGCGCTCCATTAACTCATCTAGAAGGTGGTACCCTCGAAAGGCATCACAGAACTCTTGCCAAGTCACTAGGTGACCATCAGGCTGCATCGCAACATAGTTCTCCCACCATTCAGCAGCAGCACCTTCCAGAAAGTATGTCGCGAATATAACTCGATCATCGGGAGCAACATGTGTAGTATCAAGCTTACGCTCGATGGAACGGAGCCAATCATCAGCTTCAAGGGGCTTAGAAGAACATCGAAATACCGGTGGCTTGAGGAGGATGAAGTCCTGAATGCTCACAACCACATTGCAATGACGTGAGGTATTCTGCTCGATGAGCTCCAGAAGGCGTGTTTGATCACGTTGATTCTTCTCAGCTTCCATCATGATTTCCGCCGCAGAAGGCGGTGGTGGAGGTGCATCATCATTTAGATTCCGAACACGGTCTCGATTCCGACGAACAACACTACGAGTTCCACCTGACATCCTGTGTGATAAAGATCAACAATCAGAACAGGTTGTACGATGGAATCAAAGACAAGAAGGACATGAAGAAGATGGAAAAGATTATAATGCGAAGGCAATGATCCACAGAAACTCGAAATAATTTCGGCAGCATAACGGCTACACCGGGATGGAAAACAAGACAATCTCGAGGAGATCGGACAGAACTTCCTCAAGGAACTCAAAACACGAAGACTCTGGACGACCACAACTGTCCTACGGCTACAAGGAGGCAAACAACGAGATGTTCTAGTAAAGACATAGATGAGCCTAGTCCTATCATCCCGTAGAAAAGGTAAGGGTGACTCAGAACTCAGATCGATGAGGGTAAGGAGAAAAAGAAGCCTTACGTTGTTCCCTTTATACCCAAGTAACTATATAACTATAGAATGCTAGACTCGACTTCGACCAAGGGTTTGATAAGCCTACAGACAGTCCTGCTCTGATACCAAGTCTGTCGGGACCCGGGGTTAGCGTATGTAATTCCAGTCACGATACAATCACATGGAGAGCCGAGAGCCGTACCCACTTGTCTAAGCAGACAAGGCCAAGCACAGAACACTCTCGGAAAGCATCAAACGTGAGGGGCATCCCATCCAGGCCAGATGATCAACTCAGATGGGTCCTCATCGCCCGCTCACAAGTCTAAATGATTATGGGTGGTGAAATCCCATACTCATAGACAAGTCGCCTCAACCATGTTATCGATTGAATCCTAACTCTTACATAGACTTACTCCAGCCCGATCACTTAGTCGGGGTCTAGGGCGGGCTCGATCATACAACAAAGTGTGCACGTGACAGAGTCACGAACAATCGCATCGCGATGCCCCAAGCTGCGCACATCTAAGGGCCACTTGGTGTATAAAAGACCGCCAGCCAGATCACAACTAAGGTCTCGAAAACCCATACTAAGACATGCATTATATATACATACACGCAGCACACATGCCTAGTATGAACAGCAGGTATCATCACATAACTCTACAAAGTACTTCTTCATTGACTTACACATAGAGTATACAAAGATCACATGTTTGTGATCAACATTACATCATACAACGGAAGCAAATTAGGTCTGAGTACAGACAAGTTTAACAAATGGCTTAGAGAAGCCTTGTACAACAAACATGCCCTTCCACGAGGGACCAGACTGCTGTCTGGAACTATACTACCAAGGTCAACGTCGAGCTTCAGGACGGTGACTCCATCGGGGTCCGGATTCTCATCTAAAACATAGAATAAGCAAACGTGAGTACAAAGTCGTACTCAGCAAGACTTACATCAGAACTATACTACTCATGCTCAAGTATCAAGGTAAAGGGAGGTGGGGTTCAACATGCAGAAGTGCCAGCTTTGACTTGGTTAGTCCTGAACTACGAGTACCAGACTTGAGGTAAGAAGCGTACACGAGTCCACTACCAAGTCTCAAAAAAATACACCACTATGGATACTTCCTCGACTTCCCCACGAAGAAGCACACCATAGCACTCACGCTTATCTTGCGAGTTTTATAAGTATCCATTCAAGTTGTCTATGATCAAGTAAAGGTTTCCAAGTAGTCCATAACCGCGGACACGGCTATTCGAATAGTTCATTAACCCTGCAGGGGTGTACATCTTCACACGCGTGTCATCACTTATCGCCTCGTTCTTGTCACCCTTCAAGCGGATGTCGGACGTGGATGAAACCAAGGCACTACCCTCACATCACCTCCTCTAATCCAGGAGTCGACTACCTGAGTTTGTCACCGCTCGAGAGTCCGGCCGGTTCCACGAAACGGACTCAGATAATGCAAGGGACCGAGACGCCACCTTTGACAGATGGTTTCACTGCCTCACAGGTCCACCCACATATCTATGTATAAATCAAATGGAAAGCCCGAACCTAGTGTGACTCCTGGACCGGATCGGGTACGTAAAGAGGCCAAACGGGGCTCCCATAAACCCTACATGTGGTCATACTCTTTGTCTTGGATCACAAAACAGGAACTCGAGGCCTAGGGCAGTGTTCAACGAGACAACCCACTGTGTACTCCTACACAGCCTCTCATCGTTCACCTTTGTTTAGGGTGGATTCACCAACACGTTAACATCAGCACCACTGTGTTCATTCCATCCCGACTCAAAAACATAACATCCTCATTGTATCACTAAGCAGCAAAAGCAGTAACATTTGCAGGGGCCACATGCTCATCATTCAACTCCTAAATCTGCTAGGATTGTGGTTTGCTTAATACGGTGAAAAAATGATAAGTCATGCATCGGAATGGGTTCAACTATGCGAAAGAACGTGTCTCGGTGATCTCCTAAACATGCATAAGCGAGACTAAGAGGGAAATAGGATTTTATAGACATGATCAATGGGGTTTGCTTGCCTTGCTGACGATACACGGGTCTTAACGGTGGTCTTCTTCTTCGGGGGTGATCACCGTCTCGGAACGTCTGTCATCGGAGGCAATCATCAACAAGGGGGGACAACTTCGAAATTAAAAATGCACATACACATGATAAGGTTGTCCATTATGTGAATGGTACTGGTTTGTAGCATATTCAATTTAATTGAAGTATATTGCATTTGAAATGCAAATTCAAACTCCAAATTCAATTTCAAATTAAGTCATATACACATTTTCTTCTGTTCCCCCATTTTAAAATGGTCAAACATGAAAACAAATTGCATATTCTTAATCCTTGCATTTTTGTGATATTTTTTCATATATTATATGTTTAATTTGGAGTTAGTATGAATTTTCTATGAATTTCCAAAGTTTAAATGATTTTCTGGATTTTTCTGGTTTATTTTAATTATCTGGAAATTGGTTTATTGCATCAGCATGATGCAATGCTGATGTCACAGGGGGGCTGACCAGTGGGCCACCACTGTCAGTGTCACTGGGGTTAACCCCTCTGTTAATTAAGCCCCTGGATTAGTTTAGGGGCACTGGAGCCGAGGGGTCAGTGGGTTAGGGGGTAGTTAGGCACGGGATTAAGGTTAACCGGCCGGCGGCTAGCCGGCGGCAGCCACGGAACACAACGGAGGAACGCCGGAGTGGATTCCTGGCCACGGGGTGGCACGCGGAGGGCACCAGAGTGCTCCCCTTGCTCGCCCGCTTCACCCAGAACCCACGGGGAGGCTCGGGGGTGACCGGAGCCTCGCCGACGTCTACATGGCGCGGCGGCCGTGGCTCGGGTTTGGTGGCGTAGTGCTATGGTGGACGGGGAGGAGCTGGGAGAGAGGGGAAACGATGTGGATGCTCACCCTGGAGCTCAAGAAGGTGACGGCGAAGGCTGGGGCGCGCGGAGACGACGCAATTTGACGGCGACCTTCTCTGGCTCGGGCGAGGGAACGTTGAAGACGGCGACGTCTCCGGTGGGTCTTGACCAAAATTGAAGGCCGAGCTTGGTGAAGACGGCGGTGGGGGCTTCGATGGACACCTCGGTTTTGTTGTGAGGGGGACGTTGGCCACGCAAACGGTCAACGGCGGCGAGTCTGGTTGCTCGGGTGCGGTTGGGATCTCGCCGGAAAGCGACGGGGAGGAAGCAGCGGAGGGGGGAAAGGTGTGGGCGGCTTCTAGGCGTTGCGTGGCGAGACGAGGGGCAAGGGGGGCTTCTGGAGTGCCCTCGGTGGCGTGCACGGCGGTGAGCGCGCCACCGAGCTGCTTCGGCGCTCTGAGGAAGACGACACGCTGGGGGGGTGGGCTGGGCCAAGGCCAGGTGGGCCGGGGGAGATTCAGTTGGGCCAGAAGCCAGCGGGTGTTTCCTCTTTTCTTTTTCTTCTTCTTTTCTTTTTCTGTTATTTTGTTTTGCCTAGAATTAAATAGCTAGGCAATTTTGTAAAATGCCCAAACATTTTTATAAATCCTAGGTGACCAGTAGCAAGTCACTTGTAGAATTTGAGCATTTTTTAAATTCAAAACATTTGAATTTCAATTCAAATAGGGGTCAAATTTAATTTCCAGGGCACATTTTGAATTTTTGAATATTCCATGGGCATGGGAAAAATACTCAAACCACTTTTAAAATGATCAACATCATTTATAGGAATTTACCAAATATTCAAATGATTTTTGGAAAAAGATTTTTATCTGGCCATTTGAATTAATTTTTCAGGGCTTTCTGCTTCCCGATTTTTGAATTTCATTTGAATTTTTGCATGATGCAAAGGGCACAAACAAACCCTAGCACTTACCCTAGTTTGGGTTCTGACATGCTGATTACGTCAACTTTGCGTCCTATTTCCTGCGTGGCCCCGCTGCTCAGTGGTGGGACACCTACAAGGGCTCGCTAGTTGAAGGGACTGTCGTCACCTGGAATGACTTCAAGACTACCTTCCGTGCTCGTTATGTCCCCCAGGCAATTATGAACCGTATGAAGGCCGAGTTCCGCAACCTCGTTCAGGGCAACAAAACTGTTGAGGCATATCAGAGGGAATTCCTCCGCCTCTCCCGCTATGCTGCAAGTGACCTCCCCAATGATGCAAGTAGGCAAGAGAAGTTCCATGATGGACTCAACCCAGATCTCCAGCTTGCACTAGCTTTGCACGTCTTCCCCGACTTCGCCACCATGGTGAACCAGACTATCACTCTCGAGACCGCTCAGCTTAAGTTCGGTGGTTCGCCGAAGCGCCCCCGTGATGCTGGCTCATCTTCGGGCACAGCACAGAAGCAACGCGTTTGGCTTCCACACAGTGTGTATCGTCCACCTGCCCCTGCACCAAGGCCGTCGTATGTTGCAGCTCGTCTGCCTCCACCCCCGCCGAGGCAGCCGAAGACTGAGACTGCACCCCTCCGTCCTCAAGATGGCTTGTGCTTCAAGTGCCATCAGCCAGGTCCCTTTTCCAGAGACTGCCCTTAGCGACAGAATCAACTGGTAGTTCACCCTGCTGGCCGTGGAAATGGCCGTGGCAACAACAGGACCCCCAACTATAACACTGGGTCTTCTTCTCACACTCGCGGACATGCTTACAACATTAATGTCGAAGAAGCTCAGGAGCAACCTGCTACCGTGATGGGTACCCTTCTTGTTAATTCAGTACCTCCTACTGTTTTATTTGATTCAGGAGCATCGCATTCATTCATGTCAGAAGCATTTGCATTGTCGCATAACTTCATGATAGAAAAGATGGATCCACCGATGGTTGTCCGCACTCATATAGGCCATTGCCACACCTCCAAGATAGTGCCCAAAACCATCGTCGAAATTGAAGGAATTGAGTTCCTTGCTTCCCCCATCCTCCTGAAGTATTCCACCATAGACCTCATTCTCGGCATGGATTGGTTGAAAGTCCACGATGTCGCACTGTATTGTGGCACCAGTTCTGTCCAACTTTTTCACCCCTCTGGCGAGATTGTTAACCACACCACCCGAATTACCCGTGATGCTGAAACGCATATCTATATGATGAATGCTCTGAATGTCTCACCTCTTGACGGGATTGAGAACGTTCCAGTCGTTCGTGATTTTCCCGACGTCTTCCCAGAAGAACTCTTGGAATACCCCCGATCCGTGAGGTTGAATTTGTCATCGACCTGAAACCTGGCACCGTTCCTATTGCCAAGCGTCCCTATAAGATGCCACCTCACCACCTCCTTGAACTGAAGAAGGAGATCGACGAAGCACTTCACAAAGGATTCATTCGCCCAAGTTCCTCTTCTTGGGGAGCACCTTCGCTCTTTGTCAAGAAGAGCGATGGAACAAATCGTTTGGTCCAAGATTACCGACCCATCAACCAAGCCACCATCCAGAACAAATATCCGCTTCCCCGGATCAACGATCTGTATGATCAACTTGCTGGATCCACGGTGTTTTCGAAACTCGACTTGAGGTTGGGTTACCATCAGATCCGAGTCCGTGAAGAGGACATTCCGAAGTCCGCTTTCATTACTCGCTATGGTTCCTACGAGTACACTGTCATGTCCTTTGGCTTGACGAATGCTCCAGCCACTTTCTCCCGGTTGATGAACTATATATTCATGGAATACCTCGACAAGTTTGTCGTGGTTTATCTGGATGATATCTTAATATACTCCAAGAATAAAGAAGAACATGCTGAACATCTTCGTCTTATACTGGAAAAGCTTCGAGAACACAAACTCTACGCTAAGTATTCTAAGTGTGAGTTCTGGCTTCCTGAAGTGACCTACCTTGGTCACGTGATTTCCAAGGATTGCATTGTCGTCAACCCAGAATGTATCCAGGCTATTCTTGACTGGACTCCTCCCAAGACTGTCAAGCAAGTCCGAAGTTTCCTCGGCCTTGCCAGCTATTGTTGCCGTTTCGTCGAGAACTTCTCCAAGATTGCCAGGCCTCTGACTAACCTGCTTCACAAAGGCGTCAAGTTTGAGTGGACAGATAAATGTCAGGAAAGTTTCCAAGCCCTCAACGACAAGCTCACTTCTCCCCCAGTGCTAGCTCCGCCTGATACTCAGAAGGACTTCGTGATATATTGCGACGCATCTCGTCAAGGATTAGGCTGTGTCCTAATGCAAGAGCGCAAAGTGATTGCTTATGGCTCTCGTCAATTGCGTGCTCACGAAGATAAGTATCCAACACATGATCTTGAATTGGCAGCGGTAATTTATGCATTGAAGCTGTGGCGACATTATCTCGTCGGTAATCGTTGCGAGATCTACACCGACCACCAAAGTCTGAAGTACCTGTTTACTCAACCAGACCTGAATCTCCGCCAGCAGAGATGGCTCGAGACAATAGCTGACTACAACATGGGAATTTCTTACACCCCTGGCAAAGCTAATGTGGTGGCTGATGCCCTCAGCCGCAAAGCCTACTGTAGTGAACTTGAAGTTCAAGTACAACAACCACTTATGAATGACTGTCCAATGAACCACATTTCATTCTATGGAATCTGAATTGTGAATGCATGTTAACGACACCAACACGTATGACGTGCTATGTGAACTTGAAAGAACTAAGTAAAAAATTAGAGTAATGTAATATAAGTATATGGACGGGGTTTCTTTCAACCATGGTGGAAGGAACAACCTGCTATGAAAGTCACTTGGAAAATGTATAAAATTCATGATGATACGTCCCAAACGTATCTATAATTTCTGCTTGCTCCATGCATGTTTTGGGTGATATTGCTATGCTTTTGATGACCTTTCATACACTTTTGATCATATTTGGACTAACCTATTAACTCAGTGCACCCCAGTGCCAGTTTCTGTTTTTTGCTGTCTTTTTATTTCAGGTTTTCTCATTACTTAAAGTGCCAGAAAAATTCCGGGAAAAATATATACAAAATCGGCCACCCGGAAGCTCCAGACGCCTGAAGGGGGCCCAACCAGGTGCCCAGGGAGCCAGGAGTGCGGCCTAGGGTGGGCCGTGCCGGGAGACCTCCTGGACTCCCTAGTGGCCCCCTGGCTTCCCCCCTTTGCCTATACATTTCTCTCGTCCCGAAACCCACGAAGACAGAACCTTTTTTCGCGATCTCGCCTCTGTTTCGCCGCCGTCGCGCTTCCAAGATCGGGAGCACTAGAATACCTCTTCCCGGCACCCTGCCGGAGGGAGGATTGACCTCCGGGAGCTTCTCCACCACCATGGACGCTTCCCGAATGAGCTGTGAGTATTCCACCTTGGATCATGGGTCCATGATAAGTAGCTATGTGATGTCCTCTCCCCCTCTTTGTTCTTCATTGATTAGACCTTGTGAGCTGCCCTACATGATCAAGGCACATATGTAATTCTTTCTGCTGTTGCTATGTTGAGTTTGCTAGGATCTAATGGATTATGAGACTATGTTTAGATTGTGATGATTAATATATTTGGTTCTTCTCCTTTTATATTTGTGTTCTTGAGTAATTCTTGAATGTTCTCCGTTGTTGTTTATTGCTTTGGCCAAGTAGTAGGTAGTAACTCCAAGAGGGAGCATTTTGCATGATTGTGGGTTCATGCCCCCTGATGAATAGCTTGATTGACAGAAACATGAGTCTAGGGGATGTGATGTTGCCACAAGGGGGGAAACAACGATACTTGTAACCGCGGTTGCAAGTATTGTTTACTTTACGCAAAGTTCTTTTAATGCAGTTGTCTGTTTCTTTGGGTTTACACTTTGGGTGGGACTCGCAACTTAATACCAGCGAGATGTTCTGGATAGATATCTCAAAGTGGATGATTATTGAGTAGATGCAGATGGATTTTGGTCTACTTGTTTTGGCGTACAACCCATGCTTTTGAGCCTCTTCCTTTCTTTTGTACAATTGTTAGCATTGCGATGCGTTTTTAATATTTTCAATTGCCCAGCTATAATTTGTTCACCTCACATAGTTTTTTATCGTCTTTTGGGAGAGAGACATGACTAGTGAACTTCATGGGACCCCGGTCCATATTTCCACCACTGTTTACACCCTCAATTTACTTCCTGTTTTACTTTCTAGTTGCAATCACTACTATCATTATCTCTTGCGTTTGACCCTTTGTAAACGACAAGGCCGGAGGGATTGACAACCCCTCTGTACTGGTTGGGAGCAAAGTTATTTGTATCTGTGTGCAGGTCCACGTCAACTCTCATGCTAGCAAGTAATTTCTAGCACCGTTGTCACCTACTTTTCATCGTCGGAGTCCTATTGGGTACAAACCTTGGTATCTTCACTGAGGGAAATTTGTTGTTGTGCTACATCTCAACCTTCCACTTGGGGTAGCCAACCAGGAGAACTACTTCAGTGCCATCACATGAGCACCTTGTGTACAACTTGGACTTCTGAATGACTGGTTACTTTGCGATAACTGGGGAGTTGCATCCGCTTCCTCCCAGCTACAAAGACCGTGTCTAGGCTATGTCATGAAGAAGAATCGTTCACCTGTCATGAGGTCATGGTTAAAGTTGTGAACTTTAAATGTAGAACCAGTGCAGGAATAGACATTGACGGAGAAAGTATATTTGATATACGGGTCATAAATGACTTTCCCCACAAAACACTAATTGCGGCTGATTAAGTATTTAATGCTTGAACTTACGATAATCAAAATAGTTGATGGTCGACAACACTCTCCCTCTACATCTATCATTTGATTAATATATGAATAAATTTATGATCGTTTGAGTGTGGACTTTATTAGTGTGGCTTGCATCTCGCAAAGACAATTATTCATATTGGTGAGAAACAAGTCAGTTGCTCTCCTTTTATGAATGATATCTTTTATGGTCACATTACGGTTATGAATGTGTTATTCTTATATTGATGATAGTAGTTTGATCATTTATCAGAAACAATGTAATGGCTTGAATTATCCAAACTTAATAATGACACTACCATTTTAAGTCATGAATGGTATGATGGAGTCTTGAGATACTTGATTTCCTGACACATGCAAACCATGACTCTTTAGGTGAGATGACTAAAACCTCGCATTCTGGTGAAACAGAGTTTGTGATGATTGTTGTATATCATACATAGTGATGTATCATATAAAAGCATGTTGTGAAATTCATTATTTCGTGAACTTCATATGTGGACTTAGATGAATATGTGTATTTACCTATGAAACATGAGTCTGAAATAGTTTGCTATGATCAAAGGGATTTCAGAATGAAGACGAGTATTAAATTTACTAGATAAATAAGTCTCTATGATTTGATCAAAGTGACAAATGTTTTGAGTTAGTCTTGGGCATAAAGACTTGTGAAAGTTGTTTCACAAATTATAATGCTTGGACCACTTCAATATCGGTTGATATGCCTGAGCATTATAATCATACTGTATTGAATATTGTATGGTCTAATTTATCTCTTACCGAGTTACGTTATTATTGTTTAGAGTTATTAGTTTAATATGCAAACAGTCACTTCAGTATAGGGAACCATCTGAATTCATGGAAACCAACACTATATATGTTATGGTGTGTCGTGGTTTCTAGGAAGCCGGATTTATATGGTAAATTATCTTTGTAGTGTATCCTTAGACAACTATAGATGCCTCTTCCACAACTAGAACCAAAAGAGCAAAACTTGTGTTGCTAAGTGTTTTGGTGTTTGTCAAGAAATGTTCTTGATGAATGTGTTAATGGAAGAAAGTGAAAGTTCAACCAAAATAATTGACCTTGCCTCCAGACGTCAGAGTAGAGCAATAGAATATGTTCCAGAAGGAAAGCTCTATAGCTAGAGGAGAAACTGATGATAATGATCATGATGTTTTGGTTAAAGCTTTTACTGAACAGCGTAGGATTCAAGAATACATATTTTTCCCTTGTGCAAAATAATATCCATGATTCACTTGTCAAGTTAATGGAACAAGACATACCTATGAACTACGAAAAGAAGCGATGGTGGACCTAAGTACGAGACATGACTATGAGTCATGAAATCCTATCTTGAGTTACATTTAAGATTACTTGAATCTTATAAGGGAAAGAGGTTACTTGATATTCTCAATAACTTCATGGTTATAAGGAATAAATGTGAACATCAAATAAGACATCAAGATCGATTTGTCACAAAGAATGTTTCTGACAAATTCAAAAGGGGTTGACTACAATATGTAGTGATGCTTGAGTCAATGGGATATTCACTACAATTGATTCAAGATGTTATCAATACCGTGACTTCCTCAAATCCTACATTTGAAGAAGTGTTGTAATTGGTACAACAAGAAGGTTTTGAAAACATATGGATGCTAGTGTATCGTAACCTGAATTCTCAATTTGATGGATGATCAAAGTAATTTTGGACTTAGCCAAAATATTGAGAAACATGCATTTACATGAAACTGAGTGGGAGTTGAATAGTTTCCTAAACTTAATATGTGGACGACATATTTTGAGTGGGAGCTATGGGAGTATTATCCTAGTCTTATATGTAACTGACATATCTAAGTGGGAGCTATGTGGATGTTATCCTAGTCTTATATGTGACTGACATATTTGGGTGGGAACTATGTTAGTGTTATCCTAGCCTTATATGTGGTTGACATATTTGAGTCGGAGCATGACAACATTCTCATATATGGATAACACATTGTGAATGGTGTAGTTGGTATTAATGATTATTTGAATCTTTCATGAATGAAGATGAATAAGTATTAAGCATTAAAATCTATCAAGGTACATTAATATGTTTGATAACATTGAGTCGGAATGCTTTCCTGAATAAAATTATGAAGGATTTCAGAATGGGACAAGTCAAGAAGGTAGTTCTTACTTGTATATCCAAGACAAGTATCGAGTTAATCTCAGTACAAGAACAATGGTTAAATAAAGAAAGAAATGGATGTGCCACATCCTCTATGCCTCTGTGATACGTCTCAAACGTATCTATAATTTTTGCTCGTTCCATGACCTTTTTGTGTCATTGCTACATCTTTTTGCCATGCTTTTGAATCATTTATTGGACTAACCTACTAATATCGAGCCCAGTGCCAGTTTCTGTTTGTTTTGTCTTTGCAATGCAGAAAAAGTCCAAAAATGAAGTTGCTCAGAAAATTACCAATGAAGTACCAAAAAATATTTACATCGGAAGAGTCCTCCAGCTGGAGGATGGAGTCAGGAGGTGGCCCCAGACCCCCAGGCGCCCTCCCGGCGCGGCCAGGGTGACCCACGCCAGGTGGCCGCCTGGGTGACCTGGGAACCGCCTCGGACTCCCCCTTGGCCTATAAATTTACCCGTGACGCAAAAACCCGAGATATCGAACTCCTTTTTCCAGAAGCGCTCCCGATATCCGCCGCCATTGAAACCTAGCTTCGGGGGTCACTAGGATCCTGCTCCGGCACCCTGCCGGAGAGGGCCTTGGCCCCCGGGGCCATCTTCATCAACTCTCCTTCACCCCATGATGGATCGTGAGTAGTTCCTCCTTGGGCTACGGGTTCTTGGCAGTAGCTTGTTGGTATCTTCTCCCCCTAGTTCTTCAATACAAATTTCTCATGAGATGCCCTACATGATTGAGATCCATATGATGTAATTGGTGTCGTGTTTGTTGGGATCCGATGAATTGTTACCTTGTTCAGTTCTAGGAGGTTTATGGATTATTGTTGCTGCAATTTTGTTGTTCTTAATGCTTGTTACAAGTGCATGAGTAGCATGATTTCAGATCTGAGCACATTATGGTTGCATGATTATAATTGTTATTCTAGATCTTATCTACGGTTGTATGCACCTATTATAGTCCGGAACCGGCGATCCCAATGGTGACAGCTTTGGACACCAAAGGGGATGGGCTATAATTTGAGGATTACATGTGTTCATAGAGTGTTAATGCTTTGTTCCGGTGCTCTTTGACAGGAGCACCTTAATCTCCATAAGTACCTTTTGGCCCCGTTCGTAGCGGGATGGTACGACAAAAGATGTTGTGCAAGTTCTTATTGCAAGGACGTACAACTACATACGGAACACATGCCTACGTTTGGTTCTTAGACTAGGATTGCTCTAGTTTGTTCTTTGCTAGAGTTTTTGCAATTTTGTCAATTTCCCAACTGTAATTTGTTCACCAAACACCTTGTCTTTTTGCTTGGAGAGTTACCACTAGTGAAACCTTGAACCCTGGTCCATCTTTCATCTTCATTACCTTCGTAGTTACTATTGCTCTCATCACTGATGCTACTACTTTGTTACTACTTTGTGGTGTTGGTGATTGGGGAAGTCTTAAGGGCTACACTCTTCAACACACCGTTGCCACTAAATATCTTATTGATACGTCCCAAACGTATCTATAACTTATGCTTGCTCCATGCATGTTTTGTGTGATATTGCTATGATCTAGATACACTTTCATACACTTTTGATCATATTTGGACTAACTTATTAACTCAGTGCACCACAGTGCCAGATCATGTTTTCTGCTATTTTCTATTTAAGGTTTCCCCCATATTAAAAATGCTCCAAAAACTCGGGAAAATCAGATAAAAAATCAGCGTGAAGGAACCTTCCGAAATCACCTAGGTGGGGCTAGAGGGCCACCACCAGGGACCCAGGAGGCCACCTGGCGCGGCCTAGGGTCTGGCCGCGCCGGGGGGCGCCTAGACCCCTGGTGGGCCCCCTGGCTGCCCCCTTCGCCTATATATTCTCCGTGACGCGAAACCTCCGAAGACAGAACCCTTTTTCGTGATCTCGCCTCTGTTCCGACGCCGCCGCGCTTCCAAGATCGGGAGCGCCAGCAGACCTCTTCCCGTCACCCTGCCGGAGGGAGGATTGACCTCCGGGACCTTCCTCTCCACCATGGACGCTTCCCGAATGATCCGTGAGTAGTCTCCCTTGGACCATGGGTCCATGATCAATAGCTATGTGATGTTCTCCTCCCCTCTTTGTTCTTCATGGTTTAGACCTCGTGAGCTACCCTACATGATCGAGGCACATATGTAATTTTCTGTTGTTGCTATGTTGAGTTTGCTGGGATCTGATGGATTATGAGACTATGTTCAGATTGTGATTGAGTAATATATTCGGTTCTTATCTTTTATATTTTTGTTCCTAAGTAATTCTTGCATGTTCTCCATTCCTGTTTATTGCTTTGGCCAAGTAGTAGGTACTGACTCCAAGAGGGAACGTTATGCTCGATTGTGGGTTCATGCCCCCTAATGACATGCTTGAGTGACAGAAACATGAGTCTAGGGATGTGTTTTTGCCACAAGGGGGAAAACAACGGTGCTTGTAACCGCGGTTGCAAGGATTGTTTACTTTACGCAAAGTGCTTTTTAATGCAGTTGTCTGTTGCTTTGGGTTTACACTTTGGGTGGGGATCGCAACTTAATACCAGCGAGATGTTCTGGATAGATATCTCAAAGTGTATGATTAGTAGTAGATGCAGTTGGATTTCGGTCTAATTATTTTGGCGTACCGCCCATGCTTTTGAGCCTCTTCCTTTCTTTGTAGCATAGTTAGCATTGCGGTGCGTTTTTAATCCTGTCAATTGCACAACTGTGATTTGTTTACCTCGCATGGCAGTTTTATCGTCTTTTGGGAGAGAGACATCACTAGTGAACATCACGGGACCCCGGTCCATATTCTCATCACTGTTTACACGCTCTTTTGTTTTCCTGCTTTTACTTTCTAGTTGTTATCATTATCCCTTGTGTTTAACCCTTTGTAAACAACAAGGCCGGGGAGATTGACAACCTCTCTGAACTCGTTGGGAGGAAAGTTATCTGTATATGTGTGTAGGTCCAGGCGAAGCAAGTGATTTTGTGCCTAACTTGACAAACCACCTACTTATCATTGTCGGAGTCATACGGGAGACAAACCCTATCTTCTACATAGGGGAAATTTGCCGCTACACCACATCTAACCTTCCACTTAGGGTAACCAACGAGGATAGACCATCAAACAAATTTTTGGCGCCGCTGTCGGGGACTCTGAGTGCTAAGATAGGGGAGTTGCACACTATCTTTTACCTTTGCCTTTTAGTCTTGTTAGTTTACCTTTCAGTTTTTATCTTTGTCTCCTATATCAAAAATCACAAAAAAATCCGCCACACTTGCTGCTGCTATGGGTTCCACTAAAAACACCAAGTTGTGTGACTTCACTAGTCACAACAACAAAGACTTTATCTGCACTCCTATTGCCACAACTGCCACTTCAGCTACCTCTTATGAAATTAAACCTGTTTTGCTAAACCTTGTTATGAGAGATCAATTCTCTGGTGCTAGAGATGATGTTGCTTTACACTTGAACAATTTTTTTGAGTTATGTGATATGCAAAAGTATAAAGAAGTAGAAGGTGATTTTGTTAAGCTTAAGCTTTTTCCTTTATCTTTAAGGGGAGAAGCTAAAATCTGGTTTCAATCTTTGCCTAGGAATAGCATAGATTCTTGGGATAAGTGCAAAGATGCTTTTATTGGGAAGTACTACCCACCTGCTAAAATTATCCAATTGAGGAGTAACATTATGAATTTTAAGAAATTGGATAATGAACATATTGCCCAAGCTTGGGAACAAATGAAATATCTTGTTAAGAAATGCCCTACACATGGTTTGACTACTTGGATGGTTATCCAGACTTTTTATGCAGGCTTGAACTTTACCTCGCGGAACCTGTTAGATTCGGTGCTCGGGAGGAACCTTTATGTCAACAACACTTGGTGCTGCCACAAAACTTCTCGATGAGATGATGACTAACTATTCCCAATGGCACACGAAACGCGCTCCAACAGGTAGGAAGGTAAACTGTGTCGAGGAGATTACCTCCCTAAATGAAAATTTTGACTTAATGTCTCTACTTACCAAGCAACCCTCTATTGATCCTCATGATGTTCCTTTAAGTTCTTTGGTTGCTCGGGAACAATTAGATGTGAATTTTATTGCTAGAAACAACTTCAACAATAATGCTTATAGGGGTAATTTATCTAGAAATCCTAGACCGTTTCCATCCAACTATGGGAACAACAACACTTATCCTGGCAACAACTTCTATAATCCAACTTACAAGGAAAGAGACCTACCTAGCTATGAGAAATTGGTAGAAATAGAGAAGGATACTAAGAATTATATGCACACCCAGTTTGAACAAAACAAAGCCTTCTCTAAGAAATTAGGTGAGCACACTGCGATTATGCAAAACATTAGTAAACAACTTGAGAGCCTGACCAATGAGATTTCTAATCTCCAAACTAGACTTACCGCCATTGAAACATATATTTCAAATATGTCCCATACCCAACTAGATTAGGTTTACCACTAGCAATGCGTATGGATAACAGCTGAATGCCATAGGTGTTGGATGCGCAAGTACCAAACTAGATTATTGACTCTAGTGCAAGTGGGAGACTGAAGGGAATATGCCCGAGAGGCAATAATAAAGTGGTTATTATCTTATTCCATGTTTATGATAAATGTTTATTTTCATGCTATAATTGTGTTAACCGGAAACGTTAATACATGTGTGTTTAATAAACAAAGAAAAGGTTCCTAGTAATGCCTCTCTTTATACTAGCTTGTTGATTAACGGATGATCAAGGTTTCCTGATCATTGACATTGGATGTCGTTAATAACAAGGTCATATCATTGGAGAATGATGTGATGAACATGCACCCACAGTAGTTATAGCAATACGATCATGTCATCAAAGTTTCTATTGTTGTATCAAACTTTCACGAAGTAACTCTAATCCTTAGACCATGAGATCACGTCAATCACTGACACCGGAAGAGTACTTTGATTCCATCAAACGTCACACCGTAACAGGGTGATTATAAAGGTGTCGTTGGGTACTTGGAAAGTGTTAGTTGAGGCTCGTGGATCAAGAGTGGGATTTGTCCATCCAGATGACGGAGAGATATACTCTGGGCCCTCTCGGTGATATCACATTGACATCGCTTGCAAGCATGTGACTGGCTCACGAGGATGTTATATCACGGAACGAGTAAAGAGTACTTGTCGGTAACGAGATCGAACTAGGTATGGATGATACCAAATGATCGGATCTCGGACAAGTAAAATATCGCGAGACAAAAGGAATTGGTTACGGAGTAATGGTTCACACGATCACTAGTTCATCGTTGAGTAAGTGGGAGTCATTATGGATCTCCAGATCCCGCTGATGATTATTGATCTGAGAGGAGTCTCGGTCATGTCCATTTTATTCACGAACCGTAGGGTGACACACTTAAGGATTCGTTGACGCGTTTGAGTGGATACGGAACGCCGGAGAATATACAGGACAGCACGTGGACTGTTTTGATAAAACTGCTGGAATAGTTTCGGTATATCAAAATAGTGCAAGGGGATAATTGTTAATGTGTTCATTGAATGAAGTGTTCATCAATGAAGTACTCATTGAATGAAGTGTTCATTAATTTGAGTGACATTAAACAAGATAATTAAAAGTGTTTTAATGTGATAAAACTCTTGGAATTTTGAGTGGAGAATTATGGAAGTTATGGGAATAATGTGTGACCCTTTGTTTTTGTGAGTGGAGAGTCCACCCACATGATGAGGGGAGAGGTGGGGGCACCTCTTGGGGCGTGCTACCCCTTGGGGGCTGCCTCCCCCTCCTATATATAGATGGGTGGAGACCCCTCTACACACTCATTCCTCCATCTCTCATATGCCCTTTGGTTGGCATCTTCCTCCCCTTGCTAGCTGATCCAGTTTCACGAGTACGGTGCTTAGGCGAAGCCCTGCTCAAGATCTTCTCTACCACCACCACCACTATGTTGTAGTGCTGCTGGAGTTCCCGAGGATCCACTACTTCCGCTGCCCAACTGGAGCAAGGGGCGGAGGTCGTCACTGATCTGTACGTGTGACCGACTACGGAGACGCTGCCCGTTCGTGGCGTCAAGTCTTCATCACGACCTTGAGGTCGGCGAGTGTTCGACTACATCACCCACGAGAATAGTTCTCGTTAAAGCTTTTGGTCTTCGAGGGTGAGTCCTTCTCAAACCGTTACAAGTGATCTTCTAGATGTGATCTTGGCTGTTACAACCGTAGGAAAAATTTTGTTTTCTATGCAACGAACCCTTCAGTGGTATCAGAGCCTCGTCTATGCGTAGATGCTTTGTACGGTTAGAACACATAGAGATGTGGGCGTTGATCCTCTAGTTGTTACCCTCTTTTGTGCACTTGTTCATATTGCGGCAATGTTGGATTGAAGCGGCCCTAAGCGCAGATTGCGTGTCACGCTTGACATACGGCTTGTACCGTATAAAGTGGCTTTGGGGGTGTCAGTTTCTCTAACATTAGTGATATGGCATTTGCAACGGAGGGCCCTGGAAAGGGATGAAAAGAAACAACTAGCGAATCAACGTTGTGGTTCTTGTCCGTAGGTAAGATCGGTTCTTTCCTAGGAAGCCCAAAACCACGTAAAATTTGCAAAGATAATTTAGAGGCGTCTAACTCGTTTTTGCAGGGCATGTGATGTGATATGGTCATTGTTACAAAATTGTTGTATGAAATGAGATTTATTGTAAACAACCGGCAGGAGCCATATGGTTGTGTTTTTCCTTTTTAAGGCCTGCGTGCTGTAGATATATCCATGAGATATATTGTAATGGAGAAGGACGACCATGGTGGTGGCGCCATGGACCTTGGTGCCGCACCGGTGGCATGATGGAGATCATACCAAGACGCACAAGATGGAGATCTAATGCGAGAAGGACCATATCATATCACATTATCCATGCATGTGATGTTTATCCTTTTATGCATCTTATTTTGCTTAGTTACGATCATGATCGCTGCGGTAGCATTATAAGATGATCCCTCTCACTTAATATCAAGATAATTATATGTTCTTCCTTAGTATGCACCGTTAAGAAAGTTCGTCGTTTCGAGACACCACGTGATGATCGGGTGTGATAGACTCTACGTTCGCATACAACGGGTGTTTTCAAGCCTAGCATGTACAGACATGGCCTTGAAACACATGCAAATACTAAGGTTCTACTTGGCGAGCCTAGCATGTACAGACATGGCCTCGGAACATGGACCGAAAGGTTAAGCACGAGTCATATGGATGATATGATGAACCATATTGAGATGCTCGCCATTGCAGCTACACCGCCTCACGTGATGATCGGTCGTGGTGTAGTGAATTTGGTTCGTGTAATCACCAAAGACGACTCGAGGGATGTTGTTTTTGAGTGGGAGTTAGATGAACTCATTTTATCATGAACTAAATCAAAGTGAATTTGCATAGTTCGTTGTAGTCATTGGCATTTGTTTACTACCTTTGCGCTTAGCTATAATTGAGATAATAGAACTATAGAATTCTGGATATTTAACTTTACGGACTGGTACCGTATTGTTTGAGTGTCAATCTAAAGTTTAAAGTCTTATTGCAAACTTTAGCAAACCTTGCTTACTCCATGAAGTTTAATAATGTGTATTAAATCGAGAGTAACAATTCCAGTGTTAGTGTCTAAGTATCACACTTGCCTCCATGATCCTTGATATTCAAATGTTGTTTGTTATTATCAAGGTTATCTAGGAGCTGAAAGGATTGTTTCAGAAACTATCATGTGTGGAAGATATAGCGATATCTGAAACAATGTTTAGTTGCAATGTGATAGAGTAAAATTTAGTGAGAAACATGTTCTCATATTGTATGAGAATTTGTGAAGGTTGGAGACACTATGTGTCCTAATCTCTCAAAAAGGTTTTGGGAACTAATATTGTACTCACAGTTTGTCCCTATGAGCTATGGTAGTTTTGTCATGAAAGTTGTCATGATAGGATGAATGGAAGATGTAGGTAAAATGTTTACTACACTATAAGATTACTAAAGAATGGAATTTGGAAGAACACCAAACATTTGATGACGGTGATCTACATCAAAGTGAGAATCAAAGGGTGTTAGTATTTGACTAACACACTTTGGATTATGTGTCATATGAATGGTGCCACAAGTGATGTTGATAAATTCTTCTAAAAAGGAAAGGAATTGCTGAAAGAGGATCTGAAAAATATTTTGGCGAAAAGAAAAAGGAAAAGACTGGAAATGTCCATCTCGGGTATATAGATGATATACATGTTATGGGTATATTCATTGCTTGTTAAGCAGCGTGATTCTTGAGTATTGGATACTGATTGGTTGGTATGAAGTGTCATACGGAACAACGCAATACAAGAGTTGCAATGGCCTGAGTAACTAGCAAATGAATATGGGATGATTCTCATCAAGAACAAAATAAAGTGTTATTGTGTTTATCGTTGGAATTAAACCTAGCCTTCAAGATTTATTTGAATAATTGTTATTCTGTTCTGGTGTTATACGAACAATAGTTGTTCAAATTATCACCATATTCATAGAAGATGGATGAACTCTATAAATCTTGTTGGAGAAATCACATCCATAATAACTGATGCTAAACATGTCGCAAGACAAATGATTATAAGATCACTTATGAGTGACACCACCGTTTGAATCATATTGGAAAGAAACACATGAAGAAACTCCATGGTGATGGAATTTTGGAGTCTTTTGATTTTGAATCAATTGACGCTTGTAAGAATTTCCTAGAAATGATTGAAACTCCGTTCATAGGCAAAGAAGAACGGACGACTAACTTATTGGACATTATACATGTTGATGTGTATAGTTCATTATGTGTAGCCATGTGTGGTGGGTCTTATAACTTCATATACTTTAACCAAGGATTTGAGTGGATATATGTGTATATTTACTTGATAAGGAAGAAGTATGAAATGTTTGAAAATGTTCAAATAAATTTCAAGATGAAGTGAAAATCATTGTAACGAGAAAATAAGAGTTTATGATTGGATCATAAAAGAAGATTTTTGAGTTAAAAGTTTAGCAAATGCCTGAGAGTTTAGGAATCGTTCCAAAAACTTGCATTTCCCGAAACACCATAGGAGTATGGAGTGTTCGAGAGATGTAATCAAACCTTGTTTGACATGGTAAGGATCAAAGGTGTTATTTATAAAATTGCCTTTATATTTTAAGGATTAAGCTTTAGAGACTATCGCTTTTCACTGAAAAGAGCGCCATCGAGATCCGTTGAAATGACACCATATAAGTTATGGAATGGGATAAAACCCAATTTGTCTTTTCTTAAATTTTGGTATGCAAGGCATATGTAAAATGTTTACAACCAAAGTCGGATAAAGTACGTCTTTGTAGGTTATCCCAAAGTAACCGTTGGGTATTCCTCCAGAACACTAAAGACAAAAGTTTTTTTTTGTGGCTAAGAGCATCAAGTTTCTTGAGAAAGAATTTTTGCGAAAAGTTAAGTGGGAGGACAGTAGAACTTCGATTAGGTTGTTGAACCTAAGCTTTATGTGCTAAGTGGCGCAGCGCCGGAAAGTGTCCCGGAAGCGGCCGCAATGCTCTTGGCTCCCGTGTCCCAAAGGTTGTGGTCACGGCGATCTAAGTTCCTATTGAACTGCGTAGTTCGGATAATCGATCAAATAGTAAGATTTGAGATTGAATCATTGTTATTTGATAATAATGGACCGACTACATGCAAAGAAGCGATGATGGGCCCTGACTCCGTCAAAATGGCTAGAAGCTATAAAATCCGTGATAGTTCCATACACGAGAAACCAAGTTTCTGAACTTGGAAGACCCTCTAGATACCGTGTTTGGATCTATAAAGAAACAGACGTGGATGTTCTCACATCTATGAAATATTCGACATATCGTTAAAATGGTTTACGATTATGTTCAAAGAGTTGGCTATGACAAGATTTGATCTTTCATAACGATATTTAGTCTGGACGGATTATTGTAGCAACCACTACATATGCTAGTTTTGGTATATGGTAGTTGAACAAACAGAACAACGTTCTTCTAATAGAATGGTTACCTAAGACGTGTACAGGACACGGTCCAAAGGGTTCTGTTAATTCAAAGGATGCTAAAATAGCATGCAAATTTCAATGGTTGAAATAAGAATTCACGGAGTTGGAATCTTCATCATGATGAAATTGTTAAAACGTTTAGTTTCATCAGAGACGGTGAAGATGCTTGCTTTTGCAAGAAATTAAGTGGGAGCGCTGAGACATATTTCTAATACATTATGTAGAAGACATATTGTTGATTGGAAATGATGTATATTTTATTGACACGGGTGAAGTTTCATTGAAAATTTGATTTTAATGGAAGATTTGGGCAAAACCAGTATATTGGGCTAATATGGTCTATATAGATAGATTGAGGTGCTAATATGGTTGGACCGAAGTACATATATGAAATATTGAATAAGTTCAATATGGAAACGACGAGAAAAGTTCTTGCCGCATGGAAAAGGTTGAAGCGAGATTCAAGTGTTTTGACACTTGATGAGTAAAATCACATGAATGATTTGATCAATCATGTACACCATGATATGTACAATTCCAAGAATGTCCTATGCTCTAAATGTTATGAGCATATACCAGAATGATTCATAAGATGATCATTGGACAATAGTAAAGATATCCTTACGTGCTTTGGAAGGACTAAGAATATATATTATGTATGTTCGACAATAGTTCATTGTAAAGTGTTACATTGATACTAGTTTTGTCGCAAGATACAATCTAAATTTACCTCAATTTTGGCGGTATGTTAAGGTGGCAAAATGTAATGGAAGAAAGTTCCATGATAGATTTGGAATAGTTTCAAATGGATTTGGATGAGTTCCAAAGTTAAGACATTATAACGAATACTACAACGAAAGGCTAAGTATATGACTGCTCTAGTAGCAGCAAAGGAGGGCATTTGTGTCAAGAAGTTTGTTTGACAAACTAGGTGTAGTTCAAAACGGGCTAATACTATGAAGATCTATTGTATGACAATAGATTCAACATGTTTTGAGCTCAAGGGACTAAGGTCTCACCGGAGGACCAAATTTATGCAATGCCATCTCATTGGTGAATGAGTGATGCGTAGAGACGCAAAGAAATGCAAATACACACGGACCTGAAGTGTCAGATCTGGAGATTAGGTTTACCACTAGCAATGCGTATGGATAACAGCTGAATGCCATAGGTGTTGGATGCGCAAGTACCAAACTAGATTATTGACTCTAGTGCAAGTGGGAGACTGAAGGGAATATGCCCGAGAGGCAATAATAAAGTGGTTATTATCTTATTCCATGTTTATGATAAATGTTTATTTTCATGCTATAATTGTGTTAACCGGAAACGTTAATACATGTGTGTTTAATAAACAAAGAAAAGGTTCCTAGTAATGCCTCTCTTTATACTAGCTTGTTGATTAACGGATGATCAAGGTTTCCTGATCATTGACATTGGATGTCGTTAATAACAAGGTCATATCATTGGAGAATGATGTGATGAACATGCACCCACAGTAGTTATAGCAATACGATCATGTCATCAAAGTTTCTATTGTTGTATCAAACTTTCACGAAGTAACTCTAATCCTTAGACCATGAGATCACGTCAATCACTGACACCGGAAGAGTACTTTGATTCCATCAAACGTCACACCGTAACAGGGTGATTATAAAGGTGTCGTTGGGTACTTGGAAAGTGTTAGTTGAGGCTCGTGGATCAAGAGTGGGATTTGTCCATCCAGATGACGGAGAGATATACTCTGGGCCCTCTCGGTGATATCACATTGACATCGCTTGCAAGCACGTGACTGGCTCACGAGGATGTTATATCACGGAACGAGTAAAGAGTACTTGTCGGTAACGAGATCGAACTAGGTATGGATGATACCAAATGATCGGATCTCGGACAAGTAAAATATCGCGAGACAAAAGGAATTGGTTACGGAGTAATGGTTCACACGATCACTAGTTCATCGTTGAGTAAGTGGGAGTCATTATGGATCTCCAGATCCCGCTGATGATTATTGATCTGAGAGGAGTCTCGGTCATGTCCATTTTATTCACGAACCGTAGGGTGACACACTTAAGGATTCGTTGACGCGTTTGAGTGGATACGGAACGCCGGAGAATATACAGGACAGCACGTGGACTGTTTTGATAAAACTGCTGGAATAGTTTCGGTATATCAAAATAGTGCAAGGGGATAATTGTTAATGTGTTCATTGAATGAAGTGTTCATCAATGAAGTACTCATTGAATGAAGTGTTCATTAATTTGAGTGACATTAAACAAGATAATTAAAAGTGTTTTAATGTGATAAAACTCTTGGAATTTTGAGTGGAGAATTATGGAAGTTATGGGAATAATGTGTGACCCTTTGTTTTTGTGAGTGGAGAGTCCACCCACATGATGAGGGGAGAGGTGGGGGCACCTCTTGGGGCGTGCTACCCCTTGGGGGCTGCCTCCCCCTCCTATATATAGATGGGTGGAGACCCCTCTACACACTCATTCCTCCATCTCTCATATGCCCTTTGGTTGGCATCTTCCTCCCCTTGCTAGCTGATCCAGTTTCACGAGTACGGTGCTTAGGCGAAGCCCTGCTCAAGATCTTCTCTACCACCACCACCACTATGTTGTAGTGCTGCTGGAGTTCCCGAGGATCCACTACTTCCGCTGCCCAACTGGAGCAAGGGGCGGAGGTCGTCACTGATCTGTACGTGTGACCGACTACGGAGACGCTGCCCGTTCGTGGCGTCAAGTCTTCATCACGACCTTGAGGTCGGCGAGTGTTCGACTACATCACCCACGAGAATAGTTCTCGTTAAAGCTTTTGGTCTTCGAGGGTGAGTCCTTCTCAAACCGTTACAAGTGATCTTCTAGATGTGATCTTGGCTGTTACAACCGTAGGAAAAATTTTGTTTTCTATGCAACGAACCCTTCAGTGGTATCAGAGCCTCGTCTATGCGTAGATGCTTTGTACGGTTAGAACACATAGAGATGTGGGCGTTGATCCTCTAGTTGTTACCCTCTTTTGTGCACTTGTTCATATTGCGGCAATGTTGGATTGAAGCGGCCCTAAGCGCAGATTGCGTGTCACGCTTGACATACGGCTTGTACCGTATAAAGTGGCTTTGGGGGTGTCAGTTTCTCTAACATTAGTGATATGGCATTTGCAACGGAGGGCCCTGGAAAGGGATGAAAAGAAACAACTAGCGAATCAACGTTGTGGTTCTTGTCCGTAGGTAAGATCGGTTCTTTCCTAGGAAGCCCAAAACCACGTAAAATTTGCAAAGATAATTTAGAGGCGTCTAACTCGTTTTTGCAGGGCATGTGATGTGATATGGTCATTGTTACAAAATTGTTGTATGAAATGAGATTTATTGTAAACAACCGGCAGGAGCCATATGGTTGTGTTTTTCCTTTTTAAGGCCTGCGTGCTGTAGATATATCCATGAGATATATTGTAATGGAGAAGGACGACCATGGTGGTGGCGCCATGGACCTTGGTGCCGCACCGGTGGCATGATGGAGATCATACCAAGACGCACAAGATGGAGATCTAATGCGAGAAGGACCATATCATATCACATTATCCATGCATGTGATGTTTATCCTTTTATGCATCTTATTTTGCTTAGTTACGATCATGATCGCTGCGGTAGCATTATAAGATGATCCCTCTCACTTAATATCAAGATAATTATATGTTCTTCCTTAGTATGCACCGTTAAGAAAGTTCGTCGTTTCGAGACACCACGTGATGATCGGGTGTGATAGACTCTACGTTCGCATACAACGGGTGTTTTCAAGCCTAGCATGTACAGACATGGCCTTGAAACACATGCAAATACTAAGGTTCTACTTGGCGAGCCTAGCATGTACAGACATGGCCTCGGAACATGGACCGAAAGGTTAAGCACGAGTCATATGGATGATATGATGAACCATATTGAGATGCTCGCCATTGCAGCTACACCGCCTCACGTGATGATCGGTCGTGGTGTAGTGAATTTGGTTCGTGTAATCACCAAAGACGACTCGAGGGATGTTGTTTTTGAGTGGGAGTTAGATGAACTCATTTTATCATGAACTAAATCAAAGTGAATTTGCATAGTTCGTTGTAGTCATTGGCATTTGTTTACTACCTTTGCGCTTAGCTATAATTGAGATAATAGAACTATAGAATTCTGGATATTTAACTTTACGGACTGGTACCGTATTGTTTGAGTGTCAATCTAAAGTTTAAAGTCTTATTCCAAACTTTAGCAAACCTTGCTTACTCCATGAAGTTTAATAATGTGTATTAAATCGAGAGTAACAATTCCAGTGTTAGTGTCTAAGTATCACACTTGCCTCCATGATCCTTGATATTCAAATGTTGTTTGTTATTATCAAGGTTATCTAGGAGCTGAAAGGATTGTTTCAGAAACTATCATGTGTGGAAGATATAGCGATATCTGAAACAATGTTTAGTTGCAATGTGATAGAGTAAAATTTAGTGAGAAACATGTTCTCATATTGTATGAGAATTTGTGAAGGTTGGAGACACTATGTGTCCTAATCTCTCAAAAAGGTTTTGGGAACTAATATTGTACTCACAGAATATACTTGCCACTATTGAAAAAGGCATGGGACAGAATTTCTGAAGCACATAAAAGAATTATGCCTTAGATATCTATAAAGATTGTGCTTAGAAATTTTTACCATGGTCTTTTTAAGTGGTGTCAACACTCTCTTGACATTATAGCTGAAGGAGATTTTCTAGAGTGTGATGAAGATAGGGATCTTGAGATTTTGCATAGTCTATCTAGTTATTTTGTTTATGATCGTAGTATTGATATTGTCATAGATATACTTGCCACTATTGAAAAAAGACTGGATGCTCTAGATTTGGGGAAAGTAGAGGAACTTAAGTCCAACAAGAAAGAAATGTTGGAGATAGATGATGATTGGGAGCCCTTTGTTAGGATTAGCATCTCTAACCAAAGCTTCCTTGCTTTTTGTGATATTGGATCCACAGTTTCTACTATGCCAAAAATAGTTTATGATTCTTTGAAACTGGATATGGATATATTATCATCTTATCATGAACATTCTAATGGAGATATTTCAGAGATTAAAGGAAAGGTAAAAGAAGTCCAAGTTGCATTCCTTCATAGGACTGCACCAATGGATTTCTTCATCATGGAGCCAAACCAAAGTAACATTGTGCTCGGAAGAGACTTCCTCCGTGCTATGAAAGGATTCATTGATATTGGTAATAGGCACATACGCTTACGCGGTGTGGCAAAAGGTAAGTATATCTTTCCTAGTAAGAAGAAGAATGAGCTTATTGAAAATCAATTTGAGGGTTTTTATGATTCTGATCTTGGATACCCTTGATTCTTCTTTTTGCATCAAGCCTAGCTAATGGCTTTAAAGAAGCGCTTTCGGGAGGCAGCCCGCAACGAATTTAGGTTTTTATTTTGTTCTGTTCTTAGTGGTCTTGATGATTGTTACTACTGTAGCAACATCATTGTATCTTTCCTTTTTCAGCTTTGTGCCAAGTTATAGCCTCTTACGGCAAGGGAAGTAAAAGTTGTGACATGCTGTCCAGAAAACAGATTCTGTCCTCGTGACCAGAAAAATCCCAGTTCATCTTTTTGAGCTGAAATTTTTACACAGTATGCTCTATACAATTACGAAACTTCCGTATGTTATGAGTTTTTTGATTTGAGTTGTAGAAGTGCCCCTAAAAAAATTCTTTACTATCTGCTGTTCTGTTTTTCACAGATTCTGCCACGTTTTGTCTCTCCTAACTTTTGCAAACCTTAAGCTTGCTTTTTCTTTGCAAAAACTTTTTGGCACTCTTGAGAAACAGTAGCTCTTCAAGAATATCTTTATATCCAGTGGAGAAAAATTATTTATTAAGGGTACTAACCTCTCTAATCAGCTTATGATGAGTTATGTATGAAGGGAGTTTTCAAGTGTGCGATGGAAGATGATGAAAGAAGATCCAGGAGTGTCAAGCGCTCAAGCTTGGGGATGCCCCCATGCATCCCCAATAAATATTCAAGGAGACTCAAGCGTCTAATCTTGGGGATGCCCCCATGCATCCCCTTCTCCATCAACAAATCATCAGTTCGTCCTTCGTCTCACTATATTTTTATCACTTCATGTGTTATGTGCTATGCTTGGAGCGTCTCGCTCTTAGGTTTTGTTTTTAGTTTTCTTTAGCTTTGCTTGTTGTGCATAACAAGTTAGATGCCGTCTTACTTTGTGTGGGAGAGAAACACGCTCCACTTTCAAAATCTAGAACACATCATCGGATTCTTCATGCCTATCTTTTTGCTGTTGTGTGTTCTTTATCTTTTCATAGCTACTGCCATGTTTAGTTTTAGTTTTAGTTTGCCTTTAACAAGAGCCTTGGCTTTTTTTTAGTTTGTTGCTGCAACTCTTTTTAGTTTTCATGTTTATCTTGTTAAAGAGATTTGGTTGTTGCACTGACTTGTGTCTTGTTTTGAGAAGTAGGTGATTGAGGTTGCTATTTAATTTTAGTAGTAACTTGCAATAGTTTTGAGGTATTGATATGAGTAATGTTTGAACTTTTGGTGTCAAGAGCTCTTGCCTATTAGTGATAGGTGTCGTATTTTGGGCAATCCGTGTGTATTTTTCAAAACCTACAAAACCAGTTGAGAACTCTAGCTACTAGATGGATCACTACTCTTCTGAGGGGTCGAATATCAGAGAGCACTCACGTACCATGAGCCGAGGATGCGCAAGGATAACCAAACCCCCATACACTCCTCCTCGGGGTACTTGTCTCTTTGTGAACCTCCTCATTAGATTGAGAGTTACCGATAATAAGTGCATGAGTTCTTCGGACTAATGTAGGTATTGAGAGTTGACACTTTCACCTTCCCATATTTTGCTAGCATTTCTTGTGCCGTGCATTGCCTTCTTCTCACTCCGAGAGTTGGTGTCCACCTTCGCCGGTACATCCAAGCCCTTGGCATGATACGCTCTGTCATCATAAGTCTCCTTATATCTTTCCTCAAAACAGCCACCATACCTACCTATCAAGGCATTTCCATAGCCTTTCCGAGTTACATTGCCATGCAACTTCCACCTCTTCATGACTTGATCTTCATGTCATACATGTTCCTGCTACACTGGCAGCGACATACATTGCATACATCATGATAGTTACATCTTCTTTATGATTTTGAGTACCTTGTAAAGTGTGAAAGATCTCCTTTACCTTCTTGTAAAATAGAGTGTTGCCCTTAAGTGAGGAAAAGATCCCAAAGTGGACACATTAAAAGATCCCAAAGAGGACAAATGAGAGTTAAATAGAAAGAGCCATTGAGGCAAAAAAAATACAAAAAATAGAAAAAAGAGAAAAAGAAATAAAAAGAGAGAAAGGGGCAACACTACTATCCTTTTGAGAGATCCACACTAGTACTTCCTCTATATCCTTGTACTCCATAGATATGTTTATTTTCCATATAGTTCCATTGGAGAGCTTCTTAGCTCGTATGTGCATCCTTTGCATGGCAATCCCTACTCCTCACATCATATCTATCATTTGGCATCTCTTGCCTATGATTGTCCTCATTGATGTGAGTCTTTCTCATCCTTTTTGTCTTCCTCCTCCACCATATTCTCTCTTTGCCATCCTAAGTGTCAACTCTCATGCTTACGCTCATCCATTGCATGAGTGCTCAAAATATCGAAAAGGAGTGGATCAAATTGACTTGTACCTGGCTAGTGGTCTGGGGACGAGTCAAGATAAGATTCCAAAGAAGACCAAGTGTGAAACTTTAGTAGATTGAGTTCTCAACACAAAAAATACTTTTTCTCGTATTTCCTATCCCCCTTCTTGCACGCAAACACCATTTGGAGACATTCGAGTCACGGACAGCGAGAGCTCTTGCACCTAATGTTCTTTTGTTACTTGTTTCATTGCTAATATAGACTCTTGCCTGTTATGACTTGAATTGAATCTCTAACCTTGATTTCTTTACTTTCCAAATTTCTTTTATGGTTGCTAGCATGTCACCACAGAAATTATGTTGTTATCATTTACCTACTCAAGGACAAGCAGGAATTAAGCTTGGGGATGTTGATACGTCCAAAACGTATCTATAATTTCTGCTTGCTCCATGCATGTTTTGTGTGATATTGCTATGATCTAGATACACTTTCATACATTTTTGATCATATTTGGACTAACCTATTAACTCAGTGCACCCCAGTGCCAGTTCCTGTTTTCTGCTGTTTTTCTATTTCAGTTTTCCCCCATATAAAAAGTGCCAGAAAAATTCGGGAAAATTCAGATAAAAAATCAGCGTGACGGAAGCTTCGCGAAGAGCCCTGGTGGGGCCAGAGGGGGTCCAGGGGGGCCCAGGCGGCCACCCGGCGTGGCCCCACCCCTGGTCGCGCCAAGGGGCGCCTGGGGCCCTTGGTCCACCTCTGTCTGCCTCCCCTTCGCCTATTTATCCCCCGTCACGGGAAAACTCCAGAACAAGAACCCTATTCCGCAAACTCGCCTCTGTTCCGCCACCGCCGCGCTTCCGAAGATCAGGAGCACCAGAAGACCTCTTCCCGGCACCCTGCCGGAGGGAGGATTGACCTCCGGGAGTCTCCTCTCCACCATGGATGCTCCCCGGATGTCTCATGAGTAGTTTTCCTTGGACCATGGGTCCGTGATCAGTAGCTATGTGATGTTCTCCTCCCCTCTTTGATCTTCATTGTTTAGACCTCGTGAGCTGCCCTACATGATTGAGGCACCTTTGTAATATTTCTGCAATTGCTATGTTGAGTTTGATCGAATCTGATGGATTATGAGATTATGTTCAGATTGTGATAGAGTAATATATTTGGTTTCTATCTTTTATATTTTTGTTCCTAAGTGATTCTTGCATGTTCTCCGTTGCTGTTTATTGCTTTGGCCAAGTAGTAGGTAGTGACTCCAAGAGGGAACGTTGTGCTAGATTGTGGGTTCATGCCCCCCGATGACACGCTTGAGTGACAGAAACATGAGTCTAGGGGATGTGTTGTTGCCACAAGGGGGAAAACAACGGTGCTTGCAACCGCGGTTGCAAGGATTGTTTACTTTACTCAAAGTACTTTTTAATCCAGTTGTCTGTTGCTTTGGGTTTACACTTTGGGTGGGGATCGCAACTTAATACCAGCGAGATGTTCTGGATAGATATCTCAAGGTGGATGATTAGTAGTAGATGCAGTTGGATTACGGTCTACTTACTTTGGCGTACTGCCTGTGCTTTTGAACCTCTTCCTTTCTTTTGTAGCATAGTTAGCATTGCGGTGCATTCATAATCCTGTCCATTGCCTTTCTGTAATTTGTTTACCTCGCATAGCAGTTTTATCGTCTTTTGGGAGAGAGACATCACAAGCGAACATCACGTATCACGGTCCATGTCCTTATTATTGTTTCCACGCTTTATTTACTTTACTGCTTTTACTTGCTATCATTATCCCTTGCATTTTTACTCTTTGTGAACAACAAGACCGGAGAGATTGACAACCTCTCTGAACTTCGTTGGGATAAAAGTTATTTGTGTCTGTGTGCAAGTCCACGTCAGTTGCGCCACTGACACCTACTTATCATCTCCGGAGTCCTACTGGAGACAAACCTTGGTATCTTCACCGAGGGAAACTCGTTGCTGTACTACATCACGCCTTCCACTTGGGGCCTACCAACGAAGGGCGAGAAGCCATCAACAGGCAAAACGGGAACCAGAGGGGGGCCACCAGGAGCCTAAGCGCCCCCCTGGCGCGGCCCCACCGGGTGGCCGCCTGGACCCTTGGGGCCACCCTAGGCTCCCCCCATCTGGCCTATTTATCCCTTCTCGTCCAAAAACCCTAAGAGAGGAGAGTTTTCACGATTTCTGCTTGTGTTTTAATCCGTAGTATCTATCCTCTCTTCACCTTCATCCAATCTCACCTCACAAGTTCAACTTGTGTTATAATCCGTACTATCTATCCTCTCTACTCTACCGGTGTTCATTACTACCGTGTGATGAATGCTATTGAGTTTTGTTGGAGAAATATCATTGTGTCAAGATTTTTTATCATCTATTTATCTCCACTGATCATGATCTCTTTTATGTCTTGTGAGTAGTTACTTTAGTTCTTGAAAACATGGGAGAAGTCTAGTTGTTAGTAGTCATATGATGTTGATCTAATATGTGTTGTTTGATATTTAAGTTGTGTTGTTATTTTCCTAGTGGTGTTGTGTGTGTCGAACACTCAACACTTAGCCTTTTTAAGGACATAGAGGAATGCATTGTGTATAAAGAGTGCTTACGGTGGGTTGCCGGAGTGACAGAAACCTAAACCCCAGTTCGCACGCTTTTGCACAAGGGAACAATGGATCATCGATCGTATTGCAATGGTTAGGCTTTTTCCTTAATTACTATCTTGTATTTTCGAATGCTTGCAAGGTGTTTAATAATAAGAGTGCACTTATCTTAGTCTAGAGGGTGCACTAGCATAGATCCACCCACTCAACACTTATCAACACAGCACATAGTACCGATACGGAATATGGCGAAAGCACGTGACTATTTCTCCCGTGTGTCCTCAAGAACGCTTTAGCCTTTATAAGTTCAGTCGCTAGGCCTCTCCTTTGCTCAAAAGGATTGGGCCACTTGTTACTCCTCATTGCCTTTTACTTTGCTCGCTTTTACCTTTTTGTTGCTTATTTCGAAAACCCCTAAAAAGTTACCTTTCAGTTCATGCAGCTATTTCCTTACCAAAGTCACTTACCAATACCTTCTGCTCCTCGTTGGGATCGACACTCTTATTTATCGAAAATGCTACAAACGATACCCTACAGTTGAGGTTCATCAGATGCCCCCGTGCATCCCCTTCTCCATCAACAATCATCAGTTTGTCCTTCGTCTCGCTATATTTTTATCACTTCATGTGTTATTTTCTATGCTTAGAGCGTCTCGCGCTTAGGTTTCCTTTTTTTAGTTTTATTTAGCTTTGTTTGCTGTTCATAACAAGTTAGACCCCAGCTTACTTTGTGTGGCAGAGAAACACGCTCCACTCCAATCTAGAACACATCATAGGATTTTTCATGCTTATCTTTTCTCTGTTGTGTGTTCTTTATCTTTTCGTAGCTGCTGTCATGTTTAGGTTTAGTTTTAGTTTTTTTCTTTAGCAAGAGCCTTGGATTTTGTTTAGTTTGTTGCTGGAACTCTCTTTAGTTTTCATGTTTATCTTGTTAAGAGAGTTGGTTGTTCCACTGAGTTGTGTCTTGTCTTGAAGTAGGTAATTGAGGTTGCTATTCAATTGTAGTAGTAACTTGCAATAGTTTTGAGGTATTGATGTGAGTAATGTTTGAACTTTTGGTGTTAAGAGCTCTAGCCTATTAGTGATAGGTGTCTTATTGGGCAATCCGTGTTTATTTTCAAAACCTACAAAACTAGTTGAGAACTCTAGCTACTAGATGGATCACTAATCTTTGGAGGGATTGGATATTAGAGTACACTCACGTACCATGAGTCGAGGATGCGCAAGGATAACTAAACCCCCATACACTCCTCCTTGGGGTACTTGTCTTTTTGTGAACCTCCTTATTAGATTGAGAGTTACCGATAATAATGCATGAGTTCTTCGGACTAATATAAGTATTGAAAGTTGACACTTCCACCTCCTCATATTTGCTAGCCTCTTCAGTACCGTGCATTGCCCTCTTCTCACTCCGAGATTTGGCGTCAACCTTCGCCGGTGCATCCAAACCCTTTGCATGATATGCTCTATCATCATAAACCTCCCTATATATTTCCTCAAAACAGCCACCATACCTACCTATCAAGGCATTTCCATAGCCTTTCCGAGATATATTGCCATGCAACATCCACCTCTTCATGACTTGATCTTCATTTCATACATGTTCCTGCTACACTGGCAGAGGCATACATTTGCATACATCATGATAGCTACATCTTCTTTATGTTTGAGTACCTTGTAAAGTGTGAAAGATCTTCTATACCTTCTTGTAAAATAGAGTGTTGCCCTTAAGTGAGGAAAAGATCCCAAAGAGGACAAAATTAAAAGATCCGAAAGAGGAAAAATGAGAGTTCAATAGAAAGAGCCATTGAGGCCACCAAAAAATACAAAAAAATACAAAAAAGAGAAAAAGAAATAAAAAGAGAGAAAGTGGCAACACTACTATTCCTTTGAAAGATCCACACTCGTACTCCCTCTTATCCTTGTACTCCATAGATATGATCATTCATGCATATAGCTATGTGGGGACCTTCACACTACAGAACTTGGCTTGCATATTCCAAGGATGAGCCTCCTCAAACGAGCTCTAGGTCTTCATGAGCGAGCAAGTTAGATGCACCCCCATTAGTTCCATTGGAGAGCTTTTCTTAAATCATATGTGCATCCGTTGCATGGCAATCCCTACTCCTCACATCATATCTATCATTTGGCCCTCTCGCCTATGATTTTCCTCATTGATGTGAGCCTTTCTCACCTTTTTGTCTTCCTCCTCCACCATATTTCTCTCTTTGCCATCCTAAGTGTCTATTCTCGTGCTTACGCTCATCCATTGCATGAGTGTTCAAAATATCTAAAAGGAGTGGATCAAATTGACTTGGACCTGGCTAGTGGTCTGGGGCGAGTCAAGATAAGATTCCAAAGAAGACCAAGTGTGAAACTTTAGTAGATTGAGTTCTCAACAAATATAATTTTTATCTCGTATTCCCATATCCCCCTTCTTGCACGCAAACACCATTTGGAGACATTCGAGTCACGGACAGCTAAGTGATCTTGCACCTAATGTTCTTTCGTTGCTTGTTTCAATGTTAATATAGTGTTATGACTTGGATTGAATCACATACCCTGATTTCTTTACTTTCAAAGTTCTTATATGGTTGCTAGCATGTCACCACAGAAATTATGCATGTTATCATTTACCTACTCGAGGACGAGCAGGAATTAAGCTTGGGGATGTTGATACGTCCCAAACGTATCTATAATTTCTTCTTGCACCATGCATGTTTTGTGTGATATTGCTATTATCTAGATACACTTTCCTACACTTTTGATCATATTTGGACTAAATTATTAACTCAGTGCACCATAGTGCCAGTTCCTGCTTTCTGTTGTTATTCTATTTCAGGTTTTCCCCATATTAAAAATGCTCCAGAAATCGGGAAAATCAGATAACAAATCAGCGTGAAGGAACCTTCCGGAATCACCTGGGTAGGCCAGAGGGCCACCACCAGGGACCCAGGCGGCCACCTGGCGCGGCCTAGGGTCTGGCCGCGCCGGGGGCGCCCGGACCCCTAGTGGCCCCCATGGCTGCCCCCCTTCGCCTATATACTCTTTGTGACGCGAAACCTCCGAAGACAGAACCCTTTTTCGCGATCTCGCCTTTGTTCCGTCGCCGCCGCGCTTCCAAGATCGGGAGCGCCAGCACACCTCTTCCCGGCACCCTTCCGGAGGGAGGATTGACCTCTGGGAGCTTCCCCTCCACCATGGACGCTTCCCGGATGATCCGTGGGTAGTCTCCCTTGGACCATGGGTCCGTGATCAGTAGATATGTGATGTTCTCCTCCCCTCTTTGTTCTTAATGGTTTATACCTCATGAGCTTCCCTACATGATCGAGGCACATATGTAATTTTCTGTTGTTGCTATGCTGAGTTTGCTGGGATCTGATGGATTATGAGACTATGTTCATATTGTGATTGAGTAATATATTTGGTTCTTATCTTTTATATTATTGTTCCTAAGTAATTCTTGCATGTTCTCCATTGTTGTTTATTGCTTTGGCCAAGTAGTACGTAGTGACTCCAAGAGGGAACGTTTTTCTCGATTGTGGGTTCATGCCCCCTGATGACACGCTTGAGTGACAGAAACATGAGTTCAGGGGATGTGCTATTGCCACAAGGGGGAAAACAACGGTGCTTGTAACCGCGGTTGCAAGGATTTTTTTACTTTACGCAAAGTGTTTTTTAATGCAGTTGTCTGTTGCTTTGGGTTTACACTTTGGGTGGGGCTCGCAACTTAATACCAGCGAGATGTTCTGGATAGATATCTCAAGGTGAATGATTAGTAGTGGATTCAGTTTGATTTCGGTCTACTTATTTTGGCATTTCGCACATGCTTTTGAGCCTCTTCCTTTCTTTGTAGCATAGTTAGCATTGCGGTGCGTTTTTAATCCTGTCAATTGCCCAGTTGTGATTTGTTTACCTCGCGTAGCAGTTTTATCGTATTTTGGGAGAGACACATCACTAGTGAACATCACGGGACCCCGGTCCATGTTCTCATCATTGTTTACACGCTCTTTTATTTTCCTGCTTTTACTTTCTAGCTGTTATCATTACCCCTTGCGTTTGACCCTTTGTAAACAATAAGGACGGGGAGATTGACAACCTCTATGAACTCGTTGGGAGAAAAGTTATTTGTATCTGTGTGCAAGTCCAGGCGAAGCAAGTGATTCGGTGCCTAACTTGCCAAACCACCTACTTATCATTGCCGGAGTCCTACGGGAGACAAACCCTATCCTCTACATAGGGGAAATTTTCCGCTACACCACATCTAACCTTCCACTTGGGGTAACCAACGAGGATAGACCATCACTTATCTAGTGCTTTTTCAGGTGTGGTTGAATTGACAACTCAACTGCTAAGGCTTATAAGTATTCTTTGGCTCCCCTCGTGTCGAATCAATAAATTCCATTATACCTACCCACGAAGACGGTTGCGATTCCCTACACTTGTGGGTTATCACTCTGTCATAGGTTCTTTCATATAAAACCAGAGTTATGTACTCGATGTAATGTGACCCAAGTTCTTAGTAAGAAGAACATGTTGTGATATGATTTATGAGTAAATCATTGAACAAAGAGTTAAGTTTATCCTTCAGTGTCTGGGAGAACTGGGGATACATCTCTAATTTGTAAAGGATAGTGTAATTGACCATAAATGTTATGCTGGTTCAAGTTCTGACACTAACCTAGAAAATTGAGATATCGTACAAATAAATACCTAAAAGAAACAAGGTTAGACATCAAAGTTACATACAATGCACTAATGATTAAATCTACATTGATGTGGCTGCTTTAGAAGTGGTAGGAGTTATATTTTGGCTTAAGAAGTTTGACTTCTGACTAAGTGAGTTTCAGTGTGCATGACTATGGGAAAGTCTGCGTGACCCACCGGATGTCATTGCTGAAACACAACAAACGAAGCCTCACTCTACCACCAAATGGATAATGAAGTAATGTCAAACTAGGTGACATTAATGATTTGAAAAAGACATACAGATCTGAATGGTACCCAGACCGTTGATACAACATTTTCCACAAGCAAGCATGATCTATAACCATATACATGATATGGAGTTATGATCCACAAAAAATGCAAATAGATTATTTGTACTCTAGTGCAAGTGTGAGACTGTTGGGAATGTGCTCTAGAGGCAAATAAAATATGTTTTATTAGCATATTCCATTAGTTCATAATAAGTTTTATATTGTGCTATAGTTGTATTAAGCGAAAACCTTAATACACGTGTGGTATACAAACAACCAGGTCCCTAGTTAACTCTAGTATACTAGTCCACTGGACATAGATGATCAAGGTTTACTGATCATAAGATGTGAACAGTCTATAGACGATGGGGTCGTATCATTGGGAGAAAGATATGATGGAAACACACCCACCAGAAGTGTTGCAATGTGATCAAGTCACATACGTTCAACATTGCGATAACTATAACGTAGTGACCAGATCCTTAGACAGTAATGATCATACGTAATTACTGTCTATTAGGATGTCTTGATTTGCTACCCACCGCCTGACTGAAATATGATGGCCATAAAGGTGTACTTCAGGTATTCCGAATAGATACGTTAATGAGTATGCAAATAGATCAAAGCAGGATTTTTTCATCTGAGTGAGGGATAGGTACTCTGGGCCCACTCGGTGATATTACATCATAAAGATTGCAATCATGTGACTAGGTCACGGGGTTGTAATATCACAGGAACGATTAAATATGATAGCAAGTAAAAGCAGTAAAGTAAATATAGCGTGAAACAGTAATGAGGATATGGACCGGGATACGTGATGTTCACTAGTGATGTCTCTCTCCCAAAAGACGATAAACTGCTATGCGAGGTAAACAAATTACAGAAGGGCAGTTGACAGGATTATGAACGCACCACAATGCTAACTATGCTACAAAAGAAAGGAAGAGGCTCAAAAGCATGGGCAGTACGCAAAAATAAGTAGACCAAAATCCATCTGCATCTACTACTAATCATCCACCTTGAGATATCTATCCAGAACATCTCGCTGGTATTAAGTTGCGATCCCCACCCAAAGTGTAAACCCAAAGCAACAGACAACTGCATTAAAAAGAACTTTGCGTAAAGTAAACAATCCTTGTAACCGCGGTTACAAGCACCGTTGCTTTCCCCCTTGTGGCAACAACACACACCCTAGACTCATGTTTCTTTCACTCAAGCGTGTCATCGGGGGGCATGAACCCACAATCTAGCACAACGTTCCCTCTTGGAGTCACTACCTACTACTTGGCCAAAGCAATAAACAGCAACGGAGAACATGCAAGAATTACTTAGGAACAAAAATATAAGAGATAAGAACCAAATATATTACTCAATCACAATCTGAACATAATCTCATAATCCATCAGATCCCTCCAAACTCAGCATAGCAACAGCAGAAATATTACAAAGGTGCCTCGATCATGTAGGGAAGCTCACGAGGTCTAAACAATGAAGATCAAAGAGGGGAGGAGAACATCACATAGCTACTGATCACGGACCCATGGTCCAAGGAAAACTACTCACGAGACATCCGGGTAGCATCCATTGTGGAGGGGAGACTCCCGGAGGTCAATCCTCCCTCCGGCAGGGTGTCGGGAAGAGGTCTTCTGGCGCTCCCGATCTCGGAAGCGCGGCGGCGGCGGAACAGAGGCGAGTTCGCGGAATAGGGTTCTTCTTCTGGAGTTTTCCCGTGACGGAGAATAAATAGGCGAAGGGGGGAAGCCATAGGTGGACCAGGGGCCCCAGGCGCCCCCCTGGCGCGGCCAGGGGTGGGGCCGCGCCGGGTGGCCGCCTGCCCCCCCCCCCTGGCTCCCCTCTGGCCCCTCCCGGGATCTTCTCGAAGCTTCCTGTACGCTGATTTTTCCTGTATTTTTTCCGGACTGGCACTTTTTATATGGGGGAAAACTGAAATAGAAAAACAGCAGAAAACAGGAACTGGCACTGGGGTGCACTGAGTTAATAGGTTAGTCCAAATATGATCAAAAGTGTATGAAAGTGTATCTAGATCATATCAATATCACACAAAACATGCATGGAGCAAGCAGAAATTATAGATACGTTTTGGACGTATCAACATCCCCAAGCTTAATTCCTGCTCGTCCTCGAGTAGGTAAATGATAACATGCATAATTTCTGTGGTGACATGCTAGCAACCATAAAAGAACTTTGAAAATAAAAGCAATCAAGGTTAGAGATTCAATTCAAGTCATAACATGCAAGAGTCTATATTAGCATTGAAACAAGTAACAAAAGAACATTAGGTGCAAGAGCTCTCGCTGTCCGTGACTCGAATGTCTCCAAATGGTGTTTGCGTGCAAGAAGGGGGATAGGGAATACGAGAAAAAAGTAATTTTGTTGAGAACTCAATCTACTAAAGTTTCACACTTGGTCTTCTTTGGAATCTTATCTTGACTCGTCCCCAGACCACTAGCCAGGTACAAGTCAATTTGATCCACTCCTTTTCGATATTTTGAGCACTCATGCAATGGATGAGCGTAAGCACAAGAGTTGACACTTAGGATGGAAAAGAGAGAAGTATGGTGGAGGAGGAAGACAAAAAAGGATGAGAAAGGCTCACATCAATGAGGACAATCATAGGCAAGAGATGCCAAATGATAGATATGATGCGAGGAGTAGGGATTACCATGCAACGGATGCACATACGAGCTAAGAAGCTCTCCAATGGAACTAGTGGGGGTGCATCTAACTTGCTCGCTCATGAAGACCTAGAGCTCGTTTGAGGAGGCTCATCCTTGGAATATGCAAGCCAAGTTCTATGGTGTGAAGCTCCCCACATAGCTATATGCAAAAAGATCATCTCTATGGAGTACAAGGATATAAAGGGAGTACTAATGTGGATCTCTCAAAAGGATAGTAGTGTTGCCCCTTTCTCTCTTTTTATTTCTTTTTCTCTTTTTTCTATTTTTTCTATTTTTTTGTGGCCTCAATGGCTCTTTCTATTTAACTCTCATTTGTCCTCTTTGGTATCTTTTAATGTGTCCACTTTGGGATCTTTTCCTCACTTAAGGGCAACACTCTATTTTTACAAGAAGGTAAAGGAGATCTTTCACACTTTACAAGGTACTCAAAACATAAAGAATATCTAACTATCATGATGTATGCAATGTATGTTGCTACCAATGTAGCAAGAACATGTATGACATGAAGATCAAGTCATGAAGAGGTGGAAGTTGCAAGGCAATATAACTCGGAAAGGCTATGGAAATGCCTTGATAGGTAGCTATGGTGGCTGTTTTGAGGAAAGATATAAGGAGGCTTATGATGACAGAGCGTATCATGCCAAGGGTTTGGATGTACCGGCGAAGGTGGACACCAACTCTCGGAGTGAGAAGAAGGCAATGCACGGCACGGGAGAGGCTAGCAAAATATGGGAAGGTGGAAGTGTCAACTTTCAATACTTACATTAGTCCGAAGAACTCATGCACTTATTATCGGTGACTCTCAATCTAATAAGGAGGCTCACAAAGAGACAAGTACCCCGAGGAGGAGTGTATGGGGGTTTGGTTATCCTTGCGCATCCTCGACTCATGGTACGTGAGTGTTCTTTGATATTCGACCCCTTAGAAGAGTAGTGATCCATCTAGTAGCTAGAGTTCTCAACTAGTTTTGTAGGTTTTGAAAATACACACGGATTGCCCAAAATACGACACCTATCACTAATAGGCTAGAGCTCTTGACACCAAAAGTTCTAACATTACTCACAACAATACCTCAAAACTATTGCAAGCTACTACTAGAATTTAAATAGCAACCTCAATTACCTATTTTCAAGACAAGACACAACTCAGTGCAACAACCAACTCTCTTTAACAAGATAAACATGAAAACTAAAAAGAGTTGCTACAACAAACTAAACAAAATCCAAGGCTCTTGCTAAAGACAAACTAAGACTAAAACTAAACATGGCAGTAGCTATGAAAAGATAAAGAACACACAACAGCAAAAAGATAAGCAGGAAAAATCCTATGATGTGTTCTAAATTTTGAAAGTGGAGCGTGTTTCTCTCCCACACAAAGTAAGACGGGATCTAACTTGTTATGAACAGCAAGCAAAGCTAAAGAAAACTAAAAACAAAACCTAAGAGCGAGACGCTCCAAGCATAGCACATAACGCATGAAGTGATAAAAATATAGTGATACGAAGGACGAACTGATGATTTTTTATGGAGAAGGGGATGCACGGGGGCATCCCCAAGCTTAGACGCTTGAGTCTTCTTGAATATTTATTGGGGATGCATGGGGGAGTCACCAAGCTTGAGCGCTTGACACTCCTGGATCTTCTTTCATCATCTTCCATCGCACACTTGAAAACTCCCTTCATACATAACTCATCATAAGCTGATTAGAGAGGTTAGTACCCTTAATAAATAATTTTTACCCACTGGATATAAAGATATTCTTGAATAGCTACTGTTTCTCAAGAGTGCCAAAAAGTTTTTGCAAAGAAAAAGCAAGCTTGAGGTTTGCAAAAGTTAGGAGAGACAAAACGTGGCAGAATCTGTGAAAAACAGAACAGCAGATAGTAAAGAATTTTTTAGGGGCGCTTCTGCAACTCAAATCAAAAAACTCAGAACATACGGAAGTTTCGTAATTGTATAGAGCATACTGTGTAAAAAGTTCAGCTCAAAAAGATGAACTGGGATTTTTCTGGAATTTTTCTGGTCACGAGGACAGAATCTGTTTTCTGGACAGCATGTCACAACTTTTACTTCCCTTGCCGTAAGAGGCTATAACTTGGCACAAAGCTTAAAAATAAAGATACAATGATGTTGCTACAGTAGTAAAAATCATCAAGACACAACAAAAGCAAAAAGAAAACACCTAAATTCGTTGCGGGCTGCCTCCCGAAAGCGCTTCTTTAAAGCCATTAGCTAGGCATAATGCAAAAGAAGAATCAAGTTTTATCAAGAGAAAGAGAATAACTAGCCCGTGTGACGGACTCAAAAGGTAACTTGATTTTCTTTCTAGGGAAGTGTTCCATCCCCTTTTTGAATGGGAATTGGAATTTTATATTCCCCTCTTTCATGTCAATAACCGCACCAACGGTGCGAAGAAAAGGACGTCCCAAAATAATTGGACATAAAGGTTCACACTCTATATCCATAACAATAAAATCAACGGGAATGTAGTTGTCATTGACAATGATAAGAACATCGTCGATCTTCCCCAAAGGTTTGTTTATGGAAGAATCAACAAGACGAACACCAAAAGAACAAGGCTCAAAAGGCTTCAATTCAAACATATCAAATATTCTTTTGGGCATAACGGAGGTACTAGCTCCAACATCACATAAAGCATAGCAAGAGAAGTTATTTAATTTAATTTTGATCATAGGGTCCCAACCATCATCTAGCTTCCTAGGTATGGAGGCTTCTACTCTAAGCTTCTCCTCCCTAGCTTTGATGAGAGCATTTGTGATATGCTCCGTGAAGGCAAGATTAAGTGTGCTAGTGTGGGGGTCTCTAGACATTTTGTGTAACAAGCTAATAACTTCTGAGAGGGTGCAACTATCAAAATCAATATCACTACTATCAAAGGTGGTAGTAGTGTCATCTAGGCTCACTTGTTTGAAACCCTCTATGTTCATAGGAGTTTCTTTTTCTACGGTTGAGGTATTAGCATCACCATTAATAGGTCCAACGGGACTAGGAGTGCATTGGGTGCTAATAGTTTGGGTGTCCTCAACAATTTGGATAGTTGCAACTGTGTGGTGTGTAGGAAGGCTCTTAATTCTATCTTCTTCCATAGGGATAACTTCCGGTTTGGCTGCCATTTGATTTATCAAAGTAGATTGGGTGTGGGACATATTCGAAACATGGGTTTCAGTGGCGGTAAGTCTAGCCTGGAGATTAGAAATCTCACTGTTCAGGCTATCAAGCTGTTCACTAATGTTTTGCAGAATGGCAGTATGCTCACCTATTTGCTTAGAGAAGGCTTTGTTTTGTTCAAACTGGGTGTGCATATAGTTCTTAGTAGTTTTATCTATTTCTACCAATTTATCATAGCTAGGTAGGTCTCTTTTCGTATAAGCAGGATTATAGGAGTTGCTGCTAGGGTAGGTATTGTTGTTCCCATAGTTGGATGGAAACGGTCTAGGATTGCTAGCAAAATTTCCCCTATAAGCATTGTTGTTGAAGTTGTTTATAGCAATAAAGTTCACATCTACTTGTTCTTGGGCAACCAAAGAATTTAAAGGAACATCATGAGCATCAATAGAGGGTTGCTTGGTAAGTAGAGACATAATTAAGTCAACTTTTTCATTGAGGGAGGTAATTTCCTCGACAGAATTTACCTTCCTACCTGTTGGAGCGCGTTCGGTGTGCCATTGGGAATAATTGGTCATCATTTCATCGAGAAGCTTCGTGGCAGCACCAAGTGTAGTTGACATAAAGGTTCCTCCCGCGGCCGAATCTAACAGGTTCCGCGAGGTAAAGTTCAAGCCTGCATAAAAAGTCTGGATAACCATCAAGGTAGTCAAACCATGTGTAGGGCATTTCTTAACAAGAGATTTCATTTGTTCCCAAGCTTGAGCAACATGTTCATTATCCAACTGCTTAAAATTCATAATATTACTCCTCAATTGGATAATCTTAGCGGGAGGGTAGTACTTCCCTATAAAAGCATCTTTGCACTTATCCCAAGAATCTATTCTATTTCTAGGCAAAGATTGAAACCAGATTTTAGCATCTCCCCTTAAAGAGAAAGGAAAGAGCTGGAGCTTAACAACATCACCTTCTACTTCTTTATACTTTTGCATATCACATAATTCAACAAAATTATTCAAGTGTAAAGCAGCATCATCTCCAGCACCAGAGAATTGATCTCTCATAACAAGGTTTAGCAAGGCAGGTTTAATTTCATAAGAGGTAGCTGAAGTGGCAGGTGTGGCAATGGGAGTGCAGATAAAGTCTTGGTTGTTGTGACTAGTGAAGTCACACAACTTGGCGTTTTCAGTGGAACCCATAGTAGCAGCAAGTGTGGCAGATTTTTTTGTAAATTTTGACAAAAGACACAAAGATAAAAACTGAAAGATAAACTAACAAGACTAAAAAACAAAGATAAGGGTAGTGTGCAACTCCCCTATCTTAGCACTCGGAGTCCCCGGCAACGGCGCCAGAAAACTTGCTTGATAACTTCTTGCCCTTCGTTGGTTACCCCAAGTGGAAGGTTTGAGATGTAGTGCAGCAGCAGTTTTCCCTCGGTGAAGATACCAAGGTTTCTCTCCAGTAGGACTCCAGAGATGATAAGTAGGTGTCAGCGGCGCAACTGACGCGGACCTGCACACAGACACAGATAACTTTGTTCCCAACGAAGTTCAGAGAGGTTGTCAATCTCTCCGGTCTTGTTGTTCACAAAGGATAAAACGCAAGGGATAATGATAGCAAGTAAAAGCAGTAAAGTAAATATAGCGTGAAAAAGTAATGAGGATATGGATCGGGATACGTGATGTTCACTAGTGATGTCTCTCTCCCAAAAGACGATAAAACTGTTATGCGAGGTAACCAAATTACAGAAGGGCAATTGACAGGATTATGAACGCACCGCAATGCTAACTATGCTACAAAAGAAAGGAAGAGGCTCAAAAGCACGGGCAGTACGCCAAAATAAGTAGACCGAAATACATCTGCATCTACTACTAATCATCCACCTTGAGATATCTATCCAGAACATCTCGCTGGTATTAAGTTGCGAGCCCCACCCAAAGCAACAGACAACTGCATTAAAAAGAACTTTGCATAAAGTAAACAATCCTTGTAACCGCGGTTACAAGCACCGTTGTTTTCCCCCTTGTGGGAACAGCACATCCCCTAGACTCATGTTTCTGTCACTCAAGCGTGTCATCGGGGGGCATGAACCCACAATCTAGCACAACGTTCCCTCTTGGAGTCACTACCTACTACTTGGCCAAAGCAATAAACAGCAACGGAGAACATGCAAGAATTACTTAGGAACAAAAATATAAGAGATAAGAACCAAATATATTACTCAATCACAATCTGAACATAATCTCATAATCCATCAGATCCCTCCAAACTCAGCATAGCAACAGCAGAAATATTACAAAGGTGCCTCGATCATGTAGGGCAGCTCACGAGGTCTAAACAATGAAGATCAAAGAGGGGAGGAGAACATCACATAGCTACTGATCACGGACCCATGGTCCAAGGAAAACTACTCACGAGACATCCGGGGAGCATCCATGGTGGAGAGGAGACTCCCGGAGGTCAATCCTCCCTTCGGCAGGGTGCCGGGAAGAGGTCTTCTGGTGCTCCCGATCTCGGAAGCACGGCGGCGGCGGAACAGAGGCGAGTTCGCGGAATAGGGTTCTTCTTCTGGAGTTTTCCCGTGACGGAGAATAAATAGGCGAAGGGGGGCAGCCAGAGGTGGACCAGGGGCCCCAGGCGCCCCCCCCCCCCTGGCGCGACCAGGGGTGGGGCCGCGCCGGGTGGTCGCCTGGGCCCCCCTGGCTCCCCTCTGGCCCCTCCCGGGATCTTCTCGAAGCTTCCTGTACGCTGATTTTTCCTGTATTTTTCCCGGAATTTTTCTGGCACTTTTTATATGGGGGAAAACTGAAATAGAAAAACAGCAGAAAACAGGAACTGGCACTGGGGTGCACTGAGTTAATAGGTTAGTCCAAATATGATCAAAAGTGTATGAAAGTGTATCTAGATCATAGCAATATCACACAAAACATGCATGGAGCAAGCAGAAATTATAGATACGTTTTGGACGTAATCTCGTCATTGGTCTATGAGGACCGGGTGGCTACTGGAGTCATCGTGGATCTGTGCGGCATCGGGGATTGTCGGTACGACTACATCAACCACGTTCACGCGGGAACGTTTCCCACTTAACGGACTACATACTGGTATGTGATCTAATTCCATCTGTTACTTGCATCGCCATAGCATAGGTCTTGGGCTTGGGTCTCGTAGGTTATGAAAAATTATTGTTTTCTGCCCTGAACCCCAACAAAAATAACTAAGCTGGATGAACAAATATAGCTGGGCAATTGATAGAATTATAAACACACCGCAATGCTAATTATGCGACAAGAATTTTAGAGGCTCAAAAGTATGGGAAGTACGCCAAGACAAGTAGACCATTTATTCATCAGCATCTACTCACTAATCATCCACCTTGAGATATCTATCCAGAATATCTCGCTGGTATTAATTTGCGAGCACCACCCAAAATGTAAACCCAAAGCAATAGACAACTACATTAAAAAACTTTGCGTAAGGTAAACAATTCTTGCAACCGCGGTTACAAGCACCGTTGTTTTCTCCTTGGTGGCAACAGCACATCCCCTAGTCTCATGTTTTTGTAACTCAAGCTAGACATCGGGGGGCCTGAACCCACAATCAAGCATAACACTCCCTCTTGGAGTTACTATCTACTACTTGGCCAAAGCAATAAAAAGCAACGGAGAACATGGAAGAATTACTAAATTAACAAAATATAAAAGCAGAACCAAATATAAAATTCATCACGATCTGAACATAATCTCATAATCCATCGGATACCAGCAAACATAGCATAGCAACAGCAGAAAGATTACATAAGTGCCTTGATCATGTAGGGCAGCTCACAAGGACTAAGAATTGAAGCACAATCTTGGAGAGAAGACATCACATAGCTACTGTTCATGGACCCACAGTCCAAGGGGGACTACTCACGGCACATCCGGGAAGCGCTCATGGTGGTGGAGAAGCTCTCGGAGATCAATCCTCCCTTCCGCAGGGTGCCGGGTCGAGGTCTTCTGCCGGTTGATTTGTGTAGATAACACCTCCTCGGTTGTTACCCCAAGTGAAAGGTTATGATGTACATAGCAACAAATTTCCCTCGGTGAAGATACCAAGGTTGTCGAACCGGTGGACTCCGAATTCAGCAAGTAGGTGTCAACGGCACCAGATATTAAGTTGTCCGATGGAGATGAGGTTGACGTGGAACTTCACACACAACAAATAACTTTGCTCCCAACGAGTTCAGAGAGGTTTTCAATCTGTCCAGCCTTGTCGCTTACAAAGGATCAAACACACAGTGGAAATAGTGATGGTGATTGCAATTGAAAGGAAATAAAACAGTAAATAGTTGAGGTGTAAACAATGGTGGAAATATGGACCGGGGTCCCATGATGTTCACTAGTGATGTATCTCTCCCAAAAGACGATAAAATAGCTAAGATGGGTGAACAAATTACAGTTGCGCAATTGACGGAATTATGAACGCACCGCAATGCTAATTATGCTGCAAGAAAGTTAGAGGCTCAGAAGTATGGGGAGTACGCCAAGACAAGTAGACCGTTATCCAACATCATCTACTCACTAATCATCCACCTTGAGATATCTATCCATAACATCTCGCTGGTATTAAGTTGCGATCCCCACCAAAAGTGTAAACCCAAAGCAACAGACAACTGCATTAACAAACTTTGCGTAAGGTAAACAATCCTTGCAACCGCGGTTACAAGCACCGTTGGTGGCAACAGCATGTCCCCTAGTCTCATGTTTCTGTCACTCAAGCTAGACATCGGGGGGCATGAACCCACAATCAAGCATAAACGCTCCCTCTTGGAGTTACTATCTACTACTTGGCCAAAGCAATAAAAAGCAACGGAGAACATGCAAGAATTAGTCAAGAACAAAATATAAAAGGAGAACCAAATATATAACTCATCACAATCTGAACATAATCTCATAATCCATCGAATCCCAGCAAACACAGCATAGCAACAGCAGGAAAATTACATAGATGCCTTGATCATGTAGGGCATCTCACAAGGGCTAAGAATTAAAGCACAAGATTGGAGAGAAGACATCACATAGCTACTGATCATAGACCCATGGTCCAAGGTGGATTACTCACGGCACATCCGAGAAGCGCTCATGGTGGTGGAGAAGCTCCCGGAGGTCAATCCTCCCTCCGGCAGGGTGCCGGGAAGAGGTCTTCTTGTGCTCCCGATCTTGGAAGCGCCGCGCCGGCGGAACAGAGGTGAAAATCGTGATGTGGGGCCCCTCTCGAGGGTTTCTGGAACGGGGTGTAAATATAGGTCGAATGGGGGCACCGGGGGTGGCCCCTCTCCCCGGCGCTCTACTGGCACGACCTAGGGTGGGGCCACGTGTTGGCCGCCTGGGAGGGTGGTGACCCCCCCCCCCCCTCCGGATCTCCTTCGGTGATTCCGGAAGCTTTTGTCGCGCTGATGTTTTATATATTTTTGTTGGAACTTTTGGAACTCTGTAAATATGGGTAAAAACCTACAATTCACAGACATCAGCAGACATACACTGGCACTTGGTGCACTGAGTTAGTAGGTTAGTCCAAATATGTGTATAAAGGTATGAAAGTGTAGCAAAACACATAGCAATGTCACCCAAATGAGCATGGAACAAGCAAAAATTATAGATACATTTGGGACGTATCAACATCCCCAAGCTTAATTCCTGCTCGTCCTCGAGTAGGTAAATGATAACACAGATAATTTTTGTGGTGACATGCTAACACACATATAATAAATTCAAAGTAATGCAAGTAAGATATGCAATTCAAGTCAAGACAATAACAAGCAAGAGTCTATATCTAGTATTGAAACTAGCAAAGTAAGAACATAAAGGTGCAAGAGCTCTCGCTGTCCGTGACTCGAATGTCTCCAAATGGTGTTTGCATGCAAGAAGTGGGAGATGGGTTTAGAGCATAAAAAATACTATATAGTTTAATTGAGAGCTCAATCTACTAAAACTTCACACTTGGTCTCCTTCGCAATCTTATTTTTACTTGTCCCCGGACCATTAGTCAGGCACAAGTCAAACTGATCCTCTCCCTTTCGACTTTGAGCACTCATGCAATGGATGAGCGCAAGCAAGATACGTTCGCACTTAGGATGGCAAAGAGAAAAATGATGGGGAAGGAAGACAAAAAGGTGTGAAAGGCTCACATCAATGAGGACAATCATAGGAGAGAGAAAACCAAATGATAGATATGATTTGAGGAGTAGGGATTACCATGCGACGGATGCACATATGAGCTAAGGTAAGCTCTCCAATGTAACAAGTGGGGGTGCATCCAACTTGCTTGCTCATGAAGACCTGGAGCTCATTTGAGGAGACTCATCCTTGGAATATGCAAGCCAAGTTCTATAGTGTAAGGATCCCCACATAGTTATGCATGAATGATATGAATATCTCTATGGAGTACAAATATGACAATGGAGTACGAGTGTGGATCTTTCAAAAGGAATGGTAGTTTTTCCCCTTCGCTCTTTTTATTTATTTTTTTCTATTTTTTCTATTTTTGTGGCCTCTTTGGCTCTTTCTATTTATCTCTCATTTGTCCTCTTTTGGATCTTTTAATTTGTCCTCTTTTGGGATCTTTTATTTTGTCCTGTTTGGGATCTTCTCACTTAAGGGCAACACTCTATATTTTACAAGAATATAAAGAAGATCTTAACACTATACAAGAAGTACTCAACATAAGAAAACTGAAAAACTATCATGATGTATGCAAATGTATGCCTCTGCCACTGTAGCAGGATATGCAATGATACTAGCGCGTCATGTAGCAATTACAAGGGTTTGGTTATCCTTGCGCATCCTCAACCCATGGTACGTGAGGGTACGCTATATATTCCAACCCCTCGAGAGGTTAGCGATCCATCTAGTAGCTAGAGTTCTCAACTAATTTTTGTAGTTTTCGAAAATAAACACGGATTTCTCAAAATACAACACCTATCACTAATAGGCTCAAGCTCTTGGCACCAAAAGTCCAAACATTACTCAAATCAATACCTCAAAACTATTGCAAGTTACTACTACAGTTATAATAGCAACCTTAACTATCTACTCATGCAAGACACACAACTCAGTGCAACAAGCCAACTCTCTAAACAAGATAAGCATGATAACTCAAGAGAGTTCCAAAAGCAACCTAAATAAAATCTCCTAAAAAGATAAGCATGAAAATAAGATCTAAACATGACAGCAACTATCAAAAGGTAAAGAACACACGAAAATATAAGCATGCAAACCTATGTTGTGTTCTATGGTGGTGTGGAGCGTGTTTCTCTCCCAAACAATGAAGGCTAGGGTCCAACTTTTTATGAACAGTAAGCAAAACTAAAACAAACTAAAAATTAAAGAGCGGGACGCTTCAAGCATAGCACATACCACATGAAGAGATAAAAATATAGGATGGAGAAGGACAAACTGATGATTGTTGATGAAAGGGGATGCACGGGGGCATCTCCAAGCTTAGCTTGGGGGTGCATGGGGGCATCCCGAAGCTTAGCTAGGGGGTGAATGGGGGCATCCCCAAGCTTGAGCGTTTTACACTCCCGGATCTTCTTTCATCATCTTCCATCGCAAACTTCAAAACTCCCTTCATACGAAACTCATCATAAGTTGATTAGAGTGGTTAGTACCCATAATAAAATAATTTCTTCTACACTGGAAATAAGGATTTTTATGAAGAGCTACTGTTTCTCAAGATTGCCAAAAAGTTTTTTCAAAGAAAAAGCAAGCTTAAGATTTGCAAAACAGTGAAAACGCAAAACGTGGAAGAATCGGTGAAAAACAGACCAGTAGGTAGTAAATAATTTTTCGGGGTACTTCTGCAATCAAATCAAAAAACTGAGAATAGACGTCAGAAAGCTAATTGTATAGAGAATATTGTCAAAAATCAGATAAAAAAGATGATCTGGTGATTTATTATGAATTTTTCCGTCAAGCAGACATAATCTGTTTCTGGACAACATGTGACAACTTTTGAACTTTCTTGCAATCGGAGGCTAAAACTTGGCACAAAGCTTTAAAATAAAGATACAATTATGTTGTTACAATAGTAACAAGCATCAAGACCACTAAAACAGAAAGTAAAAAATTGGGTTGCCTCCACATAAGCGCTTTCTTTTATGCTTTTTAGCTAGGCATGATGCAAAAAGATCAAGTTTATCAACTCCAAAAGAATAACTTGCCCGTGTAACAGACTCATAAGGTAACTTAATCTTATTTAGAGGGAAGTGTTCCATTACCTTTTTGAGGGGGAATTGGAATCCAATGTTCCCTTCTTTCATGCCAATGATAGCACCAACGGTGCGGAGAAAAGGACGTCCCAAAATAATTGGACATGAGGGGTCACACTCAATATCCATGACAAGAAAACCAATGGGAAAATAATTATCATTGACAACAATAAGAGCATCATAAATCATCCCTAAAGGTTTCTATATGGAAGAATCAACAAGAAGAACGCCAAAAGAACATGGATCAAAAGGTTTCAAATCAATCATATCATACATTCTTTTGGGTAAAACGGAGGCACTAGCTCCAACGTCACATAAAGCAAAGCAAGAGAAATTATTCAATTTAATTTTGACCATGGGATCCCAACCATCTTCTAGTTTTCTAGGAATAGAACTCTCTAACTTGAGTTTCTCCTCCCTAGCTTTGATAAGAGCATTGGTAATATGCTCGATGAAGGCAATGTTAAGTGTACTAGTGTGGGGGTCTTTAGTCATTCTTTGCAAGAAGGTGATATTTCAGAAAGACTACAATTATCAAAATCAAGATCACTACCATTAATTAAAGTGGTGATCATGTCATCTAAGATCATTCTCTTGGTAGTCTCTAAGTTCATGGGACCTTCTTGTCCTAAAGTTGAGGTATTAGCATCGCCATTAATAGGTCCATTGGGACTAGGGATGTGTTGGGTGCCAAAAGTTTTGAGATCCTCAACAACTTGTATAGTGGAAATGGTATTGTGAGTAGGAAGGCTCTTAATCCTATCTTCCTCTTCCTTTTCTCTAGCCCATCTATCCTTAAGTTTGGCTAGCATTCTAATGTTCTCATTAATTTTCACTTGAATAGCAATCATAGGTGTAGTTTTCCTCTCCTCAAGGGGAAAGTTCTAATTTTAAGCATCTCCACATCATGAGCTATGTTGTCTACCTTCAAAGAGAGAATATCTAATTTTTCTAATTTCTCTTCTACACTCTTATTGAAGGCCTTTTGAAAAGTGATAAAGTCCTTAAGAATGTTCTCTAATTCAGAAGTGGAGTTTTTGGTGCTAGGATAAGATTTGTTGTTCCCATAGTTGTTGGATGGGAACGGTCTAGGATTGTTGCTACCAAAATTACTCCTATTAGCATTATTACTAAAGTTGTTCCTAGAAATAAAATTAACATCAACTTGCTCTCTTTCTTGAACTACCACGAAATTTAAAGGAACATCATGAGGATCAATAGGAGCTTGCTTAGTAAGTAAAGACATGATCATGTCAATCTTCTCATTTAAAGAGGAGATCTCCTCAGAGTTTACCTTTGTACATGTTGGAGATCTTTTGGTGTGCCATTGAGAATAATGTGTCATCATCTCATCCAATAGCTTCTTGGCAGCACCAAGTGTAGTTGACATGAAGGTTCCTCCTGCGGTCGATTCCAACAGATTCCACGAGATAAAGTCCAATCCTGCATAGAAAGTCTGGATAACCATCCAAGTAGTCAAACCATGTGTAGGTAAATTCTTAACAAGAGATTTCATACGTTCCCAAGCTTGGACAACATGTTCATTATCCAGTTGTTTAAAATTCATAATGTTACTTCTCAACTGGATAATTTTAGCAGGTGGATAGTACTTCCCAATAAAAGCATCCTTGCATTTATCCCAAGAATCTATGTTGTTCCTAGGCAAGGATTGAAGCCACATCTTAGCTCCTCCTCTCAAGGAGAAAGGAAAAAGCTTAAGTTTAACAATGTCACCGTCTAATTCTTTATACTTTTTCATATCACAAAGCTCAACAAAATTATTTAAGTGCAAAGCAACATCATCTCCAACACCAGATAATTTTTCTTTCATAACAAGATTCAGCAAAGCAGGTTTAATTTCATATGAAGGTGTTGAAGTGGCAGGTGGAGCAATAGGAGTGCTAATAAAGTCATTGTTGTTGTGACTAGTGAAGTCACACAACTTGGTGTTTTCAGTGGAACCCATAGTAACAGGAGCAGACAAGAACAAAGCAACTAATTTTCTTGTGGTTTTTGGTATAAGACTCTAAAGCAAAAATTAGAAAGTAAACTAACAAGACTAAAAATCAAAGGTAAAAGATAGTGTACAACTCCCCTATCTTGAAGATTGGAGTCCCCGGCAACGGCGCCAGAAATTATGCTTGATGGGTGTAGATAACACCTCCTCGTTGGTTACCCTAAGTGGAAGGTTATGATGTAGATAGCAGCAAATTTCCCTCAGTGAAGATACCGAGGCTATCAAAACGGCGGACTCCGAATTCAACAAGTATGTGTCAAAGGCACCAGATATTAAGTTGCCTAATGGAGATGAGGTTGACGTGTACCTACACACACAACAAATAAATTATCTCCCAACGAGTTCAGAGAGGTTTTCAATCTCTCCGTCTTTGTCGTTTACAAAGGATCAAACGCACGGTGGAAATAGTGATGGTGATTGCAGCTGAAAGGAAATAAAGCAGTAAATAATTGAGGTGTAAACAATGATGGAAATATGGATCGGGGTCCCATGATGTTCACTAGTGATGTCTCTCTCCCAAAAGACAATAAAACAGCTAAGCTGGGTGAACAAATTACAGTTGGGCAATTGACAGAATTATAAACGCACCGCAATGCTAATTATGCTGCAAGAAAGTTAGAGGCTCAGAAGTATGGGCAGTACGCCAAGACAAGTAGACCGTTATCCAACAACATCTACTCACTAATCATCCACCTTGAGATATCTATCCATAACAACTCGCTGGTATTAAGTTGCGAGCCCCACCCAAAGTGTAAACCCAAAGCAACAGACAACTACATTAACAAACTTTGTGTAAGGTAAACAATCCTTGCAACCGCGGTTACAAGCACCGTTGGTTTCTCCCTGGTGGAAACAGCACATCCCCTAGCCTCATGTTTCTGTCACTCAAGCTAGACATCGGGGGCATGAACCCACAATCAAGCATAATGCTCCCTCTTGGGGTTACTATCTACTACTTGGCCAAAGCAATAAAAATCAACGGAGAACATGCAAGGATTACTCAAGAACAAAATATAAAAGGTAAACCAAATATATAATTCATCACGATCTGAACGTAATCTCATAATCCATTGGATCCCAGCAAACACAGCATAGCAACAGCAGGAAAATTACATAGGTGCCTAGATCATGTAGGGAAGCTCACAAGGACTAAACATTGAAGAACAAGATTGGAGAGAAGACATCACATAGCTACTGGTCATGGACCCATGTCCAAGGGGGACTACTCATGGCACATCCGGGAAGCGTCCATGGTGGTGGAGAAGTTCCTGGTGGTCCTTCTTCCCTCCGGCAGGGTGTCGGGAAGGAGTCTTCTGGTGCTCCCGATCTTGGAAGTGCGGCGGAGGCGGAACAGAGAGGTATTTCGTGATGCGGGGTTCTCCTCAACGGTTACTAGAACGAAGAGGTAATATAGGACAAAGGGGATAGCCAGGGGCCACCCAGGGCTCCCATGCGCCCTGGTGGCGCGGCCAGGGGTGGGGCCGCGCCACCTGGCCGCCTGGGCGCCAGGTGTGGCCCCCTGACCCTCATTAGGGGTTCCAGAAGCTTCTGTTCTGTTGATTTTTATTCTGATTTTTCTGGAATTTGTGGAGCACTTTTAATTGGGGTAAAATCACTACAACTAAAAGACATCAACAGACATAAACAAGAACTCGGTGCACTGAGTTAGTAGGTTAGTCCAAATATGTGTAAAATAATATAAAAGTGTAGCAAAACATGTAGCAATGTCACATAAAAGAGCATGGAACAAGCAAAAATTATATGGGTGACTTTGCTACATGTTTTTCTACGTTGTCATACCTTTTTCCACATATTTTGACTAACCTACTAACTCAGTGCTCCAGTGCTAATTTATGTCTGTTGTTGTCCGTGCATTGCAGTTATTTCCCAATATTTAAAATGCTAAAGTAAATCCAAGAAAAAATATAAAAAACAGCAGTCCAGAAGCATCCAGAAGACTAAAGGAGAGCCGGAGGGGGCTGGCCCCCCTCCCAGGCTGCCACCTGGCGCGGGCCAGGGGGAGGCCGCGCCAGGGAACCGCCTGGTGGGGTGTAACACCCTCAGATATTAGCCCTGTCATTAAGCTAATTGATTGTCGTGTCATCATAATCATGTTCATTAAAACTTTGCATTAGGAGATAATTCAACTCAAATTAAAATTTGCAAATGCTAGTCAAGATAAAACTTTTAAAGGATGATTAAACAAAAATATCTATAACCTTACAAATAACCCATAGGCAATTATAGAATTTAAATCAATATTTAGGAGTTATTCAATTGCCATGGATCTTAAATAAACAAGTGGAAATTAAAGCTAAGCCAAATATTGTGCCACCAATTTCATCAAATGCCTAAAAGTAAGTATATCATATTAGAATAGCAATGGGAATTTATTAAATTTTTCAAGTAATATAACAAATCAAAACAGTAGCAAATGACCACATTTAATCCATTTTAAATAAAATAAGAATCCATGTGAATTCATTTCACAACCAAACTTTTTGTAACAGTGCAATACAGTGTAATCATAATATTGGAGCAACTTCCATATTTTACAAAAATCAAAAGCTAAACTAAATAAAATACAAACTAGAAATAAAAGGGGAAAAGAAACGAAAAAATAGGAACCCCTAATCTACGCCCTGGGCAAAGCCCCCCAACTAGGCCCAACCCAGCCCACCCGCTCTCTCATCTCCTTCCCCTCCTTGTTCAACCGACCCAGCGGCATGGTGTGCCCGACGGTCGGCCGTTGCCACCGGATCCAGTGCTCCCTCGCGCCGCTACAGGGCATTGCGGCGAGGATAAATTCACCCCGACACCCCGAGCGCAAACCCTAGCCTCCTCCCCCCCCCCCCCCCATCGCCTCTCCTGCTTCCTCCCCAAGCCGCATGTGTGCGCCACCGGGTCCGCCTTGGTCGCTCCTCCATGGCCGTCGTGGTCACCGAGCCCCCAGTGTGAGACAGTTTGTCCGGGAGGACCGCCGTGCTCTTCTCCGTCGCCTGCCGCGGTCAATCGTGCCCAGGGCACCCTCGAGCCGCCGCCTGCGTCGCCTACCCCGTCGGTCTCGCCACGACCACGTCGTCGATCTCCATCACCGGAGCTTCCCCAAGCGCACCTTGCTCCTCTACAGGCTCGTTGTGAACTCCTCCTCCGCCTCCCCCTCACCCCCTAACGATACGGTCGACGTTCACGCACGCACTGGCTCCGGCCGCCGCCGTGCTCGCCATGGTTAGGCCGCCCGCGCCGCGCTGGCCTAGCGCCCAGTGCGCCCCATGCCCACTGGCCCCTCTAGTCGCGCCCTCACCACTCCCATGGCCACACCCCGCGCTCGCTCCACCCACCGTTGCCCCGCCGCTCGCCGCGCGCTGCATGTCCTCACCGCGCGCAGACCTGCCGCTCCCGTCGCAGCTGGCTACCCTGTCCCCGCCTCGCTGCGGCCTCCCTCGCCGGAACGACCTGGCGCCACCGTGACCCCCTGGTCGGGCTGGCCTCGCAGTCGTGCGCCATCTCGCCGCCAGCGCGCTCCGTTTGGAGCCGTGGGCTAAGCCCCCTGTATGTCACTGACCAATGGGGCATATCCCATTAGATTAACCCCTAACTGCTAATTACGAATTAACCTGTTAGCTATTAGCCTATGACAGTAGGGCCCAACCCTGGTTAAATTATACTAACTTAATTAAGTGCCCCCGTGAGTATGACAGATGGGTCCCTCCCTGCTAATTGTTTAATTAAAAGTATTTTTAATAGCTACGTAGAGAATGACATGTGGGCCCTAGTACTGTTATAAATAAATAAATAAATAGCATTTAAATGCCACTACCAATGACATGTGGGTCCTCATTGTCAAATTACTATTCTGGATAAGATTGTGGATAATGCTTCTTTAATAATAAAGAAAATCCAGTAATTCTATAAAATCATTTAAATATTAGAAATTCAATATCTTTTAAACCGTAACTCCGATGAAAATAGTTTATACATCAAACTTGATCAGAAAAATATCACGAATCCGAAGACGCTACCCGTATACCCACCACGCCCCTCTAACATACCGAACGTGGTACATTTTTGCTCAGGTTCATTTGTCTGTCAGACGACCGGAGCCGGTAAAACTTTTCGGATGAAAATGTTCTGAATATGAAAGTTGTTCAGCATGGATCAATGAGCATGAATACACTATCCACATGTATATAAGATGTCTCTAACACTGCAGACATGGAACCTTCCCCCTCCGGATCATCCGTCCAGTAATCAACCGGTACTGATGAGTCATCCCATGATAACTTCCCGCTCCACCTAAAATACTTAACACTGCGTTTGAACATCGTGTACAACGTATTGCCATGTCTTGCATTTGTATTGTTATTATTTCCATGTACTTATTTTTTCTCCCCCCTTATTCTTCCGGTAGACCCTGAGACTGTCGCCGACGACACCGTTGCCGAGTACGACTACAACGTCGATAACCGTACCCCTATTACCGAGCTTCCAGGCAAGCAGAACCATTTTCCTTCCCGAGATATCGCCTATCTTTTCCGTACATTTCTTGCACTAGGCATTGCTACTACTGCTACATTGCTTACCTATTCAATTGCATAGCCTGTCATTGTCGCACCTTGATGTACCTTCCTTTATCCTATGCTGCCTATTATAATTATGCATTATTCAGCCGTTGGCCATGCGCATTGTTAGTCAACTAGGATTAGATAGCGGACCGTTATCACTCTAGGAAGTGAACACGGATATAAAATATTATAACTGCAACATGTACAGTACAGTACAGAGAAGACGCCCAAGGGAACCTACAGCGGTGAGACTCTCCGAGTCACTTCAAGTTTGACTTACGAGTGGATGGACTCGTATTTCACTCTTGTCGTCGGCTCGGTAGCGTAGCACCACCGGGATGATACGAGGATACTCCTCTTTAGTTCATTCCGCTGATGTCTCAGTCGAACCTCTTCAAGTGTACCATCGAGGGTGATTTCTCCTAGTTTCACTTGATGGTAGGCACCTGAATCAACTGGGGTCCTTAAAGGTAAGGAGTCGGGTGACCCAACGGTGCCCGCACAGGGATTGTTTCAGGACGGCATGACAGGCGGATACCATCATGGGCCTGGTCCTTGCTCGTTGCCGTGAGATACCCTGTTGTACGAAAGTCGGGCTCTTCAAAGAGCACATGCGAGATATGGTAAGGATACGGTTCACCTTGTTGGTAACCGCACGAGTTGGTGGGACGACAGAGCAGGCGGCCACCGACTCTGGTTATGGGGGTGGACCTGGCTGCTATCGTTGTCCGCGACTCACCCGGATAGGGGCAACGATAACGGTTATCCCGACAGAAAATAATAAAATGCTTAATGGGTCAGGTGGATGACTTGAGTGGGACGACGTGCCCTATACGCACTACCTCCACGTGGGATTGCGTGTGGGCCCTCTGCGTTGTAGCCTCGTTCGATGGCTCTTCAGACGCCAGTAGTATCGCGGCTTGATTGCCGGGATTGGACCACCTACTCCGGTAGTGGAAGGTGGGTCTGCTTCACCGGCCACGCACGCACCGCGTAGGAGTACAAAGGGCAGGGGTCCAAAGTCCCTTTGTGCTTAGGATTTAGATCGGCGGATGGCCTCTCTGTTGAGGTTGAAGGATGGACTTCGGCGTATCGGATAGCCTCGGTGGGGCATTCCCTAACAAGGTGTACGTCACCCTGGATATTCGAGCGTGTAGGGTAACAGTAGTGCGGCCCCTGCAAGGATGAAAATCTATTCGGATAGTCGTGTCCACGGTAATAGGACGCTTTATGTTGAAGCCAGACTCCACTACTACAAACTACTACTACTACTAAACTGATTGGTTTCGGGTTTTCTTCCTCGCAGGAAAGTCGAGGAAGGATTCTCAGAGGCATTGATAATTGTTATCTAATACAACTTACTATTATACAATGTTGCAGCAACTTCTGTTGCATTGTTACGTTATGCTTTATATGAACTGTTGGTTGTTCTCTTCTTGTGTTGCAAGACTCGTCGGAAGATGCTAGTCTTCGATAGGCCTAGCTTCTCTTCCTTATTCTGGATTTCTGAAATTCATTCCACTATATATAGCCTCCCCTTTCCATTGATACAAATGCATAAATGCTTAGTAGCGGACGTAAGACTCGCGGGTATGCTAGATACTCACCCTTGCTTTATTTCCCCCTTTGTTTTATATACCCGACCGGTTGCTTCCATCAGACGTTGGAGCCCAGGAGCAGGAGATCCCCGATGCCGACCACCGCAACGTGAAGATCCCCGATGCCTTCTACGACATGGAGATCCCCGACGACCAGGAGTAGTTTGGTGGTTCCCAGGCAGGAGGCCTCACCTTTTCGATTGTTGTTGTTTTTGTGCTAGCCTTCTTAAGGTAGATCATGTGTACCTTGTGTCTGCACTTAGATACTATTTCTTCCGCTAACTTTGTGCTCTCGAGTTGTTGTATTCGAGCCCTCGTGGCCTCTGGCTTGTATTAAACAGCTTGTATTGTTTTATTTGTAGAGTTGTGTTGTGATATGTTACCGTGAGTCCCTGATCTCGATCGTGTACCTTGCGCGTATGATTACTGTACAGAACTTGATTTTGGGGGCGTCACAAGTTGGTATCAGAGCCGACTGCCTATAGGAAACCCCCTTCCACCTCCTTGGTCGAAGTCGAGTCTAGTATTTGCAAAACTACTTTAATAACAGTGTCATGTGGCTTATCGGCCCACGTCGGAAACTTGGTGGTATTAGGATCCTTTTCTCTGTACCTTTATCTAGGATTCTACTCTCTTATCCTTTCGGGTAATTTTGCTAACTCTAACATTAGGATCTCGTGGTCGCATCTACCCGGAGAGCCCTTTACCCAAGATGATCGCTTGCTTCACCTGAAGATTCCGAAGATTACTCTCTGATAAATTCCCGAGAACCTACGTGTTCATCGCCTTTGCAATCCCCTGCCACCGATAAGTCTGTATCGATAATTGCATCCACCTCCCGATCTGGAAATCATAATTCCCTTGTATTTAAGCATCGAATTATTCTGATGCTTCTATCACCCGATGCCTTTGCATTCTTTTTCCTTTTGGTTGAGTGCCGATACTCACATCAGATGATTTGTGAACCACCCGACCTTTGGTGGATTGTTATCCGACTAATCTTACATGGTTTCTTCCATGTGTCAATTGAATTCATGGTGAGAAATACCATCCTTGCCCTCGATGATTTGTGTTATCATCGACAACCTCCTTTGACTCCCTGCCAATACAGACTTGGTCATGTATGTCCTGCTCTACTTTATCTTGGAAAATATATACACCTAATGCTTGTGTATAACCACATTTTCATTTCCATTGGTCTATTTAACCTTTTCTTGCGAACATTAAAACCTAAGCAGTGATAATTCCCCTGCTTATGTAAACACCTCGGTGTACAACTTCATCGGTAACACCTTGTGGCCATTGTTGTTCACATTTCGGTAACCACCGGGACGAGAACTTTGCCAATTGGTCCGCCTCGTATTAACGAGCAGGAAAATGTTTCTCTTTGTATGTTGTTGCCGACATAGCTCACGAGTTGTTCTCTAAACATCCTTGCATCATGATCGCGTAATATGCCACCACTCTAAGCCACAGTCCACAGGATCGAAACATGAATCTTTTGTACATACCCGTTCCCAAGGTTATTCCTCGTGCTTGACCTCGTATGGAATTCACGAGTCACCTACCTTGTGATATTTAGTCCTATATCAGACATAGTGCTTATGCCTGATGCTCTGGACCCCTTTATCATCGTCCGTCATGGACCTCGAATGCTTTCTTGTTCTCTTTAAAGTTCTCATACATTCCTTTGCTTCTTTCGATGTATTTCCCCGAGTCTAAACTCGAGAGATACTTGTACCCCATTTTCTCAGCCAACCTCGGATTATTAACCTTGTACCGGTCCAACCCCTTGAGTTTTCCTCCGAGCCTATTCGTAAGTACGATGAAGACCCTAGATGAAGAATGACAACTCGTCGAGATGCACGGATGAAGACAAAAGGAATACATCAACGAGAAGGATTAACTACTTCGAGAAGGGCAACAAGAACCATAAGATTCATTAGATTACGAAACCACAACCTTATCCCTTACACTACCTTTTAATTCTCGGGACGAGAATTCTTTGTAGTGGGGAGATTTGTAACACCCTCAGATCTTAGCCCTATCATTAAGCTAATTGATTGTCGTGTCATCGTAATCATACTCATTAAAACTTTGCATTAGGAGAAAATTTAACTCCAAATTAAAATTTGCAAATGTCAGTCAACATAAAAAATTTAAAGGATGATTAAACAAAAATGTCTATAACCTTACAAATAACCCATAGGCAATTATAGAATTTAAATCAATATTTAGGAGTTATTTAATTGCCCTGGATCTTTAATAAACAAGTGGAAATTAAAGCTAAGCCAAATATTGTGCCACCAATTTTATCAATTGCCTAAAAGTCAGTATATCATATTAGAATAGCAATGGGAATTTATTAAATTGTTCAAGTAATATAACAAATCAAAACAGTAGCAAATGACCACATTAAATCCATTCTAAATAAAATAAGAATCCATGTGAATTTATTTAACAACCAAACTTTTTGTAACATACAATACAGTGTAATAATAATATTGGACAACTTCCATATTTTACAAAAATCAAAAGCTAAACTAAATAAAATACAAACTAAAAAGATAAGGGGAAAAGAAACAAAAAAATAGGAAACCCCTAATCTACGCCCTGGGCAAAGCCCCCCAACTAGGACCAACCCAGCCCACCCCCTCTCTCATCTCCTTCCCCTCCCTGGTCAACCGACCCAGGGACATGGTGTGCCCGACGGACGGCCGTTGCCACCGGACCCTAGCCTCCTTCCCCCCCCCCCCTCATCGCCTCTCCTGCTTCCTCCCCAAGTCGCATGTGTGCGCCACCGGGTCCGCCTTGGTCACGCCTCCATGGCCGCCGTGGCCACTGAGCCCCCCGGTGTGAGACAACTTGTCCGGGAGGACCTCCGTGCTCTTCTTCGTCGCCTGCTGCGGTCAATCGTTCCCAGGGCACCCTCGAGCCGCCTCCTACGTCGCCTACCGCGTCAGTCTCGCCACGACCACGTCGTCGATCTCCATCACTGGAGCTTCCCCGAGCGCACCTTGCTCCTCTACAGGCTCGTTGTGAGCTCCTCCTCCGCATCCCCCTCAGCCCCTAACGATACGGTCGCCGTTCCCGCACGCACTGGCTCCGGCCGCCGCCGTGCTCGCCATGGTTGGGCCGCCCGCGCCACGCTGTCCTAGCGCCCAGTGCGCCATGGCCGCTCCCTAGCGTGCGCCCCACACCCACTGGCCCCTCTAGTTGCGCCCTCGCCACGCCCATGGCCACACCCCGCGCTCGCTCCGCCCGTCGTTGCCTCGTCGCTTGCCGCGCGCTGCACGTCCTCACCGCGCGCCGACCTGTCGCTCCCGTCGTTGTTGGCTACCCTGCCCCCGCCTCGATGCGGCCTCGCTCGTCGTAACGGTCTGGCGCCGCCGTGCCCCCCTTGTCGGGCTGGCCTCGCAGCCGTGCGCCATCTCGCCGCCGCCGTGCTCCGTTTGGAGCCGTGGGCTAAGCCCCCCTGTATGCCACTGACCAGTGGGGCCTATCCCATTAGATTAACCCCTAACTGCTAATTAGGAATTAACCTGTTAGCTATTAGCCTATGATAGTAGGGCTCAACCCCTGGTTAAATTATACTAACTTAATTAAGTTCCCCCGTGAGTATGACAGATGGGTCCCTCCCTGCTAATTGTTTAATTAAATGTATTTTAATAGATAAGTAGAGAATGACTTGTGGGCCCTAGTACTGTTATAAATAAATGAATAAATAAATAAATAAATACTCCCTCCAATTCATATTACTTATCTTAAAATGGATGCATTTTAGTGATAGATACATCAATTTCAGGACAAGTAATATGGATCGGAGGAAGTAGCATTTAAATGCCTCTGCCAATGACATGTGTGTCCTCATTATCAGATTACTATTCTGAATAAGATTGTCGATAATGTTGCTTTAATAATAAAAGAAAATCTAGTAATTCTATAAAAGCATTTAAATATTAGAAATTCAATATCTTTTAAACTGTAACTCCGATGAAAATATTTTATACATCAAACTTGATCAGAAAAATATAACGAATCCGAAGACGCTACCCATATACCCACCGCACCCCTCTAACATACCGAATGTGGGACATTTCTCCTCCGGTTCATCTTTCTGTCAGACGACCGGAGCCGGTAAAACTTTTCGGATGAAAATGTTCTGAATATGAAATTGTTCAGAATGGATCAAAGAGCACGAATACACTATCCACATGTCTGTCAGATGTCTCTAACACTGCAGACATGGAACCTTCCCCCTCCGGATCATCCGTCTGGTAATCAACCGGTACTGATGAGTCATCCCCGGATAACTTCCCGCTCCACCTAAAATACTTAACACTGTGTTAGAACATCGTGTACAACGTATTGACATGTCTTTCATTTGTATTGTTATTATTGCCATGTATTTATTGTTTCTCCCCCCTTATTCTTCCGGTAGACCCCGGTACTGCCGCTGACGACATCGTTGCCGAGTACGACTACTACGTCGACGACCGTACCCCTACTACCGAGCTTCCAGGCAAGCAGAGCCATTTTCCTTCCCCAGATATCGTCTATCTTTTCCGTACATTTCTTGCACTAGGCATTGTTGCTGCTGCTACGTTGCTTACTTATTCAATTGCATAGCCTGTCATTTTCGCCCCTTGATGTACCTTCCTTTATACTATGTTGCCTATTATAATTATGCATTATTCAGCCGTTGGCCCTGGGGATTAGATAGCGGGTCGTGATCGCTCTGGGGAGTGAACACGGATATAAATTATTATAACTGCAACAGGTACGGTACAGAGCAGACGCCCAAGGGAACCTACAACGGTGAGACTCTTCGAGTCGCTTCAAGTTTGACGTATGAGTGGATGGACTCGTATTTCACTCTCGTCGCCGGCTCGGTAGCGTAGCACCACTGGGATGATACAAGGATACTCCTCTTTAGTTCATTCCGCTGATCTCTCGGTTGAACCTCTTCAAGTGTACCATCAAGGGTGATTCCTCCGGGTTTCACTTGATGGTAGGCACTTTAATCAACTGGTGTTCTTAAAGTTAAGGAGTCGGGTGACCCAACGGTGCCCACACAGGGAATGTATCGAGACGACAGGACAGACGAATACCATCGTGGGCCTGGTCCTTGCTCATTGGTCGTGAGATACCCTGTTGTACGAAAGTCTGGCTCTTCAAAGAGCACACGCGAGATAAGGTAAGGAGAAGGTTCACCTTGTTGGTAACCGCATGAGTTGGTGGGACGACAGGGCAGGCGGCCACCGGCTCTGGTTATGGGGGTGGACCTGGTTGTTGTCGTTGTCCGCGACTCACCCGGATAGGGGCAACGATAACGGTTATCCCGAAAGAAAATAATAAAATGCTTAATGGTTTAGGTGGATGACTTGAGTGGGACGACGTGCCCTATATGCACTACCTCCACGTGGTATTACGGTGTGGGACCTCTGCGTTGTAGCCTCGTTCGATGGCTCTTCAGACGTCAGCAGTATCGCGGCCTGATTGTCGGGATTGGACCGCCTACTCCGGTAGTGGGAGGTGGGTCTGCTTCACCGGCCACGCACGCACCGCGTAGGAGTACAAAGGGCAGGGGTCCAAAGTCCCTTTGTGCTTAGGATTTAGACCGGCGGATGGCCTCTCTGTTGAGCTTGAAGGATGGACTTCGGCGTATCGGATAGCCTCGGTGGGGCATTCCCTAACAAGGTGTACGCCACCCTGGAGATCCGAGCGTGTAGGGTAACAGTAGTGCGGCCCCTGCAGGGATGAAAATCTATTCGGATAGCCGTGTCCACGGTAACAGGACACTTTATGTTGAAGCCAGACTCTGCTACTACAAACTACTACTAAACTGATTAGTTTCGGGTTTTCTTCCTCGCAGGGAAGTCGAGGAAGGATTCTCGGAGGCATTGATAATTTTTACCTAATACAACTTACTATTATACAATGTTGGAGCAACTTCTGTTGCATTGTTACTTTATGCTTTATATGAACTGTTGGTTGTTCTCTTCTTGTGCTGCAAGACTCGCCGGAAGATGCTAGTCTTTGATAGGCCTAGCTTCTCTTCCTTATTCTGGATTTCTGCAATTCAGTCCACTATATATAGCCTCCCTTTTCCACTGATACAAATGCATAAATTCTTAGTAGCGGACGTAAGACTCGCGGGTATGCTAGATACTCACCCTTGCTTTATTTCTCCCTTTGTTTTATATACCCGACCGGTTGCTGCCATCAGACGTTGGAGCCCAGGAGCAGGAGATCCCTGATGCCGACCACCGCAACGTGAAGATCCCCGATGCCTTCTACGACATGGAGATCCCCGCCGACCAGGAGTAGTTTAGAGGTTCCCAGGCAGGAGGCCTCGCCTGTTCGATCGTTGGTGTTTTTGTGCTAGCCTTCTTAAGGCAGATCATGTGTACCTTGTGTTTGTACCCAGATACTATTGCTTCCGCTAACTTTGTGCTCTCGAGTTGTTGTATTCGAGCCCTCGTGGCCCCTGGCTTGTATTAAACAACTTGTATTATTTTATTTATAGAGTTGTGTTGTGATATCTTACCGCGAATCCCTGATCTCGATCGTGTACCTTGCGTGTATGATTAATGTACACGACTTGATTTTGTTGGCGTCACAGGCCAGGTGTCCCCCGGTGCCCTCCTTTCACCTATATTTACCCCCTCGACCTAAAAACACCCGAGAGGTTCTCCGTCACGCGATTTCCACCGTTGTTCTGCCGCCGTCGCGATCCCGAGATCGGGATCTCCAGAAGACCCTGTCCCGGCACCCTACCGGAGGGAGGATTGATCTCCGAGAGCTCCTCCACCACCATGAGCGCTTCTCGGATGTGTCGTGAGTAGTCCTCCTTGGACCATGGGTCCATGACCAGGAGCTATGTGATGTTTTCTCTCCAATCTTGTGCCTCAATTCTTAGCCCTTGTGATCTGCCCTACATGATCAAGGCATCTATGTATAAGTTATGTTGTTGCTATGCTGTGTTTATTGGGATACTATGGATTATGAAATTATGTTCAAATGTTGATGAGTAATATATTTGGTTTACCTTTTATGTTTTAGTTCTTGAGTATTCTTGTATGTTCTCCGTTGCTATTTATTGCTTTGGCCAAGTAGTAGATGGGAACTCCAAGAGGGAGCGGTATGCATGATTGTGGGTTCATGCCCCCTGATGTCTAGCTTGAGTGACAGAAACATGAGACTAGGGAATGTGATGTTGCCACCAGGAAGAAAACAACGGTGCTTCTAACTGCGGTTGCAAGGATTGTTTATCTTACGCATAGTTTGTTAATCTAGTTGTCTGTTGCTTTGAGTTTACACTTTGGGTGGGGCTCGCAACTTAATACCACCGAGATGTTCTGGATAGATATATCAAGGTGGATGATTAGTGAGTAGATGTTGATGAATAAACGGTCTACTTGTCTTGGCATACTGCCCATACGACTGAGCCTCTAGCTTTCTCGTAGCATAATTAGCATTGCGGTGCGTTTATAATTCTGTCAATTGCCTAGCTGTAATTTGTTTACCCGGCATAGTTATTTATCGTCTTTTGATAGAGAGACATCACTACTGAACATCATGGGACCCCAGTCCATATTTCCATCATTGTTTACACCTCCACTATTTACTGCTTTTATTTCATTTCCGTTGCAATCACCATCATTATTCCCCTTGTGTTTTGATCCTTTGTAAACAACAAGACCGGAGAGATTGACAACATCTCTGACTCGTTGGGAGCAAAGTTATTTGCTTTTGTGTGTAGGTCCAGGTCAACTAAGCAACCTTGGTTGTAAACGACGCCATTGTTTGTTGTCACCTACTTGCAGAACTTGGAGTCCTATTGATCGATTAAACCTTGGTTTCTTTACTGAGAGAAATTTGTTGCTATCTACATCTTAACCTACCACTTGGGGTAACCAACGAGGAGGTGTTATCTACACCCATCAACGCTCAGGCGGGGTTCGGCTGGCACGCAGGCGAGCAGCGGGGTCTTCGGTGTGGTTTGTGTGTGTGGTGCTGGCTGCGTGGTGTTTTGCGATGGCTTCTTCTTGGTCATGGCGCGATGGCTTTGTGGAAGGTGTGCGGATCAGCAGAGGCGCAGTGCGCGAGGGTGTGGTGTTGGACGGTGCTCCGGGTGAAAGCTTGTCTGGCTCTTGCCAGCCGACGATGTCGGCATCCGCGGATGTCGTGTCACCTCCTTGGAGGCGGCGTCGTGGGGTCTCCCACTGCACACCCTCAGTTTCGACTCTTCGGGTTAAAGCCTAAGGTCCAGTTGGCCCAGGCGACGGCGGCGGCATAGTCGCTTCCTTCTTTGGGGTATCATCTTGAAGAGCATTGAATCTTATTTGCGCGCTCTACGGGTTGGACGCTCACAACATTGCGGTCGGCGGGTGTCCGTCCGACAATGTGGATGTTGCGCGACTTCTTGTGTGGCAACGACGGCGGCTTCAAGCGGAGTTGGTTTGTCGCTCGGTCTTGGTAATCAGTCTCTTTCGACATGTTCGAGGGGTCGTCGTGCCTCACTTTGTCTATCTGAAGTCGGAGCTGCTGAGGAGGGGCCTCGCGGTGACGATGACATGACACAGGTGGTCATTTTCGGTGTTGGTTCGGCGCAAGTCCAGCGCTCTTATCCTGCAATGTTCATCGACAGAGTCGGGGACGCCTGGTGGTCAACGCGTGCGGTTGACTGTTTGGCATCCACCGACACAAGCCTCGGTGCTTGCTTGCGTTGAGGGCATCTTCGGTACTTGTTGATGGAGTCGGAGTCGCCCTCAAGGGGGTGTGGTGACGAAGACGCCAGGTTACAGTCTCAACGACATTTTTCTCCTTGACAGTGTGTGTGCATTCTTGTGTGGGTTGTCATGTTTCCCTGTGTGCCTTGTTTCTGTGGGTGTTCCAATAATTAACCGAGCAACTCTCTTTGAATTTTTTTAATAAATCGGGACCTAATGAACCATGTTTCAAAAAAAAACATTAGACACATAACATGACAGACCTGACCAAGCGACCAGACAGAATCCAAGAGAAGAAAAGAAGCACTAGTTTCTCTGCTCTCTTGGCCCTCGTCAAAGTACTGCCAAAAAACAATCAGGAAAACGACGACAAACATCCCACTCCACCCCAAACAAAAAATTGTTCAAATGGAGAATTCAATATAACAAGCAATATCAACTTTGCCTTCGTTTTCCCCCTTCGTTTTCCATAACCACTACTCCATTAAGTTACCAGTCAAGGGTAGCATGTCCTGTACACAACACAGGCTCAAAGGGTACAACCTCCACACACACACACGCAGTACGCACTCCCCAGAGTGCTCTGCAAAGGGGCTGAGGCGTTGTATGCCTCACAAGGCTCCGGCTTGATATCACAGGGCTTGTTGGCGTGGAGGATACACAGGATCCTGGTACAGCAAAAGTGAACCCACAGAAGCACCAGCCTTGCGTCACCAATCTGCTTCAGAGGCGTTGGAACTCACACGGTTGTGTGCGCGAGGTATTCACCACTATTATAACTGAGGCGCCGGAGAGAGGCGGAATGCAAGGAGCGGACCAAGACGGCGCTTGGAATGCCAAGGGCCTTGCAGCCTTCAGGATTGGACTCTGAAGGCGTCTTTGGTTCCCCGCTTTCAGCTATGGAGGTGAAGGCGGCATTTAAGCCCATGGAGGAGGGCTCTGTCCCGATTCTGGAAGAACAAAAGCGATCCCTTTTTAGCATGTGAAAGACTTGAACAGGTAATGGCATGGGAAGATCATACTTACGTTAAATCAAAGTAATCCGTGTCTGAGCTCATCGCGGCACAAATGCCCGAGACAACCCATGGTGGGACAACCACATCCTTTATTTCCATGCTGTAACACATGTTGCCTGGCGGAGGAGCAAATGCTGATCCAGGTTCTTCATCAAAACCACTAGAGGGGGGCAGGCCAGTATCCGCTTTCCTCATCTCCCTGCATGTTACCTGCAAAAGCATGTATTCAGGGTATCAGATTTTCAGGTCAGGCAATTACACAGGGAAGTAGCCCATATAACTCCTATCGCAGAAACAAAATACAACTAAGTAGAGAAATAAGGGTTTTTAGATGCATTGTTTTGCAACTTTTTAACAGGGAATACAATTAACATAATACTTCAAGACTATAGTTGCCTGATACGTATTAACACCACAAGGTTAATAACTGGGCGTAAGTATGAGTACACAAACCATTTGGCTGCCTAAGGTAGCAAATGAAAAACAGAGTCTGCAGAAATGAAATAACCTCTGGAATATGGAGGGAACCATTTTGAAATGGCACCGGTGAATATAACACCGGGACATCTGTGGCAGATAATGAATTCAGAAAGGACCTGGAAAATCACAAAATCAGATTATACACCATTAAATTCTGGCAGGTCAAAAGGAACAGAACAATTACTAGAGATTAAGCACCCTACTTGTAGTTCAACAAGACATCATATAAGCCATGAACGCTCTTATTGCCAGTAAACGAAAGGAGTGACTGTGTAGTGTTGTCCACCTCAGATAAAGCATCTATATGAAGTGTCTGCAAGTTCAAGAAAAATAAAACTCAGACTGACAGTAACTGCAGCCTGACTAGAAAATAAGGGAAAGGTTGAATGAGCAAATGGAACCTGGCCCAGATTGAGTGTTTTGATCTTTGAAAATTCAATCAGGTCATCGTCAGTAACCTGCTCCACTTCAGCATTGCAAAGAGGCATAGAAAAGCGAACACCCTGTGACAATCCATTCACAGTCACACAATCATAATCCTAACAGAAAAAATGATTTTGAGCGAATACAAAGCGAAATAGAAACTAAGCTTGAATTGCCTCTTAAGCAATTGAATGACGAGACCAACATACCAATATCATATCTCACTCCTATTATGGTACCACAGTAACTTGCAGGCATATAGGGATTTATTGTAATGTATAAATTGAACAAAAGTAGAGAAAGAAACAGAATGGAGAGCTTACATGTTGTCTCAGTAGTGACCGTATGCCACGTGTGGATTGTGATAAGTAGGCATTACAAGACTGCTTCTCCAAGCAGTCTCCTCGGATGAATAGAGCAACAAATTGTGCTGTATGAACTAGATAACAAAACCAGTGTTCAGTACAGTGAAGAAGATTAACCTTAGATAGAGTGATAGTCTAATAAAACCTTAAGTTCAATACTCCACGGCACATGAAATCAAACAGCAAACGAAGATGACCTTAAGAAAAATGTGGCATTGCATGATCAAAGTTCAAATTCATAATTGAATAACAAAGTGAAAGGCAGGAAGAAATTCAAATTGTATACTGGGAAATGCATCTCCCACTCGATAGAAATGTTCGCTGTTTAACATAGATAAATCATTTTTTGCATCAACTGTCAAAGGCTAATGTATTTCTTAGCAAATATATACAGTACCAGTTTTTGTGCATGTACAAATGAGGACATCATGGAAAATAAAACAGTTAGATTTCTCATATAAGTGACTTATCGAGATATTATGAATGAGTCGTTGAGGTGTGAGTAAGAAGGTACCATAAAAGATGTTCAGTAGATTCTTGCGGAGCATGTAGTAAAGATTCTGAAACGAGTCTTCCCAGTCCTGATACCTTTTGAGAAGGAACTCATTTTCTGCATGCCAGAATGGGGGAAACACAAGGAGTTACATCAGGAATTAGAGGGATGCTTGTCTTTTAAAATACAGGAATAATTCAAGCCTAGTGATTACCTCCTCGCGCATTTGATGAGAGCATAGCAGATATGATGGAAGCAGGTAACAGGGATTGTGGATATACCCATGATTGCAGTGCCCTTGAGAACAAGAATTCCTTGTTGCTCCCAGGCCTTACGCATCGTGAATTATGAGACCCACCCCGATAACTCTGAGTGATGGGCCCAGCAATACTCAAATTGTGACACCTGTTAAACAGAAGAGTTTTTAGCAGGGGTATTTGACAGATAGTCTAAACATAAGAATGACAAAATAAATTCAGCTCCAGGTAATTTTGAATTCTTTTTTTTCCTAGTATTGTACTGGACATATTTCCACTAGGAGCACAGGAAATTGAAATGTGTGCAAATTTTGCAGGTTCTGTGCAGCATCCTATGAGATGGGCACATAAGCATTTTCATATACAATTTTCAGAGTGCCAATTAGGATATGTCGCTGGTTCAACCAAGAGGCACATGAGATTTCTTTGGAAAGAGTGTATTTTCTACCTGAAAATTGTTTTGAAGACAAGACAGAAATGCAAGAGGAGCAAATGAACACCCACCACTTCACAGAAGATGATGAAACAAACTGCAGACTAGTCTTTAAAGTGAGATCCAAAGGAGCTTTTTTTCCTGGAATTTTAATCTTAGAAGGGCACACTTCTGAAGCCTTCAACGGAACACCACCAACTTGTACATTAGGGGCATTGGAAGCTCCAGAAGCATCACGAGCTCCAAACCCTTTCATCACTTTTTCCTGTTGCAAAGCACAATAAAGATTAGCACATGCAAATATATATATATAGATATGCATACATACAATACTGCATCGCACTAGATATATGCTCCTTACCATATCAAATTTATTAGAGGCAGGCTGCTTGTCATCACCAATGTGAAGCTCTGATACGCTCCGTAGAACATTGTCACTGCATTTCTCAGCTTTCCTGAAACTTGGTTTCGCTGCCTCCGCAAGTGATGGAACAGAAGAGTCCAACTTAACAGGGTCACCATGACCACTGAATTGTGACAGAACAATGCACGTAAGAGAATAAACATGATATAAACAATCTGCAGCTACTTTAGTCAGATAATTACCGCAGGAATGAAGATGATACAGAATGTGAAGCCGTTACAGCATCAGCAAATTTGGGAACCTTCTCATTAATCAGTAAAGCATCCTGTTTTCAATATATTGGATTTATAACAAAATTATTACTCCAACATGATACTATTGAGAATTGCAGAGCGACGAGCATCATTAAGCCCATCGAAATGAACAGTATCTCAGATGTCTAACCTTAAAGTTTTCCTTTCCGATGTTTCTGGTTTTTTTAACTGGGAACACCTCTGTAACACGAGTGTTGATATATTTAGGTGTTTTTTGCTGTTCCGTATTCTGAAGCCCATTGCTTGGCCTAGACCACAAGATAGGTGTTAAATTTGCAATCAAGCACAATATGAACATCTATGTATAATTACAGCAGATTTACCTATCAAATGGTGCAGAAGCAAATAACTGATCATCAGCAATCTTTTCAGACGGGCGCCGCTTCAACTGCTCACCCTGCAAGAATTAATCATTGGAATAACTCTCAATGCTTAGAACAAGAGCTAAAGTAGAACAATCTTATTCATATGTACTGTGGACACATAGCACGACAAGGAAACATGCTTACAACAGGATGTGCCTATGGTTCTCCAATCACATTTTAAGTAACAAAATGCACATTTAGCTTTATATAATCAAGCAACGATAATGTCACTGAAGAATACAATGTGGCACTGCATTAAAAGCTTGTTGGGACTTATTTGGAGCTAGTACTTCATTCGCAAAATTAGTACAAACTCACAGGTCACAATACATGGTGGCACACACATTTCACATAGTGTTTCATCCAATTAGCATTTGCAATGACAACAGAATAATCATGGAGTGGGGATATAAATAAAGGGAACAAAGGCATTACTCGCAGCTCTGAGGGGGTCTTCCTCTTCATCCTCAGGACCTCGGCTGGTCTCCCAATCAACGCTCCACCACTCACAGCAGATTCAACAGCAGCCTGTGCCATTGTAGCATTAAAATCCTCTACCTCAGCATCCCTAACTCTGCCTTGCCCACTCTCCCTACTCCCTGAGCCTACAGTCCAAGAGTAACAAAAATATAGATATTATGATTATTTTCCACATACCAGCAGAACCTGTATTGAAAGGAGGGATAGACATCGTAGGTTGCATCAAAAGGTAACATTTTTGCAGCATTTTTACAAACAGGCAAGCAGAGGGGACGGATCTGATCGGTGAAAAAAAGGAACAGTCCCCCAAAATCAACTCTCCACCCCAGATCAAATTGTGTGTATCACAGAAGAGGTGGTTGATGGGACATCATTGGGTCCAGATATCTGGCATTAAGGGTGCGTTTAGTTCGACATCAAGGAGGGATGGGTAGAGGATATCCTTATTCTTTGTTACCTGAGTGGTTGGAAAGATGGGAGTTGGGAGGTGGCTCGGATGACCTAGTTTTGTGTTTGGTTAGAAGGATGATAGGTTGATAGGTTGTTTTGTTATCATGACCTATTTGCCATGTAGTGGGAAGGTTACCCCTAGAAGATAAAAGATAAATGATCGTTTACATGTTTTCCTGTTTGATATTAGTCATCATTTACTCCTGACAATTATCTCCTACCTGAAGCCTGAAGCTATGATGATTGATAGCCTCATTTTGGTAGCATAGTAATCATACATTCAGGCTACTGTAACGGAAGTCAAATAAGATGCTACTGATAAGTTTGCTAAGAGAAACTACTCAACATGCTTACTTATGTACGTATAATCCACATGCCATATGTATGATTTTCATCCTAGATATATCTTGCATTTCAAGCAATGATTTAATCATGCATACTGGCCAACCAGGCATCGTTTTGTAGGTATATTTTTTCATGCTGTTTTACATAAACTCCTCAAGACAATATTGACAGTGGGATATGACTGCAGGTAGTTCTCTTTTATTCTTCAATCTTACACAAGATGAAAAACACTACTCTTTTATTTATCGTCTAATATCGCACACTTATCCAAAGATATACAACATGCACATGAATGACCAAAGCGCAAAGACGTTTTGCATTTCCCGGCTGCTGGAACTGAAAAGATCAATTTAGCACAAGACATGGGGTCTCGTCGGTGCAGGCCCTAGCATCAATCTCCTAGCGGCTAACTAGCAGCAGGATGAGCAGATCTGAGAGAAGGGGGCAGATTGAGGAGAGCTCCTAGGGCGGCAGGGAGCAGATCAACTAGGGCGCGGAGAGAAAGGGGAAGTGGGGAGCTGGATCGGTTCTCGGCCACCGCCGCTCGCCGTTCACGAGCCACAGCCGTCCGATGTCCAGTCCATGCGCCCTGGCCCGGTTCCCCCGCACCGCCGCCGCAAGCCCAGGGGCAGACGAGCGGTGCGGTAGGGCGGTAGATGGGGTAGGTTTCCCCGCGGACGGGGACGAGGCGGCTCGGGGGGAGGGGGGCGTCGGGGACAGGGAGCGGGGGAGGGGATGTGGAGACGGGTCCTCACCTGAAGCCGGAAGGCGACGTTGAAGGGTCCTCCGTCCGGTGGCGGTGGCGGGGGACGGGAGCGGGAGCCAGGGTGGGTGGGTGGTGTGGCGGAGGAGCAGTGAGGGATTTGAAACGGCGGGGGGTAGGAACCGAACTGGAAGAGGGCGGCCGGGGCGCGGAGAAGGGTGGGGATTCCAGGTGATAGAGAGAGACAGAGAGGGGCCAAAAATTTCGGGGGAATTTCGAACGAAAATTTTCGCTCCCCAGCCCGCCCGCGCTACCTCCCACGCTCCCACGCACCACGCACGTGTCTTGTTTTCTTTCCTTTTCTTCTTTCCGATGGGCGACAGGTTCGGCCGGGCCGGGAAGGCGCGGGAACGGGGGCTGCCTCCCTCCGCGCGCGAACTCGTGACAAACGGGACGCGGCTCCCTGACGTGGCGTTGGCACACTAACATGTGGACCCGGACCCATATCTCATGGGCTCAACGTTATGGTATTCGATTTTTTTGTACGGTACGTCAGAGGATTATTTCGTGACAAACGGGATGGATTCATGTTTTTATATTTTTTAGTAAGAACACTGTACAACGTAAACGCTTATATACACGAGCATACACGTATTTATATGAACGCACCATTTTATCTTATTAGCATATTCGCAATACTGAATTTACACATCATCTTGAAATTAACGAAGTCATCACCTCGTCTTCGACAGGAACGTCTCTTCCCACTGAAAGCACATCGCCAAAAAACTAAAATAAATCTAAAAAAATGCGAGCACCGGTGTCAAATCTGGGATTTTAACTCTGTTCTTCTAACCAACTCAACCACAGGTTGATTCGCGGATGGATTCATTAAGGTGTTCGGTACACTGCATTACTTCTTTTCATTTTTTTGCATGGGATGTAAATGGCAAATAAACGGTATCCGTAAGTTTTGTTTAGTTTTTGCATCTGTATAGGAATGTAAATGGTAAATAAGCGGTGTCTGCAAGTCTTATTTAGTTAGTTTAGCTAGCTTGATAATTTATTTTATTTAAAAAAATGTTGGACTGTTAGATTATAAATGGGATTAAACGATTTACGTCCCTACATCTATGGCTGAGTGCCTGAGTGAACTCTCGAAAGAAAAAAAAACTTTCGTGATGGTTTTTCCTCCTTTCAACGGCGACTTGTAGCTGTCATTGTAGAGACTTTATCTCATCTCTTCACTCTCGCTTCTTTCTTGTTGATCCAACTCGACCTATCCAGTCTTCTTGTGGACTGCGCGAGGGGACTAGGGTTTTCATCAAAGTGAAGTAGACCGATCTTATTGGGTTACAAAAGAGGGTAGACACAAAGGTTTCACACTCGGTTGCGAGAGATGTGGAGGCCTTGGTACTTAGGTTGGGATTGACATAGGAAGATATTGGCGATATTATCGTTGAGGATGAAGAAGCTTTGTCGGAGGAAGTAGATCGTTAGTTGGTCATCACTAGGGTTCGTATGGATATCAACCAGTGCAAGGACCCCGGCCGCAAGAAGGTCGCGTCGTTCTCGTCTCCTTCACCAACTTTGTAGGTGGCAATGCTATCAACCGATTCCTAGGTCAAGAACTTGGAACGAAAGCACGCCCTCTCGAGGCACATCTACATCATTTGCTCCTCCTTCCATGGCTTAACAACGACGGTCTTGGAACTCCCTCTTTCGTCATTGGCTTCTTGGCCTTGGACACCATGGATACTTGTTGTGGAGCAATGCAGGAGACGGAGACTGGATTGGAAGCGATGAGCACTAGACAGATCTAAAAATCCCTCAATGGCGGAAAGAAGGAGGCAGGGACAACAAGAGGAGTGTGAATGGGGAACAGACGGGTCAAGTTATCCTCTGCGTCTGATTTTGTACAACGGACTCGAGGGCTGCGCTCCCCTTTGTATTGTAGTGGATGCGGTTCCCCCGATGCCGTTACCCCTAACGCCTCCTCAGACCTTTCCATGATCGCCTTGAAACCCGCTATTATCATTGCATTGCGATAGGAATTTGATGACTCCAACACGTCAATGATTCGATTCCGAAAGACGAAAAGATAACTCAATCTAGGTGCTCTGCTTCGTGCGCTAAATTGTCCTAACTGAAACAACGAGAAGCATATGCGTCGGGCCCAGGCTTGGGGGATATTGTAACAACCCAGATTTCACAAAAATTAAAAATTTTGTTTTCGGTGTGAATTGTTTGATTGTCTGATTTGTTTGCGGTGTTTGCATCCCCGATTTATCGATCGGTGATGATTTCCCCCCCCCCTCTTATCTTGTATCGGACGGAGACCGACCCTTGCCACCCTGACACTTGACTTTGCGACACCGGGTTTCACCCGATCACCGTCGTGAAAACCGCACGAGACCAGCCGCAGCCAACGGAACGAAAAACCTCGTTTAATAATTAAACGGGTTATTTTTATAGCGCACCGGAAAGTGTTCTCGGAACGGTTCCAACGCGAGGTGAACGCCGCCGGCTCGACGCGCTGATCGCGCAGTTCGAAGTTTTACCCGAATCGGAGGTCCTGCGGACCCCCGGCGGTCAGAAACGTAAAGACCGGACGCGCGAGAGAGAAACCGGGGATGTTTTTGCAAACTGCCAGCCACCGGGGCTATAAATAGACCACCCCACCACTTAGGGTTTCCCTAAGCACTTAGGCAGCCCCAGATCTGAGTTTTGCCCCAATTTTCGCAGTTTTACCCCAATTCCAGCAAACCCTAGATCCCCAACGATCTGGACCGTCAAATCGGCCGATCTGACGGCCAGAACGCGCCCACAACCCCACCTTCTCTCTCTGTCGCATCCCAACTTTTACTCTTCTTGTTAATCTAGTTAACCAAAAATTAGAGCCAACAAAAAAAAACAACCTTGCATGAAATCTTAGGTTGTGTTTCAATGCTTGAACTTGTGTGCTTAGGGTTAGTCATGTTGTTGCTTGATGATGCACTTGTGATGGTGATCTTTTTGTGTTGCATGTGCCTAAGATAACCTAGTGACTATGGTTAACCATATATGTCTACCATGCATGCACTTCATCCTTAGTTGGTCATATAAAAAAATTGGCAACTTGTCAAATTCTAAAAACCCTTGGTGCTAACACCTAGTAAATTTTCTATATAGTAATAATACTAAAAGTTTTAGCCACCACAAAAATCCTTAGGCATCAACCTTTTTGGTTGTTTGCTAATAACTAAAATGTTTATCAATAAAATTTCCTAACTACATAAAATCATAAGGAAATGCATGCATGATCTTTATATCTAACCTAATAATAATAACAACAATAACAATAATACTAATAATAAGAGAGTTATATATTATTTTTTATCTCTTAATTTTTTTTGGGTGTTTGGTGCTTTAAAAAGAAGAAGAGAAAAACTATCCTAACTACCCCACTAATCTCTCCCCTGATCTCTCTCTCCAGTAACCCCCCCTCTCTCACGTATCTCTCCCTCTCCTTGGTATTATCTCTTCTCTCTCAAACTCCCCACCTGTCAGCCCCATGGCCCTCGCGTGCCCAACCAGGGGCCATCCCGAGGATCGCTGGCGTGGCCTGACACCCCGAGTATACCCCCCAACCCTTGGCTGTGATGTGACCGGAGGTCTCCACGGTGGAATCGACCCGCTCCCTCTCTCTCACGAGCTCGCCCACCTCCTGTCTTCGCCAATGGTGGCCGAAGCCACGGATCGCCAGCATGGCCTCTCCCTCCCGTTGGAGCTCTCCCTCGCTCGCCTATAAAAGGAGACCACCCCGGCTCTCCTCTCCCCACTCGCCACACACCACCGCACCACCCAACCACACCACCACTCTCGTCCGCATTGCCAGCCCAAGTAGAAAGGAAACAGGAGAGAAGGAAGAGGAGGAGAAGAAGTTAAAGAGGAGGAGGAGGAGGGAAGCCAGAGGAGGAGGAGGAGGGGAGGCCGGCGCGCCTCCCCTCTGCCTCACGCCGGAGCCGCCGGCAAGGAGCCAGAGGAGCCGCCCCCAAGCACCCCCACTGCCCCAACGTCTACCCCGAGCCGTCGCCACTTCCGACGTCCGCAGCCGCCTCCGAGCCCCAAAAACGGAACCCCGCCACCGAGCCGCACCCCCGCCACACCTCGCCGTCGCCTACAGTCACCGGAACGGCCCCCACGGTGAGCTCCCGTCCCCTACTGTACGCCTCGGCCCCCACAGAAAATCCACGTCTCGCGGCCCCTTTTAGGGCAAAAATGGAGCCCCAGGCCTCCTACGACCTCGCCCCGCCACTTCCCTTCGACCGCCGGCCACCGGAGGTGCTCCGGCGAGGCCCCGTGCCCTCCCAGCCGCCATGGCCAGGAGGCCTTCTGTTCGTGACGTGCCCGTGGGGAAGAAGCCCCACGGCCGTCCGATGAGGGGCAAATCCAACGGCCCAAATAAAAACATACCCCTTCGTTTAAAACAAAACCCCCGTTGTTTTTAAAAAAAATGAAGGGAACGCCGTGGGCGCCTGATAGCCGGGCCGGCCTGCTGTTCTTTTTCTTTTTCTTTTTCTTTTTAAGCTGTAACATTGTTTTACTTATAGAAAAATAACTACAACTCCAAATTCAGTGAAATAAATTTTGTTGGGTGCATAAAATTAATGTTTATAATTCTGCTTGTTTAGAATAATTTTTGTGCAGTGCCAAAATAATTGTTTTAGTTTTTATTAGTTTATTGTGCTTTTTAGTAGCTAAGAATAGTTTTAGTTAAATCCTTGTTGACTCTAAAAATGTGGTGTTGACTTGCTTATATTCCTATGATTATTTTTGATTTTTCTGTGTGTATAGAATAGTTTTTAGGTTAAACAAATTTGTGGCTTTTATTATTATTACCCTTGCTAGTTTAATTCTTATCGAAATAATACTAGTAAAATTAAATTATTAGTTTATGATAAAACTAACCTATGGTCAGTAGGTTATTGCTATAAAATTGGTTATTGAGTTAATAAAAAATAAAAGGTTGTTAGTGAATAAAATAGGCTAATAATCTTGCTTATAGTTAAAGTTGCTTTACTGCCAATTAATAAATCCAGTAAAGTTATCCTAATGCTTTGTTGTAAAATTTAGCCTTGGTTGCATGTTTTAGGACTTAATAAACATGGGAGTTAAAACTCTGAGAATTATTTTGCCCTTGTTGTTTGTGTTTGATTGTGAAAATTGAATGTTGTGTGTCGTGTGTTGTTTTTGCCTCATGGTAATTGTGTGCTTTTTTCCGCAACGTGTAGACGAACCGCTTGACGTTCCAGGTGAAGACTCCTTCCAAGCCGAAGAAGCCGTACCGGGAGACGCCGCCGAGGAAGGCAAGCCATCTTCAAAAACTCAAACCCTTGCCCTACGTTTCTACTTCTTTGTACCATATTATATATCATGCTACTGTTATATCATTTTGGGGATGGGTTTGTATTAGCTTATTAGGTGAAACACCACATACCTTGTAAGCCTACCTATTTGGGAGAAATAAACTAGACACCGATAATCTTGTGGTACTATTACAAGCCTTGCTAAAGAACTAGTGACAACATAATAATTTGGTTAATCTTGCTCCCCCCTAATGTATTGGCATACATCTAAGAAGATGTGATGGCCAAGGTTGTGGTTGTTGGAAACATCGTTGAACATATTCAAAGTCTAGAGGGACTCTCTATAAGTGCCGCCAAAACCTAGTATTACAGTACAACCACAATACTCTGGTATGGGACAGGGCTAGTCGGAAGCTTGCTTATCTTAGTACGGGGATCTTATAACTACATGAGTGAGGTACACGATGGTACCCAGAAGCCGGAATCCTGCCGATGCGTCGGGGGTGTAATACGCTGGACTATATCAGTGTCGGTACGGAACTTTGCCGCACCTCTACTACGATGAAGGCTTGCACGAGGAGCATGACCTTGCACACGGACAGTTCAGGATGTGGGCATCGGGTAGATCACCTGTACTAGGATAGGTAAGGGGAAGACTACGGTCGATTATCCGAAAACCGCATACTGAGGTATGACGAACCGTGGGAACTCCCGGCGGATGTATCGAATGTTGTGGGTAAAGTGTACAACCTCTGCAGAGTGAAAACTATTCGAGTAGCCGGAGTCCACGGTCATGGACAGCTAGTGAGGCCACACTTTGTGGGGAATAGATGAGAAATTCTAAGTACTGAGAATTATGGTTCACGATGATGTTGAAAAGGGTTGGACATGATTTAATCAAATATAAATTGTGGGATTAGAATTTTTCAAGAGTAAAATATTGCCAACTTAACTAATATTGAGTAGTTAGGTTCCCCATGTTAAACCCCACCATATATCCATCCCATTATTTTCTTGTACAAAAATCTTTGTTCCTTTCTTTAGGTGGTTTGCGAGTACTTTGTATGTACTCACGGCTTTGTCCCTGGTTATTCAATCGGCCAGGCTTGGAGGAGCAGGTATTTGACGATGACGCGAATGACGAGTACTAGGATGTGCTACGCTCTGAGCTTTGCCTGTGGATTGTGATGCTGCTATCTATCTTGCTTTTGCTTATTCCGCTGCCATTTGAGCCCGATGAGGCCGTGTAAGACTATGTTTATGTATGACTTTGTATTCGGTACTGTATGAACTTGTGACTGTGATATCCATTGTCGAGTTGTGCGTCATGCGACACTGATCATGGGAGCATGACTGTATGCACAGCTGGCCGCTTCGGACATATAGTCCGGGGTGCCCACAGACTTGGTATCAGAGCCCCTATTCCGACCGTAGCAGCCTAGTTAGAATGGACGATAGATAGGATGGGGGAAAATCAAAAACTATTTTCTAAAATAAAGAGATGGTAATCTGCATAGTATAAAATGCTTACCTCTCTTACCCCTTCTATAGTAAACCAGTTATAACTGTTTTGTTATGTTTAAAATATTGCACACTTGTCATCTAACTTAAACTTATAAAAATTGTAGATGGCTGGAGTTCCGGTGCACCACCTGCAGCTGACTCAGGCTGGGGATACGCTCTTTGCTCAGGATCTGATCGAGCTGCTTCAGCTTGTTCACCGCCCCGTTGCAGAGTTCTGGGCCTACGAGATCTCCGGGAGGAAGGATGTGGAGGCTCGCTTGGTTGTGCGGTGTGCGCTCCGAGGATCAGAGGTTACTCCGCGGTCGGACACCATCGCCTTTGTGTTGTACGCCCGTACTTGGGAGGAGGGTCTGCGTCGAGCTTGTCAGGAGGCGATTGCTCGCATTGTGTGGTTCCACTAGTACGAGCTGAGATCCACGCGGTTCCGTCACTACGGGATGCGCGATGGCGAGGGAGATCCCACTCCCGGCATTCCTCACCCGATCATGGGGGATCACCTGATCGCTATGGAGAAGCACTTGGCTTTGACTGAGGCTCAGCTGGATGAAGCTCGGTTTAAGCACGACTACAACCTCCAGACAGGGGGTCACGCCCACATCGACCCCATCGACCTAGAGTCCCGGGACTGGATTATAGAGGAGCTGCAGGGCCAGGTCGCCCGTCTGGAGGGGAGTAATGAGATGCTGAGGAAGAGGACCAGGTGCCTGAAGTGCAAGTGCGCGGATTTGGAGGACGAGATTGCCGCTCTGGATGATGGCGAGGACATCCGGAAGGAGGATGATGCCTACCTTAGTGTTGACGAGGACCACGACGAGGAGGAGGACGTCTCGAACTCCGAGGATCGTGCTTTCATCGACGATGAGGAGGAGAGTGACGCGTAGGAGGTGTCCCATTGAGTAGTTGCCACTTTTGGGTTTAGTCGTGGCTCGGTTTGATGATGGTGTGGTTGGTTATCTGTAAGACTTGGTTATGTATTAGACTTATGCTATCGTTATGCTACCATGTGCTCATTTGCTAGTTGCAAGTTTATTGTCTATATTATATGTCTTGCTTGTGTATGATAACTAAATTGTTAGGGACTTACCCCCCCCCCCTTGTAGACTAAATTCCCTCTTATCTTATGCCATAACCTCAGGATGTCGAGGCACACCCGCAGCAATCCGAGTGGATCCGGTGATGTGCCACCGCCACCACCCGACCCGAACATGGCGCAACTTCTGCGACTACTGATGGAGGAGCGCCAGGCTGCTCGTGACGAGCGCCAGGCGAACATGGCTGCACTCCAGCAGCTTGTCCAGGCCGCCACCAATGCCAATCAAGGAGGCGGAGGAGCTGGTGGGAATGAGGAGCCCAAGTCTCGGCTCTGAGATTTTCAGAACACCAACCCGCCCGTGTTTTCGCAGACGAAGGAGCCTCTGGATGCTGAGGATTGGCTCCACACCATGGAGAACAACCTTACTGTCGCCGCTGTTGGCAACAACGAGAAGGTCCTGTATGCCACCCACTACCTCGCCGGCACCTCTAGGAGCTGGTGGGAAGGAGTGCGTGCCCGTCTTCCCGAAGGGCAAGTACTCTCCTTGGCGGAGTTCTCCGCCAAGTTCAAGAAGGCGCACATCCCCACCGCACTGATCAGGAGGATGAAGGATGAGTTCCGCCACCTCAAGCAAGGGGGTATGACTGTGGTTGGTTATCTTGACCGATTCACTCAGCTGTCGAGGTATGCCCCGGAGGAGGTGGACACCGAGGAGAAGCGGAAGGATCATTTCTTGGATGGACTTCACGATGAGCTGCAGGTTGTTCTGGTGGCCATGCAGTTCCCTGATCTTGAGTCTCTCGCTGATGCTGCTATTATGATGGAGGGAAAACTCAAGATGGCCGCTGAAAACCGCAAGCGCCGCATGATGCAGCAGGGTGGATCCAGCAGCCCCCGACTGCGTCCGGCACAGCCGCCAAGACCAGCACCACAGCCTCAGAGGAGCCCTTACCCAGCGCCACGCCCCAATGCTCCTACCCGCCCTGTTGGAGTTCCGCGTCCAGCAGGCGGAGTTCCCCGCAACCCTGGAGTGATCTGCTTTGGATGTGGTCAGAAGGGCCACTACTCGACAGAGTGTCCCAACAAGAAGAATGTTGCTCCACGCCCCAATGCACCAGCGCCAGCTAGAGGGAACCCCGGCCGCAGCAATGCCCCACGCGGTGCGTCTAACGCCGCGAAGGGACGTCTGAATCATGTGCAAGCCGAGGAAGCACAGGAGGCCGCAGACGTCATCTTGGGTACGTTCTCAGTTAATTCAGTACCTGCCCAAGTATTGTTTGATTCTGGTGCATCCCACTCGTTTGTTACGACGTCATTTGTGAATAGAAGTGGGATGAGGTCCGAGCCCATGAGGAGGTCCATGAGTGTGCAAATTCCAGGGTCTAGAGTCAAGGCATTTCACACATGTTATGGTGTGCCCGTAGAGATCCAAGGAGTCATGTTTCCGGCAGAATTGATTGTGCTGGGAACAGAAGGGATAGAGGTGATACTTGGCATGAACTGGTTGTCCAGGTACCGAGGTCGGATAGATTGCACAGAGAGGACAGTCAACCTCACCAATGCTGAAGGACTTAGGATAGAGTACTCAGACCTGACCGACAAGACCCGAGCCTGCTGTCATCAGAGTGTCTCGGTGCCATCCCTTGAAGAAGTGAATGTGGTATGTGAATTCCCGGATGTCTTTCCGGAGGAGTTACCCGGTATGCCGCCTGATCGAGATATCGAGTTTATCATCGAGTTAGTGCCTGGCACAGCCCCAATTGCACAGATACCCTACCGGATGAATGCCGAAGAGCTGGTTGAATTGAAGAAGCAGCTGAATGACATGCTCCAGAAGGGACTGATTCGACCCAGTGCTTCACCCAGGGGTTCGCCAGTTCTCTTTGTGGACAAGAGAGACGGCACCATACGCATGTGTGTGGACTACCGTAAGCTGAACGAAGTAACCATCAAGAACAAGTATCCGCTCCCAAAGATCGAGGATCTGTTCGACCAGTTGAACGGAGCCCGAGTCTTCTCCAAGATCGATCTGAGGACCGGATAGCACCAGCTGAAGGTCCGTGAGTCGGACATCCCCAAGACAGCCTTCACGACCCGCTATGGTTTGTTTGAGTACACTGTGATGTCCTTCGGACTTACCAATGCCCCGGCCTATTTCATGAACCTCATGAACAAGATCTTCATGAAGTACCTTGACAAGTTTGTAGTGGTGTTCATTGATGATATCCTGATATATTCCAAGACGGAGGAAGAGCATGCCGAGCATCTACGCTTAGTCCTCGAGACATTGCGAGAGCACCAGCTGTACGCCAAGTTCAGCAAGTGCGAGTTCTGGCTCAAGGAAGTTGGATTTTTGGGACATGTATTGTCAGAAGGAGGAATATCCGTCGACCCTGCCAAGATTCAGTCTGTCATGGACTGGACAGCTCCGACAACTCAGACCGAAGTGAGAGGATTCCTCGGACTAGCGGGATACTACCGCAAGTTCGTGGAAGGCTTCTCCAGCATTGCCCGTCCCATGACCCAGTTGTTGAAGAAGGACCAGAAGTTTGTGTGGACAGAAAGGTGTGAAGCCAGTTTCCAGGAGTTGAAGAGGAGATTGGTATCTGCCCCAGTATTGACTATGCCTGACCTGACCAAGAGCTTTGATGTGTACTGTGACGCATCGAAGATTGGTTTGGGTTGTGTCCTTATGCAAGTGGGCAAGGTGATTGAGTACCTGTCACAACAATTGAAGCCGCACGAGTTGAACTACCCCACCCACGACTTGGAGCTAGCCGCAGTTGTGCTTGCTCTCAAGAGATGGAGACATTACCTGATGGGTCACCGTTGCGACATATACACAGACCATAAGAGCCTGAAGTACATTTTCTCACAGAAGGAGTTGAACATGAGGCAGAGGAGGTGGATCGAGCTGATCAAAGACTATGATCTCGAAATCCATTACCATCCTGGCAAGGCCAACGTGGTAGCAGATGCCCTCAGCCGCAAGCCATGCACACTTAATGCAATGATCAGAGAGACGCAGCCAGCTCTGCACGAGGAGTTCGAGAAGCTGGGTTTGGAACTTGTTACACCCGGTTTTCTGGCTCACCTCGAGCTGACTCCGACTCTATATTGACCAGATCAAGGAGGCACAGAAGGGACACGACAGTATCGAGGGAATCAAGAAGAAGATGCCCCTCGGCAAGGCCCCGAAGTTAACGACGGATGATGAAGGAGTTCTTTGGTTTGATGGCCGATTGTGTGTGCCTGATGTGGAGGAGTTGAAGCTCACTATCCTGAAGGAAGCTCACGATACACCTTACTCCATCCACCCCGGAGGGACTAAGATGTATCAAGGCTTGAAGGACTTGTTTTGGTGGCACGGTATGAAGCGTGAGATTGCCTTGTATGTTGCCAAGTGCGACATCTGCCAAAGGGTGAAGGCAGAACATCAGAGACCTGCAGGATTGCTGCAACCACTCCGAGTTCCTGAATGGAAGTGGGAACAGATAGGCATGGACTTCATCACAGGACTACCGAGGTCGAGCAAGGGTCATTACTCTATCTGGGTCATCGTCGACCGACTCACCAAGGTAGCGCACTTTATTCCAGTCCGAACCACCTATCGAGGAGACCGGCTGGCAGACTTGTACATGTCAAGGATCGTCTGTCTGCATGGAGTTCCGAAGGAGATTGTGTCTGACCGAGGCACCCAGTTTACCTCGAGATTCTGGAAGCAAGTCCAGGAGGCACTCGGCACTAAGCTCACTTTCAGAACAGCCTATCACCCGCAGACTGGAGGCCAGACCGAGCGAGTGAACCAGATATTAGAGGATATGCTCCGCGCATGTGCTCTAGCATATGGTTCCAAGTGGGAGGATTGCTTGCCGTATGCATAATTCTCCTACAACAACAGCTATGAGTCGAGTCTGCAGATGGCCCCCTTTGAAGCATTGTATGGACGGAAGTGCCGCACGCCCCTAAACTGGTCTCAGACCGGGGAAGGGAAGATCTTTGGACCCGATGTTTTGAAGGAAGCTGAGGAACAGGTCCAGTTGATTCTTGAGCGTCTCAAGACCGCTCAGTCCCGTCAGAAGAGCTATGCCGACCCCAAGCGTCGAGAGGTGACTTTTGCAGTTGGAGACTTTGTGTATCTCCGAGTCACCCCATTGAAGGGAATGCAGCGATTCCATGTGAAGGGGAAGTTAGCACCACGATACATCGGACCATTTGAAGTGATAGCCAGACGAGGTCAAGTTGCCTATCAGTTGAGACTGCCAGCAGAACTATCCGATGTGCACGATGTACTCCACGTCTCGCAGCTCCGGAAGTGTCTGGAGGTGCCGGACAAGCCCGATGTTTTCAAGAACATCGATCACCGCACGGTGGACATCAACCAGGATCTCACATACCGCGAGACACCCCTTCGTATCCTGGAAGAAGCCACCCGAGTCACCCGAAAAAGCGCGATCAAGTTCCACAAGGTCCAGTGGACCAACCACACTGAGGAGGAAGCCACCTGGGAACGGGAAGACTACCTCAAGCGCGAGTTCCCGCAACTCTTCACTAGCTTGTGAATCTCGGGGACGAGATTCTTTTTAAGGGGGAAGGTCTGTCACATCCCAACTTTTACTCTTCTTATTAATCTAGTTAACCAAAAATTAGAGCCAACAAAAAAAACAACCTTGCATGAAATCTTAGGTTGTGTTTCAATGCTTGAACTTGTGTGCTTAGGGTTAGTCATGTTGTTGCTTGATGATGCACTTGTGATGGTGATCTTTTTGTGTTGCATGTGCCTAAGATAACCTAGTGACAATGGTTAACCATATATGTCTACCATGCATGCACTTCATCCTTAGTTGGACGGGGACGACGCCCGATCCAGCACGCCCGCTCGCCTGGGCTGCTTCGCCCATGGTGGGCCGACGCCCCACCGCGGCCCAGCGCCTCGGCCCGCGAGGTGAGGCGCCCCCCTTTTGCTTTTTTCTTTTTTTTTCCTGTTGGGCAGGCCCAGTGGCACAGTTTCGGCCCGTTTAGTTTTTTTTGTTTTCTGCTAGGTTTTTCTATTATAATTGGCAGATTATTGTTATATTTTTGCGGTGCTCGTATCTTTTATTCGGTAGCTCGGATCGCGACGTGTTAAACATGAAAGTTTCTTAGAATTTTGTGTAGATTAATAAAATATGCTCTTTTTCCATGTTTGACTTTGTTTACATGTTGTTTACCTGCTAATTACAACTGCTTGCCACTGTAAACTGTTTATTTAATAACTTTTAACCGTTGCTCTGTTTAAAATGTTTCTTATATGTAACTTGACTAGAATTGCATGTAGATTGTGTTTATGCTGCTCTTGCCTGCTAATAAAAATAATAAAATATGTTTAGGGGCAGAACAGTACCAAATGCAATAAATATCGTGGGGTCCGTAATAGTTGCCATGTATAGGTTTTACCCCCCACTTAAATTGACTAGATTAGATAGTTTATTTATGCTTGACCTCTTGCCATGTTTGTGTGCTATGCCATGTTAACAACCTTTGCTCACCTTGTGTAGCTAAACAACTTGAACCATTCTAAATGTGCGGTATCGTCGTGTGTGACGAGTACCTCCACTTAACATGTTAGTAACCGCTCTCGACGGTAGGTGCGATGTCTCGTGTTGCCTTCTTGTTGATGCTTGCTCGTGTTTGCTTCATAGTAATAGATGCTTGCTCGTTGATTGCTTTCCAGTGTTCATCGTCTTGTGTGCTCCCGCGGTTACTCTCGGAGACGGTGCGAGCTTGCGATCAACTACACCTTCGGAACCCGACTTATCAACAGGCAAGGACTATACATTACTTATGATCCATTTTATTTCAACCAGCGGTTTGCATGCTAGTCGAGGATAGGTTTGATGTTTGATCCTACCACATGTTTACATCCTCTTTCAAACCGATACAACCATGTCCCCTCCCAGCAAACCATGTACTGCTATGTTACTATTGCTCGTTGCTCAGCCCCTGCTTAGTATGCATGCTTAGGATGCTACGATGTTACCCTTTTACTCCTTGGTTTGGGATATCACGTTATTATATTGTTGTTGATGATATGATTATTATAATGTTGACTATATTCGACGAATGATGGAAGGTCTAGGCTATCCCGCCCCGACGCTTTGTTCCATTCGAGTCACCTAGGACCCGAGTTCCGGGTATTGGTTTTTAGACTGAGCGTGCCTAACCGCGTGTGGGATTTTATGGGGTCCCCTCTTCTTACCTATCTAGCTTCAAACATTTCTAGTGGTGGCCCAAGCTGGTTTTACCTTTTGCAAACGTGTGTGTGCGAGTGTCGACCTCGCAGATTTTCAAAACAACTCGGGCCAGCGAAGACATAGTTCCTTTGTTGGTCCACACCTGGAAGCTAGGGGGCTGCCCACATCTGTTTGGGTAGCTAACCCGACCTCGTCCAGACGGTAGAGGCCGATTCGAGAGCACGACCGGCTTTTGAGTTGGATGTCGACTCACCGGGGGCCACCCGGATTTGTGCGTTGTTAGTTAGAGGGACCCGTCGTTCCGGATATCTTGGGACTAAATCATAAAATGGTTGCCTATCATGGGTAGCAACTGAGAGAGATGGGCGTGCGTGCGGAGCCTTGTAATGGGAAGTTGGTACACCCCTGCAAGGTTAAATCTTTTCGAGAAGTCGTGTCCACGGTTATGGACGACTTGAGACCTACGTCCTGTTCATAGACAACAACAACTGAGATAATCTTAATATAACTTGATCAACGTGTGTGTGCCTTGACTGCTTCTTCTTCATCGGGATGCGAAGAGGAGGACAAGGATAGGATAGGTGTGATGTTTGCGTAAGTAGTTGATAGCAAGACTTGTTGGAGGCGATTCCTCATTGAATGCTTGGCTTTTTACCTTACTCTCTAGATCATTAGCCACTTCCTAAATGCTAGTGCGGCAGCAACCTCACCACTTACCCCTTCCTTACCGTAAACTACTAGTTGTCCTAGAATGACGAGTGATGAAGTCCTTGTTGGGTCAGTTGACCACTACAGTTGGATGCTGAGTACTTCTGAACTCATGATAATACCCCCAAACTCTTTTCAGGGTTCTTGATCGAATAGGTATGGTGATCGACATTTCACGTGGAGACTCGACGACGACTAGTTAGGCGGATCCCGGCGGAGGTCCTCGACCCCGTGTGGTTATGGGGATCGATGATTTTACCTTTGCCACTAGGCTTTTGATTGTAGTCTGTACTCAGACATGTATCTTCTGCTGTTGTATTGTGTTTAAGGCAGTTGTATGCCGGTTGTATGAGATGTTGTATCCTTGTATCTGTAATGTTGTGATATCATGTTGGAAATCGGGGGCATATGGCTATGTCATATGTCGCGGTGGGACCGATATGTGCTTCGTCCCCGGATCTAGATGGAAACATCTAGATCTGGAACAGTACCGCATATCGGGCCTTACAGATACTGTCAGTATCGTGGATAACGGGTATCCATATCCCCATCTTTGCACGACACTTGATAGACCCCTTGTCGAGTGAACCTCGGTATAGGTTCTGAGGAGTACACCTCAATCCTTATGAAGTAGATTCGACATGAACCTTACCACGGCTCAACATTGGTGGGAAGGACTCTGGGAAGAGCACAAAAGGTGGAACTCATGTTGGCTACGTTGCTAAGCAAAACGCCAGTGATACGTCCCAAACGTATCTATAATTTCTGCTTGCTCCATGCATGTTTTGTGTGACTTTGCCATGTTTTGCTTGAACTTTCATACACTTTTGAGCATATTTGGACTAATCTATTAACCCAGTGCACCCAGCTGCCAGTTGCTGTTTTCTGCTGTTTTTGTATTTCAGGTTTTCCGGCCATTAAAAGTGCTCCAAAAAATCCGGAAAAATCAGATAAAAAATCAGCGACCCGGAAGCTTCCGGAATCACCAAGGCAGCGGAGGGGGGCCACCACCAGGAGACCAGGAGGGTCCCTGGCGCGGCCCCACCCTAGGCCGCGCCAGGAGGCCTCCTGGCTGCCTGGTGGGTCCCCTCGACACCCCCCTCCGCCTATATTTAGCCCTCGGGGTGGAAACCCCTAATATCGATCTCTTTACGGCGATCTCGCCTCTGTACCGCCGCCGCCGTTTCTAGATCGGGGCTGCCTGGAGAAGCTGCCCCGGCACCCTGCCGGGAGGAGGAACCCCCTCCGGGAGACCATCCATGGCCATGGACGCCTCCCGTATGTACTGTGAGTAGTCCCCTTGGACCACAGGTCCGTGACCAGTAGCTATGTGATGTACTTCTCTCCTCTTTGTGCTTCCACTTTCGAGACCTCGTGAGCTGCCTCACATGATCGAGGCACTATTGTAATTTTTGTTGTTGCTATGCTGAGTTTTCCGGGATTTGATGGATTATGAGACTATGTTCAGATTGTGATGAGTAATATATTTGGTTATTCTCTTTTATATTTTGTTCTTGAGTAAATTCTTGCATGTTCTCCGTTGCCGTATTTTACTTTGGCCAAGTGATTTTTTGCAACTCCAAGAGGGAGCGTTATGCTTGATTGTGGGTTCAGCCCCTTGATGTCTAGCTTGAGTGACAGAAACATGAGACTAGGGGATGTGTTGTTGCCACCAGGGATAAAACAACGGTGCTTGTATCCGCGGGTGCAAGTATTGTTTACTTTATGCAAAGTTCTTTTAATGCAGTTGTCTGTTGCTTTGAGTTTACACTTTGGGTGGGATTCACAACTTAATACCAGCGAGATGTTCTGGATAGATATCTCAAGGTGGATGATTCGTAGTAGATGCAGTTGGATTTTGGTCTACTTACCTTGGCGTACTGCCCATTGCTTTTGAGCCCTTCCTTTCTTTGCAGCATAGTTAGCATTGCGGTGCCTTCATAATTCTGTCAATTGCCCAGCTGTGATTTGTTTACCTCGCTAGCACTTTTATCGTCTTTTGGGAGAGAGACATCACTAGTGAAAATCACGGGACCCCGGTCCATCTTCATATCATTGTTTACACCCTTAGTTTATTTCCAGTCTTTACTTTCAGTTGCTACTATTATTATCTCTTGCGTTGATCCTTTGTAAACAACAAGGCCGGAGGAATTGACAACTCCTCTGTACTCGTTGGGAGCAAAGTTATTTGTTTCTGTGTGCAGGTCCACGTCAACCTCGTCTCCATCCGGCAACAATTTCTGCGCCGTTGACACCTTCTTGTATCTCTTGGAGTCCTACTGGTTCGATAACCTTGGTATCTTTATCGAGGGAAATTTGCAGCTACGCTACATCTCACCTTCCACTTGGGGTAACCAACAAGGAGTGAGAGATCCTCACCGTATCAGCCAGCCATGTGATGAGCGTTGTGAACGAGAAGAACACAAAAGGCAATAAGGGGATATCAGTACCCCTACCCCCGGGGAATGGTGTAAGGTCCGCGGGAAGGCGCCACACCGCTCCACTACTAGACCCGATCCGTCAACAAAGACAAATCTACGCTCTATAGTGACTGATACGTCTCAAACGTATCTATAATTTTTGCTTGCTCCATGCATGTTTTGTGTGATATTGCTATGATATAGATACACTTTCATACACTTTTGATAATATTTGGACTAACTTATTAACTCAGTGCACCACAGTGTCGGTTCCTGTTTTCTGTTGCTTTTCTATTTCAGTTTTCCCCCATATTAAAAGTGCCCCAAAAATTCGGGAAAAATAGATAAAAAATCAGCGTAACGGAAGCTTCCGGAAGAACCTGGGTGGGGCTAGAGGGGCACCACCAGGGACCCAGGCGGCCACCTGGCGCGACCTAGGGTCTGGCCGCGCCGGGGGGCGCCTGGACCCCTGGTGGCCCCCCTTCGCCTATATATTCCCCGTGACGTGAAACTTCCGAAAGGAGAACCCTTTTTCGCGATCTCTCCTCTGTTCCGCCGCCGCCGCGCTTCCAAAATCGGGAGCGCCTATATATTGACCTCCGGCAGCTTCCCCTCCACCAGGGACACTTCTCGGATGATCCGTGAGTAGTATCCCTTGGACCATGGGTCCGTGATCAATAGCTATGTGATGTTCTCCTCCCCTCTTCGTTCTTCATGGTTTAGACCTCGTAAGCTGTCCTACATGATCGAGGCACATATGTAATTTTCTACTGTTGTTATGCTGAGTTTGCTGGGATCTGATGGATTATGAGACTATGTTCAGATTGTGATTGAGTAATATATTTGGTTCTTATCTTCTATATTTCTGTTCCTAAGTAATTCTTGCATGTTCTCCGTTGTTGTTTATTGATTTGGCCAAGTAGTAGGTAGTGACTCCAAGAGGGAATGTTATGCTCGATTGTGGCTTCATGCCCCCCGATGACACGCTTGAGTGACAGAAACATGAGTCTAGGGGATGTGTTGTTGCCACAAGGGGGAAAACAACGGTGCTTGTAACCGCGGTTGCAAGGATTGTCTACTTTACGCAAAGTGCTTTTTAATGCAGTTGTCTGTTGCTTTGGGTTTACACTTTGGGTGGGGCTCGCAACATAATACCAGCGAGATGTTCTGGATAGATATCTCAAGGTGGATGATTAGTAGTAGATGCAGATGGATTTCGGTCTACTTACTTTGGCGTACCGCCCATGCTTTTGAGCCTCGTCCTTTCTTTGTAGCATAGTTAACATTGTGGTGAATTTTTTATCCTGTCAATTGCCCAGCTGTGATTTGTTTACCTCGCATATCAGTCTTACCGTATTTTGGGAGAGAGACATCACTAGTGAACATCACAGGACCCCGGTCCATATTCTCATCACTGTTTACACGCTCTTTTATTTTCCTGCTTTTACTTTCAGTTGCTATCACCATTGTCATTATCCCTTGCATTTGATCCTTTGTGAACAACAAGGCCGGAGAGATTGACAACCTCTCCGTACTCGTTGGGAGCAAAGTTATTTGATTGTGTGCAGGTCCACGTCAATTGCGCCGTTGGCACCTACTTATCATTGCCGGAGTCCTCCTGGAGACAAACCTTGGTATCTTCACCGAGGGAAATTTGCCGCTACACCGCATCTAACCTTCCACTTGGGGTAACCAACGAGGATAGACCATCAAGCAAATTTGTGGCGCCGTTGTCGGGGACTCTGAGTGCTAAGACAGGGGAGTTGCACACTATCTTTTACCTTTGCTTCTTAGTCTTGTTAGTTTACCTTTCAGTTTTTATCTTTGTGCCCTATATCAAAAATCACAAAAAATATATTTTCCTTGCTAGTAGCTGTCATTATGGCTGGTCTTTTTTCCTTTGTTGAGACAGAGGTTCTCACCTTTAAACAAAAAGGTGGAGAAAGTTTAAAAGATGCTTGGTATATAAATGATTCTCAGAAAAGAGCCACCAAGAAGCAATCCACTACTATCTTACTTAGAAATTTTTATGTTGGAATTACTCCTTGGAATAGGTTTATTTTCGATACTGCTATCAATGGGAATTTCCTAGAAGCCCCAATTTGGGAATCTCTTAATGTTATTGAAAATCTTGTTGGAAATCTCCCTGTTGCTAGCATTCAAGAGGATATCACTCTAGTTCACATTTATGAAAAAACTTGAAAAGATGGAACTAGAAATACCAAGCATAAGTAGGATAAATGAGTTGGATCGCAACATTCAAGGGAATTTGAATAGACTTGATAGCTCCATGCAAAAAATTATTAAAACTTTGGAGACCATCAAATTCCATGATTTGAATCCTTCTAGGATAGATAAGATTGAGAAATCATTGACACTTTGGGAAATACTTTCTCCTCAATCAACCCAAAAAGGGTAGAGACTCCGGCAAAGAAGGAACCTAAGTTCAATTATGTCCCTAAGGTTCCTCGACCCAAAAATAATCCACCTAGTGCCAAAGTAGTTGAAACCGTGAAAACTTTAGAAGAAATACCCCTTTTTGATAAATTTATAAATGAAACTCCCATTGATTTTTCGCCTTTTGGTTTATCCCCTAGAAGCATCTTTATTAGGCCTTTATTTGAAAGACCTCTTAAGACTAGTTGTACAATTGAAGAGATTTTTGATGATCTTGATGATGGATCAATTCATACAACTTGATCTTGCTTTATGCCTAGCTTAAAGGCGTAAAAGAAAGCGCTTGTTGGGAGGCAACCCAGGATGTTTTTTAATTCTATTTTTAGTGGTCTTTGTGATTTTTACTATTGTACTAACATCATTGTATCTTTATTTTCAAGCTTTGTGCCAAGTTATAGCCTCTTATGACAAGGGAAGCAAAAGCTGTGACATGCTGTCCAGAAAACATATTATTGTCACAACCCTACTCTTGGTATGTGCTTTTATTACTAGAATAATTGCATCATGTTTAAATTCTTGGTTTAAGAATTGGGGATTTGGAAAAAGCCTCAAAAAGAATTTTAAATAAAAGGCCAGATAAAAAGTTTTTCCAAAATTCCTCCAAACAATTTTGAAAAGTCCTATAAATGAGTATGATCATTTTAAAAATGATTTGGAGTCAAACCCATGCTCATGGATTTTTCAAATATTCAAACAGAGGCTTGAAAATTAAATTTAAATGCTATTTGAATTCCAAAAATCTCCAAAACTTGGGAGTGGCTAGTACTATGTCACATATGTCCAAGATAAATATTTGGGGATTTTTAAAAATGCTTTGGTATTTTTTCCAGAGCAAAACAAATAAAACAGAAAGCAGAAAAAGAAAAAAAGAACAAAAGGCCGAAGTCACTTACCTGGCCACCTGGCCCAGCAGAGGAGGCCCAGCCCAAAAGGGCAGGGTTGTCTTCCTCCACTGGCCAGGCAGGCAGGCAGGACGCCGGCGAGCCCGGCATGACCGCCAGCGAGCTACCTGCTTGCCTCCCTCGCCCTTATCCGCGCCGTGGAGCCCTGGGCTTCTTCCCCCTTCCATTTCCCCCTCGCCTAGACCTCCTCCTCTCTCTCCCGTGCGTTCCCGCAAGAACCCGAAGTTCGCCGTCGCCGCCGTCTCGCGCACACGTGGCCACCGTGCCCCCCTCGCCGAGAAAAGCTGTCCAGGAGCTCCGCCTCGTTGTCAGGCTCCTCCCCGCCGAGCCAGTCGTCTCCGGACGCCTCCTACGCGACGCCCGGGTCGTCGTCCTCCGCTGCGGCCGCCGGACCTCGCCGTCAAATTCGTCGCCGACGCCGCCCGTTTGCCCTCCCCGACCACCCAGTTGTGCTCACGGTGAGCTCACGATCTGTTTCCCCCTTCTCGCGCCTCTCCCCGTGCGTCGTCGCCGTTTTCCACCCGAGCCCGAGCACAGCCGCCGTGTCCCCTCGTCGCCGGCGTGGCTCCAGGCCGCCTCGAGGTCGCTGGCATGCCCAAGTGGGTGCGCGAGGCCATGGGCTTCCTAACGGTGCCTTGGCGTGGCCTCCCGTGGCCGGAGCCGCCGTCCAGAGCGGGCGCCGCCGCCTCCAGTGGTCGCCGGCGGCTAAACACCGGCAACTTGGTTAATTAGGGGGCTAACTGTAACAGCCCACATGTAATAAGCTACCAAACACCATGTAATTTTACTTCCTCTATTGGACTTGTAACTTGTCATGGTGGATGTTGTTGAGATTTCATGTGATGATCTTGAGTTGCATTGGATTTGGAGTCAAATGCTTTGTGATCAGGGGTGACCCATGTGGTGCATTGGAGTTATTGTTGGATTTGTTCTGCTCACATGGCATCTCTTCTCAACCTCATGTTTGGCATAGCCATTTCATTTGTCTTGGCCATGATTGTCAACTTTTCAAAATCCTTTTACAACATTCAAAAACAGTAGCCCTGGTTCAAAGTGGATTTGAATTCAAAAAGGGGCCACATTTTGTTGTTGCAAAAATTGGTCAAACAATTTTGAAAAATCTAGAAAAATGCAAGGATTAAGAATTTCAAGTTCATGAAATTTTGAACCTTCTGTTTTCTCCTCAAAAACTCCCCAAAGACCTTTTCTATTTAATTTTAAATAGAATTTGGTGCTGTTTTACTTTGGGTGATTTTTCCCTGCATGCAAAATTGATCAAACCAATTTTGGATGTTCAAGTTCGTTTTAAGGGGTATTTTAAAAATATTGTGGTATATTTTTAATTACCCTTTTCTTTTTTTTCTTTTTTTTTCTCCACTGCTGTTCATTTTAAATGGACAGAGGCCTGGTCCTCCTTCCTTTCCTTCTCCAGCCCACTTGGGCCGACCGATTCCAGCCCAGCAGGGGGGCAACGCTCTGTTTTTCTTTTTCTTCCTCTCTCCCGCTGACCGCCCGGGCCCGCTTGACAGCGTCTTCCTCCTCACCTTTCCCCCTCCTTTTCCCGTCGTCAGACCAGGACGGAGAGGAGCTCGGCGTGGAGCCCTCTCGCCAGCCTCTCCTCCTTCCCCCCTTAAAGCCAGGGCTCCGCCCCCCCTCGCAAACCCTAGCTGCCCCGTTCCCCTCCTCAATTTTGCCCGCCGCCGCCGCCATGGGAGGAGCCGAACTCCCCTGTTTCTCCGGTAAGTCGCCGGAATTCGGCGTCGTGGCGATCCGTGGGTGCCCGTGCTCTCGTGTCCGTGGTTCTTGACACCCCGGGCGTTCCGTTTTCTCCCGCAGGCCGGAGCTAGGAGCTGTACCTCCCTGCCGCCGTCTTCCTCCCGCCGGGACGTCGTCTTCCTCAACGTCGACCTCGGCGAGCTCGCGTCCGCCTCTGCTGTTGTTTCAAGATCGGCCTTGACACCCCTAGGTGAGACGAGACGCCCTCTTCCTCCTGTTGTGCTCGTGTAGCACGCCGTCGTAATCGTGTGTAGCGCGCCCTCTTTCGTCTCCGTCGCGTAGTCTCCGCCGTGCAGCTCGAGGTCGCCGTGTCCGTGGCGTGCCCCGGGCGTGTGCGCGCGTGTCCGTAGGTGTCCAGCGCGTGCGTTTGGCGGCCAAGGCGAGACCTTTGCTCGCGTAGAAGCCGTAGCCGCCGCTGCTGCTTGCTATCTGAAGTGGCAGTCGCCGCCGGGAGTTTCAGAGGAACCGCGCGTCGCCGTCGAGGAGAGTTAGGCCGAGCCTTTTCGTGGAATCGCAGAGGGATGTTCAGGCTCAAGCCTGAACACCATAGCCCCGCCGCAGGAGACCTGTACGCGAGGCGCGGTTCACCCAAAGTTCGCCGGAGCAGCAGTTGTAATCTTAAGAAGCCGTCGCCGCTCGTGTGAATCTTTGACGATTCCGACGAGTCCAGTAGAGGAGGGCGACCTTGTACTGCTCCGTGCTGTAGAGGAAGCTGCCCCCGTGAGATCCCGGTGCGTGGCGTGGCAGGAGGTGGCCAGAGTCGCTCGTGAGCTTCACGGGAAGTCGCCGCCGTCGTCGGGTTCAGAAAGGGCCATGCTTTTCTTCAGAGTTGATCAGTAGGGGAGGTTGCTTCACCTTGCTGTGTTGCTGCCTTCGTTCAGATGACTCGCAGCAGCGCAGTGGCAAGGGAGCTGGGCTGGTGTGAGGGGCGTCGTGGGTTCGAGTCCCAGCCGGCGCAACCCTCCTTTTTTTGTTTGTTTCCTTTTGTTTTGTCGCTTGGGCCGTGGAGTAGTAGTGGCCGTGGGCCTGGTCCACCTGGGCTCGACCCTTTCCATTTCTTTTTTTTATTCCGCGCTGCGTGTGGGCTCAGTGTAGTTGGGCCCGAGTAGCCGAGGCTGGCCCATGGGGCTAAGTCTTTTGCTCCTTTTCCTTTATTTTTCTTTTTCTGGTTTAAATTCAAATTTGAATTTGAATCCAAATTCAAATCTGAATTTGGCCATCTTTGCAAACAGGGGCATCCCAGATGTGAATTTGGGGTAGCTTGAGCTACTGATCATCATGGTGGGGTGCATTTTGCATTTGGCCCCTCTAAAAATTGGAGCTTAGTCATTATGCAATTTAACCCCTGTAATTCTTTGATTTTTGTCAAGTTTGTTCAAACTTAAGTTTGGCCATGCCATATATGGATTTTGGGTAGTTTTGCACAAGGAGTTGCCTGGTGATGATGATGAAATCATTTGAATCTTTTTCAAAATGCATGTAGTGCAAAATTGCACTCAGCCCCCTGAAATTCAGTTGAATTTGCTACTGCCCTTGCAAAATTTAAATGGGGACATATCATATATGTTTTTGGGGTGTTTTTCTGCAAGGATTTCAACAGTGATGTCCTCATGATGTTTAGTGCAACTCATGAAATCAAGGTGTGGTCACCTGATCCAAGAACATTCAGATCTTTCTGCTTACAACATTTTCAACTTCAGTGCATCTGAGAATGTTGTTCATCTGATCTTTTCAAATCTGTTCCATGACATCTTTTTCTCAAGCCAGCCCTAACATATTGTCATATGCAATGTGGCTAGATTCCAACTGTTGTTGCACCTTCTATGTGTCAATTCCACCGACACTACTCCGTCTTCGGAATCACTATTTATTTTCACGTTGTTTAATTCTTGCAATTGTTTTTGTTGATCATGTCATGCTAGCATGCTACTTACACCTAAATTAAGGCTTAGACCAAAGCCATTACAATGTAAATAAATGCATATGAAGTTGATGACTTGTCGTCGTCACCTTCATTTAAACTTGACTAGACAGGGTCATACCCTATCAATAAAACTTGAACATGCCATCCTTGTTTGAGTTGCATCCGTTGCTTACTTGTGTGTTTTCCTTGCCGGTATTCTTACGTTAGCACCCGAGACTGACGAGGAGAGTTACGTGGAGCTGTCCGACACCGAGCCCGAGGGTACCGTGGGTGCTGCTTCGACTACCTTACCAGGCAGGGGGAGAAACTGTGTCATTACTTTATAACTTTCTGCTCATGCCTAGCTGTAGACATAGAACGTTGTTGTTTGATCCTATCTACTTTATATGCCATGCTTAAAACCATACAGCCATGATCCCCACATCCCTGCAAACCATTGTACTGCTAAGTTACCGCTGCTCAGCCATTGCTTAGTATGGATAGAAAACTTGCTGCCTACCCTATATATTTATGGTTGGGATATCATGCTATAAAAGAAGTTGGTTGATATTTATTATTGTTAAATGATGTTAATTATATTCGACGAAAGGTGGAAGGCTAGACTATCGCGTCTGGTGCTTTGTTCCATTTGAGTCACCTAGGACCCGAGTTCCGGGTATTGGTTCTTTGATCGAGCGTGCCTAATCGTGTGAGGGGTTTTATGGGGCCCCCTTGTCCTACCTACCTAGCTTCGTACAATTCTAGTGGTGGCCCGAGCCGATTTCCATTTGCATCGTGTGTGTGTTGGTTGGTACCCCAGCAGTTTACAAAACAAACCGGGCCAGTGGGGCATGGTTCCCTGTTGGTCCACCTGATCAGCTAGGACCCGGTCTCATAAGAGAACTAACCGGTAGTCCGACCTGCGTCATATGGAAGAGTCCGATCCGAGAGCGTGGCCAGCTTGAGGGTTGGGTGTCGACTCCCCGGGGGCCACCCGGAGTTGTGCGTTGTTAGTTAGAGGGACTCTGACGTTCCGGAGTTTCAGGCGCTTACCTAGCCAAGTGGAAACCGGGCGTACATGCGACGTCTATAATGGACAGTTGGTACACCCCTGCAGGGTAAATATTTTCGAAAAGACGTGTCCGCGGTTATGGACAACTTTGAGCCTACGTCCTGTTCATAGAAGAACATCAATTATAATCATGCTATAAAACTTGACAAACCGTGTGCGTGCCTTGGTTGTCTTTCTTCGTCCAGGGGGACCGAGAGAGAAAAGAGGTTGTGTTATGTATGCGTAAGTAGGTGGATAGCCGACTTATGACACGTTGTCAACGTAACTTCTTGGATCTCTTCTCTCTTCTGATAGAACGAGTAGCCACCATGTCTGCTAGTACGGCTGCAACCTGTCTATGTCTTTACCTTTCCTGTAGCGTTAGTTATTCCGTAATGACATGTTCTCACCCCCGTTTACATTTCTGTCTTTACCGCTTTGCCTGATCGGCCGCTGCAGTGGACTACTACCTCGACCCGAGCACCGGACGTTACTTCGTGGAGGTGCCCCCGGAGGATGACGACGAGTACGAGTACCTCGACCAGTAGGATCTTATATTTGGGTTCAGACGTTCCCGTGGGTGGATATTTATGTGTAGCCCTCTCTAGGGCAATTTGGTTCTTGACCGTATTCGGTCCCTATTATGCTCCCGCTTGATGTATTGATGAGTTGTACTCAGATGATGTTGTATTATTAGACAGTGGTGTTGTATGCCCTGCTTTATTTATCTATCTATATGTATTTCTGTCTCGTAGAGTTATGCTTTATATACCTGTTGTCGAGAGTCCGGCAGCGACACGAGTGCGAGTGTCGTGCGCCGGTGGCGTCTGATGCGCTTCTAACTCCGACCGGACGCGAAAGCGACTAGTTAGAGTTAGTACCGCATCGGGGGCCTTACACTAACCCCCTGATTAGTTAGGCCTTAGGCCACTGACAGGTGGGGCCAACCCTCTCTAATTTAAATCAAAATTTAAATAAACAGAGGAGTTTAGCCCAGTCTCACTGACAAGGATGGCCCACTGGTCAGCCCCCCCTGCGTCATGATGACGTCAGCCGTGCGCAATAAATCCTTTTCTTATTTAACAGAAAATCCAGAAATTCCAGAAATTGATTAAATCTTTGAAATTCAATAACTTTTAAACCATAACTCCAAATCAAACAAATAATATATGAAAAATCATCAGAAAAATGCAAGGATTCCAAATATCATATTTTCATGGATGAAAAACACATCTATGATGATGAACCAGTAGCATTTAGCTATTTGGGTTATTTGGAATAATTCAAAATAAATGTTTAAATCATTTCAAATTAAATCTTTGCAATGCCAACCTTATCACATGAACATCAGAGGCATATCATACACATGACCACATGGTTTACCATATCCAAACATTAGCAAATGCAACTTTGGCTAATTTGAACAACATTTGGAGTTTGAATTTGAATTTCTTATTCAAATCAACTTCAATTAACATGTGACAATTGAACCTAGATCACATCAGTACCATGCCATGTTTCATTCTTGAATGTGCATTGCAATGTGATGTTTATACTTTGTTGTCTCGGTGTTTGCTTCTTCTCGATAGATCCATCGCCGGACGTAGTTCCTGTTTCTTCGAAGAGTGGCACCCCCGAGTCTCGACAATAAGGCAAGCAAACCCCCTTTGATCATATCTATAAAAACCCAGTTTCCATCTTGTTCTCTTATGCATGATTAGGTGATTCACATGTTACCGTTCTATCGCTAGTTGAACCCATCCTTTGCATGACCTATCATTGCTGCCATAGTATTAAGAAAACCTCAACCTAGCAGATACAAGTTTGTTTGTGTTCATCATGCGGCCCTTCATCCATGTTATGCTATGCCATGCTAGAGTTGTTTGCAATGAAGTTGATCCATCTGGGTGATGTATCGGGATGGTAGTGAACACATGCAACAAGGTGGTAACGTGTTGATGAAGTCACCCTAATATAAGTGAACAATGAGAGGTTGTGTAGGAGTACACAAGGGGTTGTCTCATTTACACTGCCCTAGGCCCCGAGTTCTTGTGTTGTGATCCAAGACACAGATTACTACCACATGTTGGGCTCATTGACCCCTCTCGACCTATTAACTCACCCCGACTAGGGTCCAGGATTCGCATGGGTTAATTGTTATTCTATTTGCTTTCATAACGTAGCACAGTTTTAGGCAAGCGCAGCACCATCCGTCGAGGTGGGCTTGTCGGACCGTCCATACATCGTCTGGGTCCTGAACGGAAACCCCGGCCGGATTCCCGATTGGGGTACAACTCAGATAGGCGATCCCCTGGACTAGAGTTGGAGCCGTGAGGTAAGTGTCGTGGTACTATCCTCTCCGACACCGCTTGAAGGTGACGAGTTCTAGGCGATAAGTGGTGGCTATGTATGTGAAGAAGTACACCCCTGCAGGGTTAATGAACTATTCGAATAGCCGTGTCCGCGGTTATGGACTACTTGGAGATCTTTACTTGATTATTAGACAACTCAAATGGATACTCTAAAAATCGCAAGATAAGTGTGAGTGCTTTGGGTTGCTTCCTCGTGGGGAAGTCGAGGAAGGATCCATGGTTGTGTATTGAAGTGGTGATCAAGATTAGATGGACTCGTGTGCGCCTCTCATCTCAAATCTATGTAGTCGTAGTACAGGATAGCCAAGTCAAAGCTTTCTGCAACGAATGTCTTGGTACATCTTGGTACTACCAGGGTGAATCGACAAAGCGGTATCATGAACTTCTTTCATGACATCGGGGGCGTAGTTCAGGTTGGGCCTGTTTATGGGGACCACTAGCCGACCCTTGAAGTACAACGTACCATCCTCGGCAATAGTGAAGGATGAGGGCTTTCCACTCTCGACATACCTCTTAATCTTCTGAATGTCAGAGTCATATCTATGTGCAAACTTCATGCGGTTGTATAAGTCTGGTTTGATAACCAGGGAATTCAGATGGCCCTGAGGAACAATCTCGATGTTTAGTTTGTGGAGCTCTTCATATAGAAGTGGCTGTTGTAGTTGAACTTCAAGTTCACTACAATAGGCTTTGCGGCTTAAGGCATCGGCCATCACATTAGCTTTGCCAGGAGTATAATGAATATCCATGTTGAAATCGGCTTTTGTCTCGAGCCATCTCTGTTGGCGGAGATTTAGGTCTGGCTGAGTAAACAAGTACTTCAGGCTTTGGTGATCGGTGTAGATCTCGCAACGATTACCAACGAGGTAATGTCGCCACAGCTTCAATGCATAAATAACTGTTGCCAATTCGAGATCATGCGTTGGATACTTATCTTCGTGAGAATGCAACTGACGAGATCCATAAGCAATCACTTTGCGCTCTTGCATTAGGACACAACCTAATCCTTGACGAGACGCATCGCAGTATGTCACGAAGTCCTTCTTGGTATCAGGGGGAACAAGCACTGGGGGAGAAGTGAGCTTGTCCTTGAGAGCTTGAAAACTTTCCTGGCATTTGTCTGTCCACTCAAACTTAACGTCTTTGTGAAGCAGATTAGTCAGAGGCTTGACAATCTTGGAGAAGTTCTCGACGAAACGGCGGCAATAGCTGGCGAGTCCGAGGAAACTTCTGACTTGCTTGACAGTCCTGGGAGGAGTCCAGTCAAGAATAGCCTGAATACGTTCTGGGTTTACGGCAACGCCATCCTTTGAAATCACATGACCAAGGTAAGTTACTTCGGGAAGCCAGAATTCACACTTAGAATACTTAGCATAGAGTTTGTGTTCTCGAATCTTTTCCAGTATAAGACGAAGGTGTTCAGCATGTTCCTCTTCATTCTTGGAGTATACCAAGATATCATCCAGATAAACCACGACGAACTTGTCGAGGTATTCCATGAATATATAGTTCATCAACCGAGAGAAAGTGGCTGGGGCATTGGTCAGGCCAAAAGACATGACGGCATACTCGTATGAACCATAGCGAGTAATGAAAGCGGTCTTCGGGATGTCCTCTTCACGGACCCGGATCTGATGGTAACCCAACCTCAAGTCGAGTTTTGAGAACACCGTAGATCCAGCAAGTTGATCATATAGATCGTTGATCCGAGGAAGCGGATACTTGTTCTGAATTGTTGCCTGGTTGATAGGTCGGTAATCTTGGACCAAACGGTTCGTGCCATCGCTTTTCTTGACAAAGAGCGAAGGTGCTCCCCAAGCAGAGGAACTGGGGCGAATGAATCTTTTCTGAAGTGCCTTGTCGATTTCCTCCTTAAGTTCAAGGAGTCCATGTGGCGGCATCTTGTAAGGACGCTTGGCAATAGGGACGGTGCCAGGCTTCAAGTCGATGACGAATTCGACATCTCTGATCGGGGGAATTCCCGACAGTTCTTCTGGGAAGACGTCGAGAAAATTGCGAACGACTGGAATGTTTTCGATCCCTTCGAGAGGTGCAGCGTTCAGGGCATTCAGAGCATATATCTGGTTCTCGGCATGTTGAATCATCTGGGCTGAATAGTAGACTATCTGGCCGGAGGGGTGCGTGAGCCGGACTTCCTTAACGTCACAATCGATGCGAGCCTTATGTGCTCTCAGCCAATCCATACCAAGAATTACGTCTATGGTAGTTACCTTGAGGACCATGAGCGACGCAGGGACCACTAATCCTCCAATTTCAATACGGTTGTTGTGGGCTATCATCGAGGTCTCCCACTTGGATCCTGGAGAACTGACCAACAACGGAGAGTACATGCGCTCCAATGGTAATTCTTGCTTGAGTGCAAATGCCTCAGACACGAAAGAATGTGATGCTCCTGAATCAAACAGAACAGAAGCTGGTACTGAATTAACAAGGAGGGTTCCCATCACGATAGTCGGATCCTTTCTAGCCTTCTCAGCATCAACATGATTGGCATGGCCCTGTACAACAACAGACGGCTTGGTATGGGTGTTTTTGAAACGACGGATTCGACAACTCTTCATACGACCAACAGGGGGATGTGACGCATCCTGAGACTGAACCGGGCGACAGTTGACAGCACGGTGACCTGGTTGCCCACACTTGTGGCATAAGCCATCATTCTGGGGAGGAGCCATAATATTGGGCTGTTCAGTCGGAATCGTTAGCTGTCCCGGAGGCGGAGGCAGACGAGGTGCAGCATAAGACGGCCTTGGCGTTGGTGCAGGCCGGTGAAAAACATTGTGCGGGAGATAGACTCGAAGTTTCTGAGCAGGCCGACCCGAAGATGGGCCAGCATCTCGAACACGCTTGAGCGAGTCATGGTGCTTAGTCAAAGCAGTTTCGACTTGGAAGGCCTTGCTGACAAGGGTCGCAAAGTCCGCACAATCATGAAGGACAAGTGCGAGCTCTATTTCAGGATGTAGTCCTTCTCGGAATCTCTCCTGTTTGCGAGCGTCGGTGGCGACGTCTCTCTCAGCATAGCGGTACAACTCAAGGAATTTCCTATGATATTCATCAACACTTGTATGGCCCTGACGGAGTTGGTGGAAATCCTCCTTCTTCTGGTCCATCAGACCTTGAGGAAGGTGCCATGCACGGAAGGCTAACTGGAATTCTTGCCAAGTGGTTACATTTCCATCTGGCAACACAAGCCAGTGGCTTTCCCACCACTGAGCAGCTGGACCCCTCAGATGATACGTCGCAAAGGTGAGGTAACTGGCAGGGGCAACAACAGCTGACTCCATCTGAAAAGCAATATCACGGAGCCAATCATCGGCATCCATAGGATTTTCTTAGCTGCAAAAGGTGGACGAACTGAGGCGCACGAACTCCTGCAGTGTTATTGGGGAATTCTGAGTTGAAAGCTGGGTCATTACTCCGGCCATAAACTGACGGTTCAGATCAAACTGTTGCAGTACTGCGACCATATAAGGTGGAGGTGGGGGATCGTCAGCCATCCTGCCTGAACAGCAAAGGTTAGTTCAGACAAAGCGTTTGCAAGGATAAGAAGTCATACATGATGTAGTATGAGCAATGAACGAGAAGTGCAGTAGATACACAATAGTAGTCATATAGACATACAGATCTTTGCACACAGTCGGTCAAAATCGAACAGCGTAACGTCGTAGAAATTAAGGAAAAATGACTCATTAGGCGGCGCGTAGACCGCGGTAAGGATTACACGACGCGACATAGATTTCACTATGTCAATCACGCCGCAAGAAAACTGTTGGGCACATGAGTTAATGCCAGAGGACGCGCGGCCTGCCCAGAATGAGAATGGGATCCGCGGTCCGGGACCTGGGGTAGAACTCCTGCGACACGACTCAATCAATGGGGTACGCACCAAAACGCCGGGTGGAATCAATAGAACGCGATCCTAATGTCAGAGTTTGTAAAACTTACCAGCAAGGATAAGAGAGCAGATTCCCAGAGCATAGGTACGAAGAAAAGGATCCTAATACCATAGATATCACACGTAGTGACATCGATGTGGGCCCGTAAGCCAAATATTAAGTTAGCAAAATAGTTTTTCAAAGTCTAGACTCAACTTAGACCAGGTAGTGGTTGGGTGGCTTCCTACAGGCAGTCGGCTCTGATACCAACTTGTGACGCCTTCGATTTACGATCATGTACAGTAATCATAGATGCATGGTACATGATCGAGATCAAGGTGCCACGGTGAGAATATAACAGCACAACACTAAACACAAAAGGATAAACCAATATATTACAATGAAGGGGGTCACAAGGACCCGAATACAAAGTCATACAAACATAATGTCTGAGTACAGACATAGTTAGTCAAGTTTTGCCTTAAGAAGGCTAGCACAAATAACATAAGAGGTACAGATCGAAAAGGCGAGGCCTCCTGCCTGGGATCCACCGAATTACTCCTGGCCAACGGAAACTCGACGTCGTAGTAGACTCCTCCTGGAATCTCCTGCTCCTGGGCCCCAAAGTCGACTGCAGCGGCCGATCAGGCAAAGCGAAAAGGGGAAATAAAGCAAAGGTGAGTATCTAGTATACCCGCGAGTCTTACATCCGCTACTAAGCATTTATGCATTGTATCAAATGGAAAGGGGAGGCTATATATATTGGACTGCAAGATAGAAATCAGAATAAGGATAAGAAGCTAGGCCTATCGAAGACTAGCATCTTCCGACGAGTCTTGCAGCATGAGGTAAGAATCAGCCAACAGTTAATAGCATGAATGTAATAACAATGCAGCAGAAGTTGCTGCAACATTGTATAATAGTAAGTTGTAATAAGTAATAATAATAATGCCTCCGAGTTCCCTTCCTCGACTCCCTGCGAGGAAAAGAAATCGGAACCAACAGTTTAATAGTAGTAGTTTGTAGTAGTAGGCTCTGGCTTCAACATAAAGCGTCCTATTACCGTGGACACGGCTATTCGAATAGATCAAACTCCCTGCAGGGGTGCACTACTGTTCAGCCTGCACGCTTGGATCTCCAGGGTGGCGTACACCTTGTTAGGGAATGCCCCACCGAGGCTATCCGACACATCGAGGCCCATCCTACGGCTCATCAGAGAGGTCCCCGCCGGTCTACAGTCCTAAGCGCAAGGGGGTCTTGGACCGTCGCCCCTCACCCTACGGGTCGTTGTGTGCCAGGTGATTCCACACAACTCTTCCAGGATGCGGATCGACCTAACCACAATGATGAACTGGACGTCTTTCAGAGCTTTCGAACGAGACCACAACGCGGAGGGCCCACACCGTAACCCCACGTGAAGGTAGTGCGTACATGCCTTTGCAGCCTCTCAAGTCATCCACCTGAACCTTTAAGAAATTTATTGTTATCTGTCGGGACAACCGTTATCGTTGCCCCTTTCTCGGTGAGTCGCGGACAACGACAGCAGTCAGGTCCACCAGTAACGTCGGTGCCTGCCCTGTCGTCCCACCAACTCGTGCGGTTACCAACAAGGTGAACCGTCTCCTTACCTTGTCTCGCGTTTGCTCTTGGTAGAGCTCGACTTTCGTACAACAGGAAATCCTTCGGCCACGAACAGTACCAGGCCCGCCGCACACCGGTGGAATACACCTGACCTGTCGATCCGCTAAGATAACCTGCGCGGGCACCGTTGGGTCACACGACTCCTTACCTGTAAGGACAACCGTAGTTTAGTACCCTAGGACGGCTATAATGAGTCAACAAAGAGTGGAGTACAAGGATTACTCCTCGATAGCTCACACTTGATGTGGCTCGGCAGAGCCGGGGTAGGGGCCTGAAGCGGTGTCTGCTCTGAACCGTACCTGTAGCAGTTGTAATATGTCGTATCCGCATTCACTCCTAGAGTGAACACAACCCACTATCTAATCCTATTGACTAACAATGCGCATGGTTTGCTGCTGAATATAATGTATATAAAAGGCAGCATAGGATCAAGGAAGGTACATCAAGGGGTGACAAAACAGGCTATGCAATTGAATAGGATTGTAACGTAGCAGCAGCATATTCCTAGTGCAAGAAAAGTACGGAAAGATAGGCGATATCTGGGGAAGAGAATGGATCTGCTTGCCTGGAAGCTCGACGGTAGAGGTACGGTCGTCGACGAAGTAGTCGATCACAGGGGCATCAGCAGCGGACGTCGAGACTACCGGACAATAAAAGGGGGGGGGAGAAACAATAAATACACAACAATAATAGCAATACAAATACAAGACATGACATATGAAATGTTAACGATGCTCTAACATTGTACGATACACGTAGCATGGAGCGGGAATTCATCCGTGGATGGACTGTCAGCTCCGGGTGATTACCATACAGGGTGTCCGGAGGGGGAAGGTATCATGCCGGAGGTGTCATGGACATCCGACAAACAGGTGAAGGGTGTATCCGTCTTAGTTGATCCATTCTGAACAACTTTCGTGTTCAGAATAAATTCATCCGGAGAGTTTTACGGTATCGGCCAATTATCGGACAGACGGCCCGAAGGGGGGATGTCGATGTTCGTTGTGTTAGAGGGGTGTGGTGGGTATCCGGATAGCGTATTCGTATTCGCTATATTTTTCTGATCAATTTTCATGTATAAAGTTTTTTCATCTGATACACGGTTTAAAAGATATTGATTTTTGAGGTTTAAATCAATTTTAAATCATTTCCTGGATTTCTTTTATTAATAAAATAGCAAGATTATCCACAGGTTCTAGTTGACTGGTCAAAGCTGACAGAGGGGACCCACCTGTAAGGTTGACTGGTCAGCTGACCAGTGGGTCCCACATGTCATTGACTTAGAGGCTAACAAGGTTCATTTTAATCTAACAATTAATTATCAGGGGGGCTCCACATGTAAGTCTAACAGGGATATTTATCTTAACCGTTTTTCTTTTAACTTAACCCTAATGGCCTAGGGCCCACAAATCAGTCACAGGGGTTATTATTATTATTTCTTAAAACAATAATTAGGGGGGCTAATTCCCCCAGTAGTTTAGTTCGTGGCTAAGCCACGGCATGCCCACGCCGGCAACGGCAGAGGCACGACAAGGCCGCTCTGGCTAAGGGGCACAGGGCGAGTGGGCGGGGCGTGGCAGCGGTGAGCTGCGCGGCGAGGTGGTGCCCGCGCGCACGGGAGCGGCGACTGGCCAGGGGGCGCGTGGTCGCTTCGGTGAGGGCGACCGTGGCGAGGGTGTGCGGGAGCACGGCAGCGGCGTCGCGCGCGTGCGCGTGCCGTGCGTGGCTGGGAGCGTCCGGGGCGAGAAGGGGGCGGCCAGATACACGTCGAGGGCGCGCCCAACCAAGGCGGCCTTGGCGGCGACCCCAGGCACGGGATGGTGTCCATGGGGGCCAATTCGATAGGGAGAGGGAGGGAGCGGGTGCGCAGCTCACCGCGGTGGCGTTGGGGAGAGGTCTGGGAGGCCGGGGAGGGTCACCGGCGACGAATCGCTCGCCGGAAATCCCACGGCGGCCGGAGCTTCCCGGGACGCAGGCGTCGCCTGCAAGGCACCTGGGCTCGAGATTCTTCGACGGGGAGGAAGAGGGCGACGTCGCGGATCCCTTGGACAGTTCGTCGCGGCCCGACGAGGCCTCCGGCCACGTCGTCGGTGACTGCGCGGCCACGGCCGTGACGGGCGAGCGCGGCTGCGAGCTATGGGGACGATGACGCGAGCGCGAGGGGAAAGGAGGGAGGCAGGCTAGGGTTCCAGGGGAGGGACGGGGCCCTCGGGGACTTATCCCTCACCGGAGGCCGTCGGATGGCCACCACGGCGGCCCGCGGCCGTGGCAGCCGTGGGATGGCTGCCACGCCATGGTTCCCCCTGTACGGAGGTAGGAGAAGATGGGGAGGGGAAGTGGGCCGGGGTGGGCTGGCCCAAGGGGGGAAGGGGGTGGGCCTCGCCCCCCAGCATCAGATTAGGTTTTTTTCTCTTTTCTGTTTTTATTTGATTTAGGTACTTTTGTGTTTTGTAAAAATATGGAACTTGTCCCATAATTAACATTTCACATTAATAGAGTGCCACAAAAAGTTTGGGTGCAAAAGAAATTTATTTAATATTTATTTTTATTATGCAACTAGTGAAAGGGGCTATTTTAGCACTAGTTTGAATTGTTTGCAATATTTAAATTTAGCAATAAATATCTAATGTTGGTTTAGCATGGATCACTTATTTTTAGGCATTTAACAAAATTGGTTGCACAATTTTTGGACAAAGTTTTATTTATCACATTATTTTTAATAACAAGAAAAGGGTTTTTGGAGTGATCAAATGCAAAGATGATCAAAGTGAGATTAGCAACAGTAATTATCATTATCCAAAAGTGATTACTGTTACATGACACCGAGGGTGTTACATGTATAGTCCTTGCCTGTTGATAAGTCCGGCTCCGAAGGTGTAGTGGATCGCAAGCTCGCATCGTCTCCGAAGGTACCCGCGGAAGCACACAAGACGATAAACACTGGAAATCAATCAACGATCAAGCATCTATTACTACGAGGCAAACACGAGCAAGCATCAACAAGAAGGCAACACGAGACATCGCACCTACCGTCGAGAGCGGTTACTAACAGGTTATGTGGAGTACTCGTCACACACGACGATACCGCACATTTAGAAAGGTTCAAGTTGTTTAGCTACAGGTGATCAAAAAAGGTTGTTAACATGGCAACTCAAGCAAGCATGGCATAGCACACAAACACGACAAGCGGTGAAGCATAAGATAAACTATCTATGCTAGTCAATTTAAGTGAGGCACGACCTAAACATGGCGTAACACTAAGTACCCCACGACAATTAAAAGATTTGGTACTGTTCTGCCCTAAACCATATTTTAGGTTGGTTAACAGCAGCAAACAGTAGCATAAACACAAAGTACACGAAAAACTAATCAAGTTACATATAAGAAACATTTTAATCGGAGCAACGGTTAAAAAGTTATTAAATAAACAATTTTACAGTGGCATGCGATGGTAATTAGCAGGTCAACAACATGTAAACAAAGTCAAACATGGCAAACGAGCACATTTTATTAATCTACACAAAATTCTAAGCAAGTTTCATGTTTAAATCATCGCGATCCGAGCTACCGTTAAAAAGTTACGGGCAACGCAAAAACAACTAATACAATCTGCCAAAATTAATAAACAGAAAAAAAACTAACGTCTCCTGGGCCGGCCCAACTACTGCTGCAGAAAAGAAAAAAAAGAAAAGAAAAAAAAGCAACTCACCGTGTGGGCCTAGGCCCAGGCCGGCTGGGGAGTTGGCGGCTGGGCCGCTAGGGATGGGTCGGTGGCGCAGGCCAGCCCATGTGGAGGAGGCAGCCCATTCGACGACTGTTCGGGGCTGCGCTCGTCCCCGTCCCACTCGGGACTTGCCATGGCGGCGCCGGCGCGGCTGCCTAGCCGGCCGCCGGGGAGAGGAGGTGTGGAGCGGCGCCGGGCCGCCGGATCCCGGTGAGGGGAGGCGCTGCGGCGGTTCCTGGCTCGAGCTCGGGGGTCCTCACGGCGGCGGCATCTTGTACGGGGCGGCACAGACGAGCTCCTCGAGATTCTGCTCGTGGCCATGGAGCGGCTGCTCCTGCGAGAGGGAAGAGAGGGAGATGGTGAGGGCCAGAAGAGGAGGGAGGCGCGCAACGGCAGCAACCTGGGTGCGGCGGCGGGCGCGGAACTCGCCGGAGTTGGGGCGGCGGCGCGATGTGCTGCGGGCGGCGCTTCCACGGGCTGGAGAGAGGAAGTGAGGGAGAGAGAAGATGGAAGGCTAGGTGAGATCTGGGCCGTCGGATCTCCGGATCTGACGGTCCAAATCAGATGGGGCTAGGGTTTGGGGTGAAAAAATGGCTAAATTGCGAAAATGGGGTATTTTTTGGGGCAAAGTGAGGGGGTGGCTACAATTTTGTGGCTAGGTAAACCCTAGAAGGAGGCGGGAGTGTGGTGGTCTTTATATAGCCCAGGTGGCTGAAAGTTTGCAAAAACATCCCCGGTTTTCTCTCTCTCGCGCGCGGTGTCTACGTTTCTGACCGCCGGGGCCCCGCAGGACCTCCGATTCGGGTAAAACTTCGAACTGCGCGACCAGCAAGTCGAGCCGGCAGCGTTCACCTCGCGCTGGAACCGTTCCGAGAACACTTTCCGGAGCGCTATAAAAATAACCCATTTAATTATTAAACGGGGTTTTTCGTTCCGTTCGCTGCGGCTGGTCTCGTGCGGTTTTTGCGACGGTGATTGGGTGAAACCCGGTGTCGCAAAGGCCGAGTGTCAGGGTGGCAAGGGCCGGTCTCCGTCCGATACGAGATAAGAGGGAAAAAAAATAATCGCCGATCGATAAATCGGGGATGCAAACACCGCAAACAAATTAGACAATCAAACAATTCACACCGAAAACAAAATTTTAAATTTTGTGAAAACTGGGTTGTTACACTTTCCGGATGTGCCGTGAGTAGTTCCCCGTGGACCATGGGTATGTGATCAGTAGCTATGTGATGTTCTCCTCCCCTCTTTGTTCTTCATGGTTTAGACCTCGTGAGCTGCCCTACATACTCGAGGCACATATGTAATTTTCTGCTGTTGCTATGCTGAGTTTGCTGGGAACTGATGGATTATGAGATTATGTTTAGATTGTGATTGAGTAATATATTTGGTTCTTATCTTTTATATTTTTGTTCCTAAGTAATTCTTGCATGTTCTCCGTTACTGTTTATTGCTTTGGCCAAGTAGTCGGTAGTGACTCCAAGAGGGAACGTTATGCTCGATTGTGGCTTCATGCCCCCTGATGACACGCTTGAGTGACAGAAACATGAGTCTAGGGGATGTGTTGTTGCCACAAGGGGTAAACAACGGTGCTTGTAACCGCGGTTGCAAGGATTGTTTACTTTATGCAAAGTGCTTTTTAATGCAATTGTCTGTTGCTTTGGGTTTACACTTTGGGTGGGGCTCGCAACTTAATATCAACGATATGTTCTGGATAGATATCTCAAGGTGGATGATTAGTAGTAGATGCAGATGGATTTCGGTCTACTTACTTTGGCGTATCGCCCATGCTTTTGAGCCTCGTCCTTTCTTTGTAGCATAGTTAGCATTGCGGTGCGTTTTTAATCCTATCAATTGCCCAGATGTGATTTGTTTACCTCGCATAGTAGTCTTATCGTCTTCTGGGAGAGACACATCACTAGTGAACATCACGGGACCCCGGTCCATATTCTCATCACTGCTTACACGCTCTTTTATTTTTCCTGCTTTTACTTTCAGTTGCTATCACCATTATCATTGCGTTTGATCCTTTGTGAACAACAAGGCCGGAGAGATTGACAACCTCTCTATACTCGTTGGGAAGAAAAGTTATTTGTATTGTGTGCAGGTCAACGTCAATTGCGTCGTTGGCACCTACTTATCATTGCCGGAGTCCTCCTGGAGACAAACCTCGGTATCTTCACCAAGGGAAATTTGCCGCTACACCGCATCTAACCTTCCACTTGGGGTAGCCAACGAGGACAGAGTATCAAGCAAATTTCTGGCGCCGTTGCCGGGGACTCCGAGTGCTAAGATAGGGGAGTTGCACACTATCTTTTACCTTTGATTTTTAGTCTTGTTAGTTTACCTTTCAGTTTTTATCTTTGTGTCCTATATCAAAAATCACAAAAATATCTGGCACACTTGATGCTTTTATGGGTTCCACTGAAAACACCAAGTTGTGTGACTTCACTAGTCCCAACAACAAAGACTTTATCTGCACTCATATTGACACACCTTACACTTTAGCGACCTCTTACGAAATTAAACCTGATTTTCTAAACCTTGTTATGAGAGATCAATTCTCTGGTGCTGGAGATGCTGCTGCTTTACACTTGAATAATTTTGTTGAGTTATGTGATATGCAAAAGTATAAAGAAGTAAAAGGTGATGTTGTTAAGCTTAAGCTTTTTCCTTTCTCTTTGAGGGAAGGAGCTAAAATCCGGTTTCAATCTTTGCATATGAATATCTTAGATTCTTGGGATAAGTGCAAAGATGCTTTTATTGGGAAGTACTACCCACCTGCTAAAATTATCCAGTTGAGAAGTAACATTATGAATTTTAAGCAATTGGATAATGAACACGTTGCCCAAGCTTGGGAACGAACGATATCTCTTGTTAAGAAATGCCCTACACATGGTTTGACTACTTGGATGGTTATCCAGAATTTTTATGCAGACTTGAACTTTACCTCACGGAACCTATTAGATTAGGCCGCGAGAGGAACCATTATGTCAACTACACTTGGTGCTGCCACGAAACTCCTAGATGAGATGATGACCAACTATTCCCAATAGCACACCGAACGCGCTCCAACAGGTAGGAAGGTAAACTCTGTCGAGGAGATTACCTCCCTAAATGAAAAAGTTGACTTGATTATGTCTCTACTTACCAAGCAACCCTCTCTTGATCCTCATGATCTTCCTTTAAATTCTTTGGTTGCTCAGGAACAAGTAGATGTGAATTTTATTGCTAGAAACAACTTCAACAATAATGCTTATAGGGATAATTTTGCTAGCAATCCTAGACCGTTTCCATCCAATTATGGGAACAACAACACTTATCCTAGTAACAAGAACCCCACTTCTGAATTAGAAAGTATGCTTAGAGACTTTATCACTGCCCAAAAAACCTTCAACAAGAATGTGGAAGAGAAATTAGTTAAACTAGATAATCTCTCTTTGAAGGTAGATAGCTTAGCCCTTGATGTTGAGATGCTTAAAATTATAACCTCTCCCCTTGAGGAGAGGAAGGCCACTCCTATTAATGTTATCCAATTACAAATCAATGAAAATATTAGGATGATGGCTAAACTTAAAGAGAGATGGGCTAGAGAAAAAGAGGAAGAGGACAGAATTAAGAGCCTTCCTACACACCACATAGTCGCCACTATCCAAATTGTGGAGGACACCAAAACTATTAGCACCCATTGCACTCCTAGTCCCATTGGACCTATTAATGGTGATGCTAATACCTCAACCGTAGAAGAAGAAACTCCTATGAACATAGAGGGTTTCAAACAAGTGAGTCTAGATGACACTACTACCACCTTTGATAGTAGTGATATTGATTTTGATAGTTGTACCCTCTCAGAAGTTATCAGCTTGCTACACAAAATATCTAGAGACTCCCACACTAGCACACTAAATCTTGCCTTCATGGAGCATATCACTAATGCTCTCATAAAAGCTAGGGTGGATAAGCTTGGAATAGAAGCCTTCATACCTAGGAAGCTAGATGATGGTTGGGATCCTATGATTAAAATTAAATTGAATAACTTCTCTTGCTATGCTTTATGTGACGTTGGAGCTAGTACCTCCGTCATGCCAAAAAGACTGTATGATATGTTTGAATTGAAGCCCTTTGAGCCTTGTTCTTTTGGTGTTCGTCTTGTTGATTCTTCCGTAAATAAACCTTTGGGGAAGATCTACGATGTTCTTATCATTGTCAATGACAATTATGTTCCTGTTGATTTTACTATTATGGATATAGAGTGTGAACCTTTATTTCCAATTATTTTGGGACGTCCTTTTCTTCGCACCATTGGTGCTGTTATTGACATGAAAGAGGGGAATATAAAATTTCAATCCCTCTCAAAAAGGGGATGGTACACTTCCCTAGAAAGAAAATCAAGTTACCTTTTGAGCCCGTTACACGGGCTAGCTATTCTCTCTCTCTTGATAAAACTTGATTCTTCTTGTGCTTTATGCCTAGCTTAAAGGCGTAAAAGAAAGCGCTTGTTGGGAGGCAACCCAAGATGTTTTTTTACTTCTGTTTTTAGTGGTCTTGATGGTTGTTACAACTGTGGCAACATCATTGTATCTTTATTTTCAAGCTTTGTTCCAAGTTATAGCCTCTTATGATAAGTGAAGCAAAAGTTGTGACATGCTGTCCAGAAAACAGATTATGTCTGCTTGACGGAAAAAATCAAAACAAATCACCAGTTCATATTTTTGAGCTGAATTTTTTACACAGCATGCTCTATAAAATTGTGAAACTTTTGTATGTTCTGAGTTTTTTTATTTGAGTTACAGAAGTGCCCCAAAAAAAATTATGTACTACCCGCTGTTCTGTTTTTATCAGATTCTGCCACGTTTTGCCTTTCCTTACTTTTGCAAACCTTAAGCTTGCTTTATCTTTGCAAAACCTTTTTGGAAATCTTGAGAAACATTAGCCCTTCAATAATATCTTTATATCCAGTGGGGAAAATTATTTTATTAAGGGTACTAACCTCTCTAATCAGCTTATGATGAGTTATGTATGAAGGGTGTTTTCAAGTGTGCGAGAGAAGATGATGAAAGAAGATCCGGGAGTGTCAAAAGCTCAAGCTTGGGGATGCCGCCGTGCATCCCCAATAAATATTCAAGGAGACTCAAGCGTCTAAGCTTGGGGATGCCCGCGTGCATCCCCTTCTCCATCAACAATCATCAGTTCGTCCTTCGTCTCACTATGTTTTTATCACTTCATGCGTTATGTGCTATGCTTGGAGCGTCTCGCTCTTAGGTTTAATTTTTTGTTTTCTTTAGATTTGCTTGCTTTTCATAACAAGTTAGACCCCAACTTACTTTGTGTGGGAGAGAAACACGCTCCACTCCAATCTAGAACACATCATAGGATTTTCATTCTTATCTTTTCTCTGTTGTGTGTTCTTTATCTTTTCGTAGCTTCTGCCATGTTTAGGTTTAGTTTTAGTGTTTGTCTTTAGCAAGAGCTTTGTATTTTGTTTAGTTTGTTGCTGGAACTCTCTTTAGTTTTCATGTTTATCTTGTTAAGAGAGTTGGTTGTTGCACTGAGTTGTGTCTTGTCTTGAAGTAGCTAACTGAGGTTGCTATTCAATTGTAATAGTAACTTGCAATACTTTTGAGGTATTGATGTGAGTAATGTTTGAACTTTTGGTGTTAAGAGCTCTAGCCTATTACTGATAGGTGCCGTATTTTGCGCAATCCGTGTTATTTTCAAAACCTACAAAAACTAGTTTAGAACTCTAGCTACTATATGGATCACTAATCTTTTCAGGGATCGAATATTATAGTACACTCACGTACCATGAGTCGAGGATGCGCAAGGATAACCAAACCCCCATACACTCCTCCTCGGGGTACTTGTCTCTTTGTGAACCTCCTTATTAGATTGAGAGTTACCGATAATAAGTGCATGAGTTCTTCAGACGAATATAAGTATTGAAAGTTGACACTTCCACCTTCCCATACTTGCTAGCCTTTTCAGTACCGTGCATTGCCCTCTTCTCACTCCGAGAGTCGGGCTCCACCTCGCTGGTGCATCCAAAACCTTGGCATGATACACTCTGTTATCATAAACCTCCCTATATATCTTTCCTCAAAACAGCCACCATACCTACCTATCAAGGCATTTCCATAGCCTTTCCGAGATATATTGCCATGCAACAGCCACCTCTTCATGACTTGATCTTCGTGTCATACATGTTCCTGCTACACTAGCAGAGGCATACCTTTGCATACATCATGATAGCTACATCTTCTTTATGTTTGAGTACCTTGTAAAGTGTGAAAGATCTTCTATACCTTCTTGTAAAATAGAGTGTTTCCCTTAAGTGAGGAAAAGATCCCAAAGAGGACAAAATTAAAAGATCCCAAAGAGGACAAATGAGAGTTGAATAGAAAGAGCCATCGAGGCCACAAAAAAATACAAAATAAAAAATAAAAAAAGAAAAAGAAATAAAAAGAGAGAAAGGGGCAACACTACTATCTCTTTTGAAAGATCCACACTAGTACTCCCTCTTATCCTTGTACTCCATAGAGATGATCATACATGCATATAGCTATGTGGGGACCTTTACACTATAGAACTTGGCTTGCATATTCCAAGAATGAGCCTCCTCAAATGAGATCTAGGTCTTCATGAGCGAGCAAATTGGATGCACCCCCACTAGTTCCACTAGAGAGCTTTTCTTAGCTCATATGTGCATCCGTTGCATGTCAATCCCTACTCCTCACATCATATCTATCATTTGGCCTTCTCTCGCCTATGATTGTCCTCATTGATGTGAACCTTTCTCACCCTTTTTTGTCTTCCTCCTCCACCATATATCTCTCTTTGCCATACTAAGTGTCAACTTTCGTGCTTACGCTCATCCATTGCATGAGTGCTCAAAATATCGAAAATGAGTGGATCAAATTGTCTTGTACCTGGCTAGTGGTCTGAGGACGAGTAAATATAAGATTCCAAAGAAGACCAAGTGTGAAACTTTAGTAGATTGAGTTCTCAACAATTATATTTTTCTCTCGTATTCCCATATCCCCTTCTGGCACGCAAACACCATTTGGAGACATTCGAGTCACGGACAACTAAGAGCTTTTGCACCTAATGTTCTTTCGTTGCTTGTTTCAATGCTAATATAGACGCTTGCTTGTTATGACCTGAATTGAATCACATACCTTGATTGTTTTACTTTCAAAAGCTCTTATATGGTTGCTAGCATGTCACCACAAAAATTATGCTTGTTATCATTTACCTATCGAAACAACGAGAAGCACACGCGTCGGGCCCAGGCCTGGAGGATAGTGTCAGTATCGTGGATAACGGGTATCCATATCCCCATCTTTGCACGACACTTGATAGACCCCTTGTCGAGAGAACCTCGGTATAGGTTCTGAGGAGTACACCTCAATCCTTACGAAGTAGATTCGACATGAACCTTACCACGACTCAACATTGGTGGGAAGGACTCTGGGAAGAGCACAGAAGGTGGAACTCATGTTGGCTACGTTGCTAAGCAAAACGCCAGCCATATGATGAGCGTTGTGAATGAGAAGAACACAAAAGGCAATAAGGAGATATTAGTACCCCCCGGGGAACGGTGTAAGGTCCCCGAGAAGGCGCCACACCGCTCCATTACTAGTCCCGATCCGTCAACAGAAACAAATCTACGCTCTATAGTGACTGATACGTCCCAAACGTATCTATAATTTCTGCTTGCTCCATGCATGTTTTGTGTGATATTGCTATGATCTAGATACACTTTCATATACTTTTGATCATATTTGGATTAACTTATTAACTCAGTGCACCACAGTGCCAGTTCCTGTTTTCTGCTGTTTTTCTATTTCAGTTTTCCCCCATATTAAAAGTGCTCCAAAAATTCGGGAAAAACCAGATAAAAAAATCAGAGCAACGGAAGCTTCCGAGAGGGCCACCACCAGGGACCCAGGCGGCCACGTGGTGTGGCCTAGGGTCTGCCGCACCGGGGGGGGGGGGGCGCCTAGACCCCTGGTGGGCCCCCTGGATGCCCCCCTTCGCCTATATATTCCCCGTGACGTGAAACTTCCGTAAGGAGAACCCTTTTTCGCGATCGCCTCTGTTCCGCCGCCGCCGCGCTTCCAAGATTGGGAGCGCCAGCAGACCTCTTCCCGGCACCCTACGGAGGGAGGATTGACCTCCGGGAGCTTCCCCTCCACCATGGACGCTTCCCGGATGATCCGTGAGTAGTCTCCCTTGGACCATGGGTCCGTGATCAGTAGCTATGTGATGTTCTCCTCCCCTCTTTGTTCTTCATGGTTTAGACCTCGTGAGCTGCCCTACATGATCGAGGCACATATGTAATTTTCTGCTGTTGCTATGCTGAGTTTGCTGGGATCTGAAGGATTATGAGACTATGTTCAGATTGTGATTGAGTAATATATTTGGTTCTTATATTTTATATTTTTGTTCCTAAGTAATTCTTGAATGTTCTCCGTTGCTGTTTATTACTTTGGCCAAGTAGTAGCCTAGGGATGGCAATTTTATCCATGGATCTGGATACCCGTGGATATCCGACCCGGTAGGGCAAGGGTATGGAGCGCATTCCTACCCATGGATTCGTGGATATGGATACCCACAAACATCCGGATTGGGCACGGTTATAATTTCAGCTCCATGGATATCCAGTGGATACCCATATGATAGGTGGGGACATATGCAAGTGAAACTAAATTAAGCAAACATCCAACCCCCAAGCCACTCGTAATCATAGAAGGTCAAAGACCGGCCCATGTTCCCCCATCCCCCTCAACCCCAAGTTCCAACTTTGGTTATGATGTAATATGATTTTAATACAACTAGTAGGTAGTGACTCCAAGAGGGAACGTTATGCTCGATTGTGGGTTCATGCCCCCCGATGACACGCTTGAGTGACAGAAACATGAGTCTAGGGGATGTGTTGTTGCCACAAGGGGGAAACCAACGGTGCTTGTAACCGCGGTTGCAAGGATTGTTTACTTTACGCAAAGTGCTTTTTAATGCAGTTGTCTGTTGCTTTGGATTTACACTTTGGGTGGGGCTCGCAACTTAATACCAGCGAGATGTTCTTGATATATATCTCAAGGTGGATGATTAGTAGTAGATGCAGATGGATTTCGGTCTACTTACTTTGGCATACCGCCCATGCTTTTGAGCCTCGTCCTTTCTTTGTAGCATAGTTAGCATCGCGGTGCATTTTTAATCCTGTCAATTGCCCAGATGTGATTTGTTTACCTCGCATAGTAGTCTTATCGTCTTTTGGGAGAGACACATCACTAGTGAACATCACGGGACCCCGGTCCATATTCTCATCACTGTTTACACGCTCTTTTATTTTCCTGCGTTTACTTTTAGTTGCTATCACCATTATCATTATCCCTTGCGTTAGATCCTTTGTGAACAACAAGGCCGGAGAGATTGACAACCTCTCAGGAAAATTTGCCGCTACACCACATCTAACCGTCCACTTGGGGTAACCAACAAGAATACACCATCAAGCAAATTTCTGGCGCCGTTGCCGGGGACTCCGAGTGCTAACATAGGGGAGTTTCACACTATCTTTTACCTTTGCTTTTTAGTCTTGTTAGTTTACCTTTTAGTTTTTATCTTTGTGTCCTATATAAAAAATCACAAAAAAATAAATCCTTGCTAGTAGCTGTCATTATGGCTGGTCCTTTTGCCTTTGTTGAGACAGAGGTTCTCACCTTTAAACAAAAATATGGAGAAAGTTTAAAAGATGCTTGGTATAGAATTAATGATTCTCAGAAAAGAGCCACCAAGAAGGAATCCACTACTATCTTACTTAGAAATTTTTATGTTGGAATTACTCCTTGGAATAGGTTTATTTTAGATACTGCTATGAATGGGAATTTCCTAGAAGCCCCAATTTGGGAATCTCTTAATGTTATTGAAAATCTCCATGTTGCTAGCATTCAAGAGGATATCACTCTAGTTCACATTATGAAAAAACTTGAAAAGATAGAACTAGAAATACTAAGCATAAGTAGGATAAATGAGTTGGATCGCAAGATTCAAGGGAATTTGAATAGACTTGATAGCTCCATGCATAAAATTATTAAAACTTTGGAGACCATGAAATACCATGATTTGGATCCTTCTAGGATAGATAAGATTGAGGAAATCACTGACACTTTGGGAAATACCTTCTCCTCAATCAAACCAAAAAGGGTAGAGACTACGGCAAGGACGGAACCTAAGTTCAATTATGTCTCTAAGGTTCCTCGACCCAAAAATAATACACCTATTGCCAAAGTAGTTGAAAACGTGAAAACTTTAGAAGAAATACCCCTTTTTGATAAATTTATAAATGAAACTCCCATGGCCTTTTGGTTTTATCCCTAGAAGCATCTTTATTAGGCCTTTAATTGAAAGACCTCTTAAGACTAATTGTATAATTGAAGAGATTTTTGACGACCTTGATGATGGATCGATTGATACAACTTGATCTTGCTTTATGCCTAGCTTAAAGGCGTAAAAGAAAGCGCTTGTTGGGAGGCAACCCAAGATGTTTTTACTTCTGTTTTTAGTGGCCTTGATGATTATTACTACTGTAGCAACATCATTGTATCTTTATTTTCAAGCTTTGTGCCAAGTTATAGCCTCTTATGATAAGGGAAGGAAAAGCTGTGACATGATGTCCAGAAAACAAATTATGTCTGCTTGAAGGAAAAAATCGAAACAAATCACCAGTTAATATTTTTGAGCTGAATGTTTTACACAACATTCTCTATACAATTCTGAAACTTTCGTATGTTCTGAGTTTTTTTATTTGAGTTTCAGAAGTGCCCCGAAAAAATTCTCTACTACCTGTTGTTCTGTTTTTCACAGATTCTGCCACGTTTTTCCTTTCCTTACATTTGCGAACCTTAAGCTTGCTTTTTCTTTGCAAAAACATTTTGGCAATCTTGAGAAACAGTAGCTCTTCAAGAATATCTTTATATCTAGTGGGGAAAACTATTTTAGTAAGGATACTAACTTCTCTAATCAGTTTATGACGAGTTATGTATGAAGAGTGTTTTCAAGTGTGTGAGGGAAGATGATGAAAGAAGATCCGGGAGTGTCAAACGCTCAAGCTTGGGGATGCCTCAATGCATCCCCAATAAATATTAAAGGAGACTCAAGCGTCTAAGCTTGAAGATGCCCCCGTGCATCCCCTTCTCCACCAACAATCATCAGTTCTTTCTTCGTCTCACTATATTTTTATCACTTCATGCGTGATGTGCTATGCTTGGAGCGTCTCGCTCTTAGGTTTCCTTTTTAGTTTTCTTTAGATTTGCTTGCTGTACATATCAATTAGACCCCATATTAATTTGTGTGGGAGAGAAACACGCTCCACTCCAATCTAGAACACATCATAGGATTTTCATGCCTATATTTTCTCTGTTGTGTGTTCTTTATCTTTTCGTAGCTACTGCCATGTTTAGTTTCAGTTTTAGTGTTTGTCTTTAGAAAAAGCCTTGGATTTTGTTTAGTGTGTTGTTGGAACTCTCTTTAGTTTTCATGTTTATCTTGTTAAGAGAGCTGGTTGTTGCACTGAGTCGTGTCTTGTCTTGGAAGTAGGTAATTGAGGTTGCTATTTGTTGGAATTATGCCCTAGAGGCAATAATAAATTGTATTATTATAATTCCAGGTTCATTATTAAAGTTTATATGTCTGTGCTATAACTGCAAATGGCTTATGCGGAGGTTTGCCAAGTAGCATGTTAACTGCCTCCGGAGGAAAACCCATATGCAGGTGTGGAGTATAAACACCAAGTGTTTTTAGTCTGCCTCTAGGACTAACCCATGTGTTATGGATGACATGTTTTCCTGTTCATAGGGCATTGGAAATGCCGGTAACACATGGGAGCACATTGTTGCCAGAACAAGGGCGCTGAACAGACCCATTTGTATGATTTACTTTGAGATCACATCGTTTCCATGTTATAAGTAAAATCATCTAAAGTTAATATGCATGTGTCCTTCATGACCATAAGAATGTTTCGTAACTTCATACCGGAGTGTGGGTTTTGACACTGTCCCAACACCACCCGTAACAGGCGTGGAAATAACGGCTTTGATCACTCACACCCGAAAGTGTGTCAAGGGACTTAACGATTCGAGTTGGGAATTTGCTCCTCTAACGATGGAGAGATACTTCTGTGGGCCCTCTTGGTATTACGACATCCAACATCGTCTAGCCAGACACTGTGAATTGATCACAAGGGATACCGGAATACTAAATGAGAAAATGGAACAAAACGAGAAGGAGGATGGCTTGGTATAATGGTTAATGGTTAATCATGCGGATACCTAATAGATCTCACCTCAGGTTTTGTATAGTATCGTGAAGCAAATAGGACTGGCATGTTAAGCTTGTGGTTCACTCGAATTTATATTCGTGTAGGTACGGGAACCGTTATGGGTGTCCATGGCTCCGTTATTGGTTATTGATCCGAGGAAAGTCAGTTTCCGGTTCATGTCCGTATTCTACCGAACCTATGGGGTCACACACTTAAGGGTGGAAGATTTTTTGAGTAGTAGAGTGATAGGAGCACGAGTATAACACACCGGAAAAGTTTCGGAGTGATTGAGATTTAATCGGAGAGAAAACCGGAATCGTTTCGGGGCACCGGTAAAGTACCGGGAAGAGTTTTGAGAAAACCAGGTAAAACCGGAGGGCCGGAAAAGTTCTGGGATGGTCTAAATATGTTCAATATTTATTTCTTGTGAATTCTAGAATTGTTTATAGAATTAATAAAAGGGACTAAATATCAATGGGGCCCCTCTCACTTGGAAGCCCCAAGTGGGGAGGGAGCACTTGGACCAAGGAGGCCCATGTGGGGAAGGCGCCTAGGAGGAAGCTTCCTCCCCCTTCCTTGGCACCCCACCAGGTGGAGGGAAACCCTAGGGCGCCCCCCTAGGTCTGCCCCTCCTCCAAGGTGGCCTCCCCTCCCCTCCCACTATAAATAGATGAGGAGGGGGCACCCCCAAAGACACACAAGTTGTTCTATTTGTGGAAGGGCTGCCCCCTCTCTCTCTCTCTTGTAGATCCAATCTCCTCCATAGCCCCGAAGGGCTGCTCCTCCCTCCTCTGTACTCCGCAGGCGCCGAGCTCTGGACGGCGGTGCCCTGCCGGATCTTCCACACCGTACGTGTGGATCAACCGTAGAGAGATCGTGCATTCGAACTTTGTTCGAGGGACTTCTGCATCTTCTTCTGAGGAGTAGATCTATTCGTGGGGTGTCACACGGATCAGATCTGTTCGAGGGATTGCACCGCGTGAATCTTCCCCAACTCTACATCAACTTCTTCCGCTGCGAGAGAACTACCATTTGAACGGTTGTTATGGTAACAAGATCGCTAACTGTGTTTGCATCTATCTAGATCCAATCTTGGGACTTGGTTTCGTAGTGCCGATTTTTTTTGTTTTCTACTCCGAATCCAAACAGTGGTATCAGAGCTAGTTCTAGTAATAGATGTAGGTTCGATCTAGAGTTCATAGTGATGAACGGGCATTGCACAAAATTTTCATTGTGTGCGGTTTTTGATAATAGATCTAAACTGAATCTTCTAGTTGCTTCCCCTCTAATTGCACAAGTTGATCCCTCCTGTATTACTTGATTTTGTTACAAACATCTTGCCCCTCGGGGTCCTTCTATGCTGCTCCTGAGTATGCTGGTCGCGCGAAGATGATTTGGGTCTTGCTTTTGGTGTGGAGAAATTGTGTAACAAAAGGGGCGTGTTAGAATTGTTCATCTAGCACGAGGATCACGCGTATTGACGATTGTTCAGTATGGATCATGAGATTAAATTGTAGTCTCATGGTTGATACGCTCCGAGTGTTAATCTAGCAACTTGAAGATTGTGCTTTATGTGGTTACGCAGCTAGCAAAACGTTTTACCTTGCAAACCCTAGTAGCCACGTAAAAGATGCAAAGAACGAGTAGAAGAACGTCTAACTTGTTTTTGCAAGAACATGTGATGTGGTATAGTCTTCGTCATGATAAAATTTGTATGAGATGATTATACTTTGTACATGTTAAATTTGCATGACTTGCATGTCATGGTACGGCATGATGGCCGGAGCCATATGATTGTCATTTATTCGGCCTGCGTGCCAAACTTCATGTAATTTACTTTTAGTAGAATAGATGCTAGCAATAGTTGTAGTATCTACATGAAGATGATGATCATACGTCATGGTGCTTGATGACGTGTCGTGCGTGGAGGTGATGCTCTCCGCCAAAAGAAGATGAAGAAAGAAAAGCATGGTGCTTGGAGCTTCTTGAAGAAAAGGGCTATACTATATCACACACATTAAATTGCCTGTGATGTTAATCCTTTTCATTGCCTGTTTTGATTGTGCACTAGTCGTAATTTTAATAGGATGATCTCTCTTAAAATATCAAGAAGTTCGTGCTCTCCCAACCGTGCAACCGTCTGTAATAAACGCCACCCGCGGTGCGTCGTGTCACACGAGTACCAACGGAAAGGTAACAAAGAGGCGGGTGGATTGAGTTGTCTCCACAGCAATAGCGCTTGGTTGTCTTGACGTTCTAGCTTATCCGATCTGAGCTTAGAGCAGAAGTGTCGAAAGACTAATACAAGAGTCACAAACTGGTTGTGATTGGTTTTGTTAGACCTACCGGGTTGATCTCCTCCATGGCTGAGTGTTACACCGGTGGCAGGTGTATTGACCCGTATCTTGATTACCCTAAGATCAATTTTGAGAGATATTGGTTTTAGTGGGAGCATTAGATTAAACTTGTTAAGATTAATGCAATTAATTTTGAACCATGTCTAAATCAATCTGTTTATATCGCTGTAGAGAGATGGCCCGCAACAACAATGCTTTTTAGCTTAGGATCGATGCTTGAAAAAGAATTGCTTGCTGCAAATAGAGGCGAATATGCGGACTGGTTCCGCAATTTAGTTTTGTCCTCAAAGTTGCTTAAAAAGGACTATGTTCTCATAGCATCTCTTCCAGCAACTCCCATAGAGGATGCATAGTAGGACGATAAGAACGTCTATGCCACTAAAGTGGATGACCACACCGCAGTACAATGCTTGATGCTGACATGCATGGATACTGAGCTTCAGAAATGTTTTGAGAAACTTCACCATTTTTGACATGGTGACAAAACTGAACGCTCTGTATCTGAAGCAAGCTAGGACTGAACATTACGAGATAATGAAGCAGTCGTGGGAATGCAAGATGGCAGAAGGTGGCTCATTAAGTGAGCACGTGATTAAACTTGTTGGTTACGCACAGAGGCTAAGTGCTCTTGGATTTGTGATCCCTATGACACTCGACACTGACGTTCTCCTTGCGTCACGCCCCCCGTCTTACAACGGTTTATCATGAATAATAAAATGAATGGGCTGACAAGACCATAGACTAATTGTTCGCTATGCTTAAGACTGCGGAAGCATCTATACAAAAGGATCCAGACCATATGATGGTGGTAATCAGGGACACTGGAAGAGGAACTGTAAGAAGTATCTGGGAGATATGAAGAATGGTCTAATCACCGTATGTATAAATAAGTTATACAAAGTTAACAGACAATTTCATTATTTCACCTTCATAGGTATATTTTATACCATATCGATTGCACTTGTTTTGCAACTCGATACAGCGAATTATCAGAATTCGAAGGAGAAGAGTGAATGAAGTGCAAGTCCGCGTCGGAAGTGGTGCCCAAGTCACCCAAGGCCGTCGGCGTTCGTCTATCAAGATTTATCTTAGAGTTAATAAATGTTATTTGATTCAGAGGTTGTGTAAAACATTAATATTGTATTGTGTTGTCTACACGGTGGATGTGTTATCCATGTTTTGAATAATGGTTGTTCGAAAATTATTACTCTCTGAATGTCACCCTACGTGGTGACTTATTTAAGTTGAAATCTTGATGTTATTTATATTTTCTTGATTGCTAAATAAATTAAGTTATGTGATGATAATTCCATTATTGTAATAGCATAAATGACTTAGTCGCATTAGAACAAAGCGCATACGGAATCTTCATATCGATGAAGTCATTCAATCTCTTGACTTTGAGTCATTTGACACATGCAATGTTTTTCTAATAGACAAAATCATTTGTTCAAGTGTTTAGTAAACTATTGGTAATAACACATAACGATGTGTGGAGAACCAATAAACAGTACTTTACATAAAACTTTGTGATAATGACTTGTATAGATATACCGATATTTAGACAAGACATAATATCTGAAATTTTGAATAAGTTCAAAACTGTTTCAACACAAAGAGAATAATCATCACACATAGATCAAATATTTGACGATCTGATCGTAAAATAAATGAGTTAAAGAATTTAGCAAACATCATCGAGTGTATGAAGTCAGTTCATAAACTAGCGTCACCTGAAACCCCATATAGCTACGGAGTATCTTGACGCACAACCAAGCCCTATATGACATATTGGAATTAAAATTGTTTTCTACCAAGAATTCCAGCATGACATGGTGAGGTCGGTGATGAACTTAAACCACACTCCCATTTACTATACTGCTTAACGCTTTTGAGAAACCACTTACGAACTAAATAGAGCGTCGTCATATGTTTGTTGAAACAATGCCATATAAGAATACGGCATGGATAATAACTCCAATTGTTTTTTCATAATTTCGGAGATGTATTTAGAATATACTCAATCCCGAATATAAGTATTGTAGAAACATCATGTTACGAACAACACTTCCACTACTATACCCGGGAAAAATGTTTATCACGGGACATGGTATTTTTCCTGAGAAAATTTCTCTCTTGAAACAATTAAGTGGGAGTACTAATAGCTTGATAATGATTACATTGAATCATTTGGTTCTACAGAATGAAACTCAGAAACTCGTTCTAGAGATAAACTCTGTGACCAAACCAAAAATTCCTACATTTAATGAAAAGGAATGATGAAACTCTGAAATGTGTTCAAGCGATGAAATGATCAAGTCTTATGATGTATCACACAACTTTGTAAATTCACGTTGGACCAAGGTGGTTCTATAGTATGATAAACCTTTGAACTACAAGAAACCATGACGAGCACTAACTCCACTGTATGGCTTAAAAACCATAAAAACTATATGAAAGCCATCCATCTAAATCAAGTTGAGAACTTGGTAAAACCCTCCTAAGGATACCTGATCATTAGAGTGGATTTGACTTTCATAGATATGAACATAGACGATAGCTTAATCGTTGATATTGCTCAACTTATCGTAAAATAAGTTTTTCGATAGAGTTCAAAAGGTTGACTACAGTATGTGTAGTGATGCAAATGTTCATATGGAAAATTACTGATAATCGCGACATACTTCTGAAGTATGACATATGGATTTTTCTTCTGAGAAAATTAAACAAAGGGTGTATGCATGATACAACCTGAAAGGATTTAATGATCTATACGATGTTAGTAAAAGTGAGAATGCTTCAAAGATCAGTCCATAGTTGAAGCAAATATCACAGAGTTGGAGTAATAGTTTTCTGATGAAGTTATAAAAGTTATTATTTCATCAATGATCATATAAAATATGGAATTAAGTGGGAGCACGATTCTAATCATATATGTGAATAACATATGAGTGATTGAGAATAAATATTTTAGCAAAATAAAGCACTAATGCATTGGATATCCTGAAAGTGCAACAAGCACCAAAGTAATCTAAATAGTAGATTAGTTCTCCTGAAGTACCTCAGATAAAGAAAGGTTCTATGAGGAAGACTAAAGAGTTCATTACAAATAGATGAAATAAAGTTTCATCATGATTTGTAATATTTTAATCGGTCTGTAGCTAAGTAGCAAAGTAGGATGTTGAAAATTGTTTTTCAAGCTAAGGCACATAGCGGGATTTCTACAACGTAGACGTGAAACATGACAACTCTGGAAGTTGCATAGAAGGGTATTTGGATCAGGAACACCATCATAGTGATTGGCATAGTTCCGAACGTTTGATCTGCATAAACCATATTTTGATATGAGCATCATGATCAAAACAAAGTAAGCTAAGAGCTCACTGTAGTCCAAACATGTTTAACGATAGTGCCCTATCTTCAAATACTTCATAAAGATGAAGGGGTACATTAAGATACACAAGATTGAGACGAGCCTAAAAGCGTTAAGCTCCGTGACGAAGTCTATACCACAAACGAGCATGAAGACCAAAGTGCCATTGGTCTGAGTAAACCATGCAACTAGATTATTGTCTCTAGTGCAAGTGGGAGACTGTTGGAATTATGCCCTAGAGGAAATAATAAATTGTATTATTATAATTCCAGCTTCATTATTAAAGTTTATATGTCTGTGCTATAACTGCAAATGGCCTATGCGGAGGTTTGCCAAGTAGCATGTTAACTGCCTCCGGAGGAAAACCCATATGCAGGTGTGGAGTATAAACACCAAGTGTTCTTAGTCTGCCTCTAGGACTAACCCGTGTGTTATGGATGACATGTTTTCCTGTTCATAGGGCATTGGAAATGCTGGTAACACATGGGAGCACATTGTTGCCAGAACAAGGGTGCTGAACCGACCCATTTGTATGATTTACTTTGAGATCACATCGTTTCCATGTTATAAGTAAAATCATCTAAAGTTAATATGCATGTGTCCTTCATGAACATAGGAATGTTTTGTAACTTCATACCGGAGGGTGGGTTTTGACACTCTCCCAACACCACCCGTAACAGGCATGGCAATAACGGCTTTGATCACTCACACCCGAAAGTGTGTCAAGGGACTTAACGATTCGAGTTGGGAATTTGCTCCTCTAACGATGGAGAGATACTTTTGTTGGCCCTCTCGGTATTACGGCATCCAACATCGTCTGGCCAGACACTGTGAATTGATCACAAGGGATACCGGAATACTAAACGAGAAAATGGAACAAAACGAGAAGGAGGATGACTTGGTATAATGGTTAATGGTTAATCATGCGGATAACTAATAGATCTCACCTCAGGTTTTGTATAGTATCGTGAAGCAAATATGACTGGCATGTTAAGCTTGTGGTTCACTCGAATTTATATTCGTGTAGGTACGGGAACCGTTATGGGTGTCCATGGCTCCGCTATAGGTTATTGATCCGAGGAAAGTCAGTTTTTGGTTCATGTCCTTATTCTACCGAACCTATGGGGTCACACACTTAAGGGTGGAAGATTTGTTGAGTAGTAGAGTGATAGGAGCACGAGTATAACACACCGGAAAAGTTTCGGAGTGATTGAGATTTAATCGGAGAGAAAACCGGAATCGTTTCGGGGCACCGGTAAAGTACCGGGAAGAGTTTTGAGAAAACCGGGTAAAACCGGAGGGCCGGAAAAGTTCTGGGATGGTCTAAATATGTTTAATATTTATTTCTTGTGAATTCTAGAATTGTTTTAGAATTAATAAAAAGGATTAAATATCAATGGGCCCCCTCTCACTTGGAAGGCCCAAGTGGGGAGGGAGCACTTGGACCAAGGAGGCCCATGTGGGGAAGGCTCCTAGGAGGAAGCTTCCTCCTAGGGCACCCCCTAGGGCTTCCCCCCTCCTCCAAGGTGGCCTCCCCTCCCCTCCCACTATAAATAGATGAGGAGGGGGCACCCCCAAAGACACACACGTTGTTCTATTTGCCGAAGGGCTGCCCCCTCTCTGTCTCTCTCTTGTAGATCCAATCTCCTCCATAGCCCCGAAGGGCTGCTCCTCCCTCCTCTGTACTCCGGAGGCGCCGAGATCTGGATGGCGGAGCCTTGCCGGATCTTCCACACTGTACGTGTGGATCAACCGTAGAGAGATCGTGCGTTCGATCTTTGTTCGAGGGACTTCTACATCTTCTTCTGAGGAGTAGATCTATTCGTGGGGTGTCACACGGATCAGATCTGTTTGAGGGATTGCACCGCGTGAATCTTCCCCAACTCTCCATCAACTTCTTCCGCTGCGAGAGAACTACCGTTTGAACGGTTGTTAAGGTAACAAGATCGCTAACTGTGTTTGCATCTATCTAGATCCAATCTTTGGACTTGGTTTCGTAGTGCCAATTTTTTTTCCTACTCCGAATCCCAACACTATTCAATGATAGTAGTAACAAGCAATAGTTTTCAGGTATTGTTGTGAGTAATGTTTGAACTTTTGGTGTCAAGAGCTCTAGCCTATTAGTGATAGTTGTCGTATTTTGGGAAATCTGTGTTTATTTTCAAAACTTACAAAAACTAGTTGAGAACTCTAGCTACTAGATGGATCGCTAATATTTGGAGGGATCGGATATTAGAGTACACTCACGTACCATGAGTCGAGGATGCGCAAGGATAACCAAACCCCCATACACTCCTCCTCGGGGTAGTTGTCTTTTTTGTGAACCTCCTTATTAGATTGAGAGTTACCGATAATAAGTGCATGCGTTCTTCAGACTAATGTAAGTATTGAAAGTTGACACTTCCACCTCCTCATATTTGCTAGCCTCTTCGGTACCGTGCATTGCCCTCTTCTCACTCCGAGAGTTGGCGTCCACCTTCGTCGGTGCATCCAAACCCTTGGCTTGATACGCTCCGTCGTCATAAACCTCCCTATATCTTTCTTCAAAATAGCCACCATACCTACCTATCAAGGCATTTACATAGCCTTTCCGAGATATATTGGCATGCAACATCCACCTCTTCATGACTTGATCTTCATGTCATACATGTTCCTGCTACACTGGCAGAGGCATACATTTGCATACATCATGATAGCTACATCTTCTTTATGTTGAGTACCTTGTAAAGTGTGAAAGATCTTCTATACCTTCTTGTAAAATAGAGTGTTGCCCTCAAGTGAGGAAAAGATCACAAAGTGGACAAAATTAAAAGATCCCAAAGAGGACAAATGAGAGTTAAATAGAAAGAGCCATTGAGGCCACAAAAAAAATACAAAAAATAGAAAAAAGAGAAAAAGAAAATAAAAAGAGAGAAAGGGGCAAAACTACTATTCCTTTTGAAAGATCCACACTCGCACTCCCTCTATATCCTTGTACTCCATAGAGATGATCTTTATGCATATAGCTATGTGGGGACCTTTCACACTATAGAACTTGGCTTGCATATTCCAAGATGAACCTCCTCAAACGAGCTCTAGGTATTCATGAGCGAGCAAGTTAGATGCACCCCCACTAGTTCCATTGGAGAGATTTCCGTAGCTCATATGTGCATCCGTTGTATGGCAATCCCTACTCCTCACATTATATCTATCATTTGGATCTCTCGCCTATCATTGTCCTCATTGATGTGAGACTTTCTCACCCTTTTTGTCTTCCTCCTCCACCATATTTCTCTCTTTGCCATCCTAAGTGTTGATACGTCCCAAACGTATCTATAATTTCTGCTTGCTCCATGCTTGTTTTGTGTGATATTGCTATGATCTAGATACACTTCTATACAATTTTGATCATATTTGGACTAACTTATTAACTCAGTGCACCACAGTGCCAGTTCCTGTTTTCTGCTGTTTTCTATTCCAGGTTTCCCCCATATTAAAAATGCTCCAAAAAATCGGGAAATCAGATAAAAAATCAGCGCAACGGAACCTTCCGGAATCACCAAAGTGGGGTCAGAGGGCCACCACCAGGGACCCAGGTGATGGCGTGGAAGTGGTAATGGCTTCTCGCCCTTCGTTGGTTACCCCAAGTGGAAGGTGAGATGTAGGATAGCAACAAATTTCCCCTATGTAGAGGATAGGGTTTGTCTCCCGTAGGACTCCGGCGATGATAAGTAGGTGTCAGCGGCGCACCTCACGCGGACCTGCACACAACACAATTAAATTTGCTCCCAACGAAGTTCAAAGAGGTTGTCAATCTCTCCGGTCTTGTTGTTTACAAAGGATCAAACGCAAGAGATAATGATAATGATGATAGCAACCAAAAGTAATTACTGAAAAGGAAATAAGCTTGTAAACAGTGATGAGAATATGGACCCGGGTCCTGATAAGCCTCGGCTAGAGGGCGAGTCGCCACACCGGTAAACTCATGGTCACTCATAAGGTGCGCGTCAAATTCTCTGTTGGAGATTATACTGATATGGTGATATGTGATGTCATACCGATGGATGCATGCCACTTACTATTGGGAAGACCATGGCAGTATGATCACAATGCTACACATCAAGGCCGAACAAATACGTATTCATTTTGGAATGCTGGAAAGCGTTGTGTGCTACGACCAATGTTTGACAATGCGATCAATGTGGATGGTCATGTTGCATTGAAGAAGGAAGTTGGAAAGATTGCTTTGAAACCGAGGACGGTTTCCTTTAAAGGGGGACGGGATGATGTGATCATTAGAAATATTCCGCGAGCCATTATGAAGAAAGAAAACAAGTAGTTTCTTCTAGTTGCGCTTTGACAAATATAAAAGAGGAAGGGCCAATTATCTTTATTGGAGAAGTTTCTGTCAAACTTGTTGTTGCACAAGAAATCAAGCCGAATTTCAGGACACCTCCAAGATGGTAATCAACGTGGTCGGAATAGATTATTAATATATTTAATATTAGTTATAAGGTGTGCGTGTCATCATGTTAGATTGTTAATTTTCTAAATTCCTAGTACTAGTTCAGGTGGAGTCCTAGTAGTGTTTCAAAGGATGGCCACGTGAGTATTGGTTAGTTTGGATTCTAGTGATCAACGTGCCGGATACTTAGTTGGTTCAATCCTGATTAGTTTCAATAGGAAAGAGATAAGTCCGGTTCAGTTGGGTTGGTTGGATTGTTTTACATGTATGCGTCGCCTATAACAATCAGGTTTAGGCCTTTTTACGGGACAGAAAATTTTGAGTTGAGAAAAGGTTTGTCTAGAGCACATCTAGATGTGACCTAAGATAGAGCACATCTCAGTTTTATACAATTGATTTTACATGAAGATTTATTTAGATATTTTTTTAATATTTTTTTTTAGTTTGATTGAACTTAAATGTGCTTTATCTTAGGGCACATCTAGATGTGCCCTAGAATCTGTTGAGAAAAATACCATAAAACGCATCATGTTGGGATGCACCAAAATTATCTATGTTTGCTGATCCGTGTGAGGGATTTGAGAGCTGCTATGCGCAGGGATTGATCTGATCGATTCCGTACGCAAGTTTTTATTCTTTGGTCTTCACGCAAATTGCTTGATCCGAAGAGCCGTTCTATTGCTTCTATATATACTGTGTTCGTCAGTGTTCTTGTTATTTCCGTGAATACCGTGAAAGATCGGGCCACCGAGCGACTCGCCGTCTAGCCGAGGCTAACTAGAAGAAACTACCTGTTTTTCTTTCTTCATAATGGCTCGCGGAATATCTCTAATGATCACATCATCCCCTCCCCCTTTAAAGGAAACCGTCCTCGGTTTCAAAGCAATATTTCCAACTTTCTTCTTGAATGCAACATGACCATCCACATTGATCGCATTGTCAAACATTGATCGTAGCACACATCGCTTTCCAACATTCCAAAATGAATACGTATTTGTGCGGCCTTGATGTGTAGCTTTGTGATCATACTGCCATGGTCTTCCCAATAGTAAGTGGCATGCATCCATCGGTATGACATCACATATCACCATATCAGTATAATCTCCAACAGAGAATTTGACGTGCACCTTATGAGTGACCTTGAGTTTACCGGTGTGGTACATCCACTCGACATGGTGGGGTTGCGGATGCTTCCATGCAGGCAACCCCAAGACATCAACTAATCCTTTGCTGACTGCATTGGTGTAGCTTCCACCATCAATTATTAGCTTGCAGTTAATGTTGTTGATCATACATTCAGACTGAAAAATATTCCATCGTTGCCCCTTATCCTCAATACGATCTTCTTGCACTCGTTGCACCATTAGTGATGGGTATGATTCTGCGGCTTCAAATGCCATCACATCTATTTTTTCTTCATCTTCAGATTTTTCACTAGCAGTGGCAACATTTTTCTCTTCATCACTTGCAGACATGTATCCTTCTTTTGTGAGGAGCACTCTTCGCTCATTAGGACACTTAAACTGTTTATGCCCTCTGCCTCCACACTTAAAGCAATCAATATCACTAATACGGGAATTAGAAGCACGAGATGATTCAACTTTGGATTGAGACACTTCCTTCATAGCTGGTTTATAATCTGATTTGGAAACACTATTACCACCACCTTCTTGCTGAAAATTACGTTGTACTGAACTTGACAAATTTTCATGGCCGCCCCGGCGCTTTACTTGTTTCTCCGCTCGAATAGCATGGTGTAATAAGCTCTGTAGTCCAGTATATTCTACCATATCGACACGATCCCGTATCTCCGATCTCAGCCCATGTATGAATCGTGCCATTGTAGCCTCTTCATGCTCCTCTACCCCTGTACGAATCAACAATATTTCCATCTCCTTATAATATTCCTCAACACTAGAGTTACCCTGTCGAAGCTGTTACAAACGTGTGTACAAGGTCCTAGTGAAGTGTTCTGGAACAAAATGTCTCTTCATGATATTCTTCATTTGATTCCAAGACTCCGGACGTCCTCCCACACGACATAGTTGGTTCCACCATATTAAAGCATAACCGGTGAACTCAATAGATGCAACACGAACCTTTTTCTCCTCAGTGTACCTCTGGCCATCGAAAATCTGATCCACTCTCATCTCCCACTCCAAATAATCATTCGGGTTGTCTTTTCCACTGAACGACGGTATAGAAATTTTTATTCTACCAATACCATCGTCCTCATAGGTGCGGTGCGCACGTTCATGTATTCCCGCGTGGCGTACACCACCTCCATGATGATTATATGGACGCCGTACAGGCTCATAATAACTTCCAGCCCCCTCAGTCTGATGATCTCGACGCTCACCATGGTTTCGAACATATTCATGTACCCGCTGTTCGGATAATCTGCGATGATGACCCTGGGCAATATACCCATCACTGGGTGGTGATTGTGGTCTCCGGCGATGAACAGCCTCAGTCAAATCAGCAATCTGTCTTCCAAGACTTTCCTCGACCTTGTCGATGCGCCTCCCCACCTTGTTCAGCACATAGTCACGAGTTGCCTCCAATTCTAATACGATAGCTGGCGCAACACTTGCATCGTAGGTAGGCAAGGAAAGATCATCCTCTGCATCTCCTTGCCGCTCACCATCCACACTTGAATTTGATTTCTGTGAATCCACCATGACAACGCCTCAAGCAAGTAGATCAAGTTGACAAAAAAAATACCGTGATCAACCTTTGCTCTGAATACCACCTGATAAGCCTCGGCTAGACGGCGAGTCGCTCGGTGGCCCGATCTTTCACGGTATTCATGGAAATAACAAGAACACCGACGAACACAATATATATAGAAGCAGTAGAATGGCTCTTCGGATCAAGCAATTTGCATGAAGACCAAAGAATAAAAACTTGCGTACGGAATCAATCAGATCAATCCCTGCGCGTAGAAGCTCCCAAATCCCTCACACGGATCAACAAACATAGATAATTTTGGTGCATCCCGACATGATGCGTTTTATGGTATTTTTCTCAACTCAATATTTTCTGTCCCGTACAAAGGCCTAAACCTACCTGTTATATAGGCGACACATACATGTAAAACAATCCAACCAACCCAACTGAACCGGACTCTATCTCTTTCCTATTGAAACTAATCAGGATTTAACCAACTAAGTATCCGACACGTTGATCACTAGAATCCAAACTAACAAATACTCACGTGGCCATCCTTTGAAATACTACTAGGACTCCACCTGAACTAGTACTAGGAATTTAGAAAATTAACAATCTAACATGATGACATGCACACCTTATAACTAATACTAAATATATTAATAATCTATTCCGACCACGTTGATTACCATCTTGGAGGTGTCCTGAAATTCGGCTTGATTTCTTGTGCAGCAACAAGTTTGACAGAAACTTCTCCAATAAAGATAATTGGCTCTTCCTCTTTTATATTTGTCAAAGCGCAACTAGAAGAAACTACTTGTTTTTCTTTCTTCATAATGGCTCACGGAATATCTCTAATGATCACATCAGGTCCCGTGACGTTCACTAGTGATGTCTCTCTCCCAAAAGACGATAAAACTGCTATGCGAGGTAAACAAATTACAGATGGGCAATTGACATGATTATAAACGCACCGCAATGCTAACTATGCTACAAAAGAAAGGAAGAGGCTCATAAGCATGGGTAGTACGCCAAAATAAGTAGACCGAAATCCATCTGCATCTACTACTAATCATCTACATTGAGATATCTATCCAGAACATCTTGCTGGTATTAAGTTGCGAGTCCCACCCAAAGTGTAAACCCAAAGCAACATACAACTGCATTAAAAAGAACTTTGCGTACAGTAAACAAACCTTGCAACCGCGGTTACAAGCATCGTTGTTTTCCCCCTTGTGGCCACATCACATCCCCTAGACTCATGTTTCTGTCACTCAAGCGTGTCATCAGGGGGCATATACCCACAATCGAGCATAACGTTCCCTCTTGGAGTCATTACCTACTACTTGGCCAAATAAATAAACAACAACGGAGAACATGCAAGAATTACTTAGGAACAAAAATATAAAAGATAAGAACCAAATATATTACTCAGTCACAATCTGAACATAATCTCATAATCCATCAGATCCCAGCAAACTCAGCATAGCAACAGCAGAAATTACATATGTGCCTCGATCATGTAGGGCAGCTCACGAGGTCTAAACCATGAAGAACAAAGAGGGGAGGAGAACATCACATAACTACTGATCATGGACCCATGGTCCAAAGGAAACTACTCACGGCACATCCGGGAAGCGTACATGGTGGAGGAGAAGCTCCCAGAGGTCGATCCTTTCTCCGGCAGGGTGCCGGGAAGGGTCCTGACGGTGCTCCCGATCTTGGAAGCGCGGTGGCGGCGGAACAGAGGCGAGTTTGCGAAATAGGGTTCTCTCTTCGGAGTTTCCCTGTGACGGAGAATAAATAGGCGAAGGGGGGCAGCCAGGGGGGCCACCAGGGGTCCAGGCACCCCCTGGCGCGTACAGGCCCCTGACCGCGTCAGGTGGCCGCCTGGACACCTGGTGGTGGCCCTCTGGCCCCACTTTGGTGATTCTGGAAGGCTCCGTTGCGCTGATTTTTTATCCGATTTTTCCCGAATTTTTGGAGCATTTTTAATATGGGGGAAACCTGGAATAGAAAAACAGCTGAAAACATGAACTGACACTGGGGTGCACTGAGTTAGTAGGTTAGTACAAATATGATCAAAAGTGTATGAAAGTGTATCTAGATCATAGCAATATCACACAAAACATGCATGGAGCGAGCATAAATTATCGATACGTTTGAGACGTATCAACATCTCCAAGCTTAATTCCTGCTCGTCCTCGAGTAGGTAAATGATAATAAACATATTTCTGTGGTGACATGCTAGCAACCATATAAGGACTTTGAAAAGTAAAGCAATCAAGGTATATGATTCAATTCAAGTCATAACATGCAAGAGTCTATATTAGCATTGAAACAAGCAACAAAAGAACATTAGGTGCAAGAGCTCTCGCTGTCCGTGACTCGAATGTCTCCAAATGGTGTTTGCGTGCAAGAAAGGGGATAGGGAATACGATAAAAAATATTTTTGTTGAGAACTCAATCTACTAAAGTTTCACACTTGGTCTTCTTTGGAATCTTATCTTTACTCGTCCCCAGACCACTAGCCAGGTACAAGTCAATTTGATCCACTCCTTTTCGATATTTTGAGCACTCATGCAATGGATGAGCATAAGCACGAAAGTTGTCACTTTGGATGGCAAAGAGAGAATACGGTGGAGGAGGAAGACAAAAAGGATGAGAAAGGCTCACATCAATAAGGACAATCATAGGCGAGAAGGCCAAATAATAGATATGATGTGAGGAGTAGGGATTGCCATGCAACATATGCACATATGAGCTGAAAAGCTCTCCAATGGAACTAGTGGGGGTGCATCTAACTTGCTCGCTCATGAAGTCCTAGAGCTCTTTTGAGGAGGCTCATCCTTGGAATATGCAAGCCAAGTTCTATAGTGTGAAGGTCCCCACATAGGATAAGAGGGAGTACCAGTGTGGATCTTTCAAAAGGATAGTAGTGTTGCCCCTTTCTCTCTTTTTATTTATTTTTCTCCTTTTTCTATTTTTTGTATTTTTTGGTGGCCTCAATGGCTCTTTCTATTAACTCTCATTTGTCCTCTTTGGGATCTTTTATTTTGTCCACTTTGGGATCTTTTCCTCACTTAGGGTATAGAAGATCTTTCACACTTTACAAGGTACTCAAATCATAAAGAAGATGTAGCTATCATGATGTATGCAATGTATGCCGCTGCCAGTGTAGCAGGAACATGTATGACATGAAGATCAAGTCATGAAGAGGTGGATGTTGCATGGCAATATATCTCGAAAGGGCTATCGAAATGCCTTGATATGTAGGTATGGTGGATTTTTTGAGGAAAGATATAAGGAGGTTTATGATGACAGAGCGTATCATGCCAAGGGTTTGGATGTACCGGCGAAGGTGGACGCCAAATCTCTGAGTGAGAAGGAGGCAATGCATGGCACAGGAGAGGCTAGCAAATATGAGGAGGTGGAAGTGTCAACTTTCAATACTTACATTAGTCTGAAGAACTCGTGCACTTATTATCGGTAACTCTCAATCTAATACGGAGGTTCACAAAGAGACAAGTACCCCGAGGAGGAGTGTATGGGGGTTTGGTTATCCTTGCGCATCCTCGACTCATGGTACGTGAGTGTACTCTAATATTCGATCCCTCCAAAGATTAGCGATCCATCTAGTAGCTAGAGTTCTCAACTAGTTTTGTAGGTTTTGAAAATAAACACGGATTGCCCAAAATACGACACCTATCACTAATAGTTCAAACATTACTCACAACAATACCTCAAAACTATTTCAAGTTACTACTAAAATTAAATAGCAACCTCAATTACCTACTCTCAAGAAAAGACACAACTCAGTGCAACAACCAACTCTCTTGAAAAGATAAACATGAAAACTAAAGAGAGTTCTAGCAACAAACTAAACAAAAGCCAAGGATCTTGCTAAAGACAAACTAAAACTAAAACTAAACATGGCAGTAGCTACGAAAAGATAAAGAACACACAACAGCAAAAAGATAGGCATGAAGAATCCTATGATGTGTTCTAGATTTTGAAAGTGGAGCGTGTTTCTCTCAAACACAAAGTAATACGGGGTCTAACTTGTTATGAACAGAAAGCAAAGCTAAAGAAAATTAAAAGTAAAACCTAAGAGCGAGACGCTCCAAGCATAGCACATAACTGATGGCTTCTCGCCCCTCGTTGGTTACCCCAAGTGGAAGGTTTGAGATGCAGTGCAACAGCAAGTTTCCCTTGGTGAAGATACCAAGGTTATCAAACTAGTAGGACTCAGGAGATAGAAGTAGGTGGCAACGTCGCCAGAAATTGCTTCCTGACTAGGGTGTTGTCGTGGACCTGCACACATCAACAAATAACTTTGCTCCCAACGAGTACATAGGAGTTGTCAATTCCTCCGGCCTTGTCGTTTACAAAGGATCAACGCAAGAGATAAAAGGTGCAAAGGAAAATAAAAGCTGAAAGTAAATTGAGGGTGTGAACAATAATGTGAAGATGGACCAGGGTCCCGTGATTTTCACTAGTGATGTCTCTCTCCAAAAAGACGATAAAAGTGCTAGCAAGGTAAACAAATCACAGTTGGGCAATTGACAGGATTATGAAGGCACCGCAATGCTAACTATGCTGCAAAGAAAGGAAGGGCTCAAAAGCAATGGGCAGTACGCCAAGGTAAGTAGACCGAAATCCATCTGCATCTACTACGAATCATCCACCTTGAGATATCTATCCAGAACATCTCGCTGGTATTAAGTTGCGAATCCCACCCAAAGTGTAAACTCAAAGCAACAGACAACTGTATTAAAAGAACTTTGTGTAAAGTAAACAATCCTTGCACCCGCAGGTACAAGCACCGTTGTTTTATCCCTGGTGGCAACAACACATCCCCTAGTCTCATGTTTCTGTCAATCAAGCTAGACATCAAGGGGCTGAACCCATAATCGAGCATAACGCTCTCTCTTGGAGTTGCAAATAAAATATTTGGCCAAAGCAAATACCGCAACGGAGAACATGCAAGAATTTACTCAAGAACAAAATATAAAAGAGAAGAACCAAATATATTACTCATGACAATCTGAACATAGTCTCATAATCCATCAGATCCCAACAAACTCAGCATAGCAATAGCAGATATTACATAGATGCCTCGATCATGTGAGGCAGCTCACGAGGACTCGAAAGTGGAAGCACAAAAAGGGGAGAGATTCATCACATAGCTACTGGTCACAGACCCATGGTCCAAGGGGGACTACTCACGACACATCCGGGAGGCGTCCATGGCTATGGATGGTCTCCCGGAGGGGGTTCCTCCTCCCGGCAGGGTGCCGGGGCAGCTTCTCCAGGCAGCCCCGATCTTGAAACGGCGGCGGCGGCGGTACAGAGGGGAGTTCGCGAGAAAGAGATCGATATTAGGGGTTTCCACCCCGAGGGGTAAATATAGGCGAAGGGGGGCATCAAGGGGACCCACGAGGCAGTCAGGAGGGTCCCTGGTGCGAACCAGGGTGGGTCCGCGCCACCTGCCCTCCTGGCTGCCTGGTGGTGGCCCCCCTTCCCTCTCTTGGTGATTCCGGAAGCTTCTGTTGCGCTGATTTTTTATATATTTTTCCCGGAATTTTTGGAGCACTTTTAATGGCCGGAAAACCTGAAATACAAAAACATCAGAAAACAGAAACTGGCAACTGGGTCTCGTGGTAATACTAAAGGCATACCCCTAGGCGAGGGAAACCCAGGGGTATCCTTAAACCCTGGGTTTCCCCAAAACACATTAAGCAAAATAAGACCAAGAAAAAACACGAAGCATCGGCAATCTCCGAATATGACGTTACTCGGAGATCAGGAGTTGCTTCCGAGTACGCAGCTACTCGGAAGCCCAGCAAGATCCGAGTAGACCGATGCTCGGAAGTAATCGGCGAGGCCCCCCTACTCGGAAGGTGGGAAACGCAACGGACGGGAGGCATTCAATGCTGCAGGTGTTTCTCCTCCTTTATTAGTAGTAATGGGAAGACCGTTTTGTATTTAAGTACGTATTTAATCTTGTAATTAAGACCCATTTAAGCCGGGGCATTGAGGAGGCAGGGGCGCACTCTATATAAGCCACCCCCTCCCCTCTGGCATGGGCATGCGCAACATTCCTCACTCTCAGTTTTTCTGAAGAAAGAACACCCCAGTCTGCCTAGGACAGGACTAAGGTTTTTATCTCTACGGAGAGGCCTAACCTGTATAATCCCTTTGCGTCAACCATCGCTATGTACAGACTCATTTAGCTCCTTTCACACCCCTATATCTATTGTCAGATTTATATCCACGACAGTTGGCGCCCACCTTGGGGCTGAGTTGATCAGCAATCATAGAGATGGCGTTTTTCTCATCCTCTTCGTCGATTCGCGGCTCCGAGCTCATCGTCGGAGAGGTTTTCTGTTTTGGATCGTTGGCTTTCATACCTGATGATTCGGCTTGGTTAGCGGATTCTCCGCTCCAGGCACAATTGCTGCCCTCAAGCGGCAGCGTCCACTTCCGAGCTGATGAGTCGGGGGCCCTGCGCCTCCAGCTGTCGGCCCATCGTCAAGCACCCGCGCTGCTATCTGTCCGCCACAAGAAGAAGCGTTCGGGCCGCCTGCGCGCTCACCATCGCGGAAAATCGGTCAAGGTCCAGCAGGTGGCAGTCATCGACTCGGTGGAGTCATCCCACAAGGCCTTGGACGAACTGATCGCAAGAGAAGGCTCCACAACTTATCTCTTTCCTCTGTTCGACTTGGTTGAAGAAGAAGGCATGGCAGCATCTGACCCCGAGTCAGGCGCCGAGCAAGAAGGAAGCAGTGGCACCCCTGTCGCGATTGCAGAAGTGTGCATGGATGAGACTCCGCCCTCTCAGCCATCGCCAGCTCGGGACACTCACGCCCGAGATGAAACGAACAGCCCATCCAGGGCTGGCACTCGGGAGCCGACCCGACGTGTTTCAGCTTTCCGAAGGTGGGAGCTCGGAGAGTCAAGTCGGCAACCTCACCCTCTTACTCGGGAGGAGCGGGAAGAGGCAGAAGCGGCCGAGCGGCTGCTTAACACCCCGATTGACACAAGCACTCCAGAAGGGCGAGGCCTGGAGGCAGCCAGATTAACTAATTTGGCTGAACGAGAGCGCCTGGCCGAGCTAGAAAATACTCTCGAACGTCAAGCTCGGGAGGTAGCTAGACTCAGACAAAGCAGAAAGAGTCGCCAACTACGGGGCCCAGGACGAGAACCTTTCCGAGCTATGGGTACCCGAGTAGAAAATCTCATAGCAGCAACTCGAATTGCAAACTCTCTGCAGCCTAGTGGATCGGCGGCAGAAGAAATTCAACACCTGGCATTTCTGTTACAAACCGCAGTCGATCAAAACGCTGCTGCCAGTCAATCACAGCAGCGGATCCATTCCCAAGTTCCCCCTGCGAGGACGTCACTGTCAGTACACACGCCCTATGGGGAAGCGCGGAGGAACAGAAACAATTCGCCTCGGCGCAGAGATGAACCTCGAGGAGATCATCGCCAAGAGCAATATCGGCATGAGGATCTCAGGAGAACAGAAGCTCGTGGGACGGGTCGGCCCGCACCCCGGAGAGAGGAGTTCCCTCGGCACCGGGACGACCGTTATTTTGATATTGAAGACGACGCCCGAAGCCATCTTGTACAGAGCCGAGTCGACCGCGCCAGAACTCATCGTCAGGTTCAGGCTCGGCCCTCAATGGCCACAGGGCCGGTCTGCTTCAGTGAAAGGATTCGGTCTACCCCTATTCCGCCCACTTCAGGATAGCCCAAGGGGTGGACAAGTACCGAGGTGATGCTAAACCCCAGACATGGCTGGATGATTACAGAATAGCCGTGCAGATCGGAGGGGGTGGTGACGAGATAGCCATGATGCACCTGCTGTTGATGTTAGAGGGCTCGACTCGGGCGTGGCTGAATCAGCTCCCCCCAAGTAGCATCTTGGTTTGGGAAGACCTCGAGAGAGTATTCATCAAGAACTTTGAGGGGACCTACAAGAGGCCTGGAGGCCTGACCGAGCTGCAATTGTGCGTCCAGGGCAACACCGAGACTACTCGGGACTACATCCAGAGGTGGATCACACTCCACAACTCGGTCGAAGGAGTCTCTGAGTTCCAGGCCATTCACGCCTTCAAGCAGGGGGTCAAGTACAAGGAGTTAAGTCACAAGTTGGCAAGATCACCGCATATCACCTCACTCGGGAAGCTGATGGAGATAGCAAACAAGTATGCCAATGGTGAGGAAGAAATCCGGCAGAAGAACCAGCAGCATAGAGGAGGTGGCAGCTCGGCACCGAACCCGAAGCAGAAGACCGCAAACAACAAGAGAAAGGCGGAAGACGCCCCAACAGACGCAAAGCTGGTGGCGGCAGCAAACGCTTCGGGCCTTCATGGCAAGGGTCAAGCACGAAAGGAGTGGCAACCGCGGCAGAAAAATCCGCCCAACGATGATGAAGTTCTGGATCAGCCCTGTCCTGTCCACACCACCCGCGATGCCGAGGGAAAGGTGGTTATCCCAAAGCATACATCTCGGCAGTGCCGCCTGATCAAGAGAGCAGACCAGAACGCAAGAGCAGGCCCCTAGCAAGATAAGGAGACCGGGAAAAAGAAAGCACCCAGCCCAGAACTGGATAACGAGGGTTTCCCGAGGGAAGACGGAGTGCTGGTCATCTTCGTAGGGCGATAGTCGAAGAGGGTGGAAAAGATAAGATTCAGAGAAGTCAACTCGGCAGCTCCGGCAGTTCCGAGTTCCATGAAGTGGGCCGACGTCCCAATCACTTTCGATCAATCAGACCACCCTCCTCACATTCCTCACCCGGGAAGACACGCCCTGATTGTGGACCCTTTGGTGGAAACGGGAAATGGTAACTTCAGAATCAGGAATGTCTTGATGGATGGCGGCATCGGAATCAACATCCTGTATGCAAGCACTCTGAAGAGCATGAACATCCCGATGTCCAAGCTCCGCAAAAGCTATCTGGAATTTCATGGGATAATCCCGGGAAAAAAGGCGTATTCACTCGGAATGATCTCCCTCAATGTGGTCTTCGGTACTCCGAGTAACTTCCGGAAAGAGAAGATCACCTTCGAAGTAGTGGGCTTTCCGAGTGCATACCATGCTTTAGTCGGAAGGCCGGCCTATGCGAAATTTATGGCCATCCCCTGTTACGTCTATCTGAAACTCAAGATGCCCGGCCCTCACGGCGTGATCACTGTCTCAGGAGACTACAAGCAAGCCGAAGAACTGCTGCAGAAAGGTTCCCTGATAGCTGATCAGCAGATGGCCGAGGTCGAATTGGTCGAATACAAGAAAGCCGCCGACTCGTCCGAGTTGCTGCAGCCAAAGAAGACATCTTCATTCGAGTCGGACGGAGAGACCAAGAGGGTATAGATACACCCACAGATGAGGACAAATATACCAACATCGCCACCGATCTGGATCCCCAATAGGAACTCGAGATCGTCAACTTCCTCCGTGAGAATTGGGACATCTTCGCGTGGAAGCCCGCCGATATGCCTGGAGTCCCAAGGGAGTTGGCCGAGCACAAGTTACACGTAGATCCGAAAGCAAGACCGGTAAAAGAGTCCCTCCGACGGTTTTCCTCTGAGAAAAGGAAGGCCATCGGGCAGGAGATAGCTAGACTGTTAGCAACCGGATTCATTAGGGAAATCTTCCACTCCGAGTGGTTAGCAAATCCTGTAATGGTTCCGAAGAAAGATAAATCTTGGAGAACTTGTGTTGGTTTTCGTCATATCAATAAAGTTTGTCGAAAAGACCATTTCCCTCTTCCTCGTATTGACCAGATTGTGGACTCCACATCAGGGTGCGAGAGATTATGTTTCCTCGATGCATACTCGGGTTACCATCAAATCCGACTATACGAACGAGACGAGCTCAAAACATCATTCATAACCCCATTCGGATGTTTCTGTTACGTCACGATGCCATTCGGACTGAGAAACGCAGGCGCCATGTACCAACGCATGATGCAGAATTGTCTGATCTGGCAGATCGGCAGAAACGTGGAAGTCTATGTGGATGACATCGTGATCAAGTCGGCTAAAGGGAGTAGTTTACTAGCCGACCTAGCCGAAACTTTTCAGAGCCTCCGATCCTACAACATCAGGCTTAATCCTGAATAAATGCGTTTTTGGCGTGCCGGCAGGGAAGCTACTCAGATTCATGGTCTCTGAGCGAGGGATAGAGGCCAACCCGAAAAAATCGCGGCAATTCAGAACATGAAGCCTCCCAAGAAGCTCCGAGACGTCCAAAAGTTAACAGGTTGTCTCGCAGCACTCAGTCGGTTTATCTCCAGATTGGGAGAGAAAGCCCTACCTCTCTACCAACTGAAGAAAAAATCGCCGAATTTTGTCTGGACGGAAGAAGCTCAAATGGCTTTCGAAGAACTCAAAAAGCAACTGTCAACTCGGCCAGTCCTGGCAGCACCGCAGGAAAAAGAGCCGCTCCTGTTGTATATTGCTGCCACAAGCCGAGTTGTCAGCATAGCCATAGTGGTGGAGAGGGAAGAAGAAGGAAAATCATAGAAAGTACAAAGACCGGTGTACTACATATCCGAAGTCCTCACACCATCCAAACAGAGATACCCTCACTACCAGAAGATAGCAATGGGAATTTACTTGGCGTCTCAGAAGCTCGCACATTACTTCTAGGATCATTCCATCACAGTGGTCTCTGAAGCTCCCCTGGCAGAAATTATGAACAACAGATATTCAACAGGCAGAATAGAAAAATGGAGTTTGGACCTACTCCCCTTTGACCTCAATTACCATACTAAAAAAGCAATCAAGTCACAAGCACTGGTGGACTTCATAGCCGAGTGGATTGAGGTCCAACATACCCCACAGCCAACACCAGAACATTGGACGATGTTCTTTGATGGCTCCAAGATGCTACACGGCGCAGGGGCAGGAGTGGTACTAGTCTCACCCAGAAAGGATTAGATGAGGTACGTCCTCCAAATCCATTTCCCAGCAACAAACAACGAAGCCGAATATGAAGCTCTCCTGTATGGTATGCGAATGGCTATGTCACTCGGAGTCAGGAGACTTATGGTATTCGGAGATTCAGACTTGGTAATCAACCAAGTAATGAAAGAGTGGGACATCCGAAGCCCAGCAATGACAACCTACTGTGTAGCAGTGAGAAAATTGGAGAAAAAATTTGATGGGCTGGAGCTCCATCACATCCCAAGGGTTAAAAATCAGGCAGCAGACGACCTAGCAAAATTGGGTTCCACCCGCGGACAGATCCCGCCAGGGATCTATCTGGAGCACTTACATTCCCCAACAGTCAAGGAGGACCCCTTCCTGGAAGACGATCTGGATATGCTGCCTGACAAGAACATCCCCAACAGAGAAGACATACCCGCAGTAGTTGACATGGTGTTTGATGTGGAGGTCATCCCCCCGAGTGGACACGTCCAATCCTTGACTATCTGCAAAAACAAGAGTTGCCCGACGACGAGATAGAAGCCAAGCAGATCGTCCGCAAGTCCAAGTCCTACTCGGAGATCAATGGAGAGCTGTACAGGAACAACATCACTCATGTCCCCCAGCGATGCATCTCCGAGGAAGAAGGCCGCTGCATACTACAAGAAATCCACTCGGGAGATTGTGGCCATCATGCCTCAAGTCAGACGTTGGTGGAAAAAGATTTCCGAGCTGGTTTCTTCTGGCCCGACGCCCTCAGCGATGCGCGGTACATCGTGGACCACTGCGAAGGCTGCCAGTTTTATGCCAACCAGCCCCGCAAACCAGCTTCCGAGCTGAAGACAATCCCCCTAGCCTGGCCATTTGCAGTATGGGGACTGGATATGATCGGACCACTCCGAACGGGCAAGCATGGCTTCACCCACATTTTGGTTGCCGTAGACAAGTTTAAAAAATGGACAGAAGCAAAACCTATCAAGACCCAAGACTCCGCCACAGCAGTCAGCTTCATGCAAGGCCTCATACATCGGTTCGGCGTCCCGCATGACATCATTAATGATAATGGATCGAACTTCAACTCGGCCGAATTCAAGAAATGCTCTTGGTCCAATGGCATCCAGTTCAACTTCGCCTCAGTCGCACACCCACAGTCCAACGGCCAAGTCGAACGAGCCAACGGAGTAATACTCAAAGGAATCAAGCCTCGGCTACTTCGTGAACTAAAGGAAGCAGCGGGCGCCTGGGTTGATGAACTCCCTTCAGTCTTGTGGGGATTGCGTACAACTCCCAATCGCTCAACTCGGTCAACCCGCTTCTTCCTCGTCTACGGCTCAGAAGCAGTCCTTCCGAGTGACCTCAAGCACAATGCCCCCCGTATAAGCCAGTACACAGAAGCTGAATCTGAAGAAGCACGACAAGACGGCGTTGACCTCTTGGAGGAGGAACGAAATTTAGCTCTCACCCGCTCGACGTTTTATCAGCAAGACCTTCGCCGGTACCACAACCGACACGTCCGAGCTCGCTCTTTCCAAGAGGGCGACATGGTACTTCGCATCAAGCAAACTTCGGACCACAAACTAGCTCCCCCATGGGAAGGCCCGTTTATCATTTCCAGAGTACTGCACAATGGGGCCTATCACCTGTACGATGTAACTAATAAGATAGAAGAGCCTCATGCATGGAACGCCCAGTTACTGCGCCGATTCTATGCATGAGCACGCTTGTAAGATATGAATAAATATTACTTCGTACGCCTAGTGCGCCTTACTCAATTCGTTTTCCTCACTCAACATCAGGTTTTCCATCCAAGCTGTGCGCAGCTCGGACGAGAACTTAGAAAACTTCTGTTAAGTGCTCCAAGGCTTGAGGAAGCACAACATCATCTGCATTGAGGACCTGGTATACAAGATCTTCAATAGAAAAAAATTTCTAAGTACTTTCAAGCCTCAAGAGGCTTGGGGGCTGCTTAAAGCTATAAAAACAGGTTTTCTTCCGAGCTGTGAGCAGCTCGGACAAAAACTATCAATCAGGTTTTCCATCCGAGCTGTGCGCAGGTCGGACGAGAACTTAGAAAACTTATGATTAAGTGATCACCAACGCCCCAAGGCTTGAGGAAGCACAACATCATCTGCATTGAGGACCTTGTATACAAGATCTTCAATAGAAAAAATTTCTAAGTACTTTCAAGCCTCAAGAGGCTTGGGGGCTGCTTAAAGCTATAAAAACAGGTTTTCTTCCGAGCTGTGCGCAGCTCGGACGAAAACTATCAATCAAGTTTTCGTCAGGTTTTCTTCCGAGCTGTGCGCAGCTCGGACGAAAACTATCAATCGGGTTTTCCATCCGAGCTGTGCGCAGCTCGGACGAGAACTTAGAAAACTTATGTTAAGTGCTCACCAACGCCCCAAGGCTTGAGGAAGCACAACATCATCTGCATTGAGGACCTTGTATACAAGATCTTCAATAGAAAAAATTTCTAAGTACTTTCAAGCCTCAAGAGGCTTGGGGGCTGCTTAAAGCTATAAACACATGTTTTATTCCGAGCTGTGCGCAGCTCGGACGAAAACTATCAATCAGGTTTTCCATCCGAGCTGTGCGCAGCTCGGACGAGAACTTAGAAATCTTATGTTAAGTGCTCACCAACGCCCCAAGGCTTGAGGAAGCACAACATCATCTGCATTGAGGACCTTGTATACAAGATCTTCAATAGAAAACTTTTCTAAGTACTTTCAAGCCTCAAGAGGCTTGGGGGCTGCTTAAAGCTATAAAAACAGGTTTCTTCCGAGCTGTGCGCAGCTCGGACGAAAACTACCAATCAGGTTTTCCATCCGAGCTGTGCGCAGCTCGGACGAGAACGTAGAAAACTTATGATAAGTGCTCACCAACGCCCCAAAGGCTTGAGAAAGCACAACATCATCTGCATTGAGGACCTTGTATACAAGATCTTCAATAGAAATTTTTTCTAAGTACCTTCCAGTCTAAGTAGACTTGGGGGCTGCTTAAAGAGATAAAAACAAGCTCTCTTTCGAAATATGCGCAGCCCGAGTAAAAACTTGGAAAATTCATACAAAAAGAAAAGCAAATCGGAAGAAATATTCGTTTCCAGCAAAGAAACAGAGTACGAGTTCATCACCCAAACGAAGGAGTATCATGACACAACCACACAGTGCAACTTATTACAAATCCACTAGGCATCCCGAGCAAATATCAAACCAGTGTTTTTAACCACACTCCATTCATTCCTCGCCCGCCTCATCCGACTCACTGGTTACACCAGTTGACTCAACAAAGAAATCCAGATCAGGCATCAGGGCATTTCGGCTAGCAGTTTCAGCATAGCGCGGCAGGAAGGAAGTGCAGCTCTGACCTTCTTTCAGATCTCCACCACCAACTCGCTCAAGATTATGGACCCGCTCCGGAAAATGCGCCTTGGTCAAGGCCAGTGAGTAATTTGCACCGCTCCGCGCCGCTGAGCGTTTCCAGCGGGCCAGCTGATGCGAAGCCTCCTGGAGAACGGGTACAACAGTATCTAACTTTACTCTGCTCTCTTCATCAGGCGACAGCTTGCTCTTTAAAGCCAGGGTAGCACCCATAACCTCTTCAGCAAATTTCTTTGCTTTGGCACACCTCATGGTCAGCAATTCCCGAGCGAGAGCAAATTCTGTGGTCACTGGAGTATAGTTATCTCTCTTCATGATTTCCGCAAAGTTGGCCATGCGCGCCTGCTCGGCATCTGGATCTGTACCATATGCTGCACCAAGAGAGAAGATGAGTACACAATCTAAGAATGGGCAACAAGTCCCTACCACAACTCGGACAATCAAAAACTCACCAGACAAGGTCTCACTGAAAACGGCGAACCGCCCAGCGCAATACTTTTCAGCTGCCTTCACCGCCTTCCGAGTGGTTTCCAACTCGGCTTGATGCTTCTTCGCATCTTCGGCACGCAGCTCGGATAGTTTTTCCAAGTCAGACTCCTGCTTAGAGACGCAAGCCTCATTCTCCTTCAGCGCCTGTTTGCAGTAATGGAGACTGGTCTCCAAAGCTTTGTGAGCTTTGGCTCGTTTCTCAACCTGGTCTATTTCCTTCTTCATCTTGGCCACAAAATCATCGTTCTCCTTAACTTTTGCATCAAAGGCCTTCTTCGCCGCCTCTGCAAGCAAAATGTCAGATGCGAAAATAAGAGGAAGACAGATGGCAGTTTGGAAACTCAAGAACTGTTACCATTATCCTCAGCATGCTGTTTCTTCAGTTTGTTATGCTCTTCAAGCAGCGCTTCATACGCACTCTTGGTAGCAACACCCTCCTCCTGCAACTTCACGAAGGCCGACCCAAGCTTGCATGCCTCCTATGTAGACAAGAGGAATACCACAATCAAATAAAAACCTCCTATCAAAAGACTCCGAATAACTTCGCAAAGTTACTCGGAGCCTTGGGGGCTACACCCAGTGGGTGCACTAAGAAGTGCTCCCACTGGAAGTTCACTGAAATAAAAACCTTCTATCAAAAGACTTCGAATAACTTCGCAAAGTTACTTGGAGCCTTGGGGGCTACACCCAGTGGGTGCACTAAGAAGTGCTCCCACTGGAAGTTCACTGAAATAAAGACCTCCTATCAAAAGACTCTGAATAACTTCGCAAAGTTACTCGGAGCCTTGTGGGCTACACACAGTGGGTGCACGAAGAAGTGCTCCCACTGGAAGTTCACTGAAATAAAAACCTCCTATCAAAAGACTCCGAATAACTTCGCAAAGTTACTCGGAGCCTTTGGGGCTACACCCACTGGGTAGGAAAACTTACGTAAGTACTTACGTGCATTTTGGACTTCACCAACTCAGCCTCAGACGCTAGCTCCCGCAGCCGTAGCTCAAACTGAGTCGCCTTGACCAAGGACTCCTTCAATCCGCCAATGATAGCACTCTCCACTGGGGCCCCGACGGGAATGGCCCCCGAACTAGCAGGCTCACTCCCTCGAACAGCCGCCGAGGTGACAGGGGTCTCCTTAACAGCCCCCCAGCTGGAGCATCGGGTGCGGCATCTCGGGAACGAGACCCAGAGGCTACTGCCCCCTCAGGAACAGTCACCTCAGGAGGAGTGACCCCAGCAGCGATGGACTCAGTAACAATCCGAGCTGGATCAGCAGTAGGGTCAACATCCATGTCTGCAGCAGAAACAACAAACAATTAAGAGCGAAAGACGACAATGACAAACGTCTCAACAAAGAAAACAACGAAGAATTCTCACCAACAGCCGCAGTATCTTCTGGAATAGCGCCCATTCCAGGAAAGTCAGTCACCTCACAAGTGCTAGCGTCCTCCATAGCTTCGGCCTCGGGATCCTCCTCGATCGTAGGCAACTTCTCAGAACCACTCGGACGAATACTGCAAAAAGAGACAGCTAAGGATGAGCCTGAGAAACTAATAGAGCCTTAAAGAACGCGATAACCAACAACATTACGTGTGAACGGTCTTCAAGATACGTCTCGGGGGAGCAACCCTGGCCGAACCAGATCCAGCCCCCTTGGCCTTTTCAACAGCAGCACCTCCTGAGGGATTAGCCTCTCGCCCCCAAGAGTGACAAGTTTCTTCTTCTTCATGGGCGCCACCTTCCCAGAGCTGAGGCCCAAGGGAGGAAGCTTCCCGCTGTCCTCTTCACCACTCAGAGTATGAGCCCTTTTACGGGTCCGAGTAAGCCCCTCCCGCGCCGACTCGCGGTCCTGGTTGTTCTTCGAGCGTTGCTCGGACGCTGCCTGAGCCCGAGCCACCTGAGACTCCAGCTCCTCCCCCACCTCAACCCCGACCCCCGCGCCAGCAGTACTATCTTCATCCTCCTCGGCGGGATGCTGCGGAGCCAGAGGAATAGGGCAGAGAAATTGGGTAAAATCCTAGCAATAAACAAAGAGGTCCGAGTTAAAGCCAACAAATGAAGCACATTCGAGATACATATGGCATGAGTCAGCATACCAAGGTGGGAGGATTGTCGATGCCGAGGGGTCTCACTCGGCCAGTTGTCTGAAGCCCCTGGGTCACGCTTGTTATTATCTTCATCTGAAGTTCAAACTCGTCCAAAGGCATCTCAGTGTTACTATAGCGGGTGTCATCCTGCAACCCGGAGTATGTCCACATCCCTCGAGCTCGGGCCTGGAGCGGCTGGATCTTCCGAATCACAAAAGCAGCTATCAAATCTATGGCGTCCAGACCATTCTTCTTCAGCCTGACGACTTCACGCATCAAGGGGAGCACCTGCTCCTTATCAACATTGGTGAGTCGGGGGTTCCAACCCTGAGAGTTAGTCAGCCTAACGTCCGAGTAAGGAGGCAAGGTACGCACCCCCGGCTGCTCGGCCACTTTGCAGTAAAACCAACTATTCTGCCAGTTCTTGACAGAATCGGGCACACAAGAGGCAAAATACTGCACTCCCTGCTTCTTGGCCAAAAACAGACCGCCACAAAGATGATTGAACTCAACGCCGCCGCCCTCCCCAGACTTCTTCGCCTTCTGAGGCTTGATGACGTATATGCTACGGAAAAGATGCCAGTGGGGCTCTATGCCTAAAAATCCCTCACAAATGGTGAAAAAGCTGGAGAGAAGGGTAACCGTGTTTGGAACAACGTGATGAAGCTGAGCACCCGTGAAAGCCAGAAAATCCAAAAAGAAGGGATGTGGGGGAAGAGAAAAGCCGCGATCCACATGGGAAAGTAAGATGACTCTCTCACCGTCGCGGTGGCGGCAGAGGGGCAGCGCGAATGGCGGCCTCCCAGGATGGACCTCGAGCGGCCGGCGGAGAGGTCTCGGCGGCGAGATTAAGCAGGCAAAGGAAGAGGCGGAGCGAAAGAGAGAAGCGGGAACGGCTGCGCAGGGGGGAAATGAGTGGATCTGTTCCAAACCGAAAGGTAGGGGGCTTTTTATAGCTCGAGGTAGCAACCGCCTCGCGTCAGATACGCACCCCACTAATGGGCTTGCCGGTTGCTCTTCCCCGTAAAACCGCTCCACTTCCCCATAATCCCTCCCACTTCCCCACAAGCAGTTAATTATTATCCTATAAAACCGCCGCGGGAATCGAGGAGACAAGCCCAAACAGTGCGCCCACTCACCTGGGCAAGAAGATTCTCTGACAAGGCAAAATCTTTTGTTAAAAACCAAATCTGATTTTGACCCGAAGCTCGGAACCGCCCCAACCACTCGGAAGATGCGAAGCATAACACCGATCAAACTCTCCGAGTATGCCACCACTCGGAAGAAAACGCAAAGCTCCCACAGCATCCGAGTAAGCTGTCACTCGGAAGCGCCGCGAAAGGAACCACTCGAAGATTCCTCGCAAGACGAACAATCCCGCACCCGGTTACTCGGGTGAAAATCCGAGTAATAAGCTCGCTGGCGGCCCGTCTCTGACGTAGAATGCCAGGCCGCCGATAAGACCCGGCGCAGGGGGTAAAGAATCAATGTCCCACGTGGCATGTCCTAGGACAAGGCACGATGTCCTAGGACATTGAACTTTACAAATTTGGTTCATATGGAGTTTAAGGCCTTTTACTCCGAGACACGCCTTCCGAGGCCTCAGTCCACCTCTTCCGAGAGACGCTTGAGTGTCGCCAAATTTTTCCGCTAACCTGCCCAACTCTCACTCGAGGGAAAAGTTCGAACATCAATAAAGCCCTTCCGGGCCTCTTACTGAGTTCAATCTTCGCATACCTCAGAAAGACTAAATGTCAGCCAACACACTTACGAGCACCCGAAAGCGCTTGGGGGCTACTGTCGTGGTAATACTAAAGGCATACCCGTAGGCGAGGGAAACCCAGGGGTATCCTTAAACCCTGGGTTTCCCCAAAACACATTAAGCAAAATAAGACCAACAATAAACACGAAGCATCGGCAATCTCCGAATATGACGTTACTCGGAGATCAGGAGTTGCTTCCGAGTACGCAGCTACTCGGAAGCCCAGCAAGATCCGAGTAGACCGATGCTCGGAAGTAATCGGCGAGGCCCCCCCTACTCGGAAGGTGGGAAACGCAACGGACGGGAGGCATTCAATGCTGCAGGCGTTTCTCTTCCTTTATTAGTAGTAATGGGCAGACCGTTTTGTATTTAAGTACGTATTTAATCTTGTAATTAATACCCATTTAAGACGGGGCATTGAGGAGGCAGGGGCGCACTCTATATAAGCCACCCCCTCCCCTCTGGCATGGGCACGCGCAACATTCCCCACTCTCAGTTTTTCTGAAGAAAGAACACCCCAGTCTGCCTGGGACAGGACTAAGGTTTTTATCTCTACGGAGAGGCCTAACCTGTATAATCCCTTTGCGTCAACCATCTCTACGTACAGATTCATTTAGCTCCTTTCACACCCCTATATCTATTGTCAGATTTATATCCATGACACTGGGTGCACTGAGTTAATAGGTTAGTCCAAATAGGTTCAAAAGTGTATGAAAGTTCAAGCAAAACATGGCAAAGTCACACAAAACATGCATGGAGCAAGCAGAAATTATAGATACGTTTGGAACGTATCAACATACCCAAGCTTAATTCCTGCTCGTCCTCGAGTAGGTAAATGATAGCAAGCATAATTTCTATGGTGACATGCCACACAACCAAATAAGGACTTTTAAGTAAAGCAATCAAAGCATGCAATTCAATTCAAGTCTTAACAAGCAAGAGTCTATATTAGCATTGACACAAGCAACAAAAGAACAAAGGGTGCAAGATCTCTCGCTGTCCATGTCTCGAATGTCTCCAAATGGTGTTTGCGTTCAAGCAAGGGACTGTGAAGAAAGAGAAAAAAGCTTGTTGAGAACAACTATCTACTAAAGTTTCACACTTGGTCTCCTTTGGATTCTTATCTGGACTCGTCCCCAGACAACTAGCCAGGTACAAGTCAAACTGATCCACTCCCTTTCAATATTTTGAGCACTCATGCAATGGATGAGCGTGAGCAAGAAAGTTGACACCTAAAAGGCGGAACAGAAAGAAGGTGGAGGAGGAAAACAAAAAGGTGTGAAAGGCTCACATCAATGAGGAAAATCATAGGCGAGAGAAGGCCATATGATAGATATGATGTGAGGAGTAGGGATTGCCATACAACTGATGCACATGTGAGCTAAAAGCTCTCCAAGGGAACTAGTGGGGGTGCATCTAACTTGCTTGCTCAAGAAGACCTAGAGCTCGTTTGAGGAGGCTCATCATTGGAATATACAAGCCAAGTTCTATAGTGTGAAGGGTCCCCACATAGCTATATGCATGATGATGATCTCTATGGAGTACAAGGGATAGAAGATGAAGTACTAGTGTGGATCTCTCAAAAGGAATAGTAGTATGCCCCCTTCTCTCTTTTTTTCTTTCTCTTTTTATTTTTATTTTTTTGGTGGCCTCAATGGCTCTTTCTATTTAACTCTCATTTGTCCTCTTTGGGATCTTTTGATTTTGTCCTCTTTGGGATCTTTTCCTCACTTTAGGGGCAATACTCTATATTTTACAAGAATATAGGAGATCTTTCACACTTTACAAAGGTACTCACATAAATAAAATGTAACTATCATGATGCAAATGTATTCCTCTGCCAGGGTAGCAGGATATGCAATGATACTAGCGCGTCATGTAGCAATGATTAGGGCAAGGCCCAACTAGCATGCGGCTCATCGATCAAGAAAGTAGCATGTATGACAAGAAGATTAAATCATGAGAAGGTGAATGTTGCATGGCAATGTATCTCGGAAAGGCTATGGAAATGCCTTGTAGGTAGGTATGGTGGCTGTTTTGAGGAAAGATATAAGGAGGCTTATGATGACAGAGCGTATCATGCCAAGGGTTTGGATGCACCGGCGAAGTATGCGCCAACTCTCGAGGTGAGAAAGGGCAATGCACGGTACCGAAGAGGCTAGAAAAAGTATAGGTGGGTGGAAGTGTCAACTTTCGAATACTCACATTAGTCCGAAGAACTCATGCACTTATTATCGGTAACTCTCAATCTAATCAGGAGGTTCACAAAGAGACAGGTACCCCGAGGAGGAGTGTATGGGGGTTTGGTTATCCTTGCGCATCCTCGACTCATGGTACATGAGTGTACTCTAATATTCGAACCCTCCAGAGGTTAGTGATCCATCTAGTAGCTAGAGTTCTCAACAGGGGTTTTTTGGTTTTCGAAAAACACACGGATTGCCCAAAATACGACATCTATCACTAATATGCAAGAGCTCTTGACACCATAAGTTCAAACATTACTCTAGTCAATACCTCAAAACTATTGCAAGTTACTACTACAAAGAGAATAGCAACTTTAACTACCTACTTTCAGTCAAGACACAGAACTCAGTGCAACAGGCAAACTCTCTAACAAGATAAAACATGCAACCTATAGAAAGTTCAACCTAAAACAAAAGAAAAGCTCTAGAAAAACTAAAGCACTACAAGTAAACAGAGCAGCACCTAAGAAAAGAAAAAGAACAACTCACAGCTAAAAGAATAAGCATGCAAATCCTATGAGGAGTTCTAGTTCAAGCGGAGCGTGAATCTCTCCCACACAAAAGAGTAAGTTGGGGTCTAACTTGTTACTACAGCAAAGAAAGAAAAACAAACCTAGAAAAGTAAAGAGCGAGACGCTCCAAGCAAAGCACATAATGCATGAAGTGATAAAAATATAGTGCAACGAGGGACAAACTGATGATTGTTGATGAAGAATTGGATGCATCGGGGGCATCCCCAAGCTTAGAAGCTTGAGTCTTATTGAATATTTATTGGGGGTGCACATGGGCATCCCCAAGCTTGAGCGTTTGACACTCCTGAATTTTCTTTCATCACCTTCCATCGCGCACTTGAAAACTCCCTTCATACATAACTCACTGTAGGCTGATTAGAGAGGTTAGTACCCTAATAAAATAATTTTCCTCTACTGCAAATAAATATTTCCAGGAAGATCTACTGTTTCTATTGCCTGCCCAAAAAAGTTTGCAAAGAAAAAGCAAGCTTAAGGATTGCAAAACTTCGAAAAGAAAAACCGGGGCAGAAGCTGAGAAAAACAGAACAGCAGAGAAAGGAGAATTTTTTCGAGGTACTTCTGCAACTCAAATAAAAAACTCAGAACATAAGAAAGTTCCGTAATTGTATAGAGCACGCTGTGTAAAAAATTCAGCTCAAAAAGATGAACTGGGATTTTTCTATGATTTTTCTAGTCACGAGGACAGAATCTGTTTTCTGGACAACATGTCACAACTTTCACTTCCCTTGTCATATGAGGCTAAACTTGGCACAAAGCTTGAAAAGTAAAGATACAATGATGTTGCTACAGTAGTAACAATCATCAAGACCACTAAGAACAGAACAAAAGCAAAAAGAAAAACCTAAATTCGTTGCGGGCTGCCTCCTGAAAGCGCTTCTTTAGATCCATTAGCTAGGCTTAAAGCAGAAGATCAAGTTGCATCTATTGAACCATCATCATGATCATCAAAAAGCTCTTCAATAGTACAACTAGTCTTAATGGGTTTCTCAAATAAAGGACGAATCAAAATGCTTCTTGGAATAAAATCAAAAGGAGGGAAATCAATTGGAGTTTCATTAAAGTTAAAGATAGGTGTCTCCTCCAAAGTTTTCACCGTTTCAACTCTCTTGGCACTTGGTGTGCTAGCTTTAGCTCGGGGAACCTTGGGTACGTAAACGGACTTAGGTTCCTTCTTTGCTGGAGTTTCATCCTTTTTGGTTTTGATTGAGGAAAAGGTAGTTCCTAAGAGTTCAATAACTTCCTCAATCTTTTCTATCCTAGAAGACTTTTCATCAAGGGATTTGATAGTCTCCAAAGTATTGATAATTTTCTGCATGGAATTATCTAGCCTATTCAAATTCCCTTGAATCTTATGATCCAACTCATTCACTCTATCGATACTTGGCATCTCTAGCTCTATTTTTTCAAGTTTTCTCATAACATGAGCTAAAGTAATGTCCTCCTTAATACTAACAATGGGGAGACTTCAACCAAGATTTTCAATAACATTAAGGGCTTCCCAAACTGGAGCCTCTATGAAGTTCCCATTGATAGCAGTGTCTAAAAGAAACCTATTCCAAGAAGTAATCCCAACATAAAAATTTCTAAGCAGGATAGTAATGGATTGCTTCTTGGTGGCTCTTTTTTGAGAATCATTAATTCTATACCAAGCATCTTTCAAACTTTCACCACCTCTTTGAGTAAAGGTAAGCACTTCTGCCTCACCAAAGGCAAAAGGACCAGCCATAGTAGTAACTACTGACAAGGTAACAGGTGTTTTTGGTATTTTTGATGAAGGACACAAAAGTAAAAACTGAAAGGTAAATTAACAAGACTAAAAAGCAAAGGTAAAAGATAGTATGCAACTCCCCTATCTTGTAGACTTGAGTCCCCGGCAACGGCGCCAGAAATTTGGCGGTTGACGGGACCACTCTTTTTCCGCCTTGGAATCCCCGGCAACGGCGCAAGAAATTTGCTTGATGGATTCTCGGCCCTCGTTGGTTACCCCAAGTGGAAGGTTTGAGATGCAGTGCAGCAGCAAGTTTCCCTCGGTGAAGATACCAAGGTTATCGAACCAGTAGGACTCAGGAGATACATGTAGGTGGCAACGTCGCCAAAAATTGCTTCCTGACTAGGGTGTTGTCGTGGACCTGCACACAACAACAAATAACTTTGCTCCCAAGGAGTACAGAGGAGTTGTCAATTCCTCCGGCCTTGTCGTTTACAAAGGATCAACGCAAGAGATAAAAGGTGCAAAGGAAAATAAAATATGAAAGTAAATTGAGGGTGTGAACAATAATGTGAAGATGGACCGGGGTCCCGTGATTTTCACTAGTGATGTCTCTCTCCCAAAAGACGATAAAAGTGCTAGCAAGGTAAACAAATCACAGTTGGGCAATTGACAGGATTATGAAGGCACCGCAATGCTAACTATGCTGCAAAGAACGGAAGGGCTCAAAAGCAATGGGCAGTACGCCAAGGTAAGTAGACCGAAATCCATCTGCATCTACTACGAATCATCCACCTTGAGATATCTACCCAGAACATCTCGATGGTATTAAGTTGCGAATCCCACCCAAAGTGTAAACTCAAAGCAACAGACAACTGCATTAAAAGAACTTTGCATAAAGTAAACAATCCTTGCACCCGTAGGTACAAGCACCGTTGTTTTATCCCTGGTGGCAACAACACATCCCCAGTCTCATGTTTCTGTCACTCAAGCTAGACATCAAGGGGCTGAACCCACAATCGAGCATAACGCTCTCTCTTGGAGTTGCAAATAAAATACTTGGCCAAAGCAAATACCGCAACGGAGAACATGCAAGAATTTACTCAAGAAAAAATATAAAAGAGAAGAACCAAATATATTACTCATCACAATCTGAACATAGTCTCATAATCCATCAGATGCCAACAAAATCAGCATAGCAACAACAGAGAGTTACATAGATGCCTCGATCATGTGAGGCCGCTCACGAGGACTCAAAAGTGGAAGCACAAAAAGGGGAGAGATTCATCACATCGCTACTGGTCACGGACCCATGGTCTAAGGGGGACTACTCACGACACATTCGGGAGGCGTCCATGGCTATGGATGATCTCCCGGAGGGGGTTCCTCCTCCCGGCAGGGTGACGGGGCAGCTTCTCCAGGCAGCCCCGATCTTGAAACGGCGGCGGCGGTACAGAGGGGAGTTCGCGAGAAAGAGATCGACATTAGGGGTTTCCACCCCGAGGGGTAAATATAGGTGAAGGGGGGCATCGAGGGGACCCACGAGGCAGTCAGGAGGGTCCCTGGCGCGGCCCAGGGTGGGGCCGCGCCACCTGCCCTCCCGGCTGCCTAATGGTGGCCCCCCTTCCCTCTCTTGGTGATTCCGGAAGCTTCTGTTGCGCTGATTTTTTATATATTTTTCCCGGAATTTTTGGAGCACTTTTAATGGCCGGAAAACCTGAAATACAAAAACAACAGAAAACAGAAACTGGCAACTGGGTGCACTGAGTTAATAGATTAGTCCAAATAGGTTCAAAAGTGTATGAAAATTCAAGAAAAACATGGCAAAGTCACACAAAACATGCATGGAGCAAGCAGAAATTATAGATACGTTTGGGACGTATCAATAACGCATGAAGTCATAAAAATATAGTGAGACGAAGGACGAACTGATGATTGTTGATGGAGAAGGGGATGCACGGGGGCATCTGATACGGTGATGAAGATAGTTCTCTCACTTCTCGTTGGTTACCCCAAGTGGAAGGTGAGATGTAGCGTAGCAGCAGATTTCCCCTATGTGGAGGATAGGGTTTGTCTCCCGTAGGACTCGCAGAGATACAAGAAGGTGGTAAAGTGAACAGTGGCGCCGAGGTTGCTAACTTCACCTGGACCTGCAGACACAACAAATAACTTTGCTCCCAACGAGTACAGAGGAGTTGTCAATTCCTCCGGCCTTGCTGTTTACAAAGGATCAACGCAAGAGATAATAATAGTGGCAACTGAAAGTAAATTGATGATGTAAACAATGGTGGAAATATGGACCGGTATCCCATGACGTTCACTAGTGATGTGTCTCTCCCAAAACACGATAAAAATGCTAGCGAGGTAAACAAATCACAGCTGGGCAATTGACAGAATTATAAACGCACCGCAATGCTAACTATGCTACAAAAGAAAGGAAGAGGCTCAAAAGCAATGGGCAGTACGCCAAGGTAAGTAGACCGAAATCCATCTGCATCTACTACGAATCATCCACCTTGACATATCTATCCAGAACATCTCGCTGGTATTAAGTTGCGAATCCCACCCAAAGTGTAAACTCAAAGCAACAGACAACTGCATTAAAAGAACTATGCGTAAAGTAAACAATCCTTGAACCCGCAAGTACAAGCACCGTTGTTTTATCCCTGGTGGAAACATCACATCCCCTAGTATCATGTTTCTGTCACTCAAGCTAGACATCAGGGGGATGAACGCACAATCAACCATAACGCTCCCTCTTGGAGTTGCAACAAATCACTTGGCCAAAGTAAAATACGACAACAAAGAACATGCAAGAATTTACTAAGGAACAAAAATATAAAAGGGAACCAAATATATTACTCATCACAATCTGAACATAATCTCATAATCCATCAGATCACAGCAAACTCAGCATAGCAACACAGAAAATTACAAAGGTGCCTCGATCATGTGAGGCAGCTCACGAGGTCTCAAAAGTGGAAGCACAAAGAGGGGAGGAGAACATCACATAGCTACTGGTCATGGACCCATGGTCCAAGGGGGACTACTCACAATACATCCGGGAGGCGTCCATGGTGATGGATGGTCTCCCGAAGGGGATTCCTCCTTCCGGCAGGGTGCCGGGGCAGCTTCTCCTGGAAGCCCCGATCTTGAAACGGCGGCGGCGGCGGTACAAAGAGGAGAACGGGAATAGCAAATCGATCTTAGGGGTTTCCGTCATGGGGGCTAAATATAGGCCAAAGGGGGCATCGAGAGGGGCCACAGGGCAGCCAGGAGGCCTCCTGGCGCGGGCCCTGGTGGGTCCACCCCCTTCCATCTTTAGCTCTTCGGGAAGCTTCCGGGTCGCTGATTTTTTATATAATTTTTCCGGATTTTATTACGCACTTTTAGTGGACAGAAAACCTGAAATACAAAAACAACAGAAAACAGGAACTGGCAACTGGGTGCACTGAGTTAATAGGTTAGTCCAAATATGATCAAAAGTGTATGAAAGTTCAATAAAAACATGGCAAAGTCACACAAATCATGCATGGAGCAAGCAGAAATTATAAATACGTTTGGGACGTATCAACATCCCAAGCTTATTTCCTGCTCGTCCTCGAGAAGGGAAATGATAACAAGCATAATTTCTGTGGCGACATGCCACACAACCATATAAGGACTTTTAAGTAAAGCAATCAAAGCATGCAATTCAATTCAAGTCTTAACAAGAAAGAGTCTATATTAGCATTGACATAAGCAACAAAAAGAACAAAGGGTGCAAGAGCTCTCGCTGTCCGTGACTCGAATATCTCCAAATGGTGTTTGCGTGCAAGAAGGGGGATATGGGAATACGAGATAAAACATAGTTGTTGAGAACTACTATCTACTAAAGTTTCACACTTAGTCTCCTTTGGATTCTTATCTTGACTCGTCCCCAGACCACTAGCCAGGTACAAGTCAAACTGATCCACTCCCTTTCGATACTTTGAGCACTCATGCAATGGATGAGCGTGAGCAAGAAAGTTGACACCTAAAAGGCGAAACAGAAAGAAGGTGGAGGAGGAAGACAAAAAGGTGTGAAAGGCTCACATCAATGAGGACAACCATAGGCGAGAGAAGGCCATATGATAGATATGATGTGAGGAGTAGGGATTGCCATGTAACGGATGCACATATGAGCTAAAAGCTCTCCAAGGGAACTAGTGGGGGTGCATCCAACTTGCTTGCTCAAGAAGACCTAGAGCTCATTTGAAGAGGCTCATCATTGGAATATACAAGCCAAGTTCTATAGTGTGAAGGGTCCCCACATAGCTATATGCATGTATGATGATCTCTATGGAGTACAAGGGATAGAGGATGAAGTACTAGTGTGGATCTCTCAAAAGGAATAGTAGTGTGCCCCTTTCTCTCTTTTTATTTTATTTTTCTCCTTTTTTCTATTTTTTGTATTTTTTGGTGGCCTCAATGGCTCTTTCTCTTTCTCTCATTTGTCCTCTTTGGGATATTTTTATTTTGTACTCTTTGGGATCTTTTCCTCACTTTAGGGGCAACACTCTATATCTTACAAGTATATAGGAGATCTTTCACACTTTACAAGGGTACTCACATAAAGAAGATGTAACTATCATGATGCAAATGTATGCCTCTGCCAGGGTAGCAGGATATGCAATGATACTAGCGCGTCATGTAGAAATGATTAGGGCAAGGCCCAACTAGCATGCGGCTCATCGATCAAGCAAGTGGCATGTATGACATGAAGATCAAGTCATGAGAAGGTGGATGTTGCATGGAAATATATCTCGGAAAGGCTATGGAAATTCCTTGATAGGTAGGTATGGTGGCTGTTTTGAGGAAGGACATAAGGAGGTTTATGATGACATAGTGTATCATGCCAAGGGTTTGGATGTACCGATGAAGGTGTACGCCAACTCTTGGAGTGAGAAGGAGGCAATGCACGACACAGGAGAGGCTAGAAAAATATGGGAAGGTGGAAGTCTCAACTTTCGAATACTCACATTAGTCTGAAGAACTCATGCACTTATTATCGGAAACTCTCAATCTAATCAGGAGGTTCTCAAAGATATAAGTACCCCGAGGAGGAGTGTATCGGGGTTCTGTTATCCTTGCGCATCCTCGACTCATGGTACGTGAGTGTACTCTAATATTCGAACCCTCCAGAGGTTAGTGATCCATCTAGTAGCTAGAGTTCTCAAGAGGGGTTTTGGTTTTCGAAAATCACACGGATTGCCCAAAATACGACATCTATCACTAATAGGCTAAATCTCTTGACACCATAAGTTCAAACATTACTCACATCAATACCTCAAAACTATTGCAAGTTACTACTAAAAACAGAATAGCAACTTCAACCACCTACTCTCTAGTCAAGACACAAAGCTTTGTGCAACAGGAAAACTCTCTAAACAAGATAAAAAATTCAACCTATAGAAAGTTCAACCTAATACAAAAGAAAAGCTCTAGAATAAAACTAAAGGACTTCAACTAAACAGGGCAGCAGCTAAGAAAAGAAAAAGAACAACTCACAGCTAAGGAAATAAGCATGCAAATCCTATGAGGAGTTCTAATTCAAGCGGAGCATGTTTCTCTCCCACAAAAAAGAAATCTGGGGTCTAACTTGTTATGAACAGCAAACAAAGCAAAAACAAACCTAAGAAAAGTAAGGAGCGAGACGCTCCAAGCATAGCACATAACGCATGAAGTGATAAAAATATAGGGCAACGAGGGACAAACTGATAATAGTTGACGAAGAAGGGTATGCACGGGGGCATCCCCAAGCTTAGACGCTTGAGTCTCCTTGAATATTTATTGGGGATGCATGGGGGCATCCCCAAGCTTGAGCGCTTGACACTCCAGGATCTTCTTTCATCATCTTCCATCGCACACTTGAAAACTCCCTTCATACACAACTCATCATAAGCTGATTAGAGAGGTTAGTACCCTATTAAAATAAATTTTCCCTTACTGGAAATAAGGATATTATTGAAGAGATACTGTTTCTCAAGATTGCCAAAAAGTTTTCTCAAAGAAAAAGCAAGCTTAAGGTTTGCAAAAGTTAGGAGAGACAAAACGTGGCAGAATCTGTGAAAAACAGAACAACATGTAGTAAAGAATTTTTTAGGGGCACTTATGCAACTCAAATCAAAAAACTCAGAACATACGAAAGTTCCGTGATTGTATGGAGCACTCTGTGTAAAAAATTCAGCTCAAAAATATGAACTGGTAATTTTCTATGATTTTTCCCGTCACGAGGACAGAATCTGTTTTCTGGTCAGCATGTCACAACTTTCACTTCCCTTGTCATATGAGGCTATATTTGGCACAAAGCTTGAAAAATAAAGATACAATGATGTTTCTACAGTAGTAAAAATCATCAATATCACTAAAAACATAAGTAAAAACATCTTGGGTTGCCTCAACAAGCGCTTTCTTTTACACCTTTAAGCTAGGCATAAGGCAAAATATCAAGTTGTATCAATTGAACCATCATCTAGATCATCAAAAAGCTCGTCAATAGTACAACTAGTCTTAAGAGGTTTCTAAAATAAAGGCCAAATAAAAATGCTTCTAGGAATAAAGTCAAAAGGAGGATAATCAATTGGATTTTTATGAAAATTAAAGATAGGTGTCTCCTCCAAAGTCTTCACTGTTTCAACTCTCTTGGCAATAGGTGCGTCAGCTTTAATTCGAGGAACCTTAGGGACATAAACGAACTTGGGTTCCTTTCTTGCCGGAGTCTCAACCTTTTTGGTTTTGATTGAGGAAAAGGTAGTTCCTAGAGTTTCAATAACTTCCTCAATCTTCTCTATCCTAGAAGACTTCTCATCAAGGGATTTGATAGTCTCCAAAGTTTTGATAATTTTTTGCATGGAGCTATTTAGCCTATTCAAATTCCCTTGAATCTTACGATCCAACTCATTTACTTTATCGATACTTGGCATCTCTAACTCTATTTTTAAAATTTTCTCATAATGTGAGCTAGAGTAATGTCCTCCTTAATGCTAGCAACGGGGAGACTTCCAACAAGATTTTCAATAATAATAAGGGCTTCCCAAACTGGAGCCTCTATAAAGTTCCTATTGATAGCAGTGTCTAAGACAAACCTATTCCAAGAAGTAATCCCAACATAAAAATTTCTAACCAGGATAGTAGTGGATTGCTTCTTGGTGTCCCTCTTTTGAGAATCATTAATTCTATACCAAGCATCTTTTAGACTTTCTCCACCTCTCTGAGTAAAGGTAAGTACTTCTGCCTCACTAAAGGAAAAAGGACCAGCCATAGTGGTAATTACTAGCAAAGTAACATGTATTTTTGGTATTTTTGATAAGGGACACAAAAGTAAAAACTGAAAGGTAAACTAACAAGACTAAAAATCAAAGGTAAAAGATAGTGTGCAACTCCCCTATCTTGTAGACTGGAGTCCCCGGCAACGGCGCCAGAAATTGCTTGATACAGTGAGGAAGATAGTTCTCTCACTTCTCATTCGTTACCCCAAGTGGAAGGTGAGATGTAGCGTAGCAGCAGATTTCCCCTATGTGGAGGATAGGGTTTGTCTCCCGTAGGACTCGCAGAGATACAAGAAGGTGGTAATGTGAACATTGGCGCCGAGGTTGCTAACTTCGCCTGGACCTGCACACACAGCAAATAAATTTTCTCCCAACGAGTACAGAGGAGTTGTCAATTCCTCCGGCCTTGCTGTTTACAAAGGATCAAGGCAAGAGATAATAATAGTGGAAACTGAAAGTAAAGACTGAAAGTAAATTGATGATGTAAACAATAGTGGAAATATGGACCGGGATCCCATGACGTTCACTAGTGATGTCTCTCTCCCAAAACACGATAAAAGTGCTAGCGAGGTAAACAAATCACAGCTGGGCAATTGACAAAATTATAAACGCACCACAATGCTAACTATGCTACTAAAGAAAGGAAGAGGCTCAAAAGCAATGGGCAGTACGCCAAGGTAAGTAGACCGAAATCCATCTGCATCTACTACGAATCATCCACCTTGAGATATCTATCTAGAACATCTCGCTGGTATTAAGTTGCGAATCCCACCCAAAGTGTAAACTCAAAGCAACAGACAACTGCATTAAAAGAACTATGCGTAAAGTAAAAAATCCTTGCACCCGCAAGTACAAGCACCATTGTTTTATCCCTGGTGGCAACAACACATCCCCTAGTCTCATGTTTCTGTCACTCAAGCTAGACATCGGGGGGCTGAACCCACAATCAAGCATAACGCTCCCTCTTGGAGTTGCAACAAATCACTTGGCCAAAGTAAAGTACGGCAATGGAGAACATGCAAGAATTTACTAAAGAACACAAATATAAAAGGGAACCAAATATATTACTCATCACAATCTGAACATAATCTCATAATCCATCAGATTCCAGCAAACTCAGCATAGCAACACAGAAAATTACAAAGGTGCCTCGATCATGTGAGGCAGCTCACGAGGTCTCGAAAGTGTAAGCACAAAGAGGGGAGGAGAACATCACATAGCTACTGGTCATGGACCCATGGTCCAAGGGGGACTACTCATTATACATCCGGGAGGCGTCCATGGTGATAGATGGTCTCTCGGAGGGGATTCTACTTCCGGCAGGGTGCCGGGGCAGCTTCTCCTGGCAGCCCCGATCTTGAAACGGCGGCGGCGGCGGTACATGGAGGAGAACGGGAATAGCAGATCGATCTTAGGGGTTTCCATCACGGGGGCAAAATATAGGCCAAAGGGGGCACCGAGAGGGGCCACAGGGCAGCCAGGAGGCCTCCTGGCGCGGCCTAGGGTGGAGCGCGCCAGGGACCCTCCTGGGGCCCTGGTGGGTCCACCCCCTTCCATCTTTAGCTCTTCGGGAAGCTTCCGGGTCGCTGATATTTTATATAATTTTTCCGGATTTTATTACGCACTTTTAATGGCCGGAAAACCTAAAATACAAAAACAGCAGAAAACAGGAACTGGCAACTGGGTGCACTGAGTTAATAGGTTAGTCCAAATATGATCAAAAGTGTATGAAAGTTCAAGAAAAACATGGCAAAGTCACACAAATCATGCATGGAGCAAGCAGAAATTATAGATACGTTTGGGACGTATCAGCATCCCCAAGCTTAGACGCTTGAGTCTCCTTGAATATTTATTGGGGATACATGGGGGCATCCCCAAGCTTGAGCGCTTGACACTCCCGAATCTTCTTTCATCATCTTCCATCGCACACTTGAAAACTCCCTTCATACATAACTCATCATAAGATGATTAGAGAGGTTAGTACCCTTAATAAATAAATTTTCCCCACTGGATATAAAGATATTCTTGAAGAGCTACTGTTTCTCAAGATTGCCAAAATTTTTTTGCAAAGAAGAAGCAAGCTTAAGGTTTGCAAAAGTTAGGAGAGACAAAACGTGGCAGAATTTGTGAAAAATAGAACAACATGTAGGAAAGATTTTTTTAGGGGTACTTCTGCAACTCAAATCAAAAAACTCAGAACATACAAAAGTTCCGTGATTGTATAGAGCTCGTTGTGTAAAAAATTCAGCTCAAAAAGATGAACTGGTGATTTGATCCGATTTTTTCCGTCACGAAGACATAATCTGTTTTCTGGACAGCACGTCACAACTTTCACTTCCCTTGTCATATGAGGCTATAACTCGGCACAAAGCTTGAAAATAAAGATACAATGATGTTGCTACAGTAGTAGCAATCATAAAGACCACTAAAACAGAAGTAAAAACATCTTGGGTTGCCTCCCAACAAGCGCTTTCTTTTACTCCTTAAAGCTAGCCATAAGGCAAAAGAAGAATCAAGTTTTTTATCAAGAGAAAGAGAATAGCTAGCCCGTGTAACGGACTCAAAAGGTAACTTCACTTTCTTTCTAGGGAAGTGTTCCATCCCCTTTTTGAGAGGGAATTGAAATTTTATATTCCCCTCTTTCATGTCAATGATAGCACCAACGGTGCGGAGAAAAGGACGTCCCAAAATAATTGGACATAAAGGTTCACACTCTATATCCATAATAATGAAATCAATGAGAACATAGTTGTCATTGACAATGATAAGAACATCATCGATCTTACCCAAAGGTTTCTTTATGGAAGAGTCAACAAGACGAACACCAAAAGAACAAGAAGCAAAAGATTTCAATTCAAACATACCATACATTCATTTGGGCATGACGGAGGTACTAGCTCCACGTCACATAAAGCATAGCAAGAGAAGTTATTTAATTTAATTTTGATCATAGGGTCCCAACCATCATCTAGCTTCCTAGGTATGGAGGATTCTATCCTAAGCTTCTCCTCCCTAGCTTTGATGAGAGCATTTGTGATATGCTCCGTGAAGGAAAGATTAAGTGTGCTAGTGTGGGGGTCTCTAGACATTTTGTTTAGCAAGCTAATAACTTCTGAGAGGGTGCAACTATCAAAATTAATATCACTACTATCAAAGGTGGTAGTAGTGTCATCTAAGCTCACTTGTTTGAAACCCTCTATGTTCATAGGAGTTTCTTCTTCTACAGCTGAGGTATTAGCATCACCATCAATAGGTCCAATGGGACCAGGGTGCATTGGGTGCTAATAGTTTTGGCGTCCTCAACAATTTGGATAGTGGCAACTGTGTGGTGTGTAGGAAGGCTCTTAATTCTATCCTCTTCCTATTTTTCTCTATCCCATATTTCTTTAAGTTTAGCCATCATCCTAATATTTTCATTAATTTGTAACTGTATAGCATTAATAGGAGTGGCATTGCTATCCTCAAGGGGAGAGGTTCTAATTTTTAACATCTCAACATCAAGGGCTAAGCTGTCTACCTTCAAACAAAGATTATCTAATTTAGTTAGCTTTTCTTCCACATTCTTGTTGAATGCTTTTTGGGTAGTGATAAAGTCTCTAAGCATGTTTCCTAATTCAGAAGTGGGGTTCTTGTTGCTAGGGTAAGTGTTGTTGTTCCCAGAAGTAGATGGAAACGGTCTAGGATTACTAGCAAAGTTGCCCCTATAAACATTATTATTAAAGTTGTTTCTAGCAATGAAGTTCACATCTACTTGTTCCTGAGCAACCAAAGAATTTAAAGGAACATCATTAGGATCAATAGAGGGTTGCTTGGTAAGTAGAGACATAATTAAATCAACTTTATCATTTAGGGAGGTAATTTCCTCGACATAATTTACCTTCCTACCTGTTGGAGCGCGTTCGGTGTGCCATTGGGAATAGTTGGTCATCATCTCATCGAGGAGTTTTGTGGCAGCACCGAGTGTAGTTGACATAAAGGTTCCTCCCGCGGCCGAATCTAACAGGTTCTGCGAGGTAAAGTTCAAGCCTGCATAAAAAGTCTGGATAACCATCCAGGTAGTCAAACCATGTGTAGGGCATTTCTTAACAAGAGATTTCATACGTTCCAAAGCTTGGGCAACATGTTCATTATCCAATTGCCTAAAATTCATAATGTTACTCCTCAATTGGATAATTTTAGCAGGTGGGTAGTACTTCCCAATGAAAGCATCTTTGCACTTATCCCAAGAATCTATGCTATTCCTAGGCAAAGATTGAAATCAGATTTTAGCTCCGTCCCTCAAAGAGAAGGGAAAAATCTTGAGCTTAACAACATCACCTTCTACTTCTTTATACTTTTGCATATCACATAATTCAACAAAATTATTCAAGTGTAAAGCAGCATCATCTCCAACACCAGAGAATTGATCTCTCATAACAAGGTTTAGCAAAGCAGGTTTAATTTCATAAGAGGTAGCTGAAGTGGCAGGTGTGGCAATAGGAGTACAGATAAAGTCTTTGTTGTTGTGACTGGTGAAATCACACTACTTGGTGTTTTCAGTGGAACCCATAGTAGCAGCAAGTGTGGCAGATTTTTTTGTAATTTTCGATATAAGACACAAAGATAAAAACAGAAAGGTAAATTAACAAGACTAAAAAGTAAAGGTAAAAGGTAGTGGGCAACTCCCCTATATTATCACTCGGAGTCCCCGACAACGGCGCCAGAAAATTGCTTGATGGCGTGGAAGTGGTAATGGCTTCTCGCCCTTCGTTGGTTACCCCAAGTGGAAAGTGAGATGTAGGATAGCAAAAAATTTCCCCTATGTATAGGATAGGGTTTGTCTCCCATAGGACTCCGGCGATGATAAGTAGGTGTCAGCGGCGCACCTGACGCGGACCTGCACGCAACACTATTAACTTTGCTCCCAACGAAGTTCAGAGAGGTTGTCAATCTCTTCGGTATTGTTGTTTACAAAGGATCAAACACAAGAGATAATGATAATGATGATATCAACTGAAAGTAAATACTGAAAAGGAAATAAACTTGTAAACAGTGATGAGAATATGGACCGGGTCCCGTGATGTTCACTAGTGATGTCTCTCTCCCAAAATTCGATAAAACTGCTATGCGAGGTAAACAAATTACAGATGGGCAATTGACAGGATTATAAATGCATCGCAATGCTAACTATGCTACAAAAGAAAGGAAGAGGATCATAAGCATGGGCAGTACGCCAAAAAAAGTAGACCGAAATCCATCTGCATCTACTACTAATCATCCACCTTGAGATATCTATCAAGAACATCTCGCTGGTATTAAGTTGTGAGCACCACCCAAAGTGTAAACCCAAAGCAACAGACAACTGCATTAAAAAGAACTTTGCATTAAAAAGTGTAAACCTCCAAAGACAGAACCCCTTTTCGCGATCTCGCCTCTGTTCCGCTGCCGCCGCGCTTCCAAGATCGGGAGCACCGTCAGGACCCTTCCCGGCACGCTTCCGGCCTTGTTTACACTGTTTACATTACGCAAAGTGATTTTTAATGCAGTTGTTTGTTGCTTTGGGTTTACACTTTGGGTTTGGCTCGCAACTTAATACCAGCGAGATGTTCTGGATAGATATCTCAAGGTGGATGATTAGTAGTAGATTTAATTGGATTTCGGTCTACTTATTTTGGCGTACCTCCCATGCTTTTGATCCTCGTCCTTTCGTTGTAGCATAGTTAGCATTGCGACACGTTTTTAATCCTGTCAATTGCCCAGCTGTAATTTGTTTACCTCGCATAGGTGTTTTATCGTCTTTTGGGAGAGAGACATCACTAGTGAACATCACGGGACCCCGGTCCATATTCTCATCATTGTTTACACACTCTTTTACTTTCCTGCTTTTACTTTCTAGTTGCTATCACCATTATCATTATCCCTTGTGTTTGATCCTTTGTGAACAACAAGGCCGGAGAGATTGACAACCTTTCTGTACTTGTTGGGAAGCAAATTTATTTGTATTGTGTGCAGGTCCACGTCAGTTGCGCCATTGGCACCTACTTATCATTGTCGGAGTCCTACGGGAAACAAACCCTATCCTCTACATAGGGGAAATTTGCCGCTACACCGCATCTAACCTTCCACTTGGCGTAACCACCGAGGATAGAGTATCTAGCAAATTTCTGGCGCCGTTGCCGAGGACTACGAGTGCTAAGATAGGGGAGTTGCACACTGTCTTTTACCTTTGCTTTTTAGTCTTGTTAGTTTACCTTTCAGATTTTATATTTGTGTCCTATATAAAAAATCACAAAAATATCTGCCACACTTGCTGCTGCTATGGGTTCCACTGAAAACACCAAGTTGTGTGATTTCACTAGTCACAACAACAAAGACTTAGCTGCACTCCTATTGCCACATGATACGTATCAAACGTATCTACTTGTCCAAAAACTTTTGCTATTGTTTTTCCCTCATCCTTGCATGATTTTAGCTAAACTAACCCAGACTGACGCTGTTTTCAGCAGAGCTGCCTGTATGGTTTTATTGTGCGCAGGAAAATGGATTTTTCGACATCTCAGAAAATTCCCAGAAAAATACCAAAAAATCCACGCACCCGAAGGAGCCCGGAGCCAGAGGGGCCCCAGGCGCCCTGCTGGCGCAACCAGGGGTGGGGCCGCGCCCTCTGGCCGCTTGGGCGACTTCCCTCCCCCCTGGTGCCCTACTTCGTCTCATATTTATTCCCATGACGGGGAAACTCCGAAACAGAAGCCGCTTTTGCTGAACCCGTCGCGGAGCCGCCGCCAACCTCTGTTCTTCCTCGGGAGGGCTAATCTGGAGGCTGGTTTGGCCTCCGGAGAGGGGAGATCGTCGCCATCGCCATCACCATCACTACTCCATCCTTCCTCCATGACTTCTCTTCACATGTGTGAGTAATTCCCTGCTGTAGGCAAAGGGGATGGTAGGGATTGCATGAAATTGATCATGTAATAGTTCGTCAGTTTGTTGGGGGCATGTTGCCTATCATCTATTTTGGTGTTTATCATCTTTGCTACAACTTGTTGTTATTAATGCTTGTCACTTTGGGCCCGAGTGCCATGTTTTCAGATCTGAAACACTTATGTGTAACACCCTCAGTGTTGTGGAATAGTAATTACTTTGCTAATGATAACACTGTTGTTAGTCACTGTTGCTAATCATGCTTTGATCAAACTTTGCCTTGATCACATTCAAAATCTTGATGTCTGGTCTTGAAAACAATGTGCCAATGCACCTTGATAACTTGGAATCAAACCGAAGCTAGAAATGCCTTTTGTTGAATATTAAAAATATGTGACAATTAAAACTTTGCCCAAAAATTGTGAAAGAAATTTTGTAAAATGCCTAAATATCAGTGCATCACTTCCATATGGGTTTGGGGATTTATTGTGCAATAAAATAAATTAAACAAATAAAAACAGTAGCCTAAAGTCCCCTTTTATCAATGGCATAAATAAAAAAAATGAAATTATTTTTATAAAATGTCTAAACTATTTATCTCTCTTCCTTGGGGTACCATACTAATTGTGGAACATGTTTCACCTTTTGAAAAATTCAAATAATGACCAAACAAAATTGAAACAGAAAACCAAAAAGAAAATAAAAGAAAAAGAGTACAAAATCCCTATCTATTGCAGAGAGCGAAGCCCACCCACCTTCCCCCCATTGGGCCAGACCCAGCCCAGCTTCCCCCTCACTCATCTTCTACCTACAGTGCATGGGGGTGCTGTGGCGTCCATCCCCCGGCCAGGCGGCGGCCTCGCCGCCGTGGCGGTCATCCGCCGGCTGCCGGTGGGGGATAAGACCCTGAGGCCACCCCCGCGCCCACCCGGAAGCCTAGAACCTCCCTCACGCCCCCTCCTTCTCTCCTGGGTCGTCTCCCTCGCGACGCCCGACCCGCCATGGGCGCGAGATCGAACCCACGCGACCACTGAGAACCCCAGGCCTCGCCAAGATGTCCGGGCTTTTCCTCGTCGTCGTCTTCGTCTTCTCACTGGAGGAATCAAGCTGAATCGTGCCGTGGATGCCGCCCCCTTCGTCTTCCTCGCCGCCGGCCGTCGCCTCTTCTACGCCGATTCGCCGCCTCTGGTGCTCCCTCGAACCCACTGGACTGCCTTGCTGCCCCCTGTGATCCCCCCTGCGTCTTTTCCCACCATTTTCTTTGCGCCATTGCGTGTCGTAGCACCGCCGCCGGGAAGACTGGGCTCCGCCTCCCGCCATGACCGACGAGGTGTTGCATCCCGTGCTCCTTGGCTCGCCCTAACCGCCCAGCTCGATGCGGGGCGTAGCGGCCGTTCGAATCAGCCCGGGACCACTCGCTCCTGTGACCGGAGTCGGCCGAACGGCCACCTCCGGCGAGCAGTGCCCTACGCCGGCGTGGAAGTGGCTAACTGCCAGCCCGTGTGGCTCATTGGCATGTGGACCCCCCGGCTAATCCCTATTTAAGCTAATCCCCACTGCTAATTAAAACAGAGTTAAACCCCCCTGAGACTTACATGTGGGCCAGCCCCACTTAACCCCCTTGTTATTAGATAAATAAATGAAGTTTCAAAACAACAGGGTATGACACCTGGGCCCCACTCACTTAACTCTCTGTTTAGAAATAAATAGAAAATATTAAGCATATGAGTCTATGACAGGTAGACCCCACTGTCAGATTAATGTTTAAAATAATTTAGATTAATTGTAGTGTATGACATGTGGGCCCTGGCCTTATTTATATTTAATAAAATGAATTATTATTATTGTGAGGCTGACCAGTGGGACCCACTGGTCAGGTTTGACCAGTCAACCAATTGTGGATAAGGTTACTGTTTATATTAATAAAAATAATCCAGAAAATGATTTAAATTTGATTAAACTTTGAATTTGAATATCTTTTAAACCGTAAGTCAGATTCAAAAAGTGTATACATGAAAATTGATCAGAAAAATATAAGGAGTACGGATACGCTATCCGTATACCAACCATACCCCTCTAACGCACCGAACATCGAACCGTCCCCCTCCGGACCGTGTGTCCGATGATTTGTCCGGTACTGTTAAAGTATCCGGATGAATTTATTCTGAACACGAAAGTTGTTCCGATTGTTTCAACTAGCACGGTTACACCATCCACACGTTTGTAGGATATCCACGACACCTCCGGCATGATCCCTTCCCCCTCCGGACACCCTGTCCGATAATCACCCGGAGCCGGTTTTTCATCCCCGGATGAATTCCCGCTCCGAGCAACGTGCATTGCACTGCGTCAGAACACTGTTAACATTGCATACGTCATGCTATTCATCTGTTTGATATGATTGCTTTATATTTACTGTTTCTCCCCCCTTTATTCTCCGGTAGACCCCGCTGCTACCGCCAACTACACTGCTGCCGGGTACGACTACTTCGTCGACGACCCTACCCATACCGTCGAGCTACTAGGCAAGCAGAGCCATTCTCTTCCCCAGATATCGCCTATCTTTCCGTACTTTTCTTGCACTAGGCATTGTTACTGCTGCTGCTACGTTACAATCCTATTCAATTGCATAGCCTGATTTTGTCGCCCCTTGATGTACCTTCCTTATCCTATGCTGCCTTATAAATATATATATTATATTCAACAGTGAGCCCTGCGCATTGTTAGCTAGGATTAGATAGCAGGGCCGTGGCCACTCAGGGGAGTGACGCGGATACAAAATATATACAACTGCAACAGGTACGGATCAATGCAGACGCCCTAGGGAACCTACAACAGCGAGACTCTGACGAGTCGCTTCGATTTTGACTTACGAGTGGAAGGACTCGTACTTCACTCTTGTTGGCTTAGTAGCGTAGCATCACTGGGATGATACGAGGGTATTCCTCTTTAGTTTATTCCGCTGGCGTCTCGGCACCACCGGGGTGATACGAGAATATTCCTCTTTAGTTCATCCCACTGATGTCTCTGTCGAACCCCTTTAAGTGTGCCATCGAGGGTGATTCCTCCTGGTTTCACTTAATGGTAGGCACTCGAATCAACTGGTGTCCTTAAAGGTAAGAGTCGGGCGACCCAACGGTGCCCGCGAGCGGCATATTGTCGGGAGCAACGGGGAGGGTACGACCTACGTTACCGGCGTGCTTGGCCCCTGCTCGTATCTCCCGAGAATTACCAAACCACGAAAAAGTCGAGCTCTACCAAGAGTACACGCGAGACAAGGTAAGGAGACGGTTCACCTTGTTGGTAACCGCGCGCTTTGACGGGACGACAGGGCAGGCCCCGACGTTACTGGTGGGCCTTGTTGTTGTTCGTTGTCCGTTGTGTTGTTAGTCAGACAGCGATAACGGTTGTGTGCGAGATAATATTAAAATGCTAAATGGTTCTGCGGATGACTTGAGAGGCCGCAAAGGCCTGTACGCACTACCTTCACGTGTGATAAGGAGTTATGGGCTCCCCTGCGTCGTAGTTTGTCCGAAAGCTCTTCAAACGTCAGCAGTACCACGGGCTGGTAGCCGGGAAGCGGTCTTGTCTTCTTTGCTGCAGCAGGTGTGTTTGGATTTGCTTTTGCTTCACCGTCCAGTCTCGTACCGTGCAGGAGCGTGCAAGGGTGAGGGACCTAGACCCCTTGGCGCATAGGATATATTCCGTCGGATGGCCTCTCTGCTGAGCCTAGGATGGGTTGCGCCATGTCGGATAGCTTTGGTGGAGCGTTCCCTAACAAGGTTCCCGCCACCCTGGAGATCCGAGCATGCAGGCTGAACAGTAGTGCACCCCTGCAGGGAGTTTAATCTATTCAAATAGCCGTGTCCACGGTAACAGGACGCTTTATGCTGAAGCTGGATCTTACCACTACGAACTACTACTATTAAACTGTATGGTTCCGGGTCTTCTTCCTCGCAGGGAAGTCGAGGAGGGGAACTCGGAGGCATTATTATTATTAATCATTACAACTTATATTATACAATGTTGCATCAACTTCTGCTTCATTGTTACTTTATGCTTTATATAAACTGTTGGCTGTTCTCATCTTGTGCTGCAAGACTCGTCAGAAGATGCCAGTCTTCGATAGGCCTAGCTTCTTACCCTTATTCTGATTTATACCTTGCAGTCCACTATATAAAACCTCCCCTTTCCATTTGATACAAATGCATAAATGGTTACACTACTAGGGAAATAGCTATACATGGAAAGCTTATTAGTGGCGCATATAACAAGCCATGCGCCACCACCTGTTAGGGGTGGCGCACTGGAAAATAATGCGCCACCCATAAGACCTTAGGGGTGGCGCATTATTTTCCAGTGCGCCACCCCTAAGAGTGGGCTAGCCTGGATGAGCTTATACGTGGCGCATTTGGTAAAATGCGCCACCCCTAAGAGCTTAGGGGTGGCGCATCTTGCGTATGAGCCACTAATAAGCAGAAAATTCCCAACACACAAATACACCCCCCCCTTGGACCGCCTTTTCAGTTTGAAAATAAATAAAAGAAAATGATAGAAATGTCAAAAAAAATAAAATAAAATAAGTTTACCATGTGATAAGTGGTCTAGTTGTTAGGAAAATTTACAAATATGAATTTCGACTTTTTTTGCAAAATCTCTCGAGAATTGTGTAAAATGGGCATAACTTTTGCATACGACCTCCGATGAAAAAGTTTTTTATATGAAAAATCATCTACTCGAAAAGTTATATCCAAATCAACTGGGTGGAACTCGTTGAACATTTTTAGAATCCTCAAAAACATAACAGAAAAAAAAGTTACGGGCGTTTGAAGATCTGGAGGCCAAAAAAATTGAAAAAAATTCAAAACTTATTAGTGGCGCATTTTGCTAGGTGCGCCACCCCTAAGGTTCTTATGGGTTGCACATTTTGCTATATGCGCCACTAATAAGGGTATATATAACCCGTCCGGCTTCCTTCTCCTCCTTACCTCTTCATTCTTATCCTCCTCTCCACCATCTCCTCCTCCTCTCCACCTTCTCCATGGCGCCCACCTCCTCCTCCCCTCCTCCATTGCTCCTCCTCCTCCCCTCCTCCATGGCTCCAAGTCCGCTCCTCCTCCTCATCCTCCCCTCCTCCATGGCTCACCCTCCTAATCATCCTCCCCTCCTCCATGGCTCATCCTCCTCCTCCAAGTTTCCCCCCTCCTTCACGGGTCTTCTTCCTCCTCCTCCTCTCCTCCATGGCTCCTAATCCTCCAAGGTTCCTCCTCCCCTTTCTTCTTCCTCCTCCCCTCCTCCATGGCTCCTACTCCTCATGGTTCATCCTCCCCTTTCTTGGCTCCTCCTCCTCCTCGTCTCTTCCTCCATGGCGCCCTACATCCCGAGAAAAAAAAGTTAGATGAACGAGACATAAAATAAAAATGACCAAGCAGAGTGGCTAGATGAACGGGACAAATCATTCAAACAAAAAACGAGCAAAAAAATCGTAATCCAGATCCAGATTCAAAATTCAATTTTTTTTAATGGTGGCGCATCTTCAAAATGCGCCACCCCTAAGAATCTTAGGCGTGGCGCATTTCTGAAATGCGCCACGCCTAAGATTCTTAGGGGTGGCGCATTTGAAATGCGCCACTAAACAGAAAAAAAGGACGCCACTAAAAGGCTATTCCCTAGTAGAATTAGTACCGGACGTAAGACTCGCGGGTATACTAGATACTCACCCTTGCTTTATTTCCCCCTTTATGTTTTTCCTGATCGGCCGCTGCAGTCGACGTTGGAGCCCAGGAGCAGGAGTACCCCGGAGGCGCCTACTACTACGTCGAGCCCCCCTTTGACCAGGACCAGGAGTAGTTTGGAGGTTCCCAGGCAGGAGGCGTCGCCTTTTCGATCTGTTGGTATTTGTGCTAGCCTTCTTAAGGCAACCTTGTATTCTTGTGTCTGTACTCAGATACTATTGCTTCCGCTAACTTTGTGCTCTCGAGCTGTTGTATTCGAGCCCTCGTGGCCCATGGCTTGTATTAAACTGCTTGTATTATTTTATTTGTAGAGTTGTGTTGTGATATCTTGCCGTGAGTCCCTGATCTCGACCGTGTACCTTGCGTGTATGATTACTGTACACGGTCTGATTTTGGGGGCGTCACATTATGTTTTCATGAGTTTATCTATGTTCAAGATCCTATCTATGAGTTGTATGCACCTATTATGGTTCGGAACCGACGATCCCAAAGGTGAAAACTTGGGACACCAAAGGGGATGGTCCATAATTTGAGGATTCCATGTATCCATTGAGTTTATTACTTTGTTCCGGTGCTCTTTGACAGGAGCACCTTAATCTCCATAAGTTCCTTTTGGCCCCGTTCATAGCGGGATGGTAGGACAAAAGATGTTGTGCAAGTTCTTATTGCAAGCACGCACAACTACCTTTGGGATACATGCCTAATGTTTGATATTTGCCTAGATGATCATTACTTTTCTGTGTGCCTTGCCCCGTGTTAGAATCTATTACATGTTCATTCTTATTCATGCAGTGCCCGGCCATCCATCTCCCTAGTCTACAGTGCTTTAATCCTGCTGGTTACTACTAGTTTATTTCAGCTGTTTTACTTTTGCTGTTACCACCATCACTATCACTATCATATCATAGTTGCCATTAATACTTTGTTGCAAGCAAGCATATTTCAGGTGCGGTTGAATTGACAACTCAACTGTCAAAGCTTATAAATACTCTTTGTGTCCCCTTGTGTCGAATCAATAAATTGGGTTAACTTACCCGCGAGAACACTACAATCGATCCCCTACAGTTGAGGGTCATCACCACACCTGCCACTTTAGATACCTCTTATGAAATTAAACCTGCTTTGCTAAACCTTGTTATGAGAGATCAATTCTCTGGTGCTGGAGATGATGCCGCTTTACACTTGAATAATTTTGTTGAGCTATGTGATATGCAAAAGTATAAAGAAGTAGAAGGTGATGTTGTTAAGCTTAAGCTTTTTCCTTTCTCTTTTAGGGAAGGAGCTAAAATCTGGTTTCAATATTTGCCTAGGAATAGCATAGAATCTTGGGATAAGTGCAAAGATGCTTTTATTGGGAAGTACTACCCACCTGCTAAAATTATCTAGTTGAGAAGTAAAATTATGAATTTTAAGCAATTGGATAATGAACACGTTGCCCAAGCTTGGGAACGAATGAGATCTCTTGTTAATAAATGCCCTACACATGTTTTGACTACTTGGATGGTTATCCAGACTTTTTATGCAAGCTTGAACTTTACCTCGCGGAACCTGTTAGATTTGGCCATGGGAGGAACCTTTATGTCAACTACACTTGGTGCTGCCACGAAACTCCTAGATGAGATGATGACCAACTATTCCCAATGGCACACCGAACGCGCTCCAACAGGTAGGAAGGTAAACTCTGTCGAGGAGATTACCTCCCTTAATGAAAAAGTTGTCTTGATTATGTCTCTACTTATCAAGCAACCCTCTATTGATCCTCATGATGTTTCTTTAAATTCTTTGGTTGCTTAGGAACAAGTAGATGTGAATTTTATTGCTAGAAACAACTTCAACAATAATGCTTATAGGGGTAATTTTTCTAGCAATCCTAGACCGTTTCCATCCAACTATGGGAACAACAACACTTATCCTAGTAACAAGAACCCCACTTCTGAATTAGAAAGTATGCTTAGAGACTTTATCACTACCCAAAAAGCCTTCAACAAGAATGTAGAAGAGAAATTAGCTAAACTAGATAATCTCCCTTTGAAGGTAGATAGATTAGCCCTTGATGTTGAGAGTCTTAAAATTAGAACCTCTCCCCTTGAGGAGAGGAAGGCCACTCCTATTAATGCTATCCAATTACAAATCAATGAAAATATTAGGATGATGGCTAAACTTAAAGAAAGATGGGCTAGAGAAAAAGAGGAAGATGATAGAATTAAGAGCCTTCCTACACACCACACAGTCGCCACTTTCCAAATTGTTGAGGACACCGGAACTATTAGCACCCAATGCACTCCTTGTCCCATTGGACATATTAATGGTGATGCTAATACCTCAACCATGGAAGAAGAAAATCCTATGAACATAGAGGGTTTCAAACAAGTGAGCCTAGATGACACTACTACCACCTTTGATAGTAGTGATATTGATTTTGATAGTTGTACCCTCTCAGAAGTTATCAGCTTGCTACACAAAATGTCTAGAGACCCCCACACTAGCACACTAAATCTTGCCTTCATGGAGCATATCACTAATGCTCTCATCAAATCTAAGGAGTATAAACTTAGAATATAAGCCTCCATACCTAGGAAGCTAGATGATGATTAGGACCTTATGATTAAAATTAAATTGAATAACTTCTCTTGCTATGCTTTATGTGACGTTGGAGCTAGTACCTTTGTCATGCCCAAAAGAATGTATGATATGTTTGAATTGAAGCCCTTTGAGACTTGTTCTTTTGGTGTTCGTCTTGTTGATTCTTCCGTAAATAAACCTTTGGGGAAGATCGACGATGTTCTTATCATTGTCAATGCCAATTATGTTCCCGCTGATTTTACTATTATGGATATAGAGTGTGAACCTTTATGTCCAATTATTTGGGGACGTCCTTTTCTTCGCACCGTTGGTGCTGTTATTGACATGAAAGAGGGGATTATAAATTTCAATTCCCTCTCAAAAAGGGGATAGAAAACTTCCCTAGAAAGAAAATCAAGTTACCCTTTGAGTCCGTTACACGGGGTAGCTATTCTCTCTCTCTTGATAAAACTTGATTCTTCTTTTGCTTTATGCCTAGCTTAAAGGAGTAAAATAAGCGCTTGTTGGGAGGCAACCCAAGATGTTTTTACTTCTGTTTTTAGAGGTCTTGATGGTTGTTACTACTGTAGAAACATAATTGTATCTTTATTTTCAAGCTTTGTGCCAATTTATAGCCTCTTATGATAAGTGAAGCAAAAGTTGTGACATGCTGTCTAGAAAACAGATTCTGTCCGCTTGACGGAAAAAATCCAAACAAATCACCAGTTCATCTTTTTGAGCTGAATTTTTTACAAATCATGCTCTATAAAATTGTGAAACTTTCAAATGTTCTGAGTTTTTTGATTTGAGTTGCAGAAGTGCCCCAAAAAAATTCTCTACTACCTGTTGTTCTGTCTTTCACAGATTCTGCCACGTTTTGCCTTTCCTTACTTTTGCAAACCTTAAGCTTTCTTTTTCTTTGCAAAACCTTTTTTCAATATTGTGAAACAGATTCTCTTCATGAGTATATTTATATCCAGTGGGGAAAATTAATTTATTAAGGGTACTAACCTCTCTAATCAGCTTATGATGAGTTATGTATGAAGGGAGTTTTCAAGTGTGCGAGGGAAGATGATGAAAGAAGATCCGGGAGTGTCAAACTCTCAAGCTTGGGGATGCCCCCGTGCATCCCCAATAAATATTCAATGACACTCAAGCGTCTAAGCTTGGGGATGCCGCCTTGCATCCCCTTCTCCATCAACAATCATCAGTTCGGCCTTCGTCTCACAATATTTTTATCACTTCATGCGTTATGTGCTATGCTTGGAGCGTCTCGCTCTTAGGTTTACTTTTTTTGTTTTCTTTAGCTTTGCTTGCTGTTCATAACAAGTTAGACCCCAACTTACTTTGTGTGGGAGAAAACATGCTCCACTCCAATCTAGAACACATCATAGGATTTTCGTTCCTATCTTTTTTCTGTTGTGTGTTCTTTATCTTTTCGTAGCTGCTGCCGTGTTTAGGTTTAGTTTTAGTGTTTGTCTTTAGCAAGAGCTTTGGCTTTTTTTTAGTTTTTTTCTGGAACTATCTTTAGTTTTCATGTTTATATTGTTAAGAGAGTTGGTTGTTGCACTGAGTTGTGTCTTGTGTTGAAGTAGGTAATTGAGGTTGCTATTCAATTGTAGTAGTAACTTGCAATAGTTTTGAGGTACTGATATGAGTAATGTTTGAACTTTTGGTGTCAAGAGCTCTACCCTATTAGTGATAGGTGCCGTATTTTGGGCAATCCGTGGTATTTTCAAAACCAACAAAAACTAGTTGAGAACTCTAGCTACTAGATGGATCACTAATCTTTTGATGGATCAAATATTAGAGTACACTCACGTACCATGAGTCGAGGATGCGCAAGGATAACCAAACCCCCATACACTCCTCCTCGGGGTACTTGTATCGTTGTGAACCTCCTTATTAGATTGAGATTTACCGATAATAAGTGCATGAGTTCTTCGTACTAATGTAAGTATTGAAAGTTGACACATCCACCTTCCCATATTTGCTAGCCTCTTCAGTACCGTGCATTGCCCTCTTCTCACTCCGAGAGTTGGCGTCCACCTCGCCGGTGCATCCAAACCCTTGGTATGATACGCTCTGTCATCATAAACCTCCCTATATCTTTCCTCAAAATAGCCACCATACCTACCTATCAAGGCATTTCCATAGCCTTTCCGAGATATATTGCCATGCAACATCCACCTCTTCATGACTTGATCTTAGTGTCATACATGTTCCTGATACACTGGCAGAGGCATACCTTTGCATAATCATGATAGCTAAATCTTCTTTATGTTTTAGTACCTTGTAAAGTGTGAAAGATCTTCTATACCTTCTTGTAAAATAGAGTGTTGCCCTTAAGTGAGGAAAATATCCCAAAGAGGACAAAATTAAAATATCCCAAAGAGGACAACTGAGAGTTAAATAGAAAGAGCCATTTAGGCCACCAAAAAAATACAAAAAAAAGAAAAAAAGAAAAAGAAATAAAAAGAGAGAAAGAGGCGACACTACTATTCCTTTTGAAAGATCCACACTAGTACTCCCTCTTATCCTTGTACTCCATAGAGATTATCATACATGCATATAGCTATGTGGGTACCTTTACACTACATAACTTGGCTTGCATATTCCAAGGATGAGCCTCCTCAAACGAGCTCTAGGTCTTCATGAGCGAGCAAGTTGGATGCACCCCACTAGTTCCACTAGAGAGCTTTTCTTAGCTCATATGTGCATCCGTTGCATGGCAATCCCTACTCCTCACATCATATCTATCATTTGGCCTTCTCTCGCCTATGATTGTCCTCATTGATGTGAGCCTTTCTCACCTTTTTGTCTCCCTCCTCCACCATATATCTTTCTTTGCCATCCTAAGTGTCAACTTTCGTGCTTACGCTCATCCATTGCATGAGTACTCAAAATATCAAAAAGGAGTGGATCAAATTGACTTGTACCTGGCTAGTGGTCTGGGGACGAGTCAAGATAAGATTCCAAAGAAGACCAAGTGTGAAACTTTAGTAGATTGAGTTCTCAACAATTATATTTTTCTCTCGTATTCCCATATCCCCCTTTTTGCACGCGAACACCATTTGGAGACATTCCAGTCACGGACAGCTAAGAGCACTTGCACCTAATGTTCTTTCGTTGCTTGTTTAAATGCTAATGTAGACGCTTGCGTGTTATGACTTGAATTGAATCACATACCTTGATTGCTTTACTTTCAAAAGTTCTTATATGGTTGCTAGCATGTCACCACAAAAATTATGCTTGTTATCATTTACCTACTCGAGGATGAGCAGAAATTAAGCTAGGGGATGTTGATACGTCCCAAACGTATCTATAATTTCTGCTTGCTCCATGCATGTTTTGTGTGATATTTCTATGATCTAGATACACTTTCATACACTTTTTTATCGTATTTGTACTAACTTATTAACTAAGTGCACCACAGTGCCAGTTCCTGTTTTCTGATGTTTTTCTATATCAGGTTTCCCCCATATTAAAAATGCTCCAAAAATTCGGGAAAATTGGATAAAAAATCAGCGCATCGGAACATTCCGGAATCACCAAAGTGGGGCCAGAGGTCCACCACCAGGGACCCAGGTGGCCACCTGGCGCGACCTAGGGTCTGGCCACGCCGGGTGGGGGGGGGGGGGTGGCGCCTGTACCCCTGGTGCCCCCCCCGTCTATCCCCCTTTATCCTATTTATTCCCCGTGACGCGAGACCTCCGAAGACAGAACCATTTTTCGCGATCTCGCCTCTGTTCCACCGCAGCCGCGCTTCCAAGATCGGGAGCGCCAGCAGACCTCTTCCCGGCACCCTGCCGGAGGGAGGATTGACCCCCGGGAGCTTCCCCTCCACCATGGACGCTTCCCGGATGTGCCGTGAGTAGTCTCCCTTGGACCATGGGTCCGTGATCAGTAGCTATGTGATGTTCTCCTCCCCTCTTTGTTCTTCATGGTTTAGACCTCGTGAGCTGCCCTACATGATCGGGGCACATATGTAATCTTCTGCTGTTGCTATGCTGAGTTTGCTGGGATCTGATGGATTATGAGACTATGTTCAGATTGTGATTGAGTAATATATTTCGTTCTTATGTTTTATATTTTTTGTTCCTAAGCAATTCTTGCCTGTTCTCCGTTGCTGTTTATTGCTTTGGCCAAGTAGTAGGTAGTGACTCCAAGAGGGAACGTTATGCTCGATTGTGGGTTCATGCCCCCTGATGACACGCTTGAGTGACATAAACATGAGTCTAGGGGATGTGTTGTTGCCACAAGGGGGAAAACAACGGTGCTTGTAACCGCGGATGCAAGGATTGTTCACTTTACGCAAAGTGCTTTTAAATGCAGTTGTCTGTTGCTTTGGGTTTACACTTTGGGTGAGGCTCGCAACTTAATACCAGCGAGATGTTCTGGATAGATATCTCAAGGTGGATGATTAGTAGTAGATGCATTTGGATTTCAGTCTACTTATTTTGGCGTACCGCCCATGCTTTTGAGCCTCGTCCTTTCTTTGTAGCATAGTTAGAATTGCGGTGCGTTTTTAATCCTGTCAATTGCCCAGCTGTAATTTGTTTACCTCACATAGCTGTTTTATCGTCTTTTTGGAGAGAGGCATCACTAGTGAACATCACGGGACCCCGGTCCGTATTCTCATCATTGTTTACACGCTCTTTTACTTTCCTGCTTTTACTTTCTAGTTGCTATCACCATTATCATTATCCCTTGCGTTTGATCCTTTGTGAACAAAAAGGCCGAAGAGATTGACAACCTCTCTGTAATCGTTGAGAAGAAAAGTTATTTGTATTGTGTGCAGGTCCACGTCAATTGCACCGTTGGCATCTACTTATCATTGTCGGAGTCCTACGGGAGACAAACCCTATCCTCTACATAGGGGAAATTTGCCGCTACACCACATCTAACCTTCCACTTGGGGTAACCAACGAGGATAGAGTATGAAGTGTCAACTCTCGTGCTTACGCTCATCCATTGCATGAGTGCTCAAAATATTGAAAAGGAGTGGATCAAATTGACTTGTACCTGGCTAGTGGTCTGGGGACGAGTCAAGATAAGATTCCAAAGAAGACCAAGTGTGTAACTTTAGTAGATTGAGTTCTCAATAAATATATTTTTCTCTCGTATTCCCATATCCCCCTTCTTGCACGCAAACACCATTTGGAGACATTCGAGTCACGGACAACTAAGTCTCTTGCACCTAATGTTCTTTCGTTGCTTATTTCAATGCTAATATAGACTCTTGCCTGTTATGACTTGAATTGAATAACATACCTTGATTGCTTTACTTTCAAAGTTCTTATACGGTTGCTAGCATGTCACCACAGAAATTATGCCTGTTATCATTTACCTACTCGAGGACGAGCAGGAATTAAGCTTGGGGATGTTGATACGTCCCAAACGTATCTATAATTTCTGCTTGCTCCATGCATGTTTTGTGTGATATTGCTATGATCTAGATACACTTTCATACACTTTTGATCATATTTGGACTAACTTATTAACTCAGTGCACCACAGTGCCAGTTCCTGTTTTTTGCTGTTTTTCTATTTCAGTTTCCCCCATATTAAAAGTGCTCCAAAAATTCGGGAAAAATTAGATAAATAATCAGCACGATGGAAGCTTCCGGAAGAATCTGGGTGGGGCTAGAGGGCCACCACCAGGGACCTAGGCGGCCACCTAGTGCGGCCTAGGATCTGGCCGCGCCGGGGGGGGCTGGACCCCTGGTGGCCCCCTGGCTGTCCCCTTCGCCTATATGTTCCCCGTGACGTGAAAATTCTGAAAGGAGAACCCTTTTTCGCGATTTCTCCTCTGTTCCGCCTCCGCTGCGCTTCCAAGATCGGGAGCGCCGACAGACCTCTTCCCGGCACCCTGCCGGAGGGAGGATTGACCTCCGGGAGCTTCCCCTCCACCATGGACGCTTCCCGGATGATCCGTGAGTAGTCTCCCTTGGACCATGGGTTCGTGATCTGTAGCTATGTGATGTTCTCCTCCCCTCTTCGTTCTTCATGGTTTAGACCTCGTGAGCTGCCCTACATGATCGAGGCACATATGTAATTTTATGTTGTTGCTATGCCGAGTTTGCTGGGATCTGATGGATTATGAGACTATGTTCAAATTGTGATTGAGTAATATATTTGGTTCTTATCTTTTATATTTTTGTTCCTAAGTAATTCTTGCATGTTCTCCGTTGCTGTTTATTGCTTTGGACAAGTAGTAGGTAGTGACTCCAAGAGGGAACGTTATGCTCGATTAAGGGTTCATGCCCCCGATGACACGCTTGAGTGACAGAAACATGAGTCTAGGGGATGTGTTGTTGCCACAAGGGGGAAAACAACGGTGCTTGTAACCGCGGTTGCAAGGATTGTTTACTTTACGCAAAGAGCTTTTTAATGCAGTTGTCTGTTGCTTTGGGATTACACTTTGGGTGGGGCTCGCAACTTAATACTAGCGAGATGTTCTGGATAGATATCTCAAGGTGGATTATTAGTAGTAGATGCAGTTGGATTTCAGTCTACTTATTTTGGCGTACCGCCCATGCTTTGGAGCCTCGTTCTTTCTTTGTACCATAATTAGCATTGCGATGCATTTTTAATCCTGTCAATTGCCCAGCTGTGATTTGTTTACCTGGCATAGCAGTCTTATCGTCTTTTGGGAGAGAGACATCACTAGTGAACATCACGGGACCCCGGCTGATATTCTCATCACTGTTTACACACTCTTTTATTTTCCTGCTTTTACTTTCAGTTGCTATCACCATTATCATTATCCCTTGCGTTTCATCCTTTGTGAACAACAAGGCCGGAGAGAATGACAATCTCTCTGTACTCGTTGGGAAGCAAAGTTATTTGTATTGTGTGCAGGTCCACGTCAATTGTGCCGTTGGCACCTACTTATGATTGTCGGAGTCCTACTGAAGACAAACATTGGTATCTTCACCGAGGGAAATTTGCCGCTACACCGCATCTAACCTTCCACTTGGGATAACCAACGAGGATAGACCATCAGTGACTTGTCCCCCACTCACGGAGGATGCGTCCTAATAGTGGTGTGGCCAACAGGCCTTTACAGCTGCGTGGCACACACTGAAGGCATCCACCAAAAGGAATTAAATGCACACAAGCTTACCCACCCTCCTTTGTCATGTGCACGACACCTGTTACTGTGTAATTGGCTAAGAAGCAATGATGAGACAAACGTCTATTCTCATGAGTGAGGAGAGGAAGACAAGTACCCCTCCAGTACTACATGCATAGGCTTAGTTGTACTCATTCATAACGAGGGTTAGACCCCTGTAAGTTAGCACAAGCACACCACGCTCGAGCCATCCTTCACAGGAGAGTTGTTGTGTTGTATTTCATATTCCCCACATAGTCCAGCGGGTAGTAGTAGTGTGTTATGCGGCCGCGCATCCCGAACCTCGATAGCTCCGTGTGTCTCCGACGACTTTGCTGGTATTCACACTTTCGTTATTTGTGTCCCTTGTTGAACATCTAAAACGGGCCTTGGTGTCTTGTGTGATCGAGCACTAACGACAGGTTTGAATACCGATAACACTGCGCTCTCTTAGCATTTTCCCTTCAAGATGTAAGTATTCTTAGACCTTTTTTAATGCATGCTTACCTTGTCTACCACTAATTTTCTTAAAACAACTCCACGACAATCATGGTTAACTAAAACAAGCAAAACAAAGACTATTGCTTAAGTACTTAAGCTAAATAAGTGAAAACCTTCGACTTTCCTATCAAGACCTCCATCCACTCGATTACATCACATATGTGACGACTATAATCATTCTAAGTATTCAAGCATAAATAGACGGAAGTCTTATAACATACTTACGTTTACAAACGGTCACGCTTCTCTTCGTTAAGGTGTCTCGTCGCCCGGCGAAGATTAACTCGCTATAATAAGATATTAGTGAGAAAAATACAAACGAAGATAAAAATAGCCTCATTGAAACATAAATAAAACCTTTCTAGTTTTTAAAAACTAACCTGCAAAAGAAAAAAGCAGCAATAACACAAGAAAGCAAATTGTAAAAAGACACACAAGTGTTTGTTGCGCTCTCACGAGCTTAACAACCTCTCAATACAGTAAAAGATAAATACCGCCACAACTTGATGTAGACATGGAAGCCAACCTCCCCCAAGACTATGTTTTTGCAAGCTCAAAACCGGTGAGATCACTTTGGCAGTGGATGGTATCCCGGAGTCCATGATTGAGTCCACGTGGTGAAGTGGTCTCCAATGTTCGCGGTGGAGTCTCATAGAGCATTGGTAAGGTTGCTCGTGTTGTTCATGGAGTCTTTGAATCCGACGATGTCGAGAATCGTAGTGTAGGCGGGCTCCTCATGCACATCATATTGGAGAATCTCTCTCCTCATTCGTCTTTTGGCGCGAGTTCTTATTCTTTACTTCTTGGAGGTCTAGCGCTTCATGGGAAAAGCACATTTTTATCTCGATGTTGTGTAGGTCCTCGTATCCACTCGTCAACTTCACAATCTCACAAGTTGATGAAATGAGTTATTGAGAGCAAAGAAACCTTGGAATACCTTGGAGTATTAGTTCTCCATCCATCCTCGCGAAAGGACTTCATGCATTACTTCTACATGGCTCTCGCATGGTTATGGATTATCTACTACTTCTCACATTATGCCCATGATTCCATGTTTACACTGCATGTTATGCTCACTTTATGTCTTTGACATGCATTTGTGGCACATGCTTGCCATCACACACGATTCACCACCCTACCACTTATATGTATATTTCCATGCTTGATGGAGATATCCATTGTTATTGATATGTTATTTATGTGCTCCATGATCTTGATGCTATTTTTGCCATGTTATGCTTTAAATATTTTCATTTGTGTGTGATTTTCATATGCCCACGTACTATTTGTTGTCCTGACATGCTTGCTTGCTATGACTTCGAGGTAGATGATTTTTCACTTGTCTCACACATTACCAACACTATCTTACATTTGCATTATTGGTCTAATAAGATGGTCATGCTTATTGCCCATATGTTTATTACCTTTGGATGTACTCATTTCATGCATATTTCCATGTCACACTTCATTCTCACACTCTATGATACGCATGACGACTACACTTGTTGGGTGAATCATCACTTGAATGTTTGATTTTTGGACTAACAATAACCACACTTGTTTTTCCAAGTGTTTGTTATGCTTACTCATTTTGAAGGAAACACATGGGGATGCGAAATTGGAGAGAGGACATATGGAGCATTGTGATGACAAGTACATGGTGAGCGTTAACTTCAACACCAGTATGACATCTCCTTCCCACGGTGATGAGGATATCGATTCATAGACGGATATTTACCAATGAGGGGAGATGATGTGGTGCAACATAGATCATCATGGACTTGACTCCACTACCAAGGGACACACTCATAACACATTCTAATTTGAAATCTATCATTAATGTATGGTTGTTTGATTATCTCTTCAATGGTACACTACTTGATCTCCCTCGTGCATGTATGTGTGTTAGGAGCTACATGCGCATCGAGGAGTAGTACAAGCGCAAGAGAACGGCAAAACCATTCAAGAGGGAGGCATGGAAGTGGATGAGGGAGAATACAGAGCGGTGAGGAGAAGAGGAAAAGGAAGAAGCAATGACGGAGGCACTCTCGACCACCATCCGACTGCCCGATCCCAAATATCGGATTGTCTGACCTTCACTAAGAGTAGAAACAATAGCTCCAATCGTTCAGCACTGCGTCGACCCTCACAAGATTGTCTAGACCAGGCCGAATAGTCCCCTCTATAGCGCCCCGGGCAAACTCCCTCCTAGGTCTGCCGAACTGTCTGACCCGAGGTCCCAGACTGTTCGATAACCTACATTTTCAATGTGTTTCGGTGCGTTAAGTCCCATTTAGATTTCCCTTTTGCACCACTTACCCCTTCACCCCCTTGGGCATATATATATATCCCCCTTTTCCATTTTAGGGGATCAAAGTATAAATTAAAATTTAAGAGATTTATTCTCATCTACCTCACACATGCGGATTTTTCCCCTTTTAGGAATCTACCACTCCCGTGGGAGAGATGCTGCTTTTGGAGTTGAGCCTCAACCCCCCATGTCACATAACTTGGGGTAGACTATAGCTAGCTTTCTCCCAAGCTCAACCTCTTTTAGAGATTTGCAGGAACTATCTAGTTGTAATTCCCTTCATCGTTGTTGGATCTTGTGATGTGTGTGATATGGGGATGATTTGAGTTCTAGTGCTAGTGCATCTTGTTCCTTTCATCTTGTATATGTTGTTTTCTTGCGGATTTCCTTCATGTTCTTCATCAAATCCGCATCTAATTCATGAAGATTGGGCAAACCCCAAGGTTTTTATGCTAAATTGGATCCCCATATATTATGATGGCTAGACGATGACTGTGTGAGGAGGAGGAGGATGCTAAGGTTTAGGTAATGGGATGCCTTACTAATGGTGGTGCTAGTCACACCCCTCGTTGGTTACCCCAAGTGGAAGGTTGTGATGTAGATAGCGGAAATTTCCCCTAAATGTGGGAGGATAGGCTTTGTCTCCCGTAGGATTCCGAAGACATCAAGTACGTGGCAATGGCGTCAGAAATTTCTTGGGGGAAAGTTGACGGGCTGACCTGGACTTGCACCCAAAACACAAGTAAGTTTGCTCCCAACGAGTATAGAGAGGTTGTCAATCTCTTCGGCCTTGTTGTTTACAAAGGGTCAAACACAAAGGGGAAATAAAAATACAACAGAAAGGAAAAGTAAAGCAGTAAATGTTGGCGGTGTAAACTATGATGTGGATATGGACCGGGGTACCACGATGCTCAGTAGTAATGTCTCTCTCCCAAAAGTCACTAAACAATTATGCTGGGTAAACAAATTACAACTAGGCAATTGACAGAATTATAAATGCACCACAATGCTAATTATGCTACAAGAAGGTAAAAGGCTCAATCGTATGGGCATTACACCAAGAGCAGTATATCATTTAATCATCAGCATCTACTCACTAATCATATACCTTGAGATATCTATCCAGAACATCTCGCTGCTATTAAGTTTCAAGTCACAACTAATGTTGTGAACTCAAAGCAGCAGACAACTGCCTGAACACTCTATGCGTAATGTAAGCAATACTTATGACACGCAGTCATAAGCACCGTTATTTTATCCTCAATGGAAACAACACATTCCTAGTCGCATGTTTCTGTCACTCAAGCTAGACATCAGGAGGCATGAACCCATCATCTAGCATAACGCTCCCTCTTGGAGTTGCAATCTACTATTTGGCCAACATAACAAACGACAATGGAGAACATGCAAGACTACTCAAGAAAAAGAATATAATGAAACCAAATGTATTACTTCCACAATCTGAACATAATCTTATAATCCATCGGATCTCAGCAAACACAACATAACGCAGAAGGAATCATAACATAAGTGCCTTGATCATGATAGGCAGCTCACAAGGTCTAAACATTGAAGCACAAGATTGGAGAGAAGACATCTGTCGTGGATATGATCCTGACAATAGATATAGGGGTATGATTGGAGCTATATATATCTGTACGCAGAGAGGTTGACGCAAGGGGGATTATACAGGTTAGGCCTCTCCTTGTTGATAAAAACGTTAGTCCTGTCCCAGGCTGACTGGGGTCTTCTTCCTGAGGATTTGAGAATAATGTATGTGTAACCCTCCCTAGGGCGAGGATGGAGGCTTATATAGAGTGCGCCTCCGACCCTTCAATGCCCTGGTAATGGGTTATAATTACAGGCATAAACGCCTATACTTATTACAAGAAATTGACTACCCACTACTGCTAATTAAGAAGGAGTAACGCCTTTGGATTCAATGATTCGCGCCCGTTGCCCTTCCTTCCCTCTTCCGAGTAGTGAACAACTCGTTGATTCCCTCTTCCGAGTAACGGATTACTCGAAGCCAATCCACTCTCCGAGTAACTGATTACTCGGAAACTATCTCCTCTTCCGAGTAACGGATTACTCGGAGACCATCTCTTCTTCCGAGTAACGGGTTACTCGGAGAAGTTGTGACCTATCTCCCTATGTTTTATTAAACTCTTTATGATTCCGTAATTTTATTTATTTTCTGAGGTATTCTTGGGAGATCACGGTGCTAAGGGTACCCCTTGATTCCGGATGCTTAAGGGTATACCTTTAGTATGACCACGACAGTAGCCCCCAAGTGCTTTCGGGCACTCGTGACTGAGGTAGTCGATATTATCAAGATTCGTGAGGTATGTGAAGATTAAACTCAATAAGAGGCCCGGAAGGACTTTATTGATATTTTAACTTTTCCCTCGAATGTGGTTCGGGCAAGTTAATAGAAAAATTTGGCGACACTCAAGCGTCTCTCAGAAGAGGTGGACTGAGGCCCCGGAGGGCGTGTCTCGGAGTAAAAGGCCTTAAACTCCATATGAACCAGATTTGCAAAGTTTGATATTCTAAAACATCACAAGATGAGCTTTAGATCATACCACATGGGATATCAATTCTTTACCCCATGCGCCTTATAATACTAGTAATCTGGCAATCTACGTCAGAGACGGATTACTAGTGAATTAATTACTCGGAACTTTTCTCGAGTAATTAATGAATACAAGATTTTACGTTTGTTGTGCGTTCAAGAATGTAGTTTCTTCCTAACTCGTTACTTAGCTTCAGGTGATATCCCATCATGTCACTGCTTCGAGTTTTTGAGTACTGTCTGCTTTCTTTGGCTCTCCGAGTGACAACTTACTCGGTTGTTTTGGCAACGACTCTCTCCGAGTAGTAGCTTACTCGGAGAGATTTCCGAGTGATGTCTTACTCGATTCGTGATGTTCTTGTCCGAGTAATGATTTACTAGGTCGAGGTATAGGCGGAGAGGTTCCCGAATGACTTCTCTCTCGTTACATGGGGTGAAATTCTTTCCGAGTGGCAGCTTATTCGGAAGGATCTCCGAGTGATAAATTACTCAGTTTGCATTAAATCTGTTATGTTTAAGGGAGACTAATCTTTCTGTTAGAAAGGGAATCGTGCTGTCAGAGGTATTTGAGATATTCATCAGATCTGTCGCCTTGATTCCCATGCCGGTCATTTATAAAAATCATTAACCGTCTCCTATTAGATAGGGAGGATTACGGGGAACCGAAATGGAATCCTCATTATGATTTGCGGATCTGACGCGTGGCGGTTGGTCCTCTTCTAGTATATAAACCCCCTCCATGGTCAAAACAGATCTTGACTTACTCACTTCCACCCTGGCTACTGTTCTTCTTCTTCCTCTCTCTTCTTCGCGTCCTCTTCGCAGGCGGAGCTCCCTGTCCTTCCGTCGGTGGTTGCCTACGCTTCTTCCTCGTCTTCGCTCCTCCAGCCGCGGTGCCTTGCTGGAGCCATGTTCGTCGGGGATGGCTTCCTTGTATCGTCATGGAGGGGATGCTCCAGGCCTCCCAGGACGCTGGTATGCTTCCTCTCCATGGTTGCCGCGTTCCACCTCCTGAGGAAGAAGAACCTCTTCCCCAGGAGGACGAGCGTGTATTGCTCCTTTCCCATGTGGATAGAGGATTTTTATCTCCCTCCACATCCTTTTTTGTTGGATTTCCTCGCTTTTACCGGATCTCAACTCCACCACCTTGTGCCCAATGCCATAACTTTGCTGTCTAGCTTTGTTACCTTGTGCGAGGGATTCATAGGCATAGAACCTCACTGGCATCTTGTTCGCACCATATACACCATTAAACCACAAAAGATGAAGAAATCTGGTGAAGGTGGTGGCACTGAGGTAAATCATTTGTGCGGCGGTTTGATTCTCGCTAAGAAGCAGGGGAGCCAGTATTTTTCTTCTAGCATACTGATACGTCCAAAACGTATCTATAATTTCTGCTTGCTCCATGCATGTTTTGTGTGATATTTCTATGATCTAGATACACTTTCATACACTTTTGATCATATTTGGACTAACCTATTAACTCAGTGCACCACAGTGCCAGTTCCTGTTTTCTGCTGTTTTTCTATTTCAGTTTTCCCCCATATAAAAAGTGCCAGAAAAATTCCGGGAAAAATATAGGAAAAATCAGCGTACAGGAAACTTCGCGAAGAGCCCGAGTGGGGCCATAGGGGAGACAGGGGTGGCCCAGGCGGGCACCCGGCACGGCCACCCCCTAGGCCGCGCCAGGGGGGGGGGGGCGCCTGGGGCCCCTGGTCCACCTCTGGCTGCCCCCCTTCGCCTATATATTCTCCGTCACGAGAAACTTTCGGGGACAAAACCCTTTTTCGCGATCTCTCCTCTGTTCCGCCGCCGCCGCGCTTCCGAGATCGGGAGCACCAGAAGACCTCTTCCCGGCACCCTGCCGGAGGGAGGGCCGACCTCCGGGAGTCTCCTTTCCACCATGGATGCTTCCCGGATGTCTCGTGAGTAGTTTTCCTTGGACCATGGGTCCATGATCAGTAGCTATGTGATCTTCTCCTCCCCTCTTTGTTCTTCATGGTTTAGACCTCGTGAGCTGCCCTACATGATCGAGGCACTTTTGTAATCTTTCTGCCGTTGCTATGCTGAGTTTGATGGGATCTGATGGATTATGAGATTATGTTCAGATTGTGATTGAGTAATATATTTGGTTCTTATCTCTTATATTTTTGGTCCTAGGTAATTCTTGCATGTTCTCCGTTGCTGTTTATTGCTTTGGACAAGTAGTAGGTAGTAACCCCAAGAGGGAACGTTTTGCTCGATTGTGGGTTCATGCCCCCCGATGACATGCTTGAGTGACAGAAACATGAGTCTAGGGGATGTGCTGTTGCCACAAGGGGGAAAACAACGGTGCTTGTAATCGTGGTTACAAGGATTGTTTACTTTACGCAAAGTGCTTTTTAATGCAGTTGTCTGTTGCTTTGGGTTTACACTTTGGGTGGGGCTCGCAACTTAATACCAGCGAGATGTTCTGGATAGATATCTCAAGGTGGATGATTAGTAGTAGATGCAGTTGGATTTCGGTCTACTTATTTTGGCGTACTGCCCATGCTTTTGAGCCTCTTCCTTTCTTTTGTAGCATAGTTAGCATTGCGGTGCGTTCATAATCCTGTCAATTGCCCTTCTGTAATTTGTTCACCTCGCATAGCAGTTTTATCGTCTTTTGGGAGAGAGACATCACTAGTGAACATCACGTATCCTGGTCCATATCCTCATTACTGTTTACACGCTCATTTACTTTTCTGCTTTTACTTTCAGTTGCTATCATTATCCCTTGTGTTTGATCCTTTGTGAACAACAAGACCGGAGAGATTGACAACCTCTCTGAACTTCGTTGGGAACAAAGTTATTTGTGTCTGTGTGCAGGTCCGCGTCAGTTGCGCCGCTGACACCTACTTATCATCTCTGGAGTCCTACTAGAGACATACCTTGGTATCTTTACTGGGGGAAATTTGCTGCTGTGCTACACCACTTGGGGTTTACCAACGAAGGGCGAGAAATCACTATCATTACCTCGCACATCAAGCGAAATTTCTGGCGCTGTTGCCGGGGACTCTGAGTGCTAAGATAGGGGAGTTGCACACTACCCTTTACCTTTGTTTTTTAGTCTTGTTAGTTTACCTTTTAGTTTTTATCTTTGAGTCTTATATCAAAAATCACAAAAAAATCTGCCACACTTGCTGCTGCTATGGGTTCCACTGAAAACAGCAAGTTGTGTGACTTCACTAGTCAGAACAACCAAGGCTTTATCCGCACCCCCATTGCCACACCTGCCACTTCAGCTACCTCTTATGAAATTAAACCTGCCTTGCTAAACCTTGTTATGAGAGATCAATTCTCTGGTGCTGGAGATGATGCTGCTTTACACTTGAACAATTTTGTTGAATTATGTGATATGCAAAAGTATAAAGAAGTAGAAGGTGATATTGTTAAGCTCAAGCTCTTTCCTTTCTCTTTAAGGGGAGACGCTAAAATCTGGTTTCAATCTTTGCCTAGGAATAGCATAGATTCTTGGGATAAGTGCAAAGATGCTTTTATAGGGAAGTACTACCCTCCTGCTAAAATTATCCAATTAAGGAGTAACATTATGAATTTTAAGAAATTGGATAATGAACACGTTGCCCAAGATTGGGAACGAATGAAATCTCTTGTTAAGAAATGCCCTACACATGGTTTGACTACCTGGATGGTTATCCAGACTTTTTATGCAGGCTTGAACTTTACCTCGCGGAACCTGTTAGATTCAGCCGCGGGAGGAACCTTTATGTCAACTACACTTGGTGCTGCCACGAAGCTTCTCGATGAGATGATGACCAATTATTCCCAATGGCACACCGAACGCGCTCCAACAGGTAGGAAGGTAAACTCTGTCGAGGAAATTACCTCCCTCAATGAAAAAGTTGACTTAATTATGTCTCTACTTACTAAGCAACCCTCTATTGATCCTCGTAATATCCCTTTAAATTCTTTGGTTGCCCAAGAACAAGTAGATGTGAACTTTATTGCTAGAAACAATTTCAACAACAATGCTTATAGGGGTAATTTTGCTAGCAATCCTAGACCGTTTCCATCCAACTATGGGAACAACAACACCTACCTAGCAACAAAAACCCCTCTTCTGAAGTGGAAAACATGCTTAGAGACTTTATCAATACCCAAAAAGCCTTCAATAAAAATGTAGAGGAGAAATTAGCTAAATTAGATAATCTCTCTTTGAAGCTAGAAAGCTTAGCCCTTGATATTGAGATGCTTAAAATTAGAACCTCTCCCCTTGAGGAGAATAAGGCCACTCCTATTAATGCTATCCAATTACAAATTAATGAAAATATTAGGATGATGGCTAAACTTAAAGAAAGGTGGGCTAGACAAAAAGAGGAAGAGGATAGAATTCAGAGCCTTCCTACACACCACACAGTTGCCACTATCCAAATTGTTGAGGACACCCAAACTATTAGCACGCAATGCACTCCTAGTCCCGTTGGACCTATTAATGGTGATGCTAATACCTCAACCGAAGATAAAGAAACTCCTATGAACATAGAGGGTTTCAAACAAGTGAGCCTAGATGACACTACCACCACCTTTGATAGTAGTGATATTGATTTTGATAGTTGTACCCTCTCAGAAGTTATTAGCTTGCTACACAAAATGTCTAGAGACCCCCACACTAGCACACTTAATCTTGCCTTCATGGAGCATATCACAAATGCTCTCATCAAAGTTATGGAGGAGAAGCTTAGATTAGAAGCCTCCATACCTAGGAAGCTAGATGATGGTTGGGATCCTATGATCAAAATTAAATTAAATAAGTTCTCTTTCTATGCTTTATGTGATGTTGGAGCTAGTACCTCCGTTATGCCCAAAAGAATATTTGATATGTTTGAATTGAAGCCCTTTGAGCCTTGTTCTTTTGGTGTTCGTCTTGTTGATTCTTCCGTAAAGAAACCTTTGGGGAAGATCGACGATGTTCTTATCATTGTCAATGACAACTATGTTCCCGTTGATTTTATTGTTATGGATATAGAGTGTGAACCTTTGTGTCCAATTATTTTGGGACGTCCTTTTCTTCGCACCGTTGGTGCGGTTATTGACATGAAAGAGGGGAATATAAAATTCCAATTCCAATTCAAAAAGGGATGGAACACTTCCCTAGAAAGAAAATCAAGTTACCTTTTGAGTCCGTTACTCAGGCTAGTTATTCTCTTTCTCTTGATAAAACTTGATTCTTCTTTTGCATCATGCCTAGCTTAAAGGCATAAAAGAAAGCGCTTTCGGGAGGCAGCCCGCAACGAATTTAGTTTTTTTTGCTTTTGTTGTGTCTTTATGTTTGTTACTACTGTAGCAACATCATTGTATCTTTATTTTTCAGCTTTGTGCCAAGTTATAGCCTCTTATGATAAGGGAAGCAAAAGTTGTGACATGCTGTCCAGAAAACAGATTCTGTCCCTTGACAGAAAAATTAGAATCAAATCACCAGATCATATTTTTGATCTGAATTTTTTTGACAGCGTGCTTATACAATTGTGAAACTTTCATATGTTTTGAGTTTTTTGATTTGAGTTGCAGAAGTGCCCCTAAAAAGTTCTTTACTATCTGCAGTTTTGTTTTTCACAGATTCTGCCACGTTTTGCCTCTCTTCACTTTTGCAAACCTTAAGCTTGCTTTTTCTTTGCAAAAACATTTTGGCACTCTTGAGAAACAGTAGCTCTTCAAGAATATCTTTATATCCAGTGGGGAAAATTTATTTTATTAAGGGTACTAACCTCTCTAATCAGCTTATGATGAGTTATGTATGAAGGGAGTTTTGAAGTGTGCAATGGAAGATGATGAAAGAAGATTCGGGAGTGTCAAGCGCTCAAGCTTGGGGATGCCCCCATGCATCCCCAATAAATATTCAAGGAGAATCAAGCGTCTAAGATTGGGGATGCCCCCGTGCATCCCCTTCTCCATCAACAATCATCAGTTCGTCCTTCGTCTCACTATATTTTTATCACTTCATGCGTTATGTGCTATGCTTGGAGCGTCTCGCTCTTAGGTTTTATTTTTAGTTTTCTTTAGTTTTGGTTCCTGTTCATAACAAGTTAGACCCCGTCTTACTTTGTGTGGGAGAGAAACACGCTCCACTTTCAAAATCTAGAACACATCATAGGATTTTTCCTACTTATCTTTTTGCTGTTGTGTGTTCTTTGTCTTTTGATAGCTGCTGCCATGTTTAGTTTTAGTCTTAGTTTGTATTTAGCAAGATCCTTGGCTTTTGTTTAGTCTGTTGCTGGAACTCTTTTTAGTTTTCATGTTTATCTTGTTAAAGGAGTTGGTTGTTGCACTGAGTATTGTCTTGTCTTGAAAGTAGGTAATTGACAGTTACCGATAATAAGTGCATGAGTTCTTCGGACTAATGTAAGTATTGAAAGTTGACACTTCCACCTCCTCATTTTTGCTAGCCTCTCCCGTGCCGTGCATTGCCTTCTTCTCACTCCGAGAGTTGGCATCCACCTTCGCCGGTACATCCAAACCCTTGGCATGATACGCTCTGTCATCATAAACCTCCTTATATCTTTCCTCAAAACAACCACCATACCTACCTATCAAGGCATTTCCATAGCCTTTCCGAGATATATTGCCATGCAACATCCACCTCTTCATGACTTGATCTTCATGTCATACATGTTCCTGCTACACTGGCAGCGACATAAATTGCATACATCATGATAGTTACATCTTCTTTATGATTTTGAGTACCTTGTAAAGTGTGAAAGATCTCCTTTACCTTCTTGTAAAATACTGTTGGATATATGCTCTAGAGGCAAATAATACATGATTATTCCAATATATCTAAGCAAGTTCATAACCAGTTTCATACCGTGCTAGAACTGTATTAGTGAAACAATGATACAGGTGTGGTATAGAAACCCCCAGAGTTCCTAGTTAGCCTCTACATCGATAACTAGTTCATGGTCAACATGATGGTCGTGGTTTCGCGATCATGGACAATTAAGTCTCTTGACTATGAGGTCACCTCACTGGTTAAGTGACGTGATGAACATTACCCAAAGTAAGCATTACCGTAGCCTCATCTCGGTCATGACTGGAGTGTTCTCGGACCGTAGGGTAACACACTTAAGGGCTCGATGAAATCGGAGACCTTTTCGGAACTATCGGAGTTACCGGAGAATAAAAGAGAACTCCGAAATCAGTTCGGAGGGGAGACGGAAAAGTTCCGTGGTTCCGAATTGTTCGGAAAGTTATTTAGATATGTTTTATTATTTAATTAATAAATTAAATATTAAAAATATAATTTAAATAATTAATGGAATAATATTCTTTTTGTTTTTTCTTTTTTCTTTAAGAAAGAAGAAAGAAAAAAAGGAATAAAGAAAAAAAAGGGGAGCAATGGCGCCATGGGCTTGTGGCCCATGTATGGCCACTTGGCCACTTGGCCACTTGCGCCAAGGCCATGGCCGGCCGCCGGCCACATGCGGCCATGCCCATGTGTGCACACGACTAGCACATGTGGTACTAATAGTTTAGTACCACATGGCTAGTTGACAGGCATGCGCACCCCGGTTTCCCCTATATATAGATGTGGTGGGTAGCCCTTTTTCAACACAGAAAATTCCAGAAAAAATATAGATAAATTCTGTAGATCTCTCTCTCTCCCTATTTCTCCCTCCTATGAGCGGACTCCCCTTGTTTGGAGTCTGCACTGGGTTGGGGATGTCTCCACTATACGCACGCCGTCGTGCTGCTGCAACTCTGGTTCCGGAGGTCTGCTTCCGCCACCTCCGCTGGATCGGAGAACGGAGGTCGTCATCGAGTCTCGTATGTGTGCGAGTACTACGAGGTGCTACACGTTTGGCACTACACCCATCCGGGTGCTCAACACAGCCAGGGGGCAGTGAAACTTGATCGGCTACATCAACCACGTTTGCGGGAACGTTTCCCTCGCAACGGACTACACCCCGAGGTATGTTATTTCCGCACTACTTTCCGTTACGGTAATACGGCTAGCTAGATCTTGGGTTATGGGAACGCTAGTTAGAAAAATTTGTGTTTTCTGCTGCGAACTCCAACAGTGGTATCAGAGCTAGGTCTATGCTTAGTATTACTGTACGGATAGAACACATCGGGGATGTGGGCGTTGATTGCATGATTGTTACCCTCCCACGTGTACTTTTTCACCTCTGCGGCATTGTTTGATGAAGCGGCCCCCGACCGACCTTACGCGTACGCTTACGCGAGACTGGTTCCACGCTTGACATGCGGCTTGTACCGTATAAAGTGGCTGGGGGTGTCTGTCTCTCTACTTTAGCGGATGTGGCATTTGCAACGGAGGGCCCCGTGCGGGGTGTAATAGAGATAATCGTATGGTTGACGTTGTGGTTGACTCGTACGTTAAAACCTGTTTAACTTTGAAAGCCCTAGCATCCACGTAAAACTTGCAATATACAACTAGACCGTCTAAACCTTGTATTGCTAAGTGGGGGCTATCATTCGTTTGTTTGTGATGTAGCGATAGCTTTGCTATGTGTTACTAGTAAGTAGTAATCGTCATCATAAAACAAACTAAAATGGAGACACTGTAGACTTAGTGTTGCCATAGCTCAGACATCTTAAAACTTGCTGGTATAGGATACATGACGATAGCATGTGATAAGATGATCCCCTAACAAAGCCAAACACAAGTATTCTACCGAAGTGTGCACCGCCTGGAAGGTTCTCCCATATGGCTTGATGCTCCATACATACCGGAGTTGTCCTACATATTCAATGGAGTTCGCATGAGGATGGGTTCGGCAAGCCTTGCATATGCAGATATGGCCTTGCTGAGCAGCATATAACATGGAGGTTAATTTGGCGAGCCTAGCATATGCAGATATGGCCTCAGAATACTAGAGATCGAAAGATCGAGCATGAGTCACAGTACATATAAGATAATGTGATCGCACAAGTTGTTGTCTACCTTTGAAACTGACCCGTCGGCCGTGTGATATTCGAGGTCGGGCAGTGAATATGGATCATGTAATCACTAAAACTTCCTAGGGATGAAATTTTTTAGTGCGAGCTCATTTATAATGTGATTATATGAACTCATTGTTGTGAACTAGTCTTAATTATGTTCCTTGCAATTATGTTTGTAGAAAATGAATACACTAGAGCAACGTGAACTATCTTTGTTCATGGAAGGTGAAAGACTTAGAGAAAATGGGTCAAACTTTGCTGACTGGTACTTACGCCTTAGGACGTCGCTCAAGAGAGCAAACATCTTGTTTACAATAGAAGTGCATGTGGAAGAACATCCGGACGATCATGTTGGCGATCAAGAGATACTTGATCATTATGCTCACCGACAGAAATGCTCCGTAGTCAGGAATGTCATGATCTTCAGCATGTCAGAGGTTTTGGGCATACAGTTTCAGGACACTGACTCATATGACATGATGGACACGCTAAAGACAATGTTCATACGTGAGTTCAGAGTTGCCAGATTTGAGTTAGAAAGCAAGTTTCTATCTACAAAGATGGAAGAAGGCACAAGCCTTGGTGATCACTTGGACAGGATGCATGAGATGTACCTGACCCTGGTGGAGGACTATGAATATTGGACAATGAACGAAAGCACCACAGAAGAGTTTGCAATAAACGCGTTATTGCACTCACTCCCTCCGAGTTATGGTGATTATGTTCATAGCTATGTTGGAAGAGGAGCTAATATGAGTCTCCAGAACTTCATGATTGATCTCTTGGCCGCGAACATTGCTCCTATCGAGGATGCAGAAGTCGTGGATGGAGAAGGTATATACTTGATATACTTTATAAATGTGTACTCCCTTATACAACATTTGCAGTAAATGAGTATCTGATACTTATTCTGTTTTATGAAAACAGGACCTGCCGTTGCATGGACGGGAAGAGGTGAAATAGAGGATTGATGGATATCAAGTCAGTTGATGGCCAGCATGGATTCCGCCGAGACATCTATCATAGGAGATACTTAGAGTATTAGATAAATCTTATGTAATCATTATAGTATGAACACTTAGTTGTGTGTCTTGCATCTCGCGAGACAAAGTTATTCATGTAATGAGACAAGTCAGTTGTTCCATATTTATGAATAAAAGTGTGCTTATACTTTGATTACGTCTTGATTTATGATATGATAGAAAGCATTTATAATACTGCTATTATTTTCAAGAAATATTCAATGTTTAATGATAAAGTTGTCTTGATTATAACAAGCCAAAGATTTGATTGCATGAGGTGACTTCATAACTGATGAATTCATTAAATGTATGATCTATTAACTTGTGAGTTCATTATCGAATGAAAGACACAACTTGATTGCATGAGATGGATCAGATACACGATCTATGAACCTCTGCAATAAATATAACCATGACAAGGTTCTAGCAAGTAGAACTTGTGCCAATCATTATACATAAATGACGTACTAAATGGGCACGGGAGTTATCATTAAAGACTTCATATGATTAATTGAAAGTTGTATTCAATTGAGATCATAAAACTGAGATTCAGGAATCACAGTGAGAAGTGAGAATACAAGAATACATATCACTACGCTACGATCCGAAGTGATAAGTATTGATATTGACATAATGGGAGACTTGTGGAAGTTGTACCACAAACTACGATGGAAGTTGAAAGTACTAGACTACTTAAACCACTCGTAGTCATACTAAACCGTAGTATGGTCTAAACATTCTTTTCCCTAGCACTATAGTTATTGTCGAATAAGGTTGTTTAATTCATTAAGTTAAAACACCCACTTCATGAATAGGAAACCATCCTGAATCTAACGAGACATGATAGCTCCATAACTGATGGGGTTATAAGGTTTCTTAAAAGAAAGAATTTCTTTGTAATAAAACTACAAGCAATTGAAATTACATATTATCCCCGAATAGAAAAATGTGTGTTGCTTGATTGGTAATGTGAGAAGAAGTCTCTCGACACGGATCCAATGGGAGATAATGGAAACCTTGACCAGGGTATTGGACCTTGCCTTCAGAATATCATAGTATTGCAACGGAATCATGTTCCGCTGTAATGACACTGTATAAGGAAGGATATGCCATAGATGATTGATCTTGGTATATGAATTGAAGCCATTGTTGAATTTAGAAGGTTGTCATGAATACGTTCTGTACAGAACAATAATCATGAGTCTTCTTAATAAAACAATAGGGAATAACATTGCTTGAAACACAAAGGAATGATGGTAGCCTAGAACACGAGGAGAAATGAAATAATATTGAGTTACATATAGGATGGCTCACGTCCCGTGAAATAAATCGGTTATTTCATATTCTCGACAAACTGGAGAGTTATTGAGAATAATGTAATGGGCATAAGGCATTATTTGGTTATGACCAAAGTTCAATGGTGATTGACTACGGAAACGTAGGAATGCTTTAATCAATAAAATATTTCATTTACACTACGATGGACCATAGCCTGAAATTTCATCTCAGTCAAATTTGGGATTTTAAAGAGAATTGCAATGGGCATGACGAAGGTTACTTCGTTAAAAGGATGGACTATAGTACCTCAAGACAGGAACCCTCAACCTTGATTTGATCAAGTGATTTTGTGATGACCAAAATATTGAGTGGGCCTGCAGTTTCATGAAACTGAGTGGGAGCTTTGAGTACTTCCCGGAAACTTGGAATGCAGAGGGCATTTTCTGAGTGGGAGCTTTGGAAGCATTGTCATTATGTGAGACATAGTGAACAATAAAATGACTTGATGAAAGCTGAACCACAAATATATGAGTATATGATCGATATATTTGAGTGGGAGCATGATCATTGTCTCAAACATATATGCATTGATATGTGTGAAGAATGATCTCATATGTATATATATGGATATGCATTGATTGTGTATATAGAGAATCGTCTTATATACATATGTGCATTATGATATATATAGAGCATAAGGCAAATAAAATACAAGATTGCAAGAATCTTCTTTTATGTGAAATACTAACACATTACACGTTGAAATCTATATGAGTAGATTAAAGATACGGATAATGAAACAAAGTGAAGGTTGGAATAAACTTCTAGACAAGAAACAGGTTCTTGTGGCTAGAAATTATATAATGGATGAAATCCAAATATCACAAGCAATGTCTTGATGGAAGAATAGAGATGCACCATGTACTGGACATGTGATCTTATATGTTCTTGACATATGATTCTACCATATAACATGCATTGTGAATCCAACAACAGAATGACTCAAAAGTTCTTGGAAGAAGAACAGATTCTGATGTGCTTTAGGAGTAAAACACAGAATCTGAATAAAGTCCATGATTTCAGTATATGAGGAATATTGAGGACTGTACTCTAAAATATAGAAAGGATAATAGACTTGAATGTAATACAAGATTATAATTGCAAGCCATATTATGGGTCTATATGGAATTAGAGGCATCACCAAAGACATGAAAGAAATGTGAGCAAAATTCACGGCACTACAAACATAATACTACTTAAGAAAGTAGACGTATGGATAAAAGTTTAGCGTTAGAAGTATTGGACTTCTGGTTGAGTGTATTTCCCAGTATATATGACTAAGGATGAGTCTTCTAAAGACTGAACCAAGAGATCATTGGAGGATACTGTGAAATAATAGTTTCACTCTCCCGCGAAACTTATATCCAACCATTATATGATAATGAGTGGTATGTCAAAAGAGCTTTTGACCTGTACCAGTTGCAAAGGAAACATACGAATCTGAATTGGTGCAGTTCGTTGACGAAACCTCTACCATGAGCATGCATGATCAATGAACACTTATGTGATAAGATGATTATGATCGGAAAAATGCGGCTAGATTATTAGCACTCTAGTGCAAGTGGGAGACTATTGGATATATGCTCTAGAGGCAAATAATACATGATTATTCCAATATATCTAAGCAAGTTCATAACCAGTTTCATACCGTGCTAGAACTGTAACAGTGAAACAATGATACAGGTGTGGTATAGAAACCCCCAGAGTTCCTAGTTAGCCTCTACATCGATAACTAGTTCATGGTCAACATGATGGTCGTGGTTTCGCGATCATGGACAATTAAGTCTCTTGACTATGAGGTCACCTCACTGGTTAAGTGACGTGATGAACATTACCCAAAGTAAGCATTACAACATGATCAAATCTTTTGAAGGTTCAGTGTTGTAATTACAGAACGTGGTAGACCGTTCCTTTGACCGTGAGTACGTGCATAATTGCTATCTTCCCGGATGCTTTGACTTACATCCCACCACCTGACTGAAATATGCGGGTCATAACGGTTGTATCTTGGGTATTCCTTGGAGATATGTTGAGGAGTATTGTTTACAAGAGCGGGATTTTTCAATCCATATGATGGATAGATACTCGGGGCCCACTCGGTGAGATTCCATCCATAAAGCTGCATAGCGTGTGACTAGGTCACGGGGATGAATATCACGGGAACGAGTGAATAAGGATTTGTTCAGAACGAGGTTGAACCAGACATAGGATGTCATTGATCGAATCTCGGAACAATCCAGTATCGCTGACAAAGGGAATGCTATACGGCGTAAGGTCCAATCGGTGTTGATATCCGGAATGCACAGGGGTCATTATGGGCATCCAGGTCCCGCTGATGATCATTGACCATAGCCTCATCTCGGTCATGACTGGAGTGTTCTCAGACCGTAGGGTAACACACTTAAGGGCTCGATGAAATCGGAGACCTTTTCGGAACTATCGGAGTTACCGGAGAATAAAAGAGAATTCCGAAATCGGTTCGGAGGGGAGACAGAAAAGTTCCGTGGTTCCGAATTGTTCGGAAAGTTATTTAGATATGTTTTATTATTTAATTAATGAATTAAATATTAAAATATAATTTAAATAATTAATGGAATAATATTCTTTTTGTTTTTTGTTTTTTCTTTAAGAAAGAAGAAAGAAAAAAAAGGAATAAAAAAAGGGGGAGCAATGGCGCCATGGGCTTGTGGCCCATGTATGGCCGCCGGCCACATGCGGCCATGCCCATGTGTGCACACGGCTAGCACATGTGGTACTAATAGTTTAGTACCACATGGCTAGTTGACAGGCATGCGCACCCCGGTTTCCCCTATATATAGATGTGGTGGGTAGTCCTTTTTCAACACAGAAAATTCCAGAAAAAATATAGATAAATTTTGTAGATCTTTCTCTCCCTATTTCTCCCTCCTATGAGCGGACTCCCCTTGTTTGGAGTCTGCACTGGGTTGGGGATGTCTCCACTATACGCACGCCGTCGTGCTGCTGCAACTCTGGTTCCGGAGGTCTACTTCCGCCACCTCCGCTGGATCGAAGAACGGAGGTCGTCATCGAGTCTTGTATGTGTGCGAGTACTACGAGGTGCTACACGTGTGGCACTACACCCATCCGGGTGCTCAACACAGCCAGGGGGCTGTGAAACTTTGTAACAGCCCAGTTTTTGCAAAAATTAAAAATTTTGTTTTTGGTGTGAATTGTTTGATTGTCTGATTTGTTTGCGGTGTTTGCATCCCCGATTTATCGATCGGCGATTATTTTTCCCCCTCTTATCTCGTATCGGACGGAGACCGACCCTTGCCACCCTGACACTCGACCTTTGCGACACCGGGTTTCGCCCGATCACCGTCGCGAAAACCGCACGAGACCAGCCATCGCCACCGGAACGAAAACCCCGTTTATTTAATAAACGGATTATTTTATGGGGCGCCGAAAAAAGTTGTCTGAATGTCACCGTAGTGAGGTACGATCGACGGGCTCGATGAGCTGAGCGCGTGGTTCGAGATTTCGTCGGAATCGGAGTCCGTACGGAGTCTCGGCGGTCACGAACGCGATCACCGGACGCGCGAGAGGGGTACTGAGGGCGTTTGTGTAACTGACCAGCCAGCTCTGCCCTATATATAGACCACCACGCTCCCCTAGGCCTTCTAGGGTTTCCCCCATGAAAAATTTGCAGCCACCCCCCTAAGGTTGTTCCGAATTCTGCCCCATAGACCTCCAAATCCGAAACCCTAGCCCCTGGGCATTTCTGGCCGTCAAATCTGAAGATCTGAGGCTCCAGATGCGCCACGTAGCCCCCTCCCACCTCCAGCCGGATCCGGGTCCCGCCGGGCCGCTGCTCGGGCCCGATCTGGGCTTGGAAGCCCTCGGCCGACCGTCTCCTCCAGCCACCGCGCCGCCGTTGCTCCGGCGAGCTCGCCGCGCCGCTGACTCCCTTCCTCTCCTCCCCGCGCCTTCTCCTCCCTATTCCCTCTCTCACCCCCGCCTCCCTCTCTGCCCGCAGGTCCGCCGGCGAGGACCGCGCCCGCCATCGCGCCATGGGAGCCGCGGCCGAGCTCGCGCTCGCGCTCGCTCCCGAGGAGCTCGTCGCCGCCCCGCCTTGGAACGCCAACAGCCGGATCCGGCGAGCCCCGCCTCCTTCCCACCTGCTCCACCCTCTGCGCCCTTCCCCACCTCCTAGATCGCCGCATGTGGCCGGCGTAGCCGCCACGGTCGCGGCATTCATCGGGAGCGGGAGCTCCTCGCACAACCCGCGCCCCTGCCTCCAGCGTGGACGCCTAGTGTCAGAACCCTCTGTTAGGTAATTTGCTAGGGTTTGCAAGTCTCTTGCATCATGTTAAAATTTTCAAAAGAAATCTTTGAAATCAAAATCAAAAGCAAAATGGGAGAAGGAACCCCCACAGATGAATTAATTCAAAAGGCCATATAAAAATCTTCTCCAAAAAATTCATGTTAGATTTTTGAAAAGTCTTATAAATGAGTGTGATCACATATCAAGTGATGTGGGACCCACCCCATGCTCATGGATTTTTCAAATATTCAAACAGTGCCTTGGATTTAATAAAAAAAACCCTATTTGAGTTAAGATTCAAATTATTTGAATTTTAAAAAGTGCCAAACTTTATAAGTGGCTAGTCTATATTATTATGAGGCCATGTAAAAAGTTTCAGCATTTTAGAAAATGGCTAGGTATTTATTTTGCTAGCCAAAACAAAAGATAGAGAGAAAAACAGAAATAAAAAGAAAAAGGCAAAGTAGCCCACTTACCTGGGCCTCCCCGGCCCAACTTACCGCACCGCAGCCCAAGCCCGCAGCTCCCCTTGTCTTCTTCCAGCGCGGCGGCAAGCAGCTCGGTGGCCGGCATGCCGCGGCCGCCACGCCACCTGCCTGCCTGGCGCCTCCCCGTGCCTTCTTCTCGTGTCCTGGAGACACCCAGAAGCCCCCCCGTTCCAGTCCCCCTCTCCACGAACACCCTCCCCGTCTCCCTCGCCCGATTTCGTCGCCGCCAGAGGACTCGCCGGAACTCGCCACCGTGGAAGACGCATCCGACGTGTGCTAGGGCCCAGGAGAGCTTATCCATCAGCTTCACCACCGTCCACTTCATCGCCATGAAAGGAATCAAGATCCCGGAGCCCTCCTAGTCGTCGGAATCGTCACCGAGAGCTCGCCGGATCTGCCGCTCGTCGCCGTTCAATACTCCGTCTACGTTTCCTCCCCGACCTCCCCGTCGCTTCCGTTGAAATCCTGGTGAGTAGGCGCTTCAAAACCCTAACCCCACTCATCCTGTTACACCTCCTAGCCTTGGCCGCCATGGAAGCCGAGCACGGTTGCCGCCATGGATGACCTGGAGCTCACTCCAGTATCCTTTTTTCCTTTTCGTTGAGTCCAACGTGCTCCTGGCACCTCCAGGAGACGACTGGGGTAGCGCATGGTCATGGTTGCCCCTTGAATCGAAGAACCCGACGTCGCCGTACTTCTCTCTCTGCCGTTCGTCGTCGCCGACGCGCTTCCGGTGGACTCCAGTGACCCCCTCCAGCACAGGTCGACGCGGCGTCCTCACAGCAGTCGTTTGGTGCCTCTGGCGTGCCAAACGCACGTCTAGAGCGTGATCCCGCACACGCCGGCGTGCTCTGGCTCGCCGGAGCTCGTCGCCGGCGACCCAGCCGACGTGGCAGGGTGATTAGCCACTAATCCCACTCCCAGTGAGGCTGACATGTGGGCCCAACCCTGCTAATCTCCTCTGTTATGTTTAAAAACGTTTTAAATCGATTTAATTAACACAGTGACACTTACAGGTGGGACCCCTTGTCAGTGACCCCCTGACGCCAGCATGAGGTCAAGCTGACGCAGTAAATGAATTTCCAGAAAATTAGAAATGATTTAAAGAATTCCAGAAAATCCAGAAAATAGCCCAAACTTTGGAAATTCATAGAAAATTCATATTAACTCCAAATTGGACAAATAATATATGAAAAATGATCAGGAGAAAATAAGCTATCCAAATATCCAACTTTCAACTTTGTTTGAGTTGAATTTAAAAGGTGATCAGTAGCATTTGCTATTTGATTTCAATGGAATTAAATCAAATTCAATTCAAAAGTTTTTGCAACTTGAACCATGGCAACATGCTACATTTCATTTACACATCAGAGGCATATCATACACATTTCAAAATGATTCAAATTGATCAAACAATGTCACATGTAACTTGGCTAAGTTTGAATTCTAATTGGAGTTTGAATTTGCAATTCAATTTGCAATATACTCCATTTAAATGGAACTGCTTTACACATCAAAGCATATACATCAAGTTTCAACCTTCAACCATGTGATTGTGCATTGTATTTACTTTGCTACCTTGTTTGTTGTTTGTCGAGTAGAGGTGGAACCGGAGCAGGAGGCTGCCCCCTTCGTTGAAGACCCCGAACCCGAACCTCGTCAGCAAGGCAAGCAAACCCCCATTGATCATGTCAATAAAATCCCACTTCCCTCTCATGTCTCGCTTATGCATTGTATAGGATGATTACCATGCTACGTTTCTACCGCATAGATGAACCCATTCCTTTGCATGACCTATCATTTGTCACAGTAGTAGGCAAAACCACAATCCTAACAAATGTAGGAGTCGATTGATATCATGTGGCCCCTACAAATGTTATTGCTTATTTCATGCTTAGAGTGATACCATGATGATACTTTTATGTGAGTCGGGATGGTAGTGATCATGATGATGATGGTAGAAAGGTGTGGGTGAATCTACCCTAATACAAGGTGAACGATGAGAGGATTTGTAGGAGTACACGGTGGGTTGTCTCGTTGAACACCGCCCTAAGTCCGAGTTCTTGTGTGGTGATCCAAGATGAAGAGTACAACCACACATTGGGCTCACTGACCCCTCTCAACTTATTAACTCATCCCTTTCGATGTCCAGATGTCGCAATAGTTCGGAGTTCTGGTAGGTCTGTGGCCAGCTGCTAAGTGAGAGAACGGCTCACCCGAGACCGGCTTATGCACCACGCACACATCACTTGGGTCCACTTCGGTAAACCGGCCGGGTTCACGATAGTGGTAGCCAACCCAGGTAGGCGGCTTTCTTGGACTAGATAGGCTATGAGGTAACAGTTGTGGTGAGCATCCTCGCCGACACTTCTTGAACGGTGTCGAGTACAAAGGCGGTAACTGATGATCATGTGTGTGTAGCGGTACACCCCTGCAGGGTTAACAAAACTATTCGAATAGCCGCGTCCGCGGTTATGGACTTCTTGGAAAGCTTAGCTTGATTATTAGACAACTTGAACTGGATACTTCTAAAACACACCAAGATAAGTGTGAGTGCTATGGCGTGCTTTCTCGTGGGGAAGTCGAGGAAGGCACCATAGTGGTGTAATTGGTTGGAGAAAGTAGTGGACTCGTGTACGCTTCTTACCTCAAAGTCTGGTATTCGTAGTTCAGGACTAGCCAAGTCAAAGCTGGCACCTCTGCAAGTGAAACCCCACCTCCCTTTACCTTGATACATGTGCATGAGTAGTATAGCTCCTATGTAAGTCTTGCTGAGTACGACTTTGTGCTCACGTTTGCTTAATCTATGTTTTAGATGAACCCACTGACCCCGAAGGTGGCTTCTTCATCGAGCTCGACGACTGAAGATCAAGCTAGTCTAGTCCCAGTCAGACGACTGGTTCCCTCGTGGAGGGAATGTGTTTAAATAAGGCTTCTTAAGCCATTTGTTAAAATTGTCTGTACTCAGACATACTTTGCTTCCGCTTGTTGTTGTAATGTTGGATCACATGTTTGTGATCTCTGTGTGCACTCTATAAGAGTTATCAATAAAAATGTATACTTTGTAGAGAATTGCAATGATACCTACTGTTCATACAAGGCATGTGTGCTGCATGTATGTTTATAACATGCATGTCTTTGTATGGGTTTTCGAGACCTTAGTTGTGATCTGGCTGGCGGTCTTTCATACACCAAGTGGCCCTTAGATGTGCGCAGCTTGGGGCATCGCGATGCGATTGTTCGAGACTCCGTCTCGTGCACACTTTGTGGTATGATCGAGCCCGCCCTAGACCCCGACTAAGTGATCGGGCTGGAGTAAGTCTATGTAAGAGTTATGAGATAGTCGATAGTATGGTTGAGGCGACTTGTCTTTGAATATGGGAGTTCATCACCCATATCATTAGACTTGTGTGCGGACGATGAGGACCCATCTCAGTTGATCATCCGGCATGGATGGGATGCCCCTCATGTACGATGCTTTCCGAGAACGTTCTGTGCTTGGCCTTGTCTGCTTAGACAAGTGGGTACGGTTCTCGGCTCTCCATATGACTATGTCGTAGCGGGACTTGCATACGCTAACCCCGGGTCCCGACAGACTTGGTATCAGAGCAGGACTGACTGTAGGACTAGTAGCCTTGGCCGAAGTCGAGTCTAGCTTGCTATAATTATATAGTTACTCTGGGTATATAAGGGAACAACGTAAGGCTTATTTTTTCTCCTTACCCCCTTCGTTCTGAGTTCCGAGTCACCCTCATCTTATTCTACGGGAAGATAGGACTAGGCTCTCCTCTGTCTGATTAGAACATCTCGTTGTTTGCTTCCTTATAGCCGTAGGAAAGTTGTGTCCGGTTTTCCTAGCATTGTTGTAATGCTGATTTCTTACATCGTATTATGTAAGTGATGTTTCCATGTTGGAAGAAATTGTCATTTCTTACAATTACAGCCGTTATGCTGCCCGAGTCATTCCAGGTTTATGTCATAATCTGATGCATTTGCAAACTCCTTCTTTCTGTTTCAGATGGCAGATCTTCCCCCTCGGAAGATTGTTCGTTTGACCAGGTGCCTCGGTGTGCGTGGCCATCCCGCCACGTTGATCGAGATGATGTCCTATGTGGGATATCGATGGTATCCTGAGTACACCGTCGAGGAGAAGTTCCACGACTTCAACCAACCCAGTTCCACCCAACTCCACCAAACAACCCAGCTCCACGCACTGTCTTTGGAGCCTGTTACAAATGTGGTCAGGCAGGCCACTACTCTCGCGAGTGTCCCCAGAACCAGCTCCAGAATCAGAATGCTCCACCCCGTGCCGGAGGCAACAACAATGGTCATGGCAAGCCACCCCAGAAGGTCTACACCGCCAAACCCGCTCCTCCCGCCACTCGTGGACGTGTGAACCAGATTGCCGCCGAAGAGACTGACGACACCACTGACGTCATTCTTGGTACGCTCCCAGTCAATTATGTTCCTACTTCCGTTCTTTTCGACCTAGGAGCATCTCATTCATTCATGTCGGAAAGTTATGCACTTCGTCATGAGTTATCTTTTGTTGAATTATCCACCCCCATGATTATTCAAACTCCAGGGTCAAGATGGCAAACTAATAGAGTAAGCCATGGTAATCAAATTGCAATTGAGGGTTTAGTATTCCTTGCTTCACTCATAGCCCTCAAGTCTTCAGATATTGATGTCATCCTTGGCATGGATTGGCTATCAAGACAGAATGCCTACCTGGATTTCAGAGGCAAATCCGTGAAACTCACCCACCCTTCAGGCAAAACCGTCAACTATACCTCACCCAGAACAAGAACCCAAGTGCATTCTTTGAATGTACTTCCCCTTCCCGAACTTGAAGATATTACGGTGGTTCGTGACTTCCCGGATGTCTTTCCTGAAGAGCTGCCGGGAATGCCACCCGACAGATGTGTAGAGTTTATTGTGGATCTTGTGCCAGGAACCGCACCAATTTCTAGACGCCCATACAAAATGGCCCCACGTGAGTTAGCTGAGCTTAAAACCCAACTAGAAGCTTTGTTGGAAAAAGGTTTCATCCGCCCTAGCTCATCGCCATGGGGTTGCCCCGTTCTGTTCGTAACAAAGAAAGATGGAACAGAAAGGATGTGCGTAGACTATCGCCCGCTAAATTTAGCGACGATAAAGAACAAGTACCCATTGCCCAGGATCAATGATCTTTATGATCAACTTGCAGGATCCTCTGTCTTCTCCAAGATGGATTTGAGATTAGGGTATCATCAAATCAAAATCCGAAACAAGGACATTCCCAAAACGGCTTTTACTACTCGTTATGGTCTTTACGAGTACACCGTCATGTCCTTTTGTTTAACCAATGCCCCCGCCACTTTCTCACGCATGATGAATTCGATCTTCATGGAGTACTTAGATAAATGTGTTGTGGTTTATCTCGATGACATTCTCATCTACTCGAAGAACGAAGAAGAACATGCCGAACATCTAAGGTTGGTATTGATGAAACTTAGAGAGCATCGCCTGTATGCTAAATTCTCCAAGTGTGAATTTTGGCTACCAGAAGTGACCTACTTAGGCCACGTGATTTCTGCAAAAGGCATTGCTGTGAATCCCGAGAGAGTTCAGGCCGTCCTTGACTGGACTCCACCTGAATCGGTTAAGCAAGTTAGGAGTTTTCTTGGCCTAGCCAGCTACTGCCGTCGCTTCGTCGAGAAATTTTCTAAAGTTGCAAAGCCTCTAACTGAACTCCTCAAGAAAGATAAGAAATTCCTATGGACTCCCAAGTGCGAGGAAAGTTTTCAAGAGCTAAAAAGAAGGCTGACTTCTGCACCCGTACTTGCACCTCCAGACACCAAAAAGGATTTCGAGATCTATTGTGACGCATCACGGCAAGGGTTAGGATGCATACTTCTGTAAGATAGACATGTGGTAGCTTATGCTTCACGCCAGTTGCGGCCACATGAAGAGAACTATCCTACCCATGACCTTGAACTCGCTGCCGTAGTTCATGCACTAACAACTTGGCGACATTACCTCCTTGGTAATCGTTGTGAGATCTATTTTGATCACCAAAGCCTCAAATACATATTCACCCAGCCAGATCTTAATCTCAGGCAAAGACGCTGGATTGAGTTGATAAAAGATTATGACTTAGGAATTTCTTATACCCCAGGCAAGGCCAATGTCATGGCTGATGCACTAAGTCGTAAGTCGTATTGTAACAACCTCATGTTACAACAGTATCAACCACTTCTTCATGAGGAATTTCGCAAGCATAACCTTGAGATTGTTCCTCATGGCTATCTTTCTACCTTGGTGGCGAAACCAACTCTTGAGGATCAAATCATAGTTGCCCAAAGGCGTGCACGAGATGTTCGCCGGATCAAGGAGACCATTGCTAGCGGAGTTGCTAAGTGTTTCTCCACAGATAGCAAGGGAACGGTATTCTTTGAAAATCGTTTGGTAGTACCTAAGAATAGGGAACTAAGGCAACTCATCCTCAAAGAAGCCCATGATACACCCCTCTCAATTCATCCCGGTAGCACAAAAATGTACCGAGATCTACGCCAGAGATTTTGGTGGACCAGGATGAAGAGAGACATTGCTCAATTTGTTGCCGAATGTTATGTTTGTCGTCGTATTAAGGCAGAACATCAAAGACCTGCTGTTACACTTCAACCTTTGCCTATTCCAGAGTGGAAATGGGACAAAGTCGGTATGGACTTCATCACCGGCTTTCCAAAAACCCAGAAAGGAAACAATGCCATCTTCGTTGTCATAGATAGGCTTTCCAAAGTTGCTCACTTCCTTCCATTTCGCGAGTCTATAACTGCTAGCCAGTTAGCAGACTTGTTCGTCTCTAGAATTGTGTCCCTTCACGGTGTTCCTTTGGAAATCAATTCTGATCGCGGTAGCCTTTTCACCTCTAGATTTTGGGGAAGCTTTCAGAATGCTATGGGAACTCATCTCTCCTTTAGTACATCTTTCCATCCTCAGTCTAGCGGTCAAGTCGAAAGGGTTAACCAAATTCTTGAAGACATGCTCAGAGCTTGTGTTATCTCATTCGGAAAGAATTGGGAGAAATCTCTGCCATTCGCCGAATTTGATTATAACAATAGTTTTCAATCTAGTCTGAACATGGCTCCTTTTGAACTCCTATATGGACGACGATGTCGAACACCACTAAACTGGTCAGAAATTGGTGAAAGACAATTCTTTGGACCGGATATGATCAAGGAAGCAGAAGAGCAAGATCGCATTGTTTGTGATCAATTGAAAGCAGCCCAGTCTCGTCAGAAAAGCTACTATGATCGTCATCATAGGCAAGAGAGCTACAATCTAGATGAGAAGGCTTATCTTCGGGTTACTCCTCTGAAGGGAACCCAAGGTTTCAGTATCAAAGGCAAGTTGGCCCCACGTTACATCGGACCCTTCCGCATTCTAGCTAAACGTGGAGAAGTTGCCTACCAACTTGAACTACCCCCGCACCTTTCCCGAGTACATGATGTATTCCATGTGTCCCAACTCAGGCGTTGCTTCAAGGACCCCATCCGCGAAGTCGACCATGAAACGCTTGATCTCCAAGATGACCTTTCTTATCGATAATACCCCGTTCGTATTCTTGTTTCCGCAGAGCGTGTCACTCGTCGTCAGAAGATTAGGTTTCTGAAAGTGCAATGGTCACACCACTCTGAGAGAGAAGCTACGTGGGAAAGAGAAGACCGTCTCCGTGCCGAGTATCCCTCCTTCCTCCCACAGACTTCTGAATCTCGGGACGAGATTCTGTTGAGTGGGGGCGAGTTGTCAGAACCCTCTGTTAGGTAATGTGCTAGGGTTAGCAAGTCTCTTGCATCATGTTAAAATTTTCAAAAGAAATCTTTGAAATCAAAATCAAAAGCAAAATGGGAGAAGGAACCCCCGCAGATGAATTAATTCAAAAGGCCAGATAAAAATCTTCTCCAAAAAATTCATGTTAGATTTTTGAAAAGTCTTATAAATGAGTGTGATCACATATCAAGTGATGTGGGACCCACCCCATGCTCATGGATTTTTCAAATATTCAAACAGTGCCTTGGATTTAATCAAAAAACCCTATTTGAGTTAAGATTCAAATTATTTGAATTTTAAAAAGTGCCAAACTTTATAAGTGGCTAGTCTATATTATTATGAGGCCATGTAAAAAGTTTCAGCATTTTATAAAATGGCTAGGTATTTATTTTGCTAGCCAAAACAAAAGACAGGGAGAAAAACAGAAAGAAAAAGAAAAAGGCAAAGTAGCCCACTTACCTGGGCCTCCCCGGCCCAACTTACCACACCGCAGCCCAAGCCCGCAGCTCCCCTTGTCTTCTTCCAGCGCGGCGGCAAGCAGCTCGGTGGCCGGCATGCCGCGGCCGCCACGCCACCTGCCTGCCTGGCGCCTCCCCGTGCCTTCTTCTCGTGTCCTGGAGACACCCAGAAGCCCCCCCCCTCCGTTCCATTCCAACTCTCCACGAACACCCTCCCCGTCTCCCTCACCCGATTTCGTCGCCGCCCGAGGACTCGCTGGAACTCGCCACCGTGGAAGACGCATCCGACATGCGCTAGGGCCCAGGAGAGCTTGTCCATCAGCTTCACCACCGTCGACTTCGTCGCCATGCAAGGAATCAAGATCCCGGAGCCCTCCTAGTCGTCGGAATCGTCACCGAGAGCTCGCCGGATCCACCGCTCATCGCCGTTCAATACTCCGTCTATGTTTCCTCCCCGACCTCCCCGTCGCTTCCGTTGAAATCCTGGTGAGCAGGCGCTTCAAAACCCTAACCCCACTCCTCCTGTTACACCTCCTAGCCTTGGCCGCCATGGAAGCCGAGCACGGTTGCTGCCATGGACGACCTGGAGCTCGCTCCAGTATCCTTTTTTCCTTTTCGTTGAGTCCAACGTGCTCCTGGCACCTCCAGGAGACGACTGGGGTAGCGCATGGTCATGGTTGCCCCTTGAATCGAATAACCTGACGTCGCCGGACTTCTGTCTCCGTCGTTCGTCGTCGCCGACGCGCTTCTGGTGGACTCCAGTGACCCCCTCCAGCACAGGTCGACGCGGCGTCCTCACAGCAGTCGTTTGGTGCCTCTGGCGTGCCAAACGCACGTCCAGAGCGTGATCCCACACACGCCGGCGTGCTCTGGCTCGCCGGAGCTCGTCGCCGGCGACCCAGCCGACGTGGCAGGGTGATTAGCCACTAATCCCACTCCCAGTGAGGCTGACATGTGGGCCCAACCCTGCTAATCTCCTCTGTTATGTTTAAAAACGTTTTAAATCGATTTAATTAACACAGTGACACTTACAGGTGGGACCCCCTTGTCAGTGGCCCCCTGACGCCAGCATGAGGTCATGCTGACGCAGTAAATGAATTTCCAGAAAATTAGAAATGATTTAAAGAATTCCAGAAAATCCAGAAAATAGCCCAAACTTTGGAAATTCATAGAAAATTCATATTAACTCCAAATTGGACAAATAATATATGAAAAATGATCAGGAGAAAATAAGCTATCCAAATATCCAACTTTCAACTTTGTTTGAGTTGAATTTAAAAGGTGATCAGTAGCATTTGCTATTTTATTTAAATGGAATTAAATCAAATTCAATTCAAAAGTTTTTGCAACTTGAACCATGGAAACATGCTACATTTCATTTACACATCAGAGGCATATCATACACATTTCAAAATGATTCAAATTGATCAAACAATGCCACATGTAACTTGGCTAAGTTTGAATTCTAATTGGAGTTTGAATTTGCAATTCAATTTGCAATATACTCCATTTAAATGGAACTGCTTTACACATCAAAGCATATACATCAAGTTTCAACCTTCAACCATGTGATTGTGCATTGTATTTACTTCGTCAGCAAGGCAAGCAAACCCCCATTGATCATGTCAATAAAATCCCACTTCCCTCTCATGTCTCGCTTATGCATTGTATAGGATGATTACCATGCTACGTTTCTACCGCATAGATGAACCCATTCCTTTGCATGACCTATCATTTGTCACAGTAGTAGGAAAAACCACAATCCTAGCAAATGTAGGAGTTGATTGATATCATGTGGCCCCTGCAAATGTTATTGCTTATTTCATGCTTAGAGTGATACCATGATGATACTTTTATGTGAGTCGGGATGGTAGTGATCATGATGATGATGGTAGAAAGGTGTTGGTGAATCTACCCTAATACAAGGTGAACGATGAGAGGCTGTGTAGGAGTACACGGTGGGTTGTCTCGTTGAACACCGCCCTAAGTCCGAGTTCTTGTGTGGTGATCCAAGATGAAGAGTACAACCACACATTGCGCTCACTGACCCCTCTCAACTTAATAACTCATCCCTTTCGATGTCCAGATGTCGCAATAGTTCGGAGTTCTGGTAGGTCTGTGGCCTGGATGCTAAGTGAGAGAACGGCTCACGCGAGACCAGCTTATGCACCACGCACACATCACTTGGGTCCACTTCGGTAAACCGGTCGGGTTCACGATAGTGGTAGCCAACCCAGGTAGGCGGCTTTCTTGGACTAGATAGGCTATGAGGTAACAGTTGTGGTGAGCATCCTCGCCTACACTTCTTGAACGGTGTCGAGTACAAAGGCGGTAACTGATGATCATGTGTGTGTAGCGGTACACCCCTGCAGGGTTAACAAAACTATTCGAATAGCCGCGTCCGCGGTTATGGACTGCTTGGAAAGCTTAGCTTGATTATTAGACAACTTGAACTTGATACTTCTAAAACACACCAAGATAAGTGTGAGTGCTATGGCGTGCTTTCTCGTGGGGAAGTCGAGGAAGGCACCATAGTGGTGTAATTGGTTGGAGAAAGTAGTGGACTCGTGTACGCTTCTTACCTCAAAGTCTGGTATTCGTAGTTCAGGACTAACCAAGTCAAAGCTGGCACCTCTGCAAGTGAAACCCCACCTCCCTTTACCTTGATACATGTGCATGAGTAGTATAGCTCCTATGTAAGTCTTGCTGAGTACGAATTTGTACTCACGTTTGCTTAATCTATGTTTTAGATGAACCCACTGACCCCGAAGGTGGCTTCTTCATCGAGCTCGACGACTGAAGATCAAGCTAGTCTAGTCCCAGTCAGACGACTGGTTCCCTCGTGGAGGGCATGTGTTTAAATAAGGCTTCTTAAGCCATTTGTTAAACTTGTCTGTACTCAGACATACTTTGCTTCCGCTTGTTGTTGTAATGTTGGATCACATGTTTGTGATCTCTGTGTGCACTCTATAAGAGTTATCAATAAAAATGTATACTTTGTAGAGAATTGAAATGATACCTACTGTTCATACAAGGCATGTGTGTTGCGTGTATGTTTATAACATGCATGTCTTTGTATGGGTTTTTGAGACCTTAGTTTTGATCTGGCTGGCGGTCTTTCATACACCAAGTGGCCCTTAGATGTGCGCAGCTTGGGGCATCGCGATGCGATTGTTCGAGACTCCGTCTCGTGCACACTTTGTGGTATGATCGAGCCCGCCCTAGACCCCGACTAAGTGATCGGGCTGGAGTAAGTCTATGTAAGAGTTATGAGATAGTCGATAGTATGGTTGAGGCGACTTGTCTTTGAATATGGGAGTTCATCACCCATATCATTAGACTTGTGTGCGGACGATGAGGACCCATCTCAGTTGATCATCCGCCCTGGATGGGATGCCCCTCACGTACGATGCTTTCCGAGAACGTTCTGTGCTTGGCCTTGTCTGCTTAGACAAGTGGGTACGGTTCTCGGCTCTCCATATGACTATGTCGTAGCGGGACTTGCATACGCTAACCCCGGGTCCCGACACCCAGGTGGGCCGGCCTGTGGCGGCCCAGCTAGCCCAGCTTCCCCTCAGCCCAGTGCCAAGCCAGCCCAGCGCCTCCTCTGCCTCATGGGCCAGCCCAAGGGGTGAGGCCATTTTTTTCTTTTTTTTCTTGTTCATTTTTTTTCTCCTGGCTAACCCCTGTTATTTTTCTAAGTCTGGGATCAAACTGCTGCTGATTGCTTTTTGTCCTGCGAATTCCCGTTGATCCGTAGCTCCGATGAACATGCCCCCAAAACGAAAGTTGCTCAGTTTTGCGTGCTCTAGATTTCGTATGTAGAAAGTTTTTTCGTTTGAGGTCGTATTGATTGTGTAATTGTGTTCTAAAGTGGGCATCAGGCCGTTAAACTTCTACTTTTTTCCTGTTAAGTGCTGTTGTTTATATTTTGTTGCAACTTTGCATGATGTTTGTAACAAATCCATGAGGCCTATTGCATTGATTATTTCTCCTATGTGTTAAGAATCATGTGTACTTCAATTCCATGCTTTAACTTGCCATGTTTGGGTGCTCTAGCTATATTAAATCTTGCTCCAAAGTGGTGATCCTGATGTTAATGTGCTGCTGTTGCTGAACTGTTATTTTGTTGCAACTTCGGTCGACGAGTGTGTCGCGACCGTTTATCGGAATTGAGTGATTCCAATTGCATTTTGTTAAGCATCATGTCTACATTCATTACATGTATTGCATATTCATGTTAGCATTCCTGGTCATATAGTTATTGAGCTCCAAAGTTGCTATGCTGCTGTTTTTGACAGCCACCTCTGTTTTTCACTAAGTCTGTTACTTTGCGATGCCATGTTGTTTGCTTAATATCTTTTGATATATGATGCCTTTTTGCATGATTCTTTTTGCCATGCCTTCCTTGTCATGTCTAGTTTAATTTCATATCATTTGTGAGCACATTTGCATTGTTTAACCTATTTATGCATTGTTCTAAAGTGTGCTTCCTGATGTTGGCAGTTTGTGCCCGTAACTTTTTTTGCTTATATCTTTTTAACCGTAACTCCGTTTGGGGTGTTCTTTATATGTAACTTGATTAGTTTTTCGTGTAATTTGTGTTTATGCTATTGGTTTCTGTTGTTAACCAACCTAAAATATGTTTTAGGACAGAACAATACCAAATCTTTTAATCATCGTGCGGCACCTAGTGTTATGCCGTGTTTAGGTTGTGCCTCACTTAAATTGTCTAGCATAGATAGTTTACTTTGTGCTTCACCTCTTGAAATGTTTGTGTGATATGCCATGCTTGTTTGAGTTGCCATGTTAATAACCGTTGTTTGATCACCTGTAGCTAAGCAAGTTGAACCACCGTAAACATGCGGTATTCGTCGTGTGTGATCGATACCCCACTTAAATTGTTAGTAACCGTTCTCGACGATAGATCCGTATCGCGTTGCCGTGCCTTGTGTTGCCTCTTTGATCTTGTGTTACCCCGTAGTAATAGAGTGCTTGCTCGTTGATTGCTTTCCAGTGTTTATCATCTTGTGTGCTTCCCGGGTACCTCTCGGAGACGATGCGAGCTTGCGATCGACTACACCTTCGGAACCCGACTTATCAACAGGCAAGGACTATACATTACTTATGATCCATTCTATTTCAACCAGCGGTTTGCATGCTAGTCTAGGTTAGATTCGATTTTTGATCCTACCACATGTTTACAGCCTCTTTTAAACCGATACAGCCATGTCCCCTCCCAGCAAACCTTGTACTTCTATGTTACTATTGCTCGTTGCTCAGCCACTGCTTAGTATGCATGCTTAGGATGCTACGATGTTACCCTGTTACTCCTGGGTTTGGGATATCACATTATTATATTGTTGTTGATGATATGATTATTATAATGTTGACTATATTCGACGAAGGATGGAAGGTCTAGGCTATCCCGCCCCGACGCTTTGTTCCATTCGAGTCACCTAGGATCCGAGTTCCGGGTATTGGTTTTAAGACTGAGCGTGCCTAACCGCGTGCGGGATTTTATGGGTTCCCCTTTTCTTACCTACCTAGCTTCAAACATTTCTAGTGGTGGCCCAAGCTGATTTACCATTTGAAACCGTGTGTGTGCTGGTCAGCTGCCAGTTGTTTACAAACCAACCCGGACCAGTGAGGACATAGTTCCCTTGCTGGCCCACTTTGTCCGGCTGAGGACCCGGTTTCCCATGTGTGATTAACCGGCTATCCAAACCTGCGACAGACGGTAGAGACCAGATCGAGAGCGCGGCCTGCTCCTGAGATGGATGTCGACTCACCGGGGGCCACCCAAATTTGTTTGTCGTTAGCTAGAGGGACCTGTCGTTTCGGATCTCTTGGAACTAAATCATAAAATGGTTGCCTGTGATGGGTAGCAACTGAGAGTGATGGACGTGCGTGCGGAGCCTCGTAATGGGCAGTTGGTACACCCCTGCAGGGTTAAATCTTTTCGAGAAGCCGTGTCCACGGTTATGGACGACTTGAGACCTACTCCTTGTTCATAGACAACAACAACTGAGATAATCTTAATATAACTTGATCAACGTGTGTGTGTGCCTTGACTGCTTCTTCTTCGTCGGGATGCGAAGAGGAGGACAAGGATAGGATAGGTGTTATGTTTGCGTAGTAGTTGATAGAAAGACTTGTTGGAGGCGATTCCTCATCGAATGCTTGGCTTCTTACCTTACTCTCTAGATCGTTAGCTACTTCATAAATGCTAGTGCGGCAGCAATCTCACCACTTACCCCTTCCTTACCGTAAACTACTAGTTGTCCTAGAATGACGAGTGATGAAGTCCTTGCTGGGTCAGATGACCACTACAGTTGGATGTTGAGTACCTCTGTACTCATGATACTACCCCCAAACTCTTTTCAGGGTTTTGATCGACAACAGGTATGGTGATCAACGTTTCACGTGGAGACTCGACGACGACTAGTTAGGCGGATCCCGGCGGAGGGCCTGGACCCGTGTGGTTATGGGATCGATGTTTTCTCTTTGCCAGTAGGCATTTGCTTGTAGTCTGTACTCAGACATGTGTCTTCCGCTGTTGTATTGTATTTGAGGCAGTTGTATGCCGATTGTATCTGATGTTGTATCCTTGTATCTGTAATGTTGTGATATCATGTTGGAAATCCGGGGCATATGGCTTTATCATATGTCGCGGTGTGACCGATATGTGCTTCGTCCCCGGATCTGGGTGGAAACACCTAGATCTGGAACAGTACCGCATATCGGGCCTTACAAACTTGATCGGCTACATCAACCACGTTTGCGGGAACGTTTCCCGCGCAACGGACTACACCCCGAGGTATGTAATTTCCGCACTACTTTCCGTTACGGTAATACGACTAGCTAGATCTTGGGTTATGGGAACGCTAGTTAGAAAAATTTGTGTTTTCTGCTGCGAACTCCAACAAATAGAGTGTTGCCCTTAAGTGAGGAAAAGATCCCAAAGTGGACACAATAAAAGATCCCAAAGAGGACAAATGAGAGTTAAATAGAAAGAGCCATTGAGGCCACCAAAAAAATACAAAAAAATTGAAAAAGGAGAAAAAGAAATAAAAAGAGAGAAAGGGGCAACACTACTATCCTTTTGAGAGATCCACACTAGTACTCCCTTTATATCCTTGTACTCCATAGAGATGATCGTCATGCATATAGCTATGTGGGGACCTTCACACTATAGAACTTGGCTTGCATATTACAAGGATGAGCCTCCTCAAATGAGCTCTAGGTCTTCATGAGCGAGCAAGTTAGATGCACCCCCACTAGTTCCCTTGGAGAGCTTCTTAGCTCGTATGTGCATCAGTTGCATGGAAATCCCTACTCCTCACATCATATCTATCATTTGGCATCTCTTGCCTATGATTGTCCTCATTGATGTGAGCCTTTCTCATCCTTTTTTGTCTTCCTCCTCCACACTATTCTCTCTTTGCCATCCCAAGTGTCAACTCTCGTGTTTACGCTCATCCATTGCATGAGTGCTCAAAATATTGAAAAAGGAGTGGATCAAATTGACTTATACCTGGCTAGTGGTCTGGGGACGAGTCAAGATAAGATTCCAGAAAAAGACCAAGTGTGGAACTTTAGTAGATTGAGTTCTCAACAAATAATTTTTTTTCTCATATTCCCTATCCCCCTTCTTGCACGCAAACACCATTTGGAGACATTCGAGTCACGGACAGCGAGAGCTCTTGCACCTAATGTTCTTTTGTTACTTGTTTCAATGCTATTATAGACTCTTGCATGTTATGACTTGAATTGGATCTCTAACCTTGATTGCTTTACTTTTCAAAGTTCTTATATGGTTGCTAGCATGTCACCACAGAAATTATGCCGTTATCATTTACCTACTCGAGGACGAGCAGGAATTCAGCTTGGGGATGTTGATACGTCCAAAACGTATCTATAATTTCTGCTTGCTCCATGCATGTTTTGTGTGATATTGCTATGATCTAGATACACTTTCGTACACTTTTGATCATATTTGGACTAACCTATTAACTCAGTGCACCACAGTGCCAGTTCCTGTTTTCTGCTGTTTTTCTATTTTAGTTTTCCCCCATATAAAAAGTGCCAGAAAAATTCCGGGAAAAATATAGGAAAAATCAGCGTACAGGAAGCTTCGCGAAGAGCCCGAGTGGGGGCCAGAGGGGAGCAAGGGGTGGCCCAGGTGGCCACTCGGCGCGGCCACCCCCTGGGCCGCGCCAGGGGGGCGCCTGGGGCCCCTGGTCCACCTCTGGCTGCCCCCCTTCGCCTATATATTCTCCGTCACGGGAAACTTCAGGGGGCCGAACCCTTTTTCGCGATCTCTCCTCTGTTCCGCCGCCGCCGCGCTTCCGAGATCGGGAGCACCAGAAGACCTCTTCCCGGCACCCTGCCGGAGGGAGGGCCGACCTCCGGGAGTCTCCTCTCCACCATGGATGCTTCCCGGATGTCTTGTGAGTAGTTTTCCTTGGACCATGGGTCCGTGATCAGTAGCTATGTGATGTTCTCCTCCCCTCTTTTTTCTTCATGGTTTATACCTCGTGAGCCGCCCTACATGATCGAGGCACTTTTGTAATCTTTCTGCTGTTGCTATGCTGAGTTTGATGGGATCTGATGGATTATGAGATTATGTTCAGATTGTGATTGAGTAATATATTTGGTTCTTATCTCTTATATTTTTGTTCCTAAGTAATTCTTGCATGTTCTCCGTTGCTGTTTATTGCTTTGGCCAAGTAGTAGGTAGTACCCCCAAGACGGAACGTTTTGCTCGATTGTGGGTTCATGCCCCCCCCCGATGACACGCTTGAGTCACAGAAACATGAGTCTAGGGGATGCGCTGTTGCCACAAGGGGGAAAACAACGGTGCTTGTAACCGCGGTTACAAGGATTGTTTACTTTACGCAAAGTGCTTTTTAATGCAGTTGTCTGTTGCTTTGGGTTTACACTTTGGGTGGGGCTCGCAACTTAATACCAGTGAGATGTTTTGGATAGATATCTCAAGGTGGATGATTAGTAGTAGATGCAGTTGGATTTCAGTCTACTTATTTTGGCGTACTGCCCATGCTTTTGAGCCTCTTCCTTTCTTTTCTAGCATAGTTAGCATTGCGGTGCATTCATAATCCTGTCAATTTCCCTTCTGTAATTTGTTCACCTCGCATAGCAGTTTTATCGTCTTTTAGGAGAGAGACATCACTAGTGAACATCACGTATCCCGGTCCATATCCTCATTACTGTTTACACGCTCATTTACTTTTCTGCTTTTACTTTCAGTTGCTATCATTATCCCTTGTGTTTGATCCTTTGTGAACAACAAGACGGGAGAGATTGACAACCTCTCTAAACTTCGTTGGGAACAAAGTTATTTGTGTCTGTGTGCAAGTCCGCGTCAGTTGCGCCGCTGACACCTACTTATCATCTCTGGAGTCCTACTGGAGACAAACCTTGGTATCTTTATTGAGGGAAATTTGCTGATGTGCTACATCACACCTTCCACTTGGGGTTTACCAACGAAAGGCGAGAAATCACTATCATTACCTCGCACATCACATACCCTACTCTATGAATAATTGGCAAAACAGTTGGTTTTATTGTAAGGTGGGAACAAAGCCTGGTACTCTGACACTGCCTCCTTACTCGGACGTGAGACTGACCAATTCTTAGGGTTGGAATCCCCGACTGACGAATGCTAAGAAGGAGCAGGCGCTTCCCTTGATGAGAGAAATTGTGAGGGTGAGGAAGAATGGTGTTGACGCCATGGATCCGATTGCCACTTTCGTGACTCGGAGGATACAACCTCTCCAAGCCCGAGCTCGAGGAATGTGAACCTATACTGGGCTAACTGATGGCACTCGGTACAGCAATGTCGAGATGTTACAAGAATATTTTGAACAGAAGATGAGAGTCATCACCAGTGTGAATCATGCTGCACAAATGTTGGGCCGAGTGAGGCCTCTTGACAGTGAGCATCCTCCTACTCTGGTAGGTTGTTTTATTTTGCATCCTCCCCTTTGTAGATATTTTGTGCGCTTGGTATTGATCGGAGCTTTTGTTTATTTTGTAGCCGGATCTTGCTTCGTTTCACTCCCCTATTCCTTTAGCTCCCCAACATCCCGCTAAAGAAGATGAAGGTAGCAATACTGGCACGGGAGCCGGAGTTTAAATTGGAGAAGAGATGGAATTCGAGGTGGCTCCTGCTCAGGTGTCTTCTGAGTTGCGATCAAAGAGCAATCAAGATCGTGACTCGGCGTGGGAGGACCTTACTCGGAATCACAAGAGATCTCTTCCTCCGAGTGGTGGAGAGGGCAACAGTAAAGGTTGCCCCTTTGAAGCCCAAGAAGACCCTTACCACTCTTGGGGGTAGGAAGATTAACCCTTTGGGGGATGCTTCTGATGCTGGGAAAACAAAAAGTGATGATCCTGGTACTGCCAAAGCTGCTGTAGCTCCTCCCAGGTGTACCTTGAGGACTTCTCGCAAGTAATGTTGCTTATTCTTTCTTCAAATTGATATTTTATCCATTTTTCAATATTCTCACCTGCCTTGTTTTACAATATACGTTCGAGTGGTTCCGAGTCGCTTCCTGGAGTTGATAATCAAAATGCGGAAACTTATGAGAATATTAGTACTTGTGGGGTAACTGATTTTCCTGTAATGGACACCATTCCTGAGAATACTTCAACCAGTGGTAAGGATTATTCTTCACTCCCAATACCATAGCTTCATGTTTCTTGATCATGTCCTTTGATCTTTTCTTTTAGTGGATATGGATGTTGACGTCGGTGTAGATCCAAATCAGTCAATGGATGACCAGGCTGCTGCTAAAGCAAGTGCTCCCGAGTTGGCTGTTCCAAACAAGGATGTTCTGCTTGAGCCGAGTTGTCCTACTGCTGATAGTTCATTTGCTCCTCCTGTTCCACCTAAGGTTCTTGTTGAAAAGACTATTCAAAAGGCTGCTCCGGCACCTGCTCAAGAGAGTGCTCCGACTTCTTCTCCTATCATAGTTGTTGTTCCGATTGAGAATACCATAGTTAGTGGATTGAAGGATTCCTTGCTAAAGGCTTCTCAATTTGAGTCGCGCTTGTGCAAGTTGGCCTCCGAAGCAGAGTCAATGAAGTCGAACATGCACGTAAGTACTTCTGTGATTTTTCCACCCACTGGGTGTCCGGATGAATTTTCTGTCTGAGTTTCTTATAGTTTTGTTAATTTGAAACTTCCAGAGGGAGCACTTCTTAGTGCACCCACTGGGTGTATCCCCCAAGGCTCCGAGTAACTTCTTGAAGTTATTTAGAGTCTTTTGTTCGAAGATTTTAATTTTAAAACTTCCAGTGGGAGCACTTCTAAGTGTACCCACTGGGTGTAGCCCCCAAGGCCCCGAGTAACTTCTTGAAGTTATTCGGAGTCTTTTGCTAGGAGACTTTTTAATTTTTAAACTTTCGGTGGGAGAACTTCTAAGTTCACCCACTGGGTGTAGCCCCCAAGGCTCCGAGTAACTTCTTGAAGTTATTTGGAGTCTTTTGTTAGGAGACTTTGTTAATTTTGATTCTTCTCCTGTATTAGGAGGCTTGCAAGCTGGGTTCTTCCTTTGTGAACTTACAAGAGGGGAATGCAGCCACGAAGAGAGAATATGAGATGCTGCTAGAAGAGCATAGCAAGCTGAAAAAACAACATGTTGAGGATAATGGTAAGCTATTTTGTCTCAAATTTGTTCAAGGAATAATTGCTTAACTTTATAAAATTCATTTCTTGTCATTATGCGGAGGCTGCCAAGAAAGCATTTGACGGCAAGGTGAAGGATAATGAGGAGTTTGTGAAAAATATGAAGAAGGAGATTGATCAGGCCGAGAAGCGCGCCAAGGAGAAAAAGTCCTTGGAGAAACAAGTGCATTACTACCAAGAAGCTGTGAAGGAAAATGAAGACAGCATCACGAAGCTCCAGTATGTCCTGGAAAAGTTGTCCGAGCTGCGCTCAAAGGAAGAGGAGGTACACAAGGCGGATCTTGAGACAACTCGGAAGGCCGTGAAATTTTCTGAGGAGTATTGCGCTGGGAGGTTCGCTGCTTTCAGCGAAACTCTAGCTGGTAAGTTGCAAGTGATTTCGGAAGATGAACACTTGTTTCGTTGCCAATTGATTGTATGCTAACTTGTCTTCCTGAAGTGTATGCCACCGACCCAGAAGCAGAGCGAGCTCGGATGGCGGAATTTGCCGAGATTATGAAGAGGGATAACTATACGCCAGTGACGACGAATTTTCTTTGGCCCGGGGCTTGCTGACCATGCGATGTGCCAAGGCGGCCAAGTTTGCCGAGGAGACCATGGGTGCCACCCTGGCATTAAAGAACAACATGTCTCCTAGTGAAGATAATCGTGTCAAACTTGATTCGGTTGTTCCCTTCCTTCAGGCGGCTCCTCAACAATTTGCGCGCTGGAAACGGTCTTCTGCTCCAATTATGCACTAACCCTGACAAAGGCGCATTTCTCCGAGAGGGTTCATAACCTTGAGAGGGTTGGTGAAGGAGATCCTGAGAAGGGGCCGAGTTGCACCACTTTCCTGGGTCACTATGTTGTGACCGCTAGTCTAATTGCCTTGATGCCGGATCTTGACTTCTTTGTGGAATCTACGGGCGTCACGAGTGAGTCGGATGAAGCTGGGGACGAATGAACGACTGATGGTGGTTGTGAAAACTTTTATTCCTTAAACTTGCCTCGGTATGCCAAGTGGAGTTGTAGGAAAACTTCTAAGGTTTTATGTTGTGCCTTGGGAACGGAACATGCTTTACTTTTGCTTCCTATTGGTATGCCCAAATTTATGTTATGTTTATCTTGTGATGTTATGCATTAAGTGACCCTAACTGTAGGGATACTTAGATTTTTTTTACTAAGCACCTTGTCCGAGATGTGCGTAGATTGGACGAGAAACTTGATTTTTTAATCATTAAGCAACCCCCAAGTTATGAATAACTTTAAGAGGATACTTATAATTTTTTTGCTAAGCGCCTCGTCCGAGCTGCAGCTCGGACGAGAAACTTGATTTTTTAATCATTAAGCAGCCCCCAAATTATGAATAACTTGAAGAAGATACTTAGAATTTTTTTGCTAAGCACCTTGTCCGAGCTGCACGCAGCTCAGACGAGAAACTTGATTTTTGAATCACTAAGCAACCCCCAAGTTATGAATAACTTGAATAGGATACTTAGAAATTTTTTACTAAGCGCCTCGTCCGAGCTGCACGCAGCTCGGACGAGAGACTTGATTTTTTAATCATTAAGATGTCCCCAAGTTATGAATAATTTGAAGAGGATACTTAGATTTTTTTTGCTAAGCACCTCGGACGAGAAACTTGATTTTCAATCATTAAGCAGCCCCCAAGTTATGAATAACTTGAAGAGAATACTTAGAAAAGTTTTGCTAAGCGCCTCGTCCGAGCTGCACGGACGAGAAACATGATTTTGAATCATTAAGCAGCCCCCAAGTTATGAATAACTTGAAGAGGATACTTAGATTATTTTGCTAAGCGTCTCATCCGAGCTGCACGCACGTTGGACGAGAAACTTGATTTTTGAATCGTTAAGCAACCCCCAAGATATGAGTAACTTGAAGAGGATACTTAGATTTTTTTTCTAAGCGTATCGTCCGAGCTGTGCGTAGCTCGGACGAGAAACTTGATGCAAATGATCGGATCATGACATAAGGAATCATACAAACATTGGTCCATGCAAGGATTATATTTTATTAATATTGCATAACTAACTTTATGCATAAAACCAATGTAACAACTAAGCATTCCATGCATGTGGTTCCTCTTTGTCATTGGTTACATCGTATAGCCGTTAGGCTCCATTATGTAATACCCGAGATATTATATAGGGACCCTGATACGTCCCAAACGTCTCTATAATTTATGCTTGCTCCATGCATGTTTTGTGTGATATTGCTATGCTTTTACTACACTTTCATACAGTTTTGATCATATTTGGACTAACCTATTAACTCAGTGCAACCCAGTGCCAGTTTCTGTTTTCTGCTGTCTTTTTATTTCAGGTTTCCCCCGTATTAAAAATGCTCTAAAAATTCCGGCAAAAAAATAAAAAAAATCAGCGCAATAAAAGCTTCCAGAGTCCCGAAGGGGGCCAGAGGGGCCCCACCTGGTGCCCAGGCGGCCAGGTGGCGCGGCCTAGGGTGGGGCCATGCTGGGAGGCCGCCTGCAAACTTGGTGCCCCCCCCCTGGCTGCCCCCTTCGCCTATATTTACCTATCTTCCCGAAACCCTCGAGGATAGAACCCTTTTTCGTGATCTCGCCTCTTTTCCGCCGCCGCCGCGCTTCCAAGATCGGGAGCATCAGGAGACCTCATCCCGACACCTTGCCGGAGGGAGGGGTGACCTCCGGGAGCTTCTCCACCACCGTGGACGCTTCCCGGATGATCCGTGAGTAGTACACCTTGGACCATGGGTCCATGATCAGTAGCTATGTGATGTTCTCCTCCCCTCTTTATTCTTCATGGATTAGTCCTTGTGAGCTGCCCTACATGATCAAGGCACATATGTAATTTTTCTGCTATTGCTATGCTGAGTTTGCTGGGATCTGATGGATTATGAGATTATGTTCAGATTGTGATGAGTAATATATTTGGTTCTTCTCTTTTAAATTTTAGTTCTTGACTAATTCTTGCATGTTCTCCGTTGTTGTTTATTGCTTTGGCCAAGTAATAGGTAGTGACTCCAAGAGGGAGTGTTATGCTTGATTGTGGGTTCATACCCCTTGATGACTAGCTTGAGTGACAGAAACATGAGTCTAGGGGATGTGTTGTTGCCACAAGGGGGAAAACAACGGTGCTTGTAACCGCGGTTGCAAGGATTGTTTACTTTACGCGAAGTTCTTTTAATGCAGTTGTCTATTGCTTTGGGTTTACACTTTGGGTGGGGCTCGAAACTTAATACCAGCGAGATGTTCTGGATAGATATCTCAAGGTTGATGATTAGTAGTAGATGCAGATGGATATCGGTCTACTTATCTTGGCGTACCGTCCATGCTTTTTAACCTCTTCCTTTCTTTTGTAGCATAATTAGCATTGGTTTGCGCCCGTAATCCTGTCAATTGCCCAGTTGTGATTTGTTTACCCCGCATAGCAGTTTTATCGTCTTTTGGGAGAGAGACATCACTAGTGAACATCATGGGACCCCGGTCCATATTTCTACCACTGTTTACACCCTCAATTTACTTCTTGATTTTACTTTCTAGTTGCAATTATCACTATCATTATCTCTTGTGTTTGATCCTTTGTAAACAACCAAACCGTAGAGATTGGCAACCTCTCTGTACTTCGTTGGGAGCAAAGTTATTTTTTTCAGTGTGCAGGTCCAGGTAAAGTAAGCAACCTTGGTTGTGAACGGCGCCATTGTTCACTTTACCACCTACTTGTCGTCGTTGGAGTCCTATGGGAGACAAACCCTATCCTCTACGTTAGGGTAAATTTGCTGCTATTCTACATCTCACCTTCCACTTGGGGTAACCAACGAAGGGCGAGAAGCCATTATCATCTCTCGTGTGTCAAGCAAATTTCTGGCGCTATTGCCGGGGACTCCAATCTTCAAGATAGGGGAGTTGCACACTATCTTTTATCTTTGCTTTTTAGTCTTGTTAGTTTACCTTTCAATTTTTATCTTTGTGTCCTTTATCAAAAACCACAAAAAAATTGCTTATCCTGTTTGCTGCTACTATGGGTTCCACTGAAAACAACAAGTTGTGTGACTTCACTAGTCACAACAACAATGACTTTATCTGCACTCCTATTGTTACACCTGCCACTTCAGCTACCTCTTATGAAATTAAACCTGCTTTGTTAAACCTTGTGATTAGACATTAATTCTCTGGTGCTGGAGATGATGCTACTTTACACTTAAATAATTTTGTTGAGCTTTGTGATATGCAAAAGTATAAAGAAGTAGAAGGTGATATTGTTAAGCTTAAGCTTTTTCCTTTCTCCTTGAGGGAAGGAGCTAAAATTTGGTTTCAATCCTTTCCTAGGAATAGCATAGATTCTTGGGATAAGTGCAAGGATGCTTTTATTGGAAGTACTACCCACCTGCTAAAATTATCCAATTGAGGAGTAATATTATGAATTTTAAGCAATTGGATAATGAACATGTTGCCCAAGCTTGGGAACGAATGAAATCTCTTGTTAAGAAATGCCCTACAAATGGTTTGACTACTTGGATAGTTATCCATACTTTTTATGCAGGCTTGAACTTTACCTCGCGGAACCTGTTAGATTAGGCCGTGGGAGGAAACTTTATGTCACCAACACTTGGTGCTGCCACAAAACTATTAGATGAGATGATGACCAATTATTCCCAATGGCACACCGAACGAGCTCCAACAGGTAGGAAGGTAAACTCTATCGAGGAGATTTACTCCCTAAGTGAAAAAGTTGACTTGATTATGTCTCTACTTACCAAGCAATCTCCTATTGATCCTCATGATTTACTCCCTAAGTGAAAAAAAATTGGTTGCTCAAGAACAAGTAGATGTGAACTTTATCTCTAGAAACAACTTCAACAACAATGCTTATAGGAGTAACTTTGGTAGCAATCCAAGACCGTTCCCATCCAACAACTATGGGAACAACAACACTTATCCTAGCAACAAGAACTCTACTTCTGAATTAGAGAGAATGCTTAAAGACTTTATAACTACCAAAAAAGCCTTCAACAAGAGTGTAGAAGAGAAATTAGACAAATTAGATAATCACTCTTTGAAGTTAGAGAATTTAGCCCTTGACATTGAGATGCTTAAAATTAGAACTTCTCCCCTCGAGGAGAGAAAGGTCACTCCTATTAATGCTATCCAAATGCAAATTAATGGAAACATTAGGACGATGGCTAAACTTAAAGAAAGATGGGCTAGAGAAAAGGAGAAAGAAGATAGAATTAAGAGCCTTCCTACACACCACACAGTTGCCACTATCTAGGTTGTTGAGGATACCCAAACTTTTAGCACCCAACACACTCCTAGTCCCATTGGACCTATTAATGGTGGTGCTATCTCAACCATACAAGAAGAAACTCCTATGAACATAGAAGCTTTCAAACAATTGAGCCTAGATGACACCACTACCACCTTTGATAGTAGTGACATCGATTTTGATAGTTGCACCCTTTAAGAAGTTATTAGCTTGCCACACAAAATGTCTAGAGACCCCCACACTAGCACACTAAATCTTTCCTTCACGGAGCATATCACTAATGCTCTCATTAAAGCTAGGGAGGATAAGCTTAGAGTAGAAGCCTCCATACCTAGAAATCTAGAAGATGGTTGGGATCCTATGATAAAAATTAAATTGAATAACTTCGCTAGTTATGCTTTATGTGATGTTGGAGCTAGTACCACGTTATGCCCACAAGAATTTATGATATGTTTGAATTGAAGCTCTTTGATCCTTGTTCTTTTGGTGTTCGTCTCGTTGATTCTTCCGTAAATAAACCTTTGGGGAAGATCGATGATGTTCTTATAATTGTCAATGACAATTATGTTCCCGTTGATTTTACTATTATGGACATAGAGTGTGAACCTTTATGTCCAATTATTTTGGGACGTCCTTTTATTCGCACCGTTGGTGCTGTTATTGACATGAAAGAGGGGAATATACAATTTCAATTCCCTCTTACAAAGGGGATGGAAGACTTCCCTAGGAAGAAGATTAAGTTACCTTTTGAGTCCGTCACACGGGCTCGCTATTCTCTTACTCTTGATAAAACTTGATCTTTTTGCTTCTTTCCTAGCTTAAAGGCGTAAAAGAAAGCGCTTGTTAGGAGGCAACCCTAGATGTTTTGACATCCGTTTTTAGTGGTCTTGATGATTTTTACTACTGTAGCAACATCATTGTATCTTTATTTTCAAGCTTTGTGCCAAGTTTAGCCGCCGATTGCAAGAAAGTTCAAAAGTTGTGACATGCTGCCAGAAAACAGATTCTGTCCTTGGACGAAACAATTCGGCTAAAATCACCAGATCATCTTTTTGATCCGAATTATTTTGACAGCGTGCTCTATACAATTGAATTTCGAGCTTCTGTTCTGAGTTTCTTGATTTGAGTTTCAGAAGTACCCCAAAAAAATTATTTACTACCAGATGGTCTGTTTTTCACAAATTTTGTCACGTTTTGCTTTTCTGCAATTTTGCAAGTCTTGCGCTAGCTTTTTCTTTGCAAAAAATTTTTGGCAATCTTGAAAAACAGTAGACCTTCAAGAAAATCTTTATTTCCAGCAGAGGCAAATTATTTTATCAAGGGACCTCTTTAATCAGCTTATGATGAGTTATGTATGAAGGGAGTTTTCAAGTGTGCGAGGGAAGATGATGAAAGAAGATCCGAGAGTGTCAAATGCTCAAGCTTGGGGATTCCCCCATGCATCCCAATAAATATTCAGGAATACTCAAGCATATAAGCTTGGGGGCGCCCCCGTGCATTCCCTTCTCCATCAACAATCATTAGTTCGTCCTTCGTTCCACTATATTTTTATCACTTCACGCGTTATGTGTTATGCTTGGAGCGTCTTGACCTTTACTTTCTTTAGTTTTCTTTATATTTTCTTTCTGTTCGTAACAAGTTAGAACCCAGCTTTCTTTGTGTGGGAGAGAAACACACTCCACTTCAAACTAGAACACAACATAGGATTTTCATGCTTATCTTTCTTTGTGTGTTATTTATGTTTTCGTAACTGTTGTCATGTTTAGCTCTTGTGCTTTCATGTTTATCTTTTCAAGAGCTATTTGTTTAGTTTGTTGCTGGAACTCTCTTTAGTTTTCATGTCTATCTTGTTTAGAGAGTTGGTTTTTTGCACTGAGTTGTGTCTTGACTTGAAGTAGGTAATTGAGGTTTCTATTCAATTATAGTAGTAACTTGCAATAGTTTTGAGCTATTGTTGTGAGTAATGTTTGAACTTTTGGTGTCAAGAGATCTAGCCTATTAGTGATAGGTGTCGTATTTTGGGCAATCCATGTTTATTTTCAAAAACTATAAAAACTAGTTGAGAACTCTAGCTACTAGATGGATCACTAATCTTTGGAGGGATCGGATATTAGAGTACACTCACGTACCATGAGTCGAGGATGCGCAAGGATAACCAAACCCCCATACACTCTTCCTAGGGGTACTTGTCTCTTTGTGAACCTCCTGATTAGATTGAGAGTTGCCGAAATAAGTGCATGAGTTCTTCGGACTAATGTAAGTATTGAAAATTGACACTTCCACCTCCTCATATTTGCTAGCCTCTTTGATACCGTGCATTGCCCTCTTCTCACTCTGAGAGTTGGCTTCCACCTCGCCGGTGCATCCAAACCCTTGGCATGATACACTCTGTCATCATAAACCTCCTTATATCTTTCCTCAAAATAGACACAATACCTACCTATCAAGGCATTTCCATAGCCTTTCCGAGATATATTGCCATGGTACATCCACCTTCTCATGACTTGATCTTCATGTCATACATGTTCCTGCTATACTGGTAGAGGCATACATTTTCGTACATCATGATAGCTACATCTTATTTATGTTGAGTACTTTTGTAAAGTGTTTCCCTTAAGTGAGGAAAATATCCCAAAGAGGACAAATTTAAAAGAACCCAAAGAGGGCAAATGAGAGATATATAGAAAGAGCCATTGAGGGCCCCAATAGTTCCATTGGAGAGCTTTCTTAGCTCATATGTGCATCTGTTGCATGCCAATCCCTACTCTTGACATCATATCTATCATTTGGCTTTCTCTCGCCTATGATTGTCCTCATCGATGTGAGCCTTTCACACCTTTTTGTCTTCCTCCTCCACCATCTCTCTCTCTCTTTGCCATCCTAAGTGTCAACTCTCGTGCTTACACTCATCCATTGCATGAGTGCTCAAAATATCGAAAGGGAGTGAATCAAATTGACTTGTACCTGGCTAGTGGTCTGGGGACGAGTCAAGATAAGATTCCAAAGAAGACTAAGTGTGAAACTTTAGTAGATTGAGTTCTCAACAAATAAATATTTTTCTCTCTCGTATCCCCATCCCCCACTTTTTGCACGCAAACAGCATTTGGAGACATTCAAATCACGGACAGCGAGAGCTCTTGCAACTTTATGTTCTTATGTTGCTTATTTCAATGCTAATATGGAATCTTGCCTGCTATGACTTGAATTGAATTACATGCCTTGATTGCTTTACTTGCAAAGTTCTTATATGGTTAGTAGCATGTCACCACAGAAATTATGCTTGTTATCATTTACCTACTCGAGGACGAGCAGGAATTAAGCTTGGGGATGTTCATACGTCCCAAACTTCTCTAAAATTTCTGCTTGCTCCATGCATGTTTTGTGTGATATTGCTATGCTTTTTCTACACTTTCATACACTTTTGATCATATTTGGACTAACATATTAACTCAGTGCACCCCAGTGCTAGTTTCTGTTTTCTGCTGTCTTTTTATTTCAGGTTTCCCTTGTATTAAAAATGCTCTAAAAATTCCAGAAAAAATATATAAAAAATCAGCGCAATGAAATCTTCCAGAGTCCCGAAGGGAGCCAGAGGGGCCCCACCTGGTTCCCAGGCGGCCAGGTGGCGCGGCCTAGGGTGGGGCCATGCTGGGAGGCTGCCTGGACACCTGGTGGCCCCCCTGGCTGCCCCCCTTCGCCTATATTTACCTCTCGTCCCGAAACCCTCGAGGAGAGAACCCTTTTTCGTGATCTCGCGTCTGTTTCGCCGCCGCCACGCTTCCAAGATCGTGATCATCAAGAGACCTCTTCCCGGCACCCTGCCGGAGGGAGGGGTGACCTCCGGGAGCTTCTGTACCACCATGGACGCTTCCCGGATGATCCGTGAGTAGTCCACCTTGTACCATGGGTCCATGATCAGTAGCTATGTGATGTTCTCCTCCCCTCTTTGTTCTTCATGGATTAGACCTTGTGAGCTGCCCTACATGATCAAGGCACATATGTAATTTTTCTTCTATTGCTATGCTGAGTTTGATGGGATCTGATGGATTATGAGATTATGTTCAGATTGTGATGAGTAATATATTTGGTTCTTCTCTTTTATATTTTAGTTCTTGAATAATTCTTGCATGTTCTCCGTTGTTGTTTAGTGCGTTGGCCGAATAGTAGGTAGTGACTCCAAGAGGGTGCGTTATGCTTGATTGTGGGTTCATGCCCCCTGATGACTAGCTTGAGTGAAAGAAACATGAGTCTAGGGGATGTGTTATTGCCACAAGGGGGAAAACAACGGTGCTTGTAACCGCGGTTGCAAGGATTGTTTACTTTACGCAAATTTCTTTTAATGCAATTGTCTGTTGCTTTGGGTTTAAACTTTGGGTGGGGCTCGCAACTTAATACCAACGAGATGTTCTGCATAGATATATCAAGGAGGATGATTAGTTGTAGATGCAGATGGATTTCGGTCTACTTATCTTGGCGTACCGCCCATTCTTTTGAACCTCTTCCTTTCTTTTGTACCATAATTAGCATTGGTTTGCGCCCGTAATCCTGTCAATTGCCCAGCTGTGATTTGTTTACGTCGCATAGCAGTCTTATCGTATTTTGGGACAGAGACATCACTAGTGAAGATCATGGGACCCCTGTCCATATTTCCACCACTGTTTACACCCTCAATTTACTTCTTGCTTTTACTTTCTATTAGAAATTATTACTACAATTATCTATTGTGTTTGATCCTTTGTAAACAACAACACTAGAGAGATTGACAACCTCTTTGTACTTCGTTGGGAGCAAAGTTATTTGTTTCTGTGTGCAGGTCCAGGTAAAGTAATCAACCTCGGTTGTGAACGGCGCCATTGTTCACTTTACCACCTACTTGTCGTCGTCGAGTCCTACAGGAGACAAACCCTATACTCTACGTTAGGGGAAATTTGCTGCTATTCTACATCTCACCTTCCACTTGGGGTAACCAATGAAGGGCGAGAAGCCATTATCATCTCTCACATATCAGACCCTCCCATGGGGGTGCCAATTTATGATTTCCTTCTGAAGTTTGCTTCACACGTAGCACCATGTCACCTTCTTGAAATGAGCGATCTCGGACGTGTCGATCATGATACCGACGAAGATCATGCTGATAAAATGCAGAACGGGTGAGGGCTAAATTTTGCTCCTCTTCAAGAAGATCCACACCATCTTGTCTTGCTGCTTCTGCTTCTGCTACAGTATACTGAGTTACTCAGGGGGCATTATGCTTCAAATCACTCGGTAGGACGGCCTCTGAGCCATACACCAGAAAGAAAGGAGTAGACCGAGTAGAGCGATTTGGTGTTGTCCGCAATCCCCACAGAACTGAGGGGAGTTCATCTACCGAAGCACCCGCTACTTATTTCAACTCCCGAAGGAGGCGTGGATTGATTCCCTTCAAGATCATCCCATTGGCTCGCTCAACCTGGCCATTGGATTGAGGATGTGCCACCGAGGCGTAGTTAACTTGAATTCCATTGGTCCAGCAGAAATCCTTGAATTCTGCCGAGTTGACATTGAGCCGTTATCTGTGATGATGTCAAGTGGAACGCCAAAACGATGTATGATGCCCTGAATGAATTTGACTGATGTCGCCGAGTCTAAAGATTTTATGGGCTTTGCTTCTATCCACTTTGTAAACTTTTCAACGGCAACCAAGATGTGGATAAAACCATACTTGCATGTCTTCAGTGGTTCGATCATATCAAGGCCCCACACAGCAAAAGGCCAAGCCAAAGGTATTGTCTTCAACTCGGAAGTAGGTTTATGTGGTTGATTTGCATAAAACTGACATCCTTTGCAGTGATCCACAATGCCCCTAGCATCACTAAGTGACTTAGGCCAAAAGAATCCAGACTGGAAGGCTTTCGCCACTAGTGTCCGACTTGAAGCATGATGCCCACAATCGCCTGAGTGGATATCCTGCAATATAAGCCGACCTTCATCCTCTGATATCCTACAATCGCCTGAGTTTAGTGATGCTGTTTTTGTATAACTCATTATTGATCACCGAGTAAGACTTTGACTTGCGAATAATCTGTTTGGCTTCCAGCTCGTCTTCTAGTAACTCCTGTTTTTGCAAATAAGCCAAGATGGGTAATGTCCACTTGGGGTGTGTGATTTCTATATCAAAAACCATATCAATGAATGCAGGTATGTCCTCCTTGTTTGGTATGTTTTTATCTGGCAACATCTCTGGATCAGCTTCTAGAAAGGGGTCTTCTTTGACGGTTGGAGAGTGTAAGTGTTCAAGATAAACTCCAGATGGAATATGACTCCGAGTTGATCCAAGCTTGGCCAAATCATCAGTTGCTTGGTTTTGAGCTCTTGGAATGTGATGGAGCTCGATCCCATCAAATGTTTTCTCCAATTTTCTGACTGCTACATAGTAAGTTGTCATTGCTGGACTCCGTATGTCCCATTCGTTCTTCACATGATTTATTACCAGATCTGAATCTCCAAATACCATCAACCGCCGAATTCTGAGTGAAATGGCCATCCACAAACCATACAGGAGGGCCTCGTACTCGGCTTCACTGTTTGTTGCTGGGAAATGTATTTGGAGGACATATCTCATTTCATCTTTCCTTGGTGAGACCAACACCACTCCTTCCCCTGATCCATTCAGCATCTTAGATCCATCAAAGAACATAGTCCAATGCTCTGGGATTGACTGTGGGGGATTCTGCATTTCTGTCCACTCGGCCAAGAAGTCCACTAAAGCTTGTGACTTGATTGCTTTCTTGGGCTGATAATGGATATCGTAAGGAAGTAAGTCGAGTCCCCACTTTGCAATTCTACCCGTTTCATATCTATTATTCATGATTTCTGCAAGAGGAGCTTCCGAGACAACTGTAATTGAGTGGTCTTGAAAATAGTGTGCTAGCTTCTCAGATGCCAAGTAAATTCCCATTGCTACTTTCTAAGAATGAGGATAGCGTTGCTTAGATGGTGTAAGGACCTCGGAGATGAAGTACAGAGGTCTTTGGACTTTTTGTGTCTTCCCTTCTTCCTCTCTTTCCACCACTATAGCCACGCTGACAACTTGGCTTGTAGCTTCAATATATAACAGGAGGGTTCTTTTTCTTTTGGTGCTGCAAGGACTGGCCGAGTTGACAATTTCTTTTTGAGCTCATCAAAAGCCACTTGAGCTTCTTCGGTCCAGACAAAATTTGTCGATTTTTTCATCAGTTGGTAGATAGGTAAGACTTTCTCTCCAAGCCTGGAAATAAATCGGCTAAGTGTTGCAAGGCACCCTGTTAGTCTTTGGACATCTCAGAGCTCTTGTGGTGGCTTCATATTATGGATTGCTGCAATCTTTTCCGGGTTGGACTCAAGCCCTCGCTCGGAGACCATGAATCCGAGTAACTTCCCTGCTGGTACACCAAAAACACATTTTTCCGGGTTCAACTTGATGGTGTACGCTCGGAGGCTCTGAAAGGTTTCAGCCAAATCTGCTAACAAACTGCTTCCTTCAGCCGACTTGATTACAATATCGTCCACATATACTTCAACGTTTCTGCCGATTTGCCAAATCAAACAGTTTTGCATCATGCGTTGGTATGTGGCTCCGGCATTCTTAAGTCCAAATGGCATTGTGGTGTAACAGAAACAACCGAATGGAGTTATAAATGATGTTTTCAACTCGTCTCGTTCATATAGTCGGATTTGATGGTAACCCGAGTATGCATCGAGGAAACACAATCTCTCACACCCTGATGTGGAATCCACAATCTAGTCAATGCGAGGAAGGGGAAAATGGTCTTTTGGACAAACTTTATTGATATGACGGAAATCAACACAAGTTCTCCAAGTTTTATCTTTCTTCGGAACCATCACATGGTTAGTTAACCACTCGGAGTGGAAGATCTTCCTGATGAATCCGGCTGCCAACAATCTTGCTACTTCCTGTCCGATAGCTTTTATTTTTTCAGAAGAAAAACTCCTAAGGGACTCTTTAACTGGTCTTGCTTTTGGGTCAACATGCAACTTGTGCTCAGTCAACTCCCTTGGAATTCTAGGCATATCAGAGGGCTTCCATGCAAAGATATCCCAATTCTCACGGAGGAAGTTGATGAGCTCGAGTTCCTACTTAGGGTCCAAGTCGGTTGCAATGTTGGTGAACTTATCCTTATCATTAGGATGAATTTGCACCCTCTTGGTTTCCCCTGCTGACTCAAATGATGATACCTTCTTAGGCTGAAGCAACTCGGATGAATCAACAGCCTTCTTGTACTCGGCCAACTCAACCTCAGCCGTCTGCTGGTCTACAATCAATGATCCTTTCTACCACAGCTCTTCGGCTTGTTTATAATCTCCTAAGACAATGATGACACCATGTGGACCAGGAATTTTAATCTTCAGGTAAACATAACAAGTTATGGCCATAAATTTTGCATAGGCTGGTCTTCCGAGTAAAGCATGATATGCGCTTGGAAAGTCAACTACCTCAAATGTAATTTTCTCCTTCCGGAAGTTACTGATACGCGAGAGATGAAAATGGCTTCTCACCCTTCGTTGGTTACCCCAAGTGGAACGTGAGATGCAGTGTAGCGGCAAGTTTCCCTTGGTGAAGATACCAAGGTTGAGTATCGACCGGTAGGACTCCAAGGTCGACAAGTAGGTGGTAAAGCGAGCAACGCGCCGTTTAAAAAATTGCTCCCTTAACCTGGACCTGCACACACACAATTAACTTTGCTCCCAACGAAGTTCAGATAGGTTATCAATCTCTCCGGCCTTGTTGTTTACAAAGAATCAAACGCAAGGGATAATCATAATGATAATTGCGACTTGAAAGTAAAAGCAGGAAATAATTTGAGCGTGTAAATAGTGATGCGGATATGGATCGAAGTCCCATGATGTTCACTAGTGATGTCTCTCTCCCAAAATATGATTAAACTGCTATGCGGGGTAAACAAATCACAGCGGGGCAATTGACAGGATTAAAAACGCACCGCAATGCTAACTATGCTACAAAGAAAGGAAGAGGCTCAAAAGCATGGGCGGTACACCAAAATAAGTAGACCGAAATCCAACTGCATTTACTATTAATCATCCACCTCGAGATATCTATCCATAACATCTCGCTGGTATTAAGTTGCGAGCCCCACCCAAAGTGTAAACCCAAAGCAATAGACAACTGCATTAAAAGAACTTTGCGTAAAGTAAACAATCCTTGCAACCGCGGTTACAAGCATCGTTGTTCTCCCCCTTGTGGCAACAACACATCCCCTAGACTCATGTTTCTGTCACTCAAGCTAGTCATCAGGGGGCATGAACCCACAATCGAGCATACCGTTCCCTCTTGGAGTCACTACCTACTACTTGTCCAAAGCAATAAACAACAACGGAGAACATGCAAGAATTACTCAAGAACAACAATATAAAAGATAAGAACCAAATATATCACTCTATCACAAACTGAACATAGTCTCATAATCCATCAGATCCCAACAAACTCAGCATAGCAATAGCAGAAAGAATTACATATGTGCCTTGATCATGTAGGGAACCTCACAAGGTCTAATCCATGAAGAATAAAGAGGGGAAGAGAACATCACATAGCTACTGATCATGGACCCATGGTCCAAGGTAGACTACTCATGGATCTTCCAGGAAGCGTCCATGGTGGAGGAGAAGCTCCCGGAGGTAATTCCTCCCTCCGGCAGGGTGCCGGGAAGAGGTCTGCTGGCGCTCCCGATCATGGAAGCGCGGCGGCGGCGGAACAGAGGCGAGATCGCAAAAAGGGTTCTCTTTTCAGAAGAATCCCGTCACGGGGGCCCACCAACGGTCCAGGCGACCCCACCCTAGGGCGCGCCGGGAGGGCGCCTGGTGGTGGCCCTCTGGTCCCACTTTGGTGATTCCGGAAGCTTCCGGTACGCTGATTTTTATTGGATTTTTCCTGAATTTTTGGAGCACTTTTAATATGGGGAAAACCTGAAATAGAAAAACAGCAGAAAACAGGAACTAGCACGGGGGTGCACTAAGTAAATAGTTTAGTCCAAATATGATCAAAAGTGTATGAAAGTGTATCTAGATCATAGCAATATCACACAAAACATGCATGAAGCAAGTAGAAATTATAGATACATTTGGGATGTATCAACATCCCCAAGCTTAATTCCTGCTCGTCCTCGAGTAGGTAAATGATAACAAGCATAATTTCTGGGGTGACATGCTAATAACCATATAATAACTTTGAAAGTAAAGCAATCAAGGTATGTAATTCAATTCAAGTCATAACAAGCATGAGTCTATATTAGCATTGAAACAAGCAACATAAGAACATAAAGGTGCAAGAGCTCTCGCTTTCCGTGACTCGAATGTCTCTAGATGGTGTTTGCGGGCAAGAAGGGGGAGATGGGAATACGAGAGAAAAAAAATATTTGTTGAGAATTCAATCTACTAAAGTTTCACACATAGTCTTCTTTGGAATGTTATCTTGACTCGTCCCCAGACCACTAGCCAGGTACAAGTCAATTTGATCCACTACTTTTCGATATTTTGAGCACTCATGCAATGGATGAGCGTAAGCAGGAGAGTTGACACTTAGGATGGCAAAGAGAGAAATATGGTTTAGGAGGAAGACAAAAAGGGTGTGAAAGGCTCACATCAATGAGGATAATCATAGGCGAGATAAGGCCAAATGATAGATATGATGTGAGGAGTAGGGATTGCCATGCAACGGATGCACATATGAGCTAAGAAAAGCTCTCCAATGGAACTAGTGGGGGTGCATCCAACTTGCTCGCTCATGAAGACCTAGAGCTCATTTGAGGAGGCTCATCCTTGTAATATGCAAGCCAAGTTCTATAGTGTGAAGGTCCCCACATAGCTATATGCATATATGATCATCTCTATGGAGAACAAGGTATAAGAGGGAGTACGAGTGTGGATCTTTCAAAATGAATAATAGTGTTGTCCCCTTCTCTCTCTTTTATTTATTTTTCTATTTTTTCTATTTTTTGTATTTTTTTGGTGGCCTCAATGGCTCTTTCTATTTAACTCTCATTTGTCCTCTTTGGGATGTTTTAATTTGTCCTCTTTGGGATCTTTTCCTCACTTAAGGGGAACACTCTATTTTACAAGAAGGTATAGAAGATCTTTCATACTTTACAAGGTACTCAACATAAAGAAGATGTAGCTATCATGATGTATGCAAATGTATGCCTCTGCCAATGTAGCAGGAACATGTATGACATGAAGATCAAATCATGAGAAGGTGGATGTCGCATGGCAATATATCTCGGAAAGGCTATGGAAGTGCAATTATAGGTAGGTATGGTGGCTGTTTTGAGGAAAGATATAAGGAGGTTTATCATGACAGAGCGTATCATGCCAAGGGTTTGGATGCACCGGTGAGGTGGACTCCAACTCTCGGAGTGAGAAGAGGGCAATGCGCGGTACCAAGAGGCTAGCAACTATGAGGAGGTGGAAGTGTCAACTTTCAATACTTACATTAGTTCGAAGAACTCATGCACTTATTATCGGTAACTCTCAATCTAACAAGGAGGTTCACAAAGAGACAAGTACCCCAAGGAGGAGTGTATGGGGGTTTGGTTATCCTTGCGCATCCTCGACTCATGGTACGTGAGTGTACTCTAATATTCGATCCCTCCAAAGATTAGTGATTCATATAGTAGCTATAGTTCTCAACTAGTTTTTGTAGGTTTTGAAAATAAGCACAGATTGCCCAAAATACGACAACTATCACTTATAGGCTAGATCTCTTGACACCAAAAGTTCAAACATTACTCACAACAATACCTCAAAACTATTGCAAGTTAATACTACAATTGAATAGCAACCTCAATTACCTATTTCAAGACAAGACACAACTCACTGCAACAACCAACTCTCTTAACAAGATAAACATGAAAACTAAAGAGAGTTCCATCAACAAACTAAACAAAAGCTAAAGCTCTTGAAAAGGCTAAACATGAAAACTAAGAGCTAAACATGGCAGCTGCTGCGAAAAGATAAAGAACACACAACAAAAGAAAGATAAGCATGAAATCCTATGATGTGTTCTAGTTTGAAGTGGAGCGTGTTTCTCTCCCACACAAAGTAAGTTGGGTTATAACTTGTTATGAACAACAAACAAAGCTACATAAAACTAAAAAGGAAACCTAAGAGCGAGACGCTCCAAGAATAGCACATAACGCATGAAGTGATAAAAATATAGTGAGACGGAGGACGAACTGGTGATTGTTGATGGAGAAGGGGATGCATGGGTGCATCCCCAAGCATAGACGCTTGAGTCTCCTTGAATATCCGTTGGGGATGCATGGGGGCATCCCCAAGCTTGAGCGTTTGAAACTCCCGGATCTTCTTTCATCATCTTCCCTCGCACACTTGAAAACTCCCTTCATACATAACTCATCATAAGTTGATTAGAGCGGTTAGTACCCTTAATAAAATAATTTTTTCTCCACTGGAAATAAAGATATTCTTGAAGATCTACTGTTTCTCAAGATTGCCAAAAAGTTTTTGCAAAGAAATAACAAGATTAAGGTTTGAAAAAGTAAGGAAAGGCAAAACGTGGCAGAATCTGTGAAAAACAGAACAACAAGTAGTAAATAATTTTTTCGGGGTACTTATGCAACTCAAATAAAAAAAAACTCAGAAAAGACACTCGAAATACAATTGTATGGAGCACGCTGTCAAAAAATTCAGATAAAAAATATGATCTGGTGATTTTAGGCTAATTTTTTCGTCCAAGGACAGAATCTGTTTTCTGGACAGCATGTCACAACTTTTGAACTTTCTTGCAATCGGAGGCTAAACTTGGCACAAATCTTGAAAATAAAGATATAATGATGTTGCTACAGTAGTAACAATCATCAAGACCACTAAAAATAGAAGTAAAATATCTTGGGTTGCCTCCCAACAAGCGCTTTCTTTTACGCCTTTAAGCTAGGTATAAAGCAAAAAAGAAGAATCAAAGGTCCCCGAGATCATCGGAGTCATAAAAACCTTCGAATTGATTTTCAACAAGTTCATTATTATTTTTCCTAGGGAAGAGGTACTTACCTTTCGCTTTTCCACGTAAGCATATGTGCCCCTTACCAATATCAATGAAGCCTTTCATAGCTCGGAGGAAGTCCCTTCCAAGCACGATGTTACTTTGATTTGGCTCCATGACGAAGAAATCCATCGTTGCAACCCTTTTAAGGAATGTAACTTGGACTTCTTTTACCTTTCCTTTAATATCTGAAATATCTCCATTAGCATGTTCATGATAAGATGACAAATTATCCATGTCTAGTTTTAAAAAATCATAAAATATTTTTGGCATTATAGAAACCATGGATACAATATCACCAAAAGCAAGGAAGTATTGGTTAGAGATGCTAATCCTAACAAAAGGCTCCCAATCATCATCTATCTCCAACATTTCTTTCTTGTTGGACTTAAGTTCCTCTACTTTCCTCAAATCTATAGCATCCATCCTCTTTTCAATAGTGACAAGTCTATCTATAACAGTATCAAAACTACGATCATAAACAAAATAACTAGATAGACCATGCAAAAATATCAAGAGCTCTAGCTTCGTCACACTCTAAAAAGTCTCCTTCAGCCATAATATCAAGAGAGTGTTTACACCCCTTAAAAGACCATGGTAAAAATTTCTAAGCACAATTTATAGGTATCCAAGGCATAATTCTTTTATGTGCTTCAGAAATTCTGTCCCATGCCTTCTTCATATTCTCTCCATCCCTTTGATGGAAATCTAGAACTTCCGATTCCCTCAAAGCACCAAGTCCTAACATGCTTAACTAAACAACAAGGAATTCTGAAAGCAAGGTAAATAATTTTTTTGTGATCTTCGATAAAGGACACTAAGATAAAAACTGGAAGGTAAACTAACAACACTAAAAAGCAAAGGTAAAAGTGCAACTCCCCTATCTTGATGATTGGAGTCCCCGGCAACGGCGCCAGAAATTTTCTTGATACGCGAGAGATGATAATGGCTTCTCGCCCTTCGTTGGTTACCCCAAGTGGAAGGTGAGATGCAGCGTAGCGGCAAGTTTCCCTTGGTGAAGATACCAAGGTTGAGTATCGACCAGTAGGACTCCAATGTCGACAAGTAGGTCGTGAAGCGAGCAACACGCCATTTGAGATATTTCTCCCTTAACCTGGACCTGTACACATACAAGTAACTTTGCTCCCAACGAAGTTTAAAGAGGTTGTCAATCTCTCCGGCCTTGTTGTTTACAAGGATCGAACGCAAGGGATAATGATAATTGCGACTGGAAAGTGAAAGAAGGAAATAATTTGAGCGTGTAAACAGTGATGAGGATATGGACCGAAGTCCCATGATGTATACTAGTGATTTCTCTATCCCGAAAGACGATAAAACTGCTAAACAAATCACAACTTGGCAATTGCAAGGATTAAAAATGCACCGCAATGCTAACTATGCTACAAAGAAAGGAAGAGGATCAAAAGCATGGGCGGTACGCCAAAATAAGTAGACCGAAATCCAACTGCATCTACTACTAATCATCCACCTTGAGATATCTATCCAGAACATCTCGCCGGTATTAAGTTGCGAGCCCCACCCAAAGTGTAAACCCAAAGCAACAGACAACTGCATTAAAAGAACTTTGTGTAAAGTAAACAATCCGTGCAATCGCGGTTACAAGCACCGTTGTTTTGCCCCTTGTGGCAACAACACATCCCCTAGGCTCATGTTTCTATTACTCAAGCTAGTCATTAGGGGGCATGAACCCACAATCGAGCATAACGTTCCCTCTTGGAGTCACTACCTACTACTTGGACAAAGGAATAAACAACAATGGAGAACATGCAAGAATTACTCAAGAACGACAATATAAAAGATAAGAACCAAATATATTACTCTATCACAAACTGAACATAGTCTCATAATCCATCAGATCCCAAGAAACTCAGCATAGCAACAGCAGAAAGAATTACATATATGCCTTGATCATGTAGGGCAGCTCACAAGGTCTAATTCATGAAGAACAAATAAGGGAGGAGAACATCACATAGCTACTGATCATGGACCCATGGTCCAAGGTAGACTACTCACGGATCATCCGGTAAGCGTCCATGGTGGAGGAGAAGCTCCCGGAGGTCAATCCTCTCTCCGAAAGGGTGCCGAGAAGAGGTCTGATGGCGCTCCCGATCTTGTAAGCGCGACGGCGGCGGAACAGAGGCGGGATCGCTAAAAAGGGTTCTCTTTTAGGAAGAATCCCATCACGGAGAATATATAGGCAAAGGGGGGCATCCAGGGGGCCACCAGGGGTCCAGTAGGACCCCTGGCGCGGCCCCACCCTAGGGCGCGCCGGGAGGGCGTCTGGGCGCCTCGTGGTGGCCCTCTGGCCCCACTTTGGTGATTCCGGAAGCTTCCGGTACGCTGATTTTTTATTGGATTTTTCACGAATTTTTGGCGCACTTTTAATATGGGGGAAACCTGAAGTAGAAAAACAACAGAAAACAGGAACTGGGAATGGGGTGCACTGAGTTAATAGGTTAGTCCAAATATGATCAAAAGTGTATGAAAGTGTATCTAGATCATAGCAATATCACACAAAACATGCATGGATCAAGCAGAAATTATAGATACATTTGGGATGTATCAGTTGTGAAGTTTGGACAGCGGGATATTCATGCTCTTCAAGGTGCTAGCATATAAAATGTTTATACCACTACCTCCATCCATTAGGACATTTCTTAATCTGAAATTTCCATTGCCTGTTTCGACCAGCGGATCAATAATCAAAGCATGCCTTACTGGATGAGGAATATGAGGAGGGTGATCCGACTGGTCAACTGTGATCGGGGTGTCCGCCCATTTCATGTAACTCAGAACTATTGGGGCCGCCGAGTAGACTTCTCTGAATCGTATTTTCTCAAATTTTTTTATTCTCAACCGGCAAAAACAACTAACACGCCATCTTCTTGGGGGTAGCCATCACTATCCAGGTCCGAGTTGGCTGCCTTCTTCTTACCAGCTTCTTTGTCTTGCTGAGGTCTGGCCTTCGCATTCTGAGCCGCCCTTCTGATTAGACAACACTGCCGAGCTGTATGCTTTGGGAGGATCAACTTTCCCTCAGCATCTCGGGTCGTGTGTAGAGGGCAGGGCTGATCTAAGACATCATGATCATTCGTTGGCTTCTTCTGGCGAGGCTGCCATTCCTTCCTTGGCTGCATTCTTCCATGAATCCCCGAGGCATTAGCTGCTGCTACTAGCTCGGCATCTTTTGGAGCATCTTCTGCCTTTTGCTTATTGTTGCCGCCAGCCTTTGGCTTGGGGTTTGGTGCCGAGTTGCTGCCTCCACCTCGGTGCTGCTGGTTCTTTTGACGGATCTCCTCTTCACCATTGGCATATTTGTTCACAATTTCCATCAATCTCCCAAGTGAAGTAACATGGGGAGATCTTGCTAACTTGAGGCTCAATTCTTTGTACTTAACTCCTTGCTTAAAGGCGTGGATGTCTTGGAACTCGGAGACTCCTTCTATCGAGTTATGAAGTGTAATCCACCTCTGGATGTAATCTCGAGTAGACTCGGTGTTTCCTTGAACACATAGCTGTAACTCGGTCAAACCTCCAGGCCGCTTATAAGTTCCTTCAAATTTTTTAACGAAAACTCTTTCCAAATCCTCCCAAATCCAAATACTGTTGGGGGAGTTGATTTAACCATGTTCGAGCTGAACCATCCAGCATCAAAGGGAGGTGCATCATAGCTATCTCATCTCTTCCACCTCCTATCTGTACTGCTATTCTGTAATCATCCAACCATGTATGTGGCTTGGCATCTCCTCGGTACTTGTCCACCCCCTGTGCTATTCGGAAGTGAGGAGGAATTGTAGTGGAGCGAATCCTTTCACTGAAACAGACTGGCCATGTAGCCATTGAAGGACGAGGTTGATCTTGCCGATGGGACCTAGCACGATCCACTCGGCTCCGAAACAAATAATTGCGAGCATCATCGTCAACATCGGTATATCGGTCACCTTGATGACCAGCTCGGAGTTGATGGAACTCTTCTCTTCGCGGGGAGCCTCTGTCCAACCTGTGAGCCCCAAAATCCTCGTGTCCCCGAGATTCCATACGCCGGTATTGATCATGGCGATATCCTTCTCAAGGATCATTCCTGTGCCGAGGTGAGATGTTCCTATTTATCCAAGTACCACCATAAGGTGTATGAACTGACTGTGATGTTCCAGCGGGAGGGGCCTGAGAATGGACACGCTGCAGTGATTGACTAACCACAGCGTTTTGCTCCATTGCTGTCTGCAACAGAAATGCCAAATGCTGAATTCCTTCTGTTGCTGACCCGCTAGGTTGCAAAGAGATTGGGAGTTGCTGCTATGAGGTTTTCCATCGGGGTATCCAGTGCTCGAAAAGGTTCTCCTTCTCCCTGGCCTCGCAATTGCCGACTGGTTCTACTTTGCTTGAGACGAGCAACCTCTCGGGCTTGACGCTCTAGGGTATTTTCCAACTCGGCCAAGCGTTCTTGCTCAGCAAGGTTGGTTAATCTGGCTGCTTCTAGACACCGCCCTTCTGGAGTATCTGTGTCAATGGGAGTGTGCATCAGCCGCTTTGCTGCCTCTGCGCTTTCTTGTTCTTCCCGAGTAAGCGGTCGGGGTTGCCGGCTCGTCCCTCCGAGTTCCAATCTCTGAAACGCCGATGTACGCCGACCCGGTTTGCGATTATTGCCCCCGGGCGGGCTATTAGCTTCATTCCGAGCTGCATCAGCCCTGACTGGTGATGGTTGTGGTGGTGGTGTTTCAGCCATACGAACTTCTGCAACCGCGATTGGAGCGCCACTGCTGCCTTCTTGTTTCACATCAGGCTTTGGATCAGACGTCTGCATGCCTTCATCTTCGACCGAGTTGAAGAGATGCAAAATGGACGCCACTGTACCTTCTCTTGCTATCAATTCGTCAAGGGCGCGCTATGCCGACTCCACCGAGTCAATGACTGCCACCTGCTGCACCGTCACTTGCTTGTTGCGATGGGAACGCTTGGACGGCCTGAATGCTTCTTCTTGCGATAGACGGATAAAGGAGCCGATGCCTTTTGCTGAGCAGGCAATTGGAGGCGTAAAGCCCCCCAACTCATCAACTCGGAAAATGGACGCTGCCTCTTGAAGGCAACAATTGTGCTTGGAGCGGCGCGTCCACTAACCAAGCAGAATCATCGGCCACAAAGGCCAACGATCCGAAGAAAAACATCTCGCCGTGGACGAGCTCGGGGCCGCGGATCGATGCGGAAGACAAAGAGGAAACCATCTCTGGGATTGCTGATCAACTCATCCCCACGGTAGGCGCCAACTATCGTGGATATGATCCTGACAATAGATATAGGGGTATGATTGGAGCCATATAGATCTGTACGCAGAGAGGTTGACGCAAGGGGGATTATACAGGTTAGGCCTCTCCTTGGAGATAAAAACCTTACTCCTGTCCCAGGCTGACTCGGGTGTTCTTCTTGAGGATTTGAGAATAGTGTATGCGTAACCCTCCCCAGATCGAGGATGGAGGCTTATATAGAGTGCGCCTCCGACCCTTCAATGCCCTGGTAATGGGTTATAATTATATGCATAAACGCCTATACTTATTACAAGAAATTGACTACCCACTGCTGCTAATTAAGAAGGAGTAACGCCTTTGGCTTCAATGCTCCACGCCCATTGCCCTTCCTTCATTCTTCCGAGTAGTGAACAACTCGTTGATTCCCTCTTCCGAGTAACGGATTACTTGGAGCCAATCCACTCTCCGAGTAACTGATTACTCGGAAACTATCTCTTCTTCCGAGTAACGGATTACTCGGAGACCATCTCTTCTTCCGAGTAACGGGTTACTCGAAGAAGTTGTGACCTATGTCCCTGTGTTTTATTAAACTATTTATGATTCGGTAATTTTATTTCTTTTCTTAGGTATTCTTGGGAGATCACGATCCTAAGGGTACCCCTTGATTCCTTATGCTTAAGGGTATACCTTTGGTATGACCACGACAACATCTGCTAGCTACTGACCATGGAACCATCGTCCAAGGGGGACTACTCACAGCGCATCCCGGAGGCGATCATGGTGATGGAGGAGCCTCCGGAGATCAATCCTTCCTCTTCCAGGGTGTCGGGACATGAAATTCTTCTGATCTCGATCTCGGGATCGCGGCAGCTGCGGAACAGTAGGGATTTTTGCGATCAAAAGTCCTCCCTGAGGGTTTTCGAAGTACGGGGTAAATATAGGCCAAAGGTGGGCATCGGGGGTGGCCCCACCCCTCCAGGCGACCAGACGGCGCGCCTTGATTTTTCACCTGTTTTCTGTTGGGGATCGGCGCAGAAAACAAAAAAATTCCTACCTACGAGTCCCGAACCCAAGATCTATGCTAGCTGATGTATGTAACGGAAGGAAACGGTGTTCATACCTTTGAAGACCGAAAGAGGGAAACGTTCCTCGAACGTGGTTGGCGTAGACTCTGATCCTACGACCTCCCTGTCGTGTTGAAGAACCTCCGACGATGAAGTAGCACCACACGTGTAGTGCCTCGCGGGATTACACACATACGGTGCAACCGACGTCCCTCCGGGCTCCGAATCAGAAGAGCAGCGCAAAGAAGATTGATCCGGATCCCGATTCCGGCAGCGCGACGGCGTCCGGATGATGGTGAAACCCCCAACCAGGTTCAAAATCCAAACCAGGGGAGTCCGCTCTAGGTCGGAGAGAGAGAGAGAGAGAAACTCAATGTTATGTTGAAAAAGGCACCCCACCCCTCCTTATATAGGCCAAGGAGGGGCTCCACCCCTCTCCTTCCCCCATGTGGGACTAAACCCCCAAGGGGGGGAGTGGTGCGGCTAGGAGGGGGGATGGGCCCCTCCCTTGGCGCCAAGCCCAAGGGGGGAGGCTCCCCCTTCCCCTCATGGGCCTTTTAAGGCCCAAATACCTTTTTACCTTTTTAATTAATTATTTAAATCAGTTTTAATATTTAATTCTATCAATTAAATAATAAAACATATTTAAACATTAATATATATTATTTTGAACCTTTCAAAATATCCGAAACAGCTTCCGGCACCTCTCGGTACATTTCCGGTGTTTTCTCTCTTTTCACCGATGATCCCGAATCAATCCTTAATGCATCGATTGCCCTTAAGTGTGACACCCTACGGTCCGGGAAACAGTAGACATGATCGAGACACTCTCTGACCAATGACCATCATGTGGGATCTGGTTACAATCCTTGATGTGCCCCTACGCTTCCATCGAATAAACTTCATCGTTGTTGAACCGTTAACAATATGACTTGATCACTTTGTGCTTCGGTACTATGTTTGTCCGAGGTATGATCGTCGGTATCCAATACCTAGTTCTTCCTCGTCTCCGACATAACATGTTTACTCGTCTGTGAATATTACATCTCTTGTGACCTAGTCACTTGGTTGCAAGCTATTGATGCAACACCACCGAGTGGGCCCAGAGTACCTATCCGTCACTCGGATTGACAAATCCCGCTCTGATCTATTTCATACTCCTCAACATATCTACTTCGGAATACCCAAGATACACCTTTTCAGTTACCATGTTTCAGTGTAACGGTTAATGCACTCAAAGAATCCTAATAGATAGCAATTATGTATGATCATCACGGTCTAAGGATTTAGTCACTATGTTATTAAGTCATCGCAATGCTGAACTTATGTGACTTGATCACACTGCAATGCTTAAGGTGGGTGTGTGTCCATCACATCATTCTCCTAATGATATGACCTCATTGTCAATAGACTATTATGTTCTCATGATCAGGAAACCTTGATCATCAATTGCCCAATAAGCTAGTTTGCCTGAGTTTAACTAGGGACCAGGTTGTTATATATGATATGTGTATTAATGTTTCCGCTTAATACAGTTCTAGCACAATATATAACGTATTATGAAAAAACAGACATGTGACAAAAATCTTTATTAATTTGCCTCTAGGGCACATATCCAACAGTCTCCCACTTGCACTAGAGTACAAATTACACTAGTTTACATCAGGTATGTATCTAACACTAATAGTCTCTCGGTGTTGTTCAAACTTGGCTTGTGGAAGAGGTTTAGTCATTGGGTCTGACGGATTCAGATCCGTATGTATTTTGCAAATCCTAGTATGACCATCCTTGACGTAGTCCCGCGTCACATGGAAACACCGGAGAATATGCTTGGCTGTAGAGTGAGTCCTCGGCTCCCTTGCGTTAGCAATGGCACCCGTATTGTCGCAATAAATGCTAACAGGGTCAGTGCAACTAGAGAATACGCCAAGCTCGATGACGAACTTCTTCAGCCAATGCGCTTCATTTGACGCTTCGCAAGCGGCAATATACTCCGACTCCATCGTAGATTGGGCGACGACTGACTGCTTGCCGCTCCTCCATCTAATCGCACCACCATTCAACATAAACACATATCCCGTCTGGGATTTTGAGTCATCGGGATCAGTGCCAAGACTGGCATCGACGTAACCTGTTACGGCGAGCTCTTCTTCACATCCTCCATAGACAAGAACCAGATCCTTAGTTCTTCGTAAGTACTTAAGGACTTTCTTCACTGCAATCCAATGATCCATTCCAGGATTACTTTCGAAACGATTAGTCAGACTAACCGCCAGGGCCACATCTGGTCGAGTACACAGCATAGCATACATGGTAGAACCTATGGCTGACGCATAGGGATTTGAGGACATTTCTTCCCTTTCTTTTGCTCTTGCTGGGCATTGAGTCACACTCAATTTACTTCCTTTCATAACGGGAAAGAGGCCTCTCTTGGCGTTATCCATATTGAACCTCTTCAATATCTTCTCAAGGTAAGTTCTCTGACTCAATGCTAATAGGCGTCTTGATCTATCTCTATAGATTTTAATGCCTAATATGTATGCAGCTTCACCTAGGTCCTTCATGTAAAATTGTCCATTCAAATATTCCTTTACCCCCTCTAGAAATTTCACATCATTCCCTATCAATAATATGTCATCCACATATAGTACTAGGAATGCCACAGAGCTCCCACTCGCTTTATTATAAACACAGAATTCTTCTTCATTTTGAACAAATCCAAAAGCTTTGATCACCTCATCAAAACGAAGATTCCAACTCCGAGATGCTTGCTTCGACCCATAAATGGACCGTTGAAGTTTGCATACCTTACCAGCGTCCTTAGGATCAATAAAACCTTCCGGTTGTACCATATACAACTCTTCCTCAATGTTGCCATTTAGGAACGCGGTTTTCACATCCATCTGCCATATTTCATAATCGTAATAGGCAGCAATTGCTAGCAATATCCGGATAGACTTTAGCATCGCTACGGGAGAGAAAGTCTCCTCGTAATCAACTCCTTGAATTTGTCGGAAACCTTTTGCGACAAGTCGAGCTTTATAGACATATACGTTTCCGTCTGCGTCAGTCTTTTTCTTGAATATCCACTTATTCTCGACGGCCTTTCAGTCCTCAGGAATATCCACCAAAGTCCATACTTTGTTGGCATACATGGAGTCTATCTCGGATTTCATGGCTTCCAGCCATTTCTCGGACTCGGGTCCCCCCATTGCTTCTTTGTAGTTCGCAGGTTCGTCAAGTTCATTTAACATGACTGCATTGACAAGTTGCCCATAAAACTGAGTTTTTACTCGGGCTCTTGATGACCTGCGGGGTACAATAGGATCCTCTTCATCTTGATCATGATCATCATGTATGTCACGATCGTTATGAATATCATGATGACCGTTCTCTTCAGCTCCCACTACGGAAGATGGTTCCGGAACAACTTCCCTTTCCATTTCTTCCACTTGGAGTGATTGGTCAATCATCTCGTTGAGGTCTATTTTCCTCCCACTCAATTCTTTCGAAAGAAACTCTTTCTCAAGAAAGCATCCAGTCTTGGCGACAAACGTTTTTCCCTCAGACTGGTTGTAGAAGGTGTATCCAACGGTTTCCCTTGGATATCCCACAAAGATGCACTTATCCGCTTTTGATTCGAGTTTGTCAGGCTGAAGTTTCCTAACATAATCCTCACAACCCCAAATCTTCAAGTGAGACAACTTTGGTTTCTTGCCATGCCATTCCTCAAATGGTGTTGTCTTTACGGATTTGGACGGTGCCCTATTAAGAATTTAAGCGGCAGTTTCTAATGCATACCCCCAGAATGACACAGGTAAGTCGGTATGAGACATCATCGATCGTACGCTATCCAATAGAGTTCGATTACGTCACTCAGAAACACCGTTACACTAAGGTGTTCCTGCCGGCGTAAGTTGTGGTACGATGCCACAAGTCTTAAGATGATCGCCAAACTCGTGACTTAAATACTCGCCTCCTCGATCGGATCGAAGGTGCTTGATTTTCTTCCCGAGTTGATTCTCGACCTCACTCTAAAATTCCTTTAACCTTTCAAAGGTTTCAGACTTATGTTTCATTAAGTAGATATACCCATATCTGCTTAAGTCATCTGTGAAGGTCACGAAGTAACGAAGACCATTGCGTGTGGGTACGTTCATAGGTCCACATACATCTGAATGTATGATCCCTAACAAGTCTTCCGCACGCTCCATTGTTCCATTGAATGGAGTCCTTGTCATCTTGCCCAAAAGGCATGGTTCACATGTGTCAAGGGATCCAAAATCCAATGACTCCAGAAGTCCATCATCATGAAGCTTCTTCATGCGCTTTTCACCAATATGACCAAGTCGACAATGCCACATCGTCATGTGTTCTTCGCCACTAGGTTTTAATCTTTTGGCCTCTACGTTATCAATATGAAGTATATCACAATCGAGATTAAGAATGAATAAGCCATTTTTCTCCGGGGCGTGAACATAAAACACATCATCCTTATAAATCGCACAACCAATTGTATCTGACTTAAAGGAATAGTGGTCTCGCTTCAAGCAAGAACCACTAACGATGTTCACACTCAATGCGGGTACATAGTAGCACTTATTCAAAATCAAAACTAATCCCGAAGGGAGACTAAGATGCTTCGTGCCGACCGCCACCACTTCAATCCGGCAGCCGTTTCCCACGCGCATCGTCACTTCATCTTTCATCAAGCGTCGCCTATTCCGTAGCCCCTGAGAGGAGTTAGAAATATGAGCAACAGATCCTGTATCAAATATCCATGATTTGTTCCCAGCGCTTGTTAAGAAAAGATCAATAACGTGTATATCAAATATACCTTTGTCTCTTCTGACAATCTTGCCAGCCTTCTTATCCTCTAGGTACTTGGGGCAGTTGCGTTTCCAGTGACCATCACCCTTGCAGTAGAAGCACTCAACGCCGGGCTTGGGTCCAGGTTTGGGTGCCTTACGAGGAGTGACAACTGGCTTGTCACCCTTCTTCGGGCTTCCCTTATTTCCCTTCTCCTTCTTGCCAGACTTCTTGAATTCAACGGTCTTGTTGACCATGAATACATCATGCTCCTTGTTGATCTCAACCTCAGCAGTTTTCAGCATGGCGAACAACTCAGAAGGGGTCTTAGTCATCCCATGCATGTTGTAGTTCAACACAAAGCCTTTGTAGCTAGGGGGCAGCGACTGCAGCACCCTATCAATAGCAACTTCATCTGGAATATGACATTCCAGAGCATTCAAGCGTTGAATGTAGCCAGACATCTTGACCACGTGCTCACTAACACTGCTATGCTCATCCATATTTGCTGAGAATAAAGCTTCAGAAGCCTCATAACGTTCAGCCCTGGCTTGGGGTGCAAAGACGGCCTTGAGGTCGGTTTATCTCATATGCACCCATCCTCTCAAAGCGTTTCTGCAGCTCAACCTCCATGGAGTAAAGCATTCCACTCTGGACAAGGTTGTAATCATCCGTCTTGGAGAGGTAGACATTATTCTCATCCTGACTAGCGTCTGCTGGTGGTTCGTCACCTAACGCGGCCTCTAGTACGTATGCCATCTTGAGGGGAACGAGGAGAATCCTCAGAGTGCAGAACCAGTTGGTGAAGTTTGACCCATCGGTTTTCAGTTTGTCTTTTCTAGGAATGACCCTAAGTTGAATGAGGGGCGAGGTGCAGCCATCTACAATGGTTATTTGCAAAACACATATTTAGACTTTGCTCCTAATTGGAGTTCAATTTTAATTAATTCTAAAACTCCCACTTAGTTAAACATCTCTCCAAATTTACTAAGTGATTAACATAATCCTAGTTTGAATGATCGTCCTCGAATATCACACGGCCGACGACACATCTCCCTAGGTAGGCCATCATGCCAATCATATCCGTTATATGACTCATGCTTAACCTTTCGGTCATCCGTATCCCAAGCTCATATCTACATATGTCAAGCCTGCCAGTCGAACCTTAGTGTATGGTTGTTCAGCAAGGCCATATCTGCATATGCTAGGCTTGCCAAACCCAACCTCATGCGATCGCTAATGTATGTATGACACCCGATCGTTGCGGCCTGCCTATCATAAAGATATCTTTCCAGGCGATGCCCACTAAGGGAGAATACAATCATGGTATTGAGAGAGATTATCCTATCATGCTACCGTCGCATATCTAGCATATTAGCAAGACAGGAAGTAAAACTGTAAATCATACAAGCTATGATCCCCCCCTTACATGAAAATTAAAGTTAAAACGCCTTCTACTTTATCTTTTGCAAGTTTTACGTGGCTGCTAAGGGGTTTCGAGAGAGAACTGCTTTCTATCCTGCGAAAACAACCCACAACATCAATCCTGCAATCGTCTCTATTACACCCCTGTCGGGGCCCTCTGTTGCAAACGTCTTCGCATCGCTAATGTTAGAGAGACAGACACCCCCCCCCAGCCACTTATGTGGTACAAGCCATATGTCAAGCGTGGAACCAGTCTCGCGTAAACGCGTAAGGTCGGTCGGGCCGCTTCATCAGGACATTGCCGCAACGCTAAACGAGTACACGTGGGAGGGTAACAATTTGGAGAATTGATGCCCACATCCTAGATGTGTTCTATCCATACAATACATCTACGCATAGCCTTGCTCATGATACCACTGTTGGGGATCGGCGCAGAAAACAAAAAATTTCCTACCTACGAGTCCCGAACCCAAGATCTATGCTATGCTGATGTATGTAACGGAAGGAATCGGTGTTCATACCTTTGAAGACCGAAAGAGGGAAACGTTCCTCGAACGTGGTTGGCGTAGACTCTGATCCTACGACCTCCCTATCGTGTTGAAGAACCTCCGACGATGAAGTAGCACCACACGTGTAGTGCCTCGCGGGATTACACACGTACGGTGCAACGGACGTCCCTCCGGGCTCCGAACCAGAAGAGCAGTGGAAAGAAGATTGATCCGGATCCCGATTCCGGCAGCGCGACGGCGTCCGGATGATGGTAAAACCCCCAACGAGGTGCAAACTCCAGACCAGGGGAGTCCGCTCTAGGTCGGAGAAAGAGAGAGAGAGAAAAAAACTCAATGTTATGTTGAAAAAGGCACCCCCACCCCTCCTTATATAGGCCAAGGAGGGGCTCCACCCCTCTCCTTCCCCCATGTGGGACTAAACCCCCAAGGGGGGGAGTGGTGCGGCTAGGAGGGGGGATGGGCCCCTCCCTTGGCGCCAAGCCCAAGGGGGGAGGCTCCCCCTTCCCCTCATGGGCCTTTTAAGGCCCAAATACCTTTTTACCTTTTTAATTAATTATTTAAATCAGTTTTAATATTTAATTCTATCAATTAAATAATAAAACATATTTAAACATTAATATATATTATTTTGAACCTTTCAAAATATCCGAAACAGCTTCCGGCACCTCTCGGTACATTTCCGGTGTTTTCTCTCTTTTCACCGATGATCCCGAATCAATCCTTAATGCATCGATTGCCCTTAAGTGTGACACCCTACGGTCCGGGAAACAGTAGACATGATCGAGACACTCTCTGACCAATGACCATCATGTGGGATCTGGTTACAATCCTTGATGTGCCCCTACGCTTCCATCGAATAAACTTCATCGTTGTTGAACCGTTAACAATATGACTTGATCACTTTGTGCTTCGGTACTATGTTTGTCCGAGGTATGATCGTCGGTATCCAATACCTAGTTCTTCCTCGTCTCCGACATAACATGTTTGTGAATATTACATCTCTTGTGACCTAGTCACTTGGTTGCAAGCTATTGATGCAACACCACCGAGTGGGCCCAGAGTACCTATCCGTCACTCGGATTGACAAATCCCGCTCTGATCTATTTCATACTCCTCAACATATCTACTTCGGAATACCCAAGATACACCTTTTCAGTTACCATGTTTCAGTGTAACGGTTAATGCACTCAAAGCATCCTAATAGATAGCAATTATGTATGATCATCACGGTCTAAGGATTTAGTCACTATGTTATTAAGTCATCGCAATGCTGAACTTATGTGACTTGATCACACTGCAATGCTTAAGGTGGGTGTGTGTCCATCACATCATTCTCTTAATGATATGACCTCATTGTCAATAGACTATTATGTTCTCATGATCAGGAAACCTTGATCATCAATTGCCCAATGAGCTAGTATGTCTGAGTTTAACTAGGGACCAGGTTGTTATATATCATACGTGTATTAATGTTTCCGCTTAATACAGTTCTAACACAATATATAACGTATTATGAACAAACAGATATGTGACAAGTATCTTTATTAATTTGCCTCTAGGGCACATATCCAACATTTTCTGCATTGCACGAACAAAAACAGACAGAAACTGGCACTGTGAATTAGGTTAGTAGGTTAGTCTCGAATATGTTGTAAATGATATGAAAGTGCATCAAAACATATAGCAATATCACAAAAGCGGCATGGATCAAGCAAAAATTATGGATATGTTTGTGACGTATCACTTACCGTCAAGCTTTTATAGTTGTGCACAGCAAGGAGGTGATGTCGTGTGAGGCCATATGAGAAACCATCACATGGTTCCGAGTGATTATCCGTTCCATTAATGGGGCGAGTGGTTGGCGTTCACGTCAACCCCTCATTGGTGATTCTTTGTGTTGATGCTGTGTGTATGGTCAAGGGGGATCTTCAAGACCCAATCATGGCACAAGGAGGAAGAAGATGCAATTCCCTTCATCACAAGCGGTTGATGATGGAGCTTGTTGCAAACAGGGTTTCCACAACCTTCATATTTAGAGGCCACCAACCATTTTTGAAGCAAGCTCCATAATATATATCATGACGCATATGATAACTACATTAGAGTGTATTTGTATGTACAATTATTATAACAACGATCAATGGTCATGCTAAAGTTTTTAATTAAAACGAATTCTATTAAAGTTGCTCTTGCTCTCTGCATGTTCTTTTTTAAAACATATATTTGTATTCAAATCACAACATAATACAAGGTCTTTGATCCATATAAGCACACCCTAACACACGCATAAAGAACCATGATAACAAAGAGCACACCAACAAACAGTAAAACACTAAGATCTTCGGAGCTCTATGTCATCATCTCGTAACCTTGCGAAGAGACCCATACAACACAAGATTCTGCAATCAGACTCAAGAAGGTCATCGTGTTCAACCATGGCATAATCGCTGCCATGCTGCTCCCATTTTCTTCGACCTGGCATCTAGAAGAAAAGAACACACATATGCACCCAATACATCTACACTAGTTGTCGCCATCTATGACTTTGAGTACCGCTATATGTGTCTCTTCCAGATGGAAGAGAACTAGGATCCGGTTCCAGCATCGTGTCTGGGAAAATCGGGCAAAGCAAGACATCTTTCCAGCAGCATTTTAAAGAAGGAAGAAGAAGAGTAGTAGAAAATCGTTCCGACGAGGAAGAAGAAGAATCTCCGTCTCCACACAACCACGACCCATCCGAGGACCAACAACAAGCCCAAGAGCCAGTGTCGGTCGACCTCCAAACATCATAGCCCACGAGCTCGATGAGATCCGAGGATCCTCCATCCCGCTGATTCCTAGACAAAAGCAAAATCTTCGCCTAACCGTGAACAAAACCCGAAAAAATGTATTCAAACGCGATGCCACCACAACGATCTCAGCAACGACTACTTAAACCCCTAACCCTACGGAGAACCCACACAATGCTCAGATCCGAGGTTTCCCCTCCCTTCTGTCGCCGAAGCATCAGGTAAAGGAAGAGGGAACCAGCGGCAATACCGACGACTCGCACAGGAAGCCCGCTCCATCCCCGATCCCCTCCTGATTAGCCTGGAACCGCTCTTCCCACATATTGGTCACTCTCTGCATGTCCAGTTACATATTAGACGCACCACATATGAAAAGGGAACAAATCTCACATCATACAACCTACGAGAGTCGGCAAGATGCTCATAGAGGTAAAATGTGCGTGTGTGCATTTATAGGAATAATATAATCGTGGTGTATGTAAGTGTCCGCGTTGTCTCTAAAAAAAACTACAAGAGCTGGCACACCACGTGCACATGTGCACGAGATACATTGATACACGTACGTTTGACAATCATATGAGCAAAATGATTAGCAGAGCTCAATTAGCCATAAACCAAACAGTCAGATTCAGGCCGAAATTCCCTGAAACTGAGAATGTGAACTTGCAAAATTAGGTTCGATCTCTGTAAATATATTTTCGGCAGGAATTTGGGACCGAGTCCAACTCGTTCGCAGGTGCAGGTACATTTTTAGAAAGCTCTTTATGTTAGTCTGCTATAAGGTGTGCAAACTACGACCTGGTAATCCATCTGATTTGCAATGGACCGTCTGCTCCGTTGATGCTCTTTATATCAGCGTATGTGCTGGAACAGACATTGGCCGACAACTTGGGCCAATTTAGATACCCTGTTTACGATTTATATCAACAAAGTCGTTGTATTATAGTGGTAAGTATTCCCGCCTGTCTCGCGGGTGACCCGGGTTCGATCCCCGTCAACGGTGTATTTTTCTATAAGTTTTTGATTTCGAGAATTACATGGAATTTACGGATCTCCAATGAAATGCTGCCATATTTGAGTGTGCGTGCTCTGCATCTTTGTCACGCATTTGCTCACGCCAGATATTCTCTTTAATAATGGTGCACATTAAGCTATTTTTGCCAGAATCTGTTTGCTTTGATGATTGGGACATTCTGGGCTCCAGAATCTGAATTTGGTGAAATAATGTGAGGTTCTTTTTCTCTCTTTAAGAACCATATTACTTTCTCCGTTCTTGAAAAGAAGGCATATAAAATAATGTAAAGTTTGATCAAGTTTATACAAAAAAACATCATCAACTACAATATCAATTTATATCACTAAATATACAATAGAATATATTTTCATATCATACATGGTGTGGTTGTGAATGTATTCCTACAAAATTGGTCAGTCTGTGTATTATTTGGCTTTAACCAAAATTTATACGTGTTTTTTTCAAACACGAAAAAATTAATATTTAGACTTCATAGTTTAATGAAAAAAAATCAAAGACTACGATAAGACAAACGGCTTTCTGGTAGAGTTGTCATCGCATGAACAGAAGAAGAAGCCCCGACGATCCCATTGTGGGAGCTGCTACGGCTGTTGAAATCCCCGCCTCCAGAGCTAGGGACTCCCTACCACCCGCATAGGAAGCCCCCCCCCCCACCACCACCGTAGTCGAGGTACTCGTCGACAATGGGGACTCCATACATGTTGACAACTGCTGGCTACACAAGGGGAAAAGAGCCTTCATCCTCCTCTCCATATACCCGTGTTTGATGTCTTCACCTCAACGCCAGTGAGCCACCATAAGCGTGGACTAGAGCAGGGGACAAGGATTTAGGCAGCACGATCTCCAATGAAATGCTGCCATATTTGAGTGTGCGTGCTCTGCATCTTTGTCACGCATTTGCTCACGCCAGATATTCTCTTTAATAATGGTGCACATTAAGCTATTTTTGCCAGAATCTGTTTGCTTTGATGATTGGGACATTCTGGGCTCCAGAATCTGAATTTGGTGAAATAATGTGAGGTTCTTTTTCTCTCTTTAAGAACCATATTACTTTCTCCGTTCTTGAAAAGAAGGCATATAAAATAATGTAAAGTTTGATCAAGTTTATACAAAAAAACATCATCAACTACAATATCAATTTATATCATTAAATATACAATAGAATATATTTTCATATCATACATGGTGTGGTTGTGAATGTATTCCTACAAAATTGGTCAGTCTGTGTATTATTTGGCTTTAACAAAAATTTATACGTGTTTTTTTCAAACACGAAAAAATTAATATTTAGACTTCATAGTTTAATGAAAAAAAATCAAAGACTACGTAAGACAAACGGCTTTCTGGTAGAGTTGTCATCGCATGAACAGAAGAAGAAGCCCCGACGATCCCATTGTGGGAGCTGCTACGGCTGTTGAAATCCCCGCCTCCAGAGCTAGGGACTCCCTACCACCCGCATAGGAAGCCCCCCCCCCCACCACCACCGTAGTCGAGGTACTCGTCGACAATGGGGACTCCATACATGTTGAAAACTGCTGGCTACACAAGGGGAAAAGAGCCTTCATCCTCCTCTCCATATACCCGTGTTTGATGTCTTCACCTCAACGCCAGTGAGCCACCATAAGCGTGGACTAGAGCAGGGGACAAGGATTTAGGCAGCACGATGGTAGAGAAGAGCTGAACCGTTTTGTGTCCTCACTTCCAATGTGTGCACCGGTGTGCTACGATGAACCCGCTAAAGCTTGGCTCTAAGGAAACGGTCGATTCAAACGTTCCCCCTCAACTAGACTCAGGGCTGCTTCAAGAACATGCAAGGCCACATATTTGATGTAGCTTAGGCAACCAAAAAAGCACGTCATGGGTTGAATGTAAGAAACCAGACATGCCTTTGGTGTTGACAATCTTGCTGCCTAGTGCCCGCGCATACTAATGCAACAATTGGGACAATATCGGGGCATGTTGTGCGTGCCATGGGAGAGTATTGTGCATCACTGCAACATCTTGTCATTGAGACAACGAGACATAAACACGATAGAGATGCGATGATATCCACCGTTGCGCATCATCATCCATCTGTTAATACGAGAAGTCCCATCGTAATTATAGCCAAATGCACACATTGTTTTTTCTATCAATTGGCAATATGTATATTTAGCATCTCTACACAATCTTGGTGACAATTTTTCTGGGTAAATATAAAATCAATAAAACGGTGTTTATATACTTGTTCATCAAAGAAGCAGCTAATTTGGGTAGAGAGATTAGGGATAGAAGAGGATTAAAACTACATGACATGTGGATGATGATGTTAGTGACAATAGAGGCTAGATCCTAGTCACCACTATCCTTTTTACGACCCTCTAAACATGTTAAAGATTGCCATCGACAAGGATTAGGAAGATTAAGATGAGGACTTCGAGGATTATATGGGTTTATTTTTTTTACACTTTTCGCAATTCATGCAGCGGCATGCTTAGTTGTGCACGTTGGGCCTTGGCTCTAAGGAACTGCCCGATGCAAAGGTTCCTTTTCAGCCAGATCCAAGGCTATTTCAAAAACCATGCATACCGCAAATTAGATGCAACCTATGCAGCTAAACATAATCATTTTGCATTTTCAGTGGCTATACGTGGCGAATGCCTTCAACCAAACATGTGCTCGACATGCACAATCTTGCTTGAACATTCTATGCGCATATACATGCTCATGCTCATGTAGCCCGTGCTACGACTATGACAACGTCGACATATATTGTGCGTGCCACGCGAGTGCATTGTGCATCACTGCAACAACATGTCATGGAGGACAGCCAGACACATGCACGGTAAAGATGCGGCGACCTTCGTCGTTGCGGATCTACATCCATTGTAATTTCAGCCAAAAACACATATTGATTTAGTATATGTGTACAATCTCAACTACAATTCTGTTTAATAAATATTAAATCAATAAATTCATGTTTATAGATTTGTTCATCAAAGGAGGAGCTGTTTTAGGATAGAGATCAGGGATAGAAGAGGATTTAAATTATCTAACCTATGGATGAGGATGTTAGTGCCAGTAGAGGGTGATAGCATGGACGTAGCTTCCTTATAACCATTGGTGTTAGTTGACAACAATTTTTGAAAATCCTTCACTAATTTAGTCTAATCATCATTAACTTTTTCAAAATGACACTATTGTTATAGTGATGACCCCATAGGTTCTCTTTTCCAGCTTCGTCCCCGGGCGATCGTTGCCACGATCATCCTTTTCCCGACCTATCAAACATATTAAAGATTGCCATCCATCGGAATTAGAAAGTTTAAGAACATTTACAATTATATTGTTTCAAGAGTGTGACTTAAGAAAAATATTAATATGAATAAAAGAGAAATTATATAAAATAGTCATGATTTCTTTCATTTAAAAGATGATCTATTAGCAATAATATTCTCACCACATTTTTTTAAATTACTAAAATTAAAATTAAGATGTAATATATTATTTCATATTTTTATTTTTAAATTATAAAGACAAATTGAACATAAGATTACCTTACAACGACTACCCTAAAGTGCCATAAGGTGAGGGTCATGGGCCAATGTACGTCTATTTAAAATGGAAAAGATCCTTCTCATCAAACTATTTTTTGTCCACATGTCTATCGCCTCCGTGGCTATGGATGACCTCTTGATCTAACGGTGCGCGACCACGCTAAAACCCAAACCAATGAAATCACACTTTGCAACTGATCCCTGTTGCAAAGGAGGCTTCACAACCTGCATTTTATTGTAAATCGGGCGAAGGGACACATAGATGAAAAATGTTAGAAGACTTTGCAATAAAGGTATTGTTGCGATAGTTCAACTGCAACAGAAATTCTGTTGCAAAAGTAGCGATCTTGCGATAATAATTTTGGTGTAAAATAATAATTGCAAAGGTTTTTAGAGGCTATTGTCCCCGTGTTGCAAAGGAGGCTTTTGCAACAAGCGATTAGTTGCAAGGCAGGCGATTTGACATAAATAAAGAGAGAAAAATATTAGAGATTTTAGAATAGAGGTATTGTTGCAATATTTCGATCGCAATAGAGGCTGTATTGCAAAGCGTGTCTGTCTTGTGTAGCGACTTTGATGTAAAAATAATAATTTGGAAAGTTTCTTTAACATACTTTTTGTTGCAATACCCCAAACGCAGCAAAATCATGTTTCAAAGCCGATGCGCTAAGAGCAACTCTAACGTGGCCCGTATCCGCGGCGGACCCTAATAATAACCGCCAGTTTAAGGGTCCGCGGCGGAAAAACGGCCAGAATAAGACCCTTAAACGTCGTCGGCCCGTAAATTTTTTAAGGGGCACTGTAAAGTCTCTCCCTTGACCCGTAGATTTGCAGTTTTCTCGTCCGACCCGAGGGTGCCCAGTATCTAGAAAAAGACGTTCGCGCGAAGGCAACTGCCGCTGAAACTTCCGTAGAGGAGCTCGAGCACACACCGTCCCAGCTCCGGCCACCGGCGCCTCATCGTCCCAGCCGTCCCTGGACGGCGTCGCCCCGCCACTCCCCAGCTCCGGCTGCGGCCGCCCCGCCCCTCCCCAGCCCTGGCCACGGGCCGCCCCGCCTGATATGGGAGGAGACATCCAACATGAAGCCATGGGAGAAGGGCAAGCTACACGATGAGAGGAGGCACCAGAAGATGAACACCTCCAGGAGTCGGACGTTCGGACCATCTCCCGGATCGTCCGACCTGACCGCGGACCGTCCGGACAGGACGTCGGACATCCGGATAAGTACAACCCGAGGACCCCTCGGGACGATAATTATTCGGACCGTCCGACCCCATCCCGGACCGTCAGGCTTATGGGCCGGACGTCCGACGTGCACGACTGCCTGCGCGCAGAGTTAGGGCTGCGGCCCATGTATCCCTAGTTTTACCCCCCTAGCTTATAAATAGAACACTCCCTACGAGTTTTGTTGGGATACGGGGCAGAAAACACAATTTTTTCATACCTACGGTACCCGAACCCAAGATCTATGCTATGGCGATGTAAAGTAACGGAGGGAATCGGTGTTCATACCTTTGAAGACTGAAAGAGGGAAACGTTCTTGCGAACGTGGCTGGCGTAGACTCGAAACTACGACCTCCCTGTCGTGTAGAAGACCACCACCGGCGAGGATGACTCCCGGTAAACCTCCAGCGACAAAGTAGCACCACAGGTGTAGTGCCTCGAAGAGATTATACACGTACGATACAATCGATGTTCCTCCCGGGCCCCGAACCAGGCGACCAGCGGAAGAAAGAAGGCTACGGATCCCGACTCCAGCAGAACGACGACCTGCCTTATGGTGGAGAACTTCAATCCAGGTGCAGACTCCAAACAAGGGGAGTCCACTTCCGGGAAGGAGAAGGAGGAAGAAGGAGATATTAGTGAGTTGGAAAAAGGGGGGTCTACCCCTCCTTATATAGGCCAAGGGGGGTGCCATCCTCCTCCCCTCCCCCATGTGGGACTAAACTCCCAAGGGGGGGGAGTGCGCCGGCCAAGGGGGGTGGTGGGCTCCACCCTTGGCGCTAAGCCCAAGGGGGGAGACCCCCTCCCTTAATGGGCCCCATGGGCCCATTTAGCCTTTTCCCCATTTTTTAATTTATTTAATATGTTTTAAATATTTAATTCAGATAATTAACTAATAAAACATTATTAAAACAATTAAAGTTTATTTTGAACTATTCAAAATGTCCGTAAACCATTTCGTCCTCCTCCGGAACTATTCCGGTGATTCCTCCTATTTCACCGATTGATCCCGTAACTGTCCTATGCATCGATTGCCCTTAAGTGTAACACCCTAACGGTCCGGGAAACAGCAGACATTGTCGAGACTCTTCTCATTGACCAATGACTAGTCAGTTGGACCTGGTTACAATCCTTGACAGCCCCTGCGCTTCCATCGAATGAACTTCGATCGCTTTTGGAAACCGTTAACGATACGACGTAATCCCTTTGTTTTGCGGTACTTTGTTTGTCCGAGGTTTGATCGTCGGTATCCTACATACCGTGTTCACATCTCGTTCACAACAAACAACTTCTCTCGTCCATGATCATTGCATCTCTTGTGACCTAGTCACGTCCTTGCAAGGTGTTGATGCAATATCACCGAGTGGGCCCAGAGTACCTGTCCTGTCACAAGGACTGACAAATCCCGCTCTGATCTATTAACATACTCATCAACCATCTATTTCAGAATACCCAAAGTGCACCGTTATAGCCAGCATATTTCAGTCAGGCGGTGGGATACAAATCAAAGTCTCCTCATAGATGACAATTACGTATGATCATTACGGTCTAAGGACTAAGCCATATGTTACAAAGTCATAGCAACGCTGAACTATGTGACTCGATCACATTGCAATAATTTAGGTGGGTGTACGTCCATCACATCATTCCCCTTAACGATATGACCTCATTGTCAATGGACTTAAGTGTCGCCATGATCAGGAAAGCTTGATCAATCAATTGCCCAATGAGATAGTTTACCCGAGTTAAACTACGGACCATATTTTATACTACACCTGTATTAGTATTTCCAAGTAATACAGTTATAACACAGTATAAAACGTATTATGAACAAAACGGATATGTGACAAATATCTTTATTAATTTGTCTCTAGGGCACATATCCAACAGTCTCCCACTTGCACTAGAGTACAAATTACACTAGTTTACATCAGGTATGTATCTAACACCAATGGTCTCTCAGTGTTCTTCAAACTTGCCCTGTGGAAGAGGTTTAGTCATCGGGTCTGCTGTGTTCACATCCGTATGTATCTTGTGAATCCTAGTGTGTCCATCCCTGACGTAGTCTCGCGTCACATGGAACTTTCGGAGGATGTGCTTGGCTGTAGAGTGAATTCTTGGCTCCTTCGCGTTAGCAATGGCACCCGTGTTGTCGCAGAAGATTCCCACGGGGTCAATGCAGCTGGGAAAGACGCCAAGCTCGATCACGAACTTCTTCAGCCACAACGCCTCGTTTGACGCTTCGCAAGCGGCAATATACTCCGACTCCATTGTAGATTGGGCGACGACTGACTGTTTTCCGCTCCTCCAGCTAATTGCGCCACCGTTCAACATGAAAACATATCCCGTCTGGGATTTCGAGTCATCTAGATCTGAGCCGAGGCTTGCGTCAACGTAACCCTTTACAGTGAGCTCCTCATCAACTCCTCCATAAACGAGAAAGAGATCCTTGGTTCTTCTCAAGTACTTAAGGATGTTCTTTACTGCTGTCCAGTGAGCCATTCCCGGGTTACTCTGGTAGCGATTAGTCATACTAATGGCCAGCGCTAAATCCGGTCTGGTACATAACATAGCATACATGAGAGAACCTATGGCTGAGGCATAGGGCTTTGAGGACATCTCCTCCTTCTCTTTTGCTGTGGTTGGGCATTGAGTCACGCTTAATTTGACACCTTTTATAACTGGCAAGAGGCCTCTCTTGGAGTTACCCATACTGAACCTTTTCAATATCTTGTCAATATAAGTGCTCTGACTCAAGGCCAACCGTCGATTAGGTCTATCTCTATAGATCTTAATCCCCAATATGTACGCAGCTTCACCTAGGTCCTTCATGGAAAATTGTCCATTCAGATATTCCTTCACTTCCTCTAAGAACTTCTTATCGTTCCCTATTAGTAACATGTCATCTACATATAACACAAGGAATGCTACAGAGCTCCCACTCAGTTTCTTATAGACGCAGAACTCTTCGACGTTTTGGACAAATCCAAAAGCTTTAATGACCTCATCAAATCGAAGATTCCAGCTCCGAGATGCTTGCTTCAACCCATAGATGGACCGTTGAAGCTTGCACACCTTGCCAGTGTTCCTTGGATCAACAAACCCCTCTGGTTGCATCATATACAACTCTTCCTCAATGTTGCCATTTAGGAATGCAGTTTTTACATCCATCTGCCATATCTCGTAATCATGATATGCAGCTATTGCTAGTAGGATCCGAATAGACTTTATCATCGCTACAGGAGAGAACGTCTCCTCGTAGTCAACTCCTTGAATTTGTCGGAACCCCTTCGCGACAAGTCGAGCTTTGTAGACAGATATGTTTCCGTCTGCGTCAGTCTTTTTCTTGAAAATTCATTTATTCTCGACGGCCTTGTGGTCCTCGGGAATATCCACCAAAGTCCATACTTTGTTGGTGTACATGGATTCTATTTCGGATTTCATGGCTTCAAGCCATTTCTCGGACTCGGGTCCCTCCATTGCTTCTTTGTAACTTGTAGGTTCATCCGACTCATCAGCCGAGATTGCATTCACAAGCTGTCCGTAAAACTCAGTAGGTTGACGGACTCTTGATGACCTACGGGGCATAAAAGGTTCCTCTTCATTCTCATCATGATCATCATCAATGTCATGATCGTTATGAATGTCGTTTTGGCCATTCTCTTCAGCTCCCACTGTGGAAGATGGTTCCAGAACAATTTCCGTAGTCGTTTCTTCCAATTGGAGTGATTGGTCAGTCACTTCATCGAGGTCTATTTTCCTCCCACTCAACTCTTTCGCGAGAAACTCCTCAAGAAAGTGTCCCGTCTTGGCAACAAACGTTTTGCTGTCATACTTGTTGTAGAAGGTGTATCCACAAGTTTCCTTGGGATAACCCACAAAGATGCACTTATCCGCCTTGGATTCAAGTTTGTTAGGCTGTAGTTTCCTAACATAAGCCTCACAACCCCAAATCTTCAGGTGAGATAACTTAGGTTTCGTGCCATGCCATTCTTCAAATGGTGTTGTCTTTACGGATTTGGATGGTGCCCTATTAAGAATATGAGCGGCAGTTTCTAATGCATACCCCCAGAATGACACAGGCAAATCAGTATGAGACATCATCGATCGTACTCTATCCAATAGGGTTCGATTACGTCGCTCAGCCACACCGTTTCTCTGAGGTGTGCCTGTCGGCGTAAGCTATGGTACTATGCCACAAGACTTCAGATGATTGCCAAACTCGTGACTCAAATACTCGCCACCTCGATCCGATCGAAGGTGCTTGATTTTCTTTCCGAGTTGATTTTCGAACTCATTCTGAAATTCCTTGAACTTTTCAAAGGTTTCAGACTTGTGCTTCATCAAGTAAATATACCCATATCTGCTCAAGTCATCAGTAAAGGTCACGAAGTAACGAAGACCATTGCGAGTGGGGACGTTCATGGGTCCACATACATCCGTGTGTATGATCCCCAATAAGTCATCCGCACGCTCCATTATCCCATTGAATGGAGTCCTTGTCATTTTGCCCATGAGGCATGGTTCACATGTATCAAGGGATCCAAAATCCAATGACTCAAGAAGTCCATCCTTATGGAGCTTCTCCATGCGCTTTATACCAATATGACCAAGTCGGCAATGCCACATCTTCATGTGATCTTCATCATTCTTCAATCTTTTGGCCTCAATATTGTTAATGTGACACATGTCACCATCGAGATCAAGTACGAATAAACTATGCAACGCCGGTGCGTGAACATAAAACATTTCATCCTTATAAATCGAACAACCAATTTTATCAGACTTAAAATAATAGCGGTCTCGCTTCAAGCAAGAGCCACTAACGATGTTCACACTCAACGCGGGTACATAGTAGCAATTATTCAAAACTAAAACCAATCCCGAAGGGAGACTAAGATGCTTCGTGCCGACCGCCAAGACTTCAATTTGACAGCCATTCCCCACGTGCATCGTCACTTCATCCTTGAGCAAGCGTCTCCTATTCCTTAGTCCCTGAATGGAATTAGAAATATGAGCGACAGATCCTGTATCAAGTATCCAGGATGTGTTCCCGGCGCTTGTCAAGAGAAGATCAACAATATGTATATCAAATATACCTTCATCTCTCTTGGCGACCTTGCTAGCCTTCTTGTCCTTTAGGTACTTGGGGCAGTTGCGTTTCCAGTGACCTTCACCCTTGCAGTAGAAGCACTCCACTCCGGGTTTAGGCTTGGGTGCCTTGGGAGGAGCGTCAACTGACTTGCCATCCCTCTTGGGGCCACCTCTCTTGGCCTTCTCCCGCCTGCTTGACTTCTTGAAGTCAGTGGTCTTGTTGACCATGAAGACGGCGTGCTCCTTCTTGATCTCAACCTCGGCGCTCTTCAGCATGGCGAACAACTCAGAAGGGATTTTGGTCATCCCCTGCATGTTGTAGTTCAGCACAAAGCCTTTGTAGCTAGGTGGAAGTGACTGCAACACCCTATCAACAGCAAGTTCATCTGGAATCTGGCATTCCAGAGCATTCAAGCGCTCAACGTAGCCAGACATTTTGACTACGTGCTCACTCACGCTGCCGTGCTCGTCCATCTTTGCTGAGAAGAAGGCTTTAGAAGCCTCGTACCGTTCAGCCCTGGCTTGAGGTGCGAAGACCGCCTTGAGGTCGGTGATAATCTCATATGCACCCATCCTCTCAAAGCGTTTCTGCAGCTCAGCCTCCATGGAGTAGAGCATGCCACTCTGGACAAGGTTGTAATCATCAGTCCTGGAGAGATAGACATTCTTCTCGTCCTGACTGGCGTCATCTGCTGGTGCGTCACCTAACACGCCCTCTAGTACGTATGCCATCTTGAGGGGAACGAGGAGAATCCTCAGGGTGCGGAACCAGTTGGTGAAGTTTGTCCCATCTGTTTTGAGCTTATCTTTCTCTAGGAATGATCCTAAGTTGAACGAGGGGCGAGGTGCTGCCATCTATAAGGTTGATTCACAAGGATACATATTTAGACTTTTGTTCATGAAAGTGCAATATATCGACCAGAGGGGGGGTGAATAGGAGATTTTCAACTTTACTACCAGATTTTGATTTTCTTCAGGACTAAAGCAATCATGAGGCTGAAGAAGTAACCAAAATCATAAAGAAATAAAACTTCACAGAATGTAATCATTAGGGCACCTCATCATAATGCAACAGAAATAAATCAATTCAGATAAGCAGAAGTGCTTCAGATGCATAGTATGAAGACAAAGAGCATAGGGAGAGCTGAGGCATAAGAACTCAACATAGCAAATACTGAAGCTTAAGAGGTTGAAGAGATAGCACCAGAGATTGAAGACATTGATTTGGTAGACCAGTTCAAGTTGCTGTGACAACTCTACGTCTGGTTGGAGAGGCTGAGATTCAACTCAGAAGACATAGTCTTCACCTTATTCTCCTTGAACTAGAGTCCTCAGACTCCGTCCAATAACTTAGGTGAGTCTTCAAGGTAGACTCCCGAAACCTTCACAGACTCAGTCACTCCGGGAAGTCACAATTTCATCTTGACTTCCTCAGACTGAAGACTTCTACACCGGCTGGAAGATCACAGTCTTCAAGAGTAAAAAGCTTCGAATCACTCGAATAGACTTCCTCAGAAATGCTCAACTACTCAGGCTGGTGGTTTTCCTCACATAGGTTCTTCAGTTTCCTCAGAGGTGGGTTGCTCTCAAATGACAAGTGTCAGTTTTTCTCTCGGAGCAGCCAACCCACAAATGGGGCTCGGGGTGGCTATTTATAGCCGCGGAGCAACCCGAGGTGAAAGGACATAAATGCCCATGCATGCAATTACTCTCATGCCCTCGGAAATGACCGTTGCTAGACAAGTTCTAGCCTCTCACCACGCAACACGTGGCACGGTCAAAGTATTCTCTCTCCAGACTCCTCAACCGAAGTTAGTTACCTCAGTGTCCTGAAGAGCAACGTCTCAGACACACGAGGACTGAATTTCTACTGCAGGAGATAACTCTCTCTTCAGGAGAACTGCACTCGCAGTCTCCAGACTCCTCAACCGAAGACAGATTCCTCAGTGTCGTGAAGAACAAGGTCTCAGACACCCGAGGAACTGAACTTCTACTGCAGGAGATAACTCTCTCTTCAGGAGAACTGCACTCGCAGTCTCCAGACTCCTCAACCGAAGACAGATTCCTCAGTGTCCTGAAGAACAAGGTCTCAGACACCCGAGGAACTGAACTTCTACTGCAGGAGATTTCCTTAGGGTTTTTCTTCAGGATTCCTAATTGAGCACTTCCTCAGAACTTCGGAACTTGTTTTCTTCAACCCCTCCAACAGTGCGGTGATTTCCTACGACTCAAGAAGTATAAAAAGTCTTAGAGAAGACTACGCTTCAACTTCGTCTTCAACGCGAATGTCCTCAGGATCGTCCTCAGCTTCAGCTTCAACCGAACGCTTCAGGATCCTGATTCCTCAGGATTTCGCGCAACTTCTTTCTTCAGGAAACGCACCAATTTCTCCAATGTTCCTCAACATTTTTGGGGGTCGACATTGGTGGTTAAACACCTCATCAGGGAATGTTCTCCTGTGTATACTCACAAACACATCAGTCCCTTAACCGTTTTGTCATCAAACTCCAAAACCTCAAGGGGAGGGCACTTGATGCACTTACAGTTCATAATGTGGAGTTTCAATTTAATCTCAAAATTCTAGAAAGCTCCCACTTAGATAAACACCTCTCAATTTAACTATGTGATTACACAATCCCATCCCCCATACCTCCCCCGATCGTCACGGCCATCAGTATGCGAACCAGGTAGGCCTCTAAGCCAATCACATCAGGCATGTGACTCGTGCTCGACCTTTCGGTCTCCTGTGTTCCAGGCCCGCATCTACATACGTCAAGCCTGCCAATCGAACCTTGATGTTAGATGTTCAGCAAGGCCATATCTGCATATGCCAGGCTTGCCGAACCCAACCTCATGCGAACTCCGTTGAATATGTAGGACAACTCCGGTATGTACGGAGCATCAAGCCATATGGGAGAACCTTCCAGGCGGTGCCCACCAAGGGAGAACACAATGTTGGTATTGTGAGAGATGGTCCTGTTTCGTGCTACCGTCGATATATCTAGCATACTAGCATAAAACAGGAAGTAAAACTGTAAATCATACAACCTATGACCCCCCTTCGTGCAAAGCAAAGTTAAACGCCTTTCTACTTTAGCTTGTGCAAGTTTTACGTGGTTGCTAGGGGTTTCGAGAGAGAGAACCGTTTCTATCCTGTGAAAAACATGCCACAACACCGTCTCCCATCCGTCTCTATTACACCCCTGTCGGGGCCCTCCGTTGCAAACATCTTCGCATCGCTAATGCAGAGAGACAGACACCCCCCCAACCACTTTATATGGTACAAGACATATGTCAAGCGTGGAACCAGTCTCGCGTAAACGCGTAAGGTCGGTCGGGGGCCGCTTCATCAAACATTGCCGCAACGCTAAATGAGTACACGTGGGAGGGTAACGAATGAAGATTCGATGCCCACATCCTAGATGTGTTCTACCCGTACAATACATCTACGCATAGCTAGCTCATGATACCACTGTTGGGATACGGGGCAGAAAACACAAATTTTTCATACCTACGATACCCGAACCCAAGATCTATGCTATGGCGATGTAAAGTAACGGAAGGAATCGGTGTTCATACCTTTGAAGACCGAAAGAGGGAAACGTTCTTGCGAACGTGGCTGGCGTAGACTCGGAACTACGACCTCCCTGTCGTGTAGAAGACCACCACCGGCGAGGATGACTCCCGGTAAACCTCCAGCGACGAAGTAGCACCACATGTGTAGTGCCTCGAAGAGATTATACACGTACGGTAAAATCGATGTTCCTCCCGGGCCCCGAACCAGGCGAGCAGCGGAAGAAAGACGGCTACGGATCCCGACTCCAGCAGAACGACGGCCCGCCTTATGGTGGAGAACTCCAATCCAGGTGCAGACTCCAAACAAGGGGAGTCCACTTCCGGGAAGGAGAAGGAGGAAGAAGGAGATATTGGTGTGTTGGAAAAAGGGGGGTCTACCCCTCCTTATATAGGCCAAGGGGGGGTGCCATCCTCCTCACCTCCCCCATGTGGGACTAAACTCCCAAGGGTGGGGAGTGCGCCGGCCAAGGGGGGTGGTGGGCCCCACCCTTGGCGCCAAGCCCAAGGGGGGAGACCCCCTCCTCCCTTAATGGGCCCCATGGGCCCATTTAGCCCTTTTCCCATTTTTTTTTTAATTTTTTAAATATGTTTTAAATACTTAATTCAGATAATTAAATAATAAAACATTATTAAAACAATTAAACTTTATTTGGAACTATTCAAAATGTCCGGAAACCATTCCGTCCTCCTCCGGAACTATTCCGGTGATTCCTCCTATTTCACCGATTGATCCCGTAACTGTCCTATGCATCGATTGCCCTTAAGTGTAACACCCTAACGGTCCGGGAAACAGCAGACATGGTTGAGACTCTTCTCATTGACCAATGACTAGTCAGTTGGACCTGATTACAATCCTTGACAGCCCCTGCGCTTCCATCGAATGAACTTCGATCGCTTTTGGAAACCGTTAACGATACGACGTAATCCCTTTGTGCTGCGGTACTTTGTTTGTCCGAGGTTTGATCGTCGGTATCCTACATACCGTGTTCACATCTCGTTCACAACAAATAACTTCTCTCGTCTATGATCATTGCATCTCTTGTGACCTAGTCACGTCCTTACAAGGTGTTGATGCAATATCACCGAGTGGGCCCAGAGTACCTGTCCTGTCACAAGGACTGACAAATCCCGCTCTGATCTATTAACATACTCATCAACCATCTATTTCGGAATACCCAAAGTGCACCGTTATAGCCAGCATATTTCAGTCAGGCGGTGGGATACAAATCAAAGTCTCCTCATAGATGACAATTACGTATGATCATTACGGTCTAAGGACTAAGCCATATGTTACAAAGTCATAGCAACGCTGAACTATGTGACTCGATCACATTGCAATACTTTAGGTGGGTGTACGTCCATCATATCATTCCCCTTAACGATATGACCTCATTGTCAATGGACTTAAGTGTCGCCATGATCAGGAAAGCTTGATCAATCAATTGCCCAATCAGATAGTTTACCCGAGTTAAACTACGGACCATGTTTTATACTACACTTGTATTAGTATTTCCAAGTAATACAGTTATAGCACAGTATAAAACGTATTATGAACAAAACGGATATGTGACAAATATCTGTATTAACTAGAAGAATATCCCGCGCGTTGCAGCGGAAAATTTTATAAAAACTCTACAATGTAAATTGAAAGGGTATAAAATTCATGTAAATAAAAGTGGGTGATATGGATAAATTATTAAATATAATAATGACTTTTGTGGATAGCTTGTGTATGTTGAGATAGATACGCACATGCATGTTAGTTGAATTTGTTAGTGGATGTCATAGTTAAATGATTGGATACAATAGTGGGTGATGTGGATAGCTTGCATGTTGAGATAGATATCCCCAAATGCATGTTAGTTGAATTTTGTTAGTGGATGACATGGACAAATGATTGGATACAATAGTGGGTGATGTGGATAGCTTGCATGTTGAGATAGACACCTTAAATGCATCTTAGTGGGGTTTTGTCTTATAAGAGATATAGATTTGTCTCTAGGGCACATATCCAACAAGTTTTAGGGTTAGCTTAAGTTTAGACAAGAATTTTAGGGTTAAGAGTTGTATCTCTTGGTGAAGCTTTCCTCCGGGGTTGGCGATGCCGTTTATACAATAAACTAGATGATACCCCGCGCGTTGTTGCGGAAAATTTTCAGAGAAAAAATATAAGATTCTTTTTTTAAAACATGAGAAAAATTATTAAGTGTAATATAATTTGATTATTAATTCTTTTTTAAATCAATACTGTTTAGAGCAAAATTGTAAGAAATTTGATGAAAACCCAAAAAAATGAGTATGATTTTTTGTTTTGTTAATTTATTGGCTTAATATATGGTGAGACAATATGAGATGAAAATAACGTTGAGTAGAGATAGTGGAGACATCTCCACTATTGTCTAAGCCTAAAGCAATAATATCAATTATAGATGTGCATAGAAAAATAAAATATGAGATAAATCCTAAATTTTTTTTATAAAAAAGACTGTTATAAATTGTGACGTTAAGTGCACATAAAGTTATTATTTATTTAGGTTGAATTTGCATGTAATTAATGGAAGCATGTTCATGCATAGTTAGTGGATTATTTTGCATGATGGACCTACTTGATGATGTGGATAGCTTGCATGTCAAGATAGATAAGTTAGTGGGGATGAACTATTTAGGTATTATAGATATTGTCGCGGAGCTTCTTGTGTTCATAAGGGATTGTCGTGTTTTGGTTTGAGGCGTGGTGATCTCCATCACGTTGCTTGCTGGATTCGTTCCTCTTCTTCAGGTTGCGTTCATCGCGTGATTGGAAGGATTTCTATCCAGGTTGCTCGCTGTGAAAGATCGGGACAAACTCAAGAGGATTCCCTCGGTGATTCGTATCATCAGGTGTGTTGCTCTTTATCATGTGGTATCAGATTTTCGGGTTGATCACGGCGAGGTTGTGTTGATCGATCGCATCTAGATCGGTTTGTTGGGAGGAGTTTGCTTGGAGGATTTTCTCGTTCAGATTGATTTGTTTGGAGGAGATTGTGCATAGAGGCTGCAGATTGCTGTTGTGTTTATGCAGATTTTTTTCCGCTAGATTGATTTGCGAGGATATTGCTAGAGGTTGAAGAAAAGAAATCTCGTAATTGGATTTGGCTGTCAGGAGTCCCGAAATGGACATAGGTGCAGAATCCGCATCCGTGCTCCAAATAAGGCGTGTAAGCACAAATTGGAAAGGATATCTTGTGTGCTTTTCAGATTGTATGGCCGCCACACCCGGTTCGCAGCAGTTTAGCCGCAAACGTACAAACAATACTGCGGTTGGTCATGCTGATTGAGGGTTGGATGCTATGTCAAAAAAATTGCAAGTGTTAGCGGAGACTGAGACACAGATAGAAGCTATGTCCAAGACAATCTCAGATCATAAAACTCGCTCTCAAAAGAAGTTGATTCCATATTCTGTTGAGATTAATCAGACGGTTGTCCCACTGCAGAAAATTGATAAGGCAGTAGCCATGATTTCTGACATGGCGGATGATGTTGACAAGGATGTTGTGGATGATGTTGTACCATTGAGTGGGCTGAATGTGCAACTCAAGAGAGTACATGGTGATACTTGTATGACACTGGATAGATGCCAGCGATGGAATTTATTCCAGGCGCAGTGTATGATCAAAGGAAAAGCATGCAAGTTGATGATTGATGGTGGTAGCTATACAAATGGCATTAGCAAGGCGATAGTGGCAGCATTGGGGTTATCCACATGGCGTATTCCTGAAGCGAAGCATCTTGAGTGGTTGAATAGCTGCAGTATGCTGAAGGTTACTCATAAGGTGTGTGTGCCATTTATAGTTGGTGACTATGTTGATGAGGTTGAGTGCGATGTGTTGCCATTGGAAGTGTGTGGGTTGTTACTTGGGCATCCATGGCAGTATGATCACAATGCTATACATGCGGGCCGAACAAATACATATTCATTTATGCATGATGGCAAACAACGGACTATGAAACCTATGTGAGATGATCATATTAAGTCCGATGTGGTGCTGGTGGTTCGCAAGGAGAAGTTGCACAAGGCTAAACCACAAACAAGTTTAGCTAAGTTGCAGCATGAGGAGCATGATTCTAGGAGCGTTAGTACTGAAACTAATTCAGCCATGCATGTAGATGACAAGCCAGTTGTACTTGTTGGTGACAAGCCGGTTGAAGTTACGCCTCTTCGTGATGAAAGGAAGGAAATTGCAGCATGTGATACACCTTCAATTTGTGTTGACAAAGGTGTTCAGACTGATGACAGTGGTGATGTTCGTGACTCGGTGCATATGGCGACGAGGTTTGACGACCGCAGTTTTGTTAGAGCACCTCTGAGACGTTTTGTTGGAGTAGCCGTGCGTGTGCACAAAGGCAAGGATGGACGTGTTCGTCAGTTGTGTGGCCCAGACATTACCACTTTGCAAGGTCATACAAAGAAGGTTCATGTTCAGCAACAACGGGCTCCATCAAGAGTTGAGAAGAAGAAGGTGGTGGCGCCAAAGTCCACACTCATGTGGATAAGAAATGACACGCTCAGTACTGTATCAAGTCCAGTGGCGAAGACGTGTGGTGCTGTTGATATCACGCCACCCTTCTGAGTAGAACCTCACGCGTTGGGGAGAACGCTTCTTGAAGGGGGGAGGATGATATGGGCACGACGGAGGATACATCCAACATGAAGCCATGGGACAAGGACAATCTTTATTGGATAAACGACATCGCCAACCCCAGAGGGAAGAAAATTCTTGTCTAAACTTAAGCTAACCCTAAAACTCGTAGGGAGTGTTTTATTTATAAGATAGGGGGTAAAACTAGGGATACATGGGCCGCAGCCCTAACTCTATGCGCAGGAAGTCGTGCACGTCGGACGTCCGGCCCATAAGTTGGATGGTCCGGCTTAGGGTCGGACGGTCCGAATAATTATCGCCCCGAGGGGTCCTCGGGTTGTACTTATCCGGACGTCCGACGTCCTGTCCGGACGGTCCGGGGTCAGGTCGGACGATCTGAGAGATGGTCCAGACGTCCGACTCCTGGAGGTGTTCATCTTCTGGCGCCTCCTCTCCTCGTGTAGCTTGCCCTTGTCTCATGGCTTTATGTTGGATGTCTCCTCCGTCGTGCCCATATCACCACTCCTCCCCAGCCCCAACCACCGGCCGCCCCGCCCCTCCTCATCCCCGACCAGGCCATCGCAGGCCGCGCCGCCACCGGTCGAGGCCGAGCCGCTGCCGCCATCCCTGGCCGGTGCCGCCGGACCTACCCTGTGTGCTCTGCTGTGTAGAGACGTGAGCAGGAGGATGAAGTAAAAAAAGGAAAAAAAAGGCATATTTTGAAATATTTCTTTTTACGATTTATGTTTAAAGTTTTTGTTCTGTCGCAGTTAATTTGAACCCTTATACCACATTTTTCTTGATTTTTATACCAGTTTTAAGGATTCGTGGGATAAAGGACCCGTTAAAATTGCTCTAAGTTAGGGAAGGGATCTAACGGCTACCGTAATCTCTACGGGATGGTTTCGAAGGCGGCTGAAATTTCGTACAGTCCGTCGGCCGGCCGTTACTAAATGAAAACACAGCGTACGGACGGCGATCACAGGAGCCCGCTGGCAGTACGCAATCGTGGTCCATCGGTCGGTCGATTCGATCCTCATCTCCTCCACCACCACCTCTGCACTGCTGCGCGGGCCCACCAAACTCAGCCCCGAAACCCGTCTCCCATCTCACGCACGCTCTTCTAGCTCTTTCTCACCGCCATGGAAGACGGCCAACGCCAAGAAGACACCGGCGTCGCCGCGACCAAGGTCCGCGTGAACGGCACGCCGGCCGAAGCGACGCTCTCCACCACGGGCGGCCGCCCCGAGCTCCGGTGGCGCTGCGCCGGAGCCACGGCCGAGAGGAGCCTCTCGCTGGAGGCCGACGTGCTCGGCGCCGAGGCGAGCGGCAAGGAGGTCGTCGTCAGGGCCTTCGTGGCGGAGGACGCCGCGAGGCCGCCGTCATGTGCCGCCAAGCCGGGAAGGAGCAGGCGCAGGAGGGACTACGTGTTCGACATGGCCGACGGCGATGCCGCCGCCGCCGCCGCGTGGGGCGACAGGCTACGGGGTTGCCTAGACACGTTCGGTACGTGCCTTTGGTGCCTCCGTCCGTCCTATTCTGCCGGTCACCACGCGACGCGGCCAGTCCAAACTATCTCGGATTTTCCGAACTCTGAAGATGACGCGCTACATTGCTACTCCAAATCTAGATTTGAGAGGAACCGCTCCTCTGTTTTATCAATCTGCATAAATGAATGAATCATATTTTATGATGAACATGTGACAGGCCGGCCAAAGAGATTGTTCGTCCTGGTGAACCCCTACGGCGGCAAAGAACGCGCAAGCAAGATCCACGAGGCAGAAATCAAGCCCCTGCTCGAAGCCGCCGGCGTCGAAATCACGATGCAAGGTACTGACCACTATATTTTTCAAGTGTTTTTTGTCCTGCATCCTTGGCTCTTGCGAGGTTCGGTTGATTTGATCCGTCTGGTTCGTGGTTCTGTTGCAGAGACCCGGTACCGGGGGCATGCCCGGGAGCTGGCTTCGTCTCTTGAGCTGGCATGCCCCCGGTACGACGGGATCGTCTGCGTCAGTGGCGATGGCGTCCTCGTGGAGGTTGGTATCACCGTATCATCTATACCCTCTTATAGTATTAGCTTTGCATGGTTAGCAAGCATATGGCTCGAATCCACAGCGTTGACTCCAGTAGCTGGCATCCGATATGCAGTTGAGTTATTGACTTCACATAATGGATCTCACAGTCACAGGACCGTCTTGTCTGTCGATGCTGAAAATCATCCAGATAAACAAAAAAAATTGAGAGAGAAAATCATCCAGATATTAATAGAAACTGATGCATATTTTGCTTGACCACCATTAGTGCCTTCAGATTTACTCAAGAAAACATAGAAAATATCCAGTGCATCTTATAAGGTTCCCACTAGTAACTATTTTTTCCTCCATGCTGTAATTTCTGGCATAGCTCGTGAACGGAATTCTGCAACGATCAGACTGGGAGGAAGCAATAAAAACGGCAATTGGCGTAGTTCCAGCTGGTAAAAGAACTATCGATCTTTGGTCAGACACTAACTAGCACAGAAAATTCTGAAAGCGCTCAAACAGGTATGTGGGCTTGTTATTTATGCAGGCACAGGGAACGGCATGGCTAAATCACTTCTGCATGCTGCCGGCGAGACGTGCTCAGTTTCAGACGCCGTATTTGCCATTATCAGAGGTGATCGTGTACTTTCAGGCACACAATATATGTTCACATGGCAGTTTGAAATAGAGAATCTGATAGAAACAACAATTTTCTCGTTGCACAGGTCACAAGCAGCCATTGGATGTCTGCACTATAGTGCAAGGGGGAAATGTTGTTTTCAGTGTGCTGTCAATTACCTGGGGTACGCAACAATGAAATCAATAATGCCTGTCGAATTCCAATGGAACTTCCGTGGTTGCTAGATCTGACTCTTTTCAGGAAAAAAATCAGGTTTGGTGGCTGATGTCGACATCGAGTCTGAGAAATACAGGTGGATGGGGAGCACTCGTTTTGACTTCTATGTGTGTGTTCTTATTCCTTTGATAACTTGAAATCTTTGGAAAACTGATGCGTCATTTGCATCAGTAACAAGTTCTTCTTGATTTATCTCAGGGTCTGATTCGCATAATGAACTTGCGCCGATACAGCGGAAGCATCCAATTCGTGCCTGCCCCGGGCTACGAGGCATATGGAGAGCCTGTCAAGCAAGTCAAGAATCCGATTGTGGAGCAAAATGGGGAGTCTCAAGTGCGGTCTTACCAAGGTCCTTCAGTTCAGTTTCAAGGTTCAGACTGGAGGTCCATTGATGGCCCGTTTGTGGCTGTGTGCGTCTATAACGTGCCATGGGCTGCTGAGAACGCCATGGCAGCTCCTGAAGCCAAGGTAATGTTTCCAAATGGTAACTGGACCAAGCTCCATTTGCTTGTCTGTTAAGTGTTGGTGTGATCTGCTTGACTTGTGCGAGGTTCATGATGCGGCTTTGATGCAGTTCTCAGATGGCTACATGGATGCGGTCATACTAAAAGACTGTCCAAAGACCGATCTTTTGGCTCTGATGCTGAAGATGAGTGATGGGAGCTACGTGAAATCGCCACATGTTACGTATCTCAAGGTTAGCCATTTTCCCCCTGTCAACCTGATTGTCAACTGGCAGTGGTTCAGACGCTGTACCACACTCCATAGTGTAGTTCATCAGGAGATTTTTTTTTTCACTTTGCAGGTGAAATCCTTTGGGTTATCGCCAGGTCAGCTTGTGGAGAATCCGAGAAGGGGTGGCATCATAGACGTGGACGGCGAGGTGGTTGCCAGAGGAGAAGGAACGTACGGCAGGAACCAGCATCAAGATTTGATGGCCTATGGCCCTTCTCTTCAGCTGACAGTGCACCAGGGCTTGGCCACTGTATATTGTCCCAAATGAACACCCCTTGCCTTCACTTATCTCCAGAGATTGTCCATTTTTGTATTCTTCGTTCATAATTTCATAGTGCTCCATTGTATTAAAAACAAGATTGGTTAAATAAAAGGTACCTCCTCTTTGCGATGAGGAGGGCATGACGTGCCACATCAACTGGCCTTGTTTCAGACCAATCCAAGCCAACCCAAACTGCTGGCCCGCCCTACGATTTTGCTGAACCACACTAAGCTTTTCACAGACACCATACCTTGATGAGTAATTGAGTAGGGCATGGTGTGAGGATTGGTGGCCGCCACCTAAGTCTTCAGACATCATGTTTGTCATCTTCAAATATCATCAAGATGATCATGCATAATGTCGAATGTGTCCATAAATCATTAAGATCCAGAAACCATCTCACTGAAATTATCCCCTCTAATATCTATCGTTCTCCTGTTCTACTTGCACGAATTATCAACAAGCCCCTCCGCTATAAGCAGGTGAACCAACTCATCAATGTCATACATGTGCCCTTTTGGAAACAAGCTGAAATATACAAAGCACTTCCGCAGACGTGGATCTAACTTCTGATAACTCCACAAAAGGGCTGTCCTGGGCTCACTTAAGTTGTCCATCTTCAAAGTTAGAGCATCATTCCAGGCAGAGATATTCATTTTCCCTATCAACTGGGAACCAACAACGTCTGCAGCCAAATGGGATTATCCAAGCCTTTTAGCTACACTCTCAGCAATCGTCTCTGGCTTGTGCTCCGGTGGTGAAGGCATAGTATTTGAAGAGTGCCAAGAACTGAGTATCTTCCATCCTCTCCAACGGAGCACCTTTTCACAGATTAGAGCAAAAGGAAATGTATCCCGTCGAGAAGTTACCAAAACTTTGCTCCCGTTGTGCTGAGAAACTAAAGGAGCTAACAGTTGGTCCCATTCCATCTGACTACTTGAACAATCAAACCATACATCATCCAATACAAGCAAGATTTTTTCTGTGTTTTTTCAGTATGTCCCTTAATTGGCACTGGAGAGTATCCAGATTATCAACCCGTGGGCACTCCCCCTTAGTTGCTGATTCAATAATCTCCCATGTGTGACGATGGACATCAAGTTTGCGCACCGACATCCTGACATCAAAATGTTCTTGTACCCTCTTGTCATTGTAAATATGTTGTGCCAAGGTGGATTTTGCGATGCCTCCTGATCCGACAATGGCCAAACCCGCATATATAGCTGAATTAGCCTCAACAACAACCAGCTCAGTAAGAAGGTTCAATATCATCACAATCCTTGTCACGGCCTATTACTTTCAGAGGTGATAATGATGTTGCCTGAGGAACAATTTGGCTATCTACACTGTTACCAGCTGGTACGCAAAGAAGCTCATGCAACTCCTTGCATTTCACCAGAATGGCCTTCAGTTCATTCAACTGGTGAAGTAGCTTCTTGTTCTTCGGGCGGAGATTGGATAACCTGTAGATACAGGATACAGCATGCATAGCTTTCAAAATAGTGCTAATTGATGAGGCACGCAGTGGCGAGGAATCTCTCCCACTCTTTGCTGTGTGCTCGAGGAGGTCATACTCATGCATGTCCAGCAGGTCTTTGGCTTTGTAGAAGGCTTCTTTGAGCTCTTTGACCCATTTGTCCAACTTGACCCTGTGGTTGCCCTTGTTAGCTGCTTCAATCATCAGTTCAAACTGCGGCATGATGGTGGTCTCCAGTTCATGGAGCTCGCTCGCCATGTCAACCCCAAGGTAAGCGAGGAGCTTCTTCAGGATCAGCGATGCTGCCAATTGTAAGACAACCAGCACCACTCCCAGTCTCCCACCATGGAACTGCAAATTCAACAATGGTACACATACAGGAGATTACGGGCTTTTTACAGGCTGATTAGGACATGGCAAATTGTGATTGGATTAAGAGTAAGGAACGGTCCCACCGAGCTGGAATTCCCACGCGGGGGGGGTTGTGAACAGAATTATGAAAGCCTTTGTAAAACGCCCGTAATCCCCCGTACATTTAGCATTTTTGCTGCAAATTTGGTGGGTGGGGGGTATTTTTCTGCTTCTTGACTTTTGAGAATGCACGAGCTCGGGTGTAGTTTCCAGACTAAAATAACTCCAATGACAGATTCTTGTTTCTTTTTTTGTTAATTTTATTTCTCTTTCCTTTTTATTGGGGTGGGGGTGGGGTTGTGGCTGGAGGAGATGAAGAAGCGTTTATTCAGGGGAAATGGGCGGAACATTAACAGGAGTAGATCACAGTAAACAGGACCAAGAAATGTTTCCCCTCTTGCTTTTGACTTGTTGTTTTTTGGGTATGTGGCGACCCAAAGAAATGAAAAAAAGGGTAAGAGAGGTGCTTCTGAACTCTGAAGGGGCAAACAGGCAGTGAAGGCAGCAACGGACGAAAAACATGTAGAAGTGGGAAACAATAGAGATTGCAAAGGGAAAAGAAACACAGCACATGTGGCAGGTTTTTCTTTTTTCCTTTTGTGCGACAGAAGTATTTCTAGAGGGAAAAAAAAAGATAAGAGGGGGCAACCTCACAGTTAAAACACCAAAGGAACTTCTGGAGGGGCAAACAAGCGGTGAAGACAACAATGGATGAAACACCTGTATGAGTGGGAAATGAAAGATAAATTAGTGAACTGCAAAGGGAAAAGAAACACAGAACAAAGGGTAAGTTTTCCTACTTCTTTTGTGCCAACAGAAGTATTTCTAGAGATAAAAAAAGGTAGAGAAGGGAGCCTAACAAGTTAAAACAGCGAAGGAGAGTCTGAATCTTACTCGGATGGCGGACCTTGGAATCGGAGTTGCTGGAGCGGCATGGCAACGATGGCAGATGCAAGGTTGCCGGAGAGGACAGTTCGAGCTAGTGTTGTATTACAAGAGAATATGAGATTCAGAACTCTCCAAGCAGCAGGTCAATAAGACTATTGATATGATCCAATGTACACAGCTCTGATCCAGCTAGTTATCTTGTAAATTGAGTTAGCTGGACCAACTAGAAAACTAAACAGTAACCACTGTGGATAGCTCGCTAATCAATAAAAACTACGCGAGTGTTCTAAGTTACAACCGATAATATAAAAACAAGTAGACAATTCATTCATGTTATGAAACTATGAAAATCAACATTCAAAGAGCACCCCTTGACACACAAGGGAGTATACCCTAACCAAGGCTTTGAAAGCTATGAGCAAGAGTAAAATATGACTCATTGGTCTTTGACTACAGGAAATCCATGAGAATGTATAATTTGCAAATGGGTAACACGATTCGGATTGGACTCCATCAAAACGCAAACCACAGAGGAAGGAGAGATGAGACTGGGAAAATGTCCTGCCAAGATGTCAGAATAATAACTAGCCCTTTTTTTGTTCGTTCCTAAAAGCTTACAAATTCAAACGAGCATTGAAAATTACACATATAATTAAATAGAAGATCTGATGTTAACATCTAAAAATTGAACTTGAATTAATTTTCAACCGGAACCAAATTTGGCATGTTAAAATATCTGAAATTTATTGATAATCCAAAATTCAGAAAAACACAGGGAAAACACCAAAAAATCAGGAAATAGCATTTACATTCATAAGAGAAAACTCTGCTTAGAGTATCGTATTTCTATTTGGTAAGGAAAGTAAGCAGACTAGTGAGCTAGTCTAAACAATACACATGCTATAGTCATATTGAATCACTCTTGCTGAAAGATCAAACTGTCTACTGGGAGAGAAGAAACTTATCCAGATTAGCAGGGATATGCAAAGCTTCTACTCCCTCCGATCCATAATAAGTGTCGCTCATTTTGTACTAAGCTAGTACAAACTTTGTACTAGATGAGCGACACTTATTATGGATCGGAGGGAGTACAAAAAATGGACATCACAAAGGTCAAAGGAACATTGCACTCTGGTACTGTGTGTAGCCAATATATAACAGCATCAATGAGAGTGAACTTTCCACACAAAAAACATTTTTATTATTGTTGAACAACCGAGAATCCAAATTACACATCTATGTCACTGCAGTAGTGATCCAACGATCATAAAGTAGAAAGAAAGGAACAACTCAGAACCAAGCCTTACAAAACTATTATTGACATCGAGAAATACAGAGTTGGAATACACTATGCTTACAAAACTATCAAATCAACTATGCAATTTGGTTAACCGCAAGTGTAGACATATAATTACTTGGATTTTCGTAACTGAACTTCCATGTATTTATGCACCAGTCCAGGATAAGCTAGAGAACAAAGCTAAAACCGCAATAAAATCAGTTCCACCTGCCCTAGATTAATACATGATCGCTCTTGCAAACTGGAAGATCATAATATCCACCAGGACAGTGAAATACAAATTGTCACTTAATGCTCCATATTATCGACGAGAAGAAACATATCCAATAGACAGGACAAAGGCAAGCATTCTACCATTGATGGACATCACAGAGGAACACTGCACACCATATAATAATTATTATGCAACAGAATCCATCTGGGGATTTTCCGTAAAATTCGCTCTGTTATTATTGACAAAGAATAGAACACAATCCAAATTACACATGTATATAGCACTCACAGTAGTGGTCGAAAGACAACATCTTAACAAAGTAGAGAACAGGAACAGCTCAGAACAAAACTGATCCTTTGCTCACAAGCCAGCAGCGGGAAGCGAAGGCATAAACACACTGTACACTGAAGACAATCAAGGGTCCCTATAATCAGTATGAAACAATCGATCTGTAGGGGGCAACTTTCCATAAGATTGGCATTGTTATTGACAAACAATATAGCGTGAGCCAGATTACACATATGTATACCACTGCATTAATGATGCAAAGACAAGGCATGACAAAACAGAAAGAAGAACCAACTCAGAACCAAGCCGATCCTTGTTCACATGCCAGCAGTGGGAAGAGAGGCCATAAACGCACTGTAGGCCGATTCCAGATCAAAATTGAGCTGTCTGGCCTGCTGATCCGTGAGCTCATCCCCAGCCCCCATCTTATGCAGCTTGGCGAGCCACTCGTTCACCTTGACCTTCCCCTCGAAGTCCGGTGGCAAGACAGTGCCGAGCTTACCCATAGAGGTGGAGAGGTCGTGGAGCAGAGGGCGGACCTGGTCGTTGGCGAGCATATTGAGCTTGACGGCGTCCATGGCGGTGATGAAGCTCTGGACGCACTGGGCGATTGCGGAGGCGGAGGCCGCGGTGGCGGCCGGCGCGGAGGAGGAGGATGTGGTGGCACGGAGCTCGATGGTGGCGGGGACGCCGGACTGGACGAGGCGGTTGAGGGCGGCGGGGCAGTCGAGGCGGTAGGCCTGGACGAAGCGGGGGATGGTGACGACCCCCGCGAGGGAGGAGGATAGGGAGTTGAACTGGGAGATGAGCTTGAGGCAGTCGGCCTCGTAGTCGGCGGCGGAGACGAGGTCGCGGACGTAGGCGCGCTCCAGCTTCTCCGTGGCCTTGATGATCGCGTACAGGTCGGCCAGGCTCTCGAGGAGCTCCCGCTCGCGCTTGTCGTTCCACAGCTTCACCTCCATCGGCGCCGGCGAGCGGTCCCTCTCTCTCCTCGGCGGGCGGATTAGGGGGCTAGGGTTTCGTGGTGTCGCGCGAGATCGGGGACGAAGCGGGCGGACAGAGAGGTGAAGAACGGGGGTGTGAGGAAGCTTGGGAGGATGAAGAAGTACGAGGGGTTTCGTGTAAACTGTATGGACTTGGATGCTTGCCCGCACGCTGTCGCTGTGCACGCGTTTGTCCTTTTTTGTTTTTGATGTTCATCCTGCCTTTCTTCTGAAGCTTTCTTTCACCGCTGCTCATCGCCAACAAAACGCAAATTGGCGTGTTTGATAGTAGTAGCCTGTAGTTGATGTAATGAAAGAGTATTTTTTTTATGCGATACGAGCTATTTCCTTAATTTCATATCTCAATGCTAGATAAATTTATTTCAACGGTAGTTTATGTGAAACGAAAATAATAATTAAACAACGCTCGATTCAAACTACTAAATAATACAGTTGCATGATGTTTAAAGCGGTTTCGGATCAGATGAAGAAAAACGATGGTTTCAAGTGTTTTTCACACATAGACTAGCGCGAAACCACAAGGTGAAAAAAGATGAGAATTATTATTTTTATATTAGATTGCATGCTTTTCTTATACCGAATGTGAGAAGCCGTCACTATATAATAAGATGCGCATTCATGTATCAAATTCATTAAACACCAGCAGGCTATCAAACTAATTAAGAACATCATTTTGAACACTGTTTTTTTAAGCATATGCTCCCATTTAACCTAATCTGTGTTTTTGTACACCCTAACTGAATGGTTGTAGGCTATCAAATGCACCCAAAGTTTTGGGCCTTAGTTTGGGTAGTTGGGGTGAGGCCAAACGAGCGATTTGTTCGCTCGAGCAAAATGTGATACCTCATTGTACTTCACCTTTACTTCTTCTCGAACCAAGCCTTTTTGGGGGTCATCTTGCTCAAGCCGGGACCCATGATCTCCAATTCTTTGAACATTACCAAGATATCTACCTCCATGTGCTTCACCTTCACTTATTTGGTTTTTGATCGAGCATTTTTCTCATCGATCTCAGGATTCTTCTTTTGTGTAACACCTTTAGTGTCATGTAACAGTAATCACTTTTGCTAATGTCAATTACTGTTGCTAATCATGCTTTGATTATCTTTGCATTTGATCATATCCAAAACCCTTTTGCTTGATATTTAAAACAAAGTTATGAATAAAACTTTGTCCAAAAATTGTGCAACCAATTTTGTAAAATGCCAAATAATCAGTGGATCATGTCCATATGGATGTGCAGATTTATCGAACTATAAAACAATTCAAACAATTTAAAACAGTGCTAAAACAACCTCATTTGCTAGTTGCATATTCAAAAGAAATGCTAAATGATTTTTATTAATTCCCAAACTTTTTGTGGAAGCACTGCCACAGATGTGGGAACAAGTTCCACACTTGGCAAAAATCCAAATAATAGTAAACCAAACAAAACAGAAAAGAAATACAGAAAGAAACAAAGAAAATACAAAAGAAATAAATCTCGCCCATGTGCAAGGCCCACCCCCTTCCCCTTGTCTTCTTCCTCTTCCCCTGTTCATCCATGGCGTGGCAGCCATCCCGCGGCTGCCATGGCCACTGCCACCGTGGCGGCTATCCCTCGCGCCCCGAACCCGGGAAACCCTAGCCGCCCCCCACGCTTCCTCCCTCGCGCCCCTCTCCCTCTCTGACCTTGCACGCCACGACCATCGTCACCACACCACTGCGCCGTCGTGGCCAACGGGCACGCCGGGCCGCGCCACCGTGCCCAAGCTCTTCCTCTGCCTTGTCCGCGTCTTCCCCGAGCTTCGATTTGAGGCGGGCCGCCCTGCTGGTGGTGAATCGCCATCGTCCTCCCCGCCACGGCCATCGCGGTCCTTCGCCGCCGTGCCGCTACCTCGACACTTCCCCGGCCACCGAGCCCCCTCCTCAAGCTCCCATTGAGCTCACGAACCTCCCAAAACCCTTCCCTCCCTCCCACGTGTCCCGTAGGTCCACCGCGACGAGGCCGAGCTTCGGCCGCCGCCATGGGCTCGACTCCGGCGAGCATCGCCCACCCCATCCCCCCACTCCTTGCACCGATGGATGCGCCTCGTTGCGCAGGATCTGTAGGGTCAAGCCGCGCCCCAAATTGGTGCACCATGGCGAGCAAACGGCCACCGCCGGCCTCGCCGTGGCCTCGTCGGCGAGCACTGGCCGTGGTGTGTGCCACTGACCAGTGGGCCAGGCCATAATTAGATTAGGGGCTAATCCCCATTTAAAATAACCCCCCGTGGCTAATTAAACTGATAAACCCCCCTAGGGGGCTAACATGTAGACCCCATAACTTATTAGCTAATTAAAATAGAAATAAACCCTGTTAGATAAATGAGTGTATGACATCTAGGCCCCACTGGGTTAATAGATTAATAAAAATAGATTTGTTAAACTATCTCAATGACATGTGGGACCCCACTTATCATTTGATTAATAAAAAATTGAATTGTTAAAATGTGAGGCTGACTAGTGGGACCCACTAGTAGTCAGGTTTGACCAGTCAATAGGCACTGTTGTGGATAATGTTGCATTTTAAAAATAAAATAAATTCCAAAAAATGCTTTTAAATGATTTACAACTTTAGAAATTAATATCTTTTAATCCGTAGCTCAGATGGAAAAAATTTATACATGAAAGTTGCTCAGAAAAATATAACGAATACGACTACGCTATCCATACCCCCACCACACCCCTCTAACATACCGAACACGAGACATCCCCCCTCCGGTTGCACTGTCCGGTAATCACCCGGAGCTGGTAAAATTGCCGGTTAAATTTCCGTTTCGTTAACGTGTAGCACCGCATTAGTTTACTCCTAACAATGTGTTTGCCTTGTCTTGCATTTGTATTGCTATTATTGTCATGTATTTATTGTTTCTTCTCCCCCCTCTCTTATTGTTCGGTAGCCCCGACGACCGCTGCCGATGCCCCTATGATCGACTACGTCGTCCACGACCGTACCCCTACTACCGAGTTTCCAGGCAAGCAGAGTCATTCTCCTTCCCCAGATATCACCTATCTTTTCCGTACATTTTTTGCACTAGGCATTGTTGTTGCTGCTACGTTACAATCCTATTCAATTGCATAGCCTGTCATTGTCGCCCCTTGATGTACCTTCCTTTGTCTTATGCTGCCTATTAATATATATTATATTCAGCAGTGAACCCTGCGCATTGCTAGTCAACTAGGTTAGATAATGGGTCGTGATCACTCTGAGGAGTGACGTGGATACAATTTATTATAACTTCAATAGGTACGGTACAAAGCAGACACCGCCAAAGGCCCCTACCATGGCTCTGCCGAGCCACGTCAAGTGTGAGCTATCGAGGAGTAATCTTTGTACTCCACTCGTTGCTGACTCTGTATAGCCGCCCTAGGGTCCTGAACAATGGTTGTCCTTAAAGCTAAGAGTCGGGCGACTCAACGGTGCCCGCGAGAGGTATTGCGACGGGACGACAGGGAGGGTACGACCGACATACTGGCGGCCTTGGACTCTGATCGTCATCCATGAGAGTTACCAAACCAAGAAAGTTGAGCTCCTCCAAGAGCACACGCGAGACAAGGTAAGGAGTCGATTCACCTTGTTGGTAACCGCATAGTTTTGACGGGACGACAGGGCAGGCACCGACGCGCTGGTGGTCCTGGTTGTTGTTCGCTGTCCGTTGTGTTAACTAGTTGGGCAACGATAACGGTTGCCTACGAGCTAATAATAAAATTCTTAAATGGTTCAGGTGGATGACTTGAGAGGGCGCAAAGGCATGTACGCACTACCTTCACATGGGATTACGGTGTGGGCCCTCCGCGTTGTGGTCTTGATCAAAAGATCTGAAAGACGTCCAGTTTTAGCATTGTGGTTGGGTCGGATCGTGCTGCGGCACTGGATCAACTTGCACAACGACCCAGAGAGCGAGGGGCGACGGCCCAAGACCCCCTTGCGCTTAGGACTGTAGACCGGCGGGGACCTATCTGATGAGCCGTAGGATGGGCCTCAGCGTGTCGGATAGCCTCGGTGGGGCATTCCCTAACAAGGTGTACGCCACCCTGAAGATCCGAGCGAGGGAATATGATCTATTCGAATAGCCGTGTCCACGGTAACAGGACGCTTTATGCTGAAGACAGAGCCTAATACTACAAACTATTACTATTAAACTATTGGTTCCGGTTTCTCTTCCTCGCAGGGAGTCGAGGAAGGGAACTCGGAGGTATTTATAATTGTTAATTATTAGAACTTACTATTATACAATGTGTTGACACACGAACACGTCACGTGTACCCACGACCCCGGGGGTGATACACCGCAACTCACGTCGAAGGAGATCCGTCCGGTAGCGCGATACGCAAGACAACCGGCGGACACTTTTGAAGACCCGAAGCCCCACGCTCCCGGGAGGGACCCCGTCAGGGAGCACGGCGGCTATGGGCAGCCCTAGGTCGACCTAATCACCCCTAGGGCCTCGTAGATCGTTGCCCTGCAAGAACAAGAACGAACAAAGAACGAGAAGAAAGGTACAAGGGAGAGAGATAAAATTAGGGTTTGGAAGTGTAGATATGTTTGTTCGATTGTGTGTTGTTTCAATCGGCCGTCACCTCATCTATTTATGAGGGGGTTGGACTTTCCGTGCAAGAAAAGGGCTCAGATTCGCGTCAAAACTGCCAAAACCCGATCAAATTCGGACCCGGATCAGGGGTTCGGACGTCCGGACTTTAACCCGGACGGTCCGGACCATAGGGTCGGACGGTCCGGCTTCTAGGTCGGACGGTCCGAGCTGAGGTCAAAATCTTTCTGTAATCGGGGTCCTCAAGTCGGACGGTCCGACTTCAAAGTCGGACGGTCCGACCTTATCTCGGACGGTCCGGTTTCCACCTCGGACGGTCCGACCTGGTTTTCCAGTGTTGCACTGTTTTGGCAATAACTTCTTCATACGAACTCGGATTTGGACGTTTCAAATATCAAAATGGACCGGTTTGACGAGACAAAGCCGTCCTATGTAAAACATTTTCCCATTTGAGGATGTCTTGATGCCCTAATTGGCAGAATAGTACTCCAAATGCCAAGGTCTTATTGCTTCAAACATAGTTTCGGCCCTTGAGATGGAATCGGATGATCATGGCTCGAACTACAAAGTTGTTCATCTCGACAATACCCAACTTTTTCATGTAGAGCACTTCTTCATTTGAGGTCATCTTATATAGGTTCATTGCCGTGCCAAAAACGGGTGTCAACACATGCCCCCCTGTTTTTCGGCAAAACTTGTGTGCCGAAAAATATCTTGCCCAGGCTTGTTCTAAGGACGATGTCAACACTCCATCGGCCATGTGTTTTATAAGGGCGATAATTTTATATCGGCCATGCCTATCCTTGAGACGATAATCATATATCGGCTATTTGTTAGCATGATTAATCATGTATCATCCATTGCTTGTTTGATCCCTTTTATGCAGACTTGGGTGCAACCTTCTGAACTTGAGAATAACACCATAAGAAATTCGTCAATAATTCCCATATATCTAGATCCATCTCAAAGATATCCACCAAATCATATTGTCCACCCTCTTTCAAGAATCTTGTAAATAAAAAATAGTGAACTTCTCGCAATCTTGCCTTCGCCTGCATATAAATTTTCATTAGTGGCCGAAAACGGTAAGCTCCGATTCGGCCCTCCCTATGTTGGAAAACTCGGCATCGGCTCTTGAGAAATACACCATGATTAACATAATAGCCGGATGATTGCTGTGCCAACTCATTTTTCTCTTCAATGTCATGTCTAAATATATGAGAAACAATAAAGTAATCGGATAAAGAAATTATATCTAGACACTTATCAAGATAAATACGAAGTGATTCGTCAAAATATATGAAATCCATATATACTTGCTGGACAACTAATAACGAATCACCAAAAGCCTCAATATGTGTAGCACCTATATCAAGCAAAAGTTCTGAACCGAATAATAACATATTCGGCTTTCATTGTTCATGCAACAACATTTACGCGACATGAGGCTTCAAAATAGTACCATGAGGAGATATAAAAGCAATACCAAAACCTTGGCCGTTGTGACAAACTAAACAACCAAAATATAATCTCCATGGCACTAATGAGACAAGGTTCATAACAATATTATGCTCAAATAATAAAAACAACAATGATGTGGCTTCTCATAGATGCAAATTAGCTATATCATACCTAGCTAAAGCATAATCCTGCTCACCAATTCTACAACTTATGAATTGGTCCATGCAACATATTTTTAGCGAATGTACACCTTGTCTCAATCTTCAACAAAACTAAGGACGATGTTTAGAAAACCACACCGGCCATGTTTAGATGTATTCTTAGGACGATAGAAGAAATATCGGCCATTAGTATAAACGACATGTAGAATTCATCCACCAAAGCATATATAGCCGAAAAAAACAAATGAAATAACAAATCAAATATTTCGGCCCCTTGAATTAGCAACAAGAATGGAACTAATCAAATTTATAGTGAATTGGTAATCCCCTATCATGATGTAAGAAATTGTATTGCATCCATGGATCAAAATTAGTCCATGGAGGGTAACCAATCATACCTGAGGATGAATTCCATGATAAAGGCATCAATGACATGTTTGAAGAATATGAATGATGTGCTAATCGAAGATTCCGGTTGGATGATGGAAACCTTCGGCTTAATCTTTTATGAGATGATTTCTCCTTCTTCACTTTGGTTGTATTCTCTAAAATAGAAGCTTGCACATCCTTTTTGGTTTGACTGTTCTTCTTGGGGACCCATGCCATATTCTTCTTTTCAAGTTCTCGTGCACTAAGTTTTTGCAATTTATTCTTCTGCCAATATGATAAACCGAGTGAACATCTCAATTGTGATTCTTTTTCAAGCAGTGGAAATTCCTTTTTGACCTTGTGCACTCTCAACTCCCTTTGTTCAGATTTGGCATCGGTATTTTGAAGATTTGTTCGCTCCTCTTCTTTGCCTTTAGTAGCCAATGTCAACACTTTCATTGGCTCTTTATCATTTGAAATAAAATCTGAAGCGGCACACCTACGACCATCCCTTTTGACACGATAAACTTGCTTGACCACCTCTTTCTTCCTTGAGCTCCGGACCGATTCCTTTTGATTGAAACGGTCTTTGTTATGAAACTGTTCATCAAATGTGGATCTTCTTGGAGCTGCATAATCTTGATGAGATGGTTCAAAATAAGATGGATAATGTTCCCTAGAATTATTCATGTCCCGTGATGGATATTGATTCATATAAGCATAGGGAAATATCCATGACGCTGGTATTGGCGGCCCAAAATAAGGGTATGAGTATGATGTATTGAACTTATCGCTTTGCCAATACCGGTCCTCAGTTTTGCGCCTAGGGGGTGATCTTGATGCTTTTGAATTACTCGGCCGATAAGCATTTTTATCTTCACTTATCTTCTGATATTTTTCCAATAGCTGCGCGAAAGTGACTTTCGGCTTTTTACCTTTGCATTTATCTCGGCCTTTGCTCTCTTTGGTTTTCCTTGCATCGATCTTAGGATTTGCGTGTTGCCCCCCAGTGTTTGGCGTCTTCATTGGAAATTTGATAGAACTTCCGCCTTCAAGAATATCATCATTGTGCTCATGAATAACCTGTTTACTTGAAAGCTTGATCCCATCACATGCAGTTTTTACCTTCTTGTCTTCGAATGGACCGGCTTGAAGCATCCGATGCAAAAACTTTTTTCCATCAGGACCAATAGGAATGGCATGATCATCCATTGGTGTTTTAACAAGTTTCAATCGTCCGCTATCAATGGCCGATTTAACTATTTGACGAAAGATATCGCAGTCCTCAAAATTATGCTTGCGAATCATGCAACTTACAATATACTCGTCCTTGGATTGATGGCTTAACATGGTGATCAAGAATTCTAATATAATCATTCTTCAGCAATAAATCAAAGATCCGATCACACATATTTGAATCGAAGGTAATCACTTTGTTTTTTAGCCGATCTTGGTGCGAGAACGGCTTTGGAAGTAAGCAAACGAATGGTTCAGATTTCGCATCACTCCATTCGGCTATGCATTTTGTTTTGTGCTCTATCTCCGATGACTTTGAATAAGAAATTATACTATCATCGGTTTTCTCAAAAGATTCAAATCTTGGCTTTACTTTTCTGAAATCAAAACTGTTATGACATATATGTCTCACTTGATACCAAATGCAAGCCAAGTATGAAATAAGAAAAGCTACCCATGTATATATAAACTTTAAATGAAACATTGGGAAAAGCTTTTGATGTAATAATAAGTCACTACCGGTCTTTCTAAGTGGCACAATGTGTTGACCGGTATGATTTTTTATAATAATATTGCTAACAAGTAAATTATCCTTCTTCATTGGTCTCTCAAGATTTGTTATAAGAATTTTACTAATAGTTACATCAACAATAAAATTATGACCAAATATGAAAATAGATAAATTACTTGCTAGACATACCTTTTCATACGCGTTGGGAGAGCATGATGGTTGCGTGAATTGAATAATAGCTTGCTCCATTTTTTGATTATTCTCCAACGTCGCGTCTTCCTTTTCTGGATTTTGTTCCGTGTCACCGCTTTCTAGTTCTTGATGTTCATCATTGACCGAATCTTGCTCGGTCGTGTCCTTTTGATTTCGATGTTCATCATATTTGGCACTGAACTCATCGTCCGCTATCAATGGCCGATTTAACTATTTGACGAAACATATCGCAGTCCTCAAAATTATGCTTGAACGAATCATGCAACTTACAATATACTCGTCCTTGGATTGATGGCTTACCATGGTGATCAATAATTCTAATATAATCATTCTTTAGCAATAAATCAAAGATCCGATCACACATATTTGAATCGAAGGTAATCACTTTGTTTTTTAGCCGATCTTGGTGCGAGAACGGCTTTGGAAGTAAGCAAACGAATGGTTCAGATTTCGCATCACTCCATTCGGCTATGCATTTTGTTTTGTACTCTATCTCCGATGACTTTGAATAAGAAATTATACTATCATCGGTTTTCTCAAAAGATTCAAATCTTGGCTTTACTTTTCTGAAATCAAAACTGTTATGACATATATGTCTCACTTGATACCAAATGCAAGCCAAGTATGAAATAAGAAAAGCTACCCATGTAAATATAAATTTTAAATGAAACAATGAGAAAAGCTTTTGATGTAATAATAAGTCACTACCGGTCTTTCTAAGTGGCACAATGTGTTGACCAGTATGATTTTTTCTAATAATATTGCTAACAAGTAAATTATCCTTCTTCATTGGTCTCTCAAGATTTGTTATAAGAATTTTACTAATAGTTACATCAACAATAAAATTATGACCAAATCTGAAAATAGATAAATTACTTGCTAGACATACCTTTTCATACGCGTTGGGAGAGCATGATGGTTGCGTGAATTGAATAATAGCTTGCTCCATTTTTTGATTATTCTCCAACGTCGCGTCTTCCTTTTCTGGATTTTGTTCCGTGTCACCGCTTTCTAGTTCTTGATGTTCATCATTGACCGAATCTTTCTCGGTCGTGTCCTTTTGATTTCGATGTTCATCATATTTGGCACTGAACTCATCGGGTAATACATAAACTCCTTTGCGTCCAGAAAAATTGAGCACGGCTGACTTGCTTCTTTTTCCATACTCTTTGTCGACAAAGTTTCCCTTTGTTGGCTCGATGGACTCAGTGTGCGCGCCCGACTTGCTATCGCCAGAACTGTTTGGTTCGGCTTCTGTAGAATCGATTGCGTCACCATGGTGGTCCTTTTTCTTATTGGACTCGCCACCCGTATTGCATGACTCGACTGTAGAAGATGTAGTCACATTTGTATTGGCTTCAACTGATTCAACAGTATTAGCCGAGTCAATCTTCTCTTGCTGATTTTCTTGCAGAGTTTCCTTTTTATCTTGCCCTAGCATCATAGAAGGGCCAACATGGTTATTACTCGGAGGAAAGAGCTTGATAAATTCCTGAAAATCTTCTTCTTCACGCTGCTTTTTTAGCGTTTCAAACTCCTCCTCACGCTTCTTCTTGAGTGATTCATAAATTTGTTGATACTCAATTGGTAATTCCTCAAGAGTCGGCGTGGTGAAATTGTCAGCACTATTATCTACAAGCTTTGTGTCAACCTTGTTTATACGGGCCATATAATTTTCTTTAGGCTCTGCCCAACTCGGAGAGGACTGCCCCCCGTTACTTTTAGCCTCTTTCGGCAATGAAGTGCTACCGAAATTATAGAATTGAGAAGAAGAAAACTTGGCCTTGTGTAATAGAAGCTCCTCACTCCTTTTCTTGTAAGCCTCATAAGCTCGTATTGTAGCAGGATCATGTGGCCTCTCTATTAGTTCGCGATTAAGAGCAGCAAACTCGTTGAAATCTGCTAAAAGTTTTTCCTTAAAACTATCTGATCCATATGCGACATTAATACATGATGGCACTTGAGCTCCTGTTAAATTTTCATATATTCGGCCATGGTCACCATGAAAGTGCGGAACCGAATTATGAATCTCACCAGTTGCACATGAAGATGAAACATTAGTAACATAAGATGTAGCACATGGGGTTTGAGGATAATTGGCCAAATAACTTGTTGTAGCATGTCCAATTTCCCTATCCATCGGCGTATTCATAGATGAATTAACATATTGCGTGCTACTCGCCGATGCATAAAAAGGTGAAACACTTTGTTGAATATTACTGAAAGCTCCTACATAGGGTGTTTCAACTTGATTAACCAAACTCAACATGTTGTTCATCGGCATATAGATTTCTGGGGTTACCGATGCATGAGAGTTGGGGTACATATGTTGCATGTTGCTAAAACTAGAGTTTAAAGCATAAACATTATTATGAACCGGCTGTTGCACATAATTAGATGAATAGTTGATGAAACTAGGGCTAGCCGATGCATCATGCTCATTAGGTGATCTAGCAACAACATATGGATTATTTGCATCTACATAAGGAGATTGATGATACATGTTACCGATGTAGATTGCAGCAACTTGATGACGATTTTCCTCGTAGCAAGAACAGGCCGGAGACTGTTCAAAGCTTTCGTCCCCAACGGAGTTGCCAAAAAGTGTGTTGACACACGAACACGTCACGTGTACCCACGACGCCGGGGGTGATACACCGCAACTCACGTCGAAGGAGATCCGTCCGGTAGCGCGATACGCAAGACAACCGGCGGACACTTTTGAAGACCCAAAGCCCCACGCTCCCGGGAGGGACCCCGTCAGGGAGCACGGTGGCTATGGGCTGCCCTAGGTCAACCTAATCACCCCTAGGGCCTCGTAGATCGTTGCCCTGCAAGAACAAGAACGAACGAAGAACGAGAAGAAATGTACAAGGGAGAGAGATAAAATTAGGGTTTGGAAGTGTAGATATGTTTGTTCGATTGTGTGTTGTTTCAATCGGCCGTCACCTCATCTATTTATGAGGGGGTTGGACTTTCCGTGCAAGAAAAGGGCTCAGATTCGCGTCAAAACTGCCAAAAACCCGATCAAATTCGGACCCGGATCAGGGGTTCAGACGTCCAGACTTTAACCCGGGCGGTCCGGACCATAGGGTCGGACGGTCCGGCTTCTAGGTCGGACGGTACGATATGAGGTCAAAATCTTTCTGTAATCGGGGTCCTCAAGTCGGACGGTCCGACTTCAAAGTCGGACGGTCCGACTTCAAAGTCGGACGGTCCGACCTTAGCTCGGACGGTCCGGTTTCCACCTCGGACGGCCCGACCTGGTTTTCTAGTGCTGCACTGTTTTGGCAATAATTTCTTCATACGAACTCGGATTTGGACGTTTCAAATATCAAAATCGACCGGTTCGACGAGGCGAAGCCGGCCTATGTAGAACATTTTCCCATTTGAGGATGTCTTGATGCCCTAATTGGCAGAATAGTACTCCGAATGCCAGGGTCTTATTGCTTCAAACATAGTTTCGGCCCTTGAGATGGAATTGGATGATCATGGCTCGAACTACAAAGTTGTTCATATCGACAATACCCAACTTTTTCATGTAGAGCACTTCTTCATTTGAGGTCATCTTATATAGGTTCATTGCCGTGCCAAAAACGGGTGTCAACACAATGTTGCAGCAACTTCTGTTGCATTGTTACTTTATGCTTTATATAAACTGTTGGTTGTTCTCTTCTTGTGCTGCAAGACTCATCGAAAGATGTTAGTCTTCGATAGGCCTAGCTTCTCATCCTTATTCTGGTTTTCTGCAATTCAGTCCACTATATATAGCCTCCCCTTTCTATTGATACAAATGCATAAATGTTTAGTAGCGGACGTAAGACTCGCGGGTATGCTAGATACTGACATTTGCTTTATTTACCCCTTTTGTTTTATATACCCGGATTGCTACAATCAGACGTCGGAGCCCTGGAGCAGGAGTACCCCGGAGTCGGTTACTACTACGTCGAGTTCCTCGTTGGCCAGGAGTAGTTTGGAGGTTTCCAAGCAGGAGGCCTAGCCTTTTCGATCCGTATCTCTGATGTTATTTGTGCTAGCCTTCTTAAGGCAAAACTTGACTAACTATGTCTGTACTCAGAGATTATGATTGTATGACTTATGTATTCGGGTTCGTGCGACCCCCCCCTTTCTTGTAATATTTTGGTTTATCCTTTTGTGTTTAGTGTTGTGCTGTGATATTCTCACCATGGCACCTTGATCTCAATCATGTACCCTTCGTGTATGATTACTGCACATGATCGTAAATCGGGGGCGTCACAAGTTGGTATCAGAGCCGACTGCCTGTAGGAAGCCACCCACCCACTCCTTGGTCGAAGTTGAGTCTAGTCTTTGAAAAACTATTTTTCTAACTTAATGTTTGGCTTACGGGACCACATCGATATCACGCCGTTGTGATATCTATGGTGTTAGGATCTTTTTTCTCTGTACCTATGCTCTGGGACTCTGCTCTATTATCCTTGCCGGTAAGTTTTACTAACTCTGACATTAGGATCACGTGCTCGTTGATTCCATCCGGCGTCCTGCTTCTAAACCCTGTATTGAGTCGTGTCGCGGGAGTTCTGACCCAGATTCGGTCCGCGGATCCCCTTTCTCATTCAGGGTAGGCCACGCGTTCTCTGGCACAATTCCCGTTGCCAATAATTTCCTTGCGCCGTGATTGACATAGCCTTTGCTATGTCGCGTTGTGTATTCCTTGCTGCGGTTTGCGCTGCCTACTGAGTCCTTTTTCCTTAATTTCGACGACGTTATGCTGTCCGATTTTGACCGACTAAGTGCAAAGATCTGTATGTCTTTATGACTACTAGTGTGTATCTATTGCACTTCTCGTTCATTGCTCGTACTACATCATGTATGACTTCTTATCCTTGCAAATGCTTTGTCTGAACTAACCCCTGCTGTTCAGGCAGGATGGCTGACGATCCCCCACCTCCACCTTATATGGCCGCAATACTGCAGCAGTTTGATCTGAATCGCCAGTTTATGGCCGGAGTAATGGCCCAGCTTCCAACTCAGAATTCCCCAATAACACTGCAAGAGTTCGTGCGCCTCAGTCCGTCCACCTTCCGCCAATCCTATGGATGCTAATGATTGGCTCCGTGATATCGCTTTTCAGATGGAGTCAGCTGTTGTTGCCCCTGCCAGTTACATCACCTATGCGACGTATCATCTGAGGGGTCCAACTGCTCAGTGGTGGGAAAGCCACAGAAGTACGTTGCCAGATGGAACTGTAACCACTTGGCAAGAATTCGAGTTAGCCTTCCGTGCATGGCACCTTCCTCGAGGTCTGATGGACCAGAAGAAGGAGGATTTCCGCCAATTCCGTCAGGGCCAGACAACTGTTGATGAATATCATAGGAAATTCCTTGAGTTATCCCGCTATGCTGAGAAAGACGTGGCCACCGACGCTCGCAAGCAGGAGAAATTCCAATAAAGACTACATCCTGATATAGAGCTCGCACTTGTCCTTCATGATTGTGCGGACTTTGTGACCGTTGTCAGCAAGGCTTTCCAAGTCGAAACTTCTCTGACTAAGCACCAGGAATCACTCAAGTGTACTCGAGATGCTGGCCCATCTTCGGGTCGGCCTGTTCATAAACTTCGAGTGTGGCTCCCGCACAATGTTTTTCACCGGCCTGCTCCAACGCCAAGGCCGTCTTATGCTGCACCTCGTCTGCCTCCACCGCCGAGACAGCTAACGATTCCGACTGGACATCCCAATATTATGGCTCCTCCCCATAATGATGGCTTATGCCGCCAGTGTGGACAACCAGGTCACCATGCACCATGTCCTCCTGTTGACCGTAGAGGAACTGTCAAAACCGTCGTACCAGAAAAGGTAATACCAAGCCGCCTCTTGTTGAATGTGGCTATGCCAATCATGTTGATGTTGAGAAGGCTAAGAAGGATCCGACTATCGTAATGGGAACCCTCCTTGTTAATTCGGTACCAGCTTTTGTTCTGTTTGATTCAGGAGCCTCGCATTCCTTCATATCTGATGCATTTGCATGTAAGCAAAACTTGTCGTTCGAAAACCTGTACCCTCCGCTGGTGGTTAATTCTCCAGGTTCCAGTTGGGATGCCTCGATGATAGCCCACAAAAATCATATTGCAATTGGAGGATTGGCGTTTGCTGCTTCACTCATGGCCCTCAAGGTTTCTATCATTGACGCTATTCTTGGTATGGATTGGTTGAAAGCGCATGATGCTCACATCCGCTCTGGTACTAAAACATTTCAGCTCACTCACCCGTCTGGCAAGAAGATTCAGTACTCGGCCCAAACAGCTCAGCATGCCGAAAGCCAGATATATGCTTTGAATGCACTGAATTATTCCCCTCTTGAAGGAATTGAGAACATTCCAGTCGTTCGTGATTTTCTCGACGTCTTCCCAGAAGAACTGCCGGGAATACCCCCGATCAAAGAAGTCGAATTCGTCATCGACTTGAAGCCTGGCACCGTCCCTATTACTAAGCGCCCTTATAAGATGCCGCCTCACCACCTACTTGAACTGAAGAAGGAGATCGACACGGCACTCCACAAAGTCTTCATCCGTCCAAGTTCCTCTGCTTGGGGAGCACCTTCGCTCTTTGTCAAGAAGAGCGATGGAACAAACCGTTTGGTCCAAGATTACCGACCTATCAAACAGGCAACAATACAGAACAAGTATCCGCTTCCTCGGATCAACGATCTATATGACCAACTTGCTGGATCTACGGTGTTCTCGAAACTCGACTTGAGGTTGGGTTACCATCAGATTCGGGTCCGCGAAGAGGACATCCCGAAGACCGCTTTCATTACTCGCTATGGTTCATTGATACGTCCTAAACGTATCTACTTTTCCAAACACTTTTGCTATTGTTTTGCCTTCATTCTTGCATGATTTGAACGAAACTAACCCGGACTGACGCTGTTTTCAGCGGAGCTACCAGTGCTGTTTTCTTTTGTGCAGGTTTCTCGATATTTAGGTACGCTGGAAAAATCCAAAAAAATATATAAAAAATCAGCGTTCTGGAAACTTCCACCAGGCCAAAGGGGGGCCACAGGGCAGCCAGGGGGCAGCCAGGAGGGTGCCTGGCGCGGCCCAGCTCCTGGCCGCGCCACCTGCCCTCCTGGGTGGGTCCCACACCCCCTAGTGCCCTACTTTGGCCCTATTTATTCCCCCGTCGAGAAAACCCCGGGAGGGGGTCGCTTTTCCAATCTACGTCGCGGAGCCGCCGCAACCCTCTGTTCTTCCTCGGAGAGCTAATCTGGAGGCTGAATTGGCCTCCGGTGAGGGGGAAGTCATCGCCATCGTCATCATCATCGCCTCTCCATCACCCCTCCATGACTTCTCCTCTCATGTGTGAGTAATTCCCTGCTGTAGGCAAAGGGGATGGTAGGGATTGGATGAGTTAGATCATGTAATAGTTCAATCAGATTGTTGGGGGCATGTTGCCTATCATCTACTTGGTGTTTATCATCTCTGTTAAACCTTGTTTCTCTTAATGCTTGTCACTTTGGGCCCGAGTGCCATGATTTCAGATCTGATCACCCTTTTGTTTCTTGAGTTTGTGGTGTTCTTGATCCTATCTATGAGTTGTATGCACCTATTATAGTATAGAACCGGCGATCCCAATGGTGACAGCTTGGGACACCAAAGGGGATGGACTATAATTTGAGGATTCCGTGTATCCATGAATTGTTAATGCTTTGTTCCGGTGCTCTTTGACAGGAGTACCTTAATCTCCCTAAGTTACTTTTGGCCCCGTTTGTAGCGGGAGGGTAGGACAAAAGATGTTGTGCAGAGTTCTTATTGCAAGCACGTACAACTACCTTGGGATACATGCCTGATGTTTGATATTTGCCTAGATGATCCTTTGTTTTCTGTGAGCCTTGCCCAAGTTAGAATCGGTTACATGTTCGTTCTCATCCAAGCAGCGCCCAACCATCCATCTCCCTAGCCTACAGTGTTTTCCTTCTGCTGGTTACTAGTTGTTTACCTTTGCTGTTCCACTATCACTATCACCACTATTATCATCACCACTACCACCACCATCTCACAGTTGCTACTAATACCTTTATGCAAGCAAGTGTTTATTTCAGGTGCGGTTGAATTGACAAATCAATCGTCAAAGCATGTATGTATTCTTTGTGTCCCCAAGTGTCGAATCAATAAATTGGGTTATCTTGCCCGCGAAGACTATCTCGATCCCCTACAGTTGAGGGTTATCAAGTACTGTTTTTTGGCGCCGTTGCCGGGGACCATAGCTTTATTTACAGGTCTACTCGAAGTATCCTACCTGCTGCACGTTATCCACTATGGGTAAGAAAGGAGACCCTAAAGTTCCGATCTTACCATCCCGTACGAGACGAGGTACTACTCTTAGCACTAGTGCTAAACTTGATTCACCTTCGGTTATGAGTCAGTTTGATTCACCTCAGTTACATGCTACTTCTGCTGAGTCTGGCAATATGTCAGATACTTTTGATGATGCTTCTACTACTTTTGAGACTACAGGTTCACTTGGTTCTTTTATAGAAGAACAGATTGCTGCTGCTGATACGTCTCAAACGTATCTACTTTTCCAAACACTTTTGCTATTGTTTTTACTTCATTCTTGCATGATTTGAACGAAACTAAGCCGGACTGACGCTGTTTTCGGCAGAGCTACCAGTGATGTTTTCTTTTGTGCAGGTTTCTGGATATTTAGGTACGCTGGAAAAATCCCAAGAAAACATATAAAAAAATCAGTGTTCCGGAAGCTTCCGGAGATCCAAAGGGGGGCCACAGGGCAGCCAGGGGGCAGCCAGGAGGGTGCCTGGCGCGGCCCAGCTCTTGGCCGCGCCACCTGCCCTCCTGGCTGGGTCCCACACCCCCTGGTGACCTACCTTGGCCCCTATTTATTCCCCCGTCGAGGAAACCCCGAAACAGAAGCCGCTTTTCCAATCTACGTCGCGGAGCCGCCGCAACCCTCTGTTCTTCCTCGGAGAGCTAATTTGGAGGCTGAATTGGCCTCCGGTGAGGGGGAAATCATCGCCATCGTCATCATCATCGCCTCTCCATCAGCCCTCCATGACTTCTCCTCTCATGTGTGAGTAATTCCCTTCTGTAGGCAAAGGGGATGGTAGGGATTGGATGAGTTAGATCATGTAGTAGTTTAATCAGATTGTTGGGGGCATGTTGCCTATCATCTACTTGGTGTTTATCATCTCTGTTCCAACTTGTTGCTCTTAATGCTTGTCACTTTGGGCCCGAGTGCCCTGATTTCAGATCTGATCACCCTTTTGTTTCTTGAGTTTGTGGTGTTCTTGATCCTATCTATGAGTTGTATGCACCTATTATAGTACAGAACCGGCGATCCCAATGGTGACAGCTTGGGACACCAAAGGGGATGGACTATAATTTGAGGATTCAGTGTATCCATGAATTGTTAATGCTTTGTTCCGGTGCTCTTTGACAGGAGTACCTTAATCTCCCTAAGTTCCTTTTGGCCCCGTTTGTAGCGGGAGGGTAGGACAAAAGATGTTGTGCAAAGTTCTTATTGCAAGCACGTACAACTACCTTGGGACACATGCCTGATGTTTGATATTTGCCTAAATGATCCTTTGTTTTCTGTGAGCCTTTCCCAAGTTAGAATATGTTACATGTTCGTTCTCATCCAAGCAGTGCCCAACCATCCATCTCCCTAGCCTACAGTGTTTTCCTTCTGCTGGTTACTAGTTGTTTACCTTTGCTGTTCCACTATCACTATCACCACTATTATCATCACCACTACCACCACCATATCACAGTTGCTACTAATACCTTTGTGCAAGCAAGTGTTTATTTCAGGTGCGGTTGAATTGACAACTCAATTGTCAAAGCCTGTACGTATTCTTTGTCTCCCCAAGTGTCGAATCAATAAATTGGGTTATCTTGCCCGCGAAGACTATCTTGATCCCCTACAGTTGAGGGTTATTCAGTACTGTTTTCTGGCGCCGTTGCCGGGGACCATAGCTTTATTTACAGGTCTACTCGAAGTATCCTACCTGCTGCACGTTATCCTCTATGGGTAAGAAAGGAGACCCTAAAGTTCCGATCTTACCATCCCATACAAGATGAGGTACTGCACTTAGCACTAGTGATAAACTTGATTCACCTTCGGTTATGAGTCAGTTTAATTCACCTCAGTTACATGCTACTTCTGCTGAGTCTGGCAATATGTCAGATACTTTTGATGATGCTTCTACTACTTTTGAGACTATAGGTTCACTCGGTTCTTTTATAGAAGAACAGATTGCTGCTGCTGCCCGACTCTCGGGGGTTGAAATTCCTGTTATCCAAACTCCTATTGGGAAAACTCATAACTTTGCTGACCTTAAGGAGAAACTCCTTGAGGATGATTATATTACACTTGATGATGATTTTTGCAGGGAACTTAATGAATGTGCTGATTTCGACCCTGCTACTATAAAGAAGTTGCTAGCAAAACACTCCCTGAAGAACAAGTTTACTCCTAATCCTACTTTTGCTACGTCTCCTATACGCATCACCGATCCTGATTATGATTTCTCTGTTGACCTTTCACTTATATCCACAGTTGAAGTTGATCCCTTTTATGACAGAGAAAATGATGATGCTATCGGGCACCTGACCAAACTCACTGAGTTAGGCGGCTTGTTTACCATAGATGAAAGGATCCGGAACTTTTATGTGACCAAGCTTCTTCCTTTTTCCTTGAAAGGAGATGCTAGAGCATGGTACGATGCACTACCATGTGGTTCCATTCAGAGTCCTCAAGATATGGCTATATCTTTCGTTGATAATTATTTTCCTGCTCATATGCAACATGCTGCTTTACAAAGAATTTATAACTTTAAACAGTTGCAGGATGAGTATCTCCCTAAAGCTTGGGGAGATTTTGCAGTTTTCTAAAGGCTAGACCGGGACATGAAATCCCTAAAAATGAATTACTTGATATATTTTACGCTGGTCTAACCGATGGGTCTAAATCCTACCTTGATAGTTGTGCTGGTTGTGTTTTCAGGCAAAGAACACCGGATGATGCGGAAGAATTGATGGGCAAAATTGCCAAAAACCATGAAGATTGGTCCGTGCCTGAACCACCTCCACCACCAAAGAAGAGGGGCATTGAAAGGGCATGTGCCCTTATGTTTGGTTTTGGTAATTGATGACAATCTTTATGGACTAATGTTTTCCTTGAGTTGTACTTTAAGGTTTGTCCATAGGCAACACTTGAGGATCATATGGTGGCTTCAAGGTTGTAAGATGAAGATTACGTGTTGACCAAGGTGTTCTTCATGGAGCTATCCAAAGATTGATCAAGTTGATGTGTGCAAGGTCAAGAGGAGCATCATGAAGATATCATATGCTTGGATTTGCCGACCATTTGGTGATAATGGTCTTGTGAAGATATGCCTAAAAGAGGCTCGCCCATAATGGAGTATGGGGGAGCAATTTACTAGTCTTCATCGAGCCGGCAACCAAGAAAAGTGTTTCAACTTGAGGCGGACATGATCGTCATCATCAAGCTCAAGTGGATTATGCGCAAGACAAAGGTTTGACCTTTATAGGTTTCTAGTTTACGGGTCTCATGGTGGTAGTTAGGAGACCGGGTTATAGGCTAGGCCGCATCGTTCGTGGAGAGCTCAAACCTTTGCATCCTTGGCATCATATTTTTTGGTTCTTATTTGGTTTGTCTCTTTGTGAGTGTTCGATCTTGAGTTTGTATTCATTACAAGCTCTTCTTCATCGAAAACGGATTTCATATACATCTACTTTTGTGTTTTCGATGTTGGTGTTTTTGTCGGCTCTTATCTTGTGAAGGTTTCACCTTCTACATTGTTGGCATTTTAATATTTTCTTGGTTTGAAGCTTTTCTTTTTTTTGATCTTGGGTGTTTCTCTATGTGAGGACCTAGAGCTTTTCCATAGCTTTAAAACAAGCCCAAGATCATCAAAATCGGAGTTTGTATGACAAAGTTATGCTTGTTTTGGCCGTGCTGTTTTTGCCTGAGAGGTAGAGCGGTAGTATCGCTCGAGCGGTAGTACCGCTTGCTAGTACCGTAACTCCTCTGTTATGGGCGGTAGTAGAGCTATTTTTAATGTCCGGTAGTACCGTTTGAGCGGTAGTACCGCTCGGGACGCAGAAAACTGCTCATAATGGTTGGATTCGTGGGGACCTATAAAAGGGGGTCTTCTTCCCCATTGTTCCCTAATGTTCTTGAGCTCGTTTTTCACCTCCATTGTTGACCTCTTCAAGCTTGAGATCTCTCTATTCCTCCCATGATTCTTTCTCCTTTTTGAGGGAAAAGAGAGAGGAGATCTAGATCTACATTCTCCACCAAGTCAACTCTCCTCTTTGTGAGGGGAACCTTGTGGATCTAGATCTTGGAGTTCTTGGTGTTTCTCCTTGTTCATCCTCTCATATTCCTCCATAGCTTTTGTTGTTTTGGTGAGATTTGAGAGTGGGGGACTTGAGCACTTCGTGTGCTCTTGCCATTGCCTTTGGTGGATCGGTTTGAGTTCTCTCCGAGGATTCGTTGTAGTAAGTGAAGTTGAGAAGATATCTACTCTTGAGTGCTTTGGCACTCTAGAGCTTGTACCTCGTGGGTGAGTTGGCACCTAGAGGCTTGTTTTTGCGGAGCTCAATCATTGTGGTGAAAAGCTTCGGGACGCTACGGGAGCCTCCAATTCGGTTGTGGAGATAGCCCCGAGCATTTGTACGGGTTCGGTGACCGCCCCCAAGGGTTGCCATTGGTATGGGTTCGGTGACCGCCCTCAAGTGTCCTAATAATGGAATCACGGCATCTTGCATTGGTAAGAGCGTGAGGAGAAGTAGGGTGGCCCTCGTTGGCTTTGTGTGAGCATTGTGCTCCTCACCCTCTCCAAACGGAGACGTACTTCTCGCAAGAGAAGGAACTTCGGTAACAAATACTTGTCTCCATCGGCTCCACTTGCGGTTATCTCTACCCTTACCTTAAGCAAGCTTATTACATTGTTTATCTTGTGCTTGCTCATATTATTGTGCTTTGCTTGTCCCATAGGTTGTTCATCTAGTCAACCTATTTACTTGTGCACCTACTTTGTGATAGCCTTAGTGCTCTTGTTATATATCTTGCTATCACATAGTTGTTTATCTTGCTTAGTATAAGTTGTTGGTGCACATAGTTGAGCCTAGCTTATTTAGGTTTCTTGCTTGGCAAATTAAACGTTAAGTTTTATTCCGCATTTGTTCAATCCTAAACCATAATTATTTTAAGCGCCTATTCACCCCCCCTCTAGGCGACATCCACGTCCTTTCAATCGGTATCAGAGCCTTGTCTCTCTTTATAGGGCTTAACCGCCTGAGAGTAAAGATGTCGACTAGGGGATTAGGATTCATTGACACTCTTAGTTTCAATGGCACAAATTGTGATGCTTGGAAAATTCACATGCTTAATTATTTCCGGGGCATTGACCCATGTATGGAGCGAATTGTAGATATCGGTTTTTCTCCTCCAAAGGATACTCAAAACCTATCCTTAGAGGATGAGAAAAACTCTTATCTCAATGCCCAAGCTTCTAATGTGCTTGTTGATGCTTTGAGTAATGTAGACTTATTTCAACGCATGCCATTTCGGGATGCTCATGAGTTGTGGACAAAGCTTCAAGATAAACATGGTGTGTCCAAGATTTGTGGGGATGATTGTTCTCCTTCCACCTCCGGTCGCGATGCATTCTCAAATTCTTATACTTCACCAACATGTGGTTTTCCACAAGGTAATGAAATGGTGAGTAGTGTGAGTCATTGAAATGATGATAGTGAACCTATTGTTCATAACCCTTTATCACTATCTTATCGCAATGCCTCCTTGTTGGACCTCAACACTTCGAACACCACAAATGTCTTACATGCTTGTGTTGATATTCCTTGCATATCATGTAGAAATCACTTGAATAAATCTCATGATGATATGCTTGCTATATCTTGTTGCCATGATAAGAATGCCTCTATTTCCTCTAGTTATTGTACTAACAATGTAGAGGAAAACCAACGGTCCATGGAACAAGATGTGGTCTTGAATGGTGCCTCAATAGATCCTACATCATCATCTCGTGTTACTCATTTTTGCCTTATGGCGAAGGAGTTAAAGGTATCTCCTACTTTGACCCCCATATCTAGTGATGGTGATGATGTAGATAATGTTAATGTAGATAATGTTGAAGAGGATGATAATATTGCTTCCTTAAAAATTAAGGGAGAAATAATTTTTAAAGCTCTTCATAAGAATAAAATTGCTTGCTCCAACTTCATGGAAATCATGTCTATTGCCATTGAGGGCAAGAAATACATTGAGGAGTTGGAAGCTCATATCGAGGAGAATGAGGCCACCATTGAGAAAATGGAAAGCCATGAGCGTGATTACGCTAATGAAATTGCGGATCTATCTCAAGCTCTTGAGTGTGAAGAAACCACCAAGGAATCTCTTGAGGAGACTTTTGCTTTAGAGTTATCTAAAGTAAAGGAATCTCTTGATAGAACCCTTGGGGTGGCTAATTCTATCAAAACTAAACATGATAAGCTTGAAGTTGCGCATGCTAAACTGCTTGAGGATTTTGAGCACCTCAGTAATGGCTCCCGGGTCATTAAGGGTGAGCTCATCAAACTCACCGAGTCGCATGCTCAACTAAAAGCTTCATATTTGAAAGAGCTTGCCTTGTCGTCTTCTCCTTCCGTTATTCTTGATGATGCTTGTGCTACTAACTCTATTTCTTGTGAAGCATCCATACTAAAGGAGAATGTTGAGCTAAAGGCTCAACTTGGGTTGCTAACTAGCAAGTATGGGAAAATAGAAGAAAATCATGAAAAGCTCTCAAGCTCTCATGAGAATCTTCTAGTCTCCCATAATGTGCTAAAGTTAGCTCATGAGGCTAAGGTTTCTAAATTAGTCCCTCATGTGGACATTAGCACTACTTCTACTCAATATGCTATATTGCCATGTGCTAGTCCTTGTAATTCATCCACTCATAATGTTGCTACATCTTGTGATGAATTACTTTCCTTGCCTTGTTGCTCTAACAAAGAAACTTCTACTTCCTCTAGTACTTGTTGTGTTACTAACCATGTAGAGGAAATCAAAGAGCTCAAGGCCCAAGTCACTTCTTTGAAGAAAGACTTGGGAAAGGGTCATGAAGGGAAATCTACACTTGACAAGGTTTTGTGTGGACAAAAATCCCCCAATGACAAGGGTGGACTTGGATTCAACTCCAACAATAAGAAGTCCATGTTTAACAAGAAGGGCCAATCTCAAGTCAAGAATTCGGCCAAGATTACTTGTTTCAAGTGCAAGGTTGAAGGGCACCATGTTAGATCTTGCCCATTGAAGAAGAAGCCCCTTTGTGACAGGCAACTAGGGAAGAGGCCTCAAGGTCAACCGCAAGGTGAGGTGAAGCCACTTCCCAAGAAGACTCAAGTCAACGATCTTCATGTTGATAAATCAACCATGAAGAAAGGAAAGAGTAGATGTTGCTACCTATGTCGTGAGAAGGGTCATCTTGCTTCTTCATGCATGAACGGTACCTTATCCAACCCGATTATAGTTGATGATGTTTATTCTCTTCGGAAGGATAAGGTTGGCAATGTGGTTGCCAAATTTGTTGGCACTCAAAGTGGTGACAAGAAAATCACCATTTGGGTTGCCAAGCCTATTGTGACTAACCTCTTAGGACCCAACTTGGTTGGGGACCAACAAGCTCAAACTTGATCAATATGTGATGTGGAGGGAATTGGAGACTTGGCTACATTATGAAGAATTAAGGGACCTTCATTAATCACATTATCTCAAGCCAAGTCATTTGGATTATCTTGTGTCTATCTTATATCCAATGTGCCTCCTTACGGTAACTTGTACTTAAATTGTTTACATTGAAAGTTACTTGCCCCTTTGCATGTTTTGGTTTTGTACCTTGCATGTGTTTGTATATGTTGTGTTTCCAATCTACATATCTTGAGTAATCAATTTTGTGTATATTGGTTTGCACACCATGTATGTGTGAGTGTTGTATTGAGCCTATTTTTCGTCTTGTTTGCATATTAGTTGGCTCTTGTGAGAGATTAATGGATCATCCCATTTTGGGGGAGTGATGTGCCTTATGCACTTTACGATCATAAAATGTGTATACATGAGGAATACCACCTAGTATTGATATTATAAGATTATCTAGTCACTATGTGGTATGTCGTACTCATGAGAAATTCCAATTCTAAAGTATCCATTAATTATCTCTTGTTGGTATTTGTTTGCCTCTAGTTGTAAATTTGGGATATCACATTATGGGGGAGTAATATGCTTTGTGCATATTACACACCTATAAAATGTGTACATTTGGGGTTTTGCCACTTAGAGTTGATATTGTAAATTATCTAGTTCATTGGTGGCATGGTTGCTCCTCAAGTTCCAATTTGCTTAAATTGAATTTATTTCTCATCTTATGGATCTTGAGTGTGTGAGATTCTCTTGGTACGGTGTCCCTTCAACATGTACATGTATTTCCTATGTGGGAACCGTTTGCTCCAAGTTATTCTAGTCATTGCTTGCATGATTAGATGCATACTTGAAGCTATCAAGAATCTCGTTGTAAGCATTGTGCTCAATTCTTATCTTTCGCCACATGCTTATGATTGTTGTTGTGAAGATGATAATATATATTAATGCTATCTACCACCGGGAAGTAATTCCCTATACCTCTTGCACTTAACAATTGGTACTCTTATATGTGGTAGAAATTATTGATCATCTTTACATTCACTTGTTTATCATTGTCTTATTTCTTGCCAAGATATTGTTGTGATTTTATTTCTCATTGTCTTTCTTGCCAAGATATTGTTGTGATTTTATTTCTCATTGTCTTTCTTGCCACTTGTGGACCATTTGTTTTCGTGATCTTGTCTAGTTTTTATCTAGATATAGTGAAAGTGGTGATCCCATCTTGTGCGTTTTATATCCAAATGAAAATTCTATATAATGCACATCTCTTGGGAGATCTATCATCTTATGATCCATATCAAGTGCGTGTTACGGGAAGGCATATTCACTTTGGTGCTTTGTGTCATCATAAAATTATTGAGGGCATAGTTTTTTTTTTGGAATTGTGCTCTCTTGTTGAGAGTTGTATATCTCCTTCTTTGATATCTTTTTTTGGTATCATGCTCTCTATCAATTGATGTTTCAATTGATACCCCATTCCTTGATGAATCTTTTATTTGGTATAATCCAAGTGACAAGTTTATGTTGAAATCTTATGTTCAATTGCAATTTATTTTGGAATCTAATGGTCACTTGGTATCCTTTTCAATTATTTTCCTATTCAATCATGTGTTGATTGGGTTGGGATTCAATTGGTATTTCTTCTCATTTGTTGGTGAGTGTAGCAATTGACTATGTGTTAATTTCTACTTGTCTCCTATCATGTGTTGATTTGGACCTTTGATATAATTTGGACAACCTTATGATTGTGTCACCCTTTGGTGTGCCATCTTGGTTTACTTGGTGTTTTGTCCAAATTGTGTTTCCTTTTGGTTCTTGAAAGTCTTGTGCATGCATAGTTGCTATGTGTAGTTCCGATGCACGATTTCTTTCTTTGATCCTATATTTTGGTTAAACTCCATCCACTTCTTTCTTGGCTAATATGTGCATGGAATTCATTTTATGTCCATATGCACTGATTCTCGTGGAGTTTGTCCTATGTATGTTTGTTCCTCTAACTCTTGGGTCCCAATGAGTTTGGATACCATTTTGTGTGTTAATGTTGATATAGGAACTTTGGAGATGCATTGGAGGATCGTCTCATTAAAGGAAGGTGGTGTCACCATGTGCCTTTTGGAGTCATGCTAGGACGATCATTAAAGACTTTATCTACTACATCATTCCCATGCTATCTCGGTAAAAAGTATCTACATCATGCATACTTTTCTTGCTTCCGACCTTGTGTAGGTTGCATCATGTCATGACATTCTTCATTTGCAATTGTTGCGTTTCTTGATTTGTTCTAGAATTGCGAGATATATTATTGGTTGCGATACTTGTTTCGTTGTTCAAAGCATCTCAACTATCTCTTGATACCTTGTTGCTAGTTGTGATGACTTTGATGGTTGATTGTGTGGATTTCATTCTTATACAATAAGATAATATTAAGCTATTGGCTATGCTTTCAAGCAAAGATCTTGTTCGTATAAATATGACTTCCGTGTGGATATCTTGTTCTTTCCTTTTGTGACTATTTCGTGTGTACTTGCTTCTTTGTGGATATTTTGTCTACCCAGAATCTCATACACTTGAGAGATGTTACACTTTTAGTGGATATCCTTGTTCTTTCATGTCCACCTTTTATTTTTAATGATTAAATTCTTCGGTGGTTACATGAAAGCGTGTGTGTTTGAGTGCGTGTCAAATTCTATTCATCTTAGCGTGCACTCTTTTGGTGGTGAAGATTGTTGTCCTCATGCTTGTCTTGATGAGCCTATTATTTTCTATCTTCACCATGGGGTTGTCACAAGCCTTGATTTTAATTTGCATCTTATTTAAGATTGTGAACTCATTTGTTGTTTGTGTGTGTGACCTTCTTAACTTATGTTGAAAGGACATGTCTAGCACCATGAGTCTCGTTTCTTCAAGACTATGTTGATGCTTAATGGTCATCCTTATATTAGTCTTATCAAGTGCTTTGCCATGACTCACACACATCTTTTTGGTTGAGCCCATTTCTATGATTATATCCTTTGCTCTTTGCTCAACCATTGGTTTGTTGCAAGTGTTAGACTTTGTCTCATATCTTTGAACATTTGCACTTGTGTTGTGTTTCTATCGATTTTGGAGGAGTGGTGATCCAATTTTGTGAACTTTGTATTATAATACAAAGATTCTAAATAGTGCACAAATCTTGGGGAACTTCTCTATTTTCTTTAGAACACTCCTATGCTCATATCATAATATCTTGTAGTCTTTTGATATGTTGGATCGTTTGATTGCCTGCATTTTCTTATGCCTTTGTGCCATCTCATCTTTCTGCAATCCTTGGATCCTTTATATAGTCTGCTTTTCTTCCCACAATGTATCTTTGGATATGTGTATCTTATTCCACTCATTACTCGAGAAATACACCCTTTTGGGAGGAACACATTCTATATCGTCCTTCTTAGTTTCCGCCCATTTTGGCAATTGATGCCAAAGGGGGAGAAGTTTAGAGGGTTTTGTTTGAGGAGGTTTGTGCTTTGGTTTTGTTCTTAAGCATTTGCCTTCTTGTTCATGCATACTTGGTTTGCATGATTAGCATAATTCATCATATAAACGATCTTAATGTGTTTGTCATCAATTACCAAAATGGGGGAGATTGAAAGGGCATGTGCCCTTATGTTTGGTTTTGGCAATTGATGACAATATTTATGGACTAATTTTTTCCTTGAGTTATACTTTAAGGTTTGTCCATAGGCAACGCTTGAGGATCATATGGTGGCTTCAAGGTTGTAAGATGAAGATTACGTGTTGACCAAGGTGTTCTTCATGGAGCTATCCAAAGATTGGTCAAGTTGATGTGTGCAAGGTCAAGAGGAGCATCACGAAGATATCATATGCTTGGAGCTTGCCGACCATTTGGTGATAATGGTCTTGTGAAGATATGCCTAAAAGAGGCTCGCCCATAATGGAGTATGGGGGAGCAATTTACTAGTCTTCATCGAGCCGGCAACCAAGAAAAGTGTTCCAACTTGAGGCGGACATGATCGTCATCATCAAGCTCAAGTGGATTATGCGCAAGACAAAGGTTTGACCTTTATAGGTTTCTAGTTTACCGGTCTCATGGTGGTAGTTAGGAGACCGGGTTATAGGCTAGGCCGCATCGTTCGTGGAGAGCTCAAACCTTTGCATCCTTGGCATCATCTTTTTTGGTTCTTATTTGGTTTGTCTCTTTGTGAGTGTTTGATCTTGAGTTTGTATTCATTACAAGATCTTCTTCATCGAAAACGGATTTCATATACATCTACTTTTGTGTTTTCGATGTTGGTGTTTTTGTTGGCTCTTATCTTGTGAAGGTTTCACCTTCTACATTGTTGGCATTTTAACCTTTTCTTGGTTTGAAGCTTTTCTTTTTGTTAATCTTGGGTTTTTCTCTATGTGAGGACCTAGAGCTTTTCCATAGCTTTAAAACAAGCCCAAGATCATCAAAATCGGAGTTCGTATGACAAAGTTATGCTTGTTTTGGCCGTGCTGTTTTTTGCCTGAGAGGTAGAGCGGTAGTACCGCCCGGAAGAGCGATAGTACTGCTCGAGCGGTAGTACCGCTTGCTAGTACCGTAACTCCTCTGTTATGGGCGGTAGTAGAGCTATTTTTAATGTCCGGTAGTACCGTTTGAGCGGTAGTACCGCTCCGGGAGCGGTAGTACCGCTCGGGACGCAGAAAACTGCTCATAACGATTGGATTCGTGGGGACCTATAAAAGGGGGTCTTCTTCCCCATTGTCCCTAATGTTCTTGAGCTCGTTTTTGACCTCCATTGTTGACCTCTTCAAGCTTGAGATCTCTCTATTCCTCCCATGATTCTTTCTCCTTTTTGAGGGAAAAGAGAGAGGAGATCTAGATCTACATTCTCCACCAAGTCAACTCTCCTCTTTGTGAGGGGAACCTTGTGGATCTAGATCTTGGAGTTCTTGGTGTTTCTCCTTGTTCATCCTCTCATATTAATCCATAGCTTTTGTTGTTTTGGTGAGATTTGAGAGTGGGGGACTTGAGCACTTCGTGTGCTCTTGCCATTGCCTTTGGTTCATCGGTTTGAGTTCTCTCCGAGGATTCGTTGTAGTAAGTGAAGTTGAGAAGATAGCTACTCTTGAGTGCTTTGTCACTCTAGAGCTTGTACCTCGTGGGTGCGTTGGCACCTAGAGGCTTGTTGTTGCGGAGCTCAATCATTGTGGTGGAAAGCTTTGGGATGCTACGTGAGCCTCCAATTCGGTTGTGGAGATAGCGCCGAGCATTTGTACAGGTTCGGTGACCGCCCCCAAGGGTTTCCATTTGTACGGGTTCGGTGACCGCCCTCAAGTGTCCTAATAGTGGAATCACGGCATCTTTCATTGGTAAGAGCGTGAGGAGAAGTAGGGTGGCCCTCGTTGGCTTTGTGTGAGCATTGTGCTCCTCACCCTCTCCAAACGGAGACGTACTTCTCGCAAGGGAAGGAACTTCGGTAACAAATACTTGTCTCTATCGGCTCCACTTGCGGTTATCTCTACCCTTACCTTAAGCAAGCTTATTACATTGTTTATCTTGTGCTTGCTCATATTATTGTGCTTTGCTTGTCCCATAGGTTTTTCATCTAGTCAACCTATTTACTTGTGCACCTACTTTGTGATAGCCTTAGTGCTCTTGTTATATATCTTGCTATCACATAGTTGTTTATCTTGCTTAGTATAAGTTGTTGGTGCACATAGTTGAGCCTAGCTTATTTAGGTTTATTGCTTGGCAAATTAAACGTTAAGTTTTATTCCGCATTATTTCAAGCCTAAACCATAATTATTTTAAGCGCCTATTCACCCCCCCTCTAGGCGACATTCACGTCCTTTCAGGCATGCTAGTCCTAAGCCCAGAAGATATGTAAGAAGCAAAGAAGTCCATAAGAGAGAAAGGTATTAAAGCTAACGACGTCAAGAATCTACCTCCAATTGAGAAGCTGTGTGAGCTTACCACTCACCCACCTATTGTAGAAGTACACTCTCTTTTAGATTTCAATGCAAGTGACATCCCTAAAGGTAAACCTCCTGGCCAATGTTTAGATGAGCTTGATAATTTTATTATGAAGCAGAATCACTTCAATAAGAAGATACAAGGTCAGTTGCATGATAATACTCTTGCTATCAGAAGTTTGCTTGATGTTCTAGGTAGAACAGTTAATGATGTTAAATGTGTGAAGCATTTTCATATGGTTCAAACTCAACTTGAACAAATTTCTAATGTGCAAAAAGATTTGCTTGCTAATAATGCCAAACAGGACAATTTACAAGCTTACGGTATAAAGACCCGGGGTGGCACACACACCGAGGACCCTCTCTATCCAGAGGGGCATCCAAAGAGGATCGAGCAAGCTTCTCAAGTGCAGGAAGAAGAAATTGTTAGCTCCCCAAAGAAGAAGAAGAAGAAGAAAAAGAAACACAAGGAAGCTGACAATTCCAATGATCCTATAGAAGAAGAAGAACAAACTGTGGATCCAAACAACATATCTACATCCGATGCTGAGACTGAAGACGGTGCTGAACCTGAAAAAGATACTGAAAAGAATGATCCACCCGAGGTTCGTTAAGAAGAAGCACCCGATAACCGCAAGAAGTATACTAGAGAAGATTTCCTTGCAAGGAGACATGGGAAGGAACGAGAACCATGGGTACAAAAACCCATGCCTTTCCCAAGCAAGTCCGTCAAATCCAAAGAAGAAGAGCACTACAACAAGTTTTGTGAGTGGATGAAACCTCTTTTTCTTCAAATTCCTTTGACTGATGCTATTAAATTACCTCCTTATTCAAAATATATGAAAGATATTGTTACTAATAAAAGAAAAGTCCCTAATGAGGCAATATCTACTATGCTTGCTAACTACTCTTTCAGTGGCAAGATTCCTGAGAAGCTGGGTGACCCAGGTATACCCACCATTCCTTGTTCCATAAAGAATAATTATGTTAGAACTGCCTTATGCGATCTTGGTGCAAGAGTGAGTGTTATGCCCTTCTCTCTTGTGACGCCCCCAAAATCGGACCGTGTACAGTAATCATACACGCAAGGTACACGATCGAGATCAGGGACTCACGGTGATATATCACAACACAACTCTACCAAATAAAATAATACAAGTTGTTTAATACAAGCCAGGGGCAACGAGGGCTCGAATACAACAACTCAAGAGCACAAAGTTAGCGGAAGCAATAGTATCTGAGTACAGACACAAGGTTACAAGGTTGCCTTAAGAAGGCTAGCACAAAATCAACACTCGATCGAAAAGGCAAGGCCTCCTGCCTGGGAACCTCCAAACTACTCCTGGTCAAAGGGGAACTCGACGTCGTAGAAGGCATCGGGGATCTTCACGTTGCGGTGGTCGGCCGGGCCTTGGACCCCAACCCGAATGTACGCCTGCATGGTGCGTGGCTGGCTGGTGAAGTTAAAGAAAATCCAAATAAGACACCACCGCGCGAGCGAATAAGACAACACCACTTCCCGGCAATCAGCCCGCGGTACTGCTGACGTCTGAAGAGTCCTCGGACGACACTATGAAGCAGAGGAGCCCATAATTCGTAATTCCCACGAGTAGGTAGTGCGTACATGGCATATAGCCAACTCAAGACATTCACTGAATCATTAGTCATTTTATCAACTTGCGTGACAACCGTTATTGTTGTCTCGACTTAACTGACCCGCGGACAACGACAGCAGCCAGGACCACCAGTACATCGGTGCCTGCCCTGTCGTCCCACCAAGTCACTGCGATTACCAACAAGGTGAACCGTCTCCTTACCTTGTCTCGGGTGTGCTCCTGGAGGAGCTCGACTTTCGTGGTTTGGTAACACTCGCGGCCTACGATCAGGGGCCAAGCACACCGGTACACTAGTCGTATCCTCCCTGTCGTCCCGTCGCAATACCACTCGCGGGCACCGTTGGGTTGCCTGACTTCTTACCTGAAGCACAACCGTTGCTCAGGTACCTAGAGCGGCTATACAGAGTCAGCAACGAGTGGAGTACAAGGATTACTCCTCGATAGCTCCACTTGATGTGGCTCGACAGAGCTGAGGTAGGGGACTGAGGCGGTGTCTGCATTGTACCGTACCTATGTAGTTATAATCATCGTATCCGCGTTCACTCCCCTGAGTGATCACGACACGCTATCTAATCCTAGCTAACAATGCGCATGGCTCACTGCTGAATATAATATATATAATAGGCAACATAGGATAAAGGAAGGTACATCAAGGGGCCACAAAAACAGGCTATGCAATTGAATAGGATGGTAACGTAGCAGCAGCAGTAACAATGCCTAGTGCAAGAAAAGTACGGAAAGATAGGCGATATCTGGGGAAGAGAATGGCTCTGCTTGCCTGGAAGCTCGACGGTAGGGGTAGGGTCGTCGACAAAGTAGTCGATCACAGGGGTCTTCGGCATCGGTGTCGTCGGCGGCAGCAACGGGGTCTACCGGGGAATAAGGGGGAGAAACAATAAATACACAACAATAATAGCAATACAAATACAAGACATGGCAAACGCAGTGTTGGCGGTGTTCTAACGCAGTGTTAAGTATTTAGTCGGAGCGGAAATTTATCCGGGGTTGACTCATCGGTACCGGTTGATTACCGGACCGATGATCCGGAGGGGGAAGGTTCCATGTCCGCAGTGTTAGAGACATCTGACAAACATGCGGATAGTGTATCCGTGTTAGTTGATCCATTCTGAACAACTTTTGTGTTCAGAATAAATTCATCCGAATAGTTTATCGGTATCGGGCAATCATCGGACAAACGGTCCGGAGGGGGACGGTTCGATGTTCGGTATGTTAGAGGGGGGTGGTAGACCAACGGATAGCGTATTCGTATTCTACGTATTTTTCTGATCAACTTTCATGTATAAAGTTTTTGAATCTGAATTACGGTTTAAATGATATTTAGTTTTAAAGTTTTAATCTTTTAAATTCATTTTCCGAATTTCCTTTTTTTAATAAATTAGCCTTATCCATAACAGAGCATTTGACTGGTCAACTAACCAGTGGGACCTACATGTCATACGGAGGGGTATTTAAATTCATTTTATTTAATTAACAGATCAGGGGGCCCACATGTCATAGAGCCTTTTTAACAAATTAATCAATTAGCCTAATTGTTGGTGGGGCCCATGTGTCATGCACTAAGGGATTGCTTATTGGTTTAAAATACCTAATAAGCTACTCGACCATATGTAAATGACTATTAGATGGGGGTTTTATCTGCTTTTCTAATTCCTTCTTTTTTAAATGGGCTAGCCCTCACTGGACAGTGGCTTCGCCACAGCACGGGCACGGCGTGCACGCCGGCGGCGAGGGCTATGGCTGTGAGGCCGTTCCGGCGAGGGGAAGCGAGGGTGTGTGGCCAGGGAGGCACGTGGGGCGCGAGCAAGGGAGCTCGGGCGTGGCCGAGCGCGAGGCAGAGCGCGACCAAGGCGCGCTCGTGGCCATGGCGTGCGGCAGCGGCTGCCGGAGCGCAGTTCGATGGGGAGGGCGACACAGCACACAACAGCGGGCGTGGCGAGAGGGGAACCGAGGAGAGGCTCACCGGGAGCAAGTAGGGAGTTGCAATGGGCTCGAGGAGGCTCTGGTGGCGACGAAATCGGCGGGGAAGACAACGGTGGCTGGCGGGATTTGCAGGCGCGATTCGCGGCGTCTGAGGCGGCTCGGCATCGGAAGATTTCTTGGGTTGACGAGGAAGAAGGCTCGGGAGATCCAGGACATCACGGCTGGGCTGTAGATGGCCGTTGGCCGCGCAGGCATGGCGACACGCCCATGGCGGGGCACGGGCGAGCTCGGGCCCGAGAAGATGGAGAGCGGGGGAGGGAGCGGGAAGGGCACATGGGAGCTCCAGAGGTGGGTGGCTTCGGACTTATCCCCGCAGAGGCGAGAGGGGAGCAGGTGAGGGGGGGGGGGCAGGTGAGGGGGCCGGCCAAGCAGTGGCCTCCATGGCCATGGCTGTGCCACGGCGAGGGGGAAGGTGGGGAGTTGGTGGGGAAGAGGAGGAGGGAGGGAGCTGGGCCCGGGGTGGGCCTTGCCCAGTGGCGCTAGATAGGGTTTTCGTTTTCGTTTTTTTATTATTTGTTAGTTTTCTTTCTGTTTTAAATTTCTTTAGCCTAACAATTTAATTTTGTAATCAGTGAAACCTATACCAATATTATAGTGGCAATTTAGTTTACTGCAAAAAAAATGTGGAGCCCAAACAAAATCAATTGAATTTTTATTTAATTTAAAATTGATCAAATGGGCTACCTTGCTACTATTTTTAAATGGTTTATATTATCTAAACTACTTATTAAATTCCCAATACAGTTTTAAGGTGACCTACTGATTATTTGGTATTTAATAAAATTGTTTCCTTAATTTTTGGATCAACTATTATTCCCACTTGTTTATTTTAATTACCATGACAATTTAATAATCCCCAAGCAATAGTTTTTATTCCATAATATTTCTAAAACACTTTAGTAGAATATCCATTGCTATTTTTAACATGGCCCAAGATTATTTGCTATTAAATAATGAAATTTCTTGCAACACCTAGGGTTTACTTCAAAATTCCACAATTCTTTTATATTAATATTATAAGGCAATTTAATCACCCACCATTATTGGTTTTATAATTAACACTGACCTGGGATTCTGCAAATGACTAAGGTTGATTGGGTTGAACAATGATCAAGTGGATTGACATGCATCCACAATTCTTGGAGGAAAGTTTTATAGTTTACCCAATTTGAAATTTTTATCCGGGTTGGAAATTGACAGAGCTATGATCAAAGGTGATCATGGCTTGATCATCAACTGTAATGATCACTAACAGAATCTCCACCACTACAAAGAATTCTCGTCCCGAGAATTAAAGGTAGTGTAAGGGGTAAAGTTTCGGTTTCGCGTTCTAACGATTCTTCTGGTGCTTGTCATCCTTATCAAATGAGTTTATCCTTAATGTTGTTTCCTTCACCTCTTTGTATCGGTGCATCTCGACAAGCTGTCATTCTTCTTTCGGGGGCTGCATCGTACCTACGGATAGGGTAGAAGGGGAAACTTAAGGGGGAGGGTCGGATCGATACAAGGTTAATCAACCGAGGTTGTCCAAGGGAATGGGGTACAAAGTATCTTCCGAGTTTATACTCAGGAGAATACATTGAAGGAAACAAAACAAGGTATGAGAAGTTTCAAGCGGATAGACAACCATTCGACATCGATGACGAATGATGAAAAGGGGTTCGGAGCATCAGGCATAAGCACTGAGTCTGATATCGGTTGGAATATCACAAGGTAGAGGACAAGAGTCAGGTTTCGGTCCTGTGGAACTGTGGGTTATGGGCCCATTGAACCAGGGTGGTGACATTCAATGCGATCAAGTTGAAAGGTATGACGGAGATCAACTTGTAAACTATGTCGGCAGCAACATCAGTGCCAAGGGCGAGGGACGAAGAGAACCATTTTCCTGCTCGTTAAGACGAGGCGGACCAATAGGCAAAGTTCTCGTCCATCGGTGGTCACCGAAAAGTCATCAACAATCGTAACAGGTTGTACGGACAAAGTAGTACACCAAAGTGTTTACATAAGCAGGGAATTATCACTGCCCAGATAATTTATATTAAAAGAAAGGTTAAACAGACCAATGGAAAGGAAAATGTGATGATACACAAGTATCAGGCGTATATCTTTCCCAAGGGAAAGCAGAACAAGATGTACATGACCAAGTTTGTATTGGCAGGGAGTCAAGGGATGTTGTCAATGATAACACAAATCATCGAGGGGCAACGATGGTATTCCTCGCCATGAATTCAATTAACACTTGGTAGAAGCCAAGATGTCGATGATGATCACGACACATCATGTCAAAAGGTTTCAAGAAAATATAGTCGGACAACGGTGACATCAAGCAAAAGGAATGGTGAAGCAGAAGTATTCGGTGCTCCCGGTTGACGACAACCAAGAACCATGGAATGGCTATGATAGGGATAGGCCTTGTTTCATCACAATTCATAAGATGCAGTGCAGAGACATGATATCCTCGAGATACCAGGGGTAATACTCGAAGGTAGAATGGTGGATCATAGGTGCAGAAGAATTTATACCAAGGGGGTAATTATCTTTACAAGAAGCTCTCATGATAAGTTCTACATAGTATCCATGGGCATGAACACAAGGTTCAGGGTCGACTCCCACTTCTTCAATGCATAACATTTCAATCACTTCTCACTTTCGATGAAGTTGTAGAGTAGGAAATTTATCTGGCATAACACCAGTAGAGTATGACCCGCAGAAGTTTCCGGGGTTCACACAGATGGTTGAAACATAGATACAACCCATAGGGAAATCTTACGAATCTATACGACAAACAACAGGACAAAAGATACAAGTTTGAAAGCAGAAGGCTGATGACACGGATCAGATGATACCGTTTGCCAAAGGCATTTCGTATCAGGGGAGGCTCGTCAATGATTTAGGACACAAGGGGATGGCACGTAGTAATCCTCCAAAAAGGTCAGGCGGCATACAGAGAGTCTGGGGCGAGTATCGGTACTTAACCATAAGTAGAAAGAATGCCAAAGAATTAGAGATAGAAGCATCAAAATAATTCGATGCTTAAGTACAAAGGAATTGTGACTTCCATATCGATGTATTAGATTCAGATACATCGATCAAACATGAATAAGTTGAATAGAAGCTTGACGGTTAATCAATTAAGGTTTGATTTACCGAGAACCAGCTCATGTCCGGAATGACGTCTGAGCCAGAAGAATGGACTCATAGGGATCAATTGATTATTGCGTGCACTAGCACACACAATGATTCAACAGATCAGAATGGCAATTCTAGGGAGGTCATCAAAGACTACAAAACAAACGGGATTAGTCATAGTGCTAGAAGGTAAGAAGAATCTCCAAAGCAGTAGGCTGTCGAGGATTGTCGCGAGATGAAATAGTATTTCAAAGTATTTTGGGAATCATAGGAACCACTTAGGATGAACGGGTCCTCGATAGACGTGACGAATTATCCGCAGGGTGAAAAGAAGCTGCAAGGCAGTAGGCTCAATGGATTCCCGAAACAACGGAAAGTATTTCGATGCATCTTGTGAACACAAGAGAAACTGGGATTGAATGTATGAACGGAAGGTCTAAGTGTTATACATAAGGACTTATCGGTGGCAGTGAATTGTTAAGGTGATCGGCACATAGTGTCTCGACAATTCATCGGGGAGTATCTCAAGCATCTTCTGGTGAATCAAGCGATCATCAGTAATGAGGGGCTCTCCGAGAGAAAGTGGTCACGAGAACCTAGCGTTAGAGTTAGCAAAAATCTTTAACCCGAAAGGAAGAGAGAGCAGAGTCCCAGAGTAAAGGTACGGAGTAAAAGATCCTAATACCATAGATATCACACGTAGTGACATCGATGTGGGCCCGTAAGCCAAATATTAAGTTAGCAAAATAGTTTTTCAAAGTCTAGACTCAACTTTGACCAAGTAGTGGTGGGGTGGCTTCCTACAGGCAGTCGGCTCTGATACCAACTTGTGACGCCCCAAAAATCGGACCGTGTACAGTAATCATACACGCAAGGTACACGATCGAGGTCAGGGACTCGCAGTGAGATATCACAACACAACTCTACAAAATAAAATAATACAAGCTGTTTAATACAAGCCAGGGGCCACGAGGGCTCGAATACAACAGCTCAAGAGCACAAAGTTAGTGGAAGCAATAGTATCTGAGTACAGACACAAGGTTACAAGGTTGCCTTAAGAAGGCTAGCACAAAATCAACACTCGATCGAAAAGGCAAGTGATACGTCCAAAACGTATCTATAATTTCTGCTTGCTCCATGCATGTTTTGTCTGATATTGCTATGTTCTAGATACACTTTCATACACTTTTGATCATATTTGGACTAACCTATTAACTCAGTGCACCCCAGTGTCAGTTCCTGTTTTCTGCTGTTTTTCTATTTCAGTTTTCCCCCATATAAAAAGTGCCAGAAAAATTCTGGAAAAAATACAGGAAAAATCAGCGTACAGGAAGCTTCGCGAAGAGCCCGAGTGGGGCCAGAGGGGAGCCAGGGGTGGCCCAGGCGGCCACCCGGCGCGGCCCCACCCCTGGCCGCGCCAGGGGGCGCCTGGGGCCCCTGGTCCACCTCTGGCTGCCCCCCTTCGCCTATTTATTCTCCTTCACGGGGAAACTCTGAAGACAGAACCCTTTTTCGCGATCTCTCCTCTGTTCCCCTGCCGCCGCGCTTCCGAGATCGGGAGCACCAGAAGACCTCTTCCCGGCACCCTGCCGGAGAGAGGGCCGACCTCCGGGAGTCTCCTCTCCACCATGGATGCTTCCCGGATATCTCGTGAGTAGTTTTCCTTGGACCATGGGTCCGTGATCAGTAGCTATGTGATGTTCTCCTCCCCTCTTTGTTCTTCATGGTTTAGACCTCGTGAGCTGCCCTACATGACCGTGGCACTTTTTTAATCTTTCTGCTGCTTGCTATGCTGAGTTTGATGGGATCTGATGGATTATGAGATTATGTTCAGATTGTGATTGAGTAATATATTTGGTTCTTATCTCTTATATTTTTGTTCCTAAGTAATTCTTGCATGTTCTCCGTTGCTGTTTATTTCTTTGGCCAAGTAGTAGGTAGTAACTCCAAGAGGGAACGTTTTGCTCGATTGTGGGTTCATGCCCCCCGATGACACGCTTGAGTGACAGAAACATGAGTCTAGGGGATGTGCTGTTGCCACAAGGGGGAAAACAACGGTGCTTGTTAGCGCGGTTGCAAGGATTGTTTACTTTACGCAAAGTTCTTTTTAATGCAGTTTTCTGTTGCTTTGGGTTTACACTTTGGGTGGGGCTCGCAACTTAATACCAGCGAGATGTTCTGGATAGATATCTCAAGGTTGATGATTAGTAGTAGATGCAGTTGGATTTCGGTCTACTTATTTTGGCGTACTGCCCGTGCTTTTGACCCTCTTCCTTTCTTTTGTAGCATAGTTAGCATTGCGGTGCGTTCATAATCCTGTCAATTGACCTTCTGTAATTTGTTTACCTCTCATAGCAGTTTTATCGTCTTTTGGGAGAGAGACATCACTAGTGAACATCACGTATCCCAGTCCATATCCTTATTACTGTTTCCACGCTATATTTACTTTTCTTCTTTTACTTTCAATTGCTATCATTATCCCTTGTGTTTTATACTTTGTGAACAACAAGACCGGAGAGATTGACAACCTCTCTGAACTTCGTTGGGAACAAAGTTATTTGTGTCTGTGTGCAGGTCCGCGTCAGTTGCGCTGCTGACACCTACTTATCATCTCTGGAGTCCTACGGGAGACAAACCTTGGTATCTTTGCCGAGGGAAACTTGCTGCTGCACTGCATCTCAAACCTTCCACTTGGGGTAACCAACGAAGGGCGAGAAGACATCAAGCAAATTTCTGGCGCCGTTGCCGGGGACTCCGAGTGCTAAGATAGGGGAGTTGCACACTACCCTTTACCTTTGTTTTTTAGTCTTGTTAGTTTACCTTTCAGTTTTTATCTTTGTGTCTTATATCAAAAATTACAAAAAAATTATTTATCTTGCTAGTAGTTGTCATTATGTCTGGCCCTTTTGCCTTTTTTAAGACAGAGGTTCTCACCTTTAAACAAGAAGGTGGTGAAAGTTGAAAAGATGCTTGGTATAGAATTAATGATTCTCAAAAAAGAGCCACCAAGAAGCAATCCACTACTATCCTTCTTAGAAATTTTTATGTCAGGATTACTCCTTGGAACAGGTTCATATTAGATACTGCTATCAATGGGAGTTTTCTAGAAGCCCGACTTGGGAGTCTCTTAATGTTATTGAAAATCTTGTTGGAAATCTCCCTATTGCTAGCATACAAGAAGATATAACTCTAGCTCACATTATGAAGAAACTTGAAAAGATAGAGTTAGAAATACCAAGTATAACTAGGATAAATGAGTTGGATCGCAAGATTCAAGGGAATTTGAATAGTCTTGATAGCTCCATGCTTAAAATTATTAAAACTTTGGAGGTCATCAAATCCCGTGATACAGATCTTTCTAGGATTGATAAGATTGAGGAAATCATTAATACTCTAGGTACTAATTTTTCCTCAATCAAACCAAAAAAGGTAGATACTTCAGCAAGAAGGGAACCTAAGTTCAATTATGTCCCTAGGGTTCCCCGACCTAAAAATAAACCACCCATTGCTAAAGAAGTTGAAACCGTGAAAACTTTGGAAGAAATACCTCTCTTTGATAATTTTATAAATGAATCTTCCATTGATTTTCCGCCTTTTGGTTTTCTCCCTAGAAGTATCTTCATTAGGCCTTTTTTTGAAAGACCTCTTAAGACTAGTTGTACAATTGAAGAGCTTTTTGATGATCTTGATAATGATTCGATTGCTACAACTTGATCTTTTGCTTCATGCCTAGCTTAAAGGCATAAAAGAAAGCGCTTTCGGGAGGCAGCCCGCAACGAATTTAGGTTTTTATTTTTTCTTTTGTTGTGTCTTGATGATTGTTACTAATTTAGCAACATCATTGTATCTTTATTTTTCAGCTTTGTGCCAAGTTATAGCCTCTTACGGCAAGGGAAGTAAAAGTTGTGACATGCTGTCCAGAAAACATATTCTGTCGTCGTGACCAAAACAATTCCAGAAAAATCCCAGTTCATCTTTTTGAGCTGAAATTTTTACACAGCGTGCTCTATACAATTACGAAACTTCCTTATGTTCTGAGTTTTTTTATCTGAGTTGCAGAAGTATCCCTAAAAAATTCTTTACTACCTGCTGTTCTGTTTTTCACAGATTCTGCCACGTTTTGTCTCTCCTAACTTTTGCAAACCTTAAGCTTGCTTTTTCTTTGAAAAAACTTTTTGGAAATCTTGAGAAACATTAGCTCTTCAAGAATATCTTTATATCCAGTAGGGAAAAATTATTTTATTAAGGGTACTAACCTCTCTAATCAGCTTATGATGAGTTATGTATGAAGGGAGTTTTCAAGTGTGCGATGGAAGATGATGAAAGAAGATCCAGGAGTGTCAAGCGCTCAAGCTTGGGGATTCCCCCATGCATCCCCAATAAATATTCAAGGAGACTCAAGCGTCTAAGCTTGGGGATGCCCCCGTGCATCCCCTTCTCCATCAACAATCATCAGTTCGTTCTTCGTCTCACTATATTTTTATCACTTCATGCGTTATGTGCTATGCTTGGAGCGTCTCGCTCTTAGGTTTTATTTTTAGTTTTATTTAGCTTGTCTTGCTGTTCATAACAAGTTATATCCCGTCTTACTTTGTGTGGGAGAGAAACACGCTCCACTTTCAAAATCTAGAACACATCATAGGATTTTTCCTTCTTATCTTTTTGCTGTTGTGTGTTCTTTATCTTTTCATAGCTGCTGCCATGTTTAGTTTTAGTCTTAGTTTGTCTTTCGCAAGAGCCTTGGATTTTTTTTTGGTTGTTGCGGGAACTCTTTTTAGTTTTCATGTTTATCTTGTTAAAGAGAGTTGGTTGTTGCACTGAGTTGTGTCTTGTCTTGAAAGTAGGTAATTGAGGTTGCTATTTAATTCTAGTAGTAACTTGGAATGGTTTTGAAGTATTGATGTGAGTAATGTTTGAACTTTTGGTGTCAAGAGATCTAGCCTATTAGTGATAGGTGTCGTATTTTGGGCAATCCGTGTGTATTTTCAAAACCTACAAAAACTAGTTGAGAACTCTAGCCACTAGATGGATCACTAATCTTTGGAGGGATCGAATATTAGAGAACACTCACGTACCATGAGTCGAGGATGCGCAAGGATAACCAAACCCCCATACACTCCTCCTCGGGGTACTTGTCTCTTTGTGATTCTCCTTATTAGATTGAGAGTTACCGATAATAAGTGCATGAGTTCTTCGGACTAATGTAAGTATTGAAAGTTGACACTTCCACCTTCCCATATTTTGCTAGCCTCTCCCGTGTCGTGCGTTGCCTTCTTCTCACTCCGAGAGTTGGTGTCCACCTTCGCCGGTACATCCAAACCCTTGGCATGATACGCTCTGTCATCATAAACCTCCTTATATCTTTCCTCAAAACAACCACCATACCTACCTATCAAGGCATTTCCATAGCCTTTCCGAGTTATATTGCCATGCAACATCCACCTCTTCATGACTTGATCTTCATTGCATACATGTTCCTGCTACACTGGCAGCGACATACATTGCATACATCATGATAGTAACATCTTCTTTATGATTTTGAGTACCTTGTAAAGTGTGAAAGATCTCCTTTACCTTCTTGTAAAATAGAGTGTTGCCCTTAAGTGAGGAAAAGATCCCAAAGTGGACACAATAAAAGATCCCAAAGAGGACAAATGAGAGTTAAATAGAAAGAGCCATTGAGGCCACCAAAAAATACAAAAAAATAGAAAAAAGAGAAAAAAGAAATAAAAAGAGAGAAAGGGGGCAACACTACTATCCTTTTGAGAGATCCACACTAGTACTCCCTTTATATCTTTGTACTCCATAGAGATGATCATTATGCATATAGCTATGTGGGGACCTTTACACTATAGAACTTGGCTTGCATATTCCAAGGATGAGCCTCCTCAAACGAGCTCTAGGTCTTCATGAGCAAGCAAGTTAGATGCACCCCACTAGTTCCATTGGAGAGCTTCTTAGCTCGTATGTGCATTCGTTGCATGGCAATCCCTACTCCTCACATCATATCTATCATTTGGCATCTCTTGCCTATAATTGTCCTCATTGATGTGAGCCTTTCTCCTCTTTTTTGTCTTCCTCCTCCGTACTTCTCTATTTGCCATCCTAAGTGTCAACTCTCGTGCTTACGCTCATCCATTGCATGAGTGCTCAAAATATCGAAAAGGAGTGGATCAAATTGACTTGTACCTGGCTAGTGGTCTGGGGACGAGTCAAGATAAGATTCCAAAGATGACCGAGTGTGAAACTTTAGTAGATTGAGTTCTCAACACAAAAATACTTTTTTTCTCGTATTCCCTATCCTCTTTCTTGCACGCAAACACCATTTGGAGACATTTGAGTCACGGACAGCGAGAGCTCTTGCACCTAATGTTCTTTTGTTACTTGTTTCAATGCTAATATAGACTCTTGCATGTTATGACTTGAATTGAATCTCTAACCTTGATTGCTTTACTTTTCAAAGTTCTTTTATGGTTGCTAGCATGTCACCACATAAATTATGCCGTTATCATTTACCTACTCGAGGACGAGCAGGAATTAAGCTTGGGGATGTTAATATGTCCAAAACGTATCTATAATTTCTGCTTGCTCCATGCATGTTTTGTCTGATATTGCTATGTTCTAGATACACTTTCATACACTTTTGATCATATTTGGATTAACCTATTAACTCAGTGCACCCCAGTGCCAGTTCCTGTTTTCTGCTGTTTTTCTATTTCAGTTTTCCCCCATATAAAAAGTGCCAGAAAAATTCCGGAAAAAATACAGGAAAAATCAGCGTACAGGAAGCTTCGCGAAGAGCCCGAGTGGGGCCAGAGGGGAGCCAGGGGTGGCCTAGGCGGCCACCCGGCGCGGCACCACCCCTGGCAGCGTCAGGGGGGCGCCTGGGGCCCCTGGTCCACCTCTGGCTGCCCCCTTCGCCTATTTATTCTCCAGCACGGGGAAACTCCGAAGACAGAACCCTTTTTCGCGATCTCTCCTCTGTTCCGGTGCCGTCGCGCTTCCGAGATCGGGAGCACCAGAAGACGTCTTCCCGGCACCCTGCCGGAGAGAGGGACGACCTCCGGGAGTGTCGGGACCCGGGGTATGCGTATGTAATTCCAGTCACAACTCAATCACATGGAGAGCCGAGAGCCGTACCCACTTGTCTAAGCAGACAAGGCCAAGCACAGAACACTCTCGGAAAGCATCAAACGTGAGGGGCATCCCATCCAGGCCGGATGATCAACTGATATGGGTCCTCATCGTCCGCTCACAAGTCTAAATGTTTATGGGTGGTGAATCCCATACTCATAGACAAGTCGCCTCAACCATGTTATCGATTGAATCCTAACTCTTACATAGACTTACTCCAGCCCGATCACTTAGTCGGGGTCTAGGGCGGGCTCGATCATGCAACAAAGTGTGCACGTGACAGTCATGAGCAATCGCATCGCGATGCCCCAAGATGCGCACATCTCAGGGCCACTTGGTGTATAAAGACCGCCAGCCAGATCACAACTAAGGTCTCGAAAACCCATACTAAGACATGCATGTCATAAACATACACGCATCACACATGCCTAGTATGAACAACAGGTATCATCACATAACTCTACAAAGTACTTCTTTATTGACTTATACATAGAGCATACAAATATGACATGTCTGTGATCAACATTACATCATACAACGGAAGCAAATTAGGTCTGAGTACAGACAAATTTAACAAATGGCTTAGAGAAGCCTTGTAAACATACATGCCCTTCCACGAGGGACCAGACTGCTGTCTGGAACTATACTACCAAGGTCAACGTCGAGCTTCACGAAGGCGACTCCATCGGGGTCCGGTTCTCATCTAAAACATAGAATAAGCAAACGTGAGTACAAAGTCGTACTCAGCAAGACTTACATCAGAACTATACTACTCATGCTCAAGTTTCAAGGTAAAGGAGGTGGGGTTCAACATGCAAAAGTGCCAGATTTGACTTGGCTAGTCCTGAACTATGAGTACCAGACTTGAGGTAAGAAGCGTACACGAGTCCACTACGAAGTCTCCAACCAATACACCACTATGGATACTTCCTCGACTTCCCCACGAGGAAGCACACCATAGCACTCACGCTTATCTTGCGAGTTTTATAAGTATCCATTCAAGTTGTCTATGATCAAGTAAAGGTCTCCAAGTAGTCCATAATCGCGGACACGACTATTCGAATAGTTCATTAACCCTGCAGGGGTGTACATCTTCACACGTGTGTCATCACTTATCGTCTCGTTCTTGTCACCCTTCAAGCGGGTGTCGGACGTGGATGAAACCAAGGCACTACCTTCACATCACCTTCTCTAATCCAGGAGACGACTACCTGAGTTTGTCACCGCTCGAGAGTCCGGCCGGTTCCACGAAACGGACTCAGATAATGCAAGGGACCGAGACGCCACCTTTGACAGATGGTTTCACTACCTCACAGGTCCACCCACATATCTATGCATAAGTCAAATGGAAAGACCGAATCTAGTGTGACTCCTGGACCGGATCGGGTACGTAAAGTGGCCAAACGGGGCTCCCATAAACCCTACATGTGGTCATACTCTTTGTCTTGGATCACAAAACAGGAACTCGGGGCCTAGGGCAGTGTTCAACGAGACAACCCACGGTGTACTCCTACATAGCCTCTCATCGTTCACCTTTGTTTAGGGTGGATTCACCAACACGTTATCATCAACATCATTGTGTTCATTCCATCCCGACTCACAAACATAACATCCTCATTGTATCACTAAGCAGCAATAAGCAGTAACAGTTGCAGGGGCCACATGCTCATCATTCAACTCCTATATCTGCTAGGATTGTGGTTTGCTTAATACGGTGACAAAATGATAGGTCATGCATCGGAATGGGTTCAACTATGCGAAAGAACGTGTCTCGGTGATCTCCTAAACATGCATAAGCGAGACTGAGAGGGAAGTAGGATTTTATAGACATGATCAATGGGGTTTGCGTGCCTTGCTGACGATACACGGGTCTTAACGGTGGTCTTCTTCTTCGGGGGTGATCACCGTCTCGGAACGTCTGTCATCAGAGGCAATCATCAACAAGGGGGGACAACTTCGGAAGTAAAAATGCACATACACATGATAAGGTTATCCATGATGTGAGTGGTACTGGTTTGTAGCATATTCATCTTAATTGAAGTATATTGCATTTGAAATGAAAATTCAAACTCCAAATTCAAATTCAAATTAAGTCATATACACATTTGCTTCTGTTCACCCATTTTAAAATGGTCAAACCTAAAAACAAATTGCATATTCTTAATCCTTGCATTTTTCTGATAATTTTTCATATATTATATGTATAATTTGGAGTTAATATGAATATTATATGATTTTTGGAAGTTTATACTATTTTCTGTAATTTCTGAATTCTTTTAAATCTTTTAATCCAATTATTGCGTCAGTACTGCATCAGCATGGCGTCAGCAGGGGGCTGACCAGTGGGCCACCACTGTCAGTGTCACAAGGGTTAACCCCTCTGTTAATTAAAAATAATAGAGGTTTAGGGGGCCTGGGGCCCCACTTGTCTGTCTCTGTGGGGGTGGGTTAGGGGTTAGTTAAACACTAATCGCCCAGCCACGTCAGCAGAGCCCGGCGGCTAGCCGCCGGCGACATTAGATGCGGCGGCGCCCGCACGGGACGGCGGCTCCGTGCAGCAAAAACAGCGCCGCGGCCACCAAACGAAAGCCCGTGGACGCGCGCTCCATCCTGGGCATCGCGGCGTCACCGGGGAGCACTGGAAGCTCGCCGTTGTCGAGCTCGCGCGGCGGACGGAGTACTGACGCAGGCGGCGCATCGCTACAGGCATGGGGAGGAGCAGGGTTTAGGGGGGAAACACTCATGATCTCACCCTGAAGCGATTGGAGGGGTCGGCGAGGCTGAGGAGGGGCTGGAGGCGCCGGAATTCTCAACGGCGAGCCACGGCCTTGCCGGAGTCGGGGAAGACGCGGGCGTCGTCTCCAGAGGGCTTCGGCCCGATTCCTTCTGCAGGGAGGCGCGGGGCGACGTTGCGGAGCTCCTGGACAGCACGGGGCGCGGAGCGGAGGCCGTTGGCCACGCAGGCGCATGGACGGCGGTGACGAGGAGCTCTCGGGCGGCGGCTAAACGGCGACAGGGGTGGGGGAAGATGAGCAGGGGGGTAGGGGAAAACGAAGCATGGGTCTTGGAGGCCTCCACGGCGCCGGATAAGACCGAGGGGGCAAGCAGGTAGCTCGCTGGCGGCCATGCCGGGCTCGCCGGCGTCCTGCCTGCCTTCCTGGCTAGTGGAGGAAGACAACCCTGCCCCTTTGGGCTGGGCTGCCTCTGCTGGGCCAGGTGGGCCAGGTAAGTGGTTCTTCCCCTTTTGTTCTTTTTTTTTCTGTTATTTGTTTTTCTCTGGTATAAATACCATAGCATTTTATAAAAATGCCCAAATATTTTTAAAAATCGTAGGTGACCAGTAGCAAGTCACTTGTAGAATTTGAGCATTTTTTAAATTCAATACATTTGAATTTCAAATCAAAGAGGGGTCAAATTTAATTTCCAGGGCACATTTTGAATTTTTGAATATTCCATGGGCATGGGAAAGAACCCAAACCACTTTTAAAATGATCACCATCATTTATAGGAATTTTACAAATATTCAAATGATTTTTGGAAAAAGATTTTTATCTGGCCATTTGAATTAATTTCTCAGGGCTTTTCTTTTCCCCATTTTTGATTTTCTTTTGACTAGCTTGAGTGACAGAAACACGAGTCTAGGGGATGTGTTGTTGCCACAAGGGGGAAAACAACGGTGCTTGTAACCGCGGTTACAAGGATTGTTTACTTTACGCAAAGTTCTTTTTAATGCAGTTGTCTGTTGCTTTGGGTTTATACTTTGGGTGGGGCTCGCAACTTAATACCAGCGAGATGTTCTGGATAGATATCTCAAGGTGGATGATTAGTAGTAGATGCAGTTGGATTTCGGTCTACTTATTTTGGCGTACTGCCCGTGCTTTTGACCCTCTTCCTTTCTTTTGTAGCATAGTTAGCATTGCGGTGCGTTCATAATCCTGTCAATTCCCCTTCTGTAATTTGTTTACCTCGCATAGCAGTTTTATCGTCTTTTGGGAGAGAGACATCACTAGTGAACATCACGTATCCCGGTCCATATCCTTATTACTTTTTCCACGCTATATTTACTTTTCTGCTTTTACTTTCAATTGCTATCATTATCCCTTGTGTTTTATCCTTTGTGAACAACAAGACCGGAGAGATTGACAACCTCTCTGAACTTCGTTGGGAACAAATTTATTTGTGTCTGTGTGCAGGTCCGCGTCAGTTGCGCCGCTGACACCTACTTATCATCTCTGTAGTCCTACGGGAGACAAACCTTGGTATCTTCACCGAGGGAAACTTGCTGCTGCACTGCATCTCAAACCTTCCACTTGGGGTAACCAACGAGGCGCGAGAAGCCATGAGCAAGGCCTCCTGCCTGGGAACCTCCAAACTACTCCTTGTCAAAGGGGAACTCGATGTCGTAGAAGGCATCGGGGATCTTCACGTTGCGGTGGTCGGCATCGGGGATCTCCTGTTCCTGGACTCCAAGGCTTCAACGTCGACTGCAGCGGCCAATTAGGAAAAACAAAAAGGGGGAAATAAAGCAAGGGTGAGTATCTAGCATACCCGCGAGTCTTACGTCCGCTACTAAGCATTATGCATTGTATCAACGGAAAAAAGAGGCTGTATATAGTGGACTGCAAGATAGAAATCAGAATAAGGGTAAGAAGCTAGGCCTATCGAAGACTAGCATCTTCCGACGATGTCTTGCAGCATGAGGTAAGAATTAGCCAACAGTTTATATATAAAGCATAAAGTAACAATGCAGCAGAAGTTGCTGCAGCATTGTATAATAGTAAGTTGTAATAATTAGCAATGCCTCCGAGTTCACCTCCTCGACTTCCCCGCGAGGAAGAAAACCCGGAACCATACAGTTTAATAATAATAGTTGTAGTGGTAAGATCCAGCTTCAGCATAAAGCGTCCTGTTACCGTGGACACGGCTATTCGAATAGATTAATCTTCCCTGCAGGGGTGCACTTGTGTTACACTACACGCACGGATCTCCAGGGTGGCGGGAACCTTGTTAGGGAATGCTCCACCGAGGCTATCCGACACTCCGTAGCCCATCTTTCAAACTCAACAGAGAGGCCATCCGCCGGTCTAAATCCTAAGTACGCCGGGCCTTGGACCCCAACCCGAACGTACTCCTGCACGGTGCGTGGCTGGCCGGTGAAGTTAAAGCAAATCCAAATAAGACACCACCGCGCGAGCGAATAAGACAACACCACTTCTCGGCAATCAGCCCGCAGTACTGCTGACGTCTGAAGAGTCCTCGGACGACCTACGAAGCAGAGGAGCCCTTAACTCGTATTTCCCACGGGTAGGTAGTGCGTACATGGCATATAGCCAACTCAAGACATTCACTGAATCATTAGTCATTTTATTAACTTGCGGGTCAACCGTTATCATTGCCTCGACTTAACTGACCCGCGGACAACGACAGCAGCCAGGACCACCAGTACATCGGTGCCTGACCTGTCGTCCCACCAAGTCACTGTGGTTACCAACAAGGTGAACCGTCTCCTTACCTTGTCTCGCGTGTGCTCCTGGAGGAGGTCGATTTTCGTGGTTTGGTAACTCTCGCGGCCAACGATCAGGGGCCAAGCACACTGGTACACTGGTCGTACCCTCCCTGTCGTCCCGTCGCAATACCACTCGCGGGCACCGTTGGGTCGTCCGACTTCTTACCTGAAGGACAACCGTTGCTTAGTTACCTAGAGCGGCTATACAGAGTCAGCAACGAGTGGAGTACGAGGATTACTCCTCGATAGCTCCACTTGATGTGGCTCGACAGAGCCGAGGTAGGGGCCTGAGGCGGTGTCTGCATTGTACCGTACCTATGTAGTTATAATCATCGTATCCGCATTCACTCCCCTGAGTGATCACGGCCCGCTATCTAATCCTAGCTAACAATGCGCAGGGCTCACTGCAGAATATAATATATATAATAGGCAGCATAGGATAAAGGAAGGTACATCAAGGGGCCACAAAAACAGGCTATGCAATTGAATAGGATGGTAACGTAGCAGCAGCAGTAACAATGCCTAGTGCAAGAAAAGTACGGAAAGATAGGCGATATCTGGGGAAGAGAATGGCTCTGCTTGCCTGGAAGCTCGACGGTAGGGGTAGGGTCGTTGACGAAGTAGTCGATCACAGGGGGCTTCGGCATCGGTGTCGTTGGCGGCAGCAACGGGGTCTACCGAGGAATAAGGGGGGAGAAACAATAAATACACAACAATAATAGCAATACAAATACAAGACATGGCAAACGCAGTGTTGGCGGTGTTGTAACGCAGTGTTAAGTATTTATCCGGGGTTGACTCATCGATAGCGGTTGATTACCGGACCGATGATCCGGAGGGGGAAGGTTCCATGTCTGTAGTGTTAGAGACATCTGACAAACATGCGGATAGTGTATCTGTGTTAGTTGATCCATTCTGAACAACTTTTGTGTTCAGAATAAATTCATCCGGATAGTTTATGGGTATCGGGCAATCATCGGACAAACGGTCCGGAGGGGGACGGTTCGATGTTCGGTATGTTAGAGGGGGGTGGTAGACCAATGGATAGCGTATTCGTATTCTACGTATTTTTCTGATCAACTTTCATGTATAAAGTTTTTGAATCTGAATTACGGTTTAAAAGATATTTAATTTTAAATTTTAATCTTTTTAATTCATTTTCTGAATTTCCTTTTTTTTAATAAATTAGCCTTATCCATAACAGAGCATTTGACTGGTCAACTGACCAGTGGGACCTACATGTCATAGGGAGGGGCATTTAAATTTATTTTATTTAATTAACAGATCCGGGGGCCCACATGTCATAGAGCCCTTTTTAACAAATTAATCAATTAGCCTAATTGTTAGTGGGGCCCATGTGTCATGCACTAAGGGATTGCTTATTGGTTTAAAATACCTAATAAGCTACTGGACCATATGTAAATGACTATTAGAGGGGGGTTTTATCTGCTTTTCTAATTCCTTTTTTTAAAATGGGCTAGCCCCCACTGGACAGTGGCTTCGCCACAGCACGGGCACGACGTGCACGCCGACGGCGAGGGCCATGGCTATGAGGCCGTTACGGCAAGGGGAAGCGAGGGTGTGTGGCCAGGGAGGCACGTGGGGCGCGAGCAGGGGAGCTCGGGCGTGGCCGAGCGCGAGGCAGAGCGCGGCCAAGGCGCGCACGTGGCCATGGCGGGCGGCAGCGGCTGCCGGAGCGCAGTTCGATGGGGAGGGCCACACAGCACACAATAGCGGGCGTGGCGAGAGGGGAACCGAGGAGAGGCTCACCGCGAGCAAGTAGGGAGTGGCAATGGGCTCGAGGAGGCTCTGGTGGCGACGAAATCTGCAGGGAAGAAAACGGCGGCCGGCGGGATTTGCAGGCGCGATTCGCGGCGTCTGAGGCGGCTCGGCGTCGGAAGATTGCTTGGGTTGACGAGGAAGAAGGCTCAGGAGATCCAGGATATCACGGCTGGGCCGTAGATGGCCGTTGTCCGCGCAGGCATGGCGACGCGCCCATGGCGGGGCACGGGCGAGCTCGGGCCCGAGAAGATGGAGAGCGGGGGAGGGAGCGGGAAGGGCAAATGGGAGCTCCAGGGGTGGGTGGCTTCGGCCTTATCCCCGCAGAGGCGAGAGGGGAGCAGGTGAGGGGGGGCAAGTGAGGGGGGCGGCCAAGTAGTGGCCTCTATGGCCATGGTTGTGCCACGGCGAGGGGACGGGTGGGGAGTTGGTGGGGAAGAGGAGGAGGGAGGGAGCTGGGCCCGGGGTGGGCCTTGCCAAGTGGCGCTAGATAGGGTTTTCGTTTTTGTTTTTTTTATTATTTGTTAGTTTTCTTTCTGTTTTAAATTTCTTTAGCCTAACAATTTAATTTTGTAATCAGTGAAACCTATACCAATATTATAGTGGCAATTTAGTTTACTGCTACAACAAAAAATGTGGACCCCAAACAAAATCAATTGAATTTTTATTTAATTTAAAATTGATCAAATGGGCTACCTTACTACTATTTTTAATGGTTTATATTATCTAAACTACTTATTAAATTCCCAATAAAGTTTTAAGGTGACCTACTGATTATTTGGTATTTAATAAAATTGTTTCCTTAATTTTTGGATCAACTATTATTCCCACTTGTTTATTTTAATTACCATGACAATTTAATAATCCCCAAGCAATAGTTTTTATTCCATAATATTTCTAAAACACTTTAGTAGAATATCCATTGCTATTTTTAACATGGCCCAAGATTATTTGCTATTAAATAATGAAAGTTCTTGCAACACCTAGGGTTTACTTCAAAATTCCACATTGCTTTTATATTAATATTATAAGGCAATTTAATCACCCACCATTATTGGTTTTATAATTAACACTAACCTGGGATTCTGCAAATGACTAAGGTTGATTGGGTTGAACAATGATCAAGTGGATTGACATTCATCCACAGTTCTTGGAGGAAAGTTTTATAGTTTACCCAATTTGAAAATTTTATCCGGGTTGGAAATTGACAAAGCTATGATCAAAGGTGATCATGGCTTGATCATCAACAGTAATGATCACTAACAGTGGAATCACTGTAGTGATTACTATTACTGATTCTGAGGGTGTTACATCTCTATACAAAAGGATTTGTTTAGAGAAACTAATTCCTACAGATATCTCTCTTCAGATGGCCGACAAGTCCACGGCCGTCCCGATCGGTATTTGTGAGGATGTTCCCGTTGAAGTTGCCAATTGCTTAATACTTACTGAATTTGTTGTGCTTGACATGCCCGAGGATGGGAGTATGTCCATTATCCTTGGTAGACCTTTTCTTAACACCGCAGGTGCTGTTATTGATTGCAATAAAGGGAAGGTTACCTTCAACGTAAATGACAAAGAACACACGGTGTATTTTCCGAAGAAAATCAACAAAAGGCATGGCCTTAACTCCATTGAGAATATCGAGACCGTGAAGATTGGAGAATGGGATTGTCCACTACATTTATACCACAAATACAAAACAATTATGGCGGGGACAATGTCCATTAAAGTGAGAGTGCAATGATCACTTCATAAGAGGCGAGACTTTCTGCGCTATATATCACCGGTGTGTTGGTAAGACTTGATCAACCTTGCTAACTAGCAAGTTTTATATAGGTAAAAAGTTGAGCTTGTTATGTTTTCATTTCCTTTAGTTTTTATTATCCTTGATGTACCAAAGTTTTTGTGTTTAAAGCTTCACCTGTTCTAACTTTTGCCTCAAGTTCACGAAAGTTTTTGCAGCTTTTTAAACTTTGAAAAATTCTCTAGAGTAAAGTTGCACAGAAAATTCCAAAAAAATTATATTCAAAGTTTTCAGGTAAAAAGCCATCAGGGGGCACCTTTGGCTGATCGGGGGGGGGGGGGGGGTCACCACCAGGCCAGAAGGCCAGGTGGTGCGGCCCAGCTCCTAGCCGCGCCACCCACCCTCCTGGGTGGGTCCCATGCCCCCTGGTAGCATCTCTCCTCTCACCCTCTCTCCTTCTTCCCAAAAACACGAGTTCTTCCTCTGGTTTCTTCGTTCTTGCTGCTCTTGAGCACGTACCTTTGATCTCTCCATTTAGCTACTTGTTTGAGCTGATTTTTGGAACAAGTGCTCCCTGTTATGTGACTCCCTCACCCCTCCAATTCGTTTTCTAGTTGGTGGCTTCATTAGTGAGTATTTATTGGTTCTTGGTGCTGTTTAGTTAAGCTTAAATGTTTGTGTAGAAATTTATTTTTCAAGTTTTGTTGCTAGTTTGATCCTTGGTAAAGTAAGTAGAATGTTTTTCCCAAACTAGTTTTGCTTAAATCTTAGTTTTTGTGAATTGTTAAAAAAAATTCAGAAATGGAGAGGCTAGGAAAGTGGCTCGGGAAGAAGAAGCCCGAGCGCTCTAGCCGTGTTACGCGTTCCGCAACTTCACCTTCAACCACAAGGGTGAGCTATAATGAAGATATCGTACCCATGGAGGATGCGGGCATGAAAGAAGAGTTTTATGCTCTGTGTGAGAATGCAGGTTTGACACGGCTTGTTACAAGCCTGTACCACAATACGAGACACTCACCGCTATTTTTGTTAACAATTTCAGATTTTATTCTGACAATGATATTGTGGTGTTTCGACTTTATGAAAGGTTGCTGACCATGCCTATGAGTTAATTTTGTGAAGTTTTAGGTTTGCCAGGCTTGGTCGAGAAGAAGAAGAGGAAAAATGTCCAAACTGTTGCACTCAACACCCTCCTCGACTCGTTCTGTAACACTGAAGTGAGGGCATCCAACCGCCAGAAGATTTCCAACATTATGTTCCCTCACCTCAGGTATTTCGCCTATTATATTGCTAGAGGAGTGTTGGCTCGAGACAACACGAGCAGCACTTCTACGCCTGATACTGCTATCATGGCGAATGCCCTCTCAGGGAAGCACGAGTATCATGTGGGTTCGCTTATTGCGAAACGCCTTGCTACTAATAGTAACAAGGGGGACCTCTTTGGTGGTGTCTACGCCACGCTTCTTTTGCAGTTTCTCCAAGGAGAACCGCGCCCAGATGATACAGTCTTTCCTTTTGTTAACCTTGACTTGGCTGCCATGAAGAGGCATTTCTTTGTTACTAGGACCTCTGACCGCTGCGCACTTGATTATATTTTGCGGTTTAAAGACGGTGTGGAACGCACTGTCCATCTACCTGCACCACTTGTGTTTGATTTTTCTCGCAGGAACGGATTTCGCTTTTCAGTTGCCGAGTTTGAAGAGATCACGGGGAGATACCAGTTTCACGACCTCACGGAGGGGGTCGAGCCGGACGAGGAGGAGCACGTGGGATATCCACCAGTTCAGGAAGAGACCGTCACCCCTTGGGGTGAAGGGTCTTCCTCTTGATGGGGGCTGGACCTTCCTCTTCCACGTGGGAGGATCCGAGGACTTCAGTGTACGCACCGGAGGGCTCATACAACCCTTGGGATTACCATTACCACGGAGTTGGAGGCTCCGCGGGACCGCAGTAGAAGAGCCCAACTTAGGCCAAAAGTCTAAGCTTGGTGGAGTACGTTCTCTCATCCCCTTTCCACTGTATCTACCGTTGGTTCGCTTTTATCTTTTTGCAAGTTTTTTCTCCTGTTCTTCTTTGTTCTTTTAGTTTGAAAAAACCCAAAAAGATTTCTCCTTTCTTTTGCTTTCGTTAAACCCTTAAAAAACACAAAAATATGTTTCCTTTTCTCTTTAGTTTGCTTTGTTTTCAGAGTTCACCTAGAGTCTGTGATGGCATTTGATTATACTTTCCTACGTTCGATCGAGCAAGTGACAAGGTAGTAATGACGAAGTTCGACGGAAGGGAGACAACAAAGAAAGCCGGTATTAACTCTTTTCGTTTCTACTTTTGTACATATGCCCGTACTTATGATTAGAGACCAGCTTGTAGCGACATAGTGCTATGTTTACAATGCTTTCCCAGTGGTTCATGCTTTCTTTGTGGTTAGTCTCAAATAGCTAGAGTTTATAATGTGTTGCTTGAAATGATTGACATGCATTGCATTGTTCATGGTGTGGCATATAGAAGTGGTATTTCCCTCCGGGGGATTCTTGGATTGACTTGGCACATGTTCACGCATGTTAAGACTAAAATGTCTGTTCTGCCTTGATGATCTTTTTACTTCAGAGTAGTTATATCACTTTCATGCCCGATTCAATGTTACTTTGTCGCTCTGCATGATTATGACTGTTATGCTCTCTAGTTGGTCGCTTCCCCATCTTTTGCTAGCCTTCCTCCAACACCAAGCGGAATTCTGCTTGTGCTTCCAAACTCCTTTTTAAACCCAATTGTTCCATTTGAGTCCACCATACCTACCTATATGTGGTATTTACCGGCCACTCCTAACTTAGACTTTCATGTGCCATCTTGAAATTTATTCAAAAGCTTCTCCTTTGTAACCGTACAAGCTCATGGTGCGGTGAGGGGAAATCAGTATCTTTCATGCCAAAAATATTTTGACGGAAGTTTTAACTAGTCAAGAAAAAAAATGAGAGTTACACCTCCCCCATACTTGATGATGGAGTGAAATGGACCAAATGCTGCTTATGATAGATGGAACGATACCCTCCTTCCATCCTTGAGGCAAAATAAAAGGTTCCGTAGACCATCAAAGGATTTATGGATAAGGGAATATGTGTAAGCAAAAGGCATTAACATGGTTGGCATGGGAGATATTGAGAGACCTTTACTGTTCACCATTGACTGGAAAGTTGCACCTCTCAAAAGAGTTCTATCTCTGTTTTCAAAACCAAGAGCTCTGGCACATGTTTAGTCTTTGCTTCCTTTCACGGGTTTTCAACCTTGCCATCAAAACCCACGGTTCGAGAGTCTCCACCTTCCTTTCTCCAAAGCACCAACTATGAGAGCATAATTGTCATTCTTAGTGTAACATGCATTGTCCCAAAGTATCACATTGTCTTCTGCATGCTTGTGATGTTTCTTACTTTGAATTCTGAGTTCTAGTCCCCTTTAAAACTCCGGAGGAGTTTCTGCATTTATGTTTTGCTTCACTCATGGACGCTAGCGAGATACCACTATGATATGTTCATGGATGTGCATTGTGATCTTGAATAGATTTTCAGCAGCATATTATTTACTTTTTTTTGTTTGTGACTGATTACATGAAAGAAGGATTGCTTCGTGCATTGTCCTTGTAGCATGGTGACAAAACTTGCTAAAATCTTTCGTAGTACATGCTTATTTACTCTAGTGAAGCAAAAGAGTTTGTCAAAGTTTTCTTTGTCGCCTCCAGTTCATTGAACTGATTTGCTTGAGGACAAGCAATAGCTAAGCTTGGGGGAGTTGATACGTCTCAAACGTATCTACTTTTCCAAACACTTTTGCTATTTTTTTGACTTCATTCTTGCATGATTTGAATGAAACTAACCCGGACTGACGCTGTTTTCAGCAGAGCTACCAGTGCTGTTTTCTTTTGTGCAGGTTTCTGGATATTTAGGTACGCTGGAAAAATTCCTAGGAAATATATCAAAAATCAGCGTTCCGGAAGCTTCCGGAGATCCAAAGGGGGGCCACAGGGCAGCCAGGGGGCAGCCAGGAGGGTGCCTGGCGCGACCCTGCTCCTGGCCGCGCCACCTGCCCTCCTGGCTGTGTCCCACACCCCCTGGTGACCTACCTTGACCCCTATTTATTCCCCCGTCGAGGAAATCCCGAAATAGAAGTAGCTTTTCCAATCTACATTGCGGAGCCGCCGCAACCCTATGTTCTTCCTCGGAGAGCTAATCTGGAGGCTGAATTGGCCTCTGGTGAGGGGGGAAATCATCGCCATCGTCATCATCATCGCCTCTCCATCACCCCCTCCATGACTTCTCCTCTCATGTGTGAGTAATTCCCTGCTGTAGGCAAAGGGGATTGTAGGGATTGGATGAGTTAGATCATGTAGTAGTTTAATCAGATTGTTGGGGGCATGTTGCCTTATCTACTTGGTGTTTATCATCTCTGTTACAACTCGTTGTTCTTAATGCTTGTCACTTTGGGCCCGAGTGCCATGATTTCAGATCTGATCACCCTTTTGTTTCTTGAGTTTTTGGTGTTCTTGATCCTATCTATGAGTTGTATGCACCTATTATAGTCCGGAACTTGCGATCCCAATGGTGACAGCTTGGGACACCAAAGGGGATGGACTATAATTTGAGGATTCCATGTATCCATGAATTGTTAATGCTTTGTTCCGGTGCTCTTTGACAGGCGTACCTTAATCTCCCTAAGTTCCTTTTGGCCCCGTTTGTAGCGGGAGGGTAGGACAAAAGATGTTGTGCAAAGTTCTTATTGCAAGCACGTACAACTACCTTGGGATACATGCCTGATGTTTGATATTTGCCTAGATGATCCTTTGTTTTCTGTGAGCCTTGCCAAAGTTAGAATCTGTTACATGTTCGTTCTCATCCAAGCAGCGCCCAACCATCCATCTCCCTAGCCTACAGTGTTTTCCTTCTGCTGGTTACTAGTTGTTTACCTTTGCTGTTCCAATATCACTTTCACCACTATTATCATCACCACTACCACCACCATATCATAGTTGCTACTAATACCTTTGTGCAAGCAAGTGTTTATTTCAGGTGCGGTTGAATTGACAACTCAATTGTCAAAGCCTGTACGTATTCTTTGTGTCCCCAAGTGTCGAATCAATAAATTGGGTTATCTTGCCCGCGAAGACTATCTCGATCCCCTACAGTTGAGGGTTATCAGCTGCTGCCCGACTCTCGGGTGTTGAAATTCCTGTTATCCAAACTCCTATTGGGAAACCTCATAACTTTGCTGACCTTAAGGAGAAACTCCTTGAGGATGATGATATTACACTTGATGATGATTTTTGCAGGGAACTTAATGAATGTGCTGATTCCGACCCTGCTACTATAAAGAAGTTGCTAGCAAAACACTCCCTGAGGAACAAGTTTACTCCTGATCCTACTTTTGCTACGTCTCCTATATGCATCACTGATCCTGATTATGATTTATCTGTTGACCTTTCACTTGTATCCACAATTTAAGCTGATCCCTTTTATGGCAGAGAAAATGATGATGCTATCGGAACAAACTCACTGAGTTAGGCGGCTTGTTTACCATAGATGAAAGGATCCGGAACTTTTATGTGACCAAGCTTCTTCCTTTTTCCTTGAAAGGAGATGCTAGAGCATGGTACGATGCACTACCATGTGGTTCCATTCAGATTCCTCAGGATATGGCTATATCTTTCGTTGATAAGTATTTTTCTGCTCATATGCAACATGCTGCTTTACAAAGAATTTATAACTTTAAACAGTTGCAGGATGAGCATCTCCCTAAAGCTTGGGGGAGATTTTGCAGTTTGCTAAAGGCTAGACCGGGACATGAAATCCCTAAAAATGAATTACTTGATATATTTTATGCTGGTCTAACCGAGGGTCTAAATCCTATCTATATAGTTGTGCTGGTTGTGTTTTCAGGCAAAGAACACCGGACGATGCGGAAGAATTGATGGGAAAAATTGCCAAAAACCATGAAGATTGGTCCGTGCCTGAAACACCTCCACCACCAAAGAAGAGGGGCATGCTAGTCCAAAGCCCGGAAGATATGCAAGAAGCGAAGAAGTCCATAAGAGATAAAGGTATTAAAGCTAACGACGTGAAGAATCTACCTCCAATTGAGAAGTTGTGTGAGCCTACCACTCACCCACCTATGGTAGAAGTACACTCTCTTTTAGATTTCAATGCAAGTGACATCCCTAAAGGTAAACCTCCTGACCAATGTTTAGATGAGCTTGATAATTTTATTATGAAGCAGAATCACTTCAATAAAAATATACAAGGTTAGTTGCATGAAAATACTCTTGCTATCAAAAGTTTGCTTGATGTTCTAGGTAGAATAGTTAATGATGTTAAATGTCTTGTGAAGCATTTTCATATGGTTCAAACTCAGCTTGGACAAATTTCTAATGTGCAAAAAGATTTGCTTGCTAATAATGCCAAACAGGACAATTTACAAGCTTACGGTATAAAGACCCGGGGTGGCACACACACCCAGGACCCTCTCTATCCAGAGGGGCATCCAAAGAGGATCGAGCAAGATTCTCAAGTGCAGGAAGAAGAAATTGTTAGCTCCCCAAAGAAGAAGAAGAAGAAAAAGAAACACAAGGAAGCTGACAATTCCAATGATCCTATAGAAGAAGAAGAACAAACTGTGGATCCAAACAACATATCTACATCCGATGCTGAGACTGAAGACGGTGCTGAACCTGAAAAAGATACTGAAAAGAATGATCCACCCGAGGTTCGTTAAGAAGAAGCACCCGATAACCGCAAGAAGTATACTAGAGAAGATTTCCTTGCAAGGAGACACGGGAAGGAACGAGAACCATGGGTACAAAAACCCATGCCTTTCCTAAGCAAGTCCGTCAAATCCAAAGAAGAAGAGCACTACAACAAGTTTTGTGAGTGGATGAAACCTCTTTTTCTTCAAATTCCTTTGACTGATGCTATTAAATTACCTCCTTATTCAAAATATATGAAAGATATTCTTACTAATAAAAGAAAAGTCCCTAATGAGGCAATATCTACTATGCTTGCTAACTACTCTTTCAGTGGAAAGATTCCTGAGAAGCTCGGTGATCCAGGTATACCCACCATTCCATGATCCATAAAGAATAATTATGTTAGAACTGCCTTATGTGATCTTGGTGCAGGAGTGAGTGTTATGCCCTTCTCTCTCTTCAAAAGGCTTTGTTTAGAGAAACTAATTCCTACAGATATCTCTCTTCAGATGGCCGACAAGTCCACGGCCGTCCCGATCGGTATTTCTGAGGATGTTCCTGTTGAAGTTGCCAATTGCTTAATACTTACCGATTTTGTTGTGCTTGACATGCCCGAGGATGGGAGCATGTCCATTATCCTTGGTAGACCTTTTCTTAACACCGCAGGTGCCGTTATTGATTGCAATAAAGGGAAGGTTACCTTCAACGTAAATGACAAAGAACACACGACGTATTTTCCAAAGAAAATCGACAAAAGGCATGGCCTTAACTCCATTGAGAATATCGAGACCGTGAAGATTGGAGAATGGGATTGTCCACTACATGTATACCACAAATACAAAACAATTATGGTGGGGACAATGTCCATTAAAGTGAGAGTGCAATGATCACTTCATAAGAGGCGAGACTTTCTGCGCTATATATCATCGGTGTGTTGATAAGACTTGATCAACCTTGCTAACTAGCAAGTTTTATATAGGTAAAAAGTTGAGCTTGTTATGTTTTCATTTCCTTTAGTTTTTATTCTCCTTGCTGTACCAAAGTTTTTGTGTATAAAGCTTCACCTGCTCTAACTTTTGCCTCAAGTTCACGGAAGTTTTGCAGCTTTTTGAACTTTGAAAAATTCTCTACAGTAAAGGGCCCAGAAAATTCCAAAAAAATTATATTCAAAGTTTTCAGGTAAAAATCCATCAGGGGGCACCTTTGGCTGACCAGGGGGGCCACCACCAGGCCAGAAGGCCAGGTGGTGCGGCCCATCTCCTGGCCGCGCCACCCACCCTCCTGGGTGGGTCCCATGCCCCCTGGTGGAATCTCTCCACTCACTTTCTCTCCTTCTTCCCAAAAACATGAGTTCTTCCTCTGGTTTCTTCGTTCTTGCTGCTCTTGATCACGTACCTTTGATCTCTCCATTTAGCCACTTGTTTGAGCTGATTTTTGGAACAAGTGCTCCCTGGTATGTGACTCCCTCACCCCTCCAATTAGTTTTCTAGTTGGTGGCTTCATTAGTGAGTATTTAGTGGTTCTTGGTACTGTTTAGTTAAGCTTAATTTTTGTGTAGAAATTTATTTTTCAAGTTTTGCTGCTAGTTTGAGCCTTGGTTAAGTAAGTAGAATGTTATGCCCAAACTAGTTTTGCTTAAATCTTCGTTTTTGTGAATTGTTAAAAATTTCAGAAATGGAGAAACTAGGGAAGTGGCTTGGGAAGAAGAAACCCGAGCGCTCTAGCCGTGTGACGCGTTCCGCAGATTCGCCTTCTACCACAAGGGCAAGCTACAATCAAGATATCATACCCGTAGAGATGTTGGACGTGTTACCCGCGAAGGCCATGGCATTTCCATGCGATGATTTTATGGAGAATGCCGGCATAAAAGAAGAGTTTTATGCTCTGTGTGAGAATGCAGGTTTGACATGGCTTGTTACAAGCCGTGTACCACAGTACGAGACACTCACCACTATTTTTGTTAACAGTTTCAGATTTTATTCTGACAATGATATTGTGGTGTTTCGACTTTATGAAAGGTTGCTGACCATGCCTATGAGTAAATTTTGTGAAGTTTTAGGTTTGCCAGGCTTGGTCGAGAAGAAGAAGAGGAAAAATATCCCGACTGTTGAAATTAACACTCTCCTCGACTCATTCTGCAACACCGAAGTGAGGCCATCCAACCGGCAGAAGATCTCCAACATTATGTTCCTCATCTCAGGTATTTCGCCTATTATATTGCTAGGGGAGTGTTGGCTCGAGACAACACGAGCATCACTTCCACGCCTGATACTGCCATCATGGAAAATGCTCTCTCAGGGAAGCATGAGCATCATGTGGGTTCGCTTATTGCGAAACGCCTTGCTACTAACAGTATCAAGGGGGACATTTTTGGTGGCGTCTATACCACACTTCTTTTGCAGTCTCTCCAAGGAGAACCGCGCCCAGATGATGCTATCATTCCTTTTGTTAGTCTTGACCTGGCTGCCATTAAGAGGCATTTCTTTGTTACTAAGGCCTCTGACCGCTTTACACTTGATTGCATTTTGCGGTTCAAAGATGGTGTGACACGCACTTTCTGTCTACCTGCACCACTTGTGTTTGATTTTTCTCGCAGGAACGGATATCGATTTTCAGTGTACGAATTCGATGAGATCACAGGGAGATACCAGTATCATGACCCCACAAAGGGGGCCGAGCCAGATGAGGAGGAGCGTGTCGTGTATCCACCCGTTCAGGAGGAGCACGAGGTGTATGCACCAGTCCAGGAGGAGACCGTCGCCCCCTGGGGTGAAGGGTCTTCCTCTGGATGGGGGTCGGGACCTTCCTCCTCCGCATGGGAGAACCCCAGGACGTCGGTGTATGCTCCCGACTTCCCCTACGACCTATGGATGCACCAGTACTACCCGGGAGCAGGAGGCTCCTCGGGACCGCAGTAGAAGAGGCCAACTTAGGCCAAAAGCCTAAGCTTGGGGTAGTACGTGCTCTTCTCCCCTTTCATTGTATCTTTCGTTGGTTCACTTTTATCTTTTTGTAGTTTTTGCCTATTCTTCTTTGATCTTTAATTTGAAAAAACCCAAAAAAGATTTCTCCTTTCTTCTTCTTTCGTTAAACCTTAAAAAACCCAAAAATATGTTTCCTTTGCTCTTTAGTTTGCTTTGTTTTTAGAGTTCAGCTCGAGTCCGTGATGATTATAATTTCCTACGTTCGATCGTGCAAGTGACAAGGCAGTAATGACGAAGATCGACGGAAGGGAAGAAACAAGGAAAGCCGGTATGAACTCTTTTTGTTTCTACTTCTGTACATATGCATGTACTTGTGATTAGAGACTAGCTTGTAGCGACATAGTGCTATGTTTACAATGCTTTCCCAGTGGTTCATGCTTTCTTTGTGGTTAGTCTCAAATAGATAGAGTTTATAATGTGTTTCTTGAAATGTGACATGCATTGCATTGTTCATAGTGTGGCATATTGAAGTGGTATTTCCCTCCGGGGGATTCTTGGATTGACTTGGCACATGTTCACGCATGTTAAGACTAAAAAGTCTGTTTTGCCTTGATGATATTTTTACCTCAGAGTGAGCTATATCACTTTCATGCCCGATTCAATGTTGCTTTGTCGCTCTGCATGATTATGACTGTTATGCTCTCTAGTTGGTCGCTTCCCCGTCTTTTGCTAGCCTTCACTCGCACCAAGCGCAATTCTACTTGTGCTTCCAACTTAGACTTTCATGTGCCATCTCGAAATTTATTCAAAAGCTTCTCCTTTGTAACCGTACAAGCTCATGGTGCGGTGAGGGGAAATCAGTATCTTTCATGCCAAAAATATTTTGACGGAAGTTTTAACTAGTCAAGAAAAAAATATGAGAGTTACACCTCCCCCATACTTGATGATGGAGTGAAATGGACCAAATGCTGCTTATGATAGATGGAACGATACCCTCCTTCCATCCTTGAGTCAAAATAAAAGATTCTGTAGACCATCAAAGGATTTATGGATAAGGGAATATGTGTAAGCAAAAGGCATTAATATGGTTGGCATGGGAGATATTGAGAGACCTTTACCGTTCACCGTTGACTAGAAAGTTGCACCTCTCAAAAGAGTTTTATCTCTGTTTTCAGAACCAAGAGCTCTGGCACATGTTTAGTCTTTGTTTCCTTTCACGGGTTTTTAACCTTTCCATCAAAAGCCATGGTTCGAGAGTCTCCACCTTCCTTTCTCCAAAGCACCAACTATGAGAGCATAATTGTCATTCTTAGTGTAACACACATTGTCCCAAAGTACCACATTGTCTTCTGCATGATTGTGATGTTTATTACTCTGAGTTCTGAGCTCTAGTCTCCTCTAAAACTCCGGAGGAGTTTCTACATTTATGTTTTGCTTCACTCATGGAGGCTAGCGAAATACCACTCTGATATGTTCATGCTATGTGCATTGTGATATTGAATTGATTTTCAGCAGCATATTATTTACTTTACGTTTGTTTGTGACTGATTACATGAAAGAAGGATTGCTTCGTGCATTGTCCTTGTAGCATGATGTCAAAACTTGCTAAACTCTTTCGCAGTACATGCTTATATACATCTAATGAAGCAAAAGAGTTTGTCAAAGTTTTCTTTGTCGCGTCCAGTTCGTTGAACTGAATTGCTTGAGGACAAGCAATAGCTAAGCTTGGGGGAGTTGATACGTCCTAAACGTCGTAAGCGCGGCCAGTGCTGTTTTCTTTTGTGCAGGTTTCTGGATATTTAGGTACGCTGGAAAAATTCCAAGAAAATATATAAAATTTAGTGTTCCGGAAGCTTCCGGAGATTCAAAGGGGGGCCACAGGGCAGCCAGGGGGCAGCCAGGAGGGTGCCTGGCGCGGCCCATCTCCTAGCCGCGCCACCTGCCCTCCTGGCTGGGTCCCACACCCCCTGGTGACCTACCTTGGCCCCTATTTATTCCCCCGTCGAGGAAACCCCAAAACAGAAGTTGTTTTTCCAATCTATGTCGCGGAGCCACCGCAACCCTCTGTTCTTCCTCGGAGAGCTAATCTGAAGGCTGAATTGGCCTCCGGTGAGGGGGAAATAATCGCCATCGTCATCATCATCGCCTCTCCATCACCCCTCCATGACTTCTCCTCTCATGTCTGAGTAATTCCCTGCTGTAGGCAAAGGGGATGGTAGGGATTGGATGAGTTAGATCATGTAATAGTTCAATCAGATTGTTGGGTGCATGTTGCCTATCATCTACTTGGTGTTTATCATCTCTGTTACAACTTGTTGCTCTTAATGCTTGTCACTTTGGGCCCGAGTGCCATGATTTCAGATCTGATCACCCTTTTGTTTCTTGAGTTTGTGGTGTTCTTGATCCTATCTATGAGTTGTATGCACCTATTATAGTCCGGAACCGGCGATCCCAATGGTGACAGCTTGGGACACCAAAGGGGATGGACTATAATTTGAGGATTCCGTGTATCCATGAATTGTTAATGCTTTGTTCCGTGCTCTTTGACAGGAGTACCTTAATCTCCCTAAGGTCCTTTTGTCCCCGTTTGTAGCGGGAGGGTAGGACAAAAGATGTTGTGCAAAGTTCTTATTTGAAGCACGTACAACTACCTTGGGATACATGCCTGATGTTTGATATTTTCCTAGATGATCCTTTGTTTTTTGTGAGCCTTGCCCAAGTTAGAATCTGTTACATGTTCGTTCTCATCCAAGCAGCGCCCAACCATCCATCTCCCTAGCCTACAGTGTTTTCCTTCTGCTGGTTACTTGTTGTTTACCTTTGCTGTTCCACTATCACTATCACCACTATTATCATCACCACTACCACCGCCATCTCACAGTTGCTACTAATACCTTTGTGCAAGCAAGTGTTTTGTTTCAGGTGCGGTTGAATTGACAACTCAATTGTCAAAGCCTGTACGTATTCTTTGTGTCCCCAAGTGTCGAATCAATAAATTGGGTTATCTTGCCCGCGAAGACTATCTCGATCCCCTACAGTTGAGGGTTATCATTCATACGAGTACACTGTTGATACGTCCCAAACGTATCTATAATTTCTGCTTGCTCCATGCATGTTTTGTGTGATATTGCTATGTTTTATATACACTTTCATACACTTTTGATCATATTTGGACTAACCTATTAACTCAGTGCACCCCAGTGCCAGTTCTTGTTTTCTGTTGTTTTCCTATTTCCGGTTTCCCCCATATGAAAAATGCTCCAAAATTTTCGGAAAAATACAAAAAGTCAGCGCATCAGAAGCTTCGGGAATCACCTAGGAGGGGCCAGAGGGGACCCACTAGGGCCCATGCACCCTCCCGGTGCGCCCTAGGGTGGGGCAACGTCATGGGGGCGCCTGGACCCCTGGTGGCCCCCTGGCTACCCCCCTTCACCTATATATTCTCCGTCACGGGAAACCTTGGAAGACAGAGCTGTAAGAGCAAAGTCTTGCCCCCGTGTGTTTTGGATATTTTTGGACAAAACAGTAGAGGAACTAACAATGTTTTCTAGTATAAACAGTTGCATAGGTTCCTGAAGGACAAGCCATGTGATAAAGCTTCAGGGAAGGCCTTCAAGTTATCAAAGCATTACCCACGGAGCGAAGCTTAATCACGAAGGTTGACCCCCAAAAATGAAGGTGTCCTGAAGCTCTACTCATTGAAGGGAATGAAGAAGACGGCGCAAGACTTAGATGTTTTTGTGTAGTTCTTTTTCTGTTCCTTGAGTCATAGGACAAACCGTACTATCAAGAGGGGTATTTAGTTTGTGGACATCGAAGTCATTGAGAAATGCTCAGATCAAATCCACACCAAGTGAGAAGCCTGAGTGAAGAAATCTCATGTGCACTAAGTTAAGCTTCGGTAGAAAAGACTTCGTTCTTTGGCTTCTGAAGCAGAACTAAGTCCGTGAGTCAGCTTTACTTGTTCCTCAAGTAAAGTTGCGCATTGATGACAAATCCGACCGTTGTGGACACGTGTCAAGCTGTCACCTCGGGTCAGTTTGGTCATTCCGCACCTCGGGATCACCAACTATAAATACGCCCCCTCCTCCATTTGCGGGTGGCTGCTCTGAGATCATTCCAAGAGAGACTGAAGAGATCAACCCCAAAAACGCCACCGAAGCAAAACCCAAAATCCAGATACTTTAACCTAAGTCCCATTGATCTGAGTAGATTTGAGATGACTTAGGTGAAATCTTGCTAGCCTTTTTATCTTGGAGAACTGCAATTCTCCTAGACGGTTAGAGAGTTGTTCTTTAGAGAGCGAAGAGTAATTGTTGCCTCGAAGTCCAGTTTGTCAAAGGTTTCGGTGATTTCCTCAATAATCAACCACGAGTGAAGAACTGACCAAGCTCAAGGAGTTTGGTGCAGTGGAGCAACGGACGGAGAGAGATTTGCTCTAGGTGTTCAATCACCAGTCCCTCCAACCAGACGTAGCACTTTGCAGAGCGTGAACTGGTCGAACAAACATCGCCGAGTCCCAGTTCGTTTTACCTCAAGCATTTACCTTCAGTATAGCATTTGCTTCACTGTTATGCTTCAATGTGTTTTGATTCACTGCATTTAGTTTCGCTTCCAGTTATTCTTCGCTATTCCGCACTGCTTATGCTTCACTTCAATAGTTTCAGTAGAAAATTTTGAAGTGATCATTCACCCCCTCCCTCTCTGATCACATACTTGGACTTTCAATTGGTATCAGAGCCAGTCACTCCCTACACTCTGTGTGTTTTGGATTAACCTCCTGGAGTGTCTTCAATGTCTTCAAGTATGTCTTTCGCAGCTATTCGCTCCGGCGAACCTATTCCTATTTTTAATGGGAAGGACTACCCGTATTGGAAGGACAAGATGAAAAGAAATATCATGGTTATCAACTCTATAGCCTGGCAAGTTGTCTTGTATGGTGTCACTGTTGCAGACGAGAATGCCATCACTCCTGAAGAAGCAAAACTGATTGATCTTGATTCTGTAGTTTGGGTTTTCATCACCAACCACTTGACACCAGAAAAGTATCATGAAGTGAAGAATATTCCTACTGCCAAAGGTGTCTAGGACTATCTTGAAAAGATTGGGGAAGGTGTTTCTACCCAAAAGGATGCCAGAATTGACACACTTCGAAGCAAATTCTATCGCTTCAAGTGAATCGAGGGTGAAAAAGTCAGCTCAATTTAAAGCAGACTCACAGCTCTTGCAAATGAGTTGATTTCCCTCGGTGCTGATGACATTACTCCTCACTCAGTTGTAAGAACTTTGCTTCGCTCATTAGATGACTCGTTTGATCACATTGTGCTGATGATCAAGGAAAGGACTGATTTCAGACGTCTTGTTGCCGCTGATATTCTTGAGAGACTCACTACCTTTGAAATGGAAGAAGATGAGAAACGTGACATAAATGGTTCACGAAGAAAAACTCATGCTTTGAAAGCAAAAGCTTCACGTCATTCTTCACCCGAAGTCATTTCTGCTTCAGGTGTCGAATCAGATGATCCTGCAAGTATTGGGAAGGATTTGGCATTGATCATGAGACGCTTCAATCGCTTCCAAAGAAAAGGTTTTTCTTCACCGAGAAAGAGTTATTCTTCGAGCAGCTCCACTCACTCATCTCACCGTTCATCCTCAAGAAGCTCTCCATCAAAAGACAACTGTTGCTACAAATGCAAGAAACCAGGTCACTACATTGCTGATTGTCCTCTGTGGGAAGCTGAGAACAAAGCAAAGCATTCGCTCAGAGACTCCTCAACCAAGTCCCACAGATCTTCCAGAAGCTATGAATCCAAGAGACATGATTCCAGTTCTTGAAGAGATAAGAAGAAAGATTCTGATGATGACAAGAAGAAGAAGTATCACAAGAAGCGTGAGGGTTCTTCATCGAAGACTCACTCGTCTCGTCGAAGCAGCTCTCACCGAGCCAAGGCCTATCTGGGAAAGGAGATGAACTCCGAAGACGAAGCCTCTGGGTCCGAAGCTCATTTTAAGTTACGACTAACATTCCATTCCTTTCGATTGGGTTGTAACTTAAGTTTTACTTCAGTCATGCTACTCCTGTGCTACACTTAAAGTGTTAATAACCCCCTTTTCTTGCAAGTATTGCTTCGCATCTTCTATCTTGCAGGTGGTTATTATTTTCTAAGTCACAGGTCATTGGAAGCTATTGCATACATTCCTGGATATATATCTTCAATGCAATTGTATTCGCTAAGATACTTTGTTTTGCTCTCCACCGAAGAAAATTATCTCAAGCATTAACTTCGATTATATAAATCTTCGATGCTTGTATTCAGGGGGAGCCAAAAACTTCATATCTTAGAGTTTGTCCCATCCTTCACAAAAACTTCAATATCTTTTATCGATGCCTGTTTTGTCAACAATAGTCCAAAAAGGGGGAGATTGTAAGAGCAAAGTTTTGCCCCCGTGTGTTTTGGATATTGTTGGACAAAACAGTAGAGGAACTAACAATGTTTTCTAGTATAAACAGTTGCATAGGTTCCTGAAGGACAAGCCATGTGATAAAGCTTCAGGGAAGGTCTTCAAGTTATCGAAGCATTACCCACGGAGCGAAGCTTAATCACGAAGGTTGACCCCCCAAAATGAAGGTGTCCTGAAGCTCTACTCATTGAAGGAAATGAAGAAGACGGCGCAAGACTTAGATTTTTTTGTGTAGTTCTTTTTCTGTTCCTTGAGTCATAGGACAAACCGTACTATCAAGAGGGGTATTTAGTTTGTGGACATCGAAGTCATTGAGAAATGCTCAGATCAAATCCACACCAAGTGAGAAGCCTGAGTGAAGAAATCTCATGTGCACTAAGTTAAGCTTCGGTAGAAAAGACTTCGTTCTTTGGCTTCTGAAGCAGAACTAAGTCCGTGAGTCAGCTTTACTTGTTCCTCAAGTAAAGTTGCGCATTGATGACAAATCCAACCGTTGTGGACACGTGTCAAGCTTTCACCTCGGGTCAGTTTGGTCATTCCGCACCTCGGGATCACCAACTATAAATACGCCGCCCCCTCCTCCATTTGTGGGTGGCTGCTCTGAGATCATTCCAAGAGAGACTGAAGAGAGCAACCCCAAAAACGCCACCGAAGAAAAACCCAAAATCCAAATACTTTAACCTAAGTCCCATTGATCTGAGTAGATTTGAGATGACTTAGGTGAAATCTTGCTAGCCTTTTTTTTATCTTGGAGAACTGCAATTCTCCTAGACGGTTAGAGAGTTGTTCTTCAGAGAGCAAAGAGTAATTGTCGCCTCGAAGTCTAGTTTGTCAAAGGTTTCGGTGATTTCCTCAATAATCAACCACGAGTGAAGAACTGACCAAGCTCAAGGAGTTTGGTGCAGTGGAGCAACGGACGGAGAGAGATTTGCTCCAGGTGTTCAATCACCAGTCCCTCCAACCAGAGGTAGCGCTTTGCAGAGCGTGAACTGGTCGAACAAACATCGCCGAGTCCCAGTTCGTTTTACCTCAAGCATTTACCTTCAGTATAGCATTTGCTTCACTGTTATGCTTCAATGTGTTTTGATTCACTGCATTTAGTTTCGCTTCCAGTTATTCTTCGCTATTCCGCACTCCTTATGCTTCACTTCAATAGTTTCAGTAGAAAATTTTGAAGTTATCATTCACCCCCTCCCCCTCTGATCACATACTTGGACTTTCAAGAACCCTTTTTCATGATCTCGCCTCTGTTCCGCCGCCGCCGCGCTTTAGGGATCGGGAGCGCCAGGAGACCTCTTCCCGGCACCCTGCCGGAGGGAGGATTGACCTCCGGGAGCTTCTCCTCCACCATGGATGCTTCCCGGATGATCCGTTAGTAGTCTACCTTGGACCATGGGTCCATGATCAGAAGCTATGTGATGTTATCCTCCCCTCTTTGTTCTTCATGGATTAGACCTTGTGAGCTTCGCTACATGATCAATGCACATATGTAATTCTTTCTGCTGTTGCTATGTTGAGGTTGCTGGGATCTGATGGATTATGAGACTATGTTCAGATTATGATTGAGTAATATATCTGGTTCTTATCTTTTATATTTTTGTTCTTGAGTAATTCTTGCATGTTCTCCTTTATTGTTTATTGCTTTGGCCAAGTAGTAGGTAGTGACTCTAAGAGGGAGCGTTATGCTTGATTGTGGGTTCATGCCCCCTGATGACTAGCTTGAGTGACAGAAACATGAGTGTAGGGGATGTGTTGTTGCCACAAGGGGGAAAACAACGGTGCTTGTAACCGCGGTTGCAAGGATTGTTTACCTTATGCAAAGTTCTTTTAATGCAGTTGTATGTTTCTTTGGGTTTACACTTTGGATGGGGCTCACAACTTAATACCAGCGAGATGTTCTGGATAGATATCTCAAGGTGGATGATTAGTAGTAGGTGCCGTTGGATTTCGGTCTACTTATTTTGGTGTACTGCCCATGCTTTTGAGCCTCTTCCTTTCTTTGTAGCATAGTTAGCATTGCAGTGTTTTTAATCTTGTTAATTGACCAGCTGTGATTTGTTTACCTCGCATAGAATTGTTATCGTCTTTTTGGAGAGAGACATCACTAGTGAACATCATGGGACCCGGTCCATATTCTCATCACTGTTTACACGCTCAATTATTTCCGGCTTTTACTTTCTAGTTGCAGTCACTATTATCTTTATGTCAACAACACTTGGTGCTGCCACAAAACTTCTAGATGAGATGATGACCAATTACTCCCAATGGCACACCGAACACACTCCAACAGGTAGGAAGGTAAACTCTGTCGAGGAGATTTCCTCCCTAAATGAAAAAGTTGACTTGATTATGTCTCTATTTACCAAGCAATCTCCTCTTGATCCAATGATGTCCCTTTAAATTCTTTGGTTGCTCAAGAACAAGTAGATGTGAACTTTATCTCTAGAAACAACTTCAATAATAATGCTTATAGGGGTAATTTTGTTAGCAATCCTAGCCCGTTCCCATCCTATGGGAACAACAACACTTATCCTAGCAACAAGAACCCCACCTCTGAATTATAAAGCATGCTTAAAGAATTTATCACTACTCAAAAAGCCTTCAACAAGAGTGTAGAGGAAATATTAGACAAATTAGATAATCTCTCTTTGAAGGTAGAAAACTTAGCCCTTGATATTGAGATGCTCAAAATTAGAACTTCTCCCCTCAGGAGAGGAAGGCCACTCCTATTAATTCTATCCAATTACAAATTAATGAAAATATTAGGATGATGGCTACACTTAAAGAAAGATGGGCTAGAGAAAAAGAGGAAGATGATAGAATTAAGAGCCTTCCTACACACCACACTGTTGCTACTATCAAAGTTGTTGAGGATACCCCAACTTTTAGCACATAACACACTCCTAGTCCCATTGGACCTATTAATGGTGATGCTATTACCTCAACCATAGAAGAAGAAACTCCTATGAACATAGAGGCTTTCAAACAAGTGAGCCTAGATGACACCACTACCACCTTTGATAGTAGTGACATTGATTTTGATAGTTGCACCCTCTCAGAAGTTATTAGCTTAATACACAAAATGTCTAGAGACTGTAACAACCCAGTTTTAACAAAAATAATTTTTTTTGTTTTCGGCGTGAATTGTTTGATTGTCTGGTTTTTTTGCGGTGTTTGCATCCCCGATTTATCAATTGACGATTATTTCCCCCCCTCTTATCGCGTACCGGACGAAGACCGAACCTTGCCACCCTGACACTCGACCTTTGCGACACCGGGTTTCGCCCGATCACCTTCGCGAAAACCGCACGAGACCAGCCGCAGCCAACGGAACGAAAAACCACGTTTAATAATTAAACGAGTTATTTTTATAGCGCGCCGGAAAAGTGTTCTCGGAACGGTTCCAGCGTGAGGTGAACGCCGCCGACTCGACGCACTGATCGCGTAGTTCGAAGTTTTACCCGAATCGGAGGTCCTGCGGACCCCCGGCGGTCAGAAACGTAAACACCGTGCGCGCGAGAGAAAAACCGGGGATGTTTTTGCAAACTGCCAGCCACTGGGGCTATATAAAGACCACCACACTCCCACCCCTTTCTAGGGTTTCCCTAGCAACAAAATTGCAGCCACCCCCTCAGATCTGCCCCCAAAATACCCCAATTTTCGCAATCCCAACCCCAGATCCAAAAAACCCTAGTTCTGGCCAGCCAGGACCGTCGGATCGCAAGATCGACGGCTGCCAGCGCGCCAGGTCAGCCCCACCAACCGCACCTCCATGTTCCTCTCTCCTCCCGCACGCCAGCGCGAGGGCAGCAAGCTTCCGCCCGCCGCCGGCCGGCGAGCCGCCGCCGGTGAGGGCCTCCTCTTCCCCGCGCCCCTTTCCCTTCTCCTCCTCCTCCTCCTCCTCCTCCTCCTCACCTCCCTCTGTCTCGCCGCGCAGGTAGCTCGCTGCACCGCCGTGGAGGCCGACGCCGGAGGTCGCCCCGCAACTGCCATCGCCAGAGGAGCCCGTGTCCCCAAGCCTGAGACGCCGTCGATCCACACACTGGAGCAGCACCTGTCGCCGCCAGGACCAGATCCGCCGTGCCCCGCGACCCCCACGCTCCTCGCCGCCTGCGCCCGCTCGCCGGAGCACTCGTCGGCCCCACCAAGGCACATCCCGAGCGATCTGAAGCCAGCAAGGAAGGACCGCCTCCCCTCTCGCGTCCTAACGTGGGCTGGCGCGCCCATGTGGCCCAGGCGCCCCTCCAGCACCAGCCGCCAGATGGGCCGGCCCATGGTGAGCCAGCCTCTTTTTCTTTTTTTTGTGATTTGTTTGTTGGGCTCGGCCCATGTGCTCTCTGACGCCTGAGCGCTATTTAGTTATTCTGCGCTCAGCCTTTTTAGGCCTGTTAAGGCAGATTCGGCCCGTTTAGTTTTTTCTGCTAGATTTTTTAATTAATTTTGGCAGATTGTATTAGTATTTTTTTGTTGCCCGTATCTTTGCAACCGTAGCTCGGATCGCGGCGCTTTAAATATGAAAGTCGCTTAGTTTTTTGTATATTTTAATAAATGTTGCTTGCTGCCATGTTTTACTTTGTTTACATGTTGTCTAACTGCTAATTACATCTGCTTGCCACTGTAAACTGTAACTGCCATAACTTTTTAACCGTTGCTCTGTTTAAAATGTTTCTTATATGTAACTTGAATAGAATTGCATGTAGATTGTGTTTATACTGCTCTTGCTTGCTAATAAAAATAATAAAATTATGTTTAGGGCAGAACAGTACCAAATTCCATTTTTATCGTGGGTCCGCAATAGTTTGTCATGTCTAGGATTTTACCCCACTTAAATTGACTAGCTTAGGTAGTTTATTTATGCTTCACCTCTTGCCATGTTTGTGTGCTATGCCATGCTTCTGTGCTTTGCCATGTTAATAACCTTTGATCACCTATAACTAAACAACTTGAACCTTTCTAAATGTGTGGTATCGTCGTGTGTGACGAGTACTCCACTTAACCTGTTAGTAACCGCTCTCGACGGTAGGTGCGATGTCTCGTGTTGCCTTCTTGTTGATTCTTGCTCATGTTTGCTCCGTAGTAATAGATGATGCTCGTTGATTTCCTTTTCCAATGTTTCCTTCTTGTTTGCTTCCGCGGGTACCCTCTCGGAGACGATGCGACCTTGCGATCAACTACACCTTCAGAAGCTGACTTATCAACAGGCAAGGACTATGCATTACTTATGATCCATTCTATTTCAACCAGCGGTTTGCATGCTAGTATAGGATAGGTTCGATGTTTGATCCTACCACATGTTTGCAACCTCTTTCAAGCCGATACAGCCATGTCCCCTCCCAGCAAACCTTGTACTGCTATGTTACTATTGCTCGTTGCTCAGCCCGTCATAGTATGCATGCTTAGGATGCTACGATGTTACCTGTTACTCCTTGGTTTGGGATATCACATTATTATATTGTTTTTGATGATATGATTATTATAAATGTTGACTATACTCGACGAAGGATGGAAGGTCTAGGCTATCCCGCCCCGACGCTTTGTTCCATTCGAGTCACCTAGGACCCGAGTTCCGGGTATTGGTTTTAAGACTGAGCGTGCCTAACCGCGTGTGGGATTTTATGGGGTCCCCTCTTCTTACCTACCTAGCTTCAAACATTTCTAGTGGTGGCCCAAGCTGATTTACCATTTGAAACCGTGTGTGTGCTTGTCGGCCGCTAGTTGTTTCCAATCAACCCGGACCAGTGAGGACATAGTTCCCTTGCTGGCCCACCTTGTCCGGCTGAGGACCCGGTTTCCCATGTGTGATTAACCGGCTATCCAAACCTGCGACAGACGGTAGAGACCAGATCGAGAGAGCGGCCGGCTCCTGAGATGGATGTCGACTCACCGGGGGCCACCCAGATTTGTTCGTTGTTTGTTAGAGGGACCTGTCCTTTCGGATCTCTTGGAACTAAATCATAAAATGGTTGCCTGTGATGGGTAGCAACTGAGAGAGATGGGCGTGCGTGCGGAGCCTTGTAATGGGCAGTTGGTACACCCCTGCAGGGTTAAATCTTTTCGAGAAGCCGTGTCCACGGTTATGGACGACTTGAGACCTACTCCTTGTTCATAGACAACAACAACTGAGATAATCTTAATATAACTTGATCAACGTGTGTGTGTGTGCCTTGACTGCTTCTTCTTCGTAGGGATGCGAAGAGGAGGGCAAGGATAGGATAGGTGTTATGATTGCGTAAGTAGTTGATAGCAAGACTTGTTGGAGGCGATTCCTTATCGAATGCTTGGCTTCTTATCTTACTCTCTAGATCGTTAACCACTTCATAAATGCTAGTGCGGCAGCAACCTCACCACTTACCCCATCCTTACCCTAAACTACTAGTTGTCCTAGAATGACGAGTGATGAAGTCCTTGCTGGGTCAGATGACCACTACAGTTGGATGCTGAGTACTTCTGTACTCATGATACTATCCCCAAACTCTTTTCAGGGTTCCTGATCGACAACAGGTCTGGTGACCGACGTTTCACGTGGAGACTCGACGACGACTAGTTAGGAGGATCCCGGCGGAGGGCCTGGACCCGTGTGGTTATGGGATCGATGTATTCTCTTTGCCAGTAGGCATTTGATTGTAGTCTGTACTCATACATATATCTTCCGCTGTTGTATTGTATTAAGGCGGTTGTATGCCGATTGTATGAGATGTTGTATCCTTGTATTTGTAATGTTGTGATATTATGTTGGAAATCCGGGGCATATGACTTCGTCATATGTCGCGGTGGAACTGATATGTGCTTCGTCCCCAGATCTGGATGGAAACATCTAGATCTGGTACAGTACCGCATATCGGGCCTTACAGAGACCCCCACACTAGCACACTAAATCTTGCCTTCACGGAGCATATGACTAATGCTCTCATCAAAGCTAGGGAGGAGAAGGTTAGAATAGAAGACTCCATACCTAGGAAGCCAGAAGATGGTTGGGTTCCTATGATAAAAATTAAATTGAATAACTTCTCTTGCTATGCTTTATGTGATGTTGGAGCTAATACCTCCGTTATGCCCAAAAGAATGTATGGTATTTTTGAATTGAAACCTTTTGATCCTTGTTCTTTTGGTGTTCGTCTTGTTGATTCTTCCATAAAGAAACCTTTTGGTAAGATCGACGATGGTCTTATCATCGTCAATGACAATTATGTTCCCGTTGATTTCACTATTATGGACATAGAGTGTGAACCTTTATGTCCAATTATTTTGGGACATCCTTTTCTTCGCACTGATGGTGCTATTATTGACATGAAAGAGGGGAATATAAAATTTCAATTCCCTCTTTAAAAGGGGATGGAACACTTCCCTAGGAAGAAGATTAAGTTACCTTTTGAGTCCGTCACACGGGCTAGCTATTCTCTCTCTTTTGATAAAACTTGATCTTTTTTGCTTTATGCCTAGCTTAAAGGCGTAAAAGAAAGCGCTTGTTGGGAGGCAAACCAAAATGTTTTTACTTCTATTTTTAGCGGTCTTGATGATTGTTACTACTGTAGCAACATCATTGTATCTTTATTTTCAAGCTTTGTCCCAAGTTTAGCCTCCGATTGCAAAAAAGTTCAAAAGTTGTGACATGCTGGCAGGAAAACAGATTTTTTCCTTGGACGGAAAATTAGCCTAAAATCACCAGATCATCTTTTTTATCTGAAATCTTTTGACAGCGTGTTCCATACAATTGACTTTCGAGAGTCTGTTCTGAGTTTTTGATTTGAGTTGCAGAAGTACCCCGAAAAAAATCATTTACTACCTCCTGTTTTGTTTTTCCCAGATTCTGCCACCTTTTACCTTTCCTCAATTTTGCAAACCTTAAGCTTGCGTTTTCTTTGCAAATTTTTTTTGCCAATCTGGAGAAACATTAGCTCCTCAAGTATATATTTATTTATAGTAGAGGAAAATTATTTTATTAAGGGTACTGATACGTCCAAAACGTATCTATAATTTCTGCTTGCTCCATGCATGTTTTGTGTGATATTGCTATGATCTAGATACACTTTCATACACTTTTGATCATATTTGGACTAACCTATTAACTCAGTGCACCACAGTGCCAGTTCCTGTTTTTTGCTGTTTTTCTATTTCAGTTTTCCCCCATATAAAAAGTGCTCCAAAAATTTGGGAAAAATCAGATAAAAAATCAGCGTGAAGGAACCTTCCGGAAGAACCTGGGTGGGGCCAGAGGGCCACCACCAGGGGCCCAAGCGCCCTGGTGGCGCGCCCTAGGGCCTGGCCGCGCCAGGGGGGCGCCTGGACCCCTGGTGGCCCCCTGGCTGCCCCCCTTCGCCTATTTATTCTCCGTCACGGGGAAACTCCGAGGACAGAACCCTTTTTCGCGATCTCTCCTCTGTTCCACCGCCGTCGCGCTTCCGAGATCGGAGCACCAGAAGACCTCTTCCCGCCACCCTGCCGGAGGGAGGGCCGACCTCCGGGAGTCTCCTCTTCACCATGGATGCTTCCTGGATGTCTCGTCAGTAGTTTCCCTTGGACCATGGGTCCGTGATCAGTAGCTATGTGATGTTCTCCTCTCCTCTTTGTTCTTCATGGTTTAGACCTCGTGAGCTGCCCTACATGATCGAGGCACTTTTGTAATCTTTCTGCTGCTTGCTATGCTGAGTTTGATGGGATCTGATGGATTATGAGATTATGTTCAGATTGTGATTGAGTAATATATTTGGTTCTTATCTCTTATATTTTTGTTCCTAAGTAATTCTTGCATGTTCTCCGTTGCTGTTTATTGCTTTGGCCAAGTAGTAGGTAGTAGCCCCAAGAGGGAACGTTTTGCTCGATTGTGGGTTCATGCCCCCTGATGACTAGCTTGAGTGACAGAAACATGAGTCTAGGGGATGTGTTGTTGCCACAAGGGGTTAAACAACGGTGCTTGTAACCGCGGTTACAAGGATTGTTTACTTTACACAAAGTACTTTTTAATGCAGTTGTCTGTTGCTTTGGGTTTACACTTTGGGTGGGGCTCGCAACTTAATACCAGCGAGATGTTCTGGATAGATATCTCAAGGTGGATGATTATTAGTAGATGCAGTTGGATTTCGGTCTACTTATTTTGGCGTTCTGCCCATGCTTTTGAGCCTCTTCCTTTCTTTTGTAGCATAGTTAGCATTGCGGTGCGTTCATAATCCTGTCAATTGCCCTTCTGTAATTTGTTCACCTCGCATAGCAGTTTTATCGTCTTTTGGGAGAGAGACATCAGTAGTGAACATCACGTATCCCGGTCCATATCCTCATCACTGTTTACACGCTCATTTACTTTTCTGGTTTACTTTTAGTTGCTATCATTATCCCTTGCGTTTAATCCTTTTTGAACAAAAACACCGAAGAGATGGACAACCTCTCTGAACTTCGTTGGGAACAAAGTTATTTGTTTCTGTGTGCAGGTCCGCGTCAGTTGCGCCGCTGACACCTACTTATCATCTCTGGAGTCCTACTGGAGACAAACCTTGGTATCTTTACTGAGGGAAATTTTCTGCTGTGCTACATCACACCTTCCACTTGGGGTTTACCAACGAAGGGCGAGAAATCACTATCATCAACTCGCACATCAAGCAAAATTTCTGGTGCCGTTGCCGGGGACTCCGAGTGCTAAGATAGGGGAGTTGCGCACTACCCTTTACCTTTGTTTTCTAGTCTTGTTAGTTTACCTTTCAGTTTTTATCTTTGTGTCTTATATCAAAAATCACAAAAAAAATATGCCACACTTGCTGCTACTACGGGTTCCATTGAAAACACAAAGTTGTGTGACTTCACTAGTCACAACAACCAAGACTTTATCTGCACCCCCATTGCCACACCTGCCACTTCAGCTACCTCTTATGAAATTAAACCTGCCTTGCTAAACCTTGTTATGAGAGATCAATTCTCTGGTGCTGGAGATGATGCTGCTTTACACTTGAACAATTTTGTTGAATTATGTGATATGCAGGAGATTGGGGATGATGAAACAAGATCCAGGAGTTTCAAGCGCTCAAGATTGGGGATTCCCCCATGCATCCCCAATAAATATTCAAGGAGACTCAAGCGTCTAAGCTTGGGGATGCCGACGTGCATCCCCTTCTCCATCAACAATCATCAGTTCATCCTTCGTCTCACTATATTTTTATCACTTCATGCGTTATGTGCTATGCTTGGAGCGTCTCGCTCTTAGGTTTTATTTTTAGTTTTCTTTAGTTTTTCTTGCTGGTCATAACAAGTTAGATCCCGTCTTACTTTGTGTGGGAGAGAAACACGCTCCACTCCAATGTAGAACACATCATAGGATTTTTCCTGCTTATCTTTTTGCTGTTGTGTGTTCTTTATCTTTTCGTAGCTACTGCCATGTTTAGTTTTAGTCTTAGTTTGTCTTTAGCAAGAGCCTTGGCTTTTGTTTAGTTTGTTGCTGGAAATCTTTTTAGTTTTCATGTTTATCTTGTTAAAGAGAGTTGGTTGTTGCACTGAGTAGCGTCTTGTCTTGAAAGTAGGTAATTGAGGTTGCTATTTAATTCTAGTAGTAACTTGCAATAGTTTTGAAGTATTGATGTGAGTAATGTCTGAACTTTTTGTGTCAAGATCTCTACCCTATTAGTGATAGGTGTCGTATTTTGGGCAATCCGTGTGTATTTTCAAAACCTACAAAACTAGTTGAGAATTCTAGCTACTAGATGGATCACTAATCTTTGGAGGGATCGAATATTAGAGTACACTCACGTACCATGAGTCGAGGATGCGCAAGGATAACCAAACCCCCATACACTCCTCCTCGGGGTACTTGTCTCTTTGTGAACCTCCTTATTAGATTGAGAGTTACCGATAATAAGTGCATGAGTTCTTCAGACTAATGTAAGTATTGAAAGTTGACACTTCCACCTTCCCATATTTTGCTAGCCTCTCCTGTGCCGTGCATTGCCTTCTTCTCACTCTGAGGGTTGGTGTCCACCTTCGCCGGTACATCCAAACCCTTGGCATGATACGATTGTCATCATAAACCTCCTTATATCTTTCCTCAAAAAAGGCTCCATACCTACCTATCAAGGCATTTCCATAGCCTTTCCGAGATGTATTTCCATGCAACATCCACTTCTTCATGACTTGATCTTCATGTCATACATGTTCCTGCTACACTGAAAGCGACATACATTGCATACATCATGATAGTTACATCTGCTTTATGATTTTGAGTACCTTGTAAAGTGTGAAAGATCTCCTTTTACCTTCTTGTAAAATAGAGTGTTGCCCTTAAGTGAGGAAAAGATCCCAAAGTGGACACAATAAAAGATCCCAAAGAGGACAAATGAGAGTAAAATAGAAAGAGCCATTGAGGCCACAAAAATATACAAAAAATAGAAAAAACAGAAAAAAGAAATAAAAAGAGAGAAAGGGGCAACACTACTATCCTTTTGAGAGATCCACACTAGTACTCCCTTTATATCCTTGTACTCCATAGAGATGATCATTATGCATATAGCTATGCGGGGACCTTCACACTATAGAACTTGGCTTGCATATTTCAAGGATGAGCCTCCTCAAATGAGCTCTAGGTCTTCATGAGCGAGCAAGTTAGATTCACCCCCACTAGTTCCATTGGAGAGCTTCCTAGCTCGTATGTGCATCCGTTGCATGGTAATCCCTACTCCTCGCATCATATCTATCATTTGGCATCTCTTGCCTATGATTGTCCTCATTGATGTGAGCCTTTCTCATCCTTTTTGTCTTCCTCCTCCGTACTCCTCTCTTTGCCATCCTAAGTGTCAACTCTCGTGCTTACGCTCATCCATTGCATGAGTGCTCAAAATATTGAAAAAGGAGTGGATCAAATTGACTTGTACCTGGCTAGTGGTCTGGGGACGAGTCAAGATAAGATTCTAGAAAAAGACCAAGTGTGAAACTTTAGTAGATTGAGTTCTCAACAAATAAATGTTTTTCTAGTATTCCATATCCCCTTTCTTGCACGCAAACACCATTTGGAGACATTCGAGTCACGGACAGCGAGAGCTCTTGCACCTAATGTTCTTTTGTTACTTGTTTCAATGCTAATATAGACTCTTGCATGTTATGACTTGAATTGAATCTCTAACCTTGATTGCTTTACTTTTCAAAGTTCTTATATGGTTGCTAGCATGTCACCACAAAAATTATGCCGTTATCATTTACCTACTCGAGGACGAGCAGGAATTAAGCTTGGGGATGTTTATACGTCCAAAACGTATCTATAATTTCTGCTTGCTCCATGCATGTTTTGTGTGATATTGCTATGATCTAGATACACTTTCATACACTTTTGATCATATTTGGACTAACCTATTAACTCAGTGCACCATAGTGCCAGTTCCTGTTTTCTTCTTTTTTTCTATTTCAGTTTTTCCCCCATATAAAAAGTGCTCCAAAAATTCGGGAACAATCAAATAAAAAATCAGCGTGAAGGAACCTTCCGGAAGAACCTGGGTGGGGCCAGAGGGCCACCACCAGGGGCCCAGGTGCCCTGGTGGCGCGCCCTAGGGCCTGGCCGCGCCAGGGGGGCGCCTGGACCCCTGGTGGCCCCCCTGGCTGCCCCCCTTCGCCTATTTATTCTCCGTCACGGGGAAACTCCGAGGACATAACCCTTTTTCGCGATCTCTCCTCTGTTCCGCCGCCGCCGCGCTTCCGAGATCGGGAGCACCAGAATCCCTCTTCCCGGCACCCTGCCGGAGGGAGGGCCGACCTCCGGGAGTCTCCTCTTCACCATGGATGCTTCCCGGATATCTCGTGAGTAGTTTCCCTTGGACCATGGGTCCGTGATCAGTAGCTATGTGATGTTCTCCTCCCCTCTTTGTTCTTCATGGTTTAGACCTTGTGAGCTGCCCTACATGATCGAGGCACTTTTGTAATCTTTCTAATGCTTGCTATGCTGAGTTTGATGGGATCTGATGGATTATGAGATTATGTTCAGATTGTGATTGAGTAATATATTTGGTTCTTATCTCTTATATTTTTGTTCCTAAGTAATTCTTGCATGTTCTCCGTTGTTGTTTATTGCTTTGGCCAAGTAGTAGGTAGTAACCCCAAGAGGGAACGTTTTGCTCGATTGTGGGTTCATGCCCCCTGATGACTAGCTTGAGTGACAGAAACATGAGTCTAGGGGATGTGCTATTGCCACTAGGGGGAAACAACGGTGCTTGTAACCGCGGTTACAAGGATTGTTTACTTTACACAAAGTACTTTTTAATGTAGTTGTCTGTTGCTTTGGGTTTACACTTTGGGTGGGGCTCGCAACTTAATACCAGCGAGATGTTCTGGATAGATATCTCAAGGTGGACGACTAGTAGTAGATGCAGTTGGATTTCGGTCTACTTATTTTGGCGTTCTGCCCATGCTTTTGAGCCTCTTCCTTTCTTTTGTAGCATAGTTAGCATTGCGGTGCGTTCATAATCCTGTCAATTGCCCTTCTGTAATTTGTTCACCTCGCATAGCAGTTTTATCGTCTTTTGGGAGAGAGACATCAGTAGTGAACATCACGTATCCCGGTCCATATCCTCATCACTGTTTACACGCTCATTTACTTTTCTGGTTTACTTTTAGTTGCTATCATTATCCCTTGCGTTTAATCCTTTTTGAACAAAAACACCGAAGAGATGGACAACCTCTCTGAACTTCGTTGGGAACAAAGTTATTTGTTTCTGTGTGCAGGTCCGCGTCAGTTGCGCCGCTGACACCTACTTATCATCTCTGGAGTCCTACTGGAGACAAACCTTGGTATCTTTACTGAGGGAAATTTTCTGCTGTGCTACATCACACCTTCCACTTGGGGTTTACCAACGAAGGGCGAGAAATCACTATCATCAACTCGCACATCAAGCAAAATTTCTGGTGCCGTTGCCGGGGACTCCGAGTGCTAAGATAGGGGAGTTGCGCACTACCCTTTACCTTTGTTTTCTAGTCTTGTTAGTTTACCTTTCAGTTTTTATCTTTGTGTCTTATATCAAAAATCACAAAAAAAATATGCCACACTTGCTGCTACTACGGGTTCCATTGAAAACACAAAGTTGTGTGACTTCACTAGTCACAACAACCAAGACTTTATCTGCACCCCCATTGCCACACCTGCCACTTCAGCTACCTCTTATGAAATTAAACCTGCCTTGCTAAACCTTGTTATGAGAGATCAATTCTCTGGTGCTGGAGATGATGCTGCTTTACACTTGAACAATTTTGTTGAATTATGTGATATGCAAAAGTATAAAGAAGTAGAAGGTGATATTGTTAAGCTCAAGCTCTTTCCTTTCTCTTTAAGGGGAGACGCTAAAATCTGGTTTCAATCTTTGCCTAGGAATAGCATAGATTCTTGGGATAAGTGCAAAGATGCTTTTATCGGGAAGTACTACCCACCTGCTAAAATTATCCAATTAAGAAGTAACATTATGAATTTTAAGCAATTGGATAATGAACACGTTGCCCAATCTTGGGAACGAATGAAATCTCTTATTAAGAAATGCCCTACACATGGTTTGAATACCTGGATGGTTATCCAGACTTTTTATGCAGGCTTGAACTTTACCTCGCGAAACCTGTTAGATTTGGCCGCGGGAGGAACCTTTATGTCAACTACACTTGGTGCTGCCACAAAGCTTCTCGATGAGATGATGACCAATTATTCCCAATGGCACACCGGACGCGCTCCAACAGGTAGGAAGGTAAACTCTGTCGAGGAAATTACCTCCATCAATAAAAAATTTGACTTAATTATGTCTCTACTTACCAAGCAACCCTCTATTGATCCTCGTGATGTCCCTTTAAATTCTTTGGTTGCCCAAGAACAAGTAGATGCGAACTTTATTGCTAGAAACAACTTCAACAACAATGCTTATAGGGGTAATTTTGCTAGCAATCCTAGACCGTTTCCATCCAACTATGGGAACAACAACACCTACCCTAGCAACAAGAACCCCTCTTCTGAATTGGAAAACATGCTTAGAGATTTTATCACTACCCAAAAAGCCTTCAATAAAAATGTAGAGGAGAAATTAGCTAAATTAGATAATCTCTCTTTGAAGGTAGAAAGCTTAGCCCTTGATATTGAGATGCTTAAAATCAGAACCTCTCCCCTTGAGGAGAATAAGGCCACTCCTATTAATGCTATCCAATTGCAAATTAATGAAAATATTAGGATGGTGGCTAAATTTAAAGAAAGGTGGGCTAGAGAAAAAGAGGAAGATGATAGAATTAAGAGCCTTCCTACACACGACACAGTTGCCACTATCCAAATTGTTGAGGACACCCAAACTATTAGCACCCAATGCACTCCTAGTCTCGTTGGACCTGTTAATGGTGATGCTAATACCTCAACCGAAGATGAAGAAACTCCTATGAACATAGAGGGTTTCAAACAAGTGAGCCTAGACGACACTACTACCACCTTTGATAGTAGTGATATTGATTTTGATCATTGCACCCTCTCAGAAGTTATTAGCTTGCTACAAAAAAGGTCTAGAGACCCCCACACTAGCACACTTAATCTTGCCTTCACGGAGCATATCTCAAATGCTCTCATCAAAACTAGGGAGGAGAAGCTTAGAGTAGAAGCCTCCATACCTAGGAAGCTAGATGATGGTTGGGACCCTATGATCAAAATTAAATTAAATAACTTCTCTTGCTATGCCTTATGTGATGTTGGAGCTAGTACCTCCGTTATGCCCAAAAGAATATTTGATATGTTTGAATTGAAGCCCTTTGAGCCTTGTTCTTTTGGTGTTCGTCTTGTTGATTCTTCCGTAAAGAAACCTTTGGGGAAGATCGACGATGTTCTTATCATTGTCAATGACAACTATGTTCCCGTTGATTTTATTGTTATGGATATAGAGTGTGAACCTTTGTGTCCAATTATTTTGGGACGTCCTTTTCTTCGCACCATTGGTGCGGTTATTGACATGAAAGAGGGGAATATAAAATTCCAATTCCCTCTCAAGAAAGGGATGGAACACTTCCCTAAAAAGAAAATCAAGTTACCTTTTGATTCCGTTACTCGGGCTAGTTATTCTCTTTCTCTTGATAAAACTTGATTCTTCTTTTGCATCATGCCTAGCTTAAAGGCATAAAAGAAAGCTCTTTCGGGAGGCAGCCCGCAACGAATTTAGGATTTCTTTTTTTCCCTTCTGTTTTTAGTGGTCTTGATGATTGTTACTACTGTAGCAACATCATTGTATTTTTTTCAGCTTTGTGCCAAGTTATAGCCTCTTATGATAAGGGAAGCAAAAGTTGTGACATGCTGTCCAGAAAACAGATTCTGTCCCTTGAAAGAAAAATTCAAACCAAATCACCAGATCATCTTTTTGATCTGAATTGTTTTGACATCATGCTCTATACAATTGTGAAACCTCTGTATGTTCTGAGTTTTTTGATTTGAGTTGCAGAAGTTCCCCTAAAATTTTTTTTACTACCTGCTGTTCTGTTTTTCATAGATTCTGCCACGTTTTGTCTCTCCTAACTTTTGCAAACCTTAAGCTTGCTTTTTCTTTGCAAATTTTTTTGGCACTCTTGAGAAACATTAGATCTTCAAGAATATCTTTATATCCAGTGGGGAAAAATTATTTTATTAAGGGTACTAACCTTTCTAATCAGCTTATGATGAGTTATGTATGAAGGGAGTTTTCAAGTGTGCGATGGAAGATGATGAAACAAGATCCAGGAGTTTCAAGCGCTCAAGATTGGGGATTCCCCCATGCATCCCCAATAAATATTCAAGGAGACTCAAGCGTCTAAGCTTGGGGATGCCGACGTGCATCCCCTTCTCCATCAACAATCATCAGTTCATCCTTCGTCTCACTATATTTTTATCACTTCATGCGTTATGTGCTATGCTTGGAGCGTCTCGCTCTTAGGTTTTATTTTTAGTTTTCTTTAGTTTTTCTTGCTGGTCATAACAAGTTAGATCCCGTCTTACTTTGTGTGGGAGAGAAACACGCTCCACTCCAATGTAGAACACATCATAGGATTTTTCCTGCTTATCTTTTTGCTGTTGTGTGTTCTTTATCTTTTCGTAGCTACTGCCATGTTTAGTTTTAGTCTTAGTTTGTCTTTAGCAAGAGCCTTGGCTTTTGTTTAGTTTGTTGCTGGAAATCTTTTTAGTTTTCATGTTTATCTTGTTAAAGAGAGTTGGTTGTTGCACTGAGTAGCGTCTTGTCTTGAAAGTAGGTAATTGAGGTTGCTATTTAATTCTAGTAGTAACTTGCAATAGTTTTGAAGTATTGATGTGAGTAATGTCTGAACTTTTTGTGTCAAGATCTCTACCCTATTAGTGATAGGTGTCGTATTTTGGGCAATCCGTGTGTATTTTCAAAACCTACAAAACTAGTTGAGAATTCTAGCTACTAGATGGATCACTAATCTTTGGAGGGATCGAATATTAGAGTACACTCACGTACCATGAGTCGAGGATGCGCAAGGATAACCAAACCCCCATACACTCCTCCTCGGGGTACTTGTCTCTTTGTGAACCTCCTTATTAGATTGAGAGTTACCGATAATAAGTGCATGAGTTCTTCAGACTAATGTAAGTATTGAAAGTTGACACTTCCACCTTCCCATATTTTGCTAGCCTCTCCTGTGCCGTGCATTGCCTTCTTCTCACTCTGAGGGTTGGTGTCCACCTTCGCCGGTACATCCAAACCCTTGGCATGATACGATTGTCATCATAAACCTCCTTATATCTTTCCTCAAAAAAGGCTCCATACCTACCTATCAAGGCATTTCCATAGCCTTTCCGAGATGTATTTCCATGCAACATCCACTTCTTCATGACTTGATCTTCATGTCATACATGTTCCTGCTACACTGAAAGCGACATACATTGCATACATCATGATAGTTACATCTGCTTTATGATTTTGAGTACCTTGTAAAGTGTGAAAGATCTCCTTTTACCTTCTTGTAAAATAGAGTGTTGCCCTTAAGTGAGGAAAAGATCCCAAAGTGGACACAATAAAAGATCCCAAAGAGGACAAATGAGAGTAAAATAGAAAGAGCCATTGAGGCCACAAAAATATACAAAAAATAGAAAAAACAGAAAAAAGAAATAAAAAGAGAGAAAGGGGCAACACTACTATCCTTTTGAGAGATCCACACTAGTACTCCCTTTATATCCTTGTACTCCATAGAGATGATCATTATGCATATAGCTATGCGGGGACCTTCACACTATAGAACTTGGCTTGCATATTTCAAGGATGAGCCTCCTCAAATGAGCTCTAGGTCTTCATGAGCGAGCAAGTTAGATTCACCCCCACTAGTTCCATTGGAGAGCTTCCTAGCTCGTATGTGCATCCGTTGCATGGTAATCCCTACTCCTCGCATCATATCTATCATTTGGCATCTCTTGCCTATGATTGTCCTCATTGATGTGAGCCTTTCTCATCCTTTTTGTCTTCCTCCTCCGTACTCCTCTCTTTGCCATCCTAAGTGTCAACTCTCGTGCTTACGCTCATCCATTGCATGAGTGCTCAAAATATTGAAAAAGGAGTGGATCAAATTGACTTGTACCTGGCTAGTGGTCTGGGGACGAGTCAAGATAAGATTCTAGAAAAAGACCAAGTGTGAAACTTTAGTAGATTGAGTTCTCAACAAATAAATGTTTTTCTAGTATTCCATATCCCCTTTCTTGCACGCAAACACCATTTGGAGACATTCGAGTCACGGACAGCGAGAGCTCTTGCACCTAATGTTCTTTTGTTACTTGTTTCAATGCTAATATAGACTCTTGCATGTTATGACTTGAATTGAATCTCTAACCTTGATTGCTTTACTTTTCAAAGTTCTTATATGGTTGCTAGCATGTCACCACAAAAATTATGCCGTTATCATTTACCTACTCGAGGACGAGCAGGAATTAAGCTTGGGGATGTTTATACGTCCAAAACGTATCTATAATTTCTGCTTGCTCCATGCATGTTTTGTGTGATATTGCTATGATCTAGATACACTTTCATACACTTTTGATCATATTTGGACTAACCTATTAACTCAGTGCACCATAGTGCCAGTTCCTGTTTTCTTCTTTTTTTCTATTTCAGTTTTTCCCCCATATAAAAAGTGCTCCAAAAATTCGGGAACAATCAAATAAAAAATCAGCGTGAAGGAACCTTCCGGAAGAACCTGGGTGGGGCCAGAGGGCCACCACCAGGGGCCCAGGTGCCCTGGTGGCGCGCCCTAGGGCCTGGCCGCGCCAGGGGGGCGCCTGGACCCCTGGTGGCCCCCCTGGCTGCCCCCCTTCGCCTATTTATTCTCCGTCACGGGGAAACTCCGAGGACATAACCCTTTTTCGCGATCTCTCCTCTGTTCCGCCGCCGCCGCGCTTCCGAGATCGGGAGCACCAGAATCCCTCTTCCCGGCACCCTGCCGGAGGGAGGGCCGACCTCCGGGAGTCTCCTCTTCACCATGGATGCTTCCCGGATATCTCGTGAGTAGTTTCCCTTGGACCATGGGTCCGTGATCAGTAGCTATGTGATGTTCTCCTCCCCTCTTTGTTCTTCATGGTTTAGACCTTGTGAGCTGCCCTACATGATCGAGGCACTTTTGTAATCTTTCTAATGCTTGCTATGCTGAGTTTGATGGGATCTGATGGATTATGAGATTATGTTCAGATTGTGATTGAGTAATATATTTGGTTCTTATCTCTTATATTTTTGTTCCTAAGTAATTCTTGCATGTTCTCCGTTGTTGTTTATTGCTTTGGCCAAGTAGTAGGTAGTAACCCCAAGAGGGAACGTTTTGCTCGATTGTGGGTTCATGCCCCCTGATGACTAGCTTGAGTGACAGAAACATGAGTCTAGGGGATGTGCTATTGCCACTAGGGGGAAACAACGGTGCTTGTAACCGCGGTTACAAGGATTGTTTACTTTACACAAAGTACTTTTTAATGTAGTTGTCTGTTGCTTTGGGTTTACACTTTGGGTGGGGCTCGCAACTTAATACCAGCGAGATGTTCTGGATAGATATCTCAAGGTGGACGACTAGTAGTAGATGCAGTTGGATTTCGGTCTACTTATTTTGGCGTTCTGCCCATGCTTTTGAGCCTCTTCCTTTCTTTTGTAGCATAGTTAGCATTGCGGTGCGTTCATAATCCTGTCAATTGCCCTTCTGTAATTTGTTCACCTCGCATAGCAGTTTTATCGTCTTTTGGGAGAGAGACATCACTAGTGAACATCACGTATCCCGGTCCATATCCTCATCACTGTTTACACGCTCATTTACTTTTCTGCTTTACTTTTAGTTGCTATCATTATCCCTTGCGTTTTATCCTTTGTGAACAACAAGACCGGAGAGATTGACAACCTCTCTGAACTTCGTTGGGAACAAAGTTATTTGTGTTTGTGTGAAGGTCCGCGTCAGTTGCGCCGCTGACACCTACTTATCATCTGTGGAGTCGTACTGGAGACAAACCTTGGTATCTTTACTGAGGGAAATTTTCTGCTGTGCTACATCACACCTTCCACTTGGGGTTTACCAACGAAGGGCGAGAAATCACTATCATCAACTCGCACATCAGGTACTAACCTATCTAATCGGCTTATCATGAGTTATGTATGAAGGGAGTTTTCAAGTGTGCGAGGGAAGATGATGAAAGAAGATCCTGGAGTGTCAAACGCTCAAGCTTGGGGACGTCCCCATGCACCCCCAATAAATATTCAAGGAGACTCAAGCGTCTAAGCTTGGGGATGCCCCCATGCATCCCCTTCTCCATCGACAATCATCAGTTCGTCCTCTGTCTCACTATATTTTCATCACTTCAAGCGTTATGTGCTATGCTTGGAGCGTCTCTCTCTTAGGTTTACTTTTTAGTTTTCTTTAGATTTTTTTGATGTTAATAATAAGGTAGAACCCATCTTACTTTGTGTGGGAGAGAAACACGCTCCACTCCAAACTAGAACACATCATAGGATTTTCATGCTTATCTTTCTTGTGTTGTGTGTTCTTTACCTTTTCGTAGATGTTGTCATGTTTAGCTCTTAGTTTTCATGTTTATCTTTTTCAAGAGCTTTAGTTTTATTTTAGTTTGTTGCTAGAACTCTCTTTAGTTTTCATTCTTATCTTGTTAAGAGAGTTGTTGTTGCACTGAGTTATGTCTTGTCTTGAAGTAGGTAATTGAGGTTGCTATTCAATTGTAGTAGTAACTTGCAATAGTTTTGAGGTATTGTTGTGAGTAATGTTTGAACTTTTGGTGTCAAGATCTCTACCCTATTAGTGATAGGTGTCGTATTTTGGGAAATCCGTGTTTATTTTCAAAAACTACAAAACTAGTTGAGAACTCTAGCTACTAGATGGATCACTAATCTTTGGAGGGATCGGATATTAGAGTACACTCTCGTACCATGAGTCGAGGATGCACAAGGATAACAAAACCCCCATACACTCCTCCTCGGGGTACATGTCTCTTTGTGAACCTCCTTATTAGATTGAGAGTTGCTGATAATAAGTGCATGAGTTCTTCGGACTAATGTAAGTATTGTAAGTTGACACTTCCACCTCCTCATATTTGCTAGCCTCTTCGGTACCGTGCATTTCCCATTCTCACTCCGAGAGTTGGCACCCACCTCGCCGGTGCATCCAAACCCTTGGCATGATACGCTCTGTCATCATAAACCTCCTTATATCTTTCCTCAAAACAACCACCATACCTACCTATCAAGGCATTTCCATAGCCTTACCGACATATATTGCCATGCAACATCACCTTGTCATGACTTGATCTTCATGTCATACATGTTCCTTCTACACTGTCAGAGGCATACATTTGCATACATCATGATAGCTACATCTTCTTTATGTTGAGTACCTTGTAAAGTGTGAAGATCTTCTATACTTCTTGTAAAATAGAGTGTTGCCCTTAGGTGAGTAAAAGGACCCAAAGAGGACAAATTTAAAAGATCTGAAAGAGGACAAATGAGAGTTAAATAGAAAGAGCCATTGAGGCCACCAAAAAATAGAAAAAATAGAAAAAAGAGAAAAATAAATGAAAAGAGATAAAGGGGCAACACTACTATTCCTTTTGAAAGATCCACACTCGTACCCCCTCATATACCTTGTGCTCCATAAAGATGATCATATATGCATATAGCTACGTGGAGACCTTCACACTATAGAACATGGCTTGTATATTCCAATGATGAGCCTCCTCAAACGAGATCTAGGTCTTCTTGAGCAAGAAAGTTGGATGCACCCCCACTAGTTCCATTGGAGAGCTTTTCTTAGCTCATATGTGCATCCGTTGCATGGCAATCCCTACTCCTCACATTATATCTATCATTTGGCCTTCTCGCCTATGGTTGTCCTCATTGTTGTGAGCCTTTCTCACCCTTTTTGTCTTCTTCCTCCACCATATTTCTCTCTTTTCCATCCTAAGTGTCAACTCTCGTCCTTACGCTCATCCATTACATGAGTGCTCAAAATATCGAAAGGGAGTGGACCAAATTGGCTTGTACCTGGCTAACTGTTTGGGGACGAGTCAAGATAAGATTCCAAAGAAGACTAAGAGTGAAACTTTAGTAGATTGAGTTCTCAACAAATATATCTTTTTCTCTCGTATTCCCATCCCCCACTTCTTGCACGCAAACACCATCTGGAGACATCGGAGTCATGGACAGTGAGAGCTCTTGCACCTTTATGTTTTTATGTTGCTTGTTTCAATGCTAATATAGATTCTTGCTTGTTATGACTTGAATTGAATTACATACCTTGATTGCTTTACTTTCAAAGTTCTTATATGGTTCTAAGCATGTCACCACAGAAATTATGCTTTTATCATTTACCTACTCGAGGACGAATTGGAATTAAGCTTGGGGATGTTGATACGTCCCAAACGTATCTATAATTTCTGCTTGCTCCATGCATGTTTTGTGTGATATTGCTATGTTTTATATACACTTTCATACACATTTGATCATATTTGTACTAACCTATTAACTCAGTGCACCCCAGTGCCAGTTCCTGTTTTCTGCTGTTTTTTATTTCAGGTTTCCCCCATATTAAAAATGCTCCAGAAATTCCGGAAAAATACAATAAAAATTAGCGTACCGGAAGCTTCGGTAACCACCAAGGAGGGGCCATAGGGGACCCACCAGGGCCCCAGGCGCCCTCCCGGCGCGCCCTAGGGTGGGGTCGCGCCAGGGGGCCGCCTGGAGCCCTGGCTGCCCCCCTTCGCCTATATATTCTCCGTCACGGGAAACCTCGGAAGACAACACCCTTTTTCGCGATCTCGCCTCCGTTCCGCCGCCGCTGCGCTTCCAAGATCGGGAGCGCCAGCAGACCTTTTCTCGGCACCATGCCGGAGGGAGGATTGACCTCCGGGAGCTTCTCCTCCACCGTGGACGCTTCCCAGATGATCCGTGAGTAGTCTACCTTGGACCATGGGTCCATGATCAGTAGCTATGTGTTGTTATCCTCCCCTGTTTGTTCTTCATGGATTAAACCTTGTGAGCTGCCCTACATGATCAAGGCACATATGTAATTTGTTCTGCTGTTGCTATGCTGAGTTTGCTGAGATCTGATGGATTATGAGACTATGTTCAGTTTGTGGTTGACTAATATTGGTTCTTATCTTTTATATTTTTGTTCTTGAGTAATTCTTTCATGTTCTCCGTTGCTGTTTATTGCTTTGGCAAAGTAGTAGGTAGTGACTCCAAGAGGGAGCGTTATGCTTGATTGTGGGTTCATGCCCCCTGATGACTAGCTTGAGTGACAAAATATGAGTCTAGGGGATGTGCTGTGGCCACAAGGGGGAAAACAACGGTGCTTGTAACCGCGGTTGCAAGGATTGTTTACTTTACGCAAAGGTTTTTTATGCAGTTGTATGTTGCTTTGGGTTTACACTTTGGGTGGGGCTCGGAACTTAATACCAGCGAGATGTTCTGGATAGATATCTCAAGGTGGATGATTAGTAGTAGATGCAGTTGGATTTAGGTCTACTTATTTTGGCGTACTTCCCATGCTTTTGAGCCTCTTCCTTTCTTTGTAGCATAGTTAGCATTGCGGTGCGTTTCTAATCCCGTCAATTGCACAGCTGTGATTTGTTTACCTCGGATAGCAGTTTTATCGTCTTTTGGGAGAGATACATCACTAGTGAACATCATGTGACCCCGGTCCATATTCTCATCATTGTTTACACGCTCAATTATTTCCTGCTTTTACTTTCTAGTTGCAGTCACTATTATCCTTTATTCTTTGCGTTTGATCCGTTGTAAAAAATAAGTCCGGAGATATTGACAACCTCTCTGAACTTCGTTGGGAGAAAATTTATTTGTTCTGTGTGCAGGTTCACGTCAATTGTGCCGTTGACACCTACTTGTAGCTTTCGGAGTCCTACTGGTTCGATAACCTTGGTATCTTCATGGAGGCAAATTTGTTGCTATCCTACATCTCACCTTCCACTTGGGTTAACCAGCGAATGGTGAGAAGCCATTATCATCTCTCGTGCATCAACCGTCATGTCTTTTGGCCTGACCAATGACCTGGCCACTTTCTCCCGATTGATGAACTATATATTCATGGAATACCTCGACAAGTTCGTCGTGGTTTATCTGGATGATATTTTAGTATACTCCAAGAATGAAGAAGAACATGCTGAACACCTTCGTCTTGTACTGGAAAAGCTCCGAGAACAAAAAATCTATGCTAAGTATTCTAAGTGTGAGTTCTGGCTTCCCGAAGTAACCTACCTTGGTCATGTGATTTCCAAGGATGGTGTTGCCGTCAACCCAGAACGTATTCAGGCTATTCTTGACCTGACTCCTCCCAGGACTGTCAAGCAAGTCAGAAGTTTCCTCGACCTCGCTAGCTATTGCCGCAGTGTCGTCGAGAACTTCTCCAAGATTTCCAAGCCTCTGACTAATCTGCTTCACAAAGGCGTCAAGTTTGAGTGGACTGATAAATGTCAAGAAAGTTTTCAGGACCTCAAGGACAAGCTCACCTCTCCCCCAGTGCTTGCTCCCCCTGATACTCAGAAGGACTTCGTGATATACTGAGACACGTCTCATCAAGGATTAGGCTGTGTCCTAATGCAAGAGCGCTGCGTGATTTCTTATGGATCTCGTCAGTTGCGCTCTCACGAAGATAAGTATCCAACACATGATCTCGAATTGGCAGCAGTAGTTTATGCATTGAAGCTGTGGCGAGATTACCTCGTTGGTAATCATTGCGAGATCTACACCGACCACCAAAGCCTGAAGTACCTTGTCAGATCCCTCTATTAGGTATGTGCTAGGGTTAGCTAGTACCTTTGCATCATGCAAAAGTTTCAAAAAGAAACCTTGAAAATCATTTTCAAAATCCAAATGGGAGAAGGAACACCCCCAGATGAATTAATTCAAAAGGCCAGATAAAAATATTTTCCAAAAATTCATGTTAGAGTTTTGAAAAGTCTTATAAATGAGTGATCACATATCAAGTGATGTGGGACCCACCCATGCTCATAGATTTTTCAAATATTCAAACAGTACCTTGGAATTAAAGAAATACCCCTTTTTGATTTAAAATTCAAATCATTTGAATTTTAAAAATGTTGAAAGTTTATGAGTGGCTAGTCTATATTTTTATGAGGCCACATAAAAGTTTTCAGCATTTAATAAAATGGTTTGGTATTTTTATCAGAGCCAAAACAAATTACAGAAAAAGAAATGAAAGTTTAAACAGAAAATAAAAGGAACAGCTTACCTGTCGCCCAGGGGCGAGGCCCACCTCTCCAGCCGGCCCAGCCCACCTGGACCCTCCCCTGTCGTCTTCCTCCCCGCGTCCCCAAGGTGCTCTGTGGAAAGCCACCGACGCCACCGACGCCACCGCGACGCCCCGCAGCCCTCCACCTGCCTCCCCGGCTGCCTTCTAGCGACGTGGAGAACCCTCCGAGCTCATCCTCTCCATTTCCCCCCTGGAAACCTCCTCCCCCTCTCCTCTTCGCGAGTTCATCGACGTCCAAGAGCTCACCGGAGCGCACCGCCGTGGAAACCCGTGGCCACCTTCCTCCTAAGCCGCTGCCACCTTGTCCAGGACGCGCGCCGTCGTCGTCTTCATCGCCGTGTGCAAGCAATCGAAGCCAGGAGCCCCGAGCACGTCGTCCTCTTCACCGAGCCGCCGCTGAACCCGCAAGAGCTCGTCGTCGATTCCGCCGCAGCCACAGCTCCTCCGGCTTCCTCGAGTCTGTCTCTGCAACCAGGGTGAGTAGACGCGCTTTTTCCCTCATCTTGCCGCTTGAATCCGTGCCCGAATCGTGATTCCGACGAGGTCCGAGACCAAGCGCCGCCGCTCGTCGTCGAGGTCATGCACCAGAGCCCCCGTTTGACCCCTGGATGGCTCCACTAGCTCCGCACACACCCCAGCTTCGTTTCCATGCTCTCGGTTTCCAAATCCGTGCACATTTTGAAGAACCCGACGAGTCCAGTGCACGACTTCCGCCGCCGCTCGTCGCCGATGACGCTCCGGTGATCCCCATGGCTCCCTGATGACTCCACCCGATGCGGACGACCTCAAGGAGCAAGATGCCGTCCTCCCCATGCTCTCCCGTGGCCGTTTGGTCACTCCGGCGACCACGCCGCCGTGTCCAGTGCCGCCGGCGACTAGCCGCCGGTAGGCTAGGTTAATTAGGGGGGCTAACCCCTGTTTAATTAGGCCATTGGGCCACTGACAGGTGGGGCCAGCCACTAATTAACCCTTCGGGTTAATTTTAATCAGGGGATTAACCCCCACTGTGGATGACAGGTGGGACCCCTTTGTCAGTTTGACTGGTCAAACTCCCCTGCTGACGCAATAAATCAAAATTGTTTAAAAAGAATTCCAGAAAATCCAGAAAATACCCCAAACTTTGGAAATTCATAGAAAATTCATATTAACTCCAAATTGGACAAATAATATATGAAAAATGATCAGGAGAAAATTATCTTTCCAAATATGCAACTTTCAACTCTGTTTGAGTTGAATTTAAAATGGGACCAGTAGCATATGTCATTTGGTTTATTTGAATTTATTTCAAATTCAAATCAATTGAGTTTGCAACTTGGACCATGGATTTAAGCTATACTTCAACCACACTTCAGAGGCATATCTTACACATTTGAAATTAATTCAAATTGATCAAACTATATCATATATAACTTGGTTAAGGTTGAATTCAAATGTGGAATTTGAATTTGCATTTAAAAATGCAATATATTCCACTTAAATGGAATTGCCTCACACATCAAAACTTATACTCCAAGCTTTAACATTATATCATGTGCTTGAGCATTGCATTCATATTGATTGCTACTTCGTGCTTTGTTTGTCGAGTAGAGGTGGAACCGGAGCAAGAGGTCACCCCCTTCGCTGAAGATCCAGAGCCCGAATCTCGTCAGCAAGGCAAGCAAAACCCCATTGATCATGTCGATAAAATCCCACTTCCCTCTCATGTCTCGCTTATGCATTGTATAGGATGATCACCATGTTACGATTCTACCGCATAGACGAACCCATTCCTTTGCATGACCTATCTTTTGTCACAGTAGTAAGCAAACCACAATCCTAGCAACTGTAGGAGTTGAATGATATCATGTGGCCCCTGCAAATGTTATCGCTTATTGCATGCTTAGTATGATACCATGTTGTTACTGTGATGTGAGTCGGGATGGGAATGATCACGTTGATGATGGTAGAAAAGTGTTGGTGAATTGACCCTAATACAAGGTGAACGATGAGAGGCTGTGTAGGAGTACACGGTGGGTTGTCTCGTTGAACACCGCCCTAAGTCCGAGTTCTTGTGTGGTGATCCAAGATGAAGAGTACAACCACACATTGGGCTCACTGACCCCTCTCAACCTATGAACTCATCCCTTTCGATGTCCAGATGTCGCAGTAGTTCGGAGTTCTGGTAGGCTTGTGGCCTGGATGCTAAGTGAGAGAACGGCTCATCCGAGACCGGCTTATGCACCACGCACACATCACTTGGGTCCACTTCGGTAAACCGACCGGGTTCACGATTGTGGTAACCAACCCAAGTAGGCGGCTTTCTTGGACTAGATAGGCTATGAGATAACAGTTGTGGTGAGCATCCTCGCTGGCACCCCTTGAATGGTGTCGAGATCAAAGGCGGTAAATGATGATCATGTGTGTGTAGCGGTACACCCTTGCAAGGTTAACAAAACTATTCGAATAGCCGCGTCCGCGGTTATGGACTTCTTGGAAAGCTTAGCTTGATTATTAGATAACTTGAACCGGATACTTCTAAAACACACCAAGATAAGTGTGAGTGCTATGGCGTGCTTCCTCGTGGGGAAGTCGAGGAAGGCACCATAGTGGTGTATTGGTTGGTGAAAGTAGTGGACTCGTGTACGCTTCTTACCTCAAAGTCTGGTACTCGTAGTTCAGGATTAGCCAAGTCAAAGCTGGCATTTCTGCAAGTGAACCCCACCTCTCTTTTCCTTAATACATGTGCATGAGTAGTATAGCTCCTATGTAAGTCTTGCTGAGTACGCCTTTGTACTCACGTTTGCTTAATCTATGTTTTAGATGACGCCACTGACCCCGAAGGTGGCTTCTTCATCGAGCTGGACGACTGAAGTTAAGCTAGTCTAGTCCCAGTCAGCAGACTGGTTCCCTCGTGGAGGGCTTTGTGTTTGAATAAGGCTTCTTAAGCCATTTGTTAAACTTGTCTGTACTCAGACATAATTTGCTTCCGTTCTGCGTTGTAATGTTGGATCACATGTATGTGATCTCTGTGTGTACTCTATAAGAGTTATAAATAAAATGTACACTTTGTAGAGAATTGCAATGGTACCTGCTGTTCATACAAGGCATGTGTGCTGCGTGTATGTTTATAACATGCATGTCTTTGTATGGGTTTTCGAGACCTTAGTTGTGTTCTGGCTGGCGGTCTTTCATACACCAAGTGGCCCTTAGATGTGCGCAGCTTGGGGCATCGCGATGCGATTGTTCGAGACTCGGTCTCGGGCACACTTTGTGGTATGATCGAGCCCGCCCTAGACCCCGACTAAGTGATCGGGCTGGAGTAAGTCTATGTAAGAGTCTAGAGATAGTCGATAGTATGGTTGAGGCGACTTGTCTTTGAATATGGGAGTTCACCACCCATATCAGTAGACTTGTGTGCGTACGATGAGGACCCATTACAGTTGATCATCCGGCCTGGATGGGATGCCCCTCACGTACGATGCTCTCCGAGAATGTTCAGTGCTTGGCCTTGTCTGCTTAGACAAGTGGGTGCGGTTCTCGGCTCTCCATATGACTATGTCTTAACTGTACTTGCATACGCTAACCCCGGGTCCCGACAGACCTGTTTACTCAGGCCGACCTGAATCTCCGCCGGCAGAGATGGCTCGAGATAATAGCCGATTTCAACATGGATATTCATTATAATCCTGGAAAAGCTAATGTGATGGCTGATGCCTTGAGCCGCAAAGCCTATTGTAGTGAACTTGAGGTTCAAGTACAACAACCACTCCTGTATGAAGAGCTCCGCAAGCTGAACATCGAAATTGTCCCGCGGGGATATGTGAATTCCTTGGTTGTCGAACCAGACGTCGACTCCCGCATGAATTTTATACAACGTTGTGACTCTGACATACTGAAGATCAGAAGCTATCTCGCAAGTGGAAAACCCACATTTTTCACTATTGTTAAGGATGGCGATGATGATTTTGGTACGTTGTACTTCAAAGGTCGTTTAGTGGTTCTGGTAGCCAAGGCCAACCTGAACTACGCCCCTGATGCCATGAAAGAAGCTCATGATACACCCTTGTCAATTCACCCTGGTAGTACCAAGATGTACCAAGACATTCGTAAGCCTTACTGGTGGTCTAACATGAAACAAGAAATTGCGCGTTATGTTGATGAGTGTGACGTTTTCCGTCGCGTCAAAGCCGAACATCAAAGGCCTGCTGGAACTCTGCAACCACTCTCCATTCCTGAATGGAAATGGGACAAGATTGAAATGGACTTTGTCACTGGTTTTCCCAGATCACAGAAAGGTCACGATGCTATCTTTGTCGTCATCGACCGGTTCTCCAAGGTTGCTCACTTTCTGCCAGTCAAGGAGACGATCGCTGCTAGTCAGTTAGTAGACTTGTATGTTTCCAGAATTGTGTCCCACCACGGTATTCCGTTGGAGATCAGTTCCGACAGTGGCAGCATTTTCACCTCAAGATTTTGGGATAGTTTCCAAGAAGCTATGGGCACTCACCTAAACTTCAGAACCGCTTATCACCCCTAGTCGTAAGGACAAGTCGAACGACTCAATAAAGGTCTTGAAGACATGCTTCGAGCTTGTGTTATTTCATTCGGTAAGATATGGGAGGAATCCCTTCCATTTGCTGAATTCTCGTACAACAACAACTATCAAGGAATCCCTTCCATTTGCTGAAATCTCGTACAACAACAGCTATCAAGCTAATCTGCAGATGGCACCCTTTGAAGTTCTTTATGGACGTCGGTGTTGAACCCCTCTGATTTGGTCAGAATATGGGGAATGAACCCTCATTGGTCCGGAAATTATCCAGCATGCTGAAGATCAGGTTCGCGTTATCCGTGAACATTTGAAGGCTGCTCAGTCCCGCCAGAAGAGCAACTATGACCGCAATCACAAGGAAATGGTCTATCCACCCGGCGAACAGGCTTACCTCCGTGTCACTCCCATGAGGGGCACTCATCGTTTTGGGATCAAAGGCAAGTTAGCTCCTCGCTACATTGGCTCGTTCTGTATCCTCTCCAGAAGTGGACCGATGGCTTACCGATTGGAGTTGCCGTCAAACCTCTCCCAAGTCCACGATGTCTTTCACGTGTCGCAACTCCGTCGCTGCTTCAAGGATCCTATCCGAGCAATGGATCATGGAATACTTGAACTGCAGCAAGACTTGTCTTATCAAGAACATCTGAGCCGCATTCTTGATCGGTCTGAACGTCGAACCCGCAACAAGACAACCAAGTTCCTCAAAGTTCAGTGGTCAAGTCACTCTAAAGATTAGGCCACCTGGGAACGCGAAGATCGCCTTCGTGAGGATTACCCCGATCTTTTCCCCTCTACCGCTTATTCTCGGGACGAGAATTCTTGTAGTGGGGGAAATTTGTAACACCCTCAATGTCATATAATAGTAATCACTTTTGATAATGACAATTATTGTTGCTAATCATGCTTTGATCATCTTTGCATTTGATCATATCCAAAACCCTTTTGATTGATATTTAAAACAAAGTGATGAATAAAACTTTTCCCAAAAATTGTGCAACCAATTTTTTAAAATGCCAAATAATCACTGGATCATGTCCATATGGATGTGGAGATTTATCGAACTATAAAATAATTCAAACATTTCAAAATAGCGCTAAAACAACCTCATTTGCTAGTTGCATATTCAAAAGAAATGCTAAATTATTTTATTAATTCCAAAACTTTTTGTGGAAGCACTACAAGGTGTAACACAGATGTGGAAACAAGTTCCACACTTGGAAAAAATCTAAATAATAGTAAACCAAAAAAACAGAAAACAAATACAGAAAGAAACAAAGAAAATACAAAAGAAATAAATCTCGCCCAAGTGCAAGGCCCACCCCGGCCCATCCCCTTCCCCTTGTCTTCTTCCTCTTCCCCTGTTCATCCATGGCGTGACAGCCATCCCACGGCTGCCATGGCCACTGCCGCCGTGGCGGCTATCCCGCCGTCGCCGGCAGGTACAAGACCTGAACCCGGGAAACCCTAGCCGCCCCCACGCTTCCTCCCTCGCGCCCCTCTCCCTCTCTGACCTTGCACGATCAGAAACTAAAATTTGCAAGGTTGCAGAAACTAAATTGTCACGATCTAATAATAGTTTTGCCATGATTCAAAATTAAATTTTCCATGATAAAGAAACTAGATTTTCCATAGTTCAAAATTAAAAATTTCATGTAACATAAACTAAATTGACAAGTCCAATTATTTTTGCCATGGTTCAGAAAAAAAATGTATATGCTACGTGGATTAAATTTTCATGGACCAATACTAGTTTTTTCATGGACCAATACTAGTTTTTTCATGGTTGAAAATATAAAATAGTGATGGTTTCACTTAAATTATCATCGTTACAAAACTATATTTAAATGAACAAAGAAAGAAATTATCTACGCATCTAAACTTTTTTGTATATTTTTTCATAAAAAGGTATTTATTGTAAAAGTTTTCTAAATTATAAACATATACATTTTAGAATTTTTCTTTATGTACCTTTGTCATCTTCCAGAAAAGTAAAAAAAATGGGGATGTTGAGATTTGAATCCAGGTCTCATTGGGGGTGGAAAGTATGAAGTACCACTGCACTAGTCATGTGGGTTTATTAATAAAGACATTCTTTGGATATCTTAGCGTGAACCGATTTTTTTATATGGCACTCGCCTGTGCTGCATTTTGGACGTTTGCTTTGGATGACCCAAAAGCAATCACGCTGGGATGTAATTTTTTGATGTTCGCTTCGGATGATTTGAGATTTTTTTGATGCGGCTAGCTAACACCCTTGCGCTCATTCACGCCATCGAGCAAACTAAAAAACATCTGATCCCTTGATCGCACGGAAAAAAAACTTGGTCCCTTATCTTACTTCTTTTATATCTAAATAGATAGCTTCCACTAGCATATTTCTTCGACATGCAAGCATGGCACATTGTTATTCAACATGCATGAGAAAAGTCCACCTCAATATGCCACTATGCATAATAAAAACTCATATGCAACATGAATGCATGGAATTTTTAACTCATCATCATTCAACATGCATGAGAAATGTCCACCTCAATATGCTACTATGCATAATAAAACCTGTAAGTGCATCTAGTTCCTCATTGAGGTTTTACAGTATTTGATGAAAAAACGGTTAAGGGACTAATGTCTTTGTGAGTATACACAGGTGAACAGTCCCTGAAGAAGAGGTTAACCACCGTTGTCGACCGCCAAAATGTTGAGGAACATTGAAGAAATCGGTCTGTTTCCTGAAGACTGGCGTGACGCGAAATCCTGAGGAAACAAGATCCTGAGGCATTCAGTTGATGCTGAAGAAGGCATGCATCATCCTGAGGCAACTCGCGCTGAAGCTGAAGTTGAAGCGTAGTCTATGTTAAGACTTTTATACCTCTTTAGTCATTGGAAACCATCGCACTATTGGAGGGGGTGAGGAAAATAAGTTCCGTATTTCTGAGGAAGTGCTCAAATAGAAATCCTGAAGAAAACCCAGAGAAATCTCCTGCAGTAGAGGTTCAGTTCCTTGGGTGTCTGAGACCTTGTTCTTCAGGACACTGAGGAATCTAACTTCGGTTGAGGAGTTAGGAAACTGCCAATGCAGATTTTCTGAAGAAGAGAGAGATAATACTTTGGACCGTGCCACATGTCGCGTGGTAAGAGGCTAGAACCTGTCTAGCAACGGTCTGAAGGGTGGGCACGATGGTAGTTTCGTGCATGGGAATTTATGTTCTTTCACCTAGGGTTGCTCCCGGGCTATAATAGCCGCCCCCAGCCCCATTGGAGGGTTGGCTGCTCCGAGAGAGAAACTGACACTTGTCATCTGAGAGCAACCCACCTCTGAGGAACCCGAAGAACCTAAGTGAGGAAAACCACCAGCCTGAGTAGTTGAGCATTTCTGAGGAATATGGTTCGAGTGATCCGAAGATTTTTACTCTTGAAGACTATGATCTTCCAGCCGGTGTAGGAGTCATCGTTCTGAGGAAGTCAAGATGCAATTGTGACTTCCCTGAGTGAACGGAGTTTGTGAAGGTTTCGGGAGTCTACCTTGAAGACTCACCTGAGTAATTGGACATAGTCTGAGGACTTTAGTTCAAGGAGAATAAGGTGAAGACTATGTCTTATGAGTTCAATCTCAGCCTCTCCAACCAGATGTAGAGTTATCACAACAACTTGAACTGGACCATCAAATCGGTGTCTTCAGTGCCCTGGTGCCATTTCTTCAAACCCTACTCTTAGGTTTATGTACTGCGGACTTGTCCTGAGACCTTCCCTTTTGAGTTTCCTCAGTTCTGATTCCTCATGCATTGCATCAGTTACTCTTTAGCTCTTTTGGTAGAAGTTGTTTTCACCGCAATATGATGTTTCGTAGTCATGTCTACATTCTGTAATGTTTCTGTGCTTCTTCATTCTGTGAGTTTTCTCAATTTTGAATTGCCTCAATCCTGAGGAAATTGAAATTCCTCAAGAAATTTGAAAATCTCTCATTCACCCCGCTCTAGTCGATATACCGTGCTTTCAATTGGTATCAGAGCAAGGTACTCCCTTGTTCTGTGTGAAGCTGAAGATCCTGAAGCAGTTGATCTTGGTGAAGTCTATATCTCAGGCTCCATCGAAGCTATGATCACTACCATGATCAGCCAGCTGAAGGACTTGCACTCAAGGGACAGGGCTGAAATAGCCAAGATCCATAACTATCAACAGCGAGCTGAAGTCGAAACTGATGAAGACTTCAAGGTGCACGCTTTGAAAATGCTTCTGAAGGTGACAAATGTGAACACCACCACCAAGGACAACATTAAGACCTACAAACAAAAGATCAAAGCTGTTGTTGATGAAATGGTGAAAACCCATAATGCTTCGATCATGGAAAGAGATTCCAAGAAGCGCAAGGCCACGCTGGAAGCTGAACCAGCTGCAGCAAAGCCCTCTGAAGAAAAACCTTCCGACCCTTCTCCCAAAAATAAAACCACCAAGAGGCGGAAGATCACGCTGGCTTCGGCTGCTGAAATGGATACAAGTGATGAACCCATCAACTAGCCGAAGGAAAACCCCGAAGTCATTCCTACTCACACTGCTTCAAAGCCAAAATCCTCCAAACCCAAGGTTAAGCCTCCAGCTCCACCCACCAAGACTCCCATTCCCCCACCAAAAGCTTCGTCCCCCAAGAAAACACCTGTTCCCCGCACTCCCGCACCAACTCCACCCGCCGCTGAACCCACACCACCTCCAAAAGCTCCAACTCCAAAGTGAAACCCAACTCCACCACCTGCACCAGTCCCACCTCGCGCTCCAACACCACCTCCTGTTCCATCCCCCGCACCACATAGAGCTCAAAACCCACCTGCTTCTCCTGCTCCACCGCAATCTAGTCCTCCCGAAGCACATGATCCCACTCCCTCCCACTCCAGAACTCGAAACTTTTCTCCTACAAGAACAGCTCAAGAATCTGAAGCAAATATTCCCCAGCCTGAAGCACATGAAGACGAAGAAGAACAAGTTCAGATTCTGAATTATTCGCAAGAGCAAGCGTTGATTGTTGCTCAGACTGCTGGCCCTTCTCATGTTTTCCCAGCTGCTCCTCTGCAAAGGACTCGTCCTCCTTACCGTCCCAGCCAAGACACTCAGCTGGACTCCATTTACCCTCGTGAAACTTTTCTCATTTTCAAAGGTGATGGTTGTTCTTCACGCCATGGGCCAGAGTTCAATCTTGAACAACATCAGAAGCGCCACCGATTCTTTGGCGTCAGTCCATATGGTTTAGACATAACTGTAGATGACCTTCGCTTCTGGACAGCAGAACAACAAATTATGTATACCAAAGTCTACTGCCAGCAAGGTGTGCTTTTCCTCCACAGATATCTTGACATGCGAAGTCTTTCAACTGCAACATGCTTCTAGAACATCACCGAAACAATTGACAATCATAATTTGACTCGGTTGTTTGCCTTGAGCACTCCCTTCAATTCTGAACTGATCAAACAGTTTTATGCACTCTATATGTTTTTGGTGATGCAAATGTACCTAGCACTTGGATTCTTGAATGGACGATTCAAGGAGAAGTTTTCAGAATGTCTTCAAAAGAATTCATGGAAATTGTGAACATTCCAAGGCATACTGGAGAACTAGAAAATATTCACTTGGAGCCAGATCTGACTGAAGAACAATTTGCAACATAGCTAGATACTGAAGTCACGGCTGATTATATTCCTGAAAACTTTCGCCCGAAGCACCTGATCTTCATCTCTAAGACTTGGTTTTACATCTTGTCAAAGACTTTGATCCCATTGAGTACTGCTTCGGAAGAATCAAACATTTATCCTGAAGTCAGACATGCAATAATGAAGCTTACCCATGGTCTGGTATTTGATTTCGAGGACATTTTTCTTCGCAACATGGTACATGCTGCTGAACTTCCCTTCACTCTGAAGCCATATGCTCCCTGGCTACAACATGTTTGAAATTATGGCCGGAATGATGACTTTGTGGCTCGCCACCATCCGAAGCTTTTCACACCTCGAGTGCGTGACACTTTGGAATTGTCGAGGAAACCCAACGACATCTTTGTCACTTATGTTGGGGTGCGCCACGAAGTAAATGAAAGGAACATATCGAAGCACTTCTAGAAGGACTGTCGTCACTTTGAACTAAATCTTCGATCGTAGCAATTACTTGAAAACTTCATTGAAGCAAATCAGCGTCAGATGAAGTTCTTGGCAAATGAAATGAATCGTGTCGGCAACATTGCACTCAACAATAATCAGTATCTTCGTGTGCTCAAACTTCACTCTTAGAAAGGCTCGCGGAAGTTCAACTCTGTGAAAGGTCTTAGCAAGGATCGTATCTTCAAAGAATATGAGCATCTACAGTGAAACTTATCCAGGGACGTGATGTGCGAGATGATGATAGTGATTTCTCGCCCTTCGTTGGTAAACCCCAAGTGGAAGGCGTGATGTAGCACAACAACAAATTTCCCTCAGTAAAGATACCAAGGTTTGTCTCCAGTAGGACTCCGGAGATGATAAGTAGGTGTCAGCGGCGCAACTGACGCGGACCTGCACACAGACACAATAACTTTGTTCCCAACGAAGTTCAGAGAGGTTGTCAATCTCTCTGGTCTTGTTGTTCACAAAGGATCAAACACAAGGGATAATGATAGCAATTGAAAGTAAAAGCAGAAAAGTAAATGAGCGTGTAAACAGTGATGAGGATATGGACCGGGATACGTGATGTTCACTAGTGATGTCTCTCTCCCAAAAGACGATAAAACTGCTATGCGAGGTAAACAAATTACAGAAAGGCAATTGACAGGATTATGAATGCACCGCAATGCTAACTATGCTACAAAGGAAAGAAGAGGCTCAAAAGCATGGGCAGTACGCCAAAATAAGTAGACCGAAATCCAACTGCATCTACTACTAATCATCCACCTTGAGATATCTATCCAGAACATCTCGCTGGTATTAAGTTGCGAGCCCCACCCAAAGTGTAAACCCAAAGCAACAGACAACTAATTTAAAAGAACTTTGCGTAAAGTAAACAATCCTTGTAACCGCGGTTACAAGCACCGTTGTTTTCCCCCTTGTGGCAACAGCACATCCCCTAGACTCATGTTTCTGTCACTCAAGCGTGTCATCGGGGGGCATGAACCCACAATCGAGCAAAACGTTCCCTCTTGAAGTTACTTCCTACTACTTGGCCAAAGCAATAAACAACAACGGAGAACATGCAAGAATTACTTAGGAACAAAAATAAAAGAGATAAAACCAAATATATTACTCAATAACAATCTGAACATAATCTCATAATCCATCAGATCCTATCAAACTCAGCATAGCAATAGCAGAAATATTACAAAAGTGCCTCAATCATGTAGGGCAGCTCACGAGGTCTAAACCATGAAGAACAAAGAGGGGAGGAGAACATCACATCGCTACTGATCACGGACCCATGGTCCAAGTGAAACTACTCACGAGACATCCGGGAAGCATCCATGGTGGAGAGGAGACTCTCGGAGGTCGGCCCTCCCTCCGGCAGGGTGCTGGGAAGAGGTCTTCTGGTGCTCCCGATCTCGGAAGCGCGGCGGCGGCGGAACAGAGGCGAGATCGCGAAAAAGGGTTCTGTCTTCGGAGTTTCCCCGTGACGGAGAATAAATAGGCGAAGGGGGGAAGCCAGAGGTGGACCAGGGGCCCAAGGCGCTCCCCTGGCGCGGCCAGGGGTGGGGCCGCGCCGGGTGGCCGCCTGGGCCACCTCTGGCTCCCCCTGGCCCCACTCGGGCTCTTCGCGAAGCTTCCTGTACGCTGATTTTTCCTGTATTTTTCCCGGGATTTTTCTGGCACTTTTTATATGGGGGAAAACTGAAATAGAAAAATAGCAGAAAACAGGAACTGGCACTGGGGTGCACTGAGTTATCAGGTTAGTCCAAATATGATCAAAAGTGTATGAAAGTGTATCTAGATCATAGCAATATCAAACAAAACATGCATGGAGCAAGCAGAAATTATAGATACGTTTTGGACGTATCAACATCCCCAAGCTTAATTCCTGCTCGTCCTCGAGTAGGTAAATGATAACGGCATAATTTCTGTGGTGACATGCTAGAAACCATAAAAGAACTTTGAAAAGTTAAGCAATCAAGGTTATAAATTCAATTCAAGTCATAACATGCAAGAGTCTATATTAGCATTGAAACAAGTAACAAAAGAACATTAGGTGCAAGATCTCTCGCTGTCCGTGACTCGAATGTCTCCAAATGGTGTTTGCGTGCAAGAAGGGGGATAGGGAATACGAGAAAAAGATTTATTTGTTGAGAACTCAATCTACTAAAGTTCCACACTTGGTCTTTTTCTGGAATCTTATCTTGACTCGTCCCCAGACCACTAGCCAGGTACAAGTCAATTTGATCCACTCCTTTTCGATATTTTGAGCACTCATGCAATGGATGAGCGTAAGCACGAGATTTGAAACTTAGGATGGCAAAGAGAGAAGTGCGGAGGAGGAAGACAAAAGGATGAGAAAGGCTCACATCAATGAGGACAATCATAGGCAAGAGATGCCAAATGATAGATATGATGCGAGGAATAGGGATTGCCATGCAACGGATGCACATACGAGCTAAGAAGCTCTCCAATGGAACTAGTGGGGGTGCATCTAACTTGCTCACTCATGAAGACCTAGAGCTCATTTGAGGAGGCTCATCCTTGGAATATGCAAGACAAGTTCTATAGTGTGAAGGTCCCCACATAGCTATATGCATAATGATCAACTCTATGGAGTACAAGGATATAGAGGGAGTACTAGTGTGTATCTCTCAAAAGGATAGTAGTGTTGCCCCTTTCTCTCTTTTTATTTCTTTTTCTCTTTTTTCTATTTTTTTGTATTTTTTGTGGCCTCAATGGCTCTTTCTATTTAACTCTCATTTGTCCTGTTTGGGATCTTTTATTGTGTCCACTTTGGGATCTTTTCCTCACTTACGGGCAACACTCTATTTTACAAGAAGGTAAAGGAGATCTTTCACACTTTACAAGGTACTCAAAATCATAAAGAAGATGTAACTATCATGATGTATGCAATGTATGTCGCTGCCAGTGTAGTAGGAACATGTATGACATGAAGATCAAGTCATGAAGAGGTGGATGTTGCATGGCAATATATCTCGGAAAAGGCTATGGAAATGCCTTGGTAGGTAGGTATGGTGGCTGTTTTGAGGAAAGATATAAGGAGGTTTATGATGACAGAGCGTATCATGCCAAGGGTTTGGATGTACCGGCGAAGGTGGACACAACCTCTCGGAGTGAGAAGAAGGCAATGCACGGCACGGGAGAGGCTAGCAAAATATGGGAAGGTGGAAGTGTCAACTTTCAATACTTACATTAGTCCAAAGAACTCATGCACTTATTATCGGTAACTCTCAATCTAATAAGGAGGTTCACAAAGAGACAAGTACCCCGAGGAGGAGTGTATGGGGGTTTGGTTATCCTTGCGCATCCACGACTCATGGTACGTGAGTGTTCTCTGATATTCGATCCCTTCAAAGATTAGTGATACATCTAGTAGCTAGAGTTCTCAACTAGTTTTGTAGGTTTTGAAAATACACACGGATTGCCCAAAATACGACACCTATCACTAATAGGCTAGAGCTCTTGACACCAAAATTTCAAACATTACTCACATCAATACCTCAAAACTATTGCAAGTTACTACTAGAATTAAATAGCAACTTCAATTACCTACTTTCAAGACAAGACACAACTCAGTGCAACAACCAACTCTCTTTAACAAGATAAACATGAAAAATAAAAAGAGTTCCAGCAACAAACTAAACAAAAGACAAGGCTCTTGCTAAAGACAAACTAAGACTAAAACTAAACATGGTAGTAGCTATGGAAAGGTAAAGAACACACAACAGCAAAAAGATAAGCAGGAAAAATCCTATGATGTGTTATAGATTTTGAAAGTGGAGCGTGTTTCTCTCCCACACAAAGTAAGACGGGATCTAACTTGTTATGGACAGAAAGTAAAGCTAAAGAAACTAAAAATAAAACCTAAGAGCGAGACGCTCCAAGCATAGCACATAACGCATGAAGTGATAAAAATATAGTGAGACGAAGGACGAACTGATGATTGTTGATGGAGAAGGGGATGCACGGGGTCATACCCAAGCTTAGACGCTTGATTCTCCTTGAATATTTATTGGGGATGCATGGGGGCATCCCCAAGCTTGAGCGCTAGACACTCCTGGATCTTCTTTCATTATCTTCCATCGCACACTTGAAAACTCCCTTCATACATAACTCATCATAAGCTGATTAGAGAGGTTAGTACCCTTAATAAATAATTTTTCCCCACTGGATATAAAGATATTCTTGAAGAGCTACTGTTTCTCAAGACTGCCAAAAAGTTTTTGCAAAGAAAAAGCAAGCTTAAGGTTTGCAAAAGTTAGGAGAGACAAAACGTGGCAGAATCTGTGAAAAACAGAACAGCAGGTAGTAAAGAATTTTTTAGGGCTACTTCTGCAACTCAAATAAAAAAACTCAGAACATATGGAAGTTTCTTAATTGTATAAAGCATGCTGTGTAAAAATTTCAGCTCAAAAGGATGAACTTGGATTTTTCTGTAATTTTTCTGGTCACGAGGACAGAATCTGTTTTCTGGACAGCATGTCACCACTTTTACTTCCCTTGCCGTAAGAGGCTATAACTTGGTACAAAGCTGAAAAATAAAGATACAATGATGTTGCTACAGTAGTAAAAAACATCAAGACACAACAAAAGCAAAAAGAAAAACCAAAATTCGTTGCGGGCTGCCTCCCAAAAGCGCTTCTTTAGAGCCATTAGCTAGGCTTAAAGATTATGAAAGATGCTCACAAGAGAATAAGAATTGAAGCAAAAGAGAGCATCAAGAAGAAAATGTGAAACACATTTAGGCCTAACCCACTTCCTATGCATAGGCATCTTGTAAGAAAATAAATCAAAGAAGCACAAAGTGACATGCATAGGAAGGTAGAACAAGAACAACTTCAAAACTTTCAACATGAACAGAGGTGTTTTTGTAACATGAAGGTTTCTACAATCATACTTTCCTCTCTCAAAGTAATTTTCAGTAGTATCATGAACAACATCAATAGTGTAACTAGCACATAAATCATATTGTTCATGACCTACAAGCACACGTGTATTGTTTTCAACACAGTTTTTAGGATCATAAGATAGATGCAACCCATCACATTGAGCCTTGATAAGAGCATAGTTCTCCGGAATATGAATTGGAGATTTCAAAAGGATAATAGGACAATCAAGTGTGGGTGCAATAGAAACAATTTCATGCTTAACATGAGGAACTATAGCAAGTTCATCTCCGTAAGCATCATCCATAGTGGCATCATGGCCATAAGCATAGAAGGCGTCAACTTCATCAAAAAGGGATATTTCAAAAGAATCCATAGGATCATAACACTCATATAAGTTAAGAGTCAAAGAGTTACTCTCATTAGAAGGTATACATGGATGGCTCCATTCTTCCTCCTCTTGTTCGTCACGCTCCTCCTCTTTTTCATCCAAGGAGCTTTTAGGTTCAGTAATTTCTTCTTCCATAGAGTCCTGCAAAACATTAGTCTCTTCCTTTGGAGAAGAGATTCTCTCAAGATGATCAGTAATATAATAATTTGCATCATAATTTTCCAAAAAATAGTTAAGTATAGCAAGACTCTCAGATTTGTAAGGGGCGTCATCAATATTTTCAAGAAAAGAAGTAATTTCATAGGCACCCTCAAAAGCAACAAATTCTTCTATTTGTTCTGCATCATAAAAATCATAATTTCCCTCAGCATAAGAAGCTAAGGTTTCATCCTCATTGTACTCACATTGGAAAGCAAGGTGTTTGTGCCTCATAAAGCAACAAGATTCATCCCTGCAGAAAGATATATTATATGTTGAGCACAAGTTTTTAGCATACTCATACGATTGATGTATGAGTCTCCATAAGTGTATCCCTTTTTGAGACAAGCGGTATTCCTTGTAATATTCTTGTTGATCCTCGGTGAATCCTCCATGCCAATAAGATCTAGTTTCAAAGAAGTTAGACGTTGATTGGCAAGTAAGGAACTAGACATACTATATATATTTTTTTTTTTTGATAAAGGACATTGATTGTCGAGGAAACCCAACGACATCTTTGTCACTTATGTTGGGGTGCGCCACGAAGTAAATGAAAGGAACATATCGAAGCACTTCTAGAAGGACTGTCGTCACTTTGAAGTAAATCTTCGATCGCAGCAATTACTTGAAAACTTCATTGAAGCAAATCAGCATCTGATGAAGTTCTTGGCAAATGAAATGAATCGTGTCGGCAACATTGCACTCAACAATAAACAGTATCTTCGTGTGCTCAAACGCCACTCTTAGAAAGGCTTGCGGAAGTTCAACTCTGTGAAAGGTCTTCGCAAGGATCGCATCTTCAAAGAATATGAGCATCTACAGTGAAACTTATTCGGGGACGTGATGTGCGAGATGATGATAGTGATTTGTCGCCCTTCGTTGGTAAACCCCAAGTGGAAGGCGCGATGTAGCACAGTAGCAAATTTCCCTCAGTAAAGATACCAAGGTTTGTCTCCAGTAGGACTCCGGAGATGATAAGTAGGTGTCAGCGGCGCACCTGACGCGGACCTGCACACAGACACAATAACTTTGTTCCCAACGAAGTTCAGAGAGGTTGTCAATGTCTCTGGTCTTGTTGTTCACAAAGGATCAAACACAAGGGATAATGATAGCAATTGAAAGTAAAAGCAGAAAAGTAAATGAGCGTGTAAACAGTGATGAGGATATGGACCGGGATACGTGATGTTCACTAGTGATGTCTCTCTCCCAAAAGACGATAAAACTGGTATGCGGGGTAAACAAATTACAGAAAGGCAATTGACAGGATTATGAATGCACCGCAATGCTAACTATGCTACAAAAGAAAGGAAGAGGCTCAAAAGCATGGGCAGTACGCCAAAATAAGTAGACCGAAATCCAACTGCATCTACTACTAATCATCCACCTTGAGATATCTATCCAGAACATCTCGCTGGTTGTCGGGACCCAGAATAGGCGTATGTAATTCCAGTCACGATACAATCACATGGAGAGCCGAGAGCCGTACCCACTTGTCTAAGCAGACAAGGCCAAGCACAGAACGCTCTTGGAAAGCATCAAACGTGAGGGGCATCCCATCCAGGCCGGATGATCAACTGAGATGGGTCCTCAACGTCCGCTCACAAGTCTAAATGCTTATGGGTGGTGAATCCCACATTCATAGACAAGTCGCCTCAACCATGTTTTCGATTGGATCCTAACTCTTACATAGACTTACTCCAGCCCGATCACTTAGTCGGGGTCTAGGGCGGGCTCGATCATACAACAAAGTGTGCACGTGGCAGAGCCACGAGCAATCGCATCACGATGCCCCAAGCTGCGCATATCTAAGGGCCACTTGGTGTATAAAAGACCGCCAGCCAGATCACAACTAAGGTCTCGAAAACCCATACTAAGACATGCATGTTATAATCATACACGCATCACACATGTCTAGTATGAACAGCAGGTATCATCACATAACTCTACAAGTACTCTTTATTGATATACACATAGAGCATACAAAGATCACATGTCTGTGATCAACATTACATCATACAACGGAAGCAAATTAGGTCTGAGTACATACAAGTTTAACAAATGGCTTTGAGAAGCCTTGTAAACATACATGCCCTTCCACGAGGGACCAGACTGCTGTCTGGGACTATACTACCAAGGTCAACGTCGAACTTCGGGTCGGTGACTCCATCGGGGTCCGATTTCTCATCTAAAACATAGAATAAGCAAACGTGAGTACAAAGTCGTACTCAGCAAGACTTACATCAGAACTACACTACTCATGCTCAAGTATCAAGGTAAAGGGAGGTGGGGTTTCAATATGCAGAAGTGCCAGCTTTGACTTGGCTAATACTGAACTACGAATACCAGACTTGAGATAAGAAGCGTACACGAGTCCACTATCTAAGTCTCCAACCAATACACCACTATGGTTACTTCCTCGACTTCCCCACGAGGAAGCACACCATAGCACTCACGCTTATCTTGCGAGTTTTAGAAGTATCCATTGAAGTTGTCTAATAATCAGGTACAGGTTCCAAGTAGTCCATAACCGCGGACGCGGCTATTCGAATAGTTTTGTTAACCTTGCAAGGGTGTAAGCTACACACACATGACCATCGGTTACCGCCAGGTCTCGCCACCGTTCAAGAGGTGACAGCGAGGATGTTCACCACGACACTTCGCTCACAACCGGTCTATTCCAGGAGTCGACTATCTGAGTTGCTACCGCTCGAGAGTCCGGCCGGTTCAACGATACGGACTCAGACAATGTAGGTGACCGAGCCGCCACCTTTAGCAGATGGTTTTCCTGCCTCACAGGTGCACCCACATATCTAGGATGATGCAACCATTCCTTCATTCTTTTTCTATGCAGATGCCAAATGGAAAGCCCGAACTAATGTGACTCCTGGACGTCGACACAGATCAAGGTACTAGGCCGAGAGGGGTCAGTGAGCCCAATGTGTGGTTGTACTCTTTGTCTTGGATTACCATACAAGAACTCGATGCTTAAGGCGGTGTTCAACGAGACAACCCAATGTGTACTCCTACACAGCCTCTCATCGTTCACCTTGTATTAGGGTGGATTCACCAACACAGTTTCACTTTCATCAACACCATGTTCACTATCATCCCGACTCACATCAAAAGCAACCTCACTGTAACACTAAGCATGCAATAAGCTGTAACAGTTGCAGGGGCCACATGATATCAAACAACTCCTATGTCAGCTAGGATTGTGGTTTGCTTACTACTGTGACAAGATGATAGGTCATGCATCGGATATGGGTTCAACTATGCGGTAGAATCGATACAAAGTGATCTCCTAAACATGCATAAGAGAGACTGGGAGGGAATTGGGATTTTATAGACATGATCAATGGGGTTTGCTTGCCTTGCTGACGATACACGGGTCTTAACGGTGGTCTTCTCCTTCGGGGGTGATCACCATCTCGGAGGCACTGTTACCGGCACAATCATCAACAAAGGGCGGCGACAATGTAATAGAATGCACAAGCACATGTTTAGGTTGTCACATGATGTGAAAGGTATTGATGTGACCTAGGTTCAAATTGTCACATTTTAATTGAAGTTGATTTGAAAATTAATTCAAATTCAAACTCCAAATGTTATTCAAATTAGGTCATCTTGCATTTGCTAATGTTTGGTTATTGAAAACAATGTGATCATGTGTTTGATATGCTTCTGATGTACAAGTGATCAAGGTTGCATTGCAAAGGTTCAAGTTGAATTAACATTTGAATTAAATTTGAAATAATTCCAATTAAGCGAAATAGCAAAAGCTACTGGTCTCATTTTAAAAGCAACTCAAACATGGTTGAAAGTTGAATATTTGGATAGAGAATTTTCTTCTGATCATTTTTCATATATTATTTGTCCAATTTGGAGTTAATATGAATTTTCTATGATTTTTGGAAAAAGATTTTTATCTGGCCATTTGAATTAATTTCTCAGGGCTTTTCTTCTCCCCATTTTTGGATTTCATTTGAATTTTTACATGATGCAAAAGGGCACAATCAAACCCTAGCACTTACCCTAGTTGGGGTTCTGACACTGGTATTAAGTTGCGAGCCCCACCCAAAGTGTAAACCCAAAGCAACAGACAACTGCATTAAAAAGAACTTTGCATAAAGTAAACAATCCTTGTAACCGCGGTTACAAGCACCGTTGTTTTCCCCCTTGTGGCAACAGCACATCCCCTAGACTCATGTTTCTGTCACTCAAGCGTGTCATCGGGGGGCATGAACCCACAATCGAGAAAAACGTCCCCTCTTGAAGTTACTACCTACTACTTGGCCAAAGCAATAAACAGCAACGGAGAACATGCAAGAATTACTTAGGAACAAAAATATAAGAGATAAAAACCAAATATATTACTCAATCACAATCTGAACATAATCTCATAATCCATCAGATCCTATCAAACTCAGCATAGCAATAGCAGAAATATTACAAAAGTGCCTCGATCATGTAGGGCAGCTCACGAGGTCTAAACCATGAAGAACAAAGAGGGGAGGAGAACATCACATAGCTACTGATCATGGACCCATGGTCCAAGGGAAACTACTCACGAGACATCCGGGAAGCATCCATGGTGGAGAGGAGACTCTCGGAGGTCGGCCCTCCCTCCGGCAGGGTGCCGGGAAGAGGTCTTCTAGTGCTCCTGATCTCGGAAGCGCAGCGGCGGCGGAACAGAGGCTAGATCGCGAAAAAGGGTTCTGTCTTCGGAGTTTCCCCGTGACGGAGAATAAATAGGCGAAGGGGGGCATCCAGAGGTGGACCAGGGGCCCCAGGCGCCCCCCTGGGCCACCTCTGGCTCCCCTCTGGCCCCACTCGGGCTCTTCGCGAAGCTTCCTGTACGCTGATTTTTCCTGTATTTTTCCCGGAATTTTTCTGGCACTTTTTATATGGCGGAAAACTGAAATAGAAAAACAGCAGAAAACAGGAACTGGCACTGGGGTGCAATGAGTTAATAGGTTAGTCCAAATATGATCAAAAGTGTATGAAAGTGTATCTAGATCATAGCAATATCACACAAAACATGCATGGAGCAAGCAGAAATTATAGATACGTTTTGGACGTATCAGGACGACACCATTGACAGACCGAATCCGAAGCTCCCGCCCCTTCAGAAGATCGATGAAGTATTCTTCATCAATGAGCCCGATCCCATCGGCCCCGACACCGTCTCCGAGAATGACTCCGTCACTTCTAAGGACGATGCCGGCCTCGACGACAGCGACCTCGACCTAAACCTCATCACCCATAAGAACCTCGAAGTTCTTCCTTTGCCCGAGTCGGAAGAAGAATCTTCAGGAGATCAATCTTCTTTGGGCGAGTCTACGTCAAGCTCTGCTTCATCGGGATCCAAGGGTGCTGATGCCGCGTAGTAGTTCTATCGATCCACTTCCCAACCTTTTGTCCAATCATTGACAAAAAGGGGGAGAAGATTTGGCATCTGACGGGGATGTACCCTGGAAAATCCCATGGTCAGGGACCCTGGGTTAGTCATGAGAGGCACAGGTTGGACGATAGCTCGTTGGCTAACAGGATGATACGTTCCTGCTCGATATTATTGCTTGGAGATGGCGATTACAGGAAGGCCGAGGCTAGTGCGCACAAGGCTAGGGTTACAGATTGCGTGTTCGTCTCTCTCGACGTCTCCCCTCCTAGCCCTTATATACTAGGCTAGGTCTCGGGGAGTCCGTTCTGGATTACAGATGAGGTTTCCTAACCATAATCTTCTACCATACAGCAGGTTTGCACTTTCCTTATGAGTCGCGGACTCCTACGTCGGTGGCTCTAGTGGGCCAAGGCTGGACCCAGGAGGCATCTTCGTGGGCCTTCTGTCTTCGGATACGCCGGGTAGTCCCATCCATAGGAGTCGTGGGGTCACCTCCTCGTCAGTAGCCCCCGAGTGCCTGGGGGACTCAAAGAGTCGCGCAGGGACTCGAGTCCTTTCTTGCATTGTTTCGATGTATGCACGGTTTAACCGCGGGTCGCTGGCAGTCTCGGGCCATGACAAAACCTGTTTCGAGGGATGCTAAGTTGAAAGGTCCCAAGGAGTCGACTGGTCGAGCATTGGTGAATTGCGCTAGTGGCAAATACCGCAGTAGCCCAATCAAACTCATGTCCCTCGACATGAGCTTGGAACACTGGTGTCGAGCAAAAGTCATGCTACTGCAGGTCTTACAGTGATCAATTGCCGCCAGTAAAGTTTGTAGCCTAGGCGTGTCCGCCCGGCTTTTTCTATCATGCAAGCGCATGGAAAAGATTGGGAGTGAAATCGCTCTGCGACAAGTCCCAGCCCGGCCGATCTGCGCAGCGGGGTCTTACCTACATGCTAAGCTTGCGTGGCATCTGGGAAAAGTGTATAGTGTTCCAGGAATATGTATTTTATTGAGGCGCGGAGCCTGGTTGATAATGCACCCACTTGGAATAAACAATCAAGTGAGCTGTTTTAGTGGTTGCTCGCGGAGCTTTGTCGACCGCTCGGGCGAGGAGTAATGTAGAGAAGTACTTTCTCGGGAAGTCTTTGAGTGCTCGGGTACTTACAGTTCTGCGAGTAATCATTCGAGTATCGCTTTTTCTCTCAAGGTGAGGGAGCACCCGATACTCTGGGACCATATAATCTGATGAGTGCAAGTCTGCTTTATCTTGCGTCGGGGTGAGGGAGCACCCGAGACTCTCAGGGGTGCGAATAATCACTCGAGGACGTCTTTTCCTTCTAGGTGAGGAAGCACCCGAAACTCTCATGGGTGCGAGTAATCACTCGAGCACATATTTACTCCTTAGGTGAGGGAGCACCCGAAACTCTAGTGGAGATGCTTCCGATGGGAGTTAAATATATTTGAAAAATGTGTTTGAGTCAGTAGAAACGGTGTTTGCAGGCTGCATTTTCATTTTGCGCTGCCGTTTTAATTTACCTCTTTTTGGTAAGGATAACGATCTCCCTTCTTTAGGACCGTCAAAGATGCTCTGTCTGTGAACCGTCATGTCTTCATGACCGGTCATAATGATGGCTTTTGGTGGCGTGCTGCAGCCGCCTGTTGAGTTACCGATGCGCGTATTGAAAACACGCGAGATTTGACGCGTCCAGCGCACAGTGCCACCCGTGTGAAGGCATCTTTGTCTCGGAATTCGAATCGCCCGGCATGCTTGGTCTTTGAATTAATTGCTGCCTTCGTCTGGGTTGCTGCGTGCCCTTGGGGTTGTGCTATAAATAGACCCCTCTTCTTTATCCAGCAGCAGTGTTCGACCTCTGCTCATCTTGCTCCTCTTTCTCTTCTCCCTCTCATGGGACCCAAGCGAGGTGCAAGTACGGCTGGCCGCGGCCGTGTTCGCCGTGGCCGCGGTGGTCGTGCTCCGCGCTCCTCTCGCGGCAGCCTTCTTAGTGCACCATCAACGCCTTCCTCCTCGTCTGCAGAGGAGGGGTTTTGGCGCTATGATTTTCTCCTACGCGTTCGTGGCCGGAACGCTGCTCGCATTCTTCTTCCTTCTGCATTTACTGCCATTTTTTCCGAGCGTGGTTTGGATGGCCTGCTTCTTCGTCTTCAGGGGTGTTCTCGGCCTCCTTCTTATGTTGAGTTGGAGATCGACAGTTCCGGCTTTGATTTTCCTTGGATTTGGCTGGAAGTTGCTTTCCCGGCGTTTGAACTTGCGTGATGGTGACACTCTTTGTTGCCTTTTTGATGGAGAAAACACTCTTATCATCCGTGCTTTTGACCCGAGCGGCAACCGCATGGATCCGTACTGGCCGGAGACAAGCATCAATGATTCTGACAAGTCGAGGAGTCCTTCGCCTGCGTCTTCAACTGCTTCCTCGTCCGGCGACTCTTCGGGTGGGGATGTTGTGTCTTCCAGTTCTGGAGAGGATCTCGACGTCAAGACATCGATCAAGAGGGCACGCCAGGAAACCTTGTAGAACTGGGGGCAGCGGCGTCATCTTCGCCGATAGTTCAGGTGGAGCTAGAGAAGAAGCTGGTGGAGCAGGAGAAGAAGATGGTGGAGCATCGACTTTGGTGCTCCTGCAAATAAGTCGAGCTTCACCTTTTGTTATGTCATTGACATCATGAGCTGGATGCTTCGACTCCTCCTTTGTCTGTGATGATGGTCGTTGTCATAGTGCCAATCATCCCAGCATGAGCACACATGTAGAGGTCATAATTCCTTGGGTGATTGGTGCTGTAGACTTGTCGGCTGCTTGTGTCTTTTGTAACTAGGTTAGTTCTCCGTGTAATGAGGATTGCCTTCGAGTAATCAGAGCTTCCTTCTATCCAATGTACTTGAGTTTTTGTACTGAGAATGATCGTTGGGTCCTTGTAATGCAAACTGTGGTTGAGTCCTTGTAATGGGGTCTATCTTCGAGTCCTTTGTGATGTGGTCTGTCTTCGAGTCCTTCAACGAGAGTTGTCTTCGATTCTATCAGATTCTTGTACTGTTTTTATCTATCGGGTGCGCGTCAACGCTCCCGATGGGAGTAGCCCCCGAGGCCACATTCGAGTTTGGAGAGTCGATTGTAGGCTAAGATTTGTTTTCTGCGTCGTTCTTCCGTTAACTGCCGTTTTTTTATCGGGTGCGCGTAAGCGCTCCCGATGGGAGTAGCCCCTGAGTCTTTAGGTGATCGTTGGAAATCAGGTGAAGACTAAAGGAATCTGTATCCTGTGCTCCCTCCAAATTTCTCCAGAGTACTTGGTGTTCAATCTGGTTTTAGCCATGTCTTCCTTTTGATTCCAGACAGTGTTCAGCGGGTGGCGCTTGTCTGTGATTTTTTGCTTGGTCCCTTTTTAAGTTTCGGGCTGCGTGAGCGACGATAGCGTCTCTCGGGGGGAGATGGCGCTCGAGCCTCCGAGTGCTTTTAAGTAGAGATTTCATGAGCGACGATGGCGTTTCTCGGGGGGAGTTTTTGTACTCGAGCCCCGAGTGCTTTGGTAAAAGATCGCGTTAGCGACGATAGCGTCTCTCGTGGGAGTTTTGTGCTCGAGACCTGAGTGCTTTGGGTGTAGATCACGTTAGCGATGATAGCGTCTCTCGGGGGGAGTTTTGTGCTCGAGCCCCCGAGTTCTTTGGGTATAGATCGCGTTAGCGACGATAGCGTCTCTCGGGGGGAGTTTTGTGCTCGAGCCCCCGAGTGCTTTGGGTGTAGATCGCGTTAGCGACGATAGCGTCTCTTGGGGGGAGTTTTTTGCTCGAGCCCCCGAGTGCTTTGAGGTGTAGATCGCGTTAGCAACGATAGCGTCTCTCGGGGGAGTTTTGTGCTCGAGCCCCCGAGTGCTTTGAGGTGGTAGTATTCGGGCAACATCATTTTATTGCGTCGAAGGGTTACATAAGCTGTCTCTTGAGCATGACTGGTGGGGACTATGGGTAGAACAGGCGTAGGTTCGCTACGTTCCATGGATTTCCCACATCCTCGTCAGTCTTCGGGTTCCTCACCCTATAGGCGCCTCCTCCTATGACTTCTGAGATTATGAACGGTCCTTCCCATTGGGGGCAAGCTTGTGGAATTTCTCTTGTATGAGTCGTAAGACAAGGTCGCCTTTGTTGAAGGTTCTGGTGCGCAAGCGGCTTCTTTGGTAAGTGCGCAACTTGTCCTGGTACCCCTCTGACCTTGCTAGGGCTGTGTCCCTCGCCTCGTCTGTTGTGTGCTTGTCATCTTGCGGTGCTTCCTCTGCTTCCTCCTCTTCATACCCCGATATCCGGGGTGCCCCGAATTTGAGGTCGTGTGGCAGCACTGCCTCCGCCCCGTACACCATGAAGAAAGGTGTGTATTGTGTTGCGGTATTTGTGGTAGTGCGCAGGCTCCATAGTACTGCAGGGAGTTCTTCTACCCAGCTTCCTGCGGCCTGCTCGATTGGTGCAAGGAGCCGTTTTTTGATTCCACTGCATACTAGGCCATTGGCTTTCTCCACCTGGCCGTTGGACTGTGGGTGCGCGACTGATGCGTAGTTGATTTTGATGCCCAGCTCATCGCGGAACTTCTGGAATTCTGCCACTGTGAAGTTCGTGCTGTCGTCCGTGATGATGTTGTGTGGTACTCCGAACCTGAAGATTATTGATTTGATAAAATTTACTGCCGTGAGGGCTGTGGAGCTGGTGATGGGCACTGCTTCGATCCACTTGGTGAATTTGTCGACTGCTACTAGCAGGTGAGTTCTTCCTCCTTTTGATGATTTCTTGAGCGGGCCCACCATGTCGAGTCCCCAGGTGGCGAACGGCCATGATAGTGGTATGGTCTTGAGTTCTGAGGCTGGGGCGTGCGGCCTGCTGGCGAATTTTTGACAGGCGATGCAACGCCGCACGATGTCTTCTGCGTTTTTCATCGCGGTGGGCCAATAAAACCCTTATCGGAATGCTTTGGACACAAGCACTCGACTGCTCGCGTGGTGCCCGCAGGTGCCCTCATGGATTTCGAGCAGTAGGGCTTTGCCGTCTTCTTCGTCGATGCACTTTTTGAGTATCTGGGTGATGCTGCGCTTGTATAACTGTCTGTTGATCACTGTGAATGCCTTGGATCGACGACTGATGCGCCGAGCTTCTTAAACGTCTTGCGGTAGCGTGCCTTCGATTAGGAATCGGAGGAACGGTTTTGTCCACGCTGGTCCTTCGAGTGCCGTTGGGTCTGTAGGTTTGACCGCTTGGCTGTTGTTGCCTTCTAATAGGCTTGCTGATGCCACCTGTGCTGGCTCAGTGGTGTCGTCGTCTACAACTGCCTCGGGTGCTGTTGTTTTTATCTTGATGGATCTCTGGCTGATGCTTTCGAGGAAGACACCGGGTGGTACTGGTCCTCGAGTCGAGCCGATGTTTGCGAGTTCGTCGGCTTCGGTGTTGTTTACTCTGGGGATATAATTTAGCTCGCAACCGTCGAAACTTCCCTCGGGTGTGTTCTAGAGCTTCTGATAGATCGCCATGTTGTCGGATACTGCATTGCAGTCTTTCATTGCCTGCTGGACGACGAGGTTGGAATCTCCATAAATTACGAGGCGAGAGGCACCGCATGTTTTGGCCATGCGCATGCCATAGAGCAGTGCCTCGTATTCGGCTTCATTGTTGGAGGTGTGGCTGAAGTTGATTTGGAGGACGTATTTGAGCTTCGTTCCTTTGGGGGAGACTAGAACGACTCCTGCTCCGGCTCCTTGCTGTCTTTTGGACCCGTCGAAAAACATTGTCCATGAGTTCGATAGGTCCGGAGGGCCTGGTGTCTGGACCTCCATCCACTCGCCCAGAAAATCTGGGAGGACTTGGGCCTTGATTGCTGTTGGGTGCTTGAACTGCAGGTCCCGCGGGCTGAGCTCGATGTTCCACTCGGCGACTTGCCTAGTTGCTCCGGGGTTGTTGAGGATGTCTGCGACTGGTGCGCTGCTCACGATTGTGATAGGGTGTTCGTCGAAATAGTGCGACACCTTTCTTGATGTCGTGATGATGGCCAGTAGTAGCTTCTGGTAGTGCGGGTACCGCTGCTGGGATTTTGTCAAGAGCATGCTGAGGTAGTAGATCGGCCTTTGTATGCTCTGGACCTTGCCTACTTCTATGCGCTCGACGAAGAGTGTTGTGCTTACCACGTTGTTGCGTGCTGCCACATATAGGTACAGTTTTTCTCGTTCTTTGGGTACCGCCAAGATTGGTGGGGTCGAGAGTGTCTTCTTCAGGTCCGCGAATGCTTTGCGGGCTTCTTCGGTCCACTCGAATTTCTCCCCTTTTCTGAGCATCTGGTAGAATGGCAATGTGCGCTCTCCCAATCTGCTGATGAAACGACTCAGGGCTGCGAGTTTTCCAGTGAGCTGTTGTATGCCTTTGATGTCGTATGGCTCCTGCATCCTTGCGATTGCTTGAACTTTCTCGGGGTTCGCTTCGATTCCTCGGGCGGAGACCATGTACCCGAGCAACTTTCCAGCTGGGATGCCGAATGCGCACTACTTCGGGTTGAGCTTTATTCTATACTTGTTGAGCGCTGGGAAGGTCTCGCGTAGGTCGTCGAGTAACATGTTTGCACTGTAAGTTTTGATGACTATGTCGTCCACGTAGACTTGCACGTTTCTTCCGATTTGCTCTTTCAAGCAGGCTTGCATCATCCGCTGGTATGTAGCACCGGCGTTCTTGAGTTCGAAGGGCATTGTCCTGTAGCAAAATACGCCGTAAGGAGTGATGAATGATGTATGCTCTTCATCTTCTTCCTTCATTCTGATCTGATTGTATCCTGAGTAGGCGTCGAGGAATGATAGTAGGTCGCATCCTGCTGTTGAGTCGATAATATGATCGATTCTTGGCAGGGGAAAGTGATCTTTTGGGAAGTGTTTGTTGACTGGCCCGTAGTCGACGCACATTCTTAACACTTCTGTGTCTTTCTTGGGGACTAGCACAGGATTTGCGATCCAAGTGGATTTTTTCGTTTCTCGGATGAATTGGGCGTCGAGTAGTCGGTTGACTTCCTCCCCGATTGATCTGCGCTTGGGTTCTGAGAATATTCGTAGTGCTTGCTTCACTGGCTTGGTGTTTGGCTTGATACGCAGCGCGTGCTCCGCGAACTCGCGCGGTACTCTTGGCATGTCGGCTGGGCACCAGGCGAAGATTTCCCATTCTTCACGGAGGAAAGCGACGAGGGCGGTTGCTTGCTCTTTCGGGAGGTGGGCGTACATACGGACTGTTTTTTCTGGGTCCATCGGGTGACCGTGTCGCTGTCGATCCTGAAGTCTCGCCCATATTCTTTTGACTCGCTTCGACTTGCTACCGGAAAGATACTTTTGTCTGTCGCCATGGCTATTTCTGTGAGTTCTTTCTCGGCTCCAAAGGTGTCAGAGACTTTGTGGAAATCGCGATCACATTTGTCGGACTTAGTGAAGCTCCCGTTAACTGTAATGACGCCCGCGGATCCTGGCATCTAGAGTTTGAGGTAGGCGTAGTGCGGGACTGCCATGAATTGTGCAAATGTTGGACGTCCCAGTATGGCGTGGTACTGCGACTTCCAATCGAGTACTTCGAACTCGAGGGTGTGTCTTGCGAAATTGCGCCTGCTGCCAAAGACAACCTCGAGCTCGATTACTCCAAGGGAAGTAGTTTCTTCTCCCGGTATTACTCCGTATAACACGGTGCTTGATTTCTTCCATACTGATCGAGGGATCAACATCTTGTGCAGGGTGCTGACGAAGATTATGTTCATGCTGCTGCCTCCGTCCATGAAGATTTTTTCCATGTCGTATCCTCCGATTTGTCTTCTTGGATCGTGTACACGTGTCCTTGAGTCGGGTTGGAGTGTCTTTCGAGACTTGGAGTCGGCGACTGCTTGGTTCGTCGGGTGCGCTTGGCTTCTCGTTGTTTTTCCTCCTTGAGGCTGTCGGCGAGTTCGCTGAACAGGCGACAGTCTCCCAAAGTGTGACTCGATCTGATGTATCCCCAGTTGTCTTCGAAGCAGTGGATCGTTCAGGGTCCTTCTAGTTGTTCCTTGGCCGTGAGCTTGTTGGATCCGGTGTGCCGCTTCCTCCTTGAGATTCGGAAGAACAGCGTGTGATCCGCTGGGTGCTCGTGAGCTCGCGAGTCGATTTCGATCCCCTCTGTCACAACCCAAGTTTAGGTAAGTGCTAGGTTTGCTTGAGTCCTTTGCATCATGTGAAAATTTTCAAAAGAAAATCAAAAATGGGGAAAAGAAAAGCCCTGAGGAATTAATTCAAATAGCCAGATAAAAATCTTTTTCCAAAAATCATTTGAATATTTGGAAAATTCCTATAAATTATGGTGATCATTTTAAAAGTGGTTTGGGTTCTTTCCCATGCCCATGGAATATTCAAAATTTTAAAATGTTCCCTGGAAATTAAATTTGACGCCTATTTGATTTGAAATTCAAATGTATTGAATTTAAAAAATGCTCAAATTCTACAAGTGACTTGCTACTGGTCACCTAGGATTTTTAAAAATATTTGGGCATTTTTATAAAATGCTATGGTATTTATACCAGAGCAAAACAAATAACATAAAAAAAGAACAAAAAGGGCAGAACCACTTACCTGGCGCACCTGGCCCAGCAGAGGCAGCCCAGCCCAAAGGGGCAGGGTTTTCTTCCTCCACTGGCCAGGCAGGCAGGCAGGACGCCGGCGAGCCCGGCATGGCCGCCAGCGAGCTACCTTCTTGCCCCCTCGGTCTTATCCGGCGCCGTGGAGGCCTCCAAGACCCGTGCTTCGTTTTCCCCTACCCCCTGCTCATCTTCCCCCACCCCTGTTGTCGTTTAGCCGCCGCCCGAGAGCTCCTCGTCGCCGCCGTCCATGCGCCTGCGTGGCCAACGACCTCCCCTCCGCGCCCCGTGCTGTCCAGGAGCTCCGCAACGTCGCCCCGCGCCTCCCTGCAGAAGGAATCGAGCCGAAGCCCTCTAGAGACGACGCACACGTCTTCCCCGACTCCGGCAAGGCCGTCGCTCGCCGTTGAGAATTCTGGCGCCTCCAGCCCCTCCTCAGCCTCGCCGACCCCTTCAATCGCTTCAGGGTGAGCTCATGAGCGTTTCCCCCCTAAACCCCGCTCCTCCCCGTTCCTATAGCACTGCGCCGCCTGCGTCAGTACTCCGGCCACCGCGCGAGCTCGACAACGGCGAGCTTCCAGTGCTCCCCGGTGACGCCGCGATGCCCAGGATGGAGCGCGCGTCCACGGGCTTTCGTTTGGTGGCCACGGAGCTCGTTTTGCTGCACGGAGCCGCCGTCCCGTTCGGGCGGCGCCGTGTCTGGTGTCGCCGGCGGCTAGCCGCCGGCCTCTGCTGACGTGGCTGGGCGATTAGTGTTTAACTAACCCCTAACCCACCCCCACAGAGACAGACAAGTGGGGCCCCAGGCCCCCTAAACCTCTATTAGTTTTAATTAACAGAGAGGTTAACCCTTGTGACACAGACAGTGGTGGCCCACTGGTCAGCCCCCTGCTGACGCCATGCTGATGCAGTACTAACGCAGTAATTGGATTAAAAGATTTAAAAGAATTCAGAAATTACAGAAAATAGTATAAACTTCCAAAAATCATAGAATATTCATATTAACTCCAAATTAAACATATAATATATGAAAAATTATCAGAAAAATGCAAGGATTAGGAATATGCAATTTGTTTTTATGTTTGACCATTTTCAAATGGGTGAACAGAAGCAAATGTGTATATGACTTAATTTGAATTTGAATTTGGAGTTTTAATTTGCATTTCAAATGCAATATACTTCAATTAAGATGAATATGCTACAAACCAGTACCACTCATATCATGACAGACGTTCGGAGACGGTGATCACCCCCGAAGAAGAAGACCACTGTTAAGACCCGTGTATCGTCAGCAAGGCAAGCAAACTCCATTGATCATGTCTATAAAATCCTACTTCCCTCTCAGTCTCGCTTATGCATGTTTAGGAGATCACCGAGACACGTTCTTTCGCATAGTTGAACCCATTCCGATGCATGGCCTATCATTTTGTCACCGTATTAAGCAAACCACAATCCTAGCAGATATAGGAGTTGAATGATGAGCATGTGGCCCCTGCAACTGTTACTGCTTATTGCTGCTTAGTGATACAATGAGGATGTTATGATTGTGAGTCGGGATGGAATGAACACAGTGATGCTGATGATAACGTGTTGGTGAATCCACCCTAAACAAAGGTGAACGATGAGAGGTTGTGTAGGAGTACACAGTGGGTTGTCTCGTTGAACACTGCCCTAGGCCCCGAGGTCCTGTTTTGTGATCCAAGACAAAGAGTATGACCACATGTAGGGTTTATGGGACCCCCGTTTGGCCTCTTTACGTAACCGATTTGGTCCAGGAGTCACACTAGATTCGGGCTTTCCATTTGACTTATGCATAGATATGTGGGTGGACCTGTGAGGCAGTGAAACCATCTGTCAAAGGTGGCGTCTTGGTACCTTGCATTATCTGAGTCCGTTTCGTGGAACCGGCCGGACTCTCGAGCGGTGACAAACTCAGGTAGTCGGCTCCTAGATTAGAGAAGGTGGTGTGAAGGTAGTGCCTTGGTTTCATCCACGTCCGACACCCGCTTGAAGGGTGACAAGAACGAGGCGATAAGTGATGACACGAGTGTGAAGATGTACACCCCTGCAGGGTTAATGAACTATTCGAATAGCTGTGTCCGCGGTTATGGACTACTTGGAGACCTTTACTTGATCATAGACAACTTGAATGGATACTTATAAAACTCGCAAGATAAGCGTGAGTGCTATGGTGTGCTTCCTCGTGGGAAAGTCGAGGAAGTATCCATAGTGGTGTATTGGTTGGAGACTTGGTAGTGGACTCGTGTACGCTTCTTACCTCAAGTCTGGTACTCGTAGTACAGGACTAGCCAAGTCAAAGCTGGCACTTCTGCATGTTGAACCCCACCTCCTTTACCTTGAAACTTGAGCATGAATAGTACAGTTCTGATGTAAGTCTTGCTGAGTATGACTTTGTACTCACGTTTGCTTATTCTATGTTTTAGATGAGAACCCGGACCCCGATGGAGTCGCCTTTGTGAAGCTTGACGTTGACCTTGGTAGTATAGTTCCAGACTGCAGTCTGGTCCCTCGTGGAAGGGCATGTATGTTTATAAGGTTTCTCTAAGCCACTTGTTAAACTTGTCTGTACTCAGACCTAATTTTCTTCCGTTGTATGATGTAATGTTGATCACAGACATGTGATCTTTGTATGCTCTATGTGTAAGTCAATAAAGAAGTACTTTGTAGACTTATGTGATGATACCTGTTGTTCATACTAGGCATGTGTGCTGCGTGTATGTTTATAACATGCATGTCTTAGTATGGGTTTTCGATACCTTAGTTGTGATCTGACTGGCGGTCTTTTATACACCAAGTGGCCCTTAGATGTGCGCAGCTTGGGGCATCGCGATGCGATTGCTCGTGACTCTGTCACGTGCACACTTTGTTGTATGATCGAGCCCGCTCTAGACCCTGACTAAGTGACCGGGCTGGAGTAAGTCTATGTAAGAGTTAGGATTCAATCGATAACATGGTTGAGGCGACTTGTCTATGAGTATGGGCTTTCACCACCCATAATCATTTAGACTTGTGAGCGGGCGATGAGGACCCATCTCAGTTGATCATCCGGCCTGGATGGGATGCCCCTCACGTTTGATATTTTCTGAGAGTGTTCTGTGCTTGGCCTTGTCTGCTTAAACAAGTGGGTACGTCTCTCGGCTCTCCATGTGATTGCATCGTAACTGGAATTACATACGCTAACCCCGGGTCCCGACAGACTTGGTATCAGAGCAGGACTATCTTTAGGATTATTCAAACCCTTGGTCGAAGTCGAGTCTAGCACTCTGTAGTTATATAGTTACTCTGGGTATAAGGGAACAACGTAAGGCTTCTTTTTCTCCTTACCCTCATCGATCTGAGTTCTGAGTCACCCTTATCTTTTCTACGGGATGATAGGACTAGGCTCATCTATGTCTTACTAGAACATCTCGTTGAGTGCTTCCTTGTAGACGTATGATTGTTGTGGTTGTCCAGAGTCTCCGTGCTTTTGAGTTCCTTGAGGAAGTTCTGTCCAATCTCCTCGAGGTTGTCTTGTTTTCTATCCCGGTGTAGCCATTATGCTGCCCAATTTATCTCGTGTTCCTTTGAGTCTTTGCCTTCGCATTATAATCTTTTACGTCTTCATCATGTCCTTCTTGTCTTTGATTCCATTATACAACCTGTTCTGATTGTTGATTTTTATCACACAGGATGTCAGGTGGAACTCGTAGTGTTGTTCATCGCAATCGAGACCGTGATCGGAATCGAAATGATGATGAACCTCCACCACTGCCTTCTGCGGCGGAAATCATGATGGAAGCTGAGAAGAATCGATGTGATCAAATACGCCTTCTGGAGCTCATCGAGCAGAATACCTCACGTCATTGCAATGTGGTTGTGAGCATTCAGGACTTCATCCTCCTCAAGCCACCGGTATTCCGATGTTCTTCTGATCCCCTTGAAGCTGATGATTGGAACCGCTCCATCGAGCGTAAGCTTGAAACGGCACATGTTGCTCCCAATGATCGAGTTATATTCGCGGCATACTTTCTGGAGGATGCTGCTGCTGAATGGTGGGTGAACTATGTTGCGATGCAACCTGATGGTCACCTAGTGACTTGGCAGGAGTTCCGTGATGCCTTTCGAGGGTACCACCTTCTAGATGAGTTAATGGAGCGCAAGAAGGAAGAGTTCTGCAATCTGACTCAAGGAGAGATGTCCATGCATGAGTATGTGAGAGAGTTCAACCGTCTTGCTCGGTATGCCCAAGATGAGATCACCACCGATGCCAGAAAGCAGGCAAGGTTCCGTAAGGGACTTAGCCCCATCCTTCGCCATGATCTCAACCTCCTTGAATTTTCCACCTTTGAGGATTTAGTCAACAAATCCTTTAGAGTTGAGCATGGCAATGAAGTGTTCGAAGAGTCCCGCAAGCATGCTCTTGAGCTTGCTCCTTCTTCAAGTTCAGCCCCTCAGAAACGCAGAATATGGATTCCAACTCGTGCCATACCTCAAAAATTTCTTCAGAGACCACCATCCAATATATGCCATCCACCTCAACACATTGTTCCTCCCAGGAATGATGTTGTGCAATCGAGTAATCATGTTCCCAGCAATTCAGGCAGGGTGTGTTTCAAGTGTGGTCTGCCAGGCCATTACCTCCGTCAGTGCCCTCAGGTCTTGATAACACCACGTCATTCTCGATGTTAGCCTTCAAGGAAATCCACCTCCAAACCCTTCCAAGCAAAGCCTTCATCCACTAGTAGTGGTTGTGTGAACCAAATCTCAGTTGAGGAAGCCACTGCTGCTTCTGACGTCATCCTTGGCACACTCCCAGTCAATCATGTTCCCGCCTTCGTTCTTTTCGATCCAGGAGCTTCTCATTCATTCATGTCGGAGAGTTATGCACTTCGTCATGAATTTCCTTTTGAAAAAATGTTTTCTCCAATGATCATTCAAACTCCTGGTTCAAAGTGGCAAACTAATAGAGTAAGCCATGGCAATCAAATTGCAATTGAGGGTTTAGTATTCCTTGCCTCTCTTATAGCCCTCAAGTCTTTGGACATTGATGTCATCCTAGGAATGGATTGGTTATCAAGGCAGAATGCTTTCCTTGATTGTAAAGCCAAATCAGTTAAACTCACCCATCCTTCAGGCCAGATCACTGACTACACCTCACCCAGCTCTAGAATCCAGATGCATACTTTGAATGTGATTCCCCTTCCTGACCTTGAAGATATTCCGGTCGTTCGTGACTTCCCGGATGTCTTTCCTGAAGAGCTGCCGGGAATGCCACCCAACAGGTGTGTAGAATTCATAGTGGATCTTATACCAGGAACAACCCCAATTTCTAGATGTCCATATAGAATGGCCCCACGTGAGTTAGGTGAGCTAAAAACCCAACTCGATGCTTCGTTGGCAAAAGGCTTCATCTTCCCTAGCTCATCGCCATGGGGTTGCCACGTTCTGTTCATAACGAAGAAAGATGGAATGGAAAGGATGTGCGTAGACTATCGCCCGCTAAATCTAGCGACGATAAAGAACAAGTACCCACTGCCCAGGATCAATGATCTTTATGATCAACTTGCTGGATCCTCTGTCTTCTCCAAGATGGATTTGAGATTAGGCTATCATCAAATAAAAATCCGAAATGAGGACATTCCCAAGACGGCTTTCACTACTCGTTATGGTCTTTATTAGTACACCGTCATGTCCTTCGGTTTAACCAATGCCCCCGCCACATTCTCGCGCTTAATGAATTCCATCTTCATGGAGTACCTAGATAAATTTGTTGTGGTTTATCTTGATGACATTCTCATCTACTCGAAGAACGAAGAAGAGCACGCAGAACATCTTAGGTTGGTATTGATGAAACTTAGAGAGCACCGCCTTTATGCCAAGTTCTCCAAGTGTGAATGTTGGCTACCAGAAGTAACCTACTTAGGCCACATGATTTCTGCGAAAGGTATTCCAGTCAATCCCGAGAGAGTTCAGGCCGTCCTTGACTGGACTCCACCTGAATCGGTTAAGAAGGTTAGGAGTTTTCTTCGCTTAGCAAGCTATTGCCGCCGCTTTGTTGAGAACTTCTCCAAAGTTGCAAAGCCTCTTACTGAACTCCTCAAGAAAGATAAGAAATTCCAATGGACCCCCAAGTGCGAGGAAAGCTTTCAAGAGCTAAAAAGAAGATTGACTTCTGCACCCGTACTTGCACCTCCAGACACCAAAAGGGATTTCGAGATCTATTGCGATGCTTCACGGCAAGGGTTAGGATGCATACATATGCAAGATAGACATGTGGTAGCCTATGCTAAACGCCAGTTGCGTCCACATGAAGAGAACTATCCTACCCATGATCTTGAACTCGCTGCCGTAGTTCATGCCCTGAAGACTTGGCGACATTACCTCCTTGGTAATCATTGTGAGGTCTATTCTGATCACCAAAGCCTCAAATACATATTCACCCAGCCAGATCTTAATCTCAGGCAAAGATGATGGATTGAGTTGATAAAAGATTATGACTTAGGAATTTCTTACACCCCAGGCAAAGCCAATGTCATGGCTGATGCACTAAGTCGTAAGTCGTATTGTAACAACCTCATGTTACAACAGTATCAACCACTTCTTCATGAGAAATTTTGCAAGCTCAATCTTGAGATAGTTCCTCATGTATTTCCTTCTACCTTGGTGGCGAAACCAACCCTTGAGGATCAAATCATAGCCGCCTAGAAACAAAATAGTAGTATTCAAGAGATCAAGCAGAACATTGTTAGCGGAGTTGCTAAATGTTTCTCTGCAAATGATCAAGGAACGGTACTCTTTGAAAATTGTTTAGTAGTTCCTGAGAATGAAGACCTAAAGTAGCTGATCCTTAAGGAAGCTCATGACACTCCCCTCTCCATTCATCCCGGTAGCACAAAAATGTACCGAGATCTACGCTAGAGATTTTGGTGCACCCGGATGAAGAGAGACATTGCTCAATTTGTTGCCGAATGTGATGTTTGTCGTCGCATTAAGGCAGAACACCAAAGACCTGCTGGTACTCTTCAACCATTGTCTATTCCCGAGCGGAAATGGGACAAGTTCGGTATGGACTTCATCACCGGCTTTCCAAAAACCCAAAAAGGAAATGATGCCATCTTCGTTGTCATTGACCGATTCTCAAAAGTTGCTCACTTCCTTCCAGTACGCGATTCTATAACTGCTAGCCAGTTAGCGGACTTGTATGTCTCTAGAATTGTGTCTCTTCATGGTGTTCCTTTGGAAATCAATTCTGATCGTGGTATCCTTTTCACCTCTAGATTCTGGGAAAGTTTTCAGAATGCTATGGGAACTCATCTCTCCTTTAGTACAGCTTTCCATACTCAATCTAGCGGTCAAGTTGAAAGGGTTAATCAAATCCTGGAAGACATGCTCAGAGCCTGTGTTATCTCTTTCGGAAAGAATTGGGAGAAATCTCTTCCATTCGCCGAATTTGCTTATAACAATAGCTATCAATCTAGTCTGGACATGGCTCCCTTTGAATTCCTCTATGGCTGACGATGTCGAACACCCCTAAACTGGTCAGAAACCGGTGAAAGAGAGCTCTTTGGACCGGATATGATCAAGGAAGTAGAAGAGCAAGTTCGCATTGTTCGTGATCGTTTGAAAGCCGCTCAGTCTTGTCAAAAGATCTACTATGATCGTCATCATAGAGAAGAGAGCTAAAATCTTGACGAGAAGGCTTACCTTCGGGTTACTCCTCTGAAGGGAACCCAAAGATTCGGTATCAAAGCCAAGTTGGCCCCACGTTACATCGGACATTTCCGCATTCTAGCTAAACGTGGAGAAGTTGCGTACCAACTTGAACTACCTCCGCACCTTTCCCGAGTACATGATGTATTCCATGTGTCACAACTCAGGTGTTGCTTCAAGGACCCCATCCGCGAAGTCGACCATGAAACGCTTGATCTCCAAGATGACCTTTCTTATCGATATTACCCTATTCGTATTCTTGATTCTGCAGAGCGTGTCACCCGTCGTCAGAAGATCAAGTTCCTCAAAGTGCAATGGTCACATCACTCCGAGAAAGAAGCAACCTGGGAAAGAGAACACCGCCTCTGTGCCGAGTATCCCACCTTCCTCCCGACAACTTCTGAATCTCGGGACGAGATTCTGTTGAGTGGGGGCGAGTTGTCACAACCCAAGTTTAGGTAAGTGCTAGGGTTGCTTGAGTCCTTTGTATCATGTGAAAATTTTCAAAAGAAAATCAAAAATGGGGAAAAGAAAAGCCCCGAGAAATTAATTCAAATGGCCAGATAAAAATATTTTTCCAAAAATCATTTGAATATTTGCAAAAATCCTATAAATGATGGTGATCATTTTAAAAGTGGTTTGGGTTCTTTCCCATGCCCATGGAATATTCAAAAATTCAAAATGTGCCCTGGAAATTAAATTTGACCCCTATTTGATTTGAAATTCAAATGTATTGAATTTCAAAAATGCTCAAATTCTACAAGTGACTTGCTACTGGTCACCTAGGATTTTTAAAAATATTTCGACATATTTATACCAGAGAAAAACAAATAACAGAAAAAAAAGAACAAAAGGGGCAGAACCACTTACCTGGCCCAGCTGGCCCAGCAGAGGCAGCCCAGCCCAAAGGGGTAGGGTTGTCTTCCTCCACTGGCCAGGCAGGCAGGCAGGACGCCGACGAGCCCGGCATGCCCGCCAACGAGCTACCTGCTTGCCCCCTCGGTCTTATCCGGCGCCGTGGAGGCCTTTAAGACCCGTGCTTCGTTTTCCCCTACCCCCCTGCTCATCTTACCCCACCGCTGTCGCCGTTTAGCCGCCGCCCGAGAGCTCCTCGTCGCCGCCGTCCATGCGCCTGCGGGGCCAACGGCCTCCCCTCCGCGTCCCGTGTTGTCCAGGAGCTCCGCAACATCGCCCCGCGCCTCCCTGCAGAAGCAATCGGGTCGAAGCCCTCTGGAGACGACGCCCGCGTCTTCCCCGACCCCGGCAAGGCTGTCGCTCGCCGTTGATAATTCCGGCGCCTCCAGCCCCTCCTCAGCCTCGCCGACCCCTCCAATCGCTTCAGGGTGAGCTCATGAGCGTTTCCCCCCTAAACCCCGCTCCTCCCCGTGCCTTTAGCGCTGCGCCGCTTGTACTCCGGCCGCCGCGCGAGCTCGACAACGGCGAGCTTCCAGTGCTCCCCGGTGACGCCGCGATGCCCAGGATGGAGCGCGCGTCCACGGGCTTTCGTTTGGTGGTCGCGGCGCTCGTTTTTCTGCACAGAGCCGCCGTCCCGTGCGGGGGCCGCCATCCCGTGCGGCCGCCGCCGCGTATGGTGTCGCCGGCGGCTAGCCGCCGGCCTCTGCTGACGTGGCTGGGCGATTAGTGTTTAACTAACCCCTAATCCACCCCCACAGAGACAGACAAGTGGGGCCCCAAGCCCCCTAAACCTCTATTAGTTTTAATTAACAGAGGGGTTAACCCTTGTGACACTGACAGTGGTGGCCCACTGGTCAGCCCCCTTCTGACGCCATGCTGATGCACTACTGACGCAGTAATTGGATTAAAAGATTTAAAAGAATTCAGAAATTACAGAAAGTAGTATAAACTTCCAAAAATCATAGAATATTCATATTACTCCAAAGTAAACTTATAATATATGAAAAATTATCAGAAAAATGCAAGGATTGAGAATATGAAATTTGTTTTTATGTTTGACCATTTTAAAATGGGTGAACAGAAGCAAATGTGTATTTGACTTAATTTGAATTTGAATTTGGAGTTTAAATTTGCATTTCATATGCAATATATTTCAATTAAGATGAATATGCTACAAACCAGTACCACTCACATCATGGACAACCTTATCATGTGTATGTGCATTTTTACTTCCGAAGTTGTCCCCCTTGTTGATGATTGCGTCTGATGACAGACGTTCCGAGACGGTGTTCACCCCCGAAGAAGAAGACCACTGTTAAGACCCGTGTATCGTTATCAAGGCAAGAAAACCCCATTGATCATGTCTATAAAATCCTACTTCCCTTTATGTCTCTCTTATGCATGTTTAGGAGATCACCGAGACACGTTCTTTCGCATAGTTGAACCCATTCCGATGCATGACCTATCATTTTGCCACCGTATTAAGCAAACCACAATCCTAGCAGATATAGGAGTTGAATGATGAGCATGTGGCCCCTTCAACTGTTACTGCTTATTGCTGCTTAGTGATACAATGAGGATGTTATGATTGTGAGTCGGGATGGAATGAACACAGTGATGCTGATGATAACGTTTTGGTGAATCCACCCTAAACAAAGGTGAACGATGAGAGGCTGTGTAGGAGTACACAGTGGGTTGTCTCGTTGAACACTGCCCTAGGCCCCGAGTTCCTGTTTTGTGATCCAAGACAAAGAGTATGACCACATGTAGGGTTTATGCGAGCCCCGTTTGGCCTCTTTACTTACCCGATCCGGTCCAGGAGTCACACAAAATTCGGGCTTTCCATTTGACTTATGCATAGATATGTGGGTGGACCTGTGAGGCAGTGAAACCATCTGTCAAAGGTGGCGTCTCGGTCCCTTGCATTATCTGAGTTCGTTTCGTGGAACCAGACGGACTCTCGAGCGGTGACAAACTCAGGTAGTCGGCTCCTGGATTAGAGAAGGTGATGTGAAGGTAGTGCCTTGGTTTCATCCACGTCCGACACCCGCTTGAAGGGTGACAAGAACGAGGCGATAAGTGATGACACGCGTGTGAAGATGTACACCCCTGCAGAGTTAATGAACTATTCGAATAGCCGTGTCCGCGGTTATGGACTACTTGGAGACCTTTACTTTATCATAGACAACTTGAATGGATACTTATAAAACTCGCAAGATAAGCGTGAGTGCTATGGTGTGCTTCCTCCTGGGGAAGTCGAGGAAATATCCATAGTTGTGTATTGGTTGGAGACTTGGTAGTGGACTCGGGTACGCTTCTTACCTCAAGTCTGGTACTCGTAGTACAGGACTAGCCAAGTCAAAGCTGGCACTTCTGCATGTTGAACCCCACCTCCTTTACCTTGAAACTTGAGCATGAGTAGTATAGTTCTGATGTAAGTCTTGCTGAGTACGACTTTGTACTCACATTTGCTTATTCTATGTTTTAGATGAGAACCCGGACCCCGATGGAGTCGCCTTCGTGAAGCTTGACGTTGACATTGGTAGTATAGTTCCAGACAACAGTCTGGTCCCTCGTGGAAGGGCATGTATGTTTATAAGGCTTCTCTAAGCCACTTGTTAAACTTGTCTGTACTCAGACCTAATTTGCTTCCGTTGTATGATGTAATGTTGATCAATGACATGTGATCTTTGTATGCTCTATGTGTAAGTCAATAAAGAAGTACTTTGTACAGTTATGTGATGATACCTGCTGTTCATACTAGGCATGTGTGCTGCGTGTATGTTTATAACATGCATGTCTTAGTATGGGTTTTCAAGACCTTAGTTGTGATCTGGCTGGCGGTCTTTTATACACCAAGTGGCCCTTAGATGTGCGCAGCTTGGGGCATCGCGATGCGATTGCTCGTGACTCTGTCACGTGCACACTTTGTTGTATGATTGAGCCCGCCCTAGACCCCGACTAAGTGATCGGGCTGGAGTAAGTCTATGTAAGAGTTAGGATTCAATCGATAACATGGTTGAGGCGACTTGTCTATGAGTATGGGATTTCACCACCCATAATCATTTAGACTTGTGAGCGGGCGATGAGGGCCCATCTCATTTGATCATCCGGCCTGGATGGGATGCCCCTCACGTTTGATGCTTTCCGAGAGTGTTCTGTGCTTGGCCTTGTCTGCTTAGGGTACGGCTCTCGGCTCTCCATGTGATTGCATCGTAACTGGAATTACATACGCTAACCCCGGGTCCCGACAACCTCGCTGAGATTCTGGTTCCTTATGAGGTTGGGGAACTCGTCTGGACTTCGATCTGGGTCGTAGTATTCGCCGGTCTGAGTCTCTGAGTCTCTGTCCTGGCGGGTGCGTAGCTGTATAGTGCGATTCGTCGAGTGGGGTTTCTTCGTACAATCCTCGAGCCTGTCTTCTAGGTGGTCGATTTCTTCTTCGTTGGTGGTGGTCTTGACGATCGCTGATCTCGAGCTCGGAGTCGGTGTCTTGTTGCGCGGCGGGTGCCTGGGTGGCGGTGGGTCGTCGAGTGATCGGCGGGTCCTCTGCTTCGTGTTGTAGCTCGTCGATTGGGAACTCTGTGTAGAACCCCCGCGCCTTCTTTTTGGGTCGTCGAGTTATCCTTACGGCAGGCTAGGTCTCGGGGAGTCCGTTCTGGATTATAGATGAGGTTTCCTAACCATAATCTTGTACCGTATGGCAGGTTTGCACTTTCCTTATGAGTCGCAGACTCTTAAGTCGGTGGCTCTAGTGGTCCAAGGTTGGACCCAGGCGGCATCTTTGTGGGCCTTCTGTCTTCGGATACGCCGGGTAGGCCCATCCATAGGAGTCGTGGGGTCACCCCCTGATGACCCACAACCGTAAGGGATCGAGATAGTCTTCGCGGGTAAGTTAACCCAATTTATTGATTCGACACACAGGGAGCCAAAGAGTATTTAAAAGCTTTGACAGTTGAGTTGTCAATTCAACCGCACCTGAAATATACTTGCTTGCAACAAAAGATAAGTGGTAATGGTAATATGATAGTGATGGTGACGACAGCAAAAGTAAACAGCAAAAGTAACAACTAATGACCAACAGGATTGAAAACACTGTAGGCTAGGGAGATGGATGGTTGGGCGCTGCATGGATGAAGGTGAACATGTAATAGATTCTAACACGGGGCAAGGCACACATAAAAGCAATGATCATCTAGGCAAATATCAAACATTAGGCATGTATCCCGTAGGTAGTTGTGCGTGCTTGCAATAAGAACTTGCACAACATATTTTGTCCTACCATCCCGCTACGAACGGGGCCAAAGGGAACTTATGGAGATTAAGGTGCTCCTGTCAAAGAGCACCGGAACAAAGCAATAAACTCAATGGATACATGGAATCCTCAAATTATGGACCATCCCCTTTGGTGTCCCAAGCTGTCACCTTTGGGATCGTCGGTTCCGGACCATAATAGGTGCATACAACTCATAGATAGGATCAAGAACACAAATATATTCATGAAAACACATAGGGTTCAGATCTGAAAACATGGCACTCGGGCCCAAAGTGACAAGCATTAAGAGAAACAAGTTGAAGCAAAGAAGATAAACACCAATCTAGATGATAGGCAACATGCCCCCAACAATCTGATAAACTATTACATGATCTAACTCATCCAATCCCTACCATCCCCTTTGCCTACAGCAGGGAATTACTCACACATGTAAAGAGAAGTCATGGAGGAGGGATGGATTGGTGATGGTGATGACGATGGCGACGATCTCCCTCTCCGGAGGCCAAATCAGCCTCCAGATTAGCCCTCCCGAAGAAGAACAGAGGGTGGCGGCGGCTCCGCGACGGAAACTGGAAAAGCGACTTCTCCTCTGGGGTTTTCTTGTCACGAGAATAAATAGGAGTCGAGGTAGGTCACGAGAGGAGGTGGAGGCCTCCCAGGCGGCCACCGGCGTGGCCAGGGGTGGGGTCGCGCCAGCCAGGCGCCTGGGGCCCCTGTGGCCCCCTCTGGCCCCACTTCTGGCTGGTGGAAGCTTCTGGTGCGTGGATTTTCTGTGAATTTTCCCGGAATTTTCTGAGATACCTAAAAATCCATTTCTTGCACACAATAAAACCATACAAGCAGCTCTGCTGAAAACAGCGTTAGTCCGGGTTAGTTTCGTCCAAATCATGCAAGAATGAGGGCAAAACAATAGCAAAAGTGTATGGAAAAGTAGATACGTTTGAGACGTATCAACTCCCCCAAGCTTAGCATATTGCTTGTTCTCAAGCAATTCAGTTCAACGAACAGGACGCCACAAAGAAAACTTTGACAAACTCTTTTGCTTCCTTAGATGTATATAAGCATGTACTACGAAAAGAGTTTAGCAAGTATTGAAACAATGCTATAAGGACAATGCACGAAGCAATTCTTCTTTCATGTGATCAATCACAAACAACTAAAAGTAAATAATATGCTACTGAAAATCAAGACATGATCACAATGCACATAGCTTGAACATACTTGAGTGGCATTTCGCTAGCCTCCATGAGTGAAGCAAAACATAAATGCAGAAACTCCTCCGGAGTTTTAAAGGTGACTAGAACTTAGTATTTCAGACTAGCAATAACACAAGCATGCAGAAGACAATGTAATACTTTGGGACAATGCATGTTACACTAAGAATGACAATTATGCTCTCATAGTTGGTGCTTTGAAGAAGGAAGGTGGAGACTCTCGAACCGTGGCTTTTGATGGCAAGGTTGAAAGGAAGCAAAGACTAAACATGTGCCAGAGCTCTTGGTTTTGAAAACAGAGATAAAACTCTTTTGAGAGGTGTAACTTTCCAGTCAACGGTGAACGGTAAAGGTCTCTCAATATCTCCCATGCCAACCATATTAATTCCTTTTGCTTACACATATTCCCTTATCCATAAATCCTTTGATGGTTTACGGAACCTTTTATTCTGCCTCAAGTATGGGGGAGGTGTAACTCTCATTTTTTTTTCTGCTTGACTAGTTAAAACTTCCGTCAAAATATTTTTGGCATGCAAGATACTGATTTCCCCTCACCGCACCATGAGTTTGTACGGTTACAAAAGAGAATCTTTTGAATAAATTTCGAGATGGCACATGAAAGTCTAAGTTAGGAGTGGCCGGTAAATACCACATATAGGTAGGTATGCTGGACTCAAATGGAATAACTGGTTTCAAGGATTTTGGATGCACAAGCAGAATTCCGCTTAGTGCGAGCGAAGGCTAGCAAAAGACTGGGAAGCGACCAACTAGAGAGCAATAATTGTCATAATCATGCAGAGTGACAAAGCAACATTGAATCGGGCATGAAAGTGATATAACTATTCTGAAACAAAAAGATCATCAAGGCATAATAGACTTTTTAGTCATAAACATGTGTGAACATGTGCCAAGTCAATCCAAAAATTCTCTGAAGGGAAATACCACTTCAGTATGCCAAACCATGAACAATGCAATGCATGTAAATCATTTCAACAACACATTATGTACTCTAGCTATTTGAGACTAGCCACAAGGAAAGCATGAACACTGGGAAAGCATTGTAAACATAGCACTATGTCGCTACAAGCTGGTCTCTAGATCATAAGTACAGGCATATGTACAAAAGTAGAAACAAGAAGAGTTCATACCGGTTTTCCTTGTTGCTTCCCTTCGGTCGATCTTCGTCATTACTTCTTGGTCACTTGCACGATCGAACGTGGGAAATATTATCAAATGTCATCACAGACTCGAGCTGAACTCTGAAAACAAAGCAAACTAAAGAGAGAAAGGAAATCTTTTTGGGTTTTAAAGGTTTAAACGAGAGTAAAAGAAAAGAGAAAATCTTTTTGTTGTTTTTGCAAAGAAGGAAAGAAAGAAGGATGGGCAAAAACTTCGAAAAGATCAAAGCGAACAAAAATAAAACGGATAATACAATGGAAAAGCGAGAAGGGCACGTACTCCCCCAAGCTTAGGCTTTTGGCCCAAGTTGGTAGTAGCTAATGTCCCCAGGAGCCTCCTGCTCCAGGGTGGTACTGGTGAGTCCAAGGGTCGTATGAGGCTTCCGGTGCGTACACCGAAGTCCTCGGATCTTCCCACGAAGAAGGATCCGCGCTCTAAGCAGAGGAACATCCTTCACCAAACTGGGTGACGGTCTCCCCCTGGAAAGGTGGTAACTCACCATGCTCCTCCTCGTCGGGCACAACCCCCTCCATGGGGTTATGAAACTGATGCTGGACCACGAACTCATCGAACTGGATAGCATCAAAGGACCATCCGTTCCTGCGAGAAAAATCGAACAAAAGAGGTGCAGGTAGACGGATCTTGCATTCCGTGGTGGCTCCGAAACGCAAGATATAATCAAGGTTACCAAACTCGGAAGTCATGGTAACAAACTTATGCCTTTTCATAGCAGCAAGATCAAAACTTAAGTAAGAAAAAGGCTTATCATCAGGGTGTGGGGTACCATTAAGAGACTCTAGGATAAGTGTGGCATAAACGCCACCAAATAAATCTCCCTTGTTACCATTCATAGCAAGGCGTCGAGAAATTAAGGCACCCACATTATAATCAAACCTCCCTGAGAGGGCAGTTGCCAGGATAGCAATATCCGGCGCAGAAATGCTGCTCGTGTTGTCATGAGCTAACACCCCTCTAGCAATATAATACGCAAAATACATGAGGTGTGGGAATAAGATGCTGCAGATTTTTGACCGATGAATATCCCTTGTATCCATGCTACAGAGAGAGTTGAAGACGGTTCTCAGCTCGAAGGGCTGAGAGCTTATCTTCGCCGTCCGTCCAACGTTCGGCACACCTATTATTTCACAAAACTTTTCCAAAGGCATGGTCAAAAGATTATTGTAAATTTTAAACTCAACAGAACCAGTATCAAGGTTATATCTAAAACTGTTAATGAAACATGAGGTGAGTTTTTGATACTGAGCAACACGGCACGTTGCGAGCCGCGTCAGACCTGCATTAGCACAAAGATTATAGAACTCCTCCTTAATTCCTGCAGCTTCAAGGAATTCATTGCACGGGAAAGTCATTGCACGTGCTGGATTTGTGTCCTCCAACAACTCTAAGGGCACATGATCTTCGTTGTAGCTCACCCTAGCAGTCGAGGGTGAAGCTGCAGCTCTTGTTACTCGATCGGAGCGCTCGGGCCTTTTCTTCCCAAGCCACCCCTTTACTCTTCCTAGCAAACTCATTTCTGAAATTTTTGACAAATTACAAAAACAAGGATTTAAACAAAGTGAGTTAAGGCAAACTAATCAACCCACTTACCTAAGGCAAAAACTTGCATCAAAACTTGGAAAATAAACTTCTACACATGCAAGAAAGCTCATCTAAACAGCACCAAGAACTACTAAATACTCACAAATGAAGCCATCAACCAAAAATCTATTTGGAGGAGTGGAGGAGTTACATACCAGGGAGTATTTGCTCAAAATCTCAGCTCAAATGATGGGTTGTGGAGAGAGATCGAAAATCACCTCCAAGAACAGCAAGAACGCAAGTTCCAGGGTCAGAACTCGTGTTTTTGGAAAGAAAGAGAGAGAGAGGAAGAAGACTCACCTGGAGGTGGGACCTGTGGGCCCCAGGCGCCCTGTGGGCACGGCCAGGGGGCAGACCGCGCCAGATGGCCGCCTGGGCCACTGGTGGCCCCCCTGCTCAGCCCCAGGTACCTCTGGTTCACTCCCGGCATGGAAATTTTTATTTTTATTTTTCTGGAATTTTACTGAAAACTTCACTGTCGAAAATTTCTTGGAGTTCAAAAAGCTGCAAAACTTTCTGAAAACTTAAAGCAGTGATTAGTATTGTGAAGCTTGAAAAACACAAAAAATTGGTACAGCAAAGAGAATAAAAGCTAAAGCAAATGAAAACATAACAAGCTTAACTTTTTACCTATATAAAACAAGCTCACTAGTAAGGTTGATCAAGTCTTACCAACAAACCGGCGATATATAGAACAAGAAGTCTCACCTCTTATGAAGTGATCATTTCACCTTTACTTTAATGGACATTGTCCCCACCATAATGGTTTTGTATTTGTGGTGCACATGTAGTGGACAGTCCCGTTCTTCAATCTTCACGGTCTCAACATTCTCTATAGAGTTAAGGCCATGCCTCTTGTCGATCTTCTTTGGAAAATACACTGTGTGTTCTTTATCATCAACGTTGAAAGTGAAATTTCCTTTATTACAATCAATAATAGCACCTGCGGTGTTAAGAAAAGGTCTACCAAGAATAATGGACATGCTCCCATCCTCGGTCATGTCAAGCACAACAAAATCTGTAAGGATTAAACAGTTAGAAACTTCAACGGGAACATCCTCACAAATACCAATGGGGACAGTTGTTGATTTGTCAGCCATCTGAAGGGAGATATCTGTAGGGATTAGTTTCTTTAAAAAAAGCCTCTTGTAAAGAGAGAAAGGCATAACACTCACTCCTGCACCAAGATCACATAAAGCAGTTCTGACGTAATTATTCTTTATGGAGCAAGGAATGGTGGGTATACCTGGATCACCAAGCTTCTCAGGAATCTTACCACTGAAAGAGTAGTTAGCAAGCATAGTAGATATTGCCTCATTAGGAACTTTTATTTTATTTGTGACAATATCTTTCATATATTTCGAATAGGGAGGTAACTTAATAGCATCAGTCAAAGGGATTTGAAGAAAAAGAGGTTTCATCCATTCACAAAATTTATTATAGTGCTCTTCTTCCTTAGATTTGAGGGACTTACCTGGAAAGGGCATGGGTTTCTGTATCCATGGTTCTCTTTCCTTCCCATGTCTTCTTGCGATGAAGTCTTCTCTAGAGTACTTCTTGCGTTTATCAGGTGTTTCTTCTTCTCGAACTTTGGGTGGAGCATTCTTTTCACCATCCTTTTCAGGCTCAGCACCGTCTTCAGTCTCAGCATCGGAGGTAGATATGCTGTTAGGATCAAAAGCTGGCTTTTCACTTGTAATAGGATCATTGGGATTGTCAGCCTCCTTGTATTTCTTCTTATTCTTTTTCTTCTTCGGAGAGCTAACAGTCTCGCCTTCTTCTTGTACTTGAGAATCTTTCTCGATCCTCTTTGGATGCCCTTCAGGATAGAGTGGGTCCTGGGTGTGTGTTCCACCCCTAGTTTTGATGCCATAAGCTTGTATGTCCTGTTTGGCATTATTAGCAAGCAAATATTTTTGCACATTAGAAATGTGTTCAAGCTGAGTTTGAACCATATGAAAATGCTTAACAAGACATTTAACATCATTAACTGTTCTTTCTAGAACACCACACAAACTTTTGATAGCAAGAGAGTTATCATGCAACTGACTTTGTATCCTCCTATTAAAGTGGTCTTGCTTAATAATAAAATTATCAAGCTCATCTAAGCATTGGTCGGGAGGCTTACCTTTAGGGATGTCACTTTCAGTAAAGTCTAATAGAGAGTGTACCTCTACCAAGGGAGGGCGAGTAGTAGGCTCACACAACTTCTCAATAGGCGGTAAATTCTTCACGTCTTCGGCTTTAATACCTTTCTCCTTTATAGACTTCTTTGCTTCTTGCATATCTTCGGGGCTCAGAACAAGCATGCCCGTCTTTTCCGGTGGTAGAAGTGGTTCAGGAACGGACCAATCTTCATAGTTCTTGGCAATTTTGCACATTAATTCTTCTCCATCGCCCGGTGTTCTTTCCCTGAAAACACAACTAGCACAACTATCTAGGTAGGATATGGATTCATCGGTTAAACCTGCGTAAAATATATCAAGCAGTTCATTCTTCGGGACTCCATGTCCCGGCATAACCTTAAGTAAATCACAAAACCTCCCCCAAGCTTTAGGGAGGTGCTCATCCTGCAATTGTTTAAAGTTATAGATTCTTTGCAAAGCAGCATGTTGCATATGAGCTGGGAAATATTTATGAACAAAGAATTGGACTAAGTCCTGAGGACTCTTAATGGAACAATAGGGTAGTGCATCGTACCATGATTTAGCGTCTTCCTTCAAAGAAAAAGGAAAAAGCTTGGTCACATAGAAGTTTCGTATCTTCTCATCAGTAGTGAATATGTTACCAAGATCAGCGAGTTTGGTCAAGTGTGCTATAGCATCATCATTTTATCTGCCATAAAAGGGGTCAGCCTCGACTGTAGATATAAGTGAAAGATCAACAGAGAAATCATAATCAGGATCAATGATGCATATAGGGGATGTGGAAAATTTAGGATCAGGAATAACTTTGTTCTTCAGGGAGTGCTTTTTGAGCAGCTCCTTAACAACACCACGGTTAGAGTCGACACACTCTCTGATTTCCCTGCAAAAATCATCATGAAGAGTAACATAATCATCATCAAGGATTCTCTCCTTGAGTTCATCTAAGCACGGGTAACAAAAGGTTTTGCAGGTAGGAATATAGGTAGCAGGGGTCTCGGTCTTGGGTTCTGCTGCAGCCTTAGCAGTCTGAGTTTCAATATAGTAGCCAAGAAAATTAGTATCATCAAGAGTAGTGGAAGCATCATCAAAAGCATCGGACATAGTGACAGACTCAGTAGAAGCATCATGTTGTGGTCGTGAAGTAAACTTACTCATAACAGAAGGTGAATCAAGTGTAGCACTAGTGTTCAGAACAGTACCTTTTCTTGTACGGGATGGTAAGATCGGAACCTTGGGGTCTCCTTTCTTACCCATAGCGGACGATGTGCAGCAGGCAGGATACTTCAAGTAGACTTGTAAATATTGCTATGCTCCCCGGCAACGGCGCCAGAAAACGTTACTTGATGACCCACAACCGTAAGGGATCGAGATAGTCTTCGCGGGTAAGTTAACCCAATTTATTGATTCCACACACGGGGAGCCAAAGAGTATTTAAAAGCTTTGAAAGTAGAGTTTTCAATTCAAACGCACCTGAAATATACTTGCTTGCAAAAAAAGATAAGTGGTAATGGTAATATGATAGTGATGGTGACGACAGCAAAAGTAAACAGCAAAAGTAACAACTAATGACCAGCAGGATTGAAAACACTGTAGGCTAGGGAGATGGATGGTTGGGCGCTGCATGGATGAGGGTGAACATGTAATAGATTCTAACACGGGGCAAGGCACACAGAAAAGAAATGATCATCTAGGCAAATATCAAACACTATGCATGTATCCCGTAGGTAGTTGTGTGTACTTGCAATAAGAACTTGCACAACATCTTTTGTCCTACCATCCCGCTACGAACGGGGCCAAAGGGAACTTATGGAGATTAAGGTGCTCCTGTCAAAGAGCACCGGAACAAAGCAATAAACTCAATGGATACATGGAATCCTCAAATTATGGACCATCCCCTTTGGTGTCCCAAGCTGTCACCTTTGGGATCGCCGGTTCCGGACCATAATAGGTGCATACAACTCATAGATAGGATCAAGAACACAAATATATTCATGAAAACACATAGGGTTCAGATCTGAAAACATGGCACTCGGGCCCAAAGTGACAAGCATTAAGAGCAACAAGTTGAAGCAAAGAAGATAAACACCAATCTAGATGATAGGCAACATGCCCCCAACAATCTGATAAACTATTACATGATCTAACTCATCCAACCCCTACCATCCCCTTTGCCTACAGCAGGGAATTACTCACACATGTGAAGATAAGTCATGAAGGAGGGATGGATTGGTGATGGTTATGACGATGGCGACGATCTCCCCTCTCCGGAGGCCAAATCAGCCTCCAGATTAGCCCTCCCGAAGAAGAACAGAGGGTGGTGGCGGCTCCGCGACGGAAAATGGAAAAGCGACTTCTCCTCTGGGGTTTTCCCGTCACGAGAATAAATAGGAGTCGAGGTAGGGCACGAGAGGAGGTTGAAGCCTCCCAGGCGGCCGCCCGGCGCGGCCAGGGGTGGGGTCGCGCCAGCCAGGCGCCTGGGGGCCCTGTGGCCCCCATCTGGCCCCACTTCTGGCTGGTGGAAGCTTCTGGTGCGTGGATTTTCTGTGAATTTTCCCGGAATTTTCTGAGATACCTAAAAATCCATTTTCTTGCACACAATAAAACCATACAGGCAGCTCTGATGAAAACAGTGTTAGTCCGGGGTTAGTTTCGTCCAAATTCGTGCAAGAATGAGGGCAAAACAATAGCAAAAGTGTTTGGAAAAGTAGATACGTTTGAGACGTATCACCCCCTCGTCAGCATCGATGAGTTAGATTTGCATCGGGGATAGGGCTTTTGCATTCGCTTTTGGTTAAGTTACAACAAACATTCCATTCCCAGATGACGAAGTGGTGAAGAAACTACTGAGGTCTCTGGATGACTCATTTGAGTTTTTATCACTGATGATTCAAGAACGTCCTGACTTCAAGACTCTCGATCCTTCTGACATTCTCGAGCACCTGAATGATCATGAACTGAAGCTTTCTGAGAGACGAGACTTATACGGATCCACCCCAAAAGTCCACGCGCTAAAAGCTAAGGCACTAAAGGTCTCCTCTGCTGAATAGTCTGAGGCTGACTCTCTTGATCTTGAAACTCGGAATCGGGAATTGGCTCTCCTCACCAAAAAGTTCCAAAAATTCATGAAGAAGAATTGCTTCGGAAATTCCTCAAGATCTTCCTCAAGAAGAAAAAAAGATGATGACTTGATACATCCCAAACGTATCTATAATTTCCGCTTGCTCCATGCATGTTTTGGGTGTTATTGCTATGTGTTTGCTACACTTTCATATCTTTTTATAACATATTTTGGAACTAACCTATTAATGGTTGCAAGAGTGCACAAGTTCTTGTTTTTGTCCTTTATGTGTAGGATTATTTGGATAAAGGAAAAAGCACAAAAAGGAGCCTTGTAGTACTTGGACTATAACTCTCCCGAAATCTGTCCCCACCAGACAGGTTTTGAAGATCGCCTCGGAAACGCTAGAAGACAGGGTCAAACGGAAAAAACTTAAACCTACAAAGTTGTAGAGAGTTTTTTCCGTGGATCTAGGCATAAAATTTGGCCCAATCGGAGTTCGGATGCTCCCTGGAGCCCCGAAATGTAGAAGACCTAATCTGGATGACGGGAATCCGAGTCTATATAAAGAGAGGAAACCTAGGTCAAAGGGCACCATGAAATTTGCTCCCCCTTTGCAGCCGTCTTGAGGGGAAGATCAACCTCCACATCAGCACCATCTCCAAGGAATAATAAGGGGGCCAAGGGCCGCTGCCCCCAAGTGCCGTGGCCACCGCCGTGGCCGTGGGCGTCGCCGTTGCCGCCGTCGTATACTTCATATCCTCCGGGCTGCACCTCTTCATCAACAACTCTATCTCTCTCACCATGTACATGTGTGAGTAGTTCCTCCTCGGGGCTAAGGTTTCTACCACTAGCTATGTGGTCAATTCTCTATCCCATGATGTGATCTTCGTTGTGATCATAGGATATGTTAATCTAGGGTGATCCCATGATATTTCCCCTTCCTCTATGTATTGGATTGATGTACTGACTCGATCTTATCTAGTATAATCCCCGAGACCATGGTGACAACGGTCTATTGGACATGGGTTAGAAGAATATTTTCATGAGTGATTTCCTCTTTTGTGTGTTGATTGAAGATTGAGAGTCTCTTGGTGCTTGTCTTTGACTACCCTTGAGATATGTTGTGGTGATTGTGGAACTCTCTTTGGATGGCTGCGGTGACATTGGGCAATCCATAGATTGAGAACTACGAACTCTGAGGTGTGCTTTTGTAGCCCTACATAATTCTCGTCCTCTCTTGACCACAAAGGAATGACCTCCGAGTACGTCTCCATTGCATGTTTTATGGGAAATATCATGTGATTAGACTGTGTTAATGTTGTTGGGAGTTGACACTAGTGAAAGTATGAAGCCTAGGCCTTGTTTCCACCATTGTTACACCGTTTGTGCTCACTTTTGTCACATGTTTGCTTGCTTCAATTTTTATTACAGATTTATATACTTTGTTTTATCACACCTATCACTCATATTTTACCATCTCTTCGCCGAACTAGTGCACCTATACAACTCCTAGTTGTATTAGGTGTGTTGGGGACACAAGAGACTTCTTGTATCTTAATTGCAGGGTTGCTTGAGAGAGACCATCTTCAACCTCTACTTCCCTGAGTTCGATAAGCCTTAGGTCATCCACTTGAGGGAAATTGCTGGTGTCCTACAAACATCTGCGCTTGGAGGCCCAACATAGTGTACAAAAATAGAAGTGTGCGTAGACATCAAGCAATTTATGGCGCCGTTCTCGGGGAGGTAAGGCTTGAAGGTATATCTTTAGATCTTGTAATTAAATCTTTTCATTTCTTGTTTTTATTTTCACTAGTTAGGCTTATGGAAAACTGCACTCTTAGTTCGTGCTTGCGGAAGACCGCTTTACCACACCCGTGGTAGAGAAGTCTCCTCCACCTACTGATTGTACCCCGTTCAAAATACCAGTTGGGATAATTGAAATAATTAGGAATGATTGTTATGATGGGACAGTCAATCCTAGTATTCATTTGTTGAAACTTACAGAGCTTTGTGAGTTATTTAAGATTTCAGGTTTGACAAGAGATGTAGTCATGAGGAAATTATTTGCCTTGTCACTGAAAGGAAAAGCATTGGAATGGTATAGGCTACTAGATGATTCTCACTTGCTGGATTGGGAAGAGATCCAGTCTCTTTTTTACTCCAAGTTTTATCCTCTTCATAAAGTCCATGAGAATAGGTATTATGTTTATAATTTCTATCCTCATGACGGAGAGAGCATAGCTCAAGCTTGGGGGAGACTGGAAAATTTAATGCTAAAATGTCCTAACCATGGGTTCCCCAAAGATATAATTATTAAAAAAATTTATGCAAGGCTCTCTAGACAGGATAAAGACTTGCTCGATGTTTCCTCTATTGATTCTTTCACAAACGAAAAGATTGATGCTAAATGGGAACTCCTTGAAAGAATTCAACACAATACTAAATATTGGGAGATCGACAACGGTAAAGGGTCAGGTATAAATTATGAGTATGATTGCATTAAGTCCTTTCTTGAAACTTCAATTTTAATAAGCTTAGCTAAGTTTGGGCTTGACTCTCAACTCCTTGTTGATTTCCTCAAATATTTTGCTTCACATCTTAATATGCCTAAAGAGAATTGGATCAAGTATCATGATGTCACAACCCCAAGTTAGGTATGTGCTAGGATTAGCAAGTCACTTTGCATCATGTTAAAAATTTCAAAAGAAATCATTTGAAATCAAATTCAAATGCAAAATGGGAGAAGGAACCCCCCCAGATGAATAAATTCAAAAGGCCAGAAATAAATCTTCTCCAAAAATTCATGTTTGATTTTTGAAAAGTCTTATAAATGAGTGTGATCACATATCAAGTGATATGGGACCCACCCCATGCTCATGGATTTTTCAAATATTCAAACAGGACCTTGGAATTAATCAAAACCCCCTATTTGATTTAAAATTCAAATGTTTTGAATTTTAAAAAGTGCCAAACTTTACAAGTGGCTAGCCTAATATATTATGGGGCCATGTAAAAAGTTTTAACATTTAATTAAATGCCTAGCTATTTATTTAGCACAGCAAAACAAAAATACAGAAAAGAAAACAGTAAGAAATAAAGAAAAGAGACCTACCTGTGAAGGGGCCCAACTCATCCCCCAGCCTGGCCCAGCCAAGCCCACAGGGGCACATGCATCTTCAACCCCGGCCAGGCAGGCACGCAGGTCGCCGGCGAGCGCCGTGGGCGCGCCAGGCAGCTGCCTGCCTGCCCAGGGCTTATCCCCTCGCCTGGAGACGTCTGGGAGACGTCCCGATCCATTCACCCCCCTCCAGTGCTTCTTCCCCCTCCTCCCGTGCCGTGTTCGTCGCCGACAGGAAGCCCACCAGAGCGCACCGCGGTAGACGACGTGGCCACCATGGCCTAGAGCTCAAGCCAGCAAGTCCACCATGTTCGTCGTCCTCGACTTCATCTTCACGCAGAAGCTGGAGTCCTAATTCCTGCCCGAGCCGACGCCATCGTCTTCAACCTCCCGCTGGAACCGCGAGCTCGCCGTCCTCGATTCGCCGCCGTTGAAGCCTCCCCGCCTCTCCCGTTTACCTCGTCGTGCTCCCTGAGTTCTGGTGAGCGTTTCCCCTCAAGCCGCGGCACCCCTCCACTCCTCTAGCCTGATTCACCATGAACGCCGGAGTACAGAGCTCCGTGCTCGTCGTCGACGAGCCTGTACTATGCAATCGACCCCGCCACCTTGTCCTTTGTCACCGCCGTGCTCCCCTGGTTCGATCCCGCCTAGCCCCACCCCTTTTAGCGCCCCGTAGCCGAATCCACCTCGCAGCCGTGGCTTCGCCGCCGCAAAGCTCGACGCCGGTGAGCGTACAGAGCACCCCAGCACCCCCAGCTTGTTCCAATTGAAGCGCGACGACGAGGGCTTCAACCTGGTGGAAGCAGCGCACGATTTGGACCACGGGAACGCTGTCCCCGCAGACACCGCCGTCCCTGGACGTCGCCGGCGAATAGCCGCCAGCGAGGCTGACGTGTCCGGCGAGTTTAACCACTAATCCCCCCCCCCAGCAGTCACTGACATGTGGGCCTAGCCCCTAATTAACCCCCTCTGTTAAGCTTAAGCTTAATTAAAACGTTTCAATTAATTAAACAATCACTTACAGGTGGGACCCCCTGGTCAGAACCCCCCCTGACGCCACCATGACATCACAGTGACACAGTAATGCTTTTTTCATTTTAAAAGAAATCCAGAAAATCCAGAAAAGGAATTAAACTTTGGAAATTCATAACTAATTCAAATTAACTCCAAATTAAACATATAATATATGTGAAATTATCAGAAAAATGCAAGGATTCTGAATATGCACTTTGTTTTCATGTTTGACCATTTTAAAATGGGGGAACAGAAGCAAACATGCATATGGAATTCATTTTAATTCAAATTGGAGTTTGAATTTGCAATTCTTTTGCAATACACTCCATTTAAATGGAATTGCCTCACACATCAGAAGCATGTACATCAAGTTTCAACCTTCAACCATGTGTTTGTGCATTGTATTTATATTGCTTCCTTGTTTGTTGTTTGTCGAGTAGAAGTGGAACCGGAACAGGAGGCTGCCCCCTTCGTTGAATATCCCGAGACTGAACCTCGTCAGCAAGGCAAGCAAACCCCCATTGATCATGTCGATAAAATCCCACTTCCCTCTCATGTCTCGCTTATGTATTGTATAGGATGGTTACCATGCTACGTTTCTACCGCATAGATGAACCCATTCCTTTGCATGGCCTATCATTTGTCACAGTAGGAAGCAAACCACAATCCTAGCAAATGTAGGAGTTGGTTGATATCATGTGGCCCCTGCAATTGATACTTCTTATTGCATGCTTAGAGTGATACAATGTTGTTACTGCTATGTGAGTCGGGATGGTAGTGATCATATTGATGATGGTGGAAATGTGTTGGTGAATCTACCCTAATACAAGGTGAACGATGAGAGGTTGTGTAGGAGTACACAGTGGGTTGTCTCGTTGAACACCGCCCTAAGTCCGAGTTCTTGTGTGGTAATCAAGGATGAAGAGTACAACCACACTTTGGGCTCACTGGCCCCTCTCAACCTATTAACTCATCCCTTTCGATGTCCAGATGTCGCAGTAGTTCGGAGTTCTGGTAGGTTTGTGGCCTGGCTGCTAAGTGAGAGAACGGCTCAACCGAGACCGGCTTATGCACCACGCACACATCATCTGGGTCCACTTCGGTAAACCGGCCGGGTTCACGATAGTGGTAGCCAACCGAGGTAGGCGGCTTTCTTGGACTAGATCGGCTATGAGGTAACAGTTGCGGTGAGCATCCTCGCTGACACCCCTTGAATGGTGTCGAGATCAAAGGCGGTAACTGATGGTCATGTGTGTGTAGCGATACACCCCTGCAGGGTTAACAAAACTATTCGAATAGACGCGTGCACGATAAGGGACTACTTGGAAAGCTGTGCCTGATTATTAGTCAACTTGAACTGGATACTTATAAAACTTGCCAAGATAAGCGTGAGTGCTATGGCGTGCTTTCTCATGGGGAAGTCGAGGAAGGCACCATAGTGGTGTAATTGGTTGAAGAGATGTAGTGGACTCGTGTACGCTTCTTACCTCAAGTCTGGTACACGTAGTTCAGGACTAGCCAAGTCAAAGCTGGCAATTCTGCATTTGAACCCCACCTCCCTTTGCCTTGATACATGTGCATGAGTAGTATAGTTCCAACGTAAGTCTTGCTGAGTACGACTTTGTACTAATGTTTGCTTATTCTATGTTTTAGATGAACCCACTGACCCCGAAGGTGGATTATTCCTCGAGCTCGACGACTGAAGACCAAGCTAGTGTAGTCCCAGTCAGCAGACTGGTTCCCTCGTGGAGGGCTTTGTGTTTAAATAAGGCTTCTTAAGCCATTTGTTAAGTTTTTCTGTACTCGGACCTACTCTGCTTCCGCTTGTTTGTTGTAATGTTGGATCACAGACTTGTGATCTCTGTGTGCACTCTGTGAGAGTTATCAATAAAATGTATACTTTGTTGAGAATTGCAATGATACATGTTGTTCATACAAGGCATGTGTGCTACGTGTATGTTTATAACATGCATTTCTTCGTATGGGTTTTCGAGACCTTAGTTGTGATCTAGCTGGCGGTCTTTTATACACCAAGTGGCCCTTAGATGTGCGCAACTTGGGGCATCGCGATGCGATTGTTCGAGACTCTGTCTCGTGCACACTTTGTTGTATGATCGAGCCCATCCTAGACCCCGACTAAGTGATCGGGCTGGAGTAAGTCTATGTAAGAGTTATGAGATAGTCGATAGTATGGTTGAGGCGACTTATCTGTGAATATGGGAGTTCATCACCCATATCATTTAGACTTGTGTGCGGAAGATGAGGAGCCATCTCAGTTGATCATCCGGCCTGGATGGGATGCCCCTCACGTACGATGCTTTCCGAGAACATTCTGTGCTTGGCCTTGTCTGCTTAGACAAGTGGGTACGGTTCTCGGCTCTCCATATGACTATGTCGTAGCGGGACTTGCATACGCTAACCCCGGGTCCCGATGGACTTGGTATCAGAGCAGGACTGACTGTAGGATTATCAGCCTTGGCCGAAGTTGAGTCTAGTTTGCTATAGTTATATAGTTACTCTGGGTATATAAGGGAACAACGTAAGGCTTCTTTTTTCTCCTTACCCTCATCGTTCTGAGTTCGGAGTCACCCTCATCTTATTCTACGGGAAGATAGGACTAGGCTCATCTATGTCTTACTAGAACATCTCGTTGTTTGCTTCCTTGTAGCCGTAGGAAGGTTGTGTTCGGTTTACTAGAGTTGTTGTGCTTCCTGTTTTCTTACATCGTATGTAAGTGTTGTTTTCATGTTGTAAGAAATTGTCATTTCTTGAAATTACAGCCGTTATGCTTCCCGAGTCATTCCAAGTTTCTTCATAATCTGATGCATTTGCAAACTCCTTCTTTCTGTTTCAGAGGGCGGATCTTCCCCCTCGGCAGATTGTTCGTCTGACTAGGTGCCTCGATGTGCCTGGGCATCCAGCCATGCTCACCGAGATGATGTCCTTCATTGGCTATCGATGGTATCCTGATTACACCGTTGAGGAGAAGTTCCTTGACTTCAACCAGACTCAGTTCCACTGCACTGTCAGAATTTACCCACACCACATTGGAGTCTCTCAGCCTGTCCTTTTTGGACATGGCATTGGTGTCACCGAGAACATGGTTGTGCAGGATGCTGCATACTCATGTATTACCCTGCTGAGAGAGGAGCATGCACTGCTTGCAGGATCACCTTTCCGCTATATCCCTGCTGCACTTCCAGGAGAAGAGGGATATTACACCCGGATTGTACACAAATCACTCCCTGGAGGATATTTTTCTTCAGATCACTTCTCGGCACGCTTGTGATAGAGATCGTGATGCACGTGCCCTTCGTTTGAGCTTCACGCCACCCGTGTCCGTCTGTATCGAGCACTTACACTCCTGGCTCCTTTTGTGAGTGTTGGATTAGTGGAGTATGGTGCAATCTACCCAGCCAGGACATAGATGCCTTCTCGAGTTGCTTGGCCCGAGATTGGAGGCATTTTTCCACCCCGTGGTCCTATGCTTCCACCCTACGCTGGACCTAGGCCCCATCCTTGCCCAAATGGATATCAGGGTCCACAGGCCTCCGTGTTTTCCGATGGTCACCTTCAGCTACCGGGTTACACATGGTAGCTTTTACGAGGACTACTATGGAGATGGAGATGAGTGAGACCGACTGTGGTCTTACTTTAGTGGGGATGTAGTAGTATCTTTAGTATATTCTACGCAAGGTGTTCTAAGTTCCAGAGGCTTAGATAAATAATGTATAGGAAGTCAGAGTGCCTCTGAAGGATGTATCATCTTCATCACGTTGTATTAGCTTGACGCTTGTACTAAAACGATGTATGGTTTGTATGACAGCTTGCGAATATATGGCTTGTATGCTTTTATCACCATGTTGTCAAGATGATTACTTCCTTTGCTCTGTGATTCTTCCAGTACCTTCAATACCTTGTTTAGACTCTTCCAATCAACTCTGTTTGACTTTGGTTTTCACCTTCAGGATGTCTCAAGGAACCCGTGGCCAGCTTGGTCGTGCCCATGGTCGTGGGAATGATCTGGAGGAAGGCAATCTTCCACCCCCACCCACGATGGCTTAGGTTCTGATGGAGGTTGAGAGGAACCGCCGAGACTCTCACCAGGTTCTGGAGGTCATTGCCCGCAACACCACTCAGCAGCGCAACGAGTTGGTGTCTTTGAATGACTGCATCCGGCTTCATCCCCGGTTTTCAGCTACTCCACCGAGCCCCTTGACGCCGATGACTGGCTTCGCAGCATTGAGAGGAAGCTTCAGGCAGGCCATGTTGCAGATGGCGACAGGGTCAGCTATGCCACCTATCACCTTGAGGGTGCAGCTAGCTCTTGGTGGGAGAATTTCCTGAACATGCGTCCCGTTGGACCGCCCACAACCTTAAATGAGTTCTGCACCTCATTCCGTGAGCACCACATTCCAAAGGGTCTTATGGACCGCAAGCGTGAGGAGTTCTGCAACCTCACCCAAGGCAGAAGGACTGTTGACGAGTTTAGTCGTGAGTTCAACCGACTTGCTCGTTATGCTACTGAAGAGGTCTCCACCGACGCTAAGAAGCAAGAGAGGTTCCGCTGTGGACTCAATTCTGGACTCCGTCGTGAGCTCAACCTACATGACTTTGCCACCTTCCAGGTCCTTGTCAACAAGGCCATCAAGGCAGAGGACATGAACAGCCCCAATGACTTCCGCAAACACCCTAGAGATGATGGTTCATCCAGTTCAGGCTCTCAGAAGCGCAAGATCTGGATCCCCAACAGCATGTTTCGCCAGAACAACCCATCGAGGTCATCCTATGTGGCGCCTCGTCCACCAGCTTCGTTCCACCCAGCTCCACCGAACAACCCAGCTCCACGCACTGTCTTTGGAGCCTGCTACAAGTGTGGTCAGGCAGGCCACTACTCCCGCGAGTGTCCCCAGAACCAGCTCCAGAATCAGAATGCTCCACCCGTGCTGGAGGTAACAACAATGGTCGTGGCAAGCCACCCCCGAAGGTCTACACCACCAAACCCGCTCCTCCGGCCACATGTGGACGTGTGAATCAGATTGTCGCCGAAGAGAGTGACGACACCACTGACGTCATTCTTGGTACGCTCCCAGTCAATTATGTTCCTACTTCCGTTCTTTTCGACCCAGGAGCATCTCACTCATTCATGTCGGAAAGTTATGCACTTCGTCATGAGTTATCTTTTTTTGAATTGTCCACCCCAATGATTATTCAAACTCCAGGGTCAAGATGGCAAACTAATAGAGTAAGCCATGGTAATCAAATTGCAATTGAGGGTTTAGTATTCCTTGCTTCACTCATAGCCCTCAAGTCTTCAGACATCGATGTAATCCTTGGCATGGATTGGCTATCAAGGCAGAATGCCTACCTTGATTGCAAAGGCAAATCAGTGAAACTAACCCACCCTTCAGGCAAGATAGTCAACTACACCTCACCCAGAACAAGAACCGAGGTGCATTCTTTGAATGTACTTCCCCTTCCCGAACTTGAAGATATTCCGGTGGTTCGTGACTTTCCGGATGTCTTTCCTGAAGAGCTGCCGGGCATGCCACCCGACAGATGTGTAGAGTTCATAGTGGATCTGATGCCAGGAACCGCACCAATTTCCAGACGCCCATACAAAATGGCCCCACGTGAGTTAGCTGAGCTTAAAATCCAACTTGAAGCTTTGTTGGAAAAAGGCTTCATCCGCCCTAGCTCATCGCCATGGGGTTGCCCCGTTCTGTTCGTAACGAAGAAAGATGGAACAGAAAGGGTGCGAATAGACTATCACCCGCTAAATCTAGCGACGATAAAGAACAAGTACCCACTGCCTAGGATCAATGATCTTTATGATCAACTTGCTGGATCCTCTGTCTTCTCCAAGATGGATTTGAGATTAGGATATCATCAAATCAAAATCCGAAACGAGGACATTCCCAAAACGGCTTTTACTACTCGTTATGGTCTTTACGAGTACATCGTCATGTCCTAACCAATGCCCCCGCCACTTTCTCACGCATGATGAATTCGATCTTCATGGAGTACTTAGATAAATTTGTTGTAGTTTATCTTGATGACATTCTCATCTACTCAAAGAACGAAGAAGAACATGACGAACATCTAAGGCTGGTATTGATGAAACTTAGAGAGCACCGCCTTTATGCCAAGTTCTCCAAGTGTGAATTTTGGCTACCAGAAGTGATCTACTTAGGCCACGTGATTTCTGCAAAAGGCATTGCTGTGAATCCCGAGAGAGTTCAGGCCGTCCTTGACTGGACTCCACCTGAATCGGTTAAGCAAGTTAGGATTTTTCTTGGCCTAGCCAGTTATTGCCGTCGCTTCGTCGAGAACTTTTCTAAAGTTGCAAAGCCTCTAACTGAACTCCTCAAGAAAGATAAGAAATTCCTATGGACTCCCAAGTGCGAGGAAAGCTTTCAAGAGCTAAAAAGAAGATTGACTTCTGCACCCGTACTTGCGCCTCCAGACACCAAAAAGGATTTCGAGATCTTTTGTGACGCATCACGGCAAGGGTTAGGATGCATACTTATGCAAGATAGACATGTGGTAGCTTATGCTTCACGCCAGTTGCGTCCACATGAAGAGAACTATCCTACCCATGATCTTGAACTCGCTGTCGTAGTTCATGCCCTGACAACTTGGCGACATTACCTCCTTGGTAATCGTTGTGAGATCTATTCCGACCACCAAAGCCTCAAATACATATTCACCCAGCCAGATCTTAATCTCAGGCAAAGACGCTGGATTGAGTTGATAAAAGATTACGACGTTGGAATTTATTACACCCCAGGCAAAGCCAATGTCATGGTTGATGCACTAAGTCGTAAGTCGTATTGTAACAACCTCATGTTACAACAGCATCAACCACTTCTTCATGAGGAATTTTGCAAACTCAATCTTGAGATTGTTCCTCATGGCTATCTTTCTACCTTGGTGGCGAAACCAACTCTTGAGGATCAAATAATAGTTGCCCAAAGGCGTGCACGAGGTGTTCGCCGGATCAAGGAGAACATTGCTAGCGGAGTTGCTAAATGTTTCTCCACGGATAGTAAAGGAACGGTATTCTTTGGAAATCGTTTGGTAGTACCTAAGAATAGGGAACTAAGGCAACTCATCCTCAAAGAAGCCCATGACACACCCCTCTCGATTCATCCCGGTAGCACAAAGATGTACCGAGATCTACGCCAGAGATTTTGGTGGACTAGGATGAAGAGAGACATTGCTCGATTTGTTGCCGAATGTGATGTTTGTCGCCGCATTAAGGAAGAACATCAAAGACTTGCTGGTACACTTCAACCTTTGCCTATTCTAGAGTGGAAATGGGACAAATTCGGTATGGACTTCATCACCGGCTTTCCAAAACCCAGAAAGGAAACGATGCCATCTTCGTTGTCATAGATAGTCTTTCCAAAGTTGCTCAGTTCCTTTCCGTTCGCGAGTCTATAACTGCTAGCCAGTTAGCGGACTTATACGTCTCTAGAATTGTGTCTCTTCATGGTGTTCCTTTGGAAATCAATTCTGATCGTGGTAGCCTTTTCACCTCGAGATTCTGGGGAAGCTTTCAGAATGCTATGGGAACTCATCTCTCCTTTAGTACATCTTTCCATCCGCAGTCTAGCGGTCAAGTCGAAAGGGTTAACCAAATTCTGGAAGACATGCTCAGAGCTTGTGTTATCTCTTTCGGAAAGAATTGGGAGAAGTCTCTTCCATTCGCCGAATTTGCTTATAACAATAGTTTCCAATCTAGTCTGAACATGGCTCCTTTTGAACTCCTATATGGACGAAGATGTCGAACACCCCTAAACTGGTCAGAAACCGGTGAAAGACAATTCTTTGGACCGGATATGATCAAGGAAGCAGATGAGCAAGTTCGCATTGTTCGTGATCATTTGAAAGCAGCCCAGTCTCGTCGGAAAATCTACTATGATCATCATCATAGGCAAGAAAGCTACAATCTGGATGAGAAGGCTTACCTTCGGGTTACTACTCTAAAGTGAACCCAACGATTCGGTATCAAAGGCAAGTTGGCCCCACGTTACATCGGACCTTTCCGCATTCTTGCTAAAAGTGGAGAAGTTGCCTACCAACTTGAACTACCCCCGCACCTTTCTCGAGTACATGATGTATTCCATGTGTCACAACTCAGGCGTTGCTTCAAGGACCCCATCCGCGAAGTCAACCATGAAACGCTTGATCTCCAAGATGACCTTTCTTATCGAGAATATCCCGTTCGTATTCTTGATTCCGTAGAGCGTGTCACTCGTCGTCAGAAGATTAAGTTTCTGAAAGTGCAATGGTCACACCACTCTGAGAGAGAAGCCACGTGGGAAAGAGAAGAACGTCTCCGTACCGAGTACCCATCCTTCCTCCCGCAGCCTTCTGAATCTCGGGACGAGATTCTTTTGTGTGGGGGCGAGTTGTCACAACCCCAAGTTAGGTATGTGCTAGGATTAGCAAGTCACTTTGCATCATGTTAAAAATTTCAAAAGAAATCATTTGAAATCAAATTCAAATGCAAAATGGGAGAAGGAACCCCCCCCAGATGAATTAATTCAAAAGGCCAGAAATAAATCTTCTCCAAAAATTCATGTTTGAATTTTGAAAAGTCTTATAAATGAGTGTTGATCACATATCAAGTGATATGGGACCCACCCCATGCTCATGGATTTTTCAAATATTCAAACATGACCTTGGAATTAATCAAAAACCCCTATTTGATTTAAAATTCAAATGTTTTGAATTTTAAAAAGTGCCAAACTTTACAACTGGCTAGCCTAATATATTATGAGGCTATGTAAAAAAGTTTTAGCATTTAATAAAATGCCTAGCTATTTATTTAGCATAGCAAAACAAAAATACAGAAAAGAAAACAGAAAGAAATAAAGAAAAGAGGCCTACCTGTGAAGGGGCCCAACTCATCCCCTAGCCTGGCCCAGCCCAGCCCACAGGGGCACATGCGTCTTCAACCCCGGCCAGGCAGGCACGCAGGTCGCCGACGAGCGCCGTGGGCGCGCCAGGCAACTGCCTGCCTGCCCAGGGCTTATCCCCCTCGCCTGAGACGTCTGGGAGACGTCCCGATCCATTCCCCCCCCTCCAGTGCTTCTTCCCCCTCCTCCCGTTCCGTGTTCGTCGCCGACAGGAAGCCCACCGGAGCGCACCGCCGTGGACGACGTGGCCACCATGGCCTAGAGCTCAAGCCAGCAAGTCCACCGTGTTCGTCGTCCTCGACTTCGTCTTCAAGCAGAAGCTGGAGCCCTAATTCCTCCCCGAGCCGACGCAATCGTCTTCAACCTCCCGCTGGAACCGCGAGCTCGCCGTCCTCGATTCGCCGCCGTTGAAGCCTCCCCGCCTCTCCCGTTTACCTCGTTGTGCTCCCTGAGTTCTGGTGAGCGTTTCCCCTCAAGCCGTGGCACCCCTCCCCTCCTCTAGCCTGATTCGCCATGAACGCCGGAGTACAGAGCCGCCGTGCTCGTCGTCGACGAGCCTACGCTATGCAATCGACCCCGACACCTTGTCCTTTGTCACCGGCGTGCTCCCCTGGTTCGATCCTGCCTAGCCCCTACCCTTTTAGTGCCCCGTAGCCGAATCCACCTCGCAGCCGTGGCTTCGCCGCCGCAAAGCTCGACGCCGGTGAGCGTACAGAGCACCCCAGCACCCCCAGCTTGTTCCAATTGAAGCGAGACGACGAGGGCTTCAACCTGGTGGAAGCAGCGCTCGATTTGGACCACGGGAACGTTGTTCCCCCGGACACCGTCGTCCTTGTACGTCGCCGGCGACTAGCCGCCGACGAGGCTGACGTGTCCGGCGAGTTTAACCACTAATCCCCCCCCCCCAGCAGTCACTGACATGTGGGCCCAGCCCCTAATTAACCCCCTTTGTTAAGCTTAAGCTTAATTAAAACGTTTCAATTAATTAAACAGTCACATACAGGTGGGACCCCCTAGTCAGAACCCCCCCTGACGCCAGCATGACATCACAGTGACGCAGTAATGCTTTTTCATTTTAAAAGAATTCCAGAAAATTAATTAAACTTTGGAAATTCATAACTAATTCATTTTAACTCCAAATTAAACATATAATATATGTAAAATTATCAGAAAAATGAAAGGATTCTGAATATGCACTTTGTTTTCATGTTTGACCATTTTAAAATGGTGGAACAGAAACAAACATGCATATGGAATTCATTTTAATTCAAATTGGAGTTTGAATTTGCAATTCTTTTGCAATACACTCCATTTAAATGGAATTGCCTCACACATCAGAAGCATGCACATAAAGTGTCAACCTTCAACCATGTGTTTGTGCATTGTATTTATATTTCTTCCTTGTTTGTTGTTTGCCGAGTAGAAGTGGACCCGGAACAGGAGGCTGCCCCCTTCGTTGAAGATCCCGAGACTGAACCTCGTCAGCAAGGCAAGAAAATCCCCATTGATCATGTCGATAAAATCCCACTTCCCTCTCATGTCTCGCTTATGCATTGTATAGGATGGTTACCATGCTACGTTTCTACCGCATAGATGAACCCATTCCTTTGCATGACCTATCATTTATCACAGTAGTAAGCAAACCACAATCCTAGCAAATGTAGGAGTTGGTTGATATCATGTGGCCCCTGCAATTGTTACTGCTTATTGCATGCTTAGAGTGATACAATGTTGTTGCTGTTATGTGACTCGGGATGGTAGTGATCATGTTGATGATGGTGGAAATGTGTTGGTGAATCTACCCTAATACAAGATGAACGATGAGAGGATGTGTAGGTGTCAGAACCCTCTGTTAGGTAATGTTCTAGGATCAAGTAACCTTGCATCATGTCAAATTTTCAAAGGAAATCAACTTCAAAATCCAATTGGGAGAAGGAACCCCCCCAGATGAATTAATTCAAAAGGCCAGATAAAAATCTTCTCCAAAAATTCATGTTAGATTTTTGAAAAGTCTTATAAATGAGTGTGATCACATATCAAGTGATGTGGGACCCATCCCATGCTCATAGATTTTTCAAATAATCAAACAATGCCTTGGAATTAAAGAAATACCCCTATTTGATTTAAGATTCAAATTAATTGAATTTTAAAAATGTTGAAAATTTATGAGTGGCTAGTCTATATTGTTATGAGGCCACATAAAAAATTTCAGCATTTAATAAAATGTTTAGCTATTTTATTTTGCTAAACAGAACAAATGTCAGAAAAGAGAAATAGAAAAGAAATCAGAAATCCTTACCTGGCGCCCAGGCGAAGCCGGCCCACCCCATCCCAGCCGGCCCACAGGGGCAGCGGGGTCTTCTTCCCCCTCCCGCGCCTCCAAGCTGCATGGTGGAATGCCACCGAGCTAGCCGGGGACGACACGTCGTCATCGAGGAGCTTCCAGGCCCCCCGTGGCCTCTTCTCGCACCTGGACGCGCCCTGGAGACGCCGTGAGCTCATTCCCCCCTCCCCAGTGCCTATCCTCCTCTCTCTCGCTGAGCCCCGAGAAGAACAGGACGCCGCCGTCGCCATAGCTTGAAGCCCGCGTGGCCAACGACGTCCCCGAGCTGCGCCATGCTGTCCATCCTCCTCGCCATCCTCGACTTCGACTCCGTGCAGAAGGAATCGAGCTCGGACGCTCTGTAGCCGCCGGAATCTTCTCCACGTTGCCGCCGGACCCGCAAGCCAACTCCGGCGAATTCGTCGTCGTTGAAGCCTCTCCGTCTCCACCGCCTGCGCCGTTGCGTTCACCACCTCCTGGTGAGCAGAATCCCTAATCTTGCGGCCCCTCAATCCCCCCTAGACGATTCCTCCATGGACGCAGGAGCTCGTCGTCGCCATGGTCGTCGTCCTCCTCGCTCCAGTGCTCATCGTGAACCCCCAGTGCGTGCGTTTGGCTCCTGAACATTCCAGCGTTCGAACGCGCCCCGATTCGCCTCAAGTCTTGCACTACAACGTCGACTACGACCTCGCCGTGGTTCTGTCGCCGCCAAGGACGTCGCCGTCGTCGCTCCCGACCACCCCGCGACCCCCTGTTGCCTCCAGAAGACGCGGACGACCTCCAGGAGCAAGCCGGTGCCCTCCGTTTCCCCTCCCGTGGCCGGATTCGTCCTCCCCGTGCAGCGCCGCCGCGGTCCAGTCGCCGGCGTTTAGCCGCCGGCGTGTCAGCTCTAACCCCCCCCCCCCCCCTGTTAAGCACCTAGTTAGTGACCCCTGGGTCACTGACCAGTGGGCCCAGTGGCTTAATTAAGCCACTGGATTAACTTAACACACGGGTTAATTAACCCAGTCACTGACAAGGTGACCCCACATGTCAGCCCCCCCCCTGACGTCAGCACCTGCGCAGTAAATCATTTAAATGAATTTCCAGAGATTATTTGAATTAAAAGAATTCCAGAAATTCCAAAAAATACCCCAAACTTTGGAAATTCATAGAAAATTCATATTAACTCCAAATTGGACAAATAATATATGAAAAATGATCAAGAGAAAATTATCTTTCCAAATATGCAACTTTCAACTCTGTTTGAGTTGAATTTAAAATGTGATCAGTAGCATTTGCTATTTGATTTAAATGGAATTAAATCAAATTCAAATCAAATATTTTTGCAACTTGAACCATGGCAACATGCTACATTTCAATCACACATCAGAGGCATATCATACACATTTGAAGATGATTCAAAATGATCAAACCATGTCATATACAACATGGTTAATTTGAATTCAAATGTGGAGTTTGAATTTGCATTTCAAATGCAATATACTCCACTTAAATGGAATTGCCTCACACATCAAAACTTATACTTCAAGTTTCAACATTCTTTCATGTGCTTGAGCATTGCATTCATATTGATTTCTACTTCGTGCTTTGTTTGTCGAATAGAGGTGGAACCGGAGCAAGAGGTTGCAACCTTCGTTGAAGACCCCGAACCCGAACCTCGTCAGCAAGGCAAGCAAACCCCCATTGATCATGTCGATAAAATCCCACTTCCCTCTCATGTCTCGCTTATGCATTGTTTAGGATGATCACCATGATTCGTTTCTACCGCTTAGATGAACCCATTCCTTTGCATGACCTATCATTTTGTCACAGTAGTAAGCAAACCACAATCCTAGCAAATGTAGGAGTTGTTTGATATCATGTGGCCCCTGCAAATGTTTATCGCTTATTGCATGCTTAGTATGATACCATGTTGTTACTATGATGTGAGTCGGGATAGGAATGATCATGTTGATGATGGTAGAAAAGTGTTGGTGAATCGACCCTAATACAAGGTGAACGATGAGAGGCTGTGTAGGAGTACACGGTGGGTTGTCTCGTTGAACACCGCCCTAGTACGAGTTCTTGTGTGGTGATCCAAGATGAAGAGTACAACCACACATTGGGCTCACTGACCCCTCTCAACTTACTAACTCATCCCTTTCGATGTCCAGATGTCGCAATAGTTCGGAGTTCTGGTAGGTCTGTGGCCTGGATGCTAAGTGAGAGAACGGCTCATCCGAGACCGGCTTATGCACCACGCACACATCACTTGGGTCCACTTCGGTAAACCGGCCGGGTTCACGATAGTGGTAACCAACCCAAGTAGGCGGCTTTCTCGGACTAGATCGGCTATGAGGTAACAGTTGGGGTGAGCATCCTCGCTGGCACCCCTTGAATGGTGTCGAGATCAAAGGCGGTAAATGATGGTCATGTGTGTGTAGCGGTACACCCTTGCAAGGTTAACAAAATTATTCGAATAGCCGCGTCCGCGGTTATGGACTGCTTGGAAAGCTTAGCTTGATTATTAGATAACTTGAACCGGATACTTCTAAAACACACCAAGATAAGTGTGAGTGCTATGGCGTGCTTCCTCGTGGGGAAGTCGAGGAAGGCACCATAGTGGTGTATTGGTTGGAGAAAGTAGTGGACTTGTTACGCCCCGGCCACAGCCACCGGTTCCCGGCGTACGCCTGGCGGGATCTAGACTGTCCCCACAGACCAACACTACTCTTTACTGCGCACTTTGTCGTCACTCGTGCGCACCTGGGAACTACTTCCCAGTCGGTCACCCATCCTCAAATTGCTCCAAGCCAAGAACGCTTAACTTTGGAGTTCTTTGAAGACGTGCTTCCGGAAAAGAAGGTGCACCTTGTTGATATGAGTAGTCTATCATTCCTATTAAGCCAGGATGTCACATACACCCCCACTCAAAGGAACCGATGTCCTCATCGGCCCACAGGAACGTTCCCCCTTGGCACACGTCTGTGTGTCCAGTGCCGACACATGTCCCACATGTTCGCGCAACTGACCCACACACGCCCGTGTAACCGCGAGGGTCGGCTCTGATACCATTTGTTACGCCCCAGCCATAGCCACCGGTTCCCGGCGTACGCCTGGCGGGATCTAGACTGTCCCCACAGACCAACACTAGTCTTTACTGCGCACTTTGTCCTCACTCGTGCGCACCTGGGAACTACTTCCCAGTCGGTCACCCATCCTCAAATTGCTCCAAGCCAAGAACGCTTAACTTTGGAGTTCTTTGAAGACGTGCTTCCGGAAAAGAAGGTGCACCTTGTTGATATGAGTAGTCTATCATTCCTATTAAGCCAGGATGTCACAGGACTCGTGTACGCATTCTTACCTCAAAGTCTGGTATTCGTAGTTCAGGATTAGCCAAGTCAAAGCTGGCACTTCTGCAAATGAACCCCACCTCCCTTTACCTTGATACATATGCATGAGTAGTATAGCTCCTATGTAAGTCTTGCTGAGTACGACTTTGTACTCACGTTTGCTTAATCTATGTTTTAGATGATACCACCGACCCCGAAGGTGGCTTCTTCATCGAGCTGGACGACTGAAGATCAAACTAGTCTAGTCCCAGTCAGACGACTGGTTCCCTCGTGGAGGGCTTTGTGTTTAAATAAGGCTTCTTAAGCCATTTGTTAAACTTGTCTGTACTCAGACATAATTTGCTTCCGTTTGTAATGTAATGTTGGATCACATGTATGTGATCTCTGTGTGCACTCTATAAGAGTTATCAATAAATATGTACACTTTGTAGAGAATTGCAATGGTACCTACTGTTCATACAAGGCATGTATGTTGCGTGTATGTTTATAACATGCATGTCTTTGTATGGGTTTTCGAGACCTTAGTTGTGTTCTGGCTGGCGGTCTTTCATACACCAAGTGGCCCTTAGATGTGCGCAGCTTGGGGCATCGCGATGCGATTGTTCGAGACTCCGTATCGTGCACACTTTGTGGTATGATCGAGCCCGCCCTAGACCCCGACTAAGTGATCGGGCTGGAGTAAGTCTATGTAAGAGTTTTGAGATAGTCGATAGTATGGTTGAGGCGACTTGTCTTTGAATATGGGAGTTCACCACCCATATCATTAGAATTGTGTGCGGACGATGAGGACCCATCTCAGTTGATCATCTGGCCTGGATGGGATGCCCCTCACGTACGATGCTTTCCGAGAATGTTCAGTGCTTGGCCTTGTCTGCTTAGACAAGTGGGTGCGGTTCTCGGCTCTCCATATGACTATGTCTTAACTGGACTTGCATACGCTAACCCCGGGTCCCGACAGACTTGGTATCAGAGCAGGACTGACTGTAGGACTAGTAGCCTTGGCCGAAGTTGAGTCTAGCTTGCTATATTTATATAGTTACTCTGGGTATATAAGGGAACAACGTAAGGCTTCTTTTTTCTCCTTACCCCCTTCGTTCTGAGTTCTGAGTCACCCTCATCTTGTTCTACGGGAAGATAGGACTAGGCTCTCCTCTGTCTGATTAGAACATCTCGTTGTTTGCTTCCTTATAGCCGTAGGAAAGTTGTGATCGGTTTGTTAGAGTGGCTATGCTACCTGTTTTATTACATCGTATGTAAGTGTTGTTTCCATGTTGGAAGAAATTTTCATTTCTTACAATTACAGCCGTTATGCTGTCCGAGTCATTCCAGGTTTATCTCATAATCTGATGCATTTGCAAACTCCTTTCTGTTTCAGATGGAAGATCTTCCCCCTCGGAAGATTGTTCGTTTGACCAGGTGCCTCGGTGTGCGTGGCCATCCCGCCACGTTGATCGAGATGATGTCCTATGTGGGATATCGGTGGTACCCTGAGTACACCGTCGAGGAGCAGTTTCACGACTTCAACCAGACGCAGTTCCACTGCATTGTCAGGATATACCCGCACCACGTTGGAGTCACCCAGCCTATCCACTTTGTACATGGCATTGGCGTTACCGAGAACATGGCCGTGCAGGATGCTGCATATTCATGTATCACACTGCTGAGAGAGGAGCACACTTTGCTGAGAGAGACCTCTTTCCGCTATATCCCTGTTGCACTTCCAGGAGAAGAGGGATATTACACCGGACTCTACTCAGATCACTCTGCAGAGGATCCCGCACTTCAGATGACTGCTAGGTTTGCTAGTGACAGAGATCGTGATTGACGCGCTCTCCGTTTTGAGCTCCACGCTACTCGTGTTCGTCTGTATCGAGCACTGACGCTCTTGGCACCCTTTGTGAGCGTGGGATCAGTTGAGTTTGATGCGATCTATCCAGTGAGGACTCAGATGCCTTCTCGACTTGCTTGGCCCGAGATTGGAGGCATTTTTCCACCCCGTGGTCCTTTGCTTCCACCCTACGCTGGACCTAGGCCCCATCCTTTCCCAAATGGATATCAGGGTCCACAAGCCTCCGTGTTTTCCAATGGTCACCTCCAGCTACCGGGATACGCGGGTAACTTTTACGAGGACTACTATGGAGATGGAGATGAGTGAGACCGCATGTGGTCTTACTTAGTGAGAATGTAGTAGTATCTTAGTGTATTGTAAGCAAGGTGTCTAAGTTCCAGAGGGTTAGATAAATAACGTATAGGAAGTCAGAGTGCCTCTGAAGGATGTATCATCTTCATCACGTTTGTATTAGCTTGGTGCTTGTACTAAAACGATGTATGGTTTGTATGACAGCTTGTGAATATATGGCTTGTATGCTTTATCACCATGTTGTCAAGATGATTACTTCCTTGCTCTGTAATCCTTCCAGTACTTCAATACCTTGTTTAGACTCTTCCAATCAACTCTGTTTGACTTTGGTTTTCCCTTCAGGATGTCTCAAGGAACCCATGGCCAGGTTGGTCGTAACCAAGGTCGTGGGAATGACCAGGAGGAAGGCAACCTTCCACCCCCACCCACGATGGCACAGGTTCTGATGGAAGTCGAGAGGAACCGCCGAGACTCTCACCATCTGTTGGAAGTCATTGCTCGCAACACCACTCAGCAGCGCAATGAGTTGGTGTCCCTGAACGACTTCATCCCCCGGTTTTCAGTTACTCCACTGAGCCCCTTGACGCCGATGACTGGCTTCGCAGCATCGAAAGGAAGCTCCAAGCAGGCCGTGTTGCAAATGGCGACAAGGTCAGCTATGCCACCTATCACCTTGAAGGTGCAGCTAGCTCTTGGTGGGAGAACTTTCTGAATATGCGCCCCGTTGGACCGCCTGCATCTTGGGAGGAATTCTGCACGTCCTTCCACGAGCACCACATTCCCAAGGGTCTTATGGACCGCAAGCGTGAGGAGTTCTGCAACCTCACCCAAGGCAGAAGGACCGTTGACGAGTTTAGTCGTGAGTTCAACCGACTTGCTCGTTATGCAACTGAAGAAGTCTCCACCGACTCCAAGAAACAAGAGAGGTTCCGTCGTGGCCTCAACACTGGACTCCGTCGTGAGCTCAACCTTCATGACTTTGCCACCTTCCAGGTCCTTGTCAACAAGGCCATCAAAGCAGAGGACATGAACACCCCCAACGATTTCCGCAAACACCCTAGAGACGATAGTTCATCCAGTTCTGGCTCCCAGAAGCGCAAGATCTGGATCCCAAACAGCATGTTCCGCCAGAACAACCCACCGAGGCCATCCTATGTGGCGCCTCGTCCACCAACCCAGTTCCACCCAGCTCCACGCACTGTTTTCGGAGCCTGTTACAAGTGTGGTCAGGCAGGCCACTACTCTCACGAGTGTCCCCAGAACCAGATCCAGCATCAGAATGCTCCACCCCGTGCCGGAGGCAACAACAACAACAATGGTCGTGGCAAGCCACCCCAGAAGGTCTACACCGCCAAACCCGCTCCTCCCGCCACTCGTGGACATGTGAACCAGATCGCCGCCGAAGAGACTGACGACACCACTGACGTCATTCTTGGTACGCTCCCAGTCAATTATGTTCCTACTTCCGTTCTTTTCGACCCAGGAGCATCTCATTCATTCATGTCGGAAAGTTATGCACTTCGTCATGACTTATCTTTCGTTGAATTGTCCACCCCAACGATTATTCGAACTCCAGGGTCAAGATGGCAAACTAATAGAGTGAGCCATGGTAATCAAATTGCAATTGAGGGTTTAGTATTCCTTGCTTCACTCATAGCCCTCAAGTCTTCAGATATTTATGTCATCCTTGGCATGGATTGGCTATCAAGACAGAATGCCTACCTGGATTGCAAAGGCAAATCCGTGAAACTCACCCACCCTTCAGGCCAAACAGTCAACTATACCTCGCCCAGAACAAGAACCCAAGTGCATTCCTTGAATGTACTTCCCCTTCCCGAACTAGAAGATATTCCGGTGGTTCGTGACTTCCCGGATGTCTTTCCTGAAGAGCTTCCGGGCATGCCACCCGACCGAGGTGTAGAGTTTATAGTGGATCTTGTTCCAGGAACCGCACCAACTTCTAGACGTCCCTACAAAATGGCCCCACGTGAGTTAGCTGAGCTTAAAACCCAACTGGAAGCTTTGTTGGAGAAAGGCTTCATCCGCCCTAGCTCATCGCCATGGGGTTGCCCCGTTCTGTTCGTAACGAAGAAAGATGGAACAGAAAGGATGTGCGTAGACTATCGCCCGCTAAATTTAGCGACGATAAAGAACAAGTACCCACTGCCCAGGATCAATGATCTTTATGATCAACTTGCAGGATCCTCCGTCTTCTCCAAGATGGATTTGAGATTAGGTTATCATCAAATCAAAATCCGAAACGAGGACATTCCCAAAACGGCTTTTACTACTCGTTATGGTCTTTACGAGTACACCGTCATGTCCTTTGGTTTAACCAATGCCCCCGCCACTTTCTCACGCATGATGAACTCGATCTTCATGGAGTATTTGGACCAATTCGTCGTGGTTTACCTCGATGACATCCTTATATACTCGAAGAACGAAGAAGAACATGCCGAACACCTAAGGTTGGTATTGATGAAACTTAGAGAGCATCGCCTGTATGCTAAATTCTCCAAGTGTGAATTTTGGCTACCAGAAGTGACCTACTTAGGCCACGTGATTTCTGCAAAAGGCATTGCTGTGAATCCCGAGAGAGTTCAGGCCGTCCTTGACTGGACTCGACCTGAATCGGTTAAGCAAGTTAGGAGTTTTCTTGGCCTAGCCAGCTATTGCCGTCGCTTCGTCGAGAACTTTTCTAAAGTTGCAAAGCCTCTAACTGAACTCCTCAAGAAAGATAAGAAATTCCTATGGACTCCCAAGTGCGAGGAAAGCTTTCAGGAGCTAAAAAGAAGATTGACTTCTGCACCTGTACTTGCACCTCCAGACACCAAAAAGGATTTCGAGATCTATTGTGACACATCACGGCAAGGGTTAGGATGCATACTGCTGCAAGATCGACATGTGGTAGCTTCTGCTTCACGCCAGTTGCGGCCACATGAAGAGAACTATCCTACCCATGACCTTGAACTCGCTGCCGTAGTTCATGCCCTAACAACTTGGCGACATTACCTCCTTGGTAACCGTTGCAAGATCTATTCCGACCACCAAAGCCTCAAAAATATTTTCACCCAGCCAGATCTTAATCTCAGGCAAAGACGCTAGATTGAGTTGATAAAAGATTACGATGTAGTAATTTCTTACACCCCAGGCAAAGCCAATGTCATGGCTGATGCACTAAGTCGTAAGTCGTACTGTAACAACCTCATGTTACAGCAGTATCAACCACTTCTTCATGAGGACTTTCGCAAGCTCAACCTTGAAATTTTCCCTCATGGCTATCTTTCTACCTTGGTGGCGAAACCAACTCTTGAGGATCAAATCATAGTTGCCCAAAGGCGTGCACGAGGTGTTCGCCGGATCAAGGAGAACATTGCTAGCGGAGTTGCTAAATGTTTCTCCACAGATAGCAAAGGAACGGTATTCTTTGAAAATCGTTTGGTAGTACCTAAGAATAGGGAACTAAGGCAGCTCATCCTCAAGGAAGCCCATGACACACCCCTCTCAATTCATCCCGGTAGCACAAAAATGTACCGAGATCTACGCTAGAGATTTTGGTGGACTAGGATGAAGAGAGACATTGCTCAATTTGTTGCCGAATGTGATGTTTGTCGTCGCATTAAGGCAGAACATCAAAGACCTGCTGGTACACTTCAACCTTTGTCTATTCCCGAGTGGAAATGGGACAAAGTCGGTATGGACTTCATCACTGGCTTTCCAAAAACCCAGAAAGGAAACAATGCCATCTTCGTTGTCATAGATAGGCTTTCCAAAGTTTCTCACTTCCTCCCGGTTCGCGAGTCTATAACTGCTAGCCAGTTAGCGGACTTGTACATCTCTAGAATTGTATCCCTTCATGGTGTTCCTTTGGAAATCAATTCTGATCGCGGTAGCCTTTTCACCTCTAGATTTTGGGGAAGCATTCATAATGCTATGGGAACTCATCTCTCCTTTAGTACAGCTTTCCATCCTCAGTCTAGCGGTCAAGTCGAAAGGGTTAACCAAATTCTTGAAGACATGCTCAGAGCTTGTGTTATCTCATTCGGAAAGAATTGGGAGAAATCTCTTCCATTTTCCGAATTTGCTTATAACAATAGTTTTCAATCTAGTCTGAACATGGCTCCTTTTGAACTCCTTTATGGACGACGATGTCGAACACCTTTAAACTGGTCCGAAACCGGTGAAAGACAATTCTTTGGACCGGATATGATCAAGGAAGCAGAAGAGCAAGTTCGCATTGTTCGTGATCAATTGAAAGCAGCCCAGTCTCGTCAGAAAAGCTACTATGATCGTCATCATAGGCAAGAGAGCTAAAATCTGGATGAGAAGGCTTACCTTCGGGTTACTCCTCTGAAGGGAACCCAACGTTTCGGTATCAAAGGCAAGTTGGGCCCACGTTACATCGGACCTTTCCGCATTATTGCTAAACGTGGAGAAGTTGCCTACCAAGTTGAACTACCTCCGCACCTCTCCCGAGTACATGATGTATTCCATGTGTCCCAATTCAGGCGTTGCTTCAAGGACCCCATCCGCGAAGTCGACCATGAAACGCTTGATCTCCAAGATGACCATTCTTATCGAGAATACCCCGTTCGTATTCTTGATTCCGCAGAGCGTGTCACTCGTCGTCAGAAGATTAGGTTTCTGAAAGTGCAATGGTCACACCACTCTGAAAGAGAAGCTACGTGGGAAAGAGAAGACCGTCTCAGTGCCGAGTACCCCTCCTTCCTCCCGCAGACTTCTGAATCTCGGGACGATATTCTGTTGAGTGGGGGCGAGTTGTCAGAACCCTCTGTTAGGTAATGTGCTAGGATCAAGTAACCTTGCATCATGTCAAATTTTCAAAGGAAATCAACTTCAAAATCCAATTGGGAGAAGGAACCCCCCCCCCCCCAGATGAATTAATGCAACAGGCCAGATAAAAATCTTCTCCAAAAATTCGTGTTAGATTTTTGAAAAGTCTTATAAATGAGTGTGATCACATATCAAGTGATGTGGGACCCATCCCATGCTCATAGATTTTTCAAATAATCAAACAGTGCCTTGGAATTAAAGAAATACCCCTATTTGATTTAAGATTCAAATTAATTGAATTTTAAAAATGTTGAAAACTTATGAGTGGCTAGTCTATATTGTTATGAGGCCACATAAAAAATTTCAGCATTTAATAAAATGTTTAGCTATTTTATTTGGCTAAACAGAACAAATGTCAGAAAAGAGAAATAGAAAAGAAATCAGAAATCCTTACCTGGCGCCCAGGCGAAGCCGGCCCACCCCATCCCAGCCGGCCCACAGGGGCAGCGGGGTCTTCTTCCCCCTCCCGCGCCTCCAAGCTGCTCGGTGGAATGCCACCGAGCTAGCCGGGGACGACACGTCGTCGTCGAGGAGCTTCCAGGCCCCCCCGTGGCCTCTTCTCGCACCTGGACGCGCCTTGGAGACGCCGTGAGCTCATTCCCCCCCTCCCCAGTGCTTGAGCCCCGAGAAGAACAGGACGCCGCCGTCGCCATAGCTTGAAGCCCGCGTGGCCAACGACGTCCCCGAGCTGCGCCGTGCTGTCCATCCTCCTCGCCATCCTCGACTTCGACTCCGTGCAGAAGGAATCGAGCTCGGACGCTCTGTAGCCGCCGGAATCTTCTCCACGTTGCCGCCGGACCCGCAAGCCAACTCCGGCGAATTCGTCGTCGTTGAAGCCTCTCCGTCTCCACCGCCTGCGCCGTTGCGTTCACCACCTCCTGGTGAGCAGAATCCCTAATCTTGCGGCCCCTCAATCCTCCCCTAGACGATTCCGCCATGGACACAGGAGCTCGTCGCCGCCATGGTCGTCGTCCTCCTCGCTCCAGTGCTCATCGTGAACCCCCAGTGCGTGCGTTTGGCTCCTGAACATTCCAGCGTTCGAACGCGCCCCGATTCACCTCAAGTCTTGCACTACAACGTCGACTACGACCTCGCCGTTGTTCTGTCGCCTCCAAGGACATCGCCGTCGTCGCTCCCGACCACCCCGCGACCCCCTGTTGCCTCCAGAAGACGCGGACGACCTCCAGGAGCAAGCCGGTGCCCTCCGTTTCCCCTCCCGTGGCCGGATTCGTCCTCCCCGTGCAGCGCCGCCGCGGTCCAGTCGCCGGCGTTTAGCCGCCGGCGTGTCAGCTCTAACCCCCCCTGTTAAGCACCCAGTTAGTGACCCCTGGGTCACTGACCAGTGGGCCCAGTGGCTTAATTAAGCCACTGGATTAACTTAACCCACGGGTTAATTAACCCAGTCACTGACAAGGTGACCCCACATGTCAGCCCCCCCCCCTGACGTCAGCACCTGCGCAATAAATCATTTAAATGAATTTCCAGAGATTATTTGAATTAAAAGAATTCCAGAAATTCCAAAAAATACCCCAAACTTTGGAAATTCATAGAAAATTCATATTAACTCCAAATTGGACAAATAATATATGAAAAATGATCAGGAGAAAATTATCTTTCCAAATATGCAACTTTCAACTCTGTTTGAGTTGAATTTAAAATGTGATCAGTAGCATTTGCTATTTGATTTAAATGGAATTAAATCAAATTCAAATCAAATATTTTTGCAACTTGAACCATGGCAACATGCTACATTTCAATCACACATCAGAGGCATATCATACACATTTGAAGATGATTCAAAATGATCAAACCATGTCATATACAACTTGGTTAATTTGAATTCAAATGTGGAGTTTGAATTTGCATTTCAAATGCAATATACTCCACTTAAATGGAATTGCCTCACACATCAAAACTTATACTTCAAGTTTCAACATTCTTTCATGTGCTTGAGCATTGCATTCATATTGATTTCTACTTCGTGCTTTGTTTGTCGAATAGAGGTGGAACCGGAGCAAGAGGTTGCAACCTTCGTTGAAGACCCCGAACCCGAACCTCGTCAGCAAGGCAAGCAAACCCCCATTGATCATGTCGATAAAATCCCACTTCCCTCTCATGTCTCGCTTATGCATTGTTTAGGATGATCACCATGATTCGTTTCTACCGCTTAGATGAACCCATTCCTTTGCATGACCTATCATTTTGTCACAGTAGTAAGCAAACCACAATCCTAGCAAATGTAGGAGTTGTTTGATATCATGTGGCCCCTGCAAATGTTTATCGCTTATTGCATGCTTAGTATGATACCATGTTGTTACTATGATGTGAGTCGGGATAGGAATGATCATGTTGATGATGGTAGAAAAGTGTTGGTGAATCGACCCTAATACAAGGTGAACGATGAGAGGCTGTGTAGGAGTACACGGTGGGTTGTCTCGTTGAACACCGCCCTAGTACGAGTTCTTGTGTGGTGATCCAAGATGAAGAGTACAACCACACATTGGGCTCACTGACCCCTCTCAACTTACTAACTCATCCCTTTCGATGTCCAGATGTCGCAATAGTTCGGAGTTCTGGTAGGTCTGTGGCCTGGATGCTAAGTGAGAGAACGGCTCATCCGAGACCGGCTTATGCACCACGCACACATCACTTGGGTCCACTTCGGTAAACCGGCCGGGTTCACGATAGTGGTAACCAACCCAAGTAGGCGGCTTTCTCGGACTAGATCGGCTATGAGGTAACAGTTGGGGTGAGCATCCTCGCTGGCACCCCTTGAATGGTGTCGAGATCAAAGGCGGTAAATGATGGTCATGTGTGTGTAGCGGTACACCCTTGCAAGGTTAACAAAACTATTCGAATAGCCGCGTCCGCGGTTATGGACTGCTTGGAAAGCTTAGCTTGATTATTAGATAACTTGAACCGGATATTTCTAAAACACACCAAGATAAGTGTGAGTGATATGGCGTGCTTCCTCGTGGGGAAGTCGAGGAAGGCACCATAGTGGTGTATTGGTTGGAGAAAGTAGTGGACTCGTGTACGCATTCTTACCTCAAAGTCTGGTATTCGTAGTTCAGGATTAGCCAAGTCAAAGCTAGCACTTCTGCAAATGAACCCCACCTCCCTTTACCTTGATACATATGCATGAGTAGTATAGCTCCTATGTAAGTCTTGCTGAGTACGACTTTGTACTCACGTTTGCTTAATCTATGTTTTAGATGATACCACCGACCCCGAAGGTGGCTTCTTCATCGAGCTGGACGACTGAAGATCAAACTAGCCTAGTCCCATTCAGACGACTGGTTCCCTCGTGGAGGGCTTTGTGTTTAAATAAGGCTTCTTAAGCCATTTGTTAAACTTGTCTTTACTCAGACATAATTTGCTTCCGTTTGTAATGTAATGTTGGATCACATGTATGTGATCTCTGTGTGCACTCTATAAGAGTTATCAATAAATATGTACACTTTGTAGAGAATTGCAATGGTACCTACTGTTCATACAAGGCATGTATGTTGCGTGTGTGTTTATAACATGCATGTCTTTGTATGGGTTTTCGAGACCTTAGTTGTGTTCTGGCTGGCGGTCTTTCATACACCAAGTGGCCCTTAGATGTGCGCAGCTTGGGGCATCGCGATGCGATTGTTCGAGACTCCGTCTCGTGCCCACTATTTGGTATGATCGAGCCCGCCCTAGACCCCGACTAAGTGATCGGGCTGGAGTAAGTCTATGTAAGAGTTTTGAGATAGTCGATAGTATGGTTGAGGCGACTTGTCTTTGAATATGGGAGTTCACCACCCATATCATTAGACTTGTGTGCGGACGATGAGGACCCATCTCAGTTGATCATCCGGCCTGGATGGGATGCCCCTCACGTACCATGCTTTCCGAGAATGTTCAGTGCTTGGCCTTGTCTGCTTAGACAAGTGGGTGCGGTTCTCAGCTCTCCATATGACTATGTCTTAACTGGACTTGCATACGCTAACCCCGGGTCCCGACAGTAGGAGTACACAGTGGGTTGTCTCGTTGAACACCGCCCTAAGTCTGAGTTCTTGTGTGGTGATCCAAGATGTCGAGTACTACCACACATTGGGCTCAGTGACCCCTCTCAACCTATTACCTCATCCCTTTTGATGTCCAGATGTCGCAGTAGTTTGAAGTTCTGGTAGGTTTGTGGCCTGGCTTCTAAGTGAGAGAACGGCTCAACCGAGACTGGCTTATGCACCACGCACACATCATCTGGGTCCACTTCGGTAAACCGCTCGGGTTCACGATAGTGGTAGCCAACCCAGGTAGGCGGCTTTCATGGACTAGATCGGCTATGAGGTAACAGTTGTGGTGAGCATCCTCGTTGACACCCCTTGAATGGTGTCGAGATCAAAGGCAGTAACTGATGTTCATGTGTGTGTAGTGGTACACCCCTGCAGGGTTAAGGAAACTATTTGAATAGCCGCGTCCGCGGTAAGGGACTACTTGGAAAGCTGTGCCTGATTATTAGACAACTTGAACTGGATACCTATAAAACTTTCCAAGATAAGTGTGAGTGCTATGGCGTGCTTTCTCGTGGGGAAGTCGAGGAAGGCACCATAGTGGTGTAATTGGTTGAAGAGATGTAGTGGACTCGTGTACGCTTCTTACCTCAAGTCTGGTACTCATAGTTCAGGACTAGCCAAGTGAAAGCTGGCACTTCTGCATTTGAACCCCACCTCCCTTTTCCTTGATACATGTGCATGAGTAGTATAGTTCCTACGTAAGTCTTGCTGAGTACGACTTTGTACTCACGTTTTCTTATTCTATGTTTTAGATGAACCCACTGACCCCGAAGGTGGATTCTTCCTCGAGCTCAACGACTGAATACAAGCTAGCGTAGTCCCAGTCAGCAGACTGGTTCCCTCATGGAGGGCTTTGTGTTTAAATAAGGCTTCTTAAGCCATTTGTTAAGTTTGTCTGTACTCAGACCTACTCTGCTTTCACTTGTTTGTTGTAATGTTGGATCACAGACTTGTGATCTCTGTGTGCACTCTGTGAGAGTTATCAATAAAATGTATACTTTGTAGAGAATTGCAATGATACCTGCTGTTCATACAAGTCATGTGTTCTGCGTGTATGTTTATAACATGCATGTCTTCGTATGGGTTTTCGAGACCTTAGTTGTGATCTAGCTGGCGGTCTTTTATACACCAAGTGGCCCTTAGATGTGCGCAGCTTGGGGCATCGCGATGCGATTGTTCGAGACTCTGTCTCGTGCACACTTTGTTGTATGATCGAGCCCGCCCTAGACCCCGACTAAGTGATCGGGCTGGAGTAAGTCTATGTAAGAGCTATGAGATAGTCGATAGTATGGTTGAGGCGACTTGTCTGTGAATATGGGAGTTCATCACCCATATCATTTAGACTTGTGTGCGGACGATGAGGACCCATCTCAGTTGATCATCCGGCCTGGATGGGATGCCCCTCACGTACGATGCCTTCCGAGAACGTTCTGTGCTTGGCCTTGTCTGCTTAGACAAGTGGGTACGGTTCTCGGCTCTCCATATGACTATGTCGTAGCGGGACTTGCATACGCTAACCCCAGGTCCCGACACATGAACCTTTTAAAGAGATTTGCAAAGAAAGTGAAATTGTTAATGATAATTACAACATGCATGATCCAATTCCTGAAAATGAAGTTTTATATAAGCATGTTAATTTTTTTGGAGTGGATAGACCTTGTGAAAGGCCTATGATTGAAGAAGAGAAGTATTGTAAGAAACATAAGTATGAAAGAACAATCACTTGGGTCAAAGATTTAAATGAAATTGCTAGAGAATTGTGTGACCTTTATCCTTTTACTTGTGAACTTTGCTGTATAGAGGGTCACTTTAATTTTCAATGCATGAAATTTCAAAGCATAACTATTAATCAGTTGTGTGATAACATGATCACTTCTGATCTTTATGATGAACTTGTGTTATTTTTTATGTGTGAAGAGTTGTCAGAAAAAACTTCTTGGCTAGATGATAATTCCTTAGGAATAAACAACACTTTGCAAAAATGCCATCTCTATTGTGTTGTTAATTTTCATGAAAATGATTACATAAGTAAGATTAGAAAGGAGGGAACTTTACCAAAGTATAAATTTTTTTCTTATATTTCCACTAATAAAAAGGAGAGTTTCTCCCAAGTTTCTCGTATTGTTTCTAATGTTGAACCAGGCTATGTGGAGAAGCTTCCTCTCCAACCACTCTCTCCTAAGGTGAAGAAGAAGAAAAAGAAGAGGAGGACGAAGAAGGAAGCAGAATGGGTATCAACCTGGCCTGAGCATATTCCTCGCATCAATTTTTATCCTAACGGTCATAAATTTTTGGAGGATTGTGAGCTTGATTGCATTCATTATTATCCTGATGTTAAGTTTGTAGGCACTATTGAAGATGATTTTGATTATGATATGCATGTTACTTTTTGTGATCGGGAAAATGATGATAATGCTACTTATGATCTTGAAAATCTTTTTGGTACCAACTCTGAGAGTGATGATATGGAAAGCTCTAAGCTTGGGGATGATAGGATTGCAAGTCCTTTACCCATTAGTGATGTTGTAATTGATAATTCTTTTGCTAGTAAGAATAAAGACAACATGTTTACAAATATAGTTGCTAGCAATGATAATGCTCTTCTCTACTATGATGATGTTATAACTCCTATCCATAGTGATTGTAAACGTACCTATGACATAAGGAGAAATTATCCTTATGAAACTTGTCCTAATCATGGAGGGAATTACTCCCTTGCTGAACACCATCTTCCTAATACACAGTTTATCTATAGTGTTCAAGTTGTTTATGATAGTCCTACTCCCACTATTACTAATGAGAAGGATTTTGCTTATGTGGAGAGTAATAAATTTTCTATGCTTGTGGATCATGATAAGAATTTTTTGTGTGATACTTATATTGTTGAGTTTATTCATGATCCCACTGAAAATTATTATGAGAGGGGAACATATGCTCATAGATATTTCAATAATATCAAGTTCTCTCTCTTTATGTTGAAAGTTTTGAAGTTGCACTTGTTTTGCCTTCCTATGCTTATTGCTTTGTGCTTCAATGAATTATTCTATTGCAATATTCCTATGCATAGGTAACATGTTAGACTTAAATGTGTTAGGTATTTTCTTCTTGATGCTCTCTTTTGTTCTTCAACTCTTATTCCTATGAGAGCATCATTAAAATCTTAAGCCTATCTTTATGGCTATAAAGAAAGAGCTCTAGGGAGACAACCCTTGTTATCTTTACTTTGAGTTTTTACTTTCTATTTTTAGTGGTCTTTCTGATTTTTACTACTGTAGCAACATCATTGTATCTTTATTTTCAAGCTTTGTTCCAAGTTATAGCCTAATGGAAGCAAATTGAGACAAATCACCAGTTCATCTTTTTTATCTGAATTTTTTACACAACATGATCTATACAATTGTGAAACTTTCGTATGTTCTGAGTTTTCTGATTTGAGTTGCAGAAGTGCCCCGAAAAAATTCTCTACTACCTGTTGTTATGTTTTTCACAGATTCTTCCATGTTTTGCCTTTCCGTACTTTTGCAAACCTTAGCCTGCTTTTTCTTTGCAAAAACCTTTTGGAAATCTTGAGGAACAGTAGATCTTCAAGAATATATTTATATACAGTGGGGAAAATATTTTATTAAGGGTACTAACCTCTCTAATCATCTTATGATGAGTTATGTATGAAGAGAGATTTCAAGTGTGCGATGGAAGATGATGAAAGAAGATCCGGGAGTGTCAAGAGCTCAAGCTTGGGGATGCCCCCATGCATCCCCAATAATATTCAAGGAGACTCAAGCGTCTAAGCTTGGGGATGCTCCCGTGCATCCCCTTCTCCATCAACAATCATCAGTTCGTCCTTCGTCTCACTATATTTTCATCACTTCATGCGTTATGTGCTATGCTTGGAGCGTCTTGCTCTTAGGTTTTATTTTTAGTTTTCTTTAGCTTTGCTTTCTGTTCATAACAAGATAGACCCCATCTCACTTTGTGTGGGAGAGAAACACGCTCCACTCCAATCTTGAACACATTATAGGATTTTTCATGCTTACCTTTTTGCTGTTATATGTTCTTTCTCTTTTCTAGCTACTGCCATGTTTAGTTTTAGTCTTAATTTGTCTTTTGCAAGAGCCTTGGCTTTTGTTTAGTTTGTTGCTGGAACTCTATTTAGTTTTCATGTTTATCTTGTTAAGAGAGTTGGTTGTTGCACTGAGTTGTGTCTTGTCTTGAAAGTAGGTAATTGAGGTTGCTATTTAATTTTTGTAGTAACTTCAATAGTTTTGAGGTATTGATGCTAGTAATGTTTGAACTTTTGGTGTCAAGAGCTCTAGCCGATTAGTGATAGGTGTCGTATTTGGGGCAACCCGTGTTTATTTTCAAAAACCAAAAAAACTAGTTGATAACTCTAGCTACTAGATGGATCACTAGTCTTTGGAGTGATCGGATATTAGAGTACACTCACGTACCATGAGTCGAGGATGCGCAAGGATGACCAAACCCCCATACACTGCTCCTCGGGGTACTTGTCTCTTGTGAACCTCCTCATTATATCGAGAGTTACCGATAATAAGTGCATGAGTTCTTCGGACTAATGTAAGTATTGAAAATTGACACTTCCACCTCCTCATATTTGCTAGCCTCTTCCGTACCGTGCATTGCCCTCTTCTCACTCCGGGAGTTGGCGTCCACCTTCGCCGGTACATTCAAACCCTTGGCATGATACGCTCTTTCATCATAAACCTTCTTATATCTTACCTCAAAACAGCCACCATACCTACCTATCAAGGCATTTCCATAGCCTTTCTGAGATATATTGCCATGCAACATCCACCTCTTCATGACTTGATCTTCATGTCATACATGTTCCTGCTACACTGGCAGAGGCATACATTGCATACATCAGGATAGCTACATCTTCTTTATGTTTTGAGTACCTTGTAAAGTGTGAAATATCTTCTATACCCTCTTGTAAATTAGAGTGTTGCCCTTAAGTGAGGAAAAGATCCCAAAGTGGACAAATCAAAATAGCCCAAAGAGGACAAATGAGAGTTAAATAGAAAGAGCCATTGAGGCCACCAAAAAAATACAAAAAATAGAAAATAGAGAAAAAGAAATAAAAAGAGAGAAAGGGGCAACACTACTATTCTTTTGAAAGATCCACACTTGTACTCCCTATTATCCTTGTACTCCATAGAGATGATCATTCATGCATATAGCTATGTGGGGACCTTCACACTATAGAACTTGGCTTGCATATTCCAAGGACGGGCCTTCTCAAAAGAGCTCTAGGTCTCCATGAGCGAGCAAGTTGGATGCATCCCCACTAGTTCCACTGGAGAGCTTTCTTAGCTCATATGTGCATCCGTTGCATGGAAATCCCTACTCCTCACATCATATCTGTCCATTGGCCTTCTCGCCTATGATTGTCCTCATTGATGTGAGCCTTTCTTATCCTTTTTTTCTTTCTCCTCTATCATATTTCTCTCTTTGCCATACTAAGTGTCAACTCTCGTGCTTACGCTCATCCATTGCATGAGTGATCAAAATATCGAAAGGGAGTAGATCAAATTCACTTGTACCTGGCTAGTGGTCTGGGGACGAGTCAAGATAAGATTCCAAAGAAGACCAAGTGTAAAACCTTAGTAGATTGAGTTCTCAACAAAAATATATTTTTCTCTCGTATTCCCGTCTCCCCTTCTTGCACGCAAACATCATTTTTAGACATTCGAGTCACGGACAGCAAAAGCTCTTGCACCTAATGTTCTTACGTTGCTTGTTTCAATGCTAATATAGACTCTTGCATGTTATGACTTGAATTGAATCACATACCTTGATTGCTTTATTTTTTAAAGATCTTATATTGTTGCTAGCATGTCACCACAGAAATTATGTTTGTTATCATTTACCTACTCGAGGACGAGAAGGACTTAAGCTTGGGGGTGTTGATACGTCCCAAACGTATCTATAATTTCTGTTTGCTCCATGCATGTTTTGGGTGTTATTGCTATTTGCTACACTTTCATATCTTTTTATAACATATTTTGGAACTAAAGAATTAATGGTTGCAAGAGTGCACAAGTTCTTGTTTTTGTCCTTTATGTGTAGGAATTATTTGGATAAAGGAAAAATCACAAAAAGGAGCCTTGTAGGAGTTGGACTCTAACTCTCCTGAAATTTGTCCCCACCAGACAGGTTTTTAAGATTGCCTCGGAAACGCTAGAATACGGGCTCAAACGGAAAAACTTAAAACTACAAAGTTGTAGAGAATTTTTTTCCGGTGGATCTAGACATAAAATTCAGACCAATCGGAGTTCAGATGCTCCCTGGAGCCCCGAAATACAGAAGACATAATCTGGATGACGGGAATCCGAGAGTATATATAAAGAGAGGAAACCTAGTCAAAGGGCACCACGAAATTTCCTTCCCCTTGGCAGACGTCTTGAGAGGGGAGATCATTCTCCACAACAGCACCATCTGCAAGGAAGAAGAAGGGACCCAAGGGCCGCTGCTCTCAAGGGTCGTGGCCACCGCCGTGGCCGTGGCCGTTGTCGTCTCCTTCATCTCCTCCGGGCTGCACCACTTCATCAACAACTCTCTCTCTCACCATGTACATGTGTGAGTAGTTCCTCCTCGGGGCTAAGGTTTCTACCACTAGCTATGTGGTCAATTCTCTCTCCCATGATGTGATCTTCGTTGTGATCATAGGCTATGTTAATCTAGGGTGATCCCATGATATTTCCCCTTCCTCTATGTATTGGATTGATGTACTGACTCGATCTTATCAAGTATAATCCCCGAGACCATGGTGACAGCGGTCTATTGGACATGGGTTAGAAGAATATTTTCATGAGTGATTTCCTCTTTTGTGTGTTGATTGAAGATTGAGAGTCTCTTGGTGCTTGTCTTTGACTATCCTTGAGATGTGTTGTGGTGATTGTGGTACTCTCTTTGGATGGCCGCGGTGACATTGGGAAATCCATAGATTGAGAACTACAAACTCTGAGGTGTGCTTTTGTATCCCTACATAATTCTCGTCCTCTCTTGACCACAAAGGAATGACCTCCGAGTACGTCTCCACTGTATATGTTTTATGGGAAATATCATGTGATTAGACTATGTTAATGTTGTTGGGAGTTGACACTAGTGAAAGTATGAAGCCTAGGCCTTGTTTCCACCATTGTTACACCGTTTGTGCTCACTTTTGTCACATGTTTGCTTGCTGCACTTTTTATTACAGATTTATTGTGACGCCCCCAAAATCGCATCGTGTACAGTAATCATACACGCAAGGTACACGGTCGAGATCAGGGACTCACGGTAAGATATCACAACACAACTCTACATATAAAATAATACAAGTTGTTTAATACAAGACACGGACCACGAGGGCTCGAATACAACAGCTCGAGAGCACAAAGTTAGCGGAAGTAATAGTATCTGAGTACAGACACGAGAATACAAGGTTGCCTTAAGAAGGCTAGCACAAAATCAACAACGATCGAAAAGGCGAGGCCTCCTGCCTGGGAACCTCCAAACTACTCCTGGTCGTCGGGTATCTCCATGTAGTAGAAGGCATCGGGGATCTTCACGTTGCGGTGGTCGGCATCGGAGATCTCCTGCTCCTGGACTCCAACGTCGACAGCAGCGGCCGATCAGGCAAAACAAAAAAGGGGGAATAAAGAAAAGGTGAGTATCTAGCATACCCGCGAGTCTTACGTCCGCGACTAAGCAATTATGCATTTGTATCAAATGGAAAGGGGAGGCTGTATATAGTGGACTGAATTTCAGAAAGCCAGAATAAGGATGAGAAGCTAGGCCTATCGAAGACTAGCATCTTCCGACGAGTCTTGCAGCATGAGGTAAGAATCAGGCAACAGTTAATATAACAATAATGAAAGTAACAATGCAGCAGAAGTTGCTGCAGCATTGTATAATAATAAGTTGTAATCATAATTAACAATGCCTCCGAGTTCCCTCCTTCGACATCCCCGCGAGGAAGAAAACCCGGAATCAACAATTTAATAGTAGTAGTTTGTAGTGGTAGGATCTGGCTTTAGCATAAAGCGTCCTGTTACCGTGGACACGGCTATTCGAATAGATTATCTTCCCTGCAGGGGTGCACTGGTGTCATACTACACGCTCGGATCTCCAGGGTGGCGTACACCTTGCTAGGGAACACCGCACCATGGCTATCCGACACGCCGAGGCCCATCCTACGGCTCATCAGAGAGGTCCCCGCCGGTCTACATCCTAAGCGCAAGGGGGTCTTGGACCGTCGCCCCTCACCCTCCGGGTCGTTGTGTGCCAGGTGATTCCACACAACTCTTCTAGGATGCGGATCGACCTAACCACAATGATGAACTGGACGTCTTTCAGAGCTTTCGAACGAGACCACAACGCGGAGGTCCCACACCCTTATCCCACGTGAAGGTAGTGCGTACAAGACTTTGCGACCTCTCAAGTCATCCACCTGAACCGTTAAGCATTTCTATTATTATCTGTCGGGACAACCGTTATCGTTGGCCCTTATATGGGTGAGTCGCGGACAACGACAGCAGCCAGGACCACCAGTACATCGGTGCCTGCCCTGTCGTCCCACCAACTCGTGCGGTTACCAACAAGGTGAATCGTCTCCTTACCTTGTCTGGTGTGTGCTCTTGGTAGAGCTCGACTTTCGTACTACAGGGTATCTCACGGCTAACGAGCAAAGACCAGGATCACGATGGTATCCGCCTGTCCTGCCGTCCCGATACAATCCCTGCGCGGGCACCGTAGGGTCACCCGACTCCTTACCTTTAACGACACCAGTTGATTCGAGTGCCTAGCATCAAGTGAAACCAGGAGGAATCACCCTCGATGGTACACTTGAAGAGGTTCGACAAAGACATCAGCGGAATGAACTAAAGAGGAATATTCTCATATCACCCCGGTGGTGCCGAGACATCAGCGGAATGAACTAAAGAGGAATACCCTCGTATCATCCCAGTGATACTACGCTACGGAGCCGACGAGAGTGAAATACGAGTCCGTCCACTCGTAAGTCAAACTCGAAGCGACTCGGCAGAGTCTCGCCGTTGTAGGTTCCCTAGGGCGTCTGCATTGATCCGTACCTGTTGCAGTTATAATATTTGGTAATCCGCGTTCACTCACCAGAGTGATCACGACCCGCTATTCTAAACCTAGCTAACAATGTGCAGGGTTTACTGCTGAATAATATATATATATATAGGCAGCATAGGGTAAAGGAAGGTACATCAAGGGGCGACAATGACAGGCTATGCAATTGAATAAGATTGTAACGTAGCAGCAGCAGTAACAATGCCTAGTGCAAGAAATGTACAGAAAGATAGGTGATATCTGGGGAAGGAAAATGGCTCTGCTTGCCTGGAAGCTCGACGGTAGAGGTACGGTCGTCGACGAAGTAGTCAATCACAGGGGCATCAGCAGCGGACGTCGAGACTACCGGACAATAAGAGAGGGGGAAGAAACAATAAATACACAGCAATAATAGCAATACAAATACAAGACATGACAAACGTTAAGCTAAAGGTGGACTAACGCGGTGCTACACGTTGCAGACGAAACGGGAATTTTAACCGGCAATTTTACCGGCTCCGGGTAATTACCGGACAAACGATCCGGAGGGGGAAAGTCTTGGGTTCGGTATGCTAGAGGGGGGTGGGTATAGGGGTAGCGTATCCGTATTCGTGGCATTTTTCTGATCAACTTTCATGCATAAAATATTTTAATCAGAGATGCAGTTTAAAAGATATTGGATTTCCCAATTTGAATAATTTTAAATCATTTCTGGAATTTATTTAATTATTAATTGAACAGTATCTACAATAGTGATGTTGACTAGTCAAACTAACACAGAGGGCCCACCTTTCAGTGACTCAGAGTTAATATATTTAAATAAAACATTTCTTATAATTAAATAGGCTAGGGCCCACTTGTCATAGACATTGATTTTGGAACCCACTGAATTTTTGCTAAGTTTGGGATTCTTGTTTCTAAATCAACACTTAGCTGTTTTCGAGAGGCTACGGTTCAGTGTTCTGCTCACCCGACAAATTAGTGCCTTATATCAAATCGAAGCATTTTCTATGGTCTACAATCTGGTACAAATTTCATGCTTGTTAGATTTCATTTGCTTAATTAATACTTTGTTTGAGAAGTGTCACCTGTCGATAATTTCAGAAACTGTTACAGTTAACAGAACATAGCACTTTGCAATTTTTATTGGAATTAATTCATGGATCGTATGAAGTTGGTACAATGGTGTAAAATGGAGATGGTTATGTGTAGAACATGCCCATGTCTATTGCATTATTAATAAAGTTCAATAACACAAAGTTGTGGGCTTAGGAAGTGGTTAAGATTATGTTTCTAACTTAGCAAAAAAAATGCTAAGTCTGAGAATCTCTGTTTTAACAGAAAGTAGCATTTTGCAAGATTTATTGTGATCAATCCATTCATATTTTGAAGTTGGTACAATGGAATGAATTCACCCTTTGCATATCTAGTTTCTGGATCTATAATTTTTACTCACTTTGAACGTTGTTTGATGTGGCTTTTGGGGCTGTCAAGGGAGCACCAGAGCAAATAGGACTAAGTAGCAGCAGCGGTTTGCATCGGCAGGAGCATGGCAGCAGTTGTTGTGCACAAGGTATAGTTGGGGGCGTGGCCGGGCAGCCACGGTGGATGAGCACGCACCGACGCGACCCTGGGCGCGGCCAAGGGGCGGCCGTCCATGACCACGGGACGGTGAGCGCGACGCGCAACCAGGGGACGTCGGGGCGCGCAGCGGCGACCGTGTGAGACGGGGGAGAGGGGAGGGAGCGGCGTGCTCACTGGGAGGCTCGAGGGCGGGTCGGGGCAGAGCACCGGGAGGAGCCGGAGCCACATCGGCAGCCATGGCGTCGGCGAACACCGGAGGTCGTGGCGACTAGGGTTGGCCGGGGTCGCGCGAGGTGGAGGCGCGCGGCTAAGCTCCGGGGCCGAGGAGGTGCGCCACCACGAGGGGAAGCCGTGGGGGCAAGCGCGGCGGCCAGAGGAGCCGGCGCTGGCCGGAGTCACCGAAGTAGCAGCCGCCGCAGCACAGGGGATGGCCACGGCCATGGAGGGGAATCGGGCGAGAGGGGGGGGGCTCGGGCCTGTTATCCAGTGCGCCAGGGGCAGAGGTGCGCCCTGAGCGAAGCTTAGGCCTTTTTCATTTCCTTTTGTTTTTCTTATTTTTCATTTTTTTAAGTTTGCTTTTTGTTTGGCAACCAAATGACTTTATAAAATATGTAACCAATCCCATTATTTGCGTTACAGATTTATATACTTTGTTTTATCACACCTATCACTCATATTTTACCATCTCTTCGCCGAACTAGTGCACCTATACAACTCCTAGTTGTATTAGGTGTGTTGGGGACACAAGAGACTTCTTGTATCTTAATTGCAGGGTTGCTTGAGAGAGACCATCTTCAACCTCTACTTCCCTGAGTTCGATAAACCTTAGGTCATCCACTTGAGAGAAATTGTTGTTGTCCTACAAACCTCTGCGCTTGGAGGCCCAACATAGTCTACAAGAATAGAAGTGTGCGTAGACATCATGACTCAGTTGAGGCAAGAAAAAGAGTCTGCCACAAATGCAAGAAACCTGGCCATTACATCGCTGAATGTCCTCTTTGGGAAAAGGAAGCTAAGCTGAAGAAGAAGAAGAAGAAAGGGAAAGATGACAGTTCTGATGAAAGGTCAAAGAAGAAGTCCTCAAGATCCTCAAATTCTGCTGGATACAAGAACAGAAGCTCCCGCAAGGCTCGCGCATATCTCGGCAAAGAATTGGATTCTGAAGAATCTGATTCTGATCCTGAAGCTGAGGAAGAAGGGTCTGAAGAATGTGAATGTGTGGTTGGTCTCACTCTTGCTACAACATTGGTCAGCAAGTCAATCTTCAGCACCGAGGAATCAATCACACACCTCGTTAATGACGAGGCTGAAGATACCACTCCCGCCTTCTGCTTCATGGACAAGACCTCCAAGGTATCTTCTCACTCTTCCTGTGATGATGCCTCGGATGAAGAACCTGATGAAAACTATGCTAAACTTGCTAAACTTGTTTCAAAGCAACAACGTGCACTTGAGAAAATTCAAAACTCACTAAATATAAGTGGTGATATGTTGGTTGAGGAAATGAAGAAGTCTCAAAAGTTGACTGATGAATCTAAGATTCTTCAGTCAAAGTTTGATGATTTGATCAGTCGTCATGAGGCCCACCTCACCGATCATGAGAAGCTGGCTCATGAGTTCCTCATGATAAAACAAGAACTTGAACGGGTGAGGATATCTCATGACGATCTGAGGAAAGAAAATGACTCACTCCTCTCCCAACAAATCATCATGCCTCAAGAAGGGTTTGATCCTCCTTGTTTAAAGTGCATTGAACATGACTGTATCACTTCAATACCTAGTTCCTCAATATCTTCAGAATCTGTTATATCAACTGCCTCTGTGGTATCTAACCCCTCATCCGAGGATACCATAGACATTGCTGAAGAAAATGCTAGGTTGAAGAATCTCCTGGAAACTGGAATGTTCAAGAGTCTGAAAGGGCATCAGATTCTTTGTGACGTCCTCAAGAAACATATCCTCAACAAGAATCTGAGGAAAGAAGGTGTCGGTTTCACCCGAAACCTCAATGCTGATGGCTCTTACTGGAAACCAGAACAATACCCAAAGACCACTTGGGTTCTGGCCAAAATGCCTCCTCCTGATCCCTATACTTTATCTGGATATGACAATATTCCTCAGATGTGATGGTTGAGTCCTTTGACTCAAACTATAAACTGTTTAAAGATGTTAATGGTGAAGTATTCGCCAGATACATCGCGACTAACTGCAGGAACGGTGCTCCAGAGAAGATCTTGGTTCAAAAGGAACTCATCACTAACCTTCCTGTGAATGCAGATGCAAATGAGTTGAGGGTATCATCTGAGGACGATAACTCAAAGGGCAATGACTATAACTATGTCTCAGCTAATCATTTTGTTCACAGGGAAGCTCCTCACAAGAATGCCTACTCATTTTTGTATCCTGATACCTCTATCCAGCGTCCCATTAGACACTATCATCCTCGTCGTTCCTCATATTCTTCAAAGCCACCCATTCGAATGTGGGTGGTGAAGAAGAACTAATCATCTTTGAACGAACTCGTCCTGAGGCAATCATAACCTTTGCAGATCATATTCCTAGGACGATATTGGTTGAGTCAGTTGAAGATAATTAAAACTATTTGATTCTGAGGAATCAATCCTGACGAACATCCTGAGGAATTAATTCGTAGGAATCTTAAATTCTTCAAACCGATACTGGCTCATAGCCCGTTGTATGATATACTAATTCCTCTGCAGGGGAAGACTGAATGGGTAATGGATAATGGATGCACTAATCCCATGACTGGCGATAGAAGCCTGCTCATGGAATCATCTCTGAGTCCTTCTTCGAAGAAAACCATCACCTTCACCGATAAAGGTAAAAGTAAGGTATTGGGCCTCGGCAGAGTTGCTATCTCCCGAGACCAACACATTGACAAAGTCATGCTGGTTGAATCCCTTGGGTATAACCTGATGTGTGTGTCTATGTTATGTGATCTTGATCTTATTGTTGTATTCGGAAAATATGGATGTGTTGTTCAAATGGTGAGTGATAACTCCACCGTCTTCTGGGGAGTTAGAAAAGGTGACCTGTATATTGTAGATTTTTCTGAAGGTCCTCAGGTCGCTATTTTACTCATGGCTCCAGCCACGGAGTGTTGGCTATGGCACAGAAGACTCGGAAACGCTGGAATGAGGAATCTCCAAAAACTCGTCCTGAAGAAACATGTCCTCGGGATTGAGGAAATCAGATTCACCAAGGACCGTCTTTGTGGCGCTTGTGAAGCTGGAAACATGACCAAGGTCAAGCATCCTGCAAAGACCATCATGACGACAACAAGACCTCTGGAACTGCTTCATATGGACCTATTCGGTCCTCCAAAGTATTCAAGCGTCGGAGGAAGTATGTATGGTCTCGTTATTGTTGATGACTTCTCACGATATACTTGGGTGCGTTTTATTCTCTATAAGTCAGAAACCCCGACTATCTTCAAGCGCTTCGCTCAGCGATTCATGAACAACTACAACCTAAAGATCAAGCACATTCGAAGCGACAATGGACTGAGTTCAAGAACATCGGCGTGGAGGAATTCCTCGATGAGTTGGGCATCACTCATGAGTTCTCAGCACCTTATACTCCTCAACAAAATGGAGTTGTTGAGAGAAAGAACAGAACCCTCATCGAGATGGCTCGGACGATGCTTGTTGGGTACAACACTCCACTCAAATGGTGGGCCGAAGCAATCAACACTGCTTGCCACATCGTCAATCGAGTGTATCTTCATAAGTTCTTCAAGAAAACCTCATATGAGCTAATGGTTGGTAAGAAACCAATTTTAAGTGTAAGAGAAAAGTTTTGCCCCCATGTGTTTTGGATATTGTTGGACAATACAGAAGAGGAACTAACAATTTTTTCTAGTATGAACAGTTGAATAGGTTCCTGAAGGACAAGCTAGGTAATAAAGCTTCAAGGAAGGTTTTCAAGTTATCGAAGAATTACCCTTTGAGCGAAGCTTATTCACAGAGGATGGCCCCCAAAAATGAAGGTGTCCTGAATCTCAACTCACTGAAGGAAATGAAGAAGACGGCGCAAGACTTAGATGTTTTTGTGTAGTTCTTTTTATGTTTTTTGTGTCATAGGACAAACCGTACTATCAAGAGGGGTTTTAGTTTATGGACGCCGAAGTTATTCAAAAAATGCTCAGATCAAATCTAAACCTAGTGAGAAGCCAGAGTGAAGAAATCTCATGTGCACTGAGTTAAGTTTCGGTAGCAAAGACTTCGTTCTTTGGCTTCCGAAGAAAAACTAAGTCCGTGAGTCAGCTTTACTTGTTCCGCAAGTAAAGTTGCATAGTAATGACAAATCCGAACATTGTGGACACGCGTCAAGCTGTCGCTTCTGGTCAAATTGGTCATTTCGCACCTCGAGATCGCCAACTATAAATACGACGCCCCCGCCTTCATTTGCGGGTGGCTGCTCTAATAATATTCCTGAGTGAGACAGAAGAGAGCATCCCAAGAACTCCACCGAAGAAAAACCCAAAAGCCAGACCACCGAATCCTAAGTCCCATTGATATGAGTAGATTCTCTATGACGTAGGTGAAAACTTGCTAGCCTTTTTATCTTGGAGAACTGCAATTCTCCTCGACGGTTAGAGTGTCGTCTTCAGAGAGCGAAGAGTAATTGTCGCCTCGAAGTTCAAGTCTGTCAAAGGTTTCAGAGATTTCCTTGATAATCTACCGCAAGTCAAAATTATCCAAGCTCAAGGAGATTGGTGCAGTGGAGCAACGGACAGAGAGAGTTTTGCTCCAGGTGTTCAATCACCAGTCCCTCCAACCAGAGGAAGCGCTTTGCAGAGCGTGAACTGGTCGAATAAACATCGCCGAGTCAAGAGTTCATTTTACTTCAAGCATTTACTTTCCTCATTGCATTTGCTTCCTGTTAAAGCTTCAACGGGTTTTGATTCGCTGAGTTTAGTTTCGATACTAGTTTTGCTTCCCAGTTATCTATTTTCGTTACTCTTTTCTGTTGATTTTATGCTTCACTCGAAAATTTGAAGTGATCATTCACCCCCTCCCCCTCTGATCACATACTTGGACTTTCAGTAAGTTACTTCAGATTTTCGGTGCACCATGTTGGATTCGTGATCCTCATCACCAATCCAAGTTTGCACCAAAAGCATGTGAGGTTTCGTGCTTGGTTACGGTATTAACTCGCACACCTACAGAGTCTTCAACATCAATCATCACAAAATAGTTGAAACTGTAGATGTGTGGTTTGATGAATCTGACGGCTCGCGAAGAGAGTACCTGTCACCTGTGCTAGATGAAGCATCACCTGATGAACAGATCAAGAAGATGGGTGCTGGTGATATCATACCCATGGACCATCCTGAAGAAACACACATACCTCCTGCTCCTAAAGAACACCCAAATCCTAAAGCAAATGGTTCTGATGACGATCCTGATCCTGAGGCTCCTGACACTCCTGAAGCACCTGAAGCTGATGCTAATGAGTCTGATGACAGTGATGATGATTCGCCTCAAGATCATCGACCTCGTCTTCCACGCGTATCGAATGAAGTTCAAGTCGACAAAATCCTCGCCGACGTCAACATACCATGTCCTCTCACTCGTGCCAGAGAAAATCGAATAGCTAACTTTTGTGGGAATTTTTCATTTGTATCCATTTCAGATCCCACCAAAGTTGCTGAGGCATTCTAAGAAGCGGAATGGATTCAGGCAATGCGAGATGAACTTCTTCAGTTCAAACTGAATGATGTCTGGGAATTCGTCAAACGGCCTGATCCTCGAGTTCACAATGTCATCGGAACGAAGTGGATCTACCGCACCAAAATCTATGAAGATGGCCAAGTCATCAGGAACAAAGCTCGTCTTGTAGCACAAGGATACACTCAGGTTGAGGGTATCAACTTCGGTGAAACCTTTTCTCCCGTTGATAGACTTGAGTCCATTTGCATTATGCTTGCCTTTGCTAATCATCATAATATCAAGCTATATCAAATGGATGTGGAAAGTGCATTCCTCAATGGTAATATCGAGGAAGAAGTATATGTTGCTTAACCCCCAGGTTTTGAAGACTCAAAGAATCCTGATATGGTGTACAAATTGAAGAAATCTCTTTATGCACTGAAGCAAGCCCCTAGGGCTTGGTATGACACACTAAGAGATTTCCTCATCAGCAAGGGTTTCAAATCTGGTTCCCTCGATCCAACTCTTTTCACCAAATGCTATGATGATGCCTTATTCATATGTCAAATTTATGTCAATGAAATTATATTTGGATGCACTAACAAGAAATACAGTGAAGAATTTTCCTTCTTGATGAGTGAATAGTATCATATGTCCATGATGGGAGAACTGAAGTTCTTCTTAGGGCTTCAAATTCGTCAGCAACGCAATGGCATCTTCATATATCAGGAGAAGTACCTCAAGGAGTGCCTGAGGAAATTTAGGATGCAAAACTGCAAAGGCATCAAGACACCGATGCCTACAAATGGACAACTCGGTCCTGATGAAGCTGGCAAGGACTACGATCAGAAGGTATATCGCTCCATGATAGGTTCTCTTATATATGTATGTGCATCTAGGCCTGATATAATGTTGAGCGTTTGCATGTGTGCCCGATTCCAAGCGGCACCAAAGGAATCACATCACCAAGCGGTGAAACGAATTCTTCGATATTTGGCTCACATCCCGACGCTAGGCTTATGGTATCCAAAAGGCACACAACTGGATCTTGTTGGATACTCAGACTCAGATTATGCTGGAGATCGCGTGGATAGGAAGTCTACCTCAGGAACATGTCACTTCCTCGGACGCTCACTGGTGTGTTGGTCATCGAAGAAGCAGAATTGTGTCTCCCTCTCCACTGCTGAAGCAGAATACATCGTCGCTGGTGCAAGCTGCTCACAACTTCTCTGGATGAAGCAAACTCTCAAGGACTATGACATCAACTTGAGTACCACTACTATGTGACAATGAGAGTGCCATCAACATCTCTCAGAACCCAGTACATCACTCGAGGACTAAGCACATCAAAATTCGGTATCACTTTCTTCGGGATCATGTGTTGAAGGAAGACATCATCATCAGCCACGTGAAGACTGAAGACCAACTTGCTGATATATTCACTAAGCCTTTGGATGAGAAGCATTTTAGCATTCTGAGGTGTGAGCTAAATATCTTAGATTCCTCAAATGTCCAGTGAATGGACACACATCCTAACGCTTAAACATTGTTTAAGAATCCTTATGTACAACACACGATGCATCGTACTCCTCAACTCATGAGGAACTACCTTGCTAAGTGTGAAGAAATTAATGTGGAATTAACTCAAGATCCATACGACAATTGTATGGTATCATGTGTTTTATTCCCTATAAGGTGGGTAGCGCCACCGCCCAAATTCCTCAGGAATTATTTGTCTTCAGTTGCCTCATTTGTGTCTTCGTCCTGATACATAAAGTTTAGTCCTCAACAACATTCACCTATAGTTTTTGCTCTTCCAAATTCGTTTCTTCATCTAGGTGAATGTGATCGGACCCGTCTCTCTGTGCTCACTTATCCAATCCATCTATCTTAAGTATGCGTTCATTTGAAACTCATAAGTTTCTCAATCTGAAGCTTTAACGTATTAATCCTCAAAATTTTCATTGTCCTCAGTTTCCTCAAGCTGAAGCCTCTGTTTGAAATATTACCCCCTTGATTGTTGCAATTTTACCGCGGATCGTGCCTATCCTCAAACCAGATAAGCTCAAGAGCTGAACCTCCACGGGTAATCTCGTCCACGAAACTCGTGACCGCTCAGTTTTTACCCCAATATAAATAGCCAACCCCGCGGTCATTTTCCCCACACGCCTCATTCCCTCTCGCGCCGCCGCCCTTGAGCTCTTCAAGCTCTCGCACCGTCGATGTCAGAGAACATAGTCGCCCGAGAAGACCATCTCAGGCTTCCTCAGCATTCGCCTCATCTCTGGTATGACCATGTCTCATCTGTTAATTCCTCAGTACTGCAACTTCTTCAAGATTCTTCAAGCCGCTAAATTCCTCAGTAGTACTGAAATCTAACTGAGACCTATCCTTCATTAATTTGAGTTCCTCAACACATTCCTCATGAACGCTTATAACCGTACCCCACTTCCCTTGCAACTTAATTCTGTCACAGGTACATGTCTGCTGAGGAATCGTATGGTTCTCATAGTCTCACTTCATTTGCAATTCAGCTTGAACTTACGATTCCTCAGTCTCCTCAGCTGAAGAAAATGGCTCCTCGTCGTCGTCTCACTGAGACTTCTCGGGACTTGCCTCCAGAACTATATGAGAAGTTGAAGACTCCAGAACGAGAAACTTCCGGAGAACGCAAAAAGCGCATCCAGAAAATCACGAGGGAATGGGCTAAACGATGGGATGCTTATGAATGGCTCAATCCTCAGCATGAAGAGATGTTTGTTGTGAATCCTCCTTTGAAGATCTTAGGCATCAAGGCTCGACCACCACCTGGTCCTGATGTCATTCCTGATGAAACAAGTTTGCAGACTTCTGAGGACTTCCCCGATGCATATCAACGATACCTCAAACGGACATCTCACCTTGCTTAGAGTCTGGCCCGTGATTTGGCTGCCTCAGTTGAGATTCCGCCTCAGCCTGCTGCACAGCCTCAGCCTCAGCCTCCCGGCCAGCCTCGAATAAAGACTCCCGGCATCAAACCAACTATGAAATCCTCAACTATGCCTCAAGCCCCAAGTTCCTCATGCCAAAGGACATCTGGAGTTGCTCCTGCCTCAAGACTTCGCACTGATGAGTCTGGCAGTGCCCCTGAAGCATCTACGACTGTTCCTCAGCCTCAACTCAGAACCAAGACAGCTCTTCACCGAGGTGTCAGACCTTCGCCCAAGAAAATTGCTATGCGTGTGATACGTCCCAAATGTATCTATCATTTCTGCTTGGTCCATGCATGTTTTGTGTGATATTGCTATGATCTAGGTACATTTTCATACACTTTTGATCATACATGGACTAACTTATTAACTCAGTGCACCCCAGTGTCAGTTCCTGTTTTCTGCTGTTTTTCTATTTCAGGTTTCCCCCATATTAAAAGTGCTCCAAAAATTCGGGAAAATCAGATAAAAAATCAGCGTTCCGGAAGCTTCCGGATTCACTGAATAAGGGCCAGAGGGGCCCCACCTAGCCGCCTGGACTCCTGGTGGCCCCCGGTGCCCCCCTTTGGCTCTTATTTATACACCCATCGCAAAAACCCTGATTCTGGACCCCTTTTCTCCCGAAGCAATTCCCATCTCCGCCGCCATCGCCAACAATCTTTGGGGACCAGAATTCCTGTGTCGGCACCCTGCCGGGACGGGGAAGTGCCCCCGGATTCATCGCCATCGTCGTTGCTTCCTCCCTCCATGATGCAGCAGTAGTCCCTCCTCGGGGCCGAGGTTTCTACCATTATCTATGTGTTCTTCTCTCTCTCCCATGATGTGATCTTCGTTGTGATCATAGGCTATGTTAATCTAGGGTGATCTCATGATATTTCCCCTTCCTCTACGTATTGGATTGATGTACTCACTTGATCTTATCTAGTATAATCCCCGAGACCATGGTGACAGTAGTCTATTGGACATGGGTTAGAGGAATATTTTCATGAGTGATTTCCTCTTTTGTGTGTTGATTGAAGATTGAGAGTCTCTTGGTGCTTGTCTTTGACTATCCTTGAGATATGTTGTGGTGATTGTGGTACTCTCTTTGGACGGCCGCGGTGACATTGGGAAATCCATAGATTGAGAACTACGAACTCCGAGGTGTGCTTTTGTAGCCCTACATAATTCTCGTCCTCTCTAGACCACAAAGGAATGACCTCCGAGTATGTCTCCATTGCATGTTTTATGGGAAATATCATGTGATTAGACTATGTTAATGTTGTTGGGAGTTGCCACTAGTGAAAGTATGAAGCCTAGGACTTGTTTCCACCATTGTTACACCGTTTGTGCTCACTTTTGTCGCAGGTTTGCTTGCTGCACTTTTTATTACAGATTTATATTACCTTGCTTTGCCACACCTATTACCCATATTTTACCATCTCTTCGCCGAACTAGTGCACCTATACAACTCCTAGTTGTATTGGGTGTGTTGGGGACACAAGAGACTTCTTGTATCTTAATTGCAGGGTTGCTTGAGAGAGACCATCTTCAACCTCTACTTCCCTGAGTTCGATAAACCTTAGGTCATCCACTTGAGGGAAATTGTTGTTGTCCTACAAACCTCTGTTCTTGGAGGCCCAACATAGTCTACAAGAATAGAAGCGTGCGTAGACATCAAGATATTTTTGGCGCCGTTGCCGGGGAGGTAAGGTAAGGTTTGAAGGTATATCTTTAGATATTGCAATTAAATCTTTTCGTTTCTTGTTTTTATTTTTCACTAGTTATGTTTTTGGAAAACTACACTCTTAGCTCGGCGCTTGGGGAAGGCCGCTTTACCACACCCATGGTAGAGAAGTCTCCTCCACCTACTGAATGTATCCCATTCAAAATACCACTTGGGATAGTTGAAATAATTATTAATAATTGTTATGATGGCACAGTCAATCCTATTATTCATTTGTTGAAACTTACAGAACTTTGTGAGTTATTTAGGATTTCAGGTTTGACAAGAGGTGAAGTCATGAAGAAATTATTTGCCTTGTCAGTGAAAGGAAAAGCATTGGAATGGTATAGGCTACTAGATGATTCTCACCTACGGGATTGGGAAGAGATCCAGTCTCTATTTTACTCCAAGTTTTATGCTCTTCATGAAGTCAATGAGAATAGGAATTATGTTTATAATTTCTATCCTCCTAACGAAGAGATCATAGCTCAAGCTTGGGGGAGATTGAAAATTTTAATTCTAAAATGTCCTAACCGTGGACTCCCCAAAGATATAACTATTACTAATTTCTATGGAAGACTCTCTCGACAGGATAAAGACTTGCTCGATGCTTCCTCTATGGGTTCTTTCAAAACGAAAGATGGATGCTAAATGGGAACTCCTTGAAAGAATTCAACGCAATAATGAAGATTGGAAGATCGACAAAGGTAAAGAGTCAGGTATAAATTATGAGTATGATTGCATTAAGTCCTTTGTTGAAACTGCAAGTTTTAATAAGTTTAGTGCTAAGTTTGGGTTTGATTCTCAACTCCTTGTTGATTTCCTCAAATCTTTTGCTTCACATCTTAATATGCCTAAGGATAATTGGATCAAGCATCATGAACCTTTTAAAGAGATTTGCAAAGAAAATGCATGATGATTGCAGCATGCATGATCCAATTCCTGAAAATGAAGTTTTATATAAGCATGTTAATTTTTGTGTAGTGGATAGACCTTGTTAAAAGCCTATTATTGAAGAAGTGAAGTATTGTAAGCAACATAAGCATGAAAGAAAAATCACTTGGGTTAAAGATTTAAATGAAATTGCTAGAGAATTGTGTGACCTTTATCCTTTTACTAGTGAATTTCCTGCATAGAGGGTCACTTTAATTTTCAATGCATGAACTTTCAAAACATAACTATTAATCAGTTGTGTGATAACATGATCACTTCTGATCTTTATGATGAACTTGTGTTATTTTTTATGTGTGAAGAGTTATCATAAAAGACTTCTTGGCTAGATGTTAATGCCTTAGGAATAAACAACACTTTGCAAAATTTCCATCTCTATTGTTTTGTTGATTGCCATGAAAATTATTACATAAGTAAGATTAGAAAGGAGGGAACTTTACCAAAGTATAAAAATGTCTCTTATATTTCTACTAATAAAAAGGAGAGTTTCTCCCAAGTTTCCCCTATTGTTCCTAACCATAAACCAGGATATGTGGAGAAACTTCATCTCCAACCACTCCCTCCTAAGGTAAAGAAGAAGAAAAAGAAGAGGAGGAGGAAGAGGAGCAAGAAGGAAGAAGAATGGGTATCAACCTGTCCTAAGCATGTTCCTCGCATCAACTTTTATCCTAACGGACAAAAAAGTTTTGAGGATGTGAGCTTGATTGCATTCATTATTATCCTGATGTTAAATCCGTAGGCACTATTGAAGATGATTTTGATTATGATATGCATGTTACTTTTTGTGATTGGGAAAATGATGATAATACTACTTATGATCTTGAAAATCTTTTTGGTACCAACTCTGAGAGTGATGATATGGAAAGCTCTAAGCTTGGGGATGATAGGATTGCAAGTCCTTTACCCATTAGTGATGTGGTAATTGATAATTCTTTTGCTAGTAAGAATAAAGACAACATTTTTACAAATATAGTTGCTAGCAATGATAATGCTCTTCTCTACTATGATGATGTTATAACTCCTATCTATAGTGCTTGTAAAGGTACCTATGATATGAGGAGAAATTATCCTTATGAAACTTGTCATAATCACGGAGGGAATTACTCCCTTGCTGAACACATCTTCCTAATACACAATTATTCTATAGTGTTCAAGTTGTTTATGATAGTCCTACTCCCACTATTACTAATGAGAAGGATTTTGCTTATGTGGAGAGTAATAAATTTTCTATGCTTGTGGATCATGATAAGAATTTTTTATGTGATACTTATATTGTTGAGATTATTCATGATCCCACTGAAAATTATTATGAGAGGGGAACATATGCTCATAGATATTCCAATAATATCAAGTTCCCTCTCTTTATGATGAAATTTTTGAAGTTGCACTTGTTTTGCCTTCCTATGCTTATTGCTTTGTGCTTCAATGAATTATTCTATTGCAATATTCCTATGCATAGGAAGCATGTTAGACTTAAATTTATTTGGTATTTGCTTCTTGATGCTCTCTTTTGTTCTTCAACTCTTATTCCTACTAGAGCATCATTAAAATCTTAAGCCTATCTTTATGGCTATAAAGAAAGAGCTCTAGGGAGACAACCCTTGTTATCTTTACTTTGAATTTTTAATTTCAGTATTTAGTGGTCTTGATGATTTTTACTACTGTAGCAAGATCATTGTATCTTTATTTTCAAGCTTTGTGCCAAGTTTAGCCTCTGATTGCAACAAAGTTCAAAAGTTGTGACATGCTGTCCAGAAAACAGATTCTGTCATTGGACGAAAAAATTAGCCTACAATCACCATATCATCTTTTTAATCTGAATTTTTTTACGACGTGCTACAAACAATTGACTTTCGAGCTTCTGCTCTGATTTTTCTGATTTGAGTTGCAGAAGTACCCCAAAAAAATTATTTACTACCTGATGTTATGTTTATCATAGATTCTGCCACGTTTTGCCTTTTCTTACTTTTGCAAACCTTAAGCTTTCTTTTTATTTGCAAAAAAAATTGGAAATCTTGAGAAACAGTAGCTCTTCAAGAATATCTTTATTTCCAGTGGGGAAAATTATTTTATTAAGGGTACTAACCTCTCTAATCAGCTTATGATGAGTTATGTATGAAGGGAGTTTTCAAGTGTGCGAGGGAAGATGTCGGGACCCGGGGTTAGCGTATGCAAGTCTAGTTAAGACATAGTCATATGGAGAGCCGAGAACCGCACCCACTTGTCTAAGCAGACAAGGCCAAGCACTGAACATTCTCGGAAAGCATCGTACGTGAGGGGGCATCCCATCCAGGCCGGATGATCAACTGTGATGGGTCCTCATCGTCCGCACACAAGTCTAATGATATGGGTGGTGAACTCCCATATTCAAAGACAAGTCGCCTCAACCATACTATCGACTATCTCTAAACTCTTACATAGACTTACTCCAGCCCGATCACTTAGTCGGGGTCTAGGGCGGGCTCGATCATAACACAAAGTGTGCACGAGACGGAGTCTCGAGCAATCGCATCGCGATGCCCCAAGCTGCGCACATCTAAGGGCCACTTGGTGTATGAAAGACCGCCAGCCAGAACACAACTAAGGTCTCGAAAACCCATACAAGGACATGCATGTTATAAACATACACGCAGCACACATGCCTTGTATGAACAGCAGGTACCATTGCAATTCTCTACACAGTGTATATTTTATTTATAACTCTTATAGAGTACACACAAAGATCACATACATGTGATCCAACATTACAACATGAAGCGGAAGCAAATTATGTCTGGGTACAGACAAGTTTAACAAATTGGCTTAAGAAGCCTTATTCAAACATAAAGCCCTCCACGAGGGAACCAGTCTGCTGACTGGGACTAGACTAGCTTAACTTCAGTCGTCCAGCTCGATGAAGAAGCCACCTTCTGGGTCAGTGGTATCATCTAAAACATAGATTAAGCAAACATGAGTACAAAGTCGTACTCAGCAAGACTTACATAGGAGCTATACTACTCATGCACATGTATCAAGGTAAAGGGAGGTGGGGTTCACTTGCAGAAATGCCAACTTTGACTTGGCTAGTCCTGAACTACGAGTACCAGACTTTGAGGTAAGAAGCGTACACGAGTCCACTACTTTCACCAACCAATTACACCACTATGGTGCCTTCCTCGACTTCCCCACGAGAAAGCACGCCATAGCACTCACACTTATCTTGGTGTGTTTTAGAAGTATCCGGTTCAAGTTATCTAATAATCAAGCTAAGCTTTCCAAGCAGTCCATAACCGCGGACGCGGCTATTCGAATAGTTTTCTTAACCTTGCAAGGGTGTACCGCTACACACACATGACCATCATTTACCGCCTTTGATCTCGACACCATTCAAGGGGTGCCAGCGAGGATGCTCACCACAACTGTTACCTCATAGCCTATCTAGTCCGAGAAAGCCGCCTACTTGGGTTGGTTACCACTATCGTGAACCCGGCCGGTTTACCGAAGTGGACCCAAGCGATGTGTGCGTGGTGCATAAGTCGGTCTCGGGTGAGCCGTTCTCTCACTTAGCATCCAGGCCACAAGCCTACCAGAACTCCGAACTACTGCGACATCTGGACATCGAAAGGGATGAGTTAATAGGTTGAGAGGGGTCAGTGAGCCCAATGTGTGGTTGTACTCTTCATCTTGGATCACCACACAAGAACTCGGACTTAGGGCGGTGTTCAACGAGACAACCCACTGTGTACTCCTACACAGCCTCTCATCCTTCACCTTGTATTAGGGTCGATTCACCAACACTTTTCTACCATCAGTAACATGATCATTCCCATCCCGACTCACATCACAGTAACAACATGGTATCATACTAAGCATGCAATAAGCAGTAGCATTGCAGGGGTTACATGATATCAACCAACTCCTACATTTGCTAGGATTGTGGTTTGCTTACTACTGTGACAAAAGATAGGTCATGCAAAGGAATGGGTTCATCTATGCGGTAGAATCGTAACATGGTGATCATCCTATACAATGCATAAGCGAGACATGAGAGGGAAGTGGGATTTTATCGACATGATCAAATGGGGTTTTGCTTGCCTTGCTGACGAGATTCGGGCTCTGGATCTTCAGCGAAGGGGGTGACCTCTTGCTCCGGTTCCACCTCTACTCGACAAACAAAGCACGAAGTAGCAATCAATATGAATGCAATGCTCAAGCACATGATTGAATGTTAAAGCTTTAAGTATAAGTTCTGATGTGTGAGGCAATTTCATTTAAGTGGAATATATTGCATTTAAAATGCAAATTCAAACTCCACATTTGAATTCAACAATAACCAAGTTATATGTGATATAGTTTGATCATTTTGAATTATCTTCAAATGTGTATGATATGCCTCTGATGTGTAAGTTAAATGTAGCATAATGCCATGGTTCAAGTTGCAAAAATAATTGAATTGAATTTGATTTAATTCCATTTAAATCAAATAGCAAATGCTACTGATCACTTTTTAAATTCAACTCAAACAGAGTTGAAAGTTGCATATTTGGAAAGATAATTTTCTCCTGATCATTTTTCATATATTATTTGTCCAATTTGGAGTTAATATGAATTTTCTATGAATTTCCAAAGTTTGGGGTATTTTCTGGAATTTCTGGAATTATTAAACTATTTTTGATTTTCTGGAAAAGCATTACTGCGTCATTATTGCATCAGCATGACATCAGGGGTCCACTGACTGCTGGGACCCACTGGTCAGCTTCTCACTGGTTAATTAAAACGATTTGATTTAATCTTTTAGTTTAACAGGGGGATTAGAGTGGTTGGGCCCGCATGTCAGTCTCTGCACGGGGGGGGATTAGTGTTAAACTAATCACGGATTAAGGCTAATCCACCGGCGGCTAAACGTCGGTGGCCTGGCCAGGGCGGCGCGGCACGGCAACGTGCTCTGGGCACGCGTTTGACGCGCCAGTGGCACCAAACGGACGCTGGAGGAGCGCCGCGTCGAACGGAGCCAGCCAGAGGGGCTAGAACTCACCGGAGCGTCGCCGGCGTCAAGCCCTAGCGGCGGCCGTGGCACGGGCTCGAGGTGAACTCGGCTACGGGGCGCCATTTGGGGTGGTTTTGGGCTGGATCGAACCGGAGAGCTGCTGCGGTGACAACGGACAAGGTGACAGGGTTGATTGCTTTGCGGTTGCTCGACAACGACGACCGGGGCGGCGAGGTACTCCGGCTTCCATGGCAGATCGACAAGGAGACTACGAAAAGGGGCGGGAAGAGAGGGGTTTAGACCGCCTGCTCACCAGGAACTCGACGGAGGTGGCGGCTTGAGCTGGGAGGGCTCGACGGTGACGAAATCGACAAGGGCGTCCTTCGGGTCCGGCGACAGCTCGAGCTCGATTCCGGCGGCTAGGGGGGATCCAAGTTCGATTCTTTGCACTGGGAGACGTAGTCGACGACGAGGAGGAGAATGGACACGGTGATGGCGCTTGGCAGGCTCTCTGGCCACGCAGGTGCGGCGGCGCACTCCGGCGTTCTTCACGGGTGGCGACGGATCGAGCGCAGGAGGAGGAGGAAGACGAAGAGGAGGGGGGGAATGGATGTGGATGGCTCCAGGGCGTCTCCAGGACGTGGCTAGAAGGCTCGGGAGACGCCAGGCAGGCTAGCAGGTGCTCGCCGGCGTCGGCATGCGCTCCAGCGAGCTGCTTGCCGCGCCGGGGAAGACGACAAGGGGAGGTTGCGGGCTGGGCTGCCGAAACGGTAAGTTGGGCCGGGGTGGCCCAGGTAAGTGGGCTACTTTCTGTTTTTCTTTTTCCTTCTGTTTTCTCTCTGTTTAATCTTTCCTTTCTTTTCTGTAATTTGTTTTGGCTCTGATAAAAATACCAAACCATTTTATTAAATGCTGAAAACTTTTATATGGCTTCATAATAATATAGACTAGCCACTCATAAACTTTCAACATTTTTAAAATTCAAATGATTTGAATTTTAAATCAAATAGGGGGATTTCTTCAATTCCAAGGTACTGTTTGAATATTTGAAAAATCTATGAGCATGGGGTGGGTCCCACATCACTTGATATGTGATCACACTCATTTATAAGACTTTTCAAAACTCTAACATGAGTTTTTGGAAAATATTTTTATCTGGCCTTTTGAAATAATTCATCTGGGGGGTGTTCCTTCTCCCATTTTGATTTTGAAATTGATTTCCAAGATTTCTTTTGAAATTTTTGCATGATGCAAAGGCACTAACTAACCCTAGCACATACCTAACAGAGGGATCTGACAGAAGATGATGAAAGAAGACCCGGGAGTGTCAAACGCTCAAGCTTGGGGATGCCCCCATGCATCCCCAATAAATATTCAAGGAGACTCAAGTGTCTAAGCTTGGGTATGCCCCCGGTCATCCCCTTCTCCATCAACAATCATCAGTTCGTCCTTCGTCTCACTATATTGTTATCACTTCATGCGTTATGTGTTATGCTTGGAGCGTCTCGCTCTTAGGTTTCCGTTTTAGTTTTATTTAGATTTGTTTGCAGTTCATAACAAGTTAGAACCCAGATTTCTTCGTGTGGGAGGGAAACACGCTCCACTTCAAACTAGAACACATCATAGGATTTTTCATGCTTATCTTTCTCTGTTGTGTGTTCTTTATCTTTTCGTAGCAACTCACATGTTCAGTTTTAGTTTTAGTTTGTCTTTAGGAAGAGCCTTGGATTTTGATTAGTTTGTTGTTGGAACTCTCTTTAGTTTTCATGTTTATCTTGTGAAGAGACTTGTTTGTTTCACTGAGTTGTGTCTTGTCTTGAAAGTAGGTAATTGAGGTTGCTATTTAATTGTAGTAGTAACTTGCAATAGTTTTGAGTTTTTTTGTGAGTAATGTTTGAACTTTTGGTGTCAAGAGCTCTAGCCTATTAGTGATAGGTTTCGTATTTTGGGCAAACCGTGTTTATTTTAAAAACCTACAAAACTAGTTGAGAACTCTAGCTACTCGATGGATCACTAATCTTTTGAGGGATCGGATATTAGAGTACACTCACGTACCATGAGTCGAGGATGCGCAAGGATATCCAAACCCCCATACACTCCTCGTCGGGGTACTTGTCTGTTTGTGAACCTCCTCATTAGATTGAGAGTTACCGATAATAAGTGCATGAGTTCTTCGGACTAATGTAAGTATTGAAAGTTAACACTTCCACCTCCTCATATTTTCTAGCCTCTTCGGTACCGCGCATTTCCCTCTTCTCACTCCGAGAGTTGGCGTCCACCTCGCCGGTGCATCCAAACCCTTGGCGTGATACGCTCTATCATCATAAACCTCCCTATATCTTTCCTCAAAACAGCCACCATACCTACCTATCAAGGCATTTGCATAGCCTTTCCGAGATATATTGCCATGCAACATCCACCTCTTCATTACTTGATCTTCATGTCATACATGTTCCTGCTACACTGGCAGAGGCATACATTTGCATACATCATGATAGCTACATCTTCTTTATGTTGAGTACCTTGTAAAGTGTGAAAGATCTTCTAGATCTCTTGTAAAATAGAGTGTTGCCCTTAAGTGAGGAAAAGATCCCAAAGAGGACAAATTTAAAAGATCCCAAATAGGACAAATGATAGTAAAATAGAAAGAGCCATTTAGGCCACCAAAAAAATACAAAAAAGGAGAAAAAGGAGAAAAAGGAAATAAAAAGAGAGAAAGGGCAACACTACTATTCCTTTTGAAAGATCCACACTCGTACTCCCTCTTATCCTTGTACTCCATAGAGATGATCATTTATGCATATAGCTATGTGGGGACCTTTACACTATAGAACTTGGTTTGCATATTCCAAGGATGAGCCTCCTCAAAAGAGCTCTAGGTATTCATGAGCGAGCAAGTTAGATGCACCCCCACTAGTTACATTGGAGAGCTTTTTAGCTCATATGTGTATCAGTTGCATGGCAATCCCTACTCCTCATATCATATCTATCATTTGGCCTTCTCGCCTATGATTGTCCTCATTGATGTGAGCCTTTCTCACCTTTTTGTCTTCCTCCTCCACCATATTTCTCTCTTTTCCATCCTAAGTGTCAACTTTCGTGCTTACGCTCATCCATTGCATGAGTGCTCAAAATATCGAAAGGGAGTGGATCAAATTGACTTGGACCTGGCTAGTGGTCTGGGGACGAGTCAAGATAAGATTCCAAAGAATACCAAGTGTGAAACTTTAGTACATTGAGTTTGTCGGGGGAATGACCCCCGGGTAGGGTCACCCAGGGGAAACAGTTCATCAAGGCAAAGATCACTGACCTAATGGTCACTGATCTAATCAAGGCCGAGCTAAACAAGGTAAACCAAGAAGTGGGCCAATCTGTTCCAGGTGAGGGCCGATTTCCCTAGAGAGGGCGCAGTCGGCCTCACCCAGGAGCATCCGGCCGGAGTAAGAAGAGCAACATCCGATCAGAGTTCCAGGTCGGACACCTGGTACTAGAGCATTCAATGCGCAATCCCTAAAGATCGGGACTGTCAGAGGCGTGCGGTCTCCTCCAGCACCGATCACGCGGACAGGCCGACAGGCCTAAGTATCTAGCTTCACTGTTCACTACCGAGGTCCACAGGATAGCGGTATGGCGAGCCGCAAGTCTACACCGGGTCATCCGGAGGAGCACGATGTGAGGTCCTTAGCTTAGCTGAGACCAACAGTTGGGCCCTCCCCTTAGTATTTTTACCTTTGTACCCCGGGCTCGGCCTATAAGAGCCCCAGGTACCCCTCCTGCGTGGGGGCGACGGAGCACTTATTGCAATCTTACCCACCATAGAGAGAGCCAGGAGAGAGTAGTGAATAGAGGCCCTCTTCTTCTTCCTCTCAAACAGTTCGAGGAGCATTCATTGTAGCCAGAGTTATTGCTTATAAGCTCGCTTAGCAGGACTAGGGGTGTTATCTCTACGGAGAGCCCCGAACCTGGGTACATCGTGGTGTCTTACCGTGAGTTCCCATTATCGTTTCCGGTACCAGCGACACTCGCCTCGGTTTGTCCCCCTCTTTAGCCATCCCCATGGCATCTGCCGTTACATATCGACGACAGTTGGCGCCCACCGTGGGGCAGGCCGAGGCGTCGACTAGAGTTCTGATCCGGACGAGACCATCATCTGCATCGCGCATATGCTTCGCCTCCGGCCTGGTGATGAGGAACGGAGCGTGGGATTTCGTCATCGACAACGCCTCGCGGTTTGGGGCAGAAATGCCTCTACCGCGCGGCATCATCATTCCTTTCGGCGGACATCGCGTCTTCGTCGGAGCACTTCCTGATGTGTTCCCCAGGGAGGTACGGGTGTTTTCTGAGCTCACGGATCCGTTTCCAGGAGGACCGGATACCGTGGGAACAGATGGCACAACTGCGCACATCTGTGCGGAGGTTATGATGGCAGGAGCATCCAGTCGCCATAGTTCCACTTCAGCGACCCGAGCCGCGAGAGCAGCAACCACAGCAGCAGCAAGCCCGAGCAACCCACCGGATGTTCTCAGCACTCCTGTGGACCTTCATGTCGATCCAGCCGTGGCTCACGCCGAGCTGGAGAAGGTGCGTCAAGTTCTGAAGGAGCAGTCAGATCAGATCGACGCTGAGAAGCGCCGGATGGAGGCATCAGTTCGGGAGTACAATGCGGCGCATGGTATCCGGCAGCGTGTTATCCCACCCCAAGTGATTGAGGAACTTCGAGCAGTAGGCCGAGAGGTCGGCAGAGAGTTCGGAGGAGCCCACCATTGTTGTTCCCCACGTTTCATACAGTTCTCCTGCGAAGAACATGAGAGCGGCCGAGCAGATCGCCACCGAGCTGGAACACTTAGAAGGAGAAGAGCTGCCGGAGAGGACGCGTCGAATGCGCGACCTCATAGTCACAGCAAACCAGCAGCAAAAGTCGTCCACCGAGCAGCAAGGGCCAGTGGTATCAAAATCAGTTCGGGCGACTGCGGGTGCGAACCAGTCGAATGCGCCATAGCGGCAGCAGAGCCAAGCATCCTGGCCGCATGGCAGTTTGCATCGCAGTCGGAGGAATCAAGGGGCTGCAGGAGGCAGTCGAAGGGATGAGCCAGCAGTCAACAGCAGGCGCAATGAGCAACCGGCGGCATCAGTCCGGCCGGCAATAAGCCAGCGGTTGGGTCCCCGAGCAATCGCGGATAACGACGCAATACACCGAATCGAGCAGTTGCAGCAGGATAAGCAACCGGAAGATGATGTGCCGGCGGGTCCAGCATGTTTCGGCCCGTGCATTCGGCAAGATCAGTTCCCCAAAGGCTTCACATTGCCCAGGGACACCCCCAAGTACAATGGATTAGTCAAGCCAGAAGATTGGCTGGTCGATTATATGACAGTCGTCGGTATCGCGGGAGGTGGTCGGCGCGTAGCTGTGCGCTATGCTCCGCTCATGCTCCAAGGTTCAGCTCGGTCCTGGTTAAACAGCTTGCCCAACAACAGTATCAATTGTTGGAAGGATTTTGAGGACGTGTTTGTTCGCAATTTCACGGGTACTTATGAGAGCCCAGATCTGCCTTGGCACCTAGCACTCTGTGTACAAGGAAAGGACGAGCCCCTTCGTGATTACCTTCAGCGGTGGATCAACCTCAGGAACACTTGCGAGGGAGTTCATGAAATCCAAGCCATCCAGTACTTCACTCACGGCTGCTTAGACGGGTCTTTGTTGAAGCACAAGCTCCTGCGCAAGGAGAAAACTTCTTTGGCCGATCTGATGAGGATAGCCAATTCATTCGCCGCATCTGACTCTGCAATGCGCCCGATCACGTTAAGTCCCATTGGTTTCATCCAAGGGCAATCATCCAGAAAGCAGCAGCAATTGGCAGAAGCAAATGGGCCAAGCGGTCCCAATCGGCGCGAGAGGCGCGAGATCCAGAGGAACAGCAACTTTGGCAACAACAACAACAACACCCCCAATTTCAACAACAACAACAACAACACCCCCAATTTCAACAACAACAACAACAACAACAACAACACTGGTTTCAACAAGAGGAAGGATGAGCAGCCGGATGCCCAGTATGGCAATCGGCAGGTAGCAACGGTGCAGCACCAAGAGGAACAAGGGGCTGCGGGAGGCAGTCGGAAGGAGAAGCCTGCAGAAAGGCCGCCAGGTCAGCCCAGGCCCCCATACACATTTGAGGACATGATGAACCAGCCCTGCAAGATGCATAGTGGAGTAGGCAAGCCCGCATCACACACCACTCGGCAGTGCATCTGGGTTGAGCGTTTGGCAAAGGGAGGAGCAGGAAATCCACCCCCACCCCACCACCACCCCCAGGTCCGCCACCAGCAAATGCTCGGCAGCAGTTCCCACGTCAAGATGCAGCATGTATGATTTTCACTAGTGAGTCGGATGACAAGGGCAGTCCGAGAGCCCGTGAGCAGGCAGTCAATGCCACCATGCCAGCAATCGCTCAAAGGATGAACTGGTCGGACAATGCCATAACATGGGGCCCAGAAGACCACCCGAGCGTAATGCCCAACCCGGGCAGTTATATGCTCGTGGTGGATGCAATCTTGGCGGCACCATTATATTCATGCAAGTTCACCAGGACACTCATTGATGGGGGCAGTGCCATCAACATTTTGTACAGAGACACAATGATCAAGCTCGGCATCAGTGAGAGCGGGTTAGAGCCCAGCAGAACCACGTTTCATGGGATAGTGCCCGGCCTGTCATGTACCCCATTAGGCCGCATATGGCTTGAGGTAGTATTCGGGTCGAAAGAAAATTTCCGCCGAGAGCCGATCTGGTTCGAGGTGGCCGATCTGAGCAACCCATACCATGTTCTGCTCGGGTCGCCTGCGATCACCAAATTTATGTTCAACGTCATGCAGCCTTACCTGAAGATGAAGCTCCCAAGGCCGAATGGTCCAATCACTGTGTGTGGTGACTACAGGAAGTCACTGGAGTGTTCGTCTGCTGGTTCCAAGCTAGCCGATTCTCTGGTCATCGATGCAGAGCGACGCCAGCTCGACAAGGTCGTAGCAGCAGTCCAAGCTCAGATGAAGGAACCCATGCCAAGCAGGAAGGACAAGAGACCGGATTATGAGATCATATTTCAAGCGGCAAAGGACAGCAAGAGGATTGCCCTGGACCCCTCCGACCCAAGCAAATGTGTCATTGTTGGGGCTGGGCTCAGCAGCAAATAGGAAGGCGAGCTCGTCGAGTTCCTCCTTGAGACCAGTGACATATTCGCATGGTCCCCACATGACATGTCGGGTGTACCGAGGGAACTTGTCGAGCACAAGCTTCATATCCGACCTGGATCCAAGCCGATCAAGCAGCCACTTCGGTGTTTTTCAGAAGAGAAGAGAGGAGCAATCGGCGATGAGATAGCCAAGTTGCTCGCAGCAGGATTTATCAAGGAAGTGTTCTACCCAGACTGGTTAGCAAATCCAGTTCTGGTTCCGAAGAAGAATGGAACTTGGCGCATGTGTATAGATTACACTTGCCTGAATAAGGCCTGCCCCAAGGATCCTTTTGCGTTACCCCGTATCGATCAAGTGATTGATTCTACGGCTGGCTGTCAGCTTTTATGCTTTCTGGATGCCAAATCAGGCTATCACCAGATTAAGATTGATGTAAACGATCAGATTAAAATAGCTTTTATTACCCCATTCGGGGCTTATTGTTACATCACCATGCCCTTTGGCATGAAAAACGGCGGCGCGACTTATCAGCATACTATGCAGCGGTGTGTTCGGCCCCAGTTAGGTCGGAACATTCATGTATATGTAGATGACCTTGTGGTCAAGTCGGTGCTGGGATCAACCTTGTTGGATGATCTCAAGGAAACATTCGCAAATTTGCGAGCATACCAGATCAAGCTCAACCTAGAGAAGTGTGTGTTCGGCGTACCAGCCGGCAAGTTGCTTGGATTTCTGGTTTCTGAGAGAGGAATAGAGTGCAACCCTGAGAAGATTGCGGCAATCGAGAGGATGGGCAAGCCCAGAAATCTCAAAGATGTGCAAAAGTTTAACGGATGCTTGGCATCGCTCAGCCGATTTCTCAGTCGGCTGGGAGAGAAGGCAATTCCGCTGTATTAGCTAATGAAGAAAACAGACAAGTTCAGTTGGACACCGCAAGCGGACGAAGCATTCAAGCAGCTCAAGCGCATGACGTCTACCGCTCCAGTGTTGGCGGCTCCGAAGGAAAAAGAACCAATGATGTTGTATATTGCAGCAACCACTCAGGTGGTCAATATTGTCATGGTGGTACAGCGTCCTGAGAAGGACAAGGCACAACCGGTCTAGAGGCCAGTGTACTATGTCAGTGAAGTGCTCTCTACCTCCAAGAAAAACTACCCCCACTATCATAAGATGTGCTATGGTGTGTACATGGCAGCAAGAAAGTTGAAACCTTACTTCCAGGCGCATCCGGTCACGGTGGTCAGTTCGGCTCCATTGGCAGAAATCATTGGCAGTCGGGACGCATCCGGTCGGGTGGCAAAATGGGCCATTGAAATTGCAACACATGGGATCAAGTACGAACCTCGAACGGCGGTCAAATCTCAATTCTTCAGATGCACTTCGATGGGTCCAAGATGATGACCGGACTAGGGACTGGTGTGGTTCTCAATTCTCCAAAAGCTGACAAGCTCAAGTATGTGCTGCAGATCCATTTTGCAGCATCAAATAATGTGGCCGAATATGAAGCTTTGGTGCATGGTGTCCGATTGGCCAAGGAGATTGGCATTCGGAGAATTCTGTGATATGGTGATTCCAATCTAGTGGTGCAGCAATGCACTGGCACTTGGGACGCAAAAGATGAAAATATGGCAATATACAGATTCCTTGTGCAAAAGTTGTCGGGGTTCTTTGAGGGGTGTGAATTTCATCACATTCCCCGAGCGGGAAATGAATCAGCGGATGCATTGTCCAAGATGGGATCTACCAGAAAGGAAATTCCTCCAGGAATATCACTAGAGAACATCCACAAGCCATCCATCAAGCCTTCCCCAGAATCAGAGTCAATCTTTATTCCGGCCGACCTGAAGATGGCAGAGCTCGAAGCAAAAAAGCAAAAGGCAAAGGATCATTCGGCCGCACTAGGGGCTGCCGATTGCAAACCATGGGCTGCTGTCGTTAGCTCGAGGACTGAGGGGGCCATGCCAGACGCAATCGGCTCCTCCTCTTCCGAGCCGCCAGTAGCAGAAGTCCCACAGCCAGAGCCAGAAGCAGTCGCTGTAATGCTGATTGTGGCGGCACCGTCATGGGCAGAACCATTCAGAAACTTCCAGGTGGACGGCATACTCCCAGAAGACAAGGTAGAAGCTCGACAAATCCAGCGCCGATATGGAGCATACACGATCATCAACAACGAGCTGGTGCACCGAAGTGCAACAGGAGTCCTTCAGCGATGTGTGGAAGAGGACAAGGGGCTAGAATTGCTCTGAGACATCCACCAAGGCGAGTGCGGTCATCACGCATCATCAATAGAAATAGTTGCCAAGGCTTTTCGTCATGGTTTTTATTGGCCGACTGCGAAAGCAGCAGCAGAAGACCTGGTCAAGCATTGCAATGGGTGTCAAAGATTCAAAGAAAAAATCCACCTACCAGCCTCAGCACTCAAGACCATTCCGATCACATGGCCGTTTGCAGTTTGGGGTCTGGACATGGTAGGGCCGTTCAAAACAGCAAGAGGTGGCATGACACACTTACTGGTAGCAGTGGACAAATTTACCAAATGGATAGAGGCAAGGCCGATCAAAAAACTAGATGGGCCAACTGCGGTCAAGTTCATAGCAGACATCATGGTCAGATATGGAGTACCACACAGCATCATCACTGACAATGGGACAAACTTCGCAAAGGGGGCGCTAGCGCGGTTTGCCCCTCAGCAAGGCATCCGGCTAGACGTTGCATCCGTAGCCCACCCCAAGTCGAATGGTCAAGCAGAACGGGCGAATGGTCTCATTCTTTCCGGAATCAAGCCAAGATTGGTGGAGCCTCTAGAAAGAGCACCCGGCGCATGGATTGACGAGCTGCTAGCAGTACTTTGGAGTTTGCGCACCACACCAAACCGTTCAACTGGATTCACTCCCTTCTTCCTGGTGTATGGCGCCGAAGCAATGCTCCCTTGTGACATTGAGTTCGATTCACCTCGTCATGCCATGTACACAGAGGCAGAAGCCAAGGGACGGCGTTGATCTCAGAGAAGAAGCCTGTATCCTGGCCTTGTCTAGGTCGGCAATATACCAGCAGAAGTTGCGTCACTACCACAACAAGAAGATCCGTCCCCTAGCTTTTCGTGAGGGTGACTTGGTGTTGCGCCGAATCCAGAAATCAGATGGCCAGCACAAGTTATCCTCTCCTTGGGAAGGTCCATTCGTCATCAGTCGAGCGCTCAAAAATAATGCATATTACCTCATTGATCTCAGGAAGCCGACCCGATATGTGGATACTTCGGGGCAAGAAACGGAGCGTCCTTGGAACGCCGAGCTGTTATGTCCGTTTTACAGTTGAATGGTATTGTTTGTATCCCCCCCCCTTTGTGGAAGTATTATCAATGAGAATAGTCGTGCGTCTATGAGACTGTATTCGGCAGGAGTTATAAAATTACTTGTCTACATATTTCGGTCCTAAGGGTCAGCAAAAGCAGACCCGGGGACTGGCCGGTTGCCCCGAAAAGGGTATACTCGGAGAAAGAGCAAAAAGAGTGAAGGGTTTTTGTGAGGGCTGGTCCGAACCAAATGCAGACCGCAGGTCGGCTGTAATGTCGGGTGGACCTGGCCGAGCAGAACTATCAATCGGAGAGCTCGTACTCAGAGTATATCCAGCTCGGAGTTAAGCCGCTGGCAGACCCACCGATTGTGACCAGGCTGGCTGGCCAAACAGTCGGCAGGTTGCAATCGGCCCGTCTGTAAAACATTACTTTTGCGTCAAAAACTGAGAACCTGGAAGTACTTGTCAAAAATTCTTTCAAAGTATACTTTCCGATCCGATCACAAACTGCATGTCGGCTGTAAGGTTGGTGAGAGTATCTACCAAGAGAGAACAAATGGCAAAGAAAAAGGCAATCGGTTGAAAAACGCAAAGGCAGAGTGCCATAATTGTCAAAGCAAGAGCAAGTTCACAAGCAGATAGGGCCGATTGTCCGAATGATGTTCATTACATGAAAGTGTCCCTCGACGGGCGCACTTGAAATTTAACTGTTTGACTAAGTAAAAGCAGGAAACTGGAGCGGTATGCCGAGCTTAAGAAGCTGGCGCATCTGGAGCGTCCGGCGCATCCGGCGCGGAAGGAGCAGTCGGAGGCAAAGCAGTCGGGGTCGTGCTGGTGGCACCCCCCGGAGCAGAAGAGGTGGTGGTCTTGGCCTGATCACGTGAGGGGTCTTGGGCGGCACTCACCGAGTACCCGTCGGAAGAACCCTCTCTCTCGTCCTCGGCATCATCATCCGCATAGTCTGAAGAGTGGGAGTTCTCGCTGCCGGTCTGACGAGTAGGTCGGGACTGAGGTGCTTTGTCTTCACTTGTAGTGTATAGAAGGTCGCTGAAGGAGGCAACTCCAGTTGGCTGACCAGCAGAGTCAACATAAGGAGTAACTTCCAGGAGATCCATGCCATTTGCGAGCTCCTGGGCAATTTGGCAGATTTGAGTCCAGAGCTTGCCAATGGATTCTTCCGAGCCCTCCCTTAGAGCAGTCATCAGCGTTAGGTCAATGCCAGGGTACCACCTCTTTGCAATGGAGAGGGCGGCCTGTACTCCACACCGGAAGGCAGAATCAAGCATATTGTCCACCTGGCGAGACGCAGCCTTAAGACTCCGGGCAACATCTTCATGTTTATCAAAAGCAATGGCCTTCTGTTTGCCCTTGAACAACTTGTCATTCAGCTTCTGGATACCAGTATTGTAAGTGCATAGAGCACCTTTCACATGGGGAACCCTGGCATCCAGATATAACAGCGCAGTTTTCACAAAAATTAATTTTTTTGTTTTCTGTGTGAATTGTTTGATTGTCTGATTTGTTTGCGGTGTTTGCATCCTCGATTTATCGATCGGAGATTATTTTTCCCCCTCTTATCTCGTATCGGACGGAGACCGACCCTTTCCACCCTGACACTCGAACTTTGCGACACCGGGTTTCACCCGATCACCGTCGCGAAACCCACACGAGACCAGCCGCAGCCAACGGAACGAAAAACCCCGTTTAATAATTAAACGGGATATTTTTATAGCGCGCCGGAAAGTGTTCTCAGAATGGTTCCAGCGCTAGTTGAACGCCTCCGGCTCGACGCGCTGATTGCACAGTTCGAAGTTTTACCCGAATCGAAGGTACTGCGGACTCCCGGCGGTCAGAAACGTAAACACCGCGCGCGCGAGAGAAAAACCGGGGATGTTTTTGCAAACTGCCAGCCACCTAGGCTATATAAAGACCACCACACTCCCACCCCTTTCTAGGGTTTCCCTAGCCACAAAATTGCAGCCACCCCCCTACAATTGCCCCATTTTTTCGTCCAATTTCCCCCATTTTCGCAACCCTAGCCATCCTCAGATCTGGACCGGCCGATCCGAAGATCCGACGGCCCACATCTCTCCCAGCTCTCCACCTACCTCCAGCCTTCTCCCTCCTCTCTCCTCACGCGCGTGCAGCCCGTGGAGTAGCCGCCGCCGCCCGATTCCGGCCGCCATACCGCAGCCGCCAGGCCGCCACCCCGCGCAGGTCGCCTCTCCTCTCCTCCCTCGGCTCCTCACCTCCCTAACCCCTCTCCTCCTCCCGTAGCAGGACGCCCCCACCATGGTCGCCGGCCTCGATCTCGGGCCGCCGCCGTCGACCTCAAGCAGCGCCGCCCCTCGGCCTCCTCGTCCAACGTCCCGGCCAGCCCAGGCCCCGCCGCCCGCGTCGTCCCTCACCCTGCTGGAGTAGCGGCGCTGCCGCGCCGGATCGGGCTGCCACCGGCCGGCAACCGTCGCCCCTGCTCTGGATCGGGCGACCGCGCCCGTTCGACCAGCCGTTGTGGTCGCGTGGGACGACACAGCCCCAGGCGGCCCAACTCCTCACCGCCCGAGCCCAGCAGCCACGGCCAGGTGGGCCAAGACCAGCCAGGCGGCCCATCTTGGCCCGACACCTCCTCTAGGGACGAGCCCACAAGGTGAGGCCCCTCCTTTTTTATATATTTTTATTCTGCACTGTTGGGCCGGCCCATGTGTAGATTTAGCCTAGTGCGTAGCTCAGTTATCTAGCACCCACTCTGTTTAGGGTTGTTGTAGCAGTTTCGGCCCAGTGGCGCATTTACTGTTTTTTTATTTTTATTTGGCAGATTGTAATTGTTTTTTTTTTGCGTTGCCCGTAACTTTTTAACGGTAGCTCGGGTCGCGACGCGTAAAACATGAAAGTTGCTTAGTTTTTCGTGTAGTTTAATAAAATGTTGCTTGTTGCCATGTTTGACTTTGTTTACATGTTGTTAACCTGCTATTTACACTGCCTGCCACTGTAAACTGTAACTTCCATAACTTTTTAACTGTTGCTCCGATTAAAATGTTCTTTATATGTAACTTGACTAGAATTTAATGTAGATTGTGTTTATGCTGCTCTTGCCTGCTAATAAAAATAATAAAATATGGTTTAGGACAGAACAGTACCAAATTCCAGTTTTATCGTGGGGTCCGCAATAGTTTGCCATGTCTAGGATTTCACCCCACTTAAATTGACTAGCTTAGGTAGTTTATTTATGCTTCACCTCTTGCCATGTTTGTGTGCTATGCCATGCTTGAGTGAGATGCCATGTTAACAACCTTTGTTGATCACCTGTAGCTAAACAACTCGAACCATCGTAAATGTGCGGTATCGTCGTGTGTGGCGAGTACTCCACTTAATCTGTTAGTAACCGCTCTCGACGGTAGGTGCGATGTCTCGTGTTGCCTTCTTGTTGATGCTTGCTCGTGTTTGCTTCGTAGTAATAGATTCTTGCTCGTTGATTGCTTTCAAGTGTTTACCGTCTTGTGTGCTTCCGCGGGTACCTCTCGGAGACGTTGCGAGCTTGCGATCAACTACACCTTCGGAACCCGACTTATCAACAGGCAAGGACTATACATTACTTATGATCCATTCTATTTCAACCAGCGGTTTGCATGCTAGTCTAGGTTAGGTTCGATGTTTGATCCTACCACATGTTTACAACCTCTTTCAAACCGATACAGCCATGTCCCCTCCCATCAAACCATGTACTGCTATGTTACTATTGCTCGTTGCTCATACCCTGCTTAGTATGCATGCTTAGGATGCTACGATGTTACCCTGTTACTCCTTGGTTTGGGATATAAATTTATCATATTGTTGTTGATGAAATGATTATTATAATGTTGACTATATTCGACGAAGGATGGAAGGTCTAGGCTATCCCGCCCCGACGCTTTGTTCCATTCGAGTCACCTAGGATCCGAGTTCCGGGTATTTGTTTTAAGACTGAGCGTGCCTAACCGCGTGTGGGATTTTATGGGGTCCCCTTTTTCTTACCTACCTAGCTTCAAACATTTCCAGTGGTGGCCCAAGCTGATTTACCATTTTAAACCATGTGTGTGCTGGTCGGCCGCCAGTTGTTTACAAACCAACCTGGACCAGTGAGGACATAGTTCCCTTGCTGGCCCACCTTGTCCGGCTGAGGACCCGGTTTCCCATGTGTGATTAACCGGCTATCCAAACCTGCGACAGACGGTACAGACCAGATCGAGAGAGCGGCCGGCTCATCAGATGGATGTCGACTCACCGGGGGCCACCCAGATTTGTTCGTTGTTAGTTAGAGGGACCTGTCGTTTCGGATATCTTGGAACTAAATCATAAAATGGTTGCCTGTGAAGGGTAGCAACTGAGAGAGATGGGCGTGCGTACGAAGCCTTGTAATGGGCAGTTGGTACACCCCTGCAGGGTTAAATATTTTCGAGAAGCCGTGTCCACGGTTATGGACGACTTGAGAACTACTCCTTGTTCATAGACAACAACAACTGAGATAATCTTAATATAACTTGATCAACGCGTGTGTGTGCCTTGACTGCTTCTTCTTCGTCGGGATGCGAAGAGGAGGACAAGGATAGGATAGGTGTTATGCTTGCGTAAGTAGTTGATAGCAAGACTTGTTGGAGTGATTCCTCATCGAATGCTGGGCTTCTTATCTTACTCTCTAGATCGTTAGCCACTTCATAAATGCTAGTGCGGCAGCAACCTCACCACTTACCCCTTCCTTACTGTCGGGGGATTGGTACCCAGGTAGGCTAACCCAAGCGGAAGCAAGCTTTCAAGACAAGGATGGACCGATTGGGCTGTAGCTGGGCCGAGCTGGGCAGAGGTACGGCCGATTGCTCCAAGGCAATCGACCATACCAAGTGCCAGCAGTCGGCCCAGACGCAATCGGTCCACCCTCCCTTTCACTGAAGATGATCGTCCGATTGGTCCGCTGCTGGACCGAGGCTGATTCCTAGAAGGCCGATTGACCAGAGCAATCGACCTTACCAAGGAACCACCAGTCGGTCCAGGCGCAATCGGAGCAACCTGACACCCATTCGGGGGTATGATTACGAGGTCATAAATACCATATCCCGAGATATCTTGGTGGCAGGAAGGCCAAGTCACATCGAGGATTTCCTGGAGATACGGTGTCGACCTCTCCGCCGATTCCGCGGACAGGCCGACAAGACCGCATCCCCTAGCTCCACTGTTCATCACTAGACTCTACGAGGTAGCGGCATGGGCCGCCGCTCGTAGGCTCCGGATCACCCGGATAGGAGCAGTCGGTGGGCCCAGGCCGATTAGAGGATGACAGCTGGGCCCATTCGGCATTGAAGTTACCATAGTACCCTGAACTCACACTATAAGAGCCAGGGTACCCCTCCTGCGCGAGGGATCCCACACCTTAGAACCTCATTTACTCATTCTCGTTCTAGTTCCTTCACTGCTCGTAGTTACTCCTCCGGGAAACAGGAGAGGACCTTGCCCACGGCGGCGGTGTACTCCTTCCCCTGAGAAGGTAGAAGAGCAGTTATTGTAACCACCTCATTGATATACAAGAGACAAGCAGGAGTAGGGGTGTTATCTCTCCGGAGAGCCCCGAACCTGGGTACATCGTGGTGTCCTCACCTTGCTTGTGCCCAACCCGATTCCGGCACCATCGACATTCTCTCCCTCGAGTCTTCCCCCTCACATTAGTCATCCCATGGCATCTGTTGTTAAATATCGACGACACTTAACGTAAACTACTAGTTGTCCTAGAATGACGAGTGATCAAGTCCTTGCAGGGTCAGATGACCACTACAGTTGGATGTTGAGTACTTCTGTACTCATGATACTACCCCCAAACTCTTTTCAGGATTCTTGATCGACAACAGGTACGGTGATCGACGTTTCACGTGGAGACTCGACGACGACTAGTTAGGCGGATCCCGGCGGAGGGCCTGGACCCGTCTGGTTATGGGGATCGATGTTTTTCTCTTTGCCACTAGGCATTTTCTTGTAGTCTATACCCAGATATGTATCTTCCGCTATTGTATTGTATTTGAGGCAGTTGTATGCAGATTGTATGAGATGTTGTATCCTTGTATCTGTAATGTTGTGATATCATGTTGGAAATCCGGGGCATATGGCATTGTCATATGTCGCGGTGGGACCGATATGTGCTTCGTCCACGGATCTGGATGGAAACATCTAGTTCTGGAACAGTACCGCATATCGGGCCTTACAACTTGGTATCAGAGCCTTACCGACCGTAGGATCCCTTCTCTGGCCGAAGTCGAGTCTAGAAAAAAATTATTTTGTAGTTACTAAGTTAGTTATCGGAGAGTAGGATTCTTTTTACTCCTTACCTTTGCTCTGGTCAGGACAAGTGCTGTAAGAGTTTTAAATTATCATCTTATCCCCTTCAAATTTTAGGATCTCGAGTGAGTGGAGTATCGGAACCGTTACAATGCCTTGCTTGCAGCGTATTGTCTCGATTCCGAGCTCAGGTTGGGAATTCTTGTAGTACCTTTAGCTTTTCGGAATTCGGATATCGTCTTGGTCATCCGTTGCCATCCCTCCTTTTACCAGTGTTTTAAGACTTGCGTCAAAAATCACTATCCCTTGATCTGGTTTTCGTTGTTGTTCTTCCTCTTGACACTGACGCCTTCGTTCTTCGACGTTGCCGTCTCTCTGCGGAAATTTATCTCGACCGAACTTCGATGTCGACATGGAGCAGAGTCCCTTGTTGGTGGTGTTGAAGATCGTCGACTCTTTTTTTTCTCCCCCCTCTCCCCCGGATCTTCCAGGATCTCGGGACAAGATCACTTGTTGGTGGTGTTGTATTGTAACAGCCCAGTTTTCACAAAAATTAAAAAAATATATTTTCTGTGTGAATTGTTTGATTGTCTGATTTGTTTGCGGTGTTTGCATCCCCGATTTATCGATCGGCGATTATTTTCCCCCTCTTATCTCGTATCGGACGGAGACCGACCCTTGCCACCCTGACACTCGACCTTTGCGACACCGGGTTTGACCCGATCACCATCGCGAAACCTGCACGAGACCAGCCGCAGCCAACGGAACGAAAAACCCCGTTTAATAATTAAACGGGATGTTTTTATAGCGCGCCGGAAAGTGTTCTTGGAACGGTTCCAGCGCTAGGTGAACGCCTCCGGCTCGACGTGCTGATTGCATAGTTTGAAGTTTTATCCGAATCGGAGGTACTGCGGACCCCCGGCGGTCAGAAACATAAACACCGCGCGCGAGAGAGAAAAACCGGGGATGTTTTTGCAAACTGCCAGCCACCTGGGCTATATAAAGACCACCACACTCCCACCCCTTTCAAGGGTTTCCCTAGCCACAAAATTGCATCCACCCCCCTACAATTGCCCAATTTTTTCGTCCAATTGCCCCCATTTTCGCAACCCTAGCCATCCTCAGATCTGGACAGTCCGATCCGGAGATCCGACGGCCCAGATCTCTCCCAGTTGTCCACCTACCTACAGCCTTCTCCCTCCTCTCTCCTCACGCGCGTGCAGCCCGTGGAGTAGCCGCCGCCGCCTGATTCCGGCCACCATGCCGCAGCCGCCAGGCCGCCACCCCGTGCAGGTCGCCTCTCCTCTCCTCCCTCGGCTCCTCTCCTCCCTAACCCCTCTCCTCCTCCCGCAGCTGGACGCCCCGCCATGGTCGCCGGCCTCGAGCTCGGGCCGCCGCCGTCGACCTCAAGCAGCGCCGCCCCTCGGCCTCCTCGTCCAACGCGCCGGCCAGCCCAGGCCCCACCGCCTGCGTCGTCGCTTGCCCTGCTGGAGTAGCGGCGCCGCCGCGCCGGATCGGGCTGCCACCGGCCGGCAGCCGTCGCCCCTTCTCTGGATCGGGCGACCGCGCCCGTTCGACCAGCCGATGTGGTCGCGTGGGCCGACACAGCCCCAGGCGGCCCAACTCCTCACCGCCCGAGCCCAGCAGCCACGGCCAGGTGGGCCAAGACCAGCCAGGCAGCCCAGCTTGGCCCGACACCTCCTCCTGGGCCGAGCCCACAAGGTGAGGCCCCTCCTTTTTTTATTTTTTTATTCTGCACTATTGGGCCGGCCCATGTGTAGATTTCTCCTAGTGTGTAGCTCAATTATCTAGCGCCCACTCTGTTTAGGGCTGTTATAGCAGTTTCAGCCCAGTGGCACGTTTACTGTTTTTTTATTATTATTTTGCAGATTGTATTAGTTTTTTTTTGCGTTCCCCGTAACTTTTTAACGGTAGCTCGGATCGCGACGCCTAAAACATGAAAGTTGCTTAGCTTTTCGTGTAGTTTAATAAAATGTTGCTTGTTGCCATGTTTGACTTTGTTTACATGTTGTTGACCTGCTATTTACACTGCCTGCCACTGTAAACTGTAACTGCCATAACTTTTTAACTGTTGCTCCGATTAAAATGTTCTTTATATGTAACTTGACTAGAATTGCATGTAGATTGTGTTTATGCTGCTCTTGCCCACTAATAAAAATAATGAAATATGGTTTAGGACAGAACAGTACCAAATTCCATTTTTATCGTGGGGTCCGCAATAGTTTGCCATGTATAGGATTTCACCCCACTTAAATTGACTAGCTTAGGTAGTTTATTTATGCTTCACATCTTGCCATGTTTGTGTGCTATGCCATGCTTGAGTGATATGCCATGTTAACAACCTTTGTTGATCACCTGTAGCTAAACAACTCGAACCATCATAAATGTGCGGTATCGTCGTGTGTGACGAGTACTCCACTTAATCTGTTAGTAACCGCTCTCGACGGTAGGTGCGATGTCTCGTGTTGCCTTCTTGTTGATGCTTGCTCGTGTTTGCTTCGTAGTAATAGATGCTTGCTCGTTGATTGCTTTCCAGTGTTTACCGTCTTGTGTGCTTCCGCGGGTACCTCTCGGAGACGTTGCGAGCTTGCGATCAACTACACCTTCGGAACCCGACTTATCAACAGGCAAGGACTATACATTACTTATGATCCATTCTGTTTCAACCAGCGGTTTGCATGCTAGTCTAGGTTAGGTTCGATGTTTGATCCTACCACATGTTTACAGCCTCTTTCAAACTGATATAGCCATGTCCCCTCCCAGCAAACCATGTACTGCTATGTTACTATTGCTCGTTGCTCAGCCCCTGCTTAGTATGCATGCTTAGGATGCTACGATGTTACCCTGTTACTCCTTGGTTTGGGATATCACATTATCATATTGTTGTTGATGAAATGATTATTATAATGTTGACTATATTCGACGAAGGATGGAAGGTCTAGGCTATCCCGCCCCGACGCTTTGTTCCATTCGAGTCACCTAGGATCCGAGTTCCGGGTATTGGTTTTAAGACTGAGCGTGCCTAACCGCGTGTGGGGTTTTATGGGGTCCCCTTTTTCTTACCTACCTAGCTTCAAACATTTCCAGTGGTGGCCCAAGCTGATTTACCATTTGAAAACGTGTGTGTGCTGGTCGGCCGCCAGTTGTTTACAAACCAACCTGGACCAGTGAGGACATAGTTCCATTGCTGGCCCACCTTGTCCGGCTGAGGACCCGGTTTCCCATGTGTGATTAACCGGCTATCCAAACCTGTGACAGACGGTAGAGACCAGATCGAGAGAGCGGTCGGCTCCTGAGATGGATGTCGACTCACCGGGGGCCACCCGGATTTGTTCGTTGTTAGTTAGAGGGACCTGTCATTTCGGATCTCTTGGAACTAAATCATAAAATGGTTTCCTGTGAAGGGTAGCAACTGAGAGAGATGGGCGTGCGTGCGAATCCTTGTAATGGCAGTTGGTACACCCCTGCAGGGTTAAATCTTTTCGAGAAGCCGTGTCCACGGTTATGGACGACTTGAGACCTACTCCTTGTTCATAGACAACAACAACTGAGATAATCTTAATATAACTTGATCAACGCGTGTGTGTGCCTTGACTGCTTCTTCTTCGTCGGGATGCGAAGAGGAGGACAAGGATAGGATAGGTGTTATGCTTGCGTAAGTAGTTGATAGCAAGACTTGTTGGAGTGATTCCTCATCGAATGCTGGGCTTCTTATCTTACTCTCTAGATCGTTAGCCACTTCATAAATGCTAGTGCGGCAGCAACCTCACCACTTACCCCTTCCTTACTGTCGGGGGATTGGTACCCAGGTAGGCTAACCCAAGCGGAAGCAAGCTTTCAAGACAAGGATGGACCGATTGGGCTGTAGCTGGGCCGAGCTGGGCAGAGGTACGGCCGATTGCTCCAAGGCAATCGACCATACCAAGTGCCAGCAGTCGGCCCAGACGCAATCGGTCCACCCTCCCTTTCACTGAAGATGATCGTCCGATTGGTCCGCTGCTGGACCGAGGCTGATTCCTAGAAGGCCGATTGACCAGAGCAATCGACCTTACCAAGGAACCACCAGTCGGTCCAGGCGCAATCGGAGCAACCTGACACCCATTCGGGGGTATGATTACGAGGTCATAAATACCATATCCCGAGATATCTGGGTGGCAGGAAGGCCAAGTCACATCGAGGATTTCCTGGAGATACGGTGTCGACCTCTCCGCCGATTCCGCGGACAGGCCGACAAGACCGCATCCCCTAGCTCCACTGTTCATCACTAGACTCTACGAGGTAGCGGCATGGGCCGCCGCTCGTAGGCTCCGGATCACCCGGATAGGAGCAGTCGGTGGGCCCAGGCCGATTAGAGGATGACAGCTAGGCCCATTCGGCATTGAAGTTACCATAGTACCCTGAACTCACACTATAAGAGCCAGGGTACCCCTCCTGCGCGAGGGATCCCACACCTTAGAACCTCATTTACTCATTCTCGTTCTAGTTCCTTCACTGCTCGTAGTTACTCCTCCGGGAAACAGGAGAGGACCTTGCCCACGGCGGCGGTGTACTCCTTCCCCTGAGAAGGTAGAAGAGCAGTTATTGTAACCACCTCATTGATATACAAGAGACAAGCAGGAGTAGGGGTGTTATCTCTCCGGAGAGCCCCGAACCTGGGTACATCGTGGTGTCCTCACCTTTCTTGTGCCCAACCCGATTCCGGCACCATCGACATTCTCTCCCTCGAGTCTTCCCCCTCACATTAGCCATCCCATGGCATCTGTTGTTAAATATCAACGACAGTTGGCGCCCACCGTGGGGCAGACCGAGGCGTCGACTGGAGTCAAGATCCGGACGGGATCATCCTCTGCATCGTGCGGTAGCCACGCCTCCGGCCTGATTCTGAGGCGTGGGGCAATCGACTATGTAGTGGACTACTCGGCGCGGTACAAGGCTGGAGCACCCTTGCCGCCCGGGGTGTCGCTGCAGGTGGGAAGTCACCGTCTCTTCATTGGTAGCTTCCCTGAGGCATATCCAAGGGACATCCGTGTCTTCTCGTGTGCTACAGACCCTCTCTTGACCAGGGGCTGCGCCGCAGCGCCTGGCCAAGGGGAGGGCCGGCTGCACGCCGCCGTCATGATGGCAGGAGCATCTTCGTCAACCAACCGTGACCCGGCGAGTGCAGCAAGGAAGGCCAAGGAAGTAGCCGATGCGGCAGAGCGAATCGGCACCAGCGCGTTGCGGGATGTGTTGTACACACCCGTGAACAGGAATGGTGATCCGGAGCAGGTGCATACCGAGCTGGAAACGGCACGGCTTGCTCTGGCTCGCAGGGCTGAGCAAGTGCTAGCTGAAGAGCGTCGGCTGGGAGCCATCACTCGAGAGTACAATGCAGCACATGCAGGACCGCGTCGGCCGATTGAGCCCGCAGTCCTGGAAGACCTGAGAAGTCGAGGCAGAGCAGTCAACCAGCAGTTGTCTGGGGCTGAGCAACCGGAGCGTCCGAGAAGGCCAGTGCAACCGGAGCAACCGGCGCAGTCGGCATTCATCCAAAGGCCATTATATAGCACACCGAACAAGAATCTGAGAGCAGCCGAGCAGATAGCCCTTGAGCTGGAAGAGTTGGAGGGAGATGAGCGGCGTGAACAGTCGCGCCGAATGCGTGAACTGATAGCGGCCGCGAAGGAGCAGAGGATCGTAGCAATGGGAAACCAAAATGCTGAGCCAGAAGCATCAAGAGGGACAATGAGGCCAAATGCGGGAGCTAGCCAGCGGCCGAATGCAATGCGCCAGAACAGGCACCAACCCGCGCCATCTCGGCATGACAGTAAAGTCAGAAGCAATCGCCCAGCAGGAAGCAGAAGAGCGGAAGAGCCAGCTGTTAACAGCAGGCGCCATGACATGCCGCAGCAATCGGCACCGAGACCAGCAATCAGCACCCGACTCGGCCCTCGCCAAATCGGTCAGAACGACGCAAGGCACCGCATTGAGCTCTTGGAGAAGGAGGCTCAGGAAGATGAAGAAGGAGAAGCAGGCCCAGCATGTTTCGGACATCGCATTCGGACGGAGAAATTCCCCAAAGGCTTTACACTGCCGAGAGATACTCCCAAATACAATGGCTCGGTGAAGCCTGAAGACTGGCTATCCGATTACCTGACGGCAGTCCGCATTGCGGGAGGCAATCGGCGTGTGGCAGTCCGCTATGCACCTCTCATGCTGCAGGGTTCAGCTCGGACTTGGTTGAACAGTTTGCCCAAGGACAGTGTGAATTGTTGGGAGGACTTCACAACAGCATTCATCCACAACTTCACAAGCACATATGAAAGGCCCAACCTCCCTCGGCAGTTAGCTTTGTGTGTGCAAGGAAAGGACGAGCCCCTCCGAGATTACCTATCTCGGTGGATCAAGCTGAAGAATTCATGCGAAGGAGTCCATGAGATCTAGGCCATTCAGTGCTTCACTGATGGATGCCTGGCCGATTCAATGCTGAAGCACAAATTGCTCCGCAAAGATTTCACATCGCTCGCCGAGCTCATGAAGGTAGCAAATGCATTCGCTATGTCCGATTCTGTGATGGGCCCTATCCAACTCGGAGTTGGAGGTGTGATCCAGTCACCAGGGGCTCCGTAGTCGGACGCAGGGAACCAAGGCCTCAGTCGGAAGGAGAGAAGAGAGAACAACCGCAACAAAAACAACAACAACAACAACAACAACCAGCAGAACAACGGCAAGCGTAAGGATGAGCAATCGGATACTCAGTATGGCAGTCGGAAGGTGGCCGCTGTCCAGAATGAGGAGGACCCAGCGGCTGCAGGAGGCAGTCGGAAGATGAGACCAAATGTGAGACCTCCAGGGCAGATGAAGCCCAAATACACATTCGAGGACATGTTAGACGCACCATGCAAGTTGCACAGTACGCCTGGGAGGCCGTCTGCGCACACCACTCGGCAATGTGATTTCGTGAGAAGGATAGCAAAGGGAGAAGCTTTACCCCCACCACCACCACCACCACAGAACAGAGGACCACCTCAGCAGCAGAACTAGTACCCGCAGCAGGATGCAGCTTACATGATTTTCACCAGCGAGTCCACAGATAAGGGCAGTCGGAGAGCCCGAGCCCAGGAAGTTAATGCAACAATGCCGCCGATTCCCCAATTCATGCACTGGTCCGAGTGTCCGATATCCTGGGACAGAGCAGATCACCCCACCATGTTGCCGAATCTGGGCAACTATCCGCTGGTGGTGGATGCTCTGGTTGCAGGGCCAAAGTTTTCATGCAAGTTTTCTAGAGTGCTAGTCGATGGAGGAAGCACGATCAACATCCTGTACCGAGATACAATGCTCAAGCTAGGGCTTACAGAGAGGGATTTGGAGCGCAGTCGAACGACATTCCATGGGATTGTCCCGGGGTTGTCTTGCACCCCCATGGGTCGCATTCGGTTGGATGTCATTTTTGGCACGGAGGAAAATTTCAGGAGAGAGCCGATTTGGTTCGAGGTGGCCGACCTTAGCAGTCCATACCATGCCTTGTTGGGATTACCAGCATTCGCCAAGTTCATGATAAATGCACAGCAGACATACCTGAAGATGAAGATCCCGGGGCCAAACGGCGTCATTACAGTCACTGGAGATTTCAGGAAATCCCTCGAGTGCACATCTGCTGGCAGCAGTTTGGCTGAGTCCTTAGTGGTGGAGACAGAGAAGCGTCAGCTCGGCAAGGTGATTGCAATGGCGCAAGCACAGAGCAAGAACCCACTGCCAGTTGGCCCAGCAAAGAGAGCAGACGAGGAATCGGCTTTTCAGTCGGCCAAGGACAGCAAGAAAATCGCTCGAGATCCCTCCGACTCAACCAAGTTTGTTGTGGTCGGAGCTGGACTTAGCGACAAATAGGAAAGCGAGCTCGTCGAGTTTCTCCGTGAGAATCGGGACATCTTTGCATGGTCTCCACAGGACATGCCTGGTGTTCCGAGAGAACTCGTCGAGCACAAGCTGCACATTCGGCTAGGCTCGAAGCCGGTCAAGCAACCCCTGAGACGTTTTTCTGAGGACAAGAGAAGAGCAATCGGCGAAGAGATTGCAAAGCTACAAGCTGCAGGTTTCATCATGGAAGTGTTTTACCCCGAGTGGCTGGCCAATCCAGTCCTCGTCATGAAGAAGAACAAGACTTGGCGTATGTGTATAGATTATACTTGCTTGAACAAGGCATGCCCGAAAGATCCGTTTGCTTTGCCCCGTATTGATCAAGTGATTGATTCTACGGCCGGCTGCGAGCTGCTGTCCTTTCTGGATGCTACTGCTGGGTATCACCAGATCAAGTTGGCCGTGGAAGATCAGATAAAGACTGCATTCATAACCCCTTTCGGGGCCTATTGTTATATCACCATGCCTTTTGGTCTGAAGAATGGAGGCGCCCCTTATCAGCGCACGATTCAGAGGTGCACAAATTCTCAGCTCGGCAGAAATCTCCATGTTTATGTGGATGATCTGGTGGTGAAGTCGGCAAAGGGAGTCACATTGTTGGACGACCTCAGAGAGACCTTCGCAAATTTGAGAACTTATCAGATCAAGCTCAACCCGGAGAAGTGTGTGTTTGGAGTCCAAGCCGGCAAGCTCTTGGAATTTCTCGTTTCCGAGAGAGGAATCGAATGCAACCCCGAGAAGATAGCCGCAATAGAACGCATGGAGCAGCCCAAAACCTTGAAGCAAGTGCAGAAGTTCACCGGTTGCCTCGCCTCTCTCAGCCGATTCCTCAGTCGGCTGGGCGAGAAGGCAATTCCCTTGTACCAGTTGATGAAGAAGACAGAGAAGTTTGCTTGGACCCCCCAAGCAAATGAAGTATTCCGAGAGCTCAAGCGCATGCTATCCACGGCACCGATTTTGGCTGCCCCGATTGAGAAGGAGCCTATGATGTTATACATTGCGGCAACCAATCGGGTGATCAGTGCAGTTATGGTGGTGGAGCGGCCCGAGAAGGACAAGGCACAGCAAATCCAGCGTCCAGTATACTATATCAGCGAGGTGCTCTCGGCATCCAAGCAAAATTACCCTCACTACCAGAAGATGTGCTATGGAGTGTACATGGCGGCCAAGAGATTGAAGCCATATTTTCAAGCCCACTTGATCACTGTTGTCAGTTCGGCACCATTGGCCGACATCATGGGAAGCAGAGATGCAACTGGAAGAGTGGCGAAATGGGCAATCGAAGTCGCAAGTCATGGCATCCCGTATGAGCCAAGGACTGCAATCAAATCGCAAGCGCTAGCCGATTTCCTGGTGGACTGGGCTGAAACTCAGTACATGCCGCAGCTCCCCATGTCGGACGTCTGGAGAATGCACTTTGATGGCTCCAAGATGAAGAATGGCCTAGGGGCTGGGGTGGTACTCACTTCCCCAAGAGGAGATCAATTGCAATACGTGCTCCAGATTCACTTCGCAGCATCAAACAATGTAGCCGAGTACGAAGCCCTTGTGCATGGTGTCAAGCTTGCCAAGGAAATCGGTATTCGGAATATTGAGTGCTATGGTGACTCCGATCTGGTGGTACAGCAGTGCTCGGGCACGTGGGACGCAAAAGATGCTAACATGGCGAGCTACCGATTCCTGGTGCAGCAAATCAGCGGATACTTTGAAGGTTGCGAGTTCCACCATGTTCCAAGAGCAAATAATGAAGCAGCAGACGCCCTGTCCAAGCTTGGCTCCACAAGACAAGCAATTCCACCAGGCGTATCTCTCGAGCACATCAAGAAGCCATCTATCACTCCATCACCAGACTCCGAGTCTATTTTCATCTCGGAGACTGATCTTGAAGCTCTAAGAAAGGCAAAAGAAGTTCAACCGGCCAAGCCTGCGACCGTGAAGAAGCAATCCAGCGCCTAGGGTGTCTCGGCAACAGCACCAGGGGCTGCCGATTGCGAGCCAGGGGCTGCAGAAGAGAAGAAGAGCAACGCCAAAGAAAAGCAAGCAGACGCTGCACCAGATGGCACGACCTCTGGAGAGCAAAGGACATCAGAAATTGTTGATTGCAATGATGAAGCTCCAACCCCAGATGAGAAGTCGGCACCAGGGGCTGCCGAATGTGTGCCAGGCGCCGCAGTCGGCAGTTCGCAAGCAGAAGAAGAGATGGCAGATGTTCAAGAGACCGAGATCCAAGAGGAAGTGCCACCCCAGCATGCGGCAGTAATGGTGGTAGTAAGTGCGCCATCATGGGCACAGCCGATTCGAGATTTTTTGGCAGATGGGATCCTTACACCAGATTTAGCATTGTCCAGACAGATCAGCCGCCGGTCTTGGGCATACACAATCATCAACAATGAGCTGATGCGCAAGAGTCCGACTGGTGTTCTTCAGAGGTGTGTTGAAGAGGATAGAGGTTTGGAGTTGCTCAGAGACATCCATCAAGGTGAATGTGGTCATCACGCGTCGGCAAAGGCCATAGCCAACAAGGCTTTCCGACATGGTTTCTACTGGCCAACTGCACTCGCAGCGGCTGAGAATTTGGTGAAGCACTGCATCGGTTGTCAGAAGTTCAAGGCGAGAAGTCATCAGCCAGCATCGGCACTAAAGACCATCCCAATAGCATGGCCTTTTGCGGTTTGGGGTTTGGATATGGTTGGACCATTCAAGAGAGCTAGAAGTGGCATGACACATCTCCTGGTGGCAATCGACAAGTTCACCAAGTGGATCGAGGCAAGACCAATCAAGAAGTTGGATGGGCCGACTGCAGTCAGGTTTGTGGCCGACATCGTATGCAGATATGGTGTTCCTAACAGCATCATCACCGACAACGGCACAAATTTTGCAAAGGGGGCACTGGCTCGATATGCATCTCAACAAGGCATTCGGCTTGATCTGGCATCTGTGGCACATCCACAGTCCAATGGTCAGGTCGAAAGGGCAAATGGACTAATCCTGTCGGGTATCAGGCCCAGATTGGTAGAGCCACTTGAGAGGGCACCCGGAGCATGGATTGATGAGCTCCCTGCAGTGCTTTTCAGTTTGAGGACCACGCCAAACAGGTCGACTGGATTCACTCCTTTCTTCCTGGTATATGGTTCAGAAGCAGTCATCCCCTCCGACATCGAGTTTGATTCACCTCGGCACGCCTTGTACACTGAAGAAGAAGCTAAGTTGGCAAGAGAAGACGGCGTCGACCTCAAAGAAGAAGCTTGTTTGTTGGCCCTATCTAGGTCAGCAATCTATCAGCAGAAGTTGCGGCACTACCACAGCAAGAAGATTCGACCTCTCTCTTTCCGAGAGGGGGACATGGTGCTACGCCGAATCCAGAAGTCAGATGGGCAGCACAAGCTATCCTCACCTTGGGAAGGGCCGTTTATTATCAGCAGAGCGCTCAAGAACAACTCCTACTACCTGATCGATTGCACCAAGGGAACTCAGCACAAGGACACGTCGGGAGCAGAGACGAAGCGGCCATGGAATGCCGAGTTGTTATGTCTGTTCTATAGTTGAACGGCATAAGTTTATGTAAGCCAGTCGGCAAACAATCAGTTAAAGTTAGCATGTCTCTGAAAATGAGCATTTGAGTACTTTCGTATAATTCCATTCGAAGAGCTAGCCCTAGTCGGCAATGCTCCGTCATACCCGAGATATGCAGAGCATACCCGGGGACTGGCCGACCACGAGGTCAAGAAAATGAGCCATCACGGCACGGGGACTGCAGGCTAGCTCTCAATCGGATACCTAGCTCAAGCGCAAATCACTAAAGGGTTTGTGGCATTGAAAAGGGTGACGATTGAACCAGTCGGTGGTATAAATCCCGGGAAACAACTCGAAACAAGCCACCGTGAGCAAAGCCGACGAAATAAGATCGCCGATTGCGCCGCAAAGCAGGACATCAGATCCAGAAGCGAGCAATCGGCGCCTGCTGTTGCAGAATCCTTTGCGTTAAAAAATCTTGTCGTGTAAAAAATAAAAACTCATCGAACCTTGGCTGGATGTTTACTGTTGATCCGATTGTGGACCGCACGACGGCAGCAAGATCGACACAGTAAATATTCCCAAATGCAGCCGATGAAGGAAACCGGCAAAGACGCAAAGTTGATCGCACACGCGAAAGTTAAAACAAGCAATCGATTTGCATCAAAAGTAACAGGCCCAAGGCCGAATAAGTTCATTACATCCAGGTCACACCCAGTGGATGTCGACAGAATTAAAATTGTCTTACAAGAAAAGATAAAACCGATCTAATATCGGCAAGTGGACAGTCAGAATACAAATCAAGACGACACAGCTTAAGCAGTCGGAGGCACTGAGCTGGAGGATGGAGCAGACGGATCCGATTGAGCTTCAGAACCGGCAGCATTAGCTCGCTTCGTCTTCGGAGAGGTTTGAGATGAATCACTGTCGGAGGGCTCCTCGGCTAGCCCAGAGATTGTTGAAGCGGGGAGTGGATTCCCTCCATCGTCAAGATACGGAGTGTAGTCATACGGCGAGAACCAGTTCACCATAGTGCTGGCCAGCCGATTGACTTCGGCGTAGGTCTTCCCAAGAATGTCCCCGGCACCATCTCGGAGGCTGTATAACTGGGAGAGCTTCACCTGAGGATACCAAGTCAACACTGTCTGAAGGGCGGTCTCCGCACCAGTCCGACCTGCGGAGTTCAGCAGAACGTCGATCCGACGTGGGATAGCCTTGAGAAGAATCCGAGTTTGCTCAGTGGTGGCATTCGGAGTTTCCCCTTGGTCAGAATCTTCCTCTTCTTGTGTGTCGTCCTTGCGGATCTCGGCTGAGGAGTCGGCAGCATGTTTCATCTTCTGGAGTCCGGCTTTGAGCTCAATCGGTGGCCACAGTGTTTCGGCAATCTTCAGAATTCCGAGCTTGAAGGAGAGGGCCACTCCTTGGATGACCGGAATGCGAGCTTGGGTGCCGATCAAATATTCATGTCGGGTCCAGACGTTGTCCGCGCGGTCACAAGTCCCTCCAGCGGCGATGTGATCTTCTCGGGACTTGGCGACAGCTGCATAGGCAGCCGCTTCAGATTCGGGCCAGGCCTCTGTGTCAAGAAGGAAAAGTACGAGCAATCAGATAAAAGAAGAAGACAATCGGAAAATGCACTCGGCATCAAGAAAGACTCACCGCTAAGGAGGAGGTCCATTTCAGTTAGCGAATCGCAGAAGCCCTTGGCTCGGCGGCGCATTCGGGCGTTCTCCTCAGTATAGTGTTTTTCCATTTCCTCATATTTTGCAATGTGCTCGTCACGATCTTTGCGAATGGAATCCCGTGTGGCAACTGCTTCATCCCTCTCGGCTTGCAAAGCATCTCGGGCGGAGACAGCAGCATCCCGCTCCGCAAGAAGTCCAGCACTGGTGGCCGTCACTGCAGCGATGTCGGCAAGATGTTTCTTCTCAAGAGCTGCCATCTCAGTTCGAAGATTGTGAATAGTCCGATTCAGATCAGTCTCTACCCCCTGCAGTCGGGTCACTTCTTCAGTAGCTTTGGCAAGAGCTGGGCTTTGCTGGTTAAGTTCTGCAGTTAATTCAGCAATCCGGCCCTGGAGGTCACCTACCAGAAGAATAGAAGCTAGAAGAGAGCATAAAGATATGAGTACCAGAGCGGTCGGCAAGTGAAGAAAAAACAGATGATATAGAAGATACCTTTTAGTTTGGAGGTCTCGGCCGACAGGTTGTTGACCTGCAGCTGGGCCTGGGCAAGGGTTCGGAGACTGGCAGTGTAAGCTTCAAGGAGTTTCTCGAAGACATCTCGCTTTTCCTCCATAACAGCCTGAGAAGAACAGTACGACAAAGTCAGAGATAAAGCAAAGAGTATTGAAGATCCGAACCGATTGCAACCAATCGGCCCGAATCTCGGGGACTACACCCAGTGGGTGCGCTTGCGCGCACCCACCGGAAGAAAAGTCCACCGATTGAGGAAGGCAAACGAGAAAAGCAAAAATCGCTAAAAGATCCGAACCGATTGTAGCCAATCGGCCCGAACCTCGGGGACTACACCCAGTGGGTGCGCTTGCGCGCACCCACCGGAAGGAAAGTCCACCGATTGAGGAAGGCAAACGAGAAAAGCAAAATCGCTAAAAAGATCCGAACCGATTGTAACCAATCGGCCCGAATCTCGGGGACTACACCCACCGGAAGAAAAACCCCTAAGTAAAACAAGGACAAAGAGGGAAAGCAAGAGGTCACCGTATGATGAGAGGTGAATTGTTGCAGATCCCGAGCAAGGGCATTGGCGAAGTTTTTTACTCGGCTTAGCGCAGCTGTCATGGACTCTTGAGGACGGGGCGCAGCATCAGACTCGGCACCGACATGACGGGCGCGAGAATACTCGGCCCGGAAGTGGTCCACCGAGCGCATAAGAGTTTCTGAAGCAGAAGAGGTCGGCGTCGGCGCTGAAATCGGAACCACGATGGAAGTCGTAGTTGTAAGAGCTGGTGGCCCCAATGTCAATTGAAGATCAGAGGCACCCGATTGTGTTGGTGGCACAACCGGGCGAGTTGGAGCAGATGCAGTAACGATGACTGGTGGAAGGGTCTTGGTCGTCGGCGGCGCTGACAGAACAGCTGGTGGCGTGGTAGCAGTGGTTGGTGGTGCCGTCATCGCAATCAGCGGCGAGGTCGTCGTCACTGGCGTGTCGGACACGGTAGTCGGAGCGGGAGAAGTTGCAGCAGCGGCGGCCGGGCTGGAGCGGCGTGGCGGGGACGGGGCAATCGGATCGACCGATTGCGTTCCCCTGACACCAGGAGATACCGGGTTGGCCGCGCGCTTGGTGGTCTTGGGAGCGAGGTCGGAAGAAGACGTCTTCTGAGCCGCAGCAAGGCGAGCCTTCTTGGCAGCACGCTCAGCGTCTTTGGAGGAGCGATTAGTGGCGGTCGGCCGCTTGCGAACGGCTGCAGCAGAAGCAGCGGGCGAGATAATGGCGCCGACACAAGCCGGAATGTCGACGTCAATGTCATCAAGCCCAATCGGCTCACTGAAATAAGAAAGAGAGAAGAGTCAGTAGGAGCAAAGATCACAAGTCACGGTGCAGAAGAGATAAAAGCATACCCGACTGTCCGGGGTGCCCCAGTAGGCATTCGGCAGCGGAGTGGGGCGACATTCAGCAGCGCCTGAGTGGTCGGCCTCCGAGTTGTCGTCTCCTGGGCCTGCTTGCCTTTGTGGGCAGTCGGCGTGGCTTTGGTGACCTTGGAGGGAACGGTACCAGAGGAGGAGCCAGCGGCCGAGGCGCGTTTGGCTGGCACCTTTGGAGGTTTATCCCGAGGAGCTGCATCAGAAGCAGCACCTGTTGAGATACTATCATCGTCACTCCATTCAGCCAAAAATTGCTCAAGGGAAGAGTCGGGCGTACCCCCTTGAACTGGCAGCCGAGTGGTGGTCCTCGGAGGGTCGGCGCGCTCGGCGTCATCATCATCAGCGTCCATGGGGTCGGAGGATTCCCCGGAGGACTCGTCTTCGTCCTCATCATCCCCACTGGACTCGGCGGAAGGAATCTCGCCATCATATTGAAGGTCGGTGGGGTCTTCTTCCGTGCGATCAGGGGCGAACGCGCCAGCCTCCTGGCCGTCTTCCATGAGGTCGGACTGAATGAAATGCTGGAAAGAAAGCACAAGTAATCAGAGCAGTCGGAAACAAAAAGGCAATCGGAAGAGAACGCAGTCGGAAGAAAGAGTAATCGGAGCATACCACAGGCGGTTTTCGCTGGCGCGTGAGGTAGTCGAGCCCGAATCGGAAAGGATCAGGCAGCGCACTGGCAGTGATGGCCTTCACTCGGGCGCAAAGGACTTCTGTCTTCACCTCCCACGTGCAGAGCCGAGTGGGGTCCCGAGGCCCCGACACGTCGCAGAGGCGATGCACTCGGCGCTGCAGGGGAAGAATCCGAGCGTGAAGCCACGCAGCTACCAGGTCGGTGGGGAGAAGTCCCTCTCGCTCCAGCTGGGTGACCCTAGTGGCTTGAGCGTCGACGTCGCAATCTCCAGCGCCGTGCTTCAGAGCCCATTGATGCTTCTCAACCGTCCTGGCGAGTGAGAACTCGGGCAGGTTGAGGAGATCGGGGCCTTGATCAGGAGACTTGACGTAGAAGAACGAAATCTGCCAATTCTTGCAGGATTGGACGATGTCGGGGCTCGGATATTTTGACTTGCCGGCTGCGGAAAGACAACTGCCGCAGTCGGTCATGTCAGTCGGATAGGTTGGTTTGCCGCCTTCAATGGTGGAGGCAACTATCTCTCCCGTTCGAGCGTTGTGGGCTCGGAGGTTGAAGAAGCGCTTGAAAAGCGCGATGCTGGGTCGGCAGCCGAGATACCCCTCGCAGAGTGTCACGAACCCGGAGAGGTTCATGATGAAGTTAGCGGCAAGGTGGTGAGGTTGAAGTCGGTGGAAGTCGAGGAATTCGCGGAAGAAGGCGCTAGCGGGAAGGCCGAATCCACGCTCAAAGTGAGCGAGGAACACGACCCTCTCGCCCGCGCGTGCGCTGGGCACAACATCGGCCCTGCCCGGGATTCGCCATTCGATCTCCGCAGGCATTTTTCGGGCACGGATCAGGGCTTCGACGGCGATGGTGGTGGCCTGGGATCCTTTCCAGCACCCGCGGCTTGCTTGCGATACATCCCGGCGCGGCGCCATGGATTTGCAGAAAAGGAAGAGGAGGAAAAAGACCGAGGCGGAGCACGAAAGAGACACCGAAGAACTGCTGCGGCGATGGAGGAGGCGGCGAGGAGCACAAGTCAGTAGCTAGAGCGAGTTGGAGAGCAGAGGTTTACGGGAGAAGAGATCTGCGCGAAGAGCAGCAATGGCGCGGAGAGAGAGAGAGAGCTAGAGGTTGAAGGAAGCTTTCGGGAGAAGGAAGAGGCGAGGCTCCCCCCCCGGTGGCTTATATGGGCGGCGGGGGAGGGGAGTGGGATGACCTTGCGGCCGTGTGGCCTGGTGTGGCTTAGGGCACAGGAAAGCCAACCGACGGATCAGCACCAAGGATCCCGGCGCAAAAGGCGAGGCGTGCGACGTGGGGGTCAGCTCCTGCAGTTATGTCACGTCGCGCGTGGGTCGTGGGTCCCAGCTCATTGATCACATCGTGGGCGAGTCGGAGGTAACCGTTTGAGTCAAGTCCAATCGGATGAAAATGGGGTCAGCCGAGTGTGATCTCCGAGTCGGCCAACGAACTCGGAATGACGCACTCGAGGAGGCCATAGCAATCGGAAAACATCAAGACAGATTGAAAAACTGCAAAGGCCCCGCGGTCAAGTGACCGTGGAACCTTTACAGCTTTAGGGGCTACTGTCGGGGGATTGGTACCCGGGTAGGCTAACCCAAGTGGAAGAAAGCTTTCAAGACAAGGATGGACCGATTGGGCTGTAGCTGGGCCGAGCTGGGCAGAGGTACGGCCGATTTCTCCAAGGCAATCGACCATACCAAGTGCCAGCAGTCGGCCCAGACGCAATCGGTCCACCCTCCCTTTCACTGAAGACGATCGTCTGATTGGTCCGCTGTTGGACCGAGGCTGATTCCTAGAAGGCCGATTGACCAGAGCAATCGACCTTACCAAGGAACCACCAGTCGGTCCAGGCGCAATCGGAGCAACCTGACACCCAGTCGGGGGTATGATTACGAGGTCATAAATACCATATCCCGAGATATCTGGGTGGCAGGAAGGCCAAGTCACATCGAGGATTTCCTGGAGATACGGTGTCGACCTCTCCGCCGATTCCGCGGACAGGCCGACAAGACCGCATCCCCTAGCTCCACTGTTCATCACTAGACTCTACGAGGTAGCGGCATGGGCCGCCGCTCGTAGGCTCCGGATCACCCGGATAGGAGCAGTCGGTGGGCCCAGGCCGATTAGAGGATGACAGCTGGGCCCATTCGGCATTGAAGTTACCATAGTACCCTGAACTCACACTATAAGAGCCAGGGTACCCCTCCTGCGCGAGGGATCCCACACCTTAGAACCTCATTTACTCATTCTCGTTCTAGTTCCTTCACTGCTCGTAGTTACTCCTCCGGGAAACAGGAGAGGACCTTGCCCACGGCGGCGGTGTACTCCTTCCCCTGAGAAGGTAGAAGAGCAGTTATTGTAACCACCTCATTGATATACAAGAGACAAGCAGGAGTAGGGGTGTTATCTCTCCGGAGAGCCCCGAACCTGGGTACATCGTGGTGTCCTCACCTTGCTTGTGCCCAACCCGATTCCGGCACCATCGACATTCTCTCCCTCGAGTCTTCCCCCTCACATTAGTCATCCCATGGCATCTGTTGTTAAATATCGACGACACTTAACGTAAACTACTAGTTGTCCTAGAATGACGAGTGATCAAGTCCTTGCAGGGTCAGATGACCACTACAGTTGGATGTTGAGTACTTCTGTACTCATGATACTACCCCCAAACTCTTTTCAGGATTCTTGATCGACAACAGGTACGGTGATCGACGTTTCACGTGGAGACTCGACGACGACTAGTTAGGCGGATCCCGGCGGAGGGCCTGGACCCGTCTGGTTATGGGGATCGATGTTTTTCTCTTTGCCACTAGGCATTTTCTTGTAGTCTATACCCAGATATGTATCTTCCGCTATTGTATTGTATTTGAGGCAGTTGTATGCAGATTGTATGAGATGTTGTATCCTTGTATCTGTAATGTTGTGATATCATGTTGGAAATCCGGGGCATATGGCATTGTCATATGTCGCGGTGGGACCGATATGTGCTTCGTCCACGGATCTGGATGGAAACATCTAGTTCTGGAACAGTACCGCATATCGGGCCTTACAACTTGGTATCAGAGCCTTACCGACCGTAGGATCCCTTCTCTGGCCGAAGTCGAGTCTAGAAAAAAATTATTTTGTAGTTACTAAGTTAGTTATCGGAGAGTAGGATTCTTTTTACTCCTTACCTTTGCTCTGGTCAGGACAAGTGCTGTAAGAGTTTTAAATTATCATCTTATCCCCTTCAAATTTTAGGATCTCGAGTGAGTGGAGTATCGGAACCGTTACAATGCCTTGCTTGCAGCGTATTGTCTCGATTCCGAGCTCAGGTTGGGAATTCTTGTAGTACCTTTAGCTTTTCGGAATTCGGATATCGTCTTGGTCATCCGTTGCCATCCCTCCTTTTACCAGTGTTTTAAGACTTGCGTCAAAAATCACTATCCCTTGATCTGGTTTTCGTTGTTGTTCTTCCTCTTGACACTGACGCCTTCGTTCTTCGACGTTGCCGTCTCTCTGCGGAAATTTATCTCGACCGAACTTCGATGTCGACATGGAGCAGAGTCCCTTGTTGGTGGTGTTGAAGATCGTCGACTCTTTTTTTTCTCCCCCCTCTCCCCCGGATCTTCCAGGATCTCGGGACAAGATCACTTGTTGGTGGTGTTGTATTGTAACAGCCCAGTTTTCACAAAAATTAAAAAAATATATTTTCTGTGTGAATTGTTTGATTGTCTGATTTGTTTGCGGTGTTTGCATCCCCGATTTATCGATCGGCGATTATTTTCCCCCTCTTATCTCGTATCGGACGGAGACCGACCCTTGCCACCCTGACACTCGACCTTTGCGACACCGGGTTTGACCCGATCACCATCGCGAAACCTGCACGAGACCAGCCGCAGCCAACGGAACGAAAAACCCCGTTTAATAATTAAACGGGATGTTTTTATAGCGCGCCGGAAAGTGTTCTTGGAACGGTTCCAGCGCTAGGTGAACGCCTCCGGCTCGACGTGCTGATTGCATAGTTTGAAGTTTTATCCGAATCGGAGGTACTGCGGACCCCCGGCGGTCAGAAACATAAACACCGCGCGCGCGAGAGAAAAACCGGGGATGTTTTTGCAAACTGCCAGCCACCTGGGCTATATAAAGACCACCACACTCCCACCCCTTTCAAGGGTTTCCCTAGCCACAAAATTGCAGCCACCCCCCTACAATTGCCCAATTTTTTCGTCCAATTGCCCCCATTTTCGCAACCCTAGCCATCCTCAGATCTGGACAGTCCGATCCGGAGATCCGACGGCCCAGATCTCTCCCAGTTGTCCACCTACCTACAGCCTTCTCCCTCCTCTCTCCTCACGCGCGTGCAGCCCGTGGAGTAGCCGCCGCCGCCTGATTCCGGCCACCATGCCGCAGCCGCCAGGCCGCCACCCCGTGCAGGTCGCCTCTCCTCTCCTCCCTCGGCTCCTCTCCTCCCTAACCCCTCTCCTCCTCCCGCAGCTGGACGCCCCGCCATGGTCGCCGGCCTCGAGCTCGGGCCGCCGCCGTCGACCTCAAGCAGCGCCGCCCCTCGGCCTCCTCGTCCAACGCGCCGGCCAGCCCAGGCCCCACCGCCTGCGTCGTCGCTTGCCCTGCTGGAGTAGCGGCGCCGCCGCGCCGGATCGGGCTGCCACCGGCCGGCAGCCGTCGCCCCTTCTCTGGATCGGGCGACCGCGCCCGTTCGACCAGCCGATGTGGTCGCGTGGGCCGACACAGCCCCAGGCGGCCCAACTCCTCACCGCCCGAGCCCAGCAGCCACGGCCAGGTGGGCCAAGACCAGCCAGGCAGCCCAGCTTGGCCCGACACCTCCTCCTGGGCCGAGCCCACAAGGTGAGGCCCCTCCTTTTTTTATTTTTTTATTCTGCACTATTGGGCCGGCCCATGTGTAGATTTCTCCTAGTGTGTAGCTCAATTATCTAGCGCCCACTCTGTTTAGGGCTGTTATAGCAGTTTCGGCCCAGTGGCACGTTTACTGTTTTTTTATTATTATTTTGCAGATTGTATTAGTTTTTTTTTGCGTTCCCCGTAACTTTTTAACGGTAGCTCGGATCGCGACGCCTAAAACATGAAAGTTGCTTAGCTTTTCGTGTAGTTTAATAAAATGTTGCTTGTTGCCATGTTTGACTTTGTTTACATGTTGTTGACCTGCTATTTACACTGCCTGCCACTGTAAACTGTAACTGCCATAACTTTTTAACTGTTGCTCCGATTAAAATGTTCTTTATATGTAACTTGACTAGAATTGCATGTAGATTGTGTTTATGCTGCTCTTGCCCACTAATAAAAATAATGAAATATGGTTTAGGACAGAACAGTACCAAATTCCATTTTTATCGTGGGGTCCGCAATAGTTTGCCATGTATAGGATTTCACCCCACTTAAATTGACTAGCTTAGGTAGTTTATTTATGCTTCACATCTTGCCATGTTTGTGTGCTATGCCATGCTTGAGTGATATGCCATGTTAACAACCTTTGTTGATCACCTGTAGCTAAACAACTCGAACCATCATAAATGTGCGGTATCGTCGTGTGTGACGAGTACTCCACTTAATCTGTTAGTAACCGCTCTCGACGGTAGGTGCGATGTCTCGTGTTGCCTTCTTGTTGATGCTTGCTCGTGTTTGCTTCGTAGTAATAGATGCTTGCTCGTTGATTGCTTTCCAGTGTTTACCGTCTTGTGTGCTTCCGCGGGTACCTCTCGGAGACGTTGCGAGCTTGCGATCAACTACACCTTCGGAACCCGACTTATCAACAGGCAAGGACTATACATTACTTATGATCCATTCTGTTTCAACCAGCGGTTTGCATGCTAGTCTAGGTTAGGTTCGATGTTTGATCCTACCACATGTTTACAGCCTCTTTCAAACTGATATAGCCATGTCCCCTCCCAGCAAACCATGTACTGCTATGTTACTATTGCTCGTTGCTCAGCCCCTGCTTAGTATGCATGCTTAGGATGCTACGATGTTACCCTGTTACTCCTTGGTTTGGGATATCACATTATCATATTGTTGTTGATGAAATGATTATTATAATGTTGACTATATTCGACGAAGGATGGAAGGTCTAGGCTATCCCGCCCCGACGCTTTGTTCCATTCGAGTCACCTAGGATCCGAGTTCCGGGTATTGGTTTTAAGACTGAGCGTGCCTAACCGCGTGTGGGGTTTTATGGGGTCCCCTTTTTCTTACCTACCTAGCTTCAAACATTTCCAGTGGTGGCCCAAGCTGATTTACCATTTGAAAACGTGTGTGTGCTGGTCGGCCGCCAGTTGTTTACAAACCAACCTGGACCAGTGAGGACATAGTTCCATTGCTGGCCCACCTTGTCCGGCTGAGGACCCGGTTTCCCATGTGTGATTAACCGGCTATCCAAACCTGTGACAGACGGTAGAGACCAGATCGAGAGAGCGGTCGGCTCCTGAGATGGATGTCGACTCACCGGGGGCCACCCGGATTTGTTCGTTGTTAGTTAGAGGGACCTGTCATTTCGGATCTCTTGGAACTAAATCATAAAATGGTTTCTTGTGAAGGGTAGCAACTGAGAGAGATGGGCGTGCGTGCGAATCCTTGTAATGGCAGTTGGTACACCCCTGCAGGGTTAAATCTTTTCGAGAAGCCGTGTCCACGGTTATGGACGACTTGAGACCTACTCCTTGTTCATAGACAACAACAACTGAGCTTAATATAACTTGATCAACGCGTGTGTGTGTGCCTTGACTGCTTCTTCTTCGTCGGGATGCGAAGAGGAGGACAAGGATAGGATAGGTGTTATGCTTGCGTAAGTAGTTGATAGCAAGACTTGTTGGAGGCGATTCCTCATCGAATGCTTGGCTTCTTATCTTACTCTCTAGATCGTTAGCCACTTCATAAATGCTAGTGCGGCAGCAACCTCACCACTTACCCCTTCCTTACCATAAACTACTAGCTGTCCTAGAATGACGAGTGATGAAGTCCTTGCTGGGTTAGATGACCACTACAGTTGGATGTTGAGTACTTTTGTACTCATGATACTACCCCCAAACTCTTTTCAGGGTTCTTGATCGACTACAGGTACGGTGATCGACGTTTCACGTGGAGACTCGACGACGACTAGTTAGGCGGATCCCGGCAGAGGGCCTGGACCCGTGTGGTTATGGGGATCGATATTTTTCTCTTTGCCACTAGGCATTTGCTTGTAGTCTGTACCCAGATATGTATCTTCCGCTGTTGTATTGTGTTAGACCAAGTATGTGATCAGAGGGGGAGGGGGTGAATGATCACTTCAAAATTTTGCATGAAACTATGAAGTGAAGCATAACACAACAACCGAAACTATTCAACAGGAAGGAATTCATAGAAGCAGAACGTAATCGAAGCAGAACATAGCGAAGCAAGAGTATCGAATCAATTGCATCGAAGCATAACTCTGAAGCAATTGACAAACAGAATGTAAGTGCGGAAAGTAAAACGAACTCTTGACTCGGCGATGTTTGTTCGACCAGTTCACACTCTGCAAAGTGCTACGTCTGGTTGGAGGGACTTGTGATTGAACACAGGAGCTAACCTCTCTCCGTCCATATCTCCACTGCACCAATCTCCTTGAGCTTGGTCAGTTCTTCACTCGTGGTTGATTATTGAGGAAATCACCGAAACCTTTGACAAACTGAACTTCGAGGCGACAATAACTCTTCGCTCTCTGAAGAACAACTCTCTAACCGTCTAGGAGAATTGCAGTTCTCCAAGATAACAAGGCTAGCAAACTTCTTCCTAAGTCATAATGATTCAACTCAGATCAATAGGACTTATGCTTCGGTGGATGGGTTTGTGATGTGCTTCGGTGGGGTTGCTCTCTCTCTTTCCTCTGCAGGAATTCAAACGTGGAGCAGCCACCCGGCCAATGAGGGCGGGGGTGGGGTATTTATAGGCAGCAATCCCAAGGTGCGAAATGACTGAAGTGACCCGATGTGACAGCTTGACACCTGTCCCCAACGGTCATATTTCCAATCAATGCGCAACTTTACTTGCGGTCCAAGTAAAGCTGACTCACGGACTTGGTTCTGCTTCAGAAGCCGAAAGAACAAAGTCTTCGCTGGTGAAGCATTACCTAGCTCACATGAGATTTCTTCGGTTCAGGTTTCTCATTGGTTTCGATTTGATCTGAGTCTTTTCATCAAAACCTTCGGAGTACATTTGCTAAACCCCTCTTGATAGTACGGTTTTTCCTATGACTCAAAGAAGTAAAAAGAACTACGCAAAAACAACTAAGTCTTGCGCCATCTTGATCAACTTCTTCGATAGGATGTGCTTCAGGATTCCTTATCTTTTTAGGGGTCGACATCCGTGATGTGCTTCGCTCCAGAGGATATGCTTCGGTAACTGAGTAAATCTTCGTTGAAGCTTTATCACCTACCTATAACTTCAGGAACCTAACCATCTGTTTCACACTAGAAAACTTGTTAGTTCCTCTACTGTTTTGACCAACAATATCCAAAACTCATGAGGGATATAACTTTGCTCTTACATATTGTATTTGAGGCAGTTGTATGCCGATTGTATGAGATGTTGTATCCTTGTATCTGTAATGTTGTGATATCATGTTGGAAATCCGGGGCATATGGCATTGTCATATGTCGCGGTGGGACCGATATGTGCTTCGTCCCCGGATCTGGATGGAAACATCTAGATCTGGAACAGTACCGCATATCGGGCCTTACACCAGAGCAACCACGAAGTCCTCGACATACCAACCGGCATCAGCAGCAACTACCACACCCCGCACTCGGCGGGCGGCTGCGACAACTTCATCAGCGGCAGTAGTGGAGTTGGGCCAGGCATCTGGCAAAAGTAATCGGAGGATAAAGTTAGCCCAGAAAACAGCAAGATCAGATCGGAGAGAAACAAAGCAAAAAATTACCTGCAAGGGCAAGATCCACTTGGTGGAGGCAGGCGAGGGCAAGATCAACACCGGCTTGGGCACGCTGAATCTCTGTTTGATGTTGGACGTCCATGTACTTAGCGCGTTTGACAGCAGCATACCTTTCCTTCATAAGTTGACCCTCAACCTCAATCCGAGCATCGGACAGCCTTTGTAGTTCATGTTCATGGGCAGTTTTGGCGGTGGCAAGATCTTGGGTAGTCTTTTGCAATGTGGCCTGCAGTTCGGTCTCAGCAGCAGCGAGGCGTTGGCGTTCTTGTTCGGCACGGCCGAGCTGGCCATCTTTCTCACCAAGCTGGCTCTCCATCTCGGCGATTCTCTTCTGAGCGGCCTCCAGCTCGGAGGAGCGAGTGGCAGCAGCTGCAAGTTAGCAAAAAAGTAAGGATGCAATCGCAATTGGGAGAAATAGAGAAAAGGGAGGGAGACAAGCAAAAGTATACCTGTTAGTTCCTGAATCTTGGCAGCTTGGGTGTCAGCATTGTTCTTCACGGTGGCAATGGATTTATGGCTCGCTGAATAAGCGGTCAGGAGTTCTTCAAACACAGTCTGACGTCTGTCACAGATGGCCTGAAAAATGGGTCGATCAGATTTAAGCAATGAAGATCCGGACAGATTGCAAGCAATCAGCCCGAATCTCGGGGACTACACCCAGTGGGTGCGCTAGGCGCGCCCCCACTGAAAATAAATCTTACAGTAGCAGAATGCTCGGAGGCAAGGATTTGTCCCAAGGCCCCGTCAGCGAAGCGTCTGATATCAGTGGCAAGACCACCCAACCAGCCCAAGAGGTGGGACGGAAGTTGGTCCTTGGACCCAGGAGGCGGAGGAGTGGCCGAGTCGGCAGCAGGTCGGACGGGGGAGACGTCAGAAGCACCAAGGTACGCCTCGCGGAACCGGTCGGCTAGCACGAGCTGACCGCTGGGTGCTGGTTGGCGCACAAGGGCAGCAGAGGACGGTGATGTGGAAGCACTGGGCCTGGCGGAGGCGTGAGTGGCAAGAGGGAAAGTACCTTGTGGAGCAGCGGATGGAGAAGCAGTTGGTTCGGCGGAAGTAGCAGCAGTGCTCTCCGAGCCAGCGGCAGGAGTTGGGTCGGCAGCAGTGGCCTGGGCTGAAGAAGCCTCAGGCTGAGGAGCATTAGCAGCAGGCCGATCTGGCACCGGCACGGTAACATGTGCGACGCCAGAAGGGTCCAGCAGAATCCGAGAAGCAATAGCAGTGGTCGTGGCAGGAGTGGCCGACTGCGCAGCAGCAGTCGGAGGAGTAGCAGAAGTCGGCAAGGGAGCAATCGGCCGTGCATGTTTCGCGACGGCATCAGCTTTTTGTTTCTTGGCCCGCTCGGCTTTGGTGGTATCAACGACGGCTCTCTTGCGAGAAGGCACGGGCACATTGGAAGTTGCGGAGGCCGCAGGAGTAGCGCGAGGGGCATCAGAGGGGACAGGGGGAGCAGTCGGGGCACCCCCAAGTCCCGCAGGATCGACAGATCGAGCAGCCCTGCAATAAAAAGAGCACAAGTAAGAAAAGCAATACAGGAAGAATCGCGAGGAGCAAAAAAGGTAAAGAGAAGCGCACCCAGAAGCTCGGGGCAGTTGAGCAGCAAACTGGGCCATGGAGAAGCCAGGGCGGGCGATGTTCATAGGAGTTAGAGAGAGCACGGGGCCACCCGTTTGAGGGGCAGGTCGGCGTGCACCTGTCTTCCCTTTCTTCTTGGCAACCTTGGAGGGGCCGGCATCATCATCAGCTCGGGGGCGTTTCCCCTTGGGTATTGTCAGCTTAGCCGGTTCGGATTCTTCGCCGAAGTCACCAAGGGGATCAGAATCACTGCTCCATTCAGCCATTAAGCATTTGATGGAGGAATCAGACTCACCCGGCTTTTTGAGGCCGAGCCCGAAGGAAGCAGTCCGAGCCTCGGTACCGGAATCGGTCTCCTCTTCAAGTTCCACGTCTTGGGCATAATCTTCAGCTCGGTCGGGGTGGTAGCCTATGGCGGACTGTCCGTCCTGCATATTCCCAGAGCCAAGGAATTGCTAGGGAGAAAGGTCCGACCAGAATCAATAAAAAAGGGATTGAAAGCTAGGATAAAAGATAAGATTGAGAGCATACTTCGGGGCAAGGCCGAGCTCGGTTGTGCGGAGTCACTCCGAACTCAAAAGGACCACCAACCTTGAGGTCGGTGATGATGTTGATTCGGCGGAGGAAGTCAGCTTCATTGATGCGGAATGTGGAAATCCGAGTGGGGTCAAGGAGACGGCTCATGTCGCAGATCCGGTGGCAGCGGCGTTGTAGTGGGAGCACTCGGCGGCACAGCCAGGTTGCCACAAGATCGGCGGGCTGTAGCCCTTTCTCCGTCAGCTTCTGGATGTAGGCCATTTGGCGATCCAGATCGGTGTCCCCTTCCCCTAGTTTTTCAGCCCAGTGATACTTTGCAGCTGGAGGTGGCAGGGAGAATTCGGGCAGGTTCAGCGAGTCCTGGTTCTTGGGTGAAGAAACATAAAAGAACCCCATCTTCCCGTTCTTGATGGACTGGGCGGTTGGGGATGAGGATAGAGTCCGACCTTGCGGATGTATATGGTGGCGCCACCGCATTCGGCCATCACCTTCACTTCTTCCCTCTTTTTGGTCTTGGGGTTGACAGTCCACACCCCAGTGCCCACTCGGAAGCTGTGGAAGTAGAAAAGTCGGCACCAGAGCCGAATGGTAGGCCGGACTCCAAGATAACCCTCGCACAGTGCCACGAAAGTGGAGAGCAGCATAATGGCATTCGCTCCGAGGTGGTGCGGTTGCATGCGGTATAAGTTCAGTAAATCGTGGAAAAATTTGCTCACCGGGAGCCCAAATCCGCGCTGGAAATGCGCGAGGAAGACAACATGCTTGCCGTCCCGGGGTGCGGGCACAATCTCGTCGCCCGGAACGCGGAAGTCAAGATCCACCGGGATCTTGCGAGACCGGCGGAGGAGATCGATTTGCATCTCGGTAACATTGGAGCCCTTCCAGGACCCCCTCTAGGAGTCGGCAGCGGCGTCGTCCCCCATGGAGGCGTCGGACTCCATGGTGGGAGAGGCGGACAAGGACGAAGACGAGGAAGAAGATGGCGGCGGCGGCGGCAATCTGGATCCGAGCCCACCTATCGTGACAGAGGAAGAGCGGCGGCAGAGTGCGACGGCAGGGTCCTCGGCGCAGCAACTCTTGGCGTCGGGAAGCAGCAGTAGCAGCACGGCGGGGCGCGCGGTGCGGCGGCGAAGGCAATGGAGGCGAGCTCGAGGAAGACGATGGAGTGAGGGGTGTGTGGCGCATCTCTCACCCCACGAGGTATTTAAAGACGCGGCAAGGAGGTAGTGGGATCCGGTGTGCCGATCCGGCAGGCGGTGTGGCCGCGTGTATCCACCGAGCGACATCAGTTCGGAGCACAGAAGACCCGGTGGATGGGACGGGACGTGCGCGCATGGGTCGAGGCATCAGTTATGGCATGTCAAATCGTGGCACGACGTCCCGTATTATCCGGCGAATTCGAAGCGGCAAGTTCGGTCAACATTCCAGTCAAACCAACCGTTGGGCGGATCGGTCGAGGAGATCAAGAGCAATCGCAATATCAAGAGCAATCGGCCAGTTGAGAGCAATCGGCCCATTGAGAGCAATCGTAAGATCAAGAGCAATCGGCAGATAGCAAGCAACCAGCCTATTGAAGCAATCGGTCAGAAACAAAGAGTTAGCATTTTACAAGAGAAGGAACCTGTGCAGGCCTCGCCGTCTCTGAGTTCGGCGGGACCTCCACAGCTTCAGGGGCTACTGTCGGGGGAATGACCCCCGGGTAGGGTCACCCAGGGGAAACAGTTCATCAAGGCAAAGATCACCGACCTAATGGTCACTGATCTAATCAAGGCCGAGCTAAACAAGGTCAACCAAGAAGTGTGCCGATCTGTTCCAGGTGAGGGCCGATTGCCCTAGAGAGGGCGCAATCGGCCTCACCCAGGAGCATCCGGCCGGAGTAAGAAGAGCAACATCCGATTAGAGTTCCAGGTCGGACACCTGGTACAAGAGCATTCAATGCGCAATCCCTGAAGATCGGGACTGTTAGAGGCGTGCGGTCTCCTCCAGCACCGATCACGCGGACAGGCTGAACGGCCTAAGTATCTAGCTTCACTGTTCACTACCGAGGTCTACAGGATAGCGGTATGGCGAGCCGCAAGTTTACACCGGGTCATCCGGAGGAGCACGATGTGAGGTCCCTAGCTTAGCTGAGACAGACAGTTGGGCTCTCCCCTTTGTATTTTTACCTTTGTACCCCGGGCTCGGCCTATAAGAGCCTCGGGTACCCCTCCTGCGTGGGGGACGACGGAACACTTATTGCAATCTTACCCACCATAGAGAGAGCCAGGAGAGAGTAGTGACCAGAGGCCCTCTTCTTCTTCCTCTCAAACAGCTCAAGGAGCATTCATTGTAGCCAGAGTTATTACTTATAAGCTAGCTCGGCAGGACTAGGGGTGTTATCTCTACGGAGAGCCCCGAATCTGGGTACATCATGGTGTCTTACCGTGAGTTCCCATTCTCGTTTCCGGTACCAGCGACACTCACCTCGGTTTGTCCCCCTCTTTAGCCATCCCCATGGCATCTGTCGTTACATATCGACGACAGAGTTCTCAACAAAAAATATTTTTCTCTCATATTCCCATATCCCCCTTCTTGCACGCAAACACCATTTGGAGACATTCGAGTCACGGATAGCAAGAGCTCTTGCACCTAATGTTCTTTCGTTGCTTGTTTCAATGCTAATATAGACTCTTGCCTGTTATGACTTGAATTGAATCACATACCTTGATTGTTTTACTTTCAAAGTTCTTATATGGTTGCTACCATATCACCACAGAAATTTTCCTTGTTATCATTTACCCACTCGAGGACGAGCAGGAATTAAGCTTGGGGATGTTGATACGTCCCAAACATATATATAATTTCTGCTTGCTTCATGCATGTTGTGTGTGAAATTGCTATGATCTAGATACACTTTCATACAATTTTGATCATATTTGGACTAACTTATTCACTCAGTGCACCCCAGTGTCAGTTCCTGTTTTTTGTTGTTTTTCTATTTCAGGTTTACCCCATATTAAAAGTGCTCCAAAAATTCAGGAAAATCATATAAAAAATCAGCGTTTCGGAAGCTTCCGGATTCACCGAAGAAGGGCCACAGGGGCCCCACCTGGTGCCCAGGCGGCCAGGTGGCGCGGCCTAGGGTGAGGCCGCGCCGGGTGGCCGTCTGGAATTTTGGTGGGGCCCCCCCGGTGCCCCCCTTTGGCTCTTATTTATACACCCGTCGCAAAAACCCTGATTCCGGACCCCTTTTCTCCAGAAGCAATTACGATCTTCGTCTCCATCACCAACAAGCTTCGGGGGACCAGAATTCCTTTGTCGGCTCCCTGCCGGGACAGGGAAGTGCCCCCGGATTCATATCCATCGTTGTTGCTTCCTCCCTCCATGATGCGGGAGTAGTCCCTCCTCGGGGCTGAGGTTTCTACCAGTAGCTATGTGTTCTTCTCTCTCTCCCATGATGTGATCTTCGTTGTGATCATAAGCTATGTTAATCTAGGGTGATCCCATGATATTTCCCCTTCCTCTATGTATTGTATTGATGTACTCACTTGATCTTATCTAGTATAATCCCCAAGCCATGGTGACAGCGGTCTATTGGACATGGGTTAGAAGAATATTTTCATGAGTGATTTCCTCTTTTGTGTGTTGATTGAAGATTGAGAGTCTCTTGGTGCTTGTCTTTGACTATCCTTGAGATATGTTGTGGTGATTGTGGTACTCTCTTTGGATGGTGATGTCTACGCACGCTTCTATTCTTGTAGACTATGTTGGGCCTCCAAGTGCAGAGGTTTGTAGGACAGCAGCATTTTCCCTCAAGTGGATGACCTAAGGTTTATCGAACTCAGGGAAGTAGAGGTTGAAGATGGTCTCTCTCAAGCAACCCTGCAATTAAGATACAAGAAGTCTCTTGTGTCCCCAACACACCTAATACAACTAGGAGTTGTACAGGTGCACTAGTTCGGCGAAGAGATGGTAAAATATGGGCGATAGGTGCGGCAAAGCAAAGTAATATAAATCTGTAATAAAAAGTGCAGCAAGCAAACATGTGACAAAAGTGAGCAAAAACGGTGTAACAATGGTGGAAACAAGGCCTAGGCTTCATACTTTCACTAGTGGCAACTCCCAACAACATTAACATAGTCTAATCACATGATATTTCCCATAAAACATGCAATGGAGACGCACTCGGAGGTCATTCCTTTATGGTCAAGAGAGGACAAGAATTATGTAGGGCTACAAAAGCACACCTCAAAGTTCGTAGTTCTCAATCTATGGATTTCCTAATGTCACCGCGGCCATCCAAAGTGAGTACCACAATCACCACAACATATCTCAAGGATAGTCAAAGACAAGCAGCAAGAGACTCTCAATCTTCAATCAACAAACAAAAGAGGAAATCACTCATGATAATATTCTTCTAACCCATGTCCAATAGACCACTGTCACCATGGTCTCGGGGATTATACTAGATAAGATCAAGTGAGTACATCAATCAAATACATAGAGGAAGGGGGAAATATCATGGGATCACCCTAGATTAACATAGCCTATGATCACAACGAAGATCACATCATGGGAGAGAGAGAAGAACACATAGCTACTGGTAGAAACCTCAGCCCCGAGGAAGAACTACTCCCGCTTCATGGAGGGAGGAAACCACGTCGATGGAGATGAATCTGGGGGCACTTCCCCGTCCCGGCAGGGTGCCGACACAGGAATTCTGGTCCCCCGAAGCTTGTCGGCGATGGCGGCGGAGATCGGAATTGCTTCTGGAGAAAAGGGGTCCGGAATCAGGGTTTCCGCGACGGGAGAATAAATAGGGGCCAAAGGGGGCACCGAGGGGGGCCACAGGGCAGCCAGGAGGGTGTGTGGCGCGACCTAGGGTGGACCCGCGTCGGGCACCCTCCTGGGCCCCTGGTGGTGGACCTCCTGCCATGTCTTGGTTATTACGGAAGCTTCCGAGACGCTGATTGTTTATATAATTTTTCCGGGATTTATTGGGCACTTTAATTATTGGAAAAACCTTAAATAAAAAAACAGCAGAAAACACGAACTGGCAACTGGGTGCACTGAGTTAATAGGTTAGTCCAAATATGATCAAAAGTGTATGAAAGTTCAAGCAAAACATGGCAAAGTCACACAAATCATGCATGGAGCAAGCAGAAATTATAGATACGTTTGGGACGTATCAGATGAACGCGGTGACATTGGGAGATCCATAGATTGAGAACTACGAACTCTGAGGTATGCTTTTGTAGCCCTACATAATTCTCGTCCTCTCTTGACCACAAAGGAATGACCTCCGAGTATGTCTCCATTGCATGTTTTATGGGAAATATCATGTGAATAGACTATGTTAATGTTGTTGGGAGTTGCCACTAGTGAAAGTATGAAACTGAGGCCTTGTTTCCACCATTTTTACACCGTTTGTGCTCACTTTTGTCACGTGTTTGGTTGCTGCACTTTTTATTACAGATTTATATTACCTTGCTTTGCCACACCTATCACCCATATTTTACCATCTCTTCGCCGAACTAGTGCACCTATACAACTCCTAGTTGTATTAGGTGTGTTGGGGACACAAGAGACTTCTTGTATATTAATTGCAGGGTTGCTTGAGAGAGACCATCTTCAACCTCTACTTCCCTGAGTTCGATAAGCCTTAGGTCATCCACTTGAGGGAAATTTTTGCTGTCCTACAAACCTCTGCACTTGGAGGCCCAACATAGTCTACAAGAATAGAAGCGTGTGTAGACATCAGTGTGGCTCCATTCATCATGTTCTTCTGTCTAATGACGAAGATGAATTTGAAGATGAAGCAGGTTTTGTTGCCACTAAAGAGCAGCAAATTGAATACTTACATGTTGCCGCCAGACGCAAGGCTGAGGCAACTGGGTCTGAGGTACCACTCCTCCTTGACCCCAAGAAGATTCTGGAGTTCATTGATATCTGGCTTGTCAAGTCTGATACTCCACTTGATGATCTTGACATACCAAAGGGGATCAAGTTCTATCTCCATCAATTCCTCATTAATGAGCTTCATCATCAAGATCTCGAGAAGTAGTTGGAGAGACAACTGAACAAACTCCATCGCTCCTTCAAGAAGAAGATATCCAGTCCCACTCCTGATGAACTTCAGAAATATCAATCTAAGGTACAAAAGCTCACTGAGGAATTCAACATGAAATGTGCCTATATTGGAAAATCCAAAGAGCGTCTTCACGGCTACGTTAACCACATGGTCAAAGATCATAACAAGCCTGGTTCAGTTCCTCCAGTTGCCTCAGTTCATCCCATGGCTCAACCTGATGCTTCGCAACCTGCGTCTTCAAAACTCCTGAAGCGCAAGCTTGATGCAACTGCTGCAACCCCACCGACTTCAAAGAAGCCCACGCTTGCAGCCACTACTGAAGAACCCATTGATGTCGCTCTAATTTCTTCAGCACCTCCTGCCTCACGCAATCCTGAGGCCTCTGCTGCACACGCTGTTGAAACAAGCCCCCCTATCAACACTGAGCGCAAATTAGTTGTCTTCACTCCACCCTCAAAGGCTCTTGCCTCATCTGCAGCGACACCACTCATCCCAACTCCTCAGTCTCCTCCTCCTCCTGTCATCACTAAGGTTGAGGTTATGGATGAGGATGTTGATATTGGAGATATGGGGACTCCACGAATCATGGATGAGGACTATGAACTGGAACATCAAGACTCCCCCACTCACACCATTTTCTCACTCGAGCCTCACTCCCCCACTGCCACTGAAGTACTGCCTGATATGACTCAAGATTCTGAGGACTTTGTTCATGAAGCATATGCCTCTTCTGAAGACAATGATGACGATGATGCCGATGCTGAACCAGATGCTGAGAGTGCTCCGCCAACCACTGAGACTGAGGCAGAACATGGCACCAACGTTGATCATGAAGCACCGCAGGGTCACTTGGAGGGCAAACAAGTCACATCTCCTCATGCTTATGCTGCCTCACCTGGCCCTGAAGCTTCAGCCCCTCCACCTCCAACAGCCCCAATGCTTCAAGCACCGCCCTCTCCTCAAGTGCTTCCTGTTCGGTCACTCTGCCCGAAGCAAAAGAGGCATCATTATAAGAACATTGATGTTGATAACCATCTAAGCTTCAATTCTGAGGCATTCTTCTCCAGCATGAGTTATTTCCAGGACGGGATTCAAAATCCTTATCACTCTGCTCCACCCCGAAAACTCCTCAGGTTCTGGACTGCCACCCAAAAGAACTACTATGCTTCAGTCCTCTACAAGCAGAATAAGATCTTTCCTCATAAGCACATTCCTCATCCGGATATGGAGGACCTCCCATGCTTCAACAATGCACTTCAAGACCTCCACCATGCCAAGTTGCTTCAATTTTTCTCTGAGTGCATACACTAGAATGAAGAGCTCGTGCTTAAATTCTATGCCACTATATGTATCAAGTGATCACAAGAACATCAATACTTGGTTCTGGAATGGATGACTGAGCATCAACACTACACTACTTCAGTGCCTGAGATCATTGAGATTCTTCAGTTGCCAGTCTCCGATGCCTCATTCCCAAGCACTTATGGCTCTATACTTGTGCGCAATGATCTGATGAACATGCTCATGAAGCCTCATGCCCCTGAAGCTCCTCCCCGTATAAAGTTCCTCGTCACAGAGTTTCAGTATCTGCCAAGCACCTTATACAGAATTCTTGCCAAGTCCTTCTTCCCAATCAAGGGGTATGAATCCACTGCTGAAGAAATCGTTGGCATCATGAAGAATATACTTTATAATCTTTGCATGTTTGCGCCCATCAACGTCTCAGACTTCTTCTTTTTCAGAACCATGGTTGATGTTGCTCAAAACCCGCACATCCTGAAGCCTTATGCTCCGTGGATCATGAAGTTGATTTGTGCCAAGACAGGTATCAACTATAAGCCTGATCAGCCGAATCATCGCACGTATTTGCCTCCATTCGAAGTGCTTCAGCATACACTTGCTTCAAATGCAAAAGGCAAAGATGTGTTCTATGAGGAAGTTCTACCAGAGAATTCCCTTGGTGGCAATATTAGACAACCTCAGTCCCGTACTACTCATGAAGCTCACACACATGCCTCAACTGAGGATACAACTCAAGCTCGTGTGATGACCGACAGGGAAATCCTCATCAGTCTTCGTCAGAAAGTTGATCGAAACCATGACTGGACCAAGTATCAGATTGGTGACATCCTCAGCTACATGGCGCAAATGCATACGTCTCAAAAGAAGATTCATCAATATGCACATCATACCTATCAACGACTTGATTCTCTTCTCACTGAAGTCATTGTACCTGAAGACCTTGCGAAACTTGGCCTCAAGAAGCCTCAGGTCTCTGAAATTCGGCCTCCTCGTCAGTTCCGCAGATGCAAAACACCACCTCTGGCGATGGATTCCTACTCTTCTCAGCACGACATATCGCCTGAGGATGCTGAAGACACTGCTGCTTGTCCTCATACTGCAACTGCTTGCCTCAGGCCTGATTCACCTCAGCCATGAAGCATCTCTCTTGGGACGCTAGTATCGGTTCTCGCCTTTTTGTTCATTTTATGACAAAGGGGGCGAAATATGTTAGTCTTCAAGCGGGTCTCTATATGGGGTTCCTCAGTTACAACTCTCTTTCTTCAGAATATTTTTGTAACGAGTTGTAAACTGATACTTTTGTGATTGTCTGATACCTTTGCGTTACCTCATGATATTCTTTAAGGTCGTTTAACAATTATGATATTCCTCAGCAATCACTTTCCTCAGTGATGTGTTTAATCTTCAAGCATTCTATTTTCAGCACTGTTTTTAGATAATCCTGGATATAGGGGGAGCTCATCATGATTTTCAAAAATATTCACTAAGTACAAAGTCTTTAGTATATGCATATCCTCAGGGGGAGCACCTCTATATCCAGACTGTATGAAATGTTTTCTTCAAGCTTTATTCCTCAAAATTACTTATTTAATCCCGTTGAAGCTTTAACCTGATTGTCATCAAATCACCAAAAAGGGGGAGATTGTAAGTGCATCTAGTGCCCCTTTGAGATTTTGGAGTATTTGATGACAAAACGGTTAATGGACTTATGTGTTTGTGAGTATACACAGGTGAACAGTCCCTGAAGAAGAGGTTAACCATCGTTGTTGACCCCCAAAAATATTGAGGAACATTGAAGAAATCGATGTGTTTCCTGAAGACTGGCGTGACGCGAAATCCTGAGGAAACAGGATCCTGAGGCATTCGGCTGATGCTGAAGAAGCCATGCGTCATCCTGAGGCAACTCGCGCTGAAGCTGAAGTTGAAGCGTAGTCTACGTTAAGACTTTTATACCTCTTTAGTCATAGGAAACCACCGCACTGTTGGAGGGGTTGAGTAAAATAAGTTCCATATTTCTGAGGAAGTGCTCAAGTAGAAATCCTGAAGAAAACCCAGAGAAATCTCCTGCAGTAGAGGTTCAGTTCCTCGGGTGTCTGAGACCTTGTTCTTCAAGACGCCGAGGAATCTAACTTTGGTTGAGGAGTCAGGAAACTACCAGTGCAGTTTTTCTGAAGAAGAGAGAGAGAGAATACTTTGGACCGTGCCACGTGTTGCGTGGTAAGAGGGTAGAACCTGTCTAGCAATGGTCCGAAGGGTGGGCACGATGGTAATTTCGTGCATAGGCATTTATGTCCTTTCACCTGGGGTTGCTCCCGTGCTATAAATAGCTGCCCCCCAGCCCCATTGGAGGGTTGGCTGCTCCGAGAGAGAAACTGACACTTGTCATCTGAGAGCAACCCACCTCTGAGGAACCTGAAGAACCTAAGTGAGGAAAACCACCAACCTGAGTAGTTGAGCATTTCTGAGGAAGACGGTTCGAGTGATCCGAAGATTTTTACTCTTGAAGACTGTGATCTTCCAGATGGTGTAGGAGTCATCGTTCTGAGGAAGTCAAGATGCAATTGTGACTTCCCCGAGTGAACGGATTTTGTGAAGGTTTCGGGAGTCTACCTTGAAGACTCACCTGAGTAATTGGACGGAGTTTGAGGACTTTAGTTCAAGGAAAATAAGGTGAAGACTATGTCTTCTGAGTTCAATCTCAGCCTCTCCAACCAGATGTAGAGTTGTCATAGCAACTTGAACTTATTCATCAAATCGGTGTCTTCAATGACCAGGTGTCATTTCTTCAAATCCTACTCTTCGGTCTATGCACTGATGACTTGTCCTGAGACCTCCCCTTTTGAGTTTCCTCAGTTCTGATTCCTCGTGCATTGCATCAGTTACTCTTTAGCTCTTTCGGTAGAAGTTGTTTTCACCGCAATATGATGTTTCGTAGTCATGTCTACATTCTGTAATGTTTCTGTGCTTCTTCATTCTGTGAGTTTCCTCAATTTTGAATTGCCTCAATCCTGAGGAAATTTAAATTCCTCAAGAAATTTGAAAATCTCCCATTCACCCCCCTCTGGTCGATATACTGTGCTTTCAAAACCATATGTAACATGCATTGGAATTTTTATTCTATTATGATATTTATATTATATTCATAAACTAGTTCGAAATATATTGTTTTAAATATACATATTTCATTTAACCAATCATTTTACTGAATTATTTTACAAAATTCCCGCAACAACGTTCAGGGCGTCATCTAGTCTTAAAAAGTGTGGTCCCAATTTTCTCAACATGCAAAGTGTCCACATCAACATCCCCACTAAGCCACTACCTTTATTATCTTAACATGCACACATGTCACCCCATCAAAGACCCACCACAATATGCATGAGATAAAAAAAATCCACTAATATTTATCTCATGCACAAATCTATCTCACCACACATGCCACCACATCAAGGCTCAATCAACATGCAGATTTTTTCCATTGTATCATGTCACTTATATTAAATAAATATTTTGAATTACACAATAATCAAATATAATACTCCCTCTGATCCAAATTAATTGACACACACTTAGTACAACTTTGTAGTAGAGTTGTACTAAGTGTGCGTCAATTAATATGGATCGGAGGGAGTATGTAACAATATTTTTAGTTTTAGTTTATATATTATTAATTATACTATTTACGCTCCATACAATCAAAATATATTGCAACTGATTCCTGTATCAACGCGTGGGGTATCTTCTAGTTCACACGATACCCAGTCAAAGGCCTCACATACATTTATTTGAGGGTTTAATAAAAAAAGTGAGCATTGAAATGCATATCCATTTTCACCTTTAGGTTTATCAGATGAGTTTTTAAAAGCAGGTCCCATATAGGTATGTTTAGGCGAAGTTTTTTTAGAGCAACTTTTAATGCTATGGACTATGGAGACAACTTTAGTGCTATAGTAAAGCAACTTTTTTTCATTGTTTTCTTAGTTTGACTGCCTATCAACGAAAAGTTCTTGTATATAGTTAGCTACGAACGATACGCAACTTCATAGTATCATATGAAATTTAGAAACAACGATATACGAGCATCAACGGTAGGAAAGCTGAAAATAGCAATAAGAAAGTTAGGAGAATTTCAATTGATTTAACTAGAACACAAAACATAATGAAGTTGCCTATTTCTCTCCTCTTTTCCCTTTTTGTTCGTGCATTGCTTAAGAATATTGTCCAATCGTACGCTGACAGCATTCACGAGTCAAGAGATTTTCACTACCCCGTTCTTCGCCGTAGCAGCAGGATCTTCTGTATAAAATAATATATATTTTGCGAAATCTGTATAAAATAATTAACTTCATTTTTAAGGGAAAAAAACAACTAAGGCTCCCTTTGTTTGGGCTACGGATTTCCGAGAATCAACTTTGGTGTGGATTCTTAAAATCGGCTATAGCTGTAGATTCTGAGAATCAGAAGCACACTGTTTGTTTACCATTTTTTCGAAAATCCAATAGTGTATTGAAATGTCTACAACATTCGAAATGCATTAATGCTCAATCACAAAGCTTGCAGAACTGATCACACTCATAGATCAATACGTAAATCTTCTATCCATACGTCCAAACGTACACATTCAACTGGGAGCACACACACATTATTTCAACAAATATTCATTAGAAAAGGCCAAAAAATCTAAACAATATGGCATCGGCGTGGGAGCAGAACATCTGGAGTTGTGGGAAGAACTTGGCCATGGTTGGGGGCAGTGTGTGATGCAGCTGCAACCTTGGAGCGCTACTGCTGAAGCTTCGCATCTGGAGCGTTGTGAAGAACGTGGCCATGGTTGGAGGCAGCGCGTGATGCAGCTGCAGCCTTGGAGCGCCGCCGCTGGAGCTTGGGGAAGGAGTTGGTCCTTCAGGAGGACAGGAGTGGAGCTAGGGGAGGGGCTTGCCTGCTTGGGTTCGTCGTCGTTGGCCGGGAAACGGATCTTCGAGGCCGCACACACAGAGCTCCGGGGCGGCGGCTCGATAGACGGAGAGGAGACGGAGGAAGACGGCGCAGGCCGCAGATTCGGGCGAGGCGGAGCATCCGGATCCACCCCCAACGGCGGTGTCGGCGGCGGCGCAAGTGAAGGGGCTGAAACCTAGTTCTCCATGACCACCAACAGGGCACAGGGAGGAAACGTAAACGGAGAGAGGGAGAGAGAGGCTGGTTTCCTTCGGTGAGGTGGAATGGCAGTTTTATCGTAATAAAGGGTAGGGAGTATGGGCATACTACAGTTGAGGTAAGTGGCAGCTCGGGAATCCACAAATCACCGTTTTCGCAGCTTCCGGCTCTACGTGTAAATGCTAGGTGATTTTCCTGAGCGATTCCAGGAAGCTAGTATAAAATCTGAATGTTTGTTTTGGATTCTGATTTTCTAATGCCTAGAATCTGACAATCCGTAGCTGAAGCCCAAACAAAGGTGGCCTAAGTATGCAGAAAGCTATTCAGGCCCAGAAAAGCCTATTCACATAATGCGGGGGATGGGCTAAGACTTGGTGGACCGCTTTGCAACTTACAAAGCCCATCCTTCACCAATGAACTTTGCCACCAGACCAACAACAACAACAACAACAAAAACAAAACAAAAAAAACCTGAGAACCGTGAAACGTGTGTGGTTTTCAAGAGCTGCAGGGAACCTGGAACCTGAAGGAGCTTCATCGCTAGTAGTGCAGGTGCAGCCCGTTTGATTCTCGCGGTCGGCAGCTGACAGATTTGCCATACTTAGGCGTACCACGTCGCCGGGTGTCTTTTTTTTTTCCTTTAGTAGACGTCTCGCACAAAAGTAATGAAGAAATGATGTAGTACTACTACGGACACAAGGCATTCGCAATCAGGAAATGTTGGTGATGGCAGGAGGGATTAGGCAATGATGATACGATTAATAAACGCCACTGGGCTGCCACGGCACTGACGTCTGAATGGGGAGAGCCTAGATTAACAAACTGGAATAGACGGTAGTACGCACTAGCTCATGGGACGTTTGAAGACTTGTTTGTTATCCAGGCAATTTTGCATGGAATCTACGCCGACTTGTTTAAGCATGATACCAAAAGGACTCCAAGCCATTAACTTATTTAAGAAGGATAAGTCTCGACGAAAAGTCAATTCAGTTGTAGACTGTGCCATGTGAGAGGAATGCGCAAAGGGTTAACTTTGTACTCACTCCGTTTCTTTTTACTTCGCATATAAGGTTGTAAATGTTGATACTTTTTAATATAAACGTGGTCAAACTTTATGAAGATTGACTTTGACCAAACCTTATATGCGGAGTAAAAAAACGAAAGGAATACGTACAAAAAGCTTATTTTTATATTTATACGAAAAAAAGGAAGTTTTATTTCAAATTTATAGGGTTACAATCAAGAGGTAATAGCTTATAGCTCCTCCACGCAAGGGGAACCCGGGGAAAGCCAAACCGCAGTACAAGACTTAGTGCGGCTGTAATGAACTCGGTGATCTGCTAGTACCCTATTCTACATGCGGGTAATTTTCTGTGGAACAAGCTCCCAGATTTTCTGAAGTTTATGCAGCTATGTAGTAACATCTTTTGTACTATGAAATTGGATTCCGTCCTGCTTTATAAATAATAAATAATATATGTCATGTAAAGCTTTGTACAATGGAAGGTGTTCAAAGATATGCTTATGGTAAATATTCATTTTTTTACCTGTAAAAAGATCAATTTTGTAGGGATAATTGGTTTTGTACCCTTAGTTGTGTCCCCCTCGATACGTTTACCCTTAGTTTTGGAAAACACTCGGTCTTGCCCAACTCACTTTAGTCGTCTTATGTTTTTGCCCTTTAATTGTTTGATTATAACTTTGAAAACTTCATAACAGATTCATACTAACTCGGAAAAATGCAAATAAGATATCAAAATGTTTAAAAAAAATATCACGTATTTGTGCATGTCATTTGCATTCATTAAAAAAAGTGTTGGAAAGTCCTTTTCTCAGTTTGAGCTCATATGATCTTGACATGAATAGCAAAATATAAAAAACAAAAAAAGATTAACTATTTTTTGTAAACAATGAAAAATGTTTTGAGTTCTTGCAAAATAAGTTTCATCATGGAATAACACTCATGAAAGTCGTGACAAAAAAGGCAAATTCAATACTCCAAATTTCTCGTCATGCTCGAGGAAGGCGACGTCGCGCGGCGGCACGACGTGATCGTTGATGGGTCGTATCGCAAAGTTCTCAACGTTGTCGGAAGCTGTTGTGAGTCATGAATTGATTTTACTTAGGAAGCGAGGTATTTTTTACAAATGTCCACCACACACGAGAGACAAATAGTGTCGGTGTCACATCGAGCGGATGTAGATAGAACCTTATATGTAATGTTTTTCATGTATAAATACCATATTGCGGTGTTTCATAAAAATGTAGATGTTTCTGTTTTACGCCAATAAATGTTAGCATGATTCGTGTAATTTTCTCCACAATAACTAACTGCAAGTGGATTGTTGTTATTTGCGCTAGATCGATTCATGCGGTGAAGGTGCCAAGGCCACAGCTTCGCCGAAGGATAACCTCGATGTCTATGTTAAGGATGTGAGTTCATCAGAGACGATGCTTCCCAATGTCTATCTTGGTGATAAGGGGTGGGTGATGCATTTTCATCGACATAAAACTCGAGGTCGATGGACTTAGAAGAATGGTCGAAGGTGGCGGCTAACACAACAGTGAAGAAAGATCGGGGCGGTGAGACAGTCGCCGCTCAAGGTAAGTTGATTGGGGGCAAATCGTGGGAGGAGGCTGAAGACGCTTATGGCCATTGAATTTATATCCGATGGATAAAACAAAATTGTTTGACTCCAATATATTTTCAAACAGCTGATGTATAGGCAGTCCTAATTTTGTCACACATCAGCCCGTCCATCATTTCTTGTGGTTGTGAGAAGACGGGACGAACGCGTATGTGTTGTGTTGACCATGATGCAACTCCGCGGGGAGTAAAGTCTGTATTAAACCTTAAGGTTATAGAGCTGGTCTGAATTGAACCTTAACCTCTCAATCCCTGAAGTTGATACCCCGTACTTGTTGATCCCGGTCAATGTCGACCCTAAACCTATTTGGCGCACAGGAAGAAACCCAATCCCGCCCAGGATTACCTTATGCTCTCACTGACATTTCTGTCCCACATGTCATGTTCTTCTTCATCCTCGTCCCCTGCGTGTGTGCTTCCCCCGTTGGGCGCCATGTATTGATGTACGTATGCTTGGCTCCCTCTGCTGGCTCCGCCCGCGTGCATATATGAGATCCACTTACACTCATGAACGCATCACACATGCAGCAGTACCAACATCGATCGCGCAGCCTGAGCTAGCTTGTACAGGCAGAACACACAGTGTCAGATACAAGTAGGAGTAGTACGTACCATACTTTACCAATACACCGGTTAGGACGCTCCTTGACGCCAAGGAAGGACCCTGCGGTCGGATGTTGGACATACGCGGTCGCTCTCGCGAGGCTTGAGACTGGGCTGGGCAAGCGCGCCAATCGCTGACTCACGCATCACCGAATTTTTCCACATGGCCGCCCACGCTGGCGCCGGCGGCGTGCGGACCGCGATGTTGTACTGGAAGGGCTAACGAGCGGCTGCGGTAGACGACCGAGAAGGCACTAGCTTTCTGTCTGGGAGCGTCGGGTTCAATTTTCGCCTCACCACCGTCTGCGCGGCCAGCCGGCCACTGTGACCGCGGCCGTCAGGTCGATCGACCTTCTCCATAACAAGCGCCGGCAGGTCGTTCTCTTCCACCACCTGCGGGCTGCGGCCATGGGTGAAGCACTCCGATGCCCACGCGCTCACCGTCGTGAGCTGAGCTACCAGCCATGGCATTCGGGCACTTGAGCGATAGCAACTACGTCCTTTTACTGGCCGGCTAGCAACACACTTAATTCTTCACACAAGAACCACACTGCCTCACAACCTGGTTCACATGAGCTGACGCGTATTGTCAGTGAGAGAAATGTGTGATCCCGGCCGGGATTTTAATCACAAATAGGTGTAGGTCGGGTTAAGGTTGAAAACGACCGGGATTAAAAAGAACAGGGTACAGACTTCAGGGATTTCGAGTTGGAGGTTTATTTCCGACGGGCTCTACAACCTCAAGGTTCAATTCAGACTTCACTCCTCCGCAGGTGACGGGGCTGCTTTTACGGTCTCGGTGCGGTTAGTCGATGCACCAACGTACGCTACGCCGTGAACACGCGATCAGACATGATTCACTTGGATGCATTTATACGTGTAGTATTATACAGAGTATACACACTCGTCAAACATTGGCACATTACCCCACTTGTGTTGCGTCTGGTCTAGCTACCCTTCCGGCCTGCATGCGTAAATGCTTTGGCCCGACTTTGCTTGCATTCTGTCTGCCTTTGCATAGAACATGCGATCATCGATCGTCTCGCGATAATCAAGAGCACCAGCAGTCCAGCAGCACTTTAAAAAAAATGCAGTACGCTAGTCTCAGTTTTGTTTTGCGCGCTGTTTAGTGTGATTCTGGCCCGTACCAAAGCCACTCTTTTGGCATGCTGCCCATGAAATGAAAGTGCCCTTTCTCTCAAAAGCGTACGTACTAGTACTGGTCAGGGCACTAACCAAGCCACCAAGGACAGCTCAGCTGTATCTGTGTCTCCAAAATCCAAATGCACGCCGCGGCTGGAGACTCCTTTGCGCAAGCTAAGCTAGGGGGGAGCACGTAGCGAAGCAGCAGTGCTACACCATTTTCCTCCAACCCAACCCAACCCAATCCACACGGGGTAGCAGTGTAGGTAGCACCGACGCGCACGTTGGGGGAGTTGGGCCGAGGCGCGGCGAGGAGAGGAGTGGGCAGCCCGGCGACCGAGGAGGAGAGGAGTGGAGAAGACCAACACCAACACGGGACGCAACGCATCAGGAGCCGGAGCAGGAGCTGGGCAAGCCGACGGACGGGAAACGGCCTGGCGCGTGATGTCATGCGCGCCGTGCATGATAAAAATTTGTAATCTCCACGCCGCGCGCCAGCCAGACCTCCTCCTTCCCGCCTCGGGAGTCGGGGAGCGTGGGACCCACTTCGCCCTTTCCCCCTCCCCATTCCCTCCCCAGCTTGGAGTAGTCCCCGCCGTATCAGCGCTCAGCGCAGTGCCTTTCCCTGCGCAGGCGCCCCACCGCCGCCTACTCGCCACGCTATGGCCGCTGCCTCGTGGGGCCCGCCAGTCCATAGCAACTAGAGAGTAGCTAGGGTAGTGAATGAATGGGGGGGCTCAGGGGAATCTAGGATTTCACTTGCCATGGCCATGCGCCCACGCTATGGTTTTTTGGACAATCCGCCCCCCTCTCCTTCTCTTGTCGGTCCGTCCTCCATGTGATGATGATGATACGAGATAGAGGGCGCACGTTTGCTCATTTGATTTTTCAAAGGATGTTGGCTCATTCGTTTCGATTCATCATACTGCATACAAAACACTTCACGCTCAAAATATTTTCTTTTTTAAGACTTCTCTCTTGCCAAAAAAAGGTACTACCTCCTTTTCGGTTTATAAGCTTTGCGCGTATCTTTAGATTAATAAATAGATCAACATAATACAAATTATATATCACAAAATTATGTCATTATAAACTTTAAATCTTATACTTTCTTATGGTATAATTTTTAGAGAATACAATTCTTCTTATCTTGATTAAATTATAGATCTACGAATACACGCAAGCCTTATAAACCGAAAAGAAGCTAGTATCTTATAATATGAGTAGTACTTCTACATGAAGTGACACTTCCACTTGCAATTTTCACGACTATATACGAATCGGCCCTTTTGTTGCGGGAAATGACACATTAGCTAGCACCACACCGAGGAGCATTGACCACATGATATATGTGTCCATCAACAAAGTACTATCTCTGCAACATAATATAAGAAGTTTTTTTTTGACACATTTATAGTATTCCAGTGAACTAGATAGTAGCCTAGTGGTAAGGGGCGTTGCGGCGTATCCCGTGGATCTCATTTTTTTTAGTATTAAAAACGTCTTATGTTATGATATGGAGGGAGCAGAAAACAACTACAACACATTAGTGACTGCCTTGGGTGAAAATGCAGTGTAGTATAAACAACAACTTCCTTTCGTGTATATGGATGCCAAAGTGTCTTACTATAATCATAATGTACTAAAATGGAAATATAGATAGTAGAGGGAGTAGTTCTTTAGCATGCTTTTGAAATTGACAAGTGTTTATGATGTTTGAAACTACAATGTGGGTGATCAATTGGCGAGTACTATAGTAATTAAAATGATAGTACAACAAACAAAATCGAATAAACAATAAGAAAATTCTTCCTATTGCTTCATCGTCGTCTCTAGTTTGATCAAATAATACGGAATGACACCTTCCTTAGTCGAATAATCAACGAAAAAGAAAATATTCTTCCTTTTACCCCGAAACATACATGCGTTAGAAACATCTTAGTGGTGTGAAGACGTTAAAACACTCATGAAATAGAGTAGCTAAATAAATATCGAGCAATGGCGAGTTTCACCATCTCGATGAGAAGAGATGAAACCAATGCTCTTAACACTTTAATTCCCAAAAGTAATAGTGGATTTATGACCGGGTGTCTTCATAACCAATAGGAAGTATTTATTTTACAGGGTAAAAGGAAGTTTGTCAACAAAGTACAGTTTAGGAAGGTCATAAGTGCTAAGAGTGAGATTTATAATTTTATTATACACAAACCGCGAATAACAACTTGTGTTCGTGTGAATTCAAACTTTACAAATTAAGGTTTATTTTTTTCATCTGTCTAGACTTGAGGCGAAAGTTCTTACATTACAGTACCAATTATTCTACGGTTGGTGCCTCAAAAAAAGTTTTTACATTACTACTTTTTTGCGGGTATTTACATTACTACTTGTGATACATCTCTACGTAAAACACCACTAGTGAATCGAGGAATAATCCAGATGGCAAGGATGGACTAATGCGTCCTCGCCCGCCAACTTTTGAGTCTCTCCACTCGCAAGTGCAGGTTGTTTACACAATTACCCATTTTGTTTCTTATGACCAATCATTTACATTGAACATCATGATAACACATGATGGATTGCAAATCTCATCAGTTAGCCCACAAACACGATGCGCCCCACCGAGAACATCAAGTCAAGCTGATGTCTAAAAACATGTCCTACAGTGAACTTTGTTGCCGAATATACGACTACTATTGCTTTCAATCTATAATTTAGTTCTCAGTAGGAGTTTAGAATAGTGGGTCGCTCAATACCTCGAATACCAGACAATATATGACACTTTAATCGAGTTAAGCCCATATGATGTGGGCATGTCAACGAGCGGATGACCTTGACCAATGCCATGCTTGATAACCCTAGTTTCGTAGATCCGTTCCGCGTCGCCACTGTCACTTTCTTCCATTATAGTTTATTGTGGGCCTCAATGGATCGAGTACATCGTATTATGGGCTTATGCCCATATGTCGCGGGTCCAACGAACTGGAGCGTACGATCTAAGCTATGGTTAATAACCCTAACTTCATCGATCCACCTCCGCACCACCGCCACCACTTTATACCATTATAGTTTATTGCGGGCCTCAGTGGATCGAGTACATCGCATTACGGGCTTATTCCCACATATTGCGGGCCCAACGAACTCGAGCGTACGATCTAAGCTATTGTTGGTAACCCTAATTTCATCGATCCGCCTCCGCGCCGCCGCCGCCGCCACCCCTACCTACACCTGTAGTCCAACATTAGCTTTATGGTTGCTGAATTTTTCAACCCAACATCGAATTTCTTCAGTCATCCTGAGATCCAAATTATTCATACCTACAAACAGTTTTGAATAGCAATAATGAAAAACAGTGAAAGCAGTTGATCAATAGTGAGTGCCTGCTGAGAAGAAGTAAACACAAACATCTTACTACTCCCATCCGTCCATAGGTTAAAAGCCCAGCGAGCACCGGAGCTCCATCTCCTATCCTCCTCCTCCACCTCCACCTCTTACTCCCCCCTCCCCCACCCTCTCCAAACCCCCCACAGCCATAGCCACCGGGAGGGCTGGAGCTGGGGAAGGAGGCATTCCGCGAAGCCTGCGCGCCCGCTATCCAGATCCGCTTTTCGGGTGGAGTCTTGGGCGATCTGGACTCCGGAGCTCGTCCCCCTAAATCCTTTTTCTTGCAGAAACAAGAAGTTGCCTTCGCGCACGCGGCTGCTGCCTCTCTGCTCGTTCTTGTTCCTAGGCTTGGATCGGAAAGGAGCCGCCTTTTCACATTTATCCTTCGTCGGAGATCGCCCTCGTCCAAGATTTGGTGCGAAGTGGGAACCCAATTCGCCGCCGTTCATCGTGGGGGAGGCGCCGCTTCGATTCCTGTTTCTCCACAGTTTTCCACCCCCACCTATATATCTCCACCTACTCGCCTAACTTCCTTTCACTTTGATCCACCGGTTTCGCCTTCCCCGTCTCGGTATTCGATCGCTGTCCGTCCAGTCCATCCAGTAGTTTCCTGATTTGACGCAGGCCAGATCGCTTTCCGGTGTCTTCTTTTCCCCGGAGTTGTTGAGGCGAGTGCGGTCGGTCCCTGTCCTCGGTCGGGTCGGAGGCATGGCTGCGGCGAACGGAAGCAGCGCGGCGCTGTTCAGCGAGGAGGAGCTCCGGGAGGTGAGCGGGGTCCGCCTGGGCGAGGGCTTCGTGGAGGTGACGTGCGGATGCACCAGCCGTCGCTACGGCGACGCCGTTGGCCGCCTCCAAATCTTCGCCTCCGGCGAGCTCGAGATTGCCTGCGACTGCACGCCCGGCTGCCGCGAAGGTCAGTGGCCCACCACCATACACCCACGTCCGGTCGCTTGTTTGCCACTATTTTTTTTTGTTTACCTTTTCTTGATTTCATGTCCGTGCGTCGTCGATGCACGGACGGTGTTTGGTCTTTTGGTCACGGCGCGCTGCTGGCTGCTTCTCGAATTGATCTGCATGCAATGCCAATGCCGGGACATGCGCCCCGGCGCTGCTCGTGCCCCGGCGTCGCCCGCCGTCCAGTACTACTGCCACTACTTGCTGTGCCCATGCTGCCTCCGCCCATGCATTGTCAATTGTCATTGCCTGCTCTGGCTCATGTCAGGATGCCTCCAGCGAGTCCGGTTCGCTGGTCTCTGGGAGCGATATCGCCTGCATCATTCCTTGGGTTTGTGCGGACCTCCATGCCGCAGGCCCTCTCTAGCGCATGTACATGGAAGCGTCTCTTCCGTGGTACTACTACGTAGTTTGTCCCATGTACCATCTGCATGCTGGCGATGATCGGGTTGCCTCTCTGTTCACACAGTGCTCTTCATTCAGACAGGCCGCCCGATCTTGCTTGCTCTGTCTGTTTATGTCGAAGTTCTTTCTCTTGCATGTAGTATCAGATTGCGCTTTGCTTAGGCAATGTACGTCCTTCCTTCCGTGTCTATCCTTTGGGTGCTTCTGTTTGCATTTGCATTGAATATGGTATGGAAAGCCTACTTCTGTATCTGTTCTACCTGATCGCCTTTTGCATTGGCTTATTTCTGACATATGTTGACGATTCCTTTTGCCCTTCTTTTTCGTCTGAATTTCAGTGTATCCGTACCCAACTTCGTACGCTATGATCATGCTGCTACTGAGGGTTTTACTGTACTCTACACTGTAGGTCATGCTGCATTATCTGTGTGAGCCCAGGGTCTGCATACGTAGTTCAGTATCTTCAGCCGAAATTTTCTCTAGCACAGTTCAACACGTTGAGCAACCGGTCTCTTATCCTTTCATCGAATGTAGGTCTTTATTTGGTCTAGCATGGTACTCAATTTTCATGGAATAGATGTGGTGAAAATAACATGAGAAAAAAGATAGCATCACGTACAAGTTGCGAGTGCCATAATGCCGTATGCTAGTTGATCTGCAACTGCACCTCCCAGTTTTTTAGGATTTGTTTATGAAACCTAGATGGAAGTGTGATTTAACAAAGGTGGAAGGCTCTGCATTCAAAATATGCAGTTCCTTATGCCAATAAGTTATGACGGCGGCCTTTAATGAGATGTTTATTGATCACACACCATCTTAGGAAACTACTTATGTTAACTTGATAAGTGCCATCTTTGCGGGAGTGACATCACAGATGACCATACGTTGTAATTTTTCTCTTTAGCATCTCATCGCAGAAAACTGCTGTGCAGCTTGTTATTCTGTTTTATAGTACTCCCTCCGATCCAAATTAATTGACGCACACATAGTATAATTTTATACTAAAGGTATACTAGTTGTGTGTCAATTAATACGGATCGGACGGAGTACTGTAGTTCTGAACTTATGTTATCATAATTATTGAGGATAATTGTCATTTGAGTTTTTTTTACCTTGAATTCAGAAAAGTTGACTCCTTCAGCCTTTGAGAAGCACTCTGGAAGGGAGACTGCAGGAAAGTGGAGGAACACCGTGTGGATCATGCTTGAAGGAGAAAAGGTTCCACTGGGAAAGACGGTTTTTCTGAAGTACCACAACCTGTCAAACAAGTCTGTCAATGGCTCTAACAAAGGTCGTAATGGACGAACATTGCACCATGATGAGTTCATCCGCTGTACAAGGTGTGACAAGGAGAGGAGGTTTCGGCTTCGGACCAAAGACGAGTGCCGTGTTTACCATGATGCTCTTGCAAAACCTAGCTGGACATGTGCAGATTTGACAACTGATAGGTATGTGTTGCAACTACTTATGTTGATCGATAGTCTAGTTTACAAAAGTTGAGATGTAGGGTACATATACTTCCTCACCATCATTCCAAATTCATGTCAAGCTATTGTGGAGTTTTTTTTGGCACTCCACGCCAATTTCTTGTTGCTAGTGGTACCGGAGAACGATGGCCATAATTTTTATGTCAACTTGATTGTGTATGTGCTCTTATGCTTACGGTATTGTGTAACCTAATACTTTTTGGTTGGGATTATCTTGTCATTCTCACAACTGCTATCATCTTATATCTTGGCCATGAAATTGGTATGAACTGATTAATATTAGTGGCACGGTAGATTTCTGTTGGGGGCTGGAACTTCTACAAGCTATGCATGAATAGGTTGGTTTGTCTCAACTGTTAGACTTACAAGGACAGTGACACCTAGTTAATAATATTCATACATCACCAATACCATGATTTGGAGCTGATAAAATGTATTTGCAACTTCTGACTACAGTCCACATGAGTGCTAGTAATCAGCAGAAATCCAATGCTTGTTTTTTTAGAAGTAAAATCCAATACTCTCAGAATTGTACCGTAGGAACTAGGAAGTTGATAGCAGAACTGCTGTCTTGTAGGACATGCTGGAAGTATGGCTGTGTGTGTAAGTTTCTTGCCAGCATTGTCAGTTCTGTGCATATTCGTGTGGGCTGTAACTACAGTACATCTTCATTGATATTACTGTATCTCTTAACTTTGCCTGCTAGCATAATACAGTACTAGCATATAAGAAAATTATAAGGAATGCTGAAGGTGTCTGCAGGTCTTTTGTTTTTCCTTGCTTGTTTCGTTTGAAAAATAAATTGAATTGAACCATTACTTTGCCCAGTGAACTTTTGATAACTATCGATCGTGCCATCTTAATTTTAGCCGTACTATTTTGTTTTCTTTTATTGGTTGCCTATGTTTGCAGTCTGAGGTTTATATTTTGTACGATGAAAGTCGGTTATTTTTCTCTGACATCACTTCATAGCTTTTGTATGTACTTATCACCTATCACATGCATGTTTGATGCCACCAGGGTCACCTGCGATGACGACGAGGAGCGTGGGAGCCGCAAGGTGCTGAAGGGCTGCCCGCGCGCAGCGTCCTGCAGCGGGTGCATGAAGTGCGTGTGCTTCGGGTGTGAGATGTGCCGCTTCACCGACTGCGAGTGCCAGACCTGCGTCGACTTCTATCGCAACTCCAAGGAGTAGGATGATCCTACATTCTCCATTCATTCCATTCGTTAAGAACACCTAAAGAGGCCCCTCGCCCTAGCCGAGGCTGTCGTCCATGGCGATTCGGTGGAGGGGTGGGGAGGCTCTTAGTTATTACCTCCGTTTCCGAAAAGATTGTTTCTGTTGTTTCGTTTCATGGCTTTGCTTCCGTTTCCATAAGACCACCTGGGGAAGCAAAGGGTACCTTTGACTGCATACCGTTCATCGACACCAGTTTATCGTACATTGATATGCACTCTACATTTCGGTGCCTGTGCTTTTGGTCGGCAGGATATGATCTCTTGGCTCTGGTGTTCTTTGTGAGGTAGTGAGATGCATGCGATGTGTTTGTGCAAATGCCTGTTTTGGAAAATGAAGCAGTGGTCTGGGACCCGCACCTCCCGACGACATGACAAGCTGGGCGTGCGGCGCTGTGGCCGGAACTGTTGGGCGGTCGGAGTCGAGCGGCGGCGCACAGTGGCGAGCCCCTGTGCGGTGGCCTGCCGCCCTGTTTGGCCCCGTGGTGTTTGGGAAGGCGACAGGCATGGCAGCAGTGGTAGTAGGCCCTGTGTTGCCTGTGGTGTGGACGATGGAAGAGTACGTGAAAGCGATGGGATGTGGTAATGGTATGGTGGATCCAGCCAGAGATTCGCTCGCAGGTGAAAGCGACAAACCTGGCAAACAGATAGCCCAGAAACAGCAAGTGTGGTGGTGGTGGTGGATGACGCTGAGTCGTTCGCCCAGAAGGCGGGTTTAGACGGAAAACAAGCTTTTGGGGGCTTGACGGCGTTATTTTTGACGTGGGGGCTTCGGTTCCCAGTTGATCGTAAGTTCGTACCTCAACCATCAAGATTTGATACAGATACGGCTCAAATTTAATACAAATTCGTTACATTTTGATACAACTTAAATAATAAATATATTTTTATCATATAGTTCATAAAAATCAATACAAAACAAATAGTTCAATGAAGCAATCTCATAATTCGAATAAAAAACAAAATACATTGAACTAGGCATTGCCCTTAAGCTTTTATAGGTGCTTCACCAGATTGTGCTGCAGTTCTTGATGCACATGTAAGTCTCGGATCTCCTGACGCATATTGAGGAAGGCAGCCCATGATGCGCATACCTGATGATTAACAGCTGCAAGAGGACCCTGCCTGAAATATGATTCAATGTCAAACGTTGGCTCGTGCTGCTCGCTCTTAATGATCATGTTGTGCAAGATGACACAACAATTCATCACCTCCCACATCTGAGATTTTGACCAGGTCGGAGTGGGGTACCAGACAACAACAAATTAAGATTGAAGCACACGAAATGCCCGCTTGATATCCTTCATGCAAGCCTCCTGACACTTAGCAAAGTAGGAGTTCTTGCCTCCTAGCACTGTATTTGAGATAGTCTTCACAAATGTTGACCATCTTAGACAGATGCCATCTGCTAGATAATATTCCTTGTTGTTGTGGCGCTCATTGACCTCGAAGTTCACCGGAGGAGCATTTGAGCACCGCAAGACGTTGATATCATTGTGAGTTACTGGCATGCCAAAGAAGGGAGTGCAAAATCCAAAGGTCATGTGTAGCTACTGCTTCAAGTATGACATTGCAACCTCCTTTCTTGCCTTCGTACATCCCATGGCAAGCAAATATAAAGTTTTCCATACCGAGTGCATGCAGTCGATGCTTTCAAGCATCACAGGAAATTCTCTCGCTTCATTCCATGCTAGGATTCGAGCAGTGTTTTGAACATTGGGTGATCGCAAGTATTGTGGTCCAAACACTGCCACCACTATACTGCAAAACTTGTACAAACACTCAATGGTGGTGGACTCGACCATGCGTCCATAGTATTTCTGTATATCACCGGGAGCTCCGTATGCAAGCATCCTCATAGACACCGTGCACTTCTAGAGTGAGGATAATCCAACTGTGCTGGTGCAATCCTTGTTGCAAATGAAATAGATGTCGAACTCCCAGATGTCATTCACAATCCAGAGGAAGATCTTCCGGCTCATTCGATAACGGTGCCGAAATACTTTCTCGCCATGCAGTGGAGCATCGGTGAAATTTTCGTTGTGGAGCATGCAATAGCCCCCATTCGATGCATCTGCTTGCTCTTCTGGCGGCTCGGAGCCGAGCCACCTCGCTGCGGCTTTGCATTCTTCGCGTTCATGAACAGGCCGGCCAGAGTGGCGAAGATCATGAGGTGCTCTTCATCGTTGGTGTCGGCCTCGGCTTCCTCCTCCATCAGAGCCGCAAACGCCTCCTCGTCGTCGAAGTCCATCGCCGAACACCTCACACGCGTGGTGGGTGCGCAGTCGCCGATATCCCCGCCTACGCGGTCGGAGGCCTAGAAAGCTCGGCCAGGAGTGGGATGGACGCTGTCGCGGCGAAAAAATGGCCCCAATAGGTGCCTTGGGGGATGTTGGGGGCGTGGCTGAAGATGCTTTAAGAGTTTGATACGAGTACTATGCGCTTGGCAGCTGTGACGCCCCCAAAATCGAACCGTGTACAGTAATCATACACGCAAGGTACACGATCGAGATCAGGGACTCACGGTAAGATATCACAACACAACTCTACAAATAAAATAATACAAGCTGTTTAATACAAGCCAGGGGCCATGAGGGCTCGAATACAACAGCTCGAGAGCACAAAGTTAGCGGAAGCAATAGTATCTGAGTACAGACACAAGGTACACATGACCGGCCTTAAGAAGGCTAGCACAAAAACAACACCGATCGAAAAGGCGAGGCCTCCTGCCTGGGAACCTCCAAACTACTCCTGGTCAACGGGGAACTCGACGTTGTAGAAGGCATCGGGGACCTTCATGTTGTGGTGGTCGGCATCGGGGATCTCCTGCTCCTGGACTCCAAGGCTCCAACGTCGACTGCAGCGGCCGATCAGGCAAAATAAAAAGGGGGAAATAAAGCAAGGGTGAATATCTAGCATACCCGCGAGTCTTACGTCCGCTACTAAGCATTTATGCATTTGTATCAAATGGAAAGGGGAGGCTATATATGGTGGACTGAGTTGCATAAATCCAGAGTAAGGAAGAGAAGCTAGGCCTAACGAAGACTAGCATCTTTCGACGGTTCTTGCAGCATGAGAAGAGAATAGCCAACAGTTCAATATAAAGCATAAAGTAATAATGCAGCAGAAGTTGCTGCAGCATTGTATAATAATAAGTTGTATTAGATAACAATTAATAATGCCTCCGAGAATCCCTCCTTGACTTCCCTGCGAGGAAGAAAACCTGGAACCAATCAGTTTAGTAGTAGTAGTTTGTAGTGGTAGAGTCTGGCTTCAGCATAAAGCGTCTTACCGTGGAAACGGCTATCCGAATAGATTATCATCCCTGCAGGGGATGCACTACTGTTACCCTACACGCTCAGATCTCCAGGGTGGCGTACACCTTATTAGGGAATGCCCCACCGAGGCTATCTGATACGCCGAAGTCCACCCTTCAAGCTCAACAGAGAGGCCATCCGCCGGTCTAAATCCTAAGCACAAAGGGACTTTGGACACCTGCCCTTTGCACTCCTGCGCGGTGCGTGCGTGGCCGGTGAAGCAGACCCACCTCCCAGTACCGAAGTAGGCGGTCCAAGCCCGGCAATCAAGTCGTGATACTGCTGACGTCTGAAGAGCCATCGAACGAGGCTACAACGCAGAGGGCCCACACCGTAATCCCACGTGGAGGTAGTGCGTATAGGGCACGTCGACCCACTCAAGTCATCCACCTGACCCATTAAGCATTTTATTATTTTCTGTCGGGACAACCGTTCGTTGCCCCTATCCGGGTGAGTCGCGGACAACGACAACAGCCAGGTCCACCCCCATAACCAGAGCCGGTGGCTGCCTGCCCTGTCGTCCCACCGACTCGTGCGGTTACCAACAAGGTGAACCTTCTTCTTACCTTGTCTCGCGTTTGCTCTTTGAAGAGCTCGACTTTCGTACAACATGGTATCTCACGGCCAACGAGAAAGGACAAGGCCCACGATGGTATCCGCCTATCCTGCCGTCCCGATACAATCCCTGCGCGGGCACCGTTGGGTCACCCGACTCCTTACCTTTAAGGACACCAGTTGATTCGAGTGCCTACCATCAAGTGAAACCAGGAGGAATCACCCTTGATGGTACACTTGAAGAGGTTCGACAGAGACATCAGCGGAATGAACTAAAGAGGTAAACCTCGTATCATCCCGGTGAGGCTACGCTACTGAGCCGACGAGAGTGAAATACGAGTCCTTCCACTCGTAAGTCAAACTCGAAGCGACTCGGCAGAGTCTCACCGTTGTAGGTTCCCTAGGACGTATGCATTGATCTGTACCTGTTGCAGTTATAATATTTTTTAATCCGCGTTCACTCACCAGAGTGATCACGACCCTCTATTCTAAACCTAGCTAACAATGCGTAGGGTTTACTGCTGAAAATTATATATATTTATAAGGCAACATAGGATAAAAGAAGGTACATCAAGGGACGACAATGTCAGGCTATGCAATTGAATAGGTAAGTAACGTAGCAGCAGCAGCAATGCTTAGTGCAAGAATGTACGGAAAGATAGGTGATATCTGGGGAAGGAAAATGGCTCTGCTTGCCTGGAAGCTCGACGGTAGGGGTACGGTCGTCGACGTAGTAGTCGAACTCGGCAATGGTGTCGTCGGCGGCAGCAACGGGGTCTACCAGAGAATAAGGGGGGGGGATAAAAAATAAATACACATCAATAATGGCCATACAAATACAAAACATGGAAAACGTTAAGTTAGAGGTGAACTAATGCTGTGCTACCCGTTGCAGACGAAACGGGAATTCAACCGACAATTTTACCGGCTCCAGGCGATTACCGGACAGTGCAACCGGAGGGGGAATGTCTCGTGTGCGGAATGTTAGAGGGATGTGGTGGGTATACTAGTGGCGTATTCTTATTCGTTATATTTATCTGATCAATTTTGATGTATAAAGTTTTTTCATGAGCGTTACGGTTTAAAAGATATTAATTTCTAAAGTTTTAATCAATTAAATCAATTTCTGAATTTCTTTTAATATTTAAATACAACATTATCCATAAGTCTATCCAAAACAGTGCACTGACATGGGGGTCCCACATGTCATCAACAACAGCAATTTAAATCATTTAAATTAATTAAACTATCAGTGGGGGCCACATGTCATTGACTGTTTTATTATTAATTTCTTATTTAATTTAACTGACAGTGGGGCCCTGATAGCGTAGAAGTGATAATGACTTCCCGCCCTTCGTTGGCTACCCCAAGTGGAAGGTGAGATGTAGCGTACCGGAAAATTTCCCTCGGTGAAGATACCGAGGTTGAGTATCGAGCAGTAAGACTCAAGCAATGATAAGTAGGTGGTAAAGTGAACAATGGCGCCGTTCACAACTCAGGGTTGCTTACTTCACCTGGACCTGCACACGATACAATTAACTTTGCTCCCAACGAAGTTCAGAGAGGTTGTCAATCTCTCCGGTCTTGTTGTTTACAATGGGTCAAACACACAAGGGATAATGATAATGATAATGGTAGAAACTGAAAGTAAATACTGAAAAGGAAATAGGCTTGTAAACAATGATGAGAATATGGACCGGGGTACCGTGATGTTCACTAGTGATGTCTCTCTCCCAAAAGACGATAAAACTGCTATGCGAGGTAAACAAATTACAGATGGGCAATTGACAGGTTTATAAACGCACCCAATGCTTACTATGTTACAAAAGAAAGGAAGAGGCTCATAAGCATGGGCAGTACGGCAAAATAAGTAGACCGAAATCCATCTACATCTACTACTAATCATCCACCTTGAGATATCTATTCAGAACATCTCACTGGTATTAAGTTGCGAGTCCCACCCAAACTGTAAACCCAAAGCAACAAACAACTGCATTAAAAGAACTTTGCATAAAGTAAACAATCCTTGCAACCGCGGTTACAAGCACCATTGTTTCCCTCTTGTGGCCACAACACATCCGCTAGACTCATGTTTCTGTCACTCAAGCGTGTCATCAGGGGGCATGTACCCACAATCGAGCATAATATTCCCTTTTGGAGTTACTATCCACCACTTGGCCAAAGCAATAAACAGCAGCGGAGAACATGCAAGAATTACTTAGGAACAAAAATATAAGAGATCAAAACCAAATATATTACTCTATCATGATCTGAACATAATCTCATAATCCATCGGATCCCATCAAACTCAACATAGCAACAGCAGAAGAATTACATATATGCCTCGATCATGTAGGGCAGCTCACGAGGTCTAAACCATGAAGAACAAAGAGGGGAGGAGAACATCACATAGCTACTGATCACGGACCCATGGTCCAAGGTAGACTACTCACGACACATCCGGGAAGCATCCATGGTGGAGGAGAAGCTCTCGGAGGTCGATCCTCCCTCCGGCAGGGTGCCGGGAAGGGTCATGACGGTGCTCCCGATATTGGAAGCGCGGCGGCGGAACTGAGGCGAGATCGCGAAATAGGGTTTTGTCTTTGGAGTTTCCCTGTCACGAGAAATAAATAGGCGAAGGGGGGCAGCCAGGGGGGCCACCAGGGGTCCAGGCCCCCCTGGGCCACTGGTGGTGGTCCTCTGGCCCCACTTGGGTGCTTCTGGAAGACTCCGTTACGCTGATTTTTTATCCGATTTTTCCCGAATTTTTGGAGCACTTTTAATATGGGGGAAACCTGGAATAGAAAAATAGCAGAAAACAGAAACTGGCACTGGGGTGCACTGAGTTAGTGGGTTAGTCCAAATATGATCAAAAGTATATGAAAGTGTATCTAGATCATAGCAATTTCACAAAAAACATGCATGGAGCGAGCAGAAATTATCGATACGTTTGAGACGTATCAACATCCCCAAGCTTAATTCCTGCTCGTTCTCGAGTAGGTAAATGATAACAGGCATAATTTCTGTGGTGACATGCTAGCAACCATATAAGAACTTTGAAAGTAAAGCAATCAAGGTATGTAATTCAATTCAAGTCATAATATGCAAGAGTCTATATTAACATTGAAACACGCAACGAAAGAACATTAGGTGTAAGAGCTCTCGCTGTCCGTGACTCGAATGTCTCCAGATGGTGTTTGCGTGCAAGAAGGGGGATAGGGAATACGAGAAAAAAGTATTTTTGTGTTGAGAACTCAATCTACTAAAGTTTCACACTTGGTCTTCTTTGGAATCTTATCTTAACTCGTCCCTAGACCACTAGCGAGGTACAAGTCAATTTGATCCACTCCTTTTCGATATTTTGAGCACTCATGCAATGGATGAGCGTAAGCACGAGAGTTGACACTTAGGATGGCAAAGAGAGAATATGGTGGAGTAGGAAGTCAAAAGGATGAGAAAGGCTCACATCAATGAGGACAATCATAGGTGAGAAGGCCAAATGATAGATATGATGTGAGGAGTAGGGATTGCCATGCAACAGATGCACATATGAGCTAAAAATCTCTCCAATGGAACTAGTGGGGGTGCATCTAACTTGCTCGCTCATGAAGACCTAGAGCTCTTTTGAGGAGGCTCATCCTTGGAATATGCAAGCCAAGTTCTATAGTGTGAAGGTCCCCACATAGCTATATGCATAAATGATCATCTTTATGGAGTACAAGGATAAGAGGGAGTACGAGTTTGGATCTTTCAAAAGGAATGTTAGTGTTGCCCCTTTCTCTCTTTTTATTTCCTTTTTCTCTTTTTTCTATTTTTTTGTATTTTTTTGGTGGCCTCAATGGCTCTTTCTATTTAACTCTCATTTGTCCTCTTTGGGATCTTTTATTTTGTCCACTTTGAGATCTTTTCCTCACTTAAGGGCAACCCTCAAATTTACAAGAGGGTATAGAAGATCTTTCACACTTTACAAGGTACTCAAATCATAAAGAAGATGTAGCTATCATGATGTATGCAATGTATGCCGCTGCCAGTGTAGCAGGAACATGTATGACATGAATATCAAGTCATGAAGAGGTGGAAGTTGCATGGCAATATATCTCGGAAAGGCTATGGAAATGCCATGATAGGTAGGTATGGTGGATGTTTTGAGGAAAGATATACGGAGGTTTATGATGACAGAGCGTATCATGCCAAGGGTTTGGATGTACCGGCGAAGGTGGACGCCAACTCTCGGAGTGAGAAGGAGGCAATGCACGACACATGAGAGGCTAGCAAATATGAGGAGGTGGAAGTGTCAACTTTCAATAATTACATTAGTCGAAAGAACTCATGCACTTATTATTGGTAACTCTCAATCTAATAAGGAGGTTCACAAAGAGACAAGTACCCCGAGGAGGAGTGTATGGGGGTTTGGTTATCCTTGCGCATCCTCGACTCATGGTACGTGAGTGTACTCTAATATTCGACACCTCAGAAGAGTAGTGATGCATCTAGTAGCTAGAGTTCTCAACTAGTTTTGTAGGTTTTGAAAGTACACACGGATTGCCCAAAATACGACACCTATCACTAATAGGGTAGAGCTCTTGACACCAAAAGTTCAAACATTACTCACATAAATACCTCAAAACTATTGCAAGTTACTACTGAAATTAAATAGCAACCTCAATTACCTACCTCTCAAAAACAAGACATAACTCAGTGCAACAACCAACTCTCTTAAAAAAGATAAACATGAAAATTAAAGAGAGTTCCATCGACAAACTAAACAAAAGTCAAGTCTCTTGCTAAGACAAACTAAGACTAAAACTAGACAGGGCAGTAGCTACGAAAAGATAAAGAACACACAACATCAAAAGAATAAGCATGAAGAATCATATGATGTGTTCTAGATTTTGAAAGTGGAGCATGTTTCTCTCCCACACAAAGTAAGACGGGATCTAACTTGTTATGAACAGCAAACAAAGCTAAAGAAAATTAAAATAAAACCTAAGAGCGAGACGCTCCAAGCATAGCACATAACGCATGAAGTGATAAAACTATAGTGAGACGAAGGACGAACTGATGATTGTTGATGGAGAAGGGGATGCTCGGGGGCATCCCCAAGCCTAGACGCTTGAATCTCCTTGAATATTTATTGGGGATGCATGGGGGCATCCCCAAGCTTGAGCGCTTGACACTCCCGAATCTTCTTTCATCATCTTCCATCGCACACTTGAAAACTCTCTTCATACATAACTCATCATAAGCTGATTAGAGAGGTTAGTACCCTTAATAAAGAATTTTTACCCACTGGATATAAAGATATTCTTGAAGATATATTGTTTCTCAAGATTGAAAAAAGGTTTTTGCAAAGAAAAAGCAAGCTTAAGGTTTGCAAAAACTAGGAGAGACAAAACGTGGCAGAATCTGCGAAAAACAGAACAACAGGTAGTAAATAATTTTTTAAGGGTACTTCTGCAACTCGAATCAAAACACTCAGAACATGCGAAAGTTCCGTGATTGTATAGAGCACGCTGTGTAAACAATTCAGCTCAAAAAGATGAACTGGTGATTTATTCTGATTTTTCCCGTCACGAGGACAGAATCTGTTTTCTGGACAGCATGTCACAACTTTCACTTCCCTTGTCATATGAGGCTATACTTGGCACAAAGCTTGAAAAATAAAGATACAATGATGTTGCTTCAGTAGTAACAATCATGAAAACCACTAAAGGCAGAAGTAAAAACATCTTGGGTTGCCTCCCAACAAGCGCTTTCTTTTACGCCTTTAAGCTAGGCATAAGACAAAAGAAGAATCAAAGGTCTCCAAGATCATCGGAATCATAAAAACCTTCAAATTGATTTTCGATAAGCTCATTCTTCTTCTTCCTAGGAAAGAGGTACTTACCTTTAGTCTTCCCGCATAAGCGTATGAACCCATTACCAATATCAATGAAGCCTCTCATAGCTCGAAGGAAGTTCCTTCCAAGCACAATGTTGCTTTGATTTGGCTCCATGATGAAGAAGTCCATTGGAGCAATCCTATGAAGGAATGCAACTTGAACTCCTTTTACCTTTACTTTTACCTCTGAAATATCTCCATTAGCATGTTCATGATAAGATGATAATTTATCCATATCCAGTTTGAAAGATTCATAAACTATTTTTGGCATGGTAGAAACTATGGATCCAATATCACAAAAAGAAAGGAAGTCCTGGTTAGAGATGCTAATCCTAACAAAGGGCTCCCAATCATCATCTATCTCCAACATCTCTTTCTTGTTGGGCTTAAGTTCTTCTACCTTCCTCAAATCTAGAGCATACATCCTCTTTTCAATAGTGGCAAGTCTATCTATAACAGTATCGATACTACAATCATAAACAAAATAACTAGATAGATTATGCAAAATATCAAGAGCTCTAGCTTCATCACACTCTAAAAAGTCTCCTTCAACTATAATATCAAGAGAGTGTTTACACCAGTTAAAAAGACCATGGTAAAAATTCCTGAGCACAATTTTTATAGGTATCTACGACATAATTCTTTAGTGTGCTTCAGAAATTCTGTCCCATGCCTTCTTCATATTTTCTCCATCCCTTTGACGGAAATCGAGAACTTCCGATTCCCGCAAAGCACCAAGTCCTAACATGTTCATCTAAACAAGGAGGATTACCAATAGCAAGATAAATAATTTTTTAGTGATTTTTGATATAAGACACAAAGATAAAAACAGAAAGGTAAACAAATAAGACTAAAAAGTAAAGGTAAAGGATAGTGGGAAACTCCCCTATCTTATCACTCGGAGTCCCCGACAATGGCGCCAAAAATTTGCTTGATAGCGTAGAAGTGATAATGGCTTCCCACCCTTTGTTGGTTACCCCAAGTGGAAGGTGAGATGTAGCGTAGCGGCAAATTTCCCTCGGTGAAGATACCGAGGTTGAGTATCGACCAGTAGGACTCCGGAAATGATAAGTAGGTGGTGAAGTGAACAATGACGCCGTTCACAACTCAGGGTTGCTTACTTCACCTGGACCTGCACACGATACAACTAACTTTGCTCCCAACGAAGTTCAGAGAGGTTGTCAATCTCTCCGGTCTTGTTGTTTACAAAGGGTCAAACACGCAAGGGATAATGATAATGATAATGGTAGCAACTGAAAGTAAATACTGAAAAGGAAATAGGCTTGTAAACAATGATGAGAATATGGACCGGGGTCCCGTGATGTTGATACGTCCAAAATGTATCTATAATTTCTGCTTGCTCCATGCCTCTTTTGTGTGATATTGCTATGATATTGATGAACTTCCATACACTTTTGATCATATTTGGACTAACCTATTAACTCAGTGCACCCCAGTTCCAGTTCCTGTTTTCTGCCGTTTTTCTATTTCAGGTTTCCCCCATATAAAAAGTGCTCCAAAAATTTGGGAAAAATCCAATAAAAAATCAGCGTCCAGGAAGCTTCGGGAATCACCGAGGGGTGGGGGGGGGGCAGAGGGGACCCACCAGGGCCCTAGGCGTCCTCCCGGCGCGCCCTAGGGTGGGGCCGCGCTAGGGGGCCGCCTGGACCCCTGGTGGCCTCCCTGGTTGCCCCCCTTCGCCTATATATTCTCCGTGACGCAAAACCCCCGAGACGGGAACCCTTTTTTCGCGATCCCTCCTCTGTTCCGCCGCCGTCGCGCTTCCAAGATCGGGAGCACCAGAAGATCTCTTCCCGGCATCCTGCCGGAGGGAGGAATCCCCTCCGGGAGCTTCTCCACCACCATGGATGCTTCCCGGATGAACCGTGAGTAGTCCACCTTGGACCATGGGTCTATGATCAGTAGCTATGTGATGTTCTCCTCCCCTCTTTGTTCTTCATGGATTAGACCTCGTGAGCTGCCCTACATGATCGAGGCACATATGTAATATTTTCTGCTGTTGATATGCTGAGTTTGCTGGGATCCGATGGATTATGAGATTATGTTCAGATTGTGTTTGAGTAATATATTCGATTCTCCTCTTTTATATTTATGTTCTTGAGTAATTCTTGCATGTTCTCCGTTGCTGTTTATTGCTTTGGCCAAGTAGTAGGTAGTGACTCCAAGAGGGAGCGTTATGGATGATTGTGGGTTCATGCCCCCCGATGACTAGCTTGAGTGACAGAAACATGAGTCTAGGGGATGTGATGTTGCCACAAGGGGGAAAACAACGGTGCTTGTACTTGCGGGTGCAAGGATTGTTTACTTTACGCAAAGTTCTTTAATGTATTTTTCCGTTTCTTTGAGTTTAAACTTTGGGTGGGATTCGCAACTTAATACCAGCGAGATGTTCTGGATAGTTATCTCAAGGTGGATGATTAGTAGGTAGATGCATATGGATTTCGATCTACTTGTCTTGGTGTACCGCCCATGTTTTTGAGCCTCTTCCTTTCTTCATAGCATAATTAGCATTGGTTTGCGCACATAATCCTGTCAATTGCCCAACTGTAATTTGTTTACCTCGCCTGGCTATTTTATCGTCTTTTGGGAGAGAGATATCACTAGTGAACATCATAGGACCCCGGTCCATATTTCCAACACTGTTTACACTATCAATTTACTTTCAGTATTTACTTTTCTGTTGCTATCACTATCATTATTATGCCGTGCATTTTATCCTTTGTAGACAACAAGGCCGGAGGGATTGACAACCCCTTTGTACTCGTTGGGAGCAAAGTTATCTGTTGTGTGTGCAGGTCCAAGCCAACCGCCAATCTCTGGCGCCGTTGTCACCTACCTGTCGTTGTCGGAGTCCTGTTGGAGACAAACCTTGTTATCTTCATCGAGGGAAATTTCCGCTGTCTACATCTCAACCTTCCACTTTGGGTAACCAACGAGGGGGCGTTAATTCGTACCATCAAAAGAAATTTCTGGCGCCGTTGTCGGGGTCTCCGCTCTTCAAGATAGGGGAGTTGCACACTATCTTTTATCTTTGCTTTTTAGTATTGTTAGTTTACCTTTCAGTTTTTGCTTCAGTATCATTTATCAAAAACCAAAAAAAATAGTTGCTACCCTTTATATTTTTCTTTGTCTGCCTACTGATGCTATCCTCACCATGGGTGCTAAACCACCCAAATATGGAAGGATGGACATGTTTCACTTGGATCGTCTTCGATCAGTTTGTGCTCGCGCTAAAAAAACCAACCGACTTGGTTGAGGGAAAATCATTGGATGAGCATGCTCATTATATGCGGCACCGACTATCTCAGAAAGGGAAACACTTATGGGACCGAATACAAACTTCTTATTGCTATGCTGAGTGTTTATGCCACATTTATGATTTTACTTGCTGCTCTAATATAGATCATAAACACCTTCCTTTCCAATGTCAGTTTAATGACAATGAGATACTATCTTCTTATGCAAAAAGTGTTTATGACTACTTTTATGTTGAAAATATTGAAGAGTTTGTTGCTTTTAAAGGTGCTTATGAGATCGCTTCTTTGATTGAAAAGTATCACGATACTATTTACAAATCTGAAAACTTTGCAGTTCTTGCTTATTGCTTCGAGAATTATACTTCCAATTCTTATATTGAGGATTTAAAAAATAAAATGTTTGCTGCCCTAGAAGAGGCTAATGATTTCTTTGATGAAGAATCCCATGATTCCGAGGACTCACTTGATACTTCCCTTTCTGATGATTTTGATATTTGCTTTGTTGACATGATGCCACAATGGACGACGCTTACGAAGATGAACTTGCTATAGTTCCTTATGTTAAGCATGAAATTGTTGCTATTGCACCCACACTTGATTGCCATATTATCCTTTTGAAACCTCCAACTCCGGAGAATTTTTCCCTTATCAAGGCTCAGTATGATGGGTTGCATTTATCTTATGATCCTAAAGACCGTGTTGAAAACTATACACATGTGCTTGTAGATCATGAACAATATGATTTATGTGACAGTTATATTCTTGATGTTGTTCATGATACTACTGAAAATTATTTTGAGAGAGGAAAGATTGGTTGTAGAAACTTTGTTACAAAAACACCTCTCTTCATGTTGAAATTTTTGAAGTTCTTCTTCTTTTATCTTCCTATGCTTGTTATTTTGTGCTTTCACGATTTATTTTCTTACAAGTTTCCCATGCATAGGAAGTGGGTTAGGCTTAAATTTGTTTCATATTTTCTTCTTGATGCTCTCTTTTGCTTCAAATCCTTATTTTTATGAGAGCAACTTTTATGATCTTCATGCCTAGCTAATGGCTTTAAAGAAGCGCTTTCGGGAGGCAGCCCGCAACGAATTTAGGTTTTACCTTTTGTTTTTCTTCTGTTTTTAGTGGTCTTGATGATTGTTACTACTGTAGAAACATCATTTTATCTTTACTTTTCAAGCTTTGTGCCATTTATAGCCTCATATGACAAGGGAAGTGAAAGTTGTGACATGCTGTCCAGAAAACAGATTCTGTCCTCGTGACTAGAAAAATGAGAGAAAAATCCCAGTTCATCTTTTTGAGCTGATTTTTTTACACAGCGTTCTCTATACAATTAAGGAACTTTCGTATGTTCTGAGTTTTATTGATTTGAGTTGCAGAAGTATCCCTAAAAAATTCTTTACTACCTGATGGTCTGTTTTTCACAGATTATGTCCTGTTTTTCCTTTTCTTCGTTTTGCAAACCTTAAGCTTACTTTTTATTTGCAATTTTTTTTGGAAATCTTGAGAAACAGTAGCTCTTCAAGAATATATTTATTTACAGTAGAGAAAAATAATTTTATTATGGGTACTAACCTCGCTAATCAGATTATGATGAGTTATGTATGAAGGGAGTTTTCAAGTGTGCGAGGGAAGATGATGAAAGAAGATTCAGGAGTGTCAAGCGCTCAAGCTTGGGGATGCCCCCATGCATCACCAATAAATATTCAAAGAGACTCAAGCGTCTAAGCTTGGGGATGTCCCCGTGCATCCCCTTCTCCATCAACAATTATCAGTTCGTCTCTTGTCTCACTATATTTTTATCGCTTCATGCGTTATGTGCTATGCTTGGAGCGTCTCACTCTTAGGTTTTATTTTTAGTTTTCTTTAGATTTTATTGCTGTTCATAACAAGTTAGAACCTAGCTTTCTTTGTGTGGGAGAGAAACACACTCCACTTTCAAAATCTAGAACACAACATAGGATTTTTCCTGCTTATCTTTGCTGTGTGTGTTCTTTATCTTTTTCATAGCTTCTGCCATGTTTAGCTCTTAGTTTTCATGTTTATCTTTTTAAAAAGATTTTGTTTAGTTTGTTGCTGGAAATCTCTTGAGTTTTCATGTTTATCTTGTTTAGAGAGTTTGCATGTTGCACTAAGTTTTGTGTCTTGACTTGAAGTAGGTAATTGAGGTTGCTATTCAATTATAGTAGTAACTTACAATAGTTTTGAGGTGTTGTTTTGAGTAATGTTTGGACTTCTGGTGTCAAGAGTTTTAGCTTATTAGTGATAGATGTCATATTTTGGGCAATCCGTGTTTATTTTCAAAACTTACAAAATCAGTTGAGAACTTTAGCTACTAGATGGATCACTACTCTTCTGAGGGGTCGAATATTAGAGTACACTCACGTACCATGAGTCGAGGATGCGCAAGGATAACCAAATCCCCATACACTCCTCCTCGGGGTACTTGTCTCTTTGTGAAACCTCCTTATTAGATTGAGAGTTACCGATAATAAGTGCATGAGTTCTTCGGACTAATGTGAGTATTCGAAAGTTGAAACTTCCACCTTCCCATATTTTTCTAGCCTCTCCTCTGCCGTGCATTGCTTTCTTCTCACTCCGAGAGTTAGCGTCCACCTTCGCCGGTACATCCAAACCCTTGGCATGATACGCTCTGTCATCATAAACCTCCTTATATCCTTCCTCAAAAAAGCCACCATACCTACCTATCAAGGCATTCCATAGCCTTTCCGAGATATATTTCCATGCAACATCCTCCTTCTCATGACTTGATCTTCATGTCATACATGCTACTTGCTTGATCAATGAGCCGCATCCTAGTTGGGCCTTGCCCTAATCATTGCTACATGACGCGCTAGTATCATTGCATATCCTGCTACACTGGCAGAGGCATACATTTGCATACATCATGATAGTTACATCTTCTATATGATTTGAGTACCTTTGTAAAGTGTGAAAGATCTTCTATACTTTTTGTAATATATAGAGTGTTGCCCCTAAAGTGAGGAAAAGATCCCAAAGTGGACAAATTAAAAGATCCCAAAGTGGACAAATTAAAAGATCCCAAAGAGGATAAATGAGAGACATAGAAAGAGCCATTGAGGGCACCAAAAAATACAAAAAATAGAAAAAAGAGAAAAAGAAATAAAAAGAGAGAAGGGGCACACTACTATTCCTTTTGAGAGATCCACACTCGTACCCCCTCTTATATCTTGTACTCCATAGAGATTATCATTTATGCATATAGCTATGTGAGGACCTTCACACTATAGAACTTGGCTTGTATATTCAAATGATGAGCCTCCTCAAATGAGCTCTAGGTCTTCTTGAGCAAGCAAGTTGGATGCACCCCCACTAGTTCCATTGGAGAGCTTTTAGCTCATATATGCATCCGTTGCATGGCAATCCCTACTCCTAACATATTCTCTCCTTTCCATCCCAAGTGTCAACTTTCTTGCTTACGCTCATCCATTGCATGAGTGCTCAAAATGTCGAAAAGGAGTGGATCATTTTGACTTGTACCTGGCTAGTGGTCTGGGGATGAGTCAAGATAAGATTCCAAAGAAGACCAAGTGTGAAACTTTACTAGATTGAGTTCTCAACACAAAAATATTTTTTCTCGTATATCCCTATCCCCTTTGTTGCACGCAAACACCATTTGGAGACATTCGAGTCATGGATGGCGAGAGATCTTGCACCTTTATGTTCTTATGTTGCTTATTTCAATGCTAGATATAGACTCTTGCCTGTTATGACTTGAATTGAATTACATGCCTTGATTGCTTTACTTAAAAGTTCTTATATGGTTGTTAGCATGTCACCACAGAAATTATGCTTTTATCATTTACCTACTCGAGTACGAGCAGGAATTAAGCTTGGGGATGTTGATACGTCCAAAACGTATCTATAATTTCTTCTTGCTCCATGCCTCTTTTGTGTGATATTGCTATGATATTGATGAACTTCCATACACTTTTGATCATATTTGGACTAACCTATTAACTCAGTGCACCCCAGTGCCAGTTCCTGTTTTCTACTGTTTTTCTATTTCAGGTTTCCCCCATATAAAAACTGCTCCATAAATTCGGGAAAAATCCAATAAAAAATCAGTGTGTAGGAAGCTTCGGGAATCACCGAGGGGGGGGGGGGGGGGAGAGGGGACCCACCAGGGCCCCAGGCGCCCCCCCGACGCGCCCTAGGGTGGGGCCGCGCCAGGGGGCCGCCTGGACCCCTGGTGGACCCCCTGGCTGCCCACCTTCGCCTATATATTTCCCGTGACGCAAAAACCCCGAGACAGGAACCCTTTTTTGCGATCTCCCCTCTGTTCCGCCGCCGTCGCGCTTCCAAGATCGGGAGCACCAGAAGACCTCTTCCCGACACCCTGCCGGAGGGAGGAATCACCTCCGGGAGCTTCTCCACCACCATGGATGCTTCCCGGATGAACCGTGAGTAGTCCACCTTGGACCATGGGTCTATGATCAGTAGCTATGTGATGTTCTCCTCCCCTCTTTGTTCTTCATGGATTAGACCTCGTGAGCTGCCCTACATGATCGAGGCACATATGTAATATTTTCTGCTGTTGCTATGCTGAGTTTGCTGGGATCCGACGGATTATGATATTATGTTCAGATTGTGTTTGAGTAATATATTTGATTCTCCTCTTTTATATTTATGTTCTTGAGTAATTATTGCATGTTCTCCGTTGCTGTTTATTGCTTTGGCCAAGTAGTAGGTAGTGACTCCAAGAGGGAGCGTTATGCATGATTGTGGGTTCATGCCCCCCGATGACTAGCTTGAGTGACAGAAACATGAGTCTAGGGGATGTGCTGTTGCCACAAGGGGGAAAACAACGGTGCTTGTACTTGCGGGTGCAAGGATTGTTTACTTTACGCAAAGTTCTTTAATGCAGTTGTCCATTGCTTTGAGTTTACACTTTGGGTGGGATTCACAACTTAATACCAACGAGATGTTCTGGATAGATATCTCAATGTAGATGATTAGTAGGTAGATGCAGATGGATTTCGGTCTACTTGTCTTGGCGTACCGCCCATGCTTTTGAGCCTCTTCCTTTCTTCATAGCATAATTAGCATTGGTTTGCGCACATAATCCTGTCAATTGCCCAGCTGTAATTTGTTTACCTCGCATGGCTATTTTATCGTCTTTTGGGAGAGAGACATCACTAGTGAACATCATAGGACCCCGGTCCATATTTCCAACACTGTTTACACTATCAATTTACTTTCAGTATTTACTTTTCCGTTGCTATCACTATTATTATTATCCCGTGCGTTTTATCCTTTGTAAACAACAAGGACGGAGGGATTGACAACCCCTTTGTACTCGTTGGGAGCAAATTTATCTGTTGTCTGTGCAGGTCCAAGCCAACCGCCAATATCTGGCGCCATGGTCACCTACCTGTCGTTGTCGGAGTCCCGCTGGAGACAAACCTTGGTATCTTCACCGAGGGAAACTTCCGTTGTCTACATCTCAACCTTCCACTTTGGGTAACCAACGAGGGGGCGTTAATTCGTACCATCAGATGTTCACTAGTGATGTCTCTCTCCCAAAATACGATAAAACTGCTATGCGAGGTAAACAAATTACAGATGGGCAATTGACAGGATTATAAACGCACCGCAATGCTAACTATGTTACAAAAGAAAGGAAGAGGCTCATAAGCATGGGCAGTACGCCAAAATAAGTAGATCGAAATCCATCTACATCTACTACTAATCATCCACCTTGAGATATCTATCCAGAACATCTCGCTGGTATTAAGTTGCGAGTCCAACCCAAAGTGTAAACCCAAAGCAACAGACAACTGCATTAAAAGAACTTTGCGTAAAGTAAATAGTCCTTGCACCTGCGGTTACAAGCACCGTTGTTTTCTCCCTTGTGGACACAACACATCCCCTAGACTCATGTTTCTGTCACTCAAGCGTGTCATCAGGGGGCATGTACCCACAATCGAGCATAACGTTCCCTCTTGGAGTTACTATCCACCACTTGGCCAAAGCAATAAACAGCAACAGAGAACATGCAAGAATTACTTAGGAACAAAAATATAAGAGATCAAAACCAAATATATTACTCTATCATGATCTGAACATAATCTCATAATTCATCGGATCCCATCAAACTCAACATAGCAACAACAGAAGAATTACATATGTGCCTCGATCTTGTAGTGCAGCTCACGAGGTCTAAACCATGAAAAAAAAGAGGGGAGAAGAACATCACATAGCTACTGATCACGGACCCATGGTCCAAGCTAGACTACTCACGGCACAATCGGGAAGCGTCCATGGTGGAGGAGAAGCTCCTGGAGGTCGATCCTCCCTTCAGCAGGGTGTCGGGAAGGGTCCTGATGGTGCTCCCGATCCTGGAAGCGCGGCGGTGATACACGAGATAACTTCTCGCCCTCGTTGGTTACCCCAAGTGGAAGGTGAGATGTAGCGTAACGTCAAGTTTCCCTCGGTGAAGATACCGAGGTTTTAAGATTGTCTCCCGTAGGACTCCAAGGTCGAGAAGTAGGTGGTTCGGCAAGTGACGCGCCATTTGAAGATAATCACTTGCTTCTCCTGGACCTGTACACACACAGATAGCTTTGCTCCCAACGAGTATAGAGGAGTTGTCAATTCCTCCGGCCTTGTTGTTTACAAAGGATAAAACGCACGGGATAATAATGATAGATAGTGATAGCTACAGAAAAGTAAATACTGAAAGTAAATTGATAGTGTAAACAGTGGTGGTACTATGGACCGGGGTCTCATGATGTTCACTAGTGATGTCTCTCTCCCAAAAGACGATAAAATAGCCATGCGAGGTAAACAAATTACAACTGGGCAATTGACAGGATTATGTGCACAAGTCAAGGTGATGACTTAATACATCATTTAGGTTTTTCTCACCTTGGGCACAAGTCAAGAGACCCTTCTTTAGTTGAGCATGAAGAGCTAAGTTCTCCTCAATGAGAGATGCTGGATCAAGGGAAGAGTTAGTAGCACAAGCATCAATATGCAGAATAGTGGGAGGAGACATTTTAGTAAGTGTTTTTATATGAGCAAGTTTGTGAGCCTCAAGATTTTTCTTAAGGGTGATGAGTTCCTCATCTTTTGTCTTGAGAGACACGGTGAGCACCTCAACATCCTTAGAAAGGGAGGTGTTTAGCTCCACAGGCTTGCTCATCTCATTAGAAAGTTCCTTACATATTTCATTAGCCTTTTTCAAGGAGGCAACATGCTTGTCATTTAAGTCATTTGATGCGTGAACAAGTTTGCACAAGTTATCATTTCGAGCTTCCTCAGAGTCAATTTTTCGCTCAAGGAGAGTATAGTTCTCCTTTTCCTCGGTGAGGAGGATTTCAAGGTCCTTAATGGTTGTGGAGTTCTTACTCACCACATCCATAAGCAATTGAAACATCTTGAGCTTGTTGCCTTTGAGGGAGCTCATCATTTTTCTCACTTTAGCAAACAACAAATCTTCACACATGGCATGAGTATCATCACTTTCCGCATCATGAAATTCATCATGAGGTTCGGAAGAGAACATGAAGGACTCATCAATAGGGGTTACCTTGATCTTAGCCGAGGAGGAGGGAGTGTCATCGTCAACCAACTTGGCCATGAGGCACTTGTGTGCATTGCCGGTGTAGTCACTCATGCAGTTGTAGTTCACAACTTCACCTTCCTTGTTGAGGAGCTTCAAGGTATTTTGTGTATCTTGAGCAACTCCGGCCACACCACCAACATCCTCGGGATCGGACCCTTCAAGTGCCAACAATGCTTTCTTCTTGAACTTGTTGTTGAGAGGGTTTGGGAGCTTCTTGGCAACATCCTTCCGAGGAAATCGAGGTTTGTCCTCTCTTTTCTCATATGGACAATCCTCTGCAAAATGTCCCGGTCTCTCACAGTTGTAGCAGTTTATCATCTTCTTCTTTTGGAATCTTCCCTTGAAGTTCCCTTTGGTGAACTTCTTCACAAAGAGGGCAATATCATCATATGAGGGAGTATCATCGGCGTTATCATCATCTTCATACTCATCTTCTTCCTCATCATCATCAAACTCCTCGAGCCTAGCCTTGAGAGCAAGGTTTGAGGACGGACCACCATATGTGGCAAGAAGCCTCTTAGACTCCTTTAGGTGCTCTTCATATTGCAATAAGGTGGCAATCACATCATCCGGTGTCATCTTGAAGAAGTCGGGCATACACCTCAATTCCCACACCATTTGATGAGAATACACCATGAGAGCATTCAACATTTTGTCCACAAGTTAACGGTTGGTGATTTGGTATCCATCCAAAGATTTTTCACATGTGAAGGACTGGACATGAGCAGAGAGAACCTTGAGACGCATATGAAGTTGTTGGGGCGTCTCATCTTTCTTCATGTGATGGTTGTGCAATGCATTCTTTGCGGTCTCATATCTTGTCATTTGAAGGGACCCGGTGTCGGACTTGGCAATGAGAAGGGTATCCCACATTTCCTTGGCATTGGTGATATGAAGAAATGGTGCACGTGTCAACTCATCCATTCCTATCTTCAAGAATCCAATAGCCGCAAGGTTGATATGTCGATCAAACACTTCACTTGGAGTAAGGTTGTTCGGATCAACAGGATAATAGCCTTTCCCGGAGTCGATGAGGTTCCACATGGGTTCGCACACAAACCTAAGATAATCTGCCATAAGACTTTTCCAATCCAAAAAGTTAGTGTTCTCGGTTAGTACCGGCGGATTGCCGTTGAAATTACACTTAGGTTCCACAAGCTTAGGAGCAGGATAGTCCCATTGGTAGGGACCACCTCTTTGCAAGGGAGCCTCGGAACCGGGGTGCACAAAGGTCGCTTGTGGGGACCTAGGGGCTGCACCACTTGACGTTTGTGACTCCGACGCCGAAGCTTTCAATCTAGCAAAGGAGGCTTCCATTTCCTTCCTTTGATTGTCCAAAGCCTTTTGCAAGGATTTTTCCATATCTCCGGAGGTGAACAACTTGGGGTCCTCAATCTCATAACTAACATGCCCCGTGGAAGGAGGCAACGCAGCTTGTGCGATGGCCCTTTGTTCGGTAGCCAATCTCTCGGCTTCCGAACTCACGACATCCGCAGCAATTGCGACCTCCTCCACATTGGCACCCGAACTTTCGGGGATGCCGTTCTTGGTCATCTCGCTCTAGGGAGGTTAAGCCACAAGAATAGAGCACGAGGCCCTGATACCAATTGAAAGGATCGAGATAGACCTAGAGGGGGGGGGGGTGAATATGTCTTATTACAAATTTTATAACTACGTAGCAATTTTTAGGCAATAGTGCGGAAAATAAAGGTGTGCCTAACAATTGCAAGGTCTATTTAGCAGGGACAAGATAAACAATAAGCACAATAAACAAAAGCAAGTGAGGGGAAAATAATACGGTAGCACAAGTAATAAGGGGAAAGAGTAGGGATAATCGAATGATGCGGAGACAATGATGTATCCCGATGTTCACTTCCTTGGAGGGAAGCTACTCACCGTTCGGAGAGAGTGGGTGAAACCACGAAGGCACACCAACGCCACGAAGGCTCACTATATTCCCCTTGAGATATCACCACGAAGGCGATTCCCAACCACTATCGGTTGACCTTAAAGGTGGTCACCAAACCCTCACAAACTCAACGGGGGTAATCACAATGGTCGATTCCTCTCCGAAGAACTCCTACCCGCCTAGGAGTCTCCAACCTCCAAGAGTAACAAGATCAATGGGAAATGCTCAAGACTTGCTCAAAACGGGATTTGCTTTGGTTGGAAGATGGGGAAGGGGCGGATCTATCACTGGGTGAAAGATCCGTCAAGAACTCTCAAGGAACTCTCCGAGATCTGAGATTTGGTGAGGGAGAGAGTGAGAGGGATCACTTGTGTTCTTGGGTGTTTGTAAATGAAGTGGTCAACCCTCACAAGTGGGAATGAGGGGGTATTTATAGCCCAAGGGACGAAATGGCCATTTGGGCATTAATGCTGTGTAAGTGTCGGACGTCCGTCAGGTATCGGATGTCCAAAAGTTCACATGTCGGACGTCCGAGCCAGGTTGGACGTCCGAAGTGTTAGATATGCGTGCAGCAACCATCATTATAAGAAAAGGGCCAGTAGCACATCGGACGTCCGACAGAGTTCGGACGTCCGAGGGATCGGACGTTGATGGCTTCTCGCCCCTCGTTGGTTACCCCAAGTGGAAGGTTTGAGATGCAGTGCAACAGCAAGTTTCCCTCGGTGAAGATACCAAGGTTATCGAACCAGTAGGACTCAGGAGATACAAGTAGGTGGCAACGTCGCCAGAAATTTCTTCCTGACTAGGGTGTGCTCGTGGACCTGCACACAACAACAAATAACTTTGCTCCCAATGAGTACAGAGGAGTTGTCAATTCCTCCGGCCTTGTCGTTTACAAATAATCAACGCAAGAGATAAAAGGTGCAAAGGAAAGTAAAAGATGAAAGTAAATTGAGGGTGTGAACAATAATGTGAAGATGGACCGGGGTCCCGTGATTTTCACTAGTGATGTCTCTCTCCCAAAAGACGATAAAAGTGCTAGCGAGGTAAACAAATCACAGTTGGGCAATTGACAGGATTATGAAGGCACCGCAATGCTAACTATGCTGCAAAGAAAGGAAGGGCTCAAAAGCAATGGGCAGTACGCCAAGGTAAGTAGACCGAAATCCATCTGCATCTACCACGAATCATCCACCTTGAGATATCTATCCAGAACATCTCGCTGGTATTAAGTTGAGAATCCCACCCAAAGTGTAAACTCAAAGCAACAGACAACTGCATTAAAAGAACTTTGCGTAAAGTAAACAATCCTTGCACCCGCAGGTACAAGCACCGTTGTTTTATCCCTGGTGGCAACAACACATCCCCTAGTCTCATGTTTCTGTCACTCAAGCTAGACATCAAGGGGCTGAACCCACAATCGAGCATAACGCTCTCTCTTGGAGTTGCAAATAAAATACTTGGCCAAAGAAAATACCGCAACGGAGAACATGCAAGAATTTACTCAAGAACAAAATATAAAAGAGAAGAACCAAATATATTACTCATCACAATATGAACATAGTCTCATAATCCATCAGATCCCAAAAAATTCAGCATAGCAACAACAGAAATTACATAGATGCCTCGATCATGTGAGGCAGCTCACGAGGACTCGAAAGTGGAAGCACAAAGGGGGGAGAGATTCATCACATAGCTACTAGTCACGGACCCATGGTCCAAGGGGGACTACTCACGGAACATCCGGGAGGCGTCCATGGCTATGTATGGTCTCCCGGAGGGGGTTCCTCCTTCCGGCAGGGAGCCGGGGCAGCTTCTCCAGGCAGCCCCGATCTTGAAACGGCGGCGATGGCGGTACAGAGGGGAGTTCGCGAGAAAGAGATCGATATTAGGGGTTTCCACCCCGAGGGGTAAATATAGGCGAAGGGGGGCATCGAGGGGACCCACGAGGCAGTCAGGAGGGTCCCTGGCGCGGCCCAGGGTGGGGCCGCACCACCTGCCCTCCTGGCTTCCTGGTGGTGTCCCCCTTCCCTCTCTTTGTGATTCCGGAAGCTTCTGTTGCGCTGATGTTTTATATATATTTTCCCGGAATTTTGGAGCACTTTTAATGGCCGGAAAACCTGAAATACAAAAACAGCAGAAAACAGAAACTGGCAACTGGGTGCACTGAGTTAATAGGTTAGTCCAAATAGGTTCAAAAGTGTATGAAAGTTCAAGCAAAACATGACAAAGTCACACAAAACATGCATGGAGCAAGCCGAAATTATAGATACGTTTGGGACGTATCAACATCCCCAACGCTGATTTTCCCGGAATTTTTCTGGTACTTTTAATAAGGGGGAAACATGAAATAGAAAAACAGCAGAAAACAGGAACTGGCACTGGGGTGCACTGAGTTAATAGGTTAGTACAAATATGATCAAAAGTGTATGGAAGTTCATCAATATCATAGCAATATCACACAAAAGAGGCATGGAGCAAGCAGAAATTATAGATACGTTTTGGACGTATCAACATCCCCAAGCTTAACTCCTGCTCATCCTCGAGTAGGTAAATGATAACAAGCATAATTTCTGTGGTGACATGCTAACAACCATATAAGAACTTTGTAAGTAAAGCAATCAAAGCATGCAATTCAATTCAAGTCATAACAGGCAAGAGTCTATATCTAGTATTGAAATAAGCAACATAAGAACATAAAGGTGCAAGAGCTCTCGCTGTCCGTGACTCGAATGTCTCCAAATGGTGTTTGCGTGCAAGAAAGGGGATAGGGATATACGAGAAAAAGTATTTTTATTGTTGAGAACTCAATCTACTAAAGTGTCACACTTGGTCTTCTTTGGAATCTTATCTTGACTCATCCCCAGACCACTAGCCAGCTACAAGTCAAAATGGTCCACTCCTTTTCGATATTTTGAGCACTCATGCAATGTATGAGCGTAAGCAAGAAAGTTGAAACCTAGGATGGCAAAGAGAGAATAAGGTGGAGGAGGAAGACAAAAAAGGTGGGAAAGGCTCACATCAATGAGGACAATCATAGGCGAGAGAAAGCCAAATGATAGATATGATGTGAGGAGTAGGGATTGCCATGCAACGGATGCACATATGAGCTAAAATCTCTCCAATGGAACTAGTGGGGGTGCATCCAACTTGCTTGCTCAAGAAGACCTAGAGCTCATTTGAGGAGGCTCATCATTGGAATATACAAGCCAAGTTCTATAGTGTGAAGGTCCCCACATAGTTATATGCATGAATGATAATCTCTATGGAGTACAAGATATAAGATGGAGTACGAGTGTGGATCTTCTCAAAAAAATAATAGTAGTGTGCCCCCTTCTCTCTTTTTATTTCTTTTTTTCTTTTTTTGTATTTTTTGGTGGCCTCAATGGCTCTTTCTATTTAACTCTCATTTGTCCTCTTTGGGATCTTTTGATTTTGTCCTCTTTGTGATCTTTTCCTCACTTTAGGGGCAATACTCTATATTTTACAAGAATATAGGAGATCTTTCACACTTTACAAAGGTACTCACATAAAGAAAATGTAACTATCATGATGCAAATGTATGCCTCTGCCAGGTTAGCAGGATATGCAATGATACTAGCGCGTCATGTAGAAATGATTAGGGCAAGGCCCAACTAGCATCCGGCTCATCGATCAAGGAAGTAGCATGTATGACATGAAGATCAAGTCATGAGAAGGTGGATGTTGCATGGAAATGTATCTCGGAAAGGCTATGGAAATTCCTTGTAGGTAGGTATGGTGGTTGTTTTGAGGAAAGATATAAGGAGGCTTATGATGACAGAGCGTATCATGCCAAGGGTTTGGATGCACCGGCGAAGTATGCGCCAAATCTCGAGGTGATAAAGGGCAATGCACGGTACCGAAGAGGCTAGAAAAAGTATAGGTGGGTGGAAGTTTCAACTTTCGAATACTCACATTAGTCCGAAGAACTCATGCACTTATTATCGGTAACTCTCAATCTAATCAGGAGGTTCACAAAGAGACAGGTACCCCGAGGAGGAGTGTATGGGGGTTTGGTTATCCTTGCGCATCCTCGACTCATGGTACGTGAGTGTACTCTAATATTCGAACCCTCCAGAGGTTAGTGATCCATCTAGTAGCTAGAGTTCTCAACAGGGGTTTTTTGGTTTTCAAAAAACACACGGATTGCCCAAAATACGAAATCTATCACTAATAGGCAAGAGCTCTTGACACCATAAGTTCAAACATTACTCTAGTCAATACCTCAAAACTATTGCAAGTTACTACTACAAAGAGAACAACAACTTTAACTACCTACTTTCAGTCAAGACACAGAACTCAGTGCAACAGGCAAACTCTCTAACAAGATAAAACACGTAACCTATAGAAAGTTCAACCTAAGACAAAAGAAAAGCTCTAGAAAAACTAAAGGACTACAACTAAACAGAACAACAGCTAAGAGAAGAAAAAGAACAACTCATAGCTAAAAGAATAAGCATGCAAATCCTATGAGGAGTTCTAGTTCAAGCAGAGCATGTTTCTCTCCCACACAAAAGACTAAGTTGGGGTCTACTTGTTACTACAGCAAAGAATGCAAAACAAACCTAGAAAAGTAAAGAGCGACACGCTCCAAGCAAAGCACATAACGCATGAAGTGATAAAAATATAGTGCTACGAGGGACAAACTGATGATTGTTGATGAAGAAGGGGATGCATCGGGGCATCCCCAAGCTTAGACGCTTGAGTCTCCTTGAATATTTATTGGGGGTGCACATGGGCATCCCCAAGATTGAGCGTTTGACACTCCTGAATCTTCTTTCATCACCTTCCATCGCGCACTTGAAAACTCCCTGCATACATAACTCATTGTAGGCTGATTAGAGAGGTTAGTACCCTAATAAAATAATTTTCCTCTACTGTAAATGAAAATTTCCAGGAAGAGCTACTGTTTCTCTTGCCTGCCCAAAAAATTTAAAGAAAAAGCAAGCTTAAGGATTGCAAAACTGCGAAAACAAAAACCGGGGCAGAAGCTGAGAAAAACAAAACAACAGACAAAGGAGAATTTTTTCGAGGTACTTCTGCAACTCAAATCAAAAAACTTTGAACATACTCCTGAAAGGTAATTGTATGGAGCATGCTGTCAAAAAAATTCAGATCAAAAAGATGATCTGGTGATTTATTGAGAATTTTTCCGTCAAGCAGACATAATCTGTTTCTGGACAGCAAGCACCAACTTTTGACCTTTCTTGCAATCTGAGGCTAAACTTGGCACAAAGCTTGAAAAGTAAAGATACAATGATGTTGCTACAGTAGTAACAATCATCAAGACCACTAAGAACAGAACAAAAGCAAAAAGAAAAACCTAAATTCGTTGCGGGCTGCCTCCCGAAAGCGCTTCTTTAGAGCCATTAACTAGGCTTAAAGCAGAAGATCAAGTCTTTTCAAGAGAATAACTAGCCCGTGTGACGGACTCAATAGGTAACTTAATCTTTTTCCTAGGGAAATGTTCCATCCCTTTCTCTAGAGGGAATTGGAATTTGATAGTTCCCTCTTTCATGTCAATGATAGCACCAACTGTGCGAAGAAAAGGACGTCCCAAAATAATTGGACAAGAGGGCTCACACTCAATGTCCATAATAGTGAAATCAACGGGAACATAATTGTCGTTGACAATGATAAGAACATCGTCGATGTTCCCCAAAGGTTTCTTTACGGAAGAATCAACAAGACGAACACCAAAAGAACAAGGATCAAAAGGTTTCAATTCAAGCATATCATACATTCTTTTGGGCATAACAGAGGTACTTGCTCCAACATCACAAAGAGCATAACAAGAGAAGTTATTCAATTTAATTTTTATCATAGGATCCCAACCATCTTATAGCTTCCTAGGTATGGAGGCTTCTAGTCTAAGCTTATCCTCCCTAACTTTGATTAGAGCATTGGTGATATGCTCTGTGAAGGCAAGATTGAGTGTGCTAGTGTGGGGGTCTCTAGACATCTTGTGTAGGAAACCAATAACTTCTGGTAAAGTGCAGTTGTCAAAGTCTAAGTTACTACTATCTGCCAAGGAAGTAGTGATATCATTTAATCTCACTTGTTTGAAAGCCTCTATGTTCATAGAGGTTTCCTCTTCTAAGGTTGAGGTGGTAGCATCACCATTCATAGGTCCAGTGGGACTAGGGGTGTGATGGGTGCTAGCAGTTTGGACATCCTCAACTACTTGGATAGTGGCTAGTGTGTGGTAGGTAGGAAAACTCTTAATTCTCTCTTCTTCCTTGGGTACAACTTCGGGTTTAGCTGCCATTTGGTTTATCAAGGTAGATTGGGTATGAGACATGTTTGAAACATAAGTCTCGATGGCAGTGAGTCTAGTTTGGAGACTGGAAATGTCACCGTTCAGGCTCTCAAGCTGTTTGCTAATGTTTTGCAGGATAGAGGAGTGCTCATCTAATTGTCTAGAAAAGGCCTTGTTTTGTTCAAACTGAGTGTGCATATAGTTTTTGGTGGCCTTTTCTATTTCTACAAGTTTCTCATAGCTAGGCAGGTCTGTTTCCCTATAGTTCTGGCTGTTGGAGTTTCTGGTGGTAGGATAAGTGTTGTTCCCATAGTTGTTGGATGGGAAAGGCCTAGGATTGTTGCTACCAAAGTTACTCCTATAAGCATTATTGTTGAAGTTGTTTCTAGAGACAAAATTAACATCTACTTGCTCATGAGCAACCAAAGAATTTAAAGGAACATCTTGAGGATCAATAGAGGGTTGCTTGGTAAGTAGAGACATGATAAGGTCAACCTTTTCATTTAAAGAGGAGATCTCCTCGACAGAGTTTACCTTCTTACCGGTTGGAGATCTCTCGGTGTGCCATTGCGAGTAGTTCAACATCATCTCATCTAGTAGCTTTGTGGCAGCACCAAGCGTGGTTGACATAAACGTTCCTCCCGCGGCCGAATCTAACAGGTTCCGCGAGGTGAAGTTCAAGCCTGCATAAGAAGTCTGGATAACCATCCAGGAAGTCAGTCCATGTGTGGGGCAGTTCTTGACAAGCGTCTTCATACGTTCCCAAGCCTGGGCAACGTGTTCATTATCCAATATCCTGAAATTCATAATGTTACTCCGCAATTGAATAATTTTAGCAGGGGGATAGTACTTCCCTATAAAAGCATCTTTGCATTTGCTCCAAGAATCGATACTGTTCTTGGGCAAAGATTGTAGCCACTCCTTGGCTCTTCCTCTCAAAGAGAAAGGAAAAAGCTTTAGCTTGACGATGTCTCCATCCACTTCCTTGTACTTCTGCATGTCGCAGAGCTCGATAAATTTGTTTAGGTGCAAGGCAGCATCTTCTCCTGCTCCTGAGAATTGATCTTTCATAACAAGGTTAAGCAGAGAAGGTTTAATCTCATAAGAAGGTGCTGAAGTGGCAGGTGGAGAAATAGGAGTGCAGATAAAGTCACTGTTGTTGTGACTAGTGAAGTCACACAACTTAGTGTTTTCATTGGAACCCAAAGTAGCAGCAGGTATTTTTGGTATTTTTGATTAAGGACACAAAAGTAAAAACTGAAAGGTAAACTAACAAGACTAAAAAGCAAAGGTAAAATATAGTGAGCAACTCCCCTATCTTGTAGACTTGAGTCCCCGGCAACGGCGCCAGAAATTTGCTTGATGGCTTCTCGCCCCTCGTTGGTTACCCCAAGTGGAAGGTTTGAGATGCAGTGCAGCAGCAAGTTTCCCTCGGTTAAGATACCAAGGTTATCGAACCAGTAGGAATCAGGAGATACAAGTAGGTGGCAACGTTGCTAGAAATTGCTTCCTGACTAGGGTGTTGTCGTGGACCTGCACACAACAACAAATAACTTTGCTCCCAACTAGTACAGAGGAGTTTTCAATTCCTCCGGCCTTGTCGTTTACAAAGGATCAACGCAAGAGATAAAAGGTGCAAAGGAAAGTAAAAGCTGAAAATAAATTGAGGGTGTGAACGATAATGTGAAGATGGACCGGGATCCCGTGATTTTCACTTGTGATGTCTCTCTCCCAAAAGACGATAAAAGTGCTAGCGAGGTAAACAAATCACAGTTGGGCAATTGACAGGATTATGAAGGCACCGCAATGCTAACTATGCTGCAAAGAAAGGAAGGGCTCAAAAGCAATGGGCAGTACGCCAAGGTAAGTAGACCGAAATCCATCTGCATCTACTACGAATCATCCACCTTGAGATATCTATCCAGAACATCTCGCTGGTATTAAGTTGTGAAACCCACCCAAAGTGTAAACTCAAAGCAACAGACAACTGCATTAAAAGAACTTTGCGTAAAGTAAACAATCCTTGCACCCGCAGGTACAAGCACCGTTGTTTTATCCCTGGTGGCAACAGCACATCCCCTAGTCTCATGTTTCTGTCACTCAAGCTAGACATCAAGGGGCTGAACCCACAATCGAGCATAACGCTCTCTCTTGGAGTTGCAAATAAAATACTTGGCCAAAGAAAATACCGCAACGGAGAACATGCAAGAATTTACTCAAGAACAAAATATAAAAGAGAAGCACCAAATATATTACTCATCACAATCTGAACATAGTCTCATAATCCATCAGATCCCAAAAAACTCAGCATATCAACAGCAGAAATTACATAGATGCCTCGATCATGTGAGGCAGCTCACGAGGACTCGAAAGTGGAAGAACAAAGGGGGGAGAGATTCATCACATAGCTACTGGTCACGGACCCATGGTCCAAGGGGGACTACTCACGGCACATCCGGGAGGCGTCCATGGCTATGGATGGTCTCCCGGAGGGGGTTCCTCCTTCTGGCAGGGTGCCGGGGCAGCTTCTCCAGGCAGCCCCGATCTTGAAACGGCGGCGGCGGCGGTACAGAGGGGAGTTCGCGAGAAAGAGATCGATATTAGGGGTTTCCACCCCGAGGGGTAAATATAGGCGAAGGGGGGCATCGAGGGGACCCACGAGGCAGTCAGGAGGGTCCCTGGCGCGGCCCAGGGTGGGGCCGCACCACCTGCCCTCCTGGCTTCCTTGTGGTATCCCCCTTCCCTCTCTTGGTGATTCAGGAAGCTTCTGTTGCGCTGATGTTTTATATATTTTTCCCGGAATTTTTGGAGCACTTTTAATGGCCGAAAAACCTGAAATACAAAAACAGCAGAAAACAGAAACTGGCAACTGGGTGCACTGAGTTAATAGGTTAGTCCAAATAGGTTCAAAAGTGTATGAAAGTTCAAGCAAAACATGGCAAAGTCACACAAGACATGCATCGTGGAAGCAGAAATTATAGATACGTTTGGGACGTATCAGACGTCCGAAACATGTCGGAAGTCCGACATTTTTGCATGCCTACTGACCTTTCCTACGATAAAACATGATATGAGATGTCGGACGTCCGATGGCTGTCGGACGTCCGATGGCTGTCGGACGTCCGAAACTTTGAAATGTCGGACGTCCGAAGCTCGTCGGACCCCCGAAAGCAGTGATCACATTTTTACTATTGAGATCCAATTTTGTGTCGAGATGTTTTTGTTTTAATTAGCTTTGAGAAAATCTTAAACACAAACCCACTGATCCCCTCTTAATAGTGCGGGGATCTCTATACTCAAGATAAACCGAAAAGCTTATGCTTCAACATGGATTGGATCCGTATCTTGAGCATATTGACAAGATTAGATGGTCCTTGATCCACCACCACAACGAACCGAGGACTAAAGCCGGAGATATACTTGCCAAACATGATTAGTCCTCTATATGTACATTGTCATCAACATCAAAATATAATTAAGGGAAAGATAGCACTTTCAATCTCCCCCTTTTTGGTAGTTGATGACATCATACATATAGCTCCCAAAATTGTTCATTTTTTTTGCTTTTGGTGGGAGAAAGTTTTACTATGAACTCCCCCTTAATGTGTGCATATAAGATTCTTTACTTTTACACAAGATGCACATATTTGGGGCGAGGCACAATACATGATATCAAGGCAAGCAATCATTGATCATGGAGATGACAGATTAGCCTGCACCAAAACATAATAGACCCATAAGCCAAAAGCCAGCCAAACGCAAGAGCAACACCATGCATAACACAAAGTACACATAACGATCACACACATAAGTCTTAACACACCAGATCCCATACAACGATATAATCAAGTCTCGATCACCTAGACAACATAAGTAAAACACATATGACTCTCCCCCTTTGGCATCAAGGAACAAAAAGGGGCACACGCGCTGACGAAATTAGTGAGTCCCACTGCCACTTGCGCCAGGGTCTCCAGGGAAGAAATCCGCCCACTCCGGTCCCGTAGGGAAATCGAAGCCAAGATCAGCGGGAGGAGCATCGGGAAGGCGCTCATCATCACTGACGATGGCCTCTCCATGTGCACGCAGACGGGCCTTCAGGGAGTTCTTGACCTGGATGAGACGCGAGACCACCGTGTGGTTGGAGTGGCAGTTGAAAGAAATAGCGCGCATCATAGCCGACAATCAAATATATAACTCAAGCTAGTCATCGGGGGGCATGAACCCACAATCATGCACAACGCTCCCTCTTGGAGTCACTACCTACTACTTGGCCAAAGCAATAAACAGCAACGGAGAACATGCAAAAGTTACTCAAGAACAAAAATATAAAAGAAGAGAATCAAATATATAACTCAATCACAATCTGAACATAATCTCATAATCCATCAGATCCCAGCAAACTCAGCATAGCAACAGCAGAAAGATTACATATGTGCCTCGATCATGTAGGGCAGCTCATGAGGTCTAATCCATGAAGAACAAAGATGGGAGGAGAACATCACATAGCTACTGATCATGGACCCATGGTCCAAGCTGGACTACTCACGGTTCATCCGAGAAGCATCCATGATGGTGGAGAAGCTTCAGGAGGTGACTCCTCCCTCTGGCAGGGTGCCGGGAAGAGGTCTTCTGGTGCTCCCGATCTTGGAAGCGCCGCGGCGGCGGAACAGAGGAGAGATCGCGAAAAAGGGTTCCGTCCCTGAGGGTTTCTCGTCACATGGAATAAATAGGCGAAAGGGGGCAGCCAGAGGTGGGCCAGGGGCCAGGCCGCACCCTCTGGCCGCCTGGGCCCCACCTGGCTCCCCTCTGGCCCCTCTCGGGATTTTCTCGAAGCTTCCGGTACGCTGATTTTTCCCGGAATTTTTCTGGTACTTTTAATAAGGGGGAAACATGAAATAGAAAAACAGCAGAAAACAGGAACTGGCACTGGGGTGCACTGAGTTAATAGGTTAGTCCAAATATGATCAAAAGTGTATGGAAGTTCATCAATATCATAGCAATATCACACAAAAGAGGCATGGAGCAAGCAGAAATTATAGATACGTTTTGGACGTATCAACATCCCCAAGCTTAACTCCTGCTCGTCCTCGAGTAGGTAAATGATAACAAGCATAATTTCTGTGGTGACATGCTAACAACCATATAAGAACTTTGTAAGTAAAGCAATCAAAGCATGCAATTCAATTCAAGTCATAACAGGCAAGAGTCTATATCTAGTATTGAAATAAGCAACATAAGAACATAAAGGTGCAAGAGCTCTCGCTGTCCGTGACTCGAATGTCTCCAAATGGTGTTTGCGTGCAAGAAAGGGGATAGGGATATACGAGAAAAAGTATTTTTATTGTTGAGAACTCAATCTACTAAAGTGTCACACTTGGTCTTCTTTGGAATCTTATCTTGACTCATCCCCAGACCACTAGCCAGCTACAAGTCAAAATGGTCCACTCCTTTTCGATATTTTGAGCACTCATGCAATGTATGAGCGTAAGCAAGAAAGTTGAAACCTAGGATGGCAAAGAGAGAATAAGGTGGAGGAGGAAGACAAAAAAGGTGGGAAAGGCTCACATCAATGAGGACAATCATAGGCGAGAGAAAGCCAAATGATAGATATGATGTGAGGAGTAGGGATTGCCATGCAACGGATGCACATATGAGCTAAAATCTCTCCAATGGAACTAGTGGGGGTGCATCCAACTTGCTTGCTCAAGAAGACCTAGAGCTCATTTGAGGAGGCTCATCATTGGAATATACAAGCCAAGTTCTATAGTGTGAAGGTCCCCACATAGTTATATGCATGAATGATAATCTCTATGGAGTAAAAGATATAAGATGGAGTACGAGTGTGGATCTTCTCAAAAAAAAAATAGTAGTGTGCCCCCTTCTCTCTTTTTATTTCTCTTTTTGTATTTTTGTATTTTTTGGTGGCCTCAATGGCTCTTTCTATTGAACTCTCATTTGTCCTCTTTGGGATCTTTTAATTTGTCCACTTTGGGATCTTTTAATTTTGTCCACTTTGGGATCTTTTCCTCACTTTAGGGGCAACACTCTATATATTACAAAAAGTATAGAAGATCTTTCACACTTTACAAAGTACTCGAATCATAAAGAAAATATAACTATCATGATGTATGCAAATGTATGCCTCTGCAAGGTTAGCAGGATATGCAATGATACTAGCGCGTCATGTAGCAATGATTAGGGCAAGGCCCAACTAGCATGCGGCTCATTGATCAAGCAAGTAGCATGTATGACATGAAGATCAAGTCATGAGAAGATGGATGTTGCATGGCAATGTATCTCGGAAAGGCTATGGAAATGCCTTGATAGGTAGGTATGGTGGCTGTTTTGAGGAAGGATATAAGGAGGCTTATGATGACAGAGTGTATCGTGCCAAGGGTTTGGATGTACCGGCGAAGGTGGACGCTAACTCTCGGAGTGAGAAGAAAGCAATGCACGGCACAGGAAAGGCTAGCAAAATATGGGAAGGTGGAAGTGTCAACTTTCGAATACTCACATTAGTCCGAAGAACTCATGCACTTATTATCGGTAAATCTCAATCTAATAAGGAGGTTCACAAAGAGACAAGTACCGAGATGTGTATGGGGGTTTGGTTATCCTTGCGCATCCTCGACTCATGGTACGTGAGTGTACTCTAATATTCGACCCCTCAGAAGAGTAGTGATCCAACTAGTAGCTAAAGTTCTCAACTAATTTGTAGGTTTTTGAAAATAAACACGGATTGCCCAAAATACGACATCTATCACTAATAGTCTAAAGCTCTTAACACCAAAAGTCCAAACATTACTCAAAACAACACCTCAAAACTTTTGCAAGTTACTACTACAAAAAGAATAGCAACCTCAATTACCTACTTCAATTCAAGACACAAAACTCAGTGCAATAGACAAACTCTCTAAACAAGATAAACATGAAAACTCAAGAGAGTTCCAGTAACAAACTAAACAAAAGCTCTTTGAAAAGATAAACATGAAAGCTAAGAGCAAAGCATGACAGCAACTACGGAAATATAAAGAACAAACACAACAAAGATAAGCAGGAAAAAGTCCTATGTTGTGTTCTAAATTTTGGAAGTGGAGCGTGTTTATCTCCCACACAAAGAAAGCTGGGTTCTAACTTGTTATGAACAGCAAGCAAATCTAAGAGCGAGACGCTCCAAGAATAGCACATAACGCAAGAAGCGATAAAAATATAGTGAAACGAGAGACGAACTGATAATTGTCGATGGAGAAGGGGATGCACGGGGGCATCCCCAAGCTTAGACGCTTGAGTCTCCTTGAATATTTCTTGGGGATGGGGGTATCCCCAATCTTGAACGCTTGACACTTCTTAATCTTCTTTCATCATCTTCCCTCGCACACTTGAAAACTCCCTTCATACATAACTCATCATAATCTGATTAGCGAGGTTAGTACCCAAAATAAAAAAAATTCTCAACTAGAAATAAAGATAACCTTGAAGAGCTACTGTTTCTCAAGATTGCCAAAAAGTTTTTGCAAAGAAAAATTAAGCTTAAGGTTTGCAAAACGAAGAAAAGGCAAAGCAGGACAGAATCTGTGAAAAACAGACCAGCAGGTAGAAACGAACTTTTTAGGGATACTTCTGCAACTAAAATAAAAAACCTCGAAACATACGAAAGTTTCGTAATTGTATAGATCACGCTGTGTAAAAAAATCAGCTCAAAAAGATGAACTGGGATTTTTCTCTGATTTTTCTAGTCAAAAGGACAGAATCTGTTTTCAGGACGGCATGTAACAACTTTCAGTTCCCTTGTCGTATGAGGCTATAAAAGGCACACAGCTTGAAAAGTAAAGATAAAATGATGTTTCTACAGTAGTAACAATCATCAAGACCACTAAAAACAGAAGAAAAACAAAAGGGAAAACCTAAATTCGTTGCGGGCTGCCTCCCGAAAGCGCTTCTTTAAAGCCATTAGCTAGGCTTAATGCAAAAAGATCAAGTCTTTTCAAGAAAATAACTAGCCCGTGTGACGGACTCAAAAGGCAACTTAATATTTTACCTAGGGAAGTGTTCCATCCCTTCCTTGAGAGGGAATTGGAATTTTATAATCCCTTCTTTCATATCAATAACAGCACCAACGGTGCGAAGAAAAGGACGTCCCAAAATAATTGGACAAGAAGGTTCACATTCAATGTCCATAATAGTAAAATCAACGGGAACATAATTGTCATTGACAATGATAAGAACATCATCTATCTTCCCCAAAGGTTTCTTTATAGAAGAATCGACGAGACGAACACCAAAAGAACAAGCATCAAAAGGTTTCAAGTCAATTATATCATACATTCTTTTGGGCATAACGGAGGTACTAGCTCCAACATCACATAAAGCATAGCAAGAGAAGTTTTTCAACTTAATTTTAATCATAGGATCCCAACCATCTTCTAGCTTTCTAGGTATGGAGGCTTCTAACCTAAGCTTCTCCTCCCTAGCTTTGATTAGAGCATTAGTGATATGCTCCGTGAAGGCAAGATTAAGGGTGCTAGTGTGGGGGTCTCTAGACATCTTGTGAAGGAAACGAATAACTTCAGAAAGAGTGCAATTATCAAAATCAAGGTCACTACTATCAAGTAAAGTGGTAGTGGTGTCCTTTAGGCTCACTTGTTTGGTACCTTCTATAGTCATAGGAATTTCTTCTTCTACGGTTGAGGTCATAGCATCACCATTAATAGGTCCTATGGGACTAGGGGTGCATTGGGTGCTAAGAGTTTGGATACCCTCAACCACTTGGATAGTGGCAACAGTATGGTGTGTAGGAAGGCTCTTAATTCTATCTTCTTCCTCCTTTTCTCTAGCCCATATCTCTTTGAGTTTAGCCATCATCCTAATGTTTTCATTAATTTGCAATTGGATAGCATTTATAGGAGTAACCTTCCTCTCATCAAGGGGAGAAGCTCTAATTTTAAGAAATTCTACTTCATGGGCTAAATTGTCTACCTTTGACGAGAGGGTATCTAGTTTGTCTAGTCTTTCCTCTACACTCTTGTTGAAGGCCTTTTGGGTAGTGATAAAGTCTTTAAGCATACTCTCTAATTCAGAAGTGGAGTTTTGGGTGCTAGGATAAGTGTTGTTGTTCCCATAGTTATTGGAGGGGAACGGTCTAGGATTGCTACCAAAGTTACTCCTATAAGCATTGTTGTTGAAGTTGTTTCTAGAGATAAAGTTCACATCTACTTGATCCTGAGAAATCAAAGAATTTAAAGGAACATTTTGAGGATCAATAGGAGATTGCTTGGTAAGTAGAGACATGATCAAGTCAACTTTTTCATTTAGGGAGGAGATCTCCTCGATAGAGTTTACCTTCCTACCTGTTGGAGCTCTTTCGGTGTGCCATTGGGAATAGTTGGTCATCATCTCATCGAGAAGTTTTGTGGCAGAATCTAATAAGTCGCGCGAGGTAAAGTTCAAGCCTGCATAAAAAGTCTGGATAACCATCCAAGTAGTCAAACCATGCGTAGGGAAATTCTTAACAAGAGATTTCATGCGTTCCCAAGCTTGGGAAACGTGTTCATTATCCAATTGTTTAAAATTCATAATAAAGCTCCTCAACTGGATAATCTTAGCAGGGGAGTAGTACTTCCCGATAGACGCATCCTTGCACTTATCCCAAGAGTCTATGCCATTCTTAGGCAAGGATTGAAACCAGATTTTAGCTTCATCCCTCAAGGAGAAAGGAAAAAATCTTAAGCTTAACAATATCACCATCTACTTCCTTGTACTTTTGCATATCACAAAGCTCAATGAAATTATTTAAATGCAAAGCAGCATCATCTCTAGCACCATAAAATTGATCTTTCATAACAAGGTTCAGCAAAGCAGGTTTAATCTCATAAGAAGGTGCTGAAGTAGCAGGTGTAGCAATAGGAGTGCAGATAAAGTAACTGTTGTTGTGACTAGTGAAGTCACACAACTTGGTGTTCTCAGAGGAACCCATAGCAGCAACAAGCAAGATAACTATTTTTTTGATTTTTGATAAAATACAGTAAAGCAAAAACTGAAAGGTAAACTAACAAGACTAAAAAGCAAAGATAAAAGATAGTGTGCACCTCCCCTATCTTGAAGAGTGGAGTCCCCGGCAACGACGCCAGAAATTTGCTTGATACACGAGATAACTTCTCGCCCTCGTTGGTTACCCCAAGTGGAAGGTGAGATGTAGCGTAACGGCAAGTTTCCCTCGATGAAGATACCGAGGTTTTAAAATTCTCTCCCGTAGGACTCCAAGGTTGACAAGTAGGTGGTTCGGCAAGTGAGGCGTCGTTTGAAGATAATCACTTGCTTCTCCTGGACCTGCAAACACATATATATCTTTGCTCCCAACGAGTACAGAGGAGTTGTCAATTCATCCGGCCTTGTTGTTTACAAAGGATAAAACACACGGGATAATAATGATAGATAGTGATAGCTCCAGAAAAGTAAATACTGAAAGTAAATTGATAGTGTAAACAGTGGTGGTACTATGGATCGGAGTCTCATGATGTTCACTAGTGATGTCTCTCTCCAAAAAGACGATTAAATAGTCATGCGAGGTAAACAAATTACAGCTGGGCAATTGACAGGATTATGTGCGCAAACCAATGCTAATTATGCAAAACAGAAAGGAAGAGGCTCAAAAGCACGGGCGGTACGCCAAGACAAGTAGACCGAAATCCATCTGCTTCTACCCACTAATCATCCACCTTGAGATATCTATCCAGAACATCTCACTGGTATTAAGTTGCGAATCCCACCCAAAGTGTAAACTCAAAAAAACGGACAACTGCATTAAAAAACTTTGCGTAAAGTAAACAATCCTTGCACCCGCAAGTACAAGCACCGTTGTTTTCCCCCTTGTGGCAACAACACATCCCCTAGACTCATGTTTCTGTCACTCAAGCTAGTCATCGGGGGGCATGAACCCACAATCATGCATAACGCTCCCTCTTGGAGTCACTACCTACTACTTGGCCAAAGCAATAAATAGCACCGGAGAACATGCAAGAGTTACGCAAGAACAAAAATATAAAAGAAGAGAATCAAATATATAACTCAATCACAATCTGAACATAATCTTATAATCCTTCGGATCCCAGCAAACTCAGCATAGCAACAGCAGAAAGATTACATATGCGCCTCGATCATGTAGGGAAGGTCACGAGGTCTAATCCATGAAGAACAAAGAGGGGAGGAGAACATCACATAGCTACTGATCATGGACCCATGGTCCAAGGTGGACTACTCACGGTTCATACGGGAATCATCCATGGTGGTGGAGAAGCTCCCGGAGGTGATTCCTCCCTCCGGCAGGGTGCCGAGAAGAGGTCTTCTGGTGCTCCCGATCTTGGAAGCGCGGCGGCGGCGGAACAGAGGAGAGATCGCGAAAAAGGGTTCCGTCCCCGAGGGTTTCTCGTCACATGGAATAAATAGGCAAAAGGGGGCAGCCAGAGGTGGGCCAGGGGCTCCAGGCGCCCCCTTGGCGCGGCCAGGGATCTGGCTGCGCCCTCTGGCCGCCTGGGCCCCACATGGCTCCCCTCTGGCTCCTCTCGGTCTTTTCTCGAAGCTTCCGGTACGCTGATTTTTCCTATATTTTTCCCGGAATTTTTCTAGTACTTTTAATAAAGGGGAAACCTGAAATAGAAAAACAGCAGAAAACAGGAACTGGCACTGGGGTGCACTGAGTTAATAGGTTAGTCCAAATATGATCAAAAGTGTATGGAAGTTCATCAATATCATAGCAATATCACACAAAATAGGCATGGAGCAAGCAGAAATTATAGATACGTTTTGGACGTATCAGGCGGCGGCGGAACAGAGGCGAGATCGCGAAATAGGGTTCTGTCTTCGGAGTTTCCCCGTCTCGAGAAATAAATAGGCGAAGGGGGCAACCAGGGGGGCCACCAGGGGTCCAGGCGCCCCCCCTGGCCGCGCCAGGTGGCCGCCTGGGCCCCTGGTGGTGGCCCTTTGGCTCCACTTGGGTGCTTCTGGAAGACTTCGTTACGCTGATTTTTTATCCGTTTTTCCCGAATTTTTGGAGCACTTTTAATATGTGGGAACCTGAAATAGAAAAATAACATAAAAGAGAAACTGGCAGTGGGGTGCACTGAGTTAGTAGGTTAGTCCAAATATGGTCAAAAGTATATGAAAGTGTATCTAGATCATAGCAATATCACGCAAAACATGCATGGAGCGAGCAGAAATTATCGATACTTTTGAGACGTATCAGACCCATATGTAAGTGACACAGGGGCAATTATCATTTATTTAAATTACCTAATGGTCTAGGGCCCACATGTCATTGGCACATAGACAAACAATATTAATTTTAATTTATTTAAAATGCCATGGGGCGTACATGTCATAGACTTAGTTTGTTTAACAGGGGGTTAACTTTTATTTTATGTTTAGGGACTAATTAGCAGGGCATTGGGCCCACTGTCATAGGATATTTGGGGGGGGGGGGGGTTATCTCTGAGTGTTAAATCAATATGGGGGTTAGTTAGCAGGGGAATTAGCCCGAGCCAACCGCCCGTGCACGCCCGCGAGGAGGGACACGGCTGCGGCCAAATCGGCCGGCTCCGGTGGCCATTCAATGCGCGGAGAAGGGGAACTGGATGCGGGAGGGGTGGCGCGTCCACAGCTAGACTCGACGGACGCTAGGGAAGCCGGAGGTGGGGTGTACCAGCGATGACGACGACGATTTCAAGCACGGCGGCGGCGCCATGGGCGCCCATGCGTGAGCGCACACGCAGAGCGCGGCCAGGCACGACCGGCGCATGGCAAGGCGTGTAGAGTGCGGCGGGAGCGCGCGTGCGGCACATCCGAGCGCGAGGCAAGGCGCGGCAAGGGCGCGACCCGACCATGTCGGACGGTGGCCACGACGCCGACGGGGTCCTACGGCGGAGAATAAGTGCGGGAATGGGGGAATACGGGCGTGGCTCACAACGGGGGTGACGGTGGCGAGCTCGTGCGGGTATGAGGGTGGCCGGAGGCGGCAAATCGACGAGGTGGGGTGGCGGTGGTGGCGGAGATCGACGGCGAAGACAACGAGCTTGGCGGCCTCACAGCTTGAGTGGGATGACGAAGGTGACGTGGGTGACGACGCCATTCCTTACGGGGCGGCCGGACGTCACGGCGCAACCCGCGGTGGCCGGGGTCCGCGTCCATGGCGACGGCGCGGCGGAGACAGCTGGCTCGGGCGAGCCATGGGAGAGGAGAGGGAGGCGCAGGGAAGGAGGCTAGGGTTAGGGTTCCTGGGAGGGTTGGGGGGGCTCGGGGGTACTTAACCCCACCGGCGGCGGCCGTCCATGGCCGCCACGGCGGTTCGGCTGCGAGTGTCCGGTGTGGATGGCGTCCACGGTTGCAGCGTGAACAGGGGAGGAGATGGGCAGAGGTGGGAGTGGGCTGGGCCTGGCCCAGTGGGAGGGGAGAGGACGGCTGCACCCTGGGCGTTAGTTACGTTTTTTTGTTTCTTTTACTTTCTGTTCTTTTCCCTTTTCTGTTTTAATTTATTTTATCTCCTTTAACAATTTTTTAAAACATGGGACTTACCCCAATATTAGTGTTATATAATATAGAATTGTCACAAAGAGTTTTGATATTTATAAAATCATTTATTATTTTGTTTTATTTAAAAGGTACTAAAAGCCACTGTTCTGCTACTGTTATGATTTATTTAAATTGTTTATCATCATAATAAAATCCCCGTTATAGTTTTAACTTGATATACTGATTTATAGGAATTTTATAAAAGTGGTTTCACAATTTTTGTACATGGTTTTATTTACCACAATATATTTAATATTCACCAAGGGGCATTTTGAATTGGAAGTGATCCAAGATGATCATGGGATACTTAGCAACATTAATTCAAGATTGGCAAGGTGTTTACTGTTCCATAACAATGAGGGTGTTACAGCAGCCGAGGAAAGCGAGACGTAGCATGGAAAATTAAAATATGAACTCGGGCCTCATATGCTCTCGGTGAATAGTAAATTTGAAAAAGTAGTATTTAAAAAAAAAATCTGAAATTTGTAAACATCCAAGATGCTCATGTGTGCAAGGTGTGTTTTAAATTCCATGTTGTTTAGATATCCGAGGAGCTCTTAGTAAAAAGGTTATCAATTCTGAATAATGTTTTTTAAAGCTTCTTAGACACATGATTTTTTTTATCATGAGCTCTTCGGATGTTCAAACACCATAAAAATTTGCAAGCACCTTCTCTATATGAGCATCTTGAGTGCCTAATTTTTCGAATTTTTTACTATTTGTGTTAAATTTACGGTTAACACCCAGGTGCAGGTGCACCCGTACACCGAATCGACACTCTCAATTTTTGAATCTTATCCCGATGAAGCTTAGAAGGAATAAGAGACAATATTGAAATAAACTGGGAAGGCAACAATTGCGATAGAGCTCTTATTTTCTAGTCTTTTCAATTTGAAGTCATAACATAAAAATAATGATCGGATAAAAAAGAAGCCAAATTAGTTAACAAAAATATGTTCCTAAAAAAAGTGCAACAAAAAATAACGACTAGCGATGCTTGGATCCGGGCGCTTGCATGACAACTATAGAAACAAAAATAAATTCATGAATTGAAAATGTGTTTACAAACTTAAAAAGTAAATCCAAATTTCATAAATATATTCACAAATTTGAAAAGGGGTAAATAAAAGACAAAATGCAAAAGAAAGAAAAATAAGACCCAAAAAAACCCATAGAGATAATAGAAAGAAAAAGAAAACAAAGAAAGAAAAAAAATTGTTAATGGAGGAAGGAGAACAAGTTGCTACAAAATACTCCCTCTGTAAAATAATATAAGATATTTTAGATCACTAGTTTAGTTACCTAAAACATCTTATATTAATTTACAGAGAAAGTATATCACATGGCCCATAAAACAAATGCGTGCTAGACCACCAGCGAAACGAACAAACACGACGGTAGAACTGACAAAAAAAGAAAATGAAACGGCGCAAAGCGAATGCGGACGAGCGAGACATAACCCTCCATCGATAATGCACGAAAAATAGAGGCAAACAAATGGAATGACACAAGACTTAGATGTGTTTTAGTAATTCTATAACTAAATCATATCTAAATGTTATTTAGCAGAATAAAAAAATGAAATAACGGTTGGAAAATGGATAAAATAAGATGCTCACAAGTGTATTGTTAGAAATAAAAAAGGCACAAGTGATTGGTATGGGAGGTCTCTTTTTTAGAGAACTCTTTCACTAAATGAATACCAATTAAAATAAGAACATGAGACCTTAAAGCGAAAATGATCCAATAACCAACAATAAGGAAAGGATCCCGATATCATGCAGCGGTTAAGAGGATGACCTCAACAATTTTTGTCATCATGATGTCATGCTGACATCTGCGATTTCACATGCATGCAAAAGGTACAAAACATATAATGTCAGTAGGAAATACTTTGAGTTTTTAAAATATTTTATCTGTTAAATGAAAAGTTTGATTGAAAAACCGTTTTCACTATTAAATTCATCGCGATGAGATCTTCAAAAGTAGATCCAACATCGATATGTTTCGACAAAAAAAATTAGGGTTAAATTTTTTCTTAAGGGAAAGCAAAGCTTTACAAATTAACAATGCCAAACTTAAAAAAGTTGTCTTAGCAAAACACATGTTTACTTGCCATGGCAAGAACATACCTTAATTGCCAATAAAAATATTAAAATTGCCATGGGCACAAAAACAAAATAGTTTACCATGGATAGATAGAATTTTTTTGGTCTATAGGGCATATTTTCCATGGACAAAAAATTTAGGAGCACCGGGATGCGCTTCACCGATGACGAGCTGGTCTGTCCTCCGCAGGTGCTACCTCCTCCCTTGCCATCACAATTGCTCGCCTAAAAAATAACGAGTAGCTATGCCTGGATACGGGCGCTTGCATGAAAACTATAGAAACAAATATAAATTTATCAATTTAAAATGAGTATACTGTTGGGATATGGGGCAGAAAACACAATTTTTTCATACCTACGGTACCCAAACCCAAGATCTATGCTATGGCGATGTAAAGTAACGGAGGGAATCGGTGTTCATACCTTTGAAGTCCGAAAGAGGGAAACGTTCTTGCAAACGTGGCTGGCGTAGACTCGGAACTACGATCTCCCAGTCGTGTAGAAGACCACCACCGACGAGGATGACTCCCGGTAAACCTCCAGCGACGAAGTAGCACCACAGGTGTAGTGCCTCGAAGAGATTATAGACGTACGGTACAATCGATGTTCCTCCCGGGCCCCGAACCAGGCGAGCAGCGGAAGAAAGACGGTTACGGATCCCGACTCCAGCAGAACGATGGCCTTCCTTATGGTGGAGAACTCCAATCCAGGTGCAGACTCCAAACAAGGGGAGTCCACTTCCGGGAGGGAGAAGGAGAAGAAGAAGATATTGGTGTGTTGGAAAAAGGGGGGTCTACCCCTCCTTATATAGGCCAAGGGGGGGGGTGCCATCCTCCTCCCCTCCCCCATGTGGGACTAAACTCCCAAGGGGGGGGGGAGTGCGCCGGCCAAGGGGGGGTGGTGGGCCCCACCCTTGGCGCCAAGCCCAAGGGGGGAGACCCCCTCCTCCCTTAATGGACCCCATGGGCCCATTTAGCCTTTTTCCCATTTTTTAATTTATTTAATATGTTTTAAATATTTAATTCAGATAATTAAATAATAAAACATTATTAAAACAATTAAACTTTATTTTGAACTATTCAAAATGTCCGTAAACCATTTCGTCCTCCTCCGGAACTATTCCGGTGATTCCTCCTATTTCACCGATTGATCCCGTAACTGTCCTATGCATCGATTGCCCTTAAGTGTAACACCCTAACGGTCCGGGAAACAGCAGACATTGTCGAGACTCTTCTCATTGACCAATGACTAGTCAGTTGGACCTGGTTACAATCCTTGACAGCCCATGCGCTTCCATCGAATGAACTTCGATCGCTTTTGGAAACCGTTAACGATACGACGTAATCCCTTTGTGTTGCGGTACTTTGTTTGTCCGAGGTTTGATCGTCGGTATCCTACATACCGTGTTCACATCTCGTTCACAACAAACAACTTCTCTCGTCCATGATCATTGCATCTCTTGTGACCTAGTCACGTCCTTGCAAGGTGTTGATGCAATATCACCGAGTGGGCCCAGAGTACCTGTCCTGTCACAAGGACTGACAAATCCCGCTCTGATCTATTAACATACTCATCAACCATCTATTTCGGAATACCCAAAGTGCATCGTTATAGCCAGCATATTTCAGTCAGGCGGTGGGATACAAATCAAAGTCTCCTCATAGATGACAATTACGTATGATTATTACGGTCTAAGGACTAAGCCATATGTTACAAAGTCATAGCAACGCTGAACTATGTGACTCGATCAAATTGCAATACTTTAGGTGGGTGTACGTCCATCACATCATTCCCCTTAACGATATGACCTCATTGTCAATGGACTTAAGTGTCTCCATGATCAGGAAAGCTTGATCAATCAATTGCCCAATGAGATAGTTTACCCGAGTTAAACTACAGACCATGTTTTATACTACACCTGTATTAGTATTTCCAAGTAATACATTTATAGCACAGTATAATACGTATTATGAACAAAACAGATATGTGACAAATATCTTTATTAATTTGTCTCTAGGGCACATATCCAACAGTCTCCCACTTGCACTAGAGTACAAATTACACTAGTTTACATCAGGTATGTATCTAACACCAATGGTCTCTCGGTGTTCTTCAAACTTGCCCTGTGGAAGAGGTTTAGTCATCGGGTCTGCTGCGTTCAGATCCTTATGTATCTTGTGAATCCTAGTGTGTCCATCCCTGACGTAGTCTCGCGTCACATGGAACTTTCGGAGGATGTGCTTGGCTGTAGAGTGAGTTCTTGGCTCCTTCGCGTTAGCAATGGCACCCGTGTTGTCGCAGAAGATTCCCACGGGGTCAGTGCAGCTGGGAAAGACGCCAAGCTCGATCACGAACTTCTTCAGCCACAACGCCTCGTTTGACGCTTCGCAAGCGGCAATATACTCCGACTCCATTGTAGATTGGGCGACGACTGACCTTTTGCCGCTCCTCCAGCTAATTGCGCCACCGTTCAACATGAAAACATATCCCGTCTGGGATTTAGAGTCATCTAGATCTGAGCCGAGGCTTGTGTCAACGTAACCCTTTACGGTGAGCTCCTCATCAACTCCTCCATAAACGAGAAAGAGATCCTTGGTTCTTCTCAAGTACTTAAGGATGTTCTTTACTGCTGTCCAGTGAGCCATTTCCGGGTTACTCTGGTAGCGATTAGTGATACTAATGGCCAGCGCTAAATCCGGTCTGGTACATAACATAGCATAAATGAGAGAACCTATGGCTGAGGCATAGGGCTTTGAGGACATCTCCTCCTTCTCTTTTGCTGTGGTTGGGCATTGAGTCACGCTTAATTTGACACCTTTTATAACTGGCAAGAGGCCTCTCTTGGAGTTACCCATACTGAACCTTTTCAATATCTTGTCAATATAAGTGCTCTGACTCAAGGCCAACCGTCGATTAGGTCTATCTCTATAGATCTTAATCCCCAATATGTACGCAGCTTCACCTAGGTCCTTCATGGAAAATTGTCCATTCAGATATTCCTTCACTTCCTATAAGAATTTCTTATCGTTCCCTATTAGTAATATGTCATCTACATATAACACAAGGAATGCTACAGAGCGCCCACTCAGTTTCTTATAGACGCAGAACTCTTCGACGTTTTGGACAAATCCAAAAGCTTTAATGACCTCATCAAATCGAAGATTCCAGCTCCGAGATGCTTGCTTCAACCCATAGATGGACCGTTGAAGCTTGCACACCTTACCAGCGTTCCTTGGATCGACAAACCCCTCTGGTTGCATCATATACAACTCTTCCTCAATGTTGCCATTTAGGAATGCAGTTTTCACATCCATCTGCCATATCTCGTAATCATGATATGCAGCTATTGCTAGTAGGATCCGAATAGACTTTATCATCGCTACAGGAGAGAACGTCTCCTCGTAGTCAACTCCTTGAATTTGTCGGAACCCCTTCGTGACAAGTCGAGCTTTGTAGACAGATACGTTTCCGTCTGCGTCAGTCTTTTTCTTGAAAATCCATTTATTCTCGACGGCCTTGCGGTCCTCGGGAATATCCACCAAAGTCCATACTTTGTTGGCGTACATGGAGTCTATTTCGAATTTCATGGCTTCAAGCCATTTCTCGGACTCGGGTCCCTCCATTGCTTCTTTGTAACTTGTAGGTTCATCCGACTCATCAGCCGAGATTGCATTCACAAGCTGTCCGTAAAACTCAGTAGGTTGACGGACTCTTGATGACCTACGGGGCATACAAGGTTCCTCTTCATTCTCATCATGCTCATCATCAATGTCATGATCGTTATGAATGTCGTTCTGGCCATTCTCTTCAGCTCCCACTGTGGAAGATGGTTCCAGAACAATTTCCGTAGCCGTTTCTTCCAATTGGAGTGATTGGTCAGTCACTTCATCGAGGTCTATTACCCTCCCACTCAACTCTTTCGCGAGAAACTCCTTCTCAAGAAAGTGTCCCGTCTTGGCAACAAACGTTTTGCTGTCAGACTTGTTGTAGAAGGTGTATCCACAAGTTTCCTTGGGATAGCCCACAAAGATGCACTTATCCGCCTTGGATTCAAGTTTGTCAGGCTGTAGTTTCCTAACATAAGCCTCACAACTGCTTAGCGGCTTCGTGCCCTTCGTTGGTGAGCCCCAAGTGGAAGGCGTGATGCAGTGCAGCAGTAGGTTTCCCTCGGTGATGATACCAAGGTTTGTCTCCCGTAGGACTCCGGATATGATAAGTAGGTGTCAGCGGCGCGACTGACGTGGACCTGCACACAGACACAGATAACTTTGTTCCCACGAAGTTCATAGAGGTTGTCAATCTCTCCGGTCTTGTTGTTCACAAAGGGTAAAACACAAGTGATAATGATAGCAAGTAAAAGAAGAAAAGTAAAGATAGATTGAAAACAGTAATAAGGATATGGACCGGGATACGTGATGTTCGCTAGTGATGTCTCTCTCCCAAAAGACGATAAAACTGATATGCGAGGTAAACAAATTACAGAAAGGCAATTGACAGGATTATGAACGCACCACAATGCTAACTATGCTACAAAAGAAAGGAAGAGGTTCAAAAGCACGGGCAGTACGCCAAAATAAGTAGACCGAAATCCAGATGCATCCACTACTAATCATCCACCTTGAGATATCTATCCAGAACATCTCGCTGGTATTAAGTTGCGAGCCCCACCCAAAGTGTAAACCCAAAGCAACACACAACTGCAATAAAAGAACTTTGCGTAAAGTAAACAATCCTTGTGACCGCGGTCACAAGCACCGTTGTTTTCCCCCTTGTGGCAACAGCACATCCCCTAGACTCATGTTTCTGTCACTCAAGCGTGTCATCAGGGAGGCATGAACCCACAAACTAGCACAACGCTCCCTCTTGGAGTCACTACCTACTACTTGGCCAAAGCAATAAACAGCAACGGAGAACATGCAAGAATTACTTAGGAACAAAAATATAAAAGATAGAAACCAAATATATTACTCTATCACAATCTGAACATAATCTCATAATCCATCAGATCCGATCAAACTCAACATAGCAATTGCAGAAATATTACAAAGGTGCCTCGATCATGTAGGGCAGCTCACGAGGTCTAAACAATGAAGATCAAAGAGGGGAGGAGAACATCACATAGCTACTGATCACGGACCCATGGTCCAAGGAAAACTACTCACGAGACATCCGGGGAGCATCCATGGTGGAGAGGAGACTCCCGGAGGTCAATCCTCCCTCCGGCAGGGTGCCGGGAAGAGGTCTTCTGGTGCTCCTGATCTTGGAAGCGCGGCGGCGGCGGAACAGAGGCGAGTTAACGGAATAGGGTTCCTCCTCTGGAGTTTTCCCGTGACGGGGGATAAATAGGCGAAGGGGGGCAGCCAGAGGTAGGCCAGGGGCCCCAGGCGCCCCCTGGCGCGGCCAGGGGTGGGGCCGCGCCAGGTGGACGCCTGCCCCCCCCTTGGCCCCCCTATGGCCCCTCCCGGGCTTTTCTGGAAGCTTCCTCCACGCTGATTTTTTTATCTGAATTTTCCCGAATTTTTCTGGCAGTTTTTATGTGGGGGAAAACTGAAATAGAAAAACAGCAGAAAACAGGAACTGGCACTGGGGTGCACTGAGTTAATAGGTTAGTCCAAATATGATCAAAAGTGTATGAACGTGTATCTAGATCATAGCAGTATCACACAAAACATGCATGGAGCAAGCAGAAATTATAGATACGTTTTGGACGTATCAACATCCCCAAGCTTAAATTCCTGCTCGTCCTCGAGTAGGTAAATGATAACAAGCATAATTTCTGTGGTGACATGCTAGCAACCATAAAAGAACTTTGAAAAGTAAACCAAGCAAGGTTAGAGATTCAATTCCATTCATAACATGCAAGAGTCTATATTAGCATTGAAATAAGTAACAAAAGAACAAAAGGTGCAAGAGCTCTCGCTGTCCGTGACTCGAATGTCTCCAAATGGTGTTTGCGTGCAAGAAAGGGGATAGGGAATTGGAGAAAAAGTATTTTTGTTGAGAACTCAATCTACTAAAGTTTCACACTTGGTCTTCTTTGGAATCTTATCTTGACTCGTCCCCAGACCACTAGCCAGGTACAAGTCAATTTGATCCACTCCTTTTCGATATTTCGAGCACTCATGCAATGGATGAGTGTAAGAACGAAAGTTGACACTTAGGATGACAAAGAGAGAAATATGGTGGAGGAGGAAGACAAAAAGGATGAGAAAGGCTCACATCAATGAGGACAATCATAGGCAAGAGATGCCAAATGATAGGTATGATGTGAGGAGTAGGGATTGCCATGCAACGGGTGCACATACGAGCTACGAAGCTCTCCAAACTATATGTAAAAAGATCATCTCTATGGAGTACAAGGATATAAAGGTAGTACTAGTGTGGATCTCTCAAAAGGATAGTAGTGTTGCCCCTTTCTCTCTTTTTATTTCTTTTTCTCTTTTTTTCTATTTTTTGTATTTTTTGGTGGCCTCAATGGCTCTTTCTATTTAACTCTCATTTGTCCTCTTTGGGACCTTTTAATGTGTCCTCTTCGGGATCTTTTCCTCACTTAAGGGCAACACTCTATTTTAGAAAAAGGTAAAGGAGATCTTTCACACTTTACAAGGTACTCAAAATCATAAAGAAGATGTAACTATCATGATGTATGCAATGTATGGCTCTGCCAGTGTAGCAGGAACATGTAAGACATGAAGATCAAGTCATGAAGAGGTGGAAGTTGTATGGCAATGTAACTCGGAAAGGCTATGGAAATGCCTTGATAGGTAGGTATGGTGGCTGTTTTGAGGAAGGATATAAGGAGGCTTATGATGACAGAGCGTATCATTCCAAGGGTTTGGATGTACCGGCGAAGGTGGACACGAACTCTCGGAGTGAGAAGAAGGCAATGCACGGCACGGGAAAGGCTAGCAAAATATGGGAAGGTGGAAGTGTCAACTTTCAATACTTAAATTAGTCTGAAGAACTCATGCACTTATTATCGGTAACTCTCAATCTAATGAGGAGGTTCACAAAGAGATAAGTACCCCGAGGAGGAGTGTATGGGGGTTTGGTTATCCTTGCGCATCCTCGACTCATGGTACGTGAGTGTTCTCTGATATTCGACTCCTCAGAAGAGTAGTGATCCATCTAGTAGCTAGAGTTCTCAAATAGTTTTGTAGGTTTTGAAAATAAACACGGATTGCCCAAAATACGACACCCATCACTAATAGGCAAGAGCTCTTGACACCAAAAGTCCAAACATTACTGACAACAATACCTCAAAACTATTGCAAGCTACTACTAAAATTAAATAGCAACCTCAAGTACCTACTTCTCAAAACAAGACACAACTCAGTGCAACAACCAACTCTCTTTAACAAGATAAACAAGAAAACTAAAAAGAGTTCCAGCAAAAAACTAAACAAAAGCCAAGGATCTTTCTAAAGACAAACTAAGACTAAAACTAAACATGGCAGTAGCTATGAAAAGATAGAGAACACATAACAACAAAAAGATAGGCATGAAGAATCCTATGATGTGTTCTAGATTTTGAAAGTGGAGCGTTTTTATCTCCCACACAAATTAAGAAAGGATCTAACTTGTTATGAACAGCAAAAAAAGCTAAAGAAACTAAAAACAAAACCTAAGAGAGAGACGCTCCAAGCATAGCACATAACACATGAAGTGATAAAAATATAGTGAGACGAAGGACGAACTGATGATTTGTTGATGGAGAAGGGGATGCACGGGGGCATCCCCAAGCTTAGCCGCTTGAGTCTTCTTGAATATTTGTTGGGGATGCATGGGGCATCCCCAAGCTTGAGCGCTTGACACTCCTGGATCTTTTTTCATCATCTTCTATCGCACACTTGAAAACTCCCTTCATACATAACTCATCATAAGCTGATTAGAGAGGTTAGTACCCTTAATAAATAATTTTTTTCTCCACTGGATATAAAGATATTCTTGAAAATATATTGTTTCTCAAGAGTGCCAAAAAGTTTTTTGCAAAGAAAAAGCAAGCTTAAGGTTTGCAAAAGTAAGGAGAGACAAAACGTGGCAGAATCTGTGAAAAACAGAACAACATATAGTAAAGATTTTTTAAGGGCACTTCTGCAACTCAAATAAAAAAACTCAGAACATACGGAAGTTTTATAATTGTATATAGCATACTGTGTAAAAAATTCATCTCAAAAAGATGAACTGGGATTTTTCTGGAATTTTTCTGGTCACGAGGACAGAATCTGTTTTCTGGACTGCATGTCACAACTTTTACTTCCCTTGCCGTAAGAGGCTATAACTTGGCACAAAGTTGAAAAAGAAAGATACAATGATGTTGCTACATTAGTAACAATCATCAAGACACAACAAAAGAAAAAAGAAACACCTAAATTCGTTGCGCGCTGCCTCCCGAAAGCGCTTCTTTAAAGCCATTAGCTAGGCATGATGCAAAAAGAAGAATCAAGTTTTATCAAGAGAAAGAGAATAACTAGCCCGAGTAACGGACTCAAATGGTAACTTGATTTTCTTTCTAGGGAAGTGTTCCATCCCCTTTTTGAATGGAAATTGGAATTTTATATTCCCCTCTTTCATGTCAATAACCGCACCAACGGTGCGAAGAAAAGGACGTCCCAAAATAATTGGACACAAAGGTTCACACTCTATATCCATAACAATAAAATCAACGGGAACATAGTTGTCATTGACAATGATAAGAACATCGTCGATCTTACCCAAAGGTTTCTTTAGGGAAGAATCAACAAGACGAACACCAAAATAACAAGGCTCAAAGGGCTTCAATTCAAACATATCAAATATTCTCTTGGGCATAACGGAGGTACTAGCTCCAACATCACATAAGGCATAGCAAGAGAAGTTATTTAATTTAATTTTGATCATAGGGTCCCAACCATCATCTAGCTTCCTAGGTATGGAGGCTTCTACTCTAAGCTTCTCCTCCCTAGCTTTGATGAGAGCATTTGTGATATGCTCTGTGAAGGCAAGATTAAGTGTGCTAGTGTGGGGGTCTCTAGACATTTTGTGTAGCAAGCTAATAACTTCTGAGAGGGTGCAACTATCAAAATCAATATCACTACTATCAAAGGTGGTAGTAGTGTCGTCTAGGCTCACTTGTTTGAAACCCTCTATGTTCATAGGAGTTTCTTCAACTTCGGTTGAGGTATTAGCATCACCATTAATAGGTCCAACGGGACTAGGAGTGCATTGGGTGCTAATAGTTTGGGTGTCCTCAACAATTTGGATAGTGGCAACTGTGTGGTGTGTAGGAAGGCTCTTAATTCTATCCTCTTCCTCTTTTTCTCTATCCCACCTTTCTTTAAGTTTATCCATCATCCTAATATTTTCATTAATTTTTAATTGGATAGCATTAATAGGAGTGGCCTTATTCTCCTCAAGGGGATAGGTTCTAATTTTAAGCATCTCAATATCAAGGGCTAAGCTTTCTACCTTCAAAGAGAAATTATCTAATTTAGCTAATTTCTCCTCTACATTTTTGTTGAAGGCTTTATGGGTAGTGATAAAATCTCTAAGTATGTTTTCCAATTCAGAAGAGGGGTTCTTGTTGCTAGGTTAGGTATTGTTATTCCCATAGTTGGATGGAAACGGTCTAGGATTGCTAGCAAAATTACCCCTATAAGCATTGTTGTTGAAATTGTTTCTAGTAATAAAGTTCACATCTACTTGTTCTTGGGCAACCAAAGAATTTAAAGGGACATCATGAGGATCAATAGCGGGTTGCTTGGTAAGTAGAGACATAATTAAATCAACTTTTTCATTGAGGGAGCTAATTTCCTCGACAGAGTTTACCTTCCTACCTGTTGGAGCGCGTTCGGTGTGCCATTGGGAATAATTGGTCATCATCTCATCGAGAAGCTTCGTGGCAGCACCAAGTGTAGTTGACATAAAGGTTCCTCCCGCGGCCGAATCTAACAGGTTCCGCAAGGTAAAGTTCAAGCCTGCATAAAAAGTCTAGATAACCATCCAGGTAGTCAAACGATGTGTCGGGCATTTCTTAACAAGAGATTTCATACGTTCCCAAGCTTGGGCAACGTGTTCATTATCCAATTGCTTAAAATTCATAATGTTACTCCTTAATTGGATAATTTTAGCAGGTGGGTAGTACTTCCCTATAAAAGCATCTTTGCACTTATCCCAAGAATCTATGCTATTCCTAGGCAAAGATTGAAACCAGATTTTAGCGTCCCCATTAAAGAGAAATGAAAGAGCTTGAGCTTAACAATATCACCTTCTACTTCTTTATACTTTTGCATATCACATAATTCAACAAAATTGTTCAAGTGTAAAGCAGCATCATCTCCAGCACCAGAGAATTGATCTCTCATAACAAGGTTTAGCAAGGCAGGTTTAATTTCATAAGAGGTAGCTGAAGTGGCAGGTGTGGCAATGGGGGTGCAGATAAAGTCTTGGTTGTTGTGACTAGTGAAGTCACACAACTTGGTGTTTTCAGTGGAACCCATAGTAGCAGCAAGTGTGGCAGATTTTTTTGTGATTTTTGGTAAAAGACTCAAAGATAAAAACTGAAAGGTAAACTAACAAGACTAAAAAACAAAGGTAAAGAGTAGTGTGCAACTCCGCTATCTTAGCACTCGGAGTCCCCGACAACGGCGCCAAAAGTTTTCTTGATGGCTTCTCGCCCCTCGTTGGTTACCCCAAGTGGAAGGTTTGAGATGCAGTGCAGCAGCAAGTTTCCCTCGGTGAAGATACCAAGGTTTGTCTCCAGTAGGACTCCAGAGATGATAAGTAGGTGTCAGCGGCGCAACTAACGCGGACCTGCACACAGACACAAATAACTTTGTTCCCAACGAAGTTCAGAGAGGTTGTCAATCTCTCTGGTCTTGTTTTTCACATAGGATCAAACACAAAGGGATAATGATAGCAACTGAAAGTAAAAGCAGAAAAGTAAATGAGCGTGGAAACAGTAATGTGGATGTGGACCGGGATACATGATGTTCACTAGTGATGTCTCTCTCCCAAAAGACGATAAAACTGCTATGCGAGGTAAACAAATTAAAGAAGGGCAATTGACAGGATTATGAACGCACCGCAATGCTAACTATGCTACAAAAGAAAGGAAGAGGCTCAAAAGCACGGGCAGTACGCCAAAATAAGTAGACCGAAATCCAACTGCATCTACTACTAATCATCCACCTTGAGATATCTATCCAGAACATCTCGCTGGTATTAAGTTGCGAGCCCCACCCAAAGTGTAAACCCAAAGCAACAGACAACTGCATTAAAAAGCACTTTGCGCAAAGTAAACAATCCTTGCAACCGCAGTTACAAGCACCGTTGTTTCCCCCTTGTGGCAACAACACATCCCCTAGATTTATGTTTCTGTCACTCAAGCGTGTCATCGAGGGGCATGAACCCACAATCGAGCAAAACGTTCCCTCTTGGAGTTACTACCTACTACTTTGGACATAAAGGTTCACACTCTATATCCATAACAATAAAATTACCGGGAACATAGTTTTCATTGACAGTGATAAGAACATCGTCGATCTTCCCAAAGGTTTCTTTATGGAAGAATCAACAAGACGGACACCAAAAGAACAAGGATCAAAAGGTTTCAATTCAAACATATCAAATATTCTTTTGGGCATAACGGAGGTACTAGCTCCAACATCACATAAAGAATAGCAAGAGAAGTTATTTAATTTAATTTTGATCATAGGATCCCAACCATCATCTAGCTTCCTAGGTATGGAGGCTTCTACTCTAAGCTTCTCCTCCCTATCTTTGATAAGAGCATTTGTGATATGCTCCGTGAAGGCAAGATTAAGTGTGCTAGTGTGGGGGTCTCTAGACATTTTGTGTAGTAAGCTAATAACTTCTGAGAGGGTGCAGATATCAAAATCAATATCACTACTATCAAAGGTGGTAGTAGTGTCATTTAGGCTCACTTGTTTGAAACCCTCTATGTTCATAGGAGTTTCTTTATGTAAGGTTGAGGTATTAGCATCACCATTAATAGGTCCAACAGGACTAGGAGTGCATTGGGTGCTAATAGTTTGAGTGTCCTCAACAATTTGGATAGTGGCAACTGTGTGGTGTGTAGGAAGGCTCTTAATTCTATCCTCTTCCTCTTTTTCTCTAGCCCATCTTTCTTTGAGTTTAGCCATCATCCTAATGTTTTCATTGATTTGTAACTGGATAGCATTAATAGGAGTGGCCTTGTTCTCCTCAAGGGGGGAGGTTCTAATTTTAAGCATCTCAATATCAAGGGCTAAGCTTTCTACCTACAAAGAGAGATTATCTATTTTAGCTAATTTCTCCTCAACATTTTTGTTGAAGGCTTTTTGGGTAGTGATAAAGTCTCTAAGCATGCTTTCTAATTCAGAAGAGGGGTTCTTGTTGCTAGGATAAGTGTTGTTGTTCCCATAATTGGATGGAAACGGTCTAGTATTGCTAGCAAAATTTCCCCTATAAGCATTGTTGTTGAAGTTGTTTCTAGCAATAAATTTCACATATACTTGTTCTTGAGCAACCAAAGAATTTAAAGGAACATCATGAGTATCAATAGAGGGTTGCTTGGTAAGTAGAGACATAATTAAGTCAACTTTTTTATTGAGGGAGGTAATTTCCTCGACAGATTTTAACTTCCTACCTGTTGGAGCGCGTTCGGTGTGCCATTGGGAATAATTGGTCATCATCTCATCGAGAAGCTTTGTGGCAGCACCAAGTGTAGTTGACATAAAGGTTCCTCCCGCGGCCGAATCTAACAGGTTCCGCGAGGTAAAGTTCAAGCCTGCATAAAAAGTCTGGATAACCATCCAAGTAGTCAAACCATGTGTAGGGCATTTCTTAACAAGAGATTTCATTCGTTGCCAAGCTTGGGCAACGTGTTCATTATCCAATTGCTTAAAATTCATAATATTACTCCTCAATTGGATAATCTTAGCAGGAAGGTAGTACTTCCCTATAAAAGCATCTTTGCACTTATCCCAAGAATCTATGCTATTTCTAGGCAAAGATTGAAACCAGATTTTAGCATCTCTCCTTAAAGAGAAGGGAAAGAGCTTGAGCTTAACAACATCACCTTCTACTTCTTTATACTTTTGCATATCACATAATTCAACAAAACTATTCAAGTATAAAGAAGCATCATCTCCACCACCAGAGAATTGATCTCTCATAACAAGGTTTAGCAAAGCAGGTTTAATTTCATAAGAGGTAGCTGAAGTGGAAGGTGTGGAAATGGGAGTGCAGATAAAGTCCTGGTTGTTGTGACTAGTGAAGTCACACAACTTGGTGTTTTCAGTGGAACCCATAGTAGCAGCAAGTGTGGAAGATTTTTTTGTAAATTTTGATAAAAGACACAAAGATAAAAACTGAAAGATAAACTAACAAGACTAAAAAAACAAAGGTAAAGGGTAGTGTGCAACTCCCCTATCTTAGCACTCGGAGTCCCCGGCAACGGCGCCAGAAATTCTCTTGCTTAGCGGCTTCGCGCACTTCGTTGGTGAGCCCCAAGTGGAAGGCGTGATGCAGTGCAGCAGTGAGTTTCCCTCAGTGAGGATACCAAGGTTTGTCTCCCGTAGGACTCCGGATATGATAAGTAGGTGTCAGCGGCGCGACTGACGTGGACCTGCACACAGACACAGATAACTTTGTTGCCAACGAAGTTCAGAGAGGTTGTCAATCTCTCCGGTCTTGTTGTTCACAAAGGGTAAAACACAAGTGATAATGATAGAAAGTAAAAGCAGAAAAGTAAAGATAGCTTGGAAACAGTAATAAGGATATGGATCGGGATATGTGATGTTCGCTAGTGATGTCTCTCTCCCAAAAGACGATAAAACTGCTATGCGAGGTAAAAAAATTACAGAAAGGCATTGACAGGATTATGAACGCACCGCAATGCTAACTATGCTACAAAAGAAAGGAAGAGGTTCAAAAGCACGGGCAGTACGCCAAAATAAGTAGACCGAAATCCATCTGCATCTACTACTAATCATCCACCTTGAGATATCTATCCAGAACATCTCGCTGGTATTAAGTTGCGAGCCCCATCCAAAGTGTAAACCCAAAGCAACACACAACTGCAATAAAAGAACTTTGCGTAAAGTAAACATTCCTTGTGACCGCGGTCACAAGCACCGTTGTTTTCCCCCTTGTGGCAACATCACATCCCCTAGACTCATGTTTCTGTCACTCAAGCGTGTCATCAGGGAGGCATGAACCCACAATCTAGCACAACGCTCCCTCTTGGAGTCACTACCTACTACTTGGCCAAAGCAATAAACAGCAACGGAGAACATGCAAGAATTACTTAGGAACAAAAATATAAAAGATAGAAACCAAATATATTACTCTATCACAATCTGAACATAATCTCATAATCCATCAGATCCGATCAAACTCAACATAGCAATTGCAGAAATATTACAAAGGTGCCTAGATCATGTAGGGCAGCTCACGAGGTCTAAACAATGATGATCAAAGAGGGGAGGAGAACATCACATAGCTACTGATCACAGACCCATGGTCCAAGGAAAACTACTCACGAGACATCCGGGGAGCATCCATGGTGGAGAGGAGACTCCCGGAGGTCAATCCTCCCTCCGGTAGGGTGCCGGGAAGAGGTCTTCTGGTGCTCCTGATCTTGGAAGCGCGGCGGCGGCGGAACAGAGGCGAGTTCGCGGAATAGGGTTCCTCCTCTAGAGTGTTCCCGTGACGGGGGATAAATAGGCGAAGGGGTGCAGCCAGAGGTAGGCCAGGGGCCCCAGCGCGACCAGGGGTGGGTCCGCGCCAGGTGGCCGCCTGCCTCCCCCTTGGCCCCCCTCTGGCCCCTCCCGGGCTTTTCTGGAAGCTTCCTCCACGCTGATTTTTTATCTGAATTTTCCTGAATTTTTCTAGCACTTTTTATATGGGGGAAAACTGAAATAGATAAACAGCAGAAAACAGGAACTGGCACTGGGGTGCACTGAGTTAATAGGTTAGTCCAAATATGATCAAAAGTGTATGAAAGTGTATCTAGATCATAGCAATATCACACAAAACATGCATGGAGCAAGCCGAAATTATAGATACGTTTTGGACGTATCAACAACCCCAAATCTTCAGGTGAGACAACTTAGGTTTCGTGCCATGCCATTCTTCAAATGGTGTTGTCTTTACGGATTTGGATGGTGCCCTATTAGGAATATGAGCGGCAGTTTCTAATGCATACCCCCAGAATGACACAGGCAAATCATTATGAGACATCATCGATCGTACGATATCCAATAGGGTTCGATTACATCGCTCATCCACACCGTTTCTCTGAGGTGTGCCTGCCGGCGTAAGCTGTGGTACTATGCCACAAGACTTCAGATGATTGCCAAACTCGTGACTCAAATACTCGCCACCTCGATCCGATCGAAGGTGCTTGATTTTCTTTCCGAGTTGATTTTTGACCTCATTCTGAAATTCCTTGAACTTTTCAAAGGTTTCAGACTTGTGCTTCATCAAGTAAATATACCCATACCTGCTCAAGTCATCAGTAAAGGTCACGAAGTAACGAAGACCATTGGGAGTGGGGACGTTCATGGGTCCACATACATCCGTGTGTATGATCCCCAACAAGTTATCCGCACGCTCCATTATCCCATTGAATGGAGTCCTTTTCATTTTGCCCATGAGGCATGGTTCACATGTATCAAGGGATCCAAAATCCAATGACTCAAGAAGTCCATCCTTATGGAGCTTCTCCATGCGCTTTATACCAATATGACCAAGTCGGCAATGCCACATCTTCATGTGATCTTCATCATTCTTCAATCTTTTGGCCTCAATATTGTTAATGTGACATACGTCACCATCGAGATCAAGTACGAATAAACCATGCAACTCCGGTGCGTGAACATAAAACATTTCATCCTTATAAATCGAACAACCAATTGTATCAGACTTAAAAGAATAGCGGTCTCGCTTCAAGCAAGAGCCACTAACGATGTTCACACTCAACGCGGGTACATAGTAGCAATTATTCAGAACTTAAACCAATCCCGAAGGGAGACTAAGATGCTTCATGCCGACCGCCAAGACTTCAATTTGACAGCCATTCCCCACGCGCATCGTCACTTCATCCTTGAGCAAGCGTCTCCTATTCCTTAGTCCCTGAATGGAATTAGAAATATGAGCGACAGATCCTGTATCAAGTATCCAGGATGTGTTCCGGCGCTTGTCAAGAGAAGATCAACAATATGTATATCAAATATACCTTCGTCTCTCTTGGCGACCTTGCAAGCCTTCTTGTCCTTTAGGTACGTGGGGCAGTTGCGTTTCCAGTGACCTTCACCCTTGCAGTAGAAGCACTCCACTCCGGGTTTAGGCTTGGGTGCCTTGGGAGGAGCGGCAACTGACTTGCCATCCCTCTTGGGGCCACCTCTCTTTGCCTTCTCCCGCCTGCTTGACTTCTTGAAGTCAGTGGCCTTGTTGACCATGAAGACGGCGTGCTCCTTCTTGATCTCTACCTCGGCGCTCTTCAGCATGGCGAACAACTCAGAAGGGGTTTTGGTCATCCCCTGCATGTTGTAGTTCAGCACAAAGCCTTTGTAGCTAGGGGGAAGCGACTGCAACACCCTATCAACAACAAGTTCATCTGGAATCTGGCATTCCAGAGCATTCAAGCGCTGAACGTAGCCAGACATTTTGACTACGTGCTCACTCACGCTGCCGTGCTCATCCATCTTTGCTGAGAAGAAGGCTTCAGAAGCCTCGTACCCTTCAGCCCTGGCTTGAGGTGCGAAGACCGCCTTGAGGTCGGTGATAATCTCATATGCACCCATCCTCTCAAAGCGTTTCTGCAGCTCAGCCTCCATGGAGTAGAGCATGCCACTCTGGACAAGGTTGTAATCATCAGTCCTGGAGAGATAGACATTCTTCTCGTCCTGACTGGCATCATCTGCTGGTGCGTCACCTAACGCGCCCTCTAGTACATATGCCATCTTGAGGGGAACAAGGAGAATCGTCAGGGTGCGGAACCAGTTGGTGAAGTTTGTCCCATCTGTTTTGAGATTATCTTTCTCTAGGAATGATCCTAAGTTGAACGAGGGTCGAGGTGCTGCCATCTACAAGGTTGATTTACAAGGATACATATTTAGACTTTTGTTCATAATGTGGAGTTTCAATTTAATCTCAAAATTATAGAAAGCTCCCACTTAGATAAACACCTCTCAGTTTAACTAAGTGGTTACACAATCCCAGCCCCCATACCTCCCCCGATCGTCACGGCCATCAGTATGCGAACCAGGTAGGCCTCCAAGCCAATCACATCAGGCATGTGACTCGTGCTCGACCTTTCGGTCTCCTGTGTTCCAGGCCCGCATCTACATACGTAAAGCGTGCCAATCGAACCTTGATGTTAGCTGTTCAGCAAGGCCATATCTGCATATGCCAGGCTTGCCGAACCCAACCTCATGCGAACTCCGTTGAATATGTAGGACAACCCCGGTATGTACGGAGCATCAAGCCATATGGGAGAACCTTCCAGGCGGTGCCCACCAAGGGAGAACACAATGTTGGTATTGTGAGAGATGGTCTTGTTTCGTGCTACCGTCGATATATCTAGCATACTAGCATAAAACAGGAAGTAAAACTGTAAATCATACAACCTATGATCCCCCTTCATGCAAAGCAAAGTTAAACGCCTTTCTACTTTAGCTTGTGCAAGTTTTACGTGGCTGCTAGGGGTTTCGAGAGAGAGAACCGTTTCTATCCTGCGAAAAACATGCCACAACACCATCTCCCATCCGTCTCTATTACACCCATGTCGGGGCCCTTCGTTGCAAACATATTCGCATCACTAATGCAGAGAGACAGACACCCCCAGCCACTTTATATGGTACAACCCATATGTCAAGCGTGGAACCAGTCTCACGTAAACGCGTAAGGTCGGTCGGGGGCCGCTTCATCAAACATTGCCGCAACGCTAAATGAGTACACGTGGGAGGGTAACGAATGAAGATTCGATGCCCACATCCTAGATGTGTTCTACCCGTACAATACATCTACGCATAGCTAGCTCTGATACCATTGTTGGGATACGGGGCAGAAAACACAAATTTTTCATACCTACGGTACCCGAACCCAAGATCTATGCTATGGCGATGTAAAGTAACGGAGGGAATCGTTGTTCATACCTTTGAAGACCGAAAGAGGGAAACATTCTTGCGAACGTGGCTGGCGTAGACTCGGAACTACGACCTCCCTGTCGTGTAGAAGACCACCACCGGCGAGTATGACTCCCGGTAAACCTCCAGCGACGAAGTAGCACCACAAGTGTAGTGCCTCGAAGAGATTATACACGTACGGTACAATCGATGTTCCTCCCGGGCCCCGAACCAGGCGAGCAGCGGAAGAAAGACGGCTACGGATCCCGACTCCAGCAGAACGACGGCCTGCCTTTTGGTGGAGAACTCCAATCCAGGTGCAGACTCCAAACAAGGGGAGTCCACTTCCGGGAGGGAGAAGGAGGAAGAAGGAGATATTGGTGTGTTGGAAAAAGGGGGGGTCTACCCCTCCTTATATAGGCCAAGGGGGGGGGGGGTGCCATCCTCCTCCCCTCCCCATGTGGGACTAAACTCCCAAGGGGGGGGAGTGCGCCGGCCAAGGGGGGTGGTGGGCCCCACCCTTGGCACCAAGCCCAAGGGGGGAGACCCCCTCCTCCCTTAATGGGCCCCATGGGCCCATTTAGCCTTTTCCCCATTTTTTTAAATTTTTAAATATGTTTTAAATATTTAATTCAGATAATTAAATAATAAAACATTATTAAAACAATTAAACTTTATTTTGAACTATTCAAAATGTCCGGAAACCATTCCGTCCTCCTCCGGAACTATTCCGGTGATTCCTCCTATTTCACCGATTGATCCCGTAACTGTCCTATGCATCAATTGCCCTTAAGTGTAACACCCTAACGGTCCGGGAAACAGCAGACATGGTCGAGACTCTTCTCACTGACCAATGACTAGTCAGTTGAACCTGGTTACAATCCTTGACAGCCCCTGCGCTTCCATCGAATGAACTTCGATCGCTTTTGGAAACCGTTAACGATACGACGTAATCCCTTTGTGCTGCGGTACTTTGTTTGTCCGAGGTTTGATCGTCGGTATCCTACATACCGTGTTCACATCTCGTTCACAACAAACAACTTCTCTCGTCCATGATCATTGCATCTCTTGTGACCTAGTCACGTCCTTGCAAGGTGTTGATGCAATATCACCGAGTGGGCCCAGAGTACCTGTCCTGTCACAAGGACTGGCAAATCCCGCTCTGATCTATTAACATACTCATCAACCATCTATTTCGGAATACCCAAAGTGCACCGTTATAGCCAACATATTTCAGTCAGGCGGTAGGATACAAATCAAAGTCTCCTCATAGATGACAATTACTATGATTATTACGGTCTAAGGACTAAGCCATATGTTATAAAGTCATAGCAACACTGAACTATGTGACTCGATCACATTGCAATACTTTAGGTGGGTGTACGTCCATCAGATCATTCCCCTTAACGATATGACCTCATTGTCAATGGACTTAAGTGTCGCCATGATCAAGAAAGTTTGATCAATCAATTGCCCAATGAGATAGTTTACCCGAGTTAAACTACGGACCATGTTTTATACTACACCTGTATTAGTATTTCCAAATAATACAGTTATAGCACAGTATAAAACGTATTATGAACAAAACGGATATGTGACAAATATCTTTATTAATTTGTCTCTAGGGCACATATCCAACATATACAAACTTAAAAATTAAGTCCAAATTTCATAAATATATTCAAAAATTTGAAAAGGGGTAAATAAATGACAAAATGCAAAAGAAAGAAAAACGGACCCAAAAAAACCATAGAGATAATAGAGAGAAAAAGAAAACAAAGAAAGAAAAACTGTTAATACAGGAAGGAGAACAAGTTGCTACAAAATACTCCCTCCGTACACTAATATAAGTTGTTTTAGATCAATAGTTTAATTATCTAAAACATCTTATATTAATTTACAGAGGAGCGTGCGACCACTAGTGAAACGAACAAACAAGACGGTAGACCCGACAAAAAAGAAAATGAAATGGCGCAAAGCGAACGCGATAATGCACGAAAAATAAAGTGCAAACTAATGGAATGACGCAAGACTTATATGTGTTTTAGTAATTCCATAACTAAATCATATCTAAATGTGATTTAGCAGAATAAAAAATGAAATAACAATTGGAAAATGGATAAACTAAGATGCTCACAAGTGTATTGTTAGAAATAAAAATGGCATAAGTGATTGGTATGGTAGATCTTTTTATAGAGAACTGTTCCAATAAATGAATACCAATTAAAATAATAACATGAGGCCTTAAAACGAAAATGATCCAATAACCAACAATAAGGAAAGGATCCCGATATCGTGCGGCGGTTAAGAGGATGACCTGAACAATTTTTGTTATCATGATGTCATGCTGACATCTACGATTTCACATGCATGCAAAAGGTACAAAACATATAATGTCACCAGAAATACTTTGAGTTTTTAAAATATTTTATCTGTTAAATGAAAATTTCAATTGAAAAACCGTTTTCACTATTAAATTTATCGCGAAGAGATCTTCAAAAGTAGATCCCATGTCGATATGTTTCGACAAAAAAAATTAGGGTTCAAATTTTTTCTTGAGGGAAAGCAAAGCTTTAAAAATTAACAATGCCAAACTTAAAAAACTTGTCTTGGCAAAACACATGTTTTCTTGCCATGACAAGAACATAACTTAATTGCCATTAAAAATATTAAATTTGCCATGGACACAAAAAGAAAATAGTTTACTATGGATAGATAGATTTTTTGGGGTCTATAGAGCATATTTTCCATGGACAAAAAACTTAGGAGCCCTGGGATGCGCTTTGCCGACGACGAGCCGTTCCGTCCTCCGCAGGTGCTATCTCCTCCCCTTGCCATCACAGACGTTCGTCAAAAAAATAACGACTAGCGATGCTTGGATCCGGGCACTTGCATGAAAACTATAGAAACAAAAATAAAATCATGAATTGAAAATGTGTTTACAAACTTAAAAAGTAAATCCCAATTTTATAAATATATTCACAAATTTTAAAAGGGGTAAATAAAAGACAAAATGCAAAAGAAAGAAAGAAAAACAGACCCAAAAAAAACCCATAGAGATAATAGAGAGAAAAAGAAAACAGAGAAAGAAAAAACTGTTAATGGAGGAAGGAGAACAAGTTGCTACAAAATACTCCCTCCGTAAACTAATATAAGATGTTTTAGATCACTAGTTTAGTTATCTAAAACATCTTATATTAATTTACAGAGGAAGTATATCACATGGCCCATAAACAATGCGTGCTAGACCACCAGTGAAACGAACAAACAAGATGGTAGACGCGACAAAAAAATAAAATGAAACGGCGCAAAGCTAACACAGACGAGCGGGACATAACGCTCCATCGATAATGCACAAAAATAAAGCGCAAACAAATGGAATGACGCAAGACTTAGACGTGTTTTAGTAATTCCATAACTAAATCATATCTAAATGTGATTTAGCAGAATGAAAAGTGAAATAATGATTGGAAAATGGATAAACTAAGGTGCTCAAAACTGAATTGTTAGAAATAAAAAAGGCACAAGTGATTGCTACGGTAGGTCTCTTTTTTTAGAGAACTCTTTCAATAAATGAATACCAATTAAAACAAGAACATGAGGCCTTAAAACGAAAATGACCCAATAACCAACAATAAGGAAAGGATCCCGATATCATGCCGCGGTTAAGAGGATGACTTGAACAATTTTTGTCATCATGATGTCATGCTGACATTTGCGATTCACATGCATGCAAAAGGTACAAAACATATAATGTCAGCAGAAAATACTTTGAGTTTTAAAAATATTTTATCTGTTAAATGAAAATTTTGATTGAAAAACCATTTTTACTATTAAATTCATCGCGACCAGATCTTCAAAAGTAGATCCTATATCGATATGTTTCGAAAAACAAATTGGGATTAAAAAAAATTCTGGAGGGAAAGCAAAGCTTTAAAAATTAACAATGCGAAACTTAAAAAACTTGTCTTGGCAAAACACATGTTTACTTGCCATGGCAAGAACATACCTTAATTGCCATTAAAAATATTAATTTTTCAATGAGCACAAAAAGAAAATAGTTTACCATTGATAAATATAATTTTCTTGGGTCTATAGAGCATATTTGCCATGGACAAAAAATTTAGGAGCCCCGGGATGCGCTTCGCCGTCGACGAGCCGGTCCGTCCTCCGCAGGTGCTACCTCCTCCCCTTGCCATCACAATTGCTCTCCAAAAAACTAACGACTAGCGATGCCTGCATCCGGGTGCTAGCGTGAAAACTATAGAAACCAAAATAAATTAATGAATTGAAAATGTGTTTACAAACTTAATAGTAAATCCAAATTTCATTAATATATTAAAAAATTTGAAAAAGGGTAAATAAAAGACAAAATGCAAAAAAAACAGACCCAAAAAGAAAAAAACCATAGAAATAATAGAGATAAAAGAAAACAAAGAAAGAAAAAACTGTTAATGGAGGAAGGAGAACAAGTTGCTACAAAATACTCCTCCGTAAACTAATATAAGATGTTTGAGATCACTAGTTTAGTTATCTAAAACATGTTATATTAATTTACAGAGGAAGTATATCACATAGCTCATAAAAAAATGCGTGCTAGACCACCAGCGAAACGAACAAACAAGACGGTAGACCCGACAAAAAAGAAAACGAAATAGCGCAAAGCGAACGCGGACGAGCGGGACATAACCCTCCATCAATAATGCACGAAAGATAAATCGCAAACAAATGGAATGACGCAAGACTTAGATGTGTTTTAGTAATTCCATAACTAAATCATATCTAAATGTGATTTAGCAGAATAAAAAAATGAAATAACGATTGGAAAATGGATAAACTAAGATGCTCACAAGTGTATTGTTAGAAATAAAAAAGGCACAAGTGATTGGTATGGTAGGTATCTTTTTTTAGGGAACAATTTCAATAAATGAATACCAATTAAAATAAGAACATGAGGCCTTAAAACGAAAATGATCCAATAACCAACAATAAGGAAAGGATCCCGATATCATGCGACGGTTAAGAGGATGATCTGAACAATTTTTGTCATCATGATGTCATTCTGACATCTGCGATTTCGCATGCATGCAAAAGATACAAAACATATAATGTCAGCAGAAAATACTTTGAGTTTTAAAAATATTTTATCTGTTAAATGAAAATTTTGATTGAAAAACCATTTTTACTATTAAATTCATCGCGACGAGATCTTCAAAAGTAGATCCCATATCGATATGTTTCGAAAAAAAATTTGGGGTTAAATTTTTTCTGAAGGGAAAGCAAAGTTTTAAAAATTAACAATGCCAAACTTAAAAAACTTGTCTTGGCAAAACACATGTTTATTTTCCCAGGCAAAAACATACCTTAATTGCCATTAAAAATATTAAATTTGTCATGGTGACAAAAATAAAATAGTTTACCATGGATAGATAGATTTTTTTGGGTCTACAGAGCATATTTGCCATGGACAAAAAATTTAGGAGCCCCGGGATGCGCTTCACCGACGACGAGCCGGTCCGTCCTTCGCAGGTGCTACCTTCTCCCCTTGCCATCACAATTGCTCACCGAAGTGTGGATGCATTGCGGCGGCTGGGAGAGAATGGAAAGCAATACGGCAATCCTAACCCCACTTCATCACCGTAGATATTGTGGAAGGGAAGGAATTTTGCATGTGACCTGTATAATTTTTATGGATCGAATGGGGATGACGCATCTGCTCGGACAACAAAATGCATTCGTTCATTAAAAAACTCATATATATACGAACCGGTGGAAAGACGCATATGCTGATATCGCTCTTATAAATCTGTTTAAATAACATATTGCTAAATCTAGCAAAACCGATTAACTATCTTTGGCCGGGAGACTAAGATACCTCTTACATGAACTTGCTATTCACCAAACTATGAATTTGGACAGTACGTATATCTCACTCGATTTTGACCTATAATGTCCCGATCCGATCGACGTATTATCCAGCGGAAAAATAATGGGCGAGAGGTAGCGGTGAATAGGATCCCGTTTCCATCCTAGGCTAAATAGGATCAGGTCTTGTCTCACATACAGGCAGGGTCCTCAGTCACGTGTTTCAACAGAAAAATTAAACCAATCAATCATGTGTAGTACAAAAAATTAAGGAAAATTAAATTTAACATATTGATACTGATGCATGCGGTACATGTAGCCAGTCAAAATCTCAAAGGGAAGCTAGCTAGCTACCTTTTTCAATTCCATGGCCCCTAATTTGAAGATCATCACCCCGCAAAAGAAATGAAGATCATCAAAAAAGAAAATTGAGAGAGAGAGAGAGAAAAAACCCAAAGCTTCATCGAAAAAAAACCAAAGCTGCTATTCCACACATGGTCAGGGAGAGAGATACACAGTTTCCTCTCAAGGCACGTCCTCCCCATGGACCAGTTGGTTTCCTTGGCGCCTTGGCGGCCGCAACACGAACACACAGAGGATCGATCACACGGAGCAATGGACCCCGTTCCGACTCTCTTCTGCTTTGCTTTGCGTTGCATGCATGAATGTTAACACAACTATTTCTTCCGTACTGAATATAGGTGACTCCGTACTGATTCCCTTCTAGTACTTTGCGTTGTATGAAACAGTTGAAAAGAAAACACTATTACAACCTATATTTTAATACAGAAAAAGTAATTGATTCACCATGCATGCACGTACGTCGAGTAGTAGCGTGATTCGGCTTCGGATACCGACACGTACAGAGAAATAATATTATAGGCGAGGCGATTCAGACCAGCGATCCATGGACGGAGTTGATATATATTGTGCACAAACTACTGGGTACAATATACCCGACACGTACAATTTACTAATTATGTAGTGTGGTAGCACTACAGTGGTATGAATGTGTACCGTGGGTTTCTGGCATAGAAGGGTGCATGTGTCGACGTCCTGGCATTTTTTTCTTCTGAATGTTTGGACGTGCATGTCGAGGAAGCCACGTACTAGCTGCTAGTTTCATTTCTGAATGTTTGGATGATTTCCGAATCTTGCTGTTGGAGACCGCAATTGCTTGGGTCGCCCTCTCGCTTTACGTAGTCGCGCTGCGCCGGTACGATGAATCCCACGCAATTGCGCTTTGCCGATCCAGACGTACGCAACCTTCTCCGATCCCTTCCTTCTGTGGCCATTTTGCCAACGGCAACCGCGGATTTGCTAACAGTGGGAATTGGCTGGCCGTCTACTTTTCAAGCTGTATCGAGACGTACGCAACCTCCTCCTCCCATCCCTTCCTTTTGTGGCCATTTGTGCAACGGCAACCGGCGGATTTGCTAACAGTGGGAATTGGTTGCATTGCATTATTCTCTGCATCTCATCCTCTGCTCAGTTACCAAATTTTTATTATGCTGCCTGCCTAAAACTGGCTTGCTAGCCTCACCAAATACAGATCTCTCCGTTAGTAGGACGGTGAGTCTACCATGTACGCAAGCCAAAAAGTCAAGCAAGTAGGGGAATTCCTAAAGTATCCTGATTCCTGAGTTCAGAAACCATGCTCGTGTAGATTAAGATTTTCAACATGAGGCGTGAGAGCCTTCCCCGCCCGCTCGACACTCCGGCTGCCGCGTCCATCCCTCCCGACGGCCACCTTCCTGTCCGATGGCATAACCTCCCCGCCGTAGCCGAAAGGATTTCTCTGACGAGAAGAGCGACACGGGTGGGATCTCACGCTCGGCGAGGTCGTACTGCACGCGGATGTTGACAAGCATATGTTTCAATACCATCGGGTGGTTCATCTTGCAAGGTGGAGGACATGCTTAATTAGTTCCACGGAACACTCGTTTTCTGACGATGGAAGTGATACGGCTCAAATAGCTTTGAAACAATTTTATGGAGTGGCTCTGATCTTTCACTTGCACGAACAGCAACAATTATATGCACGGGATAATTTTTAGAAGATCTAATAGTGGCAAGGTGCAACAGAAAGACTAAAGATATGTATTGATGTAGATGCGTACGAGTAAAAGAACTAGTAGTAGCTAGACTAGATGGTTCGATTATGCTAATTGATTGATCAACGTCGCCGGCTGAGTAATTAGCAGGTGGAGACTATGAAAGCAGTAGATGAAGAAAAAAAAGGGATTGAATCGACCCTTGAAGATCAAGGACCGAACTAAACTTCATGATATTAAATAGGAAAAAGATCCGACATAAAGTTTGTGTGCAGATAGAGATAGCTACAACCCTCCAGAGATGGATGAGCTTTTATTAATGGAAGAAATCATATGGAGACAGATATCGTATTTGGACAAAATAAAATGAGGGGATAGAAACACATAATTTTTTCGCAGAAAGGCTTCTTGGAGAGCTAAGAAGAACAATATCACTGCCCTCAAAAGGAGTGATGGGTCGCTTGCAGATGATATGAAGGAAATCAAAGGTATAACAAACTCATTTTTTAAGAATCTTTATTCGTGTGATGAATTGGTTAATCCTTCTTGGATTCTTCTTCTTGTGCAACCTTTGGTGAATGCGGAGATGAATGAGGATCTTTGTAAGCCTTTCTCTGATGAAGAGATTAGTGACACTCTGTTTCAAATTGGTCCTATGAAGGCTCCAGGGCCAGATGAGTTTTCTACTCGATTTTTTCCATAAGAATTGAGGTTTTCTTAAAGATGGTATTATCAGGGTGGTTCGACAATTCTTTTTTATCTGGAAGTATGCCAAAAGGGATTAATAATACAATAATTGTGCTCATTCCTAAAGTGAAGAATTCTTAATCGATTAAAGACTTAATTAGTCTTTGCAATGTTATATATAAAATTATTTCCAAGTGTCTTGTCAATAGACTCAAACCCCTTTTGGATGGTATGATCTCTCCTACCCAAAGTGCTTTCATTACTGGAAGAATAATCTTTGATAATGCTTTCATAGCTTTTAAATGTATGCATTCATTGAGTACGTTGAAAGATACTAGGGGTAAATATTGTGCATACAAATTTGACCTGGCTAACGCCTATGACCGTGTGGATTGGAGTTTATTTTGGAGAGAATGCTTCTTGCATATGGTTTTGCTTCGGGATCGGTGTCGTGGGAAAAACACGCCAGATGTCCTCATAGGAGAACTTAAGAGGGGCCTTTTCTACGAGTGGAACGAGGAGGAAGAGTCGATCGGAGAGGATTTGATCAACGATGAGTCGGTACAAGAGAGTCACAGGGATTTACCCAGATTCGGCCCCTCGATGAGGTAAAGACCTACTTCCTACCTTTCTTGTATTATATCTCGAGATCTCGATTACAAGGGCGCTAGAAGTCGCCGGTGTCTCAAGAACTATTATAAGGTGATTCGTCCTCAGGACGTCCCAGAACCCCGGCTTATATACACACCGGGTCCTAGGGTTTTACAGCGAGTCCGTAAAATGATATGGAGTCCTATTCTATCTCTTCGGTGGCTATCTTGTCCTCCAAGATGGTTCGACTCCGTTCCTTGTACGTCGGTCTTCGTCTTGTAAGTTGGCCGATTCACAAGCCGGACCTTCTTCTGGACCTTCTCTTCAATGAGCCGGCACATAAGCCGACTCCCTTCATCTTGTATATTAAGGCCTTTTTATCACTCCTGCGGGGCTCTGAATTATCCACCCGACAGTAGCCCCCAAGATTGATGCGAAGCCGGCTCCATGGCAATATTCAAGAAAATTTCCTTTAGCTCGTCGATTCCTCTTTCTTTCCCTTCGAAGACTCGTCAATCTCTTCCTCTTGAATGGGTTCAATGCAGAAGAAGTATCGTCCAGTGACTTAAATAGACGTGTGAACACAATCTTCATTCTCACAGTTATCGAAGCGTCGTCGTTAAGTCGCATCGTATCGGGAACCGACGAGCCTAGGAGTTAATGCCTGGCGCGGGAATCTTTTACCTCCGCCGCTGATGATTTTACTGCTATACCCCTAACCTTGGCTATTTAAACCTTGGTGGGGGCACGATTGATCCACATATATTCTTTCTTCTTCATCTCCCTCTTCACTCTTCCCCACACCTGTTTCCATGGCCCCCAAGCTCTGCCTCCGCGAACCTGAAGTGACGGACCCTAGCACGAGCCAGGGTGCCAAGGGCCGAGGCCGCCGTGGTCGTTGTCGGGGAGGCCATGTTGGGCGTGGCCGCGGTGGTCGTGGAGTGTAACAGCCCAGAAATTGCATCCTAATTAAAAAAATTGTTTGTTGCTTTATTTTCTTGATTGCTAGAATTGTTTGTTGTATTTTCTTCGCCAATTGATTAATTGGTGAATTATTTCCCCCTCCTTCTCGTACCAGTATGCTTGACCAAGCCTTTCCACCATGGCACACGACCTTTTGCGACACCGGGTTTCACCCGAGTACCGTCAAAACTTCCGGCACAAGACCTCCATCGCCGGCGACCTCCCATGCCAGATCCGGCAGTCGCCGACCTGTCCCCATCTTCCCTAGCGCCGCCTCGGCTTCCTCCTCGCCACGACCTCGCCGGAGCTCGCCAGACGGTCGCCGCCGCCTGCAGTCCCGATCGGGACGAGACAAGGCGTCATCACCGCTCACTCCCATGTGGCCCCAGCGTCGCGCGGACCAACACCCGCAGGCCAGCCTCCCCATCCCTGGCCCAGCACTGCGCGCTCCTAACGACGCTATCAACCGCCCACGTTCACGCCCTGCTATCCTTCGCCACCCCGCGACCTGGGCCAGGCCCACTATGGTGAGCAGTGAGCACCCCCCTTTTTATTTATTTGTTCTGCGCTGCGAGTTGGGCCGACCCGTGCGTATTTCTCTCCTAGTTCGATGGTTAGTTAAGCAACGCCCCCTGTTAGGCCCGTTGGTCTCTGTTTCGGCCCAGTCAACGTCTAGCTATTTTTTATCCATTAATTAAATTATAGAAACACATAGGATTTTGCGATGGCAATATCTTTTTAACGGTAGCTCGGATCACGACGTGTTCTACATGAAAATTGCGTAGTTTTCTGTGTAGATTAATAAAATGTTGCCCTTTCCCCTGTTTGAACTTGTCTACATATTGTTTACCTGCTATTTACATTGCTTGCCACCGTAAATGTAATAGGCCGTAACTTTTTAACCATTGCTCCGATAAAAATGTTCTTTATATGTAACTTGACTAGAATTTCATGTAGATTATGATTGTGCTATTGTTTCCTGTTGATAACAATTATAAAATATGGTTTAGGGAAGAACAGTACCAAATACTTAAATTGTTGTGGGGTATTTAGTGATATGCCATGTTTAGGATTTTGCCTCACTTAACTTGACTAGCATAGATAGTTTATGTTATGCTTCACCTCTTGCCATGATTGCGTGATATGCCATGCTTGTGTGAGATGCCATGTTAACAACCTTTGCTCATGTTGTGTAGCTAAACAACTTGAACCATTGCTAAATGTGCAGTATCGTCGTGTGTGACAGACACTCCACTTAACCTGTTAGTCACCGCTCTCGACGATAGATGCGAAATCGTAGTGTCCTGTCTTGTGTTACCTTATTGATCTTGCTTTCTTGTGATTGCTTCTTAGTAATAGATGCATGTTCGTCGATTGTCTTTCCAGTGTTTCCTTCTTGTGTGCTCCCGCTGTTACCTAATTCGGAGACGTTGCGAGGTTGCGATCGACTACACCTTGGAAACCCAACTTATCAACAGGCAAGGACTATACATTACCTATGATCCATTCTATTATAACCAGCAGTTTGCATGCTAGTCTAGGTTAGGTTCAATGTTTGATCCTACCACATGTTTACAACCTCTCTTATACCGATACAACCATGTCCCCTCCCAGCAAACCATGTACTTCTATGTTACTATTTCTCGTTGCTCAGTATGCATGCTTAGGATGCTACGAATGTTACCCTGTTACTCCTTGGATTGGGCTTTCACATTATTATATTGTTTTGGATGATATGATTATTATAATGTTAACTATATTCCACGAAGGATGGAAGGTCTAGGCTATCCCGCCTCGATGCTTTTCTCCATTAGAGTTACCTAGGATCCGAGTTCTGGGTATTGGTTCTAAGTCTGAGCGTGCCTAACCGCGTGTGGGATTTTATGGGGTCCCCTTTTCTTACCTACCTAGCTTCAAACATTTCTAGTGGTGGCCCAAGCTGATTTACCATTTCCAAATCGTGTGTGTCTGTCGGGTCGCTCCTAGCAGATGTTCTTTAAACAACCCGGGCCAGCTGAGACATGGTTTCTCTTGTTGGTCCACCCCAGGGAGCTAGGGGGCTGCCCACATGGTTTGGGTAGCTAATCCGACCTCATCCAGACGTAGAGACCAATTCGAGAGTGCGGCCGGCTTTTGAGTTGGATGTCGACTCACCGGGGGCCACCCGGATTTTTTCGTTGTTAGTTAGAGGGATTATGACGTTCGGATCTCTCGGAACAACTCTTCAATGAGTGTCTTTAACGAGCCCGACTGTGAGAGCTTGGCGTGCGTGCGGAGCCTTGTAATGGGCAGTCGATACACCCCTGCAGGGTTAAATATTTTCGAGAAGCCGTGTCCACGGTTATGGACGACTTGGAACCTACGTCTTGTTCATAGATAACATCAACTGAATCATAATTAAAACTTGATCAATGTGTGTGTGCCTTGACTTCTCCTTCTTCATCGGGTGATGAAGGGGAGGACAAGGATAGGACAGGTGTTATGTTTGCGTAAGTAACTGATAGAAGACTTGTTGGAGGCGATTCCTATCGAATGCTTGGCTTCTTATCTTACTCTCTAGATCGTTAGCCACTTCCTAAATGGTAGTGCGACAGCAACCTCACCACTATCTCTTCCTTACCGTATTCTACTAGTTATCCTAGAATGACGAGTGATGAGGTCCTTGCTGGTTAGTTGACCACTATAGTTGGATGTTGAGTACTTCTGTACTCATGATACTACCCCCAAACTCTTTTTAGGGTTCTCGGTCCATAACAGGTATGGTGATCGATGTTCACGTGTAGACTCGACGAAGACTAGTTAGGCGGATCCCGACGGAGAGCCTGGACCCGTGTGGTTATGGGGATCGATGATTTTATGTTTGCCACTAGGCATTTGATTGTAGTCTGTACTCAGACATATATATTCCACTCTTGTATTGTATTAAGGTAGTTGTATGCCGATTGTATGATATGTTGTATTGTTGTAGCTGTAATGTTGTGATATGATGTTGAAATCCGAGACATATGGCTTCGTCATATGTCGCGGTGGGTCCGATATGTGCTTCATCCTCGAGTTTGGACGGAAACGTCCAGATCTGAAACAGTACCGCATATCGGGTCTTACATGAAGGTACTATGGCTACCATTCGCGATCCGGCCGCTCATGAAGGAGTCTTCAACCACGATTTCGTGGTAAATATTCGCTCCCGCATCCGCAACCGCATCGAGCTCCCTTTCTCCTTCGACATTTCCATGTCAGACCTTGAGCCCCAGGTTTGGTTTTGCGCATCGATGGATGTCCTTATGTGCCTATTTGGGTGGAGACAAACTTTGAAGAGGGGGGGGGGGTGATAGCTTCTCGCCCCTCGTTGGTTGCCCCAAGTGGAAGGTTGAGATGTAGCTAACAGTAAATTTCCCTTGGCAAAGATGCCAAGGTTTGAGTCGGCCAGTTGAACTCCAAATTATTCGAGTAGGTGGCAACGAAACAATGGCGCCGTTTACAACCAAGGTTGCTTACTTGACCTGGATCTGCACACAGCAACAAATAACTTTGCTCCCAACGAGTTCAGAGAGGTTGTCAATCTCTCCAGCCTTGTCGTTTACAAAGGATCAAACACACGGTGGAAAATAGTAGTGGTGATTGCAACTGAAAGGAAACAAAGCGGTAAATAGTCGAGGTGTAAACAATGGTGGAAATATGGACCGGGGTCCCATAATATTCACTAGTGATTTCTCTCTCCCCAAAAATGATAAAACAGCTAAGTTGGGTGAACAAATTACAGTTGGGCAATTGACAGAATTATAAACGCACCGCAATGCTAATTATGCTGCAAGAAAGTTAGAGGCTCAAAAGTATGGGCAGTACGCCAAAACAAGTAGACCATTTATCTATCAACATCTAATTACTTATCATCCACCTTGAGATAACTATCCAGAACATCTCACTGGTCTTAAGTTGCGAGCCCCACCCAAAGTGTAAACCCAAAGCAACAAACAACTGCATTAACAAACTTTGTGTAAGGTAAACAATCCTTTCAACCGCGGCTAAAAACACCGTTGTTTTCTCCCTGGTGGCAACAACACATCCCCTAGTCTCATCTTTCTGTCACTCAAGCTAGACATCGGGGGGCATGAACCCACAATCAAGCATAAACGCTCCCTCTTGGAGTTACTATCTACTACTTGGCGAAAGCAATAAGAAGCAATGGAGAACATGCAAGAATTACCGAAGAACAAAATATAAAAGGAGAACCAAATATATAACTCATCACAAACTGAACATAATCTCATAATCCATCGGATCCCAGCAAACAGAGCATAGCAACATCAGGAAATGACATAGATGACTTGATCATGTAGGGAAGCTCACAATGGATAAGAATTGAATCACAAGATTGGAGAGAATACATCACATAGCTACCGTTCATAGACCCATGGTCCAAGGGGGACTACTCACTGCACATTCGGGAAGCGCTCATGGTGGTGGACAAGCTCCCGGAGGTCAATCCTCAATCTGGCAGGGTGCCGGGAAGAGGTCTTCTGGTGCTCCCGATCTTGGTAGCGCGGTGGCGACGGGACAGAGGTGAAAATCCCGATGCGGGCCTCCCGATGGGTTTTGGAAGGGGGTGTAAATATAAGCCAAAAGGGGGCACCGGGGGTGGCCCCTCCACCCAGGCGCCCTGCTGGCGCAACCTAGGGTGGGGCCGCGCCCCCTGGCCGCCCGGTAGGGGGGGTGGACCCCCTCTGACTCTCCTTCGGTCTTCGTGAAGCTTCCGTTACTCTGATTTTTTTATATTTTTATTGGAATTTTATGGCCACTGTAAATATGGCTTAAAACCTGCAATTCACATACATCAGCAGACAGAAACTGGCACTGGGTGCACTAAGTTAGTAGGTTAGCCGAAATATGTGTAAATGGTATACGTTTGGGATGTATCAACATCCCTAAGCTTAATTACTGCTCGTCCTCGAGTAGGTAAATTATAACACAGGTAATTTCGGTGGTGGCATGCTAACACACTTATAAGAACTTCAAATTAAAGCAAGTAGGATATGTAATTCAAGTCAAGATAATAACAAGCAAGAGTCTATATCTAGTATTGAAACTAGCAAAGTAAGAACATAAAGGTGCAAGAGCTCTCGCTGTCCGTGACTCAAATGTCTCCAAATGGTGTTTGCATACAAGTGGGAGATGGGTTTAGAGCATAAAAATACTATATAGTTTAATTCAGAACTCAATCTACTTAAACTTCACACTTGGTCTCCTTCGGAATCTTATTTTGACTCGTCCCTAGACCACTAGTCAGGAACAAGTCAAATTGATCCTCTCCCTTTCGACTTTGAGCACTTAGGAAGTCAAATAGTAAACTGATGGGGAAGGAAGAAAAAAGGCGTGAAAGGCTCACATATATGAGGACAATCATAGGCGATAGAAAGCCAAATGATATATATGATGGGAGGAGTAGGGATTTCCATGCAACGGATGCACATATGAGCTAAGGTAAGCTCTCCAATGGAACTAGTGGGGGTGCATCCAACTTTCTTGCTCGTGAAGACCTAGAGCTCTTTTGAGGAGGCTCATCCTTGGAATATGCAAGCCAATTTCTATAGTGTAAGGATCCCCACATAGTTATGCATGAATGATATGAATATCTCTATGGAGTACATATATGACTATGGAGTACGAGTGTGGATCTATCAAAAGGGATAGTAGTGTTGCCCCCTTCTCTCTTTTTGTTTCTTTTTTCTCTTTTTTGTATTTTGTGGCCTCATTGGCTCTTTCCATTTATCTCTCATCTGTCCTCTTTGGGATCTTTTAATTTGTCCTCTTTTGGGATCTTTTATTTTGTCCTCTTTAAGATCTTTTACTCACTTAAGGGCAACACTCTATATTTTACAAGAATATAAAGAAGATATTCACACTTTACTATAAGTACTCAACATAAAGAAAACTTAAAACTATCATGATGTATGCAAATGTATGCCTCTGCCAGTGTAGCAGGATATGAAATGATACTAGCGCATCATGTAGAATTAATTAGGGCAAGGCCCAACTAGCATGCGGCTCCTCGATCAAGAAAAAGCATGTATGACATGAAGATCAAGTCATGAGATGATGGATATTGCATGTCAATGTATCTCGAAAAGGATATGGAAATACCTTGATAGGTAGGTATGGTGGCTGTGTTGAGGAAGATATAAGGAGGTTTATGATGACAGAGCGTATCATGCCAAGGGTTTGGATGCACTGGCAAAGTTTGCACCAACTCTCAAGATGAGAAAAGGACAATGCACGATACCGAAGAGGCTAGCAAAATATGGAAGGTGGAAGTGCCAACAATCGAATACTCTCATTAGTCCAAAGAACTCATGCACTTATTACCGGTAACTCTCTATCTAATCAGGAGTTTCACAAAGAGACAAGTACCCCGAGGAGGAGTGTAAGGGATTTTGGTTATCCTTGCGCATCCTCGACCCATGGTATGTGAGGGTACTCTATATATTCCAACCCCTCTAGAGGTTAGCGATCCATCTAGTAGCTAGAGTTATCAACTATTTTTTTTAGTTTTTTGAAAATAAACACGGATTTCCCAAAATATGACACCTATCACTAATCGGCTCAAGATCTTGGCACCAAAAGTCCAAACATTACTCAAATCAATACCTCAAAACTATTGCAAGTTACTACTACACTTGTAATAGCAACCTCAATTACCTACTCATGCAGGACACACAACTCAGTGCAACAGACCAACTCTCTAAACAAGATAAGAATGATAACTCAAGAGAGTTCCAAAAGCAACCTAAATAAAAGCTCTTAAAAAGATAAGCATGAAAACAAGAGCTAAGCATGACGGCAACTACGAAAATATAAAGAACACACACAAAGAAAGACAAGCATGCAGGCCTATGTTGTGTTATAGGGTGGAGTGGAGGGTGTTTCTCTCCCAAACAATGAAGGGTAGGGTCCAACTTTTTATGAACAGCAAGCAAACTAAAACAAACTAAAAAGTAAAGAGAGAGACGCTCCAAGCATAGCACATAACAAATGAAGAGATAAAAATATAGCATGGAGAAGGATGAACTGATGATTGTTGATGGAGAAGGGGATGCACGGGGGCATCCCGAAGCTTAGGCGCTTGAGTCTCCTTGAATATTTCTTGGTGGTTCATGGGGGCATCCCCAATCTTGAGCGTATGACACTCCCGGATCTTCTTTCATCATATTGTTTCGCATACTTGAAAACTCCCTTCGTACGAAACTCATCATAAGCTGATTAGAGTGGTTAGTACCCTTAAATAAATAATTTACCTCTACTGGAAATAAAGATTTTCAGGAAGAGATACTATTTCTCAAGATTGCCAAAAAGTTTTTTGCAAAGAAAAATCAAGCTGTGAAAAACAAACCAGCAGGTAGTAAATAATTTTTTTGGGGCACTTCTGCAACTCAAATCGAAAGCTCAGAGCAAACGCCAAAAAGGCAATTATATAGAGCATACTGTAAAAAAATCAGATAAAAAAGATGATCTGGTGATTTTTGGTAGATTTTTCCGTCAAGCAGACATAATCTGTTTCTGGACAACATGTCACAAATTTTAAACTTTCTTGCAACCGGAGGCTAAAACTTGGCACAAAGCTTGAAAATAAAGATACACTGATGTTGCTACAGTATTAACAAGCATCAAGACCACTAAAACTGAAAGTAAAAACATTTTGGGTTGCCTCCGAATAAGCGCTTTCTTTTATGCCTTTGAGCTAGGCATGAAGATTATAAAAGGTGCTCTCATAAGAATAAGAATTTGAAGCAAAAGAGAGCATCAAGAAGCAAATATGAAACACATTTAATCCTAACCCACTTCCTATGCATAGGCGTCTTATAAGAAAATAAATCAAAGAAGCACAAAGTGACAAGCATAAGAAGGTAGAACAAGTACAACTTCAAAACTTTCAAAAAGAGAGGTGTTTTAGTAACATGGTAGTTTCTACCAAACTTTGCTCTCTCAAAATAATTTTCAGTAGTATCATGAACAATATTAAGAATATAACTATCACATAAAGCATGTTGTTCATGACATACAAGCACACATGTATATTTTTCAACACGATCTTTAGGAACATATGATAAATGCAACCCATCACTTTGAGCCTTAATAATAGCAAAATTATCCGGAATATGAGTTGGAGATTTCAAAAGGATAATAGGAAAATCAAGTGTGGGCAAAATTATAACAATTTCATGCTTAATATAAGGAACTATAGCAAGTTCATGTTTTTAAGCTCATCCATAGTGGCATCTTGGCCATCAACAAAGCAATTATCAAGTTTATCAGAAAGGGATGTATCAAGTGAGTCCTCGGAATCATAAGATTCCTCATCATAGCAATTATTGGCTTCTTCTTGGGCAGCAAATATTTTATTTTTAAAATCCTCAATATAATCATTGCAAACATAATTCTCAAAGCAATATTGAAGCACTACAAAATTTCCAGACTTGTGAATAGTATCATAATACTTTTCAATCAAAGAAGCAATCTCATAAGCACCTTGAAGGCAAAAAACTCTTTAATCTTTTCAACATCAAAGTAATCATAAACACCTTTAGCATAAGAAGATAGGATCTCGTTTTAATTAAACTAACATTGGAAAGGATGGTGTTTACGATCTATATTAGAACAACAAGTAAAATCATAAATGTGGCATAAACACTCAACATAGCAATAAGAAACTTGTATTTGATCCCATAAGTGTTTCCCTTTCTGAGATAGGCGGTGCCGCGTATAATGAGCATGCTCATCCAATGATTTTCCCTCAACCACGTCGGTTGGATTTTTTGCGCGAGCAAAAAAAGACCGGAGGCGATCCTAGTGAAATTTTTCCATCCTACCATATTTGGGTGGTTCCACACCCATGGTGAAGATAGCATTAGCAGGCACATAGACAAATCAAACCAACTAAAACAAGAAAGCAAACTAGAACAAGGTAATTTTTTTTGGTATTTTTGACATAAGACTCAAAGGCAAAAACTGAAAAGTAAATTAACAAGACTAAAAAGCAAAGGTAAAAGATAGTGTGCAACTCCCCTATCTTGAAGATTGGAGTCCCCGGCAACAGTGCCAGAAATTTTCTTGATGGCACCAAAGTAGTGCTCCTCATTGGTTACCCCAGGTGGAAGGTTTGGATGTAGCCTAGCAGCAAATTTCCCTCGATGAAGATACCAAGGTTTAATCGACCAGTAGGACTCCAAAGATCGACAAGAAGGTGGTAAAACGAGCAAGGCGCCATTTGAGATAAGTTACTCACTTGACCTGGACCTGCACACAAACGCAAATAAATTTTCTCCCAACGAGTCAGAGAGGTTGTCAATATCTCCGGTCTTGTTGTTTACAAAGGATCAAACACACGGTGGAAATAGAGATGGTGATTGCAACTGAAAGGAAATAAAGAAGTAACAAAGTTGAGGTGTAAACAATGGTGGAAATATGGACCGGGGTCCCATGATGTTCACTAGTGATGTCTCTCTCCCAAAAGACGATAAAACAACTAAGCTGGGTGAACAAATTATAGCTAGGAAATTGACAGAATTATAAACGCATCGCAATGCTAATTATGCTGCAAGAAAGTTAGAGGCTCAAAAGTATGGGCAGTACGCCAAAACAAGTAGACCTTTTATCCATCAACATCTACTTACTAATCATCCACCTTGAGATATCTGTCCAGAACATCTCGCTGGTATTAAGTTGCGAGCCCCACCCAAAGTGTAAACCCAAAGCAACAGACAACTGCATTAAAAAGCACTTTGCGCAAAGTAAACAATCCTTGTAACCGAAATTACAAGCACCGTTGTTTTCCCCCTGGTGGCAACAACACATCCCCTAGTCTCATGTTTCTGTCACTCAAGCGTGTCATCGAGGGGCATGAACCCACAATCGAGCAAAACGTTCCCTCTTGGAGTTACTACCTACTACTTTGCCAAAGCAATAAACATAAACGGAGAACATGCAAGAATTACTCAAGAACAAAATATAAAAGGAGGACCAAATATATAACTCATCACAAACTGAACATAATCTCATAATCCATTGGATCCCAGCAAACACAGCATAGCAACAACATGAAAATGACATAGATGCCTTGATCATGTAGGGCAGCTCACAAGGGCAGAGAATTGAAGCACAAGATTGGAGAGAAGACATCACATAGCTACTGGTCATGGACCCATGGTCCAAGGGGGACTACTCACGATACCTCAGGGAAGCGCTCATGGTGGTGGAGAAGACCCCGAAGGTCAATCCTCCCTCCGACAGGGTGCCGGGAAGAGGTATTCTGGTGCTCCCGATCTTGGAAGCGCGGCGGTGACGAAACATAGGTCAAAATCGCGATGCGGGGTCCCTCCCGAGGGTTTTTGGAACATGGTGTAAATATAGGACGAAAGGGGGCACAAGGGGGTGGCCCCTCCCCCCAGGCGGCCTCCTGGCGCCGCCAGGAGTGGAGTCGCGCACCCTGGCCGCCTGGGAGGGGGGGTGCCCCCCTCCGGCCCTCCTTCGGTCTTCTGGAAGCTTCTGTTGCGCTAATTATATATATATTTTTTCTTGGAATTTTTTGGGCTTTGTAAATATGGGTAAAAACCTGCAATTCATAGACATCAGCAGACAGAAACTGGCAGTGGGTGCACTGAGTTAGTAGGTTAGTCCAAATATGTGTAAAAATGTATGAAAGTGTAGCAAAACACGTAGCAATGTCACCCAAATGAGCATGGAACAAGTAGAAATTATAGATACGTTTGGGACGTATCAGCCTCCAAGCGCAGAGGTTTGTAGGACAATAGTAATTACCCTCAAGTGGATGATCTAAGGTTTATCGAACTCATGGAAGTAGATTTTGAAGATGTTCTCTCTCAAGCAATCCTGCAATTAAGAAACGAGAAGTCTCTTGTGTCCCCAGCACACCTAATACAACTAGGAGTTGTATAGGTGCACTAGTTCGGCGAAGATATGGTAACATATGGGTGATATGTGTGGCAAAGCAAGGTAATATAAATCTGTAATTAAAATGACAGCAAGGTAGAAAGTAGTAAACGTGAGCACAAACAATATTGCAATGGTGGAAACAAGGCCTAGGCTTCATACTTTCACTAGTGGCAACACCCAACAACATTAACATAGTCTAATCACATGATATTTCTACTAAAGCATGCAATGGAGATGTACTCGGAGGTCATTCCTTTGTGATCAAGAGAGGACATGAATTATGTAGGGCTACAAAATCACACCTCAGAGTTCGTAGTTCTCATCTATGGATTTCCCAATGTCACCGCGGCCATCCAAAGAGAGTACCACAATCACCACAACATATCTCAAGGATAGTCAAAGACAAACACCAAGCGACTGATACGTCTCAAACGTATCTACTTTTCCAAACACTTTTGTTATTGTTTTGCCCTCATCCTTGCATGATTTGAACTAAACTAACCAGGACTGACGCTGTTTTCAGCAGAGCTGTCTGTATGGTTTTATTGTGTGCAGGAAAATGGATTTTTAGGTACCTCAGAAAATTCCAGGAAAATTAACAAAAAATCCATGCACCCGAAGCTTCCACGAGCCAGAAGTGGGGCCAAAGGGGGACCAGAGGCCCCCCAGGCGCCCTGCTGGCGCGGCCCTGATGGCTTCTCGCCCCTCGTTGGTTACCCCAAGGGGAAGGTTTGAGATGCAGTGCAGCAGCAAGTTTCCCTCGGTGAAGATACCAAGGTTTGTCTCTAGTAGGACTCCAGAGATGATAAGTAGGTGTCAGCGGCGCAACTGACGCGGACCTGCACACAGACACAAATAACTTTGTTCCCAACGAAGTTCAGAGAGGTTGTCAATCTCTCCGGTCTTGTTGTTCACAAAGGATCAAACACAAAGGGATAATGATAGCAACTGAAAGTAAAAGCAGAAAAATAAATGAGCGTCGAAACAGTAATGAGGATATGGACCGGGATACGTGATGTTCACTAGTGATGTCTCTCTCCCAAAAGACGATAAAACTGCTATGCGAGGTAAACAAATTACAGAAGGGCAATTGACAGGATTATGAATGCACCGCAATGCTAACTATGCTAGAAAAGAAAGGAAGAGGCTCAAAAGCACGGGAAGTACGCCAAAATAAGTAGACCGAAATCCAACTGCATCTACTACTAATCATCCACCTTGAGATATCTATCCAGAACATCTCGTTGGTATTAAGTTGCGAGCCCCACCCAAAGTGTAAAACCAAAGCAACAGACAACTACATTAAAAAGCACTTTACGTAAAGTAAACAATCCTTGCAACCGCGGTTACAAGCACCGTTGTTTTCCCCCTTGTGGCAACAACACATCCCCTAGACTCATGTTTCTGTCACTCAAGCGTGTCATCGGGGGCATGAACCCACAATCGAGCAAAACGTTCCCTCTTGGAGTTACTACCTACTACTTGGCCAAAGCAATAAACAGCAACGGAGAACATGCAAGAATTACTTAGGAACAAAAATATAAGAGATAAAAACCAAATATATTACTCAATCACAATCTGAACATAATCTCATAATCCATCAGATCCCATCAAATTCAACATAGCAACAGCAGAAATATTACAAAAGTGCCTCGATCATGTAGGGCAGCTCATGAGGTCTAAACCATGAAGAACAAAGAGGGGAGGAGAACATCACATAGCTACTGATCACAGACCCATGGTCCAAGGAAAACTACTCACGAGACATCCGGGAAGCATCCATGGTGGAGAGGAGACTCCCGGAGGTCGGCCCTCCCTCCGGCAGGGTGCCGGGAAGAGGTCTTCTGGTGCTCCCGGTCTCGGAAGCGCGGTGGCGGCGGAACAGAGGCGAGATCGCAAAAAAGGGTTCTGTCCTCGTGGGTTTCCCGTGACGGAGAATATATAGGCGAAGGGGGGGGAGCCAGAGGTGGACCAGGGGCCCCAGGCGCCCCCCTGGCGCGGCCCAGGGGGTGGCCGCGCTAGGTGGCCGCCTGGGCCACCCCTGGCTCCCCTCTGGCCCCACTCGGGCTCTTCGGAAGCTTCCTGTACGCTGATTTTTCCTATATTTTTCCCGGAATTTCTCTGGCACTTTTTATATGGGGGAAAACTGAAATAGAAAAACAACAGAAAACAGGAACTGGCACTGGGGTGCCTGAGTTAATAGGTTAGTCCAAATATGATCAAAAGTGTATGAAAGTGTATCTAGATCATAGCAATATCACACCAAACATGCATGGAGCAAGCAGAAATTATAGATATGTTTCGGACGTATCAACATCCCCAAGCTTAATTCCTGCTCGTCCTCGAGTAGGTAAATGATAACGGCATAATTTCTGTGGTGACTTGCTAGCAACCATATAAGAACTTTGAAAACTAAAGCAATCAAGGTTAGAAATTCAATTCAAGTCATAACATGCAAGAGTCTATATTAGCATTGAAACTAGTAACAAAAGAACATTAGGTGCAAGAGCTCTCACTGTCCGTGACTCGAATGTCTCCAAATGGTGTTTGCGTGCAAGAAGGGGGATAGGGAATACGAGAAAAACATTTATTTGTTGAGAACTCAATCTACTAAAGTTTCACACTTGGTCTTTTTCTGGAATCTTATCTTGACTCGTCCCCAGACCACTAGCCAGGTAGAAGTCAATTTGATCCACTCCTTTTTCAATATTTTGTGCACTCGTGCAATGGATGATCGTAAGCACGAGAGTTGACACTTAGGATGGCAAAGAGAGGAGTACGGAGGAGGAAGACCAAAAGGAGGAGAAAGGCTCACATCAATGAGGATATCATAGGCAAGAGATGCCAAATGATAGATATGATGTGAGGAGTAGGGATTGCCATGCAACGGATGCACATATGAGCTAGGAAGCTCTCCAAAGGAACTAGTGGGGGTGCATCTAACTTGCTCGCTCATGAAGACCTAAAGCTCTTTTGAGGAGGCTCATCCTTGGAATTTGCAAGCCAAGTTCTATAGTGTGAAGGTCCCCACATAGCAATATGCATAATGATCATCTCTATGGAGTACAAGGATATAAACGGAGTACTAGTGTGGATCTCTCAAAAGGATAGTAGTGTTGCCCCTTTCTCTCTTTTTATTTGTTTTTCTCTTTTTTCCATTTTTTTGTATTTTTTGTGGCCTCAATGGCTCTTTCTATTTTACTCTCATTTGTCCTCTTTAGGATATTTTATTGTGTCCACTTTGGGATCTTTTCCTCACTCAAGGGCAACACTCTATTTTACAAGAAGGTAAAGGAGATCTTTCACACTTTACAAGGTACTCAAAATCATAAAGAAGATGTAACTATCATGATGTATGCAATGTATGTCGCTGCCAGTGTAGCAGGAACATGTATGACATGAAGATCAAGTCATGAAGAGGTGGATGTTGCATGGCAATATAACTCGGAAAGGCTATGGAAATGCCTTGATAGGTAGGTATGGTGGCTGTTTTGAGGAAAGATATAAGGAGGTTTATGATGACAGAGCGTATCATGCCAAGGGTTTGGATGTACCGACGAAGGTGGACGGCAACTCTCGGAGTGAGAAGAAGGCAATGCACGGCACGGGAGAGGCTAGAAAAATATGGGAAGGTGGAAGTGTCAACTTTCAGTACTTACATTAGTCCGAAGAACTCATGCACTTATTATCGGTAACTCTCAATCTAATAAGGAGGTTCACAAAGAGACAAGTACCCCGAGGAGGAGTGTATGGGGGTTTGGTTATCCTTGCGCATCCTTGAATCATGGTACGTGAGTGTACTCTAATATTCGATCCCTCCAAAGATTAGTGATCCATCTAGTAGCTAGAGTTCTCAACTAGTTTTGTAGATTTTGAAAATACACACGGATTGCCCAAAATACGACACCTATCACTAATAGGCTAGAGATATTGACACCAAAAGTTCAAACATTAGTCACATCAATACCACAAAACTATTGCCAATTACTACTAGAATTAAATAGCAACCTCAATTATCTACTTTCAAGACAAGACACTACTCAGTGCAACAACCAACTCTCTTTAACAAGATAAACATGAAAACTAAAAAGAGTTCCAGCAACAAACTAAACAAAAGCCAAGGCTCTTGCTAAAGACAAACTAAGACTAAAACTAAACATGGCAGTAGCTACGAAAAGATAAAGAACACACAACAACAAAAAGATAAGCAGGAAAAATCCTATGATGTGTTCTAAATTTTGAAAGTGGAGCGTGTTTCTCTCCCACACAAAGTAAGACGGGATCTAACTTGTTATGAACAGCAAGCAAAGCTAAAGAAAACTAAAAATAAAACCAAAGAGCGAGACACTCCAAGCATAGCACATAACGCATGAAGTGATAAAAATATAGTTAGACGAAGGACGAACTGATGATTGTTGATGGAGAAGGGGATGCACGGGGGCATCCCCAAGCTTAGACGCTTGAGTCTCCTTGAATATTTATTGGGGATGCATGGGGGCATCCCCAAGCTTGAGCGCTTGACACTCCTGGATCTTCTTTCATCATCTTCCATCGCACACTTGAAAACTCCCTTCATACATAACTCCTCATAAGCTGATTAGAGAGGTTAGTACCCTTAATAAAATAATTTTCCCCACTGGATATAAAGATATTCTTGAAGAGCTACTGTTTCTCAAGAGTGCCAAAAAGTTTTTGAAAATAAAAAGCAAGCTTAAGGTTTGCAAAAGTTAGGAGAGACAAAACATGGCAGAATCTGTGAAAAACAGAACAATGGGTAGTAAAGAATTTTTTAGGGATATTTATGCAAGTCAAATCAAAAAACTCAGAACATACGAAAGTTTCACAATTGTATAGAGCATGCTGTGTAAACATTTCAGCTAAAAAAGATGAACTGGGATTTTTATGGAATTTTTCTGGTCACGAGGACATAATCTGTTTTCTGGACAGCATGTCAAAACTTTTGCTTCCCTTATCATAAGAGGCTATAACTTGGCACAAAGCTGAAAAATAAAGATACAATGATGTTGCTACAGTATTAACAAACATCAAGACACAAAAAAAAGCAAAAAGAAACCTAAATTCGTTGCGGGCTGCCTCCCGAAAGCGCTTTCTTTTATGCCTTTAAGCTAGGCATGATGCAAAAGAAGAATCAAGTTTTATCAAGAGAAAGAGAATAACTAGCCCGAGTAACGGACTCAAAAGGTAACTTGATTTTCTTTCTAGGGAAGTGTTCCATCCCTTTCTTGAGAGGGAATTGGAATTTTATATTCCCCTCTTTCATGTCAATAACCGCACCAACGGTGCGAAGAAAAGGACGTCCCAAAATAATTGGACACAAAGGTTCACACTCTATATCCATAACAATAAAATCAACGGGAACATAGTTGTCATTGACAATGATAAGAACATCGTCGATCTTACCCAAAGGTTTCTTTAGGGAAGAATCAACAAGACGAACACCAAAATAACAAGGCTCAAAGGGCTTCAATTCAAACATATCAAATATTCTCTTGGGCATAACGGAGGTACTAGCTCCAACATCACATAAGGCATAGCAAGAGAAGTTATTTAATTTAATTTTGATCATAGGGTCCCAACCATCATCTAGCTTCCTAGGTATGGAGGCTTCTACTCTAAGCTTCTCCTCCCTAGCTTTGATGAGAGCATTTGTGATATGCTCTGTGAAGGCAAGATTAAGTGTGCTAGTGTGGGGGTCTCTAGACATTTTGTGTAGCAAGCTAATAACTTCTGAGAGGGTGCAACTATCAAAATCAATATCACTACTATCAAAGGTGGTAGTAGTGTCGTCTAGGCTCACTTGTTTGAAACCCTCTATGTTCATAGGAGTTTCTTCAACTTCGGTTGAGGTATTAGCATCACCATTAATAGGTCCAACGGGACTAGGAGTGCATTGGGTGCTAATAGTTTGGGTGTCCTCAACAATTTGGATAGTGGCAACTGTGTGGTGTGTAGGAAGGCTCTTAATTCTATCCTCTTCCTCTTTTTCTCTATCCCACCTTTCTTTAAGTTTATCCATCATCCTAATATTTTCATTAATTTTTAATTGGATAGCATTAATAGGAGTGGCCTTATTCTCCTCAAGGGGATAGGTTCTAATTTTAAGCATCTCAATATCAAGGGCTAAGCTTTCTACCTTCAAAGAGAAATTATCTAATTTAGCTAATTTCTCCTCTACATTTTTGTTGAAGGCTTTATGGGTAGTGATAAAATCTCTAAGTATGTTTTCCAATTCAGAAGAGGGGTTCTTGTTGCTAGGTTAGGTATTGTTATTCCCATAGTTGGATGGAAACGGTCTAGGATTGCTAGCAAAATTACCCCTATAAGCATTGTTGTTGAAATTGTTTCTAGTAATAAAGTTCACATCTACTTGTTCTTGGGCAACCAAAGAATTTAAAGGGACATCATGAGGATCAATAGCGGGTTGCTTGGTAAGTAGAGACATAATTAAATCAACTTTTTCATTGAGGGAGCTAATTTCCTCGACAGAGTTTACCTTCCTACCTGTTGGAGCGCGTTCGGTGTGCCATTGGGAATAATTGGTCATCATCTCATCGAGAAGCTTCGTGGCAGCACCAAGTGTAGTTGACATAAAGGTTCCTCCCGCGGCCGAATCTAACAGGTTCCGCAAGGTAAAGTTCAAGCCTGCATAAAAAGTCTAGATAACCATCCAGGTAGTCAAACGATGTGTCGGGCATTTCTTAACAAGAGATTTCATACGTTCCCAAGCTTGGGCAACGTGTTCATTATCCAATTGCTTAAAATTCATAATGTTACTCCTTAATTGGATAATTTTAGCAGGTGGGTAGTACTTCCCTATAAAAGCATCTTTGCACTTATCCCAAGAATCTATGCTATTCCTAGGCAAAGATTGAAACCAGATTTTAGCGTCCCCATTAAAGAGAAATGAAAGAGCTTGAGCTTAACAATATCACCTTCTACTTCTTTATACTTTTGCATATCACATAATTCAACAAAATTGTTCAAGTGTAAAGCAGCATCATCTCCAGCACCAGAGAATTGATCTCTCATAACAAGGTTTAGCAAGGCAGGTTTAATTTCATAAGAGGTAGCTGAAGTGGCAGGTGTGGCAATGGGGGTGCAGATAAAGTCTTGGTTGTTGTGACTAGTGAAGTCACACAACTTGGTGTTTTCAGTGGAACCCATAGTAGCAGCAAGTGTGGCAGATTTTTTTGTGATTTTTGGTAAAAGACTCAAAGATAAAAACTGAAAGGTAAACTAACAAGACTAAAAAACAAAGGTAAAGAGTAGTGTGCAACTCCGCTATCTTAGCACTCGGAGTCCCCGACAACGGCGCCAAAAGTTTTCTTGATGGCTTCTCGCCCCTCGTTGGTTACCCCAAGTGGAAGGTTTGAGATGCAGTGCAGCAGCAAGTTTCCCTCGGTGAAGATACCAAGGTTTGTCTCCAGTAGGACTCCAGAGATGATAAGTAGGTGTCAGCGGCGCAACTAACGCGGACCTGCACACAGACACAAATAACTTTGTTCCCAACGAAGTTCAGAGAGGTTGTCAATCTCTCTGGTCTTGTTTTTCACATAGGATCAAACACAAAGGGATAATGATAGCAACTGAAAGTAAAAGCAGAAAAGTAAATGAGCGTGGAAACAGTAATGTGGATGTGGACCGGGATACATGATGTTCACTAGTGATGTCTCTCTCCCAAAAGACGATAAAACTGCTATGCGAGGTAAACAAATTAAAGAAGGGCAATTGACAGGATTATGAACGCACCGCAATGCTAACTATGCTACAAAAGAAAGGAAGAGGCTCAAAAGCACGGGCAGTACGCCAAAATAAGTAGACCAAAATCCAACTGCATCTACTACTAATCATCCACCTTGAGATATCTATCCAGAACATCTCGCTGGTATTAAGTTGCGAGCCCCACCCAAAGTGTAAACCCAAAGCAACAGACAACTGCATTAAAAAGCACTTTGCGCAAAGTAAACAATCCTTGCAACCGCAGTTACAAGCACCGTTGTTTCCCCCTTGTGGCAACAACACATCCCCTAGATTTATGTTTCTGTCACTCAAGCGTGTCATCGAGGGGCATGAACCCACAATCGAGCAAAACGTTCCCTCTTGGAGTTACTACCTACTACTTTGCCAAAGCAATAAACATAAACGGAGAACATGCAAGAATTACTTAGGGACAAAAATATAAGAGATAAAAACCAAATATATTACTCAATCACAATCTGAACATAATCTCATAATCCATCAGATCCCATCAAACTCAGCATAGCAACAACATAAATATTACAAAAGTGCCTCGATCATGTAGGGCAGCTCTCGAGGTCTAAACCATGAAGAACAAAGAGGGGATGAGAACATCACATAGCTACTGATCACGGAACCATGGTCCAAGGAAAACTACTCACGAGACATCCGAGAAGCATCCATGGTGGAGAGGAGACTCCCGGAGGTCGGCCCTCCCTCTGACAGGGTGCCGGGAAGAGGTCTTCTGGTGCTCCCGATCGCGGAAGCGCGGCGGCGGCAGAACAGAGGCGAGATCGCGAAAAAGGGTTCTTTCCTCGAGGGTTTCCCGTGACGGAGAACATATAGGCGAAGGGGGGGAGCCAGAGGTGGACCAGGGGTCCAGGCGCCCCCCTGGCGTGGCCCAGGGGGTGGCCGCGCCAGGCGGCCGCCTGGGCCACCCCTGGCTCCCCTCTGGCCCCACTCAGGCTCTTCGCGAAGCTTCCTGTACGCTGATTTTTCCTATAGTTTTCCCGGAATTTTTCTGGCACTTTTTATATGGGGGATAACTGAAATAGAAAAACAGCAGAAAACAGGAACTGACACTAGGGTGCACTGAGTTAATAGGTTAGTCCAAATATGATCAAAAGTGTATGAAAGTGTATCTAGATCATAGCAATATCACACAAAAAATGCATGGAGCAAGCAGAAATTATAGATACGTTTTGGATGTATCAGGCCCCACCCCTGGCCGCGCCGGGGGCCGCCTGGGGTACTCCCACCTCCTCTGGTGCCCTACCTCCACTCCTATTTATTCCCGTGACGCGAAACCCCCAGAACAGAAGTCGTTGTCCCAGTTCTCATCGCGGAGCCTCCGCCACCCTGTGTTCTTCTTCGGGAGGGCTAATCTGGAGGCTATTTTGGCGTCCGGTGAGGGGAGATCATCCCATCGTCATCATCATCACCACTCCATCCTCCCTCCATGACTTCTCTTCACATGTGTGAGTAATTCCCTATTGTAGGCAAAGGGTATGGTAGGGATTGGATGAGTTAGATCATGTAATAGTTCGTCAGATTGTTGGGGGCATGTTGCCTATAATCTACATTGGTGTTTATCATGTTAGCTACAACTTGTTGCTCTTAATGTTTGTCACTTTGGGCCTGAGTGCCATGTTTTCATATCTGAACCACTTGTGTTTTAATGAGTATATTTGTGTTCTTGATCCTCTCTATGAGTTGTATGCACCTATTATGGTCCGGAACCGGCAATCCCAAAGGTGACAGCTCGGGACACCAAAGGGGATGGATTATAATTTGAGGATTTCATGTATCCATTGAGTTTAATGCTTTATTCCGGTGCTCTTTGACATGAACACCCTAATCTCCATAAGTTCCTTTTGGCCCCGTTCGTAGCGGGATGGTTGGACAAAAGATGTTGTGCAAGTTCTTATTGCAAGCACGCACAACTACCTACGGGATACATTCCTAATGTTTGATATTTGCCTAGATGATCCTTGCTTTTCTGTGTGCCTTGCCCCATGTTAAAATCTATTACATGTTCACTCTCATCCAAGTAGCGCCCAACCATCAATCTCCCTAGCCTATAGTGTTTTAATCCTACAGGTTACTAGTCGTTTTCCTTTGCTGTTTTTCTTTCGCTGTCGCCACTACCACTATCATATCACCGTTGCTATTAATATTTTGTTGCAAGCAAGTATATTTTAGGTGTGGTTGAATTGACAACTCAACTGTAAAAGCTTATTAATATTCTTTGGCTCCCCTTATGTCGAATCAATAAATGGGGTTATCTTGCCCGCGAAGACTATCTCGATCCCCTACAGTTGAGGGTCATCAGTGTAAGGCCCGATATGCGGTACTGTTCCAGATCTAGATGTTTCCATCCAGATCCGGGGACGAAGCACAAATCGGTCCCACCACGACATATGACGAAGTCGTATGCCCTGGATTTCCAACATGATATCACAACATTACAGATACAAGGATACAACATCTCATAAAATCGGCATACAACATCCTTAATACAATACATCAGCGGAAGATACATGTCTGGGTACAGACTACAATCAAATGCCTAGTGGCAAAGAGAAAAACATCGATCCCCATAACCACACGGGTCCAGGCCCTTCGCCGGGATCCGCCTAACTAGTCGTTGTCGAGTCTCCACGTGAAACGTCGATCACCATACCTGTTGTCGATCAGGAACCCTGAAAAGAGTTTGGGGGTAGTATCATGAGTACAGAAGTACTCAGCATCCAACTGTAGTGGTCATCTGACCCAGCAAGGACTTCATCACGCGTCATTCTAGGACAACTAGTAGTTTACGGTAAGGATGGGGTAAGTGGTGAGGTTGCTGCCGCACTAGCATTTATGAAGTGGCTAACGATCTAGAGAGTAAGATAAGAAGCCAAGCATTCGATGAGGAATCGCCTCCAACAAGTCTTGCTATCAACTACTTACGCAATCATAACACCTATCCTATCCTTGTCCTCCTCTTCGCATCCCGATGAAGAAGAAGCAGTCAAGGTACACACACATTGATCAAGTTATATTCAGATTATCTTAGTTGTTGTTGTCTATGAACAAGCAGTAGGTTTCAAGTCGTCCATAACTGTGGACACGGCTTCTCAAAAAGATTTAACCCTGCAGGGGTGTACCAACTGCCCATTACGAGGCTCCGCACGCACGCCCATCTCTCTCAGTTGCTACCCATGATAGGAAACCATTTTATGATTTAGTCCCTAGAGATCCGGAACGACAGGCCCCTCTAACTAACAACGCACAAATCCGGGTGGCCCCCGGTGAGTCGACATCCAACTCAAAAGCCGGCCGCGCTCTCGAGTCGTCCTCTAGCGTCTGGACGAGGTCGGGGTAACTAAACCAACACTGTGGATAGCCCTCGAGCTTCCAGGTTTGGACCAACAAAGGAACTCTGTCTCCGCTGGCCCGAGTTGTTTGAAAATCTGCGAGGTCGACACTCGCACACACACGTTTTGCAAAAGGTAAAACCAGCTTGGGCCACCACTAGAAATGTTTGAAGCTAGATAGGTAAGAAGAGGGGACCCCATAGCATCCCACACGCGGTTAGGCACGTTCAGTCTTAAAACCAATACCCGGAACTCGGGTCCTAGGTGACTCGAATGAACAAAGCGTCGGGGCGGGATAGGCTAGAACTTCCATCCTTCGTCGAATATAGTCAACATTATAATAATCATATCATCAACAACAATATAATAATGTGATATCCCAAACCAAGGAGTAACAGGGTAACTTCGTAGCATCCTAAGCATGCATACTAAGCAGGGGCTGAGCAACGAGCAATAATAACATAGCAATACAAGGTTTGCTGGGAAGGGACATGGCTGTATCGGTTTGAAAGAGGTTGTAAACATGTGGTAGGATCAAACATCGAACCTATCCTAGATTAGCATGCAAACCGCTAGTTGAAATAGAATGGATCATAAGTAATGTATAGTCCTTGACTGTTGACAAGTCGGGTTCCGAAGGTGTAGTTGATCGCAAGCTCGCATCGTCTCCGAAGGTACCCGCGAAAGCACACAAGACGATAAACACTAGAAAGAAATTAACGAGCAAGCACTCTATTACTACGGGGCAACACAAGATCAAGAAGACATCACACGACACGGCAACGCGATACGGATCTATCGTCGAGAACGGTTACTAACAGTTTAAGTGGGGTATCGGTCACAGACGACGATACCGCACATTTACGGTGGTTCAAGTTGCTTAGCTACAGGTGATCAACAAAGTTGTTAACATGGCAAAGCACAGAAGAATGGCATAGCACATGAACATGTCAAGAGGTGAAGCACAAAGTAAACTATCTATGCTACTCAATTTAAGTGAGGCACAACCTAAACATGGCATAACACTAAGTGCCGCACGATGATCAAAAGATTTGGTACTGTTCTGTCCTAAACCATATTTTAGGTTAGTTAACAACAGAAAAAAATAGCATAAACACAAAGTACACGGAAAACTAATCAAGTTACATATAAAGAACACTCCAAACGGAGTTACGGTTAAAAAGATATAAACAAAACAAGTTACGGGCACAATCTGCCAACATCAGGAAGCACACTTTAGAGCAATGCATAAACAGGATAATGAATGCAAACATGCTCACAAATGATATGAAATTAAAGTAGACATGACAAGGAAGGCATGGCAAAAGGAATCATGCAAATAGGCATCATAGATCAAAAGATATTAAACATGCAACATGGCATCGGAACATTACAGACTTAGAGAAAAACAGAGGTGGCTGTCAAAAACAGCAGCATAGCAACCTTGGATCCCAACAACTATATGACCAGCAAGCATATCATGACAATGCAATACATATAATGGAAGTAGACATGATGCTTAACAATACGCAATTGGAATCACTCAATTCCGATAAATGGTCGCGACACACTCGTCGACCGAAGTTGCAACAAAATAACAGTTTTCAGCACAGCAGCACATTAACATCAGGATCACCACTTTGGAGCAAGATTTAATATAGCTAAAGCACCCAAACATGACAAGTTAAATCATGGAAATTAAGTACACATGATGCTTAACACATAGGACAAAGAATCAATGCAATAGGCCTCATGGATGTGTCACAATCAATCATGCAAACTTGCAATAAAATAATAACAGCAACACTTAACAGGAAATAATAGCAATTAACGGCCTGATGCCCACTTGAACACAGATTTGCACCATCAATATGACCTCAATTCAAAATTCTCACAAAAGATGGATTGAAGTACACACAAATCTAAGCAATTTTCATTTTGGGCGCATCGCGACCCGAGCTACAGATTACTCGCAATTAACAACGCAAAAATGAAACAACAGTAAAAATACAACACTTAGCAGAAAATGGAAAAAAAAGAAAAATCATAGGGAAAAAAAGGGGGCACGGGCCTCACCACTGGGCTCGGCCCAGTTCGGCCGGCGGATCTGGGGATGGCCTAGGCCTGGAGGCGCCTGGGCTCCGCAGCTAGGCCGCTGCGCTGGCTGATGGGCCACCTGGGGGGGGCACCGGCCCACGGGGAGGACCGAGCGGGCGAGCGCACGGGACCTCGTCCTCCCGACGAGCGGCGGCGCCGCCAGGTCGGATGCCGACGAGGAGTGGCCACGGGACCGTGGCGCGGACGTCAGGGAAGGGCGCAGAGGCGAGATCCGGCCGGACCCTGGCAGGATCTGGACGGGGAGGTGGGCAGGCGGGCGGTGAGGCGGCTGGCGACGAGCTCCCGCTCCGCGGCCTCCCATGGCGTTCCGGCGACCTGTGGAGGAGAAGGTGGTCAGGCAAGGATGGAAGAGAAGGGGAGGAAGAAGGGCGCGGGAGAAGCTGCGCGGCGGCGCGGCTTGCTCCGGCGGTCGGGCTGGCCGGAGGCGCTCGGTGCGGCGGCGAGCCCACGGGCATGGCTGTGGGAGAGGAGATAGGAAGAGTGGAGGTGGGTGGATGGGTGGATCTGGGCCGTCAGATCGCGAGATCTGACGGTCCAGATCGCAGGGGAGCAAAAATTTCGGGATTTGGGGCTGTTTGGGGCAGATCTGAGATAGATCAGGGGGTGGCTGCAATTTTTAGGCTAGGGAAACCCTAGAAAGGGGTGGGGGTGTGGTGGTATTTATATAGCCTAGGTGGCTGGCAATTTGCAAAAACATCCCCGGTTTTTCTCTCGCGCGCGCGATGCTCATGTTTCTGACCGCCGGGGGTCCGCAGGACCTACGATTCGGGTAAAACTTGGAACTGCGCGGTCAGCGCGTTGAGCCGAAGGCGTTCACCTCGCGTTGGAACCGTTCTGAGAACACTTTCCGGCGCGCTATAAAAATAACCCGTTTAATTATTAAACGTTGTTTTTCGTTCCGTTGGCTTCGGCTGGTCTCGTGCGGTTTTCGCGACGGTGATCGGGTGAAACCCGGTGCCGCAAAGGTCGAGTGTTAGGGTGGAAAGGGTCGGTCTCCGTCCGATACGAGATAAGAGGGGGGGAAATAATCGCCGATCGATAAATCGGGGATGCAAACACTGCAAACAAATCAGACAATCAAGCAATTCACACCGAAAACAAATTTTTTTAATTTTTGTGAAAACTGGGCTGTTACAATACAACACCACCAACAAGGGATCTCGTCCCGAGATCCAGGAAGATCCGTGGGAGAGGGGAAGGGGGAAAGAACAGAGTCGACGATCTTCAACACCACCAACAAGGGACTCTGCTCCATGTCGACGTCGAACTTCTGTCGAGATAATTTTTCCGCAGAGAGACGACAACGTCGGAAAACGAAACCATCGGGTGATCAAGAGGAAGAATGATAGTTGAAAGCGACGATCAAGGAAAGCATTCTCACTGAAATCGTGAGGATACTGGAAGAGGACTGAAGTCAACAGATGACCAAGAGGTTTACCCAGAGTCGGAAGAACTAAAGGTACTACAAGATTTCCCACCTGAGCTCGGAATCGAGACAATACGCTGCAAGCAAGGCATTGTAACGGTTCCGAAACTCCACACACTCGAGATCCTAAAGTTTGAAGGTGGATAAGATGAGAATAAAACACTTACGACACTTGTCCTGACCAGAGCAAGGGTAAGGAGTAAAAAGAATCCTACTCTCCGATAACTAACTTAGTAACTACGAAATAGTTTTTTTTCTAGACTCGACTTCGGCCAGAGAAGGGATCCTACGGTCGGTAAGGCTCTGATACCAAGTTGTAAGGCCCGATATGCGGTACTATTCCAGATCAAGATGTTTCCATCCAGATCCGGGGACGAAGCACATATCGGTCCCACCGCGACATATGACGAAGTCATATGCCCCGGATTTCCAACATGATATCACAACATTACAGATACAAGGATACAACATCTCACACAATCGACATACAACTTCCTTAATACAATACATCAGCGGAAGATACATGTCTGGGTACAGACTACAATCAAATGCCTAGTGGCAAAGAGAAAAACATCGATCCCCATAACCACACGGGTCCAGGCCCTCCGCCGGGATCCGCCTAACTAGTCGTCGTCGAGTCTCCACATGAAACGTCGATCACCATACCTGTTGTCGATCAGGAACCCTGAAAAGAGTTTGGGGGTAGTATCATGAGTACAGAAGTACTCAGCATCCAAATGTAGTGGTCATCTGACCCAGCAAGGACTTCATAACTCGTCATTCTAGGAAAACTAGTAGTTTACAGTAAGGATGGGGTAAGTGGTGAGGTTGCTGCCGCACTAGCATTTATGAAGTGGCTAATGATCTAGAGAGTAAGATAAGAAGCCAAGCATTCGATGAGAAATCGCCTCCAACAAGTCTTGCTATCAACTACTTACGCAATCATAACACCTATCCTATTGTCACATCCCCAAGTTAGGTTTGTGCTAGGATCAAGTGCTACCTTGCATCATGCAAAAATTCAAAAAGAAAATCGAAATTTGGGGAAAAGAAAAGCCCTAAGAAATTAAATCAAATGGCAGATAAAAATCTTTTTCCAAAAATCATTTGAACATTTGGAAAATTCCTATAAATGGTGCTGATCATTTTAAAAATGGTTTGGGAGCAATCCCATGCTCATGGAATTTTCTAATATTCAAACAGTGGCTTTGGAAATTAAATAAAACCCTATTTGATTTGAAATTCAAATTATTTGAATTTCAAAAATGCCCAAAAGTTATGAGTGGCTAGCTCTCTATTTTATGAGACCACATAAAAATTTGGGGCATTTAATAAAATGCCTAGGTATTTTTTTTTCTAGGCAGAACAAATAGAACATAATTAAATAAAAAGAAAAGGGCAGGGAAAGCTTACCTCTCGCCCAGGGCGAGGCCCAGCAGACGGCCCAGCAGCCTTCTCCGTTGTCTTCTTCCTCCCCGCGCCCCTAAGGTGCTCGGTGGAAAGCCACCGACGCCACCGACGACGCCACCGCGACGCCTCGCGGCTTCCAGAGCCTCCCCCTCCTCCTAAGCACGCCAGGGAGCTTCACACGACGCCCCCGTTCCTTTCCCCCTCCTCTGGCTCTCTCTCCACCCCTCCCTCGTCGGAAATCCGCAACGCCCGAGCGATGCCGCAGAGCGCGACGCCGTTCCCACGCGGCCAACGACGGTAGGACGCTGCACCGCCATGTCCCTCGTCTTCGCCGTGGTCGTCTTCATCTCGGAGCGCAAGGAATCGGACCCTTAAGCCTCGAGCACGCCGTCCCCTTCATCTTCTTCACCGCCGGCCGCCGCGGAGTCTTCGCCGGAATTCGTCGCCGGGGAACCCTCTTCGACCTCGCCGTCCACTCCAGTAGCTCCAGGGTGAGCAGCTTTACGTTTCCCCCAACTGGTCGCCTCCCCGTTTGGCCCCTAGCTCGATCCGCCATGGGAGCCGAGCGAGCTCGCCGCCATGGTCGACGAATTGCTCGCTCACGTGCTCCCAAGTCCTGCCCAGCACGCGCGTTTGGCTCCTGGAGTTCGTAGCAGTCGAATGCAACCCTCCCGGCTTCAAACCGTGCCCTTTAGTTCCACTTCCGAGCTCGTCGTTGTTCTTCTTCCGCCGGGGAAGATGCCGCCGTCCCTCTGGTCCTCCTCTCGACCCCCAACTGCTTCCATTCGATGCGCGGGAGCACAAGGAACACGCCCGTGCTCTCCGTTGTCCTCCCCGTGGCCTCCTTCGCCATCGCCGTAGTGCTCCGTCTTCGGCCGCCGCGAACGTCGTCATAGCCATGGCCACAGACCTCCCCGCGTTGCTCCGATGGCACCAGTGGACGCACGCGAACCCCAGCTTCCTCCCCGTACCACCCACGCCTCTCCCCGTGGCCAAAACACCACTCCGACGAGACGCCGCCGTCCTCTGGGTCGCCGTCGTCATGTCGCCGGCGGGTCCGATTTGGTTAGGACTAAACCCACGCACTAATCAGCCACCCAGCCACTGACAGTGGGACCCACAGCCCCCTAACCCTCTGTTTAACTTAATTTGAACCGGGTTTAACCCCACTGTGGATGACAGGTGGGCCCCCCTAGTCAGTTTGACTGGTCAGCCCCCCTGCTGACGCAATAAATCAAAAAAGAATTAATTTAAATCAGAGAAATTCCAGAAAATGCAATAAACTTTGGAAATTCATAATTAATTCATCCTAACTCCAAATATAGCAAATAATATGTCTAAAATTATCAGAAAAATACAAGTATTAAGAATATGCAATTTGTTTTCATGTTTGACCATTTTACAATGGGTGAACAGTACAAACATGCATATGGATCCTTTTCAAATTCAAATTTGGGGTGATTTTGCAAATGATTTTGCAACACCATGAATTCCAATGGTTTCATCCACACATCAGAAGCTTTACTTCAACTATACCACATCACTTCATGATCAAACTTTTCAAATGAACTTTCATGCATTCAAATTCATTTGAAATTCATCGATAAATCAAATGGAGTTTGAATTTGCATTACAAATGCAATATACTCCTTTTAAATGGAATGCTCAACACATCAGTACCTTGAACATCACCATTACAATCTTATTCATGTGATTGTGCATTGTACATTATGTTGATCCTATGATTGTCATGTTGCTGATAGAAGTGGAGCCGGAATCCGAGATCATCCCCTTCGTTGAAGACCTCGTGACCGAACCTCGTCAGCAAGGCAAGCAAACCCCCATTGATCATGTCGATAAAATCCCACTTCTCTCTCATGTCTCGCTTATGCATTGTTTAGGATGATCACCATGATAACGTTTCTATCGCATAGTTGAACCCATGTCCTTTGCATGACCTATCATCTTGTCACAGTAGTAAGCAAACCAAAATCCTAGCAGATGTAGGAGTTGGTTGATATCATGTGGCCCCTGCAAATGTTATCGCTTATTGCATGCTTAGTATGATACCATGATGTTACTGTGATGTGAGTCGGGATGATGATAAACATGGTGTTGATGAAAGTGAAACGTGTTGGTGAATCCACCCTAATACAAGGTGAACGATGAGAGGCTGTGTAGGAGTACACAGTGGGTTGTCTCGTTGAACACCGCCCTAGTACGAGTTCTTGTGTGGTGATCCAAGATGAAGAGTGCAACCACACATGGGCTCACTGACCCCTCTCGGCTTACTAACTCATCCCTTTCGATGTCCAGATGTCGCAGTAGTTCGGATTTCTGTAGGTATTGTGGCCTGGTAGCCAAGTGAGAGAACGGCTCATCCGAGACCGGCTTTCGCACCACGCACACATCGTCTGGGTCCACTTCGGTAAACCGGCCGGGTTCACGATAGTGGCAGACAACCCAGATAGGCGGCTTTCATGGACTAGATCGGCTATGAGGTAGCGGTTGTGGTGGAATCCTCGCTTTCATCTCTTGAACGGTGACACGCAAAAGGCGGTAACTGATGGCACGTGTGTGTAGCGGTACACCCCTGCAGGGTTAACAAAACTATTCGAATAGCCGCGTCCGCGGTTATGGACTTCTTGGAAAGCTTAGCTTGATTATTAGATAACTTGAACCGGATACTTCTAAAATACACCAAGATAAGTGTGAGTGCTATGGTGTGCTTCTCGTGGGTAAGTCGAGGAAGTAACCATAGTGGTGTATTGGTTGAAGAGATGTAGGGGACTCGTGTACGCTTCTTACCTCAAAAGTCTGGTACTCGTAGTTCAGGATTAGCCAAGTAAAAGCTGGCACTTCTGCAAGTGAAACCCCACCCCCCTTTACCTTGATACATCTGCATGAGTAGTATAGCTCCTATGTAAGTCTTGCTGAGTACGATTTTGTACTCACGTTTGCTTAATCTATGTTTTAGATGAACCCACCGACCCCGATGGTGACTTTTACCCGAAGCTTAAAGAATGAAGACTCAGACCAAGACCAAGCTAGTGTAGTCCCAGTCAGACGACTGGTTCCCTCGTGGAGGGCTTGTTTTTGGATAAAGGCTTCTCTAAGCCATTTGTTAAACTTGTCTGTACTCAGACCTACTTGCTTCCGCTTGTCTGTTGTAATGTTGGATCACATGCTTGTGATCTCTGTGTGCACTCTGTAAGAGTTATTTAATAAAGCTGTATACTTTGTAGAGAATTGCAATGATACCTGCTGTTCATACAAGGCATGTGTGCTGTGTGTATGTTTATAACATGCATGTCTTAGTATGGGTTTTCGAGACCTTAGTTGTGATCTGGCTGGCGGTCTTTTATACACCAAGTGGCCCTTAGATGTGCGCAGCTTGGGGCATCGCGATGCGATTGTTCGAGACTCTATCTCGTGCACACTTTGATGTATGATCGAGCCCGCCCTAGACCCCGACTAAGTGATCGGGCTGGAGTAAGTCTATGTAAGGATTATAATACAATCGATAGTATGGTTGAGGCGACTTGTCTATGAGTATGGGAGTTCACCACCCATATCATTTAGACTTGTGTGCGGACGATGAGGACCCATTTCAGTTGATCATCCGGCCTGGATGGGATGCCCCTCACGTTCGATGCTTTCCGAGAACGTTCTGTGCTTGGCCTTGTCTGCTTAGAAAAGTGGGTACGGTTCTCGGCTCTCCATATGATTGTGTTGTAGCGAGGCTTGCATACGCTAACCCCGGGTCCCGACAGACTTGGTATCAGAGCAAGACTGACTGTAGGATTATCAGCCTTGGCCGAAGTCGAGTCTAGCACTCTATAGTTATATAGTTACTCTGGGTATATAAGGGAACAACGTAAGGCTTCTTTTTCTCCTTACCCTCATCAATCTGAGTTCTGAGTCACCCTCATCTTATTCTACGGGAAGATAGGACTAGGCTCTCCTCTGTCTTACTAGAACATCTCGTTGATTGCTTCCTTATAGCCGTAGGAAAGTTGTGTCCGGTTTTCCTAGCATTGTTGTAATGCTGATTTCTTACATCGTATTATGTAAGTGCTGTATCTACATTGAAAGAAATTTTTTTTCTTGCAATTACAGCCGTTATGCTGTCCGAGTCATTCCAGGTTTCTTCATAATCTGATGCGTTTGCAAAATCTTTCCCTCTATTTCGGATGTTCTTCCAGAAGTTTTTCTAGGTGGCATGCCCGACCGTTCCATCGAATTTGATGTAGGTTTTCTTCTAGAAACCTATAGTGTTTCATTTGCAGCTCTTTCTCCCACTTTAGATGTGTTCTAGTGAGAAGAACCACACTAACTATCGTGTTGGGGTACTTTGCTACTCTGACATATCTGTTGTAGCCCCTAGTAAACATTGGTCATCCTCAGGAAAACCATCCAGTAACCAAAATCCTTAAACCTACCCACCCGATAGATGTGTAGAGTTTATAGTGGATCTTTCCCCAGGAACCGCACCAATTTCCAGACGCCCATACAAAATGGCCCCACGTGAGTTAGCTGAGCTTAAAACCCAACTGGAAGCTTTGTTGGAAAAAGGCTTCATCCGCCCTAGCTCATCGCCATAGGTTTGCCCCGTTCTGTTCGTAACAAAAAAAAGATGGAACAGAAAGGATGTGCGTAGACTATCGCCCGCTAAATTTAGAGACGATAAAGAACAAATACCCACTGCCCAGGATCAACGATCTTTATGATCAACTTGCAGGATCCTCTGTCTTCTCCAAGATGGATTTGAGATTAGGTTATCATCAAATCAAAATCCGAAATGAGGACATTCCCAAAACGGCTTTTACTACTCGTTATGGTCTTTACGAGTACACCGTCATGTCCTTCGGTTTAACCAATGCCCCCGCCACTTTCTCACGCATGATGAATTCGATCTTCATGGAGTATTTGGACCAGTTCATCGTGGTTTACCTCGATGACATCCTTATATACTCGAAGAAAGAAGAAGAACATGCCAAACACCTAAGGCTAGTATTGATGAAACTTAGAGAGCATCGCCTGTATGCTAAATTCTCCAAGTGTGAATTTTGGCTACCAGAAGTGACCTACTTAGGCCACGTGATTTCTGCAAAAGGCATTGCTGTGAACCCCGAGAGAGTTCAGGCCGTCCTTGACTGGACTCCACCTGAATCGGTTAAGAAAGTTAGGAGTTTTCTTGGCCTAGCCAGCTATTGCCGCCGCTTCGTCGAGAACTTTTCTAAAGTTGCAAAGCCTCTGACTGAACTCCTCAAGAAAGATAAGAAATTCCTATGGACTCCCAAGTGCGAGGAAAGCTTTCAGGAGCTAAAAAGAAGATTGACTTCTGCACCTGTACTTGCACCTCCAGACACCAAAAAGGATTTCGAAATCTATTGTGATGCATCACGGCAAGGGTTAGGATGCATACTTCTGCAAGATCGACATGTGGTAGCTTATGCTTCACGCCAGTTGTGACCACATGAAGAGAACTATCCTACCCACGATCTTGAACTCGCTGCCGTAGTTCATGCCCTAACAACTTGGCGACATTACCTCCTTGGTAATCGTTGCGAGATCTATTCCGACCACCAAAGCCTCAAATATATTTTCACCCAGCCAGATCTTAATCTCAGGCAAAGACGCTGGATTGAGTTGATAAAAGATTACGACGTAGTAATTTCTTACACCCCAGGAAAAGCCAATGTCATGGCTGATGCACTAAGTCGTAAGTCGTATTGTAACAACCTCATGTTACAACAGTATCAACCACTTCTTCATGAGGACTTTCGCAAGCTCAATCTTGAGATTGTTCCTCATGGCTATCTTTCTACCTTGGTGGCGAAACCAACTCTTGAGGATCAAATCATAGTTGCCCAAAGGCGTGCACGAGGTGTTCGCCGGATCAAGGAGAACATTGCTAGCGGAGTTGCTAAATGTTTCTCCACAGATAGCAAGGGAATGGTTTTCTTTGGAAATCGTTTGGTAGTACCTAAGAATAGGGAACTAAGGCAACTCATCCTCAAGGAAGCCCATGACACACCCCTCTCAATTCATCCCGGTAGCACAAAAATGTACCGAGATCTACGCCAGAGATTTTGGTGGACTAGGATGAAGAGAGACATTGCTCAAATTGTTGCCGAATGTGATGTTTGTCGTCGCATTAAGGCAGAACATCAAAGACCTGCTGGTACACTTCAACCTTTGCCTATTCCAGAGTGGAAATGGGAAAAAGTCGGTATGGACTTCATCACCGGCTTTCCAAAAACCCAGAAAGGAAATGATGCCATCTTCGTGGTCATTGACCGATTTCCAAAGTTGCTCACTTCCTTCCAGTTCGCGAGTCTATAACTGCCAGCCAGTTAGCAGACTTGTATGTCTCTAATATTGTATCCCTTCACGGTGTTCCTTTGGAAATCAATTCTGATCGTGGTAGCCTTATCACCTCTAGATTTTGGGGAAGCTTTCAGAATGCTATGGGAACTCATCTCTCCTTTAGTACGGCTTTCCATCCTCAGTCTAGCGGTCAAGTCGAAAGGGTTAACCAAATTCTTGAAGACAGGCTCAGATCTTGTGTTATCTCATTCGGAAAGAATTGGGAGAAGTATCTTCCATTTGCCGAATTTGCTTATAACAATAGTTTTCAATCTAGTCTGAGCATGGCTCCTTTTGAACTCCTTTATGGACGACGATGTCGAACACCACTAAACTGGTCAGAAATCGGTGAAAGACAATTCTTTGGACCAGACATGATCAAGGAAGTAGAAGAGAAAGTTTGCATTGTTCGTGATCAATTGAACGCCGCATAGTCTCGTCAGAAAAGCTACTATGATCGTCATCATAGGCAAGAGAGCTACAATCTGGATGAGAAGGCTTACCTTCGGGTTACTCCTCTGAAGGGAACCCAACGTTTCGGTATCAAAGGCAAGTTGGCCCCACGTTACATCGGACCTTTCCGCATTCTTGCTAAACGTGGAGAAGTTGCCTACCAACTTGAATTACCTCCGCACCTCTCCCGAGTACATGATGTATTCCATGTGTCCCAAACTCAGGCATTGCTTAAAGGACCCCATCCGCGAAGTCGACCATGAAACGCTTGATCTCCAAGATGACCTTTCTTATCGAGAATACCCCGTTCGTATTCTTGATTCCGCAGAGCGTGTCACTCGTCGTCAGAAGATTAGGTTTCTGAAAGTGCAATGGTCACACCACTCTGAAAGAGAAGCTACGTGGGAAAGAGAAGACCGTCTCAGTGCTGAGTACCCCACCTTCCTCCCGCAAACTTCTGAATCTCGGGACGAGATTCTGTTGAGTGGGGGCGAGTTGTCACATCCCCAAGTTAGGTTTGTGCTAGGATCAAGTGCTACCTTGCATCATGCAAAAATTCAAAAAGAAAATTCAAATTTGGGGAAAAGAAAAGCCCTAAGAAATTAAATCAAATGGCCAGATAAAAATCTTTTTCCAAAAATCATTTGAACATTTGGAAAATTCCTATAAATGGTGCTGATCATTTTAAAAATGGTTTGGGAGAAATCCCATGCTCATGGAATTTTCTAATATTCAAACAGTGGCTTTGGAAATTAAATAAAACCCTATTTGATTTGAAATTCAAATTATTTGAATTTCAAGAATGCCCAAAAGTTATGAGTGGCTAGCTCTCTATTTTATGAGACCACATAAAAATTTGGGGCATTTAATAAAATGCCTAGGTATTTTTTTTCTAGGCAGAACAAATAGAACAGAATTAAATAAAAAGAAAAGGGCAGGGAAAGCTTACCTCTCGCCCAGGGCGAGGCCCAGCAGACGGCCCAGCAGCCTTCTCCGTTGTCTTCTTCCTCCCCGCGCCCCTAAGGTGCTCGGTGGAAAGCCACCGACGCCACCGACGACGCCACCGCGACGCCTCGCGGCTTCCAGAGCCTCCCCCTCCTCCTAAGCGCGCCACAGAGCTTCACACGACGCCCCCGTTCCTTTCCCCCTCCTCTGGCTCTCTCTCCACCCCTCCCTCGTCAGAAATCCGCAACGCCCGAGCGCTGCCACGGAGCGTGACGCCGTTCCCACGCGGCCAACGACGGCAGGACGCTGCACCGCCATGTCCCTCGTCTTCGCCGTGGTCGTCTTCATCTCGGAGCGCAAGGAATCGGACCCTTAAGCCTCGAGCACGCCGTCCCCTTCATCTTCTTCACCGCCGGCCGCCGCGGAGTCTTCGCCGGAATTCGTCGCCGGGGAACCCTCTTCGACCTCGCCGTCCACTCCAGTAGCTCCAGGGTGAGCAGCTTTACGTTTCCCCCAACTGGTCGCCTCCCCGTTTGGCCCCTAGCTCGATCCGCCATGGGAGCCGAGCGAGCTCGCCGCCATGGTCGACGAATTGCTCACTCACGTGCTCCCAAGTCCTGCCCAGCGCGCGCGTTTGGCTCCTGGAGTTCGTAGCAGTCGAATGCAACCCTCCCGGCTTCAAACTGTGCCCTCTAGTTCCACTTCCAAGCTCGCCGTTGTTCTGCTTCCGCCGGGGAAGACGCCGCCGTCCCTCTGGTCCTCCTCTCGACCCCCAGCTGCTTCCATTCGATGCGTGGGAGCACAAGGAACACGCCCGTGCTCTCCGTTGTCCTCCCCGTGGCCTCCTTCGCCATCGCCGTAGTGCTCCGTCTCCGGCCGCCGCGAACGTCGTCGTAGCCATGGCCACAGACCTCCTCGCGTTGCTCCGATGGCACCAGTGGACGCGCGCGAACCCCAGCTTCCTCCCCGTACCACCCACGCCTCTCCCCGTGGCCAAAACACCACTCCGACGAGACGCCACCGTCCTCTGGGTCGCCGTCGTCATGTCGCCGGCGGGTCCGATTTGGTTAGGACTAAACCCACGCACTAATCAGCCACCCAGCCACTGACAGTGGGACCCACAGCCCCCTAACCCTCTGTTTAACTTAATTTGAACCGGGTTTAACCCCACTGTGGATGACAGGTGGGGCCCCCTAGTCAGTTTGACTGGTCAGCCCCCCTGCTGACGCAATAAATCAAAAAAGAATTAATTTAAATCAGAGAAATTCCAGAAAATGCAATAAACTTTGGAAATTCATAATTAATTCATCCTAACCTCAAATATAGCAAATAATATGTCTAAAATTATCAGAAAAATACAAGGATTAAGAATATGCAATTTGTTTTCATGTTTGACCATTTTAAAATGGGTGAACAGTAGAAAACATGCATATGGATCCTTTTCAAATTCAAATTTGGGGTGATTTTGCAAATGATTTTGCAACACCCTTAATTCCAATGGTTTCATCCACACATCAGAAGCTTTACTTCAACTATACCACATCACTTCATGATCAAACTTTTCAAATGAACTTTCATGCATTCAAATTCATTTGAAATTCATCGATAAATCAAATGGAGTTTGAATTTGCATTACAAATGCAATATACTCCTTTTAAATGGAATGCTCAACACATCAGTACCTTGAACATCACCATTACAATCTTATTCATGTGATTGTGCATTGTACATTATGTTGATCCTATGATTGTCATGTTGCTGATAGAAGTGGAGCCGGAATCCGAGATCATCCCCTTCGTTGAAGACCTCGTGACCGAACCTCGTCAGCAAGGCAAGCAAACCCCCATTGATCATGTCGATAAAATCCCACTTCTCTCTCATGTCTCGCTTATGCATTGTTTAGGATGATCACCATGATAACGTTTCTATCGCATAGTTGAACCCATGTCCTTTGCATGACCTATCATCTTGTCACAGTAGTAAGCAAACCAAAATCCTAGCAGATGTAGGAGTTGGTTGATATCATGTGGCCCCTGCAAATGTTATCGCTTATTGCATGCTTAGTATGATACCATGATGTTACTGTGATGTGAGTCAGGATGATGATAAACATGGTGTTGATGAAAGTGAAACGTGTTGGTGAATCCACCCTAATACAAGGTGAACGATGAGAGGCTGTGTAGGAGTACACAGTGGGTTGTCTCGTTGAACACCGCCCTAGTACGAGTTCTTGTGTGGTGATCCAAGATGAAGAGTACAACCACACATGGGCTCACTGACCCCTCTCGACTTACTAACTCATCCCTTTCGATGTCTAGATGTTGCAATAGTTCGGATTTCTGTAGGTATTGTGGCCTGGTAGCCAAGTGAGAGAACGGCTCATCCGAGACCGGCTTTCGCACCACGCACACATCGTCCGGGTCCACTTCGGTAAACCGGCCGGGTTCACGATAGTGGCAGACAAACCAGATAGGCGGCTTTCATGGACTAGATCGGCTATGAGGTAACGGTTGTGGTGGCATCCTCGCTGTCATCTCTTGAACGGTGACACGCAAAAGGCGGTAACTGATGGCACGTGTGTGTAGCGGTACACCCCTGCAGGGTTAACAAAACTATTCGAATAGCCGCGTCCGCGGTTATGGACTTCTTGGAAAGCTTAGCTTGATTATTAGATAACTTGAACCGGATACTTCTAAAATACACCAAGATAAGTGTGAGTGCTATGGTGTGCTTCTCGTGGGTAAGTCGAGGAAGTAACCATAGTGGTGTATTGGTTGAAGAGATGTAGTGGACTCGTGTACGCTTCTTACCTCAAAAGTCTGGTACTCGTAGTTCAGGATTAGCCAAGTAAAAGCTGGCACTTCTGCAAGTGAAACCCCACCTCCCTTTACCTTGATACATGTGCATGAGTAGTATAGCTCCTATGTAAATCTTGCTGAGTATGATTTTGTACTCACGTTTGCTTAATCTATGTTTTAGATGAACCCACCGACCCCGATGGTGACTTTTACCCGAAGCTTGAAGAATGAAGACTCAGACCAAGACCAAGCTAGTGTAGTCCCAGTCAGACGACTGGTTCCCTCGTGGAGGGCTTGTTTTTGGATAAAGGCTTCTCTAAGCCATTTGTTAAACTTGTCTGTACTCAGACCTACTTGCTTCCGCTTGTCTGTTGTAATATTGGATCACATGCTTGTGATCTCTGTGTGCACTCTGTAAGAGTTATTTAATAAAGATGTATACTTTGTAGAGAATTGCAATGATACCTGCTGTTCATACAAGGCATGTGTGCTGTGTGTATGTTTATAACATGCATGTCTTAGTATGGGTTTTCGAGACCTTAGTTGTGATCTGGCTGGCGGTCTTTTATACACCAAGTGGCCCTTAGATGTGCGCAGCTTGGGGCATCGCGATGCGATTGTTCGAGACTCTATCTCGTGCACACTTTGATGTATGATCGAGCCCTCCCTAGACCCCGACTAAGTGATCGGGCTGGAGTAAGTCTATGTATGGGTTATAATACAATCGATAGTATGGTTGAGGCGACTTGTCTATGAGTATGGGAGTTCACCACCCATATCATTTAGACTTGTGTGCGGACGATGAGGACCCATTTCAGTTGATCATCCGGCCTGGATGGGATGCCCCTCACGTTCGATGCTTTCCGAGAACGTTCTGTGCTTGGCCTTGTCTGCTTAGACAAGTGGGTACGGTTCTCGGCTCTCCATATGATTGTGTTGTAGCGAGGCTTGCATACGCTAACCCCGGGTCCCGACACCTATCCTTGTCCTCCTCTTCGCATCCCGACGAAGAAGAAGCAATCAAGGCACACGCACATTCATCAAGTTATATTAAGATTATCTCAGTTGTTGTTGTCTATGAACAAGGAGTAGGTCTCAAGTCGTCCATAACCGTGGACACGACTTCTCGAAAAGATTTAACCCTGCAGGGGTGTACCAACTTCCCATTACGAGGCTCCGCACGCACGCCCATCTCTCTCAGTTGCTACCCATGATAGGCAACCATTTTATGATTTAGTCCCAAGAGATCCGGAACGACAGGTCCCTCTAACTAACAACGCACAAATCCGGGTGGCCCCCGGTGAGTCGACATCCAACTCAAAAGCCGGCCGCGCTCTCGAGTCGGCCTCTACCATCTGGACGAGGTCGGGGTAACTAAACCAACACTGTGGATAGCCCTCGAGCTTCCAGGTTTGGACCAACAAAGGAACTCTGTCTCCGCTGGCCCGAGTTGTTTGAAAATCTGCGAGGTCGACACTCGCACACACACGTTTTGCAAAAGGTAAAACCAGCTTGGGCCACCACTAGAAATGTTTGAAGCTAGATAGGTAAGAAGAGGGGACCCCATAGCATCCCACACGTGGTTAGGCACGCTCAGTCTTAAAACCAATACCCGGAACTCGGGTCCTAGGTGACTCGAATGAAACAAAGCCTCGGGGCGGGATAGCCTAGACCTTCCATCCTTCGTCGAATATAGTCAACATTATAATAATCATATCATCAACAACAATATAATAATGTGATATCCCAAACCAAGGAGTAACAGGGTAACTTCGTAGCATCCTAAGCATGCATACTAAGCAGGGGCTGAGCAACGAGCAATAGTAACATAGCAATACAAGGTTTGCTGGGAAGGGACATGGCTGTATCGGTTTGAAAGAGGCTGTAAACATGTGGTAGGATCAAACATCGAACCTATCCTAGACTAGCATGCAAACTGCTGGTTGAAATAGAATGGATCATAAGTAATGTATAGTCCTTGCCTGTTGATAAGTCGGGTTCCGAAGGTGTAGTTAATCGCAAGCTCACATCGTCTCCGAAGGTACCCGCGAAAGCACACAAGACGATAAACACTGGAAAGCAATCAACGAGAAAGCACTCTATTACTACGGGGCAACACAAGATCAAGAAGACATCACACGACACGACAACGCGATACGGATCTATCGTCGAGAACGGTTACTAACAGTTTAAGTGGGGTATCGGTCACACACGACGATACCGCACATATACGGTGGTTCAAGTTGCTTAGCTACAGGTGATCAACAAAGTTGTTAACATGGCAAATCACAGAAGCATGGCATAGCACATAAACATGTCAAGAGGTGAAGCACAAAGTAAACTATCTATGCTACTCAATTTAAGTGAGGCACAACCTACACATGGCATAACACTAAGTGCCGCACGATGATTAAAAGATTTGGTACTGTTCTGTCCTAAACCATATTTTAGGTTGGTTAACAACAGCAAACAATAGCATAAACACAAAGTACACAAAAAACTAATCAAATTACATATAAAGAAAACTCCAAACGGAGTTACGGTTGAAAAGATATAAACAAAACAAGTTACGGGCACAATCTGCCAACATCAGGAAGCACACTTTAGAGCAATGCATAAAAAGGATAATACATGCAAACATGCTCACAAATGAGATGAAATTAAAGTAGAAATGACAAGGAGGGCATGGCAAAAGGAATCATGCAAATAGGCATCATAGATCAAAAGATATTAAGCATGCAACATGGCATCGGAACATTACAAACTTAGAGAAAAACAGAGGTGGCTGTTAAAAACAGCAGCATAGAAACTTTGGAGCCCAACAACTATATGACCAGCAAGCATATCATGACAATGCAATACATATAATGAAAGTAGACATGATGCTCAACAATACGCAATTGGAATCACTCAATTCCGATAAACGGTCGCGACACACTCGTCGACCGAAGTTGCAACAAATTAACAGTTTTCAGCACAACAGAACATTAACATCAGGATCATCACTTTGGAGCAAGATTTAATATAGCTAAAGCAGCCAAACATGTCAAGTTAAAGCATCGAAATGAAGTACACATGATGCTTAACACATAGGAAAAAGAATCAATGCAATAGGCCTCATGGACGTGTCACAATCAATCATGCAAACTTGCAATAAAATAATAACAGCAGCACTTAACAGGAAATAATAGCAATTAACGGCCTGATGCCCACTTCAACACAGATTTGCACCATCAATATGACCTCAATTCAAAATACTCACAAAAGATGGATTGAAGTACACACAAATCTAAGAAATTTTCATTTTGGGCGCATCGCGATCCGAGCTACAGTAAAAATAAAGCACTTAGCAGAAAATGGAAAAAAAAGAAAAATCACAGGGAAAAAAAGGGGGCACGGGCCTCACCACTGGGCTCGGCCCAGTTCGGCCGACGGATCTGGGGATGGCCTGGGCCTGGAGGCGCCTGGGCCCCGCAGCTGGGCCGCGATGCTGGTTGATGGGCCACCTGGGGGGCACCGGCCCACGGGGAGGACCGAGCGGGTGAGCGAACGAGTCCTCGTCCTCCCGACGAGCGGCGGCGCCGCCAGGTCGGATGCCGGCGAGGAGTGGCCACGGGACCGTGGCGCGGACGTCGGGGAAGGGCGCAGAGGCGAGATCCGGCCGACCCCTGGCAGGATCTGGACTGGGAGGTGGGCAGGCGGGTGGTGAAGCGGCCGGCGACGAGCTCCCGCTTGGGCCGCGGCCTCCCATGGCGTTCCGGCGACCTCTGGAGGAGAAGGGGGTCATGCGAGGGTGGAAGAGAAGGGGAGGAAGAAGGGCGCGGGAGAAGGGGCGCGGCGGCGCGGCTTGCTCCGGCGGTCGGGCTGGCCGGAGGCGCTCGGTCCGGCGGCGAGCCCACGGGCATGGCTGCGGGAGAGGAGAGAGGAAGAGAGGAGGTGGGTGGCTGGGTGGATCAGGGCCGTCAGATCGCGAGATCTAACGGTCCAGATCGCAGGTGAGCAAAAATTTCGGGACTTGGGGCTGTTTGGGGCAGATCTGAGATAGATCAGGGGGGTGGCTGCAATTTTTAGGCTAGGGAAACCCTAGAAAGGGGTGGGGGTGTGGTGGTATTTATATAGCCTAGGTGGCTGGAAATTTGCAAAAACATCCCCGGTTTTTCTCTCTCGCGCGCGATGCTCACGTTTCTGACCGCGGGGGGGTCCGCAGGACCTCCGATTCGGGTAAAATTTCGAACTGCGCGATCAGCGCATCGAGCCAAAGGCGTTCACCTCGCGATGGAACCGTTCTGAGAACACTTTCCGGCGCGCTATAAAAATAACCCTTTTAATTATTAAACGGGGTTTTTCTTTCCATTGGTTGCGGCTGGTCTCGTGCGGTTTTTGCGACGGTGATCAGGTGAAACCCGGTGCCGCAAAGGTCGAGTGTCAGGGTGGCAAGGGTCGGTCTCCGTCCGATACGAGATAAGAGGGGGGAAAATAATCGCCGATCGATAAATTGGGGATGCAAACACCGCAAACAAATCAGACAATCAAGCAATTCACACCGAAAACAATTTTTTTTTAATTTTTGTGAAAACTGGGCTGTTACAATACAACACCACCAACAAGGGATCTCGTCCCAAGATCCAGGAAGATCCGGGGGAGAGGGGAAGGAGGAAAGAAGAGAGTCGACGATCTTCAACACCACCAACAAGGGACTCTGCTCCATGTCGACGTCGAACATCTGTCGAGATAATTTTTCCGCAGAGAGACGGCAACGTCGGAAAACGAAACCATCGGGTGATCAAGAGGAAGAATGATAGTTGAAAGTGACGATCAAGGAAAGAATTCTCACTGAAATCGTGAGGATACTAGGCAAGAGGACTAAAGTCAACAGATGACCAAGAGGTTTACCCAGAGTCGGAAGAACTAAAGGTACTACAAGATTTCCCACCTGAGCTCGGAATCGAGACAATACGCTGCAAGCAAGGCATTGTAACGGTTCCGAAACTCCACACACTCGAGATCCTAAAGTGTAAGGCCCGATATGCGATGCTGTTCCAGATCTAGGTGTTTCCACCCAGATCCGGGGACGAAGCACATATCGGTCCCACCGCGACATATGACAAAGCCATATGCCCCGGATTTCCAACATGATATCACAACATTACAGATACAAGGATACAACATCTCATACAATCGGCATAAAACTGCCTTAATACAATGTAGCAGCGGAAGATACATGTCTGAGTACAGACTACAAGCAAATGCCTACTGGCAAAGATAAAAACATCGATCCCATAACCACACGGGTCCAGGCCCTCCGCCGGGATCCGCCTAACTAGTCGTCGTCGAGTCTCCACGTGAAATGTCGATCGCCATACCTGTTGTCGATCAACACCCTGAAAAGAGTTTGGGGGTAGTATCATGAATACAGAGGTACTCAGCATCCAACTGCAGTGGTCATCTGATCCAGCAAGGACTTCATCACTCGTCATTCTAGGACAACTAGTAGTTTACGGTAAGGAAGGGGTAAGTGGTGAGGTTGCTGCCGCACTAGCATTATGAAGTGGCTAACGATCTAGAGAGTAAGATAAGAAGCCAAGCATTCGATGAGGAATCGCCTCCAACAAGTCTTGCTATCAACTACTTACGCAAACATAACACCTATCCTATCCTTGTCCTCCTCTTCGCATCAGGACGAAGAAGAAGCATTCAAGGCACACACACACGTTGATCAAATTATATTAAGGTTAACTCAGTTGTTGTTCTCTATGAACAAGGAGTAGGTCTCAAGTCATCCATAACCGTGGACACGGCTTCTCGAAAAGATTTAACCCTGCAGGGGTGTACCAACTGCCCATTACGAGGCTCCGCACGCACGTCCATCTCTCTCAGTTGCTACCCATCACAGGCAACCATTTTATGATTTAGTTCCAAGAGATCCGAAACGACAGGTCCCTCCAGCTAACAACGAACAAATCCGGGTGGCCCCCGGTGAGTCGACATCCATCTCAGGAGCCGGCCGCGCTCTCGATCTGGTCTCAACCGTCTGTCGCAGGTTTGGATAGCCGGTTAATCACACATGGGACACCGGGTCCTTAGCCGGACAAGGTGGGCCAGCAAGGGAACTAAGTCCTCACTGGTCCAGGTTGGTTTTTAAACAACTGGCGGCCGACCAGCACACACACGGTTTCAAATGGTAAATAAGCTTGGGCCACCACTAGAAATGTTTGAAGATAGGTAGGTAAGAAAAGTGGACCCCATAATATCCCACACGCGGTTAGGCACGCTTAGTCTTAAAACCAATACCCGGAACTCGGATCTAGGTGACTCGAATGGAACAAAGCGTCGGGGCGGTATAGCCTAGACCTTCCATCCTTCGTCGAATATAGTCAACATTTATAATAATCAATCTCATCAACAACAATAATAATAATAATGTGATATCCCAAACCAAGGAGTAACAGGGTAACATCGTAGCATCCTTAGCATGCATACTAAGCAGGGGCTGAGCAACGAGCAATAGTAACATAGCAGTACAAGGTTTGCTGGGAAGGGACATGGCTGTATCGGTTTGAAAGAGGCGGTAAACATGTGGTAGGATCAAACATCGAACCTATCCTAGACTAGCATGCAAACCGTTGGTTGAAATAGAATGGATCATAAGTAATGCATAGTCCTTGCCTGTTGATAAGTCGGGTTCCGAAGGTGTAGTTGATCGCAAGCTCGCATCGTCTCCGAGAGGTACCCGCGGAAGCACACAAGAAGATAAACACTGGAAAGAAATCAACGAGCAAGCATCTATTACTACGAAGCAAACACGAGCAAGCATCAACAAGAAGGAAACACGAGTCATCGCACCTACCGTCGAGAGCGGTTACTAACAATTTAAGTGGAGTATTCGTCTCACACGACGATACCGCACGTTTACGGTGGTTCAAGTTGCTTAGCTACAGGTGAGCAACAAAGGTTGTTAACATGGCAACCCACTCAAGCATGGCATAGAACACAAACATTACAAGGGGTGAAGCATAAATAAACTACCTAAGCTAGTCAATTTAAGTGGGGTGAAATCCTAGACATGGCAAACTATTGCGGACCCCACGATATTTATTGCATTTGGTACTGTTCTTCCCTAAAAAATATTTTATTATTTTTATTAGCAGGAAAGAGTAGCATAAACACAATCTACATGCAATTCTAGTCAAGTTACATATAAAGAACATTTTAATCAGAGCAACGGTTAAAAAGTTATTGCAATTACAGTTTTCAGTGGCAGACAGTGTAATTAGCAGGTAAACAACATGTAAACAAAGTCAAACATGGCAACAAGCAACATTTTAGTAATCTACGCGCAAAATGGAGCAACTTTCATGTACAAAGCGTCTCCATCGGAGCTACCGGTGAAAAGATATAGCTACCGCCACATCGCAACAATTAACAGATAAATAAAAAGCCCAGAAATAAAAAAAAACATGCACTGGGCCGAAATCTACTGGGCCGGCCCATCTCGCAGAAAAAAAACCAAGAGGGCTGCCTCACCTCTGGGCCGTGGCCCACGAGGCCGGTGCTAGACTGGGCTTCTGGAGGGAGTTGGGCCTCGTGGTGGCTGCTGGGGCCGTCGGCCCAGGACGATGGCGAACGGGCGAGCGGACGGGAGGCTCATCCTCGTCTTCGTCCCGCGACTGGATCGAGACGCCAGCACGGGTGGCTGCGAACTGGCGGCGCCGGCGAGTGACGCAGCTTCGGCGGCCGTGCGGGATGGCGTCAGTGACGGGGAGGGCGCGCGATTGCGGCTGTGGGGCGGCGAACGGAGCCCAGATCCGGCGTTGAAGGAGCTCTCGGCGGCGTCCGTGCTCTGGATCGAGTCCAACAGCCATGGCGGCCCCTGCGTGTTCCTCCAGAGAGAGAACGAGAGAGGTCAGGGAGGGAAGAGGAGATGGGATGAGAGGGAGGCGCGAGGGGGCGGCGACCTGGCAGGAGCGGGCGGCTCGCCGGCGACGGGTGGCCGTGGCTGGCACGAGGGAGGTGGCTCGGGTGGATCCACGGGAGAGAAGCTCGGGGTTGGGGAACCAAACTGATGACGTGGCACGACGCGGTTCGTCTGATCTGGATCCGACGGATCGGATCAGCGGTCTGGATCTGAGAGGGGGTTAGCTGCAATTTTTGCTAGGGTAAACCCTAGAAAGGGGTGGGAGCGTGGTGGTCTTTATATAGCCCAGGTGGCTGGTAGTTTGCAAAAACATCCCCTTTTTTTCACTCTCGCGCGCGCGGTGCTCACGTGTCTGACCGCCGGGGGTCCGCAGGACCTTCGATTTGGGTAAAACTTCGAACTGCGCGATCAGCGCGTCGAGCCGGAGGCGTTCACCTCGCGCTGGAACCATTCCGAGAACACTTTCCGGCGCGCTATAAAAATATCTTGTTTAATTATTAAACGGGGTTTTTCGTTCCGTTGGCTGCGGCTGGTCTCGTGCTGTTTTCGCGATGGTGATCGGGTGAAACCCGGTGTCGGAAAGGTCGAGTGTCAGGATGGAAAGGGTCGGTCTCCGTCCAGTACGATATAAGAGGGGGGAAAATAATCGCCGATCGATAAATCGGGGATGCAAACAAATCAGACAATCAAAAAATTCACACCGAAAACAAAATTTTTAATTTTTGTGAAAACTGGGCTGTTAAAATACAACACCACCAACAAGGTATCTCGTCCCGAGATCCAGGACGATCCGGGGGAGAGGTGAAGAGAAAAGAAAGACGACGATCTTCAACACTACCAACAAGGGACTCTGCTCCATGTCGATGTCCAACTTCTGTCGAGAAACTTTATGCAGAGAGACGAGATCGCCAGAAAAAACGAAACCGTCAGTGTCAAGGGGGATAACGACAGCTAAAACCTGGTCAAAGGGATAGTGCTTTGACGCAAGTCGTAATAACACCGGTAAAAGGATGGATGGGAATGGATGACCCAGATGATAACCGAAATCGGAGAAGCTAAAGGTACTACAGGAATTCCCACCTGAGCTTGGAATCGAGACAATACGCTGCAAGCAAGGCATTGTAACGATTCCGATACTCCACACACTCGAGATCCTAGAGTTTTGAAGGGGATAAGGCGAGAATAAAACACTTACGACACTTGTCCTGACCAGAGCAAGGGTAAGGAGTCAAAAGATTCCTACTCTCCGATAACTATCTTAGTAACTACAAATTTTTTTTTTCTAGACTCGACTTCGGCCAGAAAAGGGATCCTACGGTCGGTAAGGCTCTGATACCAAGTTGTAAGGCCCGATATGCGGTACTGTTCCAGATCTAGGTGTTTCCACCCAGATCCGGGGACGAAGCACATATCGCTCCCACCGCGACATATGACAAAGCCATATGCCCCGGATTTCCAACATGATATCACAACATTACAGATACAAGGATACAACATGTCATACAATCGGCATACAACTGCCTTAATACAATGTAACAGCGGAAGATACATGTCTGAGTACAGACTACAAGAAAATGCCTACTGGCAAAGATAAAAACATCAATCCCATAACCACACAGGTCCAGGCCCTCCGCCGGGATCCACCTAACTAGTCGTCGTCGAGTCTCCATGTGAAACGTCGATCGCCATACCTGTTGTCGATCAACACCCTGAAAAGAATTTGGAGGTAGTATCATGAGTACAGAGGTACTCAGCATCCAACTTTAGTGGTCATCTGACCCAGCAAGGACTTCATCACTCGTCATTCTAGGATAACTAGTAGTTTACGGTAAGGAAGGGGTAATGGTGAGGTTGCTCCCGCACTAGCATTATGAAGTGGCTAACGATCTAGAGAGTAAGATAAGAAGCCAAGCATTTGATGAGGAATCGCCTCCAACAAGTCTTGCTATCAACTACTTACGCAAACATAACACCTATCCTATCCTTGTCCTCCTCTTCGCATCCCGACGAAGAAGAAGCAGTCAAGGCACACACACACGTTCATCAGATTATATTAAGGTAAACTCAGTTGTTGTTGTCTATGAACAAGGCGTAGGTCTCAAGTCGTCCATAACCATGGACACGGCTTCTCGAAAAGATTTAACCCTGCAGGGGTGTACCAACTGCCCATTACAAGGCTCCGCACGCACGTCCATCTCTCTCAGTTGCTACCCATCACAGGCAACCATTTTATGATTTAGTTCCAAGAGATCCGAGACGACAGGTCCCTCTAGCTAACAACGAACAAATCCGGGTGGCCCCTGGTGAGTCGACATCCATCTCAGGAGCCGGCCGCACTCTCGATCTGGTCTCAACCGTCTGTCGCATGTTTGGATAGCCGGTTAATCACACATGGCACACCGGGTCCTCAGCCGGACAAGGTGGGCCAGCAAGGGTACTAAGTCCTCACTGGTCCAGGTTGGTTTGTAAACAACTGGCGGCCGACCAGCACACACACGGTTTCAAATGGTAAATCAGCTTGGGCCACCACTAGAAATGTTTGAAGCTAGGTAGGTAAGAAAAGGGGACCCCATAAAATCCCACACGCGGTTAGGCACGCTCAGTCTTAAAACCAATAACCGAAACTCGGATCCTAGGTGACTCGAATGGAACAAAGCGTCGGGGCGGGATAGCCTAGACCTTCCATCCTTCGTCGAATATAGTCAACATTTATAATAATCAATCTCATCAACAACAATAATAATAATAATGTGATATCCCAAACCAAGGAGTAACAGGGTAACATCGTAGCATCCTAAGCATGCATACTAAGCAAGGGCTGAGCAACGAGCAATAGTAACATAGCAGTACAAGGTTTGCTGGGAAGGGACATGGCTGTATCAGTTTGAAAGAGGCGGTAAACATGTGGTAGTATCAAACATCGAACCTATCCTAGACTAGCATGCAAACCGCTGGTTGAAATAGAATGGATCATAAGAAATGCATAGTCCTTGCCTGTTGATAAGTCGGGTTCCGAAGGTGTAGTTGATCGCAAGCTTGCATCGTCTCCGAGAGGTACCCGCGGAAGCACACAAGACGATAAACAGTGGAAAGCAATCAACGAGCAAACATCTATTACTACGAAGCAAACACGAGCAAGCATCAACAAGAAGGAAACACGAGTCATCGCACCTACCGTCGAGAGTGGTTACTAACAATTTAAGTGGAGTATTCGTCTCACACGACGATACCGCATGTTTACGGTGGTTCAAGTTGCTTAGCTACAGGTGAGCAACAAAGTTTGTTAACATGGCAACTCACTCAAGCATGGCATTGCACACAAACATTACAAGGGTTGAAGCATAAATAAACTACCTAAGCTAGTCAATTTAAGTGGGGTGAAATCCTAGACATGGCAAACTATTGCGGAGCCCATGATATTTATTGCATTTGGTACTGTTCTGCCCTAAACAATATTTTATTATTTTTATTAGCAGGCAAGAGTAGCATAAACACAATCTACATGCAATTCTAGTCAAGTTACATATAAAGAATATTTTATTCAGAGCAACGGTTAAAAAGTTATTGCAATTACAGTTTTAAGTGGTAGACAGTGTAATTAGCAGGTAAACGACATGTAAACAAAGTCAAACATGGCAACAAGCAACATTTTAATAATCTACGCGCAAAATGGAGCAACTTTCATGTAGAAAGCGTCTCCATCGGAGCTACCGGTGAAAAGATATAGCTACCGCCACATCGCAACAATTAACAGATAAATAAAAATCCCAGAAATAAAAAAAAACATGCACTGGGCCAAAATCTACTGGGCCGGCCCAACTTACAGAAAAAAAAGAAAAAAAACCCAGAGGGCTGCCTCACCTCTGGGCCGTGGCCCACGAGGCCGGTGCTGGACTGGGCTTCTGGAGGGAGTTGGGCCTCGTGGTGGCTGCTGGGGCCGCCGGCCCAGGACGATGGCGAACGGGCGAGCGGACGGGAGGCTCATCCTCGTCTTCGTCCCGCGACTGGATCGAGTCGCCAGCACGGGTGGCTGCGAACTGGCGGCGCCGACGAGTGACGCAGCTCCGGCGGCCGTACGGGATGGCGCCAATGACGGGGAGGGCGCGCGACTTCGGCTGTGGGGCGGCGAACGGAGCCCAGATCCGGCGTTGAAGGAGCTCTCGGCAGCGTTCGTGCTCTGGATCGAGTCCAACAGCCATGGCGGCCCCTGCGTGCTCCTCCAGAGAGAGAACGAGAGAGGTCAGGGAGGGAAGAGGAGATGGGATGAGAGGGAGGCGCGAGGGGGCGGCGACCTGGCAGGCGCGGGCGGCTCGCCAGCTACGGGTGGCCGTGGCTGACACGGGGGAGGCGGCTCGGGTGGATACACGGGAGAGAAGCTCGGGGTTGGGGAACCAAACTGATGACGTGGCACGACGCGGTTCGTCTGATCTGGATCCGACGGATCAGATCAGCGGTCTGGATCTGAGAGGGGGTTGGCTGCAATTTTTGCTAGGGTAAACCCTAGAAAGGGGTGGGAGTGTGGTGGTCTTTATATAGCCTAGGTGGCTGGCAGTTTGCAAAAACATCCTTGGTTTTTCACTCTCGCGCGCGCGGTGCTCACGTTTCTGACCGCCGGGGGTCCGCAGGACCTCCGATTCGGGTAAAACTTCGAACTGCGCGATCAGCACGTCGGGACGGAGGCGTTCACCTCGCGCTGGAACCGTTCTGAGAACACTTTCTGGCGCGCTATTAAAATATCCCGTTTAATTATTAAACGGGGTTTTTCGTTCCGTTGGCTGCGGCTGGTCTCGTTTGGTTTTCGCGACGGTGATCGGGTGAAACCCGGTGTCGGAATGGTCGAGTGTCAGGATGGCAAGGGTCGGTCTCCGTCCGGTACGAGATAAGAGGGGGAAAAATAATCGCCGATCGATAAATCGGGGATGCAAACACCGCAAACTAATCAGACAATCAAACAATTCACACTGAAAACAAAATTTTTTATTTTTGTGAAAACTGGGCTGTTACATAAAGTTTGAAGGGGGATAAGATGAGAATAAAACACTTACGACACTTGTCCTGACCAGAGCAAGGGTAAGGAGTAAAAAGAATCCTACTCTCCGATAACTAACTTAGTAACTACGAAATAGTTTTTATCTAGACTCGACTTCGGCCAGAGAAGGGATCCTACGGTCGGTAAGGCTCTGATACCAAGTTGTAAGGCCCGATATGCGGTACTGTTCCAGATCTAGATGTTTCCATCCAGATCCAATACTAGATAAGATCAAGTGAGTATATCAAATCCAATACATAGAAGAAGGGGAAACATCATGGAATCACCCTAGGTTAACATAGCCTATGACCACAATCAAGATCACATAATGGGAGAGAGAATTAACCACATAGCTACTATAGAAGACCTTAGCCCCGAGGAGGAACTACTCCCGCATCATCATGAGGAGGAAGCAACGTCGATGGAGGTGAATCCGGGGCACTTCCCCGTCCCGGCAGGGTTCCGACACAAGAATTCTGGTCCCCCGAAGCTTGTTAGCGATGGCGGAGGAGATCGGAATTGCTTCTGGAAAAAGGAGTCGCAGAAAAATAGGGCCAAAGGGGGCACCAGGGGAGGTCCCACCCATCCATGTGGCCTCTTGGTGCGGCATCCCCCTAGGTCGTGCCGGGTGGCCGCCTGGGAGGGGGGTGGCCCCCCTACGGCTCTCCTTCGGGCGTCTGGAGTCTTCTGGAACGCTGATATATATATATATATATTTATGGAATTTTTCGAGCACTGTTAATATGGTTATGAACCTGCAATTCACACACATCAGCCGACATAAACTGGCATTGGGTGCACAGAGTTAGTAGGTTAGTCCAAATGTGTTGAAAAATATATGAAAGTGTAGCAAAACATATAGCAATATCACCCAAGTAGAAATTATAGATACGTTTGTGACGTATCATCGACACACATGTGCCAGGTTCTATTTTTCTTTAGGACCAGGACCGGGTTAGCTAGCCAGTCAGGATGAAATACTTCATGATGAACCCGACAGCTAGGTGCCGTGCTATTTCTTCTCCCATAGCTTCTCTCATTTCATTGTAAAAATGTCGGAGGAATTGTTTGACCGGCTTCATCTTTGGGTCAGTATTGATATGGTTCTCAGCGAGTTCTCTCGGCACGCCTGGTATATCAAAAGGTTTCCATGCGAAGATGTAACTATTTTCACGGATGAACTCGATAAGCGCGCTTTCCTATTTGTCAGGGAGCCCGGCCCCGATAGTGAACTGTTTGGAGGAGTCGTCTGGTGTCGGGACCCGGGGTATGCGTATGTAATTCCAGTCACGATGCAATCACATGGAGAGCCGAGAGCCGTACCCACTTGTCTAAGAAGACAAGGCCAAGCACAGAACACTCTCGTAAAGCATCGTACATGAGGGGCATCCCATCCAGGCCGGATGATCAACTGAGATGGGTCCTCATCGCCCGCTCACAAGTCTAAATGATTATGGGTGGGGAAATCCCATACTCATAGACAAGTCGCCTCAACCATGTTATCGATTGAATCATAACCCTTACATAAACAGACTCCAGCCCGATCACTTAGTCGGGGTCTAGGGCGGGCTCAATCATACAACAAAGTGTGCATGTGATAGAGTCACGAGCAATCGCATCGCGATGCCCCAAGCTGCGCACATCTAAGGGCCACTTGGCGTATAAAAGACCGCCGGCCAGATCACAACTAAGGTCTCGAAAACCCATACTAAGACATGCATGTTATAATCATACACGCAGCACACATGTCTAGTATGAACAGCAGGTATCATCACATAACTCTACAAAGTACTTCTTTATTGAATCACACATAGAGCATACAAAGATCACATGTCTGTGATCAACGTTACATCATACAACGGAAGCAAATTAAGTCTGAGTACAGACAAGTTTAACAAATGGCTTAGAGAAGCCTTGTAAACAAACATGCCCTTCCACGAGGGACCAGACTGCTGTCTGGAACTATACTATCAAGGTCAACGTCGAGCTTCACGAAGGTGACTCCATCAGGGTCCGGGTTCTCATCTAAAACATAGAATAAGAAAATGTGAGTACAAAGTCGTACTCAGCAAGACTTACATCAGAACTACACTACTCATGCTCAAGTATCAAGGTAAAGAGGAGGTGGGGTTCAACATGCAGAAATGCCAGCTTTGACTTGGCTAGTCCTGAACTACGAGTACCAGAACTGAGGTAAGAAGCGTACACGAGTCCACTACCAAGTCTCCAACCAATACACCACTATGGATACTTCCTCGACTTCCCCACGAGGAAGCATGCCATAGCACTCACGCTTATCTTGCGAGTTTTATAAGTATCCATTCAAGTTGTCTATGATCAAGTAGAGGTCTCCAAGTAGTCCATAACCGCGGACACGGCTATTCGAATAGTTTATTAACCCTGCAGGGGTGTACATCTTCACACGTGTGTCATCACTTATTGCCTCATTCTCGTCACCCTTCAAGCGAGTGTCGGATGTGGATGAAACCAAGGCACTAACCTCACATCACCTTCTCTAATCCAGGAGTCGACTACCTGAGTTTGGCACCGATCGAGAGTCCGGCCGGTTCCACGAAACGGACTCAGATAATGTAAGGGACCGAGACGCCACCTCTGCCAGATGGTTTCACTGCCTCAAAAGTCCACCCACATATCTATATGATGCAACCTTTTCTTCATTTTTTTCTATGCACATGCCAAATGGAAAGCCGGAATCTATTGTGACTCCTGGACCGGATCGAGTACGTAAAGAGGCCAAACGGGGCTCCCATAAACCCTACATGTGGTCATACTCTTTGTCTTGGATCACAAAACAGGAACTCGGAGCCTAGGGCAGTGTTCAACGAGACAACCCACTGTGTACTCCTACACAACCTCTCATCGTTCACCTTTGCTTAGGGTGGATTCACCAACACGTTATCATCAGTATCACTGTGTTCATTCCATCCCGACTCACAATCATAACATCCTCATTGTATCACTAAGCAACAATAAGCAGTAACAGTTGCAGGGGCCACATGCTCATCATTCAACTCCTCTATCTGCTAGGATTGTGGTTTGCTTAATACGGTGACAGAATGATAGGTCATGCATCGGAATGGGTTCAACTATGCGAAAGAACGTGTCTCGGTGATCTCCTAAACATGCATAAGCGAGACTGAGAGGGAAGTAGGATTTTATAGACATGATCAATGGGGTTTGCTTGCCTTGCTGACGATACACGGGTCTTATCGGTGGTCTTCTCCTTCGGGGTGATCACCGTCTCGGAGGCACTGTTACCGGCACAATCATCAACAAGAGGGGGGGGGGGAAACATTGTAATAGAATGCACAAGCACATGATTATGTTGTCCATGATGTGAAAGATATTGATTTGTGGCACATTCCATTTAAATGAAGTGTATTGCATTTGGAATGCAAATTCAAACTCCATATGTTGGTTAATTTAGCCAAGTTGCAAATGCCATTGTTTCTTCTTTATAAACCACGTGATCATGTGTGTAATGTGCCTCTGATGTACAAGTGATCAAGGTTGCATTGCAAAGGTTGAAGTTGAATTAGCATTTGAATTAAATTTCAAATAATTCCAATTAAGCCAAATAGAAAAAGCTACTGGTCCCATTTTAAAATCAACCCAAACATGGTTGAAAGTTGCATATTTGGATAGAGAATTTTATGCTGACCATTTTTCATATATTATTTGTCCAATTTGGAGTTCATATGAATTTTCTATGATTTATTGAAGTTTTGGCTATTTTTCTCTGTTTTCTTTTATTCTTTTAATTCTTTTCTAAATACTGCATCAGCCCCACGTCATCATGACGTCAGGGGGGGCTGACCTGTGGGTCCACCCTGTAAGCCTCACAGGGGTTAATCCCCTATTTAATTAGAACAGAGGGGGGGGGGTTTGTGGCCTCTGGCCCACATGTCAGTGAGAGGGGAGGAGGGATTAGTGAGAGGGTTAGGGCCCTAATGGCCTGCTCGTCGCCGGCGACGTCTGGGGACGGCGGCGTGTCGTCGGAATCGCGCTACGGCCATGGGAGACCTCGCGGAGGGCTCCAACGCGCAGCCCGCGGCCTTCCGCACCTGGTAGGGCAAGTGAGGGGGTCACGGGAAAGCCCCAGGCCATGCTGACGTCAACTCGCGCGTCGGCCGTGGCTACTTGAGTGTGAGATCGGCGTGTGGGGCTCGGAATCAAGCAGGGGAAGGGGGGATTCGCAGCAGTGGCTCACCCCGATGACGAAGATGAGAACGGCGACGTCGTGGAGGAGCTGGAGAAGGCGCAATTTGTCGCCGGAGTCGATGGCAGCCGGCGGCGATAACTTGATGCAGTCTTTGTTGTCGGCGTCCTCGGGCTCCATTTACTGCGGGATTCGACGAAGACGATGGCGGCGGTGTGTCTGGACATGAAGGAGGAGCCCCTCGTAGTCGTTGGCCACGGCTGCGCTCGACCGCGAGCTCGGGCGGCGCTCGGGATCTTGCGAGAGAGAGAGGGCTGAGGTCCAGAGAGAGGGGGAAGAAGCAGGGGGCGTCCAGGCGTGCGGTGCTGAAGGGATAGGGATGAGGGGGAAGCAGCTCAGTGGCCAGGGAAGCAGGAGGTGGCAGCCGGCCACGGCATGCCCTCCACGGCACTGCCTCCTGGCGCCGGGAAGAAGACAGCCTTGCCCCTGGTGGGCTAGGCTGGCTTCTGTGGCAGATGGGCCAGGTGGCCAGGAAAGCAAGTGCGGCTTGCCCCTTTATTCTTTTCCTTTTTTTTGTCTTTTTGTTTTGCTCTGGTAAATAAATAGTAGAGCATTTTATAAAATCTTCAAAACTTTTATGTGGGCTTATAAAATATGTAGCTAGCCACTCACAAGTTTTAGAGATTTTTGAAATTCAGATAATTTGAATTTCAAATCAAATAGGGGTATATTTAATTTTCCAAGGCATTGTTTGAAAATTAGAAAATTCCATGAGCATGGGAATGAACCCAAACCACTTTTAAAATGATCACCATCATTTATAGGAATTTTCCAAATATTCAAATGGTTTTTGGAAAAATATTTTTATCTGGCCATTTGAATTAATTTCTCAGGGCTTTCTTTCCCCCATTTTTGATTTTCCTTCTTAATTTTTCACATGATGCAAAGGGATCAAACAACCCTAGCACTTACCTAAACTTGGGTTGTGACATCTGGGATAAAGTCGACTTTTTTGGTGTCTTCTGCTGGCTGAAACTTGGGATTAGATTTGGAGTTGGTTTTTTGAGTAGGGACGGATCAGTCGGATTTACTATTTCTTTGTAGACTTCAAGTCCCATTGGAGCACATGATTTTTCTACGTACGTGGCGTCCTCTTTTTCACAAGCCATGGCGATCTCTCGTATTCCTTCTACGGTGATTATGCCGTGTGGACCTGAAATCTTGAGCTTGAGGTACACGTAAAATGGGAGGGCCATGAATTTGGCATAGGCATGTCTCCCAAATAGTGCGTGGTAGGATCTCATGAAGTCTACCACCTCAAAGGGCAATATTTCCGATCTGAAATTATAGGTGCTTCGAAAGGCTACCTTGTCACAACCCAAGTTTAGGTAAGTGCTAGGGTTTGTTTGTGCTCTTTGCATCATGTCAAAGATTCAAAAAGAAAATAAAAAATGGGGAAAAGAAAGCCCTGACAAATTAATTCAAATGGCCAGATAAAAATATTTTTCCAAAAATCATTTGAACATTTGGAAAATTCCTATAAATGATGGTGATCATTTTAAAAGTGGTTTGGGTTCATTCCCATGCCCATGGAATATTCAAAAATTCAAAATGTGCCCTGGAAATTAAATTAAACCCCTATTTGATTTGAAATTCAAATTATTTGAATTTCAAAAATCTCTAAAACTTGTGAGTGGCTAGATATATATATTATAAGCCCACATAAAAGTTTTCAAGATTTTACAAAATGTCTTGCTATTTTATTTGGGGCAAAACAAATGGCAGAAAATAGAAAACAGAAACAATTACAAAAAAAGGAAAAGAACCCACCTTGCTTACCTGGCCCAGCTTGGAAGGCCCAGCCCAAAAGGGCATGGCCGTCTTCTTCCCGGGACAGGCAGGCAGCCAGGTCGCCGGCGAGCCCGGCATGGCCGCCAGGCAGCTGCCTGGCTGCCCCCTTCGTCCATATCCGCGCAAGGGGACGCCCCCAAGCCTCCTCCTTCCATTCCCCCCCATGGAGCCTCTTCTTCTCCTTCTCCGGTGAGATCCCGCAAGGAGCAGAGCGCCCCGCAGTTCGCCGTCGCTCCACCACGCGGCCACTGGCCTCCTTTCTTCGCGTCGGCGTGTCCAGCGCGTCCGCCGTGGAGCCCCTCGTCGCCCCAGCCGGTCTATTGGAGCCCAGGGCCTTCGACGACGACGGTAGCTTCAAACTCCACCGCCACGGCCACTCGTCTCCGGCGAGCAATCGAGCCCTCCCCGTTGTTCCTCTTACGCCCTCGAACTCGCCATCGGATCCACGGTGAGCGCGCGCCTCTCCCGCAGGTCTCCGTCCTCCTCCCCGCGCTTCCAGTCGTCTTCGCCGTCGGACCCGAGCCCGGCCGGCCGCGCCATTGCTCGCCGACGTGCACCCCATCCGCCCCTTGGCAGCCCACTTGCCCCACTCGACGCGCGCGTGCGCGCGGTCTAGGTTGGTGCCCTCTCCGTACCCTCCCGTGGCCGAGAGCCCAACTCCGGCGACCCACCGCCGTGGTCAGAGCCGCCGGCGTCAAGCCGGCCATTAGAGGCCTAACCCACCCCAACTAACCCCCTAACCGTCACTAACAGGTGACACCCTGGCCCCACTGGTCAGCCCCCCCTTGTGACATCAGCATTGCATCATGCTGATGCAATAATTTTTTTTCCAGAAAATAAAAGAATTAAAGAAAATAGAGAAAAATCCAGAAAATGAATTAAACTTTGGAAATTCATAGAAAATTCATACTAACTCCAAATTAAACATATAATATATGAAAAATTATCAGAAAAATGCAAGGATTAAGAATATGCAATTTGTTTTTATGTTTGACCATTTTAAAATGGGTGAACAGAAGCAAATGTGTATATGACTTAATTTGAATTTGAATTTGGAGTTTGAATTTGCATTTCAAATGCAATATACTTCAATTAAATTGAATTTTTCACAAACCAGTACCTTTTACATCATGGAACCACTTATCATGTGCTTGTGCATTTACTTCCGAAGTTGTCCCCCCCTTGTTGATGATTTCCTCCGATGACAGACGTTCCGAGACGGTGATCACCCCGAAGAAGAAGACCACCGCTAAGACCCGTGTATCGACAGCAAGGCAAGCAAACCCCCATTGATCATATCTATAAAATCCCAATTCCCTCGCAGTCTTGCTTATGCATGTTTAGGAGATCACCTTGTATCGATTCTACCGCATAGTTGAACCCATATCCGATGCATGACCTATCATCTTGTCACAGTAGTAAGCAAACCACAATCCTAGCTGACATAGGAGTTGACTGATATCATGTGGCCCCTGCAACTGTTACTGCTTATTGCATGCTTAGAGTTTACAATGAGGATGTTATGATTGTGAGTCGGGATGGAATGAACACAGTGATGTTGATGATAATGTGTTGGTGAATCCACCCCTAAACAAAGGTGAACGATGAGAGGCTGTGTAGGAGTACACAGTGGGTTGTCTCGTTGAACACTGCCCTAGGACCCGAGTTCCTGTTTTGTGATCCAAGACAAAGAGTATGACCACATGTAGGGTTTATGGGAGCCCCGTTTGGCCTCTTTACGTACCCGCTCCGGTCTAGGAGTCACACTAGATTCGGGCTTTCCATTTGATTTATGCATAGATATGTGGGTGGACCTGTGAGACAGTGAAACCATCTGTCAAAGGTGGCGTCTCGGTCCCTTGCATTATCTGAGTCTGTTTCATGGAACCGGCCGGACTCTCGAGCGGTGAAAAACTCAGGTAGTCGACTCCTGGATTAGAGGAGGTGATGTGAGGGTAGTGCCTTGGTTTCATCGACGTCCGACACCCGCTTGAAGGGTGACAAGAACGAGGCGATAAGTGATGACACGCATGTGACGATGTACAGCCCTGCAGGGTTAATGAACTATTCGAATAGCCGTGTCCGCGGTTATGGACTACTTGGAAACCTTTACTTGATCATAGACAACTTGAATGGATACTTATAAAACTCGCAAGATAAGCGTGAGTGCTATGGCGTGCTTCCTCGTGGGGAAGTCGAGGAAGTATCCATAATGGTGTATTGGTTGGAGACTTGGTACTGGACTCGTGTACGCTTCTTACCTCAAGTCTGGTACTCGTAGCACAGGACTAGCCAAATCAAAGCTGGCACTTCTGCATGTTGAACCCCACCTCCTTTACCTTGATACTTGAGCATGAGTAGTATAGTTCTGATGTAAGTCTTGCTGAGTACGACTTTGTACTCACGTTTGCTTATTCTATGTTTTAGATGAGAATCCGGACCCCCGATGGAGTCACCTTCGTGAAGCTCGATGTTGACCTCGGTAGCATAGTTCCAGGCAGCAGTCTGGTCCCTCGTGGAAGGGCATGTATGTTACAAGGCTTCTCTAAGCCATTTGTTAAACTTGTCTGTACTCAGACCTAATTTGCTTCCGTTGTATGATGTAATGTTGATCACAGACATGTGATCTTTGTATGCTCTATGTGTAAGTCAATAAAGAAGTACTTTGTAGAGTTATGTGATTATACCTGCTGTTCATACTAGGCATGTGTGCTGCGTGTATGTTTATAACATGCATGTCTTAGTATGGGTTTTCGAGACCTTAGTTGTGATCTGGCTGGCGGTCTTTTATACACCAAGTGGCCCTTAGATGTGCGCAGCTTGGGGCATCGCGATGCGATTGCTCATGACTCTGTCACGTGGCACACTTTGTTGTATGATCGAGCCCGCCCTAGACCCCGACTAAGTGATCGGGCTGGAGTAAGTATATGTAAGAGTTAGGATTCAATAGATAACATGGTTGAGGCGACTTGTCTATGAGTATGGGATTCACCAACCATAAGCATTTAGACTTGTGAGAGGACGATTAGGACCCATCTCAGTTGATCATCCGGCCTGAATCGGATGCCCCTCATGTTCGATGCTTTCCGAGAACGTTCTGTGCTTGGCCTTGTCTGCTTAGACAAGTGGGTACGGTTCTCGGCTCTCCATGTGATTGCATCGTGACTGGAATTACATACGCTAACCCCGGGTCCCGACATACCTCAAGGTATATTTTCCCACGGGGTGAGCTTACTCTCCGGGAACGATTACGTGAAAGACTATAGAGCAAGGTTGCAGTTGTTTCCGGCTCAAGCTCATCTTCTTGAAGGTCTAGAAATAAAGTATGTTATACTGCTTCCACCGTCCATGAGTACTTTCTCCAAGGTGTATCCATAGAATTGGGGTTCAACGACTAGGGCCAATGTTACTGGTGAGGCCACGCGCGAGGGGTGATCACTTCTTCTCCATGTTATTATTTTTTTAGACCACTTTCGACATCTGGGGGGATCCGGCGTATGGGATAACGAGAGGGTTGTTGCCCACTACGCGTTTTTCCTCTCCCTGCGGCAGTAGCTGGTGGTAAAAACGTGGTACGAGGTGGTGTGGGCGATTTGCTCAGGATGTTCCCGATAGCCCCGATTAGTCGACGTCCTCCTGGAGCAACTTGAGTCGGTGGCAATGAGGTTTTGTAGACCAGTTCTGCCCAGGGTTTCGACGGGATCACTTGGCCCGGGAATTCCTTGGGAAAAACCGATCAAGGCATGAGTAGTGTCACTCGGGTTTTGATCTTCATCGTTTATCACGGGGGCGTGACTCGGCGTAGATGCAAATCCACCAGCTTGGCCGATAGGAGGGAGGACCGACCCGACGGGGACCTCATAGATGATATCCGCATTCGATCCCTCAGTAGTAGTGTTGGTGTAGGTTTTGCCACATCGTCGTGCGCCTGGCGAGTTGACCGCAGCGATTATCGCCCTAGGGCGACCTTCCTCAGAGATCTCAACACTCTTGTGTGTAGGCCCCATGTTGGGCGCTAACAGTCGTGGAAAAAACACGACAGATGTCCTCATAGGAGAACTTAAGTGGGGCCTTTGCTATTATTGGAACGAGGAGGAAGAGTCGATCGGGGAGGAGGCGATCAGAGATGAGTCGGTACAAGAGGGACACTGGGATTTACCTAGGTTCGGCCCCTCGATGAGGTAAAGACCTATTTCCTGCCTTTCTTGTATAATATATGGAGATATCGATTACAAGGGAGTAGAAGTCGCCGGTGTCTTAAGAACTAGTCTAAGGTCACTCACCCTCAGGACGTCCTAGAACCTCGGCTTATATACACGCCGGGTCCTAGGGTATTACAATGAGTCCGATCATAACACAATATGGAGTTCTATTATATCTCTTTAGCGGCTATAGTGTCCTCCAAGATGGTTCAACTCCGTTCCTTGTACGTCGGTCTTCGTCTTGTAAGTCGGACGATTCACTAGCCAAACCTTCTTCTGGGCCGTCTCTTTAATGAACCGACCCATAAGCTGGATCCCTTCGTCTTGTATATTAATGCCTTTTAATCCCTTCTGTCGGGTCTCTAAATTATCCCCCCAACATTCGGTCAAGTGGATTATGACCTGTGTTACCTCAGTGAAGTTTTAAGTGAGGTTTAAAGGCCATCTTTTAGATTCCTTTCATCCTTCATGTGGTCTTAGGCAGGGGGATCCATTATCTCCGTACCTCTTCTTGTTTGCGGCCGAGGCCTTATCTTTGCTTCTGAATGATGCTTCAACCAGTGGGACTATCCAGCATTTTCGGGTTCACAGACATGCTCCAGGTATAACTCATTTATTATTTGCTCATGATTGTATCTATTTTTCAAGGGATCTTTGGAGCAAGCTCTGGCTGCTAAACGTATTATGTCGATATATGAGGAGGGAACATGAAAATTGTTGAGCTCGGATAAATGTTCCATTTTATTTGGCAAAAGTTGTAGTTTGGAAGACTAGGTGGCTATTATGGTGGTGCTCAAAATCACGACTGATGGTTTTAAGGATAAATTCCTGGGATTACCTGTGCACGAAGGGCGTATGAGGGGTAGTAGATTTCAATTTACTAAAGATAAAGCGTTAAAACGGAGTTCAGATTGGATTAAAAAATATGCCTCTAGTGGGGCTAAGGAAATCAAAATTAAGTCGGTCATCCAAGCGTTACCGGTCCATGCCATTGGTATCTTCAAATTTCCTGTCTCTATTTGTGATGATCTTTCCCTGATCATTAGGAATTTTTGGTGGGGTAATGAGGAAAATAGAAAGAAAACTTATTGGCTGGCTTGGGACAAGATGACTAAACCCAAAGGAGAAGGAGGTATGGGTTTTCGTGATTTGAGGTTATTTAGTCAAGCGCTGCTGGCTAAACAAGTTTGGCGATTAGTGATTTATCCTGGTTCGGTTTGTGCAAAAGTGATGAAAGCAAAGTAATATCCTAACGGACATCTGCTGAATACCATTTTTCCTCAAGTAACATCAACCTCTTGGCAAGGGGTGATGCATGGACTTGAGTTGCTGAAAAAGAGAGTCATTTGGAGAGTTGTGGATGGGGCAAATATAAATATCTAGAGGGGCTTCCTAGAGAATCAGGTCTTCAAATATCTGCAAAGAAGAATAGAACCAAAATAAAATGTGTTTTTGAGTTATTCATGTATGGTTCTGAAGAGAAAAACTTAATATTATGACGATATTAAAAACTATTTCTCACTCTTTCATAATAACATTCCGTAATCATGAATAAACCTGCGATGAGGCTTGGATCCCCGCGCCGCGTCGGATTGAACGCGGCAAAGCGGCCCTGAAAGGACGTGGGTGGAAGCCATAGCCGCACCGCCAGATCCCCGTGCACATACACGTTGAACCGGCCGGTGTGCCCCGCGAAGAACCGCTCCCAAAGCGGCGCGAAGATGAGGTTGAAGTTGGTGAGTAACATGTAGACCACCTTGGATGGCGCCACCACCGCGCCCTCGCAGGCGTCCAGCATCACGCGCCGAAAGGACTTGAGGTCCTCCGCTCCCTCCTCAACTCACACCACAAATCTGGTGCTCGCCGCAACACCAGTAGCACCCCCAACGATGGGCAACGCCTCTTCGTCCCGACCCCGAAGCCACGTGCAGCGACGACGGTTGTGGGACGTGTGGAGTGATACGTCCCAAACTTATCTATAATTTCTACTTGTTCCATGCTTATATGGGTGATATTGCTATGTGTTTTGCTAAACTTTCATACATTTTTCAACATATTTGGACTAACCACTAACTCAGTGCCCTAGTGCCAGTTTCTTTCTGTTGTTATCCGTGCATTGCAGGTATTTACCAATATTTAAAGTGCTCGGAAAATTCCATAAAAATATATATGAAAACTCATCGCAGAAGAAGGCTCCAGAAATCCGAAGGGGGGGCCAGAGGGGGCCACCCCCCTTCGGGGCATCCAGGAGGGAGGCCGCGCCAGGGACCCGCCCTGAGGGGCGGGACCTCCCCTGTTGCCCACATTTGGCCTATATTTAGCCCTCATTTCGTAAACCCTTGGGGGCACTCCGTATCGCGATTTTCACCACTATTCCCTACATGGTCAAGGCATCTATGTAATAGTTTATGTGTTGCTATGTTGTGTTTGCTGGGATCCGATCGATTATGAGATTATGTTCAGATTGTGATGAGTTATATATTTGGTTCTCCTTTTATATATTTGTTCTTGAGTAATTCTTGCATGTTCACCGTTACTTTTTATTGCTTTTGCTAAGTAGTAGATTGGAACTCTAAGAGGGAGCGTTATGCATGATTGTGGGTTCATGCACCCGGATGTCTAGCTAGAATGACAGAAACATGAGACTAGGGGATGTGCTATTGCCACCAGGGAGAAAAGAACGGTGCTTGTAACTGCAGTTGCAAGGATTGTTTACCTTACGCATAGTTTGTTAATGCAGTTGTCTGTTGTTTTGAGTTTACATTTTGGGTGGGGCACGCAACTTAATACCAATAAGATGTTCTGGATAGATATCTCAAGGTGGATGATGAGTGAGTAGATGCTGATGAATGAACTGTCTTCGTGTCTTGGTGTGCTGCCCATATGATTGAGTCTCTAAGTTTCTTGTAGCATAATTAGAATTGTAGTGCGTCTATAATTCTGTCAATTGCCTAGCTGTAATTTGTTCACCTATCATAGTTGTTTTATCATATTTTGGGAGAGAGACATCACTAGTGAACATCATGGGACCCCGGTCCATATTTCCACCATCGTTTACACCTCAATCAATTACTGCTTTTATTTCCTTTCCGTTGCAATCATCACTACTATTCCCGCTTGTGTTTTGATCCTTTGTAAACATCAAGACCGGAGAGATTGACAACCTCTCTGACTCTTTAGGATCAAAGATATTTGGTACTGTGTGCAGGACCATGACAACTACCTTGGTGTCATTGCCCTTGCCACCTACTTGCAGTACTTGGAGTCCTACTGGTCGATTAAACCTTGGTATCTTTACCGAGGGAAACTTGCGGCTGTTGTAACACCTCAGTTGTCACGCTACAGTGATCACCTTATCTAATGCCAAGTCATCATGATTATGCTAATAATGATCACCCTTGATCATGGCTTGTTCAAATCCAGTCCAGACTAAAATTCCAAATATAGGTGGCAACTAAAACCTTGACTAAAAAATTGTGCAAACAATTTTGTTAAATGCACAAAAATCAGTAGACCAAGATACCATGGTAACGGGTATTTCATATATCTTTTAAATATTTTAAACAATGAAAACAGTATCCCAAACCTTCCATGTTAATCATTTATTATTTAGATAAAAATCAAATGATTTTATAAAAGGCTCAAACTTTTTGTAACAACATATTATAGTGTAATAGTAATATGGGAGCAAGTCTCATATTTTGAAAAATACAATTGATTGCTAAAAAAATGGGAAAGAGATATGAAAAAGAACAAAAAGAAAAGAAAAGGAAAAAAGGAAAGCAGCCAACCCTGCTGGTACCCTAAGTGCCGTGGCCCAGCCCACCTAGCCGGCCCAGCCCCACCCCACCCTCATCCCCTACCTCCTGTTCATGGGGGGAGCGTGGCAGGCATCCCCCAGCCAGACTGCGGCCATGTCGCCATGGCGGCCATCCCCGCCCCCACGCTGCGTATAAGGTCCTCCCCAGGAACCCTAACCCTAGCTGCCCCCCATTTCCCCCTCCCTCTCTCTCTCTGGATCGACCTCGCCCGTGCGCAACCAGGGGCGCGCTGTCGCCACCGGCGAGGCCAACTGCCTCCTCAAGCCCCGAGACCACGTCCAAGAGGACACCCTTGGCCCTCTTCGTCGACGATACTAATTGATTGGAGCCGGGGGGTGCTGACGACATCACCATCTTCATCATCGCTCGTCGTGGCCGTCGCAGCCATCGCCGCCGTGCCACTGCTCCGACCACTCCTCGGCCTCCCCAAGTTGCTCTCCGTCCCCTTTGTCATCTCCTCACCCGATTCCCTTTCTCCTTCGCCCCGAACCGTTGCCGTAGACACTGTTCATCGCTGCCAGGAGGAATCACCGGACCTTGCTCCGCGCGTGCTTGCCCGCGCACTGGCAGCGCTCTGGCTACGCCCCCAGCCACCCTTGTACAGCTTGGACACCCACCAATTGTGCAGCCGTTGCTGTGCTGGTCCCCTGATCGCCCTTGCCGCTGCTGGCCATGGCCGGCCATGGCCTTGGGATCGCGTGTGTGTGCGCGCGCCCTAGCGTGTCCGCCCCTGAAGCTGTAGCCTACTATCGCGCCCGGCCGCTCGTGTGTGGCCGCGCGCCTCTACCTCCAGTCTCCGGTCGCCGCTCGTTGCCAGGTTGATGTTCGCCGCCGACGTGCGGGCATACAGGTTAACCAGTGGGTTAACCAACCCCCCTGGGTCAATGACGTGTGGGCCCGAGGCCCCTAATAACCAGTCACTTAATCTAAACAAGAGAAAACTCCCCCCCTAAGAATGACATGTGGGACCAACCATTCAATTAACCAGAGGATTAAGTTAACAGAGACAACCCTGACTTGCAAGTGGGCCTAGCCCTGTTAAAATTAATAAAACTGTTAACTAAACATGTGTGTATGACTTATGGGCCCCACTAGAAGAATTAATAAATTGGATGATTTATTAAAATGTAGAGGATGACATGTGGGGCCAGGTGTTGTTTAATTAAACAAAATGATTTATAAATAACCATAGGCTGACATGTGGGACCAACATGTCAGTTGACTGGTCAAACCCCACTATTTTGGATAATGTTGAGTTTATTAATAAAATAAATTCCAAAAATGTTTAAAATTTATTAAAAACGTTGAATTTTAATATCTTTTAAACCGTAAGTCGGATTAAAATAATTTATACATCAAACTTGATCAGAAAAATATAACGGTTAAGAATACGATATCCGTATGTCAACCACACCCATCTAACACAATGAACACGAGACCTTACCCCTCAGGGCCGTCCGTCGATAATCACCTGGAGCCGGTATTTTCGTCCCCGGATGAACTCCCGCTCCGAGCATAACCCTTTGCACTGCCTTAGAACACCGTTAACATTGCATCTGTCATGTCATGCATCTGTTTGTATATGCTTGCTTTGTATTTACTGTTCCCCTCCTTTTATTCTCCGCTAGACCCCGTTGCTGTTGTCGAATACATCGCTGCTGAATACGACTACTTCGTTAACGACCCTACCCCTACCATCGAGCTTCCAGGCAAGCAGCTCCATTTTCCTTCCCCAGATATCACCTATCTTTTCCGTATATTTCTTGCACTAGGCATTGTTACTGCTGCTACTACGTTACAATCCTATTCAAATGCATAGCCTGTTATTGTCACCCCTTGATGTACCTGCCTTTATCATATGCTGCCTTATAAATAAATATTATTTTCAGCAGTAAACCCTGTGCATTGTTAGCTAGGATTAGATAGCGGGCCGTGATCACTCTGGCGAGTGAACTCGAAACTATATATTAACTGTAACAGATACGGTACAATGCAGACACCGCCTAAGGCCCCCTAGCTCAGCTCTGTCGAACCACCATCAAATGTGAGCTATCAAGGAGTAATCCTTGTACTCCACTCATTGCTGACTCTGTATAGCCGCTCTAGGGACCTGAGCAACGGTTGTCTTTAAAGGTAAGATCCGGGCGACCCAACGGTGCCCGTGAGCGGTATTGCGTCGGAAACGACAGGCAGGGTACGGCCGACGTTACTGGCGTGCTTGAACCCTGCTCGTATCTCGCGAGAGTTACCAAACCACGAAAAGTCGAGCTCTACCAAGAACACAGGCGAGACAAGGTAAGGAGACAGTTCACCTTGTTGGTGACCGCGTGCTTTGACGGGACGACAGTGCAGGCCATGACGTACTAGTGGTCCTTGTTGCTGTTCGTTGTCCATTGTGTAGTTAGCCAGACAGCGATAACGATTTTCTGCGAGATAATATTAAAATGCTAAATAGTTCGGCGGATGACTTGAGAGGCCTGTTGGTCTATACGCACTATCTACACGTGGGAATACGGTGTGGGCCCTTGATAACCCACAACTGCAGGGGATCGAGATAGTCTTCGCGGGTAAGATAACCCAATTGATAGATTCGACTCAAGGGGAGCCAAAGAATATCCACAAGCTTTGACAGTGGAGTTTTCAATTCCACCGCACCTGAGATACACTTACTTGCAACAAGATATTAATAGCAACCGCGATTTGGAAGTGATGATAGCAACAGAAATAGTGGTGCTGAAACAGTAATGGTAAAACAACGAAAGTAAACAACTAGTAACCAGCAGAATTAAAACACTGTAGGCTAGGGAGATGGATGGTTGGGCGCTGCATGGATAAATCACATCATGTATTTAACTCGGGGCAAGGCACACAAAAAAGCAATGATCATCTAGGCATAAATCAAACATCAGTCATGTACCCCATAGGTAGTTGTACGTGCTTACAATAAGAACTTGCACAACATATTTTGTCCTACCATCCCGCTACTAACGGGGCCAAAAGGAACTTATGGAGATTAAGGTGCTCCTATCAAAGAGCACGGAACAAAGCATTAACAATCAATGGATACATTGAATCCTCAAATTATAGTCCATCCCCTTTGGTGTCCCAAGCTGTCACCTTTGGGATCGCCGGTTCCGGACTATAACAGGTGCATACAACTCATAGATAGGATCAAGAACACAAATATATTCATGAAAACACATAGGGTTCAGATCTGAAATCATGGCACTCGGGCCCAAAGTGAAAAGCATTAAGAGCAACAAGTTGAAGCAAATATGATAAACAACAATCTAGATGACAGGCAACATGCCCTCAACAATCTGATAAACTATTACATGATCTAACTCATCCAATCCCTACCATCCCCTTTGCCTGCAACAGGGAATTACTCACACATGGATGGAGAAGTCATGGAGGGAGGATGGAGTGGCGATGATGATGACGATGCCGATGATCTCCCCTCACCGGAGGCCAAAACAGCCTCCATCTTAGCCCTCCTGGAGAAGAACAGAGGGTGGCGGTGGCTCTGCGACGCGAATTGGGAAAATGACTTCTGTTTCGGGGTTTTTCCGTCACAGGAATAAATAGGAGCCTCGGTAGGGCACCAGAGGAGGGGGGAGGCCCCCAGGCGGCCAGAGGGCGCGTCCCCACCCCTGGCCGCGCCAGGGGGGCGCCTAGGGGCCCCCTGGCTATCCTCTAGTCCCACTTCTGGCACATTGGCACCTCGGGTGCGTGGATTTTCTGTGTTTTTTCTGGGAATTTTCTGAGATGTCCAAAAATCCATTTTCCTGCGCACAATAAAACCATACAGGCAGCTCTGCTGAAAACAGCGTTAGTCCGGGTTAGTTTCATCCAAATCATGCAAGAATGAGGGCAAAAGAATAGCAAAAGTGTTTGGAAAAGTATATACGTTTGAGACGTATCAACTCCCCCAAGCTTCGCATATTTCTTGTCCTCAAGCAATTCAGTACAACGAACTGAACGCGACAAAGAAAACTTTGACAAACTCTTTTGCTTCAATACATGTATATAAGCATGTACTACGAAAATAATTTAGCACGTATCAAAAAAATGCTATGAGGACAATGCACGAAGCAATCCTTCTTTCAAGTGATCAATCACAAACAACTAAAAGTAAACAATACACTACTGAAAATCAAGATAGGATTACAATGCACAAAGATTGAACATAGTAGAGTGGTATTTCGCTAGCCTCCATGAGTGAAGCAAAACATAAATGCAGAAACTCCTTTGGAGTTTTAAAGGAGACTAAAACTAAGAACTTCAGAATAAGTAATACCACAGTCATGCAAAAGACAATTTAGTACTTTGGGACAATGCACATTACACTCAGAATGACAATTATGCTCTCCTAGTTTGTGCTTTGAAGAAACAAGGTGGAAACTCTCGAACCGTGGAGTTTGATGGAAAGGTTGAAAACCCGTGAATGGAAGCAAAGACTAAACATGTACCAGAGCTCTTGGTTTTGCAAATAGAGATAAAAAGTATTTTGGGAGGTACATGCTTCGTCAACGAATGCTAGTAGATGATGTCTACGCACGCTTCTATTCTTCTAGACTATGTTGGGCCTCCAAGCGCAAAGGTTTGTAGGACAGCAGCGATTTCCCTCAAGTGGATGACCTAACGTTTATCAAACTCAGGGAAGTAGAGGTTGAAGATGGTCTCTCTCTAGCAACCCTGCAATTAAGATACAAGAAGTCTCTTGTGTCCCCAACACACCTAATACAACTAGGAGTTGTATAGGTGCACTAGTTCGGCGAAGAGATGGTAAAATATAGGTGATAGGTGTGGCAAAACGAAGTAATATAAATCTGTAATAAAAAGTGCAGCAAAGAAACAAGTGGTAAACGTGAGCACAAACGGTATTGCAATGGTGGAAACAAGGCCTAGGCTTCATACTTTCACTAGTGGCAACTCCCAAGAACATTAACATAGTCTAATCACATGATATTCCTCATCAAACATGCAATGGAGACGTACTCGGAGGTCATTCCTTTGTGGTCAAGACAGGACCAGAATTGTGTAGGGCTACAAAATCACACCTCAGAGTTCGTAGTTCTCAATCTATGGATTTCCCAATGTCACCGCGGCCATCCAAAGAGAGTACCACAATCACCACAACATATCTAAAGGATAGTCAAAGACAACCACCAAGAGACTCTCAATCTTCCATCCACACACAAAAGAGGAGATCACTCATGAAAATATTCTTCTAACCCATGTCCAATAAACCGCTGTCACCCTGGTCTCGGGGATTATACTAGATAAGATCAAGTGAGTACATCAATCCAATACATAGAGGAAGGGGAAATATCATGGGATGACCCTAGATTAACATAGCCTATGATCACAACAAAGATCACATCATGGGAGAGAGAGAAAAACACATAGCTACTGGTAGAAACCTCAGCCCCGAGGAGGAACTACTCCCGCTTCATGGAGGGAGGAAGCAACATCGATGGAGATGAATCCGGGGCACTTCCCCGTCCCGGCAGGGTGCCGGAACAGGAATTATGTCCCCCCGAAACTTGATGGCGATGGCGGTGGAGATCGGAATTGCTTATGGAGAAAAGGGGTTTGGAATCAGGGTTTCCTCCGCGGGGGTAAAAATAGGGCCAAAGGGGGGCACCAGGGGGGCCACAGGGCAGCCAGGAGGGTGCCCGGCGCGGCCTAGGGTGGGGCCGCGCCAGGGACCCTTCTGGGGTCCCTGTGGTGGCCCTCCCCTCCTTCCTTGGTGATTCCGGAAGCTTCCGGGACGCTGATTTTTTATATAATTTTTTCGGAATTTTTGGAGCACTTTTAATGGCCGGAAAACCTGAAATACAAAATCAGCAGAAAACAGGAACTGGCATCTGGGTGCACTGAGTTAATAGGTTAGTCCAAATATGCTCAAAAGTGTATGAAAGTTCAAGCAAAACATGGCAAAGTCACACAAAACATGCATGGAGCAAGCAGAAATTATAGATACGTTTGGGACGTATCAATATCCCCAAGCTTAATTCCTGCTTGTCCTCGAGTAGGTAGATGATAACAAGCATAATTTCTGTGGTGACAAGCCACACAACCATATAAGGACTTTTAAGTAAAGCAATCAAAGCATGCAATTCAATTCAAGTCTTATCAAGCAAGAGTATATATTAGCATTGACAAAAGCAACAAAAGAAAAAAGGGTGCAAGAGCTCTTGCTGTCCATGACTCGAATGTCTCCAAATGGTGTCTGCGAGCAAGAAAGGGGATAGGGAATACGAGATGAAAAAGTATTTTTTTTGAGAACTCAATCTACTAAAGTTTCACACTTGGTCTTCTTTGGAATCTTAACTTGACTCGTCCCCAGACCACTAGCCAGGTACAAGTCAATTTGATCCCCTCCTTTTCGATATTTTGAGCACTCATGCAATGGATGAGCGTAAGCACGAGAGTTGACACTTTGGATGGCAAAGAGAGAAATATGGTGGAGGAGGAAGTCAAAAAGGGTGAGAAAGGCTCACATCAATGAGGACAACCATAGGCGAGCGAAGGCCATATGATAGATATGATGTGAGGAATAGGGATTGCCATGCAACTGATGCACATGTGAGCTAAGGTAAGCTCTCCAATGGAACTAGTGGGGGTGCATCCAACTTGCTTGTCAAGAAGACCTAGAGATCATTTGAGGAGGCTCATCATTGGAATATACAAGCCAAGTTCTATAGTGTGAAGGTCCCCACATAGCTATATGCATAAATGATAATCTCTATGGAGTACAAGATATAAGATGGAGTACAAGTGTGGATATTTCAAAAGGATAGTAGTGTTGCCCCTTTCTCTCTTTTTATTTTCTTTTTCTCTTTTTTCTATTTTTTTTGTATTTTTTGGTGGCATCAATGGCTCTTTCTATTTAACTCTCATTTGTCCTCTTTGGGATCTTTTGATTTGTCCACTTTGGGATCTTTTCCTCACTTAAGGGCAACACTCTAATTTACAAGAGGGTATAGAAGATCTTTCACACTTTACAAGGTACTCAAAACATAAAGAAGATGTAGCTATCATGATGTATGCAATGTATGTCGCTGCCAGTGTAGCAGGAACATGTATGACATGAAGATCAAGTCATGAAGAGGTGGATGTTGCATGGCAATATATCTCGGAAAGGCTATGGAAATGCCTTGATAGGTAGGCATGGTGGCTGTTTTGAGGAAAGATATAAGGAGGTTTATCGATGACAGAGCGTATCATGCCAAGGGTTTGGATGTACCGGCGAAGGTGGATGCCAACTCTCGGAGTGAAAAGAAAGCAATGCACGGCACAGGAGAGGCTAGAAAAATATGGGAAGGTGGAAGTGTCAACTTTCGAATACTCACATTAGTCCGAAGAACTCATGCACTTATTATCGGTAACTCTCAATCTAATAAGGAGGCTCACAAAGAGACAACTACCCCGAGGAGGAGTGTATGGGGGTTTGGTTATCCTTGCGCATCCTCGACTCATGGTACGTGAGTGTACTCTAATATCCGATCCCTCCAAAGATTAGTGATCCATCTAGTAGCTAGAGTTCTCAACTAGTTCTGTAGGTTTTTGAAAATAGACACGGATTTCCGAAATACGACACCTATCACTAATAGGATAGAGCTCTTGACACCAAAATTTCAAACATTGCTCACATCACTACCTCAAAACTATTGCAAGTTACTACTAAAATTAAATAGCAACCTCAATTACCTACTTTCAAGACAAGACACAACGCAGTGCAACAACCAACTCTCTTAACAAGATAAACATGAAAACTAAAGAGAGTTACTGCAACAAACTAAACAAAAGCAAAGGCTCTTGCTAAAGACAAACTAAAACTAAAACTAAACATGGAAGTAGCTACGAAAAGGTAAAGAACACACAACAGAGAAAGATAGGCATGAAGAATTCTATGATGTGTTCTAGATTTTGAAAGTGGAGCGTGTTTCTCTCCCACACAAAGTAAGATGGGATCTAACTTGTTATGAACATCAAGCAAAGCTAAGGACAACTAAAAATAAAACCTAGGAGCGAGACGCTCCAAGCATAGCACATAACGCATGAAGTGATAAAAATATAGTGAGACGAAGGACGAACAGATGATTGTTGATGGAGAAGGGGATGCATGGGGGCATCCCCAAGCCTACACGCTTGAGTCTCCTTGAATATTTATTGGGGATTCATGGGGGCATCCCCAAGCTTGAGCGCTTGACACTCCTGAATCTTCTTTCATCATCTTCCATCGCACACTTGAAAAATCCCTTCATACACAACTCATCATAAGCTGATTAGAGAGGTTAGTACCCTTAATAAATAATTTTTTCCACTAGATATAAATATATTCTTGAAGAGCTACTGTTTCTCAAGATTTCCAAAAGGTTTTTGCAAAGAAAAAGCAAGCTTAAGGTTTGCAAAAGTTAGGAGAGACAAAACGTGGCCAAATCTGTGAAAAACAGAATAGCAGAAGTAAAGAATTTTTTAGGGGTACTTATGCAACTCAAATCAAAAAACTCAGAACATATGAAAGTTTCATGATTGTATAGAGCACGCTGTGTAAAAAATTCAGCTCAAAAAGATGAACTGGTGATTTAATCTGATTTTCCCCGTCACAAGGACAGAATCTGTTTTCTGGACAGCATGTCACAACTTTCACTTTCCTTGTCATATGAGGCTATAACTTGGCCCAAAGCTTGAAAAGAAACATACAATGATGTTGCTACAGTAGTAACAATCATCAAGACCACTAAAAACTGAAAGTAAAAACTCAAGTAAGGATAACAAGGGTTGTCTCCCTAGAGCTCTTTCTTTATAGCCATAAAGATAGGCTTAAGATTTTAACGATGCTCTCATAGGAATAAGAGTTGAAGCACAAAAGAGAGAATCAAGAAGCAAATACAAATCACATTTAAGTCTAACATGCTTCCTATGCAAAGGGATCTTGTAGAGAAATATCTCATTGAAGCATAAAGATATTAGCATAGGAAGGCAAAATAAGTGCAACTTCAAAACCTTCAACATAAAGAGAGGGAACTTGATATTATTGAAATATCTATAAGCATATGTTCCTCTCTCATAATAATTTTCACTGGGATAATGAATAAACTCAAAAATATAAGTATCACATAAAAAATTCTTATCATGATCCACACGCATAGAAAATTTGTTACTCCCCACATAAGCAAAATCCTTCTCATTAGTAATAGTGGGAGCAAACACAACAAAATAGCTATCACATGAATCATTCTTATCATGATGCACTTGTAAAAATTTATTCTTTATAGCATAAGTGTCATCACAATAATCATCATATATAGGAGGCAAAGTATCATAAAAATAAATTTCCTCATCAAAACTTGGGGGGCTGAAAAGATCATCTTCATAAAACGTAGCATCCCCAAGCTTATAGCTTTGCATATCATTAGGATCAAAGGTATTCAAAGAAGACATACTAATAACATTGCTACTATCATGAGTGTTGTGCAAATAATAAAGCTCCATAGGCTTTTTGATTTTCTCTTCAAACACTTCATGTCCCAACTCAAGGTACAGCTCATAAAGCTCTCCGATAATATTTTTGTTGTTTTCCATAAGGCCTAACTAGTGAAAATAAAAACAAGAAACGAAAAGATTTAATTGCAAGATCTAAAGATATACCTTCAAGCACTCACCTCCCCGGCAACGGCGCCAGAGATAGCTTGATGTCTACGCACGCTTCTATTCTTGTAGACTATGTTGGGCCTCCAAGCGCAGAGGTTTGTAGGACAGCAGCGATTTCCCTCAAGTGGATGACCTATGGTTTATCGAACTCAGGGAAGTAGAGGTTAAAGATGGTCTCTCTCCAGCAACCCTACAATTAAGATACAAGAAGTCTCTTGTGTCCCCAACACATCTAATACAACTAGGAGTTGTATAGGTGCACTAGTTCGGCGAAGAGATGGTAAAATATAGGTGATAGGTGTGGCAAAACGAAGTAATATAAATCTGTAATAAAAAGTGCAGCAAAGAAACAAGTGGTAAACGTGAGCACAAACGGTATTTCAATGGTGGAAACAAGGCCTAGGCTTCATACTTTCACTAGTGGCAACTCCCAAGAACATTAACATAGTCTAATCACATGATATTCCTCATAAAACATGCGATGGATACGTACTCGGAGGTCATTCCTTTGTAGTCAAGAGAGGACGAGAATTTTGTAGGGCTACAAAAGCACACCTCAGAGTTTGTAGTTCTCAATCTATGGATTTCCCAATGTCACCGCGGCCATCCAAAGAGAGTACCACAATCACCACTACATATCTAAAGGATAGTCAAAGACAAGCACCAAGAGACTCTCAATCTTCAATCCACACACAAAAGAGGAAATCACTCATGAAAATATTCTTCTAACCCATGTCCAATACACCGCTGTCACCATGGTCTCGGGGATTATACTAGATAAGATCAAGTCAGTACGTCAATCCAATACATAGAGGAAGGGGAAATATCATGGGATCACCCTAGATTAACATAGCCTATGATCACAACGAAGATCACATCATGGGAGAGAGAGAAGAACACATAGCTACTGGTAGAAACCTCAGCCCTGAGGAGGAACTACTCCCGCTTCATGGAGGGAGGAAGCAACGTCGATGGAGATGAATCCGGGGGCACTTCCCCGTCCCGGCAGGGTGCCGACGCATGAATTCTGTCCCCCCTAAACTTGATGGCGATGGCGGCAGAGATCGGAATTTCTTCTAGAGAAAAGGGGTCTGGAAGCAGGGTTTCCTCCGCGGGGCTAAAAATAGGGCCAAAGGGGGGCACCAGGGGGGCCACAGGGCAGCCAGGAGGGTGCCCGACATGGCCTAGGGTGGGGCTACGCAAGGGACCCTTCTGGAGTCCCTGTGGTGGCCCTCCCCTCCTTCCTTGGTGATTCCGAAAGCTTCCGGGACGCTGATTTTTTATATAATTTTTCCGGAATTTTTGGAGCACTTTTAATGGCCGGAAAACCTGAAATACAAAATCAGCAGAAAATCAGAACTGGCAACTGGGTGCACTGAGTTAATAGGTTAGTCCAAATATGCTCAAAAGTGTATGAAAGTTCAAGAAAAACATGGCAAAGTCACACAAAACATGCATGGAGGAAGAAGAAATTATAGATACGTTTGGGACGTATCAGTAGACAACTCAATCACCTCTTACGCTAGACATGTTTTGAGGAACGAGTCCCAAGATGGAGACGATCACATCCCCTTAATCTCCTTTGTTTATCAGTGCCAAAGTTTTCTGATTTCTCATAGACAAAGCGTGAAGGAGGGTTTGTTGGTTGTGATTATATTTTGTGATTTGGGCGCAGTCATGCCAGTCCCTCCTCGTATTAGGGTTTGCAGATTAGACATGCAATCCCGAAATAAAACATGTCTAACATAAGACGGTCATGAATTACCTACTACTTCCTCATGAGTTAAAACAAAGGCACAACACATGAGTGCTTTTGAATAATTTTGAGATGGTACAAGAAAGTCTTCATTAGGATGGCCGGTAAATACCACATAGGAAGGTATGGTGGACTCATATGGAAAAAGTGGTTTCAAGGATTTTGGATGCACAAGTAGAAATCCGCTTAGTGCGAGCGAAGGCTAGCAAAAGACTGGGAAGCGACCAACTAGAGAGCCATAACAGTCATAATCATGCAGAGCGACAAAGTAACATTGAATTGGGCACGGAAATGATATAACTATTCTAAAATTCACAGATCATCAAGGCATAGTAGACTTTTCAGTCATAAACATGTGTAAGCATGTGCCAAGTCAATCCAAGAATTCTCCAAAGGGAAATACCACTGCAGTATGCCAAACCATGAACAATGCAGTGCATGTAAATCATTTCAACAACACATTATGTACTCTAGCTATTTGGGATTAGCCACAAGGAAAGCATGAACACTAGGAAAGCATAGTAAACATAGCACTATGTCGCTACAAGCTGGTCTCTATATCATAAGTACAAGCATATGTACAAGAGTAGGAAAAAAAGAGTTCATACCGGTTTTCCTTGTTGCATCCCTTTCGTCGATCTTCGTCATCACTGCCTCGTCGCTTGCACGATTTGACATAGGAAAATATAATCAAGTGCAAATGCCATCACAGACTCAAGCTGAACTCTGCAACAAAGCAAACTAAATAGAGAAAAGAAAATATTTTTGGATTTTTTTCAAATATTTAACGAAAGAAAAGAGAAAAGAGAACTCTTTTTGTTGTTTTTGCAAAATAAAAGAACAAAGAAGAACGGGAAAAAAATTCGAAAAGATCAAAGTGAAAAAAATGACAACGGATAATACAATGGAAAGGTGAGAAGGGAACGTACTCCCCCAAGCTTAGGCTTTTGGCCTCATGTTGGTAGAAGCTACTGCCCCCAAGAGCCTCCTGCTCCGGGGCAATGGTAAGTCCAGGAGTCGTATGAGCCCTCCGGTGCGTACACCGAAGTCCTCGGATCCTCCCATGAGGAAGGCCCTGCGCTCCAAGCGGAAGAAGATCCCTCGCCATGCTCGGTGATGGTCTCTCCCTGGGAAGGTGGGAACTCACCATGCTCCTCCTCATCAGGCACAACCCCCTCCATGGGGTTATGCGGATGGTAATTAGCCATGAACTCATCGAACCGAATCTCGTTGAAGGACCATCCGTTCCTACGAGTGTTATCAAACAAAAGTGGTGCAGGTAGACGGATCTCATGAGTAATGGTCCTTGAAACCTCAAAATATAATCAAGGTTACCAAACTGAGAATTCATGGTAACAAACTTATGCCTCTTCGTAGCCGCAAGATCGAGACTCGCGTCTGAAAAGGGAACATCATCAGGATGCGGGGTGCGCTCAAGAGACTCAAGGATAAGTGTGGCGTAAACACCACCATATAAATCGGCCTTGTTACTATTCATAACAAGGCGCCGAGAAATCAAGGAACCCACATTATACTCGTTCTTATCAGAGAGGGCGTTCGCATAAATAGGGAAATCTGGTGCAGAACCATTGCTCGTGTTGTCACGAGCTAACACCCCTCTAGCAACAAAATACGCGAAATACATGAGGTGTGGAAACAAAATGCTGGAATTCTTCGTACCCCGAATGTCTGTATCCTCCTGGCAGCACAGAGAGTTGAAAAGGGTCCTCAACTCGGAAGGCTGCATGGTCATCTTAGTTGTCTGACCAACGTTCGGCACACCTATTATATCACAAAACTGTGCCAAAGACATGGTTATGAGATCATTATAAAGTTTGAACTCAACGGTTCCAGCATCATGGTTATAACAAAAACTGTTAACAAATCAGGAGGTAAGCTTTTTGTATTGTACCACACGGCATAAAGCTAGTCGTGTCAAACCTGCATTGGCACAAAGGCCATAAAATTCCTCCTTAATTCCTGCAGCTGTAGTAAAATCATCGCACGGATACATCATTGCGCATGCTGGACTTGTGTCTTCCAACAACTCCAGGGGCACATGATCTTCATTGTAGCTCACCCTAACTGCTGAGGGTGAAGCTACAGCTCTAGTGACTCGATCGGAGTGCTCGGGCTTCTTCTTCCCAAGCCACCCCTTTGCTTTTTCAAAGAAACTTATTTCTGAAAATTTTGACAATTCACAAAAACAAGGATTTTAAAAAAGTAAGTTGAGGCAAACTAATCTACTTACTTACCTAAGGCGTAAACTTGCATCAAAACTTGGAGAATAAAATTCTACACATGCATGCAAGCTCATATGAACAGCACCAAGAGTTACTAAATACTTACAAATGAGGCCACCAATCAAAAATATAATTGGAGGTGTGAAGGAGTTACATACCAGGGAGTATTTGCTCAAAATCTCAGCTCCAATGGTGGGCTGTAGAGAGAGGTCGAAAATTGCCTCCAAGAACAGCAAGAACGCAAGAACTTGAGCAGAACTCAAGTTTTTGGAGAGAGAGGAAGGAGGAGGAGGAAGACATACCTAGAAGTGGGGCCTGTGGGCCCCAAGCGCCCTATGGGCGCAGCCAGGGGCCGGGCCGCGCCAGCTGGCCGCCTGGGCCACTGGTGCCCCCCCTGGTCAGCCCTAGACGCCTCTTGGTCACTCACGGCATGGAAATTTTTAATATAATTTTTCTGACAACTTCACTGTTGAAATTTTTTCGAAGTTCAAAAAGCTGCGAAACTTTCTGAAAACTTGAAGCAGTGATTAGAGTTGTGAAGTTTCAAAAACATATAAAGTTGGTATAGAAAGGAGAATAAAAGATAAGGCAAATGAAAACATAACAAGCTCCACTTTTTACCTATATAAAACATGCTTACTAGCAAGGTTGATCAAGTTTTACCAACAAACCGGCGATATATAGAGCAAAAAGCCTCACCTCTTATGAAGTGATCATTGCACCTTTACTTTAATGGACATTGTCCCCACCATGATGGTTTTGTATTTGTGGTGCACATGTAGAGGACAATCCCATTCTCCAATCTTCACGGTCTCGAAGTTCTCTATTGAGTTAAGGCCATGCCTCTTCTCAATCTTCTTCGGAAAATACACCGTGTGTTCTTTGTCATTCACATTGAAATAACCTTTCCTTTATTGCAATCAATAATAGCACCTGCGGTGTTAAGAAAAGGTCTACCAAGAATAATAGACATGCTCCCATCCTCGGGCATGTCAAGCAGAACAAAACCAGTAAGGATTAAACAATTAGCAACTTCAACGGGAACATCCTCACAAATACCAATGGGAACGGTTCTTGACTTGTCAGCCATCTGAAGAGAGATATATGTAGGGATTAGTTTTTCTAAACAAAGCCTCTTGTAAAGCGAAAGAGGCATAACACTCACTCCTGCTCCAAGATCACATAAAGCAGTCTTGACATAATTATTCTTTATGGAGCAAGGAATGGTGGGTATACCTGGATCACCAAGCTTCTCAGGAATCTTGCCACTGAAAGAGTAGTTAGGAAGCATAGCAGATATTGCTTCATTAGGAACTTTTCTTTTATTAGTAACAATATCTTTCATATATCTCGAATAAGGAGGTAACTTAATAGCACCAGTCAAAGGAATTTGAAGAAAAAGAGGTTGCATCCACTCACAAAACTTATTGTAATGCTCTTATTCTTTGGTTTTGAGAGACTTACCTTGAAAGGGCATGGGTTTCTGTACCCATGGTTCTCGTTCCTTCCCATGTCTTCTTGCGATAAAATCTTCTCTAGTGTATTTCTTGCGTTTGTTGGGTGCTTCTTCTTCTCGAACTTCGGGTGGATCATTCTTTTGAGCATCCTTTTCAGGCTCAGCACCGTCTTCAGTCTCAGCATTGGAAGTAGATATACTATTTGGATCATTGGAATTGTCAGCTTCTTTGTGCTTCTTCTTCTTCTTCGGAGAACTAACAATTTCTTCTTCCTGTATTTGAGAATCTTGCTCGATACTCTTAGGATGCCCCTCCAAATAGAAAGGATCTTGAGTGCTAGTTCCTCCTCGGGTTTTAATCCCGAAGGCCTGTATATCCTGTTTGGCATTATTAGCAAGCAAATCTTTTTGCACATTAGAAATTTGATCAAGCTGAGTTTGAACCATATGAAAATGCTTCACAAGACATTTAACATCATTAACTGTTATACCTAGAACATCAAGCAAACTTTTGATAGAAAGGGAATTATCATGCAACTGACTTTGTATCCTCTCATTAAAGTGATTTTTCTTCATAATGAAATTATCAAGCTCATCTAAACATTGACCAGGAGGCTTACCATGAGGAATGTCACTTGCATTGAAATCTAAAAGAGAATGTACCTCTACCATAGGAGGGTGAGTGGTCGGCTCACACAACTTCTCAATGGGGGGTAGATTCTTCACGTCTTTAGTTTTAATACCGTTCTCTTTAATAGACTTCTTTGCTTCTTGCATATCTTCGGGGCTTAGGACAAGCCTGCCCCTTTTCTTTGGTGGTGGAGATGGTTCAGGGACGGACCAATCTTCGTGGTTCTTAGGAATCTTTCCCATTAATTCTTCTGCATCGTCCGGTGTTCTTTTCCTGAAAACACAACCAGCACAACTGTCCAAATAGGATCTAGATTCATCAGCTAGACCAGCATAAAATATATAAATTAATTCATTCTTAGGGACTCCATGTCCCATCTAGCCTGGATCAGACTGCAATACCTCCCCCAAGCTTTAGGGAGGTTCTCATCCTGCAACTGTTTAAAGTTATAAATTCTTCATAAAGCAGCATGTCGCATATGAGCAGGAAAGTACCTATCAACAAAAGAGTGAGATAAGTCTTGAGGACTCCTAATGGAACCACATGGTAGTGCATCATACCATGCTTTAGCACCTTCCTTCAAAGAGAAAGGAAGAAGCTTAGTAACATAAAGTTTCATATCTTTTCATCTGTAGTAAACAAGCCACCTAACTCAATGAGTTTGGTCAGGTGTGCAATAGCATCATCATTTTCTCTGCCATAAAAGGGGTCAGATTCAACCCTAAGTGAAAGATCAACAGAGAAATTATAATCAGGATCATTGATGCATATAGGAGACGTAGCAAATTTAGGATCAGGAACGGTCTTGTTCTTCATGGAGTGTTTTTCGAGAAGCTTCTTAATAGCATCAGGGCCAGAGTCGTCAAACTCTGTTAGCTCCCTGCATAGATCATCATCGAGTATAATATAATCATCATCAAGGAGTCTCTCCTTGAGTTTACTCAAATCGGGATAAGTGTAAGTTCCATCAAAAGGATAACAAGTATCAGGAATTTCAATTCCAGATTTTTTGCAGCAGCAGCGATCTATTTCTCAAGAGCGTGACTAAGTGAACCAATACCATCAAGAGTAGTAGAAGCATCATCAAAAGTATCGGACATAGTAACAGATTCAGAAGAAGCATCATGTGGTGGAGGTGAAGCAAACTTACTCATCACTGAAGGTGAATCAAGTGTAGCACTGATGGCTTCTCGCCTTTCGTTGGTTACCCCAAGTGGAAGGTTGAGATGTAGTGCAACAGCAGTTTTCCCTCGATGAAGATACCAAGGTTTGTCTCTAGCAGGACTCCAGAGATGATAAGTAGGTGTCAGCGGCGCAACTGACGCGGACCTGCACACAGACACAGATAACTTTGTTCCCAACGAAGTTCAGACAGGTTGTCAATCTCTCCGGTCATGTTGTTCACAAAAGATAAAATGCAAGGGATAATGATAGCAAGTAAAAGCAGTAAAGTAAATATAGCGTGGAAACAGTAATGAGGATATGGACCGGGATACGTGATGTTCGCTAGTGATGTCTCTCTCCACAAAGACGATAAAATTGCTATGCGAGGTAAACAAATTACAGAAAGGCAATTGACAGAATTATGAACGCACTGCAATGCTAACTATGCTACAAAAGAAAGGACGAGGTTCAAAAGAACGGGCAGTACGCAAAAATAAGTAGACTTTAATCCATCTGCATCTACTACTAATCATCCACATTCAGATATCTATCCAGAACATCTCGCTGGTATTAAGTTGCGAGCCCCACCCAAAGTGTAAACCCAAAGCAACAGACAACTGCATTAAAAAGAACTCTGCGTCAAGTAAACAATCCTTGTAACCGCGGTCACAAGCACCGTTCTTTTCCCCCTTGTGGCAACAGCACATCCCCTAGATTCATGTTTCTGTCACTCAAGCGTGTCATGCATGAACCCACAATCTAGCACAACATTCCCTCTTGGAGTCACTACCTACTACTTGGCCAAAGCAATAAACAGCAACGGAGAACATGCAAGAATTACTTAGGAACAAAAATATAAGAGATAAAAACCAAATATATTACTCTATCACAATCTGAACATAATCTCATAATCCATCAGATCCTATCAAACTCAATATAGCAATAGAAGAAATATTACAAAGGTGCCTCGATCATGTAGGGCATCTCACGAGGTCTAAACAATGAAGATCAAAGAGGGGAGGAGAACAACACATAGCTACTGATCACGGACCCATGGTCCAAGGAAAACTACTCACGAGACATCCGGGGAGCATCCATGGTGGAGAGGAGACTCCCGGAGGTCAATCCTCCCTCCGACAGGGTGCCGAGAAGAGGTATCCTGGTGCTCCCTATCTTCGGAAGAGCGGCGGAGGCGGAACAGAGGCGAGTTCGCGGAATAGGGTTCTTCTTCTGGAGTTTTCCCATGACAGAGAATAAATAGGCGAAGGGGGGCAGCCAGAGGTGGACCAGGGGCCCCAGGCGCCCCCCTGGCATGGCCAGGGGTGGGGCCGCACCGGGTGGCCGCCTGGGCCCACCCTGGCTCCCCTTTAGCCCCTCCCGGGCTCTTCTCGAAGCTTCCTGTACGCTGATTTTTCCTGTATTTTTCCCGGAATTTTTCTGGCACTTTTTATATGGGGGAAAACTGAAATAGAAAAACAGCAGAAAACAGGAACTGGCACTGGGGTGCACTGAGTTAATAGGTTAGTCCAAATATGATCAAAAGTGTATGAAAGTGTATCTAGATCATAGCAATATCACACAAAACATGCATGGAGCAAGCAGAAATTATAGATACGTTTTGGATGTACCAACATCCCCAAGCTTAATTCCTGCTCGTCCTCGAGTAGGTAAATGATAACAGCATAATTTCTGTGGTGACATGCTAGCAACCATATAAGAACTTTGAAAAGTAAAGCAATCAAGGTTAGAGATTCAATTCAAGTCAAAACATGCAAGAGTCTATATTAGCATTGAAACAAGTAACAAAAGAACAATAGGTGCAAGAGCTCTCGCTGTCCGTGACTCGAATGTCTCCAAATGGTGTTTGCGTGCAAGAAGGGGGATAGGGAATACGTGAAAAAAGTTTTTTTGTTGAGAACTCAATCTACTAAAGTTTCACACTTGGTCTTCTTCTGGAATCTTATCTTGACTCGTCCCCAGACCACTAGCTAGGTACAAGTCAATTTGATCCACTCCTTTTCGATATTTTGAGCACTCATGCAATGGATGAGCGTAAGCACGAGAGTTGACACTTAGGATGGCAAAGAGAGAAGTACGGAGGAGGAAGACAAAAAGGATGAGAAAGGCTCACATCAATGAGGACAATCATTGGCAAGAGATGCCAAATAATAGATATGATGTGAGGAGTAGGGATTGCCATGCAACGGATGCACATACGAGCTAAGAAGCTCTCCTATATGCATAATGATCATCTCTATGGAGTACAAAGATATAAAGGGAGTACTAGTGTGGATCTCTAAAAAGGATAGTAGTGTTGCCCCTTTCCCTCTTTTTATTTCTTTTTCTCTTTTTCTATTTTTTTTGTATTTTTTTGTGGCCTCAATGGCTCTTTCTATTGAACTCTCATTTGTCCTCTTTGGGATCTTTTAAAGTGTCCACTTTGGGATCTTTTCCTCACTTAAGGGCAACACTCTATTTTACAAGAAGATAAAGGAGATCTTTCACACTTTACAAGGTACTCAAAACATAAAGAAGATGTAACTAACATGATGTATGCACTGTATGCCTCTGCCAGTGTAGCAGGAACATGTATGACATGAAGATCAAGTCATGAAGAGGTGGAAGTTGCATGGAAATATAACTCGGAAAGGCTATGGAAATGCCTTGATAGGTAGGTATGGTGGCTGTTTTGAGGAAAGATATAAGGAGGCTTATGATGACAGAGCGTATCATGCCAAGGGTTTGGATGTACCGGCGAAGGTGGACACCAACTCTCGGAGTGAGAAGAAGGCAATGCACGGCACAGGAAAGGCTAGCAAAATATGGGAAGGTGGAAAGTGTCAACTTTCAATACTTACATTAGTCCAAAGAACTCATGCAATTATTATCGGTAACTCTACATCTAATAATGAGTTTCACAAAGAGACAAGTACCCCGAGGAGGAGTGTATGGGGGTTTGGTTATCCTTGCGCATCCTCGACTCATGGTACATGAGTGTTCTCTGATATTCGACTCCTCAGAAGAGTAGTGATCCATCTAGTAGCTAGAGTTCTCAACTAATTTTGTAGGGTTTGAAAATACACACGGATTGCCCAAAATATGACACCTATCACTAATAGGCTAGAGCTCTTGACACCAAAAGTTCAAACATTACTCACAACAATAACTCAAAACTATTGCAAGCTACTACTAGAATTAAATAGCAACCTCAACTACCTACTTTCAAGACAAGACACAACTCAGTGCAATAACCAACTCTCTTTAACACGATAAACATGAAAAATAAAAAGAGTTCCAGCAACAAACTAAACAAAATCCAAGGCTCTTGCTAAAGACAAACTAAGACTAAAACTAAACATGGCAGTAGCTATGAAAAGATAAACAACACACAACAGCAAAAAGATAAGCAGGAAAAATCCTATGATGTGTTCTCCATTTTGAAATCGGAGTGTGTTTCTCTCCCACACAAAGTAAGACAGGTTCTAACTTGTTATGAACATCAAGTAAAGCTAAAGAAAACTAAAAACAAAACCTAAGAGCGAGACGCTCCAAGCATAGCACATAACGCATGAAGTGATAAAAATATAGTGAGACGAAGGACGAACTGATGATTGTTGATGGAGAAGGGGATGTACGGGGGCATCCCCAAGCTTAGACGCTTGAGTCTCCTTGAATATTTATTGGGGATGCATGGGGGCATCCCCAAGCTTGAGCGCTTGACACTCCTGGATCTTCTTTCATCATCTTCCATCGCACACTTGAAAACTCCCTTCATACATAACTCATCATAAACTGATTACAGAGGTTAGTACCCTTAATAAATAATTTTTCCCCACTGGATATAAAGATATTATTTAAGATCTACTGTTTCTAGAGAGTTCCAAAAAGTTTTTGCAAATAAAAAGCAAGCTTAAGGTTTGCAAAAGATAGGAGAGACAAAACGTGGCAGAATCTGTGAAAAACAGAACAGCGGATAGTAAAGAATTTTTTAGGGGCACTTCTGCAACTCAAATAAAAAAACTCAGAACATACGGAAGTTTCGTAATTGTATAGAGCATACTGTGTCAAAATTTCAGCTCAAAAAGATAAACTGGGAGTTTTCTGGAATTTTTCAGGTCACGAGGACAGAATCTGTTTTCTGGACAGCATGTCACAACTTTTACTTCCCTTGCCGTAAGAGGCTATAACTTGGCACAAAGCTGAAAAATAAAGATACAATGATGTTTCTACAGTAGTAAAAATCATCAAGACACAAAAAAAGCAAAAAAGAAAAGCCTAAATTCGTTTCGGGATGCCTCACGAAAGCGCTTCTTTAAAGCCATTAGCTAGGCATAATGCAAAAAGAAGAATCAAGTTTTATCAAGAGAAAGAGAATAACTAGCCCGTGTGACGGACTCAAAAGGTAACTTGATTTTCTTTCTAGAGAAGTGTTCCATCCCCTTTTTGAATGGGAATTGGAATTTTATATTCCCATCTTTCATGTCAATAACCGAACCAACGGTGCGAAGAAAAGGACGTCCCAAAATAATTGGACACAAAGGTTCACACTCTATATCCATAACAATAAAATCAACGGGAACATAGTTGTCATTGACAATGATAAGAACATCGTCGATCTTCCCCAAAGGTTTCTTTACGGAAGAATCAACAAGACAAACACCAAAAGAACAAGGCTCAAAAGGCTTCAATTCAAACATATCAAATATTCTTTTGGGCATAACGGAGGTACTAGCTCCAACATCACATAAAGCGTAGCAAGAGAAGTTATTTAATTTAATTTTGATCATAGGGTCCCAACCATCATCTAGCTTGCTAGGTATGGAGGCTTCTACTGTAAGCTTCTCCTCCCTAGCTTTGATGAGAGCATTTGTGATATGCTCCATGAAGGCAAGATTAAGTGTGCTAGTGTGGGGGTCTCTAGACATTTTGTGTAGCAAGCTAATAACTTCTGAGAGGAATTTACCTTCCTACCTGTTGGAGCGCGTTCGGTGTGCCATTGGGAATAATTGGTCATCATTTCATCGAGAAGCTTCGTGGCAGCACCAAGTGTAGTTGACATAAAGGTTCCTCCCGCGGCCGAATCTAACAGGTTCTGCGAGGTAAAGTTCAAGCCTGTATAAAAAGTCTGGATAACCATCCAAGTAGTCAAACCATGTGTAGGGCATTTCTTAACAAGAGATTTCATTCGTTCCCAAGCTTGGGCAACGTGTTCATTATCCAATTGCTTAAAATTCATAATATTACTCCTCAATTGGATAATCTTAGCAGGAGGGTAGTACTTCCCTATAAAAGCATCTTTGCACTTATCCCAAGAATCTATGTTATTTCTAGACAAAGATTGAAACCAAATTTTAGCATCTCCCCTTAAAGAGAAAGGAAAGAGCTTGAGCTTAACAACATCACCTTCTACTTCTTTATACTTTTTCATATCACATAATTCGACAAAATTATTCAAGTGTAAAGCAGCATCATCTCCAGCACCAGAGAATTGATCTGTCATAACAAGGTTTAGCAAAGCAGGTTTATTTTCATAAGCAGGTGTGGCAATGGGAGTGCAGATAAAGTCTTGGATGTTGTGACTAGTGAAGTCACACAACTTGGTGTTTTCAGTGGAACCCATAGTAGCAGCAAGTGTGGCAGATTTTTTTGTAGTTTTTGATAAAAGACACAAAGATAAAAACTGAAAGATAAACTAACAAGAATAAAAAACAAAGGTAAAGGGTAGTGTGCAACTCCCCTATCTTAGCACTCGGAGTCCCCGGCAACGGCGCCAGAAAACTTGCTTGATGGCTTCTCGCCCTTCGTTGGTTACCCCAAGTGGAAGGTTGAGATGTAGTGCAGCAACAGTTTTCCCTCGGTGAAGATACCAAGGTTTGTCTCCAGCAGGACTCCAGATATGATAAGTAGGTGTCAGCGGCGCAACTGACGAGGACCTGCACACAGACACAGATAACTTTGTTCCCAACGAAGTTCAGAGAGGTTGTCAATCTCTCCGGTCTTGTTGTTCACAAAAGATAAAATACAAGGGATAATGATAGAAAGTAAAAGCAGTAAAGTAAATATAGCGTGGAAACAGTAATGAGGATATGGACCGGGATACGTGATGTTCGCTAGTGATGTCTCTCTCCCAAAAGACGATAAAATTGCTATGCGAGGTAAAAAATTTACAGAAAGGAAATTGACAGAATTATGAACGCACCGCAATGCTAACTATGCTACAAAAGAAAGGACGAGGTTCAAAAGCACGGGCAGTACGCCAAAATAAGTAGACCGAAATCCATTTGCATCTACTACTAATCATCCACCTTGAGATATCTATCCAGAACATCTCGCTGGTATTAAGTTGCGAGCCCCACCCAAAGTGTAAACCCAAAGCAACAGACAACTGCATTAAAAAGAACTCTGCGTAAAGTAAACAATCCTTGTAACCGCGGTCACAAGCACAGTTCTTTTCCCCCTTGTGGCAACAGCACATCCCCTAGACTCATGTTTCTGTCACTCAAGCGTGTCATCGGGGGGCATGAACCCACAATCTAGCACAACGTTCCCTCTTGGAGTCACTACCTACTACTTGGCCAAAGCAATAAACAGCAATGGAGAACATGCAAGAATTACTTAGGAACAAAAATACAAGAGATAAAAACCAAATATATTACTCTATCACAATCTGAACATAATCTCATAATCCATCAGATCCTATGAAACTCAACATAGAAATAGCAGAAATATTACAAAGGTGCCTCGATCATGTAGGGCAGCTCACGAGGTCTAAAAAATGAAGATCAAAGAGGGGAGGAGAACATCACATAGCTACTGATCACGGACCCATGGCCCAAGGAAAACTACTCACGAGACATCCGGGGTGCATCCATGGTGGAGAGGAGACTCCCAGAGGTCAATCCTCCCTCCGGCAGGGTGCCGAGAAGAGGTCTCCTGGTGCTCCCGATCTTCGGAAGCGCGGTGGCGGCGGAACAGAGGCGAATTCGCGGAATAGGGTTCTTCTTCTGGAGTTTTCCCGTGACGAAGAATAAATAGGCGAAGGGGGTAGCCAGAGGTGGACCAGGGGCCCCAGGCGCCCCCTGGCGCGGCCAGGGGTGGGGCCGCGCCGGGTGGCCGCCTGGGCCCACCCTGGCTCCCCTTTGGCCCCTCCCGAGCTCTTCTCGAAGCTTCCTGTACGCTGATTTTTCCTGTCCGAAATTTTTCTGGAAATTTTTATATGGGGGAAAACTGAAATAGAAAAATAGCAGAAAACAGGAACTGACACTGGGTGCACTGAGTTAATAGGTTAGTCCAAATATGATCAAAAGTGTATGAAAGTGTATCTAGATCATAGCAATATCACACAAAACATGCATGGAGCAAGCAGAAATTATAGATACGTTTTGGACGTATCAAGCACTAGTGTCCAGAACAGTACCTTTTTTCGTACGGGATGGTAAGATCGGGACCTTGGGGTCTTCTTTCTTACCCATAGCGGATAAATTGCAGCAGGTAAAATACTTCAAGTAGACTGGTGAATAAAGCTATGCTCCCCGGCAACGGCGCCCGAAAACAGGCTTGATAACCCAAAACTGCAGGGGATCGAGATAGTCTTCGCGGGTAAGATAACCCAATTCATAGATTCGACTCAAGGGGAGCCAAAGAATATCCACAATCTATAAAAGTGGAGTTGTCAATTCCACCGCACGTGAGATACACTTACTTGCAACGAGATATTAATAGCAACTGCGATAAGGAAGTGATGATAGCAACGAAAATAGTGGTGGTGAAACATTAATGGTAAAACAGCGAAAGCAAACAACTAGTAACCAGCAGAATTAAAACACTGAAGGCTAGGGAGATGGATGGTTGGGCGTTGCATGGATAAGTCACATCATGTATTTAACTTGGGGCAAGGCACACAGAAAAGCTATGATCATCTAGGCATAAATCAAACATCAGGCATGTACCCCATAGGTAGTTGTACGTGCTTACAATAAGAACTTGCACAACATCTTTTGTCCTACCATCCCGCTACGAACGGGGCCAAAAGGAACTTATGGAGATTAAGGTGCTCCTCTCAAAGAGCACTGGAACAAAGCATTAACACACAATGGATACATGGAATCCTCAAATTATAGTCCATCCCCTTTGGTGTCCCAAGTTGTCACCTTTGAGATCGCCGGTTCCGGACTATAACAGGTGCATACAACTCATAGATAGGATCAAGAACACAAATATGTTCATGAAAACACATAGGGTTCAGATCTGAAATCATGGCACTCGGGCCCAAAGTGACAAGCATTAAGAGCAACAAGTTGAAGCAAAGATGATAAACAAAAATCTAGATGATAGGCAACATGCCCCCAACAATCTGATAAACTATTACATTATCTAACTCAACCAATCCCTACCATCCCCTTTTGCCTACAGCAGGGAATTACTCACACATGGATGGAGAAGTCATGGAGGGAGGATGGAGTGGCGATGATGATGAAGATGGCGATGATCTCCCATCACCGGAGGCCAAAACAGCCTCCAGATTAGCCCTCCCGGAGAAGAACAGAGGGTGGCGGCGGCTCCGCGACGCGAATTGGGAAAACGACTTCTGTTTCGGGGTTTTTCCGTCACGGGAATAAATAGGAGCCTCGGTAGGGCACCAGAGGAGGGGGAGTCCCCTTGGCTGCCCTCTGGTACCACTTCTGGCACATTGGCCCCTCGGGTGCGTGGATTTTCTATGTTTTTTTCTGGGAATTTTCTGAGACGTCCAAAAATCCATTTTCCTGCGCATAATAAAACCATACAGGCAGCTCTGCTGAAAACAGCGTTAGTCCGGGTTAGTTTAATCCAAATCATGCAAGAATGAGCGAAAAACAATAGTAAAAGTGTTTGGAAAAGTAGATACGTTTGAGACGTATCAGCCCTCCGCGTCGTAGTTTTGTCCGAAAGCTCTTCAGACGTCAATAGTACCACGAGCTGATTGTCGGGAAGCGGTGTTGTCTTCTTTTCTGCAGCAGGTGTATTTGTATTTGATTTTTCTTCACCGGCCAGTCTCGCACCGTGCAGGAGTGTGGAAGGGTGAGGGACCTAGACCCCTGAGCGCATAGGATATAGTCCGGCGGATGGCCTCTGTGCTGAGCCTAGGATGGGCTGCCATGTGTCGGATAGCCTCAGTGGGGCATTCCCTAACAAGGTGTACGCCACCCTAGAGATCCGAACGTGTAGGATGAATAGTAGTGCACCCCTGTAGGGAGTTTAATCTATTTGAATAGCCGTGTCCACGGTAACAGGACGCTTTATGCTGAAGCCGGATCCTACTACTACAAACTACTACTATTAATCTGTTGGTTCCGGGTTTTCTTCCTCGCAGGGAAGTCGAGGAGGGGAACTCAGAGGCATTCATTATTGTTAATTATTATAACTTACTATTATACAATGCTACAACAACTTCTGCTGCATTGTTACTTTGTGATTTATATGAACTGTTGGTTGTTCTCTTCTTGTGCAGCAAGACTCGTTGGAAGATGCTAGTCTTCGATAGGCCTGGCTTCTCATCCTTATTCTGACATTCTACCTTGCAGTCCACTATATACAGTTTCCCCTTTCCATTTGATACAAATGCATAAATGCTTAGTAGCGAACGTAAGACTCGCGGGTATGCTAGATACTCACCCTTGCTTTATTCCCGCCCCCCCCCCTTTTGTTTATCCTGATTGTCCACTGCAGTCAACGTTGGAGCTCAGGAGCAGGAGAACCTCGCTGGTGGCTACTACTATGTCAAGATCCCCGCTGACAAAGACCAGGAGTAGTTTCGGAGGCTCCCAGGAAGGAGGCCTTGCCTTTTGGATCTGTATCTCTGATGTGATTTGTGCTCGCCTTTATAAGGCAAAAACTTGACTAACTATGTCTATACTCAGATATTATGGTTTGTATAACTTATGTATTCGGGTCCTTGCGACCCCCTTATCTTGTAACATATTGGTTTATCCTTTTGTGTTAGTGTTGTGCTATGACATTCTCACCGTGGCACCCTAATCTCAGTCATGTACCCTGCGTGTATGATTATTGTACATGGATTGATTTTAGGGGCGTCACAACTGCCTGCTCTGCTCGCCCCACTCCCCCCACTCCTACCAAAAGTCGGAACCGCCACTCCATTTTCCCCCTCTTATCCACATTTTCAATTGATTTCTCCTACCTCAACTAGCTTCGTCAAAAATATGCACATCAGAATCTGCTTCATGGATCCCAGGACCCTCGGTGACGATTACAAGGGCATGGTAAATCCATCCGTACTACTTGCTAGTGGGTTTTTTCAATCATTTTAGTGAATCAAAAGCCCAAATTTGAGGCCTACTTTTGTAGAAAGGATATGAAAATCATGTGAATAGCAAAATAATAGGAAATGAGATGACATACATTTCATTTCATAAATCATAGGACCGATTCATTTCAAATCCGACGGACCGATTCATTTCCTACAAAAGTTGTACAAACAAAAAGTTGACACGAAAGTTTATAAATATGTATGCCAGGGGAAAAGGCCTGCAGTATCGACTGATGTTGTGCATGAATCAAGAATCAAGTGCCGTCTGATATTAGACCCTGAGGTACATTTTTGCTAATATATTTTATGGATTGTAGATAATACTGTGTGCTGCATAATTCATAGCTATGTGCTTAGATGGAAGTATCATGTGATTTTCTGTGATATGTTATTTATTTACCTTTTTCAGTTGTACGATCGTTCGCCCGAGGTTTTTCGAATAGCGTATGCTACAAAAGTTCCGTTGGGTGTCGAATATGGTGTTATTGATGATGTAGCCATAATCAATGTGAAGAGGAGACTATTTTCAACTGCATTTGCTGTTCATATGCTCTCCATGTCACAACCCCAATTTAGGAAAGTGCTAGGGTTGCTTGTGCCTTTGCATCATGTGAAAAATTCAAAGAGAAAATCAAAAATGGGGAAAAGAAAAGCCCTGAGAAATTAAATCAAATGGCCAGATAAAAATCTTTTTCCAAAAATCTTTTGAACATTTGAAAAATTCCTATAAATGATGTTGATCATTTTAAAAGTGGTTTGGGTTCTTTACCATGCCCATGGAATATTCAAAAATTCAAAATGTACCATGGAAAATTAAAAGAACCCTTATTTGATTTGAAATTCAAATAAGTTGAATTTCAAAAATGTCCAAATCCTAAATGTGACTAGCGACTGGTCACCTAGGATTTATAAAACTATTTGGACATTTATTAAAAATTCCTAGCTAATTTATTTAGTGGGGCCAACCTATTTACAGAAATAAAAAGAAAAATAAAAACAAGAAGAGGGGCCACCTTACCTGTCGCCCAGGGCGAAGGCCGAGCACGGCCCAGCCCGCCCCAGCGTTTGTCTTCTTCTTCCCCACGCCTCCAAGCAGCTCCGTGGAGAGCTGGTCACCGTGGACGCCACCGAGGCGAGCCTAGACCTCCCCAGGCCAGCTCCTAGTGCCACGGCGACGCCCACAAGCTTCCTACCCCTTTCCCTCTCCTTGCGGTCTCTCTCCCACCCTCTGTTCTTCTATCCAGAGAGGAACCACACGCCGCCGTCGCCACTGATTCGTCGCCGGCGTGGCCACAGAGCTCGCCTCGCCGCGCCAGCTTGTCCACAAGGAGCGCCGCCCTCGTCTCCGTCGTCTGGTGCCCTCAATCAAAGCTCGGAAGCTCCGCAACTGACGCCAACGTCACGGAAACCGCCACGGCCGCCGTTGCCTCTCCGCCGAATTCGCCACCGCCACGACTCCATTCACTCCGGAGACTACGCCATTCTGCTCAGGGTGAGATTGCGGCCCTTTTCCCCCTTTGCTCTGCCTTCTTCCGTGCATGTTTCGTCGATCCCCACTTCGCCAGTGGCCGGCCGCCGCCATTGTTGTCATTGGCATGGCCTGGGACCTCCCCAGGAACCCCCGATGGAAGAGGTGGGTGCGGGAGCTCACGGGCTACACGCCCACACCAACCGAGCCCTTCCCCGTGCCCTAAATGCCTACTCCGGCGAAATTCCGGCGGCCTACAGTGGCAACGCCGACGAGCCCCTCCATTAGTGCACCTAAACCCCCCTAATCCTAACCCTAGTCGCTGACAGTGGGCCCCAGGCCCTTAACTAACCATTGTTAGTTTATTTCTAACAGGGGTTTAACCCCAGAGCCTATGACAGCAGGGCCCGACCAGTCAGCCCCCCTGTGACATCACCCCCACGCCACCCTGACGCAATAAAAAGAAAAGGAATTAAAAAGAATTAAAAGAAATCAGAAAAATCCAGAAAATAGCCAAAACTTCAATAAATAATAGAAAATTCATATGAACTCGAAATTAGACAAATAATATATGAAAAATGATCAGAAGAAAATTCTCTATCCAAATATGCAACTTTCATCCTTGTTTGAGTTGATTTTAAAATGGGACCAGTAGCTTTTGCTATTTGGTTTAAATGGAATTAATTCAAATTTAAATCAAATGCTAATTCAATTTGAACCATTGCAATACACCACATCTCACTTGTACTTCAGAAGCATATCACACACATGATCATATGGTTTACAATGACCAAACATTAGCAAATGCAAGATGACCTAATTTGAATAACATTTGGAGTTTGAATTTGAATTAACTTTTCAAATCAACTTCAATTAACATGTGGCAATTTGAACCCAGATCACACCAATACCTTTCACATCATGTGACAACATAAACATGTGCTTGTGCATTCTATTACAATGTTGCCTCCCCCCTCTTGTTGATGATTGTGCCGATAACAGTACCTCCGAGACGGTGATCACCCCCGACGAAGAAGAAGATCGATAAACCCCGTGTATCGTCAGCAAGGCAAGCAAACCCCATTGATCATGTCTATAAAATCCTACTTCCCTCTCAGTCTCGCTTATGCATGTTTAGGAGATCACCAAGACACGTTCTATCGTATAGTTGAACCCATTCCGATGCATGACCTATCATTTTGTCACCGTATTAAGCAAACCACAATCCTAGCAGATTTAGGAGTTGACTGATGAGCATGTGGCCCCTGCAACTGTTACTGCTTATTGCTGCTTAGTGATACAATGAGGATGTTATGATTATGAGTCGGGATGGTATGAACACAGTGGTGCTGATGATAACGTGTTGGTGAATCCACCCTAAGAAAAGGTGAACGATGAGAGGCTAGGTAGGAGTACACAGTGGGTTGTCTCGTTGAACACTGCCCTAGGCCCCGAGTTCCTGTTTTGTGATCCAAGATAAAGAGTATGACCACATGTAGGGTTTTATGGGAACCCCGTTTGGCCTCTTTACGTACCCGATCCGGTCCAGGAGTCACAATAGATTCGGGCTTTCCATTTGGCATGTGCATAGAAAAAGAATGAAGAAAAGGTTGCATCATATAGATATGTGGGTGGACTTGTGAGGCAGTGAAACCATCTGGCAAAGGTGGCGTCTCGTTCCCTTGCATTATCTGAGTCCGTTTCGTGGAACCGGACGGACTCTCGAGCGGTGCAAAACTCAGGTAGTCGACTCCTGGATTAGAGAAGGTGATGTGAGGTTAGTGCCTTGGTTTCATCCACGCCCGACACCCGCTTGAAGGGTGACGAGAACGAGGCGATAAGTGATGACACGCGTGTGAAGATGTACACCCCTGCAGGGTTAATGAACTATTCGAATAGCCGTGTCCGCGGTTATGGACTACTTGGAGAGGTCTACTTGATCATAGATAACTTGAATGGATACTTATAAAACTCGCAAGATAAGCGTGAGTGCTATGGTGGGCTTGCTCGTGGGGAAGTCGAGGAAGTAACCATAGTGGTGTATTATTTGGAGACTTGAAGTGGACTCGTGTACGCTTCTCAGCTCAAGTCTGGTACTCGTAGTTCAGGACTAGCCAAGTCAAAGATGGAACTTCTGCATGATGAAACCCCACTTCCTTTACCTTGATACTTCAGCATGAGTAGTGTAGTTCTGATGTAAGTCTTGCTGAGTACGACTTTGTACTCACATTTGCTTATTCTATGTTTTAGATGAGAACCCGGACCCCGATGGAGTCACCGACCTGAAGCTCGACGTTGACCTTGGTAGTATAGTTCCAGACAGCAGTCTGGTCCCTCATGGATGGGCATGTATGTTTACAAGGCTTCTCTAAGCCATTTGTTAAACTTGTATGTACTCAGACCTAATTTGTTTCCGTTGTATGATGTAATGTTGATCACAAACATGTGATCTTTGTATGCTCTATGTGTAAGTAAATAAAGAAGTACTTTGTAGAGTTATGTGATGATACCTGCTGTTCATAATAGGCATGTGTGCTGCGTTTATGTTTATAACATGCATGTCTTAGTATGGGTTTTCGAGACCTTAGTTGTGATCTGGCTGGCGGTCTTTTATACACCAAGTGGCCCTTAGATGTGCGCAGCTTGGGGCATCGCGATGCGATTGCTCGTGGCTCTGCAACGTGCACACTTTGTTGTATGATCGAGCCCACCCTAGACCCCGACTAAGTGATCGGGCTGGAGTTTGTTTATGTAAGGGTTATGATTCAATCGATAACATGGTTGAGGCAACTTGTCTATGAGTATGGGATTCACCACCCATAAGCATTGAGACTTGTGAGCGGACGATGAGGACCCATCTCAGTTGATCATCCGGCCTGAATGGGATGCCCCTCACGTTCGATGCTTTCCGAGAGTGTTCTGTGCTTGGCCTTGTCTTCTTAGACAAGTGGGTACGGCTCTCGGCTCTCCATGTGATTGCATCGTGACTGGAATTACATACGCATATTCCGGGTCCCGACAGACTTGGTATCAGAGCAGGACTGTCAGTAGGATTATCAAACCCTTGGTCGAAGTCGAGTCTAGCATTCTATAGTTATATAGTTACTTGGGTATAAAGGGAACAACGTAAGGATTCTTTTTCTCCTTACCCTCATCGATCTGAGTTCTGAGTCACCCTTATCTTTTCTACGGGATGATAGGACTAGGCTCATCTATGTCTGACTAGAACATCTCATTGTTTGCTTCCTTGTAGCCGTAGGAAAGTTGTGTTCGGTTGTCTAGAGTCGTTGTGCTTCCTATTTTGAGACTTCCTATGTAAGTGCTATTGTTATGTTGTGAAAATTTTCATTTCTCTTGCAATTACAGCCGTTATGATGTCCGAGTCATTCCAGGTTTCTTCATAATCTGATGCCTTTGCAAAATCCTTCTCCCTATTTCGGTTGTCTTTCCAGAAGATTTGTTAGGTGGCATTCCCGACAGTTCTCTAAGTTTGTTGGAGGTTTTGTTCTAGAAACCTTTAGTGATTCAATTGCAGGTCTTCCTCCCATTTTAGATGTCTTTTAGCCAGAAGGACCACACTAATCATCATGTTGGGGTACTTTGCTACTCTGACATATCTGTTGTAGCCCCTAGTAAACCTTGGTCATCCTCTAGGAAGCTACCCAGTGATCCAACCCCTTAAACCTAGCCACCCGACAGGTGTGTAGATTTCATAATGGATCTTATACCAGGCACAGCCCCAATCTCGAGACGTCCATATAGAATGGCCCCACATGAGTTAGCTGAGCTAAAAACCCAACTTGATGCTTCGTTGGCAAAAGGCTTCATCCACCCTAGCTCATCGCCATGGGGTTGCCCCGTTCTGTTCGTAACGAAGAAAGATGGAACAGAAAGGATGTGTGTAGACTATCGCCCGCTAAATCTAGCGACGATAAAGAACAAGTACCCATTGCCCAAGATCAATGATCTTTATGATCAACTTGCTGGATCCTCTGTCTTCTCCAAGATGGATTTGAGATTAGGCTATCATCAAATCAAAATCCAAAACGAGGACATTCCAAAAACGGCTTTCACTACTCATTATGGTCTTTACGAGTACACCGTCATGTCCTTCGGTTTAACCAATGCCCCCGCCACATTCTCGCGCTTGATGAATTCGATCTTCATGGAGTACCTAGATAAATTTGTTGTAGTTTATCTTGATGACATTCTCATCTACTCGAAGAACGAAGAAGAGCACGCAGAACATCTTAGGTTGGTATTGATGAAACTTAGAGAGCATCGCCTTTATGACAAGTTCTCCAAGTGTGAAGTTTGGCTACCAGAAGTGACCTACTTAGGCCACGTGATTTCTGCGAAAGGTGTTGCAGTCAATCCCGAGAGAGTTCAGGCCGTCCTTGACTGGACTCCACCTGAATCGGTTAAGCAAGTTAGGAGTTTTCTTGGCTTAGCGAGCTATTGTCGCCGCTTCGTCGAGAACTTTTCTAAAGTTGCAAAGCCTCTTACTGAACTCCTCAAGAAAGATAAGAAATTCCAATGGACCCCCAAGTGCGAGGAAAGCTTTCAAGAGCTAAAAAGAAGATTGACTTCTGCACCCGTACTTGCGCCTCCAGACACCAAAAGGGATTTCGAGATCTATTGTGATGCTTCACGGCAAGGGTTAGGATGCATACTTATGAAAGATAGACATGTGGTAGCTTATGCTTCACGCCAGTTGCGGCCACATGAAGAGAACTATCCTACCCATGATATTGAACTCGCTGCCGTAGTTCATGCCCTGAAGACTTGGCGACATTACCTCCTTGGTAATCGTTGTGAGATCTATTCCGACCACCAAAGCCTCAAATACATATTTCACCCAGCCAGATCTTAATCTCAGGCAAAGACGCTGGATAGAGTTGATAAAAGATTATGACATAGGAATTTCTTACACCCCAGGCAAAGCCAATGTCATGGCTGATGCACTAAGTCGTAAGTCGTATTGTAACAACCCCATGTTACAACAGTATCAACCACTTCTTCATGAGGAATTTCGAAAGCTCAACCTCGAGATTGTTCCTCGTGGATCTCTTTTCAACTTGGTGGTGAAACCAACCCTTGAGGATCAAATCATAGTTGCCAAAGGCGTGCACGAGGTGTTCGCCGGATCAAGGAGAGCATTGCTAGCGGAGTTGCTAAATGTTTCTCCACAGATCGTAAAGGAACGGTATTCTTTGGAAATCGTTTGGTAGTACCTAAGAATAGGGAACTGAGGCAACTCATCCTCAAGGAAGCCCATAACACACCCCTCTCAATTCATCCCGGTAGCACAAAAATGTACCGAGATCTACGCCAGAGATTTTGGTGGACTAGGATGAAGAGAGACATTGCTCGATTTGTTGTTGAATGTGATGTTTGTCGTCGCATTAAGGAAGATCACCAAAGACCTACTGGCAGACTTCAACCTTTGCCTATTCCAGAGTGGAAATGGGACAAAGTCGGTATGGACTTCATCACCGGCTTTCCAAAAACCCAGAAAGGGAATGATGCCATCTTCGTTGTCATTGATCGACTTTCCAAAGTTGCTCACTTCCTTCCAGTTCGTGAGTCTATAACTGCTAGCCAGTTAGCGGACTTGTACGTCTCTAGAATTGTGTCTCTTCACGGTGTTCCTTTGGTGATCAATTCTGATCGTGGTAGCCTTTTCACCTCTAGATTTTGGGAATGTTTTCAAAATGCTATGGGAACTCATCTCTCCTTTAGTACAGCTTTCCACCCTCAATCTAGCGGTCAAGTTGAAAGGGTTAATCAAATCTTGGAAGACATGCTCAGAGCTTGTGTTATCTCATTCGGAAACAATTGGGAGAAATCTCTTCCATTCGCCGAATTTGCTTATAACAATAGCTATCAATCTAGTCTGAACATGGCTCCTTTTGAATTCCTCTATGGATGACGATGTCGAACACCCCTTAACTGGTCAGAAACCGGTGAAAGACAATTCTTTGGACCGGATATGATCAAGGATACAGAAGAGCAAGTTCGCATTGTTCGTGATCGTTTGAAAGCCGCTCAGTCTCGTCAGAAAAGCTACTATGATTGTCATCATAGGCAAGAAAGCTATAATCTGGATGAGAAGGCTTACCTTCGGGTTACTCCTCTGAAGGGAACCCAAAGATTCGGTATCAAAGGCAAGTTGGCCCCACGTTACATCGGACCTTTCCGCATTCTCGCTAAACGTGGAGAAGTTGCCTACCAACTTGAACTACCTCCGCACCTTTCCCGAGTACATGACGTATTCCATGTGTCACAACTCAGGCGTTGCTTCAAGGACCCCATCCGCGAAGTCGACCATGAAACGCTTGATCTCCAAGATGACCTTTCTTATCGAGAGTACCCTGTTCGTATTCTTGATTCCGCAGAGCGTGTCACTTGTCGTCAGAAGATCAAGTTCCTCAAAGTGCAATGGTCACATCACTCCGATAAAGAAGCAACGTGGGAAAGAGAAGACCGCCTCCGTGCCGAGTACCCCACCTTCCTCCCGACGACTTCTGAATCTCGGGACGAGATTCTTTTGAGTGGAGGCGAGTTGTCATAACCCCAATTTAGGAAAGTGCTAGGGTTGCTTGTGCCTTTGCATCATGTGAAAAATTCAAGGAGAAAATCAAAAATGGGGAAAAGAAAAGCCCTGAGAAATTAAATCAAATGGCCAGATAAAAATCTTTTTCCAAAAATCTTTTGAACATTTGAAAAATTCCTATAAATGATGTTGATCATTTTAAAAGTGGTTTGGGTTCTTTACCATGCCCATGGAATATTCAAAAATTCAGAATGTGCCTTGGAAAATTAAAAGAACCCCTATTTGATTTGAAATTCAAATAAGTTGAATTTCAAAAATGTCCAAATCCTAAATGTGACTAGCTACTGGTCACCTAGGATTTATAAAACTATTTGGACATTTATTAAAAATGCCTAGCTAATTTATTTAGTGGGGCCAACCTATTTACAGAAATAAAAAGAAGAATAAAAACAAGAAGAGGGGCCACCTTACCTATCGCCCAGGGCGAAGGCCCAGCACGGCCCAGCCCGCCCCCAGCGTTTGTCTTCTTCTTCCCCACGCCTCCAAGCAGCTCCGTGGAGAGCTGGTCACCGTGGACGCCACCGAGGCGAGCCTAGACCTCCCCAGGCCAGCTCCTAGTGCCACGGCGTCGCCCACAAGCTTCCTACCCCTTTCCCTCTCCTTGCGGTCTCTCTCCCACCCTCTGTTCTTCTATCCAGAGAGGAACCACACGCCGCCGTCGCCACTGATTCGTCGCCGGCGTGGCCACAGAGCTCGGCTCGCCGCGCCAGCTTGTCCACAAGGAGCGCCGCCTTCGTCTCCGTCGTCTGGTGCCCTCAATCGAAGCTCGGAAGCTCTGCAACTGACGCCAACGTCACGGAAACCTCCACGGCCGCCGTTGCCTCTCCGGCGAATTCACCACCGCCACGACTCCATTCACTCCGGAGACTACGCCATTCTGCTCAGGGTGAGATTGCGGCCCTTTTCCCCCTTTGCTCTTCCTTCTTCCGTGCATGTTTCGTCGATCCCCACTTCGCCAGTGGCCGGCTGCCGCCATTGTTGTCGTTGGCATGGCCTGGGACCTCCCCAGGAACCCCCGATGGAAGAGGTGTGTGCGGGAGCTCACGGGCTACACGCCCACACCAACCGAGCCCTTCCCCGTGCACTAAATGCCTACTCCGGCGAAATTTCGGCGGCCTACAGTGGCAACACCGACGAGCCCCTCCATTAGTGCACCTAAACCCCCTCTAATCCTAACCCTAGTCGCTGACAGTGGGCCCCAGGCCCTTAACTAACCATTGTTAGTTTATAACTAACAGGAGTTTAACCCCAGAGCCTATGACAGCAGGGCCCCACCTGTCAGCCCCCCTGTGACATCACCCCCACGCCACCCTGACGCAATAAAAAGAAAAGGAATTAAAAAGAATTAAAAGAAATCAGAAAAATCCAGAAAATAGCCAAAACTTCAATAAATCATAGAAAATTCACATGAACTCCAAATTAGACAAATAATATATGAAAAATGATCAAAAGAAAATTCTCTATCCAAATATGCAACTTTAAACCTTGTTTGAGTTGATTTTAAAATGGGACCAGTAGCTTTTGCTATTTGGTTTAAATGGAATTAATTCAAATTTAAATCAAATGCTAATTCAATTTGAACCATTGCAATACACCACATCTCACTTGTACTTCAGAAGCATATCACACACATGATCATATGGTTTACAATGACCAAACATTAGAAAATGCAAGATGACCTAATTTGAATAACATTTGGAGTTTGAATTTGAATTAACTTTTCAAATCAACTTCAATTAACATGTGGAAATTTGAACCTAGATCACACCAATACCTTTCACATCATGTGACAACATAAACATGTGCTTGTGCATTCTATTACAATGTTGCCTCCCCCCTCTTGTTGATGATTGTGCCGATAACAGTGCCTCCGAGACGGTGATCACCCCCGACGAAGAAGAAGATCGGTAAACCCCGTGTATCGTCAGCAAGGCAAGCAAACCCCATTGATCATGTCTATAAAATCCTACTTCCCTCTCAGTCTCGCTTATGCATGTTTAGGAGATCACCGAGACACGTTCTATCGTATAGTTGAACCCATTCCGATGCATGACCTATCATTTTGTCACCGTATTAAGCAAACCACAATCCTAGCAGATTTAGGAGTTGACTGATGAGCATGTGGCCCCTGCAACTGTTACTGCTTATTGCTGCTTAGTGATACAATGAGGATGTTATGATTATGAGTCGGGATGGTATGAACACAGTGATGCTGATGATAACGTGTTGGTGAATCCACCCTAAGAAAAGGTGAACGATGAGAGGCTGTGTAGGAGTACACAGTGGGTTGTCTCGTTGAACACTGCCCTAGGCCCCGAGTTCCTGTTTTGTGATCCAAGATAAAGAGTATGACCACATGTAGGGTTTTATGGGAACCCCGTTTGGCCTCTTTACGTACCCGATCCGGTCCAGGAGTCACAATAGATTCGGGCTTTCCATTTGGCATGTGCATAGAAAAAGAATGAAGAAAAAGTTGCATCATATAGATATGTGGGTGGACTTGTGAGGCAGTGAAACCATCTAGCAAAGGTGGCGTCTCGTTCCCTTGCATTATCTGAGTCCGTTTCGTGGAACCGGACGGACTCTCGAGTGGTGCCAAACTCAGGTAGTCAACTCCTGGATTAGAGAAGGTGATGTGAGGTTAGTGCATTGGTTTCATCCACATCCGACACCCGCTTGAAGGGTGACGAGCACGAGGCGATAAGTGATGACACGCGTGTGAAGATGTACACCCCTGCAGGGTTAATGAACTATTCGAATAGCCGTGTCCGCGGTTATGGACTACTTGGAGACCTCTACTTGATCATAGATAACTTGAATGGATACTTATAAAACTCGCAAGATAAGCGTGAGTGCTATGGTGGGCTTCCTCGTGGGGAAGTCGAGGAAGTAACCATAGTGGTGTAATGTTTGGAGACTTGTAGTGGACTCGTGTACGCTTCTCACCTCAAGTCTGGTACTCGTAGTTCAGGACTAGCCAAGTCAAAGCTGGCACTTCTGCATGATGAAACCCCACCTCCTTTACCTTGATACTTTAGCGTGAGTAGTGTAGTTCTGATGTAAGTCTTGCTGAGTACGACTTTGTACTCACGTTTGCTTATTCTATGTTTTAGATGAGAACCCGGACCACGATGGAGTCACCGACCTGAAGCTCGACGTTGACCTTGGTAGTATAGTTCTAGACAGCAGTCTGGTCCCTCATGGATGGGCATGTATGTTTACAAGGCTTCTCTAAGCCATTTGTTAAAGTTGTCTGTACTCAGACCTAATTTTCTTCCGTTGTATGATGTAATGTTGATCACAGACATGTGATCTTTGTTTGCTCTATGTGTAAGTAAATAAAGAAGTACTTTGTAGAGTTATGTGATGATACCTGCTGTTCATACTAGGCATGTGTGTTGCGTGTATGTTTATAACATGCATGTCTTAGTATGGGTTTTCGAGACCTTAGTTGTGATCTGGCTGGCGGTCTTTTATACAGCAAGTGGCCCTTAGATGTGCGCAGCTTGGGGCATCGCGATGCGATTGCTCGTGGCTCTGCCACGTGCACACTTTGTTGTATGATCGAGCCCGCCCTAGACCCCGACTAAGTGATCGGTCTGGAGTTTGTTTATGTAAGGGTTATGATTCAATCGATAACATGGTTGAGGCGACTTGTCTATGAGTATGGGATTCACCACCCATAAGCATTTAGACTTGTGAGCGGACGATGAGGACCCATCTCAGTTGATCATCCGGCCTGAATGGGATGCCCCTCACGTTCGATGCTTTCCGAGAGTGTTCTGTGCTTGGCCTTGTCTGCTTAGACAAGTGGGTACGGCTCTCGGCTCTCCATGTGATTGCATCGTGACTGGAATTACATACGCATATTCCGGGTCCCGACACTCCATCACACTTTAGGTCATTGGTACTTCAAGATTGCTGAGCATGAAATCAAGGATCTGGTTCTTGTAAAATTCAAGAACCAATCCTCTGTTTCCTTGGTTCATGGCTGCAACCTCAAGTCAGGAGAAGGCACCGAGGCAGAATCACTAATGATGGCTACAAAAGTTTTAGAGCTGATGTTGCGTACTCCTGAATTGTACACCCTCAACAGGACTATCATCCTTCATGTTCCTCGACATACTTTTTATCACTGAAGATGATGAAGGAGATGTTGGAGGAGCTGCTGGAGGAGATGCTAGAGGAGCTGCTGGAGGAGCTGCGGGAGGCAGTGGCGATGCAGGTGCAATTACTGCTTCTTGAAGCCTAGTGATATGTAAAAGTATGTTTATGTATGTTTGGAACCTCTTGTATATGCATTAGCAAGCTATGCATGACAATTTATGTGATGTTTGAACTCCAATATATTTGAGTTTGTGTTATATGTGATGTTTCTATTATATTATAACATGTACAAAGTCAACACATAGCAAGATGATGCTTCTGGTGGGAATAGCACAAAGTTGACTCTGCTCTCCTAGTTTTTGGTTGTTCTAAAGATAATAATTGCCCACATTTATATTTACCAAGGGTCTCCACAACATAAGCTAGATGACATGTGGGCCGGGGCCAACTCCATATAAAATTTATCGGCACGTTGAGAAACCCCTGCCCCTTTCTTCCTCGCTAGCACTTTGCTCCTGCAATCCTCTACTCGTTCATAACCCTCCTCAAATACCAGATTTCGCGGATTGACATTGTTGTAGATTGTTTCCGCCTACAAGAAGAACCGCATTTCGACACCGCCCCTCGAGTCGCCGTCTATCGCACCTGATGTCGCTGACATTTTTCTCGCACTCACCCCCCCCCCCCCCGCCAGATTGGTGTTTTTCTAGTGGACATGAAGGTTAGTGGAATATTTCCCCACATCTTGTACCTCGAATTCGAAGTCTATTCATAGCTAGTAATCCCTGTAAACGCAATGTACGTGGATTCGTTTTTGTTCAGTATTACTCGAGGTTTCAATTTCAGTGCCCAAAGTGTAATGACAAGGGAGGATTGTGCGTCCTCAACCGCACACAGGAGTTGTTCAACATCACCGTGTAAGATGATTTCTTGAAGCGCACAGTATGTTGTTGTACACCCCTCTTATCCAGATGTAATCCAGAAAGAGTTCTCACTGCTAAAAAAATTATGAAACAAAAGCTTCAAAATCCTGAGTTCTACTGATGTGAAATTGTTTGTCGAGCACTGCATATCTGTGCTTAAGCCAAATAGTGAGCCATACAACATTCGTCAAATTATTGTTGTGCAATCATTTATGTTAAGCTCTTATTTTCATGACTACATAAAAATACACAAATAATTGCTCATGCCTAGTATATATTTCCTGCAGTACATCCCTTTCTTTGCAAGAACACCTCTGATACATAAGTTTTCCTTGTACCTGAATGAAGACTCAACTAAAGTTACAGTATAGACGAACCATGGATGATGAAGGTCGCTGCTATTTTCAGAAAGACTTGCGGAGAAAGTTTGCTAAACGTTATGTGCTAAAAGCTGCAACGAAAGTGTTAGTGGATGTAAGTCGACAAACTGGTGTTATCATACATGTAAAGTTATCAAAGCATATTCGTCGATGTACTAACAATCAAAGTTAGTATTCTTTCAAGTCTTGCATGTGTCTGTCCTGGCTTACTAGTTAAGAAAAAAAATAAGTACTAACAAGCATTATTGTATCCATGCAGACTTTGTTGAATGTGTACTTAAAGTTATGAAGATTAGTCCTCAATCCACATTTCACTGGCAAGATCTGGAGCCTCTCTTAGAATTTGGTGGAAGAATTGAATCGCTTATTAAGCGTTTCCATGCAGGAAACATGATGGCATCATGTGTTCCACTCGTGCATACCTTGAACAGAACAAATTGTATCGATGGAAAAATCATGGTACATAATCTTTTATGTTATACATCCTTTCATAATATACATTCATCCAGTGTTACAATTGTTTTATCGGTCTTGCAACTGGTATTGCCACCTTCAGTTGTTCCTGAATTGATCCCCTCTTCTGGTCCAATAACACTAGAAATTTGTCAGAATAAGAAGGTGATGTCAATGTACATTCTTTTCCCTAGAAATGGATCAATTATCATTCATAAGTGGTACCTTGTGATGGAAATTCGTCCACAGTAGAAAATGGGAGACAACATTTTGCTCTATCTATACGAAGGCACTGAAGGCCTTTTCTTGTTCATTCTTGGGAGTATTGTATTATTTGTACAACTGTATGTTATGTACATGTGAACTCAAATGTTGTTAAGTAATCCTTGCTACGTATTATCTTAATTAGATGTCCTTCTCAGAAATAGTAGTTTCTAGTAATGTGCATATAGATATGATAAGGACGAAGTTCATTTCATATAACAACTAAGATAACTGATTACCCTTACAAAAACTAAGATAACTGATTACACTTAAATAAACTAAGATAACTGATTAATATAGCCACATGGACACACCCTAGTTGTGGCCACTGCCACGCTGATCGCATAGTTGTGTCCACGGGTGACCACAGCCTCCGCCAGTCTAACCGCCTAGATGTGGCCACGGTGACCACCGCCTAGGCCATGTCCGGATCCACCACGGCCACCACCGTGTGCTACGTCTGGCTCCACCACGGCCACCACCACCTCCGCCACGTCCGGATCCACTACCATGGCCACCACAGCCTCCGCCATGTCCGGCCCCACCTCCACGGCCACCATCGTCTCTGCCACGGCCACCATCGCCTCCACCATCTCCGACTCCACCAACAGGGCCAGAAACGAAGTACATTTCATAGAAACGGCCTTCGACGTCGGGGTAGTAGGCTCCCATGTCGTTGAGCCACTGTGGCCAACCGTCGATAGGCGCGGGCACGTGCACGGCAATCTGCTGCTCAGCCCCCGCCTCCATCTGCGCAATCATCTCCCGTGTTCGGTCGAACTGCGCACAAAGGGGGGGCCAGACGAGCCCATTCCTCCTCCTCGTCCTCGAAATAGCAGACGCATGGCTGCCTGTTTCGGGGCGCCATGGACGAAGTGTTTTTGCTGGATAGTAGATGGAAGATGAAGTTGTGGGAAGTGTTTTTGCTGGTTTAGATCGACATTGTACACTGATGGCCGCTATATTATAGGGGCCCCTCGTGTAAGGTCGCCATTAAAGACATGTACATGAATTGTCTTGTAGTTGAGCAACCGAAGCATGCTCAAAGGCTGCCGATCGTGCTTCTATTTTCATGCAACCTTCTGGGTGCACAGATAACCAAGGTGGACAGCGGATGGAGGATGGTCAATGTCTTACTGTGAGAAAATCTGACAAGGGATGGTCGCACGCCTCCTGTCTAATCGCCTATGCTCGCATGCCTCCTGTCTAATTGCCTATGCTGGCACGAAATCTCCTGAAATCACTCGTAAAATCGTTGTTTCCAAATTTTACGTGACTCCCGGGCTCGAATCACGTAGACTTCTTTTTTTCTACTATTTTTTATTTAATTTCCTATCTTCAACCGGACGACCATACTTATTTTGGAACGCTAAGACATTTATTTATTTTTATTTGCCAAGAATTGAAATACAATCGTGTTGACGAGTTATACCATGTTTTGTGACACGTACAACTATCGCAGAAAATAACAAGGCCCGGTGACAGCCAAATATGTCCTCTAAAATCAGGCGGGTCTTTCACCGAAATTGGCCCGGGCGCTGGGATGGGAGGGTGATTACATAGTGACGGTATCCATCAAAGAAAAACATACTTCGGTGACGTTTGTCCTTCGGTCACGCGGGTTTTTTTCAAAAAATATCCCTGGTTTTGTAGTGAACCCACAGCTAGCTAGAGAGTATAGCTTCACGCTTCAGTGATCCTCAAAACTCCAGGCCTCCATCCCTGCGAGGTTTGGTAGACTTCACTTGCCACCTGGATTATTATTCTTACTCCCAACGTCATCATGTTTACCTTTTCCTTTTTTGTCTACAAAGGGGCCCAATCAGTAAAACAAAAAGTTAGCAATTTCACACAAGATAAAGGAGTCACATTTTGTTTTCTATTGAAAACAATGTCATTCCTAGTTTTCCAGATTGCCCAAAATAGAGCAGAAATCCCAACCAATACTAGTTTCTTATCATCTCTATTAAATCTTCCCAACCAATCCCCAAGACAAGAATGTAAGGAGTCAAGGGTATCATTCAAATAAAACGAGCATCTCAAAAGACACCAAATCACTTTTGCTATAGAACAATTGAAGAACAAAAGGACAACAGTTTGGGTAGATCCACAGAAAGCACAATGATTACTACCTTTCGAGTCTCTTTTCAGGAGGTTATCTTTTGTTAATATACTTTTTCTATACATTAACCAACTAAAGAAGTTTATTTGGGCATGAACTTTAACCTTCCATGGAAATTTCTGGGGAAAGTTAATATACTTCCCCACAAGTTTTTTGTATCAAGAGTTCATAGAAAAAACAACCATTCTTAGTAAGTAACCACTGGATCCTATCCTTTTGCTCAGATAACTCAATTTCCCCACATCTCTCCTTGCAGCTATCCCATAATGACAGCGTTTCCCTCAGCAAAGTTATCCTAATGGAAAAGTTACCTAGGCCTAAAGTGAAAGCCTCAGCAACCGAAATATTCTAATTGAAACAAAATCCATAAATCCTAGGATAAGCAACCATTAAAGGATTATCATCTAACCACAGATCCTTCCAGAGTCTAGTATTACAACCATCACCCACAAGCTTTGTACAATTATCACAGAATATATTTTAACAGACAAAAGTCTTTTCCAAAGTAGGAATCTCCAATTTTCTGTTTCATAGTAGCAATACATTTGTTATTAACATATTTATTTATCGGAATTTCTTGCCACAACCCTTGCTCAGTTTCCGGTTTCCAGAACCACTTGGACAATAAATCTTGGTTCATCATATCAAGGTTTAGCACCCCAGACCCCCTAATCTTTGGGTAAGCAACAAGTTTTCCATTTAACTAGATGGTATTTCCTTTTCCCTTCATTAGCATGCCAAATCAGTCTAGACCTAAAGAAATCTATTTTTTCCTCACCCCAACCAGCATGTTATAAAAGGACATCATATATAAGGGCATATTAGTTAAACATGCTTGAACTAAAGCAGTTCTCCCAACCATATTTAGCAATCTACCCTGCTAACAACTACATCTACCCTCAACTTTATTTAAAAACCCGTCCCAAAGGCTATTGTTTATTCTCCCTTTAGAGACAGGAATGGTAAGATATTTCAAAGGCAATTTTCCAAGCTCACAGGTAAACATCTCCTGATATTGGGTAATTCTACTACTAGCCTCCCCCAAAGAGAAAAGGTCACTCTTATGGAAATTAATTTTTAATCCAGAGATTTGTTCAAAGGCACCCAAAATAAATTTGAGCCTTTTAGTATCCTCCAAATCATCTTGTAGAAGGAAAATTGTGTCATTTCCATATTGCATCATGTTCACACCTCCCTCCACAAAATCTACCATCACTCCTGTAACTAGACCATGTATTTTAGCTTTTTCAAGAATTACAGCTAAATTATCAACTTTTAGATCAAACAACAAAGGGGATAAAGCATCTCCTTGTCTTAAAAATTTATGAGTTTTGACATATGGCCCAATATTATCATTTACTTTTATTCCCACTTTTCCCCCAATCATGGATCTCATTATACAGTCATACCATTTATCAGGGAATCCTTTCATCTTCATCATTTGATAGACAAAAGGCCACTTAATCTTATCATATGCTCTCTCAAAATCTATTTTAAATAGCATAGCACTCTGGTCTTTTAGTGAATAGAACTAATGGATTCATGTAAGATGAAAATCCCTTCCATAATGTATCTCCCTTTCACAAAAGCAGTTTGGTTTCTAGAAATAAAAGGATTGACTGCCTTGCTCAGTCTATTCATCAACACCTTAGTGATGATCTTGAAACTAACATTTAAGAGGAAAATAGGTCTAAATTTCCGAGTTTGTTTAGCATCCTTAATCTTAGGAACAAGGGTGATAATACCATAATTCAGCAGGCTATATCAAGGTCCCCGACATGGAAATCATACAACAAGCTCTTGAGATCCCACTATACCAACTCCCAAGAATGCTGATAAAAGTCAGCTAGAAGTCCATCTGGTCCAGGGCTTTTGTTTTTCTTCATTTTAAACACCACCTCTTTAATTTCATCAATAGTAAATTCAGATACTAAGGATTCAAAATCCTCCCGAGATAATTGAGTCATCTTTTGTTCACACTGGGAGATAGAGGAAATCTCAAGTGTGCAAAATAGGTTTTTATAAAACTGAGTAATATAATCAATCAAATTCTTCTCTCCTTCAATCATCTCCCCATCTTTCTCCAAGGAATTAATCATATTCTTCCTTCTTCTGCCATTGACTTTAGCATGGTAGTATGTAGAATTACAATCCCCATCTTTAATTTCATCACTCTTAAATCTCTGAAGCCATCTCATCTCTTCTTGTTCCAACAATCTATTCAATTGTGCTCTCAGTTCTTTCTTCTTGGGATAATTATGAGCAAATAAGCCCATCACTTCAACCTCCTTATAAATTTTCTCCATCTTTCCTAACACTTCCAATTTCAGTTTTCTGCAAAGATCATATGCATTCTTAGTCCAACCTTTCATTTTTCATCTAATATTTCTCACCCTAGCTTGCCATCTATCAATGCTAGAAGTAGCATTAGGTTTCCCCCAATTTTCCACCACAAACTCCTTAAAACCTTCCTTCAACAACCAGGAATTCTCAAATCTGAAGATAGGAGTATGAAAAGAGCATTCCCCGGAATCAACAATCAAAGGAGTGTGGTTAGACAACTCCCTGTCTAAAGAAGATAGAAAGGCGCTAGGGTAATGCTCCTCCCAATCATGACAAAATAATACCCTATCCAACTTCTCAACAGTGGGATCCTCCAAATTATTAGCCCAAGTGTAAATTCTATCTGTAAGAGATAGTTCTCTCAACCCAGCATGCTCAATAATAGCATTAAAAACAAAGCTCCAGTGATCAGGGTGTTGGCCTTGTTTTTCTCACTGCTTTTCCCAATAATGTTAAAATCACCTCCAACTAAACAAGGGAAAATATTATTCTGATTCAACTTTGCTAACTCATCCAAGAAAGCCGCCTTCCCAACAGCTTGGGCATCCCCATAAACCACCACCAGGTTCCATTCAAATTTAGCTTTCTTATAAAAAACAATCTCCATTAACCCCCAAGAGAATACCCCCAGATTTCCCTCTGGGATCAAGCCAATTCTAGATGAAATTCCTTCCTCCACACAAATTATGCAGTTCATTTTTAGAGAAATCATAATTCATGGTTTTTATCAAGCCCAAGAAATCAAGGTTTTTCTCAGCAATAAATTTTTTGACAAAATATCTTTTAATATCCTTGCCAACCCCTCTCACATTCCAGAACAATCCTTTCGTTTCTTATTCTTACTTCTAGTCTTTCTACCAATCAAAAAAAGATGTTTCTTATAACTATCAGTTATAGAACATCTCTTGATTTTAGAATGGCTAGAGAAGATTTTGTTTAATTTTTGTAAATGCAACCCTTCCAACTCAACATCTTCTTCATCCATATCAGAACATAGATCAGCTAAATCAGCATCCCTAGTATCAATCAGATCTGGAGATCCCACATCATTACCATCAACTTTTGAAGATGCATGCTTCTGATTATATAAATCTCTAGCAGCTTGCTCCATTTTGGAGATCATCTCAAGGTTATGTTCCACCATCTCCAGAGTACCCTAAATCTGAAGGGAATATGCCCGAGAGGCAATAATAAAGTGGTTATTATCTTATTCCATGTTTATGATAAATGTTTATTTTCATGCTATAATTGTGTTAACCGGAAACGTTAATACATGTGTGTTTAATAAACAAAGAAAAGGTTCCTAGTAATGTCTCTCTTTATACTAGCTTGTTGATTAACGGATGATCAAGGTTTCCTGATCATTGACATTGGATGTCGTTAATAACAAGGTCATATCATTGGAGAATGATGTGATGAACATACACCCACAGTAGTTATAGCAATACGATCATGTCATCAAAGTTTCTATTGCTGTATCAAACTTTCACGAAGTAACCCTAATCCTTAGACCATGAGATCACGTCAATCACTGACACCGGAAGAGTACTTTGATTCCATCAAACGTCACACCGTAACAGGGTGATTATAAAGGTGTCGTTGGGTACTTGGAAAGTGTTAGTTGAGGCTCGTGGATCAAGAGTGGGATTTGTCCATCCAGATGACGGAGAGATATACTCTGGGCCCTCTCGGTGATATCACATTGACATCGCTTGCAAGCACGTGACTGGCTCACGAGGAAGTTATATCACGGAACGAGTAAAGAGTACTTGTCGGTAACGAGATCGAACTAGGTATGGAAGATACCAAATGATCGGATCTCAGACAAGTAAAATATCGCGAGACAAAAGGAATTGGTTACGGAGTAATGGTTCACACGATCACTAGTTCATCGCTGAGTAAGTGGGAGTCATCATGGATCTCCAGATCCCTCTGATGATTATTGATCGGAGAAGAGTCTCTGTCATGTCCATTTTATTCACGAACCGTAGGGTGACACACTTAAGGATTCGTTGACGCGTTTGAGTGGATACGGAACGCCGGAGAATATACTGGACAGCACATGGACTGTTTTGATAAAACTGCTGGAATAGTTTCGGTATATCAAAATAGTGCAAGGGGATAATTGTTAATGTGTTCATTGAATGAAGTGTTCATCAATGAAGTACTCATTAAATGAAGTGTTCATTAATTTGAGTGACATTAAACAAGATAATTAAAAGTGTTTTAATGTGATAAACTCTTGGAATTTTGAGTGGAGAATTATGGAAGTTATGGGAATAATGTGTGACCCTTTGTTTTTGTGAGTGGAGAGTCCACCCACATGATGAGGGGAGAGGTGGGGGCACCTCTTGGGGCGTGCTACCCCTTGGGGGCTGCCTCCCCCTCCTATATATAGATGGGTGGAGACCCCTCTACACACTCATTTCCTCCATCTCTCATATGCCCTTTGGTTGGCATCTTCCTCCCCTTGCTAGCTGATCCAGTTTCACGAGTACGGTGCTTAGGCGAAGCCCTTCTCAATATCTTCTCTACCACCACCACCACTATGTTGTAGTGCTGCTGGAGTTCCCGAGGATCCACTACTTCCGCTGCCCAACTGGAGCAAGGGGCGGAGGTCGTCACTGATCTGTACGTGTGACCGACTACGGAGACGCTGCCCGTTCGTGGCGTCAAGTCTTCATCACGACCTTGAGGTCGGCGAGTGTTCGACTACATCACCCACGAGAATAGTTCTCGTTAAAGCTTTTGTTCTTCGAGGGTGAGTCCTTCTCAAACCGTTACAAGTGATCTTCTAGATGTGATCTTGGTTGTTACAACCGTAGGAAAATTTTTGTTTTCTATGCAACGAACCCTTCAAAATCAACTCCAACCAACCTAGACATGTGTAGCAAAGAAAGTTTTTCAGATTCAAGAGTATCAAGGTCAGGGGAATTACCATAATTATCTCTTTCAACAGCTCTTTCCCTAGCCAAGTCTTCCACCTTTGAATCCTCCCTATCTTTAAGCCTAGGGTACCTCCTAATGACATCAGCCTTAGTCTCACCTAGAGTGTGACCAGGAATAGAAGAAGAGCTAGAGGGAACTCCAAACTTGCTTCCAAATGACTCAACAGAGTCTTGACTAGGATTGTAGTCAACTTTCTCATCATATTGGTTGTGTTCGGACTCATCATATTTTCTCTCTAGGTCACCTAAAGCAGGAAACTCAAGGTCATTATCCAAGTTCTCAAGCTCCTTTTACAGATCATATCTTCTGTTCATTTTCTCAGAAAGAATTTGCAATAACTGAAAGAACAATATATCGACCAGAGGGGGGTGAATGGGAGATTTTCAAATTTCTTGAGGAATTTTAAATTCCTCGGGACTGAGGCAATTCATAATTGAGGAAACTCACAAAATGATGAAGCACATAAGTATTACTGAATGTAAAAATGAGAACGTAACTTCATATTGCGAGGGAATTAAACTCTAGAAAAATAGCGGTAATGTAACTGATGCAATGCATGAGGAATCAAGACAAAGGAAACACAGCAAAGAAAGCATCAGGACAAGTCATCAGTGCAAAATGTGAGGAGTAGGGATTGAAGAAATAACACCAGGGCACTGAAGACACAGATGTGATAGACCAGTTCAAGTTGCTGTGACAACTCTACATCTGGTTGGAGAGGCTGAGATTGAACTCAGAAGACATAGTCTTCACCTTATTCTTCTTGAACTAAAGTCTTAATACTCCGTCCAATCACTCAGGTGAGTCTTCAAGGTAGACTCCCGAAACCTTCACAAACTCCGTTCACTCAGAGAAGTTACAATTGCATCTTGACTTCCTCAGAACGATGACTCCTACACCGGATGGAAGATCACAGTCTTCAAGAGTAAAAAGCTTCGGATCACTCGAACCGAATTCCTCAGAAATGCTCAACTAGTCAGGCTGGTGGTTTTCCTCACTTAGGTTCTTCAAGTTCCCCAGTGGTGGGTTGATCTCAGATGACAAGTGTCAGTTTCTCTCTCGGAGCAACCAACCCTCCAATGGGGCTGTGGGCGGCTCTTTATAGCCGGGGAGCGACCCCAGGTGAAAGGACATAAATGCCCATGCACGAAATTACCATCGTTCCCACCCTTCGGACCATTTCTAGACAGGTTCTAGCCTCTTACCACGCGACACGTGGCACGGTCCAAAGTATTCTCTCTCTCTCTCTCTCTTCTTCAGGAAAACTGCAGTGGCAGTTTCCTGACTCCTGAACCGAAGTTAGATTCCTCAGTGTCCTGAAGAACAAGGTCTCAGACACCCGACGAACTGAACCTCTACTGCAGGAGATTTCTCTGGGTTTTCTTTAGGATTTCTATTTGAGAACTTCCTCAGAAACACAAAACTCATTTTCCTCAACCCCTCCAACAGTGTAGTGTTTTCCTATGACTCAAGAAGTATAAAAGTCTTAACGTAGACTACGCTTCAACTTCAGCTACAGCACGAGTTGCCTTAGGATGACGCGCGGCTTCTTCAGTATCAGCCGAATGCCTCAGGATTTCGCGCCATGCTAGTCTTCAGGAAACACACCGATTTCTTCAATGTTCCTCAACATTTTGGGGGGTCGACAACGGTGGTTAACCTCTTCTTCAGGGACTGTTCTCCTGTGCATACTCACAAACACATCAGTCCCTTAACCGTTTTGTCATCAAATACTCCAAAACCTCAAAAGGGACATAGATGCATTACAATAACTAATTCTGTCTGAACAACTCCAATTCCAGCTTAGCCTTATCTTTCTCCAGCTCCAGGATTTTCTTCCCTTCTCTAACAACTACAACATCAGCTCTAGATTTAGCTTCATCCATATCCTGCATTTTCTTTTTGATAGAAGCCATTTCTTCAACCAATTTTAGGAACAAAGAAATGTTGTCTCCACTGGATCCTCCCCCACCAGTAGAGGGACCATCCAAACCTTCTTTAGTCGTAGCATCTTCATATTGGGCCAAAGATAGACTCCCCAGAGAAATTTGCTATTGTTCATTATTATTCTTCTGTCTTTTCCTATTCTCACCATCAATATCAGCCTCCAATATTCTGTTGTCATCACAAGCATGTCTTTTAAAATGAGAAAACCAACCCTTCTCAACCACATACTCCACCTCAATAAAGATTCTGTAAATGAGGAGATCTGTCGGGACCCGGGGTTAGCGTTTGCATGTCCCGCTACGACATAGTCATATGGAGAGCCGAGAACCGTACCCACTTGTCTAAGAAGACAAGGCCAAGCACAGAACATTCTCGGAAAGCATCGTACGTGAGGGGCATCCCATCCAGGCCGGATGATCAACTGAGATGGGTCCTCATCGTCCGCACACAAGTCTAAATGATATGGGTGATGAACTCCCATATTCACAGACAAGTAGCCTCAACCATATTATCGACTATCTCATAACTCTTACATAGACTTACTCCAGCCCGATCACTTAGTCGGGGTCTAGGGCGGGCTCGATCATACATCAAAGTGTGCACGAGACAGAGTCTCGAACAATCGCATCGCGATGCCCCAAGCTGCGCACATCTAAGGGCCACTTGGTGTATAAAAGACCGCTAGCTAGATCCCAACTAAGGTCTCGAAAACCCATACAAAGACATGCATGTTATAATCATACACGCAGCACACATGTCCTGTATGAACAACAGGTATCATTGCAATTCTCTACAAAGTATACAACTTTATTGATAACTCTTACAGAGTGCACACAGAGATCACAAGCATGTGATCAAACATTACAACAATAAGCAGAAGCAAAGTAGGTCTGAGTACAGACAAGTTTAACAAATGGCTTAAGAAGCCTTATTTAAACACAAGCCCTCCACGCGGGAACCAGTCGTCTGACTGGGACTATACTAGCTTGGTCTTGGTCTGAGTCTTCAATCTTCGAGCTTCGGGTAGAAGCCACCATCAGGTAGGTTGGTTCATCTAAAACATAGAATAAGCAAACGTGAGTACAAAGTCGTACTCAGCAAGACTTACATAGGAGCTATACTACTCATGCACATGTATCAAGGTAAAGGGAGGTGGGGTTCAAATGCATAAGTGCTAGCTTTGACTTGGCTAGTCCTGAACTACGAGTACCAGACTTGAGGTAAGAAGCGTACACGAGTCCACTGCATTCTCCAACCAAATACACCACTATGGTGCCTTCCTCGACTTCCCCACGAGAAAGCACGCCATAGCACTCACACTTATCTTGGTGTGTTTTAGAAGTATCCAGTTCAAGTTGTCTAATAATCAAGCTAAGCTTTCCAAGCAGTCCTTAACCGCGGACGCGGCTATTCGAATAGTTTTGTTAACCCTGCAGGGTGTACCGCTACACACACGTGTCATCAGTTACCGCCTTTTGCGTGTCACCGTTCAAGAGATGACAGCAAGGATGCCACCACAACTGTTACCTCATAGCCGATCTAGTCCAAGAAAGCCACCTACCTGGGTTGGCTACCACTATCGTGAACCCGGCGGGTTTACCAAAGTGGACCCAGATGATGTGTGCGTGGTGCGTAAGCCGGTCTCAGATGAGACGTTCTCTCACTTAGCAGCCAGGCCACAGACCTACCAGAACTCCGAACTATTGCGACATCTGGACATCGAAAGGGATGAGTTAATAGGTTGAGAGGGGTCAGTGAGCCCAATGTGTGGTTGTACTCTTCATCTTGGATCACCGCACAAGAACTTGGACTTAGGGCGGTGTTGAGACAACCCACTGTGTACTCCTACACAGTCTCTCATTGTTCACCTTGTATTAGGGTAGATTCACCAACACAGTTTCACTTTCATCAACACCATATTCACCATCATCCCGACTCACATCAAAAGCAACCTCATTGTACCACTAAGCATGCAATAAGCAGTAACAGTTGCAGGGGCCACATGACATCAACCAACTCCTATGTCAGCTAGGATTGTGGTTTGCTTACTACTGTGACAAGATGATAGGTCATGCATCGGATATGGGTTCAACTATGCGGTAGAATCGATACAAGGTGATCTCCTAAACATGCATAAGCGAGACTAAGAGGGAATTGGGATTTTATAGACATGATCAATGGGGGGTTGCTTGCCTTGCTGACGAGGTTCAGTCATGGGGTCTTCAACAAAGGGGGTGATCTCGGTTTCCGGCTCCACTTCTATCCGAGCAAACAATACAAACAAAGTGATCAACATAAGGTACAATGCACAAGCACATGATCAATTGTATATGGTGATGTTCATGGTACTGATGTGTTGAGCAATCCATTTAAAAGGAGTATATTGCATTTGAAATGCAAATTCAAACTCCATTTGATTTATCGATGAATTTAAAATGCATTTGAATGCATGGAAGTTCATTTGAAAAGGTTGAGCATGAAGTGATGTGGTATATTTGATGTAAAGTCTCTGATGTGTGGAGGAAACCATTTAAAATAAGTCTGTTGCAAATTCATTTGCAAAACCACTCCAAATTTGAATTCAAATTAAAGCCATATGGATGTTTGCCACTGTTCACCCAATTTAAATTGGTCAAACATACAAACATATTCCATATTCATAATCCTTGTATTTTTCTAATAATTTTAGACATATTATTTGTCCAATTTGGAGTTAAAATGAATTTTCTATGAATTTTTGAAGTTTAAAGTCTTTTCTGCCTTTTTCTGAATTAATTAAATTGATTTAACCAATTATGGCGTCATGCTGACGCAGGGATGACGTGGGGGGGGCTGCTGACAGGTGGGGCCTCTCTGTCAGTGTCTCTATTAGTTAAACCGTTTTGAATTTAATTAAACAGAGATTAACAGGGAAGGGGGGCCACTGGTCAGTGGCTTAAGGGGTGGATTAGGGGGTGGTTAAGGTCTAATGACCGTGGCCACGTCAGACCCGCCGGCGTTAAGCCGCCGGTGGCCACGGGATGCGGCGGCGCTGCACGGGGACGGTGTTCCAGGGGGTTATCTGGTGCGCTGGTTGCACCGTTGGGACCCCCGTGCTCCCGCGCGTCGAGGGAGGTAGGCTAGCGTCTTCGGGGTGGCCGGAGTTGACGCCGGCGTCGAATTGCGCGGCGGCCGTGGCTCGGTGAAGAAGGGGACGATGCTATGGTGTCCCAAAAGTCGCGGGGCTGGGTGGTTTACGCTCCTGGGAGAGTCGCACGTCCACTGGACGGGGCTAGGGTGGCTGGGGTGGCACGTGTGCTCGACGGCGAGCACACCGGCGGCGAGGAGCTACGGCTTCAATGGCGGCCGCAGCTAGAGGAAGGGGAAAAACACGGGAGCGGAGGGGAAATGCTCAGGGGCTCAACACGAATGCAAAGGCGGGGTTGAGGAGGCCAGAGGAGCTGCGGTTGTGGCGGAATCGGCGACGAGCTCTTGCGGGTCCGGCGGCGGCTCGACGAAGGGGACGACGTGCTCGGGGCTCCTGAAGCCGATTCCTTGCTCACGGGGACGAAGACGAGGGTGGCGGAGATGAGGGACACTGCGGCGGGGCGGCTTGTCATCGTTGGCCGCGTGGACACGGCGACGTGCTCTGCGGCGGAGCTCGGGACTTCTCTGGCGGCGAAGAAATTGGCGAGGGGAGAGCGGGAGGATGAAGCAGAGGAGGGGGGAATGGATCGGGGCAGGTTCAGGGCGTCTCCAGGACGTGTTTGAGGCAGCAGGGAGGCAGCTGCGTGGTGTCGGTGGCCACGGCGGCGTCGGCATGCCGGCCACCGAGCTGCTTGTCGTCGTGGAGGAAGACGACAAGAGCTAGGTGAACTGGGCTGGGCCATTTTTAAAATTCAAATAATTTGAACTTTAATTCAAATAGGGGTTTAAATTTAAATCCAAGCTCCTGTTTGAATATTTGAAAAATCTATGAGCATGTGTTTGAATCCAAATCACTTTATATGTGATCACACTCATTTATAATACTTTTCAAAAATGCAAAAGGAATTTTTGGAGCAACTTTTTATCTGTCCTTTTGAATTAATTCATCTGGGGGGGTGTTCTCTCTCCCATTTCAAATTCTTTTTGAAATTTTTAACATGATGCAAAGGCTTAAGCTTACCCTAGCACATACCTAACTTGGGGTTGTGAAAAGATCAATTGCAGTGAAATCAGTGAACTTTGGAATCTTATGGGTATCTCTAACCCCCACTTTAGCTCTCACTTTCTCAGCAACAATAGTGTCCATATCAATCTCCAGAACAGGTCCAAGGGATGCAGCCACCTCAAACATACCAAAAAAGTGCCTATAGTGCTCAGGGACCATCTCAAACTTGACCCACACAGTGTGCAACTTCCCAATAGACTGACATTCAAAAGTCCAAGGTTGCATATTCACCACAGCACCAGTACATAGAAGCAAAAAATCATTGAAGTTGGCCAACTCCATCAGTTTAACTTTATTAGCGAACCTCATCAAGTATCCATCCTTTCCCTTGCTTTTGATTCTCCATTTTGAATTCATATTAAACATATACTGAAATTCTTGCAAAAAATCAGTCTCATTTAGTGACTTAGATTTGACCTGAACAAGAGCTAAAGGGTTGCTATGAGCCATTTCCATGGATTCCTTGGAGTTCTGAACCAACAGAACACGCAGACCTTTAGAAGCAAAACCCACATATTTGGGAGTGAGCTTCATTTATTTCAACCAGGCACACTCATCAGTGATGTGTGAATCCTTCCTACAGATAACACAGTTTCCCAGTTTGATATCCTTAGTGAAATGATTAGCACTCTTACATTTGTTGCACAAACCTCTAAACCTGCCACCATCCCCAACAATGCCCTCAGACCCACTTTTCCCTATGCAATCCCTTTTAGCTTCTCTGCCAGCATCACCCATAGGAGCCAGAGCTCCACCACCATCTACCCTAGATCCACCACTACCCAGACTCTGAGAATAATTTGCACTGGTAGATCCAGAAGTAGTAGCCATCCCAGATCCACCAGCACCCAGGTTTTGAGCTTGAGCCAGTTGAGCAAACCAGGCACCCAAGAAATTCTGTTGCGAGATCAGATCTGAAGAAGGAGGGATAAGACCAGCCACACCTGGTCCATCACCAGCCAGAATCACACCATCAGGGCTGCCTCTGGGTTTCCCCTCAATAGGAACTCCATGATCAACTTTCTTCCCCTCATCAACTGGATGTCCAACTTCTCCAGATCCAAAACCCGTTCTCTCCCGAGGGAAATCTTTATGCACTCTCTCTTGTCTGTTGTTGAAAGAGTTGTTCCCAGCACCGGAGCCCCCAAAGTTATCTCCAGCCTCTACCCTGGAAATTCTTCCTACCTCCTCTAACGAATTTTTTGGGTCCTCTCCCACCTCCCCGGTTGAAATCCATATCCTCTGACAACGCAGGAAGGAACCCTAGACTAGAACTCACCTCTCCCCCCTCACCAAGTGAGTGTGGTATATATATATCCAAAGGAGAAGGACCAAAGGCCCATCTGTCAATCCAACACCGAGAGAGGGGAGGGAGTCCTCTTTATTTAGAAACAGGAAACCAATTGGCCCCCATTCGAAGGCAGACCCACATCATCAGGACCATGTGGGTAAATTTCAGTCTGATCATCAGACTGCCCACAAGAAACCAAATCTAAATAACTATCTCCTTCCCCATCATGAAATATATCAAAATTAAATTTAGGAAATAACATGGACAAAGGCTCACAACCCTTCCCGTCCTCATAAAAAACCTCAACAATCTCCATCATCTCTGGATTTGTTATTAAGACCCCATCAGAAGTAAAATTAAGATCAAAATCCACTAAATCCTCTAGTTCAGAACTAGGGATAGGAAAACATGAATTGATATCACACCAACTCTTAACTACATCTCCAGGGATTGCACAACCCACAGTCAAATTATCATCAACATAAAGTAATTCCCTAGGATTTAGAATCTCTTTTGAGCTATTTCTCCTGCCATAAATCCTAGCATCGCAATTTTTGATGGATTTCTTACGCCTAACAGCCTTATCATTTTGTGAACACCAATCAACACAGGCGATAAGGTATTTTGATCCATTAGAGAACAAACCTGGCAAGGGCGCGGCATCCTCTCCATCTAGCTCCTCCCCAGCTAGCAACTAGATGTAGGAGATATGCCCTAGAGGCAATAATAAATGTTATTATTTATCCCCATGTTCCTAATTATGTTTATATTCCATGCTATAACTGCAATGGTTCTCGAGTCTGCAATAACCACGAGGCTCGGAGGAAGACTCATATGCACGTGTGGAATAATAAACGGATAAAATATATATTCCTAGTCTCGCCTCTAAGACTAGCTCAAGTGTTGCATGATGGTTCTGTTTTCCTGATCATGGGCATTACTATGCCGGCAACTTTGAGGGCACAATGTTAGAAGAACATTTGTGTTGAATCGACCCAGATTGATGTTATGCTATGAGATACATTCGTCACCAGTTAATGGATTATAACACAGAGAAAGTTGAGCGTTTGCATAATTCCTTAGACCATGAGAGTATCGAGTTACTTCGTACTTGCTTCGTGAACTTTGGGGTTTGTTAAACGTCATCTGTAAAAGGGTGGCTATTACGGCGGCTTACGGGTTCACGGAAAAGTATGACCAGGAACTAGGTAGCTCAAGATTGGGATTTGCTCCTCCGTCGATGGAGAGATATTCTTCGGGCCCTCTCGGTGTTACAGTATCCACCATCGTCTGGCCAGACACAGTGTGATTTGATCACAGGGATGCCGGAACACGGGAACGAGAAAAGAGAACAATACCAGAAACGAGGTAACTGGCATAGTGGACAAGTTGTTGATTCACGGGGATGCCGATAAGTCTCACCTCGGGTGTTTGTAACATATCGCGAAGCAACAGGAATAGCACACGGCAACTGGAGGTTCACTCGAATATTTATTCGTGTGGGTATAGGGGTCAATATGGGTGTCCACGGCTCCGATGTTGACCATTGATCGGAAAGCGTTCTGGGTCATGTCTATACTTCAACGAACCTATAGGGTCACACGCTTAAGGGTCATCTATCTGCTGAATACTAGACAGGGAGTTTAAGAGAAAGTCACCGGAAAGGTTTCGGAGAAAACGGAAAAGTTCCGGAGAGAGAACACCGGAATAGTTTCGGTAAAACCGAAAAGTTGTTTCGGAGTGAACCACTAAGCCGAAAAGGTTTCGGTAAGCACCTGGTACTTTTGGAGGGTGCCAGAATTGTTCTGGTAACTTCTGGAATTTTTCTGGAGAAAAGAATAAAATATATTTTTTCGGAAATATTTCGGAGCTGCCGGAAATGTTCCGGAGCTGCCGGAAATGCTTAGGTTGCTTTTCGCAGATGAAAATCACTAATCCGGAATTGTTTCGGAACGCGCCCAAAATCATTTTAGTGGGTATTGGAATTATTCTAAGACCCACAGAAATATTTTTGGATTTTTCGGACGCGAAAAAGTGGTGTCATGAATAGTAAAAAGTACTACTTGGGATATTTTTGGAAAGCCTTCTAGAAGGACTTGGGAGCCAAGAAAGCCCCCTTGGGTTTCCTATAAATAGAGGTGTGAGGGCAGCCCCATATGCTTGATCCAAGCTCTCCCTTGAGTTCTATACAAATGCCATGCATGATCTGGCTTTCTCTCTCCCTCCCAGCGAAATAGTTTCGTAGAGCCGAAAGGCTGTCTAGGTTCCGGCAGGAACTAGTTCTGGACGGCGAAGCCCTGTCGGATAGTTGACACCGTATGTGTGCAACCCCGTAGAGAGGTCGTAGTTTCGATCTTTTGCCCGAAGGGCTGTCCAAATTATTGTTCGAGTTTCAAGGGTCCTCCCGAAGGGCTGTCCGAGTTACCGATCGAGTTTCGAGGGGCCTCCCGAAGGGCTGTCCGTGACACCGTTCGAGGGACTGTCCGACCGCCTCCTGGAGCGCTGTTCGAGGAGCAGACGAGGGAGAACATCCTCGCGGTTGGGAGGTTGTAAATCCTAGCTGCGGGGATCTGCACCGACGATCTACATCGACTCTACTTCCGCTGCGCTACGAGTCGGTAACGATCAGATCAAAACCTTGTATGCAGTCTCCATAGTGGTCCTGGGCGTGTTCGTAGTGCGGAATTTTTTGTTTTCTGCCGCGTTTCCCTACACTAGAAACGGCTACCAGCCGAGGAGTGGTCTACGCTCGGTGTGATACCTCTCCCAGATCCTGGAGATGCTCGGAGCAGCGTACAAACCGGGGAGAGCGGCGAGGAAGATCCGTCGGCCTCCACTTCTTCGGCGGGGGCTTGAACCGCAGGGAAATGGGTGGCACCACCTCCGTCGACTGCTCCATGCCTCGTGGATTGGCGTAGTACCTTCTCATCGGCGGGAGGGTCAACACCATCACACCATTGAGATTCTCCGGGTCATCATCGACCAATGGGTGCTCCATCCGGGATCTCACCCCCACCATTTATGCTTGACCACAGGGTCTGGAGAATCTGTCTTCTCCATTGCCCAAAACAAAATCTCGATAAGATCCACATGGCGGTCTCCAAATGCCATATCCCACTCCATCTGAGTCATCGACCATGTCGCCTTGTCCGCGAATCTCGCCATCGCCCACTTGTGAGAGAACAAGGATCTTATCTCGCAGAGTCACACCATCTTCTGGAAGTCTTCCCCGGACAGGTCCATGTACTGGAAATACTCTAGAATCGTCGCCGTCGGAGATCACATGAGAGAAGCATTCAGGTACATATGAATTGATAGCCGGTTCATACAGACGGATATTGTAGACCAACTGATGAAACTGTTCCTTATATTCATCAACAGAGCCACGTTGTTTCATAAGAAACAGCGATTTCATGAGACCTTGATGAATATTAACATCAAACTCTGCCCGCATTTCTTCACAAAACTGTTCTCAAGTGGGCCAAGTGCCACTATGCTAGAAAGCCTGAAACCAATGTGCAAAATTACCAATTAAGTTCAGAGAAGCATAAGTCACCTTAAAATTTTCGGGGATGTTGTACAGCTGAAAAAACGACTCGCATTGATCCAACCAGATGCGAACTCCCGAGCCATCGAATTTAGAGAATTTCATCTTAGGCATCCAATTCCTTCCGTTGGCTCTCTCCTTTGACGGCCCCAACGTTGTCGCTGCAGTTTCCCTAGTCAAAAATGACGTTGCAAATTGTTTTTGTAGGGGAAATTGTTGCTCATTTATTCAGGATTTTTTGCTAGTCGTACTGTTATCTCTGATCTATGCCTATAATGGCCCAAATATCCCCCATATCGTTTTGACAGTGTGCCACCCTAGAGGACGACCAAACCCTACCGCCCGAGCCCCCCTTCGGCCCTTCGCCTCTCCCCGCTGCCGACCGAGGACTTCGCCGGCCCTGCAGCGTGGCCTCCAATGAAGGCAGCGGTAAGGCCCTGCTGCTCTGCCTCGTCGCAGAGGGCTCCGAAAGCCGGGGCGGCCCCGGGTGGAGATGGCGGCGCAGATATCGCCGACGGATGGCGTCGCGGGAGCTGGCTATCTGTAACACCCTCAGATCCAGTATAGTAATCACTACAGTGATTCCACTGTTAGTGATCATTACTGTTGATGATTAAGCCATGATCACCTTTGATCATAGCTCTGTCAATTTCCAACCCGGATAAATTTTTCAAATTGGGTAAATTATAAAACTTTGCTCCAAGAGTTGTGGATGCCAGTCAATCAACATGATCATGGTTAAACCAATTCAACTCCTAGCCATTTGAATAATCACAAGTCAATGCTAATGATGGAACCAATGTTGTGAGGTTATCACAATTGTTTTAAAAATTAATATAAAAATGGAAACCATAGTTAAACCAAAGTTAATGAAACATATTAAATAAAATGCCTAGCAATCTTAGGCCATGATAATAGAGCAATGGTTGTTTTATTAAAATAGTATAGTAATATTAAGGAATAATAAATGAAATAAAAACAATAGTTGGGAATTATTAAATTGCCATGATAATTTTAATAAACATGTGGGACTTTTAAATGCACTAAAAATTAGGAAATAAATTTTATTAAAAGCCTAATAATCAGTAGGCCATAATAAAAGAGAATCGGGGTTTTATTATAATGTTTTAATATTATAGATAAATAAAAACAGTAGCAAAACAGTGGCATTTAATTCCTTTTAGATAAAACAATGATGCAAATGATTTTATAATGCCACCAAACTTTGTGTGGCACCTCAGTGATATACAACAATGAAATTAGGACCAAATCCATATGCTATAAAAATGTAAAAGTAGATAAAACAAATACAAAAGAAATAATAAACAGAAAAGAAAAATAAAAATAAAGAAAACCTAAATGGCGCACAGGGCAAAGCCCTCCCCCTGGCCCAGCCGGCCCACACCCCTTCCCTCCTCCCCGGCCCAACTACCCCAACTACCCCTTCCCCTAACTCCCTCCCGGGCAGCCCACCCGGCGCCCTCCTCCTACCTCCTGTTCATGGAGGGGGGGCCGTGGCAGCCATCCCCTGGCCAGCCCCCGACCATGGCGACGTGGAGGCCATCAGCCGGCAGCCGGCGAGGCCAGGTACCTCGCCCCGGGAACCCTAATCCCTAACGCCCCCCTCTCACCCTCCATCCCGCCGCCCTCTCCTCTTACCCCTCTCTTTTCTTCCGCCATGGACAGGAGGTCCATGGCTCGATTTTGGCTGCGCCATCCCGGCCAGTTCCGCCCCAAAGGATGCCGACGTCCTCCTTATGGACGTCCCCGTTCTCTACATCGTGTAAGCGGGAGAGAATCCAGGCCGGCGTGTCCGGGTTCTTCGTCTCCCTCTTCTTCCCGCGAAGGTCATCCTCCAGGTCGTCGCCGAGCAGCCGTCCTCCTCTGCGTCCTTGTCGAGACCCTTCTTCCTCGCCGTCGTTCGTCTTCCTCGAGCTCCAATGTGAGCGCCTCGACCAATTACTGTGCTAGCCCCCTCGTTCTGTCATCGTCTGCCGCCTCGTGTGCGCCGTGGCCGCCCCGCCGCACCTTGCCGTGCGCCCCATGCCTCCTAGCCACTCGGCCGCGTCCTGCCTCCCTTGGCAGTGCCGAGCGCGCCCGGGCCTTGCCTGGCCACACCCAGCCCACGCGCGGGCCGCGCCGTGCGCGTGCGTGTGCCCCTGGCGCTCGTGGCCGCTGCTTGCTGTCGCTGCTGAAGCTGAAGTTGTGTCCTGTCGATGTGCTTGCCGCAGCGCAGCTTCGGCCTACTGCGTTTCACTGCTGCTGCTGGGCGGTTGATGCTTGCTAGCTGCTGCTGCCAGCCAGGACCCCGTTCATGGCCATGGGTTAAGCTCAAATCCATCCGAGCGAGAGCATACATATACGGTACAACAAGATAGGCATCGTACACACTGCTAGCCAGAGAATCCATCCAGCAACCTGCTTGTGTTATTGGTGTTGTACACGTACAAGTTGATTCTGGGTGATTTGATTAAGTGATCAAAAAACAACAGTGCGTGCACGGCTACTACTGCTGCGTTGTTGATTTTCTGCTGCTGCATCTGCAACATTTGACAGCCCCCAAAACCACATCAAAACCAGTCCAAAAATTGCAAAAGTGATATGGGCTTAAAGATGAAGTATCGAGCTTCAAATTGTTTCATTGGACCAACTTCAATTGGTGCATGGACTAAAAGCTATGAAGATTGCAAACTGAAGATTTATGTTAACAAAACAACAAACTTGTCACCATTGCTAATCTAGAGCAAGAATAAGTCATGTTGTTGGATCTTGTCATGCATCATGGAGGGTTTGCATGATAGTACATATGATGTAGTGCAAAACATGTATAGGATGTATCCCCATAGGAACTATAGATCAATAACCATTGTCAAGCAAAGTTGGTATATTTTAACAGTTTCTGGAATTAACTTCGGGTAGCACTTTTCAAGAACAGTTTTGATTAATCAAATTAAATCTAACAAGGATGCCATGTGTATCAGATAGTAGATCACAGAATGCTGATGGAAATAGATATAGGGCACTAATTCATAGGGTTTATAAATCACTAGTTTTAGCAATTTGAAAACTGCTAAAAATGTTATTATTCTCAGACTTAGCCAAATTTCAGAAAAATCCAAAGTGGGTCAATGACATATGGGTCCCACTTTGACCTTGTTGACTTGACCCCACTGGTCCCACTGGTCAGGTTTGACCAGTCAAATACACTATTGTGGATAATGTTTGATTTAAATAATAAAAGAAAATCCAGAAATTTATTATAAAATGATTTAAACTTTGAAATTCAATAACTTTTAAACCGTAACTCAGATTCAAAAACTTTATACATCAAAATTGATCAGAAAAATATAACAAATACGAATACACTATCTGTATGTCTATCACACCCCTCTAACACCACGAACATCGAACCGTCCCCCTCCGGACCGGCGGTCCGATAAACTGTCCGGTACTGTTAGTGTCCGGATGAATTTATTCCGAACACGAATGTTTCTCGGAATAGATCAACTAGCACGGATACACCCCCCTTATGTTTTTCCGGTACCCACGACACCTCTGGCTTGATCTTTCCCCCTCCGGATCATATGTCCGGTAATCAACCGGTGCCGATGAATCATCTCCGGATAATTTCCGCTCCGACGTAAGCACCTAGCACTGCGTTAGAACACCGCCAACAATGGTTGCCTTTTCTTGAATTTGTATTGCTATTATTGTTGTGTATTTATTGTTTCTCCCCCCTTTTATTCTACGGTAGACCCCGCTGCTGTCGTTGACTACACCGCTGCTGAGTACGACTACTTCGTCGACGACCCTACTGCTACCGTCGAGCTTGCAGGCAAGCAGAGCCATTCTTTTCCCCAGATATCGCCTACCTTTCCGTACTTTCTTGCACTAGGCATTGTTACTGCTGCTGCTACGTTACAATCCTATTCAATTGCATAACCTGATTTTGTCGCCCCTTGATGTACCTTCCTTATCCTATGCTGCCTGCTATATCTATATAATATATTCAGCAGTGAGCCCTGCGCATTGTTAGCTAGGATTAGATAGCGGGTCGTGGCCACTCAGGGGAGTGACGCGGATACAAGAATATATACAACTGCAACAGGTACGGATCAATGCAGACGCCCTAGGGAACCTACAACGGCGAGCCTCTGCCGAGTCGCTTCGAGTTTGACTTACGAGTGGAATGGACTCGTATTTCACTCTCGTCGGCTCAGTAGCGTAGCATCACCAGGATGATATGAGGTTTACCTCTTTAGTTCATTCCGCGGATGTCTCTGTCAAACCTCTTTAAGTGTGCCATCGAGGGTGATACCTCCGGGTTTCACTTAATGGTAGGAACTCGAACCAACTGGTGTCCTTAAAGGTAAGAAGTCGGGCGACCCAACGGTGCCCGCGAGTGGTATTGCGACGGGACGACGGGGAGGGTATGACCAGTGTACCGGTGTGCTTGGCCCCTGATCGTTGGCCGCGAGAGTTACCAAACTACGAAAGTCGAGCTCCTCCAGGAGCACACGCGAGATAAGGTAAGGAGACGGTTCACCTTGTTGGTAACCGCAGTGACTTGGTGGGACGACGGGGCAGGCACCGATGTACTGGTGGTCCTGGCTGCAGTCGTTGTCCGCGGGTCAGTTAAGTCGAGGCAACGATAACGGTTGTCACGCAGGTTAATTAAAAATGCTAAATGGTTCAGTGAATGTCTTGATTTGGCTATATGCCATGTACGCACTACCTACCCGTGGGAATTACGAGTTATGGGCTCCTCTGCTTCGTAGTGTCGTCCGAGGACTCTTCAGAAGTCAGCAGTACCGCGGCCTGCGCCGGGAAGTGGTGTTGTCTTATTTGCTCGCGCGGTGGTGTCTTATTTGGATTTGCTTCAACTTCACCGGCCAGCCACGCACCGTGCAGGAGTACGTTCGGGTTGGTGTCCAAGGCCCGGCGTACTTAGGATTTAGACCGGCGGATGGCCTCTCTGTTGAGTTTGAAAGATGGGCTATGAAGTGTCGGATAGCATCAGTGGAGCGTTCCCTAACAAGGTTCCCGCCACCCTGGAGATCCGTGCGTGTAGCGTAACACAAGTGCACCCCTGCAGGGAAGATTAATCTATTCGAATAGCCGTGTCCACGGTAACAGGACGCTTTATGTTGAAGCTGGATCTTACCACTACAAACTATCATGATTAAACAGTATGGTTCCGAGTTTTCTTCCTCGCTGGGATGTCGGGGAAATGAACTCGGAGGCATTGTTAATTATTACAGCTTACTATTATACAATGCTCCAGCAACTTCTGCTGCATTGTTACTTTATGCTTTATATAAACTGTTGGCTGATTCTTACCTCATGCTGCAAGACATCGTCGGAAGATGCTAGTCTTCGTTAGGCCTAGCTTCTTACCCTTGCTCTGGATTTCTGTCTTTCAGTCCACTATATACAGCCTCTTCTTTCCGTTGATACAATGCATAATGCTTAGTAGCGGACGTAAGACTCGCGGGTATGCTAGATACTCACCTGCTTTATTTTTCCCCTTTTATTGTTTTGCCTGATCGGCCGCTGCAGTCGATGTTGGAGCCTTGGAGTCCAGGAGCAGGAGATCCCCGATGCCGACCACCACAACATGAAGATCCCCGATGCCTTCTACGACGTCGAGATTCCCTTTGACCAGGAGTAGTTTGGAGGTTCCCAGGCAGGAGGCCTTGCCTTTTCGATCGAGTGTTGATTTTTGTGCTAGCCTTCTTAAGGCAACCTTTTATCGTTGTGTCTGTACTCAGATACTATTGCTTCCGCTGACTTTGTGTTCTCGAGCTGTTGTATTCGAGCCCTCGTGGCCCCTGGCTTGTATTAAACAGCTTGTATTATTTTATTTGTAGAGTTGTGTTGTGATATCTCATCGTGAGTCCCTGATCTCGATCGTGTACCTTGCGTGTATGATTACTATACACGGTCTGATTTTGGGGGCGTCACACTATCCCTCCCGGCCGTGTGGGCGGTGGAATCCCTCCTTGGCTGCGGGGTATTCTGGTGCTTCGCTACATTTTGAACCTGGCCTCCTTCCCCTTGCTTCAACCCGCCAGGTCAGATCTGGCCATTGGTGTGGGGCGGCGGGAGCTCTGGAACGGGGGAAACCCCTGGTCTACTTCGCATCAACCTCGACGGTGTCGGCGCTCCTGAATCGGCTCCCTCCCGAGGTTGCGTCGAGCTTCCAATCTCGCTTCCCTGCTTCCTCCCCTGCGCTCCCGGGTGAAAGCCTTGGCCTTTGGGCCGGACGACGGCAGCGTTCCATCGGCGTGTTCCTCCTTGGAGGCGTTGTCCTAGGGTTAGGCGGAGGCTGCGGTTGTGGTGCTCGGTGGATGGTGGCGGCAGCAGTGTGTTGCTCTCTTGGCCGTCCGTGCTGTGGGAAATGAGGTGGCTGCACCGCAATCCTTCAGCGGCTCCTGTCCGGTATCATTGTGGGTGTTGGTCGGTGTTCGGCGTCCTCGTGTAGTGGCACGGCATGGACGTAGGGGGGACTGTAGTTTCCTCTCCAACAATTACCCCTATGGGTCGACGACAACGCCGGGCTCTCCAAGCGGTTCAGCCTCTCATGTCCTTGTTCGTTGGCGTCCCTGGTTGGCGTCTGCTGTGTTGTTCTAGCTGCGGTGGGCGGTCCAGCGGCTTGGCTGTGGTTTCTTAGCGTAGGAGTTGATGTTTGTACCTTTGTCTTAAGCGTGATCTTCCTTCGATCTTTCAGTTTTTGGTCAAGTTCGGGCCTTGTAATCAGCTCCTATGTATCCTAGCCGGTTGATGGCTTCATTAACAAAATTGCTACATCAACGGACTATTACGGGGCTACTACAGGGTCCTTTGCTAATTATAAAACTGCCCCCCCTGATTTTCCACCGGGTGGGCCCGCTCACCCTCCATTTGGCTAATCACAATTTGTTTAATGATAACTAACCCCGTAAAGGTCCGTATTACCCCGTGAATGTAGCATCTCTCCTTCATTAATATGAAATCGGGTCTCATGCCTTTGCTCTAAAACTCTATGCCTGTAATATCCGGAGAATCATGAAGCCAAGTTTTACATAATACAGCTACCCTATTTACCGAGCGCCGCACCCAGAAAAACCCTAAACTCTCCTGGAGAAATTAAGCGATTCTTCTATAGTTTCAACAAGTTGTCCATTAGCCGAAATATCCCTTTGAGAGCTCCGAATTTTCCTGACTGCTTCGTGCGAATCTGTTTGGAGAACCACCTTCTCAACATTTCATTCGTGAGCCAAAGCAACCGCCCGCCTGCAAGCCATCAGCTCGGCTACCTCCGGATCAGCAACAAATTAAAGGGAAAAAAAATTAAGACTCCCTCCTGCCATGAACGTGCCATGGTTGTTCCGAAGATGAGCGTCTCCTTCCTCCTCACGAACCTTGAATCCTTGATGCTTCGCTAGGGCTCCGTCGGCATTAACAATTGGCACATCTCGCTCGTGTCCGGCTTCGTCCACATCTGATCTACATGGTGCATTATTACGTGATGTCCAGTGTTCATACAGGGCTATGAGTACCACCTGTGTTTCGTCCATGCATGCATTAGCACGCCAACCCATGAGCCACGTTCAGTTCCAACATAGGACGGTCCGAGCTTTTTTCTATATAAAAGGGCAGGCCGGCACCACAGTCCACACACAATCCACAAGGTCAGTCGTGCTCTGCTCGCAGCTGCGATGGTGCTTCCACTCCGCCTGCCTCTGCTCACCACCATCCTCCTCCTCCTCTCCATCTCCACCTCCACCTGCACCTCCACCTCCACCCCAGCATCCCCCGCCGCAGCTGGCCTCCAGCATCCTCCTCCACCTCACCACCCCAGCCCCGAGGAATACGGGATGTACATTGTTCTGCTGAAGCCACGCGCTGACGGTGCGCACCTCGCCATGAACGAGCAGGCGCGCCGCGACTGGCACCTGTCCTTCCTTCCCGGCGCCTTCACCGACGACGGAAGGCGGCGCCTCGTCTGCTCCTACGGCACCATATTTTACGGATTCGCCGCCTGGCTCACTGGCCAGGAGCTTGACGCCGTCTCCAGCAAGACCGGCTTTGGCCGGTCGTTCCCCGCCGGGAACATGTACCCGGCGACCACTCGAACGCCGGAGTTCCTCAGCTTGATCAAGACCCCCGGCTACGTCTGGGACTTGTCCAACTATGGCAAAGGGGTTATCGTCGGCATCGTCGACAGCGGAGCTCATTCCCAGCACCCCTCGTTCGACGACAACGGGGTGCCGCCGCCGCCGGAAGTATGGAGGGGCGAATGCGACCACTCCCTCGGCTTCCGCTGCAATAACAAACTGATCGGTGCAAGGTCGTTCGTCGGCGACGGCGCCGACGATACATTTGGCCACGGCACGCACGTGGCGTCCATTGCGGCCGGCAACTTCGTTGCCAATGCTTCCTACTACAACGGCGGTCAGGCCGCCGGCACGGCTGCCGGGACCTCTCCAGCAGCCCACCTTGCCATCTACAAGGTGTGTGCAACTAAAGTAGCCGGAAACGGGGAACGGTGGCCCGTTCCTCGATCCGGATTCACCGACCCAGAAACGGATTCAGGAACGGTGGTCGATTCGGTACGATTCGATCCGGATTCGGCGTTTCCACAGCCGGATCATCGTTTCAGGTTCGGCAACTCGACAGTCTTGGTTCATGAATCGATGGAGTAAGCAAAAGGTCAGCCATATTAATCACGAACTCCTCCTCCTCTCTGCGCCTGGTCTTTTCCACTCCCCTAAATAACTCCTCGTTCTGCTCTCTACTTCAAGGCTGCTAATAAATTTTCCACTCCCCTAAATAACTCCTCGTTCTGCTCTCTACTTCAAGGCTGCTAATAAATTTTCCGTTGGGGGAGGAGATGATTTATCTTAGTAGATGTATTTCCTGTATAAGTACTCCCTCCCAGCCAGTTGCTCCTAGTCCCAGACTCCCAGCATCCAGCGACCAGAGGCGCATGCAGCAGTAGAAATTCAGATTTAAAATCAGCCATGCTTCAGAAGACTTGATTGCTCGAGGATCCAAGAGTCCAGTGACATTCAGGCATTCAGTTTCCTAGATCCATGGTTCCGTACCGGATTCATCGTACCGGAATTGATTGGATTGCGTTTCCGCTTTAGAAAATTCGTTCGAGAGATGTATACCCCCGCTGTACCCTGTTTTTTTCAGCCTTCGACTCTCGTCCCCCGTTCCCGTTCCTCGTTCCCACCGTACTGGAAACATGGCAACTATGTGTGCAACCTCGGAATGCCCCGGCTCTGCCATCATCCAGGCGATTGATGCGGTGGTGGCTGATGGCGTTCACATCCTCTCCATCTCTCTCGCCCCAAAAGCTTTGGCCCAACCACTGGACGTGGACTACACCGACCCGCTGACTTTCGCCGCGTTCCGCGCCGTGTCCATGGGGGTACTGGTGGTTGCTGCTGCCGGCAACGCGGGGCCGGCCCAGTCCACCGTCGTCAACGCATAGTTGCCATGTTTCCGGTACGGTGGGAACGAGGAACGGGAACGGGGGACGAGAGTCGAAGGCTGGAAAAAACAGGGTACAGCGGGGGTATACATCTCTCGAACGAATTTTCTAAAGCGGAAACGCAATCCAATCAATTCCGGTACGATGAATCCGGTACGGAACCATGGATCTAGGAAACTGAATGCCTGAATGTCACTGGACTCTTGGATCCTCGAGCAATCAAGTCTTCTGAAGCATGGCTGATTTTAAATCTGAATTTCTACTGCTGCATGCGCCTCTGGTCGCTGGATGCTGGGAGTCTGGGACTAGGAGCAACTGGCTGGGAGGGAGTACTTATACAGGAAATACATCTACTAAGATAAATCATCTCCTCCCCCAACGGAAAATTTATTAGCAGCCTTGAAGTAGAGAGCAGAACGAGGAGTTATTTAGGGGAGTGGAAAAGACCAGGTGCAGAGAGGAGAAGGAGGAGTTCGTGATTAATATGGCTGACCTTTTGCTTACTCCATCGATTCATGAACCAAGACTGTCGAGTTGCCGAACCTGAAACGATGATCCGGCTGTGGAAACGCCGAATCCGGATCGAATGGTACCGAATCGACCACCGTTCCTGAATCCAATTCTGGGTCGGTGAATCCGGATCGAGGAACGGGCCACCGTTCCCCGTTTCCGGCTACTTTGCGTCAACGACGCGCCGTGGTTTTTCACGGTCGGCGCCGGCTCCGTCGACCGGCGAATTGTCGCGGACATCGTGCTGGAGAACGGCGACGTCCTCGAAGGAGAGGCTCTGGTGCAGGGGACCAACTCCACTCGCTATTATCCCCTGCACTGCCCCGATCGGTGCTCCGGCGTGAGCACCGCCAACGCGACTGGGCACATCGTCCTCTGCAACGCCGACGACAACTCAGACCAAGACCCCCTCAACGTCAAGGACCTGTACGCCAGAGGCGCGGCGCAGGTCGTGTTGGTCTCCAAGGAGACGGTGGGATACACGGCGGTGCTCCTGGATTACGGTGCTTTCATGGTGCAGGTTCCTTTCTTCACCGGCAAGAAGCTAAGAGAGTACTGCGATTTTTCGGACGCTGCGGCGCAGGTTTTGTTCCGCGGCACCCTCGTCGACGTTGCAGGGGCGCCGATGACGGCTTATTTCTCCAGCCGAGGACCCAGCGCCAGAAACCCCTCCATCATCAAGCCGGGCATCCTGGCGCCGGGCCTGAACATCCTCGCCGCCGGGATCGAGACGGAGAAGGCCTTCGTATTCATGTCCGGGACGTCCATGGCGACGCCCCACGTCAGCGGCGTGGCCGCCCTCCTGAAGGAGCTCCACCCTGGTTGGTCGCCGGCGGCCCTTCGGTCGGCCTTCATGACGACGGCCTCGGCGTTCGACAACGTCGGTGACATCATTCTCGACGAACAGAAGGACAGAACCTCGCTCTACGACATCGGCGGTGGCCACATCACACCCCAGGCCGCCGTCGAGCCCGGCGTCGTCTACGACATGAACGCCACGGACTACGCCGCGTTCCTCTGCAACCTGTTCGCCGGCCCCCACGACGACATCCAGGACCTCATCGGCGACCTGCAGCTCAATTGCTCGTCCCTTCCCGCCGGCGTGCAGGGTTTTCAGCTCAACTACCCAAGCATTGTGCTCCCGGCGAACACCACGGTGGAGAGAACGCTCACCAGTGTTGATCTGGCAACTGGAGGGGAGACCTACTACCCCTTTGTGTACATGAAGGACACAGCGATACAGGTGAAGGTGTCGCCCGATACGCTTGAGTATCAGTTTCTCGGCGACAAGCAGAGTTTTCAGGTTTCCAGCGAGTACCAAGGCAAGAACACCACAGTGGACGGCGTTCTTGTGTGGAAGTCTGCAGAGCACATCATCTACACCCGCATGGTCGTGTACATATGATGTTTGTCCTCAAACATCATATAACTCCGCATGGACGGCGTTACCCTCAATGCAGTTTGTCTTTCTCAATGGAAAAGCATATGCTTGTTGCCTTCTTATTTTCATTAATTCTCTGAAATTTGAATGTTCATCGATTTAGCAGTTGGAGCAGATCCTTGGAGCTTCATTTTCTGAGGTGAACTTCACCGGATCCTATTCCACTTTTCTCTTCCATTCTGTTGCCCCTCTTATCCATAAAACACCGAGCCATTTTTTCCTTTCTTATGAATGAATTTTGGAGTATTTCTAGCACTACTTACTTCAGGTTTTTCTATGTGTATTTTGCTTGACAAAGAGATTTCTTTAACTTAATATGCCATCATAATAGTCTCTCAACAAGGGAGCTGGGAACATACTGCACACTAAGCCCTGTGCGATATAATGATCTAGTAATTATTTAAAGGAGGTCTAGTTTTTCAGCAAACTAACTGAAATCTGTTGTAACAACTACACTTATCACTAATCAAATAAATGTAAAATAGTCTGCTCTTGAAAATCCACTCATGCATCCTTGGATATGTACCCTTTTGTGTAGTGTAGATGACATGCTGCAAGGGTGATCATATATGACTTGCCGAGGATGTCAAGAATCAAGGAGGCGAGAAGACAAGTGACTTTGTGTTGTTTGTATGAACTAGATGGACTGATGAAATGATGTTATCCTGGAGACCTGTACTATCATGAACTTCTGATTTTATTGAATCAGTAAAGTATCGTTTGTTTTGAACTTGATGATTTGTATTTTGTAGAACGCGTATGCTATTTGATGACGATCTGCTGTTTTCCTTTCTTGAATGTTCTGTTTTTTCACTGAAATTTTAGTGAATTTTTTCAAAGAAATTTCACACATTTTTCAGTAAGTTTTCAGTCAAATTTTGCAAGTTTTCAAGCAAATTTGAAATGAATATTTCAGTGATTTGGCTGCAACTGATATTTTTTTCCTTGGTTGAGATATCTCTTCTGTGCTGTGCTAGTGGTCTAGTGCTCAATGTTCTTACAGACAAAAGGAGAATCTGAGAAAGTTAGGAGGCATGAAAAAATGATTTTTAATTCCATTTGGTATGAATCTTTTTCTATTTCAGATACATATGAAGTCTGATGCGCATGGACCTTGTAGAGCAATGCAAGTATTATTTGAAAATTTTAGAGTTCTGGTCCAGCTAATCTGGAAATCTGTCTCTAGCACACACTTGTGCCTTATATAGTTCCCCAATAGTGCAAACTAGTAAATAACAGGCTTAAGTGCTCCCTGAAAGCAGATAAATAAGTTTATTTTGTGAAATCATGAGATATACATAAGGTTATTGTTTTTTCAAGAACACGCAGCTTGCTTCCTAAAATTTTTTTGAGACCAACGCAGCTCGCGTCTTATATACTCCCACTACTATTAAGGATGGGGGAAAGTTAGTAGATCGAAAAAATGTGCATGGTCAGGTACATGGGTCTGAAGGTCAGATCCCACTACTAGATGTACTACATTGCAGAAATTATCCCATGTAGTCCTCCACTCCACTGTCTCTTGCTGCTTTCCAAAGCTTCCATTCCTTTCTAATCTTCGCAAGCAAAGCCGGTGGCATGAGTGCCATCTTATCAAAAAACTCTACGGTTCCGCCGCTTCTTTTCCGGCTCTAGGCTCCCCACTTTTATTTTTGAAACGGAGGCATAAGAATTGCCCATTAATTAAGAAGAAGTTAGAGTATGTTACATTCAACCCGCAATATTACATGGAATTACTGTCGTAAAATGATGGACCCTAGCCGTTTAGCACCCGCGGTGATCCAAAGGTTCGCCTGGTTTTTAATGATGCCAAGAAGAACCGCCGGCGGGACACATTTTTTACGAAATACCCTTGCATTCCTCTCATTTCAAATAGTCCAAGAGACAAGCATGACTAGGGATGCCGCTCCTCTCCGAATGGACGTATTCATGCCGTCACCTTCGCCCACCAATCCTCCACCGATCTCTCCAAGAACCATAGAGACGTATCGAACCCGGTCAGCTGGCATGATTCAATGACTAAAGTCCAGAGCCTCAAGGAGAACCGACATTTAAAGAAGAGGTGTGGCCCGCTTTTGTGATCCCTTTTGCATAGGGGGCAAGCCCACAGTTTTCCCAACCTCGGTTAGCCAGCCTGTCGGTGATCCAGATCCTATCTTGAATGGCCAACCACGCAAAGAATTTCACCTTGGGTGGAGCCCAAGTATTCCAAAGCATCCGCTCCATGGGGGAGTGAGTCAAGCCAAGGAATTGGGCTTTATATGTGGAAGCCGCAGAATAGGACCCACTAGTGGTGTGCTTCCGAGTGATTTCGTCCTCAGCGTGGGCGTCAAGGTTGATGTAGTGGAGAAGGCCCCAAAGAGAGGAGAGTTGCCGGTGATGTTCATTGGTGGAGACCTCACGGGCATTGATCTTGGACATCCACGCATTGTTGTGAAGTGCTTCCTTAACCTTCCAGTTTTTGTGCATGGAGGCCTTGAAGATGAGGGGTGCAATCTCCTTAGGATTCCTCCCAAGTAACCAAGGGGCATCCGAGAATGGTGTTCGCGCACCGTTGCCAACAATGATGGTTGTTGAGGCGTGGAAGAAGTCGTAGTCCGCCTCGACACATGGGTTCCCTAGGCTGACTCACAACTCCGTCCACTCGAACCAGAGCCATCTTAGCCGAAGAGCCCTCGCAAACATGTCGGTATTGAGGACCCCAAGTCCTCCATAAGAGTACGGCCGACACACCAAATCCCAGTTGACCTTGCACTTGGCCCCCGTAGTCTTGTCCGTGCCGGACCAGAGGAAGGCACGTTGGAGCTTGTTGAGATGTTGTCAAGGGTGCCTTACGGGATGACGAGATGCGTAATGAAGTACACCACATGAGAAGTGAGGACCGATTTGACAAGGGATGTACGTCCCATGGTAGTGATGTTCTTGCCCTCATAGGTGAGAAACTTGCTAGCAACCTTGTCCTCAAGGAATTGAAGATCCGCCTTCTTGAGTTTTTGAACAGAGAGCGAGAGGCCCAAATATCTCATCGGGAAGGAAGTAATGGAAGCCGGCAAGCTTTGGAGAGTGAACTCCAGATTGATGAGGTTGCATCGGATGGGCATGACCGAGCTCTTGAGGAAGTTTATGCATAGGCACTTGACCTCCCCAAACCTCCCAAAGATGGCGTCAAGGTTTTCAACATCTCTCTTGATAAGATCCATAAAAATAGATGCATCGTCCGCATAGAGGGAGGTCCAAACAGAAGCACCCCTTCCCCTAATCTTGTGTAGGAGCCCTTTTGAGGTTGCCAATTCAAGTATACGTTGAAGGGGATCAATGGCAATGGCAAACAGAAGAGGTGACAGGGGGTCCCCTTGGCGCAATCCACGTCCATGCATGATAGGGGGTGCCGGAAACTCCATTCAGAAGGATCCGCGAGGAAGAGGAGCAAAGGAGGGCCGCAATCCAATCCCAGAACCTAGCGGGGAAGCCCATCTTATGAAGTAGTTGTAGAACGTACTCCCACTTGACCGAGTCGAATGCCTTACGGATGTCAAGCTTGAACAAGAGGGAAGGCGTCTTGCTCTTGTGGAGGCGGTGGGCAAGGTTTATAACATACATGAAGTTGTCGTGGATGCTTCGAGTTTTGATGAAGGCGCTTTGAGCATGGGAGACAAGTGACTTCATGTGGGGAGCAAGACGAGTGGAGAGCACTTTGGCAATGATCTTAGCAATGGCTCCCCACTTGAAACCACTAGTGTTGGAGGGAGTCGCTAGAAACCGGAGTAGCCGAGTGCAACCTCATGTCAGCAGAGCCTCGTTCCAGATTTGTCTAGAAAAGGAGCATCCAACGATGATGTGGTCAACCGTCTCATCCTCCTGTCAGCAAAGAAAACAATGTTCAGGGTGATCAAGCCCTCGAGGAGCCAGACGAGCAGCTGTCCATAGGCGGTTCTGGAGAGCAAGCCAGATGAAGATCTTGATTTCGGTGGGCGCCCAAGATGTCTAGTTCTTCGTTGCACCAGGTGCTAGGAATTTGCCCAAGAAAAAAAAGCATTGTACGCGCTCGCTAGTCCGTGAAATGCGGGAAGGAAAACCCCCTAAGACTAGGGATAACTTATGATAATGACAAAACATGGCAAGTCTGTGAAACAAACTTCACAAAATTATCACACACAATAGGTAAATAAATATCTCACACGAAAAGGAATTAAAAAACTTCACATGGATCAATCTTCGGAAGAGTTGATAAGCTGAGTGGGTAAACTTCTTCGGAAGAGGACAACATCATCCTGCATTTTAGTTAAGTATACGCAATTGTATCATCGCCTAGGTCAAAATAATGGAAGATTAACATTTTCTCCCGTTGACTAAGCAATTGCTGCTTACCTGAGTGTACTTAGTGTTAACAATGGTTGAAGCATCTCAATCTCCATACATGGAGACCCGCATAATTTATCTCTAACTACTCTAACAAACAATGTGTAGTGCGCAAGGCACATACTGATATGGGCACGACAGAGGATGCGAAGTGGACCCAGGGTTCAGACGTCCATCCCCAATTGGACGTACGCCATCGGCAACGTGGATACGAGCAGCAACAACATAACTAAGTCGGGAGGCCTCCGCCAAGCTCGACAGAAGTCCGACGTCGACCGGACGTCTGACGGATCGACGGATCGGATGTCCGACACCTGTCGGAAATAGGGTGCCTCGTTGTGAGTAGGTTTCAGTGTTATAATTACCGGAAATCCGACGCCGAACGGACGTCCGACGGTCCCGACGGACATCCGATACCCACCGAATGTCTGACACTGCCTGCGCAGATTTTAGGGATGTGGCCCATGTATCCCTAGTTTTATCCCCTAGCTTATAAATAGAACACCCCCTACGAGTTTTAGGGTTAGCTTAGATCAGAATTAAAGATTGAGAACTATTAAGTTGTATCTCTTGGTGAAGCTTCCCTCCGGGGTTGGCGATGTCGTTTATCCAATAAAGATTGATGCAGAGGTTCTTGTGTTCATCAAGGATTGTCGTGTTTTGGTTTGAGGCGTGGTGATCTCCATCACGTTGCTTGCTGGATTCATTCCTATTCTTCAAGTTGCGTTCATCGCTTGATTGGAAGGATTTTTATTCAGGTTGCTCGTTGTGAAAGATCAGGATAAACTCAAGAGGATTCCCCCGGTGATTCGTATCATCAGGTGTGTATTTCCTTATAATGTGGTATCAGAGCCAAGTGACTCTTTGGTGAAGCTGCCCTCCGGGGTTGGTGATGTCGTTTATCCAATAAAGATTGCCGCGGAGGTTCTTGTGTTCATCAAGGATTATCGTGTTTTGGTTTGAGGTGTGGTGATCTCCATCACGTTTCTTGCTGGATTCGTTCCTCTTCTTCAGGTGACGTTCATCGTGTTATTGGAAGGATTTATATCCGGGTTGCGCGCTGTGAAAGATCGGGACAAACTAAAGAGGAGTCCCCCGGTGATTCGTATCATCAGGTGTGTTGCTCTTTATCATGTGGTATCAGATTTTCGGGCTGATCACAGCGAGGTTGTGTTGATCGATCGCATCTAGACCGGTTTGTTCGAAGGGGTTTGCTTGGAGGATTTCTCGTTTAGATTGATTTTTTTGGAGGAGATTGTGCATAGAGGCTGCATATTGTTGTTGTGTTTGTGCAGATTTGTTTCCGTCACATTGCTTTGCGAGGAAGTTGCTAGAGGTTGAAGAGAAGAAATCCCGTAATTGGATTTGGCTGTCAGGAGTCCCAAAATTGATATAGATGCAGAATCCGCGTAGGTGCTCCAAATATGGCTTGTAAGCACAATTTGGAAAGGATATCTTGTGTGTTTTCCAGATTGTATGGTCGCCACTCCCAGTTCGCAGCGGTTTAGCCGCAAACGTACATACAATACTGTGGTTGGTCAAGATGATGCAGAGTTGGATACTATATCAAAGATTTTGCAAGTGTTAGCGGAGACTGAGACGCAAGTGGAAGCTATGTACAAAACAATCTCGGATTTTACTGCTCGCTCTCAAAAGAAGTCGATTTCGAATTCTGTTGAGATTGTTAAGACGGTTGTTCCCTTGCAAAAAGTTGCTAAGGCAACATCCACGATTTCTGATGTATCGACGGTTGATGTTGTCAAGGTTGCTCTTGGCAAGGATGTTGTGGAGGATGTTGTACCATTGAGTGGACTGAATGTGCAACTCAAGCGAGTACATGATGATACTCGTATGCCAGTGGATAGATGTCAGCGATGGAATTTATTTCGGGCGCAGTGTATGATTAAAGGCAAATCATGCAAGTTGATGACTGATGGTGGTAGCTATAAAAATGGCATTAGAAAGGTGATGGTGGAAGCATTGGGTTCGTCCACATGGCGTATTCTTGAACCGAAGCATCTCGAGTGGTTGAATAGCTGCGGTACGCTGAAGGTCACTCATAAGGAGTGTGTGCCATTTATAGTTGGTGACTATGTTGATGAGGTTGAGTGCGATGTGTTACCATTGGAGGTGTGTGGACTGTTACTTGGGCGTCCATGACAGTATGATCGCAATGCTATACATGCGGGGCACGCAAGTACATATTCTTTTATGCATGATGGCAAACAACGGACTTTGAAACCTATGGGAGATGATCATATCAAGTCCGATGTGGTGCTGCTAGTTCGGAAGGAGAAGTTGCGCAAGGCTAAACCACAACCAAGTTTAGCTAATTGCAGCCTGAGGAGCATGATTCTAGGAGCGTTAGTACTGAAACAAATTCAGCCATGCATGTAGATGACAAGCCAGTTATACTTGTTGGTGACAAGCCGGTTGAAGTCAAGCCTCTTATTACTGAAAGGAAGGACATTGCAGCATGTGATACACTTTCAGTTTGTGTTGACAAAGGTGTTCAGACCGATGATAGTGGTGATGTTTGTGACTCGGTGCATATGGCGACGAGGTTCGACGACCGCAGTTTTGTTCGAACACTTCTGTGACATTTTGTTGGAGTAGCCGTGTGTGTGCACAAAGGCAAGGATGGACGTGTTCGTCAGTTGTGTGGCCCGGGCATTACCACTTTGCAGGGTCGTACAAAGAAGATTCATGTTCATCAAAAAAGGGCTCCATCAAGAGTTGAGAAGAAGAAGGTGGTGGCGCCGAAGTCCAAACTCATGTGGAGAAGAAAGGAGGTGCTCGGTGTTGTATCAAATCAAGTGGCGAAGACATGTGATGATGTTGATATCATGCCACCCTTTCAAGCAGAACCTCACGCGTTGGGGACAACACCTTTTGAGGGGGGGGGGGGGAGGATGATATGGGCACGACGGAGGATGCGTAGCAAACCTAGGGTTCGGACTTCCGACATCGGCGACATGGATACGAGCAACAGCAGCATAACCAAGTCAAGAGGCATCCGCCAAGCTCGACGGAAGTCCGACGTCGACCGGACGTCCGACGGATCGGATGTTCGACAACTATCGGAAATAGGGTGCCTCGAGGTCAGTAGGTTTAGGTGTTATAATTACCGTAAATCTGACGCCGACCGGACGCCTGACGGTCCCGACGGACGTCCGATAGCCACTGGATGTCCGACACTGTCTGTGCGCAGATTTTAGGGCTGCGGCCCATGTATCCCTAGTTTTATCCGCTAGCTTATAAATAGAACACCCCGTACGAGTTTTAGGGTTAGCTTAGGTCAGAATTAAAGATTGAGAACTATTGAGTTGTATCTCTTGGTGAAGCTTCCCTCCGGGGTTGGCGATGTCGTTTATCCAATAAAGATTTCCGCGGAGGTTCTTGTGTTCATCAATGATTGTCGTGTTTTGGTTTGAGGCGTGGTGATCTCCATCATGTTGCTTGCTGGATTAGTTCCTCTTCTTCAGGTTGCGTTCATCGCGTGATTTGAAGGGTTTCTATCAAGGTTGCTCGCTGTGAAATATCGGGACAAACTCAAGAGGATTCCCCCGATGATTCGCATCATCAGGTGTGTAGTTCCTTATCACATACCCGCGTAGAATACAAATGTGTTTAACACCCTCCCTTAATCTGAACTCCTCAAGTTAAGATTACGCTTAAAATCTTCAAAACGTCTTGTTGGCAAAGCCTTTATGAACCCATCTGCAACTTGATCCTTTTAGTGAACAAATCGAATCTCCAACTCCTTGCTATCAACTCTTTCCCTTACAAATGATAATCAATTTCAATGTGCTTAGTACTTTGTAAAACATGATTAATAGATAGATATGTGGTTTCAATATTGTCACACCAAAGACATTGTGTTTCTGCGTGACATATACCAAGTTTCTTAAGCATAGATTTAACCCATATAACTTATGTTGTTGCATTTGACAATGCTTTATATTCCGCCCCAGTACTAGACCCTGATACCTGTTTGTTTTCACACCATGAGATCAAGCTAGGTCTAAAGAAAATTGCAAAACCTCATGTGGATCTCCTATCACCCAAACAACCTACCGAGTCTAAATAAGAAAAAGCACTGACAAGGGTACATGATGACTTGTTAAAAGTTAAATTAACACTTAAATTATTATTCACATATCTCAGGATGCGTTTGGCAGCAGCCCAATAGGCAGTAGTAGGTTCATGAAGAAACTGACATAATTATTTAATGAAAAGAAATTTTAGGTCTCGTGAGTGTCAAATACTGAAGTGCACCTACCAAGCTTCTCTACTTCGTGCCATCTTCTTGTTTCAACAGTTCACCCTCTAGAAGAGATAAAAAAATTGAGTTTGATAATGGTGTTGGAGATGGTTTACAACCCTGTGATGTCAAATACATTCTTCTATCCTGTAGACTATGTTGGGCAGGTTTGTAGTGTTGTGGTTCGCAGCAGAAAACAATTTTTTCCTAACTAGCGTCGCCCATAACCAAGATCTATGTAGTTGTATTACTGTAACAGAGAAGATTTTGATAACCTACCCGGACGTAGTTCGTTAAGCGGGAAACATTTCCGCGTGCACGTGGTTGATGTAGTCATATCCCGTTCATCCTTGCACGACTCCAGAAGCCACCCGGTCGTCCAAGACCGATGACGGGATTACGTCACCTTCGGAACATTGTCGGTGAAGACTTATGTCCATGACGACCTCATGGCCGCGTCGATGCTCCAGTGATGAGTGTCTGATGGCCTCTCGCCCCTCGTTGGTTACCCCAAGTGGAAGGTTTGACATGCAGTGAAGCAGCAAGTTTCCCTCGGTGAAGATACCAAGGTTATCGAACCAGTAGGACTCAGAAGATACAAGTAGGTGGCAACGTCGACATAAATTGCTTCCTGACTACGGTGTTGTCGTGGACCTGCACACAGCAACAAATAACTTTGCTCCCAACGAGTACATAGGAGTTGTCAATTCCTCCGACCTTGTCGTTTACAAAGGATCAACGCAAGAGATAAAAGGTGCAAAGGAAAGTAAAAGCTGAAAGTAAATTGAGGGTGTGAACAATAATGTGAAGATGGACCGGGATCCCGTGATTTTCACTAGTGATGTCTCTCTCCCAAAAGACGATAAAAGTGCTAGCGAGGTAAACAAATCACAGTTGGGCAATTGACAGGATTATGAAGGCACCGCAATGCTAACTATGCTGCAAAGAAAGGAAGGGCTCAAAAGAAATGGGCAGTACGCCAAGGTAAGTATACCGAACTCCATCTGCATCTACTACGAATCATCCACCTTGAGATATCTATCCAGAACATCTCGCTGGTATTAAGTTGCGAATCCCACCCAAAGTGTAAACTCAAAGCAACAGACAACTGCATTAAAAGAACTTTGCGTAAAGTAAACAATCCTTGCACCCGCAGGTACAAGCACCGTTGTTTTATCCCCGGTGGAAACATCACATCCCCTAGTCTCATGTTTCTGTCACTCAAGCTACACATCAAGGGGCTGAACCCACAATCGAGCATAACGCTCTCTCTTGGAGTTGCAAATAAAATACTTGGCCAAAGCAAATACCGCAACGGAGAACATGCAAGAATTTACTCAAGAACAAAATATAAAGGAGAAGAACCAAATATATTACTCATCACAATTTGAACATAGTCTCATAATCCATTAGATCCCAACAAGCTTAGCATAGCAACGGAAGAAATTACATAGATGCCTCGATCATGTGAGGCAGATCACGAGGACTCGAAAGTGAAAGCACAAAAGGGGGAGAGATTCATCACATAGGTACTGGTCACGGACCCATGGTCCAAGGGGGACTACTCACGGCATATCCGAGAGGCGTCCATGGCTATGGATGGTCTCCCGGAGGGGGTTCCTCCTTCCGGCAGGGTGCCGGGGCAGCTTCTCTAGGCAGCCCCGATCTTGAAACGGCGGCGGCGGCGGTACAGAGGGGAGTTCGCGAGAAAGAGATCGATATTAGGGGTTTCCACCCCGAGGGGTAAATATAGGCGAAGGGGGGCATCGAAGGGACCCACGAGGCAGTCAGGAGGGTCCCTGGTGCGACCCAGGGTGGGGCCGCGCCACCTGCCCTCCTGGCTGCCTGGTGGAGGCCCCCCTTCCCTCTCTTGGTGATTCCGGAAGATTTTGTTGCGCTGATTTTTTATATATTTTCCCAGAATTTTTGGAGCACTTTTAATGGCCGGAAAACCTGAAATACAAAAACAGCAGAAAACAGAAACTGGCAACTGGGTGCACTGAGTTAATAGGTTAGTCCAAATAGGTTCAAAAGTGTATGAAAGTTCAAGCAAAACATGGCAAAGTCACACAAAACATGCATGGAGCAAGCAAAAATTATAGATACGTTTGGGACGTATCAACATCCCCAAGCTTAATTCCTGCTCGTCCTCGAGTAGGTAAATGATACCAAGCATAATTTCTGTGGTGACATGCCACACAACCAAATAAGGACTTTTAAGTAAAGCAATCAAAGCATTCAATTCAATTCAAGTATTAACAAGCAAGAGTCTTTATTAGCATTGACACAAGCAACAAAAGAACAAAAGGTGCAAGAGCTCTCGCTGTCCGTGACTCGAATGTCTGCAAATGGTGTTTGCGTGCAAGCAAGGGACTGGGAAGAAAGAGAAAAAAGGTTGTTGAGAACAACTATCTACTAAAGTTTCACACTTGGTCTCCTTTGGATTCTTATCTGGACTCGTTCCCAGACCACTAGCCAGGTACAAGTCAAACTGATCCACTCCCTTTCAATATTTTGAGCACTCATGCAATGGATGAGCGTGATCAAGAAAGTTGACACCTAAAAGGCGAAACAGAAAGAAGGTGGAGGAGGAAGACAAAAAGGTGTGAAAGGCTCACATAAATGAGGACAATCATAGGCGAGAGAAGGCCATATGATAGATATGATGTGAGGAGTAGGGATTGCCATACAACGGATGCACATGTGAGCTAAAAGCTCTCCAAGGGAACTAGTGGGGGTGCATCTAACTTTCTTGCTCAAGAAGACCTAGAGCTCTTTTGAGGAGGCTCATCATTGGAATATACAAGCCAAGTTCTATAGTGTGAAGGGTCCCCACATAGCTATATGCATGATGATGATATCTATGGAGTACAAGGGAAAGAAGATGAAGTACTAGTGTGGATCTCTCAAAAGGAATAGTAGTATGCCCCCTTCTCTCTTTTTATTTTTTTATTTTCTCTTTTTCTCTTTTATTTTTATTTTTTGGTGGCCTCAATGGCTCTTTCTATGTCACTCTCATTTGTCCTCTTTGGGATATTTTGATTTTGTCCTCTTTGGGATCTTTTCCTCACTTTAGGGGCAATACTCTATATTTTACAAGAATATAGGAGATCTTTCACACTTTACAAAGGTAGTCACATAAAGAAAATGTAACTATCATGATGCAAATGTATGCCTCTGCCAAGGGTAGCAGGATATGCAATGATACTAGCGCGTCATGTAGCAATGATTAGGGCAAGGCCCAACTAGCATGCGGCTCATCGATCAAGCAAGTAGCATGTATGACATGAAGATCAAGTCATGAGAAGGTGGATGTTGCATGGCAATGTATCTCGGAAAAGCTATGGAAATGCCTTGTAGGTAGGTATGGTGGCTGTTTTGAGGAAAGATATAAGGAGGCTTATGATGACAGAGCGTATCATGCCAAGGGTTTCGATGCACCGACGAAGTATGCGCCAACTCTCGAGGTGAGAAAGGGCAATGCACAAGTACCGAAGAGGCTAGAAAAAGTATAGGTGGGTGGAAGTGTCAACTTTCGAATACTCACATTAGTCCGAAGAACTCATGCACTTATTATCGGTAACTCTCAATCTAATCAGGAGGTTCACAAAGAGACAGGTACCCCGAGGAGGAGTGTATGGGGATTTGGTTATCCTTGCGCATCCTCGACTCATGGTACGTGAGTGTACTCTAATATTCGAACCCTCCAGAGGTTAGTGATCCATCTAGTAGCTAGAGTTCTCAACTGGGGTTTTTTGGTTTTCGAAAAACACACGGATTGCCCAAAATACGACATCTATCACTAATAGGCAAGAGCTCTTGACACCATAAGTTCAAACATTACTCTAGTCAATACCTCAAAACTATTGCAAGTTACTACTACAAAGAGAATAACAACTTTAACTACCTACTTTCAGTCAAGACACAGAACTCAGTGCAACAGGAAACTCTTTAAAAAGATAAAACATTCAACCTATAGAAAGTTCAACCTAAGACAAAAGAAAAGCTCTAGAAAAACTAAAGCACTACAACTAAACAGAACAACAACTAAGAAAAGAAAAAGAACAACTCACAGCTAAAAGAATAGGCATGCAAATCCTACGAGGAGTTCTAGTTCAAGAGGAGCGTGAATCTCTCCCACACAAAAGAGTAAGTTGGGGTATAACTTGTTACTACAGCAAAGAAAGAAAAACAAACCTAGAAAAGTAAAGGGCAAGACGCTCCAAGCAAAGCACATAACGCATGAAGTGATAAAAATATAGTGCAACGAGGGACAAACTGATGATTGTTGATGAAGAAGGGGATGCATCGGGGGCATCCCCAAGCTTAGACGCTTGAGTCTCCTTGAATATTTATTGGGGGTGCACATGGGCATCCCCAAGCTTGAGCGTTTGACACTCCTGAATCTTATTTCATCACCTTCCATCGCGCACTTGAAAACTCCCTTCATACATAACTCATTGTAGGCTGATTAGAGAGGTTAGTACCCTAATAAAATAATTTTCCTCTACTGCAAATAAAGATAATCTTGAAGATCTACTGTTTCTCAAGATTTCCAAAAAGTTTTTGCAAAGAAAAAGCAAGCTTAAGGTTTGCAAAAGTAATGAGAGACAAAACGTGGCAGAATCTGTGAAAAACAGAACAGCAGATAGAAACAAATTTTTTAGGGGTACTTCTGCAACTCAAATAAAAAAACTCATAACATATGGAAGTTTCCTAATTTGATAGAGCACGCTGTGTAAAAACTTCAGCTCAAAAAGATGAACTGGTATTTTTCTATGATTTTTCTAGTCACGAGGACAGAATCTATTTTCTGGACAGCATGTCACAACTTTTACTTCCCTTGTCGTATGAGGCTAAACTTGGCACAAAGCTTGAAAAGTAAAGATAAAATGATGTTGCTACAGTAGTAACAATCATCAAGACCACTAAGAACAGAATAAAAGAAAAAATAAAAACCTAAATTCGGTGCGGGCTGCCTCCCGAAAGCGCTTCTTTAAAGCCATTAGCTAGGCTTAAAGATTATAAAAGATGCTCTCATAAAAATAAGGACTTGAAGCAACAGAGAGCATCAAGAAGAAAATATGAAACACATTTAAGCCTAACCCACTTCCTATACATAGGCATCTTATCAGAAAATAAATCAAAGAAGCACAAAGTGACAAGCATATGAAGGTGAAACAAGAGCAACTTTAAAATTTTCAACAAAAAGAGAGGTGTTTTTGTAACATGAAAGATTTTAGAACCAAGATTTCCTCTCTCAAAGTAATTTTCAGTAGTATCATGAACAACATCAAGAATATAACTATCACATAAATCATGTTGTTCATGACCTGCAAGCACACGTGTATATTTTTCAACACGGTCTTTAGGAACATAAGATAAATGCAACCCATCACAATGAGCCTCAATAAGAGCACAGTTCTCCGGAATTTGAGTTGGAGATTTCAAAAGGATAATAGGACAATCAAGTGTGGGTGCAATAGCAAAAATTTCATGCTTAACATGAGGAACTATAGAAAGTTCATCTCCGTAAGCATCATCCATAGTGGCATCACGGCCATAAGCATAGAAGGCATCAACTTCATCAAAAAGGGATATTTCAAAAGAATCCATAGGATCATAACACTCATATAAGGTAAGAGTCAAAGAGTTACTCTCATTAGAAGTTAGACATGGATGGCTCCATTCTTCCTCCTCTTGTTCGTCACTCTCCTCCTCTTTTTCTTCCAAGGAGCTTTCAGGTTCGGTAATTTCTTCTTCCATAGAGTCCTGCAAAACATTAGTCTCTTCCTTTGGAGGAGATATTCTCTCAAGATGATCAGTAATATAATAATTTGCATCGTAATTTTCCAAACAATAGTTAAGTATAGCAAGACTCTTAGATTTGTAAGGGGCATCATCAATATTTTTAAGAAGAGAAGTAATTTCATTGGCACCCTTATAAGCAACAAATTCTTCTATTTCCTCTGCATCATAAAAATCATAGTTTCTCTTAGCATAAGAAGCTAAGGTTTCATCATCATTGTACTCACATTGGAAAGCAAGGTGTTTGTGCCTCATAAAGCAACAAGATTCATCCCTACAGAAAGATATATTATATATTGAGCACAGGTTTCTAGCATACTCATACAGCTGATGTATTTATTTCCATAAGTGTATCCCCTTTTCAGACAAGCGGTGTTCCTTGTACCACTTTTGTTGATCCTCGGTGAATCCTCCATGCCAATAAGATCTGGTTTCAAAGAAGTCAGACATTGATTGGCAAGTAAGGAACTAGACATGTTAATTATATTTTTAGATTTTTGATAAAGGACACAAAGATAAAAACTAAAAGATAAACTAACAGGACTAAAAAGCAAAGATAAAAGATAGTGTGCAACTCCCCTATCTTGTAGACTGGAGTCCCCGGCAACGGCGCCAGAAATTTTCTTGATGGCTTCTCGCCCCTCGTTGGTTACCCCAAGTGGAAGGTTTGACATGCAGTGCAGCAGGAAGTTTCCCTCGGCGAAGATACCAAGGTTATCGAACCAGTAGGACTCAGGAGATACAAGTAGGTGGAAACGTCGCCAGAAATTGCTTCCTGACTAGGGTGTTGTCGTGGATCTGCACACAGCAACAAATAATTTTGCTCCCAACGAGTACAGAGGAGTTGTCAATTCCTCCGGCCTTGTCGTTTACAAAGGATCAACGCAAGAGATAAAAGGTGCAAAGGAAATTAAAAGCTGAAAGTAAATTGAGGGTGTGAACAATAATGTGAAGATGGACCGGGGTCCCGTGATTTTCACTAGTGATGTCTCTCTCCCGAAAGACGATAAAAGTGCTAGCGAGGTAAACAAATCACTGTTGGGCAATTGACAGGATTATGAAGGCACCGCAATGCTAACTATGCTGCAAAGAAAGGAAGGGCTCAAAAGAAATGGGCAGTACGCCAAGGTAAGTATACCGAACTCCATCTGCATCTACTAAGAATCATCCACCTTGAGATATCTATCCAGAACATCTCGCTGGTATTAAGTTGCGAATCCCACCCAAAGTGTAAACTCAAAGCAACAGACAACTGCATTAAAAGAACTTTGCGTAAAGTAAGCAATCCTTGCACCCGTAGGTACAAGCACCGTTGTTTTATCCCTGGTGGAAACATCACATCCCCTAGTCTCATGTTTCTGTCACTCAAGCTACACATCAAGGGGCTGAACCCACAATCGAGCATAACACTCTCTCTTGGAGTTGAAAATAAAATACTTGGCCAAAGCAAATACCGCAACGGAGAACATGCAAGAATTTACTCAAGCACAAAATATAAAAGAGAAGAACCAAATATATTACTCATCACAATCTGAACATAGTCTCATAATCCATCAGATCCCAACAAACTCAGCATAGGAATGGCAGAAATTACATAGATGCCTCGATCATGTGAGGCAGCTCACGAGGACTCGAAAGTGGAAGCACAAAAGGGGGAGAGATTCATCACATAGCTACTGGTCACGGACCCATGGTCCAAGGGGGACTACTCACAGCATATCCGGGAGGCGTCCATGGCTATGGATGGTCTCCCGGAGGGGGTTCCTCCTTCTGGCAGGGTGCCGGGGCAGCTTCTCCAGGCAGCCCCGATCTTGAAACGGCGGCGGCGGCGGTACAGAGGGGAGTTCGTGAGAAAGAGATCGATATTAGGGGTTTCCACCCCGAGGGGTAAATATAGGAGAAGGGGGGCATCGAGGGGCCCACGAGGCAGTCAGGAGGGTCCCTGGCGCGACCTAGGGTGGGGCCGCGCCACCTGCCCTCCTGGCTGCCTGGTCGTGGCCCCCTTCCCTCTCTTGGTGATTCCGGAATATTCTGTTGCGCTGATTTTTTATATATTTTTCCCGGAATTTTTGGAGAACTTTTAATGGCCAGAAAACCTGAAATACAAAAACAGCTGAAAACAGAAACTGGCAACTAGGTGCACTGAGTTAATAGGTTAGTCCAAATAGGTTCAGAAGTGTATGAAAGTTCAAGCAAAACATGGCAAAGTCACACAAAACATGCATGGAGCAAGCAGAAATTATAGATACGTTTGGGACATATCAGTGTCGCAAGTGCAACACCTCGTAGTACTCACACACATATGGTATATGTGATATCCCCTGGGCTCCGAAGAAGCAGAGGCAGCGAAATAAGAAAGATCCAGATCAGGAGTCCAGCAACACAACGTCGTGCGTATGGTGGAGAAATTTCCCCTAGGTGCACGACATATTCAAGGGGCCACACTCCATAGGAGAAAATAGGGGAATATAACCCATCGAAATTTTGTGGAAATTATCCTGTAATTTGTTGGGATTCGGAGTAGAAAACAAAAGTTTTGGCACTACGAAACCAAGTCCCAAGAAAGGATCTAGATAGATGCAATCAATGGTAGCGATCTTTTTACCTTAACAATCGTTCAACGGTGGTTCTCTCACAGCGGAATAAGTTGATGGAGTGTTGGGGAAGCTTGACGTAGCACAATCCCTCGAACAGATCAGATCCGTTTGACTTCCACGAATAGATCTAGAAGTCCCTCGAACGAATATCGAACGTACGATCTCTCTACGGTTGATCCACACGTATGGTGTATTAAATCCGGTAGGGCTCCGTTGTGCAGAGCTCGGCGCCGCCGGAGTAGAGAGGAGGGAGGAGCATCCCTTCGGCGTAAGGAGGAGTTTAGATCTAATGGAGAAGAGAGAGGAGGGGCATCCCTGAGGCCAAGGAGCAAAGTTGTGTGTTCTTGGGGGGTGCTGCTTCCTCATCTATTTATAGTGGGAGGGGAGGGGAGGCCACCTTAGATGAGGGGGCAGCCCTAGGGGTGGCTCCCTAGGGTTTCCCTCCCCTTAGGGTCGGCAAAGGAAGGGGGGAGCTTCCTCTACTAGGAGGAAGCTTCCTCCTAGGGTGCCCCCCTTGGGCCTCTTTGGTCCAAGTGCTCCCTCCCCCACTTGGGCCTTCCAGGTGAGAGAGGGCCCATTGATATTAAATCTATTTTAATAATTCCAAAACAATTTGGGAATTCACAATAAATAAATATCAAACATATTTAGACCATCCCGGAACTTTTCCGGCCCTACGGTTTTACCCGGTTTTCTCGAAACTCTTCCCGGTAATTTACCGGTGCCCCGAAACGATTCCGGATTTCTCTCCGATTAAATCTCAATCACTCTGAAACTTCTACGGTGTGTTATACTTGTGCTCCTATCACTCTAGTACTCAAAAAATCTACGCCCCTTAAGTGTGTGACCCCATAGGTTTGGTAGAATACGGACATGAACCAGAAACTGGCTTTCCTCGGATCAATAACCAATAGCGGAGCCATGGACACCCATAATGGTTCCCGCACCTACACGAATATGTATTCGACTGAACCTCTGGTTGACATACCAATCCCTTTGCTTCGCGATACTTTACAAAACATTAGGTGAGATTGTTGGAAATATTCCCTAGAGGCAATAATATAATGTTATTATATATATATTTCCACGTTCATAATTAAAGTTTATATTTCTGTGCTATAATTGCAATGACCCTTACTGTGAGATTCAGAAGAAAACTCATTTGCATGTGTGGAAATGTAAACACCAAGAGTTCCTTGTTTAGCCTCTAAGACCAGCTCATGTGCTAACTGATGATTACGTTTTCTTAATCATGGACATTGTTCTTGTAACAAGGATATCAGTAGCAATGAGAACATATTGTTAGCAGAACAATGATGTTGAACCGACCCTAGTATTGAATGATATAATTAGAGATCACATCGTAACAACGTTATAAGTCATATCATGAAATGTTATCATATACGTAATTCCTTAGATCATGAGAGTATCGAGTTGGTTCACACAGGATGATGTACTTTGGTTCTTAGATGAATCTTCCCGTTACTGGGAAATAGTAAAATAAGTTCTGGGTACATCCGATAGTGTGTCTAGTAATTGCGATAGTTCAAGACTGGGATTTTCTCCTTCACGATGAAGAAGATATTCACTTCGGGCCCACTTGGTATGACCGTATCCATTATAGTCTGGCCAGACGCATTGTGATTTAGTCACCGGGATACCGGAATACGATAACGAGAAAAAGGGACAAACGAGCAAACCGGATAACGAGTGGCTTGTGTTTAAGAAGTTGTTACACATGGGTGCCAAACTTCTCTCCTCTAAATTTTGTCATATATAGCGAAGCAAAGTGAATAGTACATGACTAAACATAATGGTTGATACGTCCAAAATGCATCACTATTTTATATAGTAATTCTTTCTTATTCATTGATATATTTCATGTTATGATGCTATTCTTATGTTGTTTTGGCTTATTTTACACAGTTTGCAACTTTTCGGTGCCGAAGAAGCATACGCAGGATTCAGCGGTAAAAACTAGGCGCTGAGTTGCTGAAGAAGAACACCTCCAAATTACCTGAAAAATAGACGGAGGGTGTTTTTCAGAAGAATGACGAAGACACGCAAAAGAGGGGCTAGAGGGGGGACACAGGGTGTCCAGGCGGCCACCTGGCACGGCCTCCACCTTGGTCGCGCCGGGAGGGCGCCTGGACCCCTGGGGCCACTCCCGGCTCCCCCCTCCGGCCTATTTATTCCTCGTCATCTAAAACCCCTAAAAATGAGAGTTTTCAGAGTTCCGCCGCCGCTCCGTGGCGGAAACCTACAATGGAGAAAATACATCTCCGACGGGCAGATTCTGCCGGGGAGAACACCTCCCGGAAGGGGAGATCATCGCCATCATCATCACCATCGTCACGGGCATCATCGAGATCATCATCAACATCATCCCCAACATCAGCACCATCTTCATCTTCATCCAATCTCACCTCACAAGTTCAACTTGTCTTGTAATCCGTACTATCTATCCTCTCTACTCTACCGATGATGATTACTACTGTGTGATGAATGCTATTGAGTTTTGTTGGAGAAATATCATTGTGTCCAGATTTTTTATCATCTATTTACCCCCACTGATCATGATCTCTTTTATGTCTTGTGAGTAGTTACTTTCGTTCTTGAGGACATGGGAGAAGTCTACTTGTTAGTAGTCATATGATGTTGAAGTAATATGTTTTGTTTGATATTTAAGTTGTGTTGTTATTTTCCTAGTGGTGTTGTGTGAGTCGAACACTCAACACTTCGCCTTATTAAGGACCTAGGGGAATGCATTGTGTATAAAGAATTCTTACGGTGGGTTGTCGGAGTGACAGAAACCTGAACCCCAGTTCGCACGCTTTTGCACAAGGGAACAATGGATCATCGATCGTATTGCTATGGTTAGGCTTTTGCCTTAATTAATATCTTGTATTTTCGGATGCTTGCAAGATGTTTAATCATAAGAGTGCACTTATCTTAGTCTAGAGGGTGCACTAGCATAGATCCACCCACTCAACACTTATCAACACAGTGCATAGTACCGATACGGAATATGGCGAAAGCACATGACTATTTCTCCCGTGTCCTCAAGAACACTTTAGTCTTTATAAGTTCAGTTGCTAGGCCTATCCTTTTCTCAAAAGAATCGGGCCACTTGTTACTCTTCAGTACCTTTCACTCTGCTTGCTTTTACCTTTTTTGTTGCTTATACCGAAAACCCCTAAAAAGTTATCTTTCAGTTCCTGCAGCTATTTCTTTATCAAAGTTACTTACCAATACCTTCTTCTCCTCGTTGGGTTCGACACTCTTATTTATCAAAAACGCTACAAACGATCCCCTACAGTTGAGGGTCATCAAGTACTGTTTTCTGGCGCCGTTGCCGGGGAGCGTAGCGCTATTAGTAAGTGAAGCTGGTAAGGAAGTTTTTATATTTCTGTTTTTGTTTTTTCGTTGTTTCTTTTGTCCTTATGGAAACCTCTACTCTTGGTTCGTTGTTTATGGGGAAACGCCTCACAACTATGGTGGTCGCTCTTACCCCTACTGAAATTGTGCCTTACAAAATACCGTCTCGTATTATCAATTACGTCTTATCTAATCGTTATGCAGGAGATAGACATCCAGGTGAACACTTGCTATATTTAACACAACTATGTTCATTATTTAAGCTTGCAGGTGTGTCACTCGAATTCATCATGAAGAAATTATTCTCCATATCACTTATAGGTAAAGCTTCAGATTGGTATAAGCTCCTTGATAACTCACATCTACTTAATTGGGAAGAGCTTATGTCTCTCTTGTATACAAAGTTTTACCCTCTTCATGAAATTCAACGAGACAGGAAATACATCTAAAACTTTTGGTTCGTGATGGAGAAAGCATCGTTCAAGCTTGGGGGAGACTTAAATCCCTAATGTTCAAATGTCCTACCCATGAACTCCCCAAAAATATTATAATTACAATTTTTTATGCCAGGATTTCTCGTTAGGATAAGGAGATGTTGGATGCCTCCTCTAGCGGGGTATTCCAAACAAGAAGCGTCGAAGAAAAGTGGGATCTCATTGAGAGGATCCAGAAGAATACTAAAGACTAGATAATCGATAAAGGTATTGAACCTGCTATAAATTATGAGCATGATTACATTGAGAGCTATGTCAAAACTGATTATTTTATTACCTTTTGTTCTAAGATTGGTCTTTATTCCCAGCTTATGATTGATTTTTGTAAGAACTTTGCCTCTCACATTGACTCTTCTAAGGAGGAGAAGGATCAGTATCATAAACCCTTTAAAGAGTTACCTGTTGATATTCATGTTGCTGACCCTATTCTGCCTGCAGTCTTTTATGAAAAGCCCCCTTTTCCTACAAGGATGAGGGAGCACTCTTTTGTGACAGGCATAATAAATAATAGTGAGAGAAGAACTGATGAACCTGAGGACCTGATTAAGGTCGATCCTCAAGTTGCGATGGTTAAAGATTTAGTTACTAATGATGTTTCAGATTCCAAGATAAATTTTTGTGCTGTTTCAACTAACATTGTCACAACCAAGAATAAGATCCCAATTTCAGGTACACCAGTTGTATCTGTCAAAATAGGAGATCACAACTATTACGGTTTTTGCCATCTGGGGTCCAGTGCTAGAGCTATTCCTTATTCACTCTATCAGGAGATCATGGGTGAGATTTCACCCTGTGAACTTGAAGAATTTGATGTTAGCATTTGTTTAGAAAACAAAGAAACTATCTCTCCCATTGGAATTGTGAGAGATGTTGAAGTCCTATGTGGAAAGGTGAAGTATCCTACCGACTTTCTCGTACTTGGTTCAGTGCAAGATAGTTTTTGCCCTATTATCTTTTGTAGGCCTTTCCTTAGCACTTGTGGTGCTATTATAGATTGTAAAAAAGGTAAAGTTTCTATTGAATTCAATGGTGAGCCATATGAATTTAACTTTTCTAAATTTTCCAAGGAACCTCGTGGTACTGATTTACTTAGTGATGATAAAATTATTGAAAATATTGCTTCTATTTCTATTCCTCCTATTGATCCTTTGCAATAATATATGGAAGACCACGAGAATGATATGCATATGAAGGAAAGAAATGAGTTAGACGAAATATTCACAAGAAAAACTGTTATCCTGAAGCACAACCTTCCAGTTGACCCTTTAGGAATCCTAGCACAACCAAAAGAAGACCCGGTGTTTGACCTCAAACCATTGCCCGATACGCTCAAGTATTACTATTTAGATGAAAAGAAAATATATCCTGTCATTATCAATGCTAACCTTTCAGGATTTGAAGAATAGCGATTATTGGAGACACTTCGCAGACACTGTGGTGCATTAGGCTATACCCTTGATGACCTTAAGGGGATTAGTCCATCGATTTGCCAACACACTATCAATGTCGAGCCCGATGCTAAGCCAGTTGTTGATCATCAACGACGGCTGAACCCAAAGATGAAAGACGTGGTTAGGACGGATATTCTCAAGCTTATAGCCGCAGGTATCATCTATCCTATAGCTGATAGTAGGTGGGTAAGTCCAGTTCATTGTGTTCCCAAGAAAGGAGGTATGACTGTTGTTCCTAATGATAAAAATGAACTAATACCTCAAAGAGTTGTTATTGGATATAGAATGTGTATTGATTCCAGGAAGTTGAACAAGGCAACTAGGAAGGATCACTACCCGCTGCCCTTTATTGATCAGATCTAGAGAGGTTGTCTAAAAACACCCACTTTTGCTATCTTGATGGGTACTATGGCTTCTCTCAAATTCATGTCTACACTGTCGATCAAGAGAAGACCACTTTCATGTGTCCCTACGGTACTTATGCTTACAAGCGCATGCCTTTTGGTTTATGTAATGCACCTGCTACTTTTCAGAGATGTATGTCTTCTATTTTTCATGGTTTCTGTGAGGAGATTGTGGAAGTCTTCATGGACTATTTCTCCATCTATGGAACTTCCTTTGACCACTGTCTCCACAATCTTAATAAAGTTTTGCAGAGATGCGAGGAAACAAACTTAGTTTTAAACTGGGAAAAATGCCACTTCATGGTTAACGAAGGGATCGTGCTTGGTCACAAGATTTCCGAGAGGGGAATTGAAGTGGACAAGGCGAAGATTGAAACTATTGAAAGGATGCCCTATCCAAGGGACATCAAAGGTATGCGTAGTTTTCTCGTTCATGCTGGTTTCTATAGAAGATTTATTAAAGACTTTTCTAAGACCTCGAGACCCCTCACTAATCTTCTCCAGAAGGATGTTCCTTTTGTTTTTAATGAAGATTGTAAGGAGGCTTTCGAAGTTCTTAAGAAAGAATTGATAATCGCTCCTATAGTACAACCACCTGACTGGAATTTGCCCTTTGAAATTATGTGTGATACTAGTGATTTTGCTGTTGGAGATGTTTTAGGACAAAGGGTTGATAAGAAATTGAATGTTATGCATTATTCTAGCAAAACCCTTGATAGTGCTCAAAAGAATTATGCTACTACTGAGAAGGAATTCTTAGCAGTAGTATTTGCTTGTGATAAATTTAGGCCTTATATTTTTGATTCTAAAGTTATTATTCATACTGACCATGCTGCTCTTAAGTACCTTATGGCGAAGAAGGATGCCGAACCAAGAGTCATCAGGTGGGTACTCCTTCTTCAGGAATTTGATTTACAGATTGTTGATAGGAAAGGAGCAGACAATCCGATGGCGGACAATCTTTCAAGGATGGACGATATACCGCATGACCCCATCCCAGTCAACGACAGTTTTCCAGACGAACAACTTGCTGTTGTAAATGTACAATCTCTTTCCGATCCTTGGTTTGCAGATTATGCTAATTTTATCGATGCAAAGTATTTTCCTCCATTTTTAACATTTCAGCGGAGGAAGAAGTTCTTCCATGATTTGAGTCACTACTTCTGGGATGACCCTCATCTTTTGAAAGAAGGTCCAGACGGGATCGTGAGAAGATGTATACCGGAACATGAGAAGAAGGACATTCTCAAGCAATGTCACGATAGTCCCTATGGAGGACATCACACCGGTTAGAGGACCACACATAAGGTTCTACAATTAGGTTTTTATTTTCCTACTCTCTTTAAAGATGCTAGAAATTATGTTTTATCTTGTGATAAGTCTTAGAGAGTTGGTAATATTAGTAGGAGGAATGAGATGCCTATGAATTACTCACTAGTGATTGAGCCTTTTGATTGCTGGGGTTTTGATTTTATGGGTCCTTTTCCTCCTTCAAACAAGTACACTCGCATTTTAGTAGCTGTTGATTATGTGACCAAGTGGGTTGAAGCAATCCCCACTGAGAGTGCTGATCACAAAACGTCTTTGAAAATGCTCAAGGATGTAATTTTCCCTAGGTTTGGTGTACCTAGGTATCTCATGACTGATGGAGGATCACACTTCACGCATGGAGCTTTTAGAAAAGCTCTAGCAAAGTACGATGTCAATCATAGAATTGCTTCACCGTACCATCCTCAAACTAGTGGGAAAGTTGAGCTCACCAATAGAGAGATCAAGTTGATCTTGCAAAAGGCAGTTAACAGTTCTAGGAAGGATTGGTCAAAGATGCTAGGAGATGATTTGTGGGCGTATAGAACTGCTTACAAAAACCCCATGGGCATGTCCCCGTATAAGATGTCCCCGAATTAGAACACAAAGCTTTCTGGGCTGTTAGAGAGCTTAATGCTGACCCAAGGTTAGCTGGTGAAAAGCGCGTCATGAACTTGACTTCTCTAGATGAGTGGAGAAGTGAAGCTTACGAGAGTTATTCAATGTTTAAAGAAAAGGTAAAGAAGTGGCATGATGGAAGGATTCTGAAACGTGAATTTAATGTTGGTAATAAAATTTTGTTGTTTATATTTTGTTTCATGTTTGCTCCAGGTAAATTACTTTCCATATGGAAAGGAACATTTCATCTCGAAGAAGTTTACCGGTCAGGTGCAATCAAGATTAATAATTTTGATGGCACCAAACCTCAAGTTGTGAATGGGCAAAGACTCAAGCATTACATGGCGGGAGATCCCGTCAACGTTGATGTAAATATAATACACACAAACACTCATGAGGAATATGTTGCAGCCCCGTTTCAGACACCAGCTGAAGCAGAATAAGAAAAGGTATGTATTACGGTAAGGAAACATCGCGAACCGCCATAAAAGTTTCAGATTACGAGTTTTTGCAAAATATAGAAAATTCAGAGCCTAATTGGAGCCGGAGAGGAGCTCCAGGGGGGCCAGGCGCCCCCCTGGTGCGGCCTACCTCCTGGCCGCGCCGGGTGGCCGCCTGGGCACCCCGGAGCCCATCTCCGACTCCACTTTGGCTCGTTACCTTCCTATCATTGCAGAAATTTTTGCTATATATTTGCCCGGAGAGCCCCGGCACCGTATCTCTCGATTTTGCGTGTTTTCTTCTCGAGTTGTTTCTGCCGGGAAATCTTTTAGCTAGACCTAGGTTCCATGGCTTCCCCAAGTTCCCCCAAGGACAAGTTCTTCATCAACGTCATCAAACCTTACCTCGCTCAGGTGAAGAGCCATCCTCGAACCGTACAGTTGGAGGATGGTGTCCTTCACCAAGAATATCTAAAAGAACCTGCCAAGGAGGGGAGCATCGAGGCCAGGCTAGAAGAGATGGATCAAGAAGTCTTCAAGTACAAGAAGATGGTTGAGCGTGGTGTTGAATCCAACTTCGACCTCATCAACGAGCTGAAGACGTTCTACAAGAAGGAGATGAGGGGGATATGGTCAAGCATCACCGCTGCAGAAGAAAGAATTGATGATCTCCAAGGGCAGATCTATGATCTGCACAACCAGAACTGTGAGTATGAACTAAAGTTTATGCGCATGGGTTTAGGTGTTGGAAGCAGGATCTTGAAGACTGAACCCTCTCATGGGACTGGGTAACCTCTACCATGGAAGCGCTTCATCCATGACTACATCAACAACAACAACAACAAAAACAACAACAACAACAAGAATGAGGAGTAAATCTCCTTGGGTAATGGCACCCCCTCAGCTTGTTCCAAGCTAGGGGGTGCCATTACCCAAGGAGATTTACTCCTCATTCTTGTTGTTGCAAGTTAGGGGGAGTGCCCGGTATCTTTATCTTTATCTTAGTCTTTTAGAGTCAAGTAGAGTCGTATCATGTCTAGGGAAGTTATTATATGAAATAGGTGTTTTCATTGAGGTCTATCACTCCTTCTGTGGAGAGTTTGTATCCGTGAGTGTGGAGTCGTCTATGATGGAATATTAATGAGAAGTCTATTGGTTTCTTCGCTGCACTCGATATTCTCTTCATGCAATCAACCTTATATGATGATTCTTATGGGGAGTATTGACCTTATATCAGGTATGGCTTTGAAAACTTTATTTAATTTTTGCAAACATAACTTTGGTCTTGACAACATGCATGTTTTTCCAAGTAGCGACATAGCCAAAACCTTTATGTTATTATGCTTGAAGTGTTATGTTGACAAGGAAGACAACTTGATGTGTTATGCTTACCTTCATGTTTATGCTTTATATGTTTTTCATCTAAATTAGCATCAATTGTCTGTTCTCTCAAAGCCTTTGCTAGCCAAACTCTTTGCCTAGCAGATTTTTTCTTGTGCATCCTTACCCTGAAACCAATACCTTCCATATGAGTTCACCATACCTTCCTATTCGTGGTATTATACTACCACTCCTATAAGTATAGAATTTATGTGTTATCCTTAAATGTTCAAAATCTTCTGTTTTGTGCCTCTTGTTTAGCTCATGAGGAAGTAGTAGGTAATTCATGATCTTCTTAAGTTGGACAAGTTTTACCCCGGGATTGCATGTCTAAACTGCAAACCCATAATACGAGGAGGAACTGGCATGAGTGCACCCAACTCAAAAGATAATATAACAAACAAACCCTCCTTCACGCTTGGTCAATGAGAAATCAGAAACTTTGGTAGTGATAAACAAAGGAGATTAAGGGGATGTGATCGTCCCCACTTGGGAGACGTTTCTCGAAACTTGTCCATCTGTTGACGAAGAATTTCTTCAACGCAACACAAGACTTGCACCGCGCAATTGTCTAGAGTAAGGGAGTCTCCACTTCGTTTTACGTCACGAAGAACGGATGATTTACAAGCAAATCAACAAAGAGATCTTCAATTTCGGAGAAGAAACGGGTGCTTTACGAGCAAAACACCAAAGATGACCTAGAACTAGACAAAAAGTAGAAGAACTTGAAAAATAGATGTGTTTTTGGGTATATGTAGATTTTGTGTTCTAATCGGCCGTCACCTCATTTACTTATGAGGGGGTTGGACTTTCCCTCAAGAAAAGGACTCAAATCCGCGTCAAAACTGCCAAAATCGCGATCAAAATCGGACCCGGATCGGGGGGGGGGGGGGGTCGGACGTCCGGACTTTATCCCGGACGGTCTGGACCGCAGGGTCGGACGGTTCGGCTTCCAGGTCGGACGGTCCGAGCTAAGGGTAAAAATCCTTCTGTAACTGGGGCCTCAAGTCGGACGGTCCGGCTTCGGAGTCGGACGGTCCGGCTTCGGAGTCGGACGGTCCGACCTTAGCCCGGACGGTCCGACTTGGGGTCCGGACGGTCCTACGTGGGACAAAACCTTTCTGTAAACAGGGTTGTCAAGTCGGACAGTCCGACTTCGAGGTCGGACGGTCCGACCTTAGCCCGGACGGTCCTGTTTTCATCTCGGATGGTCCGACCTGACTTCAGCGTTGCACTATTTTGGCCGTTACTTCTTCATACGAACTTGGATTTGGACGGTTCAAATATCAAAATCGACCGGTTCGACGAGACGAAGCCGCGTCATGTAGAATATTTTTTCCATTTGAGGATGTCTTGAAGGTCTTATTGGTAGAATAGTGCTTCAGTTGCTTTGATCTTATTGCTTCGAACATAGTTTCGGCCTTTAAGATGGACTCAGATGGTGATGGCTCGAACTACAAAAATGTTAATATCAACAACACCCAACTTTTTCATGTAGAGCACCTCTCCATTTGAAGTCATCTTATATAAGCTTATTGTCATGCCAAAAACTGCCATCAACACATGCCTCCTTGTTTTTCGGCAAAAACTTGTGTGCCGAAAAATAACTTGTCCATGTTTGTGCTAAGGACGATGTCAATACTCCATCGGCCATGTGTTTCCTAAGGGCGATAATCGCATATCGGCCGTATGTATTCAAGCTTCCTGCCACATGCTAGGATAATATTTCTTCAAGTATCTCCCATTGAGAGCTTTGGATAACTTACTTCCCTGTAAAGTTTGTACAAAATATGAATTTCCAGGAACAATCCCCACAACTTCATATGGACATTCCCAACTCCGCGACCACTTGCCGAATTTTCTGTCCCTAGTTCCAATGGGCAAAATATTTTTCCACAGTAGATCTCCTATTTGAAACGATTTCTCCTTGACCTTTTTATTGTAAGCCTTAGCTACTCTTAACTTTTCTTTCTCAATCTCTTGCAATGCTTTTAACCTTTTTTCTGGAACCTCATCTATTCGGTCCATCATTAAATCATTGTAATCTACAACCCACAAGTTATTTTGCCTGGCTATTCTAAGAGCTTGCAACTTGATTTCTACAGGTAATACTGCCTCTTGGCCATATACTAGCTCAAAAGGTGTGACTTGAGTAGCTCCGTGTTTAGATATTCTATGAGCCCATAATGCTTCCGAAAGAACTTCATGCCACCTCCTCGGTTTTTCTTCAATTTTCTTCTTTATGAGACGAATCAAAGTTTTATTACTAGATTCGGCTTGTCCATTAGCTTGAGCATAATGAGGTGATAAGTTCAACAATTTAATTCCAAAGGATTCGGCAAACTCACGAAATTGATGAGACATAAAAGAAGAACCTTGATCAGTTGTTAAAGTTTGAGGGATGCCGAATCTATGAATAATATGCTCCAAAACAAAACTAATCAGCTCCCTATGAGTCATATTTATTAAGGGAACTGCTTCTGTCCACTTAGTAAAATAATCTGTGGCTACTAGGACGAAGCGATGCCCTTTAGAAGACGAAGGATGTATCTCACCAATAAAATCTAAGCCCCACCCTCTAAATGGCCATGGTTTGATTATGGGATTCAACATAGCTGCAGGTGCCAATTGTATATTGGCAAACTTTTGACAAGCCTCACAACCTTTGTAGTATCTAAAACAGTACTCTAATAAAGTCGGCCAATAGAAACCAGCTCTTTTTATTAACCAAAACATCTTATGAGCCGACTGATGCGTCCCACATATTCCTTCATGCACTTCACCCATGGCTAACCTAGATTGATCATAATCCAAGCATTTTAAAAGTAACCCATCTATAGTTCGGCGATGTAACTCATCATTATGCATAGTATATCTTAAAGCTTGCCACCGAACCTTCCTGTCTCTAGTTTTACTCGGATCCCTTAAATGATTGATAAGAGGAACCCGCCAACCTACAGCTACAGTTTCCGAATTACTAGGTAACTTGGCAGCTTGTGGTAACTCGGGCATGCGTATCCCTTGCACTAAATCTTCCGAGCTAGGTGTGACTTGGTCCACCTTTTTTTCCGAATTAGCAGCAACTCGGTATAACTCGGTACAACTTGGAGCATTTTCCAAATTACCATCCGTTAATCGGTGTGTGTCCCGAATTAGTTGCAATTCGGTCTCATCCCTTGCAGCGATAGGCATCGGTTTTTCTAATATAAGAAACTTCCCCCTATTGACATTGTAACCGGATGCTTGTTGTGCTAGATAGTTTGCTCTAGAATTTTCCTCCCTAGGTATATGACTAATAGTGAAAGTATCCAGGGATTTGATTATATCTAAACATCGGTCTAAGTAACTATTTAGCAATCCATCAAAACATTGGAATTCGCCTTTAACTTGTTGCACTACCAGAAGTGAATCACCAAAAGCATCTATATCTTTGACACCCATATCAACCAAATATTGTAAACCGAATAGCAAAGCTTCATATTCGGCTTGATTATTAGTACAATTATACTCCAAACGAACCGATGTTTCATATATCAAATTATTAGGAGAAATTAAAACAGTACCAACACCTCGACCTTCCCTACAAACCGATGCATCAAAATAAAGTTTCCATGGGCATATGCTAACATAATCAATGTCTTCTTCATCTTTAACTCTATGATCAACAATGAAATCGGCAATAACTTGACCTTTCATAGCACGCAACGATTCATATGTCAAGTCATATTCAATTAATGCATAAGCCCATTTACCAATCCTGCCACTAAGAATCGGTTTTTGTAACATGTATTTAACTACATCGGCTTGGCAAGTTACTACGCAAGTACTAGACAACAAGTAAGGTTGAAACTTGGTACATGCATAATGCAAAGACAAACATAATTTCTCAATGAACACGTACCGAGTTTCGGCGTCTATCAAGCGGCGACTTAGATATGCAATAACGTGCTCCTTCCCACCATCTTCTTGCGTCAACACCGCACCGATCACTTTATCTTGTGCAGAAACATACAACCTGAATGGCGTACCAGATTTGGGTGCACGCAACACTGGAGGATTCAACAAGTATTTCTTTATGTTATCAAAGGCCCTTTGTTGCTCTGCCCCAACTGAACTCGGCTTCATTCTTGAGCCGGAGTATCGGAGCAAACGATTCAATTTTTTCTAAAAGGTTAGATATGAATCGTCTCAAGTAATTAATCTTCCCCAATAGTTTTTGCACATCCCTTTTGCACGTCGGCTGCTCTAGATTTCTAATTGCTTCTACCTTCTTAGGATCAATCTCTATACCATGCTCATGAATTACAAAGCCTAAGAACTTTCCAGCCGACACACCAAAAGCACACTTAAGGGGATTCATCTTTAGCCCATACTTACGCATCCTTTCAAAACCTAATCGCAAATCGGCCAAATGAGACTCAAAACCATCCGATTTAACAACTATATCATCAATGTATACCTCTACTATGATGCCGAGCAAATCATGAAATATAAGATTCTTAGCACGTTGATACGTAGCACCGGCATTCTTCAAGCAAAAAGTCATGATTACCCATTCAAATAAACCGACAAAACCAGGACACCGAAAAGCAGTCTTAGACATATCCTTTTCGGCCATGAATATTTGGTTATAACCAACATTACCATCTAAAAAACTGATTACTCTATGCCATGAAGCCTCATTGATAAGTGTGTCGGCTATAGGCATCGGATATTCATCTTTTAGAGTACCTTTATTCAAGTCTCTAAAATCAATACATACTCTAATTGCACCGGTGTTTTTCTTATCAACAAGAACAATATTAGAAACCCACTCATCATATCTACATGGCCGAATAGACCCAGCTTTTAGCAACCGATCAATTTCCTCTTTGATACGATCATACATAATAGGATTGAAATTTCTGCGAGGTTGTTTATGCGGCCTAAAACTAGATTTAATAGGTAATCTATGCTCAACTAAATCTCTACTCAAACCAGGCATCTCAGTATAATTCCAAGAAAATCAATCAACAAATTCTTTAAGTAACTCGGTTACCTTGCTCTTCTCATCGTCCTTCAAATTAGCATTGATAAAAGTAGGCCTTGGAATACTTCCATCACCAATATCTATCTCCTCAAGTGGATCAGCCGATGAGAATCCATGCCCAAGCTTTTCCATGTCTTCAAATTCTTCAATGGTTTCATGCATATCGTTCTTTCCGGAACGATACTCCTCAGTACGTTGTTGGAGCCATTTAATACTACAATTTTTATTCATCATCTAAATAGACAGATGGTTAAGCCGGGCTACATCAGCCGGCTGTACATTGATAGGTACAAAACCATTTTTACCTATACTAATATAATCATAGTCCGATAGATCTCTACCGGTCAAACACTGCATGTTACCGAGTTGCCAATCAACCGCTACTTCGGTCACAGCTATACAAGCCGAGTTGTCTGCTTCAACCACCTCCACATTGTCATCCACCCATTGAATTAAACATTGATGTAGGGTAGAAGGAACACAACAATTCACATGTATCCAGTCACGTCCCAACGGAACATTGTATCGGCCTTTGACATCCACCACAAAGAAAGCAGTCGGCAAGGTCTTACTCCCAACCGTGAGCTCCATAGAAATAATGCCCTTGGCTTCAGATATCTCCCCTGAGAATCCACTAAGTCCCATGTTGGTCTTCATTAGCTCACTTTCCTTTCGGTTGAGTTTGGTAAACACCGAATAGGGCATGATATTGACACCTGCACCACCATCCACAAGCATGCGTGCAATAGGCTTTCCATCAATGTGCCCCTTGATAAACAGTGGCTTCAAATGTTTATCCGGCTTCTCTGGCTTTTCAAACATGGCTCTACCCGGACCAAGCACAAGTTCAGCAACCTCTGGCTCGGGTGCACGGAATTCAGCGGGCAATGCAAAGACCATGTTGATATCCATATGGGGATTCCTTTATGAGTTAATACAACCCTCCGAGTTAATGTTGTCATCCTTATCCTCGGCCATGTCATTGTCCGAGTATTTGTCATCACCCTCTGAGTAGTCTTCATCACCACCCAAGTACTCCCCATAATCCACCGAGTCCTGAGCGGCATCTTCCAAGCAATGATCACCATCCGAGTTGTGAGCAGCTCCTTCCAAGTTGTTGGCGGCATCTGAGTTTTGGGCAGCTCCTTCTGAGTTGTTAGCAGCACCTGAGTTATGGGCAGATCCTTCCGAGTCATTGGCAGTACCTGAGTTATGACCAGCTCCTTCTGAGTTATTGGTGTCGGTGTTCCTTTCTACCGTGAGCTTTTTCCGCCAAGTTAACCGCGGTATCAATGGCCTCTCCTTATTGAACACCTCCTCACGCTCCTTCTCAGCAATTTCCTCTCTAATCTCCAACGCTTGCAGTCGTTGCACTCGGCGTTTTTGAGTGTGAGTTAATCCTTTTGGACACCAACGAGGTTCTGGCCAAGTTCCCGGAACAACCGACTTGCTGCCCCCCGAGTAGTTTGGCCTATACCGAGTAACACGATCATTGGCCTCCTGACGAGATACACCTCCTGCTGCAAACTTCTTGCTCCCACTGGTATTCGGCTCCCCATCTTGATTGAGCGAGCCGAAAATAAGTGGAAACTGATTAGGGGCTGTGTGCGAGTTATTTTCCTTGATGAGTGGACCGATGCGCACACCAACTGAACCAGTCTTCCGAGTTGCACCGATTGGCATAACACCACTAGTCTCAGAATCCATCGCAACTTGGTTTGTATTTGTTTCCGAGCGATGAGCCTCCTTTCCCTGAACTGAATTGTCTCTCGGTTCGCCTGCACCCTGTTCATCCAAGTCCTTCCTCGCTCCTCCATCTTCCTTTCCTTTACCGAGTGCTTCTACAGATTTTCACACCCAAGTGAGCCTACGGCCAGAATTGTCTCGGTCATCCACCTTGCGCGCCGGTGACCGATCCCTCTGAGTCATATCTTCATTGAACCGAATCCTTTTCCCATGCTGTTCTTGGTACATGGGACTCGGCTGAACCCATCTTGGTTGAAATTAAATCGGTGGTCCCATAGGGAAAGACTCCCAATGGTTAAAACCCCATGGCAAAAAGTGTGGAGGCATAGGAGGTGGGCATCCCCAATAAGCCGGTTGCATCGGAAAACCTGGCTGTTGCTCATATGGATTTCTCTCCCATTGCTCATTGTTATGCCTAGGAGGAGATCTTGGACGTTTAACTCCTCCAAGCCGATTGAACACATTGGCCATGTCATTGTCCGAGTATTTGTCATCACCCTCTGAGTAGTCTTCATCACCACCCAAGTACTCCCCATAATCCACCGAGTCCTGAGCGGCATCTTCCAAGCAATGATCACCATCCGAGTTGTGAGAAGCTCCTTCCAAGTTGTTGGCGGCATCTGAGTTTTGGGCAGCTCCTTCTGAGTTGTTAGCAGCACCTGAGTTATGGGCAGCTCCTTCCGAGTCATTGGCAGCACCTGAGTTATGACCATCTCCTTCCGAGTTATTGGTGTCGGCGTTCCTTTCTACCGTGAGCTTTTTCCGCCAAGTTAACCGCGGTATCAATGGCCTCTCCTTATTGAACACTCATCACGCTCCTTCTCAGCAATTTCCTCTCTAATCTCCAACGCTCGCAGTCGTTGCACTCGGCGTTTTTGAGTGTGAGTTAATCCTTTAGGACACCAACGAGGTTCTAGCCGAGTTGCCGGAAGAACGAACATGCTGCCCCCCGAGTAGTTTGGCCTATACCGAGTAAGACGATCATTGGCCTGCTGACGAGATACACCTCCTGCTGCAAACTTCTTGCTCCCACTGGTATTCGGCTCCCCATCTTGATTGAGCGAGCCGAAAATAAGTGGAAACTGATTAGGGGCTATGTGCGAGTTATTTTCCTTGATGAGTGGACCGATGCGCACACCAACTGAACCGGTCTTCCGAGTTGCACCGATGGGCATAACACCACTAGTCTCAGAATCCATCGCAACTTGGTTTGTATTTGCTTCCGAGCGATGAGCCTCCTTTCCCTGAACTGAATTGTCTATCGGTTCGCTTGCACCCTGTTCATCCAAGTCCTTCCTCGCTCCTCCATCTTCCTTTCCTTTACCGAGTGCTTCTACAGATTTTCTCACCCAAGTGAGCCTACGACCAGTATTGTCTCGGTCATCCACCTTGCACGCCGGTGACCGATCCCTCCGAGTCATATCTTCATTGAACCGAATCCTTTTCCCATGCTGTTCTTGGTACATGGGACTCGGCTGATCCCATCTTGGTTGAAAGTAAATCGGTGGTCCCATAGGGAAAGGCGCCCAATGGTTAAAACCCCATGGCGAAAAGTGTGGAGGCATAGGAGGTGGGCATCCCCAATAAGCCGGTTGCATCGGAAAACCTGGCTATTGCTCATATGGATTTCTCTCCCATTGCTCATTGTTATGCCTAGGAGGAGATCTTGGACGTTTAACTCCTCGAAGCCGATTGAACACATTGTTGGTTCTGCGAGAAGTGTATTTTTCCAACAACATGCTAACTGTCGGCTTTGGTCTTGGAGCTTGTTTCTTCTTTCCATTGACCTTCCATACTCCAATCTCTGGGTTCTTGGGCTTGATCATTCTTGGTGGAGCATTGTCCTCAACTACATTCTTCTCCTTTGCTGACTCGGCCTGATCTGACCGAATTAACATCTTCTTGTTATGAAACTCGATCGTATTGACAGGAAAAGGATCACTATCGAGCTTCATCTTGGAGGCTTCCGTTAATGGCAATCGTCCTTCACTAATGGCCGATTGTACCTGCCGTCGAAACACATTACAATCATTAGTAGAATGAGAAAAAGAATTATGCCATTTAAAATATGCTTTTCTACCCAATTCTTCGGAAGATGGAATTACATGTCCTGCTGGCAACCTAATCTGTTTTCCTTGCAACAACATGTCAAAAATCCTATCACATTTACTAACATCAAAAGTATACTTGATCTCCTCTTTCCTGGTAGGTGTAGGCTTCAAGGAAGGACACACAAATGGTTTTGATTTTGGTGTTTGGATCCACTCGGGTACGCAAACTTCCATGTCATCATCACTAGCCGAATCACTATCATACTCTACAATGTTAACCGTAGGAGTAACTTTTTCTTTTCCTCAATTATCTCTAAACCGAGTAGCTTGCTTAACATCTCTAAGTCGGTTTTCTTGTGCCAAAGCCTTTTGTAATACTTGATTAACATCTAGAAACTCTTGCCCCTCTAGCTTGTCTTTGATGTGAGCGAGTAAACCAGAAAAGGCAAGATCAGCCAAATCCTTTTCGGCTATAGTTAAACTAAAACATCTATTTTTTGTATCTCTAAACCTTCTAATGTAATCATGAACCGATACATTGTACTTCTGCCTAACCATAGTCAAGTCGGAAAGCCGAAGCTCAGTTTCACCACTATAAAAATACTCATGAAATTTTGTTCCAATTGTGACCATGTTGTAACAGAATTAGGAGGAACTGATAAAAACCAAGTAAACGCAACACCGGACAAGGATATGAGAAATAGCTTAATTCTGTAAACATCCGTTGTGCCAAACTCACTAGTTTGCATTAAAAACTGGCCCACATGTTCCAAAGTTGATCTACCATCTTCCCCTGTAAACTTAACAAAATCTGGAATTCTAACTCCACGCGGATATGGTATAGAATCAAAGGATTCGGGGTATGGTTTTTGATATGCTCGTGATGTACCCTTAGGTGCTAAACCATACTCTCTAAGTATATCAGCAAGTTGATCCTTCAAACCAGGTGGCGTGGAATTTATTTGTGGGGGAGATGGGATAGCAACACGTGATAAGTTTTCCGCAAAGAGACTTGAGTATGTGAAGTTTGCAACAGAAAACTAATAGCATTACCGAATTGGTTGTAACTCGGTTGTGGGTTTGTACCGAATTGTGTGTAACTCGGTTGATCATTGTGAGCTACTGTCTGATAATAGGGTTGCTGCAAATTAGGGTTTAAGACACCACTTCAGTCATGACTTGGTGGAACCGAAGTAGTAATAGTAGGATGAGAAACACTAGGAACGAAAGTATTAGCCGAACTACGAACAAGGTTCTGGCCATTATGACTATTACTTGTAGCAACATATGGTTGAATAGCACTATTTGATGCATCAGGCACATGAAAATTATTAGGGATTGGTTGTGCTCCGAGTGGATTGTAGCTCGGTGCATGGTGAGGCAAACAAATTCCATACTCTTTACTCAGTTGCACTTTAAATTCTTCAAACTTACCAGTCATGTTTTTAGCAAGTGCATGCATAGAATTACCATATTTGCTAGCTACATAGGTATCAATTAGATGAGCAAGTTCCTCGGTGGATTTTGTTACCTCATCGCCGGGTGTCTTAGATGCACTCGGCGTGACACTTGGTGTGACCGCCTTCTTGACCACGCCGGTCCGCGTCTTCTGGAGTCCCGCGAGCCATGCCTTCCTCTGTTCTTCAAGTGCGAGATCCATCTCCAATCGCAACTCTTCCGTGAGGTCTTCAAGTTCAACAAGGATGATGTTGTCGGAGTCGATGTCGCTGCCGTTCTTGAGATCGAAGCTCATGGCGCCCGAGTTGGTGATGATCTTGTCCTTGTTCTTCGTCCGAGTTAGATCTAACTCGGCCTCGTTCCCCAGCGGAGTAGCCAATTTGTGTTGACGAAGAATTTGTTCAACGCAACACAAGACTTGCACCGCGCAATTGTTTAGAGTAAGGGAGTCGCCACTTCGTTTTACGTCACGAAGAACGGATGATTTACAAGCAAATCAACAAAGAGATCTTCAATTTCGGAGCAGAAACGGGTGCTTTACGAGAGAAACACCAAAGATGACCTAGAACTAGACAAAAAGTAGAAGAACTTAAAAAATAGATGTGTTTTTGGTATATGTCGATTGTGTGTGATAATCGGCCGTCACCTCATCTATTTATGAGGGGGTTGTACTTTCCCTACAAGAAAAGGACTCAAATCCGCGTCAAAACTGCCAAAATCGCGATCAAAATTGGACCCGGATCGGGGGGGTCGGACGTCCGGACTTTATCCCGGACGGTCTGGACCGCAGGGTCGGACGGTCTGGCTTCCAGGTCAGACGGTCCGAGCTAAGGGTCAAAATCCTTCTGTAATTGGGGTCCTCAAGTCGGACGGTCCGGCTTCGGAGTCGGACGGTCCGACCTTAGCCCGGACGGTCCGACGTGGGCCAAAATCTTTCCGTAAACGGGGTCGTCAAGTCGGACGGTCCGACTTCGAGGTCGGACGGTCCGACCTTAGCCCGGACGGTCCGGTTTCCATCTCGGATGGTCCGACCTGACTTTTCAGCGTTGCACTGTTTTGGCAGTAACTTCTTCATACGAACTTGGATTTGGACGGTTCAAATATCAAAATCGACCGGTTCGACGAGATGAAGCCGCCTCATGTAGAACATTTTTCCATTTGAGAATGTCTTGAAGGCCTTATTGGCAGAATAGTGCTTCAGTCGCTTTGATCTTATTGCTTCGAACATAGTTTCGGCCTTTAAGATGGACTCGGATGGCGATGGCTCGAACTATAAAAATGTTAATATCAGCAACATCCAACATTTTCATGTAGAGCACCTCTCCATTTGAAGTCATCTTATATAAGGTTATTGTCATGCCAAAAACTGCCATCAACACCATCTTAAGAAGTAATTGAGCTATCTATTAGCATTCGTTGACAAACTATGCACCGCCCAAAGTTTATTTTCATTCTGTTTGATTTAAGGATAACACATGACTTTTCCCTGCTTGCCTTTTACAAGGCCTTTCCTTTACTTTTATGTTGAGTCAGTGTCCCTACTTCCTTCTTTTTCCAAAGAGAACAGACACTTGATGTTGATGAGGTTTCATCCATATAATGCTGCATTAAGTTTTTCCATGCCACATCATCGTTGACATTATCTTTTCGATAAGTAAGGTGTTTGCGAAAGATTTTGTCAAGAAAACATATTCCTTTGTGTTAGCATTTGCACTTCATGACTAATAACATGTTATTTCAAATCTTCAATTTGTTTCATTATAATTAGAAAGAGCAAAAGTAAAAGTTATTAGTTGTCCTTTGACCAAGGATATGTTTGCCATAATTTGATGAGTTCTCTCAGCCCTACTTTTGATTATAATTGTTATTACTTTCTCATAAGGACCTTATGAGTTGAGGTTGCTGTTGAGGATGCTTGAGGTTGATGAAGAAACCTTGATGCTTCTTGTCTCTATTCTATTTATCGACACTTCACTTTCTAAAGTTGTGGACAGGTTTACCGAGCTCAGTATTCGCTTGGGGACAAGCGAGGTCTAAGCTTGGGGGAGTTGATACGTCCAAAATGCATCACTATTTTATATAGTAATTCTTTCTTATTCATTGATATATTTCATGTTATGATGCTATTCTTATGTTGTTTTGGCTTATTTTACACAGTTTGCAACTTTCCGGTGCCGAAGCAGCATACGCAGGATTCAGCGGTAAAAAGTGTGCACTGAGTTGCTGAAGAAGAACACCTCCAAATTACGTGAAAACTGACGGAGGGTGTTTTTAAGAAGAATGACGAAGACACGCAAAAGAGTGGCCACAGGGTGCCCAGGCGGCCACCTGGCGCGGCCCCCACCCTAGCCGCGCCGGGAGGGCGCCTGGACCCCTGGGGCCACTCCCTAAAAAACCTAAAAAGGAGAGTTTTCGGAGTTCCGCCGCCGCTCCGTGGCGGAAACCTACAGAGGAGAAAAGACATTTCCGGCGGGCAGATTCCGCCGGGGAGAACACCTCCCGGAAGGGGAGATCGTCTCCATCATCATCACCATCGTCACGGGCATCATCGAGATCATCATCAACATCATCCCCAACATCAGCACCATCTTCATCTTCATCCAATCTCACCTCACAAGTTCAACTTGTGTTGTAATCCGTACTATCTATCCTCTCTACTCTACCGGTGTTGATTACTACCGTGTGATGAATGCTATTGAGTTTTGTTGGAGAAATATCATTGTGTCCAGATTGTTTATCATCTATTTATCCCCACTGATCATGATCTCTTTTATGTCTTGTGAGTAGTTACTTTAGTTCTTGAGGACATGGGAGAAGTCTAGTTGCTAGTAGTCATATGATGTTGAAGTAATATGTGTTGTTTGATATTTAAGTTGTGTTGGTTATTTTCCTAGTTGTGTTGTGTGAGTCGAACACTCAACACTTCTCCTTATTAAGGACCTAGGGGAATGCATTGTGTATAAAGAATGCTTACGGTGGGTTGCCGGAGTGACAGAAACCTGAACCCCAGTTCGCACGCTTTTGCACAAGGGAATGATACGTCCAAAACGCATCTATAATTTCTGCTTGCTCCATGCCTCTTTTGTGTGATATTGCTATGATATTGATGCACTTCCATACACTTTTGATCATATTTGGACTAACCTATTAACTCAGTGCACCCCAGTGCCAGTTCCTGTTTTCTGCTGTTTTTCTATTTCAGGCTTCCCCCATATAAAAAGTTCTCAAAAAATTCGAGAAAATCCAATAAAAAATCAGCGTAGAAGAAGCTTCGGGAATCACCGAGGGGGGGCCAAACGGGACCCACCAGGGCCCCAGGCGCCCTCCCGGTGTGCCCCAGCGTGGGGCCGCGCCAGGGGGCCGCCTGGACCCCTGGTGGCCCCCTGGCTGCCCCTTCGCCTATATATTCCTCGTGATGAGAAACCCCCTGTGACGGGAACACTTTTTCACGATCTCTCCTCTGTTCCGCCGCCGCCGTGCTTCCAAGATCGGGAGCACTAGAAGACCTCTTCCCGGCACCCTGCCGGAAGGAGGAACCACCTCTGGGAGCTTCTCTACCACCATGGATGCTTCCCGGATGAACCGTGATTAGTACACCTTGGACCATGGGTCTATGATTAGTAGCTATGGGCTGTTCTCCTCCTCTCTTTGTTCTTCATGGATTAGACCTCGTGAGCTGCCCAACATGATCGAGGCAGATATGTAATATTTCTGTCGTTGCTATGCTGAGTTTGCTTGGATCCGATGGATTATGAGATTATGTTCAGATTGTGTTTGAGTAATATATTTGATTCTCCTCTTTTATATTTATGTTCTTGAGTAATTCTTGCATGTTCTCCGTTGCTGTTTATTGCTTTGGCTCCAAGAGGGAGACTTTGTACTCACATTTTCTTAATCTATGTTTTAGATGAACCCACTGACCTCGAAGGTGGCTTCTTCATCGAGCTCGACGACTTAAGATCAAGCTAGTCTAGTCCCAGTCAGACGACTGGTTCCCTCGTGGAGGGCTTGTGTTTAAATAAGGCTTCTTAAGCCATTTGTTAAACTTGTCTGTACTCAGACATACTTTGCTTCCGCTTGTTTCTTGTAATGTTGGATCACATGCTTGTGATCTCTGTGTGCACTCTGTAAGAGTTATCAATAAAATGTATACTTTGTAGAGAATTGCAATGATACCTGCTGTTCATACAAGGCATGTGTGCTGCGTGTATGTTTATAACATGCATGTCTTTGTATGGGTTTTCGAGACCTTAGTTGTGATCTGGCTGGTGATCTTTTATACACCAAGTGGCCCTTAGATATGAGCAGCTTGGGGCATCGCGATGCGATTGTTCGAGACTCTGTCTCGGGCACACTTTGATGTATGATCGAGCCTTCCCTAGACACCGACTAAGTGATCGGGCTGGAGTAAGTCTATGTAAGAGTTATGAGATAGTCGATAGTATGGTTGAGGCGACTTGTCTTTGAATATGGGAGTTCATCACCCATATCATTAGACTTGTGTGCGGACGATGAGGACCCATCTCAGTTGATCATCCGGCCTGGATGGGATGCCCCTCACGTACGATGCTTTCCGAGAACGTTCTGTGCTTGGCCTTGTCTTCTTAGACAAGTGGGTACGGTTCTCGGCTCTCCATATGACTATGTCGTAGCGGAACTTGCATACGCTAACCCCGGGTCCCGACAGACTTGGTATCAGAGCAGGACTGACTGTAGGACTAGTAGCCTTGGCCGAAGTCGAGTCTAGCCTTCTATAGTTATATAGTTACTCTGGGTATATAAGGGAAAAACGTAAGGCTTCTTTTTTCTCCTTACCCCCTTCGTTCTGAGTTCTGAGTCACCCTCATCTTATTCTACGGGAAGATAGGACTAGGCTCTCCTCTGTCTGATTAGAACATCTCGTTGTTTGCTTCCTTGTAGCCGTAGTCAAGTTGTGATCGGTTTGTTAGAGTGGTTATGCTTCCTGATTTCTTACATCGTATGTAAGTGTTGTTCCTATGTTGTAAGAAATTGTCTTTTTCTTGCAATTACAGCCGTTATGATGTCCGAGTCATTCCAGGTTTATCTCATAATCTGATGCATTTGAAAACTCCTTCTTTCTGTTTCCGATGGCAGATCTTCACCCTCGGCAGATTGTTCGTTTGACCAGGTGCCTCGGTGTGCGTGGCCATCCCGCCACGTTGATCGAGATGATGTCCTATGTGGGATATCTATGGTATCCTGAGTACACCGTCGAGGAGCAGTTCCTTGACTTCAACCAGACCCAGTTCCACTGCATTGTCAGGATCTACCCGCACCAAAATGGAGTCACTCAGCCTATCCACTTTGGACATGGCATTGGCATGACTGAGAACATGGCTGTGCAGGATGCTGCATACTCATGTATTACCCTGCTGAGAGAGGAGCACACTATGCTGAGAGAGACCTCGTTCAGCTATATCCCTGCTGCACTTTCAGGAGAAGAGGGATATTACACCGGACTCTACTCAGATCACTCTGCAGAGGATCCAGTACTTCAGATGACTGCTAGGTTTGCTTGTGATCGAGATCGTGATGCACGCGCTCTCCGTTTTGAGCTTCACGCCACCCGTGTTCGTCTGTATCGAGCACTGACACTCTTGGCACCCTTGGTGAGTGTTGGATCAGTTGAGTATGATGCTATCTACCCTGTCAGGACACAGATGCCTTCTCGAGTTGCTTGGCCCGGGATTGGAGGAATCTTTCTACCCCGTGGTCCTCTACTTCCACCCTACGCTGGACCTAGGCCCCATCCTTGCCCAAATGGATATCAGGGTCCACAGGCCTCTGTGTTTTCCGATGGTCACCTTCAGCTACCAGGATACGCGGGTAACTTTTACAAGGACTACTATGGAGATGGAGATGAGTGAGACCGCCTGTGGTCTTACTTAGTGAGGATGTAGTAGTATCTTAGTATATTGTACGCAAGGTGTCTAAGTTGCAGAGGCTTAGATAAATAATGTATAGGAAGTCAGAGTGCCTCTGAAGGATGTATCATCTTCATCATGTTTGTATTAGCTTGGTTCTTGTACTAAAACAATGTATGGTTTGTATGACAGCTTGTGAATATATGGCTTGTATGCTTTTATCACCATGTTGTCGAGATGATTACTTCCTTTGCTCTGTAATCCTTCTAGTACTTCAATACCTTGTTTAGATTCTTCCAATCAACTCTGTTTGACTTTGGTTTTCACCTTCAGGATGTCTCAAGGAACCCGTGGCCAGCTTGGTCATGCCCAAGGTCGTGGGAATGAACAGGAGGAAGGCAACCTTCCACCCCCACCCACGATGGCTCAGGTTCTGATGGAGGTTGAGAGGAACCGCCGAGACTCTCACCATTTGCTGGAGGTCATTGCCCGGAACACCACTCAGCAGCGCAACGAGTTGGTGTCTCTGAACGACTTCATCCGGCTTCATCCCCCGGTTTTCAGTTACTCCACTGAGCCACTTGACGCCGATGACTGGCTTCACAGCATCGAGAGGAAGCTTCAGGCAGGCCATGTTGCAGATGGTGACAGGGTCAGCTATGACACCTATCACCTTGAAGGTGCAGCTAGCTCTTGGTGGGAGAACTTCCTGAACATGCGTCCCATTGGACCGCCCGCATCTTGGGATGAATTATGCACTTCCTTCCGCGAGCACCACATTCCCAATGGTCTTATGGACCGCAAGCGTGAGGAGTTCTGCAACCTCACCTAAGGCAGAAGGACTGTTGACGAGTTTAGTCATGAGTTCAACCGACTGGCTTGCTATGCTACTAAAGAGGTTTCCACCGACGCAAAGAAGCAATAGAGGTTCCGTCGTGGACTCAATTCTGGACTCCGTCGTGAGCTCAACCTACATGACTTTGACACCTTCCAGGTCCTTGTCAACAAGGCCATCAAGGCAGAGGACATGAACACCCCCAATGATTTCCGCAAACACCCTAGGGACGATGGTTCATCCAAATCAGGATCCCAGAAGCGCAAGATCTGGATCCCCAACAGTATGTTCCGCCAGAACAACCCACCGAGGCCATCCTATGTGGCGCCTCGTCCACCAGCTCAGTTCCACCCAGCTCCACGCACTGTCTTTGGAGCCTGTTACAAGTGTGGTCAGGCAGGCCACTACTCCCGTGAGTGTCCCCAGAACCAGCTCCAGAATCAGAATGCTCCACCCCGTGCCGGAGGCAACAACAATGGTCGTGGCAAGCCACCCCAGAAGGTCTACACCACCAAACCCGCTCCTCCCGCCACTCGTGGACGTGTGAACCAGATTGCCGCCGAAGAGACTGATGACACCATTGACGTCATTCTTGGTACGCTCCCAGTCAATTATGTTCCTACTTCCGTTCTTTTCGACCCAAGAGCATCACATTCATTCATGTCGGAAAGTTATGCACTTCGTCATGAGTTATCTTTTGTTGAATTATCCACCCCCATGATTATTCAAACTCCAGGGTCAAGATGGCAAACTAATAGAGTAACCTATGGTAATCAAATTGCAATTGAGGGTTTAGTATTCCTTGCTTCACTCATAGCCCTCAAGTCTTCAGACATGGATGTCATCCTTGGCATGGATTGGCTATCAAGACAGAATGCCTAGCTTGATTGCAAAGGCAAATCCGTGAAACTCACCCACCCTTCAGGCAAGACCGTCAACTACACCTCACCCAGAACAAAAACCCAAGTGCATTCTTTGAATGTACTTCCCCTTCCCGAACTTGAAGATATTCCGGTGGTTCGTGACTTCCCGGATGTCTTTCCTGAAGATCTGCCGGGAATGCCACCCGACAGGTGTGTAGAGTTCATAGTGGATCTTGTGCCAGGAACCGCACCAATTTCTAGACGCCCATACAAAATGGCCCCACGTGAGTTAGCTGAGCTTAAAACCAAACTGGAAGCTTTGTTGGAAAAAGGCTTCATCCGCCCTAGCTCATCGCCATAGGGTTGCCCCGTTCTGTTCGTAACGAAGAAAGATGGAACAGAAAGGATGTGCATAGACTATCGCCCGCTAAATTTAGAGACGATAAAGAACAAGTACCCACTGCCCAGGATCAATGATCTTTATGATCAACTTGCAGGATCCTCTTTCTTCTCCAAGATGGATTTGAGATTAGGTTATCATCAAATCAAAATCCGAAACGAGGACATTCCCAAAATGGCTTTTACTACTCGTTATGGTCTTTACGAGTACACCGTCATGTCCTTTGGTTTAACCAATGCCCCCGCCACTTTCTCACGCATGATGAATTCGATCTTCATGGAGTACCTAGATAAATTTGTTGTAGTTTATCTCGATGACATTCTCATCTACTCGAAGAATGAAGAAGAACATGCCGAACACCTAAGGCTGGTATTGATGAAACTTAGAGAGCATCGCCTGTATGCTAAATTCTCCAAGTGTGAATTTTGGCTACCAGAAGTGACCTACTTAGGCCACGTGATTTCTGCAAAAGGCATTGCTGTGAATCCCGAGAGAGTTCAGGCCGTCCTTGACTGGACTCCACCTGAATCGGTTAAGCAAGTTAGGAGTTTTCTTGGCCTAGCTAGCTATTGCCATCGCTTCGTCGAGAACTTTTCTAAAGTTGCAAAGCCTCTAACTGAACTCCTTAAGAAAGATAAGAAATTCCTATGGACTCCCAAGTGCGAGGAAAGCTTTCAAGAGCTAAAAATAAGATTGACTTCTGCACCCGTACTTGCACCTCCAGACACCAAAAAGGATTTCGAGATCTACTGTGACGCATCACGGCAAGGGTTAGGATGCATACTTCTTCAAGATCGACATGTGGTAGCTTATGCTTCACGCCAGTTGCGGCCACATGAAGAGAACTATCCTACCCATGACCTTGAACTCGCTGCCGTAGTTCATGCCCTAACAACGTGGCGACATTACCTCCTTGGTAATCGTTGCGAGATCTATTCCGACCACCAAAGCCTCAAATACATTTTCATCCAGCCAGATCTTAATCTCAGGCAAAGACGCTGGATTGAGTTGATAAAAGATTACGACGTAGGAATTTCTTACACCCCAGGCAAAGCCAATTTCATGGCTGATGCACTAAGTCGTAAGTCGTATTGTAACAACCTCATGTTACAACAGTATCAACCACTTCTTCATGAGGAATTTTGCAGACTCAATCTTGAGATTGTTCCTCATGGCTATCTTTCTACCTTGGTGGCGAAACCAACTCTTGAGGATTAAATCATAGTTGCCCAAAGGCATGCACGAGGTGTTCGCCGGATCAAGGAGAACATTGCTAGCGGAGTTGCTAAATGTTTCTCCACAGATAGCAAGGGAACGGTATTCTTTGAAAATCATTTGGTAGTACCTAAGAATAGGGAACTAAGGCAACTCATCCTCAAGGAAGCCCATGACACACCCCTCTCGATTCATCCCGGTAGCACAAAAATGTACCGAGATCTATGCCAGAGATTTTGGTGGACTAGGATGAAGAGAGACATTGCTCAATTTGTTGCCGAATGTGATGTTTGTCGTCACATTAAGGCAGAACATCAAAGAGTGGAAATGGGACAAAGTCGGTATGGACTTCATCACCGGCTTTCCAAAAACCCAGAAAGGAAACGATGCCATCTTCGTTGTCATAGATAGGCTTTCCAAAGTTGCTTACTTCCTTCCAGTTCGCGAGTCTATAACTGCTAGCCAGTTAGCGGACTTGTACGTCTCTAGAATTGTATCCCTTCACGGTGTTCCTTTGGAAATCAATTTTGATCGTGGTAGCCTTTTCACTTCTAGGTTCTGGGGAAGCTTTCAGAATGCTATGGGAACTCATCTCTCCTTTAGTACAGCTTTCCATCCTCAGTCTAGCGGTCAAGTCGAAAGGGTTAACCAAATTCTTGAAGACATGCTCAGAGCTTGTGTTATCTCATTCGGAAAGAATTGGGAGAAGTCTCTTCCATTTGCCGAATTTTCTTATAACAATAGCTTCCAATATAGTCTGAACATGGCTCCTTTTGAACTCCTATATGGACGACGATGTCGAACACCTTTAAACTAGTCAGAAACCGGTGAAAGACAATTCTTTGGACCGGATATGATCAAGGAAGCAGAAGAGCAAGTTCGCATTGTTCGTGATCAATTGAAAGCAGCCCAGTCTCGTCAGAAAATCTACCATGATCGTCATCATAGGCAAGAGAGCTACAATCTGGATGAGAAGGCTTACCTCCGGGTTACTCCTATGAAGGGAACCCAACGTTTCGGTATCAAAGGCAAGTTGGCCCCATGTTACATCGGACCTTTCCGCATTCTTGCTAAACGTGGAGAAGTTGCCTACCAACTTGAACTACCCCTGCACCTTTCCCGAGTACATGATGTATTCCATGTGTCCCAACTCAGGCGTTACTTCAAGGACCCCATCCGCGAAGTCGACCATGAAACGCTTGATCTCCAAGATGACCTTTCTTATCGAGAATACCCCGTTCGTATTCTTGATTCCGCAGAGCGTGTCACTCATCGTCAGAAGATTAAGTTTCTGAAAGTGCAATGGTCACACCACTCTGAGAGAGAAGCTACGTGGGAAAGAGAAGACCGTCTCAGTACCGAGTACCCCACCTTCCTCCCGCAGACTTCTGAATCTTGGGACGAGATTCTTTTGAGTGGGGGCGAGTTGTCAGAACCCTCTGGTAGGTAATGTGCTAGGGTTAGAAAGTCTCTTGCATCATGTTAAAATTTTCAAAAGAAGTCTTTGAAATCAAAATCAAAAGAAAAATGTGAGAAGGAACCCACCCAGATGAATTAATTCAAAAGGCCAGATAAAAATCTTCTCCAAAAAATCATGTTAGATTTTTGAAAAGTCTTATAAAGGAGTGTGATAACATATCAAGTGATGTGGGACCCACCCCATGCTCATGGTATTTTCAAATATTCAAACAGTGCGTTGGAATTAATCAAAAACCCCTATTTGAGTTAAGATTCAAATTATTTGAATTTTAAAAAGTGCCAAACTTTATAAATGGCTAGTCTATATTATTATGAGGCCATATAAAAAGTTCTAGCATTTTAGAAAATGGCTAGGTATTTATTTTTGCTAGCCAAAACAAATGTCAGAAAAGAAAATAGAGAAGGAAAAGGAAAACCTTACCTATCGCCCAGGCGAGGGCGGCCCAGCCAGCCCAGCCGGCCCACCAGGGGCAGCAGGGTCTTCTTCCCCGTCCCGCGCCTCCAAGCTGCTCGGTGGAATGCCACCGAGCCAGCCGTGGACGCCACGTCGCCGCCGAGGACCTTCCAGGCCTCCCCGTGCCCTCTTCCTTCCCGTGGAGACGCCCTGGAGCTCGCCTCCTCCATTCCCCCCCTCCTGGCTCGCTCTCCACCCCTCCCTCGCCGATTTCTTCCTCCACCCGAGCGCCGCCGTCGCCATGCCTTGAAGAACTCGTGGCCACCGTCGTCCCCAAGCCACGCCAAGGTGTCCATCGCCTCCGCCGTCCTCGACTACGTCACCGTGCGCAAGGAATCGTCCCGAGGATCTCCAGAGCCGCCGCCCCCTTCGTCGTCTTCAACTCCGGACGAGAAGCTTCGCCTGGAAATTGCGCCTCCGTCCTTCCTTCTCCAGCCACGCCGTCACCACCGTTGGACTCAGGGTGAGTCACTCGTTCGACCCCACCCAGCCATGGCCCATTCTTCTTCTTCGTTCGGGATCCGCCATGGGAGTCGAGCTCGGCCTCCGCCATGGATGAGCCCAAGCTCGTTCTCGTGAGCTCCAGCTTGCACCAGCGCGCGCACCGTGATCCCCGTTCTCCCAGCATTCGAATGAGCCAAACCCCGCGTCAAATGAAGCACCACGACGTGTTCGACCTCGAGCTCAGGCCTCTGCCGCCGTTAGGGCACGCCGCCGTCGTCGTTCCGATGCACCCCAGCACCCCCAGCCCGCTCCAATCGAAGCGTGACGACGAGAGCTCCAACCTGGTGGAAGCAGCGCTCGATTTGGACGACGGGAACGCCGTCCCCGCGGACGCCGCCGTCTCGGGAGGTCGCCGGAGACACGCCGGCGATGAGATCCACGTGGCCGGGGTGATTAGCCCCTAATCCCCCCTAGCAGCCACTGACAGTGGGCCCAGGGCCCTTAATCCCCCCCGGTTAGTTTAAACTAACCGGGTTAATTAACCCAGTGACTGACACCCCGGCCGCACAGGTCAGACCCCCCCCCCCCCGACGTCACCCTTGCGCAAGCATGATGCAATAAAAGAATTTCCATAATAAAAGAAATCAGAGAAATTACAGAAATTCCAGAAAAAGGCTGAAACTTTGGAAATTCATAGAAAATTCATATTAACTCCAAATTTAACAAATAATATATGAAAAATGATCAGGAGAAAATTATCTATCCAAATTTACAACTTTGAACTTTGTTTGAGTTGAATTTAAAATGTGATCAGTAGCATTTGCTATTTGATTTAAATGGAATTAATTCAAATTCTTTTCAAATGCTTTTGCATTTTAAACCATATCAACATATCACATTATACTTGAACTTCAGAGGCATATCATAACCAATTCAAAATGGTTTAACTTGATCAAACAATGTCATATGCAACTTGACTAAATTGAATTCAAATTGGAGTTTGAATTTGCAATTCAATTTGCAACATACTAAATTTAAATGGAATTGACTCACACATCAGAAACATATACATCAAGTTTCAACCTTCAACCATGTGATTGTGCATTGTATTTACTTTGCTACCTTATTTGTTGTTTGTCGAGTAGAGGTGGAACCGGAACAAGAGGCTGCCCCCTTCGTTGAAGACCCCGAACCCGAACCTCGTCAGCAAGGCAAGCAAAACCCCATTGATCATGTCGATAAAATCCCACTTCCCTCTCATGTCTCGCTTATGCATTGTATTGGATGATTACCATGCTACGTTTCTACCGCATAGATGAACCCATTTCTTTCCATGACCTATCATTTGTCACAGTAGTAAGCAAACCACAATCCTAGCAAATGTAGGAGTTGATTGATATCATGTGGCCCCTGCAATTGTTACTGCTTATTGCATGCTTAGAGTGATACAATGATGTTACTGTTATGTGAGTCGGGATGGTAGTGATCATGATGATGACGGTGGAAAGGTGTTGGTGAATCTACCCTAATACAAGGTGAACGATGAGAGGCTGTGTAGGAGTACATAGTGGGTTGTCTCGTTGAACACCGCCCTAAGTCCGAGTTCTTGTGTGGTGATCCAAGATGAAGAGTACAACCACACATTGGGCTCACTGACCCCTCTCAACTTATTATCTCATCCCTTTCGATGTCCAGATGTCGCAATAGTTCGGAGTTTTGGTAGGTCTGTGGCCTGGCTGCTAAGTGAGAGAACGGCTCATCCGAGACCGGCTTATGCACCACGCACACATCATCTGGGTCCACTTCGGTAAACCGGCCGGGTTCACGATAGTGGTAGCCAACCCAGGTAGGCGGCTTTCTCGGACTAGATAGGCTATGAGGTAACAGTTGTGGTGAGCATCCTCGCTGGCACCCCTTGAATGGTGTCGATATCAAAGGAGGTAAATGATGATCATGTGTGTGTAGCGGTACACCCCTGCAGGGTTAACAAAACTATTCGAATAGCCGCATCCGCGGTTATGGACTGCTTGGAAAGATTAGCTTGATTATTAGACAACTTGAACTGGATACTTCTAAAACACACCAAGATAAGTGTGAGTGCTATGGCGTGCTTTCTCGTGGGGAAGTCGAGGAAGGCACCATAGTGGTGTAATTGGTTGGAGAAAGTAGTGGACTCGTGTACGCTTCTTACCTCAAAGTCTGGTACTCGTAGTTCAGGACTAGCCAAGTCAAAGCTGGAACTTCTGCAAGTGAAACCCCACCTCCCTTTACCTTGATACATGTGCATGAGTAGTATAGCTCCTATGTAAGTCTTGCTGAGTACGACTTTGTACTCACGTTTGCTTAATATATGTTTTAGATGAACCCACTGACCCCGACGTGGCTTCTTCATCGAGGTCGACGACTGAAGATCAAGCTAGTCTAGCACCAGTCTGATGACTGGTTCCCTCGTGGAGGGCTTGTGTTTAAATAAGGCTTCTTAAGCCATTTGTTAAACTTGTCTGTACTCACACATACTTTTCTTCCGCTTGTTTGTTGTAATGTTGGATCACATGCTTGTGATCTCTGTGTGCACTCTGTAAGAGTTATCAATAAAATGTATACTTTGTAGAGAATTGCAATGATACCTGCTGTTCATACAAGGCATGTGTGCTGTGTGTATGTTTATAACATGCATGTCTTTGTATGGGTTTTCGAGACCTTAGTTGTGATCTGGCTGGCGTTCTTTTATACACCAAGTGGCCCTTAGATGTGCGCATCTTGGGGCATCGCGATGCGATTGTTCGAGACTCTTTCTCGGGCACACTTTGATGTATGATCGAGCCCGCCCTAGACCCCGACTAAGTGATCGGGCTGGAGTAAGTCTATGTAAGAGTTATGAGATAGTCGATAGTATGGTTGAGGCGACTTGTCTTTGAATATGGGAGTTCATCACCCATATCATTAGACTTGTGTGCGGACGATGAGGACCCATCTAGTTGATCATCCGGCCTGGATGGGATGCCCCTCACGTACGATGCTTTCCGAGAATGTTCTGTGCTTGGCCTTGTCTGCTTAGACAAGTGGGTACGGTTCTCGGCTCTCCATATGACTATGTCGTAGCGGAACTTGCATACGCTAACCCCGGGTCCCGACACTTCACCACCTTCTTGTTGATCTTTGAGTCCTACTGGTTCGATCTCAACCTTGGTATGTTTGCCAAGGGAAATTGCTGCTATCTACATCTCAACCTTCCACTTTGGGTAACCAATAAGGGGCGTTATATCGTACCATCAGGGAACAATGGATCATCGATCGTATTGCTATGGTTAGGCTTTTGCCTTAATTACTATCTTGTGTTTGCAGATGCTTGCAAGGTGTTTAATCATAAGAGTGCACTTATCTTAGTCTTGAGGGTGCACTAGCATAGATCCACCCACTCAACACTTATCAACACAGCGCATAGTACCGATACAGAATATCGCGAAAGCACATGACTATTTCTCCCGTGTGTCCACAAGAACAATTTAGTATTTATAAGTTCAGTTGCTAGGCCTATCTTTTTCTCAAAAGGATCAGGCCACTTGTTACTCTTCGGTACCTTTCACTTTGCTTGATTTTACCTTTTTTGTTACTTATACCGAAAACCCCTAAAAAGTTATCTTTCAGTTCCTGTAGCTATTTCTTTACCAAATCCACTTACCAATACCTTCTGCTCCTCATTGGGTTCGACACTCTTATTTATCGAAAACGCTACAAAAGATCCCCTACAGTTGAGGGCCATCAATGGTTCACTCGAAGTTTCTTCGTGTATGTGCGCGAGTCAACATGGGTGTCCATGGCTCCGCTGTTAATTATTGGCTATTGACAAAAGGCTGTTGACCTATGTCCGAAAGATGTTCTGAGACATGACCGCACTATACCGAACCTATTGGGTCACACACTTAACGAGTAGTAGTGTGTTAGAATACTGGAATGGTAGAAGGTTTAGTGGAAGCAAAGAAGAATAGTTCATATGGGCACCGAAAGTAGTTCCGGGTATTTATGCAATTGTTCATAAGGGCACCGGAAGTAGTTCTAAGTAATTAAGGATATGTCTGGATCACTATGGAATAGTCCCAGGTGGTTCCGGAACATATGAGAATGGTATTGGGGAAGTCCTGGATCGACCGGAATAGTTTCCGGTTAATCGGTGGACGTCCCGACAAACTTACGTGATCATCAAATTTCTTAGACTATAACTCGGATGGTCGTGAAACCTATCAAGATAGTTCCGGAACATCCGAAAACGGGCCCGGATGGTCCTGGAAGTGTTCCAGAAGGTTCTGGAATGTCCTGAAACCATCCTGGAAGGTCCCGGAATGGCCGAGAATGGTCTCGGAGGTCCTGGAAGGTTCCGAAAGCTTCTGGAAGGTTCCACAATTTCCGGACAGTACCATATGCGCGCCAACACCCTTAGCCTTGGGGGGCAAGGCACCCCAAGGGGGCTCGCCGAAATTAGGTGGTGGGGGCGCCCTACTTGGGGAGGAGTCCTCCTTGGACTCAGACTCCACGGTGGGAAGGACTCCCTTTGGGAGTAGGAGTCCCAGGGGGACTCCACACCCCCTAGGTCGGCCAAGAGAGCCCCCTGGCCACCTATATAATGTGGGTGAGGGGTGGGGACGCACTACAACTTAACCCTAGCCCCCCTGCGCCACCGTCCCTCACTCTAAACCCCGTTGCTCCACAATTAGACCCCGGTTTAGACGTTGTTCTAGATCGGAATCCGTTAGGGTTTTCTCCCTCTAATTTTCTCGGTGGCGTTCTTCTCTGGACGGTGGAGCGCTGCTGGATTGCTGCTATGGGATGTGTGGATAATAATGGAGGGGTCGTACCTTCGACCCTTATTCGAGGAGCTTGTTCGTGGGACTTGTTCGCGGGACTAGATCGCGGGATGGTTCGAGGGATCGATATCCTCGCGGTTGGGAGGTCATTGAAATTCCTAGCTGTGGGGATCTGCATCGACGGTCTTCACCAACTCTACTTATGCTACATCGGTTGGTGAGCCATGACCTAAAACCTTGTATGCAATCTTTATACATGATCTTGGGTGATTGCTACGTAGGACGAAATATTTTGTTTTCTATTGTGTTTCCCAACAGTGGTATCAGAGCGATCTATGAGTAGATGCATGTTTAGGTCTAGATCATATGTGTGATATGAGGCATTGATTTTCTTGTTGCTTCCCTGTCATGTGATTTTTTCTGTGCTTGATGACAAGTTGAGGTTTTGCTACAAGGATTGAGTTTTCCATCGATCCCTCTATGCTGCTTTCAGTATGATGGTATCCTTGATCATGGTCTACATCAAACTCCTTGGATCTCATCTTAATCTCACAACAGAATATTTAACATGGAGGGGCTTGTGGCTTTTTATGAACTCAAATCTACACTTGGGTCACGCGTTGAACGCAGTTTGGCTTGTGGCATTAGTTGCTACACGCACCCCGAACGTTAAACTAGCAACATTGAAGTATCGTGTTTGGTTTGTATAGGGAACAACGTTTGCATGTAACCTGCTAATCAACCATGATAAAATTTGCAACAACCCGTGTAGATGGCGATCTAACTTTTTTTTGCAGAGTTTGCATGTGATGTGGTATAGCCTTCAAGATTTTCAGTGTGTTTGTATAAGATGCTATATGTTATGTAATATTTATTCGCGACCTGCGTGTCATAGTATGGCATGATGACTGGAGTCGTATGATTTTCACTTAATTATGGCATGCATGCCAGAACTGTTTATTAGCTCGAGGAAAAGCAATAGATAGATGCAAGGTGATGATCTACGATGCGGAGGTGGACCCCGACGCACATGCCGGAAGCCGTGGTGATGTTCTCGGCGCCAAGGACATAGTCGGTAGACACGGTGACTTCTACCACGACAACGTGAAGACAACGAAGACTTCACAAAGCAAATGGCTATACTATATCACATAATTTTATGAACTTCCTGTGATGTTTATCCCTTTGATTCACCCTTGTTTGATGCGCGGTAGTCATATTTTATTAGGGTGATCTCTCGCAAAACAATATCAAGTTGATAGTGTTCTTCCAACTGTAGCATCGTCTATACTATGTTTCACACCGGAGCAGTTCATGTCACATGGGTGCACATGGTGTGACGCATAAAAGGCGGGTGTGTTAAGAACACACTACAATTACACTTGGTTGTCTTGACGGTTTGGATAAAAATTTGCTACCGGAACACGCCCATCGAAAGATGAACAAGAATCACCTTTGGCGTGATTGGCAAGTTGGCCTACCTGTCCAGTATAAGTCATCAGTGATGTCACATCAGTGGTGGACGATTAGGTCGGATCTTGAATCACTCCAGCATCAATTACAAGAGATATTGATCTGAGTGGGAGCACACTTAGTAATTAAATTGTTTAATCACAAGTGCACCTTAATTATGAACAAAGTCTTAGTATTTGCATTATCGTTATAGAATAATGGCTCGCGTTACCACCTTTCTGGTTTATTTTGATTAACTGTATTATTTGTTAAAAACTTTACGATTGGTACCGTATTGTGAGGACTATCCTCGGTAGTGCCGAGAAGGACCAAATCCTATCGCAAATTTTTTATGCTCTCCCGCTAATACTATGGATGATGTGACTTATGTCCATAAATCCAAAAGGCTAGAATTCCACCACAGCTAAGTGTATTGTCGTAATCACCATGAAACCCGAACTTTGAAACGTTTGGGATAGTTATGTTATATTCATGGAACTGGAAGATTGTTCTCAGTGATAAGACAATTGATGTAGCATATAAGATATCTAGTACAATGTATGATTCTAAGCATTAGTGAAAATGTTCATTGTGCTAAAAAAACTGATAAGTGTGGGATCCAGAAGAACACTAATCATCTGATGATGAGAATTAAGGGAAAGGAAGTTCCATAGGGTGTTAGTAAGACTTACACGCCGGAAAGTCCATGTCATGCGCCACCCTTGATCAATTGTGATCTTCTGTGAGTAGGAGTGACATTGGAAATAGAACTATGATACGTATAAAGGCAAAATGAAAGAAGACTGGAATATCCATGACAGGGATCAACCCCGGCAAATCCCATGGCCAGGGACCCTGGGTTAGTCATGAGAGACACAGGTTGGACGATAGCTCGTCGGCTAACAGGAGGAGACGTTCCTGCTCGATATTATTGCTTGGAGATGTGATTACAGGGAAACCCAAGCCTAGTGCGCACAAGGCTAGGGTTACAGATTGTGTCTTGGATGATCTCGACGTCTCCCCTCCCAGCCCTTATATACTAGGCTAGGTCTCGGGGAACCCGTCTTGGATTACATATGAGGTTTCCTAACCCTAATCTTGTACCGCACGGCAGGTTTGCACCTTCCTTACAATTCGTGGACTCCTACGTCGGTGCCACTAGTGCGCCAAGGCTGAGCCCAGGCAACATCTTTGTGGGCCTTCTATCTTCGGGTACACCAGGTAGGCCCATCCATAGGAGTCGTTGGGTCACCCCCTCGTCAGTAGCCCCCGAGTGCCTGGGGGACTTGAAGAGTCGCACAGGGACTCGAGTCCATTCTTACGTCATTTCGATGTATGCACGGTTCAACCACGGGTCGCTGGCAGTCTAGGGCCATGACAAAACCTGTTTCGAGGGAATGCTAAGCTGAAAGGGCCCAAGGAGTCGACTGGTCGAGCCTTGGTGAATTGCGCTAGTGGAAAATACCGCAGTGTCCCAATCAAACTCATGTCCCTCAACATGAGCTTGGAACACTGGTGTCGAGCAAAATTCATGCCGCTGCAGGTCTTACAGTGATCAATTGCCGCCAGTAAAGTTCGTAGCCTAGCCGCGTCTGCCCGGCTTTTTATATCATGCAAGCGCATGGAAAAGATTGGGAGTGAAATCGCTCTGCGGCAAGTCCCAGCCCGGACGATCTGCGCAGCAGGGTCTTACCTACACGCTAAGCTTGCGTGGCATCTGGGCTAAGTGTATCGTGTTCCAGGAATATGTATTTTTATCAAGGCACGGAGCCTAGTTAATAATGCACCCACTTGGAATAAACAATCAAGTGAGCTGTTTTAGCGGTCACTCGCGGATCTTTGTCGAGCGCTCGGGCGAGGAATAATGAGGAGTACTTGCTCGGGAGGTCTTCGAGTGCTCGGGTACTCAGAGTTCTGCGAGTAATACTCGAGTATCGCCTTCGCTCTCGGGGTGAGGGAGCACCTGATATTCTCGGACCGTACGATCTGGCGAGTGCAGGTCTGCTTATCTTGTGTCGTGGTGAGGGAGCACACGTAACTCTCATGGGTGCGAGTAATCACTCGAGCACGTATTTTTCTTCTAGGTGAGGGAGCACCCGAGACTCATATGGGTGTGATTAATCACTCGACCACGTCTTTTTATTCGAGGTGAGGGAGCACCCGAGACTCTTATGGGTGCGAGTAATCACTCGAGCACGTCTTTTTCTTCTAGGTGAGGGAGCACCCGAGACTCTCATGGGTGGATACGCTCCCGATGGGAGTTCAATATATTTGAAAAATGTATTTGAGTCAGTAAAAACGGTGCTTGCAGGCTGTATTTTCTTTTGCGCTACCACCTTAATTTACCTCTTCTTGGTAAGGATAACGATCTCCTTGCTGGAGGACCGTCAAAGATGCTCTGTCTGCGAACCGTCATGTCTTCATGACCGGTCATAATGATGACCTTTGTGGCGTGCTGCAGCCGCCTGTTGAGTTACCGATGCGCTCATTGAAAACGCGTGAGATTTGACTCGTCTAGCGCACAGTGCCGCCCGTGTGAAAGCATCTTTGTCTCGGAATTCGAATCGCCCATCACGCTCGGTCATCGATTTAATTGCTCCCGTCGTCTGGGCTTCTGCGTGCTCTTGGGTTTGTGCTATAAATAGACCCTTCTTCTTCATCTAGCAGCAGTGTTCGTACTCTACCCATCTTGCTCCTCTTTCTCTTTATTTTCTCATGGGGCCCAAGCGAGGTGCAGGTATGACTGGCCGCGGCCGTGTTCGCCGTGGCCGCGGTAGTCGTACTCCGCGCTCCTCTCGCGGCGGCCGTCGTGGTGCGACGTCGAAGCCTTCCTCCTCTTTCTCGGAGGAGGGTTTTTGGCGCTACGATTTCCTCCTACGCGTCCGTGGCCGGAACACCGCTCGCATTCTTCTTCCTCCTGCATTTTCTGCCCTTGTTTCTGAGCGTAGTCTTGATGGCTTGCTACTTCGTCTTCAGGGGTGCACTCGATCTCCTTCTTATGTTGAGTTGGAGATCGATAGTTCCCACTTGATTTTTCTTGGCTTTGGCTGGAAGTTGTTTGCTCGGAATTTGAACTTGCGTGATGGTGATGCCCTCTGTTGCCGCTTTGATGGCGAAGATACTCTCACCCTCCGCGCTTTTGACCCGAATGGCAATCGCATGGATCCATACTGGCAGGAGACAAGCAGCGACGGTTCCGACAGGTCGAGGAGTCCTACGCTTGCGTCTTCAATGTCTTCATCCTCCGGCGACTCCTCGGGTGGAGATGCTGTCCCCTTCACCTCTGGGAGGACCTCGACGTCAATCCGTCGATCAAGCGAGCACGCCAGGCGACCTTGTAGAACTGGAGGCGGCAGCGTCATCTTCGCCGGCAGCTTGGGTGGCGTTTGCTCCTCTAGTTCTAGGAAGGATCTTGGGACAAGGCTGCGCTTCCGCGGGTTACTTTGTCTGTGGTGATGCTGGAGAAGAAGCCGACGGAGCTGGAGAAGGAGCTGGTGGAGCTGGAGAAGAAGCTGGTGGAGCATTGGCTTCAGTGCTCTGCAAATAAGTCGAGCTTCACCTTTTGTTATGTCATTGACATCATGAGGCGGTTGCTTCGACAATGACTCCTCCCTTTGTCTGTGATGATGCTCGTCTTTATTAGTGCCAATCATCCCAGCATGGGCACACATGTAAAAGTCGTAATTCCTTGGGTGATTGATGTTGTAGGCTTATCGGCTGCTTGTGTCTTTTGTAACTAGGTTAGTTCTCCATGTAATGAGGATTGCCTTCGAGTAATCAGAGTTGCCTTCTATCCAATGTACTCGAGTCTTTTGTACTGAGAATGATCTTAGGGTCCTTGTAATGCGAACTGTGTTTGAGTCCATGTAATGGAATCTGTCTTCGAGTCCTTTGCAATGAGAGTTGTCTTCGAGTCCATCAAGTCCTTGTACTGTGGATTCTATCGGGTGCGCGACAGCGCTCCCGATGGGAGTAGCCCCCGAGGCTACGTTCGAGTTGTAGAGTTGAACGTAGGCTAAATTTTTTTTCCTTTGTCGTTCTTCTGTTAACTGCTATTTTTTATCAGGTGCGCGCCAGCGCTCCCGATGGGAGTAGCCCCCGAGTCTTTAGGTGATCTTTGGCGATCAGGTGAATACTAAAGGATTGTCTGTGTCCTCAGCTCCATCCATATTTTTCCAAAGCACTTGGTGTTCCACCTGGTTGTAGCCGTGTCCTCCCTTTGATTCCAAACGGTTTTCAGCAAGTGGCGCCTATCAGGGGTTTTTTCTTGGACCCTTATTTTTAAGTTACGGGCTGCGTGGGAGATGATAGCGTTTCTCGGGGGGAGTTTGTGCTCGAGACCCCGAGTGCTTTAGGTAACGATCGCGTGAGCGACGATAGCGTCTCTCGGGGGGAGCTGGTACTCGAGCCCCCGAGGCTTTGGGTAAATATCGCGTGAGCGACAATAGCGTCTCTCGGGGGGAGTCTGTACTCGAGCCCCCGAGTGCTTTGGGAAAAGATCGCGTGAGCGACGATAGCGTCTTTCGGGGGCAGTCTGTACTCGAGCCCTCGAGTGCTTTGGGTAAAGATCGCGTGAGCGATGATAGCGTCTCTCAGGGGGAGTCTGTACTCGAACCCCGAGTGCTTTGGGTAAAGATCGCGTGAGCGATGATAGCGTCTCTCGGGGGGAGTTTGTACTCGAGCCCCCGAGTGCTTTGGGTAAAGATCGCGTGACCGATGATAGCGTCTCTCAAAGGGAGTTTGTACTCGAGCCTCCGAGTGCTTTGGGTAAAGATCGCGTGAGGGATGATAGCGTTTCTCGGGGGGAGTTTGTACTCGAGCCCCCTAGTGCTTTGGGTAAAGATCGCGTGAGCGATGATAGCGTCTCTCGGGGGGAGTTTGTACTCGATCCCCCGAGTGCTTTGGGTAAAGATTGCGTGAGCGATGATAGCGTCTCTCGGGGGGAGTTTGTACTCGAGCCCCCGAGTGCTTTGAGGTGGTAGCATTTGGGCAACACCATTTTATTGCGTCTAACGATTACATGAGTTGCAGTCGAGCATAACTGGTGGAGACTATGGGTAGAACAGGCGTAGGTTCGCTACGTTCTATGGGTTTCCCACGTCCTCGTCCGTCTTTGGGTTCTTCAGCCTGTAGGCGCCTCCTCCTATGACTTCTGAGACTATGAACGGTCCTTCCCATTGGGGGGCAAGCTTTTGGACTTTCTCTTGTATCAGTCGCAGGACGAGGTCTCCTGTGTTGAAGGTTCTGGTGCGCAGGCGGCTGCTTTGGTAAGTGCGCAGCTTGTCCTGGTACCCCTCTGACCTTGCTAGGGCTGTGTCTCTTGCTTCGTCTGCTGTGTCCTTTCCATCTTGTAGTGCTTCTTCTGTTTCTTCTTGTTCATACCCCGAGATCCGGGGTGCCCCAAATTTGAGGTCATGTGGTAGTACTGCCTCCGCCCCATACACCATTAAGAAAGGCGTGTACTGGGTTGTGGTATTTGGGGTAGTGCGCAGGCTCCATAGTACTGCAGGGAGTTCTTCTATCTAGTTGCCTGCGGCTTGTTCGAGTGGTGCAAGGAGCCGTTTTTTGATTCCCCCGCATACTAGGCTATTTGCGTTTTCCACCTGTCCGTTGGATTGCGGGTGCCCGACTGATGCGTGGTTGATTTTGATGCCCAGTTCTTCACAGAAGTTCTGGAACTCTGCCGCTGTAAAGTTCGTACCGTTGTCCGTGATGATGTTGTGTGGTAACCCGAACCTGAAGATGATTGATTTGATAAAATTCACTGCCGTGAGGGCTGTGGAGCTGGTGATGGGCACTACTTCGATCCACTTGGTGATCTTGTCGACTGCTACTAGCAGGTGTGTTCTTCCTCCCTTTGATGATTTCTTGAGCGGGCCCACCATGTCGAGTCCCCAGGTGGCTAACGGCCATGATAGTGGTATGGTCTTGAGTTCTGAGGCTGGAACGTGCGGTCTGCTGGCAAATTTTTGACAGGCGATGCAGCGTCGCACGATGTCTTCTGCGTTTTTCATGGCAGTGTTGGGGTTCGCAGCAGAAAACACATTTTTTTCTAACTAGCGTTCCCATAACCCAAGATCTAGCTAGGCGTATTACCATAACGGAAAGTAGTGCGGAAATAACATACCTCGGGGTGTAGTCCGTTGCGCGGGAAACGTTCCCGCAAACGTGGTTGATGTAGCCGATCAAGTTTCACAGCCCCCTGGATGTGTTGAGCACCCGGATGGGTGTAGTGCCACACGTGTAGCACCTCGTAGTACTCGCACACATACGAGACTCGATGACGACCTCCGTTCTCCGATCCAGCGAAGGTGGCGGAAGCAGACCTCCGGAACCAGAGTTTCAGCAGCACGACGGCGTGCGTATAGTGGAGACATCCCCAACCCAGTGCAGACTCCAAACAAGGGGAGTCCGCTCATAGCAGGGAGAAATAGGGAGAGAGAGATCTACACAATTTATCTATATTTTTCTGGAATTTTCTGTGTTGAAAAAAAGGGGCACCCTCCATATCTATATATAGGGGAAAACCGGGCGCGTATGCCTGTCAACTAGCGATGTGGTACTAAACTTAGTACCACATGTGCTAGTTGTGCACACGCCCACGCAAGGGCTGCCCATGGCCGCCGGCCACAAGGGGCTAGGCGCATGTCGCCGTGGTGGCCAATGGGCCCCATGGCCCATGGCGCCACTTGTCCCTTTTTTTTGTTTTTCTTTTATTCTTTTTTTCTTTCTTCTTTCTCAAAGAAAAAAAAAACCAAAAAAAGAATATTATTCCATAAATTATTTAAATTATATTTTAATATTTAATTCATTAAATAAATAATAAAACATATCTAAATAACTTTCCGAACAATTCGGAACCACGGAAATTTTCCGTCTCCCCTCCGAACCGATTTCGGAGTTCTCTCTTATTCTCCGGTAACTCCGATAGTTCCGACAAGGTCTTCGAGTTCATCGAGCCCTTAAGTGTGTTACCCTACGGTCCGAGAACACTCCAGTCATGACCGAGATGAGGCTACGGTCAATGATCATCAGCGGGACCTGGATGCCCATAATGACCCCTGTGCATTCCGGATATCAACACCGATTGGACCTTACGTCGTATAGCATTCCCGTTGTCAGCGATACTGGATTGTTCCGAGATTCGATCAATGACATCCTATGTCTGGTTCAACCTCATTCTGAACAAATCCTTATTCACTCGTTCCCGTGATATTCATCCCCGTGACCTAGTCACACGTTGCGCAGCTTTATGGATGGAATCTCACCGAGTGGGCCCCGAGTATCTATCCATTATATGGATTGACAAATCCCGCTCTTGTAACAATACTCCTCAACATATCTCCACGGAATACCCAAGATACAACCGTTATGAGCCGCATATTTCAGTCAGGTGGTGGGATGTAGGTCAAAGCATCCGTGAAGATAGCAATTATGCACGTACTCACGGTCAAAGGAACGGTCAACCACGTTCTGTAATTACAATACTGAACCTTCAAAAGATTTGATCATGCTGTAATGCTTACTTTGGGTAATGTTCATTACATCACTTAACTAGTGAGGCGACCTCATAGTCAAGAGAATTAATTGTCCATGATCGCGAAACCACGACCATCATGTTGACCATGAACTAGTTATCGATGTAGAGGCTAACTAGGAACTCTGAGGGTTTTTATACCACACCTGCATCATTGTTTCACTGACACAGTTCTAGCACGGTATGAAACTGGTTATGAACTTGCTTAGATATATTGGAATAATCATATATTATTTGCCTCTAGAGCATATATCCAACAGTCTCCCACTTGCACTAGAGTACTAATAATCTAGCCGCATTTTTTCGATCATAATCATCTTATCACATAAGTGTTCATTGATCATGCATGCTCGTGGAAGAGGGTTCGGCAATGAACTGGACCAATTCAGATTCGTATGTTTCCTTTGCAACTGGTACAGGTCAAAAGCTCTTTTGACATACCACTCATTATCATATAATGGTTGGATATAAGTTTCGCGGGAGAGTGAGACTATTATTTCACAGTATCCTCCAATGATCTCTTGGTTCAGTCTTTAGAAGACTCATCCTTAGTCATATATACTAGGAAATACACTCAACCAGTAGTATTATGTTTGTAGTGCCGTGAATTTGCTCACATTTCTTTCATGTCTTTGGTGATGTCTCTAATTCCATATAGACCCATAATATGGCTTGCAATTGTAATCTTGCATTACATTCAAGTCTATTATCCTTTCTATATTTTAGAGAATAGTCGTCAGTATTCCTCATATACTGAATGCATGGACTTTATTCAGATTCTGTGTTTTACTCCTAAAGCACATCGGAATCTGTTCTTCTTCCAAGAACTTTTGAGTCATTCTGTTGTTGGATTCACAATGCATGTTATATGGTAGAATCATATGTCAAGAACATATAAGATCACATGTCCAGTACATGGTGCATCTCAATTCTTCCATCAAGACATTGCTTGTGATATTTTGGATTTCATCCATTATATAATTTCTAGCCACAAGAACCTGTTTCTTGTCTTAGAAGATTATTCCAACCTTCACTTCATTTCATTATCCGTATCTTAATCTACTCATATAGATTTCAACGTGTAATGTGTTGGTATTTCACATAAAAGAAGATTCTTGCAATCTTGTATTTTATTTGCCTGATGCTGTATATATATCATAATGCACATATGTATATAAGACGATTCTCTATATACACAATCAATGCATATCCATATATATACATATGAGATCATTCTTCACACATATCAATGCATATATGTTTGAGACAATGATCATGATCCCACTCAAATATATCCATCATATACTCATATATTTGTGGTTCAGCTTTCATCAAGTCATTTTATTGTTCACTATGTGTCACATAATGACAAAGCTTCCAAAGCTCCCACTCAGAAAATGCCCTCTGCATTCCAAGTTTCCGGGAAGTCTTCAAAAACTCCCACTCAGTTTCATGAAACTGCAGGCCCACTCAATATTTTGGTCATCACAAAATCACTTGATCAAATCAAGGTTGAGGGTTCCTGTCTTGAGGTACTATAGTCCATCCTTTTTAACGAAATAAACTTCGTCATGCCCATTGCAATTCTCTTTCAAATCCCCAATTTGACTGAGATGCAATTTCAGGCTATGGTCCATCGTAGTGTAAATGAAATATTTTATTGATTGAAGCATTCCTACGTTTCCGTAGTCAATCACCATTGAACTTTGGTCATAACCAAATAATGCCTTATGCCCATTACATTATTCTCAATAACTCTCCAGTTTATGAGAATATGAAATAACCGATTTATTTCACGGGACGTGAGCCATCCTATATGTAACTCAATATTATTTCATTTCTCCTCGTGCTCCAGGCTACCATCATTCCTTTGTGTCTTCAAGCAATGTTATTCCCTATTATTTCATTAAGAAGACTCATGATTATTGTTCTGTACAGAACGAATTCATGACAACCTTCTAAATTCAACAATGGCTTCAATTCATATACCAAGATCAATCATCTTTGGCATATCCTTCCTTATATAGCGTCATTACAGCGGAACACACTTCCGTTGCAATACTCTGATATTCTGAAGGCAAGGTCCAATACCCGGTCAAAGTTTCCATTATCTCCCATTGGATCCGTGTTGAGAGACTTCTTATCGCATTACCAATCAAGCAACACACATTTTGCTATTCGGGGAGAATATGTAATTTCAATTGCTTGTAGTTTTATTACAAAGAAATTCTTTCTTTTAAGAAACCTTATAACACCATCAGTTATGGAGCTATCATGTCTCGTTAGATTTAGGATGGTTTCCTATTCATGAAGTGGGTGTTTTAACTTAATGAATTAAACAACCTTATTCGACAATAACTATAGTGCTAGGGGAAAGAACGTTTAGACCATACTATGGTTTAGTATGACTAAGAATGGTTTAAGTAGTCTAGCACTTTCAACTTCCATCGTAGTTTGTGGTACAACTTCCACAAGTCTCCCATTATGTCAATATCAATACTTATCACTCCGGATCGTAGCGTAGTGATATGTATCCTTGTATTCTCACTTCTCACTGTGATTCCTGAATCTCAGTTTTATGATCTCAATTGAATACAACTTTCAATTAATCATATGAAGTCTTTAATGATAACTCACGTGCCCATTTAGTACATCATTTATCTATAATGATTGGCACAAGTTCTACTTGCTAGAACCTTGTCATGGTTATATTTATTGTAGAGGTTCATAGATCGTGTATCTAATCCATCTCATGCAATCAAGTTATGATTTTCATTCGATAATGAATTCACAAGTTAATAGATCATACATTTAATGAATTCATCAGTTATGAAGTCACCTCATGCAATCAAATCTTTGACTTGTTATAATCAAGACAACTTTATCATTAAACATTGAATATTTCTTGACAATAATACCAGTATTATAAATGCTTTCTATCATATCATGAATCAAGACGTAATCAAAGTATAAGCACACTTTTATTCATAAAGATGGAACAACTGACTTGTCTCATTACATGAATAACTTTGTCTCGCGGGATGCAAGACACACAACTAAGTGTTCATACTATAATGATTACATAAGATTTATCTAATACTAAAAGTATCTCCTATGATAGATGTCTCGGCGGAATCCATGCTGGCCATCAACTGACTTGATTTCCATCAATCCTTGATTTCACCTCTTCCCGTCCATGCAACGGCATGTCCTGTTTTCATAAAACAGAATAAGTATCAGATACTCATTTACTGCAAATGTTGTATAAGGGGACAAACATTTATAAAGTATATCAAATATATACCTTCTCCATCCACGACTTCTGCATCCTAAATAGGAGCAATGTCTGCGGCCAAGAGATCAGTCATGAAGTTCTAGAGACTCATATTAGCTCCACTTCCGACATAGCTATGAACATAATCACCAGAACTCGGAGGGAGTGAGTGCAATAACGTGTTTATTGCAAACTCTTCCGTGGTGCTTTCGTTCATTGTCCAATATTCATAGTCCTCCACCAGGGTCAGGTACATCTCATGCATCCTGTCCAAGTGATCACCAAGGCTTGTGCGTTCTTCCATCTTTATAGATAGAAACTTGCTTTCTAACTCAAATCTGGCAAATCTGAACTCACGTACGAACATTGTCTTTAGCGTGTCCATCATGTCATATGAGCCAGTGTCCTGAAACTGTATGCCCAAAACCTCTGACATGCTGAAGATCATGACATTCCTGACTACGGAGCTTTTCTGTTGGCGAGCATAATGATCAAGTATCCCTTGATCGCCAAAATGATCGTCCGGATGTTCTTCCACATGCACTTCTATTGTAAACAAGATGTTTGCTCTCTTGAGCGACGTCCTAAGGCGTAAGTACCAGTCAGCAAAGTTTGACCCATTTTCTCTAAGTCTTTCACCTTCCATGAAGAAAGATAGTTCACGTTGCTCTAGTGTATTCATTTTCTACAAACATAATTGCAAGGAACACAATTAAGACTAGTTCACAACAATGAGTTCATATAATCATATTATAAATGAGCTCGCACTAAAACAATTCATCCCTAGGAAGTTTTAGTGATTACATGATCCAGATTCACTGCCCGACCTCGAATATCACACGGCCGACGGGTCAGTTTCAAAGGTAGACAACAAATTGTGCGATCACATTATCTTATATGTACTGTGACTCATGCTCGATCTTTCGATCTCTAATATTCCGAGGCCATATCTGCATATGCTTGGCTCGCCAAATTAACCTCCATGTTATATGCTGCTCAGCAAGACCATATCTTCATATGAAAGGCTTGCCAAACCCAACCTCATGCGAACTCCATTGAATATGTAGGACAACTCCAGTATGTACGGAGCATCAAGCCATATGGGAGAACCTTCCAGGCGGTGCACACTTCGGTAGAATACTTGTGTTTGGCTTTGTTAAGGGATCATATTATCACATGCTACCGTCGTGTATCCTATACTAGCAAGTTTTAAGATGTCTGAGCTATGGCAACACTAAGTCTACAGTATCTCCATTTTAGTTTGTTTAATGATGACGATTACTACTTACTAGTAACACATAGCAAAGCTATCGCTACATCACAAACAAACGAATGATAGCCCCCACTTAGCAATACAAGGTTTAGACGGTCTAGTTGTATATTGCAAGTTTTACGTGGCTGCTAGGGATTTCGTAGTTAAACAGGTTTTAACCTACGAGTCAACCACAACGTCAACCATACGATTGTCTCTATTACACCCCGCACGGGGCCCTCCGTTGCAAATGCCACATCCGCTAAAGTAGAGACAGACACCCCCCAGCCACTTTATACGGTACAAGCCGTATGTCAAGCGTGGAACCAGTCTCGCGTAAGTGTACGCGTAAAGTCAGCCGGGGGCTGCTTCATCAAACAATGCCGCAGATGTGAAAAAGTACACGTGGGAGGGTAACAATCATACAATCAACGCCCACATCCCCGATGTGTTCTATTCGTACATTAATACTAAGCATAGACCTAGCTCATGATACCACTGTTGGGGTTCGCAGCAGATAACACAATTTTTTCTAAGGTTCCCATAACCCAAGATCTAGCTAGCCGTATTACCGTAACAGAAAGTAGTGCGGAAATAATATACCTCGGGGTGTAGTCCGTTGCGCAGGAAACGTTCCCGCAAACGTGGTTGATGTAGCCGATCAAGTTTCACAGCCCCCTGGCTGTGTTGAGCACCCGGATGGGTGTAGTGCCACACGTGTAGCACCTCGTAGTACTCGCACACATACGAGACTCGATGACGACCTCCGTTCTCCGATCCAGCGAAGGTGGCGGAAGCAGACCTCCGGAACCAGAGTTCCAGCAGCACGACGACGTGCGTATAGTGGAGACATCCCCAACCCAGTGCAGACTCCAAACAAGGGGAGTCCGCTCATAGTAGGGAGAAATAGGGAGAGAAAGATCTACAGAATTTATCTGTATTTTTCTGGAATTTTCTGTGTTGGAAAAAAGGGGCACCCTCCATATCTATATATAGGGAAAAACCGGGCGCGTATGCCTGCCAACTAGCAATGTGGTACTAAACTTAGTACCACATGTGCTAGTTGTGCACACGCCCACGCAAGGGCTGCCCATGGTCGCCGGCCACAAGGGGCTAGGCGCATGTGGCCGTGGTGGCCAATGGGCCCCATGGCCCATGGCGCCACTTGTCCCTTTTTTTCTTTTTCTTTTATTCTTTTTTTTTCTATCTTCTTTCTCAAAGAAAAAACAAAAACAAAAAAAGAATATTATTCATAAATTATTTAATTTATGTTTTAATATTTAATTCATTAATTAAATAATAAAACATATCTAAATAACTTTCCGAACAATTCGGAACCACGGAACTTTTCCGTCTCCCCTCCGAACCGATTTCGGAGTTCTCTCTTATTCTCCGGTAACTCCGATAGTTCCGAAAAGGTCTTCGATTTCATCGAGACCTTAAGTGTGTTACCCTACGGTCCGAGAACACTCCAGTCATGACCGAGATGAGGCTACGGTCGATGATCATCAGCGGGACCTGGATGCCCATAATGACCCCTGTGCATTCCGGATATCAACACCGATTGGACCTTACGTCGTATAGCATTCCCTTTGTCAGCGATACTGGATTGTTCCGAGATTCGATCAGTGACATCATATGTCTGGTTCAACCTCGTTCTGAACAAATCCTTATTCACTCGTTCCCGTGATATTGATCCCCGTGACCTAGTCACACGGTGCGCAGCTTTATGGATGGAATCTCACCGAGTGGGCTCCGAGTATCTATCCATTATATGGATTGACAAATCCCGCTCTTGTAACAATACTTCTCAACATATCTCCATGGAATACCCAAGATACAACCGTTATTACCCGCATATTTCAGCCAGGTGGTGGGATGTAGGTCAAAGCATCCGTGAAGATAGCAATTATGCACGTACTCACGATCAAAGGAACGGTCTACCATGTTCTGTAATTACAACACTGAACCTTCAAAAGATTTGATCATGCTGTATTGCTTACTTTGGGTAATGTTCATCACGTCGCTTAACCAGTGAGGTGACCTCATAGTCAAGAGACTTAATTGTCCATGATCGCGAAACCACGACCATCATGTTGACCATGAACTAGTTATTGATGTAGAGGCTAACTAGGAACTCTGGGGGTTTCTATACCACACCTGCATCATTGTTTCACTGACACAGTTCTAGCACGGTATGAAACTGGTTATGAACTTGCTTAGCTATATTGGAATAATCATATATTATTTGCCTCTAGAGAATATATCCAACAGGCAGTGGGCCAATAAAACCATGCTCGGAATGCTTTGGACACGAGCACTCGACTGCTCGCGTGGTGCCCTCAGGTACCCTCGTGGATTTCGAGCAGTAGGGCTTTGTCGTCTTCTTCGTCGATGCAATTTTGGAGTATCTGGGTGATACTGCGTTTGTATAACTGTCTGTTGATGTTGTGAATGCTTTGGATCGACGACTGATGCGCCGAGCTTCTGTGACGTCTTGTGGTAGCGTGCCTTCGATTAGGAATCGGAGGAACGGTTTCGTCCATGCTGGTCCTTCGAGTGCTGTTGGATCTGTAGATTCGACTGCTTGGTTGTTGTTTCCTTCGGATGGACTCGCTGATGCCACCTGTGCTGGCTCAGTGGTGTCGTCATCTACAGCTGCCTCGGGTGCTGCGGTTTTCACTTTCATGGATCTCTGGATGATGCTTTCGAGGAAGACGCTGGGTGGTACTGGTCCTCGAGTCGAGCCGATGTTTGCGAGTTCGTCGGCTTCTGTGTTGTTTGTTCTGGGAATATAATTGAGCTCACAACCGTCGAAACTTCCTTCGAGCTTGTTGTAGAGCTTCTGATAGGCCGCCATGTTGTCGGCTACTGCACCGCAGTCTTTCATCGTATGCTGGACGACGAGGTTGGAGTCTCCGTAGATTACGAGGCGAGTGGCACCGCATGTTTTGGCCATGCGCATGCCATGGAGTAGTGCCTCGTATTCGGCTTCGTTGTTGGAGGCGTGGCTGAAGTTGATCTAGAGGACGTATTTGAGCTTCGTTCCTTTGGGGGAGACCAGGACGACTCCTTCTCCGGCTCCTTGCTGTCTTTTGGACCCGTCGAAGAACATTGTCCATGAGTTCGACAGGTCCGGGGGGCCTGGTGTTTGGACCTCCGTCCACTCGACCAAAAAATCTGGGAGGACTTGGGCCTTGATTGTTGTTGGGTGCTTGAACTGCAGGTCCCGCGGGCTGAGCTGAATGTTCCACTCGGCGACTCGCCCAGTCGCTCCGGGGTTGTTGAGGATGTCCACGAGTGGTGCGCTTCTCACGATTGTGATAGGATGTTCGTCGAAGTATTTTGACACCTTTCTTGAGGTCATGATGATGGCCAGTAGTAGCTTCTGGTAGTGCGGGTACCGCTGCTGGGATTTTGTCAAGAGCATGCTGAGGTAGTAGATCGGCCTTTGTATGCTCTGGACCTTGCCTTCCTACCACACTGTTGCGTGCTTCCACATAGAGGTACAGCTTTTCTCATTCTTTGGGTACCGCCAAGATCGTTGGGGTCGAGAGTGTCTTCTTCAGGTCCGCGAATGCTTTGTGGGATTCTTCGGTCCACTCGAATTTCTCCCCTTTTCTGAGCAGCTGGTAGAATGGCAGTGTGCGCTCTCCCAATGTCGGGACCCGGAATATGCGTATGTAATTCCAGTCACAAATCAATCATATGGAGAGCCGAGAGTCATACCCACTTGTCTAAGCAGACAAGGCTAAGCACAGAACACTCTCGGAAAGCTTCATACGTGATGGGCATCCCATTCAGGCCGGATGATCAACTGAGATGGGTCCTCATCGCTCGCTCACAAGTCTAAATGATTATGGGTGGTGAAATCCCATACTTATAGACAAATCGCCTCAACCATATTATCGATTGAATTATAACACTTACATAAATAGACTCCAGCCCGATCACTTAGTCGGTGTAACGACCCGGTCCCAAAAGGAACCAAGTCTACGGTGCTTCTGTGCTATCCCTGGATCAGTATGCTAGCACACACAGTACTCGATGAAATACCATGAATCACATGTCAAAAAGTAACGTAAATACATGGTATTTATTACCTTATAGCCTTTGGGCTAGAATACACCGCGGAAATAAACAATACATAAGTGGAGTCCCATCAACACCAACGGCAAAGTTGAGTGTAGACATCGTAACCCTACATCGCATCACTTACTCGTCATATACAATCCTGCAACACCGAAGGTTACAAACCAAAATGGGTCAGTACTTTGAATGTACGGCAAGTTACTCCCAAAAATATATAACAGAACTATCTTCTACATGCAATTTTGGCTGGTGGAAAAGCTCTAAGAGTTTCAGTTTGGATAAAGCTGATTTTGTCCTACTCAAAGATTATCATAACAGTACTACAAAGCTCATAATATGATTGAATTGGTTTCTCCAAGTCAATCTATTCCCAAAGTTGATTAAACCCGATTGATTAATTAAATATGATGAGATCCGTCAACATTCCCACTTCTAGATGCTCAAAGTTGTCCATAACCGGGGACACGGCTAATCATGATCAGTTTGTACACTCTGCAGAGGTTTGTGCACTTTTCCCCACAAGACTCGACCACCTCCTTTTTAGTTTGTCACACTACATGTTGTATGAGAACCGGAAGGTCGAGACATGGTCTTTTAGAAGAGTTTCCCTCACTCTGGCGGTGCCCATCCCACCTACTCATAACTACGTTCGTAGCACCACCTAGTAAGAGTCACTACAACTAATCAACCAAGCCAGAGCCCATAATAGCTTGTGGCTGCACACGTAAGCTTCTAGTTATGAAAAATATGATTGATCCCTTTAAGCCTGGGTTCCGCAGTGATTACTGGCCATCTCCAGGTCACTCAGGCAAATCCACTGGTTCCTCCAGGGTGCCCCCAACCATTCCACCCAGGTGGTTCATTAAGATTATCTTGGTCCTGTTTACTACTTAGTCACTCATACCTCATAATGGATCACTTCCCAATCCACGTCTACTTAGCAAAGTAGTATAATTCTACACGGTGGCGACAATGATATAAGGTTCAGACCTACCTCAATGAACTACTGGGTGTAATAGCATAGCATAATATATAATCCTATCAATGCATAATATTTAAGTTGGACTACAATGCATATAAAAAATATAGGTAATAGTGGAGCATGATCAAAAGAGTAACTTGCCTGGATCCTGACGATGAAATATTCTACTCGTAGTCATCTCTCCATCTCGTTACAATATATCTAACGGTAAAAGAGAAACACTTCAACACACAACTCAATCCAAAGTGAAGATCCAAATAAGATACAATTACAACATAATTATTTAGTTATTACTATTAATAAACTAACTACTATGGCTGGATAGGTTGAGATAGGATCAAGTTGGATTGGATGGAAATATGATGGAAATCATATATCCGAGGATTGTAAAATCAATTGGATATGTTGGAGGTTGATTATAAAATCAATTGATGGAGAGTATGTCAAACTCAGTTGGTTTGTCCATATGAATATTTGAATAGGAAATCAATTCTTGGATTGGATTCAAAAATATCCGATAGAAATTGTGATGATCTTGTTGAGAAGATTGAATTTTTGTAGCCAAATTTATATAAAAAAGAGATATAACTAAAGGGAAGCTAAGACAAAGGTTTGAGGTCAAAATAGTGTATTTATATGATGGAAAGAATGTGACAATTGTCCAAACAGAAAGATTTGATTTTAAGGATCAAATTTGATGAAGAAAATATTCCAAATAAATTATAGAATAAGATGTATATCAAATATACTCAAATTATAAAAATAACTTTGAGTTAAATTTCGAATTATCGAAAGTGGAATATTACTGGAAAATAATAAACTACATTTTCCAAGGAATCCAGGGATATAAAATTTGTCGAAATCCGACTTACGGGCTAGAAGATATGAATTTTTGAAGTTTCTATATTTTTGCTAAAATGAATTACGGGATTAATAAAAAGGATGAAAAATGGCAAGTTCTGATAGGTCTGTACCCATTCGATTTTTACAAAATAAAATGATGAACAAAGAGGGGAGAAAGGCTCACCGGAGATCTCGCCGGAATTTTGGAAAAAGGTCGCGGGCGTCAATAAACAGCCGAACGGGATAGAGGATGATTTGTGCGACTCGATGGACAAGGTTATAGCTCCAGGTTCGCCCTCGGATAGCGAAGAAGTTACGTCGGAGTAGAAAAGAACGCATGAAGAGCACAATGACACGGACGGCGTGCTCCGGCCTTGCAATCGAGAGCAAAATGTGTGACAACGGTGCGCATCGGCAAGGGGAAGAAACTAGAGGAAGAAATATGGACTAGGTACCTTTCATGGCGACAAAAATCTTCACCGGAAGTGTGGATGCATCTTTACTCCGACGAGGAATTGCGCACGAAGGAGAGGGCTTTGGAGAGGGACTTTATGTGTGGGGATATGTGGTTCAAAGGTGTCCTAGGGGCGGTATTTATAGGGTCATGGGAGGTCCATAGAAGGAGAGTGAGTGAGGTTTTGGAATGGAGTTAATGGCATTCAAGGAGAAATAATGAACATTAAAAGCGAGGTTTTGGAAATAGATTTAATGGCATTCATGGAGAAATAATGGGCATTAAAAGCGAGGTTTTGGAAATGAATTTAATGGCATTCCTGGAGAAAATTATGGACAATTAAAAGCATTAAAACGCGTGTTTGTTTCCATGAATGGATTCCTCATGAACTTGTCCACAATTTTTGTGTAGGTTCTGAAGTGAATCGGTCAAAAGAGTAGATGGGAGGAAAAGAGGAAGAGCTTCAGTTGCCATGGCCATTTGCTTCTGTGTTCACGTACACATGAACGAACGAGAGGAAGAAGACAGCTCGCTCGGGCTATGGGCCTTAGTGCAAAATTTGTTCCAAGATAAAGAAAAAGGAAAGAGAGATAAAGGGAAAAAATTAGATAGGTGACCTCAGTCCAATTGACTTAGGAATCCTATTTTGGGTTAAACACTCTCAAATAAAATTGTATAGGCCAAATAAAACATAAAGAGCATAGGAAAACTATATTTCCCTCTCAGAATAAATTTTAGAAATATATTTTTATGAAAAAAACTCATTAACGACATTATTAAAATTTTCCAATACTGTTTTTGGAGAAGTCATATTATCTCCTCTCATTTTATTTATTAAATTATTGGAAATATTTAAATATCTTTTAAACGTCAATATCCAATAAACTCCAAAATAAGAATTCGAAAATGAGTATGGGACCACAATAAGTTTAAGAAAGTCATTTTATTCTCACTCGAAAATATTTAATTGTGGTTCGTACCAATTTTCAAAAGGACAAAAGAAAGAAAATCATTCTTTGAAATTTTGAATAAAGTTCAGAACCAAAATTTTCATTATTGGATAAATGATTATCCAATTTTATTAAATGGTTTGTAAAGGTTTAAACAAAAACTCAAGGGAAAAGTTTTTCATTTACCCCAAAATCAAAACAATTCAATTAATATTATATTATTTATTAACATTCCAAAATTTGGAAAATTTTGGGATGTTACAAACTACCACCCTTAAAAGAAATCTCGTCCTCGAGATTTGCAAAGGCTAGAAAGAAATGAGTTAGGCTCGAGGATTTTTGGGTTACTTCCCCATGGTATTGGCATAACATTATGAGGCTTGTAGTTTATTTCCACTTCTCGTGTGAGGGTTGTCTTCCACCGATACAATTCCATATGCTTCCGTTACTTAAATCATATCCTGGGCACACAGCTTTAGACACCAGTGCTGAAGCTCAACCAAGGTGTGGTTCGTATCATTTATCCACCAGGGTGTTAGGAAACTACCACCCTTAGAAGAAAGCTTATGGGGTCTTCAAAATCCTTCATTCCATGATGGTTCTTCATCAAGCTTCTATAGATAAGAATCTGCATCTCCCCAAGGAACAAGTCTTGCAAAAAAAATACATAGGTTCCAAAACTACCTATCAAGACGCTCATGGTGGTCAAAATAACTTCCAAATGAAGCTTCTTGAAAATCTTCATGTTTCTTACTCACCGTACAACCTACGTTAGGCACGATGCCTATCTACAAGGGTAATGCGTCTTACCATTCTATGGTTTAGGCTTGTCGCATCGACACTCTACTACATTTTTTTGTCTCTCTAATTTACCAATCTAACATACCAAAGTATATAATAAGAGTCTTCGGTATGGGGGCCAATCCATCCCGTACTCAAATCATTACTTCATATGTAGATAGATGAATCACGTATTCTAACACTAAGTCTTTCTCACTCCTCTTAAAGAGGTCTTCACCTGCAAAACTAATAAACATTTTTGGGTGGCGATGATCCTACATTGTTTGTGCTCAAAACTTGCATCCATATAATAGGGAACTTCCGTCCTCAACAATTGTGTTCTCCTTGCAAATGGGAGATTCTTGTCCATTATATATTTTGAATCCACTCTTCTACTTTGACTGGGTCACTGGTCTCATCAAAATATTAATGTCCATCTATGGGTTTCAAGGTTGGTCAGAGATGAGATATAATTTTAGACAGAAGAGGAGATGGATACCTACACAACAATTATCAAACAACTAACATACATAATAGACTCGTTTACTACGTTTTCGTCAGGAAGTCTTCATTCTCTTCGGTTCTTGAAAGTCTTTGATACAAGGAGTTTCGTCGATGTGATAGTCTTCTGATACATCATCCGTTGCTCAAAACTCTGAAGGTTCAATTAATAATAAATCCTACGAAATACGTATCCCAAAAATACAAATTTAAATTTAACAGTTCAAATGACACCAATCATTAAATCAATAGCGAGAACTCCGAGAAAACTCCAAATATCACTCATAAAGTCAATCAAAAACAATTCCTATGGTACCTTCCTCCACATGAGCTCGCATGGTCGGCCACTCTACTCGCACTCTTTCGTTCATTTCACAACTCTCATGGTGGGCTTGGATACTATTGGTATTGTGTAATATATTGCTTAACTTCTTCACAAGCATCTTAGTCTTGGATGTACCCGGGTCTTCTATGGGTCTTGAATAATCTTGGGATCTTTAGAGTCTTCAAATTCTTCGAGTCTTCCATACTTCCATACTTCTAATTCACGTTGAAAACATCTATTCTCTGAAATGGTATTGAGTTGTCCAATATCGTGTCCTTCCCGAAGAGACGTAACATAATCCTTCTCAGTGGTCAAAGTGGCATGGGTATAGTCTAACTTGTTAGGGATAAGAGGGAGTGTTTGGTAACACTTAGAAAAGATGAGTAGTAATGGATTTTAAAAAAAAAATTTAGAGAGTATACTTCTAATGGCATTCCAGTTTCTAGGGCCACGACCTACAGTCAACATGTGCTCTGATACCATCTTGTAACGACCCGGTCCCAAAAGGAACCAAGTCTACTGTGCTTCTGTGCTATCCCTGGATCAGTATGCTAGCACACACAATACTCGATGAAATACCATGAATCACATGTCAAAAAGTAACGTAAATACATGGTATTTATTACCTTATAGCCTTTGGGCTAGAATACACCGCGGAAATAAACAATACATAAGTGGAGTCCCATCAACACCAACGGCAAAGTTGAGTGTAGACATCGTAACCCTACATCGCATCACTTACTCGTCATATACAATCCTGCAACACCGAAGGTTACATCCCAAAATGGGTCAGTACTTTGAATGTACGGCAAGTTACTCCCAAAAATATATAACAGACCTATCTTCTACATGCAATTTTGGCTGGTGGAAAAGCTCTAAGAGTTTCAGTTTGCATAAAGCTGATTTTGTCCTACTCAAAGATTATCATAACAGTACTACAAAGCTCATAATATGATTGAATTGGTTTCTCCAAGTCAATCTATTCCCAAAGTTGATTAAACCCGATTGATTAATTAAATATGATGAGATCCGTCAACATTCCCACTTCTAGATGCTCAAAGTTGTCCGTAACCGGGGACACGGCTAATCATGATCAGTTTGTACACTCTGCAGACGTTTGTGCACTTTTCCCCACAAGACTCGACCACCTCCTTTTTAGTTCGTCACACTACATGTTGTATGAGAACCGGAAGGTCGAGACATGGTCTTTTAGAAGAGTTTCCCTCACTCTGGCGGTGCCCATCCCACCTACTCATAACTACGTTCATAGCACCACCTAGTAAGAGTCACTACAACTAATCAACCAAGCCAGAGCCCATAATAGCTTGTGGCTGCACACGTAAGCTTCTAGTTATGAAAAATATGATTGATCCCTTTAAGCCTGGGTGGCATTCCGCAGTGATTACTGGCCATCTCCAGGTCACTCAGGCAAATCCACTGGTTCCTCCAGGGTGCCCCCAACCATTCCACCCAGGTGGTTCATTAAGATTATCTTGGTCCTGTTTACTACTTAGTCACTCATACCTCATAATGGATCACTTCCCAATCCACGTCTACTTAGCAAAGCAGTATAATTCTACACGGTGGCGACAATGATATAAGGTTCAGACCTACCTCAATGAACTACTGGGTGTAATAGCATAGCATAATATATAATCCTATCAATGCATAATATTTAAGTTGGACTACAATGCATATAAAACATATAGGTAATAGTGGAGCATGATCAAAAGAGTAACTTGCCTGGATCCTGACGATGAAATATTCTACTCGTAGTCATCTCTCCATCTCGTTACAATATATCTAACGGTAAAAGAGAAACACTTCAACACACAACTCAATCCAAAGTGAAGATCCAAATAAGATACAATTACAACATAAATATTTAGTTATTACTATTAATAAACTAACTACTATGGCATGGATATGTTGAGATAGGATCAAGTTGGATTGGATGGAAATATGATGGAAATCATATATCCGAGGATTGTAAAATCAATTGGATATGTTGGAGGTTGATTATAAAATCAATTGATGGAGAGTATGTCAAACTCAGTTGGTTTGTCCATATGAATATTTGAATAGGAAATCAATTCTTGGATTGGATTCAAAAATATCCGATAGAAATCGTGATGATCTTGTTGAGAAGATTGAATTTTTGTAGCCAAATTTATATAAGAAAGAGATATAACTAAAGGGAAGCTAAGACAAAGGTTTGAGGTCAAAATAGTGTATTTATATGATGGAAAGAATGTGACAATTGTCCAAACAGAAAGATTTGATTTTAAGGATCAAATTTGATGAAGAAAATATTCCAAATAAATTATAGAATAAGATGTATATCAAATATACTCAAATTATAAAAATAAATTTGAGTTAAATTTCGAATTATCGAAAGTGGAATATTACTGGAAAATAATAAACTAAATTTTCCAAGGAATCCGGGGATATAAAATTTGTCGAAATCCGACTTACGGGCTAGAAGATATGAATTTTTGAAGTTTATATATTTTTGCTAAAATGAATTACGGGATTAATAAAAAGAATGAAAAATGGCAAGTTCTGATAGGTCTGTACCCATTCGATTTTTACAAAATAAAATGATGAACAAAGAGGGGAGAAAGGCTCACCGGAGATCTCGCCGGAATTTTGGAAAAAGGTCGCGGGCGTCAATAAACAGCCGAACGGGATAGAGGATGATTTGTGCGACTCGATGGACAAGGTTATAGCTCCAGGTTCGCCCTCAGATAGCGAAGAAGTTACGTCGGAGTAGAAAAGAACGCATGAAGAGCACAATGACACGGACGGCGTGCTCCGGCCTTGCAATCGAGAGGAAAAATGTGTGACAACGGTGCGCATCGGCAAGGGGAAGAAACTAGAGGAAGAAATATGGACTAGGTACCTTTCATGGCGACAAAAATATTCACCGGAAGTGTGGATGCATCTTTACTCCGACGAGGAATTGCGCACGAAGGAGAGGGCTTTGGAGAGGGACTTTATGTGTGGGGATATGTGGTTCAAAGGTGTCCTAGGGGCGGTATTTATAGGGTCATGGGAGATCCATAGAAGGAGAGTGAGTGAGGTTTTGGAATGGAGTTAATGGCATTCATGGAGAAATAATGAACATTAAAAGCGAGGTTTTGGAAATAGATTTAATGGCATTCATGGAGAAATAATGGGCATTAAAAGCGAGGTTTTGGAAATGAATTTAATGGCATTCAATTAAAAGCATTAAAACGCGTATTTGTTTCCATGAATGGATTCCTCATGAATGGATTCCTCATGAACAATTAAAAGCATTAAAACGCGTATTTGTTTCCATGAATGGATTCCTCATGAACTTGTCCACAATTTTTGTGTAGGTTCTGAAGTGAACCGGTCAAAAGAGTAGATGGGAGGAAAAGAGGAAGAGCTTCAGTTGCCATGGCCATTTGCTTCTGTGTTCACGTACACATGAACGAACGAGAGGAAGAAGACAGCTCGCTCGGGCTATGGGCCTTAGTGCAAAATTTGTCCCAAGATAAAGAAAAAGGAAAGAGAGATAGAGGGAAAAAATTAGATAGGTGAACTCAGTCCAATTGACTTAGGAATCCTATTTTGGGTTAAACACTCTCAAATAAAATTGTATAGGCCAAATAAAACATAAAGAGCCTAGGAAAACTATATTTCCCTCTCAGAATAAATTTTAGAAATATATTTTTATGAAAAAAACTCATTAACGACATTATTAAAATTTTCCAATACTGTTTTTGGAGAAGTCATATTATCTCCTCTCATTTTATTTATTAAATTATTGGAAATATTTAAATATCTTTTAAACGTCAATATCCAATAAACTCCAAAATAAGAATTCGAGAATGAGTATGGGACCACAATAAATTTAAGAAAGTCATTTTATTCTCACTCGAAAATATTTAATTGTGGTTCGTACCAAATTTCAAAAGGACAAAAGAAAGAAAATCATTCTTTGAAATTTTGAATAAAGTTCCGAACCAAAATTTTCATTATTGGATAAATGATTATCCAATTTTATTAAATGGTTTGTAAAGGTTTAAACAAAAACTCAAGGGAAAAGTTTTTCATTTACCCCAAAATCAAAACAATTCAATTAATATTGTATTATTTATTAACATTCCAAAATTTGGAAAATTTTGGGATGTTACAGTCGGGGTCTCGGGTGGGCTCAATCATACAACAAAGTGTGCCACGTGACAGTCACGAGCAATCGCATCGCGATGCCCCAAGCTGCGCACATCTAAGGGCCACTTGGTGTATAAAAGACCGTCGGCAAGAACACAACTAAGTTATCAAAAACCCATACTAAGACATGCATGTTATAATCATACACGCAGCACACATGTCTAGAATGAACAGAAGGTATCATCACATAACTCTACAAAGTACTTCTTTATTGACTTACACATAGAGCATACAAAGATCACATGTCTGTGATAACCATTACATCATACAACGGAAGAAAATTAGGTCTGAGTACAGACAAGTTTAACAAAGGGCTTAGAGAAGCCTTGTAAACATACATGCCCTTCCACGAGGGACCAGACTACTGTCTGGAACTATACTACAAAGGTCAACGTCGAGCTTCATGAAGGTGAGTACATCGGGGTCCGGGTTCTCATCTAAAACATAGAATAAGCAAACGTGAGTACAAAGTCGCACTCAACAAGACTTACATCAGAACTATAGTACTCATGCTCAAGTTTCAAGGTAAAAGGAGGTGGGGTTTCAACATGCAGAAGTGCCAGCTTTGACTTGGCTAGTCCTGAACTATGAGTACCAGACTTGAGGTAAGAAGCGGACACGAGTCCACTACCAAGTCTCCAACTAATACACCACTATAGATACTTCCTCGACTTCCCCACGAGGAAGCACACCATAGCACTCACACTTATCTTGCGAGTTTTAGAGTATCCATTCAAGTTGTCTATGATCAAGTAAAGGTCTCCAAGTAGTCCATAACCGCGGACACGGCTATTCGAATAGTTTATTAACCCCGCAGGGGTGTACATCTTCACACGCGTGTCATCACTTATCACATCATTCTTGTCACCCTTCAAGAGGGTGTCGGACGTGGATGAAACCAAGGCACTACCCTCACATCACCTTCTCTAATCCAGGAGTCGACTACCTGAGTTTGTCACCGCTCGAGAGTCCGACCGGTTCTACGAAATGGACTCAGATAATTCAAGGGGCCGAGACGCCACCTTTGACAGATGGTTTCACTGCCTCACAGGTCCACCCACATATCTATGCATAAGCCAAATGGAAAGCCCGAATCTAGTGTGACTCCTGGACCGGATCGGGTACGTAAAGAGGCCAAACGGGGTTCCCATAAACCCTACATGTGGTCATACTCTTTGTCTTGGATCACAAAACAGGAACTCGGGGCCTAGGGTAGTGTTCAACGAGACAACCCACTGTGTACTCCTACACAGCCTCTCATCGTTCACCTTTTCTTAGGGTGGATTCACCAACACGTTATCATTAGCACCGTTATGAATATCCATCCCGACTCACAAATAATGTAACCTCATTGTATCACTAAGAAGCAATAAGAAGTAACAGTTGCAGGGGCCACATGCTTATCATTCAACTCCTATATCTGCTAGGATTGTGGTTTGCTTAATACGGTGACAAAATGATAGGTCATGCATCGGAATGGGTTCAACTATGCGAAAGAACGTGTCTCGGTGATCTCCTAAACATGCATAAGCGAGACTGAGATGAAAGTAAGATTTTATAGACATGATCAATGGGGTTTGCTTGCCTTGCTGACGATACATGGGTCTTAACGGTGGTCTTCTTCTTCGGGGGTGATCACCGTCTCGGAATGTCTGTCACCGGAGCAATCATCAACAAAAGGGGGGGGGGACAACATTGAATTTAAATGCACAAGCACATGACCATGTTGTCCATGATGTGAATGCTACTGATTTGTGGCACATTTGAGTTAAATGAAGTTTATTGCATTTGAAATGCAAATTCAAACTCCATATGTTGTTCAAATTAGCCAAGTTGCATTTGCTATTGTTTGTTCTTTGTAAACCATCTTGACATGTGTATGATATGCCTCTGATGTTCAAGTGAAATGGTTTGCATTGCAATGGTTCAAATTGGAATAACATTTGAATTAAATTTGAATTAATTCCAATTATACCAAATAGCAAAAGCTACTGGTCCCAATTTAATATCAAATCAAACATGGTTGAAAGTTCATTATTTGGATAGAGAATTTTCTGCTGATCATTTTTCATATATTATTTGTCCAATTTGGAGTTCATATGAATTTTCTATGAATTTTAGAAGTTTATACAAATTTCTGTAATTCTTGGAATTCTTTTTAATTCTTTATTCCAATTATGGCGTCAACATGACGCAGGGGTGATGTCACAGGGGCTCTTGCCAGTGGGCCAGCCCTTTCAGTGGGAGAGGGGCTTAAGCCCTCTCTGTTTAATTAAGTTGGGGGGTTATAGGTGGTCTGGGGCCCACCTTTCATAGGATGTTTACGGTGGGGGTTAATTAGATTGGGGATTAGAGGGGTTAATGGCCTAGCTGGACGGTGGCTCAACGCCGGCGCCTCTGGCCACGGCGGAGGCACACCGGAACTTCACGGGGGCGGAGGAGGAGGATACCAGCGGGTAGCCCACGGCCTCCCGCAGCTGATGGTGCACGTGGGGCACCAAGGGGGGGCCCGTGGCCACGCCGGCGAGCAGGCCCGCGGCGGCGAGCCCACGGCCATGGCGGGGAATGGTGATTTCGAGCACGGGGAGGAGAACCAGATGGGGTGTTTTGAAGAGGACCTCACCGGGAAGACGAAGGTGAGCTCGGGGAGGTCTGGAAGGCACTGGCGGCGACGAATTTCTGGCGAGGAGCACGACGGCTGTGGCGGAGGAGGTCGATGCGGGCGGCAACTAGGAGGCGTCTTGGCTCAAATTGGCGGCGCGGCTTGACGAAGACGACGTCGGGTATGCGTCTGGAAACGGAGGCACGTCAGATGGAGCTCGCTGGCCGCGTGGAATCTTGACGGCGGCGACGGCGTCTCTTGGGACCTCGCGGAAACTCGCCGGGGATGAAGGGGAAGAGGTCCAGGGGAGGGGGGGAAGTGGCGGGGCCTATGGGCGTTGCGTGGCGAAAGGAGAAGCCTCGGGGTGTTCTAGGCGAGCCTCGGTGGCGTCCACGGTGCTCGGCTCGCCACCGAGCTGCTTGGAGGCGAGTGGAGGAAGAAGACAACTCGCCTGGGTGGGCTGGGCTGGCCAACAGAAAGTGGGCCTTCGCCTAGGCGTAAGGTAAGACTTTCTTCTCTTTTTGTTTTTATTCTTTATGTTCTTTTGTTTTCCCTTTAAAAATAAATACTAGGGCATTTTATAAAAACTCCCAAGCAATTTTATAAAATCTAGGTGACTTAGTATTAGTCAACCCCAAGTTTTGGGAGTTTTTGAAATTCAAATTATTAGAATTCCAATTCAAATAGTCAATTGATTTAATTTCCAAGCTACTATTTGGATTTTTGAAAAATCTAGAGCATGGGATTAATCCCAAATCACTTTTAAAATGATCACACTAATTTTTAGGATTTTTCAACATATCCAAAAGGATTTTGGAAAAAGATTTATTTCTGGCCTTTTATATTAATTCTTTAGGGCTTTTCTTTTCCCCATTTTTGAATTTCCTTTTGAATTTTTCACATGATGCAAAGGGTCAAGCAAGCCCTAGCACTTACCCTAGTTGAGGTTCTGACAACTCGCCCCCACTCAACAGAATCTCGTCCCGAGATTCAGAAGTCGTCGGGAGGAAGGTGGGGTACTTGGCACAGAGGCGGTCTTCTCTTTCCCAGGTTGCTTCTTTCTCGGAGTGATGTGACCATTTCACTTTGAGGAACTTGATCTTCTGAAGACGAGTAACACGCTCTGCAGAATCAAGAATACGAACAGGGTACTCTCGATAAGAAAGGTCATCTTGGAGATCAAGCGTTTCATGGTCGACTTCGCGGATGGGGTTCTTGAAGCAACACCTGAGTTGTGACACATGGAGTACATCATGTACCTGGGAAAGGTGCGGGGGTAATTCAAGTTGGTAGGCAACTTCTCTATGTTTAGCGAGAATGCGGAAAGGTCCAATGTATCGTTGGGTTCCCTTCAGAGGAGTAACCCGAAGGTAAGCCTTCTCATCAATATTGTAGCTCTCTTCCCTATGATGATGATCATAGTAGCTTTTCTGACGAGACTGAGCGGATTTCATTTGATCACGAACAATGCGAACTTGATCTTCTGCTTCCTTGATCATATCCGGTCCAAAGAATTGTCTTTCACCGGTTTCTGACCAGTTTAGGGGTGTTCGACATCTTCGTCCATAGAGGAGTTCAAAAGGAGCCATGTTTAGACTAGATTCGGAACTATTGTTATAAGAAAATTCAGAAAATGGAAGAGATTTCTCCCAATTCTTTCCGAAAGATATAACATAAGCTCTGAACATGTCTTCGAGAATTTGGTTAACCCTTTCAACTTGACCGCTAGATTGAGGGTGGAAAGTTGTACTAAAGGAGAGATGAGTTCCCATAGCATTTTGAAAACTTTCCCAGAATCTAGAGGTGAAAGTCTACCACGATCAGAATTGATTTCCAAAGGAACACCGTGAAGAGAAACAATTCTAGAGACATAAAAGTCTGCCAACTGACTAGAAGTTATAGACTCGCGAACAGAAAGGAAGTGAGCAACTTTTGAGAGTCGGTCAATGACCACGAAGATGGCATCATTTCCTTTTTGGGGTTTTGGAAAGCCGGTGATGAAGTCCATACCGACCTTGTCCCATTTCCACTCGGGAATAGACAATGGTTGAAGAGTACCAGCAGCTCTTTGGTGTTCTGCCTTAATGCAACGACAAACATCACATTCGGCAACAAATTGTGCAATGTCTCTCTTCATCCGGGTCCACCAAATTCTCTGGCGTAGATCTCGGTACATTTTTGTGCTACCGGGATGAATGGAGAGGGGAGTGTCATGAGCTTCCTTAAGGATCAGCTGCCTTAGGTCTTGATTCTCAGGGACTACTAAACGATTTTCAAAGAATATCATTCCTTGATCATTTGTAGAGAAACATTTAGCATCTCCGCTAGCAATGTTCTCCTTGATCTCTCGAATACCACTATCTTGTTTCTGGGCGGCTATGATTTTATCCCCAAGGGTTGGTTTCGCCACCAGGGTAGAAAGAAATCCATCAGGAACTATCTCAAGATTGAGCTTGCAAAATTCCTCATGAAGAAGTTGTTGATACTGTTGTATCATGAGGTTGTTACAATACGACTTACGACTTAGTGCATCAGCCATGACATTGGCCTTGCCTGGGGTGTAAGAAATTCCTAAGTCATAATCTTTTATCAACTCTATCCAGCGTCTTTGCCTGAGATTAAGATCTGGCTGGGTGAATATGTATTTGAGGCTTTGGTGATCAGAATAGATCTCGCAACGATTACCAAGGAGGTAATGTCGCCAAGTCTTCAGGGCATGAACTATGACAGCGTGTTCAAGATCATGGGTAGGATAGTTCTCTTCATGTGGACGCAACTGGTGTGAAGCGTATGCTACCACATGTCGATCTTGCATAAGTATGCATCCTAACCCTTGCCGTGAAGCATCACAATAGATCTCGAAATCCTTTTTGGTGTCTGGAGGTGCAAGTACGGGTGCATAAGTCAATCTTCTTTTTAGCTCTTGAAAGCTTTCCTCGCACTTGGGGGTCCATTGGAATTTCTTTTCTTTCTTGAGGAGTTCAGTTAGAGGCTTTGCAACTTTGGAGAAGTTCTCTACGAAGCGGCGACAATAGCTTGCAAAGCTAAGAAAACTCCTAACTTTCTTAACCGATTCAGGTGGACTCCAGTCAAGGACGACCTGAACTCTCTCGGAATTGATAGCAATGCCTTTCACAGAAATCACGTGGCCTAAGTAGGTCACTTCTGGTAGCCAAAATTCACACTTAGAGAACTTGGCATAAAGGCGATGCTCTCGAAGTTTCATCAATACCATCCTAAGATGTTCTGCGTGCTCTTCTTCGTTCTTCGAGTAGATGAGAATGTCATCAAGATAAAACACAACAAATTTATCTAGGTACTCCATGAAGATCGAATTCATTAAGCGCGAGAATGTGGCGGGGGCATTGGTTAAACCGAAGGACATGACGGTGTACTCGTAAAGACCATATCGAGTAGTGAAATCCGTCTTGGGAATGTCCTCATTTCGGATTTTGATTTGATGATAGCCTAATCTCAAATCCATCTTGGAGAAGACCGAGGATCCAGCAAGTTGATCATAAAGATCTTTGATCCTGGGAAGTGGGTACTTGTTCTTTATCATCGCTAGATTTAGCGGACGATAGTCTACGCACATCCTTTTTGTTCCATCTTTCTTCGTTACGAACAGAACGGGGCAACTCCATGGCCATGAGCTAGGGAGGATGAAGCCTTTTTCCAACGAAGCATCAAGTTGGGTTTTTAGCTCAGCTAACTCATGTGGGGCCATTTTTTATGGGCGTCTGGAAATTGGTGCAGTTCCTGGCATAAGATCCACTATGAACTCTACACATCTGTCGGGTGGCTATGTTGAAGGAGTTGGATCTCTGGATAGCTTCCTAGAGTATGACCAAGGTTTACTAGGGCTACAACAAATATGTCAGAGTAGCAAAGTACTCCAACACGATGGTTAGTGTGGTTCTTCTTGCATGAAGACATCTAAAGTGGGAGGAAGATCTGCAAATGAACCACTATAGGTTTCTAGAACAAAACCTACAACAAACTCTAGAGAACAGTCGGGCATGGCACCTAATGATTCTTCTAGAAAGACAACCAAAATGGAGAGAAGGATTTTGCAAATGCACCAGATTATGAAGAAACCTGGAATGACTCGGACAGCATAACGGCTGTAATTGCAAGATAAATGGAAATCATCACAACATTTCAACATCACTTACATAATAAGTTCAAAACATGAAGCACAATGACTCTAGACAACCGAACAAAACTTTCCTACGGCTAGAAGGAAGCAATCAACAAGATGTTCTAGTAAGACATAGATGAGCCTAGTCCTATCTTCCCGTAGAAAAGATGAGGGTGACTCAGAACTCAGAACAATGAGGGTAAGGAGAAAAAGAAGCCTTACGTTGTTCCCTTATACCCAAAGTAACTATATAACTATAGAATGCTAGACTCGACTTCGACCAAGGGTTTAACAATCCTACAGACAGTCCTGCTCTGATACCAAGTCTGTCGGGACCCGAAATATGCGTATGTAATTCCAGTCACAACTCAATCATATGGAGAGCCTGTTGGAATTATGCCCTAGAGGCAATAATAAATTGTATTATTATATTTCCAGGTTCATTATTAATGTTTATATGTCTGTGCTATAACTGCAATGGCTTATGCGGAGGTTTGCCAAGTAGCATGTTAACTGCCTCCGGAGGAAAATCCATATGCAGGTGTGGAGTATAAACACCAAGTGTTCTTAGTCTGCCTATAGGACTAACCCGTGTGTTATGGATGACATGTTTTCCTGTTCATAGGGCATTGTAAATGACGGTAACACTTGGGAGCACATTGTTGCCAGAACAAGGGTGCTGAACCGACACAATTGTATGATTTACTTTGAGATCACATCGTTTTCATGTTATAAGTAAAATCATCTAAAGTTAATATGCATGGGTCCTTCATGACCATAAGAATGTTTCGTAACTTCATACCGGAGGGTGGGTTTTGACACTGTCCCAACACCACCCGTAACAGGCGTGGCAATAACGGCTTTGATCACTCACACCCGAAAGTGTGTCAAGGAACTTAACGATTCGAGTTGGGAATTTGCACCTCTAACGATGGAGAGATACTTCTGTGGGCCCTCTCGGTATTACGGCATCCAACATCGTCTGGCCAGACACTTTGAATTGATCACAAGGGATACCGGAATACTAAACGAGAAAACTGGAACAAAACAGGAAGGAGGATGACATGGTATAATGGTTAATGGTTAATCATGCGGATACCTAATAGATTTCACCTCAGGTTTTGTATAGTATAGTGAAGCAAATAGTAGTGTCATGTTAAGGTTGTGGTTCACTCGAATTTATATTCGTGTAGGTATGAGAACCGTTATGGGTGTCCATGGCTCCGCTATCGGTTATTGTTCCGCGGGAAAGTCAGTTTCTGGTTCATGTCCGTATCCTACCGAACCTATGGGGTCACACACTTAAAGGTAGATGATATGTAGAGTATTAGAGTGATAGGAGCATGTATTTATCACACCGCGAAAGTCTCGGAGTGATCGGGTTATAATCGATGAGAAAACCGGATCTGTTTCGGGGACCCGGTAAAGTACCGGGAAGAGTTTTAAGAAAACCGGGTAAAACCGGAGGGCCGGAAAAGTTCCGAATTGGTCTAGATATATTTAATATTCATTTATTATGTATTTCAAAAATGTTTTGGAATTAATTTAATGAATTTAAAATCAATGGGCTCCCTCTCACTTGTAAGGCCCAAGTGGTGAGGGAGCACTTGGGCCAAAGGAGCCCAAGAGGGGAGGGCGCCTTGGGGGAGCTTCCAGGAAGCTTCCCCCCTCCCCCTTGGTGCATCCCTAAGGGAGGGGAAACCCTTGGGCGCCACCCCTAGGGCTGCCCCATCCTCCAAGATGGCTCCCCTCCCCCTCCACCTATAAATAGAGGAGGTGGGGGCACCCCTTAACACACAATTCAGATTGCTCTCCACTGAAGGGCTGCCCCCTCTCTCTCTCCATCTCATTAGATCCAATCTCCACCCTCTCGAAGGGCTGCTCCTCCCTCCTGTCTACTCCGGTGGCGCCGAGCTCTCGACGGCGGAGCCCTGCCGGATCATCTACACTGTACGTGTGGATCAACCGTAGAGAGATCGTACGTTCGATCTTCGTTCGAGGGACTCCACTGTGATTAGATCTGTTCGTGGGAGTGTTCATCTTCACGCTTCTCCGACTATCCATCAACATCTTCCGCTACGAGAGAAGTGCATCCGTTTAATGGTTGCAATAAGGTAACAAGATCGATAACCTTGTCTGCATCTTCCTAGATCCGTTCTTGGGTTTGGTTTTCGTAATGCCAGAAATTTTTTGTTTTCTACTCCGAATCCTAACAGTGGTATCAGAGCTAGTCTAGTGCTAGATGCAGGTTCGATCTAGAGTTCATAAGTGATGAACGGGCATTGCACAAAATTTTCATTGTGCGCGGTTTTTTGATAATAGATCTAAACTGAATCTTCTAGTTGCTTCACCTCTAATTGCACAAGTTGATCCCTCCTGCATTTCTTGATTTTGTTACAAACATCTTGCCCCTCGGGGTCCTTCTATGCTGCTCCTGAGTATGCTAGTCGCGCGAAGATGATTTGGGTCTTGCTTTTGGTGTGGAGAAATTTTGTAACAAAAGGGGCGTGTTAGATTGTTGATCTAGCACGGGGATCACGCGTATTGACGATTGTTCAGTATGGGTCATGAGATTAAATTGTAGTCTCATGGTTCATACACCCCGAGTGTTAATCTAGCAACTTAAAGATTATGCTTTATGTGGTTACGTAGCTAGCAAAACGTTTTGCCTTGCAAACCCTAGCAGCCACGTAAAGGATGCAAAGAACGAGTAGAAGATTGTCTAACTTGTTTTTGCAGGAACATGTGATGCGGTATAGTCTTCGTCATGATAAAAGTTGTATGAGATGATTATACTTTGTACATGTTAAATTTTCATGACTTGCATGTCATGGTACGACATGATGGCTGGAGCCATATGATTGTCATTTATTCGGCCTACGTGCAAAACTTCATGTAATTTTATTTTAGTAGAATAGATGCTAGCAATAGTTGTAGTATCTACATGAAGATGATGATCGTACGTCATGGTGCTTGACGACATGTCGTGCGTGGAGGTGATGCTCTCCGCCAAAAGAAGATGAAGAAAGAAAAGCATGGTGCTTGGAGCTTCTTGAAGAAAAGGGCTATACCATATCACATACATTAAACTGCATGTGTGTTAATCCTTTTCATTGCCTATTTTGATTGCGCACTAGTCGTAATTTTAATAGGATGATCTCTCTTAAAATATCAAGAAGTTCGTGCTCTCCCAACCGTGCAACCTCCTGTAATAAACACCACCCGAGGTACGTCGTGTAACACGAGTACCAACGGAAAGGTAACAAAGAGGCGGGTGGATTGAGTTGTCTCCACAGCAATAGCGCTTGGTTGTCTTGACGTTCTAGCTTATCCGATATGAGCTCGGAGCACAAGTGTCGAAAGACTAATACAAGAGTCATAAGTTGGTTATGATTGGTTTAGTTAGACCTACCGGGTTGATCTCCTCCATGGCTGAGTGTTACACCGGTGGCAGGTGTATTGATCCGGATCTTGATTACCCTAAGATCAATTTTGAGAGATATTGGTTTTAGTGGGAGCATTAGATTAAACTTGTTAAGATTAATGCAATTAATTTTGAACCATGTCTAAATCAATCTATTTATATCGTTGTAGATAGATGGCCCGCAACAACAATGCTTTTAGCTTAGGACCGATGCTTGAAAAAGAGAAGCTTGCAGCAAATGGGGGCAACTATGCGAACTGGTTCCGTAATCTTGGGTTTGTCCTCAAAGTTGCTAAGAAGGACTATGTTCTTAAAGAAGCTTTCCCAGCCGCTCCCGCTGAGGATGCATCGCAGGACGATAAGAACGTCTATGCGACTAAAGTAGATGACCACACCGCAGTACAATGCTTGATGCTTACATGCATGGATACAGAGCTTCAGAAGTGGTTTGAGAACTTCTCCGTTGTGGAAATGGTGAAACAACTGAATGCTCTGTATCGGAAGCAGGCTAGAACAGAACGTTACGAGGTAACGAAACAGCTGTGGGAATGCAAGATGGCAGAAAGTAGCTCCCTAAGCGAGCACGTGATCAAACTTGTTGGTTAAGCACAGAGGCTGAATGCTTTGGGATTTGCGATCCCTACGAGACTTGGCACTGACATTCTCCTTCGTCACTCCCTCCGTCTTACAATGGCTTTATCATGAATTACAAGATGAATGGGCTTGACAAGACCACAGACGAATTGTTCGCTATGCTTAAGACTGCGGAAGCATCTATGCAGAAGGATCCAAGCCACGTGTTGGCTTTGATGAACACTACCAGTTTCAAGAAGAAGGGAAAAGAAAGAAATGCCAAGAGAGGTGCTAAGACCAAAGCTCAGGGGAAGACCAAGACTGGCCCAACTAAAGATTCTGAGTGTCACTACTGCAAGAACAAGGGGCACTGGAAGAGGAATTGCAAGAAGTATCTGGGAAATCTAAAAAATGGTCTGATCATCAAAGGTATAAATAAGTTATACTAAGTTAATAGACAAACTTCATTATTTCACCTTCATAGGTATAATTGATACCATATCGATTGCTAATGGTTCCCAAATCAGTACAGGGAATTCTCAGAAGGAGAAGAATGAATGAAGTGCAAGTCCGCATCGGAAGTGGTGCCCATGTCACCCAAGGCCGTCGGCGTTCGTCTATCAAGATTTATCTTAGAATTTAAATAAAAGTTTTTTGATTCAGAGGTTGTGTAAAACATTAATATCGTATTATGTCGTCTACACGGTGGATGTGTTATCCACGTTTTGAATAATGGTTGTTCGAAAATTATTACTCTCTGAATGTCACCCTTCGTGGTGAATTATTTAAGTTGAAATCTTGATGTTATGTCTATTTTCTTGATTGCTAAATAAATTAAGTTATGTGATGATAATTCCATTATTGTAATAGCATAAATGACTTAGTCGCATTAGAAGAAAGGGCATGCAGAAGTTTCATATCGATGAAATCATTCAATCTCTTGACTTTGAGTCATTTGACACGTGCAATGTTTTTCTAATAGACAAGATCGTTGATTAAATGAATTGTTCAAGTGTTGAGTAAACTATTGGTAATAACACATATCGATGTGTGAAGATCCAATAAATAGTACTTTACATAAAACTTTGTGAAGATGACTTGTATAGATATACCGATATTTAGACAAGACATAAAGTCTGAAATTTTGAATATGTTCAAAACCGTTTCAACACAAAGAGGATCATCATCACACATAGATCAAATATTTGACGATCTGATCGTAAAATAAATGAGTTAAAGAATTTAGCAAACACTATCGAGTGTATGAAGTTAGTTCATAAACTAGCGTCACCTGAAACACCGTATAGCTACGGAGTATCTTGACGCATAACCAAGCCCTATATGACATATTGGAATTAAAATCGTTTTCTACCCTGAATTCCAGCATGACATAGTGAGGTCGGTGATGAACTTAAACCACACTCCCATTTACTATACTGCTTAACGCTTTTGAGAAACCACTTCCGAACTAAATAGAGCATTATTACTCTAAGAATATGACATGGGTAAGAACTCCAATTGTTGTTTCATAATTTCGGAGATGTATTTAGAATATACTCGATCCCGAATATAAGTATTGTAGAAACTTCATGTTACGAACAACACTTCCACTACCATGGATTTTTCCTGAGAAAATTGCTCTCTTGAAACAATTAAGTGGGAGTACTAATAGCTTGATAATGATTACATTGAATCATCTGGTTCTACAGAATAAAACTCAGAAACTCGTTCTTGAGATAAACTCTGTGACCAAACCGGAAATTCCTACATTTGATGAAAAGGAATGATGAAACTCTGAATTGTGTTCAAGAGATAAAATGATCAAGTCTTATGATGTATCAGACAGCTTTGAAAAATTCACATTGGACCAAGGTGGTTCTATAGTGTGATAATCCCGTGAACTACAAGAAACCATGACGAGCACTAACTCCACTGTATGGCTTAAAAACCATAAAAACTATATGAAAGCCATCCGTCAAAATCTAGTTGAGAACTTGGTGAAACCCTCCTAAGGATACCTGATCATTAGAATGGATTTTAATTTCATAGATATGAACATAGACGATAGCTTAATCGTTGATATTGCTCAACTTATCGTAAAAATAAGTTTTTCGATAGAGTTCAAAAGGTTGACTACAATATGTGTAGTGATGCAAATGTGCATATGGAAAATTACTAATAATCGCAACATACTTCCGAAGTATGACATATCGATTTTTCTTCTGAGAAAATTAAACAAAGGGTGTATGCATGATACAACCTGAAAGGATTTAATGATCTATACGATATTAGTAAAAGTGAGAATGCTTCAAAGACCAGTCTATAGTTGAAGCAAATATCACAGAGCTGGAGTAATAGTTTTTGATGAAGTTATAAAAGTTATTATTTCATCAATAATCATATAAGATATGGAATTAAGTGGGAGCACGATTCTAATCATATATGTGAATAACATATGAGTGATTGAGAATAAATATTTTAGCAAAATAAAACACGAAGGTATTGGATGTCCTGAAAGTGCAACAAGCACAAAAGTAATCTAAATAGTAGATTAGTTCTCCTGAAGTACCTCAGATGAAGAAAAGTTCTATGAGGAACACTAAAGATTTCATTACAAATAGATGAAAGAAGGTTTCATAATGATTTGTAATATTTTAATCGGTCTGTAGCTAAGTAGCAAAGTTGGATGTTGAAAATTGCTTTTCAAGGTAAGGCACATAGCGGGATTTCTACAACGTAGACGTGAAACATGGCAACTCTGGGAGTTGCATAGGAGGGTATTTGGATCAGGAACACCATCATAGTGATTGGCATAGTTCCGAACGTTTGATCTGCATAAACCATATTTTGATATGAGCATCATGATCAAAACAAAGTAAGCTAAGAGCCCACTGTAGTCCAAACATGTTGAACGATAGTGCCCTATCTTCAAGTACTTCATAAAGATGAAGGGGTACATTAAGATACACAGGATTGAGGCGAGCCTAAAAGCGTTAAGCTCTGTGACGAAGTCTATACCACAAACGAGCATGAAGACCAAAGTGCCATTGGTCTGAGTAAACCATTCAACTAGATTATTGCCTCTAGTGAAAGTGGGAGACTGTTGGAATTATGCCCTAGAGGCAATAATATGTTGTATTATTATAATTCCAGATTCATTATTAATGTTTATATGTCTGTTCTATAACTGCAATGGCTTATGCGGAGGTTTGCCAAGTAGCATGTTAACTGCCTCCGGAGGAAAACCCATATGCAGGTGTGGAGTATAAACACCAAGTGTTCTTAGTCTGCCTTTAGGACTAACCCGTGTGTTATGGATGACATGTTTTCCTGTTCAAAGGGCATTGGAAATGCCGGTAACACATGGGAGAACATTGTTGCCAGAACAAGGGTGTTGAACCTACCCAATTGTATGATTTACTTTGAGATCACATCGTTTTCATGTTATAAGTAAAATCATCTAAAGTTAATATGCATGTGTCCTTCATTACCATAAGAATGTTTCGTAACTTCATACCGGAGGGTGGGTTTTGACACTGTCCCAACACCACCCGTAACAGGCGTGGCAATAACGGCTTTGATCACTCACACCTGAAAGTGTGTCAAGGAACTTAATGATTCGAGTTGGGAATTTGCTCCTCTAACGATGGAGAGATAATTATATGGGCCCTCTCGGTATTACGGCATCCAACATCGTCTAGCCAGACACTGTGAATTGATCACAAGGGATACCGGAATACTAAACGAGAAAACTAGAACAAAACAGGAAGGAGGATGACATGGTATAATGGTTAATGGTTAATCATGCGGATACCTAATAGATCTCACCTCAGGTTTTGTATAGTATCGTGAAGCAAATAGGACTGGCATGTTAAGCTTGTGGTTAACTCGAATTTATATTCGTGTAGGTACGGGAACCGTTATGGGTGTCCATGGCTCCGCTATCGGTTATTGTTCCGCGGGAAAGTCAGTTTCCAGTTCATGTTCGTATCCTACCGAACCTATGGGGTCACACACTTAAAGGTAGATTATCTGTAGAGTATTAGAGTGATAGGAGCATGTATTTATCACACCGCTAAAGTCTCGGAGTGATCGGGTTATACTCGATGAGAAAACCGGAACTGTTTTGAGGACCCGGTAAAGTACCAGGAAGAGTTTTAAGAAAACCGGGTAAAACCGGAGGGCCAGAAAAGTTCCGAATTGTTCTAGATATATTTAATATTCATTTATTATGTATTTTGAAAATGTTTCGTAATTAATTTAATGAATTTAATATCAATGGGCTCCCTCTCACTTGGAAGGCCCAAGTGGGGAGGGAGCACTTGGGCCAAAGGAGCCCAAGAGGGGAGGGCGCCTTGGGGGAGCTTCCAGGCAGCTTCCCCCCTCCCCCTTGGCGCATCCCTAAGGGAGGGGAAACCCTAGGGCGCCACCCCTAGGGAGGCCCCCTCCTCCAAGATGGCTCCCCTCCCCCTCCACCTATAAATAGAGGAGGTGGGGGCACCCCTTCAACATACAATTCAGATTGCTCTCCGCTGAAGAGCTGCCCCCCCCCTCTCTCTCTCCATCTCATAAGATCCAATCCCCACCCTCCCGAAGGGCTGATCCTCCCTCCTCTCTACTCCGGTGGCGCCGAGCTCTGGACGGCGGAGCCCTGCCGGATCATCTACACTGTATGTGTGGATCAACCGTAGAGAGATTATACGTTCGATCTTCGTTCGAGGGACTCCACTGTGATTAGATCTGTTCGTGGGAGTGTTCATCTTCACGCTTCTCCGACTCTCCATCAACATCTTCCGCTATGAGAGAAGTGGATCCGTTGAACGGTTGCAAGAAGGTAACAAGATCGATAACCTTGTCTGCATCTTCCTAGATCCGTTCTTGGGTTTGGTTTTCGTAGTGCCGGAATTTTTTTGTTTTCTACTCCAAATCCTAATAGAGCCGAGATTCATACCCACTTGTCTAAGTAGACAAGGCCAAGCACAGAACACTCTCGGAAAGCTTCGTACGTGAGGGGCATCCCATTCAGGCCGTATTATCAATTGAGATGGGTCCTCATCGCCTGCTCACGAGTCTAAATGATTATGGGTGGTGAAATCCCATACTCATAGACAAGTCGCCTCAACCATATTATCGATTGAATTATAACACTTAGATAAACAGACTCCAGCCCGATCACTTAGTCGGGGTCTCGGGCGGGCTCAATCATACAACAAAGTGTGCCACGTGACAGAGTCACGAGCAACCGCATCGCGATGCCCCAAGCTGCGCACATCTTAGGGCCACTTGGTGTATAAAAGACCGTCGGCAAGAACACAACTAAGTTATCAAAAACCCATACTATGACATGCATGTTATAATCATACACGCAACACACATGTCTAGTATGAACAGCAGGTATCATCACATAACTCTACGAAGTACTTCTTTATTGACTTACACATAGAGCATACAAAGATCACATGTCTGTGATAACCATTACATCATACAACGGAAGAAAATTAGGTCTGAGTACAGACAAGTTTAACAAAGGGCTTAGAGAAGCCTTGTAAACATACATGCCCTTCCACGAGGGACCAGACTACTGTCTGGAACTATACTACAAAGGTCAACGTCGAGCTTCATGAAGGTGAGTACATCGGGGTCCGGGTTCTCATCTAAAACATAGAATAAGCAAACGTGAGTACAAAGTCGCACTCAACAAGACTTACATCAGAACTATAGTACTCATGCTCAAGTTTCAAGGTAAAAGGAGGTGGGGTTTCAACATGCAGAAGTGCCAGCTTTGACTTGGCTAGTCCTGAACTATGAGTACCAGACTTGAGGTAAGAAGCGGACACGAGTCCACTACCAAGTCTCCAACCAATACACCACTATAGATACTTCCTCGACTTCCCCACGAGGAAGCACACCATAGCACTCACACTTATCTTGCGAGTTTTAGAGTATCCATTCAAGTTGTCTATGATCAAGTAAAGGTCTCCAAGTAGTCCATAATCGCGGACACGGCTATTCGAATAGTTTATTAACCCTGCAGGGGTTTACATCTTCACACGCGTGTCATCACTTATCGCCTCATTCTTGTCACCCTTCAAGCGGGTGTCGGACGTGGATGAAACCAAGGCACTACCGTCACATCACCTTCTCTAATCCAGGAGTCGACTACCTGAGTTTGTCACCGCTCGAGAGCCCGGCCGGTTCTATGAAACGGACTCAGATAATGCTAGGGGCCGAGACGCCACCTTTGAATGATGGTTTCACTGCCTCACAATTCCACCCACATATCTATGCATAAGCCAAATGGAAAGCCCGAATCTAGTGTGCCTCCTGGACCAGATCAGGTACGTAAAGAGGCCAAACGGGGCTCCCATAAACCCTACATGTGGTCATACTCTTTGTCTTGGATCACAAAACAGGAACTCGGGGCCTAGGGCAGTGTTCAACGAGACAACCCACTGTGTACTCCTACACAACCTCTCATCGTTCACCTTTGCTTAGGGTGGATTCACCAACACGTTATCATCAGCACCATTATGAATATCCATCCCGACTCACAAACAATGTAATCTCATTGTATCACTAAGCATCAATAAGCAGTAACAGTTGTAGGGGCCACATGCTCATCATTCAACTCCTATATCTGCTAGGATTGTGGTTTTGCTTAATACGGTGATAAAATGATAGGTCATGCATCGGAATGGGTTCAACTATGCGAAAGAACGTGTCTCGGTGATCTCCTAAACATGCATAAGCGAGACTGAGAGGGAAGTAGGATTTTATAGACATAATCAATGGGGTTTGCTTGCCTTGCTGACGATACACGGGTCTTAACGGTGGTCTTCTTCTTCGGGGGTTATCACCGTCTCGGAACGTGTGTCAGCGGAGCAATCATCAACAAAAGGGGGGGACAACATTGAATTTAAATGCACAAGCACATGACCATGTTGTCCATGATTTGAATGCTACTCATTTGTGGCACATTTGATTTAAATGAAGTGTATTGCATTTGAAATGCAAATTCAAACTCCATATGTTGTTCAAATTAGCCAAGTTGCATTTGCTATTGTTTGTTCTTTGTACACCATCTTGACATCTGTATGATATGCCTCTGATGTTCAAGTGAAATGGTTTGCATTGCAATGGTTCAAATTGGAATAGAATTTGAATTAAATTTGAATTAATTCCAATTAAACCAAATAGCAAAAGCTACTGGTCCCAATTTAAGATCAACTCAAACATGGTTGAAATTTGATTATTTGGATAGAGAATTTTGTGCTGATCATTTTTCATATATTATTTGTCCAATTTGGAGTTCATATGAATTTTCTATGAATTTTAGAAGTTTATACTAATTTCTGTAATTCTTGGAATTCTTTTTAATTCTTTATTCCAATTATGGCGTCAGCATGATGCAGGGGTGATGTCACAAGGGCTCTGGCCAGTGGGCCAGCCCTGACAGTGGGAGAGGGGATTAACCCCTCTCTTTTTAATTAAGTTGGGGGGGGTTAGAGGTGGCCTGGGGGCCACCTGTCATAGGCTGTTTAGGGTGGGGGTTAATTAGATTGGGGATTAGAGGGGTTAATGGCCTGCCTGCCGGCGGCTCAACGCTGGCGCCTCTGGCCACGGCGGAGGCACGCCGGAACTGCACGGGGGCGGAGGAGGAGGGTACCAGCGGGTAGCCCGCGGCCTCCCGTAGCTGATGGTGCACGCGGGGAACCCAGGGGGGCCCGTGGCCACGCCGGCGAGTAGGCCCGCGGCGGCGAGCCCACGGCCATGGCGGGGAATGGTGATTGGGAGCACGGGGAGGAGAACCAGATGGGGCATTTTAAAGAGGACCTCACCGGGAAGACGAAGGTGAGCTCGGGGAGGTCTGGAAGGCACTGGCGGCGACGAATTTCCGGCGAGGAGCACGGCGGCCGTGGCGGAGAAGGTTGATGCGGGAGGCGACTAGGAGGTGTCTTGGCTCAAATTGGCGACGCGGCTTGACGAAGACGACGTCGGGGATGCGTCTGGACACGGGAGCGCATCGGATGGAGCTCGGTGGCCGCGTGGAAGCTTGACGGTGGCGACGGCGTCTCTTGGGACCTCGCGGAAACTCGCCGGGGATGAAGGGTAAGAGGTCCAGGGGAGGGGGGGGGGAGTGGCGGGGCCTCTGGGCGTTGCGTGGCGCAAGGAGAAGCCTCGGGGTGCTCGGCTCGCCACTGAGCTGCTTGGAGGCGAGGGGAGGAAGAAGACAACTCGTCTGGGTGGGCTGGGCCGGCCAACAGAAAGTGGGCCTTCGCCTAGGCGTAAGGTAAGACTTTCTTCTCTTTTTATTTTTATTATTTCTGTTCTTTTGTTTGCCCTTTAAAAATAAATACTAGGGCATTTTATAAAAACTCCCAAGCAATTTTATAAAACCTAGGTGACTTAGTATTAGTCAACCCCAAGTTTTGGGAGTTTTTGAAATTCAAATTATTTGAACTCCAATTAAAATAGGCAATTGATTTAATTTCCAAGCTACTGTTTGGATTTTTGAAAAATCTATGAGCATGGGATTAATCCCAAATCACTTTTAAAATGATCACACTCATTTTTAGGATTTTTCAACATATCCAAAAGGATTTTGGAAAAAGAATTATTTCTGGCCTTTTATATTAATTCTTTAGGGCTTTTCTTTTGCCCATTTTGGAATTTCCTTTTGAATTTTTCACATGATGCAAAGGGTCAAGCAAGCCCTAGCACTTACCCTAGTTGGGGTTCTGACACCCAATCTGCTGATGAAATGACTCAAGGATACGAGTCTTCGGGTGAGCTGTTGCACGCCTTTGATGTCGGTTGGCTCCTGCATCCTAGCCATTCCTTGAACTTTCTCCGGGTTCGCTTCGATTCCTCGAGCGGAGACCATCTATCCGAGAAACTTCCCGGCTAGGACGCCAAATGCGCACTTCTTCGGGTTGAGCTTGATTCTGTACTTGTTGAGTGCTGCGAATGTCTCGCGCAGGTCGTCAAGTAGCGTGTTTGCGCTGTATGTTTTGATGAGGATATCGTCCACGTAGACTTGCACGTTTCTTCCGATTTGCTCTTTCAAGCAGACTTGCTTCATCCGCTGGTATGTGGCACCGGCGTTCTTGAGTCCAAAGGGCATTGTCCTGTAGCAAAATACGCCGTAAGGGGTGATGAATGATGTATGCTCTTCGTATTCTTCCTTCATCCTGATCTGATTGTATCCTGAGTAGGCGTCGAGGAACGATAACAGGCCGCATCCTGCTATCGAGTCGATTATCTGATCGATTCTTGGCAGGGGAAAATGATCTTTTGGCCAGTGTTTGTTGACTGGCCTGTAGTCGACGCACATCCGCAGCACGTCTGTGTCTTTCTTGGGGACCAGTACTGGGTTGGCGATCCAGGTGGCTTTCTTCGTTTCTCGGATGAATTGACCGTCGAGTAGTCGGTTGACCTCCTCCCCGATTGCTCTACGCTTGGGTTCTGAGAATCTTCGCAGTGCCTGCTTCACTGGCTTGGTGTTTGGCTTGATGCGCAGCGCGTGTTCCGCGAACTCGCGCGGTATTCCTGGCATGTCGGCTGGGCACCAGGCAAAGATTTCCCATTCTTCACGGAGGAAAGCGATGAGGGCAGTCGCCTTCTCTTCCGGGAGGTGGGCGTACACGCGGACTGTTTTTTCTGAGTCCGTCGGGTGCACTTGGTGGGTGACCGTGTCGCTGTCGATGCTGAAGTCCCGCCCATACTCTTTTGAATTGCTTCGACTTCCTAGAGGAAATATAATTTTGTCTATCGCCATGGCTATTTCTGTGAGTTCTTGCTCGGCTCCAAAGCTGTCGGAAACTTTGTGGAAATCGCGATCACATTGGTCTGATTTGGTGAAGCTCCCGTTGACTGTAATGACGCCCGCGGATCCTGGCATCTTGAGTTTGAGGTAGGTGTAGTGCAGAATCGCCATGAATTGCGCGAATGCTGGTCGTCCCAGTATAGCGTGGTACTGCAACTGCCAATCGAGTACTTCGAACTCGAGGGTGTGTCTTGCGAAATTGCGTCTGCTGCCAAAGACAACTTCGAGCTCGATTATTCCAAGGGAAGTAGCCGCTTCTCCTGGGACTACTCTTTATAACACGGTGCTTGATTTTTTCCATACTGATCATGGGATCAACATCTTGTGTATGGTGCTGACAAATATTATGTTCATGCTGTTTCCCCGTCCATGAAGATTATGTCCATGTCGTACCCTCCAATTTGAGCATCGAGTACTAGGGGCTCGTGCCCCGTCCTTGGGACTGCAGGTGGGTGATCGCTCTGGGAGAACGTGATACTAGTTTCTGCGTCGTGTAGCTGGTAGACTTCCACTGTGTGTAGGTTCTCAGCTGCTCTGGCTTGCAGGGTGTAGGCGTCCTGTCGAGCTTGTGATACCCTTCCTTCTTGGATCGTGTACACCTGTCCTTGAGGCGGGTTGTAGCGTCTTTCGGGACTTGGAGTCAGCGACTGCTCGGTTCGTCGGGTGCACTTGGCTTCTTGCTGTTTTTCCTCCTTGAGGCTGTCGGCGAGTTCGTTGAACAGGCGGCAGTCTCCCAGAGTGTGACTCGATCTGATGTATCTCCAGTCGTATTTGACGCAGTGGATCGTGCAGGGTCCTTCTAGCTGCTCCCTGACCGTGAGTTTGCTGGATCCGGCGTGTCGTCTCCTCCTTAAGATTCGGAAGATCTGCGCATGATCCGTCGGGTGCTCGTGGACTCGCGGGTCGATTTTGATCCCCTCGCTCAGATTCTGGTTCTTTATAATGTTGGAGAATTCGTCTGGTCTTCGATCTGGGTCTTAGTATTCGCCGGTCTGGATCTCAGAGTCGCTATCCTAGCGGGAAACAGCTGTCTGCACGGCGGCAGGTCGTCGAGTGGTCGGCGAGCGCGTAGCTGTATACTGCGACTCGTCAAGTGGGGTCTCTTCGCGGAATCCTCGCACCTGTCTTCTAGGTCGTCGATTTCTTCTTCGTTAGCGATGATCTTGACGATCGTTGATCTCGAGCTCGGAGTCTGTGTCTTGTTGTGCGGCGGGTGCCTGGGTGGCGGTGGGTCGTCGAGTGGTCGGCAGGTCCTCTGCTTCGTGTTGTAGTTCGTCGATCGGGATTCCTGCGTAGAACCCTCGCGCCTTTCTTTCGGGTCATCGATTTTTCCTTGGCTGGCGGTGGACTCGGTTGCGGCCATAGTATTGGTCTTGGCACAGCTGCAGGCCGAGCGATCTCGATGGGGCGGCAGAGATTTTTGCCGTGATCTTGAATTCTTCGGGTGGATTGGATCTGGTTCTTGCACTTGAGTTTTGGCTTTCTGAAGAAGGAACCGCCGAGATCGTAATTCCAACATGTGTAGTTACCACAGACGGCGCCAATTGACGGGGATCAACCCCGGAAAATCCCATGGTCAGGGACCCTGGGTTAGTCATGAGAGACACAGGTTGGACGATAGCTCGTCGGCTAACAGGAGGAGACATTCCTGCTCGATATTATTGCTTGGAGATGCAATTACAGGGAAGGCCAAGGCTAGTGCGCACAAGGATAGGGTTACAGATTGTGTCTTGGATGATCTCGACGTCTCCCCTCCCAGCCCTTATATACTAGGCTAGGTCTCGGGGAACCCGTCTTGGATTACAGATGAGGTTTCCTAACCCTAATCTTGTACCGCACGGCAGGTTTGCACCTTCCTTACGAGTCATGGATTCCTATGTCGGTGCCACTAGTGGGCGAAGGCTGAGCCCAGATAGCATCTTAGTGGGCCTTCTGTCTTCGGGTACACCGGGTAGGCCCATCCATAGGAGTCGTGGGGTCACCCCCTCATCAATCCAGCTCAGAAATGAAAGTCATACGAAGTTATAGATGAATTCATTGCTGGTCAAAAGATGTAATTCTTGGGAATCATGATTAAGTAGTTAATTGTTGATTCTAGGTATTGTGATTAAACAAGTTGATCACTGGAATATCACGTCGATTGCATATTGTTACAACTCGATGCAAGAAATACTATGGCTTTTATGACTAGCTGATGATGAGTTTTGACATGCTCAGGAACACGGTAAAAGGTTTACTATACCGTGTGTTGACTCTATGATTATCTTCATAATTCATATTAGAGTTGAGTAAATTGTTACTACACTTTAACCTTGTTTCAAAACATCATTTTCGAATCATGTTTGTTGCAAGAAAGTTGTTCAAAGTTATGAATAACGTAAAGGCCATACTTTCATTATAAATAGGTTGTATGTTATGAATCTTGATAATAATACTAAACATCCATAACACTGACGCTAAACGTCGCAAGACTGACAGAAATACCACACAGGTGTGGCACTGCAGTCCGTCACAAGTGACATAACATGCATGAAGAATTTCCATAAGTTATGTACTTTTTGAGTCATATGATTATGAATCACTTAACGCTTGCGGTCTTTGTCTCGAAGTAATGTGACTAAAACGCCGTTGATAGGCCATACATGAACGGGAAACGAAACCATTGGAAATCATACATGATGATGTGTGTAGTCCAATAAGTGTAGTTGTGTGCAGTGGATTTTCAATCTTCACTCATGAGTTGAAGTAGATATGTGGATATCTACGCAATGGAGACATACGTCTGAAATCTTTGAAATGCTCAAGGAATTTTAGAGTGAAATATAAATCATTGTAACAAGAAAATAATGCTTCTGCAAATTGGATTGTAGAAAGTAATATTTGAATTACAAGTTTAGCGAACGTCTGATGAGTTGTAAAGAAGTATCATAACTTGCGCCTCCCGAAACACCACTATGAGTAAAGTGTTCGAGAGACGTAATTAAGCCATGTATGACATGGTAAGATCAAATATGACGTTTATCTATTTGCCATTATAATTATTAAAGTTATGCTTTAGTGACTACGTCTTTTACACTGAAAAGAGCACCATCAAATCTGTTGAAATGACACCATATTAGATGTGGTATGGACAGCTAAAACCATGTTGTCTTTTCTTAAAATTTGGGTATATGAGGCATATATTTCACATACTCAAAACCCTAAATCAGATAAGTGCTACTTTATTAAGGTTATGCCAAAAATTTTGGTATTCCTCTATCACTACACAAAAGGAAAATTGTTTGTTGTTAAGAACGGTGTGTTTTGAAGAAAATAGTTTCTTGCAAAAATGTGAGTGGGAGGACAGTGCAACTTTTCAAGATTGTTGAATCTTCAAATAAGTGCTCAGCTGAAACTGCACAGGTTAGAAAGAACTCATACAAACATTCATGATATGTAAACGAGATATTGTTGTTCGACAATGATAAATCTGTGATGTACAAAGAAGCGTTGATGGGCCCTGACTCCGGGATTTGGCTAAATGCCAAATAATCCGAGATAGTATCCATGGAAGTAAGTGAAGTTTTGAAACTTGGCAGACCCTCCGAAAGACTAAGAGTCTGAAGAATATATAAATGGATCTATAACTGATTCAGATGAAATTGTTTTATCCATAAAGCTCAACTCGTTGGAAAGATGCTTTCTAGCAAGTTCAAAGGTTGACTACGACGAAGTAATGTCGACCGTAGAGATGCTTTAGTCAGTTCGGGTTATCCATATGTTAGAATGAATGTCAAAACAAAGTTCCTACATGGAAATATAACAAAGGACGTATATGTGATACGACCAGAATATTTTTTCGATTCAAACAATGCTGGAATAGATGAAAGTCTCGGATATCCAGTAATGGACTGAAGCTAGCATAATGGAGTTGGAATTTTCGTTATGATGAAATTGTCAAAAGAGTTTTGTTTTCATCAGGAATAACGAAGATGCTTGAATATTCAAGAAAGTAAGTGGGAGCTGAATGATATTTCTAAAACCTTATGTAGACGACATATTGTTGATTAGAAATGATATAAATTTCTTTACACGAATAAGGACTTCATTGAAAATAATTTTCAGCTAAAGTACTTGGGCTAATATAGCATTAGTATTGAGCACAATGATCTATGTAGATAGTAAGTGCCTGATCATGCTAAAGCCAACATTACATGTTGAAATGATACTAAAGTAGTTTAGTATGAAAACGCCAAGAAGGATGTTCTTGCCGAGGTCACGGTGAAAAGTTGTTTGCAGAATCAGTGTTCATGAACACAAGAAAAACACGTGAATTGAATTCCACTCACCTATGTGTTTGGATTAATCATGTACACTATAATATGTAAAACGACCAGATATGTCCACTGCTGCAAAAGGTTGTGAGAAAGATACCAAAGTGATCAATATGTTGATCGTTGGACAAACAGTGAAAAGTTAAACTTATGAAAGATAAGATATGTTTCTCGGAAAATGGAGACAATGAAGAGCTCGTTGTAATGAGTTACACTAGCTTAATTTTGATGTAAACCGTTACACCAATTCAGTCTTCATACTTACTCCAACCGATTTTCGATTTTAATTGGTATTATGTGTTTCACACGTAAGGGTGGTGTAGTATGGAGGAACTGTGTCAAAAGTTAGATATTGTGGCGAATTCTATAACAGAGGCTAAGTATATAGTTACTTAAAGAAGTAACAAGGAATCATAACTTCCTTTATGAACATGGTATGTGACGAGGGGGTGACCCCACGTCTCCTGCGTGTGAGGATACCTGGTGCGTATAAAGACAGAGGGCCCGATAGAAGCCTCGACCGGTCCATGACTGGCACACGAAAAGCACCGACGTAGGAGTCTGCGACCAAGAAGGAAGTCAAGACTTGGCGTCCAAGACGATGATAGTTTAGGAAATCATCTTTGTAACCTGAGGTGAACTTCCTGCGACCCAGGCTAGTATATAAAGGCTGGGAGGGACGACGCCTCAGGACATCCAATCTACAATCGACACCCTCGGTCTTGAGCGAACTCGCCTAGACTTCCACTATAATCGCCCCCTCGCATAATACAATCGAGCAGGAAGTGCTTCTCCTGTTAGCCGATGAGTATCGCCAACATGTTCCTTCTCTACGAACTAACCCAGGGTCCCTGACCATGGGATTTGCCGAGGCTAATCCTCATCAATTGGCGCCGTTTGTGGGAACCATGCAGGTTGGAATCACGATCTCGGCGGCCCCGTCACGAGCAATCAACAAATCCGTGACTCCATCAACACTCGACGACTCCATGACTTGAGCAGGTTCCGATCTTTTTGGGTCCCTCGGCTTCACCGCACACCTTGCGACCCTGCGACCAGCCTTCGCATACCTGCGCACCGGCATCAACCTGACCTTCGGAGAATACCAGATATACGTCAACCAGTGGGGCACTCTACGCCTCACATATCGTGATCGAGCACCCGCAACAATAGTTGTTACGGCAGTAAAGACCGAAGACGAAGCACCCGCCCAAGCGGCGACTCCGCAAGCCAGCAGCGACTCCCACCTCAATACAAAGCATAGTATCTCTCGCGACTGCTCGAGTGGGTCGTTAAAAGGGAAGAAACAAGGTACAGACGCGACCAGGCTCTCATCTGAGGCACTATTCCAGGTATTCATGGCAGACACCCGCGAGCCAACTTCATACGACAAAGGCAAATATGATGACCCGAGCAGTCATAGAGACGCATGCTCAAACAGAAAAACCAGTGATCCTGACAACACTGGACATATTACAGTCATCCTTGGTGAACCAGGAACCATACCAAGGAAAGAATTTAATAGACAGGAGCATAGCAACCGCAAGAACGACGAGCTAGAAAGCAGCAGGCGCCAGATCTCGGAGGCGGCAAGAGAGGACCAACCCACAGAGAAAATCTACCTAACCAAAGAAGCAATCGCCAGAGTAAAAGATGCAGTAAAGCACGGAAAACTACTCCCAAAGGACGTATATGTGATACGACCAGAATATTTTTTCGATTCAAACAATGCTGGAATAGATGAAAGCCTCGGATATCCAGTAATGGACTGAAGCTAGCATAATGGAGTTGGAATTTTCGTTATGATGAAATTGTCAAAAGAGTTTTGTTTTCATCAGGAATAACGAAGATGCTTGAATATTCAAGAAAGTAAGTGGGAGCTGAATGATATTTCTAAAACCTTATGTCGACGACATATTGTTGATTAGAAATGATATAAATTTCTTTACACGAATAAGGACTTCATTGAAAATAATTTTCAGCTAAAGTACTTGGGCTAATATAGCATTAGTATTGAGCACAATGATCTATGTAGATAGTAAGTGCCTGATCATGCTAAAGCCAACATTACATGTTGAAATGATACTAAAGTAGTTTAGTATGAAAACGCCAAGAAGGATGTTCTTGCCGAGGTCACGGTGAAAAGTTGTTTGCAGAATCAGTGTTCATGAACACAAGAAAAACACGTGAATTGAATTCCACTCACCTATGTGTTTGGATTAATCATGTACACTATAATATGTAAAACGACCAGATATGTCCACTGCTGCAAAAGGTTGTGAGAAAGATACCAAAGTGATCAATATGTTGATCGTTGGACAAACAGTGAAAAGTTAAACTTATGAAAGATAAGATATGTTTCTCGGAAAATGGAGACAATGAAGAGCTCGTTGTAATGAGTTACACTAGCTTAATTTTGATGTAAACCGTTACACCAATTCAGTCTTCATACTTACTCCAACCGATTTTCGATTTTAATTGGTATTATGTGTTTCACACGTAAGGGTGGTGTAGTATGGAGGAACTGTGTCAAAAGTTAGATATTGTGGCGAATTCTATAACAGAGGCTAAGTATATAGTTACTTAAAGAAGTAACAAGGAATCATAACTTCCTTTATGAACATGGTATGTGACGAGGGGGTGACCCCACGTCTCCTGCGTGTGAGGATACCTGGTGCGTATAAAGACAGAGGGCCCGATAGAAGCCTCGACCGGTCCATGACTGGCACACGAAAAGCACCGACGTAGGAGTCTGCGACCAAGAAGGAAGTCAAGACTTGGCGTCCAAGACGATGATAGTTTAGGAAATCATCTTTGTAACCTGAGGTGAACTTCCTGCGACCCAGGCTAGTATATAAAGGCTGGGAGGGACGACGCCTCAGGACATCCAATCTACAATCGACACCCTCGGTCTTGAGCGAACTCGCCTAGACTTCCACTGTAATCGCCCCCTCGCATAATACAATCGAGCAGGAAGTGCTTCTCCTGTTAGCCGATGAGTATCGCCAACATGTTCCTTCTCTACGAACTAACCCAGGGTCCCTGACCATGGGATTTGCCGAGGCTAATCCTCATCAATTGGCGCCGTTTGTGGGAACCATGCAGGTTGGAATCACGATCTCGGCGGCCCCGTCATGAGCAATCAACAAATCCGTGACTCCATCAACACTCGACGACTCCATGACTTGAGCAGGTTCCGATCTTTTTGGGTCCCTCGGCTTCACCGCACACCTTGCGACCCTGCGACCAGCCTTCGCATACCTGCGCACCGGCATCAACCTGACCTTCGGAGAATACCAGATCTACGTCAACCAGTGGGGCACTCTACGCCTCACATATCGTGATCGAGCACCCGCAACAATAGTTGTTACGGCAGTAAAGACCGAAGACGAAGCACCCTCCCAAGCGGCGACTCCGCAAGCCAGCAGCGACTCCCACCTCAATACAAAGCATAGTATCTCTCGCGACTGCTCGAGTGGGTCGTTAAAAGGGAAGAAACAAGGTACAGACGCGACCAGGCTCTCATCTGAGGCACTGTTCCAGGTATTCATGGCAGACACCCGCGAGCCAACTTCATACGACAAAGGCAAATATGATGACCCGAGCAGTCATAGAGACGCATGCTCAAACAGAAAAACTAGTGATCCTGACAACACTGGACATATTACAGTCATCCTTGGTGAACCAGGAACCATACCAAGGAAAGAATTTAATAGACAGGAGCATAGCAACCGCAAGAACGACGAGCTAGAAAGCAGCAGGCGCCAGATCTCGGAGGCGGCAAGAGAGGACCAACCCACAGAGAAAATCTACCTAACCAAAGAAGCAATCGCCAGAGTAAAAGATGCAGTAAAGCACGGAAAACTACTCCCAAAAAACGCAACTCGTGACGAGCTGAGAGCATACAACAAGCTAGAGAGTGACATCACCAAGAAAACAAAACAGCGGCGCCTAGAACTGGAGAAGCAAGGAAAAACTGCTATCGACTCGAGGACCGACCGCAAAGCACTGCCCGAAAGTGACTCCTTCGACTACGGTTCTCCCCATCGAGGCAAATCTAGATTTGGCAACCTACGACATACCGATAAGAAGAAAGTCGCTCGTAAACTGGACGACGACTTCAGGCTCGAAGAGGACGACGAAGAAGAAGAACAACTCACACTAGCCGAAACCCTCATAGCTTCCCAGGCATATCTTTACCGTACCCAGAAGGGTAAAAAGGGTGCAGCAGATCGCAACACGACGATGGCGCTAAAAGTAATGAAGGACGCCATCACCGCCTCAGCACCCAAAAAAGCAAGCACAAGGCGAGTGCCTCGCGAGCAGATACCAGACATGGAACCCAGTTCACCAGACGACGACGAAGATGACAGCGACGACGACCAGCGCAAGCGCTCAAACAGAAGAAAAGACAATGACAGGGACGACAACGACAACCGACGCAGCAACAGTCGACGAGACGCACGCGACGAAATAATGCAAAACAAAATCAATCGAGGAAGAAGCAGCCGCGCAGCCCGCGAAGAGTTCTCAGACGAACACGCATCTGACGAAGACATGGAACCATGTGGTGCCCTATGCTTCACGCGAACCTTACGCGAGACACGGATGCCGAAAGGATTTAAGTTAAACTCCACAACACACAAATACGACGGACTGGAGGAGCCAGAGTCATGTGATGGCGGTGAAGTTGATAGGTTTAGTTGGGATGCCTCCCCAGTCAACCACGCCAATAAACGATTCTTGATGACCCACAAGTCTAGGGGATCAATTGTAGATTTTCGATAAATAAGGATGTCGATCCCAGCGAGGAGCATAAGGTATTGACAAGTGACCTTGGATAAGGAAAGGTCTGCACGCACTAAAAGATAAATATTTAGGGATTTTTTGTTTAAGCAACAGAAAGGTAAAAGACAAGCAAAGTAAATAGGGTAAATGAGGAGTAACAGGTGGCCCGATCCTTTTGATAAAAGGATAGGCCTAGGGACTGAACTTATAAAGGCTAAAGCGTTCTCGAGGACACACGGGAGAGGTAGCCAAGTTACTGTCACCATATTCCGCCAAGTAGTATGTATTGTGTCGATAAGTGTCGGTGGGTGGATCAATGCTAGTACACCTTCTAGACTAAGATAAGTGCACTCTTATGATTACACACCTTGCAAGCATCCGCAAATACAAGGTAGTAATTAAGGCATAAGCCTAACCACAGCATTACGATCGAGGATCCATAACTCCCTTGTGCAAAAGTGTGCGAACTGGGGTTCAGGTTTCTGTCACTCCGGCAGCCCACCATAAGCATCCTTTGTGCACAATGTACTTCCCTAGGTCCTTAATAAGGCGAAGTGTTGGGTGTTCGACTCACACAACACCACTAGGAAAATAACAACACAACTTAAGTATCAAACAATACATAATACTTCAACATCATATGACTACTAATAACTAGACTTCTCCCATGTCCTCAAGAACTAAAGTAACAACTCACAAGACATAAAAGGGGTCATGATCAGAGGTGATAGATGGGTGGCAAACAATCTGGACACAATGATATTTCTCCAACAAAACTCAATAGCATTCACCACAAAGTAGTAATCAACACCAACAAAGTAGAGAGGATAGATAGTAGGGATTACAACACAAGTTGCAATTGTGAGATGAGATGGGATGAAGATGGAGATGGTGATGATGTTGGGGATGATGTTGATGATGATCTCGATGATGCCTGTGACGATGATGATGACGATGGCGATGATCTCCCCTTCTGGGAGGTGATCTTCCCGGCGGATTCTGCCCGCCGGAGATGGCTTTTTCTTCTCTGTAGGTTTCCGCCATGAGGCGGCGACGAAACTCCGAAAGTCCTCCTATTTTAGGGTTTTTACCCCAGGGGGGTAATATAGGCCAGAGGGGGCACCGAGGTGGGCCACCGGGCATCCAGGAGGGTGCCTGGCGCGCCGTAGGGGGGCGCCACGGACCCTTCTGGAGCCCTGGTGGGTCCCCTCCGGTCAATCTTCGGTCTCCTCAAGTGAATCTCCAAAATAATGATCCACGTCAAATTTCATTAAATTTGGAGTTGATCTGATTCAGCAACTTGATGTCCACTTTTCACCGCTGAATTTTGCTTATGCTGCTTCAGCACCGGAAAGATGCAAACTGTATAAAACAAGCCAAAATAACATAATAACAATACTTTAAAGTGGAATATATCGATGAATAGGGTTAAATTACAATATAAAATAGTGATGCAATTTGGACGTATCAACTCCACCAAGCTTAGACCTCGCTTGTCCCCAAGCGATTATTGAGCTCGACAAACCTGTCCACAAGTTTAGAGAGTGAAGTGTCGATAAAAGAATATGGACAAGAAGCATCAAGATTTCTCACCAAACTAAATCATCCTCAACAGCAACCACAACTTATAAGGCCCTTATGATAAATTAGTAACAATTATAGCAAAGTAGGGCCAAGAAAACGCATCAAATCATGGCAATCATAACACAAAGGAAGATGTTATTAGTCAAGAAGTGCACATGTTAACACAAAGGAAGATGTTTACGAGGCATAAGCTTTTGCAAACAACTTACTTATCAAAAGATAATGTCAACAAAGATGTAACATGCTAACTCTTAATGCAACTTTATATGAAAGAATCTTTATCAACATCAAGTGTCTATTCTCTCTCAGAAAGGATGGAAATAGGAAGGACTGACTCAGCACAAAATAAAGGATAAGCTCCGTGCAAAAGGGTAAGCAGGGAAAACTCATGTGCCATCTCTAGATCAAACAGAATAAAAACAGATTTTTGGAAGGTGCATGATCCGTCAACGACTGGTGATAGATAACTCACTCACTTCATGATTTAGACAAGTTTCGAGGAACGGCTCCCATGTGGGGACGATTTACATCCCCTTAAATTCCTTTGTTTATCACTCATAAATGGGCGAAGGAACTTGTGTGTTAGTATTTATCTTTTACGAGCTGGGCACTCATGCCAGTCCCTTCTCGTATTAGGGGTTTGCAGATTAGACATGCAATCCCAAGATAAAACTTGTCTAAATTAAGAAGATCATGGGTTACCCACCACTTCCTCATGAGTTGAACCATAGGCACAAAACAGAAGATTCTGAACATCTAAAGATAGCACATAAATTATATACTTTAGGAGTGGTAGTGGAATACCACGAATAGGAAGGTATGGTGGACTCAAGTGGAAGATGTTGGTTTCAGGGTATGGAAGTACAAGAAGAATTCCGCTTGGTACAGAGTTTTGGCTAGCAAGGCTTTGAGAGACCAGACAATTGATGATGACTTAGATGCAGCAATAAAAAGCGTAAACATTAAAACTAGCATGGCACATCAAGTTGTATTCCTTGTCAACATAACACTTCAAGCATAATAACACAAAGGTTTTGGCTATGTCGCTACTTTGAGAAAAACATGCTTGTTGTTATGACCAAAGCTATACTTGCCAATATTAAATAAAGTTTTCGAAGCCATACCTGATATAAGGTCAATACTGCCCATAAGAATCAGCTCATAATGTTGATTGCGTGAAGAGAATACCGAGTGCAGCGAAGAAACCAATAGAATTCTCATTAATATTACTTCATAAATGACTCCACACTCACGGATACAAAACTCTCCACAAAAGGAGTGATAGACCTTAAGGCAACAACTATTTCATAAAGCAACTTCCCTAGACATGATACGACTCTACTTGACTCCTAAAGACAAAAATAAAGATAAAGATACCGATCACTCCCCCAAGCTTGGAACAAGCTGAGGGGGTGCCATTACCCAAGGAGATTTACTCCTCATCTTGTTGTGGCTGTTTCTTCAGATCCCTGATGACACGGTGAAGGGTTTGGTTCTCTGACTCCAAGACTTCCACTTGAACTTTTAGTACACGAAAATCTTCACAGAGTTGGTTGGTGATGCGGTAGGCCTCAAAGATTGTGGAAAGCGCGCGTTGATCTTCAAGTGAAGTGGAGGGCCCTGAAAGGTTAAGAGAAAGATCATATTGAGGTTGGACAGCTCCCACCATGATGAGATTGCTTGGACCTCCTTGTTGTTGGGCAGTGATAGTCTTGACTTCCTCTCTCACAGAGCGCTCCATCTCCGCTTGTCTTGCGACAATTTCTTCTTCGGTAACCCAATCAACGTGCTTCCCTTGATTAAGATCCTTCTGGACTTGACGTAGATTCCATCCCAACAAGTCCTCTCCGCTCAAGCCACAAGAAGACATCTCTACTATTCAACTTTTAGTCCTGGCAGAAATAGCTCGATAAGAAAACACGAGAAATCGAGAGATACAGTGCCGGGACTATCTGGGCAAATATATAGCAAAAATTTCCGCAACAGAAGGAAGGTTTCAAGCCAAGGTGGAATTGGAGTCGGAGTCCGGGGATCCCAGGAGGGTGCCTGGCGCGGCCAGGAGAGGGGCGCGCCTGGAGGCCTCTTGGGCCCCCTGGAGCTCCACTTAGGCCTGGAATTTTCTTAATTTTGCAAAAACCTTGAAAATTAAACTTTTATGGATGTTCGCGATGTTTCCTTACCGTAATATATACCTTTTCTTATTCTGCTCCTGCCGATGTCTGAAACTGGGCTGCAACATGCTCTTCATGAGTTGTTGTGTATATCATATTCACATCCACATTGATAGGATCACCTGCCATGTAATGTTTGAGTCTTTCTCCATTCACAACTTGAGGTTTGGTTCCTTCAAAATTATTAATCTTGATTGCACCGGACTGATATACTTCTTCGATATGAAAAGTTCCTTCCCATCTGGAAAGTAGTTTACCTAGAGAAAACCTGAAACAAGATCTAAATAACAAGACTTTATCACCAACATTAAATTCACGTTTCAGAATCCTTTTATCGTGCCACTTCTTTACCTTTTCCTTGAACATTTTAGCGCTCTCGTAAGCTTCACTTCTCCACTCATCTAGAGAAGTCAAGTTCATGAGACGCTTTTCACCAGCTAACTTTCGGTCAGCACGTAACATCCCAAAATTTTCTAAATTTTGGAATGTTAATAAATTAATTATAATGTTAGGTATATGGAAGACTCTCCTTTTGCTAAGGATTCAATATCTCCAAGGAGTACGAGGAATGTACGAAGGATGTCATCGATGGATTAAAATTTTGAAGACCATGTCGCATTCATTTTAAGATGGTAGCACCCTGGACCATCAGCGGATCGGTGGATCGTCATGAAGACCCAAACCCTAACCTTTTCTTTCTAGCCTCTTCGAATCTCGAGGACGAGATTCCTTTTAAGGGTGGTAGTCTGTAACATCCCAAAATTTTCTAACTTTTGGAATGTTAAAATATTAATTATAATAATGACTGTTTGCTTGGTATGATTGATTTTCACTAGGATCTGAAACTTTTGGAGTTTATTGAATATTAAAATGAGAGGGAATAAAAGGACTTTCCCAAATATTCAATGTTGGTGTTTTGGAATTATTATTGAAAACAAAACCCAACTCAAGTAAATAAATGAGAGAAGGTAATATGACTCCTTCAATATATTAAAAGAGTTGGTAATGTTTAAATGTTTGTTTTGATTTTCATTTGGAGTTTAAAAATATTTTGGGAATTATTCATAACCCTAAATTAATTTTAGGGAATATTTATAAGGCCCGAAATAATATTATAAAAATATTGTTAAAATTATGTTATTTAGGGTTGAGAATAATTTTATGTGATATATGTTATTAGTAATAACTTTCTGTGTACTTTCGTGATTTTAGTAATCTCCTTTATATTTGTGTTGGCCAAATTTTACTCCTGTCAAAATAGAAAAGAAAATCTTCCAAAAAAAATCCTAGCAGAGGTCCAGCACTATTTCTCGCCCGCGTGCGTGCACGCACAGCAGCCAGGCAGTGAGACCAAGCCCCCAAGGCCCAGCTGAGCCTTTCTCCTCTCAACCCCTTTTTATTTTTTTTCTTTTTTTTCCTGTCTTTCCTTGTACGGGAAATATTCTTTACTGACTCTGTACGAGATCAAAACGAACCAAATCAAACGATTTGCTTAGTCTCTGTCTTCCTCGCGATGTCCCTGGCACTCCTTATAAGCCTGAACCGCACCCCTTGACCCCTTCTTCTTTCTTTTCCCTCAAACAAATTCGTCGCTGTTAAGTTTCAGATCTTGCCGTGAACTCGACGAACAACAGCCATTGCTCGTCGTTTGTGTTGCCATCGGTACATCCCAGTTAATTCCCTTATGTCGTTTTGAATCTGCGCTCAATACCTCACCCGATTGACAAAGTTTTGTGGCCTAGGTCGCAAGTTTTCGCGCTCCTCGGAAGGAGCCAGTGTCAATGGAGAGCGCCCGGAGTTCACTGGGAGCACCGGGTTCACGCCACTTATGCGGTCGAACTAAAACCCGGCCATCGCTTTCGACAGTACCATTGCGGTCTGCTCGGTATGGCTCACGCCCTAGACATCTTTTCTCCGCCGGATAGTCACCGGATCCGTCGCAATAAGGTGCAACGTGTTCTAGTTCAGTTCGGGCTCCTTCATGTACACGGTGTGCTCTTCGATTTGTTTTTTTTTCTCTCCTTGCAGCGTGGCCCAAATCCAACCGTCCATTGTCACTTAATCCAGCGGCCATTACTCTATTTCAGCGAAGGAGTATTGGCTATTCAGGTCACGCCAAGTGGCAGCCTCTCATTTGCTGAGCTGGCACAATACATTTATTTGGGCAGATTTTTGATCAATTTTCATTTGGTCGTATCTTCTAAACCGTAAGTCGGTTTTAGGTGATTCTTTTTCCTACACGTTCGCAGTGATCTGTAGTTTATCATAGAGTTAAGTTTCCTTACTTTTGCACATATTTGAATTTAAATTTATTCAAATTCAAATTCAAACTTTAGGAGGCCGTATCTTTTATAATGTTGATCCAATTCAGTTGATTCTTTTTGCGTTGGATCACTCATGTCATATACTTTTTGCATATCAGTTGTACACCATATTCAAATACTTTTTGTTCTGTTTGAATTTAAATTTAATTCAAACTTCAACCTGCTATAACTCGTGTTGTAGTTTTCCTTTTCACGTGATTCTTTTTGCATATCGGATCATTTGAAACATCCTATTGGCTATATCCACACACCTTTCATATTTCCATAATGTGTAAACTTAGTTCTTAGTACCTTTAGTCATAATATTTTTTGGCGACATTTCTTTGTCCGTTGACTCTCTCGAGTTCACGTTTCATCTATCACCGTCGAGCACATCGACACCTATACCGTATCAAGCCTAATTGTTTTTCTTTCTAAACCTTATTGTGTTTGATTTGTTGATCCTTTAGTTCCTTTTGGCGTTATTGCTTATGTGGTATCTTTCCTTTACGATAGATTGCTCGGAGTGTGACGAGTAGAGTTATCTGGATCGTGAGAGTGAAGAACTTCATCAAATGTATAAGGCAAGTGATACTTTGACCATTTCACAACCTATATTTTTACTTATGCATGTAGCAAATATCACCCTATGCATGTGTAGGAAGTTTTATATTATTATTGCTGCAAACCTGGTAGGGTAGCCATATGATCCTATCCTGTTTGTTAGACAACCTAGCACGTGCTTGCTATATATTTGCTATGCTTGTAGACGTCGATTGGTTTGAGATTACATTGAGCTATGTGAGGATTTAATGACTTGACTAGCAACCTTTAATTAGAATACACCTCTGGACGGGCAGGGAGTGCTTCTTGGGGGCTCGTTCCTTATCTAAGGCGAGACCAGGTTGTACCCCTAATGGTTGGTTTTGGTGGTCGACAGTACATCATGGTATCTACCCTCTGAACGTAAGTGGGCGCCATCCAGGCTCAAAAATATCAGACATACTTGGTGACTAGGAGCTTCCATGTACAGCCGTTGGCCATATGGGCTCTGGCTTAGTTGAGTATGATGTAGGAAGCCTCTCCCGTGTAAACCTAGCAGATGTTTATGTGATAGGTGTACCGGCTTGCCGTTGGGTGTAGGTGACCTCTTCTGAAATACTTCGTCTCAATCTTCGGGTTGAGTCCAGCGGGAAAAGTGTACTAACCTCTGCAGAGTAAAAACTAATCATGATTAGCCGTGTCCCCGGTTATGGACATCCTTGAGCTACTAGGCATTACTGTTACTGGAGGATCTTGAGAGATGAATCACCATAATAAACTTTAGTGGGCAAGATTTAATAAAGGGTGTGGATTGGAACTGGTGTGCCCAGTTCAATCTTAAGTAGTAAGTAAAACTAAAAAATTTACTAGGTAGATTGGGAAAAATCAGCTTTCTGCAAAATAAAACCATAAGCTTTCCTTTGATTTACCTTGCATGTAGCGATAGGTCTGTTATAATCTTTTTCGTGTGACTTGTCGTACAAATCAGATGTACTGACCCGTTGTCGGGCTGTAACCTTCGGTGTTGAAGGATTTATATACGACGAGTAAGTGATGCGTCGTAGGGTTTCAATGTCTATACTCAACTGTGCCGGTGGAGTTGATGGACGCCACGAAGCTCTTTATTGTTTTTCGGCTGTATTGTATTTGTAAGCTAGCCTTGAGCTATGCAGGTATGCTTTATTGTAATACTGGATCTTCGATGTAATATTTATGACATGTGGTTTATTCTTGATATTATATCATGTACTGTGTGTGCTAGCTATTGATCCAGGGACTAGCACAGAATGCACAGAGACTTGGATTCTTAGCGAATCGGGTCGTTACACATCATTCAGCTCTCTGACAGCCCAGAAAGCTTTGTGCTCTAACTCTAATGGCAAATGGCAAGCTTTGCCATAGACCATCTTATACGGAGACATGCCCATGGGGTTTTTGTAAGCAATTCTATACGCCCACAAAGCATCTCCTAACTTCTTTGACTAGTCCTTTCTAGAAATGTTCACTATTTTCTGTAAGATCAACTTGATCTCTCTATTGGTGAGCTCGACTTGCCCACTAGTTTGAGGGTGATACGGTGATGCAATTCTATGATTGGCATCGTACTTGGCTAGAGCTTTCCTAAAAGCTCCATGCGTGAAGTGTGACCCTCCATATGTCATGAGGTACCTTGGTACACCAAACCTGGGAAAAATTACATCCTTGAGCATTTTGAAAGATGTCTTGTGATCAACACTCTTAGTGGGGATTGCTTCAACCCACTTGGTTACATAATCGACTGCAACTAAGATGTGTGTGTACTTGTCTGAAGGAGGAAAAGGACCCATAAAATCAAAAACCTAGCAATCGACAGGTTCGATTACTAGTGAGTAATTCATAGGCATCTCATTTCTCCTACTAATGTTACCAACTCTCTGACACTTATCACAAGATAGAACGTACCTTCTAGCGTCCTTAAAAAAAATAGGCCAATAAAAACCTGATTGTAGAACTTTATGTGCAGTCCTCTCACCGGCATGATGTCCTCCATAGGGACTATCGTGACATTGTCGAAGAATGTCCTTCTGCTCGTGCTCCGGTATACACCTTCTTACGATCATGTCTGCACCTTCTTTATAAAGATGTGGGTCATCCCAAAAGTAATGCCTCAAATCTGTGAAGAATTTCTTCCTCTGCTGAAATGTAAAACTTGGAGGCAAAAAAATTTCAATGATAAAATTAGCATAATCTGTGAACCAAGGGTCGGAATGAGATTGTACTTTTACAACAGCAAGTTGTTCATTTGGAAAACTGTCGTTGACTGGAATAGGATCGTGCGGAATATCTTCCATCCTTGAAATGTTGTCCGCTACCGGATTGTCTTCTCCTTTTCTATCGACAATCTGTAAATCAAATTCTTGAAGAAGGAGTACCCATCTTATGAGCCTTTGTTTGGCATCCTTCTTCTGCATAAGATACTTAATGGCAGCATGGTCAGTATGAATAATAACCTTAGAATCAACAATATACTTCCTAAACTTATCACAAGCAAACACCACTGCCAAGAATTCCTTCTCAGTAGTAGCATAATTCTTTTGAGAACTATCATGGGTTTTGCTAGCATAGTGTATGACATTCAACTTCTTATCAACCCTTTGTCCTAAAACAACTCCAACAGCAAAATCACTAGCATCACACATAATTTCAAAGGGCAAATTCCAGTCAAGCGGTTGTACTATAGGAGCGGTTATCAAGGCTTTCTTAAGAACTTCGAAGGCTTCCTTACAATATTCATCAAATACAAAAGGAATATCCTTCTGGAGAAGATTGGTGAGGGGTCTCGAGGTCTTAGAAAAGTCTTTGATAAATCTTCTATAGAAACCAGCATGAATGAGAAAACTACGAATATCTTTGATGTCCCTTGGATAGGGCATCCTTTCAATAGCTTCAATCTTTGCCTTGTCCACTTCAATTCCCCTTTCGGAAATCTTGTGACCAAGAACTATCCCTTTGTTAACCATGAAATGGCACTTCTCCCAATTGAGCAGCAAATTTGTTTCTTCACATCTCTGCAAAACTTTATTAAGATTGTGGAGACAGTGGTCAAAGGAGGTTCCATAGACGGAAAGTCGTCCATAAAGACCTCCACAATCTCCTCATAGAAACCATGAAATATAGCAGACATACACCTCTGAAAAGTAGCAGGTGCATTACACAAACCAAAATGCATACGCCTATAAGCATAAGTACAGTAAGGACACGTGAAAGTGGTCTTCTCCTGATCTGCAGTGTTGACATGAATATGAGAGAAGCTAGAATACCCATCAAGCAAAAGTGGGTGTTTTTAGACAACCGCTCAAGCATCTGATCAATAAAGGGCAGAGGATAATGGTCCTTCCTGGTGGCCTTGTTCAACTTCCTGAAATCAATACACATTCTAAGTCCAATAATAGTCCGCTGAGGTATTAGTTCATTTTAATCATTATTAGGAACAACAGTCATACCTCCCTTCTTAGGAACACAATGAACTGGACTTACCCACTTACTATCAGCTATAGGATAGGTGATACCCGCGGCTAGAAGTTTGAGAACCTCCGTCCTAACCACGTCCTTCATCTTTGGGTTCAACCGTCGTTGATGATCAACAACCGGTTTAGCATCGGGCTCGAGATTGATAGTATGTTGGAAAATGGATGGACTAATAGCCTTGAGATCGTCAAGAGTATAGCCAATAGCACCTCGGTGTCTGCGAAGTATCTCCAATAATCGCTCTTCTTCAAATCATGAAAGGTTAGAATTGATAATAACAGGATATATTTTCTTTTCATCTAAATAGGCATACTTGAGCGTATCGGGAAGTGATTTGAGATCGAACACCGGATCATATTTTTGTTGAGAGAGGATTCCTAAAGGTTCAACCAGGAGGTTGTGCTTCAGGATAGGAGTTTCTCTTCAAATTATGTCTTCTAGCTCATTCCTCTCCTGCATATGCCTGTCATTCTCGTGGTCTTCCATAAATTGCTGGAGCAGTATAGTTAGGAGGAATAGCAATCGAAGCAATTTCTTCAATAATTTTGTCATTACTAGACAAATCAGTACCACGAGGCTGCTTAGAAAACATAGAGAAGTTAAATTCATACGGATCACCGTCGAATTCAACTGAGACTTTACCTTTCTTGCAATCTATTATAGCTCCACAAGTGCTGAGGAAGGGCCTACCAAAGATAATAGGACAAAAACTATCTTGCTCTGAACCAAGTACAAGAAAGTCAGTAGGATATTTTACCTTCCCGCAGAGAACATCAACATCTCTCACAATCCCAACTGGAGAGATTGTTTGTTTATTTGCAAGATGAATCGTGACATCTATGTCTTCGATCTCACACGGCTGAATCTCGTGCATGATCTCTTGATAAAGTAAGAAAGGATAAGCGCTGATACTGGATCCCAAATCACATAGCCCATAGTAGTTATGATCTCCTATTTTTACAGATACAACTGGTGTACCTGAAATTGGGCCTTTGTTCTTGGTTGTGACAATGTTAGTGGAAACAGCGCAAAAACTAATAATAGATTCTTCAATATCACTGGTTACCAGATCCTTAACCATTGTAACTTGAGGTTTGACCTTGATCAGGTCCTCATATTCATTAGTGGTCCTTCCATTTTTGTTTATAATACCTGTAACAAAAGAGTGCTCCTTTATCCTTGCGGGATAAGGAGGTTGTTCATACACAACTGCAGGTAAAACAGGATCAGTAACATTAATCTCAATAGGTGACTCTTTGAAAGGTTTATGATGTTGACTCTCCTTCTTCTTAGAAGAATCAATATGACAAGAAAAGTCCTTGCAAAAGTCAATCATTAGCTAGGAATCAAGACCATTTTTAGAGCAAAAGGTATTAAAGTAATTAGTTTTCACATAACTCTCAATGTAGTCATGCTCATAGTTTATAGCGGGTTCAATACCTTTATCAATTTCCCAGCCTTCAGTGTTCTTCTGGATCCTTTCAATAAGATCCCATTTTTCTTCTATACTTATGGTCTGGAATACCCCACTAGAGGAGGCATCCAACATCTCCTTGTCCCGACGAGAAAGCATGGCATAAAAATTTGGAAGTATAATTTCCTTGGGGAGCTCATGGTTGGGACATTTGAGCATCAGGGACTTCAGTCTCCCCCAAGCTTGAGCGATGCTCTCTCCATCGCGAGACCAAAAGTTGTAGATGTAGTTCCTGTCTTGGTGAATTTCACGAAGAGGATAAAACTTTGCATAAATGAGAGACATAAGCTCTCGCCATTCAAGAAAATCGGAGTTATCGAGTAGCTTATACCAATCTGAAGCTTTATCTTTAAGTGATACGGAGAATAGTTTCTTCATGACGAACTCCATCGTTACACCTACAAGCTTAAATAAAGAACATAATTGTGACAAATATAGCAGGTGTTCTCCCAGATGTCCTTCTCCTGTATAACGATTAGCCAAGACATAATCAATAATACCAGTTGGTATTTTATAGGGCACAATTTCAGTAGGGGTAGAAATGACCACCACAGTCGTGGGGCGGCTCTTCACCAGCAACGAACCAATAGTAGAGGGGTCCATAAGGACTAAGGGTATCAACAACAAAAATAATAATAATAATAGCAACACAAATTAAGGGTTTGCTTACCGGCTTCACTTACCAATAGCGCTACACTCCCCAGCAACGACGCCAGAAAAGCTCGTTGATGGCGGTGAAGTTGATAGGTTTAGTTGGGATGCCTCCCTTGTCAACCGCGCCAATAAACGATTCTTGATGACCCACAAGTCTAGGGGACCATTCGTAGCTTTTCGATAAATAAGGATGTCGATCCCAGCAAGGAGCAGAAGGTATTGACAAGTGACTGTGGATAAGGAAAGGTCTGTACGCACTAAAAGATAAATATTTATGGATTTTTGGTTTAAGCAACAGAAAGGTAAAAGACAAGCAAAGTAAACAGGGTAACTGAGGAGTAACAAGTGGCCCGATCCTTTTGAGCAAAGGATAGGCCTAGGGACTGAACTTATAAAGGCTAAAGCGTTCTCAAGGACACACGGGAGAGGTAGCCAAGTTACTTTCACCATATTCCGCCAAGTAGTATGTATTGTGTCGATAAGTGTCGGTGGGTGGATTAATGCTAGTACACCTTATAGACTAAGATAAGTGCACTCTTATGATTACACACCTTGCAAGCATCCTCAAATACAAGGTACTCCCTCCGATCCATAATAAGTGTCGCTCATCTAGTACAAAATTTGTACTAGCTTAGTACAAAATGAGCGACACTTATTATGGATCGGAGAGAGTAGTAATTAAGGCATAAGCCTAACCACAGCATTACGATCGAGGATCCATTACTCCCTTGTGCAAAAGTGTGTGAACTAAGGTTCAAGTTTCTGTCACTCCGGCAGCCCACCATAAGCATCCTTTGTGCACAATGTAATTCCCTAGGTCCTTAATAAGACGAAGTGTTGGGTGTTCGACTCACACAACACCACTAGGAAAATAACAACACAACTTAAATATCAAACAATACATAATACTTCAACATCATATGACTACTAATAACTAGAATTCTCCCATGTCCTCAAGAACTAAAGTAACTACTCACAAGACATAAAAGGGATCATGATCAGAGGTGATAGATGGGTGGCAAACAATCTGGACACAATGATATTTCTCCAAAAAAAACTCAATAGATTCACCACAAAGTAGTAATCAACTCCAACAGAGTAGAGAGGATAGATAGTACGGATTGCAACACAAGTTGCAATTGTGAGATGAGATGGGATGAACATGGAGATGGTGATGATGTGGGGGATGATGTTGATGATGATCTCGATGATGCCCATGAAGATGATGATGACGATGGCGATGATCTCCCCTTCCGGGAGGTGATCTCCCCGGCGGAATCTGCCCGCCCGAGATGGCTTTTTCTTCTCTGTAGGTTTCCGCCACGAGGCGGCGGAGAAACTCCGAAACTCCTCCTCTTTTAGGGTTTTTACCCCAGGGGGTAATATAGTCCAGAGGGGGCGCCCTAGGGGGGGCCGCGCCAGGGAATCTTCTGGAGCGCTGGTGGGTCCCCTCCGGTGAATCTTCGGTCTCCTCTAGTGAATCTCCAAAATAATGATCCACGTCAAATTTCATTAAATTTGGAGTTGATCTGATTCAGCAACTTGATGTCCACTTTTCACCACTGAATTCTTCTTCTGTTGCTTCGGCACCGGAAAGTTGAAAACTGTATAAAACAAGCCAAAACAACATAAGAACAATACTTTAAAGTGGAATATATCGATGAATAGGGTTTAATTACAATATAAAATAGTGATGCAATTTGGACGTATCAGCATGGCTCGACGACTACCTAACAGCCCTCAAATTCCAACGAGGAACCAACATCACGGCAATGCAGTACGTACATCTCATGCTCGAGGGTTCGGCGCGGGACTAGCTGAAGAATCTACCACGAGGATCGATCAGCTCCTGGAAGCAGTTTCGCAGTGCGTTCATCGAGAACTTCAAATCTACCTACAAACGACCAGGATCACTCGAGGACCTGAGAGCCTGTAGGCAAGGAACCAGATAGTCCCTGAGGGCATACATTCAGCGGTGGACCATACTCAAAAACTCAGTCGAGGAAATATCGGACGAAAGTGTGATCGGCGCATTCAGAAGAGGCCTACAGTGTATCGACTTCAAAGAGCAACTCGAGCAGCTGAAGTTCTGAAGACTCGCACGATTATTAGAACAAGCCAACAACTGGGCTGACGGAGAAGACTCCATACGAAACGAATCAGACATCCAGACAGCACGCCCAGAGCGCGACTACGACTATTACATGGGGGACAGAGGGTTCGACAGAAGGAGAAAACGCCCCATTCTATGACGACAGAGGACCCGATATGGTCGCGTCCGGTTTCCCAGACGACAGTAGAATGCAGCAGAGGGATAACCAAGAAGAAGCACCGCACGTCCAGAAACGATACTGGAGATCAAGGCAGCCACGAGACGACACCCGAGCATACCGCTCGGCGAAGGAACAACTCGATAGGCACTGCACACTACATGGGTTAAAAACGAGCGCGGAGAACTCATATCGGGACACACCTTAAGAAACTGCAAGCGTTTAACCGAGCTCTCAGAAGAAAAAAGGCGGTCCACAGCACCAACAGCACAACCTCTCACAAGTGTAGCAGTTGGGACAACCGCACACAATGCACCACCCGCACCCGCCGCACCATCAAGACAGGTGGCAGCCATCCAGGAGCGGTGCTCGACACCAGGCGAAGAAGAAAAATACCCAGAGGCACATGGTCGAATCTATATGATCCAAGAAGGAAGACCATCAAACAGGCAGCAGAAGCAGGTCACCAAACAAGTTTTTGTAAAAGCAAAGTTTTGCCCCCGTGTGTTTTGGATATTGTTGGACAAAACAGTAGAGGAACTGACAATGTTTTCTAGTATAAACAGTTGCTTAGGTTCCTGAAGGACAAGCCATGTGATAAAGCTTCAGGGAAGGTCTTCAAGTTATCGAAGCATAACCCACGGAGCGAAGCTTAATCACGAAGGATGACCCCCAAAAATGAAGGTGTCCTGAAGCTCTACTCATTGAAGGAAATGAAGAAGACGGCGCAAGACTTAGATGTTTCTGGTGTAGTTCTTTTTCTGTTCCTTGAGTCATAGGACAAACCGTACTATCAAGAGGGGTATTTAGTTTGTGGACATCGAAGTCATTGAGAAATGCTCAGATCAATTCCAAGCCAAGTGAGAAGCCTGAGTGAAGAAATCTCATGTGTACTAAGTTAAGCTTCGGTAGCAAAGACTTCGTTCTTTGGCAACTGAAGCAGAACTAAGTCCGTGAGTCAGCTTTACTTGTTCCTCAAGTAAAGTTGCGCATTGATGACAAATCCGACCGTTGTGGACACGTGTCAAGCTGTCACCTCGGGTCAATTTGGTCATTCCGCACCTCGGGATCGCCAACTATAAATACGCCGCCCACGTCATCATTTGCGGTTGGCTGCTCTCAGATCATTCTGAGAGAGACTGAAGAGAGCAACCCCAAAAACGCCACCGAAGCAAAACCCAAAATCCAGATACTGAAGCCTAAGTCCCATTGATCTGAGTAGATTTGAGATGACTTAGGTGAAAGCTTGCTAGCCTTTTTATCTTGGAGAACTGCAAGTCTCCTAGACAGTTAGAGAGTTGTTCTTCAGAGAGCGAAGAGTAATTGTCGCCTCGAAGTCCAGTTTGTCAAAGGTTTCGGTGATTCCCTCAATAATCAACCACGAGTGAAGAACTGATCAAGCTCAAGGAGTTTGATGCAGTGGAGCAACGGACGGAGAGAGATTTGCTCCAGGTGTTCAATCACCAGTCCCTCCAACCAGACGTAGCGCTTTGCAGAGCGTGAACTGGTCAAACAAACATCGCCGATTCCCAGTTCGTTTTACTTCAAGCATTTACCTTCAGTATTGCATTTGCTTCACTGTTATGCTTCAATGTGTTTTGATTCACTGCATTTAGTTTCGCTTCCAGTTATTCTTCGCTATTCCGCACTGCTTATGCTTCACTTCAATAGTTTCAGTAGAAAATTTTGAAGTGATCATTCACCCCCTCCCCCTCTGATCACATACTTGGACTTTCAATTGGTATCAGAGCTAGTCACTCCCTACACTCTGTGTGTTTTGGATTAACCTCCTGGAGTGTATTCAAGTATGTCTTCTAGTATGTCGTTCGCAGCTATTCGCTCTGGCGAACCTATTCCTATTTTCAATGGGAAGGACTACCCGTACTGGAAGGACAAGATGAAAAGAAATATCATGGCTATCAACTCAACTGCGTGGCAAGTTGTCTTGTATGGAGTCACTGTTGCCGATGAGAAGGCCATCACCCCTGAAGAAGCAACACTGATTGATCTTGATTCTGTAGTTTGGGTTTTCATCACCAATCACTTGACACCTGAAAAGTATCATGAAGTGAAGAATATTCCAACTGCCAAAGGTGTCTGGGACTATCTTGAAAAAATTGGTGAAGGTGTTTCTACCCAGAAAGATGCCAGAATTGACACACTCCGAAGCAAATTCTATCGCTTCAAGAGAAACGAGGGTGAAAAAGTCAGCTCCATTTACAGCAGACTCACAACTCTTGCTAATGAATTGATTTCCCTCGGTGCTGATGACATTACTCCTCACTCTGTTGTGAGAACTTTGCTTCGATCATTGGATGACTCGTTTGATCACATTGTGCTGATGATCAAGGAAAGGACTGATTTCAGACGTCTTGTTGCTGCTGATGTTCTTGAGAGACTCACTACCTTTGAAATGGAAGAAGATGAGAAACGTGACATAAATGGTTCACGAAGAAAAACTCATGCTTTGAAAGCAAAAGCTTCACGTCATTCTTCACCCGAAGTTAGTTCTGCTTTAGGTGTCGAATCAGATGATCCTGCAAGCATTGGAAAGGATTTGGCACTGATCATGAGACGCTTCAATCGCTTCCAAAGAAAAGGTTTTTCTTCACCAAGAAAGAGCTATTCTTCAAGAAGCTCCACTCACTCATCTCACCATTCATCCTCAAGAAGCTCTCCATCAAAAGACAACTGTTCCTACAAATGCAAGAAACCAGGTCACTACATTGCTGATTGCCCTCTGTGGGAAGCTGAGAACAAAGCAAAGCATTCGCTCAGAGACTCCTCATCCAAGTCCCACAGATCTTCAAGAAGCTATGAATCCAAGAGACATGTTTCAAGTTCGAGAAGAGATAAGAAGAAAGATTCTGATGATGACAAGAAGAAGAAGTATCACAAGAAGCGTGAGGGTTCTTCCTCGAAGAATCACTCGTCTCGTCGAAGCAGCTCTCACCGAGCCAAGGCCTATCTGGGAAAGGAGATGAAATCCGAAGACGAAGCCTCTGGGTCCGAAGCTCCTACAGGCTCAAGGTCTGGGTCAGGATCCGAATCATATGGTGTTGCTGGTTTGGCATTCGCTTCAGCAGATGCTTCGGCAAAAGCTTCGAGTTCATCCTTCACCAACAACAGTAGTGAAGATGAATCTCCTGCATATTGCTTCATGGCCAAGGCGAAGGTATCTTCATCGAAATCTAACTATGATACCTCTGATTGTTCTTCTTATGACAGTGATTCAAAGATAAGCTATGCTAAACTTGCTAAAATTGCTTCAATCCAACAAGATGAACTTGATTCTCTAAGCAAAACCATTAAGAAATCAGAAACTCTGTTGATCGATGAGATAGAGAAAGGTCAAACTTTAACTAATGATCATGAAGCTCTGAAAGAAAAGTTTGAAGAATTGTCCTCTCGGCATGATCTTCTTTTAGTTGATTATGAGAAGCTCACCTATGAATTTCTTTAGAGGAAATTGGCTCTCGAAAAACTGAAAGAGGCTCATGAAGAGTTGGAAAATGTCAATCTCTCTCTCATGGCTCAACAAGGTTCTGAAGCAAATCATAAAACTGAATCACCTTGTTTGGATTGTTTGGAACGAGGCAAAATTGATTCCAAAGGCAAAGCTCCTATTGTTATTGATGATACTAATGCCTCCGATGAGGAAAACCCTGCTGTTACCGAGGAACTCCTCAGGTTGAAAAACTTATTTGATACAGGCATGTTCAAAAGTGTGCAAGGTCACCAGTATCTCTGTGATATCCTGAGGAAGGCTCTACTTCACAGGAATCCCAGGAATGAAGGTGTTGGTTTCGAGAGAAAGATAAACCCTGATGGCACCTATTGGGAACCTGAGCAGTATCCTAAGACTGTTTGGGTCCTTGCGAAAGGGAACCCCATTGATATAGCTAACCTTTCAGGTTTTGATTGCAAGATGAACAAAGCTATTTTAGACGAATCACTTGATTCTGACTACAAGCTCATCAAGGACGAACAGGGAAAGGTTACAGCTGAGTATGTTGGTACTCCTCCTAAGAATGGCTTCTATAAGAGGCAGATATGGGTGCAGAAAGCACTTGTGGAAAAACTGCCTGCTAACCATACCATGCAAGAAAGTCTTTGGTACCACCGAATCATTTCTATTCTCTTGAAACGAGAAATGATCCTTTGGTGCCCGAATCAAATGTTCCGCAGAAGCAATACTATCGCACTGGTCGTCATACTTATCGTCCTCATAATAATCATACTAAGATTGCATATGCTCATTCTTATGCTAACCATTCGCAGAGGACTTACATTTATGGTGTGCTTGATGGTACACCGAAGCAATACACTCCTGTTCGATTTAATATTGCTTCAACCAGTGCTTCAACATCTTCTCAGTCACCTGCTCGTTTGTGGGTGGTTAAGAAGAACTAATTCTTCTGCAGGGCTATGTCTCCGGTGGATCCGAATGGGTCATGGATAGTGGTTGTACAAATCATATGACCGGAGACAAGGAGTTATTCACCGAAGAAAAATTATCTCACTCTTCTCAGAAGTATATTACCTTCGGTGATAACAATAAGGGTAAAGTTATAGGTTTGCGTAAGGTTGCCATATCGAAAGATAAGCACATTGGCAAAGTTATGCTAGTCCAATCACTTGGATATAATCTAATGTCTATTTCGAAGTTATGTGATATGGGTATGCTTGTTCTATTTTCTGCTTCGCGTTGTGTTGTCTTTTCACAGGATGACTATGCGTTTGTCTTCGAGGGTTACCGAAAAGGAGACTTATACATCGTTGATTTTTCTTCGGGCCCTGCTGTATCCACATGCTTAATGGCAAAAGCTTCATCTGGGTGGTTATGGCATCGAAGACTTGGTCATGCAGGGATGAGAAATCTTCATAACTTAGTGAAGAAGAATCATGTTATTGGCCTTAGCGAAGTTAAATTCGACAAGGATCGTCTCTGCAGTGTTTGTGAAGCTGGTAAAATTACGAAGAAACATCATTCAGCGAAGACTATCATGACTACCACTCGTCCTCTTGAATTGCTTCATATGGATCTCTTTGGTCCTCAAAATTATGCAAGCCTGGGAGGAAATAAATATGGTCTAGTTATTGTTGATGACTTCTCTCGTTATTCTTGGGTTTTCTTTTTGGATGACAAGAGCAAAGTTGTTGAAATCTTCAACTCATTCGCCAAGAGAGCTCAAACAGAATATGAATTGTCTCTGAAGCATATCCGAAGTGATAATGGAACTGAATTCAAAAATACTCATATTGAAGATTTTTTTGATGATCATGGTTTTACTCATGAGTTCTCTGCTGCATATACACCTCAACAGAATGGTGTTGTTGAAAGTAAGAATAGAACTCTCATTGAAATGTCCAGAACTATGCTTGCTGAATACAAGACTCCTATTAGGTTCTGGGCCGAAGCAATTAACACTGCTTGTCATATCATCAACAAGGTTTACCTTCACAAATTTCTGAAAAAGACTTCACATGAGCTTATCACTGGTAACAAACCTAATGTTTCGTACCTTAGGGTGTTTGGTGCTCCATGCTTCATTAGAGATATGAATCATAGCTCCAAATTTGCCCCTAAGGCTCATGAAGGTTTTCTTTTAGGTTATGGCTCAAACTCGCATACTTACAGAGTCTATAACTCTCACTTTGGGAAAGTTATGGAAACTGTGAATGTGAGATTTGATGAAACTAATGGCTCTCAAAAAGAGCATCTGCCTCATGATCTAGATGAACCTCCTCCTGATGAAGTGATCAGGTCCATGGCTATTGGAGAGATTCGCCCTGTTGAAGCCAATGCTCGTCAAGCTAATAGGGATGATGATGGTCCAATGTTCCCACACATAGCCTGGGGCGCTGGAGATCAACATTCTGAAGCTAATGATGAACAGGACGAAGAAGAGCAAAGGAACGAAGAAAATGCTGATGCTGAAGGTGAAGCAGATCCTGAAGCTGAAGAAGATCCTGAAGCAGCAGCTGAGCCTGAAGCTAATGATTCGATCTTATCACGAGTCCGAAGACGAGTTGATGTTGACTCGATTCTTGAAGAAATTCAACAACCAGGTCGTCCTACAACTCGTTCTCGTACTCGTTTGGCTAACTTCTGTGGAAACTTTTCGTTTGTCTCCATGTTAGAACCGTCGAAGTTTGATGAAGCCATGAAGGATCCAGATTGGTTAACTGCCATGCTCGAAGAACTTAACCAGTTTGAGCGAAACAAAGTCTGGTCCTTAGTTGATAGACTCTGAGAGGCGATCAAAGCAGAAGCACGACCCCGCCAAGAGTCAACCTGCAAAGGCTTCAGCACCAACGAAGCCCAAGCAGTCTGCTGCTAAAATCCCTTCTGCGAAGCACAAGCTCACTGAAGAGGAATTGAGACAAAAAGACCTCGCAGAGGCACTTGAGCGCAACATCCAAGCCAGAAGCGCAGCTGAGAAGAAGAAGGCAGATGAGGATGCTGACAGACACAAAAAGGAGTTGGACTCAGCCAAGATGGTTGCAGAGAAGGCTGAGACGAAGCGCAAGCTCGCCGAAGCCGCGAAGAACGAGGAAAAAGCTTCTGCTGAAGCTAAACAACTTGCTTAACATGAAGCTAAACGCAAGGCCTCTTTAGAAGGTCTCAGGACGAAGAAAGCTGAAAAAGCTGCTAGGGCAAGTCAGAAGAAGCCCGTAGTTGATATGACTCCATCAGCTATTCCAACGAAGCAGAAAGGCATATCTTTGCCTGAAGCTCAAGCTGAAGCTGATCGTCAGAGTGACCACCCATTCCCTGACTCACGTGAAGGCGAACTCTGGGATCAGTTGGGCATCACTGAAGCCCTTTGGGAGAAGTGTGCTGCTGAAGATCCTAATGCTGTTGACTTTGGAGAAGTGTACATCTCCAGGTCTATCGAAGCTATGATCTCTACTATGATCAGTCAGCTGAAGGATTTGCATTCAAGAGACAGGGCAGAAATGAAAAAGATTCACAACTATCAGAAGCAAGCTGAATCAGAACCTGATGAAGAATTCAAACAGCACGCCCTGCAATTGCTTCAACGAGTGACAGAAGTCAACTCCACCACCAAGGACAATATCAAAATCTACAAAGGCAAAGTAAAGGTCGCTGTAGATGACATGGTGAAGACCCATAATGCTTCCATTATGGAAAGTGAATCGAGGAAACGCAAGGCTTCGCCCGAAGCTGAACGAGATGTTGCACCACCGTCTCCTAAGCCTGCTCCATAGACCCTCACCGAAAAAGAAAACCACCAAGAGGCGCAAGGTTACTTTGGCCTCTGCCGCAGACATGGATACAAGTGATGAACAGCGCCCGGAATCTCCTGAAGCCGTTCCCACTCCTGCACCGAAGCCAAAGCCATCCAAGCCCGCATCAAAGCCTTCAGCTCCACCCACCAAGACTCCCACACCTCCTCCTACCAGAACCACCCCCAAGCAAACTCCACCACAAAGAGCTCCTAACCCCACACCAACGCCTGCACAAAACCCCACACCCATACCACCTCAAGTTCCCACACCCATTCGTGCTCCAACCCCCGAACCACAAAGGATTCCCACTCCACCAGTTTCTCCCACACCACCTCCATCACCTCCCCGTGAAGCTAATGCTCCATCACCAACCCACTCTTGAACCCATGTATCCCGAGATTTTCCCCCCGCCAGAACTGTTCAAGAGTCTGAAGCACATGTGCCCGACACCGAAGCACATGATGACGAAGAAGAACAAGTACAAATTCTGAATTCTTCGCAAGAGCAAGCGCTTGTTGTCGCTCAATCTGCTGGCCCTTCAAGAGCCAATCAATTTGCTCCTCTGCAAAGAATTCGTGACCGTTCGCGCCCCTGCCAAGATACCCAGCTTGACTCCAATTACCCGCGTGAAACTTTTCCTATATTCAAGGGTGCTGGTTTTTCTTCAAGGCATGGCCCGGAATTCAACCTGGAACAACATAGGAAGCGCCATCGATTCTTTGGTGTTAGTCCTTATGCTTCTGACCGCACAGCGGATGATCTTCGTTTCTGGACTGCTGAACAACAAGTCTTATACACCAAAGTCTTCTGCCAGCAAGGAGTTCTGTTTAGACACAAGTTTCTGGACTTGCGAAGTCTTTCCACTGCTTCCTGCTTTCAGAACATCCTCGAAACTATTGAGAATCATAACTTGCCTAGGTTGTTTGCGTTGAGCACTCCTTTCAACTCAGAGCTCATCAAGAAATTCTATGCAACTCTTTATGTGTCTGGTGAAGCCAATGAACCCAGCTCATGGACGCTAGAATGGATGATTCAAGGCAAAGTCTTCAGGATGTCCTCTGCCGAATTCATGGAAATTGTCAATATTCCACGGCACTCTGGAGTCCACGAAAAGATTCATATTGCGCCTGATCTGTCTGAAGAAGAATTTGCAAACCCTGTTGGATCCTGAAGCCACTGATAACTGCATACCTCAAAACATTCGCCCGAAGTATTTGAATTTCATTTCAAGAACTTGGTTCTTCATTCTATCAAACTCATTGATTCCTTTGAGTACTGCTTCGGAAGAATTGAATCTTTATCCTGAGACAAGGCATGCTATTATGAAGCTCACACATGGTCTTTTATTTGACTTTGAGGATTGCTTCATTAGGAATTTGGTTCATGAAGCTGAGCTACCTTTCACACTGAAACCCTATGCTCCCTGGCTGCAAGTTGTATGTAACTATGGCTGGAATGAAGACTTTGTGGCACGCCATCATCCGAAGCTTTTCCTCCCACCAGTGCGTGACTCTTTGGAACTGCTGAGGAAACCCAATGATCCATTTGCCACATATGTTGGTGTGCGCCATGAAGTCAATGAGCGAAACTTATCCAAGACGTTCCAGAAAGACTGCCATCAGTTTGAAGTTAATCTTCGCACGCAGAAAATGCTTGACAACTTCATTGAAGCAAATCAGCGCCAGATGCAGTTTCTTGCTGATGAGATCAACCGAGTTGGCAATATAACTCTCAACAACAACCAGTACTTACGTGTGCTCAAGCGTCATTCCTGGAAAGGTCTCCTAAAATTCAACTCTGTGAAAGGTCTTCGTAAAGATCGCATCTACAAAGAGTATCCGTACCTCGAGCGACACTTTTCACGCGATGACTCAGTGGACCGCCCGAATCAGAAGATCCCTCCCCTGCACAAGATTGATGAAGTATTCTTCGTCAACGAGCCTGAACCCATCCGGCCTGACACCGTCTCCGAGAATGACTCCATCACTTCGAAGGACGACGACGGCCTTGATGACAGCGACCTCGACATCAACCTCATCACTCAGACACGCCACGAAGCTATTCCTACATCATCTTCCGAAGAAGAATCCTCAGGCAATCAAGCTTCGTCGAATGAGTCTTCGTCGAGCACTGCTTCGTCGGGTTCTCAGGGTGCTGATGCTGCGTAATAGATCTCTCGAACCTCTTCTCAACCTTTTGTCCAATCATTGACAAAAAGGGGGAGAATGAGGGCATCGATGAGTTAGTTTTGCATCGGGGAAAGGGTTCTTGCTATTTGCTTCGTTTGGTTAAGTTACGACAAACATTCCATTTTCTTCGATTGGGTTGTAACTTAAGTTTAACTTCGGTCTTGCTACTCCTGTACTATGTTTAAATTCTAATAACCCCTTTGCTTGCAAGTATTGCTTCGTATCTTCTTGCAGATGGTTATTATTTCTAAGTCACATGTCATTGGAAGAAATTGCATACATTCCTCGATATATATCTTCAAATGCAATTGTATTCACTAAGATATTTTGTTTTGCTCTCAAGCATTAACTTCGATTATATAAATCTTCGATGCTTGTATTCAGGGGGAGCCAAAAACTTCATATCTTAGAGTTTGTCCCATCCTTCACAAAAACTTCAATATCTTAGGTGAAAGCTTGCTAGCCTTTTTTATCTTGGAGAACTGCAAGTCTCCTAGACGGTTAGAGAGTTGTTCTTCAGAGAGCGAAGAGTAATTGTCGCCTCGAAGTCCAGTTTGTCAAAGGTTTCGGTGATTCCCTCAATAATAAACCACGAGTGAAGAACTGATCAAGCTCAAGGAGTTTGATGCAGTGGAGCAACGGACGGAGAGAGATTTGATCCAGGTGTTCAATCACCAGTCCCTCCAACCAGACGTAGCGCTTTGCAGAGCGTGAACTAGTCAAACAAACATCGCCGAGTCCCAGTTCGTTTTACTTCAAGCATTTACCTCAGTATTGCATTTGCTTCACTGTTATGCTTCAATGTGTTTTGATTCACTGCATTTAGTTTCGCTTCCAGTTATTCTTCGCTATTCCGCACTGCTTATGCTTCACTTCAAAAGTTTCAGTAGAAAATTTTGAAGTGATCATTCACCCCCTCCCCCTCTGATCACATACTTGGACTTTCAGTTTTCCTCGAAGTCTCCTCGCACCCTGCCATCCCAGAATACTTGTGCGGGTCTGAGACTGACATTACCTTCTCCCGGGTAGATCACCCGCCAGCCATCCCGCGTCCAGGACACCCCGCGCTAGTACTCGAAGCAAGAATTGGAAACTATGACATGTCGCGAGTCTTCATGGATGGCGGCAACGGAATCAACATCATATTCACCAAAACCCTGGAAGAAATGCTCATCCAAAACTCAGCACTAAAAACCTCAGGAACAACCTTCCACGGAATCGTGCCAGGAAAAGCAGTTTACCCCCTTGGGAAAATAATCCTGGAAGTGGTATTCGGCAACGCGAGTAACTTCCGCAAGGAAACACTGGACTTCGAAGTGGTCGACTGTAAATCACAGTATCATGCCATCCTCGGCCGACCAGCCTTCGCGCGCTTCATGGCAGTACCACACTATGCCTACCTCAAGATGAAAATGCCAGGCCCACGAGGAGTCCTCAACGTCAACGGCAGCTTCATCACATCCGTCCGCTGCGACAGAGAATTCCACAAGATGTCAGAAACCTTTGGAGCACACCAAACCAGCAGAGCTGCGATACAAGAAGAAGAAGCTCTCCCTTAGAGGTCAAGGCGCAACCAGAGGACTCGCCGGCATCACACGCCAAAGACTCAAGTTATCTTAGCAGCAACTTTACGTTCCAAGGTTTGTCAAGCCATCGACCCAAATAAAAGGCTGTTTTCAACAGCCCCCTCGTGTACGAATGATGTCTAAGCACGCTTCTATTCTTGTAGACTATGTTGGGACTCCAAGCGCAGAGGTTTGTAGGACAGCAGCAATTTCCCTCAAGTGGATGACCTAAGGTTTATCGAACTCAGGGAAGTAGAGGTTGAAGATGGTCTCTCTCAAGCAACCCTGCAATTAAGATACAAGAAGTCTCTTGTGTCCCCAACACACCTAATACAACTAGGAGTTGTATAGGTGCACTAGTTCGGCGAAGAGATGGTAAAATACGAGTGATAGGTGTGGCAAAGCAAGGTAATATAAATCTGTAATAAAAAGTGCAGCAAGAAAACATGTGACAAAAGTGAGCACAAACGGTGTAACAAAGGTGGAAACAAGGCCTAGGATTCATACTTTCACTAGTGGCAACTCTCAACAACATTAACATAGTCTAATCACATGATATTTCCCATAAAACATGCAATGGAGACGCACTCGAAGGTCATTCCTTTGTGGTCAAGAGAGGATGAGAATTATGTAGGGCTACAAAATCACACCTCAAAGTTCGTAGTTCTCAATCTATGCATTTCCCAATGTCACCGCGGCCATCCAAAGAGAGTACCACAATCACCACAACATATCTCAAGGATAGTCAAAGACAAGCACCAAGAGACTCTCAATCTTCAATCAACACACAAAAGAGGAAATCACTCATGATAATATTCTTCTAACACATGTCCAATAGACCGATGTCACCTTGGTCTCGGGGATTATACTAGATAAGATCAATTGATTACATCAATCCAATGCATAGAGGAAGGGGAAATATCATGGGATCACCCTAGATTAACATAGCCTATGATCACAACGAATATCACATCATGGGAGAGAGAGAAGAACACATAGCTACTAGTAGAAACCTTAGCCCCGAGGAGGAACTACTCCCGCTTCATGGAGGAGGGAAGCAACGTCGATGGAGATGAATCCGGGGGCACTTCCCCATCCCGGCAGGGTGCCGGCACAGGAATTCTGTCCCCCCGAAACTTGATGGTGATGGCGGCGGAGATCGGAATTTCTTCTGGAGAAAAGGGGTCCAGAATCATGGTTTCCTCCGCGGGGGTAAAAATAGGGCCAAAGGGGGGCACCAGGGGGGCCACAGGGCAGCCAGGAGGGTGCCCGGCGTGGCCTAGGGTGGGGCCGCGCCAGGGACCCTTCTGGAGTCCCTGTGGTGTCCCACCCTTCTTCCTTGGTGATTCCGGAAGCTTCTGGGACGCTGATTTTTTATATAATTTTTCCGGAATTTTTGGAGCACTTTTAATGGCCGGAAATCCTGAAATACAAAAACAGCAGAAAACAGGAACTGGAAACTAGGTGCACTGAGTTAATAGGTTAGTCCAAATATGCTCAAAAGTGTATGAAAGTTCAAGCAAAACATGGCAAAGTCACTCAAAACATGCATGGAGAAAGAAGAAATTATAGATACGTTTGGGACGTATCAACATCCCCAAGCTTAATTCCTGCCCGTCCTCGAGTAGGTAAATGATAACAAGCATAATTTCTGTGATGACATGCCACACAACCATATAAGGACTTCTAAGTAAAGAAATCAAAGCATGCAATTCAATTCAAGTCTTAACAAGCAAGAGTCTATATTAGCATTGACACAAGCAACAAAAGAACAAAAGGTGCAAGAGCTCTCGCTGTCCGTGACTCGAATGTCTCCAGATGGTGTTTGCGTGCAAGCAGGGGGCGGAGAAAAAGAGAGAAAAAATGTTGTTGAGAACAACTATCTACTAAAGTTTCACACTTAGTCTCCTTTGGATTCTTATCTTGACTCGTCCCCAGACCACTAGCCAGGTACAAGTCAAACTGATCCACTCCCTTTTGATATTTTGAGCACTCATGCAATGGATGAGCGTGAGCAAGAAACTTGACACCTAAAAGGCGAAACAGAAAGAAGGTGGAGGAGGAAGACAAAAAGGTGTGAAAGGCTCACATCAATGAGGACAATCATATGCGAGAGAAGGCCATATGATAGATATGATGTGAGGAGTTGGGATTGCCATGCAACGGATGCACATGTGAGCTAAAAGCTCTCCAAGGGAACTAGTGGGGGTGCATCTAACTTTCTTGCTCAAGAAGACCTAGAGGTCATTTGAGGAGGCTCATTATTGGAATATACAAGCCAAGTTCTATAGTGTGAAGGTCCCCACATAGCTATATGCATGATGATGATCTCTATGGAGTACAAGGGATAGAGGATGAAGTACTAGTGTGGATCTCTCAAAAGGAATAGTAGTGTGCCCCCTTCTCTCTTATTTTTCTTTTTCTCTTTTTTGTATTTTTTGTATTTTTTTGGTGGCCTCAATGGCTCTTTCTATTTAACTCTCATTTGTCCTCTTTGGGATCTTTTGATTTTGTCCTCTTTGGGATCTTTTCCTCACTTTAGGGGCAACACTCTATATTTTACAAGAATATAGGAGATCTTTCACGATTTACAAAGGTACTTACATAAAGAAGATATAACTATCATGATGCAAATGTATGCCTCTGCCAGGATAGCAGGATATGCAATGATACTAGCGCGTCATGTAGCAATGATTAGGGCAAGGCCCAACTAGCATGCGGCTCATCGATCAAGCAAGTAGCATGTATGACATGAGGATCAAGTCATGAGAAGGTGGATGTTGCATGGCAATGTATCTCGGAAAGGCTATGGAAATGCCTTGTAGGTAGGTATGGTGTCTGTTTTGAGGAAAGATATAAGGAGGCTTATGATGACAGAGCATATCGTGCCAAGGGTTTGGATGCACCGGCGAAGTATGCGCCAACTCTCAAGGTGAGAAAGGGCAATGCACGGTACCGAAGAGGCTAGAAAAAGTATAGGTGGGTGGAAGTGTCAACTTTCGAATACTCACATTAGTTCGAAGAACTCATGCACTTATTATCGGTAACTCTCAATCTAATCAGGAGGTTCACAAAGAGACAAGTACCCCGAGGAGGAGTGTATGGGGGTTTGGTTATCCTTGCGCATCCTCGACTCATGGTATGTGAGTGTACTCTAATATTTGAACCCTCTAGAGGTTAGTGATCCATCTAGTAGCTCGAGTTCTCAACAGGGGTTTTGGTTTTAAAAAATCACACGGATTGCCCAAAATATGACATCTATCACTAATAGGCTCGAGCTCTTGACACCAAAAGTTCAAACATTACTCTAGTCAATACCTCAAAACTATTGCGAGTTACTACTACAAAGAGAACAGCAACTTCAACTACCTACTTCTAGTACAGACACAAAACTCAGTGCAACAGGCAAACTCTCTAACAAGATAAAACATGCAACCTATAGAAAGTTCAACCTAAAATAAAAGAAAATCTCTAGAAAAACTAAAGCAATACAACTAAACAGAGCAGCAGCTAAGAAAAGAAAAGGAACAACTCACAGCTAAAAGAATAAGCATGCAAATCCTATGAGGAGTTCTAGTTCAAGCGGAGCGTGTAACTCTCCCACACAAAAGATTAAGCTGGGGTCTAACTTGTTACTACAGCAAACCAAGCAAAAACAAACCTAGAAAAGTAAGGAGCGAGACGCTCCAAGCATAGCACACAACACATGAAGTGATAAAAATATAGTGCAACGAGGGATGAACTGATAATTGTTGATGAAGAAGGAGATGCACGGGGGCATCCCCAAGCTTAGACGCTCCAGTCTCCTTGAATATTTATTGGGGGTGCACATGGGCATCCCCAAGATTGAGCGTTTAACACTCCAAGATTTTCTTTCATCATCTTCCATCGCGCACGTGAAAACTCCCTTCATACACAACTTATTATAAGCTGATTAGAGAGGTTAGTACCCTTAATAAAATATTTTTCCCCACTGGATATAAAGATATTCTTGAAGAGATACTGTTTCTCAAGATTGCCAAAAAGTTTTTGCAAAGAAAAAGCATGCTTAAGGTTTGCAAAAGTTAGGAGAGACAAAACGTGGCAGAATCTGTGAAAAGCAGAACAGCAGGTAGTATAGAATTTTTTAGCGGTACTTCTGCAACTCGAATAAAAAAACTCAGAACATACGCTCGAAATTCAATTGTATGGAGCACGCTGTCAAAAAAATTCAGATCAACAAGATGATCTGGTGATTTTAGGCTAATTTTTCCGTCCAAGGACAGAATCTGTTTTCTGGACAACATGTCACAACTTTTGAACTTTCTTGAAATCGGAGGCTAGACTTGGCACAAAGATTGAAAATAAAGATACAATGGTGTTGCTACGGTAGTAACAATCATCAAGACCACTAAAAACTGAAAGTAAAAACTCGAACTAAAGATAACAAGGGTTGTCTCCCTAGAGCTCTTTCTTTATAGCCATAAGGATAGGCTTAAGATTTTAATGATGCTCTCATAGGAATAAGGAATAAGAGTTGAAGAACAAAAGAGAGCATCAAGAAGCAAATAACAAACATATTTAAGTCTAACATGCTTCCTATGCAAAGGGATCTTGTAGAGGAAAAACTCATTGAAGCATAAAGATATTAGCATAGGAAGGCAAAATAAGTGCAACTTCAAAACCTTCAACATAAAGAGAGGGAACTTGATATTATTGAAATATCTATAAGCATATGTTCCCCTCTCATAATAATTTTCAGTGGGATCATGAATAAACTCAACAATATAAGTATCACATAAAGCATTGTTACCATGATCCATATGCAAAAGGGTACTCTTACTCTCCACATAAGCATAATCTTTCTCATTGGTAATAGTGGGAGTAGGACTATCATAAACTACTTGAACAATATAGATTAATTGTGTATTAGGAAGATGGTGTTCAACAAGGGAGTAATTACCTCCATGATTATGACAAGTTTCATAAGGATAATTTCTCCTTATGTCATAGGTACCTTTATAATCACTAAAGATAGGAGTTATAACATCATCACAGTAGATAAGAGCATTATCATTGCTAGAAACTTTATTTGTAAACATGTTGTCTTTATTCTTACTAGCAAAAGAATTATCAATTACCACATCACTAATGGGTAAAGGACTTGCAATCCTATCATCCCCAATCTTAGAGCTTTCCATATCATCACTCTAAGAGTTAGTACCAAAAAGATTTTCAAGATCATAAGTAGCATTATCATCATTTTACCAATCACAAAAAGTAACATGAATATCATAATCAAAATCATCTTCAATAGTGCCTACGGACTTAACATCAGGATAATAATGAATGCAATCAAGCTCACCGTCCTCCAAAAATTTATGTCCGTTAGGATAAAAATTGATGCGAGGAATATGCTTAGGCCAGGTTGATACCCATTCTTCTTCCTTCTTTCTCCTCTTCCTCCTCCTCTTCTTTTTCTTCTTATTTACCTTAGGCGGGAGTGGTTGGAGATGAAGCTTCTCCACATATCCTGGTTTATCATTAGAAATGATAGGGGAAACTTGGGAGAAACTCTCCTTTTTATTAGTAGAGATATAAGAGACATTTTTATACTTTGGTAAAGTTCCCTTCTTTCTAATCTTACTTATGTAATCATTTTCATGGCAATTAACAACACAATAGAGATGGCAATTTTTCAAAGTGTTGCTAATTCCTAAGGCATTAACATCTAGCCAAGAAGTCTTTTCTGATAACTCTTCACACATCAAAAATAACATAAGTTCATCATAAAGATCAGAAGTGATCTTGTTATCACACAACTGATTAACAGTTATGCTTTGAAATTCATGCATTGAAAATTAAAGTGACCCTCTATGCAGCAAAGTTCACAAGTAAAAGGATAAAGGTCACACAATTCTCTATCAATTTCATTTAAATCTTTGACCCAAGTGATTGTTCTTTCATGCTTATGTTGCTTACAATACTTCACTTCTTCAATCATAGGCCTTTCACAAGGTCTATCCCCTCCACAAAAATTAACATGCTAATATAAAACTTCATTTTCAGGAATTGGATCATGCATGTTGCAATCATCATGAACAATCTCATTTTCTTTGCAAATATCTTTAAAAGGTTCATGATGCTTGATCCAATTCTCCTTAGGCATATTAAGATGTGAAGCAAAAGATTTGAGGAAATCAACAAGGAGTTGAGAATCAAGTCCAAACTTAGCACTAAACTTATTAAAACTTGGAGTTTCAACAAAGGACTTAATGCAATCATACTCATAATTTATACCTGACTCTTTACCTTTGTCGATCTCCCAATCTTCAGTATTGCGTTGAATTATTTCAAGGAGTTCCCATTTAGCATCAATCTTTTCTTTTGTGAAAGAACCCATAGAGGAAGCATTGATCAAGTCTTTATCCTGTCGAGAGAGCCTCGCATAAAAATTAGTAACAATTATATCTGTGGTGAGCCCATGGTTAGGACATTTTAGCATTAAAGTTTTCAGTCTCCCCCAAGCTTGAGCTATCCTCTCTCCGTCATGAGGATAGAAATTATAAACATAATTCCTATTCTCATGAACTTCATGAAGAGGATAAAACTTGGAGTAAAAGAGAGACTGGATCTCTTCCCAATCCCGTAGGTGAGAATCATCTAGTAGCCTATACCATTCCAATGCTTTTCCTTTCAGTGACAAGGAAAATAATTTCTTTATGACTTCACCTCTTGTCAAACCTGAAATCTTAAATAACTCACAAAGTTCTGTAAGTTTCAACAAATGAATACTAGGATTGACTGTCCCATCATAACAATCATTAATAATTATTTCAACTATCCCAAGTGGTATTTTGAACGGGATACATTCAGTAGGTGGAGGAGCCTTCTCTACCACGGGCGTGGTAAAGCGGCCTTCCCCAAACAGCGAACTAAGAGTGCAGTTTTCCATAAGGCCTAACTAGGGAAAATAAAAACAAGAAACGAAAAGATTTAATTGCAAGATCTAAAGATATACCTTCAAATCTTACCTCCCCGGCAATGGCACCAGAAATAGCTTGATGTCTACGCACGCTTCTATTCTTGTAGACTATTTTGGGCCTCCAAGCGCAGAGGTTTGTAGGACAGCAGCAATTTCCCTCAAGTGTATGACCTAAGGTTTATCGAACTTAGGGAAGTAGAGGTTGAAGATGGTCTCTCTCAAGCAACCCTGCAATTAAGATACAAGAAGTCTCTTGTGTCCCCAACACACCTAATACAACTAGGAGTTGTATAGGTGCACTAGTTCGGCGAAGAGATGGTAAAATACGAGTGATAGGTGTGGCAAAGCAAGGAAATATAAATCTGTAATAAAAAGTGCAGCAAGCAAACATGTGACAAAAGTGAGCACAAACGGTGTAACAATGGTGGAAACAAGGCCTAGGCTTCATACTTTCACTAGTGGCAACTCTCAACAACATTAACATAGTCTACTCACATGATATTTACCATAAAACATGCAATGGAGACGCACTCGGAGGTCATTCCTTTGTGGTCAAGAGAGGATGAGAATTATGTAGGGCTACAATAGCACACCTCAAAGTTCGTAGTTCTCAATCTATGGATTTCCCAATGTCACCGCGGCCATCCAAAGAGAGTACCACAATCACCACAACATATCTCAAGGATAATCAAAGACAAGCACCAAGAGACTCTCAATCTTCAATCAACACACAAAAGAGGAAATCAATCATGATAATATTCTTCTAACCCATGTCCAATAGACCGTTGTCACCTTGGTCTCGGGGATTATACTAGATAAGATCAATTGAGTACATCAATCCAATACATAGAGGAAGGGGAAATATCATGTGATCACCCTAGATTAACATAGCCTATGATCACAACGAATATCACATCATGGGAGAGAGAGAAGAACACATAGCTACTGGTAGAAACCTTAGCCCTGAGGAGGAACTACTCCAGCTTCATGGAGGAGGGAAGCAACGTCGATGGAGATGAATCCGGGGGCACTTCCCCGTCCCGGCAGGGTGCCGACACACGAATTATGTCCCCCCAAAACTTGATGGCGATGGCGGTGGAGATCGGAATTGCTTCTGGAGAAAAGGGGTCCGGAATCAGGGTTTCCTCCGCGGGGGTAAAAATCGGGCCAAAGGGGGGTCACAGGGCGGCCACAGGGCAGCCAGGAGGGTGCCCAGCGCGGCCTAGGGTGGGGCCGCGCCAGGAAACCTTCTGGAGTCCCTGTGGTGGCCCTCCCCTCCTTCCTTGGTGATTCCGGAAGCTTCCGGGACGCTGAATTTTTATATAATTTTTCCGGAATTTTTGGAGCACTTTTAATGGCCGGAAAACCTGAAATACAAAAACAGCAGATAACAGGAACTGGCAACTGGGTGTACTGAGTTAATAGGTTAGTCCAAATATGCTCAAAAGTGTATGAAAGTTCAAGCAAAACATGGCAAAGTCACACAAAACATGCATGGAGCAAGCAGAAATTATAGATACGTTTGGGACATATCAACGAACAACAAGAAAGTACTGAAAATATTTTTCCAAAAAATATGCTTACGCGACTTGAAATTGGCACTCGGGGGCTCGCTCGCAGCAGACACCCCCGAGGCGTTATTCTCTTACGCGACTTGAAAATTGGCACTCGAGGGCTCGCTCGCAGCAGCCACCCCCCCCCCCCCCCCGAGGCGTTATTCGCTTACGCGACTTGAAAATTGGCACTCGGGGGGCTCGCTCGCAGCAGCCACCCCCTGAGGAGTTATTCGCTTACGCGACTTGAAAATTGGCCCTCGGGGGCTCGCTCGCAACAGCCACCTCCCGAGGCGTTATTCGCTTACGCGACTTGAAAATTGGCACTCGGGGGCTCGCTCGCAGCAGCCACCCCCCGAGGCGTTATTCGCGTACGCGACTTGAAAATTGGAACCCGGGGACTCGCTCGCAGCAGTCACCCCCCAAGGCGTTACTCGCTTACGAAACCCCAAAACAGACAGTCGAGGGCTCGCTCGCATCTGCAACCCCTTAGGACGATACTCGGCTGCACGACTCAGCTCCCCAACACTCGGGGGCTTCATTCATAGCAACTGCTTAGCGAAACAATACAACAAAAGCCCAAAGGACTCCACCACAATTGCAGCACATGCCGCCCAGAAGAAGAGATCCTACAAAGACTACAGCTACACAAGGGAGAATCTACAAAAACCAGGCAAAGTCTAATCTCCAGGCTCCGACTTCACTTTGCATAGAGCACCCAAGAGATGGTCATTTTCCTCGCACACCCACTTCACAACCTGACTCCCAGGCTTATCCGCCACTACGTAATGATCATCCATTGGCTGATCTCGACCACCAGGAGGACCTTGAGCTGCCAGCATAATATCCACCCCAGGCCAATGACTATGGACAAAAGAAAATGCACAGAGATCCCCTGCATGAATCTGGTGATTTACTACACGACGAAGCTCCGCGGGTTGAGAGAACACCGGGCAAAGCCTCTCAAGTGACGATGGAACAGGATCAAGTGGATAAAATTCAGAGAAGATCCCACCAAGTACCCTGCAGCAGTACTCAAGAGCTCGCGGCACCCTTTGAACCCGTAGCCGAAGAACGGCGAACACTCGAGCACGCGCCCTATCCATCCAAAAGGGATTGTTCGCCTGTACGACTGGGTCATCCAACCACAACAACTCTGACTGTACGGCCTCCTCCTCCTCGCGAGATCGCCCAGCCGGCACTTCGTAAAGAAGAACAAGAATCAGCAGCAAGCACAAGGAAAAGTCCTCGTACAGTCGAGCAGTCGAAGGAAGACAAACTCACCCTTCAGAAGATCATACAACTTTGCCACCCAAGTAGCTAGGCTATCCACAACAGCTTCAGCGCGTTCAAGTTTGGAGCGCTGGATTGCGACAGTACCCTTGAGACGAACAATCACACGCTCTGCCTCTTTTAGCCTCAAACAGACAGACTCATAGGCACCCTCGCGAGCATCCTCCTTCAGCAAATTCCAAGCCCGAGAAACGCCCAGGGTGGCCTACCGCAAAGGAGAACAAGTCAAAGAAAAAGGGACAACAAGCAGTACACAAAGGAAAAAAGCAGTTTCACCAACTAAAAGATCCACCATCCCGCAGGAGGCACATTACAATTCAAGTTCCAAGACAAAGCACAAAATCCCAGATCCCCTACTCCACGCCCTGAGAACTACGGACATCAGCCTCCACAACCAGCTGTAGCTGGCGGGAAAGCCGAGTGGCTCGGATACTCTGCTCGTTTGTATAATCAGGCAGGCTATCCACCATGGAATCCTCAATAGGAACACCATGCCCCAGAATAACAACAAAAGACGTGGCATGCCCACTCACCACGTTTTCACGAACCAAGCCCTCCAACTGGTCGCCGTTCGGTTCGAATGCAGAAACCTGCGAGTCAAGACCCTCCAGCCTCTTCTCCTCATCTGGTAACATATGTTCATGAAGAAACTTCAGAAGAGTCGAAGCCCGATCACAGACATCTCTCACGGCTCCAGCAACACCCGACACAGCATCTACAGCGCCGCGAAGAGCGCCCGACCCCGCTGCAGCTGCCTCCACCGCCTCAACAACCACGGAGCCTACGCCAAGCGGGAAGATTTAGTGTCTAGAAACTCAAGAGAAGAACAACACCAAAAGAAAAAAAAGGAACAACCTCCTCACCCGCCAAAGAGCTCGCCAAGTCACGTAGGCGCTCGCACTCAACCCCTTCCACCCGCCGGAACCGCTCCTCCACCTGCTCCAACCGTTCGAGCACACCACGTTGCACCTGCAGATCCTTTTCCTTGGACTCCAAAGCGGCCCGAAGCAAAGAGAGTTCCTTTTCTGCAGCCTCGGCCCGCTTCTCAGCACCCTTCTTGCGACCTGTAGAGAGGGTATCAGTCAAGTAACCAACCAGCAGCCGAACAAAGATCAAAGGAGGAAAAACTCATCTTATGCCTCATGGTATTCAAGCTCCCCTGGGCCGAGTCATAAGCACGTCGCCACCGGTCAACGTCGGTCAGCACACGCTCGCACATCCGGAACAAAGGCTGGAATCAAATAATATGCACAAGTCAAAGCCAAGAAAAAGGAAGATCAAGTCCAAAGGCCGCAACCAATCACAAGTGATTGCTCGCAGCCTCGGGGGCTACTCCCATCGAGAGCACTGCCGTGCCCCCAATGTTAAACAAAGATCAACAAAAAAAAGACAAGTCTACGACTGCAACCAATCACAAGTGATTTCTCGCAGCTTCGGGGGCTACTCCCATCGGGAGCGCTGCCGCGCCCCAATATAGTTCGGAAGGACAAGGAACTCCATACCTGCTCAGCCATGCAATCAAAAAACTTGGCCTTATCTTTAGTAGAGAGATCTCACCTTTCCAAATAGTGCTCCTCAGGCATCGCAGGTTTCGCGTCTGGGGGAGAGATCCCTTCAGTAGCCGCAGCAGATACCCCGGACGGAGCAGTCGTAGGAGTCGTCCCTGCACTTGAAGCTACAGGAGTTGCTAAAGGAACTGGCCGATCAGCCGCCACACCAGAGTTAGTCGGCCGATCAGCTGCCACACCAGAGTCAGTTGACCGAAGATCAACAGCAGCAGTACTCGTAGAAGAAGCAGTCGGAACAGGAGCAGTACTGCAAGTGCCATATCATCAGAACAGGAGCCAAAACAACAACAAAATCACCCAGCAGAAGTTATACAAACCCAGCTGGCGCGGCGCCCCGACGAAGCAACATCCCATACTTGCGCTTCTTTGGAGCACTCGAAGGAGGACACGGCACAGCAGAAGGCGCGACTGGTGGCAATACATCACCACCACCCGCTGCATCACGTTCACTCGCACTCGAGGAGCGATTGTGTTTGATGCGCAAAGTACTCGAGTCCTCACCGTCATCAGTATCTGACGGCTTTCCACCCACAGACTCGCCAGCATCAGCACCCGAAGCACCCCCATCACTCGCGGGCGCAGGACCAACATCGGTCGCATCAGGCTCATCGAGTATTTCAGCATCCTCAGGTTGCGGCGGATTGTTCAGCAAAGGAGTATGATTCTGCAAGCAAGAGCATCATCAATAATCAACAGACACTAGTCGAATCTCAAAAGACCTCAAGTAAAATACCTGGGGGAGAGGCATATCAGCAGCATACGGACGAACAAGTCTCTCCTCTCTGATACTTGTACATTTCGTAACCTGCTGGACCCAAGACAAAAGGTCACCATCGGAGAACTCCTCGGACGAACACCTGGTCGAGTCATCGGGTCCAGTATATTGCCACATGGGACGCACCCGATGCTGAAGCGGCTGGACGCATCTGATACGTCCAAAATGTATCTATAATTTCGGTTTTCTCCATGCTTCTTTTGTGTGATATTGTTATGATATTGATGCACTTCCATACACTTTTGATCATATTTGGACTAACCTATTAATTCAGTGCACCCCAGAGCCAGTTCCTATTTTTTTCTGTTTTTGTATTTCAGGTTTTCCCATTACTTAAAGTGCCAGAAAAATTCTGGGAAAAATATAGGAAAAATCAGCGTACAGGAAGCTTCGGAAGAGCCCAAGTGGGGCCAGAGGGGAGCCAGGGGTGGCCCAGGCGGCCACCCCCTAGGCCGCGCCTGGGGCCCCTGGTCCACCTCTGGCTGCCCCCCTTCGCCTATATATCCCTCTCGTCCCGAAACCCTTGAGGACAGAACCCTTTTTCGCGATCTCTCCTCTGTTCCGCCTTCGCCGCGCTTCCAAGATCGGGAGCACCAGGAGACCTCTTCCCGGCACCCTGCAGGAGGGAGGAACCACCTCCGGGAGCTTCTCCACCACCATGGATGCTTCCCGGATGAACCGTGAGTAGTCCCCCTTAGACCATGGGTCCATGATCAGTAGCTATGTGATGTTCTCCTCCCCTCTTTGTTCTTCATGGTTTAGACCTCGTGAGCTGCCCTACATGATCGAGGCACATATGTAATATTTCTGCTGTTGCTATGCTGAGTTTGCTGGGACCTGATGGATTATGAGACTATGTTCAGATTGTGTTTGAGTAATATATTTGATTCTCCTCTTTTATATTTATGTTCTTGAGTAATTCTTGCATGTTCTCCGTTGCTGTTTATTGCTTTGGCAAAGTAGTAGGTAGTGACTCCAAGAGGGAGCGTTATGCATGATTGTGGGTTCATGCCCCCTGATGACTAGCTTGAGTGACAGAAACATGAGTCTAGGGGATGTGATGTTGCCACAAGGTAGAAAACAACGGTGCTTGTACTTGCGGGTGCAAGGATTGTTTACTTTACGCAAAGTTCTTTAATGTAGTTGTATGTTGCTTTGAGTTTACACTTTGGGTGGGATTCGCAACTTAATACCAGCGACATGTTCTGGATAGATATCTCAAGGTGGATGATTAGTTGGTAGATGCAAATGGATTTCGGTCTACTTGTCTTGGCGTACCGCCCATGCTTTTGAGCCTCTTCCTTTCTTTATAGCATAGTTAGCATTGGTTTGCGCACATAATCCTGTCAATTGCCCAGCTGTAATTTGCTTACCTCGCATGGCTATTTTATCGTCTTTTGGGAGAAAGACATCACTAGTGAACATCATGGGACCCCGGTCCATATTTCCAACACTGTTTACACCTGTTATTTATTTTCTTCTTAATTTCCTTTTTGCTATCGCTATCATTATTATCCCGTGTGTTTGATCCTTTGTAAACAACAAGGCCGGAGGGATTGACAACCTCTCTGAACTCGTTGGGAGCAAATTTATCTGTTGTGTCTGCAGGTCCACGTCAACCGCCTAATTGCTGGCTCCGTTGTCACCTTCATGTCGTTGTCGGAGTCCTACTGGAGACAAACCTTGGTATCTTCATCGAGGGAAATTTGTTGTTGTCTACATCTCAACCTTCCACTTTGGGTAACCAACGAGGGGTGAGAAACCATCAGCGTCTCCTCACGAACACAAAAATAAGTTGGCCGCCAGTTAATTCGTCCTTCAATGCAGAAACTTTCTGCACCAACGGCTCAACAAGAGACACCTCGCCAGCAGACAGAGAATGCGCCCACGAGGGTCGCTTAGCCACTCGCGCAACCGGATTGAAAGGAGCAAGACCAAATTGATGTACATCAACATGTTGGTCCTTCAGATAAAACAAGCTCTTCCGCCATGTATAGACAGAATCCAGTTTCTGCAGATCAAAGTAGGCACTCTTATCCTTAATGGACAGATGTGACACCCTTGATTTTGGAACCTTCTTTTTCCAAAAACTTTTCTGATTTATTTCTGGATTTGCTATTGGGTTTGATTTTGATCACCTCGTTGGACTTGAAACTTGAGCATATTTTCTTTCCATGCTCAAGTGACCCTTCATTCCAAACCTTTCCAATGCCATTCCCTTGATCCACCTCATCCAAGCCACCATTTTATTCAAGCCATATATTCCTTTTTCCAATAAAAGGGATATTACTATTATTTGAGGTTTGTGAAGCAACCCCCATTTATATTGCTCCATAAATCCCCAAATAATTCCCACATGTCATTGATGTCATATCTTTCCAATTTCTCCAAAAATATTTCATAGCCCAAATGGAAAATTCATTTGTCTGTGGGGGCAGAATGGAGCTTTGTGAAGGGAGTGCCATTTCTCTTGATCCATTGCTGGTGAAACTTTTTGGGCAATATCATATGATCATATCATTGATCTCCACCAAATTCCACCACCATTTGCTTAGCCAAACTCCCACAATAAATTCCCAAAGTTTGAATGCAGCAAGGGGGCATTGTGAAGCAAGTGCATGATAGGGGATCCCATTTGCCTTGAAACTTTTTGATCATGATCCTACCACCAAATGACTCCACCAAACCAGATTTGAGCCAAATACCATTGCCCATGTGAGTGCACCATCATGTTTAAGTTTCTGGTCAGTGGGCCACATTGTGAAGCAAGTGCTAGATATGTGTGTCCAATGACTATGAAATTTTATACACATGTGCACCATGCCAAATAACCCCAGTACACCAATGGTCAGCCAAATCCAGCAATCCTATGAGATGCTAGCCTCAGCATTGCATTTCTGGTCCAATTGGACATTTACAAAGGAAGTGCTAGCTAGCTTACTCCGAATGAGATGAAACTTGGTCTACATACTTATCCTAGTGTATGATTGAGTTGTGAAAAATATCATGCCTAGGGGAGCAATGTACAAGCCATGCGACAGCACAAACACCTTTTGCAGCATTGCTACATTTGCAAAGGATGTACCATGTAAATTGATCATTTTGATCCCAAACTTTGCAGACATGTAGTCCTTCCTATCCTAAGCCAAAAGACAGCCTGGCTCCACCCCAAACCCCACCATGTAATCATAGCTTCTGCTCCAAGTTTGCTGCATCAAACTATTGCTTGAGATAGAAATCAATCCAGAGCCCCCATTGACCATCCAGCTGTACCCATGTGATCAGAACTCAAAGGACTCCACTGTAGATACCTTTGGTCGCGCAAGATCTTATCCTAAGCACCAGTGCGCGTGAGGAGCAAGCATGTGGCGTGCTCTGGCCGCGCACCCCGCGTGCTGGTCATGTCCACGTCGAGCTCCAGTGCACGCTTTTCCATTTCTCCGTATCCACCTGCGCCGCAAGGCTTTCCCGCGCCCCATAGCTGCACGCCGACCATCCAGTCGCTCTCGAGCATCCCCGCACAGCGCCGCCGCCGTCGTCTTCCCCGTGGCACGGCTCGGCCACGGCACCTCTCCTCCCCCTATAAGAAGAGCTCCCCCGAGGCCCTCCCAGTGCACCAGAAGCTTCCCCCACATCCTCTAGCTTCTTTCCCCTCTTCAATTTGGTCGCCCAGGACAGCATTGCCCGCCGGAGTAGCTCACGGCCGCCGGCCCCCTCCTCAAAATTCCTGCAGCCCAGACCTTTCCCCCTCCTCCTAGTCGCGCCCGTCGCACCCCCTGGCCACCGCCTCGCCTCCTACGCCCAGCCGGAGCCGCCCCGCGCCTCGCCGGTGCGCCGCGGACACACCTCCGCCTGGAGCCACTGCCCACTGTGGCCCGTGGGAGCAGCGCCACCGGACGCCCCTCGCGGTGCCGCAGCCACCGGAGGCGTGCCCTGGCCCCCCGCAACCAGCGCCCCTCCGCGGGCTGGCCGCCGTGATTTCCTCGCAGGCGTCCCCAGACCTGTGCCCTGCTTCGTGGCAAAGGACAGAGGAGGAGGAGGACGAGAACAGGGGGAAACTGACCAGCGGGCCCCTCGTCAGTGGACTAAGGCCCCGGGCCGTTTTCGGTGTAATGAAGGCGCCTTCTACCTAAGTACGTTTTGCCCGCAAGAAAGCGCACTTCCCTCCTGCGTCAGCCCGAAATACGCCTCCACTAAGCCGAAAGTGTATTTCCTTCAAAATCCAGCCCCCCGGCACCGTTTCGTTGATATCTTCGCAACCGTAAGTCCAAACGCGGTGATTCTTTTGCGTTGTTTTCGTATCGAGCTCCTCTTTAGTTTGGCATTGGTTTCATGCCATGTTTTTATTCTATTCTTTGCTGGTCAAGCAAAAGATGGTTTTGACTTTTTTTCCCGGTGCTCCATTTGGAATATTTTTGCAGGGCGTTGTCGGTGTCCAAGACCGAGGGCATTTCACACTCCTCTGTTGAAAGGCGAGCCACAATACCCTTTGCACCTTTGCAAATCTTTGACGTGCTTTAAAAATTTCTTTTCGATGATATGCTATATCAATGACCGTGATCATGTTGCCATGCTATGATTGATGTTATACTGCCATGCTATTTCTGAATATACTATTGCTATGCTATGCTTTGCCATGTTACATCCATGCCATGTCTTAATCATGTAATTGCCATGTTATATCTTGAATCATCGTAACCACAATATACCAACACCATGTTAAGTTGCTCATGTTATACATGCTCATGCTATGCCTAAGTCATGCTTAACTGCAATCATAATGTTGCCATGTTAATAACTTAATCTTTGTAACACGGATAAGTTCACCAACTAAAAATGTGTTTAATCATATCTGAAACTGTCATGTTAATATGCTATGCATTGTTATGATCTGATACTCATGTTGCACCTGATGCGTGTGTTCCCTGTTGGAGATATGCTTCGTCACAAGTTGATCAAGTGCCACTGAACCGGGCTTATCCGTGCAGCCACATTTACCTGTATGGGCGGGCCTTGATTCGGTCTGCCGGTGGGTTCTCTTATTTGTATCACCATCTAGGGGAGGTTATGCACACACGCTAACCTGGCCCGGTAGGTGGTGATAACCTTAACAACCAGTGTTGTTATGAGCTCAGTCCCCGTTGGGACAGTATTTTCCACAAGGTGGCCGAGTGGTTCTGGTGGTAACGTGGACACCTAACCACAGGGCTACCCAAGACGGTATATCGGTCTCGTTGGAGAAGTCCTAGTCCATTCCTGCGGTACGAGTTCCAAGGATCCTGTGGGACAAGTACCGAGGTGTTGGATGGAGGAAGAACTCCATAGTGTGGGTAAAGTGCACAAACTCTGCAGAGTCAAAATCTATTCGAATAGCCGCGTCCTCGGTCATGGGACACAGTTCGTACTAGGTCACACCATATGATCAACTTGAGACGATGGTAAGTTTGTGGTAAGTGGATGGTTATGCGATAAGAGGATTGGTTGGGTGGTAACAAGGGACACCTAACCCGTTGCATGGTCGTGCGATGACTCGTTTGGTCATGCGACGACCCGGTGAAGTGATGGGTCACGAAGTGACCTGGTGCTTGAGTCTGTAAGGACTCCGAGGTAAGCCACGCGATCATGCGACGATCGTGTGGGATCCATTGTGTGTGCATTAGTCTTAATGCTGATATATGCCTTATGAATATCTGTTTGCATGATATGGTTGCTCAAATGTTTAATTCACTAATATACTTGAACCTGTTGCCATGTTATTGTTTTGCCTTGTTGCATGGTTGTTGTGAGCTGGCAAGTACATTCAATGTACTGACCTGGCGTTTTATGCCAGACTTGCAGGTCGTGCTTTGGATGCGTAGGACGACGTTCCCGGTGTTTGGGAGCTAGGAGTTGTCCCAGCCAGTGTCCCTGTGGATTGGAGTTCACCGTCGCCGTTATTGTTCCGCTGCCGTTGATATTCCGCTGCTAGAGAGTTATGCTGTTGCTTGGTGTAGAGCTGAGGCTAGCCTGAGGAGCAAGCTGTGTCTCCGCTAGCGTTGTAATAGACCTCGTGTACCCCTATGTTCGGTAATAGAAAGTTGTTCAGTTCTATATCAATCAGTGCCATGCTCCAGAAGACTTGATCTCTGGGCTGGTGCACGGGGCGTTCCTGTCCTCTGAGCCGGGGTGCCACAGCGGTTGGTATCAGAGCAGGTTGGCTGTAGGACCCGCTAGCCCGCGCGAACGTTAGAAGGACTTTAGATTGACGTTAGAGCTAGAGTATAGCTTGCTTGTGTGATGCTATTGCTTGCTGCATTTTTTTGCTGCATATAGACGGTATGTTTTCGCTAACGAACTGATCTGACGAGTGTAGATGGCGGAATACCCGGTGGGATACACAGGATCATCGTCCGCAACGAACTTTGACTACCTCATTGCAGACGTATGGTGGATTATCTACCCCAGTGGAGAGCTTCCAAGGTACCAAGTTTCCCAGACGCCGATCGGAGCGCAGCTGCTTGAGTACCGCACCAACGTCTACCTGACCGCCACTATCCCCATCGGTGTGCGCTCCTACAACTTCCAGGGTGGACCCGCTCCTACCCCGGATCGTGCCATTCATCTTGCCTCATTGGAGGGCCTCTTAGGCCTACGCCACCAGGAGAACGCGATGCATCAGAATTGCGCCTTCCATTTATACCCCACCTTGGGTGCGACTCCGCGGCAAGTGAGGTTTCCTCGCCCTTTGGCGGAAGCCGATGCGGCGGTGATCACCATGTCCCGCTACATGATCTCCCAGTACGCCCTCATCATCGAGCTAGTCCGTGATGCAAGGGATGCAAGGAGAGCTCTTACCGCAGCCTTATCGTTGTCGACTTCTCCGCCCACTCCTGCCACCCCCGGCAACCCGCCGTCAGATCAGAACGCCTGAGCTTCGCGTAGTTCGTGATGCATGAGTAGTAGTGTTGCATGTTGCCTGTTGCATCTTGATGTGTGTAGCAATAAGTTGAGATCTTGGGAGTGATCTCAGTGCTTGTTCAGTGTTGCTATTCTTGCTTAGTTCTCGTTGTTGGTTCTTGTTTCAGTTTCTTCGGCAGTTACTAACTCTTTTTTGGCAGGTGTTAGATGACTTGGACGGACCCTTGCTTGTTGATCCCCGATATTGGCACCACGTCTGGTTCTGAGCTGATGCATCGTCGGCCGTCCGTGTGTGCTTGGACATGGATCTCACAACAAAACCGCACAAAGTAGAGAGGCAGGAGGCAAAGAACAGAGAAAGTAGAGGAAGAAGAACAAGCAGAGGAAGACAATGGCTGGGTAAAACCTAAATCCACCGAGCCCCCCGGTATTTAACCAACAGCCGTGGAACACCCAATCACCGTTGATCTCGGAACCCCGCAGACGTGGCACGCTCCCACGATAGCCGCAAAGCATGGAAAACCCAACCGGCGCAGTAACCACACCACCCTCCATGTGCGAGAAACGAGGGCCATAATCACACAGTGCGAAATTTCCAGGAACCATTGCGTCACGTCATTCACAAGCTACAGCCATCCAACTTGTCAGGCAGCCCAATAACGTCACGTCTTAGCAAGGCGTATTGAGTACACATCATTGCCGTTTGTCAGCATTCCATTTCTGAAAAAAAATTGACTGTATTTCAAAATCTTTTACTCCCATCCGGAGCACCTTGACTTCGCTAAAAACAGAGCAAGGCCCAAAACCTCGAGAGTTCGGGTGCTCCCTCACCCAAAATACAAAGGAGTGCTCGAGTGACCACTCGCATCAACAGTAGTCACGGCACCTACAGAGCTTCGGGTGCTCCCTCACCCAGAAGGAAAACATGTACTCGAGTGACCACTCGCGCATCTCCAGAGTTCGGGTGCTCCCCCACCCAGAAGATGAAGGAGCATTCGAGTGGCTATTCACAAGACTCGAAGATTGTTTACCCACACGCTCGACGAGCACACGAGTGGGCACATTCTTATCGGCTCCTCGCTCGAGCTCGCAAAAAACTCCGCGAGTGACTACTAACAGCTCACTTGATTGTTTATTCCAAGTGGGTGCATCTATAATTAGGCTCCGTGCCTCTATAAAAAATGATGCCTGGGCTGCGACTCGCTGTACCCAGATTCCACGCAAACTTAGAGTGTAGGTAGGACCCCGCTGCGCAGTCGGCTGGGCCGGGACTTGCCACAGCGCGACTTCACTCCCGACGTTTTCCATGCGCTTGCATGATAGAAAGATGAGACGATAACGGACGCGTTAAGGCTATTTGCTGGGGCCGGCGGCATTGATCCTATTATACCTGCAGCGGCATGGACTTTTCTAGATACCGGTCGTTTCCAAGTTCGTGTCGAGGGACACGGTCTTGATTGGGCTACTGAGGTATTTGCCACTAGTGCAATTCACCAAGGCTCGATCAGTCGATTACCTTGGGCCCTTTCAGCTTATCATCCCTCGAATAAACACTGTCATGGCTAAAACTGCCAACGACTCGTAGCCGCGCTGCGCATATAAAGGCAAGATGATGATGGACTCGAGTCCCTGCGCGACTCTTCGAGTCCCCCAGGCACTCGGGGGATACTGACGAGGGGGTGACCCCACGACTCCTGCGTGTGAGGATACTTGGTGCGTATAAAGACGAAGGGCCCGATAGAAGCCTCGACCGGTCCATGACTGGCCCACTAAAAGCACCGACGTAGGAGTCTGCGACCAACAAGGAAGTCAAGACTTGGCGTCCAAGCCGAAGATAGTTTAGGAAATCATCTTTGTAACCTCAGGTGAACTACCCGCGACCCAGCCTAGTATATAATGGCTGGGAGGGACGACGCCTCGGGACATCCAATCTACAATCGACACCCTCGGTCTTGAGAGAACTCGCCTAGACTTCCACTGTAATCGCCCCCTCGCATAATACAATCGAGAAGGAAGTGCTTCTCCTGTTAGCCGACGAGTATCGCCAACCTGTTCCTTCTCTACGATCTAACCCAGGGTCCCTGACCATTGGATTTGCCGAGGCTATGGTTTCCCAGATGCTTGAAGCTCATGGAACATTGATGAATGAGTTCATGCCTTATTCTAAGGAACCAAGGTCATGCCAAATGATTCAAACATACACAAAGCTAAACTGATAAAATTAGTGAATTTTATGATAGCGTGAAGACGCAAATATATGCAAAGATACAAATGGGCCTGAAACGTCAGATCCGAAGATGAAGTCTATACCACAAATGAAGCATGAATTACACCGGTATGCCATAGGTGTAAAGTGCTCAAGCACTACAATATTATTGACTCTAGTGCAAGTGGGAGACTGTTGGAAATATGCCCTAGAGGCAATAATAAAATGTTATTATATATATATATATTTGCACGTTCGTAATTAATGTTTATATTTGTGTGCTATAATTGCAATGACCTTGACTGTGAGATTCAGAAGAAAACTCATTTGCATGTGTGTAAATGTAAACACCAAGAGTTCCTGGTTTAGCCTCTAAGATCAACTCATGTGCTAACTGATGATTACGTTTTCTTAATCATGTACATTGTTCTTGTAACAAGGATGTCAGTAGCAATGAGAACATATTGTTAGCAGAACAATGATGTTGAACCAACCCTAGTATTGAATGATATACTTAGAGATCACATCGTAACAACGTTATAAGTCATATCATGAAATGTTATCATATACGTAATTCCTTAGACCATGAGATTATCGAGTTGCTTCACACAGGATGATGTACTTTGGTTCTTAGATAAATCTTTCCGTTACTGAGAAGTAGTAAAATAAGTTTTGGGTGCATCCGATAGTGTGTCTAGTAATTGCGATAGTTCAAGACTGGGATTTACTCCTTCACGATGAAGAAGATATTCACTTCGGGCCCACTCGGTATGACGGTATCCGTTATAGTCTGGCCAGACGCATTGTGATTTAGTCACGGGGATACCGGAATACGATAACGAGAAAAAGGGACAAACGAGCAAAGAGGATAACGAGTGGCTTGTGTTCAAGAAGTTGTTAGACATGGGTGCCAAACTTCTCTCCTCTAAACTTTGTCATATATCGCGAAGGAAAGGGAATAGTACATGACTAAACATAATGGTTCACTCGAAGTTTCTTCGTGTATGTGCGCGAGTCAACCTGGGTGTCCATGGCTCCGCTGTTGATTATTTACTATTTGCAAAAGGTTGTTGACCTATGTCCGGAAGATGTTCTGAGTCATGTCCGCATTATACCGAACCTATTGGGTCACACACTTAACGAGCAGTAGTCTGTTAGAATACTGGAATGGTAGAAGGTTTAGTGGAAGCAAAGCAGAAAAGTTCATACGGGCACCAGAAGTACTTTCGGGTATTTATGGAATTGTTCATAAGGGCACTAGAAGTAGTTCTGAGTATTTAAGGATATGTCTAGATCACTATGGAATAGTCCCAGGTGGTTCCGGAACATATGAGAATGGTACTGGGGAAGTACTGGATAGACTGGATGGTACTGGGGAAGCACTGGAGACTGTAACTCGGATGGTCCCGGAACCTATCCAGATAGTTACGGAACGTCTGAAAACGATCTCGTAAGGTCTTGGAAGTGTTCCAGAAGGTTCTGGCATGTCCCGAAACCATCCTGGAAGGTTCCGGAATGGCCGAGAATGGTCTCGGAGGGTCCTGGAAGGTTCCGGAAGGTTCCACAAGTTTTCAGACAGTACCATATGCGCCCCACCACCCTTAGCCTTGGGGGGCAAGGAACCCCAAGGGGGATGGCCGAAATTAGGTGGTGGGGGCGCCCTACTTGGGGAGGAGTCCTCCTTGGACTCAGACTCCCCGGTGGGAAGGCCTCCCTTTGAGAGTACGAGTCCCAGGGGGACTCCACACCCCCTAGGTCGGCCAGGACAACACCCTGGCAACCTATATAATGTGGGGGATGGGTGGGGGTGCACTACAACTTAACCCTATCCCCCTGCGCCATCCTCCCTCCCTATAAACCCCGTTGCTCCACAATTAGACCTCGGTTTAGACGTTGTTCTACATTGGAATACATTATGGTTTTCTTCCTCTAGTTTTCTCTGTGGCGTTCTTCTCAGGACGGAGGAGCGCTGCTAGATTGCTGCTACGGGATGTGTGGATACTAATGGAGGGATCGTACCTTCGACCCTTCTTCGAGGAGCTTGTTCTTGGGACTTGTTCGTGGGACTAGATCGTGTTACGGTTCAAGGGATCGATACCCTCGCGGTTGGGAGGTCATTGAAATTCCTAGCTGCGGGTATATGCACTGACGGTCTTTACCAACTCTACTTCCGCTACATCGGTTGGTGAGCCATGACCTAAAACCTTGTATGAAATCTTCATAAATGATCTTGGATGATTGCTATGTAGGCCGAAATTTTTTGTTTTCTACTGCGTTTCCCAACAGAGATTATATAGGTATCCGCATGATCAACTCATTAATCATTATACCAATTATCCTCATATCGGTTTTGTTCTTTTCTCTTTCACGTATTCCGTATCACATGTGATCTATTCACAAAGTATCTGGTCGGATGTTGGTGGATACGTAATACCGATAGGGCCCAAAGAATATCTCTCCTAAATAGGAGGAGCAAATCCCAACTTGAATCATCAAGTCCCTAGACATACTTTCAAGTGTGAGTGACCAAAGCCTTCATAGACACGCCTGTTACGGGTGGTGTTTGGACAGAGTCAAAACCCACCCTCTAGTATGTTGGTACTTAACATTCTCATGGTCTATAAGGATACATGCAAATGTCAACTCATCTGATGATTTAACTCATAATACAATGATGATGAAATCTCAAAGAAAATCATACAATTGGGTCGGTTCAGCACCCTTTTTCTGATAACAATGTGCTCCTATGTATTATTGGCATATTCAATGCCCTATGTTAGGAAAACATGACATCAATAATACACAGGTTAGTCCTAGAGGCAGACTAAGAACACTTTGTGTTTATACTCCACACCTGCATATGGGTTTTCCTCCGAAGGCAGCTAACATGCACTTGGCAAACCTCTGCATAGGCCATTGCAGTTATAGCACATAAATATAAACATTAATAATGAACCTGGAATTATAATAATACAATTTATTATTGCCTCTAGGGCATAATTCCAAGAGTCTCCCACTTGCACTAGAGATAATAATCTAGTTGCATGGTTTTCTCAGACCAATGGCACTTTGGTCTTAATGATCGCTTGTGGTATAGACTTCGTCACGGAGCTTAACGCTTTTAGGCTCGTCTCAATCCTATGTATCTTAATGTACCCCTTCATCTTTATGAAGTATTTGAAGATACGGCACTATCACTCAACATGTTTGGACTGTAGTGAGCTCTTAGCTTACTTTGCTTTGATCATGATGCTCATATCAAAATATGGTTTGTGTAGATCAAATGTTTAGAACTATGCCAATCACTATGATGGTGTTCCTGATCCAAATACCCTCCTACGGAACTTCCAATGTTGCCATGTTTCACGTGTACGTTGTAGAAATCCCGCTATGTGCCTTAGCTTGAAAAACAATTTTCAACATCCTATTTTGCTACTTAACTATAGACAGATTAAAAATACTACAAATCATTATGAAACTTTCTTTCATCTATTTGTAATGACTCTTTAGTGTTTCTCCAAGAACTTTTCTTCGTTTGAGGTAATTCAAGAGAACTAATCTACTATTTAGATTACTTCGGTGCTTGTTGCACTTTCAGGACATCCAATGCCTTAGTGCTTTATTTTGCTAAAATATTTATTCTCAATCACTCATAGGTTATTCACATATATGATTAGAATCGTGCTCCCACTTAATTCCATATCTTATATGATTATTGATGAAATAATAACTTTTATAACTTCATCAAAACTATTACTCAAGCTTTGTGATATTTGCTTCAACTATGGGGTAATCTTTTGTAAGGCCCGATATGCGGTACTGTTCTAGACCTAGGTGTTTCCACCCGGATCCGGGGACGAAGCACATATCGGTCCCACCGCGACATATGATTAAGCCATATGCCCCGGATTCCCAACATGATATCACAACATTACAGATACAAGGATACAACATCTCATACAATCGGCATACAACTGCCTCAAATACAATACAGCGGAAGATATATGCCTGGGTACAGACTACAATCAAATGCCTAGTGGCAAAATAAAAACATCTATCCCCATAACCACACGGGTCCAGGCCCTCCGCCGGGATCCGCCTAACTAGTCGTCGTCAAGTCTCCACGTGAAACGTCGATCACCATACCTGTTGTCGATCAAGAACCCTGAAAAGAGTTTGGGGGTAGTATCATGAGTACAGAGGTACTCAGCATCCAAATGTAGTGGTCATCTGACCCAGCAAGGACTTCATCACTCGTCATTCTAGGATAACTAGTAGTTTACGGTAAGGAAGGGGTAAGTGGTGAGGTTGTTGTCGCACTAGCATTTATGAAGTGGCTAACGATCTAAAGAGTAAGATAAGAAGCCAAGCAATCGATGAGGAATCGCCTCCAACAAGTCTTACTATCAACTACTGTCGCAATCATAACACCTATCCTATCCTTGTCCTCCTCTTCCCATCCCGACGAAGAAGAAGCAGTCAAGGCACACACACGTTGATCAAGTTATTTAAGATTATCTCATTTGTTGTTGTCTATGAACAAGGAGTAGGTCTCAAGTCGTCCATAACCGCGGACATGGCTTCTCGAAAGGATTTAACCCTTCATGTCGGGACCCGGGGTTAGCGTATGCAAGTCCAGTTAATACATAGTCATATGCAGAGCCGAGAACCGTACCCACTTGTCTAAGCAGACAAGGCCAAGCACAGAATGTTCTCGGAGAGCATCGTACGTGAGAGGCATCCCATCCAGGCCGGATGATCAACTGAGATGGGTCCTCATCGTCCGCACACAAGTCTAATGATATGGGTGGTGAACTCCCATATTCAAAGACAAGTCGCCTCAACCATACTATCGACTATCTCATAACTCTTACATAGACTTACTCCAGCCCGATCACTTAGTCGGGGTCTAGGGCGGGCTCGATCATACCACAAAGTGTGCACGAGACGGAGTCTCCAACAATCGCATCGTGATGCCCCAAGCTGCGCACATCTAAGGGCCACTTGGTGTATGAAAGACTGCCAGCCAGATCACAACTAAGGTCTCGAAAACTCATACAAAGACATGCATGTTATAAACATACACGCAGCACACATGTCTTGTATGAACAGCAGGTATCATTGCAATTCTCTACAAAGTATACATTTTATTGATAACTCTTATAGAGTGCACACAGAGATCGCAAACATGTGATCCAACATTAGAACACAAGCGGAAGCAAATTATGTCTGAGTACAGACAAGTTTAACAAATGGCTTAAGAAGCCTTATTTAAACACAAGCCCTCCACGAGGGAACCAATCGTCTGACTGGGACTAGACTAGCTTGACCTTCAGTCTTCCAGCTCGATGAAGAAGCCACCTTCGGGGTCAGTGGGTTCATCTAAAACATAGATTAAGCAAACGTGAGTACAAAGTCGTACTCAGCAAGACTTACATAGGAGCTATACTACTCATGCATATGTATCAAGGTAAAGGGAGGTGGGGTTTCACTTGCAGAAATGCCAGCTTTGACTTGGCTAGTCCTGAACTACGAGTACCAGACTTGAGGTAAGAAGCGTACACGAGTCCACTACTTTCTCCAACCAATTGCACCACTATGGTGCCTTCCTCGACTTCCCCACGAGAAAGCACGCCATAGCACTCACACTTATCTTGGTGTGTTTTAGAAGTAGCCAGTTCAAATTGTCTAATAATCAAGCTAAGCTTTCCAAGCAGTCCATAACCACGGACGCGGCTATTCGAATAGTTTTGTTAACCCTGCAGGGGTGTACCGCTACACACACATGATCATCATTTACCGCCTTTGATCTCGACATCATTAGAGGGGTGCCAGCGAGGATGCTCACCACAACTGTTACCTCATAGCCGAAATAGTCCGAGAAAGCCGCCTACTTGGGTTGGCTACCACTATCGTGAACCCGACCGGTTTACCGAAGTGGACCCAAGTGATGTGTACGTGGTGCATAAGCCGGTCTCGGGTGAGCCATTCTCTCACTTAGCATCCAGGCCACAAGCCTACCAGAACTCCGAACTATTGCGACATCTGGACATCGAAAGGGATGAGTTAGTAAGCTGAGAGGGGTCAGTGAGCCCAATGTGTGGTTGTACTCTTCATCTTGGATCACCACACAAGAACTCGGACTTAGGGCGGTGTTCAACGAGACAACCCACCGTGTACTCCTACACAGCCTCTCATCGTTCACCTTGTATTAGGGTAGATTCACCAACACTTTTCTACCATCATCATCATAATCACTACCATCCCGACTCACATAAAAGTATCATCATGGTATCACTCTAAGCATGCAATAAGAAGTAACAATTGCAGGGGCCACATGATATCAATCAACTCCTACATTAGCTAGGATTGTGGTTTGCTTACTACTGTGACAAAATGATAGGTCATGCAAAGGAATGGGTTCATCTATGCGGTAGAAACGCATCATGGTAATCATCCTAAACAATGCATAAGAGAGACATGAGAGGGAAGTGGGATTTTATCGACATGATCAATGGGGGTTTGCTTGCCTTGCTGACGAGGTTCGGGTCCGGGGTCTTCAACGAAGGGGGCAGCCTCCTGCTCCGGTTCCACCTCTACTCAACAAACAACAAACAAGGTAGAAAAGTAAGTACAATGCACAATCACATGATGGAAGGTTGAACTTGATGTATATGCTTTGATGTGTGAGGCAATTCAATTTAAATGGAGTATATTGCAATTTGAATTGCAAATTCAAACTCCAATTTGAATTCAAACTTGACCATGTTACATGTGACATTGATTGATCAATTTGAATCATTTTGAAATGTGTATGATATGCCTCTGAAGTGTGGTTGAAAAGTAGCATAATTCCATGGTCCAAGTTGCAAAATCATTTGAATTGAATTTGAATAAATTCCAAATAAATCAAATGACATATGCTACTGGTCCCATTTTAAAATCAACTCAAACATAGTTGAAAGTTGGATTTTTTGATAGCTTATTTTCTCCTTATCATTTTTCATATATTATTTGTCTAATTTGGAGTTAGTATGAATTTTCTATGAATTTCCAAAGTTTGGGCTATTTTTTGGATTTTCTGGAATTTCTTTAATTCTTTTTATTCTGGAAAAAGGTTTACTGTGTGATGCTTGCGCAAGGCTGACATGGGGGGGGTCTGACTGGTGGGGTCCAGTGGTCAGCCACTGGGTTAAATAACCCGGTTAGTTTAAACTAACCGGGGGGGATTAAGGGGGCCAGGGCCCACTGTCAGTGACCCAGGGTCACTTAACCCAGGTGGGGTTAAGTCCCTAACCACGGCCACGTCGGCGGGCTGCCGGCGGCTAAACGCCGGCGACCTTCCAGCACGGCGGTGTCCGCACGGGATGGAGTTCCCGTGGTTCAAAAGACGCGCTGCAACCACCAGACGACTCCTCTTGGTCGCGCGCATCTCCTCGAGCACTCTAGCGTCATCGGGGGGCACCGGAGTGATGCCGGCGTCAAGCTTTGCGGCGGCGGCGCCACTGGTCTGAGGTGAACTTGGCTACGGAGCACCATTTGGGGCAGGGTTGGGTTGAAACGAGCCAGGGAAGTGTGGCGAACGCAAAGGACAAGGTGGAGACGACGACTGTTTAGCGGAGACTCGCCGTCGACGAGCACGGCGGCGCTGCACCTCGACGAGCAAGGGGGTTCTGACCGCAAGCTCACCAGGAACTCGACGGAGGTGGCAGCTTGAGCTGGGAGGGCTTGAGACGAGGCAATCTTCGTCGATCTCCTTCGGCTCCGGCGGCGGCTCGAGCTCGAATTCGTCGGCTACGGAGGCGCCTTTTTCGCCATCTTCTGCAGCTCGACGATGCACTCAAAGGGGAACACGGGGGACAGCTTCAACACGCTCCGGGACGTCTATGGCCACGCGGGGGCTCGACGGCGCTCCGGCGATCGTCTCGGTCTTCTTCAAATCCGGCGAGAACGAAGGGGGCAAGTGCACTTGAGGGAGGGGAATGGAACTGGGCGTCTCCAGGACGTGCGAGGCGAAGGGATAAGGCTCGGGGAAGGCAGGCAGCTGCCTGTCGTGCCCACGGCGCTCGCCGGCGAGGTGCTTGCCTTCCTGGAGGGGAAGAAGACGCATGTACCCCCTCCAGGTGGGCTGGGCCGGCTGAGGTGAGTGGGCTTCGCCCCTGGCGAGAGGTAAGTCTTTCTGTTTCCTTTTCTGTTTTTCTTTTCTGCCTTTTTGTTTTGCTGTGCTAAACAAATAGCTAGGCATTTTATTAAATGCTGAAATGTTTTATATGGCCTCATAATAATATATACTAGCCACTTATAAAGTTTCAACATTTTTAAAATTCAAATAATTTGAATCTTAACTCAAATAGGGGGTTTTGATTAAATCCAAGGCACTGTTTGAATATTTGAAAAATCTATGAGCATGGGGTGGGTCCCACATCACTTGATATGTGATCACACTCATTTATAAGACTTTTCAAAAATCTTACATGAATTTTTGGAGAAGATTTTTATCTGGCCTTTTGAAATAATTCATCTGGGGGGTGTTCCTTCTCCCATTTTGATTTTGAAATTGAAATTCCTTTGATTTCTTTCATGAATGCAAAGTGAAATTGATCCTAGCACATTACTTAACAGAGGGTTCTGACAACTCGCCCCCACTCAATAGAATCTCGTCCCGAGATTCAGAAGTCTGCGGGAGGAAGGAAGGGTACTCGGCATTGAGACGGTCTTCTCTTTCCCACGTAGCTTCTCTCTCAGAGTGGTGTGACCAGCACTTTCAGAAACCTAATCTTCTGACGTCGAGTGACACGCTCTGCGGAATCAAGAATATGAACGGGGTATTCTCGATAAGAAAGGTCATCTTGGAGATCAAGCGTTTCATGGTCGACTTCGCGGATGGGGTCCTTGAAGCAACGCCTGAGTTGGGACACATGGAATACATCATGTACTCGGGAAAGGTGCGGGGGTAGTTCAAGTTGGTAGGAAACTTCTCCACGTTTAGCAAGAATGCGGAAAGGTCCGATGTAACGTGGGGCCAACTTGCCTTTGATACCGAAACTTTGGGTTCCCTTCAGAGGAGTAACCCGAAGGTAAGCCTTCTCATCCAGATTGTAGCTCTCTTGCCTATGATGACGATCATAGTAGCTTCTCTGACGAAACTGGGCTGCTTTCAATTGATCACGAACAATGCGAACTTGCTCTTCTGCTTCCTTGATCATATCCGGTCCAAAGAATTTTGTTTCACCGGTTTCTGACCAGTTTAGTGGTGTTCGACATCGTCGTCCATATAGGAGTTCAAAAGGAGCCATGTTCAGACTAGATTGAAAACTATTGTTATAAGCAAATTCGGCGAATGGAAGAGATTTCTCCCAATTCTTTCCGAACGAGATAACACAAGCTCGGAGCATGTCTTCAAGAATTTGGTTAACCCTTTCGACTTGACCGCTAGACTGAGGATGGAAAGCTGTACTAAAGGAGAGATGAGTTCCCATAGCATTCTGAAAACTTCCCCAGAATCTAGAGGTGAAAAGGCTACCGCGATCAGAATTGATCTCCAAAGGAACACCGTGAAGGGATACAATTCTAGAGACGTAAAAGTCCGCTAACTGGCTAGCAGTTATAGACTCGTGAACCGGAAGGAAGTGAGAAACTTTCGAAAGCCTATCTATGACAACGAAGATGGCATTGTTTCCTTTCTGGGTTTTTGGAAAGCCGGTTATGAAGTCCATACCGACCTTGTCCCATTTCCACTCGGGAATAGACAAAGGTTGAAGTGTACCAGCAGGTCTTTGATGTTCTGCCTTAATGCGACGACAAACATCACATTCGGCAACAAATTGAGCAATGTCTCTCTTCATCCTAGTCCACCAAAATCTCTGGCGTAGATCTCGGTACATTTTGGTGCTACCGGGATGAATAGAGAGGGGTGTGTCATGGGCTTCTTTGAGGATGAGTTGCCTTAGTTCCCTATTCTTAGGTACTACCAAACGATTTTCAAAGAATACCGTTCCCTTGCTATCTGTGGAGAAACATTTAGCAACTCCGCTAACAATGTTCTCCTTGATCCGGCGAACACCTCGTGCACGCCTTTGGGCAACTATGATCTGATCCTCCAAAATTGGCTTCGCCACCAAGGTAGAAAGATAGCCATGAGGAACAATCTCTAGATTGAGCTTGCGAAAGTCCTCATGAAGAAGTGGTTGATACTGTTGCAACATGAGGTTGTTACAATACGACTTACGACTTAGTGCATCAGCCATGACATTGGCTTTGCCTCGGGTGTAAGAAATTACTACGTCGTAATCTTTTATCAACTCAATCCAGCATCTTTGCCTGAGATTAAGATCTGGCTGGGTGAAAATGTACTTGAGGCTTTGGTGGTCGGAATAGATCTCACAACGATTACCAAGGAGGTAATGTCGCCAAGTTGTTAGGGCATGAACTACGGCAGCGAGTTCAAGGTCATGGCTAGGATAGTTCTTTTCATGTGGCCGCAACTGGCGTGAAGCATAAGCTACCACATGTCGATCTTGCAGAAGTATGCATTCTAACCCTTGCCGTGATGCGTCACAATAGATCTCGAAATCCTTTTTGGTGTCTGGAGGTGCAAGTACGGGTGCAGAAGTTAACCTTCTTTTTAGCTCTTGAAAGCTTTCCTCGCACTTGGAAGTCCATAGGAATTTCTTATCTTTCTTGAGGAGTTCAGTTAGAGGCTTTGCAACTTTAGAAAAGTTCTCGACGAAGCGACGGCAATAGCTGGCTAGGCCAAGAAAACTCCTAACTTGCTTAACCGATTCAGGTGGAGTCCAGTCAAGGACGGCCTGAACTCTCTCGGGATTCACAGCAATGCCTTTTGCAGAAATCACGTGGCCTAAGTAGGTCACTTCTGGTAGCCACAATTCACACTTGGAGAATTTAGCATACAGGCGATGCTCTCTAAGTTTCATCAATACCAGGCTTAGGTGTTCGGCATGTTCTTCTTCGTTCTTCGAGTAGATGAGAATGTCATCGAGATAAACCACAACAAATGTATCTAAGTACTCCATGAAGATCGAATTCATCATGCGTGAGAAAGTGGCGGGGGCATTGGTTAAACCAAAGGACATGACGGTGTACTCGTAAAGACCATAACGAGTAGTAAAAGCCGTTTTGGGAATGCCCTCGTTTCGGATTTTGATTTGATGATAGCCTAATCTCAAATCCATCTTGGAGAAGACAGAGGATCCTGCAAGTTGATCATAAAGATCATTGATCCTGGGCAATGGGTACTTGTTCTTTATCGTCGCTAAATTTAGCGGGCGATAATCTACGCACATCCTTTATGTTCCATCTTTCTTCGTTACGATTAGAACGGGGCAACCCCATGGCGATGAGCTAGGGCCGATGAAGCCTTTTTCCAACAAAGCTTCCAGTTGGGTTTTAAGCTCAGCTAACTCACGTGGGGCCATTTTGTATGGGCGTCTAGAAATTGGTGCGGTTCCTGGGGCAAGATCCACTATAAACTCTACACATCTGTCGGGTGGCATGCCCGGCAGCTCTTCAGGAAAGACATGCGGGAAGTCACGAACCACCGGAATATCTTCAAGTTCAGGAAGGGGAAGTACATTCAAAGAATGCACTTGGGTTCTTGTTCTGGGTGAGGTATAGCTGACGGTTTTGCCTGAAGGGTGGGTGAGTTTCACGGATTTGCCTTTGCAATCCAGGTAGGCATTCTGTCTTGATAGCCAATCCATGCCAAGGATGACATCAATATCTGAAGACTTGAGGGCTATGAGTGAAGCAAGGAATACTAAACCCTCAATTGCAATCTGATTACCATGGCTTACTCTATTAGTTTGCCATCTTGACCCTGGAGTTTGAATAATCATGGGGGTGGACAATTCAACAAAAGATAACTCATGACGAAGTGCATAACTTTCCGACATGAATGAATGAGATGCTCCTGGGTCGAAAAGAACGGAAGTAGGAACATAATTGACTGGGAGCTACCAAGAATGAAGTCAGTGGTGTCGTCACTCTCTTCGGCGGCAATCTGGTTCACACGTCCACGAGTGGCGGGAGGAGCGGGTTTGGTGGTGTAGACCTTCTGGGGGGGCTTGCCACGACCATTGTTGTTGCCTCCAGCACGGGGTGGAGCATTCTGGTTCTGGATCTGGTTCTGGGGACACTCACGAGAGTAGTGGCCTGCCTGACCACACTTGTAACATGCTCCAAAGAGAGTGCGTGGAGCTGGGTGGAACTGAGTTGGTGGACGAGGCGCCACATAGGATGGCCTCGGTGGGTTGTTCTGGCGGAACATACTGTTTGGGATCCAGATCTTACGCTTCTGAGAGCCTGAACTGGATGATCCATCGTCTCTAGGGTGTTTGCGGAAGTCGTTGGGGGTGTTCATGTCCTCTGCCTTGATGGCCTTGTTGACAAGGACCTGGAAGGTGGCAAAGTCATGTAGGTTGAGCTCACGACGGAGTCCGTAATTGAGTCCACGACGGAACCTTTCTTGTTTCTTGGAGTCGGTGGAGACTTCTTCGGTAGCATAATGAGCAAGTCGGTTGAACTCACGACTAAACTCGTCAACAGTCCTTCTGCCTTGGGTGAGGTTGCAGAACTCCTCATGCTTGCGGTCCATAAGACCCTTGGGAATGTGGTGCTCACGGAAGGAAGTGCAGAATTCATCCCAAGATGCGGGCGGTCCAACGGGATGCATGTTCAGAAAGTTCTCCCACCAAGAGCTAGCTGCGCCTTCAAGGTGATAGGTGGCATAGCTGACCTTGTCGCCATCTGCAACATGGCCTGCCTGGAGCTTCCTTTCGATGCTGCGAAGCCAGTCATCGGCGTCAAGGGGCTCGGTGGAGTAACTGAAAACCGGGGGATGAAGTCGGATGAAGTCGTTCAGGGACACCAACTCATTGCGCTGCTGAGTGGTGTTGCGAGCAATGACTTCCAGCAGATGGTGAGAGTCTCGGCGGTTCCTCTCAACCTCCATCAGAAACTGAGCCATCGTGGGTGGGGGTGGAAGGTTGCCTTCCTCCTGGTCATTCCCACGACCCTGGTTACGACCAATCTGGCCACGGGTTCCTTGAGACATCCTGAAGTGAAAACCAAAGTCAACAGAGTTGATTGGGAGAGTCTAAACAAGGTATTGAAGTACTGGAAGGATTACAGAGCAAAGGAAGCAATCATCTTGACAACATGGTGATAAAGCATACAAGCCATATATTCACAAGCTATCATACAAACCATACATCGTTTTAGTACAAGCACCAAGCTAATACAAACGTGATGAAGATGATACATCCTTCAGAGGCACTCTGACTTCCTATAAATTATTTATCTAAGCCTCTGGAACTTAGACACCTTGCGTACAATATACTAAGATACTACTACATCCTCACTAAGTAAGACCACAAGCGGTCTCACTCATCTCCATCTCCATAGTAGTCCTCGTAAAAGTTTCCCCGCTATCCCGGTAGCTGAAGGTGACCATCGGAAAACACGGAGGCCTGTGGACCCTGATATCCATTTGGGCAAGGATGGGGCCTAGGTCCAGTGTAGGGTGGAAGCAAAGGACCACGGGGTGGAAAAATGCCTCCAATCTCGGGCCAAGCAACTCGAGAAGGCATCTGAGTCCTCACTGGGTAGATAGCATCATACTCAACTTATCCAACGCTCACGAAGGGTGCCAAAAGTGTCAGTGCTCGATACAGACGAACACGGGTGGCGTGAAGCTCAAAACGGAGAGCACGTGCATCACGATCTCGATCACTAGCAAACCTAGCAGTCATCTGAAGTGCTGGATCTTCTGCAGAGTGATCTGAGTAGAGTCCGGTGTAATATCCCTCTTCTCCTGGAAGTGCAGCACGGATATAGTGGAACGATCTCTCTCTCAGCATAGTGTGCTCCTCTCTCAGCAGTGTAATACATGAGTATGCAGCATCCTGCACAGCCATGTTCTCTGTCATGCCAATTCCATGTCCAAAGTGGATAGGCTGAGTGACTCCAACGTGGTGCGGGTAGATCCTGACAATGCAGTGGAACTGGGTTTGGTTGAAGTCAAGGAACTGCTCCTCAACGGTGTACTCAGGATACCATCGATATCCCACATAGGACGTCATCTCGATCAACGTGGCGGGATGGCCACGCACACCGAGGCACCTGGTCAAACGAACAATCTGCCGAGGGGGAAGATCTGCCATCTGAAACAGAAAGGAGTTTGCAAATGCATCAGATTATGAGATAAACCTGGAATGACTCGGACAGCATAACGGCTGTAATTGCAAGAAAAAGACAATTTCTTACAACATGGAAACATCACTTACATACGATGTAATAAATCAGGGAGCATAACCACTTTAACAAACCGATCACAACTTTCCTACGGCTACAAGGAAGCAAACAACGAGATGTTCTAATCAGACAGAGGAGAGCCTAGTCCTATCTTCCCGTAGAATAAGATGAGGGTGACTCAGAACTCAGAATGAAGGGGGTAAGGAGAAAAAAGAAGCCTTACGTTGTTCCCTTATATACCCATAGTAACTATATAACTATAGAAAGCTAGACTCGACTTCGGCCAAGGCTGCTAGTCCTACAGTCAGTCCTGCTCTGATACCAAGTCTGTCGGGACCCGGGGTTAGCGTATGCAAGTCCAGTTAAGACATAGTCATATGGAGAGCCGAGAACCGTACCCACTTGTCTAAGCAGACAAGGCCAAGCACAGAACGTTCTCGGAGAGCATCGTACGTGAGGGGCATCCCATCCAGGCCGGATGATCAACTGAGATGGGTCCTCATCGTCCGCACACAAGTCTAATGATATGGGTGGTGAACTCCTATATTCAAAGACAAGTCGCCTCAACCATACTATCGACTATCTCATAACTCTTACATAGACTTACTCCAGCCCGATCACTTAGTCGGGATCTAGGGCGGGCTCGATCATACCACAAAGTGTGCACGAGACGGAGTCTCCAACAATCGCATCGTGATGCCCCAAGCTGCGCACATCTATGGGCCACTTGGTGTATGTAAGACTGCCAGCCAGATCACAACTAAGGTCTCGAAAACCCATACAAAGACATGCATGTTATAAACATACAAGCAGCACACATGTCTTGTATGAACAGCAGGTATCATTGCAATTCTCTACAAAGTATACATTTTATTGATAACTCTTATAGAGTGCACACAGAGATCACAAACATGTGATCCAACATTACAACACAAGCGGAAGCAAATTATGTCTGAGTACAGACAAGTTTAACAAATGGCTTAGGAAGCCTTATTTAAACACAAGCCCTCCACGAGGGAACCAATCGTCTGACTGGGACTAGACTAGCTTGATCTTCAGTCGTCCAGCTCGATGAAGAAGCCACCTTCGGGGTCAGTGGGTTCATCTAAAACATAGACTAAGCAAACGTGAGTAAAAAGTCGTACTCAGCAAGACTTACATAGGAGCTATACTACTCATGCATATGTATCAAGGTAAAGGGAGGTGGGGTTTCACTTGCAGAAATGCCAGCTTTGACTTGGCTAGTCCTGAACTACGAGTACCAGACTTGAGGTAAGAAGCGTACACGAGTCCACTACTTTCTCCAACCAATTACACCACTATGGTGCCTTCCTCGACTTCCCCACGAGAAAGCACGCCATAGCACTCACACTTATCTTGGTGTGTTTTAGAAGTAGCCAGTTCAAATTGTCTAATAATCAAGCTAAGCTTTCCAAGCAGTCCATAACCGCGGACGCGGCTATTCGAATAGATTGGTTAACCCTGCAGGGGTTTACCGCTACACACACATGATCATCATTTACCTCCTTTGATCTCGACACCATTCAAGGGGTGCCAGCGAGGATGCTCACCACAACTGTTACCTCATAGCCGATCTAGTCCGAGAAAGCCGCCTACTTGGGTTGGCTACCACTATCGTGAACCCGGCCGGTTTACCGAAGTGGACCCAAGTGATGTGTGCGTGGTTCATAAGCCGGTCTCGGGTGAGCCGTTCTCTCACTTAGCATCCAGGCCACAAGCCTACCAGAATTCCGAACTATTGCGACATCTGGACATCGAAAGGGATGAGTTAGTAAGCTGAGAGGGGTCAGTGAGCCCAATGTGTGGTTGTACTCTTCATCTTGGATCACCACACAAGAACTCGGACTTAGGGCGGTGTTCAACGAGACAACCCACCGTGTACTCCTACACAGCCTCTCATCGTTCACCTTGTATTAGGGTAGATTCACCAACACTTTTCTACCATCATCATCATGATCACTACCATCTCGACTCACATAAAAGTATCATCATGGTATCACTCTAAGCATGCAATAAGCAGTAACAATTGCAGGGGCCACATGATATCAATCAACTCCTACATTTGCTAGGATTGTGGTTTGCTTACTACTGTGACAAAATGATAGGTCATGCAAAGGAATGGGTTCATCTATGCGGTAGAAATGCATCATGGTAATCATCCTAAACAATGCATAAGCGAGACATGAGAGGGAAGTGGGATTTTATCGAGATGATCAGTGGTGGTTTGCTTGCCTTGCTAACGAGGTTCGGGTTCGGGGTCTTCAACGAAGGGGGCAGCCTCCTGCTCCGGTTCCACCTCTACTCGACAAACAACAAACAAGGTAGCAAAGTAAATACAATGCACAATCACATGATGGAAGGTTGAACTTGATGTATATGCTTTGATGTGTGAGGCAATTCCATTTAAATGGAGTATATTGCAATTTGAATTGCAAATTTAAACTCCAATTTGAATTCAAACTTGACCAAGTTACATGTGACATTGATTGATCAATTTGAATCATTTTGAAATGTGTATGATATGCCTCTGAAGTGTGGTTGAAAAGTAGCATAATTCCATGGTCCAAGTTGCAAAATCATTTGAATTGAATTTGAATAAATTCCAAATAAATCAAATGCCATATGCTACTGGTCCCATTTTAAAATCAACTCAAACATAGTTTAAATTTGGATTTTTGGATAGCTTATTTTCTCTTGATCATTTTTCATATATTATTTGTCTAATTTGGAGTTAATATGAATTTTCTATGAATTTCCAAAGTTTGGGCTATTTTTTGGATTTTCTGGAATTTCTTTAATTCTTTTTATTCTGGAAAAAGGTTTACTGCGTCATGCTTGCGCAAGGCTGACGTGGGGTGGGTCTGACTGGTGGGGTCCAGTGGTCAGCCACTGGGTTAAATTACCCGGTTAGTTTAAACTAACCGGGGGGATTAAGGGGGCCAGGGGCCACTATCAGTGACCCAGGGTCACTTAACCCAGGTGGGGTTAAGTCCCGAACCACGGCCACGTCGGCGGGCTGCCGGCGGCTAAACGCCGGCGACCTTCCAGCACGGCGGCGTCCGCACGGGATGGCGTTCCCGTGGTTCAAAAGACGCGCTGCAACCACCAGACGACTCCTCTTGGTCGCGCGCATCTCCTCGAGCACTCCACCGTCATCGGGGGGCACCGGATTGCTGCCGGCGTCAAGCTTTGCAGCGGCGGCGCCACTAGTCTGAGGTGAACTTGGCTACGGAGCACCATTTGGGCAGGGTTGGGTTGAAACGAACCAGGGAAGTGTGGCGAACGCAAAGGACAAGGTGGAGACGACGACTGTTTAGCGGAGACTCGCCGTCGACGAGCACGGCGGCGCTGCACCTCGGCGTCCATGGCAGGGTACGAAGGAGAAGAAGATTTGGGGCGCGAGCAAGGAGGTTCTGACCGCAAGCTCACCAGGAACTCGACGGAGGTGGCGGCTTGAGCTGGGAGGGCTTGACGACGAGGCAATCGTCGTCGATCTCCTTCGGCTCCGGCGGCGGCTCGAGCTCGAATTCGTCGGCTACGGAGGCGCCTTGCTCTCCATCTTCTGCAGCTCGATGATGCACTCAAAGGGGAACACGGGGGACAGCTTCAACACTCTCCGGGACGTCTATGGCCACGCGGGGGCTCGACGGCGCTCCGGCGATCCTCTCGGTCTTCTTCAAATCCGGCGAGAACGGAGGGGGCAAGTGCACTGGAGGGAGGGGAATGGAGCTGGGCGTCTCCAGGACGTGCGAGGCGAAGGGATAAGGCTCGAGGCAGGCAGGCAGCTGCCTGTCGTGCCCACGGCGCTCGCCGGCGAGGTGCTTGCCTGCCTGGAGGGGAAGAAGACGCATGTACCCCCTCCAGGTGGGCTGGGCCGGCTGAGGTGAGTGGGCTTCGCCCCTGGCGAGAGGTAAGTCATTCTGTTTCCTTTTCTGTTTATCTTTTCTGCCTTTTTGTTTTGCTGTGCTAAATAAATAGCTAGGCATTTTATTAAATGCTGAAAAAATTTATATGGCCTCATAATAATATATACTAGCCACTTATAAAGTTTCAACATTTTTAAAATTCAAATAATTTGAATCTTAACTCAAATAGGGGTTTTTGATTAAATCCAAGGCACTGTTTGAATATTTGAAAAATCTATGAGCATGGGGTGGGTCCCACATCACTTGATATGTGATCACACTCATTTATAAGACTTTTCAAAAATCTAACATGAATTTTTGGAGAATATTTTTATCTGGCCTTTTGAAATAATTCATCTGGGGGGTGTTCCTTCTCCCATTTTGATTTTGAAATTGAAATTCCTTTGATTTCTTTCATGAATGCAAAGTGAAATTGATCCTAGCACATTACCTAACAGAGGGTTCTGACACTGCAGGGGTGTACCAACTGCCCATTACGAGGCGTCGCATGCTCACCCATCTCTCTCAGTTGCTACCCATTATAGGCAACCATTTTATGATTTAGTTCCAAGAGATCCGAAACGACAGGTCCCTCTAACTAACAACGAACAAATCCGGGTGGCCCCCGGGGAGTCGACACCCAATCCAAAAGCTGGCCACGCTCTCGGACCGGACTCTTCCGTATGGCCAAGGTCGGGTTTAGTCTCACCTATATAACAGGGGACTTCCCTAGCTCACCATTGTGTGGATCAACAGAGGAACTATGTCTCCGCTGGCCCGAGTTGTTTGAAAACTACTGGCAGCTGACCAGCACACACACGGTTTCAAATGGTAAATCATCTTGGGCCAACTCTAGAAATGTTTGAAGCTAGGTAGGTAAGAAGAGGGGACCCCATAAAATCCCACATGCGATTAGAAACGCTCAGTCTTAAAACCAATACCCGGAACTCGGATCCTAGGTGACTCGAATGGAACAAAGCGTCGGGGCGGGATAGCCTAGACCTTCCATCCTTCGTCGAATATAGTCAACATTATAATAATCATATCATCAACAATAATAATAATAATAATAATGTGATATTGTCGGGACCAGGGGTTAGTGTATGCAAGCCTCGCTACAACACAATCATATGGAGAGCCGAGAACCGTACCCACTTGTCTAAGCAGACAAGGCCAAGCACAGAACGTTCTCGGAAAGCATCGAACGTGAGGGGCATCCCATCCAGGCCGGATGATCAACTGAAATGGGTCCTCATTGTCCGCACACAAGTCTAAATGATATGGGTGGTGAACTCCCATACTCATAGACAAGTCGCCTCAACCATACTATCGATTGTATTATAACCCTTACATAGACTTACTCCAGCCCGATCACTTAGTCGGGGTCTAGGGCGGGCTCGATCATACATCAAAGTGTGCATGAGACAGAGTCTCGAACAATCGCATCGCGATGCCCCAAGCTGCACACATCTAAGGGACACTTGGTGTATAAAAGACCGCCAGCCAGATCACAACTAAGGTCTCGAAAACCCATACTAAGACATGCATGTTATAAACATACACGCAGCACACATGCCTTGTATGAACAGCAGGTATCATTGCAATTCTCTACAAAGTATATATCTTTATTAATAACTCTTACAGAGTGCACACAGAGATCACAAGCATGTGATCCAACATTTCAACAAACAAGCGGAAGCAAGTAGGTTTGAGTACAGACAAGTTTAACAAATGGCTTAGAGAAGCCTTATCTAAAAACAAGCCCTCCACGAGGGAACCAGTCGTCTGACTGGGACTACACTAGCTTGGTCTTGGTCTGAGTCTTCATTCTTCGAGCTTCGGTTAGAAGCCACCATCGGGGTCGGTGGGTTCATCTAAAACATAGATTAAGCAAACGTGAGTACAAAATCGTACTCAGGAAGACTTACATAGGAGCTATACTACTCATGCACATGTATCAAGGTAAAGGGAGGTGGGGTTTCACTTGCAGAAGTGCCACCTTTGACTTGGCTAATCCTGAACTACGAATACCAGACTTGAGGTACGAAGCGTACATGAGTCCACTACATCTCTTCAACCAATTACACCACTATGGTTACTTCCTCGACTTCCCCACGAGAAGCACACCATAGCACTCACGCTTATCTTGCGAGTTTTAGAAGTATCCAGTTCAAGTTGTCTAATAATCGAGCACAGCTCTCCAAGCAGTCCTTAACCGCGGACGCGGCTATTCGAATAGTTTTGTTAACCCTGCAGGGGTGTACCGCTACACACACGTGTCATCAGTTACCGCCTTTTGCGTGTCACCGTTCAAGAGGTGACAGCGATGATGCCACCACAACACTTCTCCCACAGCTCCGTTCTAGTCCAGAGAGTTGCCTATCTGAGGGGGATCCGTATGGAAGTCCGGCCGAGGTTCCAGTACAGCCTCAAACGATGTGTGCAGGGTCCCAAGCCGGTCTTGAAAAGTCGTTCATCCACTTCGCAGACCGTGCCACAGCCCTACCAGAACTCCGAACTACTGCGACTCTTGGGGTTCGAACGGGGTGAGGTACTAGGATGAGAGGGGTCAGTGAGCCCAATGTGTGGTTGTACTCTTCTTCTTGGATCACCACACAAGAACTCGGACTTAAGGCAGCGTTCAACGAGACAACCCACTGTGTACTCCTACACAGCCTCTCATCGTTCACCTTGTATTAGGGTAGATTCACCAACACGTTTCACTTTCATCAACACCAAATTTATCATCATCCCGACTCACATCATAAGCAACCTCATTGTACCACTAAGCATGCAATAAGCAGTAACAATTGCAGGGGCCACAAGATATCAACCAACTCCTACATCTGCTAGGATTGTGGTTTGCTTACTACTGTGACAAGATGATAGGTCATGCAAAGGACATGGGTTCAACTATGCGATAGAAACGTTATCATGGTGATCATCCTAAACAATGCATAAGCGAGACATGAGAGGGAAGTGAGATTTTATCGACATGATCAATGGGGGTTTGCTTGCCTTGCTGACGAGGTTTCGATAACGGAGTCTTCAACGAAGGGGGTAATCTCGAGCTCCGGATCCACTTGTATCAGCAACATGACAATCATAGGATCAACATAATGTACAATGCACAATCACATGAATAATATTGTAATGGTGATGTTCATGGTACTGATGTGTTGAGCATTCCATTTAAAAGGAGTATATTGCATTTGAAATGCAAATTCAAACTCTAGTTGATTTATCGATGAAATTCAAATGCATTTGAATGCATGAAAGTTCATTTGAATTTGTTGATCATGAAATGATGTGGTATAGTTGAAGTAATGTTTCTGATGTGTGGATGAAACCATTGGAATTTAGGGTGTTGCAAAATCATTTGCAAAATCATCCCAAATTTGAATTTGAAAAGGATCCATATGCATGTTTGCTACTGTTCACCCATTTTAAAATGGTCAAACATGAAAACAAATTGCATATTCTTAATCCTTGTATTTTTATGATAATTTTAGACATATTATTTGCTATATTTGGAGTTAAGATGAATTAATTATGAATTTCCAAAGTTTATAGCATTTTCTGGAATTTCTCTGATTATTTTTAATTCTTTTTGATTTATTGCGTCCGCAGGGGGGCTGACCAGTCAAACTGACTAGGGGGCCCCACCTGTCATCCACAGTGGGGGTTAATCCCCTGCTTAAAATTAACCCGAGGGGTTAATTTGTGGCTGGCCCCACTTGTCAGCCACTGGGTTAGGTTTAAGAGGGTCATTAGGGGGGGCTAATGGTGGGCTCGCTGGGGAGCCGCCGGAATCCTGCCGGAGACTCGCCGCAGTTGGGTTCTAGGGCGCGGGGAGGGACCTGGAGGGCACGGGCTTGCTCCTTGAGGTCGTCCGCGTCGAGTAGTGTCATCAGGGGGCCACGGGGATCACCGGAGCGTCGCCGGCGTTGAAGACGGCGGAGGCAGTGGCTCGGGCATCGTCGAACTCGCGCTCTGGAGCGCCATTTTTGACCGTGGCTTGGTGCAAAATCTTGCTGGGGTGACCAGGAGTGTAGCAGGCTAGGCGGTTGGGGTGGAGGTGCACGGGAACACGTACCTCGCCGGACATGCCGGCGGAGAGGCTCGGCTTTCATGGCGGACGTTGCTAGAGTACGCAAACGAAGGCGGATCCAGAGGGTTTTCGAGCTACAGCTCACCAGGAACTCGACGGGGGTAGCAGCTCGGTCGGGGAAGGCTCGATGGCGGAGTAATTGGACTGCGACGCACGGCGGCCGGAGCGGAAGACGATGAAGCGCACGTCGGCTACAAGGCGTCCCGGGGCGATTCCTTCTGCGACTTGGCGTAGACGACGACGGCGAAGACGAAGGACACGTTCTCGGCGGCTATCTCGAGCTCGGGCTACGAGTTTCCATGGCCAGGGCCGGAGATGCTCTCGGGGGTCGTCGCGGGCGAGCTGGGGAGAGACACAGAGGGGTTGGGAGGAGGGGGAATGGACGTGTAGCTCGTCCAGCATCGACGTGGAGTGGTTAGGAGGCTCGGGGGGCAGCTGGAGGCTAGGGGCGCGTCGCGGTGGCGTCGGTGGCGTCGGTGGCTTTCCACCGAGCACCTTAGGGGCGCGGGGAGGTAGAAGACAAGGGAGAAGGCTGCTGGGCCGTCAGCTGGGCCTCACCCTGGGCGAGAGGTAAGCTTTCCCTGCCCTTTTCTTTTTATTTAATTCTGTTCTATTTGTTCTGCCTAGGAAAAAAAATACCTAGGAATTTTTTTAAATGCCCCAAATTTTTATGTGGCCTCATAAAATAGAGAGCTAGCCACTTATAAAATTTGGCACTTTTTAAAATTCAAAACATTTGAATTTTAAATCAAATAGGGGTTTATTTGATTTTCCAAGGAACTGTTTGAAAATTTGAAAATTCCATGAGCATGGGATTGCTCCCAAACCATTTTTAAAATGATGATCACCATTTATAGGAATTTTCCAAATGTTCAAATGATTTTTGGAAAAAGATTTTTATCTGGCCATTTGAATTAATTTCTCAGGGCTTTCTTTTCCCCATTTTTGAATTGCAATTTGAAATTTTTGCATGAATGCAAGGTACCTCTGATCCTAGCACATACCTAACTTGGGGTTGTGACATATCGCCCCCACTCGAAAGAATCTCGTCCCGAGATTCAGAAGTCTGCGGGAGGAAGGAGGGGTACTTGGCATGGAGACGGTCTTCTCTTTCCCACGTGGATTCTTTCTCTGAGTGATGAGACCACTGAACTTTCAGAAACTTGATCTTCTTTCGGCGAGTGACACGCTCTGCTGAATCAAGAACACGGGTATTCTCGATAAGAAAGGTCATCTTGGAGATCAAGCGTTTCATGGTCGACTTCGCGGATGGGGTCCTTGAAGCAACGCCTGAGTTGTGACACATGGAATACATCATGTACTCAGGAAAGGTGCGGGGGTAGTTCAAGTTGGTAGGCAACTTCTCCACGTTTAGCAAGAATGCGGAAAGGTCCGATGTAACGTGGGGCCAACTTGCCTTTGATACCGAATCGTTGGGTTCCCTTCAGAGGAGTAACCCGAAGGTAAGCCTTCTCATCCAGATTGTAGCTTTCTTGCCTATGATGACGATCATAGTAGCTCTTCTGACGAGACTGGGCTGCTTTCAATTGATCACGAACAATGCGAACTTGCTCTTCTGCTTCCTTGATCATATCCGGTCCAAAGAGTTGTCTTTCACCGGTTTCTGACCAGTTAAGGGGTGTTCGACATCGTCGTCCATATAGGAGTTCAAAAGGAGCCATGTTCAGACTAGATTGAAAACTATTGTTATAAGAAAATTCGGCAAATGGAAGAGACTTCTCCCAATTCTTTCCGAAAGATATAACACAAGCTCTGAGCATGTCTTCAAGAATTTGGTTAACCCTTTCGACTTGACCACTAGACTGAGGATGGAAAGCTGTACTAAAGGAGAAATGAGTTCCCATAGCACGTTGGAAGCTTCCCCAAAATCTAGAGGTGAAAAGGCTACCACGATCAGAATTGATTTCCAAAGGAACACCATGAAAAGACACAATTCTAGAGACATACAAGTCCGCTAACTGGCTAGCAGTTATAGACTCGCGAACTGGAAGGAAGTGAGCAACTTTGGAAAGCCTATCTATGACAACGAAGATGGCATCGTTTCCTTTCTGGGTTCTTGGAAAGCCGGTGATGAAGTCCATACCGACTTTGTCCCATTTCCACTCTGGAATAGGCAAAGGTTGAAGTGTACCAGCAGGTCTTTAATGTTCTGCCTTGATGCGACGACAAACATCACATTCGGCAACAAATTGAGCAATGTCTCTCTTCATCCTAGTCCACCAAAATCTCTGGCGTAGATCCCGGTACATTTTTGTGCTACCGGGATGAATCGAGAGGGGTGTGTCATGGGCTTCTTTGAGGATGAGTTGCCTTAGATCTCTATTCTTAGGTACTACCAAACGATTTCCAAAGAATACCGTTCCTTTACTATCTGTGGAGAAACATTTAGCAACTCCGCTAGCAATGTTCTCCTTGATCCGGCGAACACCTCGTGCACGTCTTTGGGCAACTATGATTTGATCCTCAAGGGTTGGTTTCGCCACCAAGTTGAAAAGAGATCCACGAGGAACAATATCGAGATTGAGCTTTCGAAATTCCTCATGAAGAAGTGGTTGATACTGTTGTAACATGAGGTTGTTACAATACGACTTATGACTTAGTGCATCAGCCATGACATTGGCTTTGCCTGGGGTGTAAGAAATTACTACGTCGTAATCTTTTATCAACTCAATCTAGCGTCTTTGCCTGAGATTAAGATCTGGCTGGGTGAAAATGTATTTGAGGCTTTGGTGGTCGGAATAGATCTCACAACGATTACCAAGGAGGTAATGTCACCAAGTTGTTAGGGCATGAACTACGGCAGCGAGTTCAAGGTCATGGGTAGGATAGTTTTCTTCATGTGGTCGCAACTGGCGTGAAGCATAAGCTACCACATGTCGATCTTGCAGAAGTATGCATCCTAACCCTTGCCGTGAGGCGTCACAATAGATCTCGAAATCCTTTTTGGTGTCTGGAGGTGCAAGTACGGGTGCAGAAGTCAATCTCCTTTTTAGCTCTTGAAAGCTTTCCTCGCACTTGGGAGTCCATAGGAACTTCTTATCTTTCTTGAGGAGTTCAGTCAGAGGCTTTGCAACTTTAGAAAAGTTCTCGACGAAGCGACGGCAATAGCTGGCTAGGCCAAGAAAACTCCTAACTTGCTTAACCGATTCAGGTGGAGTCCAATCAAGGACGGCCTAAACTCTCTCGGGATTCACAGCAATGCATTTTGCAGAAATCACGTGGCCTAAGTAGGTCACTTCTGGTAGCCAAAATTCACACTTGGAGAATTTAGCATACAGGCGATGCTCTCTAAGTTTCATCAATACCAGCCTTAGGTGTTCGGCATGTTCTTCGAGTATATAAGGATGTCATCGAGGTAAACCACGACTAACTAGTCCAAATACTCCATGAAGATCGAATTCATCATGCGTGAGAAAGTGGCGGGGGCATTGGTTAAACCAAAGGACATGACGGTGTACTCGTAAAGACCATAACGAGTAGTAAAAGCTGTTTTGGGAATGTCCTCGTTTTGGATTTTGATTTGATGATAACCTAATCTCAAATCCATCTTGGAGAAGACAGAGGATCCAGCAAGTTGATCATAAAGATCATTGATCCTGGGAAATGGGTACTTGTTCTTTATCGTCGCTAAATTTAGCGGGCGATAGTCTACGCACATCCTTTCTGTTCCATCTTTCTTCGTTACGAACAGAACGGGGCAACCCCATGGCGATGAGCTAGGGCGGATGAAGCCTTTTTCCAACAAAGCTTCCAGTTGGGTTTTAAGCTCAGCTAACTCACGTGGGGCCATTTTGTATGGGCGTCTAGAAATTGGTGCGGTTCCTGGGGCAAGATCCACTATGAACTCTACACACCTGTCGGGTGGCATGCCCGGCAGCTCTTCAGGAAAGACATCCGGAAAGTCACGAACCACCGGAACATCTTCAAGGTCAGGAAGGGGAAGCACATTCAAAGATTGTACTTGGTGTCTTGTTCTGGGTGAGGTGTAATCTATTGTCTGGCCCGAAGGGTGTGTAAGTCTAACGGACTTGGCTTTACAATCAAGAAAAGCATGTTGTCTTGATAACCAATCCATACCAAGGATGACATCAATGTCTGAAGACTTGAGGGCTATGAGTGAAGCAAGGAATACTAAACCCTCAATTGCAATTTGATTACCATGGCTTACTCTATTAGTTTGCCATTTTGAACCAGGAGTTTGAATGATCATAGGGGTGAACATTTCTTCAAAGGATACATCATGTCGAAGTGCATAACTTTCCGACATGAATGAGTGAGAATCTCCTGGATCGACAAGAACAGATGTGGGAACAAAATTGACTGAGAGTGTGCCAAGAATGACGTCAGAAGTACCATCAGTTTCCTCAGCTGAGATTTGGTTCACACGTCCAAGATTTTCTGAGGTGGATGGATTAGCGGTGGGAACCTTCGGGTTTGGTTTGGCACGAACAGTGGGGTTTCCTTTGGCATGGGGTGGAGCATTTTGGTTGACGGGGCACTCACGAGAATAGTGACCAGGCTGGCCACATCTGAAGCAGGCTCCAAAGATAGTGCGGGGAGTCGGGTTGTTTGGTGGAGCTGGTGGACAAGGAGGCACAAGGGATGGCCTCGGTGGGTTGTTTTGGTGGATCAAACTATTAGGAATCCAGATCATACGCTTCTGAGGGCGTGAACTGGAAGAAGGGGCAAGCTCAAGAGCATGCTTGCGAGACTTCTCGAAAACTTCATTGCCATGGTCATCTCTGAAGGATCTGTTGACTAAATCCTCAAAGGTGGCAAATTCGATGAGGTTGACATCATGACGGAGGATGGGGCTAAGTCCCTTGCGGAACCTTGCCTGCTTTCTGGCATCGGTGGTGATCTCATCTTGGGCATACCGAGCAAGACGGTTGAATTCCCTCACATACTCATGGATGGACATCTCTCCTTGATTCAGATTGCAGAACTCTTCCTTCTTGCGCTCCATCAACTCATCCAGAATGTGGTACCCTCGAAAGGCAACACAGAACTCCTGCCAAGTCACTACATGACCATCTAGCTGCATTGCAACATAGTTCTCCCACCACTGAAGAGCAGCACCTTCCAAGAAGTATACCGCGAAAATAACTCGGTCATCGGGAGCAACATGTGCAATGTCAAGCTTACGCTCGATGGAACGGAGCCAATCATCAGCTTCAAGGGGCTCAGAAGAACATCGGAATACCGGTGGCTTGAGGAGGATGAAGTCCTGAATGCTGACCACCACATTACGATGGTGGGCGGTATTCTGCTCGATGAGCTCCAGAAGGCGTGTTTGATCACGTCTATTCCGCTCAGCTTCCATCATGATTTCCGCCGCAGAAGGCGGGGTTGGAGGTTCATCATCATTTCGATTCCGATCACGGTCTCGATTCCGAAGAACGGCACAACGAGTTCCACCTGACATCCTGTGTGATAAAAATCAACAATCAGAACAGGTTGTACGATGGAGGCAAGGATAACAGGATATGATTTCAGAAGGAGAAGACTATAATGCAAAGGCAATGATTCAAAGAAACATGGAACAAATCCGGCAGCATAACGGCTACACTGGGATGGAAATTGAAACAACCTCGAAGAAATTGGACATAACTTCTTCAAGGAACTCAAAACACGGAGACTCTGGATATCCATAACCATCCTACGGCTATAAGGAGGCAATCAACGAGATGTTCTAGTAAGACAGAGGTGAGCCTAATCCTATCTTCCCGTAGAAAAGGTAAGGGTGACTCAGAACTCAGATCGATGAGGGTAAGGAGAAAAAGAAGCCTTACGTTGTTCCCTTATATACCCATAGTAACTATATAACTATAGAAGGCTAGACTCGACTTCGGCCAAGGCTGATAATCCTACAGTCAGTCCTGCTCTGATACCAAGTCTGTCGGGACCCGGGGTTAGTGTATGCAAGCCTCGCTACAACACAATCATATGGAGAGCCGAGAACCGTACCCACTAGTCTAAGCAGACAAGGCCAAGCACAAAACGTTCTCGGAAAGCATCGAACGTGAGGGGCATCCCATCCAGGCCGGATGATCAACTGAAATGGGTCCTCATTGTCCGCACACAAGTCTAAATGATATGGGTGGTGAACTCCCATACTCATAGACAAGTCGCCTCAACCATACTATCGATTGTATTATAACCCTTACATAGACTTACTCCAGCCCGATCACTTAGTCGGGGTCTAGGGCGGGCTCGATCATACATCAAAGTGTGCACGAGACAGAGTCTCGAACAATCGCATCGCGATGCCCCAAGCTGCGCACATCTACGGGCCACTTGGTGTATAAAAGACCGCCAGCCAGATCACAACTAAGGTCTCGAAAACCCATACTAAGACATGCATGTTATAAACATACACGCAGCACACATGCCTTGTATGAACAGCAGGTATCATTGCAATTCTCTACAAAGTATATTTCTTTATTAATAACTCTTACAGAGTGCACACAGAGATCACAAGCATGTGATCCAACATTTCAACAAACAAGCGGAAGCAAGTAGGTCTGAGTACAGACAACTTTAACAAATGGCTTAGAGAAGCCTTATCTAAAAACAAGCCCTACACGAGGGAACCAGTCGTCTGACTGGGACTACACTAGCTTGGTCTTGGTCTGAGTCTTCATTCTTCGAGCTTCGGTTAGAAGCCACCATCGGGATCGGTGGGTTCATCTAAAACATAGATTAAGCAAACGTGAGTACAAAATCGTACTCAGCAAGACTTACATAGGAGCTATACTACTCATGCACATGTATCAAGGTAAAGGGAGGTGGGGTTTCACTTGCAGAAGTGTCAGCTTTGACTTGGCTAATCCTGAACTACGAATACCAGACTTGAGGTACGAAGCGTACATGAGTCCACTATATCTCTTCAACTAATTACACCACTATGGTTACTTCCTCGACTTACCCACGAGAAGCACACCATAGCACTCACGCTTATCTTGCGAGTTTTAGAAGTATCCAGTTCAAGTTGTCTAATAATCGAGCACAGCTCTCCAAGCAGTCCTTAACCGCGGACGCGGCTATTCGAATAGTTTTGTTAACCCTGCAGGGGTGTACCGCTACACACACGTGTCATCAGTTACCGCCTTTTGCGTGTCACCGTTCAAGAGGTGACAGCGATGATGCCACCACAACACTTCTCCCACAGCTCCGTTCTAGTCCAGAGAGTTGCCTATCTGAGGGGGATCCGTATGGAAGTCCGGCCGAGGTTCCAGTACAGCCTCAAACGATGTGTGCAGGGTCCCAAGCCGGTCTTGAAAAGTCGTTCATCCACTTCGCAGACCGTGCCACAGCCCTACCAGAACTCCGAACTACTGCGACTCTTTGGGTTCGAACGGGGTGAGGTACTAGGATGAGAGGGGTCAGTGAGCCCAATGTGTGGTTGTACTCTTCTTCTTGGATCACCACACAAGAACTCGGACTTAAGGCAGCGTTCAACGAGACAACCCACTGTGTACTCCTACACGGCCTCTCATCGTTCACCTTGTATTAGGGTAGATTCACCAACACGTTTCACTTTCATCAACACCAAATTTATCATCATCCCGACTCACATCATAAGCAACCTCATTGTACCACTAAGCATGCAATAAGAAGTAACAATTGCAGGGGCCACAAGATGTCAACCAACTCCTACATCTGCTAGGATTGTGGTTTGCTTACTACTGTGACAAGATGATAGGTCATGCAAAGGACATGGGTTCAACTATGCGATAGAAACGTTATCATGGTGATCATCCTAAACAATGCATAAGCGAGACATGAGAGGGAAGTGAGATTTTATCGACATGATCAATGGGGGTTTGCTTGCCTTGCTGACGAGGTTTCGATAACGGAGTCTTCAACGAAGGGGGTGATCTCGAGCTCCGGATCCACTTCTATCAGCAACATGACAATCATAGGATCAACATAATGTACAATGCACAATCACATGAATAATATTGTAATGGTGATGTTCATGGTACTGATGTGTTGAGCATTCCATTTAAAAGGAGTATATTGCATTTGAAATGCAAATTCAAACTCCAGTTGATTTATCGATGAAATTCAAATGCATTTGAATGCATGAAAGTTCATTTGAATTTGTTGATCATGAAATGATATGGTATAGTTGAAGTAATGTTTCTGATGTGTGGATGAAACCATTGGAATTTAGGGTGTTGCAAAATCATTTGCAAAATCATCCCAAATTTGAATTTGAAAAGGATCCATATGCATGTTTGCTACTGTTCACCCATTTTAAAATGGTCAAACATGAAAAAAAATTGCATATTCTTAATCCTTGTATTTTTCTGAAAATTTTAGACATATTATTTGCTATATTTGGAGTTAAGATGAATTAATTATGAATTTCCAAAGTTTATAGCATTTTCTGGAATTTCTCTGATTATTTTTAATTCTTTTTTATTTATTGCGTCAGCAGGGGGGGCTAACCAGTCAAACTGACTAGGGGGCCCCACCTGTCATCCACAGTGGGGGTTAATCCCCTGCTTAAAATTAACCCGAGGGGTTAATTTGTGGCTGGCCCCACTTGTCAGCCACTGGGTTAGGTTTAAGAGGGTCATTAGGGGGGGCTAATGGTGGGCTCGCCGGGGAGCCGCCGGAATCCTGCCGGAGACTCGCCGGAGTTGGGTTCTAAGGCGCGGGGAGGGACCTGGAGGGCACGGGCTTGCTCCGTGAGGTCGTCCGCGTCGAGTGGTGTCATCAGGGGGCCACGGGGATCACCGGAGCGTCTCCGGCGTTGAAGACGGCGGAGGCAGTGGCTCGGGCATCGTCGAACTCGCGCTTTGGAGCGCCATTTTGACCGTGGCTTGGTGCAAAATCTTGCTGGGGTGACCAGGAGTGTAGCAGGCTAGGAGGTTGGGGTGGAGGTGCACGGGAACAAGTACCTCACCGGACATGGCGGCGGCGAGCCTCGGCTTTCATGGCGGACGTTGCTAGAGTACGCAAACGAAGGCGGATCCAGAGGGTTTTCGAGCTACAGCTCACCAGGAACTCGACGGGGGTAGCAGCTCGGTCGGGGAAGGCTCGACGGCGGAGTAATTGGACCGCGATGCACGGAGGCCGGAGAGGAAGACGATGAAGCGCACGTCGGCTACAAGGCGTCCCGGGGCGATTCCTTCTGCGACTTGGCGTAGACGACGACAGCGAAGACGAAGGACACGTTCTCGGCGGCTATCTCGAGCTCGGGCTACGAGTTTCCATGGCCAGGGTCGGCGATGCTCTCGGGGGTCGTCGCGGGCGAGTTGGGGAGAGACACAGAGGGGTTGGGAGGAGGGGGAATGGACGTGTAGCTCGTCCAGCATCGACGTGGAGTGGTTAGGAGGCTCGGGGGGCAGCTGGAGGCTAGGGGCGCGTCGCGGTGGCGTTGGTGGCGTCGGTGGCTTTCCACCGAGCACCTTAGGGGCGCGGGGAGGTAGAAGACAAGGGAGAAGGCTGCTGGGCCGTCTGCTGGGCCTCGCCCTGGGCGAGAGGTAAGCTTTCCCTGCCCTTTTCTTTTTATTTAATTCTGTTCTATTTGTTCTGCCTAGGAAAAAAAATACCTAGGCATTTTTTTAAATGCCCCAAATTTTTATGTGGCCTCATAAAATAGAGAGCTAGCCACTTATAAAATTTGGCACTTTTTAAAATTCAAAACATTTGAATTTTAAATCAAATAGGGGTTTATTTGATTTTCCAAGGCACTGTTTGAAAATTTGAAAATTCCATGAGCATGGGATTGCTCCCAAACCATTTTTAAAATGATCAGCACCATTTATAGGAATTTTCCAAATGTTCAAATGATTTTTGGAAAAAGATTTTTATCTGGCCATTTGAATTAATTTCTCAGGGCTTTCTTTTCCCCATTTTTGAATTGCAATTTGAAATTTTTGCATGAATGCAAGGTACCTCTGAGCCTAGCACATACCTAACTTGGGGTTGTGACAGATATCCCCAACCAAGGAGTAACAGGGTAACATCATAGCATCCTAAGCATGCATACTAAGCAGGGGCTGAGCAACGAGCAAAAGTAACATAGCAGTACAATGTTTGCTGGGAGGGGACATGGCTGTATCGGTTTGAAAGAGGCTGTAAACATGTGGTAGGATCAAACATCGAACCTAACATAGACTAGCGTGCAAACCGCTGGTTGAAATAGAATGGATCATAAGTAATGTATAGTCCTTGCCTGTTGATAAGTCGGGTTCCGAAGGTGTAGTTGATCGCAAGCTCGCATCGTCTCCGAAGGGTACCCGCGGAAGCACACAAGACGATAAACACTGGAAAGCAATTCAACGAGAAAGCATCTATTACTACAAAACAAACACGAGCAAGCATCATCAAGAAGGCAACACGAGACATCGCACCTACCGTCGAGAGAGGTTACTAACAGGTTAAGTGGAGTACTCGTCACACACGACGATACCGCACATTTAGAAAGGTTCAAGTTGTTTAGCTACAGGTGATCAACCAACTGTTATTAACATGGCAACTCAAGCAAGCATGGCATAGCACACAAACATGTCAAGAGATGAAGCACAAAGTAAACTATCTATGCTAGTCAATTTAAGTGAGGCACAACCTAAACATGGCATAACACTAAGTGTCGCACGACAACTAAAAGAATTGGTAATGTTCTGTCCTAAACCATATTTTAGATTGGTTAACAGCAGAAAACAATAGCATAAACACAAAGTACACGAAAAACTAATCAAGTTACATATAAAGAACACTCCAAACGGAGTTACGGTTAAAAAGATACAAGCAAAACAAGTTACGGGCACAATCTGCCAACATCACGAAGCACACTTTAGAGCAATGCACAAATAGGATAATCAATGCAAACATGCTCACAAATGATATGGAACTAAACTAGACATGACAGGGAAGGCATGGCAAAAAGAATCATGCAAAGAGGCATCACAGATCAAAAGATATTAAGCATGCAACATGGCATCGGAACGTTACAGACTTAGAGAAAAACAGAGGCGGCTGTCGAAAACAGCAGCATAGCAACTTTGGAGCTCAGAAACTAGATGACCAGCAAGCATATCATGACAATGCAATACATGTAATGGAACTAGACATGATGCTTAACAATATGCAATTGGAATCACTCAATTCCGATAAACGGTCGCGACACACTCGTCGACCGAAGTTGCAACAAAAATAACAGTTTCAGCAACAGCAGCACATTAACATCAGGATCACCACTTTGGAGCAAGATTTAATATAGCTAAAGCACCCAAACATGACAAGTTAAAGCATGCAAATGAAGTACACATGATGCTTAACACATAGGATAAAGAATCAATGCAATAGGCCTCATGGATGTGTCACAATCATCATGCAAAGTTGCAATAAAATATAAACAACAACACTTAACAGGAAATAATAGCATTTAACGGCCTGATGCCCACTTCAACGCAGAATTAAACTATCTAGACGGCCTCAAACGGAAAAAAATTCTACATACAAACGCTAGAGCACGCAAAACTGAGCAACTTTCGTTTTGGGGGCACGTTCATCCGGGCTACGGTTTAATCGCAGATCTAATCGCAAAATAGCATCAGCAGCAGTAATTTCTCCAAACTTAGCCAAAATCTGAAAAAGGAAAAACAACAGAAAAAAAAGGCACTGGGCCTCACCCAGTGGGCCTCGGCCCGGATCTGTAGTGGAGGCGGACTGGGCTCTGGTGGCTGGGCTGTGGCGGCCTGGCAGCTGGGCCGGCCCACGCGGAGGGGGTGGCCGCTCGATCCAGGTCGAAGCGAGGCCGTCCGGTGGCCGACGGCGGGTGGCGGTGCTCACCGGCGAGAAGGCGGGCGACGAAGGTCGGAAGGATGGCCGGGGAGGCGCTGATCGGGGTCGCGGCTGTCGGATCCCATCCCGACGGCGAGGTTCTCGGGTGGTGGCGGCGAGCTCGAGCCACGGTCAGGCCATGGCGCAGAGGCGGAGCTGAGGTCGTTGGCGGCGTTCCTGGAGAGAGAGAGGAGGCGCGGTGAGAGGAGAGGGAAGGAGGGCGGCGGAGGAGGAGAAGACTTGGGCGCGGCGGAGCTGGCCCAGTGGCTGCTCCGGTGGCCGGCCGGCCGGAGAGGAGGTGGCGGCGCACCCACGGGCTAGAGGAGGAAGGTGGAGGTTGAGGAGAGAGGAGAGGAGAGAGATGGGAGGCAGGGCGCATCTGGGCCGTCGGATCGTCAGATCTGACGGTCCAGATCGCCTGGGGGCTAGGTTTGCTACAAAATTGGCAAAATTGCGAAAATACGGGCTATTGTGAGGGGGGTGGCTGCAATTTTTGTGGCTAGGGAAACCCTAGAAATGGGTGGGAGTGTGGTGGTCTTTATATAGCCCAGGTGGCTGGCAGTTTGCAAAACATCCCCGATTTTTCTCTCGCGCGTGCGGTGCTCACGTTTCTGACCGCCGGGGGTCCGCAGGACCTCCGATTCGGGTAAAACTTTGAACTGCGCGATCAGCGCGTCGAGCCGGAGGCGTTCACCTCGCACTGGAACCGTTCCGAGAACACTTTCCGGTGCGCTATAAAAATATCTCATTTAACTATTAAATGGGGTTTTTCGTTCCGTTGGCTGCGGCTGGTCTCGTGCGGTTTTCGCGACAGTGATCGGGCGAAACCCGGTGTCGCAAAGGTCGAGTGTCGAGGTGGCAAGGGTCGGTCTCCGTCCGATACAAGAATACGGGGGAGAAATATTCACCGATTATTATTTCGGTGAAGCAAACACCGCAAACAATACAGACAATCAAACAATTCATGCAGAAAACATTTTTTTTATTTTTGTGAAAACTGGGTTGTTGCATCTTTGAAACGTTCTCACTTTTACTAATATAGTATAGATCATTAAATCCTTTCAGGTTGTACCATGCATACACCCTTCATTTAATTTTCTTAGAAGAAAAAATCATATGTCATACTTACGAAGTATGCCGTTATTATCAGTAATTATCCATATGAACATTTGCATCACTACACATACTGTAGTCAACCTTTTGAACTCTATTGTAAAGTTATTTTACGATAGGTCGAGTATTATCAACGATGAAGCTATCGTTTATGTTCATATCTTTGAAACTCCGATCCACTCAATGATCATGTATCCTTAGGAGGGATTTACCAAGTTCTCAACTTGATTCTTCTGGGTGGCTTTCATTTATTTTTCATGGTGTTTAAACCATATAGTGGAGTTAGTGCTCGTCATGGTTTCTTGTAGTTCACAGGTGTTGGGGTCTGCAACGGAAAACACAAATTTTTCCTATCTAGCGTTTCCCATAACCCAAGATCTAGCTAGTCGTATTACCGTAATAGAAAGGAGTGCGGAATAACATACCTCGGGGTGTAGTCCGTTGCGCGGGAAACATTCCCGCAAACGCGGTTGGTGTAGTCGAACAAGTTTCACAGCCCCCTGGCTGTGTTGAGCACCCGGATGTCTGTAGTTCCACACGTGTAGCACCTCGTAGTACTCGCATAGGTACGAGACTCGATGACGACCTCCGATCTCTGATCCAGCGAAGGTGGCGGAAGCAGAACTCCGGACGGAGCTTCGGCAGCACGACGGCCTCCGATTCTAGCAGAGATGCCTCAATTCCACTACAAGCTCACAATAGGGTGCCCACCGTGGAAGAGATGAGGAAGGGGAGAAGAACGGAGAAAACCGATCTCAATTCGGAGTAATATTTATTTTCTCACGAATTTCCGTGTATTAAATATGTGCACCATGACCATCTATATATAGGCAGAGGGGAGGGAGTCAACCTCTCTCCCCTAGCAAGGTGGGACTAAAGTCCCATGCTAGGTGGGTGGCCGGCCAAGGGAGGAGGGGGGGGGCACCCCTCATGGGACCTAGTCACACGCTGCGCAGCTTTATGGATGGAATCTCACCGAGTGGGCCCTGAGTATCTATCCATCACATGGATTGACAAAGCCCGCTCTTGTAACAATACTCCTCAACATATCTCCACGGAATACCCAAGATAAAACCGTTATGACCCGCATATTTCAGTCAGGTGGTGGGATGTAATTCAAAGCATCCGAGTAGATAGCAATTATGCACGTACTCACGGTCAAAGGAACGGTCTACTACGTTCTGTAATTACAACACTGAACCTTCATAAGATTGATCATGCTATAATGCTTACTTTGGGTAATGTTCATCACATCACTCATCCAGTGAGGTGACCTCATAGTCAAGAGACTTAATTGTCCATGATCGCGAAACCACGACCATCATGTTGACCATGAACTAGTTATTGAAATAGAGTCTAACTAGGAACTCTGGGTGTTTCTATACCACACCTGTATCATTGTTTCACTGATACAGTTCTAGCACGGTATGAAACTGGTTATGAACTTGCTTAGATATATTGGAATACTCATATATTATTTGTCTCTAGAGCATATATCCAACAGTCTCCCACTTGCACTAGAGTGCTAATAATCTAGCCGCATTTTCCCGAGCATAATCATCTTATCACATAAGTGTTCATTGATCATGCTTGCTCATGGAAGAGGGTTCGTCAATGAACTGCACCAATTCAGATTCGTATGTTTCCTTTGCAACTCGTATAGGTCAACTAGTTTGACATGCCACTCATTATCATATAATGGTTGGATATAAGTTTCGCGGGAGAGTGAGACTATTATTTCACAGTATCCTTCAGTGATCCCTTGGTTCAGTCTTCAGAAGACTTATCTTACGCTAAACTTGTATCCATACGTCTACTTTCTTTTAGTATTATGTTTGTAGTGTCGTGAATTTTGCTCACATTTCTTTCATATCTTGGGTGATGTCTCTAATTCCATATAGACTCATAATATGGCTTGCAATTGTAATCTTGCATTACACTCAAGTCTATTATCCTTTCTATATTTTAGAGCATAGTCCTTAGTATTCCTCATATACTGAATTCATGGACTTTATTCAGATTCTGTGTTTTACTCCTAAAGCACATCGGAATCTGTACTTCCTCCAAGATCTTTTGAGTCTTTCTGTTGTTGGATTCACAATGCATGTTATATGGTAGAATCATATGTCAAAGTACATATGAGATCACATGTCCTAGTACATGGTGCATCTCTATTCTTCCATCAAGACATTGCTTGTGATATTTGGATTTTCATCCGTTATATAATTTCTAGCCACAACAACCTGCTTCTTGTCTAGAAGATTATTCCAACCTTCACTTCGTTTCATTAGACGTTTCATAATCTATTCTTATAGATTTCAACGTGTAACATGTTAGTACTTCACATAAAAGAAGATTCTGGTAATCTTGTGTTTTATTTGTCGTATGCCCTATATATATCATAATGCATATGTATATAAGACGATTCTCATATACACAATCAATGCATATCCATATATATATATATATATATATATATATATATATATATATATATATATATATATATATACGAGATCATTCTTCACACATATCAATGCATATATGTTTGAGACAGTGATCATGCTCCCACTCAAATATATCCATCACATACTCATATATTTGTGGTTTAGATTTCATCAAGTTAACATCTTTATTCTTATGTCTTACATAACAATAATTCTCTCAAAATCTCCCACTCAGAAAATGCCCTCTGTATTCCAAGTTTCTTGGAAGTCTCCGAAGCTCCCACTCAGTTTCATGAAACTACAGGTCCACTCAATATTTTGGTCATCACAAAATCACTTGATCAAATAAAGGTTGAGGGTTTCCTGTCTTGAGGTACTATAGTCCATCCTTTTAACGAAACAAACTTTTGTCATGCCTATTGCAATTCCTTTCAAATCCCAATTTGACTGAGACGCAATTCCAGGCTATGGTCCATTGTAGTGTAAATGAAACATTTTATTGATTAAAGCAATCCTACGTTTTCGTAGTCAATCAATATTGAACTTTGGTCATAACAGTTTTATGAGACAAATAATGCCTTATGCCTGTTACATTATTCTCAATAACTTTCCAGTTTATCGGGAATATGAAATAACTGATTTATTTCACAGGACGTGAACCATCCTTTATGTAACTCAATATTATTTCATTTATCCTCGTGTTCTAGGCTACCATCATTCCTTTGTATTTCAAGCAATGTTATTCCTTTTGTTTCATTAAGAAGACTCATGATTATTGTTGTGTACAGAACGTATTCATGACAACCTTCTAAATTCAACCAAGGCTTCAACTCATATACCAAGATCAATCATCTATGGCATATCCTTCCTTTTACAGTGTTGTTAGAGCGGAACACGCTTCCGTTACAATACTCTGATATTCTGAAGGCAAGGTCCAATACCTTGGTCAAAGTTTCCATTATCTCCCATTGGATCCGTGTCGAGAGACTTCTTCTCGCACTACGAGTCAAGCAACACAAATTTTGCTATTCGGGGAGAATATGTAATTTCAATTGCTTGCTATTTTGGTACAAAGAAATTCTTTCTTTAGAAACCATATAACACCATCAATTATGGAGCTATCTTGTCTCATTAGATTCAGGATGGTTTCCTATTCATGAAGTGGGTGTTTTAACTTAATGAATTAAATAACCTTGTTCGTTAATAATTTTAGTGCAAGGGGAAAGAATGTTTAGACCATACTACAGTTTAGTATGACTACAAATGGTTTAAGTAGTCTAGCACTTTAAACTTCCATCGTAATTTGCGGTACAATTTCCACAAGTCTCCCATTATATCAACTTTAATACTTATCACTCAGATCATAGTTTAGTGATTTGTATCCTATATTCTTACTTCATACTGTGATTCCTGAATCTCAATTTTATGATCTCAATTGAATACAATCTTCCAATTAATCATATGAAGTATTTAATGATAACTCATGTGCCCATTTAGTACATCATTTATGTATAATGATTGGCACAAGTTCTACTTGCTAGAACCTTGTCTTGGTCATATTTATTGCAGAGGTCCATAGATCGTGTATCTAATCCATCTCATGCAATCCAGCTATGATTTTCATTCGATAATGAATACACAAGTTAATAGATCATACATTTAATGAAATCATTAGTTATGAAATCACTTTATGCAATCAAATCTTTTACTTGTTGTAATCAAGACAACTTTATCATTAAACATTGAATATTACTTGACAATAATAGTAGTATTATAAATGTTTTCTATCATAACATAAATCAAGACGTAATCAAAGTTTAAGCACACTTTTATTCATAAAGATGGAAACAACTGACTTGTCTCATTACATGAATAACTTTGTCTCGCGAGATGCAAGACACACAACTAAGTGTTCATACTATAATGATTACATAAGATTTATCTAATTCTCTAAGTATCTCCTATGATATATATCTTGGCGGAATCCATGTTGGCCATCAACTGACTTGATATCCATCAATCCTTGATTTCACCTCTTCCCGTCCATGCAACGGCAGGTCCTGTTTTCATAAAAAAGAATAAGTATCAGATACTCATTAACTGCATGTGTTGTATACGGGAACAAACATTTATAAAGTATATCAAGTATATACCTTCTCCATCCACGACTTCTGCATCCTCGATAGGATCAATGTCTGCGGCCAAGAGATTAATCATGAAGTTCTGGAGACTCATATTAGCTCCACTTCCAACATAGCTATGAACATAATCACCATAACTCGGAGGAATCGAGTGCAATAACATGTTTATTGCAAACTCTTCTGTGGTGGTTTCGTTCATTGTCCAATATTCATAGTCCTCCACCAGGGTCAGGTACATCTCATGCATCCTGTCTAAGTGATCATCAAGGCTTGTGTGTTCTTCCATCTTTGTAGATAGAAACTTGCTTTCTAACTCAAATCTGGCAACTCTGAACTCACGTATGAACATTTTATTTACCGTGTCCATCATGTCATATGAGTCAGTGTCCTGAAACTGAATACTCAAATCCTCTGACATGCTGAAAATCATGACATTCCTGACTACGGAGAACTTCTATCGACGAGCATAATGATCAAGTATCTCCTGATCGCCAACATCGTCGTCCGGATTTTTTTCCACATGCATTTCTATTATGAACAAGATGTTTGCTCTTTTGAGTGAAGTCCTAAGGCGTGAGTACCAGTCAGCAAAGTTTGACCCATCTACTCTAAGTCTTTCACCCTCCATGAAGAAAGATAATTCACGTTGCTCTAGTGCATTCATTTTGTACAAACATAATTGCAAGGAACACAATTAAGACTAGTTCACAACAATGAGTTCATATAATCATATTATATATGTGACACCCTGGTTTTTGATCCCTCTTTATTTGTAAATTTATTTGCTGATGTACTGGATTTGGAATTTATTTGCCTGGATTTTTTAGCTCAGATGGCCTTGATCACTTAGGCCTAATTTTTTTCCTAGGCCAAGTGACCTCTAAATCCTTTCCCCCATGGCTATGATCAAGCCTTGATCATCCATGACCTTGCCCCAATTTTTGTTGCTCAAGAAATTCCTTTTCATTAAAGGAATTTGCCCTTTTCCCCCTCCTTGTTGAAGCTAGCCTCCCCTCTTCTTTCCCGAATGCTTTGAAAAAATTTGTGATGGACAACGGAGTCATGCCTCATGATCCCATGCAATGATATGAGCAAGTTCAGTACAAAAATATCTCTGTAAAAATTCATTTCCAATTCTGGTCAGATTGGCACTTTGTGAAGGAAGTACCCTTAAACTTGAGTTGTTGGCCCTAAGATTTTTACCACTGCTGCTCCTTCATAAGCCTTGCATGCACACCAAATTTCAGCTCCTAGCTCCCAGCCATTTGCCCTGCAGAAATGTTCAAAGATTCCTGCAGAAACTTAATTTTGAAGCTCACCTCAGCCCCAAGCCTCCCCTAGCCTATCCAAGCGTGCAGATCAACTAATGGACGTTAGAGCCACGCCACAGACACGCTTGGGCAGCAGTGGCTGGCCCTAGTGCACGCGTGCACAGGGTGAGCACGCGCACTGCCTGCCAAAGGCGTGCTCCGGGCATGGCCGAGGCGTCGCCATCAGGGGAACCACTCGCCCCGTGAGCCCGTGGCCGCGCCCCCTTGTCCGTAGCCTCCGCACCACCTCCGCACGCCACCTGGCCGCCACCAAAGCCGCGCTGCCCGCCGGGAACCTCGTCGTCGACGCCACTGTTCAACCACGGCACCCGCGGAACGGCCACTGTTGTGTGCACGCTCCCGCCTCACCCGCGTCCTCTTCTCCGCGTCGCCAACCCTTCTGCAAGAACGCGCAACCCAGCTCCCAGCAAAGCCACGCCGCTCGCCGTCTGTCTCCATGATGCAGAGCCGCCGCACACGCCGCCGTCGATCCGTCCCGTCGCCGCAGTGATGCAGGGCCTCGGGGTAAGCTCGCACGCGCGCCTGCACACCCACACACCCCCCAAAGCACGCCGGAACCACCCTATCCTCTCCGCACGCTAGCCATGCGCCATTGCCGCTCTGTCCGGCGGCATCCGCAAGGGAATCTTGTCGTGGCCTATAAATTGGATCTTCCCTTCCGCTCCAAACCACCTCACTCACCCACCCTCCACTCCAATCGAGCACAACCCCAGGAGGAGCCCGCCGGGGAGGCCCCTGGCCCGAGACCTCACTGGAGCCTCGCCGGGAGGACTCCATCGACACCCCCCTCCTCTGGTGCTCCCCTAGCCCAGCCTTTGCTTCCCCTAGCTCCCCCTTCCCCTGGTGATGCTAACGAGACGCTCTCCGTGGGCAACCATGCAGGTTAACCCAACTCCGACGAGCTCCCTCTGCCGCTAGCCATTGGAGAGCAACCCCACCTCACCGTCCGGCCTCCATATGTTGTGCTTCGGGTACGACTGGAAACTCCATGACCTCCTCCGTCCCCCCGTGTAGTCCGTCCTATCCGAGAGGGCCTCGTCGCCGGTGAACTCAGTCGCCGAAGCCGCCGGAGCCCTGTTTCCCTCCCCCTCCTTCTAAACCTAACAGGGTTGGCCCACTGTCAGCCCCTCAGACCAGTCCCGAAGCGGTACGAGTGGAGACGTATTCGCTAGAATACGCCTTCGACGTGGCCGCTCTGGATATTCTTTGAAAATTCATTTTTAAATTATTTAAAAGTGAAATTTGACCAAACTTTGACCATCAATTACTCCTAAACCACAAGGCCAAATGAGTTGATTCCTTTTGCTAAATTTTTGTCTTGAGCTCCTCTTTAAGTTGGCAAATTTTGGGAGCTTTGCTCTCTGTTTAGGTCCACTGGACAGAATAAAGGTGCTTTGGACTTATTTTTCTTTGCCACTTGTTTTATTTTTCAGAAGGTGATCAAGTGCTTGCAGGAGACCAGGAGTTCAAGGACACTCCATTTGACCAAGGCAAGCCATAACAATCTTGTCGTGAGGAGCTTGAGTTTCCATTTGATGATTTGAACCATTTAACTTTAATTTTCTTGCCTTTAAATTTTGCTTGCTAATGAAGTTAATTAACCATGATAAGTGAAATGTTATAATCATGCCATGCCTATTAATATTTATCATGCCACCCTAGCTCATATTCTCACCATGCTTAGTTTGTCATGCCTATTCCAGAATTGTTCGTGTGATGATCATGTTCCTACTTGGGTGCCATGTTTAGTTAGTTCATAACATGACATACTAGTTGTTGCATATGCTTAATGATAGTACTATGTTCATTCCATGTTGTCATGCATCTTCCTTGTCGTCGATTTATTCACTGGAACCTAATGAGCATAATAACCATTGACCAAGTGCCACCGAACCGAGCTTTATCCATGCAGCCACATTCGTCTATATGGGCAGGCCTTAGCTTGGGCTATCGTTGTGCCTTCTACGGTTATCACCAAAGAGGGAAGTTATGCACGCACGCTACCCTGATCAGGTAGGTGGTGATAATCCCGAAATCCAGAGTTATTTACCCAGGGGTGCCAGAGGGGACAAAGTTAGTAGACCACGTGTTGGTCAGGGCCATGCGATGGACGGATGGGTTGGGTGGTAACGGAGGAAACCTAACCACAGGGATACCCAGGACAGTGTGTCGGTGATACCGTAGGGAGGTTACACGGTAGGCAAGTTTCGTTGGGGAAGTCCTAGCTCACACTTACGGAACGAGTTCCAAGGATCCTGTGTGACAAGTTTCGGAGTGTTGGGTGGAGGAAGAACTCCATAGTGTGGGTAACGTGCAAAAACTCTGCAGAGTCACAATCTATTCAAATAGCCGAGTCCTCGGTCATGGGACACAGTTCGTACTAGGTCACACGATGGTCAACACCAACCTGCCTAATAATATTATGATAATGCTAAGTCGTTGGTCGTGTGATGATCGGATCGGTTGGGGGGTAACAGAGGACACCTAGCCCGTTGAGCGGTCGTGCGACGACCCGTATGATGATGGGTCATGAAGTGACCCGGTTACCGAGTCAGGACGACTCGGAGGTAAGTGGTACGATCATTTAGTGATCATGAGATACATTGTATCATTATTCTAAATGTTAACTTGCCATGCTTGCCATGTTATTTTTTGCATTCTTGTCATGCTTTTGTTTTCCTGATGACTTGGCTGTTATGAGCTTGCAAGTACATTCAATGTACTGACCTGGCGTGGCATTCCAGATGCAGGAGGAGTCACACCTGAAGATTTGGTTGAGACGTACTTTGCGAACTAGGCCGTGTCCCAGCAGTGTCCTTGTGGAGTGGAGCTCCATCACCTCGTTATTCCGCTGCCGTAGAGTCCTTCGTCGATCGTATTGAGGCCCCGAGATGTGATATAAATAATGTTGATAGTATTGCCGCACGATATGTGCCGCCATGCCTCGTAGCAGTTTGTATCCCCGAACCTATGTACCTGTATAATTATTAATGAAGCGGTAGTATCTGTACCAATATGTTGTGCATTGCCAGAAGACTTGATCTCTGGGCTGGCAATGTAAGGTAAAACGGTTGCTCTGAGCCGGGTGCCACAACGATTGGTATTAGAGCCGCGCTGACTGTATAACACGCTAGTTAGGCCGCGCGCTCCAGAAACGGTAGTCTAGAGTCTTGCTTGATCTGTGCACCTTGATTGATGCATTGGTTGATGCATGGCATGTAGATGCATTGATTTCTTTACTAATGGCTAACCCTGTGAGTGTAGATGGCACCCATTCCTTACCCCTTTGAGTACGAGTCGTCACCGACAGGCTTTCCGTCGCTGCTCCGTCGAGTTTGGCTCCGACTGTATCCACAGGGAGAAGACCCGGTGTTCCAGGTGTACCGCGAGAAGTTGGCTGACTTCGTGCACGAGTACCGTGCTGAGGTGTTCCTTTTCACGAGCTCCACGGTTGGCAGCCTTTCGTGTTCCGCGAAATGAGGACCCACTTCCACCCGAGAGCAGGCTATCCTCTATGCTTCCCTTGAGGCTCTTGTCGATCTGCGCCATCAGGAAGTCGGAATGCAGCCTCACCCAGGTCTTTCTCACTACCCCACTCTAGCCCCTTCCGGTCAGATTCTCTTTCCACCAGACTCGGAGTGCGACCGGATTGCCGTTCACCTCTCTCGCTACATGGTCGCTCAGTACGAGTTGATCATTAGTCTTGCAGAGGAGTTGGCTCGTTCCCGGGAGGCACTCGCTTCTATCAGCAGTGTTCAGTCACCCCCTCCACCGCCTCCCACCTATACTCCGGTGCCAGCTCCACCTATTCCACCTTCACCCACCCCACAGCCTCCAGTTGTTCCGGTAGCCGTTCGTCGCGAGACCCCAGAGGAGTGGGGCGCGTTGACTGCTACCCCTGCTGCTCCTAAGCTCAGACAGCGTACTCCTCCTCCTCCTGAGGGAGAGCCCTCTCGTCAGCATCGCCGTCTTGACATCCCCACCCGCAGCACGATCCATGTCACTAGTTCTGATTCCGAGGATAGTTCCGATGGTTCCGCTGACAGCCAGTGCCCGCTTCCTCACGACTAGAGCGAGGTCGAGTAGTAGTATGGTCACTTCTATCGTTATGCCATGCATGTTGTCAACTTTCGTATGAGCAGTACTCGTTATGCTATCCATGCTAGTTCTCATGTATGATGTCATGATGCTATGTATAATTATGAGGTTCCTTTGCTTTTTCGTTCGGTTTTTCTGTTGATGATGTTCTCATATTTTATGTTTTGGTGTTGGTGACTCAAACGGACCCTTGCTTGCTTTTCTCGATAAAAGGCACCACGCCTGGTTCTGTGCTGATTCTTGGTCGGACGTCCGGGGTGGATGCCTCCTTGTTTTCTTTCTCTTTCAGCGACTAGCTTGTGTTCTGAGCATCTTTCCGGCCATCTCAGGCAGTCATTGAGTTTCTTTTCGCAGTGGAGACCCTATGTTCTGAGTTGCTTTCTCGGCCGTCTTAGGGGACCTCTTCTTTCTTATTAATCGCCCTGCTCCAAGTTTTGAGTTGTTTTGCAGCCGTCTTGAGCAAGTGGTTAGCTACCCCGACAATGCCCCAGATATGTGTTGTCAAGACCATCCTGGTGGCCGCTGGTTTATTCGCCATTTTACCTAGGGATTCGGATGATCACCAACCACTACCCCTTAGAGTTTCGAGTTCTCCTTGCTTTGCCGTCACTTTGTCTGTTTCCCCTTTGCGGTTTCTCATGATTTTGGTGCTCTATATTGGGAACGGATATAGGATGCGGCGAGGTGAAGGCAGCCACTCTGGTGATGACGACACCCCTCGTCGTCAATCCGCCAGGCAAGCTGGACTATCACCCGAGTGTCCACCACCACCTCCACCACAAGCACATACCACAGATCAGATCATCAGGATGTTTGAGGAAAGAAGGAATCAGGAACTCATGGAATTACTGAGAGGTATGCAGAACATTGTGGGACAGAATCAGAACCAGGGGTCACGCTCCAAGCTATCTGATTTCCAGCGCACTCGATCGCCGAGCTTTGATCAAGCAACATATCCCATTGAGGCTGATGACTGGCTGAGGACCATGGAAAAGAAACTGGAGATCGCTCATTGTGATGAGGTGGATCAAGTTCCATTCGCCACCCATTACCTTGAGGGCTACGCCGCAATCTGGTGGGACAATACCAAGGCAGTATGGCCTGCGGGAGAAGATATCACTTGGGAGAAGTTCAAGGAGAAGTTCCGCACCTACCATATTCCCACCGGGGTACTGAAGACCAAACAGAGGGAATTTCTCGCTCTTCTCCAGGGCAACATGACTGTGACTGAATATCTGAACAACTTCAACCATCTGGCAAGATACTCGGTTCACGATGTGGCCACGGAGGAGAGAAAGGTGGACCGCTTCCTTGGTGGGCTTAGCTTCACTCTTCGTTGCCAGCTCAGCATGCTGTACTTCCCAGACTTCTAGACACTTGTCAACAAGGCACTCATAGTTGAACGTGAATACAAGTCTGTTGCCGAACTCAAGGTTGGGTATGAAGACCGCAAGCGCAAGCATGAAGCCAAGAAGGTCCCTTATGAGCCATATGCCCAGAAGCCACGTATGGTGCAGTCCACTCCCCAGCCTGCTCAAGCCAACTTCAAGCCTTCCTGGAATAATGGCAGCGCTGCAACCGACAAGACGGCAACCCAGGGAAAGCCTTACCTCACCGACCAAGTAAAGAAGGACTGCCTTCGCCAAGGCGCCTGCTTTATTTGCGGGAAACAGGGGCACTTTGCCAGGCCATGCCCGAACAAGATGGGAAAACCAGCGCCTCAAGTCAATAACATCGGAGGGCAGAGCAACTATCGCCAGGCTCGGGTCAACCACGTCTCGGCCGTAGAAGCCCGCGAGTCCCCCGACGTGTTTATCGGTATGTTCCCTATTAATAACATACCCATAGCTATATTATTTGACTCTGGGGCAACCGATTCGTTTATATCGCGAAGTTTTTCCACCCAAAACAATTTTCCCATCTCTCTTTTGGACAAAAACGTTGTGGTCAAAACCCCCGGAGGAGTGCTTAAAGAAGACGGTATATGCAAGGACCTGACCATTGAGATTTACGGAGTGAAGTTCCCAACCTCTCACATGGTGTTGGAATCCAAGGGGCTAGATGCAATCCTTGGAGTTGATTGGCTCACCACCCATGAGGTTTGCCTTGCCCTCAAGACCCGAATAGTGGAACTGGCCAATCCAGACGGGAAGGAAACCCAATTCACGGCTGTTGGAATGCCACGCAAGAAAGAGACCACAGTATGCCAGATCACCACCACTGAAATGGACAAGATTCCAGTTGTCAGAGAATTTCCAGATGTGTTCCCAGAAGAATTTCCAGGTATGCCGCCAGACAAGGAGCTGGAGTTCGCCATCAAAATTGTTCCCGGTACCTCCCCAATATACAAGAAGTATTACCGGATGCCTTCTACCGAACTGGTGGAGCTGAAGAAACAGTTAGATGAACTATTGCAGAAAGGGTACATTCGTCCCAGCACCTCACCTTGGGGATCGCCGGTATTATTTGTCAAGAAGAAATATGGCACCTTGCGGATGTGTGTGGACTACCGCCCCCTGAATGAAGTCACCATCAAGAATAAGTACCCACTACCCCGCATCGATGACTTGTTCGACCAACTAAAGGGTTCCCGGGTATTCTCCAAGATAGATCTTCGCACGGGCGATTACCAATTGAAGATCAGGAAGGAAGACATTCCCAAGACGGCTTTCACCACCAGATATGGCCTATGTGAATTCACGGTCATGTCATTCGGCTTGACAAATGCCCCAGCATATTTCATGGGCATGATGAACAAGGTCTTCATGGACTTCCTGGACAAATTTGTGGTGGTGTTCATTGATGATATACTCATATACTCCAGAAGCAAAGAAGAGCATAAGAAGCATCTCCGTACCGTACTGGAGCGACTGCGAGCTCACCGCCTTTATGCCAAGTTCAGCAAATGCAAGTTTTGGCTGAAGGAGGTGGGATTTCTGGGGCACATCCTGACAGCCCAAGGAGTGGCCGTGGACTCCATCAAGGTGACCGATGTGTTGAATTGGAAGCCACCAACTACAATGACTGAAGTCCGGAGTTTCTTGGGATTGGCGGGTTATTATCGCCGATTCATTGAAGGTTTCTCCAAGATAGCCAAGTCGATGACCGAGTTGTTGAAGAAGAACCAAAAATTTGTCTGGACCAAGGAATGTGATGACAGTTTCGAGCAACTAAAGACGAAGCTGACCTCAGCCCCCGTCCTGACTCTGCCAGATATCCACAAGGGATTTGATATATATTGCGATGCCTCCAAACGCGGACTCGGCTGCGTGCTAATGCAAGAAGGAAAGGTGGTAGAATATGGCTCCCGGCAGGTACGCCAACATGAAGTCAACTACCTCACGCATGACCTGGAGCTAGCTGCTGTGGTACACACATTGAAGCTATGGAGGCATTACCTCGTTGGACAACGGTGTGAGCTATATACCGATCATAAAAGCCTCAAGTACATCTTCACGCAGCCGGATCTCAACCTCAGGAATAGAAGGTGGCTCGAGCTAGTCAAGGATTATGATCTCGGGATAAGTTATCACCCTGGGAAGGCTAATGTGGTCGCCAATGCCCTTAGCCGAAAGCCGAGCTCAGAAAATGCACTCTGGGAGAAGCTCCACCCAAAGTTACGGGAGGAAGTCACTCAACTCAACCTGGTGTTGTGTGACTCAATCACCCGGAAGACTCTGGAAGTCACCCCAACCTTGGTAGAGGAAATTAAGGAAGTGCAAGCTCAAGATACGGAAATCCGGGAGATCAAGGAACGGATTCCGCGCGGCAAGGCTGAACCCTTTCACCTCGATACCCAAGGAGTGTGATGGTTCGAGACCCAAATATGCGTACCGAACCAGGATAATTTGAGGCAGCAGATACTGCGAGAAGCACATGAGTCAGCATACTCTATCCACCCCGGAAGCACCAAGATGTGCCGAGATTTGAAGACCACATTCTGGTGGAACGGAATGCGCAAGGACATTGCGTATTATGTGGCATGCTATGACATATGCAACAGGGTCAAAGCAGAGCATCAAAAGCCAGCCAGATTATTGCAACCCTGTCAGAACCCTCTGTTAGGTAATGTGCTAGGGTTAGCAAGTCACTTGCATCATGTTAAAAATTTCAAAAGAAATCTTTGAAATCAAAATCAAAAGAAAAATGGGAGAAGGAACCCCCCCCCCCAGATGAATTAATTCAAAAGGCCAGATAAAAATCTTCTCCAAAAATTCAAGTTAGATTTTTGAAAAATCTTATAAATGAGTGTGATCACATATCAAGTGATGTGGGACCCACCCCATGCTCATAGATTTTTCAAATATTCAAACAGTGCCTTGGATTTAATCAAAAAGCCCTATTTGAATTTGAATTCAAATATTTTGAATTTCAAAAATGTTCAAACTCTGGATATGACTAGCTACTGGTCATGTAATGCCATATAAAAGATTTGAGCATTTATAAAAATGCCTAGCTATTTATTTGCTAAGCAAAACAAATTTACAGAAAAGAAAAAGAAAACAGAAAAGGAAAAGGGGCTTACCTGCAAAGGATCCCAACTCATCCCCCAGCCGGCCCAGCCCACCTCCCGCGCCTGTCGTCTTCCTCAAGCAGGGGAACTGCTGCGTGGCGACCAAGTCTTGGCCGCCGACGAGCCCCTGGCCACCTCCTGCTTCCCCCGTGCCACCTCTTCACGCCTGGAGATGCCCAGAGGCTTCCCTGTTCCATTCCCCCTCTCCATGAACTCCCTCCCTGTCTCCCTCGCCGATTCCACCGACAACCGTGAAGAACGCCGGAGCGCGCCGCCGCACCTGCGTGGCCAGTGAGCCTATCGAGCGCCACCGCCGTTTCCATCCTCCTCCCCGCCGTCGTCTATGTCTCCCAGTGCAGCGAATCGAACCCGGAGCCCTCCTAGTCGCCGGAATCGAGCTCGAGCCGTCGCGGGACCCGAAGGACGCCATCATCGATTTCGTCACCGTCAAGCCACCTCCGTCGAGTTCCTGGTGAGCAGGCGGTTCAAACCCCTCTCTCCCCGCCCCTTATCGTTGTCTCCTTGGTGATCCGCCATGGGAGCATAAGTGCCTCGCCGCCACGGTCGTCCCCGGCGAGCACCCGTTACGCAATCGAAGCCGAGACCGTGTCAGTTGCACTCGTGGTGTTCCACTGCGTCGAACCACCCCAGCCCCGCTCCCAGACGCTCCTCCTAGCAAGTTTCCGCTCGCGTCCGTGCTTCGGACCGCCGCCGTTCAGGTCGCCGCCGTCACGTTAGGCCTCCCCGTGGTCGCCCGACTCGCCTAGGTGAAGCGCGAGTTCGAGGGCTACCCTCTGGTGGTCTCGGCGAGCAATTTGGTGTCCGGGAGCACCTCCCCCGTGCAGCGCCGCCGCGTCTGGTGGCCACCGGCGGTTATCCGCCGGACTGTCAGTTTAACCCCCGGCTAATCACCCCCCTAATGACCCCCACAGCCTATGACAGGTGGGGCCCTGGACCCCTTAACCCCCCCTGTCAGTTTAATTTAAACGGGGATTAACCCCAGACCCACTGACAGGGTTGGCCCACTCGTCAGCCCCCCCCCCCCCATGACGCCAGCATGAGGTCATGCTGACGCAGTAAATGAATTTCCAGAAATTAGAAATGTTTTAAAGAATTCCAGAAAATCCAGAAAATAGCCCAACCTTTGGAAATTCATAGAAAATTCATATTAACTCCAAATTGGACAAATAATATATGAAAAATGATCAGGAGAAAATAAGCTATCCAAATATCCAACTTTCAACTTTGTTTGAGTTGACTTTAAATTGGGATCAGTAGCATTTGCTATTTGATTTAAATGGAATTAAATCAAATTCAATTCAAAAGTTTTTGCAACTTCAACCATGGCAACATGCTACATTTCACTTACACATCAGAGGCATATCATACACATTTCAAAATGATTCAAATTGATTAAACAGTGTCACATGTAACTTGGCTAAGTTTGAATTCAAATTGGAGTTTGAATTTGCAATTCAATTTGCAATATACTCCATTTAAATGGAATTGCTTCACACATCAAAGCATATACATCAAGTTTCAACCTTCCATCATGTGATTGTGCATTGTATTTACTTTGCTACCGTGTTTGTTGTTTGTCGAGTAGAGGTGGAACCGGAGCAGGAGGCTGCCCCCTTCGTTGAAGACCCCGAACCCGAACCTCGTCAGCAAGGCAAGCAAACCCCCATTGATCATGTCGATAAGATCCCACTTCCCTCTCATGTCTCGCTTATGCATTGTTTAGGATGATTACCATGATGCATTTCTACCGCATAGATGAACCCATTCCTTTGCATGACCTATCATTTTGTCACAGTAGTAAGAAAACCACAATCCTAGCCAATGTAGGAGTTGATTGATATCATGTGGCCCCTGCAATTGTTACTGATTATTGCATGCTTAGAATGATACCATGTTGTTACTGTTATGTGAGTCGGGATGGTAGTGATCATGTTGATGTTGGTAGAAAGGTGTTGGTGAATCTACCCTAATACAAGGTGAACGATGAGAGGCTGTGTAGGAGTACACAGTGGGTTGTCTCGTTGAACACCGCCCTAAGTACGAGTTCTTGTGTGGTGATCCAAGATGAAGAGTACAACCACACATTGGGCTCACTGACCCCTCTCAACTTATTAACTCGTCCCTTTCGATGTCCAGATGTCGCAATAGTTCGGAGTTCTGGTAGGTCTGTGGCCTGGCTGCTAAGTGAGAGAACGGCTCATCCGAGACCGGCTTATGCACCACGCACACATCACTTGGGTCCACTTCGGTAAACCGGCCGGGTTCACGATAGTGGTAGCCAATCCAGGTAGGCGGATTTCTCGGACTAGATCGGCTATGAGGTAACAGTTGTGGTGAGCATCCTCGCCGACACTTCTTGAACGGTGTGGAGTACAAAGGAGGTAACTGATGATCATGTGTGTGTAGCGGTACACCCCTGCAGGGTTAACAAAACTATTCGAATAGCCGCGTCCGCGGTTATGGACTGCTTGGAAAGCTTAGCTTGATTATTAGACAATTTGAACTGGATACTTCTAAAACACACCAAGATAAGTGTGAGTGCTATGGCGTGCTTTCTCGTGGGGAAGTCGAGGAAGGCACCATAGTGGTGTAATTGGTTGGAGAAAGTAGTGGACTCGTGTACGCTTCTTACCTCAAGTCTGGTACTCGTAGTTCAGGACTAGCCAAGTCAAAGCTGGCACTTCTGCAAGTGAAACCCCACCTACCTTTACCTTGATACATGTGCATGAGTAGTATAGCTCCTATGTAAGTCTTGCTGAGTACGACTTTGTACTCACGTTTGCTTAATCTATGTTTTAGATGAAACCACTGACCCCGAAGGTGGATTCTTCATCGAGCTGGACGACTGAAGATCAAGCTAGTCTAGTCCCAGTCAGACGACTGGTTCCCTCGTGGAGGGCATGTGTTTAAATAAGGCTTCTTAAGCCATTTGTTAAACTTGTCTGTACTCAGACATACTTTGCTTTCGCTTGTGTTGTAATGTTGGATCACATGTTTGTGATCTCTGTGTGCACTCTATAAGAGTTATCAATAAAAATGTATACTTTGTAGAGAATTGCAATGATACCTACTGTTCATACAAGGCATGTGTGTTGCGTGTATGTTTATAACATGCATGTCTTTGTATGGGTTTTCAAGACCTTAGTTGTGATCTGGCTGGCGGTCTTTCATACACCAAGTGGCCCTTAGATTTGCGCAGCTTGGGGCATCGCGATGCGATTGTTCGAAACTCCGTCTCGCGCACACTTTGTGGTATGATCGAGCCCGCCCTAGACCCCGACTAAGTGATCGGGCTGGAGTAAGTTTATGTAAGAGTTATGAGATAGTCGATAGTATGGTTGAGGCGACTTGTCTTTGAATATGGGAGTTCACCACCCATATCATTAGACTTGTGTGCGGACGATGAGGACCCATCTCAGTTGATCATCCGGCCTGGATGGGATGCCCCTCACGTATGATGCTCACCGAGAACGTTCTGTGCTTGGCCTTGTCTGCTTAGGCAAGTGGGTACGGTTCTCGGCTCTCCATATGACTATGTCTTAACTGCACTTGCATACGCTAACCCCGGGTCCCGACAAACCCCTGCAAGTCCCGCAATGTTAGTGGGATGACATATGCATGGATTTTATTGTGGGACTCCCAAAGACCGCCCGGGGCCACGACTACATCTGGGTAATCGTGGACATGCTCACCAAAGTGGCCCACTTTATCCCGGTCAGGAGCACTTACAGAGCTGACCAACTAGAAGAGTTATACATGTCCCGGATTGTCAGTCTCCATGGGATACCGAGGACCATCACCTCAGACCGAGGGTCAGTGTTCACGTCGGCATTCTGGATACGTCTTCACCAAGCCCTGGGAACCGCATTAAAGCATAGCACTGCCTACCATCCTCAGACTAATGGCCAAAAAGAACGAGTAAATCAGATATTGGAAGATATGCTTAGGGGATGTGTGCTAGCTTACGGCTCTAAGTGGGAGGACTGTTTGCCATATGCGGAATTCTCGTACAATAACAGCTATCAGGCCAGTCTCAAGATGTCACCCTTTGAAGCACTATATGGGCGGAAATGTCGTACCCCCTTGAATTGGTCATAGACAGGGGACAGTCGTCTCTTTGGCACCGACTTAATGCTCGAAGCAGAAAAGCAAGTCAAGGAAATTCAAGACCGATTGAGAGCAGCCAAGTCCCGGCAAAAGAGTTACTATGACAGGAAGCATCGGGAGGTAACTTTTGAGCCCAGAGAATACGTTTACCTCCGAGTGACACCAATGAAAGGGGTGAGGAGATTCCATACCCAAGGGAAGCTTGCCCCAAGATACATCGGGCCATTCCCAATAATGGCTAGAAAGGGAAAGGTAGCATACCAGCTGGAACTACCTCCATTGATTTCCGACGTTCATGATGTGTTCCACATATCACAGCTACGCAGGTGCATCGCACCACCGGTCAAGCAAGTGGACATGAAAGAGTTAGAGCTGACACAGGATCTGACCTATGAAGAAAGACCCGTCAGAATTTTGGAGGAAATGGAAAGAACCACCCGCAATAAGGTGATACAGTTTTACAAGGTACTATGGGAACACCATACCGAGGAAGAGGCTACCTGGGAGAGGGAAGAATTTCTGAGATCTGCATATCCGTAACTATTTCCTGAGCAACAAAATCTCGAGGACGAGATTTACCCTAAGGGGGGTAGGTTTGTGACACCCTGGTTTTTGATCCCTCTTTATTTGCAAATTTATTTGCTGATGTTCTGGATTTGGAATTTATTTGCCTGGATTTTTCAACTCAGATGGCCTTGATCACTTAGGCCTAATTTTTTTCCTGGGCCAAGTAACCTCTAAACCCTTTCCCCCATGGCTATGATCAAGCCTTGATCATCCATGACCTTGCCCCAATTTTTGTTGCTCAAGAAATTCCTTTTCATTAAAGGAATTTTCCCTTTTCTCCCTCCTTGTTGAAGCTAGCCTCACCTCTACTTACCCGAATGCTTTGAAAAAATTTGTGCTGGACAATGGAGTCATGCCTCATGATCCCATGCAATGATATGAGCAAGTTCAGTACAAAAATATCTCTGTAAAAATTCATTTCCAATTCTGGTCAGATTGGCACTTTGTTAAGGAAGTACCCTTAAGCTTGAGCTGTTGGCCCTAAGATTTTTACCACTTCTGCTCCTTCATAAGCCTTGCATGCACACCAAATTTCAGCTCCTAGCTCCCAGCCATTTGCCTTGCAGAAATGTTCAAAGTTTCCTGCAAAAACTTAATTTTGAAGCTCACCTCAGCCCAAGCCTCCCCTAGCCTATCCAGGCGTGCAGACTAACTACTGGACGTTAGAGCCACACCACAGACACGCTTGGGAAACAGTGGCTGGCCCTAGTGCACGCGTGCACAGGGTGAGCACGCGCGCTGCCTGCCAAAGGCGTGCACTGGGCATGGCCGAGGCGTCGCCATCAGGGGCACCACTCGCCCCGCGAGCCCGTGGCCGCGCCCCTTTGTCCGTAGCCTCCGCACCACCTTTGCACGCCACCTGGCCGCCACCAAAGCCGTGACGCCCGCCAGGAACCTCGCCGACACTTCTTGAACGGTGTCGAGTACAAAGGCGGTAACTGATGATCATGTGTGTGTAGCGGTACACCCCTGCAGGGTTAACAAAACTATTTGAATAGACGCGTTCGCGGTTATGGACTGCTTGGAAAGCTTAGCTTGATTATTAGACAACTTGAACTGGATACTTCTAAAACACACCAAGATAAGTGTGAGTGCTATGGCGTGCTTTCTCGTGGGGAAGTCGAGGAAGGCACCATAGTGGTGTAATTGGTTGGAGAAAGTAGTGGACTCGTGTACGCTTCTTACCTCAAGTCTGGTACTCGTAGTTCAGGACTAGCCAAGTCAAAGCTGGCACTTCTGCAAGTGAAACCCCACCTACCTTTACCTTGATACATGTGCATGAGTAGTATAGCTCCTATGTAAGTCTTGCTGAGTACGACTTTGTACTCACGTTTGCTTAATCTATGTTTTAGATGAAACCACTGACCCCGAAGGTGGATTCTTCATCGAGCTGGACGACTGAAGATCAAGCTAGTCTAGTCCCAGTCAGACGACTGGTTCCCTCGTGGAGGGCATGTGTTTAAATAAGGCTTCTTAAGCCATTTGTTAAACTTGTCTATACTAAGACATACTTTGCTTCCGCTTGTGTTGTAATGTTGGATCACATGTTTCTGATCTCTGTGTGCACTCTATAAGAGTTATCAATAAAATGTATACTTTGTAGAGAATTGCAATGATACCTGCTGTTCATACAAGACATGTGTGCTGCGTGTATGTTTATAACATGCATGTCTTTGTATGGGTTTTCGACACCTTAGTTGTGATCTGGCTGGCGGTCTTTCATACACCAAGTGGCCCATAGATGTGCGCAGCTTGGGGCATCACGATGCGATTGTTGGAGACTCCGTCTCGTGCACACTTTGTGGTATGATCGAGCCCGCCCTAGATCCCGACTAAGTGATCGGGCTGGAGTAAGTCTATGTAAGAGTTATGAGATAGTCGATAGTATGGTTGAGGCGACTTGTCTTTGAATATAGGAGTTCACCACCCATATCATTAGACTTGTGTGCGGACGATGAGGACCCATCTCAGTTGATCATCCGGCCTGGATGGGATGCCCCTCACGTACGATTCTCTCCGAGAACGTTATGTGCTTGGCCTTGTCTGCTTAGACAAGTGGGTACGGTTCTCGGCTCTCCATATGACTATGTCTTAACTGGACTTGCATACGCTAACCCCGGGTCCCGACAGACTTGGTATCAGAGCAGGACTGACTGTAGGACTAGTAGCCTTGGCCGAAGTCGAGTCTATCCTTCTATAGTTATATAGTTACTCTGGGTATATAAGGGAACAACGTAAGGCTTCTTTTTTTTCTCCTTACCCTCATCGTTCTGAGTTCTGAGTCACCCTCATCTTATTCTATGGGAAGATAGGACTAGGCTCTCCTCTGTCTGACTAGAACATCTCGTTGTTTGCTTTCTTGTAGCCGTAGGAAGGTTGTGATCGGTTGGTTAGAGTGGTTATGCTCCCTGATTTATTACATCGTATGTAAGTGCTGCTTCCATGTTGTAAGAAATTGTCTTTTTCTTGCAATTACAGCCGTTATGCTGTCCGAGTCATTCCAGGTTTATCTCATAAGCTGATGCATTTGCAAACTCCTTCTTTCTGTTTCAGATGGGAGATCTTCCCCCTCGGCAGATTGTTCGTCTGGCCCGGTGCCTCGATGTGCGTGGGCATCCAGCCATGCTCACCGAGATGATGTCCTTCATTGGCTATCGGTGGTATCCTGAGTACACAGTTGAGAAGCAGTTCCTTGACTTCAATCAGACTCAGTTCCACTATACTATCAGGATTTACCCGCACCACATTGGAGTCTCTCATCCTGTCCTTTTTGGGCATGGCATTGGTGTCACCGAGAACATGGTTGTGCAGGATGCTGCATACTCATGTATTACACTGCTGAGAGAGGAGCATGCACTGCTTGCAGGATCACCTTTCCTCTATATCCCTGCTGCACTTCCAGGAGAGGAGGGTTATTACACCGGACTATACTCAGATCACTCTGCAGAGGATCCAATACTTTAGATGACTGCTAGGTTCGCTTGTGATCGAGATCGTGATGCACACGCTCTCCGTTTTGAGCTTCACGCCACCCGTGTTCGTCTGTATCGAGCACTTTCACTCTTGGCACCCTTTTTGAGTGTTGGATCAGTCGAGTATGATGCTATCTATCCAGCCAGGACGCAGATGCCTTCTCGAGTTGCTTGGCCCGAGATTGGAGGCATTTTTCCACCCCGTGGTCCTTTGCTTCCACCCTACGCTGGACCTAGGCCTCATCCTTGCCCAAATGGATATCAGGGTCCACAGGCCTTCGTGTTTTCCAATGGTCACCTTCAGCTACCGGGATACGCGGGTAACTTTTACGAGGACTACTATGGAGATGGAGATGAGTGAGACCGCCTGTGGTCTTACTTAGTGAGGAGGTAGTAGTATCTTAGTATATTGTACGCACGGTGTTCTAAGTTCCAGAGGCTTAGATAAATAATGTATAGGAAGTCAGAGTGCCTCTGAAGGATGTATCATCTTCATCACGTTTGTATTAGCTTGGTGCTTGTACTAAAACGATGTATGGTTTGTATGACAGCTTGTGAATATATGGCTTGTATGCTTTTATCACCATGTTGTCAAGATGATTACTTCCTTTGCTCTGTAATCCTTCCAGTACTTCAATACCTTGTTTAGACTCTTCAAATCAACTCTGTTTGACTTTGGTTTTTAACCTTCAGGATGTCTCAAGGAACCCGTGGCCAGCTTGGTCGTAACCAGGGTCGTGGGAATGAACAAGAGGAAGGCAACCTTCCACCCCCACCCACGATGGCTCAGGTTCTGATGGAGGTTGAGAGGAACCGCCGAGACTCTCACCATCTGCTGGAAGTCATTGCTCGCAACACCACTCAGCAGCGCAACGAGTTGGTGTCCCTGAACGATTTCATGCGGCTTCATCCCCCGGTTTTCAGTTACTCCACCGAGCCCCTTGACGCCGATGACTGGCTTCGTAGCATCGAGAGGAAGCTCCAGGCAGGCCATGTTGCGGATGGCGACAAGGTCAGCTATGCCACCTATCACCTTGAAGGTGCAGCTAGCTCTTGGTGGGAGAACTTCCTGAACATGCATCCCGTTGGACCGCCTGCATCTTGGGATGAAATTCTGCACTTCCTTCCGTGAGCACCACATTCCCAAGGGACTTATAGACCGCAAGCGTGAGGAGTTCTGCAACCTCACCCAAGGCAGAAGGACCGTTGACGAGTTTAGTCGTGAGTTCAACCGACTTGCTCGTTATGCTACCGAAGAAGTCTCCACCGACTCCAAGAAGCAAGAGAGGTTCCGTCGTGGACTCAATTCTGGACTCCGTCGTGAGCTCAACCTACATGACTTTGCCACCTTCCAGGTCCTTGTCAACAAGGCCATCAAGGCAGAGGACATGAACACCCCCAACGACTTCCGCAAACACCCTAGAGACGATGGATCATCCAGTTCAGGCTCCCAGAAGCGCAAGATCTGGATCCCCAATAGTATGTTCCGCCAGAACAACCCACCGAGGCCATCCTATGTGGCGCCTCGTCCACCAACTCAGTTCCACCCAGCTCCACCAAACAACCCAGCTCCACGCACTGTTTTTGGAGCCTGCTACTAGTGTGGTCAGGCAGGCCACTACTCTCGTGAGTGTCCCCAGAACCAGATCCAGAATCAGAATGCTCCACCCAGTGCCGGAGGCAACAACAACGGTCATGGCAAGACACCCCAGAAGGTCTACGCCGCCAAACCCGCTCCTCCCGCCACTCGTGGACGTGTGAACCAGATTGCCGCCGAAGAGACTGACGACACCACTGACGTCATTCTTGGTACGCTCCCAGTCAATTATGTTCCTACTTCCGTTCTTTTCGACCCAGGAGCATCTCATTCATTCATGTCAGAAAGTTATGCACTTCGTCATGAGTTATCCTTTGTTGAATTGTCCACCCTAATGATTATTCAAACTCCAGGGTCAAGATGGCAAACTAGTAGAGTAAGCCATGGTAATCAAATTGCAATTGAGGGTTTAGTATTCCTTGCTTCACTCATAGCCCTCAAATCTTCAGATATTGATGACATCCTTGGCATGGATTGGCTATCAAGACAGAATGCCTACCTGGATTGCAAAGGCAAATCCGTGAAACTCACCCACCCTTCAGGAAAGACAGTCAACTATACCTCACCCAGAACAAGAACCCAAGTGCATTCCTTGAATGTGCTTCCCCTTCCCGAACTTGAAGATATTCCGGTGGTTCGTGACTTCCCGGATGTCTTTCCTGAAGAGCTGCCGGGAATGCCACCCGACAGATGTGTAGAGTTTATAGTGGATCTTGTACCAGGAACCGCACCAATTTCTAGACGCCCATACAAAATGGCCCCACGTGAGTTAGCTGAGCTTAAAACCCAACTGGAAGCTTTGTTTGAAAAAGGCTTCATCCGCCCTAGCTCATCGCCATGGGGTTGCCCCGTTCTGTTTGTAACGAAGAAAGATGGAACAGAAAGGATGTGCGTAGACTATCGCCCGCTAAATTTAGCGACGATAAAGAACAAGTACCCATTCCCCAGGATCAATGATCTTTATGATCAACTTGCAGGATCCTCTTTCTTCTCCAAGATGGATTTGAGATTAGGTTATCATCAGATCAAAATCCGAAACGAGGACATTCCCAAAACGGCTTTTACTACTCGTTATGGTCTTTACGAGTACACCGTCATGTCCTTTGGTTTAACCAATGCCCCCGCCACTTTCTCACGCATGATGAATTCGATCTTCATTGAGTACTTAGATAAATTTGTTGTGGTTTATCTCGATGATATTCTCATCTACTCGAAGAACGAAGAAGAACATGCTGAACACCTAAGGCTGGTATTGATGAAACTTAGAGAGCATCGCCTGTATGCTAAATTCTCCAAGTGTGAATTTTGGCTACCAGAAGTGACCTACATAGGCCACGTGATTTCTGCAAAAGGCATTGTTGTGAATCCCGAGAGAGTTCAGGCCGTCCTTGACTGGACTCCACCTGAATCGGTTAAGCAAGTTAGGATTTTTCTTAGCCTAGCCAGCTATTGTCGTCGCTTCGTCGAGAACTTTTCTAAAGTTGCAAAGCCTCTAACTGAACTCCTCAAGAAAGATAAGAAATTCCTATGGACTCCCAAGTGCGAGGAAAGCTTTCAAGAGTTAAAAAGAAGGTTGACTTCTGCACCCGTAGTTGCACCTCCAGACACCAAAAAGGATTTTAAGATCTATTGTGACGCATCACGGCAAGGGTTAGGATGCATACTTCTGCAAGATCGACATGTGGTAGCTTATGCTTCACGCCAGTTGCGGCCACATGAAGAGAACTATCCTACCCATGACCTTGAACTCGCTGTCGTAGTTCATGCACTAACAACTTGGCGACATTACCTCCTTGGTAATCGTTGTGAGATCTATTCCGACCACCAAAGCCTCAAATACATTTTCACCCAGCCAGATCTTAATCTCAGGCAAAGACGCTGGATTGAGTTGATAAAAGATTACGACGTAGGAATTTCTTACACCCCAGGCAAAGCCAATGTCATGGCTGATGCACTAAGTCGTAAGTCGTATTGTAACAACCTCATGTTACAACAGTATCAACCACTTCTTCATGAGGAATTTCTCAAGCTTAATCTCGAGATTGTTCCTCATGGCTATCTTTCTACCTTGGTGGCGAAACCAACTCTTGAGGATCAAAGCATAGTTGCCCAAAGGCGTGCACGAGGTGTTCGCCGGATCAAGGAGAACATTGTTAGCGGAGTTGCTAAATGTTTCTCCACAGATAGCAAGGGAACGGTATTCTTTGGAAATCGTTTGGTAGTACCTAAGAATAGGGAACTAAGGCAACTCATCCTCAAGGAAGCCCATGACACACCCCTCTCGATTTATCCCGGTGGCACAAAAATGTACCGAGATCTACGCCAGAGATTTTGGTGGACTAGGATGAAGAGAGACATTGCTCAATTTGTTGCCGAATGTGATGTTTGTCGTGGCATTAAGGCAGAACATCAAAGACCTGCTGATACACTTCAATCTTTGTCTATTCCCGAGTGGAAATGGGACAAAGTCGGTATGGACTTCATCACCGGCTTTCCAAAAACCCAGAAAGGAAACAATGCCATCTTCGTTGTCATAGATAGGCTTTCCAAAGTTGCTCACTTCCTTCCAGTTCGCGAGTCTATAACTGCTAGCCAGTTAGCGGACTTGTACGTCTCTAGAATTGTATCCCTTCATGGTGTTCCTTTGGAAATCAATTCTGATCGCGGTAGCCTTTTCACCTCTAGATTTTGGGGAAGCTTTCAGAATGTTATGGGAACTCATCTCTCCTTTAGTACAACTTTCCATCCTCAGTCTAGCGGTCAAGTCAAAAGGATTAACCAAATTCTTGAAGACATGCTCAGAGCTTGTGTTATCTCATTCGGAAAGAATTGGGAGAAGTCTCTGCCATTCGCCGAATTTGCTTATAACAATAGTTTTCAATCTAGTCTGAACATGGCTCCTTTTGAACTCCTATATGGACGACGATGTCGAACACCTTTAAGCTGGTCAGAAACCGGTGAAAGACAATTCTTTGGACCGGATATGATCAAGGAAGCAGAAGAGCAAGTTCGCATTGTTCGTGATCAATTGAAAGCAGCCCAGTCTCGTCAGAAAAGCTACTATGATCGTCATCATAGGCAAGAGAGCTACAATCTGGATGAGAAGGCTTACCTTCGGGTTACTCCTCTGAAGGGAACCCAACGTTTCGGTATCAAAGGCAAGTTGGCCCCACGTTACATCGGACCTTTCCGCATTCTTGCTAAACGTGGAGAAGTTGCCTACCAACTTGAACTACCCCTGCACCTTTCCTGAGTACATGATGTATTCCATGTGTCCCAACTCAGGCGTTGCTTCAAGGACACCATCCGCGAAGTCGACCATGAAACGCTTGATCTCCAAGATGACCTTTCTTATCGGGAATACCCCGTTCGTATTCTTGATTCCGCAGAGCGTGTCACTCGTCGTCAGAAGATTAGGTTTCTAAAAGTGCAATGGTCACACCACTCTGAGAGAGAAGCTACGTGGGAAAGAGAAGACCGTCTCAGTGCCGAGTACCCCACCTTCCTCCCGCAGACTTCTGAATCTCGGGACGAGATTCTGTTGAGTGGGGGCGAGTTGTCAGAACCCTCTGTTAGGTAATGTGCTAGGGTTAGCAAGTCACTTGCATCATGTTAAAATTTTCAAAAGAAATCTTTGAAATCAAAATCAAAAGCAAAATGGGAGAAGGAACCCCCCCCCCAGATGAATTAATTCAAAAGGCGAGATAAAAATCTTCTCCAAAAATTCATGTTAGATTTTTGAAAAATCTTATAAATGAGTGTGATCACATATGAAGTGATGTGGGACCCACCCCATGCTCATAGATTTTTCAAATATTCAAACAGTGCCTTGGATTTAATCAAAAACCCCTATTTGAATTTGAATTCAAATATTTTGAATTTCGAAAATGTTCAAACTCTGGATATGACTAGCTACTGGTCATGTAATGCCATATAAAAGATTTGAGCATTTATAAAAATGCCTTGCTATTTATTTGCTAAGCAAAAAAAATTTCCATAAAAGAAAAAGAAAACAGAAAAGGAAAAGGGGCTTACCTGCAAAGGAGCCCAACTCATCCCCCAGCCGGCCCAGCCCACCTCCCGCGCCTGTCGTCTTCCTCAAGCAGGGGCACTGCTGCGTGGCGACCATGCCGTGGCCGCCGACGAGCCCCTGGCCACCTCCTGCTTCCCCCGCGCCACCTCTTCACGCCTGGAGACGCCCAGAGGCTTCCCCGTTCCATTCCCCCTCTCCACGAACTCCCTCCCTGTCTCCCTCGCCGATTCCACCGAAAACCGTGAAGAACGCCGCAGCGCGCCGCCGCACCTGCGTGGCCAGTGAGCCTGTCGAGCGCCACCGCCGTGTCCATCCTCCTCCCCGCCGTCGTCTACGTCTCCCAGTGCAGCGAATCGAACCCGGAGCCCTCCTAGTCGCCGGAATCGAGCTCGAGCCGTCGCGGGACCCGAAGGACGCCATCATCGATTTCGTCGCCGTCGAGCCACCTCAGCCTTCGCCGCCACCTCCGTCGAGTTCCTGGTGAGCAGGCGGTTCAAACCCCTCTCTCCCCTCCCCTTATCGTTGTCTCCTTGGTGATCCGCCATGGGAGCAGAAGTGCCTCGCCGCCACGGTCGTCCCCGGCGAGCACCCGTTACGCAATCGAAGCCGAGACCGTGTCAGTTGCACTCGTGGTGTTCCACTGCGTCGAACCACCCCAGCCCCGCTCCCAGACGCTCCTCCTAGCAAGTTTACGCTCGCGTCCGTGCTTCGGACCGCCGCCGTTCTGGTCGCCGCCGTCACATCAGGCCTCCCCGTGGTCGCCCGACTCGCCTAGGTGAAGCGCGAGTTCGAGGGCTACCCTCTGGTGGTCTCGGCGAGCAATTTGGTGGCCGGGAGCACCTCCCCCGTGCAGCGTCGCCGCGTCTGGTGGCCACCGGCGGTTAGCCGCCGGCCTGTCAGTTTAACCCCCGGCTAATCACCCCCCCTAATGACCCCCACAGCCTATGACAGGTGGGGCCCTGGACCCCTTAACCCCCCCTGTCAGTTTAATTTAAACGGGGATTAACCCCAGACCCACTGACAGGGTTGGCCCACTCGTCAGCCCCCCCCCCATGACGCCAGCATGAGGTCATGCTGACGCAGTAAATGAATTTCCAGAAATTAGAAATGTTTTAAAGAATTCCAGAAAATCCAGAAAATAGCCCAACCTTTGTAAATTCATAGAAAATTCATATTAACTCCAAATTGGACAAATAATATATGAAAAATGATCAGGAGAAAATAAGCTATCCAAATATCCAACTTTAAACTTTGTTTGATTTGATTTTAAATTGGGATCAGTAGCATTTGCTATTTGATTTAAATGGAATTAAATTAAATTCAATTCAAAAGTTCTTGCAACTTGAACCATGGCAACATGCTACATTTCACTTACACATCAGAGGCATATTATACACATTTCAAAATGATTCAAATTGATCAAACAATGTCACATGTAACTTGGCTAAGTTTGAATTCAAATTGGAGTTTGAATTTGCAATTCAATTTGCAATATACTCCATTTAAATGGAATTGCTTCACACATCAAAGCATATACATCAAGTTTCAACCTTCCATCATGTGATTGTGCATTGTATTTACTTTGCTACCGTGTTTGTTGTTTGTCGAGTAGAGGTGGAACCGGAGCAGGAGGCTGCCCCCTTCGTTGAAGACCCCGAACCCGAACCTCGTCAGCAAGGCAAGCAAACCCCCATTGATCATGTCGATAAGATCCCACTTCCCTCTCATGTCTCGCTTATGCATTGTTTAGGATGATTACCATGATGCGTTTCTACCGCATAGATGAACCCATTCCTTTGCATGACCTATCATTTTGTCACAGTAGTAAGAAAACCACAATCCTAGCCAATGTAGGAGTTGATTGATATCATGTGGCCCCTGCAATTGTTACTGCTTATTGCATGCTTAGAATGATACCATGTTGTTACTGTTATGTGAGTCGGGATGGTAGTGATCATGTTGATGTTGGTAGAAAGGTTTTGGTGAATCTACCCTAATACAAGGTGAACGATGAGAGGCTGTGTAGGAGTACACAGTGGGTTGTCTCGTTGAACACCGCCCTAAGTACGAGTTCTTGTGTGGTGATCCAAGATGAAGAGTACAACCACACATTGGGCTCACTGACCCCTCTCAACTTATTAACTCGTCCCTTTCGATGTCCAGATGTCGCAATAGTTCGGAGTTCTGGTAGGTCTGTGGCCTGGCTGCTAAGTGAGAGAACGGCTCATCCGAGACCGGCTTATGCACCACGCACACATCACTTGGGTCCACTTCGGTAAACCGGCCGGGTTCACGATAGTGGTAGCCAATCCAGGTAGGCGGATTTCTCGGACTAGATCGGCTATGAGGTAACAGTTGTGGTGAGCATCCTCGCCGACACTTCTTGAACGGTGTGGAGTACAAAGGAGGTAACTGATGATCATGTGTGTGTAGCGGTACACCCCTGCAGGGTTAACAAAACTATTCGAATAGCCGCGTCCGCGGTTATGGACTGCTTGGAAAGCTTAGCTTGATTATTAGACAATTTGAACTGGATACTTCTAAAACACACCAAGATAAGTGTGAGTGCTATGGCGTGCTTTCTCGTGGGGAAGTCGAGGAAGGCACCATAGTGGTGTAATTGGTTGGAGAAAGTAGTGGACTCGTGTACGCTTCTTACCTCAAGTCTGGTACTCGTAGTTCAGGACTAGCCAAGTCAAAGCTGGCACTTCTGAAAGTGAAACCCCACCTACCTTTACCTTCATACATGTGCATGAGTAGTATAGCTCCTATGTAAGTCTTGCTGAGTACGACTTTGTACTCACGTTTGCTTAATCTATGTTTTAGATGAAACCACTGACCCCGAAGGTGGATTCTTCATCGAGCTGGACGACTGAAGATCAAGCTAGTCTAGTCCCAGTCAGACGACTGGTTCCCTCGTGGAGGGCATGTGTTTAAATAAGGCTTCTTAAGCCATTTGTTAAACTTGTCTGTACTCAGACATACTTTGCTTCCGCTTGTGTTGTAATGTTGGATCACATGTTTGTGATCTCTGTGTGCACTCTATAAGAGTTATCAATAAAAATGTATACTTTGTAGAGAATTGCAATGATACCTACTGTTCATACAAGGCATGTGTGTTGCGTGTATGTTTATAACATGCATGTCTTTGTATGGGTTTTCAAGACCTTAGTTGTGATCTGGCTGGCGGTCTTTCATACACCAAGTGGCCCTTAGATTTGCGCAGCTTGGGGCATCGCGATGCGATTGTTCGAAACTCCGTCTCGCGCACACTTTGTGGTATGATCGAGCCCGCCCTAGACCCCGACTAAGTGATCGGGCTGGAGTAAGTTTATGTAAGAGTTATGAGATAGTCGATAGTATGGTTGAGGCGACTTGTCTTTGAATATGGGAGTTCACCACCCATATCATTAGACTTGTGTGCGGACGATGAGGACCCATCTCAGTTGATCATCCGGCCTGGATGGGATGCCCCTCACGTATGATGCTCACCGAGAACGTTCTGTGCTTGGCCTTGTCTGCTTAGGCAAGTGGGTACGGTTCTCGGCTCTCCATATGACTATGTCTTAACTGCACTTGCATACGCTAACCCCGGGTCCCGACAAACCCCTGCAAGTCCCGCAATGTTAGTGGGATGACATATGCATGGATTTTATTGTGGGACTCCCAAAGACCGCCCGGGGCCACGACTACATCTGGGTAATCGTGGACATGCTCACCAAAGTGGCCCACTTTATCCCGGTCAGGAGCACTTACAGAGCTGACCAACTAGAAGAGTTATACATGTCCCGGATTGTCAGTCTCCATGGGATACCGAGGACCATCACCTCAGACCGAGGGTCAGTGTTCACGTCGGCATTCTGGATACGTCTTCACCAAGCCCTGGGAACCGCATTAAAGCATAGCACTGCCTACCATCCTCAGACTAATGGCCAAAAAGAACGAGTAAATCAGATATTGGAAGATATGCTTAGGGGATGTGTGCTAGCTTACGGCTCTAAGTGGGACGACTGTTTGCCATATGCGGAATTCTCGTACAATAACAGCTATCAGGCCAGTCTCAAGATGTCACCCTTTGAAGCACTATATGGGCGGAAATGTCGTACCCCCTTGAATTGGTCATAGACAGGGGACAGTCATCTCTTTGGCACCGACTTAATGCTCGAAGCAGAAAAGCAAGTCAAGGAAATTCAAGACCGATTGAGAGCAGCCAAGTCCCGGCAAAAGAGTTACTATGACAGGAAGCATCGGGAGGTAACTTTTGAGCCCAGAGAATACGTTTACCTCCGAGTGACACCAATGAAAGGGGTGAGGAGATTCCATACCCAAGGGAAGCTTGCCCCAAGATACATCGGGCCATTCCCAATAATGGCTAGAAAGGGAAAGGTAGCATACCAGCTGGAACTACCTCCATTGATTTCCGACGTTCATGATGTGTTCCACATATCACAGCTACGCAGGTGCATCGCACCACCGGTCAAGCAAGTGGACATGAAAGAGTTAGAGCTGACACAGGATCTGACCTATGAAGAAAGACCCGTCAGAATTTTGGAGGAAATGGAAAGAACCACCCGCAATAAGGTGATACAGTTTTACAAGGTACTATGGGAACACCATACCGAGGAAGAGGCTACCTGGGAGAGGGAAGAATTTCTGAGATCTGCATATCCGTAACTATTTCCTGAGCAACAAAATCTCGAGGACGAGATTTACCCTAAGGGGGGTAGGTTTGTGACACCCTGGTTTTTGATCCCTCTTTATTTGCAAATTTATTTGCTGATGTTCTGGATTTGGAATTTATTTGCCTGGATTTTTCAACTCAGATGGCCTTGATCACTTAGGCCTAATTTTTTTCCTGGGCCAAGTAACCTCTAAACCCTTTCCCCCATGGCTATGATCAAGCCTTGATCATCCATGACCTTGCCCCAATTTTTGTTGCTCAAGAAATTCCTTTTCATTAAAGGAATTTTCCCTTTTCTCCCTCCTTGTTGAAGCTAGCCTCACCTCTACTTACCCGAATGCTTTGAAAAAATTTGTGCTGGACAATGGAGTCATGCCTCATGATCCCATGCAATGATATGAGCAAGTTCAGTACAAAAATATCTCTGTAAAAATTCATTTCCAATTCTGGTCAGATTGGCACTTTGTTAAGGAAGTACCCTTAAGCTTGAGCTGTTGGCCCTAAGATTTTTACCACTTCTGCTCCTTCATAAGCCTTGCATGCACACCAAATTTCAGCTCCTAGCTCCCAGCCATTTGCCCTGCAGAAATGTTCAAAGTTTCCTGCAAAAACTTAATTTTGAAGCTCACCTCAGCCCAAGCCTCCCCTAGCCTATCCAGGCGTGCAGACTAACTACTGGACGTTAGAGCCACACCACAGACACGCTTGGGAAACAGTGGCTGGCCCTAGTGCACGCGTGCACAGGGTGAGCACGCGCGCTGCCTGCCAAAGGCGTGCACTGGGCATGGCCGAGGCGTCGCCATCAGGGGCACCACTCGCCCCGCGAGCCCGTGGCCGCGCCCCTTTGTCCGTAGCCTCCGCACCACCTTTGCACGCCACCTGGCCGCCACCAAAGCCGTGCCGCCCGCCAGGAACCTCGCCGTCGACGCCACTGTTCAACCACGGCACCTGCGGAATGGCCAATGTTGTGCGCATGCTCCCGCCTCGCACGCGTCCTCTTCTGCGCGTCGCCAACCCTTCTGCAAGCACGCGCAGCCCAGCTCCCAGCAAAGCCGCGCCGCTTGCTGTCTGTCTCCACGATGCAGAGCCGCCGTAGACGCCGCCGTCGACCTATCCCGTCGCCCCAGTGATGCAGGGCCTCGGGGTAAGCTCGCACGCGCGCCTGCACACAGGCGAGGAGCTAGGAAGGATGGAAGAAAACTTGACCTTTCACTTCACTACAAGATCCCCTTGTTATAAAAATCGGAAATAGCTCAGTTCAAGAGAGGGTTCACAGACCCCCCCCCCAAAAGCATGCCGGAAGCACCCTATCCTCTCCGCATACTCGCCATGCGCCATTGCCGCTCTGTCCGGCGGAACCCGCAAGGGAATCTTGTCGTGGCCTATAAATTTGAGCTTCCCTTCCGCTCCAAACCCCCTCACTCACCCACCCTCCACTCCAATCGAGCACAACCCCAGGAGGAACCCGCTGGGGAGGCCCCTGGCCCGAGATCTCACCGGAGCGTTGCCGGGAGGACTCCATCGACGCCCCCCCTCCTCTGGTGCTCCCTAGCCCAACCTTTGCTTCCACTAGCTTTCCCTAGCTCCCCCTTCCCCTGGTGATGCTAACGAGACGCTCGCCGTGGGCAACCATGCCGGTTCACCCAACTCCGACGAGCTCCCTCCGCCGCTAGCCACTGGAGAGCAACCCCACCTCGCCGTCTGGCCTTCATATGTGGTGCTTTGGGTACGAATGGAACCGCCATGACCTCCTCCGTCCCCCCGTGTAATCCGTCGTCTCCGAGAGGGCCTCGTCGCCGGTGAACTCAGTCGCCGGAGCCGTCGGAGCCCTGTTTCCCTCCCCCTCCTTCTAAACCTGATAGGGCTGGCCCACTGTCAGCCCCTCAGGCCAGTCCCGAAGCGGTACGAGTGGAGACGTATTCGCTAGAATACGCCTTCGACGTGGCCGCTCTGGATAATCTCTGAAAATTCATTTTTAAATTATTTAAAAGTGAATTTTGACCGAACTTTGACCATCAATTACTCCTAAACCACAAGGCCAAATGAGTTGATTCTTTTTGCTAAATTTTTGTCTTGAGCTCCTCTTTAGGTTGGCAAAGTTTGGGAGCTTGGCTCTCTGTTTAGGTCCACTGGACAGAAGAAAGGTGCTTTGGACTTATTTTTCTTTGCCACTTGTTTTTTTTTCAGAAGGTGATCAAGTGCTTGCAGGAGACCAGGAGTTCAAGGACACTCCATTTGACCAAGGCAAGCCATAACAATATGGTCGTGAGGAGCTTGAGTTGCCATTTGATGATTTGAACCATTTAACTTGAATTTTCTTGCCTTTAAATTTTGCTTGCTAATGAAGTTAATCAACCATGATAAGTGAAATGTTATAATCATGCCATGCCTATTGATCTTTATCATGCCACCCTTGCTCATATTTTCACCATGCTTAGTTTGTCATGCCTATGCCAGAATTGTTCGTGTGATGATCTTGTTCCTACTTGGGTGCCATGTTTAGTTAGTTCATAACATGCCATACTACTTGTTGCATATGCTTAATGATAGTACTATGTTCATGCCATGTTGTCATGCATCTTCCTTGTCGTAGATTTATTCACTGGAACCTAATGAGCATAATAACCGTTGACCAAGTGCCACCGAACCGAGCTTTATCCGTGCAGCCACATTCGTCTGTATGGGCAGGCCTTAGCTTGGGCTATCGTTGTGCCTTCTACGGGTATCACCAAAGAGGGGGGGTTATGCACGCACGTTACCCTGATCAGGTAGGTGGTGATAATCCCGAAATCCAGAGTTATTTACCCGGGGGTGCCAGAGGGGACAAAGTTAGTAGACCACGTGTTGGTCAGGGCCATGCGATGGCCGGATGGGTTGGGTGGTAACGGAGGACACCTAACCACAGGGATACCCAGGACAGTGTGTCGGTGATACCGTAGGGAGGTTACGCGGTAGGCAAGTTTCGTTGGGGAAGTCCTAGCTCACACTTACGGAACGAGTTCCAAGGATCATGTGGGACAAGTTTCGGAGTGTTGGGTGGAGGAATAACTCCATAGTGTGGGTAACGTGCACAAACTCTGCAGAGTCACAATCTATTCAAATAGCCGAGTCCTCGGTCATGGGACACAGTTCGTACTAGGTCACATGAGGGTCAACACCAACCTGCCTAATAATATTATGATAATGCTAAGTCATTGTTCATGTGATGATCGGATCGGTTGGGTGGTAACAGAGGACACCTAGCCCATTGAGCGGTCGTGCGACGACCCGTATGACGATGGGTCATGAAGTGACCCGGTTACCGAGTCAGGACGACTCGGAGGTAAGTGGTACGATCATGTAGTGATCATGAGATACGTTGTATCATTATTCTAAATGTTAACTTGCCATGCTTGCCATTTTATTGTTTGCATTCTTTCCATGCTTTTTTTCTGATGACTTGGCTGTTATGAGCTTGCAAGTACATTCAATGTATTGACCTGGCAAGTCATGCCAGATGCAGGAAGAGTCACACCTGAAGAGTTGGCTGAGACGTACTTTAAGAACTAGGCCGTGTCCCAGCAGTGTCCTTGTGGAGTGGAGCTCCATCACCTCGTTATTCCGCTGCCGTAGAGTCCTTCGTCGATCGTATTGAGGCCTCGAGATGTGATATAAATAATGTTGATAGTATTGCCGCACGAGATGGGCCGCCATGCCTCATAGCAGTTTGTATCCCCGCACCTATGTACCTGTATAATTATTAATGAAGCGGTAGTATCTGTACCAATATGTTGTGCATTGCCAGAAGACTTGATCTCTGGGCTGGCAATGTAAGGTAAACCGGTTGCTCTAAGCCGGGGTGCCACAATAAATGAGCTCGCACTAAAACAATCATCCCTAAGAAGTTTTAGTGATTACATGATCCAGATTCACTGCCCGTCCTCGAATATCACACGACCGACGGGTCAGTTTCAAAGGTAGACAACAACTTGTGCGATCACATTATCTGTATATTGTGACTCATGCTCGATCTTTCGGTCTCTAGTATTCTGAGGCCATATCTGCATGTGCTAGGCTTGCCAAATTGACCTTCGTGTTATATGCTGCTCAGCAAGGCCATATCTGCATATGCTAGGCTTGCCGAACCCAACCTCATGCGAACGCCGTTTAATATGTGTGACACCCGATATGTACAGAATGTCGGCCATATGGGAGATCCTTCCAGGTGGTGCACACTTTGGTAGAATACTTGTATTTGGCTTTGTTAAGGGATCATCTTATCACATGCTACCGTCGTGTATCCTATACTAGCAAGTTTTAAGATTTTTGAACTATGGCAACACTAAGTATACAGTGTCTCCATTTGAGTTTATTTTATCATGATGACGTTTACTACTTACTAGTAACACATAGCAAAGCTATCACTACATCACAAACTAACAAACGATAGCCCCACTTAGCAATAAAAAATTTAGACGATCTAGTTGTATATTGCAAGTTTTACGTGGCTGTTAGGGCTTTCATAGTTAAACAGGTTTTAACCTATGATTCAACCACAATGTCAACCGTACGATTGTCTCTATTACACCCCGCACGGGGCCCTCTGTTGCAAATTCCACATCCGCTAAAGTAGAGAGACAGACACCCCCCAGAGCCACTTTATACGGTACAAGCCGCATGTCAAGCGTGGAACCAGTCTCGCGTAAGAGTACGCATAAGGTCTTTCGGGGGCCGCTTCATCAAAGGATGCCGCAGATGTGAACAAGTACACATGGGAGGGTAACAATTATACAATCAACGCCCACATCCCCGATGTGTTATATCCGTACAGTAATACTAAGCATAGACCTAGCTCATGATACCACTTTTGGGGTTCGCAGCGGAAAACACAAATTTTTCCTAACTAGCGTTTCCCATAACCCAAGATCTAGCTAGCCGTATTACCGTAACGGAAAGGAGTGCGGAATAACATACCTCGGGGTGTAGTCCGTTGCGCGGGAAACGTTCCCGCAAACGTGGCTGGTGTAGTCGAACAAGTTTCACAGCCCCCTAGCTGTGTTGAGCACCCGGATGGGTGTAGTTCCACACGTGTAGTACCTCGTAGTACTCGCACAAGTACGAGACTCGATGACGACCTCTGATCTCCGATCCAGCGAAGGTGCCGGAAGCAGACCTCCGGACGGAGCTTCGGCAGCACGACGGCCTCCGATTCTAGAAGATATGCCTCAATTGCACTACAAGCTCACACTAGGGAGCCCTCCGTGGAAGAGACGAGGAAGGGGAGAAGACCAGAGAAAACCGATCTCAATTCGGAGTAATATTTATTTTCTCACGAATTTCTGTGTATTAAATATGTGCACCCTGCCCATTTATATATACGCAGAGGGGAGGGAGTCAACCTCTATCCCCTAGCAAGGTGGGACTAAAGTCCCTTGCTAGGGGGGGGGGGGTGGCCGGCCAAGGGGGGAGGGGGGCGCACCCCTCATGGGTCCTAGAGCCCATGGCGCCTCCCTCTCTCTCTCTTTTTCTTTCTCCCTTTATTTCCCCTAATGGGCCTCTTTCATAAATAAGGCCCATAGTACTTTTTAATTATAAATAAAATATTTTGAATTATTATTTCAATTAATTAATAACTAAAAAATATTATTCCTTCTCCCGGTGCTCCGGAACACCTTCCGTCTCACTCCGAAACTCCTTCGGGTCAACACGAAACTAATCCGATGTTGCTTCCTTTATTCTCCGGTAAATCCGATAGTTCCGAAAAGGTCTCCGATTTCATCGAGCCCTTTGTTGGATATGTGCCCTAGAGGCAAATTAATAAAGATATGTGTCACATATCTGTTTGTTCATAATACGTTATATATTGTGCTAGAACTGTATTAAGCGGAAACATTAATACACGTGTGATATATAACAACCTGGTCCCTAGCTAAACTCAGGCATACTAGCTCATTGGGCAATTGATGATCAAGGTTTCCTGATCATGATAACATAATAGTCTATTGACAATGGGGTCATATCATTAGGAGAATGATGTGATTGACACACACCCACCTTAAGCATTGCAGTGTGATCAAGTCACATAAGTTCAGCATTGCGATGACTTAATAACATAGTGACTGAATCCTTAAACCGTGATGATCATACATAATTGCTATCTATTAGAATGCTTTGAGTGCATTAACTGTTACACTGAAACATGGTAACTGAAAAGGTGTATCTTGGGCATTCCGAAGTAGATATGTTGAGGAGGATGAAATAGATCAGAGCGGGATTTGTCAATCCAAGTGACGGATAGGTACTCTGGGCCCACTCGGTGGTGTTGCGTCAATAGCTTGCGAGCAAGTGACTAGGTCACAAGAGATGTAATATTCACAGACGAGTAACCATGTTATGTCTGGGACGAAGAAGAACTAGGTATTGGATACCGACGTTCATACCTCGGACAAACATAGTACCGAAGCACAAAGGGATCAAGTCATATTGTTAACGGTTCAACAGCGATGGTCATTGGTCAGAGAGTGTCTCGATCATGTCTATTGTTTCCCGGACCGTAGGGTGTCACACTTAAGGGCAATCGATGCATTAAGGATTGATTCCGGATCATCGGTGAAAAGAGAGAAAACACTGGAAATGTATCGGGAGGTGCCGGAAGTTGTTTCGGATATTTTGAAAGTTTCAAAATAATATATATTAATGTTTAAATATGTTTTATTATTTAATTGACAGAATTAATTATTTAAAATGATTTAAATGATTAATTAAAAAGGTGAAAAGGTATTTGGGCCTTAAAAGGCCCATGAGGGGAAGGGGGAGCCTCCCCCCTTGGGCTTGGCGCCAAGGGAGGGGCCCATCCCCCCTCTTAGCCGCACCACTCCCCCCCCCCTTGGGGGTTTAGTCCCACATGGGGGAAGGGGAGGGGGTGGAGCCCCTCCTTAGCCTATATAAGGAGGGGTGGGGGTGCCTTTTTCAACACAACATTGAGTTTCTCTCTCTCTTTATCCGACCTAGAGAGGACTCCCTTGGTATGGATTTTGCACCTTGTTGGGGGTTTCACCATCATCCGTACGCCATCGCGCTGCCGGAATCGGGATCCGGATCAATCTTCTTTTCGCTGCTCTTCTGGTTCGGAGCCCGGAGGGACGTCGGTTGCATCGTACGTGTGTAATCCCGCGAGGCACTACACGTGTGGTGCTACTTCATCGTCGGAGGTTCTTCAACACGACAGGGAGGTCGTAGGTTCAGAGTCTACGCCAACCATGTTCGAGGAACATTTCCCTCTTTCGGTCTTCAAAGGTATGAACACCAATTCCTTCCGTTACATACATCAGCATAGCATAGATCTTGGGTTCGAGACTCGTAGGTAGGAAAATTTTTGTTTTCTGCGCCGATCCACAACAGTGGTATCATGAGCAACGCTATGCGTAGATGTATTTTACGGGTAGAACACATCTAGGATGTGGGCATCAATTCTCCAATTGTTACCCTCCCACGTGTACTCGTTTAGCGTTGCGGCAATGTCCTGATGAAGCGGCCCCGACCGACCTTACGCGTTTACGCGAGACTGGTTCCAAGCTTGACATATGGCTTGTACCATATAAGTGGCCTGGGGTGTCTGTATCTCTAACATTAGCGACGCGAAGACGTTTGCAACGGAGGGCCCCGACAGGGGTGTAATAGAGACGATTGCAGGATTGGTCTTGTGGCTTGTTTTCGCAGGATAGAAAGCGGTTCTCTCTCGAAACCCCTTAGCAGCCACGTAAAACTTGCAAAAGATAAAGTAGAAGGCGTTTTAACTTTAATTTTCATGTAAGGGGGATCATAGCTTGTATGATTTACAGTTTTACTTCCTGTCTTGCTAATATGCTAGATATGCGATGGTAGCATGATAGGATAATCTCTCTCAATACCATGATTGTATTCTCCCTTAGTGGGCACCGCCTGGAAGGATCTCTTTATGATAGGCAGGCCGTGACGATCGGGTGTCATACATACATTAGCGATCGCATGAGGTTGGGTTTGGCAAGCCTAGCATATGCAGATATGGCCTTGCTGAACAGCCATACACTAAGGTTCGACTGGCAGGCTTGACATATGTAGATATGAGCTTGGGATACGGATGACCGAAAGGTTAAGCATGAGTCATATAACAGATATGATTGGAATGATGGCCTACCTAGGGAAATGTGTCATCGGCCGTGTGATATTCGAGGACGATCATTCAAACTAGGATTATGTTAATCACTTAGTAAATTTGGAGAGATGTTTAACTAAGTGGGAGTTTTAGAATTAATTAAAATTGAACTCCAATTATGAACAAGGTCTAAATATGTGTTTTGCAAATAACCATTGTAGATCGCTGCACCTCGCCCCTCATTCAACTTAGGGTCATTCCTAGACAAAGACAAACTGAAAACCGATGGGTCAAACTTCACCAACTGGTTCCGCACTCTGAGGATTCTCCTCGTTCCCCTCAAGATGGCATACGTACTAGAGACCGCGTTAGGTGACGAACCACCAGCAGACGCTAGTCAGGATGATAAGAATGTCTACCTCTCCAAGACGGATGATTACAACCTTGTCCAGAGTGGAATGCTTTACTCCATGGAGGCTGAGCTGCAGAAACGCTTTGAGAGGATGGGTGCATATGAGATAATCACCGACCTCAAGGCCTTCTTTGCACCCCCAAGCCAGGGCTGAAAGTTATGAGGCTTCTGAAGCTTTCTTCTCAGCAAAGATGGATGAACATAGCAGTGTTAGCGAGCACGTGGTCAAGATGTCTGGCTACGTTCAATGCTTGAATGCTCTGGAATGTCAGATTCCAGATGAACTTTCTGTTGATAGGGTGCTGCAGTCGCTGCCCCTAGCTACAAAGGCTTTGTGTTGAACTACAACATGCAGGGGATGACTAAGACCCCTTCTGAGTTGTTCGCCATGCTGAAAACTGCTGAGGTTGAGATCAAGAAGGAACATGTTGTATTCATGGTCAACAAGACCGTTGAATTCAAGAAGTCTGGCAAGAAGGAGAAGGGAAAGAAGGGAAGCCCGAAGAAGGGTGACTAGCCAGTTGTCACTCCTCGTAAGGCACCCAAACCTGGACCCAAGCCCGGCGTTGAGTGCTTCTACTGCAAGGGTGATGGTCACTGGAAACGCAACTGCCCCAAGTACCTAGAGGATAAGAAGTCCGGCAAGATTGTCAGAAGAGACAAAGGCATATTTGATATACACGTTATTGATCTTTTCTTAACAAGCGCTGGGAACAAATCCTGGATATTTCATACAGGATATGTTGCTCATATTTCTAACTCCTCTCAGGGGCTACGAAATAGGTGACGCTTGATGAAAGATGAAGTGACGATGCGCGTGGGAAACGGCTATCGGATTGAAGTGGTGGCGGTCAGCACGAAGCATCTTAGTCTCCCTTCGGGATTAGTTTTTATTTTGAATAAGTGCTACTATGTACCCGCATTGAGTGTGAACATCGTTAGTGGTTCTTGCTTGAAGCGAGACCACTATTCTTTTAAGTCAGATACAATTGGTTGTACGATTTATAAGGATGATGTGTTTTATGTTCACGCACCGGAGAAAAATGTCTTATTCATTCTTAATCTTGATTGTGATATACTTCATATTGATAACGTAAAGGCCAAAAGATTAAAACCTAGTGGCGAAGAACACATGACGATGTGGCATTGTCGACTTGGTCATATTGGTGAAAAGCGCATGAAGAAGCTTCATGATGATGGACTTCTGGAGTCATTGGATTTTGGATCCCTTGACACATGTGAACCATGCCTTATGGGCAAGATGACAAGGACTCCATTTAATGGAACAATGGAGCATGCGGAAGACTTGTTAGGGATCATACATTCAGATGTATGTGGACCTATGAACGTCCCCACACGCAATGGTCTTCGTTACTTTGTGACCTTCACAGATGACTTAAGCAGATATGGGTATATCTACTTAATGAAACATAAGTCTGGAACCTTTGAAAGGTTCAAGGAATTTCAGAGTGAGGTCGAGAATCAACTCGGGAAGAAAATCAAGCACCTTCGATCCGATCGAGGAGGCGAGTATTTAAGTCACGAGTTTGGCGATCATCTTAAGACTTGTGGCATCGTACCACAACTTACGCCGGCAGGAACACCTCAGCGTAACGGTGTTTCTGAGCGACTTAATCGAACTCTATTGGATAGCGTACGATCGATGATGTCTCATACCAACTTACCTGTGTCATTCTGGGGGTATGCATTAGAAACTACCGCTTACATTCTTAATAGGGCACCGTCCAAATCCGTAAAGAGAACACCATTTGAGGAATGGCATGGCAAGAAACCAAAGTTGTCTCACTTGAATATTTGGGGTTGTGAGGCTTATGTTAGGAAACTTCAGCCTGACAAACTCGAATCAAAAGAGGATAAGTGCATCTTTGTGGGATATCCAAGGGAAACCGTTGGATACACCTTCTACAACCAGTCTGAGGGCAAAACGTTTGTCGCCAAGATTGGATGCTTTCTTGAGAAAGAGTTTCTTTCGAAAGAATTGAGTGGGAGGAAAATAGACCTCAACAAGATGATTTGCCAATCACTCCAAGTGGAAGAAATGGCAATGGAAGTTGTTCCGAAACCATCTTCCGTAGTGGGAGCTGAAGAGAACGGTCATCATGATATTCATAACGATCGTGACATACATGATGATCATGATCAAGATGAAGAGGATCCTATTGTACCCCGCAGGTCATCAAGAGCCCGAGTAAAAACTCAGTTTTATGGGCAACTTGTCAATGTTGTCATGTTAAATGAACCTGACGAACCTGCGAACTACAAAGAAGCAATGGAGGGACCCGAGTCCGAGAAATGGATGGAAGCCATGAAATCCGAGATAGACTCCATATATGCCAACAAAGTATGGACTTTGGTGGATATTCCCGAGGACCGAAAGGCCGTCGAGAATATGTGGATATTCAAGAAAAAAGACTGGCGCAGACGGAAACGTATCTGTCTATAAAGATCGACTTGTCGTAAAAGGTTTCCGACAAATTCAAGGAGTTGACTACGAAGAGACTTTCTCTCCCGTAGCGATGAAAAAGTCTATCTGGATATTGCTAGAAATTGTTGCCTATTATGATTGTGAAATATGGCAGATGGATGTGAAAACCGCGTTCCTAAATGGAAACATTGAAGAAGAGTTGTATATGGTACAACTGGAAGGTTTTATAGATCCTAAGGACGCTGGTAAGGTATGCAAACTTCAACGGTCCATTTATGGGTTGAAGCAAGCATCTCGGAGCTGGAATCTTCGTTTTGATGAGGTGATCAAAGCTTTTGGATTTGTCCACAATGAAGAAGAATTATGTGTTTATAAGAAAGCGAGTGGGAGCTCTGTGGCATTCCTAGTACTATATTTGCATGACATATTATTGATAGGGAATGATGTGAAATTTCTAGAGGGGGTAAAGGAATATTTGAATGGACAATTTTCCATGAAGTACCTAGGTGAAGCTGCATACGTATTAGGCATTAAAATCTATAGAGATAGATCAAGACGCCTATTAGCACTAAGTCAGAGAACTTACCTTGAGAAGATATTGAAGAGGTTCAATATGGATAATGCCAAGAGAGGCCTCTTTCCCGTTATGAAAGGAAGTAAATTGAGTGTGAATCAATGCCCAGCAACAGCAAAAGAAAGGGAGGAAATGTCCTCAAAGCCCTATGCCTAAGATATAGGTTCTATCATGTATGCTATGTTGTGTACTCGACCAGATGTGGCCCTGGCGGTTAGTCTGACTAGTCGTTTCCAAAGTAATCCTGGAATGGATCATTGGATTGAAGTGAAGAACGTCCTTAAGTACTTACGAAGAACTAAGGAACTGGTTCTTGTCTATGGTGGATGTGAAGAAGAGCTTGCCGTAACAGGTTACGTCGATGCCAGTCTTGGTACTGATCCCGATGACTCAAAATCCCAGACGGGATACGTGTTTATGTTTAATTGTGGTGCGATTAGCTGGAGGGGCGGCAAGCAGTCAGTCGTCGCCCAATCTACGATGGAGTCGGAGTATATTGCCGCTTGCGAAGCGTCAAATGAAGCGCATTGGCTGAAGAAGTTCGTCATCGAGCTTCGCGTATTCCCTAGTTGCACTGACCCTGTTAGCATTTATTGCGACAATACGGGTGCCATTGCTAACGCAAGGGAGCCGAGGACTCACTCTACAGCCAAGCATATTCTCCGGCGTTTCCATGTGACGCGGAACTACGTCAAGGATGGTCATACTAGGATTTGCAAAATACATACGGATCTGAATCCGTCAGACCCAATGACTAAACCTCTTCCACAAGCCAAGTTTGAACAACACCGAGAGACTATTGTTGTTAGATACATACCTGATGTAAACTAGTGTAATCTGTACTCTAGTGCAAGTGGGAGACTGTTGGATATGTGCCCTAGAGGCAAATTAATAAAGATATTTGTCACATATCTGTTGGTTCATAATACGTTATATATTGTGCTAGAACTGTATTAAGCGGAAACATTAATACACATGTGATATATAACAACCTGGTCCCTAGTTAAACTAAGGCATACTAGCTCATTGGGCAATTGATGATCAAGTCCTGATCATGAGAACATAATAGTCTATTGACAATGAGGTCATATCATTAGGAGAAGGATGTGATGGACACACACACACCTTAAGCATTGAAGTGTAATCAAGTCACATAAGTTCAGCATTGCGATGACTTAATAACATAGTGACTGAATCCTTAGACCGTGATGATCATACATAATTGCTATCTATTAGGATGCTTTGAGTGCATTAACCGTTACACTAAAACATGACAACTGAAAAGGTGTATCTTGGGTATTCTGAATTAGATATGTTGAGGAGTATGAAATAGATCAGAGCGGGATTTATCAATCTGAGTGACGGATAGGTACTCTGGGCCCACTCGGTGGTGTTGCATCAATAGCTTGCAAGCAAGTGACTAGGTCACAAGAGATGTAATATTCACAGACGAGTAAACATGTTATATCGGAGACGAGGAAGAACTAGGTATTGGATACCGACGATCATACCTCGGACAAACATAGTACCGAAGTACAAAGGGATCAAGTCATATTGTTAACGGTTCAACAGCGATGAAGTTTATTTGATGGAAGCGTAGGGGCACATCAAGGATTGTAACCAGATCCCACATGATGGTCATTGGTCAGAGAGTGTCTCGATCATGTCTACTGTTTCCCGGACCGTAGGGTGTCACACTTAAGGGAAATCGATGCATTAAGGATTCATTCGGGATTATCGGTGAAAAGAGAGAAAACACCGGAAATGTACCGGGAGGTGCTGGAAGCTGTTCCGGATATTTTGAAAGGTTCAAAATAATATATATTAATGTTTAGATATGTTTTATTATTTAATTGACAGAATTAAATATTAAAAATGATTTAAATAATTAATTAAAAAGGTGAAAAGGTATTTGGGCCTTAAAAGGCCCATGAGGGGAAGGGGGAGCCTCCCCCCTTGGGCTTGGCGCCAAGGGAGGGGCCCATCCCCCCTCCTAGCCGCACCACTCCCCCCCCCTTGGGGGTTTAGTCCCACATCGGGGAAGGGGAGGGGGTGGAGCCCCTCCTTGGCCTATATAAGGAGGGGTGGGGTGCCTTTTTCAACACAACATTGAGTTTCTCTCTCTCTCTCTCTTTCTCCGACCTAGAGCGGACTCCCCTGGTTTGGAGTTTGGACTTGGTTGGGGGTTTCACCATCATCCGGACGCCGTCGCGCTGCCAGAATCGGGATCCGGATCAATCTTCTTTTTGCTGCTCTACTGGTTCGGAGCCCGGAGGGACGTCGGTTGCACCGTACGTGTGTAATCCCGTGAGGCACTACACATGTGGTGCTACTTCATCGTCGGAGGTTCTTCAACACGACAGGGAGGACGTAGGTTCAGAGTCTACGCACACCACGTTCGAGGAACGTTTCCCTCTTTCGGTCTTCAAAGGTATGAACACCGATTCCTTCCATTACATACATCAGCATAGCATAGATCTTGGGTTCAACCCTGGCAAATCCCATGATCAGGGACCCTGGGTTAGTCATGAGAGGCGCAGGTTGGACGATAGCTCGTCGGCAAACAGGGAGGCTCTCTCCTGCTCGATATTATTGATTGGGGAGATACGCTTACAGTGGAGGCCAAGGCTGGAGCGCTCAAGGCTAGGGTTACAGGTGAGATTCGATATCTTTGACGTCGCCCCTCCTAGCCCTTATATAACGGGCTAGGTCTCGGGTAGTTCATCTACGTGTACAGGTAAACTTTCCTAACCCTAGTTGCTCCGTACGGCAGGTCTTCGCACCTTCCTTGTGAGTCGAGGACTCCTACGTCGGTGCCATCCAGTGGGCCGAGGTCGTATCTTCATGGGCCTTCTGCCTTCATGGACACCAGGTAGGCTTATCCGTAGGAGTCGTGGGGTCACCCCCTCGTCAGTAGCCCCCGAGTGCCTGGGGGACTCGAAGAGTCGTGCAGGGACTCGAGTACATTCATTTGTCGTTTATTGATATGCACGGTTCATCCGTGGGTCGCTGGCAGTCTGGTGGCCCTGACAAAACCTGTTTCGAGGGATGCTAAGCTGAAAGGGCCCAAGGAGTCGACGGATTGAGCCTTGGTGAATTGCACTAGGGAAAATACCACAGTAGACCAATCAAACCCATGTCCCTCGACGTGAGCTTGGAACACTGGTGTTGAGCAAAAGTCCGGCCACTTCAGGTCTTACGGTGTTCATTTGCCGCCAGTAATGTGTGTAGCCTAATGCGCGTCCGCCCGGCTTATCTATCATGCTCTGCACATGGGAAATGTTGGGAGTGAAATCGCTCTTCGTCAAGTCCCAGCCCGGCCGTACTTCGCAGCGGGGTCTTACCTACACGCTAATCTTGCGTGGCTTCTGGGCACAGTGTATCGTGTTCCAGGAATGTGTGTTTTTGAGGCGCGGATCCTTATAGCATTGCACCCGCTTGGAACAGAACATCAAGCGAGTTGTTCACTCATTCACCCGACGAGCTTTGTTTCGAGTGCTCAGTCGGGAGGTTTTTTGCGAGTAATCACTCGAGTGCCTTTTTCGGCTCTTGAGGTGAGGGAGCACCTGGGACTCGTAGCGCCGTATGGTCCTGGCGAGTGTTTTGTTTGTCTTGCGTCAGGTTGAGAGAGCACCCGAGACTCTCATTGGTGCGAGTGTTCACTCGAGCACGTGGTTGGCCTTTAGGTGAGGGAGCACCCGGGACTCTTATGATGTACGCTCCCGATGGGAGTAAGATGTTTTTCTTCCTTGGGGAAAAGATCTGAAAAGATGGAATCTCTGAGCCTTGATGGGGTACTGAGTACGCCTTGCTGTTTTGTTTTCTTCGCCGCTCGTCAGGGATAATGATGCCTCTGTTTGATGGCTGTCAGTAATGCGCTGCCAGTGAACTGTGACGTCTCGAGGACCGGTCATAATGATGGCCGTTTGTGGCGTGCGGCAGGCGCCGGTTGAGTTTCCCATACGTGCGTTGGAAACGCGCGCGAATTGACGCGCCCTGCGTACAGTGCTTCCCGTGGGAAAGCATCTTCGTCTTGGAGTTCGAAACGGCTGGGAAGATTGGTCTTTGAATTAATTGTTGTTGTCGTCTTGGCTTCTCTGTGCTTCGAGGATTTTTGTTCTATAAATAGGTCTTTCTTTTCCACGCTTCTATCCAACTCGCTGCTTCACCTCTTTCTTCATCTCTTCTTCCGCTCATGGTTCCTAGGCGAGGTGTTGGCCGTGGCCGTGGTGGCCGCACACCACGCTCATGTCGTGGAGGTCATCATGGTGCGGTGCCAGTGCCTTCCTCCTCTCCCTTGGAGGAGGGATTCTGGCGTTATGATTTTATTTTGCGTGTTCGTGGCCAAAGTGCCAATCGCATCCTTCTTCCCTCTGCTTTTTCTGCCATTGTTTCTGAACGTGGTTTGGATGGCTTGCTTCTGCACCTTCAGGGGAGCTGTCGATCTCCTTCTTATGTTGAGTTGGAGGTTGACAGCTCTCGCTTGATTTTTCTTGGCTCTGGTTGGGGTTTGTTTTCTCGGCGGTTGAATTTGCGAGATGGTGATATGCTCAGCTGTCGCTTTGACGGTGAGAGCACTGTCATTGTCCGCGCATTCGATCCGAGTGGCAATAGCATGGATCCGCATGGGCAGGAGTCGAGCAGCGACAGTTCCAGCAAGTCGAGGAGTCCTTCACCTGCGTCTTCAACTGTTTCTTCCTCCAGGGACTCTTCTGGTGGTGGTGGTGAGCCGTCTTCAACTGCTTCCTCCTCTGCCTCTGAAGAAGACCTCGATGTCAAGCCACCGGTTAAACGAGCTCTGCAGGCGACCTTGTAGAACTGGAGGCGGCGGCGTCATCTTCGCCGGCAGTTTGGGCGGAGCTGCAGAAGAAGCTAGAGGAGCAGGAGAAGAAGCTGGTGGAGCAGCTTCCCCAATGGCTCCCCAAATAAGTCGAGCTTCACCTTTTGTTATGTCATTGACATCATGAGCCTGCTGCTTCCATCCCTACTTTGTCTGTGATGATGCTCTTGTACTAGAGTCGATTACCCCTCATGGGCACACATGTAGAAGTCATAGTTCCTTGGGTGATTTCCTCTTGTAACAGGAGTTTCCTTCTATCCAAATGTAGTTGAGTCCTTTTTGTATTGAAGATGATATCTATGATGTAAACTGTGCTTTATCCTTTGTGTATATTTGAGCCTTTATGCCACCAAAAACGGTCTTCACCATCAGGAGTTGTCTTTGAATCATTTTTGGAACTGAGAGTTACGTTCGTGTCTTTTGCGGCTGGGAACTGTCTTCGGGTCCATCTTGTACTTGTTGCTGTGCTTTTTATCGGGTGCGCGACAGCGCTCCCGATGGGAGTAGCCCCCGAGGCTACGCTTGAGTCGAAGGGTCAGGCGTAAGCTAGAGTTTTTTTTCCTTTGTTGTCTTTTATCGGGTGTGCGGCAGCGCTCCCGATGGGAGTAGCCCCCGAGTCTTTAAGTGATCGTTGGCGATCGGGTGAAGACTAGATGAACTTGTGCTTCCTCCAAAGTTTTTTCAAAAGTGTTTGGATGCCATGGGAGTGTTGATGGTCGTCTCTCGGGTGGGATTTGTGCTCGAGACCCCGAGTGCTTCGTAAAGGAGGTCGCGTAGGCGATAGCGTTGTTCAGGGGGTTTTTATTCTTAAGCCCCCGAGTGCTTTGGTTAGGATCGCGTAGGCGATAGAGTTGCTCAGGGGGGGGAGTTTCCTCTTCAGCCCCCGAGTGCTTCAATTAAGATCGCGAGTGCGATAGCAGTTGCTCGGGGGGGGAGGAGTTTCCTCTTCAGCCCCCGAGTGCTTCGATTAAGATCGCGAGTGCGATAGCAGTTGCTCGGGGGGAGTTTCCTCTTCAGCCCCCGAGTGCTTCAATTAAGATCGCGAGTGCGATAGCAGTTGCTCGGGGGGGAGTTTCCTCTTCATCCCCCGAGTGCTTCGATTAAGATCGCGAGTGTGATAGCAGTTGCTCGGGGGGGAGTTTCCTCTTCAGCCCCGAGTGCTTTTAGATGGCAGTATTTGGGCAACATATTATTTTATTGATGTCAGGCGATTTACATGAGTTGCCAGTCATGTCCGACCGATAGGGGCTATGGATAGAATAGTCGCAAGTTTGCTACATTCCATGGGTTGCCCACGTCCTCGTCTGTCTTTGGGTTCTTCAGTCTGTAGGCGCCGCCTCCGATGACTTCTGAGATTATGAATGGTCCTTCCCATTGGGGGGCAAGTTTGTGGACCTTATCTTGTATTAGTCGTAGGACTAGGTCACCTTTGTTGAAGGTTCTGGCGCGCAGTCGACTGCTTTGGTAGGTAAGAAGTTTGTCTTGGTACCCTTCTGATTTTGCCAGGGCTGTGTCTCTTGCTTCGTCAGCCGTATCTTTGTCGTTTCGTAATGCTTCTTCTGCTTCTTCTTCCTCGTATCCGGTGACCCGGGGTGCTCCGAACTTGAGGTAATGTGGTAGTACTACCTCTACCCCGTACACCATGAAGAAGGGTGTGTATTGGGTCGCAGTGTTTGGCATGGTTTGTAAGATCCACAGGACCGCGGGGAGTTCTTCTACCCAGTTACCGGCGGCTTGCTCGAGTGGTCCGAGGAGCCGTTTCTTGATTCCTCCACGGACAAGGCCGTTTGCTTTTTCCACCTGGCCGTTGGACTGCGGGTGCGCGACTGATGCATAATTGATTTTGATGCCCAGTTCTTCGCAGAAGTTCTGAAATTATGCGGCCGTGAAGTTCGTGCCGTTGTCCGTGATGATGTTGTGTGGCACTCCGAATCTGAAGATGATCGATTTGATGAAGTTGACAGTCGTGAGAGCTGTAGAGCTGGTGATGGGCACTGCTTCGATCCACTTGGTGAACTTGTCGACTGCGACGAGCAGGTGTGTTCTTCCGTCCTTTGATGATTTCTTTAGTGGGACCACCATGTTGAGTCCCCAGGTGGAGAACGGCCAGGATAGTGGTATGGTCTTGAGCTCTGATGCGGGAGCGTCTGGCCTGTTGGCGAATTTTTGACAGGCGACGCAACGTCGCACGATTTCCTCTGCGTTTTTCATGGTTGTGGGCCGGTAGAATCCAGCTCGGAATGCTTTGGACACGAGCACTCGACTTCTCGCATGGTGACCGCAGGTGCCTTCGTGGATTTCTATAGCAATAGGGCTTTGCCGTCCTCTTCGTCAATGCACCTTTGGAGTATCTGGGTGATGTTGCGCTTATATAGTTGTCTATTGATCACAGTGAATGCCTTGGATCGTCGGCTGATGCGTCGTGCTTCGGCCACGTCTTGTGGTAGCGTGCCTTCGATTAGGAATCGGATGAACGGTTTTGACCAGACGGGTCCTTCGAACTCTGTCAGGGCTGTGCTGTCGGATGCGCTGGTGCTTGTTTCTTCTGATGGTGTTTCTGCTGCCACCTGCGTTATTTCTAGTGCGTCTTCGCCGTCCGCGACCGCTTCAGGTGTTGCCGCCTGCTCCTTGATGGATCTCCAGTTGATGCTTTCGAGAAAAACGCCAGGTGGGACAGGCGCCCGGGTCGAACCGATGTTCGCGAGCTCGTCAGCTTCTGTGTTGTTATCCCTGGTGATGTGGTTGAGCTCGCAACCGTTGAAATTTCCTTCGAGTTCGTTGTAGAGCTTTTGGTAGGCCGCCATGTTGTCGGCTATTGCGTTGCAGTTTCTTATCGTCTGCTGGACGACGAGATTGGAGTCCCCGTAAATTATGAGGCGAGTGGCTCCACATGTTTTGGCCATGCGCATGCCATGTAGGAGTGCCTTGTATTCTGCTTCGTTGTTGGAAGCGTCACTGAAGTTGATCTAGAGGACGTATTTCAGTTTTGTTCCTTTGGGGGAAATGAGTACGACTCCTGCCCCATCTCCTTGTTGTCTCTTGGACCCATCGAAGAACATTGACCATGAGCTTGATAGGTCTGGGGGGCCTGGTGTTTGAACCTCCGTCCACTCAACCAGAAAGTCTGGGAGTACTTGGGCTTTGATGGCTGTTGGGTGCTTGTACTGCAGGTCTCGTGGGCTGAGCTCGATGTTCCACTCGGCGACTCGCCCGGTTGCTCCAGGGTTGTTTAGTATGTCAGCGAGTAGTGCGCTGCTCACGATTGTGATAGGGTGCTCGTCGAAGTATTGGGACACCTTTCATGAATTCATGACGATGGCTAGTAGTAGCTTCTGATAGTGCGGGTACCGCTGCTGGGATTTGGTCAGGAGCATGCTTAGGTAGTAGATTGGTCTCTGAATGCTCTGGACCTTGCCTTCTTCTGCGCGTTCGACAACGAGCGTCGTGCTTACTACACTGCTGCGTGCTACCACGTAGAGGTATAGCTTCTCTCGTTCCTTGGGTACCGCCAGGATTGGTGGAGTTGAGAGTGTCCTTTTCAGGTCCGCGAATGCTTGGTAGGCTTCCTCCGTCCACTCGAATTTCTTTCCTTTCCTGAGCAGTTGATAGAAAGGCAGCGTGCGTTCTCCTAGCCTGCTGATGAAGCGACTGAGAGCTGCGAGTTTTCCAGTGAGCTGCTGCACTCCTTCGACGTCGGTTGGTTCTTGCATGCGGGTGATGGCTTGGAATTTCTCGGGATTTGCCTCGATTCCGCGGGCGGAGACCATGTAGCCAAGCAGCTTTCCTGCCGGTACGCGGAATGCGCACTTTTTTGGGTTGAGTTTGATTCTGTATTTGTTGAGCGCTGCGAAGGTTTCGCGCAGGTCGTCGAGTAGTGTGGCTTCTTTGTAGGTCTTGATGACGATGTCGTCCACGTAGACTTGTGCGTTTCTTCCTATTTGCTCCTTTAGGCAGGCCTACATCATTCGTTGGTAAGTGGCGCCTGCGTTTTTCAGCCGGAAGGGCATGGTCCTGTAGCAAAATACTCCATAGGGGGTGATGAATGATGTGTGCTCTTCGTCTTCTTCCTTCATCCTGATCTGGTTGTATCCTGAGTAAGCGTCCAGAAAGGAGAGTAGGTCGCACCCTGCTATTGAGTCGATTATCTGATCGGTTCTAGGCAGGGGGAAGTGATCCTTCGGGCAATGTTTGTTGACTGGTCCGTAGTTGACGCACATGCGCAGCACGGTCGTGTCTTTCTTTGGCACCAGCACTGGGTTTGCAATCCAAGTGGCTTTCTTTGTTTCTCGGATGAACTGAGCGTCGAGTAACTGGTTGACTTCCTCTTCGATTGCTCTGCGCTTGGCTCCGAGAATCGTCTCAGCGCTTGCTTCACTGGCCTCGTGTTTGGCTTGATGCGTAGGGCGTGTTCCGCGAATTCGCGTGGTATCCCAGGCATGTCGGCTGGGCATCAGGCGAATATTTCCCACTCGTCTCGGAGGAAGGCAACGAGAGCTGTTGCCTGCTCCTCTGGTAGGTGGGCGTACACGCGGACTGTTTTGTCCGGGTCCGTCGGGTGCACTTGGTAAGTGACTGTGTCGCTGTCGATGCTGAAGTCGCGTCCGTACTCCCTGGATTCGCTTCTGTTCACCAATGGGAAGGTGCTCTTGTTCGTCACCATGGCTATTTCTCTGAGTTCTTGTTTGGCTCTGAATGTGTCGGAGATCCTGTGGAAGTCACGATCACATTGATCTGATTTGATGAAGCTTACGTTGATCGTGAGGACTCCTGATGATCCTGGCATCTTGAGCTTCAGGTAGGCGTAGTGTGGGACCACCATGAATTGCGCGAACGCTGGCCGTCCCAATATGGCGTGATACTGTGATTGCCAGTCGAGCACCTCGAACTCGAGGACGTGCTTTGCGAAGTTACAACGGTTGCCAAAGAAGACTTCGAGTTCGATGACTCCGAGCGATGTGGCTGCTTCTCCTGGGACTACCCCATGCAACTCGGTGCTTGATTTTCTCCATACTGGTCGTGGGATCAGCATCTTTTGCAGGGTGTTGGCGAAGATGATGTTCATGCTGCTGCCTCCGTCCATGAAGATCCGGTCCATGTCGTATCCTCCGGTTTGTGCATCTAGCACTAAGGGTGCATGCCCCGGTCTTGGGACTGCGGGTGGATGGTCGTCCTGTGAGAACGTGATGCTGGTCTTCGTTCCATGTAGCAGGTAGACGTCGACTGTTTTTATGCTCTCAGCTGCTCTGGCCTGCAGGGTTTGGGCGTCGCGTTGTGTTTGCGGTATCCTTCCTTCTTGGATCATGAGCACTTGTGCTCGCGACGGGCTGTGACGTCCTTCCGGGCTTGAGGTCGGCGCTTGCTCGGGTCGTTGGTTGCGTCTGTCTTCTTTCTGCTTCTCCTTCTTGAGGTCATCGGGTAGCTCGTTGAACAGACGGCAGTCTCTCAAAGTGTGACTTGACCCAACGTGTCCCCAGTCATCCTCGAAGCTGTGGATCGTGCAGGGTCTTGCTAGCTGCTCTCTGGCCGTGAGTTTGCTAGATCCGGCATGCCTCTTCCTTCTTGAGATTCTAAAGATCTGCTCGTGATCCTCCGGGTGCTCGTGGAAGCGAGGATCGGTTTCGATTCCTCGACTCATGTCTTGGTTCTTGATGAGGTTGGCGAATTCATCCGGCCTTCGATCTGGGTCGTAGTACTCGCTAACCGGTGTCTCGGAGTTGCTGTCTTGGTTGGCGGCGGATGCCCGTGCACGCCTTTTGGGTCGTCGATTCCTTCTGCCTTGGCGGTGGTTCTGCTGATCGTTAGATTCAATCTCGTAGTCATCGTCTTGATGTGCGGCGGGTGCCCGGGCGGTGGAGGGTTGTCGGAAGATTTGCGAGTCCTCCGCTGCGCGTCGCAGTTCGTCGAGTGGGATTCCTTCGTAAAGGCCCTTCGCCGTTCTTCTGGGTCGTCGACTCCTTCGGCGCTAGCGCTGTACTTGGCCGTTACCGTAGTATCGGTCTTGGTGTGACCGCATCTCGAGTGGTCTTGATGGGGTGGCGAAGATGTCCGCCGTGATCTTGAATACTTCGAGTGGGCTAAGTCTGGTTCTTGCCCTTGAGTTGTGGCTTGCTGAAGACGGGACCGCCGAGATCGTGATCCCAACCTGCGTAGTTCCCACAGACGGCGCCAATTGACGGGGATCAACCCCGGAAAATCCCATGATCAGGGACCCTGGGTTAGTCATGAGAGGCGCAGGTTGGACGATAGCTCGTCGGCAAACAGGGAGGCTCGCTCCTGCTCGATATTATTGATTGGGGAGATACGATTACAGTGGAGGCCAAGGCTGGAGCGCTCAAGGCTAGGGTTACAGGTGAGATTCGATATCTTTGACGTCGCCCCTCCTAGCCCTTATATACCGGGCTAGGTCTCGGGGAGTTCATCTACGTGTACAGGTAAACTTTCCTAACCCTAGCTTGCTCCGTACGGCAGGTCTTCGCACCTTCCTTGTGAGTCGAGGACTCCTACGTCGGTGCCATCTAGTGGGCCGAGGTCGTATCTTCATGGGCCTTCTGCCTTCATGGACACCAGGTAGGCTCATCCGTAGGAGTCGTGGGGTCACCCCCTTGTCACGTAGGTAGGAAAAAAATTTGTTTTCTGCGCCGATCCCCAGCACCCTTAAGTGTGTTACCCTACGGTCCGATAACACTCCAGTCATGACCGAGATGAGGCTACGGTCAATGATCATCAGCGGGACCTGGAGGCCCATAATGACCCCTGTGCATTTCGGATATCAATACCGATTGGACCTTACGTCATATAGCATTCCCTTTGTCAGTGATACTGGATTAGTCTGAGATTCGATCAATGACATCCTATGTCTTGTTCAACCTCGTTATGACAAATCCTTATTCACTCGTTCCCGTGATATTCATCCCTGTGACCTAGTCACACGTTGCGCAGCTTTATGGATGAAATCTCACCGAGTGGTCCCTAGGTATCTATCCATCACATGGATTGACAAATCTCGCTCTTGTAGCAATACTCCTCAACATATCTCCACGGAATACCCAAGATACAACCGTTCTGACCCGCATATTTCAGTTAGGTGGTGGGATGTAAGTCAAAGCATCCAAGTAGATAGCAATTATGCACGTACTCACGGTAAAAGGAACGGTCTACTACGTTCTGTAATTACAACACTGAACCTTCATAAGATTGATCATGATGTAATGCTTACTTTGGGTAATGTTCATCACGTCACTCATCCAGTGAGGTGACCTCATAGTCAAGAGACTTAATTGTCCATGATCGCGAAACCACGACCATCATGTTGACCATGAACTAGTTATTGAAATAGAGGCTAACTAGGAACTCTGGGGGTTTCTATACCACACATGTATCATTGTCTCACTGATACAGTTCTAGCACAGTATGAAACTCGTTATGAACTTGCTTAGATATATTGGAATAATCATAAATTATTTGCCTCTAGAGCATATATCCAACAATAGGTTTATCGCACGATAGAACCACATTGGTTCAACATGAATTTATAAAGTTGTGTGATACAACATCGGACTTGATCATTTCATCTCTCAGACGTATTTCAGAGTTTCATCATTCCTTTTCATCAGATGTAGGAATTTCTGGTTTGGTCAAAGAATTTATCTCTAGATCGAATTTCGAGTTCCATTCTGTAGAACCAAATGATTCAATGCAATCATTATCAAGCTATTAGTCCTCCCACTTAATTGTTTCAAGAAAGCTATTTTCTCAAGAAAAATCCCATGTTCCGTGATAAACATTTTTCACGGGTATGGTAGTGGAAGTGTTGTCCGTAATATGATGTTTCTACAATACTTATATTCGGGATCGAGTATATTCTAAATATATCTCCGAAATTATGAAACAACAATTGGAGTTCTTATCCATGCCATATTCTTATAGGGCATTGTTTCAACAGTCATATAACGGCGCTCTATTTAGTTCATAAGTGGGTTCTCTAAAGCGTTATAGTTTAGTGAATGGGAGTGTGGTTTAAGTACATCACCGACCTCACCATGTCATGCTGGAATTCAGGGTAGAAAACAATTTTAATTCCAATATGTCATATAGGGCTTGGTTGTGCGTCAAGATACTCCGTAGCAATACGGGGTTTCGGGTGACGCTAGTTTATGAACTGACTTCATACACTCTGCGATGTTTGCTAAATTCTTTAACTCATTTATTTTACGATGAGGTCGTCAAATATTTGATCTATGTGTGATGATGATTCTCTTTGTGTTGAAACAATTTTTGAACTTATTCAAAATTTCATACTTTAAGCCTTGTCTAAATATCGGTATATCTATACAAGTCATTATCACAAAGTTTTATGTAAAGTACTATGTATTGGTTCTTCACACATCGATATGTGTTATTACCAATAGTTTACTAAACATTTGAACAATTCATATAATCACAAGCTTTGTCTATCAGAAAAACTTTGCATGTGTCAAATGACTCGAAGTCAAGAGATTGAATGACTTCATCAATATGAAGCTTCCGCATGCGCTTTATTCTAATGTGACTAAGTCATTTATGCTACTACAATTGTATCATTATCATCACATAATTTAATTTATTTAGCAATCAATAAAATAGACATAACATCAAGATTTCAACTTAAGTAATTCACCACAAAGGGTGAAATTAAGATAATATTAACTTAGAACAACCATTATTCAAAACATGGATGAGACATTCATCGTGCAGACAACATAATCTGATATTAATGTTTTACACAACCTCTGAATCAAATAACTTTTATTTAAACTCTAAGATAAATCTTGATAGACGACCGCCGACCACCTTGGGTGACTTGGGCACCAGTTCCGACGCGGACTTGCACTTCATTCGTTCTTCTCCTTCGAATTCTGATGATTCCCTGTATCGAGTTGCGAAACATGAGCAATCGATATGGTATCAATTATACCTATGAAGGTGAAATAATGAAATTGTCTATTAACTTAGTATAACTTATTTATACCTTTGGTGATCAGACCACTCTTTAGATCTCCCAGATACTTCTTGCAATTCCTCTTCCAACACCCCTTGTTCTTGCAGTAGTGACACTCAGAATCTTTAGTTGGGCCACTCTTGGTCTTCACCTGAGCTTTGGTCTTACCACCACTCTTAGCATTTAAACCTTTGCCCTTTTTCTTGAAACTGGTAGTGTTCATCATAGCCAACACGTGGTTGGGATCCTTCTGCATAGATGCTTCCGCAGTCTTAAGCATAGCGAACAATTTTTCTGTGGTCTTGTCAAGCCCATTCATGTTGTAATTCATGATAAATCTGTTGTAAGACGGGGGGGTGACACAAGGAGAATGTCAGTGCCGAGCGTCGTAGAGATCGCAAATCCCAGGGCACTCAGCCCATGTGTCTAACAAACAAGTTTGATCACATGCTCGCTTATGGAGCTACCTTCTGCCATCTTGCATTCCCACAACTGCTTCATTATCTCGTAACGTTCAATTCTAGCTTCCTTCAGATACAGAGCGTTCAATTGTGTCACCTTATCAAAAACGGTGAAGTTCTAAAAACGATTTTGAAGCTCAGTGTCCATGCATGTAAGCATCAAGCATTGTATTGCGGTGTGGTCATCCACTTTAGTGGCATAGACATTCTTATCGTCCTGCGATGCATCCTTAGCGGGAGCGGCTGGGAGAGCTTCTTTGAGAACATAGTCCTTCTTAGAAACTATGGGGACAAACCCAAGATTACGAAACCATTCTGCATAGTTGCCCCCATTTGCAGCAAGCTTCTCTTTTTCAAGCATCGGTCCTAAGCTAAAAGCATTGTTGCTGCGGGTCATCTCTCTACAACGATATAAGCAGATTGATTTAGACATGGTTCAAAATTAATTGCATTAAACTTAACAAGTTTAATCTAATGCTCCCACTAAAAGCAATATCTCTCAAAATTTGGTTAGGGTAATCAAGATCCGGGTGAATACACCTGCCACCGGTGTAACACTCAGACATGGAGGAGATCAACCTGGTAGGTCTAAAAAAACCAATCATAACCATTTTATGACTCTTGTATTAGTCTTCCGACACTTGTGCTCCGATCTCAGATCCGATAAGCTAGAACGTCAAGACAACCAAGCGCTATTGTTGTGGAGACAACTCAATCCACCCGTCTCTTTGTTACCTTTCCGTTGGTACTCGTGTGACACGACGCACCGCGGGTGGCGTTTATTACAGACGGTTGCACGGTTGGGAGAGCAAAAACTTCTTGATATTTTAAGATAGATCTACCTATTAAAACACGACTACTTGCGCATTCAAACAGGCAATGAAAAGGATTAACATCATAGGCAATTTATGTTGGATATGTGCCCTAGAGGCAAATTAATAAAGATATTTTTCACATATCTGTTCGTTCATAATACGTTATATATTGTGCTAGAACTGTATTAAGCGGAAACATTAATACACGTGTGATATATAACATCATGGTCCCTAGTTAAACTCAGGCATACTAGCTCATTGGGCAATTGATGATCAAGGTTTCCTGATCATGAGAACATAATAGTCTAATGACAATGAGGTCATATCATTAGGAGAATGATGTGATGGACACACACCCACCTTAAGCATTGCAGTGTGATCAAGTCACATAATTTCAGCATTGCGATGACTTAATAACATAGTGACTGAATCCTTAGACCGTGATGATCATACATAATTGCTATCTATTAGGATGCTTTGAGTGCATTAACCGTTACACTGAAACATGGTAACTGAAAAGGTGTATCTTGGGTATTCCGAAGTAGATATGTTTAGGAGTATGAAATAGATCAGAGCGGGATTTTTCAATCCGAGTGACGGATAGGTACTCTCGGTGTCACAACCCCAAGTTAGGTATGTGCTAGGATAAGCTTAGGCCTTTGCATCATGATAAAAATTTCAAAAGAAATTGAAATGGGAGAGAAAAACCCCCCAGATGAATTTATTTCAAATGGCCAGATAAAAAGTTGCTCCAAAAATTCCTTTTGCATTTTTGAAAAGTCCTATAAATGAGTGTGATCACATATAAAGTGATTTGGATTCAAACTCATGCTCATGGATTTTTCAAATATTCCAAACAGGGCTTGGAAATTAAATTAAACTCCAATTTGGATTTAAATTCAAATTGTTTGAATTTCAAAAATTCCCAAAACTTGTGAGTGGCTAGTTTTATGCCATGTAAGGTCACATAAAAGTTTTGAGGATTTTACAAAATGCTTTGCTATTTTATCCAGAGAAAAAACAATTTACAGAAAAGGAAAACATCAAAAAACAGAAGAAAAATAAAAAAGGGAAACCGAGCCCACTTACCTGGGCCTCGGGCCCAACTTACCTTCCACGACCCAGCCCACCCGGCGCAGTTGTCGTCTTCCTCAACCTGCTCGCTGTCGAGCATGCCGAGCACGCCGAGGACACCGCGACGGCCAGGCCGTCTACGCCTCTCCCCCGACCTTATCTCCTCGCCACGACGACGCCTGGAAGGCCCCCTCACCTTTCCTCCCCTCCTCTGGCTCACCCCCTTCCTCCTCGTCGTCGTTTTCGCGCACCACCGAGCCTAGCCGGAGCGGTCGCCGTGCTCCGACGTGGCCACCGGCCGAGCTAGCCCAGGCCGCCTTGTCCATCGAGCTCTACACTGTCGTCTTCATCGCCGTGCAAAGGCAATCGAGGCCGGAGCCCCTGTAGCCACCAGTTTCTTCAACGAGCTGCCGCCGGACCCCGAAGCTCACCGCCACCGATTCGTCGCCATCGAGCCTTCTACGACCTCAACGACCTCACCGTTCGATTCCCGGAGAGCACACGGCCAAAATCCCCCAAGAACCTCAGTTTTTCGCGCTGTCCTTCGCCCTTTGCCATGTTCGCCGGAGAGCAGGGCCGCCACGGAGGTCTCCGACATGCGCACGGGAAGCAGACCACGCTCTGGTCGTGTCCTTTGGATCCTCGAGATTCCTGCGCGTCAAACGCGCCTAACCGTGCATCTTTTGGCCGCCGGAACCGCCTCCCGCGTGTGTGCCGCCGCGCGCTGTTGCCACCGGCGGCTAACCGTCGGCGTGGCTTGCTAATTAACCCTAAACCCACCCCTAATCACCCCCCCCCTAACTCCACTGACTAGTGGGCCCTAGCCTAACTAACCCACTATTAGTTTAAACTAACAGGGTTTTAATCCCACTAAGACTGACAGGCCGACCGCACCAGTCAGACCCCCCCCCCACGTCAGCATGACCTCATGCTGACGCATTAAACCTTTTTCCAAATTAGAAGAAATCAGAAAATTACAGAAAATGCTTTAAACTTTGAAATTCAATAACTAATTCATTTTTACTCCAAATTGGACAAATAATATGTCTAAAATTATCAGAAAAATACAAGGATTATGAATATGCAACTTGTTTCTATGTTTGACCATTTTAAAATGGGTGAACAGTAGCAAACATGCATATGGCATTCATTTGAATTCAAATTTGGAGTGAATTTGCAAATGATTTTGCAACACACTTCTATTAGAAGGATTCATCCACACATCAGAGGTTTTACCTCACCTTTACAACATCACTTCATGATCAACCTTTTCAAATGAACATTCATGCATTCAAATGCATTTGAAATTCATCGATAAATCAAATGGAGTTTGAATTTGCAATTCAATTGCAATATACTCCTTTTAAATAGAATTGTCCACACAATGCAACCATGAACATCACCATTACAATTGATCATGTGCTTGTGTATTGTACCTTATGTTGATCACTTTGTTTGTATTGTTTACTCGGATAGAAGTGGAGCCGGAAACCGAGATCACCCCCTTCGTTGAAGACCCCGTGACTGAACCTCGTCAGCAAGGCAAGCAACCCCCCATTGATCATGTCTATAAAATCCCATTTCCCTCTCAGTCTCGCTTATGCATGTTTAGGATATCACCTTGTATCTATTCTACCGCATAGTTGAACCCATATCCGATGCATGACCTATCATCTTGTCACAGTAGTAAGCAAACCACAATCCTAGCTGACATAGGAGTTGACTGATATCATGTGGCCCCTGCAACTGTTACTTATTATTGCATGCTTAGAGTGATACAATGATGTTACTGTTATGTGAGTCGGGATGGTAGAAATCATAATGTTGGTGGAAATGTGTTGGTGAATCTACCCTAATACAAGGTGAACGATGAGAGGTTGTGTAGGAGTACACAGTGGGTTGTCTCGTTGAACACCGCCTTAAGCCCGAGTTCTTTTGTGGTGATCCAAGACGAAGAGTACTACCACGTGTTGGGCACATGGACCCCCGCTCAACCTACTAACTCACCCCTTCTCAGTTCAAGGAGTCGCATTAGTTCGGAGTTCTGGTAGGTCTGTGGCATGGTCTGTGAAGTGGAAGAACGGCTATTCAAACTGGCTTGGGACCCTGCACACATCTTCTGGGACCACATCGGTAAACCGGCCGGGTTCACGATGTGGATTCCAGCCCAGATAGGCGTCTCCATTGAATTTGAGTTGGGTGTGATGTAAAAGTTGTGGAAATTATCCTCACCGACACCCGCTTGAAGGGTGACGAGATCCCGGCGGTAGCTGATGGTTTCATGTGTGTAGCAGTACACCCCTGCAGGGTTAATAAACTATTCGAATAGCCGCGTCCGCGGTAAGGGATTACTTGGAGAGTTGTGCTCGATTATTAGACAACTTGAACTGGATACTTCTAAAACTCGCAAGATAAGCGTGAGTGCTATGGTGTGCTCCTCGTGGGGAAGTCGAGGAAGTAACCATAGTGGTGTATTGGTTGGAGATGTAGTGGACTCGTGTACGCTTCTTACCTCAAGTCTGGTACTCGTAGTTCAGGACTAGCCAAGTCAAAGCTGGCACTTCTGCAAGTGAAACCCCACCTCCCTTTACCTTGATACATGTGCATGAGTAGTATAGTTCCTATGTAAGTCTTGCTGAGTACGACTTTGTACTCACGTTTGCTTATTCTATGTTTTAGATGCACCCCCCTGACCCCGAAGGTTGATTCTTCCTGGAGCTCGACGACTGATCAAGCTAGTGTAGTCCCAGTTAGACGACTGGTTCCCTCGTGGAAGGGCTTGTTTATAGTCAAGGCTTCTCTAAGACATTTGTTAAACTTGTATGTACTCAGACCTACTTTGCTTCCGCATGTTTAATGTAATGTTGGATCACAGACTTGTGATCTCTGTGTGCACTCTGTAAGAGTTATCAATAAAGTATATACTTTATAGAGAATTGCAATGATACCTGTTGTTCATACAAGGCATGTGTGCTGCGTGTATGTTTATAACATGCATGTCTTTGTATGGGTTTTCGAGACCTTAGTTGTGATCTGGCTGGCGGTCTTTTATACACCAAGTGGCCCTTAGATGTGCGTAGCTTGGGGCATCGCGATCGATTGTTCGAGACTCTGTCTCGTGCACACTTTGATGTATGATCGAGCTCGCCCTAGACCTCGACTAAGTGATCGGGCTGGAGTAATTCTATGTAAGAGTTATGAGATAGTCGATAGTATGGTTGAGGCGACTTGTCTGCGAATATGGGAGTTCATCACCCATATCATTAGACTTGTGTGCGGACGATGAGGACCCATCTCACATGATCATCCAGCCTGGATGGGATGCCCCTCACGTACGATGCTCTCCGAGAACGTTCTGTGCTTGGCCTTGTCTGCTTAGACAAGTGGGTACGGTTCTCGGCTCTCCATATGACTATGTCGTAGCGGGACTTGTATACGCTAACCCCGGGTCCCGACAGACTTGGTATCAGAGCAGGACTGACTGTAGGATTATCAGCCTTGGCCGAAGTCGAGTCTAGCTTGCTATAGTTATATAGTTACTCTGGGTATATAAGGGAACAACGTAAGGCTTCTTTTTCTCCTTACCCTCATCGTTCTGAGTTCTGAGTCACCCTCATCTTATTCTACGGGAAGATAGGACTAGGCTCATCTATGTCTTACTAGAACATCGCGTTGATTGCCTCCTTATAGCCGTAGGATTGTTGTGGTTGTCCAGAGTCTCCGTGTTTTGAGTTCCTTGAAGAAGTTATGTCCAATTTCTTCGAGGTTGTTTCAATTTTCCATCCCAGTGTAGCCGTTATGCTGCCGGATTTGTTCCGTGTTTCTTTGAGTCATTGCCTTCGCATTATTATCTTTTCCGCCTAAATCATATCCTTTTATCCTTGCCTCCATTGTACAACCTGTTCTGATTGTTGATTTATTATCACACAGGATGTCAGGTGGAACTCGTAGTGCTGTTCTTCGGAATCGAGACCGTGATCGGAATCGAAATGATGATGAACCTCCACCACCGCCTTCTGCGGAGGAAATCATGATGGAAGTTGAGCGGAATAGACGTGATCAAACACGCTCTCTGGAGATCATCGAGCAGAATACCGCCCACCATCGTAATGTGGTGGTCAGTATTCAGGACTTCATCTTCCTCAAGCCACCGGTATTCTGATGTTCTTCTGAGCCCCTCGAAGCTGATGATTGGCTCCGTTCCATCGAGCGTAAGCTTGATACAGCACATGTTGCTCCCGATGACCGAGTTATTTTCGCAGTATACTTCTTGGAAGGTGCTGCTCTTCAGTGGTGGGAGAACTATGTTGCAATGCAGCCAGATGGTCACGTAGTGACTTGGCAAGAGTTCTGTGTTGCCTTTCGAGGGTACCACATTCTGGATGAGTTGATGGAGCGCAAGAAGGAAGAGTTCTGCAATCTAAATCAAGGAGAGATGTCCATTCATGAGTATGTGAGGGAGTTCAACCGTCTTGCTCGTTATGCCCAAGATGAGATCACCACCGATGCTAGAAAGCAGGCAAGTTTCGCAAGGGACTTAGCCCCATCCTTCGTCAAGATCTCAACCTCCTCGAGTTTGCCACCTTTGAGGATTTAGTCAACAGATCCTTCAGAGCTGAGCATGGCAATGAAGTTTTCGAGAAGTCTCGCAAGCATGCTCTTGAGCTTGCCCCTTCTTCCAGTTCACGCCCTCAGAAGCGCATGATCTGGATTCCTAACAGTTTGATCCACCAGAACAACCCACCGAGGCCATCCCTTGTGCCGCCTTGTCCACCAGCTCCACCAAACAACCCAGCTCCCCGCACTATCTTTGGAGTCTGCTTCAGATGTGGCCATCCTGGTCACTATTCTCGTGATTGTCCCATAAGTCAGAATGCTCCACCCCATGCCAAAGGGAACCCCACTGTTCGTGCCAAACCACCCCTGAAGGTTTCCCCCGCCAAGCCTTTCACTTCCACAAATTTTGGACATGTGATCCAAATCTCAGTTGAGAAAACTGATAGTACTTCTGACGTCATTCTTGGTACGCTCCCAGTCAACTTTGTCCCCACTTCTGTTCTTTTCGACCCAGGAGCTTCTCACTCATTCATGTCGGAGAGTTATGCACTTTGGCATGATGTATCCTTTGAAGAAATGTTCACCCCTATGATCATTCAAACTCCTGGTTCCAAGTGGCAAACTAATAGAGTAAGCCACGGCAATCAAATTGCAATTAAGGGTTTAGTATTCCTTGCTTCACTCATAGCCCTCAAGTCTTCAAACATTGATGTCATCCTTGGTATGGATTGGTTATCAAGACAACATGCTTTTCTTGATTGTAAATCCAAGTCAGTTAGACTTACACATCCTTCAGGCCAGACAATAGATTACTCCTCACCAAGAACAAGTACCCAGGTGCATTCTTTGAATGTGCTTCCCCTTCCCGACCTTGAAGATGTTCCGGTGGTTCGTGACTTCCTGGATGTCTTTCCTGAAGAGCTGCCGGGAATGCCACCCGACAGATGTGTAGAATTCATAGTAGATCTTATGCCACGAACCGCACCACTTTCCAGACGCCCATACAAAATGGCCCCACGTGAGTTAGCTGAGCTTAAAACCCAACTTGAAGCTTTGTTGGAAAAGGGCTTCATCCGCCCTAGCTCATCGCCATGGGGTTGCCCCGTTCTGTTCGTAACGAAGAAAGATGGAACAGAAAGGATGTGCGTAGACTATCGCCCGCTAAATCTAGCGACGATAAAGAACAAGTACCCACTGCCCAGGATCAATGATCTTTATGATCAACTTGTTGGATCCTCTGTCTTCTCCAAGATGGATTTGAGATTAGGTTATCATCAAATCAAAATCCGAAACGAGGACATTCCAAAAACGGCTTTCACTACTCGTTATGGTCTTTACGAGTACACCGTCATGTCCTTTGGTTTAACCAATGCCCCCGCCACTTTCTCGCGCATGATGAATTTGATCTTCATGGAGTACCTAGATAAATTTGTTGTAGTTTATCTTGATGACATTCTCATCTACTCGAAGAACGAAGAAGAACATGTCGAACACCTAAGGATGGTATTGATGAAACTTTGAGAGCATCGCCAGTATGCTAAATTCTCCAAGTGTGAATTTTGGCTACCAGAAGTGACCTACTTCGGCCACATGATTTCTGCAAAAGGCATTGCTGTGAATCCCGAGAGAGTTCAGGCCGTCCTTGACTGGACTCCACCTGAATCGGTTAAGCAAGTTAGGAGTTTTCTTGCCCTAGCCAGCTATTTCCGCCGCTTCGTCGAGAACTTTTCTAAAGTTGCAAAGCCTCTTACTAAACTCCTCAAGAAAGATAAGAAATTCCTATGGTCTCCCAAGTGCGAGGAAAGCTTTCAAGAGCTAAAAAGAAGATTGACTTCTACACCCGTACTTGCACCTCCAGACACCAAGAAGGATTTCGAGATCTTTTGTGACGCATCACGGCAAGGGTTAGGATGCATACTTATCCAAGATAGACATGTGGTAGCTTATGCTTCACGCCAGTTGCGTCCACATGAAGAGAACTATCCTACCCATGATCTTGAACTCGCTGCAGTAGTTCATGCCCTGACAACTTGGCGAAATTACCTCCTCGGTAATCGTTGTGAGATCTATTCCGACCACCAAAGCCTTAAATACATTTTCACCCAGCCAGATCTTAATCTCAGGCAAAGACGCTGGATTGAGTTGATAAAAGATTATGACTTAGGAATTTCTTACACCCCAGGCAAAGCCAATGTCATGGCTGATGCACTAAGCCGTAAGTCGTATTGTAACAACCTCATGTTACAACAGTATCAACCACTTCTTCATGAGGAATTTCGAAAACTCAATCTCGAGATTGTTCCTCATGGCTATCTTTCTACCTTGGTGGCGAAACCAACCCTTGAGGATAAAATCATAGCCGCCCAGAAACATGATAGTGGTATTCGAGAGATCAAGAAGAACATTGCTAGCGGAGTTGCTAAATGTTTCTCCATAAATGATCAAGGTGTCGTTTTCTTTGACACTCGATTGGTTGTACCACGAAAACACAATCTTAGGAGGCTAATCCTCAAAGAAGCTCATGACACTCCCCTTTCAATTCATCCTGGTAGCACAAAGATGTACCGGGACCTACGCCAGAGATTTTGGTGGACTAGGATGAAGAGAGAAATTGCTAAGTTCATTGCAGAGTGTGATGTTTGTCGTCGCATTAAAGCCGAACACCAAAGACCTGCTGGCACTCTTCAACCTTTGCCTATCCCTGAGTGGAAATGGGACAAAGTCGGTATGGACTTCATCACCGGCTTTCCAAAAACCCAGAAAGGAAATGTTGCCATCTTCGTTGTGGTGGATAGACTGTCCAAAGTTGCACACTTCCTTCCAATTCGCGAGTCTAGAACTGCTAGCCAGTTAGCAGACTTGTATGTCTCTAGAATTGTGTCTCTTCATGGTGTTCCTTTGGAAATCAATTCTGATCGTGGTAGCCTTTTCACTTCTAGATTTTGGGGAAGCTTCCAACATGCTATGGGAACTCATCTCTCCTTTAGTACAGCTTTCCATCCTCACTCTAGCGGTCAAGTCGAAAGGGTTAACCAAATTCTTGAAGACATGCTCAGAGCTTGTGTTATCTCATTCGGAAAGAATTGGGAGAAGTCGCTTCCATTTGCCGAATTTGCTTATAACAATAGTTTTCAATCTAGTCTGAACATGGCTCCTTTTGAACTCCTTTATGGACGACGATGTCGAACACCCCTTAACTGGTCAGAAACCGGTGAAAGAAATTCTTTGGACCGGATATGATCATGGAAGCAGAAGAGCAAGTTCGCATTGTTCGTGATCAATTGAAAGCCGCCCAGTCTCGTCAGAAAAGCTACTATGATCGTCATCATAGGCAAGAAAGCTACAATCTGGATGAGAAGGCTTACCTTCGGGTTACTCCTCTGAAGGGAACCCAACGATTCGGTATCAAAGGCAAGTTGGCCCCACGTTACATTGGACCTTTCCGCATTCTTGCTACACGTGGAGAAGTTTCCTACCAACTTGAACTACCCCCGCACCTTTCTCGAGTACATGATGTATTCCATGTGTCACGACTCAGGCGTTGCTTCAAGGACCCCATCCGCGAAGTCGACCATGAAACGCTTGATCTCCAAGATGAACTTTCTTATCGATAATAACCCGTTCGTATTCTTGATTCAGCAGAGCGTGTCACTCGTTGTCAGAAGATTACGTTTCTAAAAGTGCAATGGTCACACCACTCTGAGAAATAAGCCACGTGGAAAGAGAAGACCGTCTCCGTGCCGAGTACCCCTCCTTCCTCCCGCGGACTTCTGAATCTCGGGACGAGATTCTTTTGAGTGGGGGCGAGTTGTCACAACCCCACGTTAGGTATGTGCTAGGATAAGCTTAGGCCTTTGCATCATGATAAAAATTTCAAAAGAAATTGAAATGGGAGAGAAAAACCCCCAGATGAATTTATTTCAAATGGCCAGATAAAAAGTTGTTCCAAAAATTCCTTTTGCATTTTTGAAAAGTCCTATAAATGAGTGTGATCACATATAAAGTGATTTGGATTCAAACCCATGCTCATGGATTTTTCAAATATTCCAAACAGGGCTTGGAAATTAAATTAAACTCCAATTTGGATTTAAATTCAAATTGTTTGAATTTCAAAAATTCCCAAAACTTGTGAGTGACTAGTTTTATGCCATGTAAGGTCACATAAAAGTTTTGAGGATTTTACAAAATGATTTTCTATTTTATACAGAGCAAAAACAATTTACAGAAAAGGAAAACAGAGAAAAACAGAAGAAAAATAAAAAAGGGAAACCGAGCCCACTTACCTGGGCCTCGGTCCCAACTTACCTTCCATGACCCAGCCCACCCGGTGCAGTTGTCGTCTTCCTCAACCTGCTCGCTGTCGAGCATGCCGAGCACGCCGAGGACACCGCGACGGCCAGGCCGTCTACGCCTCTCCCCCGAGCTTATCTCCTCGCCACGACGACGCCTGGAAGGCCCCCTCACCTTTCCTCCCCTCCTCTGGCTCACCCCCTTCCTCCTCGTCGTCGTTTTCGCGCACCACCGAGCCTAGCCGGAGCGTCCTCCGTGCTCCGACGCGGCCACCCGCCGAGCTAGCCCAGGCCGCCTTGTCCATCGAGCTCTACACTGTCGTCTTCATCGCCGTGCAAAGGGAATCGAGGCCGGAGCCCCTGTAGCCACCAGTTTCTTCAACGAGATGTCGCCGGACCCCGAAGCTCACCGCCACCGATTCGTCGCCGTCGAGCCTTCTACGACCTCAACGACCTCACCGTTCGATTCCCGGTGAGCACACGGCCAAAATCCCCCAAGAACCGCCGTTTTTCGCGCTGTCCTTCGCCCTTTGCCATGTTCGCCGGAGAGCAGGGCCGCCACGGAGGTCGCCGGCGTGCGCACGGGAAGCAGACCACACTCTGGCCGTGTCCTTTGGATCCTCGAGGTTCCTGCGCGTCGAACGCGCCTAACCGCGCATCTTTTGGCCGCCGGAACCGCCTCCCGCGTGTGCGCCGCCGCGCGCTGTTGCCACCGGCGGCTAACCGTCGGCGTGGCTTGCTAATTAACCCTAAACCGACCCCTAATCACCCCCCCTAACCCCACTGACTAGTGGGCCCTAGCCTAACTAACACACGGTTAGTTTAAACTAACAGGGTTTTAATCCCATTGAGACTGACAGGCCGACCCCACCAGTCAGACCCCCCCCACGTCAGCATGACCTCATGCTGACGCATTAAACCTTTTTCAAATTAAAAGAAATCAGAAAATTACAGAAAATGCTTTAAACTTTGAAATTCAATAACTAATTCATTTTAACTCCAAATTGGACAAATAATACGTCTAAAATTATCAGAAAAATAAAAGGATTATGAATATGCAACTTGTTTCTATGTTTGACCATTTTAAAATGGGTGAACAGTAGCAAACATGCATATGGCATTCATTTGAATTCAAATTTGGAGTGAATTTGCAAATGATTTTGCAACACACTTCTATTAGAAGGATTCATCCACACATCAGAGGCTTTACCTCAACTTTACAACATCACTTCATGATCAACCTTTTCAAATGAACATTCATGCATTCAAATGCATTTGAAATTCATCGATAAATCAAATGGAGTTTGAATTTGCAATTCAATTGCAATATACTCCTTTTAAATAGAATTGTCCACACAATGCAACCATGAACATCACCATTACAATTGATCATGTGCTTGTGCATTGTACCTTATGTTGATCACTTTGTTTGTATTGTTTACTCGGATAGAAGTGGAGCCGGAAACCGAGATCACCCCCTTCGTTGAAGACCCCGTGACTGAACCTCGTCAGCAAGGCAAGCAACCCCCCATTGATCATGTCTATAAAATCCCATTTCCCTCTCAGTCTCGCTTATGCATGTTTAGGATATCACCTTGTATCGATTCTACCGCATAGTTGAACCCATATCCGATGCATGACCTATCATCTTGTCACAGTAGTAAGCAAACCACAATCCTAGCTGACATAGGAGTTGACTGATATCATGTGGCCCCTGCAACTGTTACTTATTATTGCATGCTTAGAGTGATACAATGATGTTACTGTTATGTGAGTCGGGATGGTAGAAATCATAATGTTGGTGGAAATGTGTTGGTGAATCTACCCTAATACAAGGTGAACGATGAGAGGTTGTGTAGGAGTACACAGTGGGTTGTCTCGTTGAACACCGCCTTAAGCCCGAGTTCTTGTGTGGTGATCCAAGACGAAGAGTACTACCACATGTTGGGCACATGGACCCCCGCTCAACCTACTAACTCACCCCTTCTCAGTTCAAGGAGTCGCATTAGTTCGGAGTTCTGTTAGGTCTGTGGCATGGTCTGCGAAGTGGAAGAACGGCTATTCAGACCGGCTTGGGACCCTGCACACATCTTCTGGGACCACATCGGTAAACCGGCCGGGTTCACGATGTGGATTCCAGCCCAGATAGGCGTCTCCATTGAATTTGAGTTGGGTGTGATGTAAAAGTTGTGGAAATTATCCTCACCGACACCCGCTTGAAGGGTGACGAGATCCCAGCGGTAGCTGATGGTTTCATGTGTGTAGCAGTACACCCCTGCAGGGTTAATAAACTATTCGAATAGCCGCGTCCGCGGTAAGGGATTACTTGGAGAGTTGTGCTCGATTATTAGACAACTTGAACTGGATACTTCTAAAACTCGCAAGATAAGCGTGAGTTCTATGGTGTGCTCCTCGTGGGGAAGTCGAGGAAGTAACCATAGTGGTGTATTGGTTGGAGATGTAGTGGACTCGTGTACGCTTCTTACCTCAAGTCTGGTACTCGTAGTTCAGGACTAGCCAAGTCAAAGCTGGCACTTCTGCAAGTGAAACCCCACCTCCCTTTACCTTGATACATGTGCATGAGTAGTATAGTTCCTATGTAAGTCTTGCTGAGTACGACTTTGTACTCACGTTTGCTTATTCTATGTTTTAGATGCACCCCCCTGACCCCGCAGGTGGATTCTTCCTAGAGCTGGACGACTGGTCAAGCTAGTGTAGTCCCAGTCAGACGGCTGGTTCCCTCGTGGAAGGGCTTGTTTATAGTCAAGGCATCTCTAAGCCATTTGTTAAACTTGTCTGTACTCAGACCTACTTTGCTTCCGCATGTTTGATGTAATGTTGGATCACAGACTTGTGATCTCTGTGTGCACTCTGTAAGAGTTATCAATAAAGTATATACTTTGTAGAGAATTGCAATGATACATGTTGTTCATACAAGGCATGTGTGTTGCGTGTATGTTTATAACATGCATGTCTTTGTATGGGTTTTCGAGACCTTAGTTGTGATCTGGCTGGCGGTCTTTTATACACCAAGTGGCCCTTAGATGTGCGCAGCTTGGGGCATCGCGGTGCGATTGTTCGAGACTCTGTCTCGTGCACACTTTGATGTATGATCGAGCCCGCCCTAGACCTCGACTAAGTGATCGGGCTGGAGTAAGTCTATGTAATAGTTATGAGATAGTCGATAGTATGGTTGAGGCGACTTGTCTGCGAATATGGGAGTTCATAACCCATATCATTAGACTTGTGTGCGGACGATGAGGAACCATCTCAGATGATCATCCGGCCTGGATGGGATGCCCCTCACGTACGATGCTCTCCGAGAATGTTCTGTGCTTGGCCTTGTATGCTTAGAAAAGTGGGTACGGTTCTTGGCTCTCCATATGACTATGTCGTAGCAGGACTTGCATATGCTAACCCCGGGTCCCGACACTGGACCCACTCGGTGGTGTTGCATCAATAGCTTGCAAGCAAGTGACTAGGTCACAAGAGATGTAATATTCACAGACGAGTAAACATGTTATGCCGGAGACGAGGAAGAACTAGGTATTGGATACCGACGATCATACCTCAGACAAACATAGTACCGAAGAACAAAGGGATCAAGTAATATTTGTAACGGTTCAACAGCGATGAAGTTTATTCGATGGAAGCGTAGGGGCACATCAAGGATTGTAACCAGATCCCACATGATGGTCATTGGTCAGAGAGTGTCTCGATCATGTCTACTATTTCCCGGACCGTAGGGTGTCACACTTAAGGGCAATCGATGTGTCACAACCCTAGTTTTGGTATGTGATTTTATTATTAAAATAATTGCATCATGTTTAAATTCCTTGGTTTAATAATTGGGGATTTGGAAAAGCCGCAAAAAGAATTTTAAATAAAAGGCCAGATAAAAAGTTTTTCCAAAATTCCTCCAAACAATTTTGAAAAGTCCTATAAATGAGTATGATCATTTTAAAAATGATTTGGAGTCAAACCCATTCTCATGGATTTTTCAAATATTCAAACAGAGGCTTGGAAATTAAATTTAAATGCTATTTGAATTGGATTCAAATAATTTGAATTCCAAAAATCTCCAAAACTTGGGAGTGACTAGTAATATGTCACATATGTCCAAGATAAATATTTGGGGGTTTTTAGAAATGCTTTGATATTTTTTTCAGAGCAAAACAAATAAAACAGAAAGCATAAAAAGAAAAACGGTAAAAAGGTCGAAGCCACTTACCTGGCCCACCTGGCCCAGTAGAGGAGGCCCAGCCCAAAAGGGCAGGGTCGTCTTCCTTCCAGGCCAGGCAGGCAGGCAGCTCGCCGCCGGCCACGGCATGGCTGCCAGGCAGTTACCTGCCTGTCCCTGCCCCCTTTAGCGGCTCCGTGGACGCGCCTGGAAGTCTCCCCTTCCACCTCCCCCTTCCTCTAGTTCTTCTCCCCTCTCTCCCGTGCATTCCCGCAAGAACCGAGAGCCCGACGTGCGCCACCGTGGCCAGAGGCCACCCCTCGCCCCTCCAGCTTGTCCATCCGCCTCGCAGTGGTCTTCTTCGTCGCCGGGATCCTTCAATTCAAGCCTAGGAACCCCGTGTACGACGCCCGCGTCGTCTACTTCTACCACGGCCGCCGGGACTTCGCCGCCGAATTCGTCTTCGTCGTTGATCCTCCGCCTCCTCCGGCCTCTCCAACGCATTCAGGGTGAGCTCCCCGTGTTTTCCCCCCTAACCCCGCTCGCTCTAGCCCTCGGCGTCGCCAGCCACGTCGAGCCCGAGCTCGGCCGCCGCGTCCCCTTGCTCGCCGGCGTGCTCTCGGCGTCCCCCTGGCCTCCCCTTGGCATCCACGAGAAGCGCGCGTTCGAGAGGAGCCGAACGGCACCTTCCCCGTGGCCTCCCGTGGCCGGACGGCCCCTCTCCAGTGGGCGCCGCTGCGTCCAGTGCCGCCGGCGGCTAAACGCCGGTCGGCTGGGTCATTAGGAGCTAACCCCCCCCCTCCTAATCCCTCTCTCTCTCACTGACTGGTGGGACCCAGCCCCCCTTAATCCCCTGTCTTTTTTAATTAAAACAGAGTTAACACCAGAGACAATGACAGGTGGGGCCGCCCTGTCAGTTGACTGGTCAAACCCCTGACGCCAGCATGATGCAGTGCTGACGCAGTAAATCCTAAATCAATTTATTTAATACAGAAATTCCAGAAAATAAGCAAAACTTTGAAATTGAATAACTTTTAAACTATAACTCCAAATTCAAAGTGTAATATATGAAAAATGATCAGGAGAAAATCCTCTATCCAAATTTCCAACTTTCAGCTATGTTGGAGTTGATCTTAAAAAGGGATCAGTAGCTTTTGCTATTTGATTTAATTGGAATTCTTTCAAATTCAATTCAAAAACTATTCCAACTTTAACCTTTGAAATGCACCACACATCACTTGTACTTCAGAAGCATTTCACACATATGATCACTTGGATTACAAAGTACCAACATTAGCAAATGCAAGTTGAACTAAATTGAATAACATTTGAAGTTTGAATTTGAATTTACTTTTCAAATCAACTTCAATTAACATGTGGCAATTCAAACATAGGTCACATCAGCACATTGCCATGCTATGTTTTGCATATTGAATGTGCATTGTATTATTTTAATTGTGCTTTACTTCCAGTGCTTCGGTGATTGCATCTTCTCGGTAGAGTTGATCTCGGAGGCGAGTTCAACCTCACGTAAGAAGAGTGTTACATCGTGATCGTCAGCAAGGCAAGCAGCCCCCTCTTTGATCATGTCTATAAAATCCCAGTTCCCTCTCATTCTCGCAAATGCATGTTTAGGATGTCACCATGATACGTTCTACCGCTAGTTGAACCCATTCCTTTGCATGACCTATCAATTTGTCACAGTAGTAAGCAAACCACAATCCTAGCAGATGTAGGAGTTGGTTGTTATCATGTGGCCCCTGCAACTGTTACAGCTTATTGCATGCTTAGAGTTGTTACCTGAGGCTACTTTGATGTGAGTCGGGATGGTAATGATCATGTGAATGATGGTGGTAACGTGTTGGTGAATCTACCCTAAACAAAGGTGAACGATGAGAGGCTGTGTAGGAGTACACAGTGGGTTGTCTCGTTGAACACTGCCTTAGGCCCGAGTTCTTGTGTTGTTATCCAAGACTAAGAGTACGACCACACATTGGGCTCACTAACCCCTCTCGTCCTAGTACCTCACCCTGGACCAGTCCAGGAGTCGCAAGTAGTTCGCCCTTTAACGATCTCAAGCAGGTGGAACCAAGGTAAGTGGTTGGCGTAGGTTGTGGGCACGTTGAATCAAGTGATCATGATCGAGTTGAGCTTGATGGCGGTCACACAACGTTTGAGTCCGCATCGGAACAATCCGCCGGATTCCGATTGTGGTCCCAACTCAAATAGGCGACTCCCTAGGACTAGAGATGGTGCCGTGAGTGAAGTGTTTTGGCAGCATCCTCGCCGGTACTCACTTGAAGGGTCCATCCCCAGGCGGTAACTGATGAGGCGTGTGTGTAGCAGTACACCCCTGCAGGGTTAATGAACTATTCGAATAGCCATGTCCGCGGTTATGGACTACTTGGAGACCTTTACTTGATCATAGATAACTTGAAATGGATACTTCTAAAACACACCAAGATAAGTGTGAGTTCTATGGCATGCTTCCTCGTGGGGAAGTCGAGGAAGGCACCATAGTGGAGTATTGGTTGGAGACTGTTACTTGGACTCGTGTACGTTCTTACCTCTCTCTGGTACTCGTAGTTCAGGATTAGCCAAGTCAAAGCTGGCACTTCTGCAAGTGAAACCCCACCTCCCTTTGCCTTGATACATGTGCATGAGTAGTATAGTTCCTATGTAAGTCTTGCTGAGTACGACTTTGTACTCACGTTTGCTTATTCTATGTCTTTGAGACGAGACCACTGGCCCTGATGGTGGCCTCTACCTCGAGCTCGACGTGGACCAATGTCGTATAGTTCCAGGCAGCAGCCTGTGCCCTTTGGAGGGTCGTTGTATTTTCTTTCAGGCTTCTTAAGCCATTTGTTAAACTTGTCTTTACTAAGACATAATTTGCTTCCGTTGATGTTTGATGTAATGTTGGATCACAGTCATGTGATCTCTGATTGTAATACAACTACTATGTCTGCTCTGTTTAGCAGAAGTTATAAAGACTGAGTTTGTAGAGTTCATGTTGTGATTACCTGCTGTTTACAGTAGACATGTATGATGCGTGTATGATTATAACATGCATGTCTTAGTGTGGGGTTCGATAGCTTAGTTGTGTTCTTGCCGGCGGTCTTTTATACACCAAGTGGCCCTTAGATGAGCGCAGCTTGGGGCATCGCGATGCGATTGCTCGTGACTCTGTCACGTGCCACACTTTGTTGTATGATCGAGCCCGCCCGAGATCCCGACTAAGTGATCGGGCTGGAGTAAGTCTATGTAAGGGTTATGATTCAATCGATAACATGGTTGAGGCGACTTGTCTATGAGTATGGGATTCACCACCCATAAGCATTTAGACTTGTGAGCGGACGATGAGGACCCATCTCAGTTGATCATCCGGCCTGGATGAGATGCCCCTCACGTTCGATGCTTACCGAGAGTGATCTGTGCTTGGCCTTGTCTGCTTAGACAAGTGGGTATGGCTCTCGGCTCTCCATGTGATTGCATTGTGACCAGAATTACATACGCTAACTCCGGGTCCCGATAGACTTGGTATCAGAGCAGGACTGCCTGTAGGATTATCAAACCATTGGTCGTTGTCGAGTCTAGCATTCTATAGTTATATAGTTACTTTGGGTATAAGGGAACAACGTAAGACTTCTTTTTTCTCCTTATCCTCATCGATCTGAGTTCTGAGTCAACCTCATCTTATTCTACGGGAAGATAGGACTAGGCTCATCTATGTCTTTACTAGGACATCTCGTTGATTGCTTCTTTGTAGCTGTAGGAGTGTTGTGGTCTTTCTGAGCCATCATTCCATAGTGTTTCTGTGGAAGTGATGTCCGTTATCCTGTAGGTTGTCTCAATTTCCATCCCGGTGCAGCCGTTATGCTGTCCGTTTGTGGCTTTGATTCTATTGCATTATAGTCTTCTATCTTAGCATAGAATTGTGTCATAAATCCTATTCTGATTGTTGATTCTTATCACACAGAATGTCAGGTGCAAATCAAGGTGTTGACCCAGTTCTGGTTACATAGACGGTGAAGAACCTCCACCACCACCCTCAATGGCAGAAATCATGATGGAGGCTGAACAGAATCGTCGTGATCAGACACGTCTTCTCGAGCGTATTGAGCAGAACACTTCTCGTCAGCATCTTAGTGTTGTCACCATCCAGGACTTCATTCTCCTCAACCCGCCAGTATTCCGATGTCCTTCCGAGCCCCTTGATGCCGATGATTGGATTCGTTCCCTCGAGCGTAAGCTTGAGACATCCCATGTTGCTCCAGGTGATCGTGTGCTATTTGCGGCATATTTTCTGGAAGGTGCTGCTCTTCAGTGGTGGGAGAATTTTGTAGCAATGCAACCAGTTGGTCACGTGGTGACTTGGCAAGAGTTCTGTGATGACTTCCGAGGTTACCATATTCCGGATCAGCTGATGGAGCGCAAGAAAGAAGAGTTTTGCAATCTGACCCAAGGAAAGATGTTTGTTCATGAGTATAGGACTGAGTTCACTCGTCTAGCACGTTATGCCCAAGAAGAAGTATCCACCGATGCCAAGAAACAAGCAAGGTTCCGCAAGGGACTTAGCCCCGTCCTTCGTCATGACCTGAACCTTCACGAGTTCGTCAACTTCAGGGACTTGGTCGACAAATCCTTCAAGGCCGAGTATGGAAATGAGTTGTATGAAGAGTCTCGCAAGCGTGATCGTGAGTTTGCCCAATCTTCTGGCCCAGTTTCTCGAAAACGATGTGTATGGATTCCCTTCAGTGACGTCAGTCATGCTGTAAGTGCTTCTAGACCACCAACAACCATATATCGTCCACCTCAACCCAATCTTCCTCCTTGGAATTTTGTTGGACAATCAAGTGCTCAAGTTCCTTTCATTCCACGTGGTGTTTGTTTCCAATGTGGACAATCATGCCACAATGTTCGAGAGTGTCCCCAAAATCATGTAGCCACCACACCTAAACCAAAGCAAACCTTTCGTCATGGTAAGCGACCACCCAAGACTTCCAAGGTCAAGCCTCCTGTTTATGAACATGGTTATGTGAATCATGTATCCATTCTAGATTCCCACAAGTCAACCGATGTTGTACTTGGAACCCTTCCTGTCAATTCCACCCCAGCTTCGGTTCTTTTTGACCCAGGAGCATCTCACTCATTCATATCCCAGGACTTTGCACTGTCACATGACATCTCTTTTTCGATGTTATCCACCCCCTTAGTTGTGCAAGCCCCCGGATCCAGATGGCACACCACCATGGCGAGTCATGAGAATGAAATTGCAATTGAGGGTTTAGTATTCCTTGCCTCACTTATAGCCCTCAAGTCTTCAGACATTGATGTCATCCTAGGAATGGATTGGTTATCAAGACAGAATGTTGTCCTTGATTGTAAAGCCAAGTCAGTGAAACTAACCCATCCATCAGGCCAGACAATCAAGTACACCTCACCAAGCTCTAAAAACCAGGTGCATTCTTTAAATGTGCTTCCTCTTCCAGACCTTGAAGATATTCCGGTGGTTCGTGACTTCCCGGATGTCTTTCCAGAAGAGCTGCCAGGCATACCACCTGACAGATCTGTAGAGTTTGTTGTAGATCTTATCCCAGGAACCGCCCCAATATCCAGACGCCCATATAGAATGGCCCCACGTGAGTTAGCTAAGCTCAAAATCCAACTTGACGCTTCGTTGGAAAAAGGCTTCATCCGCCCTAGCTCATCGCCATGGGGTTGCTCCGCTCTGTTCGTAACAAAGAAAGATGGAACAGAAAGGATGTGCGTAGACTATCGCCCGCTAAATCTAGCGACGATAAAGAACAAGTACCCACTGCCCAGGATCAATGATATTTATGATCAACTTGCAGGATCCTCTGTCTTCTCCAAGATGGATTTGAGATTAGGCTATCATCAAATCAAAATCAGAAACGAGGACATTCCCAAAACGGCTTTTACTACTCGTTATGGTCTTTATGAGTACACCGTTATGTCCTTCGGTTTAACCAATGCCCCCGCCACATTCTCGCGCTTGATGAATTCGATCTTCATGGAGTACCTAGATAAATTTGTTGTAGTTTATCTTGATGACATTCTCATCTACTCGAAGCACGAAGAAGAGCACGCAGAACATCTTAGGCTGGTATTGATGAAACTTAGAGAGCATCACCTTTATGCTAAATTCTCCAAGTGTGAATTCTGGCTACCAGAAGTGACCTACTTAGGCCACGTGATTTCTGCAAAAGGCATTGCTGTCAATCCCGAGAGAGTTCAGGCCGTCCTTGACTGGACTCCACCTGAATCGGTTAAGCAAGTTAGGAGTTTTCTTGGCTTAGCAAGCTATTGTCGCCGCTTCGTGGAGAACTTTTCTAAAGTTGCAAAGCCTCTGACTGAACTCCTCAAGAAAGAGAAGAAATTCGAATGGACTCCCAAGTGCGAGGAAAGCTTTCAAGAGCTAAAAAGAAGATTGACTTCTGCACCCGTACTTGCGCCTCCAGACACCAAAAAGGATTTCGAGATCTATTGTGATGCCTCACGGCAAGGGTTAGGATGCATACTTCTGCAAGATCGACATGTGGTAGCTTATGCTTCACGCCAGTTGCGGCCACATGAAGAGAACTATCCTACCCATGATCTTGAACTCGCTGCCGTAGTTCATGCCCTAACAACTTGGCGACATTACCTCCTTGGTAATCGTTGTGAGATCTATTCCGACCACCAAAGCCTCAAATACATTTTCACCCAGCCAGATCTTAATCTCAGGCAAAGACGCTGGATTGAGTTGATAAAATATTATGACTTAGGAATTTCTTACACCCCAGGCAAAGCCAATGTCATGGCTGATGCACTAAGTCGTAAGTCGTATTGTAACAACCTCATGTTACAACAGTATCAACCACTTCTTCATGAGGAATTTCGAAAGCTTAATCTCGAGATTGTTCCTCGTGGATCTCTTTTCAACTTTGTGGCGAAACCAACCCTTGAGGATCAAATCATAGTTGCCCAAAGGCGTGCACGAGGTGTTCGCCGGATCAAGGAGAACATTGCCAGCGGAGTTGCTAAATGTTTCTCCATAGATAGTAAAGGAACGGTATTCTTTGAAAATCGTTTGGTAGTACCTAAGAATAGGGAACTAAGGCAACTCATCCTCAAAGAAGCCCATGACACACCCCTCTCGATTCATCCCGGTAGCACAAAAATGTACCGAGATCTACGCCAGAGATTTTGGTGGACTAGGATGAAGAGAGAAATTCCTCAGTTCATTGCTGAATGTGATGTTTGTCGTCGCATTAAGGCAGAACATCAAAGACCTGCTGGTACTCTTAGACCTTTGCCTATCCCCGAGTGGAAATGGGATAAAGTCAGTATGGACTTCATCACCGGCTTTCCAAAAACCCAGAAAGGAAATGATGCCATCTTCGTTGTCATAGATAGACTTTCCAAAGTTGCTCACTTCCTTCCAGTTCGAGAGTCTATAACTGCTAGCCAGTTAGCGGACTTGTATGTCTCCCGAATCGTGTCACTTCACGGTGTTCCTTTGGAAATCAATTCAGACCGTGGTAGTCTTTTCACTTCTCGATTTTGGGAAAGTTTCCAGAATGCTATGGGAACCCACCTCTCCTTTAGCACCGCTTATCACCTGCAGTCCAGTGGTCAAGTAGAAAGGGTCAATCAAATTCTCGAAGACATGCTCAGAGCTTGTGTTATCTCTTTCGGAAAGAAATGGGAGAATTCTCTTCCTTTTGCCGAATTTGCGTATAACAATAGTTTCCAATCTAGTTTGGGCATGGCTCCTTTTGAATTTCTCTATGGACGGAAATGTCGAACACCCCTAAACTGGTCAGAAACCGGTGAAAGACAATTCTTTGGACCGGATTTGATTCAGGATGCAGAAGAGCAGGTTCGCATTGTTCGTGAGAAATTGAAAACAGCCCAGTCTCGTCAGAAAAGCTATTATGATCGTCATCATAGGGAAGAAAGCTATCATCTGGATGAGAAGGCTTACCTTTGGGTTACTCCTCTGAAGGGTACCCATCGCTTCGGTATCAAAGGCAAGTTGGCCCCACGTTATATCGGTCCCTTTCGCATTCTCGCTAAACGTGGAGAAGTTTCCTACCAATTGGAACTACCCCCTCACCTCTCCCAGGTTCATGATGTCTTCCACGTCTCTCAACTCAGGCGTTGCTTCAAGGACCCCATCCGCGAAGTAGACCACGAAACGCTTGATCTCCAAGATAACCTTTCATATCGAGAGTACCCTGTTCGTATTCTTGATGAAGCCGAGCGTAGCACCAGACGTCAGAAGATCAGATTCTTCAAAGTGCAGTGGTCGCATCATTCAGAGAAAGAAGCTACCTGGGAACGAGAGGATCGTCTACGAGCTGAGTACCCCACCTTCCTCCCGACAACTTCTGAATCTCGGGACGAGATTCTTTTGAGTGGGGGCGAGTTGTCACAACCCTAGTTTTGGTATGTGCTTTTATTACTAAAATAATTGCATCATGTTTAAATTCCTTGGTTTAATAATTGGGGATTTGGAAAAGCCTCAAAAAGAATTTTAAATAAAAGGCCAGATAAAAAGTTTTTCCAAAATTCCTCCAAACAATTTTGAAAAGTCCTATAAATGAGTATGATCATTTTAAAAATGATTGGGAGTCAAACCCATGCTCATGGATTTTTCAAATATTCAAACAGAGGCTTGGAAATTAAATTTAAATGCTATTTGAATTGGATTCAAATAATTTGAATTCCAAAAATCTCCAAAACTTGGGAGTGACTAGTACTATGTCACATATGTCCAAGATAAATATTTGGGGGTTTTTAGAAATGCTTTGATATTTTTTTTCAAAGCAAAACAAATAAAACAGAAAGCATAAAAAGAAAAACAGTAAAAAGGCCGAAGCCACTTACCTGGCCCACCTGGCCCAGCAGAGGAGGCCCAGCCCAAAAGGGCAGGGTCGTCTTCCTCCCACGCCAGGCAGGCAGGCAGCTCGCCGCCGGCCACGGCATGGCTGCCAGGCAGCTACCTGCCTGTCCCTGCCCCCTTTAGCGGCTCCGTGGACGCGCCTGGAAGTCTCCCCTTCCACCTCCCCCTTCCTCTGGTTCTTCTCCCCTCTCTTCTGTGCGTTCCAGCAAGAACCGAGAGCCCGACGTCGCCACCGACGTGCGCCACCGTGGCCAGAGGCCACCCCTCGCAACTCCAGCTTGTCCATCCACCTCGCAGTGGTCTTCTTCGTCGTTGGGATCCTTCAATTCAAGCCTAGGAACCCCGTGTACGACGCCCGTGTCGTCTACTTCTACCACGGCCGTCGGGACTTCGCCGCCGAATTCGTCTTCGTCGTTGATCCTCCGCCTCCTCCGGCCTCTCCAACGCATTCAGGGTGAGCTCCCCGTGCTTTCCCCCCTAACCCCGCTCGCTCTAGCCCTCGGCGTCGCCAGACACGTCAAGCCCGAGCTCGGTAGCCGCGTCCCCTTGCTCGCCGGCGTGCTCTCGGCGTCCCCCTGGCCTCCCGTTGGCATCCACGAAAAGCGCGCGTTCGAGAGGAGCCGAACGGCACCTTCCCCGTGGCCTCCCGTGACCGGACGGCCCCTCTCCAGTGGGCGCCGCCGTGTCCAGTGCCGCCGGCGGCTAAACGCCGGTCGGCTGGGTCATTAGGAGCTAAACCCCCCCCTCCTAATCCCTCTCTCTCTCTCTCTCACTGACTGGTGGGACCCAGACCCCCTTAATCCCCTGTCTTTTTTAATTAAAACAGAGTTAACACCAGAGACAATGACAGGTGGGGCCGCCCTGTCAGTTGACTGGTCAAACCCCTGACGCCAGCATGATGCAGTGCTGACGCAGTAAATCCTAAATCAATTTATTTAATACAGAAATTCCAGAAAATAAGCAAAACTTTGAAATTGAATAACTTTTAAACTATAACTCCAAATTCAAAGTGTAATATATGAAAAATGATCAGGAGAAAATCCTCTATCCAAATTTCCAACTTTCAGCTATGTTGGAGTTGATCTTAAAAAGGGATCAGTAGCTTTTTCTATTTGATTTAATTGGAATTCTTTCAAATTCAATTCAAAAACTATTCCAACTTTAACCTTTGAAATGCACCACACATCACTTGTACTTCAGAAGCATTTCACACATATGATCACTTGGATTACAGAGTACCAACATTAGCAAATGCAAGTTGAACTAAATTGAATAACATTTGAAGTTTGAATTTGAATTTACTTTTCAAATCAACTTCAATTAACATGTGGCAATTCAAACATAGGTCACATCAGCACATTGCCATGCTATGTTTTGCATATTGAATGTGCATTGTATTATTTTAATTGTGCTTTACTTCCAGTGCTTCAGTGATTGCATCTTCTCGGTAGAGTTGATCTCGGAGGCGAGTTCAACCTCACGTAAGAAGAGTGTTACATCGTGATCGTCAGCAAGGCAAGCAGCCCCCTCTTTGATCATGTCTATAAAATCCCAGTTCCCTCTCATTCTCGCAAATGCATGTTTAGGATGTCACCATGATACGTTCTACCGCTAGTTGAACCCATTCCTTTGCATGACCTATCAATTTGTCACAGTAGTAAGCAAACCACAATCCTAGCAGATGTAGGAGTTGGTTGTTATCATGTGGCCCCTGCAACTGTTACAGCTTATTGCATGCTTAGAGTTGTTACCTGAGGCTACTTTGATGTGAGTCGGGATGGTAATGATCATGTGAATGATGGTGGTAACGTGTTGGTGAATCTACCCTAAACAAAGGTGAACGATGAGAGGCTGTGTAGAAGTACACAGTGGGTTGTCTCGTTGAACACTGCCTTAGGCCCGAGTTCTTGTGTTGTTATCCAAGACTAAGAGTACGACCACACATTGGGCTCACTAACCCCTCTCGGCCTAGTACCTCACCCCGGACCAGTCCAGGAGTCGCAAGTAGTTCCCCCTTTAACGATCTCAAGCAAATGGAACCAAGGTAAGTGGTTGGCGTAGGTTGTGGGCACGTTGAATCAAGTGATCATGATCGAGTTGAGCTTGATGGAGGTCACACAACGTTTGAGTCCGCATCGGAACAATCGGCCGGATTCCGATTGTGGTCCCAACTCAAATAGGCGACTCCCTAGGACTAGAGATGGTGCCGTGAGTGAAGTGTCGTGGAAGCATCCTCGCCGGTACTCACTTGAAGGGTCCATCCCCAGGCGGTAACTGATGAGGCGTGTGTGTAGCAGTACACCCCTGCAGGGTTAATGAACTATTCGAATAGCCATGTCCGCGGTTATGGACTACTTGGAGACCTTTACTTGATCATAGATAACTTGAACTGGATACTTCTAAAACACACCAAGATAAGTGTGAGTTCTATGGCATGCTTCCTCGTGGGGAAGTCGAGGAAGGCACCATAGTGGAGTATTGGTTGGAGACTGTTACTTGGACTCGTGTACGTTCTTACCTCTCTCTGGTACTCGTAGTTCAGGATTATCCAAGTCAAAGCTGGCACTTCTGCAAGTGAAACCCCACCTCCCTTTGCCTTGATACATGTGCATGAGTAGTATAGTTCCTATGTAAGTCTTGCTGAGTATGACTTTGTACTCACGTTTGCTTATTCTATGTCTTAGAGACGAGACCACTGACCCTGATGGTGGCCTCTACCTCGAGCTTGACGTGGACCAATGTCGTATAGTTCCAGGCAGCAGCCTGTGCCCTCTGGAGGGTCGTTGTATTTTCTTTCAGGCCTCTTAAGCCATTTGTTAAACTTGTCTTTACTAAGACATAATTTGCTTCCGTTGATGTTTGATGTAATGTTGGATCACAGTCATGTGATCTCTGATTGTAATACAACTACTATGTCTGCTCTGTTTAGCAGAAGTTATAAAGACTGAGTTTGTAGAGTTCATGTTGTGATTACCTGCTGTTTACACTAGACATGTATGATGCGTGTATGATTATAACATGCATGTCTTAGTGTGGGGTTCGATAGCTTAGTTGTGTTCTTGTCGGAGGTATTTTATACACCAAGTGGCCCTTAGATGTGCGCAGCTTGGGGCATCGCGATGCGATTGCTCGTGACTCTGTCACGTGCCACACTTTGTTGTATGATCGAGCCCGCCCGAGATCCCGACTAAGTGATCGGGCTGGAGTAAGTCTATGTAAGGGTTATGATTCAATCGATAACATGGTTGAGGCGACTTGTCTATGAGTATGGGATTCACCACCCATAAGCATTTAGACTTGTGAGCGGACGATGAGGACCCATCTCAGTTAATCATCCGGCCTGGATGGGATGCCCCTCACGTTTGATGCTTACCGAGAGTGATCTGTGCTTGGCCTTGTCTTCTTAGACAAGTGGGTACGGCTCTCGGCTCTCCATGTGATTGCATTGTGACCGGAATTACATACGCTAACTCCGGGTCCCGACACGATGCATTAAGGATTGATTCGGGATCATCGGTGAAAAGAGAGAAAACACCGGAAATGTACCCGGAGGTGCCGGAAGATGTTCCGGATATTTTGAAAGGTTCAAAATAATATATATTAATGTTTAAATATGTTTTATTATTTAATTGACAGAATTAAATATTGAAAAATGATTTAAATAATTAATTAAAAAGGTGAAAAGGTATTTGGGCCTTAAAAGGCCCATGAGGGGAAGGGGGAGCCTCCCCCCTTTGGCTTGGCGCCAAGGGAGGGGGCCATCCCCCCTCCTAGCCGCACCACTCCCCCCCCCTTGGGGGTTTAGTCCCACATGGGGAAGGGGAGGGGGTGGAGCCCCTTCTTTGCCTATATAAGGAGGGGTGGGGGTTCCTTTTTCAACACAACATTGAGTTTCTCTCTCTCTTTCTCCGACCTAGAGCGGACTCCCCTGGTTTGGAGTTTGTACCTGGTTGGGGGTTTCACCATCATCCGGACGCCGTCGCGCTACCGGAATCGGGATCCGGATCAATCTTCTTTCCGTTGCTCTTCTGGTTCGGAGCCCAGAGGGACGTCGGTTGCATCGTACGTGTGTAATCCCGCGAGGCACTACACGTGTGGTGCTACTTCATCGTCGGAGGTTCTTAAACACGACAGGGAGGTCGTAGGTTCAGAGTCTACGCCAACCACGTTCGAGGAACGTTTCCCTCTTTCGGTCTTCAAAGGTATGAACACCGATTCCTTCCGTTACATGCATCAGCATAGCATAGATCTTGGGTTCGGGACTCGTAGGTAGGAAAAATTTTGTTTTCTGCGCCGATCCCCAACGGTGGTATCATGAGCAAGGCTATGCGTAGATGTATTGTACGGGTAGAACACATCTAGGATGTCGGCATCAATTCTCCAATTGTTACCCTCCCACGTGTACTCGTTTAGCATTGCGGCAATGTCCTGATGAAGCGGGCCCGACCGACCTTACGCGTTTACGCGAGATTGGTTCCACGCTTGACATATGGCTTGTACCATATAAGTGGCTGGGGGGTTTCTGCCTCTCTAACATTAGCGACGCGAAGACGTTTGCAACGTAGGGCCCTGACAGGGGTGTAATAGAGACGATCGCAGGATCGGTGTTGTGGCTTGTTTTCGCAGGATAGAAAGCGGTTCTCTCTCGAAACCCCTTCGCAGCCACGTAAAACTTGCAAAAGATAAAGTAGAAGGCGTTTTAACTTTAATTTGCATGTAAGGGGGGATCATACCTTGTATGATTTACAGTTTTACTTCCTGTCTTGCTAATATGCTAGATATGCGACGGTAGCATGATAGGATAATCTCTCTCAATACCATGATTGTATTCTCCCTTAGTGGGCACCGCCTGGAAGGATATCTTTATGATAGGCAGGCCGTGACGATCGGGTGTCATACATACATTAGCGATCGCATGAGGTTGGGTTTGGCAAGCCTAGCATATGCAGATATGGCCTTGCTGAACAGGCATACACTAAGGTTCGACTGGCAGGCTTGACATATGTAGATATGAGCTTGGGATACGGATGACCGAAAGGTTAAGCATGAGTCATATAACGGATATGGTTGGCATGATGGACTACCTAGGGAGATGTGTCGTCGGCCGTATGATATTCGAGGACGATCATTCAAACTAGGATTATGTTAATCACTTAGTAAATTTGGAGAGATGTTTAACTAAGTGGGATTTTTAGAATTAATTAAAATTGAACTCCAATTATGAACAAAGTCTAAATATGTGTTTTGCAAATAACCATTGTAGATGGCTGCACCTCGCCCCTCATTCAACTTAGGGTCATTCCTAGACAAAGACAAACTGAAAACCGATGGGTCAAACTTCACCAATTGGTTCCGCACTCTGAGGATTCTCCTCGTTCCCCTCAAGATGGCATACGTACTAGAGGCCGCGTTAGGTGACGAACCACCAGCAGACGCTAGTCAGGATGAGAAGAATGTCTACCTCTCCAAGATGGATGATTACAATCTTGTCCAGAGTGGAATGCTTTACTCCATGGAGGCTGAGCTGCAGAAACGCTTTGAGAGGATGGGTGCATATGATATAATCACCGACCTCAAGGCCGTCTTTGCACCCCAATCCAGGGCTGAACGTTATGAGCCTTTTGAAGCTTTCTTCTCAGCAAAGATGGATGAGCATAGCAGTGTTAGTGAGCACGTGGTCAAGATGTCTGGCTACGTTCAATGCCTGAATGCTCTGGAATGTCAGATTCCAGATGAACTTGTTGTTGATAGGGTGCTGCAGTCGCTACCCCCTAGCTACAAAGGCTTTGTGTTGAACTACAACATGCAGGGGATGACTAAGACCCCTTCTGAGTTGTTCGCCATGCTGAAAACAGATGAGGTTGAGATCAAGAAGGTGTTGGGTCTCGCAGCAGAAAACAATCATTTTTCTAACAAGCGTCGCCCTTAACCCAAGATCTATCTAGTTGTAATGTCGTAACGGAAAGACTTGCGGAAACATACCCTGGGGTGTAGTCCGTTGCACGGGAAACGTTCCCGCAAACGTGGTTGATGAAGCCGTAAACCTTTCACAGCCCCCTGGCTGTGTTAGCACCCTGATGGGGTGATAGTGCCGCACGTGCATCACCTCATAGTACTCGCACACGTATGGACTCGATGACGACCTCCGTTCTCCGATCCAGCGAAGGTGGCGGAAGTAGACCTCCCAGAACCGGAGTTTCAGCAGCACGACGGCGTTCGCGTAGTAGAGAAGCCTCAATACCAGCACAGGTTCCAGACAAGGGGACCCCGGCTTGAGAGAGACGAGAGAGGGGAGAAGACCGGTGAAAACCGATCTCAATTCGGATTAATATTGAATTCTCTGCGAATTTTTCTGTGTTTTAAGAAGTGCACCCCTGCCCATCTTTATATAGGTAGACGGAAGGAGTCAACCCCCCTTCCCTTGGCAATGTGGGACTAATCCCTTGTCAAGGGGGGAGGGTGCGGCTAGGAGGGGGGGTGGGGCGCCACCCACATGGGCCCCAAGGCCCATGGCGCCCCCCCCCCCTTTATTTGTTTTCCTTTTCCCTTTTTTTTCCTCCTTCCCCTAATGGGCTTCTTTCACAAATAAGGCCCATTGCACTTTTTAATCTGAAATAAATTATTATTAATTATTAATTCACTTAATTGACAAATAATACATATTATTTCATCTCCCGATGATCCGGAACTCCTTCCATCTCACTCCGAACGTCCTTCGGACCAACACGGAACTTTTCCGGTACGTCTTTCTCTCTTCTCCGTTAACTCCGATAGTTCCGAAAAGGTCTCCGATATTCATCGAGCCCTTAAGTGTGTTACCTTATGGTCCGAGAACACTCCAGTCATGACCGAGACAAGGCTACGGCCAATGATCAATAGCGGGACCTGGATGCCCATAATGACCCCTGTGCATTCCGGAAGTAACCGATTGAACCGTACACGTTGTATACCATTCCCTTTGTCATGTGATACTAGATTAGTCCAAGATTCGATCAACTGCATCCAATGCATTAGTTCTATCTTGTTACCGACAAATCTTATTCACTCGTTCCGTGATATTCATCCTTGTGACCTAGTCACACGCTGCGCAGCTTTATGGATGCAATCTCACCGAGTTGGCCATGAAGTATCTTTCCATTATATGGATTGACAAATCCCGCTCTTGAATCAACACTCCTCAACATATCCCATCGGATAGCCCAAGATACACCTTTATGGTCACCATTTTTCAGTGTGACGGTTAATGCACTCAAAGCATCCTCAGAAGATAGCAATTATGTGTGATCTCACGGTTAAAGGAACAAGCTACTATGTTCTGTAATTACAACACTGAAATTTTACGATTTGATCATGTTGCAATGCTTGCATTGGGTAATGTTCATCACGTCATTCATTCAATGAGGTGACCTTCCCGTCAATTGACTTGATTGTCCATGATCGTGAAACCACAATCATCAGTTGACGATAAACCAGTCATCATGAGAGGCTGACTAGGAACTCTGGTTGTTTCTATACCACACCTGTATCATTGTTTCACTGATACAGTTCCAGCACAGTATGAAACTGGTCATGAATTTATTTAGATATATTGGAATAATCATATATTATTTGCCTCTAGAGCATATATCCAACAGTCTCCCACTTGCACTAGATAGCAAATAATCTAGCTGCATATTTTCTCGATCATAATCATCTTATCATATAAGTGTTTATTGATCATGCTTGCTCATGGAAGAGGTTTCGTCAACGATCTGTACCCGTTCAGATTCGTATGTTCCTTTGCAACAGGTATTGGTCAACTTGCTTGATATACCCTTCATTATATAATAATGCTTGCATTATAAGTTTGGCGGGAGAGTGAGACTTCTTATTTTACAGTATTCTCTAATGACAAAATGGTTTTAGTCCCTAGGACTCCCATAGTCATGTATACTGAAAAATACACTCAGCCAGAAGTCTAAACTTCTTACGCTAAACTTTATTCAACCTTCTATTTCCTTAAGTAGATATTTATATTTTGTAGAGTTTTGGTTCGTGAAATTATAGCTCACATTTCCTTTCTATTCCTTTTGGTGATATCTCTAATTCATATAGACCCATAATAAGGCTTGCAATCGTAATCCAGTATTACATTCAAGTATATTATCTTTTCTATCATTTAGAGTATTGTCCTCAGTTTCTCTTCAGATACTGAATGCTTGGACTTTGCTCAGGTTCTGTGTTTTGCCAACCAATCACATCGGAACTTGTTCTTCTTCTAAGAACCTTTGAGTCATTCTGTTATTGGATTCACAACTTCCGTTTTATGGTAGAATCATATGTCAAAGGTCATATAGGATCACATGTCTTGAGACAAAGTGCATCCCTATTCTTCCATTAAAACATTATTTTGTGATATTAAGGTTTTACATCCTTTATATAATTCCTATCCACAAGAACATTTTCTTGTTTAGGATATCATTCCAATCCTTTTGATGTTCATTACACGTGTCCTAATATATCCTTATAGATTTTAGTGTGTGACACATCTGTATTTCGTTCATATAAGATTCTCGTAATCCTTTCATCTTATTAGCCTTAATCTCCATGTATATCAACGTATATATATGAGATTGTTTTCACATATATCATCGTATATATATGAAATTGACATTGTGCTCCCACTCAAATATATCCGACATATATCTGTAAGTAAGCTTTTATTAAGTTTCTATTCTAATTATGTCAGACATAATAATATTGCTCCCAAAGCTCCCACTCAGAAAATGCTCTCTGCATTCCAAGTTTTCAGGAAGTCTCCAAAGCTCCCACTCAGTTTCATGAAATTGCAGTCCATCTCAATATTTTGATTACTTCAAAATCACTTGATCAAATCAAGGTTGAGAGTTTCTGCCTTGAGGTACTATGGTCCATCTTATCGAAACATTCTTTCGTTATGCCATTTGCTACTTCTCTTCAAATTCCAAATTTGAATGTAATGAAATTTCAAGCTATGGTCCCTTCATAGTGTTCGTGAATGAAATCCCCATATTGATTAGCATTACTACGCTTCCGTAGTCAATCATTATTGAATTTAGCCATAACATCTTTTATGTGCCAAATCATGCCTTTATGTGTTGCATCATTCTTAATAACTTCCTGGTTATTCGGAATGTGAAATAACTACTTTATTTCATAGGATGTGAGCCATCCCATATGCAACTCAATATGATTTCATTTCTCCTCATTTCCTAGGTAACCATCAATCCTTCGTAATTTATGAGCAGTGTCCCTTTTGTTTCACTTAAGAAGACTCGTGATTATTGTTCTGTACAGAACGTATTCATGACAATTTTCGTATTTTTAAACTAAGGCTTTAACTAATATACCATGATCATCATCAATAGCATATTTCCTCTTCTCATGGAGTCATTTCAGCGGAACATTTTCCGTTGCGTTACTCTGTTATCTGGAGGCAGGGTCAATCACCCTGGTCAAAGAATTCACTTTTCTCCCATTGGTTTATTCCTTGAGAACCATCTTCTCATTCACCAATTCAGGCAATACAAGTTTTGCTATTAGGGAAGGTGTGTTTTAGAATTTCTCACAACTCTAATACAAAGAAAGTTATATCATATAAAACTTCTAGAAACTTTCTAACACCATCATCATATGGAGTCATCAGCTTCATTAAATTCAGAATGGTTTCCTTTTTCATGAAGTGGGTGTTTTAACTTAATAAACTATAACAACTTTGTTCATTCAAAATAGCATTGGCGTAAGGGGAATGTATTTAGACCATACGGCATTTTAGTATGACTACGAATGGTTCAGGTGCTTGAGCACTTTAAACTTCCATCGTAATTTGTGGCATTATTTCCACAAGTCTCCCATTTATGTCAACTATAATACTCATCACTTTGATCACATCATGGTGATTCGTTTTCTTATATTTTACTTCACTGTGATTCTGTAATCTCAGATTTATGATCTCAATTGAATCCTAGTTCAATTAATCATGTGAAGCATCTTTAATGATTATTCATGCGCTTGGTTAATACATCATTTATGTACAATGTTTGGCGCAAGTTCTACTTTGCTAGAAATCCGTCATTAGTCATCTTGGTTGATAATAAATTCATGAGTTAATAGATCGAGTATCTAATGAGTTCATCATTTATGAATTCATGTCATGCATTTAGTATAGTTACGACTTTTGACCTTATTGTTATTCATAATAACTTAATCATTAAACATTGAATATCACTTGACAATTATGGTGTTTTATAAATGCTTCTATCATATTATAAACTCAATTGCAATCATAGTATAAGCACACTTTATTCATCAAACTGGAACAACTGACTTGTCTCAAAACATGAATAACTTTGTCTCGCGAGATGCAAGACATACCACTAAGTGTTCATATTCGATTGATTACAAAAGATTTATCTAATACTCTTAAGTATAATTCTATGATAGATGTCTTGGTGAAATCTTGGTGGCCATCAACTGTCTTGGTTCCCATCAATCCTGGATCGCACCTCTTCCCGTCCATGCAACGGCAGGCCCTGTTTTCATAAAACAGAACAAGTATCAAATACTTATTAAACTGCAAATGTGTATAAGGGAACAAACATTTATAACGAGTATATCAAATATATACCTTCTCCATCAACAATTTCTCCTTCAATGGGTTCAACCTCTAAATCACGGAGGTTGACCATGAACTCAAAGAACTGAAGGCTTTCACCTCTTCCGACATAGTCATGGACAAAGTCTGTGTAACTCGGTGGAAGCGAGTGTAGCGCCGTGTTTATAGCAGACTCCTCTGTGGTCCAATAGTCAAAGTCCTCCACGAGTTTCAGATGTATCCCATGCATCTTGGCTACGTGAGTTTTCAGACAAGTGTTCTCTTCCATCTTTGTAGTAAGAAACTATTTTTCTAACTCAAATCTGGCCACTCTGAACTGATGTATAAACAATGACTTCATCATGTCGATTGTGTCAAACGTGTCCATATCCGCATATTGTTCACGTAAATTTTGCGGAAAGCTAGTTTCTATGACACTTTTAACCATGGCGTAAGTCCTTCTACGATTATGGTAATCAAGCATTACTTTTTCATCCATGTTGTCTACTGGAGGGTCTCCCATACGCTCTTGTATCACGAACAAGAGGTTAGCTCTCTTGAGCACAGTCCTAAGGTATAAGTACCAATCAACGAAATTTGACCCATCATCTTTAAGTCTTTCACCACGTAAGAAAGTAACCAAACCATGATACTGATTCATGTCCATTTTAATTTTCTACAAAATATTTGCAAGGAAAACAATTAATACTAGTTCATAACAATGAGTTCATAATAATCATATTATAGATGAGCTCACACTAAAACAATCATCCCTAAGAAGTTTTAGTGATTACATGATCCAGATTCACTATCCGTCCTGGAATATCACAACGGCTGACGGATTAGTTTCAAAGGTAGACAACTAGTTTGTGCGATCACATCCTATATGTGACTCATGCTCGATCTTTCGATCTCTAGTATTCCGAGGCCATATCTACATATTCTAGGCTCGCCAAATTTACCTTAGTGTTATATGCTGCTTAGCAAGGCCATATCGACATATGCTAGGCTTGCCAGGCCCAACCTCATGCGAACTCTAATGTATGTATGACACCCGATCGTCACGGCCTGCCTATCATAAAGAGAACCTTCCAGGTGGTGCACACTTCGGTAGAATACTTATGTTTGGCATTTTATAAGGGATCATCTTATTTTATGCTACCGTCGTGTATCCTATACTAGCATGTTTTAAGATGTATGATCATGGTGGCACTAAGTCTACAGTGTCTCCATTTAAGTTTGTTTCATCATGATGAACGTTTACTACTTTCTAGTAACACATAGCAAAGCTATCACTACATCAAGATCAAGCAAACAACAATAGCCCCCTCTACAATATAAAGTTAGACGCCTCTATTTTGTATATTTCATGTTTTGCGTAGCTGCTAGGGCTTTTCATAGATCAATCGTTTCGACGAACATTGAACCACAACGCTGATTATAGATTGTCTCTATTACACCCCGTACGGGGCCCTCCGTTGCAAATGCCATATCCGCTAAAGTAAGAGAGAAAGACACCCCCCAGAGGCACTTTATACGGTACAAGCCGTATGTCAAGCGTGGAACCAGTCTCGCGTAAGGTCGGTCGGGGGCCGCTTCATCAAACAATGCCACAGATATAAAAAGTACACGTGAGAGGGTAACAATCGTAGAATCAACGCCCACATCTCCGATGTGTTCTAACCGTACAGCAATACGAAGCATAGATCTATCTCTGATACCACTGTTGGGTCTCGCAGCAGAAAACTTCTAACTAGCGTCGCCCTTAACCCAAGATCTATCTAGCTGTAATGCCGTAACGAAAAGACTTGCGGAAACATACCTCGGGGTGTAGTCCGTTGCGCGGGAGACGTTCCCGCAAACGTGGTTGATGAAGTCGTAAACCTTTCACAACCCCCTGGCTATGTTAGCACCCTGATGGGGTGATAGTGCCGCACGTGCAGCACCTCATAGTACTCGCACACGTACGGACTCGATGACGACCTCCATTCTCCGATCCAGCGAAGGTGGCGGAAGTAGACCTCCCGGAACCGGAGTTTCGGCAGCACGACGGCGTCCGCGTAGCAGAGAAGCCTCAATCCCAGCACAGGTTCCAGACAAGGGGACCCCGGCTTGAGAGAGACGAGAGAGGGGAGAAGACCGGTGAAAACCGATCTCAATTCGGAGTAATATTGAATTCTCTGCGAATTTTTCTGTGTTTTAAGAAGTGCACCCCTGCCCATCTTTATATAGGCAGACGGAAGGAGTCAACCCCCTTCCCTTGGCAATGTGAGACTAATCCCTTTCCAAGGGGGGATGGTGCGGCTAGGAGGAGGGGGGAAGTGGGGCGCCACCCACATGGGCCCCAAGGCCCATGGTGCCCCCCCCCCTTTTCTTTTCCTTTTCCCTTTTATTTTCCTCCTTCCCCTAATGGGCTTCTTTCACAAATAAGGCACATTGCACTTTTTAATCTGAAATAAATTATTATTAATTATTAATTCACTTAATTAATAAATAATACATATTATTTCATCTCCCGATGATCCGGAACTCCTTCCAGCTCACTCCGAACGTCCTTCGGACCAACACGGAACTTTTCCGGTACGTCTTTCTCTCTTCTCCGGTAACTCCGATAGTTCCGAAAAGGTCTCTGATATTCATCGAGCCCTTAAGTGTGTTAACCTACGGTCCGAGAACACTCCAGTCATGACCGAGACAAAGGCTACGGCCAATGATCAATAGCGGTACCTGGATGCCCATAATGACCCCTGTGCATTCCGGAAGTAACTGATTGAACCGTACACGTTGTATACCATTCCCTTTGTCATGTGATACTAGATTAGTCGAAGATTCGATCAACTGCATCCAATGCATTAGTTCTATCTTGTTACCGACAAATTTTATTCACTCGTTCCGTGATATTCATCCTTGTGACCTAGTCACACGCTGCGCAGCTTTATGGATGCAATCTCACCGAGTTGGCCATGAAGTATCTTTTCATTATATGGATTGACAAATCCCGCTCTTGAATCAACACTCCTCAACATATCCCATCGGATAGCCCAAGATACACCTTTATGGTCACCATGTTTCAGTGTGACGGTTAATGCACTCAAAGCATCCTCAGAAGATAGCAATTATGCGTGATCTCACGGTCAAAGGAACAGGCTACTACGTTCTGTAATTACAACACTGAACTTTTACGATTTGATCATGTTGCAATGCTTGCATTGGGTAATGTTCATCACGTCATTCATTCAATGAGGTGACCTTACCGTCAATTGACTTGATTGTCCATGATTGTGAAACAACAATCATCAGTTGACGATAAACCAATCATCATGAGAGGCTGACTAGGAACTCTGGTTGTTTCTATACCACACCTGTATCATTGTTTCACTGACAGTTCCAGCACAGTATGAAACTGGTCATGAACTTATTTAGATATATTGGAATAATCATATATTATTTGCCTCTAGAGCATCTATCCAACAGAAGGAGCATGATGTATTCATGGTCAACAAGACCGTTGAATTCAAGAAGTCTGGCAAGAAGGAGAATGGAAAGAAGGGAAGCCCGAAGAAGGGTGAAAAGCCAGTTGTCACTCCTCGTAAGGCACCCAAACCTGGACCCAAGCCCGGCGCTGAGTGCTTCTACTGCAAGGGTGATGGTCACTGGAAACGCAACTGCCCCAAGTACCTAGAGGATAAGAAGGCCGGCAAGATTTTCAGAAGAGATAAAGGTATATTTGATATACACGTTATTGATCTTTTCTTAACAAGCGCTGGGAACAAATCCTGGATATTTGATACAGGATCTGTTGCTCATATTTCTAACTCCTCTCAGGGGCTACGGAATAGGCGACGCTTGATGAAAGATGAAGTGACGATGCGCGTGGGAAACGGCTGCCGGATTGAAGTGGTGGAGGTCGGCACGAAGCATCTTAGTCTCCCTTCGGGATTAGTTTTGATTTTTAATAAGTGCAACTATGTACCCGCATTGAGTGTGAACATCGTTAGTGGTTCTTGCTTGAAGCGAGACCACTATTCTTTTAAGTAAGATACAATTGGTTGTGCGATTTATAAGGATAATGTGTTTTATGTTCACGCACCAGAGAAAAATGGCTTATTCATTCTTAATCTCGATTGTGATATACTTCATATTGATAAAGTAGAGGCCAAAAGATTAAAACCTAGTGGCGAAGAACACATGACGATGTGGCATTGTCGACTTGGTCATATTGGTGAAAAGCGCATGAAGAAGCTTCATGATGATGGACTTCTGGAGTCATTGGATTTTGGATCCCTTGACACATGTGAACCATGCCTTATGGGCAAGATGACAAGGACTCCATTCAATGGAACAATGGAGCGTGCGGCAGACTTGTTAGAGATCATGCATTCAGATGTATGTGGACCTATGAACGTCCCCACACGCAATGGTCTTCGTTACTTCGTGACCTTCACAGATGACTTAAGAAGATATGGGTATATCTACTTAATGAAACATAAGTCTGAAACCTTTGAAAGGTTCAAGGAATTTCAGAGTGAGGTCGAGAATCAACTCGGGAAGAAAATCAAGCACCTTCGATCCGATCGAGGAGGCGAGTATTTAAGTCACGAGTTTGGCGATCATCTTAAGACTTGTGTCATCGTACCACAACTTACGACGGCAGGAACACCTCAGCGTAACGGTGTTTCTGAGCGACGTAATCGAACTCTATTGGATAGCGTAAGATCGATGATGTCTCATACCGAATTACCTGTGTCATTCTGGGGGTATGCATTAGAAACTGCCGCTTACATTCTTAATAGGGCACCATCCAAATCCGTAAAGACAACACCATTTGAGGATGGCATGGCAAGAAACCAAAGTTGTCTCACTTGAAGATTTGGGGTTGTGAAGCTTATGTTAGGAAACTTCAGCCTGACAAACTCGAATCAAAATCAGATAAGTGCATCTTTGTGGGATATCCAAGGGAAACCATTCGACACACCTTCTACAACCTATCTGAGGGCAAAACGTTTGTCGCCAAGACTGGATGCTTTCTTGAGAAAGAGTTTCTTTCGAAAGAATTGAGTGGGAGGAAAATAGACCTCAACGAGATGATTAACCAATCACTCCAAGTGGAAGAAATGGAAATGGAAGTTGTTCCGGAACCATCTTCCGTAGTGGGAGCTGAAGAGAACGGTCATCATGATATTCATAACGATCGTGACATACATGATGATCATGATCAAGATGAAGAGGATCCTATTGTACCCCGCTGGTCATCAAGAGCCTGAGTAAAATCTCAGTTTTATGGGCAACTTGTCAATGCAGTCATGTTAAATGAACCAGACGAACCTGCGAACTACAAAGAAGCAATGGAGGGACCCGATTCCGAGAAATGGCTAGAAGCCATGAAATCCGACATAGACTCCATGTATGCCAACAAAGTATAGACTTTGGTGGATATTCCCGAGGACCGAAAGGCCGTCGAGAATAAGTGGATATTCAAGAAAAAGACTGACGCAGACGGAAACGTATCTATCTATAAAGCTCGACTTGTCACAAAATGTTTCCGACAAATTAAAGGAGTTGACTACGAAGAGACTTTCTCTCCCGTAGCGATGCTAAAGTCTATCCGGATATTGCTAGCAATTGATGCCTATTATGATTATGAAATATGGCAGATGGATGTGAAAACCGTGTTCCTAAATGGAAACATTGAGGAAGAGTTGTATATGGTACAGCCGGAAGGTTTTATTGATCCTAAGGACGTTGGTAAGGTATGCAAACTTCAACGGTCCATTTATGGGTTGAAGCAAGCATCTCGGAGATGGAATCTTCATTTTGATGAGGTGATCAAAGCTTTTGGATTTGTCCAAAATGAAGAAGAATTCTGTGTTTATAAGAATGCGAGTGGGAGCTTTGTGGAATTCCTAGTACTATATGTGGATGACATATTATTGATAGGGAATGATGTGAAATTTATAGAGGGGGTAAAGGAATATTTGAATGGACAATTTTCCATGAAGGACCTAGGTGAAGTTGCATACATATTAGGAATTAAAATCTATAGAGATAGATCAAGACGCCTATTAGCACTTAGTCAGAGAACATACCTTGAGAAGATATTGAAGAGGTTCAATATGGATAACGCCAAGAGAGGCCTCTTGCCCGTTATGAAAGGAAGTAAATTGAGTGTGACTCAATGCCCAGCAACAGCAAAAGAAAGGGAGGAAATGTCCTCAAAGCCCTATGCCTCAGCCATAGGTTCTATCATGTATGCTATGCTATGTACTCGACCAGATGTGGCCCTGGCGGTTAGTCTGACTAATCGTTTCCAAAGTAATCCTGGAATGGATCATTGGATTGCAGTGAAGAACGTCCTTAAGTACTTACGAAGAACTAAAGATCTGGTTCTTGTCTATGGAGGATGTAAAGAAGAGCTCGCCGTAACAGGTTACGTCGATGCCAGTCTTGGTACTGATCCCGATGACTCAAAATCCCAGACGGGATACGTGTTTATGTTGAATGGTGGTGTGATTAGCTGGAGGAGCGGCAAGCAGTCAGTCGTCGCCCAATCTACGATGGAGTCGGAGTATATTGCCGCTTGCCAAGCGTCAAACGAAGCGCATTGGCTGAAGAAGTTCGTCATCGAGCTTGGCGTATTCCCTAGTTGCACTGACCCTGTTAGCATTTATTGCGACAATACAGGTGCCATTGCTAACGCAAGGGAGCCGAGGACTCACTCTACAGCCAAGCATATTCTCCGGCGTTTCCATGTGACGCGGGACTACGTCAAGGATGGTCATACTAGGATTTGCAAAATACATACGGATCTGAATCCGTCAGACCCAATGACTAAACCTCTTCCACAAGCCAAGTTTGAAAAACACCGAGAGACTATTGGTGTTAGATACATACCTGATGTAAACTAGTGTAATTTGTACTCTAGTGCAAGTGGGAGACTGTTGGATAAGTGCCCTAGAGGCAAATTAATAAAGATATTTGTCACATATCTGTTTGTTCATAGTACGTTATTTATTGTGCTAGAACTGTATTAAGAGGAAACATTAATACACGTGTGATATATAACAACCTGGTCCCTAGTTAAACTCAGGCATACTAGCTCATTGGGCAATTGATGATCAAGGTTTCCTGATCATGAGAACATAATAGTCTATTGACAATGAGGTCATATCATTAGGAGAATGATGTGATGGACACACACCCACCTTAAGCATTGCAGTGTGATCAAGTCACATAAGTTCAGCATTGCGATGACTTTTAATAACATAGTGACTGAATCCTTAGACCGTGATGATCATACATAATTGCTATCTATTAGGATGCTTTGAGTGCATTAACCGTTACACTGAAACATGGTAACTGAAAAGGTGTATCTTGGGTATTCCGAAGTAGATATGTTGAGGAGTATGAAATAGATCAGAGCGGGATTTGTCATCCGAGTGACGGATAGGTACTCTAGGCCCACTCGGTGGTGTTGCATCAATAGCTTGCAAGCAAGTGACTAGGTCACAAGAGATGTAATATGCACAGACGAGTAAACATGTTATGTCGGAGACGAGGAAGAACTAGGTATTGGATACCGACGATCATACCTCGGACAAACATAGTACCAAAGCACAAAGGGATCAAGTCATATTGTTAACGGTTCAACAGCGATGAAGTTTATTCGATGGAAGCGCAGAGGCACATCAAGGATTGTAACCAGATCCCACATGATGGTCATTGGTCAGAGAGTGTCTCTATCATGTCTATTGTTTCCCGGACCATAGGGTGTCACACTTAAGGGCAATCGATGCATTAAGGATTGATTCAGGATCATCGGTGAAAAGAGAGAAAACACCGGGAGGTGCCGGAAGCTGTTCCGGATATTTTGAAAGGTTCAAAATAATATATATTAATGTTTAAATATGTTATTATTTAATTGACAGAATTAAATATTAAAATGATTTAAATAATTAATTGAAAAGGTGAAAAGGTATTTGGGCCTTAAAAGGCCCATGAGGGGAAGGGGGAGCCTCCCCCCTTAGGCTTGGCGCCAAGGGAGGGACCCATCCCCCCTCCTAGCCGCACCACTACCCCCCCCCCTTGGGGGTTTAGTCCCACATGGGGAAGGGGAGGGGGTGGAGCCCCTCCTTGGCCTATATAAGGAGGGGTGGGGTGCCTTTTTCAACACAACATTGAGTTTCTCTCTCTCTTTCTCCGACCTAGAGCGGACTCCCCTGGTTTGGAGTTTGCACCTAGTTGGGGGTTTCACCATCATCCGGACGCCGTCGCGCTGCCAAAATCGGGATCCGGATCAATCTTCTTTCCGCTGCTCTTCTGGTTCGGAGCCCGGAGGGACGTCGGTTGCACCGTACGTGTGTAATCCCGCAAGGCACTACACGTGTGGTGCTACTTCATCGTCGGAGGTTCTTCAACACGACAGGGAGGTCGTAGGTTCAGAGTCTATGCCAACCACGTTCGAGGAACGTTTCCCTCTTTCGGTCTTCAAAGGTATGAACACCGATTCCTTCCGCTACATACATCAGCATAGCATAGATCTTGGGTTCGGGACTCGTAGGTAGGAAAAATTTTGTTTTCTGCGCCGATCCCCAACAATTTAATGTATGTGATATGGTATAGTCCTTTTCTTCAAGAAGCTCCAAGCACCATGCTTTTCTTTCTTCATCTTTTTGGCGGAGAGCATCACCTCCACTCACGACATGTCGTCAAGCATCATGACGTATGATCATCATCTTCATGTAGATACTACAACTATTGCTAGCATCTATCCTACTAAAAGGAAATTACATGAAATTTGGCACGCAGGCCGAATAAATGACAATCATATGGATCCAGCCATCATGACGTACCATGACATGCAACTCATGCAAATTTAACATGTACAAAGTATAATCATCTCATACAACTTCTATCATGACGAAGACTATACCACATCACATGTTCCTGCAAAAACAAGTTAGACGTTCTTCTACTCGTTCTTTGCATCTTTTACGTGGCTACTAGGGTTTGCATGGCAAAACGTTTTGCTAGCTATGTAACCACAAAAGGCACAATCTTCAAGTTTCTAGATTAACACTCGGGGCGTATCAACCATGAGACTACAATTTAATCTCATGACCCCTACTGAACAATCGTCAATACGCGTGATCCCCGTGTTAGATCAACAATCTAACACGCCCCTTTTGTTACACAATTTCTCCACACCAAAAGCAAGACCCGAATCATCTTCGCGCGACCAGCATACTCAGGAGCAGCATAGAAGGACCCCGAGGGGCAAGATGTTTGTAACAAAATCATGCAATACAGGAGAGATCAACTTGTGCAATTAGAGGGGAAACAACTAGAAGATTCAGTTTAGATCTATTATCAAAAAACCACGCACAATGAAAATTTTGTGCAATGCACGTTCATCACTATGAACTCTAGATCGAACATGCATCTATTACTATAACTATCTCATGATACCGCTGTTGGGATTCAGAGTAGAAAACAAAAAAATCGGCACTACGAAACCAAGTCCCAAGAAAGGATCTAGATAGATGTAATCAATGGTAGCGATCTTGTTACCTTAACAACCGTTCAACGATGGTTCTCTCGCAGCGGAAGAAGTTGATGGAGAGTTCGGGAAGCTTGACGTAGCGCAATCCCTCGAACAGATCAGATCCGTTTGACTTCCCACGAACAGATCTAGAAGTCCCTCGGACAAAGATCGAATGTACGATCTCTCTACGGTTGATCCACACCTACAGTGTAGTAGATCCGGCAGGGCTCCGCCGTCCAGAGCTCAGCGCCACCGGAGTAGAGAGGAGGGAGGAGCCACCCTTCGACGTAAGGTGGAGTTTAGATCTAATGGAGAAGAGAGAGGAGGGGCAGCCCTGAGGCCAAGGAGAAAACTTGTGTGTTCTTAGGGGTGCCCCTTCCTCATCTATTTACAGTGGGAGGGGAGGGGAGGCCACCTTGGAGGAGGGGGCAGCCCTAGGGGTGGTGCCCTAGGGTTTCCCTCCCCTTAGGGCCGTCCAAGGAAGGGGGAAGGAAGCTTCCTCTCCTAGGAGGAAGTTTCCTCCTAGGGCGCCTCCCCTTGGGCCTCTTTGGTCAGGGTGCTCCCTCCCCCACTTGGGCCTTCCAAGTGAGAGAGGGGCCATCGATATTAAATATATTTTAATAATTCCAAAATAAATTGGGAATTCACAATAAATAAATATCAAACATATTTAGACCATCCCGGAACTTTTCCGGCCCTCCAGTTTTACCCGGTTTTCTCAAAACTCTTCCCGGTACTTTACCGGTGCCCTGAAACGATTTCGGTTTTCTCTCCGATTAAATCTCAATCACTCCGAAACTTTTACGGTGTGTTATACTCGTGCTCCTATCACTCTAGTACTCAACAAATCTACCACCCTTAAGTGTGTGACCCCATAGGTTCGGTAGAATACGTACATGAACCGGAAACTGGCTTTCCTCGGATCAATAACCAATAGCGGAGCCATGGACACCCATAATGGTTCCCGCACCTACACGAATATGAATTTGAGTGAACCTTTGGTTGACATACCAATCCTTTTGTTTCGCGGTACTTTAAAAAACATGAGGTGAGATTATATAGGTATCCGCATGATCAACTCATTAATCATTATACCAATTATCCTCATATCGGTTTTGTTCTTTTCTCGTTCATGTATTCCGTATCCCATGTGATCTATTCACAAAGTATCCGACGGATGTTGGTGGATACGTAATACCGAGAGGGCCCAAAGAATATCTCTCCTAAATAGGAGGAGCAAATCCCAACTTGAATCATCAAGTCCCTAGACACAGTTTCAAGTGTGAGTGAGCAAAGCCTTTATAGCCACGCCTGTTACGGGTGGTGTTTGGACAGAGTCAAAACCCACCCTCTGGTATGTAGGTACTTAACATTCTCATGGTCTATAAGGATACATGCAAATATCAACTCATCTGATGATTTAACTCATAATACAATGATGATGAAATCTCAAAGCAAATCATACAATTGGGTCGGTTCAACACCCTTGTTCTGGTAACAATGTGCTCCCATGTATTACCGGCATATTCAATGACCTATGTCAGGAAAACATGACATCCATAATACACAGGTTAGTCCTAGAGGCAGACTATGAACACTTTGTGTTACTACTCCACACCTGCATATGGGTTTTCCTCCGAAGGCAGTTAACATGCACTTGGCAAACCTCTGCATAGGCCATTGCAGTTATAGCACAGAAATATAAACATTAATAATGAACCTGGAATTATAATAATACAATTTATTATTTCCTCTACGCCATAATTCCAACAGTCTCCCACTTGCACTAGAGACAATAATCTAGTTGCATGGTTTGCTCAAACCAATGGCACTTTGGTCTTCATGCTCGCTTGTGGTATAGACTTCGTCACGGAGCTTAACGCTTTTAGGCTCGTCTCAATCCTGTGTATCTTAATGTACCCCTTCATCTTTATGAAGTATTTAAAGATAGGGCACTATCGCTCAACATGTTTGGACTGCAGTGAGCTCTTAGCTTACTTTGCTTTGATCATGATGCTCATATCAAAATATGGTTTGTGTAGATCAAACGTTTGGAAGTATGCCAATCACTATGATGGTGTTCCTGATCCAAATACCTTCCTACAGAACTTCCAAAGTTGCCATGTTTCACATCTACGTTGTAGAAATCTCGCTATGTGCCTTAGCTTGAAAAACAATTTTCAACATCCTATTTTTCTACTTAACTATAGACTGATTAAAATACTAAAAATCATTATGAAACTGTAAGGCCCGATATGCGGTACTGTTTCAGATTCGGGCGTTTCCGCCCGAACCCGAGGACGAAGCACATATCGGACCCACCGCGACATATGACAAAGCCATATGCCCCGGATTTCCAACATGATATCACAACATTACAGATACAAGGATACAACATCTCATACAATCGGCATACAACTGCCTCAAATATAATACAACAGCGGAAGATACATGTCTGAGTACAGACTACAATCAAATGCCTACTGGCAAAGAGAAAAGCATCGATCCCATAACCACACGGGTCCAGGCCGTCCGCCGGTATCCGCCTAACTAGTCGTCGTCGAGTCCCCACGTGAAACGTCGATCACGATACCTGTTGTCGATCAAGAACCCTGAAAAAGAGTTGGGGGTAGTATCATGAGTACAGAGGTACTCAGCATCCAACTGTAGTGGTCATCTGACCCAGCAAGGACTTCATCACTCGTCATTCTAGGACAACTAGTAGTTTACGGTAAGGAAGGGGTAAGTGGTGAGGTTGCTGCCGCACTAGCATTTATGAAGTGGCTAACGATCTAGAGAGTAAGATAAGAAGCCAAGCATTCGATGAGGAATCGCCTCCAACAAGTCTCTATCAACTACTACGCAAACAAAACACCTATCCTATCCTTGTCCTCCTCTTCGCATCCCGACGAAGAAGAAGTAGTCAAGGCACACGCACACGTTGATCAAGTTATAATAAGATTATCTCAGTTTTTGTTGTCTATGAACAAGGAGTAGGTCTCAAGTCGTCCATAACCGTGGACACGGCTTCTCGAAAAGATTTAACCCTGCAGGGGTGTACCAACTGCCCATTACGAGGCTCCGCACGCACGTCCATCACTCTCAGTTGTTACCCATCATAGGCAACCATTTTATGATTTAGTTCCAAGAGATCCGAAACGACAGGTCCCTCTAACTAACAACGAACAAATCCGGGTGGCCCCCAGTGAGTCGACATCCATCTCAGGAGCCGGCCGCTCTCTCGATCTGGTCTCTACCGTCTGTCGCAGGTTTGGATACCCGGTTCATCACACATTGGGATAACCGGGTCCTCAGCCGGACAAGGTGGGCCAGCCAAGAAACTATGTCCTCCTGGCCCTGGTTGTTTTGAATAATATCTGCCAGGAGCGACCCAACAGACACACACACGTTTTCAAATGGTAAATCAGCTTGGGCCACCACTAGAAATGTTTGAAGCTAGGTAGGTAAGAGAAGGGGACCCCATAAAATCCCACACGCGGTTAGGCACGCTCAGTCTTAAAACCAATACCCGGAACTCGGGGCCTAGGTGACTCGAATGGAACAAAGCGTCGGGGCGGGATAGCCTAGACCTTCCATCCTTCGTCGAATATAGTCAACATTATAATAATAATCATATCATCAACAATAATATAATAATCAGGTGATATCCCAACCCGAAGAGTAACAGGGTAACATCGTAGCATCCTAAGCATGCATACTAAGCAGGGGCTGAGCAACGAGCAATAGTAACATAGCAGTACAAGGTTTGCTGGGAGGGGACATGGCTGTATCGGTTTGAAAGAGGCTGTAAACATGTGGTAGGATCAAACATCGCCTAACCTATTCTAGCATGCAAACCGCTGGTTGAAATAGAATGGATCATAAGTAATGCAAGTCCTTGCCTGTTGATAAGTCGGGTTCCGAAGGTGTAGTCGAACGCACGCTCGCATCGTCTCCGAGAGGTATCCGCGGGAGCACACAAGAAGTAAACACTGGAAAGCAATCAACGGTGCACCACTATTACTATGGAGCAAACACGAGCAAGCATCAAAAAGAAGTAACACGAGACATCGCACCTACCGTCGAGAGCGGTTACTAACGATTTAAGTGGAGTACTCGTCACACACGACGATACCGCACATTTACGGTGGTTCAAGTTGATTAGCTACAGGTGACCAGACAACGGTTATTAACATGGCAACTCAAGCAAGCATGGCATAGCACACAAACATGGCAAGAGGTGAAGCACAAAGTAAATTATCTATGCTAGACAATTTAAGTGAGGCACAACCTAAACATGGCATAGCACTAAGTGTCGCACGACGATTAAAGGATTTGGTACTGTTCTGCCCTAAACCATATTTTAGGTTGGTTAACAACAGCAAACAATAGCATAAACACAAAGAACACGAAAAACTAATCAAGTTACATATAAAGAACACCCCAAACGGAGTTACGGTTAAAAAGATACAAACAAAACAATTTATGCACACAAGCTGTATAAACAGGGGTAAATCTATATGCAAAAGTGCAGCAACATGACATAGCAATACATGGGATGAAAGTAGACATGATTCTTAACAATATGCAATTGGAATCACTCAATTCCGATGAACGGTTGCGAAGCAATCGTCATCCGAAGTTGCAACAAAATAACAGTTTCAGCAATAGCAGCACAATAACATCATGATACCTACTTTGGAGCAAGATATAAACATGATGCAGCAGGAAAATATGGCATGTGAAAGCATCAAACTGAAGTAGAAACATTGCTTAACGCAACGCAAAAGGAATCAATGCAATAGGCCTCATGGATTGGTTACAATCATCATGCAAAGTTGCAACAAAATAATAACAGCAGCATCTAAACAGGAAAAGTAGCAGTTTAACGGCCTGATGCCTTGTTTGAACAGCAAAAACTATATCTAAACAACCTCAAAACAATTAAATCACAAAATACGGATTAAAGTACACACAATTCTAAGCAGTTCTCGTTTTGGGGGCAACGTCATCGGAGCTACCGTTTAACGGGAAATCGCATCGCGGAATTGAATCAGCACAATAAATCTCAGGACTTAGCAGTTTTTGCAACAGAAAAAAAAATAACAGAGAGAAAAAATATAAAATAAAATAAAAGAAATGGCCTCACCCATGGGCTGGCCCATGAGGTAGAGGGGTGCGCTGGGCTGGGGCTTGCTGGGCTGAAGGCCTGGCCTGGCCGATCTGGGCCGGCCCAGGTCGTGGCCCACGCGGCGGTTGGTGGGGAGGCAGCCGGCTGGCTCCTCCCGAGCGGGCACCGAGCAGCGGCGGCGGCTGCTTCCCGCCGGCAGGCGGCGGCTCCAGCCGGCCTGGCTCCGGCGAAGAGACGCGCGGCGGCGCAGGCCAAGGCAGGGCGGCGCGGATCCAGGTGGTGGCGAGGACCCAGGCGGCGATGCGGTGCGGTCCCGCGGGCGGCGGAGCTCGGACCCCGTCCATGGCGTGCGGCGGCGGGCGCGGGCGTCCGGCGTCCATGGCGGCGGCCTACAGCAAGGGGATGGCGAGGGTGAGGAGCGGGAGGAGAGGAGGGAGAGAGGAGAGCGCGACAGAGGGAGGAGGAGAGGCGCAACGGCGCTGTGCTCGCCGGCGTCGGGCGGCTCGCCGGCCGGGAGACGGAGACGCGGGCGGCTCGGGCGCCAGATGGGCTCGGGCGGGCCGCGGCGGCAGAGGAGGGCCCGGTTCGGCTGGAGCTGCGGTTGGGGCTACGTGGCTGCACCCGGAGCGTCGGATCTCAGATCTGACGGCTCCGGAGGGCTAGGGTTTCGAGATCTGGGGATTTGGAGGCAAATTTGGGGCAAAGTGGAGGGGGTTGGCTGCAAAAATGGCTTAGGGAAACCCTAATTGGGTGTGGGAGGCTGGTGGTCTTTATATAGGCATGTTAGCTGGCCAGTTGACGCAAACGCCCTCGGTACCCCTCTCGCGTGTCCGATGAATACGTTCGTGACCGCCGAAGGTGCATACGGACTCCGATTCCGACGAAATCTCGAACCACGCGCTCAGCGCGTCGAGATCTTCGATCGTACCTCACTGCGGTGACGTTTCTACAACATTTTCCGGCGCGCTATAAAATATCCCGTTTAATTATTAAACGTGGTTTTTCGTTCCGTTGGCTGCGGCTGGTCTCGTGCGGTGTTCGCGACGGTGATCGGGCGAAACCCGGTGTCGCAAGGTCGAGTGTCAGGTTGGCAAGGGTCGGTCTCCGTCCGATACGAGATAAGAGGGGGGGAAATAATCGCCGATCGATAAATCGGGGATGCAAACACCGCAAACAAATCAGGCAATCAAACAATTCATGCAGAAAACAAAAATTTTAATTTTTGTGAAATCTGGGTTGTTACAGAAACTTTCTTTCATCTATTTGTAATGACTCTTTAGTCTTTCTCCAAGAACCTTTTTCGTCTGAGGTAATTCAAGAGAACTAATCTACTATTTAGATTACTTTGGTGCTTGTTGCACTTTCAGGACATCCAATGCCTTAGTGCTTTATTTTTCCAAAATATTTATTCTCAATCACTCATATGTTATTCACATATATGATTAGAATCGTGCTCCCACTTAATTCCATATATTATATGATTATTGATGAAATAATAACTTTTATAACTTCATCAAAACTATTACTCCAGCTTTGTGATATTTGCTTCAATTATGGACTAATCTTTGAATCATTCTCACTTTTACTAACCTATATCTCTTATATAGACAAACCCCACTAAGATACATTAATCATGTTTATCTTGACATGCAGGGTAGCCACGTCATCATCTTACCACAGCCATACTAAAAAAATCCATTAATCATCCTAAAAAAATAACAAAGGCTGCACGTTGTTCACACATAGAAGAAAGTAAACACAGACACTCCCCAATTTTCTCTCTCTCCCCAACTCCCATTCCCCACTTCCCTTTCTTATCTTCTTCTTCCTGCAGTCATGGCGCCACCGCCGGCCGCAGACCACTCCATGTCTTCCTCCACTTCCAACTTCCCTTCCCTCCAGCATCCACCTGCTCCCGCCGGCGGTCTCCACCCCGCTCTCCGCTGGCGACGGCCGCAAATCCCCATTAGAGTTCGCTGCTCACGACCCCGCAACTCCCCATGACGCCTACATCCATCTGTCCGGCGAGCATAACCGCGCCTTTCCCCACGCGCCCACGCTCTTCCAGTACGCCTCCATCTCGCACCTTGTGTGTACATCGGCTGCTCGGACAGTTCCCATCGTCATTGCTGTACACGCCCACATTCAATCACTCAATCCCCCCGTTTGCTCCATTGCCCTCAGGCTGGTCGTAATGGGTAGTATCATACGTTGGTATCATGCATATGATACTATTGCATGATACTACTCCTGTAATGCATAGTATCATATAGTAGTATCATAAGTAGTAATATTTATTGCCATGCAAGACACATAGTAGTATTGCATTTAACATGATACGGTATCATAATATGATACTACACCCTCTCTTTCCTCATTAAATTGCTTGCCACCTCATCAAAATTGCCTAGTTGGCATCTATGATACTACCTATGATACTCTCATTACGGGCAGCCTCAAGAAGACGTTTCGTTACAAAATTTACTACAGGTAACCACTCAATAAGCCCATGAGCTCGCCCGAATTAATTCAAGATTAATGTTCGTATTATTACTCATGCCTTTTGGTTTGCTGTCCTATATAGATTCAGTTCGGGTGCTACAACCTGATCTATTCACAAGCTCCCTCATACCCAGACTTAGGTAAGGAAGTTCCATGTCCTTTCCTTTTAGCTTCTCTCTCTCTTTCTCTCTCTTTCTCAATGCTTTACTTTTTTATGCAAATTTGTTCCAAATCAGTGGGAACGCACAGAGCCTGTAGGTTCATGTTGCATTCTATTCGGTTCCCCTGGCAATTCATGATTTTCCAATGAATCATTTCTTACCCATTATACCAAACATGCTTTTTGGTAAAAGATTTTCCAATCAACTCATAACCCCCTTTACAGGTGGATCCCCTCGACTCGGTGCTGACCGTCAGCTACATTAAAATCTTCAGTTCTTGCCTCTGAAAATCAGGTGCAACTCACAATCATGTATTGCTTTATTGGTTGTAGATCGCTATCATGTATTTTCCCCGGCTTATTCATTAGCTTATTTCTTACTTGCTGCTGCTACTTCCATGCCAATTTTTATTGTTCGTCTGTTAACAAAAAAATCTACATTGTCATGTACTTTCCTCTGCTTAGACATTACTTGGTATATGGATTGCTTATTGTCTTATTGCTTGCTTCTGCAACTTGGATGAGAATTGTAATTGTTGTTCATTTATTAAAAAAAATCTTACCATGAACTAGTTCTCCCCTTCACAGTTCGACTGCTCATACGGTCATAACTTTCCTTTCACATGGTGTTGTACATCAGATCAACTGAAATATTTCTATAGTTGCCTCCGCAGATCAGGTACATCTTACATATACGTATTGGTTGCACATAATTGTCATGCAGTTTAAGCTGTTTACTCATTAGCTTATTCCTTGCTTTTATCTTCCATTATGATTTGAACAAATAATAAGCTGCACCGCCTACAACAGCAACAACACAACATTCCTTGAGTTGATCACAATTTATGTTAGCAGTATCGGCAGCTATTGTAACTAAGAAAATTTCTCATGCGCTACTAATTCATGTTCAGTCTGAGACTTTATCTATGTCATTCACTATGAACACATGCTTATGGATGGATATGTTATATATTAGTACAAGTTTGAATTTCCAGTACACTATTATCAAAAGGTAGAGAAGATAGATGAAGGTTCCCCGTGTCATCCTATCTTACCTTTTCTGTTGACCGATTATGTCTATAATTCTATTGGTTGGTGTGAAAAAAATCAATGCCATCAATTCGTCCATGAATACAGCATATTGATAGTTGCAATATATTTGTTTAATTTGGACGTTTCTACACATTAATTCCATAATCAATTCTGTATTAACCATTTCTTAAAAACTCCCAAAGCAAACCACCTATCTTTAATATCACTATGCTCCTTAAGTTTAAAGCCCTCACAGCCAATTGAGATGTCAATTTTCGATTGTGTCTATCAATTTTGACTCAGTCATTCGTATAGTGGGTCCCTTTGGTTAGAATAGGATGTCTCGCAGCAGAACTCTCTCGATCCCTCCCGTGCATAGTGCTCTCTCCACCTCACCTCATCCTCACCCATCCAACTCCCACGCAGCAGCCGGCGGCGTCGGATTCTGGCAATGTCCGGCCCTCCCTCCGCCCCCCATCGCGGCAACGAGTGCCTCTCCGGATGATATACCCGCTTCACCCCTTGGATTCGACCGTCGACGCCAGCGCCAGTGCGCGACCCTATCCTTGCTAGGTTTTCGGCGGCCAAGACGCCGGCGCCTCCAGCAGCTCTTCCTCAGCCCGTCAAGGTACGCCGTCCCTCCTCCCTTCTCTGATATATCCCTCTCATTAACCTCTGCTTCTCTCACTTTAGGCCCCCCAGATCAAGTAGGTAGGAGGCGGCGGGGCGCCGACGTCGAGTTGGGCCACGGCGCACGGCTCCTCCTTTCTGCAGTCGCTGTCGCGACGTGGGCTAATCGGCAGCTCTTCCCGCGCTGGTGAGCGCGACGTCTCCGCTCGCCGCCCACCCGATCTCCACTGATTGAGGGTCGGCGCCGATTTCCTCCTGAGCCCGAAAAGTGGTCGCCTCAAGAACGGGAGGCGGCGACACCGTTTGAGATCTCGCATCGGCGGTGGCGGGCATGAAGCAGGTTATTCCCTCTCTTATCCTTCAGTCTCTTCTTCTTTCTCTTACACTTGGGTGGGCAACGGCAGGCTGAACGTGAAGCTTCTCCGCCGTCCCATCTCGCCCCTTTTTTCTGTGAGGATGGGGAAAGCCAGCGATGATGAATCATGGATTAAACATGTCAGCACCAACGTTAATTGATGGATTCTCGGTTTCTGGAGGCAACGATGGCCTTGTTCCTGGGAGGAGACGAGGAGAACTCCAATTTTTTGGATATCTCTCTCTCTCTCTCTCTCGATTCATTGATTTCTTTGTTTTTTGTATTTCCCATCTGTGATTCTGCTCTCTTTCTCTCTAATTGTTTGGTTTCTCTCTGACTGCAGTGCAAAAGATACAATCAGGAAGTATTCACCGTTAGCATGCAGCCTCAAAGAAATTCTTGCAGGTTTGTGTTCAGAGTAAAAATAGCGTCCTCATGAATATGGTACATTGCAGTTATGTGGCTCACGGGAATTTGGCAACCTTACGTAATTACAGATTGTTATGATTCTGCTGAGATTGACACCTAACTTTAATAGCAAAATGGGTTCTTATCTTCAGAATTAAAGGTGACACTACCTATGACCAGGAAAGCTGAACACTCATATATATCTAAAACTAGGTGTCCCTTAACTTTATTAGGATTTCTCTAAACATGATTGCATTCCGTGCAACTTGGAGTACTGGATTCAAATATTTGTTTGAGGTGATGTCTTAATATATGCATTCTATCATTCTGTGTTTGGTATTGCAAATTAGGTGGCCTTGCAAAAGAAAGAAATAATTATTTTGATAGTACAACATTTTTTCTAGAGTCGATTGGTCAGAATATTCTATCATTTATAAACATCTACCATTGGTCAGAATAGGAAAGATTATAAAATGAATGGACAAGAACATATGCAAAACTAGATGATACCTGCCCCTCGTTGCTTGATTTTTGAGTGGGCCAATTACAATTTTTATTTAACAATCATACTCTAGGCACTGAAATCGGATATTTGTCAGCTTTGGCGTACGACAACTAATAATGTTTAAGAAGTAACATAAGAATTTAATGGTAATTATCTTCCAAAACATCTTCTTATAATGTGTAATTTCTAATTCTGCAAGAGACTAATTCCAATATCCAATGATCCAGACAGTACGGAACAAAGGTGAATGTGCATATAATTTTAGCAACTACGTATTTTAATGTGCTTACCAAAATATTTTGTTGAACTGTTATATGGAACAGTTTCGTGTGAACAAAACAAATTTATATTGTACGTTTTTAAGAAGCATAGGCAAATAAATGGGAAGCCTTATGATTTAACTTTTGAAAATCAGAAGTAGAGTACAACATATAAGAAAAAATGCAATTACTTGCATTATAAATGAAAGGTAGAGAGGAATATTTAATACATCAATTATTGAGATCTACAAGACAGGTAATGGTGACAGTGCCAGAATATTTAAGAAAGATGTTAAAAAATATTAATCAAGAAACACCCTGAATATATGCATTAAGTATACAATGAATTGTTAATCAGGTCTACATTTTGGGTACACCACTTGACAGGATAAGAAGTACCTCCTCTGAAACTTAATATACAATGCTTTTTGATACTATCGTAGTATCAAAAAACATCTTATATTAAGATACAGAGGGAGTAGGAGTTAGTGCACCCGAGTCTACAGATCATTGATTTTTTAAGGAAAATATTCTTTTCTAAGCTTATTTGAAAATGTACAAATTGCAAGACTGCCAAGTTTGAAATTCTAGGAAATGTAGCAACATGAGAAGCTAGAAAAGCCTTAGTACTGCACTTGCAGACCTATGCACGCAAAATGAAACATTTGAAGACAAACACACATATTCAGAGGTGAGTCAAGACTTAGTTCGGAGTTATATTTCCGGAGAATTATTCCTTTTCTTCAAGTTTCAATTGGAAGTCTAATTGGACTGTGTTGATAAAACGTAGATTGAATCAACACGTTAATGCATATATATGGTGAATGACTGTCATTCTCTTCTGTTATATCGTGTTGTAGGTTCTCTTCTCTTTCAGTGTAATCATATTCTGTAAATCTTATGCAACTCGCTCATCTCCAATTATAGGGGGCAGATTGTTTGATTCAATAAGGATAAGGTCCTGTGCTTTTGTTCATGTAGGACATCAATGTGGTTCCAGGACTAAGAGACCACCTTGGACAACCTATGAGAGCAATGGTGGCACTGCTATGGGCACATCTATAATACCTAAATAGTTCATCTCCACTAACCTAATTATCTTGACATGCAAGTTATCCACATCATCAAGTAGGCCCACATTTTCCCACTAACTCTTCATGCACATCCTTCATTAAATCTACATGCACATGCAACCTATGTAAATAATTATTAACTTATCTATGCACTAAGCCTCGCTATTTAGAAGCAACTTATTTTTATAGAAAATCAAATTATGAGTTAGCCCACTAACTCTTCATGCACATCCTTCATTAAATCTACATGCACATGCAACCTATGTAAATAATTTTTAACTTATCTATGCACTAAGCCTCACTATTTAGAAGCAATTTATTTTTATAGAAAATCAAATTATGAGTTAGCTCACATTTTATTTTTCTATGCGACAATTTTTCTATGAATGCACATACGTGGTATCATTGTTTTAGGTTTAGCTAAGGGTGATGTCTCCACTCAACGTTGTTTTCATCTCATATCATTCCACCGTCATATTCTAAAGGTAATAAATCAATAAAACAAAAATCACACGCATTTTTAGTTTTTAATCAAAATTTCTTAAATTTTTACACTAAACAATATTTCTTTCAAAAAATATTTATTAATTAAATTATACTAAGTTTTATAAAATTTCTCATATTTTAAAACATCAAGTATTTGTTAAAATTTCCCGCAGCAACGCGCGGGGTATCATCTAGTATAGATATATGAGATGAAGAACAAGGAAGTTGGTTGTGCATTTTCTCCTGCAGGTTTTTTTTGTGGGAACTGCAAGCTTGTTGTTATTACATCTTGATCAGGTAAATGTTTATTGTTGAGAAGGGAGGTATATATCCTCCTGTAGCTTATTTTCCAAGGTCATTCTAATCAACCCGGATTAGTTTGGATGTTTCCTTTTGACGAGATGGATGCTCTTCGTTGTGAACAATTGGTGAATTGAGACAACACTTTTGATATTTTTTGGCTCACCCAAGGAAAATTCAGGAACACATTTTTCTTTATGTTTTTTTGTTCCTTTTTATACGCAGAAAAGTCATAATAAAAAAATAAAAAAGGGGCAACGATGGTTATTGTCATCATATCCCGTTCACATGCGATTTTTTTCTATGCCACTCTAATAATTATATAGTTGATTAAACTAGGGATTCTCTTTCACAGAGATCCTCAAACCAAAAGGACAATACATTCTAACATCAGAGGGTTATGTGTGTGTATTCAGTGTTAAAATTTGCGTGCACATTTCATCTCAACATTATCTCTAGACGGCGTAGCAACGCGCACCAACCCTTACAAGTTTTATCCATACAAATTTATCGTTTGTTCCATATAGCAGTGTCTTCGCAAAGCCATGGACAATCGGGAGGAAGACAAAGTAAGGTTACTAAAATTCATAGTTCATTTCTCAACTCTGCACTCACGCCTCTGTTATTTACAACATATACACACCAATTTTCCTACAGGAAAAGACATGATACACCAAAAATTAGTATACCCTCAGCAAGTCATTCAGTAACAAAAACTCATAAAAAGTTCAAGGAGGCTCTTGCAAAGATGAAAAGTACTACGAAGCCACCAATGTTTCTCACTTTCAAAGGCAGTGCCGCACATACTGAAAACATCACACGGTTATCGGAGGACTATCAGCTACAAAAGACCAAGTATATCTTCGAGTACATAAAAAGGGGAATCCCGCATGCTCAAATTGTTCTCGCTGAAGAAGATACCCATCTCAAATTGTTCTCGCTGAAGAAGATACCCATCTCAAATTGTTCTCGCTGAAGAAGATACCCATCTCGACAAATAAAAATTATTTAACATATTATGCTTACATCCAAATAATTTTTGTAATACTATAGTGTTGAAATAAAATATATATCATATGTATCTCCTGTTTTATTTCTCATACTTTTCATCAATTTATGTATTTTATCTTCAATACAACTTAACATAATATAAATATAATGCAAAAAGTACCCGAAGCAACGCGCGGGAAATTCTTCTAGTATCTCTTATAAAGCAAAACCCCACTAAGATGCATTTATGATGTCTATCTAAACATGCAAGTTGTCCACATCATCCATTATTGTAGCCAATAATTTGATCAGGTCATGCACTAACAAAATCTCATGCATTTATGGTATCTACCCAACATGCAAGCTATCCACATCACTCACTATTGTAGCTAATCAATTGTTTATGTCATTAACTTTCATTTACATGCATGTTATACCCTTTCAATTTACATTGCAGAGTTCTTATAGAGATTTCCGCTGCAACGCGCGGGGTATTTTTCTAGTATCTTATAGATCATTAAATCCTTTTAGGTTGTATCATGCATACACCCTTCATTTAATTTTCTCAGAAGAAAAATCCACATGTCATACTTCGTAAGTATGCCGTGATTATCAGTAATTTTCCATATGAACATTTGCATCACTACACATACTGTCGCCGATGAGGTGGATGAATGCGGCGCCCACGACACGCCTTGGGTCCAGTAGACCTGTGGGGGTGGCGGTGGTGGGGGCAGAGGTAGCTACGAAGGTGGCATCGGTGGCTTCAGCGGTCAGAACGCAGACGGCGGCGCGTCAAAGGTTCAGACGGTCCTCACGAGGTCGCGGATGACCTCGCAGATCTAGGTGTTGTGGTTGTCTATGGATCGTGGTGGCAGCGAGGCCGGTGGTAGATCCTCGTACCACGACCTCGTTGGTGACATCAGGGGCGGTGGACGGCGTACAAAATTTGATCGGTACGAAGCGTTTCTTAACAAAAAAGTTTTTCTCACTTATATGTGGCATTGATGCTGTTTTCTAGCAACTTTAAGGACAAGTAAAATCACGACCGAAAGAAAAGGAAAAAACGCACTCCTTTTATTATTATAGAAAGACAAGGCTCACCCTAGTCTTCACATCAATGTGAGACTAACCCACGCATGCATGTGGCCGTGAGGTGTGGTGCGTGTAGACATGCATGGCCGGACACACTAGGTGGGCCAAGGCCCAAGGCGCCACCACCTCCTCATTTTCTGAAATCACTAGTTGTAGAGTATTCGTAGCAACGAACATCGTAAGGCTTTTTGCACGCGATACGTGGTACATCATTTGTCGCGCTTTAGAGCTTTTTTCGTTTTTTATGTTTTTAGATGCACGAGTGCCTTTTGCGGAGACATGATAGTGCCTTTTTACGAAGGCACGAGTGTCTCCCCGCGGAGGCATGATAGTGCCTTCCACGGGGGCACGATAGTACCTTTTCACGGAGGCACGAATGCCTTTGGCGGAGGCACGATAGTGCCTTTCATGGAGGCACAACAGTACCTCTCGCGGAGGCACACAACGTGCCTCCCGCAGAAGTAAGGTCGTGCCTCTCGCGATAGTAAACTCGTGCCTCTTCAAAAAAAACACCAAAATGTAAAAACCTCGCTCAAAAACAAAAAAAAACATTTTTAAGCATCTAAAATGCGCGCACAAAAATAAAAAATAAATTTCGAAGGGAAGCATTCAGCGCGCGATACGTGGCGCGCTGTCAATGCATCAAAGTGCTCGTTGCGGAGGCTCCCGAACGAGTACTCTAGAACTAGTTGCTCTCCTCTCTTTTTTGAAATCACTAATTAAGGAGTACTCGTAGCAACGAATACGTCCACTCCCTCCACGTTTGACCAATGACCCTCCACGCGTGTGCCAAGTGGCATGATCTGGCGGTTTCCTTTTTCTTTTTTTTAGACTAGCGGAATGCCTTTCGCGCAAGCACATTCATGCCCCACGCAGAGGCACAGTCGTGTCTTTTTTTAGAAGCATAATTCGTGCCTGTTTTTAGAAGCACGACGGTGCCTCTTTTTAAAGGCACGCGGCATGTCTACCGCGGAAGCTAATTCGTGCCTCCCGCGGAGGCACGGTCGTGCCTCTTTTTTCTTTTTGAAAAAATAAATTTGATTTTTTTTCATCAAAACGTATAGATAAAGCGTGTGAAAACCAAGAAAGCCAAAAAAATCCTTTTTTAAACACCAAAAATATTTACAAGATAAATAAAAAACACAATCCTGAAAAAACGTCGTGGATTCGACACGTGGCCCGCTATGAAAAAAACGTTTATTGGGCCGGGCCGCGAACGAATATACATATCCCAGCCCAACGAAACTTGTCCGGCCCAACTAAGTAAACCAGCGTATATAAATCGCCTTCCCCACCCACTCACTCCCCACAACGGACGCGCCGCCTCCTGCACGCGGCGACGCAGAGGGAGGACTGTCGCTCGGTGTCTTTGCCAGTGCCCTCGCCCACCAGCGACGATTCGCCGCTCCCCAGAGCCCGCGACGAGCCGCCGTGCCAGCGCACGCCCGCGACAGTTAGAGTGAGTTCATTCCCTTTCCCTTGCCCATCCTGCCGCATTCCTGACGCTGTTGATTGTGCAATACTCCTTTCTGTTGGGAGTACATCTTTTTGTTAGTTAATGATTGTGCCATACTCTTTTCTGTTGGGAGTACATGTTTTGTTGCCACCAGAACTAGGTATAATTATGAAGGTACTGTCAGGATTCAGGAATGTGCAGTGTTGGTATTCTCAGATCATGTTAGATCAGTTCAAGTTGTTGAGAGTTGACACCATTGAATAAATGCTTGCCGACCATCTCAAATGTTACAGATATTAATCGGCTCATGCTGTTGCTCATATCTGTCCATGGTATTGTGATAATAGCATGCATTAGTACTCAAATTGTGTATATTTTTTTATCAAAGAGGCCATGTATTCTGCCCCTTTGGGTTGTGCACTTGTATTATGATCAATTGCATCATCCCCAATCCCCCCCCCCCCCCTTCCTGATTACTGATTTGTGCTTTCCATGTTTTTATCCAGTACAGGCCAACAAAACAATTGTGGACAATTTACTGCTTTTATAATTTAGTATTTATCAAAACATATGTTCCTGAAAACATGCATTTTTACAATTTTACTCGTTTGGTTCTTCAACTATGATTAACCCGCGTCACTCCTATTGTATGCTAAACAGTTAAAACCTTTGTTAAGTTGTAGTACCTAATATCTGTTTGTTTATGCACTATGCCACACTGTCTTGATGTAAGTCCTCGATAGGTTGCACTCACAGTTCATGCCCAAAGTAGTTGAATCTAACTGCTTAAATTTTTACACAACTGTGTGATGATCTGTACTTGTACTCCAGAACATATTTCTGTCAAATTTTGTTTATGGCATATGGCCTTTTGTGGGTTTAACTACCTCATGCAACGATCTGATAATTTGTCACCGGGATTATTTTTTTAATTATGTATTTGTCCTAATTCGTATCATGTATATGCTCAGTAAATTTTAATTTGGTCTCCTTAATCATGATTTTGAATAATCTGACTAGTCTGCGTCCGTTTACCGATGAATCTGGAATTTGTTGCTCTAGTGGACAAGTGGATTTGTTTTCTGATTATTTTTGGGGTGGGTGTGTGTGTTTCAATTACAGTTTGCACCAGCGGATTTGACAGTGTGTTCTAGGTTATCGAATCGCCGTCACTTGATGAGATGTTACACGTAAGTAGTGTTCAGTCTTAACAAACGAATGTCAAGTGTGTTGCATAACCAGCAAATTGTTGCATGTGTAATATTGTATTCCTTTTTAGTTTTATATATGCTCAACTATAATGTACTCTCATTTCGATGTTTATTTCTTTAGCTGTTTCTATCTGCTTTTATACCTAGGTTGAGGTACAGTTAACTTGAATTGATTTTACAGTAAAATTGTCAGTTTCAAAAAGTAATTAATGTAAACATATTTTTACCAAGTTTTCTGTTTAGTTTATTTTTTCAATTCTGACTTGGTGTTTTTATTCTTGTCTTGTCATTATTCCTTCTGATTTCTCTTCTATATAACGATCTACTTCCTCTGTTTCTAGAATATAAGACGTTTTGGCTAGCTAAAACAGATAGCCAAAACATCTTATATTGTGGAACAAAGGGAGTATTTGATTATTGTACCTTCTTTATACATAAATTGTTCTATGACAGGTTCTGCAACATCTGACTGGTCTTGGTAGTAGGCCGACACATTGAAGAAATGGCAAAGGCATTCTACATTATAGTGGCTGCAGTCTTGCTATGCCTCTTCTCTGCGGCAACGGTCTTGATGTGCCTCTTCTCTGCGGCAATGTCCATGCCACATCCATCTTCTTCATCATACAAGACGTACATCGTGCACATCGAGAGGCCACCTCCAGAAGCTGATATCATGGACAATGGTGCACGTAGCAGTTGGTTCCAATCTTTCCTTCCTAGCAACCTAACTGACTCGGGTAAACCACGCATGGTGGCGACTTTCCATGTAGTATATCATGGCTTTGTTGCCTGGTTAACCGAGTTTGAGCTGGACGTCATGTCCAAAAAGCCTGGTGTTAGCCACTGTACTGAATTTAAAATGATTGACTATCGTACAGCGTTGGGTTGACCCAGGTGGCCAGGTTGTATGCTCCCAAGGGTGGTGAATGATAATAATAAGTCGACCTGGTTTCTTCTTTTTTTACGGGAAAGTTGACCTGGATTCTAGGGTGGAGTAACGAATTAAACGGGCTGTAGTATACATGTAGCGTGCCTATATTGTCTTAATGTCAATTTTACATATGAATCGGTTTGCGGAGTGGTAGGGAAATGGGTCAACCACCAACCAGTGGATATGGATGTCAACGAACACTCAAGTTTTGGTGGGAATTCAAAAGTGAATAACTAACGTTGATAAACGTATGACCTTGGTGGTTCAACCAACGTTCCTTCTGGTCAAACTTCTCATGCCGTTTTCTAGGAGAGAAAGGGGAAAGTTATGAACGAGCAGCGCAAGCGAAAGAATGCCACATGAGAGAAGAGGCGCGGCACGTCACAAAGGAGAGGCACCCCGGGAGAGAGTGACAACTCCTAGCACCTTCATCGGTGCTGTCGCTGCCGGCAAGGGATTCGCCTGCGGACCGAAAGATCAATTATCTCGGTTATTCTCAAGGGTTCCCTTAATTTCGATCCCCTTAACTCGCACCCAGTTTCATCTTTATCTTTAAAAAAAATAGGTGCCTAACTTTGCCCCTTTTTCCTTAAGTGTGCTTATAAAAATACCATTCGGTATCCTTTTCATCCCGTCAAAGGGGTTAGACCGTATCTAGGACATTTTTTTGAGTTTGCTCTTACTCTCACCTCCTTACATGTGGGCCATCGTGTCCGTGACATTAAATCTATGATCAAATTAACATTTGATTTAGTAGGGTTCACTAATCAATGACTTGGATGAGTTTTATTTAACGGTTTAACTAAGTTGAAGGGGGCCATTGGTAAGTGGTTGTGGGTAGGTTAGAGTGGTGGTTAGTGGCTAATTAGCAAGCCACGTCGACTGTTAGAGACAGGATGACCCAACAGGCAAGGGCTCGCCGACGCAGGAGGAGCTCCGGGACGGGCGGATCCGGCAGGCCATTGCTCTTCGGCACGGGAGGATCTCCGGGACGGGTAGTGCTGTGCTCTTCGGCGCGGGTGGAGCTTCGGGGCGGGCAAATCTGGCAAGGCAGTGCACACACGCGACCAGGGGAGGATCCCGACAACGCGAGATCTGGAAAACGCCGAAGATAGACGGAGCAGGAGGTCGGGCATGGAGAGATGTCGTCGGCGCGGGATGGAACTCGCCGACGAGTGAGATGCCTAGAGAGCGAGGGTTGGGATGGCGCGGGAGCAGGATGGTCGTGGCGCTCACGAGATCGGTCTACGGCGGTCGCTCCGGAGGAGGAGGGAGGCCAGCACCAACAAAGAGGGGATCGACCCGAGGAAGAAGTGAAAGCGCAAGAATGTGATCAGAGGGGGAGGGGTTAATGATCACTTCAAATTTTTGCAAGTGAATCAAAGTAAATCAACACAACAGGGAAAATCCTCTAGCAGCACAAGGGAAAAGAACCATACAGAAGGTTACAAAATAGATGCTCGAAGCAGAACATATCGAAGCAAAGTGAAATGCCTGGTTGCAGGGACTTGTGATTGAACATAGGAGCAAACATCTCTCCGTTCTATTCTCCACTACACCAAACTCCTTGAGTGTTGGTAGTTTTCACTCGGGGTAGATTCTTCACGCAATCTCCAAAACCTTTGACATACAAACCTATGAAGACCATAATACAAAGTTCTTTCAAGCTTTAGCAAGTGAACAGAAACGAGTGACTATCATCAAAAAACTGGAAAAGGAGGATGGAGCTGTGGTGGAGGGGAGAGGGATTAAAGGCACTAATTACTAATAATTTTCCTTCCCTTTTTTACCCCCGGGACAAGCTTTTCATATGGTGATTTCATCAACATCATTACCCGAAGGTTATGACGCAAATGAATATCTTTCTCATGGCAGAATTCATAGCGAAGGAAGTCAAGAAAATCCATTGACAACATTGGTGATTTGAAGGCACCGGGGGGCGGATGACATGCCTCGAGCTCCACTCTGAATCTTCATTAGATCCCCTAATTCATTTCGACTCCCGTACAAGTGGTCTTTGCTAGATCACATGCATTGCAAACCTTTACGTCACATTCCTCTTCCAACAACCAGCAGGCATCAAATCTTTTGACACTATCGAAGTTTATGTGTTGCCGCAAAGGTCTAGCCCCTTCTAGGTCCAGAATAACATGCATATGATCAGACGTCTAAGGGTCACCATTCACCGCATTATAGTTTGGAAAGCGAGCAAGCCAAATAGGTGTAGCCACAACTCTATCAAGTTGTTCCCCAATATAGCCTTCGACACGGTAATTGTTATTTCTCCATATAACATTAGGATTAGATTATGAGTTCACAAAAGAAAAAAGGAAGATTTTTTTTAATGTTGGTAGGAGATCTACCAAATTCCATTATATCGCACAAGGATTAACAAGCCCCAAAGGGCAAAGGCGCATTGTCAAAGCCAGTACAAAAGGAAAGAAAGAAGAAAACAGGGAGTAGCAGCTCAGCCTGGATCGAAAGGGGTCTTTCCTCCTGCCAGGTTCCAAAGGTTCACCTCTCCCTGATGATCCGAAGGACATCTTCAGTTCTTTTTTCTTCCTTGTGAAAAACGCGTTTGTTCCTTTCTTTCCAAACTTCCCAGGAGATTAAGTGCATCATGGATGTCGTGCCTTTCCTCTTCACCCAACTCGCCGACTCCCAGCACATCAACATCCAGTCCTTGAGAGAGTGGACACCAGTCCAGACCGTTGGCCGCAATGCCGGCATGTCCGCTTGCACTGCCATCTCCTCCCAGATTTTACGCGACCACGGGCAGTCGACCAGCAGGTGCAGCGGCGTCTCCAAGCTTCGCAAGCAAAGCGCATAGAAGTAATCATTTGGCCAGCCGCGACGCAAGAGAAGGTCAGCCGTGGGGATTCTTCCTAGTGCCGCCGTCCAGAGGAAGAACTTGCATCTTCCAGCCGCCCAAGGAGACCAAATAACTTTGGTGAGCGCAAAGCTAGTGGCTCCAATAAATTGCAGCGCGTATGCCGACTTGGAGTTGTACTGTCCATCGTGTGAAAACCGCCATCGGATGGTATCCGGTTGATGCACAGTTAGGGTGATCGCATCCAGGCGGCTGGATAGGCCAATCAGCTCCGCATGTCCTCTGCGAGGCCCCTCGCAAGATCGTGTAACCATTTGTTTCCCAACATGGCGTCTCGCAAAGTCCGGTTCTTCCTGGCCGCAATAGTAAACATGAAAGCTCAAGAATGATCAGAAGGGGAGGGGTGAATGATCACTTCTAAAAATTCTAAGGAACTTAGAAGGAATTCATGCAAACTGCGAAGGAGTAAGGCATCTCGAAGGAAATACAGTGTTGAAAGTAATGCATGGTTCGAAAGGATTTGGAGCGAAGGAAAACATCGAAGACAAACAGGCAACGAGTAAATACTTAATGTAAAAGCATGAAGGAAAACGAGCCTGACACGACGATGTTTGGTAAACCAGTTCACACTCTGCAAAGTGCTACGTCTGCTTGGAGGGACTGGTGACTGAACACCTGGAGCAAAACTCTCTCCGTCCTATTCTCCACTGCAACAAACTCCTCGAGCTTGTCCAGTTTTTACTCGTGGTAGATGATTCAGGACATCTCCGAGACCTTTACAAACTTCCTTCAGCAGTGACAATTTCTCTTCGACTGCTTGACAGGCGACGCCTAACCGTCTAGGAGACTTGTAGTTCTCCAAGATAAAAAGATCGGATAATCTCAACCTAAGTCATAGTGAATTGCTCAACTCAGCTCAGACTTGGGATTTTGGTTTTCTCTCGATGAATCTCTCTTGGGATGCTCACAGACTTCTGTCTTAGAATCTTCAGTGGAGCAGCCAACCCGAAATGGCGGGTAGGTGCGGGGTATTTATAGTTGGCGATCCCGATGGGTAAAATGACTGAAGTGACCCGATGCAACAGCTTGACGCGTGTCCACAACGGTCGGATTCCAATCAATGCGCAACTTTACTTGAGGAACAAGTAAGCTGACTTACCGAACGAGTTCTCTCTCGAAGGCACGAAGTGCGATGACTTTGCCTTCGAGCTATTCACTCGACTCAGTAAGATTTCTCTCGGTAGGCTTTAGTGGGTTTTGGTTGAGCAGAGCAAATTCACTTCGACTAAGATCTCAACTAGCAAACCCCTCTTGATAGTACGGTTTTTCCTACGACTTAAGAAAAATAAAGAGAAACTAGTAAAAAGACTAAGTCTTCGACCAGCTTCAGCTTTCTCCTCGTTGCGCTTTTACTCGAGAGAGACTTTTTCTTCGACTACATTTTTAGGGGTCGTCTTCCTTCAAAGGGTTCCGTAGATGACTGCAGCTCTGCTACAGTGAGTTGTCCTTCGACCTTCTACATGCAAACTCCATTCTTTCGGAACCTAAGTATCTGTTTATACTCGAAAACAATATTAGTTCCACTTCTGCTTTGTCCAACAATGTCCAAAACCTTCGGGGGAAAAACTTGCTCTTACAATCTCCCCCTTTTTGGACGATTGTTGACAAAACAGGCATCGATAAATAATTGAAAAAGTTTTGAGTTTTCGATGATAAACCAGTGCTAAGATCGATGAAATACTCCCCCTTGATGTATGCACGGAAGATAAGAGTTTCCTATGAAGTGCGTATTTTGACAAGTAGAGTCGAGGGAAAAACATCAATAATCTTAGCGAGTGAAATTGCATTCCAGATAATATCCAATGAGAAACATGCAATCTCCTCGAATGACCTGTGAACTTATATGAAAGATAACTTCCTGCAAAAGGGTTAAGTATCGCAAGCAGCAGATAGATATCTTACGAAAAAGAGTAGCAGTTCACAATCCTACTTAGAGTTAGTTACAACCAGATCGAATATGAATCAAAAGTTTGTTGAAACTACTCAGAAAACCTCAAATTTCAAAAGTTTGTCGAATGAAAAGCAAAGCCCTTAACCTCGTAGGCAAACTAATTTCTTCGATGCCACTACATCTCCCCCTTTTTGTCACAACGTACAAAAAGTCGAGAGAATAGGGTCGAAAGAAATCCCTACTCGCTGTGGCGGCTCCGGCGACGTCGAGAGGATTCGGCGAGCGTTGGAGCACGACGAATTGGGCGAGCGCCTGGAAGAGTGATCTTCGTGTGGAAGGAGTGTTGATCTCCAGAAGATTCCAGCTGCGATTCCGGCGGGGTCCTGGGGCTTCGAGGGTGTGGAGTATAAACTCTTTCTGGACGTCGAGGGGCTTCATCTTTTTCGGAGTCGGAGGAGAAGGTGTCAAAGTGATGTGGTAATAGTCATCAACACTGAGTACATCTCTGTTCTTCGGCAGCCGAGGGATATTGGGATCCGTGCGATCTACTCGATCATCATTAGTCCAATTTCTGTTCAGATGGGGAGGATATTCTTCGAAGCCACATCGTTGAAGTTGACCGAGGGAATTGAATTTCCGCAGTCCTTTCCAATCTCTGCGAAGACATTCACGCAACATCTGATTGTTGTTCATGGTAATATTGCGCAAATGATTAATCTCGTCCATCAAAGCTTGCTTCTGAATGAAATCTTGGTCAATGTGATGTTGAAGCATTTGCTGGGACCGAATAGAAACTTCCATGTGATGCACTGGCTTTATAAACTTCGAGCGAACATTACGCTCAGTCAAATGTGCGCGGATGCCAGTGTGCTCAGCATATTGATCGTTGGGTCAAGCAACAATCTGCAACACTTCCCTAACAGGTGGAGTGAAAATCTTCGGGAAAATTGACACGGGGAATGGCACGTCCCGAGAGTAATTGCAGATAGCCATCAGCCATGGTGCATACGGCTTGTGGGAGTTGTGATCATCAGCACAAGACACCAAAGTTCTGATGAAGTAGTCTTCAAAATCGAAAGGATGACCATGGACTAACTTCAACAGAGCAAGTTGTACGTCATTGGGAATAGGAAAGTCATCGTGCACATCGAGCATTGGCATCAAATTCTTCGAAAGAATATAAAACCATGCCTTTGCTTCAAAGACTAAGTGTCTTGGCTTCGGCTCAGTCGGATAGTTATCTCCTACGACATCTGGATTCATGATCGTCGAAAATTCAGCAGGAGTTGGAGAAGGTAAGTCATGAAGCTTGTGTGGTAATCCTTCGAACCGAGGTAAATTGATGATGGCCAGAAATTGATCGACAGTCATATGAAATACTTGGCCTTGAATCATATAATCAAATTTCCACGTCTTCGAGTTCTCTGGATCACCAGTGACATAGAGCGTTGCATAAAATTGCTTGATAAGCTAGGGATTGTAGCCACAATCGAGAGCAAACATCTTGTGAGCATGCAGACCATCAATCGTTTCGGCAACATTCTCGAAACATGAAGTGGAGTACACCGAAGGCATATCGAGGTATTGATGTTGGAACACTCTAGCCTTGTTGTACAGCACACGAGTATAATAAATGGCTTGCTCTTGGGTCCAAAACCGAAAAGAATATGCACTTCTGGGCTTCTCGTAGGGATTGGTCCCGAAGAAAAATAGCTTGTGTTCGCGCCTTTTGAAGATGGGGCCTCCTCGAGGAACATCTGAGCGGAACAGGGGCAACATTTCTCTCGGATGAGCAGAATGGAGCAGCTCATCAACAGGAAAAACTTCGGCAGCATTGTCAGGCATTTGGAAAACTGGGTCAGCAGGGCGAGGAATTGAAGATGGAATGTTGACAATGTCCTGAGCTGGGATGGCTGCATGAGCATTTTCCTCGGCCTGCGCTTCGACGGCAACTCCTTCGTCGGCATTAGCATTCTGAGCGGCCTCTTCAGTTTCCATGGCCTCCAAATCTTCGTCTAGTTGTGCGAATGCATCAACCATTTCTTAGTTGGAGGAACTTGATGAGGAGGAGGAAGAACTGTCACTTGAACCGTCATCTCCAGAACTATGTCCTTCGATGACATCTTGACGAGAGGAAACTGTCGTGATGTCAACATCAGCGTCTTCTCCTTCATGCAGAGTGTGTGCTGAGGAATAATCTTTCTGAGCAGAGGAGATGGGGGCTTGAGGTTCTTGCTCGACCTGAGCAAGATGCTCGGTCTCTGCTTGGGCTTGGGTCTCGATGGCTGGGGCGGTTGATGGAATAATGTTCGGTGGTGATGATGGTTTTGGTGGTGGCGACGAGGCTTTTGGTGGTGATGGTTGACGAGGTGGAGGTGTTTGTTGGCGAGGTGGAGGTGTGGCTTGGCGAGGTGGAGGTGGAGTTTTCTCACGAGGAGGAGTTGGTTGATTGGTGGGGGTTGGTGCAGTTTCTTGTCGTGCTGATGCAGCAACGACCTCGGTAGACTTGGCCTTCTTTGCATTCTTCTCGATCTCTGGCGTCCCACGCGCAGAGGTTGGGGCAGCTGACTTTCTCTTACGAGATTTTCTCTTGTACAGGGCATCATTGTGCTCTTTGCATACAGCCGACACAATTTGTCGAACCTTTTCATACACAGCGGTCAGGTTTTCCTTCTGAGCCCTTCTGGATGCTTCAGCGGTGGCAATCTTGGATTTGAAAAACTTTCGAGACTCAATGTCCTCGGTTTCTTCTTGAAGTTGTCTGGAGTAAAAATTCACTTGCTCCTTGTCCTTGCGATCCTGGGTGATATACCCTTCCCAGCGAATCATGTATCGAGCAACATGCTCTTGGATTTCAGCGGGGACATCATCCTCGGCAGTGACTTTGCTCGGTGTGGTAGCCATCTTCCAGAGGATATGAGAAATATTTGCAGCATCCCAAGGAGCATGGGTCCCAGAATCTCCTTCGTTTGAACTCTCTTCATCGGCACGAGGGCCGGAAACAACAGGTGCAGCAGGTGCAGGAGCTGGAGCTGGTGCGGCTCGAGAAACTGGAACAGCCTGAGCTTTTTGCCTAGCCTCCTTGGCTTTCTTCTCGGCCTCATTGGTGGCTTTGGCAGCAGCAATGGGTTTGGTGACGGCACTAGGGGCCACAGCTTTATCCTTCGAGGCACTTGGGGCCTCAGCATTTTTCTTCGCAGCACTTGTGGCTGCAACCTTTTCCTTCGTGACTGTGGGAGTCACAACTTTCTCGGTGGCGCTGGGGGCCACGACCTTTTCTATCGGTGCATCAGGAATATTGCCTTCAGCAATTTGTCGACGATACTTTTCACTGACCAAATGTAAAATGCCTAGTTGTTGAGCAACCTGGGCCTTTTTATGCTCGGGCTGGCTGTGAAAGTTCAGGAGCTTGGAATTTGATAAGTCCTTTGCTTCTTGCTCTTTCTGCTTTGCCAGCCTATCTCTACGTTGAACAAGAGTTTCATCATCCTCAGCAACTTGAGCTTGCTTTCCCTTCGATTTGGCCAAAGGTTTTGGTTGGCGAGCTTGAACTGGTGGAGCAGATGAAATGGGCGGATCAGTGACCAAGTTGGTCAAGTCAATATTTGCTCGAGGAGCCTGTGCAACTGGCTCCTGGATCCTAATGCCTTTACTGTTCGGCTTCTTCTTCAGAGGAATGTCCTCGACATCAGCCTCTGTACCAGGGTCTTGATCATCAGAATTTGCTTCATCATTGGAGCTTGCATCTGGTGGCGAGACAATTACCACCCTTTTCTTTCTCTTGGCTGATTTCTTGCCAGCCTTCGATTTGGCACTAGGGCCAACATCCACGGTACCCTCGGTAGCAGCAGCCTATTATTTAGCTTTGGCTTCTTTTCTTTTCTGTGCTCGTGCTTCCCGAGCATCAACCAGCTCTTGAAAATCGGCAGGAGTTTTCAGAGAGGATGGATGAGCATCAGCTGGAGGAGGTGGTCGGTTATCTTTCGTCCACTTTGGCCTTAAGGCTTTGACATCATACCAAGGATTTTTCATGGCAAACAGCCTCTCCCAGCGTGGCATAAGAGACTTGTACTCATACCAACGAAGCGCTTGAAGTCTTCGAATCTCTTGCAGACGGTTTTCTCTCGTACGTTCATCCTCAGAACCTTCAGGCGTTCTTAACTTCTTTTCGATGATCAACTCCTCTGATAATCCTTCAGAGTTGTTGGTGATTCTTGTTCGGCCTCCTACACGCTTGGGTGCTCTAACATTTCCTTCGATCCCAGACATTTTCCTGCGAAACAGATAGGTACGAGGGAATATAGGAAAATTGTGAACAAGTACCAGTGGTTTTCGAGGAAAATCATTTTGAAAGCAGTAAACTTATCGATAAGCATGTCTTGCAGCAAGTTTTTCAAGCAAGTGCTAGGCTAGATTTCCATTGGGTGTAAATCTAACGAAGAACTTGTATGAACGAATTGCGCAACCAAGTCTATCGATACGTTTCTGAGGAAATTGCTAAAGTGAGAGAATCCGAGGGATTTCTTACCTAGCTCAGATGGGAATCGACAGAAAATGCTAGAAACAGATTTCCCAAGATTCAATGATCCAAACAGATCAAACAGACCTAAGAAAAAGAGAGAAAAACAAGAATAAATCTAGGACTCGATGAACATCAAAGATTGGAATCGAGTCTTAGAGTCGTGCATACCCTAACTCGGTGATGTATGGCGACTACGGCGACGCGGATGAAGTTCCTCGTCGACGGGAAGGTCTCCGGCGGCTTCCTTCCGGCAGCAAAGCGGCGAGGAAGTCGACGGCGACGAGCAGCACGGCGGCGCGTGAGAGAGAACTTCGGGAGCAGAGAGAAGGAGTCGAGGAAATTGCGATGTCTGAGCCGGTGGCGTGGATCAGTATTTATAGGGGAGGGGGTCTAACATAACTGTCAGATCTGATCCAACGGCGTAGATTTCGCGTCTCTCCGCATTCAACGAACGGATTTTGTGGCGGTAATCGCGGGAAAATCCCAACGAACCGAAAGAAAGTTGCTCCACGTCCGAGACCAAACTCATCGAACATCGAGTATAAAAGTAGATAAACGTTCGATAGATTTACCTTCGGAATCAATGACATTCGAGGGGAATCTTGATCGAGTACATATATACATGTTCACGAGAGAAAAGCACAGATGGGGTAGGAATAGAATAGAGGGAAAACAGGGTCCGATGCTTAATCAATCCGAGGGGAAAACTGTGATAAAACTCGGAGTGGTAAGTGTATAGGACAACACCAAACGAACAAAAACAAACGAAAAAGAAACACGATAGAAAATTAACGTAAGTAAACAACATAGAAAGAAAACATATAATACATAGTACCGATAGTTATGATCTTACTGCACATTGCGTGAGTCCAATATGTTTAACTCACACCTTAGTGCACAGAACCTCTTTTCATCCAAGGGCTTCGTAAAGATATCAGCCAATTGATCTTCGGTGCGAACATGGCTGATAACAATATCTTCTCGCTGAACGTGATCTCGAAGAAAATGATGACGAATGTCAATATGCTTCGTTCGAGAGTGTTGCACAGGGTTATGGGAAATCTTGATAGCACTCTCGTTATCACATAGCAATGGAATTTTCTTCACAAGAATACCATAATCTTTCAGCGTTTGCTTGAGCCACAGAATCTGAGTGCAGCATGAACCGGCAGCAATATACTCGACTTCAGCCGTAGAAATAGATACGCAATTTTGTTTCTTCGAAGCCCAACAGACAAGAGATCTACCGAAAAAATGACATGTTCCCGAGGTAGATTTCCTGTCGACTCGATCACCAGCCCAGTCAAAGTCAGAATATCCAACGAGATCAAACTGGGCACCCTTGGGATACCAAAGTCCCAAAGATGGTGTGTGAGCCAGATATCGAAGAATTCTCTTGACAGCAATATGATGTGATTCTTTCGGGTTTGCCTGAAAACGAGCACACATACAAACTGATAGCATAATGTCAGGTCTAGATGCACAAAGGTAAAGAAGCGAACCGATCATCGAGCGATATTTCTTCTGATCGAAAGGTTTGCCCTTCTCATCTGCATCTAGATGAACATTCATAGGCATAGGAGGCTTGATAGTTTTGCAACTGACAAGATCAAACTTCTTCAGACAATCTTTGAGATACTTCTCTTGAGAGATGAAAGTCCCATTCTTCTGTTGACGGATTTGAAGCCCGAGAAAGAACTTCAATTCACCCATCATGGACATTTCATATTTCTTCGACATCATACGAGCAAATTCTTCGCTAATATCAGGGTTAGTACAGCCAAAAATAATATCATCGACATAAATTTGACACACAAAAAGATCATTTTTTTATGCACGAGTAAAAAGAGTCGGATCAGTTGTTCCTGGTTTGAAGCCCTTCTTCAGAAGAAAATCCTTCAGTGTTTCATACCAAGCACGAGGAGCTTGATTTAACCCATATAGGGCCTTGTGCAATCTGTACACCTTATCAGGATTCTTCGGGTCTTCAAAACCTGGTGGCTGCATAACATATACTTCTTCTTCGATTTCACCGTTAAGAAATGCACTTTTGACATCCATTTGATATAGCAGTATACCATTATCATTGGCAAAAGCAAGCATGACACGAATGGATTCAAATCGAGCAACTGGAGCATAAGTCTCACCGAAATCAATACCTTCGATTTGGGTGTAGCCTTGAGCAACCAGTCGAGCTTTATTCCTTACCACAATGCCATCTTCATCTTGCTTGTTGCGAAAAATCCACTTCGTACCAATGATATTATGCTTCTTGGGATCAGGTCTATCAACAAGGGACCAGACTTTATTTCTCTCGAACTGATTAAGTTCTTCGAGCATTGCAGTCATCTAGTCTGAGTCCTTCATGGCTTCAACAAATTTCGATGGTTCTAGCATGGATACAAACGAGAAATTTCCACAGAAGTTAGCTAATCGAGTACGAGAACGAGTGGTGGGACGACCTGGTAAACTAATCTCTTCGAGAATTGAGTCGACGTCCACTCTTCTTTGAACACGAGGTAGAACTCCATCAACATCTTGCGGATTCGGTTGTTCTTCGGGATCAGCTTGGCCTTCGGGATCAGCTTGTCCTTCGGGTTCGTCTTCTCCTTCGGGTTGGACATTTTCTTCGTTTACGCGTTCTCCTTCGACCTGTTCATCATTTGCTTCAGGATGTTGATCTCTAGCGCCCCGGGCTATGTGTGGGAACATTGGACCATCATCATCCTTGTTTGCTTGACGTGCATTTCCTTCGACAGGTCGAATATCTCCAATGGCCATGTACCTGATAACTTCATCCAAAGGTGGTTCATCCAGGTTAAGAGGTAATTGCTCTTTTTGAGAGCCGTTAGATTCATCAAATCGAACATTTACAGTTTCTAAAACTTTGCCAAGATGAGAGTTGTAGACTCTGTAAGTGTGAGAATTCGAACCATAACCTAGGAGAAAACCTTCGTGAGCCTTAGGGGCAAACTTGGAGCTGTGATTCATATCTCTGATATAACATGGAGCACCAAAAACCCTGAGATATGAAACATTTGGCTTTTTACCAGTAATAAGTTCATGTGAAGTTTTCTTCAGAAACTTGTGCAGATAAACCTTGTTGATGATATGACATGCAGTATTGATTGCTTCAGCCCAGAACCTGATAGGAGTCTTGTATTCAGCAAGCATTGTTCTGGCCATTTCAATAAGTGTACGATTCTTTCTCTCGACCACACCATTTTGTTGCGGTGTATAAGCAGCCGAGAATTCATGAGTAAAGCCATATTCATCAAGAAAATCTTCGATATGAGTGTTTTTGAATTCTGTGCCATTATCACTTCTGATATGCTTGAGAGATAATTCATATTCAGTCTGAGCTCTCTTTGCGAAGGTTTTGAAGATTTCAACAACCTTGCTCTTGTCATCTAGAAAGAAAACCCAAGTATATCGAGAGAAATCATCAACAATAACCAGACCATACTTGTTACCTCCAAGACTAGCATAATTTTGAGGACCGAATAAATCCATATGAAGTAATTCAAGAGGTCGAGTAGTAGTCATTATAGTTTTTGCTGAGTGATGTTTCTTGGCAATCTTTCCTGCTTCACAGGCACTGCATAGACGATCTTTATCGAATTTAACATTATCAATTCCAACGATGTTCTTCTTCGAGATAAGAGTTTGAAGGTTTTTCATTCCTGCATGCCCAAGTCTTCGGTGCCATAACCAACCAGAAGTGGCTTTGGCCATTAAACATGTGGACACTGCCGGTCCCGAAGAAAAATCGACGACATAAAGATCACCTTTGCGATATCCTTCGAACACGAAGGAATAATCATCCTGTGAAAAGACAACACAACGAGAAGCAGAAAACAGTACAAACATACCCATATCACAAAGTTTTGAGATAGACATAAGATTATATCCAAGTGATTGAACAAGCATAACCTTATCAATATTCTTATCCTTCGATATAGCAACCTTACCCAAACCAATTACTTTTTCTTTGTTGTTGTCACCGAAGGTAATGTATCTCTGTGAAGATTCGGTGAGTTTGTCTTCGGTGAACAAATCTTTGTCTCCGGTCATATGATTTGTATATCCACTATCCATGACCCATTCGGATCCACCGGAGACATAGCCCTGCAGAAGAATTAGTTCTTCTTAACCACCCACAAACGAGCAGGTGACTTAGAAGGCATGGAAGAGCTAGATGGGGCAGCAATATTATAGCGAACAGGATTGCATTGTCTATCTGGACCATCAAGCACACCATAAATATAATTCCTCGACGAGGGGTTAGAGTACTGATGAGTAACAGCAACTTTGGTGTTATTGTTACGATGACGATAGACATTTCTATCGACACGATAGTATTCCTTCTGGGGAACATTTGAAGCAGGCACCAAGGGTTCATTTCTATCCTCGAGAGAATAGTAGTGATTCGGTGGTACCGAGGATTTTCCCTGCATAGAATGGTTAGGGGACAGTTTTTCTACGAGAGATTTGCGAACCCAAATCTGTCGCTTATAGAAACCATTCTTCGGAGGAGTACCAACGAATTCAGCCGACACCTTTCCTTCCTGATCTTTGACAAGCTTGTAGTCAGAATCAAGTGATTCATCAACAATAGCTTTGTCAATTTTGCAACTGAAACCTGAAAGGTTAGCAATATCAATGGGCTTTTCTTTCGCAAGAACCCGGACAGTTTTAGGATACTGCTCGGGTTCCCAGTAGGTTCCATCAGGATTTATTTTCCTTTCGAAGCCAACTCCTTCGTTTCGGGGATTCCTGTGAAGAAAAGCCTTTCGTAGGATATCACATAGGTACTGGTGTCCCTGCACACTTTTGAACATGCCTGTTTCAAATAAATTTTTCAACCTGAGGAGTTCCTCGGTAATGGTTTCCTCGTTCGAGGGGTTAGTATCATCAATAACAATAGGTTGCTTTCCTTTCGATCTCTCAGAAATAGACTCAATTTTACTTCGTTCCAAACAAGTTAAGCAAGGTGAAGTAGATTCATTTTTAGCTTCTGAGCCTTGTTGAGCCATGAGCGTGAGATTGACACTTTCCAACTCTTCATTAGCCTCTCTCAGTTTCTCGAGAGCCATTTTCCCTTGAAGGAATTCATAGGTTAGCTTCTCGTAGTCCACTGAGAGAAGATCATGACGAGAGGAAAGTTCATCATACTTTTCCTTCAGAGCAGCATGCTCATTCGTCAAAGTTTGACCCTTCTCAATCTCATCGATCAACAAAGTCTCAGATTTTTGAATAGTTTCACTTAGAGAATCTAGCTCATCTTGTTGTATAGAAGCAATTTTGGCAAGTTTAGCATAACTTATCCTAGATTTACTTTCATAAGCAGATCCATCAGAAGTATTGTAGGAATTCTTAGATGAGGATACCTTAGCCTTGGCAATGAAGCAGTGAGCTGGAGATTCATCTTCGCTGCTTTGGTTGGTGAAGAATGAACTTGAAGTCTTGCTCGAAGCAAATGCTAAACCAGCAACACCATCAGATTCATAACCAGAACCAGAACCAGATCTTGGGTTTGATTCAGCTTCGGAACCGGATGCTTCATCTTCAGAGTTCATCTCTTTACCCAGATAGGCTTTGGCACGGTGGGAATTCTTTCGTCGAGAGGAATGTGATTTCGAGGAAGAACCCTCTCGATGCTTGTGATACTTCTTCTTCTTGTCATCATCAGAACCGTCTTTCTTGTCTTTTCTGGACTTTGAATCATATCTCTTCGACTCATAGTTTTTGCTCGATTTGTGAGACTTGCTTGAAGAATTGCTGTGAGAATGCTTTGATCTGTGTTCAATTTCCCAGAGAGGACAATCAGCAATGAAATGACCTGGCTTCTTGCACTTATAGCAACAGTTATCTTTCGCTGAAGAGTTTCTGGATGATGATCGATGTTGTGATGAATTGCTTGAATGTCTTGAAGAATAGTTTTTCTTCGGTGAAGAGGAGTTCCTTCTATGAAAGCGATTGAATCTTCTCATTATCAGTGCTAGATCTTTTCCAATGTTATCGGGGTCATCTGAGGCACAACCCGATTCTGAACTAGCTTCAGGAGAGGAGTGATGTGAAGCTCTGGCCTTCAGTGCATGAGATTTTCTTCGTGTCCCATTAATATCTCGTTTTTCATCTTCTTCCATCTCGAAGGTATTAAGTCTCTCGAGAATATCAGCGGCAACTAGATCCTTGAAGTCAGTCCTTTCCTTAATCATCAGCACAATGTGATCGAAAGAATCATCAAGGGAACGGAGCAAAGTTCTGACAATAATCCGATTGGTAATGTCTTCGGCACCGAGGGAAATCAGTTCATTTGACAGCGCAGTGAGTCTGCTGTATATGGAGCTAACTTTTTCTCCCTCGTGCCTCTTGAAACGATAAAACTTGCTTCGAAGGGTGTCAATACGAGCATCTTTCTGAGTAGAGACACCTTCACCAATCTTCTCGAGATAGTCCCAAACACCTTTGGCCGAAGGAATATTCTTGACCTCATGATATTTCTCTGGAATCAGATGATTTGTAATGAAGACCCAGACTTCAGTATCTAGCTCTATCTTCTTTGCCTCTTCAGGAGTGATGGCATTTGTGTCTTTGACAGTTACACCATTTTTGGCAACTTCCCAAGCGACAGAGTTGATAGCCATGATATTCCTCTTCATTTTTTCCTTCCAATAGGGATAGTCCTTCCCATTGAAGATAGGGATTGGTTCCCCCGAGCGAACAGCTGCAAACGACATTCTTGACAACACTCCAGGTTGTTAGACCAAAATACGCAGAGCGTAGGGAGTGCCTAGCTCTGATACCAATTGAAAGTTCAAGAATGATCAAAGGGGGAGGGGGTGAATGATCACTTCTAAAAATTCTAAGGAACTTAGAAGGAATTCATGCAAACTGCGAAGGACTAAGGCATCTCGAAGGAAATATAGTGTCAAAAGTAATGCATGGTTCGAAAGGATTTGGAGCGAAGGAAAACATCGAAGACAAACAGGCAACGAGTAAATACTTAATGTAAAAGCATGAAGGAAAACGAGCCTGACACGACGATGTTTGGTAAACCAGTTCACACTCTGCAAAGTGTTACGTCTGGTTGGAGGGACTGGTGACTGAACACCTGGAGCAAAACTCTCTCCGTCCTATTCTCCACTGCAACAAACTCCTCGAGCTTGTCCAGTTTTTACTCGTGGTAGATGATTCAGGACATCTCCGAGACCTTTACAAACTTCCTTCAGCAGTGACAATTTCTCTTCGACTGCTTGACAGGCGACGCCTAACTGTCTAGGAGACTTGCAGTTCTCCAAGATAAAAAGATCGGCTAATCTCAACCTAAGTCATAGTGAATTTCTCAAATCAGCTCAGACTTGGGATTTTGGTTTTCTCTCGATGAATCTCTCTTGGGATGCTCACAGACTTCTGTCTTAGAATCTTTAGTGGAGCAGCCAACCCGAAATGGCGGGTAGGTGCGGGGTATTTATAGTTGGCGATCCCGATGGGTAAAATGACTGAAGTGACCCGATGCGACAGCTTGACGCGTGTCCACAACGGTCGGATTCCAATCAATGCGCAACTTTACTTGAGGAACAAGTAAGCTGACTTACCGAACGAGTTCTCCCTCGAAGGCACGAAGTGCGATGACTTTGCCTTCGAGCTATTCACTCGACTCAGTAAGATTTCTCTCGGTAGGCTTTAGTGGGTTTTGGTTGAGCAGAGCAAATTCACTTCGACTAAGATCTCAACTAGCAAACCCCTCTTGATAGTATGGTTTTTCCTACGACTTAAGAAAAATAAAGAGAAACTAGTAAAAAGACTAAGTCTTCGACCAGCTTCAGCTTTCTCCTCGTTGCGCTTTTACTCGAGAGAGACTTTTTCTTCGACTACATTTTTAGGGGTCGTCTTCCTTCAAAGGGTTCGGTAGATGACTGCAGCTCTGCTGCAGTGAGTTGTCCTTCGACCTTCTACATGCAAACTCCATTCTTTCGGAACCTAAGTATTTGTTTATACTCGAAAACAATATTAGTTCCACTTCTGCTTTGTCCAACAATGTCCAAAACCTTCGGGGGCAAAACTTGCTCTTACAAAACATCCTAGGGGCGATGTCTTTGGGAGCCTCCCCGCCTAACCAGCGATCATGCCAGAATCGTGCAAGAGCCCCGCAGCCAATGGTGATCTCCGTTGCTGCGGTGAAAATGGCCTCGTCCATCTCGTCACACGGCAGCCGCGACCCCACCCAGGGGCGGTCCGGGCACGCCCATGATTGCCACAACCATTTTAGACGAAGGGTGCGGCCGAACTTGGTGATATCCAACACCTCGAGTCCACCCCCAGTTCCTTAGAGCATTTCCAGCCGCGCCCCCAAGAGGCCCCCAAGACGGCGAAAATAGCGTCGGACGGACGTATTTCGCCCAGTCGCGCCCCCAAGACCCCAATTAGCGCCGGATCGTGTCGATTTTGAGTCCGACGATCCCAAGCCGAACCCAGCGCGCTGGGGGTCGCTTGGGGGCGCCGGACGAAACGAAAGCTGCTGCCTGGCCCACTGGCAGACCAAGCCGACCCAAAAGGGACATCTCTCCCCCACCTCTCCCAACCGCCCTTGTCGTCGCCGGCCGCCGCGCCGCCGCTAGATAGCCGTTTCTGCCGCCCAAAACACGTCGCTGCTTCTCCCCCGCCGCCCCTCTTCCAAGGCCGCCCCCTCCCCACCTAGTTCACCGGCGTTTGGCCGGCGCGGAACGCCAAGCCGAGAACGTCGGCGCAAAGCCGCGCCCACCTCGCGCCCCACCTATTCGATGAATTGCGGCCCCGAGATGGACTCCCACGACGAGACACTCTTCGCCGCGTTGATAGAGGAAGAGGCGATCACCGGCGCACAGGACGACAAGCACCTCATGATGCTCGGCGCCTTGGCCGACCTGTTCGGCGCCAATAAGGAGCCGCAGCGAGGAGGTTCCAAGATGGGCCGCCGGAAGGGAAAGGAGAGGGGTCGTTCGGAGGGCTACTGTTTGCTCTACTCCGACTACTTTGCCGATGTTCCCCTGCACGGCGAGAAGGTATTCCGGCGACGGTACCGCATGGGCCGAAAGCTCTTTCTTCGCATTGTCAACTCACTCCGAGAGTACGACAACTACTTCGTTTGCAAGAAAGATTGCACCGGCACAGTTGGGTTCTCCTCACTTCAGAAGTGCACAACGGCCATGAGGATGCTTGCATACGGAACTCCTGGTGATGAACAGGACGACTATGCACGCATGGCCGAGTCCACCGCCCTTGATTGTTTCGACAGATTTTGCAGAGCAGTAGTTGGCTGCTTTGGAAAATAGTACTTGCGAGCACCCAATGCAGAAGACACTGCTCGAATCCTAGCAGAGAATGAAGCAAGAGGATTTCCTGGGATGCTTGGAAGCATCGACTGCATGCATTGGGAATGGAAGAACTGTCCATTTGCTTGGCAGGGGATGTACAAGGGTGCAAAAGGTCACTGCAGTGTGGTACTTGAGGCGGTTGCGACACATGATCTCTGGATTTGGCACTCCTTCTTTGGCATGCCAGGAACACACAATGACATCAACGTCCTGCAGTGTTCAAATATCTTTGCCAGGCTTGTCGAAGGTCATGCTCCTCCGGTGAACTTCGAGGTCAATGGGCACTAGTACAACAAGGGATACTATCTGGCAGACGGCATCTATCCAAGATGGCCGGTATTTGTGAAGACTATCTCAAACCCTGTGTCAGGGGGGAAGCACGCCCATTTTGCCAAGTGCCAGGAGGCTTGCAGGAAGGATATCGAGCGGGCATTTGGGGTACTACAGTCTCGATTTGACGTTGTCCGGTACCCCGCTCAGACTTGGTCGAAAGATCAAATGTGGGAGGTGATGAATTGTTGTGTCATCTTGCACAACATGATCATTGAGAGAGAGAAAGCGGAGCCAGTGTATGACTCTGAACCATATATCAACCAGGGCCTCTTGCAGTTGTTGATCACCAGATACCATCAGATTGGACAGCCTATCTCAACATGCGCCAGGAGATTCGAGACCCGCACGTGCATCGCCAACTGCAGGAAGATCTAGTGGATCATCTATGGATGCGCAAAGGCAATGTCTAGTTTGATCTGTTTTTTTGTATTTGTGCCGAACTATGTGTTTTTAATATCATGTTGCATGCCGAATTTGCGCCGAACTGCGCCGAATTTGCGCCTATATTTCCATGTTTGTGCTGAATCTGTGTCAAAAGAATTAATTTACGCCGTTTTTGGGTCGAATTTGGGCCGAATCTGAGCCGGTCCCGCCAGTCTTGGGGGTCGTCTTGGGGGCGCGGCTGGGCGGCCGGCCGCCCCAAGACCTACCGTCGCGCCGAGCGCCTCCAAGCGGCGCTAAAAATAGCGCCGCAAAACGTCCTGGGGGGCTTAGGCCCTGTTTGTTTGGGCTGCGGCTGAATGAGAAGCGGCTGGAGCTGGTAGAAGCTGAGAAGCGGCTGGAGCTGGTAGAAGCTGAGAAGATCAAAAAGCCTATTTGGTAACTGTTTTTATGATGGCTGGTGAGCCTGTAGCTGCTGGTAAAAGTCTAAAATAACCCTGTATGCTGAAGATGTTATTTAAACGCTGATTTATCTCGCTATGTTGTATATTGACTGAAATCACATGTTTACCATCAAAAAAATTTTTAAAAAAACCAAAACCATAAGCCTGCAGCGGTTTTCCATATTATAATGAAGTTAGCACCAACCAGATCCCAATTGGCTTTCATCTTAGGTTCCTTTTCTTTTACCATCTATGTAATTAACACATATTTATGTAAACAAGTAAACAGGTTGCGGGTTTGCAGCAATGGATGGAAAGGGCGACGGCTCGCAGCAGTGGATGGAGGGGGCGACGGCTTGAGGCACGGCGTCGGATCTGGTCGCACTCAAGATGGCGTGAGGAAAGGGTCGACGAGGAGGCGCTGGGAACGCTGATTTATCTCCGCAGGGGGCAGGGCAGGAGCTCGGGCCGCCTCCTGTCGATCCCAAATTCCTCGCCGCCACGGGTCCGCCGCACGCATGTGTAGCTCGACGAGGAGCGTTGGGAATGCGAGGCGGAGCTCATGAAGGGACGCTCCGTGCTCTGCTTCCGGGGGCGAGCCGACCGTGTTTGGCTTCGGCGGCGCGCACCGCGAGGGACCTTGACGACAGCGGCGGGGGCGCACCGTTCGGCTCCGGCCGTAGGCCCCTTCGGCGGTACCCATGGGGAACGGTGAGGCTGTAGAGGCCGGCGGCGGTTGAAGGAAACCTAGCCGCTAGCCTCTCTCCTTTGCATTGGGGGGAATGAGACGAACAGGGACGCGGGGTGGTTGAAGGAGCGAGGTGTGGCAGTTTTCCTGTAAATACGAGTTACGGAGGGGCATTTCTGTGGGGGGCGATTCAGAAGCTGCGGGGGAAGCTAGAAGCTCGTCCAGAGGAGCTTTTCACTCGTAGTGCAATTGAAGAGCTGGCTTTTGACAAGCTAACAGTAAGGAATTGGGTGTTTGTTTGGGCTTAAGCTTTTAGGGCTCTAGAAGCTGTAAAAGCACAAGCTTGAGCCCAAACAAACAGGGGCTTAGGGCGGCAAACCACAGCCCAGCTAACCCGACATTTTCCGGGATTGCATGTGCACTTTCCAGCCCATAGCCAGGACCGACAGATGCCCTCCCTCAAAACGTTTGATGACCCAAGCCGGGAGCTTATGGACCGAAAGCATATAAGTGGCAACCGAGGTGAGCCATGAAAAAAGGAAGATTATTAATTTTTATTTCTACATGCATTGCAAGCTGGGAAGTCATAGCTCTCCCCTTTGGACCAGGGCCAAGCTTTGAACTGTCCGTGCATGCATCGCTCGTCCTCTCGTGCTCCCTCCCGCATGCGCAACCAACCGCATTTCCATCTCTCTCCGCTGCTAATAAATCCTTGCTCGCTCCCTTACCTCGGTTTCCGTTTCCTCAAAAGAGTACCCTCCAGATCCACCACTAGACAGAAGAAGAAGAAGAAGAAGAAGAAGAAGAGGGGGTGGGTGGCTCAGTCCGAGAGAAGAAGAAGGTCTAGATCCACTGGCCGGCCTAGGTGGAATAATTCTGGGAGAAGAAGAAGAAGAAGATGGTGACCATGAAGTTGGGTTCCAAGCCGGACATCTTCGTCCTCGAAGGCCTCACATGGTTAATTATCCCCCCTTCCTCATTTCACATTACTCAATTACTTATTCCTCCCTCGGTTGATTTTTCTAACGCCGCGCGCGCTGCATGCATGCACTTCGAGATGCAAAATATGTTTGATCGAACTACGTGTGAATCTTTCTCTAGGCGCAACTGATTCCATTTTTTATTGCATGCACTCAAGAAATACATCGCCTAGGTTTATCCCATTCAGTATCGTTCGTTTCATCCTAAGATCCGATCCATACACTTCTCGGTCCTAGTTTCGAGATGAGTGGTATTTCGGATGTTTTACGTGATCCATCCATCTTGACATTTCCCCAGGAGATGCATGACCGAGCTCGAGAGTGATGTTGTTGTGGAAGTAGGAGACATGACCTTTTATCTCCACAAGGTTAGCGCCATCATTCAGCGTGTCTTCGCTCCTCGTACTACCATTTTTGCATTCATTCGTCAACATCAACTAAACCCGTGGTTTGTGTTGTTGGGGCCGGGACACGCATGCACGCAGTTCCCGCTGCTGAGCCGGAGCGGCGTGCTGCAGCGTCTCATCAGCGAGTACCACCAACCACCGACGGACGACGGCGGCGGCGGCATGTGCACGCTGCAGCTGGACGACATCCCGGGCGGCGCCAAGGCGTTCGAGCTGGCGGCGCGCTTCTGCTACGACGTCAAGATGGAGCTCAGCGCGCACAACGTGGTGTGCCTCCGCTGCGCCGCCGAGTACCTGGGCATGACGGACGACTACGCCGACGGCAACCTGATCGCGCAGGCCGAGTCCTTCCTCGCCGACGCGCTCTCCAACTGGAAGGACTCCATCAGGGCGCTCGAGACCTGCGAGGCCGTGCTCCCCGCCGCCGAGGACCTCCGCATCGTCTCCCGATGCATCACCGCCCTCGCCTCCAAGGCCTGCGCCTCCGACGCCGCCGCATGGTCCACCCACGGGGCCAAGCATGCCACCAGCCTCGACAGGGACGCGCTCTGGAACGGCATCGGCTCCGGCGACACGCCGCGCGGCGGTAACGCCGCCTCGGCCATGGACTGGTGGTACGAGGACATGTCGATGCTCAGCCTGCCCATGTTCAAGCGCCTCATCCAGGCCATGGAGGCCAAGAGCATGCGCGCCGAGAGCATCGCCGGCGCCATCATGTTCTACGCGGGGCGGCTCCTCCCGCTCCCGGGCCTCAAGCGCAACGCCAGCTTCAGCAACGTCAGCTTCGGCGGCGACTACGGCCTCGGCGTTGGCGGCGCCGGTAGCCGCAGCGCCACGCCGCGGTCCGCCACCGCGAGCCTCTCCGCGGCCGCGACGTCCGACGGCGACCAGAGGTACTTCCTGGAGGAGATCGTGGCGCTGCTGCCGACCAAGAAGGGCGTCACGTCCACCAAGTTCCTGCTGGGGCTGCTCCGCACGGCCATGGTCCTCCACGCCAGCCCGCTGTGCCGGGAGAACCTGGAGCGGCGCATCGGCGCGCAGCTGGAGGACGCCTGCCTGGACGACCTGCTGGTGCCCAACCTCGGCTACACCGTGGAGACGCTCTACGACATCGACTGCGTGCAGAGGATACTGGACTACTTCATGTCGGCCACGGACGGGCTGGGAACCGGGTACACCTCGCCAGCGGCGGCGGAGGAGGGCAGCCTGCCCCAGGCCGCGACGCCGCCGGCCGTGGCGCCAATCGCCATGGTAGCCAAGCTCATGGACGGGTACCTCGCGGAGGTGGCGCCTGACACCAACCTGAAGCTGCCCAAGTTCCAGGCGCTGGCGGCCGTGGTGCCCGACTACGCGCGGACCGTCGACGACGGCATCTACCGCGCCATGGACATATACCTCAAGGTGAAAACTGACAATAACTGACGATCGAACACAGCAGCTAGCGATCGGTTTTCCTTCCGGCCATTAACATTTGAGTCTCGTGCAGTCGCACCCGTGGCTCTCGGAGTCGGAGCGGGAGCAGCTGTGCCGACTGATGAACTGCCAGAAGCTGTCGCTGGAGGCGTGCACGCACGCGGCGCAGAACGAGCGGCTGCCGCTGCGGATCGTGGTGCAGGTCCTCTTCTTCGAGCAGCTCCGCCTCCGCACCTCCATCGCCGGATGGTTCTTCGTGTCCGACAACGACGGCGCGCACCCGCACCTCACGGGCAACGCCGGCGCCATCGTCCCCAAGGGCAGCGCGGCGGACAGCGGCGCGGCCGGCCACGACGAGGCCGTCCTCGTGACGGGCACGCCCGAGGGGAAGGGAGGAGGCGAGGCCATCACGGACGTGAGGGTGCGGGTGTCGGAGCTGGAGAAGGAGTGCATGAACATGAAGCAGGAGATCCGGCGGCTCGGGAAGCCGGCCGGTAGGAGGTCGTGGAGCATCCTCACCAGGAAGTGCGGCTTCGGGGCCAAGGTGCAGCATGCGCAGCCTGCCATGAGCGGCAAATAGACATAGTATGAAGTCTCACCTCAGCCCGGAGTTAGATTCGTCTCCCTTTTCATCTGTTTAAACGGCAATAGTTCTTTCATTCCTTGAAATTGATGTTAGGTGACTAAAACGAACTATAGATATGTAGTAGTGTAACGCAATAAGATTCTTCAGTTTTAACCATGGGGCTAAATAAACAGTTTTAGCACTTCACATACATTAACAATATACAGTGAAATTGCAATCAAACTTGTGTCAGAATTGTGATGTTGGAAGCTGTATTTAACAAAAGATTGAGCTACATACATATAAGCACATCGATCTGGGCCTAGGAAAGAAATGAAGCAATCGTATGTATATACTTATATTACAGGAGCAAGAAAATCTATAGCTACAAGAATTCTCTCTCAGCCACGCACAGATATGTATAGGGATGTACAAGACAAAGACGCCATCGCCGATCGGCACATCCGCACATCCTATTCTCATTCATTCATCAGCGAGACCGCTCTATCAAAAGGCCGATCTCATGGCACCACGCGCTGCCTCTTGTCTCATCTGTGCAGCCTTTCCACTTCCACGGAAGTACATGTATACTTGCTGCATTTCAAGCAGACAATTTCAGAACTATAATCTCTCTCGGAGGAGAAATAAGGCGTGGAAGAAGGTTAATTCGTAAACGCACCTGGATGACCACAACGCTGAGCAGTGATTCAAGGCAGAACAGTCCAAACCCGACAAAGTAAAATATCTGCCAGAGGAAAACGTGGAGACGATGTATAAATGACTAGTCAACTATATGGGACACACGGGTTTGGAAGATGCTTCATCAGGCACCCAGAAATAATTAACTCAGATAGGATACTTACCCCCACAATAACATTGTGGCCTATGAGATCAATTGCCGGCAAAAACCCACTGTAACACCAGAAATAGTAAGACGGGCAAAGTTAGATAATTTGAATGAGTTGTAGATAAGAGGAGATGATATCCAACTAACTGTGACTTGAAGAGAGAGCGAATAGTCTGAAAGATAGTTCCTAAGTATTCTTAACAACAGTTTAGAGCGACAATCGAATTGATCTAGGTAATACTACCATAAAGAATAGCAACAGCACCTAATTTTAGTGGTCCAGGTGCTACAAGCAACAATGTACTCCCTCCGTAAACTTTTATAAGATGTTTTAGATCACTATTTTAGTAATCTAAAACGTCTTACAAAAGTTTACAGAGGTAGTACTAACTACGAATCAGAATCTTTGGTAGAGGCTGATCCCACACACTAAGTAATCTCCCTCACTTTAGCAAGTACGAGTACAAGGGTGTGTACCCTTAGTCGGCAGATCCAGCATATGTAACAAAGGAGCTGCAACGGCTTTGGTGGTGTTGCCTTTTATCAGTAAATATTTGTACTCCTATAATATGTTTAAGATACTGAAGAATAATAACACTCTCAACTTTCTTTTAAGATGCATTCATTGTGTCCAAACTTTGCAGCTTAGCTACAATGAGTGAATAACTACCATATTTACGCATGGCACAAACAGAAGTAATTTCAATTATACATAAGTGATGTAACACTTACGCAAAAGATTTTCCTTTGAAAGGAAATGGGGGAGACACAGCTGACCAGATGCAGAATATTATATGGATCTGGAAGGGGCAAAGATTATAAGCAATGAATGGAATATTAGCACATCACAAAAAAAAATATCAGCAACATATGCATCACAAATGTGGAAACCAGTTAGTGTAGAAGAGTAATACTAGGGAGGTGTTTGGTTGACAGCATGGTAACGGAAAGGGAAAGGGAAATAGATGACGCTGGAAGCAGAGGTGTAACAGCAAAAGCATCGTTTTGTTTGGCTCCTTCTCACTGTAATCGGAATGGTTTCCATGTACAGGACACCGTCCAGATTTGATCGTGGAGTTTGCCAGACGAAGGGATGGTCCTCTGGTCGTCCTTCTGTACGTCCTTCTCGGCGGCCAGGACCTACCCGCTGAGATCCAGGCCGTGGAAGAAGCCCGGCGGCCCCGCTGAGATCCAGGCCGTGGAAAAATCCCGGCGGCCCCGCCGAGATCCAGGCCGTGGAAGAAGCCCGGCGACCGGCGTGGCGTGATTTGGTGGCGCTAGCTGGACAGCGGCTTGGATGAGGCGGAGGGGGTCGTGAGGAGGCAGACAGGATAGGCCGCCGATCGGCTTTGGACGAGGCGGATGGGTGTGGAGGCGCAGGGGAAGGTTAGGAGCGGGTCGTGGGGGAAGACTGCCAGGGGAAACGAACGTGATACCGGTGGGGGATGAGTGGTAACAGGGGTAAGCGTCGAGGAAATCGTTAACGATGAGAATAGATTACGAAGCAATGCTACCAAACACATGTAACGGTTTCGGATTACAGCGATTTTCGTCCGTTATCTGATTACGCTGTAATCCGAAACCGTTACATGTGTTTGGTAGCATTGCTTCGTAATCTATTCTCATCGTTAACGATTTCCTCGACGCTTACCCCTGTTACCACTCATCCCCCACCGGTATCACGTTCGTTTCCCCTGGCAGTCTTCCCCCACGACCCGCTCCTAACCTTCCCCTGCGCCTCCACACCCATCCGCCTCGTCCAAAGCCGATCGGCGGCCTATCCTGTCTGCCTCCTCACGATCTCCTCCGCCTCTTCACGACCCCCTCCGCCTCATCCAAGCCGCTGTCCAGCTAGCGCCACCAAATCACGCCACGCCGGTCGCCGGGCTTCTTCCACGGCCTGGATCTCGGCGGGGCCGCCGGGATTTTTCCACGGCCTGGATCTCAGCGGGGCCGCCGGGCTTCTTCCACGGCCTGGATCTCAGCGGGTAGGTCCTGGCCGCCGAGAAGGACGTACAGAAGGACGACCAGAGGACCATCCCTTCGTCTGGCAAACTCCACGATCAAATCTGGACGGTGTCCTGTACATGGAAACCATTCCGATTACAGTGAGAAGAGCCAAACAAAACGATGCTTTTGCTGTTACACCTCTGCTTCCAGCGTCATCTATTTCCCTTTCCCTTTCCGTTACCATGCTGTCAACCAAACACCTCCTAGATGGCAAGGTTGTTACCAAGTACAGCAGAAAAAACCATCCAAACTTCAGAGCGCTTTCAGTCCTGTAGCATGCATTTCAGTGGCATAAGGTGTAAAGATATGCAAAGAAGCGATTTGTCAAAATAACAAAAGCATAAGCATATACACAACCTCATAGCATTATAAAGCGGCCGATACCATAGCACATAGGCCCCAGGAACACCAGAGATGAAGTAGATAATTGCTAGCAACCAGATGATAACACCTATTGAAAGGAACCGCCAGATTTGTTTCATGTGTCAGAGCAGGTAGCAGTTGATCCACAAGATGTAGACAGTAAGGTACTACTTAGATATACCTTCCCCTTTAATCCATGCTGCGGTAGTTGCAATGATGTTCCAAAAGAGGCATAACGTCAATCCTGCATGGCATCAATATTGCAGAAATTAGCAATCCGCGCCAATGCATGACAATCTTAAACTCTAATCTCCCAATTCTAATATCTGCTAACCATCTGGGTCCACCATTAAATGATTACTAGCATTTGTGACATTTTTTCATGACAAATGGAAGTTCAAGCCGAACCTCAAAGAAAAGAAAGCACCGAATTCATACGTTTTAGTGATAAGCTTTAGATTAGAAGAATTATATTTTGGTAACAAAGCATAGTTACACATTTGTTAAAGTTATCTTCCTTCGAAGTACAGATTGGCAACATACAGGAAGTTTGTTGATGTTTTGAAATACCATTCTGTTTTCTCATGCGACTTCTCAGAAGACAATGGCAGATTCAGACCCTAGGAGATGATGATAGCATTGATCCAGGGAAAGTAAGTTCATTAGTTGGATAGTGTGAATGTGAAGTCCCCAGTAAGAATAGCGTTTGCAATATTTGAACAAAATTAAAGATCTACAAAATGATGGTTTAGAAGATATTTTGAGGAGAGGTAAAACAAGAACCAACACTTACCCAACAATGACAAAAATGCAAGGTATTGCATCCTTTGTAGGTGGATTGGTATCTCATTTGAAATGTCATGATGAATGATGGGCATAAATGGTGGCCAGTTTTTCGCTTCAATGACAATACCAGCTGCAAATAAAAATGAGGATATTATGACGCAGAAAGGCAGGGGTAATGAAATATTGGACTGTAACAGCAAGAGCGCAGTGACAAAATGAGCTGAAATAGCCGTTCACTGAATCAATCAGGGTCTAAACTGAAGTTGACCGGAGCAAGTTTCCAGATAAGTATCCTCATTAATCAACTTGGACCAATATCTTACCCACCTCTTTCCCATCAATATCATGGCCAGAAGTATACAAAAATTAACTGCATCTAATCAGCTATAGGAAGAACTATACCTCTGGCTGCAGCTTCTTCCCTTCTTTGAAGTTCCTGGTTTCAAGAAAATACAAAAATCAGATAGAACAGTTTAAAGAAATAATTACAAGTGAATGCTCATGAGCACATCTGGGTAGTTTCAATCTGTGAAACATTGTCGATAAAGGTTTTACCGATTCTTAAAACCTCTGCTAACTCTTGGTTCAGAATATCGTACATTCATGTTAAGAATTTAATCATCTGATTGTCTGGGTTAACGAAGAGATGGCTATATGAAATCTTTTGATAACAATAGCCATATGGCTATAAGTGACGGCATAGAGATCCCATGGTCTTAGGCTCTTAGCTCACTATGGTATGAGGCAAGTACTATCAATGATCTGATCAATAGTTAGAGCACTAAGGACCATTGGGGAGCCTGAGGTAAATCCATGTCAACCATAGCTCACCAGTTTCCATGACCATACTGCATCATGGTTACTACTTCAACAACTCTGGACAGGTTCTGTTGGCTATATCCATCTACATATCTAAGCACAATAGTTTGTCAGTATCTGGGAAGCTTCCTAAAATTTCATCCAGGAGAACTTAAACTTTACTTTAGCATAGGGGATTTTGATCACTGAATGAATAGCGAAACAATCTTTTGAATTCACAAAACAATGGTTTGAACAAAGCAATAACTCAAATGACATAGGATAACATGTGATGTGAGTGTAAAGCAGGAATTTCAAGTTTCAAGCACAAGACACGTACTCTTTCCCGTTTGTTAAGCTCAGCCTCCTTCGACTGCAGTTCTTTCTCCTTTTGCTTTAAGTCCTACATTTGAATAAAACATACACACCAACATAAGCAATAAACAGCACACTGTGAAAGAATTTTTAATCAATTTTGAAACCCATAGTATCTTGACAAAGAATAGGGTGACCATGCACCATTGGTCAATGTCAACTACATTCTGCCTAGCCTTTCAATTCATTGGGAAAATCACATCTTGATAAGTAAAGAATTGACAAGCAAAATGGAAGCACGGTTACCTTTGATGAACCAAGAGGTATGTCCACGGTAGCAGCACGATCATTATAGAATCCAGCAGGTTCATGAGGAAGAGGTGGCATCCGAGAATTAGAAGCAGGAGGTACGCCGCCTCCCTGTAGAACAGACATTCGGAAAAATCAACCAAACAGTAATTAAAGAAAAAACAACCAAATTAGAAGCTTATGCACAATGAGATATCCTTGTCCATGATAACTGGACACAGCAATCCGAATTGCTAGTATAGAAAATGTTATTGTATTAAATGGACAGATTCAGGAGCAACAGATCCATAGGCACATGCACACCCGCCGAACTACGACCACCAGTGATCACACTGAACGCCAGTACTAAGACAATCTTCAGTATAGAAAATCTTAAGTGAAAAGCAGTGTTCCATTTTGTCGTATGCTGCAAATCACTTGAAGAGCAGATCGTCTAATTTCAAAGTTATACACATCTACTAAACCGCACCGTTGTAATTAGACAGATTTTATCCCAATTCAAGTGCCGATTTCGTATGTAAGCATCATTTCACCCTTGAAAACCCCTCAAAACAAATACAGAAAAAGCCTGCACCCGCCAGGCCACCACACCATTTACTCGCGATCAACCAACACAGCAGAGCACGGATATAGACGCGTCCATCCACCGAAACCCCCTCTAACCCTAGCAGCAGCAAGTGGACCAGATCCACCGAAGCACCCAGAACGGCGAACCGAAGGGGTTATAGCCAGAAACCCGCAGCAAGCAACTCCGGAGGCGATCCAGGCCAATTCGACATCTCCGCGAGCCAGGGAGCACCCTTGCACAAGACAAGGCGAACCGCGGCGCCGTGCGGGGTGCCGCCAGGCAGGCATACATAGAAAGTACTACTAGTAGTACAGTGTGCAGGCGACTCACCGCGAAGGGGTTGACGTCGTCCTCGTCGAAGGGGTTGCGGTCGTATCTCCCCGCCATGGCCTCCTCCTCTCTTCCTCCCTACTGCTCCTCCTCCTCCTCCGCCCGAAGCGGCTGTGGGTGTGGTCGCGGCGGGTTCTCCGGCGAGGAGGGAAAAGTCCAACGCGGCGGTGGCGAGCGAGCGGCCAACTGCTTTGGACTTCCGCTTTTTAGAAGGGGGGTTATTATTTACGTGACGCGGTGGGTTTGGAATGTGGATTTGTTGAAGCGGGTTTACTTTATACTTGCCGCCGTGCAAATCTGACTGCTGGGTGGGTTTGCGCGTGCTGGTCCTTTGGCCGACAGGTGGGCCCTGGCAGGGCGAGTTGTATTGGTAGTAGAAGCTGAGAAAATGGAAGTTTCTAGCGTGGAAGACGATTTCAAGGGGGACAGAAAGAGAGCATTAGATTGGGCCTACTAAACCAAGGCAACATTGCTACTGCAGCCTAAACCTAAAATGCCATCAACAAAGGACAGGAATTAAAAAAAAACAAAGGACAAAAATATTATGCAAGAAAAAAAAAGCAGCCAGCGGTTAGAGCATCTACAACCATAGTTGGCTATTTCAGTCGCGTCTATGAACAATATACAGGCAACCTCAAATTTTCACATTTTACAACTATAGTTTTTATATTGAAAGTTTTATTTTCATATAAATCATGCAACACAAACTACTATTATTAAAATCTATGTAAAATACTAGTAATAATGTTTAGCTGCTAAGAAAACAATCCTGTGGAGTCTACCACCAAGCCAAACATTGCTACTGCAGCCTAACCTGGAAATGCCATCTAAAAGGACAGAAATATTACGCAAGAAAACAAAATAAAAAATTAGCAGCCAGCTGGTGGTAGGCTGATCAGGATTGTTTTCTTAGCAGCTAAGGATGAGTTAATATTTTCACCAAAAAGATAAGAAGAGTTCAAATTTTCCAGGACATGTTCAAACAAGCAGCCAGCTGCAGAGGCGCAGAGCTGTGGGTGATGTTAAACAAAGGACTGGTCAAACAGCCGTACCGTACCAACCTCTGGAGAAGAGAGGTTTGTCTTCAAAACTTGAACCACACGGCTGATGGCAACGCCAACGAACACCACACAAAGAAAGCGAAGACTAGACCAGACACGAGACTAAAAACTAGCAGCCGGGTTTTTTCATCCATTCATTTCCACACCCTCGTCCGGGGCTGTCCATGCAGTCAAATGGGGGCTAATTACAGACTGATGAAACAGCCAAGCTCTCTCGCTCGCATGTACAACAGGGGAACAACACGGCTCACATGACAAACCACAATTACACAGCCACCACGCGGGCCATATGGCGCCGCTTCCATTTTCCTCTCATCAAAAAAGAATGCTAGTATCTACTCTGACGGCATCTCGCTCCGCCGTATGGATGGAGCTTGAGCTTCTCGGCCCGTTTCAGAAGACCACCAGATCTTGCAACGACATGTTCAGCTCTTGAGCAAGTTGCGCCGACTGGCCACCCCGCCTGCGCCAAGAGAAGAGGAGAAAACAAGTTGCGCGGCATCAGATTCTGAAAAACTAGCCGAGAGAAGAGAAGAGAAGAAAACAAATTGCGCCAATGCGTTGTTCGCTAGTTGTGTTGGTACACAAAAGGAGTAGAAGAACATGGATGAAAACAACTAGGAGTAGTAGATACTGATGAAGGGAAGGCAAGGGCGTTACGTCAACAATGGCTGTAGAGCTTGCAGAATCTTCTGCAAATGGTTGAAGCACCGGGTGCAACGCTGCAACCTGCATGAAATCACACAAATTGGTAACTGCCCGGTTTATACATCTCTAAAGAACATAAAAGGACCCAGGTAGCATAACTGTTGCAGTCATCAGTAGCATATTACCTCTGTTCGGCTTGAATATCTACTCCAACAGCCGAACTAGCTGACAATGTTGAATGAATAACTGGCCCAAAAATCTTTATAAGATCCAATAGCATTTCCAACGCAACAATGGTGTGCCTACAAATTCGAGCCAACGGAATTAGAAGTCACAATAGTTACTGCTAAAGTAATCATTTTCTACCGTAGGATGCAAATATAAGCATCCATTCACATATTGCAGGATAATTATATGGGTTGAAAAGGAAAAAATGATTTTCTGGTTCAATAGTAGACTTGCAAGAAGATATACAGGTAGGGTTTTTTTTCTTTTTGCGAATGAGATACACAAGTAGTTGTATGCATTGACATCATCTTGGGCATGCATGGTTACATGTGCTGCATCTGTGTTGTTAATTCACAGATACCACACAGTCCACTAAGAGCTGGCATGCAATGAAATTATACACCCAATATACTACCTTTCAGTCTTGCTGTTCAGTAACCCGGGAAGAATAGGCAGAAGGCTTGAGAAAATATCTAGGTTGAAAAGACCAAGCTTTCCCTTGAGAGAACTGACAACATCAGCTTGAACCTGTTGAAATTTAACAATTAGTAGCTACAAACAATGTGAAAAAAGAATATCATGAACAACCATCATACATCTGAGGAAAAACTTACAGCAATATCAGGCAACTTTGCGACTGCAGAAATTGCTCCTTTGATACCATTTAGGTTGAAGGCATGCCGCATCATCTGAACACATTAGCATTAATACCATTTTTGGTGTCACGTTAACAAATTTTAATCTTTAGGTGACTGATTAACATCACTTTACAAGAACATGTACATTACATGCACAGGCTTACAAGAAGAGAAGGATAACAGACTGCGTTTACCAAATGTCATTCGATCATAGACAGAAGTCAATGTCAACCTTTCTAATATACTGTCCCCGCAAAAAAAAGGCTTTCTAATGTACCGAAGAACCTAAAGAAAGTTAAGACAATTTCCCGTATCTCCAGGTACATGCAATTCACCAGAGCACATGACATGTATTTCGACTTCTAGTAACCTGCACTGATGTCAACCCATGTTTCATATTTCTTGGTTGCGCATGAGTCATGTCTCAACTCCCAAGGGAATAAAGCTCAAGTTCTTAGAAGAATGACGAAAAACTTGTTGACATGTAGTAAAGTGCAAAAATAAAGGTTAGCCATCCACACACTGCATTAACAAATAAATTTGCCGAGGATTGCATCAATTTGTTGGGTGTAACTTCCTTGGGATAGTAAGAAACAGAGGTTCACGAGTACAGAACAGAAGGATCACCTCTAGCTTTGTCAACCGAGACTTTACAACATTTATGAATTCGTCATGGTTCCGCACCAAATCAATTGGAGTCATTGTTTCGTCCACTGTCGACAAGTCCCTTTCATATGTCTGACTTGATCCTGCCTGTCAGTTATAATAACCACAAACCAAATAAGTTGAACAGCAAAACAAATCGGAAATTGTAAACACTAGAGAGCACCAAATAATAAACATAGAGCAATAGTATAGTAAGTATTGTGTATATAGGTTCTGATCATACTATCACTGAAATCTTCCAGCAGCATACTGCCATATTGTAAGTCCAGAACACATTAAATCATGACTGCCCTCATATATCTTATATCTGGTTTCTGAACATATTTCACCATTATTCATATCACCAAATAGCTAGGGGCTAAGGATTCAGAATTGTACATTATCATAACATGCACAAGGTATGCATGAATCATTTATTGAGAACTAAATAAGATTCTGGATAACAACAATACTTAATAAATCTTGGAAAGTGACCATAATTTTCAAGTGCGGATTTTGAGTATCTATTTTTCTAGCTTCAGATTTTGAGAATTGATACAATAACTACGTAACGAGTTTTTAAACATTATAAACATTTCTCAATACCATTACACTGATGCTTCATAGAATGGATCAAATCATATTAAAGTTAACTATAGTAATAAACATGAAAACATACCGAACTTGTGGGGGGGCTATCAGCTTTTACTGTACGGTCACCACAAGAGCTAGTTGGCGGTGAACAATCAATGCTAGAACTCTCTCTCTTTTCAAATCTCTCAACAAGAGACTTAGTTTTTCCTAATGGCACGGCGACTGCAAAATGAATTAATAATACCATTAGATAACTATATTTAAGCCAACTAGCCTCAAGCTTCAGGGTGGGATACAAGACTGCTTTTCATAACATCAGTTCACATACACACGCACCTCCTCTAACATATTTGACCCTAGTTGTTTCTGCCGTCGAGCACGGTGATTCATATGCTGCTGTGAAAAGAGCTATAATGTTAAATCAACAAAATGAGTGAAAGTGCAGGGCTTGAATGCTTAAGAACAAAGAGAAAGAGCTATACATTTGTCATTATTTAACTGCACCGGATGCTCAAATGGTAGTATACTGTCCATTTTTTCTGCTATTTGTGTAATATCTCTTCTATCTGCACCGTTAGATTCTTCTTTCTTGTCAAACGGAGATAGTCCAAATGAGAACTTTAAGCCAGACAAACCTTCCGAGCAAACATCAGGCTCAGCAAGCATGGATTTTACTGAGCTGACACTATCACTAGCACCATCACTAGGTAAACGTTTTCTCAAGTGAACTGGACTGCGAAAACCATCTGGGACTGCAGTTCTGCCTCCAATTCCTCTATTAACACTGCCTGCTGTTTTATCCTCCAAAATGTCTCTAGGAACAACAACAGGTGCAGAAACAGCCTGTGATGTAGTGTAAATATCTTTTACGGCTACCAACTCTGTAGGCTGAGCTTTTTTAGTGGTTGAAGAATTAATAGCCATCCCTGTACGAGATAATAATTGGATGTCCCGCTGTCCAAAATTGCGTTCTGCAGTTTTTGGATTGGTGGAAGGACTATCGACCGGCTTCATACGTCGTACTGGAGTAGATGGTTTGGCAGATGAATCAGGTCTTCGAGGAATGCTGCTGCTCCTATCTTTCTTTATTTTATCTGTACTTCCTGGAGTTAAATGTAAGGCCCGAACTCTGCTTTCAGCTGATATCAATAAGAGATATTTTCACTGTTCAGTATGCAGTACTTGGATAAAGTTAGCCATTTCAATGCAGAATTAAAAAAATATTGATAATTTAAAGCCATACCAATTCCAGACTCCTGGACTTTGTACATGTTTTTTGGATGTGATGTTGCTACAGCACGAACGGGCTTTGCAGTGCTACCATTCGGTTTCACAGGATTGTCATCTACAGAATCCACAAGCTCGGCAAAAAAAATTGCTTTCGGCAAAACACCAAGGGCATAGGGTTCAATGAGCTGGGTCAAAAGATAAAAAGTTAGGACATACATAAAAAGGCACATATTACATGCAAAGAATGACACTCACAGATATATCAGCAACCCAAACACCAACACGGCGTTCATGGTACGAGCATCCCAACAGTTTTCCTTCGTAAATACTAAGGTCAGCTAAATTGTTCCATCCCATGTCAACAGCATCATGGCATCTTACTGGTTCCCAAGAGAATACCTGAAGATGTCCATGTAGTCAGCAAATGCCAAACAAGCAATATCAATAAAACACTTGAGAATCAGACCTACCTTTAAGCTTTGGTCTAACCCGCAGAAAAGGGTTTTTCCATCTGGGTGAAAGACCATAGAGCGTACACCAGTATCCTGGAAGAAAAAATGTATGTAAAGTAAATATATCATAACAGGAAGATGTGTGTGCTCACTATGCACATATTAATACAGGAAGAAAAGCAGGTGCAGAAGAGCAGTAAGCAACTTCAATATAGATATAAGAGCGTCACTGAAAATAACTCATCAATCACATTGAAATTTGATAAGGGGTGTCATCAACCATGTTCAAGAGTTTCAAATAGAAAGCAATTTCTTTTCCTCAAACTTGCTTTAAGGAATTCCTATGGTGCTAACTTGAAAGGGAGATAAATAAATAACAGAAATATCAGCCGCAGTGAGCAAGTACTATGCTTGGTTACCATGCATATTGCATACAATGTAACAGAGGATTCATGGTTCATGGTTTAACAGTTGATGTTCGACTTGCACAAAAATGAAATGGTATAAGAAAAGCACTTGCAAGTACCTCAGGTCCAGCAGAACCTATCAATTCAAAAGTTTCAAGATCCCAAAATTTTACGGTTCGATCAGCTGAGCCTGGAAAACAACAGTAAACTGACTGAGAACATAATTCAGCTTCCTAAAAAAGTAAAACTTCACTAATTATGGTTAAGTCTAACAACAATACACATTTTTCTAGTCCAAAAGGATATTTCTAACTGTTACACAATTAAAATGGGATTCATCAGACACTTAAATTTGTTCTTGGATCATACAGTACTAAACAATAAACAATTCTTGATGATTTATGTTACATTACAAAAAAAAATGTTCTCTAAGAAATCTTAGCACTTCAAACATTTGGAGGAAAAGCCAGTACCTGTTGCAAGCAAAAATTCTTGAGGATGAAAATCGATGCATCGGATTTGTCCACTATGGAACTTGAAATCATGTAGGAGCTTTCCAGCTGTCAGATCCCACACCTTCACAATGTTATCTTCTCCACCGGTGACAATCCATCGTCCATCAGGTGTAAACCGGATTGAATTAATTGCTCCTCTGTGACCCTTATATGTATGAAGGCATCCTTTTTTCTTTATATCCCAGATCTTAAGATCTGTATCTGAAGAACCAGATGCAAAAAATTCGCCGAATGGGTGGAATTCAACAGCAGTGCAACTCGATCTATGCCCAGTGAGAGACCGTACAACTGCATTTCAATTTAAAACAACAACCAAACATCTATTTTCAGCAACGAATAATTTACAGTCTACCAAGACAAGCATTAATGTTATGAAAAACACTCCCAAGAGACCTTGTGCTTTCAGCTGCTATGGAGAACATTAGCTCAGCTGAGACATTCATACAGTATACTACAGTGTACTCATGTTTCATATGACCACTAAAGACAATTGACAAAGATTTCAAGGGTTCTTGCATCTATATTAATATTACCACATATATACCAACCACACCTTTAGCTTCTTCCAAGTCCCAGAGCTTGATGGAGCCGTTTGATGAGCCAGCAAGCACAAGCACCTCTGCTGTATCAAACTCTACAGCCTCAACTGAGCTTGTGTGGCCTGACAAGCTCTGTGCAACCAACAGATACCCATTGAAAAACACAACATGAGTCAAATTATAAATTAGCCAAAGTGTACTGTAGTATCATGCTCATAAAGTCATAGGACACAAACCAGGAGAGGGGTCTGCTTGCCAATTGCCCACAGGTTGACCTTGCGGTCACTGCCACCGGTGATGAACACACGGCTCGACTTCTTGCCGATGGCCAAGGACCTCACTTCGGCATCGTGCGCCACAAACTCCTCTAATTTCAGTTCACTGGTTAAGGAGAAGTCAAGTTTGAGAACTACACATTTTCGGAGCCTCTTTGGTTCCAAGAACTAAACAAAACTTCCATTGGGCCCAACCTCATGGGGAATTTTGACAACTACTAAAATACACTATCCAGAGTAGTACTGTTTTTTGGTAGAATCATCCCTAAGCGTGTCAGCATTTATGTATTTTCTCCCATTATTCCTTTTTGGGAGCGAGCATTTGGGATCCTCTCAGTAATCGTTGCTTGAAAGGTAAAATATAATTTGATTGTCAGGCATTGCGAACCTAAATTGGGGCCGAAGGGGGGAAACCTGCAAAGCTCGATGTTTCTCTTGGTTGCTTCAAGAAATGGGTGCCTTAGTTCACCTGGATTGCCAAGAAAGAGAAAACGAAAGGGGGTGGTAAATCTTTTCTCTTGAATCTACCCTACCGCTGTCCCTCTCCAACAGACTGCGAACAAGAACAGAACACACGAACTTGGGTGACGAAACATCAATCTACATCCAAAGCTCCCTCCGCGAATGCCTACCCGGATTACTCCCAAGAACCAGTGGCTTCTCGTCCCCGTGAGCTAAATCGCACCAAGAAGAGCGGGAACCCAGAACAACTCGCGAGCGAGGAGTAAGCAAACTAAACAAAAATAAAGGATACGGAACTTGTAGCCGCGCTTCTCGGGGTCCATCCCTCCGCCGCCTCTCCCCTCCTCAGCGCCACTGCCCCCCGGCCGCGGGAGCGCTGGGTCTGGAGTCGGCCTTCCGTGGACGACGACGAGTGGAGCACAGTAGGGGGCTAGGGGGCGGGATTGAGAATTTGGATCCGAGTATGTGGAGGGGGCAGAAGGGGAGGGGGCGAGACGCTCCGCCTTTCTCCGCTCTCTCTCTTGGCAGCAGTGACGACGATGGGTGTGGAGCGGCGTGGGTGGGTGGGAGAGTGGAGTTTCTGTCGTCTTTTCTCTCTCGCCCCCCCTCTTGGCCTCGCTTTTGGTCTCGTTTCTTTTCTTTTTTGTACCAGAGCGCAATAAAGGAAAGGCTCCTCTTCTCGCCTTCGTTCGTTCGTGCCGTTGCTGTTTGATGGGCAAAGGAGGGGAGGGGGACGACGACGACCCAAAAGTTCGCACGAATCTTGCTCATGAAAAACCTCCCCTGCACGACCTTGCTCCACAAAGGGATCATCTCCTCTCCTGGACGTTTTGTGTGCGCATTAATAATCCAATAAGAAATAGTTACAAGCCTTGCAAAGGCTGGTTGGACCATCCCCTCTTTCTCTCTGTCTTTCTCTTGCGCACTCTCGCCCTTAGATGACACCTCTCAATCGATAAAGGTTCAACATGTGTTGTATACCTCACAAATGCGAGACGGATATCATGAGGTAATGGGTGACACTGAGATGGAGATCCGTTGATAGCCGCTGCGGTGGTATCCTTCAACCGGTTGTTTGGTTATATGACATTGTCGTATCGAGGTAGTCGTCGATGACAGATGGTTAAAGAAAGAGGACATAAACGGTAAAGGGGTGCATGGATGGCATATCCAAAGAGGATTGCATTGATATGAGGAAGCGAAAGTAAGAGATGGCAGGCGATCGAAACGTAATCTTCTTGTCACCCTAGAAGTTTGAGATTGTCTCCGTCGACAAAAAAAATGTCTCACTCATATACACTATTCATCATACAAGTCATAACGAGCAACGGGAACTTGTGATAGTGCCAAGTCAATAATGTCTGACGGTGTCTGAGATGCTTTGGTTGCGGGCATCGGCTGTTAGGCGAACAAGCTGGTCTAAATCAAAGTGGGCGAGTGGGACCGTCGAAAGGTTGTGGTGGCTGTCAGAGCCATTAATGACGGCATACGTGGAAGTCGTAACTTGTTGAAGGCGTGAGTGAAGTAGTTCGTGATCCCGCCAAAATTGCTTTGAGTAAAACCTTATATATGTTTTCGATCGAACTTTGGCGGTGCCTAGCGTCATTTTTCCCTTGGAGGCCATGTGGGAATTGGACCTAGCTTATGTGATCAATGGGAGATGATGGTACTTGAGGAGGTGGATCGGTGTGGCATCTACTGCGTCAACAACGGCGAACCTCGACTAAGGCTTGGCGGTGAACGCGTGATGATGGACGAGCTCAAGGCGATGGTTTTGTTTGGCGGTGTGACAATATTGACCGTTGGTCTGATAAGGAACATGCGTATTTTCAAGTTGAAGATGGGTTGGCGACTTGATGTTGATGACGGCTTCTAGAAAGTGTGCAAGCGGTGCGCGCTTATGGTGCGATTAGACCTGGGCATGGGAAACCCGGCCCGACCAGGCCCGGACCGACCATGCCCATGGGCCGGGCTCGGGCCTAGTTTTTGAGCATGAAGGTTGCGTCGGGCCGGGCTTGGGCTTGTGATAGTCGCGATTTAGGGAAGGGCCCGACCCGAGGCCCGGTGAGGTTTTTCCACTTATAGAACGGGCTCGGACCTGAAATCTAGGCCCGGCAATCGGGTCGTGTCGGGCCTAGGCTTAAGTTCTCTTATGCGAGCTTTGTTAGGCCCGGCCCAGCCCGAAAAATGCCCATGTCTGGGTGTGATGGATCGGATGTGTGCTCTTGGTACACCACACAGATGACTCGATGATGCCCTCGGATCTAGCTAGCGGACGTTGTTGTGTGATGGCATGATTTCTTCCATCGTTAAATCTGTACATGTAAAATAATAACTATAGATTATTTGATGTATTGTATGTTTTATCAGCTCTTTCTCGAATAATTCAATAAAACGCTTTTCAGAAGAAGAAGAAAAGTTAAGGGGTGTTGGTCAAACAATTAGCCGATGACAATTGAAAAACTAGAGTAGATGTACCAGGGACCCATTCCAAAGCCTCTTCACTCGGGATGGGTCCCTGGTACAGCAGCCATTATTTGATCTGTACGAGGAGAAAGTGACACCGGATATGAATGAACGCTTATGTGTTGAATTTAGTGAGAAGGAAATTTCGGATAGTTTGTTTCAGATGGGACCTCTGAAAGCACCTGGCAAGGACGGCTTCCCTGCCAGATTTTTCAGAAAAAAATGGCTTACAATGAAAGATGAGATTGTGCGAGCAGTCCAAGAATTCTTTCTGACTGGACAGATGCCTGCTGGTGTGCATGAAACAGTAATTGTCCTCATTCCCAAAGTTGATGAGCCTACTCGAGTTACTCACTTCAGACCCATGAGCCTTTGTAATGTCGTCTATAAAATTGTTGATAAGTGCTTGGTAAACAGACTTCAACCGCTACTGGATGTGATTATATCACCTTTTCAAAGTGCGTTTGTTCCAGGACGTCTCGTCATAAATAATGCCCTCCTAGATTTTGAAGGTTTGCATTTCCTTCAGCATGAGAAAAACCCAGAGAATAGCTTCTGTGATTACAAGTTGGATCTGTTGAAGGCCTGTGACAAGGTGGATTGGGGTTTCTTGAAGCAGACGATGGAAAAGATGGGCTTCTCTTGTTGATGGGTACAATGGATCATGTCATGAGTAACATCGGTAAGATATTCAATTAAATTTAATGGAGCCATCTTGGATTCGTTTGCACCGACGCGCGGGCTTCGGCAAGGTGACCCTATGCCCCCTTTCTTGTTTTTTTTCATTGCTGATGGATTGTCTGCCTTGTTGAGACAGGGTGTAGAAACACAAGCTTTCCGTCCAATTAAAATCTGCAGAAGAGCACCTGGGATTTCGCACCTCTTGTTTGCAGATGATACCCTGCTCTTCTTCAAATCCAATGTTGAACAAGATGAGTATGTGATGGAAGTCATCCACCGGTATGCGCAAGCCACATGACAACTTATAAATCCGCAAAAGTGTTCTATCCAATTCGGTGATAACTGCCCATTGATGGTACAAACTACAGTCAAACACGTTCTGAAGGTGCAAAACTCTGAGTCTGAAGGCAAATACCTCGGCTTGCCTACTCCGGATGGTTGTATGCACAAAGTAAAATTTCAGATGTTGCAGGCAAGTTTGACCAAGAGGGTCATGGCATGGGGTGACACGCTCTCGCAGGTAGGGAAGGAAACCTTGATCAAATCTGTTTTGCAAGCTATCCCAACATATATTATGGGTGTGTTTAAGCTGCCTTTCTCGGTGTGTGACGATCTCACACGCTTGGTTGGAAATTTTTGGTGGGGCTCTAAACATGGACAACGGAAGACACATTGGCAAGCTTGGGAGAAATTGATAGAACCAAGAGGAAAGGGAGGTCTGGGCTTCAAAGACTTCTGTATCTTCAAACAGGCTTTGCTTGCACGGCAGGCTTGGCGTCTCCTCATGCACCATGAATCCTTGTGCTCCAAGGTTCTCAAAGCAAAATATTACCCTAACGGTTCCCTTGAGGATACAGTTTTTTCAGGTAACACTTCCCCAACGTGGCATGCTATCCAGTATGGGCTGGACTTGCTCAAACGCGACCTCCTCTGGCGTGTGGGCAATGGTGAGCAAATCCGTATCTGGCGTGACCCGTGGATCCCGCGACACTCTTCTTATAGGCCTATCACACAATGAGGAGCGTGTCGGCTTAGGCGGGTGTCGGAGCTTCTGGATGAGAATGGCCAACGGAGAGAGGATATTCTTCAGCAACACTTCATCGGTCCCGACGTGGAATGCATCCTAGGGATCAAGACCAGCCCGCGCCGGTTGGACGATGTCCTGTCATGGGCTCCGGAGACGCGTTGAATCTTCAGCGTCCGCGGCGCGTACAAGATTGCCCTGGAGGAGGGTACCAGCACCACCGCGTGTGCCACGAGCAGGGCACCGGACGGCACCCGTGCCGTCTGGACGGCAGTGTGGAGGTGCCCTGCTCCCCCTAAGGTACGAGTTTTTTCTTGGAGAGTCGCTACTAATTCGCTGGCAACACTTGAGAACAAACATAGAAGGAACCTTGAGGTGTCTAATATGTGTGCTTTATGTGGTTTGTAATGTGAGGACACATTCCATGCTCTCTGCCGGTGCCCTTTGCCCCGGATGCTTTGGACAGAGACGGGGCGTACGTGGAGTATGCCCAAATTGGAAAACATCGTCAATATGGGACCGGAGTGGACTCTCCATCTCCTGGACGAATGCAAACAATAGGAACGCCTCCCTATGGTGATGACACTCTGGAGGAACTGGTACGTGCGTAATGAAGTGTACCCCCACAAGCCAGCTCCTCCAGTAGCAGCTTCTACCAGGTTCCTGTCTGGCTACATCAACACGCTTCTATACATCAACAATGTCCCACTGATGACGGGGCCAAGGGGAAGGGCGTGATCCACTATGAGGGCAACAAGTCTAGCAAAGAACGACACAAGCCACAACTCAAGCGATCTGATCTGGTCAAGCAACGGAGGAAACCTCCATTTGGCTGGGTAAAACTCAATGCTGATGGTGCATGGAAGGAAGAGGAGAGAACATGAGCTGCAGGCATGATCCTTTGGGATCATACAAGCGTTGTAATCTTCTCTGCTTGCAGGTTTATCCCCCACTGCAATAGCGCTCTAGAGGCAGAGATGGCGGTGCTTCTGGAGGGAGTGGCTCTGGCGACTGAGCACAGTCCAAAAAGATTGTTGCTGGAGACGGATTGCTCAACGGCGGCTCATATGATCAGGGGAACCGAGACCAACAGATCTTCAGTGGCGGCCATGGTTGGAGATATCAAGCAGATTCTCGATGGCAGGCCACATGAAATAACGTGGATCAGTAGAGAGCAAAATAGAGGAGTGAATTGCAAGAAACCACCACATTGAAGAGACATTTTGCAGAAAACACTCTTCTACGTTCTTTTACAGAAACCATTAATTTTGTGCCTAATTTTTTGCAAAAAACACTGATCGGTCTATTTAGACATTTTAACCTCGTTTATGACAGGTGGATCCCGGTTTTACTGACGTGGCATGTTAAAATGGTCTTTAAAAAAACTTCCTCCAATAAAACAAATAGGTCCCTCCACTCCTCTCCCCTCCCGATCCAATCTGGCCATATGCCTCGCCGCCGTTGCCAGAATCCGCCGCCGTTCGTCGGCTGGGCGCGGCCACGGCAACCCCCGGGCGCGGCCACGGGAGGCGGTCTGGGTGCGGCCATGGGAGGCGGCCTGGGCGCGGTCACGGCGACCCCCCAGCGCGGCTGCGGGCGCGACCATGGGACACGCAGCCACCGCAACGCCGCCCAAGCCGGCGAGCCGCCGCCGCCGCCGCCCTGTAGGTCACCTCCTCTCCAGCGCCCCTTCCCTCTCCTTCCTCCTCTCCATCGTCTCCCTCTCTCTCTCCTTGCGCAGGACGCCATGGCCGATCGCCATTGGAGCCGCCCCGTGGAGCTCATGAGCTCGCCTCGCCGGCCCTCCTAGCCGCCGCCTTGGTCCTCCGGCGACCAGATCCGCGCGCCCACGGCCACCACCTCCCTCCTGGCGGCCCCTCCGACCACCCACGCGAGCCACGACCACAGTCAGTGGCCGCCATGGCCAGCCTTTGACGGCCTGGGCGTGGCCATGTCGACCCACGGCGCGGCCACGGGAGGCGGCTCCGGTCTTGGGGTGGGCGTAGGGTCGGTCGGACGGGTGCGCGGCTGGGCGCGGGGAGCGCGGCGGACATCGGGCGCGGCGCACGGCGACAGGGGAGCTCGGGGCCGCAGTGAGCTCCGCCGCCGCCGCCGGGGCACCGTCGTGGGCAGGAGGGGGGCGAGGGGGTGTCGGCCGGCCGTGGGGGCTGGTCCAGCGAGGGACCGAGGGCGCGATTGCGTTATTTTATTTTTTCAAGGTGTTTTTGTAAAAAGGAAGGACCTTACAGGTGGCCCCCATATGTCATAATCATACTTAAATTGCTCAAATCGGGCGATCACTGTTTTCTGCAAAAAATTAGGCATAAAATTAGTGGTTTCTGCAAAAAAAATGTAGAAAAGTCTTTCTGCAAAAGGTCGCTTCAATGTGATGGTTTCTTGCAATTCACTCCAAAATAAAGGTATCCATGCTCTTGCTCAAATGGGTCGGTTAATACACAAAACTGATGTATGGCTTCGGTGTGCTCCTGATGAGGTTGACATCTTATGTCAACAGGATTGTAACGTACGCGGTTGAGATTTGATAGTTTCATTCGCAAAAAAAAAACTAGACTAGATTGTCATGCTCACGCATCGAGCTAGATTTTGCGGGAGTAAGAAAGAAGCATCGCGTGACAAGAGGCTAGGGTGACACACTAGAATGGACCTCAAGGTTACTTAACAAGGTGGGGGATGATGATACGCCACACGCCTCTATTAGAAATGGGCACCGCCGCACCGGCCAAATCAAACTTTAATATACGATGATCATCAGTTGCGATTGTACAACATCAATTACTTGTTGCCGTCTAATTATAGCAAAGGCGGTGTGGTGGTTTTGCTGGAAGGTAATAAAGGATCTCTTGAAGAGTAGGCGAGCGACAGCCAAACGCACACATTATTTATTCTCGTTGTGGCAAAAAAAGAGAGAAGCGAACGAATCCAGCAAACGTCGAGGAGCCGTCAATTCCAGCTGATACGCGCATCTCCACCCTCCGAATCCCCACAAGAAAATTGTTCTGCTGCATAGTTGGCATGAGCGGGGAGGGTAGATGCAACTTGCAACCGCACGCGCACAGCGGTCAACAGCGACGCTTCACACGCGGCCTCTGGTCGAAATGGCTGGTTACCCCGTGGGGAAAAAGCACGGATGTTTTGGAGGGAGGCAGAGGCCGTGGCCCGTGTGGTGCGTTGTCGCTCGGGTGCAGGCCGGCGGCCGGCAGAGCCACTTCCGCGTGTTCTCCAGCGCCTCCTCCTTTCCTTTGCCCCCTTCGGCCTGCGAACAAAACAAATCGGAGGAACGAAGAAGGAACAAGGCGCCGAGCGGCTCACGGGGTGGCATGGGCGCATGGGGATAGTGCTTGTTGGATTTGCTGAAACATGTGTGTGAGCTGGGACGTGCGGCTCGCTCGGGTGCACATGCCGTGCTGGTTTGTCGTGTGCGGGGAAGATGGGCGGCGCGTGCTGATGATGCGGGGGTGGCCCTCGGTGGAGGGCTTCCACCACGGCCATGTGGCGACACCTATGCTTTGCCGGACTCCGAGGCCGGCCAATGGGCAGCACGGGATTAGCACAGATGTCAAATATGATTGTGTTTAGACGCGTTAAGAGAACTAGTAGTACAACATTATGAAACAGAGTTTTTTTTTTGTTGATAGCTAAACCAAGCTTACCACTTGGTTATGAAACAGAGTTACAGTATCTAAAACGAGCTTAACTGTTTCTTTCACACGTTTTGCCAACAGTTTCGTCATTTGGTTCACTTCTTTCCATCACGGCTCTCCATCGATATTTTTCATCGAATCGGTTATTCGTTTCCACAACACCTTATTTAACCACATCTTATCATATGTCGCTCAATTATATTAATACCTTCTCATATATCGTTCAATTAAATTAATCACGGCAATACATTTTCATATATCACTCATTGGTTAATTTATCGTTTAATCTACATCTCCCTTCCACGTTTTGCTGCTCCGCTTCATCTAATCCTTTTCGTCTTTCTTTATTTGTTCTTGTCCTCTAGACTTCTAATCTGGCCATGCCACTTCATCCAATGCTTGTCCTCTTGATGTCCACCCATCATCCCCACTTCTCCTCTCTACGCAAAACATCAACGCAACCACACAATTAAGTGTGAAGGTATTTCTGGAGCAGCCGCAGCAAACACGAAGAGACAGAGATCTCTCGGGCGATGCCGCCAGCGCTGGCGTCGGATTTGGTTGAGCCATCAATGGGTCGGGTCGCTACCTAAAACCATATCTCATGACAACATTGTATACAAAAAACTGAGAGAAAACCATTCACGTTGCTCCTTTGTTGGAGTAAGTTGAATGGACAAAGCAAATAGATTGACATAGCCCATTCAATTAAGGCCGCCAGTCAAAGATGATAAAGTTCATGAAACAACCAATGTAGTAAGCGAGGAGCAGTGAATACCATAATGACTGACATGTTGGAAAGTATCATGGCGAAGAAGAAAGATGTGATTGCAGTGGCGGATCCAGAACTTGAAGTGACCCGAGGCGGACTTCTTTAAGAAAAAAAGTTAAAATCACGATACAATGAATATAATCAATTGTTCAAGTAGTATGCATTCAAGAAGGATGATCAACACAACGAATTATTCACGTTAATTTCATTCTCAAGAATTTAGCGAAGTAAAATTAAGTAATGACAATATAAAGAGGAGAAGGTTAGGGAAGAGCCAAAAAAACCTATTCCTTAATGTTTTTGTGGGCTGCTCATTTTCAATCTTAAGCGGGGCTCGTGGCACTGATGGTGGAGACGCTTCCTCACATACGGTCATCATAAAAAACATGTGAATTACTTTATTTATTTTTCATCCAGTAACATCGGTTCGATTGGACGGACTCATTTTTTTCTTTGAGTTTTTTTTTCTATTTAGGTAAACGATCGATCGATGTTGGAAAGGTCAAGGGTCAAGTTGGGTATAAAAATAACGAGCTCATCTCATATTACACGTATGTACAATGGTTGATAAGTTTATCTTATATTTGCTTTCCCACGCAATTTAGATATGGAAAATAATAATGTACAATGTGTTATATCTTAATCTTATCTTTAATAATTAGAGATTCCTAAATTTATGTTGAGAGTATTGTTACTAAGGGCATGTACAATGGTGCTATCTTAGTCTTATTATGCTGATGTGAAGGAGAGAGAAATTGAAAAAAAGATTTTGCCTTCTCTTATTTAAGAGATCATCTCTTAGCAATAATTCTCTCACCACAAATTTAAGAACCTCCAATTATTATAGTTAAGCTAAGATAGAACCAATTGTATATCACCTTTTTTTTGTCATATCTAAACTGTATAGCGTCGCTAAGATAGAACAGTCTTATCAACCATTGTACATGTCCTAAGGTTGTTTTTATCTTAGCTCTACTATGTAATTTAGATATGACAAAAAATGTGATATACAATGGGTTATATCTTAGCTTAGCTATAATAACTAGAGATTCCTAAATTTATGGTGAAAGAATTATTGCTAAGAGATCATCTCTTAAATAAGAGAAGATTTTTTTTTAATTTCTCTTTCCTTCACATCAGCATTTATCCTATGTGGCACATCTAAGAGCATCTCCAGTCGTTCGCCCCCCCAAGACGATTTTCAGCGCTATTTTAGCGCCGCTTGGGGGGCACTCGGGCGGCGATAACGGCTTGGGGCGAGTTTCTCCCAACCGCGCCCCCAAGGACGAACCCAAGAAAACGGCGACGCGCACACAAGTTCGAATAGTTTTCTTCCCGTTTCAAAAAACAGCAAAGTTCGGCGACCAACATGCCATGGTTCGGCGATCAAACATGCCACAGGCGGCGTGATCTACGCGGGGAACAAAAAAGTAGGCCGACCGGCAGCTCAAAGCGGGCCGTCCAGGTCGACCGCAGAAGCCAGTGGCTCGCCGAATGTCTCAACCGGCGTGGACGGCGTGTCCGGAGTCGGCGGCGTGTCCTCCGTGGGCGAGGCAGGCACGCCCAGCGCAGGCGGGGCTGTGGGGGGCGCGAGCGGCGTGACAACGGGCGGCGCCATCTGGGGCAAGATCTTGTTGCGCTCGGAGACAAGCCAGGCCCTCATATGCGCGTCCACCGATCCCAAATCCATCGTCGTCATTGTCGACAGGAAGGCGAGATCGGTGTTCCTCTTCTTGGCGGCGGCGGTGTTCCTCTTCTTGGCGGCGGCGGTGTTCCTCAGGAGGTCTAGCTTGGCGTCCTGCTTGCCCAAACGCTCGGCCCACCTCGCCCTGGACGTCTCCTCCCTGATCACGGCGTTGCTTGCGGCGTCGGCGATGCATTTCTCGATGGCCGACTGCAGCCGCTCGGCAGCTGGCGCCTTGGCCTTCGACGCCTTGGCCTTCTTGTTACCCTCGGCGGGGCGCCCTTCGGACGCCGGCGGCGCCGGCATGTCTGGGTCGTACTCGCCGTTCTTGGTCTTGGCGAGCATCATGCGGCATTCCGCACATTTGTCGCACATCTCGATCAGCGGGAAGACGTGGATGAACTTGAATTCGGTGGCGGTGTCATCTCGATACATGCTGAACATGCGCGCGTACTACCAAACAGATGTCAGTATAGGCGTGCGAACGACGAGATTGCGGCGAGTTTGCGTCGAGATCATACCTTTTGATCGGCGCTGGCGCCGCTTTCCGGCCGAGCGTTCACCTCCTCTTGGATGCCGTGCCACTTGTTGCACGCCGTCTGCACCGACGCCTAGTGGTTTGACATGGCTTTCGCGCCGCGCTCCATGTAGACGTCCTTGAATTTGGGGTCGACCATCTTGCGCTCGTCGAAAGCCGCCTTGATCCTCTTCCAGTACGTGTCGCCATTTTGGTTGGAGCCGGCGATGGGGTCCAAGCTCACCATCTTCCATGCCTCGGCGAGGCACTCGTCCTCCTTGGACGTCCACTTGTAGCGGTTCAAGGATGGCTCACCGCTCTTCCTCTTCTTCTTCCCTTTGCCGGCCAACTCCTCCGGCGCTTCCTGGGTCTCTTCTTCGTCGTCCACCTCAAAGTCTTGCGTCTCCTCGTCGACGCGCTGGGCGAAGTCGGTGTCGTCGGCGAAGAAGGCCTCTGAACCGACGGCGACGTGTGCCTTGGACCCCGCGGCGATGATGTCCTCCATCTCCGTGGAGAACGGGATGGATTCTCCGCGCAGCAAGGACGGGGCAGATGTAGTCGCGTAGGCCGGCGAGTAGATCGGCGAGAAGGACGCCGAGGTTGCCCGCGGCAGAGGCATGTGGGGGAAGGCGAGGTTGGGGTTGAAGCCGCTGTGGTCAGGCGACATCGCCCATGCCGACGGGGTAGAAGGCGAGAAGTTGCCGACGGGGGAGGTGACGCTCTACTGAGTTGGGAGAGGAAACAGCACCCCGCCGGAGCGGAGAGCCGCCGCCGCCGCAATTGCCTCCTTGGTCGCCGCAGCCTGCGCGAGTGTGTCCTGGAGCTCAAGCCTCGCCGCCGCCGTCGCGGCTTCCGTCGCCTCCAGTTTCTTCGCCGCCGCCTCCCGCGTGGCCTTCATGATCTCCCAGGACTTCTGGCTCAAGAGGCGGTTGCGCCGGTCGGTCGTGGACACCGAGCGGCGTTGTTCGTCGGCGAGCCACTCGGTGTCGAGGATCGGCCCCGGCAAGTCCCATGGTTAGGGACCCTGGGCTAGTTGGAGAAGACACAGGTTGGACGATAAGCTCGTCGGCAAACAGGAGGATACACTTCCTGCTCGATATATTGATTGTGGAGAAGTTACAGGGGATGTCAAGGCAGATGCGCTCTAGGCTAGGGTTACAGGCGATGTCTCCCTTTATGCGTTGCCCCTCCTGGCCTTTATATAGTAGACCAGGTCTCGGGGAATCAATCTACAATTACAGGAAATCTAACCCTAGCTTGTACGGCAAGTCCCTGCACCTTCCTTGTCAGTCGAGGACTCCCAATGTCGGTGCCATCTAGTGGGCCAAGGTGAATCCGGCGGTACCTTCGTGGGCCTTCAATGACACCGGGTAGGCCCATTAGTAGGAGTCGTGGGGTCACCCCCTCGTCAGTAGCCCCCGAGTGCCTGGGGGACTCGAAGAGTCGCGCAGGGACTCGAGTTCGTCTTCATACGTCCGTGGCTTGTATGCGCGGTGCACCCGCGGTCGCTGGCAGCATGGTGGCCATGACAAAACCTGTTTCGAGGGATGTTAAGCAGAAAGGGCCCAAGGAGTCGACGGATCGAGCCTTGGTGAATTGCGCTAGTGGAAAATACCACGATCGCCCAATCAAACCCATGTCCCTCGACATGAGTTTGGGATACTGGAGCATAGCAAAAGTCCGGCCGCTTCAGGTCTTACAGTGTTCATTTGCCGCCAGTTGGTTGCGTAGCCTAAGGCGCGTCCGCCCGGCTTGATACTTCATGCGCAGCGCATGGAAAGGTTGGGAGTGAAATCGCTCTTCGGCAAGTCCCAGCCCGGCCGAACTTCGCAGCGGGGTCTTACCTACCCGCTAATCTTGCGTGGCATCTGGGCACAGTGTGTCGTGGTTCCAGGAATAGGTGTGTTTTTTAGGCGCGGAGCCTTATAGCATTTCACCCACTTGGAACAAATCATCAAGTGAGCTGTTCACTCATCTCACTCGCGGAGCTTGTTTCGAGTGCTCAGGCGAGGAATCCTTCTGCGAGTAATTACTCGAAAGCTGTTTGAGTTTCTTTCAGAGGTGAGGGAGCACCCGAGACTCTCAAGGGTGCGAGTGGTCACTCGAGCACCTTGTGGGTCCATAGGTGAGGGAGCACCTGTAACTCTAGTGCGTGCGAGTGATCACTCGAGCACCTTGTTGATCTTCAGATGAGTGAGCACCTGGTGACTCTCGAGATGGGCTCCTCACGATGGGAGTGAGATTTTTTTGCTTTGTTGGAAAAGGATCTGATAAAATCTCTAGGCGTCGGTAGCGTACCTTATACGCTTTGCCTGTGACAAGACGTTGGCGTGGTCTTCTACTGTTTTTGACCACTGTAGCCTGCCGTAGGAAACGACCTGGTGTGGTCCCGCCGAAATTTTCGCATTTGTGCGATTATGGTCCTCTTTTTTGTGCGTCGTGCGCGGTGTTGTTACTGCGTCGGTTGAGCTTTCCATGCATTGCGCCCCTCGTGGGATCGTGCCACGTTTACTAGGTAGCAGGGGCTTACGGCGATCCTCTGTGCTAGGCTCCGGGGTTAAATAGGTTTGCGGCTGGGTAAACTTAGGTTTTTACCCAGCCGTTGCTTTCCCCGTCTTCTTCTTGCCTTCTCCAGTTCTCGAGTTCTTCCTCTTCCTCTGCTTTGATTCCTCCTCGACCTCTATGACCAAACGTTCTCGTGCTGCTGCGGAACCAATCAAGATGTCTGGCGGTTGGGAACCATCGACCTTTGATGCTTCAGATCTGGCACGTCTGGTTGCCGATAGCGTAGTGGTCGAGGGTGAGGCGCGTTTGCCGGGGGATGAGCCGATCCCTGCTCCTGCGTCAGATGAGCGGGTATGCTTCCAATCTTATTTCCCCCGTGGGTTTGCTCTTCCGTTGCATCCATTTTTGCGGGGCTTGTTGTACTCCTATCGCATCCAATTGCACGATTTGACCCCGAACGGGGTTTTGCACATTGCCTGTTTTATCACTTTGTGCGAGGCGTTCTTGGGTATTTACCCGCATTGGGGGCTCTGGAGGCGTCTCTTTAGCGTGAAGAGGACCAACTCCGAGTATGCTGTGGGTCGGATGAGCATCTCTATTGGGGATAAAGACTCATATTTTGATCTGGAGAAGATCGACTCGGTTAGCGGGTGGCGGCGGGGCTGGTTTTATCTGAAAGACCGCTGCGTGACCGGCCAGCGTTTTGGCCTTGCTCCTTTTAATCCAGCCGCTCGAGTAGTGAGGCAGGCGTCTTGGTCTCATTCGCTGACTGCTGCGGAATCAACTGAGCTGACTCCCTATCTAGATAGGATTTCTTTGCTGAAGGATGAATTGTCTGGTGGGGAGCTTATCTCTGTTTTCGTGGGGAGAAGAGTCCAGCCGCTGCAACATCGTGCCTCCCCTATGTGGCAGTATCTGGGTCCTGCTGACCCGACCAGGTGCTCGCCTGAAGATTTCGAGTCTGGGGAGCTTCTCACCCGACTCCAATGGGTGACCAAGTACTCGAGTGACTCTGAGATGCGGCTTGCGCGCCCATACTCTGCTGAAAACCCTCCTCCTCAGGTTTGTGACCACGTCGCCTTGCCTGTGTTTATGCGGTTGCTTATCTGCCGACTGTTGTTTTTATTGCGTGCTGTAGGGACATGACCCTGTGCTGCGTAATCCTCCTCAGCCGGAGGATGCTGATATCCTCGAGGAACCTAATGCCTCTGCTGCCGAAGGTGTTGCTCGGTCCGCCGGGATGGGGCCCATGATCGTTGAATCTGGGGACAGCGAGGATTCAAGCCCTTTTCGTGTGAAGCGGTCCTACCCCGGGAGTTTTGGGGATCGTGATACTGCTGCTCCCGTAGCTCCAGCTGCTGATCTGCCTTCTGCGCCTGCGGCTCCAAAGAGAAACCGGCTGTGGCGCGCTCGCCCTGCGCAGGGTGGGTAAGTGTTTTACTTGGTTTTGTACATTGTTTGCTTCTTGCTTCTGTATCTGATGGCTGGTTTTTAGTGTTGCGACTCTTCCGGCTGCTTCGAGTAGCAGTGCGGCCACCGTGGATCTGAAGTCGACAGACTCGGCAGGTGTTCATTGTCATGATGTCCCTGCTACTCCTGTTGGTCGGTCTTCTCCTCCGGCGACTTCCGCGGAGGCGGGTGCCGTCCTTGTCGCACCTTCTTCGGGTGCGTCTGTTGGTGGGGCTTCTGACGTTAAACCTGCCGAGCTGGGTCCTCCTTTCTTTGGTCGCTTCGATCTTGCAGTTGAAGATAAAATCCGTGCCTTTGACCATTTTTCTGCTATGGTAGGCTTCTATTTTGTGTTCTTTTTCATTGGGAGCACGACAGTGCTCCCGATGGGAGTAGCCCCCGAGGCTGTGAGCAAGCGCGTGCGGTTGCTTACAGTCTCATTTTCCTTACTGCGTTTTGACGTTTTTTTACAGCCTGTCTTCCAACACTGTGAGCGCCTGATCATTGATGCTGAACGGTGGCAAAGGTCTCATGATTCTGCCCAGGATGCGTTAACTGCCATGGATGGTGCGTCTTCCTCTTAGGCTGCTTGGAGTGGAGCTTTTCCACGTTTTATTGCGCTGACTTTTTCCTTGTGGTTGGATGCACGTCAGGTCATCGCCGGGCGGCCGAGAAGCGGGCCAACAAGGTTTCTCGAACTGCTTCCCACTTGCAGGAAGCTTTGTCTTCAAAAGAGGTGGAGCTGCACGAGCAGCATGAGGAGCTCGTTCGCCTTCGTCAAGCTGAGGGGGCATATGAGCAGATGGAGTTGGCGGAGGGGAAACACCTTCGAGTGCTGGCGGACCGACTTACTTGTAAGTGTGGATCCTGTACTTTTCCTTCTGTTACATTTGTCTCCTTTTTGTTGACGTTCCATTGCTTGTTGGCAGCTACTGCAGGTTTGAAGCCGGTAGAAGTTGCTGCCTCGGGGTCTGGCGTTCTGAAGGGGGTTGTGGATGCTCTTGCGAGTGCTGTTGCTGCTGTCGAGGGTGTTTGTGGTTGTGCCTCTGATCTTCTTCGCCGTGTTCATGAGCACCTGATGCCGGATGCTTCGAAGGTGCCCGAGGGCCTGGATGCTCTCGTGGCTGCGTTTGGTCCGGAGGGGAAGCGCGTGGGGGAGTTGGTTGCTGACAGCTTGGTGAGTGGATCTTCTACGGCTCTTGCTGTCCTTATGGGGCACGGGATTTCTATTGACGAATCCTTGGTTGAGACCATCCCGGGCTACTCGCCGGAGCTTCTTGGGCGTGCTGATCAGCTTGCTCTTCTGTTGCAAAAGGCTGTGGACGCCCAGATTAATCCTACTGTGGGCGAGGGAGGGGGGCGTTAGTATTATTGTTGAGACTTCATCTGTAACGCGCGACTTTGCTGTGACTGTTGCTTGTCGGCTGTCTTTATCTATCTTGACTTTGCTTAGCTTGTCCCTTCTGGTGTTTGATGCTTGTGCTTTTGTTTGCGGTAGGCCGCTCCGGGTGTTCTTCGTCCTTGGAATTCATTGAAGGATGGCGCTCGCGAGGGTGCCTACGAGTCTGTTTGCTTGCGGTTGAGGAATGCCGAGCGGGAGATTGTGCAGCTGAAGGCTTCTGCGGCTGTCCATCGGTCTCGACGAGAGCGTGCCGAGGCTATGATTGACAATCTTGCTTCGTGGGTTGCCAGTCTAGCTGATGTTCTGCGGGGTGAGTTTTGCTTTTGCTTGATTCTGCGAGTCCTCCTCGTGTTTTAGTCTTGACTGTAGTTGCTGTTTCTTTGGCGAAGTCCTGGCGGGGAGGTCCCGAGATGAAGAGGCGTACGTGCATTCTGAGATGTCGCGCTTGGAAGATCCTGTTGTGCGAGCCAGGAACCCCTTTTGGGCGGATGGGGCCCGTGCTCGTTCTTTTGCTTTGCTGCGTCTTCGCGTCGAGTAGGTTCCGTTGGCGTTGAGGTACTGCCAGCTGGTGCTGGGTGGCATTCATGCCCAGTTTTATCCGTTGGCAGTTGTCCCTTCCAGGCTTGAGACGCTTTGCCGCTTCTTTACCCAACCTGCCGAGCTGCGTCGCGTGATGGACCACTTGATTCGAGCGGGAGCTCGGGTTGCTTTAGGTTTGGTCCATAGTCACTGGCCTGGTGTAGATCTCGGAGAGGTTGTACGGGGTCCTCCGGGTGGTAGGGCTCAGTCGATGGACGGTCATTATGCAGCCGTTGGCGAACTTGCAGGTCGTGTTGTAGCGCGCGTCGTTGAAGAGAGCGACCGTAGTTTAGGCGCTCATATTATGGCCAAGCAGGAGCCATCAGATTAATTGTCTTGTTTTTGTCTTCCTCCCTTGCTTGAATGTGCTCTGTGGAAGATGGCTTGGGGAGGGACCGTTATTCTCGGGGTGGCTGCTTCGGCGAGCCCCCGAGTGCCGGAGTTTATTTTTGTGCCGCGATTGCGGGAGACGATTCGAGGGGTGGCTGCTTCGTCGAGCCCCCGAGTGCCGGAGTTTATTTTTGTGCCGCGATTGCGGGAGACGACTCGAGGGGTGGCTGCTTCGGCGAGCCCCCGAGTGCCGGAGTTTGTTTTTGTGCCGCGATTGCGGGAGACGACTCGAGGGGTGGCTGCTTCGGCGAGCCCCCGAGTGCCGGAGTTTGTTTTTGTGCCGCGGTTGCGGGAGACGACTCGAGGGGTGGCTGCTTCGGCGAGCCCCCGAGTGCCGGAGTTTATTTTTGTGCCGCGATTGCGGGAGACGACTCGAGGGGTGGCTGCTTCGGCGAGCCCCCGAGTGCCGGAGTTTATTTTTGTGCCGCGATTGCGGGAGACGACTCGAGGGGTGGCTGCTTCGGCGAGCCCCCGTGTGCCGGAGTTTATTTTTGTGCCGCGATTGCGGGAGACGACTCGAGGGGTGGCTGCTTCGGCGAGCCCCCGAGTGCCGGAGTTTGTTTTTGTGCCGCGATTGTGGGAGACGACTCGAGGGGTGGCTGCTTCGGCGAGCCCCCGAGTGCCGGAGTTTATTTTGTGGGGGATACTTGAATCACGCTTTTCCCTATTGTCTCATACAGTAAGTCTGGAAAAAATAAAAGGAGGGAGGTTCCGTTGAAGACGGATACCTTTTATCTGCTGTAAGTGGCCTTGATGGCCGGTAGCTTTGTTGCCTGGCGCTTGTGTCCATCTGCTGGTTCATCGTCTACGGGAGGTTTTCTTCTGTGGCTCCTGTGGTGCCATCGTTTTGATGGGTTATGAAGGCTTCTGCTAACTTGTGGAATTCCTTGTCGCATCTGTCGGATCTGACAAAGCTTCCATTGATTGTAATGACACCATGTGGCCCTGGCATTTTCAGCTTGAGGTAGGCGTAATGAGGTACAACCATGAAGCGGGCGAAGGCTGGTCGCCCGAGGATTGCGTGGTATTGCAACTTCCAGTCGACCACCTCGAAGTCCAATATCTCTTTGCGAAAGTTGGTCGCGCACCCGAAGACCACTTCCAGGCTTATTCTTCCCATGGGATAAACTGCTTTGCCTGGTACGATCCCGTGGAAAGTCGTCCCTGAGGGCTTCAGGGCGTTGCTTTGGATCAACATGTCGTCGAGCGTTCGAGTGAATATGATGTTGATTCCGCTGCCGCCGTCCATGAACACGCGGGACATGTCGTAGTTCCCGATCCGCGCCTCCAGTACTAGTGTTGCGTGTCCTGGTCGGGGGACAACTGGTGGGTGGTCGTCTCGGGAAATGGTTATCTCTGTTTCCGACCCGTGCAGGTATTCTGGGACCGCTGGGTGTGCGGATGTCGCCAGGAAGACTTGTCTAGTTACTTGCTTCTGCTGGCGGTTGGAGGGCCTTCCTTCTTCTATCATATAAATTCTTCCGTGAGCTTCTGGGTACTTGTCTTCATCCGGTGTCCTTTGTCTCTCTTGGATGGAGGCCACCTGCCTCGTCGGCAACGGAGGGGCTGGTGGCGCGTTGTGGGCGACTGGCCCGATTGCTATGCTTGCGAGAGGTTGCCCTGCAGGGGCCGCGGGGCGGTTCTTCTCTTCTGCTAGCTCGTTGAAGCTTCTGCAGTTCCTGAGGGTGTGGGATGATCTTATTTCTCCTCGCTCGTTTCTGAATCCATGTATGGTGCATGGGCTGTTGAGCTGCTCTTTTGCCGTTCTAGGCGCTCGTGTGCCGTCCCGCGGTTGCTTTGGCCACCATTCGCGTTTCTGCGATTGAGGCTCGTCTTCCTGGTTCTCTCTGTTTGGCCGTCTGTTGTCGTCGCGTCGCCGCCCGTTTCGGTCGTTTGGGAAGCCGGCAGCAACCATGTCGGGTCCTCGGTCGTCGTAGAATTGTCGCCTTGGCCGTTTCCTCCTTCTGTCGCCTCCTCTGTCTCCGTTGTAGTCGTATTCGTGCTCTGATCGTGTTACGAAGGTTTCAGTTTCGTTACGGACGGAATCTTCTCCGTCTGCCCAGCTGTTGGCTAGTTCCAGTAGTTTTGCGAGTGTGCGGACTTTCATTTGCCCCAGCTGCTCCTTGAACTCAATGCGTTGTAGGCCTCTTTTGAAAGCGTCGATTGCGCTCTCGTCTGATATATCTTCTGCGGAGTTTTTGAGGATCGTCCACCGCTGGATGTACGCCCTCAGGGTCTCCCTTGTTCCTTGCTTGCGCGCTCGCAGCTCCTCGAGTGATGCCGACCGTTTGTAGGTTGACTTGAAATTCTCGATGAAAGCGGCGCGGAACTGTCTCCAGGAGCTGATGGACCCGCGCCGTAGGTTTTTGAGCCAGTGCCGCGCGGAGCCCTCGAGCAACTGTATGTACTGCATTGCTGTGATGTTGGTTCTGCGCTGGAATTTGACCGCAGTTAAGTAGTCTTCAAGCCATGCCTCTGGTTCTTCAAGTCCGTTGTACTTTAGTGTCGTCGAGTTGAGCTTGAAGCCGTTTGGCATGCGTGTCTCGCGTACGGTTCGGGTGAAGCATAGTGCTCCGCATGGCTCGGCTTCTTCTTCGGAAGCTTCCTCGTCGGAGTATTCTTCGCGCGCCGCGCGTCGCCGAGTGCTGCGGTGTGCGCGGCTGTCGTCGCCGTCGTCGCGCCTTCTGCCCCTGTTTGGGTTCCCGCGCCTGTCGTCATCGTCGTTGTCGTTATTGTCGTCGTCGTCGTCGTCAGGGTCGCTAGGTTCCCTGTCTGGTGTCCGCTCGCGGGCCTGCCGCCTGGTGCTGGTGTTTTTGGGTGCTGAGTTGTCGATGGCGTCCTTCATTATTTGTAGGGCGATCGAGGTGTAGCGGTCTGATTTCCCTTTAGAGCTTGTCCGGGAACGAGATAGGTAGTCCTGGGCGCTTATGAGTGCCTCCGCTGGTGTGAGGGGCTCCTCGTCGCCGTCATCCTCTTCTAGTTTGAAGTCGTCGTCGAGCTTGCGGATCACTCTCTCCCTTTCCGATTTCCGTAGGTTGTTGACTTTTGATCTGTCGCGGGTAGGGGAGCGGCGACTGCTTCCGGCAGGTTGCCGGCGACTGCTTTTCCTCTCGAGTTCTTCTCTTTCCTGCGCTTCCATGGCCTGGCGCCATCGTTGCGTCTGTTCTCCCGCTAATTTAGTGTACGCTCTTAGTTCGTCTCTTGTGGCGTTTCTTGGCAGCATCCTGCCGAGTTTGACTGCTTCCTGTACCATCGCTATGGTTTCCTTGGGTAAGATGATTTTCTCTTTTGGTGGTGCGGCTTTCTTGGCGGCTGTGGCCTGTTGTCTGCCTCCTGGTGGCTGGGCGCTCGGGCCGAGCGGCTGCCTTGGCTGCATGTTACTTGCTTGGTTGCCAGGTGCCTGTCCCGCTGGGACTTTCGTTGGTATGCTTCCTGGATCGCCCAGTTGCACGACCATCCGGGCTTCCTTGGCGGGTCCTGCTGCTCCGCTGGTATTCTGCATGTCCCGCAGAGCACTCGGGTTTTCAACTTGCCCGTTGATTCCTGGTGGTGGTGCGTCGACTTCCGCCATGAACACTTACGAGGGTGTTCCGGTCGCTCCTCTGCTGGCTTGCGCGTCGGTGCTTCTCCATGCTAGGGGCCTGTCCGAGGGACGGCGAGTGCTATGATGCTCGGTGCCGAGTGCTCGGCTGCTATTGGTCGGTGTGTTGGCCGTGCAGGTGACGTCCGCCTCGGCTGCTGCTGTAGGTGCTTGAACGTCGTCGGTTAGGCGGAGACTTCCCCAGTGGTTGATGTAGATCCGGTATTCTCCGAAGATCAGATCGATGCCGGACTGCAGATCCGTGAAGACTGGCTTCAGGGCCGGGAGGTGGGCCGTGAACCCTAGGGACTCGAACAGATTGGATCTCGCCTGAATCTTCGAGCTGGCGAGCGTTGATGATAGTGAGACCGCCGAGATCGCGTTCCCAACCTGTGTAGTCCCCACGGTCGGCGCCAATTGTCGAGGATCGGCCCCGGCAAGTCCCATGGTTAGGGACCCTGGGCTAGTTGGAGAAGACACAGGTTGGACGATAAGCTCGTCGGCAAACAGGAGGATACACTTCCTGCTCGATATATTGATTGTGGAGAAGTTACAGGGGATGCCAAGGCAGATGCGCTCTAGGCTAGGGTTACAGGCGATGTCTCCCTTTATGCGTTGCCCCTCCTGGCCTTTATATAGTAGACCAGGTCTCGGGGAATCAATCTAAAATTACAGGAAATCTAACCCTAGCTTGTACGGCAAGTCCCTGCACCTTCCTTGTCAGTCGAGGACTCCCAATGTCGGTGCCATCTAGTGGGCCAAGGTGAATCCGGCGGTAGCTTCGTGGGCCTTCAATGACACCGGGTAGGCCCATTAGTAGGAGTCGTGGGGTCACCCCCTCATCACTCGGCGTCCGTAAAGCCCTCCGGTCTTGGTGTCGGCGCTCTCGGCTTCTTCTTCTTGGTCGGCGGAACTGGTGCACCGTCAACGCGGCGAGGGGCCTCGTATTTCTTCTTCGGCGCCATGGGGGAGATCTGGGGAAAATGGCGGGAGCCGGGGCAAATGGCGGGAGGGAAAGGCCTATCACGCTGACAGAGCGACCCCACGCGTCGTTTCGTTTCATCCGGCGCCCCCAAGAGACCCCCAGGACGCTGGGTTTTTCTTGGGATCGCCGGATCCACTTTTGGCCCAATCCGGCACTAAACGGACTCTTGGGGGCGCGGCTGGGCGAATTTCGTCTGCCCGGCGCAGAAAAAGGCGTCTTGGGGGCCTCTTGGGGCCGCGGCTGGAGATGCTCTAAGATAGCACCATTGTACATGCCCTACGAGATCATGTCTTAAATAAAGGAAGACAGAAAATTTTATGATTTCTTTTTTTTTACATCACCATTTATCCTACATATCATTGCTAAGATAGCATCATTGTACATGCTCTTAGTTGTGAGACAGTTGGATATGTGCCCTTTAGACAAATTAATAAAGATATTTGTCACATATCCGTTTTGTTCATAATACGTTTTATACTGTGCTATAACTGTATTACTTGGAAATACTAATACAGGTGTAGTATAAAACATGGTCCGTAGTTTAACTCGGGTAAACTATCTCATTGGGCAGTTGATTAATCAAGCTTTCCTGATCATGGAGACACTTAAGTCCATTGACAATGAGGTCATATCGTTAAGGGGAATGATGTGATGGACGTACACCCACCTAAAGTATTGCAATGTGATCGAGTCACATAGTTCAGCGTTGCTATGACTTTGTAACATATGGCTTAGTCCTTAGACCGTAATGATCATACGTAATTGTCATCTATGAGGAGACTTTGATTTGTATCCCACCGCCTGACTGAAATATGCTGGCTATAACGGTGCACTTTGGGTATTCCGAAATAGATGGTTGATGAGTATGTTAATAGATCAGAGCGGGATTTGTCAGTCCTTGTGACAGGACAGGTACTCTGGGCCCACTCGGTGATATTGCATCAACACCTTGCAAGGACGTGACTAGGTCACAAGAGATGCAATGATCATGGACGAGAGAAGTTGTTTGTTGTGAACGAGATGTGAACACGGTATGTAGGATACCGACGATCAAACCTCGGACAAACAAAGTACCGCAGCACAAAGGGATTACGTCGTATCGTTAACGGTTTCCAAAAGCGATCGAAGTTCATTCGATGGAAGCGCAGGGGCTTTCAAGGATTGTAACCAGGTCCAACTGACTAGTCATTGGTCAATGAGAAGAGTCTCGACCATGTCTGCTGTTTCCCGGACCGTTAGGGTGTTACACTTAAGGGCAATCGATGCATAGGACAGTTATGGGATCAATCGGTGAAATAAAAGGAATCACCGGAATAGTTCCGGAGGAGGGCGGAATAGTTTCCAGACATTTTTGAATAGTTCAAAATAAAGTTTAATTGTTTTAATAATGTTTTATTATTTAATTATCTGAATTAAATATTTAAAACATATTAAATAAATTAAAAAATGGGAAAAGGCTATATGGGCCCATGGGGCCCATTAAGGGAGGAGGGGGTCTCCCCCCTTGGGCTTGGCGCCAAGGGTGGGGCCCACCACCCCCTTGGCCGGCGCACTCCCCCCCCTTGGGAGTTTAGTCCCACATGGGGGAGGGGAGGAGGATAGCACCTGTAACACCCTCAGAATCAGTAACAGTAATCACTACAGTGATTCCACTGTTAGTGATCATTACTGTTGATGATCAAGCCATGATCACCTTTGATCATAGCTTTGTCAATTTCCAACCCGGATAAAATTTCCAATTGGGTAAATTATAAAACTTTCTCCAAGAATTGTGGATGCCAGTCAATCAACATGATCATGGTTAAACCAAGTCACCCTTAGTCATTTAAATAATCACAAGTCAATAATGGATATGAAACAGTGAGTGTTGAGTTACTAAGTTTCCCCTTGAATATTAATATTAAAGCAATGTGGAAGATTGAAGTAAACCCTAGGTGTTGCAAGCACTTTCATTATTTAATAGCAAATAATGTTGGGCCATGTTAAAAATAACAATGGATATTCTTTAAAGTGTTTTATAAATATAATGAAATAAAATTAGTAACTTTGAGAATTATTAAATTGCCACGGAATAAAATAAACAAGTGCAAATTTTAAATGTACTAAAAATTGGTGAACCAATTTTATAAAATTCCTAAATATCAGTAGGCTTTAATAAAAGTGGAATGAGATTTTATTACCATGTTTAAAAATGTTAAACGAATAAAAACAGTAGCAAAACAATACCATTTAATATCTTTTTAAATAAAACAAAATGCAAATGAGTTTATAAATGCCCCAAACTTTTTGTAGCACTGATATGGAGCATAACACTAATTATGGAACCTATTACATATTTTACAAAAATAAAAAAATATTTAAAATATATAAACAGTAAAGAAAGAATAAAAAAAGAAAAGGAAAGAAAAACCTATACTACGCCGGGGGCGAGGCCCACCCCGGGCCCAGCCCCCCTTCTCTCTCCCCTCCCCTGTCTCATCCCCACCAACTCCCCTCCCCCCTCCCCGTACGTGCTCAGGGACATGGCCATGGCCACTGTGGCCACGCCGCCGGCCCCCTCCCCTCACCTGCTCCCCTCTCTCCACCTGCTCCCCCTCGCAGATAAGAACGCCACCTCGACCACCCCCCACTTCCCTCTCAGCTCTCCCCTCTCGCCCCAGATCCACCGCGACGGCCCACCAGTGCGCCGGCCATGGCCGCGCCACCGGAACCGCCTGCGTGCCCTCTGGCCACCACACACCGCGCCGAGGCGTCCGAAAGGACCGCCGCACGCACCCTCGTGACCTGCTGCAGGGCGTCGTCGCCGAGGACCCGCGACGGCCAAGCCGCGCCCTCCTCCTCACCACAGCTTCCGCACCTCGCCGAAAGCCCCCACCGCCGCCCGCCGCTCCGCGCCTCTAGACCACGCCGCCGAGCTCCGCGGTGAGCCCTCGCACCGATTCCCCCCTTTCCTTGCCGTATTAGCCGTCGCAACCCCCATTCCCCTACTTCCCCTCGCTGGATCGCCGTCGTAGGCCCCCTGTCGATGCCATGGTCACGGCCGCCATGGACGGGAGCTCGAGCTCCCGTGCCGTTGGTCGTCGCTGCTGGGGTGTTGGCGTGCACGCGCACGCCCGTGCACGGCCTGCCCCACCTGCTCGCGCTTCTGCGCTGCCTGACGCTCGCCCGCTGCCGCGTTGCTGGTCACCTTCGGCCACCTGGGGAGCCCTCGGGGCCGCGCCCTGCGTGCTTCCTTCCTGGCCTAAAGGTGCGGCTGCACGCGCGCGCCCATGCCCCCTACGCCCTCTCCCGCAGAGCCCCCCCTCACCGGCGAGACCTCACCGTCGTGCCCTTCAGCCCTCGCCGCCGGCGTGCACGGTTGGTAACCGTGGGTTAATCCCTTGTTAAGTAAACCCCCTAACCCACTGACCATTGGGCCCACCCCTTTTAACTAATAACAATGCTTAAGTTAAAATTAGAATAAATCTGTGTATATGACATGTGGGACCCCCCTGTTAATTAGACATTTTGATTATATTAAAACCCTGTTAAATAAATGTGGCTATGACATGTGGGCCCTCTGATAATTTTGATTTAAATAAAATGAGTTAAATGCCTCTGCGTATGACATGTGGGTCCACCCTGTCAATCACTGTTCTGGATAAGGTTGTGGATAATGTTATAATTTAATAATAAAAGAAATTCCATAAATTCATTTAATTTGAATAAAACTTTGAAAATCAATATCTTTTAAACCGTAACTCCGATGAAAATAATTTATACATCAAACTTGATCAGAAATATATCACGGTTATGGATACTCTACCCGTGTGTCCATCACCCCCCTCTAACATACCGCACACGTGACATTCCCCCTCCGGAATGCCTGCCCGATAATTCCCGGAGCCGGTAAAACTTACCCGGATGAATTTATTCCGAACACGAATGTTTCTCAGAATAGATCAACTAGCACGGATACACCCCCTTATGTTTGTCCGGTACCCACGACACCTCCGGCTTGATCCTTCCCCCCTCCGGACACCTTATCCAATAATCACCCGGAGCTGGCAGTTCATCCCCGGATGAATTTCCGTTCCGAGCAACGTGCATTGCACTGCGTTAGAACACCGTTAACATTTCATCTGTCATGACATGCATCTGTTTGTATATGTTTGCTGTGTATTTACTGTTTCTTCCCCCCTTATTCTCCGGTAGACCCCGCTGCTGCTGTCGACTACACCGTTGCCGAGTACGACTACTTCGTCGACGACCCTACCCCTACCGCCGAGCTTCCAGGCAAGCAGAGCCATTCTCTTCCCCAGATATCGCCTATCTTTCCGTACATTTCTTGCACTAGGCATTGTTACTGCTGCTGCTACGATTACAATCCTATTCAATTGCATAGCCTGTCATTGTAGCCCCTTGATGTACCTTCCTTTAATCCTATGCTGCCTATTATTACTTATACATTATTCAGCAGTAAACCCTGCGCATTGTTAGTTAGGTTTAGAATAGCGGGCCGTGATCACTGTGGGAGTGATCGCGGGAACGATATATTACAACTGCAACAGGTACGGATCAATGCAGACGCCCTAGGGAACCTACAACGGCGAGACTCTGCCGAGTCGCTTCGAGTTTGGCTTACGAGTGGAATGGACTCGTATTTCACTCTCGTCGGCTTAGTAGTGTAGCATCACCGGGATGATACGAGGTTTACCTCTTTAGTTCATTCCGTTGATGTCTCTGTCAAACCTCTTTAAGTGTACCATCGAGGGTGATTCCTCCTGGTTTCACTTAATGGTAGGAACTCAAACCAACTGGTGTCCTTAAAGGTAAGAAGTCGGGCGACCCAACGGTGCCCGCGAGTGGTATTGCGACGGGACGACAGGGAGGGTACGACCAGTGTATCGGTGTGCTTGGCCCCTGATCGTTGGACGCGAGAGTTACCAAACTACGAAAGTCGAGCTCCTCCAGGAGCACACGTGAGACAAGGTAAGGAGACGGTTCACCTTGTTGGTAACCGCAGTGACTTGGTGGGACGACAGGGCAGGCACCGATGTACTGGTGGTCCTGGCTGCTGTCGTTGTCCGCGGGTCGGTTAAGTCGAGGCAACGATAACGGTTGTCACGCAGGTTAACTAAAATACTAAATGGTTCGGCGGATGTCTTGAGTTGGCTATATGCCATGTACGCACTACCTACCCGTGGGAATTACGAGTTATGGGCTCCTCTGCTTCGTAGTGTCGTCCGAGGACTCTTCAGACGTCAGCAGTACTGCGGGCTGATTGCCGGGAAGTGGTGTTGTCTTATTTGCTCGCGCGGTGGTGTCTTATTTGGATTTGCTTCAACTTCACCGGCCAGCCACGCACCGTGCAGGAGTACGTTCGGGTTGGGGTCCAAGGCTCGGCGTACTTAGGATTTAGACCGGCGGATGGCCTCTCTGTGGAGTTTGAAAGATGGGCTATGAAGTGTCGGATAGCCTCTGTGGAGCGTTCCCTAACAAGGTTCCCGCCACCCTGGAGATCCGTGCGTGTAGCGTCACACAAGTGCACCCTTGCAGGGAAGTTTAATCTATTCGAATAGCCGTGTCCACGGTAACAGGACGCTTTTATGCTGAAGTTGGATCTTATCACTACAAACTATTATTATTAAACTGTATGGTTCCGGGTTTTCTTCCTCGCGGGGATGTCGAGGAGGTGAACTCGGAGGCATTGTTAATTATTACAATTTATTATTATACAATGCTGCAGCAACTTCTGTTGCATTGTTACTTTATGCTTTATATAAACTGTTGGCTGATTCTTACCTCATGCTGCAAGACATCGTCGGAAGATGCTAGTCTTCGATAGGCCTAGCTTCTTACCCTTGCTCTAGATTTCTGTCTTTCAGTCCACTATATACAGCCTCTTCTTTCCGTTGTTACAATGCATAATGCTTAGTAGCGGACGTAAGACTCGCGGGTATACTAGATACTCACCTGCTTTATTTCCTTTACTGTTTTGCCTGATCGGCCGCTGCAGTCGACGTTGGAGTCCAGGAGTAGGAGATCCCCGTTGCCGACCACCGCAACATGAAGATGCCCGATGCCTTCTACGACGTCGAGTTCCCCTTTGACCAGGAGTAGTTTGGAGGTTCCTAGGAAGGAGGCCTTGCCTTTTCGATCGAGTGTTGATTTTGTGCTAGCCTTCTTAAGGCAACCTTGTATCCTTGTGTCTGTACTCAGATACTATTGCTTCCGCTGACTTTGTGCTCTCGAGCTGTTGTATTCGAGCCCTCGTGGCCCCTGGCTTGTATTAAACAGGTTGTATTATTTTATTTGTAGAGTTGTGTTGTGATATCTCACCGTGAGTCCCTGATCTCGGTCGTGTACCTTGCGTGTATGAGTACTGTACACGGTCTGATTTTGGGGGCGTCACAACACCCCCCCCCCTTGGCCTATATAAGGAGGGGTAGACCCCCCTTTTTCCAACACACCAATATCTCCTTCTTCCTCCTTCTCCTTCTCAGAAGTGGACTCCCCTTGTTTGGAGTCTGCACCAGGATTGGAGTTCTCCACCATAAGGCAGGCCGTCGTTCTGCTGGAGTCGGGATCCGTAGCCGTCTTTCTTCCGCTGCTCGCCTGGTTCGGGGCCCGGGAGGAACATCGATTGTACCGTACGTGTATAATCTCTTCGAGGCACTACACCTGTGGTGCTACTTCGTCGCTGGAGTTTTACCGGGAGTCATCCTCACCGGTGGTGGTCTTCTACACGACAGGGAGGTCGTAGTTCCGAGTCTACGCCAGCCACGTTCGCAAGAACATTTCCCTCTTTCGGTCTTCAAAGGTATGAACACCGATTCCCTCCGTTACTTTACATCACCATAGCATAGATCTTGGGTTCGGGTACCGTAGGTATGATTTTTTTTGTGTTTTCTGCCCCGTATCCCAACAGAGACAACGTTGAAGATGCCCTTAGGACATCTGATTATGTCGTGGATAAAATAAAGAAGACATATTTGATGGAAGCCGTGGGGTTATTAAATAGCTACCCAGTTCCTTTTAGGCAAAATCAACATTTCTAACCTTTTTGCAAAACGAATTCATAATCTGAACCTAGTGGCAAACTATTTCAAAATTCTAACCCTTTTGTCTAGTGCCCAACCACCAGGCGCTATACACACGCATCTAGCGCCCCCGTCAGAGGCGCTAAGACCCTGGCAGCGTGTCAACGTGGACCCCCACCGGACCCCACCCTGGAAGTCTAGCGCCTGATGAAGAGGAGCTACACATATAGGCTTAGCGCCTGATGGTAAGGAGCTACACAATTCTGTAAATTTTAAATTTTTGTGTTGTTGTAACTTTTATCTGTTTTGCGATGGCGATTGCATTAGATGCGTTGCTCGGATGAGGCCGACCCCAAAATAAAAATTTCTCTGTGTGATGTGCTCTACAATATTTATTTAGAAAGTTTATTTGTTTGAGCTCGTTTGGATGGTGGAAATGCTTGTCGAACACTGCTACTTTATGTTTACTGCTGAAACTTTTATTTTGTGCAATGTTTGCTTGATGATGCCATCATATCCGTGCATCTTTTGCATATGTTTTCTTCACATAGATTGCTCAGCAACATGTGTACTTTAATATCATGTACTTGTTTGTCATGATATCTTGATGTAGCTTGCTCATGTGTTTTTCGAAAGTACTGTACTTGTTAATCTGTTTTCCTTAGTCGCATATAGTTGCATCTTGCTAGCTTTGTATCTTTTGATCTATGCCTCCTATGTTTTCATATCAATGGAACACATTGCTCCTTGACATGTCTATTATCATGCTCTGCACTGCTATGTCATGTTATCTTTCCTGTACATGAATATATTGAGGTCTCAAAGTGACTACTTGCTGTTTCTGCCAACATCGCTGAAAATCTGCTAAGTCTGGAGTATATTTTACCTGTCTTGCATGCTTGTTATATAATTTTATATTGGTATTTTGAACACAAGTGTTATATATGAATTGCTGAGCATCATTTATACTCCATGTTCATGTATTGTATTGTATTGTCATGTTGTTGTAGTTTAAATATCACTTTTGCTACTGATTAGGGAGCATGATAATAACAGTTTGCCCTGATTCCTGGTTTCCACTAAGTCTGTAACCTGAAGTAGCTCTCTTGCATCCTTATTATATCTTGATCCATGGTTCTTTTGATCGTAAGTATAATGTATGGACTCATATTCATCATGTAAGCTAGCTGTAGCTATATTGCATTGTCAATTTTGTGTTGGTTTGATATTGCTTTACCTGCTATTTAGTGAGCATCTTATTAACCTTTGTGCCCTGTTTTCCTGAATATCAAACCACCACCAAATTGACAATGCAATATAGCTACAACTAGCTTACATGATGAACATGAGTCCATACATTATGTTTACGCTCAAAAGAACCATGGATCAACATATAACAAGGATGCAAGAGAGCTACTTCAGGTTACAGACTTAGTGGAAACCAGGAATCAGGGCAAACTGTTATTATCATGCTCCCTAATCAGTAGCAATTTTTTTATTTAAACTACAACAACATGATAATACAATACATGAACATGATGCTCAGCAATTCATATATAACACTTGTGTTCAAAATACCCATATAAAATTATATAACAAGCATGCAAGACAGGAAAAATATACTGTAGACTTAGCAGATTTTTAGTAATGTTGGCAGAAACAGCAAGTAGTCACTTTGGGGCCTCAATATATTCATGTACAGGAAAGATAACATGACATAGCAATGCATAGCATGATAATAGACATGTCAAGGAGCAATGTATTCCGTTGGGATGAAAAACATAGGAGGCATGAATCAAAAGATACAAAGCTAGCAAGATGCAACTAAGGAAAACAGATTAACAAGTATATTACTTTCAAAAAACACATGAGCAAGCTACATCAAGATATCATGACAAACAAGTATTCCCTCCGTAAAGTAATATAAGAGTGTTTAGATCACTACTTTAGCTATCTAAACGCTCTTATATTTCTTTACGGAGGGAGTACATAATATTAAAGTACACATGTTGCTGAGCAATCTATGTGAAGAAAACATATGCAAAAGATGCACGGATGTGATGGCATCACCAAACAAACATTGCACAAAATAAAAGTTTCAGCAGTAAACATAAAGTAACAGTGTTCAACAAGCATTTCCTCCATCCAAACGAGCTCAAACAAATAAACTTCCTGAATAAATATTGTAGAGCAAATCACATAGAGAAATTTTTATTTTGGGGTCGACCTCATCCGAGCAACGCATCTAATGCAATCGCCATCGCAAAACAGATAAAAGTTACAACAACACAAAAATTTAAAATTTACAGAATTGTGTAGCTCCTTACCATCAGGCGCTAAGCCTATATGTGTAGCTCCTCTTCATCAGGCGCTAGACTTTCAGGATGGGGCCCGATGGGGGTCCACGTTGACACGCTGGCAGGGTCTTAGCGGCTCTGACGGGGACGCTAGATGCGTGTGTATAACGTCTGGTGGTTGGGAGCTAGACAAAAGGGTTAGAATTTTGAAATAGTTTGCCACTAGGTTCAGATTGTGAATTTGTTTTGCAAAAAGGTTAGAAATGTTGATTTTGCCTTCCTTTTAGGGCTGTACTGGGCTGCATCATCTTTCTTACTTCAAGCCCGTGAAGAGAAGTACCGGAGGATGTGCCTCTGGCCTGAAAAAGATGCGGATGGACCGGACCGGGTTTGCAGGTGCGAGCGCAGCGTACCCTTTTTTTTGTTGAGGCAGAGCGCAGCGTACCATTTTGTTGCCGCGACCTGCAAATGAGAGTTCTCCTCCGTCCATTTCAACATATATAAACGCTAATATAACGTGATACGGTTCAGCGGTGCAGTAGTGTAATCCACGTTGCTTTTCCGCGATGAATGAACGACCGAACAGTACCCAAAAGGTTACCTGAAGCAGCACTTGATGAACTGCTAACAGTACGCCGCAACACTGCACTGCACGAAAACTCTTCACAAACGTACAGTACAGGGCTGGTAGCCTGAGTTGGAGGCTCCATCTACAGTCCAGGGCGTCTCTCTCAAGGATAGCTGAGTGCAGCTCGGTTCAGTTCATGGCTATCTTCATGGATTTGAAAAATCTTTACCAGTTTACACGAACGATCTGCTGTGCAATGGCTCGTTCATGAGTTTACCAGTTTACCACACCTGTGGCGACGCCGCGGAAGTGTGGCGTACAAAAGAAGAGCCACACATTTGGCAAAGATTTGTACTGTCAAAACTGTGGCGAGCCAAATATTAGTATAGAATCAAACACATGCCTAGCAGCCGTATTTGTGGCGTGGCAAACCACGGCCGGCAACCAAACAAGCCCGCCTCCGGAGTCCGGTCTCCGATTCTCACTGAACGCCGTACATGCCGTGTTCGCAGGAGCACGACACGTTCAATCACGTAGGCGTAGGCGTAGCTGCAGGCCTCGGCCTCTCCCCGCTCTGCAGCACGGATACTCAGGTCGCGCCGTGCGTGGCGTATACTGCACCATCGTGCAACGCTGCGACGGGCAAAGCGACCTGACGCTGCATTTCTTTGCTCCACAGTCCACACGCATGTGAACCCATTTGTTTGAGCAGAAGTGTACTAGTATCCTAGGAATAGGGACAGTACGGTCATGTGTATGTGTATGTCAGTCCTGTGTCTTCCCATCAACGGCACGTACTTCCATGGTCTGAGTGGTCAGCCATAGGCCGGGGCTAGGCTAGAAAGGCACAAGCATGGGCAGGAAGCCACGAAGAAGATCGATCGGGCGTCAGCACATGAACACGTCGTCGTGCACCTCGTGCGCGGTGGTCTGAATCCGTTGACCCGCATTATTGTGTTTCTTCTCGACAGCATGTCAAAAGCGTGCCTTAAGCCAACTCCAACCGGCGGGTACAAACGGATACCCATTTTTTTTTGTTTTTATCCGATTTTTCGTACTTCCTCCGATCTATATTAATGGACTTAAATTTGTCTAGATACACATGCATCCAGTCTAAATACTTAACTAGATACATACGAATCTAAACAAAGTTGAGTCCATTAATATGGATCGGAAGTAATAAGTGTATCCGTTTTTTGTCCGACGCCTTGCGTGATCGTCCAACATGCCGACACAAACGCAAAAATTTGTGGGACCCATTTTTGAGAACGTCCGCTTTGTCATTCTATCGAACACATCAGGGGTGGCATGCAGGTGATGCCGAGCGCGACCGAGAGGTGGAGAGGGCGGCACTGGCGTCGGCGTGGGCGCGGCCGGCATGCAGGGAGCCCGCAACGACGGACGGGGCGGGCCAGGAAGGCCGGCGTAGGCGCTCCCGAAGTCACAGAGCCCGGCTCACACCGCTCATGGAGGTACTGCCTCCTCCGACGGGGCTAGGCCGGCGTGCGCGGAGCCAAGCCGGAGAATGTGGAGCTAGGCCGGCGAGCGGACGATTGCATGCAGCGGCGGTGCAGCACATCCAGCACAGTAGCACACTCGGGACTAGGCTGCACGCAGCGGCCGCCCCACGGCTAGCACACAATCAGCTCCGCCCACGGCTGGACGCAGCCTGGTGCCAGCCCACGGTGAGCGCAAGGCTACACGAGCGGGAGCCGCCGCGCCGCCGCGGGAACAGGGCGCGTCGGGCAGGGACCGTGCAAGCCGCCGGTCCACGGCCGAGGTGTATGCAGCGACGAGGGGTGTGGGGCGGGCGGCGCCGGCGGGAGAGGTCGACCGCGGCTCCAGCGGCGACGAGGTCGAGGAGCATGAGGAAACGGCATCTCGGACATGGTGGATGGGAGAGAGATGGGTGGATGGCATGTGGGCCATGCCAATTACAGAGCGGAAGAGAAGGACGCGCAAAGTGGCCGTTTTCTGTCCGGTTTCAAAGCAAAGTGGGAGCAATTTTGCAGCGCCTATGCGTCGGCGTGGACCTTAAACCGACAAAAAAAGCGATGGGTCCGCGCGTTGGGCCAAGTTTTTGGGCTTTTAAATGCAAACGGACAAAATCGGACGCAAATGCGTCTAGCGTTGGAGTTGTCCTTAGAGCAACTCCACACATCGACGCAAACGGTCACGTGTTTTGTTCGGATTTAGTCTATTTGGGTTGGCTGAAGCGCCACTGTTCGCGCGCATCCGCGCTTCAGTGGTCGCTTTGGCCAATGCGCAAGCGTATTTGAACATTGTTCGCGCGTCGGCGCCCACATTGAATACACAATTCATCCAATATTTCATCAAATATAGTCTCAAATAACAAGTTTCAACACAGAAAATAAATAGTTTTACAATCCCAAATAAATATAGTCTCAAATAACATACTTTTATTATTACAACCAAATTAAAATTAATAAAAATTGATACATCTACTTGTTGCCAACGTATCTTCACATGTGCTCAACCAAATCATCCCGAAGCTGAACATGTGTGTGATAATCTCGCATCTCGGCATGAAACTGGGTGAACTGTGCAAACGTAGCAGGTACACGCTGATGCACAACATTTGTACCTATGTACTGAAAGTCCTGAAAACTGATATCCTCTGGACGCTCATCCTCTACAATCATATTGTGCATGATCACACAAACAATCATCACCTCCCACATCTTCTTTGAACTATTTGTTTTATCAGGATGCCGAACAATAGCCCAACGAAACTGAAGCACACCAAATGCACGCTCCACATCCTTTCTTGCGCTCTCTTGTGCTTGAGCAGGCCTAGCCCTCTTCTCTCCTTGGGGGTTTGAGATTGTCTTCACAAGTGTTGACCACTTAGGATAGATACCATCTGCAATGTAGTATCCTTTGGTGTACTGATGGCCATTGACCTCAAAGTTAACCTCGGGGCTATGCCCTTCAGCTAGTCTAGAAAACACTGGAGATCTCTGAAGCACATTGATGTCATTATGGGAACCAGCCATGTCAAAAAAAGAATGTCATATCCAGAGATCCTGAGATGTCACTGCCTCAAGTATGATCGTGCAAGCTTTCACGTGACCTTTGTACTGTCTCTACCAAGAAAATGGACAGTTCTTCCACTCCCAATGCATGTAATCTATGCTGTCAAGCATTCTCAGAAATCCTCTCTCCGCATTAATTGCTAACAATCGGGCAGTATCAGCCTCATTTGGTTCCCTCAAGTACTCCGGCCCGAACACTGCTACCACATCCTTGCAAAACCTGCAAAGTGATGCAAGACATGTGGATTCACTCATCCGAACATAATCATCTATGAGATCACCAGGAACTCCGCATGAAAGCACTTGGATGGCAACAGTACACTTCTGATAAGAAGAAAAGAAATCATTATTGCCTAGTGCATATTTTTTGCATCTAAAGTAGTCATCATCACTACTAGGGAAATAGCTATACATGGAAAGCTTATTAGTGGCGCATATAGAAAGCCATGCGCCACCATCTGTTATGGGTGGCGCACTGGAAAATAATGCGCCACCCCTAAGCTCTTATGGGTGGCGATTATTTTCCAGTGCGCCACCCCTAAGAGTGGGCCAGCCTAGATGATCTTATACGTGGCGCATCGAGCAATATGCGCCACCCCTAAGGACCTTATGGGTGGCACATTTACAGAATGCGCCACCCATAAAAGCTTAGGGGTGGCGCATTCCGTAAATGCGCCACCCATAAGGTCCCTAGGGGTGGCGCATTTACCTAATGCGCCACCCATAAGAGCTTAGGGGTGGCGCATTACACCAATGCGCCACCATTGACTTTATATATGCGCCACTAAATGCCTAGAGCTGCCCTTATCTACTCCACCCCACCTACCACCTCTCATTCACTCCACACAATTCTCAAACTAGATCCACTCTTCTCACCCTAGATCTATTCGGTTTTCTCCTCCTCCCCACCTCATTTCTTCCATTTATCCATCGATACTTGGCATTACATCTATTTTGTTTCATATTGAAGTAAGTGGACCTCCTCCCAAACTCTTTTGTTCCATCTATGACCCATATACTTGCCTTTATTAGCTTGGGGTTTGTTGTATATGTGAAGCTTGGGTTTGATGTATATGTGAAGCTTGTGGTGGTTTGATGTATATGTAAAGCTTATGGTGGTTTGATGTATATGTGTATCTTGAGTGGCAAATGTTTTGCCGAAATGTCGATTCATTTCCGTTTCTGCAAATTTCTAGCGCACTCTCCGCATGCTCCCATGCATTATTAGGGAAGGTCATGCCAAATTTTTCCGGCGACGACTATGATATATAATTGTGTTGCTCTCTCCGTGCACGCAGGTGATCGACCATGGTCCGCGAGATGCTGAGCGATATCACCGTGGCTAAGTGGATGCAATGTGCGACAAACGACATGCTAAGGAATAATAGGTCGGATATAAGATGTCCGTGTCGGAGATGCAAACTGCAGTGCGTGACCGAGCCTGATTCCGGAATATTGCAAAGACACCTGAAGCGTAATGGTTTGATGGATGGCTACACACGATGGATAAGTGATGAAGCTGGTGAGGAGGAGGACGTCAATGGTGGGGCGCCAGTAAATGAGGAAGGGCAACCAGAAAACAGCGGCGGGCGAGATGACGAAGAGCATCCCGTACATGATCATGAAGAAGATGCCGAAGCGGATCATGTAGATCAAGATGCCGGACATGAAGATCAAGATGTCGGACATGATGATTCAAACTGGGTGCGGGACCCTCATGTTCAAGAGCTGCTTGTCAAAGAGGCGTTGAACGCAAGAGGTGCAGCTAGAGAGAAAGCCAAGATGGCGCAACTCGAGAAAGACGCGATTACGAAGTTGTACGAAGGATGCAACGACGGGGATACCCGCTTGAATGTAACACTTGGGGCTATGGAGATGAAGGCAAAACACAAATGGACCGACGAAAGCTTCGATGATAACATGGCATTCTGGCACGATCGTCTTCCGAAGGGCAACACGTGCCCAACTAGTATCGCTGAGGCCAAGAAAGTCCTTTGCCCTCTCGATCTTCCGCATGTTAAATACCACGTCTGCATAAATGATTGCATGATCTATCGGGGTGAGGACGAAGATAAAACCACATGTTCGGTGTGCGGTGTTAGTCGATACAAGAGAGGGAAGAAAGTTCCTAGAAAAGTGGTATGGTACTTTCCGATCACTCCTCGTCTGCAGAGGTATTTCGTAGATCCCGAGGAAGCAAAGCTCATGACCTGGCACGCGGATAGAAAGAAGCTAAAAGAGGATGACCCGAACCCGGATCCGGAAAAGGAGGACATGCTGAGGCACCCTTCAGATGGTAGCCAATGGACTGCGTTGGACCTCGAATACCCAGATTTTGGGAAAGAACCAAGGAACCTCAGGATTGGTGTGAGCGCCGATGGAGTCAATCTGTTTGGCGGCCAGAGCAGCACACACAGTACCTGGCCCGTGTTTGTATGCATATACAACCTTCCCCCCTGGAAGTGCATGAAGAAAAAGTACATAACAATGTGTATTCTAGTTCAAGGGCCGAAACAACCAGGTACGGACCTCAATCTATATCTGCAGCTGTTGAAAGAGGAGCTAGAAACGTTATGGAAAGACGGAGTCAATACGTGGGACGCCGCGGCAAAAGAATATTTCCCAATGAAAGCCGCGGTGATCACGACGGTGCACGACTATCTCGGATACGGATATTTCTCAGGGCAGGTGGTCCAAGGATTCTGTGCATGCGTTAGGTGCATGGATAATACAACGTACCGCCAGCTACCAAAAGATCCCGGATCTTCAAAAACCGTGTTCCAGGGGTCTCGGAGGTGGCTTCCCAAGAAACACGCGTGGAGAAAACAGGGACATCTGTTCGATGGAAGCGAGGAGCTCCGAGCACCCCCAGCTCGAAGGAGCGGCAAAGAAATCGACAACTTGCTGAAAACTTGGAAAGAGTGCCCCGCGCCGGGAAAGAAAAAAAGAAGACTCAACCGTTGATGAGGGTATGGAAAGCGAGGTCTGTTTTCTGGGATTTGCAATACTCGAGTCTACTCCGCAGTCCTCATAGCCTTGATCTAATGCATATCACAAAGAACGTGTGCGAGAGCTTATTTGGCACGCTGCTCAACATGCCGGAGAAGACCAAGGACGGGCCAAAAGCAAGGAATGACTTGAAATTTATGGGCATCAGGAGGGAACTTCACCCCCCTAGTGACGACGATGATGAGCCGGAGGAGGAAGAGGATACGGAAACGCAAAACTCTCGCAAACGAAAAAGGACGACCAAGAAGAAGACCGGTATTGATCACTGCCCCCCCGGCATGCTTCACTCTGTGCGAGGAGGAGATCAAGCGGTTTATCCACTGCCTCGTAGGAGTAAAATTTCCGAACGGCTACGCGGGGCAGATAAGAAGATACCTAGACGAGGCGAAGCAGCGTTTCAGCGGGATGAAATCTCACGACTGTTTCGTGCTGATGACGCAGATTCTCCCGGTTGCGATGCGAGGGATAATGGACGAGCACGTCCGTAAAACGTTGTTTGGCCTTTGCAACTTTTTTGACGTCATCTCCCGGAAGTCGATTTGCGCTACGCAACTCAAAAGGCTACAGGAGGAGATCGTGCTCATACTATGCGAGCTTGAGATCTATTTCCCGCCCGCGTTCTTCGACATTATGGTGCATCTGCTGATCCACGTCGTGGAGGATATCGTCCAACTCGGGCCTGCGTTTCTGCGCAGCATGATGCCGTTCGAAAGGATGAATGGGCACATCAAAAAATACGTTCGTAACAGGTCCCGTCCAGATGCAAGCATAGCGAAGGGCTTTCTAACCGAAGAGTGCATCTCTTTTTGCATGAATTATCTCAACACCGAGAACCCTGTTGGTCTGGCCGTCAACAAGCACTGTGGCAGGACCGATGGGTGTGGTCACCACGAGGGAAGCCGCGCAATGCATGTCAACTTTGACGGTCGAGACATCGACTTTGAAAGAGCAAGCCTAGTCGCGCTACAACACATCCAGCTGGTCGATCCTTGGATAGTAAAGCACAAGGATTTAATCAGGAAGAAGTACAGTGACCAGGGCCTGCAGATAACGGACCGAGATCCACGGCTAATCAAAGAGCACAACTCTGGTTTCATGACTTGGTTCAGGGACGAGCTTCGTGCTAATCCCCCGCGAAGGAACGCTTCCGAGGACGAAAAGATGATATTCACCTTGTCACAGGGTGACGCACGCAACCTGATGACCTATCAAGCGTATGATATCAACGACTACACATTTTACACGAAGGAAAAGGACAATAACTGCGATTGCCAGAACTCAGGGGTAACGGGGATATTCTACACCGATGATGTCAAGGAAAGATTCTATGGAAGGATCGAGGACATATGGGAGCTCGACTACTGTGGAGAGAAGGTGCCGATGTTCCGTGTGAGATGGGCCAAGAGCGTCGTAAAAGAAGACCGGTACTTCACCACCATGGTTATACCCGAAGCCAAATCCAAGTCTGCGGGCGCAAACGTCACCGCGAAAAATGAGCCATGGGTACTGGCTAGCCAAGTGTACCAATGCTTCTTCATTACCGACCCATCAAAGCCGAGCCGCGTTGTAGTGAGGAGAGGCAAAAGAAACATCATCGGAATGGATGGAGTCGCCAACGAGCAAGACTTTGACAAGTACGGCGACCCGAAGATGGAGGATGACTACGCCGCTCAGGATACATACACCACAACCCTACCGAAGAAAGGTCTCCTCCCGTTCAAGAGGAAAAGTGAAGGCGTCCCGGGCCTAAATTATTCAACCACGACAAAGAAGGGCAAGAAGAAGATCATGAGGAAATGATAGCTAGATAGCTAGCTCCAAATTTAAGAAAAATATTTTGTAATTCATGATCACTTTGTGTATGCATGGATTTAATATGACTTTGCTGTTGTTTGTTGGTGTTGCTGCTTGTGCTTTCTCCCCTCTCACATTACACCTAGTATTTTGTTAAAGATTTTCCTCGTTTGCATCCACTTCATGACTCCACCTACATATTATAACCATCAGGGGTCTGTGTTTTCATCATAATTGTTACGGCACTAAGTTCATTCATAATGTGACAAGGCATGTGACAACACATGTTTAATTAAAAAATAAACATGTCATAATAATGTGACAAGGAATGTGACAAGGCATGTGACAATAAAAGTTAAAAAATTCTTAGGGGTGGCGCATATAGCCCAGATGCGCCACTAAGTTCTCTTTTGTGCGGCGCATTTCGCTAAAATGCGCCACGCATAAGGTTTCTTATGCGTGGCACATTTCAGCAAAATGCGCCACCCCTAAGCCTTAACCTCCATCACCCACCGCACTCGACGCCCGTGCCCGCCGCCGCAAAATACTAGTACAATTGCATATGGCAAAATGGAAATTGAATAAAAAATGGCAGAATTGAAATTCCAATAATAAGTAGGAAAAATAGAGTTAAATCAATTCAACAGAAAAATAGGCAAGTCTTAGGGGTGGCGCATTTTGCAGAAATGCGCCACCAAGTAGATCCTTATGCGTGGCGCATTCCGCAGATATGCGCCACGCATAAGGATCCATTTGGTGGCGCATTTCTTGTCCTATCGAAAACTGCCCCCTCCATGCCCGAACAGTACCCATTCCCCCCCCACTCCCTCACCTCGCTCTCCGGCCGCCGCCCTCACCGGAGTCCTAGCCGTGCCCCCGCTCTCCGGCCGCTGCCCTCACCGCCACCGGAGCCGCCCCCGCGCCCCCATCCACGGCCGCCGACGCCCCCGCGCCCCCATCCACGGCCGCCGCCGTCCCCGGGCGCCACCCGACCTAGGCGACGCCGGAGCCTCCACCTCAACGCCGGCCCCGCGCGCCCCTGCCGTTCGAGTTGTCGACGCCGGCCCCGCCCCTGCCAGGTACATCCATACCCCCTCCTCTGCTCCCCCTCCCCTCCATTTCCGCCCCAACCCCCACTCGCCCCTCTGCTCAAATCCCTTTGTTCAAACCCTAGAGAACAGAGGGGATTTGAGAATTGCTCTGTGTGCAATCCCTTTGGGGAATTTGATGCCTAGTGTGCTAGTGCAATTTAGGAGTTAGAGATGCTAAATTGCAATTTATTTTAGTGCAAAACCTAGAGAACAGAGAGAGACAGAGAATGGTGAGGAGCAAGCCCTAGGATGTGGAAGAAGTACTCCATGTTTACATGTGTGATCTTGCACCTTGTTACTGCATGTGCAACTAGAACTCTGCAATAAGGGAAAAAAATAGACGACACTATTTGCAGAGCATAACCAAAACATTTCAATGGTAGGGTGTAAGTGTAACACATAGTTGGATTCAGGGGCCCTAAGTGCATTGTGGGATGCTTTGCATCCTTCAAATGCAGTAATTTGGGGAGGGAGGCCATGCATGCAGAAAAGAAAAAGATAGAGGGAGGCCATGCATGCAGAAAAGAAAAAGGAGGCTCCTATACATGTCAATCTTATGAAACTAGTGGCAAGAACAATATAGAAAGTTTTAAAATGAATCCTATGCATCCAAATATACCACAACAGTGTGATTCCCATAGTGTAGCTGTTGTGCCAACAAAACCAAAAAATATGTGTGTTTCATTGTTTTCATGTATATACAAAATGGTTTTGTGGTTTCATTGTTTAATTGCATGGCAGATTCTTTTTGTATCTATTTTAGTGCATTGTTCTACACTATATATGTGCTGGTTGTGCCTACATGTAGGCATTTGTTTTGTGCAGGTATAAATTATTATCCCCTTTCTCCCGAAATGTTGATTAACTTCCGTTTCGGTTGAGAATGGGGCACTCTCATGTTAAGAAAAAGAGCAAAGGTCATGCCGAATTTTTCCGTGCATTCGTGCATGACCTTTGCTATTTTTCTTAATATGAGAGTATTTGCATTTATTTATTGTGCTAATTAATTAAGTAGTTGCATTTCTTAATATTGTACTAGTGCAAACATGTCGACCGGAGCCGACGCCGGTCCTTCTTCTCAGCCGGGAGAAAAAAGGAAGCAATTTTGGGAATACTCCCAGGAGGAGGTACCCAGTCTAAGAAGAGGAATCGGAAACCGACCAAGGTTGGCGTCATCAGGCAAGAGTTTACTGTTGTGACCGCCGTCGGGATTCCTAAAGAGCCCGGACGTTTTTCGGAAGGGTACGACCGTCAAGTCACGGCGATCCTCCGCAACACCGTGCCGATCACCACGATTAACCTCAGGAGTCGTGAGAATATTCATTATTGTCAGCTTCTTATCAACAAGCTGCACGGACGATACAAGTTTCCGGAGCCGTACGATAACACCAAACTCAGAGGGAACAAAGTAAACACATGGGCTCTCAGGAAGATGAGCAAGGCCTTGTCCAGTTGGAAAACCCGGTGAAGAGGGCAATTTTTGAAAAGAACAAAACCTGGGAGGAGCTCAAGGAGAAAGAGCCGTTGATCGACGAAGCTACCTACAACCTTTTCAAGGCTAGGTGTGAGTCCGAGCAAGCCAAGGCCGCGAGTGCAAAGGGCAAGGCCATGCGGTCGCAGGTCATAGGTAACCACCGTCTCGGAGCCGGTGGTTACAAAAGTTTCAAGCCTAAATGGGACAAGGAGGATGCCGAGTACGCCGCTGCGGGCATACCTAACCCCTTCCACCAATACAAAGATGATCCGCAGACCGAATTCTTTGTGAGGGCCCGGAGCTATAAGGACAAAGCAACCTCGAAAATAATTATCGATCCTAAGATTCAGAAGTTTACGACTGCCGTGGTAAGTAGTTTACCACGCGACCTTGTCGATTGAATTCTCGAGTGAAGTTCACAATTTCTTAACGTTTCACATTCTTTTTGCAGCAAGCGGAAATGAAAATCGCCTCATCGCAGGAGTCGTCGGTTAAGCCGGCCGGCCCGTGGGACAACGCCTTTAACAGGGCGTTGAACAAGGTCAAGAAGGTTGACGACGTGACGGCGAAGCCATCGTCAGCCGGCCGTGTGGTCGGCTTTGGTGCGGACCTAAATTGGTCCGAATACTATGGAAAATCGGCGGAGCAGTCCGGTTCGAGGGGCCGCAAGGAGAGAAGGACCGAAGAAGATGCCGCTTATGTTCGTGGACTAGAGGAGAAGGTGAACATGCTTCCGCAGCTTGTCTAGGACGAAGTGGCGAAGACGATGAACGCTCTCCTTCCAGATATGATGCAGTCGCTCGCGAATTGGCAAGCGCGTGGTGGACAAGGGCCCATACCAGTCCCCAGCATGGTCGGCAGCAACTCGGGCACCGCGGCGCCTGCAGTCGCGACTCCGGCCGTAGTGGTGGCTCCCGCACCGACTCCCGGCGTATTGGTGACTCCGGCCGCCAACACCGCGGCGGCGACGCCGGACGTGATGGTAACTCCTCCGGCCACGATCGAGCAACCGGGGCATAACAATAATGCACCCGGCGGCAGCGCAAATAGGGCGACCGACGCCACGGGAGGCAGCACGCCCTCCGTCTCTTGCATGCCCGCCGTCATCGGCGGGGTCTCTTCAGTAGCCGACCTCGACGCCCTCAAGGTAACTATAAGCGTCTGCAACTCAAAAGAGGACTTCATCTCCTTGCCTTTTTTAGTGGAATCTCTCTGATGTCGTACATGCATATATATATATCTCTTTCGCAGGAGGACACGCCATGCATTTTATTACAAGTCGTGGACGGCGAGTTGAAGGATGTTGCCAAAGGTAAAATCATTGAACCACAAAATCGAATCATGCACTATATGCCGATGGCACCGGAGATGCATAGGGTTCAAATCTCTCTCGTGATTTCGGGCTACGAGAGAGTTGAACCTCCCATTCAACCCCCCGGATACGATGAGGACGAGCCGGCAGTCCTCAGTGACTGTTTCAACCAAATATGCCTATGGCCGAAGAGCCAAATGCGTTTAATGACGGGGGAAAGGGGCACCACACCTAGGACAACATCGCTAGTCATCGTGTCGGCGCCACATGATCCCATGGGCGCACAACAAGAAGACGATGATCTTGATGATGATATCAGCGCTGACCAGTTCATCAATACTTTGTATGATGCTGATGACTTATTCATGCCTCCTGCTGAAGGAGCCTATCAGCATGACGAGGAAGCTCGCGGTCCAGCTGATCCTGTGGCGAAGCCTGCTTGCTCCACGCGTCTCTTCGCTGCTTCTCAGGACATGTCTCCAGCAGCTTGTGTCTTCACCGAGCCTCAAGCAGATGCCACAAGATCTATTCTCAGCCCGTCCACACTCCATAAGGTGGCCACTGAGCAGATAAAGGCCGATGACTGCTCAAAATCAGAAAAGAAGAAGGGACGGAAAAGAAAGAAGAGCATCACTTCTAGTAGCCAACCTTCGATGCCGATCCGGGCTCAGGACGGGCCACCAAGACCCAAGGATCTCTCGTTTGAAATCCATGTGGCTGGTAGGGCGATGCTACCTAAGGACATGCTGGACCTTGCAACTTCGGATATGCAGAGTGTGCATCATAGTATTATGGCATTAGAGAAGATTCTTCTTCGAGAAGAGAATCCCTCGTACCCGGTTTTCATGGCCAAGGTGCCACTCAACATGGGCTTCATCAACACTATCCCCGCGGATATGATAATCCTGCGATTTTCGGAGATCTTCAATTTGTACCATCTCAAGCGGCTGGACCATAGCCTTATCCGTCTGTTCTCGCTCAGCCTTTCTATGAGTATCAGGAGAGATAAGACCCCGAGCGTCGTGATATTGGACCCCTTCTACATGCGTGAAAGCATCTTGATGGACGACGGGGACGGGGCTCTCGCGGCGGGGTACATCACAAACTTCATGCTACGGAACGCCGACAAAGATTCATTTCTTATGACCTACTCTCCCAAGTAAGTAATTCGCTCGCCTCCGTAGCATATATGCTTTCTTAGCTTTCCATTGTCCTCTTCCAACATTCCTTTTGGATTGTTTTAATTATGCAGTGAGGATCAAGACTGCGTGCTCATCTGCTTTTCACCGCAACACTCGCATGCCATGTATTTAGACTCGGGGAGTGTGAAGAAGAAAGATTACAAGTATATCATGAGAGTTTTGGATGATGCTCTCGTCGGCTACATAAAAGCCGGAGGCAAGATCATGAAGCACAAGTTCAGGAAAAATCAGCCTGGCGTGAACGTGTTCAACCACGTAACGCAGTTCCCGTGCGTCAAGCAGCCGGCTGGCAGTGTGAGGGATGCGTACTACGCCCTTCATCACATGAGGGCGATTGTACAGGAACAACGCAACCTTACGCTGCCAAGTCATCTCAGAGCGTGGGCCGAAAGGAAGGCGGAAATCGCCGATGCAAATCTGAAGGAGGAGTTCTTTCACATCCAAGCGCAGATGGCGACTATCATCCGTCATGAAGTACAAATGAGGGGGTCGATCTTCCACTCGAACATTGCACCATCCAATGGGGAGATAGAAGTCCGCCTAAAGGCCCTGCGTGACACAAGGCCTTTCATGACGAAAGAAGGATGCCGCCCATTCCCCGAGCCGAGTCAGAACAATTTAATGTACTCTTTGTGTAATTTGGATGTAATTTGGATGTACTCTTTGTGTAGTAGATGGTAGTGTCAAATACTCTTGGTGCTCTTTGTGTATAAAGGTCACTGCATATGCATTTTTATGCATATGTGCATGCTTTTCACCATTCATCGACTTGCTTTAAGTTGTTGATAAGAATAGATGCTAGATTGCTTTGTTCTCCTTTGGTATGATTCATATGGATGTGACCTCTAAAGCTTTGTTTTGTGCAGGTTGAAGAGCAAACAAGATATGATGACGAAAGTAGCTTTCGGTTTTCAATAATTGTTGGACTCATTGTAATTTTGTGATAGATGTAATCTTGTGAATCTTGTTGGCCTCTAAACCTTTGTAATAAAAATTATATTGCAATTCTTTTGTATCAATAATTGTTGGCCTCATTGTTATATTGTATTTTGCATTTCTGTAATATAATAAAAATATCTTTAATGCTTTTATTCTTTTATGTAATTCTTTTTTTTTGTTTTCTGTAATTATTTAGTGGCGCATATTGTCAGGATTTAGTGGCGCACTGTGAATGCGCCACCCCTAAGGCCCTTAGGCGTGGCGCATACCAGAATGCGCCACCCCTAAGAGCTTATAGGTGGCGCATTCTGGGATGCGCCACGCCTAAGGGCCTTAGGGGTGGCGCATCCAGAATGCGCCACCTCTAAGCCCTTATTAGTGGCTTGTAGTTAGTGGCGCATCCCTAATGCGCCACTAAACTCAAAAAAGGCGCCACCATAAGGGTATTCCCTAGTAGTGCATATTCTACTACCCCCTCCTAATGCGATTGAGCACATGCTTAGCCATCCTAAACCGACGACGGAAATGTTTGGCATTGAACAATGGTTTTCACACCCTAAAGTAATCATCATACAGAAGGACGTGGCCAGTCTCTTTGTTGCGGTTGAAAGCAGGTTCATGTCCTAAAATCGACCCTCTAAATATTGGCTGCTGGTTTTCAATGTGGTTGTTTACGATCAAAGTTGCTATCACCAATTCCTCATCAACAGATGAATCACCGACAAACAAAGGAAATTCTCAAAAAAAAAACTCATCCCCACTGTCCATTTTACCTTGTGGGAAAAGTGTCGAACACCTTGCGGGTGCGGTGAAGCAGTGGCCGCAGCAGCAGCGACGCGCGCCCGATTGATTGCGTGCCTTCTACATCGGCGCATGACGCAGGGACGGTCGTAGCCGACGAGGAAGTCTGGCGTAGGGGCAACGAAGGGAGTGCATCGTCGGCGTGGGGAAGGAGCGCAGCAGACAAGGAAGTACGGAGACGGTGAAGAGGCGGTGCGCAGAGAGACAACCGGCGCAGGTGCTAGCGGCGGAGACCACTAGCAGTTGTGGAGGAGATGCCGGCGGCGACCACAAACGGATGGAGCTGGCGGCGCGACCACGAGCGAGGCGTCTAGAGGAGGGAGTAGATGTTTTTCCCAATGACGGGCGGGTCAGGGGAGAAGGAAGTGGACGAACTGCGGACGTCCAGAGCGTGTCCGCGCCGACGCAAACTAGGCCCAAATTTGGGCGGGAATGGGTAAGGATGGACAGGAAAACAGATAGGCGTCCGTTTGCGCCGGCGCGTTGGGCAGCGATTTCTGTCCGCGCCGACGCAAACAGACCAAAACGGACAGAAAAGGTGGATATGCGTCGGCGCGTTGGAGTTGCCCTTAGTTTCATAGAAGGGAGATAATTTACAAGAAGAAGCTTATAGGGGACCGAACACTGCACATCGACAAGGTTCAGAAACCTACTCTCTCACTAATCTATTTAAACCCACCCGCCAACATCTGCCTGTTTTCAGATCCTGTGATATCCTCGAAAATTCGGGTCACAGCTGGTCGGGCGTGAATTACGCCTCACGCCTGTCAAAACACACGCATTTCTCTGCTTCCCCAAATGCCAAACCGTGGCGATCACTAGTGAGTCGACCGCTGATTGTTGGGTAACGAGACAGAAAACGAAAATTTTCCGCACTACGAACACGCCCAGGATCACTATGGAGATGCATACAAGGTTTTTGATCTGATCATTACCGACTCGTAGCGCAGTGGAAGTAGAGTCGATGAAGATCGGCGGTGCAGACCCCCGCAGCTAGGATTTACAACCTCCCAACCGCGAGGATGTTCCCCTCCGTATGCTCCCCGGACAGCCCTCCGGGAGGCGGTCGGACAGTCCCTCGGACGGTGTCACGGACAGCCCTTCGGGAGGCACACTCAGAATCTTGGACAATCACTCGGACAGCCCTTCGGGAGGCACACCTGAACTAAGATCGAAACTACGACCTCTCTACCAGGTTGCACACATACGGTGTCAGCTATCCGGCAGGGCTTCGCCGTCCAGAACTAGTTCCTGCCGGAACCCAGACAGCCTTTCGGCTCTACGAAACTATTTCGTGGGAGGGAGATAAGAAAGCCAGATCATGCATGGCATTTTTATGAGAGTTCGATCTAGTGTGGAGAGCCCCTCTCCACCTCTATTTATAGGAAAAGGCAAGGGGTAGGGTGCCACTTGAAAAACCCAAAATGTCCAAGCTTTATGTCTCACATAAAGGGCAAAATGGGGAGGTAAGTGGAGCTCCATGGAGGAGCTCTCCTTGGCCGGCCACCCCTTGTGGGACCCCCAAAAAAGGGGTTCCCACCCTTCCATGTCATCTCCTAGATCTTTTGGGAAAAGCCCCAAAAGGTGGCTTTCCAAAAAGCAACCAAATAGTGTTTCCACTATTCATGAAACCAATTATTTTCGCGTCCGAAAAACCCGAAAAAATTTCTTTAGGCCCAGAACATTTCCAGCACCCCCCAGAATAATTTTGGACGTGTTCCGAAACATTTCCGGATCAAGGATTTTCATCAGCGAAAAGTAACCAACGCATTTCCGGCAGCTCCGAAACAACTTTTCGGCTTTCTCTCTCTCGGAACTTTTCCGCCGTCTTCGAAACTTTTTCTGTGACTTTATCTCAGACTCCCTATCTAGTATTCAACAGATAGATGACCCTTAAGCGTGTGACCCTGTAGGTTCGATGAAGTATAGACATGACCCAGAACACTTTCCGATCAATGATCAATAGCGGAACCGTGGACATCCATATTGATCCCTATACCCATACGAATGAATATTCGAGTGAACCTGTAGTTGCCGTGTGCTATTCTTGTTGCTTCGCGATATGTTACAAATACCCGAGGTGAGACTTATCAGCATCCCCGTGAATCAACAATCTTGTCCACTATGCCAGTTACCTCGTTACCAGTTTTGTTCTCTTTTCTCGTTTCCGTGTTACGGCATCCCTGTGATCAAATCACATTGTGTCTGGCCAGACGATGATGGATACCGTAACATCGAGAGGGCCCAAAGAATATCTATCCATCGTCGGATGAGCAAATCCCAATCTTGAGCTATCTCGTTCCTTGTCATACTTTTCCGTGAACCCGTAAGCCGCCGTAATAGCCACCCAGTTACGGATGACGTTTAACAAACCCCAAAGTTCACGAAGCAAGAATGAAGGAACTCGATGCTCTCATGGTCTAAGGAATTATGCACACATTATCTTTCTTTGTGTTATTAACCATTTACTTGTGACGAATGTATCTCATAGCATAACATCAATTCGGGTCGATTCAACACAAGTGTTCTTCTAACATTGTGCCCATAAAGTTGCCGACATACTCATGCCCATGATCACGAAAACAGGACCATCATGCAACACTTAAGCCAGTCATAGAGGCATGACTAGGAACACATTTTACTGCTTAATATACCACACGTGCAAATGAGTTTCCCTCTAAGCTTCGTGGTTATGGAAGACTCGAGAATCATTGCAGTTATAGCATGGAACATAAACTTTAATTACAAACTTGGAGATACAAAATAACTATTATTACTGCCTCTAGGGCATATCTCCTACACTGATGACCCACAAGTGTAGGGATCGCAACAGTCTTCTCGTGTAAGAATAACCCAATTTATGGATTCGATACAAGGGGAGCCACAGACTATTTATAAGATTTGACAGTTGAGTTGTCAATTCAACCGCACCTGAAAGATACTTGCTTGGCAACAATTTATTAGTAGTAACGGGGTGATGGAAGTGATGGTGGCAACATAAATAGTGGTGACAAAACAATGAAAGTAAAAACAACAAAGTAAAGTAAGTAGTAACAAGTAGGAATAAAAACATTGTAAGCTAGGGGAACAGATGGTTGGGCGCTGCATGGATGAGACATACTATGTAATTAACACGGGGCAAGGCACACAGAAAAGTAATGATCATCTAGGCAAATATCAAACATTAGGCATGTATCCCAAGGTAGTTGTGCGTGCTTGCAATAAGAACTTTGCACAACATCTTTTGTCCTACCATCCCGCTACCAACGGGGCCAAAAGGAACTTATGGATATTAAGGTGCTCCTGTCAGAGAGCACCGGAATAAAGCATTAACAATCAATGGATACTTGGAATCCTCAAATTATAGTCCATCCCATTTGGTGTCCCAAGATGTCACCATTGGAATCGCCGGTTTCGTACTATAATAGGCGCATACAACTCATAGATAGGATCAAGAACACAAATATATTCCTGAAAACATAAAGGGTCCAGATCTGAAATCATGGCACTCAGGCCCAAAGTGACATGCATGTAGAGTAACAAGTAGTAGCAAAGATGATAAGCACCATAGTAGATGATAGGAAACATGCCCAACAATCTGACAAACTATTACATGATCTAACTCATCCAATCCCTACCACCCCCTTCACCTACAATAGGTAATTACTCACACATGGATGGGGGAGATATGGAAGGGTGATGGAGTGGTGATACGTCAAAAACGTATCTATAATTTCTGCTTGCTCCATGCCTCTTTTGTGTGATATTGCTATGATATTGATGAACTTCCATACACTTTTGATCATATTTGTACTAACCTATTAACTCAGTGCACCCCAGTGCCAGTTCCCGTTTTCTGCTGTTTTTCTATTTCAGATTTCCCCCATATAAAAAGTTCTCTAAAAATTCGGGAAAAATCCAATAAAAATCAGCGATCAGGAAGCTTCCAGAATCACCGAGGGGGTCCAGAGGGGACCCACTAGGGCCCCAGGCGCCCTCCCGGTGCGCCCCAGGGTGGGGCCGCGCCAGGGGGCCGCCTAGACCCTTGGTGGACCCCTTGGCTGCCCCCCTTCGCCTATTTATTCCCCGTGACGCAAAACCCCCGAGACGGGAACCCTTTTTCGCGATCTCTCCTCTATTCCGCCGCCGCTGCGCTTCCAAGATCGAGAGCAACAGAAAAACTCTTCCCGGCACCCTGCCGGAGGGAGGAATCACCTCCAGGAGCTTCTCCACCACCATGGATGCTTCCCAGATGAACCGTGAGTATTCCACCTTGGACCATGGGTCTATGATCAGTAGCTATGTGATGTTCTCCTCCCCTCTTTGTTCTTCATGTATTAGTCCTCGTGAGATGCCCTACATGATCGAGGCACTTATGTAATATTTTTGCTGTTGCTATGCTGAGTTTGCTGGGATCCGATGGATTATGAGATTATGTTCAGATTGTGTTTGAGTTATATATTTGATTCTCCTCTTTTATATTTATGTTCTTGAGTAATTCTTGCATGTTCTCCGTTGCTGTTTATTGCTTTGGCCAAGTAGTAGGTAGTGACTCCAAGAGGGAGCGTTATGCATGATTGTGGGTTCATGACCCCGATGACTAGCTTGAGTGACAGAAAAATGAGTCTAGGGGATGTGCTATTGCCACAAGGGGGAAAACAACGATGCTTGTACTTGCGGGTGCAAGGATTGTTTACTTTACGCAAAGCTCTTTAATGCAGTTGTTTGTTGCTTTGAGTTTACACTTTAGGTGGGATTCACAACTTAATACCAGCGAGATGTTCTGGATAGATATCTCAAGGTGGATGATTAGTAGGTCGATGCAGATGGATTTCGGTCTACTTGTCTTGGCGTACCTCCCATGCTTTTGAGCCTCTTCCTTTCTTGATAGCATAATTAGGATTGGTTTGCGCACATAATCCTATCAATTGCCCAGCTGTAATTTGTTTACCTCGCATGACTATTTTATCGTCTTTTGGGAGAGAGACATCACTAGTGAAGATCATAGGACCCCGGTCCATATTTCCAATACTGTTTACACCCTCTATCAATTTACTTTCAGTATTTAGCTTTTCCGTTGCTATCACTATCATTATTATCCCGTGCGTTTTATCCTTTGTAAACAACAAGGCTGGAGGGATTGACAACCCCTTTGTACTCGTTGGGAGCAAAGCTATCTGTTGTGCGTGCAGGTCCACGACAACCGCTAATCTCTGGCGCCGTTGTCACCTTCTTGTCGTTATCGGATTCCTACTGGAGACAAACCTTGGTATCTTCACTGAGGGAAATTTGCTGCTGTCTACATCTCAACCTTCCACTTTGGGTAACCAACGAGGGGCGAGAAGTAAACTCTCGTGACATCAAAGCAATTTCTGGCGCCGTTGCCGGGGACTCCACTCTTCAAGATAGGGGAGTTGCACACTATCTTTTATCTTTGCTTTTTAGTCTTGTTTGTTTACCTTTCAGTTTTTGCTTTAGTGTCTTTTATCAAAAACCAAAAAATAAGTTGCTACCTTTCTTCTTTGTCTTTATCTGCCTACTGATGCTATCTTCACCATGGGTGTGGAACCACCCAAATATGGAAGGATGGACATGTTTCACTTGGATCGTCTTCGATCAATTTGTGCTCGCGCTAAAAACCCAACCGACTTGGTTGAGGGAAAGTCATTGGATGAACATGCTCATTATACGCGGCACCGACTATCTCAAAAAGGGAAAAACTTATGGGACCAAATACAAACTTCTTATTGCTATGCTGAGTGTTTATGCCACATTTATGATTTTAATTGCTGCCCTAATATAGAGCATAAACACCTTCCTTTCCAATGTGAGTTTAATGAAAATGAGATCCTATCTTCTTATGTCAAAGGTGTTTATGATTACTTTGATGTTGAAAATATTGAAGAGTTTGTTGCTTTTAAAGGTGCTTATGAGGTCGCTTCTTTGATTGAAAAGTATCACGATACTATTTACAAATCTGAAAACTTTGCAGTTCTTGCTTATTGCTTCGAGAATTATACTTCCAATTCTTATATTGAGGATTTTAAAAATAAAATGTTTGCTGCCCTAGAAGAGGCTAATGATTGCTTTGATGAGGAATCCCATGATTCCGAGGACTCACTTGATACTTCCCTTTCTGATGAATTTAATACTTGCTTTGTTGATGGCCATGATGCCAATATGGATTATGCTTGCAAAGATGAACTTGCTATAGTTCCTTATGTTAAGCATGAAATTGTTGCTGTTGCACCCACACTTGATTGCCCTATTATCCTTTTGAAATCTCCAACTCCGGAGAATTTTTCTCTTATTAAGGCTCAATGTGATGGGTTGCATCTATCTTATCATCCTAAAAACCGTGTTGAAAACTATACACGTATGCTTGTAGGTCATGAACAACATGATTTATGTGATAGTTATATTCTTGATGTTGTTCATGATACTACTGAAAATTATTTTGAGAGAGGGAAGTTTGGTTGTAGAAACTTCCATATTACTAAAACATCTCTCTCTTTGTTGAAAGTTTTGAAGTTGTTCTTGCTCCACCTTCCTATGCTTGTCGCTTTGTGCTTCTTTGATTTATTTTCTTATAAGATGCCTGAGCATAGGAAGTGGGTTAGGCTTAAATGTGTCTCATATTTGCTTCTTGATGCTCTCTTTTGCTCCAAATTCTTATTCTTATGTGAGCATCTTCTATAATCTTTAAGCCTAGCTAATGGCTTTAAAGAAGCACTTTCGGGAGGCAGCCTGCAACGAATTTAGGATTTCCTTTTTGTGTTTCTTCTGTTTTTAGTGGTCTTGATGGTTGTTACTACTGTAGTAACATCATTGTATCTTTAATTTTCAAGCTTTGTGCCATTTATAGCCTCATATGACAAGGGAAGTGAAAGTTGTGACATGCTGTCCAGAAAACAGATTCTGTCCTCGTGACTAGAAAAATCATGGAAAAATCCCAGTTCATATTTTTGATCCAATTTTTTTACACAGAGTTCTCCATACAATTATGGAACTTTCGTATGTTCTGAGTTTTTTGATTTGACTTGCAGAAGTATCCATAAAAAATTCTTTTCTACCTGCTGGTCTGTTTTTCACAGATTCTGTCCTCTTTTGCCTTTCCTTCGTTTTGCAAACCTTAAGCTTGCTTTTTCTTTGCAAAAACTTTTTGGCAATCTTGAGAAACAGTAGCCTTAAATATTATACTTATTTACATTATAGGAAAAATTATTTTATTATGGGTACTAACCTCGCTAATCAGAATATGATGAGTTATGTATGAAGGGAGTTTTCAAGTGTGCGAGGGAAGATGATGAAAGAAGATTCAGGAGTGTCAAGCGCTCAAGCTTGGGGATGCCCCCATGCATCCCCAAGAAATATTCAAGGATGCTCAAGCATCTAAGCTTGGGGATGCCCCCGTGCATCCCCTTCTTCATCGACAATTATCAGTTCGTCTCTCGTTTCACTATATTTTTATCGCTTCATGCGTCATGTGCTATGCTTGGAGCGTCTCGCTCTTAGGTTTTGTTTTTAGTTTTCTTTAGCTTTGCTTGCTGTTCATATCAAGTTATAACCCATCTTTCTTTGTGTGGGAGAGTAACACGCTCCACTTCCAAAATCTAGAACACAACATAGGACTTTTCATGCTTATCTTTGCTGTGTGTGTTCTTTATCTTTTCATAGCTGCTGTCATGTTTTGATCTTAGTTTCCATGTTTATCTTTTCAAAGATCTTTTGTTTAGTTTGTTGCTGGAACTCTCTTGAGTTTTCATGTTTATCTTATTTATAGAGTTTGCCTGTTGCACTGAGTTTTGTGTCTTGACTTGAAGTAGGTAATTGAGGTTGCTATTCTTTTGTAGTAGTAACTTGCAATAGTTTTGAGGTATTGTTTTGAGTAATGTTTGGAATTTTGGTGTCAAGAGATTTAGACTATTAGTGATAGATGTCGTATTTTGGGCAATCCTTGTTTATTTTCAAAACTTACAAAATTAGTTGAGAACTTTAGCTACTAGATGGATCACTACTCTTCTGAGGGGTCGAATATTAGAGTACACTCACGTACCATGAGTCGAGGATGCGCAAGGATAACCAAACCCCCATACACTCCTCCTCGGGGTACTTGTCTCTTTGTGAAACCTCCTTATTAGATTGGGAGTTACCGATAATAAGTGCATGAGTTCTTCGGACTAATGTGAGTATTCGAAAGTTGACACTTCCACCTTCCCATATTTTTCTAGCCTCTCCTTTGCCGTGCATTGCTTTCTTCTCACTCCGAGAGTTAGCGTCCACCTTCGCCAGTACATCCAAACCCTTGGCATGATACACTCTGTCATCATAAACCTCCTTATATCCTTCCTCAAAATAGCCACCATAGCATACAGCTTACTAGGAGTGTCGTGCAACTTGCACGGCACTCCAACATATCATCAAATGTGTACTTGGGATTCATCTGCCCCGGGGGCCTCACATTGGGTCTCATCTTTCGACTGCCTCCTGCAGCCCCTGGATCTTCTTCATTTTGAACATCGGCCACCTGCCGACTGTCGTACTGAGTGTCTGGCTGCTCATCCTTGCGCTTGCTATTGTTTTGCTGATTGTTGTTGTTGTTGTTGCGGTTGTTCTCTCTTCTTTCCTTCCGACTGAGGCCTTGGTTCCCTGTGTCCGACTACGGAGCCCCTGGTGACTGAATGACACCTCCAACTCCGAGCAGGATAGGGCGCATCGCAGAATCGGACACCGCAAACGAGTTGGCCACCTTCATGAGCTCGGCGAGTGATGTAAAATCCTTGCGGAGCAACTTGTGCTTCAACATTGAATCGGCCAGGCATCCATCCGTGAAGTACTGAATGGCCTGGATCTCATGGACTCCTTCACATGAATTCTTCAACTTGATCCACCGAGATAAGTAATCTCGGAGGGGTTCATCCTTGCCTTGCACTCAAAGAGCCAACTGCCGCGGGAGGTTGGGCCGCTCATATGTGCTTGTGAAGTTGTGGATGAATGCACTTGTGAAATCCTCCCAACAATTTACGCTGTCCTTGGGAAGACTATTCAGCCAAGTCCGAGCTGAACCCTGCAGCATCAGAGGTGCATAGCGGACTGCTACGCGCCGACTGCCCCCTGCAATGCGAACTGCGGTCAGGTAATCGGACAACCAATCTTCTGGCTTCACAGAACCATTGTACTTGGGGGTGTCTCTCGGCAGCGTGAAGCCTTTGGGAAACTTCTCGGTCCGAATGCGATGACCAAAACACGACGGGCCAGCCTCTCCTTCTTCATCTTCTTGAGCTTCCTTCTCCAGGAGCTCAATGCGATGCCTGGCGTCATTCTGACCAATTTGGCGAGGGCCAAGTCGGGCGCTGATTGCTGGTCCTGGTGCCGACTGCTGAGGCATGTCATTGCGCCTGCTTTTAACAGCTGTCTCTTGAACTCTTCTGCTTGCCGCTGGGGGTGGCCGATTGCTTCTGACCCTGCTTTCATGCCGAGACGGGGCCGGTTGATGTCTGTTCTGGCGCGATGCATTCGGTCGCTGGCTAGCTTCCGGAATCGGCCTCACAGTTCCCCTTGATGCCCCAGGTCCCGCATTCCGATTCTCCATTGCCACGAGCCTCTGTTCCTTTGCGGCTGCCAGCAGCTCGCACATTCGGCGCGACTGCTCTCGCCGCTCATCTCCCTCTAGGTCTTCTAGTTCGATTGCTATCTGCTCGGCTGCCCTCAGGTTCTTGTCCGGCGTGCTATACGTCGGCCTCTGGATGAACGCCGATTGCGTCGGCTGCTCCGGATGCACCGGCCTCCTCGGCCGCTCCGGTTGCTCGGCTCCTGACAGCTGCTGATGGACTGCCCGACCTCGGCTTCTCAGATCTTCTAAGACTGTGGGCTCAATCGGCCGACGCGGTCCGGCATGCGCCGCGTTGTACTCCCTTGTGATGGCTCCCAGCCTACGCTCTTCTGCCAGCACCTGCTCGGCCCTGCGAGCGAGGGCAAGCCTTGCGGTTTCCAGCTCAGTGTGGACTTGATCGGGATCCCCATTCCTGTTCACAAGTGTGTATAACACATCCCGCAACGCGCTGGTGCCGACTCGCTCCGCTGCGTCAGCTGCCTCCTTGGCTCTCCTAGCCGCACTCGCTGCGCCGCGATTGCTTGATGAAGACGCCCCCGTCATCATGACGGCTGCGTGCACACAACCGCTCTCTCCACCAGGCGCTGCCGTGCAGCCCCTGGCCGGGAGCGGATCCGTGGTGCATGAGAAGACGCGAATCTCCCTGGGATATGCCTCGGGGAAGCTGCCGATGAAGAGGAGATGACTGCCAACCTGCAGTGACACACCGGGCGGCAGGGGTGCACCGGCCCCGTACCGCGCCGAGTAGTCCACCACATAGTCGATTGCCCCACGCCTAAGAATCAGGCCAGAGGCGTGGCTACCGCCCGATGCAGAGGAAAATCCCGTCCGGATCTTTACTCCAGTCGACGCCTCGGTCTGCCCCACGGTGGGCGCCAACTGTCGTCGATATGTGACGGCAGATGCCATGGGGATGGCTAAAGTGAGGGGAAGACGCGAGGAAGATGTCGATGGTGCCGGAATCGGGTTGGGCACAAACACGATGACAGACACCACGATGTACCCAGGTTCGGGGCTCTCCGGAGAGATAACACCCCTACTCCTGCTTGTCTCTTCTATATCGATGGAACTGAGCTACAATAACTGCTTCTCTATCTACTCAGGGGAAAGTGAGAACTGCCGTGGGCAAGGTTCTCCCCTGCTTCCCTGAGGAGGAAACTATACGCAGTAAATGAACTGAGGAAGTTGTGAGTAATGGTGCGAATGTGTGGATCGTCCCCCACGCAGGAGGGGTACCCCGGGCTCTTATAGTGTGAGCCCGGGGTAAATCGGTTACTTCACTGCCGATTGGGCCCAGCTGTCATCCTCTAATCGGCTGGGTCCCACCGACTGCTCCTTTCCGGGTGATCCGGACCCGACAAGCGGCGACCCATGCTGTAGACTTGTAGGGCATGATGATGAACAGTGGAGCTAGGAGGTGCGGTCTTGTCGCCCTGTCCGCGGAATCGGCGGAGAGGTCGACACCGCATCTCTGCCAGATCTTCGATGTGACTTGGCTTCTCTGCCACCCCGATATCTCGGGATTGCGCATTTATGACCTCGTACTTGGACCTCCGACTGGTCTTGGGGTCAACTTCTCCAGGGGTGATAACTTGTACCGATTGCGCCTGGGCCGACTGGTGGCCCTCGGCAGGGTCGATTGCTTTAGGCAATCGGCCGTGTCGATGCCCATCTCGGCCCAGCTGCGGGCCAATCGGATGATCGTCTTGGTGATGAAAAAGGGTGGACCGGTTGCGCCTGGGCCGACTGCTGACATTCGGTACGGCTGATTGCCTTGGAGCAATCGGCCGTATGCTTGCCCAGCTCGGCCCAGCTGCAGCCCAATCGGTCCATCCTTGTCTTGAAAGGCTGCTTTCGCTTGGGTGAGCTTACCCGGGTACCAATCCCACGACACCTACCTACCAAGGCATTTCCATAGCCTTTCCGAGATATATTGCCATGCAACATCCACCTTCTCATGACTTGATCTTCATGTCATACATGCTACTTGCTTGATCTATGAGCCGCATGCTAGTCGGGCCTTGCCCTAATCATTGCTACATGACGCGCTAGTATCATTTCATATCCTGCTACACTGGCAGAGGCATACATTTGCATACATCATGATAGTTACATATTCTTTATGATTTGAGTACTTTTGTAAAGTGTGAAGGATCTTCTATACCTTCTTGTAATATATAGAGTGTTGCTCCTAAAGTGAGGAAAAGATCCCAAAGTGGACAAATTAAAAGATCCCAAAGAGGACAAATGAGAGAGAAATAGAAAGAGCCATTGAGACCACCAAAAATAAAAGAAAATACAAAAAAGGAGAAAAAGAAATAAAAAGAGAGAAGGGGCACACTAATATTCCTTTTGAGAGATCCACACTCGTACTCCATAGAGATTATCATTCATGCATATAGCTATGTGGGGACCTTCACACTATAAAACTTGGCTTGTATATTCCAATGACGAGCCTCCTCAAATGAGCTCTGGGTCTTCTTGAGCAAGCAAGTTGGATGCACCCCCACTAGTTCCATTGGAGAGCTTACCTTAGCTCATATGTGCATCCGTTGCATGGCAATCCATACTCCTCACATCATATCTATCATTTGGCTTTCTCTCGCCTATGATTGTCCTCATTGATGTGAGCCTTTCACACCTTTTTGTCTTCGTCCTCCACCATATTCTCTCTTTGCCATCCTAAGTGTAAACTTTCTTGCTTACGCTCATCCATTGCATGAGTGCTCAAAATGTCGAAAAGCACTGGATCATTTTGACTTGTACCTGGCTAGTGGTCTGGGGATGAGTCAAGATAAGATTCCAAAGAAGACCAAGTGTGAAACTTTAGTAGATTGAGTTCTCAACACAAAAATACTTTTTCTCGTATATCCCTATCCCCTTTCTTGCACGCAAACACCATTTGGAGACATTCGAGTCACGGACAGCGAGAGCTCTTGCACCTTTATGTTCTTATGTTACTTATTTTAATGCTAGATATAGACTCTTGCCTGTTATGACTTGAATTGAATTACATGACTTGATTGCTTTACTTAAAAATTTCTTATATGGTTGTTAGCTTGTCACCACAGAAATTATGCTTTTATCATTTACCTACTCGAGGACGAGCAGGAATTAAGCTTGGGGATGTTGATACGTCCAAAACGTATCTATAGTTTCTGCTTGCTCCATGCCTCTTTTCTGTGATATTGCTATGATATTGATGAACTTCCATACACTTTTGATCATATTTGGACTAACCTATTAACTCAGTGCACCCCTGATAACCCTCAACTGTAGGGGATCGAGATAGTCTTCGCGGGCAAGATAACCCAATTTATTGATTCGACACTTGGGGACACAAAGAATACGTACAGGCTTTGACAATTGAGTTGTCAATTCAACCGCACCTGAAATAAACACTTGCTTGCACAAAGGTATTAGTAGCAACTGTGATATGGTAGTGGTGGTAATGATAATAGTGGTGATAGTGATAGTGGAACAACAAAAGTAAATAACTAGTAACCAGCAGAAGGAAAACTCTGTAGGCTAGGGAGATGGATGGTTGGGCGCTGCTTGGATGAGAACGAACATGTAACAGATTCTAACTTGGGCAAGGCTCACAGAAAAGAAAGGATCATCTAGGCAAATATCAAACATCAGGCATGTATCCCAAGGTAGTTGTACGTGCTTGCAATAAGAACTTTGCACAACATCTTTTGTCCTACCCTCCCGCTACAAACGGGGCCAAAAGAAACTTAGGGAGATTAAGGTACTCCTGACAAAGAGCACCGGAACAAAGCATTAACACTTCATGGATACACGGAATCCTCAAATTACAGTCCATCCCCTTTGGTGTCCCAAGCTGTCACCATTGGGATCGCCGGTTACGGACTATAATAGGTGCATACAACTCATAGATAGGATCAAGAACACCACAAACTCAATAAACAAAAAGGTGATCAGATCTGAAATCATGGCACTCGGGCCCAAAGTGGCAAACATTAAGAGCAACAAGTTGTAACAGAGATGATAAACACCAAGTAGATGATAGGCAACATGCCCCCAACAATCTGATTGAACTATTACATGATCTAACTCATCCAATCCCTACCATCCCCTTTGCCTACAGCAGGGAATTACTCACACATGAGAGGAGAAGTCATGGAGGGGTGATGGAGAGGCGATGATGATGACGATGGCGATGATTTCCCCCTCACTGCAGGCCAATTCAGCCTCCAGATTAGCTCTCCGAGGAAGAACAGAGGGTTGCGGCGGCTCCGCGACGTAGATTGGAAAAGCGACTTCTATTTCGGGGTTTCTGCGTCGGGAGAATAAATAGGGGCCAAGGTAGGTCACCAGGGGGTGTGGGAGCCAGCCAGGAGGGCAGGTGGCGCGGCCAGGGGCTGGGCCGCGCCAGGCACCCTCCTGGCTGCCCCCTGGATGCCCTGTGGCCCCCCTTTGGCCTGGTGGAAGCTTCCGGAACGCTGATTTTTAATATATATTTTTTGGATTTTTCCAGCGTACCTAAATATCTAGAAACCTGCGCAAAATAAAACAGCACTGGTAGCTGTGCTGAAAACAACGTCAGTCCGGGTTAGTTTCGTTCAAATCATGCAAGAATGAAGCCAAAACAATAACAAAAGTGTTTGGAAAAGTAGATACGTTTGAGACGTATCAACTCCCCCAATCTTAGCTATTGCTTGTCCTCAAGCAATTCAGTTCAACGAACTGGACGCGACAAAGAAAACTTTGACAAACTCTTTTGCTTCATTAGATGTATATAAGCATGTACTATGAAAGAGTTTAGCAAGTTTTGACACCATGCTACAAGGACAATGCACGAAGCAATCCTTCTTTCATGTAATCAGTCACAAACAAACAAAAAGTAAACAATATGCTGCTGAAAATCAATCTAAGATCACAATGCAAATGGCACGAACATATCAGAGTGGTATCTCGCTAGCCTCCATGAGTGAAGCAAAACATAAATGCAGAAACTCCTCCGGAGTTTTAAAGGAGACTAGAACTTAGAACTCAAAGTAAGAAATATCACAAGCATGCATAAGACAATGTGATACTTTGGGACAATGCATGTTACACTAAGAATGACAATTATGCTCTCATACTTGGTGCTTTGGAGAAAGGAAGATGGAGACTCTTGAACCGTGGCTTTTGATGGCGAGGTTGAAAACCCGTGAAAGGAAGCAAAGACTAAACATGTGCCAGAGCTCTTGGTTTTGAAAACAGAGAATAAACTCTTTTGAGAGGTGCAACTTTCCAGTCAACGGTGAACGGTAAAGGTCTCTCAATATCTCCCATGCGAACCATATTAATGCCTTTTGCTTACACATGTTCCCTTATCCATAAATCCTTTGATGGTCTACGGAACCTTTTATTTTGCCTCAAGGATGGAAGGAGGATATCGTTCCATCTATCATAAGCAGCATTTGGTCCATTTCACTCCATCATCAAGTATGGGGGAGGTGTAACTATCATTTTTTTATTGACTAGTTAAAACTTCCGTCAAAATATTTTTGGCATGAAAGATACTGATTTTCCCTCACCGCACCATGAGCTTGTACGGTTACAAAAGGAAAGCTTTTGAATAAATTTCGATATGGCACAAGAAAGTCTAAGTTAGGAGTGGCCGGTAAATACCACATATAGGTAGGTATGATGGACTCAAATGTAACAACTGGGTTTTAAAAAGGAGTTTGGAAGCACAAGCAGAATTTCGCTTGGTGCTGGAGGAAGGCTAGCAAAAGACGGGGAAGCGACCAACTAGAGAGCATAACAGTCATAATCATGCAGAGCGACAAAGCAACATTGAATCGGGCATGAAAGTGATATAACTCACCCTAAAGTAAAAAGATCATCAAGGCAAAACAGACTTTTTAGTCTTAACATGCGTGAACATGTGCCAAGTCAATCCAATAATCCCCCGGAGGGAAATACCACTTCAATATGCCACACCATGAACAATGCAATGCATGTCAATCATCTCAAGCAACACATTATAAACTCTAGCTATTTGAGACTAACCACAAAGAAAGCATGAACCACTGGGAAAGCATTGTAAACATAGCACTATGTCGCTACAAGCTGGTCTCTAATCATAAGTACATGCATATGTACAAAAGTAGAAACAAAAAGAGTTCATACCGGCTTTCCTTGTTGCGTCCCTTCCGTCGATCTTCGTCATTACTGCCTTGTCACTTGCACGATCGAACGTAGGAAATTATAATCATCACGGACTGGAGCTGAACTCTGAAAACAAAGCAAACTAAAGAGCAAAGGAAACATATTTTTGGGTTTTTTAAAGTTTAACGAAAGCAAAAGAAAGGAGAAATATTTTTGGGTTTTTGAAAACGAAAAGAATAAAGAAGAACAGGAAAAAACTTGCAAAAAGATAAAAGCGAACCAACGGTAGATACAAAAGAAAGGGGAGGAGAGCACGTACTCCCCAAAGCTTAGGCTTTTGTCCTAAGTTGGGTTCTTCTACTGCGGTCCCGCGGAGCTTCCTACTCCGGGGTAATGGTAATCCCACGGGTTGTATGAGCCCTCCGGTGCGTACACGGAAGTCCTCGGATCCTCCCACATGGAAGAGGAAGGTCCCGCCCCCCATCCAGAGGAAGACCCTTCACCCCAGGGGGTGACGGTCTCCTCCTGAACTGGTGGATATACCACATGATCCTCCTCGTCTGGCTCGACCCCCTCCGTGGGGTCATGAAACCGGTATCTCCCCGTGATCTCATCAAACTCGGTCACTGAAAAACGAAATCCCTTCCTGCGAGAAAAATCAAACACAAGTGGTGCAGGTAGACGGACAGCGCGTTCCACACCGTATTTAAACTGCAAAACATAATCAAGTGCATAGCGGTCAGAGGCCTTAGTAACAAAGAAATGCCTCTTCATGGCAGCCAAGTCAAGGCTAACAAAAGGAAAGACTGTATCATCTGGGCGCGGTTCTCCTTGGAGAAACTGCAAAAGAAGTGTGGCATAGACGCCACCAAAGAGGCCCCCTTGTTACTATTAGTAGCAAGGCGTTTCGCAATAAGCGAACCCACATGATACTCGTGCTTCCCTGAGAGGGCATTCGCCATGATAGCAGTATCAGGCGTAGAAGTGATGCTCGTTTTGTCTCGAGCCAACACTCCTCTCGCAATATAATAGGCGAAATACCTGAGGTGAGGGAACATAATGTTGGAAATCTTCTGACGGTTGGATGCCCTCACTTCAGTGTTACAGAACGAGCCGAGGAGGGTGTTGAGTGCAACAGTTTGGACATTTTTCCTCTTCTTCTTCTCGACCAAGCCTGGCAAAACTAAAGCTTCACAAAATGTAATCATAGGCATGGTCAGCAACCTTTCATAAAGTCTAAATACCACAGTATCATTGTCAGAATAAAATCTGAAACTGTTAACAAAAATAACAGTGAGTGTCTCGTACTGTGCTACACGGCTCATAACGAGCCGTGTCAAACCTGCATGGGCACACAGAGCATAGAACTCTTCTCGTATGCCGGCATCCTCCATGGAGTCTTCGCATGGAAATGCCATAGCTCTTGCGGGTGACGCGTCCAACATCTCCATGGGTACGATATCTTCATTATAGCTCACCCTCGTGGCTGATGGTGAAGCTGCGGAACGCGTAACATGGCTAGAGCGCTCGGGCTTCTTCTTCCCAAGCCACTTTCCTAGCCTCTCCATTTCTGAAATTTTTAACAATTGAAAAAAACGAATATTTAAGCAAAACTAGTTTGGGCAAAACATTCTACTTACTTTACCAAGGCTCAAACTAGCTACAAAACTTGAAAAATAAATTTCAACACAAACATTTAAGCTCAACTAAACAGCACCAAGAACCACTAAATACTCACTAATGAAGCCACCAACTAGAAAACTAATTGGAGGGGTGAGGGAGTCACATACAAGAGAATATTTGTCCCAAATTTCAACTCAAATGAGTGGTTGTAGAGGGAGATCGAAGTTCCGTGCTCAAGAGCAGCAAGAACACGAAACCAGAGCAAGAACACGAGCTTTCGGGGTGAAAGATAGAGAGTGGAAGAAGAGATGCCAGCAGGGGGTGCCTGTGGGCCCCAGGAGGGTGGGTGGCGCGGCCAGGAGCTGGGTTGCGCCACCTGGACTCCTGGGCCAGGGGTGAACCCCCCTGGTCAGCCACAGGTACTCCCCGATGGATTTTTACCTGGAAATTTTTATTTTGAATTTTCTGGAATTTTCTGGGCAACTTCACTGTAGAGAATTTTTCAAAGTTCAAAAAGCTGCAAAAACTTTCGTGAACTTGAGACAAAAGTTAGAAAAAGTGAAGTTTTAAACAAAAACTTGGGTAGAGCAAGGAGAATAAAAGCTAAAGGAAATAAAAACATAACAAGCTCAACTTTCTACTTATATAAAACTTGCTAGTTAGCAAGGTTGATCAAGCCTTACCAACACACCGGTGATATATAGCGAAGAAAGTCTCGCCTCTTATGAAGTGACCATTGCACTCTCACTTTAATGGACATTGTCCCCACCATAATTGTTTTGTATTTGTGGTATACAAGTAGTGGACAATCCCATTCTCCAATCTTCACGGGCTCGATATTCTCAATGGAGTTAAGGCCATGCCTTTTGTCGATTTTCTTCAGAAAAAACACCGTGTGTTCTTTGTCATTTACGTTGAAGGCAACCTTCCCTTTATTGCAATCAATAACGGCACCTGCGGTGTTAAGAAAAGGTCTACCAAGGATAATGGACATGCTCCCATCCCCGGGCATGTCAAGCACAACAAAATCAGTAAGTATTAAGCAATTGACAACTTCAACAGGAACATCCTCACAAATACCGATCGGGACGGCCGTGGACTTGTCGGCCATCTGAAGAGAGATATATGCAGGAATTAGTTTCTCTAAACAAAGCATTTTGTAGAGAGAGAAGGGCATAACACTCACTCCTGCACCAAGATCACATAAGGCAGTTCTAACATAATTATTCTTTATGGAGCAAGGAATGGTGGGTATACCTGGATCACCGAGCTTCTCAGGAATCTTGCCACTGAAAGTGTAGTTAGCAAGCATAGTAGATATTGCCTCGTTAGGGATTTTTCTTTTATTAGTAACAATATCTTTCATATATTTTGAGTAAGGAGGTAATTTAATAGCATCAGTCAAAGGAATTTGAAGAAAAAGAGGTTTCATCCACTCACAAAACTTGTTACAGTGCTCTTCTTCTTTGGATTTGACGGACTTGCTTGGGAAAGGCATGGGTTTCTGTACCCATGCCTCTCGTTCCTTCCCGTGTCTCCTTGCAAGGAAGTCTTCTCTAGTATACTTCTTGCGCTTATCGGGTGCTTCTTCTTCACGAACCTCGGGTGGATCATTCTTTTCAGTATCTTTTTCAGGTTCAGCACCGTCTTCAGTCTCAGCATCGGATGTAGATATGTTGTTTGGATCCACAGCTTGTTCTTCCTCTTCTATAGGATCATTGGAATTGTCAGCTTCCTTGTGTTTCTTTTTCTTCTTCTTCTTCTTTGGGGAGCTAACAATTTCTTCTTCCTGTGCTTGAGAATCTTGCTCGATCCTCTTTGGGTGCCCCTCTGGATAGAGAGGGTCCTGGGTGTGTGTGCCTCCTCGGGTCTTTATACCGTAAGCTTGTAAATTGTCCTGTTTGGCATTATTAGCAAGCAAATCTTTTTGCACATTAGAAATTAGTTCAAGCTGAGTTTGAACCATATGAAAATGCTTCAAAAGAAATTTAACATCATTAACTGTTCTACCTAGAACATCAAGAAAACTTTTGATAGCAAGAGTATTATCATGCAACTGACCTTGTATTTTCTTATTGAAGTGGTTTTGCTTCATAATAAAATTATCAAGCTCATCTAAACACTGGTCAGGAGGTTTACCTTTAGGGATGTCACTTGCATTGAAATCTAAAAGAGAGTGTACTTCTGCCATAGGTGGGTGAGGGGTAGGCTCACACAGCTTCTCAATTGGAGGTAGATTCTTCACATCGTTAGCTTTAATACCTTTCTCTCTTATGGACTTCTTTGCTTCTTGCATATCTTCCGGGCTTAGAACTAGCATGCCCCTCTTCTTTGGTGGTGGAGGTGGTTCAGGCACGGACCAATCTTCATGTTTTTTAGAAATTTTGCCCATCAATTCTTCCGCATCGTCCGGTGTTCTTTGCCTGAAAACACAACCAGCACAACTATATAGGTAGGATTTAGACCCATCGGTTAGACCAGCATAAAATATATCAAGTAATTCATTTTTAGGGATTTCATGTCCCGGTCTAGCCTTTAGCAAACTGCAAAATCTCCCCCAAGCTTTAGGGAGATGCTCATCCTGCAACTGTTTGAAGTTATAAATTCTTTGTAAAGCAGCATGTTGCATATGAGCAGGAAAATACTTATCGACGAAAGATATAGCCATATCATGAGGATTCTGAATGGAACCACATGGTAGTGCATCGTACCATGCTCTAGCATCTCCTTTCAAGGAAAAAGGAAGAAGCTTGGTCACATAAAAGTTCCGGGTCGTCTCATCTATGGTAAACAAGCCGCCTAACTCAGTGAGTTTGGTCAGGTGCCCGATAGCATCATCATTTTCTCTGCCATAAAAGGGATCAGCTTCAACAGTGGATATAAGTGAAAGGTCAACAGAGAAATCATAATCAGGATCAGTGATGCATATAGGAGACGTAGCAAAAGTAGGATCAGGAGTAAACTTGTTCTTCAGGGAGTGCTTAGCTAGCAACTTCTTTATATTAGGAGGGTCGGAACTAGCACATTCATTAAGCTCCCTGCATAAATCATCATCAAGTATAACATAATCATCCTCAAGGAGTTTCTCCTTAAGGCCAAGAAGGTCATGAATTTTTCCAATAGGTGTTTGGGTAACAGGAATTTCAACACCCGAGAATCGGGCAGCAGCAACAATCTGTTCTTCTATAAAAGAACCAAGTGAACCTGTAGTCTCAAAGGTAGTAGAAGCATCATCAAAAGTATCTGACATATTGCCAGACTCAGCAGAAGTAACATGTAACTGAGGTGAATCAAACTGACTCATAACCGAGGGTGAATCAAGTTTAGCACTAGTGCTAAGAGCAGTACCTCGTCTCGTACGGGATGGTAAGATCGGAACCTTGGGGTCTCCTTTCTTACCCATAGTGGATAACGTGCAGCATGTAGGATACATCGAGTAGACCTGTAAATAAAGCTATGGTCCCCGGCAACGGCGCCAGAAAACTGTACTTGATAACCCTCAACTGTAGGGGATCGAGATAGTCTTCGCGGGCAAGATAACCCAATTTATTGATCCGACACTTGGGGACACAAAGAATACGTACAGGCTTTGACAATTGAGTTGTCAATTCAACCGCACCTGAAATAAACACTTGCTTGCACAAAGGTATTAGTAGCAACTGTGATATGGTAGTGGTGGTAATGATAATAGTGGTGATAGTGATAGTGGAACAACAAAAGTAAATAACTAGTAACCAGCAGAAGGAAAACACTATAGGCTAGGGAGATGGATGGTTGGGCGCTGCTTGGATGAGAACGAACATGTAACAGATTCTAACTTGGGCAAGGCTCACAGAAAAGAAAGGATCATCTAGGCAAATATCAAACATCAGGCATGTATCCCAAGGTAGTTGTACGTGCTTGCAATAAGAACTTTGCACAACATCTTTTGTCGTACCCTCCCGCTACAAACGGGGCCAAAAGGAACTTAGGGAGATTAAGGTACTCCTGTCAAAGAGCACCGGAACAAAGCATTAACACTTCATGGATACACGGAATCCTCAAATTATAGTCCATCCCCTTTGGTGTCCCAAGCTTTCACCATTGGAATCGCCGGTTCCGGACTATAATAGGTGCATACAACTCATAGATAGGATCAAGAACACCACAAACTCAAGAAACAAAAGGGTGATCAGATCTGAAATCATGGCACTCGGGCCCAAAGTGGCAAGCATTAAGAGCAACAAGTTGTAACAGAGATGATAAACACCAAGTAGATGATAGGCAACATGCCCCCAACAATCTGACTGAACTATTACATGATCTAACTCATCCAATCCCTACCATCCCCTTTGCCTACAACAGGGAATTACTCACACATGAGAGGAGAAGTCATGGAGGGGTGATGGAGAGGCGATGATGATGACGATGGCGATGATTTCCCCCTCACCGGAGGCCAATTCAGCCTCCAGATTAGCTCTCCGAGGAAGAACAGAGGGTTGCGGCGGCTCCGCGACCTTGATTGGAAAAGCGACTTCTGTTTCGGGGTTTCTGCGTCGGGAGAATAAATAGGGGCCAAGGTAGGTCACCAGGGGGTGTGGGACCCAACCAGGAGGGCAGGTGGCGCGACCAGGGGCTGGGCCGCGCCAGGCACCCTCCTGGCTGCTCTGTGGGCCCCCTTTGTCCTGGTGGAAGCTTCCGGAACACTGATTTTCTATATATTTTTTTGGTATTTTTCCAGCGTACCTAAATATCCAGAAACCTGCACAAAAGAAAACAACACTGGTAGCTCTGCTGAAAACAGCGTCAGTCCGGGTTAGTTTCGTTCAAATCATGCAAGAATGAAGCCAAAACAATAGCAAAAGTGATTGGAAAAGTAGATACGTTTGAGACGTATCAACCCCAGTGCCAGTTCTCGTTTTCTGCTGTTTTTCTCTTTCAGGTTTTCCCCATATAAAAAGTGCTCTTAAAATTCGGGAAAAATCCAATAAAAAATCAGCGATCAGGAAGCTTCCGGAATCACCGAGGGGGGGGCCAGAGGGGACCCACCAGGGCCCCAGGCGCCCTCCCGGCGCGCCCCAGGGTGGGGCCGCGCCAGGGGGCCGCCTGGACCCTTGGTGGACCCCCTGGCTGCCCTCCTTCGCCTATTTATTCCCCGTGACGCAAAAACCCCAAGACAGGAACCCTTTTTAGCGATCTCTCCTCTGTTCCGCCGCCGCTGCGCTTCCAAAATCGGGAGCACCAGAAGACCTCTTCCCGGCACCCTGCCGGAGGGAGGAATCACCTCCGGGAGCTTCTCCACCACCATGGATGCTTCCCGGATGAACCGTGAGTAGTACACCTTGGACCATGGGTCTATGATCAGTAGCTATGTGATGTTCTCCTCCCCTCTTTGTTCTTCATGGATTAGTCCTCGTGAGCTGCCCTACATGATCGAGGCACTTATGTAATATTTCTGTTGTTGTTATGCTGAGTTTGCTGGAATCCGATGGATTATGAGATTATGTTCAGATTGTGTTTGAGTTATATATTTGATTCTCCTCTTTTATATTTATGTTCTTGAGTAATTCTTGCATGTTCTCCGTTGCTGTTTATTGCTTTGGCCAAGTAGTAGGCAGTGAATCCAAGAGGGAGCGTTATGCATGATTGTGGGTTCATGCCCCCCGATGACTAGCTTGAGTGACAGAAAAATGAGTCTAGGGGATGTGCTGTTGCCACAAGGGGGAAAACAACGGTGCTTGTACTTGCCGGTGCAAGGATTGTTACTTTACGCAAAGTTCTTTAGTGCAGTTGTGTGTTGCTTTGAGTTTACACTTTGGGTGGGATTCACAACTTAATACCAGCGAGATGTTCTGGATAGATATCTCAAGGTGGATGATTAGTAGGTAGATGCAGATGGATTTCGGTCTACTTGTCTTGGCGTACCTCCCGTGCTTTTGAGCCTCCTCCTTTCTTTATTGCACAATTAGCATTGGTTTGCGCACATAATCCTGTCAATTGCCCAGCTGTAATTTGTTTACCTCGCATGGCTATTTTATCGTATTTTCGGAGAGAGACATCACTAGTGAACATCATAGGACCCCGGTCCATATTTCCAATACTGTTTACACCCGCTATCAATTTACTTTCAGTATTTACCTTTTCCGTTGCTATCACTATCATTATTATCCCGTGCGTTTATCCTTTGTAAACAAGAAGGCCGGAGGGATTGATAACCCCTTTGTACTCGTTGGGAGCAAAGCTATCTGTTCTGTGTGCAGGTCCACGACAACCGCTAATATCTGGCGCCGTGGTCACCTTCTTGTCGTTATCGGAGTCCTACTGGAGACAAACCTTGGTATCTTCACTGAGGGAAATTTGCTGTTGTCTACATCTCAACCTTCCATTTTGGGTAACAAATGAGGGGCGAGAAGTAAACTCTCGTGACATCAAGTGGTGATTGCATCGATTTCCCCTCACCGAGGCCAAACCAGCCTCCAGATTAGCTCTCCGGAGAAGAACAGGGGTGGCGGCAGCTCCACGACGAGAATTGGAGTATCGACTTCTGAATCGGGATTTTCTCGTCGGGAGTAAAAATACCACCCGAAGGGGAGCCTCGGGGTGGCCCACCTCACCAGGCGGTTTGGTGCCGCGACCAGGGGATAGGCCGCGCCACCTGGCCCTGGCCCATCTTCTGACCATGGGGCTCTTCTGTTGCATGGATTTTTCTAGGATTTTCTCGGATTTTTTTGAAATGCTTAAATTTCCCTTTTCCTGCACATAACAAAGTCATACAAGCAGATCTGCTAAAAACAACGCCAGTCCGGGTTAGTTTCGTTCAAATCATGCAAGAATGAGTTCAAAACAATAGCAAAAGTGTTTGAAAAATATGATGCGTTTGAGACGTATCAACTCCCCCAAGCTTAGCACATTCCTTGTCCTCAAGAAATTTAGTTCAACGAACTGGACGCGATAAAGAAACTTTGACAAACTCTTTGCTTCATTAGATGTGCATAAGCCTGCACTAGGAACAAGTCTAGCAAGTATTGGAGCAATGCTACAAAGACAATGCATGAAGCAATCCTTCATTCTTATGAAAAGCTCTCAAACATCTAAGAATAAATAATATGCAACTGAAAATCATGACAGTATCACAATGCTCATAAATTGAACATAATAAAATGGTATCTCTCTTGCCCCCATGAGTGAAGCAAAACATAAATGCAGAAGCACTTTCGGAGTTTCAAAGGAGACTAGAAATAAATATTACATTGGGACAATGCACATTACACTCAGAATGACAATTATGCTCTCAATAGTTGGTGCTTTCAAAGAAGAAGGTGGAGACTCTCAAACCGTGTCTTTTGATGGCAAGGTTGAAAACCCGTGGTTGGAAGAAAAGACTAAACAAGTACCAGAGCTCGTGGTTTTGAAAACAGAGATAAAATGCTTTTAGGAGTGTAACTTTTCCGTCAACGGTAAACAGTAAATGTTTTCAATATCTTCCATACCAACCATATTAATGGCGGTTCCCATGCTTTTTGTGGTATGCCTACACTTGTGTTCTCTATCCATCAATCATAGACGGTCTATGGTCAGCAATGGTTGCGTGGTGCCCTTCATCCAGCCTCAAGTATGGAAAGAAAGATTGTAAATCTCCTTCCACCAGTCATCAACAGTCTTTGGCCAACTTAAGTTCTATTTCATTCCATCTCAAGTATGGAGGGGAAAGTGTAAGTCTTTGTAAATTTGAGAACAAGTGAGAACTGGGCATTCTCCAGACCGGCCTCTGCCTCATAAATTTGACTAGATTAAACTTTGTCAAGGAGTAAATTTTTTTTAGCATGGAAGATATCGATTGCCCCTAACGCTCCATGAGCTTGTACGGATACAAAAAGAGAAGTGCATTTGAATAATTTTGAGATGGTACAAGAAAGTCTCTGTTAGGATGGCCGGTAAATACCATATATATGAAGGTATGGTGGACTCATATGGCACAACTGGTTTCAAGGATTTTGGATGCACAAGCAGTCAGTCCGCTTAGTACAGGTGGAGGCTAGCAAAAGACGGGGAAGCGACCAACTAGAGAGCAATAACGGTCATAATCATGCAGAGCGACAAAGCAACATTGAATCGGGCATGAAAGTGATATGACTATTCTGAAATAAAGAGATCATCAAGTCTTGATAGACTTCTAGTCATAAACATGTGTAAGCATGTGCCAAGTCAATGTAAAAATTCTCAGACGAGAAATACCACTTCAATATGACAAATCATGAACAATGCAATGCATGCAAATCATTTCGATAACACATTATGCACTCTAGCTATTTGAGACTAGTCACAAAGAAAACAATAACTACTAGGAAAGCATTGTAAACATAGCACTATGTCGCTACAAGCTGGTCTCTAGGTCATAAGTACATGCATATGTACAAAAGTAGAAACAAATAGAGTTCATATCGGCTTTCTTTTTTGCATCCCTTCCGTCATCCTTCATCATTATTGCCTCATCACTTGCATGATCGAACGTCGAAAGATATAATCAAGTGCAATTGCAACCATGGACGTGAGCTAAACTCTGCAAACAAAGCAAACTAAAGAGAGAAAGGGTATCTTTTTGGGTTTTTCAAAGGTTAAACGAAAACAAAAGAAAGGAGAAATCTTTTTGTGGTTTTTGCAAATTAAGAAAGATCAAAGAGAACAGTCAAAAACTCAGAAAATATTAAAGCGAACACCATGGATGATATAATGAAAGGGGATAAGGGTACGTACTCCCCCAAGCTTTTGGCCTAAGTTGGGCTCGGCTACTGCGGGCCCTAGGAGCTCCCTACGGCTCCGGGATACTAGTGGTGGCCCCATGGGTCATGCTGGGCATCTAGTGCAGAGAACGACATCCTTCCGTCCTCCCAAGAAGGCTTCACGCTCCAAGAAGAATACCCTTCGCCCCATTGGGCAATGGGTTCCTCCTAGGGAGGCGGAATCTGCTCTGGATCCTCTTCCTCGGCAGCAACCTCCTCCATTGGGGCATGGAACTGCTGCTGCGCCACGAACTCGTCTATCTCAACCGCGGTGAAGGATCATCCATTCCTGCTAGTGAAACTAAAGAAAAGTGGTGCAGGTGTACGGATCTCACGGCTCATATTTTCTTCGAACCTCATCATATAATCAAGACTTCCAACCTGAGAAGTCCTAGTAACAAACTCATGCCTCTTCATAGCATTAAGATCATAATGAAAAAAGGGAAGATGCCAATCATCCACACGTACAACTAGGTTAAGATGCTCAACAATAAGTTTGGCGTAAATGCCAGCATAGTTGGGACCCTTCTCGCCATTAGTGTCGAGACGGCGAGCAATCAAAGCACCTAAGTTGTCCTCGAGGGCGGCTGCCAAGATAGCTAGATCTGGAGCAGTAATGTTGCTTGTGTTCTCATGAGGTAACACCCCTCGAGCGATGTAGTAAGTGAAATACCTGATATGGGGAAAAAAGATGCCAGGAATCTTTCCTCGACGGATCTCTCTCGGGTTTCCGCTGCAGAGAGAGTTGAAGAGGGCCTTAAGTCTGGAGGGCTGCGTCTCATACTGTCCATCCTCCCTACATTCCGCACACCTATAACATGACAAACTCTGCCAACGACATAGTCATAACATCATCATAAATTATAAATTCAATGGTAGAAGTTATATCATTGAATTTAAACCAGTTGACAAAGTAATATGTGAGCTTATGATATTGTGGCACTTGATGTGTCACGAGGTGCGTCAAACCTGCAGCTGCACAAAGGTTATTGAATTCATCTTTAATACTGATACGTCTCGAACGTATCTACTTTCCAAACACTTTTGCTATTATTTTGCCCTCATTCTTGCATGATTTGAGCTAAACTAACCCGGACTGACGTTGTTTTCAGCAGAGCTGCCTGTATGGTTTTATTGTGCGCAGGAAAATGGATTTTTAGACATCTCAGAAAATTCCTAGAAAAAATACAGAAAATCCACGCACCCGGAGGGACCCAGGACCAAAAGGTGGGCCAGAGGGGATCCAGGGGGGCCCCAGGCGCCTAGCTGGCGCGGCCACCCCCCTGGCCGCGTCGGGTGGTCGCCTGGGTGGATCCCACCCCCTCTGGTGACCTACCTTGGCCCCTATTTATTCTCGTGACGAGGAAACTCCGAAACAGAAGTCGCTTTTCCAGAACACGTCGCGGAGCCGCCGCACCCTCTGTTCTTCCTCGGGAGGGCTAATCTGGAGGCTGATTTGGCCTCCGGAGAGGGGAGATCGTCGCCATCGTCATCACCATCATCAATCCATCATCCCTCCATGACTTCTCTTCACATGTGTGAGTAATTCCCTGCTGTAGGCAAAGGGGATGGTAGGGATTGGATGAGATTGATTATGTAATGGTTCGTCAGATTGTTGGGGGCATGTTGCCTATCATCTACTATGGTGTTTATCACCTTTTCTACAACTTGTTGCTCTTAATGCTTGTCACTTGGGGCCCGAGTGCCATGTTTTCAGATCTGGACCACTTATGTTTTCATGAGTATATTTATGTTCTTGATCCTATCTATGAGTTGTATGCACCTATTATGGTCTGGAACCGGCGATCCCAAAGGTGACAGCTTGGGACACCAAAGGGGATGGTCCATAATTTGAGGTTTCCATGTATCCATTGAGTTTATTGCTTTGTTCCGGTGATCTTTGACAGGAGCACCTTAATCTCCAAAAGTTCCCTTTGGCCCCATTCATAGCGGGATGGTAGGACAAAAGATGTTGTGCAAGTTCTTATTGCAAGCACGCACAACTACCTATGGGATACATGCCTAATGTTTGATATTTGCCTAGATGATCATTGCTTTTCTATGTGCCTTGCCCCGTGTTAGAACTTATTACATGTTCATTCTTATTCATGCAGCGCCCGACCATCCATCTCCCTAGCCTACAGTGCTTTAATCCTGCTGGTTATTACTAGTTTATTTCTGCTATTTTACTTTTGCCATTACCACCATCACTATCGCTATCATACCACAGTTGCTATTAATATTTTGTTGCAAGCAAGTATATTTCAGGTGCGGTTGAATTGACAACTCAACTGTCAAGGCTCATAAATACTCTTTGGCTCCCCTTGTGTCGAATCAATAAATTGGGTTAACTTACCCGCGAGAACACTACAATCGATCCCCTACAATTGAGGGTCATCAAGTACTGTTTTCTGGCGCTGTTGCCAGGGAGCATAGCAATATTTACAAGTCTACTTGAAGTATTCTGCCTTCCACACTTCATCCGCTATGGGTAATAAAGGTGACCCCAAGGTTCCGATCTTACCATCTACTACAAGAAAAGGTACCGTTCTAAGTACCAGTGCTACGCTTGATTCACCTTCCGTTATAAGTAAGTTTGCTTCACCGTTACCACCACATGCTACTTCTACCGAGTCTGTTACTATGTCCGATACATTTGATGATGCTTCCACTACTCTTGATGATGATAGTTTACTTGGTCACTATATTGAAACCCAGACTGCTAAGGTTGCAGCAGAATCCGAGACCGAGACTCCTGCTACCTATATCCCTACTTGCAAAACATTTGGTTACCCAGACTTGGATGAACTAAAGGAGAGAATACTTGATGATGATTATGTTACTCTTGATGATGATTTTTGTAGGGAACTCGAAGAGTGTGTCAACTCTGACCCTGGTGCTGTTAAGGAGCTGCTCGAAAAGCACTCCATGAAGAACAAGATTAATCCTGATCCTAAATTTGCTACATCTCCTATATGCATCACTGATCTTGATTATGATTTCTATGTTGATCTTTCACTTATATCTACAGTCGAAGCTGACCCTTTTTATGGCAGAGAAAATGATGATGCTATAGCACACTTGACCAAACTCGCTGAGTTAGGTGACCTATTTACTACTGATGAAAAGATACGAAACTTCTATCCGGCCAAGCTTTTTCCTTTTTCTTTGAAGGAAGACCCTAAATCATGGTACGATGCACTACCTTATGGTTCCATTGAGAGTCCTCAGTACTTAGTTCAATTCTTTGTTGATAAATATTTTCCTGCTCATATGCAACATGCTGCTTTGCAAAGAATCTATAACTTTAAACAATTGCAGGATGAGCACCTCCCTAAAGCTTGGGGGAGGTATTGTGACTTAATCAAGGCTAGACCGGGACATGAAGTCCCAAAGAATGAATTACTTGATATATTTTATGCTGGTCTAACCGATGAATCCAGGTCCTATCTGGATAGTTGTGCTGGTTGTGTTTTCAGGGAAAGAACACCGGACGAAGACGAAGAATTAATGGGCAAGATTGCCAAGAAACATGAAGATTGGTCCGTCCCTGTACCACCTTGATACGTCCAAAACGTATCTATAATTTCTGCTTGCTCCATGCATGTTTTGTGTGATATTGCTATGTTCTAGATACACTTTTGATCATATTTGGACTAACCTATTAACTCAGTGCACCCCAGTGCCAGTTCCTGTTTTCTGCTGTTTTTCTATTACAGTTTTCCCCCATATAAAAAGTGCCAGAAAAATTCGGGAAAATTCAGATAAAAATCAGCTTGGAGGAAGCTTCGCGAAGAGCCCGGGAGGGGCCAGAGGGGAGCCAGGGGGCCCCAGGTGGCCACCCGGCGCGGCCCCACCCCTGGCCGCGCCAGGGGGGCGCCTGGGGCCCCTGGTCCACCTCTGGCTGCCCCCCTTCGCCTATTTATTCTCCGTCACGGGAAAACTCCAGAAGAGGAACCCTATTCCGAGAACTCGCCTCTGTTCCGCCGCCGCCGCGCTTCCGAAGATCGGGAGCACCAGAAGACCTCTTCCCGGCACCCTGCCGGAGGGAGGATTGACCTCCGGGAGTCTCCTATCCACCATGGATGCTCCCCGGATGTCTCGTGAGTAGTTTTCCTTGGACCGTGGGTCCATGATAAGTAGCTATGTGATGTTCTCCTCCCCTCTTTGATCTTCATTGTTTAGACCTCGTGAGCTGCCCTACATGATCGAGGCACCTTTGTAATATTTCTGCTATTGCTATGTTGAGTTTGATAGGATCTGATGGATTATGAGATTATGTTCAGATTGTGATAGAGTAATATATTTGGTTTTTATCTCTTATATTTTTGTTCCTAAGTAATTCTTGCATGTTCTCCGTTGCTGTTTATTGCTTTGGCCAAGTAGTAGGTAGTGACTTCGAGAGGGAACGTTGTGCTAGATTGTGGGTTCATGCCCCCCGATGACACGCTTGAGTGACAGAAACATGAGTCTAGGGGATGTGCTATTGCCACAAGGGGTAAGACAACGGTGCTTGTGACCACGGTCACAAGGATTGTTTACTTTACGCAGAGTTCTTTTTAATGCAGTTGTCTGTTGCTATGGGTTTACACTTTGGGTGGGGCTCTCAACTTAATATCAGCGAGATGTTCTGGATAGATATCTCAAGGTGGATGATTAGTAATAGATGCAGATGGATTTCGGTCTACTTATCTTGGCGTACTGCTTGTGCTTTTGAACCTCGTCCTTTCTTTTGTAGCATAGTTAGCATTGCGGTGCGTTCATAATCCTGTCAATTGCCTTTCTGTAATTTATTTACCTCGCATAGCAATTTTATCGTCTTTTGGGAGAGAGACATCACTAGCGAACATCACGTATCCCGGTCCATATCCTAATTATTGTTTTCACGCTATATTTACTTTACTGCTTTTACTTGCTATCATTATCCCTTGCATTTTATCCTTGTGAACAACAAGACCGGAGAGATTGACAACCTCTCTGACTTCGTTGGGAACAAAGTTATCTGTGTCTGTGTGCAGGTCCGCGTCAGTTGCGCCTCTGACACCTACTTATCATCTCTGGAGTCCTGCTGGAGACAAACCTTGGTATCTTCACCGAGGGAAAACTGTTGCTGCACTACATCTCAACCTTCCACTTGGGGTAACCAACAAAGGGGCCAGAAGCCATCACACCTCCACCACCGAAGAAGAGGGTCATGTTGTTCTGAGCCCCAAAGATATGCAAGAAGCAAAGAAGCCTATAAAGGAGAAAGGCATTAAAGCCGAAGACGTGAAGAATCTACCACCTATCGAGAAGTTGTGTGAGCATACTACTCACCCTCCCTTGGTAGAGGTATGATACGTCTCAAACGTATCTACTTTTCCAAACACTTTTGCTATTGTTTTGCCCTCATTCTTGCATGATTTGGATGAAACTAACCCGGACTAACGATGTTTTCAGCAGAGCTATCTGTATGGTTTTATTGTGTGCAGGAAAATGGATTTTTAGGTGTCTCAGAAAATTCCAGGAAAAATCACAGAAAATCCACGCACCCGAAGGACCATTGTGCCAGAAGTGGGGCCAGATGGCACCCAGGGGCCCCCAGGCGCCCTGCTGGCGCGGCCCCACCCCTGGCCGCGCCAGTAGGCCGCCTGGGACGGTCCACCCCCTCTGGTGCCCTACTTCGACTCCTATTTATTCCAGTGGTGAGAAAACCCAAGAACAAAAGTCATTTTTTCAATTGTCGTCACGGAGCCGCCGCCACCCTCTGTTCTTCTTCGGGAGGGCTAATCTGGAGGCTGTTTTGGCCTCCAGTGAGGGGAGATCATCGCCATCGTCATCATCATCACCACTCCATCCTCCCTCCATGACTTCTCCTTTCATTTGTGAGTAATTCCCTGTTGTAGGCAAAGGGGATGGTAGGGATTGGATGAGTTAGATCATGTAATAGTTTATCAGATTGTTGGGGGCATGTTGCCTATCATCTAGATTGGTGTTTATCATCTTTGCTTCAACTTGTTGCTCTTAATGCTTGTCACTTTGGGCCCGAGTGCCATGTTTTCAGATCTGAACCCTATTTGTTTGCATGAATATATTTGTGTTCTTGATCCTATCTACAAGTTGTATGCACCTGTTATAGTCCGGAACCGGCGATCCCAAAGGTGACAGCTTGGGACACCAAAGGGGATGGACTATAGTTTGAGGATTCCGTGTATCCATTGATTGTTAATGCTTTGTTCCGGTGCTCTTTGATAGGACCACCTTAATCTCCAAAAGTTCCTTTTGGCCCCGTTCGTAGCGGGATGGTAGGACAAAATATGTTGTGCAAGTTCTTATTGCAAGCACGTACAACTACCTGTGCGGTACGTGCCTAATGTTTGATTTATGCCTAGATGATCATTGCTTTTCTGTGTGCCTTGCCCCAAGTTAAATAAATGATGTATCTTATCCATGCAGCACCCAACTATCCATCTCCATAGCCTACAGTGTTTTTAATTCTGCTGGTTACTAGTTGTTTGTTCTCGCTGTTTTACTGTCGCTGTTTCACCACCACTATTTCCGTTGCCATTATCACTTCCATATCACAGTTGTTATTAATATCTTGTTGCAAGTAAGTGTATCTCAGGTGCGGTGGAATTGAAAACTCCACTGTCAAACTTGTGGGTATTCTTTGGCTCCCCTTGAGTGGAATCTATAAATTGTGTTATTCTTACCCACGAAGACTATCTTGATCCCCTGCATTTGTGGGTTATCAAGGCTGTTTTCTGGCGCCGTTGCCGGGGAGCATAGCTTTATTTACAAGTCTACCTGAAGTATTTTACCTGCTGCAATTTATCCGCTATGGGTAAGAAAGACGACCCCAATGTCCCGATCTTACCATCCCGTACAAGAAAAGGTACTGTTCTGAACACTAGTGCTACACTTGATTCACCTTCAGTTATGAGTAAGTTTGCTTCACCTCCACCACATGATGCTTCTACTGAATCCGTTACTATGTCCGATATTTTTTATGATGCTTCTACTACTCTTGATGATACCGATTCATTTGGTTACGCTCTTGAGAAACAGATCGCTGCTGCTGCAGAAAAATCTGGAATTGAAATTCCTGTTACTCGCTACCTAATTGGTGGAACTTACAATTATCCTGATTTGAGTAAACTCAAGGGGAGACTCCTTGAGGATGATTATATTATACTTGATGATGATTTATGCACCGAGCTAACAGAGTTTGTCGACTCTGACCCTAGTGCTATTAAGAAGCTTCTTGAAAAACACTCCCCAAAGAACAAGACCGTTCCTGACCCTGAATTTGCTACATCTCCTTTATGCATCAATGATCCTGATTATAATTTCTCTGTTGATCTTTCACTTATATCTATGGTTGAAGCTGACCCATTTTATGGCAGAGAAAATGATGATGCTATTGCACACCTGACCAAACTCACTGAGTTGGGTGGCCTGTTTACTACGGATGAAAAGATACGAAACTTTTATGTTACTAAACTTCTTCCTTTCTCTTTGAAGGAAGGTGCTAAAGCATGGTATGATGCACTTCCATGTGGTTTCATTAAGATTCCTCAAGACTTAGCTTACTCTTTCGTTGATAAGTACTTTCCTGCTCATATGCAACATGCTGCTTTACAAAGATTTTATAACTTTAAACAGTTGTTGGATGAGCACCTCCCTAAATCTTGTGGGAGGTATTGCAGTCTGATCCAGGCTAGACCGGGACATGGAGTCCCTAAGAATGAATTAATTGATATATTCTATGTTGGTCTAACTGATGAATCCAGATCCTATTTGGACAGTTGTGCTGGTTGTGTTTTCAGGAAAAGAACACCGGACGATGCAGAAGAATTAATGGGAAAGATTGCCAAGAACCACGAAGATTGGTCCGTACCTGAACCACCTCCACCACCCAAAAAGTGGGGCATGCTCGTCCTAAGCCCCGAAGATATGCAAGAAGCAAAGAAGTCTATTAAAGAGAAGGGTATTAAAACTGAAGATGTGAAGAATCTACCCCCTATTGAGAAGTTGTGTGAGCCTACCACTCACCCTCCTATGGTAGAGGTACACTCTCTTTTAGATTACAATGCAAGTGACATCCCTCATGGTAAGCCTCCAGATCAATGTTTAGATGATCTTGATAATTTTATTATGAAGCAAAGTTACTTTAATGAGAGGATACAAAGTCAGTTGCATGGTAATTCCCTTGCTATCAAAAGTTTGCTTGATGTTCTAGGTAGAATAGTTAATGATGTTAAATGTCTTGTGAAGCATTTTCATATGGTTCAAACTCAGCTTGAACAAATTTCTAATGTGCAAAAAGATTTGCTTGCTAACAATGCCAAACAGGTTATACATGCCTTCGGGATTAAAACCCGAGGAGGAACTAGCACTCAAGATCCTCTCTATCCAGAGGGGCATCCAAAGAGAATCGAGCAAGATTCTCAAATGCATGAAGAAATTGTTAGTTCTCCGAAGAAGAAGAAGAAGCACAAAGAAGCTGACAATTCCAATGATCCAAATTGTAACGACCCAATTCATATAGAATTTAAGTCTCTGTGATCAAGTGCCAGTCTCTGGATCGAACTCGCTGGCACACACAGTATCATAGATGTATATCAAAGTACAAGTGCATCATTATTACAACGTATGATCCAGAATAAAACAAATAACAAGTTGCATAGCTCAAGGCTAGTTTATTCAACATAAATATAGCGGAAGCATAAGCAAATAACAAGGAGTCCCATCAACATCCACAAGCGAACATGCTGAGTGTAGAACCGCAACCCTAAACGCACCTTACTGTTCGTCTGAAAACCCTGCAACACCGAAGGTTACAGCCCGACAACGGGTCAGTACATCTGATTTGTACGGCAAGTGACACGGAAGAGGTATATATAAATGACCTACAACTACATGCAAGGTGAGTCAAAGGAAAGGCTTATGGTTTTGTTTTGCGGAAATCCAGTTTTCTCCTGAACTAAACTAGTCAAAATTTTAAGTTGAAATCTACCTGAAACACACAACAACCCATGCTAATCTTTCCCACCAAATTATTATTAAGTGTTCATCTGTCAAGATCATTCATCAACAGTACTGACTAGTTGCTCAAGGTTCGTCCGTAACCGTGGACACGGCTAATCATGATCAGTTTATACGCTCTGCAGAGGTTGTACACGTTCCTCACTGGACTTAACCCGAAGATTGAGACGAAGACTTTCCGAAGAGGTTGCCTCCACCCTTTGGTAGCCGGTACACCTAACACACATCTAGACCAGCTAGCTACCAAGGCCAGTTTCCCCACAACGTACTCATGCTAAGCCAGAGCCCATATAGCCAGTGGCTGTACACGGAAGCTACTAGTAATATTGCATGTCTGATCTTTTTGAGCCTGGACGGCGCCCACTACGTTCAGAGGGTAGACACCATGTCGCACCCGGTTCACCACCAAAACAACCATTGGGTGCATTTAACCTCGGCACTGTCCTTATACAAGGAACAGCCACCAGGATGCAACCCGCCCGTCCAGAAGTGATTTCTATTTATTATAAAGTTGCTACACAAATTATTAATATCTCACATGCACTCCATGAATTCTCACAACTCAAACCACGTCTACAAAGCATAGCCATAAAGTAACAACACGTGCTAGGTTGATCTTCAAATACAAGTCAAGACATGTGGCTATCCGAACTGGTTTTGCAGCAACAGTAAAGTAAACTACCTATCATGCAATAGGGTGATATTCTTAACATAATGCATATAGAAAATTATAGGTATGAGTATTATCAAAGCATCAATTGCCTTCTTGCTGTTCCTGACGATCACAATCCTCACAAAATGATGCGGCGCACCCCAGACAATCTATACGAGCAAACATAGCACCAATCAACATATATTCAACACAAATATGCACAAACCGTAATAAACATTCAAAGAACAGTAGAAAAACTTGCCTAACAGAAGCTAAACTTAAAGTACTCGACAACATAAAACTGACGCAAAAAGAAACGGCGCAAACGGGCGCACCGTTAAAAAGATACGGCTACCGGAAGTTCAAATTTGATTCTGCTTGGGATTAAAATTTGACAACTTCAAACTTCTACAAAACTTATTCTACTGGCTAGAACTTTTTTTCACGGTCGCAACGCAACTGGAATCACTTAATTCCGAGCTACGGTTAAAAATTAACTGCGAAAACGGTACCGGGATGGCAACGGGGTCCAATCTGCAAAAAGGACCTATCCGTAAATAAAATGAGCTGAAAAAACGCGATCGGGTCCCTGGCTGACGGTTGACCAGATCTGGACTCTTTTTTTCTCTTTTTTCAACGCGTTTTTTTTTCTTCGTCTCTTCCTCACGAGGCCACGACCATGGCCTACTGGAGGCGGCGGCCGTTGAGCCTGGTCGTAGGCGCGGCGGCGCGGTCGGCTAGCGGCGGGGCACGGCGGCGTGCGGCGGCGGCGCGGCCCGTGGTGGCGCGTGGCGTGCGCGCTGCGGGCGCTCGGAGGCGACGCAGCCGGCCGGCTCGCTCCGGCAAGCGGCGGCCCGGCGGCGGCGTGTCGCGGGGGTGGCGGCGCTAGGCGGCGGGGTGGCCGCGGCGGGGTCGGGGCGGAGGCTGGGCGGCGACTAGGGAGGCGGGGTGCTCACCGGCGACGAAAAAAAAACGAACTCCGGCGAGATTCCGGCGATGACGTCGGCGGCGGCGGGTCCCACGGATTAGTTTAGGGCTAAACTTAAAACTCTAAAAGAAATTAATCTAACCCTAAACGGAGCTATTTATAGACAGCCCCTCCTCCGGTTTTTTTAATCCGAGTCCGGTCCAAACTCTAATTAGCGCCCAGCTCGGAAAAAAAACAGAACGGACGCTCGGAGGCCCGAAACAATTTTAGAAAAATAACGGATAATTATTTTTAATTTCCGTTTTCACCAAAACTTTTAATATAATAAAATTCAATTTTTGACATTACCAAAATATTCAATAAAAATAAAAACTTTGCAACTTATTTTTAAATATTTTTAAATATTTTCCCGCAATTTAAAAATATCGAAAAACTCCAAAAATGATTTTAAAACTTTTCGAGAGCATAAATAAATTCCCTACATATTTTTATAAATTATTTATAACCCCAAAGTAAAATTTAAAATGCCCCCAAAAAAAATTTAAACTATTTTCCAACAATTTAAAAATGGGGATAAGTCATTTTATATCCTCTCAAGCGAACTGCCATGTGTTAAAAAATGTTTAAAATATTTTAAAACTCCAGAAAAATGCGGAAACAACATGAGATGCATATGATGATCTATTAACATCCGAATTTAGAAAATTGGGATGTTACACAAATAGTATGTCTACCTCCGATGCTGAGACTGAAGACGGTGCTGAGCCTGAGAAGGATGGTGAAAAGAATGATCCACCCGAAGTTCGAGAAGAAGAAGCAGCCAACAAACGCAAGAAATACACTAGAGAAGACTTCATCGCAAGAAGACATGGGAAGGAAAGAGAACCATGGGTACAGAAACCCATGCCCTTTCCAGGTAAGTCTCTCAAAACTAAAGAAGAAGAGCATTACACTAAGTTTTGTGAGTGGATGAAACCTCTTTTTCTTCAAATTCCTTTGACTGATGCTATTAAGTTACCTCCCTATTCGAGATATATGAAAGATATTGTTACTAATTAAAGAAAAGTTCCTAATGAAGCGATATCTACTATGCTTGCTAATTACTCTTTTAGTGGCAAGATTCCTAAGAAGCTTGGTGATCCAGGTATACCCACCATCCCTTGCTTCATAAAGAGTAATTATGTCAAGACTGCTTTATGTGATCTTGGAGCAGGAGTGAGTGTTATGCATTTCTCTCTTTATAAGAGGATTTGTTTAGAAAAACTAATCCCTACAGATATCTCTCTTCAGATGGCTGACAAGTCAAGAACCGTACCCATTGGTATTTGTGAGGATGTTCCCGTTGAAGTTGCTAATTGTTTGATTCTTACTGATTTTGTTGTGCTTGACATGCCCGAGGATGGGAGCATGTATATTATTCTTGGTAGACCTTTTCTTAACACCGTAGGTGCTATTATTGATTGCAATAAAGGAAAGGTTACTTTTAATGTGAATGATAAAGAACACACGGTGTATTTTCCGAAGAAGATGGACAAAAGGCATGGCCTCAACTCTATAGAGAATATTGAGACCGTGAAGATTGGTGATTGGGATTGTCCTCTACATGTGCACCACAAATATAAAACCATTATGGTGGGGACAATATCCATTCGAGTAAAGGTACCATGAATGCTTCATAGTAAGTGAAACTTTTTTTCTCTATGTATTGCTAGTTTGGTAGTAGGACTTGATCAACCTTGCTATTAAATGAGTTTTATATAAGTAAAAAGTAGATGTTGTTATGTTTGCATTTCTTTTAGCTTTATCTTTCTTGCTGGTCCAAAGTTTTATATTTTTTAAGCTTCACGTAGCTAACCACTATCTCAAGTTTTCAGAAAGTTTTGCAGCTTTTTGAACGTCGAATTTTTTTCAACAGTGAAGTTGTCAGAAATACTCCAGAAAAATAAAAATAAAAATTTCCATGCCAGGAGTGACCGAGAGGCACCTGGGGCTGACCAGGGGGGCCCACCAGTGGCCCAGGCGGCCAGCTGGCGCGGCCTGCCCCTAGCCGCGCCCACTGGGCGCCTGGGGCCCACAGCCCCCACCTGCAGGTATTTCTTCTTCCTCTCGCTCTCTCTCCAAAAACATGAGTTCTGCACTTGCTCTTGCATTCTTACTGTTCTTGGAGGCGATTTTCGATCTCTCTCTACAGCCCATCATTCGAGCTGAGATTTTGAGAAAATACTCCCTCGTATGTGACTCCTCCACCCCTCCAATTAGTTAATTGATTGATGGCTTCATTAGTGAGTATTTAGTATCTCTTGGTGTTGTTCATATGAGCTTGCAAGCATGTGTAGAAATTTATTTTCCAAGTTTTGATGCAATTTTATGACTTAGGGAAGTGAGTAGAGTAGTTTGCCCCAACTCATTTTTCTAAAATCCTTGTTTTTGTGAATTATCAAAAATTTCAGAAATAAGTTTCTTTGTAAAAGAAAAATGATGGCTTGGGAAGAAGAAGCTCGAGCACACTGATAGAGTAACTAGAGCTGCAACTTCATCATCAGCTGCTAGGGTGAGCTACAATGAAGATGTTGTGCCCCTGGAGTTGCTGGAAGATACAAGTCCAGCACGGGAAATGACGTTTCCGTGCAACGCTTTTCTTGAAGCGGCAGGTATTAAGGAGGAGTTTGATAACCTTTGTGCTAATGTAGGTTTGAGACAGCTTGGAACATGCCGTGTTACTCAATACCGTAAACTCACATGCTGTTTTATTAACAGTTTTGGGTATAACCATGATGCTGGTCTTATTGAGTTTAAAATTTACAATGATCCTTTGACCATGTCTTTGGAAAGATTTTGTGAAATAATAGGTGTGCCGAACGTTGGACGGACGGCAAAGATGAACACTCAGCCCACCGAGCTGAGAACGCTCTTAACCTCTCTTTGCAGCCAGGATACAAGGAATATCCAACGTTCAAAAATTTCTACCATCTTGTTTCCCAAGCTTAGGTATTTTTCATATTATATTGCTAGAGGGGTATTAGCTCATGACAACACGAGAAACATTTCTGCGCCGGATATTGCTATCCTGGCAAATTCCCTCTCTTGGGAAACTACGTATAATGTGGGTGCCTTGATTTCTTGCTGACTTTCCCTTAATGGCAACATCGGAGATCTCTTTGGTGGCGTTTTATGCCGCACTTACTCTTGAGTCTCTTGAGCGCACCCCACATCCTGATGATGAGCCTTTTCCTTTTATAAGCTTTGACCTTGCTTCTATGAAGAGGCATGAGTTTTTTACCAGGACTTCCGAGTTTGGTAACCTTATTTATATTCTGACAAATAAACATCATGAGAAACCACAAAGAGGGAAATAGGCAAAGTGACGACAAGGCGGAAGGAATTCGAAACTCCAATAGGTGGTGGTTAGTGACCATCTGAATCCCTTGTCGAAATGGCAAATAAACCAGCGGCCACCAGAACGGTCTTGACAACACAGATCTGGGGCATTGCTGGGGTAGCTCACCTCTTGCTCAAGACGGCCGCAAAACAGCTCAGAACTTGGAGCGGGGTGATTAAGAAGAAAGCAGAGGTCCCCTAAGACGGCCGAGGAAACAACTCAAAACATAGGGTTTCCACCGCGAAAAGAAGCTCAACGACTGCCTGAGACGGCCGGAAAGCAGCTCAGAACACAAGCTAGTTGTTGAAAGAGAAAGAAAGCAAGGAGGCATCCACCCCGGACGGCCGACCAAGAATCAGCACAGAACCAGGCGTGGTGCCTTTTATCGAGAAAAGCGAGCAAGGGTCCGTTTGAGTCACCTACACCAAAACGGGAAATATGAGAACATCATCAACAGAAAAACTGAACGAAAAAGTGAAGCAACCTCATAATTATACGTAGCATCATGACATCACACATAACAACTAGGATGGATAGCATAATGAGTACTGCTCATACGGCAGTTGAAAACATGCATGGCATAACGATAGAAGCGACCATACTACTACTCGACCTCGCTCTAGTCGTGAGGAAGTAGGCACTGGCAGTCAGCGGAACCATCGGAACTATCCTCAGAATCAGAACTAGTGACGTGGATCGTGCTGCGGGTGGAGATGTCAAGACGGTGACACTGACGAGAGGGCTCTCCCTCAGGAGGGGGAGGAGTACGCTGTCTAAGCATAGGAGCAGCAGGGGTAGGAGTCAACATGGCCCACTCCTCTAGGGTCTCGCGCCGAACGGCTACCGGAACAACTGGAGTCTGTGGGGTGGGAGAAGGTGGAATAGGTGGAGCTGGCACCGGGGTATAGGTGGGAGGTGGCGGAGGTGGTGATTGAACACTGCTGATAGAAACGAGTGCCTCCCGGGAACGAGCCAACTCCTCTGCAAGACTAATGATCAGCTCGTACTGGGCGACCATGTAGCGAGAGAGGTGGACGGAAATCCAGTCGCACTCCGAGTCTGGTGGAAAGATAATCTGTCCGGAAGGGGCTAGAGTGGGGTAGTGAGAAAGACCTGGGTGAAGCTGCATCCCGACTTCCTGATGACGCAGGTCGACGAGAGCCTCAAGTGAAGCATAGAGAATAACCTGCTCTGGGGTGGAAGCGGTTCCTCCCTTCGCGGAATGCAAAAGGCTGCCAACCGCGGAACTCGTGAAAAGGAACACCTCAGCGCGGTACTCGTGCACGAAGTCATCCAGCTTCTCGCGGTACACCTGGAACACCGGGTCTTCTCCCTGCGGATACAGTCGGAGCCAAACTCGATGGAGCAGCGACGGAAAGCCTTTCGGTGACGACTCGTACTCAAAAGGGTATGGAACGGGTGCCATCTACACTCACAGGGTTAGCCATTAGTAATGAAATCAATGCATCTACATGCCATGCACCAACCAATGCATCAATCAAGGTGCACAGATCAAGCAAGACTCTAAACTAACGTTATTCTAGCGCACGGCCTAACTAGCGTGTCCTACAGTCAACTTGGCTCTGATACCAATTGTTGTGGCACCCCGTCTTAGAGCAACCGGTTTACCTTACATTGCCAGCCCAGAGATCAAGTCTTCTGGCAATGCACAACATATTGGTATAGATACAACCGCTTCATTAATAATTATACAAGTACATAGGTTCGGGGATACAAACTGCTACGAGGCATGGAGGAACATCTCGTGCGGCAACACTATCAACATTATTTATATCACATCTCGGGGCCTCAATACGATCGACGGAGAACTCTATGACAGCGGAATAACGAGGTGATGGAGCTCCACTCCACAAGGACACTGCTGGGACACGGCCGAGTTCGCAAAGTACGTCTCAGCCAACTCTTCAGGTGCGACTCCTCCTGCATCTGGCATGACATGCCAGGTTAGTAAATTGAATGTACTTGCAAGCTCATAATAGCCAAGTCATCAAGAAAACAATAGCATGGCAAGAATGCAAACAATAACATGGCAAGCATGGCAAGTTAACATTAGAGCAATGATACAACTTATCTCATGATCACCACATGATCGTACCACTTACCTCTGAGTCATCCTGACTCGGTAACCGGGTCATCTCCTGACCAACCATCATACGGGTCGTCGCACGACCGCTCAACGGGTTAGGTGTCCTCTGTTACCACCCAACCGATCCGGTCATCACATGACCAACGACTCAACATTATCATTAATATTATTAGGCAGGTTGGTGTTGACCATCGTGTGACCTAGACGCACTGTGTCCCATGACCGAGGACTCGGCTATTCGAATAGATTGTGACTCTGCAGAGTTTGTGCAATTTACCCACACTATGGAGTTCTTCCTCCACCCAGCACTCCGGAACTTGTCCCACAGGATCCTTGGAACTCGTTCCGCAAGAGTGGGCTAGGTCTTCTCCAACGAAACTCCACTACCGCGTAACCTCCCTACGATATCACCGACACACTGTCTTGGGTATCCCTGTGTCCTCCAGACACCGGCCAAACTCTTGGCAAACGGCCACCATGTGGCAAACACTGTCCCGAACGGGGACTCCCGGGTAAACAACTCTGTATGTCGAGATTATCACCACCTACCTGATCAGGGTAGCGTGCGTGCATAACCTCCCCTCTTTGGTGATATCCGTAGAAGGCACTACGATAGCCCAAGTACAAGCACCGTTGTTTTCCCCCTTGTGGCAACAACACATCCCCTAGACTCATGTTTCTGTCACTCAAGCTAGTCATCGGGGGGCATGAACCCACAATCATGAATAACGTTCCCTCTTGGAGTCACTACCTACTACTTTTCCAAAGCAATAAGCAACAACAGAGAACATGCAAGAATTACTCAAGAACATAAATATAAAATAGGAGAATCAAATATATTACTAAAACACAATCTGAACATAATCTCATAATCCATCGGATCCCAGCAAACTCAGCATAGCAACAGCAGAAATATTACATAAGTGCCTCGATCATGTAGGGCAGCTCACGAGGTCTAATCCATGAAGAACAAAGAGGGGAGGAGAACATCACATAGCTACTGATCATAGACCCATGGTACAAGGTGATGTGGCACCACGGCTCAGAGCAACCGGTTTACCTTACATTGCCAGCCCAGAGATCAAGTCTTCTGGAAATGCACAACATATTGGTATAGATACAACCGCTTCATTAAAAATTATACAGGTGCATAGGTTCGGGGATACAAACTGCTACGAGGCATGGCGAAAAATCTCGTGCGGCAACACTATCAACATTATTTATATCACATCTCGGGGCCTCAATACGATCGACGGAGGACTCTATGGCAGCGGAATAACGAAGTGATGGAGCTCCACTCCACAAGGACACTGCTGGGACACGGCCTAGTTCGCAAATTACGTCTCAGCAACTCTTCAGGTGCGACTCCTCCTGCATCTGGCATGACACGCCAGGTCAGTACATTGAATGTACTTGCAAGCTCATAACAACAAACTCATCAGGAAAACAATAGCATGGAAAGAATGCAAACAATAACATGGCAAGCCTGGCCAGTTAACATTAGAGCAATGATACAACTTATCTCATGATCACCACATGATCGTACCGCTTACCTCCGAGTCATCCTGACTCGGTAACCGGGTCATCTCCTGACCAACCATCATACGGGTCGTCGCACGACCGCTCAACGGGTTAGGTGTCCTCTGTTACCACCCAACCGATCCGGTCATCACATGACCAACGACTCAACATTATCATTAATATTATTAGGCAGGTTGGTGTTGACCATCGTGTGACCTAGTACGCATTGTGTCCCATGACCGAGGACTCGGCTATTCGAATAGATTGTGACTCTGCAGAGTTTGTGCAATTTACCCACACTATGGAGTTCTTCCTCCACCCAGCACTCCGGAACTTGTCCCACAGGATCCTTGGAACTCGTTCCGCAAGAGTGGGCTAGGTCTTCTCCAACGAAACTCGACTACCGCGTAACCTCCCTACGGTATCACCGACACACTGTCTTGGGTATCCCTGTGTCCTCCAGACACTGTCCAAACTCTTGGTAAATGGCCACCATGTGGCAAACACTGTCCCGAACGGGGACTCCCGGGTAAACAACTCTGGATGTCAAGATTATCACCACCTACCTGATCAGGGTAGCGTGCATAACCTCCCCTCTTTGGTGATATCCGTAGAAGGCACTACGATAACCTAAGTTAAGGCCCGCCCATACAGACAAATGTGGCTGCACGGATAAAGCTCGGTTCGGTGGCACTTGGTCAACGATTATTAGGTTCATTAGGTTCCGGTGAATAATTCTACGACAAGGAAGATGCATGGCAACATGGCATGAACATGGTACTACCATCAAGCATATGCAACAACTAGCATGGCATGCTATGAACTAACTAAACATGGCATCCAAGTAGGAACATGATCATCACGCGAATAATTCCGGCATAGGCATGTCAAAATAAACATGGTGATAATATGTACTAGGGTGGCATGATAAAGATCAGTAGGCATGGCATGATTATAACCTTTCACTTATCATGGTTGATTAACTTTATTAGCAAGCAAATTTAAAGGCAAGAAAAATCCAAGTTAAATGATTCAAATCATCAAATGGCAACTCAAGCTCCTCATGACCAGATTGTTATGGCTTTCCTTGGTAAAATGGAGTGTCCTTGAACTCCTGGTCTCCTGCAAGAACCTGATCACCTTCTGAAAAATAAAACAAGTGGCAAAGCAAAATAAGTCCAAAGCACATTGCTTCTGTCCAGTGGACCCAAACAGAGAGTCAAGCTCCCAAACTATGCCAACTCGAAGAGGATCTCAAGACAAAAATTTAGCAAAAAGAATCAACTCATTTGGCCTTGTGGTTTAGAAGTTATAAGCGGTCAAAGTTTGGTCAAATATCAATTTTAAATGGATTTAAAAGGATTTTCAGAAAATAACCAGAGGAGGCCACATCGAAGGCGCATTGTGAGAAATACGCCTCCACTTGATACCGCTTCGGGCTGGCCTGGGTGGCTGACAGTGGGCCATCCCTGTCAGGTTTGAGTGGGGGGGAGAGAAACAGAGTCTGGTGACTCCGGCGAGGTGGTTCGCCGTCGATGGGACCCTGAAGCTGACATGCGACTACTCAGGAGGACGTAGGAGTGCCTGGCAAGCATGGACGTACCCAGAACACGGCGAATGGTGGTCGGGCGGCGAGGCGAGGGTGATCTCCAGTGGTTTACGGCGGAGGAGCTCGTCGGCGTCGGGCAAACCTGCACGGATGCCACCGGCGAGGGCTGTGTTAGCACCACCAGAGGGAGGGGAGTCTAGGGGAGGCAACGCGGGAGCAAGGGGAGCACCGGAGGTGGCTGGCGTCAGTGGAGTCCTCCCGGCGGAACTCCGGTGAGATCCAAGGACAAGGGCCTCCCCGGCGGGCGCTGATTGGCTTTGTGCTCGATTGGAGGTAGCTGGGGGTGGGTGAGATGGCTAGGAGCAACGGGGGCTTCTGAATTTATAGCGGGCGACGCGATTCCCTCTCGGGTGCCGCCGGACAGAAGGAAATTGGAGCAGTGCGCGCATGCGGATGAGAAGGGGTGTCCCGGCGAGCTCTGGGACGTTCTAATGGAGGTGTAGCACGCGTGCGTGCGTGCCCTGGGGTTCTGCGTCAGCGGGGCGACGGGACGGGTCGAGCGTGGCCGCTGCAGCGGTTCTGTATCGAGGTCAAGACGGCGGGCGGCGCGGCTTTGCTCGGGGCTGGCGTTGCTCATGCTTGCTGGAGCTCGCAAACGCGCGGAAGACGACGCGGGCAACGCGGGAGCGTGCGGGTCACAGTAGCCACCACGCGTGCGCGTCAGACGAACAGAGGCGGCGACGGCGAGGGCTTCGGCGGACGGCGCGGCTTTTCGGGGGGGGCTAGGTGGCGTGCGGGGGTGCTCCGGTCACTACGGACATGAAGGCGTGGCCGAGGGTTCGCGGGGCGAGGCGCGCGCTCGACGGGGATAGCTCGGCCATGGCCAGAGCACGCCAATGGTTGACAGTGGGCGTGCTCACCCTGTGCATGCGTGCACTGGGGGAAGCCACTGTGGCCTAAGCGTGTCTCTGGCATGTAGCCAGTGTCAAGAAGTGTAGGGGAGGTCATGGGAGGCTTGCAAGTGGGCTCCAGCACTTGGCAGCTTCAAAAATAGCTTTCTGCAGGAAACTTTGCGAATTTCTCCAGAGAGATTTGATAGGCTTATGGGGCTAAAATTTGGTGTGCCTGGGTTATCTAGGAAGGTGCTCATGTGGTAAAAACTTCAGAGCAAAGGGACAAGTCTACAAAGTACTTGCTTCACAAAGTGCCTCCTTGGACATAAATGGAAAAGAATTTCTACATGATTATTTTTGTACTAAACTTGCCCATGTTTTTGCATAGCATCATGAGGCATGACTCAATTGTTTAGCACAAAAAGTCTTAGGTAAAAAGGAGGAGCAGAGACGAGGCTAGTTTCAAAAAGGAGGGGGAAAGGGCAAATTCCCTTAATGAAAAAGGGATTTCTTGAAGAATAAAAATATGGAAAGGGTTTGGATGATCAAATCCATGAGGGGGAAGGGTTCAAAGGTCACTTGGCCTAAGGGAAAAATTAGGCCCAAGTGATCAAGGCCATCTGAGCTGAAAAATCCAGGCAAATAAATTCCAAATCCAGAAAATCAGCACATAAAGTTGCAAACAAAAAGGGGGTCAAACACCAGGGTGTCACAGGTGATCTACTCACAGTTCATCTAGGAAGCATCCATGGCGGTGGAGAAGCTCCCGGAGGTGATTCCTCCCTCCTTTAGGGTGCCAGGAAGAGGTCTTCTGGTGCTCCCGATCTTGCAAACACGGCGGCGGCGGAACAGAGGAGAGATCGCGAAAAAGGGTTCCCGTCACGGGGGTTTCTCATCACGGGGAATAAATAGGCGAAGGGGGAACCAAGGGGCCACCAGGGGTCCAGGTGTCCCCTGGGGCACGCCGGGAGGGCGCCTGGGGCCCTGGTGGGTCCCCTCTGGGTCCCCTCGGTGATTCCTGAAGCTTCTTCTGCGCTGATTTTTAATTGTATTTTTCCTGAATTTTTGGAGCACTTTTAATATGGGGGAAACCTGAAATAGAAAAATATCAGAAAACAGGAACTGGCACTGGGGTGCACTGAGTTAATAGGTTAGTCCAAATATGATCAAAAGTGTATGGAAGTTCATCAATATCATAGCAATATCACACAAAAGAGGCATGGAGCAAGCAGAAATTATAGATACGTTTTGGACGTATTGTGACGCCCCCAAAATCAAGTCGTGTACAGTAAACATACACGCAAGTTACACGATCGAGATCAGGGACTCACGGTGAGATATCACAACACAACTCTACAAATAAAAATAATACAAGTTGTTTAATACAAGCCAGAGGCCACGAGGGCTCGAATACAACAGCTCGAGAGCACAAAGTTAGCGGAAGCAAAAGTATCTGAGTACAGACACAAGGTACAAGTTTGCCTTAAGAAGGCTAGCACAAAATCAACACGATCGAAAAGGAGAGGCCTCCTGCCTGGGAACCTCCAAACTACTCCTGGTCAACGGGGAACTGGACGTCGTAGAAGGCATCGGGGGTCTTCACGTTGCGGTGGTTGGCATCGGGGATCTTCTGCTCCTAGGCTCCAACGTCGACTGCAGCGGCCGATCAGGAAAAACAAAAAGGGGGAAATAAAGCAAGGGTGAGTATCTAGCATACCCGCGAGTCTTACGTCCGCTACTAAGCATTTATGCATGTATCAAATGGAAAGGGGAGGCTATATATAATGGACTGCAAGATAGAAATCAGAATAAGGGTAAGAAGCTAGGCCTAACGAAGACTAGCATCTTCCGACGAGTCTTGCAGCATGAGAAGAGAATAGCTAACAGTTCAATAAAGCATAAGGTAATAATGCAGCATAAGTTGCTGCAGCATTGTATAATTATAAGTTGTAATAATTAATAATTATCAAAGCCCCCGAGAATCCCTCCTCGACTTGCAGGCGAGCAAGAAAACCCGGAACCAACAGTTTAGTAATAGTAGTTTGTAGTAGTAGAGTCTGGCTTCGGCATAAAGCGTCCTGTTACCGTGGACACGGCTATCCGAATAGATTATCTTCCCTGCAGGGGTTGCACTACTGTTACCCTACACGCTCGGATCTCCAGGGTGGCGTACACCTTGTTAGGGAATGCCCCACCGAGGCTATCCGATACGCCGAAGTCCATCCTTCGAGCTCAATAGAGAGGCCATCCGCCGGTCTAAATCCTAAGTACAAAGGAACTTTGGACCCTGTCCTTTGTACTCCTGCATGGTACGTGGCTGGCCGGTGAAGCAGACCCACTTCCCACTATCGGAGTAAGCGGTCCAAGCCCGGCAATCAGCCCGAGGTAAAGCTGACGTCTGAAGAGCCCTCGAACAAGGCTACAACGCAGAGGGCCCACACCGTAATCCCACGTGGAGGCAGTGCGTATAGGCATATAGCCACTCAAGTCATCCGCCGAACCCATTAAGCATTTTATTAATTTTCTGTCGGAACAACCGTTATCGTCGTCCCTATTTAGGTGAGTCGCGGACAACGACAACAGTCAGGTCCACCCCCATTACCAGAGCCAGTGGCCGCCTGCCCTGTCATCCCACCAACTCGTGCGGTTACCAACAAGGTGAACCGTCTCCTTACCTTGTCTCGCGTTTGCTCCGAAGAGCTCGACTTTCGTACAACAGGATATCTGTCGGCCACGAACAGAACCAGGCCCGCCGCACACCGGTGGAATACACCTGACCCGTCTTTCCGCTAAAATACCCTGCGCGGGCACCGTTGGGTCACTCGACTCCTTACCTTTTAAGGACACCAGTTGATTCGAGTGCCTACCGTCAAGTGAAACCAGGAGGAATCACCCTCGATGGTACACTTGAAGAGGTTCGACAGAGACATCCGCGGAATGAACTAAAGAGGAATATTCTCGTATCATCCCGGTGGTGCTGAGACACCAGCGGAATGAACTAAAGAGGAATACCCTCGTATCATCCCAGTGATGCTACGCTACTGAGCCGACGAGAGTGAAATACGAGTCCTTCCACTAGTAAGTCAAACTCGAAGCGACTCGGCAGAGTCTCGCCGTTGCAGGTTCCCTAGGGCGTCTGCATTGATCCGTACCTGTTGCAGTTATAATAATTTGTAATCCGCGTTCACTCACCAGAGTGATCACGGCCCGCTATTCTAAACCTAGCTAAAAATGCGTAGGGTTTACTGCTGAATATTATATATATTTATAAGGAATCATAGGACAAAGGAGGGTACATCAAGGGGCGACAAAAACATGCTATGCAATTGAATAGGATTGTAACGTAGAAGCAGAAGTAACCATGCCTAGTGCAAGAAATGTACGAAAAAGATAGGCGATATCTGGGGAAGGAAAAAGGCTCTTCTTGCCTGGAAGCTCGACGGTAGGGGTAGGGTCGTCGACGTAGTAGTCGTACTCAGCGGCGGTGTAGTCGGCGACAGCAGCGGGGTCTACCGGAGAATAAAGGGGGGGAGAAACAGTAAATATAAAGAAAACATAGCAATCAAATACATGACATGACAGATGAATTGTTATCGGTTCTCTAACGTAGTACGAAGCAATATGCTCGGAGCGGGAATTCATCCGTGGATGAACTGCCAGCACCGAGTGATTACCGGACAGGGTGTACGGAGGGGGAAGGTACCATGCCGGAGGTGTCGTGGACATCGGACAAACATACAAAGGGTGTATCCGTGTTAGTTGAACTATTCTGAACAACTTTCGTGTTCGGAATAAATTCATCCAGAGAGTTTTACGGTATCGGGCAATTATCGGACAGACGACCCGGAGGGGGGGGGAAGGTCGATGTTCGTTGTGTTAGAGGGGGGTGGTTGACATACGGATAGCGTATTCGTATTCGTTGTATTTTTCTGAGCAATTTTGATATATAAATTTTTTTCATCTGGTATACGGTTTAAAAGATATTAATTTATTAAGTTTAAATCAATTTTAAATCATTTTCTATTTTCTTTTAATATTTAAATAAACATTATCCAGAACAGTGATATTGACCTAGTCAAACCTGACAATAGGGACCCACATGTCATTTGCTGCTTGTTTTATAATTTACTGTTATTTAATCTAATTACTAGTGGGGGCCCAGTTGTAAGTGACACAAGTGTTAAATTTCTATTATCTAATATGTTTAATGGTCTGGGGCCCCACTTGTCATAGGTATAGGGGGGTTTATTTCTTTTATCAATTTTATTGGGGGGGGGTACTTAGCAGGGATGGGCCCATTTTTCAGAGGCCAAAGGGGGCTGGTTAACAGGGGGCTTAGCCCCGTGGGCACCCGTACGGGCTCGCCGGCGACGAACCAAATCCGGCCAAGGGGGGGGGGCGAGAGGAGCAGGGCATGGCCACGCGCGCGCACTTGCACGCGCAGCACAGGGGGACGCGATTGGGGGCGTGTCCAGGGCAAGGCAGGGCGCGGCCCGGGCGCGACCATGGTGAGCGGCGGCGGCCAGAGCAAGCCATGGTGGAAACGGCGTGAGAGAGAGAGCCATTCATAGGGGAAAAGGGGCGAGCGGGACGGGGAGCTCACGGCGAGGCTGTATGGGGTGGCAGTGGGCTCGTGGAGGCACCGGCGGCGGAGAATCAAACGTCGAGGCGCGGCGGCCGTGGCGGGGATAAGAGCTTCAATTCCGGCGACTCGGGGTCTTCGGCGACGAGCAGCGGCTTGGGGAGACGAGGACGAGCGCGGGGAGGGCTCCGGACAAGCTCCTGTGGCAGGGGGGCATGGTGGCCGCGGTGGCGCTCGGGCCGCGGCGACGGCCGTGCGCCGGCTGCTGCGTAGGGAGGCGGCGGAGCGCGAGGGGCGGAGGGGAATGGGCAGTGGGGGTGGCTAGGGTTCCACGGGGGAAGCAGGGCACTTAACCCGCCAGGGCTTCGCCGGATGGCCGCCACGGAGAGGGGTCGCCGGCGTGGCACCGGGGGATGGTTGCCACGCCCTCTTTGTGAACAGAGGAAGGGGCGACTGGGGGGTGGGCTGCGGGCTGCTGTTGGGCTAGGTGGCCCAGGTGGGAGGGGGAATGGGCCAGGTCGGCGTGGGCTCTAGCAGTAGGTTAGGGCTAGGGTTTTTTTTTCTCTTTTATTTTTCTGTTCATTTTCCTTTGCATTTGTTTTACTAACCTAGGCGTTTTTGTAAAATATGTGGTGTGTCTCTAAATTAGTAGTGCACTGTATAACAGTGCCACAGAAGTTTTGGTGATTTTATAAAATCATTTATTATTTTATTTAATTAACAAATGATTAAAATGGACAAATTAAGCTACTGTTTTAATTGTTTAATTTATTTGGTAGATCAATAAATTTCCCAAACTATAGGGACATGATCAAATGATTATTATACATTTTACAAAATTGGTTCCACCATTTTTTAGCAAAGTTTAATTGTCACCTATTTTTAATATTCACCATAAGGCACTTTGAGTTTTGGTTTGATTTCAATTCAAAGGGGTTAGACTTGTTGTGATGAAAGATGATCAAGGCCCATGGCCATATTGCTTTCAATAACATCACAAGGGCAACTTGAATTTTTGAACTGACCCAGGTTGATCAAAGCAAAATTTTGAACAGTAATGATCAACAGTAATTGTGATAACTGTTCACTGACAGTGAGAGTGTTACACGTATCAAGCAACCAACCAACCATCCATCTCCCTAGCCTACAGTGTTTTTAATTCTGTTGGTTACTAGTTTTTTGCTCTCGCTGTTTTACTGTCGCTGTTTCACCACCACTATTTCCGTTGCCATTATCACTTCCATATCACAATTGTTATTAATATCTTGCTGCAAGTAAGTGTATCTCAGGTGCGGTGGAATTGACAACTCCACTGCCAAAGCTTGTGGGTATTCTTTGGCTCCCCTTGAGTCGAATCTATAAATTGGGTTATTCTTACCCGCGAAGACTATCTCGATCCCCTGCAGTTGTGGGTTATAAAGGTACACTCTCTATTAGACTTTACAGAAAGTGACATCCCTAAAGGTAAGCCTCCCGACCAATGCTTAGATGAGCTTGATAATTTTATTATTAAGCAAGACAATTTTAATAGGAGGATACAAAGTCAGCTGCATGATAATTCTCTTTCTATCAAAAGTTTGCTTGGTGTTCTTGAAAGAACAGGTAATGATGTTAAATGTCTTGTTAAGCATTTTCATATGGTTCAAACTCAGCTTGAACAAATTTCTAATGTGCAAAAATATTTGCTTGCTAACAATGCCAAACAGGACATACAAGCTTATGGCGTCTAGACCAAGGGTGGAACACACACCCATGACCCACTCTATCCCGAGGGGCATCCGAAGAGGATCGAGCAAGATTCTCAAGTACAGGTAGAAGACGAGATTGTTAGCTCTCCTAAGAAGAAAAACAAGAAGAAGAAACACAAGGAGGCTGACAACTCCAATGATCCCATTACAAGTCAAGTACCTGCTGTTAACCCTAACAGCATATCTACCTCCAATGCTGAAACTGGAGACGGTGGTGAGCCCGAAGAAAATGATAAGGAGAAGAATGATCCTCCCGAGGTGCGAGAAGAAGAAGCACCTGATAAATGTAAGAAGTACACAAGAGAAGACTTCATCGCAAGAAGACACGGGAAGGAAAGAGAACCGTGGGTACAAAAACCCATGCCCTTTCCAGGTAAGTCTTTCAAATCTAAAGAAGAAGAGCATTATAATAAATATTTAGAATGGATGAAGCCTCTTTTTCTTCAAATTCCCCTGACTGATGCTATCAAGTTACCTCCTTATTCCAAATATATGAAAGATATTGTTACTAATAAAAGAAAAGTTCCTAATGAAGCAATATCTACTATGCTTGCTAACTACTCTTTCAGTGGCAAGATTCCAGAGAAGCTTGGTGATCCAGGTATACCCACCATTCCTTGCTCCATAAAAAATAATTATGTCAAAACCGCCTTATGTGATCTCGGAGCAGGAGTGACTGTTATGCCTTTTCTCTTTATAAAAGGTTATGTTTAGATAAGCTAATCCCGACAGATATCTCTCTTCAGATGGCTGACAAGTCAACAATTGTCCCGATAGGTATTTGTGAGGATATTCCCGTTGAAGTTGCTAATTGTTTGATTCTTACAGATTTTGTCGTGCTTGACATGCCCGAGGATGGGAGCATGTCCATTATTCTTGATAGACCTTTTCTAAACACCAAAGGTGCCATTATTGATTGCAATAAAGGAAAGGTCACCTTCAACATAGACGATAAAGAACACACGGTGTATTTTTCGAAGAAGATTGACAAAAGGCATGGCCTTAAATCAATAGAGAATATCGAGACCATGAAGATTGGAGAATGGGATTGTCCTCTACACGTGCACCACAAATACAAAACTATTATGGTGGGGACAATGTCCATTAAAGGAAAGGTGCAATGATCACTTCATAAGAGGTGAGACTTTTTGTTCTATATATCGCCGGTTCATTGGTAAGGCTTGATCAACCTTGCTAGTGGGCATGTTTTATATAGGTAAAAAGTAGAGCTTGTTATGTTTTCATTTTCTTTAGCTTTTATTCTCTTTGTTGTCCCAAGTTTATATGTTTTTGAAGCTTCACAATTCTAATCACTGCTTCAAGTTTTCAGAAAGTTTCGCAGCTTTTTGAACTCGGGAAAATTTTCAACAGTGAAGTTTTCAGAAAAAATCCAAAAAAATAAAAATAAAAATTTCCATGCCGGGAGTGACCCAGAGGCACCTGGGGATGACCAGGGAGGCACCAGTGGCCAAGTCGGCCAGCTGGCACGACCAACCCCCTGGCCAGGCCCATAGGGCGCCTGGGGCCCATAGGCCCCACCTGCAGGTATTTCTTCTTCCTCCTCCTTCCTCTCTCTCCAAAAACACGAGTTCTGCTCCAGTTCTTGCGTTCTTGCTGTTCTTGAAGGCGATTTTTGATCTCTCCCTACAGCCCACCATTTGAGCTGAGATTTTGAGCAAATACTCCCTGGTATGCAACTCCTTCACCCCTCCAATTAGATTTTTGATTGGTGGCTCCATTTGTGAGTATTTAGTAGTTCTTGGTGTTGTTTAGATGAGCTTGCATGCATGTGTATAAATTTATTTCCCAAGTTTTGATGCAAGTTTATGCCTTTGGTAAGTGAATAGAGTAGTTTGCCTCAACTCACTTTGTTTAAATCCTTGTTTTCGTGAATTGTCAAAAATTCAGAAATGAGTTGGTAGGAAAAGCAAAGGGGTGGCTTGGGAAGAAGGAGCCCGAGCGCTCCGATCGAGTTACTAGAGTTGCAGCTTCACCCTCAGCTGCTAGGGTGAGCTACAATGAAGATCATGTGCCCCTGGAGTTACTGGAAGACACAAGTCCAGCATGCGCGATGTTGTACCCGTGCGATGAATTTCTTGAAGCTGCAGGAATTAAGGAGGATTTTTATGGCCTTTGCGCCAATGCGGGTTTGACACGGCTAGCACTATGCCGTGTGATACAATGCAAGAAACTCACCTCCTTCTTTGTTAACAATTTTTGTTATAACCATTCTGCTGGAACCGTCGAGTTCAAACTTTATAATAATCTTATAACCATGTCTTTGGCACAGTTTTGTGAAATAATAGGTGTGCCGAACGCTGGTCAGACGGCGAGGATGAACACTCAGCCTTCCGAGCTGAGGACCCTCTTCAACTCCTTTTGTATCCAGGAGGAGAGCGACATTCGCGTACAAAGATTTCCAGTATTTTGTTTGCCCACATCAGGTATTTCGCGTACTTTATTGCTAGAGGGGTGTTGGCTCGTGACAACTCGAGGAACGGTTATGCACCAGATTTCGCTATCTATGCGAACGCCCTCTCTCGTAAGAATGATTATAATGTGGGTTCCTTAATTGCTCGACGCCTTGTTACGAATAGTAACAAGGGTGATTTATTTGGTGGTGTTTACGCCACACTTATCCTTGAGTCTCTTAATGGCACCCCACATCCTGATGATGTTCCCTTTTTTTACGCAAGTCTTGATCTTGCTACTATGAAGAGGCATAAGTTTGTTACCATGACTTCCCAGTTTGGTAACCTTGTTTATATTTTGAGGTTTGAAAAGACCATTAGTCGTGAGATCCATCTACCTGCACCATTTTTGTTTGATCACACTCGCAGGAACGGATGGTCCTTCAATGATTTCCAGTTCGATGAGTTCATGGATGAGTATCAGCTGCATAACCCCATGGAGGGGGGTTGTGCCCGACGAGGAGGAGCATGGCGAGTCCCCACCTTTCCAGGGGGAGACCTTCACCCAGCAGGGTGAGGGGTCTTCTTCTGCTTGGAGCGCAGGACCTTCCTCATGAGAGGACCCGAGGACTTCGGTGTACGCACCAGAGGGCTCATACGAATCTTGGAATTACCACTACCCCGGAGCAGGAGGCTCCTAGGGGCAGTAGCGGCTACCAACTTAGGCCAAAAGCCTAAGCTTGGGGGAGTACGTGCCCTTCTCACTTTTCCATTGTATTATCCATTTTTATTTTGTTTGCTTTGATCTTTTCGAAGTTTTTGCCCATTCTTCTTCGTTCTTTTAATTTGCAAAAACAACAAAAAGATTTCTCTTTTCTTTTTTCTTTCATTAAACCTTTAAAATCCCCAAAAAAAATCCTTTCTCTCTTTAGTTTGCTTTGTTTCCAGAGTTCAGCTCGAGTCCGCGATGGCATTTGATTATATATTTCCCACATTCGGTAGTGCAAGTGACAAGGCAGTAATGACGAGGATCGATAAAAGGGAAGCAACAAGGAAAACCGGTATGAACTTTTCTTGTTTCTAATGTGTAACTCTCCCACAAAAAAGAAACTAAGCTGGGATCTAACTTGTTACTACATCAAACAAAGCAAAAACAAACCTAAGAAAAGTAAAGAGCGAGACGCTCCAAGCATAGCACATAACGCATGAAGTGATAAAAATATAGTGCAACGAGAGACGAACTGATAATTGTCGATGGAGAAGGGGATGCACGGGGGCATCCCCAAGCTTAGACGCTTGAGTCTCCTTGAATATTTCTTGGGGGTGCACATGGGCATCCCCAAGCTTGAGCGTTTGACACTCCAAGATCTTCTTTCATCATTTTCCATCGCGCACTTGAAAACTCCCTTCATACATAACTCATTGTAATCTGATTAGCGAGGTTAGGACCCATAATAAAATAATTGTTTCTCTACTGGAAATAAAGATAATCTTGAAGATATACTGTTTCTCAAGATTTCCAAAAGGTTTTTGCAAATAAAAAGCAAGCTTAAGGTTTGCAAAAGTGAAGAGAGACAAAACGTGGCAGAATCTGTGAAAAACAGAACAGCAGGTAGAAACAAATTTTTTAGGGGTACTTATGCAACTCAAATCAAAAAACTCAGAACATACGCAAGTTTCGTAATTGTATAGAGCATGCTGTGTAAAAAATCAGCTCAAAAAGATGAACTGGGATCGTTTCATGATTTTTCTAGTCACGAGGACAGAATCTGTTTTCTGGACAGCATGTCACAACTTTCACTTCCCTTGTCGTATGAGGCTATAAAAGGCACAAAGCTTGAAAAGTAAAGATACAATGATGTTGCTACAGTAGTAACAATCATAAAGACCACTAAAAACAGAAGAAAAGAAAAAAGAAAAACCTAAATTTGTTGTGCGCTGCCTCCCGAAAGCGCTTCTTTAGAGCCATTAGCTAGGCTTAAAGCAGAAGATCAAGTTTTTTCAAGAGAATAACTAGCCCGTGTGATGGACTCAAAGGGTAACTTAATCTTTTTCCTAGGGAAATGTTCCATCCCTTTCTTGAGAGGGAATTGGAATTTGATATTCCCCTCTTTCATGTCAATAACAACACCAACTTTGCGAAGAAAAGGACGTCCCAAAATAATTAGACAAGAAGGTTCACATTCAATGTCCATAATAGTGAAATCAACGGGAACATAATTGTCATTGACAATGATAAGAATATCGTCGATCTTCCCCAAAGGTTTCTTTACGGAAGAATCAACAAGACGAACACCAAAAGAACAAGAATCAAAAGGTTTTAATTCAAGCATATCATACTTCTTTTGGGCATAACAGAGGTACTTGCTCCAACATCACAAAGAGCAAAACAACAGACGTTATTCAATTTGATTTTTATCATAGGATCCCAACCATATTCTAGCTTCCTAGGTATGGAGGCTTCTAGTCTAAGCTTCTCCTCCCTAACTTTGATTAGAGCATTGGTGATATGCTCTGTGAAGGCAAGATTAAGTGTGCTAGTATGGGGGTCTCTGGACATCTTGTGTAGGAAACCAATAACTTCTGGTAAAGTGCAGTTGTCAAAGTCTAGATCACTACTATCTATCAAGGAGGTAGTGATATCATTTAAGCTCACTTGTTTGAAAGCCTCTACATTCATAGAGGTTTCTTCATCTATGGTTGAGGTGGTAGCATCACCATTGATAGGTCCAGTGGGACTAGGGGTGTGATGGGTGCTAACTGTTTGGACATCCTCAACTACTTGGATAGTGGCTACTGTGTGGTAGGTAGGAAGGCTCTTAATTATTTCCTCTTCCTCTTTTTCTCTAGCCCATCTTTCTTTAAGTTTAGCCATCATCCTAACGTTTTCATTGATTTGTAACTGGATAGCATTAATAGGAGTGACCTTACTCTCCTCAAGGGGAGAGGTTCTAATTTTTAACATCTCAACATCAAGGGCTAAGTTATCAACCTTCAAACAAAGATTATCTAATTTAGCTTTTTTTTCTTCCACATTCTTGTTGAAGGCTTTTTGGGTAGTGATAAAGTCTCTAAGCATACTCTCTAGTTCAGAGGTGGAGTTTTTGGTGCTAGGATAAGTGTTGTTGTTCCCATAGTTGTTGGATGGGAAAGGCCTAGGATTGTTGCTACCAAAATTACTCCTATAAGCATTATAGTTGAAGTTGTTTCTAGAGATAAAGTTCACATCTATTTGTTCTTGAGCAACCAAAGAATTTAAAGGAACATCCTGAGGATCAATAGGAGCTTGCTTGGTAAGTAGAGACATGATAAGGTCAATCTTTTCATTTAGAGAGGAGATCTCCTCAACAGAATTTACCTTCTTACCAGTTGAAGATCTTTCGGTGTGCCACTGAGAGTAGTTCAGCATCATCTCGTCAAGTAGCTTTGTGGCAGCACCAAGCGTGGTCGACATAAAGGTTCCTCCCGCGGCAGAATCTAACAGGTTCCGCGAGGTAAAGTTCAAGCCTGCATAAAAAGTCTGGATAACCATCCAGGTAGTCAGTCCATGTGTGGGGCAGTTCTTGACAAGCGTCTTCATACGTTCCCATGCCTGGGCAACGTGTTCATTATCCAATTGCCTGAAATTCATAATGTTACTCCTCAATTGAATAATTTTAGCAGGGGGATAGTACTTCCCGATAAAAGCATCCTTGCACTTATCCCAAGAATCTATGCTATTCTTAGGCAAGGATTGAAACCAGATTTTAGCTTCATCCCTTAAAGAGAAAGGAAAAAGGTTAAGCTTAACAATTTCACCATCTACTTCTTTGTACTTTTGCATATCACAAAGCTCAATAAAATTATTTAAATGCAAAGCAGCAGCATCTCTAGCACCAGAGAATTGATCTTTCATAACAAGGTTTAGCAAAACAGGTTTAATCTCATAAGAAGGTGATGAAGTAGCAGGTGTAGCAATAGGAGTGCTGATAAAGTCACTGTTGTTGTGACTACTGAAGTCACACAACTTGGTGTTTTCATTGGAACCCATAGTAGCAGCAGGTATTTTTGGTATTTCTGATAAGGGACACAAAAGTAAAAACTGAAAGGTAAACTAACAAGACTAAAAAGCAAAGATAAAAAATAGTGTGCAACTCCCCTATCTTGTAGACTGGAGTCCCCGGCAACGGCGCCAGAAATTGGCTTGATACGGTGAGGTTAGTTCTCTCACTCCTCGTTGGTTACCCCAAGTGGAAGGTGAGATGTAGCGTAGCAGCAAATTTCCCTTAGCGAAGATGCTAAGGTTGAGTATCGAACCAGTAGGACTCGCAGAGATACAAGAAGGTGTCACGGCGCTTGACATGGACCTGCACACAGATACAGATAACTTTGCTCCCAACGAGTACAGAGGAGTTGTAAATTCCTCCGGCCTTGCTGTTTACAAAGGATTAACGCAAAAGATAATGGTAGTGATAGCAACTGAAAAGTAAACTAAGGATGTAAACAGTGATATGAGGATGGACCGGGGTCCCATGATTTTCACTAGTGATGTCTCTCTCCCAAAAGACGATAAAAGTGCTAGCGAGGTAAACAAATCACAGTTGGGCAATTGACAGGATTATGAAGGCACCGCAATGCTAACTATGCTTGCAAAGAAAGGAAGGGCTCAAAAGCAATGGGCAGTACGCCAAGGTAAGTAGACCGAAATCCATCTGCATCTACTACAAATCATCCACCTTGAGATATCTATCCAGAACATCTCGCTGGTATTAAGTTGCGAATCCCACCCAAAGTGTAAATCCAAAGCAACAGACAACTGCATTAAAAGAACTTTGCGTAAAGTAAACAATCCTTGCATCCGCGGATACAAGCACCGTTGTTTTATCCCTGGTGGCAACAACACATCCCCTAGTCTCATGTTTCTGTCACTCAAGCTAGACATCAAGGGGCTGAACCCACAATCAAGCATAACTCTCCCTCATGGATTTGCAACAAATCACTTGGCCAAAGTAAAATACGGCAACGGAGAACATGCAAGAATTTACTCAAGAACAAAATATAAAAGAGAAGAACCAAATATATTACTCATCACAACCTGAACATAGTCTCATAATCCATCAGATCCCAACAAACTCAGCATAGCAACGACAGAAAATTACAAAGGTGCCTCGATCATGTGAGGTAGCTCACGAGGTCTCGAAAGTGGAGGCACAAAGAGGGGAGAGATAGATCACATAGCTACTGGTCACGGACCCATGGTCCAAGGGAAACTACTCACGGTACATACGGGAGGCGTCCATGGCTATGGATGGTCTCCCGGAGGGGGTAGCTTCTCCCGGCAGGGTGTCGGAGCAGCTTCTCCAGGCAGCCCCGATCTTGAAATGGCGGTGGCGGCGGTACAGAGGCGAGATCGCGAAAGAGGAGTCCCTCTTAGGGGTTTCCACCCCGAGGGGTAAATATAGGCGAAGGGGGGTGTGGAGAGGGGCCACAGGGCAGCCAGGAGGCTCCCTGGCGCGCCCTAGGGTGGAGTCGCGCCAGGACCCTTCTAGAGTCCCTGTGGTGGCCCCCCTTCCCTCCTTTGGTGTTTCCGGAAGCTTCCGTGTCGCTGATTTTTTATCTGATTTTTCCGGATTTTTTGGAGCACTTTTAATGGCCGGAAAACCTGAAATACAGAAACAACAGAAAACAACAACTGGCAGCTGGGTGCACTGGGTTAATAGATTAGTCCAAATATGCTCAAAAGTGTATGAAAGTTCAAGCAAAACATGGCAAAGTCACACAAAACATGCATGGAGCAAGCAGAAATTATAGGTACGTTTGGGACGTATCACTTGCAATCTGCCGATTGCTCTCGTTCGGTTCGGATGCTTCTCAATCGACCGATTGCAACTCATTCTCGGCCGATTTCTCTTGTAATGTTTGCCGATTGCTTCTTCCCCTCAGCCGATCTGGCCAACAGTTGCTTTGACTGGAATGTTGACCGAAACCTGCCGCTTCAAATTCGCCGTGGAATGCGGAGCGACGTGCCACGATGGACGTGACATAACTGCCACCTCGAGTCATGCGCGCACGTCCCGTCCCATTCGATGAATCTTCTGTGCTCCGACCTGATGCTACATTGGAGATACACGCGGCCACACCAGCCACAGACTTAGCATACTGGATCCCACCACCACCCCTTGACCCTTTAGATAGCCCGGGGGGTGGGGATGTGGCCCGCACCGCCCACTTTCTCTTCTTCCTCGACCTCTCCTCCTCTGCCTCCGTCGTCGCTATGTCGTGCGCTCCGCTGTTGCTGCTGTTGCCGCCGAGGCTCAGATCAGCCCCGACGACCACCTCCCTGCTGCTCGCCGCCGCCTCCAACACTCTCCGTCGCCATTGGTGGACGCGGATCTCGTTGCTCACCGCCGCCGCCATCTCAGTTTTCTTCCTTGAGCTCTCCCACCACGGATTCCGACGCCTCCATGGGGGACGCCTTCGCCGCCTCCGGCCAACGTGATGCCTGGAAAGGCTCCAACATGACCGAGATGAAGATTGCTCTCCTCCGTCGCGCGTGGAAGATCCCGTCGGACATCGATTACCGAGTCCCCGGGGATGAGCTGGTGTCCACTCCCAAAGTCGGTGAGCGCGTTGTCCTCCTCACGCATTTTGACCGTGGGTTCGGGCTCCCGGTGAGCAAGTTTTTTCGTGAATTCCTCGATTTTTTCCTCCTGCAACCGCACCACCTCGGCGCCAACACCGTGACGTTGCTCTCTGCCTTCGTCACTCTGTGCGAGGGCTACCTTCGAGTGCGGCCCACTGTTGGACTGTGGTCGCGACAGTTTTTTCTCCGCACCTTCCGAGTGGGAACTGGGGCGTTCACCATGGACCTAGTAACCAACAAGAGGAAGGAGATCAAAGTGACTGCCGAATGCGGAGCCGCCGTCATCTACGTCCGCCGAGCTAGATTTTACCCTCATCCGCAGCCACCACAGTCCATCGAGGACTGGCAGATGAGGTTCTTTTATGTCTCCTCACCAGAAGGAAAAGACCTCTTAAACTTGTCGGAGTTTTCTCTGCCGCCCCCGACCAAGCACAACTGGTCTGAGAAGCCTGGGGACGGAGACACCGATCTGGACCGCCAAATGGCTCGGATCACCGAGGTTATGGCTGGAGGACTGCGCGCCGCCAACCTGGTTGCTACTTTGATCTGTCGCCGAGTGCTCCCCCCGCAGCGCCGGTGCCACCGAATGTGTGTAATGAGCAAGAGGTTGTACCCCACTCGGATCTCCACCTTTCGCGTGGACGAAGCGGAACTTGTTCGACGACTTCATGTGCTGACTGATGCCGAAATAATTGATCCTTTTGTGTTCGGGATGAGGACGTACAGTCGGCTCCGACCTCCTCCCGTGGTATGCTTCTGCTCCCAATCTTGCACTCATTTTTTTCTCTGCTCCCTTATTGATTCTGATCGACTGATCTCACTGGAATTTATCGGCTCCAGGGCTATGCACGATGGGCAGGCACTCTCTACCTACCACCCGACTGCACGGACAAAGATGACGAAGATCTGGAGCTCGACAAGGAATCAGAGAGTGAGACCGAGGCCCGCACCGCCACCCTAGGACTTGGCTTCAATCGGCCGGGTGAGTCTGATTCCTCCATCAAACGCTTCATGGCCGAATGGAGTAGTAGTGACGCTGATGCTCCTGGTGACTACGACGCAGAGTCCCGCCCGACTGCACAAACGATGGTCGAGTGAAAACGCCCGCAAACGGACGACATCCCTGGTACTTCCAAAGTGATCAAGAAGAAGAGCTGCAAATGTTTGAGGTACAAGGCTCCACCTCCAACTGCTCCTAAGCCATCCGGCCCTGTGATGGCTCCCGCGCCTTTGAACATTGCTCCCCCGCGCTTTACCATGGCTAACTTTGCTGCTCAGCTGCCCCGAGCTTCCGGGTATTTCCTGTTGCTCTTGCTTCATCTGATCTTGTCCAATCACTCTCTGTAACTTGTTCTTTGCCATGCAGGGCTGTCCGAGTTGTTGCTCCTATGGTGCCCGGGGTTTCTCCGACTACGTGCCCATCACCTCCGCTACCTCCTCCGTACCCATTGCATCGCGCAAAAGAGCTGCCACCGAGACCTCCAAGGCTGAGCACAATAAGAAACAGTGAGTTGTCGTTGCTGCGACGCAAGCGCAGCCGATGATACATCCCAAATGTATCGATAATTTCTGCTTGCTCCATGCATGTTTTGTGTGATAATAAACAGCAACGGAAAACATGAAAGAATTATTAGGAACAAAAATATAAAAATAAGAACCAAATATATTACTCTATCATAATCTGAACATAATCTCATAATCCATCAGATCCCATCAAACTCAGCATAGCAACAGCAGAAAGATTACATATGTGCCTCGATCATGTAGGGCAGCTCACGAGGTCTAAACTGTGAAGAACAAAGAGGGGAGGAGAACATCACATAGCTACTGATCATGGACCCATGGTCGAAAGGAAACTACTCACGCCACATCCGGGAAGCGTCCTTGGTAGAGGGGAAGCTCCCGGAGGTCGATCCTCCCTCTGGCAGGGTGCCGGGAAGAGGTCTGCTGGCGCTCCCGATCTTGGAAGCGTCGCGGCGGCGGAACAGAGGCGAGATCACGAAAAAGGGTTCTGTCTCCGGAAGTTTCACGTCATGGGAAATATATAGGCGAAGGGGGGAAGCCAGGGGGCCACCAGGAGACCAGGCGCCCCCTGGCGCGGCCAGACCCTAGGCCGCGCCAGGTGGCCGCCTGGGTCCCTGGTGGTGCCCCCCCCCCCCGGCCCTCCTTCGGGGTTACGAAAGCTTCCGTTGCTCTGATTTTTTATCCAATTTTCCCGAATTTTTGGAGCACTTTTAATATGGGGGAAACCTGGAATAGAAAAACAGCAAAAAATAGGAACTGACACTGTGGTGCACTGAGTTAATAAGTTAGTCCAAATATGATCAAAAGTGTATGAAAGTGTATCTAGATCATAGCAATATCACACAAAACATGCATGGAGCAAGCAGAAATTATAGATACGTTTGGGACGTATCAGCGACCTTCTGCCAATTCCGCCATTTCTCCTCCTGATGGATCCCAGGATTAGATCCCAGCCCCTCTTCAACGCCGATTGGGTGGCTTTGACACCCACATTAAAAAATTGCCACTGGAGCTCTTACTCAAGTCCTTGCCACCGAGCACTCTGCTTCAGTAAGTTTGTCTTCCTGTGGGGGCGCGTCAGCGCACCCACTGGGTGTAGTCCCCGAGATTCGGGTCGATTGCTTGCAATCGGCTCGGATCTAATCTTTTTCGTTTGCTGCCCACTTAGATCTGACCAAGCCATTTTTCAGGCCATTTTTGATAGACGCCAAGCTATTTTTGACGAATTGCTGGCCGCTTATTCAGCGGGCCAAAAATCACTTATTGCCCTGAAGAAGAAATATGACGCTTAGGCTGTGAAGATTCAAGAGCTGACAGGTAAACTTTTGCTTATTACATGCTTGCTTCCGATTGCTACTGCCAAATGACTTAGTTGTATTTCTATCCTTAGCTGCTGCTACCCACACCTCCGAGCTAGAGGCCTCCTAGAAGAAGATAGCCGAGCTGGAGAATCATCTCGATGAGAAGAACGCTCAGCTCGGAAATGTTGAGAAGGAGCGCAACCGTCTGGCCACTGTCGAGGCCGAGCTACAAACCAAGACTAAACAAATGACAAGTGACCTCGCTGCTATGAAGGCTGCTCATGCTGCTGATATGCAGAGGCTGGTGGATGCTCGAATTGAGGTGGAAGGCCAACTGATGAAGGAAAAGGATCTATCCATCAAACGCCCTGAGGGCATGGCCGTCCAACACCAGAATGAGCTCCGAGCCACCTCGAACCAGATCGGCTCACGAAGGAAATTTTCCTCCGAACGAAACACTACTTCCAGACGAATGCGGCCCAAAGGAGTACATGAAAGGCCGGGCATAATACCATGAAAGACAGTCCTGTTGGGCTCCAACTCACTCTCACTGATGTCGAGCTTGATCGTTGTATCGCGGTACAAAATGTTGATGGCACTGCCTCCATCAATGAGAGTTCTGGTGAATTTGCATGAATACAAGGGTGTTGCCACAATTGCATCCACTACGAGCGCATAGCTTCCTGGGTTCGGCATTACGCCTGGGTGTTCCTCTTGGCTCCATGTGATAAGACTGTCCAACCAGCTCATGAACTGGGGGACCGCTGGCATGGTGGCATTGACTGCCCGCTCTCGGGCTCTCCGACTGCCCTTGTCGTCTGACTTACTGGTGAAGATCATGTATATTGCGTCTTGGCGCGAGAACTGCTGACCCGCATTCGGTGGTGGTGGACCTGGAGGTGGGGGTGGGGGTGGTGGGAGGTTTCCCGCTCCTCCTTCTGACAGACGCTTTACCCAGATGCATTGCTGAGTGGTGTGGGATGCGGGCTTGCCGACCCCACTGTGCATTTTGCATGGTTGGTTCATCATGTCCTCGAAGGTGTATGGTTCCCGGATCGGGCCCTGTGGTCTTTCTGCAGGGTTTTGCCTCTGACTGCCTCCCGCAACCCCTGGTTCGTCCTGCTGCTGAACTACTGCCACTTGCCTATTGCCATACTGAGCATCCGGCTGCTCATCCTTCCTCTTGTTAAAGCCTGTGTTGTTGTTCAAGTTGGGGGTGTTGTTGTTGTTGTTGAAGTTGTTGTTGCGCTGGATCTCGCGCCTCTCACGCTGATTGGGACCATTTGTCCCTCCTGCCTCTGTCGAGTGATGCTGCTGCTGTCCGGAGGACTGGCCCTGGATGAAGCCGCTGGGACTCAATTGGATCGGGCGCATTACAGCATCAGATGCGGCGAATGAATTGGCTATTCTCATCAGATCGGCCAACCATGTGATCTCCTTGTGCAGGAGCTTGTGCTTTAACAGTGACCCATCCAAGCAGCCGTCAGTGAAGTACTGGATGGATTGGATCTCATGAGCTCCCTCGCAAGTGTTTCTGAGCTTAATCCACTGTTGAAGGTAATCGCGAAGGGGCTCGTCCTTTCCTTGTACACACAACGCGAGGTGTCGTGGAAGACCTGGGCGCTCATACGTGCCAGTGAAGTTGCGAACAAACGCATCATCAAAATCCTTCCAACAATTTATGCTATTGCTGGGAAAACTGTTCAACCAGGACCGAGCTGATCCTTGGAGCATGAGTGGTGCATAGCGAACTGCCACACGCCGACTGCCTCCTGCGATGCCGACTACGGTCATATAATCGACCAGCCAATCCTCTGGCTTGACTGATCCATTGTACTTGGGGGTGTCCCTGGGCAATATGAAGCCTTTGGGGAACTGATCTTGCCGAATGCGTGGCCCGAAACATGCTGGACCCGCTGGTGCATCGTCTTCTGGCTGCTTATCTTGCTGCAGCTGCTCAATACGGTGCCTCGCATCATTGTCCGCGATTTCTCGAGGACCTAGACGCTAACTCATCGCCGGCCGGACTGATGCTGCCGGTTGCTCTTGATGCCTGTTGTTGACTGCTGGCTCATCTTTCCGACTGCCTCCTACAACCCCTCGATTCCTCCGACTGCGGTGCAAACTACCATGCGGCAAAGATGCTTGCCTCTGCTGCCGAGGTGGCGCATTCGGCTGGTTTGCACCCGCAGTTGCCCGAGCTGATTTTCACGCCACTAGCCCTTGCTGCTCGGTGGCCGCCCTTTGTTGCTGGCTTGCTGCTGGTATGAGGTCGCGCATTCGGCGCGTCCTCTCTCGCAACTCTTCCCCATCCAAGTGCTCCATCTCATTGGCGATCTGCTCGACAGTTCTCATGTTCTTCACGGGAGAGCTGTACGCGATCTGTGGAGCGATGACGGTGGATGCTACTGGTTGCTGGGCCTCTTCCAGCTCTCTGCCGACCTCCCGGCCAGCATTACAGAGCTCATCTATCACTTGGGGTTGGATAACCCGGTGTTTGAGGCCATGCGCAGCATTGTACTCCTGAACCATTGCTTCCAGACGACGTTTTTCAACGTCCATCCGATCTAATTGCTCCTTCAGAGCTTGGCGAGCCTTTTCCAGCTCGGCGTGAGCCACGGCTGGATCGGCGTGCAGGTCCACGGGAGTGCGGAGCACATCCGGTGGGTTGCTTGGGCCTGCTGGTGCGGTGGAAGCTTCCCTCGCAACTCGGGTCGTTGAAGTGGAACTGTGGCGACTCGATGCTCCTGCCATCATTACCTCCGCACGGATGTGCGAAGTCATGCTCTCCATTCCCACAGCACTCTCCCCACGTGGAAGTGGATCTGTGAACTCAGAAAACACCCGTACCTCCCTGGGGTAGACCTTTGGGAGAGATGCGAGACGAAGACGCGATGACCGCCGAAAGGAATAATGACACCACGCGGCAGAGGAATTCCCGCCCCAAACCGCGAGGCGTTGTCGATGACGCAGTCCCACGCTCTGCTCCTGAGAACTAGGTCAGACGCGAAACGCACGCGCGATGCAGATGATGGTCCCGTCCGAATCATAACTCCAGTCGACGCCTCGGCCTGCCCAACGGTGGGCGCCAGCTGTCGTTGTTTGGTTACGGCAGATGCCATGGGGATGGCTAAAGAGCGGGACAAACCGAGGTTAGAGTCGATGGTGTCGGAATTGAGAGTGGGCACAAACACAGTGAGACACCGCGATGTATCCAGGTTCGGGGCTCTCCGTAGAGATAACACCACTAGTCCTGCCGAGCTGACTATAAGCAATAACTTTGGCTACAATGAATGCTCCTTGAGTTCTATGAGAGGAAGGAGAAGAGGGCTCTAAGAACAACTCCCTCCTTGCTCTCTCTCTGGTGGATGAAGTGCAATAAGTGTTCGTCGTCCCTCACGCAGGAGGGGTACCCGAGGCTCTTATAGGCCGAGCCCGGGGTACAAAGGTAAATGTACAATGGGGAGGGCCCAACCGTCATCCTTAGACTAGCTGGGACCCTCAAGACGTGAGCTCTCCGGATGACCCGGAGAAGACTTGCGGCTCTCCATGCCGCTAGTTTGTAGGTCCTGCATTGTGAATAGTGGAGCTCGGAGCTCATTCCTGTCGGCATGTTCGCGTGATTGGCGCTGGAGGAGACAGCACGCCTCTGACAGCCCGGATCTCCTGGGATTACGCATTGATGAGCTTGTACCAGCTGTTCGACCTGGGATTCAGCTTGGATGTTGCCTTTTCCTCTTCGTCCGAATGAACCTAGGTGAGGCCGATTGCACTCTCTTGGGGAAATCGGTCTCCGACCTAATCAGTTCGGCCCACTGCTTGCTTGGTCTTGATTAGATCGGCCTTGATCAGATAGGCGACCATCAGGTCGGTGATCCTACCCGGGGGGCAATGTGGTCTTGCTTGGTCTTGATTAGACCGGCCTTGATGAAATGTTTCTCCTGGGTGACCCTACCCGGGGGTCATTCCCACGAAAGTTGCACCCTTCTCTATTTTTATTTATTTTTCTTTCTTTTCATTTTACTTTTAAATTTTTGTTGCCACATTGGCTTTTTTTTATTATCTCTCATTTGTCCTCCTTGGGATCTTTTACTTGTCCTCTTTTGGGATCTTTTATTTGTGTCCTCTTTGGGATCTTTTCCTTACTTTAAGTGCAACACTCTATATTTTACAAGTATATATAAAATCACACACTTTACAAGAATTACTCTTCATAAAGAAAACTGAAAACTATCATGATGTATGCAAATGTTTGCCTCTGCCAGTGTAGCACGATATGCAATGATACTAGCGCGTCATGTAGCAATTATAAGGGCAAGGCCCAACTAGCAAGCAGCTCTACGATCAAGCAAAAGCATGTATGACAATGAAAGATCAAGTCAGGAGAAGATGGATGTTCCATGGCAATGTATCTCGGAAAGGCTATGGAAATGCCTTGTAGGTAGGTGATACGCGAGAGATGATAACGGCTCCTCGCCCTTCGTTGGTTACCACAAGTGGAAGGTGAGATGCAACGTAGTGGCAAGTTTCCCTTAGTAAAGATACCAAGGTTGGGATCGACCAGTAGGACTCCAAGGTCGACCAGTAGGTGGTAAAGTGAACAACGGCGTCGTTCACAACCTCAGGGTTGCTTACTTTACCTGGACCTGCACACAAATACAAATAACTTTGCTCCCAGCGAAGTTCAGAGAGGTTGTCAATCTCTCCGGTCTTGTTGTTTACAAAGGATCATATACAAGAGATAATAGTAGTGATAATTGCAACTAGAAAGTAAAATCAAGAAGTAAATTGAGGGTGTAAACAGTGGTGGAAATATGGACCTGGGTCCCATGATGTTCACTAGTGATGTCTCTCTCCCAAAAGATGATAAAACTGCTATGCGAGGTAAACAAATCACAACCGAGCAATTGACAGGATTACGGGCGCAAACCAATGCTAACTATGCTACAAAGAAAGGAAGAGGCTCAAAAGCATGGGCGGTACGCCAAAATAAGTAGACCGAAATCCATCTGCATCTACTACTAATCATCCACCTTGAGATATCTATCTAGAACATCTCGCTGGTATTAAGTTGCGAGCCCCACTCAAAGTGTAAACCCAAAGCAACAGACAACTGCATTAAAAGAACTTTGCGTAAAGTAAACAATCCTTGCAACCGCGGTTACAAGCACCGTTGTTTTCCCCCTTGTGGCAACATCACTTCCCCTAGACTCATGTTTATGTCACTCAAGCTAGTCATCAGGGGGCATGAACCCACAATCAAGCATAAGGCTCCATCTTGGAGTCACTACCTACTACTTGGCCAAAGCAATAAACAACAACGAAGAACATGCAAGAATTACTCAAGAACAAAAATATAAAAGAGGAGAACCAAATATATTGCTCAATCACAATCTGAACATAGTCTCATAATCCATCAGATCCCAGCAAACTCAGCATAGCAACATGAGAAAGAATTATATATGTGCCTTGATCATGTAGGGTAGCTCACAAGGTCTCATCCATGAAGAACAAAGAGGGGAGGATAACATCACATAGCTAGGGGGTCGGGGCGAAGAAAATATATAGGCAAAGGGGGTAGCCAGGGGGTCCACCAGGGGTCAAGGCGGCCCCTTGGCGCGGCCCCACCCTAGGGCCCGCCGGGAGGGCGCCTGAGGCCCTGGTGGGTCCCCTCCGGCCCCCCTTTGGGACTTTGGAAGCTTCCGAAGCGCTAATTTTTTATTGGATTTTTCCGAAAATTTTTGAGCATTTTTAATACGGGGGAAACCTGAAATAAAAAGGACAGCAGAAAACAGGAACTGGCACTGGTGCACTGAGTTAATAGGTTAGTCCAAATATGATCAAAAGTGTATGAAAGTGTAGCAAAAGCATATCAATATCACACAAAACATGCATGGAGCAAGCAGAAATTATAGATACGTTTGGGACGTATCAGTAGGTATGGTTGTTGTTTTGAGGAAGGATATAACAAGGATTATGTTGACAGAGCGTATCAAATGCCAAGGGTTTGGATGCACCGGCAAAGTTTGCACGAACTCTCAAGATGAGAAAGGGTAATGCAAGGTACCGAAGAGGCTAGCAAAATATGGATGGTGGAAGTGCCAACAATCGAATACTCACATTAGTCAAAGGTACTCGTCCACTTATTATCGGTAACTCTCTATCTAATCAGGAGATTCACAAAGAGACAAGTACCCCGAGGAGGAGTGTATGAGGGTTTGGTTATCCTTGCGCATCCTCCAAAGGTTAGCGATCCATCTAGTAGCTAGAGTTCTCAACTATATTTTTTGTAGTTTTCGAAAATAAGCACGGATTTCCCAAAATACGACACATATCACTAATAGGCTTGAGCTCTTGACACACAGAAGTACAAACATTACTTAAATCAATACCTGAAAACTATTGCAAGTTACTACTATACTTAAATAGCAACCTCAATTACCTACTCAACTCAAGACACAAACTCAGTGCAACAGACCAACTCTCTAGACAAGATAAGCATGAAAACACAAGAGAGTTCTAGAAGCAACAACCTAAATAAAATCTCTTAAAAAGATAATCATGAAAAACAAGAGCTAAACATGATAGCAGCTAGAAAAATGTAAAGAACACTCAACAAAGGTAAGCATGAAAACTATGGTGTGTTCTAGGGTGAAGTGTAGTGTGTTACTCTCCCAAACAATGTAGGCTAGGGTCCATCTTGTTATGAACAGAAAGCAAAAGTAACCAAACTAAAAAGTGAATGCAAGACACTCCAAGCATAGCACATAACATATGAATTGATAAAAATATAGCGTGGAGAAGGACGAACTGATGATTGTTGATGGAGAAGGGGATGCATGGGGGAATCCCCAAGCTTAGACGCTTGAGTCTCCTTGGGATATTTCTTGGTGGTTCATGGGGGCATCCCCAAGCTTGAGCTTTAGATACTCCCGGATCTTCTTTCATCATCTTCCTTCGCACACTTGAAAACTCCCTTCATACGAAACTCATCATAAGCTGATTAGAGGGGTTAGTGCCCAAAATAAAATAATTTGCCTCCACTTGAAATAAAGATTTTCAGGAAGAGCTACTGTTTCTCAAGATTGCCAAAAAGTTTTTGCAAAGAAAAAGTAAGCTTAACATTTGAAAAACGGTGAAAATGCAAAACAGGGCAGAATCTGGGAAAAACAGACCAGCGGGTAGTAAATAATTTTTTACGGGCACTTTTGGAACTCAGATAAAAAAACTTAGAACAAACCACAGTAAGTTAATTTCATAGAGCATAGTGTCAAAAAAAATCAGATAGAAAAGATGATCTAGTGATACTTAAGAATTTTTGCAATGGAGCAAACAGATTCGGTTTTCTGGAAAACATGTCACAACTTTTGTTTTTTCTTGAAATCAAAGGCTAAACTTGGCACAAAGCTTGAAAATAAAGATACAATGATGTTGCTACAGTAGTAACAAACATCAAGATCACTAAAACTGAAAGTAAAAACATTTTGGGTTGCCTCCCAATAAGCGCTTTCTTTTATGCCTTTGAGCTAGGCATGATGCAAAAACGATCAAGTTTTATCAATAGAACCATCATCAAGATCATCAAAAATCTATTCAATAGTACAACTAGTCTTAAGAGGACTTTCAAATAAAGGCTTAGTGATAACACTTCTAGGAACATAAGCAAAGGTAGTAAGACCAATTGGAGTTTCATTTTTAATTCTATTCGAGAGGGGTATTTCCTCCAAGGTCTTCACAGTTTCAATACCCTTGGAAATAGGTGGGTTAATTTTGGGTCGAGGAACCCTGGGTACGTAAACGAACTTAGGTTCCTTCTTTGACGGGGTCTCTACCTTATTAGTTTTGATTGAGGATAAAGTAGTTCCTAAAGCATCAATGATTTCCTTAATCTAATCAATCCTAGAAGGGTCCACATCATGGGATTTAAGGGTCTCCAATGTTTTGTTAAAAAATTTATGAAGCTATCAAGTTTATTCAAATTCTCTTGAATTATACGATCTACTTCATTTATATTACCCATGCTTGGCCTATGTAGCTCTATCTTCTCAAGTTTACTCATAACTTGAAATAAAGTGATCTCATCTTTTGTGTCAACAATAGGTGGGATCCCCACAAGATTTTCCATAACATTAAGGGCCTCCCAAATGGGGCCTTCCAAGAAATTCCCACTAATTGTTGTGTCTAAAACAAACCTATTCCAAGAAGTAATCCCAACATAATTTTTTAAAGTAAGATAGTGGTGGATTGCTTCTTGGTGGCTCTATTTTGAGAATCATTAATCCTATACCAAGCATCTTTCAAACTTTCTCCACCCCTTTGTTTGAAGGTGAGAATCTCTCCTTCGGCGCAACACGAAAGGAAAAGGACTTAGACATACGACTAAACAGAAAAAGCAAAAGTCAAGATAACTATTTTTGTTGTGGTTTTTGATATAACAAACAAAAGCAAAAACTAGAAAATAAACTAACAAGACTAAAAACCAAAGGTAGAAGATAGTGTGCAACTCCCCTATCTTGTAGACTGGAGTCCCCGACAACGACGCTAGAAATTTGCTTGATGGTGTCTTGCTGACACTACCCGTTGGTTACCCCAAGTGGAAGGTTGAGATGTAGACAGTGGGAAATTTACCTCAGTAAAGATACCAAGGTTTATGTCTCCAGTAGGACTCCAATAAATACAAGTAGGTGTCAAAGGCGCCAGAAGTTTGCCAAAGCATTCGAGGTTGACGTGGACCGGCACACATCAACAAATAACTTTGCTCCCAACGAGTCAGAGAGGTTGTCAATCTCTCCGGTCTTGTTGTTTACAAAGGATCAAAAGACAAGTAGAAATAGAAGTGGTGATTGCAAGGAAAGTAAACCATAGCAATAAAGATTAACAGTGTAAACTATGGTCGAAATATGGACCGGGTCCCATGACTTTCACTACTGATGTCTCTCTCCCAAAAAACGATAAACAACTATGCCAGGTGAACAAATTACAGCTGGGCAATTGACAGAATCATAAACGCACCGCAATGCTAATTATGCTACAAGAAAGGTAGAGGCTCAATCGTATGGGCAGTACGCCGAGACGAGAAAACCATTTATTCATCAGCAGCTACTCACTAATCATCCACCTTGAGATATCTATCCAGAACATCTCGCTGCTATTAAGTTGCGAACCTCAAGCAAACTGTAGGATCAAAGCAACAGACAACTGCATTAACATAATGTGTGTAAGGTAAACTATCTTTGCAACCGTTGTTACAAGCGCGGTTGTTTTCTCCCCGGTGGAAACAACACATCCCTAGTCTCATGTTTTTGTCATTGAAGCTAGACATCGGGGGTCATGAACCCAAGATCATGTATAACGCTCCCTCTTGGAGTCACGATCTACTACTTGGCCAAAGCAATAAAAAACAATGGAGAACATGCAAGAATACTCAAGAACTAAAACATAAAAGGTAAACCAAATATATTACTCATCATAATCTTAACATAATCTCATAATCCATTAGATCCCAAAAAAATCACCATATCAACACAAAAACTAATACATGGTCCAAGGGCGACTACTCACGGCACATCTGGGAGGCTCTCATGGTGGTGGAGAAGCTCCCAGAGATCAATCCTCCCTCCGACAGGGTGCCGGGACAGGGTCTTCCGGTGATCCCGATCTCGGGATCGCGGTGGCGGTGGAACAGTGGTGAAAATCGCGTAACGGAGGGCCTCTCGAGGGTTTTCGGAGCAAGAGGGAAATATAGGCGGAAGGGGGGCACCAGGGGGGCTCCACCTGACCAGGCGGACAGTTGGCGTGGCCCCACCCAGGGCCGCGCCAGGAGCCCGCCTGGTGACGGGGGCACCCCTCCGGCTCCCCTTCGGGCTTCTGGAGTCTTCGTGACTGCTGATTTTTTATATGTTTTTTCCCGATTTTTCTGAGCACTTTAATAATTGGTATTTTCCTGCAATGCACGGACAACAGTAGACAGAAATGGGCACTGGGGCACTGAGTTAGTAGGTTAGTCCAAATATGTTGAAAAAGGTATGAAAGTGTAGCAAAACATATAGCAAAGTCACCAATATCAGCTTGGAACAAGCAGAAATTATAGATACTTTTGGGACGTATCACCCGGCGCCCTACTGGAGGGAGGATTCGCCTCCGAAGACTTCTCCACCACCATGCTCGCCGCCCGGATGTGCCGTGAGTAGTCCACCTTGGACCATGGGTCCATGATCAATAGGTAAATGATGTTTTCACTCCAATCTAGTGCCTCAGTTCTTAGCCCTTGTGAGCGGCCCTACATGATCAAGACACTTATGTATTAGTATATGTGTTGCTATGCTGTGTTTGCTGGGATCCGATGGATTATAATATTATGTTCAAATTGTGATGAGTAATATATTTGTTTTACTTCTTATGTTTTAGATCTTGAGTATTTTTGCATGTTCTCCGTTGCTTTATATTGCTTTGGCCAAGTAGTAGATAGTAACTCCAAGAGGGAGCGTTGTGCGTGATTGTGGGTTCATGCCCCCGATGTCTAGCTTGAGTGACAAAAACATGAGACTAACTAGGGGATGTGATGTTGCCACCAGGTAGGAAACAACGGTGCTTGTAAGCGCGGTTGCAAGGATTGCTTACTTTACACATAGTGTGTTAATGCAGTTGTCAGTTGCTTTGATCCTACAGTTTGGCTGGGTTTGCAAATTAATACCAGCGATATGTTCTGGATAGATATCTCAAGGTGGATGTTTAGTGTAACAGCCCAGTTTTTGCAAAAATTAAAAAAATTGTTTTCGATGTGAATTGTTTGATTGTCTGATTTGTTTGCGGTGTTTGCATCCCCGATTTATCGATCGGCGATTATTTTTCCCTCTCTTATCTCGTATCGGACGGATACCGACCCTTGCCACTCTGACACTCGACCTTTGTGACACCGGGTTTCAGCCGATCACCGTCGCGAGACCGCACGAGACCAGCCGCAGCCAACGGAACGAAAAACCCCGTTTAATAATTAAACGGGATATTTTTATAGCGCGCCGGAAAGTGTTTTCGGAACGGTTCCAGCGCGAGGTGAACGCCTCCGGCTCGACGCGCAGTTCGAAGTTTTACCCGAATCGGAGGTACTGCGGACCCCCGGCGGTCAGAAACGTGAGCATCGTGCGCGCGAGAGAAAAACCGGAGATGTTTTTGCAAACTGCCAGCCACCGGGGCTATATAAATACCACCACACTCCCACCCCATTTCTAGGGTTTCCCTAGCCACAAATTGCAGCCAACCCCCTCTCAGATCCAGACCGTGGATCTGATCCGTCGGATCCAGGTCAGACGCTCCAGATCGCGCCACGTCAGCGCCTGGATCCTCTCTCTCTCTCTCCTCCAGCCCGAGCTCCCTCCTCCCCTTCCCATGGAAGCGCAGCACCCCGCCGTCGCTCCCGCCGGCTACCTAAGCTCGTCGTCGCGCCGTGTTGGACCTCGCCGTGAATGCCCTTGCGCCTCGTAGCTCGTCGGATCCGCCGACCCAGCCGTCCCCGCGCCCTTCCTTCAACCTCGCCCGCGCCGCCCGAGCACAGCCGTCGCGCGCCATGGCCACAGGCACTCCGAGCTCCGCCGCCGAACGCCTCCGCCCTTCCCCTTCACCAGGTCCGGTCACCGCCCCTCGCCACGCCTCCCCGTCATTGCTCGCCGGCGGGAACCGCCAGGTCCGGTGCCGCGGCGTTCCGAGGTCGGGAACGGGAGGCCTCCCGATCCAGTCGCCCGCTCGCTCGCCCGTGCGTGGACCGGCCAAGTGGGTCGGCCTGCCAGGCGGCCCAGGCCTCTCCAAGCCAGCCCAGGCCGGCCTCCAGGCCAGATGGGCCACGGCCCAAGGTAAGGCGCCCCCTTTTATTTATTTATTTTCTTTTGTTTTTTTTTCTTTTCTGTTGGGCCCAATAGCACTAGTTTCGGCCCATTTAGTTTTTTTTGCTGCTAGTTTTTATTATTATTTAGGCAGATTCTATTGTTAATTTGCGATGCTTATATCTTTTCACCGGTAGCTCCGATGGAGACGCTTTCTACATGAAAGTTGCTCTGTTTTGCGCGTAGATTATTAAAATGTTGCTTGTTGCCATGTTTGAATTTGTTTACATGCTGTTTACCTGCTAATTACAACTGCTTGCCACTGTAAACTGTAATTGCAATAACTTTTTATCCGTTGCTCGGATTTAAATGTTCCTTATATGTAACTTGACTAGAATTGCATGTAGATTGTGTTTATGTTGTTCTTGCTTGCTAAATAAAATAATAAAATATTGTTTAGGGGCAGAACAGTACCAAATGCAATAAATATCGTGGGGTCCGCAATAGTTTGCCATGTCTAGAATTTCACCCCACTTAAATTGACTAGCTTAGGTAGTTTATTTATGCTTCACCTCTTGCCATGCTTGCTTGAGTGGCCATGCTAACAACCTTTGTTGATCACCTGTAGCTAAACAACTTGAAACATTTTAAACGTGCGGTATCGTCGTGTGTGACGAGTACCCCACTTAACCTGTTAGTAACCGCTCTCGACGGTAGGTGCGATGTCTCGTGTTGCCTTCTTGTTGGTGCTTGCTCGTGTTTGCTCCGTAGTAATAGATGCTTGCTCGTTGATTGCTTTCCAGTGTTCACCTCTTGTGTGCTTCCGCGGGTACCTCTCGGAGACGATGCGAGCTTGTGATCAACTACACCTTCGGAACCCGACTTCTCAACAGGCAAGGACTATACATTACTTATGATCCATTCTATTTCAACCAGCGGTTTGCATGCTAGTCTAGGATAGGTTCGATGTTTGATCCTACCACATGTTTACAGCCTCTTTCAAACCGATACAGCCATGTCCCTTCCCAGCAAACCTTGTACTGCTATGTTACTATTGCTCGTTGCTCAGCCCCTGCTTAGTATGCATGCTTAGGATGCTACGATGTTACCCTGTTACTCTTTGGGTTGGGATATCACGTTATTATATTGTTGTTGATGATATGATTATTATAATGTTGACTATATTCGACGAAGGATGGAAGGTCTAGGCTATCCCGCCTCGACGCTTTGTTCCATTCGAGTCACCTAGGACCCGAGTTCCGGGTATTGGTTTTAAGACTGAGCGTGCCTAACCGCGTGTGGGATTTTATGGGGTCCTCTTTTCTTACCTACCTAGCTTCAAACATTTCTAGTGGTGGCCCAAGCTGATTTACCATTTGAAACCGTGTGTGTGCTGGTCGGCCGCCAGTTGTTTACAAACCAACCTGGACCAGTGAGGACATAGTTCCCTTGCTGGCCCACCTTGTCCGACTGAGGACCCGGTTTCCCATGTGTGATTAACCGGCTATCCAAACCTGCGACAGGCGGTTGAGACCAGATTGAGAGCGCGGCCGGCTCCTGAGATGGATGTCGACCCATCGGGGGCCACCCGGATTTGATCGTTGTTAGTTAGAGGGACCTGTCGTTTCGGACCTCTTGGAACTAAATCATAAAATGGTTGCCTGTGATGGGTAGCAACTGAGAGAGATAAACGTGCGCGCGGAGCCTCGTAATGGGCAATTGGTACACCCCTGCAGGGTTAAATCTTTTCGAGAAGCCGTGTCCACGGTTATGGATGACTTGAGACCTACTCCTTGTTCATAGACAACAACAACTGAGATAATCTTAATATAACTTGATCAACGTGTGTGTGTGCCTTGACTGCTTCTTCTTCGTCGGGATGCGAAGAGGAGGACAATGATAGGATAGGTGTTATGTTTGCGTAAGTAGTTGATAGCAAGACTTGTTGGAGGCGATTCCTCATCGAATGCTTGGCTTCTTATCTTACTCTCTAGATCGTTAGCCACTTCATAAATGCTAGTGCGGCAGCAACCTCACCACTTACCCCTTCCTTACCGTAAACTACTAGTTGTCCTAGAATGACGAGTGATGAAGTCCTTGCTGGGTCAGTTGACCACTACAGTTGGATGCTGAGTACCTCTGTACTCATGATACTACCCCCAAACTCTTTTCAGGGTTCTTGATCGACAACAGGTATGGTGATCGATGTTTCACGTGGAGACTCGACGACGAATAGTTAGGCGGATCCCGGCGGAGGGCCTGGACCCGTGTGGTTATGGGGATTGATGTTTTCTCTTTGCCACTAGGCATTTGCTTGTAGTCTGTACTCAGACAGGTATCTTCCGCTGTTGTATTGTATTTGAGGCAGTTGTATGCCGATTGTATGAGATGTTGTATCCTTGTATCTGTAATGTTGTGATATCATGTTGGAAATCCGGGGCATATGGCATTGTCATATGTCGCGGTGGGACCGATATGTGCTTGGATGGAAACATCTAGATCTAGAACAGTACCGCATATCGGGCCTTACAACTTGGTATCAGAGCCTTACCGACCGTAGGATCCCTTCTCTGGCCGAAGTCGAGTCTAGACAAAACTATTTTGTAGTTACTAAGTTAGTTATCGGAGAGTACGAATCTTTTTACTCCTTACCTTTGCTCTGGTCAGGACAAGTGTCGTAAGTGTTTTAATTCTTGCCTTATCCCCTTCAAAACTCTAGGATCTCGAGTGTGTGGAGTATCGAAATAGTTACAATGCCTTGCTTGCAGCGTATTGTCTCGATTCCGATCTCAGGTGGGGAAATCCTGTACTGCCTTTAGACTTCCAACTCTGGTGTACATATGGGTCGTCCTTTGCCCTCCCTCCTTTCGCCCGGTGTTTTTACGACTTGCGTCGAAAATCACTATCCCTTGATCTGGTTTTCGCGATCGTTCTTCCTCTTGTCACTGACGGGTTCGTTTTTTCGACGATGTCGTCTCTCTGCGGAAATTTATCTCGACAGAAGTTCGACGTCGACATGGAGCAGAGTTCCTTGTTGGTGGTGTTGAATATCGTCGACTCCTTTCTCTCCCCCATCCCCTCTCCCCCGGATCGTCCTGGATCTCGGGACGAGATCCCTTGTTGGTGGTGTTGTATTGTAACAGCCCAGTTTTTGCAAAAATTAAAAAAATTGTTTTCGGTGTGAATTGTTTGATTGTCTGATTTGTTTGCGGTGTTTGCATCCCCGATTTATCGATCGGCGATTATTTTTCCCCCTCTTATCTCGTATCGGACGGATACCGACCCTTGCCACTCTGACACTCGACCTTTGCGACACCGGGTTTCACCCGATCACCACCGCGAGACCGTACGAGACCAGCCGCAGCCAACGGAACGAAAAACCCCGTTTAATAATTAAACGGGATATTTTTATAGCGCGCCGGAAAGTGTTTTCGGAACGGTTCCAGCGCGAGGTGAACGCCTCCGGCACGACGCGTTGATCGCGCAGTTCGAAGTTTTACCCGAATCGGAGGTACTGTGGACCCCCGGCGGTCAGAAACGTGAGCATCGTGCGCGCGAGAGAAAAACCGGAGATGTTTTTGCAAACTGCCAGCCACCGGGGCTATATAAAGACCACCACACTCCCACCCCATTTCTAAGGTTTCCCTAGCCACAAATTGCAGCCAACCCCCTCTCAGATCCAGACCGCGGATCTGATCCGTCGGATCCAGGTTAGACGCTCCAGATCACGCCACGTCAGCGCCTGGCTCCTCTCTCTCTCCTCCAGCCCGAGCTCCCTCCTCCCCTGCCCGTGGAAGCGCAGCACCCCGCCGTCGCTCCCGCCGGCGTCCAGCAGCCGCCGCCGCTGGCTAGCCGGAGCCGCGCCCCCGCAGGTCGCCTCCCTTCTCCCCCCCCCCCCCCCGTTCTCCTTCTCCTTCCTCCTTCCCCTGGTCTCTAACTCTCTCTCCCTCTCGTATGCTTGCGCCATGGACGCCTCAAGATGAGGCTCGTCGTCGCGCCGTGTTGGACCTCGCCGTGAATGCCCTTGCGCCTCGTAGCTCGTCGGATCCGCCGACCCAGCCGTCCCCGCGCCCTTCCTTCAACCTCGCCCGCGCCGCCCGAGCACAGCCGTCGCGCGCCATGGCCACAGGCACTCCGAGCTCCGCCGCCGAACGCCTCCGCCCTTCCCCGTCACCAGGTCCGGCCACCGCCCCTAGCACGCCTCTCCTGCGGCCCTCCTCCAGCCGCCGGACCCCACTCGCCGCGCCTCCCCGTCATTGCTCGCCGGCGGGAACCGCCAGGTCCGGCGCCGCGGCGTTCCGAGGTCGGGAACGGGAGGCCTCCCGATCCAGTCGCCCGCTCGCTCGCCCGTGCGTGGACCGGCCAAGTGGGCCGGCCTGCCAGGCGGCCCAGGCCTCTCCAAGCCAGCCCAGGCCGGCCTCCAGGCCAGATGGGCCACGGCCCAAGGTGAGGCGCACCCTTTTATTTTTTTTCTTTCTTTTGTTTTTTTTCTTTTCTCTTGGGCCCAATAGCACTAGTTTCGGCCCATTTAGTTTTTTTTTCTGCTAGTTTTTTATTATTATTTAGGCAGATTGTATTGTTAATTTGCGATGCTTATATCTTTTCACCGGTAGCTCCGATGGAGACGCTTTCTACATGAAAGTTGCTCCGTTTTGCGCGTAGATTATTAAAATGTTGCTTGTTGCCATGTTTAAACTTATTTACATGTTGTTTACCTGCTAATAACAACTGCTTGCCACTGTAAACTGTAATTGCAATAACTTTTTATCCGTTGCTCGGATTTAAATGTTTCTTATATGTAACTTGAATAGAATTGCATGTAGATTGTGTTTATGTTGTTCTTTCTTGCTAAATAAAATAATAAAATATTGTTTAGGGGAAGAACAGTACCAAATGCAATAAATATCGTGGGGTCCGCAATAGTTTTCCATGTCTAGGATTTCACTCCACTTAAATTGACTAGCTTAGGTAGTTTATTTATGCTTCACCTATTGCCATGCTTGCTTGAGTTGTCATGCTAACAACCTTTGTTGATCACCTGTAGCTAAACAACTTGAAACATTTTAAACGTGCGGTATCGTCGTGTGTGACGAGTACCCCACTTAACCTGTTAGTAACCGCTCTCGACGGTAGGTGCGATGTCTCGTGTTGCCTTCTTGTTGGTGCTTGCTCGTGTTTGATCCGTAGTAATAGATGCTTGCTCGTTGATTGCTTTCCAGTGTTTACCTCTTGTGTGCTTCCGCGGGTACCTCTTGGAGACGATGCCAGCTTGCGATCAACTACACCTTCGGAACCCGACTTCTCAACAGGCAAGGACTATACATTACTTATGATCCATTCTATTTCCACCAGCGGTTTGCATGCTAGTCTAGGATAGGTTCGATGTTTGATCCTACCACATGTTTACAGCCTCTTTCAAACCGATACAGCCATGTCCCTTCCCAGCAAACCTTGTACTGCTATGTTACTATTGCTCGTTGCTCAGCCCCTGCTTAGTATGCATGCTTAGGATGCTACAATGTTACCCTGTTACTCTTTGGGTTGGGATATCACGTTATTATATTGTTGTTGATGATATGATTATTATAATGTTGACTATATTCGACGAAGGATGGAAGGTCTAGGCTATCCCGCCCCGACGCTTTGTTCCATTCGAGTCACCTAGGACCCGAGTTCCGGGTATTGGTTTTAAGACTGAGCGTGCCTAACCGCGTGTGGGATTTTATGGGGTCCCCTTTTCTTACCTACCTAGCTTCAAACATTTCTAGTGGTGGCCCAAGCTGATTTACCATTTGAAACCGTGTGTGTGCTGGTCGGCCGCCAGTTGCTTACAAACCAACCTGGACCAGTGAGGACATAGTTCCCTTGCTGGCCCACCTTGTCCGGCTGAGGACCCGGTTTCCCATGTGTGATTAACCGGCTATCCAAACCTGCGACAGACGGTTGAGACCAGATCGAGAGCGCGACCGGCTCCTGAGATGGATGTCGACTCACCGGGGGCCACCCGGATTTGTTCGTTGTTAGTTAGAGGGACCTGTCGTTTCGGACCTCTTGGAACTAAATCATAAAATGGTTGCCTGTGATGGGTAGCAACTGAGAGAGATAAACGTGCGCGCGGAGCCTCGTAATGGGCAATTGGTACACCCCTGCAGGGTTAAATCTTTTCGAGAAGCCGTGTCCACGGTTATGGATGACTTGAGACCTACTCCTTGTTCATAGACAACAACAACTGAGATAATATTAATATAACTTGATCAACGTCTGTGTGTGGCTTGACTGCTTCTTCTTCGTCGGGATGCGAAGAGGAGGACAATGATAGGATAGGTGTTATGTTTGCGTAAGTAGTTGATAGCAAGACTTGTTGGAGGCGATTCCTCATCGAATGCTTGGCTTCTTATCTTACTCTCTAGATCGTTAGCCACTTCATAAATGCTAGTGCGGCAGCAACCTCACCACTTACCCCTTCCTTACCGTAAACTACTAGTTGTCCTAGAATGACGAGTGATGAAGTCCTTGCTGGGTCAGTTGACCACTGCAGTTGGATGTTGAGTACCTCTGTACTCATGATACTACCCCCAAACTCTTTTCAGGGTTCTTGATCGACAACAGGTATGGTGATCGACGTTTCACGTGGAGACTCGACGAAGACTAGTTAGGCGGATCCCGGCGGAGGGCCTGGACCCGTGTGGTATTGGGGATCGATGTTTTCTCTTTGCCACTAGGCATTTGCTTGTAGTCTGTACTCAGACAGGTATCTTCCGCTGTTGTATTGTATTTGAGGCAGTTGTATGCCGATTGTATGAGATGTTGTATCCTTGTATCTGTAATGTTGTGATATCATGTTGGAAATCCGAGGCATATGGCATTGTCATATGTCGCGGTGGGACCGATATGTGCTTCGTCCTTGGATCTGGATGGAAACATCTAGATCTGGAACAGTACCGCATATCGGGCCTTGCATTTAGTGAGTAGATGCTGATGGATAAACGGTCTACTCGTCTAAGCGTAATGCACATACGATCGAGCCTCTAGCTTTCTTGTAGCATAATTAGCATTGCGGTGCGTTTATAATTCTGTCAATTGCCTAGCTGTAATTTGTTCACCCAACATAGTTGTTTATCGTCTTTTGGGAGAGAAACATCACTAGTGAAAGTCATGGGACCCCGGTCCATATTTCCATCATAGTTTACACCGTTCACCTTTACTGCTTTTATTTCCTTTCTGTTGCAATCACCACCACTATTTCCACCCTTGCGTTTGATCCTTTGTAAACAACAAGACCAGAGAGATTGACAACCTCTCTGACTCATAGGGAACAAAGTTTTTTCTTTTGTGTGCAGGTCCAGGTCAAGTGAGTAATTTCTATTCAAACGGCGCGTTGCTCGTTTGACCACCTTCTTTTTTATCCTTGGAGTGCTCCTGGATTCGATAAACCTTACAGTCCTCATGTAAGGGAAATTCACCTTTGTCTACATCTCAACCTTCCACTTGGGGTAATCAACGAGGAGCACTAATCGGTGCCATCAGACACGCATGGGCCAGCCGAAGAGAGGCCGACTGTAACACCCTCAGATGCCTGTAACAGTAATCATCATCACTGTTGACTATCACTGTTTGTTAATCCCTGTTATTCCCTGACCTTAAACAAACTTTGCTTCTGCTCCATCCAAACCATGCTGGTTGGTAATCAAAACACAAAGCCCAATGCATTTTGCTCATCATGAAACCAAACCCTAGTTGAAACTACCTCAAATGGAAATTTAAAACAAAAGTGCTCAAATAAAGTTGTTCCAAAAATCGTGGAACTATTTTTGTAAATTGCCTAAAATCATTACAATCATGGAAATATTTAAATTAAATATCAAATGATTTTATTTTGCTGCAAAACTTTTTGTGGCACCTCAGTAGTATATAAACCTAATTTACAAACACCAATAATATTTTTCAAAAATGCTAGGGTTAACAAATCAATTACAGAAAGGAATTTGAATTAGCAGAAAACCAGAAAATGGAAAAACACAATAACTCGCCTGGGGCGAGGCCCACCTCAGCCCAGCCCGCTTCCCTTGTCTTCTTACTCCCTCACCTGCCCCAACTGCTCCCGTACGGCCGGCCGTCGTGGACGCGCCGCTGCCAGCCCGGCCCCGCCCTCCAACTGCTCCCAGCCGCCGCTGTCGCGATAAGGATGAAGCCCTCGACCTCCTGGACACGCTCACCCTCTCCTTCCCTTCCTCCTCCTCTCGCCATCGCTAGGGAAAGGTCCGCCCGAGCTCGCCGTCGCCATGACCGCGCCCACTCGCAGCCGGCAAGCTCCCTAGCCCTCGAAGACGTGTCCACCGGGTGCGCCGTAGTCGACTACGTCGACTACTGCGACGAATTCAAGCCGGGAGCCTCCACCCCGAGCACACGGTCACCTTCCCCAACTCCGGCCGCCGCGACATCGCCGAGGGAATCCGGCGCCACCACGACGTCCCCGAGCCCGCTGCCAACCCCGACGCGTTCGTGGTGAGCACCCTCACCACCCCCAACCGCCCGATCAGTCCCGATAACGCCGTAGCCTTCTCTCCTAACTCGCTCGCTCCGGCCGCCGTGGCACGTCGTCGGAGTCGCCGTTTTGGTTCGTCCCAGTCCACGCCAAGTGCACCAGTAGGTTCCCCGTGTTGCGTGTGCTCGATTTGGACCAGTAGCTAGCTCGAGTTCGACCCGTATATGCATTCGCCATTGGAGCCCGACGACCTTCGCCGCCATTGATGGAGATGCGCTCACCCCCGTGCGTCCCAGCTCGCGAGACCACTCCAGATCGACGCGGATTCGAGCTCTCCGTCGACTGCCACCAGCGGCGCCTCAAACGGCGCTCGGAATCGTGGGCTAGCTCGACCTCGCCGCCGGCGAGCCTCCGGTGAGGTTCCGGTGAGGCTGCCAGGTGGGACCCCGGTGTCAGCCAGTTGATTAGGGGTTAATCTCACCCCTAATAGCCACTGACATGTGGGTCTCATCCCACTTAAGCACCGGTTAGAAATATCAAAACTATTAGTAAGAGTTTAGGTCACTGACAGGTGGGTCCCCTCTAATTAATTTACTTAATGTGTTAGGTTAATCCAATTAATAAAAATTTAGCCACTGACATGTGGGTCCAGAGGCAATTTCTGAATTTTATAAAATGTTTTATAAATAACAGAGGCTGACATGTGGGTCCCACATGTCAGCACTGTTCTGGATAAGGTTGTGGATAATGTTTTGGATAATGCTAAATAAATAATAAAAGAAATTCAGGAAATCATTTAAATTGATTTAAACTTTGAGATTCAATAACTTTTAAACCGTAACTCGGATTCAAAAACTTTATACATGAAAATTGATCAGAAAAATATAACGAATACGAATACGCTATCCGTATGGCTACCACACCCCTCTAAAACCACGAACATCGAACATTCCCCCTCCGGACCGTCTGTCCGATAAATTGTCCGGTACTGTTAGAGTGCCCGGTTGAATTTATTCCGAACACGAAAGTTGTCCGGAATGGTTCAAATAGCACGGATACACCCCCCTTATATTGTTCCGGTAACCACGACACCTCCGGCTTGATCCTTCCCCCTCCGGACACCCTGTCCGGTAATCACCCGGAGCCGGTAGTTCATCCTCAGGTGAATTCCCGCTCCGAGCATATTGCATTACACTGCGTTAGAACCCCGTTTACATTTCATCTGTTATGTCTTGCATTTGTATTGCTATTATTGTTGTGTATTTATTGTTTCTTCCCCCTTTAATCTCCGGTAGACCCCGCTGCTGCCGTCGACTACACCGCTGCTGAGTACGACTACGTCGTCGACGACCCTACTACTACCGTCGAGCTTGCAGGCAAGCAGAGCCATTCTCTTCCCCAGATATCGCCTATCTTTCCGTACATTTCTTGCACTAGGCATTGTTACTGCTGCTGCTACGATTACAATCCTATTCAACTGCATAGCTTGAATTTTGTCGCCCCTTGATGTGCCTTCCTCTATCCTATGCTGCCTATTAATTTTATTATGCATTATTCAGCAGTGAGCCCTGCGCATTGTTAGCCAGGATTAGATAGAGGGCCGTGATCACTCAGGGGAGTGAACGCGGATATAAATAATATAACTGCACAGGTACGGTACAATGCAGACTCCGTCTAAGGCCCCTATCTGGGTTATGCCTAGTCACCTCAAGTGTGAGCTATCAAGGAGTAATCCTTGTACTCCACTCGAGGCTGACTTTGTCTTACCGCCATAGGGTCCTGGAAACGGTTGTCCTTCAGGGAAGAAGTCGGGCGACCCAACGGTGCCTGCGAGAGGTATTGCGACGGGACGACAGGGAGGGCACGACCAGTGTACCGGTGTGCTTGGCCCCTGATCGTTGGCCGCGAGAGATACCAACCCACGAAAGTCGAGCTCCTCCAGGAGCACACGCGAGACAAGGTAAGGAGACGGTTCACCTTGTTGGTAACCGCAGTGACTTGGTGGGACGACGGGGCAGGCACCGATGTACTGGTGGTCCTGGCTGCTGTCGTTGTCCGCGGGTCGGTTAAGTCGAGGCAACGATAACGGTTGTCACGCAGGTTAATTAAAATGCTAAATGGTTCAGTGAATGTCTTGAGTTGGCTATATGCCATGTACGCACTACCTACCCGTGGGAACTACGAGTTATGGGCTCCTCCGCTTCTTAGTGTCGTCCGAGGACCCTCCAGACGTCAGCAGTACCGCGGGCTGATTGCCGGGAAGTGGTGTTGTCTTATTTGCCGCGGCGTGTGATTTGTATATTGCTTTGATTTAACTTCACCGGCCAGTCACGCACCGTGCAGGAGTACGTCGGGGTTAGGGTCCAAAGCCCCGCGTACATAGGATATAGTCCGGCGGATGACCTCTCTGTTGAGTTTGAAAGATGGGCTATGAAGTGTCGGATAGCCTCGATGGAGCGTCCCCTAACAAGGTTCCCGCCACCCTGGAGATCCGTGCGTGTAGCGTAACACAAGTGCACCCCTGCAGGGAAGATTGATCTATCGATAGCCGTGTCCACGGTAACAGGACGCTTTATGCTGAAGCTGGATCCTACCACTAGAAACTATTATTATTAAACTGTATGGTTCCGGGTTCTCTTCCTCGCGGGGATGTCGAGGAGGTGAACTCGGAGGCATTGTTAATTATTACCACTTATTATTATTCAATGTTGCAGCAACTTCTGCTTCATTGTTACTTTATGTTTTATATACACTGTTGGCTGATTCTTACCTCATGCTGCAAGACATCGTCGGAAGATGCTAGTCTTTGTTAGGCCTAGCTTCTTACCCTTGCTCTGAATTTTCTGACTTTCAGTCCACTATATACAGCCTCTTCTTTCCGTTGATACAATGCATAATGCTTAGTAGCGGACGTAAGACTCGCGGGTATGCTAGATACTCACCTGCTTTATTTCTTTTACTGTTTTGCCTGATCGGCCGCTGCAGCCGACGTTGGAGCCCAGGAGCAGGAGTACCCCGGAGGCGCCTACTACGACGTCGAGTTCCCCGTTGACCAGGAGTAGTACTGTGGATCCCAGGCAGGAGGCCTCGCCTTTTCGTTCTGTATCTCTGATGTGATTTGTGCTAGCCTTCTTAAGGCAAAAACTTGACTAACTATGTCTGTACTCAGATATTATGGCTTGTATGACTTATATATTCGGGTCCGTGTGACCCCCTCTATTGAAATATATTTGTTTATCCTTTTGTGTTTAGTGTTGTGCTGTGATATTATCACCGTGGCACCCTAATCTCAGTCGTGTACCCTGTGTGTATGATTACTGTACACGGTTTTATTTTTGGGGCGTCACAAGTTGGTATCAGAGCCGACTGCCTGTAGGAAGCCACCCCACCACTACCTGGTCGATGTTGAGTCTAGACTTTGAAAACTATTTTGCTAACTTAATATTTGGCTTAAGGGCCCACATCGATGTCACTACGTGTGACATCTATGGTATTAGGATCCTTTTCTCCTTACCTATGCTCTGGGGATCTGCTCTCTTATCCTTGCTGGTAAGTTTTACAAAAGCTGACATTAGGATCACGTTCTATTGATTCCACCCGGCGTTTTTCTGGTGCATCCCCCATTGATTGAGTCGTGTTGCAGGCGTCGTACGCCAGTTCCCAGACCGCGGATCCCATTCTCATTCTGGGCAGGCCGCGCGTTCTCTGGCATCAACTCCTGTGGCCAACAGTTTTCTTGCGGCGTGATTGACATAGTGGAATCTATGTCGCGTCGTGTAATCCTTACCGCGGTCTGCGCGCCGCCTAGAGAGTCCTTTTTTTCCTTAATTTCTACGACGTTACGCTGCCCGATTTTCGATTGATTCGGTGTGCGCATGTGTATGTCTTATATGACTACTCCGTTATATATCTGCGCCTCCTTTACGTGTCGTTTTACTTCAGGGTTAATTCCGGTATCTCCTTAAATTTTCATCTCTGAAATACCCCTGTTAAATTCTAGCAGGATGGCTGGTCGTGGTGGTCGTGGTCGTGGTCGTGCTGCCAACGACCCACCTCCGCCGCCGGATTACATGGCCGCGATGATGCAGCAGTTCGAGATGAATCGTCAGTTCATGCAGAATATCATGGCTCAGTTCCCCCAGCCGAATCAGAATGGGCACCACCATCAGCATGCCACCGTGACCCTGCACGACTTCACCCGCCTCAACCCCACTATGTTCCGCAACACTGTTCAGCCGCTGGATGCTGATGACTGGCTTCGCGACATCACTCACGAGCTGGAGTCTGCTAATGTCGATCCAGCCGACTATGTGAACTTTGCATCTTATCATCTGAAAGGCGCCGCTGCTCAGTGGTGGAGCACCCACAAGCGTTCCCTGCCAGTCGAAGAAGTCATCACTTGGGATGACTTTCAGTCTGCCTTCCGCGCCCGCTACATTCCTCAGGGGATCATGGATCGTAAGGCGGAAGAATTCCGTAACCTCACTCAGGGCGACATGACTGTTGAAGCCTATCAACGCGAGTTCCTCAACCTCTCTCGCTATGCGGAAGGAGAGATCACCACTGATGCTCGCAGGCAGCAGAAGTTCCGTCGTGGTCTCAACCCGGAACTCAGGCTCGCTCTTGCCGTTCATGATTTCGCCAACTTCGCCACCATGGTGAACAAGGCTATCACCGTCGAGACTGCCCAGATGGAGCACAAGAACTCTCTGAAGCGTTATCGTGACGTTGGCTCATCTTCGGGCGCAACGCAGAAGCGTCGTATCTGGCTCCCTACCAGTGTGACTCATTCAGCTGTCCCTGTCCCAAGGCCGTCTTATGCAACACCCCGTCTGCCTCCGCCACCGCAGATGCCAATAGCTCTGCCCGCACCACCCAATGCTACCCCACTTCGTCCTCAGGATGGATTATGCTTCACGTGCCGCCAACCGGGGCATTTTTCCAGAGAGTGCCCCCAGAAACAGAAGCAACTGGTAGTTCACCCCGCTGGCCGTGGAAATGGTCGTGGCAACAACCGGACCCCCAACTATAATACTGGGTCTGCTGCTCATGCTTGTGGTCATGCTAACAACATCAGTGTTGATGAAGCTCAACAACAACCCGCTACCGTGATGGGTACCCTTCTCGTTAATTCCGTACCTGCTACTGTTTTATTCGATACAGGAGCATCGCATTCATTCTTGTCGGAAGCATTTGCATTGTCGCATAATTTTACGCTTGAGGATATGAACCCACCGATGGTTATCCGCACCCCGATAGGCCATGCCCACACCTCCAAGATAGTGCCCGGAACCATTGTTGAAATTGAAGGGATTGATTTCCGTGCTTCCCCCATCGTTCTGAAGTCTTCCACCATAGACCTCATTCTGGGAATGGATTGGTTGAAGTTCCACGATGCCGCACTTTATTGTGGCACCAAGTCTGTCCAGCTTTTTCATCCCTCCGGTGGGATTGTTAACCACACCGCCCGAGTGACCCGTAATGCTGAAACACAGATCTTTATGATGAATGCTTTGAATGTCTCACCTTTGAAAGACATCGAGAACGTTCCGGTCGTTCGCGATTTTCCCGACGTCTTCCCAGAAGAACTGCCGGGAATACCCCCGATCAGAGAAGTTGAATTCGTCATCGACTTGAAGCCAGGCACTGTTCCTATTGCCAAGCGTCCTTACAAGATGCCGCCACATGAACTCCTTGAACTTAAGGAGGAAATCGACAAGGCACTTCAGAAAGGATTCATTCGTCCCAGTTCCTCAGCTTGGGGAGCACCTTCGCTCTTTGTCAAGAAGAGCGATGGGACAAACCGATTGGTCCAAGATTATCGGCCCATTAACCAAGCCACCATCCAGAACAAATACCCACTTCCTCGGATCAACGACCTGTATGATCAACTTGCCGGATCCAAGGTGTTTTCTAAACTCGACTTGAGGTTGGGTTATCACCAAATCCGAGTCCGTGATGAGGACATTCCGAAGACAGCCTTCATTACTCGCTATGGTTCATACGAGTACACCGTCATGTCCTTTGGCTTAACCAATGCTCCAGCCACCTTCTCCAGATTGATGAATTATATTTTCATGGAGTACCTCGACCAGTTCGTCGTGGTTTATCTGGATGATATCTTGATATATTCCAAGAATGAAGAAGAACATGCTGAACATCTTCGTCTTATACTGGAGAAGCTTCGAGAACACAAACTCTACGCTAAGTATTCTAAGTGTGAGTTCTGGCTTCCCGAAGTAGCCTACCTGGGACATGTGATTTCCAAGGATGGCATTGCCGTCACCCCAGAACGTATCCAGGCTATTCTTGACTGGACTCCTCCCAAGACCGTCAAGCAAGTCCGCAGTTTCCTCGGACTCGCTAGCTATTGCCGCCGTTTCGTCGAGAATTTCTCCAAGATTGCCAGGCCTCTGACTAATCTGCTTCACAAAGGCGTCAAGTTTGAGTGGACAGATAAATGTCAAGAAAGTTTTCAAGCCCTCAAGGACAAGCTAACTTCTCCCCCGGTGCTTGCTCCCCCTGACACTCAGAAGGACTTCGTGATATATTGCGACGCGTCTCGTTAAGGGTTAGGCTGTGTCCTATTGCAAGAGCGCAAAGTGATTGCTTATGGCTCTCGTCAGTTGCGTGCTCACGAAGACAAATATCCAACACATGATCTCGAATTGGCAGCAGTAATTTATGCATTGAAGCTGTGGCGACATTACCTCGTTGGTAATCGTTGCGAGATCTACACCGACCACCAAAGCCTGAAGTACTTGTTTACTCAGCCCGACCTGAATCTCCGCCAACAAAGATGGCTCGAGACAATAGCCGATTTTAATATGGATATTCATTACACCCCTGGCAAAGCTAATGTGATGGCTGATGCCCTGAGCCGTAAAGCTTACTGTAGTGAACTTGAGGTGCAGTTAGAACAACCACCTCTGTATGAAGATTTTCAGAAGTTGAACCTCGAGATTGTTCCTCAAGGTTGTGCAAATAACCTGGTCATTGAACCGGATCTCGTCAAATCCGTCAAGTGTATACAGTTCTATGATGATTTCGTACACAAGATTAAGCGCGATATCGCCAATGGGAGACCCTCACCCTTCACCCTTGATAGTAATGGTGCGGCGTTCTACCAGAACCGTTTAGTGGTTACTCACAGCAAGGGCAGGCATGAGAACCTGGATATGACCCTGAAGGTCATGAAAGCGGCTCACGATACCCTGTTGTCCATTCATCCTGGAAGCACCAAGATGTACCAAGACATTCGTCAGCAATTCTGGTGGCCCAACATGAAGCAAGACATTGCCCGATATGTTTCTGAATGTGACGTTTGTCGTCGCGTCAAGGGGGAACATCAAAAACCCTCTGGAAAACTACAACCACCTGAAATCCCTGTATGGAAGTGGGACAAAGTTCAGATGGACTTCGTCACCGGTTTTCCCCGATCCCAGAAAGGTAACGATGCTATCTTCGTCGTCATCGACCGGTTCTCCAAGGTTGCTCACTTTATACCAGTCAAGGAGAAGATCACGGCGGCTCAGTTAGCGGAGTTGTATATCGCCCAAATCGTGTCGCTCCACGGTATTCCGTTGGAGATCAGTTCAGATCGTGGCAGCCTTTTCACCTCAAGATATTGGCGGAGTTTCCAAGAAGCTCTGGGGACTACTCTGCATCTCAGCACCGCTTATCACCCCCAGTCACAGGGCCAAGTCGAACGCGTCAATCAAATACTTGAAGATATGCTTCGAGCTTGTGTCATCTCCTTCGGCAAGAAATGGGAGGAATCTCTTCCATTTGCTGAATTCTCGTACAACAATAGCTATCACGCTAGTCTGAAGATGGCACCCTATGAAGTTCTCTATGGACGTAAGTGTCGGACCCCTCTGAGTTGGTCAGAAACTGGAGAACGTGCACTCATTGGCCCGGATATTATTCAGCAAGCTGAAGACCAAGTTCACGTCATCCGTGAACATTTGAAGGCCGCTCAGTCCCGCCAGAAGAGCAACTATGACCGCAAACACCGTGAAATGGAGTATCAACCTGGTGAATACGCTTACCTTCGTGTCACTCCCATGAGGGGCACTCATCGCTTCGGTATCAAGGGCAAGTTGGCTCCTCGCTACATTGGCCCGTTCCGTATCCTTTCCAGGAGTGGACCCGTGGCATACCGGTTGGAATTGCCGCCGAACCTCTCCCAAGTCCACGATGTCTTCCACGTGTCGCAACTCCGTCGCTGCTTCAAGGATCCTATCCGCGAAGTGGAGCATGATATGATCGAGCTGCAACAAGACTTAACTTATCGAGAACATCCGAGCCGCATTCTCGATCAGTCTGAACGCCGAACCCGCAACAAGACCGTCAAGTTCCTCAAGGTTCAGTGGTCGAATCATTCTGAAGATGAGGCCACTTGGGAACGCGAAGATCGCCTTCGCGATGAATACCCCGATCTTTTCCTCGCTACCACTTAAATTCTCGGGACGAGAATTCTCGTAGTGGTGGAGATTTGTAACACCCTCAGATGCCTGTAACAGTAATCATCATCACTGTTGACTATCACTGTTTGTTAATCCCTGTTATTCCCTGACCTTAATCAAACTTTGCTTCTGCTCCATCCAAACCATGCTGGTTGGTAATCAAAACACAAAGCCCAATGCATTTTGCTCATCATGAAACCAAACCCTAGTTGAAACTACCTCAAATGGAAATTTAAAACAAAAGTGCTCAAATAAAGTTGTTCCAAAAATCATGGAACTATTTTTGTAAATTTCCTAAAATCATTACAATCATGTGGGACCAACTTTGATAATTTTTGGAGTTGTAGAAAATTCCAAACAATTCAAACAGTAGGTTAAAACCCTTACTTGGGGCATTTAATATTTAAATTAAATATCAAATGATTTTATTTTGCTGCAAAACTTTTTGTGGCACCTCAGTAGTATATAAACCTAATTTACAAACACCAATAATATTTTTCAAAAATGCTAGGGTTAACAAATCAATTACAGAAAGGAATTTGAATTAGCAGAAAACCAGAAAATGGAAAAACACAATAACTCGCCTGGGGCGAGGCCCACCTCAGCCCAGCCCGCTTCCCTTGTCTTCTTACTCCCTCACCTGCCCCAACTGCTCCCGTACGGCCGGCCGTCGTGGACGCGCCGCTGCCAACCCGGCCCCGCCCTCCAACTGCTCCCAGCCGCCGCTGTCGCGATAAGGATGAAGCCCTCGACCTCCTGGACACGCTCACCCTCTCCTTCCCCTCCTCCTCCTCTCGCCATCGCTAGGGAAAGGTCCGCCCGAGCTCGCCGTCGCCATGACCGCGCCCACTCGCAGCCGGCAAGCTCCCTAGCCCTCGAAGACGTGTCCACCGGGTGCGCCGTAGTCGACTACGTCGACTACTGCGACGAATTCAAGCCGGGAGCCTCCACCCCGAGCACACGGTCACCTTCCCCAACTGCGGCCGCCGCACCATCGCCGAGGGAATCCGGCGCCACCACGACGTCCCCGAGCCCGCTGCCAACCCCGACGCGTTCGTGGTGAGCACCCTCACCACCCCCAACCGCCCGATGAGTCCCGATAACGCCGTAGCCTTCTCTCCTAACTCGCTCGCTCCGGCCGCCGTGGCACGTCGTCGGAGTCGTCGTTTTGGTTCGTCCCAGTCCACGCCAAGTGCACCAGTAGGTTCCCCGTGTTGCGTGTGCTCGATTTGGACCAGTAGCTAGCTCGAGTTCGACCCGTATATGCATTCGCCATTGGAGCCCGACGACCTTCGCCGCCATTGATGGAGATGCGCTCACCCCCGTGCGTCCCAGCTCGCGAGACCACTCCAGATCGACGCGGATTCGAGCTCTCCGTCGACTGCCACCAGCGGCGCCTCAAACGGCGCTCGGAATCGTGGGCTAGCTCGACCTCGCCGCCGGCGAGCCTCCGGTGAGGTTCCGGTGAGGCTGCCAGGTGGGACCCCGGTGTCAGCCAGTTGATTAGGGGTTAATCTCACCCCTAATAGCCACTGACATGTGGGTCTCATCCCACTTAAGCAACGGTTAGAAATATCAAAACTATTAGTAAGAGTCTAGGTCACTGACAGGTGGGTCCCCTCTAATTAATTAACTTAATGATTTAGGTTAATCCAATTAATAAAAATTTAGCCACTGACATGTGGGTCCAGAGGCAATTTCTGAATTTTATAAAATGTTTTATAAATAACAGAGGCTGACATGTGGGTCCCACATGTCAGCACTGTTCTGGATAAGGTTGTGGATAATGTTTTGGATAATGCTAAATAAATAATAAAAGAAATTCAGGAAATCATTTAAATTGATTTAAACTTTGAGATTCAATAACTTTTAAACCGTAACTCGGATTCAAAAACTTTATACATGAAAATTGATCAGAAAAATATAATGAATACGAATACGCTATCCGTATGGCTACCACACCCCTCTAACACCACGAACATCGAACATTCCCCCTCCGGACCGTCTGTCCGATAAATTGTCCGGTACTGTTAGAGTGCCCGGTTGAATTTATTCCGAACACGAAAGTTGTCCGGAATGGTTCAAATAGCACGGATACACCCCCCTTATATTGTTTCGGTAACCACGACACCTCCGGCTTGATCCTTCCCCCTCCGGACACCCTGTCCGGTAATCACCCGGAGCCGGTAGTTCATCCTCAGGTGAATTCCCGCTCCGAGCATATTGCATTACACTGCGTTAGAACCCCGTTTACATTTCATCTGTTATGTCTTGCATTTGTATTGCTATTATTGTTGTGTATTTATTGTTTCTTACCCCTTTAATCTCCGGTAGACCCCGCTGCTGCCGTCGACTACACCGCTGCTGAGTACGACTACGTCGTCGACGACCCTACTACTACCGTCGAGCTTGCAGGCAAGCAGAGCCATTCTCTTCCCCAGATATCGCCTATCTTTCCGTACATTTCTTGCACTAGGCATTGTTACTGCTGCTGCTACGATTACAATCCTATTCAACTGCATAGCTTGAATTTTGTCGCCCCTTGATGTGCCTTCCTCTATCCTATGCTGCCTATTAATTTTATTATGCATTATTCAGCAGTGAGCCCTGCGCATTGTTAGCCAGGATTAGATAGAGGGCCGTGATCACTCAGGGGAGTGAACGCGGATATAAATAATATAACTGCACAGGTACGGTACAATGCAGACTCCGTCTAAGGCCCCTATCTGGGTTATGCCTAGTCACCTCAAGTGTGAGCTATCAAGGAGTAATCCTTGTACTCCACTCGAGGCTGACTTTGTCTTACCGCCATAGGGTCCTGGAAACGGTTGTCCTTCAGGGAAGAAGTCGGGCGACCCAACGGTGCCTGCGAGAGGTATTGCGACGGGACGACAGGGAGGGCACGACCAGTGTACCGGTGTGCTTGGCCCCTGATCGTTGGCCGCGAGAGATACCAACCCACGAAAGTCGAGCTCCTCCAGGAGCACACGCGAGACAAGGTAAGGAGACGGTTCACCTTGTTGGTAACCGCAGTGACTTGGTGGGACGACGGGGCAGGCACCGATGTACTGGTGGTCCTGGCTGCTGTCGTTGTCCGCGGGTCGGTTAAGTCGAGGCAACGATAACGGTTGTCACGCAGGTTAATTAAAATGCTAAATGGTTCAGTGAATGTCTTGAGTTGGCTATATGCCATGTACGCACTACCTACCCGTGGGAACTACGAGTTATGGGCTCCTCCGCTTCTTAGTGTCGTCCGAGGACCCTCCAGACGTCAGCAGTACCGCGGGCTGATTGCCGGGAAGTGGTGTTGTCTTATTTGCCGCGGCGTGTGATTTTTATATTGCTTTGATTTAACTTCACCGGCCAGTCACGCACCGTGCAGGAGTACGTCGGGGTTAGGGTCCAAAGCCCCGCGTACATAGGATATAGTCCGGCGGATGACCTCTCTGTTGAGTTTGAAAGATGGGCTATGAAGTGTCGGATAGCCTCGGTGGAGTGTCCCCTGACAAGGTTCCCGCCACCTTGGAGATCCGTGCGTGTAGCGTAACACAAGTGCACCCCTGCAGGGAAGATTGATCTATCGATAGCCGTGTCCACGGTAACAGGACGCTTTATGCTGAAGCTGGATCCTACCACTAGAAACTATTATTATTAAACTGTATGGTTCCGGGTTCTCTTCCTCGCGGGGATGTCGAGGAGGTGAACTCGGAGGCATTGTTAATTATTACCACTTATTATTATTCAATGTTGCAGCAACTTCTGCTTCATTGTTACTTTATGTTTTATATACACTGTTGGCTGATTCTTACCTCATGCTGCAAGACATCGTCGGAAGATGCTAGTCTTCGTTAGGCCTAGCTTCTTACCCTTGCTCTGAATTTTCTGACTTTCAGTCCACTATATACAGCCTCTTCTTTCCGTTGATACAATGCATAATGCTTAGTAGCGGACGTAAGACTCGCGGGTATGCTAGATACTCACCTGCTTTATTTCTTTTACTGTTTTGTCTGATCGGCCGCTGCAGCCGACGTTGGAGCCCAGGAGCAGGAGTACCCCGGAGGCGCCTACTACGACGTCGAGTTCCCCGTTGACCAGGAGTAGTACTGTGGATCCCAGGCAGGAGGCCTCGCCTTTTCGTTCTGTATCTCTGATGTGATTTGTGCTAGCCTTCTTAAGGCAAAAACTTGACTAACTATGTCTGTACTCAGATATTATGGCTTGTATGACTTATATATTCGGGTCCGTGTGACCCCCTCTATTGAAATATATTTGTTTATCCTTTTGTGTTTAGTGTTGTGCTGTGATATTATCACCGTGGCACCCTAATCTCAGTCGTGTACCCTGTGTGTATGATTACTGTACACGGTCTGATTTTTGGGGCGTCACACCGACCGTGGATGGAAATGCACGATGAGCCAAGAGTGCACACGGAGCGGGCACCTGCCCAGGATGCTGGGGGCGCACAGCCCCGGGAATGGCGAAGATGGGCGGAGAGCGAGAACGCACGGACGAGCAGAGGAGACACGATGCACAACCGACCGAACACGTTGGCTCATCCTTCGGGTTTGTAGCCTTAGGTCACGCATACGCAACGCGCCAGCGGGACCGAAGTGGAGCTCGGATGAAGAAAAGTTGGCGCCGAAGAAGCCTATTCGATGAAGAGGGGTCTTATCCGGAACAGGACTCCGGTCGCTGCAGATAGCCACACGGTGGGCGCCAACTGTCGTCGATATATGGCGGCAGATGCCATGAGGATGGCTAAAGAGATGGGAACACTGATCATGCGATGACACTCTGGACGGGTCTAGGTACAAGCACACAATGAAGAACACGACGAAGTACTCAGGTTCAAGATCCTCGTCATGGAGGTAAAATCCCTACTCCTGCCTGTCTGAATATGAGGTAAATACCTGTTCAGAGGTGCTCTTGGAGCTGTTTGTGGGGAGGAAGAAGTTTGCTCTTCTCTAGCCCAAGTGTGTGTGTGTGTGTGAGAGAGAGAGAGAGAGTGAGAGAGGCCAACCTTTCTGCCGTGAGCTCCCCCTTGCCTCTTTAGGGCATGAACTAGGGTGGCAGTGGTATGGTGATGCCCCAGATTCCACATAGGACTAGAGATGTGAAGAACTAAGTTTTACTCAATGCATCATGGTCCGTCCATGCGTCTTCTCTCTCCCCATGTTTTTTCCCATAAGCCATTAACTTCTCATCTCATCCACTTTAAACCATCACTTTTGCCTCTTTCTCTCTTCTTTTCTGTTGAAGCTCCCGCCTCCCCTGCAGGATCCCGTTCGCCTCTGCAGGCAACTGTCTTTTCATTTTTTTTCTTGCCACGACAGCAAGGCATCCGACGTGTAGGGCTGGGGCAGTTGTCCAGCGTGTAGCGTAGTACATGCTCTTATAGTCTAGTGGCAAGTGGACAAAGGGGTGAGGACAAGGGAGTGAGGACAAGAGGGTGACGACAAAAGGTACACATGTGATGTGACGTAATGTGACACTACACAACTACACTATTTGACGTGACCGATGATACGGTGTACCATGTCCTCTTGTCTTGTCGATGAGACACATTGGTTGACCCTCGGACAGCCGACCAGTGAGCAGTCGACCAGGTGCGCGGGCAGTCGGCGAGCTGGCAATCGGCCAGGGCGCAGTCCACCGGCTGGCAGTCGGCTAGGGGGCAGTCGGCAGCCAACCGACCGGACTGACGGTGGCGGGCGCCCGATGTCTTGAAAGGTTGTTTTGCCTGCTTGAACCTATCAGGGGTCATCCACTCGACACTAACATCATAACAAATAACAGTATCACTACCATTTTCATGAGGGAAATAAGATCTTTAACACTTTCATATAAAGTTCCTTAATGTCCAAACATTCACGGATAAGATATCCATTTTCTTTCAAATAGTCTATGTACTTCTTTTATCAATGCCAAAAATCACAAGGATCAAGGCCAACTTATTTGAGAAAATGAAGAACAAAACTTTTAAAAGAATTCAAAATAAAATAAATCAACATGGAGATGCAACCATTGCTAACCTTATGATTCATACACTTGTAGAATATCCAACCAAGATGGTTCCCAGTGGTAGACTCAAGGCGCACGATCTTTCGAAACTTACAATCTAGGCATTGGATTAATGGGAGTCAGCCCGCAACACCGACAACACCACCCGATGAGCTACCCGGAGCGGACATGCCTGCTCTCTCTGGCTACCAGGTGGCGAATGCATCGTTAAATCCAAGATATGTGAGAGGAGCAGGTTCTCTCTAAAACTAAGGATTTGAGGGAGCGAGAGGGGAATCGAGCTAAAGATTGTTCCTCGTGAAGAAGAAGAAACAGAGGGGAATGGGCGTCTCCACGAGGGCAGTTGACATGGCTAATCAAATCATTTTTAGGTCAAATACGTCCATGTGTATTAGTTTACAGTTGAATCGGTACGAATGACCAAATAATGACATGGTTTACTGTTTTCAATAACCATAAGTTGGCGATAAGTGCCGACCGTCAGAAAAAAATCACCCAACACCATTTATATGGCGGAAAGGTGCTTTTTACTGTCGGAAAAAAGTACACAAACTAAAATGGCCCATCTATGTGAGAAATAGATTTGCCATGGTAATTAAAATGAATTTTTTTCCAGCAACATAGTAGATTTTTGTGCATATTTATAGTACCGATATACAAAAGTTAAAATCGCCATGCTAACAGATATTTTATTACATATGTAAAATTGCCATGTCTATATATGTAAAATTTCCATTTCTATGTATGTAAATCTTTTCGAAGATTGCCATGGCAAAATAAGAAAAGTATGTTAAGAAAATATTTAAATTTACCATATGTACATGTGTGCTATGGGTGTGTAAATTTAGATTTGCCATCTATATGATAAAGTAAACTTGCCATGGCAAATTCATAATACAAATTTTTAGCATGTGTGTGTAGATTCAAAATTGCCATGGCAAATTTACATTCAAGATTTGCCATGCTTGTGTAAATTTAAAATTGCCATCTATGATAAAGTAAAAGTGCCACAACACAAAACCTACGTTTACCATGATACATTAACTTAAATTGACAAATATCATTTTTTGCCTAATTTGCAAAAACAGAAAAAGGGAAAATTCATGATCCATGCGATTAAGATGCCATACTCCTTAACAATTTGCCGTGGGTTGAATTTCAATAAAAAATACCCATGGAAACTACTACATAATTTTTCCATGGCAATTACTCCAAAATCTTTTACCGTGTCAAAAGCTCATAGCAAAATTCTACCATGCCAACTACTATGTAATTTGAGATGACAATTACTCTATTAAATTGCCATGGCAATTACTCCGGAAATTTGCCGTGGCAATTACTCCGAAAATTTTCCATGGAGACATGCGCGACAAATATCTTTTCAACTTTTGCCATCTCACCTATACGAATTTTGCCATGTTATGACAACAATTTTTTTCCGAGCTCGAGATAGGGAATGGGGAATTTTTCCATGGCAATTACTCTAATTCTTTTTGCCGAAAGCTCATAGCAAATTCTACCGTGCCAACTACTACGTAATTTTAAATGGCAATTACTCCGAAAATTTGCCATGGCGACATGCAAGTCAAAAGATCTTTTGAAATTTTGCCATCTCACCAATACGAATTTTCCCTACAAATTTTCCCTACAAATTTTCCCATGTAACCAAAACAAAATTTTCAGAGCTCAAGATAGGGAATGGGGATTTTTTCCATGGCAATTACTCCAATAAAATTGTCGTGTCAAAAACTCATAGCAAATTCTACCATGCCAACTACTACATAATTTGAGATGGCAATTACTCTATAAAATTTCCATGGCAATTACTCCAGAAATTTACCATGGCGACACGCATGGCAAAATCTTTTCAACTTTTGCCATCTCACCTGTACGAATTTTGCCATGTTATCAAAACAATTTTTTCCATGGCAAAATCTTACAACATTTGTCGTGGTAAAGTTTAAGAACTAAAATGCTTTTTACAAAAAAAATATGGTAAATTGCAGAGGCGACGGTTCTACTCGAGATAAGGAATGTGGAATGAAGACGGCTCACAGAGGGTTCTCGATGCGAAGAGGAAGCACGAAGGAGACGACGACGATGGGGCTGCAGATGACGCGAACAGGGGCGACGAGATGCGAACCGACAACAATTCCTTGAGTATTCCTCAGATGCATCGTGCCCCCGTCCCACCCCGGCGCACGCAGAACTCGAGGGGCGCCTCTATCACGCGTCTGATCGAAGGGTGGCTTGACCGGTGACGGCGACCTGATTGCCGATGACGGCGAGTGTGACGAGGGAGATAGTGCTTGGGGCGTTCGGGCCGGGCGTGGTTGGACCGAACAATCCAGAAAACGTGATGTGGTATTCTCTCAACTTCAATAATCGTACATTGCGAGCTGACGGTGATTAAGATGTTCGGTCCATCAGGTTTCATTCCTGACGTTCGGTACTTATCTTTGTCCTTAGTGAATGTAATGATCAAAGCGAACCCATAAGGACGAATTCAGTGATCGTAGATGTAATTTTCTCACGATGTAATTTTCTGGTTTACAGGTGACTTGATGTCCAAAATAGGCTTTACATAAAAAATAATATGGTGTACTCTGTATTTATTTTGTATGGTGTCGTAGCAGTCAAGATCGGCTTTAACAGTAATTTAAGCCAATAATAAGTACCCTCAAGTCATAAAAGATTGTCGCTTCGGGCTTCACTAATACTCGTAGTCGTAGTCCCCACGCCCCTCTACCACCCTCGCCCAAATCCAAGTACACCCGTAGCGAACGAAGCCTTTCCAAACCCAACTACCAGCTCTACGCACTACCGCGGCACTGCCACTAGCCTGATTACCACAGCCGCATCGACCGCCGGAGGCCGTAGACGGCCGGCCAGAGCTTCGGCGGCCGCTGGAGAGATGGGCTGTTGCTTCAGCAAGAAGCGCGTGAAGCAGCCAGACGGCTCTGCTGCTGCTTTCCCTCGTCGCTACAAGCCGGAGGACCGCGACCCCCCGGCCCCGCCGTCGCCGGAGGAGGAGAAGGTCAAGGAGGTGCTCTCGGAGACGCCGAGCACCAAGGCGGCGGTCGAGCCTAAGCCCGTCGCCAATGTCGTGGCCGTGGAGGTGGAGGAGCAAGAAGAAGTGTTGAAGGTGAAGCCTAGCGTCGATCCCGCGGTGAGCGATCTTGGGAGCTGCATGTCGTTGGCCACCGACGAGATGTCCGAGGCGGCGTCCGAATCGTCCGTCGCGACCAGCTCGTTTGCCGGGCCGGAGCGGTCGCCGGGGAAGCCGGCCAGGAGGCGCCCCGTCTCCGGCGAGCTTGGGCTGGTCCGGCGTGACCGCGCTGTTGCCGCCGCCTACGGCGTGCGGTCCCGCAGCTGCCGGGGCTCGCCATCCCCTCCTCCACGGCGGGAGCCTCGGGAACGCTCCGTGCGGAGGTCGCCGTCGCCCGCGGCGAAGCGGCCGTCGCCGGAGCAGCATCGGGCCCCGAGCCCGGTCGCCTCCCTGCAGCGGAAGCCGCCCGTCCCGAGCAGGCCGTGCAGCCGCACCTCGCCGCGGCGGGCTCGGGAGTCACCCCCTCCGCTATCTCCGCCACCGCAGCCGGAAGAGGATGCCGTCACCGCGGGAGCCGAGGAACCCGTCGCGGAAGCCAATGCCGGTGCCGACGGCAAAGTGGACGGCGGCGGCGAGGGAAGGGAGTCGATGGAGAACCCGCTGGTGTCCATGGAGTGCTTCATCTTCCTCTGATGGCGCCGTGCTGGTCCGATTCCAAATTCCCGCTATCTTCATCCGAATGTCTCTACTACTAATATCTTGTTTAGGTGTGGGGTGTGCTAGCTAATTAACCAGGGCTAGTAGTAAAAAAGTCCAGTTGAGCAGGTTTGCGGTGATGTAACGCTGCCGCCATCATCTTCCGGCGAAATGCTGGTGGCTTTTGGCTTATGTGCTTGGTGGGGTCGTTCTCTTCTCTACTGGGTGACCATTGTTGCTGTATTATACCGGCAGATCTGCTTTGCTCCTACTGAATCGTCAACCATTGCTTCCGTGTTCTGATCCCACTACACTGTCATCTTCTTTCTTCCGGTTGCAAGAACTTCATCTTTAATCAGTGTTCTTGATCGACAAAGCAGGCAACTTGAAAGAAGATTAGGCTTTGTCTGTGACCCATACTGTCTGACACTCTGCAAATCGCACTTTGGTGGTGGTCCAATGCTATGGTCAGTTCTGCTGATGACCTCGGTTGTTCAACAAGTGCGTCAGTCTGCAGACAGACATCGGATGCTTTCCATTTCGCCCCACCACGCCACGCCATGCCACGGCGGGGTGTCAATGTGTCATCGAGCACCGTCTGCCTCAGGAACATCCACGCACCTTTCTGATCTAATCAGAAAGAATCAGATCTGCCAAGGGCAAGGGCTCATCAACCTAGGCCAAAAAAACAGATCTCTCCAATGCGGCCGATGGGATGGGATGACGATGCGCCGGTGTTAAAAAATGATCTCTCCGCGAGGTGTCGACGACTCAAGCGGGAGAGGAGGGAGGGTGGGGGGCGCGCGCGCGAAATGATCAGACGAGATCACGAGATTCCGCCTTGTTTTCTTGGGCTGCACCGTCCTACCTCTCCCCTGGCTCTGGCTGTCTTGCAAGTAAAGAAGACCTACGGGCAGGGCAGAGCAGAGCAGAATTGACGTGTCGGCGCAGGCTAGGCTGGTTCAGAGTTCTGACGAGTGCTTTCGCGTCGTTGTCTGTGCTGCACTGTTTGACCACGTGCCTGCCTGCCTGCGGCCGTCGTCAGCCACGGCTGCTGCGTTGGACTGTTCGTTGGTTCGCGTCCCACTGCAGCAGTGCTTCGGTTGATCCACGCCAAAGGGCCCGTCCTGCTCATTGACCCACCCACCCGTTTCTCTGTTGCCTCTCCACTCCAGGCCCACGAGACCCTCCTTCCTTCCACTGCTAATCAGAGAATTCAATTTTGACTTGGTCGTACCTCTTGATGATGTATGTAAACTGGAGTATTTTCTTTTTCTTTTTAAGCTTCCTAGGGGTGGAAGTCATGGGAGTCAGTTGAGAACTCAATTTTTACTTGGTCGTATCCATTGATGATGTATGTAAACTATTACGTATTTTATTTTTATTTTTAAACTTCCTAGGGGTGGAAGTCCTGGGAGTCAGTTGAGAACTCAATTTTGACTTGGTCATTTATGTAAACTATTGTTTTTTTCCTTTTATTTTTTTGTTAGAATTTTCTTATTTTTTTACATGGACATTATTAACATTTTTTTCTATAAAAAATGAATGACATTTTTTTATGTTTTATACGTCGTGCTATACTAAAACATTTTCTATTTCATGATCAAAAAATTTAGTTCATGCAATAGATGTCGTTCAAAAAACTTTAATTATGAGATACGCAATTACTCGATATTCTTTTTTAACGTTTCTTGGCGTTTTAGAACTAATATATCTTTAATTTTACTAAACTTTCTAATTTTAAAGTCTCCTTGTTCAGTTGAGGTCTTTAGTTTAAAATTGGATGCAAAAATTTATTAAATTGTTACCTTAGGCTTTATGATGAAATATTTTAATGGATGTGCTCTTTTAATAAAAAAATGGCTGGCGTGAGTCTTGCTGACGAGAAGAAAGTGATGCCTACGATAAATTTAGTACCATCATAGGACACATGCTCAACAATATAGTAAACTTCATCGTGTGTACACATTAAAATTAACTTCCGATCAAACGATAACAAGGATTCATCCAAACAACACAAAAAACTAAAACTTAAAAAACTAGCACATAAAAATAAATCATATACAATTCTAAATCGTAAACGGCGCGGCAAAGCGCGCATTGCATTTCTAGTACTCATTACTTTAGATGTATATAATTTTTTCCTTAAACTTGGTCAAACTAGATAAGTTTGACTATCTAGAAACAAAATATGCACTACCTTACGGAACGGAGTGAGTATTTTTTGTGTGCCTTTAAGTATGATGTGGTTAAACTATATCTGGTTGAGGTAATACAGAGCAAAAAAAATCATGTTCTGCATGTTTTTGGTAGTCTGCATTGCATCGGTGATCATTTATGCTATGTTGTTTCGTAGCATGCATATGCATTTTGAGGGTGAGTAGATGCAAATTACTAGTGTTTGGTCGTGTGCAATGTGCTGTTGTGGACACCATTTTCAAATATGGTCAGTTTACCATTAAGCAGGCAACCCATATGCAACACACATCTATCTAAGTAATCATCACACATATGCAAGCATAAAAAATAAGCAGACAACATAATTAACAGTATTACTAAGCTATTAACATATGATAACACAATTAATCAAACCACATTAAAGCATTCCATGCCACAAATGACAACCCTAAGATGTTGATCCCTTGGGAAAAATGTATAGTTTGATAATAAATGATCACTAGTGCATCACATACTAGCCTAACATTCAAGGTAGAAACGCAATGAATTTTGGATCTATATCGTAAGGTTCTCGTTACTATTTCCTTCAAAAAAAAAAGTGCACAAGGTATCACACACATGGTATTTGTAAATAGTCTAGAATTATAACCGTTTGGTTGCAGTGTGCCTACAAATCAGACATTTTCTAAAACTTACTTATTTGTGGCACACCATATCATCACACACAATTTTGTACTTCAGAATGTCTGCTAAGAGAAACTAGCGAAATTTTTAAAAATAGAAAATACATAGAAGAAACTAGCGGTTCATTTGAATCTGCTGTCGGTGTTATTTGTTGTCATCACGCACAGTTGATTATACGAACGGTGTGCTGTCTAACACCAACACTTAGATTTTCAGAAGCGTTCCTGATAAATCTCATATCCCACACATTTCAGTAACCACAACCGATTGGTAACAATCGCTAGCGGTTCATCGTTTGCGACAGTGGGTTTTTTCTGAATATATATGCGGATGGTTGCTTGGTCGAATTGTCAGCTTTGTTTCCGCCAACGAAAGGATTTTCAGAAGCGTGCCGATTGATTAGGTATCTCAAACATTTGAGGAAACATTAATGATTGCGATAAAGGGCTAGCGGTCCATTGTTTGCAACTGTGGGCTTTCACTTTAGGTATCCCATACCGATTTTCAAAGACCCGTCAGCCCTACATCACCCACGCAATAATTTTTAGAATTGTGGCCGTTCGCGTACGTTTCCCAAACGATTCAGTTTCGAGCACACGGTTTTTTATTTATACCGTTTGCGTTGATAGCATCGCAAACAGTTTCGGTCAAGGGACTGGAAAAGGAGTATCGTGATAGCTACCTTCTGCACTAGTGTATGGTGTGATTATACTATTCTTGATTGTGCTAAGATATACCTAACAACTTAAAATTTGTCATAAACTTATGTTGGTAGTCTATCACCCCTTCTTATAGACCTACCCTATCAATCGTACGCCGAGTGATTCTTCTTTATAAAATGAATATTTTAATATACGATGTATTTTTTGAAATTATACAATGAATATTTCCACATTGAACATTTTTAATACACAATGATTTTTCTATAACACACATCGAAAAGTTTTTAAAAATATATTTTCCTATTTTAATAGTATTTTAAATATCTAGCTTCTAGGAAACAATGTCAACATTCTTTGTGGAAGAACAACTAAAAACTAGAGAGAGAGAGAGAGAGAGAGAGAGAAACCTCACAAAAAAGCACGTTGGGTCTGGCTTCAGCGAAGGCTCCTCCGTTGTTTGCAGAGGCTCTCCCAAATAACCACTTGGCAAATGATGTTGTCTTGACATGGCTATAAGTGAAATCACTACTTATGGAGTATTGGTTGTAGGGAACACTTCCATCTCTTCCGCGGTTGACAAGTGATACAAGACACACCTCACTTGTCGCAATCTGAAGTTTCTTTTTTTAGAGTCTCGCGAAAACAAACATGTACCGTCATGAGCGGTATGATTGTGCGTATAAAAAAACACATTTTACCTTTTTTAGAGGGTTTTGGCGTGTCTTCCACGGAATCCAATATGTGCCGACACAAGAGGCACGATTGTGCCTCTAAAAAAACATGTATTTTTACTTTTTTTCAATCAGGAGTGAACCTCTAACGTAAGCGAACTTGTGCCTCCACGAGAGGCACGATCTTGTCTCGGGAAAAAAAGAAAATACATTTCTTTCATGTTATTGGCACGGTCGTGCTTCTCGCGACAGCAAAATTGCGCCAACATGAATCGGTCTCTCGTAAAAACACACACACATTTTATTTTACCTTTTTAGAGGTTTGAACGTGCCTCTTGCGAAAGCAAACCTGAACATCCATGAGAGCCACCATCGCACCTCTAAAAAAAAGCATTCCCCTTTTTTAAAGGCATGGACGTGCTTCTCGTAAAAATATTTTTTTTTCATTTTTCTTGATTTTTTTGGAATTTTTTTTGTCACACAATGTAAGAAAAAATACGCAAAAACCTAAAAGCTAAGAGAAATCCATCTAAATGTTGAAAATGCGTACAAAAATATATAACAAATGAAACCCTGATGTAATGCTTAGCAAATGACACATGGTATGCTCTCAGCACGCCAAGATTGACCCTTGCAGGTGGTTCCGAAGGGGTATTCTTTAATTAGTTTTTTTAACAACCTCGCAAAGCTTTATTGATTCATAACAATGTTTAAAGATATGAAATCGACATTACCGGATTAACCTAGTACTCTTTAATTAGTTGTTGTTGGCTCTAAGCCCAGACTTAGACATAATCTTTATTTAGGGCCTAATAAGTGAACTGTTTCGGGTCTTAAGTCACCAACTTAAAATACTTCGTCATGATCTTTATTTAGGGCCTAATTGTGATGCTTGCGAACGGTCAAGAAGCCGAGTTTTCACTCAGACCCACTCAAGGCTGGTTAGCTCAGTTCACGGTAGTTTGCCGCTTCACATTTTTTATATATATTTTACTTTTTCTTTTAATTTTATTTTCTATTTTTGCTTTGTGTTTCATTTTATTTTTTATTTTTTATTTTGTATACCTATTGAGAATATACGGTGAATATTTTATAAATACTTACTCTATTTTTTTAGAAGACGTTGAACTTTTTAAAAATACACATCAAAGTTCCTTGTTATATATAAGGCGGAAATCCCAAACGGCTCACGCGGGCATATGTACCCACTAACTAGAAAATTCAAAAAAAAAGCAAAGCAATTAAAAAAAATCCGAATTTTTGTGGAATCCAGCATGCTCATGCATGTGACATCCGTGTAAAATTTCATGGTATTTCGACATTCGATTTCCAAAAACCCATAACGATCTTGATTCCTGATGAATAGTGCCATTTTTAAAAAACCCTCATAGTCCCAAAATTTGTCATTTTTGCCGAAGATTACTCGAATGTTCAAACTTCATGAATTTTGGCATGGACTTCGCACACATGATCATCTTGCATCATACAAAAAATCTAAATTTTTTGGTTTTGTTTAATTTTTGAAATGATGTCCGTATTACTAATAGGAGCAAATGCACCTATGACCAAAAAGCCGCACTCTATATAAGGTGTACTTATTAAATAACTAGAAAATAAAATAAAATAAAAAATACACAGTTGCTGTCAAGTGGGCAGGCCCAATCGGGGTGTACCTGAGCGAAGGTGGTGCGGCTATTTGCGAGCTTCGTTCCTAGTACCTTCCCCGAGGGAATATCTAGTGCTACCATGGCTTAGGGTGCTACCAATGCTACCATTCAAAAACGAAATTTCAAAAGTTTCAAAAAATTCTATGAAAAAGAAATATTGAAAAACAAAAAAGACAAATCAGGCATGAATAGTGTTGTTTTTGTTTTTGTCTTTTTGTGACACCCATGACACTATTCTAGTCTGATTTATCTTTTTTGTTTCTCAATACTTGTTAGGACCATGAAGCTAAAAATTTTGGAGGTTTTACAAGCATATACTAGAAACACACACTAATTTTCGTAGAATTTTTTAAAACTTCTAAAAATCGTTTTTGAGTGGTAGCATTGGTAGCACCCTAAGCCATGGTAGCACTAGATATTTCCTCGACCTCCCCCCTTCGTCACCATGACTTTTGATTAGGGTGTCTAAAAAATGACTTTTGTTTAGGGAAAAACAGGAAACCATGACTTGGGTCCTATGGCGCGCAAGCGCAACATTACACGGAACGGAAGAGCATATGAGAACAGCCAGAGACAAACAAGAAGCAATTTTCCGGAAACAAAGAGGAGGCATGAATTTCGCTAGAAATTTCACCGGTTCAAGCAAAACTTCACCCGGAAGATACCAGCAACCCTACTTACTACTCACTCCATTTCAATTTGTAGTGCGCCCACGCTTCTCAAGGTGTAACTTTAACCGTAAATTTGACTAACGAGGCCGATTGCGACGGGAGCAAAAATTATACCAGTGAATAGATGAAAAGGTGAATTTTCCCTGGTATAATTTTTGCTCCCGCCGCAATTGGTCTCGTTGGTTAAATTTACATTCAAGGTTGCAGCAAGAAAATCGAAGGCACGCTATAAATTAAAATGGAGGGAGTACTAAACAGTAAACACCCTAGTATGTTCCCCTTGTTTGCACAAGACTCTGGAACGGGGTCAACATTTCCGGGAAAACCTGACAAGAACTTCCCGGCCTTCGCTGTTCGCACAAGCAACATCCATCCGCTGCTGGTTCTAGCCCGCAGAGAGAAGAGCGCAACATACTCCCTCCGTTCCAAAATAACTGACTTAGGCTTAGTATAACTTTGTACTACAGCTAGTATAAAGTTGAGACAGTTATTTTGAAACGGAGGGAGTAATAAAGACAGAAACGAGAAGATGACTGGCACCTTACCTCGGGTCGGGTCGGAGCCTCGGAGGACTCCAGTCGACACCGAGCGCGTGGTAGTCTGGATGGAAGATGCTTTACCCACGCCTCGCCGTACTGCTGGAGTACGATTCAGTAGTACAGTATAGTAAAGCACCCTTGGATTGTGTCGGTGCGTGCTTGCTGTTGACGCCATCTTCAGTAGGATAGAAGACTTGGATGCCTCCTCAAACTGACCTGGAAATTGGGCAACATTTTCGGCCGCGCGCGCGCAGACGCGGTTCCATCGGACGGCGACGGCGACTCAACCTGTTCTTTACACCGCAGCGCTGGAGGGCCCAAATGAAGCATCTCTGTCGGTTTAGCCGTCGTCCCTCTTGAAAAGGTTTTGCCGTTATCAGCTCAAGACTTTGCCTGAAGGAAACGGTATAGTACAGGCGGAATTTTGCAGAAACCTGTTGCTTTCATGGGGTTCTTCGGATGAAACGTAAACGGAGTTCCAGGAAAGACAGCAGCCGATGGAAAATCATTTACAATACGAGCGCTTTGCTGCGTTATACTCCGTAGATGTTCCGAGAAGAAGTGTGAAAACCGAATAATAACGCGTTCAGTGAAAATTATTGTGCTACAAAGAAAGATGATACCCTGCCAAGGCCATCACCAATAGCCCCAGCTCGTATTTACGAGGCAATTCCATAGCCACTGCTTCACCGCATCAGACAACCATAGGAATTTTGCTTATATGGTATAATATTTAATAAAGAAAAAGAATGTTGTTGTATCTTAACTAAGGCTAGTTATAATATAGAGTAACTTAGATTAGTAACATGCACACGTTACTATTCTATGTTACTACTCTTATAGTAGGTAGTGTTATGTGAGTAGTAATATAAAGAGGTTCATTAATTTTTTTGTAGACTCATTTTGCATTGAGAAAAAATGTTTTTTTTTAAGTTTTCACCGGGGGAGGACGGAACGCCCTCCACCTGAATTGTATTCATGGTTGCCTATAAGGCTTTGCAGCCTTTTGCAAGATAGGTTCAAGTGAACCAGAAGTACATGGGGGCACAGAGAGAAGAAATAAAGAAAAAAACTCTCTACAACACAAGACACTCTGAACAAGGGGAACAAAGAGAGAAAAACACATCACAACACTACAAAGAGCACCGCAGGAAAAGACGAACGACATCAGTCAGCCGAGACCAAAGCACGACACTGCAACCAGCGGCGCAGTCGAAAGGCTCCGCATATCCGAGACTGCACTACGCCGCGACACCACCTGCGTCGGGGGTTCATTCGAAGGGGCACGCGAGGCCGAGACGACGCCCCGGCACCTGTGTGCCAACAGCTTAGTCGAAGGGCATCGCCAAGCAGACAAAGCGACGGCACTGCATCATCGACGCAATCGAAGGACTCCACACAACCGAGACTGCACAACGCCGCGACACCACATGTGTCGGGGGCACATTCGAAAGGTTGCTTAGGGCCGAGACAACGCCACAACACCTCTTTTACCACCAGCGGAGCTGCAGGGCACCGCCTAGCAGAGACTCACCAAGCGAGCACACGAGCACAACACACACCGCCGTCGACCCTAGAATGGCCGCACCACCAACCGCACCACCACCACCATCCAACCTGCACCGGTCCCTTCGACTGACCCCAACTCCAAGACGACGCCCACAAGAGGGGTACGACGCTAGACGCCGCCATCATCCGATCCGCGAGCGCGAACCTGAGGTTTCCCTCGGAGCAGGGAACGAAGAGGAGGAGAGTGCATTACCACGGCAACGTCTTCAAGAAGATAGTGACGCCCTCGAGCGCCACCGCCGCCGGCACCGGCCATAGCCGGCGACAAACTTTCGTCTGGCATCAACACACTCCCACCCTCCATAACAGCCGACCCGCCGGTGCATTAGTAGCAGGTTGCCCTCGAACAAAGGCCGCCACCCAACACGGAGCCTTCAGATCGTGTCGGGCAAAACCGCCAGCAAGCCGCACGCCACGAACGTCGGGGAAGGGCGCCGACCCACCGCAGCACGCCGCCGCCCAACGCCCAGCCATCACCACCACCACCTCCTCGCATCAACGCCACCGGCTGCCAGGTCAAGCCGGCATCCACCGCCGGTTGTCCCAGGCCTGGACGTGAGCAAGCGAGTCCCTTGAATCCGGGCAGGAGCCCGCCGCTGCAGCACCTTCCTAGTACCCCGAAGCCCACCACCACCTTGAGATGACGTCGCCATCCCGCCGCCGACCAGCACGGGTCCGCTGCCACCGACCAGCACGGGATCCGGCGCCGCGCCACCCCAAGCGCCAGATCCGGGATGGGCCGCCCCAGATCCGTGCCCAGGAGACACGACGACGCGCGAAGCCACTAGCGCCACCGGCGGGTGAAGACCAGCCCCGAAACCGGCCACCGGAGCCAGCCGTGGGAGAGTCCCGCCGCCACCCTCCAGGGGGCACGCGCGGCTTTGCCCGCGTCCCCTCCGGCGGCGGCGAAGCAGGGGGAAGGGTGCGAGGGAGGGCCGCCGGCGGCGCGCAGGGGATGCCCCCCGAGTCGCCAAGGGAGGCGACGCGGGGGGGGAGGGGTGGCGTCCCGAGAATCGCTATGTGATGGTAACATTTTATGTTACTCTATTCGTCTCTCTCTTGTTTAACTGTTTGCAACATCATCTGTTTTACTTATGTTGCATCTATGTTATTACCTATGTTACTTCCACTGTGAGCAGTCTAAGATACAATATTTGGATGTGGCCATATACAAAAGGCATGACTAGACCAATTACATATATGCATGTAGCTAAAATCATTAGATAAGATACAACTTCTAAAAACAATGCATTGTGATAATTGTATCTTAAATTTCTATTACTCCTATAATATCGTGCTAAGAAATGATGCATTGGGACAGCCCTCGTGTGAGCCATAGCCGTGGAGTAATCACGGTACGGATAGCATCTTTTTTCTTTCGGAGCAAGTAATCCTACCTGACAGCGTGAAGAGTGGAGTAGTGACGTGTGACATGGCCTTGCCTTGTCTCTGGAAATATGGAGACTTTGCTTTCGCGGAGGCCCTGGTTCCAATGGCACTGTTGTATCCCGTGGTAGTACTTTGGCAACGACTGCAGTGTCGCTGCATTCGAGAGTGGATGGAACCCGTAGCTACTCCCAGCTGCCCATAAATTACAATTGGCAGCGCCAAAGCGAAGAACGGGGATTCATCCCCTTCTTCCACGCAGCCCCCTGCTAATTCGGTGAATTGCGATGTACAAGCCGCGTTACGATAACATGGTCCTTGGAGCGTCGAATAACCGCTATTGGCTTCAGAACGAGCCGTTGACGCACCACTGCCACTGTTCGGAGTCGAATTGACCTTGTTGATGACATGAAATGTTTCGTGCAAGTAGAAGATAATATATCGATTGGCAAAATGACTGTGGTTTGTAGATCCAAGGCTCAAGGAGGCTTAGAAAATCATGATCTTAAGGTTAAAAAATTATCTTTTTTAGGCGAATGACTATTTAAGCTTTTGTTAGAGGAAGATGTATGGCAAAACTTCCCGAGGAGAAAATATGTGGGACCAAAGACAGTATCTCAGATGCTTTAGAAGCCCGAGGACTCATATTTTTGGGCCGGCTTGATGGCCACAAAAAAAAACATTTTTTTCATTTCAGTTCCTTCTTTATCAAAAATGGCTTGGAAATAAGGTTTTGAGAGGATAAGTGGCTAGGTAATACCACTCATTGAGAATAATATCCGGCTCTATACAATATTGTTTGTCACGAGGGAGAGACGATTGCCACTGTCATGGAACCCTTCCTACCCAATGTGGCGCTCAGAAGAGATTTAATCGACCCTATACTAGATTCATGGAACACACTGGTACAACGCATATCCACAATTCAATTATCGTCCGTGGCCGATGTATTTCATTGGGGTCTACAAAAAAATGGTCAATTCACGGTAGATTCTATGTATAGAGCTTTGACCCAACCGGATATACCAATAGATAAATAAGAAAATCTGGTGCTTGAGGATACCCTAAAAATAAATATTTTTGTATGGTATCTTCGTAGGGGGTGATTCTTACTGAAAATAATCTCATAAAGAAGAATTGGAATGGTAGTTCAAAATGCATTTTCTGTCGTCATGATGAGACAATGAAGCATTTGTTCTTTCAATGTAAATTTTCTCGTTCTATATGGTCAATCATCTAAGTGACTTCTGGCATGTATCCTCCATGCAGTGTCGGTCACATATTTTCGGCAACTGGTTGCATGGAATAGAGCACAAGTTTATAAATCTGATTAGGATGGGAGTGCTAGATATTATTTGGTCTCTATCGAATAAAGTACCATCCTGGAGTCAAAATCAACGTTATTGATCCCTTGAACCGATTTAAAGCACCAGGCGCCAAATCTCTTCATTGTGTACGCACGACAAGAAGCCTAACTTCATCACCTTAAAGAGACAACATGAATCTAGGACGGAGTTCCATCGACTTCGCCCCGATAAACAAACTCGAGGAGCATCGAAGATTAGAAAACTAACTCAAAGATGAAGCGTCACCATCCACCCGAGCATCGACCCTGCTAGGACCAAAAAACTAACATAAACAACCAATCAGAGCTGAGAAACCAAAATTCTTATTTCCACCACCGATCGTTGAATCAACAGGCAGAGGGAAGATGAATTCACAGATCGGTGGACGGAGCCCGGAGGAACGAATCTTCGCTGTTGGGAAGAAGAAACATACGATGATACTAGATACTCTCGTTCTTTTATAACAACAAAATCTTTACGCTAGCCGTTGTAGATGGGGGAAAGACACAACACTACTAGTTACTCCCTCCGGTTTATAATGAAGAAAAACAACCGCGCCATTCAAACATGCATGGTTTTTATTTTTTGGTAAACATCAAGTTGTACATATTTTTAGTACGACCCGCTAGACATTAATAAAGTTGACTAGTTTTATTTATTTTGATATCAAATTTTGATCTCTAAAAATTGAAACACATAAAAAAGTTGAACCCTACGGATTGACCATACGAAAGAGCTTACAAGATAACTCTTTGATATCAGATTCGAAGGTTGCATCCCTACCAAGTGGACCCCCTGCAGTTAGGTCACAAGAATGCATCTAGCAACCCCCCTATATATGATCGTCAAATACATCGTCAACCACCATCATCATAGTCATCATCTCCAAATTATTCTTACTTGTAACCGGTAAATCACATCCGACAACTATTGTAAAACGTATTATCAATCAATCAACCATATATATGTCATTTTCAATGAGTTCATGTTGTGTTCTGATCATTATGCGTGAGTAATTCGATAAGACAATGGGTTGAAGCAAGTCCTTGCAATCCTATGTATTTGTGCACAAGATTGTTGAATAACTTTGTGTTCATTTGACTATATATTGTAAAGCATCGGCTGCACACATTTTTTATTGCAAACAGAGAACAAACTTTGTATTAGGTGAGCGACACTTATTATGGATCGGAGGGAGTACAAGGTTTTATGTGCAATAAATGTGAAGGTAGAACAAAAATATATCCCGCGTGTTACAACAGGAATTTCTTTAAAAACTATATTACATAAATAATAAATATAATAAATATGATACATCAAGTTGTTTGAGTGAACAGACAAAATTCAATTTATCATAGTTGAGACACTAAACTTATTCGACACGGAACACATGTGTATTGAAAAATATTAGCATAGACAATAAACTGATTAAAAGATGGTTGATGTGAAGTTTACATATAGTGATTTATAAATGTATTAGTGAAATGACATGTACAATTGATTGGCTAAAAGAGTTAGTGATGTGGAAAACTTGCATGTGAAGATAGACAATTTAAATTACCATATAGTGAGTGACATGAACAATTGATTGGCCAAGAGAATTGATGATGTGGGTAGTTTACATGTGAAGATAGACAACTTAAATGATCATATAGTGGGTGACATAGACAATTAATTGGTTGAAAGAATGAATGATGTGAATAGCTTGAATGTGAAGATAAACAACTTAAATGATAATATAGTGAGATTTTGCTCTATAAAAGTCATAGATATGCATAAATGTGCATGTTTTAACAATTAACAATTACCGAATAAAAGAAGGAAATAATAGAAGAAAGAAAAATTAAGGGATTAAAAAAGCAATCAAAATAAGGTTGAATGTACCAACGTATAATTTTCAAATTCCTTTTTATCAATAGAGATAATCGTCGTGTCCTCATGTGATTGATAGCAAAGCCTCCATGCTCCGGTGCAACACATCCTCTTTTTGTTGAAAAAAGTCATATGAAAGATGAAAATCTGTATCTGAACCCAGTCTCAGCTGATATTATTATCAGGACCGTCCAGTTGCTTAGCGATTCGCACTTGTCAGGTATTTGTTGCTCCGTATCCTGGTCGTATTTCCCACTCAATTTCGGTGCGCAGAGAAGCATTAAATGCTTGTTAGTAGGCTTTTGGTCCATCCAGGGACCCGAGAATTAACGTTGCTGGAGAGCTGACTAGAAATCGTCGGTGAATCCCTCTGCCGTTTATCCCTACTAGCCATGGACATGTTTGCGCGAAGCCGGATTCCTGATGTCATTCTTCTTGCAGATCAGCAGCTGGGATGGTTCCGTTCAGCAAATACAACGGCGGATCCGTATCAACCCTGTTCTCTGCAGTTTCTTTCCGCAGCGGAAACTTGGAACCACACATCCATGGCGGACATGCGGATAAAGATTGCTCAACAACTCAGACGAGATTGATTCAGATCTGCGAGGCAAAGATGACCGGAACTCACCTATAAGCGAAAACGCAAAAGCTTTGCGTTTCATTGCATTGATAGAAAAGAATGTTATATGTACAAGTCCAAAAAGGACCCACACCACCCAACAACACACACACAACCCAGCCCTAACTATGTAAGAAGAAGGCTAAGTACGCGGGCCCCCGCGCTCGCCCAGTCCCGCGCCTCCGCCTTGATCACGTCGATAAGGGAGGCCACCGAGGGGCGTGCGTTGTCGAAGATCGTCGCGTTTCGATGCTTCCAGATCCACCAAGCCGTCAGCATAATCGCCGACGAGGTACCCCCACGCAACAAGCGAGGGGTGTCGCTCGTCACCCGCGCCCACCAATCTGCGAAGTCATCCTCACCCACCGGAGGGCTCGCCGTGGATCGGATCCACGACAGCACCTCCTGCCAGATCGTCCGCGAGAAGGAGCAGCCCGTAAGGATGTGCGCCATAGTCTCCGTCGATTGGTCGCATAGCGGACATCGCACCGCGTGGGGCAGGCCACGCCGCGCAAGCCGCTCACCCGTCCAACATCTGTCCTGGCAAGCAAGCCAAATGAAGAACCTCACCTTGGGAGGCGCCCAGGTCTTCCAGTTAAGCCTCCATGTCCCTGAACCCATGGATCCCTCAAAAAGGGCATTGTAGCAAGAACGGGACGAGTATTGCCCGTCAACCGTCCAGCGCCACACCAACGTATCAGGCTCCACGGAAAGCCGCACCTCCCTCAACCGGGTCCAAATCTGGACGTACTGCCAAAGGGCCAGAGGAACTCACCTATCAACTGCATCCAACGGAAACTCCATGCCATTGCTTTCCATGGTCGCCGGCGATGAGTACAGTCGGATTGCACAACTCGTCCTCGCCGCGCACGAATCGGCAGAAACATAGAAGAACAGTATCCCATAACTCACGAGGGCACGCAGCAACCAACGTTGGTTTTTGGACGGAACATAATCTGCCGACGATGGCGGAACTAATCTGTTCCAGGGACAGACGCTCAGGTAAATATCTGTTCTGGCTAATACTAACGCGCATTAAGTACCAAGGCTAGGCCCCCGCAGGACGCAGACGTAGATTTGACCCCACCGTACGCCACTGTTCACGCCGTATTTCACCGCGTATACTGCGTTTTCTGCACACATGCCATCTACGTTTTCTGCATACATGTTAACTAGGTAACTCTAATGAACCTGCGTACAATTTAATGAGGAAAAGCTCATTGAATATCATATAATGACAATGTATCATATTTAATACAATACTAATATTATGTATTTTGAATGACAGTAAATAAGATCTTTATGATACTATTATACGATAGTACTATGCATGACAACGATAATATATCTTATACTGGAGTAACGTATATGTATGATACAAACTTACAGTAATAATGGATACCCTACGTGCTAGCAGTGTCTCCCAGTTCCCAACACATGGACATGGACACCCAAATCCCAAGTCCATCATTTCATTTCATCGACAGAGTTGAAAACTGAAAACACACGTACTCCAGGGACCGTACTGCAAAAAGCTGCGTCACCGCCGCACGGTTCCGTGTGCCACACGGGTCCGGGCCGGGGCCCGGTCCACGACGACGACTCCGAGGTCGGGCGGCCCTCGGCTCCAAAACCGACCTCGCTCGCGTCCGGTCCGTCCACCGCGTGGTGCACATGCCAACCCCCGCGACGCGAAATTACTTTACCCCCCGAGTCCGGCTTCCATTCGGCCGCTCCCAAACCCCCCGTTCCTCTGCGCCGACCCTTCCTCGGGTCCGCTTTTAAAAATCCCCCAACCCGGAACGGATTTTTCTTTCACCTTCGCCTCCTCCACCCCACCCCGTCCTCTTTTCCACCACTTCGACGCGGACGGCATCTCCTCTCCGCACCGCAGCCGCCCCCCTCGCCCACGATTGATTAAAAACCAGGGGGAGAGAAAGGGGCCCCGGCCTCGCCCGGCGGAGAAGAAAAAGGCAGCAGCCCCCCCCCCACCCTCTCCCGCGGGCGAATTGCATGATCGAATCGCGACGCGGCGGATGATGGCGGAGGAACCGGCGATGGATTTCGACGGAGGCGGCTTCGGCGCCGAGGACAATCTCTCCATGCCCCTCGGCGACTTCATGGCCTTCCTCGACAGCGACCCCACCGACGGGGACGACGACGACGACCTCCAGCAGCACCAGCCCCCCGAGGTGCGTCGCCTTTACCCTAATTCGCATCTCGCTCGGGCCACTTGGATCCAATTCGCTAGGCAGCGGGGTTGGTCGGGTCGGGGCTAGGGTTTTGGATTTCATCGGAGCGGACGCGTTCGTGTCCCCCCCCCCCCCCCCCCCACCCCCTACATATCTGCAATCTGCGATGCTTAGGGGCTTAGCCTCTCAAGACTCTGTGCCTTTTGCAGTGAGATGTGTGTGAACCAAGCGTGATCAAGCCTTGGCAAGGGATTCGGTGCGACTTTTCACCACTTTGTTGATTTTTCTGGAACGCACATGCTTTTGTTGATGCTAAGAGCTCAGTTCGAACACGAGATGCAATTAAGTTATGCCGTTTATGTATGACCTACTTAAATGTTGTTAGGAAATGATGTCCATCTTTTGATGTTTGAACCCAAACACATGACCAATGATCATATGTCGCTCCCTTTGTCACTGGATGGAGGCAGTTGACTTGAAGAGGCTCCTGCCCTGATGCATTAGGTTCAATGGCAGAGTGAGTGTTTGATCACTGCCCTCGCCTGTGGTATTATGGAAGCTGAGTTGATTGGGGTGCTGAAGCGACAACTTGGTTTGTAGCAACGTGTCTATGACGAGATATGCGGAGTAGTACTCACTAGGTAGGGCACTGATGATCGCATGTGGCCAAGTGAGGATTATAAGTGGTTCAAGACTTGAAGGTGGAATTGCATTGTTTTTCTTTTTCTTTTTTCTAGTATTGTATGGCATATCAGCCCCCAATTCTTGTGCATATTGTTTGTAATTGCAGGGGTGGGTATTTTCTAGTTACTCATGACCTCTAGAGTGAGAACGGTTAAGTTTTTTTGCGGGCATTCAGCTATTCTTGTCTTACTTTCTTGGGTGTGCTTATGGAGCAAAGGAGTTGCACTCAGTATTCTGAGCTGGCTGTAATTCTGTCATGAAAACTAGATGAATCAGTTTGATTTGATTTTCTCCGGGGTGATGGTGGGAATCTTGGATTCTTCCTGTGAGTGACCCAGGGCAGTGTAATACATTAAACTTCCAATTATTCATCGGTTGTTGTTGTGGAAGGTGTTTCTCCACTGTATTTTTGGATTTTGGATCAACACGTGACATATGGGAGCTCAGCTTGTTACTTGAACTACTTGATTGTTTGAAAAACGTGACACTAAGCTGCTGGATGCTAGGGTTTCAGATTTCATCCACTAGTCTCGTGATAAAAAAATTGGCTATTCGGAGTACATGGCTTTTTCTCTAACCAGTCAGAATAAAAAATCAAGCAAAAATGTTCTATCTAGGTTTCGGTATCATATGGAAATTGTTTCTGTTTGACTAAGGCACACACATTTATACGCTGTCTGTGGTCAGCAGTCGCAAGATTGTGCATCTATATCCAGGGCAAGCTTTATTAGAACATTAATATTTTTTGGAATGCGTCTCTTATTTCATACCCGCTCATTAAACAACATCATTGTTATTCAAATGCAGGCCAATCAAGGGTCCTTAGAGGTGCCAGTGGACACGGCAGGTTTTGCAAATGGATTTGAAAGCCATGAAGGTAGACTGAGCTTCTCAGTTTATCATATGTTCTTATGAGAGCTTCCTTCAATAAAATCATTGTTAAGCTACTGTTTTATCAATGAGCAGAATTTTTGGAGGATGAAAGTCTATGGTCAGACTACTCGCACATAGACCCTTCACAATACCAGATGGAAGAGATGGTGGAACAAGGAGATGGAACCTTTACTGACTCTGATGCTAAGCCTTATGGTTTGCTTGGCAGTGGTGAGAAACAGAAAAATGGCTTTGAAGTGACACTTTATGTTTGCACTCAATATGATTTATTTACGTGACCATTTCTTTGCAGATTTATCTGGAAACTGTATAATTGCCAATCATGACAACCAACCTTTACCAAGGGACACGCTAAACCATATAAATGCTGCTCAAGAAGCAAATGCATCTTCATACGAAGTTCTGTCAAATTATTCATATGTTGGTGAGCAAATGAACTTTGACGAAACACAGGTCAAAGCAGAGAACCACTTAGAGGGCATGGGGCCACCAACGAATACTTGTATGTCAAATTTCTCTTTGGCAATATATAGCTTGCGTCACTTGAGTTTAAAGAAATCATACTCATTTCATATCTACTGCAGATTTGCCATGTAATCAGTTCCCAGAGCAATCTGGTTTGAGTGAAGTTAAAAGCGAAGATACAGGAGCAATATTTGATAATACTAGTCAGGAGGAGGGTAATCAATTCATACCAATGAACACATTCTCTCTTGACCACAATGCAGCTATCCCTGATATTTCTTACACTGAACTAAACATTGGTGAGGCGACTGGAAGCATGAACAATGGCAACAGCAGTTGCCTCACTGTACAGGGAGATCATCTGCATGGGGAGTTTGGGGAATGTCCTAAAATAGAGTATGGTTCTCTTGATATGGCTGGTGAAATGTCACTGCATGATTTGCCGCAAAACAATCAGTCCTATGAGATGGAACAGATCCCGCAGAATATTTGTGAAAGCAGTTCGATGCAGACGGGCTCTCCGGATCAATATTGTGATGATACGTCTTTATCAGATTGCTACATGTCTTCCCCAGGCTCATTATCCTGTGAGCAGATCCAGTCTGAATATATGGGTTTCAAGAGTGAGTCTAGCACTGACTCCTCTCCAATACCCTCAAGCAGAAACTCCACTACAGAGGATGCTGATAAATACTTAGGAGGTGCAACAAACCAGTTGCTGAACTCTAGTTTAGTTCCTACAAGCCACCAACACCCTTATAGGAGCCTGACAGATCAAATGCCTCCAGCTTTTCATGAACAATATGATATTCACCGAAGTGGCAACTCCTTTACTCAGGGGAATTCATCAAGAAATTGCTTTGGTGCAAATTTCAATGGTGATTCTGATTTATTTAGCCGTAGTAGCTATCGTGCTCCTGGTCATATATTGCCACCACAGGGAATCCAGGGAAAATTAAATAACTTTCAACAACCTTTTTCTGCAAATCCTTTTGTTCCTCGGTTTGGAGGGGTGCCATATAAGTCACATGATGAAAGGGTGACTCTACGACTTGCATTGCAGGTTATATATCCCTCTGTACTGTTGGATTCTCCTCACATTTATTTACTTGGTTATACTAACTGTCTTGAATCATTAAATCATTTGCTGATTCTGAAAATGGTTTCTCATAATCCCTATTACAGTTTTTTCATAGGCAACACTTGGGACACTTAATACGAATTTTTAGTTTGTTGAGTATCAGCATTTGGAAATTCACTGATAATGTTTATTCACTTGATGTTTCATGTTGGTATTTTTTATGGCAAATTCCCATATGCTGGTTCTTGAGCTTCCTAAGCAATTTTTTGTTCTGCTAACTGCTGGTGATCATGTCTAAAATTTCCTGTGATATCCTATGACCATACTCTGTAGAACACTGGGTTTGACTTTATCGCCGGAGAAAGTAACATCATTTAGTATTTTTCTCTTTTATCTAGTTCTCATGTGCTTCTTCAGTATGTTTGACATATTGGAACTTTGCCAGGATATATCCCAGCCAAAGTCCGAGGCTAATCCACCTGATGGGCTTTTATCAGTTCCTTTATTGAGGCATCAGGTACACCTGCAGTCAATGTTGCGTGATTGCCTGAAAATAATGTCACTAGCTTCTGGGTAATTAGTTCTATATTTTATCTTATTTGGACAGAAAATTGCTCTGTCATGGATGGTGCAAAAGGAGAGAAATGGTTCACACTGCTCTGGTGGAATTCTTGCAGATGACCAGGTACACCAGTTACTTTCTCCCTTTTGTTGAGTAAATTGTGTGAATTTGTCTTACATGTCATCTGATGCTTTTCAGGGCTTGGGTAAAACTATATCAACCATTTCACTGATATTGACAGAAAGATCACCAGTACCAAGATCAACTGCCATTAAGCCAGAGCTGTGCGAAGCTGTTTCTCTTGACGATGACGACGATGACCCCACTGATCTTTGCTTGAAAAGGAGGTCACTTACATGTAACTCTGTGACAACAAGCACTGCAGTTAAGACAGAGAATCACATTGTAGAGATTAAGGCAAGGCCAGCTGCTGGGACTCTGGTTGTTTGCCCGACTAGTGTTCTACGGCAGTGGGCGGAAGAACTGAGGAACAAAGTTACTAGTAAAGCTAATTTGTCCTTTCTAATATACCATGGTAGCAACCGTACGAAGGATCCTAACGAGCTCACTAAATATGATGTTGTGCTAACTACATATTCTATAGTAAGTATGGAGGTACCAAAGCAATCAAGTCCTGATAGTGACGATGAAGAGAAAGCGAAGGCAGACAGATATGGAGCTCCTGTTTCAGGCAGCAAAAAGAGGAAGGCGTCTTCTAAGAAATCAAAGAAGGCCACAACAGAGAAGAGTAGCTTGCCAGAGAGACCTCTTGCAAGAGTAGCTTGGTTCAGGGTTATTCTTGATGAAGCACAAAGTATTAAAAATTACCGAACTCAGGTTGCTGGGGCTTGCTGGAATTTGCGAGCTAAAAGAAGGTGGTGCTTGTCAGGGACACCAATACAGAATGCTGTTGAAGATCTCTTTAGCTATTTTAAATTTCTCCGATACGAACCGTATTGTGAGTACAAGCATTTTTGCACCATGATAAAAATGCCAATCAGCAGAAACCCAGTTAATGGTTACAAGAAGCTACAAGTTGTTTTGAAGACAATAATGCTACGTCGGACTAAAGGTCAGTTACTGAACATATTTTTTGTGTTTTCCATCTCTTAGCATGAGCATATGTAAGAAAGTCTTATTTTGTTGCCCCCCAATAATAAAGATGTCTTACTCATGGGTCTTACTGATTTACTCATTGTTCTTAAACCACATTTTACATTTGAGATTTAATCAGAGACAACTTTTGCTTAGGATTTATGAAAATAATTGTTGACACAAAAAATCATGATAAAAAGGATTAATCTTTCACCTAATAACATGTTGAGGAGTTGGGAGTTGCTAGTGTTCTCATACCATTGATGAAAATATCTTAGTGGATGATGCTCCCTCCGTTCCTAAATATAAGCCCTTTTAGAGATTTCAATATGGACTACATACGGAGCAAAATGAGTGAATCTACACTCTAAAATATGTCTATATACATCCATATGTAGTTTGAATTGAAATCTCTAAAAAGGCTTATATTTAGAAACGGAGGGAGTATATTAGAGGATGGCATCAAATCATCATTCAGCATGTTAAGCATGATTTGTACTATTCGAAACTACTATTGGCTATTTCCATGGTTAGTGTTTTAAAAATGGGTATTCTATGTCTTATACAAGGAACATGTATTATATTATTGACAGATCAAATAAATGTTCCTATTGAATACTCCCTCTGTTCCGTAATATAAGTCGTTTAAGACTTTCACGTGTAAATCTCGGTAGGTTACCTAATTTCTGGAGTTTCCCAAAATGCCCCCCCCCTTCATCAGCCTCATCCCCACCGAAACTCCCTCCCAGATTCCCCATCTCCTCTCCCAGATCCCGGCGGCCGGCCTCACCCCTAGCTCTCGTGCCGCGTCATGGCCTCCACCAGCGCCCTTGACGCCTCCTCGTCCTTCGCCATCTCGCGCCTCCCCGCCGTACTCGCCGCCGCCACGTCCGCCAGGACGCCCAACGCCACCTCCGTCGTCGTGGCCTCCGTCCGCTCGAGGGAGAGTGCCAGGAGCGCGCGCACGGCGCCGCTGGTGACCACGGCCCGGACGTGCTCGAGCAAGGATCTGTGCTACTGGCTGCCGGGGAGGTTGCTGGTGGAGCGCAGGTCGGTGCTCGACTGCTCCTGCGGGCCTAGCCCGCCTAATTCCGACTCCACGCTGTCGTCGTCCCTTGGCGGCAGCGCGGCTGACTTGTCCGGCGTGGCGGCGGTTTCCGACAGCAGCGCCGGCGACGCCGAACCAACCAAATGGGCCGACCATGCCACTGCAGCCGCTGGGAGGAAGGACGACGGGACGCCTGCTGTGAGCTGCCGCCCATCCCTGGGGCCTTGGAGGTCGGCCTCGTCGGCGGCGTGGGCTGGACCAGGCCTTCTTGTACTGGATCATAGGCGCGGCCAGCGACCTTGAGCTTTCCGTGTTGCCGCTTCCCATCAGCGGGCTGGTGGGCGACGGGGTGGAGGCTGGGGACAGGGCAGCGACGGTATTTCCTTCCATTTCACCTGGTCGGAACGATCTCTTCAACGACTTATATTTCGGAACGGAGGGAGTAGAACATTCCTACGTTTGAAATTTCTGTTGTTTTGTGTTCCTGTTGCTACTGCTGTGTTTTTTTCATTGGCGTCCTTGTGATCTGGTACCCTGCTATTCCTATGTAATATTTAATATTCTCTGTTCCGAAGTACTTCCTCCGTCCCAAATTACTTGTCACAGATTTGTCTAGATACGGATGTATCTAGACTTAAAACGCATCTGGATACATATGTATCTAGATAAATCTCCATCAACTAATTTGGGATGGATAGTTGATTTGTGCTCCTCATAATTTTAAACATTGTAATTGATGCTGAAAGTTAAGTTAATTTGTTAATGTAGCGACAATGTTGGATGGAAAACCAATCATTTCCCTACCGCCGAAGACTGTTTCTCTCAAGGCTGTGAACTTCACAAGCGAAGAGCGGGCATTTTATAACACCCTAGAGGCTGAATCACGAGAACAATTTAAGGTGTGTTCACAGTGTTAATTAACCATCCATTTTCTGATACATTCTTTTTATTTACTATTTCAATATTTTTGATTTTTTGATCTTGTCTTGCTATTTTTCCACAATAAATCAGTCAGGATTGTATTCTTAATTATGAATGTTATTCCTTTGTATTGTTGAAACATAGATACTCCCTCTGTAAACTAATATAAGATGTTTTAGATAACTAAACTAGTGATCTAAAACATCTTATATTAGTTTACAGAGGGAGTATTTGGTTAATTTTCATCTATGCTTTTGGAATATATAGATTACATTACTCTGCATACTTGAAATCCACTTACAGATTGGATTTTTACAGTCTAAGGACTTCTACAGTGCGTACTTATTACTCCCTTCGTCCCAAATTACTTGTTGGAGGTTTTTCTAATTACGAATGTATCTAGACTTAAAAACAAGTCTAGATACATTTTCTAGACAAATCTGCGACAAGTAATTTGGGATGGATGGAGTAGTTATTAATATGAACATTTATGAGATAGGGGTATGTTTGACCACTCATTTCATGTTTACTTCGCACCAAGTTGATTATGGTTGCTTGCTTATGCGTTCCATTCGTAAACTTAAGGACCCAACGTATATGGTCAATTTCTCACCTGGTCTAATCTAACAATTTATCTGCAGGTCTATGCAGCTGCTGGTACTGTTAGGCAGAACTACGTGAATATCCTGCTGATGCTTTTACGGCTCAGACAGGCATGCGATCATCCTCACCTAGTTAAAGGTCATGAGTCTAGCTGGACCTCTTCATTGGAGAGTGCGAATAAACTTCCGATGGATCGAAAACAAGAATTGCTGGTTTTTTTGCAATCTTGTTCAGCAATATGTGCTATCTGCAATGTAAGTGTATTTGCCTCTTCTCTTCCTGCACCTATAGTTATTATATCTCCCTAATATATCTATGTTTACTTGTTGTATCTACATCGTGTTCTACAATAGTTTATTTTACTGTTGTCATGCTAGGAGTGTGGTCTGTTGTAAATTATTTGTATAATTGTGTCTAGTAATTTTAAATACTCGAAAGTGTTTGCTTTCGTGAACACACAGGAGGGAAGCATTGAAAGGTAGTGCAATTTCCTAAGATCATGTCAGCATAAATCGGAACTAGAAAAAAGAAACAAAAAACTGGAAAGGAAACCATTGGCTTCATTTCAGTTTCTTGACCCCAGCCTTTTCATGCCTAATATTCTTCCTGAGTTGATATCTACTAAATCTTAGCAACTTAAATTATGCAGGATGCACCAGAAGATGCTGTCGTTACTACATGTGGTCATGTTTTTTGCAACCAGTGCATATTGGAGCAACTTACTGGCGAGGAAAGCATGTGTCCAGTCTCTAATTGCAGAGTCCGACTTAATACAACTTCATTATTCTCTCGAGGCACCCTTGAATTTTCCTTGTGCAAATCAACAAGTGAATTCCAGTCTAATGATTCCTGTACAGAGATGGTACATACTGAAAATCAAACTGGGATTGATTCATCTTATGCATCTTCTAAAGTGAGGGCTGCCCTAGATATTATTCTCTCATTACCTAAAGTTGATCCAACCCAAATTAGTGATAGCAAAAAAACAATCGGGCTTGCCTCTGAAAATGTCAATGGGAAGGGTTCAGAATATGCTGACACCAAGATGACAGAGAAGGCCATTGTTTTCTCTCAGTGGACTAGAATGCTGGATTTGCTAGAGGTTCATTTGAAAGCTTCTCATGTGAGCTACCGGAGGCTTGATGGAACAATGTCTGTTGCTGCTCGGGAAAAAGCCGTGAATGACTTCAAAACAGATCCAGAGGTTTGTTTTCATTGATGTTTTTTACATGCAACTTTCTCGAGTGTATCATAATGTGTTCTCTGTTGACTTTTGCTACAGGTTTCTGTTATGATCATGTCTCTCAAAGCTGCGAGTCTTGGTCTAAATATGGTGGCTGCCTGCCATGTGCTTATGCTCGATCTTTGGTGGAATCCTACCACTGAGGACCAAGCTGTTGATAGAGCACATCGTATTGGCCAAACACGACCGGTCACAGTATCAAGGTTAACTGTCAAAGATACCGTTGAAGATCGTATTCTGGCACTCCAGGTAAATATAAAATCAACAGCCGTAAGATCACTTGATTTTGTATGCCTACCCACTTTTAGACTGGCAAGGATATCGATACTTGCTTGGTGCTCAAACTGGCTGTAGGAACCAGAAAAGAATATGAACCGGTGACTTTGATGTCTCAGCTTTCTTAGTTGAATGAGGAAATTTGTGGGTCAACCAATGAACCACGGACACCCTGGAGTATAAACCATTGAGCAGGGTGTCTTCACCTTTTTGATCACTGGTACAGTTTTAATTAAAAGTAAATATATGTAGGATGCTGGCCTGCTCCCGCCCCCCTCCTTGAGCAGTGAGAGATAGAAGTTGTAACGGCCATTTTTGTAGCTTTAAGTATACTACCAACAGTCACATCCTTGTGATGTAAGTAAATAGTTTCATTTTCCTGGGATCACTTACGACCAACCCAAACAATAGGAAGATACCAGAATCCACCTGGACCGTATAGGGTACCCTGACAGTAAATTTTATTAAAAGAGAGAAAAATTTGCAACTGTTCAATAATAATAATTAAGTTCTTGCTTTTGAACCTCCTACTGGTGGAGGTTCCTGCCCACTTGGTTAAAGGAAATCCTATGTGATCCAAACCCTTTCCATTGATGCTTGTCCTTGACGAAAGGGCACTATTTTCCATGTTTTATTTGGCAATGAATTTTCAAATGTACTGTTTGTTTCAGGAGAAAAAACGGGAGATGGTTGCTTCTGCTTTTGGTGAAGATAAATCTGGTGGCGGTCAGACTCGATTGACAGTGGACGACTTGAATTATTTGTTTATGGTTTAGCATCACCTCCTGAGATTGAATACAATTTTGCTCATGGAATGGTGTACTAGGCAGTGATAGATAAATATTTCTCAGGGGAGGTAACAAATAGCATTTCTCTAGGAGCTTAGTTGTACAGGGGTCGAGATTTTGTAGTTGAAAGGTGTCATTGTGGTTGTAGACCATCCAATTATTTTTTCGCACTGGAAGTAGGGATTGGTAGGTTAACTTTCAGTTGGCTGCAATGGTGTCAGTTTGACTATCATGAAGATATAACAAAGCAAAATATCGTTAGCTAACTTGATATTTGTATAGTTTTCGCCAGCACTTTCTATTTTTAAATTTTATGTTGTGGTGCTGAAATCCTGCGAATCTCGCTGCGTTATAAACCGAGTCCACCCAAAATAGAATTGCTCAAACTGTCTCAAAAGATATTTCTTCATTTTGACCGATAATCGAACACATATTCATGCTCGATAATCGAACACATATTCATGCTATACAAACAAAACCCAACCCATACAAATATACAATCAGGCGTACCTCAATGTTGCAGCACAATGTAAAAAAAGCGAAATTCTCTGTGGAAGCAGCTTACAAAATCTACCACATTTACGGCTCCAAAAGTCTACCGCTCACTGACGACCCTTTGCCAGCATAAGCCCCGGAGGACTCACACTCAGTAACGCCTGGGTCATCTGTGTTGGACGCACCTCCAACTGATACCAGAGCAGCCAAGTCAGGCAGCGGGAAGAACGTTGGCACCGGCATCTTAGGTGCCAGCACAGGCAATGGCGCCTCAAATTTGAGCGCATTCAGGGCCTGCCTGATGCTTGGTCTATGCGTGTAGTCCGGATGAGCGCACCACAGTCCCACCACCATCAGACGCTCCATCTGCTTCTCATCAAACACCCCCTTCAACCTCCAGTCCGCCGCTTTCACAAGGGCTTTCTTCCCATACAGCTCCCACACCCATGGCACCAGCCTCGCCTTGCTCGGCTCCTCCGTGGGCTCCGATGGCTGTCGTCCGCACGCGATCTCCAGTGCCACGACGCCGAAGCTGTACACGTCCGACTCCCGGCTTGCCTTGCCTGTCGTCAGGCACTCCGGTGCCAAGTAGCCCAATGTGCCAGCCAGGACGGTGGTGTAGGGCTGGCTGCCATGCTCCACCAGCTTGGCCAGCCCAAAGTCGCCGAGCTTGGCACTGAAGGTGGCATCCAACATCACGTTGCTGGGCTTGATGTCGCGGTGCACGATGCACTGCAGGCACTCCTCGTGGAGGTAGAGCAGTGCCGACGCAAGGCCCAGCGCAATGTCGTACCGTGTCGGCCAGCTGAGGTGCACTCCATTGCCGTAGAGGTGTTGGTCGACACTGCCGTTGGGCATGAGCTCGTAGACGAGCAAGAAGTCACCACGGTGCTCATGGCACCACCCGACGAGCCTGACCAAATGGCGGTGGCGCAGCTGGCTGATGATGCGCACCTCCGCCGCGTACTCCTTGCGGCCCTGCGTCGACCCCTTGGAGACCCTCTTGATGGCCACATCCAACCTGAGCTCCCTCAAGAACCCCCTGTAAACAGCACCGAACCCGCCTTGCCCGAGCTTCCTCTGCTCGGAGAAATTGTTGGTTGCCGCTGCCAATTCGGCATACCCGAACCTTCTTGGCCCGCTCTCCACGGCGAACTCATCGGTTAGCTCGTCGTACCCCATTGCATCGTCGATGTCGACGTAGGGGACGCATTCTCCAGTCTTCCTCCATTCCTTGACGAACCAAACAATCCCTGCGCCGACGAGCACAACAAGAAATCCGCACAATCCTAATACCACCCACAGCACCACCGCCTGCTCCTTGCTGTCGACGCTGGAGGTGAAATCCCAGTACAGCACCTTGTGCAGCTCGGCGGCCTCGCCGGTGGCGGCGGAGAAGCCAACCGCCACGGCATCGGGCAGGTGTGCCCTCAAATCGACGGCGTACCACAGAAGGACGTCCGTGGGGGCAGCGTCGCCGTAGGAGAGCGCCACCGTGAGGTTCTTGGCCTCGGCGTCGTACGCGACGCGCGCGTGCGCCGTGCGGCCGTCCTTCATGCTGGTGGGCCAGTCGGCGGTGGCGACGGAGGCGATGCCCCCGAGATCGATGCCGACGTGGTCGTCGCTGGGGTCCCACTCGTTCCTGTAGGTGTCGAATTCGACGGCGACGAGGGCGCGGCCCCCGTTGCGGACGGAGGAGTTGAAGAGCCCGAGAAGACCGCCGGCTGATTGGTTGGGGAGGACGGAGGGGAACGGGGAGATGAAGAAGGCGAGGCCATCGCCGGAGGCGGCGGAGGGTTCGGGGGCGGAGATGGAGAAGGAGAAGACGGAGGCGAACGAGGCGGGGCGGCGGGAGACAGGGTCAAGGAGTGGGACGGGCCGGGAGAAGAAGGCCCGGCCGGCGCTGCTGGTGAGGGGCCCGACGCGCTCGTCGCGGGTCAGGCGGATGAACTTGTTGAAGAAGGCGTCGCCCTGGAAGGAGATGCCCGATGGGGCCGAGTCCGAGGCGGCGGTGAAGTTGTAGGTGAAGGAGAATCCCGCGGCGGCCGGCGGCAGGAGTAAGGCGACGGAGAGGAGGAGGAGGGAGGGGCCGGCGACGGCGACGGAGATCCCCATGGAGAAAAAGGCTTCGCCTTTGGGTTGGGTGAGCCTTGGAGGACGACAGGGGAGCTGTACATGGGGCCGGGTTGACTAACCGATGGACAAGGCATTAGCTGGATTATATAAAATTGGCTGGATTATAAAAAGACTACCTTTTGAGACCAGTAAAATTCTGCGGGATTGGTTGGTTTGTATTATACGCCACATCTTCTATATCACTAAACCCTAGAGGATAAATTAAGAATTTAAATTTGTTTTGGTTATACCTTTGATCATGTATGTAATAACCCTTTAGGGATAAAAGCCATGAAAATCAATTGAGAATTCAATTTTAACTTGGTCATATTTTTGGTTATGTATGTAAATTATCTTTCCTTTTTCCTTTTAAGCTTCTTAAAGATGAAAGTCACATCAGTCAATTGAGGATTCAACTTTGACTTAGTTCTACCCCTGGTTATATATATAAATCATTATTATTATTTTTATTAAATTGATCTCTTAAAAAAATGAATGCACAGTACATGAATATTATTAACATTTATCTTTTCTAGAAAACAATGAATGTTACTTTTTGTATGCTTAGTACACTGATACTATAGTGAACTAGATGATGTCCCGCATGTTGTTGCGAAACTATTTTGCAAAATATTTCAGTGAAAATGTTTGGTTAAATGAAGCATGTATATGTGAAACAATAACTTTTGAACTAATATATGGATTTAATATAAATATCATAATAAAATAAAAAATTTCATACATGCATGTTGTATGTGGGTTTTTCTTATGCATAGTGGCATATTGAGGTGGGTCTTTCTTATGCATGTTGGATGATGTTGCATGTTGAGAGAAATATGCTAGTGGATGATGATGTGGCATGCATGATGAGGTGGAGTGTGCGCATGTTGAGAGAATTGGTAGTAGTGGGGAGTAACTTTTTAAGAATGTAAGATTTATTGTGAATTATAATAGAGACGTTATAGTAAATAATTTTTGATTTTACGATCGGATCATTCAGCTTATGTAGTAGATGTCGTTCCAATTTTTTTAATCATGACACGAACAATAACTCGATACTCTATTTTAACGTTGAAATTGGACAAAGTTAGTTGGCATTTGAGAACCAATATATCTCTAACTTTATTAAACTTTTTAATTTTGAAGTCTCCTCATTCGATTGAGGTCTGTAATTTATTGAATATACATTTGATTATGTCGTTGCCTTGAATTTTATGATGAAATATTTTGATGGATGTGCCTCTTTGATAAAAGATTGGATGATGTGAGTCATGGTTGGCAAGAAGAAAGCGACGACTATGATATATTTAGTACCATCATAACACACGTGATCTACAATATAATAAACTTCATCGTGTATGTGTATTCATTAAAAATTATCTTTCAGTCACACTATAAAAAAGATCCATCCAAACATCACAGAAAATAAAAACTTAAGAAAACTAACACATAAAAATAAACTTATACAATTCAAAATAGGAAAACAGCGCGACAAAGCGCGCATTGCACTTCTAGTATTGTTCATTGGCGAAATGAAGATTTCCACCGAAAGGATAACTCGCGTTTGAAGGAGATAAACATAAAATAAATCTAGGGTTCAATAATCCCCGGCGGTCTACAGGTATGACCACATTATAACCATTGAACCACATGTTGATTTTCTAAACCTTGTAAGCTTTGGGTAATAATCTTTTCTACAGAAATTAGTTTAGTTATATTGAAAATAATCTTAGTTTTTTGTTGCAGGGAAAGAAATCCATAATGAACTGCATGTTTTAACGAACATTTCTACATCACTTTAAACATATCTTGTTACATAACTAAATTGAAGTTATCAATTTTTGAGAACATACAACAGTCGACGATGTAAAGTAAAACGCATCGAGGGATCTTCAACACGGATCACTAAATGGATATCATCAAATGTTCATGGATACGTTCGAATGTTTTTTTGATAGAAGATACGTTCGAATGTGTCTATGGATATATCCAATCGAGGAAAATCCTTCCAACCATGATCGTATAATGGATATCCTTATTCGGCTTTCTCCTTTTAACAAATTTATCTAGATCAATAGCAGTTAAACCATATATTTAAATAGTCACAAACAAATACAACTAATATAAAATGTATCAGATGTTTAACAAGTTTTTTTGCATCCACCGATCTTAAAAGTTGTTAGTCCAACTTTTTGTGTCAACTACCAAATACCCTTCTTTTGCGCAAAATCGTTTGTACATGCTAGTAGAAAAGTCATAAACAAACTTCATCGCATCGGGATCCAAGTTTGCTGCCTTCACGAACAACCACTTTTGGTCCTCGTAAGTGGTCTTGATAGCAATATTCCTTGACTCGTGCTTAAACTTCTTGTTTTGCATCTCAATGAACATTTCAAACCTCTCTACATTTTCTTATTCTTCATCTCATTGTGCTTGGCAGATGCGTGCTCCTTCATCGGCATGATGTCCTTGAACTTGTCCGACATCTTACCCACCCCTTCTTGCTTCTCCTTGTCATTCTCCCCTTTCTCCCTTCCAACCTAGTCACATGGGTGGACGATTCAAACTCTCTCACGGTTCAATCAACAACATCACCACTAACTTTGGCATCAGTGGTCTTAGCGGAATGGGAAATGGCTGCCCACTTGCTTTGTCCATTCAACTTGTACCAACAATTCATAAATGTGATCTGGCTTGCCCTCGGTCTTATGGTACAAAGCGACGAGAAGGGGGGGTTTGGTTTGACTGCAAAGCAAGAGTATGGCATGATCAACAAGTTGCAACATAGATCCAATCAATCCAATTGCGAACTCATAGAGCAACACAAAGCGAAACTTATGAGCTCGAGAAGTGACACGCCACCTGGCCATCAATTGTGTATTTGTGAATACATGTTGCAATACTTGTTGACCTCATGTTGAATGGCGTACCTCCGATGGCCTAGTGGCTTTGCATTGCTATCATGGATCACTTCTTTGTTGGGGGAGGGGGGGGGGTGTGGTTCTTTTGTTCATGATAGAGATCATGTACAATTTACCAAAAATCCGCAAAGAGGTGTACTTTGGAAAATCAAGGGACACTATGATAATATTTAAAATTACAGCTAATGATTTTTATGATAAATGGCTTAATAGTGCTAGTGGGAAGAATGAAGGCATGCAAATTCCCAGTCGATCAAAGACACAACTTAAAAAAGGTTACCAAACTAGATTAAAAAATATGCTTCTAATGGTGCAAAGGAAATTAAGATAAAATCAGTTATATATGTTCTTCCGGGCTATGCTATGGGAATCTTTAAATTTCCGGCCTCTATTTGTGAGGATTTGTCTCATATCATTCAGAACTTTTGGTGGGGAGATGAGGAGAATAGAAGGATAAATTATTGGCTGGCGTGGGATAAATTATCAAGACTTAAAGGTGAAGGAGGTATGGGGTTTCAGGATCTTTGGGTATTTAAACAAACACTTTTGTCAAAAAAGGCTTGGCGTTTATTGATAAAACCGGATTTCACTTTGTGCAAAATTGATGAAGGCAAAATATTATCATCAAGGGCATCTCCTTGACACGGTCTTTCCGCAATCTACGTTAGTGACTTGGCAGTGAATTGTGCATGGTCTGGATTTTCTAACAAAAGGATTACTTGGAGAGTGGTGGATGGTTAAAATATGAATATTTGGAGAGATAATTGGATACCCATGAATTAAAGCATTAAAATCTTAGCTAAAAAGAATAAAACCATGATCAAGTGGGTGTCTAATTTCTTGATAAGTGGGATGAGGAGTGGGTCTCACACTTGTTTCATTCACATGATGTTGATGAGATTCTAAATATGTGCATCCAATCCTCAGGGGATGGTGATTTTGTGGCGTGACTAAAAGGATCGATATGGTCAACTAGAGGGGGGGGGGCTGAATAGGTGACTAACAAATTTAAACTTAATAATCAAGTTTTAGGGTTAAGCAGATAAATAAGATTCTCTAGATGTGCACTAGATGAACAACCCTAAGTGGCAAGCAAGCTTAGACTCAAATGTCAAATGCTAGGCAACAACTACAATAGCAAGCCAACAAGAAAATGAAGCTAGTAAAAATAAAGGTGCGGAAAGGATAAACCACAAGTGACAACGAGACACGGAGATTTGTTCTACCAAAGTTCACACTCTTTTGAGGGAGTGCTAATCTCCGTCGGAGCAGTGCTCAATCATTGAGAGCGCTACCAAGTACGTAGCTCACCTTAATCTCCTTTTAGATTCACCCCCAACGGATGAGCCTCGATTCATTCGGGGTTGGTCTTGAAGGCGACCACCACACCTTTACAAACTTCCCGGAGCACACCACAAGAAAGGAGGCTTCTGGGACAGACACCTAGCCGCCTAGGAGCCAAAGCTCCAATATTAACAAAGTCAACAAAGTAGAAATCTTGCGGGGAACACAAATCGGTTTGGTGGAAGTTTAGATCGGGCCTTGCTCTCTCAAATCCCAAAATATCAATAAGTTTGGGTGGAGGAGATGAGAGTATTGAGAAATACGGTGTTCTAGCAATGGAGCTCAAGCAAGGGGAAAATGATTAGTGTTGGAGGAAGAATAAGGGGGTATTTATAACACTTGGGTCGGGGTAGGTGAGATGTGCCCGTTGGACCCCGTGTGCACGGGGTATACAGTCAAATTCATACTTACCTCGTGTGCACGACCCTGAGACCCCGTGTGCACGACCATGCACCCCATGTGCACGAGCCTTACCGTAGGAATTCCCCACTTAGGGTCAGGCCACTTAGCACCCCGTGTGCACGGGCCATATGCCCCCTGTGCACGACACCAAGGCCGTGTGCACGGGGCTACCAGTGACCTGATCCCATGGGTATTCCTCCGGAAAGACCAATGCACACACAAATACGCTTCGTCCAGGTAATATGGTGGGTGGCTTTTGGCACAGGGGAAATGTGTTTCCACACATACTCAAACCTCGTTGACCCCTCATGATAGTGCGGTTTTCCTACGACTAAAATCAAATCGAATAAATCCTTCGAGCTATCGGAGAACAATGCCTTTTATCTTTTTATAGCGGGGCCAATCATCCTTCAAAATTAATAATCCTTCACGAGACCAATGACCTGCGATACATCTTTTAACAACCGTTATTAGTCCCACTAACCACATTGTCATAATACCAAAACACCATTTAGGAGTAAATGCACTTTCAATGGCATTATGAGAAGAACATCATGTTCTCTAAAAAAGTGTGTATAATCTAGCGATGAAGCTTAAGGAGAATAAAAAATTAAGTATGATATGGGCAATCTAGCGATGGTGTGAATAGCGAAAGGAATTTGTGGAATGTGATATGGAAGTACAATGTCCCTCATAAGATAAGATTTTTTGCTTGGCATGCCGCGTCTAATAGCTTGGTGGTCCATATTAATAGAGTTTGACATCATCAGGCTACCTCAAGTATGTGCTCTGTGATGGCACTGAAGTAGTGCGCCTCGTTGGTTACCCCAAGTGGAAGGTAAGGATGTAGTTTAGCAGTAATTACCCTTACACGAGGACAATAAGGTTTATTGAACCAGGAGGACTCCAAGGTCGACAAGTAGGTGTCAACGACGCCAGATAAGTTGACGTGGACCTGCACACACAATAGACGGATTTGCTCCCAACGAGTACAGAGAGGTTGTCGATCTCTCCGGCCTTGTTGTTTACAAAGGATTAAACGCAAGGGGATAATGATAGTGATAATTGCAACGGAAAGTAAAAGCAGTAAACAAAGTGGAAGTGTAAACAGTGTTGGAAATATGGACCGGGGTCCCATGATGTTCACTAGTGATGTATCTCTCTGAAAAGACGATAAAATAGCTAAGCTGGGTGAACAAATTATAGCTGGGCAATTGACAAAATTACAAACGCACCGCAATGCTAATTATGCTACATGAAAGCAAGAGGCTCAAAAGTATGGGCAGTACGCCAAGACAAGTAGACCAAAATCCATCTGCATCCACTTACTAATCATCCACCTTGAGACATCGATCCATAACATCTCGCTAATATTAAGTTGTGAGCCCCACCCAAAGTGTAAACTCAAAGCAACAGACAATTGCATTAACAATCTATGCGTAAGGTAAACAATCCTTGCAACCGCGGTTGTAAGAACCGTTGTTTTCTCCTTGGTGGCAACAACACATCCCCTAGTCTCATGTTTCTGGTACTCAAGCTAGACATCGGGGGGCATGAATCCACAATCATTCATAAACGCTCCCTCTTGGAGTTACTATGTACTACTTGGCCAAAACAATAAAAAGTAACGGAGAACATGAAAGAATTACTCAAGAACAAAATATAAAAGGTAAACCAAATATATAACTCATCACGATCTGAACATAATCTCATAATCAACCGGATCCCAGCAAACACAACATAGCAACAGCAGGAAAATTACATATGTGCCTTGATCATGTAGGGCCGCTCACAAGGACTAAGAATTGAAGAACAAGATTGGAGAGAAGACATCACATAGCTACTGGTCATGGACCCATGGTCCAAGGGGGACTACCCACGACACATCCGGGAAGCGTCCATGGTGGTGGAGAAGCTCCCGGAGGTAAATCCTCCCTCCAGCAGGGTGCCGAGAGGAGGTCTTATGGTGCTCCCGATCTTGGAAGCGCGGCGCCGGCGGAACAGAGAGGAAATTCACGATGCGGGGTTCTCCTCGAGGGTTTTCGGGACGAGGAGGTAATATAGGCCAAAGGGGGGAGCCAGAGGTGGGCCAGGGCACCTTGGTGGCGCGGCTAGGGGGGTGGCCGCGCCACCTGGCCGCCTGGGTGCCAGGTGGGGCCCCCTGGTCCCCCTTTGGCACTCCGGAAGCTTCCGTACTGCTGATTTTTTATATTATTTTTTAGAATTTTGGGGGCTCTGAAAATGGGGTAAAAACCTGCAACTTAAAGACATCAATAGACGGAAACTGCCACTCGGTGCACTTAGTTAGTAGGTTAGTCCAAATATGTGTAAAATGATATAAAAGTGCAGCGAAATATGTAGCAACGTCACATAAAAGGGCATGGAACAAGCATAAATTCTAGATACGTTTGGGACGTATCAACATCCCCAAGCTTAATTCCTGCTCGTCCTCGAGTAGGTAAAGTATACCACAAATAATTCATGTGGTGACATGCTAACACACATATAAGAACTTCAAAGTAAAGCAAGTAAGATGTGTAATTCAAGTCAAGATAATAACAAGCAAGAGTCTATATCTAGTATTGAAACTAGCAAAGTATGAACATAAGGGTGCAAGAGCTCCCGCTGTCTTTGACTCGAATGTCTCCAAATGGTGCTTGCGTGCAAGAAGTGGCAGATGGGTATAGAGAATAATAAATAATAATATATAGTTTAATTGAGAACTCAATCTACTAAAGTTTCACACTTGGTCTCCTTTGGGATCTTACTTTGACTCATCCCCAGACCACTAGTTAGGTACAAGTCAAACTGATCCTCTCCCTTTCGACTTTGAGCACTCATGCAATGGATGAGTGCGATCAAGATACGTTGGCACTTAGGCTGGCAAAGAGAGAAATGATGGGGAAGGAAGACAAAAGGGTGTGAAAGGCTCGCATCAATGAGGACAATCATAGGCGAGGGAAAGCCAAATGATAGATATGATGTGAGGAGTAGGGATTGCCATGCAAGGGATGCACATATGAGCTAAGGTAAGCTCTCCAATGGAACTGGTGGGGGTGCATCCAACTTGCTTGCTCATGAAGACCTAGATCTCATTTGAGGATGCTCATCGTTGGAATATGCAAGCCAAGTTCTATAGTGTAGGGGTCCCCACATAGTTATGCATGAATGATAATCTCTATGGAGTACAAATATGACAATGGAGTACGACTGTTGATCTTTCAAAAGGAATAGTAGTGTTGCCCCCTTCTCTATTTTTATTTATTTTTCTCCTTTTTGTATTTTTTTGTATTTTTGTGGCCTCATTGGCTCTTTCTATTTATATCTCATTTGTACTCTTTGGGATCTTTTAATTTCTCCTCTTTGGGATCTTTTCCTCACTTAAGGGAAATACTCTATATTTTACAAGAATATAGAAGATCTTCACACTTTACAAGAAGTACTCAACATAAAGAAAGATGAAAACTATCATGATGTATGCAAACGTATGCCTCTGCCAGTGTAGCAGGATATGCAATGATACTAGCGCGTCATGTAGAAATAATAAGGGAAAACCCCAACTATCATGCGGCTCCTCGATCAAGCAAAAGCATGTATGACATGAAGATCAAGTCATGAGATGGTGGATGTTGCATGGCAATGTATCTCAGAAAGGCTATGGAAATGCCTTGATAGGTAGGTATGGTGGCTGTTTTGTGGAAGATATAAGGAGGTTTATGATGACAGAGCGTATTGTGCCAAGGGTTTGGATGCACCGGCAAAGTATACGCCAACTCTCAAGGTGAGAAAGGGCAATGCACGGTACCGAAGAGGCTAGCAAAATATGGAAGGTGGAAGTGCCAACAATTGAACACTCGCATTAGTTCTAACAGCTCATGCACTTATTATCGGTAACTCTCTATCTAATCAGGAGGTTCACAAAGAGACAAGTACCCTGAGGAGGAGTGTATGGGGGTTTGGTTATACTTGCGCATCCTCGACCCATGGTACGTGAGGGTACTCTATATATTCCAACCCCTCCAGAGGTTAGCGATTCATCTAATAGCCAGAGTTCTCAACTAATTTTTTTAGTTTTCAAAAAATAAGCACAGATTGCCAAAAATACGACACCTATCACTAATAGGCTAAAGCTCTTGGCACCAAAAGTCCAAACATTACTCAAATCAATATCTCAAAACTATTGCATGTTACCACTACACTTGTAATAGCAACCTTAATTACCTACTCATGCAAGACACACAACTCAGTGCAACAAGACAACTCTCTAAACAGTATAAGCATGAAAACTCAAGAGAGTTCCTAGAACAACCTAAATAAAATCTCTTAAAAAGTTAAGCATGAAGGCTAAGAGCTAAGCATGACAGCAGTAAAGATGAAGAACACACAAAAAGATAAGCATGCAAACCTATGTTGTGTTATAGGGTGGAGTGGAGCGTGTTTCTCTCCCAAACAATGAAGGCTAGGATACAACTTGTTATGAACAGCAAGCAAAACTAAATAAACTAAAAAGTAAAGAGCGAGACGCTCCAAGTTTAGCACATAACAAATGAAGTGATAAAAATATAGCATGGAGAAGGACGGACTGATGATTGTCGATGGAGAAGGGGATGCATGGGGGCATCCCCAATCTTAGATGCTTGAGTCTCCTTGGATATTTCTTGGGGGTGCATGGGGGCATCCCCAAACTTGAGCGCTTGACACTCCTGAATCTTCTTTCATCATCTCCCTTCGCATACTTGAAAACTCCCTTCGTACGAAACTCATCATAAGCTGATTAGAGTGGTTAGTACCCATGATAAAATAATTTTTCTCCGCTGGAAATAAAGATATTCTCGAAGAGCTACTGTTTCTCAAGATTGCCAAAAAGATTTTGCAAAGAAAAAGCAAGCTTAAGGTTAACAAAACGATGAAGACGCAAAACATGGCAGAATTTGTGAAAAATAGACCAGCAGGTAGTAAATGATTTTTTTCGGGCTACTTATACAACTCAAATAAAAAACTCAGAACAGACGAACGAAATAAAATTGTATAGAGCAGTCTGTCAAAAAAATTCAGATAAAAAAGATGATCTGGTGATTTTAGCCGAATTTTTCCGTCAAGGGGACAAAATCTGTTTCTGGACAACATGTCACAACTTTTAAACTTTCTTGCAATCGGCGGCTAAAACTTGGCACATGATGTCACGAGAGTTTACTTCTCGCCCCTCGTTGGTTTATCCAAAGTGGAAGGTTGAGATGTAGCGCAGCGGCAATTTCCCTTAGCGAAGATGCTAAGGTTTAAGTGTCGAACCATTAGGACTCCAAGATCGACAAGTAGGTGGTTCGGCAAGTGATGCGTCGTTGATAATCACTTGCTTCTCCTGGGCCTGCACACACAACAGATAGCTTTTCTCCCAACGAGTACAGATAGGTTGTCAATCCCTCCGGCCTTGTTGTTTACAAAGGATAAAACGCACGGGATAATAATGATAGTGATAGCAACGGAAAAGTAAATAAAGCAGTAAATTGATAGCGGGTGTAAACAGTATTGGAAATATGGACCGGGGTCCTATGATGTTCACTAGTGATGTATCTCTCCCAAAAGACGATAAAATAGCCATGCGAGGTAAACAAATTACAGCTGGGCAATTGACAGGATTACGTGCACAAACCAATGCTAACTATGCTACAAAGAAAGGAAGAGGCTCAAAAGCTTGGGCGGTACGCAAAATCAAGTAGACCGAAATCCATCTGCATCTACCTACTAATCATCCACCTTGAGATATCTATCCAGAACATCTCGCTGGTATTAAGTTGCGAATCCCATCCAAAGTGTAAACTCAAAGCAACGCACAACTGCATTAAAGAACTTTGCGTAAAGTAAACAATCCTTGCACCCGCAAGTACAAGCACCGTTGTTTTCTCCCTTGTGGCAACAACACATTCCCTAGACTCATGTTTGTGTCACTCAAGCTAGTCATCGGGGGGCATGAACCCACAATCATTTATAACGCCCCCTCTTGGAGTCACTACCTACTACTTGGCTAAAGCAATAAACAGCAACGGAGAACATGCAAGACTTACTCTAGAACATAAATATAAAAGAGGAGAATCAAATATATTACTCAAACACAATATGAACATAATCTCATAATCCATCGGATCCCAGCAAACTCAGCATAGCAACAGCAGAAAATATTACATATGTGCCTCGATCATATAGGGAAGCTCACGAGGTCTAATCCATGAAGAACAAAGAAGGGAGGAGAACATCACATAGCTACTGATCATAGACCCATGGTCCAAGGTGGACTACTCACGGTTCATCCGGGAAGCATCCATGGTGGTGGAGAAGCTCCCGGAGGTGGTTCTTCCCTCCGGCAGGGTGCCGAGAAGAGGTCTTCTGGTGCTCCCGATCTTGGAAGCGCGGCGGCGGCGGAACAGAGGAGAGATCACGAAAAAGGGTTCCCGTCACGAGGGTTTCTCGTCACGAGGAATATATGGGCGAAGGGGGGCAGCCAGGGGGTCCACCAGGGGTCCAGGAGGCCCCCTGACGCAGCCCCACCCTGGGGCGCGCCGGGAGGGCGCCTGGGGCCCTGGTGGGTCCCCTCTGCCCCCCCTCGCTGTTTCTCGAAGCTTTCGTATCACTGATTTTTTATTGGATTTTTCCCGAATTTTTGGAGCACTTTTAATATAGGGGGAAACCTGAAATAGAAAAATAACAGAAAACAGGAACTGGCACTGGGGTGCACTGAGTTAATAGGTTAGTCCAAATATGATCAAAAGTGTATGGAAGTTCATCAATATCATATCATTATCACACAAAAGAGGCATGGAGCAAGCAGAAATTATAGATACGTTTTGGACGTATCAACATCCCCAAGCTTAATTCTTGCTCGTCCTCGAGTAGGTAAATGATAAAAAGCATAATTTCTGTGGTGACATGCTAACAACCATATAAGAACTTTTAAGTAAAGAAATCAAGGCATGTAATTCAATTCAAGTCATAACAGACAAGATTCTATATTTAGCATTGAAACAAGCAACATAAGAACATAAAGGCGCAAGAGCTCACACTTGGTCTTCTTTGGAATCTTATCTTGACTCATCCCCAAATCACTAGCCAAATTTCGACATTTTGAGCACTCATGAAATGGATGAGCGTAAGCAAGAAAGTTGACACTTAGGATGGCAAAGAGAAAATATGGTGGAGGAGGAAGACAAAAAGGGTGTGAAAGGCTCACATCAATGAGGACAATCATAGGCAAGAGAAAGCCAAATGATCGATATGATGTGAGGAGTAGGGATTGCCATGCAACGGATGCACATATGAGCTAAGGTAAGCTCTCCAATGGAACTAGTGGGGGTGCATCCAACTTGCTTGCTCAAGAAGACCTAGAGCTCATTTGAGGAGGCTCATCATTGGAATATACAAGCCAAGTTCTATAGTGTGAAGGTCCCCACATAGCTATATGCATAATTGATAATCTCTATGGAGTACAAGATATAAGAGGGAGTACGAGTGTGGATCTCTCAAAAGTAATAGTAGTGTGCCGCCTTCTCTCTTTTTATTTCCTTTTCTCTTTTTTTCTATTTTTTCTATTTTTTTGGTGGCCTCAATGGATCTTTCTATTTCTCTCATTTGTCCTCTTTGGGATCTTTTAATTTGTCCACTTTGGGATCTTTTCCTCACTTTAGGGGCAACACTTTATATATTAAAAAAAGTATTGAAGATCTTTCACACTTTACAAAAGTACTCAAATCGTAAAGAAGATGTAACTATCATGATGTATGCAAATGTATGCCTCTGCCAGTGTAGCAGGATATGCAATGATACTAGCGCTTCATGTAGCAATGATTAGGGCAAGGCCCAACTAGCATGGGGCTCATCGATCAAGCAAGTAGCATGTATGACATGAAGATCAAGTCATGAGAAGATGGATGTTGCATGTCAATATATCTCGGAAAGGCTATGGAAATGCCTTGGTAGGTATGTATGGTGGCTGTTTTGAGGAAGGATATAAGGAGGTTTATGATGACAGAGCGTATCGTGCCAAGGGTTTGGATGTACCGGCGAAGGTGGACGCCAACTCTCGGAGTGAGAAGAAAGCAATGCACGTCACATGAGAGGCTAGAAAAATATGGGAAGGTGGAAGTGTCAACTTTCGAATACTCACATTAGTCCGAAGAACTCATGCACTTATTATCGGTAACTATCAATCTAATAAGGAGGTTTCACAAAGAGACAAGTACCCTGAGGAGGAGTGTATGGGGGTTTGGTTATCCTTGCGCATCCTCGACTCATGGTACGTGAGTGTACTCTAATATTCGACCCCTCAGAAGAGTAGTGATCCATCTAGTAGCTAGAGTTCTCAACTAATTTGCAACTTTTGAAAATAAACACAGATTTCCCAAAATGCGACATCTATCACTAATAGGCTAAAGCTCTTGACACCAAAAATCCAAACATTACTCAAAACAATACCTCAAAACTATTGCAAGTTACTACTACAAAAGAATAGCAACCTCAATTACCTACTTCCAGTCAAGACACAAAACTCAGTGCAACAAACAAACTCTCTAAACAAGATAAACATGAAAACTCAAGAGAGTTCCAGCAACAAACTAAACAAAAGCTCTTTAAAAAGGCAAGCATGAAAACTAAGAGCTAAACATGACAGTAGCTATGAAAAAGATAAAGAACACACACAACAAAGATAAGCATGAAAAATCCTATGTTGTGTTCTAGATTTTGAAAGTGGAGCGTGTTTCTCTCCCACACAAAGAAATCTGGGTTCTAACATGTTATGAACAGCAAGCAAAGCTAAATAAAACTAAAAATACAACCTAAGAGCGGGACGCTTCAAGCATAGCACATAACGCATGAAGTGATAAAAATATAGTGAAACGAGAGACGAACTGATAATTGTTGATGGAGAAGGGGATGCACGGGGGCATACCCAAGCTTAGACGCTTGAGTCTCCTTGAATATTTCTTGGGGATGCATGGGGGAATCCCCAAGCTTGAGCGCTTGACACTCCTGAATCTTCTTTTATCATCTTCCCTCGCACACTTGAAAACTCCCTTCATACATAACTCATCATAATCTGATTGGCGAGGTTAGTACCCATAATAAAATATTTTTTTCTCTACTGGAAATAAATATATTCTTGAATATCTACTGTTTATCAAGATTTCCAAAAAGTTTTTGCAAAGAAAAAGCAAGGTTTAAGGTTTGCAAAATGAAGAAGAGGCAAAACAGGAAAGAATCTGTGAAAAACAGACCAGCAGGTAGTAAAGAATTTTTTAGGGATACTTCTGCAACTCAAATAAAAAAACTCAGAACATACGAAAGTTCCGTAATTTTATAGAGCATTCTTTGTAAAAATTTCAGCTCAAAAAGATGAACTGGGATTTTTTTGTGATTTTTCTAGTCACGAGGAAATAATCTGTTTTCTGGACAGCATGTCACAACTTTCACTTCCCTTGTCATATGAGGCTATAAATGGCACAAAGCTTGAAAAGTAAAGATACAATGATGTTGCTACAGTGGTAAGAATCATCAAGACCACTAAAAACATAAGAAAAACAATAAGTAAATCCTAAATTCGTTGCGGGCTGCCTCCCGAAAGCGCTTCTTTAAAGCCATTAGCTAGACTTAATGCAAATAGATCTAGTTGTATCCATTGAACCATCAACAAGATCATAAAAAAACTCTTCAATATTACAACCACTCTTAAGAGGTCTCTCAAATAAAGGCCTAATAAAGTTACTTCTAGGAATAAAAGAAAAAGGAGGAAGATCAATTGGAGTCTCATTTATTCTATTAAAGAGAGGTATCTCTTCCAAAGTCTTCACAGTTTCAACCCCTTTGACAATAGATAGATTATTTTTGAAACGAGGAGCCTTTGGAACGTACGCGAACCTAGGTTCCTTCCTTGCCGGAGTTTCTACCATTTTGGTTTTGATTGAGGAGAAAGTAGTTCCTAGAGTGTCAATGATTTCCTCAATCTTATCAATCCTAGAAGGATCCAAGTCATGGGATTTGATGGTCTCCAAGGTTTTGAAAATTTTATGCATGGAGCTATCAAGTCTATTCAAATTCCCTTGAACCTTACGATCCAACTCACTTATCTTATTAATGCTTGGCATCTCTAGATCTATCTTTTCAAGTTTTTTCATAATGTGAGCTAGGGTAATGTCCTCTTGAATGCTAGCAACAGGGAGATTTCCAACAAGATTTTCCATAACACTAAGAGCTTCCCAAACTGGGACTTCTAGGAAATTCCCATTGATAGCAGTATCTAGAATAAACCTATTCCAAGAAGTAATTCCAACATAAAAGTTTCTAAGCAGGATAGTAGTGGATTGCTTCTTGGTGTCTCTTTTTTGAGAATCATTAATTCTATACCAGGCATCTTTCAGACTTTCACCACCTCTTTGTTTAATGGTGAGCACTTCTTCTTCACCAAAGGCAAAAGGACCAGACATAATGACAACTACTAGCAAGGTAACTATTCTTTTGATTTTTGATAAGAGACACTAAAGCAAAAACTGAAAGGTAAACTAACAAGACTAAAAAGCAAAGATAAAAGATAGTGTGCAACTCCCCTATCTTGAAGAGTGGAGTCCCCGGCAACGGCGGCAGAAATTGCTTTGATGTCACGAGAGTTTACTTCTCACCCCTCGTTGGTTTACCCAAAGTGGAAGGTTGAGATGTAGCGTAGCGGCAATTTCCCTTAGCGAAGATGCTAAGGTTTAAGTGTCGAACCAATAGGACTCCAAGATCGACAAGTAGGTGGTTCGGCAAGTGATGCGTGATACGTCCCAAACGTATCTATAATTTCTGCTTGCTCCATGCATGTTTTGTGTGACTTTGCCATGATTTGCTTGAACTTTCATACACTTTTGAGCATATTTGGACTAATCTATTAACCCAGTGCACCCAGCTGCCAGTTGCTGTTTTCTGCTGTTTTTGTATTTTAGGTTTTCCGGCCAATAAAAGTGCTCCAAAAAATCCGGAAAAATCAGATAAAAAATCAGCGACCCGGAAGCTTCCGGAATCACCAAGGTAGCGGAGGGGGGACACCACCAGGAGACCAGGAGGGTCCCTGGCGGGGGCCCACCCTAGGCCGCGCCAGGAGGCCTCCTGGCTGCCTGGTGGGTCCCCTCGACACCCCCTCCGCCTATATTTAGCCCTCGGGGTGGAAACCCCTAATATCGATCTCTTTTTCGCGAACTCGCCTCTGTACCGCCGCCGCCGCCGTTTCAAGATCGGGGCTGCCTAGAGAAGCTGCCCCGGCACCCTGCCGGGAGGAGGAACCTCCTCCGGGAGACCATCCATAGCCATGGACGCCTCCCGGATGTGCCGTGAGTAGTCCCCCTTGGACCATGGGTCCGTGACCAGTAGCTATGTGATGTACCTCTCCCCTCTTTGTGCTTCCACTTCCGAGACCTCGTGAGCTGCCTCACATGATCGAGGCACTTTTGTAATTTCTGCTGTTGCTATGCTGAGTTTGCTGGGATCTGATGGATTATGAGACTATGTTCAGATTGTGATGAGTAATATATTTGGTTCTTCTCTTTTATATTTTTTTCTTGAGTAAATTCTTGCATGTTCTCCGTTGCAGTATTTTTCTTTGGCCAAGTAGTTTGCTTGCAACTCCAAGAGGGAGCGTTATGCTTGATTGTGGGTTCAGCCCCCTGATGTCTAGCTTGAGTGACAGAAACATGAGACTAGGGGATGTGCTGTTGCCACTAGGGATAAAACAACGGTTCTTGTACCCGCGGGTGCAAGGATTGTTTACTTTACGCAAAGTTCTTTTAATGCAGTTGTCTGTTGCTTTGAGTTTACACTTTGGGTGGGATTCGCAACTTAATACCAGCGAGATGTTCTGGATAGATATCTCAAGGTGGATGATTCGTAGTAGATGCAGTTGGATTTCGGTCTACTTACCTTGGCGTACTGCCCATTGCTTTTGAGCCCTTCCTTTGTTTGCAGCATAGTTAGCATTTCGGTGCCTTCATAATTCTGTCAATTGCCCAGCTGTGATTTGTTTACCTCGCTAGCACTTTTATCGTCTTTTGGGAGAGAGACATCACTAGTGAAAATCACGGGACCCCGGTCCATCTTCACATTATTGTTTACACCCTTAGTTTACTTTCACTCTTTACTTTCAGTTCCACTTTTATCTCTTGCGTTGATCCTTTGTAAACAACAAGGCCGGAGGAATTGACAACTCCTCTGTACTCGTTGGGAGCAAAGTTATTTGTATCTGTGTGCAGGTCCAGGTGAAGCTAGCAACCTCGGCGCCATTGTTCACTTTACCACCTTCTTGTATCCTTCGGAGTCCTACGGGAGACAAACCTTGGTATCTTTGCCAAGGGAAAACTTGCCGCTGCACTATATCTCACCCTGCACTTGGGGTAACCAACAAGGATTGAAGAGTATTAACACTCTCTTGCCATCAATGCGCCGTTGATAATCACTTGCTTCTCCTGGACCTGCACACACAACATATAACTTTGCTCCCAACGAGTACAGAGAGGTTTTCAATCCCTCCGGCCTTGTTGTTTACAAAGAATAAAACGCACGGGATAATAATGATAGTGATAGCAACGGAAAAGTAAATAAAGCAGTAAATTGATAGCGGGTGTAAACAGTATTGGAAATATGGACTGGTGTCCTATGATGTTCACTAGTGATGTCTCTCTCCCAAAAGACGATAAAATATCCATGCGAGGTAAACAAATTACAGCTGGGCAATTGACAATATTATGTGCGCCAACCAATGCTAACTATGCTACAAAGAAAGGAAGAGGCTCAAAATCTTGGGCGGTACGCCAAATCAAGTAGACCGAAATCCATCTGCATCTACCTACTGATGGTACGATTTAACGCCCCCTCATTGGTTACCCAACGTGGAAGGTGAGATGTAGCGTAGCAGCAAATTTCCCTTAGCGAAGATGCTAAGGTTGAGGATCGACCAGTTGGACTCCAAGATCGACAAGAAGGCGGTGAAGTGAACAATGGCGCCGTTTACAATCGAGGTTGCTAACTTCACCTGGAATTGCACACACAGCAAATAACTTTTCTTCGCAACGAGTACAAAGGAGTTGTCAATTCCTCCGGCCTTGTTGTTTACAAAGGATAAAACGCACTGGATAATAATGATAGTGATAGCAACGGAAAAGTAAATAAAGCAGTAAATTGATAGTGGGTGTAAACAGTATTGGAAATATGGACCGGGGTCCTACGATGTTCACTAGTGATGTCTCTCTCCCAAAAGACAATAAAATAGCCATGCGAGGTAAACAAATTACTGCTGGGCAATTGACATGATTATGTGCGCAAACCAATGCTAACTATGCTATAAAGAAAGGAAGAGGCTCAAAAGCATGGGCGGTACGCCAAGACAAGTAGACCGAAATCCATCTGCATCTACCTACTAATCATCCACCTTGAGATATCTATCCAGAACCTCTCGCTGGTATTAAGTTGCGAATCCCACCCAAAGTGTAAACTCAAAGCAACAGACAACTGCATTAAAGAACTTTGCGTAACGTAAACAATCCTTGCACCCGCAAGTACAAGCACCATTGTTTTCCTCCTTGTGGCAATAGCACATCCCATAGACTCATGTTTCTGTCACTCAAGCTAATCATCAGGGGGCATGAACCCACAATCATGCATAATGCTCCCTCTTGGAGTCACTACCTACTACTTGTCCAAAGCAATAAACAACAACGGAGAACATGCAAGAATTACTCAAGAACATAAATATAAAAGAGGAGAATCAAATATATTACTCAATCACAATCTGAACATAGTCTCATAATCCATCGGATCCCAGAAAACTCAGCATAGCAACAACAAAAAGATTACATATGTGCCTCGATCATGTAGGGAAACTCACGAGGTCTAATCCATGAAGAACAAAGAGGGGAGGAGAACATCACATAGATACTGATCATAGACCCATGGTCCAAGGTGGACTACTCACGGTTCATCCGGGAAGCATCCATGGTGGTGGAGATGCTCCCCGGAGGTGATTCCTCCCTCCGACAGGGTGCCGGGAAGAGGTCTTCTGGTGCTCCCGATCTTGGAAGCGCGACGGCGGCGGAACAGAGGTGAGATCGCGAAAAAGGGTTCCCGTCACGGGGGTTTCACGTCACGAGGGATATATAGGCGAAGGGGGGCAGCCAGGGGGGCCACCAGGGGTCCAGGCGGCCCCCTGGCGCGGCCCCACCCTAGGGCACGCCGGGAGGGCGCCTGGTGGGTCCCCTCTGCCCCCTCGGTGATTCTCGAAGCTTCTTCTGCGCTGATTTTTATTGTATTTTTCACGAATTTTTGGAGCACTTTTAATATGGGGGAAACCTGAAATAGAAAAACAGCAGAAAATAGGAACTGGCACTGGGGTGCACTGAGTTAATTGGTTAGTCCAAATATGATCAAAAGTGTATGGAAGTTCATCAATATCATAGCAATATCACACAAAAGAGGCATGGAGCAAGCAGAAATTATAGATACGTTTTGGACGTATCAACATCCCCAAGCTTAATTCCTGCTCGTTCTCGAGTAGGTAAATGATAAAAGCATAATTTCTGTGGTGACATGATAACAAACATATAAGAACTTTTAAGTAAAGAAATCAAGGCAAGTAATTCAATTCAAGTCATAACAGGCAAGAGTCTATATTTAGCATTGAAACAAGCAACATAAGAACATAAAGGTGCAAGAGCTCTCGCTGTCTGTGACTCGGATGTCTCCAAATGGTGTTTGCGTGCAAGATAGGGGATAGGGATATACGAGAAAAAATATTTTTGTGTTGAGAACTCAATATACTAAAGTTTCACACTTGGTCTTCTTTGGAATCTTATCTTGACTCATCCCCAGACCACTAGCCATGTACAAGTCAAAATGATCCACTCCTTCTCGACATTTTGAGCACTCATGCAATGGATGAGTGTAAGCAAGAAAGTTGACACTTAGGATGGCAAAGGGAGAATATGGTGGAGGAGGAAGACAAAAAAGGTGTGAAAGGCTAACATCAATGAGGACAATCATAGGCGAGAGAAAGCCAAATGATATATATGATGTGAGGAGTAGGGATTGCCATGCAACAGATGCACAAATGAGCTAAAAGCTCTCCAATGGAACTAGTGGGGGTGCATCCAACTTGCTTCCTCAAGAAGACCTAGAGCTCATTTGAGGAGGCTCATCATTGGAATATACAAGCCAAGTTCTATAGTGTGAAGGTCCCCACATAGCTATATGAATGAATGATAATCTCTATGGAGTACAAGATATAAGAGGGAGTACGAGTGTGGATCTCTCAAAAGGAATAGTAGTGTGCCCCCTTCTCTCTTTTTATTTCTTTTTCTCTCTTTTCTCTTTTTTTGTATTTTTTTGGTGGCCTCAGTGGCTCTTTCCATTTCCCTCATTTGTCCTCTTTGGGATCTTTTGATTTTTTCCTCTTTGGGATCTTTTCCTCACTTTAGGGGCAACACTCTATATATTACAAAAAGTATAGAAGATCTTTCACACTTTACAAAAGTACTCAAATCATAAAGAAGATGTAACTATCATGATGTATGCAAATGTATGCCTCTGCCAGTGTAGCACGATATGCAATGATACTAGCGCGTCGTGTAGCAATGAGTAGGGCAAGGACCAACTAGCATGCGGCTCATCTATCAAGCAAGTAGCATGTATGACATGAAGATCAAGTCATGAGAAGATGGATGTTGCATGGCAATATATCTCGGAAAGGCTATGGAAATTCTTTGATAGGTAGGTATGGTGGCTGTTTTGAGGAAGGATATAAGGAGGTTTATGATGACAGAGCGTATCATGCCAAGGGTTTGGATGTACCGGCGAAGGTGGACGCTAACTCTCGGAGTGAGAAGAAAGCAATGCACGACACAGGAGAGGCTAGAAAAATATGGGAAGGTGGAAGTGTCAACTTTCGAATACTCACATTAGTCCGAAGAACTCATGCACTTATTATCGGTAACTCTCAATCTAATAAGGAGGTTTCACAAAGATACAAGTACCCAGAGGAGGAGTGTATGGGGGTTTGGTTATCCTTGCGCATACTCGACTCATGGTACGCGAGTGTACTCTAATATTCGACCCCTCAGAAGAGTAGTGATCCATCTAGTAGCTAAAGTTCTCAACTAATTTTGTAAGTTTTGAAAATAAACACGGATTGCCCAAAATACGACATCTATCACTAATAGGCTAAAGCTCTTGACACCAAAAGTCCAAACATTACTCAAAACAATACCTCAAAACTATTGCAAGTTACTACTACAAAAGAATAGCAACCTCAATTACCTACTTCAAGTCGAGACACAAAACTCAGTGCAACAGGCAAACTCTCTAAACAAGATAAACATGAAAACTCAAGAGAGTTCCAGCAACAAACTAAACAAAAGCTCTTAAAAAGATAGGCATGAAAACTAAGAGCTAAACATGACAGTAGCTATGAAAAAGATAAAGAACACACACAACAAAGATATAGGCATGAAGAATCCTATGTTGTGTTCTAGATTTTGAAAAGTGGAGCGTGTTTCTCTCCCACACAAAGAAAGCTGGGTTCTATCTTGTTATGAACAGCAAGCAAAGCTAAAGAAAACTAAATATAAAACCTAAGAGCGAGACGCTCCAAGCATTGCACATAACGCATGAAGTGATAAAAATATAGTGAGACGAGAGACGAACTGATAATTGTTGATGAAGAAGGGGATGCACGGGGGCATCCCCAAGCTTAGACGCTCGAGTCTCCTTGAATATTTCTTGGGGATGCATGGGGGCATCCCCAAGCTTGCGCGCTTGACACTCCTGAATCTTCTTTCATCATTTTCCCTCGCACACTTGAAAACTCCCTTCATACATAACTCATCATAATCTGATTAGCGAGGTTAGTACCCATAATAAAATAATTTTATCTCTTCTGGAAATAAGGATATTATTGAAGATATACTGTCTCTCAAGATTTCCAAATTTTTTTTGCAAAGAAAAAGCAAGCTTATGGTTTGCAAAATGAAGAAGAGGCAAAACAGGACAGAATCTGTGAAAAACAGACCAGCATGTAGGAAAGAATTTTTTAGGGATACTTCTGCAACTCAAATAAAAAAACTCAGAACATATGAAAGTTCCATAATTTTATGGATCAATATGTGTAAAAATTTCAGCTCAAAAATATGAACTGGGATTTTTCTGTGATTTTTCTAGTCACGAGGACAGAATCTGTTTTCTGGACAGCATGTCACAACTTTCACTTCCCTTGTCATATGAAGCTATAAATGTCACAAAGCTTGAAAATTAAAGATACAATGATGTTGATACAGTAGTAACAATCATCAAGACCACTAAAAACAGAATAAAAACAAAAAGGAAATCCTAAATTCGTTGCGGGCTGCCTCCCGAAAGCGCTTCTTGAAAGCCATTAGCTAGGCTTAATGTAAATAGATCAAGTCTTTTCAAGAAAATAACTAGCCCGTGTGACGGCCTCAAAAGGCAACTTAATCTTTTTCCTAGGGAAGTGTTCCATCCCTTTCTTGAGAGGGGATTGGAATTTTATAATCCCTTCTTTCATATCAATAATAGCACCCACAGTGCGAAGAAAAGGACGTCCCAAAATAATTGGACAAGAAGGTTCACATTCAATGTCCATAATAGTAAAATCAACGGGAACATAATTGTCATTGACAATGATAAGAACCTCATCGATCTTCCATAAAGGTTTCTTTACGGAAGAGTCGACAAGACGAACACCAAAAGAACAAGAATCAAAAGGTTTCAATTCAAATATATCATACATTATTTTGGGCATAACGGAGGTACTAGCTTCAACATCACATAAAGCATAGCAAGAAAAGTTATTCAACTTAATTTTAATCATAGGATCCCAACCATATTCTAGCTTTCTAGGTATGGAGGCTTCTACCCTAAGCTTCTCTCCCTAGCTTTAATGAGAGCATTAGTGATATGCTCCGTGAAGGCAAGATTAAGTGTGCTAGTGTGGGGGTCTCTAGACATCTTGTGAAGGAAACGAATAACTTCAGAAAGGGTGCAATTATCAAAATCAAGGTCACTACTATCAAGTAAAGTGGTAGTGGTGTCCTTTAGGCTCACTTGTTTGGTAGCTTCTATAGTCATAGGAATTTCTTCTTCTACGGTTGAGGTCATAACATCACCATTAATAGGTCCTATGGGACTAGGGGTGCATTGGGTGCTAAGAGTTTGGATATCCTCAACAACTTGGATAGTAGCAACGGTATGGTGTGTAGGAAGGCTCTTAATTCTATATTCTTCCTCCTTTTCTCTAGCCCATCTCTCTTTGAGTTTAGCCATCATCCTAATGTTTTCATTAATTTGCATTTGAATATCATTCATAGGAGTGACCTTCCTCTCCTCAAGAGGAGAAGTTCTAATTTTAAGCAATTCTACTTCATGGGCTAAATTTTCTACCTTCGATGAGAGGTTATCTACTTTGTCAAGTTTTTCCTCTACACTCTTGTTGAAGGCTTTTTGGGTAGTGATAAAGTCTTTAAGCATACTCTCTAATTCAGAAGTGGAGTTCTTGGTGCTAGGATAAGTGTTGTTGTTCCCATAGTTGTTGGAGGGGAACGGTCTAGGATTGCTACCAAAATTAATCCTATAAGCATTGTTATTGAAGTTTTTTCTAGAGATAAAGTTCACATGTACTTGATCTTGAGCAATAAAAGAATTTAAAGGAACATCATGAGGATCAATAGGAGATTGCTTGGTAAGTAGAGACATAATCAAGTCAACTTTTTCATTTAGGGAGGAGATCTCCTCGATAGAGTTTAACTTCCTACCTGTTGGAGCTCTTTCAGTGTGCCATTGGGAATAGTTGGTCATCATCTCATCGAGAAGTTTTGTGGCAGCACCAAGTGTAGTTGACATAAAGGTTCCTCCCGCGGCCGAATCTAGCAAGTTCCGCGAGGTAAAGTTCAAGCCTGCATAAAAAGTTTGGATAACCATCCAAGTAGTCAAACCATGCGTAGGGAAATTCTTAACAAGAGATTTCATGCGTTCCCAAGCTTGGGAAACGTGTTCATTATCCAATTGCCTAAAATTCATAATATAGCTCCTCAATTGGATAATCTTAGCAGGGGGGGTAGTACTTCCCAATAAAAGCATCCTTGCACTTGTCCCAAGAATCTATGCTATTCTTAGGCAAGGATTGAAACCAGATTTTAGCTCCGTCCCTCAAAGAGAAAGGAAAAAGCTTAAGCTTAACAATATCACCATATACTTCTTTGTACTTTTGCATATCACAAAGCTCAATAAAATTGTTTAAGTGCAAAGCAGCATCATCTCCAGCACCGGAGAATTGATCTTTCATAACAAGGTTCAACAAAGCAGGTTTAATCTCATAAGAAGGTGCTGAAGTAGCAGGTGTAGCAATAGGAGTGCAGATAAAGTCACTGTTGTTGTGACTAGTGAAGTCACACAACTTGGTGTTATCGGAGGAACCCATAGTAGCAGCAAGCAAGATAACTATTTATTTGATTTTTGATAAAGGACACTAAGATAAAAACTACGAAGTAAACTAACCAGACTAAAAAGCAAAGATAAAAGATAGTGTGCAACTCCCCTATCTTGAAGATTGGAGTCCCCGGTAACGGCGTCAGTAATTACCCTTGATGGCACCGAAGTAGTGCTCCTCGTTGGTTACCCCAAGTGGAAGGCAAGGATGTAGTTTAGTAGTAATTTCCCTTACACAAGGACAATAAGGTTTATCGAACCAGGAGGACTCCAAGGTCGACAAGTAGGTGTCAACGGCGCTACATAAGTTGACGTGGACCTGCACACACAACGGATAGCTTTACTCCCAACGTGTACCAAGAGGTTGTCAATCTCTCCGGCCTTGTTGTTTACAAAGGATTAAACAAAAGGGGATAATGATAGTGATAATTGGAACGGAAAGTAAAAGAAGTAAATAAAGTGGAGTGTAAATAATGGTGGAAATATGTACCTAGGTCCCATGATGTTCACTAATGATGTCTCTCTCCCAAAAGACGATAAAATAGCTAAGCCGGGTGAGCAAATTACAGCTGGGCAATTGAAAGAATTCTAAACGCACCACAATGCTAATTATGCTACAAGAAAGCTAGAGGCTCAAAAGTATGGGCAGTACGCCAAGATAAGTAGACCGAAATCCATCTGCATCTACTCACTAATCATCCACCTTGAGATATCTATCCAGAACATCTCGCTGGTATTAAGTTGCGAGCCCCACCCAAAGTGTAAACTCAAAGCAACAAACAATTGCATTAATAATCTATGCGTAAGGTAAACAATCCTTGCAACCGCAGTTGCAAGCACTGTTTTTTTCTCCCTGGTGGAAAACATCACATCCCCTAGTCTCATGTTTCTATCACTCAAGCTAGACATCGGGGGGCATGAATCCATAATTATGCATAAACGCTCCCTCTTGGAGTTACTATCTACTACTATGCCAAAGCAATAAAAAATAACGAAGAACATGCAAGAATTACTCAAGAACAAAATATAAAAGGTAAACCAAATATATAACTCATCACGATCTGAACATAATCTCATCATCCATCAGATCCCAGCAAACACAACATAGCAACAACAGAAAAATTACATAAGTGCCTTGATCATGTAGGGCAGCTCACAAGGACTAAGAATTGAAGAACAAGATTGGAGATAAGACATCACATAACTACTGGTCATGGACCCATGGTCCAAGGGGGACTACTCACGACACATCCGGGAAGCGTCTATGGTGGTGGAGAAGCTCCCGGAGGTCAATCCTCCATCCGGCAGGGTGCCGGGAAGAGGTCTTCTGGTCCTCCCGATTTTGGAAGCGTGGCAGCGGCGGAACAGAGAGGAAATTCGCGATGCGGGGTTCTCCTCGAGGGGTTTTGAGACGAGGAGGTAATACATGCCAAAGGGGGAGCCCGAGGTGGGCCAGGGCGCCCAGGCGCCCTGGTGGCGCGGCCCGGGGGGTGGCCGCGCCACTTGGCCGCCTAGGTGCCAGGTGGGCCCCCCTGGTCCCCCTTCGGGACTCTGGAAGCTTCCGTACTACTAATTTTTTATATGTTTTTTCTGGAATTTTTGGGGCTCTGAAAATTGGGGTAAAAACCTGCAAGTTAAAGACATCAGCAGACATAAACTGGCACTGGGTGCATTGAGTTAGTATATTAGTCCAAATATGTGTAAAATGATATAATAGTGTAGAAAAACATGTAGCAATGTCATATAAAAGGGCATAGAACAAGTAGAAATTATAGATACGTTTGGGACGTATCACTCTGTATGTGGGGTGGAAGATGAAAGTACTTTTCATGCTTTGGTGATTTTCCCTAAGGCGAGGGATTTACGTATGGTGTTGAGAGAAGTGTGAAATATTCCGTGGGAAAATGTTTTCAATTTTTCTAGGTCGGACTGGTTTCTTGTCTTGCTAGATCAATTAAGCTCTTTGGCTCGTGAGCAACTCATTTTCATCTTCCGCAGAGCCTGATACCTAAGGAATGACCTAATTTTTTGGTAAGGAAATGAATCTATCTCCACCTCTGCTAATTATGTGGAAAATTACTAGGCGCCATTCTCGTCTTGCCATTCAAATGCAGAGTTATTTTCTAAAGTTAAAGGTAAGAGAGTTCTGGCTAACTCAAGACACATCAATACCCCTATAAGTGTATAAGAGGAATGACAACGCCCGTCTTCGAATTACAACAAGCTAAATGTTGACGCTAGCTTTGTGGAGAGAATTGGTGTTGCAAGCTTGGGGGTCGTTGCGAGGAATTTTACAGGGAAGTCCTTGTCTCTTCCTGGGATTATATTGGCTCGTGTACCAATACCGATGAAGCTGAGCAAGGTATTCTTTGTAATAGTTTCCACCCTGTGTGGCTAATGCTATAAGGAACGATCGTAATAACTTGATTATTAATTAATATACGATAGTTTAAAAAAAACAAGAAAATGCGCATTCTCTCTGTCCATTCAGACATTTTTGGCTGTTAAATTTCAAAGTTCGACGTTTTTGGTCGTTGGATTTTTTGGCAATACTGATAGGTCTTCCGTTGCCAACCATAAATTGCTACATAGGATGGGTTCTTCTCTGTAACAAAAGCGATGATCTATAATTATTTGGGCCTACTAGTCCTTAGGTGCGGGTGTGATGAAGGAGAAAAATAAACAGTGTTCGCACTCTCACAAGTGGGTGAATCATTCTGTGCAGAACTAGCAGCGGAAGGCACCGAATCCTCACCTTTTGATTGAAATCCACTCATCGGTAAGTCATGAAATAATTCACTATCACTACAACACCTTAATAATCTATCATGATTATCCATAAGCCACCATGCCTGCAGAGCCAGTAAGCAACCCAAGACCTCTTCTTCTTCTTTCTATTCTCCTAGATCCTCCCATTTCTAAGAAAATCCCTTGTTCAATCTGGCTTAGTATCAAGGTTTTTCTTTTTCTATTTTTAGCCTTTAATTTGAAAGGTTTAGCGTTTCTGACCATTGGATTGTTTGGTTAAGGCTTCCAATGTTTAACCATAAATTGCTACATAGGATGGAGTACTACTTCCGTGACAAAATTTGTGATATATAGTTATTTGGGTCTACTAGTCCTTAGGTGTGTGTGTGATGAAAAAAAAAACCGAGTTCACACTCTCACTAGTGGGTGAATCATTCTATGCGGAACTAGCAATGGAAGGCAAATCCACTCTTTCGTAAGCGAGGAAATAAATCACCACTACTACAACACTTTAATAAACTATCATGATTATCCACAAGCCATCACGTCTGCTAGGCCAATAAAACATGGTTAAATAACCTTATATCTTGGACCCGATAGCTGCCACACGTGCTCCGCCCACACGTTTTTAGATGACAAATTTAGTTTATGTGAAATGACAAATTTTGTTTTAACATGGCAATTTTTGTTAGTACTACATGTCAACTTTTGCTTCAACATGACAACTTAGCTCATAATTATTATCTATACATAACGAAAATTGTCATCTAAAAACATATAGGCGGAAGTACCTTCGCCCACATGTGTGACACCTATCTTTTCAGTATATCTTTCAAACCCATGCCGCCTTGAAAACTAGGAAGAATCAGTTTGTCCCAAGCAACCCAAGCTATCTCCTTCTTTCCATTCGCCTAGATGATCTTCTCATGTCCAAGAAAACCACTTGTTCAATCTGGTTTAGTATCAAGTTATTTTTCTGTTTTTGTCAATGATTTAAATTATTAGCTATATATAGCTGCGCTATAGCTTTTTGAGAGCCTAAAAGCGAAGCTAGGCCACATTGTTGCGCTATCGTAGCTACGCCCACTATAGTGGCAAATAGCTACACTATTTGGAATAGCTACGCTATTTGGAATAGCACGCCATCAGCTATAGCTCAATATATTACTTTCTGAGCACATTTAGGCCAAAAACGCTTAATCAATTGTACAATTAGATTTAATCTGAAATTATCATCTATATATTAAATGACATGATGAAACGGAAAACCTAATTGGTTAGCATCCGATATTATAAATTGGCAGACGCAACTTGGATCTTCAATGGCTGCGACTACTTTGAAGTACTATGGTTTTCTATTTTCTTTCTTGATTGTGAACTTTTCTAAGGTGTTCACACATTTTTTATATAAAACACTATTGTAAATAGCTTCCGCGATAGCTAACATAGCTATAACTGGGATCACGCCGTGATACAGCGATAAAAGTGATTTAAAGCATTGGTTTTTGTTTTTGTTTATATATATATATATATATATGAGTCCATGCAACATTTCCATGATATCGTCCGGAAAGTGTTCTTGCCTCTACCATTAGCTATTTCATGTGTTTCAGGCACCTTTCGGCCCCAAGGCTTTATGAATAATGTCGTATCATTCTTTCCTTTTGCCAATATTAGTGTAATCTTTTTAGAAAAAAACCCAATAATGTCCTACATTAGCGCTTGAGCAAATGATATAGACAATCAGAATTCCGTAGCATAGTGTGTACTGGTCTAAATTATCACATGCCTCATTGTTGATCGGTGGATTAAAATGTAGTTGCACATGATTAGCAAAGACTTTGTTAGGCGGACATGCATGTTCTAACTGAAGGGCGCGGTGGTTATGTGGTTGACTATGGATTGTCTGCATGATTAATTCATCTGTACACCTGATATGGTACAATAGCGTTCACACTTAGCCTCACGAGAGCACGACTGATTAGCGTCAAACTGTCAGGTATGCTCACAAATTGCACCCCAAAATGGTTAGAGTGTAAGCAATGACGTGCTAGCAGTTCAGAGTTTCAACGTTAATTTTAGTGTTCAAACAAAAATGTAAAGTCTTGGATTTATCCCAATCGCCCCGAATGCATCCTCTAAGTTATTAGAAACAAAATCATTTGGTTATTCGAAACAACTGAATAGTGTTAAAAAACTGATTTTCCTTGGACTATTAGGTCTAACTAGAAGTTCATACTTCGTCAGAGTACATGACATCCCATCCACTAAGAAAACGTGAAAACAGTGCCTCCCCGTAATGTGCTAGGGAAAAACGGCACATGGGTATGATTCTGTTTACTCCGCGTAATCAGTGAATGGTACCTTAACCGTCAAGAGCCAACGGCCATCCTGAAAATCAATGCATGTTCGTTCCAATAATGTTATGCTGACCAATCTTAAGGAAAATCACATAACAAAATCTTCATAATAAATCAAGCTTCCAATTATAAGCCACCAACACGCAACCTCTGATGAGAAGAACACTATAAAGAGGGGAGCCATTACCATTGCAAAGCACAAGACAGAAAACCTTGCCTGCTTACCAAGCTACATTACCTACTAAGCTTACTCTGAACTTGAAATGGAGATTCCTTCTCTGCTTCTTCTCACCACCTTGTTGGCCTTTGCGTTCAAGGTCTCCGTTGCTCAATGGACGCCTGCTTTTGCTACATTCTACGGCGGAAGCGACGCTTCTGGCACCATGGGTAAGCTTTCCTTTACACTTGAGCTGAGCTGCATGCATTATTTGCATCTCTATTGTGCTAATCAGGATATATGCAACTTACAAAAAAAATGCAGGTGGTGCGTGCGGGTATGACAACTTGTACAACGCCGGGTACGGGGTTAACTCGGCTGCGTTGAGCACGGCGCTCTTCAACAATGGCGCATCATGCGGCGCCTGCTTCACGATCACCTGCGACGCAAGCAAAACACAGTCGTGCAAACTGGGCACGTCCATCACCGTCACGGCCACCAACTTCTGCCCGCCCAACTACGCCCTTGCCAGCGACAACGGCGGGTGGTGCAACCCGCCGCGGCAGCACTTCGACATGTCGCAGCCGGCGTGGGAGACCATCGCCATCTACCAGGCCGGCATTGTGCCCGTCAACTACAGGAGGGTGCCCTGCCCGCAGAGGAATGGGGGCATGAGGTTCACCGTCAACGGGAACGACTACTTTGAGCTCGTGCTGGTGGCGAATGTCGGCGGCAGCGGCGTGGTGTCCCAAATGTGGATCAAGGGGTCCAAGACTGACTGGATGGTGATGAGCAGGAACTGGGGCGCCTACTGGCAGAGCAATGCCTACCTCAACGGCCAGAGCCTGTCCTTCAGGGTACAGACTGACGACGGCCGGGTCGTGACGGCGGACAATGTCGCGCCGGACTACTGGTGGTTTGGTGGCACCTACACTACCTGGGTGCAATTCTAACTTCTTATAAGGTTGATGCATTGATTTAGGTACTCATCTCAGGGTACTCAAATAGTTAGGCCCGATGGTTTCATCCGAGGCTAGTTGTATCTCCTCTTTTATTCTATGTATCTGTTTTGCTTGTCAAAGTTTGTGTGTTTAGCATTCATTTTCTAATGGCATAAGCAATGATACATGTGTTCACATTAGTGCAAAGAGGTGTTATCACGATACATCTTTCCTAAACCGTGGGAGCAAAAAGTGTGCGATAAAATTATCGCAAACGGTAGAAAAAAAATCCATGTGAAAAAAATGAAATATTTGGGATGGATGATCTATGAGGCATGTTTCTGAAAATCTAAAAGTGGGCGATGCATTGCGAAAGAGTCACTTGCACTTCGGCGAGAAGTTGATGGCTCCTCTCTCGCTCTCGCTCTCCTCTTCCCCCTCCCTCTCCAGCCACTCTTCTCCTCCTTCCCTGCTGTCCCTGGCTTCCTCCTCCCCTCCGAAGGCCGCCGATGCGGTCTCGTTGCCTGTTATGCCGGTGTCGGTCGCCGCCGCCGGTAAGCCTGCCTCTCCCCCTGCCGCACTGTCCAGTCTTGGCGGTCGTTTTTGGGCTCTCTCGTCTCTTTCAAAATCTGTGGACGATTGGGACGAGATCTTGGGGGGATCGCTGCCGCCTGCCCTGCCCGCGCCGCCGGTGCATCGGGCGCGTAAGTTTTCTCCGGGGGTGGTTTCCATCGTGGTGGCCTGGGACGCCCCAGTACATGCTAGGAGATGGCCGACAGACGCCGTCGCGGCCTCGTTCGGTCTTCTCTGGTGCTGGCCTCCTGTCAGTCTATGGCCTCGCCCTCCCTTTCTTCGGGTGTGTCGTCCCTGGCTCCCCGCGATCTCCTATCGCCCTTCCTTCTCCCTCGTCAGCATCAGCGCTTCTGGCGGCGGGCGTGGGAACCCTAGATTGTCGGGCAGCTGTGGAGGGCGTGTCGGGCCTGTCCCGTGGGCTGGTCTGACTCCCTGGGCCGAGGGCCACTACTAGGGAATACCCTTATGGTGGCGCACTGCTTTTGAGTTTAGTGGCGCATTCACAGTGCGCCACTAACTACAAGCCACTAATAAGGGCTTAGAGGTGGCGCATTCTGGATGCGCCACCCCTAAGGCCCTTAGGTGTGGCGCATCTCAGAATGCGCCACCTCTAAGCTCTTAGGGGTGGCGCATTCTGGTATGCGCCACGCCTAAGGGCCTTAGGGGTGGCGCATTCACAGTGCGCCACTAAATCCTAACAAGATGCGCCACTAAATAATTACAGAAAACAAAAAAAAAAGAATTACATAAAAGAATAAAAGCATTACAGATATTTTTATTATATTACAGAAATGCAAAATACAATATAACAATGAGGCCAACAATTATTGATACAAAAGAATTGCAATATAATTTTTATTACAAAGATTTAGAGGCCAACAAGATTCACAAGATTACATTCCATCACAAAATTACAATGAGTCCAACAATTATTGAAAACCGAAAGCTACTTTCGTCATCACTACTTGTTTGCTCTTCAACCTGCACAAAACAAAGCTTTAGAGGTCACATCCATCATACCATCTAGTACACAAAGAGTACATCCAAATTACACAAAGAGTACATTCAATTAATTGTTTTGACTCGGCTCGGGGAATGGGCGGCATCCTTCTTTCGTCATGAAAGGCCTTGTGTCACGCAGGGCCTTTAGGCGGACTTCTATCTCCCCATTGGATGGTGCAATGTTGGAGTGGAAGATCGACCCCCTCATTTGTACTTCATGACGGATGATAGTCGCCATCTGCGCTTGGATGTGAAAGAACTCCTCCTTCAGATTTGCATCGGCGATTTCCGCCTTCCTTTCAGCCCACGCTCTGAGATGACTTGGCAGCGTAAGGTTGCGTTGTTCCTGTACAATCGCCCTCATATGATGAAGGGCGTAGTACGCATCCCTCACACTGCCAGCCGGCTGCTTGACGCACGGGAACTGCGTTACGTGGTTGAACACGTTCACGCCAGGCTGATTTTTCCTGAACTTGTGCTTCATGATCTTGCCTCCGGCTTTTATGTAGCCGACGAGAGCATCATCCAAAACTCTCATGATATACTTGTAATCTTTTTTGTTCACACTCCCCGAGTCTAAATACACGGCATGCGAGTGTTGCGGTGAAAAGCAGATGAGCACGCAGTCTTGATCCTCACTGCATAATTAAAACAATCCAAAAGGAATGTTGGAAGAGGACAATGGAAAGCTAAGAAAGCATATATGCTACGGAGGCGAGCGAATGACTTACTTGGGAGAGTAGGTCATAAGAAATGAATCTTTGTCGGCGTTCCGTAGCATGAAGTCTGTGATGTACCCCGCCGCGAGAGCCGCGTCCCCGTCGTCCATCAAGATGCTTTCACGCATGTAGAAGGGGTCCAATATCGCGACGCTCGGGGTCTTATCTCTCCTGATACTCATAGAAAGGCTGAGCGAGAACAAACGGATAAGGCTATGGTCCAGCCGCTTGAGATGGTACAAATTGAAGATCTCCGAAAACCGTAGGATTATCATATCCGCGGGGATAGTGTTGATGAAGCCCATGTTGAGTGGCACCTTGGCCATGAAAACCGGGTACGAGGGATTCTCTTCTCGAAGAAGAATCTTCTCTAATGCCATAATACTATGATGCACACTCTGCATATCCGAAGTTGCAAGGTCCAGCATGTCCTTAGGTAGCATCGCCCTACCAGCCACATGGATTTCAAACGAGAGATCCTTGGGTCTTGGTGGCCCGTCCTGAGCCCGGATCGGCATCGAAGGTTGGCTACTAGAAGTGATGCTCTTCTTTCTTTTCCGTCCCTTCTTCTTTTCTGATTTTGAGCAGTCACCGGCCTTTATCTGCTCAGTGGCCGCCTTATGGAGTGTGGACGGGCTGAGAATAGATCTTGTGGCATCTGCTTGAGGCTCGGTGAAGGCGCAAGCTGCTGGAGACATGTCCTGAGAAGTAGCGAAGAGACGCGTGGAGCAAGCAGGCTTCGCCGCAGGATCAGCTAGACCGCGAGCTTCCTCGTCATGCTGACAGGCTCCTTCAGCAGGAGGCATGAATAAGTCATCAGCATCATACAAAGTATTGATGAACTGGTCGGCGCTGATATCATCATCAAGATCATCGTCTTCTTGTTGTGCTCCGATGGGATCATGTAGCGCCAACACGATGACTAGCGGTGTTGTCCTAGGTGTGGTGCCCCTTTCCCCCGTCATTAAACGCATTTGGCTCTTCGGCCATAGGCATATTTGGTTGAAATAGTCACTGAGGACTGCCGGCTCATCCTCATCGTATCTGGGGGGTTGAATGGGAGGTTCAACTCTCTCGTAGCCCGAAATCACGAGAGAGATTTGAACCCTATGCATCTCCGGTGCCATCGGCATATTGTGCATGATTCGATTTTGTGGTTGAATGATTTTACCTTTGGCAACATCCTTCAACTCGCCGTCCATGACTTGTAATAGAATGTATGGAGTGTCCTCCTGCGAAAGAGATATATATATATATATATGCATCAGAGAGATTCCACTAAAAAAGGGCGTCGAGGTGAAGTCCTCGTTTGAGTTGCAAGGAGATGAAGTCCTCGTTTGAGTTGCAGACGCTTATAGTTACCTTGAGGGCGTCGAGGTCGGCTAGTGAAGAGACCCCGCCGATGACGGCGGGCATGCAAGAGACGGAGGGCGCGCTGCCTCCCGTGGCGTCGGTCGCCCTATTTGTGCTGCCGCCGGGTGCATTATTGTTATGCCCCGGTTGCTTGATCGTGGCCGGAGGAGTTACCATCATGTCCGGCGTCGCCGCCGCGGTGTTGGCGGCCGGAATCGTCAATACGCCGGGAGTCGGTGCGGGAGCCACCACTATGGCCGGAGTCGGGACTGCAGGCGCCGCGGGGCCCGAGTTGCTGCCGACCATGCTGGGGACTGGTATGGGCCCTTGTCCACCACGCGCTTGCCAATTCGCGAGCGACTGCATCATATCTGGAAGGAGAGCGTTCATCGTCTTCGCCACTTCGCCCTGGACAAGCTGCGGAAGCATGTTCACCTTCTCCTCCAGTCCACGAACATAAGCGACATCTTCTTCGGTCCTTCTCGCCTTGCGCCCCCTCGAACCGGACTGCTCCGCCGATTTTCCATAATATTCGGACCAATTTAGGTCCGCACCAAAGCCGACCACACGGCCGGCTGACGATGGCTTCGCCGTCACGTCGTCAACCTTCTTGACCTTGTTCAACGCCCTGTTGAAGGCGTTGTCCCACGGGCCGGCCGCCCTAACCGACGACTCCTGCGATGAGGCGATTTTCATTTCCGCTTGCTGCAAAAAGAATGTGAAACGTTAAGAAATTGTGAACTTCACTCGAGAATTCAATCGACAAGGTCGCGTGGTAAACTACTTACCACGGCAGTCGTAAACTCCTGAATCTTAGGATCGATAATTATTTTCGAGGTTGCTTTGTCCTTATAGCTCCGGGCCCTCACAAAGAATTCGGTCTGCGGATCATCTTTGTATTGCTGGAAGGGGTTAGGTATGCCCGCAGCGGCGTACTCGGCATCCTCCTTGTCCCATTTAGGCTTGGAACTTTTGTAACCACCGGCTCCGAGACGATGGTTACCTATGACCTGCGACCGCATGGCCTTGCCCTTTGCACTCGCGGCCTTGGCTTGCTCGGACTCACACCTAGCCTTGAAAAGGTTGTCGGTAGCTTCGTCGATCAACGGCTCTTTATCCTTGAGCTCCTCCCAGGTTTTGTTCTTTTCAAAAATTGCCCTCTTCACCCGGGTTTTCCAACTGGACAAGGCCTTGCTCATCTTCCTGAGGGCCCATGTGTTTACTTTGTTCCCTCTGAGTTTGGTGTTATCGTACGGCTCCGGAAACTTGTATCGTCCGTGCAGCTTGTTGATAAGAAGCTGACAATAATGAATATTCTCACGACTCCTGAGGTTAATCGTGGTGATCGGCACGGTGTTGCGGAGGATCGCCGCGACTTGACGGCCGTACCCTTCCGAAAAACGTTCGGGCTCTTTAGGAATCCCGACGGCGGTCACAACAGTAAACTCTTTCCTGATGACGCCGACCTTGGTCGGTTTCCGATTCTTATTCTTCGACTGGGTACCATCTGTGTTGGAGCCACCGGTCCCATCATCCTCGCCGATGTTCCTCTCGCCGTCTGTCATACCAGCCTCCTCCAAGTCATCATCCGATGAGTCGGACTCCGACTCTATCTCCTCCTCATACTCCTCCTCGCCCGGAGGTACTTCCTCTTCTCTCTGCTCCTCGACCTCCTCCTGGGAGTATTTCCAAAATTGCTTCCTTTTTGTACCCGGCTGAGAAGAAGGACCGGCGTCGGCTCCGGTCGACATGTTTGCACTAGTACAATATTAAAAAATGCAACTACTTAATTAATTAGCACAATAAATAAATGCAAATACTCTCATGTTAAGAAAAATAACAAAGCTCATGCACGAATTCACGGAAAAATTCGGCATGACCTTTGCTCTTTTTCTTAACATGAGAGTGCCCCATTCTCAACCGAAACGGAAGTTAATCAACATTTCAGGAGAAAGGGGATAATGAGAGTCCCTGCACATAAAAAATGCCTACATGTAGGCACAAGCAACACATATATAGTGTAGAACAGTACATATTCTAGCAATGCACTAAACAGTGCATAAAAATATTGATAAGAAAAGCATCTTGTCAATGCACTAAAAAACATCATTTAAAAACAACAACAGCAGCAGTAGCAACTACTTGTCACTTTGCTTGATCATTTACAACATATGCTATGCTAGAATCCTAAAATTCTATTCCACTGCTACCACACAAAACAAAAAGTGGTTTTCTCTGTGTGTGTATCCACTATCCACTAGGTGTTTTTATTTGATTTGTGTCAAGATACATATATTGAACAAGACGGAATGCCAACTTGTCTAGAAGCAAGCTGCTCAATGGTGGGAACAACTATCTTGTCTGTTTCACTCCAACATCCCATAAGGGTTTTTGAGACAAGTAACTGGACCCATGACTGTTTCACTCCAACATCACTGTTTCACTCCAATAGGTTTCTGTTTCACTACAGTTGTAAGTTGTAACTGCAGGAAGGAAAATACGTTTTGGGATGGACTATATATATAGAAATAACACTCATGCATAGATCATGCAATAGCCATACATGTAGTCATGAGCATATATATTACTGCACCCCTACCCTGCATGCAGTTTGATTGCATGACCAACAGATGTACATGTACATACCTAGTGAATCTCAATTTTGATAAAGAATTTGGCAGAGCATGCAATATTTTTAACAAGAAAAAAAGGTGAGGAATATTACTTGCCAAGTAAAAGTGAAATCTGTGGATGATCTATGTATTAAAAAACAAAGGATTTGGACAAGGTCCAAGTACACAGCTTCTGCAAGAGCAAGCAAGCAAGCATTCTTACATGATCAAACTGCCACCACTCACTGAGATGTAATGCACAAACTGAAACCTATTCTTATGGCTCAACTAAATTAGCTTGCTGCTATATTCACAAGGTAAACATTTTAGCACTGTAATTACTGAAAAATTGGACCCTAGGCATCTAAAATTTGAACAGGGGCATACACAGGGGGAGTGGGGGTTGGGGGCGGCGCCATGGCCACCACGGCCGTCGTCGGAATCCAGCAAGGGGAGGAAGGGGTACCTGGCGGTGGAGGGGCATCGCCGTGGAGGGGTTGGGGCGGCTCCGGCAGGCGGCTGCGTCAGGGCGGCGTCTAGGGCTCCGTCGTCGAGGTTGCAGGCGGCTCCGTCGTCGAGGGCGGCGGCCGGAGAGGAGGGGATCCGGTGGCGGCTAGGGCTCCGGTGGCGGGCTAGGGCTCCGGCGGCGGGCTAGGGCTCCGGCGGCGGTGGCTAGAGGAGAGTGAGAGGTGGGGGGCGAATGGTGGTTACTGTGCGGGTTAGTTGGAGGTTAAGGCATACGGGTGGCGCATTTTGCCAGAATGCGCCACCAACAGGTTTCTTATGCGTGGCGCATCTCGGAAAAATGCGCCACGCATAAGAAACCTGTTGGTGGCGCATTCTGGCAAAATGCGCCACCCCTAAGAACACTTAGTGGCGCATTTCAACAATATGCGCCACCCCTATGCTTTTTTATTTTTTAATTAGAGTTTAAACAATTATTATTTTTTTAATTAAAGTGAAACCATTTAAAAATAATAATTATGGAGTACATTTTTCTATAAAAGTGGTCAAACTTTATTAAGATTGACTTTGACCATCGTCACGTGCATCATCGAGATCATCGACATCGTCATCACCATCGTCACGTGCATCATCGAGATCATCATCAACATCATCCCCAACATCAGCACCATATTCACCTGCATCCAATCTCACCTCACTAGTTCAAATTGTGTTGTAATCCGTACTATCTATCCTCTCTACTCTACCAGTGTTGATTACTACCGTGTGATGAATGCTATTAAGTTTTGTTGGAGAAATATCATTGTGTCCAGATTGTTTACCACCTATTTATACCCTCTGATCATGATCTCTTTTATGTCTTGTGAGTAGTTACTTTATTTCTTGAGGACATGGATGAAGTCTAGTTGTTAGTAGTCATATGATGTTGAAGTAATATGTGTTGTTTGATATTTAAGTTGTGTTATTATTTTCCTAGTGGTGTTGTGTGAGTCGAACACTCAACATTTGCCTTATTAAGGACCTAGGGGAATGCATTGTGTATAAAGTATTCTTACGGTGGGTTGCCGGAGTGACAGAAACCTAAACCCCAGTTCGCACGCTTTTCCACAAGGGAACAATGGATCATCGATCGTATTGCTATGGTTAGGCTTTTGCCTTAATTACTATCTTGTACTTGCGGATGCTTGCAAGGTGTTTAATCATAAGAGTGCACTTATGTTAGTCTAGAGGGTGCACTAGCATAGATCCACCCACTCAACACTTATCAACACAACACATAGTACCGATACAGAATATGGCGAAAGCACGTGACTATTTCTCCCGTGTGTCCTCAAGAACGCCTTAGTCTTTATAAGTTTAGTTGCCAGTCCTCTCCTTTGCCCAAAAGGATTGGGCCACTTGTTACTCCTCAATGCCTTTTACTTTGCTCACTTTTACCTTTTTGTTTCTTATATCGAAAACCCCTAAAAAGCTATCTTTCAGTTCCTGCGGCTATTTCTTTACCAAAGTCACTTACCAATACCTTCTGCTCCTCGTTGGGTTCGACACTCTTATTTATCGAAAACGCTACAAACGATCCCCTACAGTTGAGGGTCATCAAGTACTGTTTTCTGGCGTCGTTGCCGGGGAGCGTAGCACTATTAGTAAGTGAAGCTGGTAAGGAAGTTTTTATATTTCTTTTTTTATTTTGCCGTTGCTGCTCTTTTTCCTAGGACACCTCTACTCTTGGATCGTTGTTTATGGGGAAACGCCCCATGACTGTGGTGGCCACTCCTAACCCTACTGAAATTGTGCCTTACAAAATACTGTCTGGTATTATTAATTATGTCTTAGCTAATCGTTATGCAGGAGACAAACATCCAGGTGAACACTTGCTATATTTAACACAACTATGTTCATTATTTAAGCTTGCAGGTGTGTCGCTGGAGTTCATCATGAAGAAATTATTCTCCATATCACTTATAGGTAAAGCTTCAGATTGGTATAAGCTCCTCGATAACTCACATCTGCTTAAGTGGGAAGAGCTTATGTCTCTCTTTTATACAAAGTTTTATCCTCTTCATGAAATTCATCGAGACAGGAACTACATTTATAACTTTTGGTCTCGCGAGGGAGAGAGCATCGCTGAAGCTTGGGGGAGACTTAAATCCCTAATGTTCAAATGTCCTATCCATGAACTCCCCAAAGATATTATAATTACAAATTTTTATGACAGGCTTTCTCGTCAGGATAAGGAGATGTTGGATGCCTCCTCTAGCGGGGTATTCCAAACAAGAAGCGTCGAAGAAAGGTGGGATCTCATCGAGAGGATCCAAAAGAATACTGAAGACTGGGAAATCGACAAAGGTATTGAACCTGCTATAAATTATGAGCATGATTACATTGAGAGCTATGTGAAAACTGATTATTTTAATACCTTTTGTTCTAAGATTGGTCTTGATTTCCAGCTTATGATTGATTTTTGTAAGAACTTTGCCTCTCACATTGACTCTTCTAAGGAGGCTAAGGATCAGTATCATAAACCCTTTAAAGAGTTACCTATTGATATTCATGTTGCTGACCCTATTCTGCCTGCAGTCTTTTATGAAAAGCCCCCTTTTCCTACAAGGATAAGGGAGCACTCTTTTGTGACAGGCATAGTAAATAAAAGTGGGAGAAGAACTGACGAACCTGAGGACCTGATGGAGGTCGATCCTCAAGTCGCTATGGTTAAAGATTTAGTTACTAATGATGTTTCAGATTCCAAGATAAATTTTTGTGTTGTTTCAACTAAAATTGTCACAACCAAGAATAAGAGCCCAATTTCAGGTACACCAGTTGTATCTGTCAAAATAGGAGATCACAACTATTACGGGCTTTGCGATTTGGGATCTAGTGCTAGCGCTATTCCTTATTCACTCTATCAGGAGATCATGGGTGAGATTTCACCCTGTGAACGTTAAGATATCGATGTTATTATTTATCTAGCAAAAAAAGAAACTATCTCTCCCATTGGAATTGTGAGAGATGTTGAAGTCCTATGCGGAAAGGTAAAGTATCCTACCGACTTTCTCGTACTTGGTTTAGTGCAAGATAGTTTTTGCCGTATTATCTTTGGTAGACCTTTCCTCAGCACTTGTGGTGCTATTATAGATTGTAAAAAAGGTAAAGTTTCTGTTGAATTCAATGGTGAGCCATATGAATTTAACTTTCTAAATTTTCCAAGCAACCTCGTGGTACTGATTTACGGAGTGATGATAAAATTATTGAAAATATTGCTTCTATTGTTATTCCTCCTAATGATCCTCTGCACCAATATATGGAAGACCACGAGAATGATATGCATATGCAGGAGAGAAATGAGTTAGACGAAATATTTGCAAGGCAAACTGCTATCCTGAAGCACAAACTTCCGGTTGAACCTTTGGGGATCCTAGCACAACCAAAAGGCGACCCGGTGTTTGACCTCAAACCATTGCCCGATACGCTCAAGTATGCTTATTTAGATGACAAGAACATATATCATGTTATTATCAATGCTAACCTTTCAGGATTTGAAGAAGAGCGATTATTGGAGACACTTCGCAGACACCGTGGTGCCTTGGGCTATACCCTTGATGACCTTAAGGGGATTAGTCCATCGATTTGCCAACACGCTATCAATATCGAGCCCGATGTTAAGCCAGTTGTTGATCATCAACGACGGTTGAACCCAAGGATGAAGGACGTGGTTAGGACGGAGATTCTCAAGCTTCTAGCCGCAGGTATCATCTATCCTATAGATGATAGTAGGTGGGTAATTCCAGTTCATTGTGTTCCTAAGAAAGGAGGTATGACTGCTGTTCCTAATGATAAAAATGAACTAATACCTCAAAGAGTTGTTATTGGATATAGAATGTGTATTGATTACAGGAAGTTGAACAAGGCAACTAGGAAGGACCACTACCCGCTGCCCTTTATTGATCAGATGCTAGAGAGGTGGTCTAAAAACACCCACTTTTGCTATCTTGATGGGTACTCTAGCTTCTCTCAAATTCATGTCAACACTGCTGATCAAGAGAAGAACACTTTCACATGTCCTTACGGTACCTATGCTTACAGGCGTATGCCTTTTGGTTTATGCAATGCACCTGCTACTTTTCAGAGATGTATGTCTGCTATTTTTCATGGTTTCTGTGAGGAGATTGTGGAAGTCTTCATGGACGATTTCTCCGTCTATGGAGCTTCCTTTGACCACTGTCTCCACAATCTTAATAAAGTTTTGCAGAGATGCGAGCATACAAACTTAGTTTTAAACTGAGAAAAATTCCACTTCATAGTTAACGAAGGGATCGTGCTTGGTCACAAGATTTCCGAGAGGGGAATTGAAGTGGACAAGGCGAAGATTGAAGCTATTAAAAGGATGCCCTATCCAAGGGACATTAAAGGTATTCGTAGTTTTCTCGGTCATGCTGGTTTCTATAGAAGATTTATCAAAGACTTTTCTAAGACCTCGAGACCCCTCACTAATATTCTCCAGAAGGATGTTCCTTTTGTATTTGATGAAGATTGTAAGGAGGCTTTCAAATTTCTTAAGAAAGCTTTGATAACTGCTCCTATAGTACAACCACCTGATTGGAACTTGCCCTTTGAAATTATGTGTGATGCTAGCGATTTTGGTGTTGGAGCTGTTTTAGGACAAAGGGTTGATAAGAAATTAAATGTTATACATTATGCTAGCAAAACCCTTGACAATGCTCAGAAGAATTATGCTACTACTGAGAAGGAATTCTTAGCAGTAGTATTTGCTTGTGATAAATTTAGACCTTATATTGTAGAGTCAAAAGTTATTATTCGTACTGACCATGCTACTCTTAAGTACCTTATGGTGAATAAAGATGCTAAACCAAGACTCATCAGGCGGGTACTCCTTCTTAAAGAATTTGATTTACAGATTGTTGATAGAAAAGGAGCAAACAATCCGGTGGCGGACAATATTTCAAGGATGGAGGATATACCGCATGACCCCATCCCAGTCAACGGCAGTTTTCCAGACGAACAACTCGCCGCTGTAAAAGTACAATCTCTTTATGATCCTTGGTTTGAAAATTATGCTAATTTTATCGTTGCAAAGTATTTGCCTCCACGTTTAACATTTCAGCAAAGGAACAAGTTCTTCCATGATTTGAGGCACTACTTTTGGGATGAACCTCGTCTTTTCAAGGAAGGTCCAGATGGGATCGTGAGAAGATGCATACCGGAACATGAGCAGAAGGACATTCTCAAGCAATGTCAAGACAGTCCCTATGGAGGGCATCACGCCGGTGAGAGGACCGCACATAAGGTTCTCCAATCAGGTTTTTATTTTCCTACTCTATTTAAAGATGCTAGAAATTACGTTTTATCTTGTGATAAGTGTCAGAGACTTGGTAATATTAGTAGGAGGAATGAGATGCCTTTGAATTACTCACTAGTGATTGAGCCTTTTGATTGCTGGGGTTTTGATTTTATGGGTCCTTTTCCTCCCTCAAACAAGTACACTCACATTTTAGTAGCTGTTGATTATGTGAGCAAGTGGGTTGAAGCAATCCCCACTGAGGGTGCTGATCACAAAACATCTTTGAAAATGCTCAAAGATGTAATTTTCCCTAGGTTTGATGTACCTAGCTATCTTATGACAGATGGAGGATCACACTTCACGCATGGAGCTTTTAGAAAAGCTTTAGCCAAGAACGATGTCAATCATAGAATTGCTTCACCGTACCATCCTCAAACTAGTGGGAAAGTTGAGCTCACCAATAGAGAGATCAAGTTGATCTTGCAAAAGACAGTTAACAGTTCTAGGAAGGACTGGTCAAAGAAGTTAGGAGATGCTTTGTGGGCGTATAGAACTGCTTACCAAAACCCTATGGGCATGTGCCCGTATAAGATGGTCTATGGGAAGGCTTGCCATTTGCCATTAGAATTAGAAAACAAAGCTTTCGGGGCAGTTAGAGAGCTTAATGCTGACCCGAAGTTAGCGGGTGAAAAGCGTCTCCTGAACTTGACTTCTCTAGATGAGTGGAGAAGTGAAGCTTACGAGAGTGCTAAAATGTTCAAGGAAAAGGTAAAGAAGTGGCATGATAGAAGGATTCTGAAACGTGAATTTAATGTTGGTGATAAAGTATTATTGTTTAGATCCCGTTTCAGGTTTTCTCCAGGTAAATTACTTTCCAGATGGGAAGGGGCATTTCATATCGAAGAAGTCTACCGATCAGGTGCAATCAAGATTAACAATTTTGATGGCACCAAACCTCAAGTTGTCAATGGGAAAAGACTCAAGCACTACATGGTGGGAGATCCCGTCAACGTTGATGTAAATATAATACACACAACAACTCATGAAGAGTATGTTGCAGCCCCGTTTCAAACACCAGCAGAAGCAGAATAAGAAAAGGTATGTATTACGGTAAGGAGACATCGCGAACCGCCATAAAAGTTCCAGATTACAATTTTATGCAAAATATAGAAAATTCAGAGCCTAATTGGAGCCGGAGAGGAGCTCCAGGGGGCCCAGGCGCCCTCCTGGCCGCGGCGGGTGGCCGCCTGGGCACCCCGGAGCCCGTCTCCGACTCCACTTTGGCTCGTTACCTTCCTATTGTTGCAGAAAGTTTTTCTATATATTTTCCCGGATAGTCCCGACACCGTATCTCGCAATTTCGTGTGTTTTCTTCTCGAGCTTTTTCTGCCTGGATAAAAGGGCTATTGCAAGAGATGTCTTCTTGTGGCTCGAGCGGTGAAGAATTTTTGGGGCGACGTCTCCGTCGAGTCCAGCAGGATCTCAACCAAGGGAATTACATTGATTGGGCTACGAAAGAAGAAATCACTGCAAGGCAAGCGGAGATGGAGCGCTCTGTGAGAGAGGAAGTCAAGATTATTACTACCCAACAACAAGGAGGTCCAAGCAATCCCATCATGGTGGGATCTGTCCTACCTCAATATGATCTTTCTCTTAACCTTTTAGGGCCTCCCACTTCACTTGAAGATCAACGTACGATCTCCACCATCGCCGAGGCTTACCGCATCACCAATCAACTCTGTGAAGATTTCCATGTACTTAAAGTACAAGTGGAAGTCTTGGAATCAGAAAACCGAATCCTTTGCCGTGTCATCAGGGATATGAAGAATCAACAACAACAAGAATGAGGATTAAATATCCTCGGGTAATGGCACCCCCTCAGTTTGTTCCAAGATTGGGGGAGTGCCCGGTATCTTTATCTTTATCTTAGTATTTTAGAGTCAAGTAGAATCGTATCATGTCTAGGGAAGTTATTATATGAAATAGGTGTTTGCATTGAGGTCTATCACTCCTTCTGTGGAGAGTTTGTATCCGTGAGTGTGGAGTCGTCTATGATGGAATATTAATGAGAAGTCTATTGGTTCCTTCGCTGCACTTGGTATTCTCTTCATGCAATCGACCTTATATGATGATTCTTATGGGGAGTATTGACCTTATATCGGGTATGGCTTTGAAAACTTTATTTATTTTGGCAAAAATAGCTTTGGTCTTGACAACATGCATTTTTTCTCAAGTAGCGACATATCCAAAACCTTTATGTTATATGATTGAAGTGTTATGGTTACAAGGAAGATAACTTGATGTGTTATGCTTACCTTAATGTTTATGCTTTATATGTTTTTCATCTAAATTAGAATCAATAGTCTGTTCTCTCAAAGCCTTTGCTAGCCAAACTCTTTGCCTAGCAAATTTCTGCATGTGCATCCATACCCTGAAACCAATATCTTCCATATGAGTCCACCATACCTTTTTATTAGTGGTATTTCCCTACCACTCCTAGAAGTATAGAATTTATGTGTTATCCTTAAATGTTCAAAATCTTCTGTTTTGTGCCTCTTGTTTAGCTCATGAGGAAGTAGTAGGTAATTCATGATCTTCTTAAGTTGGACAAGTTTTACCCCGGGATTGCATGTCTAATCTGCAAACCCATAATACGAGGAAGAACTGGCATGAGAGTGCCCAGCTCGAAAGATAATATAACAAACAAACCCTCTTTCACGCTTGGTCTATTGGAAATCAGAAACTTTGGCAGTGATAAACAAAGGAGATTAAGGGGATGTGATCTTCCCCACTTGGGAGTCGTTCCTCGAAACTTGTCCATCTTGAGAAGTAATTAGGCTATCCATTAGCATTCATTGACAAACTATGCACCTCCCAAAATTTATTTTCATTCTGTTTGATTTAAGGATAGCACATGAGTTTTCCTGCTTGCCTTTAACAAGGCCTTTCCTTTACTTTTATGTTGAGTCTGTTATCCCACTTCCTTCCTTCCTCTAAGAGAACATACACTTGATACTGATGAGGATTCATTCATATAATGTTGCATTGAGTTTTGCCATGCCACATCATTGTTGACATTATCTTTTGATAAGTAAGTTGTTTGCGAAAGCTTTCGCTAAGCAAGCATCTTCCTTTGTGTTAGCACTTTCGCTTCATGACTAATAACATGTTCTTTCAAAATCTTCAAATTGTTTCATTAAAAAGTGAAAGAGCAAAAGTAAAAGTTATTAGTTGTCCTTTGACCAAGGATATGTTTGCCATAATTTGATGAGTTTTGTCATCCCTACTTTTGATTATAATTGTTATTACTTTCTCATAAGGACCTTATGAGTTGAGGTTGCTGTTGAGGATGCTTGAGTTTGATGAAGAAACCTTGATGCTTCTTGTCCGTATTCTATTTATCGACACTTCACTCTCTAAACTTGTGGATACGTTTATCGAGCTCAGTATTCGCTTGGGGACAAGCGAGGTCTAAGCTTGGGGGAGTTGATACGTCCAAAATGCATCACTATTTTATATAGTAATTCTTTCTTATTCATTGATATATTTCATGATACGATGATGTTCTTATGTTGTTCTCGCTTAATTTACACAGTTTGCATCTTCCCGATGCTGAAGCAGCAGATGCAGGATTCCGCGGTAAAAAGTGAACGCTGAGTTGCTGAAGAACAATACCTCCAAATTACCTGAAAATCGACGGAGGGTATTTTTCAGAAGGATGACGAAGACATGTCGAAGAGGGGCCACAGGGTGCCGAGGCAGCCACCTAGCGCGGCCCCCACCCTGGCTGCGCTGGGAGGGTAACTGGACCCCTGGGGTCACTCTCGGCTTCCCCCTTGGACATATATATCACACATCATCCAAAAACCCTAAAAAGAGAGAGTTTTAGTGAGTTCCTCCGCCGCTCCGTGGCGGAAACAAACAGAGGAGAAAAGACATCTTCGGCGGGCAGATTCCGCCGGGGAGAACACCTCCCGAAAGGGGAGATCGTCGCCATCGTCATCACCATCATCCCCAACATCAGCACCATCTTCACCTTCATCCAATCTCACCTCACAAGTTCAACTTGTGTTGTAATCCGTACTATCTATCCTCTCTACTCTACCGGTGTTGATTACTACCGTGTGATGAATTCTATTGAGTTTTGTTGGAGAAATATCATTGTGTCCAGATTGTTTACTGATGTGCGAGGTGATGATAGTGATTTCTCGCCCTTCGTTGGTAAACCCCAAGTGGAAGGTGTGATGTAGCACAGTAGAAAATTTCCCTCAGTAAAGATACCAAGGTTTGTCTCCAGTAGGACTCCGGAGATGATAAGTAGGTGTCAGCGGCGCAACTGACGCGGACCTGCACACAGACAAAAATAACTTTGTTCCCAACGAAGTTCAGAGAGGTTGTCAATCTCTCCGGTCTTGTTGTTCACAAAGGATCAAACACAAGGGATAATGATAGCAACTGAAAGTAAAAGCAGAAAAGTAAATGAGCGTGGAAACAGTGATGAAGATATGGACCGGGATACGTGAAATTCACTAGTGATGTCTCTCTCCCAAAAGACGAAAAAACTGCTATGCCAGGTGAACAAATTACATAAGGGAAATTGTCAGGATTATGAACGCACCGCATTGCTAACTATGCTACAAAATAAAGGAAGAGGCTCAAAAGCATAGGCAGAACGCCAAAATAAGTAGACCGAAATCCACTTGCATCTACTACTAATCATCCACCTTGTGATATCTATCCAGAACATCTCGCTGGTATTAAGTTGCGAGCCCCACCCAAAGTGTAAACCCAAAGCAACAGACAACTGCATTAAAAAGTACTTTGCGTACAGTAAACAATCCTTGCAACCACGGTTACAAGCACCATTGTTTTCCCCCTTGTGGCAACAGAACATCCCCTAGACTCATGTTTCTATCACTCAAGCGTGTCATCAGGGGGCATGAACCCACAATCGAGCATAAGGTTCCCTCTTGGGGTTACTACCTACTACTTGGCCAAAGCAATAAACAACAACGGAGAACATGCAAGATTTACTTAAGAACAAAAATATAAGAGATAAGAACCAAATATGTTACTCAATCACAATCTGAACATAATCTCATAATCCATCAGATCCCATCAAACTCAGCATAGCAACATCAGAAAGATTACAAAAGTGCATCGATCATGTAGGGAAGCTCACGAGGTCTAAACCATGAAGAACAAAGAGGGGAGGAGAACATCACATAGCTACTGATCACGGACCCATGGTCCAACGGAAACTACTCACGGCACATCCGGGAAGCATCCATGGTGGAGAGGAGACTCCCGGAGGTCGGCCCTCCCTCCGGCAGGGTGCCGTTAAGAGGTCTGCTGGTGCTCCCGATCTCGGAAGCGCGGCGGCGGCGGAACAGAGGCGAGATCAGGAAAAAGGGTTCTTCTTCTGAGGGTTTCTCGGCACGGAGAATATATAGGCGAAGGGGGGCAGCCAGGGGGGCCACCAGGGGTCCAGGCGCCCCCCTGGCGCGGCCAACCCCTGGGGCGCGCAACCAGGGCGCCTGGGCCCCTGGTGGTGGCCCTCTGGCCCCACCTAGGTTCATCTGGAAGGTTCTTATGCGCTGATTTTTTATCTGATTTTCCCAAATTTTTGGAGCACTTTTTATATGGGGGAATACTGAAATAGAAAAACAGCAGAAAACAGGAACTGGCACTGTGGTGCACTGAGTTAATAGGTTAGTCCAAATATGATCAAAAGTGTATGAAAGTGTATCTAGATCATAGCAATATCACACAAAACATGCATGGAGCAAGAAGAAATTATAGATACGTTTTGGACGTATCATTTACCACCTATTTATCCCCTCTGATCATGATCTCTTTTATGTCTTGTGAGTAGTTACTTTAGTTCTTGAGGACATGGGAGAAGTCTAGTTGTTAGTAGTCATATGATGTTGAAGTAATATGTGTTGTTTGATATTTAAGTTGTATTGTTATTTTCCTAGTGGTGTTGTGTGAGTCGAACACTCAACACTTCGCCATGCATTGTGTATAAAGTATGCTTACGGTGGGTTGCCGGAGTGACAGAAACCTAAGCCCCAGTTCGCACACTTTTGCACAAGGGAACAATAGATCATCGATCATATTGCTATGGTTAGGCTTTTGCCTTAATTACTATCTTGTATTTGCGGATGCTTGCAAGGTGTTTAATCATAAGAGTGCACTTATCTTAGTCTAGAGGGTGCACTAGCATAGATCCACCCACTCAACACTTATCAACACAGCACATAGTACCGATACGGAATATGGCGAAAGCACGTGACTATTTCTCCCGTGTGTCCTCAAGAACGCCTTAGTATTTATAAGTTCAGTTGCCAGGCCTCTCCTTTGCTCAAAAGGATTGGGCCAGTTTTTACTCCTCAGTGCCTTTTACTTTGCTCGCTTTTACCTTTTTGTTGCTTATATCGAAAACCCCTAAAAAGCTATCTTTCAGTTCCTGCAGCTATTTCTTTACCAAAGTCACTTACCAATACCTTCTGCTCCTCGTTGGGTTCGACACTCTTATTTATCGAAAAGGCTACAAATGACCCCCTACAGTTGAGGGTCATCACTATGCCACACAAACTACAATGATCCCAACAGCTAGCTTTCAAGTGCAGAAATTTTGAGTGTTTTAATTGTAAAATGATGTTCAATGCTGCTCCACTGTCCTATCTCTTGCAAGACTCATAACACTTTCAAAATTATATACACTGCATGTTTTATAGCTGATACACACTGCATCAAGCACATAGTATACTGGATCGAACCATATATCCACCATCTTACAAGACATATCAGCACAGAGACCATTGCATTTTTCGAAACAAACAAAATAAAAACATGGTAGAGAAACACATAGAGAGAATTTCCATCTACCAATCCTCTGTAACTGAACCAACATGCACAACATTTTCTCCATCATCAACTAATAAACACCGTCTAAGCTAATGTGAACTACCATAGGGCATAAGATGCACTAAAACTTCCTCCTGCTGTGAAAATCTGAACTATCAAACACTGCACTTTATCAGGCTTTGTACATAGGTAGTACATGACCTGTACTATGAGAACTAGTTAAATCGATTGTGCAGTCACGAACACATGATGCAATTGCCTCTAAGTAGCATCTACATCTCCAAATGAGAGCTGATGAACCCAGCAACAACAGCACTGGCATTGCATCATTTCCACATGAACCAAAATGCAAGCCCATCTCACGGTAACACGCAATTGGAATAGGGGAGGATGGAGAGGCGACTTATCACCGCGGGGAGTAGGTGCATGCTTGAAGGCAGCGGCGCCCGGAGGCGAGGCAGAGGCGCGGCGGAGGCTGCGGGCTCGGGAAGGCGCGTGCTTTAAGGCAGCGGCGGCTGGAGGCGAGGCAGAGGCGCGACAACGACTGCGGGCTCCGGGATGGCGCGTGCTTGAAGGCGGCGGCGGCCGGAGGCGAGGCAGAGGCGCGGCGGCGACTGCGAGCTCCGGGATGGTGGCTCCGGTGGCGTCGAGGGAGGCTCCGGCGTCGAGGGGAAGGGGCAAGGGCTCCGGTGAGTCGACGGCTAGGGGGGTGGTTTTTGTGCAAGCTGGGGAGGGGGTAGGTGGTTAGGTCAAGGCTTAGGGGTGGTGCATTTTGTAGAAATGCGTCACCAAGAGGATCCTTATGCGTGGCACATTTCTACAGAACGCGCCATGCATAAGGATCCACTTGGTGGCGCATTTTGACACTTAGTGGCACATTTAGGCTGAATGCGCCACCCCTAAGCATCATCTCATTTTTTTATTTAAAGTTTAACCATTTCATTTTATTTGCGGGCTGACCACTTCATCTTTTTTGCGGGCTAACCATTCCATTCCTTCGAACTATTCCTACTAAATACAAAGACGAAATCGATCCATGCATTCTAGTGGAATGGAATCATGACACTCAATGCATTACGCGAACCAAATACCCCCTAAGATAGATAAAGAGCAAAGAATCATTTCTAAGGAGTTAGGCATGGTGCTTCGATTGTGTATCGTCGATGTTCATACACTTCAAACTATGATCCAAACATAAGAACTTGATCATAAATTACAAAATAATTACTTAAATTTGAAGTTAGCTATCTAGCTAGTGTTTCCTCACGGTCTTCTTCTTGCCTTCCTTTGTCGTGGTTAAATAATTTAGGCCTGGGACGCCTTCACTTTTCCTCTTGAACGGGAGACCTTTCTTCGGTATGGTTGTGGTGTATGTATCCTGAGCGGCGTAGTCATCTTCCATCTTCGGGTCGCCATACTTGTCAAAGTATTGCTCGTTAGCGACTCCATCCATTCCCATGATGTTTCTTTTGCCTCGCCTCACTACAATGCGGCTCGGCTTTGATGGGTCGGTAATGAAGAAGCATTGGTCCACTTGGCTAGCCAGTACCCATGGCACTAGCTATCTAGCTAGTGTTTCCTCACGGTCTTCTTCTTGCCTTCCTTTGTCGTGGTTAAATAATTTAGGCCTGGGACGCCTTCACTTTTCCTCTTGAACGGGAGACCTTTCTTCGGTATGGTTGTGGTGTATGTATCCTGAGCGGCGTAGTCATCTTCCATCTTCGGGTCGCCATACTTGTCAAAGTATTGCTCGTTAGCGACTCCATCCATTCCCATGATGTTTCTTTTGCCTCGCCTCACTACAATGCGGCTCGGCTTTGATGGGTCGGTAATGAAGAAGCATTGGTCCACTTGGCTAGCCAGTACCCATGGCTCATTTTTCGCGGTGACATTTGCGCCCGCATACTAGGATTTGTCTTCGGGTGGTGAAGTACCGGTCTTCTTTTACTACGTTCTTGGCCCATCTCAAACGGAACATCGACACCTTCTCTCCACAATTGTTGAGCTTCCATATGTCCTCAATCCTTCCATAGAATCTTTCCTTGACGTCATCGGTGTAGAATATCCCCGTTACCCCTGAGTTCTGGTAATCGTAGTTATTGTCCTTTTCCTCCGTGTATAATGGGTAGCCGTTGATATCATACGCTTGATAGGTCATCAGGTTGCGTGCGGCACCCTGTGACAAGGTGAATATCATCTTTTCGTCCTCGGAAGCGTTCCTTCACGGGGGATTAGCACGAAGCTCATCCCTGAACCAAGTCATGAAACTAGAGTTGCGCTCTTTGATTAGCCGTCGATCTCGGTCCGTTATCTGCAGGCCCTGGTCACTGTACTTCTTCATGATTACATCCTTGTGCTTTAGTATCCAAGGATTGACCAGCTGGATGTGTTGTAGCGCGACTAGGCTTGCTCTTTCAAAGTCGATGTCTCGACCCTCGAAGTTGACATGCATTGTGCGGCTTCCCTCGTGGTGACCACACCCATCGATCCTGCCAAAGTGCTTGTTGACGGGCAGACCAATAGGGTTCTCGGTGTTGAGATAATTCATGCAAAAAGAGATGCACTCTTCGGTTAGAAAGCCCTTCGCTATGCTTCCATCGGGACGGGACCTGTTACGAACGTATTTTTTGATGTGTCCATTCATCCTTTCGAACGACATCATGATGCGTAGAAACGCAGGCCTGAGTTGGACGATATCCTCCACGACATGGATCAGCAGATGCACCATAATGTCGAAGAACGCGGGTGGGAAATAGATCTCAAGCTCGCATAGTATGAGCACGATCTCCTCCTGTAGCCTTTTTAGTTGCGTAGCGCAAATCGACTTCCAAGAGATGACGTAAAATAAGTTGCAAAGTCCAAACAACGTTTTACGGACGTGCTCGTCCATTATCCCTCGGATCGCAACCGGGAGAATCTGCGTCATTAGCACGACACAGTCGTGAGATTTCATCCCGCTGAAACGCTGCTTCGCCTCGTCTAGGTATCTTCTTATCTTCCCCGCATAGCCGTTTGGAAATTTTAATCCTATGAGGCAGTGGATAAACCGCTTGATCTCCTCCTCGCACAGAGTGAAGCATGCCGGGGGCAGTGATCAATACCGGTCTTCTTCTAGGTCGCCCTTTTTCATTTTTGAGAGTTTTGCGTTTCGATATCCTCCTCCTCCTCCGGCTCATCATCGTCGTCACTAGGGGGGTGAAGTTCCCTCATGATGCCCATAAATTTCAAGTCATTCCTTGCTTTTGGCCCGTCCTTGGTCTTCTTCGGCATGTTGAGCAGCGTGCCAAACAAGCTGTCGCACACGTTCTTTGTGATATGCATGAGATCAAGGCTATGAGGACTGCGGAGGAGACTCCAATATTCCAAATCCCAGAAAACAGACCTCGCTTTCCATACCCTCATCAACGGCTGAGTCTTTTTTTGTTTCCCGGCGCGGGGCACTCTTTCCAAGTTTTCAACAAGTTGTCGATTTCTTTGCCGCTCCTTCGATATGGGGGTACTCGGAGCTCCTCGCTGCCATCGAACATATGTCCAAGTTTTCTCCACGCGTGTTTCTTGGGAAGCCACCTCCGAGACCCCTGGAACACGGTTTTTGAAAACCCGGGATCTTTCGCTAGCTGGCGGTACATTGTATTATCCATGCACCTAACGCATGCACATAATCCTTGGACCACCTGCCCTGTGAAATATCCGTATCCGAGATAGTCGTGCACCGTCGTGATCACCTCGACTTTCATTGGGAAATATTCTTTTGCGGCGGCATCCCACGTATTGACTCCGTATTTCCATAACGTTTCTAGCTCCTCTTTGAACAGCTGGAGATACAGATTGAGGTCCGTACCTGGTTGTTTCGGCCCTTGAACTAGCTTACACATTGTTATGTACATTTTCTTCATGCACTTCCAGGGGGAAGGTTGTATATGCATACAAACACGGGCCAGGTACTGTGTGTGCTGCTCTGGCCGCCAAACGGATTGACTCCATCGGCGCTCACACCAATCCTAAGCTTCCTTGGTTCTTTCCCAAAATCTAGGTATTCGAGGTCCAACATAGTCCATTGGCTACCATCTGAAGGGTGCCTCAGCATGTCCTCCTTTTCCGGATCCGGATTCGGGTCATCCTCTTTTAGCTTCTTTCTATCTGCGTGCTAGGTCATGAGCTTTGCTTCCTCGGGATCTACGAAATACCTCTGCAGACGAGGAGTGATCGGAAAGTACCATACCACTTTTCTAGGAACTTTCTTCCCTCTCTTGTATCGACTAACACCGCACACCGAACATGTGGTTTTCTCTTCGTCCTCACCCCGATAGATCATGCAATCATTTATGCAGACATGGTATTTAACGTGTGGAAGATCGAGAGGGCACGTGACTTTCTTGGACTCAGCGATACTAGTTGGGCACGTGTTGCCCTTCGGAAGACGATCGTGCCAGAATGACATGTTATCATCGAATATTTCGTCGGTCCATTTGTGTTTTGCCTTCATCTCCATAGCCCGAAGTGTTACATTCAAGCGGGTATCCTCGTCGTTGCATCCTTCATACAACTTCGTAACTGCGTCTTTCTCGAGTTGCGCCTTCTTGGCTTTCTCTCTAGCTACACCTCTTGCGTTCAACGCCTCTTTGACAAGAAGCTCTTGAACATGAGGGTCCTGCACCCAGCTTGAATCCTCATGTCCGACATCTTGATCTTCATGTCCGGCATCTTGATCTACATGATCTGCTTCGGCATCTTCATGATCATGTATGGGATGCTCTTCGTCTTCTCGCCCGCCGTTCTTGTCTAGTTGCCCTTCCTCATTTACTGGTGCCCCACCATTGACGTCCTCCTCCTCACCAACTTCATCACTTATCCATCGTGTATAGACATTCATCAAACCATTACACTTCAGGTGTCTTTCCAATATTCCGGAATCAGGATCGGTCACGCACTGCAGTTTGCATCTCCGACACAGACATCCTGTATCCGTCCTATTATTCCGTAGCATGCAGTTTGTCGCACATTGCATCCACATAGTCACGGTGATATCGCTCAGCATCTCGCGGACCATGATCACATGCGTGCAGAGAGAGAGAAACACAATTATATATCACAGTCGTCGACGGAAAAATTCGGCATGACCTTCCCTAATAATGCATGGGAGCATGCGGAGAGTGCGCCAGAAATTTGCCGAAACGGAAATGAATCAATATTTTGGCAAAAAATTGGCAACTCAAGATTCACATATACATCAAACCACCATAAGCTTCACATATATATGTCACATATACATCAAACCACCACAAGCTTCACATATACACTTCACATATACATCAAACCATCACAAGCTTCACATATACACTTCACATATACATCAAAGTACCACAAGCTTCACATATACATCAAACCCCAAGCTAATAAACGCAAGTATGGGTGATAAATGGAAGAAAGGAGTTGGTGAGGAGGTCCACTTACTTTAATATGAAACAAAGTAGATTTAAAGCCAAGTATGGATGGATAAATGGAAGAAATAAGGGTGGGAGGAGGATAAAATCGAATAGATCTAGGGTGAGAAGAATAGATCTTGTTTGAGAAGTGTGTGGAGTGAATGAGAGGTGGTAGGTGGGGTGGAGTAGATAAGGGCAGCTCTAGGTATTTAGTGGCGCATCTTGCATCTCAGTGGTGGCGCATCCCAAAATGCGCCACCCCTAAGCACTTAGGGGTGGCGCATTCCCAATATGCACCACCCCTAAGAGCTTTGGGGTGGCGCATTCTCAATATGCGCCACCCATAAGCTCTTAGGGGTGGCGCATTTCCAGAATGCGCCACCTATAAGGTTCTTAGGGATGGCGCATTTCTCCAAATGCGCCACGTATAAACTCATCCAGGTTGGCCCACTCTTAGGGGTGGCGCACTGGAAAATAATGCGCCACCCCTAAGGGCTTATTGGTGGCGCATTCTGTACCAGTGGCCACCCCTTACAGATGGTGGCGCATGGCACAAAATATGCGCCAATAATAAGGTTTCCAGGTATAGATATTTCTCTAGTAGTGACCGGGGGGGGGGGGCTGCGGCGGCGGTCTTGCCTAGATCTCCTTCGCCGGCTCCGCCTCCCCCTCCTCGGCGGCTCCTCCTATGTATGGTCGGCAGTTTCACCCCAGGGGCTCTGGAGGTGGTGCTGGCCGCGGCTATGGTCCCCACAGCGGCGGTCGTGGTTTCCAGCGTGGTGGTGGCGGTGGGCGTGGGCAAGGTGGTTACTCCAACAAGTGGAAGCTCGACGCTCGGGACGCAACGGGCGCTTCCTACGGCGATGACGACATCCTCCCCTACCCTCCGGCATCTGATGGTCTCTACCTGGGCTCCTCCTCTCGCTCTGCTCCATCATCCATGACCTGTTTCGTGTGTCAGATGCTGGGCCACTTCCAGGCGGGGTGCAGGGCACCCCCTTTCTGCCTCATCTGTCGCTCTGAGGGCCACCTCACTATGGAGTACCAGATGTGTTCCCTCCCTCCAATCTTAAAGCAATTTGGGCTCGGGATACCCGGTTGTGGCTTCTTTGGGCTTGTCGGAGGGGAGGGACTGGTGGTGGCCACCCATCCAGTGAAGAACGCAGATACTATTACTGTTTTGGAGGGGGCGTGTCCTCTATCATGTTGGCTGAAGAGCTCAGGGAATGAGGGCGCCAACGACTGGGACTGGCAACTCGAACAACTCTCTGGCTCAGAGTTCGCCTTTGTGTTGCCGTTGCGCGAGAGTTTGCGGATGGTGGCCAAGAGCGCCAGCCTCACGTTGCCTCTCTTCCAGATTGTGATTGTTGTTAAGGAGGCAGTGGGTATCAATCGTTCCTTTGGTGCCCTTGTGGATGCGTGAGTCCTACTTGATTATGTCCCAGGTGAGATGCGCATCCCAGCTCTTTTGATGACCTTCGGAGAGCTCATTGGGAAACCTATCTCGATGGATGGAGTCGCTTCCTCGGCGCGGCCCAGTCCGTATGTTGATCAGCATCCGCAACCCCTCCATGGTCTTTGGTTTCGTTGAGTTTGTCCCTGTCCAGAAGGTATATCGCATTAAGGTGCACATTGAAGGTGCTCCCCCCTCCACGCAGTCGGTTCACCCTCCTCCTCCGCCGCCGCCTGCTGCTCCGTCCGGCGGTGACCCTTCTCTTGGGGATAGCTATGATGGCATTGGGGCGCCTTTCATGGAGCAGGAGTGGGAGGTCCTGGGCCCCAGGATTCAGCCCCTCAATCCAAATCGGCCCCCGCCAGACGTCGATGGACTCAAGCAGCATACGCATAAGGCCATGATCCCTGATGGTCCCTCAGGCTTCTCGGCTCCCGTTCCCCTAGTTCTGCCCTCGCTCAAGTCATCAGCATCGGCGGTCTGCTCCAACCTGCCTGGTTGTCCTATGTCGCCTTCCCTCTCCAACATCATCAACTCCTCCCTCCCGTGATTAGGACCTGACTACGTCCAGTTCGGGCTGAAAGCGTGGCACGGTGCGCAAGACCTCGGCCCGGGCCAAGGCCACGGCGGCCTCGGCTTCCAGGGACTCGCTGACCAGCCTCTTTTGCAACCTGGAGTAGGACTTGGACGAAGCGGCAGAGAGTCACAACGCGGGGATGGCGACCTCACACTCTGGTCGCTCTCTCCATCAAGACGCCCCTCTCCACCGCCGGAAGAGCCTCCGTGGTGCTAACGCTGGGGTCCCGATCCTGGAGCGTGCGGGGTGCTGCGCGATTGTTTTCGGATTTTCCTGATGATCATTTCCTTCGGGTTGCTAGGGCCGATGCTGGGATTAAGTTGGGTTCCACTAATGTTCCCCCCTTTGAGATCCACTCGCTTATCCACGCCAATGAGGCCGCCCAGACGGTGCTTGCTAAAGCCGCCTCCCTTGGTTTTGAACGTTCCCAAGCTCCTCCCCCGTTACCTTCTGCTGCGTGTGCTCCCACCCCTTTCGGTACAGATGGTTGTGGCTAGTCTATTGTCTCTCCTTTACCTTCGAAGAAGAGGAGGGCTAATAAATCTGTGTCCTGCGCTGGGCCTCGCCGCTCGAGCCTGCGTATAAAAAAATTGTCGCACCAGTGAAAGTCCTCTTCTGGAATATCCGTGGGATGAACATGCGATGCACGACAAATAGTTCGTACAAACAACTATGCGCGATATGGGATGAAAATGCCTACAGTTGCAAACAATCAATCACTAGCATTTATTGGCAAACATTCTCGATTAAAAAATTATATGTTATGATATGGTTCAACGCAAACATGTTAGATCTCGAGAACGTCTACTTAATAGGCACACATTTTGCAAACCCTACATGTTTGTGATTGCATTTGACAACACATATTGTGGCGGCTTGTTGTCCACCTGGTCCTCCTGCTCGTTCTCCTTATCTTCTTCTTCTTCTTCTTCCTCCTCCTCATCCTCCTTGTCTTCATCCTTCTCCTCCGACTTAGGGTACTCAAGCTTCCAGTTGGTCTGGGACGGCGGCACCGACCCTTCCATGATTGGGGAACATGTGGTCATCAGGGCTGGATGGCGGCAATTAGTAACGGCAGGTCGTCCTCGGTATTATAGTGGGGATCGTTGTCTTCGTTGTTTTTGGAGCCCTTGGTTTCACCGTACCATTTCTCCGGATGAGCCCAGGAAGTCATGGTGGATGAGCGGTGAGAACTTGCAGGGAGGTTGAGAGAGAGAGAGAGAGAGAGAGAGAGAGAGTGAGAACTGCCGCATACGGTTGAAAAGGTAGAGATGTTTGTGATGCATGTGCATCCCTCACGGATCCTCTTTATGAATCGTGTAGAAAATGGGTAAGGTTATTTTTTGAAGCGAATGTGCAAGGAATTTAACGAGCGGACATTCCAACGGGATGGCTTCCTAGCGCATTCAAGCATGCTGAACGAGAAGTCAACCCACAACCCTCTCTAAAGCATTGTGTGTGTGGGATGGAGAAAATATTTACTAACGAACATGTGACACATCACTGTAAAATTATTGCTTTTGGTATGAAATCTGATTATCACTTATATATCATGGCACCATCCGAAATTTAAATTATTCTGTACTACATTTGCTATTTTTAATGCATTACGTGCATTTTTAAGCATTTAACGAATTTAATTCAAGTTTGAACTATGTACCTAAATTAGTTCATGAAAATGATTCAAAAATCGTTTGAAGGATCTTGAGTACATTGTTATGGCTTATGCAAAGAAATGAAAAGAAATTTCAAAGATATAAGTGGCAATAGTCAAGTATGCACATGACATATACTGGTTTTTAAATTCTATAAAATGTAAATTATTTCTAAAAAATATGAAACTGGGCATGGTGTCATCATATTACTTCAGTATGACGTGGTAAAATTTGAAAAGCTTTCACTACAATTATTATGTGCACTCATTAGAAATCGAACCATTTCTGAGGAAAAATCATGATTTCTACATGGAATGAACCATATTTGAAGGTGTGTTGATGTTTCTTCATCTTTTGAAATTGAGTTATTTTTCTACACTGAACATAGACCATAACATCCCATGTGTTCAAATTTAAAGTTTTTCTGGATTCATTTGCTATTTTTAACGCAATACATTGCATTTCGAGGCATTTAATGGATTTAATTCAAATTTGAACTATGAGTACTTAATTTAGTGCGTGAAATGGTTTGAAAAATCGTGGTAAGGATCTTGAGTGCATTTTTATGACTCATGCAAGAAATGAAAGGAAGTTTCAAGGATCTATGTGGCACTAGTTAACCATAAACATGACATTTATTAGTTTTAAAATTCCGGAAAATGTAAATTAAGTATGAAAAGTGTGCAACTTGGCATGGTGTTATCATATTACTTTAGTATGCCATGGTAAAAAGTTGAGAAGCTTTCACTACTTTTATGGTGTGCACTGATAAGAAAGTGAACATTCTTCGATGAAGAATTATTGTTTCGAGATGGAATGAACCATATTTGAATACGGGCTGGCGTTTCGTTCATCTTTTGATCTTGTGTTATTTCTTACACTAAACATAGACCATATCATCTTGTGTTGATATTTAAAAAAATTCTAGTTCATTTGCTATTTTTAACATATTACGTGTATTTTGAGACATTAAGGCGGCGACGCTTGGGGGAAGAAAGAGGAAGCGGCAGGCGAGATGGGTAATGAGGTTGTGGCCGTTTTGGCCCGTACTAAGTGTACATAGTAGTAGCGGGGGTCGATAGTCGTGTTGCTACTAATTCCAATAGTTACAACATGGTGTCAGTATCCCGACTAATGTGTGCTCCATCCAGCTGGCCCCTTGTGTTCACAGCAACAAAGCGATGTAAATGGCCCGTGTTTCTGCTAACTACTTATTAGTAGCCCGGGTTTCAGATCTTTATCCCGCGTTGGTACTAAATAGCAGTAATGTTGGGCCCCTAACCACTATTAAGTGGCCTTCTATAGGTTCTTTTTCTAGTGGTGAGAATCTCAAAGCACATTTTAACACGTGGTATCTGCTTGGATAGTGTCTGAGAGTCCTCAACATAGAAGGGACATAATTGGTTCTCGAGCAGAAGAATGGTCTGATTAAGGTCTTCGTTGGTCATGTCCTACAATGATTAATATCAGGATTAATGAACAAAATCAATATATACTATAGATGGTCAAATTTTCAAGTTCATCACAAATTGCTACATAAGTTGGGCTATGCTCTCGTGACAAAAGCGGCGACTACAATTATTTGAGCCTACTAGTCCTTAGGTGTGCGTGTGATGAAGAAGAAGAATAAAGAGGTAAATACATCAATGTTGTCATAAAGTTGGCATGAATGTTCAATTTAGTGCCTAAAGTTGAAAAATACGTTGAAATGGTGCTAAAACTTGGCATTGTCGTTCAAATACGGTTCTAATCACAGTTTGATACGTTCATAGTGTTGACTAGGATGCTAGTGTGTCCACGGGACCCACTGTCAGCGACATAGGAGCCCCTGTCTCAGTGGGCACATCACAACAGAAAATTTTGCGTATAAGCCCCCCATATCCTAACATCGAACAGATCAGTTTAATCGTGCCTGTTCGTTTTCCTCGAGGTCTTCTCCTCCCTCTCTTTGATCGCTAGAAGGCACCGCCTGGGTGGATCAAGAAGACGACATTGATCGCCGCGGGCGTGGATGCCGGAGCCTCATCGTCGAGCTCCCGGCGATGCGGCCCCTACATATAGTTAGGATTGCCTCTTATCCTTTGCCCCTCTTTGTCCCCTGTTTTTGTTAGGGTTTTAGATCAATTCGTGGTGCCCCTATCCCGTGGGTTGATTCGTAGTTGTGTTTAGGTTATTCTCTATGAATTTGTGTAGGCACTTATGGTTTTAAAACTGTTAATTGTGATGGTTCTTCATAGGTAATGTGTGGGTTGAAAGGTGCATGTTTTGGGTATTTGTGATTGAAAAAAAACTGCAGATAAGATGACATAGAGCTAATTTGAATAACCATGCATTGTTCTGTTTGCGGAGGTGCAAATCACAATAAGAAAGGCTACAGTAAATGGTAATAAACTAATAAAGGGGCACCTCTTATTGTACTACTGTTAGTGATATATGTTACATATTTGTGCAAGTCAGTGATGTCTTGATTGTGCGATTGATCTACTCTTTTGGTGCCCTGTGGTTTATCAAATAATAAGATAATTATTTTAGATTTTCCATAAGATGGAATCAGTTTCAAGAAAGGTTGTCTTGTTTTGTTCTATCTAGAAAAATAATAATATTGAATCAGATTTGCCACAAGATGAAATCAGTTTCAGAGTTGGGACCGACTCGTTTTTTTCTGTGTCCCACCGAAGCAAATGATTTTATGCGAGAAACAAAACCCCTCCCACGCAACCATAAGACTCTGTGCGAAGTGAAGTCGCTGACAATGGGTCATGCGGACACGCTAGCACCCTAGTCAACACCGTGAACGTATCAAACCATGATTATAACCGTATTTGAACGACCATGCCAAGTTTTAGCACCAGTTCAACACATTTTTCAACCGAACATTTTTGTCAACTTTAGACACCATTGATGTAACGGATCTGCTAAAACACATGTACATGTGTTTTAGTTATGTCACATGTGATTCCATAACCGTCTGATTTTTGTCTGCTTTATTTTCCGCGCATAGTGATAAACCACGTAGATTCGACCAGGGGACGGCCCGTTCAGGTGAGCAGGCTATTTATAGGGCCACTTTTCTTATTTGATCAACATATACATACGTGAGCGTACAAAAAAAGCACATGTACGAGAGCGTTAACTATTTTCTTATTGTTTATTTTGTTGTTTTATATTGGTTATTATCTCGTTTTCTTCACTTACTCTCCTCCTGTTTTTTAAGCTGTTTGTTAAGTCAGTGCCCACACTTAGATATTTATCTAGTAGATCTATTTTGTACAAGTTTGCTAAATTAAATGTACATGTATTTTAAGTATGTTACATGCAACTCATCAACCATATGGATTTGGCTGTTTTTTGGTTGTTGTTTTTATTTTATTTTTTTATTTTTTTAATTTTTACCTTTTTTCCAAATTCATGAATATAAATTTTGTAAATGTTTCTATAAAATTTGGAAGCCTTTTTTTATTGATACATGGCATTGATACATGTTTCGTATCGCGAGTCGAGTTGTGTCTTAAAAAAACATCTTTTTTCTCACTTTTTTAATTAGTTTTAAATTTCAATTTATGTTTTTTTTACAAAAAATAAAGTTTTTTTATTAGTACCAAGTCCAACTATATTTTATTTTCCCGTTTCCTTCCTTTTATTTTTATTTTTTCTTTTTTACTTTTTTGTGAATAGAGTTGCAAGTCGGTCATTGACTCGCAATCAGTTTTTTTACCAACCGAGTTGCAAGTCACTCATTGACTCGCAACTAGTTTTCTTTGCTAACCTACTTGCAAGTCGCTCATCGACTTGCAACTGGAGTTTATTTCGCAAATCCTAGTTATATGTATATCACAGACTTGTAACTCGCTCCGGCTTTATTTTTCCTACCACAGTTGCAGCTCTTATCATCAACTTTTTTTCTTTTCTTTCGCCTAGTTGTAAATCGATTGGGCTTGATTTTTTCCGCCCGATCGCAAGTCCACAACTGACTCGCAACTTGCCTCGACATTTTTTTCTCTGCCTAGTTGCAACTCTCACCATCGACTCTTTTTCCGTCCAGTTGCAAGTCCATCACTGACTCGCAACTAGGCTCTTTTTTTTTCTTAGTTGCATCTCCACCAACGAGTCGCAACTGGGCTCGATTATGTTTTCTCAGTTGCATGTCCACCAACGAGTCGTAGCTGGGTTCATTTTTTTCAGTTGCATGTCCGCCAACGAGTCGTAACTGGGTTCATCTTTTTTTTCTCAGTTGGAAGTTCAACAATGAGTCTCAACTGGGTTTGAATTTTTTTTCTCAGTTGCAAGTTCATCAATGAGTCGCAACTAGGCTCGATTTTTTTTCAGTTGCATGTCCACCAACGAGTCGCAACTGGGTTCGACTATTTTTTTTTCTCAGTTGCAAGTCCACCAATGAGTCGCAACTGGGTCCGTCTTTTTTTTCAGTTGCATGTCCACCAACGAGTCGCAACTGAGTCCAACTTTTTTTTTCTCAGTTGCAAGTTCACCAATGAGTAGCAACTGGTTTTGACTTTTTTCTCAGTTGCAAGTCCATAAACAAGTCGTAACTGGGTTCAACATTTTGGTTCAGTTGCATGTCCATCAACGAGTCGCAACTGAGTCCGTCTTTTTTTTCCAGTTGTATTTCGACCAAAGAGTCGCAACTGGGTCTAATTTTTTTTACCAATGAGTCCCAACTGGGTTTGACTTTTTTTCTCAGTTGCATGTTCATCAACGAGTAGCAACTGGATTCGACTTTTTTTCAGTTGCATGTCCACCAACGAGTCGCAACTGGGTTCGACTATTTTTTCTCAGTTGCATATTCACCAATGAGTCGCAACATGGTTCGACTATTTTTATAATATTTTAGTTTTTTCTATATATTTTCGTATAGATATTTAATATTTTTCATGCATGTTTAATTTTTTCAAATAAAAGATCAGTATTTTTTTATGAACATTTTTAAAATAGATGATCAACATTTTTAATACAAATTTTATATTTTTTCTATATATTTTATAAATATGTGATCAATATTTTCTTCATATATGGTTTAATATTTTTTTAATACATGATTAGCATATTTAATATATTATAAAGTAAAATTGCTTAAACAATTATTTAAATTTTTTAATAACAGATCAACATTGTTTCATAAATAATTGAATATGTTTTATACATTTTATTATATATGTTAAACAAATTTCATACACACACGTTTAATATATTTTTCAAAATTCTTGATTAACATTGATTAAATAACATAATGAATTTTTTCATACATAACGTAATTTGTGTATACATGAAAACGTTTTAATATATTTATCAATAGAATTTAAAAATATAAAAAAGGAAAAAAAAATGACGTGAAATAAATAAAAAATGAGGCTGTGGCCTCCCGCACACTTGGGTGGCCCATAACGCACCTAAAAAATGGGGTGAATGTTAGTTTCTCGGGCTGCTTATTTTGCTGGCTATTTGCTGTGGGACAAACAAACAAACAAAAAACTGGACAAACAAAAAATAAAAGCTAGTTTTATTGATCTAATTTGTGATAAAATCAACTATGTCACATGTACATGAGCCCTAGACAGACCCTTGATGTAATTACGGAGTTTGCACTCTTACGAGTGGGCGAATCATTCTGTGCGGAGCTACGTGGTTGACTATGGATTATCTGCATGATTAATCTATCTGTACACCGAATATGGTACTATAGAGTTCACACTTAGCCTCACGAGAGCAAGACTGGTTACCGTCAAACTGCAGGTATGCTCACACATTGCAAAATGGATAGTGTAAGCAATGACGTGCTAGCAATTCAGAGTTTCAAATTTCAACATTAATTCTAGTGTTCAAACAAAAAATGTAAGGTCTTGGATTTATTCCAATCATTTGGTTATTCGAAACAACTGAATAGTGTTAAAAAACTGATTTTCCTTGGACTATTATGCCTAACTAGAAGTTCATACTTCATCAGAGTACAGGATATCCCATCCACTAAGAAAACGTGAAACAGTGCCTCCCCGTAATGCGCTAGGGAAAAACGGCACATGGGTATGATTCTGTTTACTCCGCGTAATCAGTGAGTGGTACCTTAACCGTCAAGAGCCAACGGCCATCCTGAAAATCAATGCATGTTCGTTCCAATAATGTTATGCTGACCAATCTTAAGGAAAATCACATAACAAAATCTTCATAATAAATCAAGCTTCCAATTATAAGCCACCAACACGCAACCTCTGATGAGAAGAACACTATAAAGAGGGGAGCCATTACCATTGCAAAGCACAAGACAGAAAACCTTGCCTGCTTACCAAGCTACATTACCTACTAAGCGTACTCTGAACTTGAAATGGAGATTCCTTCTCTGCTTCTTCTCACCACCTTGTTGGCCTTTGCGTTCAAGGTCTCCGTTGCTCAACGGACGCCTGCTTTTGCTACATTCTACGGCGGAAGTGACGCTTCTGGCACCATGGGTAAGCTTTCCTTTACACTTGAGCTGAGTTGCATGCATTATTTGCATCTCTGTTGTGCTAATCAGGATATATGCAACTTACAAAAAAAATGCAGGCGGTGCATGCGGGTACGACAACCTGTACAACGCCGGGTACGGGGTTAACTCGGCTGCGTTGAGCACGGCGCTCTTCAACAATGGCGCATCATGCGGCGCCTGCTTCACGATCACCTGCGACGCAAGCAAAACGCAGTCGTGCAAACTGGGCACGTCCATCACCGTCACGGCCACCAACTTCTGCCCGCCCAACTACGCCCTTGCCAGCGATAACGGCGGGTGGTGCAACCCGCCGCGGCAGCACTTCGACATGTCGCAGCCGGCGTGGGAGACCATCGCCATCTACCAGGCCGGCATTGTGCCCGTCAACTACAGGAGGGTGCCCTGCCCGCAGAGGAATGGGGGCATGAGGTTCACCGTCAACGGGAACGACTACTTTGAGCTCGTGCTGGTGGCAAATGTCGGCGGCAGCGGCGTGGTGTCCCAGATGTGGATCAAGGGGTCCAAGACTGACTGGATGGTGATGAGCAGGAACTGGGGCGCCTACTGGCAGAGCAATGCGTACCTCAACGGCCAGAGCCTGTCCTTCAGGGTACACAGACCGACGATGGCCGGGTCGTGACGGCGGACAATGTCGCGCCGGACTACTGGTGGTTTGGTGGCACCTACACTACCTGGGTGCAATTCTAACTTCTTATAAGGTTGATGCATTGATTTAGGTACTCATCTCAGGGTACTCAAATAGTACGATGATTTCATCTGAGGCTAGTTGTATCTCCTCTTTTATTCTATGTATCTGTTTTGCTTGTCAAAGTTTGTGTGTTTAGCATTCATTTTCTAATGACATAAGAAATGATACATGTGTTCACACATTAGTGCAAAGAGGTGTTATCACGATACATCTTTCCTAAACCGTGGGAGCAAAAAGTGTGCAATAAAATTATCGCAAACGGTAGAAAAAAATCCATGTGGAAAAAAATGAGATATTTGGGATGGATGATCTATGAGGCATGTTTCTGAAAATCTAAAAGTGGGAGATGCATTGCGAAAGAGTCACTTGCACTTTGGCGAGTAGTTGATGGCTCCTCTATCGCTCTCGCTCTCCTCTTCCCCCTCCCCCTCTCCCCCTCCCTCTCCATCCACTCTTCTCCTCCTTCCCCGTTGTCCCTGGCTTCCTCCTCTCCTCCGAAGGCCGCCGGTGCGGTCTCGTTGCCTGTTATGCCGGTGTCGGTCGGCGCCGCCGGTACGCATGCCTCTCCCCCTGCCGCACTGTCCAGTCTCGGCGGTCGTTTTTGGGCTCTCTCGTCTCTTTCAGAATCCGTGGACGATTGGGACGAGACCTTGGGGGGGGGGGGGGGATCGCCGCCGGCTGCCCTGCCCGCGCCGCCGGTGCATCGGGCGCGTAAGTTTGCTCCGGGGGCGGTTTCCGTCGTGGTGGCCTGGGACGTCCCAGGCCAGGCTAGGAGATGGATGACAGACGTCGTCTCGGCCTCGTTTGGTCTTCTCTGGTGCTGGCCTCCTGTCAGTCTATGGCCTCGCCCTCCCCTTCTTCGGGTGTGTCGTCCCTGGCTCCCCGCGATCTCCTATCGCCCTTCCTTCTCCCTCGTCAGCATCGGCGCTGCAGGCGGCGGGCGTGGGAACCCTAGCTGGTCGGGCAGCTGTGGAGGGCGTGTCGGGCCTATCCCGTGGGCTGGTCTACCTCCCTGGGCCGAGGGCTGCGGCCCACCCGCGTCCTCTCACAACTCTGTGTCTCACCCCGCCTTTTCTTTTTTCGGTGGAAGATTTCTCCTCGCTGTTGGGCTGGCCCGTTGTGTAGCCTAGGCCAGTGCCTGCTCCGCCGCCCTCTGGCCCAATCAAACTGGGGTATTTATGGATCCCGAGAGGCTCCTTTGATCTCATTCTAGGGTTCCCAGCCTCCTCTCATGACATGCAGAACGCTCTCCTCTTTGCTTCCCTCTCCAGATCTGTGGTGCTCCCTCGCCACATGAAGCTCGCTGATCCCCTCCCCTCCCCTCCTCCTCTCGCTCTTTCGCCGTGGTCGCCATGGACCGTTCTCGGCCTCCCTCCTCTGATCTCGCCTGGAGCGCGAGAAGGCGGACATGGAGTTGGAGGCGGGTCGCGGTGGGCCTCCTGCTCCCTCTGGTTCTGGCCCAAGTGCACCTGCGAGGTTGGACCGGGGGGGAGGCTACGATGGCGGCCTTGTGTAGATCTCCTTCGCCGGCTCCGCTTCACCCTCCTCCGGCGGCTGCTCCGATGGATGGTCGGCAGTTTCACCCCGGGGGCTCTGGCGGTGGTGCTGGCCGCGGCTATGGTCCCCACAGCGGTAGTCGTGGTTCCCAGCGTGGTGGTTGCGGTGCGCGTGGGCAAGGTGGTTACTCCAACAAGCGGAAGCTCGACTCTCGGGCCGCTCCGGGCGCTTCCTACGGCGATAACGACATCCTCCCCTACCCTCCGTCGTCTGATGGTCTCTACCTGGGCTCCTCCTCTCGCTCTGCTCCATCATCCATGACCTGCTTCGCGTGTCACATGCTGGGCCACTTCCAGGCGGGGTGCAAGGCACCCCCTTTCTGCCTCATCTGCCGCTCTGAGGGCCACCTCACTATGGACTACCAGATGTGTTCCCTCCCTCAGATCTTAAAGCAATTTGGGCTCGGGATACCCGGTTGTGGCTTCTTTGGTCTTGTCGGAGGGGAGGGACTGGTGGTGGCCACCCCTCCTGTGAAGAACGCAAATACTATTACTGTTTTGGAGGGGGGCGTGTCCTCTATCATGCTTGCTGAAGAGCTCAGGGAATGGGGGCGCCAACGACTGGGACTGGCAACTTGAACAACTCTCTGGCTCAGAGTTTGCCGTTGTGTTGCCATTGTGTTGCCGTTGCGCGAGAGTTTGCGGATGGTGGCCAAGAGCGCTAGATTCACGTTGCCTCTCTTCTATATTGTGATTGTTGTTAAGGAGGCAGTGGGTATCAATCGTTCCTTTGGCGCCCTTGTGGACGCATGGGTCCTACTTGATGATGTCCCAGCTGAGATGCGCAACCATGCTCTTTTGATGACCTTCGGCGAGCTCATTGAAACCTATCTCGGTGGATGAAGAGTCGCTTCCTCGACGCGGCCCAGTCCGTATGTTGATCAGCGTTCACAACCCCTCCCTGGTCTTTGGTTTCGTTGAAACTGTCCCTATCCAGAAGACGTATCACATTAAGGTGTGCATTGAAGGTGCTCCCCCCCACGCAGTCGGTCCGCCCTCCTCCCCCGCCGCCACCTGCTGATCTGTCCGGCGGTGATCCTTCTCTCGGGGACAACTATGATGACATTGGGGCGCCTTTCATGGAGCAGGAGTGGGAGGCCCAGGGACCCAGGATTCAGCGCCTCAATCCCAATCGCCCCCCGCCAGCACTACTAGGGAATACCCTTATAGTGGCGTCCTTTTTGTGTGTTTAGTGGCACATTAAGGATGCGCCACTAACTACAAGCCACTAATAAGCTATTAGAGGTGGCGCATTCTGGATGCGCCACCCCTAAGGCCCTTAGGCGTGGCGCATTTCAGAATGCGCCACCTATAAGCTCCTAGGGGTGGCGCATTCTGAAATGCGCCACACCTAAGGGTCCTTAGGGGTGACGCATTCCTAGTGCACCACTAAATCCAGAAATAATGCGCCACTAAATCAGTATAGAAAACAAAAAAAAGAATTAAAGAAAAGAATAAAACAGTACATAATTACAAACATTACAGATATTTTTATCATATTACAGAAATTCAAAAGACAATATTACAATGAGCCCAACAATTATTGATACAAAATAATTGCATTATAATTCTTATTACAAAGATTTACAAGATTACATGCATCATCGTCTAAGGTTTACATGCCAACAAGATTCACAAGATTACATCCATCACAATATTACAATGAGCCCAACAATTATTGAAAACAGAAAGCTACTTTCTTCATCATCTCTTGTTTGCTCTTCAACCTGCACAAAACAAAGATTTAGAGGTCACATCCATATGAATTCATAGCAAAGGACAACAACACAATATAGCATCTATTCTTATCAACAACATAAAGCAAGTCGATCAATGGCCAGGAGGATGCACATATGCATAAAAATGCATATGCAGTGACCTTTATAGACAAAGAGCACCAAGAGTATTTGACACTACCATCTACTACACAAAGAGTACATCCAAATTACATGTAGGGCACACATTCATCAAACGACTGCCATATATAACATAAATTGGTCAATTGTTCTGACTCGGCTCGGGGAATGGGCGGCATCCTTCTTTCGTCATGAAAGGCCTTGTGTCACGCAAGGCCTTTAGGCGGACTTCTATCTCCCCATTGGATGGTGCAATGTTGGAGTGGAAGATCGAACCCTTCATTTGTACTTCATGACGGATGATAGTCGCGATCTGTGCTTGGATGTGAAAGAACTCCTCCTTCAGATTTGTATCGGCGATTTCCGCCTTCCTTTCGGCCCATGCTTTGAGATGACTTGGCAGCGTAAGGTTGCGTTGTTCCTGTACAATCGACCACATGTGATGGACGGCGTAGTACGCATCCCTCACACTGCCAGCCGGGTACTTGACGCACGGGAACTGCGTTATGTGGTTGAACACGCTCACGCCAGGCTGATTATTCCTATACTTGTGCTTCACGATCTTGCCTCCAGCTTTTATGTAGCCGGCGAGAGCATCATCCAAAACTCTCATGACATACTTGTAATCTTTCTTCTTCACACTCCCCGAGTCTAAATACACGGCATGCGAGTGTTGCGGTGAAAAGCAAATGAGAACGCAGTCTTGATCCTCACTGCATAATTAAAACAATCCAAAAGGAATGTTGGAAGAGGACAATGAAAAGATAAGAAAGCATATATGCTACGGCGGCGAGCGAATGACTTACTTTGGAGAGTAGGTCATAAGAAATGAATCCTTGCCGGCATTCTCTCGCATGAAGTCTTTGATGTACCCCGCCGCGAGAGCCGCGTCCCCGTCGTCCATCAAGATGCTTTCACGCATGTAGAAGGGGTCCAATATCGCGACGCTCGGGGTCTTATCTCTCCCGATACTCATAGAAAGGCTGAGCGAGAACAAACGGATAAGGCTATGGTCCAGCTGCTTGAGATGGCACAAATTGAAGATCTCCGAAAACCACAGGATTATCATATCCGCGGGGATAGTGTTGATGAAGCCCATGTTGAGTGGCACCTTGGCCATGAAAACCGGGTACGAGGGATTCTCTTCTCGAAGAAACATCTTCTCTAATGCCATAATATATGATGCACACTCTGCATATCCGAAGTTGCAAGGTCGAGCATGTCCTTAGGTAGCATCTCCCTACCCTCCACATGGATTTCAAATGAGAGATCCTTGGGTCTTGGTGACCCGTCCTGAGCCCGGATCGACATCAAAGGTTGGCTGCTCGAAGTGATGCTCTTCTTTCTTTTCCGCCCCTTCTTCTTTTCTGCTTTCGAGCAGTCACCGGCCTTTATCTGCTCAGTGGCCGCCTTATGGAGTGTGGACGGACTGAGGATAGATCTCCTTGTGGCATCTTCTTGAGGCTCGGTGAATGCGCAAGCTGCTGGAGACATCTCCTGAGAAGTAGCAAAGAGACACGTGGAGCAAGCAGGTTTCGCCGTAGGATCAGCTAGACCGCGAGCTTCCTCGTCATGCTGGTAGGCTCCTTAAACAGGAGGCATGAGTAAGTTATCATTACCTTCATCAAAAAGAGTGTTGATGAACCCGTCGGCGTTGATATCATCATCATCGTCGTCGTCTTCTTGTTGTGCACCGATGGGATCATGTGGCGCCGGCACGACGACTACCGGTGTTGTCCTAGGTGTGGTGCCCCTTTCCCCCATCATTAAACGCATTTGAGTCTTCGGCCATAGGCATACTTGGCCAAAACAATCATAGAGGACTGTCGGCTCGTCCTCATCATATCCGGGGGGTTGAATGGGAGGTCCAACTGTTTCGTAGCTCGAAATCACGAGAGAGATTTGAACCCTATGCATCTCCGGTGCCATTGACATATTGTGCATGATTCGATTTTGTGGTTGAAGGATTTTACCTTTGGCAACATCCTTCAACTCGCCGTCCACGACTTGTAATAGAATGCATGGAGTGTCCTCCCGCGAAAGAGATATATGCATGTAGGGCATCAGAGAGATTCCACTAAAAAAGGCAAGGAGATGAAGTCCACGTTTGAGTTGCAGACGCTTATAGTTACCTTGAGGGTGTCGAGGTCGGCCAATGAAGAGACCCCGCCGATGACGGCGGTCATGCAAGAGACGGAGGGAGCGCTGCCTCCCGTGGCTTCGGTCGCCCTATTTGCACTGCCACCGGGTGCATTATTGTTATGCCCCGGTTGCTCGATAGTGGCTGGGGGAGTTACCATCACGTCCGGTGCCGCCGCCGCGGTGTTGGTGGCCGGAGTCACCAATAAGCCGGGAGTCGGTGTGGGAGCCACCACTATGGCGGGAGTCGGGACTGCAGGCGCCGCGGTGCCCGAGTTGCTGCCGACCATGCTGGGGACCGATATAGGCCCTTGTCTACCACGCGCTTGCCAATTCGCGAGTGACTGCATCATATCTGGAAGGAGGGCGTTCATCGTCTTCGCCATTTCGTCCTGGACAAGCTGCAGAAGCATGTTCACCTTCTCCTCCAGTCCACAAACATAAGCGGCGTCTTCTTCGGTCCTTCTCGCCTTGCGCCCCCTCGAACCGGACTGCTCCGCCGGTTTTCCATAATATTCAGACCAAATTAGGTCTGCACCAAAGCCGACCACACGGACGGCTGACGATGGCTTCGCCGTCACGTCGTCAACCTTCTTGACCTTGTTCAACGCCCTGTTAAAGGAGTTGTCCCACAGGCCGACCGACTTAATCGACGACTCCTGCGATGAGGCGATTTTCATTTCCGCTTGCTGCAGAAAGAATGTGAAACATTAAGAAATTGTGAACTTCACTGGAGAATTCAATCGACAAGGTCGCGCGGTAAACTACTTACCACAACAGTCGTAAACTTCTGAATCTTAGGATCGATAAGTATTTTCGAGGTTGCTTTGTCCTTATAACTCCGGGCCCTCACAAAGAATTCGGTCTGCGGATCACCTTTGTATTGCTCAAAGGGGTTAGGTATGCCCGCAGCGGCGTACTGGGCATCCTCCTTGTCCCATTTAGGCTTGGAACTTCTGTAACCACCGTCTCCGAGACGGTGGTTACCTATGACCTGCGACCGCATGGCCTTTCACTTTGCACTCGCGACCTTGGCTGGCTCAGACTCACACCTAGCCTTGTTCTAGGTAGCTTCGTCGATCAACGGCTCTTTCTCCTTGAGCTCCTCCCAGGTTTTTTTCTTTTCAATAATTGCCTCCTTCACCCGGGTTTTCCAACTGGACAAGGCCTTGCTAATCTTCCCGAGGGCCCATGTGTTTACTTTGTTCCCTTTGAGTTTGGTGTTATTGTACGACTCCGGGAACTTGTATCGTCCGTGTAGCTTGTTGATAAGAAGCTGACAATAATGAATATTCTCACGACTCCTGAGGTTAATCGTGGTGATCGACACGGTGTTGCGGAGGATCTCCACGACTTGACGGCCGTACCCTTCCGAAAAACATTCGGGCTGTTTAGGAATCCCGACGGCGGTCACGACAGTAAACTCTTGCCTGATGGTGTCGACCTTGGTCGGTTTCTGATTCCGCATCTTCGACTGGGTACCATCTGTGTTGGAGCCACCAGTCCCATCATCCTCGCCGGTGTTCCTCTCGCCGTCTGTCGTACCGGCCTCCTCCATGTCATCATCCGATGAGTTGGACTCCGACTCTATCTCCTCCTCATACTCCTCCTCGCCCGGAGGTACTTCCTCTTCTCTCTGCTCCTCGACCTCCTCCTGGGAGTATCCCCAAAATTGCTTCCTTTTTTTTCCCGGCTGAGAAGAAGGACCGGCGTCGGCTCCGGTCGACATGTTTGCACTAGTAAAATATTAAGAAATGCAACTACTTAATTAATTATCACAATAAATAAATGCAACTACTCTCATGTTAAAAAAATAGCAAAGGTACGTCATGCACGAATTCACGGAAAAATTTGGCATGACCTTTGCTATTTTTCTTAACATGAGAGTGCCCCATTCTCAACCGAAACGTAAGTTAATCAACATTTCGGAAGAAAGGGGATAATGACTTGTACCTGCACAAAACAAATGCCTACATGTAGGCATAACCAACACATATATAGTGTAGAACAATGTACTAAAATATATATTCAAACAGTAGATATTCAAACAACATATATATAGGTATATTTCATATGGTAAAAAAGATCAGGCAAGTGGATAAAAAATGAGCTTGACTAAAACAGTGGACAAACATGATGAGATGAACCTGATGAGATCATGCAACAATGGCACATCAAAATATAAAACTATCGAAGAACCTATTCTACAGTTGCTAGTTTCATCATTATGTTCATAAGAACAAATGCTTACCTACTGGTTTCATCATTATGTTCTACACTTGCTGGTTTCATCTCTCTGTTTTGGAGAGCACCATGGAAATTTAGATATGATGAACATGTCTATTACTAGCAATGAACATTTAGCAATAATCTTTCCGAGGATAGCACTGTAGATATGTAGCACTCTTGTTTTCATGTTTGCTAGTACTCCATTGGTTCCCTAGCTACTTTAGAGATTTTGTATGGAGTAAACTTGCTCTGAAAGCAACATAACAGAAAGTTCATTATTCATTGCTTAGCCATTGTGGGCAACAGTTCATTGGATTCTTGTTAAAAAATATTATAGTGTTATTATTTAATCTAAGATAACAGAAAGCTAACATCTAACACTCTAAAGTAGCTACAAAACTTGCTCCAAAGTAGTTACAAAATGAATCTGCTTTCTGTCATTTCTTTTGTTAACAGAAATCTTCATTTTGTGAATTTTATAGGATTTAATCCTTGCATCTAATGGAGTTGGTTCAATGAAACAAACTGTAGCTTGTTATGTCTACTTTCAGCCCATATAAAGTTTTCTTATTTTGGATCTTGTTTTGTTGGGTTTTTGGGGCTGTCAAAGGGAGTCCAGCAACAATTATTTAATAAGAACATATGCTATGCAATTGCATACAACAATTGTTCTAATAAAATTAAGTAAAACCAGCCAAGCATAGCAATTGTTCTCATAAAATTAACTGGGACAGCAACATAGTATATGTTGCTACCACTACAAACCTAATACAAAGTACTACTAGAACTAATTTTTACGTCTGAAATTAGAAGAACAAGGAGCCTAAACTTCATTTAATTGCCAATTCAATTTTTCACTTCCTTTTTTAATAAACCAAGAACTCAATTTTTCATTTCCTTTTTTTCTCTGGATTATTATGGAAATGGGAGTTGCTATTGTGCTTCAAAAAAATGGGTGGAGGACGGCGGCTAGGGCTCATCATGAAAAATTGGGGGGAGGAGGGGATCACCTGAGTCAAGGAGGGCTCTTCGGCGTCGAGGGCGGCGGCTCTGATGGTGAGGGCGGAGGCTCCGAGGTCACCTAGGTAGCCTAGGTCGCGGGGTCGGGGTCGGGGCCGACGCTTGATACGTCCAAAATGTATCTATAATTTTTGCTTGCTCCATGCATGTTTTGTGTGATATTGCTATGATCTAGATACACTTTCGTACACTTTTGACCATATTTGGACTAACCTATTAACTCGGTGCACCATAGTGCCAGTTCCTGTTTTCTGCTGTTTTCCTATTTCTGTTTTCCCCCATATAAAAAGTGCTCCAAAAATTCGGGAAAAATCAGATAAAAAATCGGCGCAGAAGAACCTTCCAGATGAACCTAGGTGGGGCCAGAGGGCCACCACCAGGGGCCCAGGCGCCCTGGTGGCGCGCCCCAGGGGCTGGCCGCGCCAGGGGGGCGCCTGGACCCTTTGTGCCCCCCTGGCTTCCCCCATTCGCCTATATATTCTCCGTGACGAGAAACCCTCAGAAGAAGAACCCTTTTTCGCGATCTCGCCTCTGTTCCGCCGCCGCCGCGCTTCCGAGATCGGGAGCACCAGCAGACCTCTTCCCGGCACCCTGCCGGAGGGAGGGCCGACCTCCGGGAGTCTCCTCTCCACCATGGATGCTTCCCGTATGTGTCGTGAGTAGTTTCCTTTGGACCATGGGTCCGTGATCAGTAGCTATGTGATGTTCTCCTCCCCTCTTTGTTCTTCATGGTTTAGACCCTGTGAGCTGCCCTACATGATCGAGGCACTTTTGTAATCTTTCTGCTGTTGCTATGCTGAGTTTGATGGGATCTGATGGATTATGAGATTATGTTCAGATTGTGATTGAGTAATATATTTGGTTCTTATCTCTTATATTTTTGTTCTTAAGTAATTCTTGCATGTTCTCCGTTGCTGTTTATTGCTTTGGCCAAGTAGTAGGTAGTAACCCCAAGATGGAACGTTATACTCGATTGTGGGTTCATGCCCCCTGATGACACGCTTGAGTGACAGAAACATGAGTCTAGGGGATGTGCTGTTGCCACAAGGGGGAAAACAATGGTGCTTGTAACCGCGGTTGCAAGGATTGTTTACTTTACGCAAAGTGATTTTCAATGCAGTTGTCTATTGCTTTGGGTTTACACTTTGGGTGGGGCTCGCAACTTAATACCAGTGGGATGTTCTGGATAGATATCTCAAGGTGGATGATTAGTAGTAGATGCAGTTGGATTTCAGTCTACTTATTTTGGCGTTCTGCCCATGCTTTTGAGCCTCTTCCTTTATTTTGTAGCATAGTTAGCATTGCGGTGCATTCATAATCCTGTCAATTGCCCTTCTGTAATTTGTTCACCTCGCATAGCAGTTTTATCGTCTTTTGGGAGAGAGACATCACTAGTGAACTTCACGTATCCCGGTCCATATCTTCATCACTGTTTCCACGCTCATTAATTTACTTTTCTGCTTTTACTTTCAGTTGCTATCATTATCCCTTGTTTTTGATCCTTTGTGAACAACAAGACCGGAGAGATTGACAACCTCTCTGAACTTCGTTGGGAACAAAGTTATTTGTGTCTGTGTGCAGGTCCGCGTCAGTTGCGCCGCTGACACCTACTTATCATCTCCGGAGTCCTACTGGAGACAAACCTTGGTATCTTTACTGAGGGAAATTTGTTGCTGTGCTACATCACACCTTCCACTTGGGTTTTTACCAACGAAGGGCGAGAAATCACTATCATCACCTCGCACATCAAGCAAGATTTCTGGCGCCGTTGCCTGGGACTCTGAGTGCTAAGATAGGGGAGTTGCACACTACTCTTTACCTTTGTTTTTTTAGTCTTGTTAGTTTACCTTTCTGTTTTAATCTTTGTGTCCTTTATCAAAAATCACAAAAAAAAATCTGCCACACTTGCTGCTGCTATGGGTTCCACTGAAAACACCAAGTTATGTGACTTCACTAGTCACAACAACCAAAACTTTATCTGCACCCCCATTGCCACACCTGCCACTTCAGCTACCTCTTATGAAATTAAACCTGCCTTGCTAAACCTTGTTATGAGAGATCAATTCTCTGGTGCTGGAGATGATGCTGCTTTACACTTGAACAATTTTGTTGAATTATGTGATATGCAAAAGTATAAAGAAGTAGAAGGTGATATTGTTAAGCTCAAGCTCTTTCCTTTCTCTTTAAGGGGAGAAGCTAAAATCCGGTTTCAATCTTTGCCTAGGAATAGCATAGATTCTTGGGATAAGTGCAAAGATGCTTTTATAGGGAAGTACTACCCACCTGCTAAAATTATCCAATTAAGGAGTAACATTATGAATTTTAAGCAATTGGATAATGAACACGTTGCCCAAGCTTGGGAACGAATGAAATCTCTTGTTAAGAAATGCCCTACACATGGTTTGACTACGTGGATGGTTATCCAGACTTTTTATGCAGGCTTGAACTTTACCTCGCGGAACCTGTTAGATTCGGCCGCGGGAGGAACCTTTATGTCAACTACACTTGGTGCTGCCACGAAGCTTCTCGATGAGATGATGACCAAGTATTCCCAATGGCACACCGAACGCGCTCCAACAGATAGGAAGGTAAACTCTGTCGAGGAAATTACCTCCCTCAATGAAAAAGTTGACTTAATTATGTCTCTACTTACCAAGAAACCCTCTATTGATCCTCGTGATGTCCCTTTAAATTCTTTGGTTGCCCAAGAACAAGTAGATGTGAACTTTCTTGCTAGAAACAACTTCAACAACAATTCTTATAGGGGTAATTTTTCTAACAATCCTAGACCGTTTCCATCCAACTATGGGAACAAAAACACCTACCCTAGCAACAAGAACCCCTCTTCTGAATTAGAAAGCATGCTTAGAGACTTTATCACCACCCAAAAAGCCTTCAATAAAAATGTAGAGGAGAAATTAGCTAAATTAGATAATCTCTCTTTGAAGGTAGAAATCTTAGCCCTTGATATTGAGATGCTTAAAATTAGAACCTCTCCCCTTGAGGAGAATAAGGCCACTCCTATTAATGCTATCCAATTGCAAATTAATGGAAATATTAGGATGATGGCTAAACTTAAAGAAAGGTGGGCTAGAGAAAAAGAGGAAGAGGATAGAATTAAGAGCATTCCTACACACCACACAGTTGCCACTATCCAAATTGTTGAGGACACCCAAACTATTAGCACCCAATGCACTCCTAGTCCCGTTGGACCTATTAATGGTGATGCTAATACCTCAACCGAAGATGAAGAAGCTCCTATGAACATAGAGGGTTTCAAACAAGTGAGCCTAGACGACACTACTACCACCTTTGATAGTAGTGATATTGATTTTGATAGTTGCACCCTCTCAGAAGTTATTAGCTTGCTACACAAAATGTCTAGAGACCCCCACACTAGCACACTTAATCTTGCCTTCACGGAGCATATCACAAATGCTCTCATCAAAGATAGGGAGGAGAAGCTTAGAGTAGAAGCCTCCATACCTAGGAAGCTAGATGATGGTTGGGACCCTATGATCAAAATTAAATTAAATAACTTCTCTTGCTACGCTTTATGTGATGTTGGAGCTAGTACCTCCGTTATGCCCAAAAGAATATATGATATGTTTGAATTGAAGCCCTTTGAGCCTTGTTCTTTTGGTGTTCGTCTTGTTGATTCTTCCATAAAGAAACCTTTGGGGAAGATCGACGATGTTTTTATCATTGTCAATGACAACTATGTTCCCGTTGATTTTATTGTTATGGATATAGAGTGTGAACCTTTGTGTCCAATTATTTTGGGACGTCCTTTTCTTCGCACCGTTGGTGCGGTTATTGACATGAAAGAGGGGAATATAAAATTCCAATTCCCTCTCAAGAAAGGGATGGAACACTTCCCTAGAAAGAAATCAAGTTACCTTTTGAGTCCCATACTCGGGCTAGTTATTCTCTTTCTCTTGATAAAACTTGATCCTTCTTTCGCATCATTCCTAGCTTAAAGGCATAAAAGAAAGCACTTTTGGGAGGCAGCCCACTACGAATTAGGTTTCTTTTTTGCTTTTTTTGTGTCTTGATGTTTGTTACTACTGTAGCAACATCATTGTATCTTTATTTTTCAGCTTTGTGCCAAGTTATAGCCTCTTATGATAAGGGAAGCAAAAGTTGTGACATGCTGTCCAGAAAACAGATTCTGTCCCTTGACAGAAACATTCGAATAAAATCACCAGATCATCTTTTTAATATGAATTTTTTTGAAAGCATGCTCTATACAATTTTGAAACTTTCGTATGTTCTGAGTTTTTTGATTTGAGTTGCAGAAGTGCCCCGAAAAAATTCTCTACTACCTGCTGTCCTGTTTTTCACAGATTCTGCCACGTTTTGCCTCTCTTCACTTTTGCAAACCTTAAGCTTGCTTTTTCTTTGCAAAAACTTTTTGGCACTCTTGAGAAACAGTAGATCTTCAAGTATATCTTTATATCCAGTGGGAAAAAATATTTTATTAAGGGTACTAACCTCTGTAATCAGCTTATGATGAGTTATGTATGAAGGGAGTTTTCAAGTGTGCGATGGAAGATGATGAAAGAAGATCCAGGAGTGTCAAGCGCTCAAGCTTGGGGATGCCCCCATGCATCCCCAATAAATATTCAAGGAGACTCAAGCGTCTAAGCTTGGGGATGCCCCCGTGCATCCCCTTCTCCATCAACAATCATCAGTTCGTCCTTCGTCTCACTATATTTTTATCTCTTCATGCGTTATGTGCTATGCTTGGAGCGTCTCGCTCTTAGGTTTTATTTTTAGTTTTCTTTAGTTTTGCTTGCTGGTCATAACAAGTTAGACCCCATCTTGCTTTGTGTGGGAGAGAAACACGCTCCACTCTAATCTAGAACACATCATAGGATTTTTCCTGCTTATCTTTTTGCTGTTGTGTGTTCTTTATCTTTTCGTAGCTGTTGCCATGTTTAGTTTTAGTCTTAGTTTGTCTTTAGCAAGATCCTTGGCTTTTGTTTAGTTTTTTGCTGGAACTCTCTTTAGTTTTCATGTTTATCTTGTTAAGAGAGATGGTTGTTGCACTGAGTTGTGTCCTGTCTTGAAAGTAGGTAATTGAGGTTGCTATTTAATTCTAGTAGTAACTTGCAATAGTTTTGAGGTATTGATGTGAGTAATGTCTGAACTTTTGGTGTCAAGAGCTCTAGCCTATTAGTGATAGATGTCGTATTTTGGGCAATCCGTGTGTATTTTCAAAACCTACAAAAACTAGTTGAGAACTCTAAACTACTAGATGGATCACTAATCTTTGGAGGGATCGAATATTAGAGTACACTCACGTACCATGAGTCGAGGATGCGCAAGGATAACCAAACCCCCATACACTCCTCCTCAGGTACTTGTCTCTTTGTGAACCTCCTTATTAGATTGAGAGTTACCGATAATAAGTGCATGAGTTCTTCGGACTAATGTAAGTATTGAAAGTTGACACTTCCACCTTCCCATATTTTGCTAGCCTCTCCCGTGCCGTGCATTGCCTTCTTCTCACTCCGAGAGTTGGTGTCCACCTTCGCCGGTACATCCAAACCCTTGGCACGATACGCTCTGTCATCATAAGCCTCCTTATATCTTTCCTCAAAACAGCCACCATACCTACCTATCAAGGATTTCCATAGCCTTTCCGAGATATATTTCCATGCAACATCCACCTCTTCATGACTTGATCTTCATGTCATACATGTTCCTGCTACACTGGCAGCGACATACATTGCATACATCATGATAGCTACATCTTCTTTATGAGTTCAAGTACCTTGTAAAGTGTGAAAGATCTCCTTTACCTTCTTGTAAAATAGAGTGTTGCCCTTAAGTGAGGAAAAGATCCCAAAGTGGACACAATAAAAGATCCCAAAGAGGACAAATGAGAGTTAAATAGAAAGAGCCATTGAGGCCATAAAAAATACAAAAAAATAGAAAAAAGAGAAAAAGAAATAAAAAGAGAGAAAGGGGCAACACTACTATCCTTTTGAGAGATCCACACTAGTACTCCCTTTATATCCTTGTACTCCATAGAGATGATCATTATGCATATAGCTATGTGGGGACCTTCACACTATAGAACTTGGCTTGCATATTCCAAGGATGAGCCTCCTCAAACGAGCTCTAGGTATTCATGAGCGAGCAAGTTAGATGCACCCCCACTAGTTCCATTGGAGAGCTTCTTAGCTTATATGTGCATCCGTTGCATGGAAATCCCTACTCCTCACATCATATCTATCATTTGGCATCTCTTGCCTATGATTGTCCTCATTGATGTGAGCCTTTCTCATTCTTTTTGTCTTCCTCCTCCTCATCCGTACTTCTCTCTTTGCCATCCTAAGTGTCAACTCTCGTGCTTACACTCATCCATTGCATGAGTGCTCAAAATATTGAAAAAGGAGTGGATCAAATTGACTTGTACCTGGCTAGTGGTCTGGGGACGAGTCAAGATAAGATTCCAGAAAAAGACCAAGTGTGAAACTTTAGTAGATTGAGTTCTCAACAAATAAATATTTTTCTCGTATTCCCTATCCCCCTTCTTGCACGCAAACACCATTTGGAGACATTTGAGTCACGGACAACGAGAGCTCTTGCACCTAATGTTCTTTTGTTACTTGTTTCAATGCTAATATAGACTCTTGCATGTTATGACTTGAATTGAATCTCTAACCTTGATTGCTTTAATTTTCAAAGTTCTTATATGGTTGCTAGCATGTCACCACAGAAATTATGCTGTTATCATTTACATACTCGAGGACGAGCAGGAATTAAGCTTGGGGATGTTGATACGTCCAAAACGTATCTATAATTTCTGCTTGCTCCATGCATGTTTTGTGTGATATTGCTATGATCTAGATACACTTTCATACACTTTTGATCATATTTGGACTAACCTATTAACTCAGTGCATCACAGTGCCAGTTCCTGTTTTTTGCTATTTTTCTATTTCAGTTTTCCCCCATATAAAAAAGTGCTCCAAAAATTCGGGAAAAATCAGATAAAAAATCAGCACAGAAGAACCTTCCAGATGAACCTAGGTGGGGCCAGAGGGCCACCACCAGGGGCCCAGGCGCCCTGGTGGCGCGCCCCAGGGGTTGGCCGCGCCAGCGGGGCGCCTGGACCCCTGGTGCCCCCCTGGCTGCCCCCCTTCGCCTATTTATTCTTCGTGACGAGAAACCCTCAGAAGAAGAACCCTTTTTCGCGATCTCGCCTCTGTTCCGCCGCCGCCGTGCTTCCGAGACCGGGAGCACCATCAGACCTCTTCCCGGCACCCTACCGGAGGGAGGGCCGACCTCCAGGAGTCTCCTCTCCACCATGGATGCTTCCCGGATGTGCCGTGAGTAGTTTCCTTTGGACCATGGGTCCGTGATCAGTAGCTATGTGATGTTCTCCTCCCCTCTTTGTTCTTCATGGTTTAGACCTCGTGAGCTGCCCTACATGATCGAGGCACTTTTGTAATCTTTCTGCTGTTGCTATGCTGAGTTTGATGGGATCTGAGGGATTATGAGATTATGTTCAGATTGTGATTGAGTAATATATTTGGTTCTTATCTCTTATATTTTTGTTCTTAAGTAATTCTTGCATGTTCTCCGTTGCTGTTTATTGGTTTGGCCAAGTAGTAGGTAGTAACCCCAAGAGGGAACGTTATGCTCGATTGTGGGTTCATGCCCCCTGATGACACGCTTGAGTGACATAACATGAGTCTAGGGGACGTGCTGTTGCCACAAGGGGGAAAACAACGGTGCTTGTAACCGCGGTTGCAAGGATTGTTTACTTTACGCAAAGTGCTTTTTAATGCAGTTGTCTGTTGCTTTGGGTTTACACTTTGGGTGGGGCTCGCAACTTAATACCAGCGAGATGTTCTGGATAGATATCTCAAGGTGGATGATTAGTAGTAGATGCAGTTGGATTCCGGTCTACTTATTTTGGCGTTCGGCCCATGCTTTTGAGCCTCTTCCTTTCTTTTGTAGCATAGTTAGCATTGTGGTGCGTTCATAATCCTGTCAATTGCCCTTCTGTAATTTTTTCACCTCGCATAGCAGTTTTATCGTCTTTTGGGAGAGAGACATCACTAGTGAACTTCACGTAAACCGGTCCATATCTTCATCACTGTTTCCACGCTCATTTACTTTTCTTCTTTTACTTTTAGTTGCTATCATTATCCCTTGTGTTTGATCCTTTGTGAACAACAAGACCGGAGAGATTGACAACCTCTCTGAACTTCGTTGGGAACAAAGTTATTTGTGTCTGTGTGCAGGTCTGCGTCAGTTGCGCCGCTGCCACCTACTTATCATCTCCGGAGTCCTACTGGAGACAAAACTTGGTATCTTTACTGAGGGAAATTTGTTGCTGTGCTACATCACACCTTCCACTTGGGGTCTACCAACGAAGGGCGAGAAATCACTATCATCACTGTGCGGGTAGGGGAGGGGGTAGTTGGATAGGTCAAGTCTTATGGGTGGCGCATTTCGTCAATATGCGCCACCAAACTGTTCCTTATGTGTGGCAAATTTCGTCATAATGTGCCACGCATAACGAACGGTTTGGTGGCGCATATTGTGAAAATGCGCCACACCTAAGCACCCTTAGTGGCGCATTTCTGCTGAATGTGCCACCCATAAGCACCATTTCATTTTTTTTAAATTAAAGTGTAACCTTTTCATTTTATTTGCGGGCTGACCATTTCATCCATTTCATCTTTATTGCGGGCTAACCATTCCATTCCTTCGAACTATTCCTACTAAATACAAAGACGAAACCGATCCATGCATTCTAGTGGAATGGAATCATGACACTCAATGCATTACGTGAACCAAATACCCCCTAAGATAGATAAAGAGCAAAGAATCATTTTTAAGGATTTAGGCATGGTGCTTCGATTGTGTATCGTCGACGTTCATACACTTCAAACCATGATCCAACATAAGAATGTGATCATAAAGGGCTATAACAAAAATTGCAAAAATATCTCCTTTTAGTTGGCGACTATCAAATAGATCAGAAAATGTTACGAGATTATTCATATAGTGACTGTTTCTTAGTTAGGATCTCGACAATACGAAGCAATAGGTTGGTTATTAGTTAATTTTCTATAATTACTAAGTTTTTTTCTTTTTAAAAGAAAATTTTTAAAGAAAAAAATAACGAGTCACACACTAAGCATAGCAATTATAATTACAAAATATTTTCTTAAATTTGGAGCTAGCTATCGTTTCCTCACGATCTTCTTCTTGCCCTTCTTTGTCGTGGTTGAATAATTTAGGCCCGAGACACCTTCTATTTTCCTCTTGAACGGGAGACCTTTCTTCGGTAGGGTTGTGGTGTATTTATCCTGAGCGGCGTAGTCATCTTCCATCTTCGGGTCGCTGTACTTGTCAAAGTCTTGCTCGTTGGTGACTCCATCCATTGCGATGATGTTTCTTTTGCCTCTCCTCACTACAACGGGGCTGTGCTTTAATGGGTCGGTAATGAAGAAGCATTGGTCCACTTGGCTTGCCAGTACCCATGGCTCATTTTTTGTGGTGACGTTTGCGCCCGCAGACTTGGATTTGGCTTCGGGTATAACCATGGTGGTGAAGTACCGGTCTTATTTTACGACGCTCTTGTCCCATCTCACACGGAACATCGGCACCTTCTCTCCACAGTAGTCAAGCTTCCATATGTCCTCGATCCTTCCGTAGAATCTTTCCTTGACATCATCGGTGTAGAATATCCCCGTTACCCCTGAGTTCTGGTAATCATAGTTATTGTCCTTTTCCTCCGTGTAGAATGTGTAGCCGTTGATATCATTCGCTTGATAGGTGATCAAGTTGCGTGCGGCACCCTGTGACAAGGTGAATATCATATTTTCATCCTCGGAAGCGTTCCTTCGCGGGGGATTAGCACGAAGCTCGTCCCTGGACCAAGTCATGAAACTGGAGTTGTGCTCTTTGATTAGCCGTGGATCTCGGTCCGTTATCTGCAGGCCCTGGTCACTGTACTTCTTCCTGATTATATCCTTGTGCTTTACTATCCAAGGATCGACCAGCTGGATGTGTTGTAGCGCGACTAGGCTTTCTCTTTCAAAGTCGATGTCTCGACCCTCAAAGTTGACATGCATTGCACGGCTTCCCTCGTGGTGACCACACCCATCGATCCTGCCAAAGTGCTTGTTGACGGCCAGACCAACAGGGTTCTCGGTGTTGAGATAATTCGTGCAAAAAGAGATGCATTCTTCGGTTAGAAAGCCCGTCGCTATGCTTGCATCTGGACGGGACCTGTTGATACGTCCCAAACGTATCTATAATTTCTGCTTGCTCCATGCATGTTTTGTGTGACTTTGCCATGATTTGCTTGAACTTTCATACACTTTTGAGCATATTTGGACTAATCTATTAACCCAGTGTACCCAGCTGCCAGTTGCTGTTTTCTGATGTTTTTGTATTTCAAGTTTTCCGGCCATTAAAAGTGCTCCAAAAAATCCGGAATCAGATAAAAAATCAGCGACTCAGAAGCTTCCGGAATCACCAAGCTAGCGGAGGGGGGCCACCACAGGGACTCTAGAAGGGTCCCTGGCGCGGCCCCACCCTAGGCCACGCCAGGGGGCCTCCTGGCTTCCCTGTGGGTCCCCTCGACACCCCCTCCTCCTATATTTAGCCCTCGGGGTGGAAACCCCTAATATCGATCTCTTTTCCACGAACTCGCCTCTGTACCGCCGCCGCCGCCGTTTCTAGCCCGGGGCTGCCTGGAGAAGCTGCCCCGGCACCCTGCCGGGAGGAGGGACCCCCTCCGGGAGACCATCCATAGCCATGGACGCCTCCCGGATGTACCGTGAGTAGTCCCCCTTGGACCATGGTCCCGTGACTAGTAGCTATGTGATGTACTTCTCTCCTCTTTGTGCTTCCACTTTCGAGACCTCGTGAGCTGCCTCACATGATCGAGGCACCTTTGTCATTTCTGCTGTTGCTATGCTGAGTTTGCTGGGATCTGATGGATTATGCGATTATGTTCAGATTGTGATGAGTAATATATTTGGTTCTTCTCTTTTATATTTTGTTCTTGAGTAAATTCTTGCATGTTCTCCGTTGCCGTATTTTACTTTGGCCAAGTGATTTGTTGCAACTACAAGAGGGAGCGTTATCCTTGATTGTGGGTTCAGCCCCTTGATGTCTAGCTTGAGTGACAGAAACATGAGACTAGGAGATGTGCTGTTGCCACCAGGGATATAACAATGATGCTTGTATCTGCGGGTGCAAGGATTGTTTACTTTACGCAAAGTTCGTTTAATGCAGTTGTCTATTGCTTTGAGTTTACACTTTGGGTGGGATTCACAACTTAATACCAGCGAGATGTTCTGGATAGATATCTCAAGGTGGATGATTCGTAGTAGATGTAGTTGGATTTCGGTCTACTTACCTTGGTGTACTGCCCATTTCTTTTGATCCCTTCCTTTCTTTGCAGCATAGTTAGCATTGTGGTGCCTTCATAATTCTGTCAATTGCCCAGCTGTGATTTTTTACCTCGCTAGCACTTTTATCGTGTTTTGGGAGAGAGACATCACTAGTGTAAATCACGGGACCCCGGTCCATCTTCACATCACTGTTTACATCCTTAGTTTACTTTCAGTTGCCACTATTATTATCTCTTGCGTTGATCCTTTGTAAACAGCAAGGCCGGAGGAATTGACAACTCTGTACTCGTTGGGAGCAAAGTTATTTGTATCTGTGTGCAGGTCCAGGTGAAGCTAGCAACCTCGACGCCATTGTTCACTTTACCACCTTCTTGTATTTCTGCGAGTCCTACTGGAGACAAACCTTGGTATCTTCACCGAGGGAAATTTTCTGCTACGCTACATCTCACCTTCCACTTGGGGTAACCAATGAGGAGTGAGAGAAATATCCTCACCGTATCAAGATAATTTCTGGCGCCGTTGCCGGGGACTCCAGTCTACAAGATAGGGGAGTTGCACACTATCTTTTATCTTTGCTTTTTAGTCTTGTTAGTTTACCTTTCAGTTTTTACTTTTGTGTCTCTTATAAAAAATACCAAAAATACCTGCTGCTACTATGGGTTCTAATGAAAACACCAAGTTGTGTGACTTCACTAGTCACAACAACAGTGACTTTATCTGCACTTCTATTGCTCCCCACTTCAGCACCTTCTTATGAAATTAAACCTGCTCTGCTTAATCTTGTTATTAAAGATCAATTCTCAGGTGCTGGAGAGCACACTGCCTTGCACTTAAACAATTTTATCGAGCTCTGTGATATGCAAAAGTAAAAGGAAGTGGGTGGAGACATCGTCAAGATGAAGCTTTTTCCTTTCTCTCTGAGAGGAAGAGCCAAGGAGTGGCTGCAATCCTTACCCAAGAATAGTATCGATTCTTGGAGCAAATGCAAAGATGCTTTTATAGGGAAGTATTATCCCCCTGCTAAAATTATTCAATTGAGGAGTAACATTATGAATTCCAGGCAATTGGATAATGAACACGTTGCCCAGACATGGGAACGTATGAAGACGCTTGTCAAGAACTGCCCCACACATGGACTGACTACCTGGATGGTTATCCAGACTTTTTATGCAGGCTTGAACTTTACCTCGTGGAACCTGTTAGATTCGTCCGCGGGAGGAACTTTTATGTCAACCACACTTGGTGCTGCCACAAAGCTACTTGATGAGATGATGCTGAACTACTCTCAGTGGCACACCGAAAGATCTCCAACTTGTAAGAAGGTAAATTCTGTCGAGGAGATCTCCTCTCTAAATGAAAAGGTTGACCTTATCATGTCTCTACTTACCAAGCAAGCTCCTATTGATCCTCAGGATGTTCCTTTAAATTCTTTGGTTTCTCAGGAACAAGTAGATGTGAACTTCATTGCTAGAAACAACTTTAATAATAACGCTTATATGGGCTTTGCTAGTAATCCTAGACCGTTTCCATCCACTTATGGGAACAACAACACCTACCCTAGCAACAAGAACCCCACCTGTGAACTAGAGAGTATGCTTAGAGACTTTATCACTACCCAAAAAGCCTTTAACAAGAATGTGGAAGAAAAACTAGCTAAATTATATAATCTTTGTTTGAAGGTAGACAACTTAGCCCTTGATGTTGAGATGTTAAAAATTAGAACCTCTCCCCTTGAGGAGAGTAAGGTCACTCCCATTAATGCTATCCAGTTACAAATCAATGAAAATATTAGGATGATGGCTAAACTCAAAGAAATATGGGCTAGAGAAAAAGAGGAAGAGGAAAGAATTAAGAGCCTTCCTACCTACCACACAGTAGCCACTATCCAAGTAGTTGAGGATGTCCAAACAGTTAGCACCCATCACACCCCTAGTCCCACTGGACCTATCAATGGTGATGCTACCACCTCAACCATAGATGAAGAAACCTGTATGAACATAGAGGCTTTCAAACAAGTGAGCCTAAATGATATCACTACCTCCTTGATAGATAGTAGTGACCTAGACTTTGACAACTGCACTTTACCTGGAGTTATTGGTTTCCTACACAAGATGTCTAGAGACCCCCACACTAGCACACTTAATCTTGCCTTCACAGAGCATATCACCAATGCTCTAATCAAAGTTAGGGAGGAGAAGCTTAGACTAGAAGCCTCCATACCTAGGAATCTAGAAGATGGTTGGGATCCTATGATTAAAATTAAATTGAATAACTTCTCTTGTTATGCTCTTTGTGATGTTGGATCAAGTACCTTCGTTATGCCCAAAAGAATGTATGATATGCTTGAATTGAAACCTTTTGATCCCTGTTCTTTTGGTGTTCGTCTTGTTGATTCTTCCGTAAAGAAGCCTTTGGGTAAGATCGACGATGTTCTTACCATTGTCAATGACAATTATGTTCCCGTTGATTTCACTATTATGGACATTGAGTGTGAGCCCTCTTGTCCAATTATTTTGGGACGTCCTTTTCTTCGCACAGTTGGTGCTGTTATTGACATGAAAGAGGGGAATATGAAATTCCAATTCCCTCTCAAGAAAGGGATGGAACATTTCCCTAGGAAAAAGATTAAGGTACCTTTTGAGCCCGTCACACAGGCTAGTTATTCTCTTGAAAAGACTTGATCTTCTGCTTTAAGCCTAGCTAATGGCTCTAAAGAAGCGCTTTCGGGAGGCAGCCCGCAACGAATTTAGGTTTTTATTTTTTCTTTTCTTCTGTTCTTAGTGGTCTTGATGATTTTTACTACTATAACAACATCATTGTATCTTTACTTTTCAAGCTTTGTGCCTTTTATAGCGTCATACGACAAGGGAAGTGAAAGTTCTGACATGCTGTCCAGAAAACAGATTCTGTCCTCGTGACTAGAAAAATCACAGAAAAATCCCAGTTCATCATTTTGAGCTGAATTTTTTACATAGCGTGCTCTATACAATTACGAAAATTTTGTATGTTCTGAGTTTTTTGATTGGAGTTGCATAAGTACCCCTAAAAAATTCGTTTCGACCTGCTGGTCTGTTTTTCACAGATTTTGGAAATCTTGAGAAACAGTATCTCTTCAAGGTTATCTTTATTTCCAGGAGAGGAAAAATTATTTTGGTAGGGAACTAACCTCTCTAATCAGTCTACAATGAGTTATGTATGAAGGGAGTTTTCAAGTGCGCGATGGAAGATGATGAAAGAAGATCTTGGAGTGTCAAACGCTCAAGCTTGGGGATGCCCCCATGCATACCCAAGAAATATTATAGGAGACTCAAGCGTCTAATCTTGGGGATGCCCCCGTGCATCCCCTTCTCCATCAACAATTATCAGTTCGTCCCTCGTTGCACTATATTTTTATCACTTCATGCGTTATGTGCTATGCTTGGAGTGTCTCGCTCTTTACTTTTATTAGGTTTTGTTTTTAGTTTTATTTAGCTTTTCTTTCTGTTCATAACAAGTTAGAACCCAGCTTACTCTTTTGTGTGGGAGAGATACACGCTCCGCTTGAACTAGAACTCCTCATAGGATTTGCATGCTTATTCTTTTAGCTGTGAGTTGTTCTTTTTCTTTTCTTAGCTGCTGCTCTGTTTAGTTGTAGTGCTTTAGTTTTACTTTTTTTAGGTTGAACTTTCTATAGTTTGCATGTTTTATCTTGTTAGAGAGTTTGCCTATTGCACTGAGTTTTGTGTCTTGACTAGAAGTAGGTAGTTCAAGTTGCTATTCTCTTTGTAGTAGTAACTTGCAATAGTTTTGAGGTATTGACTAGAGTAATGTTTGAACTTTTGTTGTCAAGAGCTCGAGCCTATTAGTGATAGATGTTGTATTTTGGGCAATCCATCTGTTTTTCGAAAACCAAAAACCCCTGTTGAGAACTCTAGCTACTAGATGGATCACTAACCTCTGGAGGGTTCGAATATTAGAGTACACTCACGTACCATGAGTCGAGGATGCGCAAGGATAACCAAACCCCCATACACTCCTCCTCGGGGTACTTGTCTCTTTGTGAACCTCCTGATTAGATTGAGAGTTACCGATAATAAGTTCATGAGTTCTTCGGACTAATGTGAGCATTTGAAAGTTGACACTTCCACCCACCTATACTTTTTCTAGCCTCTTCGGTACCGTGCATTGCCCTTTCTCACCTTGAGAGTTGGCGCATACTTCGCCGGTGCATCCAAACCCTTGGCATGATACGCTCTGTCATCATAAGCCTCCTTATATCTTTCCTCAAAACATCCACCATACCTACCTACAAGGCATTTCCATAGCCTTTCCGAGATACGTTGCCATGCAACATTCACCTTCTCATGACTTGATCCTCATGTAATACATGCTACTTGCTTGATCGATGAGCCGCATGCTAGTTGGGCCTTGCCCTAATCATTCTACATGACGCGCTAGTATCATTGCATATCCTTCTATCCTGGCAGAGGCATACATTTGCATCACGATAGTTATATCTTCTTTATGTGAGTACCTTTGTAAAGTGTGAAAGATCTCCTATATTCTTGTAAAATATAGAGTGTTGCCCCTAAAGTAAGGAAAAGATCCCAAAGAGGACAAAATCAAAAGATCCCAAAGAGGAAAAATGAGAGTTAAATAGAAAGAGCCATTGAGGCCGAAAAAATACAAAAAATAGAAAAAAAAGAGAACAAGAAAAATAAAAGGAGAGAAGGGGGCACACTACTATTCCTTTTGAGAGATCCACACTAGTACTTCATCATCTATCCCTTGTACTCCATAGAGATCATCATCATGCATACAACTATGTGGGGACCTTCACACTATAGAACTTGGCTTGTATATTCCAATGATGAGCCTCCTCAAACGAGCTCTAGGTCTTCTTGAGCAAGCAAGTTAGATGCACCCCCACTAGTTCCCTTGGAGAGATTTTAGCTCATATGTGCGTCCGTTGCATGGCAATCCCTACTCCTCACATCATATCTATCATATGGCCTTCTCTCACCTATGATTGTCCTCATTGATGTGAGCCTTTCACACTTTTTTTTGTCTTCCTCCTCCACCTTATTTCTCTTTCTCCTTTTAGGTGTCAACTTTCTTGCTCACGCTCATCCATTGCACAAGTTCTCAAAATATCGAAAAGGAGTGGATCACTTTGACTTGTACCTAGCTAGTGGTCTGGGGACGAGTCAAGATAAGAATCCAAAGGAGACTAAGTGTGAAACTTTAGTAGATAGTTGTTCTCAATAACCTTTTTTCTCTCTTTTTCCCAGTCCCCTGCTTGCACGCAAACACTATCTGGAGACATTCGAGTCACGGACAGCGAGAGCTCTTGCACCTTTTGTTCTTTTGTTTCTTGTGTCAATGCTAATATAGACTCTTGCTTGTTAAGACTTGAATTGAATTGCATGCTTTGATTGCTTTACTTAAAAGTCCTTATATGGTTGTGTGGCATGTCACCAAAAAAATTATGCTTGTTATCATTTACCTACTCGAGGACGAGCAGGAATAAAGCTTGGGATGTTGATACGTCCCAAACGTATCTATAATTTCTGCTTGCTCCATGCATGTTTTGTGTGACTTTGCCATGATTTGCTTGAACTTTCATACACTTTTGAGTATATTTGGACTAATCTATTAACCCAGTGCACCCAGCTGCCAGTTGTTGTTTTTTGCTGTTTTTGTATTTCAGGTTTTCCGGCCATTAAAAGTGCTCCAAAAAATCCGGACAAATCAGATTAAAAATCAGCGACCCGGAAGCTTCCGGAATCACCAAGGCAGCGGAGGGGGGCCACCACAGGGACTCCAGAAGGGTCCCTGGCGCGGCCCCACCCTAGGATGCGCCAGGGGGCCTCCTGGATGCCACGTGGGTCCCCTCGACACCCCCTCCGCCTATATTTAGCCCTCGGGGTGGAAACCCCTAATATCGATCTCTTTTCCGCGAACTCGCCTCTGTACCGCCGCTGCCGCCGTTTCTAGATCGGGGTTGCCTGGAGAAGCTGCCCCGACACCCTGCCGGGAGGAGGAACCCCCTCTAGGAGACCATCCATAGACATGGACGCCTCCCGGATGTACCGTGAGTAGCCCCCCTTGGACCATGGGTCCGTGACCAGTAGCTATGTGATGTACTTCTCTCCTCTTTGTGCTTCCGCTTTCGAGACCTCGTGAGCTGCCTCACATGATCAAGGCACTTCTGTAATTTCTGTTGTTGCTATGCTGAGTTTGCTGGGATCTGATGGACTATGAGATTATGTTAAGATTGTGATGAGTAATATATTTGGTTCTTATCTTTTATATTTTGTTCTTGAGTAAATTCTTGCATGTTCTCCGTTGCCGTATTTTACTTTGGCCAAGTGATTTGTTGCAACTCCAAGAGGGAGCGTTATGCTTGATTGTGGGTTCAGCCCCTTGATGTCTAGCTTGAGTGACAGAAACATGAGACTAGGGGATGTGCTGCTGCCACCAGGGTTAAAACAACGGTGCTTGTATCCGCGGGTGCAAGGATTGTTTACTTTACGCAAAGTTCTTTTAATGCAGTTGTCTGTTGCTTTGAGTTTACACTTTGGGTGGGATTCACAACTTAATACCAGCGAGATGTTCTGGATAGATATCTCAAGGTGGATGATTCGTAGTAGATGTAGTTGGATTTTGGTCTACTTACCTTGGCGTACTGCCCATTGCTTTTGAGCCCTTCCTTTCTTTGCAGCATAGTTAGCATTGCGGTGCCTTCATAATTCTGTCAATTGCCCAGCTGTGATTTTTTTACCTCGCTAGCACTTTTATCGTATTTTGGGAGAGAGACATCACTAGTGTAAATCATGGGACCCCGGTCCATCTTCACATCACTGTTTACATCCTTAGTTTACTTTCAGTCTTTACTTTCAGTTGCCACTATTATTATCTCTTGCGTTGATCCTTTGTAAACAGCAAGGCCGGAGGAATTGACAACTCCTCTGTACTCGTTGGGAGCAAAGTTATTTGTATCTGTGTGCAGGTCCAGGTGAAGCTAGCAACCTCGGCGCCATTGTTCACTTTACCACCTTCTTGTATTTCTGCGAGTCCTACTGGAGACAAACCTTGGTATCTTCACCGAGGGAATTTGCTGCTACGCTACATCTCACCGTCCACTTGGGGTAACCAACGAGGAGTGAGAGAACTATCCTCACTGTATCACCTGTTACGAACGTATTTTTTGATGTGTCCATTCATCCTTTCGAACGGCATCATGCTGCACAGAAACGCAGGCCTGAGTTGGACGATATCCTCCACGACATGGATAAGCAGATGCACCATAATGTCGAAGAACGCGGGCGGGAAATAGATCTCAAGCTCGCATAGTATGAGCACGATCTCCTCCTGTAGCCTTTTGAGTTGCGTAGCGCAAATCGACTTTCGGGAGATGACGTAAAAAAAGTTGCAAAGGACAAACAACGTTTTATGGACGTGCTCGTCCATTATCCCTCGGATCGCAACCGGGAGAATCTGCGTCATCAACACGGCACAGTCATGAGATTTCATCCCGCTGAAACGCTGTTTTGCCTCGTCTAGGTATCTGCTTATCTTCCCCGCGTAGCCGTTCGGAAATTTTACTACTATGAGGCAGTGGATAAACCGCTTGATCTCCTCCTCGCACAGAGTGAAGCATGCCGGGGGGCAGTGATCAATACCGGTCTTCTTCTTGGTCACCCTTTTTCGTTTGCGAGAGTTTTGCGTTTCCGTATCCTCTTCCTCCTCCGTCTCATCATCGTCGTCACTAGGGGGGTGAAGTTCCCTCCTGATGCCCATAAATTTCAAGTCATTCCTTGCTTTTGGCCCGTCCTTGGTCTTCTCCGGCATGTTGAGTAGCGTGCCAAACAAGTTCTCGCACACGTTCTTTGTGATATGCATGAGATCTAGGCTATGAGGACCGCGGAGGAGACTCCAGTATTCCAAATCCCAGAAAACAGACCTCGCTTTCCATACCCTCATCAACGGCTGAGTCTTCTTTTTTTGTTTCCCGGCGCGGGGCACTCTTTCCAAGTTTTCAGCAAGTTGTCGATTTCTTTGCCGCTCCTTCGAGCTGGGGGTGCTCGGAGCTCCTCGCTTCCATCGAACAGATGTCCCTGTTTTCTCCACGCGTGTTTCTTGGGAAGCCACCTCCGAGACCCCTGGAACAAGGTTTTTGAAGATCCGGGATCTTTTGGTAGCTGGCGGTATGTTGTATTATCCATGCACCTAACGCATGCACAGAATCGTTGGACCACCTGCCCTGAGAAATATCCGTATCCGAGATAGTCGTGCACCGTCGTGATCACCGCGGCTTTCATTGGGAAATATTCTTTTGCGGCGGCGTCCCACGTATTGACTCCGTCTTTCCATAACGTTTCTAGCTCCTCTTTCAACAACTGCAGATATAGATTGAGGTTCGTACCTCGTTTTTTTGGCCCTTGAACTAGCATACACATTTTTATGTACTTTTTCTTCATGCACTTCCAGGGGGGAAGGTTGTATATGCATACAAGCACGGGCGAGGTACTGTGTGTGCTGCTCTGGCCGCCAAACGGATTGACTCCATCGGCGCTCACACCAATCCTGAGGTTCCTTGGTTCTTCCCCAAAATCTGGGTATTCAAGGTCCAACGCAGTCCATTGGCTACCATCTGAAGGGTGCCTTAGCATGTCCTCCTTTTCCGGATCCAGGTCCGGGTCATCCTCTTTTAGCTTCTTTCTATCTGCGTGACAGGTCATGAGCTTTGCTTCCTCGGGATCTACGAAATACCTCTGCAGACGAGGAGTGATCGGAAAGTACCATACCACTTTTCTAGGAACTTTCTTCCCTCTCTTATATCTACTAACACCGCACACCGAGAATGTGGTTTTCTCTTCGTCCTCACCCCGATAGCTCATGCAATCATTTATGCAGACGTGGTATTTAACGTGCGGAAGATCGAGAGGGCACATGACTTTCTTGGCCTCAGCGATACTAGTTGGGCACGTGTTGCCCTTCGGAAGACGATCGTGCTAGAATGCCATGTTATCATCGAAGCTTTCGTCGGTCCATTTGTGTTTTGCCTTCATCTCCATAGCCCAAAGTGTTACATTCAAGAGGGTATCCCTGTCGTTGCATCCTTCATACAACTTCGTAACCGCGTCTATCTCGAGTTGCGCCATCTTGGCTTTCTCTCTAGCTGCACATCTTGCGTTCAACGCCTCTTTGACAAGCAGCTCTTGAACATGAGGGTCCCGCACCCAGCTTGAATCCTCATGTCTAACATCTTGATCTTCATGTCCGGCATCTTGATCTACATGATCTGCTTCGAGATCTTCTTCATGATCATATACGGGATGCTCTTTGTCTTCTCGCCCGCCGCTGTTGTGTGGTTGCCCTTCCTCATTTACTGGCGCCCCACCATTGACGTCCTCCTCCTCACCAGCTTCATCACTTATCCACCGTGTGTAGCCATCCATCAAACCATTACACTTCAGGTGTCTTTGCAATATTCCGGAATCAGGCTCGGTCACGCACTGCAGTTTGCATCTCCAACACGGACATCTTATATCCAATCTATTATTCCTTAGCATGTCGTTTGTCGCACATTGCATCCACCTAGCCACGGTGATATCGCTCAGCATCTCGCGGACCATGATCGATCGCCTGCGCGCACAGAGAGAGCAACACAATTATATATCACAGTCGTCGCCGGAAAAATTCGGCATGAACTTCCCTAATAATGCATGGGAGCATGCGGAGAGTGCACCAGAAATTTGTCGAAACGGAAATGAATCGACATTTTGGCAAAACAATGGCAACTCAAGATTCACATATACATCAAACCACCATAAGCTTCACATATACATCAAACCACCATAAGCTTCACATATACACTTCACATATACACTTCACATATACATCAAACCACCACAAGCTTCACATATACACTTCACATATACATCAAACCACCACAAGCTTCACATATACATCAAACCCAAGCTTCACATATACAACAAACCCCAAGCTAATAAAGACAAGTATATGGGTGATATATAAATGGAAGAAAAGAGTTCAGGAGGAGGTCCACTTACTTTAATATGAAACAAAGTAAATTTAATGCCAAGTATGGATCGATAAATGGAAGAAATGAGGTGGGGAGGAGGAGAAAACCGAATAGATCTAGGGTTAGAAGAGTGGATCTAGTTTGAGAAGTGTGTGGAGTGAATGAGAGGTGGTAGGTGGGGTGGAGTAGATAAGGGCAGCTCAAGGTATTTAGTGGCGCATATTGCATCTCGGTGGTGGCGCATTCTGCAAATGCGCCACTCATAAGAGCTTATGGGTGGAGCTCTTAGGGCTGGCGCATTTGCAGAATGCGCCACCTATAAGGTTCTTAGGGGTGGCGCATTTCACCAAATGCTCCACGTATAAGCTCATCCAGGCTGGCCCACTCTTAGGGGTGGCGCACTGAAAAATAATGCGCCACCCCTAAGGGCTTATTGGTGGCGCATTCTTAAGCAGTGCGCCACCCCTAACAGATGGTGGCGCATGGCTTAATATATGCGCCACTAATAAGGTTTCCATGTATAGCTATTTCCCTAGTAGTGCAGATATCAATGGACCCAAGCAGCATACGCATAAGGCCGTGATCCCTGATGGACCCTCATGTTTCTCGGCTTCGGTATCCCTAGTGCTGCCCTCGCTCAAGTCATCGGCATCGGCGGTCTGCTCCAACCTGCCTGGTTTTCCTATGTCGCCTTCCCTCTCCAACATCATCGACTCCTCCCTCCCATGATTAGGACCTGACTACGTCCGGGTTGCGCAAGACCTCGGCCCGGGCCAAGGCCACGACGGCCTCGGCTTCCAGGGACTCGCCGACCAGCCTCTTTTGCAACCTGGAGTAGGACTTGGACGAAGCGGCCGCGAGTCATGACGCGGGGTTGGCGACCTCACACTCGGGTCGCTCTCTCTCCATCAAGACGCCCCTCTCCACCGCCCGGAAGAGCCTCCGTGGTGCTAACGCTGGGGTCCCGATCCTGGAGTGTGCGGAGTGCTGCGCGACTGTTTTCGGATTTTCCTGACGATCATTTCCTTTGGGTTGCTGGGGCCGATGCTCGGATTAAGCTGGGTTCCACTAATGCTCCCCCCTTTGAGATCATTTCACTTATCCACGCCAATGAGGCCGCTCAGGCGGTGCTTGCTAAAGCCGCCTCCCTTGGTTTTGAACGTTCCCAAGCTCCTCCCCCGTTACCTCCTTCTGCGTGTGCTCCCTACCCTTCCGGTACAGCTGGTTGTGGCCAGTCTATTGTCTCTCCTTTACCTTCGAAAAAGAGGAGGGCTAAGAAATCTGTGTCCTGCGCAGGGCCTCGCCGCTCGAGCCTACGTATAAAAAACCTGTCGCACCAATGAAAGTCCTCTTCTGGAACATCCGTGGGATGAACATGCGATGCACGACAAATAGTTCGTACAAACAACTATGCGCGATATGGGATGAAAATGCCTACAGTTGCAAACAATCAATCACTAGCATTTATTGGCAAACATTCTCGATTACAAAATTATATGTTATGATATGGTGCAACGCAAACATGTTAGATCTCAAGAACGTATTCTTAATAGGCACACATTTTGCAAATGCTACATGTTTGTGATTGCATTTGACAACACATATTGTGGCGGCTTGTTGTCCATCTGGTCCTCCTCCTCGTTCTCCTTCTCTTCTTCTTCTTCTTCCTCCTCCTCCTCCTCCTCCTTGTCTTCATCCTTCTCCTCCGACTTAGGGTACTCAAGCTTCCAGTTGGTCTGGGACGGCGGCACTGACCCTTCCATGATTGGGGAACATGTGGTCATCAGGGCTGGATGGCGGCAATTAGCGGCGGCAGGTCGTCCTCGGTATTATAGTGGGGATCGTTGTCTTCGTTGTTTTTGGAGCCCTTGGTTTCACCGTACCATTTCTCCGGATGAGCCCAGGAAGTCATGGTGGATGAGCGGTGAGAACTTGCAGGGAGGTTGAGAGAGAGAGGGAGAGAGAGAGAGAGTGAGAGAACTGCCGCATACGGTTGAAAAGGTAGAGATGTTTGTGATGCATGTGCATCCCTCACGGATCCTCTTTATGAATCATGTAGAAAATGGGTAAGGTTCTTTTTTGAAGCGAATGTGCAAGGAATTCAACGAGCGGACATTCCAACGGGATGACTTCCTACTGCATTCAAGCATGCTGAACGAGAAGTCAACCCACAACCCTCTCTAAAGCATTGTGTGTGTGGTATGGAGAAAATATTTACTAACGAACATGTGACACATCACTGTAAAATTATTGCTTGTGGGATGAAATCTGATTATCACTTATATATCACGACACCATCCGAAATTTAAATTATCTTGTACTACATTTGCTATTTTTAATGCATTACGTGCATTTTGAAGCATTTAATAAATTCAATTCAAGTTTGAACTATGTACCTAAATTAGTTCATGAAAATGGTTTAAAAATCGTTTTAAGGATCTTGAGTACATTTTTATGGCTTATGCAAGGAATGAAAAGAAATTTCAAAGATCTAACTGGCAATAGTCAAGCATACACATGACATATACTGGTTTTTAAATTGGGACAATTACATTTCTACCCCTAGATATGTCCCACTCGTCTGATTTGGTCCTAGTTTCAAAAACACACCTGTTCTGTCCAAGCCACTTTGCGAATCTTATGCTTTTTCCCTTTGACCGTTTGACCGTAACTTTGAAAACTCTAGAGCAGATTCATAGTAACTCGGAAAAATGCAAATAAGATATCAAAATGTTCAGAAAAACATCACCTATATATGTGTGTGGCATTTTCAATCATGAAAAAAGTGTTGGAAATTCCCCATCTGAGTACGAGCTCATATGATCATAGCGTGAATAGCAAAATCTCAAAAAAATTCAAAAAAAAAAAAACTGAATTATTTTTTCTGTAAACAATGACAAATGTTCTGAGTTCTTGAAAAGTTTCATCATGAAATAACATTCATGAATTTCGTGGCAAAAAAGAAAAATCCAACACTCTGAAACAGAGAATTTTGGAGTGTTGAATTTGTCTTTTTTGCCATGACTTTCATGAATGTTATTTCATGATGAAACTTTGCAAAACTTAAAACATTTGTCATTGTTTACAGGAAAAATAATTTAGATTTTTTTTTATTTTTTTTTGAGATTTTTTATTCATGCTAAATCATATGAGCTCGAACTCAGATGGGGAATTTCCAACACTTTTTTCATGATTGCAAATGACACGCACATATAGGTGATGTTATTCTGAACATTTTGATATCTTATTTGCATTTTTTTGAGTTAGTATGAATCTGCTCTAAAGTTTTCAAAGTTAAAGTCAAACTGTCAAAGTGCAAAAGCATAAGATTCGCAAAGTGGCTTGGACAGGACAGGTGTGTTTTTAAAACTAGGGGACAATCAGACGAGTGGGACATAACTAAGGGTAGAAATGTAATTGCCCCTTTTAAATTCTATAAAATGTAAATTATTTCTAAAAGATATGAAACTGGGCATGCTGTCATCATATTACTTCAGTATGCCGTGGTGAAATTTGAAAAGCTTTCACTACAATTATTATGTGCACTCATTAGAAATCGAACCATTTGTGAGGAAAAATCATGATTTCAAGATGGAATGAACCATATTTGAAGGCGAGTTGATGTTTCTTCATCTTTTGAAATTGAGTTATTTTTCTACACTGAAGATAGACCATATCATCCCATGTGTTAAAATTTAAAGTTTTTCTGGATTCATTTGCTATTTTTAACGCATTACATGCATTTCGAGGCATTTAATGGATTTAATTCAAATTTGAACTATGAGTACTTAAATCAGTGCGTGCAATGGTTTGAAAAATCGTGGTAAGGATCTTGAGTGCATTTTTATGACTCATGCAAGAAATGAAAAGAAGTTTCAAGGATCTACGTGGCACTAGTTAACCATAAACATGACATTTATTAGTTTTTAAATTCCAGAAAATGTAAATTAAGTCTAAAAAGTGTGCAACTTGGCATGGTGTTATCATATTACTTTAGTATGCTATGGTAAAAAGTTGAGAAGCTTTCACTACTTTTATGGTGTGCACTAATTAGAAAGTGAACCATCTTCGATGAAGAATTATGGGTTCGAGATGGAATGAACCATATTTTAATACGAGCTGACGTTTCATTCATCTTTTGATCTTGAGTTATTTCTTACACTGAACATAGACCATATCATCTTGTGTTGAAATTAAAAAAAAATCTAGTTCATTTGCTATTTTTAACATATTAAATGTATTTTTAGACATTAAGGCGGCGACGCTTGGGGGAAGAAAGAGGAAGCGGCAGACGAGATGGGTAATGAGGTTGTGGCCGCTTCGGACCGTACTAAGTGTACATAGTAGTAGCACGGGGGGTCGATAGTCATGTTTCTACTAATTCCAGTAGTTACAACGCGGTGTCAGTATCCCGACTAATATGTGGTCCAACCAGCTGGCCCCTTGTGTTCACAGCAACAAAGCGATGTAAATGGCCCGTGTTTCTGCTAGCTACTTACTAGTAGCCCGGGTTTCAGATCACGCGCTGCTAATATAGCCTCTCTCGGGCGGCAAAATTGGGAACCACTTAGTAGTAGAGCGGGCTTAAGGTACCCGCGCTACTAGTACTTTTGTATTTGTAGCACAGATCTTTGTACCGCGTTGCTACTAAATAGCAGTAACGTTGCCCCCCTAACCACTATTAAGTGGCCTTCTATAGGTTCTTTTTCTAGTGTGGAGCACCTCAAAGCACATTTTAACACCAGGTATCTGCTTGGATAGTGTCTGAACGTCCTCAACATAGAAGGGACATAATTGGTTCTCGAGCAGAAGAACAATGGTTAATATCAGGATTAATGAACAACATCAATATATATTATAGATGGTCAAATTTTCAAGTTCATCACAAATTGCTACATAAGTTGGTCTATGCTCTCGTGACAAAAGCGGCGACTACAATTATTTGATCCTACTAGTCCTTAGAGCATCTCCAGGCGCGCCCCCAAGAGGCCCCCAAGCCGGCGCTATTTGCTCCTTACGGACGAAATTCTCCCAGCCGCGCCTCCCAAGAGTCCAATTAGCGTCGGATTGGGCCGAAAGTAGATTCGGCGATCCCAAGCCGACCCCAACGCGCCGAGGGGATCCTGGGAACGACGGACGAAACGAAATGTCGCGTGGGGCCGCTCTGTCGGTGAGATACAACTCATCTCCCGCCGTTTTCCATCCCCCCGCCCCAGCTCCCTCCATTTCCCCCAGATCTGCCGCATGCCACCGAAGAAGAAATATGTGCCCCCTCGCCGCGCCGATGAGCCAGCTCCGCCCCCCAAGCAGAGGAAGCCGAGGGCGCCGCTACCAAGGCCGGAGGGTTGGACGGACGCCTGGTGGAAGGCCGACGAGTTGCGCCGCGAGGTGACGTCCACTGCTCGGCGCAACAGGCTCGAAGTCCAGCTCCTCCGGGAGAGCATGGAGGCCTCCAAGCAGAAGGCGGCGAAGGATCTGGAGGTCATCCAAGAGGCGGCGGTTGTGGCCAAGCGCGACCTGCAGGAGGCCCTTGCGGCGGCGGCGGCCGTCCGCTTTGGCGCGGCCCAGGTTCGCCCCACTCAGCAGAGCGTCGCCTCCCCCCGCCGGTAACTTCTCACCTTTGACGCCGTCGGCACGGGGGGCACACAGTCGCCAGACCCCAGTGGCTTCGACCCCAACCTCGCCTTCCCCCATGCTCCCCTGCGCCCGGTGACGGCTTCCGGCTCGCCTACCTACTCGCTGGCCTACGCGTCCACCCCGTCCCTGTCGGCTCCGATTCTTTTGCCGCGGAGATGGAGCACATCATCATCGTCGGCTCCGAGTTTTTCGCCGGCTCCGAGGCTTTCGCCGCCCAGGACGACGACTTCACCCATGACGCCGGCGCCGAAGAAGAGACACAAGGCGAAGAGGACGACGTCGAGGAGACACAGGAGGCGCCCGAGGAGCAGGCCGTCAAAGGGAGGAAGAAGAGGAAGAACAGCGAGGTTGCGCTGAACCGCGTCAAGTGGTCGGCCAAGGAAGACGAATGCCTCGCCGAAGCATGGAAGATGGTGAGTTTGGACCCCATCACCGGCGCCAACCAGAATGGAGACACGTACTAGAACCGCGTCAAGGCCGCGTTCGACGAGCGGAAGCAGGTCGACCTCGCCTTCGTCGGCATCTTCATGGACCGCGGAGCGAAAGTCATGGCGTCCCACTGGTCGGCCATCCAGGCGGCGTGCAACAAGTGGCACGACATCCAGGAGGAGGTGCATGCCAGGCCCGAAAGCGGCGCAAGCAACGACCAAAAGGTACGCTCTCGTCTTGAACTCGCTGTGAACTCGTCTGTCCTGACCTCGCCGTGCAGATCGCGCACTTGTTCGCCATGTTCCGTGAGGACAATGGCTTCGAGTTCAAGTTCATCGCCGTCTTCAGCAAGCTCGAGTCGTGCAAAAAATGGAAGGAGCTCCGCCTCCAGCTCTCGAAGTCCAAGAACGGCGTCTACCACCCAGACGCGCCGGCACCGGCGGCGTCCGCAGGGCGCCCGACCGAGGGCAACAAGAAGGCCAAGGTGGCGAAGGACGTGGCGCCGGCTGCCAAGAGGCTGCAGTCGGCCATTGAGAAATGCATCGCCGACGCCGAAAGCAACGCCGCGATCAGGGAGGAGAAGGCCCAGGCGAGGTGGTCGGAGTTGCTGACAAAGCAAGATGCCAAGCTCGACCTCCTCAGGACAAACGCCGCCGCAAAGAAGCGGAACACTGACCTCACCTTCCTGGCGACAATGGCGACGATGAATTTGGCCGAGATGGACGCGTCGGTCAGGGAGTGGTTCATCGCCGAGCGTGCCAAGATCTTGGCCCAATTGGCGCCGCCAGTGGTCGCGCCACCCGCGCCGCCCGCCTCCTCCACTACGCTGGCTGCTGCGCCCACCTCCTCGACTACGTCGGCTGCTGCGCCCACATCGCCCAGGAGCACGCCGTCGACCCCGGGAACGCCGTCCACACCTCCCGATGGATTCCACGAGGACATTGGTTCTGTCGTCGACCTGGACGGGCCCCTTTGTTGAGCCATCGCCGGCCTACTTTATTTGTTCCCCGCAGATCACGCCGCTTGTGGCATGTTTGATCGCCGAACCATGGCGTGTTGATCGCCGAACTTTGCAGTTTTTGAAGCGGGAAGACGACCATTCAAACTTTATGTGCAAATCGTCGTTCTGTTGGGGCCGCCTTTGGGACCGCGACTAGGGAGCCGCCCCACCCCCAGCGTTTTCGCCGCCCGGGCGCCCCCCAAGCGGCGCTAAAATAGCGCCGAAAAACGGCTTGGGGGGCCGAACGGCTAGAGATGCTCTTAGGTGTGCGTGTGATGAAGAAGAAGAATAAAGAGGTAAATACATCAATGTTATCATAAAGTTGGCATGAATGTTCAATTTAGTGCCTAAAGTAGAAAAATACGTTGAAATGGTGCTAAAACTTGGCATTGTCGTTCAAATACGGTTCTAATCACGGTTTGATACGTTCACAGTGCTGAATAGGATGGCAGTGTGTCCACGGGACCCACTGTCAGCGACATAGGAGCCCCTGTCTTAGTGGGCACATCACAACAGAAAATTTTGCGTATAAGCCTCCCATATCCTAACATCAAACAGATCAGTTCGATCGTGCCTGTTTGTTTTCCTCGAGGTCTTCTCCTCCCTCTCTTCGATCGCTAGAAGGCACTGCCTGGGTGGATCGAGAAGACGACATTGATCGCCGCGGGCGTGGATGGCGGAGCCTCATCGTCGAGCTCTCGACGATGTGGCCCCTACATATAGTTAGGATTGCCTCCTATCCTTTTCCCCTCTTTGTCCCCTGTTTTTGTTAGGGTTTTAGATCAATTCGTGGTGCCCCTATCCCGTGGGTTGATTCGTAGTTGTGTTTAGGTTATTGTCTACGAATTTGTGTATGCACTTATGATTTTAAAACTGTTGATTGTGATGGTTCTTCATAGGTAATGTGTGGATTGAAAGGTGCATGTTTTGGGTATTTGTGATTGGAAAAAAAAACTCCAGATAAGATGACATAGAGCTAATTTGAATAACCATGCATTGTTCTGTCTGCGGAGATGCAAATCACAATAAGAAAGGCTACAGTAAATGGTAATAAACTAATAAAGGGGCACCTCTTATTGTACTACTGTTAGTGCTATATGTTACTCCCTCCGTTCCAAGGAGTACATATTTGTGCAAGTCAGTGATGTCTTGATTGTGCGATTGATCTACTATCTTGGTGCCCTGTGGTTTATCAAATAATAAGATAATTATTTCAGATTTTTCATAAGATGGAATCAGTTTCAAGAAAGGTTGTCTTGTTCTGTTCTTATTGTCCTGTTCTATCTAGAAAAATAATAAGATGGAATCAGATTTGCCATAAGATGGAATCAGTTTCAGGGTTGGGACCGACTCGTTTTGTTCTGTGTCCCACCGAAGCAGATGATTTTATGCGAGAAAAAAAAACCTCCCACGCAACAATAAGACTGAGCGAAATCAAGTCGCTGACAATGGGTCCTGCGGACACGCTAGCATCCTAGTCAACATTGTGAACGCATCAAACCATGATTAGAACTGTATTTGAACGACCATGCAAAGTTTTAGCACCAGTTCAACGCATTTTTCAACTGAACATTTACGTCAACTTTAGATACTATTGATGTAATTACGGAGTTTGCACTCTCATGAGTGGGTGAATCATTCTGTGCGGAGCTAGCAGCGAGAGGCAGGGAATCCTCCGAGTGAGGAGAAAATCACTATTGCTATAACACTTTAATACACTACCATGGATATCTATAAGCAACCACACCCGCCTTGGGATCGATTAGGAAGAATCAATTTGTCCCAAGAAACCCAAAACCTATGTTCACGCTCCGATCAATAATACCGTATCATTCTTGCATATCGCTAATTCGGCAACCTTCTTGCAAATTATCGTATGCCTGATTGTTGACTGGTGGATTAGAATGTACTTGCACATGATTGCCAAAGACTTTGTTAGGCTGCCATGCATGTTCTAATTGAAGGACACGGTGGTTATGTGGTTGACTATGGATTATCTGCATGATTAATCTATCTGTACACCGGATATGGTTCACACTTAAGAGGTGTTTGTTTCAGTGGCTGGTAACGGTAATGTAAAGAGAAACAGGTCACACAAGTAAACAGAGTGGTAACGCTAAATTGTCATTTTGTTTGGTTTAGCTGTGTAAAAGAAATAGATTCCTTAACAGTGTTTTTTTGCACACGAATAAGAATCGTAGCAGCATTTGCTGTACGACAATCTGTACCCGACCTGTAAAATGAACGCGAGCACAAGTCTGCTGTACGACATCGACTGCAGGATGCATAGCCTTCAGGTTGTCTCCAAGCTCGCCGCGGAGCTGACCAGCACCAAGAAAGCCGCATCCATCCACATACTTAACGAGCCTCAGCAGAACCATATCAGGGCTCGGGGTCGCCAGGGGCCGAGGTCGCCGGGCTATTGGAGCCGGCAGTAAGGGCGAGGGCAGATTCAAATGTGTCGGTCGCGGAGGTCCGGCAGGGCCGATATCTGGCGAGATAGTCCCCGGAGTTGCGCTGGGCGGCGAGCTCCATCGGGGGTTCGGGGTGAGGAGGAGGAGGGGATCGCGGGTAGGCGGAGGGAGCCGATCGTGGTGGAGCTGGTCGGGGTCGTAGGGCGTCGGCGGCGCTGATTGTGGTTTGGTGAGGCGGCGGCGCCGATAGGGAAGGAGAGCGTCGTGGGGAGGAGAGGATTGTGTGGGAATGTAACCCTTACCAAGGAGGATGTGCGGTATCGAATAAGTATACGGCGGACCTGTTTACGGGGTAAGCTGATTACAGCATAGACAAAACAAACACCTGTAATGTTATCTGTTTACGATGTAAACGGGTACCGGTCTAAAATTCGTGAAACAAACACCTTCAAACTGCAGGTATGCTCACACATTGCAAAATGGATACAGTGTAAGCAATGACGTGCTAGCAATTCAGAGTTTCAACATTAATTCTAGTGTCCAAACAAGAATGAAAATCTTGGATTTATTATCCCCATCGCCCCCAATGCATCCTCAAATTTAGAAGCTAAATCATTTGGTTATTCGAAACAACCGAATAGTGTTTGAAAACTGGTTTTCCTTGAACTATTAGACCTCTAGAAGTTTACACTTCCTCAGAGTACAGGACATCCCATCCACTAAGAAAACATGAAAGCAGTTCCTGTTCCTCCCGTAATTAATGTGCTAGGGGAAAACGGCACATGGGTATGATGCTGTTTAATCTGCGTAATCAGTTATGGTATCTTATTAACCGTCAAGACTCAAGGCCCAACGGCCATCCTGAACAAATCATTGCATGTTCATACCAAGTTGTAAGGCCCGATATGCGGTACTGTTCCAGATCTAGATGTTTTCATCCAGATCCGGGGATGAAGCACATATCGGTCCCACCGCGACATATGACATAGTCATATGCCCCGGATTTCCAACATGATATCACAACATTATAGATACAAGGATACAACATCTCATACAATCGACATACAACTGCCTTAATATAATACAACATCGGAAGATACATGTCTGAGTACAGACTACAATCAAATGCCTACTGGCAAAGAGAAAACATCGATCCCCATAGCCACACGGGTCCAGGCCCTCCGCCGGGATCCGCCTAACTAGTCGTCGTCGAGTCTCCACGTGAAACGTCGATCACCATACCTGTTGTCGATCAAGAACCCTGAAAAGAGTTTGGGGGTAGTATCATGAGTACAGAAGTACTCAGCATCCAACTGTAGTGGTCAACTGACCCAGCAAGGACTTCATCACTCGTCATTCTAGGACAAGTAGTAGTTTACTATAAGGATGGGGTAAGTGGTGAGGTTGCTGCCGCACTAGCATTTATGAAGTGGCTAACGATTTAGAGAGTAAGATAAGAAGCCAAGCATTCGATGAGGAATCGCCTCCAACAGGGCTTGCTATCAGCTACTTACGCAAGTATAACACCTATCCTATCCTTGTCCTCCTCTTCGCATCCCGACGAAGAAGAAGCAGTCAAGGCACACACACGTTCATCAAGTTATATTAAGATTATCTCAGTTGTTGTTGTCTATGAACAAGGAGTAGGTCTCAAGTCGTCCATAACCGTGGACACGGCTTTTCGAAAAGACTTAACCCTGCAGGGGTGTACCAACTGCCCATTACAAGGCTTCGCACGCACGTCCATCTCTCTCAGTTACTACCCATCACAGGAAACCATTTTATGATTTAGTTCCGAGAGATCCGAAACGACAGGTCCCTCTAACTAACAACGAACAAATCCGGGTGGCCCCCGGGGAGTCGACACCCAACTCAAGAGTCGTCCGTCTCTCGAATTGGCCTCTTCCGTCTCACGTCAGGTTGGGATGACATCTGCAAAGCAGGTAGGCATCCCGCGCTCCGCAAAGTGTGGACCAACAGGAACACTGTCCCGCTGGCCCGCGTTGTTTTAAATCCACTGGCTGCAGATCAGTTACGAACACAGTTTCAAATGGTAAAATCAGCTTGGGCCACCACTAGAAATGTTTGAAGCTAGGTAGGTAAGAAAAGGGGACCCCATAGCATCCCACACGCGGTTAGGCACGCTCAGTCTTAAAACCAATACCCGAAACTCGGATCCTAGGTGACTCGAATGGAACAAAGCGTCGGGGCGGGATAGCCTAGACCTTCCATCCTTCGTCGAATATAGTCAACATTTATAATAATCATATCATGAACAACAATATAATAATGTGATAGCCAAAACCAAGGAGTAACAGGGTAACATCGTAGCATACTAAGCATGCATACTAAGCAGGGGCTGAGCAACGAGCAATAGTAACATATCAGTACATGGTTTGCTGGGAGGGGACATGGATGTATCGGTTTGAAAGAGGTTGTAAACATGTGGTAGGATCAAACATCGAACCTAACCTAGACTAGCATGCAAACCGCTGGTTGAAATAGAATGGATCATAAGTAATGTATAGTCCGTGCCTGTTGATAAGTCGGGTTTCGAAGGTGTAGTTGATTGCAAGCTCGCATCGTCTCCGAGAGGTACCCGCGGGAGCACAAAAGAGGGTAAACACTGGAAAGCAATCAACGAGCAAGCATCTATTACTACGAGGCAAACACGAGCAAGCATCAACAAGAAGGCAACACGAGACACCGCACCTACCGTCGAGAGCGGTTACTAACAGGTTAAGTGGAGTACTCGTCACACACGACGATACCGCACGTTTACAAGGGTTCAAGTTGTTTAACTACACAAGATGAGCAGAGGTTATTAACATGGCATCTCACTCAAGCATGGCATAGCACACAAACATGGCATGTCACACAATCATGGCAAGAGGTTAAGCATAAATAAACTATGTAATCTAGTCACTTTAAGTGGGGGTAAAACCTATACATGGCAACTATTGCGGACCCCACGATAATTATTGCATTTGGTACTGTTCTGCCCTAAACACAATTTATTATTTTTATTAGCAAGCAAGAACAACATATTCACAACCTAGATGCAATTCTAGTCAAGTTACATATAAAGAACATTTTAATCGGAGCAACGGTTAAAAAGTTGTTAAAGAAACAATTTTACGGTGGCATGCGATGTAATTAGCAGTCAAACAACATGTAGACAAAGTCAAACATAGAAAACAAGTATATTTTATTAAACTACACAAAATTCTAAGCAACTTTCATGTTTTACGCGTTGTGATCCGAGCTACCGTTGAAAAGTTATCGCCATCGTAAAAATACAACAATAATCTGCCAAAATCTGGAAAAAGAAAAAAAAACAGGGAAAAAAAGGAGGGCACACCTTCATTGCGCCGACACCGTCTTTCAATCTTTTTTTGTTTCTACTTCTCTTATATGAAGTACATAACATAAATTATATAATATATTCCAGATTTGCTAGGGCACATCTAGATGTGCTCTAAGATAGAGCACATCTAAGTTCTGTACTATTGATTTTACATGAAGATTTGTTTAAATATTTTTTAATGTTTATTTCTTTTTCTTTCTAGTTTGATTGAAATTAGATGTGCTCTATCTTAGGGCACATCTAGATGTGCCCTAGACAAACCCAATATATTCATATTTTTTTGTGTATTGCTTATTAATTTTATCACATAACTATAGGTATAATCAATTGAATGTGAAAGAAAGGATATTAATACAAATTTAGCATTTGAAGCCCAGATTTACTATTATTTCTTTGAAGTTCAAATTTTTATATCCCTTAATTTTTGGAGTAATAGTCCAGATAAATAGATAATAAAAATCATAATTTCCTTAAGATACACATATGCTAATGATATATAATTAAGGCAGAAGACAATACCCTCCACATTATCTCGATAAATAGGGAAAGGATACATTTAACCAAAACTACATATTGTAAGCATGGTGACGCTTGGGGTCAAAATACAAATGGAAAAGTGTGGAAAAATACCAATACCTCTGAAATGAGTGTTTTATTGTTTTGGAATTGTACTAGGAATAAAAATTGTGTCAATACATCTGAGACAATATTCCAGTTGCATCACTCAAATCGTACCTTTATTTTTTCTAGTTGCAAGGTAAAAATATATTATTTTTTAATAGATTATATTCTGTTGTTTTGTTATCGTATTTCAGGTAGGGAATGGTATATATGAAATTATTTGCATGCTACAAATAAGAAATTATTTTACTTATTTTCCCAATAGGTATCTAGCAAGTTAGGTAATATTGAGCTAAAAAATGCATGAAATTATTTTTCACATCGAAAGACCATATAGCAATTGAGGCAAAAATGAGAACTTAGTAACACATTTGTGATTTTTTTTGTGAAGACCAAACTTGTGATTTAGAAGTGTGTGTAGATAGACAATTTGAGAGATAGGAAGAGTATTTTCATGTTGTAATTACAATATATAGTCTTATAGTAACTGAACACGATAACAACCTTCTAAAGAATACTACATGTAATGTCACGTGTACATCTAGTGCATCCGCATACCTTATAATAAAATAATTTCTTAGTAGTCAAAAAAACATACATATACGTACTAATATAAATTAATTATAATGTTATGGTTGGAGAACAGGGACAAAACTCAGGTGTTGACATGATAGCAAAATATATGGAGGTTGTATATTAATATTGAACGTGAATTAAAACATCAAATATAACCATCCATACCCATCTAAAAAGGAGTACCGAGAATATATTATATCTTTGATTCTATGAAAAGTGTCACACATATCACTGCTTGAGGCTCAAAAGTTAATAGTACATCATCAATAGAGTTATCATCTAATGTAATGAGACAAATCAAAGTAATTGGAGCGCACGATTATGGGATTAGGGCAAAGGGACTTGGAAGTAAACAAATGGTGTGTGATTGGCTTGGGCTAGTGAATGAATGTTGGCATAGATAATATAACTTCATACATGAATCGCGATGCATGAAGGAAGTGTTACACGTTTCATCTTATTTAAAAAATCATAAAGATGGGTATAAAATTACCTTAGAACGATGCTCAATAATCGTGAATGGTATTCCGGTCTGCTTCTGTTAAGTATAACTACTATCAAATCAAAATAATAAGAAATAAGGGCAAATCCGTTGGCAATCAATTGGAAGTCCTGCGTCGTACCCATCAGGCCGAGTTGAGTCGATCCGCAGCCAGATCCAGTATGCATACTTATTCACAGCAGGAATCGATCAATCTGTTGCACCTGTCGGCAATGGAATCACTCGATGCAACTTCCTTCGGCGGAAGCTAGGCAGGCAACCTCTGATGAGAAGAACACCATTGCAAAGCACAAGACAGAAAAACCTCAATGACTACTTGCCTGCCTAGCTAGTTACATTACTTAGTAGAGGCGTACTCTGAGATTGAAATGGGGAGTCCTTCTCTGCTTCTTCTCACAACATTGTTGGCCTTTGCATTCAAGGTCTCCGTTGCTCAATGGACGCCTGCTTTTGCTACATTCTACGGCGGCAGCGACGCTTCAGGCACCATGGGTAAGCTTTCTCTTACGCCTGATCTGTTGGCTTTTAATCTCTAGATCAAGCCACCCAGGAACAACTAATCACAGTACATGTACAACTAGCAAGCAAGCAACTAGGTTGATGGATGAACAGTACTTCCTAGCCTGGTAGTAGCACACGCGCGTATCGTATGTGAGCTAGTTTACGATCCAACGATCTCGGCGGAACAAATACTCGGCGGTAAACTGATTTCATTTCTACAGGACCGTGTCGATCCTGTCCAATATTTTCTTTGCTTTTGCTCTGAATCGATTCTGGTGGTGATTACAAGCTGGGGTACACACGTATATATACTAGCTAGCTAGAGCACGCACAAACCGAAACCTGCTAGGTATTTGATTTGTATCCTACTCGGACTAGTACAGCGAAACCGTGTTTAACTCTACATTCATCCCCTTAAACATGGCATCTTCGCTACGACCTGGATCCCAAATACGATTGCTGTTTTTCATCGTTGGTATTGCCTTTGCCGTTCTTCACAGCATTTCAAGAATCGACTTTACTGTCATCAGTTCATCCTTATGTTGATGACTACACTTCTTCTTGGTCGCGTCTTCGACCTTCACCTGTTCTTCAATGCTTGATAGATTGTCTTTCAGATCCTCTCCTCGCGTCACAACTTGAATTCCGATCTTTTCCCGCATCTCCAAAAACTTCTGTCGTTCGAGGGACTTCATGAGAATATCAGCAAGTTGATCTTTCGTGTTCACGTGTTGAACCTTGATCATCCCTTTCTCAATGCACTCTCGGATGTAGTAGAATAAAATGTCCGTTGTGCTCTTTCGGTCACCAACATCACCTGCCATGTCGCTATCTGAATAACCGTGAAGGACCAAACCTTATTTTCCCTTTCGATACGTGCATCCAAGATCGATAGTGCCTTTCACATAGCGCAAGATTTGGTTGACCGCGCTCATGTGTTCGGTCGTCGGATTCTCCATGAAACGACTCACGATCCCGACTGAATATGCCAAGTAAGGTCGGGTATGCACCAAATATCTTAGACTGCCCACAATGCTTCGATACATTGTGGTGTCCACCGGAGGATTTGAGCTTGACTTGCTCAACTTGTGACGTTGGTCCATTGGATTTGCACCTTGTAGCAATCTGTCATGCCACACTTGTCCAATAACTTGACCGCGTACGCCGATTGACATAGGGAAATCTCACCGGAGCTTTGCTTCACCTCGATGCCTAAGTAATAGCTGAGTAATCCCAGATCGCTCATGCTAAACTTCTTCATCTGCGCCTTGAAAACTTCAATCTCTTGCGCGCTATCTCCGGTGATAATCAGATCGTCGACATATAGTCCGACTAGCCGATTTGAACCTTTGGAGTTCTTCGTATAGACTGCATGCTCGAGGGGACATCTCTTGAACCCGAGCGAGACCATACTTTGGTCCAACTTTGCGTTCCAAGCTCTTGGCGCCTGCTTCAGCCCATATAGGGCCTTCTTGAGCTTGTACACTTTCTGTCTTCGCCTTTCTTCTCGTAGCCGAGGGGTTGTTCCACGTACACTTCTTCCGTGAGGTCACCGTTGAGGAAAGCGGATTTAACATCCATGTGATGAACCTTCCAATCCTCTTGTGCTGCCAAATCTAGGAGCAGCCTCACTGTCTCGAGTCGAGCAACTGGTGCAAACACCTCCTCATAGTCGACTCCTTGACGTTGTACGTAGCCCTTTGCGACGAGTCTTTCCTTATACTTCACAATAGCACCTTGTGTGTCCTTTTTTAACTTGTAAACCCACTTCAAACCTATGGCCTTATGGTTGGTAGGTCGGGTTACTAAAGTCCACGTGCCATTGCTCTCGATCGCCTTCATCTCCTCGTCCATGGCGTGCATCCAGCTTGGATTCTTGCTCGCCTCTACAAAGTTCGCCGGCTCCTCAACTCCGAGCAAACATAGTCCGGAGTACTCGAGCGTAACTGGCTTCGCGTTCTTGTAGATTTCTTCGAGGGTCTTGTAGCGATGAGGCCCAGAAGAATCTGTAGCTTACGAAGGAGGCGACACAAATTGTGCCGGTGTTGATGCATTTGAGGATGATGGAGTCTTGTGTGATGTCGTTTCGTTGGCATCCTCGTCGTCGTGACCGTGACCATCATCATCTTGATTGTCGTTGTCACCCCCGAGATCTCCACTCGCATCGTGTGCGTCATTGTCGCTATCTTGCGACCCTTGCGCTTCATCATTGGCGTCGGCACCATGGTGATTGCCTTCATCGTGATCACCTTGGTTGGGCGTTCCGCCATCCACCTGGACAACCTCTTCTGCATCATCATCATCTGGAAATTCAACTGTGAATATGTTACCGTTTGGAGCGTCATCGTCGGCTATTGAGCCCCAATTCCACGCTTGTTTTTCTTCAAACAGAACGTCGCATGAAATGTAGACGCTTGGTCCGTGGATCGTAGAAGCGGTATGCCTTGGTGCCCGAATTCCTCTCGTGTCCGATGAACACCATCTTGGTGCTGCGATTGGACAACTTTGAGAGGTGCGGCTCCGCCGTCTTCACATGTGCCACGCACCCGAACGTACGTAGATGAGACACATTCGGCTTACGTTCGTAAATTGCTTCATACGGAGTCTTGCCGATCACTGCCTTCGTTGGAGCTTGATTGAGAAGATAGACCGCCCTCGTGACTTCTTCTCCCCAAAAGACCCCTGGCATGTTCTTGCTCTTGAGTAGGCTTCTTGCCATGTCCATGACTGGTTGGTTGCGCCTTTCAACAACACCGTTCTGCTGTGGCGTATAAGGTACCGTGAGGAACCTTTCCTTGCCAATATTCTTGCAGTAGTTGTTGGATTCGTTCGGCGTAAACTCCCCGCCATGATCTTTGCGTAGAGCTTGAACCTCCAGCTTGTGTTTCATCTCCGTCGTTGGACCTTCAACGTCCTGACTCCCGGATAACTTCGGTACCATCTTCTCCTCTTGAAGTAGCACCTCCCGGGTTGTTTTTTCAACCACCGTTTTGATCGTATCACAAACTTCGGCCATCAGAAGGCCTTGATCGTCGTCTTCCTGCTTCGCCAAATTTGCCTTAATCTCACGTTTTTAGGCTCCGGACAATCCCTCGCAAAGTGACCCATCTCATTGCAGTTGTAGCACTTGACCTTCGATATATCAAAGTTCCGTGGCTCCTGCTCGTTAGATCGGTCGGCCTTTCCACTACCTTGTGGTTTTCCTCTTCCTTTGCCTTTTCGGATGTATCCATCACCCTTCGTGTTACTTGAACCTTTACCATCGTTGCGCCTTCCTTTGCTATTTGGGGACTCCCAATCTGCGCGCAAGTACATGGGTTGGTCTTCACCTCCTCCCTTGCCTTTTCGACAACCGCGGGAATTCTCTTCCCATGTCCGCAGGCGTCCGATCGCCTCCGTTATGGTCATGTCCTCGATGTCGATAATCTGCTCAAGCGTGCCGATGATATATGTGAATTTATCAGTCACAGTACTTAAAACTTCTCCACAATCTCGACTTCATCGAGCTTTGCACCCAACGCGTGGATCTCTCCCACCAAAGTAGTCAGACACATGGCGTAGTCGTTCACCGATTCAGTTTCCTCCATTTGCAACTTGTGAAGTTGGCGCTTCAGCACTTGTGCCCGAGCCTTCGTGACGCGATCTTCTCCAATCCTCATCTCCTTGAGTGCATTCCATGCCTCTCTTGCCGTCTCGTACTCCGCCATTGTCATCAACACGGAGTCCGGTACAGACTGGGCTATGGCGGCCATGGCACCTTCGTCGCACTCCTCATCGACGTCGTCGTCGGTGAGTGCCTGCCACACTCGGAGGGTTCGAAGAATAATCTTCATCTTGATAGCCCACACACCGTAGTTGGTGTCGGTCAGCATCGGGTACTGGATGGGGATATTGCGACGCGTCATTACGTTGGCGCCGCCCGTTCCTCCACCGCTCGTCGCTGACTTCTCGCCCTTCTTCACGTTTCTGCCAGTCTTGTTCGCCTTGGAGCCGTCGTTGCCGGACTTGTCCCTTTTTGAGCCGTCGTTGCCGGACCTGTTCCCTTTGGAACCGCCTTTGCCGGCCTTGCTCTTCTTGGAACCGTCGTTGTCGGACGCAACAGACTCCGTGTGGCTCATCGTAGATCGTCGAGGCTCTAGATACCAATTGTTGGCTTTTAATCTCTAGATCAAGCCACCCAGGAACAACTAATCACACGTACATGTACAACTAGCAAGCAAGCAACTAGGTTGATGGATGAACAGTACTTCCTAGCCTGGTAGTAGCACACGCGCGTATCGTATGTGAGCTAGTTTACGATCCAACGATCTCGGCGGAACAAATACTCGGCGGTAAACTGATTTGATTGCTACAGGATCGTGTCGATCCTGTCCAATATTTTCTTTCCTTTTGCTCTGAATCGATTCTGGTGGTGATTACAAGCTGGGGTACACACGTATATATACTAGCTAGCTAGAGCACGCACAAACCGAAACTTGCTAGGTATTTGATTTGTATCCTACTCGGACTAGTACAGCGAAACCGTGTTTAACTCTACATGATCTGCATGCATTATTTGCATCTCTTTTGTACTAAGAAGTCTATAACTTACACAAAAATTGCAGGTGGTGCATGCGGGTACGACAACCTGTACAACGCCTGGTACGGGGTTAACTCGGCTGCGTTGAGCACGGCGCTCTTCAACAATGGCGCATCCTGCGGCGCCTGCTTCACCATCACCTGTGACGCAAGCAAAACGCAGTCGTGCAAACTGGGCACGTCCATCACCGTCACGGCCACCAACTTCTGCCCGCCCAACTACGCCCTTGCCAGCGATAACGGCGGGTGGTGCAACCCGCCGCGGCAGCAATTCGACATGTCGCAGCCGGCGTGGGAGACCATCGCCGTCTACCAGGCCGGCATTGTGCCCGTCAACTACAGGAGGCTGCCCTGCCCGCAGAGGAATGGGGGCATGAGGTTCACCGTCAACGGGAACGACTACTTTGAGCTCGTGCTGGTGGCGAATGTCGGCGGCAGCGGCGTGGTGTCCCAAATGTGGATCAAGGGGTCCAAGACTGACTGGATGGTGATGAGCAGGAACTGGGGCGCCTACTGGCAGAGCAATGCCTACCTCAACGGCCAGAGCCTGTCCTTCAGGGTATAGACTGACGACGGCCGGGTCGTGACGGCGGACATTGTTGCGCCGGACTACTGGTGGTTTGGTGGCACCTACACTACCTGGGTGCAATTCTAACTTCTTATAAGGTTGATGCATTGATTTAGGTACTCATCTCAGGGTACTCAAATAGTTAGGCCCGATGGTTTCATCTGAGGCTAGTTGTATTGTATCTCCTTTTTCCTTCTTCTATGTGTTGTTATTCTTGTCAAACTTTGTGTGTTTAGCATCTATTTTCTCATATATGTGTCAAATTAATGTATGTTTTTTTCGCAAATACGCAAAGGGTGTGTATCATTTCATCGATAGAAAAAATAGAAAAAATACATGAAAGGGTACAACATATGACCCAAACGCATACATCAGAAAGTATGGACATGGAACACGAAGTGGAGAGAAAGGAAAAAACCACATGTATACCCACCAGGCCTAGGACTAGAGAGGACGACCAAATGGTACGACGTCGTAAATCTTCCAAACCAACACCGATGACGCCACGAGGAACCAAAATAGTGACTTGAAGAAGGGGAGCTTCATCGTGGGGTCATTGCCATCCTATTCGAAAAACCAAACCAAGGGTTTCTCCGGATGCTTGAAGTGGCGAAGGATAGAGGCCATGACAGTGACTCCAAGAAGGACAACGACATCGAAAAGCCCCGCCTATGCCAACATCGGTGAACCGAGCAGGTATTTCGCCCTGGCCTGAGTCCGAGAAATCCCATTGCCGGCAAAACAGGGCCCGAAGATGACGAAATCGGTCGCTGAAGTCAGTCCATGGTCAGTACCACCTCACGAGGGGATGGTGGGGTTGCGCCTGCCACCGGAGGGTTGCACCGGGCGCCGCCGAAAAACGCGAGCTTTGGTACACTGGCTCGCTACGAAGGTGAACAGAGTCAGAAGAACGGCATGATAAGTTATCATTAGAGAGGAGACATAACTCAAAGGTTAGGTATGCAGTTGTGCAGCCTAAGGATCCGGGTTCAATTCCTAGAATTGACAGGTGATGCACTTTATGTTTTCCTCACTCATTGAGGATCAAGCTTGGTGTATAGTGGAACCACTCATAAAGATAACTAGATGATACCCCGCGTGTTGCTGCAGGAACCTTTGTTGAAAAAAATGCACATCTAGATGCTACAAGAAAAAACCAACACAAAATAAAATGTATGATCACGTTTTTTATATTTTGAAAATAATAAAACAGAATAAGCATATGTCAAGATTGAACTCAAGGGAATGCCATTTTTTAATTAAAATGTGAAAAACAAATGCTCACCATGCATGGTCACACAAGAATTAATGCATTTTTTAACTGGCATGCATGATTACTTAGGTGTCATGGTTGCATAAATAGGTTAGTGCAAGAAAGTAACTTATGGTCACATCCATGACCTGCTGCGGTGAAAATAATAAAAGAAAAAAATGCATATGACACAATGTTGTATAAAAATAGCAACATGGTTTATATTGTACTCAAGGGAAATGCCATTTTTTAATTGAAAATGTGAAAAAAAGGTATGCTCCAAGAGTTCAATACACATACCGTGCATGGTCACACGAGAATTAATACAACTTTTTAAACTTGTCACTGACATGCATGATTAATGAGGTGTCATGATTGCATAAATAGGTTAGTGCAAGAAAGCAACTTATGGTCATATACTGATATGCATGCCCTACTGCGGTGGCATGGCTACATGTTAACTCATAACTCACATGCAACATTGCTGAGGTGGCATGGTTGCATTACTAGATTAGTGCAAAAAGTGTAATTTATGACCACATGCATGATTTGTTGTGGAATGTCTTCATGTTAGGATAAATAGAGATTGTCGCCATCGTCTACTTAGATATACTAGATGATACCCCGCGCTTTGCTGCGGGAATTTTTTAAAAATAGTTTCATGTTTTAAAACATAAGAAAATTAATAAAAAAACAATATAATTTTATTATAAATGTTTTTAGAGTAAAAAAATAAAAAATAAATGAAAAAACAAAACAAAATTGATTTTTTTTATTAATTTATTAGCTTGACAATATATCGGTGAGAGAATATGAAACGAAAATAACATTTAGTAGAAACATTGAAGATATTCACCCTTAGCTAAACCTAAAACAACGATAGAAACTACATATGTGCATCCATAAAAAGATTATCGCATAGAAAAATAAAATCTAAAAAATCAATGAAAAATAAAAAATAAATTTGATTTTTGTTTTATAAATTTATTACCTTGACAATATATCGGTGAGAGGATATGAAACGAAAATAACATTGAGTAGAGACATTAAAGATATTTCCACTCTTGGCTAAACCTAAAACAACGATTGAAACTACATATGTTCATCCATAAAAAATTATCGCATAGAAAAATAAAAATTCAAGGTGACTCGTAATTTAATTTTCTATATAAAAAGTCGCTTATAAATCATGAGGCTGAGTGCATACATAAAAAAATCGCTTATAAATCGTTGTAGAATGCATGCGCATGTGGAGTTAATAGGAGCATGTGCATAAATAGTTAATGGAAAAGAGTTTTTACTTGGTGGACCTACTTGATGATGTGAATAGCTTCCATGTTAAAAAAATAGGTTAGTGTGGATGAACTATTTAGGTATTATAGATTATAGATATACTAGCTGATACCCCGCGCGTTGCTGCGGATTTTTTTTGCATGTAAGGGTAGAATTTAAATTCGGCAAACTCAAGTGGCTTAAATATTGAAAAGTAGTAAGAGCCCAATAGAAACCAGTAGAAAGGAAGTTTAGTATAAGCAAATGGAAATAAATAGAAATCCTGACAAAAAATGATTCAAACATATATATAAACTTTTGTTTTATATATTGTATTATGTAGTATAGCAATTGGATAGCTAATCTGGTCTCATATGTGTCTTTTAGGAGTCGTAGCTAGGATCCATTGTCTATGTACCCAAGGGAATTAGCAAAAAGAACTAATCATACTTGCCTACTTGCATACTCCAAGACTTCAAGTACAGTACCAGCCTTGGAGTACTTGCGAATACAGTACCAGCCATGGCATGCGCGCGCGCGCACGTAACAACGGGGACATGCAAGCATGCGCGGCCGGCGCACTAGCTTGTAAGGCTGCCGGAGGACGCCAAGCCGCCTGGTAGATGATATACAGACGATGAACCCGGCTGAAGCGCACTCGCTGGAGAGGCCGCCGGAGGATGTCGTGCTGGGATCTTCACACGCGTAGCCGACGTTGCAGACATCTTCCGGTGCGCCGCGAAGCGCAATCTCTATCGCACCGTCGCCACTGAGCCGTCCCGATGCCGACGCTCGTGGGAGGAAACCTAGCATCACTCCTCCCTCGTCGGCTTCCTTGAACGGGATCAGCCACACTACAGGGAAGGTGAAGGTCCGCTGGTAACGAGCATCGTCCCCGTGGTCAGTCCTGGAACTCCGCAGTCCCTGCTCGCTCCTTCATTCAAGACATCGTTGGCATCTTCGACGGCTTCGCCATGACGCTTGTGTTGACACACGAACATGTTCACGTGTACCCGCAGCGTCGAGGGAGATACTCCGCAACTCACGCCGCGGGAGGCCTCGGATCAAAGAACTCCGGTTCGGTCTTCCCTATATTGGCTCTTGAGCAATATGCAATACACCATAATTAACATGATAGCCAGATGTCTGTTGTGCCAATTTATTTGCCTTTTAATATCATGTCTAAATATATGAGCAATACTAAAGAAATTCAAGATATAAATTGTATTTAGACACTTATCAACATAAATAAGAAGTGATTCGTCAATACACATGAAATCCATATATATTTGATGCACAACTAATAACGAATCACCAACAGCCTCAATATGTGTAGCACCTATAGCAAGAAAAATCTCTAAGCCGAATAATAACATCATATTCATCTTTGAATGTTTGTGCAATCATATTTAAGCGGCATGAGGCTTCAAAACAGCACCATGAGGAAATATAAAAGCAATACCAAAACCTCCGTTGGTACAAACTAAAACATCAAAATATAATCTCCATGGCACTAATGTGACAAGGTTCATAACAATATTATGCTTAATAATAAAAATAACAATGATTTGGCTTCTCATAAATTAAAATTAGCTATACCATACCTAGCAAAAGCATAATCCCACTCACCAATTCTGCAACTTACAAATTGGTCCATGCAACATATTTATAACGAATGTACACCTTGTCCCGGTTTCCAATAGGACTAAGGACGATGTTTACAAAACCACACCGGCCATGTTTAGATGTATTCTTAGGACGATAGAACAAATATCGACCATTAGTATAAACGACATGTAGAATTCATCCACCAAAGCATATATAGCCGAAACAAACAAATGAAATAACAAATCAAATATTTCGGCCGCTTGAATCAGCAACAAGAATGTAACTAATGAAATGTATAGTGACTTGGTAATCCCCTATCATGATGTAAGAAATTGTATTGCATCCATGGATCAAAATAAGTCATTGGAGGGTAACCAATCATACATGATGATGAATTCCATGATAAAGGCATCAATGACATGTTTGAAGAATATGAATGATGTGCTAATCGAAGATTTTGATTCGATGATGGAATCCTTCGGCTTAATCTTTTATGAGATAATTTCTCCTTCTTCACTTTCCTTGTATTCTCTACAATAGAAGCTTGCACATAATTTTTGATTTGGTTGTTCTTCTTGGGAATCCATGACATATTCTTCTTTTCGAGTTCTCGTGCACTAAGCTTTTGCAATCTCTTCTTCTGCCAATATGATAAACCAAGTGGACACCTCGGTTGTGATTCTTTTTCAAGCAATGGCAATTCCTATTTGACCTTATGCACTCTCAGCTCCTTCTGTTCAGATTTCGCATCTTGATTCTGAACATTTGCTTGCTCCACGTTTTTTCCTTTAGTAGCCATTGTCAATGCTTTAATTGGCTCTTTATTATTTGAAATTAAATTTGAAGTGGCACACTTACGACCATCCTTTTTTACACGATATACTTGCTTGACCACCTCTTTCATCTTCCTTGAGCTCCGGACCGATTCCTTTTGATTGAAACGGTCTTTGTTATGCAATTGTTTATCAAATGTGGACCTTCTTGGAACTACATAATCTTGATGAGATGGTTCCAAATAAGATGGATAATTTTCCTTAGAATTATACTTGTCCCGTGATGGATATTGATTCATATAAGCATAGGTAGGTATCCATGACGCTGGTATTGGCGGTCCAAAATAAGGATATGAGTATGATGTATTGAAATTATCACTTTGCCAATACCGGTCCTCAGATTTGCGCCTAGCGGTTGATCTTGATGCTTTTGAATTACTTGGCCGATGAGAAACTTTCCCCTCACTTATCTTCTGATCTTTTTCCAATAGTTGTGCGAAAGTGATCTTTGATTTCTTACCCTTGCGCTTATCTCGGCCTTTGCTCTCTTTGGTTGTAATAACATCGATCTTAGGATTTGCTTGCTGCCCCCCAGTGCTTAGCGTCTTCACTGTAACTTTGATAGAACCTTCGCCCTCAAGAATGTCATCATTGTTCTCATGAATAATATGTTGTGTGCTTGAAAGCTTGATCCCATCGCATGCAGTCGTTACCTTTTTATCTTCAAATGGATCGTCTTGAAGCAGCCGATGCAAAAACTTTCTTCCATCAGGACCAATAGGAATAGCATGATCACTTGGTGTTTTAACAAGTTTCAATCGTCCGCTATCAATGGCCGATTCAACTCTTTGTCGAAACATATTGCAATCCTCAAAATTATGCTTGAACGAATCATGCAACTTGCAGTACATTCGTCCTTGGATTGATGGCTTGACATGGTGATCAAGAATTCTAATATAATCATTCTTCAACAACAAATCAAAGATCTGATCACACATGTTTGAATTCAAGGTAAACATTTTGTCTTCTAGTCGATCTTGGTGCGAGAACGACTTTGGAAGTAAGCGAATTAATGGTTCAAATTTTGCATCACCCCATTCGGCTATGCATTGTGTTTCACACTCTATCTCTGATGACTTTAAATAAGAAATTATACTACCATCGGTTTTCTCAGAAAATTCAAAGCTTGGCTTTATATTTCTGAAATCAAAATTGTTATAACATATATGTCTCACTTGAGACCAAATGAAAGCCAAGTATGAAACTAGCAAAGCTATCCATGTATACAAAAACTTTAAATGAAACAATGGGAAAAGCTTTTCCTGTAATAATAAGTCACTACCGGTCTCTCTAAGTGGCATAATGTGTTGACCGATATGCTTTGTTATAATTGTATTGCTAACAAGTAAATTATCCTTCTTCATTGGTCTCTCAAGATTTGTTATAAGAATTTTGCTAATAGTTGCATCAACAATAAAATTATGACCAAATCTGAAAATAGATAAATTACTTGCTAGACATACCTTTTCATACGCGTTGGGAGAGAATGATGGTTGCGTGAATCGAATAATAGCTTGTTCCAGTTTTGGATGACTCTCCAATGTCTTGTACTTATATTTTTGTTTGTTCCGTGCTTCTTCACTCGAATGATTGTTACGTGAACTTTGCTCAGCTGCACGCTTGTGTTCTTGATGTTCATCATTAACCAAACTTTGTTCGGCCATATCACTTTTTTCTTGATGCTCATCAATTTCTGTGGCACGGAACTCAAAGGGCAGGAAATAGGTTCCCTTAGCTTCGAAAAAATCAAGCACGGTTGTTATTTGCTGGCCATGCCCTTTCTCAATGGTGCTTGCCTCTTTGGATTTGATGGATTCGGAACACACACTAGTTGATTCGGCTTTTCTAGCCGAACAACTTTCAATCTTCGAATCATCACTCTTTTCATCAATTGGCAAGGCTTCTTTTCTTTGAGACAATTCTTTTTCTATTTGCTCCAAACGGCGAGCAGCTGATTTAGCTTTAAGCTTCTTCTCAAGCTCAGCCCACCCTGGACAAGATTGCCCCCCAATGCCATTAGTTTTAATCTTTTTCTCAATCTCAGCCCACTCCGGGTAAGATTGCCCTCCAATACTTTCAGACTCTTTCGGCATTGGAACTTGAGTGTTGCCGAAACTTTGCAATTGTATAGGGGGTATACAGTATGCTGGAGCAATAGGAGAAGACATATGCATTGGTGTGGAACTATATTTTTCCTGGCATAACCTATCAATTGGCAATAATTCATCTTCTTGCAAAACTCTAGCTTCTATTGAATTATAGTCAGGAGACAAACCACTAAGATATAATTCCATAAAAATATCACTAATCATGTCATTTTGGGCTTTCTTCTTTTCTAACGCAGCTACCTCAGCAGCAACTTTAGATGAAGGTATGTATGCTCCTATAGATTGGTCAGTTATTTGGCTATAACCATGGTGTGAAGCCAAATTATGAGTATCAACAGTTGCATACGGTATTGACATATTAGTAGCATGAGGTGTAGAATATGATGGTTGATGGTAATTGGCCGAATAACTATTGCTAGCATGGCCAATTCCCCTATCCATCGGCATATTTTAATTAACATATTGCAAGTTAGGTGCCGATGGATAAAAAGTTGAAACACTTTGTTGCATGTTATTGAAAGTTCCTACATTGGGTGTTTCAACTCTATCAACCGAGCTCATCATGTTGTTCATCGGCATATGGATTTCTGAGGTTGCCGATGCATGAGAATTGGAATACATATGGTGCATGTGACTAGTATCATAAGAAGTCGAAGCATGAAAATTACTTTCAATCGGCCCTTGCATATTGTTAGATGTATAATTGACCAACCTAGGGTTAGCCGATATAGTATATTCATTGAACGATCTAGTAGAACCATATGAGTTATTTGCATCTACATGAGGGGATTGAGTATTCATATTACCTTCGTAGATAGCAAATACTTGATGACGATCTTTTCGTAGCAAGAACGGTCCAGAGACCGTTCAAAGCTTCGATCCCCAGCGGAGTCGCCAAAAAGTTTGTCGACACACGAACACGTTCACGTGTACCCGCAGCGCTGATACGTCCAAAACGTATCTATAATTTCTGCTTGCTCCATGCATGTTTTGTGTGATATTGCTATGATCTAGATACACTTTCATACACTTTTGATCATATTTGGACTAACCTATTAACTCAGTGCACCACAGTGCCAGTTCCTGTTTTCTGTTGTTTTTCTATTTCAGTTTTCCCCCATATAAAAAGTGCTCCAAAAATTCGGGAAAATCAGATAAAAAATCAGCGCAGAGGAACCTTCCGGAAGAACCTAAGTGGGGCCAGAGGGTCACCACCAGGGGCCTAGGCGCCCTGGTGGCGCCCCCCAGGGTCTGGCCGCGCCAGGGGGGCGCCTGGACCCCTGGTGGCCCCCTGGCTGCCCCCCTTCGCCTATATATTCTCCGTGACGAGAAACCCTCGAGGACAGAACCCTTTTTCGCGATCTCGCCTCTGTTCCGCCGCCGCTGCGCTTCCGAGATCGGGAGCACCAGAAGACCTCTTCCCGGCACCCTGCCGGAGGGAGGGCCGACCTCCAGGAGTCTCCTCTCCACCATGGATACTTCCGGGATGTCTTGTGAGTAGTTTCCTTTGGACCATGGGTCCGTGATCACTAGCTATGTGATGTTCTCCTCCCCTCTTTGTTCTTCATGGTTTAGACCCCGTGAGCTGCCCTACATGATCGAGGCACTTTTGTAATCTTTCTGTTGTTGCTATGCTAAGTTTGATGGGATCTGATGGATTATGAGATTATGTTCAGATTGTGATTGAGTAATATATTTGGTTCTTATCTCTTATATTTTTGTTCCTAAGTAATTCTTGCATGTTCTCCGTTGTTGTTTATTGCTTTGGCCAAGTAGTAGGTAGTAACCCCAAGAGGGAACGTTATGCTCGATTGTGGGTTCATGCCCCCCGATGACACGCTTGAGTGACTGAAACATGAGTCTAGGGGATGTGTTGTTGTCACAAGGGGGAAAACAACGGTGCTTGTAACCGCGGTTGCAAGGATTGTTTACTTTACGCAAAGTGCTTTTTAATGCAGTTGTTTGTTGCTTTGGGTTTACACTTTGGGTGGGGCTCGCAACTTAATACCAGCGAGATGTTCTGGATAGATATCTCAAGGTGGATGATTAGTAGTAGATGCAGTTGGATTTCGGTCTACTTATTTTGGCGTTCTGCCCATGCTTTTGGGCCTCTTCCTTTCTTTTGTAGCATAGTTAACATTGCGGTGCGTTCATAATCCTGTCAATTGCCCTTCTGTAATTTGTTCACCTCGCATAGCAGTTTTATCGTCTTTTGGGAGAGAGACATCACTAGTGAACATCATGTATCCCGGTCCATATCCTCATTACTGTTTCCACGCTCATTTACTTTTCTGCTTTTACTTTCAGTTGCTATCAATATCCCTTGTGTTTCATCCTTTGTGAACAACAAGACCGGAGAGATTGACAACCTCTCTGAACTTCGTTGGGAACAAAGTTATTTATGTCTGTGTGCAGGTCCGCCTCAGTTGCGCCGCTGACACCTACTTATCATCTCCGGAGTCCTACTGGAGACAAACCTTGGTATCTTTACTGAGGGAAATTTGCTTCTATGCTACATCACACCTTCCACTTGGGGTTTACCAACGAAGGGCGAGAAATCACTATCATCACCTCGCACATCAAGCGCCGAGGGAGATACTCCGCAACTCATGCCGCGGGAGGCCTGCCGGAAGCGCGATATGCAAGACAGTCCGGAAGGCGCTTTTGAGACCAGACGCCCCGGTTACTCGGGAGGGACCCTGTCGGAGTACCCGGCGACGATTGGCTGCTCCAAGTCGTCCTGAACGCCCCTGGAGCCTTGTAGATCGAAGCCTCCAAATCCGAAGAACAACGAAGAACAAGAAGCAAGATACAAGGGAGAGAGATAAAATTAGGGTAAAAAGATGTAGATGTGTTTGTTCGATTGTGTGTTGTCACAATCGGCCGTCACCTCATCTATATATGAGGAGGCTGGAATTTCCGTAGAAGAAAAGGACTTCAAATCCCGTCCAAATCTTTCCAAACTTAACCGAACTCGGATTACAAGTGGGTCTGGGACAGTAGTTCGGGTTTCGGTAGTTTTGGGGCTATAAACAACCTCGGATGAAAATACTCAAAACATAAAAGTTGTAGCCCTCGAAATTTCCAAGAACTTTGATGTTGAACGTTTTTTTTCTTCGGAGCCATCTTGAAAGGGTTGTGAGCTGATTTCTAACTCAGTACGGAGAAAAACGCGAATCTGAAATTTTTTCCCGAATCCCGTCGCCAAAATCGGACATCCGTCGTCATTCGGACGTCTGACCCGTCGGACGTCCCATTCCCGTCGGATGTCTGGTCAAAATCGGAGGTCTACTAACCTTTCCCGTCGGATTTCCGTTTTCCGTCGGACGTCCGAATTTCGCTAGGAGGTTCTCTGAATTTTTCTGCAGCAGCACACGGTTTCAGCCGTAACTTTTTCATATGAACTCGGATTTGGACGTTTCAAATATCTAAATCGACCGGTTCAAAGAGCCGAAGCCGCCCCATGTAGAACATCTTTTCATTTGATGATGTATTGAAGGCCTAATTGGTAGAATAGTAGTTTGAATGCCAGGATCTTATCGCTTTCAACATAGTTTCAGCCTCCAAGATGGAATCGGATGACGATGGCTCGAACTACAAAATTGTTCATATCGATGATACCAAACTTTTTCCTGTAGAAGACTTTTTCATTTGAAGCCATCTTTTATAGGAATATTGTCGTTCCAAAAACTTGTGTCAACATCTTGCCTATGTGTCGCATGATGAGTCGAATTCGGAGACGGTTTGAGAGAAGAGGAGGGATCATGTTGGAGAATTGTGTGTTCCATGGTTGAGATTGAAAAAACAGGAGAGAAATCTCAGACGAAGGAAATAAATAGTGGTTGTCTTGTGGTGCTTCGGTTACAAATTAATTAGAGGGAAGTAATAAGAAGAAAACCGAAGAGGAAGGGGAAGGGTGTGCATCACGTTATTGAAAGCCTCGAATTAAAGGGATGATGCACCATCCCGGTAAACCAAAGGATTTAAGAAACAAATGTTGACATGGTCCATTTTTCAATTGCATGAGGTGAATAAATATGACTGATGTGGCTCATTGCTGATGTGGATAGTGTGCATGTAGAGAGAATTGCTAATAGTGGGGATCAACTTCTTAAGAGTGTAAGATTAGTACTCATAGAAAAATCTTTGAGGATCATGCTTATCTCGGTAGTCATACTAAAAATGTTGTGTGTATCCATAGTTGGTGCAAATGTTGGGAAGTGAAATTCTCTTCCAAAATTTGTAAAGAGAGCCTAGCTCAGTGGTTAGACATGTAGTTGTGAAGGCTAACGATCTGGGTTCAATTCTTAGAATTGGCAGGTGATGCACAGGTTGAATTTCCCATTTATTGAGGATCAAGCTTGGTATATGGTGGAACCACTCATCAAGGTAATATCTTGGTGCTCATAGATAAATATTTAAGGACTATGAAGGGTGTGTGCATACAGAGTTAGTGCAGAGGTCGAGAAGTGAAACTATCTCCCAAAATTTAAGCCCCCTCCCCCGCTGATACGTCCCAAACGTATCTATAATTTCTGCTTGCTCCATGCATGATTTGTGTGACTTTGCCATGTTTTTCTTGATCTTTCATACAATTTTGATCATATTTGGACTAACCTATTAACTCAGTGCACCCAGTTGCCAGTTCATGTTTTCTGCTGTTTTTCTATTTCAGGTTTTCCGGCCATTAAAAGTGCCAAATAAATTCCGGAAAAATTATATAAAAAACCAGTGTCGCGGAAGCTTCCGGAATCACCAAGGAAGGAAGAGAGTGGACCCACCAGGGCCCTAGGAGGGTCCCTGGCGCGGCCCCACCCTAGGGCACGCAAGGAGGCCTCCTGGCTGCCCTGTGGCCCCTCTCGGTGCCCCCTTTGTCCTATATTTAGCCCCCATGGAGCAAACCCCTAATATCGATCTGCTATTCCCGTTCTCCTCTCTGTACCGCCACCGCCGCCGTTTCAAGATCGGGGCTACTAGGAGAAGCTGCCCTGGCACCCTGTCGGAAGGAGGAATCCCCTCCGGGAGACCATCCATCACCATGGACGACTCCCGGATGTGCCGTGAGTAGTCCCCTTGGACCATGGGTCCGTGAATAGTAGCTATGTGATGTTCTCCTCCCCTGTTTGTGCTTCCACTTTCGAGACCTCGTGATCTGCCTCACATGATCGAGGCACCGTAGTAATTTTCTGTGTTGCTATGCTGAGTTCGATGGGATCTAATGGATTATGAGATTATGTTCAGATTGTGATGAGTAATATGTTTGGTTCTTCTCTTTTATATTTATGTTCTTGAGTAAATTCTTTCATGTTCTCCGTTGCCGTATTTTTCTTTGACCAAATGATTTGTTGCAACTCCAAGAGGGAGTGTTATGTTTGATTGTGGGTTAAGCCCCTTGATGTCTAGCTTGAGTGACAGAAACATGAGACTAGGGGATGTGTTGTTGCCACCAGGGATAAAATAACGGTGCTTGTACTTGCGGGTGTAAGGATTGTTTACTTTACGCAAAGTTATTTTAATATTGTTGTCCGTTGCTTTGAGTTTACACTTTGGGTGGGATTCACAACTTAATACCAGCGAGATGTTCTGGATAGATATCTCAAGGTGGATGATTCGTAGTAGATTCAGATGGATTTTGGTCTACTTACCTTGGCGTACTGCCCATTGCTTTTGAGCCTCTTCCTTTCTTTTGTAGCTTAGTTAGCATTGCGGTGCGTTTATAATCCTATCAATTGCCCAGCTGTGATTTGTTTACCTCACTAGCACTTTTATCGTCTTTTGGGAGAGAGACATCACTAGTGAACATCACGGGACCCCAGTACATATTTTCCATCATTGTTTACACCTTCAATTTACTTTCAGTTCTTATTTTCAGTTGCCACTATTATTATCTCTTGCGTTGATCGTTTGTAAATGGCAAGGCCGGAGGAATTGACAACTCCTCTGTACTCGTTGGGAGCAAAGTTATTTGTTGTGTGTGCAGGTCCAGGTGAAGTAAGAAATCTTAGGTTGTGAACGACGCGATTGTTCACTTTACCACCTTCTTGTATCTCTTGGAGTCCTACTGGTCGATACTCAACCTTAGCATCTTTGCTAAGGGAAACTTGCTGCTGCGCTACATCTCAACCTTCCACTTGGGGTAACCAACAAGGTGCGAGAAGTTATCTCGAGCATCAAGCAATTTCTGGCGCTGTTGTCGGGGAACTCCAGTCTACAAGATAGGGGAGTTGCACACTATCTTTTATCTTTTCTTTTTAGTCTTGCTAGTTTACCTTTCAGTCTTTACTTTTGTGTACCGTATCAAAAATACCAAAAATACCTGTTACTTTGCTAGTAGTTACCACTATGGCTGGTCCTTTTGCCTTTGGTGAGGCAGAAGTACTTACCTTTACTCAGAGAGGTGGTGAAAGTCTGAAAGATGCTTGGTATAGAATTAATGATTCTCAAAAGAGAGCCACCAAGAAACAATCCACTACTATCCTACTTAGAAACTTTTATGTTGGGATTACTTCTTTGAATAGGTTTGTTTTAGATACTGCTATCAATGGGAACTTTATAGAGGCTCCAGTTTGGGAAGCCCTTAATGTTATTGAAAATCTTGTTGGAAGTCTCCCTGTTGCTAGCATTAAGGAGGACATTACTCTAGCTCACATTATGAGAAAACTTGGAAAAATAGAGTTAGAGATGCCAAGTATCGATAGATTAAATGAGTTGGATCGTAAGATTCAATGGAATTTGAATAGGCTAGATAGCTCCATGCAAAAAATTGTTAAAACTTTGGAGACTATCAAATACCTTGATGAGAAGACTTCCAGGATAGAGAAGATTGAGGAAGTTATTGAAACTCTAGGAACTACCTTTTCCTCAATCAAAACCAAAAAGGATGAAACTCCGGCAAAAAACGAACCCAAGTTCGTTTACGTCTCTAGGGTTCCTCGAGCTAAAGCTGACACACCTATTTCCAAGAGAATTGAAACAGTGAAGACTTTGGAGGAGACACCTATCTTTAATTTTAATGAAACTCCAATTGATTTTCCTCCTTTTAATTTTATCCCTGGAAGTATTTTTATTCGGCCTTTATTTGAGAAACCTCTTAAGACTAGTTGTACTATTGAAGAGCTTTTTGATGATCTTGATGATGGTTCAATTGATACAACTTCATTCTTCTTTTGCTTTATGCCTATCTTAAAGGCGTAAAAGAAAGTGCTTGTTGGGAGGCAACCCAAGATGTTTTTCCTTCTGTTTTTAGTGGTCTTGATGATTGTTACTACTGTAGCAACATCATTGTATCTTTAATTTTTAAACTTTGTGCCAAATATAGCCTCATAGGGAAAATCATAGAAAATCACCAGTTCATCTTTTTTAGCTGAATTTTTTACACAGCGTGCTATATACAATCACGGAACTTTTGTATGTTATGAGTTTTTTTATTTGAGTTGCAGAAGTTCCCCTAAAAAATTCTTTACAACCTGTTGTTCTGTTTTTCACAGATTCTGCCACGTTTTGTCTCTCCTAACTTTTGCAAACCTTAAGCTTGTTTTTTCTTTGCAAAAACCTTTTGGCAATCTTGATAAATAGTAGATCTTCAAGAATATATTTATTTGAAGTAGAGAAAAATATATTTTAATAGGGTACTAACCTCTCTAATCAGTTTACAATGAGTTATGTATGAAGGGAGTTTTCAAGTGTGCGATGGAAGATGATGAAAGAAGATTCTGGAGTGTCAAGCGCTCAAGCTTGGGGATGCCCCCATGCATACCCAACAAATATTCAAGTAGACTCAAGCGTCTAAGATTGGGGATGCCCCCGTGCATCCCCTTCGTCATCAACAATTATCAGTTCGTCCCTCGTTGCACTATATTTTTATCACTTCATGCGTTATGTGCTACGCTTGGAGCGTCTCGCTCTTTACTTTTCTTAGGATTGTTTTTGCTTTGTTTGTTGTCGTAACAAGTTAGACCCCAGCTTTATTTTGTGTGGGATAGAAACACGCTCCGTTTGAACTAGAACTCCTCATAGGATTTGCATGCTTATTTCCTTAGCTGTGAGTTGTTCTTTTTCTTTTCTTAGCTGCTGCCCTGTTTAGTTGTAGTGCTTTAGTTTTCTTCTAGAGCTTTTCTTTTGTCTCAGGTTGAACTTTCCATTGGTTGCATGTTTATCTTGTTTAGAGAGTTTGCCTGTTGCACTGAGTTTTGTGTCTTGACTAGAAAGTAGGTAGTTGAAGTTGCTATTCTCTTTGTAGTAGTAACTTGCAATAGTTTTGAGGTATTGACTAGAGTAATGTTTGAACTTATGGTGTCAAGAGGTCTAGCCTATTAGTGATAGATGTCGTATTTTTGGCAATCCGTGTTTATTTTCGAAAACCAAAACCCCTGTTGAGAACTCTAGCTACTAGATGGATCACTAACCTCTGGAGGGTTCGAATATTAGAGAACACTCACGTACCATGAGTCGAGGATTCGCAAGGATAACCAAAACCCCATACACTCCTCCTCGGGGTACTTGTCTCTTTGTGAACCTCCTGATTAGATTGAGAGTTACCGACAATAAGTGCATGAGTTCTTCGGACTAATGTGAGTATTCGAAAGTTGACACTTCCACCTCCTCATATTTTGCTAGCCTCTCCTATGTCGTGCATTGCCTTCTTCTCACTCCGAGAGTTGGCGTCCACCTTCGCCGGTACATCCAAACCCTTGGCATGATACGCTCTGTCATCATAAACCTCCTTATATCTTTCCTCAAAACAGCCACCATACCTACCTATCAATGCATTTCCATAGCCTTTCCGAGATACATTGCCATGCAACTTCCACCTTCTCATGACTTGATCTTCATGTCATACATGCTACTTGCTTGATCGATGAGCCACATGCTAGTTGGGCCTTGCCCTAATCATTGCTACATGACGCGCTAGTATCATTGCACATCCTGCTATCCTGGCAGAGGCATACATTTGCATCATGATAGTTACATCTTCTTTATGATTTGAGTACTTTGTAAAGTGTGAAAGATCTTCTATACTTCTTGTATTATATAGAGTGGTGCCCCTAAAGTGAGGAAAAGATCCCAAATTGGACAAATTAAAAGATCCCAAAGAGGAAAAATGAGAGAAATAGAAAGATCCATTGAGGCCACCAAAAAAATACAAAAAAATAGAAAAAAGAGAAAAAGAAATAAAAAGAGAGAAGGGGCACACTACTATTCCTTATTATATGGATCACTACTCTTCTGAGGGGTCGAATATTAGAGTACACTCACGTACCATGAGTTGAGGATGCGCAAGGATAACCAAACCCCCATACACTCCTCCTCGGGGTACTTGTCTCTTTGATAACCTCCTTATTAGATTGAGAGTTACCGATAATAAGTGCATGAGTTCTTTGGACTAATGTGAGTATTCGAAAGTTGACACTTCCACCTTCCCATATTTTTCTAGCCTCTCCTGTGTCGTGCATTGCTTTCTTCTCACTCCGAGAGTTGGCATCCACCTTCGCCGGTACATCCAAACCCTTGGCATGATACACTCTGTCATCATAAACCTCTTTATATCCTTCCTCAAAACAGCCACCATACCTACCTACCAAGGCATTTCCATAGCCTTTCCGAGATATATTGCCATGCAACATCCACCTTCTCAGGACTTGATCTTCATGTCATACATGCTACTTGCTTGATCGATGAGCCGCATGCTAGTTGGGCCTTGCCCTAATCATTGCTACATGACGCGCTAGTATCATTGCATATCCTGCTACACTGGCAGAGGAATACATTTGCATACATCATGATAGTTACATCTTCTTTATGATTTGAGTACTTTGTAAAGTGTGAAAGATCTTCTATACTTCTTGTAATATATAGAGTGTTGCCCCTAAACTGAGGAAAAGATCCCAAAGTGGACAAATTAAAAGATCCCAAAGAGGACAAATGAGAGAAATAGAAAGAGCCATTGAGGCCACCAAAAAAATACAAAAAATAGAAAAAAGAGAAAAAGGAATAAAAAGAGAGAAGGGGGCACACTACTATTCCTTTTTAGAGATCCACACTCGTACTCCCTCTTATATCTTGTACTCCATAGAGATTATCATTCATGCATATAGCTATGTGGGGACCTTCACACTATAGGACTTGGCTTGTATATTCCAATGATGAGCCTCCTCAAAAGATCTCTAGGTCTTCTTGAGCAAGCAAGTTGGATGCACCCACACTAGTTCCATTGGAGAGCTTCTAGCTCACATGTGCATCCGTTGCATGGCAATCCCTACTCCTCACATCATATCTATCATTTGGCTTTCTCTCGCCTATGATTGTCCTCATCTATGTGAGCCTTTCACACCTTTTTGTCTTCCTCCTCCACCATATTCTCTCTTTGCCATCCTAAGTGTCAACTTTCTTGCTTACGCTCATCCATTGCATGAGTGCTCAAAATGTCGAAAAGGAGTGGATCATTTTGACATGTACCTGGCTAGTGGTCTGGGGATGAGTCAAGATAAGATTCCAAAGAAGACCAAGTGTGAAACTTTAGTAGATTGAGTTCTCAACACAAAAAAATACTTTTTCTCGTATATCCCTATCCCCTTTCTAGCACGTAAACACCATTTGGAGACATTCGAGTCACGAACAGCGAGAGCTCGTGCACCTTTATGTTCTTATGTTTCTTGTTTCAATGCTAAATATAGACTCTTGCCTGTTATGACTTGAATTGAATTACATGCCTTGATTGCTTTACTTAAAATTTCTTTTATGGTTGTTAGCATGTCACCACAGAAATTATGCTTTTATCATTTACCTACTCCAGGACGAGCAGGAATTAAGCTTGGGGATGTTGATACGTTCAAAACGTATCTATAATTTCTGTTTGCTCCATGCCTCTTTTGTGTGATATTGATGAACTTCCATACACTTTTGATCATATTTGGACTAACCTATTAACTCAGTGCACCCCAGTGCTAGTTCCAGTTTTCTGTTGTTTTTCTATTTCAGGTTCCCCTCATATTAAAAGTGCTCCAAAAATTCAGGAAAAATCCAATAAAAAATCAGCGTGCAGAAAGCTTCGGGAATCACCGAGGGGGGCCAGAGGGGACCCTACAGGGCCCCAGGCGCCCTCCCGTCGCGCCCCAGGGTGGAGCCGCGCCAGGGGGCACCCTGGACCCCTTGTGGGCCCCCTGGCTGCGCCCCTTCGCCTATATATTCCCCGTGACGCACTAACCTCGAGATAGGAACCCTTTTTCGCGATCTCTCCTCTGTTCCGCCGCCGTCGCGCTTCCAAGATCGGGAGCACCAGAAGACCTCTTCCCGGCACCCTGCCAGAGGGAGGAACCACCTCCGGGAGCTTCTCCACCACCATGGACGCTTCCCGGATGAACCGTGAGTAGTCCACCTTGGACCATGGATCTATGATCAGTAGCTATGTGATGTTCTCCTCCCCTCTTTGTTCTTCATGGATTAGACCTCGTGAGCTGCCCTACATGATCGAGGCACTTATGTAATATTTCTGTTGTTGCTATGCTGAGTTTGCTAGGATCCAATGGATTATGAGATTATGTTCAGATTGTGTTTGAGTAATATATTTGATTCTCCTCTTTTATATTTATGTTCTTGAGTAATTCTTGCATGTTATCCGTTGCTGTTTATTGCTTTGGCCAAGTAGTAGATTGTGACTCCAAGAGGGAGCGTTATGCATGATTGTGGGTTCATGCCCCCTGATGAGTAGCTTGAGTGACAGAAACATGAGTCTAGGGGAAGTGTTGTTGCCACAAGGGGGAAAACAACGGTGCTTGTACTTGCGGGTGCAAGGATTGTTTACTTTACGCAAAGTTCTTTAATGCAGTTGTCCTTTGCTTTGAGTTTACACTTTGGGTGGGATTCGCAACTTAATACCAGCGAGATGTTCTGGATAGATATCTCAAGGTGGATTATTAATAGGTGGATGCAGATGGATTTCGGTCTACTTGTCTTGGCGTACCTCTCATGCTTTTGAGCCTCTTCCTTTCTTTATAGCATAATTAACATTGGTTTGCACACATAATCATGTCAATTGCCCAGCTGTAATTTGTTTACCTTGCATGGCTATTTTATCATCTTTTGGGAGAGAGACATCACTAGTGAACATCATAGGACCCCGGTCCATATTTCCGACACTGTTTACACTATCGATTTACTTTCAGTATTTACTTTTCCGTTGCTATCACTATCATTATTATCCCGTGCGTTTTATCCTTTGTAAACAACAAGGCCGGAGGGATTGACAACCCATTTGTACTCTTTGGGAGCAAAGTTATCTGTTGTGTGTGCAGGTCCAAGCCAACCGCCAATCCCTAGCGCCGTTGTCACCTACCTGTCGTTGTCGGAGTCCTACTGGAGACAAGCCTTGGTATCTTCACCGAGGTAAATTGCCGTTGTCTACATCTCAACCCTCCACTTTGGGTAACCAACGAGGGGGCGTTAATTCGTACCATCACACGGTACTACCGTGGTGCGGTACTACCTCTTCGAGAGCGGTACTACCGCCCCACGGTATTACTGATACGTCTCAAACGTATCTACTTTTCCAAACACTTTTGCTATTGTTTTTCCCTCATTCTTGCATGATTTGAACTAAACTAACCCGGACTGACGCTGATTTCAGCAGAGCTGCCTGTATGGTTTTATTGTGCGCAAGAAAATGGATTTTTTGACATCTCAGAAAATTCCCAGAAAAAATACAGAAAATCCACGCACCCGGAGGGACCCGGGACCAGAAGGTGGGCCAGAGGGGATCCAGGAGGGCCCCAGGCGCCCTGCTGGTGCGGCCACCCCCCTGACCGCGCCGGGAGGCCACCTGGGTGGGTCCCACCCCCTGTGGTGACCTACCTTGGCCCCTATTTATTCTCGTGACGAGGAAACTCTAGAACAGGAGTCGTTTTTCCAGAACCCGTTGCGGAGCCTCCGCCACCCTCTGTTCTTCCTCGGGAGAGCTAATTTGGAGGCTGATTTGGCCTCCGAAGAGGGGAGATCGTCTCCATCGTCATCACCATCACCAATCCATCCTCCCTACATGACTTCTCTTCACATGTGTGAGTAATTCCCTGTTGTAGGCAAATGGGATGGTAGGGATTGGATGAGTTTGATCATTTAATAGTTCCTCAGATTGTTGGGGGCATGTTGCCTATCATCTACTATGGTGTTTATCATCTTTGCTACAACTTGTTGCTCTTAATGCTTGTCACTTTGGGCCCGAGTGCCATGTTTTCGGATCTGAATCACTTATGTTTTCATGAGTATATTTATGTTTGAGATCCTATCTATGAGTTGTATGCACCTATTATGGTCCGGAACCGGCGATCCCAAAGGTGACAGCTTGGGACACCAAAGGGGATGTTCCATAATTTTAGGATTCCATGTATCCATTGAGTTTATTGCTTTGTTCCGGTGCTCTTTAACAGGAGCACCCTAATCTCCATAAGTTCCCTTTTGCCCCGTTCGTAGCGGGATGGTAGGACAAAAGATGTTGTGCAAGTTCTTATTGCAAGTACGCACAACTACCTACAGGATACATGCCTAATGTTTGATATTTTCCTAGATGATCATTGATTTTCTGTGTGCCTTGCCCCGTTATAGAATCTATTACATGTTCACTCTTATTCATGCAGCGCCCAACCATCCATCTCCCTAGCCTACAGTGTTTTAATCCTGCTGGTTACTACTAGTTTATTTCTGTTGTTTTACTTTCGCTGTTACCACCATCACTATCACTATCATACCACAGTTGCTATTAATATTTTGTTGCAAGCAAGTATATTTCAGGTGCGGTTGAATTTACAACTCAACTGTGAAAGCTTATAAATACTCTTTGGCTCCCCTTGTGTCGAATCAATAAATTGGGTTAACTTACCCGCGAGAACACTACAATCGATCCCCTACAGTTGAGGGTCATCAAGTACTGTTTTCTGGCGCCGTTGCCGGGGAACATAGCAATATTTACAAGTCTACTTGAAGTATTCTGCCTGCCACACTTCATCCGCTATGGGTAAGAAAGGAGACCCGAAGGTTCCGATCCTACTATCTACTACAAGAAAAGGTACCGTTCTGAGTACCAGTGCTACGCTTGATTCACCTTCTGTTATAAGGAAGTTTGCTTCACCGCTACCACCACATGCTACTTCTACTGAGTCTTTTACTATGTCCGATACTTTCGATGATGCTTCCACTACTCTTGATGATACTAGTTTTCTTGGTCACTATATTGAAACTCAGACTGCTAAGGTTGCAGCAGAATCCGAGACCGAGACTCCTGCTACCTATATTCCTATGTGCAAAACCTTTGGTTACCCAGACTTAGATGAACTCAAAGAGAGTATCCTTGATGATGATTATATTACTCTTGATGGTGATTTTTGCAGGGAACTCAGAGAGTGTGTCGAATCTGACCCTGATGCTGTTAAGGAGCTGCTCGAAAAGCACTCCATGAAGAACAAGATTATTCCTGATCCTAAATTTGCCATGTCTTCTATATGCATCACTAATCCTGATTATGATTTCTCTGTTGATCTTTAACTTATATCTACAGTCGAGGCTGACCCTTTTTATGGCAGAGAAAATGACGATGCTATAGCACACCTGACCAAACTCGCTGAGTTAGGTGACCTATTTACTACTTATGAAAAGATACGAAACAACTATGTGGCCAAGCTTTTTCCTTTTTATTTAAAGGAAAACGCCAAAGCATGGTACGATGCACTACCCTATGGTTCCATTGAGAGTCCTCAAGACTTAGTTCAATTCTTTGTTGATAAATATTTTCCTGCTCATATGCAACATGCTGCTTTGCAAAGAATCTATAACTTTACACAATTGCAGGATGAGCACCTCCCTAAAGCTTGGGGGAGGTATTGTGACTTAATCAAGGCTAGACCGGGACATGAAGTCCCCAAGAATGAATTACATGGTATATTTATGCTGGCCTAATCGATGAATCTAGATCCTATCTGTATAGCTGCGCTCGTTGTGTTTTCAGGGAAAGAACACCGGACGAAGCCGAAGAATTAATGGGCAACATTACCAAGAACCATGAAGATTGGTCCGTTCCTGAACCACCTCCACCACCGAAGAAGAGGGGCATGCTTGTTCTGAGCCCCGAAGATATGCAAGAAGCAAAGAAGTCTATAAAGGAGAAAGGCATTAAAGCCGAAGACGTGAAGAATCTACCACCTATCATGAAGTTGTGTGAGCCTACTACTCACCGTCCCTTGGTAGAGGTACACTCTCTATTAGACTTTACTGAAAGTGACATCCCTAAAGGTAAGCCTCCTGACCAATGCTTAGATGAGCTTGATAATTTTATTATTAAGCAAGAACATTTCAATAAGAGGATACAAAGTCAGCTGCATGATAATTCTCTTGCTATCAAAAGTTTGCTTGGTGTTCTAGAAAGAACAGTTAATGATGTTAAATGTCATGTTAAGCATTTTCATATGGTTCAAACTAAACTTGAACAAATTTCTAATGTGCAAAAACATTTGCTTGCTAACAATGCCAAACAGGACATACAAGCTTATTGCATCAAAACCAGAGGTGGAACACACACCCAGGACCCACTCTATCCTAAGGGTCATCCAAAGAGGATCAAGCAAGATTCTCAAGTACAGGTAGAAGACGAGATTGTTAGCTCTGTCGTTGGAAAAACACATCAGATGTCCGACGAGTCGAACTTGATTATGGGGCCTTTGCTACGAGTGTACAAGGAAGAAGAACATCACAGAGAGAGAGACTCGATTTATACAGCTTCGGGCCCCGGGAAACATCGTCCGGTAAAAACCCTACATGTTGTTTGTGGCTAGGTCTTATTCATTTTCTCACGGAGAGTCGCCGGCAATGTCCCCGGCTCTCCTATAATTGTGTCTAATTATCTCGGGTTTAGATGACCCGGGATTAGTCTCTAGTCTAGAGCCTATTGTCGTCTATTGAGTCTGCCCTCTTTGGGGCGCCCTACCCCTCCTTATATAGGTGGAAGGGGAAGGATTACATGTAGAGTCCTAGTAGGATACAAACTATTCTCTTATTTTATTACAAGTCAAATACTAGTCGGAGTCCTACTCTAAGTCTTGTAGCTTTTTGTATCTTCCAAATTAGGTGGACTCCTTATGATATTCCTTCGTCCGGCTTCCATCTCCGTGTGCCAGCTCTTGTCAACCGACCGGCTTTGTCTTCAATGGTCAAGCCGTGGGATATTCCCCGAAATTATCCCCCAAGTTTAGCTTGGACGCAATCTTGGCGTGGGCTTCATTTTTCTTCTGCTTTTCTTTTTCAATGAGTTTGTCGTAGAAGAGAACGCTAGGTGTGCGTCCATGGTAAACTTCCAGTATAATGAATAACTAGGATAAAAGACCGGGTCTGGAGGCCAAACCATTAGGCCGGCTTGCTCCACTGATTCATGTCAATGAACCCGATAAGCTTCAATTTTGAGCTCTTCCACGTTTGAGTTCAATGTTGCTTTTTGCTCTTCCGTCTCTTGTCAAAAAGACTCGGGAAAAAATTTACGGGGCAATTTTATGTCCATATCACCTGTAGCCTCCAAGCTCTGAGTTTATCACCTCGTGATGACTTGGAGTTTTGTATGTAAAATAGCCTTGCTGGTGTAGCCTCCAAGTGCCGGGTTTTCTTGTCTGCGGCAACCTGAGACTTGTACTTGTAAAATTTGCTTCAAAGTAGTGTAGCCCCCAAGTGCCGGGTTGTCTTGCCTGCAGAAACCTGGGACTTACAATTTCTTGCTTGTTTTCTGAAGTCGGCAAGTATTATACCGGCAATTTTTGTTGAAGCCGGCAAATGTTTGCTTGCTAATAAAAACCGATGAATGCGAATTTGCTGAATCCGGTAGATAAGATATGATGGATTGTGTTCCCAGTTTTCAAATAGAGTGGCCCTTCGAGTGTTGGAATATGTTTCCTTCAGCAACCCGTAATAATGTGTGCTAACTCTATGTCGGTATGAGCATCTGAATGTGGCGGGAGCCAGTGCGACGAAAGTAGACTTGTATATTTTATATGGCAAGAGCCAGTGCGACGAGTGTCGACATATATATATATGGCGAGAGCCAGTGCGACGAGTGTCGACTTATATATATGGTGAGATCCGTTGCGACCGAAGTCGACTTTATATATGGCGAGAGCCGTTGCGACCGAAGTCGACTTTATATATGTGATTATTTCCCAAAAATTTAACATAAATATCTGTTCATGCTAAAAAAATCCGACTTATAGTCCCCATGATCCGGTATGAATATCTTTGTGTCTTACCGGGTCATAGAAGAAGATTGTCGAGCTTCTAGTCCCTATAAGTCGGCATGTGTGTCTTGACGTATGACCGAATCACATAAAGACGTTCTTTGAATTGTAGTCCCCATGAGTCGGCATGTGTGTCTTGACATGCTCCCGCATCACCTAGAGAAATTTTTCGAGTTGTAGTCCCCATGAGTCGGTATGTGTGTATTGACACATTACCGAGTCACATAAAGACTTTTGAGTTGTAGTCCCCATGAGTCGGTATGATCATCTTTGCGTCATGCCGAGTCACACAGGTTAATGTTGTTATTGAAATATGTTGGTGTTTTCGTTGAAAAAGCTAGTGTTTTAAGAGCTCTTTGAAGAAAGCCAGTATTTGTGCTAGCTTGCCAAGGTTACAGCCGAGCCATATTCTTTTTCAAATCGGCGTGTATGCCATAAGGTTGTCAGGAAAAATGGTAGCAAAATTAAAAAAACGCTATGATACTTATGTATGCAAAAAGTAAAGTGCAAAGGCTCATATAGAAGTCGACTCTGGATTGAACATGCCTCATCTTCTCGCGTTACGAGAGATTATTGGGTTATCCAGGAGTCGAAACCTCTCTGTAAGCCGGCACATATGACTAGCGTTCCATGTGCTTAAACCCAAACTCGATAGGCGTTTCTGTAAGCCCCAAGGTTTTTAGACTTAAGTCGGGTACACGTAGGTCGTATGAGCTTGAGCTATACAGGCCAAGATTAAGGCGTGGTTAGCCAGTTCATGTATATGCCGGGATTTCTTCGGATAAGAGTCGATGGATGCCATCGAGCTCCCCTAGTTCCCCTGAATAAGCCATACACATGTGGAGTTTTACATATATATGTCAAGTTCTCACATAAGAGTCGATGAATGTCATCGAGCCCCCCGATTCCCCTGAATAAGCAATATACATGCTCAGTACCAATAGAGGGGTTGATCAAGCCCCCAGGTCTCTGAGATATGAGAATGCAGAAGATGCAATGCATCATGACATGTAGTGTATGATGCAAGATGAGAAAAGAGTAATTTCATAGTGCATAAGATGAAATGTATGGAGAAGTTGGCATGACCAAGGTCGGCGTACCTTAGTGTGGTGAAAGCCGGTGCGATGAGAGTCGACTTGTATTTTATATGGAAAAAGCCGATGCGACGAAAGTCGACTTATATTTTGTGCGGCGAGAGCTGGTGCGACGAAGGTCGACTTATATATTTTATGGCGAAATCCGATGCGACGAATGTTGACTTTATATATTTATGGCGAAAGTCGGTGTTTTGTAATGGTCCTGGATTCATAAAGGAGCCAGAATTTTTGATGACCCGGAATCTCATTGTGGAGCCGAGATTTTCCAATAAACTGGAACTCGAGAAGGGAGCCGGGATTTTTCCGATGATCCAGAACTTAATGAAAGAGCCGGAATTTTTCCATCGAACCGGAACCTGGGCCGGGATTTTACCAATGATCCGGTACTCAATGAAAGAGCCGGAATTTTCCTAATGAACCGGAATCTGAGCCGGGATTTTACCATCGAAAACAATGGACCAAAATTTGTGATGGTCAATTATAATCCGTCGTTGAAACATAATATATCTCAATCTCCGATGGATCCTATAGGAGGCGTAGCCCCCAAGTCTTGAGTCGACTCGAGGAGTCGGCTGGGGACTCTATGTATCTGGCTTGATAAATAAACTAGCATTGATCTGATGATGCAGAGAAAACCCGAAAAACCATGGAAGGCAACAGTGGTGAGGTTGTGGCTGAGCTTCGTAGGAGTCAGCGGTTGATAGTTCGGCCAATATGGGAAGCCGGCAATAGCGAGAGCCAAGCGGTTGTAAGCCGACGCATATGTGTCTATTAAGCACGATGTTGTAAGACGACGTGTATGTTGACGTCGACTGTTGCGTTGTGAGCCAGCATGAAACGAGGCAAACCGGCGTGGCCACAGAAAATAATATATGTCATGAACCTGATGACTTGCTCAAAAGGTAATTGTCCAATGTCCGAAGTGCGGACCGGTGATAAGTTGAGCCGAATTCGCGATTGGAATTCGCGATCTCGCGTAGATCAGAAAACACGTTGTAGTGCGGGAGTCGGACATTGACTCATCTAATTTGGTGAGTCAGAACTTTTCCGTAGACTCATCTCTTTGGTGAGTCGGATATTTATAGACTCTTCTCTTTGGAGAGTCAGAATTTTGTAGACTCTTCTCTTCGGAGAGTCAGAATTTTGTAGATTCTTCTTTTCGGAGAGTGGGAATTTTGTAGACTCTACAACACAGACGTTCTTATCCTGCATGTTCTGCGTGAGGGTCAATGTTGAAGTCGAGTTTTGAATCACACGCTTGGATTTTTTTGTTTTGTTTTATCCATGAGTTTGATGTAGATCTTAATGCAGATGTTGAAGAAACCGAGGTTGTAATGAGTTTCGTAGACGTCGATTGTTGGTGAGCCGGCTTGTCGCTTGAACCATCGACAAGCGCGGGACTCGTCTGCGACAATTGAAACCATCTGGAATACGGGAGTAGGTTGCAGCCCGAGGAGCGCTCCGCAAAGCCGGCGGTGTAGCGAACACAAGGGCGGACAAGCGCAGCCGGCATGGATGGAGTCGGTGCGCACGTATGACCCGGCGGCGGGCATCGTGTTGTAATAGGAGCCGACGAGGGCAATACTTGAAGCCGGTGTAGATGACGGAGTCTAGTACTCAGATAGATGGATTGATTTACATGCATGTACAGCTAGTACTCCGATGCATGGATTGATTTTACTCTTCATGTTGTAAAACTAGGGTTTGGAGAGAATAGCTTGACACCCAATTGGGGTGTGGCCCTCATATATTTATAGCACAGGAGGTATGATACAAATACAGTTTACAAAGGTATAATCATAAGCTACGTATATTGTACGGAGTCTAACACCCTCCCTCAATCTTAACCATGTTCTGAAATCTTCAGAAGATTAAGATTGCGTCGACATCCTTCAAACAAAGGTAACGACAATTGCTTAGTGAAGATATCTGCGAGTTGATCCTTTGAAGAGATGAACTTGATTTGAAGAAGCTTCTGTGCAACTCGTTCTCTGACAAAATGATAATCAACTTCGATATGCTTCGTTCTCGCATGCAACACGGGATTGGATGACAAGTATGTAGCGCCAATGTTGTCACACCATAGGACCGGCGGTTGAGGCGGAGAGAGACCCAATTCACGAAGCAAGGCCTGAACCCAGATAAGCTCGGCTGTTGCATTGGCAACAGCTTTGTACTCTGCTTCAGTACTGCTACGAGAAACTGTGGCCTGTTTACGGGGACTCCAGGCGATCAAGTTAGGACCATAGAAGATAGCATATCCCCCGGTGGATTGCCTGACATCAGGATTGCCAGCCCAATCCGCATCAGAGAAAGCAGAGAGTAGCCCAGAGGGTGCACGCTGAAGATGTAGACCAAAAGCAGAAGTCAACCGTATATAGCGCAAGATGCGCTTAACAGCTGTCCAGTGAGTGTCACGAGGTGCATGAAGATACTGGCAGACACGGTTAACGGCATATGAAATGTCGGGTCTGGTGATCGTCAAGTACTGCAAGCTTCCAACAACACTGCGGTACTCTGTGATATCATCAGAGGAGAGAAGATCACCATCAAGAGCAGTCATCGAATCTGTAGCAGACATGGGAGTGGTGGCAGTCTTACAGTCCAGCATACCAGCACGGCGTAAGAGATCCAAGGAATATTTTTGTTGATTAAGCGTCAACCCAGTATCATGATAGGTGACTTCCAGGCCTAGAAAGAAATGGAGTTTACCCAGATCTTTAACAGCAAAGTCAGCACTCAAAGCAGATAGCAGACGATCAGCAGCTGACACAGAAGAGCTCACAAGGATAATATCATCAACATAAACGAGCAGATATATAGTAATCTCAGGCCGCTGAAGAAGAAATAATGATGTGTCAGCTGTCGATGGAACAAACCCCAGAGCTCGAAGGGCAGACCCAAGACGAGCATGCCATGCACGAGGAGCCTGCTTAAGACCATAAAGAGCCTTCTCAAGGCGACATAAATGATGAGGTCGGGCAGGATCAACATATCCCGGTGGCTGACGCATATATACCTCTTCATCCAAAACTCCATGAAGAAAGGCGTTCTGAACATCCAACTGGCGAAGAGACCATCCACAAGTAACAGCCAAGGAGAGTAAAAGGCGAATAGTAGTTGGTTTGACCACAGGATTGAAGGTGTCCTCATAGTCAAGACCATAACGTTGTTTGAAACCTTTCGCAACTAGGCGTGCCTTGTACCTCTCAATAGAACCATTTGCATGTCTCTTGACCTTAAAAACCCATTTGGAATCAATGATGTTAACACCTGATTGTGGAGAGACCAATTTCCACGTTTCATTCTTTTGAAGAGCTTGAAACTCTTGATCCATCGCAGAACGCCAATGTGGAATACCCATAGCAGCCTGAAAATGACGGGGTTCAGTAGTAGGGTCAGCCTCTGCATGTGCAACGCATGCTGTGAGCCATGCAACCGTGCTGTCTGTACGAGCCTTGGGGCGAACGATGCCACTCTTGCTGCGAGTATGAGGACGCAACACAGGTGGGATAGGAGCTGGTGACGACGAGTGTCGAAGACTGTGGCGAGGCAGCTGAACCAGACGAGTTGTCGCAGGTAGAATCTGGTGCGGACGAGACCTTCCCAGGCGAGGCCTGCCCAGGGGCAGGCGAGGACGGCCCAGGCGCGGGTGAGGTAGGGGAGACCGGCCTAGACGAGACCTGGTGTGGCGACCTTGGCGACGAGGCGTGAGGCGTGAGAAGTGGCTCACTGTCGTCCAGAACTGGAACGTGATCGCCTGCATGGGGTACGCATGGAGGATCGTCGTCAGGCGTGGATGAAGCTGGAATGTCCAAAAGTTGAAGCCGAGCACCACGACCGATACCTGCACCATGATTAGGCAACAAAGCAGGAGAGTATGCAATATCTTCAAACTGACCAGGCAACACAGGAAAAGAATGTAGACATGTGGGTGTGTCAGGTGGAGGGGTCTGTGGTGGTGGTATGGCGGATAGAGGAAACACCGTCTCATCAAAAACAACATCACGTGAGATATACACACGATTAGATGGAACATGAAGACATTTGTACCCTTTGTGAAGAGAACTATACCCAAGGAACACACATTTTTTGGATCGATACTCCAGCTTACGACTATTATATGGGCGAAGATGTGGCCAACATGCACATCCAAACACTTTGAGAAAGGTGTAATCCGGAGTTTCATTAAGCAGAACTTCTAGTGGGGTTTTCATATTGAGAAGTCGTGTGGGAAGCCTGTTAATGAGGAAACAGGCTGTGGCAAAGGCATCACTCCAGAAGCGAAACGGTACAGATGCATGAGCTAGCAGAGTTAGACCAGTTTCAACAATGTGACGATGCTTACGTTCAGCGGCATCGTTCTGCTGATGTGTATGTGGGCAAGATACCCTATGTGAAATCCCAAGCTTCTGAAAGAAGGCGTTAAGATGAAGATACTCACCCCCCCCCCAATCAGACTGCACATGAACAATTTTATGCTTAAGGAGACGCTCAACATGTGCTTGGAATTGAAGAAAAATATCAAACACATCAGATTTGCGCTTAAGAAGATAAAGCCAAGTAAAGAGGCTATAAGCATCAATGAAACTGACATAATAGTTATGACCACTGACAGAGGTTTGGGCTGGACCCCATACATCCGAAAACACAATCTCCAGTGGAGTGTGAACTACCCGACTAGAAGTAGAAAAAGGAAGCTGATGACTCTTTCCTTGTTGACAGGCATCACACACTGCAACATCTTTATTACTAGACTCATACGGCAACTCATGGCGATGAAGAACATGGCGAACAATAGGTATAATCATAAGCTACGTATATTGTATGGAGTCTAACACACGTGTGGGTTAGCCCGTGGGTTGGTACTAGCTGCCGGCCTTAAACTGATGGATCGCGGTACCAGATGATGTGATGGTTGCGCAGCCTCGGGAGTAAAAGTACTGGTTGAGAAGGGCGGCAGCTTTGCAGCTCGGTGGAAACAAGAGCGTTCCGATGAGAAACTTAGCCGCAACTCCATGGATTGCTTGACGTAGTGTGTGCAGCCATCCGACTTGGTGTTTCGTTGCAACAGTTTTAATTCGATCACCTGCGTAGCTCGGCGAAAATAGCGGGAGTGGTGGACCGCGATGACTTCATTGGAAAACCGATCTTGTCCGGATTCGAGGATCGTCAGATGACGTCGTTGATTTTTGTTGAAAATCTATTCGTGTCGGTTCTTCTTCGTCCGGTCGATTATGATCTTTTCGATCTCTGTGAGGGCTTCCTCCAAAATAACAACAACCTTGTGCGTAGGACCCAAGGTGGGCGTCAACTGTCGTGGAAAAAACACGTCAGATGTCCGACGAGTCAAACTTGATTATGGGGCCTTTGCTACGAGTGTGCGAGGAAGAAGAACATCACACAGAGAGAGAGACTCGATTTATACAGCTTCGGGCCCCGGGAAACATCGTCCGGTAAAAACCCTACATGTTGTTTGTGGCTAGGTCTTATTCCTTTGCTCACGGAGAGTCGCCGGCAATGTCGCCGGCTCTCCTATAATTGTGTCTAATTATCTCGGGTTTAGATGACCCGGGATTAGTCTCTAGTCTAGAGCCTATTGTCATCTATTGAGTCTGCCCTCTTTGGGGCGCCCTACCCCTCCTTATATAGGGGGAAGGGGAAGGTTTACATTTAGAGTCCTAGTAGGATACAAACTAGTCTCTTCTTTTATTACAAGTCAAATAATAGTCGGAGTCCTACTCTAAGTCTTGTAGCTTTTCGTATATTCCAAATTAGGTGGATGTTGGGGATGTACCCCGGCAAATCCCATGGTCAGGGACCCTGGGTTAGTCATGAGAGGCACAGGCTGGACGATAGCTCGTCGGCTAACAGGAGGATACGTTCCTGCTCGATATTATTGCTTGGAGATGATGATTACAGGGGAGCCAAGGTTAGTGCGCACAAGGCTAGGGTTAGTCCAAGGGAGGTAGCTGCTTGGAGATGATGATTGCGTCTGCTGCCGAAGACGACTTCGAGATCGATTAGTCCAATGGAGGTAGCTGCTTCTCCTGGGACTACTTCGTATAGCACGGTGCTTGATTTCTTCCATACTGATCGTGGTATCAGCATCTTGCGTAGGGTGCTTACGAAAATTATGTTCATGCTGCTGCCTTCTTCCATGAAGATTCTGTCCATGTCGTATCCTCCAATTTGGGCGTCGAGGACCAGGGGCGCGTGCCCGGGCCTTGGGACTGCAGGCGGGTGGTCGCTTTGGGGGAACGTGATGCTGGTTTCTGCGTTGTGTAGCTGGTAGAATTCGACTGTGTTTAGGTTCTCGGCTGCTCTGGCCTGCAGGGTGTAGGCGTACCGTTGGGCTTGCGATACCTTGCCTTCTTAGATCGTGTACACCTGTCCTTGAGTGGCCGACTGCTCGGTTCGTCGGGTGCGCTTGGCTTCTTGTTGTTTTTCCTCCTTGAGGCTGTCGGCGAGTTCGTTGAACATGCGGCAGTCTCCCAGAGTGTGGCTCGATCTGATGTTTCCCCAGTTGTCTTCGAAGCAGTGGATCGTGCATGGTCATTCTAGCTGTTCCCTGACCGTGAGCTTGCTGGATCCGGCGTGCCGTTTTCCTCCTTGAGATTCGGAAGAACAGCGCGTGGTCCGCTGGGTGCTCGTGAGCTCGCGGGTCGACTTCGATCCCTTCGCTTAGATTTTGGTTCCTTATGAGATTGGAGAATTCGTCTGGCCTTCGATCTGGATCGTAGTATTCGCCGGTTTGAGTCTCGGAGGCGCTGTCCTGGCGGGCGGCGGCTGTCCGCGCGGCGGCGGGTCGTTGAGTGGTCGGCGAGCGCGTGGCTATATAGTTCGACTCGTCGAGTGGGGTCTCTTCGTAGAATCCTCGCGCCTGTCTTCTGAGTCGTCGATTTCTTCCTCGTTGGCGATGGTCTTGGCGATCGCTGATCTCGAGCTCGGAGTCGGTGTCTTGCTGTGCGGCGGGTGCCTGGATGGCGGTGGGTCGTCGAGTGGTCGGCAGGTCCTCTTCTTCATGTTGTAGTTCGTCGATCGGGATCTCCATGTGGAGCCCTCGCGCCTTTCTTTTGGGTCGTCGAGTTCTCCTTCGCTGGCGGTGGGCTCGCTTGCCGTCGTAGTATTGGTCTTGACACGGCTGCAGGCTGAGCGATCTTGCCGGGGCGGCAGAGATATTCGCCGTGATCTTGAATTCCTCGGGCAGATTGCATCTGGTTCTTGCTCTTGAGTCGTGGCTTGCTGGAGACGGAACCGCCGAGATCGTAATTCCAACATGTGTAGTTCCCACAAACGGTGCCAATTGTCGGGGAAGTACCCCGGCAAATCCCATGGTCAGGGACCCTGGGTTAGTCATGAGAGGCACAGGCTGGACGATAGCTCGTCGGCTAATAGGAGGATACGTTCCTGCTCGATATTATTTCTTGGAGATGATGATTACAGGGGAGCCAAGGCTAGTGCGCACAAGGCTAGGGTTACAGATTGTGTCTCGCTTGTCCCCTGACGTCTCCCCTCCAAGCCCTTATATACTAGGATAGGTCTCGGGGAGTCCGTCCTGGATTACAGATGAGGTTTCCTAACCCTGATCTCGTTCCGTACGGCAAGTTTACACCTTCCTTATGAGTCGCGGACTCCTACGTCGGTGCCACTAGTGGGCCGAGGCTGGGCCCAGGCGGCATCTTTGTGGGCTTTCTGTCTTCGGGTACACCGGGTAGGCTCATCCGTAGGAATCGTGGGGTCACCCCCTCGTCAGTGGACTCCTTCCGATATTCCTTCGTCCGGCTTCCATCTCCGTGAGCCGGCTCTTGTCAACCGACCGGCTTTGTCTTCAAGCCGGGTCTAGCCGTGGGATATACCCTCGACAAGCTCTCCTAAGAAGAAAAAGAAGAAGAAGAAACACAAGGAGGCTGACAACTCCAATGATCCTATTACAAGTCAAGAACCTGCTGTTGATCCTAACAGCATATCTACCTCCGATGCTGAAACTGATGACGGTGCTGAGCCCGAAGAAAATGATAAGGAGAAGAATGATCCACCCGAGGTGTGAGAAGAAGAATCACCTGATAAACGCAAGAAGTACACTAGAGAAGACTTCGTGTCAAGAAGACACGGGAAGGAAAGAGAACCGTGTGTACAGAAACCCATGCCCTTTCTAGGTAAGTCTCTCAAATCTAAAGAAGAAGGGCATTATAATAAATTTTGTGAATGGACGAAGCCTATTTTTCTTCAAATTCCCCTGACCGATGCTATCAAGTTACCTCCTTATTCAAAATATATGAAAGATATTGTCACTAATAAAAGAAAAGTTCCTAATGAGGCAATATATACTATGTTTGCTAACTACCTTTTCAGTGGCAAGATTCCTGAGAATCTTGGTGATCCAGGTATACCTACCATTCCTTGCTCCATAAAAAATAATTATGTCAAAACTGCCTTATGTGATCTTGGAGCAGGGGTGAGTGTTATGCCTTTTTCTCTTTATAAAAGACTATGTTTAGATAAGCTAATCCCTACAGATATCTCTCTTCAGATGGCTGACAAGTCGACAGCCGTCCCGATAGGTATTTGTGAGGATGTCCCCATTGAAGTTGCTAATTTTTTGATTCTTACAGACTTTGTCGTGCTTGACATGCCCGAAGATGGGAGCATGTCCATTATTCTTGGTAGACCTTTTCTAAACACCGCAGGTGCCATTATTGATTGCAATAAATGAAATGTTGCCTTCAACGTTGATGATACAGAACACACGGTTTATTTTCCAAAGAAGATCGACAAAGGCATGGCGTTAATTCTATAGAGAATATCGAGACCGTGAAGATCGGAGAATGGGATTTTCCTCTACACGTGCACCACAAATACAAAACCATCATGGTGGGGACAATGTCCATTAAAATAAAGGTGCAATGATCACTTCATAAGAGGTGGAACTTTTTGTTCTATATATCGTCGGTTCGTTGGTAAGACTTTATCAACCTTGCTGGTGAGCATGTTTATATGGGTAAAAAGTAGAGCTTGTTATGTTTTCATTTGCTTTAGCTTTTATTCTCTTTGCTGAACCAAGTTTATATGTTTTTGAATCTTCACAATTCTAATCACTGCTTCAAGTTTTCAAGAAGTTTCACAGCTTTTTGAACTCCGAAAAATTTTCAACAGTGAAGTTTTCAGAAAAAAATTCTGAAAAAATAGAATAAAAATTTCCACGCCGGGAGTGACCCAGAGGCACCTGGGGCTGACCAGGGGGGACACCAGTGGCCCAGGCGGCCAGCTGTCTCGGGCAGCCCCCTGGCCGCACCAACAAGGCGCCTGGGGCCCATAGGCCCCATCTCCAGGTGAGTCTTCTTCCTCTCTCTCTCTCTCTTTCTTCCCCAAAACACGATTTCTGCACCTGGAACTTGCATTCTTGCTGCTCTCTGTCCAGAATTTCGATCTCTCTCTACGACCCATCATTTGAGCTGATATTTTGGGGAAATACTCCCTGGTATGTAACTCCTCCACCCCTCCAAATAGACTTTTGATTGGTGGCTTCATTTTTGAGTATTTAGTAGTTCTTGGTGCTGTTCATATGAGCCTGCATGCATGTGTAGAAATTTATTTTCCAAGTTTTGATGCAAGTTTATGTCTTAGGTAAGTGAGTAGAGTAGTTTGCCTCAACTCACTTTGTTTAAATTCTTGTTTTTGTGAATTTTCAAAAATTTCAGAAATGAGTTTTCTAGGAAAAGAAAAGGGGTGGCTTGGGAAGAAGAAGCCCGAGCGCTCCGATCGAGTTACTAGAGCTGCAGCTTCACCCTCGGCTGCTAGGGTGAGCTACAATGAAGATCATGTGCCCCTGGAGTTGTTGGAAGACACAAGTCCAGCATGCGTAATGTTTTACCCGTGCGATGAATTTCTTGAAGCTGCAGGAATTAAGGAGGATTTTTATGGCCTTTGCGCCAATGCAGGTTTGACACGGCTAGCACTATGCCGTGTGGTACAATATAAGAAGCTCACCTCCTGCTTTGTTCATAGTTTTGGTTACAACCATACTGCTGGAACCGTCGAGTTCAAACTTTATAATAATCTTATAACCATGTCTTTGGCATAGTTTTGTGATATAATAGGTGTGTCGAACGATGGTCACACGGCGAGGATGAACACTCAGCCTTCCGATTTGAGGACTCTCTTCAACTCCCTTTGTAGCCAGGAGGAGAGCGGCATTCGGCGTACAAAGATTTCCAGCATTTTATTCCCCCACATCAGGTATATTGTGTACTTTATTGCTAGAGGGGTGTTGGCTCATGACAACTCGAGCAACGGTTCTGCACCAGATTTCGCTATCTATGTGAACGCCCTCTCTGATAGGAATGATTATAATGTGGGTGCCTTAATTGCTCGACTCCTTGTTACGAACAGTAACAAGGGTGATTTATTTGGTGGCGTTTACGCCACACTTATCCTTGAGTCTCTTAACGGCACCCCGCATACTAATGATGTTCCCTTTTCTTACGCAAGTCTTGATCTTGCTGCTATGAAGAGGCATAAGTTTGTTACCATGACTTACCAGTTTGGTAACCTTTTTTATATTTTGAGGTTTGAGAGGACCATTACTCGTGAGATCCTTCTACCTGCACCACTTTTGTTTGATCGCACTCGCAGGAACGGATGGTCCTTCAATGATGTCCAGTTTTATGAGTTCATGGACCAGTATCAGTTGCATAACCCCATGGAGGGGATTGTTCCCGACGAGGAGGAGCATGGTGAGTTCCCACCTTTCCAGGGGGAGACCGTCACTCAGCATGGTGAGGGGTCTTCTGCTTGGAGCGCAAGACCTTTTGCATGGGAGGACCCGAGGACTTCGGTGTATGCACCGGAAGGCTCATACGACTCTTGGACTTACCACTACCCCGGAGCAGGAGGCTCCTGGGGGCAGTAGCTGCTACCAACTTAGGCCAAAAGCCTAAGCTTGGGGGAGTACGTGACCTTCTCACTTTCCCGTTGTATTATATCCATTTTTCTTTTATTTACTTTGATCTTTTTGAAGTTTTTGCCCGTTATTCTTTGTTCTTTTAATTTGCAAAAACAACAAAAAGATTTCTCTTTTCTTTTGCTTTCATTAACCTTTGAAAAAACCCAAAAAGATTTCCTTTCTCTCTTTAGTTTTCTTTGTTTTCAGAGTTCGGCTCGATTTCGTGATGGCATTTCATTATATATTTCCCACATTCGGTCGTGCAAGTGACAAGGCAGTAATGACGAAGATCGACGGAAGGGAAGCAACAAGGAAACCCGGTATGAACTCTTCTTGTTTCTACTTTTGTACATATGCATGTACTTATGATCTAGAGACCAGCTTGTAGCGACAAAGTGCTATATTTACAATGCTTTCCCAGTGTTCATGCTTTCTTTGTGGCTGATCTAAAATAGCTAGAGTGCATAATATGTTGTTGAAATGATCTATATGCATTGCATTGTTTATGGTTTGGCATATTGAAGTGGTATTTCCCTTCGGAGAATTCTTGGATTGACTTGGCACATGTTCACACATGTTTATGACTAAAAAGTCTATCATGCCTTGATGAACTTTTTATTTCAGAATATTTATATCACTTTCATGCCCGATTCAATGTTGCTTTGTCGCTCTGCATGATAATGACAATTATTTCTCTCTAGTTGGTCGCTTCACAGTCTTTTGCTAGCCTTCGCTCGCACTAAGCGTAATTCTGCTTGTGTATCCAAATTCCTTTTCAAACCAGTTATTCCACTTGAGTCCATCATACCTACCTATATGTGGTATTTACCGGCCACTCCTAACTTAGAATTTCGTGTGCCACCTCGAAATTTATTCAAAAGCTTCCCTTTTGTGACTGTACAAGCTCATGGTGCGGTGAAGGAAAATCAGTATCTACCATGCCAAAAAAAAATTGACGGAAGTTTTAACTAGTCAAATTTATATAAAAAAGGAGAGAGTTACACATCCCCATACTTGATGATGGGATGAAATTGACCAAATGCTGCTAATGATAGATGGAACGGTATCCTCCTTCCATACTTGAGGCAAAATAAAAGGTTCCATATACCATCAAAGGATTTATGGATAAGGGAACAAAAGTGTAAGAAAAAGCATTAGTATGGTTGGCATGGGAGATATTGAGAGACCTTTACCGTTCACCATTGACTTGAAAGTTTCACTTCCCAAAAGATTTTTGTCTTTGTTTTCAAAAACCAAGAGCTCTGGCACATGTTTAGTCTTTGCTTCCAATCACGGGTTTTCAACCTTGCCATCAGAAAGCCACGGTTCGAGAGTCTCCCCTTCTTTCTTCAAAGAACCAACTATTGAGAGCATAATTGTCATTCTTAGTGTAACATGCATTGTCCCAAAGTACCACATTGTCTTCTGCATGATTGTGATGTTGCTAGGCTGAAATTCTTAGTTCTAGTCTCCTTTAAAACTCCGGAGGAGTTTCTGCATTTATGTCTTGCTTCACTCATGGAGGCTAGCGAGATACCACTCTAGTATGTTCAGGCTATGTGCATTGTGATCTTTCCTTGATTTTCGGCAGCATGTTGTTTACTTTTGGTTGTTTGTGATTGATCGCTTGAAAGAAGAATTGCTTCGTGCATTGTCCTCATAGACTTGTTTTGATACTTTCTAAACTCTTTTCATAGTACCGTGCCTATATACATCTTATGAAGCAAAAGAGTTTGTCAAAGTTTTCTTTGTCGCGTCCAGCTCGTTGAACTGAATTGCTTGAGGACAAGCAATAGGCTAAGCTTGGGGGAGTTGATACGTCTCAAATGTATCTACTTTTCCAAACACTTTTGCTATTGTTTTGCCCTCATTCTTGCATGATTTGAACTAAACTAACTCGGACTGACGTTGTTTTCAGCAGAGCTGCCTGTATGGTTTTATTGTGCGCAGGAAAATGGATATTTAGACATCTCAGAAAATTCCTAGAAAAAATACAGAAAATCCATGCACCCGGAGGGACCCAGGACCAGAAGGTAGACAGAGGGGAGCCAAGGGCCCCAGGCGCCCTGCTGGCACGGCCACCCCCCTGGCCGCGCCGGGAGGCCGCCTAGGTGGGTCCCATCCCCTCTGGTGACCTACCTTGGTCCCTATTTATTCTCGTGATGAGGAACTCCAGAACAAGAGTCATTTTTTCAGAACCCGTCGCGGAGCCGCCGCCACCCTCTGTTCTTCCTCGGGAGGGCTAATCTGGAGGCTGATTTGGCCTCCGGAGAGGGGAGATCGTCTCCATCGTCATCACCATCACCAATCCATCCTCCCTCCATAATTTCTGTTCACATGTGTGAGTAATTCCCTGCTATAGGCAAAGGGGATGGTAGGGATAGGATGAGTTTGATCATGTAATAGTTCGTCAGATTTTTCGGGGCATGTTGCCTATCATCTACTATGGTGTTTATCATCTTTGCTACAACTTGTTGCTCTTAATGCTTGTCACTTTGGGCCCGAGTGCCATCTTTTCAGATCTTAACCACTTATGTTTTCATGAGTATATTTATGTTTGATATCCTATCTATGAGTTGTATGCACCTATTATGCTCCGGAACCGGCGATCCCAAAGGTGATAGCTTGGGACACCAAAGGGGATGGTCCATAATTTGAGGATTCCATGTATCCATTGAGTTTATTGCTTTGTTCCGGTGCTCTTTAACAGGAGCACCTTAATCTCCATAAGTTCCCTTTGGCCCCGTTCGTAGCGGGATGGTCGGACAAAAGATGTTGTGCAAGTTCTTATTGCAAGCAGCCAAGGACGCACAACTACCTACGAGATACATGCCTAATGTTTGATATTTTCCTAGATGATCATTGCTTTTCTGTGTGCCTTGCCCCGTTTTAGAATCTATTACATGTTTACTCTTATTCATGCAGCTCCCAACCATCCATCTCCCTAGCCTACAGTGCTTTAATCCTGCTGGTTACTACTAGTTTATTTCTGATGTTTTACTTTCGCTGTTACCATCATCACTATCACTATCATACCACAATTTCTATTAATATTTTGTTGCAAGCAAGTATATTTCAGGTGCGATTGAATTGAAAACTCAACTGTCAAAGCTTATAAATAATCTTTGGCTCCCCTTGTATCGGCCACGGTACTACCATGGCGCGGTACTACCGCACCTAGAGCGGTACTACCGCCCTGGTAGAGCCAGGGAGCTGATACGTCCCAAACGTATCTATAATTTCTGCTTGCTCCATGCATGTTTTGTGTGATATTGCTATGATCTAGATACACTTTTATACACTTTTGATCATATTTGGACTAACTTATTAACTCAGTGCACCACAGTGCCAGTTCCTGTTTTCTGCTATTTTCCTATTTCAGGTTTCGCCCATATTAAAAGTGCTCCAAAAATTCGGGAAAAATCAGATAAAAATTCAGTGCAATGGAAGCTTCCAGAGTCCCGAAGGAGAGCCGGAGGGGACCCACCAGGGCCCCAGGCGGACACCTGGCGCGGCCTAGGGCTTGGCCGCGCCAGGGGGCGCCTGGACCCCTGGTTGCCCCCCTTCGGCTATTTAATCCCCGTGACGCGAAACCCCTGAAGACAGAACCCTTTTTTGCGATCTCTCCTCTGTTCCGCCGCCGCCGCGCTTTCAAGATCGGGAGCGCCAGCAGACTTCTTCCCGGCACCCTGCCGGAGGGAGGATTGACCTCTAGGACCTTCCCCTCCAACATGGACGCTTCCCGGATGTGCCGTGAGTAGTTTTCCTTGGACCATGGGTCCGTGATCAGTAGCTATGTGATGTTCTCCTCCCATATTTGTTCTTCATGGTTTAGTCCTCGTGATCGAGGCACATATGTAATTTTCTGCTGTTGCTATGCTGAGTTTGCTGGGATCTGATGGATTATGAGATTATGTTCAGATTGTGATTGAGTAATATATTTGGTTCTTATCTTTTATATTTGTGTTCCTAAGTAATTCTTGCATGTTCTCTGTTGTTGTTTATTGCTTTGGCCAAGTAGTAGGTAGTGACTCCAAGAGGGAACGTTATGCTCGATTGTGGGTTCATGCCCCTCGATGACACGCTTGAGTGACAAAAACATGAGTCTAGAGGATGTGTTGTTGCCACAAGGGGGAAAACAACGGTGCTTGTAACTGCGGTTGCAAAGATTCTTTAATTTACGCAAAGTGCTTTTTAATGCAGTTGTCTGTTGCTTTGGGTTTACACTTTGGGTGGGGCTCGCAACTTAATACCAGCGAGATGTTCTGGATAGATATCTCAAGTGGATGATTAGTAGTAGATGAAGTTGGATTTCGGTCTACTTATTTTGGCGTACCTCCCATGCTTTTGAGCCTTGTCCTTTCTTTGTAGCATAGTTAGCATTGCGGTACGTTTTTAATCCTGCCAACTGCCCAGCTGTAATTTTTTTACCTCGCATAGCAGTTTTATCATCTTTTGGGTGAGAGACATCACCAGTGAACATCACGGGACCCCGGTCCATATTCTCATTACTGTTTACACGCTCATTAATTTTCTTGCTTTTACTTTCTAGCTGCTACCATTATCATTATTATCTGTTGCGTTGATCCTTTGTGAACAGCAAGGCCGGAGGGATTGACAACCTCTCTGTACTCGTTGGGAAGCAAAGTTATTTCTGTTGTGTGTAGGTCCATGCCAATTGCGCCGTTGGCACCTACTTATCATCTCCGGAGTCCTACTGGAGACAAACCTTGGTATCTTCACCGAGGGAAATTTGTCGCTATCCTACATCTCACCTTCCACTTGGGGTAACCAACGAGGAGAGATATCAATCAAATTTCTGGCGCCGTTGCCGGGGACTCCGAGTGCTAAGATAGGGGAGTTGCTCACTAACTTTTACCTTTGCTTTTTAGTCTTGTTAGTTTACCTTTCAGTTTTTTCTTTGTGTCTTATATCAAAATTGGTAAAAAAAATATCTTGCTTTTAGTAGTCCTCCTTGTTTAGATGAACATGTTAGGACTTGGTGCTTTGCGGAAATCGGAAGTTCTTGATTTCCGTCAAAGGGATGGAGAAAATATGAAGAAGGCATGGGACAGAATTTCTGAAGCACATAAAAGAATTATGCCTTGGATACCTATAAAAATTGTTCTTAGAAATTTTTACCATGGTCTTTTTAAGTGGTGTAAACACTCTCTTGATATTATAACTGAAGGAGACTTTTTAGAGTGTGATGAAGCTAGAGCTCTTGATATTTTGCATGGTCTATCTTGTTATTTTGTTTATGATTGTAGTATTGATACTGTTGTAGATAGACTTGCCACTATTGAAAAGAGGATGGATGCTCTAGACTTGAGGAAGGTAGAGGAAATTAAGTCCAACAAGAAAGAAATGTTGGAGATAGATGATGATTGGGAGCCCTTTGTTAGGATTAGCATCTCTAACCAAGACTTCCTTGCTTTTTGTGATCTCGGATCCATAGTTTCTACCATGCCAAAAATAGTTTATGATTCTTTGAAACTAGATATGGATAAATTGTCATCTTATCATGAACATGCTAATGGAGATATTTCAGAGGTTAAAGGAAAGGTAAAAGAAGTCTAAGTTGCATTCCTTCATAGGGTTGCACCGATGGATTTCTTCATCATGGAGCCAAACCAAAGTAACATCGTGCTTGGAAGGCACTTCCTCCGAGCTATGAAAGGCTTCATTGATATTGGTAACAGGCACAAACGCTTACGCGGTAAGGCGAAAGGTAAGTACCTCTTTCCTAGGAAGAAGAAGAATGAGCTTATTGAAAATCAATTTGAGAGTTTTTATGATTCCGACGATCTTGGAGACCTTTGATTCTTCTTTTGCATTATGCCTAGCTTAAAGGCGTAAAATAAAGCGCTTGTTGGGAAGCAACCCAAGATGTTTTTACTTCTGTTTTTAGTGGTCTTAATGATTGTTACTACTGTAGCAACATCATTGTATCTTTATTTTCAAGCTTTGTGCCAAGTTATAGCCTCTTATGATAAGTGAAGCAAAAGTTGTGACATGCTATCCAGAAAACAGATTTTGTCTACTTGACGAGAAAAAAGTCGAAACAAATCACCAATTCATCTTTTTGAGCTGAATTTTTTACACAGAATGCTCTATAAGATTGTGAAACTTTCGTATGTTCTGAGTTTTTTTATTTGAGTTGCAGAAGTACCCCAAAAAATTATCTACTACATGTTGTTCTGTTTTTCACAAATTCTGTCACGTTTTGTCTCTCCTAACTTTTGCAAACCTTAAGCTTGTTTTTTCTTTGCAAAAACCTTTTGAAAATCTTGATAAACAGTAGCTCTTCAAGAATATCTTGATATCCAGTGGGGAAAAATTATTTATTAAGGGTACTAACCTCTCTAATCAGCTTATGATGAGTTGTGTATGAAGGGAGTTTTCAAGTGTGCGATGAAGATGATGAAAGAAAACTCGGGAGTGTCAAGAGCTCAAGCTTGGGGATGCCCCCATGCATCCCCAATAAATATACAAGGAGACTCAAGCGTCTAAGCTTGGGGATGCTATGACGCCCCCAAAATCAATCCGTGTACAGTAATCATACATGCAGGGTACACGGCTGAGATTAGGGTGCCACGGTGAGAATATCACAGCACAACACTAAACACAAAAGGATAAACCAATCTGTTACAAGATAAGGGGTCACACGGACCAGAATACATAAGTTATACAAGCCATAATATCTGAGTACAGACATAGTTAGTCAAGTTTTGCCTTAAGAAGGCTAGCACAAATAACATCAGAGATACAGATCGAAAAGGCAAGGCCTCCTGCCTGGGAGCCTCCGAAACTACTCCTGGTCCTGGTCAGCGGGGGTCTCGACGTAGTAGTATCCGCCTCCGGGGTACTCCTACTCCTGGGCTCCAACGTCGACTGCAGCGGCCGATCAGGCAACACAAAAAGGGGAAATAAAGCAAAGGTGAGTATCTAGCATACCCGCGAGTCTTACGTCCGCTACTAAGCATTATGCATTTGTATCAACGGAAAGGGGAGGCTGTATATAGTGGACTGAAAGACAGGAATCCAGAGCAAGGGTAAGAAGCTAGGCCTATCGAAGACTAGCATCTTCCGACGATGTCTTGTAGCATGAGGTAAGAATCAGCCAACAGTTGATATAAAGCAATAAAGTAACAATGAAGCAGAAGTTGATGCAACATTGTATAATAGTAAGTTGTAATGATTAATAATAATAATGCCTCCGAGTTCCCTTCCTCGACTCCCTGCGAGGAAGAAGACCCGGAACCATACAGTTTAATAGTATTAGTTTCTAGTGGTAAGATCCAGCTTCCGCATAAAGCATCCTGTTACCGTGGACACGGCTATTCGAATAGATTAATCTTCCCTGTAGGGGTGCACTGGCGTGACTCTACGACGCTCGGATCTCCAAGGTGGCGGGAACCTTGTTAGGGAACACTCCACCAAAGCTATCCGACACAAAGTAGCCCATCCTTCGGCAATCAACAGAGAGGTCATCCGCTGGACTATATCCTATGTACGCCGGGCTTTGGACCCTAATCCGAACGTACTCCTGCACGGTACGTGACTGGCCGGTGAAGCAAAATCAAAGCAAATACAAATACACCGCTCGAGCAAGAGAAGACAACACCACTTCCCGGCAATCAGCCCGCGGTACTGCTGACGTCTGAACACCCTCGAACGAGACTACGATGCAGGGGAGCCCACACTCCTCATCCCACGTGTAGGTAGTGTGTATAAGCCAAAAGGCTACTCAAGACATCCGCCGAACCATTTAGCATTTTAATTAACCTGCGTGACAACCGTTATCATTGCCTCGACTTAACCGACCCGCGGTCAAGGACAGCAGTCAGGACCACCAGTACATCGGTGCCTGCCTGTCGTCCCACCAAGTCACTGTGGTTACCAACAAGGTGAACCGTCTCCTTACCTTGTCTCGCGTTTGCTCTTGGTAGAGCTCGACTTTTCGTAATTTGGTAACTCTCGCGAGATACGAGCAGGGGCCAAGCACGCCAGTAACGTCGGTCGTACCCTCCCTATCGTTCCCGAAAATCTACCTCTCGTGGGCACCGTTGGGTCACCCGACTGCTTACCTTTAAGGACAACCGATGTCCAGGACTCTATGGCGGCAAGACAATGTCAGCCTCGAGTGGAGTACAAGGATTACTCCTCGATAGCTCACACTTGAGGTGACTAGGCATAACCCAGATAGGGGCCTTTGGCGGTGTCTGCTTTGTACCGTACCTGTGCAGTTGTATATATTGTATCCGTGTTCACTCCCAGAGTGTCCACGACCCGCTATCTAATCCTAGCTAACAATGCGCAGGTCTCACTACTGAATAATTCATAATAATAATAGGCAGCATAGGATAAAGGAGGTACATCAAGGGGCGACAAAAAAACATGCTATGCAGTTGAATAGGATTGTAATCGTAGCAGCAGCAGTAACAATGCCTAGTGCAAGAAAGTACGGAAAGGTAGGCGATATCTGGGGAAGAGAATGGCTCTGCTTGCCTGGAAGCTCGCGGGTAGGGTCAGGGTCGTCGACGAAGTAGTCGTACCCGGCAGCAGTGTAGTCGGCGGTAGCAGCAGGGTCTACCGGAGATAAGGGGGGAAGAAACAGTAAATACAAAGCAAGCAATGCAAACATATGAATGACATGGCAAATGTATCGATGTCGGTGTTCTAACGCAGTACGATGTATCTGGCTCGGAGCGGGAATTCATCCGGGGACGAACTACCGGCTCCGGGTGATTACCGGACAGGGCGACCGGAGGGGGAAGGTATCACGCCGGAGGTGTCATGGATACCGAACAAACATAAGGGGGGTGTATCCGTGCAAGTTGATCTATTCTGAGAAATATTCGTGTTAAGAATAAATTCATCCGGCAGGTTTTTACCGGCTCCGGGAATTATCGACAGACAGCCCGGAGGGGGGGAATGTCGAAGATCGGTGTGTTAGGGGGTGGGGAAGACATACGGATAGTGTATCTGTATCCGTTATATTTTTCTGATCATTTTTCATGTATAAAGTTTTTGAATCTGACTTACGGTTTAAAAGTTATTAAATTTCAAAGTTTTAAATCATTTAAATGATTTTCTAAAAAAAAATTATTATTATAACAACATTATCCAGAACAGTTGACTGGTCAAACCTGACCAGTGGGACCCACTGGTCAGCCTCACAGTTAATAAAAATGGTGGGGCCCAGGTGTCATTGAGACATTGTTTAATTAACAGTTATATTAACCCAAAGGTTATTTTAATGGGCTCGTCCCACATGTAAGCCTAACAGGATATTAAACTTAGCAAAAAAACCTTTTAACTTAATCCTATGGCCTTGGGCCCACTAGACAAAGAGAGGGGGAAGGGTTTGCCCCGTGGCCTAATGCAACCACGTCCGTCGGCGAGCAGAGCAGTACGGCGGCGAGGTCAGGCCAGCCCCGGCGAGGTTTGAGAGGAGGGGGGTGCGTGGCCTCATACATGGAGGGGCGGGGGTGCGGCGTGCGGGGAGTGTGTCCGAGGCGCGGTGGGCGTAGCGAGGGGTGTTGCAGGTGCGGCCATGGCGCGGCCGGGGCTTGGCCCTCCGGCCACGGGCACGTACGGGAGGAGGGGGCGCCAGGCTGCGGCTAGGGAACAGCCGTGGTCATGGCCAGGGCGTGGCCTGGGAGGCAGCGCGTGCGCGCGTCGGTCACGGGGGCGCGCTAGTCGCGGCCGTTCTCGAGGCAGAGCATGGAGAGCACGGAGATGGAGGCCTACGACGGGAAATTCGACAGAAAAAAAGGGGGGATCGAGGGGGGCGCTCACGGTGATGGCAGGAGAGGGCTCGAGAAGGCCGGAGGTGTTCAAGGCGGCGCCAATTCCGGCGAGGCCGACGACGGCTGTGGACGGCGGGGAACCTCGATTCGCGCCACCTGTCGGACCCCGGCTCGATCTGCAGGGTGGAGGCGACCTAGTGGAGCATGACGGAGCCCCCGGACAGGACGACTTGGCCCGTGGCGGCCGCCGTCCGCGACGACTGCGGTTGCACGGCGACGGCCGTGGGACGGCGAGCTGGGCGCGAGCCGCGGGAGAGGAGAGGGAGGCGCGATTGGGAGAAAAGGGGAGGGCGCTAGGGTTAGGGTGCGTCCCGAGGGTCCTTATCCTCCAGGCTAGCCAGGGGATGGGCGACACGGCGGCACAGCCGGCCATGGACGAGGCACAGGCGTCCACGACCCCCCCTGTGAGCAGTAGGAAGAAGATGGGGAGGGGGCGTGGTGGGCCGGGGTTTAGATGGGCTTTGCACTGGGGCGGTAGATAGGTTTCCTTTTATTTCGTTTTGGTTTCTTGTTTTCTTTTTATGTTTGGTATTTATTTTAGTTGCTTTTATATTTTTTTAAAATATGTAACATAGCCTATAATTAGTGTAACACAATATTGAGATGCCACAAAAAGATTTGGAGTTTTATAAATTCTTTTGCATTTTTGTTTTATTAAAAAGGTATTAAATGCCACTGTTTTGGCTACTGTTTGAATTGTTGGATTTATTTTATTGCTTAATAAATACCCAAACCCATATGGATTTGGTCCACTGAATATTTGTGATTTTATAAAATTGCATTCACAATTTTTGAACAAAGCTTTATTTTCACTTATTTTTAATATTCATCAAAAGGCTTTTTAGGGTTTGTTTGAATTTTATTTCAAATGGCTTGGACTTTAATTGGCCAATGATGATCAAGGTCCATGGTTCATATTTTCTTGCAAAAATATTAGAGGAGAATTTGAATTTGAACTGAACCAGTTGATCAGACAAAAGTTTTGAACAGTAGTGATCAACAGTAACCCTGATTACTGTTCACTGACAGTGAGGGTGTTACAAATCTCCCCCACTACAAGAATTCTCGTCTCAAGAATTTAAGCGGTAGAGGGGAAAAGATCAGGGTATTCATCGCGGAGACGATCTTCGCGTTCCCAAGTGGCTTCATCTTCAGAATGATCCGACCACTGAACTTTGAGAAACTTGGTCGTCTTGTTGCGGGTTCGGCGTTCAGACTGATCAAGAATACGACTCGGATGTTCTTGATAAGTCAAGTCCTGTTGCAGCTCGATCATATCATGTTCCACTTCACGAATAGGGTCCTTGAAGCAGCGTCGGAGTTGCGACACGTGGAATACATCGTGTACTTGAGAGAGGTTCGGCGGCAATTCCAATCGGTATGCCATTGGTCCACTCCGGGAAAGAATACGGAACGGGCCAATGTAGCGAGGAGCTAACTTGCCTTTGATTCCGAAACGATGAGTGCCTCGCATCGGGGTGACACGGTGGTAAGCATATTCGCCAGGTTGATAGACCATTTCCTTGTGCTTGCGATCATAGTTTCTCTTCTGACGGGACTGAGCAGCTTTCAGGTGTTCACGAATAACGCGAACCTGGTCTTCGGCATGCCGAATAATGTCCGGACCAATGAGGGTTCGTTCCCCAGTTTCTGACCAATTCAGAGGGGTTCGACACTTACGTCCATAGAGAACTTCAAAGGGTGCCATCTTCAGACTAGCTTGATAGCTATTGTTATACGAGAATTCAGCAAATGGAAGAGATTCCTCCCATTTCTTACCGAATGGATGACACAAGCTCGAAGCATGTCTTCAAGCACTTGATTAACTCGTTCGACTTGTCCTTGAGACTGGGGGTGATAAGCGGTGCTGAAATTCAGGTGAGTGCCCATAGCTTCTTGGAAACTATCCCAAAATCTTGAGGTGAAAATACTGCCTCGGTCGGAGCTGATCTCCAACAGAATACCGTGGAGCGACATGATTCTGGAAACATACAAGTCTGCTAACTGACTAGCAGAGATCGTCTCCTTGACTGGCAGAAAGTGGGCAACCTTGGAGAAGCGGTCGATGACGACAAAGATAGCATCGTGGCCTTTCTGCGATCGAGGAAAACCAGTGACGAAGTCCATCTCGATCTTGTCCCACTTCCATTCAGGAATAGAAAGCGGTTGCAGAGTTCCAGCAGGTCTTTGATGTTCTGCTTTAACGCGACGACAAACGTCACAGTCTTCAACATAACGAGCAATGTCTTGCTTCATGTTAGACCACCAGTACCGCTGACAAATGTCTTGGTACATCTTGGTACTACCAGGGTGGATCGACAAAGGTGTATCATGAGATTCTTTCATGACATCAGGGGCGTAATTCAGGTTTGCCTTCGCTACCGGAACCACATAACGACCCTTGAAGTACACCGCATTATCATCATTTGCATCAATAGTGAAGAATGAGGGCTCTCCGCTGGCGACACGCCGCTTAATCTTCCAAATTTCGGAGTCATAATGTTGTACCGTCTTGAGGCGGGTGTCAAGGTCTGGTTTGACCACCAGGGAGTTCACATATCCCTGCGGAACAATTTCAATGTTCAACTTGCGGAGCTCTTCATACAGACGTGGCTGCTGTACTTGAACTTCAAGTTCACTACATTAGGCTTTGCGACTGAGGGCATCAGCCACCACATTAGCTTTGCCAGGGGTGTAAGAAATTCCCATGTTGTAGTCGGCTATTGTCTCGAGCCATCTCTGTTGGCGGAGATTCAGGTCGGGCTGAGTAAACAAGTACTTCAGGCTTTGGTGGTCGGTTTAGATCTCGCAACAATTACCGACGAGGTAATGTCGCCACAGATTCAACGCATAAATGACCGCTGCCAATTCAAGATCATGTGTTGGATATTTATCTTCGTGAGCACGCAATTGACGAGAGCCATAAGCAATCACTTTGTGCTCTTGCATTAGGACACAGCCTAATCCTTGACGAGACGCGTCGCAATATATCACGAAGTCCTTCTGGGTATCAGGCGGATCAAGCACTGGGGGAGAAGTGAGCTTGTCCTTGAGGGCTTGGAAACTTTCCTGACATTTATCTGTCCACTCAAACTTGACGCCTTTGTGAAGCAGGTTAGTCAGAGGCCTGGCAATCTTGGAGAAGTTCTCGACGAAACGGCGGCAATAGCTAGCAAGGCCGAGGAAACTTCGGACTTGCTTGACAGTCTTGGGAGGAGTCCAGTCAAGAATAGCCTGGATACGTTCTGGGTTGACGGCAATGCCATCCTTGGAAATCACGTGACCAAGGTAGGTCACTTCAGGAAGCCAGAACTCACACTTAGAATACTTAGCGTAGAGTTTGTGTTCTCGAAGCTTTTCCAGTATAAGGCGAAGATGTTCAGCATGCTCCCCTTTATTCTTGGAGTATATTAAGATATCGTCCAGATAAACCACGACAAACTTGTCGAGGTATTCCATGAATATATATTTCATCAATCGGGAGAAAGTGGCTGGAGCATTCGTGAGCCAAAGGACATGACAGTGTACTCGTATGAACCATAGCGAGTAATGAAAGCGGTCTTCGGAATGTCCTCTTCACGGACTCGGATCTGATGGTAACCCAACCTCAAGTCGAGTTTCGAAAACACCGTGGATCCAGCAAGTTGATCATACAGATCGTTGATCCGGGGAAGCGGATATTTTTTCTGGATGGTGGCTTGGTTGATGGGTCGGTAATCTTGGACCAAACGATTTGTTCCATCGCTCTTCTTGACAAAGAGCGAAGGTGCTCCCCAAGAACAGGAACTTGGGCGAATGAATCCTTTGTGAAGTGCTTCGTCGATCTCCTTCTTCAGTTCAAGGAGGTGGTGAGGTGGCATCTTATAGGGCCGCTTGGCAATAGGAACGGTGCCGGGTTTCAGGTCGATGACAAATTCCACCTCTCGGATCGGGGGTATTCCTGGGAGTTCTTCTGGGAAGACGTCGGGAAAATCACGAACGACTGGAACGTTCTCAATCCCGTCAAGATGTGAGACATTCAGAGCATTCATCATATAGATATGCGTTTCAGCATCACGGGTAATCCGGGTGGTGTGGTTAACAATCTCGCCGGAGGGGTGAAAAAGTTGGACAGAACTGGTGCCACAATACAGTGCGGCATCGTGGACTTTCAACCAATCCATGCCCAGAATGAGGTCTATGGTGGAAGACTTCAGGAGGATGGGAGAAGCAAGGAACTCAATTCCTTCAATTTCGACGATGGTTTTGGGAACTATCTTGGAGATGTGGCAATGACCTATCGGAGTGCGGACAACCATCGGTGGATCCATCTTTTCTACCATGAAGTTATGCGACAATGCAAATGCTTCCGACATGAATGAATGCGATGCTCCTGTATCAAATAAAACAGTAGCAGGTACTGAATTAACAAGAAGGGTACCCATCACGATAGCAGGTTGCTCCTGAGCTTCTTCGACATTAATGTTGTAAGCATGTCCGCGAGTGTGAGAAGAAGACCCAGTGTTATAGTTGGGGGTCCTGTTGTTGCCTCGGCCATTTCCACGGCCAGCAGGGTGAACTACCAGTTGATTCTGTCGCTGGGGGCAGTCTCTGGAAAAGTGACCTGGCTGATGGCACTTGAAGCACAAGCCATCTTGAGGACGGAGGGGTGCAGTCTCAGTCTTCGGCTGCCTCGGCAGGGGTGGAGGCAGACGAGGTGCAACATACGACGGCCTTGGTGCAGGGGCAGGTGGACGATACACACTGTGTGGAAGCCAAATGCGTTGCTTCCGTGCTGTGCCCGAAGATGAGCCAGCCTCACGGGGGCGCTTCGGCGAACCACCGAACTTAAGCTGAGCGGTCTCGAGAGTGATAGTCTGGTTCACCATGGTGGCGAAGTCGGGGAAGACGTGCAAAGCCAGTGCAAGCTGGAAATCTGCGTTGAGTCCATCACGGAACTTCTCTTGCCTACTTGCATCATTGGGGAGGTCACTTGCAGCATAGCGGGAGAGGTGGAGGAATTCCCTCTGATATGCCTCGACAGTTTTGTTGCCCTGAACGAGGTTGGGGAACTCGGCCTTCATACGGTTCATAATCGCCTGGGGGACATAACGAGCACGGAAGGTAGCCTTGAAGTCATTCTAGGTGACGACAGTCCCTTCAACTAGCGAGCCCTTGTAAGTGTCCCACCACTGAGCAGCGGGGCCACACAGGAAATAGGACGCAAAGTTGACGTAATCAGCAGCGCTCACATTAGCGAACTCCACCTATCGAGTGATGTCATGAAGCCAATCATCAGCATCTAGCGGTTGTTCCGGTTGGTGGAAGAGAGGGGGATTGAGACGCGTGAAATCCCGCAGAGTAACCACAGGCGGCTGGTTCTGGTGCTGGTTCTGGTTCTGATTTTGGTTCTGGAGCTGATCTATGACTCGTTGCATAAACACTTGGTTCATCTGAAACTGATGCATCATCGCGGCCATGTAGTCCGGCGGCGGAGGTGGATCGTTGGCACCACGACCACGACCACGACCACCACGACCAGCCATCCTGCTAGAATTTAACAGGGGTATTTCAGCGATGAACATTTATCGAGATACCGGAAACGAGTAAGAGATAAAGCGACAACAAAGAGGAGGCGCGGATATATTGGAGTAGTCATATAAGACATACACATCCACACATAGAATCAATCGAAAATCGGGCAACGTAACATCGTAGAAATTAAGGAAAAAGGACACACTAGGCGGCGCGCAGACCGCGGTAAGGATTACACGACGCAACATAGATTCCACTATGTCAATCACGCCGCAAGAAAACTGTTGGCCACAGGAGTTAATGCCAGAGGACGCGCGGCCTGCCCAGAATGAGAATGGGATCCGCGGTCCGGGACCTGGGGTAGAACTCCTGCAACACGACTCAATCAATGGGGAAGCACCAAATCGCCGGGTGGAATCAAGAGAACGTGATCCTAATGTCAGCGTTTGTAAACTTACCAGCAAGGATAAGAGAGTAGATTCCCAGAGCATAGGTAAGGAGAAAAGGATCCTAATACCATAGATATCACACGTAGTGACATCGATGTGGGACCGTAAGCCAAATATTAAGTTAGCAAAATAGTTTTTCAAAGTCTAGACTCAACTTCGACCAGGTAGTGGTGGGGTGGATTCCTACAGGCAGTCGGCTCTGATACCAACTTGTGACGCCCCCAAAATCAATCTGTGTACAGTAATCATACACGCAGGGTACACGGCTGAGATTAGGGTGCCACGGTGAGAATATCACAGCACAACACTAAACACAAAAGGATAAACCAATCTGTTACAAGATAAGGGGTCACAAAGACCCGAATACATAAGTTATACAAGCCATAATATCTGAGTACAGACATAGTTAGTCAAGTTTTGCCTGAAGAAGGCTAGCACAAATAACATCAGAGATACAGATCGAAAAGGCAAGGCCTCCTGCCTGGGAGCCTCCGAAACTACTCCTGGTCCTGGTCAGCGGGGGTCTCGACGTAGTAGTATCCGCCTCCGGGGTACTCCTGCTCCTGGGCTCCAACGTCGACTGCAGCGGCCGATCAGGCAACACAAAAAGGGGAAATAAAGCAAAGGTGAGTATCTAGCTTACCCGCGAGTCTTACGTCCGCTACTAAGCATTATGCATTTGTAGCAACGGAAAGGGGAGGCTGTATATAGTGGACTGAAAGACAGGAATCCAGAGCAAGGGTAAGAAGCTAGGCCTATCGAAGACTAGCATCTTCCGATGATGTCTTGTAGCATGAGGTAAGAATCAGCCAACAGTTGATATAAAGCAATAAAGTAACAATGAAGCAGAAGTTGTTGCAACATTGTATAATAGTAAGTTGTAATGATTAATTATAATAATGCCTCTGAGTTCCCTTCCTCGACTCCCTGCGAGGAAGAAGACCCGGAACCATACAGTTTAATAGTAGTAGTTTCTAGTGGTAAGATCCAGCTTCAGCATAAAGCGTCCTGTTACCGTGGACACGGCTATTCGAATAGATTAATCTTCCCTGCAGGGGTGCACTGGCGTGACTCTACGACGCTCGGATCTCCAGGGTGGCGGGAACCTTGTTAGGGAACGCTCCACCAAAGCTATCCGACACAAAGTAGCCCATCCTTCGGCAATCAACAGAGAGGTCATCCGCCGGACTATATCTTATGTACGCCGGGCTTTGGACCCTAACCCGAACGTACTCCTGCACGGTGCGTGACTGGCCGGTGAAGCAAAATCAAAGCAAATTCAAATACACCGCTCGAGAAAGAGAAGACAACACCACTTCCCGGCAATCAGCCTGCGGTACTGCTGACGTCTGAAGACCCTCGAACGAGACTACGATGCAGGGGATCCCACACTCCTCATCCCACGTGTAGGTAGTGCGTATAAGCCAAAAGGCTACTCAAGACATCCGCCGAACCATTTAGCATTTTAATTAACCTGCGTGACAACCTTTATCGTTGCCTCGACTTAACCGACCCGCGGTTAACGACAGTAGTCTGGACCACCAGTACATCGGTGCCTGCCTTGTCGTCCCACCAAGTCACTGCGGTTACCAACAAGGTGAACCGTCTCCTTACCTTGTCTCGCGTTTGCTCTTGGTAGAGCTCGACTTTTCGTCATTTGGTAACTCTCGCGAGATACGAGTAGGGGCCAAGCACGCCAGTAACGTCGGTCGTACCCTCCCTATCGTTCCCGACAATATACCTCTCGCGGGCACCGTTGGGTCACCCGACTGCTTACCTTTAAGGACAACCGCTGTCCAGGACCGTATGGCGGCAAGACAAAGTCAGCCTCGAGTGGAGTACACGGATTACTCCTGGATAGCTCAGACTTGAGGTGACTAGGCATAACCCAGATAGGGGCCTTTGGCGGTGTCTGCTTTGTACCGTACCTGTGCAGTTGTATATATTGTATCTGTGTTCACTCCCAGAGTGTCCAGGCCCGCTATCTAATCCTAGCTAACAATGCGCAGGGCTCACTGCTGAATAATGCATAATAATAATAGGCAGCATAGGATAATGGAGGTACATCAAGGGGCGACAAAAAAACATGCTATGCAGTTGAATAGGATTGTAATCGTAGCAGCAGCAGTAACAATGCCTAGTGCAAGAAAGTACGGAAAGGTAGGCGATATCTGGGGAAGAGAATGGCTCTGCTTGCCTGGAAGCTCGCGGGTAGGGGCAGGGTCGTCGACGAAGTAGTCGTACCCGGCAGCAGTGTAGTCGGCGGTAGCAGCGGAGTCTACCGGAGATAAGGGGGGGAAGAAACAGTAAATACAAAGCAAGCAATGCAAACATATGAATGACATGGCAAATGTATCGATGTCGGTGTTCTAACGCAGTACGATGTATCAGGCTCGGAGCGGGAATTCATCCGGGGATGAACTACCGGCTCCGGGTGATTACCGGACAGGGCGACCGGAGGGGGAAGGTATCATTCCGGAGGTGCCGTAGATACCGGACAAACATAAGGGGGGTGTATCCATGCTAGTTGATCTATTCTGAGAAACATTCGTGTTCGGAATAAATTCATCCGGCAGGTTTTTACCGGCACCGGGAATTATCGACAAACAGCCCGGAGGGGGGAATGTCGATGATCGGTGTGTTAGGGGGGTGGGGCAGACATACGGATAGCGTATCCGTATCCGTTATATTTTTTTGATCAATTTTCATGTATAAAGTTTTTGAATCTGACTTGCGGTTTAAAAGTTATTGAATTTCAAAGTTTTAAATCATTTAAATGATTTTCTGAATTTCTTTTATTATTATATCAACATTATCCAGAACAGTTGACTGGTCAAACCTGACCAGTGGGACCCACTGGTCAGCCTCACAGTTAATAAAAATGGTTTTATTAATTCTAAAAATCCAGTGGACCCACATGTCAGTGACTGTTAATATTATCTAAATTATTTTAATCAATATATGACAGGTGGGGCCCAGGTGTCATTGAGACATTGTTTAATTAACAGTTATATTAACCCAAAGGTTATTTTAATGGGCTCGTCCCACATGTAAGCCTAACAGGATATTAAACTTAGCAAAAAAACCTTTTAACTTAATCCTATGGCCTTGGGCCCACTAGACAGAGAGAGAGGGAGGGGTTTGCCCCGTGGCCTAATGCAACCACGCCCGTCGGCGAGTAGAGCAGTACGGCGGCGAGGTCAGGCCAGCCCCGGCGAGGTTTGAGAGGAGGGGGTGTGGCCTCATGCGGGGAGGGGCGGGGGTGCGGCGTGCGGGGAGTGTGTCCGAGGCACGGTAGGCGTGGCGAGGGGTGTTGCAGGTGCGGCCATGGCGCGGCCGGGGCTTGGCCCTCCGGCCACGGGCACGTACGGGAGGAGGGGGGCACCAGGCTGCGGCCAGGGAACAGCCGTGGTGATGGCAAGGGCGTGGCCTGGGAGGCAGCGCGTGCGCGCGTCGGTCACAGCCGGCCATGGACGAGGCACAGGCGTCCACGACCCCCCCCTGCTGAGCAGTAGGAAGAAGATGGGGAGGGGGCGTGGTGGGCCGGGGTTTAGATGGGCTTTGCACTGGGGCGGTAGATAGGTTTCCTTTATTTCGTGTTGGTTTCTTGTTTTCTTTTTATGTTTGGTATTTATTTTAGTTGCTTTTATATTTTTTTAAAATATGTAACATAGCCTATAATTAGTGTAACACAATATTGAGATGCCACAAAAAGATTTGGAGTTTTATAAATTCTTTTGCATTTTTGTTTTATTAAAAAGGTATTAAATGCCACTGTTTTGGCTACTGTTTGAATTGTTGGATTTATTTTATTGCTTAATAAATACCCAAACCCATATGGATTTGGTCCACTGAATATTTGTGATTTTATAAAATTGCTTTCACAATTTTTGAACAAAGCTTTATTTTCACTTATTTATAATATTCATCAAAAGGCTTTTTAGGGTTTGTTTGAATTTTATTTCAAATGGCTTGGACTTTAATTGGCCAATGATGATCAAGGTCCATGGTTCATATTTGCTTGCAACAATATTAAAGGAGAATTTGAGTTTGAACTGAACCAGTTGATCAGACAAAAGTTTTCAATAGTAGTGATCAACAGTAACCCTGATTACTGTTCACTGACAGTGAGGGTGTTACAGATGCCCCCGACCATCCCCTTCTCCATCAGCAATCATCAGTTCGTCCTTCGTCTCACTATATTTTTATCACTTCATGCGTTATGTGCAATGCCTGGACCCCTGGTGGCCCCCCTGGCTGCCCCCCTTCTCCTATTTAATCTTCGTGACGCGAAACCCTCGAAGACATAATCCTTTTTCGCGATCTCGCCTCTGTTCCGCCGGCGTCACGCTTCCAAGATCGAGAGCGCCAGCAGACTTCTTCCCGGCACCCTGCCGAAGGGAGGATTAACCTCCGGGAGCTTCCCCTCTACCATGGATGCTTACCGGATGTGTCGTGAGTAGTTTTCCTAGGACCATGGGTCCGTGATTAGTAGCTATGTGATGTTCTCCTCCCCTCTTTGTTCTTCATGGTTTTAGTCCTCGTGAGATGCTGATACGGTGAGGATAGTTCTCTCACATCTCGTTGGTTACCCCAAGTGGAAGGTGAGATGTACCGTAGCAGAAAATTTCCCTCGATGAAGATACCAAGGTTTGTCTCCAGTAGGACTCGCAGAAATACAAGAAGGTGACAACGGCGCCAGAAATTGGCTTCTGGCTAAGGAGTTGACAGGACCTGCACACAGATACAAATAACTTTGCTCCCAACGAGTACAGAGGAGTTATCAATTCCTCTGGCCTTGTTGTTTACAAAGGATCAACGCAAGAGATAAAAGTGGAACTGAAAGTAAATTAAGGGTGTAAACAATGATGTGAAGATGGACCGGGGTCCCGTGATTTTCACTAGTGATGTCTCTCTCCAAAAAGACGATAAAAGTGCTAGCGAGGTAAACAAATCACAGCTTGGCAATTGACAGGATTATGAAGGCACCGCAATGCTAACTATGCTGCAAAGAAATGAAGGGCTCAAAAGCAATGGGAAGTACGCCAAGGTAAGTAGACCGAAATCCAACTGCATCTACTACGAATCATCCACCTTGAGATTTCTATCCAGAACATCTCGCTGGTATTAAGTTGCGAATCCCACCCAAAGTGTAAACTCAAAGCAACAGACAACTACATTAAAAAAACTTTGCATAAAGTAAACAATCCTTGCACCCGCGGGTACAAGCACCGTTGTTTTATCCCTCGTGGCAACAGCACATCCCCTAGTCTCATGTTTTTGTCACTCAAGCTAGACATCAGGGGGCTGAACCCACAATCAAGCATAACGCTCCCTCTTGGAGTTGAAACAAACTACTTGGCCAAAGCAAAATACTGCAACGGAGAACATGCAAGAATTTACTCAAGAACAAAATATAAAAGAGAAGAACCAAATATATTACTCATCACAATCTGAACATAGTCTCATAATCCATCAGATTCTAGCAAACTCAGCATAGCAACAGCAGAAATTACAAAAGTGCCTCGATCATGTGAGGCAGCTCACGAGGTCTCAACAGTGGAAGCACAAAGAGGGGAGAGGTACATCACATAACTAATGGTCACGGACCCATGGTCCAAGGGGGACTACTCACGGCACATCCGGGAGGCGTCCATGGCTATGGATAGTCTCTCGGAGGGGGTTCCTCCTTCCGGCAGGGTGCCGGGGCAGCTTCTCCAGGCAGCCCCGATCTTGAAACGGCGGTGGCGGCGGTACAGAGGTGAGTTCGCGGAAAAGAGATCCATATTAGGGGTTTCAACCCCGAGGGCTAAATATAGGCGGAGGGGGTGTCGAGGGGACCCACAGGGCAGCCAGGAGGCCCCTTGGCGCGGCCTAGGGTGGGGCCGCACCAGGGACCCTTCTGGAGTCCCTGTGGTGGCCTCCCTCCGCTGCCTTGGTGATTCCGGAAGCTTCCGGGTCACTGATTTTTTATCTGATTGTTCCGGATTTTTGGAGCACTTTTAATCGCCGGAAAACCTGAAATACAAAAACAGCATAAAACAGCAACTGGCAGTTGGGTGCACTGGGTTAATAGATTAGTCCAAATATGCTCAAAAGTGTATGAAAGTTCAAGCAAAACATGGCAAAGTCCCACAAAACATGCATGGAGCAACCAGAAATTATAGATATGTTTGGGACGTATCAACATCCCCAAGCTTAATTCCTGCTCGTCCTCGAGTAGGTAAATGATAACAAGCATAATTTCTGTGGTGACATGCTGATGACCCACAACGTAAGGGATCGATTGCAGCGTTTTTGATAAGTAAGAGTGTCGAACCCAATGAGGAGCAGAAGGTAATAGCAAGTAACTTTGGTAAGGAGATAACTGCAAGCACTGAAAGATAACTTTTTAGGGGTTTTTCTTGGTATAAGCGACAGGGAAGTAAAAACGAGCAAAGTAAAATGTACTGGAGAGTAACGAGTGGCCCAATCCTTTCTGAGAAAAGGAGAGGCCTAGCAACTAAACTTATAAAATCTAAAGTGTTCTTGAGGACACACGGGAGAGGTAGTCATGTGCTTTCGCCATATTCCGTATCGGTACTATGTGATGTGTTTATAAGTGTTGAGTGGGTGGATCTATGCTAGTACACCCTCTAGACTAAGATAAGTGTACTCTTATGATTAAACACCTTGCAAGCATCCGCAAATACAAGATAGTAATTAAGGCAAAAGCCTAACCATAGCAATACGATCGGTGATCCATCGTTCCCTTTTGCAAAAGCGTGCAAACTTGGGTTTAGGTTTCTGTCACTCCGGCAACCCACCGTAAGCATTCTTTGTACACAATGTATCCCCCTAGGTCCTTGATAAGGCGAAGTGTTGAGTGTTCGACTCACACAACACCACTAGGAAAATAACAACACAACTTAAATGTCAACCAACACATATTACTTCAACATCATATGACTACTAACAACTAGACTTCTCCCATGTCCTCAAGAACCAAAGTATCTACTCACACGACATAAAAGAGATCATGATCAGTGGGGATAAATAGATGATAAACAATCTGAACACAATAATATTTCTCCAACAAAACTCAATAGCATTCACCACGAAGTAGTAATCAACACCGATAGAGTAGAGAGGATAGATAGTACGGATTACAACATGAGTTGCAATTGTGAGATGAGATTGGATGGAGGTGGAGATGGTGCTGATGATGGGGATGATGTTGATGATGATCTCGATGATGCCCGTGATGATGGTGATGACGATGGTGACGATCTCCCCTTCCGGGAGGTGATCTCCCCGGCGGAATCTGCCCGCCAGAGATGGCTTTTCTTCTCTGTAGGTTTCCGCCACGGAGCGGCGGCGGAACTCCGGAAACTCTCTCTTTTTAGGGTTTTTGGATGACGAAGAGTATATAGGCCAGAGGGGGGAGCCGGGAGTGGCCCCGGGGGTCCAGGCGCCCTCCCGGCGCGGCCAGGGGTGGGGCCGCGCCAGGTGGCCGCCTGGGCACCCTGTGGCCCCCTCTGGTAGCTCTTTTGCGTGTCTTCGTGATACTTCTGGAAAATAGCCTCCGTCGATTTTCAGGTAATTTGGAGGTATTCTTCTTCAGCAACTCAACGTCCACTTTTTACCGCTGAATCCTGCGTCTGCTGCTTCGGCACCGGAAAGTTGAAAACTGTGTAAAATAAGCCAAAAAACATAAGAATAGCATCATATCATGAAATATATCAATGAATAAGAAAGAATTACTATATTAAATAGTGATGCATTTTGGACGTATCAACTCCCCCAAGCTTAGACCTCGCTTGTCCCCAAGCGATTACTGAGCTCGGTAAACCTGTCCACAAGTTTAGAGAGTGAAGTGTCGATAAATAAAATACGGACAAGAAGCATCACGGTTCCTTCATCAAACTCAAGCATCCTCAACAGCAACCTCAACTCATAAGGCCCTTATGAGAAAGTAATAACAATTATAATCAAAAGTAGGGCTGAGGAAACTCATCAAATTATGGCAAACATATCCTTGGTCAAAGGACAACTAATACCTTTCACTCTTGCTCTTTCTTTTTAATGAAACAATTTGAAGCTTTTGAAAGAACATGTTATTAGTCATGAAGTGCAAATGCTAACACAAAGGAAGATGCTTGCTTGGCAAGAGCTTTCGCAAACAACTTACTTATCAAAAGATAATGTCAACAAGGATGTGGCATGGAAAAACTTAATGCAGCTTTATATGGATGAATCCTCATCAACATCAAATGTCTGTTCTCTTAGGGAAAAGAAAATAGTGGGACAACTGACTCAACATAAAGGTGGATGAAAGGCCTTGTTAAGGGCAAGCAGGGAAAACTCATGTGTTATCCTTAAATCAAACAGAATAAAAATAGATTTTGGGGCGGTGCATAGTTTGTCAACGAATGTTAATAGATAGCTCAATTACTTCTCAAGATGGACAAGTTTCGAGGAACGGCTCCCAAGTGGGGACGATCACATCCCCTTAATCTCCTTTGTTTATCACTGCCAAAGTTTCTGATTTCTCATAGACCAAGCGTGAAGGAGGGTTTGTTTGTTATATTATCTTTCGAGCTGGGCGCACCCATGCCAGTTCCTCCTCGTATTATGGGTTTGCAGATTAGACATGCAATCCCGGGGTAAAACTTGTCCAACTTAAGAAGATCATGAATTACCTACTACTTTCTCATGAGCTAAACAAGAGGCACAAAACAGAATATTTTGAACATTTAAGGATAACACATAAATTCTATACTTATAGGAGTGGTAGGGGAATACCACAAATAGGAAGGTAAGGTGGACTCAAATGGAAGGTATTGGTTTCAGGGTATGGATGCACAAGCAGAATTCTACTTGGCAGAGAGTTTGGCTAGCAAAGGCTTTGAGAGAACAGACAATTGATGCTAATTTAGATGCAAAACATATAAGGCATAAACATTAAGGTAAGCATAACACATCAAGTTGTCTTCCTTGTCAACATAACACTTCAATCATAATAACATAAAGGTTTTGGCTATGTCGATACTTGAGAAAACATGCATGTTGTCAAGACCAAAGCTATGTTTGCCAAAATTAAATAAAGATTTCAAAGCCATACCTGATATAAGGTCAATACTCCCCATAAGAATCGGCATATGAGGCCGATTGCGTGAAGAGAATACCAAGTGCAGCGAAGGAACCAATAGACTTCTCATTAATATTCCATTATAGACGACTCCACACTCACGGATACAATATCTCCACAGACGGAGTGATAGACCTCAATGCAAACACATATTTCATATAATAAACTCCCTAGACATGATACGACTCTACTTGACTCTAAAAGACTAAGATAAAGATAAAGATACCCGGCACTCCCCCAAGCTTGGAACAAGCTGAGGGGATGCCATTACCCGAGGAGATTTACTCCTCATTCTTGTTCTTCTCAATAAGGTACTCCTTGGCGAAGCGCTTCCATGGTAGCTCCTCTCCAGTCTCGAAGGACATTCCCGTCTCCAGGATCCTGCACTCAGCACCTAAACTCATGCGCAGAAACTTTAGTTCATACTCACAGTTCTGGTTGTGCAGATCATAGATTTGTGCTTGGAGCTGATAAACTTTTTCTTCTAGTGCGGACAAACTTGACCACATCTCCTTCATCTCTTTCCTATGGGAAGCCTCGATCTCGTTCCTGATGTCGAAGTTGGCTTCAACACCACGCTCCACCATCTTCTTGAACTTGAAGAGCTCATGTTCCATCTCCTTCAGCCGCTCCTCGGTGCTCCCCTCCATGACTGGTCCCTTCAGATCTTCCTTGTGGAGAACACCGTCCTCCACACGAAGGACCTGGGGGTGCTTGTTCACCTCAGCGAGGTAAGGGTTGATGACGTTGACGACGAACTTGTCCTTGGGGGAACTTGGGGAAGCCATGGTACCTAGGGCTAGCTAAAAGATTTCCTGGCAGAAACAGATTGAAGAGAAAACACATGAAATCGTGAGATATGCTGCCGGAACGATCCGGGCAAATATATAGCAAAAATTTCTGCAACAAAAGGAAGGTAACGAGCCAAAGTGGGGTCGGAGACGGACTCCTGGGTGCCCAGGCAGCCTCCCGGCGCGGCCAGGAGGTAGGCCGCGCCAGGGGGCGCCTGGGCCCCTGGAGCTCCTCTCCGGATCCGCTTAGGCTTCAAATTTTCCTTATTTTGCAAAAACTCATAATGTGGAACTTTTATGGCGGTTCGCGATGTTTCCTTACCGTAATACATACCTTTTCTTATTCTGCTTCTGTCGGTGTCTGAAACAAGGCTGCAACATGTTCTTCATGAGTTGTTGTGCGTACTATATTTACATCAACATTGACGGGATCTCCCGCCATGTAATGCTTGAGTCTTTGCCCATTCAAAACTTGAGGCTTGGTGCCTTCAAATTTGTTAATCTTGATTGCACCAGACCGGTATACTTCTTCGATATGAAATGGCCCTTCCCACCTGGAAAGTAGTTTACCTGGAGAAAACCTGAAACGGGATCTAAACAATAAAACTTTATCACCAACATTAAATTCACGTTTCAGAATCCTCTTTTCATGCCACTTCTTTACCTTTTCCTTGAACATTTTAGCGCTCTCGTAAGCTTCACTTCTCCACTCATCTAGAGAAGTCAAGTTCATGAGACGCTTTTCACCAGCTAACTTTGGGTCAGCATTAAGCTCTCTAACAGCCCAGAAAACTTTGTGCTCTAACTCTAATGGCAAATGGAAAGCCTTGCCATAGACCATTATATAGGGGGACATGCCCATGGGGTTTTTTTAAGCAGTTCTATACGCCCACAAAGCATCTACTAACTTACTTGACCAGTCCTTCCTATTTCTGTTAACTGTCTTTTGCAAGATCAACTTGATCTCTCTATTGGTGAGCTCAACTTGCCCACTAGTTTGAGGATGGTACGGTGAAGCAATTCTATGATTGACATCATACTTGGCTAAAGCTTTTCTAAAAGCTCCATGCGTGAAGTGTGATCCTCCATCAGTCATGATATACCTAGGCACACCAAACCTACGGAAAATTACATCTTTAAGCATCTTCAAAGATGTTTTGTGATCAGCAGTGGGGATTGCTTCAACCCACTTGGTTACATAATCAACAGCAACTAATATGTGAGTGTACTTGTGCGAAGAAGGAAAAGGACCCATAAAATCAAAACCCCGGAAATCAAAAGGCTCAATCACTAGTGAGTAATTCATAGGCATCTCATTCCTTCTACTAATATTACCAACTCTCTGACATTTATCACAGGCAAAAACATAATTTCTAGCATCTTTAAAGAGAGTAGGCCAATAAAAACCTGATTGGAGAACCTTATGTGTGGTTCTCTCACCGGCGTGATGTCCTCCATAGGGACTATCGTGACATTGCTTGAGAATGTCCTTCTGCTCGTGTTCCGGTATGCATCTTCTCACGATCCCGTCTGGACCTTCTTTGAAAAGATGTGGGTCATCCCAAAAGTAATGCCTCAAATCATGGAAGAACTTCTTCCTTTGCTGAAATGTTAAACCTGGAGGCAAATACTTTGCAACGATAAAATTAGCATAATCTGCAAGCCAAGGATCGGAAAGAGATTGTACTTTAACAACGGCGAGTTGTTCGTCTGGAAAGCTGTCGTTGACTGGGATTGGATCATGCGGTATATCTTCCATCCTTGAAAGATTGTCCGCTACAGGGTTGTCTGCTCCTTTTCTATCAACAATCTGCAAATCAAATTCTTGAAGAAGGAGTACCCATCTGATGAGTCTTGGTTTGGCATCCTTCTTCGTCATAAGATACTTAATGGCAGCATGGTCAGTATGAATAATAACTTTAGAATCAACAATATACTGCCTAAACTTATCACAAGCAAACACTACTGCTAAGAATTCCTTCTCAGTAGTAGCATAATTCTTTTGAGCACTATCAAGGGTTTTACTAGCATAATAGATAACATTTACTTTTTTATCAACCCTTTGTCCTAAAACAGCTCCAACAGAAAAATCACTAGCATCACACATAATTTCAAAGGGCAAACTCCAGTCAGGCGGTTGTACTATAGGAGCGTGAAAGTGAAATATATCGACCAGGGGGGTGAATGGGAGATTTTCAATTTTGCTACCAGATTTTGATTTTCTTCAGGACTGAAGCAATCATGAAGCTGAAGAAGTAACCAAAATCATGAAGAAATAAAACTTCACAGAATGTAATCATCAGGGCAGCTCATCATAATGCAACAGAAATAAATCAATTCAGATAAGCAGAAGTGCTTCAGATGCATAGTATGAAGACTAATAGCAGAGGGAGAGTTGAAGCACAAGCAGTCAACATAGATACTGAAGACATAATACTGAGGCTTAAGAGATTGAAGAGATATCACCAGAAATTGAAGACAATGGTTTGGTAGACCAGTTCAAGTTGCTGTGACAACTCTACGTCTGGTTGGAGAGGCTGAGATTCAACTCAGAAGACATAGTCTTCACCTTGTTCTCCTTGAACTAAAGTCCTCAGACTCCGTCCAATAACTCCGAAGAGAACAGCGAGATCAAGATCACACAGCATAGATACAGACATCAAGTTGTATCCAAGAGATTCAACAAGCATGACTTTATCAATATGTTGGTCTCGAGAGATAGCCACTCTGCCGAGACCCAATACCTTACTTTTACCTTTATCAGCGAAGGTGATGGTTTTCTTTGAAGAAGGACTTAGTGATGATTCCATAAGTAGACTTCTGTCACCAGTCATGTGATTTGTGCATCCACTATCCATCACCCATTCAGTCTTTCCCTGCAAATGAATTAGTATCTCATACAGCAAGTTATGAGCCAGTCTCAGTTTGAGGAGTTTAAGATTCCTCAGAATTAATTCCTCAGGATGTTCCTCAAGATTGATTCTATGAGATCAAACAATATAATTATCCTTCAACTGACTCTTTTATTGTTGTCCTGGGCATATGATCTGCAGAAATTGTAATTGCCTCAGGACATGTCCCTGCAAGAATGATTAGTTCTTAACCACCCACATCTTTATGGGTGGTCTTGAGGCACATAGGGATTGATGAGGATGGTGAGACCTAATGGGGTGTGAGATGGCAGCATCAGGATAAACAAATGAGTAAGCATTCTTATGAGGAGCTTCCCTGTGAACAAAATGGTTAGCAGATACATGATTATAATCATTTCCTTTTGAGGTATCGTCCTCAGATGATATCCTCAGCTCATTTGCATCTGCATTCACAGGAAGGTTAGTGATGAGGTCCTTTGGCACCCAGATCTGCTTGACTGGAGGACCGTTCCTGCAGTTAGTTCCGATGAATCTGGCAAATACCTCACCATTACCATTCTTAAACAGTTTATAGTTTGAGTCAAATGACTCAGTCATCACGTCTGAAGAAACAGCATCATAACCAGATAAGGTATAGGGATCAGGAGGAGGCATCATTGCTTGAGCCCAAATGGTCTCAGGATATTGTTCAGGTTTCCAGTAAGACCCATCAGGGTTGAGTCTCCGAGTGAATGCGATGCCTTCTTTCCTCGGGTTTCTGTTGAGGATCTGTTTCTTGAGAATGTCACAGAGAGTCTGATGTCCTTTCAGACTCTTGAACATGCCTGTTTCCAGTAGACTCTTCAACCTAGCATTTTCTTCAGCAATGTCTATGGTATCCTCAGATGAGGGGTTAGATACCACAGAAGTAATAGAAATAACAGAGTCTGAAGACATTGAGGAACTAGACACAGATATAATTTGATCACATTCAATGCATCTTAAACAGGGAGGATTGAATCCTTCTTGTGGCATGATGATCTGTTGGGAGAGGAGTGAATCATTTTCTTTCTTCAGATCGTCATGAGAGATCCTTACACGTTCAAGTTCTTGTTTCCTCATGAGGAACTCATGAGACAGCTTTTCATGATCAGTAAGGAGTGCCTCATGCGGATTGAACAAGTCATCAAACTTTGACTGAAGAATTTTTGATTCATCAGTCAACTTTTGAGTCTTCGTCATTTCCTCAACCAACATATCATCATTTTTGTTTAATGAGAACTGAGTCTTTTCAAGTGCACGTTGTTGCTTAGATGCAAGTTTAGCAAGTTTAGCATAGTTTTCATCATGTTCTTCATCAGAGGGTTGATCTGATGATGAGTAAGAAGATACCTTGGAGGACTTGGCCATGAAGCAGAAGGAAGGAGTTGTGTCTTCAGCTTCATCATCAGCATGTGATGGACCAAATTCTTCAGTGCTGAAGATTGACTTTGAGACAAGTGTCGTGGCAAGAGCCAAACCAGCCACACCCTCAGATTCTTCAGATTCTTCTTCCTCAACATCAGGGTTGGAACCAGATTCTTCCGAATCCAATTCTTTCCCGAGATAAGCGCGAGCCTTACGGGAACTGCTATTCCTGTATCCAGTAGACCTTGAGGATCTTGAGGATTTCTTCTTTGTCTTTTCATCAGAACTTTCATCTTTCCCTTTCTTCTTCTTCTTCAGTTTAGCTTCCTTTTCCCATAAAGGACAATCAGCGATGTAATGCCCAGGTTTCTTGCACTTGTGGCAAACTCTCTTTCTAGCTTCGACAGAATCATCATCTTTGCTTTTTCTTGAGGACGATCTTGAGGAATTTCCGAAGCGATTCTTCTTCGTGAACCTTTGAAACTTTCTGGTAAGGAGAGCAAGTTCACGACTGAGAGTCTCAGGATTATCAGTATCAGCCTCAGACTCTTCATCAGAGGACACTCTTCGTGCTCTAGCTTTTAGCGCGCGGACCTTAGGCGTGGGGCTGTATAAGTCTCGTTTTTCAGAGAGCTTCAGTTCATGAGCATTGAGGCGCTCGAGAATGTCTGCTGGATCCAGAGTCTTGAAGTCCGGCCTTTCTTGAATCATCAGTGATAGGAACTCAAATGAGTCATCCAGTGACCTCAGCAGTTTCTTCACAACTTCATGATCTGTGATATCAACAGCACCAAGAGCTTGAAGTTCATTGGATATGTCAGTGAGTCTGTCAAAGGTTTGTTGCATGTGCTCATTATCCATCCTCTTGAACCGATTGAAGAGACTGCGGAGTGTGTCAACTCGTGAGTCTCGTTGAGCTGAGACTCCTTCATTAACTTTAGACAGTCTTGTCCATATCTTCTTTGCAGTATCCAGACCACTGATACGGTTGAACTGAGCCTTATTGAGATGACCACCAATGATGCTTCGAGCTTTTGCATCAAGCTGCCAGTTTTTCTTGACAACTTCGGGAGCAGTCATCAGATTTGCTTCAGGAATGCCTTGATCAACAATGTCCCACAGATCCTTGTCAATGGCTTCAAGATGCATCCTCATCTTGTTCTTCCAGTATGGATAGTCTGTTCCGTCGAAGATGGGGCAGTTTGAGGCAACGCTCATTGTACCTGAGGTCGACATAACTAAAACTCCAGGTGGTTAAACCGAATCACACAGAACAAGGGAGTACCTTGCTCTGATACCAATTGAAAGTGCAATATATCGACCAGAGGGGGGGTGAATGGGAGATTTTCAATTTTGCTACCAGATTTTGATTTTCTTCAGGACTGAAGCAATCATGAAGCTGAAGAAGTAACCAAAATCATGAAGAAATAAAACTTCACAGAATGTAATCATCAGGGCAGCTCATCATAATGCAACAGAAATAAATCAATTCAGATAAGCAGAAGTGCTTCAGATGCATAGTATGAAGACTAATAGCAGAGGGAGAGCTGAAGCACAAGCAGTCAACATAGATACTGAAGACATAATACTGAGGCTTAAGAGATTGAAGAGATATCACCAGAAATTGAAGACAATGGTTTGGTAGACCAGTTCAAGTTGCTGTGACAACTCTACGTCTGGTTGGAGAGGCTGAGATTCAACTCAGAAGACATAGTCTTCACCTTGTTCTCCTTGAACTAAAGTCCTCAGACTCCGTCCAATAACTCAGGTGAGTCTTCAAGGTAGACTCCCGAAACCTTTACAGACTCAGTCACTCCGGGAAGTCACAATTGCATCTTGACTTCCTCAGACTGAAGACTTCTACACCGGCTGGAAGATCACAGTCTTCAAGAGTAAAAAGCTTCGGATCACTCAAACCGACTTCCTCAGAAATGCTCAACTACTCAGGCTGGTGGTTTTCCTCACATAAGTTCTTCAGTTTCCTCAGAGGTGGGTTGCTCTCAAATGACAAGTGTCAGTTTTTCTCTCGGAGCAGCCAACCCACAAATGGGGCTGGGGGTGGCTATTTATAGCCGCGGAGCAACCCGAGGTGAAAGGACATAAATGCCCATGCATGCAATTACTCTCATGCCCTCGGAAATGACCGTTGCTAGACAAGTTCTAGCCTCTCACCACGCAACACGTGGCACGGTCAAAGTATTCTCTCTCCAGACTCCTCAACCGAAGTTAGTTACCTCAGTGTCCTGAAGAACAACGTCTCAGACACATGAGGACTGAACTTCTACTGCAGGAGATCTCACTCTCTTCAAGAGAGCTGCACTCGCAGTCTCCAGACTCCTCAACCGAAGACAAATTCCTCAGTGTCCTGAAGAACAACGTCTCAGACACCCGAGGAACTGAACTTCTACTGCAGGAGATTTCTCTCTCTTCAGGAGAACTGCACTCGCAGTCTCCAGACTCCTCAACCGAAGACAGATTCCTCAGTGTCCTGAAGAACAACGTCTCAGACACCCGAGGAACTGAACTTCTACTGCAGGAGATTTCCTCAGGGTTTTTCTTCAGGATTCCTAACTGAGCACTTCCTCAGACCTTCGGAACTCGTTTTCTTCAACCCCTCCAACAGTGCGGTGTTTTCCTATGACTCAAGAAGTATAAAAAGTCTTAGCGAAGACTACGCTTCAACTTCGTCTTCAGCGCGAACTTCCTCAGGATCGTCTTCAGTTTCAGCTTGAACCGAACGCTTCAGGATCCTGTTTCCTCAGGATTTCGCGCGACTTCATTCTTCAGGAAACGCACCGTTTTCTCTAATGTTCCTCAACATTTTGGGGGGTCGACATTGGTGGTTAAACACCTCATCAAGGACTGTTCTCCTGTGTATACTCACAAACACATCAGTCCCTTAACCGTTTTGTCATCAAACTCCAAAACCTCAAGGGGAGGGCACTTGATGCAGTTACAGTCTCCCCCTTTTTGGTGATTTGATGACAATCAGGTTAAGCTTCAACGGGGATAAAATTATGAGTTTGAAGAATAAAAACTTTGAAGAACGTTTTTATCATTAAGCTGGATATAATGAAGCTCCCCCTGAGGATATGCATATAAGTTGAAGAATGTTTAATATCTAAAGCATTTTGAGGTATATGAGGAGCTCCCCCTATATCCAGGCATTTCTGAAGCAGTGCATGTTATGAAGTGTTTGAGGAAATTAAACAACGCACAGAGAGAGGTGTTTGCAGAGACAATCACATGCATATATGATAAACTTGAGGAAATAGCATGTGGTAGCTGAGGAATAGTATCAGGCAAACACCAAAATTACAGTTTACAACTCGTTACAAAAAAACTGAAGAACGAGAGTTGTAACTGAAGAACCCCATAACTAAAGACCCGCTTGAAGACTAGCAGATTTCTCCCCCTTTGTCATAAAATGAACAAAAAAAGGGAAAAACGGAAGCTAACGCCCCTTTGAAGTTGCTTCAAGGCTGAGATGAGTCACGCCTGAGGCAATCCGTTGCAGTGTGAGGGCATCCAGCAGTGTCTTCAGCTTCTTCAGCAGTCAGCTCCTGGTTTGAAGAATAAGAATCCATTGCCGGAGGAGGAGTTGTGCAGCGTCTGAATTGTCTTCGAGGTCTGATGGCAGGAATTGGAGGCTGTTGAAGCTCCAACTTGGCAAGGTCTTCCGGGGTGATTACTTCTCGCATCAGTGCATCAAGATGTTGATATGTATGATGAGCATACTGATGCACTTTCTTCACAGAAGAATGCGTGTGAGCCATATAGCTGAGAATCTCAGAAAACTGACGCTTTACCCAGTCATGATTTCTATCAACTTTCTGATGAAGACTAATCAGAAGTTCTCGATCAGTCATCACTCGAGCTTGAGTTGTATCCTCAGTTGAGGCATGAGTTCTTGTTTCATCAGTTGTGCGAGACTGAGGATGACGAATATTTCCACCGAGGGAATTGGTCGGGAGAACTTCTTCATAGAAGATGCCTTTGCCTTTGTCATTTGAAGCAATAGTATGCTGAAGCACTTCGACAGGTGGCAGATAAGTCCTGTGATTCGGGTGATCAGGTTGGAAATCAATTCTAGTCACAGCACGAATTAGCTTCATGATCCAAGGCGCGTATGGCTTCAGGATATGCGGATTCTGTGCAGCATCAACTAGAGTTCTGAAGAAGAAGTCAGGAACATTGATTGGCCCAGACATGCAGAGGTTGTGAAGTATGTTCTTCATGACACCAATGACTTCTTCAGCAGAGGATTCATAGCCTTTGATGGGGCAGAAGGTCTTCGCCAGAATCCGATACAGTGTGCTCGGCAGATATTGAAGCTCAGAGACTGGAAACTTTGTGCGAGCTGAGGCTTCAGGGGCCTGAGGCTTCATGAGCATGTTCATCAGGTCATCTCGAAGTATTTGAGACCCATAGGAGCAGGCAGCAGGGGAAGTGCACTGAGGCAACTCAAGAATGTCAATTGCTTCAGGAACAGTGATGGTGTAGTGATGATGCTCAGTCATCCACTCGAGGACCCAGGTGTTGATATCCAGGGGATTTCCTGAAACATACAACGTGGCATAAAACTGAAGCACAAGCTCTTCATTCCAGTGTATGCATTCAGAGCAGAAATGAAGTAGCTTGGCATGATGCAGATCCAGAAGCACATTGTTGAAGCAAGGAAGGGCTTCCATATCCATCAGAGGGATGTGCTTGTGAGGAAACAGTTTGTTTTGCTTGTAGAGCACGGAAGCATAGTAGTTCTTCTGAGTGGCAGTCCAAAACCTCAGCAGCTTTCGAGGTGGAGCAGAGTGATACGGATTTTGAATCCCCTCTTGAAAGAAACTCATGGCGTTGAAGAAATCAGTAGCATCAAAGCTTGGAGTATCATCAGCTTCAAGGTCACAGAAGAATGGTCGCTTCTGCTTTGGACACAAGGACCGAGCTTGAACTGGGCCTTGAGGTGGGGAAGGCGCTTGAGGCACTTCAATCTGAAGAGTAGCTTGAGGATGAGGCGGAGTCGCTGCAGATGCATCAGGCACAGATGTGTTGATGTCCTTGGGGAGACGAGGTGATGTGGCCTGTTTGTCTTCAGAGCCATCCTTTGAGGCGTCAGCATTTGTACTGGTTTCAGCTTCAGTTTCAGCAGCAGGTGGGTCTGGCTGAGGATCAGCAGTTGTAGTGTCAGCTGCATCAGTATCAGTGGTGGTGTTTGCTGCAGCATCAGTATTAGCAGCAGAATTTGTTGGAGCACTAGAGGCTTCGGGGTCATCAGCATCAGACGCTGAGGACGATGCACCAACAGAGGCTTCAGACTGCAGAGAAGTGTCAGGAAGCACCTCGGTCACTGTGTTGGAGTGAGGTTCAGGTGAGAAGACAGTATGAGTGGGTGAGTTTGTCAGCCCATAGTCCTCATCATAAATGTGAGGAGTTACATCATCCATAATATCAACGTCCATGTCTTCAATCTCAGTGATAACTGGTGGCGGTGGGGACGGTGGAGTTGGAACAATGGGTGTTGCAGCAGGGGGTGGAGTGAAGACTATTAAGCTGCGCTGAGGATTTTGAGGTGGAGTTGAGGCAGCAGTGATATGAGTGGTGGTATCAGCGGGCTGTGTTGTAGGAGGAGCTGAGGAAAGGGGTGTAGCATCAATGGGATCCTCAACAGCAGGCTTCTTTGCAGCAGGTGGAGTTGAGGGTTGTGCTTCAGGCGTGCGCTTGAGGCTTTTGGCAGAGGCATCAGCAGGCTGTCGAAGCTTCATCAACTTGGTCATCTGTTGTGAGATCCGTTCCTTGGATTGACCAATATAAGCACGATTGGCAGCGAACTCAATGTTGAGACGTTGAACTTTGCATTGATGCTCAGTAAACTCCTGAGGGGTAACTTCAGTGATAGGTTTCTTCTTGAAGTCACTGTGGACTTTCTTCAGTTTGGCCTTCAACTGTTTCTGAAGATCACGTTGATGAATCTCATTTATGAGGAACTGTTGAACATAGAACTTGATGTCTTTCGGAATGTCCAAATCATCAAGCGGAGTGTCAGGCTTAACAGACCAAATTTCAATGTACTCCAAGATCTTCTTGGGATCAAGGAGAAGCGGGATTTCTGAACCCGTTGCTTCAGCTTTGCGTCTGGCCGCAGCACGCACGTATTCAATCTTATCAGCTTCAGTGGCGACGAAGCCGGCCAGATCCTCAAATTCATCTTCATCATCAGAAGATTGAGGAGTATGATGGATGGCGCCACGCATAGCAGTTTTCTTTGGTTAAGGACGAGGGCCCCGTTGAAGAACAGTTTTGGTCTTCAGGTGATGCTGAGGCATTGTGGTTGAGGCCTCAGGAGCACCAGATTCATCAGTGTGTATTCTTGAAGAGGGGGCAGCACCATCTGTTCGTTGACATGAGGAGCCAACAACTTGAGGCTTAGTTGAGGTCTTAGAGAAAGGTTTCATGCCCGGAGCCTTTTTGCGGTGCTGAGGCGGAGGTTGTTGTCTGGGTTGAGACTGATCTTGAGGCGGAATTTGTATTGAAGCAGTCATGTCACGGACAAGATTCTTGACCCGGCTGCGAGTGCATTTGAGGTATAGCTCATATGCCGCTGGAAAGTCTTCAGGAGTGCGCAGTGTGGTTGGATCAGGAACGACTCCAGGAGCTGGTGGAGGTCGAGCCTTGATACCCAAGGTCTTAAGTGGCGGATTGACTGCAAACATTTCCTCATGTTGAGGATTCAGCCATTGGTAGGCCACCCAACGCTTGGCCCATTCTCTTGTGATCTTCTGGACCCTTTTCTTACGATCATCAGCAGTTTCACGTTCTGGAGTCTTCAGTTTCTCATAGAGCTCAGGAGGTAAGTCTTTAGCAGTATCAGTGTGCTTGCGCCGAGGACGCATTTTCTTCAGCTGAGGAGACTGAGGAATTGTACGTTCGAGCTGAGCTGCAAATGAAGTGAGACTATGAGAACCATACGATTCCTCAGCAGACATGTACCTGTGACAGAATTAAGTTGCGAGGGAAGTGGGGTACGGTTATATGCGTTCATGAGGAATAGGCTGAGGAAAACAAAGGAATGAGGCATAGGTACAGGTCTCAGAAGGCTCGTAGTACAGTTGAGGATGAACTGGCTTGAGGACACAACAGTACTGAGGAATAATATGCTGAGGAATAAGCCACTGAGGAATAAGCATAGCAGACTGAGGCGGATGCTGAGGAACAATGAGTCTTCGTCCCCGGCGACGGCGAACTCCGGAGACGTTAGCGCTCGAGCTTGAGGAGCTCAAGGATGGCGGCGCGAGAGTGAGAGAAGCGTTGGGGGGTAAATGACCGAAGGAGGGGGTAGAGGGCTATTTATAGAGGGGTAAAAACTGAGGGGTTGCGAAATTTGTGGACGAGATAGCCCCTGATTGTTGGGATCCTCAGTGGATATCGTGATGGTGGATAATTACGGCGTGCGGTAAAATCGCAACAAATTGAAGACAGTTGTAACAGAAAATCCGTGATTTGAGGATCTTGAGGACAAAGGCTGAAGACGAAGACAAATGGTCTCAGGCCAATGATGATGACTTAAGGTCTCAGCCTGAGGAATATATAATTTCCGGATGAACGCATATGAGATAGACAGATTAGATAAGTGAGCACAGAGGGATGGGTCGGATCACGTTCACCTAGTTGAAGAAGCAAAAACTGAAGATCAATAACTATAGGTGAACGCTGTTGAGGACAAACACAATAATCATCAGTAATGAAGACTTAGAATCCTGAGGAAGATCAATAACATCAAATCCTGAGGAAGTTGAGGAATACCAAATCCTGAGGTGTTTGGGCGGTGGCGCTACCCACCTTATAGGGAATGAGACACCTGATACCATACAATTGTCGTATGGATCTTGAGTCAATTCCACGTTAATTTCTTCACACTTAGCAAGGTAGTTCCTCATGAGTTGAGGAGTACGACGCATCGTGTGTTGTGCATCAGGATTCTTCAATATTGTTTAAGCGTTAGGATGTGTGTCCATTCACAGGACGTTTGAGGAATCTAAGATATTTAGCTCACACCTCAGAGTGCTAAATCGCTTCTCATCCAAAGGCTTAGTGAATATATCAGCAAGTTGATCTTCAGTCTTCACGTGGCTGATGACGATATCTTCCTTCAAGACATGATCCCGAAGAAAGTGATACCGTATCTCAATATGCTTCGTCCTCGAGTGTTGTACCGGATTCTGAGAGATCTTGATGGCGCTCTCATTGTCACATAGTAGTGGTACTTTCTTCAGGTTGATGCCGTAGTCCTTCAGGGTTTGCTTCATCCAAAGAAGCTGTGAGAAGCTTGCACCAGCAGCAATGTATTCAGCTTCAGCGGTGGAGAGGGAGACGCAGTTCTGCTTCTTCGATGACCAGCACACAAGAGAACGTCCGAGGAAATGACATGTTCCTGAGGTAGACTTCCGATCCACTCGATCTCCAGCATAATCTGAGTCTGAGTACCCGACGAGATCCAGATGTGTGCCTTTTGGATACCATAAGCCTAGCGACGGGGTGTGAGCCAAATATCGAAGAATTCGTTTCACCGCTTGGTGATGCGATTCCTTTGGTGCCGCTTGGAATCGGGCACACATGCAAACGCTCAACATTATATCAGGCCTGGATGCACATAGATATAGCAGAGAACCTATCATGGAGCGGTATACCTTTTGATCGTAGTCCTTGCCATTTTCATCGGGGCCAAGTTGTCCGTTTGTAGGCATCGGTGTCTTGATGCCCTTGCAGTCTTGCATTCCGAATTTCCTCAGGCACTCCTTGAGATACTTCTCCTGAGAGATGAAGATGCCATTGCGTTGTTGACGAATTTGGAGTCCTAAGAAGAACTTCAGCTCGCCCATCATCGACATCTGATACTGTTCACTCATCAAGAATGCAAATTCTTCACTGTATTTCTTGTTAGTGCATCCAAATATTATGTCATCAACATAAATTTGACATATGAATAATGCATCATCATATCGTTTTGTGAAAAGAGTTGGGTCGAGGGAACCAGATTTGAAGCCCTTGCTGATGAGGAAGTCCCTTAGTGTGTCATACCAAGCCCGAGGAGCTTGCTTCAGTCCATAGAGGGCTTTCTTCAATCTGTACACCATATCAGGCTTCTTGGCGTCTTCAAAACCTGGAGGTTGAGCAACATATACTTGTTCCTCGATATTACCATTGAGGAAGGCACTTTTCACATCCATTTGATATAACTTGATATTATGATGATTAGCGAATGCAAGCATAATGCGAATGGACTCAAGTCTAGCTACAGGAGCGAAGGTTTCACCGAAGTCGATCCCCTCGACTTGAGTATATCCTTGAGCTACGAGACGAGCTTTGTTTCTGATGACTTGTCCATCTTCATCAAGTTTGTTGCGGTAGATCCACTTCGTGCCGATGACATTGTGAACTCTAGGATCAGGACGTTTGACTAGTTCCCAAACATCATTCAGTTTAAACTGAAGAAGTTCGTCTTGCATGGCCTGAATCCATTCCGCTTCTCGGAATGCCTCGGTGACTTTGGTGGGCTCTGAAATTGATACAAACGAGAAATGACCACAAAAGTTAGCTATGCGATTAGCTCTTGCACGAGTGAGAGGACCTGGTAGGTTGATGTCAGCGAGGATTTTGTCCACTTGAACTTCATTTGCCACACGAGGAAGTCGAGGAGGATGATCTTGAGGCGCATCTTCGTTACTGCTGTCAGATTCGTTAGCATCAGCTTCAGGTGCTTCAGGAGCTTCAGGTGTATCAGGTGCCTCAGGATCAGGATTGTCATCAGGATTATTCGCTTCAGGATTTGGGTGTTCTTCAGGAGCAGGAGGTATGTGGATTTCTTCAGAATGATCCACAGGAATGATGTCACCAGCACCCATCTTCTTGATCTGTTCTTCAGGTGGAGCTTCACCTAAATCATGTGGCAGGTGCTCTCTTTGGGAGCCATCAGACTCATCAAAACGCACGTCTACAGTTTCAACAATTTTGTAATGACTAATGTTGAAGACTCTGTAGGTGTGCGAGTTGATACCATAACCGAGCATGAAACCCTCACATGCTTTGGGTGCAAATTTGGACTCGTGATGAGGATCACGTATCCAGCAAGGTGCACCGAATACTTTGAAGTAACTTACATTGGGTTTCTTACCGACCATTAACTCGTATGATGTTTTATTGAAGTACTTGTGAAGATACACTCGATTGACGATGTGACAGGCAGTGTTGATTGCTTCAGCCCACCACTTGAGTGGAGTATTGTACTCAGCCAGCATCGTGCGAGCCATCTCGATGAGGGTTCGATTCTTCCTCTCAACAACGCCATTTTGCTGAGGAGTGTATGGCGCAGAGAATTCATGAGCAATTCCCAAGTCATCGAGGAATTCTTCCACACCAAAGTTCTTGAACTCAGTGCCGTTGTCGCTTCGAATGTGCTTGATCTTCAGGTTGTAGTTGTTCATGACTCGCAGGGCGAAGCGCTTGAGGATTGCTGGAGTTTCTGACTTTAGAGAAGAAAATGCACCCAAGTGTATCGTGAGAAGTCATCAACAATAACAAGACCATACATGTTACCTCCAAAGCTCGAATACTTTGGAGGACCAAATAGATCCATGTGAAGCAATTCCAGTGGTCTCGTAGTAGTCATGATGGTCTTCGCTGGGTGATTGGCCTTTGTCATCTTTCCAGCTTCGCAGGCACCACAGAGCCGGTCCTTTGAGAATCTGATTTCCTCAATCCCGAGGACATGTTTCTTCAGTACCAGCTTCTGAAGATTTCTCATTCCAGCGTGGCCGAGTCTTCGATGCCATAGCCAGCACTCTGAGGCTCGTGCCAAGAGGCATGTAGCAACCTGAGGACCTTCAGAGAAATCTACAATATACAGGTCACCTTTCCAAACCCCACTGAAGACAATGGATTTATCGCTAATCATGAAGACAATACAACCATGTTTTCCGAAGAGAACAGCGAGATCAAGATCACACAGCATAGATACAGACATCAAGTTGTATCCAAGAGATTCAACAAGCATGACTTTATCAATATGTTGGTCTCGAGAGATAGCCACTCTGCCGAGACCCAATACCTTACTTTTACCTTTATCAGCGAAGGTGATGGTTTTCTTTGAAGAAGGACTTAGTGATGATTCCATAAGTAGACTTCTGTCACCAGTCATGTGATTTGTGCATCCACTATCCATCACCCATTCAGTCTTTCCCTGCAAATGAATTAGTATCTCATACAGCAAGTTATGAGCCAGTCTCAGTTTGAGGAGTTTAAGATTCCTCAGAATTAATTCCTCAGGATGTTCCTCAAGATTGATTCTATGAGATCAAACAATATAATTATCCTTCAACTGACTCTTTTATTGTTGTCCTGGGCATATGATCTGCAGAAATTGTAATTGCCTCAGGACATGTCCCTGCAAGAATGATTAGTTCTTAACCACCCACATCTTTATGGGTGGTCTTGAGGCACATAGGGATTGATGAGGATGGTGAGACCTAATGGGGTGTGAGATGGCAGCATCAGGATAAACAAATGAGTAAGCATTCTTATGAGGAGCTTCCCTGTGAACAAAATGGTTAGCAGATACATGATTATAATCATTTCCTTTTGAGGTATCGTCCTCAGATGATATCCTCAGCTCATTTGCATCTGCATTCACAGGAAGGTTAGTGATGAGGTCCTTTGGCACCCAGATCTGCTTGACTGGAGGACCGTTCCTGCAGTTAGTTCCGATGAATCTGGCAAATACCTCACCATTACCATTCTTAAACAGTTTATAGTTTGAGTCAAATGACTCAGTCATCACGTCTGAAGAAACAGCATCATAACCAGATAAGGTATAGGGATCAGGAGGAGGCATCATTGCTTGAGCCCAAATGGTCTCAGGATATTGTTCAGGTTTCCAGTAAGACCCATCAGGGTTGAGTCTCCGAGTGAATGCGATGCCTTCTTTCCTCGGGTTTCTGTTGAGGATCTGTTTCTTGAGAATGTCACAGAGAGTCTGATGTCCTTTCAGACTCTTGAACATGCCTGTTTCCAGTAGACTCTTCAACCTAGCATTTTCTTCAGCAATGTCTATGGTATCCTCAGATGAGGGGTTAGATACCACAGAAGTAATAGAAATAACAGAGTCTGAAGACATTGAGGAACTAGACACAGATATAATTTGATCACATTCAATGCATCTTAAACAGGGAGGATTGAATCCTTCTTGTGGCATGATGATCTGTTGGGAGAGGAGTGAATCATTTTCTTTCTTCAGATCGTCATGAGAGATCCTTACACGTTCAAGTTCTTGTTTCCTCATGAGGAACTCATGAGACAGCTTTTCATGATCAGTAAGGAGTGCCTCATGCGGATTGAACAAGTCATCAAACTTTGACTGAAGAATTTTTGATTCATCAGTCAACTTTTGAGTCTTCGTCATTTCCTCAACCAACATATCATCATTTTTGTTTAATGAGAACTGAGTCTTTTCAAGTGCACGTTGTTGCTTAGATGCAAGTTTAGCAAGTTTAGCATAGTTTTCATCATGTTCTTCATCAGAGGGTTGATCTGATGATGAGTAAGAAGATACCTTGGAGGACTTGGCCATGAAGCAGAAGGAAGGAGTTGTGTCTTCAGCTTCATCATCAGCATGTGATGGACCAAATTCTTCAGTGCTGAAGATTGACTTTGAGACAAGTGTCGTGGCAAGAGCCAAACCAGCCACACCCTCAGATTCTTCAGATTCTTCTTCCTCAACATCAGGGTTGGAACCAGATTCTTCCGAATCCAATTCTTTCCCGAGATAAGCGCGAGCCTTACGGGAACTGCTATTCCTGTATCCAGTAGACCTTGAGGATCTTGAGGATTTCTTCTTTGTCTTTTCATCAGAACTTTCATCTTTCCCTTTCTTCTTCTTCTTCAGTTTAGCTTCCTTTTCCCATAAAGGACAATCAGCGATGTAATGCCCAGGTTTCTTGCACTTGTGGCAAACTCTCTTTCTAGCTTCGACAGAATCATCATCTTTGCTTTTTCTTGAGGACGATCTTGAGGAATTTCCGAAGCGATTCTTCTTCGTGAACCTTTGAAACTTTCTGGTAAGGAGAGCAAGTTCACGACTGAGAGTCTCAGGATTATCAGTATCAGCCTCAGACTCTTCATCAGAGGACACTCTTCGTGCTCTAGCTTTTAGCGCGCGGACCTTAGGCGTGGGGCTGTATAAGTCTCGTTTTTCAGAGAGCTTCAGTTCATGAGCATTGAGGCGCTCGAGAATGTCTGCTGGATCCAGAGTCTTGAAGTCCGGCCTTTCTTGAATCATCAGTGATAGGAACTCAAATGAGTCATCCAGTGACCTCAGCAGTTTCTTCACAACTTCATGATCTGTGATATCAACAGCACCAAGAGCTTGAAGTTCATTGGATATGTCAGTGAGTCTGTCAAAGGTTTGTTGCATGTGCTCATTATCCATCCTCTTGAACCGATTGAAGAGACTGCGGAGTGTGTCAACTCGTGAGTCTCGTTGAGCTGAGACTCCTTCATTAACTTTAGACAGTCTTGTCCATATCTTCTTTGCAGTATCCAGACCACTGATACGGTTGAACTGAGCCTTATTGAGATGACCACCAATGATGCTTCGAGCTTTTGCATCAAGCTGCCAGTTTTTCTTGACAACTTCGGGAGCAGTCATCAGATTTGCTTCAGGAATGCCTTGATCAACAATGTCCCACAGATCCTTGTCAATGGCTTCAAGATGCATCCTCATCTTGTTCTTCCAGTATGGATAGTCTGTTCCGTCGAAGATGGGGCAGTTTGAGGCAACGCTCATTGTACCTGAGGTCGACATAACTAAAACTCCAGGTGGTTAAACCGAATCACACAGAACAAGGGAGTACCTTGCTCTGATACCAATTGAAAGTGCAATATATCGACCAGAGGGGGGGTGAATGGGAGATTTTCAATTTTGCTACCAGATTTTGATTTTCTTCAGGACTGAAGCAATCATGAAGCTGAAGAAGTAACCAAAATCATGAAGAAATAAAACTTCACAGAATGTAATCATCAGGGCAGCTCATCATAATGCAACAGAAATAAATCAATTCAGATAAGCAGAAGTGCTTCAGATGCATAGTATGAAGACTAATAGCAGAGGGAGAGCTGAAGCACAAGCAGTCAACATAGATACTGAAGACATAATACTGAGGCTTAAGAGATTGAAGAGATATCACCAGAAATTGAAGACAATGGTTTGGTAGACCAGTTCAAGTTGCTGTGACAACTCTACGTCTGGTTGGAGAGGCTGAGATTCAACTCAGAAGACATAGTCTTCACCTTGTTCTCCTTGAACTAAAGTCCTCAGACTCCGTCCAATAACTCAGGTGAGTCTTCAAGGTAGACTCCCGAAACCTTTACAGACTCAGTCACTCCGGGAAGTCACAATTGCATCTTGACTTCCTCAGACTGAAGACTTCTACACCGGCTGGAAGATCACAGTCTTCAAGAGTAAAAAGCTTCGGATCACTCAAACCGACTTCCTCAGAAATGCTCAACTACTCAGGATGGTGGTTTTCCTCACATAAGTTCTTCAGTTTCCTCAGAGGTGGGTTGCTCTCAAATGACAAGTGTCAGTTTTTCTCTCGGAGCAGCCAACCCACAAATGGGGCTGGGGGTGGCTATTTATAGCCGCGGAGCAACCCGAGGTGAAAGGACATAAATGCCCATGCATGCAATTACTCTCATGCCCTCGGAAATGACCGTTGCTAGACAAGTTCTAGCCTCTCACCACGCAACACGTGGCACGGTCAAAGTATTCTCTCTCCAGACTCCTCAACCGAAGTTAGTTACCTCAGTGTCCTGAAGAACAACGTCTCAGACACATGAGGACTGAACTTCTACTGCAGGAGATCTCACTCTCTTCAAGAGAGCTGCACTCGCAGTCTCCAGACTCCTCAACCGAAGACAAATTCCTCAGTTTCCTGAAGAACAACGTCTCAGACACCCGAGGAACTGAACTTCTACTGCAGGAGATTTCTCTCTCTTCAGGAGAACTGCACTCGCAGTCTCCAGACTCCTCAACCGAAGACAGATTCCTCAGTGTCCTGAAGAACAACGTCTCAGACACCCGAGGAACTGAACTTCTACTGCAGGAGATTTCCTCAGGGTTTTTCTTCAGGATTCCTAACTGAGCACTTCCTCAGACCTTCGGAACTCGTTTTCTTCAACCCCTCCAACAGTGCGGTGTTTTCCTATGACTCAAGAAGTATAAAAAGTCTTAGCGAAGACTACGCTTCAACTTCGTCTTCAGCGCGAACTTCCTCAGGATCGTCTTCAGCTTCAGCTTCAACCGAACACTTCAGGATCCTGTTTCCTCAGGATTTCGCGCGACTTCATTCTTTAGGAAACGCACCGTTTTCTCTAATGTTCCTCAAAATTTTGGGGGGTCGACATTGGTGGTTAAACACCTCATCAGGGACTGTTCTCCTGTGTATACTCACAAACACATCAGTCCCTTAACCGTTTTGTCATCAAACTCCAAAACCTCAAGGGGAGGGCACTTGATGCACTTGATCCACTTGTGGAGACAGTGGTCAAAGGAAGTTCCATAGACGGAGAAATCGTCCATGAAGACTTCCACAATCTCCTCACAGAAACCATGAAATATTGCAGACATACATAGCTGAAAGTAGCACGGGCATTGCATAAACCAAAAGGCATACGCCTATAAGCATAAGTACCGTAAGGACAAGTGAAAGTGGTCTTCTCTTGATCGGAAGTGTTAACATGAATTTTAGAGAAGCCTGAATACCCGTCAAGATAGAAAAAGTGGGTGTTTTTCGACAGCCTCTCAAGCATCTGATCAATAAAGGGCAGCGGGTAGTGGTCCTTCCTGGTTGCCTTGTTCAACTTCCTGTAATCAATACACATTCTATATCAAATAATAATTCTTTGAGGTATTAGTTCATTCTTATCATTAGGGACTACAGTTGTCCCTCCTTTCTTAGGAACACAATGAACTTGACTTACCCACGTACTATCGTCTATAGGGTAGATAATACCTGCGGCTAGAAGCTTGAGGATTTTGGTCCTCACAACATCCATCATCTTTGGGTTCAACCGTCATTGATGGTCAACAACAGGTTTAGCATCGGGCTCGAGGTTGATAGTATGTTGACAGATAGATGGACTAATTCCCTTAAGGTCATCAAGGGTATAGCCAATTGCACCATGGTGTTTGCGAAGTACTTCCAATAATCGCTCTTCTTCATATCCTGAAAGGTTAGAGTTGATAATAACAGGATATACTTTCTTTTCATCTAAATAAGCATACTTGAGCGTATCGGGAAGAGGTTTGAGATCAAACACCGGGTCTTCTTTTGGTTTGGATAGGATTCCTAAAGGTTCAACCGGAAGGTTGTGCTTCAGGATAGCAGGTTGTCTCAAGAAGATTTCATCAATTTCATTTCTTTCCTGCATATGAGTATCATTCTCTTGGTCCTTCATGTATTGCTGCAAAGGATCATTAGGGGGAATAGCAATAGAAGCAATACTTTCAATAATTTTATCATCACTAGGTAATTCAATATCACGAGGCTGCTTAGAGATCTTAGAAAAGTTAAATTCATATGGCTCACCATTGAATTCAACAGAAACTTTACCTTTCTTGCAATCTATAATAGCTCCACAAGTTCTGAGAAAATTTCTACCAAAAATAATAGGACAAAAACTATCTTGTACTGAACCAAGTACAAGAAAGTCGGTAGGATACTTTACCTTTCCACATAGGACTTCAACATCTCTCACAATCCCAATAGGAGAGATAGTAGCTTTGTTTGCAAGATGAATAGTAACATCAATCTCTTCGAGTTCACAAGGTGAAATCTCACTCATGATCTCTTGATAAAGCGAATAAGGAATCGCGCTAGCGCTTGATCCCAGATCGCATAGCCCGTAATAATTGTGATCTCCTATTTTAACAGATACAACTGGTGTACCTGAAATTGGGCTTTTATTCTTGGCTGTGACAATGTTAGTTGAAACAACACAAAAATTTATAATAGAGTCTGAAACATCATTAGTAACTAAAACTTTAACCATAGCAACTTGAGGATCGACTCTGATCTGGTCCTCAGGTTCGCCTGTTCTTCTCACACTTTTATTTATGATGCCTGTCACAAAAGAGTGCTCCCTTATCCTTGAGGGAAAAGGGGGCTGTTCATATATAACTGCAGGCAAAATAGGATCAGCAACGTGAATATCTATAGGCACTTCTTTGAAAGGCTTATGGTACTGATCCTTCTTCATCTTAGAAGAATCAACATGAGAGGCAAAGTTCTTACAAAAATCAATCATTAGATGGGAATCCAGACCAATCTTAGAGCAAAAGGTATTAAAATAATCAGTTTTCACATAGATCTCAATATAATCATGCTCATAATTTATAGCAGGTTCAATACCTTTAACAATTTCCCAGTCTTCAGTATTCTTCTGGATCCGTTCGATGAGATCCCATCTTTCTTCAACGCTCTTTGTCTGGAATACCCCGCTAGAGGAGGCATCCAGCATTTCCTTATCCTGACGAGAAAGCCTGGCATAAAAATATGTAAGTATAATATCTTCGGGGAGCTTATGGGTAGGACATTTGAACATTAAGGATTTAAGCCTCCCCCAAGCTTGAGCGATGCTCTCTCCGTCGCGAGACCTAAAGTTATAGATGTAATTCCTGTCTCGATGAACTTCATGAAGAGGGTAAAACTTTGTATAAAAGAGAGACATAAGCTCTTCCCATTTAAGAGAATGTGAGTTATCGAGGAGCTTATACCAATCTGAAGCTTTGTCCGTAAGCGATATGGAGAATAATTTCTTCATAACGAACTCCAGTGACACACCTGCAAGCTTGAATAATGAACATAGTTGTGATAAATATAGCAAGTGTTCACCTGGATGTCTGTCTCCTACATAGCGATTAGCTAAGACATAATCGATAATACCAGATGGTATCTTATAAGGCACAATTTCAGCAGGGGCAGGAGTAACTACCTTAGTTGTGGGGCGGCTCCCCAAGAACAACGATCCAAGAGTAGGGGTGTCCATAAGGACAAAAACAGCAACAGCAAAACTAAAAACAAAAATATATAAAAAAACTTCCTTACCAGCTTCACTTACTAATAGCGCTACGTTCCCCGGCAACGGCGCCAGAAAACGTTACTTGATGACCCACAACGTAAGGGATCGATTGCAGCGTTTTCGATAAGTAAGAGTGTCGAACCCAACGAGGAGCAGAAGGTAATAGCAAGTAACTTTGGTAAGGAGATAACTTCAAGCACTGAAAGATAACTTTTTAGGGATTTTTCTTGGTATAAGCGACAGGGAAGTAAAAACGAGCAAAGTAAAAGGTACTGGAGAGTAACGAGTGGCCCAATCCTTTCTGAGCAAAGGAGAGGCCTAGAAACTGAACTTATAAAAGCTAAAGTGTTCTTGAGGACACACGGGAGAGGTAGTCATGTGCTTTCGCCATATTCCGTATCGGTACTATGTGCTGTGTTGATAAGTGTTGAGTGGGTGGATCTATGCTAGTACACCCTCTAGACAAGATAAGTGTACTCTTATGATTAAACACCTTGCAAGCATCCTCAAATACAAGATAGTAATTAAGGCAAAAGCCTAACCATAGCAATACGATCGGTGATCCATTGTTCCCTTGTGCAAAAGCGTGCAAACTGGGGTTTAGGTTTCTGTCACTCCGGCAACCCACCGTAAGCATTCTTTGTACACAATGTATCCCCCTAGGTCCTTGATAAGGCGAAGTGTTGAGTGTTCGACTCACACAACACCACTAGGAAAATAACAACACAACTTAAATATCAACCAACACATATTACTTCAACATCATATGACTACTAACAACTAGACTTCTCCCATGTCCTCAAGAACCAAAGTATCTACTCACACGACATAAAAGAGATCATGATCAGTGGGGATAAAGAGATGATAAACAATCTGAACACAATAATATTTCTCCAACAAAACTCAATAGCATTCACCACAAAGTAGTAATCAACACCGATAGAGTAGAGAGGATAGATAGTACGGATTACAACATGAGTTGCAATTGTGAGATGAGATTGGATGGAGGTGGAGATGGTGCTGATGATGGGGATGATGTTGATGATGATCTCGATGATGCCCGTGACGATGGTGACGATCTCCCCTTCCGGGAGGTGATCTCCCCGGCGGAATCTGCCCGCCAGAGATTGCTTTTCTTCTCTGTAGGTTTCCGCCACGGAGCGGCGGCGGAACTCCGGAAACTCTCTCTTTTTAGGGTTTTTGGATGACGAAGAGTATATAGGCCAGAGGGGGGAGCCGGGAGTGGCCCCGGGGGTCCAGGCGCCCTCCCGGCGCGGCCAGGGATGGGGTCGCGCCAGGTGGCCGCCTGGGCACCCTGTGGCCCCCCTCTGGTAGCTCTTTTGCGTGTCTTCGTGATACTTCTGGAAAATAGCCTCCGTCGATTTTCAGGTAATTTGGAGGTATTCTTCTTCAGCAACTCAACGTCCACTTTTTACCGCTGAATCCTGCGTCTGCTGCTTCGACACCGGAAAGTTGAAAACTGTGTAAAATAAGCCAAAACAACATAAGAATAGCATCATATCATGAAATATATCAATGAATAAGAAAGAATTACTATATAAAATAGTGATGCATTTTGGACGTATCACATGCCACACAACCATATAAGGACTTTTAAGTAAAGCAATTAAAGCATGCAATTCAATTCAAGTCTTAACAACCAAGAGTCTATATTAGCATTGACACAAACAACAAAACAACAAAAGGTGCAAGAGCTCTCGCTTTCCGTGACTCGAATGTCTCCAGATGGTGTTTGCGTGCAAGCAGCGGACTGAGAAAAAGAGAGAGAAAAGGTTGTTGAGAACAACTATCTACTAAAGTTTCACACTTAGTCTCCTTTGGATTCTTATCTTGACTCGTCCCCAGACCACTAGCCAGGTACAAGTCAAACCGATCCACTCTCTTTTGATATTTTGAGCACTCATGCAATGGATGAGCGTGAGCAAGAAAGTTGACACCTAAAAGGCGAAATAGAAAGAAGGTGGAGGAGGAAGACAAAAAGGTGTGAAAGGCTCACATCAATGAGGACAATCATAGGCGAGAGAAGGCCATATGATAGATATGATGTGAGGAGTAGGGATTGCCATGCAACGGATGCACATGTGAGCTAAAAGCTCTCCAAGGAAGCTAGTGGGGTGCATCTAACTTGCTTGCTCAAGAACACCTAGAGCTCGTTTGAGGAGGCTCATCATTGGAATATACAAGCCAAGTTCTATAGTGTGAAGGTCCCCACATAGCTATATGCATGATGATGATATCTATGGAGTACAAGGGATAGAGGATGAAGTACTAGTGTGGATCTCTCAAAAGGAATAGTAGTGTGCCCCCTTCTCTCTTTTTATTTTTATTTTTCTCTTTTTCTATTTTTTTGTATTTTTTGGTGGCCTCAATGGCTCTTTCTATTTAACTCTCATTTTTCCTATTTGGGATCTTTTGATTTTGTCCTCTTTGGGTTCTTTTCCTCACTTTAGGGGCAACACTCTATATTTTACAAGAATATATGAGATCTTTCACACTTTACAAAAGTACTCCCATAAAGAAGATATAAGTATCATGATGCAAATGTATGCCTCTGCCAGGATAGCAGGATATGCAATGATACTAGCGCGTCATGTAGCAATGATTAGGGCAAGGCCCAACTAGCATGCGGCTCATCGATCAAGCAAGTAGCATGTATGACATGAGGATCAAGTCATGAGAAGGTGGATGTTGCATGGCAATGTATCTCGGAAAGGCTATGGAAATGCCTTGTAGGTAGGTATGGTGGCTGTTTTGAGGAAAGATATAAGGAGGCTTATGATGACAGAGCGTATCGTGCCAAGGGTTTGGATGCACCAGCGAAGTATGCGCCAACTCTCAAGGTGAGAAAGGGCAATGCACGGTACCGAAGAGGCTAGAAAAAGTATAGGTGGGTGGAAGTGTCAACTTTCGAATACTCACATTAGTCCGAAGAACTCATGCACTTATTATCGGTAACACTAATTCTAATCAGGAGGTTCACAAAGAGGCAAGTACCTCGAGGAGGAGTGTATGGGGGTTTGGTTATCCTTGCGCATCCTCGACTCATGGTACGTGAGTGTACTCTAATATTCGAACCCTCCAGGGGTTAGTGATCCATCTAGTAGCTAGAGTTCTCAACAGGGGTTTTTGGTTTTCGAAAATCACGCGGATTTCCCAAAATACGACATCTATCACTAATAGGCTAGAGCTCTTGACACCAAAAGTGCAAACATTACTCTAGTCAATACCTCAAAACTATTGCAAGTTACTACTACAAAGAGAACAGCAACTTCAACTACCTACTTTCTACTCAAGACACAAAACTCAGTGCAACAGGAAAACTCTCTAACAAGATAAAACATGCAACCTATAGAAAGTTCAACCTAAAACAAAAGAAAATCTCTAGAAAAACTAAAGCACTACAACTAAACAAAGCAGCAGCTAAGAAAAGAAAAAGAACAACTCACAGCTAAAAGAATAAGCATGCAAATCCTATGAGGAGTTCTAGTTCAAGCGGAGCGTGTATCTCTCCCACACAAAAGAATAATCTGGGGTCTAACTTGTTACTACAGCAAACAAAGCAAAAACAAAGCTAGAAAAGTAAAGAGTGAGACGCTCCAAGCATAGCACACAACGCATGAAGTGATAAAAATATAGTGCAACGAGGGACGAACTGATAATTTTTGATGAAGAAGGGGATGCACGGGGGCATCCCCAAGCTTAGACGCTTGAGTCTCCTTGAATATTTATTGGGGGTGCACATGGGCATCCCAAAGCTTGAGCGTTTGACACTCCAAGATCTTCTTTCATCATCTTCCATCGCACACTTGAAAACTCCCTTCATACATAACTCATTGTAGACTGATTAGAGAGGTTAGTGCCCTACTAAAATAAAAAAAATTCTCTACTGGAAATAAAGATTTTCAGGAAGAGCTACTGTTTCTCTTGCCTGCCCAAAAGGTTTTGCAAAGAAAAAGCAAGCTTAAGGATTGCAAAACTGCGAAAAGAAAAACCGGGGCAGAAGCTGAGAAAAACAGACCAGCAGGTCGAAACGAATTTTTTAGGGATACTTCTGCAACTCAAATAAAAAAACTCAGAATATACAAAAGTTTCGTAATTGTATGGAGCATGCTGTGTAAAAAATTCAGCTCAAAAGCATGAACTGGGATTTTCTCTGATTTTTCTAGTCACGAGGACGGAATCTGTTTTCTGGACAGCATGTCACAACTTTCACTTCCCTTGTCATATGAGGCTATACTTGGAACAAAGCTTGAAAAGTAAAGATACGATGATTTTGCTACAGTAGTAACAATCATCAAGACCACTAAGAACAGAAGAAAAGCAAAAAGGAAAACCTAAATTCTTTGTGGGATGCCTCCCGAAAGCGCTTCTTTAGAGCCATTAGCTAGGCTTAAAGCAGAAGATCAATTCTTTTCAAGAGAATAACTAGCCCATGTGACGGACTCAAAAGGTAACTTAATCTTTTTCCTAGGGAAATGTTTCATCCCTTTCTTGAGAGGGAATTGGAATTTGATATTCCCCTCTTTCATGTCAATAACAGCACCAACTGTGCGAAGAAAAGGACGTCCCAAAATAATTGGACAAGAGTGCTCACACTCAATGTCCATAATAGTGAAATCAACGGGAACATAATTGTCATTGACAATGATAAGAACATCGTCGATCTTCCCCAAAGGCTTCTTTACGGAAGAATCAACAAGACGAACACCAAAAGAACAGGGATCAAAAGGTTTCAATTTAAGCATATCATACATTCTTTTGGGCATAATAGAGGTACTTGCTCCTACATCACAAAGAGCATAACAAGAGAAGTTATTCAATTTGATTTTTATCATAGGATCCCAACCATCTTATAGATTCCTAGGTATGTAGGCTTCTAGTCTAAGCCTCTCCTCCCTAACTTTGATTAGAGCATTAGTGATATGCTCTGTGAAGGCAAGATTAAGTGTGCTAGTGTGGGGGTCTCTAGACATCTTGTGTAGGAAACCAATAACTTCAGGTAAAGTTCAGTTGTCAAAGTCTAGGTCACTACTATCTATCAAGGAGGTAGTGATATCATTTAGGCTTACTTGTTTGAAAGCCTCTATGTTCATAGAGGTTTCTTCATCTATGGTTGAGGTGGTAGCATCACCATTGGTAGGTCTAGTGGGACTAGGGGTGTGATGGGTGCAAATAGTTTGGACATCCTCAACTACTTGGATAGTGGCTACTGTGTGGTAGGTAGGAAGGCTCTTAATCCTCTCTTCTTCTTCCTTTTCTCTGGCCCATCTCTCTTTTAGTTTTCCCAACATCCTAATGTTTTCATTAATTTGGACTTGGATGGCATTCATAGGAGTCGTCTTCCTCTCCTCGAGGGGAGAAGTTCTAATTTTAAGCAATTCTACTTCGTGGGCTAAATTTTCTACCTTCGGCGAGAGGGTATATAATTTATCTAATTTCTCTTCCACACTCTTGTTGAAGGATTTTTGGGTAGTGATAAAGTCTTTGAGCGAGGTATCTAGTTCAAAGGTGGAGTTTTTGGTGCTAGGATAAGTGTTGTTGTTCCCATAGTTGTTGGATGGGAATGGCCTAGGATTGTTGCTACCAAAATTACTCCTATAAGCATTATTGTTGAAGTTGTTTCTAGAGATAAAGTTCACATCTACTTTTTCTTGAGCAACCAAAGAGTTTAAAGGAACATCCTGAGGATCAATAGGAGCTTGCTTGGTAAGTAGACACATGATAAGGTCAACCTTTTCATTTAGAGAGGAGATCTCCTCAACAGAATTTACCTTCTTACCAGTTGGAGATCTTTCGGTGTGCCACTGAGAGTAGTTCAGCATCATCTCATCAAGTAGCTTTGTGGAAGCACCAAGTGTGGTTGACATAAAAGTTCCTCCCGCGGCCGAATCTAACAGGTTCCGTGAGGTAAAGTTCAAGCCTGCATAAAAAGTCTGGATAACCATCCAGGTAGTCAGTCCATGTGTGGGGCAGTTCTTGACAAGCGTCTTCATACGTTCCCATGCCTGGGCAACGTGTTCATTATCCAATTTCCTGAAATTCATAAGTTACTCCTCAATTGAATAATTTTAGCAGGGGGATAGTACTTCCCTATAAAAGCATCTTTGCATTTAATCCAAGAATCGATATTGTTCTTGGGTAAGGATTGCAGCCACTCCTTGGCTCTTCCTCTCAAAGAGAAAGGAAAAAGCTTCAGCTTGACGATGTCTCCATCCACTTCCTTGTACTTTTGCATATCACAGAGCTCGATAAAATTGTTTAAGTGCAAGGCAGCGTCCTGTCCAACACCTGAGAATTGATCTTTCATAACAAGATTAAGCAGAGCAGGTTTAATTTCATAAGAAGGTGCTGAAGTGGCAAGTGGAGCAATAGGAGTGCAGATAAAGTAAATGTTGTTGTGACTAGTGAAGTCACACAACTTGGTGTTTTCATTGGAACCCATAGTAGCAGCAGATAGTTTTGGTATTTTTTATAAGGGACACAAAAGTAAAAACTGAAACGTAAACTAACAAGACTAAAAAGCAAAGATAAAAGATAGTGTGCAACTCCCCTATCTTGTAGACTGGAGTCCCCATCAACGGCGCCAGAAATTAGCTTGATACGGTGAGGATAGTTCTCTCACTTCTCGTTGGTTACCCCAAGTGGACGGTGAGATGTAGCGTAGCAGCAAATTTCCCTCGGTGAAGATACCAAGGTTTGTCTTCAGTAGGACTCACAGAAATACAAGAGGGTGACAACGGCGCCAGAAATTGGCTTCTGGCTAAGGAGTTGACAGGACCTGCACACAGATACAAATAACTTTGCTCCCAACGAGTACAGAGGAGTTGTCAATTACTCCGGCCTTGCTGTTTACAAAAGATCAACGCAAGAGATAAAAGTGGAACTGAAAATAAAGAGTGAAAGTAAATTAAGGGTGTAAACAATGATGTGAAGATGGACCGGGTGCCGTGATTTTCACTAGTGATGTCTCTCTCCCAAAAGACGATAAAAGTTCTAGCGAGGTAAACAAATCACAGCTGGGCAATTGACAGGATTATGAAGGCACCGCAATGCTAACTATGTTGCAAAGAAAGGAAGGGCTCAAAAGCAATGGGAAGTACGCCAATGTAAGTAGACCGAAATCCAACTGCATCTACTACAAATCATCCACCTTGAGATATCTATCCAGAACATCTCGCTGGTATTAAGTTGCGAATCCCACCCAAAGTGTAAACTCAAAGAAACAGACAACTGCATTAAAAAAAACTTTGCATAAAGTAAACAATCCTTGCACCCGCGGGTACAAGCACCGTTGTTTTATCCCTGGTGGCAACAGCACATCCCCTAGTCTCATGTTTTTGTCACTCAAGCTAGACATCAGGGGGTTGAACCCACAATCAAGCATAACGCTCCCTCTTGGAGTTGCAACAAACTACTTGGCCAAAGCAAAATACTGCAACGGAGAACATGCAAGAATTTACTCAAGAACAAAATATAAAAGAGAAGAACCAAATATATTACTCATCACAATCTTAACATAGTCTCATAATCCATAAGATCCTAGCAAACTCAGCATAGCAACAGCAGAAATTACAAAAGTTCCTCGATCATGTGAGGCAGCTCACGAGGTCTCGAAAGTGGAAGCACAAAGAGGGGAGAGGTACATCACATAGATACTGGTCACGGACCCATGGTCCAAGGGGGACTACTCACGGCACATCCGGGAGGCGTCCATGGCTATGGATGGTCTCCCGGAGGGGGTTCCTCCTCACGGCAGGGTGCCGGGGCAGCTTCTCCAGGTAGCCCCGATCTTGAAACGGCGGCGGCGGTGGTACAGAGGCGAGTTCGCGGAAAAGAGATCCATATTAGGGGTTTCCACCCCGAGGGATAAATATAGGCGGAGGTGGGTGTCGAGGGGACCCACAGGGAAGCCAGGAGGCCCCTTGGCGCGGCCTAGGGTGGAGCCACGCCAGGGACCCTTCTGGAGTCCCTGTGGTGGCCCCCCTCCGCTGCCTTGGTGATTCCGGAAGCATCCGGGTCGCTGATTTTTTATCTGATTTTCCGGATTTTTCGTAGCACTTTTAATGGCCGGAAAACCTGAAATACAAAAACAGCAGAAAACAGCAACTGGCAGCTGGGTGCACTGGGTTAGTAGATTAGTCGAAATATGCTCAAAAGTGTATGAAAGTTCAAGCAAAACATGGCAAAGTCACACAAAACATGCATGGAGCAAGCAGAAATTATAGATACGTTTGGGACGTATCAGCTTCCCTACATGATTGAGGCACATATGTAATTTTCTGCTATTCCTATGCTGAGTTTGCTAGGATCTGATGGATTATGAGATTATGTTCAGATTGTGATTGAGTAATATATTTGGTTCTTATCTTTTATATTTGTGTTCCTAAGTAATTCTTGCATGTTCTCCGTTGTTGTTTATTGCTTTGGCCAAGTAGTAGGTAGTGAATCCAAGAGGGAACGTTATGCTCGATTGTGGGTTCATGCCCCCCGATGACACGCTTGAGTGACGGAAACATGAGTCTAGGGGATGTATTGTTTCCACCAGGGGGAAAACAACGGTGCTTGTAACGGCGGTTGCAAGGATTGTTTACTTTACTCAAAGTGATTTTTAATGCAGTTGTCTGTTGCTTTGGGTTTACACTTTGGGTGGGGCTCGCAACTTAATACCAGCGAGATGTTCTGTATAGATATCTCAAGGTGGATGATTAGTAGTAGATGCAGTTGGATTTCGGTCTACTTATTTTGGCGTACCGCCCATGCTTTTGAGCCTCGTCCTTTCTTTGTAGCATAGTTAGCATTGCGGTGTGTTTTTAATCCTGTCAATTGCCCAGCTGTAATTTGTTTACCTCGCATAGAAGTTTTATCGTCTTTTGGGAGAGATACGTCAGTAGTGAACATCACGGGACCCTGGTCCATATTCTCATTATTATTTACACGCTCATTAATTTTCCTGCTTTTACTTTCTAGCTGCTACCATTATCATTATTATCTGTTGCGTTGATCCTTTGTGAAGAGCAAGGCCGGAGAGATTGACAACCTCTCTGTACTCGTTGGGAAGCAAAGTTATTTGTGTTGTGTTGTAACAGCCCACATGTAATAAGCTATCAACACCATGTAATTTATTTTCCTCTGTTGGACTTGTAACTTGGCATGGTGGAGGTTTATGTCCTTTCATGTGGTGATTTAAATTGGCATTGAGATTGGAGTCATGTTGGGTAGTTTTCTTTTGCTTCCAAAGTGGTTCAAGAAGGGCAGTCATGGAATTTTCCTTGCCACATGCTCACTCTTCTTGATCCCAATCTTGGCCTAGCCATCTCATTTGCCTTTGCAAGGATTTTAAAATCCTCAAGGTATTTTTGACTTCATCAAAAATAGAAGCTCTGGTTCAAAGTGCTTTTGAAGTTCAAAATGAGCTCACATTTTTGTTGTTGCCAAAAATGCCCAGACCATTTTTAGAAATTGAGGAATAATGCAAGGATTAAGAATTTCAAGCTCATGGAATTTTGAACCTTCTGTTCTTCTCTCAAAAACTCCCCAAATACCTTTTTCTATTTAATTTTAAATAGATGTGGTACTGTTTGAATTTTTGGGGAAGTTTCTCTGCAACCAAAATTATGCAACCAATTTTGGGTGATCAAGCATCTTTTCAGGGGAATTTAAAAATATTTAAAATATTTTTCCCTTCCCCCTATCTTTTTCTTTTTCCTTTTCTTCCATGCTGTTCATTTTAAATGGACAAGGGCTTTTGTTTTCCCTCTTCTCCCTTTCCTAGCACTTGGGCCGGCCGATTCAGCCCAGCAGGGAGGCGCGCTGCTTCTTTTTCTTTTTTTTTGTCTCTCCCTCTCTCCCGCTGACCACCCGGGCCCGCTCGTCAGCGTCGTCCCCCTCACCTTTCCCCCTCTTTTTCCCGTCGCCAGACCAGGACGAGAGGAGCTCGGTGTGGAGCCCTCCCGCCAGCCTCTCCTCCTTTCCCCTTTAAAGCCAGGGCTCCACCCCCTTCCGGAAACCCTAGCTGCCCCATTCCCCTCCTCAATTCCGCCCGCCGCCGCCGCCATGGGAGGAGCCGAGCTCCCCTGTTTCTCCGGTGAGTCGCCGAATTCCGGCGTCGTCGTGACCCGTGTCTGCTCGGGCTTCCATGTCTGTGACCCTTGAGCCCTCAACGCTCCGTTTTCTCCCGCAGGCCGGAGCTAGGAGCTGTCTTCTTCCCTGCCGCCGTCTTCCTCCCGCCAGGACACCGTCTTCCCCAGCGTCGGCCTCAGCGTGTCGCCGCCTCTGCTGTTGTTTCAAGGTCGACCTCGACCACTCCTGGGTGAGCTGCAACCTCCCCGCTTGTCTCCGTTGCCGCGTGGTAGACCTGTTGCCGAGTTCCGCGTGTAGTCCGCCGCCGTAGCATTTTTTTTCGCTGCCGTGCAGTGCTCGCCGCGTCCATGGCGTGTCCATGCCATACGCGTGCGTGCTCCGTGTGTGTCCAGTGCGTGCGCAGTGCAGCCATGGAGCCGCTTTCCTGGACGCGCACGCCTGCTCCTTCAAAGTTCGCACCTTTCTGAACCGGGGTGCAGAGGTGCGCCGCCTCCCTTTTCCGGCGAGGCTAGCATCCTGGCCGCGTGGCCTCCGGCCAGTTCCCGGCGCTCGTTGTGTTCGTGGATGTGCCGGCTAGAGCCCGGTGGCGTTAGAAATGCCAGCGCCTCCCCGTAGCCGTGTGGAGGGTCGCCGGAATCCCCTGTCGTCGGCGTCTGTCAGGTGTCGCTTTGATTTTCAGTTACGGCTGCAGTGTTATATCATCTTGTCTGATGCCCCGCTTCTGTCGAGAACAGCCGAGTGGCGTAGTGGCAAGGGAGACGCCGTGTGAGGGGCGCGTCGTGGGATCGAGTCCCAGACGGCGCAAGCCCCCCCCCCCTTTTTCGTTTGCATTTTTGTTTTCCACTTGGGTCGTGGAGAACGTGGCAATGGGTCGTCCAGGCTATGGGCTCAGCCCTTTTTCTTTTTTTTCGTTGCTTAGCCGAGTGGGCTCTGCTCGACTGGGCTGTGGAGCAGGAGCTGGGCCGAGCGCCCGAGGCTGGCCCATGCGCCAAGTCCTCTCATTTTTCTTTTTATTTTGTTTTGTTTTCTGTTTGAATTCAAATTTGAATTTGCATTCAAATTCAAATCTGTTTTTGAACAACGTTTGCATTCATGGGCATGCCTTATATGTTTTTGGGGTAGCTTGAGCTACTGAACCCCATGGTGAGGTCCCTTTTTGCATTTGACCCCTTCTAAAAATTGAAGTGTGGCCATTTTGCAAATAAGCCCTTTTCCTTTTCTTTGTTGTTGTAAATTGGTTCAAATCCTAAATTGCCCATGTCACATATGATTTTTGGGTAGTTTTGCACAAGGAGTTGCATGGTAATGATGATTTAATCATTTGAACCTTTTTATTCATGTGGTGCAATTTTGCACTCAGCCCCCTGAACTTTAGTTGAATTTGCAACTGCCCTTGCAAATTCAAATTGAGACATATCATATATGTTTTTGGGGTGCTTTTCTGCAAGGATTTCAGCAGTGAGGTCATCATGATGTGTTGTGCAACTTTTGAGACAAGGTGTGATCACCTGGTTCAGAAGTTTTCTGATCTGTCTGTCTGCAACATTTCAGCTTCAGTGCATCTGAAATGTTGTTCATCTGATCTTTTCAAGTCTGTTCCAAGTCATCTTCTCTCTTCAAGTCAGCCCCTAGCATATTGTCATATGCCCAGTGACTGGCCTCAACCTTGTTGCTCCTTCCTGTGTGTCAATTTCACCGACACTACTCCGTCTCCGGAATCATTGTTTTACTTTCATGTTATTTAAATTCTTGTAATGCTTGTTGATCATGCCATACTATCATGCTATCTACACCTAAGTTAAGGCTTAGACCAAAGCCATCACAATGTAAATAAAATGCATATGAAAGTGATGACTTGTCGTCATCACCTTCATTTAAACTTGACTAGACAGGGTCATACTATGTAAATAAAACTTAAGCATGCCATCCTTGTTTGAGTTGCATCAGTTGCTTACTTGTGTGCCTTTTCCTGTCGGTACCTTACGTTAGCACCTGAGACCGCCGAGGAGACTTACGTGGAGCTGTCCGACACCGAGCCCGAGGGTACTGTGGGTGCTGCTTCGACTACCTTACCAGGCAAGGGGGAGATCTGTGTCATTACTTTATAACTTTCTGCTCATGCCTAGCTGTAGATCTAGAACGCTATTGCTAGATCCTATCTACCTTATATACCATGTTTAAAACCATACAGCCATGATCCCCACGTCCCAGCAAACCATTGTTCTGCTAAGTTACCGCTGCTCAGCCATTGCTTAGTATGGACAGAAAACTTGTTGCTTACCCTATATTTTATGGTTGGGATATCATGCTATAAAAGAAGTTGGTTGATGTTTATTATTGCTAAATGATGTTAATTATATTCGACGAAAGGTGGAAGGCTGGACTATTCCCGTCCGGTGCTTTGTTCCATTTGAGTCACCTAGGACCCGAGTTCCGGGTATTGTGTTTCTTGACGAGCGTGCCTAATCGTGTGTGGGGTTTTATGGGGCCCCCTTATCTTACCTACCTAGCTTCTTACAATTCTAGTGGTGGCCCGAGCTGATTTACATTTGCTTCGCGTGTGTGTTGGTTGGTACCCCAGCTGTTTACAAAACAAACTGGGCCAGTGGAGCATAGTTCTCTGTTGGTCCACCTGATCAGCTAGGACCCGGTCTCATAGGAGAACTAACCGGTAATCCGACCTGCGTCATACGGAAGAGTCCGATCCGAGAGCGTGGCCAGCTTGAGGTTTGGGTGTCGACTCCCCGGGGGCCACCCGGAGTTGTGCGTTGTTAGTTAGAGGGATTCTGACGTTCCGGAGTTTCAGGCGCTTACCTAGCCAAGTGGAAACCGGTCGTACATGCGACGTCTATAATGGACAGTTGGTACACCCCTGCAGGGTAAATCTTTTCGAAAAGCCGTGTCCGCGGTTATGGACTACTTGAGACCTACTCCTTGTTCATAGAATAACATCAATGATAATCATGTTATAAAATTTGACAAACCGTGTGCGTGCCTTGGTTGTCTTTCTTCGTCCAGGGGGACCGAGAGAGAAACGAGGTTGTGTTATGTTTGCGTAAGTAGGGGGATAGCCGACCTATGACACGTTGTCAACGTAACTTCTTGGATCTCATCTTTATTCTGATAGAACGTGTAGCCACCATATATGCTAGAACGGCTACAACCTGTCTTGTCTTTACCTTTACCTGTAGCGTTAGTTATTCCGTAATGACATGTTCTCACCCCCGTTTACTTTTCCGCCTTTACCGCTTTGCCTGATCGGCCGCTGCAGTGGACTACTACCTCGACCCCAGCACCGGACGATACTTCGTGGAGGTGCCCCCGGAGGATGATGACGAGTACGACTACACCGACCAGTAGGATCCTTTAGTTGGGCTCAGACGTTCCCGTGGGTGGATTTATGTGTAGCCCTCTCTAGGGCAATTTGGATCTTGACCGTACCCGGTCCCGACTATGTTTCCGCTTGTTGTAATGATGTATTGATGAGATGTACTCATGGTGATGTTATACTACTAGACAGTGGCGTGGTATGCCCTGTTCTATTTATATTCTATATGTATTTCCTTTCTTGTAGAGTTATGCTTATATACTTGTTGTCGAGAATCCGGCAGCGACACGAGTGCGAGTGTCGTGCGCCGGTGGCGTTTGATGCGCTTCTAACTCCGACCGGACGCGAAAGCGACTAGTAGAGTTAGTACCGCATCAGGGGCCTTACATGTGTGAAGGTCCACGTCAATTGTGCCGTTGGCACCTACTTATCATCTCCGGATTCCTACTGGAGACAAACCTTGGTATCTTCACCGAGGGAAATTTGCCTCTATCCTACATCTCACCTTCCACTTGGGGTAACCAACGAGGAGAAATATCATGAGCCCATGCCACAAACCAGATGAACTCCAAATGAGCGAGGCAAACCCTGAACTGCCACAACTTCTGCAAATGAACTCCGATTAAGGAAAACTCAAGATTGATTGAAACGTAACGAACAGAGCTGCCTAATAAAAGCAAGGGAAAGCTAAAGAAATATTTAAAAGAGGCAACAGAGAAATGCCAAATAAATAGAGGTGTGAAACCTCTAACCGAGAAGAACCGAGAAATCTCCCACATAGAAAAACAGTAGAGAAGATGCATATGAATTCTGTTTTCTATGAACATGAGCTTGTCATGAAGAAGACCACAAGCTCAAAAACTCACAAAGAGAAAAAACAAACAAGAACAAATAAAGATGATGCCAAGGATGCAAAAGGTTTTAGCTCTCCACGAACGACTCGGCCTAGCCTATAACCCAGTCTCCTAACTACCACCAAGAGACCGGTAAACTAGACACATATCTATGTCAAACCTTTGTCTTGCGCATAATCCACTTGAGCTTGATGATGACGATCATGCCCGCCTCAAGTTGGAACATCTTCCTTGATTCCTCCGGCTCGATGAAGACTAGTAGATTGCTCCCCCCATACTCCATTATGGGTGAGCCTCTTTTAGGCACATCTTCACAAGACCATTATCACCAAATGGTCGGCAAGCTCCGAGCATATGATATCTTCGTGATGATTGATACGTCCCAAACGTATCTATAATTTCTGCTTGCTCCATGCATGTTTTGTGTGACTGCCATGATTTGCTTGAACTTTCATACACTTTTGAGAATATTTGGACTAATCTATTAACCCAGTGCACCCAGCGGCCAGTTGTTGTTTTCTGCTGTTTTTGTATTTCAGGTTTTCCGGCCATTAAAAGTGCTCCAAAAAATCCAGAAGATAAAAAATCAGCGACACAGAAGCTTTCGGAAACACCAAAGGAGGGAAGGGGGGCCACCACAGGGACTCCAGAAGGGTCCCTAGCGCGGCCCCACCCTAGGTCGCGCCAGGGAGCCTCCTGGCTGCCCTGTGGCCCCTCTCGGTGCCCCCCCCCCTTCGCCTATATTTTCCCCCTGTGACGGAAACCCCTAATATCGATCTCTTTTCCGTGATCTCACCTCTGTACAGGAGAAGCTGCCCCGGCACCCTGCCGGGAGGAGGAACCCCCTTTGGGAGACCATCCATAGCCATGGACGCCTCCCGTATGTACCGTGAGTAGTTCCCCTTGGACCATGGGTCCGTGACCAGTAGCTATGTGATGTACTTCTCTCCCCTCTTTGTGCTTCCACTTTCGAGACCTCGTGAGCTGCCTCACATGATCGAGGCACTTCTGTAATTTTCTGTTGTTGCTATGCTGAGTTTGTTGGGATCTGATGGATTATGAGACTATGTTCAGATTGTGATGAGTAATATATTTGGTTCTTCTCTTTTATATTTTGTTCTTGAGTAAATTCTTGCATGTTCTCCGTTGCCGTATTTTACTTTGGCCAAGTATTTTGTTGCAACTCCAAGAGGGACCGTTATGCTTGATTGCGGGTTCAGCCCCTTGATGTCTAGCTTGAGTGACAAAAACATGAGACTAGGGGATGTGTTGTTGCCACCAGGGATAAAACAACGGTGCTTGTATCCGCGGGTGCAAGGATTGTTTACTTTACGCAAAGTTCTTTTAATGCAGTTGTTTGTTGCTTTGAGTTTACACTTTGGGTGGGATTCGCAACTTAATACCAGTGAGATATTCTGGATAGATATCTCAAGGTGGATGATTCGTAGTAGATGCAGTTGGATTTCGGTCTACTTACCTTGGCGTACTGCCCATTGCTTTTGAGCCCTTCCTTTCTTTGCAGCATAGTTAGCATTGCGGTGCCTTCATAATCCTGTCGATTGCCCAACTGTGATTTGTTTACCTCGCTAGCACTTTTATCGTCTTTTGAGAGAGAGACATCACTAGTGAAAATCACGGGACCCCGGTCCATCTTCACATTACTGTTTACACCTTCAATTTACTTTCAGTTACCACTATCATTATCTCTTGCGTTGATCCTTTGTAAACAGCAAGGCCGGACGAATTGAAAACTCCTCTGTACTCGTTGGGAGCAAAGTTATTTGTATCTGTGTGCAGGTTCAGGTGAAGTTAGCAATATCGTAAACGGCGCCTTGTTCACTTTACCACCTACTTGTATCTCTTGGAGTCCTACTGGTTTGACAACCTTGGTATCTTCACCGAGGGAAATTTGCTGCTACGCTACATCTCACCTTCCACTTGGGATAACCAACGAGGAGTGAGAGAACTATCCTCACCGTATCAAGCCAATTTTTGGCGCCGTTGCCGGGGAACCCAGTCTACAAGATAGGGGAGTTGCACACTATCTTTTATCTTTGCTTTTTAGTCTTGTTAGTTTACCTTTCAGTTTTTACTTTTGTGTCCCTTATCAAAAATACCAAAAATACCTGCTGCTACTATGGGTTCCAATGAAAACACCAAGTTGTGTGACTTCACCAGTCACAACAATAGTGACTTTATCTGCACTCCTATTGCCACACCTTCCACTTCAGCTACCTCTTATGAAATTAAACCTGCTTTGCTAAACCTTGTTATGAGAGATCAATTCTCTGGTGCTGGAGATGATGCTGCTTTACACTTGAATAATTTTGTTGAATTATGTGATATGCAAAAGTATAAAGAAGTAGAAGGTGATGTTGTTAAGCTCAAGCTTTTTCCTTTCTCTTTGAGGGACGGAGCTAAAATCGGGTTTCAATCTTTGCCTAGGAATAGCATAGATTCTTGGGATAAGTGCAAAGATACTTTTATTGGGAAGTACTACCCACCTGCTAAGATTATCCAATTGAGGAGTAACATTATGAATTTCAGGCAATTGGATAATGAACAAGTTCCCCAAGCTTGGGAACGTATGAAGACGCTTGTCAAGAACTACCCTACACATGGACTGACTACCTGGATGGTTATCCAGAATTTTTATGCAGGCTTGAACTTTACCTCGCGGAACCTGTTAGATTCGGACGCGGGAGGAACTTTTATGTCAACCACACTAGGTGCTGCCACAAAGCTACTTGATGAGATGATGCTGAACTACTCTCAGTGGCACACCGAAAGATCTCCAACTCATAAGAAGGTAAATTCTGTCGAGGGGATCTCCTCTTTAAATGAAAAGGTTGAACTTATCATGTCTCTACTCACCAAGCAAGCTCCTATTGATCCTCAGAATGTTCCTTTAAATTCTTTGGTTGCTCAAGAACAAGTAGATGTGAACTTCATTGCTAGAAACAACTTTAATAATAATGCTTATAGGGGCAACTTTGCTAGTAATCCTAGACCGTTTCCATCCACTTATGGGAACAACAACACCTACCCTAGCAACAAGAACCCCACCTCTGAACTAGAGAGTATGCTTAGAGACTTTATCACTACCCAAAAAGCCTTCAACAAGAATGTGGAAGAAAAACTAGCTAAATTAGATAATCTTTGTTTGAAGGTAGACAACTTAGCCCTTGATGTTGAGATGTTAAAAATTATAACCTCTCCCCTTGAGGAGAGTAAGGTCACTCCTATTAATGCTATCCAGTTACAAATCAATGAAAATATTAGGATGATGGCTAAACTCAAAGAAAGATGGGCTAAATAAAAAGAGGAAGAGGATAGAATTAAAAGCCTTCCTACCTACCACACAGTAGCTACTATCCAAGTAGTTGAGGATGTCCAAACTGTTAGCACCCATCACACTCCTAGTCCCACTGTACCTATCAATGGTGATGCTACCACCTCAACCATAGATGAAGAAACATCTATGAACATAGAGGCTTTAAAACAAGTGAACCTAAATGATATCACTACCTCCTTGATAGATAGAAGTGACTTAGACTTTGACAACTTCACTTTACCTGAAGTTATTGGTTTCCTACACAAGATGTCTAGAGACCCCCACACTAGCACACTTAATCTTGCCTTCACAGAGAATATCACCAATGCTCTAATCAAAGTTAGGGAGGAGAAGCTTAGACTATAAGCCTCCATACCTAGGAAGCTAGAAGATGGTTGGGATCCTATGATAAAAGTCAAATTGAATAACTTCTCTTGTTATGCTCTTTGCGATGTTGGAGCAAGTACCTCTGTTATGCCCAAAAGAATGTATGATATGCTTGAATTGAAACCTTTTGATCCCTGTTCTTTTGGTGTTCATCTTGTTGATTCTTCCATAAAGAAACCTTTGGGGAAGATCGACGATGTTCTTATCATTATCAATGACAATTATGTTCCCGTTGATTTTACTATTATGGACATTGAATGTGAACCTTCTTGTCCAATTATTTTGGGACGTCCTTTTCTTCGCACAGTTGGTGCTGTTATTGACATGAAAGAGGGGAATATAAAATTCAAATTACCTCTCAAGAAAGGGACGGAACATTTCCCTAGGAAAAATATTAAGTTACCTTTTGAGTCCGTCACACGGGCTAGTTATTCTCTTGAAAAGACTTGATCTATTTGCATTAAGCCTAGCTAATGGCTTTAAAGAAGCGCTTTCGGGAGGCAGCCCGCAACGAATTTAGGTTTTTATTTTTGCTTTTCTTCTGTTTTTAGTGGTCTTGATGATTGTTACTACTGTAGCAACATCATTGTATCTTTACTTTTCAAGCTTTGTGCCTTTTATAGCCTCATACGACAAGGGAAGTGAAAGTTGTGACATGCTGTCCAGAAAACAGATTATATCCTCGTGACTAGAAAAATCATGGAAAAATCCCAGTTCATCTTTTTGAGCTGAAATTTTTACACAGCATGCTCTATACAATTACGAAACTTGCTATGTTCTGAGTTTTTTTATTTGAGTTGCAGAAGTATCCCTAAAAAATTCTTTACTACCTGTTGTTCTGTTTTTTAGAGATTCTGCCACGTTTTGTCTCTCTTTACTTTTGCAAACCTTAAGCTTGCTTTTTCTTTGCAAAATTTTTTTGGCAATCTTGGGAAACAGTAGCTCTTCAAGATTATCTTTATTTCCAGTAAGGGAAAAAATATTTTAAGAGGTAACTAACCTCTCTAATCAGTCTACAATGAGTTATGTATGAAGGGAGTTTTCAAGTGCGCGATGGAAGATGATGAAAGAAGATCTTGGAGTGTCAAACGCTCAAGCTTGTGGATGCCCATGTGCACCCCCAATAAATATTTACGGAGACTCAAGCGTCTAAGCTTGGGGATGCCCCCGTGCATCCCCTTCTTCATTAACAATTATCTGTTCATCTCTCGTTGCACTATATTTTTATCACTTCATGCGTTATGTGCTATGCTTGGAGCGTCTCGCTCTTAGGTTTTGTTTTTAGTTTTCTTTAGCCTTGCTTGCTGTTCGTAACAAGTTAGACCCCAGCTTACTCTTTTGTGTGGGAGAGATACACGCTCCTCTTGAATTAGAACTCCTCATAGGATTTGCATGCTTATTCTTTTAGCTGTGAGTTGTTCTTTTTCTTTTCTTAGTTGCTGCTCTGTTTAGTTTTAGTGCTTTAGTTTTTCTAGAGCTTTTATTTCGTTTAAGGTTGAACTTTCTATAGGTTGCATGTTTTATCTTGTTAGAGAGTTTGCCTGTTGCACTGAGTTTTGTGTCTTGACTAGAAGTAGGTAGTTAAAGTTGTTGTTCTCTTTGTAGTAGTAACTTGCAATAGTTTTGAGGTATTGACTAGAGTAATGTTTGAACTTTTGGTGCCAAGAGCTCGAGCCTATTAGTGATAGATGTCGTATTTTTGGGCAATACGTGTGTTTTTCGAAAACCAAAAACCCCTGTTGAGAACTCTAGCTACTAGATGGATCACTAACCTCTGGAGGGTTCGACTATTAGAGTACACTCACGTACCATGAGTCGAGGATGCGCAAGGATAACCAAACCCCCCATACACTGCTCCTCGGGGTACTTGTCTCTTTGTGAACCTCCTGATTAGATTGAGAGTTACCGATAATAAGTGCATGAGTTCTTCGGAGTAATGTGAGTATTCGAAAGTTGACACTTCCACCCACCTATACTTTTTCTAGCCTCTTCGGTACCGTGCATTGGCCTTTCTCACCTTGAGAGTTGGCGCATACTTCGCCGGTGCATCCAAACCCTTGGCACGATACGCTCTGTCATCATAAACCTCCTTATATCTTTCCTCAAAACATCCACCATACCTACCTGCAAGGCATTTCCATAGCCTTTCCGAGATACATTGCCATGCAACATCCACCTTCTCATGACTTGATCTTCATGTCATACATTTGCATCATGATAGTTATATCTTCTTTATGTGAGTACCTTTGTAAAGTGTGAAAGATCTCCTATATTCTTGTAAAATATAGAGTGTTGCCCCTAAAGTGAGGAAAAGATCCCAAAGAGGACAAAATCAAAATATCCCAAAGAGGACAAATGAGAGTTAAATAGAAAGAGCCATTGAGGCCACAAAAAAATACAAAAAAAAATAGAAAAAGGAAAAAAAAGAAAAAGAGAGAAGGGGGCACACTACTATTCCTTTTGAGAGATCCACACTAGTAGTTCATCCTCTATCCCTTGTACTCCATAGAGATCATCATCATGCATATAGCTATGTGGGGACCTTTACACTATAAAACTCGGCTTGTATATTCCAATGATGAGCCTCCTCAAACGAGCTCTAGGTCTTCTTGAGCAAGCAAGTTGGATGCACCCCCACTAGTTCCCTTGGAGAGCTTTCAGCTCACATGTGCATCCGTTGCATGGCAATCCCTACTCCTCACATCATATCTATCATATGGCCTTCTCTCGCCTATGATTGTCCTCATTGATGTGAACCTTTCACACCTTTTTTGTCTTCCTCCTCCACCTTATTTCTGTTTCGCCTTTTAGGTGTCAACTTTCTTGCTCACGCTCATCCATTGCATGAGTGCTCAAAATATCGAAAGGGAGTGGATCAGTTTGACTTGTACCTGGCTAGTGGTCTGGGGACGAGTCAAGATAAGAATCCAAAGGAGACTAAGTGTGAAACTTTAGTAGATAGTTGTTCTCAACAACCTTTTTCTCTCTTTTTCCCAGTCCCCTGTTTGCACGCAAACACCATCTGGAGACATTCGAGTCACGGACAGCGAGAGCACTTGCACCTTTTGTTCTTTTGTTGCTTGTGTCTATGCTAATATAGACTCTTGCTTGTTAAGACTTGAATTGAATTGCATGCTTTGATTTCTTTAGTCCATACAGAAATTATGCTTGTTATCATTTACCTACTCGAGGACGAGCAGGAATTAATCTTGGGGATGTTGATACGTCTCAAACGTATCTATAATTTCTGCTTGCTCCATGCATGTTTTGTGTGACCTTGCCATGATTTGCTTGAACTTTCATACACTTTTGAGCATATTTGGACTAATCTATTAACCCAGTGCACCCAGCTGCCAGTTGCTGTTTTCTGCTGTTTTTGTATTTCAGGTTTTCCGTCCATTAAAAGTGCTCCAGAAAATCCAGAAAAATCAGATAAAAAATCAGCGACACGGAAGCTTCCGAAAACACCAAAGGAGGGAAGGGGGCCACCACAGGGACTCCAGAAGGGTCCCTGGCGCGGCCCCACCCTAGGCCGCGCCAGGGAGCCTCCTGGCTGCCCTGTGGCCCCTCTCGGTGCCCCCCTTCGCCTATATTTACCCCCGTGATGGAAACCCCTAATATCGATCTCTTTTCCGCGATCTCGCCTCTGTACCGCCGCCGCCGCCGTTTCTAGATCGGGGCTGCCTGGAGAAGCAGCCCCGGCACCCTGCCGGGAGGAGCAACCCCCTCCGGGAGACCATCCATAGCCATGGACGCCTCCCGTATGTACCGTGAGTAGTTCCCCTTGGACCATGGGTCCGTGACCAGTAGCTATGTGATGTACTTCTCTCCCCTCTTTGTGCTTCCACTTTCGAGACCTCGTGAGCTGCCTCACATGATCGAGGAACTTTTGTAATTTTCTGTTGTTGCTATGCTGAGTTTGTTGGGATCTGATGGATTATGAGACTATGTTCAGATTGTGATGAGTAATATATTAGGTTCTTCTCTTTTATATTTTGTTCTTGAGTAAATTCTTGCATGTTCTCCGTTGCCGTATTTTACTTTGGCCAAGTGATTTGTTGCAACTCCAAGAGGGAGCGTTATGCTTGATTGTGGGTTCAGCCCCTTGATGTCTAGCTTGAGTGACAGAAACATGAGACTAGGGGATGTGTTGCTGCCACCAGGGTTAAAACAACGGTGCTTGTATCCGCGGGTGCAAGGATTGTTTACTTTACGCAAAGTTCTTTTAATGCAGTTGTTTGTTGCTTTGAGTTTACACTTTGGGTGGGATTCGCAACTTAATACCAGCGAGATGTTCTGGATAGATATCTCAAGGTAGATGATTCGTAGTAGATGCAGTTGGATTTCGGTCTACTTACCTTGGCGTACTGCCCATTGCTTTTGAGCCCTTCCTTTCTTTGCAGCATAGTTAGCATTGCGGTGCCTTCATAATCCTTTCAATTGCCCAACTGTGATTTTTTTACCTCGCTAGCACTTTTATCGTCTTTTGGGAGAGAGACGTCACTAGTGAAAATCACGGGACCCCGGTCCATCTTCACATTACTGTTTACACCTTCAATTTACTTTCAGTTGCCACTATCATTATCTCTTGCGTTGATCCTTTGTAAACAGCAAGGCCGGAGGAATTTATAACTCCTCTGTACTCGTTGGGAGCAATGTTATTTGTATCTGTGTGCAGGTCCAGGTGAAGTTAGCAATATCGTAAACAGCGCCTTGTTCACTTTACCACCTACTTGTATCTCTTGGAGTCCTACTGGTTCGACAACCTTGGTATCTTCACCGAGGGAAATTTTCTGCTACGCTACATCTCACCTTCCACTTGGGGTAACCAACGAGGAGTGAGAGAACTATCCACACCGTATCAATGATCCTCTTGACCTTGCACACATCAACTTGAACAATCTTTGGATAGCTCCATGAAGAACACCTTGGTCAACACGTAATCTTCATCTTACAACCTTGAAGCCAACATATGATCTTCAAGCGTTGCCTATGGACAAACCTTAAAGTATAACTCAAGGAAACCATTAATCCATAAAGTTTGTCATCAATTACCAAAACCAAACATGAGGGCACATGCCCTTTCAGTAGTGCACTCCAACCCGGCTAGATCTTAGTCGTGCTTGCTGCCTAGCCAGCAACATGGTTGTGGGCGGAGCAGACCGGGGGGTCTAGATCATGATAAGTTGATAACTCCTTGGTCGGCTATGGTTGGTCGTGGCGACGGCGGCACCCGAGGGCATCGATTTTATTCTTGAAGACGTTGATCGGGTTTGCCCTACCTCTTCTCACATCACTGCTTCTCGAGTGAAAACCCTAACTGCAATGACGCTCAGGGCGTTGTGTCCTTCTTAAAGGCATCACCGTGACAGAATTGTGATGGTGGTTACTGTTTGGGCTCATTGGTAGCTGCATATGGTGTGTCCTTCTCCCTCTAGTGGCATCTTCTTCTGGGGAAATCCTAGATCCAAGTCTCCCTGATCGGATGATGACAGAGACTTCAGTGGAGTTTTCCTCTTGGGGCATGTTCTGGAGCAGGTACTGACTAAATGGTCCAAAAGGTGGAACGGTGTTGCTTATACCACATCGAAGACGGGTCTCAACGGTGTGGTTTATGGAGTCTCGATGTTGGATGTGGGCTGATGGACGTGTGCAGGCTGGTGGCATTGTCTGGCGTTGTGGCCGCTGATACACCCATTTTGCATCATTATTTACTACTATAGTATATCCTTTATCATCGATACATTTCACATTATAATGCAATATTAAAGCCTTTTCTCTCTTAATTTGCAAGGAATACACTAAGAGGGGGATCATCGGTAGCTAAATTTTGGGTCCAAAATACCAATAATACAGAAGTCAATTCTCCAGAGCTAAAAATGCCGCAAAAATTTATGAAGATCATTTCTGCAATATATGATGAGTTCAGTAGCAAAGAAGTATCGAGGGGACCAACCTGGCCGCCATTCAACCAGGTGGCGCGCCCTACCCCATGGTGGCGCCACTTGCTCGTGTGGGGCCTTGGGTCTATATAGCTCTTCCTAGCCTATAAAAAATCAGGAAAAATAATCAGATCGTTCCACCATCGTCTGCGATGTGGAACCTTGGCGGGCAACTTTTGACCTCTGGTAGGGTGATTTCGCCCAAGAAGCTTACCTCCGGGAGGGTAAAATCGAACCCTTCGTCATCTCCAACACTCTCCATCATCATCTTAATCAGCATCTTCATCAGCGCCATGATGTCTACGCACGCTTCTATTCTTGTAGACTATGTTGGGCCTCCAAGCGCAGTGGTTTGTAGGACGGCAGCAATTTCCCTCAAGTGGATGACCTAAGGTTTATCGAACTCAGGGAAGTAGAGGTTGAAGATGGTCTCTCTCAAGCAACCCTGCAATTAAGATACAAGAAGTCTCTTGTGTCCCCAACACACCTAATACAACTAGGAGTTGTATAGGTGCACTAGTTCGGCGAAGAGATGATAAAATATGGGTGATAGGTGTGGTAAAACGAAGTAATATAAATCTGTAATAAAAAGTGCAGCAAAGAAACAAGTGGTAAACGTGAGCACAAACGGTATTGCAATGGTGGAAACAAGGCCTAGGCTTCATACTTTCACTAGTGGCAACTCCCAACAACACTAACATAGTCTAATCACATGATATTTCCCATAAAACATGCAATGGAGACGCACTCGAAGGTCATTCCTTTGTGGTCAAGAGAGGATGAGAATTATGTAGGGCAACAAAAGCACACCTCAAAGTTCATAGTTCTCAATCTATGGATTTTCCAATGTCACCGCGGCCATCCAAAGAGAGTACCACAATCACCACAACATATCTAAAGGATAGTCAAAGACAAGCACCAAGAGACTCTCAATCTTCAATCAACGCACAAAAGAGGAAATCACTCATGATAATATTCTTCTAACCCATGTCCAATAGACCGCTGTCACCTTGGTCTCGGAGATTATACTAGATAAGATCAATTGAGTACATAATTCCAATACATAGAGGAAGGGGAAATATCATGGGATCACCCTAGATTAACATAGCCTATGATCACAACAAAGATCACATCATGGGAGAGAGAGAAACCACATAGATCAAGATATAAGCCTTAGCCCCGAGGGGAACTACTCACACATGGACATGGTGAGAGGGAGAGTTGTTGATGGAGAGGTGCAGCCCAGAGGAGATGAAGGAGACGGCGACGGCGGCGGCCACGGCGGCGGCGGCGCCCACGGCCAAGGCCACGTCCTTGGGGGCAGCGGCCCTTGGCCCCTTCTTCTTCCTTGGAGATGGTGCTGCTGTGGAGATTGATCTCCCCCTCAAGACGGCTGCCAAGGGGGAGGAAATTTTGTGGTGCCCTTTGACCTAGGTTTCCTCTCTTTATATAGACTCTCGGATTCCCGTCATCCAGATTACGTCTTCTGTATTTCGGGGTTTCTGGAAGCATCCGAACTCCGATTAGGCCGAATTTTATGTCTAAATCCACCGGAAAAAATTCCCTACAACGTTGTAGTTTTAAGTTTTTCCGTTTGAGGCCGTCTTCTAGCGTTTCCGAGGCGATCTTTAAACCCTGTCTGGTGGGGACAGATTTCGGGAGAGTTAGAGTCCAACTCCTACAACGCTCCTTTTTGTGATTTTTCCTTTATCCAAGTAATTCCTACACATAAAGTAAAAAACAAGAACTTGTGCACTCTTGCAACCATTAATAGGTTAGTTCCAAAATATGTTATAAAAAGATATGAAAGTGTATCAAAAGCATAGCAATATCACACAAAACATGCATGGAGCAAGCAGAAATTATAGATACGTTTGGGACGTATCACGCCATCAAACCCTAGTTCATCCTTTGTGATCAATCTTTGTCTCAAACCTTATATTGGTACCTGGGGAGTTCTTGTAGTGTTGATTGATCTTTGTAGTTAATGCTATTTGGTTTAATTGGTGGAAGATTGCCATGTTTAGATTCATAAACATATATTTATACCCATTGGTCATGATCCATATGATGAGTTGTGAGTAGTTCCTTTAGTTCTTTAGGACATGGGGCAAGTCTTGTTGCAATTAGTTATGTGAATTTGATCACCGTTTAATGTTTTGATACTATATTGTGTTGTTCTTCCTCTAGTGGTGTCATGTGAATGTCCACTACATACACTACAACATCAATAGGCCTAGGAGGATGTATTGTGAAATTAGTTTGTATACGATGGGTTGTGAGAGTGAAAGAATACCTAACCCTAGTTTGTGAACTACTCTGTAAAGGGAAGTTTTGGATCCCATTGTTTAATTTTATGATTAGATTTATCGTAATTACTTCTCTTGTAGTTGTGGATGCTTGCATGGAGAGTATAATCATAAGTATATGTTTTTCAAGTAAAGGTGGATGTAAAGTCAAACAAACATGATGAAAGTAACTTGACTAGGTTCTTGTGTGTCCTCAAGAGCGCTTTGCTCAGTATAAGAAGAATTGACAACTTGCCCTTAGCATACTTAAGGATTGGTACGCTTGTTACACCTTTCTACTTTTTTACCTATTAGTTGGTTACGAACTATCTTGTTATCAAAACTATCTCACAACACTGTAGTGAAATCTTGTTAAAACCACTTGTCAATTCCTTCTACTCCTCGTTGGGTTCGATACTCTTACTTATTGCAAGTACTGTGATTGATCACCTATAATTGTGTCAGAACCCCAACTAGGGTAAGTGCTAGGGTTTGAGTTCCCCTTTGCATCATATGAAAATTTCAAAAGAAATTCAAAATTGGGGAAAAGAAAAGCCCTGAGAAACTAAATCAAATGGCCAGACAAAAATTTCTTCCAAAAATTCCTCTGCTATTTTTGAAAAGTCTTATAAATATGCATGATCACATATAAAGTGAAGTGGGTCCCACTGCATGCACCAAGATTTGCCAAAAATTCCAAATAGGGCTTGGAAATTAAATTAAACTCCAATTTGAATTTAAATTCAAATTGTTTGAATTTCAAAAATCTCCAAAACTTGTGAGTGGCTAACTATATGCTTTGTAAGTCCATATAAAAGTTTTGGGCATTTTATAAATTGCCTAGGTATTTATTTATCAAGGCACAACAGAAATAGAGAAAGAAAAACAGAACAAAAAGAAAAGAGGTGGCCACTATACTTCTGGCCCATGTGGCCCAGCCTGGCCAGCAAGCCGGCCCAGCCCACCAGGGGCAGGGTCGTCTTCTACCCCGCGCCAGGCAGGCTGGGAGCTGCGTGGCGGCCATGCCACGGCAGCCGGCCACCTCCTGCTTCCCCCGTGCCCTACCCCCCTCACCGCTGGACGCCACGGAGGCTCCCCGTTCGCCATGTCCATCTTCCCCTTCTTCCTCTGCTTTCTCTCACCCGATTTTGCCACCGCCCGAAGCCACCGTAGAACGCCGCCGTGGAAACTCGCGGCCGGTGAGCTCCAGAGCCCCCGCCACCTTGTCCAACGCGTGCAGCGCCGTCATCTCCGTCGAAGCCCTCCTCCAATCGAGCCCGGGAACCCTTGGAGACGCCGCCTTCTTCACCGAGACGCCGCCGGCCGCCGAGGAGACGACCTTCAAATACGCTGCAACCCGAGCATCCCCGGCTTCCCCGAGCTCCTCCTCGCACTCAGGGTGAGAAGCCTGTCGCTTTGCCCTTTCTCCTGCCTCCTCCCGTGCCCTGGAGCGTGGTTCCGGCGAAGTCCGAGCTCCGGTCGCCGCCTCCGTTGAACTAGCCGAAGCCCCAGAGCGCTTTCTTGACCCCCGCCTGCTCCCCGAGATGCGCCAGCCTGCGGGCTACGTTCCAGTGCCTCCCTTCCATTCTCCCGTGGCCGAAAACCCCCTCTCCGGCGAACTCCGGCCATCAACAGTACCTCGCCGGCGACCCTGGCCATTAGCGCTTTAATCACCTTGCTAATCCCCCCTGGGGTCAATGACAGATGGCCCCAGGCCCCCTTAACCCCTCTCTGTTAATTAAACAGAGGGGATTAAACCCCTCTCCCACTGACAAGCCAACCCCACATGCCAGCCCCCCCACTAATGTCATGCTTGCATCATGCTGATGCAATAAATGGTTTAAAAGAATTACAGAAATTCCAGAAATTGCTTTAAACTTTGAAAAATCATAGAAAGTTCATATTAACTCCAAATTTAATAAATAATATATGAAAAATTATCAGAAAAATTCAAGGATTAAGAATATGCAATTTGTTTTTATGTTTGACCATTTTAAAATGGGGCAACAGTAGCAAATGTGCATATGGCTTAATTTGAATTCAAATTTGAAGTTTGAATTTGCAATTCTTTTGCAATACACTTCAATTAAATGGAATTGTCAACACATCAGTACCATGTACATCTCGTTTTCACAACTTATCATGTGATTGAGCATCGCAATTATATTTATTCCTTGTTTGATTGTTTGCTCGATAGACGTGCAACTGGAACCGGAGGCCAACCCCTTCGTTGAAGACACCGTGTGTGAACCTCGTCAGCAAGGCAAGCAAACCCCATTGATCATGTCTATAAAATCCCAATTCCCTCTCAGTCTCGCTTATGCATGTTTAGGAGATCACTTTGTATCGATTCTACCGCATAGTTGAACCCATATCTGATGCATGACCTATCATCTTGTCACAGTAGTAAGCAAACCACAATCCTAGCTGACATAGGAGTTGTTTGATATCATGTGGCCCCTGAAACTGTTAATTCTTATTGCATGCTTAGTGGTACAATGAGGTTGCTTTTGATGTGAGTCGGGATGTTAGTGAACATGGTGTTGATGAAAGTGAAACTGTGTTGGTGAATCCACCCTAATACAAGGTGAACGATGAGAGGTTGTGTAGGAGTACACAGTGGGTTGTCTAGTTGAACACCGCCTTAAGCACCGAGTTCTTGTATGGTAATCCAAGACAAAGAGTACAACCACACATTGGGCTCACTGACCCCTCTCGGCCTAGTACCTTGATCCGTGTCGACGTCCAGGAGTCACATTAGTTCGGGCTTTCCATTTTACATCTGCATAGAAAAAGAATGAAGGAATGGTTGCATCATATAGATATGTGGGTGCACCTGTGAGGCAGGAAAACCATCTGCCAGAGGTGGCGTCTCGGTCATTTACATTGTTTGAGTCCGTTTCGTTGATCCGGCCGGGCTCTCGAGCGGAGGCAAACTCAGATAGTCGACTCCTGGAATAGACCGGTTGTGAGCGAAGTGTCGTGGTGAACATCCTCGCTGTCACCTCTTGAACGGTGGCGAGCAAAAGGCGGTAACCGATGGTCATGTGTGTGTAGCTTACACCCTTGCAAGGTTAACAAAACTATTCGAATAGCCGCGTCCGCGGTTATGGACTACTTGGAACATGTACCTGACTATTAGACAACTTGAATGGATACTTCTAAAACTCGCAAGATAAGCGTGAGTGCTATGGTGTGCTTCCTCGTGGGGAAGTCGAGGAAGTAACCATAGTGGTGTATTGGTTGGAGACTTGGTAGTGGACTCGTGTACGCTTCTTACCTCAAGTCTGGTATTCGTAGTTCAGGACTAGCCAAGTCAAAGCTGGCACTTCTGCATGTTGAACCCCACCTCCCTTTACCTTGATACTTGAGCATGAGTAGTATAGTTCTGATGTAAGTCTTGCTGAGTACGACTTTGTACTCACGTTTGCTTATTCTATGTTTTAGATGAGAACCCGGACCCCGATGGAGTCACCGACCTGAAGCTCGACGTTGACCTTGGTAGCTGTCTGGTCCCTCGTGGAAGGGCATGTATGTTTACAAGGCTTCTCTAAGCCATTTGTTAAACTTGTCTGTACTCAGACCTAATTTGCTTCCGTTGTATGATGTAATGTTGATCACAGACATGTGATCTTTGTATACTCTATGTGTAAGTCAATAAAGAAGTACTTTGTAGAGTTATGTGATGATACCTGCTGTTCATACTAGGCATGTGTGCTGCGTGTATGTTTATAACATGCATGTCTTAGTATGGGTTTTCGAGACCTTAGTTGTGATCTGGCTGGCGGTCTTTTATACACCAAGTGGCCCTTAGATGTGCGCAGCTTGGGGCATCGCGATGCGATTGCTCGTGACTCCGTCACGTGCACACTTTGTGGTATGATCGAGCCCGCCCTAGACCCCGACTAAGTGATCGGGCTGGAGTAAGTCTATGTAAGAGTTAGGATTCAATCGATAACATGGTTGAGGCAACTTGTCTATGAATATGGGATTCACCACCCATAAGCATTTAGACTTGTGAGCGGACGTTGAGGACCCATCTTAGTTGATCATCCGGCCTGAATGGGATGCCCCTCACGTTCGATGCTTACCGAGAACGTTCTGTGCTTGGCCTTGTCTGCTTAGACAAGTGGGTACGGTTCTCGGCTCTCCATGTGATTGCATCGTGACTGGAATTACATATGCTAACCCCGGGTCCCGACAACTTGTGGGTCATCAAGACTCTTTTTGGCGCCGTTTCTACTTAGACAAGCGCTCTTGGTAAGTGCAATTTGGTAAGAAAAATTCTACGGTACGTGATGATTTTTACCTACAATTTCTACTATGGATAATAATTCTTTGAGAGGCTTGTTCGGAGTTTCCTCGTCTCATGTTGAAGTGGTTAGAGAAGAAACCCCACCTACTGAAAATACTTATTATGAAATCCCTTTTGGAACTATTGAACAATTGCACGCTAATCCTTATGCAGGAGATGTAACATTTCACCCTAATATGCACTTGCTTACTATTGATGAACTTTATGGATTACTTTAGCTTACAGGTTTATCCAAGGATGAAACTAAGATGATGTTATTCCCTGGAAAAGGAGAGGAGCGTGAAAGGGGAGAGGGAGATAAAGCTATCCCGATGATGAAACTCAAGGATGGACAGATGGAGTCAAGGAAGGTGATCACTGCTTGGATAATATCGGGACTAAAGATTTTCTTTTCACTGGTTTCAGAATAGTTGAGCGGAGTACGACATTACGAGCATATATTCCTTCAAAGGGATATGTGTCGAGGCTAGCTTGGCAACAACCTTATGATCATGGAAAGAAAACGGAAAGCAACCCTCCCATTTCAAACCAAAGGAGATAACACATGCATAAAACATATCTTCAAGGATTTGATTGACTCTTTCAACTTGATCGCTAGGCTGAGGATGATAAGCGTGTTATAGAGCAGAGTACTTCCCATAGTTTTTTTTTGGAAATTTTCTAGAACTTGTAAGTTAAATACTCCCATGATCGAAACTGAGTTCGAAAGGAATACCATGAAGAGAGAAGAATGTTTGAAGTGTATATTTATGGAAATTAGCTAGCAGAGATGGTTTCTTTGACTACAACGAAGTGGGCGACTATGGAAAGACGATCAATGGCAATAAAGATGGCATCATTGTCCTTGGGATATTTTGGGAAAACCAGTGAAGAAAACCATTTCAATGAGTACCGAAGAGATCCTTCAATGTTAGAGTAATTTACAAGTTCAAGATTCAGCTTGCGTATTTCTTCATGATGAGGTTAGTTTTCCATGTCCATAAGATTCTTACAATAGGATTTGCGGCTCAATGCATCGTCTTAAGCAAATGTCATGGTCGGAAGTAAAGGCTATACCTAAATCAAAGTCATTGATGTGTCTTGATTCAACACCTTTGGTGATGGTTGAGGTCGGGCTGGGTGAAGATATAACTGATGCTTTGATGGTCGGAATAGATTTCTCAATGATTACCAGGGAGGTAATGTCGAAGGAGGCAAAGTAGGCTTCGCGACCCTCTAACTCATGATTGGGATAATTCTCTTTATGTTTGTGCAACTGACAAGAGGTATACGCCACAATTTTAATATTCGTGCACGAGATCGGCATTGAGTCCTTCACGAGAGCATCATAGTAAATCTCGAAAGGTTTGTAAGTATCAGGAGGAACAAGGACTGGAGCAGAAGTAATCTTTTCCTTCAAGATTTGGAAACTCTCATCGCATCTGGGAGTCCATAAGGATTTCTATCTTTCTTGAGAAGGGCGGTAATAGGTTTGGCGATCTTGGAGAAGTTCTGAACGAATCGATGACAACAGATAGCTAGCACAAGAAAGTTGCATACTTGATTTACTGCCTTAGGTGGTTGTCGACCTAGGATGGACAAACTCTTTTGGGGTGACGACAATGCCTTTGGAATAGATGATGTGGCCTATGTAGTTAACTTCAGGGCACTGGATGGTTTCATGCGAAGGGGGTGGCGTTGCGATGTCTTTTTGTTATTCAATTCCATCTCTGGCTGGTGAAGCTCAGTCAGATACATGTCGTTGGGGAACTTGTGAGGTTTGTTTCCTCCTTTATCTATCTGGACATCTTTGGTACATAGTTCTTCGGGTCAGTGATATGTCTAGTTTACACATCGAAGTCTTCTTATCTACCTCGATGATTTTTACCGTAGCTTGTAACAACTCATTGTGTTTCAACAAAGCTGTTTAGGTGAGAGGGAGGTCTAGCCGCAACAACGACGTGTCGGATGAATGCAGAAAGAAGATGATGTCAATATTCACAAATATTTGCATATTTTTTCTTGTAAGGGAAGTCTTGCAAAGGCTGATTTTATTTAATGTGGTATATGGCTTTTGGCTTTTGTGGAAAGGGAAAAAAAGAGGCTGAAATGGAGTAATATCGGACAAGGTAGCGCGGTAGATGCCAAGCGTGTGAACCAAACAATCCACTGGCGTTCAGGTAACACCATGTCGCTCGCCGGATGGGTCCGAGAGGATAAGAAAAGGCGGCCGCAAACGCACGGAAGCCACGACACGAGACGAGAGGATGGAAAGAAAGATCGACCTCGTTTTGTCCTGACCGGGCGCGCACTCCAATTCCCCGCCGGAGGCCGAAGAAGAAGTGCACCGCAAGGAATCATCAATCACGACGGTCCCCTCCCGGAGTGGATCATGACTAGACGTTCCATCATCCATCACACACTAGGAATAGGGGGAAATTGCCGCGGCATTGCACTCCTTCCCCACGCGATCACCCCGGGCGCTCGCCACGCCTTGCGCTCCACAGTCCACTCCCCGCCACGCGGACACGCCCACCTGCCTTTCCGCCGTCTCCCACCTCACAAAACCATCGCCCGCTACGGCAACCAGCCAGTGACCCACGCGCGCGCCCACAAGTATTCCTCGCTTTCCCCCTCCCCTCCTCCATCTCATCTCCACCGCCACATCCCGGAAAACACCAGAACCTGATTCCATTCCGTCCCTTGCCTTTTTATGCGCGTTCCCTCTCTGCAGCTTCAGCGGTCAGGCGGGCCTTTGTTCACAGCATGTGCCATCCGGGGCTGCCGCCTCTGCCGCCGGGCTGCGCGGCCAGGCGGCGGCCAGCGGGAGTCACGCCTTCACCGCAGCGGCAGACGCACCAGCACCACTACTGCGTGTGCTCGCCCACGGCGCACCGGGGCTCCTTCCGGTGCCGCTGGCACCGCGCCGGCTACGAGTGGGGGAGCGGCCGCGGGAGGGCGGCGGCGATCAGGACCGTGCGGTAGCCGAGCTGAGGCGGCCGGTGACGCGCGCGAAGATGGTGAGTTAGCTACACACCTACACCGCCCCGCTGCCGGGCGGGGACACATGCCGCCCACAATGCGTACGTGTTCTAGGCCCAAGCCGCCTCCTTCTCCGCTGTGATCGTCAGCTCATGTAACTGTACATACTTGTCAGAAGAAGAAAAACAGATGCAAACAAAGTAGCATGCGTCCTTCAAATTTCTATAACCTGGAATATTTATTTGTTCTGAAAATGGCATCGCATGGTTTACTCCATACATACATGAAGAATAGCATTCTGCAATTGTGTGTAAGTGTCATGTCAATCAAAATTGGGGTTCATGCGTGTGGTGCCAGACTATGTTCTTCTACACTAGAGGGAAACAGAGAATATGCAGTATGTCAGTCCATTGTGATCCGGCCTGGTCCTCCCTTCAGCGACCGGTGCAGAGGCCTTGATCGCTTGAACCCGAATATGTCAGTAACCCTGTAAGTTTTGGGCGGATCAGCTTCGGCGATCGCCTTCTTGAACTCCGCCGAGTGATTCCCGCTGAAAACTTGCACGCTTACTGTCCTCCTTTGAGGGGCACCGACTTTTATGTACTGATCGAAGAATTCGATGAATTCTTCTTTCTTGAGCTCTCTTAGGAGAGCAACCTGCAAATTTTATTTTGACATCATATATCTTGCGGATTCAAGACACGACTTGAAACGGAACTTATGAAAATTGGATTAGTTTTGGGCCTCTTTTCGCTTGCTTTTTGTTTTGCTGCAATTTATCTCATATATCACAGCGCGTATTGTTATTCCCGAACAAAAGCACTTACCTCAGACTCAACCCTATCAAACTTGAGAGTTCCGGCTTCAATCTCTCCCCAGTAGAAACCAGATTCCTCCCACAAGTTTTTAAACTTCTCCAGTTTCGAATCAATAAGTGATTTGACATTTCTCTGTCATAAGCAAAACATGGCAATGTCAAAATGCTTCGTCAATGCCAAAACCTTTTTGTCTTTGGATGAAAAAGACGCAAATGAGCTGATGTAGTCAAAATTGTGGAACAGATCATATCATGAGTAATTGAGTACTTATGAAAGAGATGTGCAGTTTGACATGGTACATCTATTAGTTCTGAAGCCAACTGAAGCCACTTACCTTGAAATCCTTGTCGGACAGTTCATGGATTTTGCTTCCGAATGTCTTAAAGAATTCATCGATTCTGGAGTCAAGGTATGAAGGATCCTAGGATTCCATAATAAGATCAGTAGGAGAAAGTGGTAAAAACAAACAAAATTGTCTTATTTGCTACTCAATCTTTCAGCATGTACCTTCACGGTGGATTGAATAACAACCTCGAGTGCCCAGACTCCACGATCAGATCTGACGGATTATAGTAAGTTAGGATTATAAATGAACAGTGCAACGAAATGTACATGTTTCTCTTGAAAGGGCATACCTCAGAGAAAGATATGCTATATACCCAAGTTGCTCAACAGTCCGCAGCTGGTTGAAAGCAGGTTGACTAGAAATTAGGGAGAACAACTGGAGTTTGATATTTGAGATGGCGTCGTCCTGATGGACCTGGATACATTCAATATGCTTATATTAGTAACCTGGCATGCTTTGTTATAGAATGTTATGCATTTGAATGAGACAGTTCTTCTGCTTCCAGGATATTACACAACTCCCTGTAGAAGAAGAATTCTTAAAGGAAGTTAACAGAGCAAAAATGTCACTATATTTTATATATCTCGGCATGTCTCACTCAGTTGCATCACTGTATTTTATCGATTGATATGTTATTGAGTCGGTAGAGCCTCACTTGGTGGTTCAAGCATGTCATTGCTCTCCTCACGCACAGGTCAAAAATAACTTAACACTAATTGTCATACCTGAATATATTGGACAATTGATGAATTCTCATTCTTCTGATTTAATCCCTCAATTTGGTAGTAGCATTTTATCTCATTTTCAAGCATGATAACCCTTTTGATCAGGTATTGTGATGGAGACATGGGTTTGAATACAGAATTGGGAGTATTAAATATAATATCTTCAATCTCCTGGACAATCGACTCGGCCTCACCTGGCTCAATGTTTCCTACAAGAAGTTTTTTAATTATTATTAAGCACAGTTGGGATCGCATTTCAGTCCAGTCCTTCGAATATCTGGGAGATTATTAACATAGAAGTTTACCCAACCTTGAACATAGCATTCCAAGTATGTCTTCGATAGCAAGTGTGGCACAAATTTCGCAAGAGAATCTGACTCGAGCTTAGAAAGAGCTTGAAGTTTCTCAACCAAAGGCCATTTTTTCTCTTCCAATATTAATGAGAGATAGTGCGAAGCTTGAGAATATGGTTGGCTGAAGTTAAAATTTTGGTAGTCCTTGACAGAAGTTTCCTGTTAAGCAAGATATTGGTAAAAAGGTAGGCATGAAAGAAATAATCACAGCAGTTTCAAAAAGCACCAGTTAAGAATCTGAAGAGAAAGAATATTTCCCAGTCTAAAAACCAACGATCATGACAATCCATAATATTACTGCAACTAAATAAGTAGTGTACTATAACACCCTCGCCCCAAATCCACTATAATGGGTTTTAAGAGATTATTGATTTTCTATGTAGTGTCTAAATTGATATGCTTGTGTAAATGAATTTGTAATCTCCAAAACCTTTGTTAGTCATATTGAAAGAAGGTTGATATACATTCCAGAGAGTATGTTTCACAAGATGCAAACAAATGATCGTAATTATGTACGAGTGTTGAGGAAGCCGTTATGATTTTGGTTCTAGCAATATTATGTCCACAACTTAAAATCTGGCATACCTAAGCTTTGACCATCTACCACTATCAGTTGCAATCCACAGGATAAACAGTGTATAGTGAAAGCAAAATTCAACGGCATTTAAGTTGATCCGACACAAGTTGATGACGAAGAGACTAGGCAAATATACAAATGTGCCCGAGCGAAATTCTGACAGTTGACAAGGAAAACCAAGAATCCACATCTGACCTTCAGAGCAGAAAACCTGTTTGGTTTAACTACAAAATTCACTATTTGCTTCATTATGGCATGTAGCAGAACTCTCATCTTGTCATTGTAACCAGCTACGGACACCTTCAAAATGTAAAAATTCAGGGAAGTGTTGAGTTTGAATTCAAAACTGGGTAAAAAATAGCGACATTGTAATGCATGAAACCACTATAAACAGCATGAAGAAATTTAGCTATTGTACGAGAAAAATAGTTGTTTGGAACACTTAATAAACAGAAAGGTACATAGTAACAGAATAAAACCTGGAATCCAGTAGAAGTAAGATATATTGAATAGAATAAACCCGCAATTTGAGCATCATAAGCTACAAAAGGCAGAAACTAATTGTCAGTGTATATTTGGATTTAAAGCTGGAGCCGTCAATCCCCAGACACTCTGTTCAATATGGTAAAATATGCCATTATTCACATAATTTCAGAATTATTTCTTACCATAAGCATTCAAGTAATCGACTAACAAATCTACAAAGAGACTTGTAGATACGGCTGCTTCAGGGGAGTGACTTGACAATGGACAGTGGAAATCAATTATAATGTTGACCTTCGGAGTGAAGAACAGCATGTCGGGCTTATACCACAACCGCGAAAGTGGCGTCTTCCTTAATATTGTTGGAAATATAACCTGGTGAAACAGTTCTATTTTTATCAAAACTAAAATAATACGTTCAAGAAAATATATATACTTATGTGAATATATAGAGTTTTGACAATTCATACAAAGTATGCTAATGTGAACACACAGCAAACAAGCCGCTCCAAATTTTACCTTGTCGTGCACTTCTTTAAGAGATAAATCCTTTGGAACAAAAATGTTAGGCTTTGGGAGATGCAGCTTCTCAGTAGGAGCTTTTTGAATCCATTGCTGTCAAATAGAGGTATAAGATGTGCATATACTACTTGGAAGATGATATTGCTGGTGCACGCATGAGGGTAGTGTATGGGGGGCTGGGAGGGAGGGGCTGGGGGTGCAAACCTGTATCATGTTTGGAGTGACATTTTCAACAGAATATGAAGTATTGTACCAGGGCTCAGCAGAATTAGTAGATCCTTCAAATTTTTTAGACTCACAGAATACTCTACAGACAGAGAGAAGTAATGCATCAAAAAAAGAATAAAGCCCATGATTGTCAGCTTAGTATGCTAGTTTATGTGCATAACCACAGATCATTTGAAAAAAAAAATATCAACAAAATAGAAAGTTCAAGATATGAAGTAAGGCCATGGCCAATGATAATTCATTATTTATGAGTTCCAGATTCAATTATAGTAATTACGCAATGTGACATCTGCATATACATTCATATCGTAAGAATGGCAATGGGTAGGGTATGGGTAGGGTAGAGCAATATCATACCTATACCCATATAGTTCATGGGTACAAAATTCTATCCATACCCTTACCCCCGGGGATGAAACTTACCCATACCCGGTGGGTATCCATACCCATCGGGTACCTATTGGATAGATCAAATAGTACAAAAAATGTTCATAGTTTTATATTCATTGGTAGCACAATGGCAATTTGTTTACCTCAACTCAATAGCAGGTAGATGAATATATGGCAATTATCTATATAGGGTATAGGTACCCATTGGGTACATTAAATAGTATAGGGTATAAATACCCATTGGGTAGATCAAATAGTACACATATATACATGGGTAGGATGTGGGTATACCCACGGGTACAAAGTTATAACCGTGCCCTACCCACGACTTGATAGGTAGGGTATGGGTACTACCCAACAAAAACAAAGCATGTCAATCCCAAACAAGTTGGGGTAGGCTAGAGTTGAAACCCATAAGATATCGAAACCAGTCATGATTACGGCACATGGATAGCTAACTTCCACGCACCCCTGTCCAAAGCTACATCTTTGGTTATATCCCAATCCTTCAGATCTCTCTTTATGGACTCCTCCCATGTCAAGTTTGGTCCCCCCGGCCTCTCTTGACATTGCCAGCACGCTTTAACCGCCCACTATGCACTAGCGCTTTAGGAGGCCTGCGTTGATATGCCCAAACCATCTCAGACGATGTTGGACAAGCTTCTCTTCAACTGGTGCCACCCCAACTCTCATGTATATCATCATTCCGAACCCGATCCTTCGTTGTATGGCCACATGTGCATCTCTGTTGCACCTAGTTGTTGGACATGTCGTCTTTTAGTTGGCCAACATTCAGCGTCATACAACATCACAGGTCGAATCACATTTCTATATAACTTGCCTTTTAGCTTTTGTGGCGCTCTCTTATCACCAAGAATGCCAGAAGCTTGACCCCACTTTAGACATCCAACTTTGATTTGATGGCTCACATCTTCGTCAATATCCACATCCTTCTGCAGTATTGACCCCAAATATCGAAAGGTGTCCTTCTGAGGTACCACCTGCCATCAAGGCTAACTTCCTCCTCTTCCTCATGCCTAGTAGTACTGAAACCGCACCCTAGTAGTACTGAAAGCGCACCTCATGTACTCAGTTTTAGTTCTACTAAGCGTAAAACTTTTCATTCTAAAGTCTATCTCCACAGCTCTAACTTTCTATTAACCCTCGTTCAACTATCATCGACTAACACCACATCATCCGCAATGAGCATATACCATGGGTAGTGCCCTTGTATATCCCTTGTGATCTCACCCATCACCAAGGCAAAAAGATAAGGGCTCAAAGTTGACCCCTGGTGCAGTCCTATTTTAATTGGGAAAAGTCATCAATCTTGAAGCCGCTTGTTCGCACATTTGTCACAACACTGTTGTACATGTCCTTGATGAGGGTAATGTACTTTGTCAGGACTTTGTGCTTCTCCAACGCCCACCACATGACATTCCGTAGTATCTTATCGTAGGTCTTCTCCAAGTCAATGAACACCATATGCAGGTCCTTCTTTTGCTCTTTGTATCTCTCCATAAGTTGTTGTACCAAGAAATGGCTTCCATGGTCAACCTCCCGGGCATGAAACCAAATTGATTTTTGGTCACGCTTGTCATTCTTCTTAAGCGGTGCTCAATGACTCTCCCATAGCTTCATTGTATGGCTCATCAACTTAATCTCACGGTAATTAGTACAACTCTGAACATCCCCTTTGTTCTTGAAGCTCAAGGGGGAGGCATCTCAGGTTTTCAAGCAGAGGGTTATTAAGGAGGGCCCTTGGGAGGAAGGAGGTGATGCAAACAATATGTGGATGAAGATGACTACTTGCGTTCGGAGGGTAGCTTTTCAACCTCATTTTTCGGTCAAACAAGATGCCTGAAGTGTGGATGCTTACTCCATTTTTATTTGTAGTCGTCCCCGTGTACCACAGCTTGAAGCCGGTATCCTCCACCTCCTTCGCCTTTTGCCCCTTCCACATGGTTTCTTGAACGCATAGGATATCAACACCTCTCCTCACCGCTGCATCCACTAAATCCAGTAACTTACCTATCAGGGACCCTAGGGACCCTACGTTCCAACTACATATGTGGATCTTCCTAGGCTCGGCTGGCTTCCTTACCCTTCACACTCCATTTGCCGATCTGGGAGTAAGCTATTTTCTTGACTAACAATGAGTGAACCTTTTCTAAACGTTGAATGTTTCACTCATGTTGTTGTATGATGTTTGTAATTGCAAGGAACACAATGACTACATAAAAGAATTTGGGACTTGAAAAGGCAGCAACTTCTTCAGATCACCTTGAATGAAGAAATATCAGGTTACTTTGTTAAACTCAATTTTCTAAACCTCAAAATATTGTCATTTAGTGCTGATTTGTATGCATTTGTACACATACGCGCCGTATCCCCGTAAGTCTATTTTCAAAAAATGTCGTTTTCCCATATCACCGTACCCGTATCCCCGTACCATGTAACATAGGTCGACATACAGAGAGAATATGCATATAGAAGCAGGAAAATCGAAGCTGTCATGTGAACGGTGCAAGCTTACCTAACTCTTTCGGGTGATAATTCATTAAGTATCATATTTATTATATTTGGCGCATACTTCGATGGCAATGATGCTCCAACCAGCCATTCCTCCGGTGGGAACAACTGCAAGACAGTTGACAAGCATATCAATTAGAAGAAAAGAAGATACTTCTGAAATACAAAGAAAGGTGCAGATCAACAGATTTTTGACCCGTTGAAATCCTAGAGTGGGGTACCTGGTACTTGAAATTTTCACTCATCAAACATCTCGGCAAGATATACATAAGAATTCAAAAATATTGATACAAGGAACTGTAAAAGCTGAAATATGTAGAGCTCCAGAGAAATATACCCGCATGCTTGAGACAGTATCTGTCACATAGCTGATTGGATGGACTTTGTCTTGATAGTGGAATTCCGTTTCATTTATCGACGCAAGCTAGAAAAGAACAAACACATTAGAATGTGTATTTATGTAACTACTAAAAGTAAATCATAATTTCTTCTCGCTGTGCTTATGAGTTATGACATGTAGAAGAAACAACACTATGAATTGCTTTAGCAAACAGCCTTGGCTAATAAATTTAAACCGAATGAGATTTTTTTTATTACAAGAACACATGAGAGTCCATGGGTGAATGTCCGTATTCAAAGTAACTACACATTTGGAGCATAAATCATGAAATAAATATACACATGATTAAATGATGTGTTTGTCAATTACCTCATCAAATATCCATTCATGGATTCCATCTTCTTTTAATAGGTGGAGGTATTTGAAGACCAACCCAATGATATCCTCCATGTGTTCTGAAACCATTGTATGTGCATATAGCTTACTAAAGTGTACAATCAAAATGTGCTTAAAACTAAAGAAAGAAGAGGAAATGTTCTTAGAGAACAAAATGAAGATGTTATCTTACCATGACCAGCATCAGTTAGCCTGATGCCTACTGAGAAAAAGGAGTATTCAGTGCTGTCACTGCCAGCACCAGCCACCAAATCCATGGCCCATCCTGATGTAGTCAAAATGAACTGTCAGAGGTCACACAAGTTTTACACAAGAAACTAAAGAATGACCAGTGTTTTGAGAACATAATGCTGCCGAAAGAACATTTACAACAATATACTGCTGAATTTAACTTGCCTAATTCCTTTATAATATGGAAGATGGATCCCTCGCCTTCATGCCCAATGAGATGACTGAGATAACGGCAAGGACCTTCTTTGTAAAATTGGATGTTAGGTGTAACTGGCCATGATATCCTTAGGTAGTCACCTTCTGTTATTGGAATTGCTTTGACAAGAAGCTGCATGATAAGGACAGAAGAAAGTACGCAACTTACATATCCTTGGTCATTTCTACAGTTACCTTTAATGTGACTGGTGCTTTTCAAGTTACCTGTAAATGTTCTGCTTTAAGGGGCTGACTTGGACACTTGAAGCTTCTTTGGTCAGTATTCTCAACGTGACTAAACAGGCTTTCTACTAAGTTCTGAATGCAATCAAGGCTCTCTACAAAATCATTTTATCAGTACAAAATAAGTTTAGTTATGCCAAAATTGAATAACCTGTACTACTTACCTTTTCCATAAACAACAAGGTGCATAAGATTTGCTGAATAATTCTCATAAAACTTGAGAAGCTCAAGTCTGATGTCCAAACCCCTCTCTTTTGGTTTAGTTTCTAGTGTTTCCCAACTTCCTGATGCATCAAATAACATAATTTCAAATAAGAGGCAAACTCCAGAAGAAGGTCGTATATTAGGGATGCACAATAAGATTTTAAAAGTATATACATTTTTTATTTAGAATTTGCATGTGAATTAAAAAAATGTGTGATCTCTAAATATGGTATTACCTCCGATCCATATTAATGGACTCAACTTTGTCTAGATTCGTATGTATCTAGTTAAGTATTTAGACTAGATGCATGTGTATATAGACAAACTTAAGTCCATTAATATGGATCGGAGGGAGTAGAAAATTAGAAATATATTTAGGGGTGGAACACAGGAATATTCAAACGACCTATTGATTTTCATAATCACTAAGACAGTAATACAAGACAACAACCATAATTAGCTGGGTGAGTATTAGCAATGTCTGAATATCAAGAATTGCTTACCCGTACTGAATTTATGGTAAGGATGGTCCTTCAAGGCCAGATGCTTTTGAAGCTGTAGAAAAGAAAAAATCAAATGTGAAGTAACATAATAACAGTGCAGCAGGGCTAACGGGATACAGGATGACGATAAATCAGGCTTAGATAGGCCAAATATGGTTCATTTGAAAATCATGCCAAATATGATACTAATATGAAAAGAAAATATTCATAAATCATAATGTACTTCAGCAATTTCAGTTTTTGATGCAGATATGACAGCATTGAGACTTCAAAGTACCTGATGCATTCTCCAGCCATCTGACAACAGATTTTTCTTGTGTTCTGTGAGAACAACGAAATATAAAATTATCCACAATGTGTTTCTTACTACTCCAAATAAAACATAAACATAAACTAGTTGTCGTAAGATAAAAATGATGTTAGATGAAAATAGTACTAGAGTGTATAAAGCAACTACTCACCAGAATCAACAGCCTTGATCTCTCTAAGAACAGCATCCTGCGACATCAGTGGCTTAATGAAGAACTGGGCAAATCTGCGCAACATAAATCACCTCCTTATTTATTATTTAATAAAGAATCATGCCAATCTGCAGAACAGAAATCACAACCTGATTCAATGTGCATGCATTAACTGAACAAAATACTACTAAGAAAGTTACCTATCTAAGGCTTCTTCGAAATTGTCCGCGTTAACATCAAAATAGAAATTTGTTGTCTCGGAGGATGTAAAGGCATTGGAAGAACCACCGTGCTGATATTTTCACGAAATGCCAAATTCTCAAACAAAAACATATAATCCAATTACATTGAATGTAACTTCCAAGCATGAAACAAAATATTTAAGCCGTTCTGAAATAAAACCATAGGCCCCTTCACAAGCTTATGATAGGACTAGTCGGGATATTAACCGCAGTTTATGGCAAGTAGGTATCATTTGGTCATCACAATGGAGTAGGAGGTGGACTATTTTACAATCGTCAATTTCTTTGTACAATGTTAATTGCAAAGCACTGATATCAGTAATAAACTACTGCCACAGTGGCACCTACCATAGTCTTACATGCATATTCATTTCACTTTTTCTCTATCTTATGTGTCATTTTCTAATTGGCCCAGAATCGTCTAGTGTAACAGGCATTTCTTTGCACAATTTTATTTTCTGATTGTCCCAGAACCATCTAACATCAATGCTAAACCTGATTCATACTCTTAAAAACCTGGCATTAACGTTCAGTAATAATTGCAGGCAAGCGTATGATGAAACGAAAAGAGGTTGAAATTTTTCTTGGAGTTGATTAATAGAAGGTACCTCCGAGATATATTTTGTATACTCTTGTTCTCCAGGGTACTTCTCGCTGGCATAAAACAGCATATGCTCTGCAAGCAAGTCCATGGTAACAAATCAAAACAGAAACAAACAGACAAGATGCTTAAGAGAAAATCAATTCTGATTTGATGCGACCAACATTCAACATGGTAATCGTTTCCTCTATACAAATGTTTTACTCTACTTATAAAAAAAGATTCCAATCTCCATATCAATTTGCGTTTATGTGGGTTTCCTGCAATATGCAGCTCACCTGTCCTCAGAGTGTATCAAGTAGAATTATCTTGTGTTGTTACCACGGGTAGCACTCACACCCCAGACAAAATATCAAATATCAACACGGACTCGTGGAGTGAGAGTATCCAGCGAAGCTGCAGGGATCCTACTAGGCAACAACGTGTATGAACAGTTAAGCAGAGCAGGCTACATTATCTGGAGAGCGACAGGCTCCCATATCCTGGAGCGGTGGAGCCCGCCCGACCAAACTCGTGTCTCGCATGAGAAATGAACGCAGAATTATGTCCATCACACAGTACTGACCTGAGAAACATTTAAGAAAGACATACGGCTAGCCGACCGTCGTACTGCTCCGCTAATGGCGAAGGCAAAACATGTAGTACGGCCTGATGCCCGCACCACTGAGGTGAATCATGGATGCTCATGCTCTGGACTTGCTCCGAACCGTCAGTGGTGTGATCCGACGGTGAGAGCACGTCCGACCAAACCAATGGACCGATTCAATCAACTTTTCTTCGATTGGAAAAGAGATACATCCATTGACCTGACCGCAAATCTGCAGCTCCATGATTGGCAGTCAGGGAGGCCTAAAGCGGCAAGGCACTGCCCACCGGGAGAAAAAGTAAGCAGGACGCAAGCATTTCCTCGGTCAGTCGATTCTACGAGTACTTGGACAAAATCAGAGATCCCAAAAGGGACAGGGGATTCATCTGATGCCGTTGAGCAATCGCGGAGTAGGGGCTCCGCGCTGGGTCCAGCTGTCCCGGCGAACAAATCCCCATCCAACAACCACTACCTGGTGGCCCGGGAGTAGGTTAGATCACACACCGCCCACGCAACGGACCGGAATCGAAGCGCGCGAGCGAGATGGCCGACGGGCGTGGGCGGCGAGGAGGGTGAACGGAGAGAGCGGGGAGGGAAGGGAAGGGAAGGGGAGTGGAACTGACCGAGGAAGTGCGCGAGGCCCTCGAGCCCCTCCGGGTCGCTGAAGGAGCCCACGCCGACCTCCATACACGCCGCCGCCTGCGCACAAACCACGAGACCGAATGAGAAAAACGTCGATCACCTGGCGAGCATTCGCTGCTTCCTGCGGGCGGGCGAGAGAGGGCGGGGCGGAGACGGACCTTGTCGGTGTCGGCGTCGCTGATGAGGAGGCACTCGAGCGCGTTGGGGAGCACCAGGCGGCGGTACTCCCGCTTGTCGCTGCGCGCGCGGATGAACTCCACATTGCCCGCTGCCGCCATGTCGGGTCGCTCTCCCCTGGCCTCGTCCTCGGTTGGAAGCGCTGGCTCCGGTCTCCGGCGGCGGATTGGGAGGCTTAAGCTAGTGGGGGCGCAAGTATTCTATGCTTTGTCGTTGCTGCCGTCCCGTTAATATATGCAGGGCAGGGCAGGGGGGTGGAGGTGGGGGTGGGTGGTTTCGCTTGCGGAAGGAGTCTGAACTCTGAACTGAGGTGAACTGAACTTCCCTTGGATGATGGGAACCGTTCGTTCGTTGCCAAGGTGCGGGATGACGATTCACGAAAGCCTTTTTTTTTTCCTAGAGACGGCGAGACGGACCCTCCTTTCCTCGGCGCTCGACGGTCGCTGACCGGGCCGGGTAGCCATAAAGGGCGTGTTTGGTTCCCACATGTGATTCTGCCTACATTTCATACACTTGTCCGCAAATTCATAGGAAAAAAAATCAACATCTACATGCTGTTTGGTTGTCTGCATTGAGACTGATTACATAAGATAACTAAAATTGATTCATTGTTCAGTTGTCTGCGTTGCATCAGACGCACAAATCACATGGTGTTTAGTTGTAATCTGCACAACGGTGCTATCATCATTTCTTTTTAATGGTGATATTACCACACACGAACATAATTTTAATCATAGATATTGACAAATGTAAGTTTAAATACAATACACAAATGACGAAATAGGGAAAAAAATCATCATGCCGAATGAATCATCGGCCTCTTCTTATTGTGTTGTTGCTCCGCTTCTTCTTCTTCTGTTGTTGTTGTTGTTGTTGTTGTTCATCTCTGCTGCTGGTCTTTCTCTTCTTCTTCAGATCCTTGTCTGTCCTCTGTAATCCCACATTGCATGTGTTCACTCCATCCTTTTGTTCTTTCAGCCTTCGTTGTTAAATGCCTCGACACCATGACCGGTGTTGACAACATCGTTAAGCTCAACATCCTCCTTCTCCGGTACATGTTCATCAATCCACCACTGCGGGATCCAGTTATGCAAAATACAACAGGCAAGAACAAGTTTAATCTGATCCAGGATCTTCCACCTATTCTTCAAAACTCCAAATACCCTCTCAACTGTAACCCTAAGGCTGGAGTGTTTGAAATTAAACAGTTCCTGCGGAGTCCTAGGATGGTTCCTATTGGAGAACTCGTTCAAATGGTACCTGCTTTTCCTGAAGGGTGGAAAAACACCTGGACGATAAGCTTATCCAACATCTCCTAGGTAGAACTTGTCATCAGGGATATTGATGTCATCAGAACGGCTCATGTTGTCGGTTAGAATGTTAGCATCATGTGTTGATCCTTCACAGCCAGCAAGCACATATGTGAACTTCAGATCGAAGTCAACAACAGCAAGCACATTATGGCTGGTGTAGTGCTTTCTACCCCTGTATGTTGCAGCTTGTGACCTCGACACTCTTAAAGTGCATGAGTACAATCTATTGCCCCAATGCAATCCTAAAATGGCATGAAAACATGGTGTTATAGTTATAGCAGAACAATAAAAGACATGAACTACATATTGTCAGTGTTCACCTTGAAGTATGGATACTATTTTTGGCTACCACGAATCTTGCTAGGAGTGTGGGCGGTTGGTGACTTGATCTTCTCTCCTTTGAGTTCACCAACAGCATACAACACTTGCTTGAAGTACCTGGAAATGGTCTCCATTAATCTCCTGAATGTGTTGTGTATAACCCTGAACCTCTGGTTATGACTAACAACATGGAGGAACATGGTCACTTGCTCATCCACGATGGTGTTGACGCTATCTTGAAGAAGCCCGTGACCCTGAAAGTCTGCACGAGCCTCTACTCATTCGAAGCACCCACTGAGCCTCGTTGTCGTTGCAGTTATAGATGTAGTTCATATTGGCAATCCTCTCCCAATATTGGAGGAACATTAGAGCATAGCTGATGTGACGCTAATGACGATGACGAACAGCTCTCTCCTGAACATGATCCATGTCTGAATCACAGCTATGAGTGCTACTTTCCTGGACTACGAGCTGAATTCGTGCTCGCATAGCCTAGTCGATATGGAGGGCGCGTTCAATAATGGGCAAATCGACCCTACCTTGCCTAGCACCCGACCTAACAAAGGAGGGAGGGGATCCATGGTGCTTACCGGGTTTGGAGACGAGGGAGGCATGGTTGAGTTGAGGAGGGCCGGACAGTGGCCAAGAGGAAGGTAAGGAGCAGCTCCACTTGCCGGAGAGTGTTGTTGTCGCGTCCATCGCTGCCGATTGCGCAGATCTGAGTCACCATCGCCGCAGAAGATAAGAACAGGGGAGGTCTTTGTCTGAGCGCTAGTGATGAGCGAGTGAATGGGGGGAGAGGGTGAGGCTAGATTCAGCGTCTTCGCGCCTCCACCGATTTTCATCTCCCACCACCCCTACACGATTTCGCGTTGCACCGTCACGTGCGCGTTGCATCCCCTCGATGGCTCCACTCAGCCTGGTTGGTTGAAGAGTGTCGATTCGGCCGTTCCCAACGGGCCTGGTTGGGAGGTGCTTTAAGGTTTGTGCGATGCAGATCAAACAGTGAACGCGTGCAATCAAATAGGTTAATATCTTCTTGAGCAGATATGATTGAACTGTATGCGAGTAATCAAACACGTTCATAGTATAACAACAAATTTGGAAGAGAAATCATACGGATTGTACTAACGATTCATCCTGCGACTAGTCTTGCTTCTCTCTCCACCTTAGAAATCGGTGCACTCGTTCTTTCTCGCGGGACTAGAGGGAGGTCGTCCTGTGAATTGTACTCCGCTCGAACTTCTGGCTGTGCACGGCGCTTGATTCCATTTAGCAAGCACGACCAAGATAAAACGGACAACTGCTACGACCCCGTTTGCATTACAACACCAGTCGCCTCAACTGAGTGGTTAAATTTCGCCCATGTGAAGCTGCTCGCCTCGTTCCAAAAAGTTCCCAAGGGACACAAGAGGTTACAGCACTAGTCAGCTGCTGATGTGTAATCGCACCTCTCCTTTTCATCTCTCAGCTTCAAATCACAAGCTACATGCCAAAGAGCTCGCATAATCTAAACGCGAAAATCTTCTGAACCTAAGCTAGTCACATTGTACATCAACGCAGTTACAAGGCTTAAATATCAGCAGCTTTATTTGCCAGAGAAAAAATCATAGTCAAGAGTGCTCCATCAGATCTAGCTGGCTCCAATTGTGAATATGCATTTGCATAATGAATGTAACAATAAAACGTCTCAGATGCCCTACCAGCTACCGTATTTCCAAAATAAGGTCAAAGAGTACATTGATAAATACATCTTAGTAATGAAATCGTGCTAAACAAACAAACAATCCCTAAAGCTCATCCAAGTTGGCGCCTGAAAATAACAGGATTGATTCTCCTCCAGGAAATGCCAGTAGAGGCGCAATGACAAAATGTCGCAGCCATCACTTGTGGCAGGCAGGTTGGAGAGGCCCATGTTTCGGTTCACTGTACAGAAGAACACAACTTCTACCAGCATCAGGATCATCCACGAAGGGCTTAGCCAAGCGTTAAAGGCTACCGAGGAGAATATTCGCAATGTGCAGCTGAATAAATACAACCATGTTTGTTGTTAGTTAGTTTTAGAATGATTCGGGAGCGGGGAATCAGTAATGAGCTCCATCTCTATGTCTTGCTGCTTTTTGCGATAATCTTGAGCTGTTGATGTGACGATCTTAATGAAGAAGTTCACAAGCACAAGCCATACTACACTGTTCCAGATCAATGCAAAAGAGAGGTTCCACTGTTTATCCTGTACACATACAGTACAGAACATCAATGAACAGATAAGAAAAAAAATTGACTACGGAAAATAATTAATGGAGACACAAAGCATAAGTCTGGAGAGCTCAAATGACGTGAAAATGAAGATACTAACCTCCATTTGTGAGGATGATGAGACTGACACAGGTGGTGATAAATACTTCTCCTTAGCACTGTGGAGTTTGGCAATTACAGATGGCAGGGTCGCAGAAAACCCAGGAATGTGACCAAATATCCAGATCAATTCCTTTTCCATAAGATACAAGAGTTGGTTGTTGCATAACGAGATGATAAACAGAGTCTGCAGAAGTGAGAAGGTACAATTCATTTGTCATTAAAGAAAGACTGCAAATATTCATTTCAATCCAACCAGATAAATATGGTGTCAAACTGACACTAAACCAAAATGGTACGGAACTCAGTTGAGCATAGTAGAAAATTGATAGTTTTCCACCTACGCTTGTTTTATTTTCAGGGGAAAAAGGAGCACAAAAGGAAGCAAAATTGTGTCAGTCATGGGGAATAAAAAAACAAGGTAAGAATGAACATCAAATTTCAAAAAGAAACAGCAGTTCATATTACAAGTACATCATGTATCTTTTGATGCAAGCATTAATGAACTTATTATTTGATCACAGCAAAGATCATCGTGTTTGAGGTCAGGGAGGCTTTAAAAAGGATGAAAAGAGGCAAGGTGATGGGCCCTGATTGTATCACCATTGAGGTGTGGAGAGGCATTGCAGACATAGCAATAGTATGTCTAACCAAGCTTTTCAACCTCATTTTTCAGTCAAACAAGATGCCTAAAGAATGGAGGCGGAGTATATTCGTACCAATCTCCAAGAACAAGGGGGGTGTTCATAGTTGTACTAATTACCGTGAGATTAAGCTGATGAGCCATATAAAGAAGCTATGGGAGAGAGTCAATGAGCACCACTTAAGAAGAAGAACAAGCATGACTAAAAATCAGTTTGGTTTCATGCTTGGGAGGACGATCATGGAAGCCATTTTCTTGGTACAAGAACTTATGAAGAGATACGAGGAGGAGACCTGCATATGGTTTTCATTGACTTGGAGAAGGCCTATGATAAGATACCACGAAATGTCATGTGGTGGGCATTGAAGAAACACAAAGTCCCAACAAAGTACATTACCCTCATCAAGGACATGTACGACAATGTTGTGACAAGTGTGCGAACAAGCAATGGGTGGCTTCCCAATTAAAATAGGACTGCACCAAAGATCAGCTTTGAGCCCTTATCTTTTCGCTATGTTCATAGACGAGGTCACAAGGGATATACAAAGGGACATCCCACCTCCAAAGAACTCCAAGGTTAAGCGTGCTTGGCTTGGAGCGATTTGGGGATGGGTGACCGAACGGGAAGTTGGTCCTAGGTGCGCACGAGTGAGGACAAAGTGCGCAGGAAAGACTAGTGTTGATCTATGGGGACAGTCTAGATCCCGACACGCGTAACAGCCGAGAACCGGTGGGTGTGGCTGGGGCGTTACAAGCGCGTTCCCTCTCCATGGCTCACGGAGCAAGCATCGGTGCCGGTGGAAGCCGAGCCGGCCATGGCGGTACCAGCCGTGGATCCATGGTGAGCAAGGAGGACCGATGTTGCCGCCGCTCGAAAGCCACGAGGTACCGCTCCAGCCTTCACAATCGGGGATGGATCCTTGGCGGGAGCCCTGCCGCTCAAACGACGCGGAGACTGGGAGCTCCTGCGCGCTCGACGAGGAGGAGCCACCGCAAGCCCGCATCATGGAGGCTTGGTGGTCGCGCCAGGTGCGGGGCGTGACCATCTATCTAGCGGAGCATGTCCTGCCGCATGTCAAGCGCGGCCACGCCGCCTTGTTGGAGATCTTGAAAGCGAAGAAGGTCTTGGGGGTGAAGAGCCCAAAGTTGAAGACCACCTCGCCGCTACGATGCGGGCCCTCTCTCAAAGGACGTGCAAGTCAACGGCGAAGTTTTATCTAGGCATCGACAAAGATTGAGGTTGCCATAGTTTTTACTTTGTCACTAGTTTGATGAACTGATCGTGATGAACAACTTGTCACGGGAATGCCGTTTTAAAATTACGGTATGGTTTTAATGGATTTGTTCTACCATCGTGCAATTGATACGACAAGTCTTTTACAGGATCCCTGAAACGTATTTTACGCTATCAATTTATAGAGGATCTGCTAGGGATGCTCTAAGAGGAGGAAGTTAGCCTTGATGGACAAGTGGTACCTCAGAAGGACACCTTTCGATATCTAGGGTCAATGTTGCAAAAGCATGGTGATATCGATGAAGATGTGAGCCATGAAATCAAAGTTGGGTGGGTGAAGTGGCGCCAAGCTTCCAACGTCCTCTATGATAAGAGAGTTGCACAAAAGCTAAAAGGCAGGTTCTATAGAACAACAATTCAACCTGCGATGTTGTATGGCGTTGAATGTTGGCCAACTAAAAGGCGACATGTCCAATAGCTAAGTGTAGGAGACATGCGCATGTCGAGATGAACATGTAGCCACACAAGGAAGGACCGGGTCCGGAATACTGATATACGAGATAAAGTTGGGGTGGCAGAATATTGAAGAGAAGCTTGTCCAACATCAGCTGAGATGGTTTGGGCATATTCAGCACAGGTCTCCTGAAGCGCAAGTGCATAGCGGACAGTTAATGTGTGCTGATAATGTCAAGAGAAGTCGGTAGAGACCAAACTTGACATGGGAGGAGTCCGTGAATGGGAGATCTGAAGGACTGGGATATCACGTGCCATAACCATGACTTGGTTTCGATATCTTATGTGTTTTGGGGACTAAAAGGCTTTGTTGTTGTTGTTGTTGTTGAAAAGATCATCGTGTTGAGTGAAGTTTTTAGTACAATTCCCATGTTCTGCAGAGATTAAACAGAATAATGAATGCAGCCATAAAGGTCGCAACTAAAATTTCGCATGGGCTGTAGGTTGAGGTAGCTTGCAAGATTTTAATGTTCTAGTTCTAACTGGACAGAACTGAAAAGACATGATCGCATAAAGTACACCTAAGAACATATTGAAATGATGAAGTTAATGCATGATCATTCTCAGAAGAAAAAAAATACATGATTATCTCGTAGGATCTAAAAGCAGACTAGTAGACCAAATCACCAGCAGACCAAGTAAAGGTCATACGGAAGAATAAATATGTGGTACCAAGAGAAAACAAATTAACATCAGGATTTTTTTAATAAAGAATGTATAGGACAAACCTGAATATGAGTCTTGATGATGGCCTTCCCGATCAAAGTTGCAAAGAAGAACTCCCAGAAGGGTATACCAAATTGACCGCACATAATACCGGCAAGGTCAAACAACGGGTTCGGAACCTAGTAAACACAAGCATATTAATTATATGATGTGTTAATTTTGGTACAGTATAAAAAAGGTCCAATTAGCATATTTCTGGCACCAAATAGAAAAATTAGAGCCAAAGCCTGCAAAATATGCAAAAGCTGCATGAAAGATTTACTGGCAAAGCAAAATTGTGCATCTACTTTTTCCCCTTCTTTGTAAGAAAATGTTACTCAAAGGTATGGAGATGACAGGATGTCAGACAGGACATAGACTAACCGAAGCAAGTATCAAGATAGTGAAGAAGTTGAGATGTTGTGAGTGAGAAAGGAGCCAGCGTTTTGTGCGATTCACAGTGGATGCTATTCGACCATCTTCTGTCGAAGGAGCGACATCTAGCTCCTTGACAGCTTCCAACTCACTTCCTGACAAACGAGCTGCAATATGAAACATCATTTGCTCAGTATGGACGGCTTAAAAACATCAACAACTAGATAATGAAGATTGCAGATTTGAAGAACGCACAACCTATATTTTGCTACAAATTAACTTCTAGAGTTTAACATTTGACCATGTCAATAGCCCTTAAATAATCAACTCCAGCATGGAAGGAAAGAGAACAAACACGAATAAGGAGTTTCATGAGAAATGACAGACAAACAATCTCAGAAGTAGTACTGTATCTCATATTCTCATTACTGAGAATGAAACCAGTACTTTTTTCCCAATATAAAGTTACAGAAAAAATAACTAGAGTGGAAAATTAACAGTCTCAAAAGTTGTATTACATCCCATTACAGAGAATGAAATGAGTACTGTTTTCTTAGATTGGTCAGAGTTTCAATCTTTTAATGAGGAAAACAAACAATAGACCATGAAATACTACTACAATGTGTCAATACACCATTAATGAAGGTGGTGAACTTAGGTACCTACGGAAAGGCACAAGTCAAAAGCTAAATGATGGTACCCATGTTACATAGTACAGTAAAAAATAGACGCTACAGGTAGTATTCATTGGAAATCATTTAAGAAACAATACAGAAAGAACTAATAGTATCTGCACATAGATTGAATAATATATTGTACAGCTGTAAAGTATCTATCAGAATATAACAATTACTTCAGAGTAAAATGCATTGCACATTTACCAGCTCGTGATATAAAATAAGGAGGAAGCTCGCCAAGTGCTGTCCCAATACCCCAAAGAACAGCTTCCAACTGAACCTGAGGGAGTAAATCAAAGACTGGGATCCTCACTGAATGATCTGATGCAGCATACATCGGCGATCCAAATTCCGAACACTTCTTGTCAAGCCATGATGGCGCCTGTTTAAGAAGTATGGTATCATATGGAGCGGTCTTCAAATCAATACGACCACATTGAACAGCCTTGATAGTGAAGAGAGCAATGTGTGGCCCAAGATACAGCACAAATGTATGCAAACCTGAACCTGCATTTCAAATACTAATCCATTAATTTTCAAAAACGAACTCCTTGTTCCAGGCAGACAAATAAACTTTAAAGTTCTATTTTCCGAATTTAGCACATTTTGACATGCCTTGGCATATGATAAAGGGGAACCTATCACCTATAGCACAAGACAACTGCTAATTAAGTGAGTATACAAAACTCACTAAACTTGGTACAGGCTTTATCATGCCTAAGTCTCTACTCTCTAAGATGACTTGTTCTCGCAGTTTGCCTATATTACAAGTATCCACATATTCTCAAGGTCAACATATTATAATTTTGCTGCCAATATTTACTTTGTATTAACACAGAAATAACTAAAGATATAAAAAAAAATAAAGGATGCGGCAACTTTTCAGATTAACTTCTAGCTAGTTCATGTTCAGATGCTTCAGCCACCAGACAGTATAGTTTAACTGTTTAACTGTAAAAGGGAAACTATTTGTAGGATCAATATTAAGTATATTACTTAACACATTATTAGTTTGCACTTCATTTCACTATATGTGATCACACTACATAATCTTGAAAGAAGTAATGACACTTGCCTAGTCCGATTGACGAGGCCACACCTAATGAAACCCACCACAACACAAATCTAGCATAATTAAGGAACTCCTGAACGTGCTGCATGGAAATCAGAAAACAAACATCAGCACTCATGTAGTTTACAAAATGCACTATCTAGAGTATTATTATGCCAGTCTACTCCACAAATATACTAAAGTTGCCCATAGAAAGTAATGTAGTACACCTTTTTGTGCAGACCATCTGTAACCAGAAGTGCAACTCCAGGAATTACCACCAAAATAATTAGGAGACCAAACAAAGCACCTTTACTCAGGATATATGCTGCTGATCTTTTCAAGTATTGCAAAATAGCTAAAATGAAGAAGTGCAATGTCCTGAATGGGTGCTTTGTTAGTGTCAAATTCTCCAATTCCAATCTATGTTTCTCTCGGATTTCTGAAAATAAATAAACAGTTAGGACACAAAACACAGTAAGTCAACTTCAAATTGGTTAAATGCAATACCCAACTGTTAAAAGTTGTGTTACTATGACAGATCTGACTAAAGAAACGTGTATCAGGTAAAAGATACTAAAATGCCAGGTTTTGAGTCAACTAAGGAGATAAATGGAATGCAAACAGTTTCCTCAATAACCAGACAGAAACTTATTTGTCTAGCCAGTCATTAGGAAAGCTGCAAGACTGTAGCAGAACAAGTTATCAAGAACGGGTGCTTCATATGGATTAACTTGATTTTGAACTGCCAAGTTGATTTACTATGCAAGGAAGAACGATACAGGCACTGGAGTTAAGCAATAAACATAGTACAGTACAGCTCTCCAACATGATATGCAAGTAACATGCAACCAAGTAATAAATTTTGAGGACTTGACTAGCTCTAGTTTGAGTTGTAACAAGCAAGGCCATTTGCATTGCGGCCAAGTTCAACCAAGTTAATGGTGGTTGAATACAGAACCAACTTAGATATTCAGCATTCCCTGCCCTATTAAACATCGTTGAATTGAAGAAACCACAAAAAGGTTGTCAACTTATGAACACGTTTGTTTTGAGTTGTAACAAGCAAAGTCATCTGCAGTGCAACCATGTTTCCTCACGAGTCAAATGATGTTGCATGCTACCCCAATTAGCACCTATGTGAGCTTGAGCACGTACCTAAATGGCAATGCAAGAGGGTGGCTCATAGCGCCTAGGTTTGGGTCACTGACTTTGTTTTGATCCTAAATTAATGCTTCACCTCAGATACCGCAGGAAACAGGCATCCAATCAGACTACTAACTTTCCACAAATAACGAATGGGGTTCATTTCAAAAATTCAATGCATCTACCTCATTGCTCGAATCTATGCAGTTATAGCACATGTGCAGGCTGGTACTGAAATTCTTTGCTCGCAAACGCTGATAAAAGAAAATCCTGATGTGCAATGTACACGCTATGCCACGGTGTGCTGACCACATTCAAATCCGAGCAAATTGGCATCCTACTAATAAATGACATCACCACTGACAAATAGCTGACGTCTAGCGGTTGCCCTCCTCGGGCAATCCCCAAACCAGCTGAACTAGACAGCCACAGCCCCATTTCCAAATCACACTACGATTACGGTCGCAGCTTATAGCTTCGATCCGAAAGACAGGGCGGCGCATTGGCGCCACGGCACGCAGAGGAAAACGAAGGCGCGGATCTCACCGGAGATGACGCCGTCCCCGGCCCTCGAAGAGCCCCGAGGAGGCCCCGCCGCCGGTGCCGCCGTCGTCGTGGCTTTCTTGCGCCCCATCGCCCCCCACGCAGCGGCGCGAAAACCCTAGATCTCGCGGCCCCGATGTGCCGGACCCACCATGGGACGCCCGGGGCGCGGGGTCGAAGCTGCTCCTGCCGGGGGGGACGGCCGGAGATCGCGCGGCGAGATCGGGGAGGTGGTGGCGGTTGGAGGAGGGCGGGGGTGCGGAGCGCCGAAGTAATGGCGTCGTGGCGTGGTGGCTGGCTCCCGTCGCGCGGCCTGTGTCCCTGTTTTTTTATATTTTCTCCGGCCGGTTCAGAGTTGTCTCCCCCGGGCCGTTGTTTCCGTTGCTGCGGGTGCCGGGCTCGTCGAGCGCTGCGAAATCCGGAGCCGCCCCCTTTAGCTCGAACGGAACAAGCGCTGCCCGCGGGGCCCTGGTGGTGGGGCCCGGGTGTCAGTGGCGGTCCGTGGCGAGGAATGCGGTGCGCGTGCATGTGGGTGGCGGGTTGTGGAGCAGACGACGGGAGGGGGAGGTGAGCGGGAGACGTGCACGGGAGGTGGGGGGTGCGTGTAGCCTTGCTGCTTGTCGTTGCTTGCAAGGCGTTCCAAGGCATGGAGGAGCACCGGTGGAAAAATGGCGGCTCCCGGAGTAGAAAACAAGCAAGATTCTCTTATCTCGATCCTCCCATGTTTGGTCAATTTTTTGCAAAGCACTAGGACCAATCCCTCGAGAATATGCCAAGACGTTGTTTAGAGCATCTTTTAACAGCGGGTTGGGTTTTTTTTACAGAAATGATAAGTGCCTGATGTCAGGTTCAAGACCTGTTCTTCCTAGCACCCAATACATCGTTAGTTCTTCGCACGGATCTTAAAGCGCTGAGTCGGGTTTTTTTTAACATGTGGGCGGTGCGGTTTACGCCCTTACGAATTTTCACAGATTTTCTCGGACTGGGCGCATTTTGTTATCTTTCGCCCAAACAGATTTGTGTGTTGTGTAATCTATTCATGCTTACTGTTTAGGTACAGTTACTACAGTTCGACCCATTGCATGATTATTGCTTATAATTTCTAAATGGTACTTCCTCCGTACTAGTGCATAGAGCACTTTACAGAAATCAGATATTCTTAAAACTCTAAGGTGTTAATCATTAAATGCACAAGAGGAAGATGATGAGTGGCGGGTTTTGCATGTAATCAAGTACGTGAGCATTTGTGGAGTATCTCACAAGGTAGCCATTTAATGCTGATTTTTTTTCTATTTAAAATTTGGTTGTGATTGGAATAATCTCGGTTGAGTTACTCCTCCTCGTTCAATCTCATGCCATCTAGGTCGCACTGCTCTTCCTAATGTGCCTTATGCATTGGTATGGAGGAAGTAGCTCGAATTGAAACTTGTTCTACATGTAACTTGCTTAGATGACAATTCTTGTAGGACATGGTATGGAGGGAGTAGCTCGTAGGACATGACAATTCTTACTGATAGGACATGGCAATTTTTATTGATAGGACATGACAATTCTTGTTGGTAGGACATGACAATTCTTGTTCTGGACATGGCGATTCTTACTGACAGGACATGGTAATTCTTAAATGTGAGTCATGATACTTTGCGAAACATGACATTTTTTGTTAAAATTGTTCAACATGGGTATTTTTTTAGTAGAACATGGCAATTCTTCCATGTTTTTATTTTTATGTTGTTTTATTTTATATTGTGATGGTTCTATTACACATGGAAAATTCTTATTTTTAGACATGAGAAACTTATAGTATTTTATTTTTTTAGATCATCCATGGAAAATTATTTTTCTTGCGAGAGTGCAATTCTTATTTCGTATATAGCTTATTGGACATGGCGAATTCTATTTTTGTGTGTGAGATGGCAATTCTTGTTTGTCAAAATTGATTTTTTTTTATTTTGCATCACATGACATTCGTTATATATGGAACATGACAATTCTTATTTGTACAACATGGCAATTGTTATATGCGGGACATGATATTGTGTGAAACATGACAGTCGTTATATTTTGGACATGGCAATTCTTATTTGTACGACATGATAATTCTTATATGCGGGACATAATATTTGAAATTGTTGGACATGGCTATTTTGAATAGAACATGGCAAATTTGCCATGATTACAATGGTACAATAGGGTTTTCACCCTATGGAAATTTTCCCTTCTTTTTATTTTTTAGTTTGTTTTCATATAGGTTACGATGAATTATTTTAATATAAATTTGCCATGAAATTTTTATATTTACTCCTATGATAATTTTATTTTTATTTTTATCATGACAGTTTCTACTTTAAAAGTTGATTGCATTGTAGCAAAGGAATAATTTTTTTTATTATGGCAAAAAAATAAAAAAAATCACTAATGGACTTGTAAGGCCTAGTAAAGAATAAAGGGGTGTTCGGGCCGTACGCATTCTTCCACCGAACAAAATCGTTCGGGCGCAGGAGGGATCCCCTTGAACGAAAACTTTAGGTCGAACACTTCCTGGCCCTGACGATCGACAGATATCGACATCCTTTTTTTTATGATAATCCTTGTATTATCCAATTACAAGAGGATTGCAATCAGTAAAAACTAGTTCAAAAACACTTAGTGGATCAGACCCATTTTTATTTTAAAAGCGATTGAAATGACTAATACAAGTATTACGGAGTGATAAATTATATTTAATCATTCTTACCAAGATGAATATGGAGATCTATCTACATCAATACATGTTTTTTAAACACATAAAAGGGCACTAGGCCCCCACATCTTCATTAAACAAAGTACATATTACAACCGATTAGGCCCTGCATTAAGGGTCTGTTCGGTAGGTCTCTGGCTCCAAACTCCTCCAACTTCAGGTCTGGAGCTGAGCCGGACGGGTTAATTCTCGGAGTTGAAAGAAAGAAGCTGGCTGCTGGACATAGTGTAATTTATGTAGAGTTGAGGAGCTGGGTATTTGCAGCTTCCAGAAGTCGAAGGAGCTGGAGTTCGCGAATATTACGCCTGGCAGCCACCGCCAAGTGACTACGCGAACCGGTACGAGCGAGCAGCTACAAGCGAACAACCAAATGGGCTAGCCACCGATCAGCCCCATGGTTCTTTTTTTCAGGCGGCAGCCCAATAAAGCCTACCATCGACTAGGCCCAGCCTTACACAGCTTGCGAGTAAGAAGCCACGGTGTCGAACGAATCGATAGCTCCAGGATTTGAAGCGAGAAGCCGGTTGTTGGCTGGTGGCGACGAAGTCGAGGAGTTAGAGGTTGTGGGGTACTAACGAACACGCCCTAAGCAAGAATGACTCCAAACAAGAAAAGAAGACGACAAAAAAGCCCAAAACAACCGTTGCCCGATGGATTGAACCTCACCGGCACTGGGGACACCGCCACTTGGACAGACAAGATCTCCAAAGCATCACGCCATGGACTCTACCAGAGAGCTGAACTGCCTCCCCTTTGGCATCGTAGCCGGGAGGAATGAAGACGGTCGCCCTGTGACCAGAGAGTACGACGGCTCACCAGAAGCCAGGCAACCACCAAGGGCGTCATAGCCTCACAAGATCCATCGACGTGTGAGCTCATGGAACCCATTTGCAGAGTTCATCTTCACTTGTAATTGGTGCCACTTCTCCATCAACGCAATGGAAGATGGCATCGGCAATTTGGTTGAAAATCCTTGTAAAATCTAGGGCAAAAAAATACACTGGAAGCTTGGATCCAGCAAGAAAAGCCCCCCCCCAAGACATAATCCCATCGTCCTTCACCTCCCAAAGTCTCCTCCACGGCCATCAAGACGACCAGAGAAGGGCAAGAAGGGAAGAATATGAGATCGACCTGAGAACGCCATATAATGGATGAAATACTCCAGATCCGCAACAACACCATGCTTATTGGTGGAGTTAGCACCAGATCCGCCACCATTCCTTCGAATCCACCATGAATGAAGAGAAGGAAGCGCCTCTGATGACCACCACCCGCTGCACGGACGCGATGGTGAGATGCACTCTGACGGCATAACGCCAAACCAAACACCTAACCGACAAAACCATGGAGAGACCGACGTCGAAGACCCCCCCTTATTTTTCTCTAATTTCCACCACCATTTAGTAAGCAGGCTAACATTCTGCCTATGCAAGTTGTTGACACCCACCCCACCTATTTTTGGTCCTGCAGATTCTATCCAATGCACCAGGCAATATCGCTTCTTACCACCACCAGCTTGCTAGGAAAAACATCGCCTATGAGTATCCAACTACTTACTGAAGGTTTTGGATAACATAAACATGGACATGTAATAGTAAGATATACTGGAGAGGTTAGCATTGAGCAGGATCAGCCTGCCCCCTAGGAGGGGATATTACCCATCTAGGTGTTGGAAATATGCCCTAGAGGCAATAATAAAATGTTATTATATATATTTCCACGTTCGTAATTAATGTTTATATTTCTGTGCTATAATTGCAATGACCCTGACTATGAGATTCAGAAGAAAACTCACTTGCATGTGTGGAAATGTAAACACCAAGAGTTCCTGGTTTAGCCTCTAAGACCAGCTCATGTGCTAACTGATGATTACGTTTTCTTAATCATGGACATTGTTCTTGTAACAAGGATGTCAGTAGCAATGAGAACATATTGTTAGCAGAACAATGATGTTGAACCGACCCCAGTATTGAATGATATACTTAGAGATCACATCGTAACTACGTTATAAGTCATATCATGAAATGTTATCATATACGTAATTCCTTAGACCATGAGAGTATCGAGTTGCTTCACACAGGAAGACATGCTTTGGTTCTTAGATGAATCCTCCCGTAAATGGGAAGTAGTAAAATAAGTTCTGGGTATGTCAGATGGTGTGGCTAGTGACTGTGATAGTTCAAGAATGGGATTTGCTCCTTCACGATGAAGAAGATATTCACTTCGGGCCCACTCGGTATGAAGGTATCCATTATAGTCTGGCCAGACGCATTGTGATTCAGTCACGGGGATAACGGAATACGATAACGAGAAAAGGGACAAACGAGCAAAGAGGATAACGAGTGGCTTGTGTTCAAAAGTTGTTACACATGGGTGCCAAACTTCTCTCCTCTAACTTTGTCATATATCGCGAAGCAAAGGGAATGGTACATGAATAAACATAATGGTTCACTCGAAGTTTCTTCGTGTATGTGCGGGAGTCAACATGGGTGTCCATGGCTCCGCTGTTGATTATTGACTATTGACGAAAGGCTGTTGACCTATGTCCGGAAGATGTTCTGAGTCATGTCCGCATTATACCGAACCTATTGGGTCACACACTTAACGAGCAGTAGTCTGTTAGAATACTAGTATGGTAGAAGGTTTAGTGGAAGCAAAGCAGAATAGTTCATACGGGTACCGGAAGTAGTTCCGGAGATTTATGGAATAGTTCATAAGGGCACCAGAAGTAGTTCTGGGTATTTAGGATATGTTCGGATCACTCTGGAGTAGTCCAAGGTGGTTCCGGAACATATGAGAATGGTACTGGGGAAGTCCTGGATCAACCCGAATAGTTTCCGGATAATCGTTGGGCGTCCCGACAACCTTCGCGGTCATCGGGTGGCTTAAACTGTAACTCGGATGGTCTTGGAAACTATCCGGATGGCTCTGGAACGTCCGAGAACGGTCTCGGAAGGTCCTGGAAGTGCTCCAGAAGTGTCCGGAATGTCCCGAAACGGTCCCGGTATGTCCCGGAAGGTCCTGGAAGCTTCTAGAAGGTCATGGAAGGTTCCGGAAGGTTCCGGGCAGTACCACCCACTCCCCTGCGCCCCTAGCCTTGGGGGGCAAGCCACCTAGGCTGCCCTGGCCGGCCAAGGGGTGGGGGCGCACCAAGGGGAAGGAATCCTCCTCCAGGTGGAAAGTCCAACTCTCCAATATGGCAGGTTTCCAGTGGGAAGGTATGGGAAGATTTGGGAGGTTTGGGAGTCCAAGTTGGACTCCCCACCCACCTTATTGCGCCCCAAGGGCCTCTTGGCCACCTATATAATGTGGGGGAGGGGTGGGGGGTGCAACACAACTTGTCCCCAAGGCCTATGCGCCACCCTCCCTCCTCTAAACCCCGTTGCTCCACTTTTAGACCCCGGTTTAGACGCTGTTCTAGATCGGAATCCGTTAGGGTTTTCTCCCTCTAGTTTTCTCGGTGGCGTTCATCTCTGGACGGCGGAGCGCTGCTGGATTGCTGCTACGGGATGTGTGGATACTAATGGAGGGGTCGTACCTTCGACCCTTCTTCGAGGAGCTTGTTCATGGGACTTGTCCGTGGGACTAGATCGCTGGACTTGTTCGTGGGATTGATCGAGGGACTGTTCGTGGGAGAACTTGCGAGATCTACTTCCACTACGTCCACGAGCTTCACCAACTCTACTTCCGCTACATCGGTTGGTGAGCCATGACCTAAAACCTTGTATGCAATCTTCTTGGATGATCTTGGGTTCTTGATTCGTAGGCCGAAATTTTTTGTTTTCTACTACGTTTCCCAACAGTGGTATCATGAGCGATCCTTGATTAGATGCATGTTTAGGTCTAGATCATATGTGTGATATGAGGCATTGATTTTCTTGTTGCTTCCCTGTCATGTAATTTTTTCTATGCTTAATGGCAAGTTGAGGTTTTGCTACAAGGATTGAGTTTTCCATCGATCCCTCTATGCTGCTTTCAGTATGCTGGTTGCCTTGATCATGGTCTACATCAAACTCCTTGGATCTCATCTTAATCTCGCCATAGAAGATTTAACATGGAGGGGCTTGTGGATTTTATGAACTCAAATCCACACGGGGGTCACGCGTTGAACGAAGTTTGGCTTGTGGCATTAGTTGCTACACGCACCCCGAACGTTAAACTAGCAACATTGAAGTATCGTGTTTGGTTTGTATAGGGAACAACGTTTGCATGTAACCTGCTAATCAACCACGATAAAATTTGCAACAACCCGTGTAGATAGCGATCTAACTTGTTTTTCCACAGTATGCATGTGATGTGGTATAGCCTTCAAGATTTGCAATGTGTTTGTATGAGATGCTATATGTTATGTAATATTTATTCGCGACCTGCGTGTCGTGGTACGGCATGATGACTGGAGTCATATGATTGTCACTTAATTATGGCCTGCGTGCCAGAACTGTTTATTAGCTCGAGGCAAAGCAATAGATAGATGCAAGGTGATGATCTACGATGCGGAGGTGGACCCCGACGCACATGCCGGAAGCCGTGGTGATGTTCCCGGCACCAAGGACAAAGTTGGTGGACACGGTGACTTCAACCACGACGACGTGAAGACAATGAAGACTTCACGAAGCAAAGGGCTATACTATATCACATAATTTTATGAACTGCCTGTGATGTTTATCCCTTTGATGCACGCTTGTTTGATGCGCGGTAATCGTGTTTTATTAGGGTGATCTCTCGCAAAACAATATCAAGTTGATAGTGTTCTTCCAACTGTAGCACCGTCTATACTATGTTTCACACCGGAGCAGGTCATGTCACATGGGTGCACACGGTGTGACGCATAAAAGGCGGGTGTGTTAAAAGAACACACAGCGCATTACACTTGGTTGTCTTGATGGTTTGGATAAAAGTTTGCTACCGGAACACGCCCATCGAAAGATGAACAAGAATCACCTTTGGCGTGATTGGCAAGTTGGCCTACCGGTCCAGTCTAAGTCATCAGTGATGTCACATCAATGGCGGACGATTGGGTTGGATCTTGAATCACTCCAGCATCAATTACGAGAGATATTGATCTGAGTGGGAGCGCACTTAGTAATTAAATTTATTAATCACAAGTGCAACTTAATTATGAACAAAGTCTTAGTATTTGCATTATCGTTGTAGAATAACGGCTCGCGTTACCACCTTCCCAATTGATTTTGATTAACTGTATTATCTGGTAAAAAATTTACGATTGGTACCGTATTGTGAGGACTATCCTCAATAGTGCCGAGAAGGACCATGTCCTATCGCAAATTTTTGATGCTCTCCCGCTGATGCTATGGATGATGTGACTTACGTCCATAATCCAAAATGCTAGAATTCCACCACAGCTAAGTGCATTGTCTTCACCACCATGAAACCCGAACTTCGAAAAGTTTGGGATAGTTATGTTATATTCATGGAACTGAAAAATTGTTTTCAGTGGTAAGACAATTAATGTTGGATATAAGATATCTAGTACAATGTATGATTGTAAGCATTAGTGAAAATATTCACTGTGCTCTTAACGAAACGGATAAGTGTGGGATCCAGAAGAACACTGGTCATATGATAATGAGGATTAAGGGAAAGGGAGTTCCATAGGGTGTTAGTAAGACTTACATGCCGGAAAGTCCATGGCATGCGCCACCCTTGATCATGTGTGATCTTCTGTGAGTAGGAGTGACATTGGAAATAGAACTATGATACGTATAAAGGCAAAACGAAAGAAGACTGGAATATCCAGCTCAGAAATGAAAGTCATACAGAGTTATAGATGAATTCATTGCTGGTCAAGAGATGTAATTCTTGGGAATCATGATTAAGCAGTTAATTGTGGATTCTATATATTGTGATTAAAGTGTTGATCACCGGAATATCACATCGATTGCATATTGTTGCAACTCGATGCAAGAAATACTATGGCCTTTATGACTAGCTAATGATGAGTTTTTTGACACGCTCGGGAACACGGTAAAAGGTTTACTATACCGTGTGTTGACTCTATGATTATCTTCATAATTCATTTTAGAGTTGAGTAAATTGTTACTACACTTAGCCTTGTTGCAAAACATCATTTTGAATCATGTGTGTTGCAAGAGAGTTGTTCAAAGCTATGAATAACGTAAAGGCCATACTTCCATTATGAATAGGTTGTATGTTATGAATCTTGATAATAATACTAAACATCCATAACACTGACGCTAAACGTCGCAAGACTGACAGAAATACCACATAGATGTGGCACTGCCGTTTATCACAAGTGACATAACATGCATGAAGAATTTCCATAAGTGATGGACTTTCGAGTCATATGGTTAGGAATCACTTGACGCTTGCGATCTTTGTCTCGAAGTAATGTGACTAAAACACCGTTGATAGGCCATACATGAACGGGCAACTAAACCATTGGTAATCATACATGATGATGTGTGTAGTCCAATAAGTGTAGTTGTGTGCAGTGGATTCCCTATCTTCACTCATAAGTTGAAGTAGATATGTGGATATCTGTTCAATAGAGACACACGTCTGAAATCTTTGAAATGTTCAAGGAAATTTAGAGTGAAATAGAAATTAATTGTAACGAGAAAATAAAGCTTCTGCAAATTAGATTGTACAAGTAATATTTGAGTTACAAGTTTAGCGAACATCTGATGAGTTGTGAAGAAGTGTCATAACTTGCGTCTCCCGGAACACCACTATGAGTAAAATGTTCGAGAGATGTAATCAAGCCATGTATGACATGGTAAGATCAAATATGACGTTTATCAATTTGCTATTATACTTATTAAAGTTATGCGTTAGAGACTACAGCTTTTACACTGAAAAGAGCACCATCAAATCTGTTGAAATGACACCATATTAGATATGATATGGAAATGATAAAACCATATTGTCTTTTCTTAAAATTTGGGTGTATGAGACATATGTTTGACATACTCAAAACACCAAATCAGATAAGTGCTACTTTGTGAAGGTTATTCCAAAAGGTTTGGTATTCCTCTATCACTACACAAAAACAAAACTGTTTGCTGTTAAGAACAATGTGTTTTGAAGAAAATGGTTTCTTGCAAAATAGTGAGTGGGAGGACAGTGCAACTTGTTAAAGATTGTTGAATCTTGAAATAAGTGCGCTGCTGAGCCACACAGGTTAGAGAAAACTCGTACAAACATTCATGATATGTAAAACGAGATATTGTTGTTCGACAATGATAAACCTGTGAAATACAAAGAAGCGTTGATGGGCCTTGACTCCGGGATTTGGCTAAATGCCAAATAATCCGAGATAGTATCCATGGAAGTAAGTCAAGTTTTAAACTTGGTAGACCCTCCGAAAGACTAAAAGTCTGAAGAATATATATATATGGATCTATAATTGATTCGGATGAAATTGTTTTATCCATAAAGCTCAACTCGTTGGAAAATTGTTTTCTAGCAAGTTCAAAGGTTGACTACGGTGAAATAGTTTCAACCGTAGAGATGCTTTAGTCAGTTCGGGTTATATTAGCAATTACTACATATCTCATTTATAGGATATGGTAGAATGAACGTCAAAACAACGGTCCTACACGGAAAAATAACAAAGGGCGTATATGTGATACGACCGGAATGTTTTGTAGATTCAAAGGATGCTAAAATAGATGCAAGCCTTGGATATCCAGTGATGGACTGAAGCTAGCACAATGGAGTTGGAATTTTCGTTATGATGAAATTGCCAAAAGAGTTTGTTTTCATCAGGAATAAACGAAGATGCTTGAATGTTCAAGAAAGTAAGTGGGAGCTGAATGATATTTCTAAAACCTTATGTAGATGACATATTGTTGATTGGAAATGATATAAATTTCTTGACACGAATAAGTACTTCATTGGAAATAGTTTTCAGTTGAAGAACTTGGGCTAATATAGCATTAGTATTGAGCACAGTGATCTATTAAGATAGTAAGTGCCTGATCATGCTAAAGCCAACACTACATATTGACATGATACTAAAGTAGTTTAGTATGAAATGCCAAGAAACATGTTCTTGCCGAAGTCGTGGTGAAAAGTTGTTTGGAAAAATCAGTGTTGATGAACACAGATAAGCAAAAACACGTGAATTGAATTCCACTCACCTGTGTGTTTGGATTAATCATGTACACCATAATATGTAAAACGACCAGATATGTCCAACGCTCCAAAAGGTTGTGAGCAAAATACCAAAGTGATCAATATGTTGATCATTGGACAAACAGTGAAAAGTTAAACTTATGATAGATAAGATATGTTTCTCGGAAAATGGAGATAATGAAGAGCTCGTTGTAACAAGTTACACCAGCTGAATTTTGATGTAAACAGTTACACCAATTCAGTCTTCATACTTACTCCGATCGATTTTCGATTTTATTTGGGATTATGTGTTTCACACGTAAGGGTGGCACAGTATGGAGGAACTATGTCAAGTTCGATACTGTGGCGAATTCTATAATAGAGGCTAAGTATATTGTTGCTTAAAGAAGTAACAAGGAGGGTATTTTGAATCATAAATTCATTTTTGAACATGGTATGGTTTACTAGATGCTTGAAGCTCATGGAACATTGATGAAATGATTTCATGACTTATTCTAAGGAACCAAGGTCCTACCAAATGATTCAAACATATACAAAGCTAAACTGATAAAATTAGTGAATTTTATGATAGCGTAAAAATGCAAAGATATGCAAGATACAAACGGGCCTGAAACGTCAGATCCGTAGATGAAGTCTATACCACAATTGAAGCATGCATTACACCGGTATGCCATAGGTGTAAAGTGCTCAAGCACTGACAATATTATTGACTCTAGTGCAAGTGGGAGACTGTTGGAAATATGCCCTAGAGGCAATAATAAAATGTTATTATATATATTTCCACGTTCGTAATTAATGTTTATATTTCTGTGCTATAATTGCAATGACCCTGACTATGAGATTTAGAAGAAAACTCACTTGCATGTGTGGAAATGTAAACACCAAGAGTTCCTGGTTTAGCCTCTAAGACCAGCTCATGTGCTAACTGATGATTACGTTTTCTTAATCATGGACATTGTTCTTGTAACAAGGATGTCAGTAGCAATGGGAACATATTGTTAGCAGAACAATGATGTTGAACCGACCCCAGTATTGAATGATATACTTAGAGATCACATCGTAACTACGTTATAAGTCATATCATGAAATGTTATCATATACGTAATTCCTTAGACCATGAGAGTATCGAGTTGCTTCACACAGGAAGACATGCTTTGGTTCTTAGATGAATCCTCCCGTAAATGGAAAGTAGTAAAATAAGTTCTGGGTATGTCAGATGGTGTGGCTAGTGACTGTGATAGTTCAAGAATGGGATTTGCTCCTTCACGATGAAGAAGATATTCAATTCGGGCCCACTCGGTATGAAGGTATCCATTATAGTCTGGCCAGACGCATTGTGATTCAGTCACGGGGATACCGGAATACGATAACGAGAAAAGGGACAAACGAGCAAAGAGGATAACGAGTGGCTTGTGTTCAAAAGTTGTTACACATGGGTGCCAAACTTCTCTCCTCTAACTTTGTCATATATCGCGAAGCAAAGGGAATGGTACATGAATAAACATAATGGTTCACTCGAAGTTTCTTCGTGTATGTGCGGGAGTCAACATGGGTGTCCATGGCTCCGCTGTTGATTATTGGCTATTGACGAAAGGCTGTTGAGCTATGTCCGGAAGATGTTCTGAGTCATGTCCGCATTATACCGAACCTATTGGGTCACACACTTAACGAGCAGTAGTCTGTTAGAATACTAGTATGGTAGAAGGTTTAGTGGAAGCAAAGCAGAATAGTTCATACGGGTACCGGAAGTAGTTCCGGAGATTTATGGAATAGTTCATAAGGGCACCAAAATTAGTTCTGGGTATTTAGGATATGTTCGGATCACTCTAGAGTAGTCCAAGGTGGTTCCGGAACATATGAGAATGGTACTGGGGAAGTCCTGGATCAACCCGAATAGTTTCCGGATAATCGCTGGGCGTCCCGACAACCTTCGCGGTCATCGGGTGGCTTAAACTGTAACTCGGATGGTCTTGGAAACTATCCGGATGGCTCCGGAACGTCCGAGAACGGTCTCGGAAGGTCCTGGAAGTGCTCCAGAAGTGTCCGGAATGTCCCGAAACGGTCCCGGTATGTCCCGGAAGGTCCTGGAAGCTTCTAGAAGGTCATGGAAGGTTCCGGAAGGTTCTGGGCAGTACCACCCACTCCCCTGCGCCCCTAGCCTTGGGGGGCAAGCCACCTAGGCTGCCCTGGCCGGCCAAGGGGTGGGGGCGCACCAAGGGGAAGGAATCCTCCTCCAGGTGGAAAGTCCAACTCTCCAATATGGCAGGTTTCCAGTGGGAAGGTATGGGAAGATTTGGGAGGTTTGGGAGTCCAAGTTGGACTCCCCACCCACCTTATTGCGCCCCAAGGGCCTCTTGGCCACCTATATAATGTGGGGGAGGGGTGGGGGGCGCAACACAACTTGTCCCCAAGGCCTATGCGCCACCCTCCCTCCTCTAAACCCCATTGCTCCACTTTTAGACCCCGGTTTAGACGCTGTTCTAGATCGGAATCCGTTAGGGTTTTCTCCCTCTAGTTTTCTCGGTGGCGTTCATCTCTGGACGGCGGAGCGCTGCTGGATTGCTGCTACGGGATGTGTGGATACTAATGGAGGGGTCGTACCTTCGACCCTTCTTCGAGGAGCTTGTTCATGGGACTTGTCCGTGGGACTAGATTGCTGGACTTGTTCGTGGGATTGATCGAGGGACTGTTCGTGGGAGAACTTGCGAGATCTACTTCCACTACGTCCACGAGCTTCACCAACTCTACTTCCGCTACATCGGTTGGTGAGCCATGACCTAAAACCTTGTATGCAATCTTCTTGGATGATCTTGGGTTCTTGATTCGTAGGCCGAAATTTTTTGTTTTCTACTACGTTTCCCAACACTAGGAATCACACTTTTTCACAAACTTAGATTCCATAAATCCCAATCCAACCCCCTCAAGTGAGAGAAGCTAACAGGTACCCCCCTCCCAGGTAATGCATAGGGGAATGACCAATCTGGCAATTAAAGATGTCAGCATAAGATCTGAGAATGTCATCAGCTCCCCCAACATATAGAATTCCGCTTTTCCCGAAGTTTATTTTGAGCCCAAACATAAGAGCAAACATATAAAAGCAACAATTTAAAATTAAGAGCCCCCCTCCAAATTATGTTCAATGCATAACTACACCATTTTCAATCAAGGGAAGAGCCAAGCTAGTCACCAACTTGTTCTTTTGAGCAGTTAACACCATTTTACATAGACACCCCGCAACAATATTAAAGAGAAAAGGCGACAAGGGATCCCTTTGTCTAACCCCTTTACAACTCTAAGAATACGGCCCCACGATATTATTTGTTCGACACTAACAGTCCCACCCTCAAGAATGATTTTAACCTAATCACACCAAATCTTTTATATCTAAATAGCTAGCACCTAGTAGCATATTTCTCTCAACATGCAAGCATGTCACCTCATTACCCAACATGCATGAGAAAAGATCAAAAGACCCACCTCAATATGCCACTATGCATAATAAAAAACCACCCACATGCAACATGCATACATGGGAATTTTCATTCTAGTGAGATATTTATATTAAATTAATATATTAGTTCAAATATTCATGTTTCATTTAACCAATCATTTTACTGGATTATATAGCAAATTTTTCCCGCAACAACGTGTGGGGCATCATCTAGTAGTGTTAAAGCCTCAAAACTATATGCATTCTAAAAAAAATCCCATTTGATTTTGTTGTAAGCTTTTTCGAAATCAAGCTTGACCACAAATCCAACATCTCTTCTTAACTTGATTATGGTGCAAGATTTCATGCAAAGATAAACCCCCATCCATAATACTTCTATTTTTTATGAAAGCTTTGTTTTAGAACAAATGTCGAATCTGAGATTTAAACTCTGGTGGGTTGGGGATACCACTGTCCCTCTAACCAACTCAACCACCGATTGATTCACTGATGAAAACATTTTTATGCACACTAAACAACTTGCTTGAAAAGACTGCCACTCTATTGTCAAGGACTTTAGTTACTAATTTGTAGGGGTATCTTAACAAACAAATGGGTCTGAATAGTTGTATTGTTTTGCAACATTCAGTTTAGGAAGTAAAGTGATCAACCCATAATTCAAACGAAACAAATCAAGATCATCAGCATGGAAAGCATGAAATAAGGCCATAATATCATCGCAAACAATGTCACAGCAAACCTCGTAGAATTTCACAGGAATATTATCAGGACCGGAAGCTCGATTGCTATTCATAGAGAATAAATCATGTTTTACTTCTTGTACCGAAAATGGGGCTATTAGGATTTCACTATCCACAGTTTTAAGTTTTCCATTCTCCTCCCACACCTCGGGATCTAAATGGAACTAGTTTTCAGGAGCTGGATCAAACAGATCTTTATAGAACTATGTAGCGTGTGTCAACAGGTTCTCAGTTCCCTCAATAACAGTATCCTCCACACAAAGGGAATGCACTTGCACCATATTACCTCTTTTTTTTCTTACCATTGGCAATTTTTTGAAAATAAGCTAAGTTATGGTACCCTTGCATTAGCAATTTTTCATACGATCGTTGCAACAGGAACAGTTCTTCGTTAACCAACAGTTCATTTAACACCACCATGATCTCAGGTTATCTATTCAAAGTGTCAGCATTTAAAGCCGCCATCTCCTCATCCTGTTCTAGAAAAGCCAATTCATCTCGTAATTTTTTTTTCTCTCTTTCTAGAGTGACCAAATATATTTCGTCATGAAGTGGTAGGCTTATGAGAATCATTCTCATAGCTGAATATCACTCGACCTCTATTCTCCACTTATTCATGAGGCAGGCATGACCGTAGGAGCGACCTATGATGGGGCTGCGTAGCGCAGTGCAGTGATTGCTCATTTTCTCCGGGCAGCCGTTGCTTCCATGGAGTATTAATTTGATCCTTGGTGGCCTTGTCAGTTCTCACGGCCGAAAAGGAAACGCACCCAGCACACTGAACGACGACAGTTCCAGAAAGGACACCTCGACAAGAATAGAGAATTCAAACCCTCCAACCCTGATCATAAGCACGATCAATCTTTTCTTGGAGCAACAGGTCCTTGTAACCTTTAGCGAGGTGCCATGTCAGGATCCCCACTGACGCACGGCTCGGCCACAGACAGATCAGATCAGATACGCCTACAAAACACACCAAAATAAGCACACTTTACATATTCTACACCAGCCGCGTAGACCAACACCACCCCCCGATCTCGTGTGACCGTGACCTCAAACGATCGCGAAAGCCCCACCCTAACCATGCTTAATACGTACTAGCCGCAAAACCGCACGCTTTGCTCGATCTTTCTCCCGAGTGCGACGAGATCCTTCTTCAGGTGGACACACACAGGGCCAGGGCACTGGCCGCACGGGCGCATCCACGAGGCACCAGGGAGCTCACGGGGGTTTTATAATGGCCTCTCGTGGATAACGAGCTCCTCTGCAACGGAGAGAGCGTCGGTGAGTGAGTCGTCGTTGCTGTGTAGCTTGCTCGATCGCTTGTCTGGTCGGCTTAGCTGATGTGATGCCGTGCGCTGTAAGATTTACCCTCTGCGTGGATGCATTTACACGCCTGCGTCTGCGTGGATGCGTGGTCTAACCGAGCATCATCCATGGGCAGGACTTGGCCAAGACCAAGGAGAACTTGAGATAGAAGCGTCCTGGTAGCTCATCAGATTACTGGTGCCACGAAGTAGCATAATCGGACACAAGGAATCGGTGACTTAATTATGGAGTTATGGTTCTGTTCGTGCGTTGTTAACGTGCGTAGATCTATCACCACCTCCAATGACAGTAGATCCCCTCCTTGAGGCCATGGAGCCTTGGGCTTCACCGAAGCCTTGGACTTTGTAACGGTTTGATCACTATTGACACCCATCGGGTCTTGAATCTTGATCATTGCGTCTAGGAGACTATCTTTCCATACCAATAATAATCTTTCCGTGCAATTCATCTTCATTCCTGCACATCCGGAAATAATTTCTCGGCCGGTCATCATTCTTAAATTGCTTCAAGCCAAGCAAGCTTAACTTTGAGGTTCCTTTCTGATGGACTTTCGAAAAATAAGGTGCCTTTTTTATATGAGTGATTTATCATTCTTATTGATCATGAGATATCACATACATCCCCACTTAAAGGAACCAAAGTCTTCATCGACCCAACAACAATGCTTGCCATATGTTTATGCCCAATAGTGCTTGTGTCCACATGTACCTCATGTATGCCTCACTAGTCCGCACATGCCCATGTAGCCGCAAAGGTCGGCTCTAATACCATCCGTAAAACCCCAGTCACTATCGATACCCATTGGTTCTTGATTTTTACACTTGGGATCTACACTATCTTCACATACCAATATTAGTCTTTCTCACTCGTGCGCGATCGGAAAACAACTTTTCAGTCAGTCAACCATCTTTAAATTGTTCCAAGCCAAGCACACTTAACTTTAAGGTTCTATTTTTTATGGGATTTCAAAAAAGAAGGTGCACCTTATTAATATGAGTAATCTATCATTTGTATTGATATAGGCTTGTCATAGCCTTGGTACCGGTCGAAAGCGAGCCAGACGTCGTACCACTGTACACGGGGGAAGGCCTTGCGCCCGTGGTCGGAATGGTCCTAGCGCCATGGACGACACGATGACCATGGCGCTTGCATTTCATCACGCCATCGGCGGCATGAAGTGTCGAAGCAACAGGGAAGCCACTAGCAAAAGGCACGGGAGGTCGAGACGACACCATGAAGGGTGGTGGGTGCTGCGGGTACTCCATACCGTCAATGGGGCGGTGTGGCGACGCATAAGGCGCTGACGAGATCGGCGGCGGTGGCGAAAGGGAAGGGAGGCCAAGAGGTGAAATTTTTGTCCCGTCGATTTTTTCTATCGGCAGGGGAATGGAAAAATTGCCACCGGAAACTAAATATATGGCGCATGAGAGAGAGATTTTTTCGGTTTTCTCTAATATTGGGATCTGCTCTACCACCATACCGTGTTCGTGAAAAATATTAGTACATGCGCACGCAAGCACCACGGGGCAGCTTCTCTTAGAGAAACTCCAACGGGGCGATCCAAATGTCCGCTTTCGGTCTGCCGGCGAGTGTTTGGGTCGCGACGGACAAAAAAACGACCCAATGGGGCGACGCAAATGGATCAATGTCCATTTTTTTGTCCGTCACAACCCAATTTGGGCCCAAAAATGCGGCCGATATGGGTCGCCGCGGACACGCTCGGTGTCCTCCCCTGGCCCGCTTGTCTGTGCCTTCTCCACGGCATCTGACAAACCTGGCCCGCCTGTTTGCGTCCCAGGCGCGCCCAGCGGTGATTGTGTCTCAATTTTTAGTCCCACCTCTGCCGCTGAGGGACGCCCGAAGGTGTTTATAAATGTTGGTCAGTTTAGATGAGTTGTTTAGTAGCAAAGTTAGAAGAGGCGTGTGATTTGACGAGTTGTATATTGGTGCTATACATGTAATAACATAAAATAAAATGTTTCATGTTAACATATGTATATCATGAAAATATAGCTCATACGTGAATGATCTAAACTAACATTGCTACTATTTTTATGCTTATTAAAAATAATATAGCAAAGTTAGTTTAATTAACGTGATGTGTACGTTCGCAACATACATACCACATCAGTTAAATCTAATCTAAGTATTTTATTTCAACAATAGTCCATCCAGCCTCTCCTTATAAACACCTTCGGGCGTCTCTTGGAGATCGAGGTAGGACTAAAAATTGGGGACACAATCACCACTCGGTACGTCTAAGACACAGACAGACGGACCAAATTGATCAGATCGAGCTGGTCAAAATGTGTCGCGCATGAACTGTTGAACGAAATGATCGACGAATGGCGAACATCGATTCGTTTCACAATCCAAATGGACAAAAGGCGAACAAATCAACGGTCAGTTTGGGTAGCGCAGTTGCTCTTACCAGTCACCACTGTCGGGGACGCGAGCGTTCGTGGGACGGAAGGGTCACACGTACGCGCGCGCGGGGGGAGGCAGAATAGATCCGCGAAAACGACCACGCACCGTACGGAGATCACCGCCGCGCGCAGACACGAGTGGTTGATTGAGCCGCAAGGGAGTCTGGTGGTGGCAGGGCTCTCTCCTTCCCTCCAAGTAACTGTCTACCAAGCAGACGGAGGAAGAACAGTGTGCGAGGCTTTACCCAAGTGTAAAGCAAGCCGAACCGACGAACGAACCAAGCCTCGCCTCTGCTCTGCTCACTCGCTTTACCGCCAATCCGTCCGATTCATGCACACATTGCACGCGCACCACCACCACCACACCAGCTCCACGCCACCAGCCGCTTCTCCGCCATTTTTGCGTGGTATAAAGGGCAGGGGCCAGAGCACGGCCGACGGCGCTCAGCGATGGGGTGGCTCCGCTCCCTCGTCTCCCCGCTCAGGAAGCTCTGGTGCAACATCAACACCGTGCCCAGGAAGAGTATGCCTTCTTCTTCATCCTGTCGCATGCGTTTGTTCATACCTTCTCCTCTGTTCTTACAGTTTCTGATCCTTAATCGCTGTGATCGTCTGCTTGTTCTGCAGAGAGAGGGATCTACATCCTGTACGACGACGTCAAGTCGTGCCAGTGCGAGGACGTGCACGTGCTCTGGTCCATCCTCGTCGAGTCCCACGGCCTGCCGCCGCCCACCCCCACGCCGGTGCACAGGCTGAAGCGCTGATCATCGGACCGCTCCGCCCCCTGAATAAGGACCGGACGGCGGCACGGTGTCGCCGTGGCTCCATACATGGGAGAGGTGAACTAGTAACAGTATAGGATCATAATGCTTCTGATATGTACAGTACATAGGAGTTGGTCGATTCTTCATCTGGCCTTCGTCCAGCGCCTCTTTCGGAGCTTACTGCTGGGACGAGAGAGCGAGGCTGCCGCGTGTTGCGATTTGCATCCCTGTGGCTTTTTATGAGTGTGGTGATGGGCTCCTTGGAGCGCACCCCTCTTTTTGAGTTTTGAAGTGTCTTTTTACTGCACTTGGATGCAGGCTTTTAATTCATCTTAACCTCCATTTCTCGAGTCACAAAAAGAAGAAACTTTCAGCAGTTATTCTGAACCGTCCTTGTCATTCCTGTGATGTTTGCATCGCGCACATGCGAGCGAGTGCGTGCTTCTACGGAGCATACATTGCTCACCAGGTGTCTGCGAAGGAAGATGCATCATTTTTGGGCGAATGCCAAGAAGATGAATCATGTGTTGCTCTGTTTTTTTTTCTATTGCAATAACTGGGGTTATCATCTGTTTTCTTTTTCGATTGCCGCTTGAGGCTGAGGGCATGTATTATGCGTAGCCCCAGAACCAGTGCCCCATCTGCCAACTCGGTTCGTATGCCACGGTGGCTAAGAAAGTATAGCATGCAGATGCAGGTGCCAGGTGAAGCCTGCAGAAGAGGCAGGTTCCTCACCGTAAAAATTGAAGAAAAGCTAAGGAGAGAGAAAACCTGAGAAAAAAGAGAGGCATGCAGCTCTTGGTCTGACTCCAATTTGCTTAAAAAAAAGATGGTAGGGTCCATATAATGGTATCCTTGTATCTTTGCGTTAGGGGATGAAAAAACAAACTAGAAGCCTCAACTTTTTTTTCCTAGGTGGATGTCATGGGGCATCAGTATGGTGTTGCCTCTATAAAATCATGCCGTGATGATGTTTTTTTAGAAACACAATACAACTCTGACGCTCACATACGCGAGTATACAATCATCCTTATGACGCACACACGCACACTTACCCCTATGAGCATCTTCGCAATACTGAGCCGGTACATCATCTTGAGATTAACGAAGCCACCACCTCGTCTTCGACAGGAACGTCTCCTTCCACTGAAAGCGCATCACCGAAAGTCCTGGAATAAATCCAGAAAAATGCGAGTACCATTGTCAAATCTGAGATTTAAACTCTGGTGGGCTGGGGATACAACCATCCACCTAACCAACTCAACCATTGTTGGTAGTAGGCCGTTGTTGTCAGTAGCCCAGTACAAGGGTGTATGATGGCCGAAAATTTCCTTTAGAGCTCAGGCTTCAAGGAGGATCATATTTCAAGAAAGTCGGAAATTATATTTAAATGTTTCAAAAGAAAAATTGAAATAATTCCACGGGAACTTATATGTCTTTCGCACTAGCGTGTAAATTTTTACTGAAAATATTGAAATGTGTAGGCCGTACAAAAAGATGAATACTTGAGAAGTTTTTTTAGTAACTAGGGATCTCTTTATTCAACTAATTCAAAGTTTTGAACTGATACAAATATGATCATGAGGATTTAAAAGCCATAGATGGCCACCCATTGAGGGTTCTGTCTTGTTTATAGCAAGACAAACAGTCAGCTCATCTCAGGCACCCAACTAAAGTGGGCTGGCTAGTCCATTGTGGGAGCAGTGCTGGGTCTTTAGCGATTTTTTTTTACCTTTTTATTATATTCTTAAGTGGAAAAATTATTATGGAAATTTTAAAAAATGTTCATCACGCATTCAAAAAAAGAATAATTTAGTGCCAAAAAACATTTGTGGAACTTTAATAAACTGTTGATAACATTAAAATGTATGTGGAATTTCAAAAGTGTACACATGTTTCAAAAAAAATGTAACATTCAAAAAACTTATATAATGTATTAAAAATGTTTAGTAATTGAATAAAAATGTTTCCAACCATTTAGTAAATGTGTGACATTTACAAAAAAAATCACGCATTTCAGAAAATGTGGCAGAAAATCTTTTAGAAAGTGTTAATACAATGTAAAAAAATTCACATAGTAGAAAAACTGGTTAGTATCATTAGAAAATATCAAAAAAACATTTACAATTTTTTTATAAAACATATTAATGCTCTATAGCATATATCTATAAAATAAAATCAAGTATTTAAAAAAATGATAAATTCTTATTATTTTTATTAGAGATGCCGGAGACTGAAACGACGATGACACCCATCTCTCTCTCTCTCCCTCTCTCTAGCTTTCTCCCCAACCTGATCTGAGACTCGAGCTAAATCCAATGATTGGGAAGCAGTCCGTACCACTTCGGCTCAGAAAATGTCCGGCTGGGCCAAGGGAAAAGGGGGAAGACCTAAGTGGGCTCTCTCTATGCTATCCTTTTTCCATTTAATAAATGACATAAAGGAAAAAAAGGAAAATATAAAATAGGGAATTGAATGCAAAAAAATGTCCTAGACTCAGCATAATTTATATGATTTAATGGATTTTTTTGAACCAGTTTGTGAGAAGTAAATTCAAATACATTTAAATTTCCATTCTCTGTAGAGTAGTTGACATGATGCTTTCAATTATTGCCATGCTACATCTAGGCTCTAGGGGGTGCTAGGGTACGTATGAGATTCTTCCCTTGAGAGGGTGTATGGAAGTGAACAATTGTGCCGTTGCGAGAGGGTGCATGGGAGCAGACAATATGCCCCACAAATATTGCCATCTATCATTGCTTTAAGATTTGCTAGCAGAATCAAACACACTAGAGAGCGTTATTTAAAAAAATTACTTACAAAGAATGCTAGCTGAAATGGTATGCTTTCATCTCCACCGTTGATTCAATTACTAAGGGGGTGCTAGGGTATGTATGAGATTCTTCCCTCGAGAGGGTGTATGGAATTGAACAATTGTGCCGTTGCGAGAGGGTGCATGGGAGCAGACAATATGCCCCACAAATATTGCCATCTATCATTGCTTTAAGATTTGCTAGCAGAATCAAACACACCAGAGAGCGTTATTTAAAAAAATTACTTACAAAGAATGCTAGCTGAAACGGTATGCTTTCATCTCCACCGTTGATTCAATTACTAAGGATGTTTTCAAGCAGATCCTTTTCAAACGTACTCAAAGTCTCAAAGCAATGATGCATGTAACAATGCACTTTTTTTCTTCCCCACTTACACTTTATCATGTTGTTGAGTTTTATTTAAAGGGTGTTTGATGCAGCTTTTCAATTGATATGACGTGGTGAAATAAACTTGAAATCGAAGGGAATTTTTTTACAAAAGAATCTAGAGTCAAGGAACTTCAGCATATTAAAAATCCCACATTCTCCCGACCCAAGCTTTTATCATGGTGAGGTGAGGGCATATGTTTGAAGAAAATTACCCCTTTCACCACTAATAAGTTATACCGAATCATTCCCCCCCTCCTTTTACATCCAAATGAAACCAATGAATAAGGCCATCTTGCATTGCGTGAGCGAACAAGCCCACCACCCAAGCTAGGATTACAGACACCGCAGCCGCTCCGATGGACCACTGCGATTACGCCGCCCCTCCAACTTGTCCTCGATCGGCTTCCCATCCATGAAGCATTCACCTCTCCTCGATCCACCCTCCAGCAAGTAGATAGCAAAAAACTATCACATTATGGGCTATGTCACAAAAAGTACTCCTTTTGATCCATAATAAGTGTCACTTATCTAGTATAAAGTTTGTACAAGTTTAGCATAAAATAAGCGAAACTTATTGCTGATCAGAGGGATCGAGTACCACTTTTTTTTAATTTCCCAAATTACTACCACAAATTGGTCTATTGTTCCAAAAACCCAATACGGTCACAATTTAAGCTCAATTATAACATCTCTCGCCCACCCGTCAGGAGCCCATGTGGCAATAGATATAACACTGCTAGTCAAATAGTTTCTTTGACCGATGTGTGGGCCCAATTTTTTTTTTCTCGGCGTAAAATGATTTTTCGGGAAATTTTAGTGGAATTTTCTAATTTTTGGAAAAATTGATTTTCATATTTGGAAAATGGTTTCTTCGAGTACTTCTTTTTGGGGAAAACAATTTTTGATGGAAAAATGACTTTTTTCAGGGATCTTTTTCTCGAGAAAAATTAGATATTTTTTGTGGGGGGTGGGAAATGATTTTTCCTGGAAAATTTGGTTTTTTGGGGAGAAATTTTTTGTTGGAAAAAATAATTCTAATTTGCCTTTTTGGGAAAAATATATTATTTTTTGAGGAGAAAATGATTTTTGGGGGGGGGAGGTGTGATCTTTTAGGAAAAGTTGATTTTTCGGCAATTTTTCTATTTTTTTGAAAGAAAATGATTTTTTTGGAAATAGAAGGGACCAAATGTTGGCTCCATCCATCATAACGGTTAAAGCTAACGGTGTTGACTTTTATGCCATGTAGGCTCCTGACGGGAGGCCGAAGATGTTATAATCGGGATTAAATTTAACCGTTCAACGACTTGGATTATTTGGACCAAAATGCCGTAAAAACCCATCTAAACACCAAAAATACCCCTCAAAAAACAAATCTAAACACCGAAAATGCGTACATAAAAAAAATCCTAAGGAAAACGCTTAGGATACGACATGTGACACACTCTTAGTTGGTCCCTACGTGGGCTTGAGAGGAGCCCTAGCTAACTAGTTGCTCTTCTATTTCCTTCTCCCTCCTCTATTCTTTTCAAAATGATCACTAGAATGCCAATCAATATACAAATTTTCGGCCAATCAATATATAAATAGTACAAACAAATTATATCAAAACTATATTTCTTATTGATCTCGCAATCAAACAACTTTGAACTATCAACCCGCAAAAAAAGAACATTGGACTCTATCACAGTCCTCAGCTCACAACAATTTTCTCACGGTTGACATCAGATTGTTGGAATCCATGGTAACAGAAAGCGCCGGCTCATGTGCTTCCTGCGTTATTTTAACCTCTATTCTTATAAAGTGACTAGATTGATTGTACGACAATCAAATCTTCTATAGTATATAATATAATGAAAAATGAAAACATCAGTAAAGACTGCTGTAAAAATAACATCCGTATCGTATGGAGCAGCTCCCGGTCGCCATAGCAATAGCATGCCAAACCAGAGCACCTCGCACCATCCACCATTTGTACAGCCGCGCGCGGCGGAGGCCAGCACCGCAGAGTCGTTGCCACCATGTGCCATTGCCGGCTGCCGCGCGAATAATTCGCCGCTCCAGCGCAGCGCACCAACTCCCCCCACCCCACCCCACGTACCGCCACCGGCGCCGGAAATCACTCGCGCACGCGCCATTAAACCCAAGCCAGCCACGCGACAGCCGGCCGTCCTCCCGTTCGCCAGCTTATATTAGGCAGCCCCAGGCCGGCCTAATCGCAGCTCTATATAAGCCCTCTCTCCCCCTTCTCCGTCGAAACCAACAACGCCGGCGATCGTCTACACAGCAACAAAAGCTCAAAGCTTCTCGCAGCAGCCGCTAGCTCCTTCCTCGCCTCCTCAAGCAAACAAGAAGATGGCAGGGCAATTGAAGGCCAAGATCCTCGCCGCGGCCGCCGTCGCCGTGGTCGTCGCCTCGTCTCTGGTCGGCACGGCTTCCGCGGCCGACGCGCCCGCCGCGGCGCCTACCTCCGGCGCCGCCGGTGCCGCCCCGGCCTTCGCCGCCGTGTCCGTCGTCGCCGCGGCGTTCGGCTACCTCTTCTGCTAGGCGCGCATGTGGCCGGCGGTGCCGTACGCGGCGTGCGCGCACGTAACATGCATGCTTGTTGTTTCTTCCTGGGATTTGTCGTGAATTCATGTCATGGGCGTTCGGGGGTGCAATTCGTTTCTTGGTTCGAGGTTTGTAGTTGATCGTGTGTGTACAGTGACCACATTAAATTAAATTCATACATTTCATGTTCATTCCCACAGCCTGCTTGTGTGAGACCATGTGCATACGCGATCTCAACCCTCTCAAACTCTGTTGAACCTTGTGGCAGCCAGAACAGCTAGAGATACAAATCAGCGGCGATGCATAATGCATTAGTTGCTGATCTCCTGTGCTGTTTTCCTCTGAACGAAAAATACCATGGGATCGTCTGTGTTCTCCTTAGCCGAGTCCATCAAAAAGTTGATCGACAAAATGATCCATGCGCACATGGACGTGGACCGTGTGTGCTTTTTCGGCCTTTCGGATGGTACAAACATTCACTTCGTTTATATATAAAGCAATCATTAAATAAAATACATGGTTGAATGATACAAAATGATAGGTAGATTTCAATCAATGCCGATCGCAAGAAATGCAAATCACATAAGACGCACATGATTACACATCGAAAGAGAAAAAAAAAACGACTGAGTACAACATCATGTCACACCCTAAATACATAAGCTCCACAACGCTTCCAAAAGGGAGAACATCGCAAAGCGGTGTCGCTGTTGAGTGCACATAGACAAAGGTTTTCATCCGGGACTCATCCACAGAGGGGAGCACAACGACAACGTCTTCAAGAAGAGAGTAGCGCCCACGAGCGTCGCCATTGTCAGTGACAGAGCTCTAAGCTTTCGCTCAGCAGCTTTCCCGTGCCACCATGAGGCCTTCAGGATAAGCGTGGTGAGATCAGAACTCCGGATCCAGATCGAAACATCGCCACCGTCAAAGACATAAAGCGCACCCGAGCTACCTGCCACTCCACCTCTTGCATCCTACATGACCAAGAGGCAAGCACACCACCTCCGTCGAGTTTCTTGTAAGCGCCATGACATGCTTCAAGATGTTAGAGCTCAAGATTTTGGAAGCACTTGAAATGGATGAGATTGAGAGTGGAATTGGGTTAAATCAAGAGATGAGACTAGCTAAACCCGGCGATACTCGTTGGGGTTCTCATTTTAAAACCAGTATGCATATTGTTAGCATGTATCCCATAATTCTTGAAGAACTTGATATCTATATCTCTTATAAAACAAAACCCCATTAAAATGCATTTATGGTATCTATCTCAACGTGCAAGCTATCCACATCATCCACTATAGTAGTCAATCATTTGTCCATGTCATTCACTTTCATTTACATGCATCCTATACCCTTTCAGTTTACATTGTAAAGTTTTTATAGAGATTCACGCCGCATCGCGTGAGGTATTCTTCTAGTTATTAGAAAAGATCCTTCAAAAACGTGTGAGTGGACAAGAATATGTGGAGTTACTCTTGCTTTTGAACAATTCGACTTTGTTTTCAATGTTTACTTGATGCTAGTTATTCTTGGCTACACAAATGAGTTGTCCAAACCCTTGCATAAGAGAGATCAAGATATTGTTAATGCAATGACACTTTTTAGTTTGGCAAAGAGTAGAAAGCAACATATGAGGTCTCATGGATGGGAAGAATTTCTTGCAAATATGACATTATTTTGCAAAAAAAACATGACATTGTAGTTACTTTGTGGGAGGATACTTATGTGCTTCATGAAAATATCTTGTCGGTACTATGAAGTGCAAACAAATGATGATCATTATAGAAAATATATATCTTGGTATCATTGACCAAACCATTCAAGAGCTTGACAATTGGTTTGGTGAAGTTATTATGGAGTTGCTTCTTTGCTTGTCGGCCTTGAATCCCTTCAATTCATTTTCTTCTTACGATGCACTCAAGGTAATGAGGATTGCCGAGTTCTATCCCATGGACATATCAAACACGAATTTGGCAATGATTGAATTTCCACTTGCCAACTTTATTGACGGTATGAGATAAGATGAAAGTTCTAGATATGCAAGTAATATTGGTGATCTCCCTATCATGCTTCTTGAAACAGAGAAGCATGTTATTTATGATTTGGTGTACTTGCTCATTCCCCTTTTCCTCCATAGCTTCGAAGTTATCAGCCTCCATGCTGCTACTCCCCAAGACGCCTCCATGTCCCGCTACTTTATGCCGATCGTTGATGAGAGCAAGATGAGTGCATCCATGCTCCTTCTCATTCCCCTCCTTACCCCAACAAAATCTTCTGCGACACCCATGATTGACGATTAAGGTTCCCACTCGTCTTGCCCCTTCTGCCTGACTGATCTCCTTCTTACCTCCCCTCCTACCCAAAGTTTTGCACCCTAATTATTTTTTGTTCATGTTGTTCTTTTTAGATAAAAGGCGTTGGACGAGCCCAAGATGGAGCTCGAACCTAACCCGACTTTGAATTAACAAAGCCATCAACCGGCCAGGATTACAAGCACCGTCCGCAGGCACAAGAAGGAAATACAAAGCGGGAAGATACAAGGACACAAGACAACTACAAGCTAAACCTCAAATGCTATAGATAGACACTTAGGCCCTCCTCTATGAGCGCGTAACCTGAACAAGAACGCACTGGCTCAAATGGGAGCCGCTCGACACCAGCGGGGCAAGTCATCACCAACATCAAAGGGCCCGACACGACCCATCCAGCATCCATCCTCGAAGGAGGCCACTACCTCCTCGCCGGATCGGGGCACCGCACCATCGCAAGATGGAGTGGATGCCTGTGACGCCCCCAAAATCAGACCGTGTACAATAATCATACACACAAGGTACACGATCGAGATTAGGGACTCACGTTGAGATATCACAACACAATCTACAAATAAAATAATACAAGCTGTTTAATACAAGCCAGGGGCCACGAGGGCTCGAATACAACAGCTCGAGAGCACAAAGTCAGCGGAAGCAATAGTATCTGAGTACAGACACAAGAATACAAGGTTGCCTTAAGAAGGCTAGCACAAAAACAACACGATCGAAAAGGCGAGGCCTCCTGCCTGGGAACCTCCAAGCTACTCCTGGTCAACGGGGAACTCGACGTCGTAGAAGGCATCGGGGATCTTCATGTTGCGGTGGTCGACATCGGGGATCTCCTACTCCTGGACTCCAACGTCGACTGCAGCGGCCGATCAGGCAAAACATAAAGGGGGAAATAAAGCAAAGGTGAGTATCTAGCATACCCGCGAGTCTTACGTCCGCTACTAAGCATTATGCATTGTATCAACGGAAAGAAGAGTCTGTATATAGTGGACTGAAAGATAGAAATCCAGAGCAAGGGTAAGAAGCTAGGCCTATCGAAGACTAGCATCTTCCGACGATGTCTTGCAGCATGAGGTAAGAATCAGCCAACAGTTTATATAAAGCATAAAGTAACAATGCAGCAGAAGTTGCTGCAGCATTGTATAATAATAAGTTGTAATAATTAACAATGCCTCCGAGTTCACCTCCTCGACATCCCCGCGAGGAAGAAAACCCGGAACCATACAGTTTAATAGTAATAGTTTGTAGTGGTAAGATCCAGCTTCAGCATAAAGCGTCCTGTTACCGTGGACACGGCTATTCGAATAGATTAATCTTCCCTGCAGGGGTGCACTTGTGTTACGCTACACGCACGGATCTCCAGGGTGGCGGGAACCTTGTTAGGGAACGCTCCACCGAGGCTATCCGACACTTCATAGCCCATCTTTCAAACTCAACAGAGAGGTCATCCGCCGGACTATATCCTATGTACGCGGGGCTTTGGACCCTAACCCCGACGTACTCCTGCACGGTGCGAGGCTGGCCGGTGAAGTTAAAGCAAATCCAAATAAGACACCACCGCGCGAGCAAATAAGACAACACCACTTCCCGGCGCAGGCCGCGGTACTGCTGACGTCTGAAGAGTCCTCGGACGACACTACGAAGCAGAGGAGCCCATAACTCGTAATTCCCACGGGTAGGTAGTGCGTACATGGCATATAGCCAACTCAAGACATTCACTGAACCATTTAGCATTTTAATTAATCTGCGTGACAACCGTTATCGTTGCCTCGACTTAACTGACCCGCGGACAACGACAGCAGCCAGGACCACCAATACATCGGTGCCTGCCCCGTCGTCCCACCAAGTCACTGCGGTTACCAACAAGGTGAACCGTCTCCTTACCTTGTCTCGCGTGTGCTCCTGAAGGAGCTCGACTTTCGTGGTTTGGTAACTCTCGCGGCCAACGACCAGGGGCCAAGCACACCGGTACACTGGTCGTACCCTCCCTGTCGTCCCGTCGCAATACCACTCGCGGGCACCGTTGGGTCGCCCGACTTCTTACCTTTAAGGACACCAGTTGGTTCGAGCTCCTACCATTAAGTGAAACCAGGAGGTATCACCCTCGATGGCACACTTAAAGAGGTTTGACAGAGGCATCAGCGGAATGAACTAAAGAGGTAAACCTCATATCATCCCGGTGATACTACGCTACTGAGCCGACGAGAGTGAAATACGAGTCCATTCCACTCGTAAGCCAAAATCGAAGCGACTTGGCAGAGTCTCGCCGTTGTAGGTTCCCTAGGGCGTCTGCATTGATCCGTACCTATTGCAGTTGTATATATTTTGTATCCGCGTCACTCCCCTGAGTGGCCACGACCCGCTATCTAATCCTAGCTAACAATGCGCAGGGCTCACTGCTGAATATAATATATAGATAAAGCAGGCAGCATAGGATAAGGAAGGTACATCAAGGGGCGACAAAATCAGGCTATGCAATTGAATAGGATTGTAACGTAGCAGCAACAGTAACAATGCCTAGTGCAAGAAAGTACGGAAAGGTAGGCGATATCTGGGGAAGAGAATGACTCTGCTTGCCTGGAAGCTCGACGGTAGGGGTAGGATCGTCGACGAAGTAGTCGTACTCAGCAGCGATGTAGTCGACGGCAGCAGCGGGGACTACCGGAGATTAAGGGGGGGAGAAACAGTAAATACAAAGCAAGCATATACAAACAGATGCATGACATGACAGATGAAATGTTAACGGTGTTCTAACGCAGTGCAATGCACGTTGCTCGGAGCGGGAATTTATTCGGGGATGAACTACCGGCTCCGGGTGATTACCGGACAGATGATCCGGAGGGGAAGGTATCATGCCGGAGGTGTCATGGACATCCGACACATGTGTGGGTGGTGTATCCGGGCTAGTTGATCTATTCCGAACAACTTTCGTGTTCGAAATAAATTCATCCGGGTACTTTATCGGTATCGGGCAATTATCGGACTGATGGTACCGGAGGGGGACGGTTCGATGTTCGGCATGTTAGAGGGGTGTGGTAGACATACGAATAGCGTATTCGTATTCGTTATATTTTTCTGATCATCTTTCATGTATAAAATATTTTTATCGGAGATACGATTTAAAAGATATTGATTTATACAGTTTTATTCATTTTATAGCAATTTTTTTTAATTTTTTAATTTTTTAATTTGTTTTAATTAATAATAAAAGCAGCATTATCAAGAGTAGGGATGTTTGACCAGGTCAACTGATAGGTGGGACCCTACTGTCATTGACTATAGCTAAATAAATTATTTATATATTTAAACAGTAGAGGGGGTCCACATGTCATAGGCTATTTATTTAGCAGATTTATTTAATCTAAATTCTAATTAATGGTAGAGGGCCTATTTGCAAATTTCAGGAACTTAGGGAGTTATCTGCGAACTCAAATCATTTTATTTGCAAGGCTTAATTCTACTAGCTCATCACATATTTTTGCTCCTTTGTCATTTTTTTACGAATTAAACGGTGCCTTTTTTGGAGTCGGTACAATGAAACAAATCAAAGCTGGTTGTGTCTACTTTCAATTCATATCATTTTTGAATATTTTAGAACTGGTCAGTGGTTGCTTTGCTGCTCACCAAAGAGGGTTCAGCAGCAGCAATTTACAGCCACAACAGTTAAGCAGCGACAGCAACTGTAACAGCAGCTGCAAGCATCGCAGCAGTAGCAGCCAGCAGGGCGGCCACGCGCGGGCGGACGGAGCTGTGCGCGGCCGGCGGTGGCGGCCAGAGCCAGCCGGCGCTGCCGCGCACACACACCACACGCAGTACACCACGCACATTCACAGTGCACACCCACCACACGTACGCACATATAATGGCCAAACCATCCAGGGTCATGGCCATGGCTGGGGGCAGCAGCACGCGGGGCACGGGGTGGCCTCCTAGGTGACCAAACGGGATGGGGGTGAGTTGGGATCGAACGAGTCAAGCGCGGCAAGTCTACATGTGCACGAGTTGGACGCGAAGGATGACCAGAACGGCGGCCACAGCGAGCGCAAGCGACGGCTGAAGCACGCGTACATGGCGGCTACGGCTACGGACGACGGCGAGGAATAGGGGAGAGGCCAGGGAAAGTGAGGAATGCTCACAGTGAGGTCGGGAGCGGTCACGAGGAGGTCGGGGCGCGGTGTGGACGGCGTATTCGTTGCCGGAACACAGCGACCGTGGCAGAGGTTGTCGTCCGATTTGCAACCAGTGTTGCGCCTCTACTCGATTTGACGCGCAGGGCTGATGTATCCGTCGGCGCCGAAGCCCATGGACATGCTCGCCGAGTTTGGGGAGGCCACTGGTCGCGTCTTCTACGGAGGCAGCGCCATGGCTGCGCTCGAGCTCGTGCGGGGGAAAAAGGGGCAAGCGAGAGAGAGGAAACAGGGAGGCTAGGGTTCCATGGGGGGGGGGCTTCTTATCCCCTCCGGCGGCTCGCCGGATGGGCGCCACGGCGACGGCCGTGCCGTGGCCGGCGTGGATGCGTCCACGACGCCCTGTGTACAGGGGAAGGGGATGGTGAGAGAGAGAGGGGGCTGGGGGTGGGCTGGGCCAGGGGGCCTTGCCCACAGGCGATTTTTAGTTTTCTTTTTTATTTTTTCTTTTCTTTTGTTTCTTTTCTATTTTATTATTTCTGGGTATCAAATGTTTTTAGAAAAATGCGACAACAGTCCCAATAATTGTGTTAAACCTTAAAGTGATGCCACAATAAGTTTTGGCATTAATTAAATTCATTTGAATATTGTTATTTATTTTAAAAGGCTTTTTGGTATTGTTTTGCTACTGTTATCATTTAATTGCATTATTTAAATAACTTAATAAATTCACATTCCAATATTTATAAGACCTACTGATTTTTAGGCATTTAATAAAATTGGTTTCACAATTTTTAGTGCATTTAAAATTCCTACTTGTTTATTAAATTTACCATGGCCATTTAATAATCCCTAAGCTTCTGGTTTTATTCCTTAATATTAATAAATCATTTTAATTAAAATAACCAGTACCATAGTAACATGGCTTAATGATTGCTAGGCATCCCATTAATAGGTTTCATCATTGTGGTTTATCTAAGATTTCCATTTTATTTTAATTTATAAAATAATTTGATAACCCCACAACATTGGGTTCATAATTATCATTGACTTGTGATTATTCAAATGGCTAGGAGTTAACTTGGTTTAAGTTTTTGCATGATGGTTATCAATCACCCATAAATTCTTGGAGCAATTCAATAGTCCACAAAAATTTGTAAATTTTATCAGGGTTGAAATTTGACAGAGCTATGATCAAAGGTGATCATGGCTTGATCGTCAATAGTAATGATCACTAACAGTGGAATCACTGTAGTGATTACTGTTACTGATTCTGAGGGTGTTACAATGCCACCGGAAGAAGGTCACGAAGAGGATCAGCATGTCCCCAACATGACGCCAAAGCTCACCGAGAGCAGAAGAACACCGCGTCACCCGCCCAGCCACCAGAGGAGGAGAAGCTTCAAGCCGGGCCAAAGAGGACGTCACCGATGTCACACTCCACACCCAAAAAGCGTCCGCCTTCCGCCAAACTCCCAAAGCAGCGCCTTCAAGAAGGGAACGTTGTTGGGGGCGCCGCCGCTGCCCAACAAAGTCGGGGCTTTCGCCCGGGAGACCAAGGGGTAAGGGCAGTGGGAGGGGAAGGTCATACCGACGTCTCCAAGGAGAGGAACGGCACCCACATGCGTCGCCGTCAGTGCAGTCGGCCATCAGTTAGCTGACCTGAGTCCCTCGCCACCGGCGAATCCCACCACACATGCCACCATAGGGGATGCGCCCTGGCTGCAAGCACCACGCGCGCATAGGAGGGAGGGAGAGGAGCCACCGAGATCTGCACCGCCGCCCGCCGAAGAAGACGAAGCAGCCGCGTGGGAGCCCTGGATTCGGCGCCCGCACCCCGGACCGCCGCAGGACCGAAGGGGCCACACCCGGGGAGCCGCCGCTCCAGATATGGCGCTCCTCGCGGAGGGTTGTCTCCCCCCGAGTCACCCAAGCGGGGCGGGGGGGGGGGCTTGGTCGACAATTACTTACAACAAAAATCGTTCATGTTGTTCTTTCCATTCGTAAAAACAACGTAGGTTATGTAGCTCTATCGATTGAAGTTTGCTTGCGACGGGTTTGCTGAATCGCAAGGTGAATCGTTGCGTGATTTTGAAGGTAAGTGAAGTGGAGATAGTTGATGCTTTTATGGCTATGCATCAACACAGAGTTACCTAATGTTGTAAATTTTCACTTGTGTTTCTTTCATGTAAGACTATTGGAAAAAGCTACGTAGTAATGTGTGCACGATGCACCGATGTCTTCTCATGCTACCATCGTTGAATGGAGCTTTTCCCTTTGTATGACACTTGAATTATATGGAAAAAGAAATTTTAGAGTGTGCACACCATACTTTTTTTTCTTGGGCACGCCACTGATTTGAACTAGTCTAGTATACATATGCATCACATCGAGGTATATATGATCTTAGCTCAAAGAGATTTAGCAGAACAGGCGATTCGCAAAGAAAAAAGAGCAGAACAGGCACAATTATCATTTTAGCAGTGAACAAAAGATATATCTTCAATATTAATTCACTTTACAGTATGTAGCTGTGTACTACTCGATCGATCAGAACATAAATCCGTACATGGCACATCAGCTAATGAAAACACTAGTAACCAGTTGGGGAACATGAGGCTCTTCACTATAAAATAAAATAAAATTTGGGAACATGAGGACTGCTGGTCCAGCCAGCGGAAGCACGCGCGCAGCTCAGCAGAAGAGGTACCCAACGGCGGCGGCGACGAGCGTCCCGACGGCGAAGGCCGGGGTGGTCGCGGCAGCTCCAGTGGCTGGACCAGGAGCCGGCGCGTCGGCAGCCATGGCCACGCCCATCACCGATGACGCCATGAAGGCTGCGGCGGCGAGGATCCTGAGCTTGAGGGTGGCGGCCATTTCTGTTAGCTGTCTACTAACTTCTTGGTAATTCGATGAAGATGTGCAAGCACTAAGCAAAGAACAGGAAGCTAGCGAGCTGGATGGTTTGGGATGGGAATGAAGAGCGGGACACGTCGGGTATATATAGCTGCCATCGAAGGGGCTTTGTTGTGGAATGCTAGCCTTGAAAATGAAGATTGTTGGCTGGAGTAGCTGCTTTCGGCCTGTCTGTCTTTCACAGGCTGTGCAATTCAATTAAGTGGGCAGTTCTTTAGGCTGTGCTGTGACTACCAAATGGGTGATTGGGGGTTCACAATGATTAGTCGTTGTGGCTTGTTATTGTTTCTGATTTGTTATTTTGTTGGGTTGGGCACTACCATGTGCAACTGCCAACTGCTATGTATAGTTATCATCGACGGTTCATGTCTCGGCTCCCATGGTTTTCTCGTATGATATCGCGTGGCAACTTTCTTCTGGCTCGGCCGGTGGTTCAAGCTAGAACCCCTGGCCTCTGCATTTCAAGTTCTGTTCGTCCACCACCTACATCCAAATGCTACGTTCAGCAGGTAGTGTAAGATCCCATTGTTAGAACCCCGGCGGGAATGAAGCCTCCTCAGCGCTTAGGGCATGTTGGCCGTCCGATCGAAACCCTCTCGCGATACAGGCCGTCGGATCTCGGGCCAGATTGATGTGAGTTGTTCGAATTTTCGAGATCAACCTCAGCCCTTGGATAAAATTTTGATGGCAAATAATTGTAATATCCATGCCCCCACCGGGGCACTATTGTCATTTCATCCATAAGCATATAAAAACAGCAGCTCTCGTGGTAGAACCCTAGCCGCCACATCCGCGCGTCTTCCCGTGCTCGATCTCCCTCCATCCCCAGCCGCCGCTCTCTTCCTCCCGTTCCCTCGCGTCGCCGTCCTCCTGCCCAGTCTTCTTTCTTCCCTGCCCTCTCCAGCACATCCCTCTTTCGAGCCACCGCCGATATATATGTGGAGCAGAGGGAAGCTGACACCGCGGAAGGCGTCACCGCGGAGGGAGCGTTGCGTTGGCGGGCGGGGCCGGGGGAGAGGCCATCGGGGACGGGGGACGGCGACGCGCGGTGGGTGGCGTGGTGACCGGCGCAGGTGCGGTGGCCGGGGACTTCGATGTCGGCGCGGGGAGAGGGGCCATCCTAGGCGCCGCTTCGAGGGCCTGCGCGGCGGCGGTGATGGCCAGGAGAGCCAGGATGGCGGCCTGCCATCAGGGCCTTCGATCCGTTTGCGACCCCATCCGTCCAGCTAGGGTTCCAGCTGCAGGTGAGCCCTCCTTCTCTTTTTTCCTCTCTTCCCCAGTCATCTTCTCTTCCTACCTGTTCCGCCCTCCTCAAATCTCTCCCGTCCAGACCGACGAAGACGGCGCACACGAGCTAGGCAGGCGACGGCCACGAGAGAGGAGGAGAGGTTGAGCGTAGGTGAGTTTTTCCCCGTCCTTTCCTCATCTTTCGATGCTAAGCTGAGCTTAGATAGGCTTAAATGGCTAGATGAACCAGTGGCTACAAGGAGTGGAAAGGGTGGTCACCACGTACAGACATGGATCTGAACCAAAACATCTCCCCAAGCAGTAAGGGTGCATTCTTTTTCTGATGAGATTGGAAGGAAGAGCTCACAAAAAGCACGACGGGTAAACACGGACAAGCTAACCACGGCAATGCTACATTACTTCTTTACTATGGGCACCATCTAATTTTAGATAGAAACATGATCCTTTCGCGTGTATTTTTTGTTTTTTTATTGTTCAAGAAAGTCATTCTTGGGCATTATCCAACAAGGATCTGTGTAGCCATTAGTAAGTATATATGAGATGTGGGGCATAAACTAATATCTCAGTTGTATAATTAATTATAAGCAGATGGGTTACAGTATAATTTTGTAATACAGTAAGGAACGCAAGTACTTAATTAAATGAAAAATGCATTCCCCTTCTTACTAGAGTGTGCACCATTATAATCAACATGCTGCAACTGGATCCTACTACAACTCCGCAATTCCAGTGTTCTTTTATTATGCTCTGTTCGAGGTTATGTGCCCCCACGACAGTCGTAGCAGCATTGCCATTGTCATTTGCTAAAAACAGTTATTTTTTCCGGTTTGTTCTTTCGGGAGAAGCATATAACAGAGGTTGTGTGTGGCTAGAGCAAGGTTCCATTCCATATCCTCCTATTTATGTTACTTGCTTTGTTTTTATCTGGAAAAAATCTATATGTAGTCTGATTTATTCCTTTTTATGTTGTTTGCTATTGTATGAGCAATTGAGCATAACCTGGCAGGATGGCACACCAATCTATCTTATTGTTAGTGTTTCAGTTTTATGGATGAATTTGCGTGAGTTACTGGAATCCCATGCCCTCTATGTCCATATCATATCATTTGTTTGATTTTAGTATTAGTTTAGAAAGCTGAATGGCTTTAAATTCTATTACCTTCAAAGCCATATGTATTACCCTGATATATCTATCTCCTATATGAATATAGTGTTCTGCGTTACTGTATATATATATGACATTATCTAATCGCTGAATTGTTGTCTTTTCACTTTTCTGTAGGGATTTGTTGGACCTTGCTAACCCACTATGATTCTAACTTTGTCTACCTATGTTTAGGAGAAGAAATAGAGGCATGTGGACCTGTGCAGGTTTGCTTGTAAACCAATCGTGTTTACTGCACATAATGTACGTGTAGTTGTGCTTTGGAGTTTAATGTCTGTATATTAACTCTTGCAGAGCGTGTGAGAACATTCCCTTTGTACTCTACAGTAACAAGGTTGATGTGAAGAACAAAAAAGTTAAAGCCAAGCAGGTCACACTCCACACGAAGGATAACCTGCAATACTATGAAATTTCTACCATGAGCAACTACAACTTTGAGAAACCCTTCCTTTACCTTGCAAGGAAGCTGGCTGGGTAATTCTCTCCCACACCATTTCTTTCTTTTGCCTGTGACCTCCAATAATATATGCATTTTCAATGTTCTTACTGGTTATTGTTTATCTTCGACGGTGACAATGATGCCGACATTCACTTTGTTGAAGCAATGGCCCTTAAGCCTGCAGAAGTGACCTTTGAGATAGGTCATAGGTTGTATATGCTTTGATTGTTACACGGGCTCTAAAATGTATGTTGTGTTGATTGGAACTATCTGATTTTTTTACTGTTAGATGTGATTGGAGTTATATGAGCTATTTCTACCATCTGTAGCTATCAGGCTCCTGGTACAATGGCGTATATTGTTAAGAGATGATTGCTTCTCTCTGATTGTAGGTTCGTCTTCTTTGGGACAGCAAGATTTATGCGTTCTCACATATCCCTGCGAATTACATAAAAAGGTTAATAAATATCTTATTTTTTACTGGAGCGGACATCCATTAATGATTGCCCTATGGGGCGAAGCTGCTGTGCGATGCAATGCTGAGAGTATATGCATGCTAGGTCAAGAAGAAGCGGCCGTTGCGTTTTTTGTCGGAACCACTGTGTGAATTGAGGGAGGTAAATATCGTTTTGTTGTTCGCTTATGTGTGTAAACTGCAATGGCCGTTTACTTACCATTGTGCTATCGTGTTGGCTCCTCTTAGGCATAAAAGAGTTGTCCGTGAAAGGTGCGTGCAGATGCTATGTGAACGAACATATATCGGAGATTAACACATTCCGGAGAAGATTAGTACAACAAGTGCATTCGATAAATTAGCTTGGCGGGGTATTATGGCATGATATCTATCTAAATACAAGCTGCTTGGCTCCTTCACTGCAATCACGCATTGGTTGCGCCCTCTAAAATCTTATTATGGCCGTACCCGAATGGCCATTGTGCGAAGAGTTCCCTCGATTACCTACTCAATTTCAACTTCTACGAAAAAAGGTTATTCTCTTCTTATGTGTTTGTTTGCGACATCATGCTCATTGTGGGTTGTAACAATTACATCTTGTGTGATGCAATGTTTGAAGGAGGTGTGCTTCCGATGCAATGTTTTATAGTTATGAAGGCCCATCTTACTTGCTATCAGCCTTATAAAAAAACAGCCATAACTAACCTAGCATTGCTAATCGGTCTGCTTCGAAAGAAAGAGTCCGACAGCGCTGGAGGAGACGCACGGGGCTCGGCCACAGCTAACTTCCCCTCTAAAGGTGATTTCCTTTTGTTTGTTCCTCTTGCAATATATAATTGTGCATCGCGACTCAATCTTTGTACTCTGTTTCGCAGCTAGCATGGATACTGTGGAGGTGAATGATTGAATCTTGCTTGGATCTGAGACCTCTGTTAACAAGACGATCAAAACAATTGTCCAGGTCAGCTAGAATTCATCGATAGAGCAGCTCTCTTTATAGACTGTTTCTAGATATATGGATCAATTCAAACATTATATACACCTCTAACATAATGCAAATTATCACAGATTAATCTGGGGTTATAAGGGTGCCAGCTAGAATGATTCTTAGTCTCATGTTAGAGCAACTTCGAATCACTGATGGCATTTACCGCTGGAGGTTATAATTGCTGGAGGTTATAATTGCATAGTATATTCAGTGCCATTTACCGCTGGAGGTGATAAGATGCAATTAAAAACACTCCCTTCGACGCTTTTACAGACCTGCTATGTATCATACCACATGCTAAGTAGCTTTCACTTCCAGGATCTGGCTTCTGTGTAAACAACTTCTCTAAATGTTGTCCTAACGACTATGTACTGTTCTACTAGCTATCCAGATATTTAAGTACACTTCCCTTGCAGTGTGCAGTTTATGTAACTTCTATTCGTGCAAATGCTATGCTCAAAGCATTTTATTTGGTCCCCTGCAAGGTTTTCTTAACATTTCTTACTACACAATACCTTACCCAATATGTGTGGCAATAACGTCTGGATTAAATTATGCTCCCTCTGAGCTACTCATCCTTTTATTAAGCCTTCCTTCAAGCAGTCAACTTCTGTACAAATGAAATGATGTGGATATGATAATGAGCTTATTATCCTACTAGGTACTAAAAGCGTTTTACCTGCTCCTGACTACACATTTCTGAACAATACTTCTTACCCAATGCATCACCCTGCTGACTGATTAAAACGGATGTGTTAGTAATGTTTGGATACATTCGCTTTGACCCGGCCACGCGTGGCAGGGCATGTTGCTTTCATATGATTTTCTTCGACCATAATTTTCCCTGCTAACTGTGTCGGATACACATACTTAAGATACATGTCACAATAATGTTTGGGCACCATACTTTCAACCCGGTATCGTGCGGCAAAGCGCACTACAGGTCTAGTTGTGTTGATCTTGGCTTGTATATTAGGCTAAGGGCCGGCTCCTTTGAGCTATCCCGTGGAAATGAGTTCCTATGAAAATAAGCTTCAGATAAACTGTTGTGAAAATAAGCTTAAAATAATAAGCTAGCTAGTTCTTTTCAATGCCATTTTTTTCAGCTTATCTATGGTAGGGTCAGTGAACAATCTGTAATGTCCCTGCTTTACCTATGAAAATTTTGCTACTCACAACCTCCATATCTAAATTTTAAAGGAAACACCATGCAACTACTCCTTATAGCAGCATCACCTTCATATCAATTTTTATTTATGAAAACAATGATATCAACCATGGCCAAGGATTGGGAGGAGGGGAAGGGGAACGGGGTCCTCCCGCCGGAGTTGAGAGCCGGCTAGACCCAAAAGCGGCAGGGGCATAGCAGAATGCGGAGGGTGGTGGAAGAAACCAGAACTAACCAAATCCATGGTGTTGGAGTAGAGCGGAAGCGGGGTCGGCGACGTTGGGAGGCAGGATCGACAGCGGCGGGAGGCGGGGTTGGCGGCAGTGGGAGGCGTGCTCAACGGTAGCGCGAGGCACGATCGGCAGCGGTAGGGATGTCCTGTGGGAGGAGAGGGGCGACATAGATGCCTAGGTTGAGGGTAGTGGTATTTCTTTCATAATTTTGTGCAAGTGGAAGGGGGAGAGGGTATACCCGTTCATTTTTAAGTGACCGCTACGGGAAGCTGCCCTCCCTCCCCCCTAGATTTTTTCCATTGTGAATGAGAGGGTTGAGGAAATAAGGCCCTGTTTGTTTGGGCTTATGCTTCTGCTTTTGCAACTTTTTCATTTTGGCCAAGAAGCCATAAAAGCTCCAAAGGCACATATTTAGGAGCTTTTATGGCTTTTGATGAATCTACATAAAAATATTTAGCTCCAAAAGCACACATTTAGGAGCTTTTATGGCTTCTTGGTCAGAATGGAAAAGCTGAAAAAAGCCCAAACAAACAGGGCCTAAGTTGAGATGGCTTCTATAAAACGAATTATTTTGAGATTTTGGCTTAATTTGGCAATAAGCTACTAAAAGTTGCAAAAGAACCGGTCCTAGAGGCGTTTTCAACCCAAATGTGACGTGCATATCACGTTAAGGGCATTTCAGCACCGATCCTTAAATCTTTCACATTTGTCTGGTCTAAGGTGTCTGGATCAGTTTTATCATCCAACGCGGTGTTGTATCCTTTCACGGATCAGTCACTATGTCTGTTTTCCCGCAAGTCAGAAATAAACTAAGGTGGAGTTTACGAGAGTTCTAACCGCTGACACATAGGACTTAGACACCCCCGTCCACTCAAATCCTCCTCATGGCTTACCCCCCTCCACTCCACCTCTGCCCCCTTGTTGCGTTGCATCCGCACCTTCCTCTCCCGACTGCTATTGTATTCTTCGGTCGTCAGACATCTGCAGCATCCAACAGGTGCCTAAATCCTGGTACATCATTGTCATCCACCTTGAACCCATCCATAGTCTGTCTTTTCTTGCCTTCACCGTCAATGATGGATACCATATTCAAGAGGCGTTCGGTCAAATGTTATTGTACTTTCTTTGACCGTAATATTTTTCCTATATCTCAGATGGCAGCATACTAGGTGATGGAGGACGAGTCATTATGATATGCTTGGTTGTTGCTTTTGGCATCTTGGTTTCATGAGCAGAAATACAATAGATACTACAACTTGCACATGATCCATGACGCAATGCCAAGTCGCTAGTCCATCGGTGATACGCTATCTTCAACTCGATCGAAAAATGCCATTGAGCGGTTAGCCAAGTGAACAATATGATGCAACCAAGCACCCAAACTATGTATATCAATTCATTCTTGTTTGGTATGTTGATCAATTCATTGGTTCACTCAATTCTAGAACTGATGACCATCACATTGTATAGCCAGGACGCGCTACGGTGATGTACCAAAGAAACGAGGGTATATGGTTTACATTGATGCACTGTTGGCTAAAGCTAAGGAGGTGAGTTCAGTTGGACACCTTCTTCCCATTATGAGAAGAGCTTCATTTTAATTGAATTCTAAAAACTTATGCTATTTATTGACAAATTATTCTATTTTTAGATAAATTATGCAATTTTCTATAATTATTTTGTGCGTTCTCGACTTTAGAAAAAAAATCGTGATGGACTTTAGGGGATAGGGTTGGATGGCCGCCTCGGGCCCGTATTAGTATCCGTAGACTAGTTTAAACCAATTCAACCGGTCTACCGGCGGATACATTATTTGTTTCAGGGGTCAACGTCGGAGATGCTCTGTCGACATTTTCAACGAGAATCATCTACCAAACATCACATAATGTTTACGCAAATGTTTGAACATGTTTACAAACACCTGGTCAGGTGAACGTCATCCAACCATGTCTCTCAAATGTATTTAGTATTCAAAGTATGCAAAAGAACAAAAAAGACAATCAAAGATAAGATCTAACTGTACATCTAAAAAATACTATAATTTCTGTTTCAAGGGAATCCTTGTGGATGATGCCTTGGATTTGGAAGGCCAAGCCCAATCAAATTCAAGGTCTTCTGCGGCTGCTACTGATTGATTGACTAAACACTGGAAACATGCTTAGAAGAAGACACTTCAAGATTCAAGATGATAACTTTGATTGCATGTTGTAACATAATCCACTTGATTTTTTTTCGAGCATTTGTTCTTTCCTTTGCCCTTTAAGTGAGAGATGATTGAACATCACCGGTATCTCTTGGACAACTCAGGGTAGCATGATAGCATATTGCACAATGCAAAAGAAAACTGGAACAAGGCAGTGTTTATGGATCCTTTTATTCTAGCTACATGGTCTATTTGGAAGCAAAGGAGACATTGTCTCTTTTTAGGGCCAGTGCCCTTTAGTTTGTCCTAGAAGGCCAGGTTTAAGGCATACTTTTGTCTTTTGAAACACAAGTGCAAAGAAGATATCCTGGAGTTCATATCATCATATCTAGAATCTTTCTGAACTTAACATTTTGTGCCTTTTTGCCTTGTAACTGAATTGTAACCTTATGTACAATTGGTGGGGAGCTCCCTCAATTCCAAACCAATAGATAGGTACCTGATCGCCTCCCTTTTACTAATATTGCCCTCTACCCCCTGAAAGGTAAAATGAAGTAGTAAGCGGAAAGATCCTCCATCGTTTCAGGTATTAAGGTTGTCGAACCAGTAGGAGCAGCCCCTATACTCAACACGTTAAAATCAGTGGTAGATATTCTTGTAGTAACTCAGGGTAGCAGTAAGGTAAATGTAAAGACGATAAAAGATGATAATAAAAGAAGATACGGGGCCATGTCATTCACTAGTGACATCTCTCTCATGATAGTAGCATGATATGGTGAACAAATTTCAGTCGGGCAATTTATAGATTGTGACAATTGATAGCTATGACTATTCATGGTATAATTCTATATAGGCATTACATTCAAAACAAGTAGTTGATGTTACTCTAGGAAGTATTAAGTTTACAAGAAACAAAGTAACGCAAGCAACTGTCCTAGCAAATCAAAGAACTTACATTACCAAAAAAATACAATGCAATATTATCCTAGAAACTAAGCAACTATCCTAATAAAACCAAGCAAGTGTTCTAGAAATCCAAGCAACTACATTACCAAAAACACAATGAAAAATTTCCTATCAAAACAAGTAACTATCCTAGTAAAACCAAGCAACTGCATTACGACACGATGAAATTCTTGCAGCAAAATCCAAGTGGTTGATTTGTCCTCATAATTTGAACAATTGCATATCTATTGACTGAACCAAATGTCTTTAAGTTACTCTTGATCCTCCTATAATTCTCATAATGGTTTAAAACTGTTACGTACTGAATTTCCCAACAAATTTGATAAGAAAAATGTCTCTCGTCTACCAATGCTTCCTGCTCTCTTTGAAGAATTTTTGTATGAGTTTGTTAGGAAAAACGGATGACATCAAATATGTTTCCATCATCAAAGTTGCCTAGCGATGATGCTTAGTTGTATTTATATGATGAACAATTATTTTCCATGATTTAAGTGGTCCATTACATACTTGCTTGATAAATTCATTAATACAAATAGTGTATGAAGGTTGCTTCTCTTTAGCACTAAGTTGCCTCATTCAGCATCAAAGTTGCTTGTTTAAAAAAAATCTTCGAAACATGTTCATATGAGATATAGTTTTGAAGATCTCTTCGCAAGAAACCTAACGGTGAAAACGGATCTTCGTTTCGACGGTCGGTTCTAAAGTTATTGCTTTTTGAAAAAAATGAAACGAGATAAATGAGTTTCGTTGGCATATGCATGGAAGCCTAGGTATTTCCGCCCGAATGTGTGGAACGCGATCCCCACCGCTGTCGCCATCAGCAGTAATCTCTGATTTGTCGATTGGTGCATGCGGGTACGACATAGGATGCGTTCGCTCGCGCAAACGAACACAATTGCACTTTCAAGTCTTTAGGTATAAATTATGAGCCGCGCTTTGATACACCCCCTATGAAACAAGGCAAACCGTAGGGTGGCGTCCTACGGAAGTTGGCCCGGGAAGGCCTTGAGATGTGTCGTGTGATGGTGGGGCTGACTGGTGCAGGGAAGCGGAACCGAAGGTGGAGGACATACGGAAGGTGGCCGGGGAGGGCAGCTTCTCCAGAAGTTTGATTAGAGATGTGTCGTGTGATGGCGGGGCAGACCGGTGCCAGGAAGGGGAACCGTAGGGTGGTGGCCTATGGAAGGTGGCCCGGGAGGGCCTAGAGATGTGTCGTGTGATGGCGGGGCTGACGGTGTAATACAGACCTATCACTCTTTTTTTATACATATATATTTTCTAGGGATGGTATACGCCGCACATACTCGTTTTATTACCAAAAGTAGTGCGCCGGCAACACCTGAACTCGAAAGCCCCACCTTCATTTACACGTGCGCAACCAACTTAACAGTTAACATGTTGTGATAATTTGTTGTCTTTGCATGATTTACAATTTACCTATCCCGGTATTATTTTTTTCATTGTGGATTTTTTGTCCACTGATATTTATTTATTTTTCCGCTCTCTCTTTTTCTGTTTCTTTTTTTCATGTTTTCTCTTTTATTTTTTCAGAATGCACACATTGTTAATAATTTAATGATTATTTTAATTGTGTATGAAGACGTCTCCCACAAGTTAGCACGTGTGATTGAACGAAAAAATAATAAAAGAAAAAAACTATTTATAATATAGATAAATTATGTACATGTCAACACGAATATATTTTTTATGTCATATAAGTTTATTTTTTTTGCAGTTAATAATTTAGTTATATGGATTTTAAAATAAATTTTTTACATGTATATTATTTGCAAAATTATATTTTGTATAATTTTACTATTTAAAGAAAAAATTGGCAGTGGAAATGGGCCTGCAGCCCGTTTAATGGAAAATAATATATAAAAACTATTATGCTTCGGGCTGTGCGGATGTATATGTATGTCTGTTCGGGCGGGCGATGTATTTTCTATTTTGAAAATAAGACCATCATGCCCTTCGTTTTAAAATGGTATCTGTTAGCACTTACTTGTGTTTGTGCAAAAACATTGAGCTATTTTTGATTGAGATATCCCCTAGAAGACATATATTAATGGCCAATAAAACAATTGCATGCTAGTCTCGTCCATGGCCTTATGCTTACAAATCCTTTTATCCACCGTCCAATGAAATCTCCTCTTGCTTCTATCTCCGGCAGCTCAACGATGATACTGCACTGGGATAGAGGAAGGTAGGATGCTGAGTTGGATCTTTGCCTGAGGCAGGCACTCAAGGGGAAATTCATCAACAATGTTCACGGTGAGGGAACTAGGAAGACGGGCTCTATGGAGGCAATCAACGGAGGTGAGCGAGGTGACATGGGGGCATGGGCGAAGGGCCTCTTGTCCTCCACGTAAGTGATGGCACATACTCCCTCCGTTTCAAATTACATGAATTGACTTTCATTTGTTCACACGTGTATGTAGACATATACACAAATGAAAGTCATCTAATTTGAAACAAAGGGAGTGCATGACACAGGTACTTGGTGTGGCGCCATAATTCTTGTTGACCGTGGTGCTTCAACATTGGCTCCTCGTGGAGGATGGTGTCTTGGGGCGTGGTGCTAGATCGATCCCATGATAGCAGATGGAACCTTAGCAAAGTGTTAAAATATATGTGTTGAATATAGGTATACTAATTGTGCTACAGTTGGACTTGTAGTTGCGGTGGGTTAGGTGTTTGAATCGGACACATTTAACCCGGGCCTAATATATAAAGGCACCGCGGCGTAGAAAAATAGACTAGACACAAGTTGATAGGCTAGACAGAGATCACGATAGGGATGGTCCGGCGCCCGTGGCAGGGACGGCCGGACCGGCCGTGGCGAGGTGGTCGGAGCGTTGTCGGATGGCCGTGACGGACTTGTCGTCGACTGTATTATGTGGATTTGGTACATGAGGAGGAGCGCCCGTAGTCATGCCCCGGGGATGTAGCCATGTTGATGAACCTCGTTAACAAATCTTGGTGTCGTGCTTTGCTTGCGGTGATTGCTAGATTCTTGGTAGATCGATATGCGGCCTCAGATTATTCTAACAATTAGTATCATGAGCAAGGTTCGAAGAGGTCGTGGATGGTTGATCTAGAGGAAAAGCCGGAGACGTAAAAGAGATAAGTTGAATTTAAGCTACAGTCGAAGATCAAAATCGACGGGACGCATGTAAATCCACGGGAACTCAGAAAGCGTATCGGATCGAAGAAGAATCAAAGTTGGTGGCGGTCTGTTTCGGAGGACTTGGCGAGATTGGATTGGACAGGTGTAGCGTGCGGCAATGGAGTCCCGAGCGTGGGCGTGTGCAGCCAGGTGTGGCCGGGTGCAGCAGCAGGCTACAGGTAGCGGCTGATACGTCCCAAACGTATCTATAATTTCTGCTTGCTACATGCATGATTTGTGTGAATTTTCCATGTTTTGCTTGAACTTTCATACACTTTTTATCATATTTGGACTAACCTATTAACTCAGTGCACCCAGTTGCCAGTTCCTGTTTTCTGCTATTTTTGTATTTCAGGTTTTCTGGCCATTAAAAGTGTCAAATAAATCCCGGAAAAATTATAAAAAAAATCAGCGACCCAGAAGCTTCCCGAATCACCAAGGAAGGAAGGGGGTGGACCCACCAGGGCCCCAGGAGGGTCCCTGGCGCGGCCCCACCCTATGCCGCGCCAGGAGGCCTCCTGGCTGCCCTGTGGCCCCTCTCTGTGCCCCCTTTGGACTATATTTACCCCCCGTGAAGGAAACCCCTATTATCGATCTGTTATTCCCGTTCTCCTCTCTGTACCGCCACCGCCGCCGTTTCAAGATCGAGGCTGCCAGGAGAAGCTGCCCCGGCACCCTGCTGATGCTAGCAAGGAAGATACTTCTCTCGCTCGTCGTTGGTTACCCCAAGTGGAAAGTGAGATGTAGCGTAGCAGCAGAATTTCCCCTATGTAGAGGATAGGGCTTGTCTCCCGTGGGACTCGCAGAGATACAAGAAGGTGGTAAAGTGAACAGTGGCGCCGAGGTTGCTAATTTCTCCTGGACCTGCACACACAGCAAATAACTTTGCTCCCTACGAGTACAGAGGAGTTGTCAATTCCTCCGACCTTGCTGTTTACAAAGGATCAACGCAAGAGATAATAATAGTGGCAACTGAAAGTAAGAACTGAAAGTAAATTGAAAGTGTAAACAATGATGTGAATATGGACCGGGGTTCCGTGATGTCTCTCTCCCAAAAGACGATAAAAGCGCTAGCGAGGTAAACAAATCACACCTGGGCAATTGACAGGATTATAAACACACCGCAATGCTAACTACGCTACAAAAGAAAGGAAGAGGCTCAAAAGCAGTGGTGATACGTCCAAAACGTATCTATAATTACTGCTTGCTCCATGCATCTTTTGTGTGATATTGCTATGATATTGATGCACTTCCATACACTTTTGATCATATTTGGACTAACCTATTAGCTCAGTGCACCCCAATGCCAGTTCCTGTTTTCTGCTGTTTTTGTATTTCAGGTTTTCCCATTACTTAAAGTGCCAGAAAAATTCCGGGAAAAATATAGGAAAAATCAGCGCACAGGAAGCTTCGAGAAGAGCCAAAGTGGGTCCAGAGGGGATCCATGGGTGGCCCAGGCGGCCACCCCCTAGGCCGCGCCAGGGGGGCGCCTGGGGCCCCTGGTCCACCTCTGGCTGCCCCCCTTCGCCTATATATCTCTCTCGTCCCAAAACCCTCGAGGACAGAACCCCTTTTCGCGATCTCTCCTCTGTTCCGCCGCCGCAACGCTTCCAATATCGCGAGCACCAGGAGCCCTCTCCCCGGCACCCTGTCGGAGGGAGGAACCACCTCTGGGAGCTTCTCCACCACCATGGATGCTTCCCGGATGAACCGTGAGTAGTCCACCTTGGACCATGGGTCCATGATCAGTAGCTATGTGATGTTCTCCTCCCCTCTTTGTTCTTCATGGTTTAGACCTCGTGAGATGCCCTACATGATCGAGGCACATATGTAATCTTTCTGCTATTGCTATGCTGAGTTTGCTGGGATCTGATGGATTATGATACTTTGTTCAGATTGTGTTTGAGTAATATATTTGATTCTCCTCTTTTATATTTATGTTCTTGAGTAATTCTTGCATGTTCTCCGTTGCTGTTTATTGCTTTTGCCAAGTAGTAGGTAGTAACTCCAAGAGGGAGTGTTATGCATGATTGTGGGTTCATGCCCCCTGATGACTAGCTTGAGTGACAGAAACATGAGTCTAGGGGATGTGCTGTTGCCACAAGGGAGAAAACAACGGTGCTTGTACTTGCGGGCTGCAAGGATTGTTTAATTTACGCAAAGTTCTTTAATGCAGTTGTCTGTTGCTTTGAGTTTACAGTTTGGGTGGGATTCGCAACTTAATACCAGCGAGATGTTCTGGATAGATATCTCAAGGTGGATGATTAGTAGGTAGATGCAGATGGATTTCGGTCTACTTGTCTTGGCGTACCTCCCAAGCTTTTGAGCCTCTTCCTTTCTTAGTAGCATAGTTAGCATTGGTTTGCACACATAATCCTGTCAATTGCCCAGCTGTAATTTGTTTACCTCGCATGGCTATTTTACCGTCTTTTGGGAAAGAGACATCACTAGTGAACATCATGGGACCCCGGTCCATATTTCCACCACTATTTACACCCGCTATTTATTTTCTTCTTTATTTCCTTTTCTGTTGCTATCGCTATCATTATTATCCCGTGCGTTTGATTCTTTGTAAACAACAAGGCCGGAGGGATTGATAACCTCTCTGTACTCGTTGGGAGCAAAGTTATCTATTGTGTGTGCAGGTCCACGTCAACCGCCTAATTGCTGGCGCCGTTGTCACCGTCCTGTCGTTGTCGGAGTCCTACTGGAGACAAACCTTGGTATCTTCACCGAGGGAAATTTGCTGCTGTCTACATCTCAACCTTCCACTTGGGTAACCAACGAGGGGCGAGAAGCCATCAAAGCTAATTTCTGGCGCCGTTGCCGGGGACTCCACTCTTCAAGATAGGGGAGTTGCACACTATATTTTATCTTTGCTTTTTAGTCTTGTTAGTTACCTTTCAGTTTTTTGCTTTAGTGTCCCTTATCAAAAACCAAAAAAATGGTTGCTACAGTTTGCCTTTGTCTTCCTTTGCCTTCTGATACTATCTTTACCATGGGTGTGGAACCACCCAAATATGGTAGGATGGACACTTTTCACTTGGATCGACTTCGATCTATTTGTGCTCGCGCTAAAAACCCAACCGACTTGGTTGAGGGAAAATCATTGGATGAGCATGCTCATTTTACGTGGCACCGCCTATCTCAGAAATGGAAACACTTATGGGATCAAATACAAACTTCTTATTGCTATGCTGAGTGTTTATGCCACATTTATGATTTTACTTGCTGCTCTAATATAGATCGTAAACACCTTCCTTTCCAATGTGAGTTTAATGACAATGAGATCCTATCTTCTTATGCTAAAGGTGTTTACGATTACTTTAATGTTGAAAGGATTGAAGAATTTGTTGCTTTTAAGGGTGCTTATGAGATTGCTTCTTTGATTGAAAAGTATTACGATACTATTCACAAGTCTGAAAACTTTGCAGTCCTTGCTTATTTATTTGAGAATTATATTTGCAATGATTATATTGAGGATTTTAAAAACAAAATATTTGCTACCCAAGAAAAGTCCAATGAATGCTTTGATGAGGAATCCTATGATTCCGAGGACTCACTTGAAATATCCCTTTCTGAAGAACTTGATACTTGTTGTGTTTTTGGCCAAGATGCCACTTTGGATGATGCTTACGGAGATGAACTTGCTATAGTTCCTCATGTTAAGCATGAAATTGTTGCTATTGCACCCACACTTGATTGTCCTATTATCCTTTTGAAATCTCCAACTCCGGAGAGTTTTACTCTTATTAAGGCTCATAGTGATGGGTTGCATTTATCTTATGTTCCTAAAGACCGTGTTGAAAACTATACACGTGTGTTTGTAGGTCATGAACAACATGTTTTATGTGATAGTTATATTCTTTATGTTGTTCATTATGCTACTGAAAATTATTTTGAGAGAGGAAAGTTTGGTTGTAGAAACTTTCATATTACAAAAACACCTCTCTTTATGATGAAAGTTTTGAAGTTCTTCTTCTTTTACCATCCTATGCTTGTTACTTTGTGCTTTAATGATTTATTTCTTTACAAGGTTCCTAGGCATAGGAAGCGGGTTAGACTTAAATGTGTTTCATATTTTCTTCTTGATGCTCTCTTTTGCTTCAAATCCTTATCCTTATGAGAGCACCTTTTATAATCATCATGCCTAGCTAAAAGGAATAAAAGAAAGCGCTTGTTGGGAGGCAACCCAAGATGTTTTTACTTTCAGTTTTAGTGGTCTTGATGTTTGTTACTACCGTAGCAACATCATTGTATATTTATTTTCAAGCTTTGTGCCAAGCCTAGCCTCTGATTGCAAGAAAGTTCAAAAGTTGTGACATGCTGTCCAGAAAACAGATTCTGTCCCCTTGACAGAAAAACTCGGTTAAAATCACCAGATCATCTTTTTGATCTGATTTTTTTGACAGCCTGCTCTATACAATTGGCTTTCGAGCGTCTGTTATGAGTTTTTTGATTTGAGTTGCAGAAGTACCCTAAAAAATTTATTTACTACATGCTGGTCTGTTTTTCATAGATTCTGTCCTGTTTTGCAAACCTTAAGCTTGCTTTTTCTTTGCAAAAACTTTTTGGCGATCTTGAGAATCAATAGATCTTCAAGAATATCCTTATTTCTAGTAGAGAAAATTATTTTATTGTGGGTAGTAACCTCGCTAATCAGATTATGATGAGTTATGTATGAAGGGAGTTTTCAAGTGTGCGAGGGAAGATGATAAAATAAGATTCAGGAGGGTTAAACACTCAAGCTTGGGGATGCCCCCATGCACCCCCAAGAAATATTCAAGAAGACTCAAGCATCTAAGCTTGGGGATGCCCCCATGCATCCCCTTCTCCATCAACAATTATCAGTTCGTCTTTCGTTCCACTATATTTTTATCACTTCATGCGTTATGTTCTATGCTTGGAGCGTCTTGCTCTTTATTTCCTTTTTAGTTTTCTTGAGCTTTGCTTGATGTTCATAACAAGTTAGAACCCATCTTTCTTTGTGTGGGAGAGAAACACGCTCCACTTCACCCTAGAACACAACATAGGATTTTCATGCTTATCTTTGTTGTGTGTGTTCTTTATATTTTTCGTAGCTGCTGTCATGTTTAGCTCTTAGTTTTCATGCTTATGTTTTTAAGAGCTTTTTTTAGTTTGTTGCTGGAACTCTCTTGAGTTTTCATGTTTATCTTGTTTAGAGAGTTTGCCTGTTGCACTGAGTTTTGTGTCTTGACTTGAAGTAGGTAATTGAGGTTGCTATTCAATTATAGTAGAAACTTGCAATAGTTTTGAGGTATTGCCATGAGTAATGTTTGAACTTTTGGTGTCAAGAGATTTATCCTATTAGTTATAGATGTCGTATTTTGGGCAATCCGTGTTTATTTTCGAAAAACCTACAAAATTAGTTGAGAACTTTAGCTACTAGATGGATCACGAATCTTTGGAGGGATCGAATATTAGAGTACACTCACGTACCATGAGTCGAGGATGCGCAAGGATAACCAAACCCCCATACACTCCTCCTCGGGGTACTTGTCTCTTTCTGAACCTCCTAATTAGATTGAGAGTTACCGATAATAAGTGCATGAGTTCTTCGGACTAATGTGAGTATTCGAAAGTTGACACTTCCACCTAGCCATATTTTTCTAGCCTCTTCGGTACCGTGCATTGCCCTTTCTCACCTCAAGAGTTGGCGCATACTTCGCTGGTGCATCCAAATCCTTGGCACGATACGCTCTGTCATCATAAGCCTTATTATATCCTTCCTCAAAACAGCCACCATACCTACCTATCAAGGCATTTCCATAGCCTTTCCGAGATACATTGCCATGCAACATCCACTTTCTCATGACTTGATCTTCATGTCATACATGCTTTTGCTTGATCGATGAGCCACATGCTAGTTGGGCCTTGCCCTAATTATTGCTACATGACGCGCTAGTATCATTGCATATCCTGCTACACTGGCAGAGGCATACATTTGCACACTTCATGATAGTTTCATTTTCTTTATGTTGAGTACTTTTGTAAAGTGTGAAAGATCTTCTATACTTCTTGTAATATATAGAGTGTTGCCCCTAAAGTGAGGAAAATATCCCAAAGAGGACAAATGAGAGTTAAATAGAAAGAGCCATTGAGGCCACCAAAAAATAAAAAAAATAGAAAAAGAGAAAAAGAAATAAAAATAGAGAAGGGGGCACACTACTATTCCTTTTGAGAGATCCACACTCGTACTCCATTTTATATCTTGTACTCCATAGAGATTATCATTCATGCATATAGCTATGTGGGGACCTTCACACTATAGAGCTTGGCTTGTATATTCCAATGATGAGCCTCCTCAAATGAGCTCTAGGTCTTCTTGAGCAAGCAAGTTGGATGCACCCCCACTAGTTCCATTGGAGAGCTTACCTTAGCTCATTTGTTCATCTGTTGCATGGCAATCCCTACTCCTCACATCATATCTATCATTTGGATTTCTCTCGCCTATGATTGTCCTCATTGATGTGAGCCTTTCACACCTTTTTTGTCTTCCTCCTCCATCATTTTTCTCTCTTTGCCATCCTAAGTGTCAACTTACTTGCTTACGCTCATCCATTGCATGAGTGCTCAAAATATCGAAAGGAAGTGGATCATTTTAACTTGTACCTGGCTAGTGGTCTGGGGATGAGTCAAGATAAGATTCCAAAGAAGACCAAGTGTGAAACTTTAGTAGATTAAGTTCTCAACAATAAAAACTATGTTTTACTCTCTCGTATATCCCTATCCCCTTTCTTGCACGCAAAAACCATTTGGAGACATTCGAGTCACGGACAGCGAGAGCTCTTGCACCTTTATGTTCTTATGTTGCTTGTTTCAATGCTAATATAGACTCTTGCCTGTTATGACTTGAATTGAATTACATGCCTTGATTGCTTTACTTAAAAGTTCTTATATGGTTGGTAGCATGTCACCACAGAAATTATGCTTGTTATCATTTACCTACTCGAGAACGAGCAGGAATTAAGCTTGGGGATGTTGATACGTCCAAAATGTATCTATAATTTCTGCTTGCTCCATGCATCTTTTGTGTGATATTCCTATGATATTGATGCACTTCCATACACTTTTGATCATATTTGGACTAACCTATTAACTCAGTGCACCCCAGTGCAAGTTCCTGTTTTCTGCTGTTTTGATATTTCAGATTTTCCCATTACTTAAAGTGCCAGAAAAATTCCGGGAAAAATATAGGAAAAATCAGCATACAGGAAGCTTCGAGAAGAGCCAAAGTGGGTCCAGAGGGGATCCATGGGTGGCCCAGGAGGCCACCTGGAGCGGCCACCCCTAGGACGCGCCAGGGGGGCGCCTGGGGCCCCTGGTCCACCTCTGGCTGCCCCCCTTCGCCTATATATCTCTCTCATCCCGAAACCCTCGAGGACAGAACCCTTTTTTGCGATCTCTCCTCTGTTCTGCCGCCGCAGCGCTTCCAAGATCGGGAGCACCAGGAGCGCTCTCCCCGGCACCCTGCCGGAGGGAGGAACCACCTCCGGGAGCTTCTCCACCACCATGGATGCTTCCCGGATGAAACGTGAGTAGTCCACCTTGGACCATGGGTCCATGATCAGTAGCTGTGTGATGTTCTCCTCCCCTCTTTGTTCTTCATGGTTTAGACCTCGTGAGCTGCCCTACATGATCGAGGCACATATGTAATCTTTCTGCTGTTGCTATGCTGAGTTTTCTGGGATCTGATGGATTATAAGACTATGTTCATATTGTGTTTGAGTAACATAGTTGATTCTCCTCTTTTATATTTATTTTCTTGAGTAATTCTTGCATGTTCTCCATTGCTGTTTATTGCTTTGGCCAAGTAGTAGGTAGTAACTCCAAGAGGGAGCGTTATGCATGATTGTGGGTTCATGCCCCCTGATGACTAGCTTGAGTGACAGAAACATGAGTCTAGGGGATGTGTTGTTGCCACAAGGGAGAAAACAACGGTGCTTGTACTTGCGGGTGCAAGGATTGTTTACTTTACGCAAAGTTCTTTAATGCAGTTGTCTGTTGCTTTGAGTTTACAGTTTGGGTGGGATTCGCAACTTAATACCAGCGAGATGTTCTGGATAGATATCTCAAGGTGGATGATTAGTAGGTAGATGCAGATGGATTTCAGTCTACTTGTCTTGGCGTACCTCCCAGGCTTTTGAGCCTCTTCCTTTCTTAGTAGCATAGTTAGCATTGGTTTGCGCACATAATCCTGTCAATTGTCCAGCTGTAATTTGTTTACCTCGCATGGATATTTTATCGTCTTTTGGGAGAGAGACATCACTAGTGAACATCATGGGACCCCGGTCCATATTTCCACCACTATTTACACCCGCTATTTATTTTCTGCTTTATTTCCTTTTCTGTTGCTATCGCTATCATTATTATCCCGTGCGTTTGATCCTTTTTAAACAACAAGGCCGGAGGGATTGACAACCTCTCTGTACTTGTTGGGAGCAAAGTTATCTGTTGTGTGTGCAGGTCCACGTCAACCAACTAATTGCTGGCGCTGTTGTCACCTTCCTGTCATTGTCGGAGTCCTATTGGAGACAAACCTTGGTATCTTCACCGAGGGAAATTTGCTGCTGTCTACATCTCAACCTTCCACTTTGGGTAACCAACAAGGGGCGAGAAGCCATCAATTGGGCAATATGCCAAGGTAAGTAGACCGAAATCCATCTGCATCTACTATGAATCATCCACATTGAGATATCTATCTAGAACATCTCGCTGGTATTAAGTTGCGAATCCCACCCAAAGTGTAAACTCAAAGCAATAGACAACTTTATTAAAAGAACTATGCGTAAAGTAAACAATCCTTGCACCCGCAAGTACAAGCACCGTTGTTTTATCCCTGGTGGAAACAACACATCCCCTAGTCTCATGTTTCTGTCACTCAAGCTAGACATCAAGGGGCTGAACCCACAATCAAGCATAACGCTCCCTCTTGGAGTTGCAAAAAATCACTTGGCCAAAGTAAAATACTGCAACGGAAAACATGCAAGAATTTACTAAAAACACAAATATAAAAGAGAACCAAATATATTACTCATCACAATCTGAACATAATCTCATAATCCATCAGATCCCAGCAAACTCAGCATAGCAACATAGAAAACTACAAAAGTGCCTCAATCATGTGGGGTAGCTCACGAGGTCTCGAAAGTGGAAGCACAAAGACGGGAGGAGTACATCACATAGCTACTGGTCACGGACCCATGGTCCAAGGGGGCTACTCACGACACATCCGGGAGGCGTCCATGGCGATGGATGGTCTCCCGGAGGGGATTCCTCCTTCTGGCAGGGTGCCGGGGCACCTTCTCCTGGCAGCCACGATCTTGAAACGGCGGTGGCGGAGGAACAGAGAGGAGAACGGGAATAGCATATCGATATTAGGGGTTTCCGTCACGGGGGGTAAATATAGGCGAAGGGGGGCATCGAGGGGGGCCACCCGGAAGCCAGGAGGCCTCCTGGCGCGGCCTAGGGTGGGGCCGCGCCAGGGACCCTCCTGGGCCCCCGGTGGTGGCCCTCCTGCCATATCTTGTTTATTTAAGAAGCTTCCGTGACGCTGATTTTTTATATAATTTTCCGGGATTTATTGAGCACTTTTAATGGCCGGAAAACCTGAAATACAAAAACAGCAGAAAAACAGATACTGGCAACTGGGTGCACTGAGTTAATAGGTTAGTCCAAATATGATAAAAAGTGTATGAAAGTTCAAGCAAAACATGGCAAAGTCACACAAAACATGCATGGAGCAAGCATAAATTATAGATACGTTTGGGACATATCAACATCCCCAAGCTTAAGTCCTGCTCGTCCTCGAGTAGGTAAATGATAACAAGCATAATTTCTGTGGTGACATGCCACACAACCATATAATATAAGGACTTTTAAGTAAAGCAATGAAAGCATGCAATTCAATTCAAGTCTTAACAAGCAAGAGTCTATATTAGCATTGACACAAGTAACAAAAGAACAAAAGGTGCAAGAGCTCTCGCTGTCCGTGACTCGAATGTCTCCAGATGGTGTTTGCGTGCAAGAAAGGGGATAGGGAATACGAGATACAAAATAGTTGTTGAGAACCACTATCTACTAAAGTTTCACACTTAGTCTCCTTTGGATTATTATCTTGACTCGTCCCCAGACCACAAGTCAGGTACAAGTCAAACTGATCCACTCCCTTTCGATATTTTGAGCACTCATGCAATAAATGAGCGTGAGCAAGAAAGTTGACACCTAAAAGGCGAAACAGAAAGAAGGTGGAGGAGGAAGACAAAAAAGGTGTGAAAGGCTCACATCAATGAGGACAATCATAGGAGAGAGAAGGCCATATGATAGATATGATGTGAGGAGTAGGGATTGCCATGCAACGGATGCACATGTGAGCTAAAATCTCTCCAAGGGAACTAGTGGGGGTGCATCTAACTTGCTTGTTCATGAAGACCTAGAGCTCTTTTGAGGAGGCTCATCATTGGAATATACAAGCCAAGTTCTATAGTGTGAAGGGTCCCCACATAGCTATATGCATGTATGATAATCTCTATGGAGTACAAGGGATAGAGGATGAAGTACTAGTGTGGATCTCTCAAAAGGAATAGTAGTGTGCCCCTTCTCTCTTTTTATTTTTATTTTTCTCTTTTTTTTATTTTTTGGTGGCCTCAATGGCTCTTTCTATTTCTCTCATTTGTCCTCTTTGGGATCTTTTGATTTTGTCCTCTTTGGGATCTTTTCCTCACTTTAGGGGAAACACTTTATATTTTACAAGAATAGGAGATCTTTCACACTTTACAAAGGTACTCACATAAAGAAAATGTAACTATCATGATGCAAATGTATGCCTCTGCCAGGGTAGCAGGATATGCAATGATACTAGCGCGTCATGTAGCAATGATTAGGGCAAGGCCCACTAGCATGCGTCCCATCGATCAAGCAAGTGGCATGTATGACATGAATATCAAGTCATGAGAAGGTGGATGTTGCATGGCAATGTATCTCGGAAAGGCTATGGAAATGCCCTGATAGGTAGGTATGGTGGCTGTTTTGAGGAAGGATATAAGGAGGTTTATGATGACACAGCGTATCATGCCAAGGGTTTGTGACGAGGGGGTGACCCCACGACTCCTATGGATGGGCCTACCCCGTGTACCCGAAGACAAAAGGCCCACGGAGATGCCGCCTGGGCCCAGCCTTGGCCCACTAGTGGCACCGACGAAGGAGTCCGTGACTCATAAGGAAGGTGTAAACCTGCCGTACGGCACAAGATCATGGTTAGGAAACCGCATTTGTAATCCCGGACGGACTCCCCGAGACCTGGCCTAGTATATAAGGGCTAGGAGGGGAGACGTCGAGATCATCCAATACACAATCTATAACCCTAGCCTTGTGCGCACTAGCCTTGGCTCCCCTGTAATCGCCATCTCCAATCAATAACATCGAGTAGAAACGTATCCTCCTGTTAGCCGACGAGCTATCGTCCAACTTGTACCTCTCATGACTAACCCAGGGTCCCTGACCATGGGATTTGCCGGGGTACATCCCCTTCATTTTGCGCCGTCTTTGGGAACCGCACAGGTTGGGAACGCGATCTCGGCGGCCTCACCAGCATCTTCAACACCCGCCGACGCGATGACTTCACCAGCACTTTTCGATCAGACGACCCAGGCGGAATCCGATCTGTTTGGGTCCCTCGGTTTCACGGCCCACCTTTCGACTCTCCGACCAATCTTCTCCGACCTCCGCTCCGGCATCAACCTAATCTTCGGAGCATATCAGATCTACATCAACCACTGGGGCGCTCTCCGCCTCACGGACGACGCCCGAGCACCCGTGACGACATCTACATCAACAATCGACACAGTCGCCACCCGCGCGGCCACCCTTCGAGCCAGCCGCAACTGCCCACCCAACCCAAGGCTTCACGTCACCCGCGATCGCTCGGGTGGACCTCCGGCCCGGAAAAGCCGCATCACACGCGCGAGCAATAAGGCACTCAGGGCACCATCTCAGGTGTTCATGGAAGAAACCGACGCACCACCAGCAAACGGCAAGGGCCAAGACGACGACCCGAACACCCGCCAGGTCAACGGCAACACAAAAGAGTCCGGAACCACCAGCAAGATCGTCGTGAAGCTGGGAGAAGTAGGAAGCATACCAATGAAAGTACCACAGGGACAAGAACAGAGCAACCACAAGGGCAACGAGCCATCAAGCAGCAAGGAACAAACCCCGAGGACGGCGGTGGACGACCCTCCCAAAGAGCGAATATACCTGTCCAAAGAATCAATGGCCAGAGTAAAGGACGCAGTCGAACACGGCAAGTTACTACCGGCAAGCGCAACAAGGGACGAGCTCAGGGCATACAACTAGCTGGCAAGCGAGCTAACCCTGCAAGCGAGACAAGGCGTCTAGAGCTGCAGAAGCAAGAAAGGGTGGCCGCCGAGCAGAAAAGCAATCGCAAGCCACCTCAAAGAGACAACTCTCCGGATCACGGTTTCCCTCCCGCAATAAATCGAACTTCAGCAACCTGCGACGAACAGACAAGAAGAGAGTGGCTTGGAAGCTCGAGGACGACTTCAAGCCATAAGAGGAGGATGTCGAAGAGGAACCCCTCACACCAGCAGAAACCCTTATCAGCGCCCGAGACTACCTGTCTCGCGCCCAAAAAAATAGGCAGAACAGACCAGACCGCAACACACCAATGTCCTTGTAGATAATGAAAGACGCCATCGCCGCCTCAGCGCCCAAAAATCAAGTGCAAGGCGACCGATCCGCGAGAGGACACTAGACAGGGACCCCAGCTCACCCGATGACGACGACTGCAGCGATGACTGGCGCAAACTCTCCGACAAAAACAGGAAGCACGACAGCGAAGACAACGACAAAAGGCGCCGCAGCAGTCGACGAGACGCGCGCGACGACATCAAACAAAACAAAGTCAACCGCAGCAGACGAAGACGCGCAACACGTGAAGAGTACTCGGACAAAGAAGCCTTCGACGAAGAAATTGAGCCATGCGGAGCATTATGCTTCACGCGTTCCATACGCGAGACGCGAATGCGGAGCGGGTTCAAATTAAACTCCACAACGTTAAAATACAATGGAATCAAGGAGCCAGAGGCATGGCTCGACGACTACTTAACAACAGTCAAGTTCCAGCGAGGGACCAACGTCACGGCAATGCAGTATGTGCAGCTCATGCTCGAGAGCTCGGCATGACACTGGTTGAAGAATCTCCCGCGAGGATCCATCAGCTCATGAAGGCAGTTCCGTGAAGCCTTCATAGAAAACTTCAAATCGACATACAAGCGACCGGCATCGCTCGAAAAGCTGCGAGCATGCAAGCAAGGAACCAGGGAAACCCTGCGAGCCTACATCCAGCGGTGGACCATACTCAAGAATTCAGCAGAAGACATATCAGACGAAAGCGCAATCGACGCGTTCAGGCGAGGCCTGCAGCGCATCGAATTCAAGGAACAGCTCGGACAGATCAAAGTCCGAACACTCGCACGGCTGCTAGAGCAAGCCAATAGCTGGGCGGACGGCGAGGATTCCGTTTGCAACAAAACAAAAATCCACGTCGGACGCTCAGAGCACGACTACGACTACCACAACGGAGAAAGAGGACTCGACCGACGAAGGAAGCCACCCAGGCACAACTTCTACGACGATAGAGGACCCGACATGGTCGCCGCCGGTTTCCCAGACGACAGGGACGGCAGGCATCGCGACGACAGCAGAACGCAGAGAAGAGACATCCTCGAAGATACGCACCAAGCTCAAAAACGAGACTGGAGGACGAGGCAGTCGCGCGACAACACTAGAACATACCGCTCGGCCAAAGAACAACTCGACGGACCGTGCTCGATACACATATTCAGAAATGAACGAGGGGAGATCAGATCAGGACACACCCTCAGAAACTGCAGAAGCTTCAACGAGTTGGCTGAGGAAAAAAGTCGATCTGCGACAACAGCGGCCCAGCCACTCGCGAGCATAGCAGTCGGGCCCATCGCCCACGACGCACCACCAGCCCCTCCCCTGCCAACAAGGCAAGTGGCCGCAATCCAGCAACGGCACAGGACACCAGATGCAGAGGAGCAGTATCCAGAAGCCCACGACAGAATCTACATGATACAAGAAGGCAGACCTTCAAATAGGCAGCAGAAGCAGGTCACAAGACAAGTTTTTCTCGCAGCCTCCTCGCACTCCGCGGTCCCGGAGTACTTGCGCAGGTCCGAGACAGAAATTACCTTCTCTCGCAAGGACCACCCACCTGCCATCCCTCGACCAGGACACGCCGCACTAGTGCTTGAGGCTAGAATTGGGAACTACGACATGTCGCAAGTGTTCATGGACGGTGGCAGAGGGATCAACATCATCTTCACAAGGACACTCGAAGAAATGCTAATCTAGAGCTCCGCGCTGAAATACTCTAGCACAACCTTCCACGGGATCGTGCCAGGAAAAGTAGTCTACCCTATGGGAAAAATAAGCCTGGAGGTGGTCTTTGGCAATGTGACCAACTTTCGCAAAGAGATCCTAGACTTTGAAGTGGTCGACTGGAAGTCGCAGTACCACGCAATCCTCGGGCGATCATCCTTCGCCCGTTTCATGGCAGTGCCCCACTATGCTTACCTTAAGATAAAAATTCCAGGCCCACATGGGGTCATTACAGTGAGTGGCAGTTTCGTCACGTCGGACCGCTGCGACAAGGAATTCCACAAGATATCAGAGGCTTTTGGAGCCCACCAAGTCAGCGAGACCACAAGACCCGCAGAAGAAGCGCTCCCGTAGAAGAAGCCACCACCCGGAGGACCCCGAGCACTCGGAGAAGAAGCTAACTAGCCCTTAAGGCTACCACGCCGCCGTTTCTAATAAAGGGGACTGTCCTCATCAGACCCGCCCCATTTTTACTAAATGTAAGAAGCACCAGGAAGAATATTGAAAAATGTTTTTCCAAAAATTGATTCATTGGCACTCGGGGGCTCGCCGCAGCAGCCACCTCCCGAGGCGTTCTTCGCAATCGCTACATAAACAAAACTGGCACTCGGTGGCTCGCCGGAGCAGCCACCCCCCGAGGCGTTCTTCGCAATCGCGACCTAACAAAATTGGCACTCGGGGGCCCGCCGCAGCAGCCACCCCCCGAGGCGTTCTTCGCAATCGCGACATAAACAACATTGGCACTCGGGGGCTCGCCGCAGCAGCCACCCCCCGAGGCGTTCCTCGCAATCGCGACATAAACAAAACTGACACTCGGGGGATCGCCGCAGCAGCCACCCCCCGAGGCGTTCTTCGCAATCGCGACCTAACAAAATTGGCACTCGGGGGCCCGCCGCAGCAGCCACCCCCGAGGCGTTCTTCGCAATCGCGACATAAACAACATTGGCACTCGGGGGCTCGCCGCAGCAGCCACCCCCCGAGGCGTTCTTCGCAATCGCGACATAAACAAAACTGGCACTCGGGGGCTCGCCGCAGCAGCCACCCCCCGAGGCGTTCTTCGCAATCGTGACCTAACAAAATTGGCACTCGAGGGCTCGCCGCAGTAGCCACCCCCCGAGGCGTTCTTCGCAATCGCGACATAAACAACATTGGCACTCGGGGGCTCGCCGCAGCAGCCACCCCCCGAGGCGTTCGCAATCGCGACATAAACAAAGTTGGCACTCGGGGGCTCGCCGCAGCAGCCACCCCCCGAGGCGTTCGCAATCGCGACATAAACAAAGTTGGCACTCGGGGGCTCGCCGCAGCAGCCACCCCCCGAGGCGTTCTTCGCAATCGCGACATAAACAAAACTGGCACTCGGGGGCTCGCCGCAGTAGCCACCCCCGAGGCGTTCCTTGCAATCGCGACATAAACAAAACTGGCACTCAGGGTCTCGCTGCAACAGTCACCCCCGAGGCGTTCTTCGCAATCGTGACACACAAGGGCTCGCCACAGCAGCAAAACCCTTTACTGCAAAAACAAGACACAAAAGGAATACGGTACACCAAGAAGAAGCATATACAAAGAAAGGAAGCATCTAACCCCCATGCTCCATCTTCGCCTTAATAAGGGCACCCAGATAATGATCGTTCTCTTCGCAAACCCGCTCCACAACTCAGCGCGCAGGCTCATCGACCGCCGAGTAATGCTCATCCATCGGCTAATCCCTACCACCTGGAGGACCCCCCACCACTTGAGCAATATCATCTCCCGGCCAATGGCTATGGACCAAGCCCAAGGCAGCACGGGCTCCGGCATGAATCTGGTGATTCATCACGCGACGCAGCTCTGCGGGCTGAGAAAATACACGGCAAAGCGTCTCAAAGGACGAGGGCACCACCTGCAGCGGATAAAAATCAGCGTGGATCCCGCCCAACACCTGTTGACAGTACCGCTGAGCAGCCGGCACCCTCTCAACTCGAAGACGAAGCACAACAAATGCTCGAGCACGAGCCCCATGTGCCCAGAAAGGATTGCTCGTCTGCACATCAGGATCATTCAGCCGAGACAGCTCCGACTGGATGGCCTTCTCTTCATCCCGGGACCGCCCTGACAACACTTCGAAAACCAGAATCAAAATCAAGACGACGACAGGAAATCTACTAAATGTAGTCGAGCAATCGAGCTGCAGCCAGAATCACCTCGCAGGAGGTCAGACAACTTCACCACCCACGAAGCAAGACTATCCAGCACGGCCTCAGCACGCTCGCGTTTGGAACGATGGACTGCTGCAGCCCCCTTCAAGCCAACAACTTCCCGCTCAACGTTTCTCAGCCTCAAGCACACGGACTCGTACGCGCCCTCGCGAGCGTCCTCCTTCAACGAACTCCAAGACCGAAGCACGCCCGGGGCGGCCTACCGCAAAACGAACAAAAAGAAAGAAAAATCAAGCACAACAGCAGGAATGACCAAGCAGTTATCACAATCAAAGTAGCACAGATCCACCACCACAGAGGAGGCATATTAGAACCAGAAGTTTCAGACGACACGACATGGCTACGCCCCCCTTGCCTATAGAGGAGGGATACTGAGCATCCACAACTTCCTGCAGTCGACGAGCCAGAACAGTGGCTCGCGCTCTCTGCTCCGCAATATAAGAAGGGACAGTCTCAACTAGAGAGTCGTCAATGGCAATTCCGTGCCCCATAAGAACAACAAGGGACGTGGAAAAACCACTCACCACGTTCTCGCCAACTAGCTCCTCCAAGAGATCCCCGTCAGCACCAAATGCAGCAACACGGGCGTCCAGACCAGCTGGTACCTTTGTGCCCTCCGACATGAGGTGTTCATGAACAAGACCCACAAGAGTGGAAGCCCTGGCACAGACCCCCTTGGCAACATCAACAGCGGCCAACATAGCATCCACGGCGCCTTGGAGAACTCCAAACCCCGATACAGCCACTTCCGCCGCACTCGCACCCGTAGAGGCTGCACCAAGCAACAAAAATCACTACGGGAAGATAAAGAGACAAAAGCACCCAGCAACGGAAAGACGACTTACACACAAGCGAGTCCGCCAAGACCCGAAGACGCTCGCACTTGACCGCTTCCGCCTGCACAAGCGCATCCTCAGCTCGACGCAGGCGCACCAGCTCCTCGTGCTGATCGTGCAGCTCTTTCTCCTTGGAAGCCAAAGCGGCCTTAAGGTTGCAAATCGTTCTCTCCGCCTTCTCGGCCTGCTTCTCGGCCTGCTTCTCGGCAGTTTGACGACGGTCTGAAAAACAAGACAGTACTCAGAACGGAAGACCCAGCAGTTCAAGCACGACAGCACAGGAAGAAATACTCACTACTCATGGCAGACAAGGCATCATGGGCAGAATTGTGGGCCTGCTGCCAACGCTCAGCTTCAACCACCAGACGCTCACAGTGCTGGAACACCGGCTACTCGAAGAAATCAAAAATTAAGGACAGAACCAAAGCAAGACTACAAGCAACCGCAAGCACTTGCTTGCAGCCTCGGGGGCTACTCCCATCGGGAGCACTGGCCGTGCTCCCAATAACGACACAAAGAAAAATAGAGCCAAGGCAAGACTACAAGCAACCGCAAGCACTTGCTTGCAGCCTCAGGGACTACTCCCATCGGGAGCACTGCCGTGCCCCCGATGACAAAAATTACACAAGCAAACAGGAAACAAACTCACCAGCCCAGCTATGCGGTCGAAAAAGCGGACTTTGTCTTCCACACCAAGAGCAAGACGTCCCAAGTAAGGACGATCTGGAGCAGCAGACTCGGCATCAGGAGCAACAACACCAGACGACATAGGTGGAGCAGCAGCAGGAATCACACCCGCAGCCGGGCATAGGTGAAGCAGCAGCAGGAATCACACCTGCAGCCGGGAGAGCAGGAGTCACCGACGGTACGGGCTGACCAACGGCAGCCGAGGAATCCCCAGTTAACTTGACGGCTGCTCCAGAGTCAGTCGACTGTAGGTCAACAGCAGCCGCACTGGTGGAGGAAGCAGCCAGAGCAGTCGCAGAGCTACAAGATAAACTCCATCAGACAAAAGAATAGAGGAAAAAACAGCACCAGCAAAGTCAAGCATATGCTTACCCGCCACACGCAGAGCGAGCATGCAACAACCTCCCAAACCTGGGCCTTTTGCATGCAGCAACAGGAGGAGACGGCTCAGCAGATGGTCGAGACAGCGGGAGAACACCACTCGTCGTGTCAAGATCCTCGGCGCTTGAAGGCCGTGACCGCTTGACACGAAAGGGCGCCGATTCCTCACTATCTCCGGTCCCCGGCAGCTCGACCCCCGTGGACTCGTCAGCACCAGCAGCACCCGCGAGCACGCTGGCACCAGCACTCGGCGCAGCATCGTCAGCAGCGGAAGCATCCGGCTCCTCGTGAATATCAGCATCCTCCGGCTGTGGAGGGTTGCACAACACAGGAACATGATCCTACAAAAGCAAATAGCATCATCAGCAAGCAGTCAAACAAGCATCTCAAATCACACGAGAAATTCAAAAACGCGAACCTGCGGCAGTGTTGGGGATCGGCGCAGAAAACAAAATTTTTCCTACCTACGAGTCCCGAACCCAAGATCTATGCTATGCTGATGTATGTAACGGAAGGAATCGGTGTTCATACCTTTGAAGACCGAAAGAGGGAAACGTTCCTCGAACGTGGTTGGCGTAGACTCTGCTATGACCTCTTTGTCGTGTTGAAGAACCTCCGACGATGAAGTAGCACCACACGTGTAGTGCCTCGCGGGATTACACACGTACGGTGCAACCGACGTCCCTCCGGGCTACGAACCAGAAGAGCAGCGGAAAGAAGATTGATCCGGATCCCGATTCTGGCAGCGCGACGGCGTCCGGATGATGGTGAAACCCCCAACCAGATGCAAACTCCAAACTAGGGGAGTCCGCTCTAGGTCGGAGAAAGAGAGAGAGAGAGATAAACTCAATGTTGTGTAGAAAAAAGGCACCCCACCCCTCCTTATATAGGCCAAGGAGGGGCTCCACCCCCTCCCCTTCCCCCATGTGGGACTAAACCCCCAAGGGGGGGGAGTGGTGCGGCTAGGAGGGGGGATGGGGCCCTCCCTTGGCGCCAAGCCCAAGGGGGGAGGCTCCCCCTTCCCCTCATGGGCCTTTTAAGGCCCAAATACCTTTTCACCTTTTTAATTAATTATTTAAATCATTTTTAATATTTAATTCTGTCAATTAAATAATAAAACATATTTAAACATTAATATATATTATTTTGAACCTTTCAAAATATCCGGAACAGCTTCCGGCACCTCCCAGTACATTTTCGGTGTTTTCTCTCTTTTCACCGATGACCCCGAATCAATCCTTAATGCATCGATTGTCCTTAAGTGTGACACCCTACGGCCCGGGAAACATTAGACATGATCGAGACACTCTCTGACCAATGACCATCATGTGGGATCTGGTTACAATCCTTGATGTGTCCCTACGCTTCCATCGAATAAACTTCATCGCTGTTGAACCGTTAACAATAGGACTTGGTCCCTTTGTGCTTCGGTACTATGTTTGTCCGAGGTATGATCGTCGGTATCCAATACCTAGTTCTTCCTCGTCTCCGACATAACATGTTTACTCGTCTGTGAATATTACATCTCTTGTGACCTAGCCACTTGCTTGCAAGCTATTGATGCAACACCACCGAGTGGGCCCAGAGTACCTATCCGTCACTCGGATTGACAAATCCCGCTCTGATCTATTTCATACTCCTCAATATATCTACTTCGGAATACCCAAGATACACCTTTTCAGTTACCATGTTTCAGTGTAACGGTTAATGCACTCAAAGCATCCTAATAAATAGCAATTATGTATGATCATCACTGTCTAAGGATTCAGTCACTATGTTATTAAGTCATCGCAATGCTGAACTTATGTGACTTGATCACACTGCAATGCTTAAGGTGGGTGTGTGTCCATCACATCATTCTCCTAATGATATGACCTCATTGTCAATAGACTATTATGTTCTCATGATCAGGAAACCTTGATCATCAATTGCCCAATGAGCTATTATGCTTGAGTTTAACTAGGGACTAGGTTGTTATATATCACGCGTGTATTAATGTTTCCGCTTAATACAATTCTAGCACAATATATAACATATTATGAACAAACAGATATGTGACAAATATCTTTATTAATTTGCCTCTAGGGCACATATCCAACATTGTCATGATCCATATGATGAGTTGTGAGTAGTTCCTTTAGTTCTTTAGGACATGGGGCAAGTCTTGTTGCAAGTAGTTATGTGAATTTGATCACCATTCAATGTTTTGATACTATATTGTGCTGTTCTTCCTCTAGTGGTGTCATGTGAACGTCCACTACATACACTACAACATCAATAGGCCTAGGAGGATGTATTGTGAAATTAGTTTGTATACGATGGGTTGTGAGAGTGACAGAATCCTGGAGACGCTCGAGCACTTGGTCACGTACTGGATCCGGGCCAAGAGGCCATCGGCATCAAGCTCCCCGCGGGAGCATCTCGTCGAGTCCTCAAGTCCCTCATATTGCCACATGGGACGGGCTCGAGACTCCAATGGTTGAACGTGCCTCCCAATAAAAACAACGATGAGCTGCCCACCGGTCAAGTTGTCCTTCACTAGAGCAACCCTCTCCAAGAATGGAGCCACTTCAGATGACTCTTTCGCAGACAAAGAATGGGACCATGAAGCCTGCTTGACTACTCGCGCTTCAGAATTAAAGGGAGCAAGACCAAATCGCTGCCCAGCAACGTGCTGATCCTTCAGATAGAACTAACTTTTCTGCCAAGCACTGACGGAGTCAAGCATCTCCAATTCAAAGTACGATTTGGAGTCCCTAATGGATATACCCACCTGCCCCACATCATACTCAGAGTTCGTCCTCTTTATACAAAAGAGGTGCTTCCAGAGCCCCCAATGGGGATAGATCCCCAAGAAAGCCTCACAAAGGGTAATAAAACAAGCAATGTGAAAAATTCCATTGGGAGTCAAATCATGCAGCTGAAGCCGATAGGTATACAACAAACCACGAGCAAAAGGGTGAATCGAAAGGGCAAACCCGCGAGGGAAGAAAGCCTGAAAGCACACCCGCTCATCTACCGTCGGAGCGGGAACATGTTCATCCCCCGGAATCCGCACGACGTCTCCAGCCACCAAGCCATCAGCAATCAGCGAGCCGAGATCTGCAGCCCCAAAAGTCGAGCGCTCCCACTTGCAGACATCTTGGCTGATTTCGGAGCGGCACGGGAGCGTGTTATCATCAATCCCGCAGCAAGCAACAAAAGGAGGAAGGAGATGGCTTAAGAACAGGGGAAATCTAGAAGCGAGAGGAGAAGGCAATGGCTGGGTAAAACCTAAAATTTACTCAGCCGCTCGGTATTTAACCATCAGCCAAGCGAGCAGGGGCACCGTTCAATCCCAACATCTAGTAAACGTGGCACGATCCCACGGCAGGCGAAAAACATGGAAAACCCAATCGGCGCAGTAACAACACCGCCCACTAGGCGCGCAAAAAGAGGACCATCATCACACGAAGCGAAAATTTCGGCGGGACAGCGCCAAGTCATTTCCTTTGACAGACTCCAATGGTCAAATATACCAGAAAAACCAAGCCAGCGTCACATCCCCACAAGGCGTATCGAGTACGTTTCCCAGCCTCAGAATTTCAACCTTTTAAATCTTTTTTCCGATGGGCAAAACATTTTACTCCCATCGGGAGCATCTCCACGAGAGTTTCGTGTGCTCCCTCACTTAAAAGTAAAAACGTGCTCGAGTGATTACTCGCACCCATGAGAGTTTGGGTGCTCCCTCACCTAAAAGTATAAACGTGCTCGAGTGATTACTCGCACCCATGAGAGTTTCGGGTGCTCCCTAACCTAGAAGTAAAAATGTGCTCGAGTGATTACTCGCACCCATGAGAGTTTCGGGTGCTCCCTCACCTAGAAGTAAAAACGTGCTCGAGTGATTACTCGCACCCATGAGAGTTTCGAGTGCTCCCTCACCATGACACAAGATGGGCAGACCTGCACTCGCCAGATCGAGCGGTCCCGGAGTATCGGGTGCTCCCTCACCCCGAGAGCAAAAGCGATACTCGAGTGATTACTCGCAAACTCTACGAACTCGAACACTCGATGACCTCCCGAGCAAATACTCCTCTGCATTACTCCTCGCCTGAGCACTCGTCAAAGCTCCCCGAGTGACCGCTAAAACAACTCACTTGATTGTTTATTCAAAGTGGGTGCATTATCTACTAGGCCCCGCGGCTCAATAAAAAATACATATTTCTGGAACACGATACACTGTGCCCAGATGCCACACAAGCTTAGCGTGTAGGTAAGACCCCGCTGCACAGATCGGCCGGGCGGGGACTTGGCGAAGAGCGATTTCACTCCCAACCTTTTCCATGCACTTGCATGATAGAAAAAGCCGGACGGACGCGCCTTGGCTACGAACTTTACTGGCGGCAATTGATCACTGTAAGACCTGCAGCGGCTTGACTTTTGCTCGACACCAGTGTTCCAAGCTCATGTCGAGGGACATGGGTTTGATTGGGCTACTGCGGTTTTTGCCACTAGTGCAATTCACCAAGGCTCGACCAGTCGACTCCTTGGGCCCTTTTAGCTTAGCATCCCTCGAAACAGGTTTTGTCATGGCCCCAGACTGCCAGCGACCCGCGGTTGAACCGTGCACACATAAAAACGATGCAAGTATGGACTCGAGTCCCTGCGCGGCTCTTCAAGCCCCCAGGCACTCGGGGGCTACTGACGAGGGGGTGATCCCACGACTCCTATGGATGGGCCTACCCGGTGTACCCGAAGACAGAAGGCCCACAGAGATGCCGCCTGGGCCCAGCCTTGGCCCACTAGTGGCACCGACGTAGGAGTCCGTGACTCATAAGGAAGGTGTAAACCTGCCGTACGACACAAGATCATGGTTAGGAAACCGCATCTGTAATCGCGGACGGACTCCCCGAGACCTAGCCTAGTATATAAGGGCTAGGAGGGGATACGTCGAGATCATCCAATACACAATCTGTAACCCTAGCCTAGGCTCCCCTGTAATCGCCATCTCCAATCAATAACAACGAGCAGGAACGTATCCTCCTGTTAGCCGACGAGCTATCGTCCAACCTGTGCCTCTCATGACTAACCCAGGGTCCCTGACCATGGGATTTGCCGGGGTACATCCCCGTCAGTTTGGATGTACCGGCGAAGGTGGACGCCAACTCTCGGAGTGAGAAGGAGGCAATGCACGACACAGGAGAGGCTAGCAAAATATGGGAAGGTGGAAGTGTCAACTTTCGAATACTCACATTAGTCCGAAGAACTCATGCACTTATTATCGGTAACTCTCAATCTAATCAGGAGGTTCTCAAAGAGACAAGTACCCCGAGGAGGAGTGTATGGGGATTTGGTTATCCTTGCGCATCCTCGACTCATGGTACGTGAGTGTACTCTAATATTCGAACCCTCAAGAGGTTAGTGATCCATCTAGTAGCTAGAGTTCTCAACAGGGGTTTTGGTTTTCGAAAATAAACACGGATTGCCCAAAATACGACATCTATCACTAATAGGCTCGAGCTCTTGACACCAAAAGTTCAAACATTACTCCAGTCAATACCTCAAAACTATTGCAAGTTACTACTACAAAGAGAATAGCAACTTCAACTACCTACTTTCTAGTGAAGACACAAAGCTCAGTGTAACAGGCAAACTTTCTAACAAGATAAAACATGCAACCTAAAGAAAGTTCAACCTAAGACAAGACAAAAGCTCTAGAATAAAACTAAAGCATTATAACTAAACAGGCCAGCAGCTAAGAAAAGAAAAAGAACAACTCACAGATAAGAGAATAAGCATGCAAATCCTATGAGGAGTTCTAGTTCAAGCGGAGCATGTTTCTCTCTTACACAAAAAAAGCTGGGGTCTAACTTGTTATGAACAGAAAACAAAGCAAAAACAAACCTAAGAAAAGTAAAGAGCGAGACGCACCAAGCATAGCACATAACACATGAAGTGATAAAAATATAGTGCGACGAGGGACGAACTGATAATTGTTGATGAAGAAGGGGATGCACGGGGGCATCCCCAAGCTTAGACGCTTGAGTCTCCTTGAATATTTATTGGGGATGCATGGGGGGATCCCCAAGCTTGAGCGTTCGACACTCCAGGATCTTCTGTCATCATCTTCCATCGCACACTTGAAAACTCCCTTCATACATAACTCATTGTAAACTGATTAGAGAGGTTAGTACCCTATTAAAATAATTTTTCCCTACTGCAAATAAAGATATTCTTGAAGAGCTACTGTTTCTCAAGATTTCCAAAAAGTTTCTGCAAAGAAAAAGAAAGCTTAAGGTTTGCAAAAGTAAAGAGAGACAAAACGTGGCAGAATCTGTGAAAAACAGAACAACAGGTAGTAAATAATTTTTTAGGGATACTTCTGCAACTCAAATCAAAAAACTCAGAACATACGAAAGTTCTGTGATTGTATAGAGCACGCTGTGTAAAAAAATTCAGCTAAAAAATATGAACTGGGATTTTTCTACGATGTTTCCCGTCACGAGGACATAATCTGTTTTCTGGACAACGTGTCACAACTTTCACTTCCCTTGTCGTATGAGGCTATAAATGGCACAAAGCTTGAAAAGTAAAGATAAATGATGTTGCTACAGTAGTAACAATGATCAAGACCACTAAAAACAGAAGAAAAACAAAGAGGAAAACCTAAATTCATTGTGGGCTGCCTCCCGAAAGCGCTTCTTTAAAGCCATTAGCTAGGCTTAAAGCAAAAGATCAAGTCTTATCAAGAAAATAACTAGCCCGTGTGACGGACTCAAAAGGCAACTTAATCTTTTTCCTAGGGAAATGTTCCATCCCTTTATTGAGAGGGAATTGGAATTTGATATTCCCCTCTTTCATGTCAATAACAGCACCCACGGTGCAAAGAAAAGGACTTCCCAAAATAATTGGACAAGAAGGCTCACACTCAATGTCCATAATAGTAAAATCAACGGGAACATAATTGTCATTGACAATGATAAGAACATCGTCGATCTTCCCCAAAGGTTTCTTTACGGAAGAATCGACAAGATGAACACCAAAAGAACAAGGATCAAAAGGTTTAAATTCAAGCATATCATACATTCTTTTGGGCATAACGGAGGTACTAGCTCCAACATCACAAAGAGCAAAGCAAGAGAAGTTATTCAATTTGATTTTTATCATAGGATTCCAACCATCCTCTAGCTTCCTAGGTATGGAGGCTTCTAGTCTAAGCTTCTCCTACCTAACTTTGATTAGAGCATTGGTGATATGATCTGTGAAGGCAAGATTAAGTGTGCTAGTGTGGGGGTCTCTAGACATTTTGTGTAGGAAACCAATAACTTCAGGTAAGGTGCAGTTGTCAAAGTCTAGATCACTACTATCTATCAAGGAGGTAGTGATATCATTTAGACTCACTTGTTTGAAAGCCTCTATGTTTATAGAGGTTTCTTCATCTATTGTTGAGGTGGTAGCATCACCATTGATAGGTCTAGTGGGACTAGGGGTGTGATGGGTGCTAATAGTTTGGACATCCTCAACAACTTGGATAGTAGCTACTGTGTGGTAGGTAGGAAGGCTCTTAACTCTCTCTTCTTCCTCCTTTTCTCTAGCCCATCTATCTTTAACTTTGCCCAACATCCTAATGTTTTCATTAATTTGCACTTGGATAGAATTCATAGGAGTGGTCTTCCTCTCCTCGGGGGGAGAAGTTCTAATTTTAAGCATCTCAACATCATGGGCTATGTTGTCTACCTTAGAAGAGAGGATATCTAATTTGTCTAATTTCTCTTCTGCACTCTTGTTGAAGGCTTATTGGGTAGTGATAAAGTCTTTAAGCATACTCTCTAGTTCAGAAGTGGAGTTTTTGGTGCTAGGATAAGTGTTGTTGTTCCCATAGTTGTTGGATGGGAAAGGTATATGATTGTTGCTACCAAAATTACTCCTATAAGCATTATTGTTGAAGTTTTTTCTAGAGATAAAGTTCACATCTACTTGTTCTTGAGCAACCAAGGAATTTAAAGGAACATCCTGAGGATCAATAGGAGCTTGCTTGGTAAGTAGATACATGATTAAGTCAACCTTTTCATTAAGAGAGGAGATCTCCTCGACAGAATTTACCTTCTTACCAGTTGAAGATTGTTTGGTGTGCCATTGAGAGTAGTTCAGCATCATCTCATCAAGTAGCTTCGTGGCAGCACCAAGTGTGGTTGACATAAAAGTTCCTCCCGCGACCGAGTCTAGCAGATTCCGCGAGGTAAAGTTTAAGCCTGCATAAAAAGTCTGGATAATCCAAGTAGTCAAACCATGTGTAGGACAGTTCTTAACAAGAGATTTCATTCGTTCCCAAGCTTGGGCAACGTGTTCATTATCCAATTGCCTAAAATTCATAATGTTACTTCTTAACTGGATAATTCTAGCAGGGGGATAGTACTTCCCAATAAAATCATCCTTACACTTGTCCCAAGAATCAATACTATTCTTAGGTAAGGATTGCAGCCACTCCTTGGCTCTTCCTCTCAAGGAGAAACGAAAAAGCTTCAGCTTGACGACCTCTCCATCTACTTCCTTGTACTTTTGCATATCACAAAGCTCAACAAAATTATTTAAGTGCAAGGCAGCATCCTCTACAGCACCTGAGAATTGATCTTTCATAACAAGATTAAGCAAAGCAGGTTTAATTTCATAAGAAGGTGCTGAAGTGGCAGGTGGAGCAATAGGAGTGCAGATAAAGTCACTGTTGTTGTGACTAGTGAAGTCACACAATTTAGTGTTTTCATTGGAACCCATAGTAGTAGCAGGTATTTTTGGTATTTTTGATAAGCGACACGAAAGCAAAAACTGAAAGGTAAACTAGCAAGACTAAAAAGCAAAGATAAAAGATAGTGTGCAACTCCCCTATCTTGTAGGCTGGGGTCTCCGGCAACGGCGCCAGAAATATCTTGATGCTAGCAAGGAAGATACTTCTCTCGCTCCTCGTTGGTTACTGATGGCTTCTCGCCCCTCGTTGGTTACCCAAAGTGGAAGGTTGAGATGTAGACAGCAGAAAATTTCCCTCGGTGAAGATACCAAGGTTTGTCTCCAGTAGGACTCCGACAACGACAGGAAGGTGACAACGACGCCATCAATTAGGCGGTTGACGTGGACCTGCACACACAACAGATAACTTTGCTCCCAACGAGTACAGAGAGGTTGTCAATCCCTCCGACCTTGTTGTTTACAAAGGATCAAACGCACAGGATAATAATGGTAGTGATAGCAACGGAAAAGGAAATAAATCATAAAATAAATAGCGGGTGTAAACAGTGGTGAAAATATGGACCGGGGTCCCATGATGTTCAAGTGATGTCTCTCTCCCAAAAGACGATAAAATAGCCATGCGAGGCAAAAAAATTACAGCTGGGCAATTGACATGATTATGTGCGCAAACCAATGCTAACTATGCTACTAAGAAAGGAAGAGGCTCAAAATCTTGGGCGGTATGCCAAGACAAGTAGACCGAAATCCATCTGCATCTACCTACTAATCATCCACCTTGAGATATCTATCCAGAACATCTCGCTGGTATTAAGTTGTGAATCCCACCCAAAGTGTAAACTCAAAGCAACAGACAACTGCATTAAAGAACTTTGCGTAAAGTAAAAAATCCTTGCACCCGCAAGTACAAGCACTGTTGTTTTCTCCCTTGTGGCAACAACACATCCCCTAGACTCATGTTTCTGTCACTCAAGCTAGTCATCAGGGGGCATGAACCCACAATCATGCATAACGCTCCCTCTTGGAGTTACCACCTACTACTTGGCCAAAGCAATAAACAACAACGGAGAACATGCAAGAAATACTCAAGAACATAAATATAAAAGAGGAGAATCAAATATATTACTCAAACACAATCTGAACATAGTCTCATAATCCATCAGATCCCAGCAAACTCAGCATAGCAACAACAGAAAGATTACATATGTGCCTCGATCATGTAGGGCAGCTCACAAGGTCTAAACCATGAAGAACAAAGAGGGGAGGAGAACATCACATAGCTACTGATCATGGACCCATGGTCCAAGGGGGAATACTCACGGTTCATCCGGGAAGCATCCATGGTGGTGGAGAAGCTCCCGGAGGTGGTTCCTCCCTCCGGCAGGGTGCCGGGAAGAGGGCTCCTGGTGCTCCCGATCTTGGAAGCGTGGCGGCGGCGGAACAAAGGAGAGATCGCGAAAAAGGGTTCTGTCCTCGAGGGTTTCGGGACGAGAGGGATATATAGGCGAAGGGGGGTAGCCAGAGGTGGACCAGGGGCCCCAAGCGCCCTCCTGGCGCGTCCTAGGGGGTGGCCGCGCCAGGTGGCCGCCTGGGCCACTTTCGAGACCAGTAGCTATGTGATGTACTCCTCCCCTCTTTGTGCTTACACTTTCGAGACCTCGTGAGCTGCCTCACATGATCGAGGCACTTTTGTAGTTTTCTATGTTGCTATGCTGAGTTTGCTGGGATCTGATGGATTATGAGCTTATGTTCAGATTGTGATGAGTAATATATTTGGTTCTCTTTTATATTTGTGTTCTTTAGTAAATTCTTGCATGTTCTCCATTGCCGTATTTTACTTTGGCCAAGTGATTTGTTGCAACTCCAAGAGGGAGCGTTATGCTTGATTGTGGGTTCAGCCCCTTGATGTCTAGCTTGAGTGACAGAAACATGAGACTAGGGGATGTGTTGTTGCCACGAGGACAAAACAACGGTGCTTGTAATTGCGGGTGCAAGGATTGTTTACTTTACGCATGGTTCTTTTAATGCAGTTGTCTGTTACTTTGAGTTTACACTTTGGGTGGGATTCGCAACTTAATACCAGCGAGATGTTCTGGATAGATATCTCAAGGTGGATGATTCGTAGTAGATGCAGATGGATTTCGGTCAACTTACCTTGGCGTACTACCCATTGCTTTTGAGCCTCTTACTTTCTTTTGTAGCATAGTTAGCATTGCGGTGCGTTTATAATCCTGTCAATTGCCCAACTGTGATTTGTTTACCTCGCTAGCACTTTTATCGTCTTTTAGGAGAGAGACATCACTAGTGAACATCACGGGACCCCGGTTCATATTGACACCATTTTTTACACCTTCAATTTACTTTCAGTTCTTACTTTCAGTTGCACTATTATCTCTTGCGTTGATCCTTTGTAACCAGCAAGGCCAGAGGAATCGACAACTCCTCTGTACTCGTTGGTAGCAAAGTTATTTGTTTCTGTGTGCAGGTCACGACAACCGCCCAATTTCTGGCGCCGTTGTCACCTTCTTGTATTTCTGCGAGTCCTACTGGAGACAAACCTTGGTATCTTCACCGAGGGAAATTTGCTGCTACGCTACATCTCACCTTCCACTTGGGGTAACCAACGAGGAGTGAGAGAACTATCCTCACCGTATCAAGCCAATTTCTGGCGCCGTTGCCGGGGACTCCAGTCTACATGATAGGGGAGTTGCACACTATCTTTTATCTTTGCTTTTTAGTCTTGTTAGTTTACCTTTCAGTTTTTACTTTTGTGTACCTTATCAAAAATACCAAAAATACCTGTTACATTGTTAGTAGTTACCAATATGACTGGTCCTTTTGCCTTTGGTGAGGCATAAGTACTTACCTTTACTCAGAGAGGTGGTGAAAGCCTGAAAGATGCTTGGTATAGAATTAATGATTCTCAAAAGAGGGCCACCAAGAAGCAATCCACTACTATCCTGCTTAGAAATATTTATGTTGGGATTACTTCTTGGAATAGGTTTGTTCAATACACTGCAATCAATGAGAACTTTATAGAGGCTCCAGTTTGGGAAGCCCTTAATATAATTGAAAATCTTGTTGGAGTCTCCCCATTGCTAGTATTAAGGAAGACATTACTCTAGCTCACATTATGGGAAAACTTGAAAAAATAGAATTAGATATGCCAAGTATCGATAAAGTAAATGAGTTGGATCGTAAGATTCAAGGGAATTTGAATAGGCTAGATATCTCCATGCAAAAAATTGTCAAAACTCTAGAGACTATTAAATCCCTTGATGAGAATTCTTCTAGGATAGAGAAGATTGAGGAAGTTATTGAAACTCTGGGAACTACCTTTTCCTCAATCAAAACCAAAAAGGATGAAACTCCGGCAAGAAATTAACCCAAGTTCGTTTACGTCCCTAAGGTTCCTCGAGCTAAAGCTAACAGACCTATGGCCAAAAGAGTTGAAACAGTGAAGACTTTGGAGGAGATACCTATCTTTAATTTTGAAACTCCAATTGATTTTCCTCCTTTTGATTTTATCCCTAGAAGAATTTTTATTCGGCCTTTATTTGATAAACCTCTTCAGACTAGTTGTACTATTGAAGAGCTTTTTGATGATCTTGATGGATCAATTGATACAACTTGATCTTTTGCTTTAAGCCTAGCTAATGGCTTTAAAGAAGCGCTTTCGGGAGGCAGGCCGCAACGACTTTAGATTTTTATTTTTATTTTTCTTCTGTTCTTAGTGGTCTTGATTATTGTTACTACTGTAGCAACATCATTGTATCTTTAATTTTCAAGCTTTGTGCCAATTATAGCCTCATATGACAAGGGAAGTGAAAGTTGTGACATGCTGTCCAGAAAACAGATTCTGTCCTCGTGACGAAAAAAATCGTAGAAAATTACCAGTTCATCTTTTTGAGCTGACTTTTTTACACAGCGTGCTCTATACAATCACGGAAATTTCGTATGTTTTGAGTTTTTTTATTTGAGTTGCAGAAGTACCCCTAAAAAATTCTCTACTACCTGCTGTTCTGTTTTTCACAGATTCTGCATCTCTCCTAACTTTTGCAAACCTTAAGCTTGCTTTTTCTTTGCAAAAACTTTTTGGCAATCTTGAGAAACAGTATCTCTTCAAGAATATCTTTATTTGCAGTAGAGGAAAATTATTTTAATAGGGTACTAACCTCAATAATCAGTTTACAATGAGTTATGTATGAACGGAGTTTTCAAGTGTGCGATGGAAGATGATGAAAGAATATCCTGGCGTGTCAAACGCTCAATCTTGGGGATGCCCATGTGCACCCCCAATAAATATTCAAGGAGACTAAAGCGTCTAAGCTTGGGGTTGCCCCCATGCATCCCCTTCTTCATCAACAATTAACAGTTCGTCCCTCGTTTCACTATATTTTTATCACTTCATGCGTTTTGTGCTATGCTTGGAGCGTCTCGCTCTTTACATTTCTTAGGTTTGTTTTTGCTTTGTTTGTTGTTATAACAAGTTATACCCCAGCTTTCTTTTGTGTGGGAGAGAAACACGCTCCGTTTGAACTAGAACTCCTCATAGTATTTTCATGCTTATTCTCTTAGCTGTGAGTTGTTCTTTTTCTTTTCTTAGCTGCTGCCCTGTTTAGTTGTTGTGCTTTACTTTTCTTCTAGAGATTTTGTTTTGTCTTAGGTTGAACTTTCTATAGGTTGCATGTTTTATCTTGTTAGAGAGTTTGCCTGTTGCACTGAGTTTTGTGTCTTGACTACAAAGTAGGTAGTTGAAGTTGCTATTCTCTTTGTAGTAGTAACTTGCAATAGTTTTGAGGTATTGACTAGAGTAATGTTTGAACTTTTGGTGTCAAGAGCTCGAGCCTATTAGTGATAGATGTCGTATTTTGGGAAATCCGTGTGATTTTCGAAAACAAAAAAAAACCTGTTGAGAACTCTAGCTACTAGATGGATCACTAATCTCTGGAGGGTTCGAATATTAGAGTACACTCACGTACCATTCGTCGAGGCGGAAGGATAACCAAACCCCCATACACTCCTCCTCGGGGTACTTGTCTCTTTGAGAACCTCCTGATTAGATTGAGCGTTACCGATAATAAGTGCATGAGTTCTTTAGACTAATGTGAGTATTCGAAAGTTGACTCTTCTACCTCCCATATTTTGCTAGCCTCTCATGTGCCGTGCATTGCCTCCTTCTCACTCCGAGAGTTGGCGTCCACCTTCGCCGGTACATCCAAACCCTTGGCATGATACGCTCTGTCATCATAAACCTCCTTATATCTTTCCTCAAAACAACCACCATACCTACCTACAAGGCATTTCCATAGCCTTTCCGAGATACATTGCCATGCAACATCCACCTTCTCATGACTTTATCTTCATGTAATACATGCTACTTGCTTGATCGATGAGCCGCATGCTAGTTGGGCCTTGCCCTAATCATTGCTACATGACGCGCTAGTATCATTGCATATCCTGCTACCCTGGCAGAGGCATACATTTGCATCATGATAGTTACATCTTCTTTATGTGAGTACCTTTGTAAAGTGTGAAAGATCTCCTATATTCTTGTAAAATATAGAGTGTTTCCCCTAAGGTGAGGAAAATATCCCAAAGAAGAGAAATGAGAGAAATAGAAAGAGCCATTGAGGCCATAAAAAAATTACAAAAAATAATAAAAAAGAGAAAAATAAAAATAAAAAGAGAGAAGGGGGCACACTACTATTCCTTTTGAGAGATCCACACTAGTACTTCATCCTCTATCCCTTGTACTCCATAGAGATCAGCATACATGGATATAACTATGTGGGGACCCTTCACACAATAGAACTTGGCTTGTATATTCCAATAATGAGCCTCCTCAAAAGAGCTCTAGGTCTTCTTGAGCAAGCAAGTTGGATGCACCCCCACTAGTTCCCTTGGAGAGATTTTAGCTCACATGTGCATCCATTGCATGGCAATTGATACGTCCCAAACGTATCTATAATTTCTGCTTGCTCCATGCATGTTTTGTGTGACTTTGCCATGTTTTGCTTGAACTTTCATACACTTTTGAGCATATTTGGACTAACCTATTAACTCAGTGCACCCAGTTGCCAGTCCCTGTTTTCTGCTGTTTTTGTATTTCAGGTTTTCCGGCCATTAAAAGTGCTCCAGAAATTCCGGAAAAATTATATAAAAAATCAGCATCCCGGAAGCTTCCGGAAGCACCAATGAAGGAGGGGAGGGCCACCACAGGGACTCCAGAAGGGTCTCTGGCGCGGCCCCACCTTAGGCCGCGCCGAGGACCCTCCTGGCTACCCGGTGGCCCCCTTGGGGCCCCCCTTTGGCCCTATTTTTACCCCCGCGGAGGAAACCCTGATTCCGGACCCCTTTTCTCTAGAAGCAATTCCGATCTCCGCCGCCATCACCATCAAGTTTCGGGGGGCCAGAATTCCTGTGCCGGCACCTTTCCGGGACGGGGAAGTGCCCCCGGATTCATCTCCATCGACGTTGCTTCCTTCCTCCATGAAGCGGGAGTAGTTCTCCCTCGGGGCTGAGGTTTCTACCAGTAGCTATGTGTTCTTCTCTCTCTCCCATGATGTTATCTTCGTTGTAATCATAGGCTATCTTAATCTAGGGTGATCCCATGATATTTCCCCTTCCTCTATGTATTGGATTGATGTACTCAATTGATCTTATCTAGTATAATCCCCGAGACCAAGGTGACAGCGGTCTATTGGACATGGGTTAGAAGAATATTATCATGAGTGATTTCCTCTTTTGTGTGTTGATTGAAGATTGAGAGTCTCTTGGTGCTTGTCTTTGACTATCCTTGAAATATGTTGTGGTGATTGTGGTACTCTCTTTGGATGGCCGCGGTGACATTGGGAAATCCATAGATCGAGAAATACGAACTTTGAGGTGTGCTTTTGTAACCCTACATAATTCTCATCCTCTCTTGACCACAAAGGAATGACCTCCGAGTGCGTCTCCATTTCACGTTTTATGGGAAATATCATGTGATTAGACTATGTTAATGTTGTTGAGAGTTGCCACTAGTGAAAGTATGAAGCCTAGGCCTTGTTTCCACCATTGTTACACTGTTTGTGCTCACTTTTGTCACTTGTTTGCTTGCTGCACTTTTTATTACAGAATTATATTACTTCGTTTTTCCACACCTATCACCTATATTTTACCATCTCTTCGCCGAACTAGTGCACCTGTACAACTTCTAGTTGTATTAGGTGTGTTGGGGACACAAGAGACTTCTAGTATCTTAATTGCAGGGTTGCTTGAGAGAGACCATCTTCAACCTCTACTTCCCTGAGTTTGATAAACCTTAGGTCATCCACTTGAGGGAAATTGCTGCTGTCCTACAAACCTCTGCGCTTGGAGGCCCAACATAGTCTGCAAGAATAGAAGCGTGTGTAGACATCAAGCTATTTCTGGCGCCGTTGCCGGGGAAGTAAGGTTTGAAGGTATATCTTTAGATCTTGCAATTAAATCTTTTTGTTTCTTGTTTTTATTTTCACTAGTTATGCTTATGGAAAACTGCACTCTTAGTTCGCTGTTTGGGGAAGGCCGCTTTACCACGCCCGTGGTAGAGAAGTCTCCTCCACCTACTGAATGTATCCCGTTCAAAATACCACTTGGGATAGTTGAAATAATTATTAATGATTGTTATGATGGGACAGTCAATCCTAGTATTCATTTGTTGAAACTTACAGAACTTTGTGAGTTATTTAAGATTTCAGGTTTGAGAAGAGGTGAAGTCATGAAGAAATTATTTTCCTTGTCACTGAAAGGAAAAGCATTGGAATGGTATAGGCTACTAGATGATTCTCACTTACGGGATTGGGAAGAGATCCAATCTCTCTTTTACTCCAAGTTTTATCCTCTTCATGAAGTTCATGAGAATAGGAATTATGTTTATAATTTCTATCCTCGTGACGGAGAGAGCATATCTCAAGCTTTGGGGAGACTGAAAACTTTAATGCTAAAATGTCCTGACCATGGGCTCCCCAAAGATATAATTATTACTAATTTTTATGCAAGGCTCTCTCGACAGGATAAAGACTTGCTCAATGCTTCCTCTATGGGTTCTTTCACAAACGAAAAGATTGATGCTAAATGGTAACTCCTTGAAAGAATTCAACGCAATACTGAAGATTGGGAGATCGACAAAGGTAAAGAGTCAGGTATAAATTATGAGTATGATTGCATTAAGTCCTTTGTTGAAACTGCAAGTTTTAATAAGTTTAGTGCTAAGTTTGGGCTTGATTCTCAACTCCTTGTTGATTTCCTCAAATCTTTTGCTTCACATCTTAATATGCCTAAGGAGAATTGGATCAAGAATTATGAACCTTTTAAAGAGATTTGCAAAGAAAATGAGATTGTTCATGATGATTGCAACATGCATGATCCAATTCCTGCAAATGAAGTTTTATATAAGCATGTTAATTTTTGTGGAGTGGATAGACCTTGTGAAAGGCCTATGATTGAAGAAGAGAAGTATTGTAAGCAACATAAGCATGAAAGAACAATCACTTGGGTCAAAGATTTAAATGAAATTGCTAGAGAATTGTGTGACCTTTATCCTTTTACTTGTGAACTTTGCTGCATAGAGGGTCACTTTAATTTTCAATGCATGAACTTTCAAAGCATAACTGTTAATCGGTTCTGTGATAACATGATCACTTCTGATCTTTATGATGAACTTATGTTATTTTTTATGTGTGAAGAGTTATCAGAAAAGACTTCTTGGCTAGAGGTTAATGCCTAATTAGCAACACATTGCAAAATTTCCATCTCTATTGTGTTGTTAATTGCCATGAAAATGATTACATAAGTAAGATTAGAAAGGAGGGAACTTTACCAAAGTATAAAAATGTCTCTTATATCTCTACTATTAAAAAGGAGAGTTTCTCCCAAGTTTCCCCTATTGTTTCTAATGATAAACCAGGATATGTGGAGAAGCCTCATCTCCAACCACTCCCTCCTAAGGTAAATAAGAAGAAAAAGAAGAGGAGGAGGAAGAGGAGAAAGAAGGAAGAAGAATGGGTATCAACCAGGCTTGAGCAGATTCCTCGCATCAATTTTTATCCTAACGGACATAAATTTTTGGAGGACGGTGAGCTTGATTGCATTCATTCTTATCCTGATGTTAAGTCCATAGGCACTATTGAAGATGATTTTGATTATGATATGCATGTTACTTTTTGTGATTGGGAAAATGATGATAATGCTACTTATGATCTTGAGAATATTTTTGGTACCAACTCTGAGAGTGATGATATGGAAAGCTCTAAGCTTGGGGATGATAGGATTGTAAGTTCTTTACCCATTAGTGATGTGGTAATTGATAATTCTTTTGCTAGTAAGAATAAAGACAACATGTTTACAAATATAGTTGCTAACAATGATAATGTTCTTCTCTACTATGATGATGTTATAACTCCTTTCTATAGTGATTATAAAGGTACCTATGACATAAGGAGAAATTATCCTTATGAAACTTTTCATAATCATGGAGGGAATTACTCCCTTGTTGAACACCATCTTCCTAATACACAATTAATCTATAGTGTTAAAGTTGTTTATGATAGTCCTACTCCCACTATTACCAATGAGAAAGATTATGCTTATGTGGAGAGTAAGAGTACCCTTTTGCATGTGGATCATGGTAACAATGCTTTATGTGATACTTATATTGTTGATTTTATTCATGATCCCACTGAAAATTATTATGAGAGGGGAATATATGCTTATAGATATTTCAATAATATCAAGTTCCCTCTCTTTATGTTGAAGGTTTTGAAGTTGCACTTATTTTGCCTTCCTATGCTAATATCTTTATGCTTCAATGAGTTTTTCCTGTACAAGATCCCTTTGCATAGGAAGCATGTTAGACTTAAATGTGTTTGTTATTTGCTTCTTGATGCTCTCTTTTGTTCTTCAACTCTTATTCCTTATTCCTACGAGAGCATCATTAAAATCTTAAGCCTAGCAAATGGCTTTAAAGAAGCGCTTTCGGGAGGCAGCCCACAACGAATTTAGGTTTTCCTTTTTTTTTTCTTCTGTTTTTAGTGGTCTTGATGATTTTTACTACTGTATCAACATCATTGTATCTTTACTTTTCAAGCTTTGTGCCAAGTCTAGCCTCCGATTGCAAGAAAATTCAAAAGTTGTGACATGCTGTCCAGAAAACAGATTCTGTCCTTGGACGGAAAAATTAGCCTAAAATCACCAGATCATCTTTTTGATCTGAATTTTTTTCACAGCGTGCTCCATACAATTGAATTTCGAGCGTATGTTCTGAGTTTTTTTGATTCGAGTTGCAGAAGTACCCCTAAAAAAATTCTTTACTACCTGTTGTTCTGTTTTTCACAGATTCTGCCACGTTTTGTCTCTCTAACTTTTGCAAACCTTAAGCTTGCTTTTTATTTGCAAAAACTTTTTGCCAATCTTGAGAAACAGTAGCTCTTCAAGAATATCTTTATATCCAGTGATTTTATTTATTTATTAAGGGTACTAACTTCTCTAATCAGTTTATGATGAGTTATGTATGAAGGGAGTTTTCAAGTGTGCGATGGAAGATGATGAAAGAAAATTCGGGAGTGTCAAGCGCTCAAGCTTGGGGATGCCCCCATGCATCCCCAACAAATATTCAAGGAGACTCAAGCGTCTAAGCTTGGGGATGCCCCCGTGCATCCCCTTCTCCATCAACAATCATCAGTTCGTCCTTCGTCTCACTATATTTTTATCACTTCATGCGTTATGTGCTATGCTTGGAGTGTCTCGCTCTTAGGTTTTATTTTTAATTTTCTTTAGCTTTGCTTGTTGTTCATAAAAAGTTAGATCCCGTCTTACTTTGTGTGGGAGAGAAACACGCTCCGTTTGAACTAGAACTCCTCATAGGATTTGCATGATTATTTCCTTTAGCTGTGAGTTGTTCTTTTTCTTTTCTTAGCTGCTGCTCTGTTTAGTTGTAGTGCTTTAGTTTTTCTAGAGATTTTCTTTTGTTTTAGGTTGAACTTTCTATAGGTTGCATGTTTTATCTTGTTAGAGAGTTTGCCTGTTGCACTGAGTTTTGCGTCTTGACTAGAAGTGGGTAGTTGAAGTTGCTATTCTCTTTCTAGTAGTAACTTGCAATAGTTTTGAGGTATTGACTAGAGTAATGCTTGAACTTTCGGTGTCAAGAGCTCGAGCCAATTAGTGATAGATGTCGTATTTTGGGCAATCCGTGTGTTTTTCGAAAACGAAATCCCCTGTTGAGAACTCTAGCTACTAGATGGATCACTAACCTCTGGAGGGTTCGAATATTACAGTACACTCACGTACCATGAGTCGATGATGCGCAAGGATAACCAAACCCCCATACACTCCTCCTCGGGGTACTTGTTTCTTTGTGAACCTCCTGATTAGATTGAGAGTTACCGATAATAAGTGCATGAGTTCTTTGGACTAATGTGAGTATTCGAAAGTTGACACTTCCACCCACCTATACTTTTTCTAGCCTCTTCGGTACCATGCATTGCCCTTTCTCACCTTGAGAGTTGGTGCATACTTCGCCGGTGCATCCAAACCCTTGGCACGATACGCTCTGTCATCATAAGCCTCCTTATATCTTTCCTCAAAACAGCCACCATACCTACCTACAAGGCATTTCCATAGCCTTTCCGAGATACATTGCCATGCAACATCCACCTTCTCATGACTTGATCTTCATGTCATACATGCTACTTGCTTGATCGATGATCCGCATGCTAGTTGGGCCTTGCCCTAATCATTGCTACATGACGCGCTAGTATCATTGCATATCCTGCTATCCTGGCAGAGGCATACATTTGCATCATGATAGTTATATCTTATTTATATGAGTACCTTTGTAAAGTGTGAAAGATCTCCTATATATTCTTGTAAAATATAGAGTGTTGCCCTTAAAGTGAGGAAAAGATCCCAAAGAGGACAAAATCAAAAGATCGCAAAGAGGACAAATGAGAGTTAAATAGAAAAGAGCCATTGAGGCCACCAAAAAAATAGAAAAAAATAGAAAAAAGAGAAAAATAAAAATAAAAAGAGAGAAGGGGGCACACTACTATTCCTTTTGAGAGAGCCACACTAGTACTTCATCCTATATCCCTTGTACTCCATAGAGTTCATCATCATGCATATAGCTATGTGGAGACCTTCACACTATAGAACTTGGCTTGTATATTCCAATGATGAGCCTCCTCAAACGAGCTCTAGGTCTTCTTGAGCAAGCAAGTTATATGCACCCCCACTAGTTCCTTTGGAGAGCTTTTAGCTCACATGTGCATTCGTTGCATGGCAATCCCTACTCCTCACATCATATCTATCATATGACCTTCTCTTGCCTATGATTGTCCTCATTGATGTGAGCCTTTCACAACTTTTTGTCTTCCTCCTCCACCTTCTTTCTGTTTCACCTTTTAGGTGTCAACTTTCTTAATCACGCTCATCCATTGCATTAGTGCTCAAAATATCGAAAAGGAGTGGATCAGTTTGACTTGTACCTGGCTAGTGGTCTGGGGACGAGTCAAGATAATAATCCAAAAGAGACTACGTGTGAAACTTTAGTACTCCCTCCGGCCCGAAATACTCGTCGCCGTGGTCATTTTGCAAAAACAACCTCCATGTTTTCCCAGACACAACCCGCAGTCCTCGTTCACTCTGTCCTCTGCTCCCCTCCTCCCCCGACGTCGTCGCCGTCTGCTCCGACGTGCCGTCGTCGGCCACCTCTGAGCTACGCGCAGCTCCCTCGAGCGTCCTCCCCGGCTCCCTCCTTCCCGAATCCCTCATCCTCTCGCAGTCCCCGGGCTCCCTCCTTCGTACGCAGCTCCACTGGAGTAAAAAATGGAGCTTTTATGATGCATCGGTGACAAGGGCGGGGGCATGGGGAAAAGGGCGGCGGCGAGCATGGTGCCGCGGATCCGTTGGCAGCTAGGCACAAGCCGTCTTCCAAGCAAGGTTGCCCCGCCACGCCCCCGTCTCCTCCCCAATCCGTGCGGCTCTCCTCCCTAATCCGCGTCGCGACCAATGGCATCAAGAGAGGCGAGGCACCGCCGCCCAAGATCGGTGAGTTCTACGACTTCTTCTCCTTCGCCCACCTCACCCCGCCCCTCCACTGTAAGCCGCATTTCGCTCAGCCGTGGATTCTCTCATGGAAGCTGTGTATGTAGCACTGTTAACTGAATTTGGGTGTGCAGTTATCAGGAGGAAGGAGAGGAATGGTGCTCCCCCTCAATTTGGACGGCGATTACTTCGAAATTGAGGTGTGTAATCTCTCCCACCCCTCCCTCTCTGCAACCTTCCAACTGGTAGCTCCACTGCGAATATGTAACCATAGTCAGGATACATTTGACTGAAAGGAATTTGATGTGTGCCCTAGGTAAAGGTTTGCAACGGGAAGCTTCTGCACATTATTGCCTCGGTCAAGGGGTTCTGCTACAGCAGCTCAGCAGTGGGTTGCCAATGTTAGTAAGGGCAGAGGGTCTGCACGATTATTACGAATGCATTGCCTGTTTTGTTTCTCTTCAGTACTCCTATCTTCAGTGTGTGTGCAGTCATCAGGGGCTGCATTCGTTGTTGAATTCAGAGAACATAATGTGTGTCTGCATTGTTGAAAATTCAGGCAAGGAGAGGAATGGCGCTCCCCAGGACGGCGATTACTTCGAGATCGAGGCGTGTTATCTCTCTCCGACGAGCGTCCTGAGCAACTTTGTCGGTAAGCAGAGCTAGTAACCTCAGCGTCCACACTCTCCTCCTTTGCTAGTAACCTGGAGTACTGCTGTGTGGTGGTGTGGTGACTGCTGTAATTAACCTGCTCTTTGATATGAAACTGTAGTTAATTGGAGGAATTGACTGCTGTGTGGTGCATGGTGCAGTGGATTTCTTAAATATTCAGTTGCTTGATATTAACTTTAATTCACTAGCACATTGACTGTTGTGTGATGCATGGAGTAGTTAACATGCTCTTTGATATGAACCTGTAGTTAACCTGTAGTGTAAATGTAGTGAAAAGTTGCCTTTGATTAGCCAAGGATTAGCAGAATTTTAACCATACATGCCCAACACCTGTTGTCAGTGCACAACACCTGCCGCTGCCGCTGTTCAATTTGACATTTATTTGATTAGATATACAGAGGCAATTTGGCAAAAATGAAGTAGAAAAATAGATAGAGATGTGCTCCTAGCAGTATGTATATTCATTGACTAGTTTCTATTTTTCAGAGTTTTATGAATTTTTTAACATTGATCTATTTGATTTTTTTGCAGCAGAGCAATAGCTGAAGCATGTGCCAAACTGAAAGCAAGGGATCAAGTTCAGTTTTCAGTTTTCATCAAAACAGACAAGATACAGGGGAAAATAGCTGAAGCATGCGCCAAGCATGTCCAGATCTATTCCCATTTTCTCTCAGTAGAGAAATAGGTTGAGAATTACTCAAGCATGTCCAGATTTGTTCTCATTTTCTCTCTGCTATCTTTAACATTGCTCACATGGCTGGTAACAAAGTTTTGCTCAAGTACTCTAGTTTTGCTCAATCTGACAATCTAACAGAGAAAGTGCTCCAGTTTTCAGTTTTTTCAAGTTTGTTTTCAGTTTAGCAGACAAATTCTTTCTGACAAAGCAAAACTATACGCTCACGATTCAGTTTTGCTCAAGTGATATAAATCTGACAAAGCATCTGAATATGTATACTCAGTTTGCACTAAACTGAACTAAATTCAGTTTGCACTGAACATGCATACTCATTACTTGTGCCAGTACTGATTTGCTAGATTTCCCAGATTAGTAGCAGTACTGATTTGCTTGATTTTCCAGATTAGTAACATGTAACTGTGTGAATTCCAATTTTACTGAAATTTATTTACACAGGACTGAAATCGTCATCAGCAGCAGCAGCAAATCAGCAAACCGCACCTATCAACAGCAGAGTAGGCCGAGGACTGAAATTCATCATCATCAGCAGCAACAAATCATTGTCGCCTAGCAGCAGTAGTCGAGGCAGCAGTAGCCCAACAGTAGCATCAGCAGCGGAGGACGGAATTTAGCGCCGGCGGCTCCGTGACAGACGGAATTTAGCTCCGGCTGCTCCGTGGCAGATGAAATTGATTAGCGCAGCGAGAGTAGCAGACCAGCGCTACCACAAAGAACACACGCAGGTCGTGCTCGCACAGGCGCCTGCGTGGACGAAGCATTTCGTGGCCGCTGGCTCGAGGTGGCGCACGCGCAGGTCGTAGCGGGTCGTGGTCCTGGGCGGCGCAATCGTCCTTCTGGGAGGTGCAGACGTGATCCTGGGCGGCGCGGTCGTGGTCCCCGGCGACGCAGTCCTAGGTGGATGGCGCTGGTGAGCGGCCGTGGGGACGGACGCGCGGGCGACAGGAGGAAGACGGGAAGGAAAGGGACGGGGGACTTTTCTGGAGAGTTTTGAAATTACCAGGACTATTTTGTAAAATGTAAAATGTATATGACGTGCGACAAGTATTTGTGGCCGGAGAGAGTAGATAGTAGTTTTCAACAACCTTTTTTCTCTCTTTTTCCCAGTCCCCTTCTTGCACGAAAACACCATCTGGAGACATTCGAGTCACGGACAGCGAGAGCTCTTGCACCTTTTGTTCTTTTGTTGCTTGTGTCGGTGCTAAAATAGACTCTTGCTTGTTAAGACTTGAATTGAATTGCATGCTTTAATTGCTTTACTTAAAAGTCCTTATATGGTTGTGTGGCATGTCACCACAGAAATTATGCTTGTTATAATTTACCTACTCGAGGACGAGCAGGAATTAAGCTTGGGGATGTTGATACGTCATAAACGCATCTATAATTTCTGTTTGCTCCATGCATGTTTTGTGTGACTTTGCCATGTTTTGCTTAAACTTTTATACACTTTTGATCATATTTGGACAAACATATTAACTCAGTGCACCCAGTTGTCAGTTCCTGTTTTCTTCTGTTTTTTGTATTTCAGGTTTTCCGGCCATTAAAAGTGCCAAATAAATCCCGGAAAAATTATATAAAAAATCAGCGACCCGGAAGCTTCCCGAATCACCAAGGAAGGAAGGGGGTGGACCCACCAGGGCCCCAGGAGGATCCCTGGCGCGTCGCCACCCTAGGCCGCGCCAGGAGGCCTCCTGGCTGCCCTGTGGCCCCTCTTGGTACCCCCTTTGGCCTATATTTACCCCCCGTGACGGAAACCCCTTATGTCGATCTGCTATTCCCGTTCTCCTCTATGTACCGCCGCCTCCGCCGTTTCAAGATCGGGGCTTCCAGGAGAAGCTACCCCGGCACCCATCCGGAAGGAGGAATCCCCTCCAGGAGACCATCCATCGCCATGGACGCCTCCCGGATTTGCCGTGAGTAATCCCCCTTGGACCATGGGTCCGTGACCAGTAGCTATGTGATGTTCTCCTCCCTTCTTTGTGCTTTCACTTTCGAGACCTCGTGAGATACCTCACATGATCGAGGCACTTTTGTAATTTTATGTGTTGCTATGCTGAGTTTGCTGGGATCTGAAGGATTATGAGATTATGTTCAGATTGTGATGAGTAATATATTTGGTTCTCTTTTATATTTGTGTTCTTTAGTAAATTCTTGCATGTTCTCCGTTGCCGTATTTTACTTTGGCCAAGTGATTTGTTGCAACTCCAAGAGGGAGTGTTATGCTTGATTGTGGGTTCAGCCCCTTAATGTCTAGCTTGAGTGACAGAAACATGAGACTAGGGGATGTGTTGTTGCCACCAGGGATAAAAGAACGGTGCTTGTACTTGCGGGTGCAAGGATTGTTTACTTTACGCATAGTTCTTTTAATGCAGTTGTCTGCTGCTTTGAGTTTACACTTTGGGTGGGATTCGCAACTTAATACCAGCGAGATGTTCTGGATAGGTATCTCAAGGTAGATGATTCGTAGTAGATGCAGATGGATTTCGGTCTACTTACCTTGGCGTACTGCCCATTGCTTTTGAGCCTCTTCCTTTCTTTTGTAGCATAGTTAGCATTGCGGTGCGTTTATAATCCTGTCAATTGCCCAGCTGTGATTTGTTTACCTAGCTAGCACTTTTATCCTCTTTTGGGAGAGAGACATCACTAGTGAACATCACGAGACCCCGGTCCATATTCATACCATTGTTTACACCTTCAATTTACTTTCAGTTCTTACTTTCAGTTGCACTATTATCTCTTGCGTTGGTCCTTTGTAAACAGCAAGGCCGGAGGAATTGACAACTCCTCTGTACTCGTTGGGAGCAAAATTATTTGTTTTTGTGTGTAGGTCACGACAACCGCTAAATTTCTGGCGTCATTGTCACCGTCTTGTATTTCTGCGAGTCCTGCTGGAGACAAACCTTGGTATCTTCACCGAGGGAAATTTTCTGCTATGCTATATCTCACCTTCCACTTGGGGTAACCAACGAGGAGTGAGAGAACTATCCTCACCGTATCAGCGGCCCAGGGGGAGCCATACAGCAGCAAGCCATAGAGTTGGCCTTGGGTAGGGGGCTGGAGAGGACACGTTGGGCTGTTGTGCTACACGAGTTGGTGGCTGAAGTCTAGGAGCATAGCATGAGATTTGTTGGAAAAAAAGGATGTGGACCTGGTATGTATGTGGCATGAGGATAGCAACATGGTCAAGAGAGAATAAGCATTGGAGTTGTGAGACGGAAGATACATCCACGGAAGCAATTTTCTTGTTGGATTTGTTGCTAAGTGTGCACGTGGTTCTACCATGAGGTTCATAGGTTGGTGATGTGCGCATACGTCTCAAGGAGTCTGGAGTACATCATGAAGGATTATGCAAACACAGGGCATCAAGGAATGCACGAAGATGTGCAGAACGGACACGATGCAGGGTGGAGCATGGTTGCAGTCGGATAAATTCGGCTGGATCAGACTGGATAGTCTGATGGATCGATGTGGATATTGGTCAAAGTAGAAGAAAACGGTGATTTTCGGCGACGATGACATAGGAGCATGATGCCGATGGTGGCCGACTTCTGGGCGTGGAATCACGTGGCGCATGCCCGAGGGCTTGTGCGGTTTGACATGACAATGTGATACGTCCAAAATGCATCACTATTTTATATTGTAATTCATCCTTATTCATTGATATATTTCACATTACGATGATGTTCTTATGTTGTTTTGGCTTATTTTAAACAGTTTGCAACTTTCCGGTACCGAGGCAGCAGACGCAGGATTCAACGGTAAAAAGTGGACGCTGAGTTGCTGAAGAAGGATACCTCCAAATTACCTGAAAATCGACGGGGGGTATTTTCCAGAAGATTAACGAAGACTCGCCGAAGAGGGGCCACAGGCGGCCACCTGGCGCGGCCCCACCCCTAGCCGCGCCAGGAGGGCGCCTGGAGCCCTGGGCCACTCCCGGCTCCCCCCTCTGGCCTATATACTCCTCGTTACGCGAAAACCTAAAAAAGAGAAGATTTCACGGAGTTCCGCCGCCGCTCCGTGGCGGAAACCTACAGAGAAGAAAAGGGATCTCCGGCAGGCAGATTCCGCCGAGGAGATCACCTCCCGGAAGGGGAGATCATCGTCATCGTCATCACCATCATCACGGTCATCATCGAGATCATCATCAACATCATACCCAACATCAGCACCATCCAATATCACCTCACAAGTTTATCTTGTCTTGTAATCCGTACTATCTATCCTCTCTACTCTATTGGTGTTGATTACTACTTTGTGGTGAATGCTATTGAGTTTTGTTGGGGAAATATCATTATGTCCAGATTGTTTATCACATATTTATCACCTCTGATCATGATCTCTTTTATGTCTTGTGAGTAGTTACTTTAGTTCTTGAGGACATGGGAGAAGTCTAGTTGTTAGTAGTCATATGATGTTGAAGTAATTTGTGTTGTTTGCTATTTAAGTTGTGTTGTTATTTTCCTAGTGGTGTTGTGTGAGTCGAACACTCAACACTTCGCCTTATTAAGGACCTAGGGGAATACATTGTGTATTAAGAATGCTTACGGTGGGTTGCCGGAGTGACAGAAACCTGAACCCCAGTTTGCACACTTTTGCACAAGGGAATAATGGATCCTTGATCTTATTGCTGAGGTTAGGCTTTGCCTTAATTTCTATCTTGTATTTACGGATGCTTGCAAGATGTTTAATCATAAGAGTGCACTTATCTTATTCTAGAAGGTGTGCTAGCATAGATCCACCCACTCAACACTTATCAGCTCAACACTTGTTATCGATACGGAGTATGGTGAAAGCACGTGACTACCTCTCCATGTGTCCTCAAGAACGCTCTAGTCTTTATAAGTTCAGTTGCCGGGCTTATCCTTTGCTCAAAAGGATTGGGCCACTTGCTGCTCCTCAGTGCTATTTACTTTGCTTGCTTTTATCGTATTGTTGCTTATATCAAAAACCCCTAAAAAAATTATCTTTCAGTGTTTGCAGTTATTCCTTGTCCAAAATCACCTATCAATACCTTTCTCTCCTCGTTGGGTTCAACACTCTTACTTATCGAAAATGCTGCAATAGATCCCTTTACGTTGAGGGTCATCAAGTAACGTTTTCTGGCACCGTTGCCGGGGAGCATAGCGCTATTGGTAAGTGAAGCTGGTAAGGAATTTTGTTTTACCTTGTTATTTTTATTTTGTTGTTGCTATTCTTTGTCCGTATGGACAACCTAGCTATTGGATCGTTGCTTATGGGGAAACACCCAACATCTGTGGAGGTTGTTCCTCCCCCTACTAAAATTGTGCCTTATAAAATACCAGCTGGTATTATCGATTGTGTTTTGCCTAATCGTTATGCAGGAGACAGACATCCCAGTGAACACTTACTATATTTATCACAACTATGTTCACTATTTAAGCTTGCAGGTGTATCAATGGAGTTTGTCATGAAGAAACTGTTCTCCGTATCGCTTATAGATAAAGCTTCGGTATAACCTTCTCGATAACTCTCATTTGCTTGAATGGGCAGAGCTTATGTCTCTCTTTTATACCAAGTTTTATCCTCTTCATGAAATTCATTGAGACAGGAATTATATCTATAACTTTTGGTCTCGTGACGGATAAAGCATCGCTCAAGCTTGGGGGAGATTGAAATCTCTAATGCTCAAATGTCCTATTCATGAGCTCCCCAAGAAAACTATACTTACAAATTTTTATGCTAGACCTTCTCGTCAGGATAAGGAGATGCTGGATGCCTCCTCTAGTGGGGTATTTCAGACAAAAAGCGTTGAAGAAAGGTGGGAACTCCTTGAAAGGATTCAGAAGAATACCGAAGATTGGGAAATAGATAAAGGTATTGAATCTACTATTAATTATGAGCATGATTTTATAGAGAGCAATGTGAAAAGTGATTACTTTAATACCTTTTGCTCTAAGATTGGTCTTGATTCCCATCTAATGATTGATTTTTGTAAGGACTTTGCCTCTCATATTGACTCTTCTGAGAAGAAGAAGGATCAGCATCATAAACCCTTCAAAGAATCATCTATTGATATTCATATTGCTGACCCTATTGTGCCTGCAGTTATATATGAAAAGCCCCCTTTTCCCGTCAGAATAAGGGAGCATTCTTTCGTGACAGGTGACGGGGATCAACCCCGGCAAATCCCATGGTCAGGGACCCTGGGTTAGTCATGAGAAGCACAGGTTGGACGATAGCTCGTCGGCTAACAGGAGGAGACGTTCCTGCTCGATATTATTGCTTGGAGATGCGATTACAGGGAAGGCCAAGGCTAGTGCGCACAAGGCTAGGGTTACAGATTGTGTATTGGTCCCTCGGACGGCGGGCGAGCGACACATGGCGCACGATTTACCCAGCTTCAGGCCCCCGGAGGTAGAACCCTACATGCTTCTTGTCTGATCTTGTATTGATGATGATGTACAGAGGTGCCGCGAGGGCTTTGGTGGAGAGAGATCTGTCTAGTACTATGCGTGGGGATTGAGAGCTTGTGTCTTGAGTTGTCTAGAGAGGTGCCCCTACCTCGCTTTATATAGATAGCTAGATAGGGTTTACAAGAGTCCTAGTCGACTACAAGTAGGAGTCCTTGTCTTGCGCCTTAAGTCTTGGTCTTCACGTCTTACTCCATCATGTCGGTGTCCACGAGTGGGCCCCTGGTGGGCCGCCAGCCATGACACGCACCAGGTACCCTCACGTAGAGGAGTCGTGGGGTCACCCCCTCGTCAGTAGCCCCCGAGTGCCTGGGGGACTCGAAGAGTCGCGCGGGGACTCGAATCTGCAGTAGTCATCGTAGTGCATGTTGATCATTTGCTGATGAGCAGTCTAAGATGTCGTGAGTATGCTCCCGATGGGAGTATTTGGATGAAGAATCGAAATTGCAGTCCGGTTCGTCTTCGTAATTCGTCGTCGAGTGGAGAGAAGTTTCCCAGTCGAGCGGTCGTCGGGTGCGCGTCAGTGCTCCCGATGGGATTAGCCCCCGAGGCTATGTGCGACTCGTAGAGTCGCGCATAGGCTCAAGTTGTTTTTAAGCTAACCCCTTCATTCTTGTCAGCTGCGCGAGTAGTGCTCATCGGGTGCGCGTCAACACTGCCGATGGGAGTAGCCCCCGAGGCTATGTTCGACTCCTTGCAGTCGAGCATAGACTCAAGACTTCTTTGTCGTCGAGTAATTGTCATCCGAGGAAGTTCTCGACTCGGGTCTTGCGTCGTAGGCGTGAGTTGTTGTAGGGATCAGTCATGGACGAGGAGGTTGACGTCGCCGCGTCATGAGGGCGCCTAGCCCCCGAGCATCTGCAGAGAAGGAGAAAAATGTGCAACTGTATTAAGATGTACTTGCGCGATATACAAAATAATTGTAAGGTGCATGATTTGCAGATGTTGCACTTTGTCGAGTGGATAATGTAGCAGCATATAAAGTATATGCGTGTCTTTTTGTGAGTAGGACCTCCAGCAGCATACTCTTGTCGTGTAACAGGGACGCTATGCCAGACTTGTTGAACCCGGAGACAAGAGCACCCTTTTAGTATCCAGCCTCACTACTTTGACGAACGTGAATAAACAACATATTAAACTGAGCATGATCCAAAGGATAGTTTTGAAGCCCTCGAGATGGTTCTGGACGACTGCGTAGTCGGCAGGATGTTTTTGTAGCCCTCAGACGTTTGTGTGCTCGTTTTTGGCGACTGGTCGAGAATGCATATAGGTTTTGGAATCATAACATATAAGAGTGTAAAGAAAACTTAGCTGTAGGATCGACGCAGCGGAGGATGTCGAAGATGAGCAGTCGAGCAGTCGACGATGAGCAGTCAACGAGGCGAGAACGGAGTCGATGTGATGGCGACTGCGGCGTTCAGCCCCCAAGTCCGCGAGCCCCCGAGTGTTGAGGCGGTGGAGTTGCGCAGCAAAGTCGTTGTGATGAATTTATCCGGCGAGTGACGAGAGGACTCGATGCGGCGATTCCTGCGCGATGGAGCTCGGTACGGGAGAGCTCATACAAAGGAGCTCGGTGCAGGATGATTTGTGTGCTTGGAGTTGACGGTGCGGCGAGTGACCGAGAAGGACTCGATGCGTTGGGCGAGATCCTTCGATTGCTCGTTGGGTGATGTCGTTGTAGCGGCGTGAGTCGATGTAGAAATCTTGGCGAGTCATCCATGGTATTCGAGTTGGTGTAGAAGCCTTGTGGGTCAAGATTGAACCCGAATTCGCGATTGGAAATTCGCGATCTCGCGAAGATCCGAAAACGTGTTGTAGTGTGAGAGCCACTGACGGAGATCTAACCGTTGGAATTTTCTGAATTTGTTTGGGGTGATGGGGGATTGAAACCCGCATTTTTCACCGGAGGGATCTTCAAGTTGATGTCCGAGCAAATGTCAGGAATTTTTGTGCTGGAGTCGCGCGGAGTTCCGTCTGATTCTGAGAGTGCTTCAGTGCGTGAGTCGCCGACGGAGATCCAACCGTTGGAATTTGCTGAAATTTTCACAGATTTTCGAAAATTGGATTTCGCATCTTTCCAACGAAGGGATCGTCGAGATGAGCTCTGAATCACCGTCGCGAGTGCCCGCAAGACAGATGTTTTTTTGTCCTGTAGGCTGCGCGTGAACGCTTTTGTTGATGTAGATCTTCGAGTGACGCGCTCGAAATTTTTCTTGTTTTCTCCGTGAGCTTGATGTAGATCTTGATGTAGTTTTTGAAGAAGCCCTTGTGTTGTGACTTGCTGGAGACGGGACCGCCGAGATCGTGATTCCAACCTGTGTAGTTCCCACAGACGGCGCCAATTGACGGGGATCAACCCCGGCAAATTCCATGGTCAGGGACCCTGGGTTAGTCATGAGAGGCACAGGTTGGACGATAGCTCGTCGGCTAACAGGAGGAGACGTTCCTGCTCGATATTATTGCTTGGAGATGCGAATACAGGGAAGGCCAAGGCTAGTGCGCACAAGGCTAGGGTTACAGATCGTGTATTGGTCCCTCGGACGGCGGGCGAGCGACACATGGCGCACGATTTACCTAGCTTCAGGCCCCCGGAGGGAGAACCCTACATGCTGCCTGTCTGATCTTGTATTGATGATGATGTACAGAGGTGCCGCGAGGGCTTTGGTGGAGAGAGATCTGTCTAGTACTATGCGTGGGGATTGAGAGCTTGTGTCTTGAGTTGTCTAGATAGGTGCCCCTACCTCGCTTAATATAGATAGCCAGGTAGGGTTTACAAGAGTCCTAGTCGACTACAAGTAGGAGTCCTTGTCTTGCGCCTCAAGTCTTGGTCTTCACGTCTTACTCCATCATGTCGGTGTCCACGAGTGAGCCCCTGGTGAGCCGCCAGCCATGACACGCACCAGGTACCCTCACGTAGAGGAGTCGTGGGGTCACCCCCTCGTCAACAGGCATAATGAATAAGAGCGAGAGAAGATTTGATGAGCCTGAGGACCAGATCAAGGTCGATCCTCGAGTTGCATTGATTAAGGATCTTATTACTAATGATGCTTTATATTCCAATATAAATTTTTGTGTTGTTTCCACTAACCTTGTCACAGCCAAGAATAAAGGCCCAATTTTAGGTACTCCAGTAGTATCTGTTAAAATAGGAGATCACAATTATTATGGGCTATGTGATTTGGGATCGAGTGCTAGTGTTATCCCGTATTCACTTTATCAAGAGATCATGAGTGAGATTTCACCTTGTGAACTTGAAGAAGTTGATGTTACTATTCATCTTGCAAACAGAGCAACTATCTCTCCTATCGGAATTGTGAGAGACGTTGAAGTCTTATGCGGAAAGTTAAATATCCTACCGACTTTCTAGTACTTGGTTCAGTAAGGGATAAATTTTTTCCCATTATTTTCGGTAGACCTTTTCTCAGAACCTGTGGAGCTATAATAGATTGCAAGAAAGTTAAGTTTCTGTTGAATTCAATGGTGAGCCCTATGAATTTAACTTTTCTAAGTTCTCTAAGCAGCCTCGTGGTACTGATTTGCCTAGTAATGATAAGATTATTGAAGATATTGCTTCCATTGCTATTCCTCCTAATGATCCTTTGCAACAATATATGGAGGACCACGAGAATGATTTTCATATGCAGGAGAGGAATGAGCTGGACGAAATATTCTTAAGACAACCTGCTATCCTAAAGCACAACCTTCCAGTTGAGCCTTTGGGAATTTTATCGAAACCAAAAGAAGATCCAGTGTTTGATCTTAAACCTCTCCCTGATTCTCTCAAATATGCTTATTTAGATGAAAATAAAGTATACCCTGTTATTGTTAATTCTAACCTTTCATGGTATGAAGAAGAGCGACTATTGGAAGTACTCCGCAAACATCGAGGTGCAATTGGCTATACCCTTGATGACCTTAAGGGGATTAGTCCGTCTATCTATCAACATACCATCAACCTAGAGCCTGATGCTAAACCAGTTGTTGATCATCAACGACGGTTGAATCCGAAGATGATGGATGTTGTAAGGACTGAGATTCTCAAGCTTCTAGCCGCAGGTATTATCTACCCTATAGCTGATAGTAAGTGGGTAAGCCCGGTACATTGTGTTCCAAAGAAAGGAGGAACAACTGTGGTTCCCAATGATAAGAATGAACTAATACCTCAGAGAATTATTATTGGATATAGAATGTGTATTGATTACAGGAAGCTGAACAAGGAAACCAGGAAGGAATACTACCCGTTGCCGTTCATCGACCAAATGCTTGAAAGGTTATCCAAAAACACTCATTTTTGTTATTTAGATGGTTATTCTGGCTTCTCTCAAATTCATGTTAACACTGTTGATCGAGAGAAGACCACTTTTTCTTGTCCCTATGGTACTTATGCTTACAAACGTATGCCTTTTGGTTTATGTAATGCCCCTGCTACTTTTCAAAGGTGTATGTCTGCTATCTTTCATGGTTTTTGTGAAGAAATTGTGGAGGTATTCATGGACGATTTCTCCGTCTATGGAACCTCTTTTGACCATTGTCTCCACAACCTTAATAAAGTTTTGCAGAGATGTGAGGAGACAAATCTGGTGCTCAATTGGGAGAAGTGCCACTTTATGGTCAACGAGGGAATTGTTCTTGGCCACAAGATTTCCGAGAGGGGAATTGAGGTGGACAGGGCTAAGATCGAAGCAATTGAAAGAATGCCCTCCCCAAGGGACATCAAAGGTATTCGAAGTTTTATCGGTCATGCTGGTTTCTATAGAAGATTTATTAAAGACTTTTCTAAGACTTCGAGACCCCTCACTAATCTTCTCCAGAATGACGTTCCTTTTGTTTTTGATGAAGATTTTAAGGAATCCTTCGAAGTTCTTAAGAAAGCTTTAATAACCGCTCCTATAGTACAACCACCTGATTGGAATTTACCTTTTGAATTATGTGTGATGCTAGTGATTTTTCTGTTGGAGCTATTTTAGGACAAAGGGTTGATAAGAAGTTGAATGTTATATCTTATGCTAGCAAAACCCTTGATAGTGCTCAAAAGAATTATGCTACTACTGAGAAGGAATTCTTAGCAGTAGTGTTTGCTTGTGATAAGTTTAGGCAGCATATTGTTGATTCTAAGATTATTGTTCATACTGACCATGTTGCCATTAAGTATCTTATGGAGAAGAAGGATGCCAAACTAAGACTCATCCGATGGGTACTCCTTCTTCAAGAATTTGATTTGCAGATTGTCGATAGGAAAGGAGCAGACAATCCGGTGGCGGATAATCTTTCAAGAATGGAAGATATACCGCATAATCCCATTCCAGTCAACGACAGTTTTCCAGACGAACAACTAGCTGTTGTAAAAGTACAATCTCTCGCTGACCCTTGGTTTGCAGATTATGCTAACTTTATCATTGCAATTTTTTTGCCTCCAGGTTTAACATTTCAGCAAAGGAAGAAGTTCTTTCATGATTTGAGGCATTACTTTTGGGATGACCCACATATTTTCAAAGAAGGTCTAGATGGGATCTTAGAAGATGCATACCGGAACACGAGAAGAAGGACATTCTCAAACAATGTCACGACAGTCCATATGGAGGACATCATGCTGGTGAGAGGACCGCACATAAGGTTCTTCAATAAGGTTTTTATTGGCCTACTCTCTTTAAGGATGCAAGAAATTATGTTTTATCATGTGATAAGTGTCAGAGAGTTGGTAATATTAGTAGAAGGAATGAGATGCCTATGAATTACTCTCTAGTGATTGAGCCTTTTGATTGCTGGGGTTTTGATTTTATGGGTCCTTTTCCTTCCTCACACAAGTACACTCGCATTTTAGTTGCTGTTGATTATGTAACCAAGTGGGTTTAAGAAATCCCCACTGAAAGTGTTGATCACAAGACATCTTTGAAAATGCTCAAGGATGTAATTTTTCCTAGGTTTGGAGTACCCAGGTACCTCATGACTGATGGGGGTTCACATTGTACACATGGAGCTTTTAGAAAAGCTTTAGCTAAGTACGATGTCAATCATAGAATTGCTTCACCGTACCACCCTCAAACTAGTGGGCAAGTTGAGCTCACCAATAGAGAGATCAAGTTGATCTTACAGAAGACGGTCAATAGAAATAGAAAAGATTGGTCAAATAAGTTAGGACATGCTTTGTGGGCGTATAGAACTGCTTACAAAAACCCCATGGGCATGTCTCCCTATAAGATGGTCTATGGCAAGGCTTGCCATCTCCCATTAGAATTAGAACACAAAGCTTTCTGGGCTATTAGAGAGCTTAATGCTGACCCGAAATTAGCTGGTGAAAAGCGTCTCATGAACTTGACTTCTCTAGATGAGTGGAGAAGTGAAGCTTACGAGAGCGCTAAAATGTTCAAGGAAAAGGTAAAGAAGTGGCATGATAGGAGGATTCTGAAACGTGAATTTAATGTTGGTGATAAAGTTTTGTTGTTTAGATCCCGTTTCAGGTTTTCTCCAGGTAAACTAATTTCCAGGTGGGAAGGGCCATTTCATATTGAGGAAGTCTACCGCTCGGGTGCAATTAAGCTTAACAATTTCGAAGGCACCAAACCCCAAGTGGTGAATGGGAAAAGACTTAAACATTACATAGCATGAGATCCTATCAATGTCGATGTGGATATGGTATACACAACAACTCATGAAGAACATGTTGCAGCCCTGTTTCAGACACCAGCAGAAGCAGAATAAGGAAAGATATGTATTACGGTAAGGAAACATAGCGAAACCGCCGTAAAAGTTCCAGATTACGAGTTTTTGCAAAATATAGAAAATTTGATGCCGGAGAGGAGCCGGAGACCAGCTCCAGGGGGCCTAGGCGCCCCCCTGGCGCGGCCCCACCCCTGGCCGCGCCGGGAGGCCGCCTGGGCACCCCGGAGTCCGTCTCCGACCCTGCTTTGGCTCGTTACCTTCCTTTCCATGCAGAAATTTTTGCTATATATTTTCCCGGATCGTTCCGGCAACGTATCTCGCGATTTCGTGTGTTTTCTTTTCGAGCTGTTTCTGCCAGGAATGCTTTCAGCTAGACCTAGGTGCCATGGCTTCCCCAAGTTCCCCGAAGGACAAGTTCATCGTCAACGTCATCAACCCTTACCTCGCTGAGGTGAATAAGCACCCCCAGATCCTTCGTGTGGAGGATGGTGACCTCCACAAGGAGGATCTGAAGGGACCAGTCAAGGGGGGGAGCACTGAGGAGCGGCTGAAGGAGATGGAACATGAGGTCTTCAAGTTCAAGAAGATGGTGGAGCGTGGTGTTGAAGCTAACTTCGACATCATGAACGAGATGGAGGCTTCCCACAAGAAGGAGATGAAGGAGATGTGGTCAATTTTGGTCGCACTAGAAGAAAAAATTTATGAGCTCCAAGCACATATTTATGATCTGCAGAACCAGAACTGTGAGTATGAACTAAAGTTTATGCGCATGGGTTTGGGTGCTGAGTGTAGGATCCTGGAGACGGGAATGTCCTTTGAGACTGGAGAACATCTGCCATGGAAGCGCTTCGCCAAGGAGTACGTGACCGACAAGAACAAGGATGAGGAGTAAATCTCCTCGGGTATTGGCATCCCCTTAGCTTGTTCCAAGCTTGGGGGAGTGCCCGGTATTTTTATCTTTATCTATGTCTTTTAGAGTCAAGTAGAGTCGTATCATGTCTAGGGAAGTTATCTTATAAAATAGGTGTTTGCTTTGAGGTCTATCACTCCTTTTTGGAGAGTTATGTATCCGTGAGTGTGGAGTCGTCTATGATGGAATATTAATGAGAAGTCTATTGATCCCTTCGCTGCACTCGGTATTCTCTTCACGCAATCGACCTCTTGTTGATTCTTATGGGGAGTATTGACCTTATATCAGGTATGGCTTTGAAAACTTTATTTAATCTTGGCAAACATAGTTTTGGTCATAACAACAAGCATTTTTTTTTCTCAAAGTAGCGACATAGCCAAACCCTCTTTGTTATTATGCTTGTAGTGATATGTTGACAAGGAAGACAGCTTTATGTGCTATGCTTGTTTTAATGTTTATGCTTTATATTTCTTTGCCTCCAAGTCATCTCAATTGTCTGTTCTCTCAAAGCCTTTGCTAGCCAAACCTCTGTACTAAGCGTAATTCTGCTTGTACATCCATACCCTGAAACCAGTATCTTCCATATGAGTCCACCATACCTTCCTATTCGTGGTATTCCACTACCACTCCTAAAGCATAGAATTTTTGTGTTATCCTTAGATGTTCAAAATCTTCTATTTTGTGCCCCTGTTTTAGCTCATGAGGAAGTAGTAGTTAATTCATGACCTTCTTAAGTTGGACAAGTTTTATCCCGGGATTGCATGTCTAATGTGCAAACCCCTAATACAAGGATGAACTGGCATGAGTGCGCCCAGCTCACAAAAGATAATACAACAAACAAACCCTCCTTCACGCTTTGTTCATGAGAAATCAGAAAACTTTGGCAGTGATAAACAAAGGAGATTGCGGGGATGTGATCGTCCCCGTTTGGGAGTCGTTCCTCGAAACATGTCCAATCTGAGAAGAAATTGAGTTATCTATTAGCATTCATTGACAAATCATGCACCTCTCAAAACTTGTCTTTATTCTGTTTGATTTAAGGATAGCACTTGAGTTTTCCCTGCTTGCCTTTAACAAGGCTTTTTCCTTTACTTTTATGTTGAGTCAGTTTTCCCTACTTCCTCATTTCCCAAAGAGAACAGACACCTGGTGCTGACAAGGATTCATCCATATAATGCTGCATTAAAGTTTTTCCATGCCATATCATTGTTGACATTATTTCTTGATAAGTACGTTGTTTGCAAAAGCATTTGCCAAGAAAACATCTTCCTTTGTGTTGGCATTTGCACTTCATGACTAATAGCTTGTTCTTTCAAAAAGTTCCAAATTGTCTCTTCAAAATATAAAGAGAAAGAGCAAAGGTAAAAGCTATTAGTTGTTCTTTGACCAAAGGACTTGTTTGCCATGATTTGATGAGTTTCCTTAGCCCTAAGTTTGATTATAATTGTTATTACTTTTTTCTTAAGGGCTTTATGAGTTGAAGGTTGCTGTTGAGGATGTTTGAGTTTGGTGAAAAGATCATGATGCTTCCTGTCCGTATTTTATTTATCGACACTTCACTCTCTAAAACTTGTGGACAGATTTACCGAGCTCAGTTTTCGCTTGGGGACAAGCGAGGTCTAAGCTTGGAGGAGTTGATACGTCCAAAATGCATCACTATTTTATATTGTAATTCATCCTTATTCATTGATATATTTCACGTTACGATGATGTTCTTATGTTGTTTTGGCTTATTTTACACAGTTTGCAACTTTCCGGTGCCGAGGCAGCAGACGCAGGATTCAGCGGTAAAAAGTGGACGCTGAGTTGCTGAAGAAGAATACCTCCAAATTACCTAAAAATCGACGGGGGGTATTTTCCAGAAGATTAACGAAGACTCACTGAAGAGGGTCCAGAGGGGGGCCACAGGGGCCCCAGGCGGCCACCTGGCGCGGCCCCACCCCTGGCCGCACCGGGAGGGCGCCTGGAGCCCTGGGGCCACTCCCGGCTCCCCCCCCTCTGGCCTATGTACTCCTCGTTACGCGAAAACCTAAAAAAGAGAAGCTTTCACGGAGTTCCGCCGCCGCTCCGTGGCGGAAACCTATAGAGAAGAAAAGGGCTCTCCGGCGGGCAGATTTCACCGAGGAGATCACCTCCCGGAAGGGGAGATCATCGCCATCGTCATCACCATCATCACGGGCATCATCGAGATCATCATCAACATCATCCCGAACATCAGCACCATCTCCACCACCATCCAATCTCACCTCACAAGTTTATCTTGTGTTGTAATCCGTACTATCTATCCTCTCTACTCTATCGGTGTTGATTACTACTTTGTGGTGAATGCTATTGAATTTTATTCGAGAAATATCATTATGTCCAGATTGTTTATCACATATTTATCACCTTTGATCATGATCTCTTTTATGTCTTGTGAGTAGTTACTTTAGTTCTTGAGGACATGGGAGAAGTCTAGTTGTTAGTAGTCATATGATGTTGAAGTAATTTGTGTTGTTTGATATTTAAGTTGTGTTGTTATTTTCCTAGTGGTGTTGTGTGAGTCGAACACTCAACACTTCGCCTTATTAAGGACCTAGGGGAATACATTGTGTATTAAGAATGCTTACGGTGGGTTGCCGGAGTGACAGAAACCTGAACCCCAGTTTGCACACTTTTGCACAAGGGAATAATGGATCCTTGATCTTATTGCTGTGTTTAGGCTTTGCCTTAATTTCTATCTTGTATTTTCGGATGCTTGCAAGATGTTTAATCATAAGAGTACACTTATCTTAGTCTAGAAGGTGTGCTAGCATAGATCCACCCACTCAACACTTATCTGCTCAACACTTGTTATCGATACGGAGTATGGCAAAAGCACGTGACTACCTCTCCAAGTGTCCTCAAGAGCGCTCTAGTCTTTATAAGTTCAGTTGACAGGCTTATCCTTTGCTCAAAAGGATTGGGCCACTTGCTGCTCCTCAGTGCTATTTACTTTGCTTCGTTTTATCTTATTGTTACTTATATCAAAAACCCCTAAAAAGTTATCTTTCAGTGTTTGCAGTTATTCCTTGTCCAAAATCACCTATCAATACCTTTTTCTCCTCATTGGGTTCGACACTCTTACTTATCGAAAACGCTGCAATAGATCCCTTTACGTTGAGAAACATCACAATGGTGCAGGGTCGATTCAAGACGGTGCACACAAGAGATCTTGAAGTCGACGGGGCGCGGGGGTGGACTGATCATCTACCATGAAGTCATGTTGAAGGTGGAGCTGGAGTCTGGTGGAAGACTTCACTCTGAGCTGATGGAGGGGCTACGACGTAAGTGCACGGAGAGTCGAAGCCTATTTCAGTGGGAAAAGCGAGGGGCATGTTGTTCGGGCTGTGGCCAAGGGTCTGAGGGATACGTGAAACTTGGCATCAGTCGTGGATGATCGGTGTTTCTCTGCAGTGGGGGGTGAGATGGTGTGGGCTAGCTACCCAGGATACTCGACAGGGACAACAGAGGCTCGACGCAGTGATAGCGACGAGGTGTGCAATAAGCACGAGACACAACGATGGGCCAGGGCACATGAGGCCATACATGTGGCCAGACGAGTTGTGCAAGGGGTGCTGAAGCAGTGATGACGAGTACCGGATTTAAGTTGGTGACTGGGTCTATGGAGATTGCCGTCAGTGATAGACACGAGTCAACCATAGGTAATCTGAGAAAGTGACGGAAAGTCTGAGATTTTCAAGAGCCGAGAGAGTACATGGCTGTATATTCTATGGCGTTTAGTACACATGGTAAAATATAGATGAAGAGTACAGAAGGAGGCGAAGTGCTATAGCGGTGGGACATGTCAGAGACTATCCGGGAAAATGGGTGAGACAACTGCGAATTTGACTCAGGGTGACACAGGGCAACGGTTAAATTTCTTCAAGTTTCAAGTATCAGTCAAGAAAGAGCTGGGATGTTGAGTTCGGATAACTCTTATATGTGGCGTCCAATATGTGAGTTGTTCATTTTCACGCAGACAATGATCGCTGTGTGATGGTGTTGAACGGATACTCTGAAAGTTGGAAGCACAAAATAGACTAAAGGGTAACTTAATTTTGCTCGTTTGTTGACTGTGGAGAAGACAAGAAGGGACTACAGTTGCAGGTGGAGTCACATGGAGTCTGGGAGTAGCAGTGACGCTCATGGTTCAAGTCCAAGGTACACGGAGAATCGCACATGGAGTCTTCAAGGTGGCGAGGATATATTCGTCAAGGTGGAGTGTTAAAAATATATGTGCCGAATATAGGTGTACTAGTTGTGCTACAGTTGGACTTCTAGTAGCGGTGGGTTAGGTGTTTGAGTCGGACACATGTAACCCGGGCCTAATATATAAAGGCACCGCGGCGTAGAAAAATAGACTAGACACAAATTGATAGGCTAGACAGAGATCACGATACGGACGGTCCGACGCCCGTGGTAGGGGCGGCTGGACCGGCTGTGGCGAGGTGGTCGGAGCGCTGTCGGATGGCCGCGACGGACTTGTCGTCGAATGTATCATGTGGATTTGGTACATGAGGAGGAGCGCCCGTAGTCATGCCCCGGGGATGTAGCCATGTTGAACCTTGTTAACAAATATCGGTGTCGTGCTTTTCTTGTGGTGATTGCTAGATTCTCGGTAGATCAATATGCGACCTCGGATTATTCTGACACCTAGCCAAGGACTCAGACGAAAGAGGAAGGAGGGACAGGGCGAGGGGCATATCTGGTAGGTTGGGAATTTTTGGATATCTGGAGAGGAACCGGTTCGGGAGACGGAAAAACGGAAGCAGAGCTAGGTTCGATCGAGAGAAAAATCGGTGTAATGAGAGTTCCTTCGATCTATTGGCTGTTGTGTTGAAGATACGACGTACTAACTCTCCTTTCAGAAACTGAGGAAGCTTAAGGAGGAGGTTGAGAGACTGCGACTGTGCCCTCTCACTGATAAGGCGGTAGATCGTCAACGTCAACTGTTGATTGATAGAAGAAAATTTAGAGAAATAACAGATCTATTGGGTTCAGAGGAGCCGAGAGAATTGGTTGAAATTCGGCGACCACAAAACAATTTTTTTCAACAATTTCGCCTCATCGAGGAAGAAGAGAAATTTCATTCGTAAGCTCAAGGATGATTTTGGACAATGGAAGGAGGACAATGATTCGATGAGCAGTCTCATCGACTCATATTTTTAGTCGTTGTTCACGGCTGAAGTTCATGTACCAAGCTATGATGTCTTAAACAAAGTGCAGCCAAAAGTTTCAGCCTACATGAATGATGCCTTATTAGCCCCTTACACTGCTGCTGAGGAGGTTAAGAAGGCCCTGTTTAGCATTGGAGACTTCAAAGCTCTGGGACCAGATGGTTTACATGCTATCTTTTATAAAAAAATTGCCACCTCATTGGTGATGTGTTGATCAAGGAAGTTCTGGAGGCGCTTAACACTGGTGTAATTCCTGATGATTGGAATCACACAGTTTAGGCCGATAAGTCTGTGTAATGTGATCTATAAGGTGGTGGCTAAAATTCTTGCTGCAAGACTCAAGATTTATCTTCCAGAAATCATTAGTGAGACACAAAGAGCCTTTGTCCCTGGGCGAATTATAACTGATAATGTTATAATGGCATATGAGTGTCTACACACGATGAAGAAGAAAAGGGGTAAAAGTGGTACATGGGCTGTGAAATTAGATATGCATAAGGCGTATGACCGTGTGGAATGTGTCTTTCTAAGGGCAATGTTGGATAGACTTGGTTTTGATCAACGGTGGATTGAACTCATTATGTCATGCGTTTCATCTGTCCAGTATAGGGTGAGATTTAATTCAAATGAAACACCCAAGTTCGTTCCATCTAGGGGGTTGCGACAAGGTGATTCCTTATCACCTTAACTTTTCCTGCTGTGTGCAGAAGGCCTTTCAGCTCTTATATCACATGAAGAGGGGCTTGGAAATCTTCAAGGGGTTCAATTGTGTAGAAATTATCCAAAGATTTCTCACCTTCTTTTTGCTGACGATCCTTTGATCCTTATGAAGGCGGAGAGTCCAAATGCTACAACTCTCAAAGAAATACTGGATGATTATTGCGATTCCTCTGGATAGATGGTGAGTGCTGCAAAGTGCTCAATTTATTCAGCCCTAATACTAATGTGGAGGAGAATACCTCAGTGTGCCAAATTCTTGATATTATGACGGAGGCTATCTCGGATAAATATCTTGGTTTACCTGCAATGATTGGGGTAGACAAAGTGGATTTTTTTAAACATCTTATTGAGAGGATCCTGAAACTAGTAAATGGTTGGAAAGAACGCACATTATCTTATGGCGGCAAGGAGGCTCTAATTAAGGCGGTGGCTCAAGCTATACCTACATATGCGATGAGTGTATTCAAATTCCCGAAAAAAATCTGTAAGGGGATCACTGATGGAATATCACACTATTGGTGGGGTGATGGTGAGGACCAACGGAGAATGCATTGGTTTGCATGGTGGAAGATGTTTGTGCCAAAGGAAAGAGGTGGAATGGGTTTGGAGACATTCATAGTTTCAACCTTGCTATGTTAGCAAAACAAGCTTGGTGTCTGATTGAGAACTAGATAGTACGGCGCGCTTTGCCGCGCCCGTAATAGTTACGTTGAGTCATAAAGATAAGATTGCTAATCTTAAATGAAAAAAAAACTGATTTTTAGCTCGAATAAGTTCATTGTTATTTTCAATCTTGATTCTCACTTACAAAAAAACTGCTCGAAAAAGCTCCAATGATTATGATGGTTCTATTTTGGGCCATCTGCTAATCAACATGCATTTTTTGGGCAATTATGTAATGTAGATAATCATGTATCTTGATGTGTTTGCACAATAAATGTCTTTCCAACATGACGGTAGTATGATGATCAATTTTATAAGCTTTTAGTTTGTAGGAAGTGAAAACTTTTAGTCTGCATCTAAGGATGATCACGAAAAGAAAACAGATCTAACCCTCGCACATCGCTCCAGTGGGAGACGTGGAGGGCGCTCCCGCTGTTGCCAGCACCCTCCTCTCAGTCCCTCCTCCCTCGCCATCACCAGAGGATGCGTCGGGGTAAAGCCTGGTCGGCGTCGTCGGCGGTGGCAGCGGGGCATTTTGCCTCATTGCGCAGGGCCACCGCCACAAGGTAGGGCGGTTGGGTCGGAATGCGGTGATGGCGATGGTTCTGATGGTGCGATGGAGGATCCCCGTGGCGGCAACACTCGGGACCAACGGTGCACGATGGGCTTCGAGGTGGCGAATCATGCAGGCGAGGGTCATTGTGGTACAGCGGTAACACTCGGGACCGGTGGCGCACGACGGGTTTCCAGGTGGCGGATCGTGAAGGCGAAGGGATGGCGACGGATCGGGATCCAACCCGATCTAGCGTCCATCTTTAGCGGCTCGGGATGTGGACAGTGCATGTCGGTGTCCTGCGCTGTGGCAGCGATGGCATCGGCGTGGTGGAGGCAACGTTGTGGTGGCGGTCCGAGTGTTCTTCTCGCATCACTATAACATTCTGCATGATCAGTCCTCATCGATCTGGTCATCAACATGTTCCATAACTGCTATCGGAGATTTAGCCCAAGGATATCTGGATCGTGCGCGTCCATAGCAGCCTACACAACTCCATGAGGGTGCAACGTGAAGCTATGTTGTTTGTTGATACCATAGGACATATCGGTGTCTCGATTTTTATGGTGTAGACAGCGTGGAGAAGGATATGGTGGTTGAGATCAGAGGATCAATAAGGTGGAGGGGTCTTGGAGGCGATGGAGTCAGCTATATGTTTGATAACTTTTAGAAGAAGCAATGATAGTTGGGGGTGAACACCGTAGGATTTCATTTTTGGTGGTGCTCTTCGAGTGTCGAGTCATGGCTCCAGGGCGACAATTTAAGGTCTGTCTTTCATTGGTTGTGCCTGATAATTGCATGTCTGAAGTTATTGTTTTAAGATCTTTAACTTTCTACAGGGTGAATACCTAAGATCTTGGATCGGATAAAGATGACACTTGCGCACTTTTCTCTTTTCAAAGACGTTATTTTTAAAGACCTCTTGTATTTTTCGGGTTTTTTTTTACGGTGGTTTGTCTACTGTAGGCAATTTAAAAGTTACTACCATTGTATCAAAACATAAGATATTTTTGTAGTTTAATTTAAACTAAAAGCAAATTATATTTTAGTGGAAGAAGTATAGACTAAATAGAGCTCTCTTCGTCATTCCCATGTCCAGCGAGAACACGCCGGAACATCACGTCCAGTTTTTCAAAAAAAAAAAGTTTGAGAAAAACGTCCAGGTTTGCAATGACGCTTGACGCAGGAACACTCGGTATGGCCTGTGCACAAAAAGAATCGTGAAGAGATTTAATTTTCTTTATAGTAAAATGTGAACCGACCAACACCAGTACAAGCTTCCTCAAAAAAAAAACAATACAGGCCCACAGGTCAATGACATGGCAGCGGCAGAGGCCTCAGCGAGCCCCTAGCTAGCCGCGCTTAAATCTGTAGGGGATTATGACTCTCTGTGTGCAAGAGTGCTTAGATCAAAGTAATACCCGTCTGGCGACTTGCTGAAGTGTGAATTGAAGAAGGGATCCTCTTTTGTATGCCAGAGTGTGTGGACAGGCATCCAAACTTTCAAAAAAGGATGTATATGGAGAGTGGGTAACGGTGTCTCCATCAATATCTGGGAGGATTGTTGGATCCCAAACAGTGAATCAAGGAAACTGATTACTAGAAGAGGTAACACACCGCTCTCCAAAGTTCAGGATTTGATCGACCCTATCACGGGTGAATGGGTGAAGTTATGGTGAGGGATATATTTTGGCCAATTGATGCAGAAAGAATCCTAAAAATCCCTCTTTACCAATATGAGACTGAAGACTTTGTTGCTTGGCACTCGACAAAGTCTGGAAGATTTACTGTTCGCTCAGCTTCCTATAAACAGTAGGAGGATCTGTATTTGGCGGGTTCGAACCAAGCTTCTGGCGGTTCCCGCCACCACCCGGTCTAGAAGATACTTTGGTCGCTCAAGGTGTCGAGCAAAGTGAAGATCTTCTTATGGCGTTGCCTCCACAATGCAATTCCATGTAGCGGGGACCTAGCTAACAGGCACATATCAACATCGGGACAATGCCCACTATGTTTGATACACTGTGAAGATGTAGCGCATATGCTGTTTAGATGCACTAGAGCACATGAAATATGGAGGAAGATAGGGCTGCATGAAATAATAGATAGGACGATGCACCTAAATCTCTGTGCAGCGGAGCTCATCGAACGCTTCTTGTGCGATTCTGCATTTGAGGTTCCTTGGTTCGGTATTGTCTCGGTCAGAGAGATTATTGCTACCAGCTGCTGATTCCTTTGGTGGCAAAGAAGGCAAATATCTCGTGATGAAGAAGTTCAGAATACTACCCTATCAGCAGAGTCTGCAAGAGTCCTGGCTCTGAATTTTGTTTGAGCTGTGAGCAACATACCACGAAGCAATCAGAAGGTCAGATGGGAAAGGCCATTGTCAGGCTATCTAGCGCTGAATGTGGACGCTTCTTTTATCAAGGATACACAGTCTGGATCTTTTGGTGCGGTGATTCGAGATAGAATCGGTTCCTTTGTGAAAGCGAGTATGTGTAGAATTGAGCACGTCCCGGACGTCGCTACTGCGGAAGCTGTGGCACTCTGTGAAGGGTTGAGATTAGCACAAATGGTTGGCTGTCAATGAGTGGTCGTTCAAATGGATAACCTGGAAGTTGTGGAAGCTATCACAAATGACTCAGGTTACTCTATGATAGCAGCCCCCGTTTTGGAAGAGTGCCGTATCCTTATGAATTCTTTTGTGAAAGTCTCTATAATTCATGTTTTTAGACAAGCCAATTGTGTAGCTCATGAGCTAGCTAGGAGAGGAGGCCTCGATCCCCCGAACTTGTGGACGGATGAGCCCCCGGATAAAATCTGTCTTTGTTTAGCAAACCGATGTAACCGTGTTTATTGATGAATAAAGCTAGCCAGGAGGCTTTCCCTTCAAAAAAAATCTCCTTTCAGGTGCGGAGATGTGCTAATAATTGCTAAATGATGCATTTGAAGAGCCTTAGCAGATCCTAATCAAAAGAAGCATCAATTTTCTTTGTGATTAACATTAAATTTTACAAAAAAATGTATAAGACCGAATCCAACCTGAATTAGAGGAGGAATCAATATATAGTTACCGTTTAAATACGTATCTGATTAGCAACTTAAGTTTTGCTTATGAACAAGTTTACACCTTTCTCATCGCAAATACTCCCTCTATTTCATACAGTTATTATGAAACAGAGGAGAGGAAGTATCAAGCATCAGGCAATGGCGATCATCTCACCGTACAATGGACGAAGCACGTGCTCGCCATTAACATCGACCCTAGAAGCCATACAAGCCAGAAAGATGCACTTGGGAGTACACTGTTGTACTCCGTATCAACAAATGTACGCCGACCTAAACCTCCAAAATCATTCGCACGCACCTACGTACGTATTCACATTTACATCTCGTACGTAACATGGATCAAGAGATTCAAGATCACGAGTGCGTGAGGAGGAGCCCGGTGGATGACCTCTCCGCCGGGGAGGAGACCTCGGCCCGTCCGCTCCTTCCGTGGTTCTTGCCCACGTTGACACGGCCGCCGTTGCTGCTGCTCCTCATCCTCGCCCTCAAGCCCCTGCACAACTGCATGTGCGAGTGCAGCTCCTGCGGCTTGAACTCCTTCCCGCACTGCCTGCAAGTGGTCAAAGATCGTTGCAGGGTGGTCAGTAACGCTTGAACTAATCTTAAAAGACCAATTCCACTCATTTCCAAGCAAACGAAAAAAATTAGCCCTGCCAGCTTATACCACTATACCAGGTCGATGATAAATGGCAAATATGCATGCATGACACTGACCGACACATAATTCTATTTCTTTTTTTCTTTTTATAGAATTATAGAAATAGAAACATAATTCTATTTCTTCACTACTGTGCTTTTATTGGGTAATTCAAAGATGAGCCCAGGCTCATCTAGTCCTGGGCAAAATATATTTAAAAAGACATTCGAAAAAAGTTTAAAAAATCTAAAAAAAATTGTGGTGAAAGATGCTTATGTGCGAGATGTTTCTGCAATTTTTGAAAAAGTTTGGATTTATAGAGAGCACGTGGCTAAAAAGACAAATTCTGTCCGAAATAGTGTGTGAATAGTATCTTTCTGAGAAGCAGCGAATTTCTCTTTTTTGCCGCGCACTCTCCAGAGGTTCGAAATTCTCCAAATTTTGCACGAACATCTCTTCCAAAATCATCTTCCTCCAAAAAAAATTAGATTATTTTTAGCTTTTTTCATATTTATTTAATTTTTTTTAGTTTGCCCGGATGCGGATGCACCTGGGTGCAGAAACGCCGCTCCCGCTTTTATTAATCTACTGTAGAAAAAAGATTGCACGCAAAAGCTTTGACATCTCAATTTTTTTTAATGCAGATTCAAGCTGGTGCCTCATGGCCGTGGCGGGCGGACACTTGCACACGTTCGGAAGACCTAGCTAATCCAGGAGGGAACGGCCGCACCGAACTTAACCGACGAGCACAGGACCCGGTCAGGCGAAAAGAACGATGGAGAACGAGGAGTAGCGCTTACGAGCAGAGCGGGAGACTCGACGGCCTGTGCGCGGCCGCGACGGCGCAGTCCCGCCTCCCTCCCTCCGGCCGCTTCGCCTTCTCCTTCCCGCCTCTTCGCACTCTCACCTTCCTGTTCATGCTGCCACGGCCACATTCGATCAGCAACAAAAACTGTATTACGTGAACTCGACTAAGCAGAGAGTGGAGGAATTGCACTCACTGGATGCCGCAGCCGTCCATGCCGGGGCACACGGGCGTCGTCTCCCGCCAGCCGTCGTCGTCGTCGTCGTCTGATGACCCGACGCCGCTCCGCCGAGCAAGCACGACGGGCTGGAGCGCGGCGTCCACGGCGTCGGCCGTGCCGCACGTCAGGATGCTGTGGAGCACCCGGGCCACGCGCATCCTCCCCGAACTCCCCACGCCCGGGTGCTGTTTCCTGCCGCCCGCCGACGCCACCGCCTTTTGCTCGACCACTGCACTCCTCGCCGCTTCTTGCTGCCGCCGTTTTCGCTCCTGCAGGTCCAGCGGCAAGACGATCCTGAAACGCGCCGCCTCGCCCTCGCTGCTAGGCGAGTCCTGGTCGATCGGCGGCGGCGGCTTCGGGGAGCTCTCGTCGCAGTCTGGCGCCACCTGGAGTTCCTCCGGGACCTGCTTCTGATCGCCGCGCAAAACCTTCCGTCCCTTGTCTTCCTCCCCGTGCAGTTTCTTCTCGTCTGCTAAGGAAGAAGACTTTGGCTTGTGGGAGCAAGGGTTCGGCGGAGGAGATCCTCGCACGTCGCAGCCCTTGAGCACGTACTCGTTGTCGGAGATGGGGGTGATGAGGTCATCGTCCATCAGGTCCTGCCATACATACCCAGCCTTGTACTTCCTGCACTTCATCAACAAACATTGTCATTAATGGTAAGAATCAATTAGCGGAAGGAAGAGGAGGAGTTTAAGGAAACAGCTAATGAATCGATCAATTAAACGGAAGGGTATAGGTAGCATTTAAACATTGCCGAAATAAAAATTCCAAGAAATGAATGAATGATTGCACCCCAAAAATGAATTGTCGTACCTTTTGTAAGCCCATGAGAAGTTCTCCGGCATGTCCTTGCCGCGGACCTCCGACAGCCACCTCTTCACATCTGAATCAATCGAACCCACGGCGGTCATACGCCATTGCAATCAGCTCCATGCAAAACGGATGGATCTGCCGGAGAAGAAGAAGAAGAGGATGCAGTACAGTAGGTAGGTTACGTACCACGGAGGCGGACGCCGGAGCGGTGGAGGTGGTTGACGCGGAAGAGGTGGGGGTGGTCAGTCCTGCCGGCGCGGCTCAGGAAATACACCACGTTGATCCTCCTGACCTCGCCGGCGCCACCCGCCTTGTAGGAGCCCATGGCCTTCTGCATCGAGCACGACGACGCGGAAGGAACAAAAGATGGCGATGGCACCAAGAATCTACAGCTAACGATCTATTTAAGTTGCCGCGTGGATTGTTTTGTGGCAGGCCGGCAGTGGGAGAGAGGGAGGACTGCCGCCGGCGTGCGACGGTCAGTTCGAGAATCAAGAGAAGGCTCGCGTGGCTCGAGAGGTCAGCGTCGCGGGCCTGACGGCTGAGATGGATAGTTTAGGTTCGGGAATCTCTGGCGACCGAGGATTACAATGGGGGAAACTAGTATTTATATGGAGAGGGCGAGAGAGGCCCTGGAACTTCGTCTGGTGGCCGATGTGATGCCCCACCTCGTAGGTCGTTATGGAGAGGAATAATCGCCGTTCAAGACCGTGCTGCATTCCTTCCATTTATTTATCTTTTGAGCTGTCCGTGCTACATTCCTACTATAATAGTACTCCTCTCGTATCAAAATGAAGATATTTTTTATGCTTTATTATGCATATTAAAATGGAGTATTGTAGAGTGCTAGTATTTCTTTCACAGGTAACGTTAGACTTTAATACTCCATCTTGTCGTTGGAATGTTTTTCTTGGTTGGCTTGAGGTTGCTTATCACGTCTGCCGCGATATATGCTGTACTGGCTGAAATTGAGAATGAAGTGGTTTATCTTTTTTCCTTTTCGCCAAAAGGATCTGAATCTACAGGTTCATTGGAAGTAAAAAAAAACTATAAATATAATTAAATTACATCGACACAATTGGACCATTAAGTGACCACTACTATCATCAAAACGTAATGTCGATGTGTCGTTGTCGTCGCTCCTTTACTGAAACCGGTTTTACCTTGTCTGTAAATCTTCATATACATGCCTTCAAGAACAAGCGTGTCAAAGCCGCTTCAATCGCTATTAAACCCTTAAATCAATCAGAATCGCTTAACAAGAAACCTTAATATTGTGCACGCACAACTAAAAATTACAAAGGCAAAAATATATGAGAGAATGTCTTTTTTCATTCAGTAAACAAAGGAGACCAGAGTAGCCGCACTAAGCAAATTGAATGTCATTGTTTTTTTTCTCTCAGCGAATGTTGTTTTATGATTTCAGACAACTCTAATAGCATCCCCTATTTTTCTCTCAGAATATCTGGATCAGACTACCTGAACCAAAACGGTCATCAACAGGCCACCCAATTTCAACATGAAAGCGGTTGGTAAGGTGGTGCCGATTGACGAGACCTCCTTGGTGGGTGTGCGCCCGGTGTGCATCCAGATTTTGTGCCCGGACCCCATCAGCTTGGAGGGTCTTGTTCTGTCGATTTTCTACTTTGGCATGGTGGGGCGGCGTTTGTCCATCAAGCTGGAACGGAGAGACCGTTTGAGCGGAACCTCCACTCTACCCGAGTGAATTGCAAAAAACCACGACATTGAAGGATAGGATTGTCACTAACACACTTTTTGCTAATCTTTTCAAAAAATACAGTTTTTTCTTAATCTTTGCAAAAACCACAGATCACGTATTTAGGCAGTTTTAACCATGTTTCTGACATTAGGGCCCGCCTGTAAGAAGGACATTTTGCAAAAAAAACCTCCAAAAAAATAAAAACGCAATCGGGTCCGATCTACCAGCACAGTGCATCTCACCCCCGGCGGCGCTCCCCTCCCACCCCGGCGCGCCGCACATCTCCACCCCTCTGCGCACCGCACCTCTCCACCCCCGGCGAGCTCCTGCTCCTCTTCTCTCCTCGCTCCCCCTTGTTGCTGCTCGTCGGAGGAGGGCGCCAGGCACAGGCGGAGGCTGGCTAGCAGCAGTAGCAAGCTGGGACGTGCTGCCGGCAGGCGGAGGAGCAACAGCTGTCCGATCCTGGGCGCGGGGAAGACCTCGCCGGGTCGAGCGGCGATGCAGTGGAGCCGTGCTCGCGGAGGAACGCGGGGTGCTGACGAAGAAACGGTCGGGGCAAGCTGGGCGGTGCACTCGGGCGAAGCCGGGGCGAGCGAGCTGGTGGGGCAGAGGCGGCGCGGGCGCAAGGAGCCGGCGGCCGGCCGCGCAGTCGACGGCGGAGGGTGCAGCTGCACCACGACGAGGAGGAGGAAGGAGGAGAGTACGCAGCAGGAGGAGAAAAGGAGCTGAAAAGGACCCGATTGCTTTTTTCTTTTGTTTTGAGGGGGTTTTTTGTAAGATGTCAGGTTTACAGGCGGGTCCCATATGTCATAAACGTACTTAAATGAAGCTAATTAGGTAATATGTGGTTTTTGCAAAGATTAAAAAAAAAGGTATTTTTTAAAAAGATTGGCAAAATGTGTGTTAGTAACAATCCTATCCCCAATGTCATGGTTTTTTGCAATTCACTCCCTCTGTCCCTTCCCTTTGGCTGCCCCAAAAATGACCGTTTTTAACGCATGAGGCATGTTTTGAGCGTCTGTTGATCGAAGATGCTCTAAATTTAGTCATTCTGGTCGTAGATGCTCTAACATCTATCAATCGCACCACGGCAGTGACCTGATGAGTGAAGTTCAGCAAGTCCCAAATGTTCTTAACAACTTCTAGCGAGCAGCAGAATTATCTCGATCTCCTCGATCTTACTGGCCAAAAATAAGAGCTGCACCCTCTTCTGAGACTTTGGGAGCTTCTGCCTTTCTGCATACTCCCTCCGTCCATGAATAACTGTACGTTTTTCTTTTTTGGAAGTCAAACATTTTTAATTTTGACCAAATTTTTACACAGAAATAGCATCATATGTGATATCAAATCACTATATTATTGAACTGCATGTCAAGATAAATCTAGTGATATTAGTTTAGTGTCATAAATAATGCTATTTTTTTCTAGAAAGTTGGTCAAAGTTAATAAAGTTTGACTTAAGGCATGTCCAAACGTACACTTATTTGTGGACGGAGGGAGTATGTGTTTGGAAGGCTGTAACTCGGTCGTAGCTACGCGCAAGCCTGCCATTTGTCGAGTACTTTTCGATCTAGCAAACTTGGTCAGACGCAAAGGAAAAACTATCTGGCCGCTCATCGCACGGCAGAGTTGTTCCTAGTATCATATGTTCCTCTCAGGCATGCCACGGTACGTACTTCCACGTTTAAACAAAACATGAACTCGTTTCTTATATTGTTTTCTATCTACTGTAGCTAGGACTTTGCGTTTTCTATGTTATTAATAATATCGTGGTAACCTGCTAGCGTGTTGGTACGTACATGTCGATGCCGACGGTTGCAACAGCTTTACGGTGAGCTGCAGCGTCGCTTTTCTACCTAGCTTCTAGTAATAAAGAATTCTGTTAGAGTATATCTGTTATCTGTAGGAGGATTCCTGGCTAACCCGAGTATAATTTTGCAGCTGGCACGCGAGCGTGACAGGTTTCCTCCGTATTAACCACCGCGTAGCATCATCTGATATGTATTTCAATTTTCAACCATTCTCGATCTTCCGTCTTGGATTTTGCATGCTGAAAATATCCAATTTTATGCTTCGTCCAGATCAGTATACAACTAACCCTTGTATTTGCACCGTAAGAAAACCTTGTATTTGATGCGATTTGATCATCCATCTAAGGCATCTTTAACGCTGATATTTAAAACAGACACCACATTCGTTCACAGATCAATCCATTCACACTGATGCATGAACAGATCATTCAACCTTTACGCATCCATCCGTCAATAGTTTAATCAAAATACGCTAAATTCACATAAACTCAAATGGATTTTATTCAAATTCAAATATAATTAGCATAAATTGGATGATTTTTATAAACATATTTCAACCTAGTTTAAACCTACAACGACATCTTTCCATGATGACCGTGAGGAGATACATGATTTGCAGTAGCATCCGCCCATTTCAGGTTGCCAACATAGATGGTGATGACCGTGACCTTCATGCAAGCCGGACGAATTCGATCATTCTAGGTCGTCGGTATAGATGCATGCCGACTGGCGAAGAAGCTCAGTGTAGACGACATAGAAGGCCCGAAGGAAGTTGCTCCATCTTCGGGGTCGCTGGCGATGAATATGTGGTATGTGAACCCAAGAAGAAGGGCATCCCGGCAGGCCACCGTGCGTGGGTCGCTTCTACAGTGCGATCGAAGTATGAATCTATGGTCAGCGTCCTTGATCGGCCATCACACTCTACTGGAGCAAGTCAGCCGGAGCGCAACCCCTTCGGTGAGGACAGGTGCTTCATGTAATGGTCAACTTGAAACCTCTACACCGAGCTTCTTGAGGAGAGATGATGTCCGCAATCGATAATGCTTGGTCGTGAGCTGGCCTCAATCCCACAAAACCCGAGAGCTCGTTGTCATGGCGGAGGTGAAATAAGAAGAAAGGGGAACAATTTTGTGTGGTGTGTTATTCCACGGTCCTGCGAGGGTCTGTTTAAATAGACGACACCGGGTAGAGGAGCGGAGAATCCGGTTTGAATGCGGGGCACCGGGTGGATTTCTCTCCCACCGCTTTGGTTTAATGCGGTAGCGACAGACATTTAGCCGTCTCATCGCGTCACTCCGACATTAAACATGCACGGAGATCGGTGATCTTGGTCGGCGAGCCGTACATCCCTTGAGTGAAGGGTCGCATCGACACTGATTGTGCATCAATACCGGCCGTCATCCAATGCCCTCAATCGACATGAACGCGTGGCAACCACTTCGCTTGCGGGGAGGATTTCTGGCGTGTATGGGGCCAGGTTGTCGGGACGGGACATGTTTGGTGTCTGGACTCCCGCAAAACACCCCTTGGTTTGGGTTAGATTTGCGGAAAAAGGTGCATGCGAACCAGCCCACGGACGGATACAGGGTCGCGTTGAATGGCAAAATTGATGCAAACAGCCTAATCCGGAAGTTTACGAAAGTTTTGGGGATCTGCGGTTGAGATGCCCTAACCGCCAAAATTTCTTCAAAAAAAAGATTTAATCAACAAAATGTAAATTATATGCCTAAAAATATTCATCGAAAATTTGTTTGTTTGAATAAATGCGATGATATACTTCTGATGGCATGTTATTTATATTTTGTTGATTACTTTATGTTCAATATTAGACTCTCAATACAAAGGGTACTTTTTCAAGGGAAATACAAAGGGCACTTGTAAACCGGTCTAGAAAGTAATGTTTATTGGATAGATGTTTTCAATGCTTGTCAAAGGAAACTTAACAAACGGACGTTACCCGTTGATCGACCGGAATACAGAGTAGAACCGCCGCCTCCGGGTCCGCACGATCGAGAGTGCATCAACTGTTTGATCGCATGCCATTTCGCACGTTTTGCAATCAAGCCAATACAACAAGACCCTTATTACAAAAGTTGGACCTTTTTCTATACATATCGTCCCCTCTTTTTTCGTGTTGTGATAGGTTCATGGTGTATTGACCTTTGTAACAAGGGGCTTGTTGTGCTTGCGTCAACGCAACAAGATCCTTGTTGAAAAAAATGAAGTTTTTTTTGCTTTTGCCGGACGGCGCCGCGGCCCGTTTTCACGCTGCTTCTCTCATCCTCCTTCATCTGCAACATCCAATATACTGCAAAAACAAGATTGCAACAGGGTATCATTTGCAAACACTAGTTCAAAACCGTAGCCCTTCGAGGGTAGTTTCATCTGATGGTTACGAAGGCACCGTATCGTGTCGCGCGAGATCAATCGGGTGAAAACGAGCGTTTTCCCAAACTGGGCCTGCATTGACCCAGACAGTTTTGGAAGCTTTATCCCTCGCTATGGACATGAATCTTTACAAGCTCATAATTTCATTAGATTGTCAGGGAGCAATCAGTAGCAGTAGCATCAAGGAAGCAATACCCCTCATTTTGCCTTGGTGATCAATGATATAAAAATCAGTAGAAGAATTTTCCTTGATGTAAAGTTTAAATTTGAATTTAGAGAGAGTAACTTCGAAGCACACTCTAGTTAAGGCTGCCACTACGTACTCTTTCAAGTAGGGTGCCATGTGTGACTAGGCTCATTACAGTTGAATAGACCTAGTTAACTAAACCTTAAAATAAATCTGAACGTTGCCTCAAATAAAAATCTAACGAGTCGACCGTGTTCGTCGGCACCGCTAGCTCTTGCGGCTGCTGAAGGAGTCTCGACGCGACGTCGCCGGAGTGCAACCTGCAACGCACCAGAAGACGGGCAAGCTGCCCTTTGTCCACCCCTACCGGTGGATTGACCACCGATCCCGCCTCCGCCGCCGCCATTCCCCGCGTAGCCGGAGTGAAACCATCGGATTGCTCCGGCCCTCCGTCACCCAGGCTAAGCCTAGCCTGTCTCTTCGTTTCTTTTCCGAACTACCTGCCCCTTCGATTCATGCATTTTCTGCTCCACTTTATTGACTCGGTTATGTATGTCAACTAGGAGCGTATATGCGCGCTTTGCCGCGCCCGTTTTTCTTTTATCGTTGTATATGATTTTTTTATGTTTACTGTATTATATATAGTTAAAATATTTGAAATATATCAATGACAGGAAAATATATCAATGACTACATTATATAACGAAATTGAGTTGGTTTGCTACCATAATCAATTCCATACAAAACATAAGGATTGACTACTATGTTTCGCATTCAACCAATTGTAGTTATCCATAATATATTTTCTAATCAATTATGAACCGTCAAGACGGAGCAAAGAATATTTCTTGCAAAAAAAAGACGGAGCAAAGAATGAGATTGGCTCATTTTCTCTACTACTTCCTCCGTAAAGAAATATAGGAGCATTTAGATCACTACTTTAGTAATCTAAACACTCTTATATTTTTTTTACGGAGGGAATACATGTGTAAAAAAACATAGAATAAATTCTCAGCACAAGACGTAACTTTATGCGCCCAAAATTGTTGTAATGATATATCAGTTACATCATCTTACACCCACCTGAAATATACTGATACAGGTTTAATAATGCAGTACTTACCAATTACCATACAATCCTAATTCAGTTGTACTGGATATGAATGACTCTGAAATAAGTCTTGTATGCAGATGCAAAATGTATATCGAACAATCATATAGCAAAATGCATGATAGTCTACCACAAATCCACAAAATGCATGATAGTCTACAACAAATCCTGGCAACATCATATGGTGATGTCGTTGCCAACTCAACTTTTCTGAAAGTTCAACAAAAATTCAAATAAGCAAAGATTAGAAGATCTAGTCTGACGAAAGCACAACAAAAAATAAATCACCATATAAGGAACATTACTGCACATCAGCCATATATGCTTGAAGCATAGTTTGTACGAAGTGAGGAAAATAATAAAAAGAGCTAATTGAAAATCTGGAACAGATACAGAAAAATAAGAAAAGAAAGATTGCCCTCATCTATTGTACCTCATTTAGTATTTTTCTTCCCCGCTGCTGCCCGTCACTTGCTTCGGGTGTCGTTTGGGTACGATCTTCTTCTGGAAATCTTGACTATACTTTCTTAAATTCTGCGACTACCAGTGGTGGTTGTCCTCCTCGTGTTTCCGCACTGCCAGACCCTCCTTCTTGATTGCTGCTGACTCCTTTAGCATAGAATGCCTCAGTTCCTCCTCACGTCCTGATATTACATACATACAGCTAAATAATTAAGGAGATGTAGTTTCAAGCAACACAAGGAAGACAGCTTAAGTTCAAGTGCTTACATTCAAAATTTACTCGCTCCAGCACAGACACAATGAACCCATTCAAAGGCATACGCCTGCATATTCAGAATTATACTACAAATGCCGAAACATTCAAGACCACATCAAGAAAAACATAAGAACGTCCCTTAGAATCCTCCATGTTATTCATTTCCTGACAAAATTAACAGTGGCTTACATTTATAGGAGACAGAGAATATCATGAACCTCACCGCGTGCTGTAAATATTCTCGGAGGAGTTCCAGATGCTTTGGGATCAATAACATCAATGGAACCTTCAATGAAACTTTGAACTAATATAAATATATTTAACTTTAAGCTTCAAGAAACTAACAATAATACAATAAGTAGCGTACATCATCAAACAAAGATCTGTAAGCACATGAGCATTACTGTGATTTACAGTAGCAATAATCTAAACACTAATATACTAAAATGATCCGCAACAACAATAAGTTTTAGCTCCCCATTACAGTTGGAAAGATTTAACAGTCTGTACCATAAGGATAGAAACAGTAATGTACTGTACCAACTCATCACCTGCATGAAAAAGAACATAGAAAATACAATCAATATTATCATAAAAATCACCAGATTTTGACATAAAATTTGATGTACGGTGTATAATGTTAATTAGGACATAAACAAGTTCCCCCCACATGACTTATTTTGCATTGACCTGGTTGGATCACTATAAACCCAGCGAACTTAGTCACGCATCATATAGAAGAGAGTAGACTGGTTTTAGGCCAACACAAACTCAGTAAATGGCAAGATATTACGTCCAAATGCTCATTTGGCGCGGCTACAAAACTGATATTTTCCACCCAGTTTATTATCCAAAACAAATAATCACTAAAAATTTGAACTATCAGTGCTTCAAAGATGAAATTAGTTAAGGCACCAACCAAGGTTTAAAATAGCGGGATACGGGATATATCGGCGGGCTTTTTTGGCAGCTATTTGGGGATATTTGATACAAAGAATGCAGCTATATCGGCGATATATCGGGCTATTTGCCGATAATCAATGAAGGAAAAAATACCGGCGAGCTTTCCTAAAAGATATATCGGCCAAATATCGGGCTATCTTAAATCATGGCACCAACACATGGTGTAGTAGCAATATTTGTTTTGTAGCAAGTGATAATAGATTGTAGTCGTTTATTACCTTCAACTTCATCAAATAGCACCGTGGAGTATGAATAATACCACATGTAAATAGTATGAAACACTTGGTGGGTGCTCCCTTAGCCGAAGGTCTCGCCTTACAGGGAAGTGATTGGAACAACTACGGCTTGAATGTTGATAACTGATAGGGGTACATGAGGAGGAGGAGGATGGGAAATCAGAGGGCAAAGTTGTGGGGAATGGGAGTACTCACTTCCTACATTATGGGGGTAAGGAGCAGAGGGGAGGATTAGGGCAGCACTGTGATGTCGTAGGGCTGGATCTCGGCCTCGTCTACCTCCAGCATCTCCTCCCTGGCGATTCATTGAACTCCACGCAGTCGTCGCGCTTGCCGTCGACGGTGACCATGGGAAGGCCCTTCTCGGCCGCGTACTCCAGCACCTTGTCCATGAGCCACGACGCAGGCCTCGGTGACGATGAGCTTGGCGCCGGCCGCGTCCGCTTGGCGGTGGATCTTGTGTGGGGTGTAGAACGGGTTGGCTGTGTTGGTGGCGGCGCCCAGATGCGCGGCGCTGAGGAAGGAGAAGGCAAACTCGGGGCAGTTGCGGAGCAGTTTCATGGCCATGTCGCCCTTGCCCACGCCCATCCACCGGAGCCCCGCCACCACACGCCAGTTCAGGGACTCCACCTCGGCGTACGTGTAGGAGGCCCCCGTCTATCCGTCGATGATGTAGGGCTGCAACCCAACCTCAGCCATCTTGACGAAGCAGAGGAGAAACAACCTTTGGCACTTCCAGTAATCGCCTCTCCTCTCCAGAAACATGCCCAGCCGCCACGCGCCCACGCCTCTCACCCAAAGGTCCGCCAACAACCCAACTTTCCAATCTAAAAAAATGCACACAGTAGCATGAGACCGAGTAAAAATTGACCACCCAGTTCACAATTGTTGCCCTCAATTGGTTCTGGGAGCTCCATTCTTAGGGAGCATAGTGAATCTAGATTTACAGTACCAATAATCTAAACACTAATATACTAAAATGATCTGCAACAACAATAAGTTTTAGCTCCCCATTACAGTTGGAAAGATTTAACAGTATGTACCATAAGGATAGAATCAGTAATATACTGTACCAACTCATCACTTGCATGAAACAGAACATAGAAAATACAATCAATGTTATCATAAAAATCACCTGATTTTGACATAAAAATTTGATGTACGGTGTATAATGTTAATTAGGACATAAACAAGTTCCCACCACATGACTTATTTGGCATTGACCTGGTTGGATCACTATGAACCCAATGAACTTAGTCACGCATCATATAGAAGAGAGTAGACTGCTTTCAGGCCAACACAAACTCAGTAAACGGCAAGATATTACATCCAAATGCTCATTTGGCGCAGCTAAAAAATTGATATTTTCCACCCAGTTTATTATCCAAAACAAACTAATCACTAAAAAGTTGAACTATCAGTGCTTCAAAGATGCAATTAGCTAGGCACCAACACATGGTGTAGTAGCAATGTTTGTTTTGTAGCAAGTGATAATAGATTGTAGTCGTTTATTACTTTCAACTTCATCAAATAGCACCGTGAAGTACGAATAATACCACATGGAAATAGTATGAAACACTTGGTGGGTGCTCCCTTAGCCGAAGGTCTCGCCTTACAGGGAAGTGATTGGAACAACTACGGCTTGAATGCTGATACCTGATAGGGGTAAATCAGAGGGAAAAGTTGTGGCGAATGGGAGTACTCACTTCATACATGATGGGGTAAGGAGCAGAGGGGGGGGGGGAGTAGGGCAGCACTTCGATGTCGTATGGCTGGATCTCGGCCTCGTCTGCCTCCAGCAGATCCTCGCCGACGATTCACTGAACTCCACGCAGTCGTCGCGCTTGCCGTCGACGGTGACCATGGGAAGGCCCTTCTCGGCCGCGTACTCCAGCACCTTGTCCACGAGCCACGTCGCAGGCCACGGTGACGATGATCTTGGCGCCGTCCGCGTCCGCTTGGCGGTGGATCTTGTGCGGGGTGTAGAACGGGTTGGCCGTGGTGGTGGCGGCGCCCAGACGCGCGGCGCTGAGAAAGGAGAAGGAAAACTCGGGGCAGTTGCGGAGCAGTTTCATGGCCATGTCGCCCTTGCCCATGCCCATCCACCGGAGCCCCGCCACCGCACGCCAGTTCAGGGACTCCACCTTGGCGTACGTGCAGGAGGCCCCGTCTGTCCTCGATGATGTAGGGCCGCGACCCAACCTCAGCCATCTTGACGAAGCAGAGGAGAATGGCACTTCCGAAAATCGCCTCTCCTCTCCAGAAACATGCCCAGCCGCCACGCGCCCACGCCTCTCACCCAAAGGTCCGCCAACAACCCAACTTTCCAATCTAGAAAAAATGCACACAGTAGCGTGAGACCGAGTCAAAATTGACCACCTAGTTCACAATTGTTGCCCTCAGTTGATCCTGGGAGCTCCATTCTTAGGGAGCATAGTGAATCTAGAGATGTAGTCTTTGCCGCGAAATAAATATTGTACCTCGATGCAACTATCTAAACTTGGGTACACTCCGAAAATTTGTCTATCAATCAAGTCAAGTGATATACATTTAACAACACTAAGGGTGTGTTCGATTTAGAGAAAATTTTATAGGAAACTTTTGTAGGAAATATTTCTACATGATTTTTCACCTTTGCTGTGTTTGGATCACATGAACTGTGAATAGTATAACAAAGAAATTTTTTCTTATTTCTACAGATTTATAGGATTCTGGAAAACTACTCCGAACCAATTTTTTCGCTGAAGCCAGAGGTAATGCAGCCATGCCGCATATTAAAATACTCGAACATGTTCATGGGCTAAGAGAAACACATTGTGCAACCATTAAAATTGTACTACTACTTACAGCTTACCACTGATTGGATCAACCTTTCCTTTAGGACAGGGCTATTCCTCTGAAGTCTGAACGCCTCACACATGAACCTTCCTCCATTTTATTGTTCCTCACTATTTCAGGTGCAACCATCTTTCATTCATGCACATATTTTCAGTCCTATGTTTCGGATTCCTCCCCTCAGAACGAAGCCTGAAATAATGGACTGAACTCCCTAATCTTTCTTGCAGAATAAAGTTAACTCGCAATTAATTCTTTTGCTTCAGCCAATAAGTATATGATTTACAAGAAATATCAAGCACTACATGAGCACCCATGTTGCACATAACATTGAAAGATAAACCAAAAAAATCTATACTTGTCCCATAGGGAAATACCAGCCCTACACTGAACACCAAATTTTGCATAGAGAGGGAGTAAGCTCGACATATCATGTACGGGATGGCAACTACTAATTCAACCAGACCTTTCCAGATCAATCCCAGAGCACGGAATCCCCCAAACCTTCCCCAACCCAAATGTAGAGCAACCCCAAATCAACAATTACGCCAGCAGAAATTGTAGAATCAAAAAGGAAAAAAGCTCAGGACGCAGCCGAGGAAGATGACCCGGAGAAGTGCAGCCCAGGGCAAAAGATGCAGACCTGCGGAAGGGCCGACGAAGATGACATGGGGAAGTGAAGCACTATGCTAATCGCTACGGACCAGCGGAAGGGCACCAGATTGAAGCGAACCGCGCCCAAGGCACTCTCCACGCAGTGCAGCACCGTTGGTAATGCCGGCCGCCATAGCATGCCCCGTTCGCCCTTTTTCCCACCCCCCACTATCTGCACAGACACATGAGCCGGAACGATCCAGGCTTTAGAGGAAGGGCACGTGTTACTTCCATATGGGCTGAGTCAGAGGGTAAAAAACGTTCTGATGACCCGGTCAAAATTGAGATCACAATCCCAAATTGGACATCTCAATTGGCTGTGGGGGCTTCAAACTTAGGGAGCATAGTGATATAGTAGATTCTGGGTTCCTTGCGAGGTTTTGCATGCCTCATATTGATAATGTTATCTTGGTAAAATTCAAGGATGTCGTACGGTACTAGCAGACGTATGTACTATCTTCATCATAGTTTATAAGACCTGCACATACCACTGATCATTAATATAACCAACACAATATAAGATATACTCCTTCCGTTTCTAGATATAGGGCGTATAGTTTTTTGAAAAAAAAACTCTAAAATATAGGGTGCATTGTGTTACAACACTTGTTTGGACAATTTTTTTTAAAAAAATTGATCATGTTTCCTTATTTCTTGCAAACCCTTCTATTTACTCACATCTATACCTACTAATAAAGGGAGGTGGCTTTCTTAGTATATTTTTGCATTTTTTCAAAAAAAAAATCCTTCTCTTTTTTATTAATTAACCCGCAGTCCTATGTGCCCAGCGAAAAAAAAGAAGAAAAAAAAATTCGTTCTGGTTGTGTTCGGTACGCACGCGTCCGCGCTCGCCTCCTCTCGCTGGCTCGCGTCTGGCCCAATGAAGCCGGCCATTAAGCATAAAAAAGATGTTTCTCCATGCAGCAGTCTCTTAATGGCATACAAATTAATTTGTGTCAATCACTTTTTAATAATTACAAAGATATTTCCATGACATTTTCAAAAAAATGGGGTGTTAGAAAAAACATGTACATATAAAAACATTAACACATTTAGAGAAAAAGTCTATAATATTTGAAAATTTTAGAAATATGATCACATATTTTTTTACTGTTTTACAATATTCACAAAAAAGCATGCCACATTCTTCTACAATACTACCTCTATTTTAGCCTACCAAAACATCATATATTTCTAAACGGAAGGAGTATTATACAATATACAAAGATATTCACATAATTTTTCTATAATTGTTTCTATCCCAGGAAAATTTAAGTGACATTTAAAAAAAGATCGCGTTTCAAATAATATATTCCTAAAAAATTCTAAGTAGGACGAAAACAAAAATATTCACCGAGTTAAAAAAAATTGTATCATCGAAGAATTCTTTCAAAGTGTGTTTGAAAAATGTTTTATACATATTCAAGAAAATATGGAAAAATACCTATTTGAAAAAGGAACGCACTATCTGATGAGCATTCCATTTTTTAGCTATAGATGAGAAGGACTTTTTGTATTTTTAAAAATGATCATAAATTAATGTGGTCCTATATATTAAGTTTCTTGCACCAGTTATGATTATTGTGTTTAACATTATGAATCAAAATCATGTTTTTTAAGAAGCCTATAGATTATGTTTTTTCAACTTTTTAAAATATGAGAAAAAATATATAAAACATAGTATAATTTAGTTATTTAATATTTCTTGGAATAAATATTGTTTAGATTAAAAAACTATGAAAAATTAATGAAAACTCTAAAAATGTGTGTCATTTATTTTTATTAATTTATTACCTTCAGAATATACTAGTTAGACGATATGAAACGAAAACAACATTGAGTGAAGTGAGTGGAGACATCACCCTTAATTAAACCTAAAACAATGTTAGCAACTACATATGCGCATTCATAAAAAATAATTGTCGCATAAAAAATTAAAATGCGAGGTACTCATTCATAATTTGATTTTCTATAAAGATCACTTTTAAATCATGAGGCTTAGTGCATAAAAAATATATTTAGTTGTGATATATTGGATGGAGTATTTGATTTTTCAAATTAATCAAAAATTTACAACACCTCCTACTATTATTTTAAGAGTATTTTAAAATTTATAAAACTTCATAAAGTGAAACTCTCTCTCATCTTAATAGATCAGTGATTTGAAAATTAATTGCACTTATGGTTAAATAATTCATATTTAAAGTGCTGACATGCCAAATCTTAAAAATTTATAATGGGACATATTTCTGGAGCTTTGAATAACATTTACTTGAGCACACATGTTTTTCAAATGCATTAAAAATTATTTTTAAAGGTTCTAAATTCTTCTACATGCATGCACGCTCGATTTTCATCGATTTTATTTTTAGATCGTCGTCTTGAGATTGACCAGAACGCATTGTTATTAGGTTGATATATGGGGGTCATTGCCGGAGAGGACGAAAAAGAGTATAAGCGGCAACACAGGTAAGGCACAACGGTTGAACGATAGTTATTAGTTAGGGGCATACAATTTTTCTCTCCCGTTGCAATGCACGGGCATATTTCCTATGGATAATCCCTTCCAAACGCGGTGTATTTTTTCTTCACGCGTGTTCTTTAATTTCCATGCCAAAAACTATACGCCCTATATCTAGGAACGGATGGAGTATAACACAAAAATTATACCATTTAAAAATATAACATCTAAAGTTTCTAATGGTATATTTTTTATAATATTTATGTTATGCTATGTTCGTTAAATTGACGACCTAGGGATACAAACAAACCTTATAAACTGTGATGGAAGTAGTACATGGAGTTGGAACTGTACTCCTTATTGAGGGAATTGCCATCCTAGCTGTTTATATTTCATGTCAAAGCAAGCATACATCGTTTGCTAGTACATCAAAAAAAATATGAGAGGTCATCCTTCCAAAGAATAGTGCTCAAGCCTTCCACTTTACTAGTTAAAACATATGCCGCCACGTTGGTTTCACTAGGATAAAATTATTTTTGAAAAGGAAAATAACCCGTGATCTCTGCATCGAAAGCGACACACACACATATATATTATTAGGAGAAAAATTCAGCAACTGAACAAAATCGATTCAAATTTTTTTTTAAACAAAACCAAGATCGCATGCCTCGCGATAATAACATGCTAGACATTACAATCAAATCCAAATATCATTCAATTGAATAGATATAAATTACACAGTGAATTTAATTTTTTAGCAAATACAACTATTTGTTTCCTATGTGACTCCATGTGTGCTTAATAAAATCATCTTTAAATTGAAAGTGAGTTGGCCGATCACACATTTCTTGATGGAATTAGATGAACTGTGCAAATGTTGCCTGGTCGACCGGTAGGCTCAGTCAAATCACCCTTGTAACCACACTCTTGATCATAGATGTTGTCATCATACTCATCATCTACGATCATGTTGTTCATTATCGCACAATCAGTCATCACTCCCCATATAGTCCTAGTGCTCCATATCCTAACATGATGTCAAACAATAGCCTAACGAGATTAAAGCACACCAAAAGCACGCTCCACGTCCTTCCTAGCACTCTCTCGTTTTTTAGTAATCCTAGCTCGCTTTTTTGGGGGGGCTCGGAGATTGTCTTCATTAATGTAGACCATAGAGGCCAGGGTGGGTCCCAAGGAGGATAGGGGTGACGTGGGGTCGAGGAAGGGGAGCAAGGTGACGTGGGTGGTTGTTTGGGGGTGATTAAAGGAATTTAAGTGTTGTTTAAGTCAGTCTAGGTTTATTAGTTTAGATCGTTGAAGGGCTAAATTAGCTTAAAAACTGTTAAGATTTCATCTCACATGATATTTGCTTTATTTTTTATTTTAAAATTTAATTTTGAATTTTCCAGATTTTGTACTTAGATATAAATTGTCTATATCGTTTCTAAATATAATTATTTCTAAAGATTTCAACAAGGACTATATACGGATGTATATAAAAATATTTTAAAATGCAGATTTACTTATTTTGCTTCGTATGCTGTTTATATTGGAATCTCTACAAAGTCTTATATTTAGAAAGGAAAGAAGATGTAATTGAACCTGAAGCGCAGGCCCGTATTTATATCCAGCACGGTTGTTAAACGTACCTGGTACACACACATTTTTAACTCCAATGCTGCTTGGGCCGTGCGGTGCCGGCCCATTGGCAAGGTCTGCCGTTGGAGAGAGTTGCCTTGAAGAAGGCTCGGGTGGTTTTAGAGACGCCTCATTTTTAACTCCAAATTGTCTGCAAGTCTTGTATCACTTGCTTCATTTAATGGTGACTATATATAATGTTTTGTGCACATCTTTTGTTTATAATTATCACTAGTTGGTGGCTAGTTGAAATATGTTATATTTCTATTTGTAGGAGACAAGATGTTGCGTACCTGCACAGGCATATGCATCAAAAGCTTAAATGCTAATACTACGATAAGTGTTATGACTTCGTTAACTTTGGTTCCATATCATGATTATAAAATTAAGCTCAGTGATATTTCCAAGGTTGGTGATGCCCACATTTTCGTCCTTGCCTTGTTATTTGATAAGCATTGATACAATTGTTGCTTGTCTCGCTATATCATTGCAGATTGAAGTGAAACTTCCAAATGGTCAAGTTGTCGAAGGGAAGCTAGGGTCTTATGAACGTTATTCTTCTGTTGCTATCGTCAACATCACGGATGTGCCAGCTAATTTTCATGCAGAATATCTCAGTCTTGATCATGACATGCCACTCGAGCCTGATAGCGACGTCGTAGCTGCATGGCGCTGCCATGATACAGGAGAATTTAAGACAACAATGGGCACAATGATTGACATCCCTGAAAGCCAGAACTGTATTTTCTTCAGCACATGTAAAATCGGGATGGTGAGCTGTTAAGTTCTATCTGTTTTCTACTACATGGTTGATGAAATAAACAGACAATCATCACTGTAACCCATATATTTACATGCACTGAACCATACATATCCTGTGAGGCATTTTATATAGATAGCTTTTATCTTAGCGTAACTTTCTTCATTGTCATTGTCTCTTCTATATGTGCTAGGTTGGTCTTGGAGGCGTCCTTGTTGATTATGATGGGAATTTTATTGGAATGAACAACTTCCATGCCAATATTACCGAACAGCTCTTTAACGAACAAAAATACACGCCCTGCCTACCACAGCATGCCATTCTTGAATGGTTGGGGAATCTTGGGATGCTCAAGTATGTATTCAAGCCTCTATGTATTTACTATCTGTAGCTTCACATTTAGCTTTCCTCTTGTGGGGTTTTGTCCCACATCTCTCTCCTATTGCATATTGTAAGGCATACCTTGTGATAAATACGATGTAGCCAATTTTTGTTCAATCGGCACCCCCCCCCCCAACCCTCGGATGTACATAAAAATAAACTTAACTTTGTGCTAGATAAATTTGCTGATTTAGCGATTAAGTTACATGAAAAACACAGAAAGAAAAATAGAACTCTATGGATGACCAAAAGAAATACTACTCTGTTTCACTATATCTGATCTCTGCCCACCATGTGCACAAATCAAGAAAGCACTAAATCTAAGGAAGATGTAAAAAATGGGTGTCTGGAGGTTACATGATCACCACATGGCGCATGCTATATCTGATGAACTGCCTGCAAATCACTTTAAAAATGTGTACATGGTAAAAATAACACAACAATTACCCTCTTTGTTTCTTCAAAGGGCGGATTTTTTTAAATGGACTTTCAGAGTTTGGGGACACATATAGTGAAACAGAGAGGATTATCTAGCTGGGGAACAGCTGCTTGTCCTTGAGGCCTTTATTTCTCTTCAAAATGCAAGGGACTGTGTTATTTTTCTGTGAAATATTTGTAGCCAATTGGACCTGATTTCTCCTTGTAATCTCAATTCATATTTTTTTCTTTGTTTCGTGGATTTATCATCGAGATTTTTCTGCACTGTGATGCAGTATTGGAATTGAGCAAGAGGGTGTCGATGGTACAGCAGGGAGCAACACAAGCGAGACAAAGTCAGATCTGCTACTACTGCTAGGTGTAGGTGAGCATAACACAAACTGATTAGAACTGTTAAATTGTGCTACTTGCCGACAATTGTTTTGTGAAATCCTCAGAATTGGATCTAAGATTAGTTTTACAGTTATGCTTGTTATTACCACTAATATGTGGTTTGTGCTAATTATTTCATGCTGTGTTGGATGCACTATATAAAACTACTTTTCATGCTAACATATGGTCGGTAATTCCTTCACCTTGTTGCACCAGAATACATGTATTATGTAAACAAGATGGCGAGTCATTGCTACGGTTATCCCTTGCCGGCCCTAGGTCAAGTATGTGGTGAGTCATTGGCACTCTTTTTAGTTTGTTCCCTTATGTTGCACATTTTGGCAGATTTATACATGCATTTTGAAACTCATGTATCATCATGCTTGATTGAACAGATGATATGCATCTGAAGTATACTTTTGAAGAGGAATTTGGAGGAGATATCTCAAGTTGTCTAGGCAAAGGAGTTGGCTTAAAAGTGTCTCAGACTATTGTCTCACTTGCTTCATTCAATGGTAATTGTACTGTTTTAGGGTCATAATCTTACCTATTTTATTTGGTGTTAATAATTGAAATTGTGATCTGTGTAGGGAAGACGAGGTTTTTTGCTTGCACAGGATTATTTGTAGGCGGCAGTGCACACTCGGCAAAAATTCTGACTTCAGCAAGTTTGGTTACAAAATCTGGCATTTATAATCGTAATTTGAGGGTTGTTACTGCTAACCACTATTTAATCCTTTAGTTTTTTTATATTTTACTAGGATAATGCCCGTGCGTTGAAACGGGATAAATGTTTTAGCACGTTAGCTCATGATTTACCTTATTATATTAATGTGATTGCGTAAATAAAAGTAGAGATTATATATATGTAAAAATAAATATTATACAATAAGTTATTCAATCAACGATATATGAAAGGTTTAATTAATATGATTGAATGACAAGTGGAAGGTTTAATTAATGTGATTGAACGATGTATGGGAAGATATTAATGTGAGTGAGTGGTATATGGCAAGGTACAGTTAAATTAGGCGTGGTGGGACAAAAAAACGTCTTGACAAAAAATCGATGAAAGAACATGGTGGAAGAAAATGAACCGGTTGACGAAACTACTGGCGAAACGCTTGAGAGGGACCGTGGGGAACACTTATGTTCTTTTTAGATAGTAGAGAAGAAAACCGGCTAACCATAATCCTTTCATTGCAGATTGAAGTGTGCCTTCCAAATGAGCGTCGAGTCAAAGGGATATTGACATATTGTAATTTATGTTACAATATTGCTGTTGTTGAGATCATGGGGTCCTTTAATCCTCATAAAATAAAACTCGAGAGACATATCCCTGTTAGCAATGAGACATGTCTAGTGGATGTAGGGTGTCTGTTCGACCAGCGCACATTACTGGCCACAAAGGGAGATTTGATTGATAATAAAATATCTGACAGCCAATTCGATTGCAAAGAACTTTGCTTCTCCAACTGTAAAATCACCAAGGTATTTGCTATCTATTTCCTAGATGTATCATACGCCTTTAAGTTACTACAAATATCTTGGTTCATGCAATCCTTCTCTAGTGTCACTATTTTGTTTGCTAGGCTGGAATTGGGGGCCCTCTTGTTGACATGTGTGGAAATTTTGTTGGTATGAACTTCTATGATGAAACATGTACTCCATTCCTACCAGGCAATATAATTTGGGATCTCCTGAAGGGCGATTTCTTGAAGGACATTTGTGTGAAATGGTACGCCTGTTTATGTATTTTGTTTCTTTTATATTGTATATGTAAGTATTTTTCAGGGCAAAGTATTCATCTTTAGGGGAGTATGATGTGATCGATACTTTTCAAGGACATTTGTCTTCTCTAATTAACCTATGTGCCATCATCCAAAACAAAGCCTATGGACCATCACAATCTAGATTGTTAATGTTCAAGGCACACTAGTTTAGCTTTCTCTTGTTTGGACATATGACGTGATAATGTTCACGGCACCGTGCTTCTTCCAATTATATAAGCAACAACATTCATAGGATGGTTATAGCTATATCATATATCGGGTTGGCTGTCCATGTACAGTTTCTGATGGTAGTTAATTAAGCTCGTTGATTTAGCTAACTCAGTCCCCTAAACTTTTTGTAGTCTAAGCGATGAGCCTGTTGTTGGTGGTGGTGTAAACAGGTACATATGTGTTACTGCTATTTGTATTCATCGTTTCAAATAAACTTATATTTTATTATATGAATAACAATTGCTCAACAATAGATGGCCCTTGCTTGAGCCATGTTGGTCTGATCCACCACCACCCACGGTTTGGGCCCCGAGCCATCTTGGTCTGGTCCATCACTGCCAATAATCTCATGGAGGGCACTCATGAGATCCTGTTGCTTGAAATATATCGAAAGGTTTTCATGAAAATACAAATATTTTGATGTTGTTTGAATGTATGCTGGTGTCTTGCATTGTAAATTTGAGCTGGCGCTTTGATGTTAAATATATAAATTGCATTGTACATTTGTACTACAAGATAAGAACAATGTCGTGTCCAATTTTGATTATTGGACATGTACTTGTTATGTGCCTCATGTCAGTTGTAACAGTGGAAGAATCCAAATCTTCTTCGTATGACATCCCAGATGGAAATAGATGTTCTTTATCTCTACCTAATACTCATTCTGTAAATTATTCACGGAAATTTTATTATATGGATGCTGATGCTCTCGGTTCTTCCTGCACCCCATGAACGCAACAACCTCTATAAGATATGCAGAAGGAGGTTCTGGGCACAAGACCGACAAGCGAGGATATGACCAGGGAGTCGTATTGGCAGGTCATGATGGTTCCACAGAAGGAACCCCCCAAGAACAAAGAAGCTTCGGATCCACAAACCCCGTGATGGCCAATAAACATCAGCTTCATCACAAACAAGGTGCTACCATCGATCGTGTCAAACTCTTGCAAATGCGGCCACCACAAGGCAGATACGTGTGAGATTGTATCTCGCTCTTCCTATTTTGAAAATAAAAATAAAAAATAGGAGAAAAAATATGACAGAAAAAATTAGGAGAGAAAAAGACCCCGAGAGAAGCAAAAGTAACTTTCGAAGACTCCTCACAAATACAGACCACCGACCTAGAAGAAAGGCTAATGCCACAGAAGTTACTCGGGATAGCAACCTGTATTCACACTGCATTTTTTGCCTGTTTTGCTCTAGCCCGGGAAATGCATCTTTTGGAGGTGGGAGGAAGCCTACATCAAATACCTTAGCATGAAATGATCTCACATTTTTGCACCTCGGTTAGAGTTTGCCACGTCATGCGAGGTTGTCAGAATTGGATCAGAGCTCGGATGATGTAGAAACAGAGATTCTATGAATAAAAAAATGTAGAATTGGAGGGGTAGAATCGAGATCTTGACAACCTTGCTCTAAGTTCCTTGTTCTTTTGTACCACACTTTGCTGCCAATTCGATTCTACCTCCTAAAAATTCAGAGGTGCTAACTAAGGAAAGTTATGTAATGTATTTGCAACACCCCGGGTGTCACACTACAGTAACCCAACAGTAATCACTTTGATTAAAGACAAGACATCTTGATTAGGCATGTGATGATCACCTTGACCATGGCTTGTTCAAATTCAACCCAATTATAAATTCCAAAACAAAGTGACAATTAATGTTGCTCCAAAAATTGTGGAACCAATTTTTTAAAATGCCTAAAAGTCAGTAGATCAAGATACCATTGTGATGGATATTTTTATGGCAAATAAATATTTAAACAATTCAAACAGTGGTCAAAACAGCCCCTTTTAATCGTTGCATATTCAAAAAAAATATTAAATGATTTTAATTAATCGTCAAACTTTTTGTGGCACTGATGTTCAGTGCAACACTAATGTAGCAACAAGTTTCATCAATAGCAAAAATCAATTTATGATATAAATAAATAAAACAGTAGCTAAAGAGCCCTAGTTACCCCTTTGCATTTTATTTAATATTTAAAATGAATTTAGTTGTGACCCAAACTTTTTGTAGCCATGTTCTATATTGTATCCACAATATTGGGACAGTTGGCACATTTTTCTAAAATCGTTTGGTAGCTTGAATAAAATAAAAACAGAAATAAGAAAAGAAAACATAAACGCAAATAGGCTAAAACTTTAAATCCCGCCCTGGGCGCAAAGCCCCCTCGGCCCAGCTCCTGACCTCCTCCTGCTTCATCTGCTCCCCAACTGCCTCCCCGTGGCGCCAGTGCCGCCGTCGACGCTGCCAAGCCGACCCCTCCCCTCATGTGCGCTCTGGACAACGTCGTGGAGTCGATAAAGATCAGCCCCACAAATTGTGGATCAAGCCCCGCCCTTCCTTTCCCCCCCTCGCGGTGGTCACTCTTCCGCCATGGCTGCTCTGTCTGACGCCGGTATGAGCTCGCCCCCGTAGCTGCCTCCACTGCCTCCCCTCGCCTCCGGGTCAGGAAGCTCCGCCGACTTCTTCTCCTTAGTCCCCGACCCCGCACCCGAGCCGTAAGCCATTGCCTTGGCTGAATCGGGCTCCTCCTCCCCGCGGGCCGCCCCGGCCATTGCCGTCGATTTCCACCGCTGCTGCTACTACACTTCCACCAGACCCTCTTGCGCCCCCCAGGTGAGCAACTGCGCTAAGACCCCTCCATTTTTGAGCTCGAATTCGAGCTGTAGTTCGGGCTTCCTGTCACCGAGCTTTGGCCGCCGCCTGCACGCTTGCTGCCGTCACTTTAGTCCATCCCAGCCCGCGCAAATGGAAGAAATGGTTGCGGCGCAATTGTGTGCAGCGCTAGGTCGCCGGCCATGGCGCTGCTCGCCGGCGGCATAGCCGTGCTGTGGTTTGTGCCACTGGCACGTGGGCCTAGGGCCCTGCTAATCTCCTGTTAGGCCTAAGTACCCCCTGGTTAATTAGCCCCTGTAAAGTTAATATAATACCCCCTGGACATATGACATGTGGGCCAGCCACTTAAACCCCCCTGTTAGATTTATTTTAATAACAGTTAAAACTCTGTGACTATGACACATGGGCCCCCCTTGAGATTTTAGATTAAATCAAGTGTTTAATTAGAGTGAGTGTATGACTGCTGATGGCGGTGAAGTTAATAAGTTTAGTTGGGTTGTGTGACATCCTGGCTTAATAGGAATGATAGACTACTCATATCAACAAGGTGCACCTTCTTTTCCGGAAGCACATCTTCAAAGAACTCCAAAGTTAAGCGTGCTTGGCTTGGAGCAATTTGAGGATGGGTGACCGACTGGGAAGTAGCTCCCAGGTGCGCACGAGTGAGGACAAAGTGCGCAGGAAAGACTAGTGTTGGTCTGTGGGGACAGTCTAGATCCCGCCAGGCGTACGCCGGGAACCGGTGGCTGTGGCCGGGGCGTAACAAATGGTATCAGAGCCGACCCTCGCGGTTACACGGGCGTGTGTGGGTCAGTTGCGCGAACATGTGGGACATGTGTCGGCACTGGACACACAGACGTGTGCCAAGGAGGAACGTTCCTGTGGGCCGATGAGGACATCGGTTCCTTTGAGTGGGGGTGTATGTGACATCCTGGCTTAATAGGAATGATAGACTACTCATATCAACAAGGTGCACCTTCTTTTCTGGAAGCACATCTTCAAAGAACTCTAAAGTTAAGCGTGCTTGGATTGGAGCAATTTGAGGATGGGTGACCGACTGGGAAGTAGCTCCCAGGTGCGCACGAGTGAGGACAAAGTGCGCAGGAAAGACTAGTGTTGGTCTGTGGGGACAGTCTAGATCCCGCCAGGCGTACGCCGGGAACCGGTGGCTGTGACCGGGGCGTAACAGGTTGCCTCCCCCGTTAACCGCGCCAATAAACGATTCTTGATAACCCACAAGTCTAGGGGATCAATTGTAGCTTTTCGATAAATAAGGATGTCGATCCCACGAGGAGCAGAAGGTGCTGATAAGTGACACTGGATAAGGAAATGTTGCACACACTCAAAGGTAAATATTTAGGGGTTTTTGGTTTAAGCAACAGAAAAGTAAAAGACAAGCAAAGTAAACAGGGTAACTGAGGAGTAGCAAGTGGCCCAATCCTTTCACAAGGATAAGCCTAGGAACTAAACTTATAAAAGCTAAAGCGTCCTCGAGAACACACGGGAGAGATAGCCAAGTTACTTTCACCATACTCCGTCAAGTAATATGTATTGTGTTGATAAGTGTTGGTGGGTGGATCAATGCTAGTACACCTTCTATACTAAGATAAGTGTACTCTTATGATTACACACCTTGCAAGCATCCGCAAAACAAGGTAGTAATTAAGGCATAAGCCTAACCACAGCATTACGATCAAGGATCCATAACTCCCTTGTGCAAAAGTGTGCGAACTGGGGTTCAGGTTTCTGTCACTCCGGCAACCCACCATAAGCATCCTTTGTGCACAATGTATTCCTCTAGGCCCATGAAAGGTGAAGTGTTAAGTGTTCGACTCACATAACACCACCAGAGAAATAACAACACAACTTAAGTATCGAACAACACATAAAACTTCAACATCATATGACTACTAACAACTAGACTTCTCCCATGTTCTCAAGAACTAAAGTAACTACTCACAAGACATAAAAGAGATCATGATCAGAGGTGATAGATGGGTGGCAAACAATCTGAACACAATGATATTTCTCCAACAAAACTCAATAGCATTCACCACAAAGTAGTAATCAACACTAACAGAGAAGAGATGATAGATAGTACGGATTACAACACAAGTTGCAATTGTGAGATGAGATGGTGATGGAGATGGTGCTGATGTTGGGGATGATGGTGATGATGATCTCGATGATGCCCGTGACGATGATGATGATGGCGACGATCTCCCCTTCCGAGAGGCGATCTCCCCGGCGGAATCTGCCCGCCGGAGATGGCTTTTCTCCTTTGTAGGTTTCCACCCCGTGGCGGCGGCTAAACACGGAAACTCTTCTCTATTTAGGGTTTTCACCCCATGGGGGTCTTATAGGCGAGAAGGGGCACCGAGGGGGGCCACCAGGCATCCAGGAGGGTGCCTGGCGCGGCCAGGAGGGGGGCCGCGCCAAGCACACTTCTGGCTGCCTCGTGGATCCCCTCACCTCCATCCTCGGTGATCCCCAGTCAATCTTCGTAAAAATACTCCCCGTAAATTTTCATCGCGTTTGGACTTGATCTGATTCAGCAACTTGGTGTCCACTTTTCACCGCTGAATTCTGGTTTTGCTGCTTCGACACCTGAAAGTTGTAAACTGTGTAAAACAAGCCAAAACAACATAAGAACAATACTTTAAAGTGGAATATATCAATTAATAGGATTAAATTACAATATAAAATAGTGATGCATTTTGGACGTATCAACTCCCCCAAGCTTAGACCTCGCTTGTCCCCAAGCGATTGTTGAGCTCGGTAAACCTGTCCACAAGTTTAGAGAGTGAAGTGTCGATAAAAGAATACGGACAAGAAGCATCAAGATTTCTCACCAAACTGAAGCATCCTCAACTCATAAGGTCCTTATGAGAAAGTACTAAAAATTATAACAAAGTAGGACCTAGAAAACTCATGAAATCATGGCAAACATAGCCTTGGTCAAGGAACAACTAATAACTTTTACTTTTGCTCTTTCACTTATAATGGAACCAGTTGAAGCTTTGGAAAGAACATGTTATCAGTCAAGAAGTGCACATGTTAACACAAAGTAAGATGTTTACTCAGCATAAGCTTTTGCAAACAACTCACTTATCAAAAGATAATGTCAACAAAGATGTAACATGCTAACTTTCAATGCAACTTTGTATGCAAGAATCTTTATTAACATCAAGTGTCTATTCTCTCTCAAGAAGGAAGGAAGTAGGAAGGACTGACTCAGCACAAAATAAAGGATAAACCCCATGCAAAAGGGTAAGCAGGGAAAACTCATGTGCTATCTCTAGATCAAACAGAATAAAAACAGACTTTTGGGAGGTGCATGATCCGTCAACGACTGCTGATAGATAACTCACTCACTTAATGATTTGGACAAGTTTCGAGGAACGGCTCCCATGTGGGGACGATCACATCCCCTTAAATTCCTTTGTTTATCACTCATAAATGGGCGAAGGAACTTGTGTGTTAGTATTTATCTTTTACGAGCTGGGCACTCATGCCAGTCCCTTCTCGTATTAGGGGTTTGCAGATTAGACATGCAATCCCAAGATAAAACTTGTCCAAATTAAGAAGATCATGGGTTACCCACCACTTCCTCATGAGCTGAATCAGTGGCACAAAACAGAAGATTTTGAACATCTACAGATAGCACACAAATTATATACTTTAGGAGTGGTAGTGGAATACCACAAATAGGAAGGTATGGTGTACTCAAGTGGAAGATGTTGGTTTCAAGATATGGAAGTACAAGCAGAATTCCGCTTAGTACAGAGTTTTGGCTAGCAAGGCTTTGAGAGACCAGACAATTGATGACAACTTAGATGCAATCAATACAAAGCATAAACAATAAAACTAGCATGAAACATCAAGTTGTCTTCCTTGTCAACATAACACTTCAAGCATAATAACACAAAGGTTTTGGCTATGTCGCTACTTTGAGAAAAACATGCTTGTTGTTATGACCAAAGCTATACTTGCCAAGATTTAAATAAAGTTTTCGAATCCATACCTGATATAAGGTCAATACTCCCCATAAGAATCAGATCATAATGCTGATTGCTTGAAGAGAATACCGAGTGCAGCGAAGAAACCAATAGACTTCTCATTAATATTCCTTCCTAGACGACCCCACACTCACGGATACAAAGCTCTCCACAAAAGGAGTGATAGACCTCAATGCAACACCTATTTCATAAAATAACTTCCCTAGACATGATACGACTCTACTTGACTCCTAAAGACAAAGATAAAGATAAAGATACCCGGCACTCCCCCAAGCTTGGAACAAGCTAAGGGGATGCCATTACCCGAGGAGATTTACTCCTCATTCTTGTTCTTGTCGGTCACGTACTCCTTGGCGAAGTGCTTCCATGCCAGCTGTTCTCCAGTCTCGAAGGATATTCCCGTCTCCAGGATCCTGCACTCAGCACCTAAACCCATGCGCAGATACTTTAGTTCATACTCACAGTTCTGGTTCTGTAGATCATAGATCTGTGCTTGGATCCCATAAAAATTTTCTTCTAGTGTGGCAAGACTTGACCACATCTCCTTCATCTCTTTCTTGTGGGAAGCCTCGGTCTCGTTCATGATGTCGAAGTTAGCTTCAACACCACGCTCCACCATCTTCTTAAACTTGAAGACCTCATGTTCCATCTCCTTCAACCGCTCCTCGGTGCTCCCCTCCTTGACTGGTCCCTTCAGATCGTCCTTGTGGAGAACACCGTCCTCCACACGAAGGACCTGGGGGTGCTTCCTCACCTTTACCTCAGGTAAGGGTTGATGACGTTGACGACGAACTTGTCCTTGGGGGAACTTTGGGAAGCCATGGCACCTAGATCTGCTGAAAGTTTTCCTCGCAGAAACAAACCGAGAAAGAAAACACGCGAAATCGAGAGATACGGTGCCGGCCGGGAAAATATATAGCAAAAATTTCTGCAACAGAAGGAAGGTTTCAAGCCTAGGTGGAGTCGGAGTCGGAGTCCAGGGCACCCAGGAGGGTGCCTGGCGCGGCCAGGAGGGGGGCTGCGCTAGGAGGCCTCCTGGGCCCCCTGGAGCTCCTCTTCTGCAAAAATTTATCTCTCAAGAAGGAAGGAAGTAGAACATGTTATCTGCGGCTAGAAGTTTGAGAACCTCCGTCCTAACCACGTCCTTCATCTTTGGGTTCAACCGTCGTTGATGATCAACAACTGGTTTAGCATCGGGCTCGAGATTGATAGTATGTTGGCAAATGGATGGACTAATACCCTTGAGATCATCAAGAGTATAGCCAATAGCACCTCGGTGTTTGCGGAGTGTCTCCAATAATCGCTCTTCTTCATACCCTGAAATGTTAGAATTGATAATAACAGGATATACTTTCTTTTCATCTAAATAAGCATACTTGAGTGTATCGGGTAGTGGTTTTAGATCAAACACTGGGTCTTCTTTTGGTTGCGAGAGGATTCCTAAAGGTTCAACCGGGAGGTTGTGCTTCAGGATAGGAGTTTGTCTTAAAAATATGTCTTCTAGTTCATCCCTCTCCTGCATATGTATGCCGTTCTCGTGGTCTTCCATAAATTGCTGCAAAGTATCATTAGGAGGAATAGCAATAGAAGCAATTTCTTCAATAATTTTTTCATTACTTGACAAGTCAGTACCACGAGGCTGCTTAGAAAACTTAGAAAAATTCATACGGCTCACCATTGAATTCAACAGAAACTTTACCTTTCTTGCAATCTATTATAGCTCCACAAGTGCTGAGGAAGGGCCTACCAAAGATAATAGGGCCAAAACTATCTTGCACTGAACCAAGTACAAGAAAGTCAGTAGGATATTTTACCTTCCCGCAGAGTACTTCAACATCTCTCACAATCCCAACTGGAGAGATCGTTTGTTTATGTGCAAGATGAATCGTGACATCAATGTCCTCGATCTCACACGGCTGAATCTCGTGCATGATCTCTTGATAAAGTGTGAAGGGAATAGCGCTGACGCTAGATCCCAAATCACATAGCCCATAGTAATTATGATCTCCTATTTTGACAGATACAACTGGTGTACCTGAAATTGGGTCTTTGTTGTTGGCTGTGACAATGTTAGTGGAAACAGCACAAAAACTAATAGTGGATTCTTCAATATCACTAGTTACCAGATCCTTGACCATTGCAACTTGAGGCTTGACCTTGATCATGTCCTCAGGTTCGTCAGTGGTCCTTCCGTTTTTGTTTAGAATACCTGTAACAAAAGAGTGCTCCTTTATCCTTGAGGGATAAGGAGGCTGTTCATACACAACTGCAGGTAAAACAGGATCAGTAACATTAATCTCAATAGGTGACTCCTTGAAAGGTTTATGATGTTGACTCTCCTTCTTCTTAGAAGAATCAATATGAGAACCAAAGTCCTTGCAAAAGTCAACCATTAGCTGGGAATCAAGACCAATTTTAGAGCAAAAGGTATTAAAGTAATCAGTCTTCACATAACTCTCAATGTAGTCATGCTCATAGTTTATAGCGGGTTCAATACCTTTATCAATTTCCCTGTCTTCAGTGTTCTTCTGGATCCTTTCTATAAGATCCCATTTTTCTTCCATACTTCAGGTCTAGAATACCCCGCTAGAGGAGGCATCCAACATCTCCCTTTCCTGACGAGAAAGCCTGGCATAAAAATTTGTAAGTATAATTTCCTTGGGGAGCTCATGGTTTGGGCATTTGAGCATCAGGTACTTCAGTCTCCCCCCAAGCTTGAGCGATGCTCTCTCCGTCGCGAGACCAAAAGTTGTAGATGTAGTTCCTGTCTTGGTGAATTTCACGAAGAGGATAAAACTTTGCATAAAAGAGAGACATAAGCTCTGGCCATTCAAGCAGATCAGAGTTATCGAGTAGCTTATACCAACCTGAAGCTTTATCTTTGAGTGATACGGAGAATAGTTTCTTCATGATGAACTCCATCGTTACACCTGCAAGCTTAAATAAAGAACATAATTGTGATAAATATAGCAGGTGTTCTCCCGGATGTCCTTCTCCTGTATAACGATTAGCCAAGACATAATCAATAATACCAGATGGTATTTTATAGGGCACAATTTCAGTAGGGGTAGGAGTGACCACCACAGTCGTGGGGTGGCTCCTTACCAGCAACGAACCAACAGTAGAAGAGTCCATAAGGACTGAAGGTAACAAAAGAAAATAAATGTTTCCTTACTGGCTTCACTTACCAATAGCGCTACACTCCCCGGCAACGGCGCCAGAAAAGCTCGTTGATGGTGAAGTTAAAAGGTTTAGTTGGGTTTCCTCCCCCGTTAACCGCGCCAATAAACGATTCTTGATAACCCACAAGTCTAGGGGGTCAATTGTAGCTTTTTGATAAATAAGGATGTCGATCCCACGAGGAGCAGAAGGTGCTGATAAGTGACACTGGAAAAGGAAAGGCTGCACACACTCAAAGGTAAATATTTAGGGGTTTTTGGTTTAAGCAACAGAAAAGTAAAAGACAAGCAAAGTAAACAGGGTAATTGAGGAGTAGCAAGTGGCCCAATCCTTTCACAAGGATAAGCCTAGGAACTAAACTTATAAAAGATAAAGCGTCCTCGAGAACACACGGGAGAGATAGCCAAGTTACTTTCACCATACTCCGTCAAGTAATATGTATTGTGTTGATAAGTGTTGGTGGGTGGATCAATGCTAGTACACCTTCTAGACTAAGATAAGTGTACTCTTATGATTACTCACCTTGCAAGCATCCGCAAATACAAGGTAGTAATTAAGGCATAAGCCTAACCACAACATTACGATCAAAGATCCATAACTCCCTTGTGCAAAAGTGTGCAAACTGGGGTTCAGGTTTCTGTCACTCCGGCAACCCACCATAAGCATCCTTTATGCACAATGTATTCCTCTAGGCCCATGAAAGGTGAAGTGTTAAGTGTTCGACTCACATAACACCACCAGAGAAATAACAACACAACTTAAGTATCAAACAACACATAAAACTTCAACATCATATGACTACTAACAACTAGACTTCTCCCATGTTCTCAAGAACTAAAGTAACTACTCACAAGACATAAAAGAGATCATGATCAGAGGTGATAGATGGGTGGCAAACAATCTGAACACAATGATATTTCTCCAACAAAACTTGTAATCAACACCAACAGAGTAGAGAGGATAGATAGTACGGATTACAACACAAGTTGCAATTGTGAGATGAGATGGGATGGTGATGGAGATGGTGTTGATGATGATCTCGATGATTCCCGTGACGATGATGATGATGATGATGATGGAGATGATCTCCCTGTCCGGGAGGTGATCTCCCCGGCGAAATCTGCCCGCCGGAGATGGCTTTTCTCCTCTGTAGGTTTCCTCCTCGTGGCGGCAACGAAACACGGAAACTCTTCTCTATTTAGGGTTTTCACCCCAGGGGGGTCTTATAGGCGAGAGGGGGCACCGAGGGGGCCACCAGGCATCCAGGAGGGTGCCTGGCGCGGCCCCGCGCCAGGCACCCTTCTGGCTGCCTAGTGGGTCCCCTCACCTCCATCCTCAGTTATCCCCAGTCAATCTTCGTAAAAATACTCCCCGTAAATTTTCATCGCGTTTGGACTTGATCTGATTCAGCAACTTGGTGTCCACTTTTCACCGCTGAATTCTGGTTCTGCTGCTTCGGCACCGGAAAGTTGTAAACTGTGTAAAACAAGCCAAAACAACATAAGAACAATACTTTAAAGTGGAATATATCAATGAATAGGATGAAATTACAATACAAAATAGTGATGCATTTTGGACGTATCAACTCCCCCAAGCTTAGACCTCGCTTGTTGGTGGCAAGCGAGTGTTATACTCTTCAAGCCCTCGTTGATTACCCCAAGTGCAGGGTTGGATATAGTAGAGTAGCGGCAAGTTTTCCCTTGGAAAAGATACCAAGGTTTGTCTCCCGTAGGACTCCGAAGGATACAAGAAGGTGGTAAAGTGAACAGTGGCGCCGAGCTTGCTACTTCACCTGGACCTGCACACAGATACAAATAACTTTGCTCCCAACAAGTACAGAGGAGTTGTCAATTCCTCCGGCCTTGCCGTTTACAAAGGATCAACACAAGAGATAATGATAAGGACAACTGAAAGTAAAGACGGAAAGTAAATCGAGGGTGTAAACAATGATATGAATATGGAACGGGGTCTCGTGATTTTCACTAGTGATGTCTCTCTCCCAAAAGACGATGAAAGTGCTAGCGAGGTAAACAAATCACAGTTGGGCAATTGACAGGATTATGAACGCACCGCAATGCTAACTATGCTGCAAAGAAAGGAAGGGTTCAAAAGCAATGGGCAGTACACCAAGGTAAGTAGACCGAAATCCATCTGCATCTACTACGAATCATCCACCTTGAGGTATCTATCCAGAACATCTCGCTGGTATTTAGTTGCGAATCCCACCCAAAGTGTAAACTCAAAGCAACAGACAACTGCATTAAAAGAACTTTGCGTAAAGTAAACAATCCTTTCACCCGCAAGTACAAGCACCGTTGTTTTGTCCCTGGTGGCAACAGAACATCCCCTAGTCTCATGTTTCTATCACTCAAGCTAGACATCAGGGGGCTGAACCCACAATCAAGCATAACGCTCCCTCTTGGAGTTGCAAATAAAATACTTGGCCAAAGCAAATACCGCAACGGAGAACATGCAAGAATTTACTAAAGAACAAAATATAAAAGAGAAGAAACAAATATATTACTCATCACAATCTGAACATAGTCTCATAATCCATCAGATCCCAACAAACTCAGCATAGCAACAGCAGAAATTACATAGATGCCTCGATCATGTGAAGCAGCTCACGAGGACTCGAAAGTGGAGGCACAAAGAAGGGAGAGATAGATCACATAGCTACTGGTCACGGACCCATGGTCCAAGGGAAACTACTCACGGTACATACGGGAGGCGTCCATGGCTATGGATGGTCTCCCGGAGGGGGTAGCTTCTTCCGGCAGGGTGCCAGAGAAGCTTCTCCAGGCAGCCCCGATCTTGAAACGGCGGCGGCGGGGGAACAGAGGCGAGATCGCGAAAGAGGAGTCTATATTAGGGGTTTCCACCCCGAGGGGTAAATATAGGCGAAGGGGGGTGTCGAGGGTACCCACAGGGCAGCCAGGAGGCCCCCTGACGCGGCCTAGGGTGGGGTCGCGCCAGGGACCCTTCTGGAGTCCCTGTGGTGGCCCCCCCTCCGCTTCTTTGGTGTTTCCGGAAGCTTCCGCGACGCTGATTTTTTATCTGGTTTTCCTGGAATTTTTGGAGCACTTTTAATGGCCGGAAAAACTGAAATACAAAAACAGCAGAAAACAACAACTGGCAGCTGGGTGCACTGGGTTAATAGATTAGTCCAAATATGCTCAAAAGTGTATGAAAGTTCAAGCAAAACATGGCAAAGTCACACAAAACATGCATGGAGCAAGCAGAAATTATAGATACGTTTGGGACGTATCACTTGTCCCCAAGCGATTGCTGAGCTCGGTAAACCTGTCCACAAGTTTAGAGAGTGAAGTGTCGATAAAAGAATATGGACAAGAAGCATCAAGATTTCTCAGCAAACTGAAGCATCCTCAACAGCAACCTCAACTCATAAGGTCCTAATGAGAAAGTAGTAACAATTATAACAAAGTAGGACCTGGAAAACTCATGAAATCATGGCAAACATAGCCTTGGTCAAGGAACAACTAATAAATTTTACTTTTGCTCTTTCACTTATAATGGAACCAGTTGAAGCTTTGGAAAGAACATGTTATCAGTCAAGAAGTGCACATGTTAACACAAAGGAAGATGTTTACTCAGCATAAGCTTTTGCAAACAACTCACTTATCAAAAGATAATGTCAACAAAGATGTAACATGCTAACTTTCAATGCAGCTTTGTATGCAAGAATCTTTATTAACATCAAGTGTCTGTTCTCTCTCAAGAAGGAAGGAAGTAGGAAGGACTGACTCAGCACAAAATAAAGGATAAACCCCGTGCAAAAGGGTAAGCAGGGAAAACTCATGTGCTATCTCTAGATCAAACAGAATAAAAACAGACTTTTGGGAGGTGCATGATCCGTCAACGACTGCTGATAGATAACTCACTCACTTAATGATTTAGACAAGTTTCGAGGAACGGCTCCCATGTGGGGACGATCACATCCCCTTAAATTCCTTTGTTTATCACTCATAAATGGGCGAGGGAACTTGTGTGTTAGTATTTATCTTTTACGAGCTGGGCACTCATGCCAGTCCCTTCTCGTATTAGGGGTTTGCAGATTAGACATGCAATCCCAAGGTAAAACTTGTCCAAATTAAGAAGATCATGGGTTACCCACCACTTCCTCATGAGCTGAATCAGTGGCACAAAACAGAAGATTTTGAACATCTACAGATAGCACACAAATTATATACTTTAGGAGTGGTAGTGGAATACCACAAATAGGAAGGTATGGTGGACTCAAGTGGAAGATGTTGGTTTCAAGATATGGAAGTACAAGCAGAATTCCGCTTAGTACAGAGTTTTGGCTAGCAAGGCTTTGAGAGACCAGACAATTGATGACAACTTAGATGCAATCAATACAAATCATAAACAATAAAACTAGCATGAAACATCAAGTTGTCTTCCTTGTCAACATAACACTTCAAGCATAATAACACAAAGGTTTTGGCTATGTCGCTACTTTGAGAAAAACATGCTTATTGTTATGACCAAAGCTATACTTGCCAAGATTTAAATAAAGTTTTTGAAGCCATACCTGATATAAGGTCAATACTCCCCATAAGAATCAGCTCATAATGCCGATTGCGTGAAGAGAATACCGAGTGCAGCGAAGAAACCAATAGACTTCTCATTAATATTCCTTCATAGACGACCCCACACTCACGGATACAAAGCTCTCCACAAAAGGAGTGATAGACCTCAATGCAACACCTATTTTATAAAATAACTTTCCTAGACATGATACAACTCTACTTGACTCCTAAAGACAAAGATAAAGATAAAGATACCCGGCACTTCCCCATGCTTGGAACAAGCTAAGGGGATGCCATTACCCGAGGAGATTTACTCCTCATTCTTGTTCTTGTCGGTCACGTACTCCTTGGCGAAGCGCTTCCATGCCAGCTGTTCTCCAGTCTCGAAGGATAGTCTCGTCTCCAGGATCCTGCACTCAGCACCTAAACCCATGCGCAGAAACTTTAGTTCATACTCACAGTTCTGGTTCTGTAGATCATAGATCTGTGCTTGGAGCCCATAAAATTTTTCTTCTAGTGTGGCCAGACTTGACCACATCTCCTTCATCTCTTTCTTGTGGGAAGCCTCGGTCTCGTTCATGATGTCGAAGTTAGCTTCAAGACCACGCTCCACCGTCTTCTTAAACTTGAAGACCTCATGTTCCATCTCCTTCAGCCGCTCCTCGGTGCTCCCCTCCTTGACTGGTCCCTTCAGATCTTCCTTGTCGAGAACACCGTCCTCCACACGAAGGACCTGGGGGTGCTTCCTCACCTCTGCGAGGTAAGGGTTGATGACGTTGACGACGAACTTGTCCTTGGGGGAACTTGGGGAAGCCATGGCACCTAGATCTGCTGAAAGTTTTCCTCGCAGAAACAGACCGAGAAAGAAAACACGCGAAATCGAGAGATACGGTGCCGGGATGATGGCTTCTCACCCTTCGTTGGTTACCCCAAGTGGAAGGTTTGAGATGTAGTGCAGCAGCAGTTTTCCCTCGGTGAAGATACCAAGGTTTGTCTCCAGTAGGACTCCAGAGATGATAAGTAGGTGTCAGCGGCGCAACTGACGCGGACCTGCACACAGACACAGATAACTTTGTTCCCAACGAAGTCCAGAGAGGTTGTCAATCTCTCCGGTCTTGTTGTTCACAAAGGATAAAACGCAAGGGATAATGATAGCAAGTAAAAGCAGTAAAGTAAATATAGCTTGGAAACAGTAATGAGGATATGGACCGGGATACGTGATGTTCACTAGTGATGTCTCTCTCCCAAAAGACGATAAAACTGCTATGCGAGGTAAACAAATTACAGAAGGGCAATTGACAGGATTATGAACGCACCACAATGCTAACTATGCTACAAAAGAAAGGAAGAGGCTCAAAAGCACGGGAAGTACACCAAAATAAGTAGACCGAAATCCATCTGCATCTACTACTAATCATCCACCTTGAGATATCTATCCAGAACATCTCGCTGGTATTAAGTTGAGAGCCCCACCCAAAGTGTAAACCCAAAGCAACAGACAACTGCATTAAAAAGAACTTTGCGTAAAGTAAACGATCCTTGTAACCGCGGTTACAAGCACCGTTGTTTTCCCCCTTGTGGCAACAACACATCCCCTAGACTCATGTTTCTGTCACTCAAGCGTGTCATCGGGGGGCATGAACCCACAATCTAGCACAGCGTTCCCTCTTGGAGTCACTACCTACTACTTGGACAAAGCAATAAACAACAACGGAGAACATGCAAGAATTACTTACGAACAAAAATATAGAGATAAAAACCAAATATATTACTCTATCACAATCTGAACATAATCTCATAATCCATCAGATCCCTCCAAACTCAGCATAGCAACAGAAGAAATATTACAAAGGTGCCTCGATCATGTAGGGCAGCTCACGAGGTCTAAACAATGAAGATCAAAGAGGGGAGGAGAACATCACATAGCTACTGATCACGGACCCATGGTCCAAGGAAAACTACTCACGAGACATCCGGGGAGCATCCATGGTGGAGAGGAGACTCCCGGAGGTCAATCCTCCCTCCGGCAGGGTGCCCGGAAGAGGTCTTCTGGTGCTCCCGATCTCGGAAGCGCGGCGGCGGCGGAACAGAGGCGAGTTTGCGGAATAGGGTTCCTCTTTTGGAGTTTTCCCGTGACGGAGAATAAATAGGTGAAGGGGGCAGCCAGAGGTGGACCAGGGGCCCCAGGCGCCCCCCTGGCGCGGCCAGGGGTGGGGCCGCGCCGGGTGGCCGCCTGGGGCCCCTGGCTCCCCTCTGGCCCCTCCCGGGCTCTTCTCGAAGCTTCCTGTACGCTGATTTTTCCTATATTTTTTCCGGAATTTTTCTGGCACTTTTTATATGGGGGAAAACTGAAATAGAAAAACAGCAGAAAACAGGAACTGGCAGTGGGGTGCGCTGAGTTAATAGGTTAGTCCAAATATGATCAAAAGTGTATGAAAGTGTATCTAGATCAGAGCAATATCACACAAAACATGCATGGAGCAAGCAGAAATTATAGATACGTTTTGGACGTATCAACATCCCCAAGCTTAATTCCTGCTCGTCCTCGAGTAGGTAAATGATAACAAGCATAATTTCTGCGGTGACATGCTAGCAACCATAAAAGAACTTTGAAAAGTAAAGCAATCAAGGTTAGAGATTCAATTCAAGTCATAACATGCAAGAGTCTATATTAGCATTGAAACAAGTAAAAAAAGAACAATAGGTGCAAGAGCTCTCGCTGTCCGTGACTCGAATGTCTCCAAATGGTGTTTGCGTGCAAGAAGGGGGATAGGGAATACGAGAAAATATTTATTTGTTGAGAACTCAATCTACTAAAGTTTCACACTTGGTCTTCTTTGGAATCTTATCTTGACTCGTCCCCAGACCACTAGCCAGGTACAAGTCAATTTGATCCACTCCTTTTCGATATTTTGAGCACTCATCCAATGGATGAGCGTAAGCACGAGAGTTGACACTTAAGATGGCAAAGAAATAAGTATGGTGGAGGAGGAAGACAAAAAGGATGAGAAAGGATCACATCAATGAGGACAATCATAGGCAAGAGATGCCGAATGATAGATATGATGTGAGGAGTAGGGATTGCCATGCAACAGATGCACATACGAGCTAAGAAGCTCTCCAAAGGAACTAGTGGGGGTGCATCTAACTTGCTCGCTCATGAAGACCTAGAGCTCGTTTGAGGAGGCTCATCCTTGGAATATGCAAGCCAAGTTCTATAGTGTGAAGGTCCCCACATAGCTATATGCATGAAGATCATCTCTATGGAGTACAAGGATATAAAGGGAGTACTAGTGTGGATCTCTCAAAAGGATAGTAGTGTTGCCCTTTCTCTCTTTTTATTTATTTTTCTCTTTTTCTCTTTTTTGTATTTTTTTGTGTGGCCTCAATGGCTCTTTCTATTTAACTCTCATTTGTCCTCTTTGGGATCTTTTGATGTGTCCACTTTGGGATCTTTTCCTCGCTTAAGGGCAACACTCTATTTTACAAGAAGGTAAAGGAGATCTTTCACACTTTACAAGGTACTCAAAACATAAAGAAGATGTAACTAACATGATGTATGCAATGTATGCCGCTGCCAGTGTAGCAGAAACATGTATGACATGAAGGTCAATTCATGAAGAGGTGGAAGTTGCATGGCAATATAACTCGGAAAGGCTATGGAAATGCCTTGATAGGTAGGTATGGTGGCTGTTTTGAGGGAAGATATAAGGAGGCTTATGATGACAGAGTGTATCATGCCAAGGGTTTGGATGTACCGGCGAAGGTGGACACCAACTCTCGGAGTGAGAAGAAGGCAATGCACGGCACGGGAGAGGCTAGCAAAATATGGGAAGGTGGAAGTGTCAACTTTCAATACTTACATTAGTCCGAAGAACTCATGCACTTATTATCGGTAACTCTCAATCTAATAAGGAGGTTCACAAAGAGACAAGTACCCCGAGGAGGAGTGTATGGGGATTTGGTTATCCTTGCGCATCCTCGACTCATGGTACGTGAGTATTCTCTAATATTCGACCCCTCAGAAGAGTAGTGATCCATCTAGTAGCTAGAGTTCTCAACTAGTTTTGTAGGTTTTGAAAATACACACGGATTGCCCAAAATACGACACCTATCACTAATAGGCAAGAGCTCTTGACACCAAAATTTCAAACATTACTCACAACAATACCTCAAAACTATTGCAAGTTACTACTAAAATTAAATAGCAACCTCAATTACCTACTTTCAAGACAAGACACAACTCAGTGCAACAACCAACTCTCTTTAACAAGATAAACATGAAAACTAAAAAGAGTTCCAGCAACAAACTAAACAAAAGCCAAGGCTCTTGCTAAAGACAAACTAAGACTAAAACTAAACATGGCAGTAGCTACGAAAAGATAAAGAACACACAACAGCAAAAAGATAAGGAGGAAAAATCCTATGATGTGTTCTAAATTTTGAAAGTGGAGCGTGTTTCTCTCCCACAAAAAGTAAGACGGAATCTAACTTGTTATGAACAGCATGCAAAGCTAAAGAAAACTAAAAACAAAACCTAAGAGCGAGACACTCCAAGCATAGCACATAACGCATGAAGTGATAAAAATATAGTGAGACGAAGGACGAACTGATGATTGTTGATGGAGAAGGGGATGCACGGGGGCATCCCCAAGCTTAGACGCTTGAGTCTCCATGAATATTTATTGGGGATGCATGGGGGCATCCCCAAGCTTGAGCGCTTGACACTCCTGGATCTTCTTTCATCATCTTCCATCACACACTTGAAAACTCCCTTCATACATAACTCATCATAAGTTGATTAGAGAGGTTCGTACCCTTAATAAATATTTTTCCCACTAGATATAAAGATATTCTTGAAGATCTACTGTTTCTCAAGAGTGCCAAAAAGTTTTTGCAAAGAAAAAGCAAGCTTAAGGTTTGCAAAAGTTAGGAGAGACAAAACGTGGCAGAATCTATGAAAAACAGAACAGCAGATAGTAATGATTTTTTTAGGGGCACTTCTGCAACTCAAATCAAAAAACTCAGAACATAAGGAAGTTTCATAATTGTATAGAGCATACTGTGTAAAAATTTCAGCTCAAAAAGATGAACTGGTATTTTTCTGGTCACGAGGACAGAATCTGTTTTCTGGACAGCATGTCACAACTTTTACTTCCCTTGCCGTAAGAGGCTATAACTTGGCACAAAGCTGAAAAATAAAGATACAATGATGTTGCTACAGAAGTAACAATCATCAAGACACAACAAAATCAAAAAGAAAAACCTAAATTCTTTGTGGGCTGCCTCCCGAAAGCGCTTCTTTAAAGCCATTAGCTAGGCTTAATGCAAAAGAAGAATCAAGTTTTATCAAGAGAAAGAGAATAACTAGCCCGTGTAACGGACTCAAAAGGTAACTTGATTTTCTTTCTAGGGAAATGTTCCATCCCCTTTTTGAATGGGAATTGGAATTTTATATTCCCCTCTTTCATGTCAATAACCGCACTAACGGTGCGAAGAAAAGGACGTCCCAAAATAATTGGACACAAAGGTTCACACTCTATATCCATAACAATAAAATCAACGGGAACATAGTTGTCATTGACAATGATAAGAACATCGTCGATCTTCCCCAAAGGTTTCTTTATGGAAGAATCAACAAGACGAACACCAAAAGAACAAGGCTCAAAAGGCTTCAATTCAAACATATCAAATATTCTTTTGGGCATAACAAAGGTACTAGCTCCAACATCACATAAAGCATAGCAAGAGAAGTTATTTAATTTAATTTTGATCATAGGGTCCCAACCATCATCTAGCTTCCTAGGTATGGAGGCTTCTACTCTAAGCTTCTCCTCCCTAGCTTTGATGAGAGCATTTGTGATATGCTCCGTGAAGGCAAGATTAAGTGTGCTAGTGTGGGGGTCTCTAGACATTTTGTGTAGCAAACTGATAACTTCTGAGAGGGTGCAACTATCAAAATCAATATCACTACTATCAAAGGTGGTAGTAGTGTCATCTAGGCTAACTTGTTTGAAACCCTCTATGTTCATAGGAGTTTTTTCTTCTACGGTTGAGGTATTAGCATCACCATTAATAAGTCTATTTTAGATAATTTCTCTTCTACATTTTTGTTGAAGGCTTTTTGGGTAGTGATAAAGTCTCTAAGCATGCTTTCTAATTCAGAAGAGGGGTTCTTGTTGCTAGGGTAAGTGTTGTTGTTCCCATAGTTAGATGGGAACGGTCTAGGATTGCTAGCAAAATTTCCCCTATAAGCATTGCTAGATACAACTTCAACAACAATGCTTATAGGGGAAATTTTGCTAGCAATCCTAGACCGTTCCCATCTAACTATGGGAACAACAACACTTACCCTAGCAACAAGAACCCCTCTTCTGAATTAGAAAGCATGCTTAGAGACTTTATCACTACCCAAAAAGCCTTCAACAAAAATGTAGAAGAGAAATTATCTAAAATAGACTTATTAATGGTGATGCTAATACCTCAACCGTAGAAGAAAAAACTCCTATGAACATAGAGGGTTTCAAACAAGTTAGCCTAGATGACACTACTACCACCTTTGATAGTAGTGATATTGATTTTGATAGTTGCACCCTCTCAGAAGTTATCAGTTTGCTACACAAAATGTCTAGAGACCCCCACACTAGCACACTTAATCTTGCCTTCACGGAGCATATCACAAATGCTCTCATCAAAGCTAGGGAGGAGAAGCTTAGAGTAGAAGCCTCCATACCTAGGAAGCTAGATGATGGTTGGGACCCTATGATCAAAATTAAATTAAATAACTTCTCTTGCTATGCTTTATGTGATGTTGGAGCTAGTACCTTTGTTATGCCCAAAAGAATATTTGATATGTTTGAATTGAAGCCTTTTGAGGGGATGGAACACTTCCCTAGAAAGAAAATCAAGTTACCTTTTGAGTCCGTTACTCGGGCTAGTTATTCTCTTTCTCTTGATAAAACTTGATTCTTCTTTTTGCATCATGCCTAGCTAATGGCTTTAAAGAAGCGCTTTCGGGAGGCAGCCCGCAACGAATTTAGGTTTTTCTTTTTGCTTTTGTTGTGTCTTGATGATTTTTACTACTGTAGCAACATCATTGTATCTTTACTTTTCAGCTTTGTGCCAAGTTATAGCCTCTTACGGCAAGTGAAGTAAAAGTTGTGACATGCTGTCCAGAAAACAGATTCTGTCCTCGTGACCAGAAAAATTTCAGAAAAATTCCAGTTCATCTTTTTGAGCTGAATTTTTTACACAGTATGCTCTATACAATTACGAAACTTCCGTATGTTCTGAGTTTTTTGATTTGAGTTGCAGAAGTGCCCCTAAAAAATTCTTTACTATCTGCTGTTCTGTTTTTCACATATTCTGCCACGTTTTGTCTCTCCTTACTTTTGCAAACCTTAAGCTTGCTTTTTCTTTGCAAAAACCTTTTGGAACTCTTGAGAAACAGTAGCTCTTCAAGATTATCTTAATATGCAGTAGATAAAAAATTATTTATTAAGGGTACTAACCTCTCTAATCAGCTTATGATGAGTTATGTATGAAGGGAGTTTTCAAGTGTGTGATGGAAGATGATGAAAGAAGATCCAGGAGTGTCAAGCGCTCAAGCTTGGGGATGCCCCCATGCATCCCCAACAAATATTCAAGGAGACTCAAGCGTCTAAGCTTGGGGATGCCCCCGTGCATCCCCTTCTCCATCAACAATCATCAGTTCGTCCTTCGTCTCACTATATTTTTATCACTTCATGTGTTATGTGCTATGCTTGGAGCGTCTCGCTCTTAGGTTTTGTTTTTAGTTTTCTTTGGTTTTGCTTGCTGTTCATAACAAGTTAGATCCCGTCTTACTTTGTGTGGGAGAGAAACACGCTCCACTTTTAAAATCTAGAACACATCATAGGATTTTTCATGCCTATCTTTTTTGCCCCCCTGGCTCCCCTCTGGCCCCTCCCAGGCTCTTCTCGAAGCTTCCTGTACGCTGATTTTTCCTGTATTTTTCCCTGAATTTTTCTGGCACTTTTTATATGGGGGAAAACTGAAATAGAAAAACAGCAGAAAACAGGAACTGGCACTGGGGTGCACTGAGTTAATAGGTTAGTCCAAATATGATCAAAAGTGTATGAAAGTGTATCTAGATCATAGCAATATCACACAAAACATGCATGGAGCAAGCAGAAATTATAGATACGTTTTGGACGTATCACGGGACCATCCGGGAAAATATATAGCAAAAATTTCTGCAACAGAAGGAAGGTTTCAAGCCTAGGTGGAGTCGGAGTCCAGGGCACCCAGAAGGGTGCCTGGCGCGGCCAGGAGGGGGGCTGCGCCAGGAGGCCTCCTGGGCCCCCTGGAGCTCCTCTCCGGCTCCACTCGGGCTTGGAATTTTCCTAATTTTGCAAAAAACTTGAAAAGTAAACTTTTATTGACGTTCGTGATGTTTCCTTACCGTAATACATACCTTTTCTTATTCTGCTCCCGCCGCAGTCTGAAACTGGGCTGCAACATGCTCTTCATGAGTTCTTGTATATATCATGTTTGCATCCACATTGATTGTATCACCTGCCATATAATGTTTGAGTCTTTATCCATTCACAACTTGAGGTTTGGTGCCTTCAAAATTATTGATCTTAATTGCACCAGACCGATATACTTCTTCGATATGAAAAGGTCCTTCCCATCTGGAAAGTAGTTTACCTAGAGAAAACCTGAAACGAGATCTAAACAACAAAACTTTATCACCAACATTAAATTCACGTTTCAAAATTCTTTTATCGTGCCACTTCTTTACCTTTTCCATGAACATTTTAGCGCTCTCGTAAGCTTCACTCCTCCACTCATCTAGAGAATTCAAGTTCATGAGACGCTTTTCACCAACTAACTTTGGGTCAGCATTTAGCTCTCTGACAGCCCAGAAATCCTTGTGCTCTAACTCTAATGGTAAATGGCAAGCCTTGCCATAGACCATTTTATACGGAGACATGCCCATGGGGTTTTTGTAAGTAGTTCTATACGCCACAAAGCATCTCCTAACTTCTTTGACCAGTCCTTTCTAGAACTGTTTACTGTTTTCTGTAAGATCAACTTGATCTCCCTATTGGTGAGCTCAACTTGCCCACTAGTTTGAGGGTAGTACGGTGATGCAATCCTATGATTGACATCGTACTTGGCTAGAGATTTCCTAAAAGCTCCATGCGTGCAGTGTGACCCTCCATCTGTCATGAGGTACCTTGGTACTCCAAACCTAGTGATAAGGGGGTGGCCCGATCTTCTCAGTAAGCGGACGGTGAATATGAGGGCGATGATAGATAACTTGTATGTAGCCGATGAACTCTCCTCGCTAGATCCCTGTTGCCAATGCGACAGCTCTCTACCCTTTGGATATTCACAACTTCACACACTTGCGCAACGTAGCCGTCGACCACGAGACGGTAATTTGCAATCTACTAATTCCCAGTGGAACAACAGATCACACAAAACTTGCAGTAGCAACACTTCAGATCGATACGAATTGAAGTATATGATTCAAGATGAAAGCTTGGAGCTATTCTCAAGAACTAGGGTTTATCTAAACGTGGTCTAACCCTAAAACTCGTAGGGGGTCCGGTATTTATAAGCTAGGGGTGTCAAACTCGGATACAAGGCCGCATCCCATCAGATCTGCGCGCAGGCAGTTTCGGACGTCCGATGGGTTTCGGACGTCCGATGCGTCAGACGTCCGAATCGTGTCGGACTTCCAGATCGGTACTGTACTCGGGAGCCTTCACGAAGATCTTCATGTCGGACGTCCGTGCCATGTCGAACGTCCGTCGTGTCGGACGTCCAAAACTCGTCAAAGTTCCGTAACCCTTCTGTAACTCGAGATCATCGCGGCGTCGTAGCTCCTGGCCTCCGATGTCGGACGTCCTAAAAGCGTCGGATTTCCGAAGGTTGGAGCTTCCTTCATATTCTCCTCCTTCTGGATCCTCTTCTTCGTCATGATACCTGATTATGCAAATATACAAAGATTTAGGCAGTATAAAGTTCTCATTACATAACATATCAGAATCTATTAAGAGCGACTTCACCTGTTGTTCTATCAACTTTGCACGAGCTCTTGTAATAGGTCCAATTCTGATTTCATCATCCTTCTTCTTTGTTGAATCAACTTGTTCTTCATGACGAACTGGAGATGTGTTGGTAGTAGGGATGTCCTCATCATCTCCCCCCCCTTCAAAAGGCGTGACCTCGACGCGCCAAGATCATCTCCCATGTATGGTGATAAATCAGCAACGTTGAAACTTTTGCTAGCGCTACCAAACTCGGCAATGGGAATATCAATCGAGTAGGCATAGTCATTGATCTTGGCTAACACCTTGTAAGGACCAGCACCACGTGGCTTCAACTTGGAATCCCTCATCCCTGGAAATCTATCCTTGCGCAAATGCACCCAAACCATATCTCCAGGCTGAAATAGAACTTGCTTCCATGACTGGTTCCTTGCAGCAGCAACATTCTTGCCTTGCTTCTCAATAGCCTCTCGGGTCTTCTCATGGATCTTCTTCACATAATCTGCTCGTTTGGATGCCTCCATATTAACTCGTTCCTGCAATGGAAGAGGCAGCAAATCAAGAGGTGTAATAGGCTTAAAACCATATACCACTTCAAAAGGACAAAGATGAGTAGTAGTGTGTACTGCCCTGTTATAAGAAAATTCTACATGTGGCAAACACTCCTCCCACTTGCGCAGATTTTTCTTTATCATAGCTCGCAATAATTGTGACAATGTTCTATTGACCACCTCTGTTTGACGATTAGTTTGGGGATGACATGTAGTGCTAAACATCAACTTTGTCCCCAACTTTCCCCAAAGTGTCTTCCAGAAGTATCTCACAAACTTCACATCCCTGTCAGAAACAATTGTCTTGGGCACTCCATGCAAGCGTACAATCTCCCTGAAAGACAGGTTAGAAACATGCGACGCGTCGTTGCTCTTATGGCATGCAATAAAATGTGCCATCATAGAAAATATATCCACTACCACAAATATACTATCATGACCATATTTAGTGCGTGGCAATCCTAACACAAATTCCATACTAATATCTTCCCAAGGTGTGGTAGGAGCCGATAGTGGAGTATACAAACCGTGAGGCTTCAGCTTGGACTTGGATGTGTTGCATACAATGCAGCGTCGAACAAACCTGTCCACATCACGCCTCATCCTGGGCCAATAAAAATTATCAGCAAGCATGAGTAATGTCTTCTCACGCCCAAAGTGACCCATCAATCCTCCTGCATGTGATTCCTGCAACAATAGCAAACGCACAGAAGATTCTGGAACACAAAGTTTGTTAGCGCGAAACAAAAATCTATCATGGATGTGGAAGTTATCCCATGCAGTTCGAAGCAAACACAAACGATATGGTTCAGCAAAATCATGATCAGTTGCATATAAATCACACAAACTCTCTAATCCAGGAATTTTAACATCAAGATGTGTCAATAACATGTTCTTCCTAGAGAGAGCATCAGCAACAACATTATATTTCCCTTTCTTATATTTGATGATGTAGGGAAAAGACTCAATGAACTCAACCCCCTTAGCTAGGCGTCTATGCAAATTAGATTGAGCTTTCAGATATTTCAAATCTTCATGATCAGAATGTATGATAAATTCTTTTGGCCACAAGTAATGTTGCCAAACTTCAAGAACTCTAACAAGTGCATACAATTCTTTATCATAAACAGGATAATTTAATCTAGCACCAGAAAGCCTCTCACTGAAATAAGCTATAGGTCTACCTTCTTGCATCAAGACACCACCAATGCCTATACCACTAGCATCACATTCAACTTCAAATTGCTTAGTAAAATCTGGTAATGCAAGTAATGGTGCAGAAGTAAGCAAACGTTTCAACTCCTCAAATGCAAGGCCTTGGGCAACGCCCCAAACAAAAGGCACACCTTTATTAGTCAATTCATTCAACGGTGCAGCAATCATACTAAAGTCTTTCACAAAACGTCTATAAAAACCGGCAAGACCGTGAAAACTTTGTACATGACTAACATTCATGGGAGTAGGCCAGTTTTGAATTGCTTCAATTTTAGAAGAATCTACTTCTACCCCATGCTTAGATACAACATATCCCAGAAATATGACCTTATCTTTTGCAAATGTGCACTTCTCAAGATTAGCATATAATTTAGCATCACGCAACATGTGCAAAACTTGTCTAATATGATCAGCATGTTCAAATTCATTGCGGCTATAAATAAGTATATCATCAAAATACACAACCACAAAATGTCCAATAAACTCTCGCAAACATGGTTCATTAATCTCATGAAGGTACTACGAGCATTAGTAAGACCAAAAGGCATAACTAACCACTCATATAATCCGAACTTAGTTTTGAAAGCAGTTTTCCATTCATCCCCTTCTTTCATCCTAATTTGATGGTATCCACTACGCAAATCAATTTTAGAGAAAATAGCAGCACCACTCAATTCATCGAGCATATCCTCTAAACGTGGAATAGGATGGTGATATCGAATAGTGATATTATTTATAGCTCTACAATCTACGCACATACGCCATGTACCATCTTTCTTAGTAACCAAAATAACAGGAACATCACAAAGGCTAAGACTGACACGAATGTACCCTTTATCCAGAAGCGCTTGTACTTGTTGCTGAATTTCCTTCGTCTCTTGGGGATTGGTCATGTATGGTGCCCGGTTGGGAAGAGTAGCTCCCGGAATAAGATCAATTTGGTGCTCAATACCACGCAAGGGTGGTAATCCCGCTGGAACCTCCGGCGGAAACACATCATCATAATCCTGCAAAACAGTAGACACACTAGAAGAAAGAGTATGATTATCATTAGAAAGCAAAACCTCGCCTTTGTACATAAGCACAAGTGGCATGGTTGTAGGATCCTCACTAAATTCTCTCATGTCTTCTTTGGTGGCTAATGTAAGCAAACTAGTCTCTCTCGCACTTTTCGTTATATTATCACTCACAACTATTACATTATTCTCTCGTGTTGGTTCGACATTCACTTCTACCTTCTGACGAGACTCATTCACAATTTGCTGTGGAGACATAGGATGGAGATTAACTTTCTTGCCCTTGAACTCCAAATGATATGTATTGGCTCGGCCATTGTGTTGCACATGGCGATCATATAACCACGGCCGACCCAATAAGAGATGTCAAACTGTCATAGGCACCACATCAAAATCAATGGAATCCTTTTATGGGCCTATCTCAAAATTTACGCGCACCATGTGATTCACCTTCATCTCACCACTGTCACTCAACCATTGGACATAATAAGGATTCGGGTGAGGTAAATATTTCAGATTTAGCTTGGAACATAACTCCTTGCTTGCGAGGTTGCGGCAGCTACCTCCATCAATGATAACTTTGCAAGCTTTGTTGGGGCCAACTAATGCTTTGGTTTGGAACAAATTGCAGCGCTGAGACTCAGATTTGGACTGCACAGTAAGAGCACGCTGTGACACAATAATAGTAGGAGCATGTGAAGGAAAATCATCCATGCCCTCTTCACTATTGTATCCCTCGTCATTGAATGTGTCGGGGTCTTCATCATCACCGGTTTCATACTCGTCGGTTTCTTCATTAATGAACATGACCTTTCGGTTCGGGCAATCTCTCTTAAAGTGACCCGGATTACCGCAAGAATGACAAGTCATCTCGCGATTGCGAGCTGTAGACATGTTGGAGCCTGCACTAGGGGCAGGAGCAGCTGGCTTCTTGGCCATAGAACCATTGGAGGCTGGCTTTGAAACTGAAGAAGAATCCCGAGCATTAGTACCATAATTCTCCATAGGCGCAGACGATCTCCTTGGAGAAAATCTGCTAGATGTGGAATATCTGGACTTCAGTTGTGCCTCTTCTGCAAGCTGGGATTCAGCCTCCCTTGCAAGATGCAATAGATCATTCATATTATAGTATTGGTGATGTCGCACAATACTCTTGATGTTAAATTTCAGCCCATGGAGAAAACGTTGCATAGTCATCTCAACCTCTTCGCGAACTCGCGCACGTTGCAGCAACATCTCCATCTCCATATAGTATGCATCAACGGACATAGTACCTTGCTTCAATTGTTGCAATTTATCAAAAACTGTCTGTAAGTAATTAGTGGGAACAAACCGAGCTTTCATGGTCACCTTCATGTCACGCCATGTACGAATAGGCTGCCCATCGGTTTGTTGGATCTCGGTCAACACACTCTCCCACCAACGCAAGGCATAACTATCAAACTCAGAAGAATAAATCTTGATCTTCTTGTCCTCCGAATAATCATGCAAACGCCATAATTTTTCCATCTTAAGCTCCCATGTGAGGTACTCTTCCACGTCCGTGGAACCTTCAAATTTGGGGATGTTAAACTTGGGCTTGCTCAAGACATCTTCTTCCTGAATGGGTAGATGGCGCGCACCAAAACCAAGTGGCGGTTGGCAAACCGGCCCTTGAGCACGCCCACGGCCTTGATTGCCCCTCAAATCAGCATTGTCGCCATGGACACTACCATCATCTTCCTGAGCGTCAGGTTGGCGTTGTACAATAGCTGCTTGTATGCCCGTGACAGATGTTGTCATTTGTTGTAGGCTCTGCTGTATAGCAGCAAGTTGTTGTTGCATAGTGGTGACTGCAGCTTCAGTCGCGTCCACTTTCAGTTGGGCCGCTTGAACATTTGTATCAATCGCATCAGCGGATTTAGTAAACAACCCAGTCAAGTGATCACGGAGACCTTCATATGCCTCCCATGTAACTGGCGCATCCTTGTCATGTTTCTGCATCACATCAAAACCACTTTGAGACATGATTAGTAGGTTAGTGCACTAAATCAAATATTTTGGTGGACACTCACAACTCACTCAAAACTGACAAGAAAAGGTGAATCTTACCGTTCCAAAGTGAATAGTAATGCGTACCCGTTCGGATGGAGGACTAGTGCACGGATGTGATGAAGTGAATACCCGAGTAAAAGAGTGAACACACGACAAAGCAGGATATATATGGTGGAGCTATAGGTATGGCACCCTAACTACACCGAAGTCAAGTCCTAGTGCTGATCGTGTGATACAAACCCAAGGAAAAGCTCACACAGTGTAGACAAACGAAAGACATGCCTCTCAAAAGATCACCAGTATGATATGTCCTTTATAGCACTTGTATATCTCTTTGCACTCTTGGATAACTCTTTTTTATCACACTTCTGTCTCTTTTTTTTAATCTTTTCTCTTTTTTTTGATTTTTCTGACACTATTCCAAACTTGACGAAAAATTGCTACAGTAACTTTTCTCTTTAGGCCACAATATGTCGCACTGCGGAGAAAATTTCGGGAAGAACACAACGAAACAGCAAACTAAAACAATGACTCCGATGCAATCTAAGGCTCTGTTTGGTTGAACTGCAGATTTTGAAAAAGCTGCTGTGAGCTGTCATCTGTGAAAAAGCTGCTGTGAGTTATCAGCTGTGCAGAAGTTGGAAGCTGTTTGGTTCAGACAACTGTAAATCTGTAGATTTGTTCGTGGATTGTCTGTAATGCCCTAGATGCATGACTGGAAATTTTTTTATATGGCAATTGATGATGAAGCGATTAAACGACTAGAATTTGATATTGCATAAATATAAAGTGGTTTTGTAGTATTATTACAAAAGACATGGACCATACATAACACACATGGTTCACATGATGATGACCTCCATTAATAAAACTATGTTGCCATCGCAAGACAAGCATCGGCTATCCTACTACGAATAGTATTCATGGTATCTTCGTTCTCCTCCTCTTGAACAGGGTCCGCTTGTGTTGGTACCACCCCCGGTTGTAGCACCAGAGGTATATACTCATCATCGGCATCACATTTATCAAAAATTTTGTCACTCAACTTGCTATCACGAATGAAATTATGCAATGCCATGCACGCAATGATGATATGCTTTTGTGTACGAGGTGAAAAACTCGGGACCCCTTTCAATATGCGCCATTTCTGTTTGAGCACCCCAAAAGCACGCTCAACGACATTGCGAAGGGATGAATGTGAAAAGTTAAACAACTCGTACTTCCCTTGAGGTGGACGGTGACGACGAAGACGAAATTCTGGTAGATGATATGTACTCCCCTTGAAAGGAGCAAGGTAGCCAGTGCGGTTCGGATACCCAGAGTCCACAAGATAGTATTTTCCTAAAAAAGAAAACAAAGTTAGTGTCACAAATTAAAAATACAAAATAATGACATTATTTATTATGATATACCTTTGGGAGGTATAGGAAATGAATCAAAGTGCGCTAGCGCGTGATTGAGGACTCTTGTGTCATGTGCAGAACCCGGCCAGCCCGCAACCACAAAGGTAAACCTCATGTCGAAGTCACATATTGCAAGCACATTTTGAGATGTAAAACCATGCCGACATGTATGGTTAACCGCCTCATCTGCAGGCACTGTAACTGGCACATGTGATCCATCTATGGCACCAATAGCGCCTTTGAAATGAGGCCAGAAACGTTCTTCTTTAATCCTTTCATGCTCGTACGCAAAAGTAGGATCTCTCGGTTTTATGATATCTTTCGCTAACTTGCGCAAACACAACAAAACTTCCATAAACTTTGTATGAACCGTCCAAAGGGACCGTACAAAACGGTTTTCAGCTTGAGAGAATGCTTGAGGGCCTCCAACAATCCATAAGAACATGGCCAGTGACTCAACTGATGAAACATTAGTAGTTGACTTTAAACCATATGTAGAAACAAGCAAATTGTGAAGTGCCATGAAAACATCGGTGCTCATCCGAAACATTTTATAAAAATATTTGGGTCGACCATGACACTCCATGACCCATTCAAGTCCACTTTGTTGGGCAACTCTGTATGTTTTGTTCAAATACCGCTCGGCATAGAGGTTACCTAGGTTCCCCATAATAGCGGCCTGCTTAGCAAGTTCAGCTAATAGTTTCATTCCCTTCTGCCCCTTTATGGCCATTTCTTCCATGGTTGCATCCATCTACACAAGAATATAAAAATTTAACATATTCAATGTCAAGAATATATTATAACAATAGAAGCAAATAATGTTTCAGTACACAAAAATTATAGTTCACAACGAAAGCAAATATGGTTCACAACATAAGCAATTATGGTTCACAATGAAAGCAAAGATGGTTCTACATAAGAATATATGGTTCAGAACTTAAGCAAATATGACTAGACATGCTTCATCATCTCCTTCTCATGCTCCCTCTCCAGAAAATCAAGCCTTCCTTCTTTTGTTTCAAGAACATTGAAGATTTCCCTAAACTCAGGTTTCACTATAAGAGTGAGGGTTGTGTGCATGAGAGCAGTTTTTTCTTGGACACCACATTCTTTAACCATCTTCATGACTTCTGAAATGGTAGGGACTTGATTGATTGGAGGAGCCGATGAAGCTTCAACACTAGAGGTTATCTTCTCCACTCCACTTTCTATCTTCTCGCATGTCTGCTTGTACAATCGATAGAACGGACTCTTCTCATCCTTCTCCTCATTTGCAGTTGAGGATTGTTTGCGCTTTTTGTTTGCTTTTGGCTTCTTCAAAGATGCCAACTTCATTTCAGCATTATTATCAGGTTTCTCTAAAGGAATCACAGTATCATCACTTGATTCATCCGAGGATATATCTCCAGCGCAAGCAGCACTAGCCCCTGTGACATGTATTTTGTCGAATATAATGTGTAAATCATCAATGTACTTCGGTCCACGTCGTTTGAACTTCACATGATTGCATTTCTTTAGAGTCTTTTCCTGACATCTCTGCAAAAAAATACTAGTTAGATAGTGCAATTAGATAAAACCATTCTTTAGAGCAAAAAAATGTACAAAATTGTTACTCTTACCACAAGATGTTCGTCCCACCATTCTTTAGAGCAATCAATGGTTCCTTTTGCATCATTCCATCCAAGCCCAGTAGCTTCATTTTTTAACTCCATGAACAAAACGTAATTTGATTTGATTGAATCCCATTTATTCTTGAATTTATCTCTGGGATACTTTTTTCCTGTTCTGACTTCCCATTTCTCCAGAACATTATCCCAACCCTTCTTACTTAAATAACCCAATGGCCTATTTCCATTTTCAACCTCTTCTCTGAAAATTTCTATGAGTTTCTTCAGATGTGCATCATCCCACACAGCCTTTTCAGTCATACTTCAATGAAGCAAAATAAATTCAATACAGAAGCATAGCACAACTCTAAAATCAAGCAAAAGTAAAATGTGTGAGATGGATGGATGATGCTGATGGATGGTGTGTGTATATGTATGTGCGTACTCCACTTACATATAAACGCCTCTATTTTTTTAGAGCTAGCACCATACGATAGCACAAGAAGCTAGCTAATATTTTTTTCATCTATTTTAGGTAGTAGTTATGAACACCCAGAAAAGGTGAAGAGGCAACGACCAATCTATTCCCAACTCAAGAACATGTAATGAATATCAAACAAATGAAGCCCCGTACTATCCCATTTATTCCCATCTATTTTACGCAGCCAGTAACTAATTACAGGGTCCAACTTTGATACAAATTGCAAAGATAATAATTTGTCGGGAACCAGTGTAGCACCAAGATTCACTAATACGTGCAGTCTGATGGATAGTAGCTAGCAGCAGCAAGCAGCAAGCCAACCATCACGCGCTCCTACCATCCCAGCTATGGATACTAGCTAGCAGCAGCAAGCCAAACGATTTGTTCCATCTCGATTCTGATGTAGCTGATCGTTTCTAGCAAGCCAACCATCAGGTTGCTTAGCAACGATCCCATCTATTTTTCAACTTAAAAAATTAACGTAGCACGTACTGGCTTGCTTTGCTGATTGATTTGGACGGAAAACATAGCACGCTTGCTTTGCTGATTGATTTGGACGGGAAACGAGTGAGGCAAGGAGAACTCTTTACCTGGCCGCAGGGAGAAGGAAACAGCAGAAGGAGGCCGCCGGGGAGAGGACTACGGCGGTGCAGCGAGGAAGAGACGGGCGGCACAACGCCGGTGGAGGGTCGGCAGCGGCGGCGGCAGGAACCCTTGCCGCCGTTCTTTAGGAATACTCCGTATTCCTTCCGTGATCTGATAACGAGGGGTTTTGCTTTTTATTCGCTAATGAAGGATTAGAATGAAGAGTTTTTTCACTTACCAATGGCAGAGGTGGGTAAATACTACGAAATTAATAGAATGAGAAGTTGGAAAAGTTGGGATAAAGCCGCTGCGAAAATTACCCTAAGAAAAGTTGTAGCTTCTTAATAATCTGATTAGGTGAAAACCCCTTTGGTTCAGCTTTTAGCTTTTAGACCCAGAAGTTGGCAGCTGAAGCTTAACCAAACAGAGCCTAAGTTATGGCAAAACTAGAAACCCTAATATTTTTGTATGGCTTTTTTTTCTGGATAGGACGGAAAAAAAAACGATCTAATAGATGGATTTGGTGGATGCTTACCGAGGAAACACTGGAAATCTGATACCAAGATGATAAGGGGGTGGCCCGATCTTCTCAGTAAGTGGACGGTGAATATGAGGGCGATGATAGATAACTTGTATGTACCCGATGAACTCTCCTCGCTAGATCCCTGTTGCCAATGCGACAGCTATCTACCCTTTGGATATTCACAACTTCACACACTTGCGCAACGTAGCCGTCGACCACGAGACGGTAATTTGCAATCTACTAATTCCCAGTGGAACAACAGATCACACAAAACTTGCAGTAGCAACACTTCAGATCGATACGAATTGAAGTATATGATTCAAGATGAAAGCTTGGAGCTATTCTCAAGAACTAGGGTTTATCTAAACGTGGTCTAACCCTAAAACTCGTAGGGGGTCCGGTATTTATAAGCTAGGGGGTGTCAAACTCGGATACAAGGCCGCAACCCGTCGTCGGACGTCCGAATCATGTCGGACTTCCGGATCTGTACTGTACTCGGGAGCCGTCACGAAGATCTTCATGTCGGACGTCCGTGCCATGTCAGACGTCCATCGTGTCGGACGTCCGAAACTCTTCGGAGTTCCGTAACCCTTCTGTAACTCGAGGTCATCGCGGCGTCGTAGCTCCAGGCCTCCGATGTCGGACGTCGTAAAAGTGTCGGACGTCCGAAAGTTGGAGCCTCCTTCATCTTCTCCTCCTTCTGGATCCTCTTCTTCGTCATGATACCTGATTATGCAAATATACAAAGATTTAGGCAGTATAAAGTTCTCATTAGATAACATATCAGAATCTATTAAGAGCGAGTTCACCTGTTGTTCTATCAACTTTGCATGAGCTCTTGTAATAGGTCCAATTCTGATTTCATCATCCTTCTTCATTGTTGAATCAACTTGTTCTTCATGACGAACTGGAGATGTGTTGGTAGTAGGGATGTCCTCATCACCTAGGAAATACTCCTCGTAAATTTTCATCGAGTTTGGACTTGATCTGATTCAGCAACTTGGTGTCCACTTTTCACCGCTGAATTCTGGTTTTGCTGCTTCGGCACCGGAAAGTTGTAAACTGTGTAAAACAAGCCAAAACAACATAAGAACAATACTTTAAAGTGGAATATATCAATGAATAGCATGAAATTACAATATAAAATAGTGATGCATTTTGGACGTATCAACTGCTGGGCCCCACTTGTAAGAATTAAATAAAATGAAATTTATTTACTATGAGCCTAACCTGTGGGTCCCAGATGTCGGTTTGACCAGTCAAACTACACTGTTCTGGATAATGTTAGTGTAATATTAAAATAATTCCAGAAATGATTTAAAATGATTAAAATTTTAAAATTCAATATATTTTAAACCGTAAGTCAGATCAAAAAACTTTATACATCAAAATTGATCAGAAAAATACATAGAATAAGAATACGCTATCCGTATGTCTACCACACCCCTCTAACACAACGAACATCAAACTGTCCCCCTTCGGACCGACTGTCCGATGATTTCCCAATACCGATAAACTACCCGGATGAATTTATTCTGAACACGAAAGTTGTTCAGAATGGATCAACTAACACGGATACACCTTTCACCTGTTTGTCGGATGTCCACGACACCTCCGGAATGGTACCTTCCCCCTCCGGACACCCTGTCCGATCATCACCCGGAGCTGGCAGTTCATCCCCGGATGAATTCCCGCTCCGAGCATAATACTTTGCCCTGCGTTAGAACATCGTTACCTTTGCATATGTCATGCCATGCATATGTTTGTTTATGATTGCTGTGTATTTACTGTTCCCCCCTTATCTCCGATAGACCCCACTGCCGCCGACTATACCGCTGCTGAGTACGACTACTTCGTCGACGGCCCTACCCCTACCGTCGAGCTTCCAGGCAAGCAGAACCATTCTCTTCCCCAGATATCGCCTACCTTTCTGTACTTTTCTTGCACTAGGCATTACTGCTGCTGCTACGTTACAATCCTATTCAATTGCATAGCCTGTTTTTGTCGCCCCTTGATGTAACTTCCTTTATCCTATGTTGCCTATATATATATATATTATTTTCAGCAGTGAGACCTGCGCATTGTTAGCTAGGATTAGATAGCGGGTCGTGGTCGCTCAGGGGAGTGGACGCGGATACAACTTATTACAACTGCACAGGTACGGTACAATGCAGACACCGCCTAAGGCCCCCTAGCTCGGCTCTGCCGAGCCACCATCAAGTGTGAGCTATCGAGGAGTAATCCTCATACTCCACTCGTTGCTGACTCTGTATAGCCGATCTAGGTACCTGAGCAACGGTTGTACTTCAGGTAAGAAGTCGGGCGACCCAACGGTGCCCGCGAGTGGTATTGCGACGGGAAGACAGGGAAGGTACGACCAGTGTACCGGTGTGCTTGGCCCCTGATCATTGGCCACGAGAGTTACCAAACCAGGAAAGTCGAGCTCCTCTAGGAGCACACGCGAGACAAGGTAAGGAGACGGTTCACCTTGTTGGTAACCGCAGAGACATGGTGGGACGACAGTGCAGGCACAGATGTACTGGTGGTCCTGACTGCTGTCGTTGTCCGCGGGTCAGTTAAGTCGAGGCAATGATAACGGTTGTCCCGCAAGTTAATAAAATGACCAATGGTTCGACGGATGACTTGAGTAGCCTTTTGGCTAATACGCGCTGCCTACACGTGGGAATTACGAGTTATGGGCTCCTCTGCTTCGTAGTGTCGTCCGAGGACTCTTCAGACGTCAGCAGTACCGCGGCTTGCGCCGGGAAGTGGTGTTGTCTTATTTGCTCTCGCGGTGGTGTCTTATTTGGATTTGCTTTAACTTCACCGGCCAGCCTCGCACCGTGCAGGAGTACGTCGGGGTTAGGGTCCAAAGCCCCGCGTACATAGGATATAGTCCGGCGGATGACCTCTCTGTTGAGTTTGAAAGATGGGCTACGGAGTGTCGGATAGCCTCGGTGGAGCGTTCCCTAACAAGGTGCCCGCCACCCTGGAGATCCATGCGTGTAGTGTAACACAAGTGCACCGCTGCAGAGAAGATTAATCTATTCGAATAGCCGTGTCCACGGTAACAGGACGCTTTATGCTGAAGCTGGATCTTACAACTACAAACTATTATTATTAAACTGTATGGTTCCGTGTTTTCTTCCTCGCAGGGAAGTCGAGGAGGTGATCTCGGAGGCATTGCTAATTATTACAACTTACTATTATACAATGCTGCAGCAACTTCTGCTGCATTGTTACTTATGCTTTATATGAACTGTTGGCTATTCTCTCCTCATGCTGCAAGACTCGTCGGAAGATGCTAGTCTTCGATAGGCCTAGCTTCTTACCCTTATTCTGATTTCTACCTTGCAGTCCACTATATACAGCCTCCCCTTTCCATTTGATACAAATGCATAAATGCTTAGTAGCGGACGTACGACTCGCGGGTATTCTAGATACTCACCCTTGCTTTATTTCCCCCTTTATGTTTTGCCTGATCGGCCGCTGCGGTCTGTAACAACCCAGTTTTTGCAAAAATTAAAATTTTTGTTCTCGGTGTGAATTGATTGATTGTCTGATTTGTTTGCGGTGTTTGCATCCCCGATTTATCGATCGGCGATTATTTCCCCCTCTTATCTCGTATCGGACGGAGACCGACCCTTGCCACCCTGACACTCGACCTTTGCGACACCGGGTTTCGCCCGATCACCGTCGCGAAAACCGCACGAGACCTGCCGAAGCCAACGGAACGAAAAACCCCGTTTAATAATTAAACGGGATATTTTTATAGCGCGCTGGAAAGTGTTTTCGGAACGGTTCCAGCGCGAGGTGAACGCCTCCGGCTCGACTCGCTGATCGCGCAGTTCGAAGTTTTACCCGAATCGGAGGTACTGCGGACCCCCGGCGGTCAGAAAACGTGAGCACCGCGCGCGCGAGATAAAAACCGGGGATGTTTTTGCAAACTGCCATCCACCGGGGATATATAAAGACCACCACACTCCCACCCACCTAGGGTTTCCTTAGGCAGCCACCAGCCCCAGATCTGGCCCCAAATACCCCAATTTTCGCAGCAAAACCTAGCCCCCAGATCTGGATCCAGCCCAATGGATCTGGACCGTCAGATCGGCCGATCTGACGGCCAGAAACGCGCCACGTCAGCCCGAGCTCCTCTCTCCTCCTCCAGCCGCACCAACCGTGGAGCTCCTCCCACCGCGCCGCCGCGCGACTCCGAGCAGCCGGCTGCCGCCTGGCCGCACCTCCTCCCCGCGCTCTCTCCCTTCTCACCTCCCTGCCCTCTAACCCTCCTCCTCCTCTGCGCAGGGGCCGGCCGCCGCGCCATGGACGGCGACTTCAAGTCGGAGCCGTCGCGTCACCTTGCTCCCGAAGACGAGCGCCGCCGCCTCGCCTTGGATGGCCGCCTCCTCGGCCAAGACCGGCGGCCGCCGCCGTCCCCACTCGCCTGGCCCGCGTCCTCCTCGCCCTTCAACGGCGCCTCGCCGGAGAAGCCACCAAGCGCCGCCAGCGTCCTGCATCGGGAGCTCGGGGACGAAGCGGCCGGTCGTCGCCCGCATGGCCACGTGGGCCACGGCCCAGCTCGCCCCAGGCGGCCCAGCCAGCGCCAGCCAGCCCAGGCCGGCCGCCTCCAGGCCACTTGGGCCAGGCCCATGGGGTGAGGCGCCCCCAGCCCCTCTTTTTTTTATTTTTTTTTGCTGTTTTGTTTTTTTTCTGTTGGGCCAGTAGATTCGGCCCGGTTAGCATTTTTTCTGTTCTGCTAGTTTTATTTATTTAATTAGGCAGTTTGTATTAGGATTTTTGCAGTGTCCGTAACTTTTTAACCGTAGCTCCGATCGCGACGCGTAAAATATGAAACTTGCTTAGAATTGTGTCTAGTTTAATAATTTATTGCTTGTTGCCATGTTTGAGCTTGTTTACTTGTTGTTTACCTGCTAATTACACTGCCTGCCATTGTAAACTGTAACTGCTATAACTTTTCATATGTTGCTCTGTTTAAAATGTTCTTTATATGTAACTTAACTAGAATTGCATGTATATTGTGTTTTTGTTGCTCTTGCTTGCTAATAAAAATAATAAAATATTGTTTAGGTGCAAAACAGTACCAAATGCAATAAATATCGTGGGGTCCGTAATAGTTGCCATGTATAGGTGTTACCCCCACTTAAAGTGACTAGATTAGATAGTTTATTTATGCATCACCCATGCCATGTTTGTGTGTTATGCCATGTTTGTGTGCTATGCCATGCTTTCTTGAGTTGCCATGTTAATAACCGTTGTTTGGTCACCTGTAGCTAAGCAACTTGAACCACCTTAAATGTGCGGTATTCGTCGAGTGTGACGAGTACTCCACTTAAGTCGTTAGTAACCGTTCCCGACGATAGATCCGTATCACGTTGCCGTGCCTTGTGTTGTCTCTTTGATCTTGTATTGCTCCGTAGTAATAGTGGTGCACCGTTGATTGCTTTCCAGTGTTTCCTTCTTGTGTGCTTCCGCGGGTACCTCTCGGAGACGATGCGAGTGTGCGATCGACTACACCTTCGGAACCCGACTTATCAACAGGCAAGGACTATGCATTACTTATGATCCATTCTATTTCAACCAGCGGTTTGCATGCTAGTATAGGTTAGGTTCGATGTTTGATCCTACCACATGTTTACAGCCTCTTTCAAACCGATACAGCCATGTCCCTTCCCAGCAAACCTTGTACTGCTATGTTACTATTTCTCGTTGCTCAGCCCCTGCTTAGTATGCATGCTTAGGATGCTACGATGTTACCTGTTACCCCTGGGTTTGGGATATCACCTTATTATATTATTGTTGATGATATGATTATTATAATGTTGACTATATTCGACAAAGGATGGAAGGTCTAGGCTATCCCGCCCCGACGCTTTGTTCCATTCGAGTCACCGAGGATCCAAGTTCCGGGTATTGGTTTTAAGACTGAGCGTGCCTAACCGCGTGTGGGATTTTATGGGGTCCCCTTTTCTTACCTTCCTAGCTTCAAACAGTTCTAGTGGTGGCCCAAGCTGATTTACCATTTGAAACTCATGCATATACGTCTATCGGGTAGCTCCTTGCAGATGTCTTTTCAAAACACCCCGGGCCAGCGAGGACATAGCTTCTCTGTTGGTCCAATCTGACCGGCTGAGGACCCGGTTTCATAAGAGAACTAACCGGTAATCCAAACCTGGAGTCAGACGGTAGAGACCAGATCTAGAGCGCGGCCGGCTCCTGAGCTGGGTGTCGTCTCACCGGGGGCCACCCGTTTTGTTCGTTGTTAGCTAGAGGGACTTGTCGTTTCGGATCTCTTGGAACTAAATCATAAGATGGTTGCCTGTGATGGGTAGCAACTGAGAGTGATGGACGTGCGTGCGGAGCCTCGTAATGGGCAGTTGGTACACCCCTGCAGGGTTAAATCTTTTCGAGAAGCCGTGTCCACGGTTATGGATGACTTGAGACCTACGTCCTGTTCATAGACAACAACAACTGAGATAATCTTATTATAACTTGATCAGCGTGTGTGTGTGCCTTGACTGCTTCTTCTTCGTCGGGATGCGAAGAGGAGGACAAGGATAGGATAGGTGTTATGTTTGCGTAAGTAGTTGATAGCAAGACTTGTTGGAGGCGATTCCTCATCGAATGCTTGGCTTCTTATCTTACTCTCTAGATCGTTAGCTACTTCATAAATGCTAGTGCGGCAGCAACCTCACCACTTACCCCTTCCTTACCGTAAACTACTAGTTTTCCTAGAATGACGAGTGATGAAGTCCTTGCTGGGTCAGATGACCACTACAGTTGGATGCTGAGTACTTCTGTACTCATGATACTACCCCAAACTCTTTTCAGGGTTCTTGATCGACAACAGGTATGGTGATCGATGTTTCACGTGGAGACTCGACGACGACTAGTTAGGCGGATCCCTGCGGAGGACCTGGACCCGTGTGGTTATGGGATCGATGTTTTTCTCTTTGCCACTAGGCATTTGTTTGTAGTCTGTACTCAGACATGTATCTTCCGCTGTTGTATTGTATTAAGGCAGTTGTATGCCAATTGTATGAGATGTTGTATCCTGTATCTGTAATGTTGTGATATCATGTTGGAAATCCGGGGCATATGACTTCGTCATATGTCGCGGTGGGACCGATATGTGCTTCGTCCCCGGATCTGGATGGAAACATCTAGATCTGGAACAGTACCGCATATCGGGCCTTACAACTTGGTATCAGAGCCTTACCGAGCGTAGGATCCCCTCTCTGGCTGAAGTCGAGTCTAGACCAAAATTATTTTGTAGTTACTAAGATAGTTATCGGAGAGTAGGATTCTTTTTACTCCTTACCCATGCTCTGGTCAGGACAAGTGTCGTAAGTGTTTTAATTCTCGCCTTACCCCTTTCAAACTCTAGGATCTCGAGTGTGTGGAGATCGAAACCGTTACAATGCCTTGCTTGCAGCGTATTGTCTCGATTCCGAGCTCAGGTTGGGAAATCCTGTAGTACCTTTAGTTCTTCCAACTCTGGTTTACATCTGGGTCATCCATTGCCATCCATCCTTTTGCCCGGTGTTTTCACGACTTGCGTCGAAAAGCACTATCCCTTTTACCAGGTTTTCGCTGTCGTTCTTCCTTTTGACACCTGATGGTTTCGTTTTACGACGATGTCGTCTCTCTGCGGAAATCTATCTCAACCGAAGTTCGACGTCGACATGGAGCAGAGTCCCTTGTTGGTGGTGTTGAAGATCGTCAACTCTCTTTTCTCTCTCCCCTCTCCCCCGGATCGTCCTGGATCTCGGGACGAGATCCCTTGTTGGTGGTGTTGTATTGTAACAGCCCAGTTTTTGCAAAAATTAAAAATTTTGTTCTCTGTGTGAATTGATTGATTGTCTGATTATTTTGCGGTGTTTGCATCCCCGATTATTCGATCGGCGATTATTTTCCCCCTCTTATCTCGTATCGGACGGAGACCGACCCTTGCCACCCTGACACTCGACCTTTGCGACACCGGGTTTCGCCCGATCACCGTCGCGAAAACCGCACGAGACCAGCCGAAGCCAACGGAACGAAACACCCCGTTTAATAATTAAACGGGATATTTTATAGCGCGCCGGAAAGTGTTTTCGGAACGGTTCCAGCACGAGGTGAACGCCTCCGGCTCGACTCGCTGATCGCGCAGTTCGAAGTTTTACCCGAATCGGAGGTACTGCGGACCCCCGGCGGTCAAAAAACATGAGCACCGCGCGCGCGAGATAAAAACCGGGGATGTTTTTACAAACTGCCAGCCACCGGGGCTATATAAAGACCACCACACTCCCACCCACCTAGGGTTTCCTTAGGGAGCCACCAGCCCCAGATCTGGCCCCAAATACCCCAATTTTCGCAGCAAAACCTAGCCCCCAGATCTGGATCCAGCCCAATGGATCTGGACCGTCAGATCGGCCGATCTGACGGCCAGAAACGCGCCATGTCAGCCCGAGCTCCTCTCTCCTACCTCCAGCCGCACCAACCGTGGAGCTCCTCCCACCGCGCCGCCGCGCGACTCCGAGCAGCCGGCTGCCGCCTGGCCGCACCTCCTCCCCGCGCTCTCTCCCTTCTCACCTCCCTGCCCTCTAACCCTCCTCCTCCTCTGCGCAGGGGCCGGCCGCCGCGCCATGGACGGCGACTTCAAGTCGGAGCCGTCGCGTCGCCTTGCTCCCGAAGACGAGCGCCGCCGCCTCGCCTTGGATGGCCGCCTCCTCGGCCAAGACCGGCGGCCGCCGCCGTCCCCACTCGCCTGGCCCGCGTCCTCCTCACCCTTCAACGGCGCCTTGCCGGAGAAGCCACCAAGCGCCGCCAGCGTCCTGCATCGGGAGCTTGGGGACGAAGCGGCCGGTCGTCGCCCGCATGGCCACGTGGGCCACAGCCCAGCTCGCCCCAGGCGGCCCAGCCAGCGCCAGCCAGCCCAGGCCGGCCGCCTCCAGGACACTTGGGCCAGGCCCATGGGGTGAGGCGCCCCCAGCCCCTCTTTTTTTATTTTTATTTTGCTGTTTTGTTTTTTTTCTGTTGGGCCAGTAGATTCGGCCCGGTTAGCATTTTTTCTGTTCTGCTAGTTTTATTTATGGGACAATTGCATTTTTACCCCTAGTTTTGCCAGCCCGTGGGTTTTGCCCTTACTTTTCGGCTCTGCTCAGTTTTGCCCTTAGATTTGTCCCTCGGGTCATCCGAACGCCCTTTGACCGTTTGACCAATACTTAGAAAATGTATAACAAATTCATATGAACTTAGAAAAATGCAAATAAGATATTTAATTATTCAGAAAAGCATTTCCTTTATGTGTGTATCATTGCACATATGAAAATATTAATTGTTAACCTACCCAAGGTTACTAACGTTCTTAACATTATTAAAAATAAAAATGTGTAAACAATAAAAAAATCATGAATAAAAACGGCATGCAAGTTTAGGTGATGTCTGCTGACCATTCTGATATCTTATTTGAGATTTTTTGAATTCACATGAACTTGTTATGAATTTTATAATTAATGGTCAAAGTCATTTGAAAATGCATAACAACTTCATATATACCCAGAAAAATGCAAATAAGATATCAGAATGTTCAGAAGACATCACCTACATTCACATGTCATTTTTAACCATAAAAATGTATTGTTTATACCCTTTAATGTTTAATAATGTTAATAACATTAATAACCTCAAGTAGTTTAAATATTATTTTGTTCGTGAATGCTAATAACATGCACTTACCGGTAATGCTTTTTTAAACATTTTGATATCTTATTTGCATTTTTCTGAGTTCATATGAATTTGTTATGCATTTTCAAAGTATTGGTCAAACGGTCAAAGGGCGTTCGGATGACCTCAGAGACAAATTTAAGGGCAAAACTGAGCAAAGCCGAAAAGTAAGGGCAAAACCCATGGGCCGGCAGAACTAGGGGCAAAAATGTAATTGTCCCTTTATTTATTTAATTAGGCAGTTTGTATTAGGATTTTTGCAGTGTCCGTAACTTTTTAACCGTAGCTCCGATCGCGACGCGTCAAATATGAAACTTGCTTAGAATTGTGTCTAGTTTAATAATTTGTTGCTTGTTGCCATGTTTGAGCTTGTTTACTTGTTGTTTACCTGCTAATTACACTGCCTGCCATTGTAAACTGTAACTGCTATAACTTTTCATCTGTTGCTCTGTTTAAAATGTTCTTTATATATAACTTGACTAGAATTGCATGTAGATTGTGTTTTTGTTGCTCTTGATTGCTAATAAAAATAATAAAATATTGTTTAGGTGCAAAACAGTACCAAATGCAATAAATATCGTGGGGTCCGTAATAGTTGCCATGTATAGGTGTTACCCCCACTTAAAGTGACTAGATTAGATAGTTTATTTATGCATCACCCATGCCATGTTTGTGTGTTATGCCATTTTTGTGTGCTATGCCATGCTTGCTTGAGTTGCCATGTTAATAACCGTTGTTTGGTCACCTGTAGCTAAGCAACTTGAACCACCTTAAATGTGCGGTATTCGTCGAGTGTGACGAGTACTCCACTTAAGTCGTTAGTAACCGTTCCCGACGATAGATTCGTATCACGTTGCCGTGCCTTGTGTTGTCTCTTTGATCTTGTATTGCTCCGTAGTAATAGTGGTGCACCGTTGATTGCTTTCCAGTGTTTCCTTCTTGTGTGCTTCCGCGGGTACCTCTCGGAGACGATGCGAGTGTGCGATCGACTACACCTTCGGAACCCGACTTATCAACAGGCAAGGACTATGCATTACTTATGATCCATTCTATTTCAACCAGCGGTTTGCATGCTAGTATAGGTTAGGTTCGATGTTTGATCCTACCACATGTTTACAGCCTCTTTCAAACCGATACAGCCATGTCCCTTCCCAGCAAACCTTGTACTGCTATGTTACTATTGCTCGTTGCTCAGCCCCTGCTTAGTATGCATGCTTAGGATGCTACGATGTTACCTGTTACCCCTGGGTTTGGGATATCACCTTATTATATTATTGTTGATGATATGATTATTATAATGTTGACTATATTCGACGAAGGATGGAAGGTCTAGGCTATCCCGCCCCGACGCTTTGTTCCATTCGAGTCACCTAGGAACCGAGTTCCGGGTATTGGTTTTAAGACTGAGCGTGCCTAACCGCGTGTGGGATTTTATGGGGTCCCCTTTTCTTACCTTCCTAGCTTCAAACAGTTCTAGTGGTGGCCCAAGCTGATTTACCATTTGAAACTCATGCATATACGTCTGTCGGGTAGCTCCTTGCAGATGTCTTTTCAAAACACCCCGGGCCAGCGAGGACATAGCTTCTCTGTTGGTCCAATCTGACCGGCTGAGGACCCGGTCTCATAAGAGAACTAACCGGTAATCCAAACCTGGAGTCAGACGGTAGAGACCAGATCTAGAGCGCGGCCGGCTCCTGAGCTGGGTGTCGTCTCACCGGGGGCCACCCGGATTTGTTCGTTGTTAGCTAGAGGGACTTGTCGTTTCGGATCTCTTGGAACTAAATCATAAAATGGTTGCCTGTGATGGGTAGCAACTGAGAGTGATGGACGTGCGTGCGGAGCCTCGTAATGGGCAGTTGGTACACCCCTGCAGGGTTAAATCTTTTCGAGAAGCCGTGTCCACGGTTATGGACGACTTGAGACCTACGTCCTGTTCATAGACAACAACAACTGAGATAATCTTATTATAACTTGATCAGCGTGTGCGTGTGCCTTGACTGCTTCTTCTTCGTCGGGATGCGAAGAGGAGGACAAGGATAGGATAGGTGTTATGTTTGCGTAAGTAGTTGATAGCAAGACTTGTTGGAGGCGATTCCTCATCGAATGCTTGGCTTCTTATCTTACTCTCTAGATCGTTAGCCACTTCATAAATGCTAGTGCGGCAGCAACCTCACCACTTACCCCTTCCTTACCGTAAACTACTAGTTGTCCTAGAATGACGAGTGATGAAGTCCTTGCTGGGTCAGATGACCACTACAGTTGGACGCTGAGTACCTCTGTACTCATGATACTACCCCCAAACTCTTTTCAGGGTTCTGATCGGCAACAGGTATGGTGATCGACGTTTCACGTGGAGACTCGACGACGACTAGTTAGGCGCATCCCGGCGGAGGGCCTGGACTGTCAGATCCCTCTGTTAGGTATGTGCTAGGGTTAGTTAGTACCTTTGCATCATGTCAAAATTTCAAAAAGAAATCTTGGAAATCAAATTCAAAATCCAAATGGGAGAAGGAACACCCCCCAGATGAATTAATTCAAAAGGCCAGATAAAAATCTTTTCCAAAAATTCATGTTAGAGTTTTGAAAAGTCTTATAAATGAGTGTGATCACATATCAAGTGATGTGGGACCCACCCCATGCTCATAGATTTTTCAAATATTCAAACAGTACCTTGGAATTAAAGAAATCCCCCTATTTGATTTAAAATTCAAATCATTTGAATTTTAAAAATGTTGAAAGTTTATGAGTGGCTAGTCTATATTATTATGAGGCCACATAAAAGTTTTCAGCATTTAATAAAATGGTTTGGTATTTTTATCAGAGCCAAAACAAATTACAGAAAAAGAAAGGAAAGATTAAACAGAGGAAAAAGGAAAAAACTTACCTCCCGCCAGGGGCGAGGCCCACCTCTCCAGCCGGCCCAGCCCACCCGAACTCCCCTGTCGTCTTCCACCCCGCGCTGCCAAGCAGCTCGGTGGCGCGGCGCCGACGCCGTGGTCGCCACCTCGACGCGCAGGACGTTCCAGGCCGCCCCGTGCCTCCTTTTCCTGTCCTGGAGAACCGCCGTGAAGCCGTGCTTCATTTCCCCCTCCCCTCTCGTGCTCTCCCTTCCTCTCCTCGCTTTCCCCTTTTCCCCCGAGAGCAGCCGCCGTTCACCGTCGACGACATCCGTGGCCAACGCCGGAGAAGAGCCAGAAGATCGTGTCCCCCTCGCGCTACGTTGTCGTCCACGCCAAGCTGTTGAAGACGATGACCTAATTGTTCAAGGAGCCGCCGCAATCGCCGTTTCCTTCTCGCCGGAGCCGAGGAAGATCAACGACGAATTCGTCGCCGTCGAGCCACCTCAGCCTTCGCCACCACCTCTGCCGAGTTCCTGGTGAGCTCACGCCCGGAACCCCTAAGTTTCCCGCTTCGATTGCTTCCTCTAGCCGTGGCTGCCATGGAAGCCGGAGTACCTCGCCACCCCGGTCGTCGTCGTCGAGCAACCGCAAAGCAGTCGGCCCTGTCACCCTGTCCGTTGTCACCGCAGCACTCCTCCGGTTCGATCCAGCCCAAAGCCGCCCCAAATGGTGCCCCGTAGCCGAGTTCACCTCGAGCCCGTGCCACGGCCGCCGCTAGGGCTTGAAGCCGGCGACGCTCCGGTGAGCTCCAGCCCCTCTGGCTGGCTCCATTCGACGCGGCGCTCTTCCAGCTTCCGTTTGATGCCACTGGCGCGTCAAACGCATGCCCAGAGCACGTTGCCGTACCGCGCCGCCGTGGCCAGGCCACCGGCGTTTAGCCGCCGGTGGATTAACCTTAATCCGTGATTAGTTTAATGCTAATCCCCCCCTGCAGAGGCTGACACGCGGGCCCAACCACTCTAATCCCCTGCTAAGTTAAAAGTTTAAATTAAATCATTTTAATTAACCAGTGAGAGGCTGACCAGTGGGTCCCAGCAGTCAGTGGACCCCTGACGTCATGCTGATGTCACAGTAACGCAGTAATGAATTTCCAGAAAATCAAAAATGTTAAAATAATTCCAGAAAATACCCCAAACTTTAGAAATTCATAGAAAATTCATATTAACTCCAAATTGGACAAATAATATATGAAAAATGATCAGGAGGAAATTATCTTTCCAAATATGCAACTTTCAACTCTGTTTGAGTTGAATTTAAAATGTGATCAGTAGCATTTGCTATTTGATTTAAATGAAATTAAATCAAATTCAATTCAAATATTTTGGCAACTTGAACCATGGCAACATGCTACATTTCACTTATACATCAGAGGCATATCATACACATTTGAAGATAATTTAAAATGATCAAGCTATATCACATATAACTTGGTTAATGTTGAATTCAAATGTGGAGTTTGAATTTGCATTTCAAATGCAATATATTCCACTTAAATGGAATTGCCTCACACATCAAAACTTATACTTCAAGCTTTAACATTCAATCATGTGCTTGAGCATTGCATTCATATTGATTGCTACTTCATGCTTTGTTTGTCGAGTAGAGGTGGAACCGGAGCAAGAGGTCACCCCCTTCGCTGAAGATCCAGAACCCGAACCTCGTCAGCAAGGCAAGCAAACCCCCTTTGATCATGTCGATAAAATCCCACTTCCCTCTCATGTCTCGCTTATGCATTGTTTAGGATGATCACCATGTTACGATTCTACCGCATAGATGAACCCATTCCTTTGCATGACCTATCTTTTGTCACAGTAGTAAGCAAACCACAATCCTAGAAAATGTAGGAGTTGACTAATATCATGTGGCCCCTGCAAATGTTATCGCTTATTGCATGCTTAGTATGATACCATGTTGTTACTGTGATGTGAGTCGGGATGGTAGTGATCATGTGGATGATGGTAGAAAAGTGTTGGTGAATCGACCCTAATACAAGGTGAACGATGAGAGGCTGTGTAGGAGTACACAGTGGGTTGTCTCGTTGAACACCGCCCTAAGTCCGAGTTCTTGTGTGGTGATCCAAGATGAAGAGTACAACCACACATTGGGCTCACTGACCCCTCTCAACCTATTAACTCATCCCTTTCGATGTCCAGATGTCGCAGTAGTTCGGAGTTCTGGTAGGCTTGTGGCCTGGATGCTAAGTGAGAGAACGGCTCAACCGAGACCGGCTTATGCACCACGCACACATCGCTTGGGTCCACTTCGGTAAACCGGCCGGGTTCACGATGGTGGTAGCCAACCCAAGTAGGCGGCTTTCTTGGACTAGATAGGCTATGAGGTAACAGTTGTGGTGAGCATCCTCGCTGGCACCCCTTGAATGGTGTCGAGATCAAAGGCGGTAAATGATGGTCATGTGTGTGTAGCGGTACACCCTTGCAAGGTTAACAAAACTATTCGAATAGCCGCGTCCGCGGTTATGGACTACTTGGAAAGCTTAGCTTGATTATTAGATAACTTGAACCGGATACTTCTAAAACACACCAAGATAAGTGTGAGTGCTATGGCGTGCTTCCTCGTGGGGAAGTCGAGGAAGGCACCATAGTGGTGTATTGGTTGGTGAAAGTAGTGGACTCGTGTACGCTTCTTACCTCAAGTCTGGTACTCGTAGTTCAGGATTAGCCAAGTCAAAGCTGGCATTTCTGCAAGTGAACCCCACCTCCTTTTACCTTGACACATGTGCATGAGTAGTATAGCTCCTATGTAAGTCTTGCTGAGTACGCCTTTGTACTCACGTTTGCTTAATCTATGTTTTAGATGACGCCACTGACCCCGAAGGTGGCTTCTTCATCGAGCTGGACGACTGAAGTTAAGCTAGTCTAGTCCCAGTCAGCAGACTGGTTCCCTCGTGGAGGGCTTTATGTTTGAATAAGGCTTCTTAAGCCAATTTGTTAAACTTGTCTGTACTCAGACATAATTTGCTTCCGCTTTATGTTGTAATGTTGGATCACATGTATGTGATCTCTGTGTGTACTCTATAAGAGTTATAAATAAGATGTACACTTTGTAGAGAATTGCAATGGTACCTGCTGTTCATACAAGGCATGTGTGCTGCGTGTATGTTTATAACATGCATGTCTTTGTATGGGTTTTCGAGACCTTAGTTGTGTTCTGGCTGGCGGTCTTTCATACACCAAGTGGCCCTTAGATGTGCGCAGCTTGGGGCATCGCGATGCGATTGCTCGAGACTCCGTCTCGTGCACACTTTGTGGTATGATCGAGCCCGCCCTAGACCCCGACTAAGTGATCGGGCTGGAGTAAGTCTATGTAAGAGTTTTGAGATAGTCGGTAGTATGGTTGAGGCGACTTGTCTTTGAATATGGGAGTTCACCACCCATATCATTTGACTTGTGTGCGGACGATGAGGACCCATCTCAGTTGATCATCCGGCCTGGATGGGATGCCCCTCACGTACGATGCTTTCCGAGAATGTTCAGTGCTTGGCCTTGTCTGCTTAGACAAGTGGGTGCGGTTCTCGGCTCTCCATATGACTATGTCTTAACTGTACTTGCATACGCTAACCCCGGGTCCCGACAGACTTGGTATCAGAGCAGGATTGACTGTAGGACTAGTAGCCTTGGCCGAAGTTGAGTCTAGCTTGCTATAGTTATATAGTTACTCTGGGTATATAAGGGAACAACGTAAGGCTTCTTTTTTCTCCTTACCCCCTTCGTTCTGAGTTCTGAGTCACCCTCATCTTGTTCTACGGGAAGATAGGACTAGGCTCTCCTTTGTCTGATTAGCACATCTCGTTGTTTGCTTCCCTATAGCCGTAGGAAAGTTGTGTCAGGTTTTCCTAGCATTGTTATAATGCTGATTTCTTACATCGTATTATGTAAGTGTTGTTTTTCATGATTGAAAGAAATTGTCATTTCTTACAATTACAGCCGTTATGATGTCCGAGTCATTCCAGGTTTATCTCATAATCTGATGCATTTGCAAATTCCTTTCTGTTTCAGATGGCAGATCTTCCCCCTCGGCAGATTGTTCGTTTGACCAGGTGCCTCGGTGTACGTGGCCATCCCGCCACGTTGATCGAGATGATGTCCTACGTGGGATATCGATGGTACCCCGAGTACACCATCGAGGAGCAGTTCCACGACTTCAACCAGAAGCAGTTCCACTGCATTGTCCGGATCTACCCGCACCACGTTGGAGTCACCCAGCCTATCCACTTTGGACATGGCATTGGCGTTACCGAGAACATGGCTGTGCAGGATGCTGCATACTCATGTATTACACTGCTGAGAGAGGAGCACACCATGCTGAGAGAGACTTCTTTCCGCTATATCCCTGCTGCACTTCCAGGAGAAGAGGGATATTACACCGGACTCTACTCAGATCACTCTGCAGAGGATCCAGCACTCTAGGTGACTGCTAGGTTTGCTAGTGACAGAGATCGTGATGCACGCGCTCTCCGTTTTGAGCTCCACGCTACTCGTGTTCGTCTGTACCGAGCACTGACGCTCTTGGCACCCTTTGTGAGCGTGGGATCAGTGGAGTACGATGCGATCTATCCAATGAGGACCCAGATGCCTTCTCGAGTTGCTTGGCCCGAGATTGGAGGCATTTTTCCACCCCGTGGTCCTTTGCTTCCACCCTACACTGGACCTAGGCCCCATCCTTTCCCAAATGGATATCAGGGTCCACAAGCCTCTGTGTTTTCCGATGGTCACCTCCAGCTACCGGGATACGCGGGTAACTTTTATGAGGATTACTATGGAGATGGAGATGAGTGAGACTGCCTGTGGTCTTACTTAGTGAGGATGTAGGAGTATCCTAGTATATTGTAAGCAAGGTGTCTAAGTTCCAGAGGCTTAGATAAATAATGTATAGGGAGTCAGAGTGCCTTTTAAGGATGTATCATCTTCAGCACGTTTGTATTAGCTTAGTGCTTGTACTAAAATGATGTATGGTTTGTATGACAGCTTGTGAATATATGGCTTGTATGCTTTTATCACCATGTTGTCAAGATGATTACTTTCTTTGCTCTGTAATCCTTCCAGTACTTCAATACCTTGATTAGACTCTTGAAATCAACTCTGTTTGACTTTGGTTTTTCACCTTCAGGATGTCTCAAGGAACACGTGGCCAGATTGGTCGTAACCAAGGTCGTGCGAATGACCAGGAGGAAGGCAACCTTCCACCCCCACCCACGATGGCCTAAGTTCTGATGGAGGTCGAGAGGAACCGCCGTGACTCTCACCACCTGCTGGAAGTCATCGCACGCAACACCACTCAACAGCGCAATGAGCTGGTGTCTTTGAACGACTTCATCCGGCTTCATCCCCCGGTTTTCAGTTACTCCACCGAGCCCCTTGACGCCGATGACTCGCTCCGCAGCATCGAGAGGAAGCTCCAAGCCGGCCATGTTGCAGATGGCGACAAGGTTAACTACGCCACCTATCACCTCGAAGGTGCAGCTAGCTCTTGGTGGGAGAATTTTCTGAATATGCGCCCAGTTGGACCACCTACATCTTGGGAGGAATTCTGCACCTCTTTCCGCGAGCACCACATGCCCAAGGGTCTTATGGACCGCAAACGTGAGGAATTCTGCAACCTCACTCAAGGCAGAAGAACCGTGGACGAGTTTAGTCGTGAGTTCAACCGACTTGCTCGTTATGCAACTGAAGAAGTCTCCACCGACTCCAAGAAACAAGAGAGGTTCCGTCGTGGCCTCAACAGTGGACTCCGTCGCGAGCTCAACCTTCATGACTTTGCCACATTCCAGGTCCTTGTCAACAAAGCCATCAAGGCAGAGGACATGAACACCCCCAACGACTTTCGCAAACACCCCAGAGATGATAGTTCATCCAGTTCTGGCTCCCAGAAGCGCAAGATCTGGATTCCAAATAGCATGTTCCGCCAGAACAACCCACCGAGGCCATCCTATGTGGCGCCTCGTCCACCCACCCAGTTCCACCCAGCTCCACCAAACCACCCAGCTCCACGCACTGTTTTCGGAGCTTGCTACAAGTGTGGTCAGGCAGGCCACTACTCTCGCGAGTGCCCCCAGAACCAGGTCCAGAACCAAAATGCTCCACCACGTGCCGGAGGCAACAACAACAACCACAATGGTCGTGGCAAGCCACCCCAGAAGGTCTACACCGCCAAACCCGCTCCTCCCGCCACTCGTGGACGTCTGAACCAGGTTGCCGCTAAAGAGACTGACGACACCACTGACGTCATTCTTGGTACGCTCCCAGTCAATTTTGTTCCTACTTCCGTTCTTTTCGACCCAGGAGCATCTCATTCATTCATGGTGGAAAGTTATGCACTTCGTCATGAGTTGCCCTTTGTTGAATTGTCCACCCCAATGGTTATTCAAACTCCAGGGTCAAGATGGCAAACTAATAGAGTAAGCCATGGTAATCAAATAGCAATTGAGGGTTTAGTATTCCTTGCTTCACTCATAGCCCTCAAGTCTTCAAACATTGATGTCATCCTTGGCATGGATTGGCTATCAAGACAGAATGCCTATCTGGATTGCAAAGGCAAATCCGTGAAACTCACCCACCCTTCAGGCACAACCGTTATCTATACCTCACCCAGAACAAGAAACCAAGTGCATTCTTTGAATGTACTTCCCCTTCCCGAACTTGAAGATATTCCGGTGGTTCGTGACTTCCCGAATGTCTTTCCTGAAGAGCTGCCGGGCATGCCACCCGACAGGTGTGTAGAATTTATAGTGGATCTTGTTCCAGGAACCGCACCAATTTCCAAACGCCCTTATAAAATGGCCCCACATGAGTTAGTTGAGCTAAAAACCCAACTTGATGCTTCGTTGGCAAAAGGCTTCATCCGCCCTAGCTCATCGCCATGGGGTTGCCCCGTTCTGTCCGTAAAGAAGAAAGATGGAACAGAAAGGATGTGCGTAGACTATCGCCCGCTAAATTTAGCGACGATAAAGAACAAATACCCACTGCCCAGGATCAATGATCTTTATGATCAACTTGCAGGATCCTCCGTCTTCTCCAAGATGGATTTGAGATTAGGTTATCATCAGATCCGAATCCGAAACGAGGACATTCCCAAAACGGCTTTTACTACTCGTTATGGTCTTTACGAGTACACCGTCATGTCCTTTGGTTTAACCAATGCCCCCGCCACATTCTCACGCTTGATGAATTCGATCTTCATGGAGTACCTAGATAAATTTGTTGTGGTTTATCTCGATGATATTCTCATCTACTCGAAGAACGAAGAAGATCATGCCAAACACTTAAGGCTGGTATTGATGAAACTTAGAGAGCATCGCCTGTACGCTAAATTCTCCAAGTGTGAATTCTGGCTACCAGAAGTGACCTACTTAGGCCACGTGATTTCTGCAAAAGGCATTGCTGTGAATCCCGAGAGAGTTCAGGCCGTCCTTGACTGGACTCCACCTGAATCGGTTAAGCAAGTTAGAAGTTTTCTTGGCCTAGCCAGCTATTGCCGTCGCTTCGTTGAGAACTTTTCTAAAGTTGCAAAGCCTCTAACTGAACTCCTCAAGAAAGATAAGAAATTCTTATGGACTTCCAAGTGCGAGGAAATCTTTCAGGAGCTAAAAAGAAGGTTGACTTCTGCACCCGTACTTGCACCTCCAGACACCAAAAGAGATTTCGAGATCTATTGTGATGCATCACGGCAAGGGTTAGGATGCATACTTCTGCAAGATCGACATGTGGTAGCTTATGCTTCACGCCAGTTGCGGCCACATGAAGAGAATAATCCTACTCATGACCTTGAACTCGCTGCCGTAGTTCATGCCCTAACAACTTGGCGACATTACCTCCTTGGTAATCGTTGTGAGATTTATTCCGACCACCAAAGCCTCAAATATATTTTCACCCAGCCAGATCTTAATCTCAGGCAAAGACGCTGGATCGAGTTGATAAAAGATTACGACGTAGCAATTTCTTACACCCCAGGCAAGGCCAATGTCATGGCTGATGCACTAAGTCGTAAGTCATACTGTAACAACCTCATGTTACAGCAGTATCAACCACTTCTTCATGAGGACTTTCGCAAGCTCAACCTTGAAATTGTTCCTCGTGGCTATCTTTCTACCTTGGTGGCGAAACCAACTCTTGAGGATCAAATTATAGTTGCCCAAAGGCGTGCACGAGGTGTTCGCCGGATCAAGGAGAACATTGCTAGCGGAGTTGCTAAATGTTTCTCCACAGATAGCAAAGGAACGGTATTCTTTGAAAATCGTTTAGTAGTACCTAAGAATAAGGAACTAAGGCAACTCATCCTCAAAGAAGCCCATGACACACCCCTCTCAATTCATCCCGGTAGCACAAAAATGTACCGAGATCTACGCCAGAGATTTTGGTGGACTAGGATGAAGAGAGACATTGCTAAATTTGTTGCCGAATGTGATGTTTGTCGTCGCATTAAGGCAGAACATCAAAGACCTGCTGGTACACTTCAACCTTTGTCTATTCCCGAGTGGAAATGGGACAAAGTCGGTATGGACTTCATCACCGGCTTTCCAAGAACCCAGAAAGGAAACAATGCCATCTTCGTTGTCATAGACAGGCTTTCCAAAGTTGCTCACTTCCTTCCGGTTCGCGAGTCTATAACTTCTAGTCAGTTAGTGGACTTGTACATCTCCAGAATTGTATCACTTCACGGTGTTCCGTTGGAAATCAATTCTGATCGCGGTAGCCTTTTCACCTCTAGATTTTGGGGAAGCTTCCAACGTGCTATGGGAACTCATCTCTCCTTTAGTACGGCTTTCCATCCTCAGTCTAGCAGTCAAGTCGAAAGGGTTAACCAGATTCTTGAAGACATGCTCAGAGCTTGTGTTATCTCATTCCGAAAGAATTGGGAGAATTCTCTTCCATTTGCCGAATTTGCTTATAACAATAGTTTTCAATCCAGTCTGAACATGGCTCCTTTTGAACTCCTGTATGGACGACGATGTCGAACACCACTAAACTGGTCAGAAACCGGTGAAAGACAATTCTTTGGACCGGATATGATCAAGGAAGCAGAAGAGCAAGTTCTCATTGTTCGTGATCAATTGAAAGCAGCCCAGTCTCGTCAGAAAAGCTACTATGATCGTCATCATAGGCAAGAGAGCTACAATCTGGATGAGAAGGTTTACCTTCGGGTTACTCCTCTGAAGGGAACCCAACGTTTCGGTATCAAAGGCAAGTTGGCCCCACGTTACATCGGACCTTTCCGCATTCTAGCTAAACGTGGAGAAGTTGCCTACCAACTTGAACTACCCCCGCACCTTTCCCGAGTACACGATGTATTCCATGTCTCCCAACTCAGGCGTTGCTTCAAGGACCCCATCCGCGAAGTCGACCATGAAACGCTTGATCTCCAAGATGACCTTTCTTATCGAGAATACCCCGTTCGTATTCTTGATTCCGCAGAGCGTGTCACTCCTCGTCAGAAGATTAGGTTTCTGAAAGTGCAATGGTCGCACCACTCTGAAAGAGAAGCCACGTGGGAGAGAGGAGACCGTCTCAGTGCCGAGTAACCCACCTTCCCCCCGCAGACTTCTGAATCTCGGGACGAGATTCTTTTGAGTGGGGGCGAGTTGTCAGATCCCTCTGTTAGGTATGTGCTAGGGTTAGTTAGTACCTTTGCATCATGTCAAAATTTCAAAAAGAAATCTTGGAAATCAAATTCAAAATCCAAATGGGAGAAGGAACACCCCCCAGATGAATTAATTCAAAAGGCTAGATAAAAATCTTTTCCAAAAATTCATGTTAGAGTTTTGAAAAGTCTTATAAATGAGTGTGATCACATATCAAGTGATGTGGGACCCACCCCATGCTCATAGATTTTTCAAATATTCAAACAGTACCTTGGAATGAAAGAAATCCCCCTAATTGATTTAAAATTCAAATCATTTGAATTTTAAAAATGTTGAAAGTTTATGAGTGGCTAGTCTATATTATTATGAGGCCACATAAAAGTTTTCAGCATTTAATAAAATGGTTTGGTATTTTTATCAGAGCCAAAACAAATTACAGAAAAAGAAAGGAAAGATTAAACAAAGGAAAAAGGAAAAACTTACCTCCCGCCAGGGGCGAGGCCCACCTCTCCAGCCGGCCCAGCCCACCCGAACTCCCCTGTCGTCTTCCACCCCGCGTTGCCAAGCAGCTCGGTGGCGCGGCGCCGACGCCGTGGTCGCCACCTCGACGCCCAGGACGTTCCAGGCCGCCCCGTGCCACCTTTTCCTGTCCTGGAGAACCGCCGTGAAGCCGTGCTTCATTTCCCCCTCCCCTCTCGTGCTCTCCCTTCCTCTCCTCGCTTTCCCCTTTTCCCCCGAGAGCAGCCGCTGTTCACCGTCGACGACATCCGTGGCCAACGCCGGAGAAGAGCCAGAAGATTGTGTCCCCCTCGCGCTACGTTGTCGTCCACGCCAAGCTGTTGAAGACGATGACCTAATTGTTCAAGGAGCCGCCGCAATCGCCGTTTCCTTCTCGCCGGAGCCGAGGAAGATCAACGACGAATTCGTCGCCGTCGAGCCACCTCAGCCTTCGCCACCACCTCTGCCGAGTTCCTGGTGAGCTCACGCCCGGAACCCCTAAGTTTCCCGCTTCGATTGCTTCCTCTAGCCGTGGCTGCCATGGAAGCCGGAGTACCTCGCCGCCCCGGTCGTCGTCGTCGAGCAACCGCAAAGCAGTCGGCCCTGTCACCCTGTCCGTTGTCACCGCAGCACTCCTCCGGTTCGATCCAGCCCAAAGCCGCCCCAAATGGTGCCCCGTAGCCGAGTTCACCTCGAGCCCGTGCCACGGCCGCCGCTAGGGCTTGAAGCCGGCGACGCTCCGGTGAGCTCCAGCCCCTCTGGCTGGCTCCATTCGACGCGGCGCTCTTCCAGCTTCCGTTTGATGCCACTGGCGCGTCAAACGCAGGCCCAGAGCACGTTGCCGTACCGCGCCGCCGTGGCCAGACCACCGGCGTTTAGCCGCCGGTGGATTAACCTTAATCCGTGATTAGTTTAATGCTAATCCCCCCCCTGCAGAGGCTGACACGCGGGCCCAACCACTCTAATCCCCTGCTAAGTTAAAAGTTTAAATTAAATCATTTTAATTAACCAGTGAGAGGATGACCAGTGGGTCCCAGCAGTCAGTGGACCCCTGACGTCATGCTGATGTCACAATGACGCAGTAATGAATTTCCAGAAAATCAAAAATGTTAAAATAATTCCAGAAAATACCCCAAACTTTGGAAATTCATAGAAAATTCATATTAACTCCAAATTGGACAAATAATATATGAAAAATGATCATGAGAAAATTATCTTTCCAAATATGCAACTTTCAACTCTGTTTGAGTTGAATTTAAAATGTGATCAGTAGCATTTGCTATTTGATTTAAATGAAATTAAATCAAATTCAATTCAAATATTTTGGCAACTTGAACCATGGCAACATGCTACATTTCACTTATACATCAGAGGCATATCATACACATTTGAAGATAATTTAAAATGATCAAGCTATATCACATATAACTTGGTTAATGTTGAATTCAAATGTGGAGTTTGAATTTGCATTTCAAATGCAATATATTCCACTTAAATGGAATTGCCTCACACATCAAAACTTATACTTCAAGCTTTAACATTCAATCATGTGCTTGAGCATTGCATTCATATTGATTGCTACTTCATGCTTTGTTTGTCGAGTAGAGGTGGAACCGGAGCAAGAGGTCACCCCCTTCGCTGAAGATCCAGAACCCGAACCTCATCAGCAAGGCAAGCAAACCCCCTTTGATCATGTCGATAAAATCCCACTTCCCTCTCATGTCTCGCTTATGCATTGTTTAGGATGATCACCATGTTACGATTCTACCGCATAGATGAACCCATTCCTTTGCATGACCTATCTTTTGTCACAGTAGTAAGCAAACCACAATCCTAGCAAATGTAGGAGTTGACTGATATCATGTGGCCCCTGCAAATGTTATCGCTTATTGCATGCTTAGTATGATACCATGTTGTTACTGTGATGTGAGTCGGGATGGTAGTGATCATGTGGATGATGGTAGAAAAGTGTTGGTGAATCGACCCTAATACAAGGTGAACGATGAGAGGCTGTGTAGGAGTACACAGTGGGTTGTCTCGTTGAACACCGCCCTAAGTCCGAGTTCTTGTGTGGTGATCCAAGATGAAGAGTACAACCACACATTGGGCTCACTGACCCCTCTCAACCTATTAACTCATCCCTTTCGATGTCCAGATGTCGCAGTAGTTCGGAGTTCTGGTAGGCTTGTGTCCTGGATGCTAAGTGAGAGAACGGCTCAACCGAGACCGGCTTATGCACCACGCACACATCGCTTGGGTCCACTTCGGTAAACCGGCCGGGTTCACGATGGTGGTAGCCAACCCAAGTAGGCGGCTTTCTTGGACTAGATAGGCTATGAGGTAACAGTTGTGGTGAGCATCCTCGCTGGCACCCCTTGAATGGTGTCGAGATCAAAGGCGGTAAATGATGGTCATGTGTGTGTAGCGGTACACCCTTGCAAGGTTAACAAAACTATTCGAATAGCCGCGTCCGCGGTTATGGACTACTTGGAAAGCTTAGCTTGATTATTAGATAACTTGAACCGGATACTTCTAAAACACACCAAGATAAGTGTGAGTGCTATGGCGTGCTTCCTCGTGGGGAAGTCGAGGAAGGCACCATAGTGGTGTATTGGTTGGTGAAAGTAGTGGACTCGTGTACGCTTCTTACCTCAAGTCTGGTACTCGTAGTTCAGGATTAGCCAAGTCAAAGCTGGCATTTCTGCAAGTGAACCCCACCTCCTTTTACCTTGACACATGTGCATGAGTAGTATAGCTCCTATGTAAGTCTTGCTGAGTACGCCTTTGTACTCACGTTTGCTTAATCTATGTTTTAGATGATGCCACTGACCCCGAAGGTGGCTTCTTCATCGAGCTGGACGACTGAAGTTAAGCTAGTCTAGTCCCAGTCAGCAGACTGGTTCCCTCGTGGAGGGCTTTATGTTTGAATAAGGCTTCTTAAGCCAATTTGTTAAACTTGTCTGTACTCAGACATAATTTGCTTCCGCTTTATGTTGTAATGTTGGATCACATGTATGTGATCTCTGTGTGTACTCTATAAGAGTTATAAATAAGATGTACACTTTGTAGAGAATTGCAATGGTACCTGCTGTTCATACAAGGCATGTGTGCTGCGTGTATGTTTATAACATGCATGTCTTTGTATGGGTTTTCGAGACCTTAGTTGTGTTCTGGCTGGCGGTCTTTCATACACCAAGTGGCCCTTAGATGTGCGCAGCTTGGGGCATCGCGATGCGATTGCTCGAGACTCCGTCTCGTGCACACTTTGTGGTATGATCGAGCCCGCCCTAGCCCCCGACTAAGTGATCGGGCTGGAGTAAGTCTATGTAAGAGTTTTGAGATAGTCGGTAGTATGGTTGAGGCGACTTGTCTTTGAATATGGGAGTTCACCACCCATATCATTTGACTTGTGTGCGGACGATGAGGACCCATCTCAGTTGATCATCCGGCCTGGATGGGATGCCCCTCACGTACGATGCTTTCCGAGAATGTTCAGTGCTTGGCCTTGTCTGCTTAGACAAGTGGGTGCGGTTCTCGGCTCTCCATATGACTATGTCTTAACTGTACTTGCATACGCTAACCCCGGGTCCCGACATGGACCCGTGTGGTTATGGGATCGATGTTTTTCTCTTTGCCACTAGGCATTTGTTTGTAGTCTGTACTCAGACATGTATCTTCCGCTGTTGTATTGTATTAAGGCAGTTGTATGCCAATTGTATGAGATGTTGTATAATGTATCTGTAATGTTGTGATATCATGTTGGAAATCCGGGGCATATGACTTCGTCATATGTCGCGGTGGGACAGATATGTGCTTCGTACCCGGATCTGGATGGAAACATCTAGATCTGGAACAGTACCGCATATCGGGCCTTACACAGTCGACGTTGGAGCCTTGGAGCCCAGGAGAAGGAGATCCCCGATGCCGACCACCGGAACATGAAGATCCCCGATGCCTTCTACGACGTCGAGTTCCCCGTTGACCAGGAGTAGTTTGGAGGTTCCCAGGAAGGAGGCCTCGCCTTTTCGATCGTTATTGCTTTTTTGCTAGCCTTCTTAAGGCAGATCATTTGTACCTTGTGTCTGTACTTAGATACTATTGCTTCCGCTAACTTTGTGCTTTCGAGCTCTTGTATTCGAGCCCTCGTGGCCCCTGGCTTCTATTAAATAGCTTGTATTATTTTATTTGTAGAGTTGTGTTGTGATATCTCACCGTGAGTCCCTAATCTCGGCCGTGTACCTTGCGTGTATGATTACTGTACACGGTCTGATTTTGGGGGCGTCACAAGTTGGTATCAGAGCCGACTGCCTGTAGGACACCGCCTTTCAACTCCTTGGTCGAAGTCGAGTCTAGACAAACAAAAACTACTTGACTAACAGTGGTGTGTGGCTTATCGGCCCACGTCGCAAACTGGGTGGTATTAGGATCTTTTTCTCCGTACCCTTACTCTGGGACTCTAATCTCTCTTCTCTTTTGGGTTAACGATTTTGCTAATTCTGACATTAGGTTCTCGTGACTACTTCCTCCCGGAGAGCCCCTCATTACAGATGATCGCTTGCTTCAAGAGAAGATTCCAAAGATTACTCTTCGACAAAATTCCCAAGACCATATGTGCCCATCACTTTTATGATTACCTGCCACCGATAAGGCCGTATGTATAACCACATACACCTTCCGTTCATCCATTCAATCCCAGTTGCTCTTGTGTTCACAAGATGCATCGAAATACTTTCCGTTGTTTCGGGAATCCTTTGAGCCTACTGCCTTGCCGCTTCTTTTCACCCTGCGGATAATTCCTCACATTTAACGAGGATCCGTTCATCCTAAGTGGTTCCTGTGATTCCCAAAATACTTTGAAATACTATTCGATCTCGCGCCAATCCGCGACAGCCTAATGCTTTGGAGATTCTGCTAACCTTCTTGCATTATGGTTAATTCCATACGTCTAATAGTCCTCGTTGACGACCCTTGTCATTGACATTTTCATCCTAATAATTCAATATGTGCGAATGCATGCGGTCATCGGTTAACCCTATGAATTCATTCTTTCGGCTCAGACGTCATTCCAGACATGAGCTGGATCTCGGTGAGTCAAACCTTCCTTGATTGTCCGTGTTTTGAACATCGTAATCCCTTTGTACCCCAGCGTCGAACTATTCAGATGCGTCTATCTCCGATGCTTATGCATTCCTTATTGTTATGGTTGAGTACCGATACTCGCACCAGACTCTCCGTACGCCGCCTGACCTTTTTGGTGGATTACCAACTCTCGTCCCCTTGTGTCCTAAATCATTGACGAGCTTCCCCTGATACAAAATTCCTTTGGCGAACGGTATCATATGCTCCGTGTCCTTAGCCTTCTTCTTTCAAACTTGTATCTCTTGTTCCTGTTGATTGTCGTATAGATTCGAAAAATGTCCCTTTGCGTTGTATCTATGCTTCATTCATTTGGGTGAACCCATGAACTTCTGCGGGTCATACTCTACTGGTGTTATGTTAGATAAATTTTTGAACGCTACAAATTCATCGACAGCGAGAAGTGAATGAAAGTCTATGCATTGAGGAATGGGAGTCGACCCTGAACCTTTGGGTTCATGCCCATGAATACTATGTAGAACTTATCATGAAAGCTTCTTGTAAAAGTAATTGTCCCCTTGGTGGAAATTCTTCTTGCGTATGTGATCTTTCGTTCTACCTTCGAGTATTACCCTTGATATCTCGAGGATATCATGCCTTTGCACTACATCTTATGTATTGTGATGAAACAATGCCTATCCCTGTCATAGCTATTTCATGGTTCTGGGTTGTCGTCAACCGGGAATACCGAATACTTTTGCTTCACCATTCCTTTTGCTTGATGTCGCAGTTGTTCGATTGTATTTCTTGAAACCTTTTGACATAATGTGTCGTGGTCATCATCGACATCTTGGCTTCTACCAGGTGTCAATTTAATTCATTGTGGGAAATACCATTCTTGCCCCTCGATGATTCGTGTCATCATTGACAACCCCCTTTGACTCCCTACCAATACAAACTTGGTCATGTATATCTTGCTCTGCTTTCCCTTGGGAAAGATATACACTTGATGTATCATCACATTTTCCTTTCCATTGGCTTGTTTAACCTTTCTTTGAATATAAATTATCCGAGCAGTGATGATTCCCTGCTGATGTAAACACTTCGGTGTATTAATCTGTCCGTACAACATGTTACTACTGTTGATAACATTTCGGTAACCACCGATGGACGAGAACTTTGCCTATTGGTCCGCCTCGTCTTAACGAGCAGGAAAATGGTTCTCTTCGTCCCTCGCCCTTGGTACCGACTTTGCTGCCGACATAGCTAACAAGCTGTTCTCTGACTTACCTTTCAACTTGATCGCATTGTTTGTCACCACCCTTCTTATTCAATGTGGGCCCATAACCCACATTTCCACAGGATCGAAACCTGACTCTCTTGTACCTTTCTTTTCTCGAGGTTATTCCTCTCGCTTGACCTCGTATGCTACTCACGAGTTCTCTACCTTGTGATATTCAGTTCGATATCAGACTCGGTGCTTATGCCTGATGCTCTGGACCCCTTTTCATCCTCCGTTATCATCGATGAATGCTTGCATATCCGCTTGAAAACCTCTCATGCCTTCTTTTATTTCTCTCGATGTATCTCCTTGTGTTTCAACTAGAGAGATACACTGTGCCCCATTCCCTTGGACAACCCCGGTTGATTAACCTTGTGTCGATTCGACCCCCTAAGTGTCCCCTCCTAGCCTATCCGTAGGTACGATGAAGACCCTAAAAGAAGGAAGACAACTCATCGACATGCACTGATGCAGAGAAATGAAGACGTCAATGAGAAGGATTAACTTCTTCGAGAAGGGCAACAAGAACCAGAAGAATCGTTAGAATACGAAACCGAAACCTTACCCCTTGCCCTACTTTTAATTCTTGGGACGAGAATTCTTTGTAGTGGTGGAGATTTGTAACACTCGGGTGTCACACTACAGTAACCCAACAGTAATCACTTTGATTAAAGACAAGACATCTTGATTAGGCATGTGATGATCACCTTGACCATGGCTTGTTCAAACTCAACCCAATTATAAATTCCAAAACAAAGTGACAATTAATGTTGCTCCAAAAATTGTGGAACCAATTTTTTAAAATGCCTAAAAGTCAGTAGATCAAGATAACATTGTGATGGATATTTTTTATGACATATAAATATTTAAAAAATTCAAACAGTGGTCAAAACAACCCCTTTTAATCGTTGCATATTCAAAAGAAATATTAAATGATTTTAATTAATCCTCAAACTTTTTGTGGCACTGATGTTCAGTGCAACACTAATGTAGCAACAAGTTTCATCAATAGCAAAAATCAATTGATGATATAAATAAATAAAACAGTAGCTAAAGAGCCCTAGTTACCCCTTTACATTTTATTTAATATTTAAAATGAATTTAGTTGTGACCCAAACTTTTTGTAGCCATGTTCTATATTGTATCCACAATATTGGGACAGTTTCCACATTTTTCTAAAATCGTTTGGTAGCTTGAATAAAATTAAAACAAAAATCAGAAAAGAAAACATAAACGCAAATAGGGTAAAACTTTAAATCCCGCCCTAGGCACAAAGCCCCCTCGGCCCAGCTCCCGGCCTCCTCCTGCTTCACCTGCTCCCCAGCTGCCTCCCCATGGAGCCAGTGTCGCCGTCGACGCTGCCAAGCCGGCCCCTCCCCTCTTGTGCGCTCCGGACAACGCCGTGGAGTCGATAAAGATCAGCCCCGCAAATTGTGGATCGATCCCCGCCCTTCCTTTTTCCCCTCGCGGCGGTCACGCTTCCACCATGGTTTCTCTGTCTCGCGCCGGTATGAGCTCTCCCCCGTAGCTGCCTCCACTGCCTCGCCTTGCCTCCGGGTCAGGAAGCTCCACCGACTTCTTCTCCTTAGTCCCCGACCCCGCGCCCGAGCCGTAAGCCACTGCCTTGGCCAAATCGGGCTTCTCCTCCCCGCGGGCCGCCGCGGCCATTGCCGCCGATTTCCACTGCTGCTGCTACTACACCTCCACCAGACCCTCTTGCGTCCCCCAGGTGAGCAACTGCGCTAAGACCCCTCCATTTTTTAGCTCGAATTCGAGCTGTAGTTGGGGCTTCCTGTCACCGAGCTTCGGCCGCCACCTGCACGCTTGCCGCCATCACTGTAGTCCATCCCAGCCCGCGCAAATGGAAGAAATGGGTGCGGCGCATCGCTAGGAAGCCATAGGAACAAACAGAGCGCATTTTGGTCAATTGTGTGCAGCGCTAGGTCGCCGTCCATGGCGCTGCTCGCCGGCGGCATAGCCGTGCTGTGGTTTGTGCCACTGGCACGTGGGCCCAGGGCCCTGCTAATCTCCTGTTAGGCCTAAGTACCCCCTGGTTAATTATCCCCTGTAAAGTTAATATAATACCCCCTGGACATATGACATGTGGGCCAGCCACTTAAACCCCCCTGTTAGATTTATTTTAATAACAGTTAAAACTCTCTGTGACTATGACACATGGGCCCCCTTGAGATTTTAGATTAAATCAAGTGTTTATTTAGAGTGAGTGTATGACTGCTGGGCCCCACTTGTAAGAATTAAATAAAATGAAATTTATTTACTGTGAGGTTGACATGTGGGTCCCAGATGTTGGTTTGACCAGTCAAACTACACTATTCTGGATAATGTTAGTTTAATATTAAAAATAATTCCAGAAATGATTTAAAATGACTAAAAATTTAAAATTCAATATCTTTTAAACTGTAAGTTAGATAAAAAAAACTTTATACATTAAAATTGATCAGAAAAATACATAGAATACAAATATGTTATCCGTATGTCTACAACACCCCTCTAACACAAAGAACATCGAACCGTCCCCCTCCGGACCGACTGTCCGATGATTGCCAAATAGCGGTATTATACCCAGATGAATTTGTTTTGAACACGAAAGTTGTTCAGAATGGATCAACTAACACGGATACACCTTTCACCTGTTTGTCGGATGTCCACGACACCTCCGACATGGTACCTTCCCCCTCCGGACACCCTGTCCGATCATCACCCGGAGCTGGCAGTTCATCCCCGGATGAATTTCCGCTCCGAGCATAATACTTTGCCCTGCGTTAGAACGCCGTTACCTTTGCTTATGTCATGCCATGCATATGTTTGTTTATGATTGCTGTGTATTTACTGTTCCCCCCTTATCTCCGATAGACCCCGCTGCCGCCGACTATACCGCTGCTGAGTACGACTACTTCGTCGACGGCCCTACCCCTACCGTCGAGCTTCCAGGCAAGCAGAACCATTCTCTTCCCCAGATATCGCCTACCTTTCTGTACTTTTCTTGCACTAGGCATTACTGCTGCTGCTACGTTACAATCCTATTCAATTGCATAGCCTGTTTTTGTCGCCCCTTGATGTAACTTCCTTTATCCTATGCTGCCTATATATATATATATATATATATAATATATATATATATATATTATTTTCAGCAGTGAGACCTGCGCATTGTTAGCTAGGATTAGATAGCGGGCAGTGGTCGCTCAGGGGAGTGGACGCGGATACAACTTATTACAACTGCACAGGTATGGTACAATGCAGACACCGCCTAAGGCCCCCTAGCTCGGCTCTGCCGAGCCACCATCAAGTGTGAGCTATCGAGGAGTAATCCTCGTACTCCACTCGTTGCTGACTCTGTATAGCCGCTCTAGGTACCTGAGCAATGGTTGTCATTCAGGTAAGAAGTCGGGCGACCCAACGGTGCCCGCGAGTGGTATTGCGACGGGAAGACAGGGAGGGTACGACCAGTATACCGGTGTGCTTGGCCCCTGATCATTGGCCGCGAGATTTACCAAACCACGAAAGTCGAGCTCCTCTAGGAGCACACGCGAGACAAGGTAAGGAGACGGTTCACCTTGTTGGTAACCGCAGAGACTTGGTGGGACGCTAGGGCAGGCACCGATGTACTGGTGGTCCTGACTGCTGTCGTTTTCCGCGGGTCAGTTAAGTCGAGCCAACGATAACGGTTGTCCCGCAAGTTAATAAAATTACTAATGGTTCGACGGATGACTTGAGTAGCCTTTTGGCTAATACGTGTTGCCTACACGTGGGAATTACGAGTTATGGGCTCCTCTGCTTCGTAGTGTCGTCCGAGGACTCTTCAGACGTCAGCAGTACCGCGGCCTGCGCCGGGAAGTGGTGTTGTCTTATTTGCTCGCGCGGTGGTGTCTTATTTGGATTTGCTTTAACTTCATCGGCCAGCCTCGCACCGTGCAGGAGTACATCGGGGTTAGGGTCCAAAGCCCCGCGTACATAGGATATAGTTCGGCGGATGACCTCTCTGTTGAGTTTGAAAGATGAGCTACGGAGTGTCGGATAGCCTCGGTGGAGCGTTCCCTAACAAGGTGCCCGCCACCCTGGAGATCCGTGCGTGTAGTGTAACACAAGTGCACCCCTGCAGGGAAGATTAATCTATTCGAATAGCCGTGTCCACGGTAACAGGACGCTTTATGTTGAAGCTGGATCTTACCACTACAAACTATTATTATTAAACTGTATGGTTCCGGGTTTGCTTCCTCGCAGGGAAGTCGAGGAGGTGATCTCGGAGGCATTGCTAATTATTCATACAAGTTCTTCGTTAGATTTCCACCCGATGAAAATCTAGCCTAGCACTTTCATGAAAACTTGCGATAAGACAAATCTCTCGAAAAGATTGCTGCATTCAAAAAAAAATTCCTCGAAATTGCTGGTACTTGTTCACAACTTTCCTATATTCCCTCGTACCTCTCTTTTTCGCAGGAAAATGTCTGGCAACGAAGGAATTATCAGAGCACCCAAGCGTATGGGTGGCAGAACAAGAATCACCAATAACTCTGAAGGTTTATCAGAGGATTTGATCATTGAAAAGAACTTGAGGACACCTTCAGGTTCTGAGGATGAACGTACGAGAGAAAATCGTCTGCAAGAGATACGAAGGCTTCAAGCTCTTCGTTGGTATGAGTACAAGTCCCTTTTGCCTCGCTGGGAGAGGCTGTTCGCCATGAAGAATCCATGGACTGATGTCAAAGCTCTAAGGCCAAAGTGGACGAAAGCAAATCGACCACCTCCTACTGCTGATGCTCACCCTACAGCTCTCAAAACACCTGATGATTTTAAAGAGCTTGTTGAAGCTCGAGAAGCTCTAATACAAAAGAGGAAAGAAGCCAAAGCACGAAAGGAAGCTGCGGCTGCTAAATCTGTTGAGGATGTTGGCCCTAGCGCCAAATCGAAAGGTGGCAAGAAGTCTGCCAAGAGACAGAAAAAGGTTGTAATAGTTTCACCTCTTGATGCAAGCTCCGAAGGAGAAGCTAATTCAGATGATCAAGACCCTGGCACAGAGGCTGATGTCGAGGACTTACCTCTGAAGAAAAAGCCGAGCAGTAGAGGCATAAGGATCCAGGAGCCAGCACCACAGGCTCCTCGAGGAAATATTGACTTGACCAACTTGGTCACAGATCCACCTATTTCATCTGCTCCACCTGTTCCTGCTCGCCAACCAAAACCTTCGGCTCCAACGAAGGGAAAGCAAGCTCAAGTTGGTGAAGATGATGAAACGCTTATTCAGCGAAAGGAAAGACTGGCCAAGCAAAAGGAACAAGAGGAAAAAGACTTGATTAATTCTAAGCTCCTAAACTTTCACAGTCAGCCCGAGCATAAAAAGGCTCTGGTTGCTCAACAACTTGGCATTCTTCATTTGGTCAGTGAAAAATATCGACGACAGATTTCTGCAGGCACTATCCCTAGTAACCCGAAAGAAAAGGTCACCGAGAAAGTTGTGACTCCCACAGTCACGAAAGAAAAGGTAATAGCCCCAAGTGCTTCGAAGAAGAATGCTGAGGCCCCTAGTGCCTCGAAGGATAAAGCAGTGGTCTCAAAACCCATTGCTGCTGCCAAGGCCACCAAGGAAGCCGAAAAGAAAGCCAAGGAGGCAAGACAGAAGGCTCAAGCTGCACCAGCTCCTGCCCCTGTTGCACCAGCTGTTTCCGGTCCTCGTGCCGATGAAGAGAGTTCCAACGAAGGAGAATCAAATGCCAATGCTCCTTGGGATGCTGCACATATATCTCACATTCTCTGGAAGATGGCTACTACACCGAGCAAAGTCACTTCCGAGGATGATGTTCCTGCTGAAATTCAAGAGCATGTTGCTCGATACATGATACGCTGGGAAGGCTACATCACCCAGGATCGAAAGGATAAGGAGCAAGTCAGGTTTTACACCAGGCAACTCCAAGAGGAAACCGAGGACATTGTGTCCCGAAATTTTTTCAAGTCCAAGATTGCATCTGCTGAAGCTTCCAGGAGGACTCAGAAGGAAAATTTAACTGCTGTGTTTGACAAGGTAAAACAAGTTGTGTCTGCTGTTTGCAAAGAGCATAATGATGCTCTGTTCCATAGACAATCTCGAAAGAGAAAGTCTGCTGCCCCAACCTCTGAGCGTGGGACGCCAGAGATCGAGAAGAACGCCAAGAAGGCCAAGTCCACCGAGGTCGTTGCTACCACAGAACGACAAGAAACTGAACCAATCCCCTCCAAGCAACCCACTCCCCCCCCCCCCCCGCAAGACAACTCCACCACCTCGCCAAACAACCCCACCGCCGCGACAAACAACTCCACCCCCTCGCCAAGCCACTCCTCCACCTAGACAACAAACACCTCCACCTCCACCTCCACCCCGTCAACCCTCACCACCAAAAGCCTCGCCACCACCTCCAAACCCACCATCTCCACCTCAAGTCATTCCATCGACCTCCCCGGCCATTGAAACCCAAGTTCATGCAGAGACCGAGCAAGTTGCTCGTGTCGAGCAAGAAACTCAAGTCCAGAAAGATTACTCTTCTGCCCGGACTATGCCTGAAGGAGAAGATGATGATGTTGATATCACGACAGTTTCCTCTCGGCGAGACCCTGTCGAAAGCAATAGTTTTGGAGATGTCAGTTCCAGTGATAATTCTTCATCCTCCTCATCAAGTTCTTCGAACGAAGAAATGGTTGATGCCTTTGCTCAATTTGATGAAGATTTGGAGGCCATGGAAAATGAAGAGGCCGCGCAGAATGCTCAGACCGACGAAGGAGATGCCATCGTAGCTCAGGCCGAGGAGAATGCTCCTGCATTCACTCCGGCTCAGGATATTGTCAACATCCCATCATCTATCACTCGACCTGCTGAACCAGAGTTCCAGATGCCAGATAACGCTGCTGAGGTTTTTCCCATTGATGAGCTGCTTCACTCTGCTCATCCGAGAGAAATGTTGCCTTTGTTCCGCTCAGATGTTCCTCGAGGAGGTCCCATCTTCAAAAGGCGCGAACACAAGCCATTTTTCTTCGGTACCAATCCCTACGAGAAGCCCAGAAGTGCTTATTCTCTTCGGTTTTGGACCCAAGAGCAAGCTATCTATTATACTCGTGTGTTGTACAACAAGGCAAGAGTTTTCCAGCATCAATATCTTGATATGCCTTCGGTGTACTCCACTACTTGTTTCGAGAATATTGCCGAGACAATTGATAGCCTGCATGCTCACAAGATGTTTGCTCTCGATTGTGGTTACAATCCCGAGCTTATCAAGCAGTTTTATGCAACACTTTATGTCTCTGGAGATCCTGAGAACTCGAAGACATGGAAATTTGACTATATGATTCAAGGCCAAGTTTTTCACATGACTGTCGACCAATTTCTGGCTATCATCAATTTACCTCGGTTCGAAGGATTACCTCACAAACTTCATGACTTACCTGCTGCAACTCCTGCTGAATTCTCTACGCTGATGGATCCAGAAGTCGTAGGAGATCACTACCCCACTGAGCCGAAGCCAAGACACTTGGTATTTGAAGCAAAGGCATGGTTTTATATTCTCTCGAAGACTTTGATGCCAATGCTTGATGTGCACGATAATTTCCCAATTCCAAATGATGTGCAACTTGCTCTGTTGAAGTTAGTCCACGGTCATCCCTTCGATTTTGAAGACTACTTCCTCAGAACTTTAGTGTCTTGTGCTGATGACCACAACTCCCACAAGCCATATGCACCTTGGCTGATGGCAATCTGCAATTACTCTCGGGACGTGCCATTCCCAGTATCTATTTTCCCGAAGATTTTCACTCCACCTGTTCGTGAGGTATTGCAGGTTGTTGCTCGACCCAACGATCCTTTTGCTGAGCACACTGGCATCCGCGCCCACTTAACTAAGCGCAATATTCGCTCGAAGTTTATCAAGCCAGTGCATCATATGGAAGTTTCTCTTCGGTCCCAGCAAATGCTTCAACATCACATTGATCAAGATTTTATTCAGAAGCAAGCTATGATGGACGAGATCAATCACCTGCGAAACATTGCCATGAACAACAATCAGATGCTGCGTGAATGTCTTCGCCGTGATTGGAAAGGTCTTCGGAAGTTCAATTCCCTCGGTCAACTCCAACGTTGTGGTTTCGAAGAATATCCTCCTCACCTGAACAGAAATTGGACCAATGATGATCGAGTAGATCGACCGGATCCCAATATCCCTCGTCTGCCAAAGAACAAAGATATTCTCAGTGTTGATGATTATTATCATATCACTTTGGACACTTTCTCCTCCGACTCCGAGCAAGAAGAAGCCCCTCACCATCAACCCAGAGTTCACTCGCCACTTCCTCGAAGCCCCAGGACCCCGCCGGAATCGCAGCTGGAATCTTCTGGAGATCAACACTCCTTCCGCACGAAGATTACTCCTCCAGGCGCTCGTCCAATTCGTCGTGCTCCAACGCTCGCCGAATCTTCTCGTCGTCGCCGGAGCCAGCCTCGCGAGTAGGGATTTCTTTCGACCCTATTCTCTCAACTTTTTGTACGTTGTGATAAAAAGGGGGAGATGTAGTGGCATCGAAGAAATTAGTTTGCCTACGGGGTTAAGGGTTTTTTTTTCATTCGACATACTCTTGCTTTTGAGGTTTCTGAGTAGGTTCAACAAACTTTCGATTCACATTCGATCTGGTTGTAACTAACTCTAAGTAGGACTGTGAACTGCTACTCTTTTCGTAAGATATCTATCTGCTGCTTGCTACTTAACCATTTTTGCAGGAAGTTATCTTTCATATAAGTTCACAAATCATTCGAGGAGATTGCATATTTCTCATTGGATACTATCTGGAATGCAATTTCTCTCGCTAAGATTTTTGATGTTTTTCCCTCGACACTTCTTGTCAAATATGCACTTCACAGGAAATCTTTATCTTCCGTGCATACATCAAGGGGGAGTACTTCGTCGATCTTAGCACTGGTTTATTATCGAAAACTCAAACTTTTTCAAATTATTTATCAATGCCTGTTTTGTCAACAATCGTCCAAAAAGGGGGAGATTGTAAGAGCAAGTTTTTCCCCCGAAGGTTTTTGACATTGTTGGACAAAGCAGAAGTGGAACTAATATTGTTTTCGAGTATAAACAGATACTTAGGTTCCGAAAGAATGGAGTTTGCAAGTAGAAGGTCGAAGGACAACTCGCTGCAGTTATCTACCGAAACCTTTGGAGGAAGACGACCCCTAAAAATGTCGTCGAAGAAGATGTCTCTCTCGAGTAAAAGCTCAACGAGGAGAAAGCTGAAGCTGGTCGAAGACTTAGTCTTTTTGCTAGTTTCTCTTTATTTCTTGAGTCGTAGGAAAAACCGTACTATTAAGAGGGGTTTGCTAGTTGAGATCTTTGTCGAAGTGAATTTGCTCTGCTCAACCAAAACCCACAAAAGCCTACCGAGAGAAATCTTACCGAGTCGAGCGAATAGCTCGAAGGCAAAGTCATCGCACTTCGTGCCTTCGAGAGAGAACACGTTCGGTGAGTCAGCTTACTTGTTCCTCAAGTCAAGTTGCGCAGTGATTGGAATCCGACCGTTGTGGACACGCGTCAAGCGGTTGCATCGGGTCACTTCAGTCATTTTACCCATCGGGATCGCCAACTATATATACCCCGCTCCTACCCGCCATTTCGGGCGGGCTGCTCCACTGAAGATTCTAAGACAGAAGTCTGTGAGCATCCCAAAGAGATCCATCGAGAGAAAACCTACACCCAAGTCTGAACTGAGTTGAGCAATTCACTATGACTTAGGTTGAGATTAGCCGATCTTTTTATCTTGGAGAACTGCAAGTCTCCTAGACGGTTAGGCGTCGCCTGTCAAGCAGTCGAAGAGTAATTGTCACTGCTGAAGGAAGTTTGTAAAGGTCTCGGAGATGTCCTGAATCATCTACCACGAGTGAAAACTGGACAAGCTCGAGGAGTTTGTTGCAGTGGAGAATAGGACGGAGAGAGTTTTGCTCCAGGTGTTCAATCACCAGTCCCTCCAACCAGACGTAGCACTTTGCAGAGTGTGAACTGGTTTACCAAACATCGTCGTGTCAGGCTCGTTTTCCTTCATGCTTTTATATTAAGTATTTACTCGTTGCCTGTCTGTCTTCGATGTTTTCCTTCGCTCCCAATCCTTTCGAGCTATGCATTACCTTCGATACTGTATTTCCTTCGAGATGTGCCTAGTTCTTTGCAGTTTGTATGAATTCCTTCTAAGTTCCTTAGAATTTTTAGAAGTGATCATTCACCCCCTCCCCCTCTGATCATTCTTGAGCTTTCAATAACGTACTATTATACAATGCTGCAGCAACTTCTGCTGCATTGTTACTTATGCTTTATATGAACTGTTGGCTATTCTCTCCTCATGCTGCAAGACTCGTCGGAAGATGCTAGTCTTCGATAGGCCTAGCTTCTTACCCTTATTCTGATTTCTACCTTGCAGTCCACTATATACAGCCTCCCCTTTCCATTTGATACAAATGCATAAATGTTTAGTAGCGGACGTAAGACTCGCGGGTATGCTAGATACTCACCCTTGCTTTATTTCCCCCTTTATGTTTTGCCTGATCGGCCGCTGCAGTCGACGTTGGAGCCTTGGAGCCCAGGAGAAGGAGATCCCCGATGCCGACCACCGCAACATGAAGATCCCCGATGCCTTCTACGACGTTGAGTTCCCCGTTGACCATGAGTAGTTTGGAGGTTCCCAGGCAGGAGGCCTTTCGATCGTTGTTGCTTTTGTGCTAGCCTTCTTAAGGCAGATCATGTGTACCCTGTGTCTGTACTCAGATACTATTGCTTCCGCTAACTTTGTGCTTTCGAGTTGTTGTATTCGAGCCCTCGTGCCCCCTGGCTTCTATTAAACAGCTTGTATTATTTTATTTGTAGAGTTGTGTTGTGATATCTCACCGTGAGTCCCTAATCTCGGTCGTGTACCTTGCGTGTATGATTACTGTACACGGTCTGATTTTGGGGGCGTCACAGTATTCCCTGTCTTAAATAGGAGTTGTTCTACCGACATGAGTGTTTATCTTACTAAAAGTGCAACCCAACAGGCCTTCACTGATACAAGCCTACATGGATGCGATAAAGCTACCATTTTTAGTGCATCTTCAGCCACGCCCCCAACAGGCCTCCCATGGGTGTTTTTAGGCGCTAGGACTCCGATCATGCAGGCGAGGACACCGGCGGCTACTCGCCCACCACGCCCGCGAGGTGTTTGGCGATGTACTCCGACACGAGGAAGGCGTTCACGGCTCTGATGGAGGAGGAAGCCAAGGCCGACACCGACGACGAAGAGCACCTCATGGATTCATGATCCTCACCGCCCTGGCCGCCCTGTTTACTGATGTGGAAGGTGATGAATTTTTGTGTCATCTTGCACAACATGATCATTGAGAGCGAGCGGGACGAGCCAATGTTTGACACTGAACCATATTTCAGGCAGGGTCCTCTTACAGCTGTTCATCACCAGGTGCCGGAAACATGGACCGTCATCCTCAATATGCATCAGGAGATTCGAGATTCATAGGTGCATCAAGAACTGCAACACGATCTAGTGGAGCACCTATGGAGGCCCGAGGGCAACGCCTAGTTCGATGTGTTTTAATTTGTGTTCGACTTATGAGCTTGCTTCGTCGAACTATTTGATTTATATTGATTTCTGTGAGAAACTATGTGATAAAAATTATTTTTTGTTGAATTTGTGCTGAAGTCTAACGAATTTTTTGTGCGAGTTGAAACTAGGCGGCTGGAGGGGCCGAACTTGGGGGCAGCTGGAAATCGAAGCCCCCACGCTGAAAATAACACTGGCAAACTTCCAAGCGGTGCTATTTTCCGCCTAAAAACGTCATTGATGGGGCGAAAGGCTGAAGATGCTCTTAATGCTACCATAGTTCATGCCCTAATTACTTTTATCATCTTCTCGTGAAGACAATAGAGGGTTATGATGAAGAAAGTGGTTTTTCCTCAAAAAAGGGAGGATTAAAATGCCTTGGTCGTGGAAAAGATACCTTGATTTGGTTCTTCTCTATCCTGCGTGAAATCTACCATAGCTTCCAGATCGGACGGTGTAGTCTGAGAAATTCGAGTGACACCACGGGGCAATCGTCCCGACACGGATGAAGTCTCTTCCTCAGGGCGCCATGGAGAAGGCGGCGGCAGCGGCGGCGGCGGAAGACGAGCCGGAGGAAGCGTGGGCGTGGACCTGGGGCGCGGGCACGGACGGGCAGCTCGGGAACGGCGGCTTCCAGGACCATCATCTCCCGCAGCCGCTCCTCCTCCCGCCTCGCTGCCGCGGTCGCGTTTCCTTCGTCGCCGGAGGCGGCGCGCACGCCATCGCCCTCACAAGTACGTCCCGTCTTTGGTCAAATAACCCACCTTAATAGGATCTTTCTCCATAGGATTTGGTTAGCGAGCTTGCACATCTTCGTGGTTTGCTCTCACATCAGTTGAAGCTGAACTCAGTTCGATACTCAGATTCGTAACCAGTTCGTGCACGACGATATCTGTAGGTAACCATAGCATCAGAGATTCAGAGAGTTCTAATTGTATTGCAGATTTCCCTTCTTGTAGTACACTCAGACTCAGCTACAACTTGCCTACATCCAGCTCCCTGTGTCTTATGACTCTTGTCTGAACTCTGGAGTCTGGAGAATCCTCATCTCGTTTTTTCTTTGAGCTGGAATTTACATATACATTACGTGTGGACAGACTGCGTGTGGACGTATATGCTAGGCACACTGTTTGGTAGAAATAGAGTTCAACCGTGCAGTTTTAAAATTGTATCTTTCAGTGCATAATTTGCTCTTCAGTTCAGGTTCTGCTTACCATCTTGTTGAGTATGAATTATTAAGCATTTTTGACACACTGATCTCTCCGGGGCCATATTTTTCAGAACAAGCATTTTCAAATGTGTAGATAATTTGTTTATTGAAGATTATCTGCTTACTTGGAGTTGGAGGCAACTGTATCTTGTTGTGCCATTTTTATCAGCCACTCAAGAAATTAGTCTATGCACCAGAGGCCATTTTCCCCCCACATTGATGCCTGACTAACAAATATGGGTTAATTATCTGAAATATTTATCAACATTTCAGGTAATGGTGAAGTATTTACTTGGGGCAGAGGTACACATGGTCAACTTGGCCATGGGAATGCAGAGAACATCCCTCATCCAAAGTTCGTCAAGTTCTTTGAAAACTATACAGTAACCTGCGTGTCTACTGGATGGAATCATTCTGGATTTGCTACAGGTCTCCAAATTCTGTAACCATTCATTTACATTTTACTTCTGTTTTGGTCTTCACGTTTCATGCCAGGCCGTTGCATCTTTTTGTTGTTGCTGAGCTATTTTCTTATTTTGTTTGGAAAGTGAATTGTTACTGATGAGCTTTGCTGTGATGTTTCTAGTTGTTATTTTCAGATTCTGGACAACTCTTCATGTGCGGAGATGGTTCATTTGGACAGCTTGGCACTGGTGATAATCAGTCAAGGAACTTGCCATTTGAAGTGCCATCCTTTACCACAAAGCATGTTGAGAAGCTTGCATTTGGGATGCGCCATTCTCTTGTCCTATTGAAAGGTATGTAAAATTATGGCACTGTTATAGGGACACATTAATTTATAAGAAACTGCATGTTCATGAAACAACATGAATTTACCCTGGTAGTACCTTTTCCATAACGACTTGATCAGTAATGTTTCTAGTCCTAGGAAACACCCAAGATCTATGGTGATTGGTGACTCATTTATACCTGCCAGGTTCTAACATCCCAAGGGAATACTTAATCAATATTCCAGTATTCTGTTTCTCGATGGGGGAAAACAGGGCAGCTACTTGCCAAAATTATGAAAAGCAAAACTCTGTAAACGGAGCTACTAAAAAGAAAAAGGAATAGACCATCAGTCCATCACGATCGTAATAGGACCCCTTTTAACAGATAGCTGGAAATTTGTGGGCCGAACCATTTTTCCTTCAAAACAGCCTTAATCAATCTGGCCCATGTGTATTATGATTATATAACACATTAATCTGATTTCTTCCAGATAATTCGATTTATGGATTTGGCTCAGCAAGACGGGGACAAGTTGGCAAATCTGTTTCCAAAAATCAGAAGTTCTATAATATTCCTAGATTAATTGAGGGTTTTCCAAACAGTAAAATAGTGAATTTATATGCCAATGGAGATCACAGTGCTGCGCTGGATGGTACGCATTGTAAATCTGCAGTTGCCAACTCTCTTCTATTTGGTACTTGACATAATTTCCCTTTCATTGAATCTAACAGAATCTGGCCAGTTGTACATCTGGGGAAGAGCATTAGTTGGTGAACATGATGATGATCAACCTCGGGCAGCCTTTCCCTCTTTGAGTATTTCTCAAGTGGCATTAGGATGGCATCATGCATTAGTTTTATCCAGTACGCGGTTGTTTCATATTAATCGAACAATGTTTTCCGGAAGCTTTCTCAGAAGTTTGACATTTTATTTATTTCAGGAGGTGAATTGTACACCATTGGTGCTTACCGCCATCAGAAGCGTGAAGCCACTGTATCAGAAAATACAGTAGCTCAGCAACAGAATCTTACCACAACAAGCAGTACACACCACGGTACTCTTTACAACGTTTGATATGTGCTATATATCGTATTTGAATCACGGAATAGAGATTTGTATATTGTACATTCTGCCAATAAATATTGCCAAGCAGTTGAGCATCCTGTGAAACAAAATTATATTGGGATTTGGGAATATGCTAACCATTCGCACAAAATGGTACCTTCACACAGGAAGTTAAATCTGCATGACTGCACTCTGTGTATTGGAAGAAAATGTGAAAACAAATAATCATAGATGTACAACACATGAACATGTAAAAGTTCATGAAAAAATATGGCTGGTGTGAACTGTACCAAAACATTGTGCAGATATGGTAGTGCACACTGCACTGCACGGAGTCTCATCATGTATGTCACATAGACAGTAACCTCACACTACAAATCGTCAATGCATGCCCCAGATTTTCGAAAGCTTTTTCTAATATCCATTTAACTTCCAACATTCTTTTTCTCTTTGAGTTAGATAAGGTTCATATTTTTTCCATCTGACAACCATGTTGCATTTGCACCTCCCGTGCCGTCTGAAACTATATGCGTGGCCTGCAGAACCGCCTTCAGCGTCAAATCTAGTGAAGGTGCCCTCTATTGATGGAAAACAGGTGGCACAAATAGCATCCGGCACTGAACACTCAGCTATGGTAACGGGTAAAAAAGGGTTATCCTAGTAGAAGCTAAAAGTCTGCACTCAGCCGACACTCAGCTATGGCTAACTGCTCTTTGCATCTTTTGTCAGATAGTGGAGCATTGTTCACTTGGGGCTGGGGAGAGCATGGGCAATTGGGTTTGGGAGATACCTGTGATCAGGTGGTTCCTCAGAGAGTAAACTTATGTGACGGGAGATCACGGTCTACTGCTTCGCTCGGCGTGTATTGCGGGAGTGGATTTACCGTTGCAGTGAGGCTGGTGTAGCGGCATTATTTAGTTACTGTTGTACCAACACATTTTCGTTATGTCTCCGCTCCGTTTGTGACTAAGATGAACACTAGTAGTAGATGCTTTCTTGTAATGCTGTTGTTGGAGAGTGAATGAGGAGCACAACAGGATTTGGCCCATGTGTCTGAATGAATTGTTTGCTGTCTATAATCCGGCCTGGGGCAGCAAATACTGTTTGCATTCTGCGATTTGGACTTGTCAACTGGAGTATTGCTGAATCTGGATGATTAAATTACGTGGAGACTGTGCTGTCCAGTGGATATTCATAGTTGCTTAGGACCATATTGTGGACTGGAGACATGAATACAACATCTTGTTGATATCTGATCTATCTGTTGAGTGCTCGTGGCGGCGGTGTATGACGTCTAAGGTGGTGTTACCTTGCATAGTGTTTTGCTTCTCTCTATTTGTGAACGGAGGCCGTGGTGTGGCCAAGAGAAGGTGCATGGATTGTCTCGCTAGAACATTGCCCTTCGGCATGGTCTGTGGCTCTTTTTATCGCGACGCGTGGGATGCCCTTGGATGATGGTTGTGACTTTCTAGCTCTTCAAAAGCTGAGTGGGTAGCTGGCAACTTCTTCTTTACGTCTTCTTGGTGTTGAATTTTCTTTTGATTGATTCAACAAAGTTAGCTTTCGCTCTTCTCTGTTCGCCTGGTGGTGATTGATGGCAAGTTTTTGTTGCGGTCCGCTTGTCGTAGCACACTTTTAGTTCTTCTTCTGTTGTTCCTTTTTTTTTTGCGTGTCGGGTTCTGCCCGATGTGTCATTGTGTTGTATCTTATTCTTGTTTATGATAGTAATGAAAATTATTCGGATCGACGTAAGCCCGCCGTAGCACCTTTAAGAGAAAACAAAACATATTACGTTAACAGATTACAGAAACTAGCCCTTCAGTAAACGATTTATTAACTATTGGAACCACAGGTCTCCGGTCATACATGATACATGGAGGTTGCGGTCGGTCGATCGGTCGGTTGGCGGCAACACGACTCTCAACGTAAACCAAAGGTCAAATTCGAAGCTAGAGTATGGGCGTTGGAGGGAAGGCTCCAACAAGTCTTTTGGACTAGATGGTGTCCGTAGTGGGAGTAGATATGGTTGTGGGGATCTTCACGGCTCTCCAAGACCGACGCTGGGGATATTCCGGTAGCGATGCTCGTTCGTTCCAGTGCTGCTCCGATCTCTGACATTGACGTACGGGCGACGGGAGCGGCCGTTAGATCAGCCTCGTCTCGCCTAACTTGGATGCTCCATGGGGAGCATTTGCGTGCTTGGATATTCCCTCCCGGTCTAGCTGAATGAATGTTCCCTGTAATATTCCTGCTTTGGTCTTTCCTTATTCAGCGCAGAGGCCGATTGATTCACCTACGAATCTACTAGTAATGGGAGCAGTTAGAGCAAGTACAATAAGATACAGTCAGCAGGCTGTAAGCATTAAAATATTATATTTGAGGTGAGATGAAGGAGAAAGAAGAGAAGCGGACTACAGATTAGTAGCCAGCTGCAGCACGTGCTCCTAGGCACTTTGTGAGATAGACATGTGGGCCATGTATCAATAGAGTAGTACATATTTATACCTAACCATTGTACTAGTTGGCTATAAAGTTAGCTATAAATGACATGGCATCTTCTTATAGCCAACAACTGGCTATACTATTAACCATGCTCTTATAGGAGACTAACTAAAAAGTCTGCCTGACGTGTTTGACCATGAATGAATCCACTCTAAGTCTGAGCTGCTCCCTACTTTAATATTGTGAACGTCCGTTCTTCCCGGTGCCCCGTTAGAGCAAGTCTAATAAGGGCTAGTCAGCTGGCTATAAGCCTTGCCATGTCATAGAAATCCTATTTGGAAGAGTGAGAAGAGAAGAGAAAGAGTGAAGCAGGCTCTTATTTTACAGCCCGGCTATAGCACAAGAATCAAGAAAAAGTAGTATGCATGCAACTCTCATCCAATCTTATGCATTGTTTATGTAAATATTAAATGCTTAGAGCCAACCTAATAGCCAATCTAAGAGCCAACCTATTAGGGCGCTCCCAATGCATCGTTTCTTAGCACAATATCATAGGAGCAATAAAAACTTAAGATACAACTACCACATTGCATTGTTTCTTAGAGGTTGTATCTTATTTAATGATTTTGGCTACATGCATACATGTGATTGGTCTAGCCATACCTTTTGCATATGGCCACGTGCAAGGGTTGATCTTAGCTAAGATACAACCTCACTCTCTTTCTTCATTAAATACTATGCCACATAAGCAAAATGCCTATGATATCGTGCTAAGATACTAGCATTGGGAGTGCCCTTATATGACTATTTTTTATGAAGGCTCTAGATGACATGGCGTGTTCTTATAGCCAACAGCCGGCTACATTATTAACCATGCTCTTAGAGAATGTTTGTCTTGCTCGTAGCTAAGTTTTAGTACTCCCTCCATTCCATGCGCCCACGCTTATCGAGGTTCAAGTTTGACCGTAAATTAAACCAACGAGACCAAATGCGGCGGGAGCAAAAGATATACCATTGAATTTGTATTCGAAAGAAGTTTTTGATGATACATTTTTTGTTTTCGCCGCAATTGATTTCGTTAGTTAAATTTATGGTCAAAGTTGAAGCACGAAAACCGAAGACGCACTATATTATGGAATGGAGGGAGTACTCCGTATTATTATTATTATTATTATTTAATAAGGCTCTGTATATACCAGGGCTTCATTTTTTAACACAAGAGGGGTTCAGTGAGACCCCCACGGCAAGACACCATGGACTCCTAGCAGTCGCAACACTGCCTCCCCGTTAGGTAACTTGGCCAGGAGGAAGATGGGTCGCCATTCGGTTAGAAGAAACAACAACACGACGAGGAAGACCGCCCTTCGACCCTGCAGAGGACGGTGTAGCTTCCTAGAAAGACCGCCCATCGACCACCAATATGGGCGGTGTAGCTTCCCAAAGACCACTGTTGATGAACCACATCCTCATCTGCAGCAACAAGAGCTCTAGCCTCCTCCTGCTTCATCACCATCACCTGGATAACTTCAAATGCAAAAGACGTCATTGAGATCCTCTACTAGATCGGGGCCGAGCCTTCAAGCTTATTATCGGGGACACTGATATATATATATCCCATCATCAACATCCAACACCTCACCAGCATTATCTTGAAGAGCACATGCAAAAGCCACCGACACAACTTGCTCATGGCGACGACAAAATCCCAACCGGCATGAAGCCAAACTCCGCTAAGAAAACTACTAATCTATAGTTTCTAATCGTGGCTATGTTCACTGGCAGAGCTTCAACAAGGCTAAATGGGCCATGGCCCGCCCAACATTCTGCAGTTTGTGTACTATTTTTTTACTCATGGGCCCTAAAACATCAGCACACAGGCAATTTCCTTCTACTCGGCCCGCCAAGCCCGCGCAACAATGGGCTTGAAGTTTCGCTGCTGGCTATGTTTGACGACATATTTTCTTTAAAGTATAGGAGGATATGGTGTAGTTTTTTTAAAGGGATACCATGGTTTTTCAACAAACCATGATTCCGCCCCCTGCTCTTTCGGATCATTTTTATTCCTCTTTGCCCCTGCTCTTCCTCATTTGGTCTGCATCCGCACCCTCCTCGCCCGACTGTTGCCTATTTCTTTGGCTGCCGCCCGACATTGCTGGATCTCTATAGTCTCCAACATCGGGTCTCCTGCCTAGTTGTCGCCGTCCATGATGGGTACCACGCCCGGTAAAATGTTCGGTCAAATGCTATTGGATTTTTTACCTTTGCATTGTTCATATAGATCATGATGACAACATACTCGATGATGGAGGATGAGTTGTTGTGCGATGCGTGGTTGATCGTGTTGCAAACTTCATAGGTATGAAGCAAGCCTATGAGAGCTTTCATGAGCAAAAGCACAATGAGTACTACAACTTACACATGATCCATGACCGCAATGAAAAATCTTCAACCTGTCGATGGCACATCATCTTGAACTCCATCAACAAGTACCATTGTACGGTTAGATAAATGAATGATATGTTGCAACCGAGCACATCAGCTATGGAGATTGTAGGTTTTGTTCAATCTTGTACTATATGTTGATCAATTCATTAATTTATTCAATGCTAGAACTGATGAAGAACGTGTCGTTGTGTTGCATGAAAGAAATAAGAATAGATCATTTACATTAATGTATTGTTGAATGAAACTAAGTGCCTCTTCATATGTTCTCTGCTCCTGGAGTGGACGGTTTTCTGTACAGTTAAGCACTTATGCGGAGCGGTTAAAAGTGTGCTTCATATTATTTTTGAAGCGGAGTTGAGCGGAGGGAAGTCAAACACGCTTTAAGAAGCCAACTTGTGTGACACACTGTCTGCTCACTCTAAGAAAAACTTCATTTCAATTGAATTCGATGAAATCTAAAAATTTATTAAAATCAATGCATCTTTGAACTAATATGCTATCATGAATTAATTTATAAAAAACATATTGTATTTTCTAACATTATTGTAAGCGTCGAGACTTTAGAATTTTTTTGGGATCAAACTTTTAAAAGATATCGTTTCACGTATCAATGTTGGTAGATTGATACGAACTAGTCAGCGAACTAGTATATAATATATCCATTTCAGAGGTTAGTATTGAAGATGCCGATAAAATTCATAAACAAACACGGCGATTCGGGAAGAAAAAGCCTCTCCCTCTCCCTCATTACACAGTGCTCACTGCTCACTGCCCTCTTCTTCTTCGGCTCTGTTCACTTCTCCTCGACTCCTCCCCACCGGCCGTCCGTCCATAAAGCATAAAGGCCACAGATTCCGGTCGTGAGGAGCAAAAATGCCCAAGAAACAACCATCCCCTTTCCAGCTGTTACAGCGGAAGGGGGCCGAGCGGATGGAGCGCCGGAACCATGGCAGCGACGGCGGCGGCAAGATCAGGATTGGCGTCTGCGTCATGGAGAAGAAGGTGCGCGTTTGGGGAGTTTTTTTTTTCTCGACTTCTTGCGATTTATATCTCTCTGGGTTGGCCGCAATGTGGCGCGTGATCAGATTATCTGAATGCTCCTCTCCTTGGTTTCTTGGTGCCGGACTTTCTGCAGGTGTCGTGCTCCCCCATGGAGCAGATTCTTGAGAGGCTGCACGCGTTCGGCGAGTTCGAGGTATGGCTCGGAAAATAGGCCGCTAGCTCTTCCGGTCTTGCTCCAACTGATTTGGTCCTTCTGTCCGCCAACTTGAGTTCCTGTTTGCACTGTCAAGGCTTCTCTTGTAGTTTTCCTTCAAAAATAAATAAGAAAAATGAAACCAAATTATATGACCACACACTCTTGAGTCTATAATGTTGTAGAGACACAAAGTCGAGTTTATAATCATAGAAAAAATACTTATGCTTTGAAATGGTGTAAAGGAAGAACCTTGTATTTGCTAGACTGTGTGCAAATGTGCCTGTAAATGTCAACACCAGGATCTGAAGCTGGACCATTAAGCTTATTCTACTGGTGGCATCTAGCAGAAATACGGAGTACTCCCTCCTTTCCAAAATAACTGTCTCAACTTTGTACTAGCTCTAGTACAAAGTTGTACTAAGGCTAAGACAGTTATTTTGGAATGGAGGAAGTACTGTACTTCTTAAGCTCTTACCCGAGCTCTTCATTTATATTCTTTTCCCCATTTCTGTGCAAATGTCAGAAACTCTGCTTCTTTAGCATGGTAATTTACTAAAACCATTGTCCTCATCATCAAGATTCAGGACTGAAGTAGTATGTGTATGCAGATTATAATTTTTGGTGACAAGGTAATTCTAGAAGATCCCATCGAAAGGTATACCTGACAGTGTGAACTGTGAAGGGAAAGTCTTCTCAGAATTTGAATCTTTCAGTATTAGTTTTCTGAATATTCATGAAAAAAGAAAGCGAGTGTAAGCAGGCCAAATTTTACTTTACAGATATAAAATCACGACTAGTGGATATTGCTGTCCTACTTGAAGCATGGGGTTTAGGAGAAATATTATCACTTAACTAACTATGCTCTAGCATTTCCATATTTATTCATTCGAGTGACCGGAAATATCTGTCTGTGTACAATAAAATCTTAGAGCTTTGTATTTTTGTCGTGCTAAAATTTCCATTATCTATGCGCTTCTTTTTCTCCGATAAAGGGTGATTTTTTATTGGCTCACAAATGAAGCATCAAGAGGATACAAACACAATGAGCAAACACCCGGCCCCTGCATAACTTTGATGCACACAGCCAACATCAACACACACAAATAAAAAAAGCCAGCAAATAGCAAAATCATATAAGATCAAAGCTATGCTTTGGCGAGAAAAAAAGATCAGATTTGCGATCTATGCGCTTCTTAGCGGATGTTAAGTTCTTATTCCTCTAATGTCAATGATTGTCATCTATGTAATGTTGTAATCAGACCTGTCATGACCCTGTGAAGTGCACTCTATATCAGCTACTGTACTATGTATGAAAGACATTTCACACTATTCTGTTCTAAAGCCATGATATACTCTGGGTGTAGTTCTCATAATATTATACTAACCACTGTTATTTTCGTTACAGTTGGCCTTTATGTGACTGTCTAATCGCCTTTTATTCAGCTGGCTACCCATTAGAAAAGGCGGAGAAATATGCTGTTTTACGCAGGTTAAATGCTTTCTGTCTCATGTATTCTTCAAAGCACCCATTTTAAATATACATCAGATGATCATAGTATTGGGTCTGTCAAAGGTTTGTAGTTGTGAATTATGCTTTCCTGATATGCAAACATTTTTCTAAGGCTGTAAATAAACTTTCTTTTTTTCTTTAAGGTTTGCACCCTTCTAAAAATTTACGCCGATACACTTGTCCTTAAATTTACCAATGCCTAATTCACCTATCTGAATTATTTATGTTCAAAACATGTTTCTTAAACTTCTATCATCATTCCATTTGTATTCATAGATGTGATCTCCTCTATGCCCTTTTCCCATAACCAGTGAAACGAAAAACTTAACAAACCGTAGATATTTAATCTTCTGTGTTCATTTTGCTCTGCAAAGCTGCATGCTTCAACTTACTTTTTATGTTTCTGCTTGAAAACACACAAGCAAATGACACTTTGATTATAAGTTTTTTTGCTTTCAAGAATACAACTTCTATTAGAAACCCGAAGAGTTGAATGAATAGCTATCGCTGTTAAGAACAACCGATGTTATAGTGCTTATTTAACTTCAAAGGAATTCTGCGATATAATTCAGTAACATTTGTAAATATTGTTATTTAGGCCTTTTTTGGTCAATGAGTTGGACCCACAATACCTGCTTCATGATCGCAGCAAAGTATATGAGGTATTGATATCATAACAAGCTGGCGCTTCATGTATTTCTTATAGATTTATTTCAATCATGAACTTTCCTTTGGAGGTCAAATGAGTTTTTTTTCCTATAGTGCATGCTTTAAAGCTGGATCGGTTCTTGTTTTCTATTATGGGGATGAAATTTAATGTCATTCCAAACTAAAAGAAAGGACTTCTCTTTCACAAAGATTTTTTGTGTGTGAATTAAGTATGCACCATTAGTTGGTATCAGGACCATCTCCAAACATGTGTTGGTGAACCTTAAAAGTCCAAACTTACTTGGAAATTGTGACATCATTATAATTTTCCTGCAGTATATTCATGGCTATGTTAATTTCAGGTCTACAGTATTGGGTATCGCCATGCGACACTGTTCATACAAATAGGATATTTTCCACAATAAATACAGTAGTTCAAAACTTCAAATGCATTTCTTTATGGGAAAAATTTGCACAACCAAGAGAGCCATATTTAAGAAATTGCTGTAATTACAGATATTTATTTGGCTTGCAAAGAGATCTCTTTTTTATTTCATAAGTATTATATGTTTCATTTTATCTTCTAAATTTTTGGAACTTTGCGTACGTAACTATGTTAGTATATGACCATAGACTATTTTTTCTCAAAGACGCACCAAAATGCCTGCCATTTTGTATTTGAAGGAAGTCGTCTAGATAATGTGTATTTCAATAAAACACTTGTCCTGTAATAGTTCATCCTTTTAATTCTTGATACAGTAGTGTCATTCTTTTCTTTTCTTTTTGCTTCTACGGCGGGCTTACGCCGGCCTGAACACTTTTATTGAACCAGAAAGAAATACAAGACGGCAGAGAAGTACAGGGGGGTATTGGGAGAGAGAAACTTCAAATGTAAAGAGAAAAGAAAAACTTCAAATTTTAGAGGGTTGCTCGGGGAACAAATGATCTTGCTCAAAACTCATTGCATTCTAATCGTAGCCTATTACATAAAGGCTTCCTCATCTTGCATTCAAACTTATATTCTCTTGATCCAAATGTTGATATTTGTACTCTTGCTTGTTTAGCACCTTAAATTGTTCGGAGTTCCGGTTCCTACTTATGCTGTTGTCAGAAGAGAGCACCCTAATCAAGAGTTAAACTACTTCGTTGAGCAAGATGATTCTATTGAGATTAATGGAAAACGTTTTTGCAAGCCTTTCGTGGAGAAACCCATCGATGGTAATAGCTCTTGATTAATATATTCTGCAGTCTGTTCTTCCACTATTTGTTGCGTGCTCTTCACCGCTTTGCGCTAAGAATAGCAGCTGTTTTAAATTCGCCAAATACTTGCCTGCTAGAAGACTGGAATATTTCACTAGGAATACTAAGGCTTGAGTTCAGGGGAGAATGCTTGTAAATAAAAAACTTACGAAATCGAAAAATGAAGCCCAGGCATACAACTCACAACTCATGGATTGAAACTAAGCATGTACAATACTGTAATTTCATTGCCAAACTGTTGTGACTGCTAATCACCTATTTAAGGTGAAGAAGTATTAGAAGAAATGTGTTTTGCTCCTGATTACCTTTATTTATGAAGGAGATGACCATAATATAATGATATATTATCCTAGCTATGCTGGTGGAGGAATGAAAGAACTGTTTCGTAAGGTAAATTGTTGATACCCTTAAGTTTTCACACATATTACTTGGTCAAAATTTACCATCAGATACTGTATGTTCAAAACAATCCAAATTAATACCATAAAGGAGTTAATACAGTATTGGTTTTGTTTACTTCTCCTAGAAAATACAATAACTACTGCTCCTTGTTGTATTGATAGAATGGAAATTGTTGCGTACAAGCCTGAAATAGGTTACAGCTGGAGAAAATACAAAGGAACCAACTCTAGTATTAGTTATAATTAACTAGAAAATGATCTGCTTTCTGCTCTAATACTTTACTTTTATCTTTTTTCTTCTAAACTGATACTGTCAGTCTTCCTTGCCTGTCACCCCTGCATAGTTCAGGAGCACTACAATGAACTAGTTTACTTCCTATAAAATGCATAAATGCCAATATCTTGGCTTCACATGGGTGAATAGTATCTCATTATTCATATAAATGAATTTAATGTTTTTTCTTCGTCAAATAATGGTACCATGTATGTTCTCCAAGTAGGGATGCAGGTGGACACGTCCGCGACCGTCTGTGCTGCAAAACTAAGCTAATTGCTGCCGCTTTAGTAAGCGTGCAAATACAAAAAAGATTGATGCGGACAGATGTAGGCTTTGCGGACGCGTCCACCTGCATCCCTATCTCAAAATCCATATTTTGTTGCATGAACCCCCCACCACAAAAAAAAAACTGACCAGACGTATATTCCTCCAAATATTTATGTAGGTTGGCAATAGATCTAGTGAATTCTATCCAGACGTTAGGAAGGTGAGGCGAGATGGATCTTACATTTATGAGGAGTTTATGCCTACAGGAGGAACAGATGTCAAGGTGATAAACCTTTCATTTATTACTTTCTATTTCCCTATAGTTTTTCTCTCCTGTGTAATATGTGAAAATATGGGCTTGCTGAAGGTTATACTTAAGGCACTCTTATAGAAAGGCACATTCATCAACACGTGTGACCATCGGCGCATGCAAGCAACATATGTCGTAAACTCTAATTTACTTGAGCATCATAAAACTCACTATGATTAGGAGCCTAGAATCTCTGTAGAATTACCAACAGGGGTCCAATTCTCCCTGGACTCTAGAAGCTGAAGGAAGTTTATCCTCATCATGATGGTTTCTTGATGGATGCAGGGTGCTTTTGGCCCTGCTAGAAATTATAAAAACATTAGGCCAGATTTCATGTAAAAATATTAAGCAACACGACACAACAGGCTCAATCAGATCTAGTCCTGCATTAGCTTCTTGAGTTACTGGGCACTCATCCCTTGAGTTCTCAGTTACCGTAGATTTAATTTGTATTAGACTTGTCACCAAATTGACTGCAGAGCTTTCAGGTACTATCTGATCACCAAGATCGTAACCATTCTTGTGCTATGTCACCCACAATACAAGGTATAATTGGTATGGCTATAGATAACTCCTTCATGATCAAGACAATCCTTGTTGTATCGTGTATTCATGCCTATCTGGTATCTGGTACGCCTATACAACAGTGCCCATATATTCCCACAGTCCATGGATTTACTCCATACGGTCTATGTTAATTGAAGTGACATCACAAATACTTCTGTAGTCAAAATTCTTACTTATTTAGGTAATTTAGTGATACTGTCAGAAACTTTCACGGCAACACATTACTGAACTAGTTATATGGTAGTAATGGGTATATGTTCTTCTAAGAAAAGCAGCAGTAGATAGTTAGAATGTTAGATACACTCTTTAATTTTATTAACTGAAAAGGGAACGTGAGCTTTATGTTGTAGGTTTATACAGTTGGACCAGGATATGCACATGCTGAAGCTCGCAAATCGCCCGTTGTAGATGGGGTTGTTATGAGAAATTCTGATGGCAAAGAGGTACCCTTCCTTGCCTCATTAGGATTCACCACATTTATCAATTAGACTAGTTTTGGGGCATGTTGACGGAACATTTAACCTTTGTTTTTTTTCCAAAAAAGGTTATCGTGTTCCTTCGTCTCCTGTTTTGTCTTATAATGTATTTGGTATCTTGCTTGAAGGTCCGCTATCCTGTTTTACTGACCCCTACTGAGAAACAAATTGCACGGAATGTTTGTCAAGCCTTCAGACAAGCGGTACATTCAAATTACTTCTCTTTTAATGACTAGCTACTTCCGAACTTATATACATATGCATTTCTCTCTTCATTATGAGTTGTTGGAGTGTGGGTACAACCGGACAAAGTGGATACAATTTAAATCATTCTTGTTACTCCCTCCGTTCCAAAATAACTGTCGCAGCCTTAGTACAATTTTGTTCTAGAGCTAGTATAAAGTTGAGACAGTTATTTTGAAACGGAGGGAGTAAGTCTTCTCAAACATACCAGTTGGATTTGTTTGTTACCGAATGTCAGTTGATAGTAGTGGGAGTCAGAGAAGGCGATTTCCGGATGACCGTAACTCAGTCAGAAATTCGAGACATGCTTAGAATTAATTAATTATATTTCTTTCATCAGTCTAAACTGTATCGCTGTATCACCCAGGGCTAATCCTGAGCCGGTCACACGGGAGTAGGACATAGGACAAAGCCTGTGTCAATATCTAAGAACCTGTCATGCGTCCCTTTTTTGTGTATAGGTATGTGGCTTTGATCTTCTAAGGTGTGACCTGGGGGAGGCAAGATCTTATGTATGTGATGTGAATGGCTGGAGTTTTGTGAAAAGCTCATACAAGTAAGCATATTTCTGGTGGCAACAATTATTTTAACATTTCCATGCATTAGTATGGTCAGAGCCCAGAAGTCCTTAGTATATCTTTTTTAGATGGTGAATGCTTTCATAATTTCAGGTACTATGATGATGCTGCATGCATCCTGAGGAAAATGTTTCTTGATGAGAAAGCTCCACATATTTCTACTGTTCCTGCTAATCTTCCATGGAGAATCAGTGAGCCAGCGCAACCATCAGATGCTGTAAGAAATCGAGAACAGGAAACTGTGGGCATACCTACGCAATCAGAAGAGTTGCGCTGTGTCATAGCTGTTATACGCCAGTAAGGATAATTATTAAGATTCTCAAAATATTTAACCCTTTGAGCTGCTTCCTGATACTGTAATTTTGCAAGTGGGGATCGCACACCAAAGCAAAAGGTGAAGCTGAAAATAACTCAAGAGAAGCTTCTAAAATTGATGCTGAAATACAATGGCGGAAAGGCCCACGCGGAGGTGAGAAAATATGTTAAGTTTATTTGATATTATTTAAAGCCTTCATATTTTCGTTTGGTGTAAAAATTATGTTGTTGTTATTATGAAGGCCAAGCTTAAAAGTGCCTTGCAACTGCAAGATCTGTTAGATGCAACAAGAATCCTTGTACCACGTGCTAGGTAACTATCTGGAACCTCAAGATTCCTCCACTCTATGATTTATGGAGCTTTAAACTATCACTATACCCCCACTTAGTATCTATTTTGAGGATGTTCATATTCTTATCGCCTTTCGTCCATTTCGTGCTCAGTATTATTAGTTCTATGGAAAATGTAAGGGATATCTGTAGGGATCCTATGTAGCACATCATCGTCAAATTTGGTACAAGAGTTTAATATTACTATGTTTTGTTAAATTTTGCCATTGAGTTGGGCAATTTTGGAGAATATGATATGGGGTGGACTGTAGGGGTGGCCCGATCTTTATGAATTAGGAGTGGAGATGAGGAGAAAACAGGAGGAAAACTAGAACGGAGCTGAAATCAAAGGGATAAACACAAGTACAATAAGATCCACAAGCAAATACTCATCTCTTAACCAAGATTCACACAAGGGTCTCATAGATCCAACACATCCAAAGGGAAAAGGAAACAGAAGGGATAGGTCATGTCCAAGATAGAGGTCTTGTATTCCAAAATTTCCAAGAGGAATCTTCTCCACAACAGGAGATTTGGTACTCCTCGGAGTCTTCATCTCGCAAGGTTTGTATGGCGCACGCGTGCACGTGCCCTTGTCATGGGTCTGGTTGGAGCTTGGGGACTTGGTGGTAAGTTCATGATGTTGTCCATGGAATGCCTCCGCATCAGAATAGTTACCATATTTCATAAATACCACTTAATAAAATATCATATTAAAAGTGCTCTTGAGAAGTCGCCACAATCCCAAGGGGGAGCCCAAGGACTTCTTAAGTAGGTTTAATATTATTCTTTTGCGTGCATAAACCACATTAGTTAATATTATTCTTTTGCGTCCTCAATATATATGAGAAAATTGCTATGAACTTCAGGTCTGGCCGTGAAAGTGACAGTGATGCTGAAGTCGAGCATGCAGAGAAGCTACGTCAAGTTAGAGCAGTTCTTGAAGAGGTAAGACAGTTCACCAGAAGTATTTACTAATCAAGACCGACCTCGATAATGTTCTAGATTTGAACTTGAACACAAGCATAGAAGTCACATTGCAAACTAAGCTGTTTTATGCGAAAACATGGCATGTCGCTGGACCACTTTGGCTCAAGTTTTGGATAGTAGTAGTGTGTTTCATCATATTTGGCTACTCTCGGATCATAGTTGAACATAAATCTTGGAGAACCAACTGAATAACCCTTTAGATGAAATTATATTAAGGGAAGTGTAACATTTGTCCAAACCATTGTATGAATTATAAAATTGGATTAAAGATTTCGTACGGCACAGATCAAAAGCATACCAAAGAACCTGTGTTTTTTTTTAATCTTGATATAGATAAGCAGGCTTATTCTCAGTAGATAATGGAAGCATTTCTCTTCCATTCACATATCCATGGAGTCACATCTCTGAGTTCTTGTACAATCTCGTTAAGTATGCTAAGTTTTTATTATGATTTAGTTTCCGCCCTCAACCATATGATTGTAGCATCAGATCTAATAGCTGACATGTAAAATTCAAAGTTGTTGAGAGGACTGCATAGGGTAAGGATATATCAACTTATGTCGTCATTGAGGTTAGATTTATCCTTACAAAATATTGTCCTGGCTTATAATGCTGCATCAAACTCAAATATGAAACTATTTTGAAGGATACTTTTGGTTGATGTAAATACAAGGACAGCACTAAGCAAACATTCTTTATCTATGTTTCTTTTCCTGAAATGCACTTGTGCTGCCGTATATAGGAATATGACTAGACATGTATCTTTTGCATATTACATGTATTCTGCACATCTTTCTGTCCTTGGGTATTTGAAAGAATACAATAATTTTACATCCATTAAATATTAGTTCCTGTGGCCTTCAGGGTGGACACTTTTCAGGTATTTATAGGAAAGTACAGCTGAAACCATCAAATTGGGCCTGTATTCCTAAAAGTAACGGAGAAGGGGAGGAGCTTCCAATCGAAGCCCTAATGATTCTTAAGTATGGCGGTGTTCTAACCCATGCAGGAAGAAAGCAGGTTGACATTACTTCACATGTTCAAGATTCTGTTATTTGCTTAAGACGATTGTTTGATGAACATAATGGGCACCTTGCTAAAATTTTTGGATGTTAAGGATGTTATGCATTACTTTATTGATTTCTTGTCTTTCTTGGGTTAGCTCATTGATTCTTTTCCATATCTCAGTGTACAAATATTCAGCCTACTGTTCTCTAAATATAAATCTGTTACTATTTTATCTCTAAAACCTTACATGCTTGATAACCTTTTGGTTGATCCATATGAATTCCTATCATGCATTTTTCATGTGCATTTTTTTTATTATGCAGGCAGAAGAGTTGGGAAGATATTTCAGAAATAATATGTATCCAAGTACGCCTTCATAAACCTTGGTACATTTGCTATATAGAATTATATATGTGCCACATCATGCTTTTGTTAATTTGGCTATTATTTCTGTTCAGACTTCATTAAAACAGTGCTTAAGTGTTTTATGGACCATCTGATGCAGTCCACCATTCAGTTAATGCCTGTAATGTTGTGTTGATTTTTGCAAATTTGGTCCATTTAGGTGAAGGACCAGGATTGCTTCGCCTGCACAGTACATATAGGCATGATCTGAAAATATATAGTTCTGATGAAGGTCGTGTCCAGGTAAATCGTAGTGTCTCTTCTTGCAATCTTGTGACGTCAAAGTAAAAGATAAGGAATACAAAATGCAAACAATTTTCTGCTTCTGTTTTTGCATAGTATGCCGTGGTCCATAAGAGGTTTTAGAACTTTGGAACGGGAAACAAAACCCGCCAACATGCTAATTCTAACAAAGTAGCCCTTTTTGCCAGTTCCTGGAAGAAATTTTTTGCAAGATTGGATGCCTCTTACAATCATGCAATCCAATGATAATAAAACTTTCATTTTTAAATAAAATCATGCATACTCTTCGAAAGGATAAATATCTTGCTTTATTGAAGTCTTCTAATTCCACTTTTAACTACCTATTGGGTGTATGTTTTAGTGAATCTGTAGACTCTGGAATGCTGTAAAATAATATTTGTATTGCATGGTACCTCAACAGACGACAGCAGTGAGTTCAAGTGATTGTTTGGTAAATGTAACACATCGTAAATGGCAGTGGTGTCCTTGGTAGTATTTTTTTGGATGCACGTGTATTTCTGAAGACGGACTGTCATTGGGACACCCAAAATAATATCATTATCCTATTATAAACTGTTTGATTTTTAATACATTGGTAAGGTTGTTCCATTGAACCCAACTGTTTTATCCATCGGGGTGGAATTTCTCAGTCTCAGAAAGAGCTGGATTTTCCAGTCTTTACTGGTGTATGTCATTATGCTTGTATTGATAACTTTGGATTGGTTGCTTCGATATTTGCTAATTTCTTTTATGGTAGATGTCTGCTGCGGCTTTTGCAAAGGGTCTTCTTGATTTGGAAGGGGACTTAACGCCAATCCTGGTCTGTTCCTCTTCAATAATATATGTCAGTTGAAGCAAATCATAACTGCAATTCACTGGATTGTGATATCTCCAGGTTTCACTAGTGAGCAAGGACTCGTCTATGCTTGATGGACTGCAGGATGGTACTGTTGAGATAAATGAAGCAAAGGTATCCTTCAGACGCCAATACCATAACTATACGTAAATATGCCAAGGGAACGAAAATAGACATGATTTGCTTGTCATACTATACAATAGAACTCATAACACCCCAAAAATCGATTGCACCAACTAAGAGATTAGAGTAGAGTGAATTATACATGATTTTCAGAACTGAATGAAGCAGACCGACTAGGGTGTCGGAGAAGGAAATTGAACCATTTGTCCATATATAAGCCTCAGTGAGACTATCGCTGTGTTTATGATCTTGGATATATTTTGCTCATAAATAAGCATTCCATGTTGAGAGTGAGTCCAATGTTTCTAAAATAAACATACACTGCAGGCTCGGTTGCATGATATTATCATATCTTCAAAAGTTTCAAATGGTAGTGATCCTGTGGGATTTCCATGGATGGTTGATGGGGCTGGAGTGTCTACAAATGCCGCTCAGCTTCTAACAGAATTGGTAAATCCATTTGATATTTTCTTTCATTTCCCTTGATTTCTAGATTTATGCTTTATATATAAGGGTTTGTGTTTCTGTGAAAATGATTACTACATGTTGACCTGCTTCCCCCACCCCTTTGAAAATAAAAGCTCTTGTTCCAGTCGGGGACAAACCCTTTACTCCAAACTGGGATATTGTCAAAACTGGTGCATGTTATCCTGAAAACTGGTGCAATGTTTTTTTTTCATGTTGGCAACAGGTTATACACAAATGTATTACTTCTTCTCTATTTCTCTTCGATTGCCAACGAGTCAACCATGAATGGCCCAGAGCATGCCAAAACTATCGCTCACTTATTCTCACTAAAAATACCTAGTAATATCTTCCACACACTCTAGTACATCAATTATAATGACGGTAACTAAGTTGTTCATGTCTGTCAGGCTAAGTTAACAAAAGAAATAACTTCACAAGTGAAGCGGCTCTCTGATGACGACAATGAGGATGTTGCAACAGATAGTGACTCGCCTAATCATCCTTATGATCAAGCGAAGGCACTATGGAGAACAGCAATTGACATGGACCGCATCGCTGCTGGACTGCCTTGTGGCAGTGAAAGCTTCCTTTTGATGTTTGCCCGCTGGAAGAAACTAGAGAGGGATCTCTACAACGAAAGGAAAAAGTATGTTTCCCATTCTTGTCGAGTGCTTGCCTGTTTAAAAGTTCTCTTAAGGAAATGCATAGCCTAGTGTAACCTTTGTCAAAATTCTCACTATAATGCAGGCGCTTTGACACCACACAGATTCCTGATATATATGACTCTTGCAAGTAGGTAACAACAGTCTATCCCTCGGATTCTTAGTTCTGTTTGGGTTTTGTCTTTACAAAAGAGCTGAATATATGTTGTCGTATACTCTTCTGTAAGATCTCATTATAGCCAGATCCATCCAAGTTGTCTTTTAAAACGATTTTGCAAAGATTGTAACACCATTATAGCCAGATTCATCTCTGCAAATCATCTTTAAGCTGATCTGTCATTCTTATCAAATAATACTGCATATGACAGGTATGATCTTCTGCATAACTCGCATCTCAAACTTAATGGTTTGCATGATCTCTTCAAAGTATCTCAGGTAAACTGAACATGTTTCTCATGGCCAAAATATAACAGAGTTGATAGATGCGATACACCCCACTGTTGATCAGTCTATTCAATGCTGGAGTTATCCAGGCTCAGTGGAATCATGGCCTTAGTCCTTGACTTTTGGCATACAGTGTGACACACAGAGTGTCACAAAACAAAGTGTAGTATTAGAAATGTAGTTTGACAAAGTAAGCCTAGTCTTAACTCTTAAGTAATGCACTCCTGCAATTTGATGCATTCTCATTACAATGCTATCTCTCGATCCACTTTCTGCCCTAAATTTCCATTTCTTAAATTTTCCGCCCTATATTTCTAATTATTTTGTTATGTTACTATGCCACTCAGTTGCTAGCTGATGGTGTCATTCCAAACGAGTACGGGATCAATCCGAAACAAAAACTCAAAATAGGATCAAAGGTACTGTCTTGTGAATTGATTCAGTAACTTAGGTTTGTTCAGTGTGTTGTATCTTGTATAGTTGTATGTTCAATTGTTCATGATGCAGTGCTTATTGTAAGAGAGAAGATAAAGATATTTAGAAAGGAAGGATGCTGAAACTAAATAAACTGATAACTTGTGCATAATCTGCTGGCATACTACTACTCAAGGCTAGGGTTTTTTACCCCTTTGTTTCGTGGTAAAAGTCATCACAATCTACGTGTTCTGTGGTTGTGTGCAGATAGCACGCCGTTTATTGGGCAAGATTCTGATTGACCTACACAACACCAGACGAGAGATTACCACTGTCGCTGCTGAATCTAGCACATGTCATGATCCAGCAATGGTATCGTCTACAAAACGGAAGGAGAGGTGTTACTATGAGAGTGTTAGGAATGAGGGTTTTGATAGATCTGGCACAGACGAGAAGTCAGTTGATCTAGATTCCCATAAAGAAACAAAATACTGCTTAGATCCAAAGTAAGCAACTTACCAAGAATTCCAGTCATTCTGACTTTGAATGCTACAAATAGATAAGATAATAATCTTCCTGCAGATATGCAAATGTGATGGAGCCCGAGAGACGTGTTCGAACAAGGCTTTATTTTACATCGGTATGATAGACGATCTTCAACCTTTATTTCTTTTGGGTAATAGTTTTTGTTCATTTGTGATTTCCTGTGTTACAGTAACATCTTACATCATAGAGCATGAAATATGAATCATGCTCATTTTTTACACTCAACAAAATTATGTGTATCTTGGGAGTAATTTCTTGTTCACTTCTTTTCTTCTCATAAGCATGACTCAAGATTTTGTTCTTGTTTCTTTGACAGGAATCACATATACATTCTCTCATGAATGTACTTAGATACTGCTATTTGGACGAGTCTCTGAGTGGAGAAGAGAGTCTTATCTGCAAAAATGCTTTAGATCATCTTTTTAAAACAAAGGAACTTGACTACATGAGTTACATTGTGTTGCGTATGTTCGAGAATACGGAGGTATTAAAATTCTCTTAATCATGTGTAACAGATACTTGCACCTTTGTAGTGTAAGTTGCTAACTACAACTATTACTGTTTCTTCTTTGTTTTTTAGAAAATATCTACTATAAAATAATGTAAATACATTTGTTTTCTCGCATGCTACTTGACGCAGTATAATTGCTACCAAATTGATCAAAAACTTGTGAAACATGCCAGTATGTAATTTCCATCTCTTGGTATGAACAAGTTTGGAACACAAATTGCCATCATCAGCAAGCAAAAAACATATATCATGACTAGTTGAAATGCAGATAAATCTTTTACATACATTCCTGATTTGGTTTCAGTATCTTGATTTTGGTGGAATATTAAGTATCTGTTTCAGTGAATTTAAACCCTGAAATTCCCTTGAACGCTGATGCGGAGAAATATGACAAGTCTACTTGTTGCACTGCATCTTTAAGCAATCTAGTTGAACCGATATTAATTACAATAATGGGGAACAACCTTACCACTAACATCAGATTCATACAGGTGCTTGTAATGCTTTTAGGATCTATTTCATGGTAATTATTTAGACTAATAATATTTCTGATTCTGTCATATAGCTCTTGAGGCTTATACTTACTACCTGAAAGTCCTAACTGATTTTCTAGAACAATCAGGACACACAAGACATATCTAACATGAAGCAATGTTGTTTTTTATTTTCCAATTGCACAACTATTACAGGTGTCTTTGAAAGATCCAAAGAGGTTTCGTATAGAGATGACTTTTAGTCGTGGCGCAGATATAAGTTGCTTAGAGGTGATTTTTGTTGATTAAGATGAATCTGCTCTTAGTGAATGATTTACTGTTTGATTCACATATTTCTTAAAATTTCTCCATGCAGAGTGCAGCTAATACAGATTGTTTTCTACCTGATGACCACACAATGCAAATTATGGAACCGGAGAAATTGCAAGAAGTTGGTTCATATCTCACCTTAGATAAATTTGATAAAATGACCCGCCCGTTTGCAATGCCAGCTGAAGATTTCCCACCGGCCACTCCTTCTCAATGTTTGGCAGTCCGCTTCTGTGAAGATATTGAATTGCAAGGAGCAAGACTGGTTAATCTCTATCCCTGTTCTTGTTATCAACACACTTACTAGTGGATAAAACCTTTTTTTTTTCTGGAGATAGGTTAGCTGTTATGTGAAGGGTCACTAATACAACATCTTAAAATTTTGTTACATAATACAAATGGTTACTTGTTTATTTTCCCCTTCTTTACCGGAACTAGTGAAATATATCTCCAAATACATTAGATATGGCTAAATGCCAAACCAATCAGAAGTGCAGTGGCAAAAGCATATGCACCACTAGTGTTACAGAACACATAGATACTGCATCTTATGTGTTAGTGAAGAATCACACTGAACCTATGACCAGCTTAAGCAATAATGTGACCGAATTGTTCACCCAAAACATAACTAATCCTATTGTTATACTTTTTTTTTCTTGTTAGAAGTAATCTAGTTGTACACTTAGATGCATGTTCTTCTAATGGGCATGTCAAAAATGGTAATAGTTGTGGCAATTGGAAAATAATCTCTGTACTACTATGTCTAAAGATGACTTTTAGCAAAATGTTCTTAGAAGTAATCTCTGTACTACTATGTCTAAAGATGAAGTTGCTGTGGGAGTAGAAACTGACATGTCACGGCATGTCCACAAAAACGGAATTGGATCTCTTTGAACTAATCACATGGTGTTAGAATGATGTTCTTCTTTTCTAAACAATCTATATGTGTAAAACACTGATTACTTCTGACAGTAATCGACCAGTCATATAGATACTATCCTATGAATAATCAGACAGGTGGATATTATTACAAGGCTGTTTTCCACTTTCAACAAATGATATATTTTGACCATATCTTGTATTTAATCTGTCATGACATTGGCCTAAAATTCATTTCTTCATTTGTCTTAGCAACGCACAGTTACTACTTGGAATTCTCCTAACTTTCTTTAAAAATTTGTAGCAACATTAGTGAGACATGCTGAGTGGTACCCCTAAAGGAAGACGAAGAATCTTCAAGAATAGCACATAACCGCTCGGTTCAGCTGCAACGGTGTTCTGAGTCACCATATTGCTTAATGGAAAAGCTCAAGTAAATATCTACCAACAGATTGAAGTTGATAAAGCACTCAATAATCACCAAGATGACAGCAGCCATTCAGTGAAATGCTCCATACGTGTGACAGGGTCCAATGACATCATGCTACAGAAGGAATCTCGCCCACACTGAGAATGAAACCTGGTGAAACTCATTTCCCAGATACTGTAATGTGTAAATAATGTATGTATAGGCTTAGTATTTGATACCATTTCTTCCATGATGTACAGGCAAGACAGATTGATCTGCCTTTTAAATTCTGTTTTTTCATCTTTAGAACGATTTACAAGCAAAATTTTGCTAGTTTGATTGCTGGCCAAGAACAACTTTTTTGGGGAGGTGTTCAGGTCAGAGTATTGGATGTAAACGGAGTAAAGTCGAGTGGAAGCTCCACCACAGGCTATGAAATAGTTGATATCTCAGTTGATTGCTTTTCTACAATGTACACCGGTTGATGAAAAAATGATTGATATCTCAGTTGATTTCTTTTCTGCATAGTAGTAAACCGGTTGATGAAAAAAGATTAATTAGCCAGTTACTGCTCGGTCGGCTGCTCTAATACCAAATGTATAATACTAGCTGATTTGCATGGTAAGATCAATATTCATGAAGTTGTCAACTGATAACTGCTCGGTCGGCTGACAATTAGTAGGTGAAAGCCGATGAATCAGTTAATCAACTACTCAATGACCCAACAAGCAGGGATTAATCAGCCAGTGAACCAATATATTGGCCGATATTTTGAACAATGGGTAGAACACCTTGTGAAAGGTAGTTACTTAATTCAGTGAACACTCAAATTGTACGGCACTGCTTGATCTACACATAGGTTCAATGAAGACAAGAAATAGTTGCGGACTACAGCGCAACATCATTAGACCTACCCATCGGTTACAGTTACACAGCTAAAGTTCCTAATATTGTACAAGGCCACACTGATTTCTCCTTTACCTAGAGGAAGGCTGCCTATCAGAACAGATCATCATAGGCGACTATTTCTCGCGCTTTGTGGATCCCTTCTGGACCAACTCTGGAGCTCGGGATGGACAAAGCATCACTCGCATCCACCAACTCTGATCGAACTACACTTTTCGAATTATTTGGCACCTCACTTGCCTGTACAACCAAGACCTGTATCAAACGAAAGAAGCACCAATCTAAGTACCAAAAGTTGGCAAATAAAGTGCAAGACACTCGTATACATCTGAAACTCGCAGCCGTATGCTTCACATGAATTGAGCAACAAAGTTAGCAACAAGCTGACCAAAATCAACAGTGTCTATTGGGCGATGTCAAGCAGTAGATCACAATTACAAATACTTAATTCTGGTCTGCATTCAATTTTACAAGTGCTGGCATTTTGGTCACATCTATCGTTATTGTTATGAAGCACAACATATCGAAGAGCCAATCCAACTTTGCAGAGCGAGATGGGTTCAAATTGATTTAGATTAGACAAAGAGAATCTAGAATGCTTGGGTAAGAATGTAAACTACCAAGTGAATGACAAAAATGAACAACCAGATTGGGTTTCACATGTCTGAAGTGAGCCAAAAGAAACCTACAAACATAATATATTGAACCTAAAAATGGTTGAATGGATTACCAATGCCAGGTCTGACCTAGGTTTGCACCTTTAACAAATCCAGCTGTTTTGGCACTACAAGTAAAGAAGGCTCGAACCTTTACCGCATCCTTGGTAGATACAGAGTACAGTATATGGCAAGCTAGCATTGGCCAAATCTAGCAAATTTCTGGCTCCCCTGACACTGAATCCAGCAACTCGGACACCACGCTTCAGTAAACGTATATTTTACCTTCTTGGATCCGATGGTGATGCCGCAGTCGGGGTCGAGGGAAGCGGCAATGGAGGCCATGGCAGCGGCAGCGGAGCGGAAGGTGACGTGTCCGGTGGCCGCGGCGGCGTCTATGCGAGTGCGCGCGATGGGGCCGTACGCCTCCAGACGCGACTTTAGCTCTATGACTCCGCAGCCGGGCGGCAGCCCGGCGACCATCACTAAGGACGGCTGCGGAGCCGCGGCAGGCGCCGGCACCGGAGCTGGAGCGGACTCCAGCTCTTCGGACACCAGATCTAGCGGGCCGCGGCGGCGCTTGGCCGGAGGGTCCGGGCTCGTGCGCCCGCGCTTGCCTCTGCGGCGTGAGCGTCGTCGATTCATGACTCTAGTCCGTACAGACTGAGGGTGGCTGCGCTTCAGAGTTAAGCCTTCCGCTGGGTTTTGTATCTGCAAATATTTTTAGAGAACCCTGCAGAGAAATTGAGATTTTCTTTTCAAGTAAAAAAATTGAGAACTTAAGAATGCATTCAAATTTTTGATGAATAGAGAATGTCTTGAGAACCATAATAAAAACACCCATATACGGAGGTTCCTAGATAAAATAAAGCGGTGGTTTCGGATATAAAAAATGACTTTTTTCTTCATGCGTAGACTTAGCAACATCTCGATAGTATCATAATACCCACAGTAGTTCTTAAATGATAATTATGCAACAATGCCAAGGTCACAGTTTAGAGATGCCATGCGGATTCACTAGAAAATAACAGATCTATATGGTGACCTGTAAGGAAGAAAACTGAAAGTATTCATAAGTACTCTCTCCATTCCAAAATGTAATGCGTCCGCGCTTTCCAAGGTTCAACTTTGACCATAAATTTAACCAATGAGACCATTTGCGGCGGGAATAAAAATTACATATTTGAAAACTTCTTCCGGATATAAATTCATTGATATAATTTTTGCTTCCGCCGCAATCGGTTTCATTGGTTAAATATATGATCAAAGTTGAAGCGCGGAAACCGATGACGCACTACATTTTGGAATGGAGGGAGTATTGTGTAAAATTCTTATGCTCTTAGTTAGCAGAGCAAACATAAAAGGTTCTAAAAGGCTTGGATTGGTAGTACCAAGTAGAATGAGCGATAGTTCTAACATGTGGAAAATTGGATTTGCTCTCTAGGATTAAATCATTCCTCAAGGATTGATAGTACCTGGAAGAAAATCATGGTGGTATCGAACTTTGAAAAACTTAGAAACTGAGTGGATTGTCTGAGGACTTTTTTTTTGAATTTAAACCAAAGTGTACTTTCATGTGCGCTCTTGATAGTACAAACTAACTAAGTGTGGATTTTGGATTCATCAAAAGCCAAGAAATTACATTCCTAAATATCGAGGAGGACACCGCTTCCAAAAGTTGGAGTAGGGGTCATCTTTGATGTTCCACTCAAAACATAAGAACTTGGTAGTTAAAATAAACTTGATGAATACATTAGTCATGTCATTTTTTTTTCATTAATCATCAATATCGAATAAAGCTATCTAACTATCTAAGAGGTGCACTTTCACAGTCTTGGAATCTTCACTCTTCTTGACATTAGCAAGTATCGCCACATATTCAAGGCTTTGGTGATCTTGCTAAATGCCCTAGTTGCGGCTATTCTTGGTGTTTTGTTGGAAAGACACATCTCCTGAGTAGCCTGTCGCTTTCAAATCTTCTCTTTGAGTTTCGTCCTTCAGTGTTGCATAAATCTTCATGGTTTCATGCACAACACAACCTATGACAATATCACTCCCCTTTGCAGCCTTGAAATGACTGACATGAATACCTTGGTTGTCAACTTCAATGCTTATGAAGGTGTTGTTACTCAACTGGGTACATTTCCTAGGCTTGTCTCATGGTATTTTCTCAACAATACTCAACAGAAGGAACACATGTGTTGATGATCCAGATTGTGCACACGATTTACCCAATTTAAGGCCCTCGAATCAATGCTTACTTTCTGCTTGTTTCGATTGATCAATCTAACCTCATATGAAAACTAGAGCAGTGTTACGTATAATGGGTATGCCGAGAGTTATTGGTTCGTCGGTTTTGAGGTGTGGTCGTATACCGATCGGGGGTCCTTGTCGGGCTTTATATAGGTGGTCGAGGCTATAGTTACATGATTGGATTCTATTAGGAGTTTTCCTATGAAAACTATGCTACGTATGATAGTAGTATCCTTGTCGATTTATATGTGCCTAATACAAAAGATCTATGCTATGTAGAAAGCAGAGTCCTCGTCTTGTTCCCAAAAGTGAAGATGCACCCTGAATTGCCAGATACCTCTGATGAGCAAGCGTAGGACACGCCGCAGTTGTTTGGCCTCTTCTGCCCTTCGTGTTTACATCCCAAGGGCATTGAACTCACTAGTTAAGGAGTACTTTTCAAAGGTTACTCACATATCTTCAGGTGATAACAAGTCGCAATATGGGAGTTTTGATAGGATTTTTCCTTACCAATGGGTGTGCTTGTTTGTGTATTTTATATATTTTTTAGGTTTATTTTTTCAATTGAAATATCTCTTGAATCATGCATTTAAATTGTGAATCAGTATCACCATCACGTTTCTTACGTCTAGATCTTTAAAAATATATTCATTGTTGATAGCTTTTCATTGTTGATAGCTTTTTGATGAAGTTTTGTGGGCAAATATGTTCTCCCAACTAGCATTGACATGTTATCTCAATATAAACTAACATGTGCTTTCAACTAACACTAATTCGTTCTCACTAAATGTGCTTGCAACTAGAGCTAACATATGCGCTTTTAATGACTGATTTCAACTAATAGTAACATTTTCTGTCTACTACCTAAACTAATATGTGCCCCCAACATAAATTAGACCGTGCTTGATGTAAGGCCCGATATGCGGTACTGTTCCAGATCTAGGTGTTTCCACCCAGATCCGGGGACGAAGCACATATCGGTCCCACCGCGACATATGACAAAGCCATATGCCCCGTATTTCCAACATGATATCACAACATTACAGATACAAGGATACAACATCTCATACAATTGGCATACAACTGCCTCAAATACAATACAACAGCGGAAGATATATGTCTGAGTACAGACTACAAGCAAATGCCTAGTGGCAAATAGAAAAACATCGATCCCCATAACCACACGGGTCCAGGCCCTTTGCCGGGATCCGCCTAACTAGTCGTCGTCGAGTCTCCACGTGAAACGTCGATCACCATACCTGTCGTCGGTCAAGAACCCTGAAAAGAGTTTGGGGGTAGTATCATGAGTACAGAAGTACTCAGCATCCAACTGTAGTGGTCAACTGACCCAGCAAGGACTTCATCACTCGTCATTCTAGGACAACGCTTTATCTAAACTAGGCAGGATAACTTGGCTAACTTTCCTACTCTCTTGGTAAAAGAGTATACAGGGAGAATCCAACTCTCGATATGAGCAAGCTGACTTTCTAACTAACTTATATCTTACTTCGAGTCGCTGAGCTACACTAATATGAGACTCTTTTTCTATTATTTCTTTCTACGCTGTCCTTAATAGCGAGTTGGTAGTAGTTTACGGTAAGGAAGGGGTAAGTGGTGAGGTTGCTGCCGCACTAGCATTTATGAAGTGGCTAACGATCTAGAGAGTAAGATAAGAAGCCAAGCATTCGATGATGAATCGCCTCTAACAAGTCTTGCTATCAACTACTTACGCAATTATAACACCTATCCTATCCTTGTCCTCCTCTTCGCATCCCGACGAAGAAGAAGAAGTCAAGGCACACACACATTGATCAAGTTATATTACAATTATCTCAGTTGTTGTTGTCTATGAACAAGGAGTAGGTCTCAAGTCGTCCATAACCGTGGACACGGCTTCTCGAAAAGATTTAACCCTGCAGGGGTGTACCAACTGCCCATTACAAGGCTCCGCACGCACGCCCATCTCTCTCAGTTGCTACCCATCACAGGCAACCATTTTATGATTTAGTTCCAAGAGATCCGAAATGACAGGTCCCTCTAGCTAACAACGAACAAATCCGGGTGGCCCCCGGTGAGTCGACATCCAGCTCAGGAGCCGGCCGCGCTCTCGATCTGGTCTCTACCGTATGACTCCAGGTTTGGATTGCCGGTTAATCACACATGGGAAAACCAGGTCCTCAGCCGGTCATGATGGGCCAGCAAGGGAACTATGTCCTCACTGGTCCCGGTTGGTTCAAAAACTACTGGCAGTTGACCAGCACACACACGGTTTCAAATAGTAAATCAGCTTGGGCCACCACTAGAAATGTTTGAAGCTAGGTAGGTAAGAAAAGGGGACCCCATAAAATCCCACACGCGGTTAGGCACGCTCAGTCTTAAAACCAATACCCGGAACTCGGATCCTAGGTGACTCGAATGGAACAAAGTGTCGGGGCGGGATAGCCTAGACCTTCCATCCTTCGTCGAATATAGTCAACATTATAATAATCAATATCATCAACAACAATATAATAATGTGATAGCCCAAACCAAGGAGTAACAGGGTAACATCGTAGCATCCTAAGCATGCATACTAAGCAGGGGCTGAGCAACGAGCAATAGTAACATAGCAGTACATGGTTTGCTGGGAGGGGACATGGCTGTATCGGTTTGAAAGAGGCTGTAAACATGTGGTAGGATCAAACATCGAACCTAACCTAGACTAGCATGCAAACCGCTGGTTGAAATAGAATGGATCATAAGTGATGTATAGTCCTTTCCTGTTGATAAGTCGGGTTCCGAAGGTGTAGTTGATCGCAAGCTCGCATCGTCTCCGAGAGGTACCCGCGGAAGCACACAAGACGATAAACACTGGAAAACAATCAAAGAGCAAGAATATATTACTACGAGGAAAACACGAGAAATCATAAACAAGAAGCAACACGAGACATCGCACTACCATCGAGAGCGGTTACTAACAATTTAAGTGGAGTACTCGTCACACACGACGATACCGCACATTTAGAAAGGTTCAAGTTGTTTAGCTACAGATGATCAACAAAGGTTGTTAACATGGCATCTCACTCAAGCATGGCATAGCACATAAACATGTCAAGAGGTGAAGCATAAAGAAAACTATCTATGCTAGTCAATTTAAGTGAGGCACAACCTAAACATGGCATACCACTAAGTGCCGCACGATAATTAAAAAGATTTGGTACTGTTCTGTCCTAAACCACATTTTAATGTTGGTTAACAACAACAAACAATAGAATAAATACAAAGTACACAAAAAACTAATCAAGTTACATATAAGGCACACTCCAAACGGAGTTACGGTTAAAAATATATAAGCAAAACAAGTTACGGGCACAATCTGCCAACATCACGAAGCACACTTTAGAGCAATGCATAAACAGGATAATCAATGCAAACATGCTCACAAATGATATGGAACTAAAGTAGACATGACAGGGAAGGCATGGCAAAAAGAATCATGCAAATAGGCATCATAGATCAAAAGATATTAAGCATGCAACATGGCATCGGAACGTTACAGACTTAGAGAAAAACAGAGGTGGCTGTCAAAAATAGCAGCATAGCAACTTTGGAGCTCAATAACTATATGACCAGCAAGCATATCATGACAATGCAATACATATAATGGAAGTAGACATGATGCTTAACAATATGCAATTGGAATCACTCAATTCCAATAAACGGTTGCGACGCAACCGTCACCCGAAGTTGCAACAAATTAACAGTTTTCAGCACAGCAGCACATTAACATCAGGGTCACCACTTTGGAGCAAGATTTAATATAGCTAAAGCACCCAAACATGACAAGTTAAAGCATGGAAATGAATTACACATGATGCTTAACACATAGGAAAAAGAATCAATGCAATAGGCCTCATGGATTTGACACAAGCATCACCCAAAGTTGCAATAAAATAATAACAGCAGCACTTAACAGGAAAAATTAGCAGTTAACGGCCTGATGCCCACTTCAACGCAGAATTAAATTATCTAGACGGCCTCAAACTGGAAAACTTTTACAGACGAACGATAGAGCACGTAAAACTGAGCAATTCATCTTTTGGGCGCAACACGATCCGAGCTATGGTTTAATCGTTAACTACACCGCAAAATTGAATCAGCAGCAGTTATCCTGCAGACTTAGTGAAAATTCGCAGGGCTAGGAAAAAGAAAAAAAACTGAAAAAAAGAAAAAAAAGAACAGGCCCTCACCACAGGCCACCCCACTGGCCAGAGGAGGCCGCTGGGCCGCGGCTGGCGAGGCGGGCCTTGGCGCCAGGTGGGCCGCTGGTGGCTGGACCGGCCCACGGCGGCGGAGGGGTTCGTGCCGGCCTCGGGCGTCCCGTGCCCGCTCAGGCAGCGGCTCCGGCCGTGGCTCCGGCGAGAAGAGGAAGGGACAGGGGTCGCGGGGCTTGAGGGGAGGCGGAGGAAGCGCCGGATCGGGCCGCGGGACACCGGATCTCGCCGGCGGGAGTTCTTGGGGTGCGCGGGGCGTCGTGGCCGAGCTCCTGGCCGACCGGCCATGGCGAAATCGGCGCGGCGGCACGGGCACCTGCGAGAGGGAGGGCGAGGGAGGTGAGGTACAGAGGGAAGGAGGAAGGGGGAGGAAGAGGAGACCTGCGGGGCGCGCGGCTGCCGGAGCACGGCGGCTCGCCGGGCGCGGGCGGCGCGGCGGCCTGGCCGGGGCGCAGAGGTGACGTCGGCTCCAAGGGGGCTGGGGAGAGAGAAGGGTGGAGGCTGGGCGCGACCTGGGCCGTCGGATCTCCGGATTTGAGGGTCCAGATCAGAGGGGGCTAGGGTTTGGGAGAAAATGGCTAAATTGGGAAGATCTGAGATAGATCAGGGGGGTGGCTGCAATTTTGTGGCTAGGGAAACCCTAGAAAGAGGTGGGAGTGTGGTGGTCTTTATATAGCCCAGGTGGCTGGCAGTTTGCAAAAACATCCTCGGTTTTTCTCTCTCGCGCGCGGTGTTTACGTTTCTGACCGCCGGGGGTCCGCAGGACCTCCGATTCGGGTAAAACTTCGAACTGCGCCATCAGCGCGTCGAGCTGGAGGCGTTCACCTCGCGCTGGAACTGTTCCGAGAACACTTTCCGGCGTGCTATAAAAATAACCCGTTTAATTATTAACCGGGGTTTTTCGTTCCGTTGGCTGCGGCTGGTCTCGTGCGGTTTTCGCGACGGTGATCGGGTGAAACCCGGTGTCGCAAAGGTCGAGTGTCAGGGTGGCAAGGGTCGGTCTCCGTACGGTACGAGATAAGAGGGGGGAAAATAATCGCCGATCGATAAATCGGGGATGCAAACACCGCAAACAAATCAGACAAACAAACAATTGTAACACCCTCACAATCAGTGAACAGTAATCACTATTACTGTTTGCTAATCACTGTTGCTAAAAAATGGCCTTGATCAAAATTTTGTTTGATCAACTTGGTTCAGTTCAAATTCAATTTTCCCTGTGATATTGTTGAAAGCAATGTGATCATGGACCTTGATCATCATGGACCAAAACTAAGTCCAAACCATTTCAATTGAAATCAAATCAAATCTCGTAATGCCTTTGGTGGAATATTAAAACCAAGGTGCAAAATAAAATTTCTCCAAAAATTGTGTTTCCACTTTTCAAAAATCGCTAATATTCAGTGGGTCATGTCACACCAATTTGGGGATTTTATTAATCCCTAGAATAATTCAAACAATTATAAACAGTGGCCAAAAGCCCTGAATAAACCATTTAATATTTAGTTCAAATATAAAATGACTTTTATTATTGACCATACCATTTGTGGCACTAACATATGGTGTAACAATAATTATGGTACACTTGCAATATTTTAAAAAAATGCCTAGGTGAATAAAACCAATACAAGAGGAGATGAGCAGAGAAATAAAAGAGAAAAAATAAAACCTAGCCCTAGCCTACTGCCTAGCCCATCTACCCACCCCTTCCCCCTGGGCCAACCTAGCCCGCAACCCACCTGCCCCCCCCCCCCCCCGAAAACGGCCCACCCCGGCCTCCCCCACTCGTCGTCCTCACTGTTCCCCTCCCCCTCGTGGCGCCATGGCAGGAGCCGGCGAGCGCGATGGTCGCCGTGTCGCGCATCCAGAGCCCCTATGGCTGGCTCCCGTGGTACATACGTGCCCCCTGTCCCCTGGCGAACCCTAGCTCCATCTCGCCCCCTCCTCGCCTCGTCCTCGTCAGGGAGAAGGCAACCCCGAGCCGCCGTCGCCATTGCCGTGCCCAACCGCGGCCACTGTGCCCCCTAGACCAAGAGACCGTGTCCGGCCGCCTCCTAGCCTTCGTCTTCATCACGCTGCGAGAGGAATCGAACCTGGAGGCACCGCAGCTCGTGAATTCGTCGTCTTCGTCTACCTCCAGCCGCCGGATCCCCGCCGAGTTCCTCCCGCACCGAGCCGTCCCCGAGCACGCTGCCCACCTCTACGCGCTCAGGGTGAGCCCTGCTACCACCCCCAACTGACCGGAGCCGACCGATAAGCCGCTAGCGCGCGACCCTTTCTTGCGCTCCGGCCGTCGCCATCGTCGACCGTGAGCTCGTCCCCGTGCCTCCCAGCTCGCGCCTTTGACGTCAACGAGTCTCTAGGTTTCCGTAGGTTCGATTTGGCGCCAGGGATTGTTGTAGTTGCCGCGAGTTGAGTTTCACCATTGGAGCCCGACGCCTTCTTCCGCCGTCGACGACCCCGAGCTCGACTCCGGCCACCCCCGACGTCGCCACCACCTGGAATCGACGCAGCGCCGTCTTCCCGTTCGAATGCATCAAACCCCGCGACGAACGGTGCCCCCTAGCCCATTTCCGACGCCCCTCCTGTGGCCTCCGCCGTGCTGGGCACGCCGACGTCTCGCCGCCGGTGCCCCCCTGACGTGGCACACCTGGGGCACCCCCCTGTGTCACTGTGTGTGGGCCCCGTGGTCCAGTTGACTGAATTGACTAGTCAACTTTGCTGACTGGGCAACCGCAGTCACTGACATGGGGGACCCACCCCCTGATTATGACTAAGTTAATTAAACTTAATTTAAATTGCTAATTAACTTAATCACTCACTGACATGTGGGTCCAGTAGTTAATTAAATCCAAATTAATGAATTAGTTATATAACAGAGACTAGCATGTGGGCCACCCCCCTGTTTTTATTAATAAAAATGTTTTATTAGGTTTGGGCCACTGACATGTGGGACCCCCATGTCAGTTTGACCAGTCAAACCTCTGTGGATAATGTTGAATTTTTATTAATAAAAATAATTCCAGAAAATCCTTTAAAATGATTTAAACTTCAAAAATCAATATCTTTTAAACCGTAACTCGGATTGAAAAAGTTTATACATGAAAATTGATCAGAAAAATATAACGAATACGGATACGCGATCCGTATGTCTACCCCACCCCCTAACACACCGATCACCGACATCCCCCCTCCGGGCTGTGTGTCGATAATTCCCAGTGCCGGTAAAAACCTGCCGGATGAATTTATTCCGAACACGAAAGTTGTCCGGAATGGTTCAACTAACACGAATACACCCCCCTTATCTTTGTCGGATGACCACGACACCTCCGGCATGGACCCTTCCCCCTCCGGACACCCTGTCCGGTAATCACCCGGAGCCGGTAGTTCATCCCCGGATGAATTCCCGCTCCGAGCAACGTGCTTTGCACTGCGTTAGAACACCGTTAACTTTGCATACGTCATGCAATGTATTTGTTTTCTATGATTTCTTTGTATTTACTGTGTTTATCGCCTTTATTCTCCGGTAGACCCTGCTGTTACCGCCGACTACACTGCTGTCGGGTACGACTACTTCGTCGACGACCCTACCCCTACCGTCGAGCTTCCAGGCAAGCAGAGCCATTCCCTTCCCCAGATATCGCCTATTTTTCCGTACATTTCTTGCACTAGGCATGTTTACTGCTGCTGCTACGATTACAATCCTATTCAATTGCATAGCCTGATTTTGTCGCCCCTTGATGTACCTTTCCTTTATCCTATGCTGCCTATTATTACTTATGCATTATTCAGCAGTGAGCCCTGCGCATTGTTAGCTAGGATTAGTTAGCGGGCCGTGACCACTCAGGGGAGTGAACAGGGATACAATATATACAACTGCACAGGTACGGTACAATGCAGACACCGCCTAAGGCCCCCTAGCTCGGCTCTGCCGAGTCACCCTCAAGTGTGAGCTATCAAGGAGTAATCCTTGTACTCCACTCGTTGATGACTCTGTATAGCCGCTCTAGGTACCTGAGCAACGGTTGTCCTTAAAGGTAAGAAAGTCGGGCGACCCAACGGTGCCCGCGAGAGGTATATTGTCGAGAACGACAGGGAGGGTACGACCGACGTTACTGGCGTGCTTGGCCCCTGCTCGTATCTCGCGAGAGTTACCAAACTACGAAAAGTCGAGCTCTACCAAGAGCACACGCGAGACAAGGTGGGACGACAGGGCAGGCACCGATGTACTGGTGGTCCTGACTGCTGTCGTGGACCGCGGGTCAGTTAAGTCGAGGCAACGATAACGGTTGTCACGCAGGTTAATTAAAAGGAAAAAGTCTAAAATAAACCCTGAACTTGTAGACGAAAGCTAAACTGAACCCCAAACTTACAATCCCGGAAATCAGTACCCCGAACTTTTATATCCCGGTCTAATTTTAACCTTGAGTGGGATCACTGGGATATGAGGATTAACCGGACCGGCCCATTTGCACAGTAGCTCACACGCTGGTTTTTATTTTTATTTTTATCATTTATTCACATTTGCATTATATTAAAAAAAATGTTCGCACTCAAAAAACATAAAAATTCAATTTTATTGCGTATTTCAATAATTGATAACACTTAAAAGTGCGAAAAACTAAGAACTCACAATAAAAAATAATATATATGTACGGAAAAATAAATACGTTTAAGTGCGCGACCATTTAATGAGAAAATTTATTTCATGTGTGCGCGTAAAATTTAAATACATGTCCTCGGTACCCAACATACATTCAATAAAATTCGCTACTCGTATATACAATTTATGTATATTTTATAGGCAATGTACAACAAAATTCGTTACTTGTATATACAATAATTTTTTTAATATGCAATATACAATAAAACTAGTTGTTAATAAGTATTTTATAATTAAAATAAAATAAAATTATTTGTTAATAGGTATTTTTTAATTAATACACATAAAATTATTTGTTAATACAATATTTTATAAACATCGTAGCATCTGGGTATCACCCAATAACATAAAAGATGTCTTGGTGTACTGGTTGATCCTCTGCCGCGTACGTAGAGGTTGTGTGTTCGATCCCATCTATTTTTATTAGAGAAAATGATATCAGACTCTTGGTTCATATTAATAAATTTAAAAAATAATATAACTTAAATATATATATATATATCGGTTAACATATTTATTAAATACATCAAAAAATATTTCATGTGTGCGCGGAAAATGTGTATTGGGTACTGAGAACAAAAATCGAGCAGAACAAGCATTTTTAATTGGTACCATTTTTTAAATTTTCAAAAATCGAATGAGAATATGTTTACAAATTTCCAAAAATAATATAACTTAAAAATATATATATATATCGGTTAACCTATTTATTAAATACATCAAAAAATATTTCATCTGTGCGCAGAAAATGTGTATTGGGTACTGAGAAAAAAAATCGAGCAGAACAAACATTTTTAATTGGTATCATTTTTTAAATTTTAAAAAATGGAATGAGAATATGTTTACAAATTTTCAAAAATAATATAACTTTAAAAAAAATATATATAAATCGGTTAACCTATTTATTAAATACATCAAAAAATATTTCATCTGTGCGCGGAAAATGTGTATTGGGTACTAAGAAAAAAATCGAGCAGAACAAACATTTTAAATTGGTACCATTTTTAAAATTTTAAAAAATCGAATGAGAATATGTTTACAAATTTTCAAAAATTGGAGCTCAAATATTTTTGAAATGTTAATACACTACATGCATTTCTCATGTGAAAAAAGTAATAAAATAAAATAATAAAAAAAAATAAACGAAAAAGAAAAAACGAACGCAAGTTTCTGCGCTAATGGGCCGGCCCAAATCGTTTTGTTGAATAGTAAGCGATCCCGGCGGATACTCCAATTCCCGGTCTGCCAAACAGGTATAAGGTTTAATTTAGACTGGGATTCATGAGTTTAGTGTGCAAACGACCGGGATTCAAAGTTCAGGGTTTGATTTAGCTTTCGTCTACAAGTTCAAGGTTTATTTCAGACTTTTTCCTAATTAAAATGCTAAATGGTTCAGCGGATGTCTTGAGTAGCCTTTTGGCTTGTACGCACTACCTACACGTGGGACGAGGAGTGTGGGCTCCCCTGCATCGTAGTCTCGTTCGAGGGTCTTCAGACGTCAGCAGTATCGCGGGCTGATTGCCGGGAAGTGGTGTTGTCTTCTCTTGATCGAGCGGTGTATTTGTATTTGCTTTGATTTTGCTTCATCGGCCAGTCACGCACCGTGCAGAAGTACGTTCGGATTAGGGTCCAAAGCCCGGCGTACATAGGATATAGTACGGCGGATGACCTCTCTGTTGATTGCCGAAGGATGGGCTACTTTGTGTCGGATAGCTTTGGTGGAGCGTTCCCTAACAAGGTTCCCGCCACCCAGGAGATCCGAGCGTCGTAGAGTCACGCCAGTGCACCCCTGCAGGGAAGATTAATCTATTCGAATAGCCGTGTCCACGGTAACAGGACGCTTTATGCTGAAGCTGGATCTTACCACTACAAATTATTATTATTAAACTGTATGGTTCCGGGTTTGCTTCCTCGCAGGGAAGTCGAGGAGGTGATCTCGGAGGCATTGCTAATTATTATAACTTACTATTATACAATGCTGCAGTAACTTCTGCTGCATTGTTACTTATGCTTTATATGAACTATTGGCTATTCTCTCCTCATGCTGCAAGACTCGTCGGAAGATGCTAGTCTTCGATAGGCCTAGCTTCTTACCCTTATCCTGATTTCTATCTTGCAGTCCACTATATACAGCCTCCCCTTTCCATTTGATACAATGCATAATGCTTAGTAGCGGACGTAAGACTCGCGGGTATGCTAAATACTCACCTGCTTTATTTTTTCCCCTTTTTGTTTTGCCTGATCGGCCGCTGCAGTCGACGTTGGAGCCTTGGAGTCCAGGAGCAGGAGATCCCCGATGCCGACCACCGCCACATGAAGATTCCCGATGCCTTCTACGACGTCGAGTTCTTCGTTGGCCAGGAGTAGTTTGGAGGTTCCCAGGAAGAAGGCCTCGGCTTTTTGATCTGTTGTTATTTGTGCTAGCCTTCTTAAGGCAGATCATCTGTACCTTGTGTGTGTACTCAGATACTTTTGTTTCCGCTAACTTGGTGCTTTCGAGCTGTTGTATTCGAGCCCTCGTGGCCCCTGGCTTGTATTAAACAACTTGTATTATTTTATTTGCAGAGTTATGTTGTGATATCTTACCGTGAGTCCCTGATCTAGATCGTGTACCTTGCGTGTATGTTTACTGTACATAGTCTGATTTTGGGGGCGTCACAAGTTGGTATCACAGCCGACTGCCTGTAGGACACCCCCTTCCAACTCCTTGGTCGAAGTCGAGTCTCGTCGTTGCAAAACTACTTTACTAACCGTGTCGTGTGGCTAATCGTCCCACGCTGCAAAATGGGTGGTATTAGGATATTTTTCTCCGTACCTTTACTCTGGGACTCTACTCTCTCATCCTTTCGGGTTAAAGGTTTTGCTAACACTAACTCTAGGTTCTCGTTAATTTCTTCCTCCCGGACAGCCCCCCCAGTATCGACGATCAACTTATTCAACAGAAGATGCTGAAAATTTTGGAGATGCTCTCCGATAAAATTCTCGAGCCCCTATGTGCTCATTGCCTTTGTAATCCTGTACCACTGGTAAATACCCGTGGATAAATACCAATCCTTGCTATCCATGCTTTCATTACCCGATACTCTTGTGTTGGCAAGATACCCCGGGATAATCTCCGATGTCTTGGAAATCCTCGGCAGCCTACTGCTCTGGAGATTGTTCTTAACTTCTTGCATTATGGTTAACTCCATATGTCTAAGTATTCTTCATTGACATCCCTTGTCCTTGCCATACTGATCTTATGGAAATCATCATGTGTGCGAATGCACACAATCATCCATTAATCCCTATGAAATCATTCTTCTGGCTCAGACGTCATTCCGGACATGAGCTGGATCTCGAAAAATCAAACCTTCGTTGATTGACCGTATAAGTCTGTTCAACTTATATACCCTTGATCAGAACATCTGCTTCTGTTATCCCCTATTGGAAATCAGAATTCCTTTGAACTTAAGCGTCGAATTATTCGGATGATCTTATCATCTGGTGTCTTTGCAGGGTTTCTTCCCTGGGTTGAGTACCGATACTCATATCAGATTCCTTGCGGTCCACCGGCTCCTTTGGTGGATTATTACTTGAATGATTTTGCATATTCAAAAACCCTTGAGTTCTTTCCGTGATACGAATTGACTTTGGTGAGTCAAATCCTCTATTTCAACTTCGGTTGTCTACTTCCGAGGATGTACCCCTTGCTTCTGATGTTGCCGTATTGATTCGTTAAATATCCTGATGGATGGTATCTATACCTCCATCATCTGTATGAACCCAGAAACTTCTACGAGTCATACTCAACTGGTGTTACGCCATATCAAATTCCAACACGACAACTTCATCGGAATCGAGAAGTGAATTGAAAGGTATTGCATGGAAGAAGTGGGAGTCGACCCTGAACCTCCGTGTTCATGCCCATGGATACGATGTAGAACTTATCATGAAAGCTTCTTGTAACGACGATTATCTCCTGGGTATAAATTCTTCGTGCAACTATGATTGGGTCCCTTGCGATCATGGTTCTGACCATGATATTCCCCTTTGATTCAATTTATCAAACAACGTGGAGCACTGGTCTTCTATCAGTCAACGATCGAGTTCAACTTCTATCGTATTCCACCTTCGAGAATTAACCCCCTGGTATCTCGACGATATTGTGGCATTGCACCACCTTTTATGAATTCTTGCTGGTGCGATACCTCTCATCGATTTTTGCCAATCCACAGGTTCTGGGTTGTCGTTAACCGAGAACACTGAATACCTTTGCCCGCCATCCATTTTTTCTCGATGTCGTCGCTATTCGATGGCATCCTCTAAAGCCTCTCGACATGATGTGACGTGGTCCTCATCAACCTTGGACTTTTCCAAATGTCTATTTAACTCATGCCGAGAAATACCATACTTGCCCCTCGATAAATTGTGCGATCATCGACAACTTTCTTTGACTCCCTACATGCCAATACAAACTCGGTCATGTATATCTTGATATGTTTTCTCTTGGAAAGGTATACACTGATACTTGTGTATCATCACCTTTACCCTTCCATTTGTCTGTTTAATCTTTCTTGTGATATAACTTATCTGAGCAGTCATAATTGTCTGCTTATGTAAACACTTCGGTGTACTACTTTCTCCGTACAACTTGTTACTATTGTTGATGACCTTTCGGTAACCACCGATGGGCGAGAACCTTGCCTATTGGTCCGCCTCGTCTTAATGAGCAGGAAAAATGGTTCTCTCTGCCCCTCGCCCTTGGTACCGACCTTGTTACCGACAAGCTGACAAGCTGTTCTCTGACAAACCTTGCACCATGATCGCATGGAATGTCACCTCCCTTCTTATACAATGTGGGCTCATAACCCACAGCTCCACAGGACCGAAACCTGACTCTTCCTTACGTTCCTGTTCCCGAGGTTATTTCTCTTGATTGACCTCGTATGCACTTCACGAGTCCCCTACCTTGTGGTGTTCAGTCCGATATCAGACTCAGTGCTTATGCCTGATGCTCTGGAACCCCCTTTTTCCTCATCAATCATCGGCATCGAATGCATGCCCATCCGTTTGAAACCCGTCTATCTTCATTTGTTTCTCTCGTTGTATTCCCCGGAGTTAAACTCGAAAGAGGTTCTTTGTACCCAATTACCTCGGACAACCTCGGTTGATTAACCAGGTACTCACCCGACCCCCCCTTGAAATTTGCCTCCTAGCTTGATTGTAAGTACGATGAAGACCCCGAAGAAGGGATAACAAATCGTCGAGATGCATCGATGCAGAGTAATAAAGAAGTCAACGTGAAGGACTAACTACTTCAAGAAGGACAAGAAGCACCAGAAGAATCGTTAGAATACTAAACCGAAACTTTTCCCCTCTCACTACTTTTAATTCTCGGGACGAGAATTCTTTGCAGTGCGGGAGATTTGTAACACCCTCACTGTCAGTGAACAGTAATCACTATTACTATTTGCTAATCACTGTTGATAATCACTGTTGCTAAAAAATGGCCTGATCAAAATTTTGTTTGATCAACTTGGTTCAGTTCAAATTCAATTTTCCCTGTGATATTGTTGAAAGCAATGTGATCATGGACCTTGGTCAGCATGGATCAAAACTAAGTCCAAACCATTTCAATTGAAATCAAATCAAATCTGGTAATGCCTTTGGTGGAATATTAAAACCAAGGTGCAAAATAAACTTTGTCCAAAAATTGTGTTTCCACTTTTCAAAAATCGTTAATATTCAGTGGGTCATGTCACACCAATTTGGGGATTTTATTAATCCCTAGAATAATTCAAACAATTATAAACAGTGGCCAAAAGCCCTAAATAAACCATTTAATATTTAGTTCAAATATTAAATGACTTTTATTATTGACCATACCATTTGTGGCACTAACATATGGTGTAACAATAATTATGGTACACTTGCAATATTTTACAAAAATGCCTAGGTGAATAAAACCAATACAAAAGGAGATGAGCAGAGAAATAAAAGAGAAAAATAAAACCTAGCCCTAGCCTACTGCCTAGCCCATCTACCCACCCTTCCCCCCTGGGCCAACCTAGCCCGCAGCCCACCTGCCCCCCCCCCCCCGAAAACGGCCCACCCCGGCCTCCCCTACTCGTTGTCCTCACCATTCCCCTCCCCCTCGTGGCGCCATGGCAGGAGCCGGCGAGCGCGATGGTCGCCGTGTCGCGCATCCAGAGCCCCTAGGGCTGGCTCCCGTTGTATATACGCGCCCCCTGTCCCCTGGCGAACCCTAGCTCCATCTCGCCCCCTCCTCGCCTCGTCCTCGTCAGGGAGAAGGCAACCCCGAGCCGCCGTCGCCATTGCCGTGCCCAACCGCGGCCACTGTGCCCCCTAGACCAAGAGACCGTGTCCGGCCGCCTCCTAGCCTTCGTCTTCATCATGCTGCGAGAGGAATCGAAACCGGAGGCACCGCAACTCGTGAATTCGCCGTCTTCGTCTACCTCCAGCCGCCGGATCGCCGCCGAGTTCCTCCCGCACCGAGCCGTCCCTGAGCACGCTGCCCACCTCTACGCGCTCAGGGTGAGCCCTGCTACCACCCCCAACTGACCGGAGCTGACCGATGAGCCGCTAGCACGCGCCCCCCTTTCTTGCGCTCCGGCCGTCGCCATCGTCGACCGTGAGCTCGTCCCCGTGCCTCCCAGCTCGCGCCTTTGACGTCAACGAGTCTCTAGGTTCCCGTAGGTTCGATTTGGCGCCGGGGATTGTTTGTAGTTGCCGCGAGTTGAGTTTCACCATTGGAGCCCAACGCCTGCTTCCGCCGTCGAAGACCCCGAGCTCGACTCCGGCCACCCCCGACGTCGCCACCACCTGGAATCGACGCAGCGCCGTCTTCCTGTTCGAATGCATCAAACTCCGCGACGAACGGTGCCCCCTAGCCAATTTCCGACGCCCCTCCCGTGGCCTCCGCCGTGCTGGGAACGCCGACGTCTCGCCGCCGGTGCCCCCGTGACGTGGCACACCTGGGGCACCCCCTTGTGTCACTGTGTGTGGGCCCCGTGGTCCAGCTGGCTGAATTGACTAGTCAACTTTGCTGACTGGGCAACCACAGTCACTGACATGGGGGCCCCACCCCCTGATTATGACTAAGTTAATTAAACTTAATTGAAATTGCTAATTAACTTAATCACTCACTGACATATGGGTCCAATAGTTAATTAAATCCAAATTAATGAATTAGTTATATAACAGAGACTGACATGTGGACCACCCCCTGTTTTTATTAATAAAAATGTTTTATTAGGTTTGGGTCACTGACATGTGGGACCCCCATGTCAGTTTGACCAGTCAAACCTCTATGGAAAATGTTGGATTTTTATTAATAAAAATAATTCCAGAAATCCTTTAAAATGATTTAAACTTCAAAAATCAATATCTTTTAAACCGTAACTCGGATTGAAAAAGTTTATACATGAAAATTGATCAGAAAAATATAACGAATACGGATACGCAATCCGTATGTCTACCCCACCCCCTAACACACCGATCACCGACATCCCCCTTCGGGCTGTCTGTCGATAATTCCCGGTGCCGGTAAAAACCTGCCGGATGAATTTATTCCGAACACGAAAGTTGTCCGGAATGGTTCAACTAACACGGATACACCCCCTTATCTTTGTCGGATGACCACGACACCTCCGGCATGGACCCTTCCCCCTCCGGACACCCTGTCCGGTAATCACCCGGAGCCGGTAGTTCATCCCCGGATGAATTCCCGCTCCGAGCAACGTGCTTTGCACTGCGTTAGAACACCGTTAAGTTTGCATACATCATGCCATGTATTTGTTTGCTATGATTGCTTTGTATTTACTGTTTTTATCCCCTTTATTCTCTGGTAGACCCTGCTGCTACCGCCGACTACACTGCTGTCGGGTACGACTACTTCGTCGACGACCCTACCCCTACCGTCGAGCTTCCAGGCAAGCAGAGCCATTCTCTTCCCCAAATATCGCCTATCTTTCCGTACATTTCTTGCACTAGGCATGTTTACTGTTGCTGCTACGATTACAATCCTATTCAATTGCATAGCCTGATTTTGTCGGCCGTTGATGTACCTTTCCTTTATCCTATGCTGCTTATTATTACTTATGCATTATTCAGCAGTGAGCCCTGCGCATTGTTAGCTAGGATTAGTTAGCGGGCCGTGACCACTCAGGGGAGTGAACACGGATACAATATATACAACTGCACAGGTACGGTACAATGCAGACACCGCCTAAGGCCCTCTAGCTCGGCTCTGCCGAGTCACCCTCAAGTGTGAGCTATCAAGGAGTAATCCTTGTACTCCACTCGTTGATGACTCTGTATAGCCGCTCTAGGTACCTGAGCAACGGTTGTCCTTAAAGGTAAGAAAGTCGGGCGACCCAACGGTGCCCGCGAGAGGTATATTGTCGAGAACGACAGGGAGGGTACGACCGACGTTACTGGCGTGCTTGGCCCCTGCTCGTATCTCGCGAGAGTTACCCAACTACGAAAAGTCGAGCTCTACCAAGAGCACACGCGAGACAAGGTAAGGAGATGGTTCACCTTGTCGGTAACCGCAGAGACTTGGTGGGACGACAGGGCAGGCACCGATGTACTGGTGGTCCTGACTGCTGTCGTTGACCGCAGGTCAATTAAGTCGAGGCAACGATAACGGTTGTCACGCAGGTTAATTAAAATGCTAAATGGTTCGGCGGATGTCTTGAGTAGCCTTTTGGCTTGTACGCACTACCTACACGTGGGACGAGGAGTGTGGGCTCCCCTGCATCGTAGTCTCGTTCGAGGGTCTTCAGACGTCAGCAGTATCGCGGGCTGATTGCCGGGAAGTGGTGTTGTCTTCTCTTGCTCGAGCGGTGTATTTGTATTTGCTTTGATTTTGCTTCACTGGTCAGTCACGCACTGTGCAGGAGTACGTTCGGGTTAGGGTCCAAAGCCCGGTGTACATAGGATATAGTCCGGGCGGATGACCTCTCTGTTGATTGCCGAAGGATGGGCTACTTTGTGTCGGATAGCTTTGGTTGAGCGTTCCCTAACAAGGTTCCCGCCACCCTGGAGATCCGAGCGTCATAGAGTCACTCCAATGCACCCCTGCAGGGAAGATTAATCTATTCGAATAGCCGTGTCCACGGTAACAGGACGCTTTATGCTGAAGCTGGATCTTACCACTAGAAACTACTACTATTAAACTGTATGGTTCCTGGTCTTCTTCCTCGCAGGGAATCGAGGAAGGGAACTCGGAGGCATTATTATTATTAATTATTACAACTTACTATTATACAATGCTGCAGCAACTTCTGCTGCATTGTTATTACATTTCTGCTATTGAACTGTTGGTTGTTTCTCTTCTCATGCTGCAAGACATCGTCGGAAGATGCTAGTCTTCGATAGGCCTAGCTTCTTACCCTTATCCTGATTTCTATCCTGCAGTCTACTATATACAGCCTCCCCTTTCCATTTGATACAATGCATAATGCTTAGTAGCGGACGTAAGACTCGCGGGTATGCTAAATACTCACCTGCTTTATTTTTCCCCCTTTTTGTTTTGCCTGATCGGCCGCTGCAGTCGACGTTGGAGCCTTGGAGTCCAGGAGCAGGAGATCCCCGATGCCGACCACCGCCACATGAAGATTCCCGATGCCTTCTACGATGTCGAGTTCTTCGTTGGCCAGGAGTAGTTTGGAGGTTCCCAGGCAGGAGGCCTCATCTTTTTGATCTGTTGTTATTTGTGCTAGCCTTCTTAAGGCAGATCATGTGTACCTTGTGTCTGTACTCAGATACTTTTGCTTCCGCTAACTTGGTGCTTTCGAGCTGTTTTATTCGAGCCCTCGTGGCCCCTGGCTTGTATTAAACAACTTGTATTATTTTATTTGTAGAGTTGTGTTGTGATGGCTTACCGTGAGTTCCTGATCTAGATCGTGTACCTTGCATGTATGTTTACTGTACACAATCTGATTTTGGGGGCGTCACAACAATTCACACCGAAAACAAAAATTTTATTTTTTGCGAAATCTGGGCTGTTACACTTGACATGACGCGGCACACAGAAGCACACATATGTTTTGTGTGGAAGCACACACAAACCATGCATTAAAGAACAATAATGTTTTGCATGAAAAATCTACTAGGACGTGTTTGGTTGTCAACTCTATTTTTTTCTATATTGCATACAGTTCTCTGCAGGGCCTGGTTCAGCATATACAGGCAAAAACCCATCATCTGCACATTGTTTGGTTACCTGCATCTAGACCCGAGGCAAATATTGACACGTTGTGTGGTTGTCTGTGTTGCACTAGGCGCACAAATCACACGTTGTTTGGTTATCATCTGCACATAGTTACTTTTACCATTTCTCACTAGTTGTTACCTTACCAGACACGAACATAGTTTCAGTCCTAGATAATAACAAATGTCAGTAGAAATACATCCCACAAATGGCAAAACAGGGGAAACTTCATCAATACCGAATGAATCGTCGGCCTCTTCTTATTGTGATGCTGCTCTGTGATGGCTGTAGATAACACCTCCTCGTTGGTTACCCCAAGTCGAAGGTTATGATGTAGATAGCAGCAAATTTCCCTCCGTAAAGATACCAAGGTTGTCAATCCAGTAGGATTCCACGAGCAACAAGAAGGTGGCAACGACGTCAGAAATTGCTTGGGGACAAGTTGACGAGTTGACCTGGACCTGCACACAAGAACATAAATAACTTTGCTCCCAACGATTTTAGAGAGGTTGTCAATCTCTTTGGCCTTGCTATTTACAAAGGATCAAAACACATAGGGGAATAATATTTGTGCCGCTGAAAAGAAATAAAAGCAGTAAATGAGAACGATGTAAACTATGATGGAAATATGGATCGGGGTGTCATGACTTTCACTAGTGATGTCTCTCTCCCAAAAGAAGGTAAACAACTATGCTGAGTGAACAAATGACAGCTAGGCAATTGACAGAATTATAAACGCACCGCAATGCTAATTATGCTACTAGAAAGTAAAGAGGCTCAATCGTATGGGCATTACACCAAAACAAGTAGACCGTTTATTCATCAGCATCTACTCACTAATCATCCACTTTGAGATATCTATCCAGAACATCTCGCTGGTATTAAGTTGCGAACCCCAACCAAATTGTAGCCTCAAAGCAACGGATAACTGCCTTAACACTCTATGCGTAATGTAAGCAATCATTGCAATGCGCAGTCACAAGCACCACTGTTTTACCCCTGGTGGCAACAACACATCCCCTAGTCTCATGTTTCTGTCACTCAAGCTAGACATCAGGGGGCATGAAATCACAATCAAGCATAACGCTCCCTCTTGGAGTTGCAATCTACTACTTGGTCAAAGCAACAAACGCAACGGAGAACATGCAAGAATACTCAAGAACAAAAATATAAAGGTAAACCAAATATACTACTCATCATAAACTGAACGTAATCTCATAATCCAACGGATTCCAGCAAACACAACATAGCAAAGCAGTAACTAATACATAGGTGCCTTGATCATGGTAGGCATCTCACAAGGGCTAAAGATTGAAGCACTAGATTAGAGAGAAGACATCATCTAGCTACTGATCATGGACCCATGATCCAAGGGGAACTACTCACGGCGCATCCCGGTGGCGATCATGGTGATGGAGAAGCCTCCGGAGATCAGTCTTCCCTCCCGCAGCGTGCCGGGACAGGTTCTTCTAGCGATCCCGAGATCGAAATCATCGTGGCGGAGGAACAGTAGATGAAATCGCGTGACAGGAGGCTCTATGAGGGGTTTTGGAGTGAGAGGTAAATATAGGCCAAAGGTCAGCCTCAGGGGTGGCGCCCCTGGCCCAGGCGGCCAGGTGGCGTGTGAAAGGATCGAGATAGACATAGAGGAGGGGTGAATAGGTACAATTATAAATTTTATCACTACTTAGCAATTTTAGGCAATAGTGCGGAAGATAAAGGTCGGTGTGCCTAACAATCGCAAGGATGAACAAGCTAGGTAAAGATGAAAACAAGCACAATATAAAGTAGCAAGTGAGGGATAACAACAAGGTAATGCTAGTAAAAGGGGAAAGGGTAAGCATAATCGAATGACGCAAAGACGACGATGTATCCTGGATGTTCACTTCCTTGGAGGGAAGCTACTCACCGTTTGGAGGGGTGGGTGTTACCAGGAAGGAACTCCAACACCACGAAGGCGCACCCTATTCCCCTTGAGATATCACCACGAAGGCGATTCCCAACCACTACCGGTTGACCTTAAAGTTGGTCACCAAACCCTCACAAACTCAACGGGAGTAATCACAATGGACGGTTCCTCTCCGAAGAACTCCTACCTGCCTAGGAGTCTCCAACCTCCAAGAGTAACAAGATCAATGGGGAAAACATCAAGACTTGCTCAAATCATGATTTTCTTTGGTCGGAAGATGGGGAAGGGACGGATCTATCACGGGGTGAAAGATCCGACAAGAACTCTCTCAAATCTCTCCGGGATCTTGGATTGAGTGTAGGAGATGAGGGAGAGGGAGCACTTGGTGTTATTGAGTTTATAGAATGAAGTGGTCAACCCTAACCTGAAGTGGATGGGGGTTATTTATAGGTGCTCAAGAAATTAGCCGTTTTGGTGCAACCAATGTGAGGTCGTGTAGGAGATATTCCCTAGAGGCAATAATAAATGTTATTATTATCTCCATGTTTGTAATTATGTTTATATTCCATGCTATAACTGCAATGGTTCTCGAGTCTGCAATAACCACGAGGCTCAGAGGAAGACTCATATGCACGTGTGGAATAATAAACGGATAAAATATATATTCCTAGTCTCGCCTCTAAGACTAGCTCAAGTGTTGCATGATGGTTCTGTTTTCCTAATCATGGGCATGACTATGCCGGCAACTTTGAGGGCACAATGTTAGAAGAACATTTGTGTTGAATCGACCTAGATTGATGTTATGCTATGAGATACATTCGTCACCAGTTAATGGATTATAACACAGAGAAAGTTGAGCGTTTGCATAATTCCTTAGACCATGAGAGTATCGAGTTCCTTCGTACTTGCTTCGTGAACTTTGGGGTTTGTTAAACGTCATCTGTAAAAGGGTGGCTATTACGGCGGCTTACGGGTTCACGGAAAAGTATGACAAGGAACTAGGTAGCTCAAGATTGGGATTTGCTCCTCCGTCGATGGAGAGATATTCTTCGGGCCCTCTCGGTGTTATGGTATCCACCATCGTCTGGCCAGACACAGTGTGATTTGATCACAGGGATGCCGGAACGCGGGAACGAGAAAAGAGAACAATACCGGAAACGAGGTAACTGGCATAGTGGACAAGTTGTTGATTCACGGGGATGCCAATAAGTCTCACCTCGGGTATTTGTAACATATCGCGAAGCAACAGGAATAGCACACGGCAACTAAAGGTTCACTCGAATATTCATTCGTATGGGTATAGGGATCAATATGGATGTCCTCGGTTCCGCTATTGATCATTGATCGGAAAGTGTTCCGGTCATGTCTATACTTCATCGAACCTATAGGGTCACACGCTTAAGGGTCATCTATCTGCTGAATTCTAGACAGGGAGTCTGAGAGAAAGTCACCGGAAAGGTTTCGGAGAAAACGGAAAAGTTCCGGAGAGAGAACACCGGAATAGTTTCGGTAAAACCGAAAAGTTGTTTCGGACTGAACCACTAAGCCGAAAAGGTTTCGGTAAGCACCTGGTACTTCTGGAGGGTGCCAGAATTGTTCTGGTAACTTCTGGAATTTTTCCGGAGAAAAGAATAAAATATTTTTTTCGGAAATGTTTCGGAGCTGCCGGAAATGTTCCGGAGCTGCCGGAAATGCTTAGGTTACTTTTCGCAGATGAAAATCATTGATCCGTAAATTTTTCGGAACGCATCCGAAATTGTTTTAGGGGGTGCTGGAAATGTTCTGGGCCTACAGAAATTTTTTCGGGATTTTCGGACGCGAAAATTTGGTCTCATGAATAGTGGAACACTATTGGGAGAAAATATCTCATGAATAGTGGAAACACTATTGGGAGAAAATATCTCATGAATAGTGGAAACACTATTGGGAGAAAATATCTCATGAATAGTGTGAAAATATCTGAGGGCATTTTGGTATTTTGCCATCTCTTCTCACTCTATAAATAGAGGTGGAGAGGTGCTCTCCACACACACACTAAAGTCTCTCATACAAGTGCCATGCAATTATCTGGCTTCTTCTCTCCCTCCCACGAAATAGTTTCGTAGAGCCGAAAGGCTGTCTGGGTTCCGGCAGGAACTAGTTCTGGACGGCGAAGCCCTGCCGGATAGCTGACACCGTACGTGTGCAACCGCGTAGAGAGGTCGTAGTTTCGATCTTTTGCCCGAGGGGCTGTTCGAGGGTCCTCCCGAAGGGCTGTCCGAGTTACCGTTCGAGTTTCGAGGGGCCTCCCGAAGGGCTGTCCGAGTTACCGTTCGAGTTTTGAGGGGCCTCCCGAAGGGCTGTCCGAGTGACCGTCCGAGGTTCGGGTGCGCCTCTCGAAGGGTTGTCCGTGACACCGTCCGAGGGACTGTCCGACCGCCTCCCGGAGCGCTGTCCGAGGAGCAGACGAGGGACAACATCCTCGCGGTTGGGAGGTTGTAAATCCTAGCTGCGGGGATCTGCACCACCGATCTTCATCGACTCTACTTCCGCTGCGCTACGAGTCGGTAATGATAAGATCAAAACCTTGTATGCATCTCCATAGTGGTCCTGGGCGTGTTCGTAGTGCGGAAAATTTTGTTTTCTGCTGCGTTCCCCAACAGGTCGGACGGTCCGAGGTACATGCCGGATGGTCCGACACGTAGCCCGGACGGTCCGACTTGTTCAAAGCCTAGGAAACCAGTGTATGCCATGGGCGATGACCTGGTCGGGCGGCCCGGGGTTCATCCTGGACGGTTCGGTCATAGCCCGGACGATTCGACATTGAACCGGACGGTCCGACAAGGGCATATAATCCCACTGACCTCTGGTGCCATATTCTGGGCGGTTCGGGGACCAGTATAGACGGTTCGGGCTTAGCCTGGATGGTCCGACTTGGATCCCAGACGGTCCGACATGGGCATAAAAACCCACTGGACTCGGGTGCCTTATTTCATCCCGGACGGTCCGACAAACACAGTGAATATCCATTTTGAAGTGTATTGCATTTCCTACACATCTAGATTGATTTTCATCAGTTGTAGAGATGTGTATTTTACATGTTCTAGTTATTATTACTTGAGCAAGTTTCAAAATCAACCTTATGATCCCCTCTTAATAGTGCGGGGATCCCTATGATTCAAGATGTAATTGTAAACATGACTTTATTTTTCACCTTTTTCTGCAATGCATGGACAAAACAGACATAAAATGGCACTGGGCACTGAATTAGTAGGTTAGTTGACGGGGATCAACCCCGGCAAATCCCATGGTCAGGGACCCTGGGTTAGTCATAGAGAAGGCACAGGTTGGACGATACTCGTCGGCTAATAGGAGAAGCACTTCCTGCTCGATATTATTGCGTAAGGGGGCGATTACAGTGGAGGCCAAGGCGAGTTCTCGCAAGGCTAGACGAGTAGATGTGTATTGTGTGTTGTTCTGAACGTCTCCCCTCCCAGCCTTTATATACTAGGCTAGGTCTCGGGGAGTCCGTACTAGGTTATATATATAGTTTCCTAGTTCTAGTCTTGCCTTGTACGCCAAGTTGTGCCTTCCATGCTAGTCGCGGACTCCTATGTCGTCGCCTGGTCGGGCCTGTCGTGGCTTCCCATCGGGCCTTCTGCCTTCATACGCACCAGGTAGCCTCACATGCGGGAGTCGTGGGGTCACCCCCTCGTCAGTAGCCCCCGAGTGCCTGGGGGACTCGAAGAGTCGCGCAGGGACTCGAATTCGTCAACGCTTTATTTCCTGTAGGCGCGTCATCTCCGCGGGTCGCTGGCAGTTTTGAGCCATGACAATATCTGTTTCGAGGGATTGCTAAGCTGCAAGGGCCCAAGGAGTCGACTGGTCGAGCCTTGGTAAATTGCGCTAGTGGCAAATACCGCAGTAGCCCAATCAAGCTCACGTCCCTCGACATGAACTTGGAACAACCAGTGTCAAGCAAAGTCATGCCGCTGCAGGTCTTATAGGATCAACTGCTTCCAGTCTAAGCACATAGCCTGAGCGCGTCCGCTCGACTCTTTCTATCATGCGAGCGCATGGAAAAGGTCGGGAGTGAAATCGCTCTGCGGCAAGTCCCAGCCCGGCCGTTCTGCGCAGCGGGGTCTTACCTACACGCTAAGATTGCGTGGCATCTGGGTACAGTGTGTCGTAGCCCAGGCATAATTGCTTTTGTAGAAGCACGGAGCCTGGTTAGCGATGCACCCAATTGGAATAAACAATCAAGCGAGTTGTTTAGTCGTCACCCGCGGAGTTTGTAGTGAACTCAGGCGAGGAAAATAAGGAAGCACCCACTCAGAATGTCGTCGAGTGCGCGAGTAAGTCATGTTGTTGAATTGCTAAGTCTTTTTTGCGAGTAATCACTCGAATGCTCTACTTCTTTCGGGGTGAGGGAGCACCCGAACTCTGAGAGTATGTTGTTTCTGCTGGTGCGAGTGATCACTCGAGCGCATCTTTTCCTTCTGGGTGAGGGAGCACCCGAACTCAAATAAAGGTACTCCCGATGGGAGTAAGAATTTTTTTAGAGTCAGAAAATTTGGACATATAGCTGGCTTTTGGAATCTTTTGGTTTTTTTCCAACTGCTTTTATCTTGATCCGTCCCTCTTGAGATGTCGTGCTGATATGCATTGTCATGCTTTTTGATGACCTATGATGATGCTTGATTTTTTTGATCCATCTCGTCTTCTGGACCGTCATAATGATGGTTTGGATGTCGTGCTGCCTGTTGCCTGTTGGGTTTCCAAGGCTTGTATGGGAAACAAGCGAGATTTGACGTGTCCTGTAAATAATGCTGACCGTGTGAAGGCATCTTTGCCTTGGAATCCGTAACGCCCGGCCCGTTTGGTCTTTGATGCAATGATGGCGCTGCCTGAGCTTCCGCGTGTTTTTTCCTGGTTTTGCCCTTGGATTGCGCTATAAATACTTCCTGTGGTTGCCCGTCCTTGGCATCCAGTCTTCGCATCTTTCTCTTCTGCTTCTTCTTCATATGGCACCCAAGCATGGTAGTGGTGTGGCTGGGCGAGGCCGTGGCCTCCGTGGTCGTGGTGGCCGCACGCCTCGTTCTTCATGCAGTGGGCGTCATGGTACCGCGTCGGTGCCTTATTCTTCTTCCTCCATGGAAGAGGGTTTTTGGCGCTATGATTTTCTTTTGCGTGTTCTTAGCCGGAATGCTGCCCGGATTCCTCTTCCATTCTCGTTTGCCTCCATTGCTTCTGAGCGTAACTTGAGGGGCTTCTGGCTCCATCTTCACGGATGCGCTCGTTCTTCTTCTTGGGTGAAGCTGGAAATTGATAATTTATCCTTGATTTTCCTTGGGTCTGGCTGGAGGGCGTTTTCTCGCCAGTTGAATCTGCGCGGAGGAGATAGCCTTTGCTGTCGTTTTGGCGGCGAAGATACTGTTATTATCCGTGCATTTGATGCTGGTGGCAACCGTCTGGATCCATACTGGGAAGAAACAAGAAGCGGCGATTCCGATGGCTCGAGTGGTGTTCGCCCGCTTCTCCCGTGTCTTCGTCTTCGGCTAATTCCTTGGCCGATGGTGTCTGCTCTTCTAGTTCTAAGGATGAACTGGACTTCAATCCAATCGTCAAGCAGTTGCATCAGTAGGCGAGACACCTTGTAGAACTGGAGGACGGCGACCTTCTTCTTCATGGGCTGGGTTGCTACTTTGTCTGTGGTGATGCCCGTCAGGTTGTGGCACAAAAGTGCCAATTATCTCAGCATGAGCACACATGTAGAAGTTGAATGTAGCCCATCTTGTAGTTCCACGGGTCCTTCTGTAGCGGCAACTGTCATTTCGACTTCTTTGTAATGAAATTGTCTTCGACTCCTTTGTAATGAAATTGTCTTCGACTCCTTTGTAATGAAATTGTCTTCAACTCCTTTTTAATGAAATTGTCTTCTCGGGTGCGCGCCAGCGCTCCCGATGGGAGTAGCCCCCGAGGCTGCATTTGATTTGCAGAATCAAGCGTAGACTTTATGAAATTTGCCTCATTGGTTTGTAGCTGTTTTTGATTTTTTCCAGATTTGGATCGGGTGCGCGCCAGCGCTCCCGATGGGAGTAGCCCCCGAGTCTTTAGGTGATCGCTTGCGATCGGGTGAAGACTTAAAGAACCGTGCACTTATCGATGCGACTTTCTTTGCCGGAGCTTTTGTTTTTTGGCGAGAGTCTTGCGTTTTGGCCTCCCGATGGTTGTAGATAAGGTCGCGTTTTTAGCGAAGATAGCGTCTCTCAGGTGGATTTTTAGGCTTGAGTCCCCGAGTGCTTTTAAGTAAAGGTCGCGTGAGCGAAGATAGCGTCTCTCGGGGGGAGTTCTGGCTCAAGCCCCCGAGTGCTTTTAAGTAAAGGTCGCGTGAGAGAAGATAGCGTCTCTCGGGGGGGAGGGGAGTTTTAGGCTCGAGCCCCCGAGTGCTTTTAAGTAAAGGTCGCGTGAGCGAAGATAGCGTCTCTCGGGGGGGAGTTTTAGGCTCGAGCCCCCGAGTGCTTTTAAGTAAAGGTCGCGTGAGCGAAGATAGCGTCTCTCGGGGGGAGTTTTATGCTCGAGCCCCCGAGTGCTTTTAAGTAAACGTCGCGTGAGCGAAGATAGCGTCTCTCGGGGGGAGTTTTAGGCTCGAGCCCCCGAGTGCTTTTAAGTAAAGGTCGCGTGAGCGATGATAGCGTCTCTCGAGGGGAGTTCTGGCTCGAGCCCCCGAGTGCTTTTAAGTAAAGGTCGCGTGAGTGAAGATAACATCTCTCGGGGGGAGTCCTAGGCTCGAGCCCCCGAGTGCTTTTAAGTAAAGGTCGCGTGAGCGAAGATAGCGTCTCTCGGGGGGAGTTTTAGGCTCGAGCCCCCGAGTGCTTTTGAGTAAAGGTGCTTTGGGCAAAATTATTTTATTCCTTCGAATTTTACATGAGTTGCCGATCGGTGCTGCTGCCGATGTCCTTGATAACGCCTAGAGGACTATGGGAAGAATAGGCGTAGGTTCGCTACGTTCCATGGATTTCCCACGTCCTCATTGGTCTTCGTATTCTTCAATCTGTATGCTCCTCCTCCTATGACTTCCGAGATAATGAACGTCCCTTCCCATTGTGGGGCAAGTTTGTGCACTTTTTCCTGTATTAGCCGTAGCACAAGGTCTCCTTTGTTGAACGTTTTGGTCTGCAGGCGACTGCCTTGATATGTGCGTAATTTGTCCTGGTATCCTTGAGACCTTGTGATAGCTGTGTCCCGAGCTTCATTTGCTATGTCTTTGTCGTTCTGCAGTGCTTCTTATGCCTCTTCCTCTTCGTACCCTGAGATTCTGGGGGCTCCGAATTTTAAGTCATGCGGCAGCAGTGCTTCTGCCTCGTATACCAAGAAGAAAGGTGTATACTGGGTCGAGCTGTTTGGGGTGGTGCGCAGGCTCCATAGTACTGCGGGGAGCTCCTCTACCCAGTTTTCTGCGGCTTGTTCTAGTGGTGCTAGGAGTCGCTTCTTTATTCCTCCGCATACTAGGCCGTTTGCTTTCTCCACTTGTCCATTGGACTGCGGGTGTGCGACTGATGTGTAGTTGATTTTGATGCCCAGCTCTTGACAGAATTTTTGGAACTCTGCTGCTGTGAAGTTTGTACCATTGTCTGTGATGATGTTGTGTGGTACCCCGAATCTGAAGATGATTGACTTGATGAAGTTGACTGCCGTGAGGGCTGTTGAGCTGGTGATTGGTACTGCTTCGATCCATTTGGTGAACTTGTCAACTGCGACTAGTAGGTGTGTTCGTCCTCCTTTTGATGATTTTTTGAGTGGGCCCACCATGTCGAGTCCCCATGTGGCAAATGGCCATGATAACGGTATGGTTTTGAGTTCCGATGCTGGGGCGTGCGGCCTGCTGGCGAACTTTTGGCAGGCGATGCAACACTGTACGATGTCCTCTGCATTTATCATAGCGGTCGGCCAGTAGAAACCTGCTCGAAAAGCCTTGGCCACGAGTGCGCGACTGCTTGCGTGATGTCCATAGGTGCCTTCGTGAATCTCGAGCAGTAGGGCTTTGCCGTCTTCTTCGTCTATACACTTTTGGAGGACCTGAGAAATGCTGCTGACGAGGGGGTGACCCCACGACTCCTACATGTGAGACTATCTGGTGCGTGTGAAGATAGAAGGCCCACCAGAAAGCTGCGACAAGCCCACAATTGGCCCAACCAGGCACCGACGTAGGAGTCCGCGACTAACATGGAAGGTGCAACTTGGCGTACAAGGCAAAACTAGAACTAGGAAACCATCTACTGTAACCTAGCACGGACTCCCCGAGACCTGGCCTAATATATAAAGGCTAGGAGGGGAGACGTCCAGATGAATTCAATACGCATCTACTCATCCTTGCCTTGCGAGAACTCGCCTTGGCCTCCACTGTAATCGCCCCCTCACGTAATAATATCGAGCAGGAAGTGCTTCTCCTGTTAGCCGACGAGTATCGTCCAACCTGTGCCATCTCTATGACTAACCCAGGGTCCCTGACCATGGAATTTTCCGGAGTTGATCCCCGTCAATTGGCGCTGTCTGTGGGAACTACATAGGTTGGAATCACGATCTCGGAGGTCCCGACCTCAACAGATCAAGACTCGAGGACTAGAGCCAGATCCAATCCGCTCGAGAGATTCAAGTTCACCGCAAGCGTCTCCGTCACCCCATCAAGACCACCCAGCCTGCAGCAGAACCAAGCCCAGCACCTCGACGACTGCTAGATCCATCACCGACGGAAAAGAACTCGACGACCCAGAAGACAAGCATAAGGAGGCTACTCGATAATCCCACTCGAGGAGTCGCGGTGCGTGGCTGAAGGCTCGCCCACCAGTCAACGACCCGCTGCCACCCGTACTCCCACCACACGCCAAGACAACGAATCCAAGACCCAGTCCGAAGACTACTACGACCCGGATCGAAGGCCAGACGAATTCGCCAACTTCATCTGGAATCAATCACTCAGCGACGGGATAGAACTCGACCCAAGATTCCACAGCCGAGCAGAAGATCCCTCGCAGATCTTCCAAGTCTCAAGGAGAAGAAGGCACGTCGGCTCCAGCAAACTCACAGCTAAAGAGCAACTGGAAGGACCCTGCGCGATCCACTGTTTCGAAGACAGTCGAGGACATCTCAGAGCAAGCCACACCCTGGGAGATTGCCGCCTATTCGCCGAACTCTCCAACAGCCTCAAGGAGGAGAAGCAGCGTGAAGCCAAACACACTCGAAGAAGCACGCAGTCACCTGCACCGAGTCCAGAGGAGCAATACCCCGCGTCCCAGGGACGAATCTGCATGATCCAAGAAGGAAGACCCTCGAAAGCAAAGCAAGATGCCTACACCTTGTAGGCCGAAGCAGCCGAAGACCTAAAGACAACTGAAACCTACCAACTGAGCGGCGTCGAGACCAGCATCACTTTCTCACAGAGCGACCACCCGCCCGTAGTCCCAAGACCGGGGCATGCACCCTTGGTACTTGAAGCCCAAATCGGAGGATACGACATGGACAGAATCTTCATGGATGGAGGCAGCAGTCTAAATATAATCTTCGCCAGCACTCTACGCAAGATGTTCATCCCGCGATCAGTGTGGAAGAAGTCAGGAACCACAATATACGGCATAGTCCCGGGCGAAGCAGCCACCTCCATCGGAGCAATACAGCTTGATGTGATCTTCGGCAGAAAGCGCAACTTCGCAAAGCAGGCACTCGAGTTCGAAGTACTCGACTGGCAGTTGCAGTATCACGCCATACTCGGGCAACCGGCGTTCGCACAGTTCATGGCGGTTCCACACTATGCATATCTCAAGCTCAAGATGCCAGGACATGCAAGAATCATCACAGTCAAGGGAAGCTTCATCAAATCGGACCAGTGCGACCGCGACTTCCACAAAGTCTCCGACACATTCGGAGCCCAACAACAGCTCCAAGAAATAGCCATGGTGACGGACAAAAACATATTTCCACTAGCAAACAGAAGCGAGACAAAGGAATTTGGTCGCGACTTCAGCGTCGACAGCGACACGATCACACACCAAGTACACCCAACAGACCCAGAGAAGACAGTCCGCGTATATGCCCATCTTCTAGAAGAGCAAGCAACCGCCCTCATAACCTTCCTTCGTGAAGAATGGAAAATTTTCGCCTGGTGCCCAGCTGACATGCCAGGGATACCGCGAGAATTCGTGGAACACGCGCTCCACATCAAGAAAAACACGAAGGCAGTAAAACAGGCGCTGCGACGGTTTTCAGAGCCCAAACGCAGAGCAATCGGAGAAGAAGTCAATCGACTACTCGACGCACAGTTCATCAGAGAAACAAAGAAAGCAACATGGATAGCAAACCCAGTCCTAGTCCCTAAAAAGGACACCGAGGTACTGAGGATGTGCATCGACTATGGGCCCATCAACAAGCGTTGCCCAAAAGACCACTTCCCCCTGCCAAGAGTGGACCAAATAATCGACTCCACAGCAGGGTGCGACCTCCTATCTTTTCTCGACGCATACTCAGGATACAATCAGATCAGGATGAAGGAAGAAGACGAAGAGCACACCTCGTTCATCACCCCCTACGGAGTATTCCGTTACCAAACTATGCTCTTCGGACTAAAAAATGCCGGAGCCACGTACCAGCGGATGATGCAAGCATGTCTGAGAGACCAGATCGGCAGGAACGTCCAGGTCTATGTAGACGACATTGTCATCAAAACCTACAGCGCAAACACACTACTCGACGACCTCCGTGAGACGTTCGCGGCCCTCAACAAGTACATGATCAAGTTGAACCCCAAAAAATGCGTGTTCGGCGTCCCAGCCGGAAAATTACTCGGGTACATGGTCTCTGCCCGAGGAATCGAAGCAAACCCGGAAAAGGTTCAAGCAATCGCCAAAATGCAAAGGCCAACCAACATCAGAGGAATACAGCAGCTCACAGGAAAGCTCGCAGCATTGAGCCGCTTCATCAGCAGGCTAGGCAAAAGGACCCTACCTTTCTACAAACTGCTGAGAAAAGGAGAAAAATTCGAGTGGACCGAGGAAGCCAGCAATGCATTCGCAGACCTGAAGAAAACCCTCTCTGCCCCACCAATCCTGGCGGTGCCTAAAGAAAGGGAAAAGTTGTATCTCTACATAGCAGCACGCAGCAGCGTCGTGAGCACGGTGCTTGTCGTCGAGCGTGCAGAAGAAGGCAAAATCCAGAGCATCCAAAGACCAATTTACTACCTGAGCACGCTACTCACGAAGCCACAGCACCGGTACCCACACTACCAGAAGCTCCTGCTCGCCATTATCATTACCTCCAGGAAAGTATCGCACTACTTCGACGAACACTCCATCACAATCGTGAGCAGTGCACCACTCACGGACATCCTCAACAATCCCGGCGCGACCGGGTGAGTCGCCGAGTGGAACATGGAGCTCAGCCCGCGAGACTTACAGTTCAAACACCCGATAGCAATAAAAGCCCAAGTACTCCCAGACTTCCTGGTTGAGTGGGCAGAAGTCCAAACACCAGCCCCCCAGACCTATCCAACTCATGGACGATGTACTTCGACGGATCCAAAAGACAGCAAGGAGCCGGAGCAGGCGTCGTCCTAGTCTCCCTCAAAGGAACCAAGCTCAAATACATCCTCCAGATCAACTTCAGCAACGCCTCCAACAATGAAGCAGAGTACGAGGCACTGATTCACGGCATGCGCATGGCAAAAACTTGCGGCGCCACTCGCCTATCGATCTATGGCGACTCCAACCTCGTCGTTCAACAGGAGTTGAGAGATTGTAACGCAGTCGCAGACAACATGGAAGCCTACCAGAAGCTCTACAATGCGCTAGAAGGAGGATTCAATGGCTGTGAACTCAACTACATCCCCAGAGTAAATAATACAGAAGCCAACGAACTCGCGAACATCGGGTCGACTCGAGGACCAATACCACCAGGCGTTTTCCTTGAGAACATCAATCAGAGATCAATAAAAGTAAATCTAGCGGAGCTCAAAGCAGTCACAGAAGAAGACGACACAAATGAGCCAGCACAGGTGGCAGCAACGAGCGCAGCTGACGCTACAAACAGCCAAGCGATCGAAGTCGAAGCACCAGCAGCATTCGAAGACCCGGCCTGGGCAAGACCTTTTCTTCGATTCCTAATCGAAGACACCCTACCACAAGACGTTGCAGAAGCCCGACGCATCAATCAACGATACAAAGCATTCACATTAATCAACAGACAGCTCTACAAGCGCAGCATTTCCCAGGTACTACAAAAGTGCATAGACGAGGAAGATGGCAAAGCCTTACTGAAATTGTGCCTTATAGAATACCAGCTGGTATTATCAATTGTGTTTTGGCTAATCGTTATGCAGGAGATAGACATCCCAGTGAACACTTGCTATATTTATCACAACTATGTTCACTATTTAAGTTTGCAGGTGTATCAAAGGAGTTTGTCATGAAGAAACTGTTCTCCGTATCGTTTATAGATAAAGCTTCAGATTGGTATAAGCTTCTCGATAACTCTCATTTGCTTGATTGGCATGAACTTATGTCTCTCTTTTATACCAAGTTTTATCCTCTTCATGAAATTCATCGAGACAAGAATTATATCTATAACTTTAGGTCTCGTGACAAAGAAAGCATTGCTCAAGCTTGGGGGATATTGAAATCTCTAATGCTCAAATGTCCTATTCATGAGCTCCCCAAGGAAACTATACTTACAAACTTTTATGCTAGACTTTCTCGTCAGGATAAGGAGATGTTGGATGCCTCCTCTAGTGGGGTATTTCAGACAAAAAGCATTGAAGAAAGATGTGATCTCCTTGAAAGGATCCAGAAGAATAACGAAGATTGGGAAATAGATAAAGGTATTGAACCCACTATAAATTATGAGCATGATTATATAGAGAGCTATGTGAAAACTGATTCCTTTAATGCCTTTTGCTCTAAGATTGGTATTGATTCCCATCTAATGATTGATTTTTGTAAGGACTTTGCCTCTCATATCGACTCTTCTAAGAAGAAGAAGAGTCAACATCATAAACCCTTCAAAGAATTACCTATTGATATTCATGTTGCTGACCCTATTGTGCCTGCAGTTATATATGAAAAGCCCCCTTTTCCCGTAAGAATAAGGGAGCACTCTTTTGTGACAGGCATAATGAATAAGAGTGAGAGAAGAATTGACGAACATGAGGATCAGATTAAGGTCGATCCTCGAGTTGCATTGGTTAAGGATCTTATTACTAATGATGCTTTAGATTCCAATATAAATTTTTGTGCTGTTTCCACTAACCTTGTCACAGCCAAGAATAAGGGCCCAATTTCAGGTACTCCAGTAGTATCTGTCAAAATAGGAGATCACAATTATTATGGGCTATGCGATTTGGGATCGAGTGCTAGTGCTATTTCACCTTGTGAACTGGAAGAAGTTGATGTTACTATTCATCTTGCAAACAGAGCAACTATCTCTCCTATCGGAATTGTGAGAGATGTTGAAGTTTTATGCGGAAAGGTAAAATATGTTGGAAATATGCCCTAGAGGCAATAATAAAATGTTATTATATATATTTCCACGTTCGTAATTAATATTTATATTTCTGTGCTATAATTGCAATGACCCTGACTATGAGATTCAGAAGAAAACTCACTTGCATGTGTGGAAATGTAAACACCAAGAGTTCCTGGTTTAGCCTCTAAGACCAGCTCATGTGCTAACCGATGATTACCTTTTCTTAATCATGGACATTGTTCTTGTAACAAGGATGTCAGTAGCAATGAGAACATATTGTTAGCAGAACAATGATGTTGAACCAACCCCAGTATTAAATGATATACTTAGAGATCACATCATAACAACGTTATAAGTCATATCATGAAATGTTATCATATACGTAATTCCTTAGACCATGAGAGTATCGAGTTGCTTCACCCAGGAAGATGTACTTTGGTTCTTAGATGAAATCTCCCGTTACTGGGAAGTAGTAAAATAAGTTCTGGGTATATCAGATAGCGTGTCTAGTAATTGCGATAGTTCAAGACTGGGATTTTCTCCTTCACGATGAAGAAGATATTCACTTCGGGCCCACTCGGTATGACTGTATCCATTATAGTCTGGCCAGAAGCATTGTGATTTAGTCACGGGGATACCGGAATACGATAACGAGAAAAAGGGACAAACGAGCAAAGAGGATAATGAGTGGCTTGTGTTCAAGAAGTTGTTACACATGGGTGCCAAACTTCTCTCCTCTGAATTTGTCATATATCGCGAAGCAAAGGGAATGGTACATGGCTAACATAAAGGTTCACTCGAAGTTTATTTGTGTATGTGCGGGAGTCAACATGGGTGTCCATGGCTCCGCTGTTGATTATTGGCTATTGACAAAAGGTTGTTGACCTGTGTTCGGAAGATGTTCTGAGTCATGTCTGCATTATACCGAACCTATTGGGTCACACACTTAACGGGTAGTATTCTGTTAGAGAACTAGGAGATGAAAAGAGAAAGGGTACTGGAATTGTTCCAGGTGGAACCAGAAGTGTTCCGGGTAGCACTAGAAGTGTTCTAGGTGGTGCCGAATGGTTTCAGAATATTCGAGAACGGTCTCGGATGATTCCGGAACATTTAAGAAGAGTCTTCAAGTGGTAACAAGACATCCGTGATAGTCTCGGGAGGTTTTGCAACATTCGGTAATAGTTGTGGAAAGGTTACGAAACATCGGGAAATTGTTCCGGGAGCTCCAAAAATGTTCTGGGAGGTTCCAGGAGGTTCCCGGGAGCTTATGGAAGTATCCGGAGGGTTATGGAACTCTCTAAGACGCGGACACCGAAGCTAGGCCAAGTAGGAAGGTCCACAAGGCCGTAGGTCGGTGGGAAATAGACTTTCCTTGGGGGCTAGGGTAAAACGCCAGGCTCCCTGGCGTTTCCCCCCTAGACGCCGTAGTCCGCGGCGTTTCGTACTGGAATCCGTGTTGGACTCCTCCTGGTGGCCAAAACCGACTTTGGGGAGAACCCTCGCCCAAGTTGCGACCCCAGGCTTCCACCAATATATTCGGGGGCAGGGGTAGCCCCAAAGACACACCAGAAAAGCCCCAAGGCTGCCCCAGCTAAATCCCACGCGCCTCTAATTCTCTTCGGGCTAGATCGTTCTAGTCCGGACGCCGCTAGGCTCTTCTCCCTCTAGTTTCTCTCGGTGGCGTTCTTCTCTGGACGGCGGAGCGTTGCTGGATTGCTACATCTGGATGTGTGGATACCGGTAGAGGGATCATACCTTTGATCCTTCTTCGAGGTCCTTCTTCTTCCTCGGAGATCATGTTCGAGGGACTTTTTCGTGGGACTTGAGTGCAAAGGATCGTGGAACGGTACGCGGGATCGATATCCTCTCGGTTGGGAGGTCATTGAAATTCCTAGCTGCGGGGATCTGCACCAACGGTCTTCACCAACTCTACTTCCGCTACATCGGTTGGTGAGCCATGACCTAAAACCTTGTATGCAATCTTCATAGATGATCTTGGGTGATTGCTACGTAGGCCGATTTTTTTTCTACTGCGTTTCCCAACAAAATATCCTACCAACTTTCTAGTACTTGGTTCAGTAAGGGATAATTTTTGTCCTATTATTTTCGGTAGACCTTTTCTCCGAACCTGTGGAGCTATAATAGATTGCAAGAAAGGTAAAGTTTCTATTGAATTCAATGGTGAGCCATATGAATTTAATTTTTCTAAGTTGTCTAAGCAGCCTCGTGGTACTGATTTGCCTAATAATGATAAGATTATTGAAAATATTGCTTCCATTGTTATTCCTCCTAATGATCCTTTGCAGCAATATATGGAGGACCACGAGAATGATTTGCATATGCAGGAGAGGAATGAGCTGGACAAAATATTCTTAAGACAACCTGCTATCCTAAAGCACAACCTTCCAGTTGAGCCTTTGGGAATTTTATCACAACCAAAAGAAGATCCAGTGTTTGATCTTAAACCTCTTCCTGATTCGCTCAAATATGCTTATTTAGATGAAAAGAAAGTATATCCTGTTATTGTAAATTCTAACCTTTCAGGGTATGAAGAAGAGCGTCTATTGGAAGTACTTCGCAAACATCGAGGTGCAATTGGCTATACCCTTGATGACCTTAAGGGGATTAGCCCGTCTATCTGTAAACATACCATCAACCTTGAGCCTGATGCTAAACTAGTTGTTGATCATCAATGACGGTTGAACCCGAAAATGTTGTAAGGACTGAGATTTTCAAGCTTCTAGCCGCAGGTTTATCTACCCTATAGCTGATAGTAAGTCGGTAAGCCCGGTTCATTGTGTTCCAAAGAAAGGAGGAACAACTTTGGTTCCTAATGATAAGAATGAACTAATACCTCAGAGAATTATTATTGGATATAGAATGTGTATTGATTACAGGAAGCTGAACAAGGCAACCAGGAAGGACCACTACCCGTTGCCGTTCATCGACCAAATGCTTGAAAGGTTATCCAAAAATACTCACTTTCATTATCTTGATGGTTATTCTGGCTTCTCTCAAATTCATGTTAACACTGTTGATCAAGAGAAGACCACTTTTACTTGTCCCTATGGTACTTATGCTTACAGACGTATGCCTTTTGGTTTATGTAATGCCCCTGCTACTTTTCAAAGGTGTATGCCCGCTATCTTTCATGGTTTTTGTGAAGAAATTGTGGAGGTACTCATGGACGATTTCTCTGTCTATGGAACATCTTTTGACCATTGTCTCCACAACCTTAATAAAGTTTTGCAGAGATGTGAGGAGACAAATTTGGTGCTTAACTGGGAGAAGTGCCACTTTATGGTCAACGAGGGAATTGTTCTTGGCCACAAGATTTCCGAGAGGGGAATTGAAGTGGACAGAGCCAAGATCGATGCAATTGAAAGGATGCCCTATCCAAGGGACATCAAAGGTATTCGTAGTTTTCTCGGTCATGCTGGTTTATATAGAAGATTTATTAAAGCCTTTTCTAAGACTTCGAGACCCCTCACTAATCTTCTCCAGAAGGACGTTCCTTTTGTTTTTGATGAAGATCGTAAGGAAGCCTTCGAAGTTCTTAAGAAAGCTTTAATAACTGCTCCTATAGTACAACAACCTGATTGGAATTTACCTTTTGAAATTATGTTTGATGCTAGTGATTTTGCTGTTGGAGCTGTTTTAGGGTAAAGGGTTGATAAGAAGTTGAATGTTATATATTATGCTAGCAAAACCCTTGATAGTGCTCAAAAGAATTATGCTACTACTGAGAAGGAATTCTTAGTAGTAGTGTTTGCTTGTGATAAGTTTAGGCAGTATATTGTTGATTCTAAGATTATTGTTCATACTGACCATGCTGCCATTAAGTATCTGATGGAGAAGAAGGATGCCAAACTAAGTCTCATCAGATGGGTACTCCTTCTTCAAGAATTTGATTTGCAGATTGTTGATAGGAAAGGAGCAGACAATCCGGTGGAAGATAATATTTCAAGGATGGAAGATATATCGCATGATCCCATTCCAGTCAAGGACAGTTTTCCAGACGAACAACTAGCTGTTGTAAAAGTACAACCTCTCTCCGATCCTTGGTTTGCAGATTATGTTAACTTTATCGTTGCAAAGTTTTTGCCTCCAGGTTTAACATTTCAGCAAAGGAAGAAGTTCTTTCATGATTTGAGGCATTACTTTTGGGATGACCCTCATATTTTCAAAGAAGGTCCAGATGGGATCGTGAGAAGATGCGTACCGGAAGACGAGCAGAAGGACATTCTCAAACAATGTCACGACAGTCCATATGGAGGACATCATGCTGGTGAGAGGACCGCTCATAAGGTTCTTCAATCAGGTTTTTATTGGCCTACTCTCTTTAAGGATGCTAGAAATTATGTTTTATCTTGTGATAAGTGTCAGAGAGTTGGTAATATTAGTAGAAGGAATGAGATGCCTATGAATTACTCTCTAGTGATTGAGCCTTTCGATTGCTGGGGTTTTGATTTTATGGGTCCTTTTCCTTCCTCACACAAGTACACTCACATTTTAGTTGCTGTTGATTATGTAACCAAGTGGGTAGAAGCAATCCCCACTGAAAGTGTTGATCACAATACATCTTTGAAAATGCTCAAAGATGTAATTTTTCCTAGGTTTGGAGTACCTAGGTACCTCATGACTGATGGGGGTTCGCACTTTACACATGGAGCTTTTAGAAAAGATTTAGCCAAGTACGATGTCAATCATAGAATTGCTTCACCGTACCACCCTCAAACTAGTGGGCAAGTTAAGCTAACCAATAGAGAGATCAAGTTGATCTTGCAGAAGACAGTCAATAGAAATAGAAAGGATTGGTCAAATAAGTTAGGAGATGCTTTGTGGGCGTATAGAACTGCGTACAAAAACCCTATGGGCATTGATGTCTACGCATGCTTCTATTCTTGTAGACTATGTTGGGCCTCCAAGCGCAGAGGTTTGTAGGACAGCAGCAATTTCCCTCAAGTGGATGACCTAAGGTTTATTGAACTCAGGGAAGTAGAGGTTGAAGATGGTCTGTCTCAAGCAACCCTGCAATTAAGAAACAAGAAGTCTCTTGTGTCCCCAACACACCTAATACAACTAGGAGTTGTATAGGTGCACTAGTTCGGCGAAGAGATGGTAAAATATGGGTGATAGGTGTGATAAAACGAAGTAATATAAATCTGTAATAAAAAGTGCAGCAAAGAAACAAGTAACAAAAGTGAGTGCAAACGGTGTAACAATGATGGAAACAAGGCCTAGGCTTCATACTTTCACTAGTGGCAACTTCCAACAACATTAACATAGTCTAATCACATGATATTTCCCATAAAACATGCAATGGAGACGTACTCGGAGGTCATTCCTTTGTGGTCAAGAGAGGACGAGAATTGTGTAGGGCTACAAAAGCACACCTCAGAGTTCGTAGTTCTCAATCTATGGATTTCCCAATGTCACCGCGGCCATCCAAAGAGAGTACCACAATCACCACAACATATCTAAAGGATAGTCAAAGACAAGCACCAAGAGACTCTCAATCTTCAATCCACACACAAAAGAGGAAATCACTCATGATAATATTCTTCTAACCCATGTCCAATAGACCGCTGTCACCTTGGTCTCGGAGATTATACTAGATAAGATCAATTGAGTACATCAATCCAATACATAGAGGAAGGGGAAATATCATGGGATCACCCTAGATTAACATAGCCTATGATCACAACAAAGATCACATCATGGGAGAGAGAGAAACCACATAGATCAAGATATAAGCCTTAGCCCCGAGGGTAACTACTCACACATGGACATGGTGAGAGGGAGAGTTGTTGATGGAGAGGTGCAGCCCGGAGGAGATGAAGGAGACGGAGACGGCGGCGGCCACGGCGGCGGCGACGCCCACGCCCACGCCCACGCCCACGGCCCTTGGCCCCTTTTTCTTCCTTGGAGATGGTGCTTCTGTGGAGATTGATCTCCCCCTCAAGACGGCTGCCAAGGGTGAGGAAATTTTGTGGTGCCCTATGACCTAGGTTTCCTCTCTTTATATAGACTCTCGGATTCCCGTCATCCAGATTACGTCTTTTATATTTCGGGGTTTATGGAAGCGTCCGAACTCCGATTGGGCCGAATTTTATGTCTAAATCCACCGGAAAAACATTCCCTACAACTTTGTAGTTTTAAGTTTTTCCTTTTGAGGCCGTTTTCTAGCGTTTCCGAGGCGATATTTAAAACCTGTCTGGTGGGGACAGATTTCGGGATAGTGAGTCCAACTCCTACAAGGCTCCTTTTTGTGATTTTTCCTTTATCCAACTAATTCCTACACATAAAGTAAAAAAACAAGAACTTGTGTACTCTTGCAACCATTAATAGGTTAGTTCCAAAATATGTTATAAAAGGATATGAAAGTGTATCAAAAGCATAGCAATATCACACAAAACATGCATGGAGCAAGCAGAAATTATAGATACGTTTGGGACGTATCAGGCATGTCTCCCTATAAAATGGTCTATGGCAAGGATTGCCATTTGCCATTAGAATTAGAACACAAAGATTTCTGGGCTATTAGAGAGCTTAATTTTGACCCAAAATTAGCTGGTGAAAAGCGTCTCATGAACTTGACTTCTCTAGATGAGTGGAGAAGTGAAGCTTACGAGAGCGCTAAAATGTTCAAGGAAAAGGTAAAGAAGTGGCACGATAGGAGGATTCTGAAACGTGAATTTAATGTTGGTGATAAAGTTTTGTTGTTTAGATCCCGTTTCAGGTTTTCTCCAGGTAAACTACTTTCCAGGTGGGAAGGGCCATTTCATATTGAAGAAGTCTACCGCTCGGGTGCGATCAAGATTAACAATTTCGAAGGCACCAAACCTCAAGTGGTGAATGGGCAAAGACTTAAGCATTACATAGCAGGAGATCCTATCAATGTTGATGTGGATTTGGTATACACAAAAACTCATGAAGAACATATTACAGCCCTGTTTCAAACACCAGCAGAAGCAGAATAAGGAAAGGTATGTATTACGGTAAGGAAACATCGCGAAACCTCCATATAAGTTCCAGATTACGCGTTTTTGCAAAATATAGAAAATTCAGAGCCTAATTGGAGCCGGAAACCAGCTCCAGGGGGCCCAGGCGCCCCCTGGCGCAGCCCCACCCCTGGCCGCGCTGGGAGGCCGCCTGGGCACCCTGGAGCCCGTCTCCGACTCCGCTTTGGCTCGTTACCTTCCTTTCTGTGCAGAAATTTTTGCTATATATTTGACCGGATCGTTCCGGCAATGTATCTCGCGATTTCGTGTGTTTTCTTTTTGAGCTGTTTCTGCCAGGAAAGATTTCAGCTAGACCTAGGTGCCATGGCTTCCCCAAGTTCCCCGAAGGACAAGTTCGTCATCAACCCTTACCTCGCTGAGGTGAAGAAGCACCCCCAGATCCTTCGTATGGAGGATGGTGACCTCCACAAGGAGGATCTGAAGGGATCAGTCAAGGAGGGGAGCACCGAGGAGCGGTTGAAGGAGATGGAACATGAGGCCTTCAAGTTCAAGAAGATGGTGAAGCGTGGTGTTGAAGCCAACTTCCACATCATGAACGAAGTAGAAGTTTCCCACAAGAAGGAGATGAAGGAGATGTGGTCAAGTTTGGCCGCACTAGAAGAAAAAATTTATGAGCTCCAAGCACAGATCTATGACCTGCAGAACCAGAACTGTGAGTATGAACTAAAGTTTCTGCGCATGGGTTTGGGTGCTGAGTGCAGGATCCTGGATACGGGAATGTCCTTTGAGACTGGAGAACAACTGCCTTGGAAGCGCTTCGCCAAGGAGTATGTGACCAACAAGAACAAGAATGAGGAGTAAATCTCCTTGGGTAATGGCATCCCCTTAGCTTGTTCCAAGCTTGGGGGAGTGCCCGGTATTTTTATCTTTATCTATGTCTTTTAGAGTCAAGTAGAATCGTATCATGTCTAGGGAAGTTATCTTATAAAATAGGTGTTTGCTTTGAGGTCTATCACTCCTTTTTGGAGAGTTATGTATCCATGAGTGTGGAGTCGTCTATGATGGAATATTAATGAGAAGTCTATTGATCCCTTCGCTGCACTCGGTATTCTCTTCATGCAATCGACCTCGTGATGATTCTTATGGGGAGTATTGACCTTATATCAGGTATGGCTTTGAAATTTTTATTTAATCTTGGCAAACATAGCTTTGGTCATAACAACGAGCATGTTATTTTTCTCAAAGTAGCGACATAGCCAAAACCCTCTTTGTTATTATGCTTGTGGTGTTATGTTGACAAGGAAGACAACTTGATATGCTAGGCTTATTTTAATGTTTATGATTTATATTGCTTTGCATCCAAGTCATCATCAATTGTCTGTTCTCTCAAAGCCTTTTCTATCCAAACCTCTGTACTAAGTGGAATTCTGCTTGTACATCCATACCCTGAAACCAGTACCTTCCATATGAGTCCACTATACCTTCCTATTCGTGGTATTCCACTACCACTCCTAAAGCATGGAATTTTTGTGTTATCCTTAGATGTTCAAAATCTTATATTTTGTGCCCCTGTTTTAGCTCATGAGGAAGTAGTAGTTAACTCATGATCTTCTTAAGTTGGACAAGTTTTACCCCGGGTTTGCATGTCTAAGCTGCAAACCCCTAATACGAGGAGGAACTGGCATGAGTGCGCCCAGCTCATAAAAGATAATACAACAAACAAACCCTCCTTCACGTTTTGTTCATGAGAAATCGGAAAACTTTGGCAGTGATAAACAAAGGAGATTGCGGGGATGTGACCGTCCCCGTTTGGGAGCCGTTCCTTGAAACTTGTCCAATCTGAGAAGCAATTGAGTTATCTATTAGCATTCGTTGACAAATCATGCACCTCTCAAAACTTGTTTTCATTCTGTTAGATTTAAGGATAGCACTTGAGTTTTCCCTACTTGCCATTAACAAGGCTTTTTCCTTTACTTTTATGTTGAGTCAATTTTCCCAACTTCCTCCTTTCCCAAAGAGAACAGACACTTTATGCTGATGAAGATTCATCCATATAATGCTGCATTAAAGTTTTGCCATGCCATATCATTGTTGACATTATCTCTTGATAAGTAAGTTGTTTGCAAAAGCATTTGCCAAGCAAACATCTTCCTTTGTGTTAGCATTTGCACTTCATGACTAATAGCTTGTTCTTTCAAAAAGTTCCAAATTATCTCTCCAAAATCTAAAGAGAAAGAGCACAGGTAAAAGCTTTTAGTTGTCCCTTGACTAAAGGACTTATTTGCCATGATTTTATGTGTTTCCTTAGCCCCACTTTTGATTGTAATTGTTATTACTCTTTCATAAGGGCTTTATGAGTTGGAGATTGCTGTTTAGGATGTTTGAGTTTGGTGAAAAGATCATGATGCTTCTTGTCCGTATTTTATTTATCGACACTTCACTCTCTAAACTTGTGGATAGGTTTACCGAGCTTAGTTTTCGCTTGGGGACAAGCGAGGTCTAAGCTTGGGGGAGTTGATACGTCCAAAATGCATCACTATTTTATATCGTAATTCATCCTTATTCATTGATATATTTCATATTACGGTGATGTTCTTATGTTGTTTTGGCTTATTTTACACAGTTTGCAACTTTCCGGTGCAGAAGCAGCAGACACAGGATTCAGCGGTAAAAAGTGGACGCTGAGTTGTTGAAGAAGAATACCTCCAAATTACTTGAAAATCGACGGGGGGTATTTTCCAGAAGAATAACGAAGACTCACCGAAGAGGGGCCAGAGGGGGGCCACAGGAGCTCCAGGCGGCCACCTGGTGCGGCCCCACCCCTGGCCGCGCCGGGAGGGCGCTTGGATCCCTAGGGCCACTCCCGGCTCCCCCATCTGGCTTATATACTCCTCGTTACGCGAAAACCCTAAAAGAAGAAGCTTTCACGGAGTTCCGCCGCTGCTCCGTGGCGGAAACCTACAGAGAAGAAAAGGGCTCTCCGGCGGGCAGATTCCGCCGAGGAGATCACCTCCCGGAAGGGGAGATGATCGCCATCATCATCACCATCGTCACGGGCATCATCAAGATCATCATCAACATCATCCCCAACATCAGTACCATCTCCACCACCATCCAATCTCACCTCACAAGTTCATTTTGTGTTGTAATCTGTACTATCTATCCTCTCTGCTCTATCGGTGTTGATTACTACTTTGTGGTGAATGCTATTGAGTTTTGTTGGAGAAATACCATTATGTCCAGATTGTTTATCATATATTTATCACCTCTGATCATGATCTATTTTATGTCTTGTGAGTAGTTACTTTAGTTCTTGAGGACATGGGAGAAGTCTGGTTGTTAGTAGTCATATGATGTTGAAGTAATTTGTGTTGTTTGATATTTAAGTTGTGTTGTTATTTTCCTAGTGGTGTTGTGTGAGTCGAACACTCAACACTTCGCCTTCTTAAGGACCTAGGGGAATACATTGTGTATTAAGAATGCTTACGGTGGGTTACCGGAGTGACAGAAACCTGAACCCCAGTTTGCACTCTTTTGCACAAGGGAGTAATGGACCCTTGATCTTATTCCTGTGGTTAGGCTTTGCCTTAATTTCTATCTTGTATTTGCGGATGCTTGCAAGATGTTTAATCATAAGAGTGCACTTATCTTAGTCTAGAAGGTGTGCTAGCTTAGATCCACCCACTCAACACTTGTTATCGATACGGAGTATGGCGAAAGCACGTGACTACCTCTCCATGTGTCCTCAAGAACGCTTTAGTATTTATAAGTTTAGTTGTCAGGCTTATCCTTTGCTCAAAAGGATTGGGCCACTTGCTGCTCCTCAATACTATTTACTTTGCTTGCTTTTATCTTATCGTTGCTTATATCGAAAACCCCTAAAAAATTATCTTTCAGTGCTTGCAGTTATTCCTTATCCAAAGTCACCTATCAATACCTTTCTCTCCTCGTTGGGTTCAACACTCCTATTTATCGAAAACACTACAATATATCCCTTTACGTTGAGGGTCATCACTTGCTCTTCTGGAAGGTGGGCATATATGCGAACTGTCTTCTCTGGGTCTGTTGGGTGGACTTGGTGTGTGATTGTGTCGCTGTCGATGCTGAAATCGCGGCCAAATTATTTTGTCTCGCTTCGGCTTGCCAGCGGAAATATGCTTTTGTCCGTCACCATGGCTATTTCTTTGAGCTGTTGTTGGGCTCCAAATGTGTCGGAGACTTTGTGGAAGTCGTGGTCGCACTGGTCCGATTTGGTGAAGCTTCCCTTGACTGTGATGATTCCTGCGGGTCCTGGCATCTTGAACTTGAGATATGCGTAGTGTGGAACCGCCATGAACTGTGCGAACGCTGGTCGCCCGAGTATGGCATGATACTGCGACTGCCAGTCAAGCACTTAGAACTCGAGCGCTTGCTTTGCGAAGTTGCGCTTGCTGCCAAAGATCACATCAAGTTGTATTGTTCCGATGGAGGTGGCTGCTTCGCTCGGAACTACGCCGTATATTGTGGTGCCTGAATTTTTTCAAACTTATCGTGGGATTAACATCTTGCGTAGGGTGCTGGCGAAGATTATGTTTAGACTGCTGCCTCCGTCCATGAAGACTCTGTCCATTTCGTATCCTCCGATCTGAGCTTCGAGGACCAAGGGTGCATGCCCAGGCCTTGGGACTGCGAGCGGATGGTCGCTCTGTGAGAAAGTGATGCTGGTCTCAGCGCCGCTCAGTTGGTAGGTTTCAGTTATCTTTAGGCCTTCGGGTGCTTCGGCCTGCAAGGTGTAGGCATCTTGCTTTGCTTTCGAGGGTCTTCCTTCTTGGATCATGCAGATTCGTCCATGGGACGTGGGGTATTGCCCCTTTGTACTTTGTGCGGGCGACTGCGCGCTTCTTCGAGTGCGTTTGGCTTCACGCTGCTTCTCCTCCTTGAGGCTGTTGGAGAATTCAGTGAATAGGCGGCAATCTCCTAGGGTGTGGATTGCTCTGAGATGTCCCCGACTGTCTTCAAAACAGTGGATCGCGCAAGGTCCTTCCAGTTGCTCTTTAGCTGTGAGTTTGCTGGAGCCGGCGTGCCTTCTTCTCCTTGAGATTTGGAAGATCTGCGAGGGGTCTTCTGCTCGGCTGTGGAATCTTGGGTCAAGTTCTATCCCGTCGCTGAGTGATTGGCTCCGGATGAAGTTTGCGAATTCATCTGGCCTTCGATCCGGGTCGTAGTACTCTCCGGTCTGGGTTTCGGAGTCGTTGTCTTGGCGTGTGGTGGGAGTACGGGCGGCGGAGGGTCGTCGACTGGTCGTCTGAAGATCTTTTGGACGAACTACGATGCGGAGGGCCCACACCGTAATCCACGTGTAGGTACTGCGTACAGACCAACGGGTCTCTCAAGTCATCCGCCGAACCATTTAGCATTTTAATATTGTCTCGCAGACAACCGTTATCACTGTCTGACTAATAACACAAAGGACAACGAACAACAACAAGGTCCACCAGTAACGTCGGGGCCTGCCCTGTCGTCCCGTCAAAGCACGCGGTTACCAACAAGGTGAACCATCTCCTTACCTTGTCTGGCGTTTGCTCTTAGTAGAGATCGAATTTTCGTGGTTTGGTAACTCTCGCGAGATACGAGCAGGGGCCAAGCACGCCAGTACCGTCGGTCGTACCCTCCGTGTCGTTCCCGATGCAATACCGCTCGCGGGCACCGTTGGGTCGCCCGACTCTTACCTTTAAGGACAACCGTTGCTCAGGTACCTAGAGCGTCTATATAGAGCCAGCAACGAGTGGAGTACAAGGATTACTCCTTGATAGCTCGTACTTGATGGTGGCTCGGCAGAGCCGAACTAAGGGGCCTTAGGCGGTGTCTGCATTGTACCGTACTTGTGCAGTTGTAATAAGTTGTATCCGCGTCACTCCCCTGAGTGGTCACGGCACGCTATCTAATCCTAGCTAACAATGTGCAGGGCTCACTGCTGAATAATGCATATAGTTATAACGGGCAGCACAGAACAAAGGAAGGTACATCAAGGGGCGACAAAAAAAGGCTATGCAATTGAATAGGATTGTAACGTAGCAGCAGCAGTAACAATGCCTAGTGCAAGAAATGTACAGAATATATAGGTGATATCTGGGGAAGAGAATGGCTCTGCTTGGCTGGAAGCTCGACGGTAGGGGTAGGGTCGTCGTCGACGTAGTCGATCACAGGGGCATCAACAGCGGACGTCGAGACTACCGAACAATAAGAGAGGGGGAAGAAACAATAAATACACGGCAATAATAGCAATACAAATACAAAACATGGCAAAGACAATGTTAACGGTGTTCTAACGCAGTGCAACGTGTTATGCTCGGACCCGGAATTCATCCGGGGATGAACTACCGGCTCCGGGTGATTATCGACAGACGGCCCGGAGGGGGAAGGTTTCATGTATGTAGTGTCGTGAATACACGACAGACGTGTAGATAGTGTAACTGTGATCGTAGATGCATTCCGAACAACTTTTATGTTCAGAACATAACCATCCGGAAACCTTTACCGATACCGGGTAATTACCGGAAAGACGATCCGGAGGGGCAAAGTCTAGGTTTCGGGATGTTAGAGGGGTGATGTGGGTATGCGGGTAGTGTATTCTTATTTTTTATATTTTTCTGATCAAGTTTGATGTATAAAGTTTTTCTATCGGAGCTACGGATTAAAAGATATTAATTTTTTAAGTTTAAATCAATTTAAAAGCATTTACTGGATTTCTTTTAATATTTAAAACAACATTATCCACAACAGTAGTTGACTGGTCAACTAACAGGTGGGGCCCTATTGTCATTGGCACAGATCTAACTAATTCAATTTAGAAATAAAAAAAAGGAGGGCCCACATGTCATACTCACTGATTTTATAAATTCCTTTTAGTTAATTAAACAGGGGTGGGGTCCAACTTTCAGTCTAACAGGGACAGTTAACTATTGTTAACCTTAAACAAAAGGCCTAGGGCCCACTTGTCAATGGCTATTAGTGGAGAGGTTAGTCCAATTTAATTAACCAATAATTAGGAGGGGGGGTTAGCAGCCTAGGGCCTAGTAGCCAATGGGGGTTAGGGGGTGTTTAGTCCAGCGGCCGAGGTAGGCGTGCTCGCCGGCAGCGAGGGTCACGGAGGCGGGCGTGGCCGACCAGTTGGGCCACGGCGGCGGAAGCCAACACGCTGGCGTGGTCGCGTGGGCGCGAGCACAAGTGCAGGGCACGGGCGGCGCGGGCGGAACCAGCATCGGCGCGCACACAGCCACGGCGGACAGCGGCTTCGGCAGAGCAACGCAGCGGGCCAGCGAGCTGCGGTGGGAGGGGCGCAGGGCGTGGCCACGGCGGCCAGAGGCATGGCCAGGGCGGGGCCGGTAGGCGGTGAGCGCGACAAGAGCGCGCGACCAGGGTGCGATGCGCGCGCGGACCAGGCCCGGCCATGGGGAGTGGCGGCGTGCGTGGTACGACGCCTACAATGGCGGAATCGAAGGGTAAACAGGGGGAATCCACAGAGGAGCTCACCAGAAGTCCATAGCTGTCGATGGCGAGCTCGGGGGAGGTGTGTAGCGGCCCAATTTTCCCGGCACGTCTGGCGGCCCGAGGAAGAAGATGACCGTGATTCGCGAGATGTGGTGGCTCTGAGCGACGGCTGGCTTCACTGGGAGACGAGGTCGACGACGAAGAGGCTCCAGGACAATTTTTCGTGCGCCGGCGAGATCAATGGTCACGTGGACGCGACGACCATGGCGAGAGCGAGCTCCGGCTCAAACTAAGCAGAGAGAAGGGGGCGAGCGGGGGTTATGGCGTGCTAGGGTTTGCCTTGGACGTTGCGGTGGTACCTATACGATTCGGGGGCGGACGGATGTGCGACACGGCGACACCGACGAGTCGGACGGCTAGCGCGCACTGCCAGCGCCATGGCTTCCTCCTCTGTCCTGAGGTAGGGGAAAGGCTGGCCAGGTGGGCTGGGCTTGATATAGTGTCAAAGATGGGCTAGGTGAACAGAGGAGGTCTCCCCATTTTTGTATTTGTATTTGTTGTTTCTCATTTATTTGCTGCACGAAACTATTTTTGTAAAATGTGCTACTGGTCAATGTAAATAGCTTGCAATATTCAGAGTTGGTACAAAAGATTTGGGCACAACCAAATTCTATTGAATGTTATTTACTTATTAAAATATTAAATGGAGTAGGTTTTTCTATTGTTTTTATATGTTTGAATTTATTAAACACTTTAACAAATACTTCTTTTTATATTTTCATGGCCTACTGATTATTAGCAATTTAATAAATATTTTTGAATAAATTTTGAGGCAACTTTTATATATCACTTTTATTTAATTTTCCTAGGGGAAATTTAATATCCATTGGTTATGGATTTTATTTGTTTTAATTGCTTTGGGATCATGACAACAGTAAGGACATCTTTGTTTAATCATTTGAAGAAGTTTTATCTTGACTGGCATCTGCATTTTGAAATTGAAGTTGAGTTATTTCCACTTTGATTATTTTTTAGTTTAATTGAGTTGGGATATGAATGAGCATCACTCAAAGTGATCAAGCATTGCTAAGCACGGTGACTTGGCATTTAACAAAAGTTATTACTGTAGTCTTACACTGTGGGTGTCACAAATCTCCCCCACTACAAAGAATTCTCGTCCCGAGAATTAACAGTAGTGCAAGCGGTAAAGCTTTGGTTTCGTATTCTAACGAATCTTCTGGTTCTTGTTGTCCTTCTCGAAGTAGTTAATCCTTCTCGTTGACGTCTTCATTTCTTTGCATCATTGCATGTCGACGAGTTATTATCCTTCCTGCGGGGGCTTCATCGTACTTACGAATAGGCTAGGAGTAAAAACTTAAGGGGTCGGATCAGTACAAGGTTTATAATCCGAGGTTGGCTGAGAAAAAGGGGGTAAAATTATCTCTCGAGTTTAGACTCGGGGGAATACATCGAGAAAAACAAAAGAAGGCATAAGAAGTTTTCAAGAGGATATGCAAGCATTCAACGATGATAACGGAGGATGAAAAGGGGTTCAGAGCATCAGGCATAAGCACCGAGTGTGATATCGAACTGGATATCACAAGGTAGAGGACTCGTGAATTGCATATGAGGTCAAGAAAGAGGAATAACCTCGAGAACAGAAAGGTACAGGAGAGTCAGGTTTCGATCATGTGGAACTGTGGGTTATGGGCCCACATTGAACAAGTAGGGTGGTGGCATTCCGTGTGATCAAGTTGCAAGATATGTCAGAGAATAGCTTGTTAGCTATGTCGGCAACAACATCAGTGCCAAGGGCGAGGGACGAAGGGAAGTATTTTCCTGCTCGTTAAGACGAGGCGGACCAATTGGCAAAGTTCTTGTCCATCGGTGGTCACCAAAAAGTCAACAACAATAGTAACATGTTGTACGGACAAAGTAGTACACCGAAGTGTTTACATCAGCAGGGAATTATCACTGCTCGGATAATTTATATTCAAATAAAGGTTAAACCGACGAATGGAAAGATAATGTGAAGATACACAAGTATCAGGTGTATATCTTTCCCAAGGGAAAGCAGAGCACGATATAAATGACCAAGTTTGTATTGGCAGAGAGTTAAAGGAGGTTGTCGATGATAACAAAAATCATCGAGGGGCAAGGATGGTATTTCACACGATGAATCCAATTAACACTTGGAAGAGGCAAAAATGTTGATGATGACCACGACACTTTATGTCAAGATATTTCAATAGAATGCAATCGAGTAGCAACATCACCAAACAAAAGGGGTGGTGGAGAAAAAGGTAAGCGGTGTTCTCGGTTGACGACAACCCAGAACCATGAAATGGCTATGACAGGGACAGGTATTGTTTCATCACAATAAATAAGATGTAGTGCAAAGGCATGATATCCTCGAGATACCAGGGGTACTACTCGAAGGTAGAATGGTGGATCATAGGTGCAGAAGAATTTATACCAAGGGGACATTCACCTTTACAAGAAGCTCTCATGATCAGTTCTACATAGTATCCATGGGCATGAACACGAAAGTTCAGGGTCGACTCCCACTTCTTCAATGCATAACCTTTCACTCAGTTCTTGCTCACATGAAGGTTGTAGGATTGCAAGCTTATCTGACGGGAGGCCAGTGGAGTATAAACGGCATAAAATTTGGGTTCATCAGATTAGGAGAAGCATAGGGTTAACCCATCCTGGCATTTTGAAACCCATACAACAATTATCATAAGCAAGGGATACAAGTTCGAAAGCAGAAGGCTAACAACATGGAGCAGATGATACCATTTTCCAAGGCATTTATATCAGGGGAAAATCGTCAATGATTTAGGACACAAGGAGACGGTAGGCAGTAATCCACCAAAAAAGTCAGGTGGCGTACAGAGAGTCTGGTGTGAGTATCGGTACTCAACCATAATATGAAGGGATGCAAAGGCATCGGATGATAAAAGCATCAGAATAATTCGATGCTTAAGTACAAAGGAATTATGATTTCCAATAGGGGATACCAGAGGCAGATGTTCTGACCATGGGTATATAAGTTGAACGGACTTATACGGAAAATCAACGAAGGTTTGATTTACCGAGATCCATCTCATGTCCGGGATGGCGTCTGAGCCGGAAGAACGAATTCATAGAGTTAACTGATGACTGCGTGCATTTGCGCACACGATGATTCAACAGATCGGGATGGCAATGCCAAGGGAGGGCATCGAAGACCACAAGACAAATGGGATTAATCATAGTGTAAGCAGGCAAGAAGAATCTCCAAAGCAGTAGTCTGTCGAGGATTGGCGCGAGATCGGATAGTATTTCAAAGTATTATGGGAATCACATGAACAACTGGGGATGAACGGATCCTCGATAAATGTGAGGAATTATCCGCAGTGTGAAAAGAGTCTGCAAGGCAGCAGGCACAAGGATTCCCAAATCAACGGAGAGTATTTCTAGGCATCTTGTGGACGCAAAGGAATTTGGGAATGAATGTAAGAACAACAAGGACGTGTAGTTATCCACGGGGATTTACGAGTGGCATAGAATTATAAACGAAATGGGCACATAGGTACTCGGGAATTTATCGGAGAGTAACCTTCGGGATCTTCTCGTGAAGCAAGCGATCATCTGGGGTGAAGTGCTCTCCGGGAGGAAGGAGGTGCGAGAACCTAAGTCAGAGTTAGTACAATCTTTTAACCCGAGAGAGATGAGAGAGCAGAGTCCCAGAGTAAAGGTACGGAGAAAAAGATCCTAATACCACCCAGTTGGCGAGTTGGGCCGATAAGTCACACGACACTGTTAGTAAAGTAGTTTTGCAACGACTAGACTCGACTTCGACCAAGGAGTTGGAAGGGGGTTAACTATAGGCAGTCGGCTCTGATACCAACTTGTGACGCCCCCAAAATCAAGCCGTGTATAGTAATCATACACGCAAGGTACACGATCGAGATTAGGGACTCACTATGAGATATCACAACACAACTCTACAAATAAAATAATACAAGCTGTTTAATACAAGCCAGAGGCCACGAGGGCTCGAATACAACAGCTCGAAAGCACAAAGTTAACGGAAGCAATAGTATCAAATGGAAAGGGGAGGCTGTATATGGTGGACTGCAAGGTAGAAATCGGAATAAGGGTAAGAAGCTAGGCCTATCGAAGACTAGCATCTTCCGACGATGTCTTGCAACATGAGAAGAGAATAGCCAACAGTTCATATAAAGCATAAAGTAACAATGAAGCAGAAGTTGCTGCAACATTGTATAATAGTAAGTTGTAATAAATTAACAATATAATGCCTCTGAGTTGCCCTCCTTGACTTCCCTGCGAGGAAGAAGACCCGGAACCATACAGTTTAATAGTAGTAGTTTGTAGTGGTAAGGTCCAGCTTCAGCATAAAGCGTCCTGTTACCGTGGACACGGCTATTCGAATAGATTAAACTCCCTGCAGGGGTGCACTACTGTTCATCCTGCACGCTCGGATCTTCGGGGTGGCGGGAACCTTGTTAGGGAACGCTCCACCAAAGCTATCCGACACGGAGCAGCCCATCCTAGGCTCAACAGAGAGGATCCTCCGGACTATATCCTATGCGCCAAGGGGTCTAGGTCCCTCACCCTTGCACGCTCATGCACGGCGCGAGTCTGGCCGGTGAAGCAAAAACAAATCCAAACACACCTGCTGCAGCAAATAAGACAACACCGCTTCCCGACGATCAGGCCGCAGTACTGCTGACGTCTGAAGATCTTTCGGACGAACTATGACGCGGAGGGCCCAAACCGTAATTCCACGTGTAGGTAGTGCGACAGACCAACGAGTCTCTCAAGTCATCCGCCGAACCATTTAGCATTTTAATATTATCTCGCAGAAAACTGTTATCGCTATCTGACTAACAACGCAACGGACAACGAACAACAACAAGGTCCACCAGTAACGTCGGGGCCTGCCTTGTCGTCCTGTCAAAGCACGCGGTTACCAACAAGGTGAACCGTCTCCTTACCTTGTCTCGCATGTGCTCTTGGTAGAGCTCGACTTTTCGTGGTTTGGTAACTCTCACGAGATACGAGCAGGGGCCAAGCACGCCAGTAACGTCGGTCGTACCCTCCCTGTCGTTCCCGACGCAATACCGCCCGCGGGCACCGTTGGGTCGCCCGACTCTTACCTTTAAGGACAACCGTTGCTCAGGTACCTAGAGCGTCTATACAGAGCCAACAACGAGTGGAGTACAAGGATTACTCCTTGATAGCTCGCACTTGATGGTGGCTCGGCAGAGCCGAACTAAGGGCCCTTAGGCGGTGTCTGCATTGTACCGTACCTGTGCAGTTGTAATAAGTTTTATCCGCGTCACTCCCCTGAGTGGTCACGACCCGCTATCTAATCCTAGCTAACAATGTGCAGGGCTCACTGCTAAATAATGCATATAATTATAACGGGCAGCATAGGAAAAAGGAAGGTACATCAAGGGGCGACAAAAATAGGCTATGCAATTGAATAGGATTGTAACATAGCAGCAGCAGTAACAATGCCTGGTGCAAGATATGTACGGAATAGACAGGTGATATCTGGGGAAGAGAATGGCTCTACTTGCCTGGAAGCTTGACGGTAGGGGTAGGGTCGTCGTCGACGTAGTCGATCACAGGGGCATCAGCAGCGAACGTCGAGACTATCGGACAATAAGAGAGGGGGAAGAAAAAATAAATACACGACAATAATAGCAATACAAACAAAAGACATGGCAAACACAATGTTAACGGTGTTCTAACGCAGTGCAACGTGTTATGCTCGGAGCGGGAATTCATCCGGGGGGGTAATTACCAGACAAACGATCCAGAGGGGGAAATTCTCGGTTTCGGTATGTTAGAGGGGTGCTGTGGGTATGCGGGTAGCGTATTCTTATTTTTTGTATTTTTCTGATCAAGTTTGATGTATAAAGTTTTTCCATCGGAGCTACGGATTAAAAGATATTAAGTTTTTAAGTTTAAATCAACTTAAAAGAAATTACTGGATTTCTTTTAATATTTAAAACAAAATTAAACACAACAGCAGTTGACTGGTCAACTAACAGGTGGGTCCCTATTGTCATTGTTACAGATCTAACTAATTCATTTTAGAAATAAAAAACAGGAGGGCCCACATGTCATACTCACTGATTTTATAAATTCCTTTTAATTAATTAAACAAGGGTGGGGTCCAACTGTCAGTCTAAGAGGGACAGTTAACAATAGTTAAACTTAAAAAAAAGGCCTAGGGCCCACTTGTCATTGGCTATTAGTGGATAGGTTAGTCCAATTTAATTAACTAGTAATTAGGAGGGGGGTTAGCGGCCTAGGGCCTAGTAGCCAGTGTGGGGTTAGGGGGGTGTTTAGTCCAGCAGCCGAGGTAGGCGTGCTCGCCATCCGCGAGGGCCATGGCGGCGAGCGTGGGCGACCAGTTGGGCCACGGCGGCGGAGGCCAGCACACTGGCGTGGTCGCGTGGGCGCTGCTTGCGCGAGGTGATGATAGTTATTTCTCACCCTTCGTTGGTAAACCCCAAGAGGAAGGCGTGATGTAGGACAACAGAAAATTTCCCTCAGTAAAGATACCAAGGTTTGTCTCCAGTAGGACCCCGGAGATGATAAGTAGGTGTCAGCGGCGCAACTGATGCGGACCAACACACAGACGCAAATAACTTTGTTCCCAACGAAGTTCAGAGAGGTTGTCAATATCTCCGGTCTTGTTGTTCACAAAGGATCAAACAAAAGGGATAATGATAGCAACTGAAAGTAAAAACAGAAAAGTAAATGAGTGTGGAAACAGTAATGAGGATACGGACCGGGATACGTGATGTTCACTAGTGATGTCTCTCACCCAAAAGACGATAAAATTGCTATGCGAGGTGAACAAATTACAGAAGGGCAATTGACAGGCTTATAAACGCACCGCAATGCTAACTATGCTACAAAATAAAGGAAGAGGCTCAAAAGCATGGGCAGAACGCCAAAATAAGTAGACAGAAATCCAACTGCATCTACTACTAATCATCCACCTTGAGATATCTATCCAGAACATCTCGCTGGTATTAAGTTGCGAGCCCCACCCAAAGTGTAAACCCAAAGCAACAGACAATTGCATTAAAAATCACTTTGCGTAAAGTAAACAATCCTTGTAACCGCGGTTACAAGCACCATTGTTTTCCCCCTTGTGGCAACAACACATCCCCTAGACTCATGTTTCTGTCACTCAAGCGTGTCATCAGGGGGCATGAACCCACAATCGAGCATAACATTCCCTCTTGGGGTTACTACCTACTACTTGGCCAAAGCAATAAACAGCAACGGAGAACATGCAAGAATTACTTAAGAACAAAAATATAAAAGATAAGAACCAAATATATTAGTCTATCACAATCTGAACATAATCTCATAATCCATCAGATCCCATCAAACTCAGCATAGCAACAGCAGAAAGATTACAAAAGTGCCTCGATCATGTAGGGCAGCTCACGAGGTCTAAACCATGAAGAACAAAGAGGGGAGGAGAACATCACATAGCTACTGATCACGGACCCATGGTCCAAAAGAAACTACTCACGGCACATCCAGGAAGCATCCATGGTGGAGAGGAGACTCCCGGAGGTCGGCCCTCCCTCCGGCAGGGTGCCGGGAAGAGGTCTGCTGGTGCTCCCGATCTCGAAAGCGCGGCGGCGGCGGAACAAAGGCGAGATCGCAAAAAAGGGTTCTTCTTCTGAGGGTTTCTCATCACGGAGAATATATAGGCGAAGGGGGGCAGCCAGGGTGGCCACCAGGGGTCCAGGCGGCCCCCTGGCGCGGCCAGCCCCTAGGGCGCGCCACCAGGGCGCCTGGGCCCCTGGTGGTGGCCCTCTGGCCCCACTCAGGTCCTTCTAGAAGGTTCTTCTGCGCTGATTTTTCCCGAATTTTTGGAGCACTTTTTATATGGGGGAAAACTGAAATAGAAAAACAGCAGAAAACAGGAACTGGCATTGTGGTGCACTGAGTTAATAGGTTAGTCCAAATATGATCAAAAGTGTATGAAAGTGCATCTAGATCATAGCAATATCACACAAAACATGCATGGAGCAAGCAGAAATTATAGATACGTTTTGGACGTATCAACATCCCCAAGCTTAATTCCTGCTCGTCCTCGAGTAGGTAAATGATAACAGCATAATTTCTGCGGTGACATGCTAGCAACCATATAAGAACTTTAAAAAGTAAAGCAATCAAGGTTAGAGATTCAATTCAAGTCATAACATGCAAGAGTCTATATTAGCATTGAAACAAGTAACAAAAGAACATTAGGTGCAAGAGCTCTCGCTGTCCGTGACTCGAATGTCTCCAAATGGTGTTTGCGTGCAAGAAGGGGGATATGGAATACGAGAAAAATATTTATTTGTTGAGAACTCAATCTACTAAAGTTTCACACTTGGTCTTTTTCTGGAATCTTATCTTGACTCGTCCCCAGACCACTAGCCAGGTACAAGTCAATTTGATCCACTCCTTTTTCAATATTTTGAGCACTCATTCAATGGATGAGCGTAAGCACGAGAGTTGACACTTAGGATGGCAAAGAGAGAAATATGATGGAGGAGGAAGACAAAAAGGAAAAGAAAGGCTCACATCAATGAGGACAATCATAGGCAAGAGATGCCAAATGATAGATATGATGTGAGGAGTAGGGATTGCCATGCAGCGGATGCACATATGAGCTAGGAAGCTCTCCAATGAAACTAGTGGGGGTGCATCTAACTTGCTTGCTCATGAAGACCTAGAGCTCGTTTGAGGAGGCTCATCCTTGGAATATGCAAGCCAAGTTCTATAGTGTGAAGGTCCCCACATAGCTATATGCATAATGATCATCTCTATGGAGTACAAGGATATAAAGGGAGTACTATTGTGGATCTCTCAAAAGAATAGTAGTGTTGCCCCTTTCTCTCTTTTTATTTCTATTTTTTTTCTTTTTTTTGTATTTTTTGTGGCCTCAATGGCTCTTTCTATTTAACTCTCATTTGTCCTCTTTGGGATCTTTTATTGTGTCCATTTTGGGATCTTTTCCTCACTTAAGGGCAACACTCTATTTTACAAGAAGGTATAGGAAATCTTTCACACTTTACAAGGTACTCAAAATCATAAAGATGATGTAGCTATCATGATGTATGCAATGTATGCGTCTGCCAGTGTAGCAGGAACATGTATGACATGAAGATCAAGTCATGAAGAGGTGGAAGTTGCATGGCAATATATCTCGGAAAGGCTATGGAAATGCCTTGATAGGTAAGTATGTTGGCTGTTTTGAGGAAAGATATAAGGAGGCTTATGGTGACAGAGCGTATCATGCCAAGGGTTTGGATGTACCGGCAAAGGTGGACACCAACTCTCGGAGTGAGAAGAAGGCAATGCACGGCACGGGAGAGGCTAGCAAAATATGGGAAGGTGGAAGTGTCAACTTTCAATACTTACATTAGTCCGAAGAACTCATGCACTTATTATCGGTAACTCTCAATCTAATAAGGAGGTTCACGAAGAGACAAGTACCCCGAGGAGGAGTGTATGGGGGTTTGGTTATCCTTGCGCATCCTCGACTCATGGTACGTGGGTGTACTCTAATATTCGATCCCTCCAAAGATTAGTGATCCATCTAGTAGTTAGAGTTCTCAACTAGTTTTTGTAGGTTTTGAAAATACACACGGATTGCCCAAAATACGACACCTATCACTAATAGGCTAGAGCTCCTGACACCAAAAGTTCAGACATTACTCACATCAATACCTCAAAACTATTGCAAGTTACTACTAAAATTAAATAGCAACCTCAATTACCTACTTCCAAGACAAAACACAACTCAGTGCAACAACCAACTCTCTCAAAAAGATAAACATGAAAACCAAAGAGAGTTCCAGCAACAAACTAAACAAAATCCAAGGCTCTTGCTAAAGACAAACTAAGACTAAAACTAAACATGGCAGTAGCTACGAAAAGGTAAAGAACACACAACAGAGAAAGATAGGCATGAAAAATTCTATGATGTGTTCTAGATTGGAGTGGAGTGTGTTTCTCTCCCACAAAAAGTAAGATGGGGTCTAACTTGTTATGACCAGCAAGAAAAACTAAAGAAAACTAAAAAAAAACCTAAGATCGAGACGCTCCAAGCATAGCACATAACGCATGAAGTGATAAAAATATAGTGAGACGAAGGACGAACTGATGATTGTTGATGGAGAAGGGGATGCACGGGGGAATCCCCAAGCTTAGACGCTTGAGTCTCCTTGAATATTTATTGGGGATGCATGGGGGCATCCCCAAGCTTGAGCGCTTGACACTCTTGGATCTTCTTTCATCATCTTCCATCGCACACTTGAAAACTCCCTTCATACATAACTCATCATAAGCTGATTAGAGAGGTTAGTACCCTTAATAAAATATATTTTTCCCACTGGATATAAAGATATTCTTGAAGAGCTACTGTTTCTCAAGAGTGCCAAAAAGTTTTTGCAAAGAAAAAGCAAGGTTAATGTTTGCAAAAGTGAAGAGAGGCAAAACGTGGCAGAATCTGTGAAAAACAGAACAACAGGTAGTAGATAATTTTTTCGGGGCACTTCTGCAACTCAAATAAAAAAACTCAGAACATACGAAAGTTTCACAATTGTATAGAGCATGCTTTCAAAAAAATTCAGATCAAAAAGATGATCTGGTGATTTTATTCGAATTGTTCTGTCAAGGGACAGAATCTGTTTTCTGGACAGCATGTCACAACTTTTGCTTCCCTTATCATAAGAGGCTATAACTTGGCACAAAGCTGAAAAATAAAGATACAATGATGTTGCTACAGTCGTAACAAACATCAAGACACAACAAAAGCAAAAAGAAAAACCTAAATTCGTTGCGGGCTGCCTCCCGAAAGCGCTTTCTTCTATGCCTTTAAGCTAGGCATGATGCAAAAAGATCAAGTTGTATCAATCGGATCGTTATCAAGATCATCAAAAAGCTCTTCAAATGTACAACTAGTCTTAAGAGGTCTTTCAAATAAAGGCCTAATGAGGATACTTCTAGGGAGAAAACCAAAAGGCGGAAAATCAATGGGGGATTCATTTATAAAATTATCAAAGAGAGGTATTTCTTCCAAAGTTTTCACGGTTTCAACTTCTTTGGCAATGGGTGGTTTATTTTTAGGTCGGGGAACCCTAGGGACATAACTGAACTTAGGTTCCCTTCTTGCTGAAGTCTCTACCTTTTTTGGTTGGATTGAGGAAAATGTAGTTCCTAGAGTATTAATGATTTCCTCAATCTTATCAATCCTAGAAAGGTCCGTATCACGGGATTTGATGACCTCCAAAGCTTTAATAATTTTAAGCATGGAGCTATCAAGTCTATTTAAATTCCCTTGAATCTTGCGATCCAACTCATTTAACCTAGTTATACTTGGTATTTCTAACTCTATCTTTTCAAGTTTCTTCATAATGTGAGCTAGAGTTATATCTTTTTGTGTGCTAGCAATAAGGAGATTTCCAACAAGATTTTCAATAACATTAAGAGACTCCCAAATCGGGGCTTCTAGGAAATTCCCATTGATAGCAGTATCTAATATGAACCTATTCCAAGGAGTAATCCCTACATAAAAATTTCTAAGCAGGATAGTAGTGGATTGCTTCTTGGTGGCTCTTTTTTGAGAATCATTAATTCTATACCAAGCATCTTTTAAAATTTCACCACCTTTTTGTTTAAAGGTGAGAACCTCTGTCTCAACAAAAGAAAAAGGGCCAGACATAATGACAACTACTAGCAAGATGAATTTTTTTTGTGATTTTTGATATAAGACACAAAGATAAAAACTGAAAGGTAAACTAACAAGACTAAACAAAACAAAGGTAAAGGGTAGTGTGCAACTCCCCTATCTTAGCACTCGGAGTCCCCGGCAACGGCGCCAGAAATTCTTTGCTTGCGCGAGGTGATGATAGTTATTTCTCGCCCTTCGTTGGTAAACCCCAAGAGGAAGGCGTGATGTAGCACCGCAGAAAATTTCCCTCACTAAATATACCAAGGTTTGTCTCCAGTAGGACTCCGGAGATGATAAGTAGGTGTCAGCGGCGCAACTGACGCAGACCTGCACACAGACGCAAATAACTTTGTTCCCAACGAAGTTCAGAGAGGTTGTCAATCTCTCTGGTCTTGTTGTTCACAAAGGATCAAACACAAGGGATAATGATAGCAACTGAAAGTAAAAACAGAAAAGTAAATGAGTGTGGAAACAGTAATGAGGATATGGACCGGGATACGTGATGTTCACTAGTGATGTCTCTCTCCCAAAAGACGATAAAATTGCTATGCGAGGTGAACAAATTACAGAAGGGCAATTGAAAGGATTATAAACGCACCACAATGCTAAGTATGCTACAAAAGAAAGGAAGAGGCTCAAAAGCATGGGCAGAACGCCAAAATAAGTAGACCGAAATCCAACTGCATCTACTACTAATCATCCACCTTGAGATATCTATCCAGAACATCTCGCTGCTATTAAGTTGCGAGCCCCACCCAAAGTGTAAACCCAAAGCAACAGACAACTGCATTAAAAAGCACTTTGCGTAAAGTAAACAATCCTTGTAACCGCGGTTACAAGCACCATTGTTTTCCCCCTTGTGGCAACAACACATCCCCTAGACTCATGTTTCTGTCACTCAAGCGTGTCATCAGGGGGCATGAACCCACAATCGAGCATAACATTCCCTCTTGGGGTTACTACCTACTACTTGGCCAAAGCAATAAACAGCAATGGAGAACATGCAAGAATTACTTAAGAACAAAAATATAAAAGATAAGAACCAAATATATTAGTCTATCACAATCTGAACATAATCTCATAATCCATCAGATCCCATCAAACTCAACATAGCAACAGCAGAAAGATTACAAAAGTGCCTCGATCATGTAGGGCAGCTCACGAGGTCTAAACCATGAAGAACAAAAAGGGGAGGAGAACATCACATAGCTACTGATCACGGACCCATGGTCCAAAAGAAACTACTCACGGCACATTCGGGAAGCATCCATGGTGGAGAGGAGACTCCCGGAGGTCGGCCCTCCCTCCGGCAGGGTGCCGGGAAGAGGTCTGCTGGTGCTACCGATCTCGGAAGCGCGGCGGCGGCGGAACAAAGGCGAGATCGCAAAAAAGGGTTCTTCTTCTGAGGGTTTCTCGTCACGGAGAATATATAGGCGAAGGGGGGCAGCCAGGGGGCCACCAGGGGTCCAGGCGGCCCCCTGGCGCGGCTAGCCCCTAGGGCGCGTCACTAGGGCGCCTGGGCCCCTGGTGGTGGCCCTCTGGCCCCACTCAGGTCCTTCCGGAAGGTTCTTCTGCGCTGATTTTTTATCTGATTTTCCCGAATTTTTGGAGCACTTTTTATATGGGGGAAAACTGAAATAGAAAAACAGCAGAAAACAGGAACTGGCACTGTGGTGCACTGAGTTAATAGGTTAGTCCAAATATGATCAAAAGTGTATGAAAGTGCATCTAGATCATAGCAATACCACACAAAACATGCATGGAGCAAGCAGAAATTATAGATACGTTTTGGACGTATCAGGCGCGAGCACAAGTGTAGGGCATGGGCGGCGCGGGCGGAGCCAGCATCGGCGCGCACACAGCCACGGCGGACAGCGGCTTCGGCAGAGCAATGCAGCGGGCCAGCGGGCTGCGGTAGGAGGGGCGAAGGGCTTGGCCACGGCGGACAGAGGCATGGCCAGGGCGGGGCCGGTAGGCGGTGAGCGCGGCAAGAGCGCGCGACCAGGGTGCGTTGCGCGCGCGGACCAGGCCCGGCCATGGGGAGTGGCGGCGTGTGTGGTACGACGCCTACAATGGCGGAATCGAAGGGTAAACAGGGGGAATCCACAGAGGAGCTCACCAGAAGTCCATAGCTGTCGATGGCGAGCTCGGGGGAGGTGTGTAGCGGCCCAATTTTCCCGGCACGTCTGGCGGCCCGAGGAAGAAGATGACCGTGATTCGCGAGATGTGGTGGCTCTGAGCGACGGCTGGCTTCACTGGGAGACGAGGTCGACGACGAAGAGGCTCCAGGACAATTTTTCGTGCGCCGGCGAGATCAATGGTCACGTGGACGCGACGACCATGGCGAGAGCGAGCTCCGGCTCAAACTAAGCAGAGAGAAGGGGGCGAGCGGGGGTTATGGCGTGCTAGGGTTTGCCTTGGACGTTGCGGTGGTACCTATACGATTCGGGGGGCGGACGGATGTGAGACACGGCGACACCGACGAGTCGGACGGCCAGTGTGCACTGCCAGTGCCATGGATTCCTCCTCTATCCATAGGTAGGGGAAAGGACGGCCAGGTGGGCTTGGCTTGATACAGTGTCAAAGATGGGCTAGGTGAACAGAAGAGGTCTCCCCGTTTTTTATTTGTATTTGTTGTTTCTCATTTATTTGCTGCACCAAACTATTTTTTTAAAATGTGCTACTGGTCAATGTAAATAGCTTGCAATATTCAGAGTTGGTACAAAAGATTTGGGCGCAACAAAATTCTATTGAATGTTATTTACTTATTAAAATATTAAATGGAGTAGGTTTTTCTATTGTTTTGATATGTTTGAATTTATTAAACACTTTAACAAATACTTCTTTTTATATTTTCATGGCCTGCTGATTATTAGCAATTTAATAAATATTTTTGAATAAATTTTGAGCCAACTTTTATATATCACTTTTATTTAATTTTCCTAGGGGCAATTTAATATCCATCGGTTATGGATTTTATTTGTTTTAATTGCTTTGGGATCATGACAACAGTAAGGACATCTTTGTTTAATCATTTGAAGAAGTTTTATCTTGACTGGGATCTGCATTTTGAAATTGAAGTTGAGTTATTTCCACTTTGATTATTTTTGAGTTTAATTGAGTTGGGATCTGAATGAGCATGACTCAAAGTGATCAGGCATAGCTAAGCACGGTGACTTGGCATTTAGAAAAAGTGATTACTGTAGTCTGACATTGGGGGTGTTACAATAATCATCATCAAGGATTCTCTCCTTGAGTTTATCTAAGTCTGGGTAACCAAAGGTTTTTCAATTAGGAGTATAGGTGGCAGGAGTCTCAGTCTCGGACTGTGCTGCAACCTTACAATCTGAGCTTCAATATAGTGACCAAGAAAACTAGTATCATCAAGAGTAGTGGAAGCATCATCAAAAGTATCAGACATAGTAGCGGACTCAATGGAAGTAGCATGTGGTGGTAGAGGTGAAGCGAACTTACTTATAACGGAAGGTGAATCAAGCGTAGCACTTGTACTCAGAACGGTACCTTTTCTTGTAGTGGATGGTAAGATCGGAACCTTGGGGTCTCCTTTTTACCCATAGCGGATGAAGTGTAGAAGGCAGAATACTTCAAGTAGACTTGTAAATATTGCTATGCTCCCCGGCAACGGCGCCAGAGAATAGTACTTGATGACCCTCAACTGTAGGGGATTGAGATTGTCTTCGCGGGTAACTTAACCCAATTTATTGATTCGACACAAGGGGAACCAAAGAGTATTTATAAGCTTTGACAGTTGACTTGTCAATTCAACCACACCTGAAATATACTTGCTTGCAACAAAATATTAATAGAAACTATGGTATGATAGTGATAGTGATAACAACCAAAGTAAAACAGCGAAAGTAACAACTAGTGGCCAGCAGGATTGAAGCACTGTAGGCTAGGGAGATGGATGGTTGGGCACTGCATGGATAAGAGTGAACATGTAGTAGATTCTAACACGGGGCAAGGCACACAAAAAAGCAATGATCATCTAGGAAAATATCAAACATTAGGCATGTATCCCGTAGGTAGTTGTACGTGCTTATATAAGAACTTGCACAACATCTTTTGTCCTATCGTCCCGCTACGAACGGGGCCAAAGGGAACTTATGGAGATTAAGGTGCTCCTGTCAAAGGGCACCGGAACAAAGCAATAAACTCAATGGATACATGAAATTCTCAAATTATGGACCATCCCCTTTGGTGTCCCAAGCTGTCACCTTTGGGATCGCCGGTTCCGTAACATAATAGGTGCATACAACTCATAGATAGGATCAAGAACATAAATATACTCATGAAAACACAAGTGGTTCAGATACATGGCACCCGGGCCCAAAGTGACAAGCATTTAGAGCAACAAGTTGTAGCAAAGACGATAACCACCATAGTAGATGATGGGCAACATGCCCCCAACAATTTGACGAACAATTACATGATCAAACTCATCCAATCTCTACCACCCCCTTTGCCTATAACAGGGAATTACTCACACATGTGAAGAGAAGTCATGGAGGGAGGATGGATTGGTGATGGTGATGACGATGGCGACGATCTCCCCTCTCCGGAGGCCAAATCAGCCTCCAGATTAGCCATCTCGAGGAAGAACAGAGGGTGGCAGCAGCTCCGCGACGAAAACTAGGAAAACGACTCTGTTTCAGGGTTTTCCCGTCACGGGAATAAATAGGGGAATCGGTAGGGCACCAGAGGAGGGGGGAGGCCCCCAGGCGGCCAGCCGGCGTGGCCAAGGTTGGGGCCGCGCTAGCAGGGCGCCTGGAGCCCCTGTGGCCCCCCTCTGGCCCCACTTCTGGTCCGTGGAAGCTTTGGGTGCATGGATTTTTTATGAATTTTCCTGGAATTTTCTGAGATACCTAAAAATCCATTTTCCTGCACACAATAAAACTATACAGGCAGCTCTGCTGAAAACAGCGTCAGTCCGGGTTAGTTTAGTTCAAATCATGCAAGAATGAGGGAAAAACAATAGAAAAAGTGTTTGAAAAAGTAGATATGTTTGGGACGTATCAATGGGTGCTAAAAGTTTTTAGGTCCTCAACAACACGTAAAGTAGCAAGTGTAGTGTGTGTATGAAGGTTCTTAACTCTCTCTTCCTCTTCTTTCTCTCTAGCCCATATATCCTTAAGTTTGGATAGAAATCTAATGTTCTCATTGATTTTCACGTGGATAGCACTTAAAGATGTAGTTTTCTTCTCCTCAAGGGGAGAAGTCCTAATTTTAAGCATATCAACATCATGAGCAATGGTGTCAACCTTTAAAGTGAGACTATCAAGTTTGTCTAGCTTTTCCTCTACATTCTTATCGAAAGCTTTTTGAGAGGTAATGAAGTCCTTAAGCATGCTCTCTAATTCAAAAGTGGAGTTTTTGGCACTAGGATAAGTGTTGTTGTCCGCATAAGAGTTTTTTTAGGGGAACGATCTAGGATTGTTGTTACCAAAGTTACTCCTATAAGCATTACAGTTGAAGTTGTTCCTAGCAATAAAATGGACATCTATTTGCTCTCTCTCTCTCTCTCTTGAGAAACCAAAGAATTTAAAGGAACATCATGAGGATCAATAGGAACTTGCTTTGTAAGTAAAGACATGATCAAGTAAACCTTATCATTTAAAGAGGGGATCTCCTCAACAATGTTTACCTTTCTACCTGTTGGAGATCGTTCGGTGCCATTGAGAGTAGTTTTTCATCATATCATCTAATAGCTTAGTAGCAACACCAAGTGTGGTTGACATAAAGGTTACTCCCGCGGCCGAGTCTAACAGATTCCGCGAGGTAAATTTCAATCCTGCATAGAAAGTCTGGATAACCATTCAAGTAGTTAATCCATAAGTATGGCAATTCCTAACAAGATATTTCATACGTTCCAGGCTTGAGCAACATGTTCATTATCAAGTTGTCTAAAGTTCATAATGTTGCTCCTCAACTTAATAATCTTAGCCGGTGGGTAGTACTACCCAACAAAATCATCCTTACATTTATCCCAAGAATCTATGCTATTCCTAGGTAAGGATTGGAGCCACTCCTTAGCTCTTCATCTCAAAGAGAAAGGAAAAATCTTCAGTTTAATAATATCACCATCTACTTCCTTATACTTTTGCATATCACAAAGCTTAACAAAATTATTTAAATGCAAAGCAGTAGCATCTCCTGCACCGGAGAATTGATCTTTCATAACAAGGTTCAATAGAGCAGGTTTGATCTCATTGGAAGGCGCCGAGGTGGCCAGGTGCATCAATAGGAGTGCAAATAAAGTCATTGTTGTTGTGATTAGTGAAGTTACACAACTTAGTGTTTTCAGTGGAACCCATAGTAACAACAGCAAGCAAGAACAATGTAACTATTTTTTTTGGTGTTTTTGGTATAAGACACACAAACAAAAACGAAGACTGAAAAGTAAACTAGAAAAACTAAAAAGCAAAGATAAAAGGTTGTGTGCAACTCCCCCATCTTGAAGAACGGAATCCCCGGAAACGGCGCTAGAAATTTGCTTGTTGGCGCGGAAGTTGACGGGAAAAGCTTCATGTTTCCTACCCCGGCAACAGCGTCAGAAATTCGCTTGATGGGTGTAGATAACACCTCCTCGTTGGTTAACCCAAGTGGAAGGTTATGATGTAGATAGTAGCAAATTTCTCTCAGTAAAGATACCAAGGTTATCAATATGGATTCCAAGAGCAACAAGAAGGTGGCAACAACGTCAGAAATTGCTTGGGGACAAGTTGACAAGTTGACCTGGACCTGCACACAAGAACACAAATAAATTTGCTCCCAACGAGTTCAAAGAGGTTTTTAATCTCTCCGGCCTTGCTGTTTACAACTGATCAAAACACAGGGGGAATAATATGTGTGCGGCTGAAAAGAATAAAAGCAGTAAATGAGAACGATGTAAACTATGATGAAATATGGACCGGGGTGTCATGACTTTCACTAGTGATGTCTCTCTCCCAAAAGAAGGAAACAACTATGTTGGGTGAACAAATTACAGCTAGGCAATTGACAGAATTATAAACGCATGATGGTGTAGAAGTGATAATGGATTCCCGCTCTTCGTTGGTTACCCCAAGTGGAAGGTGAGATGCAGTGTAGCGGCAAATTTCCCTCGGTGAAGATACCGAGGTTGAGATCGACCAGTAGGACTCCAGAAATGATAAGTAGGTGGTGAAGTGAACAATGGCGCCGTTCACAACCTCAGGGTTGCTTACTTCACCTGGACCTGCACACGATACAATTAACTTTGCTCCCAACGAAGTTCAGAGAGGTTGTCAATCTCTCCGGTCTTGTTCTTTACAAAGGGTCAAACACACAAGGGATAATGATAATGATAATGGTAGCAACTGAAAGTAAATACTGAAAAGTAAATAGGCTTGTAAACAATGATGAGGATATGGACCGAGGTCCCGTGATGTTCACTAGTGATGTCTCTCTTTCAAAAGACGATAAAACTTCTATGCGAGGTAAACAAATTACAGATGGGCAATTGACAGGATTATGAACGCACCGCAATGCTAACTATGCTACAAAAGAAAGGAATAGGCTCAAAAGCATGGGCGGTACGCCAAAATAAGTAGACTGAGATCCATCTACATATACTACTAATATTCCACCTTGAGATATCTATCCAGAACATCTCGCTGGTATTAAGTTGCGAGTCCCACCCAAAGTGTAAACCCAAAGCAACAGACAACTGCATTAATAGAACTTTGCGTAAAGTAAACAATCCTTTCAACCGCGGTTACAAGCACCGTTGTTTTCCCCCTTGTGGCCACAGCACATCCCCTAGACTCATGTTTCTGTCACTCAAGCGTGTCATCAGGGGGTATGTACCCACAATCGGGCATAACGTTCCCTCTTGGAGTTACTATCCACCACTTGGCCAAAGCAATAAACAGCAACGGAGAACATGCAAGAATTAATTAGGAGCAAAAATATAAGAGATCAAAACCAAATATATTACTCTATCACGATCTGAACATAATCTCATAATCCATCGGATCCCATCAACCTCAACATAGCAAAAGCAGAAGAATTACATAAGTGCCTCGATCATGTAGGGCAGCTCACAAGGTCTAAACCATGAAGAACAAAGAGGGGAGGAGAAAATCACATAGCTACTGATCACGGACCCATGGTCCAAGGTAGACTACTCACGGCACATCCGGGAACCGTCCATGGTGGAGGAGAAGCTCCCGGAGGTCGATCCTCCCTCCGGCAGGGTGCCGGGAAGGGTCCTGATGGTGCTCCCGATCTTGGAAGCGCGGAGGCGGAGGAACAGAGGCGAGATTGGAAAATAGGGTTCTCTCTGTGGAGTCCCATGACGGAGGAATAAATAGGCGAAGGGGGCAGCCAGGGGGGCACCAGGGGTCCATGCGCCCCCCCTGGCGCGGCCAGGCCCCTGGTCGCGCCAGGTGGCCGCCTGGGCTCCTCGTAGTGGCCCTCTGGACCCAATTGAGTGCTTCTGGAAGACTCTGTTACGCTGATTTTTTATCCGATTTTTTCCCGAATTTTTGGAACATTTTTTATATGGGGGAAACCTGGAATAGAAAAACAGCAGAAAACAGGAAATGGCACTGGGGTGCACTGAGTTAGTAGGTTAGTCCAAATATGATCAAAAAGTATATGAAAGTGTATCTAGATCATATCAATATCACACAAAACATGCATGGAGCGAGAAGAAATTATTGATACGTTTGAGATGTATCAACATCCCCAAGCTTAATTCCTGCTCGTCCTCGAGTAGGTAAATGATAACAGGCATAATTTCTGTGGTGACATGCTAGCAACCATATAGGAACTTTGAAAAGTAAAGAAATCAAGGTATGTAATTCAATTTCAAGTCATAACATGCAAGAGTCTATATTAGCATTGAAGCAAGCAACGATAGAACATTAGGTGCAAGAGCTTTTGCTGTCCGTGACTCGAATGTCTCCAAATGGTGTTTGCGTGCAAGAAGAGGGATAGGGAATACGAGAAAAAGTATTTTTGTGTTGAGAACTCTATCTACTAAAGTTTCACACTTGGTCTTCTTTGGAATCTTATCTTGACTCGTCCCCAGACCACTAGCCAGGTACAAGTCAATTTGATCCGCTCCTTTTCGACATTTTGAGCACTCATGGAATGGATGAGCGTAAGCACGAGAGTTGACACTTAGGATGGCAAAGAGATAATATGGTGGAGGAGGAAGACAAAAAGGATGAGAAAGACTCACATCAACGAGGACAATCATAGGCGAGAAGGCCAAATGATAGATATGATGTGAGGAGTAGGGATTGCCATGCAACGGATGCACATATGAGCTGAAAAGCTCTCCAATGGAACTAGTGGGGGTGCATCTAACTTGCTCGCTCATGAAGACCTAGAGCTCTTTTGAGGAGGCTCATCCTTGGAATATGCAAGCCAAGTTCTATAATGTGAAGGTCCCCACATAGCTATATGCATGATCATCTCTATGGAGTACAAGGATAAGAGAGGATAAAAGGGAGTACTAGTGTGGATCTTTCAAAAGGAGAGTAGTGTTGCCCCCTACTCTCTTTTTATTTCTTTTTCTCTTTTTTCTATTTTTTGTATTTTTTTGGTGGCCTCAATGGCTCTTTCTATTTAACTCTCATTTATCCTCTTTGGGATCTTTTATTTTGTCCACTTTGGGATATTTTCCTCACTTAAGGGAAACACTCTAATTTACAAGAGGGTATAAAAGATATTTTCACAATTTACAAGGTACTCAAATCAAAAAGAAGATGTATCTATCATGATGTATGCAATGTATGCCGCTGCCAGTGTAGCAGGAACATGTATGACATGAAGATCAAGTCATGAAGAGGTGGAAGCTGCATGGCAATATATCTCGGAAAGGCTATGGAAATGCCTTGATAGGTAGGTATGGTGGCTGTTTTGAGGAAAGATATAAGGAGGTTTATGATGACATAGCATATCATTCCAAGGGTTTGGATGTACCGGCGAAGGTGGACGCGAACTCTCGGAGTGAGAAGGAGGCAATGCATGGCACAGGAGAGGCTAGCAAATATGAGGAGGTGGAAGTGTCAACTTTCAATACTTACATTAGTCCAAAGAACTCATGCACTTATTATTGGTAACTCTCAATCTAATAAGGAGGTTCACAAAGAGACGAGTACCCCGAGGAGGAGTTTATGGGGGTTTAGTTATCCTTGCGCATCCTCGACTCATGGTACATGAGTGTACTCTAATATTCGACCCCTCAGAAGAGTAGTGATCCATCTAGTAGCTAGAATTCTCAACTAGTTTTGTAGGTTTATGAAAATAACACACGGATTTCCCAAAATACAAAACCTATCACTAATAGGCTAGAGCTCTTGACACCAAAAGTTCAAACATTACTCACATGAATACCTCAAAACTATTGCAGGTTACTACTGAAAGTAAATGGCAACCTCAATTACCTACTTCTCAAAAAACAAGATATAACTCAGTGCAACAACCAACTCTTATAACAAGATAAAAATGAAAACTAAAGAGAGTTCCAGCAACAAACTGAAAAAAGCAAAGGCTCTTGCTAAGACAAACTAAGACTAAAACTAGACAGGGCAATAGCTATGAAAAGATAAAGAACACACAATAGCAAAAAGATAGGCATGAAGAATCCTATGATGTGTTCTAGATTTTGAAAGTGGAGCGTATTTCTCTCCCACACAAAGTAAAATGGGATCTAACTTGTTATGAACAGCGAGCAAATCTAAATAAAACTAAAAATAAAACCTACGAACGAGACGCTCCAAGCATAGCACATAACGCATGAAGTGATAAAAATATAGTGAGACGAAGGACGAACTGATGATTGTTGATGGAGAAGGGGATGCACGGGGGAATACCCAAGCTTAGATGCTTGAGTCTCCTTGAATATTTATTGGGGATGCATGGGGGCATCCCCAAGCTTGAGCGCTTGACACTCCCGAATCTTCTTTCATCATCTTCCATCGCACACTTGAAAACTCCCTTCATACACAACTCATCATAAGCTGATTAGAGAGTATAGTACCCTTAATAAATAAATAAAATCCCCACTGGATATAAAGATATTCTTGAAGAGCTACTTTTTCTCAAGATATCCAAAAGGTTTTTGCAAAGAAAAAGCAAGCTTAAGGTTTGCAAAAGTTAGGAGAGACAAAACGTGGCAGAATCTGTGAAAAACAAAACAACAGGTAGTAAAGAATTTTTTAGGGGTACTTCTGCGACTCGGATCAAAAAACTCAAAACATACGAAAGTTCCGTGATTGTATAGAGCATGCTGTGTAAAAAACTCAGCTCAAAAAGATGAACTGGTGATTTATTATGATTTTTCCGTCACGAGGACAGAATCTGTTTTCTGGACAGCATGTCATAACTTTCACTCCCCTTGTCATATGAGGCTATACTTGGCACAAAGCTTGAAAAATAAAGATACAATGATGTTGCTACAGTCGTAACAATCATAAATACCACTAAAAACAGAAGTAAAAACATCTTGGGTTGCCTCCCAACAAGCGCTTTCTTTTACTTCTTTAAGCTAGGCATAAGGCAAAAGAAAAATCAAGTTTTATCAAGAGAAAGAGAATAGCTAGGCCGTGTAACGGACTCAAAAGGTAACTTGACTTTCTTTCTAGGGAATTGTTCCATACCTTTTTTGAGAGGTAATTGAAATTTTATATTTTCCTCTTTCATGTCAATGATAGCACCAACGGTGCGGAGAAAAGGACGTCCCAAAATAATTGGACATAAATCTTCACACTCTATATCCATAATAATAAAATCCACGGGAACATAATTGTCATTGACAATGATAAGAACATCGTCGATCTTCCCCAAAGGTTTCTTTACGGAAGAGTCGACAAGGCGAAGAACATGAATCAAAAGGTTTCAATTCAAACATTGCATACATTATTTTGGGCATGACGGAGGTACTAGCTCCAACGTCACATAAAGCATAGCAAGAGAAGTTATTTAATTTGATTTTTATCATAGGTCCCAACCATCAGCTATCTTCCTAGGTATGGAGGCTTCTATCCTAAGCTTCTCCTTGCTAGCTTTGATAAGCGCATTTGTGATATGCTCCGTGAAGGAAAGATTGAGTGTGCTAGTGTGGGGGTCTCTAGACATTTTGTGTAGTAAGCTGATAACTTCTGAGATGGTGCAACTATCAAAATCAATATCACTACTATCAAAGGTTGTAGTAGTGTCATCTAATCTCACTTGTTTGAAAACCTCTATGTTCATAGGAGTTTCTTCTTCTATGGTTGAGGTATTAGCATCACCATTAATAGGTCCAATGGGACCAGGAGTGCATTGGGTGCTAATAGTTTTAGTGTCCTCAACAATTTGGATAGTTGAAACAGTGTGGTGTGTAGGAAGGCTCTTAATTCTATCCTCTTCCTCTTTTTCTCTATCCCATCTTTCTTTAAGTTTAGACATCATCCTAATATTTTTATTAATTTGTAACTGGATAGCATTAATAGGAGTGGCCTTGCTCTCTGATACGTCTCAAACGTATCTACTTTTCCAAACACTTTTGCTATTGTTTTGCCCTCATTCTTGCATGATTTGGATGAAACTAACCCGGACTAATGTTGTTTTCAGCAGAGCTGCCTGTATGGTTCTATTGTGCGCAGGAAAATGGATTTTTAGACGTCTCAGAAAATTCCCAGAAAAATACCAGAAAATCCACGCACCCGAAGGAGCGAGATGCCAGAAGTGGGACCAGAGGGGAGCTAAGGGGGCCCCAGGCGCCCCCCTGGCGCGGCCACGGGTGGGGCCGCGCCCTCTGGACGCCTGGGGGCCTCCCCCTCCTCTGGTGCCCTACCAATGCTCCTATTTATTCCCGTGACGTGAAAACCCCAAAACAGAAGTCGTTTTCCCAATTCTCATCGCGGAGCCGCCGCCACCCTCTGTTCTTCTCCGGGAGGGCTAATCTGGAGGTTGTTTTGGCCTCCGGAGAGGGGAGATCATCGCCATCGTCATCATCATCGCCACTCCATCCTCCCTCCATGACTTCTACATCCATGTGTGAGTAATTCCCTGTTGTAGGCAAAGGGGATGGTAGGGGTTGGATGAGTTAGATCATGTAATAGTTTATCAGATTGTTGGGGGCATGTTGCCTATCATCTAGATTGGTGTTTATCATCTTTGATTCGACTTGTTTCTCTTAATGCTTGTCACTTTGTGCCCGAGTGCCATGATTTCAGATCTGAACCCTATGTGTTTTCATGAATATATTTGTGTTCTTGATCCTATCTGTGAGTTGTATGCACCTGTTATAGTCCGGAACCGGCGATCCCAAAGGTGAAAGCTTGGGACACCAAAGGGGATGGACTATAATTTGAGGATTTCATGTATCCATTGAGTTTATTACTTTGTTCTGGTGCTCTTTGACAGGAGCACCTTAATCTCCATAAGTTCCTTTTGGCCCCGTTCGTAGCGGGACGGCAGGACAAAAGATGTTGTACAAGTTCTTATTGCAAGCACATACAACTACCTTTGCGATGCATGCCTGATGTTTGATTTATGCCTAGATGATCATTGCTTTTCTGTGTGCCTTGCCCCAAGTTAAATACATGATGTGTCTTATCCATGTTGCGCCCAACCATCCATCTCCCTAGCCTACAGTGTTTTTAATTCTGCTAGTTACTAGTTATTTACTTTCGCTGTTTTACTATTACCGTTGCTATCATCACTTCCATATCGCAGTTACTATTAATATCTTGTTGCAAGTAAGTGTATCTCAGGTGCGGTGGAATTGACAACTCCACTGTTAAAGCTTGTGGATATTCTTTGGCTCCCCTTGAGTCTAATCTATAAATTGGGTTATTCTTACCCCCGAAGACTATCTCGATCCCCTGCAGTTGTGGGTTATCAAGCCTGTTTTCTGGCGCCGTTTCCGGGGAGCATAACTTTATTCACAAGTCTACTTGAAGTATTTTACCTGCTGCAATTTATCCGCCATGGGTAAGAAAGAAGACCCCAAGGTCCCGATCTTACCATCCCGTACGAGAAAAGGTATTGTTCTGAACACTAGTGCTACACTTGATTCACCTTCAGTTATGAGTAAGTTTGCTTCACCTTGATACATGAGATAGCTTCTCGTCCCTCGTTGGTTACCCCAAGTGGAAGGTGAGATGTAGCGTAGCAGCAAGTTTCCCTTAGCGAAGATGCTAAGGTTTGAAGTATTGAACCCGTAGGACTCCAAGGTCAACAAGTAGGTGGTGAAGTGAACAATGGCGTCGTTCACAACTCTAAGTTGCTTACTTCACCTGGACCTGCACACACAACAGATAGCTTTGCTCCCAACGAGTACAGAGGAGTTGTCAATTCCTCTGGCCTTGTTGTTTACAAAGGATAAAACGCACAGGATAATAATGATAGATAGCGACTGAAAAGTAAATACTGAAAGTAAATTGATAGTGTAAACAGTGGTGGAAATATGTACCTGGGTCCTATGATGTTCACTAGTGATGTCTCTCTCCCAAAAGACGATAAAATAGCCATGCGAGGTAAACAAATTACAGCTGGGCAATTGACAGGATTATGTGCGCAAACCAATGCTAATTATGCTATAAAGAAAGGAAGAGGCTCAAAAGCATGGGCGGTACGCCAAGACAAGTAGACCAAAATCCATCTGCATCTACCCACTAATAATCCACCTTGAGATATCTATCCAGAACATCTCACTGGTATTAAGTTGTGAATCCCACCCAAAGTGTAAACTCAAAGCAACGGACAACCGCATTAAAGAACTTTGCGTAAAGTAAACAATCCTTGCACCCGCAAGTACAAGCACCGTTGTTTTCCCCCTTGTGGCAACAACACATCCCCTAGACTCATGTTTCTGTCACTCAAGCTAGTCATCGGGGGGCATGCACCCACAATCATGCATAATGCTCCCTCTTGGAGTCACTACCTACTACTTGGCCAAAGCAATAAACAGCAACGGAGAACATGCAAGAATTACTCAAGAACATAAATATAAAAGAATGGAATCAAATATATAACTCAATCACAATCTGAACATAATCTCATAATCTATCGGATCCCAGCAAACTCAACATAGCAACAGCAGAAAGATTACATATGTGCCTCGGTCATGTAGGGCAGCTCACGAGGTCTAATCCATGAAGAACAAAGAGGGGGGGAGAACATCACATAGCTACTGATCATAGACCCATGGTCCAAGGTGGACTACTCACGGTTCATCCGGGAAGCATCCATGGTGGTGGAGAAGCTCCCAGAGGTGATTCCTCCCTCCGGCAGGGTGCCGGGAAGAGGCCTTCTGGTGCTCCCGATCTTGGAAGCGCGGCGGCGGCGGAATAGAGGAGAGATCACGAAAAATGGTTCCGTCCCCGAGGGTTTCTCGTCACGGGGAATAAATAGGCGAAAGGGGGCAGCCAGAGGTGGGCCAAGGGCTCTAGGAGCCCCCCTGGCGCGGCCAGGGGTGGGGCCGCGCCGTCTAGCCTCCTAGGGCCCCCTGGCTCCCCTCTGGCCCCTCTCCGGCTCTTCGCGAAGCTTCCGGTACGCTGATTTTTCCTATATTTTTCCCGGAATTTTTCTGGTACTTTTAATAAGGGGGAAACCTGAAATAGAAAAAAAACAGAAAACAGGAACTGGCACTGGGGTGCACTGAGTTAATAGGTTAGTTCAAATATGATCAAAAGTGGATGGAAGTTCATCAATATCACAGCAATATCACACAAAAGAGGCATGGAGCAAGCAGAAATTATAGATACGTTTTGGACGTATCAACATCCCCAAGCTTAATTCCTGCTCGTCCTCAAGTAGGTAAATAATAAAAGCATAATTTATGTGGTGACATGCTAACAACCATATAAGAACTTTTTAAGTAAAGCAATCAAAGTATGCAATTCATATCAAGTCATAACAGGCAAGAGTCTATATTTAGCATTGAAACAAGCAACATAAGAACATAAAGGTGCAAGAGCTCTCGCTGTCCGTGACTCGAATGTCTCCAAATGGTGTTTGCGTGCAAGAAAGGGGATAGGGATATAAGAGAAAAAGTATTTTTATGTTGAGAACTCAATCTACTAAAGTTTCTCACTTGGTATTCTTTGGAATCTTATCTTGACTCATCCCCAGACCACTAGCCAGGTACAAGTCAAAATGATCCAGTCCTTTTCGACATTTTGAGCACTCATGCAATGGATGAGCGTAAGCAAAAAAGTCGACACTTAGGATGGCAAAGATATAATAAGGTGGACGAGGAAGACAAAAAGGTGTGAAAGCCTCACATCAATGAGGACAATCATAGGCGAGAGAAAGCCAAATGATAGATATGATGTGAGGACTAGGGATTGCCATGCAACGGATGCACATATGAGCTTAGGTAAGCTCTCCAATGGAACTAGTGGGGGTGCATCCAACTTGCTTGATCAAGAAGACCTAGAGCTCATTTGAGGAGGCTCATCATTGGAATATATGCTTGCGCGGGGTGATGATAGTTATTTCTCGCCCTTCGTTGGTAAATCCCAAGAGGAAGGCGTGATGTAGCACATCAGAAAATTTCCCTCAGTAAAGATACCAAGGTTTGTATCCAGTAGGACTCCGGAGATGATAAGTAGGTGTCAGCGGCGCAACTGACGCGGACCTGCACACAGACACAAATAACTTTGTTCCCAACGAAGTTCAGAGAGGTTGTCAATCTCTCCGGTCTTATTGTTCACAAAGAATCAAACACAAGGGATAATGATAGCAGCTGAAAGTAAAAACAGAAAAGTAAATGAGTGCGGAAACAGTAATGAGGATATGGACCGGGATACGTGATGTTCACTAGTGATGTCTCTCTCCCAAAAGACGATAAAAATTGCTATGCGAGGTGAACAAATTACAGAAGGGCAATTAACAGGATTATGCTACAAAAAAAAGGAAGAGGCTCAAAAGCATGGGCAGAACGCCAAAATAAGTAGACCAAAATCCAACTGCATCTACTACTAATCATCCACCTTGAGATATCTATCCAGAACATCTCGTTGGTATTAAGATGCGAGCCCCACCCAAAGTGTAAACCCAAAGCAACAGACAACTGCATTAAAAAGCACTTTGCGTAAAGTAAACAATCCTTGTAACCGCAGTTACAAGCACCGTTGTTTTCCCCCTTGTGGCAACAACACATCCCCTAGACTCATGTTTCTGTCACTCAAGCGTGTTATCAGGGGGCATGAACCCACAATCGAGCATAACGTTCCCTCTTGGGGTTACTACCTACTACTTGGCCAAAGCAATAAACAGCAACGGAGAACATGCAAGAATTACTTAGGAACAAACATATAAAAGATAAGAACCAAATATATTACTCTATGACAATCTGAACATAATCTCATAATCCATCAGATCCCATCAAACTCAGCATAGCAACAACAGAAAGATTACAAAAGTGCCTCGATCATGTAGGGCAGCTCACGAGGTCTAAACCATGAAGAACAAAGAGGGGAGGAGAACATCACATAGCTACTATTCACGGACCCATGGTCCAAAAGAAACTACTCACGGCACATCCGAGAAGCATCCATGGTGGAGAGGAGACTCCCGGAGGTCGGCCCTCCCTCCGGCAGGGTGCCGGGAAGAGGTCTGCCGGTGCCCCCGATCTCGGAAGCGTGGCGGCGGCGGAACAGAGGCGATATCGCGAAAAAGGGTTCTTCTTCTGAGGGTTTCTCGTCACGGAGAATATATAGGCGAACGGGGCAGCCAGGGGGGCACCAGGGGTCCAGGCGGCCCCCTGGCGCGTCCAGCCCCTAGGGCGTGCCACCAGGGCGCCTGGGCCCCTGGTGGTGGCCCTCTGACCCCACTCAGGTCCTTCCGGAAGGTTCTTCTACGCTGATTTTTTATCTGAGTTTTCCCGAATTTTTTATGGAGAAGGCACATAACGCATGAAGTGATAAAATATAGTGAGACGAAGGACGAACTGATGATTGTTGATGGAGAAGGGGATGCACAGGGGCATCCCAAGATTAGACGCTTGAGTCTCCTTGAATATTTATTGTGGATGCATGGGGGCATCCCCAAGCTTGAGCGCTTGACACTCCTGGATCTTCTTCTTTCATCATCTTCCATCGCACACTTGAAAACTCCCTTCATACATAACTCATCATAAGCCGATTAGAGAGGTTAGTACCCTTAATAAAATAATTTTTCCCACTGGATATAAAGATATTCTTGAAGAGCTACTGTTTCTCAAGAGTGCCAAAAAGTTTTTGCAAAGAAAAAGTAAGCTTAAGGTTTGCAAAAGTGAAGAGAGGTAAAACATGGCAGAATCTGTGAAAAACAGAACAGCAGGTAGTAGAGAATTTTTTCGGGGCACTTCTCCAACTCAAATCAAAAAACTCAGAACATACTAAAGTTTCACAATTGTATAGAGCATGCTGTAAAAAAATTCAGATCAAAAAGATGATCTGGTGATTTTATTCGAATTTTTCTGTCCAGGGACAGAATCTGTTTTCTGGACAGCATGTCACAACTTTTGCTTCCCTTATCATAAGAGGCTATAACTTGGCACAAAGCTGAAAAATAAAGATACAATGATGTTGCTACAGTAGTAAAAAACATCAAGACACAAAAAAAGCAAAAATAAAAACCTAAATTCGTTGCGGGCTGCCTCCCGAAAGCGCTTTCTTTTATGCCTTTAAGCTAGGCATGATGCAAAAAGAAGAATCAAGTTTTATCAAGAGAAAGAGAATAACTAGCCCGTGTAAAGGACTCAAAAGGTAACTTGATTTTATTTCTAGGGAAGTGTTCCATCCCTTTCTTGAGAGGGAATTGGAATTTTATATTCCCCTCTTTCATGTCAATAACCGCACCAACGGTGCGAAGAAAAGGACGTCCCAAAATAATTGGACACAAAGGTTCACACTCTATATCCATAACAATAAAATCAACAGGAACATAGTTGTCATTGACAATGATAAGAACATCGTCGATCTGCCCCAAAGGTTTCTTTACGGAAGAATCAACAAGACGAACTCAAAAAGAACAAGGCTCAAAGGGCTTCAATTCAAACATATCATATATTCTTTTGGGCATAACGGAGGTACTAGCTCCAACATCACATAAAGCATAGCAAGAGAAGTTATTTAATTTAATTTTTATCATAGGGTCCCAACCATCATCTAGCTTCCTAGGTATGGAGGCTTCTACTCTAAGCTTCTCCTCCCTAGCTTTGATGAGAGCATTTGTGATATGCTCCGTGAAGGCAAGATTAAGTGTGCTAGTGTGGGGGTCTCTAGACATTTTGTGTAGCAAGCTAATAACTTCTGAGAGGGTGCAACTATCAAAATCAATATCACTACTATCAAAGGTGGTAGTAGTGTCGTCTAGGTTCACTTGTTGGAAACCCTCTATGTTCATAGGAGTTTCTTCATTTTCGGTTGAGGTATTAGCATCACCATTAATAGGTCCAACGGGACTAGGAGTGCATTGGGTGCTAATAGTTTGGGTGTCCTCAACAATTTGGATAGTGGCAACTGTGTAGTGTGTAGGAAGGCTCTTAATTCTATCATCTTCCTCTTTTTCTATAGCCCACCTTTATTTAAGTTTAGCCAGCATCCTAATATTTTCATTGATTTGTAACTGGATAGCATTAATAGGAGTGGCCTTATTCTCCTCAAGGGGAGAGGTTCTAATTTTAAGCATCTCAATATCAAGGGCTAAGCTTTCTACCTTCAAAGAGAGATTATCTAATTTAGCTAATTTTTCCTCTACATTCTTATTGAAGGCTTTTTGGGTAGTGATAAAATCTCTAAGCATGTTTTCTAATTCAGAAGAGGGGTTCTTGTTGCTAGGGTAGGTGTTGTTGTTCCCATAGTTGGATGGAAACGGTCTAGGATTACTAGCAAAATTACCCCTATAAGCATTGTTGTTGAAATTGTTTCTAGCAATAAAGTTCACATCTACTTGTTCTTGGGCAACCAAAGAATTTAAAGGGACATCACGAGGATCAATAGAGGGTTGCTTGGTAAGTAGAGACATAATTAGATCAACTTTTTCATTGAGGGAGGTAATTTCCTCGACAGAGTTTACCTTCCTACCTGTTGGAGCATGTTCGGTGTGCCATTGGGAATAATTGGTCATCATCTCATCGAGAAGCTTCGTGGCAGCACCAAGTGTAGTTGACATAAAGGTTCCTCCCGCGGTCGAATCTAACAGGTTCCGCGAGGTAAAGTTCAAGCCTGCATAAAAAAAGTCTGGATAACCATCCAGGTAGTCAAACCATGTGTAGGGCATTTCTTAACAAGAGATTTCATTCGTTCCCAAGCTTGGGCAACGTGTTCATTATCCAATTGTTTAAAATTCATAATGTTACTCCTTAATTGGATAATTTTAGCAGGTGGGTAGTACTTCCCTATAAAAGCATCTTTGCACTTATCCCAAGAATCTATGCTATTCCTAGGCAAAGATTGAAACCATATTTTAGCGTCTCCCCTTAAAGAGAAAGGAAAGAGCTTCAGATTAACAATATCACCTTCTACTTCTTTATACTTTTGCATATCACATAATTCAACAAAATTGTTCAAGTGTAAAGCAGCATCATCTCCAGCACCAGAGAATTGATCTCTCATAACAAGGTTTAGCAAGGCAGGTTTAATTTCATAAGAGGTAGCTGAAGTGGCAGGTGTGGCAATGGGGGTGCAGATAAAGTCTTGGTTGTTGTGACTAGTGAAGTCACACAACTTGGTGTTTTAAGTGGAACCCATAGCACTAGCAAGTGTGGCAGATTTTTTTGTGATTTTTTATATAAGACACAAAGATAAAAAACTGAAAGGTAAACTAACAAGACTAAACAAAACAAAGGTAAAGGGTAGTGTGCAACTCCCCTATCTTAGCACTCGGAGTCCCCGGCAACGGCGCCAGAAATTCTTTGCTTGCGTGAGGTGATGATAGTTATTTCTCGCCCTTCGTTGGTAAACCCCAAGAGGAAGGCGTGATGTAGCACAGCAGAAAATTTCCCTCAGTAAAGATACCAAGGTTTGTCTCCAGTAGGACTCCGGAGATAATAAGTAGGTGTCAGCGGCGCAACTGGCGCGGACTTGCACACAGACACAAATAACTTTGTTCCCAACGAAGTTCAGAGAGGTTGTCAATCTCTCCGGTCTTGTTGTTCACAAAGGATCAAACACAAGGGATAATGATAGCAGCTGAAAGTAAAAACAGAAAAGTAAATGAGTGTGGAAACAGTAATGAGGATATGGACCGGGATACGTGATGTTCACTAGTGATGTCTCTCTCCCAAAAGACGATAAAATTTCTATGCGAGGTGAACAAATTACAGAAGGGCAATTGACAGGATTATAAACGCACCGCAATGCTAACTATGCTACAAAAGAAAGGAAGAGGCTCAAAAGCATGGGCAGAACGCCAAAATAAGTAGACCGAAATCCAACTGCATCTACTACTAATCATCCACCTTGAGATATCTATCCAGAACATCTCGCCGGTATTAAGTTGCGAGCCCCACCCAAAGTGTAAACCTAAAGCAACAGACAACTGCATTAAAAATCTCTTTGCGTAAAGTAAACAATCCTTGTAACCGCGGTTACAAGCACCGTTGTTTTCCCCCTTGTGGCAACAGCACATCCCCTAGACTCATGTTTCTGTCACTCAAGCGTGTCATCAGGGGGCATGAACCCACAATCGAGCATAACATTCCCTCTTGGGGTTACTACCTACTACTTTTCCAAAGAAATAAACAGCAACGGACAACATGCAAGAATTACTTAGGAACAAACATATAAAAGATAAGAACCAAATATATTACTCTATCACAATCTGAACATAATCTCATAATCCATCAGATCCCATCAAACTCAGCATAGCAACAGCAGAAAGATTACAAAAGTGCCTCGATCATGTAGGGCAGCTCACGAGGTCTAAACCATGAAGAACAAAGAGGGGAGGAGAACATCACATAGCTACTGATCACGGACCCATGGTCCAAAAGAAACTACTCACGGCACATCCGGGAAGCATCCATGGTGGAGAGGAGACTCCCGGAGGTCGGCCCACCCTCCGGCAGGGTGCCGGGAAGAGGTCTGCTGGTTCTCCCGATCTCGGAAGCGCGGCGGCGGCGGAACAGAGGCGAGATCGTGAAAAAGGGTTCTTCTTCTGAGGGTTTCTCGTCACGGAGAATATATAGGCGAAGGGGGTAGCCAGGGGGCCACCAGGAGTCCAGGCGGCCCCCTCGCGCGGCCAGCCCCTAGGGAGCGCCACCAGGGCGCCTGGGCCCCTGGTGGTGGCCCTCTGGCCCCACTCAGGTCCTTCCGGAAGGTTCTTTTGCGCTGATTTTTCCTGAATTTTTGGAGCACTTTTTATATGGGGGAAAACTGAAATAGAAAAACAGCAGAAAACAGGAACTGGCACTGTGGTGCACTGAGTTAATAGGTTAGTCCAAATATGATTAAAAGTGTATGAAAGTGTATCTAGATCATAGAAATATCACACAAAACATGCATGGAGCAAGCATAAATTATAGATACGTTTTGGACGTATCAATATACAAGCCAAGTTCTATAGTGTGAAGGTCCCCACATAGCTATATGCATGAATTGTAATCTCTATGGAGTACAAGATATAAGAGGGAGTACGAGTGTGGATCTCTCAAAAGGAATAGTAGTGTGCCCCCTTCTCTATTTTTATTTCTTTTTCTCTTTTTTCTCTTTTTTTGTATTTTTTTGGTGGCCTCAATGGCTCTTCTATTTCTCTCATTTGTCCTCTTTGGGATCTTTTAATTTGTCCTCTTTGGGATCTTTTAATTTGTCCACTTTGGGATCTTTTCCTCACTTTAGGGGCAACACTCTATGTATTACAAAAAGTATAGAAGATCTTTCACACTTTACAAAGTACTCAAATCATAAAGAAGATGTAACTAACATGATGTATGCAAATGTATGCCTCTGCCAGGGTAGCAGGATATGCAATGATACTACACAAGATAAACATGAAAACTCAAGAAAGTTCCAGAAACAAACTAAACAAAAGCTCTTTGAAAAGATAAGCATGAAAGCTAAGAGCAAAACATGACAGTAGCTAGGAAAAAGATAAAGAACACACACGGCAAAGGTAAGCATGAAAAGTCCTATGTTGTGTTCTAAATTTTTGAAGTGGAGCGTGTTTCTCTCCCACACAAATAAAGCTGGGCTCTAACTTGTTATGAACAGCAAACAAAGCTAAATAAAACTAAAAATAAATCCTATGAGCGAGACGCTCCAAGAATAGCACATAATGCATGAAGTGATAAAAATATAGTGAAACGAGAGACGAACTGATAATTGTTGATGGAGAAGGGGATGCACGGGGGCATCCCCAAGCTTATATGCTTGAGTCTCCTTGAATATTTCTTGGGGATGCATGGGGGCATACCCAAGATTGAACGCTTGACACTTCTTAATCTTCTTTCATCATCTTCCCTCGCACACTTGAAAACTCCCTTCATACATAACTCATCATAATCTGATTAGCGAGGTTATTACCCATAATTAAATAATTTTTCTCTACTGGAAATAAAGATAATCTTGAAAAGCTACAGTTTCTCAAGATTTCCAAAATGTTTTTGAAAAGAAAAAGCAAGCTTAAGTTTTGCAAAACGAAGAAAAGGCAAAACAGGACATAATCTTCTTACATCATCTTTCATCATCTTCCCTCGCACACTTGAAAACTCCCTTCATACATAACTCATCATAATCTGATTAGCGAGGTTATTACCCATAATAAAATAATTTTTCTCTACTGGAAATAAAGATAATCTTGAAAAGCTATAGTTTCTCAAGATTTCCAAAAAGTTTTTGCAAAGAAAAAGCAAGCTTAAGCTTTGCAAAACGAAGAAAAGGCAAAACAGGACATAATCTCTGAAAAACAGACCAGCAGGTAGTAAAGAATTTTTTAGGGATACTTATGCAACTCAAATAAAAAAACTCATAGCATACTAAAGTTTCGTAATTGTATAGAGCATGCTATGTAAAAAATTCAGCTGAAAAAGATGAACTGGTATTTTTCTGTGATTTTTCTAGTCACGAGGACAGAATCTGTTTTCTGGACAGCATGTCACAACTTTCACTTCCCTTGTCGTATGAGGCTATAAATGGCACAAAGCTTGAAAAGTAAAGATACAAGGATGTTGCTACAGTAGTAACAATCATCAAGACCACTAAAAACAGAAGAAAAACTAAAAGTAAATCCTAAATTCGTTGCGGGCTGCCTCACGAAAGCGCTTCTTTAAAGCCATTAGCTAGGCTTAATGCAAAGAGATCAAGTTATTTCAAGAAAATAACTAGCCCGTGTGACGGACTCAAAAGGCAACTTAATCTTTTTCCTATGGAAGTGTTCCATCCATTTCTTGAGAGGGAATTGGAATTTTATAATCCCTTATTTCATATCAATAACATCACCCACGGTGCGAAGAAAAGGACGTCCAAAAATAATTGGACAAGAAGGTTCACATTCAATGTCCATAATAGTAAAATCAACGGGAACATAATTGTCATTGACAATGATAAGAACATCATCTATCTTCCCCAAAGGTTTCTTCACAGAAGAATCGACGAGACAAACACCAAAAGAACAAGTATCAAAAGGTTTCAATTCAAATATATCATACATTCTTTTGGGCATAACAGAGGTACTAGCTCCAACATCACATAAATCATAGCAAGAACAGTTATTCAACTTAATTTTAATCATAGGATCCCAACCATATTCTAGCTTTCTAGGTATGGACGCTTCTACCCTAAGCTTCTCCTCCCTAGCTTTGATGAGAGCATTAGTGATATGCTCCGTGAAGGCAAGATTAAGTGTGCTAGTGTGGGGGTCTCTAGAAATCTTGTGAAGGAAACGAATAACTTCAGAAAGAGTGCAATTATCAAAATCAAGGTCACTACTATCAAGTAGAGTAGTAGTGGTGTCCTTTAGGTTCACTTGTTTGGTAGCTTCTATAGTCATAGGAATTTCTTCTTCTACGGTTGTGGTCATAGCATCACCATCAATAGGTCCTAGGGGACTAGGGGTGCATTGGGTGCTAAGACTTTGGATATCCTCAACCACTTGGATAGTAGCAACAGTATGGTGTGTAGGAAGGCTCTTAATTCTATCTTCTTCCTCCTTTTCTCTAGCCCGTCTCTCTTTGAGTTTAGCCATCATCCTAATGTTTCATTAATTTGCAATTGGATAGCATTCATACGAGTGACCTTCCTCTCCACAAGGGGAGAAGTTCTAATTTTAAGAAATTCTACTTCATGGGCTAAATTGTCTAACTTCAATGAGAGGTTATCTAGTTTGTCTAGTTTTTCCTCTACACTCTTGTTGAAGGCTTTTTGGGTAGTGATAAAGTCTTCAAGCATACTCTCTAATTCAGAAGTGGAGTTTTTGGTGCTAGGATAAGTGTTGTTGTCCCCATAGTTGTTGGAGGGGAACAGTCTAGGATTGCTACCAAAATTACACCTATAAGCATTGTTGTTGAAGTTGTTTCTAGAGATAAAGTTCACATCTAATTGATCTTGAGCAATGAAAGAATGTAAAGGAACATTTTGAGGATCAATAGGAGATTTCTTGGTAAGTAGAGACATAATCAAGTCAACTTTTTCATTTAGGGAGGAGATCTCCTCGACAGAGTTTACCTTCCTACCTGTTGGAGCTCTTTCGGTGTGCCATTGGGAATAGTTGGTCATCATCTCATTGAGAAGTTTTGTGGCAGCACCAAGTGTAGTTGACATAAAGGTTCCTCCCGCGGCCGAATCTAGCAAGTTCCGCGAGGTAAAGTTCAAGCCTGCATAAAAAGTCTGGATAACCATCCAAGTAGTCAAACCATGCGTAGGGAAATTCTTAACAAGAGATTTCATGCGTTCCCAAGCTTGGGCAACATGTTCATTATCCATATGCTTAAAATTCATAATAAAGCTCCTCAACTGGATAATCTTACCAGGGGGATAGTACTTCCCGATAAAAGCATCATTGCACTTATCCCAAGAATCTATGCTATTCTTAGGCAAGGATTGAAACCAGATTTTAGCTTCATCCCTCAAGGAGAAAGGAAAAAGCTTAAGCTTAACAATATCACCATCTACTTCTTTGTACTTTTGCATATCACAAAGCTCAATAAAATTATTTAAGTGCAAAGCAGCATCATCTCTAGCACCAGAGAATTGATCTTTCATAACAAGGTTCAGCAAAGCAGGTTTAATCTCATAAGAAGGTGTTGAAGTAGCAGGTGTAGAAATAGGAGTGCAGACAAAGTCACGGTTGTTGTGACTAGTGAAGTCACACAACTTGGTGTTCTCAGAGGAACCCATAGCAGCAGCAAGCAAGATAACTATTTTTTTTTGATAAAAGACACTAAAGCAAAAACTGAAAGGTAAACAAACAAGACTAAAAAGCAAAGATAAAAAATAGTGTGCAACTCCCCTATCTTGAAGAGTGGAGACCCCAGCAACGGCGCCAGAAATTTGCTTGATACACGAGATAGCTTCTCGTCCCTTGTTGGTTACCCCAAGTGGAAGGTGAGATGTAGCGTAGCAGCAAGTTTCCCTTAGCGAAGATGCTAAGGTTTGAAGTATCGAACCCGTAGGACTCCAAGGTCAACAAGTAGGTGGTGAAGTGAACAATGGCGTCGTTCACAACTCTAAGTTGCTTACTTCACCTGGACCTGCACACTCAACAGATAGCTTTGCTCCCAACGAGTACAGAGTAGTTGTCAATTCCTTCGGCCTTGTTGTTTACAAAGGATAAAACGCACGGGATATGTCAGAACCCTCTGTTAGGTAATGTGCTAGGGTTAGCAAGTTACTTGCATCATTTTAAAAATTTCAAAATAAATCTTTGAAATCAAATTCAAAAGCAAAATGGGAGAAGGACCCCCCCCCCCAGATGAATTAATTCAAAAGACCAGATAAAAATCTTCTCCAAAAAAATTCATGTTAGATTTTTGAAAAGTCTTATAAATGAGTGTGATCACATATCAAGTGATGTGGGACCCATCCCATGCTCATGGATTTTTCAAATATTCAAACAGTGCCTTGGAATTAATCAAAAACCCCTATTTGAGTTAAGATTCAAATTATTTGAATTTTAAAAATGTTCAAACTTTATAAGTGGCTAGTCTATATTATTATGAGGCCATATAAAAAGTTTCAGCATTTTATAAAATGGTTTGATATTTTTATCAGAGCCAAAACAAAAATAACGAAAAAGAAAGGAAAGATTAAACAGATTTAAAAACAGAAAGACTTACCTCGCTTCTGGCCAAACTTGTCGCCCGCGGCTCAGCAAGCCAGCCCAGCCCGCTGCCCCCCGTTTGTCTTCTTCCCCGGCGCGGCAAGCAGCTCGCTGGAGCGCATGCCGACGCCGGCGAGCACCTGCATGCCTGCCTGGCGCCTCCCAAATCGTCTAGTCGCGCCTGGAGACTCCCCTCGGCCATCCCGATCCATTCCCCCCCTCCAGAGCTTCTTCCCCCTCCTCCTACGCTCGATTCCATCACCGCCCGAGGACCGCCGTGGAGCACGCCGCCGAGTCCACGCAGCCACCGTCGTCTCCGAGCCGTGCCACCGTTTCCAGAAGAACCGCAGCAGACGTCTTCGCCGTTCCCCTCATTCAATCGAGCCCGAGCGCCTCAGCAGACAACGCCAGCTTCATCGAGACCCCGTCGGAGCCGCAGATCGCCGTCGCAAATTACTCCGGCCACAGAGCTCCTCCGACCACACCACCGCCTCCACTGCAACCGTGGTGAGCTTCTGCTTCACCCCATCTATTCCATGGTTGCCCCCTTGGCCCATACCGCCTTTTGCCATGGAAGCCGGGGCACCTCGCCGCCGGGAAGTTCCTCGCCGCAAAACCTTGGACCCCAGAACCCCACGGTCATGTCTTTCGCAAACCCCAAGCACTGCTGCTTCGTTTGATCCCATCCCCGCTTCAAATGGCGCCTTGTAGCGTTTTCCACCTCGCGGCCGTGCCCCTGTTGCCGCAGAGCTCGTCGCCGGCGAGCGTACAGAGCACCCCAGCCTCTCCGAACGGTCCCAATCGACGCGCGTTGACGAGGGCTTCGATCTGGTAGAAGCTGCGCTCGATTTGGACCATGGAAACGCCGTCCCCGTGGACGCCGCCGTCCACTGTGGTCGCCGCCGGTTAGCCTCCGGTGACTGGTTTAGCTTAGGGCTAATCACCCCTTAATCCACCCTGGTGTCACTCACAGTGGGCCCAAGGCCACTAACTAAACTCCCTGGTTAGTTTAACTAACCGGGTTAATTAACCCCCCCACGGACACCCCGGCCCCACTGGTCAGCTCCTTGCTGACGCCATGCTGGCGCAGTGCTGACGCAGTAATTCGAATAAATGAATTTCCAGAATAAAAAGAATTCCAGAAAATCCAGAAAAGGCTGAAACTTTGGAAATTCATAGAAAATTCATATTAACTCGAAATTTAACAATTAATATATGAAAAATGATCAGGAGAAAATAAGCTATCCAAATATCCAACTTTCAACCATGTTTGAGTTGAATTTAAATTGGGATCAGTAGCATTTGCTATTTGATTTAAATGGAATTAATTCAAATTCTTTTCAAATGCTTTTGCATTTTGAACCATATCAACATACTACATTTCAAACACACACCAGAGGCATATCATACACATTTCAAAATGGTTCAACTTGATCAAACAATGTGATATGCAACTTGACTAAATTGAATTCAAATTGGAGTTTGAATTTGCAATTCAATTTGCAATATACTCCATTTAAATGGAATTGCTTCACACATCAAAGCATATACATCAAGTTTCAACCTTCAACCATGTGATTGTGCATTGTATTTACTTTGCTACCTTTTTTGTTGTTTGTCGAGTAGAGGTGGAACCGGAACAGGAGGCTTCCCCCTTCGTTGAAGACCCCGAACCCGAACCTCGTCAGCAAGGCAAGCAAACCCCCATTGATCATGTCGATAAAATCCCACTTCCCTCTCATGTCTCGCTTATGCATTGTATAGGATGATTACCATGCTACGTTTCTACCGCATAGATGAACCCATTCCTTTGCATGACCTATGATTTGTCACGGTAGTAGGCAAACCACAATCCTAGCAACTGTAGGAGTTGATTGATATCATGTGGCCCCTGCAATTGTTACTGCTTATTGCATGCTTAGAATGATACCATGTTGATATTGTTATGTGAGTCGGGATGGTAATGATCATGATGATGTTGGTGGAAAGGTGTTGGTGAATCTACCCTAATACAAGGTGAACGATGAGAGGCTATGTAGGAGTACACAGTGGGTTGTCTCGTTGAACACCGCCCTAAGTCCGAGTTCTTGTGTGGTGATCCAAGATGAAGAGTACAACCACACATTGGGCTCACTGACCCCTCTCAGCTTACTAACTCATCCCTTTCGATGTCCATATGTCGCAATAGTTCGGAGTTCTGGTAGGTTTGTGGCCTGGCTGCTAAGTGAGAGAACGGCTCACCCGAGACCGGCTTATGCACCACGCACACATCACTTGGGTCCACTTCGGTAAACCGGCCGGGTTCACGATAGTGGTAGCCAACCCAGGTAGGCGGCTTTCTTGGACTAGATAGGCTATGAGGTAACAGTTGTGGTGAGCATCCTCGCTGGCACCCCTTGAATGGTGTCGAGATCAAAGGCGGTAAATGATGGTCATGTGTGTGTAGCGGTACACCCCTGCAGGGTTAACAAAACTATTCGAATAGCCGCGTCCGCGGTTAAGGACTGCTTGGAAAGCTTAGCTTGATTATTAGACAACTTGAACTGGATACTTCTAAAATACACCAAGAGAAGTGTGAGTTCTATGGCGTGCTTTCTCGTGGGGAAGTCGAGGAAGGCACCATAGTGGTGTAATTGGTTGGAGAAAGTAGTGGACTCGTGTACGCTTCTTACCTCAAGTCTGGTACTCGTAGTTCAGGACTAGCCAAGTCAAAGCTGGCACTTCTGCAAGTGAAACCCCACCTCCCTTTACCTTGATACATGTGCATGAGTACTATAGCTCCTATGTAAGTCTTGTTGAGTACGACTTTGTACTCACGTTTGCTTAATTTATGTTTTAGATGAACCCACTGACCCCGAAGGTGGCTTCTTCATCGAGCTGGACGACTGAAGATCAAGCTAGTCTAGTCTCAGTCAGACGACTGGTCCCCTCGTGGAGGGCTTGTGTTTAAATAAGGCTTCTTAAGCCATTTGTTAAACTTGTCTGTACTCAGACATACTTTGCTTCCGCTTGTTGTTGTAATGTTGGATCACATACTTGTGATCTCTGTGTGCACTCTGTAAGAGTTATCAATAAAATGTATACTTTGTAGATAATTGCAATGATACCTATTGTTCATACAAGGCATGTGTGTTGCGTGTATGTTTATAACATGCATGTCTTTGTATGGGTTTTCGAGACCTTAGTTGTGATCTGGCTGGCGGTCTTTCATACACCAAGTGGCCCTTAGATGTGCGCAGATTGGGGCATCGCGATGCAATTGCTCGAGACTCCGTCTCGTGCACACTTTGTGGTATGATCGAGCCCGCCCTAGACCCCGACTAAGTGATCGGGCTGGAGTAAGTCTATGTAAGAGTTATGAGATAGTCGATAGTATGGTTGAGGCGACTTGTCTTTGAATATGGGAGTTCATCACCCATATCATTAGACTTGTGTGCGGACGATGAGGACCCATCTCAGTTGATCATCCGGCCTGGATGGGATGCCCCTCACGTACGATGCTTTCCGAGAACGTTCTGTGCTTGGCCTTGTCTGCTTAGACAAGTGGGTACGGTTCTCGGCTCTCCATATGACTATGTCGTAGAGGGACTTGCATACGCTAACCCCGGGTCCCGACAGACTTGGTATCAGAGCGGGACTGACTGTAGGACTAGTAGCCTTGGCTGAAGTCGAGTCTAGCTTGCTATAGTTATATAGTTACTCTGGGTATATAAGGGAACAACGTAAGGCTTCTTTTTTCTCCTTACCTTCATCGTTCTGAGTTCTGAGTCACCCTCATCTTGTTCTACGGGAAGATAGGACTAGGCTCTCCTCTGTCTGACTAGAACATCTCGTTGTTTGCTTCCTTGTAGCCGTAGCAAAGTTGTGATCGGTTTGTTAGAGTGGTTGTGCTTCCTGATTTCTTACATCGTATGTAAGTGTTGTTTTTACATTGCAAGAAAATACATTTCTTACAATTACAGCCGTTATGATGTCCGAGTCATTCCAGGTTTATCTCATAATCTGATGCATTTGCAAACTCCTTCTTTCTGTTTCAGATGGCAGATCTTCCCCCTCGGCAGATTGTTCGTTTGACCAGGTGCCTCGGTGTGAGTGGCCATCCCGCCACGTTGATCGAGATGATGTCCTATGTGGGATATCGATGGTACCCTGAGTACACCATCGAGGAGCTGTTCCACGACTTCAACCAGACCCAGTTCCACTGCATTGTCAGGATCTACCCGCACCACCTTGGAGTCACTCAGCCTATCCACTTTGGACATGGCATTGGCATGACTGAGAACATGGCTGTGCAGGATGTTGCATACTCATGTATTACCCTGCTGAGAGAGGAGCACACTATGCTGAGAGAGACCTCGTTCCGCTATATCCCTGCTGCACTTCCAGGAGAAGAAGGATATTACACCGGACTCTACTCAGATCACTCTGTAGAAGATCCAGTACTTCAGATGACTGCTAGGTTTGCTAGTGATCGAGATCGTGATGCACGCGCTCTCCGTTTTGAGCTTCACGCCACCTGTGTTCGTCTGTATCGAGCATTGACACTCTTGGCACCCTTCGTGAGCGTTGGATCAGTCGAGTATGATGCTATCTACCCTGTGAGGACTCAGATGCCTTCTCGAGTTGCTTGGCCCGAGATTGGAGGCATTTTTCCACCCCGTGGTCCTTTGCTTCCACCCTACGCTGGACCTAGGCCCCATCCTTGCCCAAATGGATATCAGGGTCCACAGGCCTCCGTGTTTTCCGATGGTCACCTTCAACTACCGGGATACGCGGGTAACTTTTACGAGGACTACTATGGAGATGGAGATGAGTGAGACCGCCTGTGGTCTTACTTAGTGAGAATGTAGTAGTATTTTGTATATTGTACACAAGGTGTTCTAAGTTCCAGAGGCTTAGATAAATAATGTATAGGAAGTCAGAGTGCCTCTGAAGGATGTATCATCTTCATCACGTTTGTATTAGCTTGGCGCTTGTAATAAAACGATGTATGGTTTGTATGATAGCTTGTGAATATATGGCTTGTATGCTTTTATCACCATGTTGTCAAGATGATTACTTCCTTTGCTCTGTAATCCCTCCAGTGCTTCAATACCTTGATTAGACTCTTCAACTCAACTCTGTTTGACTTTGGTTTTTCACCTTCAGGATGTCTCAAGGAACCCGTGGCCATCTTGGTCGTAACCAGGGTCGTGGGAATGAACAGGAGGAAGGCAACCTTCCACCCCCACCCACGATGGCTCAGGTTCTGATGGAGGTTGAGGGGAACCGCCGAGACTCTCATCATTTGCTGGAGGTCATTGCCCGCAACACCACTCAGCAGCGCAACGAGTTGGTGTCCCTGAACGACTTCATCCGGCTTCATCCCCCGGTTTTCATTTACTCCACCGAGCCCCTTGACGCCGATGACTGGCTTCGCAGCATCGAGAGGAAGCTCCAAGCAGGCCATGTTGCAGATGGCGACAAGGTCAGCTATGCCACCTATCACCTTGAAGGTGCAGCTAGCTCTTGGTGGGAGAACTTCTTGAACATGCGTCCCGTTGGACCGCCCGCATCTTGGGATGAATTCTGCACTTCCTTCCGCGAGCACCACATTCCCAAGGGTCTTATGGACCGCAAGCGTGAGGAGTTCTGCAACCTCACCCAAGGCAGAAGGACCGTTGACGAGTTTAGTCGTGAGCTCAACCGACTGGCTCGCTATGCTACTGAAGAAGTCTCCACCGACGCAAAGAAGCAAGAGAGGTTCCGTCGTGGACTCAATTCTGGACTTCGTCGTGAGCTCAACCTACATGCCTTTGCCACCTTCCAGGTCCTTGTCAACAAGGCCATCAAGGCAGAGGACATGAACGAGACAACCCACTGTGTACTCCTACAAAAATCTCATTGTTCACCTTGTATTAGGGTAGATTCACCAACACATTCCCACCATCATCAACATGATCACTACCATCCTGACTCACATAGCAGTATCAACATTGTATCACTCTAAGCATGCAATAAGCAGTAACAATTGCAGGGGCCACATGATATCAATCAACTCCTACATTTGCTAGGATTGTGGTTTGCTTACTACTGTGACAAATGATAGGTCATGCAAAGGAATGGGTTCATCTATGCGATAGAAACGTAGCATGGTAATCATCCTAAACAATGCATAAGAGAGACTGAGAGGGAAGTGGGATTTTATCGACATGATCAATGGGGGTTTGCTTGCCTTGCTGACGAGGTTCGGTATCGGGGTCTTCAACGAAGGGGGAAGCCTCCTGTTCCGGTTCCACATCAATCGACAAACAACAATCAAGGGGGGCAACATAAGTACAATGCACAAACACATGGTTGAAGGTTGAAACTTGATGTACATGCTTCTGATGTGTGAGGGAATTCCATTTAAAAGGAGTGTATTGCAAATGAATTGCAAATTCAAACTCCAATTTGAATTAAAATGAATTCCATATGCATGTTTGCTTCTGTTCCCCCATTTTAAAATGGTCAAACATGAAACCAAAGTGCATATTCAGAATCCTTGCATTTTCCTGATAATTTTACATATATTATATGTTTAATTTGGAGTTAAAATGAATTAGTTATGAATTTCCTAAGTTTAATTCATTTTCTGGATTTTCTGGAATTGATTTAATTAGAAAAGCTTTTACTGCATCAGCATGAGGTCATGCTGACGTCAAGGGGTCACTGACCACTGGGACCCACATGTCATTCTCTGTTCTGTTAATTAAACAAGTTTAATTTGATTTAAACTAATCAGAGAGATTAGTCTGGCCTTGGGCCCACATGGAAGTGTCACTGGGGGTGGGGCCAAGGTGATTAAGGCTGGGGTTAAGCTCTAATGGAAGGGGGGTCATCGTCGGCGAGTACTGTGCCTCGCCGGAGTTGCTCGGGACGGCGATTTAGGGCACGGGAGAGGGCATGGAGGCCATGGCTTGGTTCCTGGAGCTCCCGTCCGTAGATTTGTGGTAGCTGGGGCTCGAGGGGGGAACAGGGCGACGACGGCGACGAACTTGGCGGCGGCAGAGAACCGACGAGGTCGGGGATGTAGCTAGAGGGAACGACTTGAGCCAAAACTTGGCACGTTCGAAAGCTGGAGGAGCCAGGAGTCAAACGCGCGCACTGGGGCAACGCCAGGGGCACGAGAGCGAGCGCTAGCTCAACCGGGGCGGCGAGCTTGCTCGGCTCTCATGGAGGATTTGGCTAGGAGGGGATTGAGGAGTTGCGAGGTTGGGGGTTCTGCTCACCAGGAGGTGGGGAGCACGATGGAGTAGGTGACGAGCTCGGGGAGGTCACGGTGGCGCCGGAATTTGAGGTGGATCCGCGGCGGCCGGAGTGGAAGACGATGAAGCTCGCGTCGGCTACACAGCACCTCGGGGCGATTCCTTCTGTGGCTCGGCGTAGACGACGATGGCGAAGACGATGGACACGATGGTGCGGCTCGGGGACGACGGTGGCCACGCGGGCTTCAAACCATGGCGACGAAGGCGTTCTGTTCTCCGCGGGGCTCAGCGAGAGAGAGGAGGATAGGCTCTGGGGAGGGGGGAATGGATGCACGGCGTCTCCAGGAGCTGCGAGGCACGTCTAGGAGGCTCCAGAGGGGCAGGTGGAGGTTGGGGAGGCGTCGACGTGCGCGGCTAGCTCGGTGGCATTCCACCGAGCAGCTTGGAGGCGCGGGGTCAGGGAAGAAGACCCATGTGCCCCTTTGGGCCGACTGGGCCGGATGGGCTGGTTTCGCCCAGGCAAAAGGTAAGGTTTTTCTATTTTCTTTTCTGTTTAATCTTTCCTTTCTGTTTTTCTTTTCTGTAATTTGTTTTTCCTATTAAAATAAAATAGCTAGGCATTTTTATAAATGCTCAAAATTTATATATGGACTTACATGACCAGTAGCTAGTCATTCCCAACTTTTGAACATTTTTGAAATTCCAAATATTTGAATCTCTATTCAAATAGGGGGTTTTGATTAATTCCAAGGTCCTGTTTGAATATTTGAAAAATCCATGAGAATGGGGTTGGTCCCACATCACTTGATATGTGATCACACTCATTTATAAGACTTTTCAAAAATGCAAAAGAAATTTTTGGAGCAACTTTATTTCTGGCCATTTGAATTAATTCATCTGGGGGGTGTTCCTTCTCCCATTTGAGTTTGAATTTGAATTCCATTTGATTTTCTTTGATGAATGCAAGGTGACTTTGATCCTAGCAAATTACCTAATAGAGGGTTCTGACAACTCGCCCCCACCCAATAGAATCTCGTCCCAAGATTCAGAAGTTTGCGGGAGGAAGGAGGGGTACTCGGCACGGAGACGGTCTTCTCTTTCCCACGTGGCTTCTCTCTCAGAGTGGTGTGACCATTGCACTTTCAGAAACTTAATCTTCTGACGACAAGTGACACGCTCTGCTGAATCAAGAATATGAACGGGGTATTCTCGATAAGAAAGGTCATCTTGGAGATCAAGCGTTTCATGGTCGACTTTGCGGATGGGGTCTTTGAAGCAACGCCTGAGTTGTGACACATGGAATACATCATGTACTCGGGAAAGGTGCGGGGGTAGTTCAAGTTGGTAGGCAACTTCTCCACGTTTAGCAAGAATGCGGAAAGGTCCGATGTAACGTGGTGCCAACTTGCCTTTGATACCGAATCGTTGGGTCCCCTTCAGAGGAGTAACCCGAAGGTAAGCCTTCTCATCCAGATTGTAGCTCTCTTGCCTATGATGACGATCATAGTAGCTTTTCTGACGAGACTGGGCTGCTTTCAATTGATCACGAACAATGCGAACTTGCTATTCTGCTTCCATGATCATATCCGGTCCAAAGAATTGTCTTTCACCGGTTTCTGACCAGTTTAGGGGTGTTCGACATCGTCGTCCATATAGGAGTTCAAAAGGAGCCATGTTCAGACTAGATTGGAAACTATTGTTATAAGCAAATTCGGCGAATGGAAGAGACTTCTCCCAATTCTTTCCGAATGAGATAACACAAGCTCTGAGCATGTCCTCGAGAATTTGGTTAACCCTTTCGACTTGACCGCTAGACTGAGGATGGAAATCTGTACTAAAGGAGAGATGAGTTCCCATAGCATTCTGTAAGCTTCCCCAAAATCTAGAGGTGAAAAGGCTACCACGATCAGAATTGATTTCCAAAGGAACACCATGAAGAGACACAAATCAAGAGACGTACAAGTCCGCTAACTGGCTCGCAGTTATAGACTCGCGAACGGGCAGGAAGTGAGCAACTTTGGAAAGTCTATCCACCACAATGAATATGGCATCATTTCCTTTCTGGGTTTTTGGAAAGCCAGTGATGAAATCCATACTGAATTTGTCCCATTTCCACTCTGGAATAGGCAAAAGTTGAAGTGTACCAGCAGGTCTTTGATGTTCTGCCTTAATGCGACGACAAACATCACATTCGGCAACAAATCGAGCAATGTCTCTCTTCATCCTAGTCCACCAAAATCTCTGGCGTAGATCTCGGTACATTTTTGTGCTACCGGGATGAATCGAGAGGGGTGTGTCATGGGCTTCTTTGAGGATGAGTTGCCTTAGTTCCCTATTCTTAGGTACTACCAAACGATTTCCAAATAATACCGTTCCTTTACTATCTGTGGAGAAACATTTAGCAACTCCGCTAGCAATGTTCTCCTTGATCCGGTGAACACCTTGTGCACGCCTTTGGGCAACTATGATTTGATCCTCAAGAGTTGGTTTCGCCACCAAGGTAGAAAGATAGCCATGAGGAACAATCTCAAGATTGAGCTTGCGAAATTCCTCATGAAGAAGTGGTTGACATTGTTGTAACATGAGGTTGTTACAATACAACTTACGACTTAGTGCATCAGTCATGACATTGGCTTTGCCTGGGGTGTTAGAAATTCCTACGTCCTAATATTTTATCAACTCAATCCAGCGTCTTTGCCTGAGATTAAGATCTGGCTGGGTGAAAATGTATTTGAGTCTTTGGTGGTCGGAATAGATCTCACAACGATTACTAAGGAGGTAATGTCGCCAAGTTGTCAGGGCATGAACTATGGCAGCCAGTTCAAGATCATGGGTAGGATAGTTCTCTTCATGTGGACGCAACTGGCGTGAAGCATAAGCTACCACATGTATATCTTGCATAAGTATGCATCCTAACCCTTGCCGTGAGGCGTCACAAAAGATCTCGAAATCCTTTTTGGTGTCTGGAGGCGCAAGTACGGGTGCAGAAGTCAATCTTCTTTTTAGCTCTTGAAAGCTTTCCTCGCACTTGGGAGTCCATAGGAATTTCTTATCTTTCTTGAGGAGTTCAGTTAGAGGCTTTGCAACTTTAGAAAAGTTCTCGACGAAGCGGCGGCAATAGCTGGCTAGGCCAAGAAAACTCCTAACTTGCTTAACCGATTCAGGTGGAGTCCAGTCAAGGACGGCCTAAACTCTCTCGGGGTTCACAGCAATGCCTTTTGCAGAAATCACGTGGCCTAAGTAGGTCACTTCTGGTAGCCAAAATTCATACTTGGAGAACTTAGCATACAGGCGATGCTCTCTAAGTTTCATCAATACCAGCCTAAGATGTTCGGCATGTTCTTCTTCGTTCTTCGAGTAGATGAGAATGTCATCAACATAAACTACAACAAATTTATCTAGGTACTCCATGAAGATCAAATTCATCATGCGCGAGAAAGTGGCGGGGACATTGGTTAAACCAAAGGACATGACGGTGTACTCGTAAAGACCATAACGAGTAGTGAAAGCCGTTTTTGGAATGTCCTCGTTTCGGATTTTGATTTGATGATAACCTAATCTCAAATCCATCTTGGAGAAGACAGAGGATCCAGCAAGTTGATCATAAAGATCATTGATCCTGGGCAGTGGGTACTTGTTCTTTATCGTCGCTAGATTTAGCGGGCGATAGTCTACGCACATCCTTTATGTTCCATCTTTCTTCGTTACAAACAGAAGGGGGCAACCACATGGCGATGAGCTAGGGCGGATGAAGCCTTTTGCCAACAAAGCTTCAAGTTGGATTTTAAGCTCATCTAACTCACGTGGGGCCATTCTGTATGGGCGTCTGGAAATTGGTGCGGTTCCTGGCATAAGATCCACTATGAACTCCACACATCTGTCGGGTGGCATTCCCGGCAGCTCTTCAGGAAAGACATCCGGGAAGTCACGAACCACCGGAATATCTTCAAGGTCGGGAAGGGGAAGTACATTCAAAGAATGCACCTGGGTTCTCGTTCTGGGTGAGGTGTAGTTGACTGTCTTGCCTGAAGGGTGGGTTAGTTTCACTGATTTTCCTTTGCAATCAAGGTAGGCATTCTGCCTTGATAGCCAATCCATGCCAAGGATTACATCGATGTTGGAAGACTTGAGGGCTATGAGCGAAGCAAGGAATACCAAACCCTCAATTGCAATTTGATTTCCATGGCTTACTCTATTAGTTTGCCATCTTGACCCTGGAGTTTGAATTATCATTGGGGTGGACATTTCAACAAAGGATAACTCATGACGAAGTGCATAACTTTCCTACATGAATGAATGAGATGCTCCTGGGTCGAAAAGAACGGAAGTAGGAACATAATTGACTGGGAGCGTACCAAGAATGACGTCAGTGGTGTCGTCAGTCTCTTCGGCGGCAATCTGATTCACACGTCCACGAGTGGCGGGAGGAGCGGGTTTGGTGGTGTAGACCTTCGGGGGTGGCTTGCCACGACCATTGTTGTTACCTCCGGCATGGGGTGGAGCATTCTGATTCTGGAGCTGGTTCTGGGCACACTCTCGGGAGTAGTGGCCTGCCTAACCACACTTGTAGCAGGCTCCAAAGACAGTGCGTGGAGCTGGGTTGTTCGGTGAAGCTGGGTGGAACGAAGCTGGTGGACGAGGCGCCACATAGGATGGCCTCGGTGGGTTGTTCTGGCGAAACATGTTGTTGGGGATCCAGATCTTGCGCTTCTGAGAGCCTGAACTGGATGAACCATCATCTCTAGGGTGCTTGCGGAAGTCATTTGGGGTGTTCATGTCCTCTGCCTTGATGGCATTGTTGACAAGGACCTGGAAGGTGGCAAAGTCATGCAAGTTGAGCTCACGACGGAGTCCAGAATTGAGTCCACGAAGGAACCTCTCTTGCTTCTTAGCGTCGGTGGAGACCTCTTCAGTAGCATAACGAGCAAGTCGGTTGAACTCACGACTAAACTCGTCAACAGTCCTTCTGCCTTGGGTGAGGTTGCAGAACTCATCACGCTTGCGGTCCATAAGACCCTTTGGAATGTGGTGCTCACGGAATGAAGTGCAGAACTCATCCCAAGTTGTAGGCGGTCCAACGGGACGCATGTTCAGGAAATTCTCCCACCAAGAGCTAGCTGCACCCTCGAGGTGGTAAGTGGCATAGCTGACCCTGTCACCATCTGCAACATGGCCTACCTGGAGCTTCCTCTCGATGTTGCGAAGCCAGTCATCGGCATCAAGGGGCTCGGTGGAGTAGCTGAAAACCGGGGGATGAAGCCGGATGAAGTCATTCAAAGACACCAACTCGTTGCGCTGCTGAGTGGTGTTGCGGGCAATGACCTCCAGCAACTGGTGAGAGTCTCGGCGGTTCCTCTCAACCTCCATTAGAACCTGAGCCATCGTGGGTGGTGGTGGAAGGTTGCCTTCCTCCGGTTCATTCCCACGACCATGGGCACGACCAAGCTAGCCATGGGTTCCTTGAGACATCCTGAAGGGGAAAACCAAAGTCAAACAGAGTTGATTGGAAGTGTCTAAACAAGGTATTGAAGGTACTGGAAGAATCACAGAGCAAAGGAAGTAATCATCTAGACAACATGGTGATAAAAGCATACAAGCCATATATTCACAAGCTTTCATACAAACCATACATCATTTTATTACAAGCGCCAAGCTAATACAAACGTGATGAAGATGATACATCCTTCAGAGGCACTCTGACTTCCTATACATTATTTATCTAAGCCTCTGGAACTTAGAACACCTTGCGTACAATATACTAAGATACTACTACATCCTCACTAAAGTAAGACCACAGGCGGTCTCACTCATCTCCATATCCATAGTAGTCCTCGTAAAAGTTACCCGCGTAACCCGGTAGCTGAAGGTGACCATCGGAAAACACGGAGGCCTGTGGACCCTGATATCCATTTGGGAAAGGATGGGGCCTAGGTCCAGCGTTGGGTGGAAGCAGAGGACCACGGGGTGGGAAAATGCCTCCAATCTCGGGCCAAGCAACTCGAGAAGGCATATGTGTCCTGACTGGGTAGATAGCATCATACTCCACTGATCCAACACTCACTAAAGGAGCCGGGAGTGTAAGTGCTCGATACAGACGGACACGGGTGGTGTAAAGCTCAAAGCGAAGGGCACGTGCATCACGATCTCTATCACAAGCGTGCCGAGCAGTGATCTGAAGCAAAGGATCCTCCAAAGAGTGATCTGTGTACAATCCGGTGTAATATCCCTCTTCTCCTGGAAGTGCAGCAGGGACATAGCAGAAAGATGTGCCTCCAAGCATAGCGTGCTCCTCTCTCAGCAGGGTAATACATGAGTATGCAGCATCCTGCACAGCCATGTTCTCAGTCATGCCAATGCCATGTCCAAAGTGGATAGGTTGAGTGACTCCAGTGTGGTGCGGGTAGATCCTGACAATGCAGTGGAACTGGGTCTGGTTGAAGTCAAGGAACTGATCCCCAACTGTGTACTCAGGGTACCATCGGTATCCAATGAAGGACATCATCTCGATCAGCATGGAGGGATGGCCACGCACATCGAGGCACCTAGTCAAATGAACAATCTGCCGAGGGGGAAGATCTGCCATCTGAAACAGAAAGAAGGAGTTTGCAAATGCATCAGATTATGAAGAAACTTGGAATGACTGGGACAGCATAACGGCTGTAATTGTAAGAAATGTCTTTTCTTGCAATGTAGTAACAGCACTTACATACGATGTAAGAACTCAGGAAGCACAACAACTCTAGCAAACCGAACACAACTTTCCTATGGCTACAAGGAAGCAAACAACGAGATGTTCTAGTAATACATAGATGATCCTAGTCCTATCTTCCTGTAGAATAAGATGAGGGTGACTCAGAACTCAGAACGATGAGGGTAAGGAGAAAAAAGAAGCCTTACGTTGTTCCCTTATATACCCAGAGTAACTATATAACTATAGCAATCTAGACTCGACTTTGACCAAGGCTGATAATCCTACAGTCAGTCCTGCTCTGATACCAAGTCTGTCGGGACCCGGGGTTAGCGTATGCAAGACTCGCTACAACACAATCATATGGAGAGCCGAGAACCGTACCCACTTGTCTAAGCAGACAAGGCCAAGCACAGAACGTTCTCAGAAAGCATCGTACGTGAGGGGCATCCCATCCAGGCCGGATGACCAACTGAGATGAGTCCTCATCGTCCGCACACAAGTCTAAATGAGATGGGTGATGAACTCCCATATTCACAGACAAGTCGCCTCAACCATACTATCGATTGTATTATAACCCTTACATAGACTTACTCCAGCCCGATCACTTAGTCGGGGTCTAGGGCGGGCTCGATCATACATCAAAGTGTGCACGTGACAGAGTCACGAGCAATCGCATCGCGATGCCCCATGATGCGCACATCTAAGGGCCACTTGGTGTATAAAAGACCGCCAGCCAGATCACAACTAAGGTCTCGAAAACCCATACAAAGACATGCATGTTATAAACATACACGCAGCACACATGCCTTGTGTGAACAGCAGATATCATTGCAATTCTCTACAAAGTATAAATTTTATTGATAACTCTCACAGAGTGCACACAGAGATCACAAGCATGTGATCCAACGTTACAGCATTCAACGGAAACAGAGTAGGTCTGAGTACAGACAAACTTAACAAATGGCTTAAGAAGCCTTATTTAAACACAAAGCCCTCCACGAGGGAACCAGTCTGCTGACTGGGACTACACTAGCTTGGTCTTCAGTCGTCGAGCTCGAGGAAGAATCCACCTTCGGGGTCAGTGGGTTCATCTAAAACATAGAATAACCAAACGTGAGTACAAAGTCGTACTCAGCAAGACTTACGTAGGAACTATACTACTCATGCACATGTATCAAGGTAAAGAGAGGTGGGGTTCATAAGCAGAAGTGCCAGCTTTGACTTGGCTAGTCCTGTACTACGAATACCAGACTTGAGGTAAGAAGCGTACACGAGTCCACTACATATCTCCAACCAATTACACCACTATGGTGCCTTCCTCGACTTCCCCACGAGAAAGCGCGCCATAGCACTCATGCTTATCTTGGCAAGTTTTATAAGTGTCCAGTTCAAGTTGTCTAATAATCAAGCTAAGCTTTCCAAGCAGTCCCTTACCGCGGACGCGGCTATTCGAATAGTTTTGTTAACCCTGCAGGGGTGTACCGCTACACACACATGATCATCAGTTACCGCCTTTGTACTCGACACCGTTCAAGAAGTGTCGGCGAGGATGCTCACCACAACTGTGACCTCATAGCCGATCTAGTCCAATAAAGCCGCCTACCTGGGTTGGATACCACTATCGTGAACCCGGCCGGTTTACCGAAGTGGACCCAGATGATGTGTGCGTGGTGCATAAGCCGGTCTCGGCTGAGCCGTTCTCTCACTTAATAGCCAGGCCACAAACCTACCAGAACTCCGAACTACTGCGACATCTGGACATCGAAAGGGATGAGTTAGTAGGTTGAGAGGGGTCAATGAGCCCAATGTGTGGTTGTAGTCTTCATCTTGGATCACCACACAAGAACTCGGACTTAGGGCGGTGTTCAATGAGACAACCCACTGTGTACTCCTACACAGCCTCTCATCGTTCACCTTGCATTAGGGTAGATTCACCAACACATTCCCACCATCATCAACATGATCACTACCATCCCGACTCACATAACAGTATCAACATTGTATCACTCTAAGCATGCAATAAGCAGTAACAATTGCAGGAGCCACATGATATCAATCAACTCCTACATTTGCTAGGATTGCGGTTTGCTTACTACTGTGACAAATGATAGGTCATGCAAAGGAATGGGTTCATCTATGCGGTAGAAACGTAGCATGGTAATCATCCTAAACAATGCATAAGCGAGACTGAGAGGGAAGTGGGATTTTATCGACATGATCAATGGGGGTTTGCTTGCCTTGCTGACGAGGTTCGGTATCGGGGTCTTCAACGAAGGGGGAAGCCTCCTGTTCCGGTTCCACTTCTATCGAAAAACAACAATCAAGGGAGGCAACATAAGTACAATGCACAAACACATGGTTGAAGGTTGAAACTTGATGTACATGCTTCTGATGTGTGAGGGAGTTCCATTTAAAAGGAGTGTATTGCAAATGAATTGCAAATTCAAACTCCAATTTGAATTAAAATGAATTCCATATGCATGTTTGCTTCTGTTCCCCCATTTTAAAATGGTCAAACATGAAACCAAATTGCATATTCAGAATCCTTGCATTTTTCTGATAATTTTACATATGTTATATGTTTAATTTGGAGTTAAAATGAATTAGTTATGAATTTCCTAAGTTTAATTCATTTTCTGGATTTTCTGGAATTGATTTAATTAGAAAAGCTTTTACTGCATCAGCATGAGGTCATGCTGACGTCAGGGGGTCACTGACCACTGGGACCCACATGTCATTCTCTGTTCTGTTAATTAAACAAGTTTAATTTGATTTAAACTAATCAGAGAGATTAGTCTGGCCTTGGGCCCACATGGAAGTGTCACTGTGGGTGGGGCCAAGGTAATTAAGGCTGGGGTTAAGCTCTAATGGAGGGGGGGTCGTCGCCGGCGAGTATTGTGCCTCGCCGGAGTTGCTCGGGACGGCGATTTAGGGCACGGGAGAGGGCATGGAGGCCATGGCTGGATTCCTGGAGCTCCCGTGCGTCGATTGGTGGTAGCTGGGGCTCGAGGGGGGAACAGGGAGACGACGGCGACGAACTTGGTGGCGGCAGAGAACCGGCGAGGTCGGGGATGTAGCTAGAGGGCACGGCTTGAGCCAAAACTTGGCACGTTCGAAAGCTGGAGGAGTCAGGTGTCAAATGCGCGCATTGGGGCAACGACAGGGGCACGAGAGCGAGCGCTAGCTCAACCGGGGCGGCGAGCTTGCTCGGCTCTCATGGAGGATTTGGCTAGGAGGGGATTGAGGAGCTGCGAGGTTGGGGGTTCTGCTCACCAGGAGGTGGGGAGCACGATGGAGTAGGCGACGAGCTCGGAGAGGTCACGGTGGCGCCGGAATTTGAGGTGGATCCGCGGCGGCCGGAGTGGAAGACGATGAAGCTCGCGTCGGCTACACAGCACATCGGGGTGATTCCATCTGCGACTCGGCGTAGAAGACGATGGCGAAGACGATGGACACGATGGCGCGGCTCGGGGACGACGGTGGCCACACGGACTTCAAACCATGGAGACGGAGGCATTCTGTTCTCCGCGGGGCTCAACGAGAGAGAGGAGGATAGGCACTGGGGAGGGGGGGATGGACGCACGGCGTCTCCAGGAGCTGTGAGGCGCGTCTAGGAGGATCCAGAGAGCCAAGTGGAGGCTAGGGAGGCGTCGACGTGCACGGCTAGCTCGGTGGCATTCCACCGAGCAGCTTGGAGGCGCAGGGTCGGGGAAGAAGACCCATGTGCCCCTTTGGGCCGGCTGGGCCGAATGGGCTGGTTTCGCCCAGGCGACAGGTAAGGTTTTTCTGTTTTCTTTTCTGTTTAATCTTTCCTTGCTGTTTTTCTTTTCTGTAATTTGTTTTGCCTATTAAAATAAAATAGCTAGGCATTTTTTATAAATGCTCAAATTTTGTATATGGACTTACATGACCAGTACCTAGTCATTCCCAACTTTTGAACATTTTTTTAATTCCAAATATTTGAATCTCAATTCAAATAGGGGTTTTTGATTAATTCCAAGGTCCTGTTTGAATATTTGAAAAAATCCATGAGCATGGGGTTGGTCCCAAATCACTTGATATGTGATCACACTCATTTATAAGACTTTTAAAAAATGCAAAAGGAATTTTTGGAGCAACTTTATTTCTGGCCGTTTGAATTAATTCATCTGGGGGTGTTCCTTCTCCCATTTGAGTTTGAATTTGAATTCCATTTGATTTTATTTGATGAATGCAAGGTGACTTTGATCCTAGCACATTACCTAACAAAGGGTTCTGACAATCGGATCCCAGCAAACTCAACATAGCAACAGCAGAAAAATTACATATGTGCCTCGGTCATGTAGGGCAGCTCACGATGTCTAATCCATGAAGAACAAAGAGGGGAGGAGAACATCACATAGCTACTGATCATAGACCCATGGTCCAAGGTGGACTACTCACGGTTCATCCGGGGAGCATCCATGGTGGTGGAGAAGCTCCCGGAGGTGATTCCTCCCTCCGGCAGGGTGCCGGGAAGAGGTCTTCTGGTGCTCCCGATCTTGGAAGCGCGGCGGCAGCGGAACAGAGGAGAGATCGCGAAAAAGGTTTCCGTCTCCGAGGGTTTCTCATCACGGGGAATAAATAGGCGAAAAGGGGCAGCCAGAGGTGGGCCGGGGGCTCCAGGCGCCCCCCCTAGCGCGGCCAGTGGTGGGGCCGCGCCCTCTGGCTGCCTGGGGGCCCCCTGGCTCCCCTCTGACCCCTCTCGGGCTCTTCGCGAAACGTTGATTTTTCCTATATTTTTCCCGGAATTTTTCTGGTACTTTTAATAAGGGGGAAACCTGAAATAGAAAAACAGCAGAAAACAGGAACTGGCACTGTGGTGCACTGAGTTAATAGGTTAGTTCAAATATGATCAAAAGTGTATGGAAGTTCATCAATATCATAGCAATATCACACAAAAGAGGCATGGAGCAAGCAGAAATTATAGATACGTTTTGGACGTATCACACCTCCACCACATGATGCCTCTACTGAATCTTTTACTATGTCCGATACTTTTGATGATGCTTCTACTACTCTTGATGATATTTGTTCACTCAGTCACGCTCTTGAGAAACAGATCGCTGCTGCAAAAAAATCTGGAATTGAAATTCCTGATACTTGTTATCCTTTTGATGGAACTTACACTTATCCCGATTTGAGTAAACTCAAGGAGAGACTCCTTGATGATGATTATATTATACTTGATGATGATTTATGCAGGGAGCTAACAGAGTTTGTCGACTCTGACCCTGATGCTATTAAGAAGCTTCTCGAAAAACACTCCCTGAAGAACAAGATCGTTCCTGATCCTACTTTTGCTACGTCTCCTATATGCATCAATGATCCTGATTATAATTTCTCTGTTGATCTTTCACTTATATCTATGGTTGAATCTGACCCCTTTTATGGCAGAGAAAATGAAGATGCTATTGCACACCTGACCAAACTCACTAAGTTAGGTGGCTTGTTTACTACGGATGAGAAGATACGAAACTTCTATGTTGCTAAGCTTTTTCCTTTCTCTTTGAAGGAAGGTGCTAAAGCATGGTACGATGCACTACCATGTGGTTCTATTAGGAGTCCTCAAGAGTTAGATCACTCTTTTGTTGAAAAGTACTTTCCTGCTCATATGAAACATGCAGCTTTACGAAAAAATTATAACTTTAAACAGTTGCAGGATGAGAACCTCCCTAAAGCTTGGGGGAGGTATTGCAGTCTGATCCAGGCTAGACCGGGACATGGAGTTCCTAAGAATAAATTAATTGATATATTCTATGTTGTTCTAACTGATGAATCTAGGTCCTACTTTGACAGTTGTGCTGGTTGTGTTTTCAGGAAGAGAACATCGGACGATGCAGAAGAATTAATGGGCAAGATTGCCAAGAACCACGAAGATTGGTCCATCCCTGAACCACCTCCACCACCAAAGAAGAGGGGCATGCTTGTCCTAAGCCCCGAAGATATGCAGGAAGCTAAGAAGTCTATTAAAGAGAACGGTATTAAAACTAAAGACGTAAAGAATCTACCCCCCATCGAGAAGTTGTGTGAGCCTACCACTCACCCTCCTATGGTAGAGGTACACTCTCTTTTAGATTTCAATGCAAGTGACATTCCTCATGGTAAGCCTCCTGATCAATGTTTAGATGAGCTTGATAATTTCATTATGAAGCAAAATCATTTTAATGATAGGATACAAAGTCAGTTGCATGATAATTCCCTTGCTATCAAAAGTTTGCTCGATGTTCTAGGTAGAACAGTTAATGACGTTAAATGTCTTGTGAAGCATTTTCATATGGTTCAAACTCAGCTTGATCAAATTTCTAATGTGCAAAAAGATTTTCTTGCTAATAATGCTAAACAAGATATACAGGCCTTCGGGATTAAAACCCGAGGAGGAACTAGCACTCAAGATCCTCTCTATCCGGAGGGGCATCCAAAGAGGATCGAGCAAGATTCTCAAATACAGGAGGAAGAAATTGTTAGATCTCCGAAGAAGAAGCACAAATAAGCTGACAAATCCAATGACCCAAATAGTATATCTACCTTCGATGCTGAGACTGAAGACGGTGCTGAGCCTGAAAAGGATGGTGAAAAGAATGATCCACCCGAGGTTCGAGAAGAATAAGCACCCGACAAACGCAAGAAATACACTAGAGAAGATTTTATCGCAAGAAGACATGGGAAGGAACGAGAACCATGGGTACAGAAACCCATGCCCTTTCTAGGTAAGTCTCTCAAAACCAAAGAAGAAGAGCATTACAATAAGTTTTGTGAGTGGATGAAACCTCTTTTTCTTCAAATTCCTTTGACTGATGCTATTAAGTTACCTCCTTATTCGAGATATATGAAACATATTGTTACTAATAAAAGAAAAGTTCCTAATGAAGCAATATATACTATGCTTGCTAACTACTCTTTTAGTGGCAAGATTCCTGAGAAGCTTGGTGATCCAGGTATACCCACCATTCCTTATTCCATAAAGAATAATTATGTTAAGACCGCTTTATGTGATCTTGGAGCAGGAGTGAGCGTTATGCCCTTTTCTCTTTATAAGAGACTATGTTTAGAAAAACTAATCCCTACAGATATCTCTCTTCAAATGGCTCACAAGTCAACAGCCGTTCCCATAGGTATTTGTGAGGGTGTTCCCGTTGAAGTTACTAATTGTTTAATCCTTACTGATTTTGTTGTGCTTGACATGCCCGAGTATGGGAGCATGTCTATTATTCTTGGTAGACCTTTTCTTAACACCGCAGGTGCTATTATCGATTGCAATAAAGGAAAGGTTACTTTCAATGTGAATGACAAGGAACACATGGTGTATTTTCCGAAGAAGATTGACAAGAGGCATGGCCTCAACTCTATAGAGAATATCGAGACCGTGAAGATTGGAGAATGGGATTGTCCTCTACATGTGCACCACAAATACAAAACCATCATGGTGGGGACAATGTCCATTAAAGTAAAGGTGCAATGATCACTTCATGAGAGGTGAGGCTTTTTGCTCTATATATCGTCGGTTTGTTGGTAAGACTTGATCAACCTTGCTGGTAAGCATGTTTTATATGGGTAAAAAGTGGAGCTTGTTATCTTTTCATTTGCCTTAGATTTTATTCTCCTTGTTGTACCAAGTTTATATGTTTTTGAAACTTCACAACTCTAATCACTACTTCAAGTTTTCAGAAACTTTCGTAGCTTTTTGAACTCCAAAAAAATTTCAACAGTGAAGTTGTCAGAAAAATTCCATAAAAATTATATTAAAATTTTCCATGCCGGGAGTGACCCAGGAGCACCTGGGGCTGACCAGGGGGGCCACCAGTGGCCCAGGCGGACAGCTGGCGCGGCCTGGCCCCTGGCTGCGCCCACAAGGCGCCTGGGGCCCACAGGGCAGCCAGCCAGGTAAGTCTTCTTCCTCCTCCTTCCTCTCTCTCCAAAAACACGAGTTCTGCACTTTGTTCTTGTGTTCTTGCTGCTCTCCGTCCAGAATTTCGATCTCTCTCTACGACCCATCATTTGAGCTGAGATTTTGGAAAAATACTCCCTGGTATGTAACTCCTTCACCCCTCCAATTAGATTTTTGATTTATGGCCTCATTTGTGAGTATTTAGTAGCTCTTGGTGCTGTTCATATGAGCTTGCATGCATGTGTAGAAATTTATTTTCCAAGTTTTGATGCAAGTTTATGCCTTAGGTAAGTGAGTAGAGTAGTTTGCCTCAACTCACTTTGTTTAAATCCTTGTTTTTGTGAATTGTCAAAAATTTCAGAAATGAGTTTCTTTGGAAAAGAAAAGGGGTGGCTTGGGAAGAAGAAGCCCGAGCGCTTCGATCGAGTCACTAGAGCTGCAGCTTCACCCTCAGCAGTTAGGGTGAGCTACAATGAAGATCATGTGCCCCTCGAGTTGTTGGAGGAAACAAATCCTGCATCCGCAATGATTTATCCGTGCGATGATTTTCTTATAGCTGCAAGAATTAAGGAGGAATTTTATGGCCTTTGTGCCAACGCAGGTTTGATACGGCTAGCTTTATGACGTGTGGTGCAATACAAAAAGCTTACCTCCTATTTTGTCAACAGTTTTTGTTATAACCATGATGAAGGAACCATCGAGTTCAAACTTTATAATGATCTCATAACCATGTCTTTGGCACAATTTTGTGATATAATAGGTGTACCGAATGTTGGTCAGACAGCTAAGATGACCATGCAGCCTTCCGGGTTGAGGACCCTCTTCAACTCCCTTTGCTGCCAGGGGGAGACCGACATTCGGCGCACGAAGATTTCCAGCATCGTGTTTCCACACCTCAGGTATTTTGCGTATTTTGTTGCCAGAGGGGTGTTAGCTCGTGACAACACGAGCAATGGTTCTGCACCAGACTTCGCTATTTATGCGAACGCCCTCTCTGGTAAGAATGAGTATAATGTGGGTGCCTTGATTGCTCGGCGTCTTGTTATGAACAGTAACAAAGGCGATTTATATGGTGGCGTTTACGCCACACTTATCCTTGAGTCTCTCGAGCGCACCCCGCATCCTGATGATGTTCCCTTTTCATACGCGAGTCTCGATCTTGCGGCTATGAAGAGGCATAAGTTTGTTACCATGACTTCTCAGTTTGGTAACCTTGATTATATTTTGAGGTTTGAAAGGACTATTACTCGTGAGATCCGTCTACCTGCACCACATTTGTTTGATAACACTCGCAGGAACGGATGGTCCTTCAAAGAAATTCAGTTCGATGAGTTCATGGCTAATTACCAGCCGCATAACCCCATGGAGGGGGTTGTGCCCGATGAGGAGGAGCATGGTGAGTTCCCACCTTTCTAGGGAGAGACCTTCACCGAGCATGGCGAGGGATCTTCTTCCGCTTGGAGCGCAGGGCCTTCCTCATGGGAGGATCCGAGGACTTCGGTGTTAGCACCGGAGGGCTCATATGACTCCTGTACTTACCATTACCCTGGAGCAGGAGGCTCCTGGGGGCAGTAGCTGCTACCAACTTAGGCCAAAATCCTAAGCTTGGGGGAGTACGTTCCCTTCTCAACTTTCCATTGTATTATCCGTTTTTATTTTTGTTCGTTTTGATATTTTCGAAGTTTTTGCCCGTTCTTCTTTGTTCTATTATTTTGCAAAAACAACAAAAAGATTTATTTGTTCTTTTTCTTTCGTTTAACCTTTGAAAAATCCAAAAATATTTGCTTTTCTCTCTTTAGTTCGCTTTGTTGCAGAGTTTAGCTCGAGTCCGTGATGGCATTTGCACTTGATTATATTTTCCTACGTCCAATCGTGCAACTGACAAGGCAGTGATGACGAAGATCGACGAAAGGGATGCAACAAGGAAAACCGGTATGAACTCTTTTTGTTTATACTTTTGTACATATGCTTGTACTTATGAATTAGAGACCAGCTTGTAGCGACATAGTGTTATGTTTACAATGCTTTCCCAGTGTTCATACTTTCCTTGTGGCTAATCCCAAATAGCTAGAGTACATAATGAGTTGTTGAAATGATTTACATGCATTGCAATGTTCATAGTTTGGCATACTGAAGTGGTATTTCCCTTTGGAGAATTCTTGGATCGACTTGGCACATGCTTCCACATGTTTTATGACTGAAAAGTCTACTACGCCTTGATGATCTTTGAATTTTAGAATAGTTATATCATTTTCATGCCCAATTCAATGTTACTTTGTCGCTCTGCATGATTATGACTGTTATTGCTCTCTAGTTGGTCTCTTCCCACTCTTTTGCTAGTCTTCGCTCGCACTAAGCAGATTTCTGCTTGTGCATCCAAAATCCTTGAAACCAATTTTTCCATATGAGTCCACCATACCTTCCTATGTGGTATTTACCGGCCATCCTAACGAAGACTTTCTTGTACCATCTCGAAATTATTCAAAAGCACTCCTGTGTTGTGCCTCTGTTTTAGCTCATGAGGAAGTAGTAGGTAATTCATGACCGTCTTATGTTAGACATGTTTTATTCCGGGATTGCATGTCTAATCTGCCAACCCCTAATACGAGGAGGGACTGGCATGAGTGCGCCCAGCTCACAAAAGATAATCACAACCAACAAACCCTCCTTCACGCTTTGTCTATGAGAAATCAGAAAACTTTGGCAATGATAAACAAAGGAGATTAAGGGGATGTGATCGTCTCCATCTTGGGAGCCGTTCCTCGAAACATGTCTAGCGTAAGAGGCGATTGAGTTGTCTACTAGCATTCGTTGACAAAGCATGCACCTCCCAAAACACTTATTATCTCTGTTTTCAAAACCAAGAGCTCTGGTACAAGTTTACTCTTTGCTTCCAACCACGGGTTTTCAACCTTTCCATCAAACTCCACGGTTCGAGAGTCTCCACCTTATTTCTTCAAAGCACCAACTAGGAGAGCATAATTTTCATTCTGAGTGTAATGTGCATTGTCCCAAAGTATTACATTGTCTTTTGCATGATTGTGGTATTATTTATTCTGAAGTTCTTAGCTCTAGTCTCCTTTAAAACTCCGAAGGAGTTTCTGCATTGATGTTTTGCTTCACTCATGGAGGCTAGCGAAATACCACTCTAGTATGTTCAAGCTTTGTGCATTGTAATCCTGTCTTGATTTTCAGTAGTATATTATTTGCTTTTAGTTTTTTGTGATTGATCACTTGAAAGAAGGATTGCTTCGTGCATTGTCCTCATAGCATTGTTTTGATACTTGCTAAATTCTTTTCGTAGTACATGCTTATATACATCTATTGAAGCAAAAGAGTTTTTCAAAGTTTTCTTTGTCGCGTTCAGTTCGTTGTACTGAATTGCTTGAGGACAAGAAATATGCTAAGCTTGGGGGAGTTGATACTTCTCAAACGTATCTACTTTTCCAAACACTTTTGCTATTGTTTTGCCCTCATTCTTGCATTATTTGGATGAAACTAACCCGGACTAACGATGTTTTCAGCAGAGCTGCCTATATGGTTTTATTGTGCGCAGGAAAATGGATTTTTAGACGTCTCAGAAAATTCCCAGAAAAATACCAAAAAATCCATGCACCTGAAGGAGCCAGATGCCAGAAGTGGGACCAGAGGAGAGCTAAGGGGGCCCCAGGCGCCACCCTGGCGCGGCCAGGGGTGGGGTCGCGCCCTCTAGCCGCCTGGGGGCCTCCCCCCTCCTCTGGTGCCCTACCGATGCTCCTATTTATTCCCGTGACGCGAAAACCCCAAAACAGAAGTCGTTTTCCCAATTCTCGTCGCGGAGCCACCGCCACCCTCTGTTCTTCTCCGGGAGGGCTAATCTGGAGGCTGTTTTGGCCTCCGGAGAGGGGAGAGCATCGTCATCTTCATCATCATCGCCACTCCATCCTCCCTCCATGACTTCTCCATCCATGTGTGAGTAATTCCCTGCTGTAGGAAAAGGGAATGATAGGGATTGGATGAGTTAGATCATGTAATAGTTTATCAGATTGTTGGGGGCATGTTGCCTATCATCTAGATTGGTGTTTATCATCTTTGCTTCGACTTGATGCTCTTAATGCTTGTCACTTTGGGCCCGAGTGCCATGATTTCAGATCTGAACCCTATGTGTTTTCATGAATATATTTGTGTTCTTGATCCTATCTATGAGTTGTATGCACATGTTATAGTCCGGAACCGGCGATCCCAAAGGTGACAGCTTGGGACACCAAAGGGGATGGACTATAATTTGAGGATTTCATGTATTCATTGAGTTTATTGCTTTGTTCCGGTGCTCTTTGACAGGAGCACATTAATCTCCATAAGTTCCTTTTAGCCCCGTTCGTAGAGGGATGGTAGGACAAAAGATGTTGTACAAGTTCTTATTGCAAGCACGTACAACTACCTTTGGGATGCATGCCTGATGTTTGATTTATGCCTAGATGATCATTGCTTTTATGTGTGCCTTGCCCCAAGTTAAATACATGATGTGTCTTATCCATGCAGCGCCCAACCATCCATCTCCCTAGCCTACAGTGTTTTTAATTCTGCTAGTTACTAGTTATTTACTTTCATTGTTTTACTATTACCGTTGCTATCATCACTTCCATATCGCAGTTACTATTAATATCTTGTTGCAAGTAAGTGTATCTCAGGTGCGGTGGAATTGACAACTCCACTGTTAAAGCTTGTGGATATTCTTTGGCTCCCCTTGAGTCGAATCTATAAATTGCGTTATTCTTACCCGCGAAGACTATCTCGATCCCCTGCAGTTGTGGGTTATCACTCTCCTCAAGGGGAGATGTTCTAATTTTTTACATCTCAACATCAAGGGCTAAGTTGTCTACCTTGAAACAAAGATTATCTAATTTAACTATTTTTTCTTCCACATTCTTGTTGAAAGCTTTTTGGGTAGTGATAAAGTCTCTAAGAATATTCTCTAGTTCAGAGGTGGGGTTTTTGTTGCTAGGGTAGGTGTTGTTGTTCCCATAAGTGGATGGAAACGTTCTAGGAGTACTAGCAAAGTTTCCCCTATAAGCATTATTATTAAAGTTGTTTCTGGCAATGAAGTTCACATCTACTTGTTCCTGAGCAACCAGAGAATTTAAAGGAACATCATGAGGATCAATAGAGGGTTGCTTGGTAAGTAGAGACATAATTAAGTCAACTTTATCATTGAGAGAGGTAATTTCCTCGACAGAATTTACCTTCCTACCTATTGGAGCGCGTTCGGTGTTCCATTGGGAATAGTTGGTCATCATCTCATCCAGGAGTTTGGTGGCAGCACCGAGTGTAGTTGACATAAAGGTTCCTCCCGTGGCCGAATCTAACAGGTTCCGCGAGGTAAAGTTCAAGCCTACATAAAAAGTTTGGATAACCATCCAGGTAGTCAAACCATGTGTAGGGCATTTCTTAACAAGAGTTTTCATGCGTTGCCAAGCTTGGGCAACGTGTTCATTATCCAATTGCCTAAAATTCATAATGTTACTCCTCAATTGGATAATTTTATCAGGTGGGTAGTACTTCCCAATAAAAGCATCTTTGCACTTATCCCAAGAATCTATGTTATTCCTAGGCAAAGATTGAAACCAGATTTTAGCTCCGTCCCTCAAAGAGAAAGGAAAAATCTTGAGCTTAACAACATCACCTTCTACTTCTTTATACTTTTGCATATCACATAATTCAACAAAATTATTCAAGTGCAAAGCAGCAGCATCTCCAGCACCAGATAATTGATCTCTCATAACAAGATTCAGTAAAGCAGGTTTAATTTCATAAGAGGTAGCTGAAGTGGCAGGTTTGGCAATAGGAGTGCAGATAAAGTCTTTGTTGTTGTGACTAGTGAAGTCACACAACTTTGTGTTTTCAGTGGAACCCATAGTAGCAGCAGGTGTGGTAGATTTTTTGTAATTTTCGATATAAGACACAAAGATAAAAACAGAAAGGTAAACTAACAAGACTAAAAAGTAAAGGTAAAGGATAGTGGTCAACTCCCCTATCTTATCACTCGGAGTCTCCGACAACGGGGCCAGAAATTTGCTTGATGGCGTAGAAGTGATAATGACTTCTCGCCCTTCGTTGGTTACCCCAAGTGGAAGGTGAGATGCAGTGTAGCGGCAAATTTCCCTCGGTGAAGATACCGAGGTTGAGATCGACCAGTAGGACTCCGGCAATGATAAGTAGGTGGTGAAGTGAACAATGGCGCCGTTCACAACCTCAGGGTTGCTTACTTCACCTGGACCTGCACACGATACAATTAATTTTGCTCCCAACGAAGATCAGAGAGGTTGTCAATCTCTCCGGTCTTGTTGTTTACAAAGGGTCAAACACACAAGGGATAATGATAATGATAATGGTAGCAACTGAAAGTAAATAGGCTTGTAAACAATGATGACGATATGGACCGGGGTCCCGTGATGTTCACTAGTGATGTCTCTCTCCCAAAAGACGATAAAACTGCTATGCGAGGTAAAAAAATTACAGATGGGCAATTGACAGGATTAGGAACGCACCGCAATGCTAACTATGCTACAAAAGAAAGGAAGAGGCTCAAAAGCATGGGCAGTACACAAAAATAAGTAGACTGAAATCCATCTACATCTACTAATAATCATCCACCTTGAGATATCTATCTAGAACATCTCGCTGGTATTAAGTTGCGAGTCCCACCCAAAGTGTAAACCCAAAACAACAGACAACTGCATTAAAAGAACTTTGCATAAAGTAAACAATCCTTGCAACCACGGTTACAAGCACCGTTGTTTTCCCCCTTGTGGCCACAACACATTCCCTAGACTCATGTTTCTGTCACTCAAGCGTGTCATCAGGGGGAATGTACCCACAATCGAGCATAACGTTCCCTCTCGAAGTTACTATCCACCACTTGGCCAAAGTAATAAACAGCAACGGAGAACATGCAAGAATTACTTAGGAAAAAAATATAAGAGATCAAAACCAAATATATTACTCTATCAGGATCTGAACATAATCTCATAATCCATCGGATCTCATCAAACTCAACATAGCAAAAGCAGAAGAATTACATATGTGCCTCGATCATGTAGGGCAGCTCACGAGGTCTAAACCATGAAGAACAAAGAGGAGATGAGAACATCACATAGCTACTGATCACGGACCCATGGTCCAAGGTAGACTACTCACGGCACATCCGGGAAGCGTCCATGGTGGAGGAGAAGCTCCCGGAGGTCGATCCTCCCTCCAGCAGGGTGCCGGGAAGGGTACTGACGGTGCTCTCGATCTTGGAAGCGTGACGGCGGCGGAAAAGAGGCGAGATTGGAAAATAGGGTTCTCTCTTTGGAGTTTCCCATGACAGAGGAATAAATAGGCGAAGGGGGCAGCCAGGGGGGGCACCAGAGGACCAAGCCTGGCCGAGCCAGGTGGCCGCCTAGGCCCCTGGTGGTGGCCCTCTGGCTCCACTTGGGTGCTTCTGGAAGACTCCGTTACGCTGATTTTTTATCCGATTTTTCCCGAATTTTTGGAGCATTTTTTATATGGGGGAAACCTGGAATAGAAAAACAGAAGAAAACAGGAACTGGCACTGGGGTGCACTGAGTTAGTAGGTTAGTCCAAATATGATCAAAAAGTATATGAAAGTGTATCTAGATCATAGCAATATCACACAAAACATGCATGGAGCGAGCAAAAATTATCGATACGTTTGAGACGTATCAACGCACCGCAATGCTAATTATGCTACTGTAGTAAAGAGGCGCAATCGTATGGGCATTACACCAAAACAAGAAGATCGCTTATTCATCAACATCTACTCACTAATCATCCACCTTGAGATATCTATCCAGAACATCTCGCTGGTATTAAGTTGTGAACCCCAACCAAATTGTAGGCTCAAAGCAATGGACAATTGCCATAACACTCTATGTGTAATGTAAGCAATCCTTGCAACATGCAGTCACAAGCACCACTATTTTACCCCTGGTGGAAAAAACACATACCCTAGTCTCATGTTTCTGTCACTCAAGCTAGACATCGGGGGGCATGAACCCACAATCAAGCATAACACTCTCTCTTGGAGTTGCAATCTACTACTTGGCCAAAGCAACAAACGCAATGGAGAACATGCAATAATACTTAAGAAAAATAAATAAAGGTAAACCAAATATATTATTCATCACAAACTGAACATAATCTCATAATCCTTCGGATCCCAGCAAAAAGAGCATATCAAAGAAGGAACTAATGCATAGGTGCCTTGATCATGATAGGCAGCTTACAAGGGCTAAACATGGAACCACAAGATTGTAGAGAAGACATCATCTAGCTACTGATCATAGACCCATAGTCTAAGGGGACTACTCAAGGCGCATCCCGGAGGCGATCATGGTGATGGAGAATCCTTCGAAGGTCAATCCTCCCTCCGGCAACGTGACGAGACAGGTTCTTCTGGTGATCCCGAGATCTAAATCGTCGTGGCGGGGGAACAGTAGATGAAATCGCGTGACGGGGGGCACTCTAAGGGTTTTAGGAGCGAGATGTAAATATAGGCCAAAGGGCAGCCTGCGGGGTGGCCTCCCAGGCCCAGGCGGCCACCCCCCTGGCCGCACCGGGGAGGCGACTGGCCAAGGGGTGGCCCCCCTCGAGGCCCCCTTCGGGCTTCTCGAGTCTTCTGTTGTGGATATTGTTTTGGTATTTTTTTTCAGGAATTTTCTGAGCACTTTTATTTTTCACCTCTTTCTGTAGTGCACAGACAAAACAGACAGAAATTAGCACTGGGCACTGAATTAGTAGGTATGTGCAAAATATGTTGTAAATGATATGAAAGTGCATCAAAACATATAGAAATATCACCAAAAGAAGCATGGAGCAAGCAAAAATTATAGATGCGTTTGGGACGTATCACTTTGCTTCTTCTGTTGTTGTTGTTCTCTTGCTACCGTTCCTCTTGGTCTGTTGTTGTTGTTCTCTTTCTGTAGTGCACAGACAAAACAGACAGAAATTAGCACTGGGCACTGAATTAGTAGGTATGTGCAAAATATGTTGTAAATGATATGAAAGTGCATCAAAACATATAGAAATATCACCAAAAGAAGCATGGAGCAAGCAAAAATTATAGATGCGTTTGGGACGTATCACTTTGCTTCTTCTGTTGTTGTTGTTCTCTTGCTACCGTTCCTCTTGGTCTGATGCTACTATTGTTCTATTGTGCTGTTGGGCTTGCTATTCTTCTTCTTCTTCTTCAGATCCCCGCCTGCCCTCTGTTATCCCACATTGCATGTGCCTACTCCAGTCTTTTGTTCTTCCAGACTTCGTTGTCAAATGCCTAGCCACTATGGCCGATATTGATAACATCGGCAGGCTCCACATCCTGCTCCTCTAGCACCAGTTCATCAAGACCCAATTGCAGGATCCAGTTATGCAGAATACAACAAGCAAGAACAAGCTTAACCTAAGTGGGGAAAGGGTGGAACGGATTTTGATCCAAGATCTTCCACCTATTCTTTAGAGATCCAAATGACCTCTCAACCGTAACTCTAAGGTTGGAGTGTTTGAGATTAAACAGCTCCCCCGGAGTCCTAGGATAGTTCCTATTGGAGAACTCATTCAGATGGTACCTTTTTTCATGAAGGGTGGAAGAACACCTGAACGAGGTCAACCAATTTCTCGCACGGTTGAGGGTGAACACCTACTTTTAGCATTTGGAGTCCTACTGGAGACATAAACCTTTGTATCTTTGCTCAGGGAAATTTTCTACTATCTGCATCACCACCTTCTACTTGGGGTAACCAACGAGAGTGTGTGATCCACACCATCAAGCAGTTTCTGGCGTCATTGCTGGAGATTCCAATCTTCAAGACAGGGGAGTTGCACACTCCACTTTTACCCTCGTATTTATATCTTGCTTGTTTGCCTCCTTTTTTAGTCTTGCTTTCTTGTATTTTATCAAAAAACAAAAAAATTAGTTGCTAGCTTTTGTCCTTGTCTCTCTGTGCCTAGTGATGATGTATTTACCATGGGTGTGGAACCACTTAAATATGGTAGGATGGACAATTTCTACTTGGATCGTTTTCGATCTATCTGTGGTCGTGCTAAAAACCCAACTGGCTTGGTTGAGGGAAAATAATTGGATTAGCATGCTCATTTTATGCATCACCGCTTATCTCAAAAAGAGAAACACTTATGAGATCAAATACAAACTTCTTATTGCTAGGCTGCGTCTTTGTGCAGAATTTATGATTTTACTTGTTCTTCTAAAAGAGATCGTAAAACACCTTTCTTTCCAATGTGAGTTTAATGACAATGAGTCCCATCTTCTTATGCTAAAGGTGTTTATGATTACTTTGATGTTGAAAATATTGAAGATTTTTTTCCTTCAAGGGTGCTTATGAGATTTCCTCTTTGATTGAAAAGTATTACAATACTATTCACAAGTCCAAAATGTTTGCACTGCTTGAATATTGCTTTGAGAATTATGTTTGCAATGCTTATATTGAGGATTTTAAAAATAAAATACTTGTTGACCAAGAAGAGGCTAATGATTGCTATGATCAGAAATGCTATGATTCCGAGGATTCACTTGAAACATCCCTTTCTGATGAACTTGATACTTGTTGTGTTTACAGGCATGAAGCCACTATGGACGATGCTTATGGAGATGAACTTTCTATAGTTCCTTATGTTAAGCATGAAATTGTTACTATTACACCCATACTTGATTGTCGTATTATCTTTTTGAAATCTCCAAATCCGAAGAATTTTGCTCTTATTAAGACTCATAGTGATGTGTTGCATTTATTTATGCTCATAATGATTGTATTGAAAATAATATACATGTGCTTGTTGATCCTACTTGCAATTAATATGAGAGAGGAACCTCTCTACGTCTCTATGCTCCCAATACAATAAAATTGCAAGAAACTACCTACATTATGCCTATATGCAATATTGATTTTGTTATGCTTACTATTTATTATGATGATCATGATTGGGGGGATAATCTTGAAGAATTATTTGGTACCAATAATGTTCTATGTTTGATCACTATGATTATGATGTTCTTGAAAGTGGGTTTGGAAGAGTGTCAACTTTAATTAGAAGTACCACAAGTTTGGAGAGTGATCAATCTTTTGCCATGAGAGTCAAAAGTGGCTTTGGAAGAGTGTCAACTTTAGGTAGAAATCCCACTATTTTGGAGGATAATACAATCTATATGCATATGGATCATGATAAGAATGTTTTACATGATAGTTATATCAGTTTTGTTCATGATGCTACTGAAAATTATTCTGAGAGAGGAAAGTATGATTGTAGAAATTTTCATGTTAGTAAAACTCTTCTCTTTATGATGAAAATTTTGAGTTGTTCTTGTTTTACCTTCCTATGCTTGTTGCTTTATGCTTTCATGATTAATTTGTGTACAAGGTCCTATGCATAGGAAGCGGGTTAGACTTAAATGTGTTTGTTCTTTCATGCTCTCCTTTAATTCAACTCTTATTCCCTTGTGAGAATATTTTATAATCCTTATGCCTAGCTAAAAGGCATTAAAAAGCGCTTATTGGGAGGCAACCCAAAAAGTTTTACTTTTAGTTTTTGCTTTTTGTGTCTTGGAATTTCATACTACCGTAGCAACTCCATTGTGTCTTTATTTTCAATTTTTGTGCCAAGTTTTAGCCTCTAATATTGGGGGAGTGAAAATTATTGTTTGCTGCCAGAAAACAGATTATGTACGCTCCAATAAATAAAATTTTAAAAATGACCAGATCTTATTTTTTATATGAATTTTTTACATAGCAAGCTTTATACAATTGCCAACCTTTCATTAGTTTTCAGTTTTTTTATAAAAGTTACATAAGTGCCTTAAAAAATTGAGTGTTTTCCCAGATTTCTGCCTTGTAATTGCATTTGCTTATTTTGTGAGCTTTGTTCTTGGTTCTTTGGGGAAAGAACGTTAAACAAAGTTGGGAAAGTAGCTAATGTTTAATCTGAGTGCTTGAATTTGTATCTACCGTACTTATGTGAAAGACGGGGGCATTGACAACCCCTCTGCCTCGTTGGGTGTAAGAGTAGTTTGTGTCTTGTGTGTAGGTCCAGGTCAACCAATTTTTTGCGCCATTGAGGGTGACCACCTACTTGTAACATTCAGAGTCCTACTTGAGACATAAACCTTGGTATCTTTGCTGAAGGAAATTTGCTACTATCTGCATCACCACCTTCTACTTGGGGTAACCAACGAGAGTGTGTGATCCACACCATCACCCGCCGTGGCGAGTTTGCTGCGCATCGGTGGCCGCTATCCTGGGAGAGCAAGCATAGGTGTTATCGGCCTCTGGGGCGGGATCTACGGCCTCAGTCCTCCCACTGCGAGTTGGTTCTGCGTCGGTTGCAACGTGCCGTCGTGGATGTTCATCATCACCGATCGTACCGCAGAAGGATTACTCGAAGATGCAACCCATCATGCAACCTTAAACCCTAGCTGGCAAATGCAAAGAGAAGGGGTTCGATGAACAACCCCGGTCGACGTAAACAATGTGACCTCGCATGGGCCGTGATCGCACATGTCGATGTGCCTAGCAGCATGCTTGAGTCCACCAACGATGTCGCGTCCAACCGGTAGAAACGACGCTTCCAGACCCGCCTAGGCCACCAGCCTCTATGGGCCTATGTGACTCGACGGCCAGGCCCAACCGCCCCCACATGGCCGAGATTTTCAGACAAGTCCGCTAATCTCGCCGTCTGATCCTACGTTGCCCAATTTAATTACATTCATATGAAAAATGTTATACTTAAATAAATAAATAAATAAATAACAATGGGGCATCCTACTACTTTCATTCTCTTTGTATTCGAGTACCTTGAGAGAACACAAAAAGAATTGGGGAGCACTACGCGTATGCAGATCGCTGTTTTTAAAAAGATCCGCTGGTTGTTTAACCGTTCGATAGAACAACCATTGGCCGTCCGATCGAGATGATAAAATGCGCTTTGCAACAGAGGCTCTGTTGCGATAAGACCTTCGCAACGTAGCCTCTGTTGCAAAGGACACCGAGCTTTTTTTTAAGAATTCTTCTCTGACCACTGCTGGGAGCCTTGCAAACAGAGGCTTTGTTGCGACATAGCCTCTGTTGAAAAGGACTCCAAGCATATTTTTTTTTCTTCGACCACCGTTGTGAGTCTTGCAACAGGCCCTCTGTTACGAAGGATCTAGCTACACGTCGTTGTCGCCACCGTGGATCAGGCTCGGTTCGCTCGGTTCGATTAGCGTGCCGTTAGATCAAATGGCATCCAACGGCTGCGCAGGCGGCGAACGGGCGCACACAGATCTGCCAATTGAAGGTAATCTTTTTCCAAAAGAATTAGACATCTCCTACTAGTTTATACTCGGCTAAATCGGAGAGCGCTGAGGCCATCGGCCGATCGTGTGACTCTGATGCGTGGGTTCATGTAGTTCATGGTCGGTTTGGTTCATTTTAAGGTGTCAAAAAAGGCAAAGCACAGCTCTTTACATACACAGTGCATATCGCAACCACACATTCAGCGTTTAGATGCATGTTCATTTCGGAAAAAAAAACTGTTATTGACCCACTCTACTGCATGCGACCGCTAACAAAATATTAGTATTAGTATTCCCTCTGTTTTTTTAATTCACATATAAAATTTGGTCAAAGTCAACTTGATAAAGTTTAATCAAATTTATATTAAAAAGTATCAACATCTAGAACATCAAAGTTATACCATATAAAAATTAATATCATGATGCTTTTAATGATACTGATTTTATATTGTAAATGTTGATAGATTTTTCCATAATATTGGTCAAGCTTTACGAAGTTTGACTTCAGACAATTCTTACATACGAAGCAAAAAAACGGAGGGAGTATTTCATTGGACGGCTAGCTGGTAAAATATTAGTATTTCATTTGACTATTTGGTCATCGAGGACTTTTCTTTTATTCTCTGTGTATTTCCTAATTTTTGTTGGTACTATAGATGTGGTTCTGCAATTCTGTCAGGATGCACAATAAAATACACTCCTCTGGCAGTTACTTTCTCCATTTTCAGCAAATGACTACTACTCCTACTATATATGATTGCATTTTTATGCGTGTCTATAGCATAGTTTTGAATAACACGCTATAGCTCCCCTACATTTTCACTAAAGCTATGCACTTTTTATGCTAAATTAAAAATTGCGCTAATAGCCCGCTATTTTCCGCTATAGCGCTAAATTTAGATTCATTTAGTCCGCTAAGCCGCTATACAAAATCATACTTCTACCCTATCTTTGTTCTTATTTCTGATTTATATGATGCACTAATTTTAAGCTTTTTTATTGAACTAGAATATTTGATTGGTACTCGGGTTTGATGTTTAAACATGTCTATATGTCAACTATATGGAATATCATATATAATGCCCGATTGTATAGCTATAATGCTATATTTATTACTTATTCGTTATTTAAGGAAGACACTAAATGGGGCTTGGCTCCGCTATAGTTTTTCATAGCTTCTGACAGAACCGCCACTAAATGGCATAGCCCGCTATTTAAAACTTTGGTCTACAGTACTATGTAGAGTTTTTATTTTCATAGAATTGTTACAAAATAACCTATACATGTGGATCTGCCTGAGAAATTTCTAAAAAATTTAAGCCACTGAGAAATTTCTAAATTGTGTCCTATCAGCTCTCTTCACTAATTTTAAATATGTGTACAAAGTTTGGACGATTGAAAGGTAATCTGTATAATTTTGACAAAAAACATAGAACATGTCGGTGTTATGCCATTCGAGAAAACATAATTATAAAGGATTTTCGAGCTTTGAAGAGGTACAATTTATTAACTACTTGATGGGTTATATGGGCGGCAATACAAAAGATTTTTCACCAAGATGTGTTACAATGTTTATTATATTGAGCATTATAAATTATATGGTGGCTGGGTTAAATTTATATGTGAAGAATGTAGCTATAGCTGGGCGCAGCGAAGCTCGCCGTTTCATCTAGTACCCTAGAAAATGATGAGACGCAAAACATGACTAAAAAACACCCACCTATCCTTTTTGCATAGCTCCTGTGCTTGTCAACGACAGATTTTTGTCCTGACCGACAAGGAGAAGAGTCTGATCAGAAGTTTCAGCGAATGCAACATCCCAAATTTGGAGATGATGTATGTCCTAGCACCACTCAGAAAGAATCAAACCATGATATATATAGTTGGTGCGCGTTCCTCGGACGGTCACAGCCTCCTTTTGCATGCTGCGGAAAGCACACAAACTGCTAGTTGTATCCCCGGGCGCGTAGAACAAAAAAAAAGGCACATGAATCATGCTTCGTTGATGAAAGGGATAGGGGGGGAATATCTCCCATCTCAATCCACGTCCCTCTCTTAGTTTTTGGGAAGATACAACTGCGAAGGCTATCAGCCTATCACCCTGTACGAGTGTACGAGCACCTACCAATCAAAATCGCAAAGAACAGTCTTCCTCTTGCTACTTCTCTGCTTGTCCACTCCCCCACCCAGCTCTATCCAGAATGTGCTCTGCTCACCAGGGGAAAAGCATGAGAGAGAAAAAGGTCGGTTTTGTGAGCTTATGGTATCTTCAACAACGTTGATTTTCAACATGAACATTGAATTTATTTATGAATTGGTATGAACCAATTCGTAGACATTCATACGAAAATCGGTCATCCAACTTTATCCTGTAAAGCTTTGCCTAGCTTCGTTCACAATAAAAAGGGTCAGATTTGAAATATATATCAATGCAAGAAAATTAATGTCTGATCATTTTAAAAAGCAGATGTCCATTATTTTTACATACCCGATCACAAAAATTTCATCCCGACCATTCCGAGCAAAAAAAAACCCGCCCTCTCCGAACGGTTGTCTGTGCCCTCCAAGATCACTCGACGAACAGATCCTTCGCATTTACCGCCGCCTCATTCTCGGCCAGAGTGGCTGACATGTGATTCAACATCCTCATGCAGAAGGCTCGCGCGATAACCGCCACATTGAGATCCAACTCTTCTATCTTCAACGTGAGCATTTAGGTCTCGACCTTTGGCTCTTCGATGTTGATCTTCTTATCGATCGCCATCATAAAGATGCTAAACCTCTCCGTCTTCTTTTCCTTTTTGATCTTGTTGTGTTTGATGCATGCCTCCTCCTTCTTCACCAAGATGTCCTAAAACATCTCCGTCATCTTGTTCATCGTCCCTTCTCGCTTCTCCTTCTCTTCCTCTCACTTATTTCCTCGGAACCCTCTTCTAATCTTTTTGGGCGGCTCCTTTGTTGGGTCGGTTGAATCATCCACATCCTCGTCAATGTCGATGGTCTTGAATGTATTCAATAATTAGTTGCCATTTAGCACGACCATTTAGCTTCAACCAACAATGTGTGAGAACGAAACTCTTCTTCTCCACCTTCAAATGAGTGAATTGCAGAAAACCACGACTTTGTGGGATAGGATTGCAGAAACCACACCTTTTCATTTTTATTGTGAAATGCACTAACGATTTGACTAATCCTTTGCAAATAACACAGATCATCCGATTTACTTCATTTAAGTATGATTAAGACACATGGAGCCCACCTATAAGGATGACGTGGAATCAATCATAATTTTATTTCACAAAAAGACCCCTCAAAAAAATTATAAGCAATCGCGTCCCTGTCTCCTTCCTCTACCAGCGCCAGAAGCCACGACGGAGGAAGCACGCAAGGCGGGCGGAAGCTAGGAGCAGCAGGCCCGCATGGGCGCGCGGCGCGGGTGGTGCACCGGCGCGATGCAGACGGCGGCCGGCGCGGGTGGCAGACAGGCGAGCGGCTCGGGTGGCCGAGGTGCGGGTGGCGCACTGGCGAGCGGCTCGGGCGTCCCGCACCCCACCCCCTCCATCCCCGGCGTGCAACACTAGCAGCGCCACGCGGCGGCAACCCCCCTCCCCCTCCTCTCCCAGGCGAGCACCGCCACCAGCGGCGGTCGGCGGCAATACCCTCGGCGGAAAGAGGAGGCGCAGGTCCTCTGCCTCTGGCCAGCCCGCCTTCCTCCGCCCCCCTTCTCCGGCAAGGCCCCTTGTCTGCCTCCCCTCCTCCGGCCAGCCCTTCCTCTGCCTCCCCTCCTTCGGCAAGCCCCTCCGTGTCCTGCCAGCGGGAGAGAGTGGGGAGGACCTGATTGCTTTCCAAAAAAAATTAAGGGGGTTTCAGCAAAACATCATTCTTACAGGTAGGACCCACATGTCATAAACGTGATCAAAAGAGGCTAAACCAGTGATCTGTGTTTTTTGCAAAGGATTAGTCAAATCGTTAGTGTTTTCGCAAAAAATAAAAAGGTGTGGTTTCTGCAACTTATCCCACAAAGTCTTGGTTTTTTGCAATTCACCCCCTTCAAATATAAGTTGCAAGAACAAGAAGACTGGCAAAAAATACATTTTTGTCAACAATCATGTCTGTCCAATTGACCAAGACAACACTAATAGGGAAAATCCTATTAGCAACATGGGGTAAATGGCTAGTAGCAGCGCGGGGAGCCGTGTTGGTACTAGCGCGCTGCAGCTAACTAGGCAGCGCAGTTGAACCCCGCGCAGCTACTGCCTAGTTGTAGCGCTGGGGAAAAATGTGATGCAACTACCTCTGACTAGTAGCAGCGCGCGCGGCCTGCCTTACCCCGCGCCATTGCTATGTTTGTTTTCCTCCGAGCAGCGCCGCAACCGCTCCAATCTGGATCACTGGGCATGCCCCATGATGCAACCCCATTGTTGTCGTTGCGGAGGAACGAGCGATTTGGCTTCCTCGGCCACCCATTTGAGGATCAACTCCGATCAATCCTTCCACGACCGATGCATCTGGGAGTGCTCCTCGTTCGTCGCCTCTCTCACGATATATTCAATGTGCACCGAAAACATTCGAACATAAGGCGTACGTTAGAAGCCGAGCTTGTGACCCTAACACTCACCTCTCTGTAGTGAAAAGAACAAGTGGGGACACATAAAAATCACCTGAGTGAAATGTATGAATTTCCTTATTTATGTGGTTGTTAATTAATTGAAGTTATTGTGAAAATATCTCCATAATATCAACCATGCACGTAGGCACGTCTCTAGTTTTGATTGGAAACCCATAAATGAGGACATGCACTGGTCGATAGAGCCATCGAGCTAGTTAGCAAGCTAGGCCAGGTTGCTAACCAACTACCCAGCTGGTGGAAAGCTGCATTAGAGCTAACAGCGGGTCTGCAGCTCGACAATGCTGGGAGCTTGCTCCTCTTTGTCCCTGCTACTTTTTGTAATAGTCTTCCTATACCTCGCCCATAGGATAAGGCTCAAGAGCAACATCTATGGTGGCACATGCTCATCGGCGGTGCCGCTTCCGCCAGGGCCATCACCTTGGCCGGTTGTGGGTAACCTGCCCGAGATGATGTTCCACAAGCCGGCGTTCCGGTGGATCCATTCCTTGATGAAAGAGATGGGCACCGACATCGCCTGCTTCCGCCTCGGCAGCATCCACGTCGTGCCGATCACCTGCCCCGAGATCGCGAGGGAGGTGCTCACGAAGCAGGACGCCAACTTCGTGTCCCGCCCGCTCAGCTTCGCCTCCAGAGCCATCAGCTACGGGTACAAGGACGCCGTGCTGTCGCCGTTCGGCGACCAGTGGAAGAAGATGCGCCGGGTGCTCACCTCCGAGATCCTCTGCCCTTCCCGCCACAAGTGGTTTCACCACAAGCGCGCCGACGAGGCCGACAACTTCACACGCTACGTCTACGCCCTCACTTCCGGCGGCACCACCGGCGCCAGGGGGTCGTCGTCAATGTCGTCGGGCGCTAACGTGGACGTCAGGCACGCCTCGCGGCATTACTGCGGCAACGTCATCCGCCGACTTGTCTTCGGCAAGCGGTACTTCGGCGAGCCCCAGCCCGACGGCGGGCCGGGGCTGCTCGAGGTTGAGCACGTAGACGCCACCTTCACCTCCCTGGGGCTCCTCTTCTCCTTCTGCGTCAGCGACTACCTCCCGTGGCTGCTTGGCCTTGACCTCGACGGCCACGAGAACAAGGTCAAGCAGGCCAACGCGACCATGAGTAGACTGCACGACATGGTGATCGACGAGCGATGGAGGCAGCGGAAGGGCGGCGAGAGGAAGGAGGAGCTCCTGGACCAGGATTTCCTCGACGTTCTCATCACCGTCAACGACGGGGATGGCAACGCGTTGCTTACCATCGAGGAGGTCAAAGCAGTGTGCAAGGTACGGAAACCTTTAATATGGTATGCCCGGCTCGTGCATATAAATTTTCTGGTTTTGCTATCTTCCCAACACTAAGAAAAACGAACGATGCTACTGTACATCATTATGGACCACATCATACGGAATTAGCTTACGGGAGGGGTCTGTAAGTTAATTGCGTAGGCAGCCCGTAAGTTCACCATTTTTTAAGAAAAACTACATGTTTTCTCCATGTGCGTTGGATATTTTATTTTTCAAAAACAAGAATCAACCTGATCATTTGATGCACACAGTTATTCGACAATGTCTGCCAAGATCAAGCATCGATGCTAGATAAACATGTATGCTCGACACTATGGCGGAGCTTGAGCAAAATTTAAGAGGTGGCAGTGATATGAAGGGGAACCAATTAGTAGTGAGGGAGCACTAAACTTAAGGGGGGAGGGGGGGTTGGCCCCTTTTGTTCTACAGTAAGATAATTGACAATACCATTAATGTACCTTTGGTTCATGCACGTAATTTGTCTTCGTGCAAATGTATGCAGGATATAACCTTAGCGGCAGTAGACAATCCATCCAACGCCGTGGAGTGGGCGCTGGCAGAGATGGTGAACAACCCAAAGTTGTTGGACAAGGCTATGGAGGAGATAGATCGGGTGGTCGGTCGGGAGAGGTTGGTGCAGGAGTCAGACATCCCAAAACTTAACTATGCCAAGGCATGCATACGGGAGTCATTTCGGCTGCATCCGGTTGCTTCCTTTAACTTGCCGCACGTAGCGATTACAGACACCACCGTCATTGGCTACCGCGTGCCCAAGGGAAGCCATGTCATCCTCAGTCGGACTGGTCTGGGACGAAACCCGGCCATTTGGGACGACCCTCTCCACTTCAGGCCAGAGCGTCACATGGGAGACGACATCGATGTGGCACTCACAGAGAACAAACTACGTTTCATCTCGTTCAGCACCGGACGACGTGGATGCATGGCAGCATCGCTAGGGACAGCCATGAGTGTTATGCTCTTTGGAAGGCTCCTACAGGGCTTCACATGGACCAAACCGTCTGGGGTGTCTGTCATCCATCTAAGTGAGTCCAAGAACAACCTCTTCATGGCAAAGCCGCTGGTGCTACACGCCGAGCCACGCCTTCCAATGCACCTATACCCTCCTTGGGGTGATAATAAAAATAATGAGTGATCTCGACCACTCACCGCATACTCTGCACCCTCAACTCCTCTCTTTATATTTGTTTAGTCTAGTACAATTTTCTTTTTCTGCCAATGCCCATTGCAATTTATGGTGTACACATGTCTCTTGCACGTCAGATTGACATTGTCAGGGACCACGCATGACTTCTCTATACATGTAGGATTCCAACTAGCTAGTGTGAACTTGTGTAGATGCAGATCTGGAGTTGAAGTCATCCTCGATGCACCACTTAAACATGGCATAGAATTTTCAAGCAACAATTCAATAAATAAAAGTGTGTTTTGTAACTTCTCGAATATATTATCATAATTCGTACATAATATACGGCATTTCATAAATAATAAATGGCATTGTATAAAGACAAAAAATATCAATCAAAATATAATTAGGGGGAGATTGGTTAGTGGGAGAGATCCGTATAAGTTGATTGTGTAGGTAGACAGTAAGTTTACCATTTTTGAAGAAAAACTACATGTTTTCTCCATGCGCGTTGGAATTTTTTTTCAAAAAGGAGGATCAATCTGGTCGATTGTTGCACAAAGTTATTCAACAATGTCTACAAAGTTCAAGCACCAATGCTAAAAAAACATGTGGGTTGGACATTATGGTGGAGCTTGAGCAAAATTTAAGAGGGGATCAAAACCTTAAGGGAACTAATTAGTAGTGCAGGAGGGGTTAATCTCTAGTGGAAACATTAGTTAGGCCTAGTATTTAGCATGTTCTTCAATGATTGTAAAAAATAGGGGGGCATGGCCCCTATTGGTTTACACTTAGATAATTGATAATATCATTAATGCACCCTTGGTTCATGCACGTAATTTGTCTTTGTGCAAATATATGCGGGATATAACCTTAGTGGCGGTAGACCACCTATCCAATGACGAGGAGTGGTCGTTGGTGGGTATGGTGAACAACCCGAAGTTGTTGGACAAGGTTATAGAGGAGATAGATTGGGTGGTCGATCGAGAGTGACTGGTGCGGGGGTCAGACATCCCACAACTTAACTATGATAAGGTGTGCATAAGGGAGTCATTTCGGCTACATCCGGTCGCTTCCTTTAACTTTTCACACATAGTGATCAAGGAAACCACAGTCATCGACTGTCGTGTGCCCGAGGTAAGCCATGTCATCCTCAGCCGGACTGGCTTGGGAGGAAACGACCATTTGGGACGAACCTCTCCGCTTCAGGCTAGAACGTCACATGGGAGACAATATCGATGTGGAACTCACACAGAGAAAATTGCGGTTCATCTCCTTTAGCATCGAATGATGTGGCTGCATGGAAGCATCGCTAGGGACGTCCATGAGTGTTATGCTCTTTGGCAGGCTCCTACATGTCTTCAAATGGACCAAATTGCTAGGGTTTCTATCATCCATCTAAGTGAGTTGAAGAACAACCTCTTCATGGTGAAGCCGCTGGTGTTGCACGTTGAGCCACGCCTTCCGATGCATCTATACCCACCTTGAACCTAATATAAAGTTCTTTAACTAGCCAGTCGTAAAAACATTAATATAATTCTAGTTACATGTCTTATCTTTTTCTAGATGAACATATGATTCTTCCATGCACAACTCTACAATATCATGTTTCCACAAAATACAAGAACTTCACGAAGCATAAATTTACATCCATCTTCTCTAAGTTCATTCAAAACAAATCTACTTGAATTCACAGATTCCATGGTATGTACTATGTCTTGATCATTCCGCTCCAATGCTAATGATAATGTCAACATGAGAAGCAAATAGAAGATGAAGTCAAAAGGATGAAAATACATTGTATGGTATTTTCTAGATCTCTATTTGTTCTATCATTGTCTTATTCTTCCACAAATTCTTACAATTTAGTGTTGACTGGAACATGTCAACCAAACTCTTAAGTGTTTTTAGCATACGAACCCTATGAGTGATCCTGGTCTTTGGAGACATTGCTCTTAATCCAGTCATATTCCTTGTAAGTTGCCCAAACCTTAAAGCCTTGCATACTTCCTAAAGATTAATATCTCTAATCATGTTCCTTCGCTTGGGAGATACATCCACCACATTTAACAAGGTATAAATCATACTAAATAAATTACTAACTCCTTTATGCGATTACCACAACCACAAAAATAACTAAAGTTGTGATCAAACGAATGAACATAATATTGTGTGCTACTTTCTATTATGATCAATGATTTGAGGCCATTGTACCCACCTCAAATATTTCAAGCAACAGTATATCCTTGTCCTCTAACTTGCTTGTAAGTCAACTTTTTTGCAAATAGATAATCGGTTGAACTGTTAAGGTAAAAAGAAATTATTTCTTACACATGAACAAGACCAGAAAAAACTTTCTTTAGAATCTCAAGAACTATCAACATATTGCTAGGGCTAAACTATATGCTATATCTGGGGACATCCCTGGAATCATCAACAAGCAAAAGTAATGCATTACTACCAATTTCATTCAGAATAAGGTGCACTATCACATGTGCAAAACCTTGAGAGATATCTTTTTGAACTTTATAAGCCACCATAAGAGAAAAAAATTGTGCAATATTTTCCCATATCCTTGCCTAAGACTGGATCATGCGTATCAAATTCACAAACTTCGAAGGAAACCCCTTTATTATATGGTTTCTTTGAATCATTATGGCCCTGGAAAAAGAATCATTGGCTCGACAACAGTTAGTCAAATAAAATAAGCGTCCTTTGAAGGTTCACTTTGAATATCGATAGAAAAATTCATTGTGTTGATATCTTTTTTAGTACAAAACATAAAAAAATTATTGTTTGATCATGGACACTTCTGACATTGCCAACATACCTTGTTTTCGCGTTCCAGCTACTACAACCATTCAGAGTGAATGCCTCGTACCCATCTTATTTCTTGTGTCCATCGTCCGTAAGAAAGTCAATATGCCATTTTTCTCTTAATTGTATTCAAACCAACTCACAAATTCACCAAATTAGTCATGACTGAACCTTCTCCTTGTAGAACCAAACTCAAAATATGGAAAAATATCATTTCTCTTGGCTAACAAGGTCCGTTAGCCAAATACTTTATTCTGACCACATATTTCAAAATAGGTTGGTAATGTTCTATCAATTTTCTCTTGTTCGGGTCATATACTGAATTTCTTTTCCCAAACCATGTCTTCTAGAGCATCTTGTGACGGTGCTTTTATTTTGAGAAGATACTTTTCCATTGTGTTATTTGACCTTACCAAATACATATTACAAATGAGAGATGTAAAATTGCCTAAGTGTGAAGTGTACCCTAATTAGAAGTAATAGCAACACCCTACAAGTTCATAAATAGAAAAGTAACAAAGCAAGCTCATACAGAACAAACTTGTAAATCATAAAAGTATATAGGAAAACAAGAAGAGGCCATGATAGAATTCAGTTAAGGTCAACTACAGTCGACAGATGGAATATTAACATATTGCAGAAACAGTTCGAGACATAATGTGAAGTTTCAGCGCCATCACGTCGATCGGCAAAAATAAAAAAATAAAAAAGAAAAAAAAGAAAAAGGGCAACACTACTATTCCTTTTGAAAGATCCACACTCGTACTCCATAGTTGATTTGTACTCCATAAAGATTTTTATATCATTCATGCATAACTATGTGGGAATCATTACACTATAGAACTTGGCTTGCATATTCCAAGGATGAGCCTCCTCAAATGAGCTCTAGGTCTTCATGAGCAAGCAAGTTGGATGCACCCCCACTAGTACCTTTGGAGAGCTTACCTTAGCTCATATGTGCATCCGTTGCATGTCAATCTCTACTCCCTACATCATAGCTATCATTTGGCTTTCCCTCGCCTATGATTGTCCTCATTGATGTGAGCCTTTCACACCTTTTTGTCTTTATTCCCCGTCATTTTTCTCCTTGCCATCCTAAGTGCCAACATATCTTGCTTGCGCTCATCCATTGCATTAGTGCTCAAAGTTAAAAGGGAGAGGATCAGTTTGACTTGTGCCTGACTAGTGGTCTAGGGATGAGTCAAAATAAGATTTCAAAGGAGACCAAGTGTGAAGCTTTAGTAGATTGAGATATCAATTAAACTATATACTATCTTTTATTCTCTAAACCAATCTCCCACTTCTTGCACGCAAACACCATTTGGAGACATTCGAGTCACGGACAGGGAGAGCTCTTGCACCTTTATGTTCATACTTTGCTAGTTTTAATACTAGATATATACTCTTGCTCGTTATTATCTGGACTTGAATTGTATATCTTACTTGCTTTACTTTGAAGTTCTTATATGTGTGTTAGCATGTCACCACAGAAATTATCTGTGTTATCATTTACCTACACGAGGACGAGCAGGAATTAAGCTTGGGGGTGTTGATACATCCCAAACGTATCTATAATTTATGCTTGTTATATGCTCTTTTAGGTGGCATTGCTATGTGTTTTGCTACACTTTTATATCTTTTTACGCATATTTGGACTAACCTACTAACTCAGTGCATCCAGTGCCAGTTTTTGTCTGTTGATGTCTATAAGTTGCAAGTTTTTACCCATATTTACAGAGCTCCAAAAATTCCAAGAAAATCAGATAAAAAATCAGCATGACAGAAGCTTCCTGAATCAACGAATGAGGGCCAGAGGGGGGTACACCCCCCTCCTAGGAGGCCAGGGGGCGCGGCCCCACTCCTGACCGCGCCAGGAGGGCGCCTGGGAGGAGGGGCCACCCCCTTGGTGCCTCAGCCTGGGCGTTCGGGTTAACTCGAAATTTCGGGTCGGGTTTTTCGGGGGTTTTGGGTTTTCAGATCTGACACCCGAAATTTAGCTGAAAAATTCAAAACCCGAAATTTTGGGTTCGGGTTCGGGTTTCCCTGATTCGCCCGAACAAAGCAACTCCACGAACAGAGCAAGGTGAGATGGCAGGATGAAGGTGCCGCGTCGCTGTTGGTCGTGCTCGTAGCCCGTAGATAAGATTTGTCGTTGTGGCTCGCCGGCGGAGTGGTGACGGTGGAGAACATGCAGGCCGGGGAGGGGCGACAGGAAGAGGCCGCGTCGCCTGTGGGGTGGGGCGACGGCGTGAAGGACGGGAAGAGGGCGCACGGGCAGTGATGTGGGGCGGTGGCGCGAAGGACGTAAATAGGCGCGCGACCGGTGGGGTGGGGCGCTGGCACAGAGGAAGGGTAGAGGCCACACGGCCGGCGGGATGGGGCGGCGGTGGGGGGTGGTCGCACTTGCCTCTAGGTTTTGGGTGGTCTGGTGGGGATAGGGAGAGCGGGGCGGAGTCGGGGATGCCGAGAGGAGAGATGGTGAGAGACTGGGATTGTGCGTGGCTAGGCCGCTTGGGGTGGGCCTGCGTGTGAGTTGATTTTGGACTGGGATGGGCCTCTTTTTCTATGGGATGTTGAATATTTCGTGTTATTCGGAAATTTCGGGTACCGTGGCATGTTACCCGAATTACCCGTATTAATTTTGGGTTTTGTAATATACAACCTGATATAGTGGTTGGATTTTTCGGGTTCGGGCTCGGGTTTTTCGGGTTCGGGGTTCGGGTTTCGAGTTTTATGCCCAGGCTGACTGGTGCCCCCCTTCGGCCTATTTTTACCCCTCGTTCCGAAAACCCTCAGGGAGACCCCCGCATCGCGAATTTACTCTAAGTTCCACCTCCGCCATGCTTCCAAGATCGAGAGCACGAGAAGACCTCTTCCGTGTGTTGGGATACGGGACAGAAAACACAAATTTTTCATACCTACGGTACCCGAACCCAAGATCTATGCTATGGCGATGTAAAGTAACGGAGGGAATCGGTGTTCATACCTTGAAGACCGAAAGAGGGAAACGTTCTTGAGAACGTGGCTGGCATAGACTCGGAACTACGACCTCCCTGTCGTGTAGAAGACCACCACCGGCGAGGATGACTCCCGGTAAACCTCCAGCGACGAAGTAGCACCACAGGTGTAGTGCCTCGAAGAGATTATACACGTACGGTACAATCGATGTTCCTCCCGGGCCCCGAACCAGGCGAGCAGCGGAAGAAAGACGGCTACGGATCCCGACTCCAGCAGAACGGCGGTCTGCCTTATGGTGGAGAACTCCAATCCAGGTGCAGACTCCAAACAAGGGGAGTCCACTTCCGGGAAGGAGAAGGAGGAAGAAGGAGATATTGGTGTGTTGGAAAAAGGGGGGTCTACCCCTCCTTATATAGGCCAAGGGGGGTGCCATCCTCCTCCCCTCCCCCATGTGGGACTAAACTCCCAAGGGGAGGGAGTGCGCCGGCCAAGGGGGGTGGTGGGCCCCACCCTTGGCGCCAAGCCCAAGGGGGGAGACCCCCTCCTCCCTTAATGGGCCCCATGGGCCCATTTAGCTTTTTCCCATTTTTTAATTTATTTAATATGTTTTAAATAATTAATTCAAATAATTAAATAATAAAACATTATTAAAACAATTAAACTTTATTTTGAACTATTCAAAATATCCGTAAACCATTCCGTCCTCCTCCGGAACTATTCCGGTGATTCCTCCTATTTCACTGATTGATCCCGTAACTGTCCTATGCATCGATTGCCCTTAAGTGTAACACCCTAACAGTCCGGGAAACAGCAGACATGGTTGAGACTCTTCTCATTGACCAATTACTAGTCAGTTGGACCTGGTTACAATCCTTGACAGCCCCTGCGCTTCCATCGAATGAACTTCGGTCGCTTTTGGAAACCGTTAACGATACGACGTAATCCCTTTGTGCTGCGGTACTTTGTTTGTCCGAGGTTTGATCGTCGGTATCCTACATACCATGTTCACATCTCGTTCACAACAAACAACTTCTCTCGTCCATGATCATTGCATCTCTTGTGACCTAGTCACGTCCTTGCAAGGTGTTGATGCAATATCACCGAGTGGGCCCAGAGTACCTGTCCTGTCACAAGGACTGACAAATCCCGCTCTGATCTATTAACATACTCATCAACCATCTATTTTGGAATACCCAAAGTGCGCCGTTATAGCCAGCATATTTCAGTCAGGCGGTGGGATACAAATCAAAGTCTCCTCATAGATGACAATTACGTATGATCATTACGGTCTAAGGACTAAGCCATATGTTACAAAGTCATAGCAACGCTGAACTATGTGACTCGATCACATTGCAATATTTTAGGTGGGTGTACGTCCATCACATCATTCCCCTTAACGATATGACCTCATTATCAATGGACTTAAGTGTCGCCATGATCAGGAAAGCTTGATCAATCAATTGCCCAATGAGATAGTTTACCCGAGTTAAACTACGGACCATGTTTTATACTACACATGTATTAGTATTCCCAAGTAATACAGTTATAGCACAGTATAAACGTATTATGAACAAAACGGATATGTGACAAATATCTTTATTAATTTGTCTCTAGGGCACATATCCAACAGTCTCCCACTTGCACTAGAGTACAAATTACACTAGTTTACATCAGGTATGTATCTAACATCAATGGTCTCTCGGTGTTCTTCAAACTTGCCCTGTGGAAGAGGTTTAGTCATCGGGTCTGCTACGTTCAGATCCGTATGTATCTTGTGAATCCTAGTGTGTCCATCCCTGACGTAGTCTCGCGTCACATGGAACTTTCGGAGGATGTGCTTGGCTGTAGAGTGAGTTCTTGGCTCCTTCGCGTTAGCAATGGCACCCGTGTTGTCGCAAAAGATTCCCACGGGGTCAGTGCAGCTGGGAAAGACGCCAAGCTCGATCACGAACTTCTTCAGCCACAGCGCCTCGTTAGACGCTTCGCAAGCGGCAATATACTCTGACTCCATTGTATATTGGGCGACGACTGACTGTTTGCCGCTCCTCCAGCTAATTGCGCCACCGTTCAACATGAAAACATATCCCGTCTAGGATTTCGAGTCATCTAGATCTGAGCCGAGGCTTGCGTCAAAGTAACCCTTTACGGTGAGCTCCTCATCAACTCCTCCATAAACGAGAAAGATATCCTTGTTTCTTCTCAAGTACTTAAGGATGTTCTTTACTGCTGTCCAGTGAGCCATTCCCGGGTTACTCTGGTAGCGATTAGTCATACTAATGGCCAGCGCTAAATCCAGTCTGGTACATAACATAGCATACATGAGAGAACCTATGGCTGAGGCATAGGGATTTGAGGACATCTCCTCCTTCTCTTTTGTTGTGGTTGGGCATTGAGTCACACTTATTTGACACCTTTTATAACTGGCAAGAGGCCTCTCTTGGAGTTACCCATACTGAACCTTTTCAATATCTTGTCAATATAAGTGCTCTGACTCAAGGCCAACCGTCGATTAGGTCTATCTCTATAGATCTTAATCCCCAATATGTACGCAGCTTCACCTAGGTCTTTCATGGAAAATTGTCCATTCAGATATTCCTTCACTTCCTCTCAGAATTTCTTATCGTTCCCTATTAGTAATATGTTATCTACATATAACACAAGGAATGCTACAGAGCTCCCACTCAGTTTCTTATAGACGCAGAACTCTTCGACGTTTTGGACAAATCCAAAAGCTTTAATGACCTCATCAAATCGAAGATTCCAGCTCCGAGATGCTTGCTTCAATCCATAGATGGACCGTTGAAGCTTGCACACCTTACCAGCGTTCCTTGGATCGACAAACCCCTCTGGTTGCATCATATACAACTCTTCCTCAATGTTTCCATTTAGGAATGCAGTTTTCACATCCATCTGCCATATCTCGTAATCATGATATGCATCTATTTCTAGTAGGATCCGAATAGACTTTATCATCGCTACAGGAGATAACGTCTCCTCGTAGTCAACTCCTTGAATTTGTCGGAACCCCTTCGCGACAAGTCCAGCTTTGTAGACAGATATGTTTCCGTCTGCGTCAGTCTTTTTATTGAAAATCCATTTATTCTCGACGGCCTTGCAGTCCTCGGGAATATCCACCAAAGTCCATACTTTGTTGGTGTACATGGAGTCTATTTTGGATTTCATGGCTTCAAGCCATTTCTCGGACTCGGGTCCCTCCATTGCTTCTTTGTAACTTGTAGGTTCATCCGACTCATCAGCCGAGATTGCATTCACAAGTTGTCTGTAAAACTCAGTAGGTTGACGGACTCTTGATGACCTACGGGGCATAAAAGGTTCCTCTTAATTCTCATCATGATCATCATCAATGTCATGATCGTTATGAATGTCGTTCTGGCCATTCTCTTCAGCTCCCACTATGGAAGATGGTTCCAGAACAATTTCCGTAGCCGTTTCTTCCAACTGGAGTGATTGGTCAGTCACTTCATCGAGGTCTATTTTCCTCCCACTCAACTCTTTCGCGAGAAACTCCTTCTCAAGAAAGTGTCCCGTCTTGGCAACAAACGTTTTGCTGTCAGACTTTTTGTAGAAGGTGTATCCACAAGTTTCCTTGGGATAACCCACAAAGATGCACTTATCCGCCTTGGATTCAAGTTTGTCAGGCTGTAGTCTCCTAACATAAGCCTCACAACCCCAAATCTTCAGGTGAGACAACTTAGGTTTCGTGCCATGCCATTCTTCAAATGGTGTTGTCTTTACGGATTTGGATGGTGCCCTATTAAGAATATGAGCGGCAGTTTCTAATGCATACCCCCAGAATGACACAGGAAAATCAGTATGAGACATCATCGATCGTACGCTATCCAATAGGGTTCGATTACGTCGCTCAGCCACACCGTTTCTCTGAGGTGTGCCTGCCGGCGTAAGCTGTGGTACTATGCCACAAGACTTCAGATGATTGCCAAACTCGTGACTCAAATACTTGCCACCTCGATCCGATCGAAGGTGCTTGATTTTCTTTCCGAGTTGATTTTCGACCTCACTCTGAAATTCCTTGAACTTTTCAAAGGTTTCAGACTTGTGCTTCATCAAGTAAATATACCCATATCTACTCAAGTCATCAGTAAAGGTCACGAAGTAACGAAGACCATTGCAAGTGGGGACGTTCATGGGTCCACATACATCCGTGTGTATGATCCCCAATAAGTCATCCGCACGCTCCATTATCCCATTGAATGGAGTCCTTGTCATTTTGCCCATGAGGCATGGTTCACATGTATCAAGGGATCCAAAATCCAATAACTCAAGAAGTCCATCCTTATGGAGCTTCTCCATGCGCTTTATACCAATATGACCAAGTCGGCAATGCCACATCTTCATGTGATCTTCATCATTCTTCAATCTTTTGGCCTCAATATTGTTAATGTGACACACGTCACCATCGAGATCAAGTACGAATAAACCATGCAACTCCGGTGCGTGAATATAAAACATTTCATCCTTATAAATCGAACAACCAATTGTATCAGACTTAAAAGAATAGCGGTCTCGCTTCAAGCAAGAGCCACTAACGATGTTCACACTCAACGCGGGTACATAGTAGCAATTATTCAGAACTAAAACCAATCCCGAAGGGAGACTAAGATGCTTCGTGCCGACCGCCAAGACTTCAATTTTACAGCCATTCCCCACGCTCATCGTCACTTCATCCTTGAGCAAGCGTCTCCTATTCCTTAGTCCCTGAATGGAATTAGAAATATGAGCGACAGATCCTGTATCAAGTATCCAGGATGTGTTCCCGGTGCTTGTCAAGAGAAGATCAACAATATGTATATCAAATATACCTTCGTCTCTCTTGGCGACCTTGCCAGCCTTCTTGTCCTTTAGGTACTTGGGGCAGTTGCGTTTCCAGTGACCTTCACCCTTGCAGTAGAAGCACTCCACTCCGGGTTTAGGCTTGGGTGCCTTGGGAGGAGCGGGAACTGACTTGCCATCCCTCTTGGGGCCACCTCTCTTGGCCTTCTCCCGCCTGCTTGACTTCTTGAAGTCAGTGGTCTTGTTGACCATGAAGACGGGGTGCTCCTTCTTGATCTCAACCTCAGCGCTCTTCAGCATGGCGAACAACTCAGAAGGGGTTTTGGTCATCCCCTGCATGTTGTAGTTCAGCACAAAGCCTTTGTAGCTAGGGGGAAGCGACTGCAACACCCTATCAACAGCAAGTTCATCTGGAATCTGGCATTCCAGAGCATTCAAGCGCTGAACGTAGCCAGACATTTTGACTACGTGCTCACTCACGCTGCCGTGCTCGTCCATCTTTGCTGAGAAGAAGGCTTCAGAAGCCTCGTACCGTTCAGCCATGGCTTGAGGTGCGAAGACCGCCTTGAGGTCGGTGATAATCTCATATGCACCCATCCTCTCAAAGTGTTTCTGCAGCTCAGCCTCCATGGAGTAGAGCATGCCACTCTGGACAAGGTTGTAATCATCAGTCCTGGAGAGATAGACATTCTTCTTGTCCTGACTGGCATCATCTGCTGGTGCATCACCTAACGCGCCCTCTAGTACGTATGCCGTCTTGAGGGGAACGAGGAGAATCCTCAGGGTACGGAACCAGTTGGTGAAGTTTGTCCCGTTTGTTTTTAGCTTATCTTTCTCTAGGAATGATCCTAAGTTGAACGAGGGGCGAGGTGCTGCCATCTACAAGGTTGATTCACAAGGATACATATTTAGACTTTTGTTCATAATGTGGAGTTTCAATTTAATCTCAAAATTCTAGAAAGCTCCCACTTAGATAAACACCTCTCAATTTAACTAAGTGATTACACAATCCCAGCCCCCATACCTCCCCCGATCGTCACGGCCATCAGTATGCGAACCAGGTAGGCCTCTAAGCCAATCACATCAGGCATGTGACTCGTGCTCGACCTTTCGGTCTCCTGTGTTCCAGGCCCGCCTCTACATACATCAAGCCTACCAATCGAACCTTGATGTTAGTTGTTCAGCAAGGCCATATCTGCATATGTCAGGCTTGCCGAACCCAACCTCATGCGAACTCCGTTGAATATGTAGGACAACTCTGGTATGTATGGAGCATCAAGCCATATGGGAGAACCTTCCAGGCGGTGCCCACCAAGGGAGAACACAATGTTGGTATTGTGAGAGATGGTCCTGTTTCGTGCTACGTCCATATATCTAGCATACTAGCATAAAACAGAAATTAAAACTGTAAATCATACAACCTATGATCCCCCTTTATGCAAACCAAAGTTAAACACCTTTCTACTTTATCTTGTGCAAGTTTTACGTGGCCGTTGGGGGTTTCGAGAGAGAGAACCGTTTCTATCCTGCGAAAAACATGCCACAACACCGTCTCCCATCCGTCTCTATTACACCCCTATCGGGGCCCTCCATTGCAAACATCTTTGCATCGCTAATGCAGAGAGACAGACATCCCCCCAGCCACTTTATATGGTACAAGCCATATGTCAAGCGTGGAACCAGTCTCGCGTAAACGCGTAAGGTCGGTCGGGGACCGCTTCATCAAACATTGTCGCAACGGTAAATGAGTACACGTGGGAGGGTAACGAATAAAGATTCGATGCCCACATCCTAGATGTGTTCTACCCGTACAATACATCTACGCATAGCTAGCTCTGATACCACTGTTGGGATACGAGGCAGAAAACACAGATTTTTCATACCTACGGTACCCGAAACCAAGATCTATGCTATGGCGATGTAAAGTAACGGAGGGAATCGGTGTTCATACCTTGAAGACCGAAAGAGGGAAACGTTCTTGCGAACGTGGCTGGCGTAGACTCGGAACTACGACCTCCCTGTCGTGTAGAAGACCACCACCGGAGAGGATGAGTCCCGGTAAACCTCCAGCGACGAAGTAGCACCACAGGTGTAGTGCCTCGAAGAGATTATACACGTACGGTACAATCGATGTTCCTCCCGGGCCCCGAACCAGGCGAGCAGCGGAAGAAAGACGGCTACGGATCCCGACTCCAGCAGAACGGCGGTCTGCCTTATGGTGGAGAACTCCAATCCAGGTGCAGACTCCAAACAAGGGGAGTCCACTTCCGGGAAGGAGAAGGAGGAAGAAGGAGATATTGGTGTGTTGGAAAAAGGGGGGTCTACCCCTCCTTATATAGGCCAAGGGGGGTGCCATCCTCCTCCCCTCCCCCATGTGGGACTAAACTCCCAAGGGGGGGAGTGCGCCGGCCAAGGGGGGTGGTGGGCCCCACCCTTGGCGCCAAGCCCAAGGGGGGAGACCCCCCCCCTCCCTTAATGGGCCCCATGGGCCCATTTAGCCTTTTTCCCATTTTTTAATTTATTTAATATGTTTTAAATATTTAATTCAGATAATTAAATAATAAAACATTATTAAAACAATTAAACTTTATTTTGAACTATTCAAAACGTCCGGAAACCATTCCGTCCTCCTCCGGAACTATTCCGGTGATTCCTCCTATTTCACTGATTGATCCCGTAACTGTCCTATGCATCGATTGTCCTTAAGTGTAACACCCTAACGGTTCGGGAAACAGCAGACATGGTCGAGACTCTTCTCATTGACCAATGACTAGTCAGTTGGACCTGGTTACAATCCTTGACAGCCCCTGCGCTTCCATCGAATGAACTTCGATCGCTTTTGGAAACCGTTAACGATACGACGTAATCCCTTTGTGCTGCGGTACTTTGTTTGTCCGAGGTTTGATCGTCGGTATCCTACATACCGTGTTCACATCTCGTTCACAACAAACAACTTCTCTCGTCCATGATCATTGCATCTCTTGTGACCTAGTCACGTCCTTGCAAGGTGTTGATGCAATATCACCGAGTGGGCCCAGAGTACCTGTCCTGTCACAAGGACTGACAAATCCCGCTCTGATCTATTAACATACTCATCAACCATCTATTTTGGAATACCCAAAGTGCGCCGTTATAGCCAGCATATTTCAGTCAGGCGGTGGGATACAAATCAAAGTCTCCTCATAGATGACAATTACGTATGATCATTACGGTCTAAGGACTAAGCCATATGTTACAAAGTCATAGCAACGCTGAACTATGTGACTCGATCACATTGCAATACTTTAGGTGGGTGTACGTCCATCACATCATTCCCCTTAACGATATGACCTCATTGTCAATGGACTTAAGTGTCGCCATGATCAGGAAAGCTTGATCAATCAATTTCCCAATGAGATAGTTTACCCGAGTTAAACTACGGACCATGTTTTATACTACACCTGTATTAGTATTTCCAAGTAATACAGTTATAGCACAGTATAAAACGTATTATGAACAAAACGGATATGTGACAAATATCTTTATTAATTTGTCTCTAGGGCACATATCCAACACCGGGCACCCTGCCGGAGGGAGGATTGACCTTCGGGAGCTTCTCCACCACCATGGACGCTTCCCGGATGTGACGTGAGTAGTCCCCCTTGGACCATGGGTCCATGACCAGTAGCTATGTGATGTCTTCTCTCCAATCTTGTGCTTCAATTCTTAGCCCTTGTGAGCTGCCCTACATGATCAAGGCATCTATGTAATTTTCCTACTGTTGCTATGTTGTGTTTGCTGGGATCCGATGGATTATGGGATTATGTTTAGATTGTGATGAGTTCTATATTTGGTTTACGTTTTATATTTTGTTCGTGAGTAATTCTTGCATGTTCTCCGTTACTTTTTATTGCTTTGCCAAGTAGTATATAGTAACTCCAAGAGGGAGCGTTTATGCTTGATTGTGGGTTCATGCCCCCCGATGTCTAGCTTGAGTGACAGAAACATGAGGCTAGGGGATGTGTTGTTGCCACTAGGGAGAAAACAACGGTGCTTGTAACCGCGGTTGCAAGGATTTTTTACCTTACGCAAAGTTTGTTAATGCAGTTGTCTGTTGCTTTGAGTTTACACTTTGGGTGGGGCTCGCAACTTAATAACAGCGAGATGTTCTGGATAGATATCTCAAGGTGGATGATTTGTGAGTAGATGCAGATGGATTTCGGTCTACTTGTCTTGGCGTATTGCCCATACTTTTGAGCCTCTAGCTTTCCAGTAACATAATCAGCATTACGGTGCGTTTATAATTTTTTCAATTGCCTAGTTGTACTTTGTTTACCCAGCTTAGCTATTTTATCGTCTTTTGGGAGAGAGACATCACTAGTGAACATCATGGGACCCCGGTCCATATTTCCACCACTGTTTACACCTCCACTTTATTTACTGCTTTTACTTTTTTTGCAATTGTCACTACTATCTACCGTTGCGTTTAATCCTTTGTAAACAACAAGGCCGGAGAGATTGACAACCTCTCTGTACTCGTTGGGAGCAAAGTTATCTGTTGTGTGTGCATGTCCAGGTAAATTAAGCAACCCTGAGTTGTGAACGGCACCATTGTTCACTTTACCACCTATTTGTCGACCTTGGAGTCCTACTGGACTGACTCAAACCTTGGTATCTTTGCCAAGGGAAATTGCTGCTATACTACATTCTACCTTCCACGTGGGGTAGCCAATGAGGAGTGCTATCTAGCGCGCCAGCAGCAGTCCGTCCCTAGAGTTGGTGTTCATGTCAACCTTCGACCCGACTGTCCAAGCAAAGTGGTCGAACTATTCGGCCCAAACCGAGAGCACTCTTACTTGGCCTCGATGCTGGAAGCCTCCGCCTCGTAGTGAAGTTGAAGTTTTGTGCAAGCTCTAGGCTTAGACTATCCAAATGGCTCCCTGCATGCATTTGGGCCAAAGGCCCATGTATATCTCCCTTTAGCCCCCCAACTTACCTTTCCATGTGTGGGACTATAAATAATCCACCCTTCCTCCTCTATAGAGTTAGACAAGCATAGACTAAGATTTGGATAGGGAGATTTTCTCCTACCCCCCCCCCCTCATTGGGTCAATGTTTGAGGCCATCACTGAGGTGCTCACTCCACATGAAGAACAAGGCCACCTTGTGAGGTGAAGACTCCATGGAGTAACTCCCTCTATGTGGGTCGTGGAAGAACCTCCATCTTCTTTCTTGATTTCCCTTGTGTTGTGAGAAACCATTTCAATTATGTGGTGTCGATCTAAAGTTGCAAGAGGGTTTGTTCATTCGAGTTCAGTTCCAAAGGTTTGCATCTTGATGTTTGTTGTCGGTTCTTGCTACACGATAAAGGCTCCTCTAGTTATTCTCCCTATTGTTCTTCGTGTTCTTCCTCGTTCCCTCATATAATTCGTGAAGATCGAGCCACCCTAGAGGTTCACCGCTCACAAAAGAAGAACACTAAGATCATCAAGGATGGTCGATGAGTATGTGAAGCGGAAGTTCCCATTGGTTTCGCATGAGGAAACTAGTGAGCTTGAAGAGTCGGTCGACCCTCGCGAGAACTATGTTGAAGACTCCCCTCCTAATGTCAATGAATATTTTAAAAACATTCAATTATTTTCATTACAATTGTGATTAAAAACAAATTTAGATGGAAAACAGAAGACACCATGACACTAATTATAAATTAAGTATTATAGTAGTTACAAGAAATTATGCATCCTTTAAGAAAAATGAGAATTTCATGAGAATGGTTTCTGAAAAATTTAAAATCTACACACAAACAAGAGCCAACTACTATTTAGTTTATATATTATGTTATAAACCCACGTACTCGGTATTTCCCCTAGTGTTACCATTTGAAGAGTAGTACTACTAGTACTACTTGTTTTTTTAGAGTACACCACAGCGTATCATATTTTTATAGAAGGCAGAAATCTACAAGAGACTAGCACTCGGCAAGTGCAGGACACACCTGGGTTAATCCAAAGATTACCCACCACACACATTATAATACACGCCAGTAACCTGCCCTAAAAAACGTTAAAATTGTGTCTCGACCAACACCGGTCAACTCATAGAGCAACAACTGCAACCGCACCACCCTTTTCGACGCACTAACAATCCTTGAATGCCTAAGAGGAGATGCCAAGTGGTGATGGGACTCAATCATTCATGAGAAAGCCATCGTCTTTGACTCACCGGTAACGTCGTACATTGCAACGATGAAGATCTACCTGGACCAGTGGTAAGCACAGAAGAACCACAACACGGAACCTCCAAGTCATGTTTCCCCATGCGATGCTCCCAACAAAGTAACTATGTCGAGTTGCAGCCATCGCTAACCCGGAAGCTAACCTAGGCTTTCGTCGAGAGACAACAATCAAGTGAGAAGGAAGAGATGTCGACACACCTTTGTGTCGCCTCCAAGGTGGAGAACGACACCCACAGGCACCTTCGTCGCCAGCACCGATCGAAAACGGGTGGGATTTTCATCTCTAACGTCACACACCTTGTGACGCCCCCAAAATCAGACATTGTACAGTAATCATACACGCAAGGTACATGATCGAGATTAGGGACTCACGGTGAGATATCACAACACAACTCTATAAATAAAATAATACAAGCTATATATTACAAGCCAGGGGCCACGAGGGCTCGAATACAATAGCTCGAGAGCACAAAGTTAGCGGAAGCAATAGTATCTGAGTACAGACACAAGAATACAAGGTTGCCTTAAGAAGGCTAGCACAAATAACAACAGATCGAAAAGGCGAGGCCTCCTGCCTGGGAACCTCCAAACTACTCCTGGTCAACGGGGAAACTCGACGTCGTAGAAGGCATAGAGGATCTTCACGTAGCGGTGGTCAGCATCGGGGAACTCCTGCTCCTGGACTCCAAGGCTCCAACGTCGACTGCAGCGGCCGATCAGGCAAAACATAAAGGGGGAAATAAAGCAAAGGTGAGTATCTAGCATACCCGCGAGTCTTACGTCCGCTACTAAGCATTATGCATTTGTATCAACGGAAAGGGGAGGCTGTATATAGTGTACTGCAAGATAGAAATCAGAATAAGGGTAAGAAGCTAGGCCTATCGAAGACTAGCATCTTCTGACGATGTCTTGCAGCACAAGGAGAGAAATCAGCCAACAGTTCATATAAATCATAAAGTAACAATGAAGCAGAAGTTGCTGCAACATTGTATAATAGTAAGTTGTAATGATTAATAATAATAATGCCTCCGAGTTCCCCTCCTCGACTTCTCTGCGAGGAAGAAAACCCAAAACCATACAGTTTAATAGTAATAGTTTCTAGTGGTAAGATCCAGCTTCAGCATAAAGCGTCCTGTTACCGTGGACACGGCTATTCGAATAGATTAAACTCCCTGCAGGGGTGCACTACTGTTCAGCCTGCACGCTCGGATCTCCAGGGTGGTGTGAACCTTGTTAGGGAACACCCCACCGAGGCTATCCGACACGACGCAGCCCATCCTAGGCTCAGCAGAGAGGCCATCCGCCGGACTATATCCTATGCGCCAAGGGGTCTAGGTCCCTCACCCTTGCACGCTCCTGCACGGTGCGAGTCTGGCCGGTGAAGCAAAAGCAAATCCAAACACACCTGCTGCAGCAAAAAGACAAGACCACTTCCCGGGGATCAGGCCGCAGTACTGCTGACGTCTGAAGAGCTTTCGGACAATCTACGACGCGGAGGGCCCACACTGTAATCCCACGTGTAGGTAGTGCGTACAGACCAACGGGTCTCTCAAGTCATCCGTCGAACCATTTATCATTTTAATTAACCTGCGTGACAACCGTTATCGTTGCCTCGACTTAACCGACCTGCGGTCAACGATAGCAGTCAGGACCACCAGTACATCGGTGCCTGCCCTGTCGTCCCACCAAGTCACTGCGGTTACCAACAAGGTGAACCGTCTCCTTACCTTGTCTCGTGTGTGCTCTTGGTAGAGCTCGACTTTTCGTGGTTTGGTAACTCTCGCGAGATACGAGCAGGGGCCAAGCACGCCAGTAACGTCGGTCGTACCCTCCCTGTCGTTCCCGACAATATACCACTCGCGGGCACCGTTGGGTCGCCCAACTCTTACCTTTAAGGACACCAGTTGGTTTGAGTACCTACCATTAAGTGAAACCAGGAGGTATCACCCTCGATGGCACACTTAAAGAGGTTTGACAGAGACATCAGCGGAATGAACTAAAGAGGTAAACCTCGTATCATCCCGGTGATGCTACGCTATTGAGCCGACGAGAGTGAGATACAAGTCCATTCCACTCGTAAGTCAAACTCGAAGCGACTCGGCAGAGTCTCACCGTTGTAGGTTCCCTAGGGTGTCTACATTGATCCGTACCTGTTGCAGTTGTATATATTTTGTATCCGCGTCACTCCCCTGAGTGGTCACGGCCCGCTATCTAATCCTAGCTAACAATGCGCAGGGCTCACTGTTGAATATAATGCATAAATATCATAGGCAGCATAGGTTAAAGGAAGGTACATCAAGGGGCGACAAAAGCAGGCTATGCAATTGAATAGGATTGTAATCGTAGAAGCAGCAGTAACAATGCCTAGTGCAAGAAAGTATGGAAAGGTAGGCGATATCTGGGGAAGATAATGGCTCTGCTTGCCTGTAAGCTCGACGGTAGGGGCAGGGTCATCAACGAAGTAGTCCTACCCGGCAGCAGTGTAGTCGGCGGTAGCAGCGGGGTCTACCGGAGAATAAAGGGGGGAAGAAACAGTAAATACAAAGCAAGCAATGCAAACATATGAATGACATGGCAAATGTATCGATGTCGGTGTTCTAACGCAGTACAATGTGTTATGCTCGGAGCGGGAATTCATCTGGGGATGAAATACCGGCTCCGGGTGATTATCGGACAAGGTGTCCGGAGGGGGGAGATATCATGTCGGAGGTGTCGTAGACATCCGAAACATGTGTGGGTGGTGTATCCGGGTTAGTTGAACCATTCCGGACAACTTTCGTGTTCGGAATAAATTCATCCGGCAGGTTTTTACCGGCACCGGGAATTATCGACAGACAGCCCGGAGGGGGGAATGTCGATGATCGGTGTGTTAGGGGGTGGGTTAGACACACGGATAGCGTATCCGTATTCGTTATATTTTTCTGATCAATTATGATGTATAAAGTTTTTCGATCCGAGTTACGGTTTAAAAGATATTGAATTTCCAAATTTAAATCATTTTATAACATTTTCTGAAATCTTTTATTATTTAAATAGCATTATCTAGAAAATTATTTTTACTTGGTCAAACTGACTGGTGGGACCTACTGTCATAGACACAGAGGCTAACAATGTTTATTTTTAATATAACAAATAATCATTAAGGGGATGGGTCCACATGTCATTGACTATTAGTATAAACAAATTCATATTATTACTAATCCAATGGTGGGGTCCAGGTGTCATAGGGACAGGGGCTTATTAATCAATTTAAAATAACTTAACATAGGGGGTGGGGCCAGATGTCATAGACCTAGAGGCTTACTTAATTAATCTAATTAATCTAGGGGTTATTTTAACGGGCTGGACCCACATGTCAGTGAGTCAATTTTAACTAACAGATTCTGTTTGTTTTAATCTAACCAGAGGGGATTAGGGGGGGGCAGGCCCACTGTAAGTGACTGGGGGGTTCTCTGGTTAGGACTTAATTAACACAGGGGGGGTTAGTCCAGGAGGTTGCCCACGGCGTGCTCGCCGGCGAACAGGAGCGCGGCGGCGCTGCCGTGCGGGCGAAGGGGTGCGGCGAGGTCCGGCCAGCACGGGCGCCAGGGCGTGGCCGAGGGCGAGACCAGGCGAGGCCAAGGCGTGGCCCGTGCGCGTCCAGGGCGCGAGGTGCGCAGCCGTGGTGAGCACGGTGGCGGCCGGCCACGGCGGCGCGTCTGAACGGGAAACAGGGGGAAATCGGGCGGAAGCTCACGGGGATTGTAGGGGAGAGGTCGCGGTGGCCGGGGGTTGTGCGGCGGCGATGAATTTGTCACCGGCAAGGCGGCGGCTGTGGTGGACTTCGGAGCTCGATTCCGGCGACACGCTGGCGTAGAGCTCGAGTTCGTTGCGCGAGGCGGCGTGGACGACGACGAAGCAGCCACCATACTCACTGGCTCGGGCTGGGAGCCGCTGGGGCCGCGCGAGCTCGCGAGCTCGTGGCCATGGCGGCTCGGGTGAGCACTCTAGAGAGAGAGGGAGGCGCGAGGAGACAGAGGGGGATGGCGCTAGGGTTTCCAGGGAGCGGCGGGGTCACAGGGACCTTATACGCGCGCGCCGGACGCCGGATGGCCTCCACGCCGACGACAATCGCCGTGTAGCTGTGGGATTCCCTCCACGCAAGGCAGAGGTAGAAGACAACGGGGAGGGTAAAGCCGTGGTGGGCCGGGCCATGGGTCCAATGGAGGGGGTGGGTGCGGGTTTTGCCCATGAGCGAAAGATAGGCTTGCTTCTATTTCTTTTATTCTATTTTCTGTAATTTTTGTTTGCAATTGTTTTCTTAGCCTTTACCTTTTTTTGAAAAATGTGGATCTGGTCCTAATATTATTGTTGCATATCACTAAGGTGCCACAAAAAGTTTTGTGGCATAAGAAATTCATTTAATATTTTTGTAGTATTGAAAATGGATTAAATGCCACTGGTTTGCTACTTTTTGAATTGTTTGATTTATTTTATGGCTTGATAAAATACCATAACCATATTGTCACGGCCCACTGATTATTTGGGATTTAGCAAAAGTGGTTGCACCAATTTTGGACAAGGTTTTATTTATCACTTATTTTTAATATTCATGAAAAGGCATTATGAGTTTGTGTTGATTCAAAAATGATCAAGGCATGATTAGCAACAGTAATTGTGATCACTGTAGGTGATTATTGTAGCATGACATCCGGGGTGTTACACACCTCCATCCATGCCCATCGGATAAAGGCCACTATCCATGACGTGTCACTCCGCCACCACGGCAACACCTCGTCATTGAGATCATAATGTCGCGAAACACCAACACACGGCACAGCCGAAGGCACATAACCCTTCTTCCACTTACCGCACGACCAAGAACCCGTAGCTCTGAGCCATCCTCCACCTCCAGCATGACCAAGGTTCATCGCACCGCATGCAACAACCACCTCACCAACACTAGGCGGGCAGTATCGCAGTGATCGCGCTCTTGAGCCCCAAATCGGTTTGCATCAAGCCTAGATCGGCCCCGAACTTTAGATCCGGTCCGCGCCTTCGCCACCAGCACCTGCGTTGGTGCGAGGAGGCCACTGTCACTTGCCAGCCACCGCAGCGAGACCCAGGGCCGCTCGCGCAGCATCACCTGATCAAGCATTGTTGCACCACGACCATGTTGAGCCGCGTCACCTCCGCCATCTCCCACGTCAGCATGACACAAGCACCCCACAACACATGCACCTCCTCCACGAGATCCAAGTCACGCTCCGTTGCGCGCCTCACAATGCTCTGCCACACTAGAGAAACCCAGGGTTTTCGAGGATAGGGTTGGCCACAGAAGAACCACAACACGGAACCTCCAAGTCATGTTTCCCCATGCGATGCTCCCAACAAAGTAACTATGTCGAGTTGTAGCCATCGCTAACCCGGAAGCTAACCTAGGCTTTCGTCGAGAGACAACAATCAAGTGAGAAGGAAGAGATGTCGACACACCTTTGTGTCGCCTCCAAGGTGGAGAACGACACCCACAAGCACCTTCGTCGCCAGCACCGATCGAAAACGGGTGGGATTTTCATCTCTAACGTCACGCACCTCCATCCATGCCCATCGGATAAAGGCCACTATCCATGACGTGTCACTCCGCCACCACGGCAACACCTCGTCATTGAGATCATAATGTCGCGAAACACCAACACACGGCACAGCCGAAGGCACATAACCCTTCTTCCACTTACCGCACGACCAAGAACCCGTAGCTCTGAGCCATCCTCCACCTCCAGCATGGCCAAGGTTCATCGCACCGCATGCAACAACCACCTCACCAACAATAGGCGGGCAGTATCGCAGTGATCGCGCTCTTGAGCGCCAAATCGGTTTGCATCAAGCCTAGATCGGCCCCGAACTTTAGATCCGGTCCGCGCCTTCGCCACCAGCACCTGCGTTCGTGCGAGGAGGCCACTATCGCTCGCCAGCCACCGCAGCGAGACCCAGGGCCGCTCGCGCAGCATCACCTGGTCAAGCATTGTTGCACCACGACCATGTTGAGCCGCGTCACCTCCGCCATCTCCCACGTCAACATGACACAAGCACCCCACAACACATGCACCTCCTCCACGAGATCCAAGTCACACTCCGTTGCGCGCCTCACAATGCTCTGCCACACTAGAGAAACCCAGGGCTTTCGAGGATAGGGTTGGCACCTCCGGAGCCGCCCGCACAACCACGGGAGGGGAAATTGTTTACTAGGTGTGTAGAGTAATTAACTACAACTGTACGTCCCCAAAAAAACTGCAACACCAGTAATAAAATAATAAAAGCATAGGATGGCGTAAAAAACTCATTATTTTAGATCATGTACTCATTTTTTTCCCTATTTTCCAATTAAAAATACAACAAACAATCTTGAGGCATTAACGAATGGTAGATAAAGGTTTTAACAGGGCCCAAGAGCCAAAAAGGCCCACTGTTCAATACAACATATTGTACAATTCATTATTTAATCTTGATTAAGAATTGACCGAAGATAGCACCTGGAATGATGCTCAAATGAACAACGGTATATCCTCATGAAAGAACAGAAATGGGCATGTAATAGGTTTGCACACCACACGCCGTGGTCTCCGGAACTAAAGCAGCTATTAACCCCTGCTGCCACCTACCTTCCCCTGCAGATCATACATGCTTCAGCTTACTTCTGCATGAGATACAAATGAACTCAGGTGCCAAGCCTATGCAAGTACCGACTCGAATGTCAGGACATCAGTCGTCATCATCCATGCTTCCATTCTTATGGCACCAAAATGGGTGCTCTTAGATCAAGGATTCATCAGGGCTCCATGTCCAGGGGTGGCAAAGCACAGCATTTGTTGCTAGATCTAAGTTTGCTCGGGTCAGATCAGGAGCGCTGGCAGAAGCTTTTGGTGCATAGCAAACATGCCATTCATGGGCAGTTCTATGTGAATTGGACTCGAGAAGTTTGTCCAGAAGCCGTTGATGTTGTCCCTGCAAACCTGCTCCCATCCAAACGTCTGCCCGCAGGTTTCATGGGTTTATGTGCTAATGTGCTCAGATCAGGAGTACTGTCAGCAGTTCTTATAGCTGCAGGAGAGAATTTGCTCCACTCAGGGCGACTAGCAGTGGTTGTGGATCTGTATGCAAATGTGCTCAGATCAGGAGGACTCTCAGCAGTTCCCACTGCTTTACGAGTGTTCTTGCTTTGATCAGGACAACTACCAGTAGATCTTGTCGGTGCATGCCCAAATGTTCTGGAATCAGGAGGGCTGGTAGCAGGATCTACTTCTTTATTGGTGATCTTCCCCAGATCAGGAAGAAAAGCAGCAGCTTTTACAGGCATGTGTGCAAACGCGCTCAGATCAGGAGGACCCTCAGCGCTATTCAGGGCATCACTTCTGGATCTGCTTTGTGAATGATGACCTCTGGCAGTCTTCTTAGTCGTGCACCGAACGTTCTGTTCCGGCGGTCTGAGAATAGACCTGTAACAGATAACCACGCTGTTATATATTCACCCATGGATGAAACCAGGGCACAAGTACTGATAAGCAAATTGTGTATACTCGCAATTCGTGAAGGTGCATACCTCACAGAAAGGGTATTCTTCACATCCTTCAAAGGGGGACGAAGGCCACTGGCACGGGAGCCTGCATATCTGAAGGATGATATCAGTGCAGCAAACTTATCCATTGATTTCTCCGCAATGCCACTGTAGTTATTCACATGGGAAACATTGCATCCAAATCTGCCTTCGGAATTTGTGCCGATGCCATCAAGGGAATCAGCACCGCAGCCTGTAATAATTTCAGACATTACACACATAAGACATATAGTAATACAAAATTGTAATGATACACATAAGACATATAATAATACAAAAATTGTAATGATACAGGGAGGTTGAGAAGCATGTAAGACTGAATCTACTCTAGAGTGGTAAGCTTGGCTGAATTGGTTTTAGAAAGTAAGATTGGATGAATGACAATGACTGAAATGCTTAACATTCTTCCTTGTGGACAAAAATTACAATTAACAAATGATGGAAGTTCTATATATCACCAAAATGTTAAACCATTCCAGGAAATGATGATCAAGTGCGGATGAAATATCCACCAAACTGTACGCAAGCAAGGACAAACAGAGGCTGATGTTACTTGCAAACCTATTTAGTCATCTTATCTTCATATCCAACATAGCAGCGGAACAAGGAACAGGTCCAAATTGTGAAAGAGAAGAAACAAAGGCAATATAAAAACAAGGTAGAACTATTACCTTCGTCAACTGCTGGACTGTCATGCGAACTAGTTGGCTGCACCGTTTCCTGCACAAACAGCATACCAGATGACAGTTATGTAACACCAGAACTACTAGGCTTGCTGCCATGTAATGATAATTAGAAAATAAAACAATCATTTACGTCTTCAAAATCTTGGGGATCCCAAAGTTTTCTTCTCTTCGGTATAACTCCAGGTTTCCTCGGTTGAACTCCAGAAAGACTGGAGGTACCAGTCTCACAGTTATCATCGTCTAACTGGTCTTCTACTTGATTCGTGAAAACTCTCTTATCTTTCTTGAAGTATGAACTCCTAACAGTAATATTTCTGTTAGTAGGAGCCACATTGCTTTCAGCATAATATGGCACTGGTCTAGATGGCTCCGTGCTGTGAGAATCTAATAATGGATCTGCTATCCCAGGCGACATCCCTAGAAACAGAAAACAGGCACATAAGCAATACTGAAATCAATTTTACTTTTGACTCTCCATGAATAAACAAACCATCACATGATTTATAGATTAAGTCACACATGAACTACAGAAATTAGATATCTTACTCTCTAAGCAAGGACTTATTGGCATTGCACTTGTGTTGCAATAACTGACCTCAACCTGAAAAGACAAGCAAGACACAAGGACAATTATTTTGACCGTGCATGAGGACAATTAAAATATGTCAGCAGTAAGAAGGTAGGCCTAAGAGAGCATTGCAAATGTGTAGGCACTATAATTATAAGAAATACCTTTGTATCTTCAATGTGTTGGTCCCAAGGAGGACTGCCAACATCACGAGAAGTACAGTGGGGTGAAACACTAGCTGAATCATCCCGAGGGAAGGCACAACCATAATGCTCAGTACTACATTGAGAAGCATCAATTGAATCATCTTGGGGAGGTTCAGAGCTAAAATGCTCAGAACTATACTGAGAGAATTGAATATTATTCATTGGTGAACTAGTGTCTTCAATTGAATCAGGGGTAGCAGAGTCTTCAGTCTGAGGGCTCGGCAAAGAAGATCCATTCAAAGTTTGTTGCTTGGGTGTAACCTTAGGTGCCCTGAACTTCCGTTTTGCCTCAAGCGATGCTAAGCCTTCTAGAGGTTAAGGATAGTACAATGGACAGTTAAACAGTGTGAATAAAGGATGCACAATAAAATAACCCATGAGACAGTATGGACAATAACATACTGCAATTCATACATCGCCTTGGTGTGCTAAAATATTTGGGGTGGTGGGGTAGGAAAACTGCTCTAAACAGGTTTCGGAACAAAAAATTAACAAGATTCTTGTCCAAGGCAATTTCACAAATGGAACTATATACATGCAGCTAGGAGCTTACTGTAGTAAACTTAATTAATGCGAAATTTTCTTGAATAAAATAAAGATGTGTTGGGAGGATACAGAAGTAATTTGTCAACATGTTTTTCTGCACAGGCAGTTCTAGTCTCTTCTTTTGATTTGAAGGAATAATAAACTCCTTGACCGAGTAGCCTTTAGCAGCAGCAGCAGGTGCACTGCAAGGAGTGCTGGCCTGCAAGATATGTATACGTAAGGCAGAAGACAATCTCAACAAGATAATCAAGAATGAAGACACACAACTACATATTGGTAGTTTGCACATCCTGCACTATAACTAAGTACATGCTGGTATAATATTTGATAAATAAGCGACAAAAAAATTACTTATTTCTACTTCTGTAAGATGCTGGTCGTACATTTAGTAAGAGACGCCAAAAATACACAGAACCATGGCAACTTATATCTACTTTCATTCTTCTGTCTTAGTGAGGAACCTTATCTATTTATAACTAAATATTCTTGTTATTTCCTCTTTTTATATCTTCTATATGCTGGGCTGTTGTAATGCTAAACATCGTTAAAATTTAGGTAAAAAATTATAAACGACCCACGGATTTGTTGCCATTCATGTAATTGCATCATGCTTCGTTTGTGCACAACTGTACGCATTCCTTTACATGCACAAAGCTCCTCAGAAGAGCGAGATGAATTACATTTGAAGGAACAAAGCACCAGTAAACCAAAACAAGAAAATAGTAAAGCATATGAGAGAAAACAAGCATAAATTTTCCACAAATGTAGATTGACATAAAAATCTTGTGAAAAAAAATGACAAGAACAGCACGGAAGGAAACAGAAAGTACCTCAAACGGTTCCTTTGTAAGTGGATCAATTTCCCCTAGAGCAATACCTTTAACAACAGCTTGTGGTAACCATGTATAAACCAATTAAGGAAATACTCTAGTTCATGAAAGTAGAGTTCCTTCAGGAGGTAAGACAATTTGGGATTACTGAGTAATATGGTGTCATGAAAAGGCCCTTAGCTTATTTTAAAACTCACCTATATCAAATGGTATTACTAGAAAGAATGACCGAATAAAGGAAAAAATCTCTCTATGAAGTGTATAAACACCAGCTTATTATAGTTATATAATATCTAACTATATAAATATAAGTTTAAAAAGGATATGGGCCCAGAAAGTCATCTTCGCTAAGGTCATGAGGAATGCCAGACAAATGAGCAATATCTTCCGTCGCAGGATCATAGACCCTTTGGAACTGAAATGCCCATATTGCCTTCTTGAAGTTCTCTTCATATTGAGGTGGAACGGAAACAGCACTGTACCTCAGGTGCTTGATTATCTGAAAGCATGCATTCGATCAACTTCCGCCACACTAAGAACTCATCAGCTATTGATCACTGATTGCATGACTTATTTACACAGAAATCTCATTTGTAACATAAGGTTGTATGTTGAATAACTGATTACAAGAAAATAGCCTCGTAAAAGTTGGAATGGTGAACTTTTTGTTTTGCCTGTTGTAACCATATCTTGAACTATTTATTCTGTCCACGCATTATGCATATTTGTCCTCATTTAGTCTACCTTATATTGTAGGACAGCTGTGTTACACATGTTTTCTGCTTTTTCTGTGTTTGTTAACACTTTTTTCTGTCTATTGAAGGTAGTATATTCAATACACAGAGAGAAGACAGGATTTACCTTCTCATGACTCTTAAGCTTTTGAATGAGTGCATGAGCACGTTTGACACCCATTCCCGGCAACGATGGAAGATAGTCACAGCCACTTAAAATACACATCTCTAGTAACATCTGTTTCGTGAATCCCTTCAAATCCAGCTCCCTGTTTCGTTCTAGTCGCGTAATCTGGAATTCAACACCTTGCCCAAATTTGTCCATCTTGAAAATAATCTGCACATTTCAATAAGATACATAAAAAGTGCAAGTAGTGTTCTCAGAGGACATGTGAGGGGGGGGGCACCCAACTGCCAAAACAAGATGCCAAGGTAATAAAAAGAAAGATTATAGAAGATGGTGAGAACTGAGGAAAGGGTTGTCACAGTGTGCTTACTCTAGAACAGCCAAATGGTATTAAATCTGAATCCTCAGTAATTACAGCATCAACAAGTTTGTTGACAGATAAGAATGCCATCTGTGCATCTGCTTCATAAGGCGCAACGATATAATCGACCTTTTCTTGCTTCAGTACCTGCATTGCATATAGCATGTTTCAAGACAATTTACAGTAAATCCAACCAAACAAACATTCTCACTCTATCAGGAAGTGCTTGAATTAGGTAGTAACCATTTGCAGCATAACATGGACTTTACATTTGTACCTGGATTAGTTCAGAAGCAATTTTAGGTGTAATGTCAACAGCTTTCTGATAGCACTCGAAGGCAGCACGTGAATTTCCAGCTGCTTCATGTTCCCTGGCACGCTCAAGATTTTCCTTCCGTGACCTGAATGGTCGCATTAGCATCCAGTAAGTGATACTGTAAAAAAACTGCATCGAGATAACAAAGACTGCAGCGCCCCTTAACCAATTCAACTTTAGGTAGTAATGTTACAGCTGCATTGTGTCGGCAGAGAGATGACCACAATAGTAGCTCGTACACAAAGAAACTTCTAAATACTTTTAACATTATGTAAGGGTCATGCAAAATGTTCCTTGGCAGCTGAAACACATTAGACTATTACCCTAAAGAAGAACATACCTTGCACGTTTGACCTCTTGTTCGCTCTTCATTGGCAGGAAGCCTCCATCAAATACAAGAATTGGCTTCACACCGTGATGTCGCAACAAGTTAACCCTATGCATGCAGTAGTCAATATGCCTGGTACAAATTCAGAGGGGGGCACAGGTGAGTTTATGGTGCTGCACTCCAAATGTGATACTGAACTACAGTCACTATGTCCCTCTGCGTTATGATTCCATGAAAGACGAATTTCAACTGCATCGGAAGAAACTATGGTACAAAAATACAGCAACGAGGTGTTAAAAGTTAAGGGCCTGTTTGGATCAGCGGTTTGCATCGTTTCACATCCGTATAAAATACAGACCTCAGCTCCACCTTTTCAAATCCGACCGGAAAATGAACTATGACCAGTAATTTACACCCGGATAAAAGATACAGGTGTATAAATTACACCTAATCCAAGCAGGGCCTAAAGGACTTTTCGTGCATAGGCCATCTCCTACGAAAATTCCCGAATTGAAATGGTGGATTTTTGTGACTAGACCAGGACCGGTTCTTTCCAAGATATGTTTCTCGCATCCAACCTATAGGCACGAGAAATCTTGGAAATGGGGCAGATAAGAAAGTTCAGTAAATGTACTACAGTTCTAGGGTACAAAACAAATGAAGCGCATCTCCTTCCAGCAATCCGGAGAGAAACGACACAGACAAGGTCCCCCATTTATCCTTCAATCTGGGATGGGATTGGTCGATTGGGACACCAAATTAATCAAGAAACCCTGGCTGGACTAAGCAAATATCCTGGTGCGGTCAATCTTTGAGAGGCTGCCAATCCGTTCAGGGATTGGGAGCGAAATGCATTGCAAATATCCATCGATTAGGTTTCGGAAATCGGGGGAACGGATTAGGAGACTCTATCGGGATCAAAACTATTTTTTCCTCGGTCCAAGAAAGGGGCGGGGGGAGGGGGAACCTGGTGGTGGGGATGCCCTTGCAGAGGCGGTCGCCGCAGGAGAGGGCGCCCTTGTGGAGCCAAGAGTAGGTGTCGACGGCGACCGTTTGGCCCCTCAGGTCCTCCACCCCGATGGGCGCCATTATCGACTTCAGCTGCGGCAGCAAACCCTGGATCCCCATCGCCGCCGCCGCTGCCGCTCCTCTCTCTCTCTCTCTCTCTCTCTCTCTTGCAAATGTTTTGGGTTTTCTTGGGAAGGGAGAGGGGGGAGCGGGAAGCAGACGGGAGGATGGAGGGAAACCAAGCGCCCAACACACTCGCCTTTTCTTTTTTCTTTTTTGGACGTGGATGGGGAGTGCACGCGCGCCCACTAGTCCAACCGGGCAGACCTTCCTAATAAGGTAATTAATTCTTTCACGTTATTTTTTGCTCAATAAAGAAAAACCGGTCCCCATTTTCTTTCGCGTGATTAAAAACTGCTCCGCCACGTCAGTTTACATGCATAATGTGAGTGTCAAAATTTAAAAAGCCGTAACTTTTGATTTGAATATCGAAATTGAGATCCGTTTTCACCGTTGGGTTTCTGACGACGAGTTCTTCAAAACTAGATCACATATGAATAGGTTTTGATGAATTTTATTTTTTGAACAACTTTGTGTCGTATTTAGGCAATTTTAGTGCTATTAATAAGCAACTCCTTTTTTGTCTAGTATGACAATCTATCATATTGGCTTATGTTAAATCGAAAAAATGTCACAATATAATGTATGTTTAGTGTTGAATACAAACATCTTTATTGCATCTTGTGTATCAATGGATTTAATTGACATTATCCCAACTTATTTATCATGGTTATAAGATTTTCTGTCATATTAAGAAACTGTCATAATCAAACCAAAGCAACGGTCTAACAAATCAAACAACTGTCATAATAAAACTAAGCAACTATCATAATAAAACCAAGCAACGGTCCTAACTAATCAAGCAACGATCATAATAAAACTAAGCAACTGTCTTATCAAATCAACAAACTGTCATAATTAAACCAACCAACTATCCTAGAAAAAAATCAAGCAACGGTCCTAGGAAACCAAGCAATTATCCTAACAAAACCAAGTAACTATCCTAGAAAAACTAAGAAACTATCCTAGAAAAACTAAGCAACTATCCTAGAAAATCCAAGCACCTACATCACCCCAAAAAAAGCAATACAAAATGGTGCTATCAAAATACAAAACTAAGCAATACTCATATTAAAATCAAGCAACCGTCCTAGCAAATTCAATCAACTTCATTATAAAAAAACACAATACAAAATTATCTTTGCAAAATCAAGCAACTGTATTACCAAGCCACAATGCAAAAATTGTGCAAGAGTGAAGGTCCGATCACTCGCGAGATAGAGTAGAACATGGACACGCAAAACTAAGCAACTATCCGATCAAAACCAAGTACCTATCAAAAAAATCAAGCAACTACATTATAATTAACAAAATAAAAAATTATCATAGCAAAACAAAGCTACTATCCTAAAAAAATCCAAGAATTGTCCTAACAAAAGCTAGCAACTGCAATATGAAAATATGCAACTAGGACCGTGACACACCTCATCCAAGCTACTACCCTAAAAAATCCAAGCAACTTTCTAGGAAATGTAAGCAACTATATTACTAAAACTTTTTTTGAGCAACTATGAATGCGATGGAGGCAACTTTAGTGCTAAAAGAAAGCAACTATGAATACGATGATGCATTTTGAGAAAATTCCCATCAAAAGAATAACACATATCCGAACAAAGTGTAACCGAGTACGTGCGATTTGAGAAACTCCTAGGTGACATTTACACAACTCCCTATTGAAGGAAAAAAATCATATCTAAACAAATGGTGACATTTACGCAACTCCCTTCACTCCCAGCCATGCGCCCAGCCGTCCAACCGAGCAGCTCTGCCAAATAAGGAAATAAACTTTTCACGCTTTCCCACTTCACTATAAAAGGAAGGTTTTTATCCATTCTCTCAATACTTGACGTGCATTTATTGGAGTTTTTTTTTAATTTAAAAAGTCGTAACTTTATATTCAAGCGTCGGAATTCAGATCTGTTTTCACCGTTGGGTTTCTTGCGGCGAGTACTTCAAAACTATATCCCATATGATTATGTTTCGACGAACTTTTTTTGAGCAACTATGAATGTGATGTAGGCAACTTTAGTGTTATAAATAAGCAACTATTTTTGTTTGTCTATTATGAGTACTTATTAGCCTGGTTTATGTAAAACCAAGAAAATAACACAAAACATGGAACGTCTTTAGTGCTAGATATAAGAAAATTTATTTTACTATGTGTATTAATTAATTTAGCTAGCATGATCTTAAATTTCCTATCGTAATTATTTAGTTGCCTATTATTGATAGTAAGTTGTCTATTGTTGATGCTCAGTTGCATACAATATAATTCTAACAAGATCCAAAGTTATTTTTTCTAGGAAAATCAAACACAACTAGCCTAAAAAATTCAAGTAATTGTATAACCAAAACACAATATAAAATGTTCAATCAGAAATCAAGCAATTGTCCTAGCGAAACCAAGCAATTGTCTTAGTAAATTGAAGCCACCACATTACCAAAAAACATAATGCAAAACAGTCCTAGCAAACCAAGCGATTGTTATAATAAAAGCTATCAAGCAACTGTCCTAACAAAACAAAACAATTGTCTTACTAAATTGAAGCAACCACATTACCAAAAAACACAGTGCAAAACAGTCCTAATAAACCAAGCGATTGTCATAATAAAAGCAAGCAATTGTCCTAGCAAACCGAGCAACCATCCTAACAAAACCTAACAACTTTCCTAGAAAAAAACCAAGCAACTGTCATAATAAAACAAAGCAATTGTCCTAGCAAAGCCAAGCAACTAACCTAGCAAAAAACCAAGCAACTGTCATGATAAAACAAAGCAACTGTCCTAGCAAAGCCACACAACTAACCTAGCAAAAACCAAGCAACTGTGACACCGTGAGGCGGTCCTGGGTTTCTTACCCCTTCTCCTTTAATATATGATACGCACGTTGTAACAAAAACCAAGTAACTATCCTAGCAAAACCAAGCAATTGTCTTAGTAAATTTAAGCAACTACATTACTACTAAAAAACACAATGCATAATAATCCTTGCAAACCAAGCAATTGTTTTAATAAAACCAAGCAACTGCCCTACCAAAAAAAGCAATTGTCGTAACAAAACCAAGCAACCGCCCTAGCAAATCAAGCAATTGTCTTAATAAAACCAAGTAATTGTCCTAGCAAAAAACCAAGCAACTCTCTTAGTAAATTCAAGCAACTACATTACCAAAAACACAATGAAAAATAATTCTAGAAAACTAAGCAACTATCTTAATAAAACCAAGCAATTGTCGTATCAAAACCAAAAAAATATCATAGTCCTTGCAAAACCAAGCAACCATCCTAGCAAAACCAAACAATTATCCTAGCAAATCCAACACTTATTTTACTGAAACACTATGCAAATGGGCGCAATCAAAATACGTTGTTATCACCAAAGATGTCTACCGATGATACTTAGTGGCCTATATACAATCATAAATTGTTTGCCATGATTTCTAAGTTGTCTAAGATATAGTTGTTTGATAAATTCATTAGTACATATAATGTAGAAAAATTGCATAATAGTCTTAGCAAACCAAGCGACTATTCTAATAAAAGCAAGCATCTGTCCTAGCAAACCAAGCAATTATCAGAACAAAACCAAGCAATCGTCTCAGTAAAACCAAGAAACCGTTGTTTCTAAAAAACAAGCAATTGTCCTAGTAAAACCAAGCAACTCTCCTAGCGAACCATGTAACTTTCCTAGAAAATCCAAGCACGTACATTACGAAAATCACACTGCAAAATAAGAGCCATAAAAGTTTGTTGTCCATCACCAAAGTTGCCTATCAATGATGCTTAGTTAATTATATACAATAAAAATTATTTTCCATGATTTTTAAGTGGCTTTTGACATACTTGCTTGATAAATTCATTAGTACATGTGGTGTACAAAAGTTGCTTTTGTTTAACACTTAAGTTGCCTCATTTAGCATCAAAGTTGCTTACTTTTAAAAAATCATCGAAACATATTCGTATGGGATCTAGTTTTGAAGACCTCGTGGCGAGAAACCTAACGGTGAAAACAGATATTCGTTTCGATACTCGATTCAAAAGTTATAGCTTTTTAAAAAATGAAACGTATTAACTGAGCGACGTCAACAAGTACATGCGTGTATGTGTTCCTCATTTGGATGCGATGCGGTCCCCACCACCATCTGAGTGATATATGTTTTGTCTGCTAGTGCATGTGATCTCATTAATTACAATCTGACAAGCAAAGGAGGGTGCTCTCAATTCTACAAGAGAGCGCAGCTGCGCTTGTAAGTAATCGGGTTATTTTTTTCGTGTAGTAATAGTCGTTGGCAGATTCTTAATCCACCCACGCGGTTTATTTTCAAAATTTTAATTGAACAAAACCTAATGAAACATAAATTTTAATATAACACAAATTTAAATCTAAGAAGATCTTAGGTCTTGTATAATGCAAGATGCTTAGAAGAATTGCTTAGGAAAATAAATTAGATTTATTTTGCAAAATGATACTCACCGAACGTTAGGTTCGGCTCTCCCTGCCCGAACGCCTCACATGCCCCGCGCACCAATATTGATGCACATCCATCCATACCTAGCTTTTACGTTTTTTGGATTTAAAAAAGTTTTATATCTTTAATAAAAAATCTGATAAAAAATCCGTGTTCATAGTGGGTGTGCATGTAGTTCTTAGTGGCCTTCTCTATTTCCAAAAGTTTCTCGTAACTAGGCATGTCTCTATCTCTAGGGGTAGAGTTTCTCGTGCTAAGATAAGTGTTGTTGTTCCCATAGTTGTTGGAGGGGAACGGTCTAGGATTGCTACCAAAATTACTCCTATAAGTATTGTTATTGAAGTTCTTTCTAGAGATAAAGTTCACATCTACTTGATCCTGAGCAATCAAAGAATTTAAAGGTACATCTTGAGGATCAATAGGAGATTGCTTGGTAAGTAGAGACATAATCAAGTCAACTTTTTCATTTAGGGAGGAGATCTCCTCGACAGAGTTTACCTTCCTACCTGTTGGAGCTCTTTCGGTGTGCCATTGGGAATAGTTGGTCATCATCTCATCGAGAAGTTTTGTGGCAGCACCAAGTGTAGTTGACATAAAGGTTCCTCCCGCGGCCAAATCTAGCAAGTTCCGCGAGGTGAAGTTCAAGCCTGCATAAAAAGTTTGGATAACCATCCAAGTAGTCAAACCATGCGTAGGGCAATTGATGTCTACGCACGCTTCTATTCTTGTAGACTATGTTGGGCCTCCAAGCGCAGAGGTTTGTAGGACAGCAGCAATTTCCCTCAAGTGGATGACCTAAGGTTTATCGAACTCAGGGAAGTAGAGGTTGAAGATGGTCTCTCTCAAGGAACCCTGCAATTAAGATACAAGAAGTCTCTTGTGTCCCCAACACACCTAATACAACTAGGAGTTGTATAGGTGCACTAGTTCGGCGAAGAGATGGTAAAATACGAGTGATAGGTGTGGCAAAGCAAGGTAATATAAATTTGTAATAAAAAGTGCAGCAAGCAAACATGTGACAAAAGTGAGCACAAACGGTGTAACAATGGTGGAAACAAGGCCTAGGCTTCATACTTTCACTAGTGGCAACTCCCAACAACATTAACATAGCCTAATCACATGATATTTCCACTAAAACATGCATTGGAGACGCACTCGGAGGTCATTCCTTTGTGGTCAAGAGAGGATGAGAATTATGTAGGGCTACAAAAGCACACCTCAAAGTTCGTAGTTCTCAATCTATGGATTTCTCAATGTCACCTCGGCCATCCAAAGAGAGTACCACAATCACCACAACATATCTCAAGGATAGTCAAAGACAAGCACCAAGAGACTCTCAATCTTCAATCAACAGACAAAAGAGGAAATCACTCATGATAATATTCTTCTAACTCATGTCCAATAGACCGCTGTCACCTTGGTCTCGAGGATTATACTAGATAAGATCACTTGAGTACATCAATCCAATACATAGAGGAAGGGGAATATCATGGGATCAACCTAGATTAACATAGCTTATGATCACAACGAAGATCACATCATGGGAGAGAGAGAAGAACACATAGCTACTGGTAGAAACCTCAGCCCCGAGGAGGAACTACTCCCACTTCATGGAGGAGGGAAGCAACGGCGATGGAGATGAATCCGGGGGAACTTACCCATCCCGGTAGGGTGCCGGCACAGGAATTCTGTCCCCCCGAAACTTGATGGCGATGGCGGCGGAGATCGGAATTGCTTCTGGAGAAAAGGGGTCCGGAATCAGGGTTTCCTCCGCGGGGGTAAAAATAGGTCCAAAGGGGGGCACCAGGGGGGCCACAGGGCAGCCAGGAGGGTGCCCGGCGCGGCCTAGGGTGGGGCCGCGCCAAGAACCCTTCTGGAGTCCCTGTGGTGGCCCTCCCCTCCTTCCTTGGTGATTCCGGAAGCTTCCGGGACGCTGATTTTTTTTATAATTTTTCCGGAATTTTTGGAGCACTTTTAATGGCCAGAAAACCTGAAATACAAAAACAGCAGAAAACAGGAACTGGCAACTGGGTGCACTGAGTTAATAGGTTAGTCCAAATATGCTCAAAAGTGTATGCAAGTTCAAGCAAAACATGACAAAGTCACACAAAACATGCATGGAGCAAGCAGAAATTATAGATACGTTTGGGACGTATCAACATCCCCAAGCTTAATTCCTGCTCGTCCTCGAGTAGGTAAATGATAACAAGCATAATTTCTGTGGTGACATGCCACACAACCATATAAGGACTTTGAAGTAAAGCAATTAAAGCATGCAATTAAATTCAAGTCTTAACAAGCAAGAGTCTATATTAGCATTGACACAAGCAACAAAAGAACAAAAGGTGCAAGAGCTCTCGCTGTCCGTGACTCGAATGTCTCCAGATGGTGTTTGCGTGCAAGCAGGGGACTGGGTAAAAGAGAGAAAAAGGTTGTTGAGAACAACTATCTACTAAAGTTTCACACTTGGTCTCCTTTGGATTCTTATCTTGACTCGTCCCCAGACCACTATCCAGGTACAAGTCAAACTGATCCACTCCCTTTCGATATTTTGAGCACTCATGCAATGGATGAGCGTGAGCAAGAAAGTTGACACCTAAAAGGCGAAACAGAAAGAAGGTGGAGGAGGAAGACAAAAAGGTGTGAAAGGCTCACATCAATGAGGACAATCATAGGCGAGAGAAGGCCATATGATAGATATGATGTGAGGAGTAGGGATTGCCATGCAGCGGATGCACATGTGAGCTAAAAGCTCTCCAAGGAAACTAGTGGGGGTGCATCTAACCTTCTTGCTCAAGAAGACCTAGAGCTCGTTTGAGGAGGCTCATCATTGGAATACACAAGCCAAGTTCTATAGTGTGAAGGTCCCCACATAGCTATATGCATGATGATGATCTCTATGGAGTACAAGGGATAGAGGATGAAGTACTAGTGTGGATCTTTCAAAAGGAATAGTAGTGTGCCCCCTTCTCTCTTTTTCTTTTTCTTTTTCTCATTTTTCTATTTTTTGTATTTTTTTGGTGGCCTCAATAGCTCTTTATATTTAACTCTCATTTGTCCTCTTTGGGATCTTTTGATTTTGTCCTCTTTGGGATCTTTTCCTCACTTTAGGGGAAACACTCTATATTTTACAAGAATATAGGAGATCTTTCACACTTTGAAAAAGTACTCACATAAAGAAGATATAACTATCATGATGCAAATGTATGCCTCTTCCAGGATAGCAGGATATGCAATGATACTAGCGCGTCATGTAGCAATGATTAGGGCAAGGCCCAACTAGCATGCGGTTCATCGATCAAGCAAGTAGCATGTATGACATGAAGATCAAGTCATGAGAAGGTGGATGTTGCTTGGCAATGTATCTCGGAAAGGCTATGGAAATGTCTTGTAGGTAGGTATGGTGGCTGTTTTGAGGAAAGATATAAGGAGGCTTATGATGACAGAGCGTATCGTGCCAAGGGTTTGGATGCACCGGCGAAGTATGCGCCAACTCTCGAGGTGAGAAAGGGCAATGCACGGTACCGAATAGGCTAGAAAAAGTATAGGTGGGTGGAAGTGTCAACTTTCGAATACTAACATTAGTCCGAAGAACTCATGCACTTATTATCGGTAACTCTCAATCTAATTAGGAGGTTCACAAAGAGACAAGTACCCCGAGGAGGAGCGCATGGGTGTTTGGTTATCCTTGCGCATCCTCGACTCATGGTAAGTGAGTGTACTCTAATATTCGAACCCTCCAGAGGTTAGTGATCCATCTAGTAGCTAGAGTTCTCAACAGGGGTTTTTGGTTTTCGAAAAACACACGGATTGCCCAAAATACGACATCTATCACTAATAGACTCGAGCTCTTGACACCAAAAGTTTAAACATTACTCTAGTCAATACCTCAAAACTATTGCAAGTTACTACTACAAAGAGAATAGCAACTTTAACTACCTACTTCTAGTCAAGACACAAAACTCAGTGCATCAGGCAAACTCTCTAACAAGATAAAACATGCAACCTATAGAAAGTTCAACCTGAGACAAAATAAGAGCTCTAGAAGAAAACTAAAGCACTACAACTAAACATGGGAGCAGCTAAGAAAAGAAAAAGAACAACTCACAGCTAAGGAAATAATCATGCAAATCCTATGAGGAGTTCTAGTTCAAACGGAGCGTGTTTCTCTCCCACACAAAGTAAGACGGGATCTAACTTGTTATGAACAGCAAGCAAAGCTAAAGAAAAATAAAAATAAAACCTAAGAGCGAGACACTCCAAGCATAGCACATAACGCATGAAGTGATAAAAATATAGTGAGACGAAGGACGAACTGATGATTGTTGATGGAGAAGGGGATGCAGGGGGGCATACCCAAGCTTAGACGCTTGAGTCTCCTTGATTATTTGTTGGGGATGCGTGGGGGCATCCCCCAGCTTGAGGGCTTGACACTCCCGAATCTTCTTTCATCATCTTCCATTGCGCACTTGAAAAGTCCCTTCATACATAACTCATCATAAGATGATTAGAGAAGTTAGTACCCTTAATAAATAATTTTTCCCACTGGATATAAAGATATTCTTGAAGATATACTGTTTCTCAAGATTGCCAAAAGGTTTTTGCAAAGAAAAAGCAAGCTTAAGGTTTGCAAACGTTAGGAGAGACAAAACGTGGCAGAATCTGTGAAAAACATAACAGCAGGTAGTAAAGAATTTTTTAGGGGTACTTCTGCAACTCGAATCAAAAAACTCAGAACAAACGCTCGAAAGTAAATTGTATGGAGCACGCTGTAAAAAAATTCAGATCAAAAAGATGATCTGGTGATTTTAGGCTAATTTTTTCGTCCAAGGACATAATCTGTTTTCTGGACAACATGTCACAACTTTTGAACTTTCTTGCAATCGGAGACTAGACTTGGCACAAAGATTGAAAATAAAGATACAATGATGTTGCTACAGTAGTAACAATCATCAAGACCACTAAAAACTGAAAGTAAAAACTCAAACTAAAGATAACAAGGGTTGTCTCCCTAGAGCTCTTTCTTTATAGCCATAAAGATAGGCTTAAGATTTTAATGATGCTCTCATAGGAATAAGGAATAAGAGTTGAAGAACAAAAGAGAGCATCAATAAGAAAATAACAAACACATTTAAGTCTAACATGCTTCCTATGCAAAGGGATCTTGTAGAGGTAAAACTCATTGAAGCATAAAGATATTAGCATAGGAAGGCAAAATAAGTGCAACTTCAAAGCCTTCAACATAAAGAGAGGGAACTTGATATTATTGAAATATCTATAAGCATATGTTCCCCTCTCATAATAATTTTCAATGGGATCATGAATAAACTCAACAATATAAGTATCACATAAAGCATTGTTACCATGATCCACATGCAAAAGGGTACTCTTACTCTCCACATAAGCATAATCTTTCTCATTGGTAATAGTGGGAGTAGGACTATCATAAACAACTTGAACACTATAGATTAATTGTGTATTAGGAAGATGGTGTTCAACAAGGGAGTAATTCCCTCCATGATTATGACAAGTTTCATAAGGATAATTTCTCCTTATGTCATAGGTACCTTTATAATCACTAAAGATAGGAGTTATAACATCACCATAGTAGATAAGAGCATTATCATTGCTAGAAACTATATTTGTAAACATGTTGTCTTTATTCTTACTAGCAAAAGAATTATCAATTACCACATCACTAATGGGTAAAAGACTTGCAATCCTATCATCCCCAAGCTTAGAGCTTTCCATATCATCACTCTCAGAGTTAGTACCAAAAAGATTTTCAAGATCATAAGTAGCATTATCATCATTTTTCCAATCACAAAAAGTAACATGCATATCATAATCAAAATCATCTTCAATAGTGCCTACGGACTTAACATCAGGATAATAATGAATGCAATCAAGCTCACCGTCCTCCAAAAATTTCTGTCCGTTAGGATAAAAAATGATGCGAGGAATATGCTCAGGCCAGGTTGATACCCATTCTTCTTCCTTCTTGCTCCTCTTCCTCCTCCTCTTCTTTTTCTTCTTATTTACCTTAGGAGGGAGTGGTTGGAGATGAAGCTTCTCCACATATCCTGGTTTATCATTAGAAACAATAGGGGAAACTTGGGAGAAACTCTCCTTTTATTAGTAGAGATATAAGAGACATTTTTATACTTTGGTAAAGTTCCCTCCTTTCTAATCTTACTTATGTAATCATTTTCATGGCAATTAACAACACAATAGAGATGGCAATTTTGCAAAGTGTTGCTAATTCGTAAGGCATTAACATCTAGCCAAGAAATCTTTTCTGATAACTCTTCACACATAAAAAATAACATAAGTTCATCATAAAGATCAGAAGTGATCATGTTATCACACAACCGGTTAACAGTTATGTTTTGAAAGTTCATGCATTGAAAATTGAAGTGACCCTCTATACAGCAAAGTTCACAAGTAAAGGGATAACGGTCACACAATTCTCTAGCAATTTCATTTAAATCTTTAACCCAAGGGATTGTTCTTTCATGCTTATGTTGCTTACAATACTTCTCTTCTTCAATCATAGGCCTTTCACAAGGTCTATCCACTCCACAAAAATTAACATGTTTATATAAAACATTTTCAGGAATTGGATCATTCATGTTGCAATCATCATGAACAATTTCATTTTCTTTGCAAATCTCTTTAAAAGGTTCATGATTCTTGATCCAATTCTCCTTAGGCATATTAAGATGTGAAGCAAAATATTTGAGGAAATCAACAAGGAGTTGAGAATCAAGCCCAAACTTAGCACTAAACTTATTAAAACTTGCAGTTTCAACAAAGGACTTAATGCAATCATACTCATAATTTATACCTGACTCTTTACCTTTGTCGATCTCCCAATATTCAGTATTGCATTGAATTCTTTCAAGGAGTTACCATTTAGCATCAATCTTTTCGTTTGTGAAAGAACCCATAGAGGAAGCATTGAGCAAGTCTTTATCCTGTCGAGAGAGCCTCGCATAAAAATTAGTAATAATTATATCTTTGGGGAGCCCATGGTCAGGACATTTTAGCATTAAAGTTTTCAGTCTCCCCCAAGCTTGAGATATGCTCTCTCTGTCATGAGGATAGAAATTATAAACATAATTCCTATTCTCATGAACTTCATGAAGAGGATAAAACTTGGAGTAAAAGAGAGACTGGATCTCTTCCCAATCCCGTAGGTGAGAATCATCTAGTAGCCTATACCATTCCAATGCTTTTCCTTTCAGTGACAAGGAAAATAATTTCTTCATGACTTCACCTCTTGGCAAACCTGAAATCTTAAATAACTCACAAAGTTTTGTAAGTTTCAACAAATGAATACTAGGATTGACTGTCCCATCATAACAATCATTAATAAATATTTCAACTATCCCAAGTGGTATTTTGGACGGGATACATTCAGTAGGTGGAGGAGACTTCTCTACCACAGGCGTGGTAAAGCGGCCTTCCCCAAACAGTGAACTAAGAGTGCAGTTTTCCATAAGCATAACTAGTGAAAATAAAAACAAGAAACAAAAAGATTTAATTGCAAGATCTAAAGATATACCTTCAAACCTTACCTCCCCGGCAACGGCGCCAGAAATAGCTTGATGTCTATGCACGCTTCTATTCTTGTAGACTATGTTGGGCCTCCAAGTGCAGAGGTTTGTAGGACAGCAGCAATTTCCCTCAAGTGGATGACCTAAGGTTTATCGAACTCAGGGAAGTAGAGGTTGAAGATGGTCTCTCTCAAGGAACCCTGCAATTAAGATACAAGAAGTCTCTTGTGTCCCCAACACACCTAATACAACTAGGAGTTGTATAGGTGCACTAGTTCGGCGAAGAGATGGTAAAATACGAGTGATAGGTGTGGCAAAGCAAGGTAATATAAATCTGTAATAAAAAGTGCAGCAAGCAAACATGTGACAAAAGTGAGCACAAACGGTGTAACAATGGTGGAAACAAGGCCTAGGCTTCATACTTTCACTAGTGGCAACTCCCAACAACATTAACATAGCCTAATCACATGATATTTCCACTAAAACATGCATTGGAGACGCACTTGGAGGTCATTCCTTTGTGGTCAAGAGAGGATGAGAATTATGTAGGTCTACAAAAGCACACTTCAAAGTTCGTAGTTCTCAATCTATGGATTTCCCAATGTCACCGCGGCCATCCAAAGAGAGTACCACAATCACCACAACATATCTCAAGGATAGTCAAAGACAAGCACCAAGAGACTCTCAATCTTCAATCAACAGACAAAAGAGGAAATCACTCATGATAATATTCTTCTAACTCATGTCCAATAGACCGCTGTCACCTTGGTCTCGAGGATTATACTAGATAAGATCACTTGAGTACATCAATCCAATACATAGAGGAAGGGGAATATCATGGGATCAACCTAGATTAACATAGCCTATGATCACAACGAAGATCACATCATGGGAGAGAGAGAAGAACACATAGCTACTGGTAGAAACCTCAGCCCCGAGGAGGAACTACTCCCACTTCATGGAGGAGGGAAGCAACGGCGATGGAGATGAATCCGGGGGAACTTACCCATCCCGGCAGGGTGCCGGCACAGGAATTATGTCCCCCCAAAACTTGATGGCGATGGCGGCGGAGATCGGAATTGCTTCTGGAGAAAAGGGGTCCGAAATCAGGGTTTCCTCCGCGGGGGTAAAAATAGGGCCAAAGGGGGCACCAGGGGGCCAAAGGGCAGCCAGGAGGGTGCCCGGCGCGGCCTAGGGTGGGGCCGCGCCAGGGACCCTTCTGGAGTCCCTGTGGTGGCCCTCCCCTCCTTCCTTGGTGATTCCGGAAGCTTCCGGGACGCTGATTTTTTATATAATTTTTCCAGAATTTTTGGAGCACTTTTAATGGCCGGAAAACCTGAAATACAAAAACAGCAGAAAACAGGAACTGGCAACTGGGTGCACTGAGTTAATAGGTTAGTCCAAATATGCTCAAAAGTGTATGAAAGTTCAAGCAAAACATGGCAAAGTCACACAAAACATGCATGGAGCAAGCAGAAATTATAGATACGTTTGGGACGTATCAACAATTCTTAACAAGAGATTTCATGCGTTCCCAAGCTTGGGCAACGTGTTCATTATCCAATTGTTTAAAATTCATAATAAAGATCCTCAATTGGATAATCTTAGCAGGGGGATAGTACTTCCCGATAAAAGCATCCTTGCACTTATCCCAAGAATTTATGCTATTCCTAGGCAAGGATTGAAACCAGATTTTAGCTTCATCTCTCAAGAAGAAAGGAAAAAGCTTAAGCTTAACAATATTACCATCTACTTCTTTGTACTTTTGCATATCACAAAGCTCAATAAAATTATTTAAATGCAAAGCAGCAACATCTCTAGCACCAGAGAATTGATCTTTCATAACAAGGTTCAGCAAAGCAGGTTTAATCTCATAAGAAGGTGCTGAAGTAGCAGGTGTAGCAATAGGTGTGCAGATAAAGTCACTGTTGTTGTGACTAGTAAAGTCACACAACTTGGTGTTCTCACAGGAACCCATAGTAGCAGCAAGCAAGATAACTTTTTTTATAAAGGACACTAAAGCAAAAACTGAAAGGTAAACTAACAAGACTAAAAAGCAAAGATAAAAGATAGTGTGCAACTCCCCTATCTTGAAGAGTGGAGTCCCGGGCAACGGCGCAAGATATTTTCTTGATTGCACGAGATAACTTCTCGCCCCTCGTTGGTTACCCCAAGTGGAAGGTGAGATGTAGCGTAGCGGCAAATTTCCCTTAGCGAAGATGCTAAGGTTTAAGTGTCGACCCAATATGACTCCAACAGATACAAGTAGGTGGCAAGGAAACAATGGCACCGTTTTAGACAAAAGTTGCTTCCTTGACCTGGACCTGCACACACAACAGATAGCTTTGCTTCCCAACGAGTACAAATGAGTTGTCAATTCCTCCGGCCTTGTTGTTTACAAAGGATAAAACGCACGGGATAATAATGATAGTGATAGCAACAGAAAAGTAAATACTGAAAGTAAATTGATAGTGTAAACAGTGTTGGAAATATGGACCGGGGTCCTATGATGTTCACTAGTGATGTCTCTCTCCCAAAAGACGATAAAATAGCCATGCGAGGTAAACAAATTACAGCTGGGAAATTGACAGGATTATGTGCGCAAACCAATGCTAATTATGCTATAAAGAAAGGAAGAGGCTCAAAAGCATGGGCGGTACGCCAAGACAAGTAGACCGAAATCCATCTGCATCTACCTACTAATCATCCACCTTGAGATATCTATCCAGAACATCTCACTGGTATTAAGTTGCGAATCCCACCCAAAGTGTAAACTCAAAGCAACGGACAACTGCATTAAAGAACTTTGCGTAAAGTAAACAATCCTTGCACCCGCAAGTACAAGCACCGTTGTTTTCCCCCTTGTGGCAACAACACATCCCCTAGACTCATGTTTTTGTCACTCAAGCTAGTCATCGGGGGGCATGAACCCACAATCATGCATAACGCTCCCTCTTGGAGTCACTACCTACTACTTGGCCAAAGCAATAAACAACAACAGAGAACATGCAAGAATTACTCAAGAACATAAATATAAAAGAGGAGAATCAAATATATTACTCAAACACAATCTCAACATAATCTCATAATCCATCGGATCCCAGCAAACTCACCATAGCAACAACAGAAAGATTACATAAGTGCTCGATCATGTAGGGCAGCTCACGAGGTCTAATCCATGAAGAACAAAGAGGGGAGGAGAACATCACATAGCTACTGATCATAGACCCATGGTCCAAGGTGGACTACTCACGGTTCATCCGGGAAGCATCCATGGTGGTGGAGAAGCTCCCGGAGGTGGTTCCTCCCTCCGGCAGGGTGCCGAAAAGAGTTCTTCTGGTGCTTACGGTCTTGGAAGCGTGGCGGCAGCGGAACAGAGGAGATATCGCGGAAAAGGGTTCCGTCCCTGTCGGGGGATTGGTACCCGGGTAGGCTCACCCAAGCGAAAGCAACCTTTCAAGACACAAGGGTGGACCGATTGGGCTGCAGCTGGGCCGAGCTGGGCAGGCGTACGGCCGATTGCTCCAAGGCAATCAGCCATACCGAATGCCAGCAGTCGGCCCAGGCGCAACTGGTCCACCCTTTTCATCATCAAGACAATTATCCGATTAGCCCGCAGCTGGGCCGAGGTGGGCATCACCATAGCCAATTTCCCAGAGCAATCGGCCTTGCCCGGAACCACCAGTCGGCCCAGGCGCAATCGGTACGACTCACTACCCCTGGGGAAGTTGACCCCGAGATCGGTCGCGGGTGCAAGTACGAGGTCATAAATGCGCAATCCCGAGAGATCGGGGTGGCAGAGAAGCCAAGTCACATCGAAGATCTGGCAGAGATGCAGTGTCGACCTCTCCGCCGATTCCGTGGACAGGACGATAAGACCGCACCTCCTAGCTCCACTGTTCACCATCATGCCCTACGAGTCTACAGCATGGGCCGCCGCTCGTCGGGTACGGATCACCCGGAGAGGAGCAGTCGGTGGGCCCCAGCCGATTAGAGGATGACAGCTGGGCCCAATCGGCAGTGAAGTTACCGATTTACCTCGGGCTCATGCTATAAGAGCCCGGGGTACCCCTCCTGCGTGGGGGACGATCCGCTCATTCGCCCCATTACTCACAAGTCACCCAGTTCATTCACTGCTTGTAGTTACTCCTCAGGGAAGCAGGAGAGAGATTTGCCCACGGTGGCGCTCACCTTCCCCTGAGTAGATAGAGAAGCAGTTATTGTAGCTCGTTTCCATTCATATATAAGAGAGAAGCAGGAGTAGGGGTGTTATCTCTCCAGAGAGCCCCGAACATGGGTACATCGTGGTATCCGTCACTGTGTTTGTGCCCAACCCGATTCCGGCACCATCGACATCTTTCTTCCTCGCGTCTTCCCCTCACTTTAGCCATCCCCATGGCATATGCCGTCACATATCGACGCCAGTTGGCGCCCACCGTGGGGAAGACCGAGGCGTCGACGGGAGTAAAGATCCGGACGGGATTTTCCTCTGCATCAGGCGGTAGCCACGCCTCTGGCCTGATTCTTAGGCGTGGAGCAATCGATTACGTGGTGGACTACTCGGCGCGTTATGGGGCCGGGGCACCCCTGCCGCCCGGTGTGTCGCTGCAGGTCGGCAGTCATCGCCTCTTCATCAGCAGCTTCCCCGAGGCATATCCCAGGGAGATTAACGTCTTCTCGTGCGTCATGGACCCGCTCTCGACCAGGGGCTGCAGTGCAGCACCCGGCGGAGAGGATGGCTGAGTGCACGCAGCTGTCATGATAGCGAGGGCGTCTTCTCGAGCAATCGCGGTGCAGCGAGTGCGGCTAGGAGAGCCAAGGAGGCAGCGGAGGCTGCAGAGAGAGTCGGCACCAGTGCATTGCGGGATGTGTTATACACACCTATGAACAAGAATGGTGATCCCGATCAAGTGCACACCGAGCTGGAGACGGCACGGCTTGCTCTTGCTCGCAGAGCCGAGCAGGTGCTGGCAGAGGAGCGCAGGCTAGGAGCCATCACAAGGGAGTACAACGCAGCGCATGCAGGACCGCGTCGGCCGATTGAGCCCGCGATCTTAGAAGATTTGAGAAGCCGAGGTAGAGCAGTCAACCAGCAGTTGTCGGGAGCTGAGCAGACGGAGCGGCCAAGGAGGCCGGTGCAGCCGGAGCAACCGGCGCAATCGACGTTCATCCAGAGGCCGACATACAGCACTCCGGACAAAAACCTGAGAGCAGCCGAGCAGATAGCAATCGAGCTAGAAGACCTGGAGGGAGATGAGCGGCGAGAGCAGTCGCGCCGAATGCGTGAGCTGCTGGCAGCCGCAAAGGAGCAGAGGCTCGTGGAAATGGAGAATCAGAATGCAGGACCTGGGGCGTCAAGGGGAACTGTGAGGCCGATTCCGGAAGCTAGCCAGCGACCGAATGCATCGCGCCAGAACAGGCATCAACCGGCCCCATCTCGGCATGAAAGCAGGGTCAGAAGCAATCGGCCACCCCCAGCGGCAAGCAGAAGAATTGAAGAGCCAGCTGTTAACAGCAGGCGCAATGACATGCCTCAGCAGTCGGCACCAAGACCAGCAATCAGCGCCCAACTTGGCCCTCGCCAAATCGGTCAGAATGATGCCAGGCATCGCATCGAGCTCCTGGAGAAGGAGGCTCAAGAGGATGAAGAAGGAGAGGCTGGCCCGTCATGTTTCGGTCATCGCATCCGGACCGAGAAGTTTCCCAAAGGCTTCACGCAGCCGAGGGACACTCCCAAGTACAATGGTTCTGTAAAGCCAGAAGATTGGTTGTCCGATTACCTGACGGCAGTTCGCATTGCGGGGGGCAGTCGGCGCGTGGCAGTCCGCTATGCACCCCTGATGCTACAAGGTTCAGCTCGAACTTGGTTGAACAGTTTTCCAAAGGATAGTGTAAATTGCTGGGAAGATTTTACAAGTGCTTTCATTCACAACTTCACGAGCACCTATGAGCGGCCCAACCTTCCGCGACAGTTGGCTCTTTGTGTGCAGGGCAAGGATGAACCCCTCCGAGATTACCTATCTCGGTGGATCAAGTTAAAGAACTCATGTGAAGGAGTCCATGAGATCCAGGCCATTCAGTACTTCAAGGATGGATGCCTGGTTGATTCAATGCTGAAGGACAAGTTGCTCCGCAAGGATTTCACATCGTTCGCCGAGCTCATGAAGGTGGCCAACTCCTTTGTTGTATCCGATTCTGCGATGCGCCCTATCCAGCTCGGAGTTGGAGGTGTAATTCAATCACCAGGGGCTCCGCAGTAGGACACAGGGAACCAAGGCCTTAGTCGGAAGGAAAGAAGAGAGAACAACCGCAACAACAACAACAATCAGCAGAACAATGGCAAGCGCAAGGATGAGCAGCCAGACACACAGTACGGCAGTCGGCAGGTGGCCGCTGTTCAAAATGAAGAAGATCCAGGGGCTGCAGTGGGCAGTCGAAAGATGAGACCCAATGTGAGGCCCCCGGGGCAGATGAAGCCCAAATACACATTTGACGATATGCTGGATGCACCGTGCAAACTGCACAGCACTCCCAGCAGGCCGTCTGCGCACACTACTCGGAAGTGTGATTTTGTGAGAAGGATTGCGAAGGGAGAAGCTTTACCACCTCCACCCCACCACCACCCCAGAACAGAGGACCACCTCAGCAGCAGAACCAGTTCCCGCGGCAAGGCGTCGCCTACATGATTTTCACCAGGGAATCCACCGACAAGGGCAGTCGGAGAGCCCAAGCTCAAGAAGTCAATGCCACCATGCCGCCGATTCCTCAGTTCATGCATTGGTCTGAGTGTCCTATATCCTGGGACAGACCAGATCACCCCACCATTTTGCCGAATCCAGGCAATTATCCGCTGGTGGTCGATGCTCTGGTCGCAGGACCAAGGTTTTCATGCAAGTTCTCCCGAGTGCTTGTCGATGGAGGAAGCACGATCAACATTCTGTACAGAGACACCTTGATCAAGCTAGGGCTCACCGAGAAGGATCTGGAGCGCAGTCGGACGACTTTCCATGGGATCGTCCCTGGGTTGTCTTGCACCCCCATGGGTCGCATTCGGCTGGACGTCATATTTGGCACAGAGGAGAACTTCAGGAGGGAGCCGATTTGGTTCGAGGTCGCCGACCTCAGCAGTCCCTATCATGCTCTGTTAGGACTGCCTGCATTTGCCAAGTTTATGTTCAATGCACAGCAGACTTACCTCAAGATGAAGATCCCAGGGCCAAACGGTGTCATCACCGTCACCGGGGACTTCAGGAAGTCCCTCGAGTGCACGTCGGCTGGCAGCAGTTTGGCTGATTCTTAGGTGGTCAAAACGGAGAAGCGTCAGCTCGGCAAGGTGATTGCAATGGCGCAAGCGCAGAGCAAGAATCCACTCCCAGTCGGCCCAACCAAGAGAGCAGACGAAGAATCGGATTTTCAGTCAGCCAAGGACAACAAGAAGATCGCTCTAGATCCCTCCGACTCAACCAAGTTTGTTGTAGTCGGAGCTGGACTTAGCGACAAATAGGAAAGCGAGCTCATCGAGTTTCTCCGTGAGAATCGGGACATCTTCGCATGGTCTCCACAAGACATGCCTGGTGTGCCGAGAGAACTCGCCGAGCACAAGCTGCACATTCGGCCAGGCTCGAAGCCGGTCAAGCAACCCCTGAGACGTTTTTCTGAAGATAAGAGAAGGGCAATCGGCGAAGAGATTGCGAAGCTACAAGCGGCAGGTTTCATCATGGAAGTGTTTTACCCCGAGTGGCTGGCGAATCCAGTCCTCGTCATGAAGAAGAAAAAGACGTGGCGCATGTGTATCGATTACACTTGCTTGAACAAGGCGTGCCCGAAGGATCCGTTTGCTCTGCCCGTATCGATCAAGTGATTGATTCTACGGCCGGCTGCGAGCTATTGTCTTTTCTGGATGCCACAGCTGGCTATCATCAGATTAAACTTGCTGTGGAAGATCAAATAAAAACTGCATTTATAACCCCTTTCGGGGCTTATTGTTATATCACCATGCCTTTTGGTTTGAAAAATGGGGGTGCCACTTATCAGCGCACAATTCAGAGGTGTACACACTCCCAACTCGGCAGAAATCTCCATGTCTATGTGGACGATCTGGTAGTGAAGTCGGCCAAGGGAGTCACACTCCTAGACGACCTCCGAGAGACATTTGCAAACTTGAGAACTTATCAGATCAAGCTCAATCCGGAGAAATGTGTTTTTGGAGTTCAAGCGGGCAAGCTCTTGGGATTTCTCGTTTCCGAGAGAGGAATCGAATGCAATCCCGAGAAGATAGCCGCAATCGAGCGCATGGAGCAACCCAAGAACCTGAAGCAAGTACAGAACTTCACCGGTTGCCTCGCATCACTCAGCCGATTTCTCAGTCGGCTGGGTGAAAAAGCAATCCCGTTGTATCAACTAATGAAGAAGACAGAGAAGTTCACCTGGACACCTCAAGCAAGCGAAGCATTCCGAGAGCTCAAGCACATGCTTTCCACCGCGCCGATTCTAGCTGCCCCGATTGAGAAGGAGCCAATGATTTTATACATTGCGGCAACCAATCGGGTGATCAGTGTAGTTATGGTGGTGGAGCGGCCCGAGAAGGACAAGGCACAGCAGATCCAGCGACCGGTGTACTATATCAGTGAAGTGCTCTCGGCGTCCAAGCAAAACTACCCTCACTACCAGAAGATGTGCTATGGAGTGTACATGGCGGCCAAGAGATTGAAGCCATATTTTCAAGCCCACTTGGTCACGGTCGTCAGCTCGGCTCCATTGGCCGACATCATAGGAAGACGAGATGCAACCGGAAGAGTGGCGAAGTGGGCAATCGAGATCGCCAACCATGGCATCCAGTACGAGCCGAAAACAGCAATCAAGTCGCAGGCATTGGCCGATTTCCTGGTGGACTGGGCCGAAACTCAATATATGCCGCAGCTCCCAGGATCGGATTTCTGGCGAATGCATTTTGACGGATCCAAGATGAAGAACGGCCTAGGGGCTGGCGTAGTGCTCACTTCACCAAGAGGAGATCAACTGCAATATGTGCTCCAGATTCACTTTGCAGCATCAAACAATGTCGTCGAGTACGAAGCCCTTGTGCATGGTATCAAGCTGGCCAAGGAAATCGGCATTCGGAATATTGAGTGCTTTGGTGACTCCGATTTGGTGGTACAACAGTGCACAGGCACCTGGGACGCAAAGGACGCAAATATGGCAAGCTATCGTTTCCTAGTGCAGCAGATCAGTGGGTACTTTGAAGGATGTGAGTTCCACCATGTGCCGAGAGCAAACAACGAAGCAGCAGATGCATTGTCCAAGCTCGGCTCAACAAGGCAAGCTATTCCACCAGGCGTATCACTTGAGCACATCAGGAAGCCATCCATCAAGCCGTCCCCAGAGTCTGAGTCCATCTTCATTTCGGAGACCGACCTTGAACCGCTAAACAAGGCAAAAGAAGCTCAAACGGCAAAAAATCCAACTCTGAAGAAGCAGTCAAGCGCCCAAGGTGCTTCACCGGCAGCAGAGCCGACAGCACCAGGGGCTGCTGAATGCAGCAAGATGAGCAAGGCCAAAGGGAAGCAGGCAGAGGCACACCAGATGGCACAGCCTCAGAAGAACCAATGAAGTCAGGCACGGCCGATTGCAGTGAAGAAGTTCCAGATCCAGACGAACAGTCGCCACCAGGGGCTGCCGAATGCGTGCCAGGCGCCGCAATCGGCAGTTCAGAAACAGAAGTCGAGATGACAGAAGTTCAAGAGGCCGAGATCCAAGAGGCCAATGGCCAAGAAGCCGAGATCCAAGAAGAAGAAGCACCCCAGCAGGCCGCAGTAATGGTAGTCGTCAGTGCGCCATCATGGGCACAGCCGATTAGAGATTTCCTAGCAGACGGAGTCCTTCCAGAAGACGAAGCAGAGTCAAGACAAATCAGCCGCCGATCTTGGGCATACACAATAATCAACAATGAGCTAGTGCGCAAAAGTGCAACTGGTGTTTTTCAGAGATGTGTAGAAGAAGACAGGGGCTTGGAGTTGCTCAGAGACATCCATCAAGGTGAATGCGGTCATCACGCATCTGCAAAAGCCATTGCCAGCAAAGCTTTACGACATGGTTTCTATTGGCCGACTGCGCTCGCAGCGGCTGAGAATTTGGTAAAATATTGCAAGGGCTGCCAGCGGTTCAAGGCAAAAAGTCATCAGCCAGCATCAGCGTTGAAGACAATCCCAATAGCATGGCCGTTTGCGGTGTGGGGCTTGGATATGGTTGGTCCATTCAAGAGGGCTCGGAGTGGCATGACACATCTCCTGGTTGCAGTGGATAAATTTACCAAGTGGATTGAAGCCCGCCCGATCAAGAAGCTGGATGGGCCGACTGCGGTTCGCTTTGTGGCCGACATCGTGTGCAGATACGGCGTGCCCAATAGCATCATCACCGACAACGGCACCAATTTCGCAAAGGGGGCACTAGCTCGATATGCATCTCAGCAAGGCATTCGGCTGGATCTTGCATCTGTGGCACATCCCCAGTCGAATGGTCAAGCAGAAAGAGCAAACGGTCTCATCCTCTCGGGTATCAGACCCCGATTGGTGGAGCCACTTGACAGGGCACCCGGAGCATGGATTGAAGAACTCCCCGCAGTACTGTTCAGCTTGAGGACCACACCAAACAGGTCGACTGGATTCACTCCTTTCTTCCTGGTATATGGTTCAGAAGCAATCATCCCGTCCGACATCGAGTTTGATTCACCCCGGCATGCCTTGTACACCGAGGAAGAAGCCAAGTTAGCACGACAAGACGGCGTCGATCTCAAGGAAGAAGCTTGCCTGCTGGCCTTGTCCAGGTCGGCAGTCTACCAGCAGAAATTGCGGCACTAACACAACAAGAAGATTCGTCCTCTCGCCTTCCGAGAGGGCGACATGGTGTTACGCCGAATTCAGAAGTCAAACGGGCAGCACAAGCTATCCTCACCCTGGGAAGGACCATTCGTCATCAGCCGTGCGCTCAAGAATAACTCCTATTATTTGATTGACTGCACCAAAGGCACTCGGCATAAGGACACATCGGGAGTAGAAACGGAGCGGCCATGGAACGCCGAGCTTTTATGTCCGTTCTATAGTTGAGCAGCAAAAATTTATGTATGCCATTCGACAAAACAATCAGTAAAGCTATCATGCCTCTGAAAAAGAGCGTTCGAGTACCTTTGCATAATTTCATTCGAAAATCTATCCCAAGTCGGCAACGCTTCGTCATACCCGAAACGTGAATAACGTACTCGGGGACTGACCGACCACGAGGTCAGAAAAATAAACCAACGAGGCACGGGGGCCGCGGGCTGGCACTCAACTTAGCACCCGACTTGAGCACAAGTCACGAGAGTGGTTGTGGCATTGAGAAGGGCAGCGGTTGGGGCAGTCGGCATTACAAACTCCCGAGACACAAGTCGAAATGCTCTAAAAAGGGCATAGCTGACTAAGTTAGCCACCGATTGCGCCACAGACCGGTGCACCGAGCATCCGGCAGCGAGCAATCGGATCCTAGCAGTGCAGAATCCTTTGCGTTAAACCTTGTCGTGTAAATTTGAAACACTTATCGAACCTTGGCTGGAAATCAACCTTTGGTCCGATTGCAGACCGCATATCGGCAGCAACACGGACAAGGCATGACACCCCCAAGTGCAGACCGATAAAATAAACCGACAAAGACGCAAAGTCGATCGCACAAATAAAACTTGCAATGAGAAATCGGATTGCATAGAAATAACAGGCCCAAGGCCGAATAAGTTCATTACATCGAACCACACCCAATGGGTGGCGGCGGAATTAAAATAGTGTCTTACAAACGGCTAATCTGAAAACAAGAATAAGATAAGGCTGTTCAAACATCGGCGGCAGAGATAGATGGCGTCGTCGGCGGCACGGCTCAGGAAGTCGGGGCAGTTGATGGCGCAGAGCTTGTAGTCGGAGCAGCAGTGGCATCCGGCTCCGACTGCGCGTCAGAAGACGTGGCCCCGGCATGCTTGGACCTCGGAGAGGTATGGGACGAACCGCTGTCAGAAAGTTCTTCGGCCAACCCAGAAATGGAAGTTGCAGCGAGCGGGTTCCCTCCCTCGTCAAGATATGGAGTGTAGTCATAGGGAGAAAACTAGTTCACCATGGTGCTGGCGAGCCGATTCACCTCGGTGTAAGTCTTCTCAAGCAAGTCGGCAACATTTTCTCTGAGGATGTAGAGTTGGGGAAGCTTCACTTGAGGGTACCAGCTCAGCACAGTCTGAAGAGCAGTTTCAGCACCAGTCCGACCTGCGGAGTTGAGCAGGACGTCGATCCGACATGGGATGGCCTTCAGAAGAATCCGAGTCTGCTCGGTGGTAGCATTCGGAGCATCTCCATTGTCAGAATCTTCTTCGTCCAGAGTGTCCGATCTGCGGACCTCGGCAGAGGAGCTGGCAGCATGTTTCATTCTCTGAAGTCCGACCTTGAGCTCAGTCGGGGACCACAACAATTCGGCAATTTTCAGAATGCCAAGTTTGAAGAATAGCGCAACCCCCTTGATGATAGGAATGCGGGCCTTAGTGCCAATCAGATACTCATGCCAAGTCCAGAGATCATCTTCGAGTTGGAAAGTCCCTCCGGCCGTGATGGTCTCCTCTCGGGATTTGGCCACTGCTGCATAAGCAGCTGCTTCGGATTCAGGCCAGGCCTCTACACCACGAAGAGAAGTATGAGTAATGACACAGAAATAGGAAGCAATCGGAAAATGTACTCGGATGCAAGAAGCTCGTACCGCTAAGCACGGCGTCCATCTCGGTCATTGTGTCACAGAAACCCTTGGCTCGGCGGCGCAGTCGGGTGGTCTCTTCATAATTATGTTTCTCCAGCTCCACATATTTGGCAATATGCTCATCGCGATCTTTCCGGATGGAGTCTCGCGTAGCAACAACTTCATCCCTCTCGGCCCGCAATGCTTCCCGGGCGGCTACAGCTGCATCTCGCTCAGCGCAGAGCCCATCGCCAGCAGCAGTCACGGCAGCTAAATCATTCAAATGTTTCTGTTCAAGAGCGGCCATCTCGGTGTGGAGGCTCTTGATGGTCTGGGTCAATTCGGCTTCCACCCCCTTCAGGCGGTCTGTCTCTTGCCTGGATGCAGCAAGCGCAGGTCCTTGTTGGTTAAGTTCAGTGGTCAGCTCAGCGATTCGGCCCTGAAGGTCATCCACCATGGGAACATAAACTAGAGGGAGGCATGCAGATGTTAATACAAGATAGACTATTAGTCGGACAAAAGACAGAAATGATGCAGAAGTTACCTCTCAGCCTATTGATCTCGGCCGATTGAATGTTGACCTCGAGCTGGGCCTGGGCGAGAGTTCGGAGGCTGGCGGCATAGGCGTCGAGGAGTTTCTCGAAGATCTCACGTTTCTCTTCCATAACAGCCTGAGAGGAAAAGCAAGATGAACTCTAGAGATACATCAGCCAAAAGAAGATCCGAATCGATTGCTAGCAATCAGCCCGAATCTCGGGGACTACACCCACTGGGTGCGCTTGCGCGCACCCACCGGAAGAGAAGTCTCCCGATTGGAGGAAGGCAGGAGAAAAGGCAAAGAGCATAAAAGATCTGAAGCGATTGCTAACAATCGGCCCGAATCTCGGGGACTACACCCACCGGAAGAGAAGTCTCCCGATTGGAGGAAGTGTCACAACCCCAAATTAGGTAAGTGCTAGGGTTTGTTTGAGTGCCCCTTTGCATCATGTGAAAAATTCAAAAGGAAAATCAAAAATGGGGAAAAGAAAGCCCTGAGAAATTAATTCAAATGGCCAGATAAAAATCTTTTTCCAAAAACCATTTGAATATTTGGAAAATTCCTATAAATGATGGTGATCATTTTAAAAGTGGTTTCGGTTCATTCCCATGCTCATGGAATTTTCTAATTTTCAAACAGTGCCCTGGAAATTAAATAATACCCCTATTTGAATTGAAATTCAAATAAATTGAATTTCAAAAATCTCCAAAATTTGGGAGTGGCTAGTTATATGTCACATAAGTCCAAATTAAATTTTTGGGATTTTTACAAAATGTTTTGGTATTTGTTTTTATGAAAACAGAACAAATGTCAGAAAATTAAAACAGAAAGAAAACAGGAAAACCCCACCCCACTTACCTGGCCCATGTGGCCCAGCCTGGCCAGCAAGCCAGCCCCGCCCACAAGGGTAGAGCTGTCTTCTACCCCGGGACAGGCAGGCTGCTCGTCGGCGTGGCGGGCATGCCGTCGCGATGGCCACCTCCTGCTTGCCCCCTGGCCTCCTACCCCTCCCCGTGGACGTTGGAAGGCCCCAGCCCCATCTCCCCCTCCCCTGGTTCTTCCCCTCTCCCTCTTTCGCCAGTTCCAGCGCGCAGTCGAGAGCGTCCCGTCGCCGCCGTCACGCGCCACCGCGGCCACCGGCCGAGTTAGCCCGAGACAGCATGTCCAGAAGCTTCGCCAGCATCGACTCCCTCAAGCCGCGCCATAGAATCGAGCCCGAGGACGCCAGAGAGGACGCTCCCTTCACCGAGCAGCTACGGCCGCCGCGGACCTCCGGCGAGGAATTCCTCACCGGCCAGCCCATCCCCGACCACGTCGTGTCCTCCGTCGAGTTCAGGGTGAGCACGCGAACGATTTCCCCCACCCCTTGCTCGTTCTCACGCACGGGACGCCAAGCTCACCGTTCCAGTGGCTCCGACCGCCGCCCTCTTCGTCCTAGTCGTGGCCTCGAGCCCCCCCCCCCTCCGTGAACCCCCAGTAGCCCCAGAAGACGCGCGACGTCGAGAGCTACGCGCCAGTGCCCTCCAAACCCCACCCCGTGCACAAAACCCCAACTCCGGCGAAGTTCCGGTGGCTTCCCGGCGAGCCCGCCATTAGAACTATCCTAAACACCCCCTAATCTGACCCACCCCACTGACAGGTGGGACCCTAACCACTAACCCCCCTCTATGTTTAATTAAACATAGGGGATTAACCCCACTGTGGCTGACAGAGGTGGCCCACTGGCCAGAGCACCGGTGAGGTCATCCACACGTCACTGCTGACGCAATAAATAGAAAAGCAATTAAAATAATTACAGAAAAGGCTGAAAAATGAATAAACTTCCAAAAATCATTGAAAATTCATTTTAACTCCAAATTTAACATATAATATATGAAAAATGATCAGAAGAAAATTCTCTATCCAAATATGCAACTTTCAACCATGTTTGAGTTGATTTTAAAATGGGACCAGTTTCTTTTGCTATTTGGCTTAATTGGAATTAATTCAAATTTAATTCAAATGCTAATTCAACTTGAACCTTTGCAATGCAACCTTGATCACTTGTACATCAGAGGCACATTACACACATGATCACATAGTTTATAAAGAACAAACAATGGCATTTGCAACTTGGCTAAATTAACTAACATAAGGAGTTTGAATTTGCATTTCAAATGCAATACACTTCATTTAAATCAAATGTGCCATAAACATTACCAATCACATCATGGACAACATAATCATGTGCTTGTGCATTTTATTTTGATGTTGCCCCCTTTGTTGATGATTGTGCCAGTAACAGTGCCTCCGAGACGGTGATCACCCCCGAAGAAGAAGACCACCGTTAAGACCCGTGTATCGTCAGCAAGGCAAGCAAACCCCATTGATCATGTCTATAAAATCCTAATTCCCTCTCAGCCTCGCTTATGCATGTTTAGGAGATCACCGAGACACGTTCTTTCGCATAGTTGAACCCATTCCGATGCATGACCTATCATTTTGTCACCGTATTAAGCAAACCACAATCCTAGCAGATTTAGGAGTTGAATGATGAGCATGTGGCCCGTGCAACTGTTACTGCTTATTGCTGCTTAGTGATACAATGAGGATGTTATGATTGTGAGTCGGGATGGAATGAACACAGTGATGCTAATGATAACGTGTTGGTGAATCCACCCTAAGCAAAGGTGAACGATGAGAGGCTGTGTAGGAGTACACAGTGGGTTGTCTCGTTGAACACTGCCCTAGGCCCCGAGTTCCTGTTTTGTGATCCAAGACAAAGAGTATGACCACATGTAGGGTTTTATGGGAGCCCCGTTTGGCCTCTTTACGTACCCGATCCGGTCCAGGAGTCACAATAGATTTGGGCTTTCCATTTGGCATATGCATAGAAAAAGTATGAAGAAAAGGTTGCATCATATAGATATGTGGGTGGACTTGTGAGGCAGTGAAACCATCTGGCAGAGGTGGCGTCTCGGTCCCTTGCATTATCTGAGTCCGTTTCGTGGAACCGGCCGGACTCTCGAGCGGTGCCAAACTCAGGTAGTCGACTCCTGGATTAGAGAAGGTGATGTGAGGTTAGTGCCTTGGTTTCATCCACGTCCGACACCCGCTTGAAGGGTGACGAGAACGAGGCGATAAGTGATGACACGCGTGTGAAGATGTACACCCCTGCAGGGTTAATGAACTATTCGAATAGTCGTGTCCGCGGTTATGGACTACTTGGAGACCTCTACTTGATCATTAGATAACTTGAATGGATACTCTAAAACTCGCAAGATAAGTGTGAGTGCTATGGTGTGCTTCCTCGTGGGGAAGTCGAGGAAGTATCCATAGTGGTGTATTGTATGGAGACTTGTAGTGGACTCGTGTACGCTTCTTACCTCAAGTCTGGTACTCATAATACAGGACTAGCCAAGTCAAAGCTGGCACTTCTGCATGTTGAACCCCACCTCCTTTACCTTGATACTTGAGCATGAGTAGTATAGATCTGATGTAAGTCTTGCTGAGTACGACTTTGTACTCACGTTTGCTTATTCTATGTTTTAGATGAGAACCCGGACCCCGATGGAGTCACCGACCTGAAGCTCGACGTTGACTTTGGTAGTATAGTTCCAGACAGCAGTCTGGTCCCTCGTGGAAGGGCATGTATGTTTACAAGGCTTCTCTAAGCCATTTTGTTAAGCTTGTTTGTACTCAGACCTAATTTGCTTCCGTTGTATGATGTAATGTTGATCACAGACATGTGATCTTTGTATGCTCTATGTGTAAGTCAATAAAGAGTACTTTGTAGAGTTATGTGATGATACCTGCTGTTCATACTAGGCATGTGTGTTGCGTGTATGTTTATAACATGCATGTCTTAGTATGGGTTTTCGAGACCTTAGTTGTGATCTGGCTGGCGGTCTTTTACACACCAAGTGGCCCTTAGATGTGCGCAGCTTGGGGCATCGCGATGCGATTGTTCGTGACTCTGTCACGTGCACACTTTGTTGTATGATCGAGCCCGCCCTAGATCCCGACTAAGTGATCGGGCTGGAGTAAGTCTATGTAAGAGTTAGGATTCAATCGATAACATGATTGATGCGACTTGTCTATGAGTATGGGATTCGCCACCCATAAGCATTTAGACTCGTGAGCGGACGATGAGGACCATCTCAGTTGATCATCCGGCCTGAATGGGATGCCCCTCACGTTCGATGCTTTCCGAGAGTGTTCTGTGCTTGGCCTTGTCTGCTTAGACAAGTGGGTACGGCTCTCGCCTCTCCATGTGATTGTATCGTGACTGGAATTACATACGCCTATTCCGGGACCCGACAGGAAGGCAGGAGAAAAAGCAAAGAGCATAAAAGATCCGAACCGATTGCTAACAATCGGCCCGAATCTCGGGGACTACACCCAGTGGGTGCGCTGGCGCGCACCCACCGGAAGAAAAGTCTCCCGATTGAAGGAGAATCATAAAGGAAAGTGGAAGAACTTACTGCATGATTGCGGTCGAGCTGTTGGAGGTCCCGAGCGAAGGCGGTGGAAAAGTCGTTCACCCGACTGTAGGCTGCCGTCAAAGGATCTTGGGAGCGCGGTGAAGCATCGCGCTCGGTGCCGACATGGTGGGTGCGAGAGTACTCGGCCCGGAATTGGTCCACCGAGCGCATCAGAATTTCCGACGCAGAAGAGGTCGGCTGTCGTGATGAAGTTTGAGTTGCAGCGGCAGAGGTAACGACGGTAGAAGTCGGTGTCGCTGATGTCGCCAAAAGGCTGGAGGCATTCGGTTGTGGCTGCGGCGCAATCGGACAAGCCGAGGTCGATGTGGTCATCACAGTTGGGATGTGGTCGTCATAATCGGCGGCGCGGACACCACAATTGGCGGGGTGGTCGTCATAGTTGGAGGCGCAGACACCACAATCGGCGGAGTTGTCGTCATAAGTGGTGGCGCGGACACCACAATCGGCGAAGCAGTCGTCGTGGGGGCGGAGACCAGGTCGGAGCGACGTGGTGGAGATGGGGCAATCGGATCGATCGGTTGCGCTCCTTCGCCACCAGTAACTCCCTGGTCGGCCGTGCTTGGGGAGATCTTGGAGGCAATGGAAGAAGTGGCGGTCTTTTTAGCAGTCTCGAGGCGAGTTTTCTTGGCGGCGCGCTCGGCGTCCTTGGAGGTGCGAAGTGGAGCAGGTGGCCGTTTGCGGATGGCAGCAGCAGACGCAGCAGGTGATATGACCACGTTGGCACGGGCAGGAATGCCGGTGTCAATGTTGTCGAGACCAATCGGCTCCCTAAAAGGAGAAAGAAGAGGTCAGTCAGTACAAGAAAAGACAGTGAGGTTCAAAACATGAAGATAAGGGCATACCCGATTGTTCGCGGTGCGCCCGTGGGCATCCGACACCTCAACGGGGCGACGTTCAGAGGCGCTTGAGTAGTCGGCACCCGAGTGGCCTTTGCTCGAGGCTGTTTACCCTTGGGGGCAATCGGCACCGCCTTCACGGCCTGGCTGGAGGCAGCACCAGAAGAGGAGCTGGTTGTCGAGGAGCACTTGGTCGGCACCTTCGGCGGCTTGGCATGAGGAGCTGCATCAGGATCATCAACCTTTGAGACACTATCGTCATCACTCCATTCAGCCAGAAATTGCTCAAGGGAAGGGTCAGGCGTACCCCCTTGAGCCGCAGTTCGGGTGTCGGTGTTCTTGGGGTCGGCAGCTTCGGCGTCGGCGTCAGCAGCAGGATCCTCGAATTCGGAGGACTCCCCAGAGAACTCACCATCGTCGGCGTCGTCATCTTCGGACTCGGAGGAAGGAGCTTCACCATTGTACTCGAAGTCCGCGGGGTCATCTTCCTCGCGGTCGGGGGCATACGTGCCGTCCACTTGGCCGTCTTCCATCAGGTTGGATTGAATGAAGTGCTGAGCAAGAAGAAGAAAGTTGTCAGAGAAATTGAGTATGAGGCAAAAGCAATCGGAGAAAGGGACCAATCAGGACGTACCACGGGTGGTGTCTGTCGGCGGTGTAGGTACTCGAGGCCGAAGCGGAAAGGATCGGGCAAGGCGCTGGAGGTAATAGCCCTTACCCTGACGCAAAGGTCTTCGAGCTTCACTCGCCACGTGCAGAGCCGAGTGGGATCTCGGAGGCCCGACATGTCACACATGCGGCGCACTCGGCGCTGCAGAGGAAGCACTCGGGCTTGAAGCCAAGCGGCAACAAGATTAGTCGGCAGGAGTCCCTCTTGCTCCAGCTGAGCAACCCGGGCGACTTGAGCATCCACGTCAAGGTCTCCGACACCATACTTCAGCGACCACTAATGTTTCTCAGTCGGCCGGGCGAGGGAGAACTCGGGCAGATTCAGGAGGTCGGGTCCTTGATCGGGCGACTTGACGTAAAAGAAGGAGGTCTGCCAGTTCTTGCATGACTGGACGATCTCGGGACTCTTGTACCTAGGTTTGCCGACTGCGACAAGGCAACTGCCGCAGTCGGTCATGTCAGTCGGGTACGTGGGCTCACCACCTTCCGTGGCGGACGACACTACCGCTCCCGTCCGAGCGTTGTGAGCTCGGAGGTTGAAGAACCGCTTCCAAAGAGCAACGCTGGGGCGGCAGCCGAGATATCCCTCACACAGCGTGACGAAGCCGGAAAGGATCATGCTGAAGTTCGTCGCGAGGTGATGTGGTTGCAGGCGATGGAAATCGAGGAAGTGTCGGAAGAAGGTGTTGGCGGGGAGTCCGAATCCACGCTCAAAGTGAGCGAGGAAGACGACCCGCTCGCCAGCACGCGCGGCGGGCACGATCTCGGCACCGGGAACACGCCACTCGACTTCGGACGGCATCTTGCGGGCGCGAACCAGAGCCTGGATGGCATCAGCGGTGACCGTGGCATCCTTCCAGCATCCGCGGCTGGCCTGAGAGGTATCTCGCCGGGACGCCATGGAGCTTGCGGGCGGAAGGAGAAGAAGGCCGAGGAGCGCGAGACTAGCGGTGAAAGACTACCGCGGTGGCGGAGAAGCTCGCAATGGTGTGGCCGGAGCGGATCCCGTGCGCGGAGGCGAAGCTACGAGCGCAAGGGAGAGCTTCGAGCGGAGCAGCAATGGCGCGCGAGAGCGAGAGGCGGAGGAGGAAGACGACGTATGAGAGAAGGAAGAGGCACATGCCCTCCCCTGTGGCTTATAAGGGCGGCGGGGGAGGGAAGTGGGATCCGGTTGCGGCCGTGTGGTCTGGTGTGGCCTAGCCCACAGGAAGACCAACCGGCAAACCGGCGCAGGAAATCCCAGCGTGGGAGCCGAGGCGTGCGACATGGGGGTCGATGCCTGCGGTTATGTCAAATCGCACGTGGGTCATGGGCCCCGGTCCATTGATTGCACCCGGAGAAATCGGAGGTAACCGTTGGAAGGTAATCGGCGAGGTATACTATTCTCAAATAGTGAAGGCAGAAATCGGAGATGATTCAAAACAGATCGGATGAAATCTTGGCCAGCCGAGTGTGAGCTCCGAATCGATCGACGAATTCGAAATGACGCACTTGATGAGGCCATAGCATTAGGAAGATATTGGAGAAAGATTGAAAACTGCAAAGGCCCCGCAGTCAAATGACCGTGGGACCTTTAAAACTTTAGGGCTACTGTCGGGGGATTGGTACCCGGGTAGGCTCACCCAAGCGAAAGCAACCTTTCAAGACACAAGGATGGACCGATTGGGCTGCAGCTGGGCCGAGCTGGGCAGGCGTACGACCGATTGCTCCAAGGCAATCAGCCATAACGAATGCCAGCAGTCGGCCCAGGCGCAACTGGTCCACCCTTTTCATCATCAAGACAATTATCCGATTAGCCCGCAGCTGGGCCGAGGTGGGCATCACCATAGCCAATTGCCCAGAGCAATCGGCCTTGCCCGGAACCACCAGTCGGCCCAGGCGCAATCGGTACGACTCACTACCCCTGGGGAAGTTGACCCCGAGATCGGTCGCGGGTGCAAGTACGAGGTCATAAATGCGCAATCCCGAGAGATCGGGGTGGCAGAGAAGCCAAGTCACATCGAAGATCTGGCAGAGATGCAGTGTCGACCTCTCCGCCGATTCCGCGGACAGGACGACAAGACCGCACCTCCTAGCTCCATTGTTCACCATCATGCCCTACGAGTCTACAGCATGGGCCGCCGCTCGTCGGGTCCGGATCACCCGGAGAGGAGCAGTCGGTGGGCCCCAGCCGATTAGAGGATGACAGCTGGGCCCAATCGGCAGTGAAGTTACCGATTTACCTCGGGCTCATGCTATAAGAGCCCGGGGTACCCCTCCTGCGTGGGGGACGATCCGCTCATTCGCCCCATTACTCACAAGTCACTCAGTTAATTCACTGCTTGTAGTTACTCCTCAGGGAAGCAGGAGAGAGCCTTGCCCACGGTGGCGCTCACCTTCCCCTGAGTAGATAGAGAAGCAGTTATTGTAGCTCGTTTCCATTCATATATAATAGAGAAGCAGGAGTAGGGGTGTTATCTCTCTAGAGAGCCCTGAACCTGGGTACATCGTGGTGTCCGTCACTGTGTTTGTGCCCAACCCGATTCCGGCACCATCGACATCTTTCTTCCTCGCGTCTTGCCCTCACTTTAGCCATCCCCATGGCATCTGCCGTCACATATCGACGACAGTCCCCGAGGGTTTCTCGTCACGGGGAATAAATAGGCGAAGGGGGGCAGCCGGAGGTGGGCCAGGGGCTCCAGGCGCCCCCCTGGCGCGGCCTAGGGGGTGGTCGCGCCGGGTGGCCGCTTGGGCCCCTCTGGCCCCCCTCGGCCCCCACTTTGGCTCTTGTGGAAGTTTCTCGTATGCTGATTTTTCCTATATTTTTCCCGGAATTTTTCTGACACTTTAAATAAGGGGGGAAACCTGAAATAGAAAAACAGCAGAAAACAGGAACTGACACTGGGGTTTACTGAGTTAATAGGTTAGTCCAAATATGATCAAAAGTGTATGGAAGTTCATCAATATCATAGCAATATTACGCAAAAGAGGCATGTAGCAAGCAGAAATTATAGATACGTTTTGGACGTATCATTAACCAACCTAAAATATGATTAAGGGCAGAACAGTACCAAATACTTAAATCGTTGTGGGGTACTTAGTGTTATGCCATGTTTAGGGTGTTTCCTCACTTAAATTGACTAGCATAGATAGTTTACTTTATGCTTCACCTCTTGCCATGTTTGTGTGACATGCCATGCTTGAGTAATATGCCATGTTAACAACCTTTTCTCATGTTGTGTAGCTAAACAACTTGAACCATTCTAAATGTGCGGTATCGTCGTGTGTGACGAGTACTTCACTTAATTTTTTAGTAAACGCTCTCGACGATAGATGTGATATCGTATTGCGTTGCCTCGTGTTGCCTTCTTGTTGTTGCTTGCTCGTGATTACTTCGTAGTAATAGATTCTTGCTCGTCAATTGATTTTCCAGTGTTTCCTTCTTGTGTGCCCCCACGGATACTCTCGGAGACGTTGCGAGCTTGTGATCGACTACACCTTTCGGAATCGTCTTCTCATCAGGTAAGGGGGAGCGTATATCATGCTTATAACTTTCAGCTCACTTGTGCCTAGGTATAGGATAGAACGATTGTTTGATCCTACCACCTCATATTTATGCCTCTCAAATAAACCAAAACAACCATGTTCCTCCACATCCTAGCAAACCATTGTTTGTCCATGTACTTTGCTTGCTTAACCGCTGCTTAGTATGCATGCTTAGGCTGCTATCTTATGTTACCATGTTACTCCATGGATTGGGATATCACACTATTTATATTATTGTGGATGATGTGATTATTATAATGTTGATTATACTCGACGAAGGATGGAAGGTCTAGGCTATCCCGCCCCGATGCTTTGTTCCATTCGAGTCACCTAGGATCTCAATTCCGGGTATTGTGTCTCTTGACGAGCGTGCCTAATCGCGTGTGGGATGCTATGGGGTCCCCTCTTCTTACCTACCTAGCTCCAAACATTTCTAGTGGTGGACTAAGATGGTTTACCATTTGAAACTGTGTGCGTAACTGGTCTGCAGCCAGCGGATTCAAAAAACCTGGTCCAGTTGGATGGTATATCCTATCGGTCCAACTTGTCCAGCTGAGGACCCGGCCCCGGGATGGGTGATCCGGCAATCCAAACCTGCGACAAATGGTAGAGACCAGTTCGAGAGCGCGACCGACTTTTGAAGTGGACGTCGACTCACCGGGGGACACCCAGATTTGTGTGTTGTTAGATAGAGGGACATGTCGTTTCGAACCTCTCGAAACTAAATCATAAAATGGTTGCCTGTGATGGGTAGCAACTGAGAGAGATGGGCGTGCTTGCGGAGCCTCGTAATGGACAGTTGGTACACCCCTGCAGGGTTAAATCTCTTCCAGAAGCCGTGTCCAAGGTTATGGACGACTTGAGACCTACTCCTTGTTCATAGACAACAATAACTGAGATAATCTTAATAACTTGATCAACGTGTGTGTGTGTCTTGACTGTTTCTTCTTCGTCGGGATGCGAAGGGGAGGACAAGGATAGGATAGGTGTTATGTTTGCGTGAGTAGCTGATAGCAAGACTTGTTGGAGGCGATTCCTCATCGACTGCTTGGTTCTCATCTTACTGTAAATAGAACATTAGCCACTCATATAATACTAGTGCGTCTGCAACCTCACCACTACCCTCCATCTTACCGTGAGAAGCTAGTTACAAGACTTGTTGATATAGCTCACCCCTTTCTTCTCTCTTTTACGCACGTTATGCAACCGATCTTGGACTACATAGGATTTCGACGACCCTTCTTCTAGACACCTTCACGGAGACTCGACGACGACTAGTTAGGCAGATCCCGACGGAGAGCCTGGACCCATGTGGACGTGGGAATTGTGTGTTTTACCTTTGCCAATAGGCATTTGAATGTAGTCTGTACTCAGACATGTATCTTCCGCTGATGTATTGTATTAAGGCAGTTGTATGCCGATTGCATGAGATGTTGTATCCTTGTAGCTATAATGTTGTGATATCATGTTGGAAATCCGGGGCATATGGCAGTGTCATATGTCGCAGTGGGACCGATATGTGTTTCGTCCCCGAATCTGGATGGAAACATCTAGATTTGAAACAGTACCGCATATCGGGCCTTTCAGCAAGGCTTCTAGAGACTTCCATAATGATAGTCCATGGGCCGGTATGAGGAGCAGGGCGGGAACCGACCTATGGGTCCTTAGGACGGCCTACTAAGCTGATAACCCATAGGTTAAGATACCTTTTAGGCCGTGACACCGTCAATGGGTAAACTCCATGTGTGCAATCCCTCTCATACTTCCAATCCGCTGACCATCACGGTGCTACTGACGGTTTTCGATATCGTCAATGCCCATTATAGAAAACAATAGATGGTTGAACCTAGAAAATTATCTAATGCTATAATTCTTCAAGGACTTGTATTTTCAACGGGAGATAGTTATAGACAAACCTAGTTATCGAAGCTCGTATGTTCGGATTTGGCACTGCGCCTGCCCAACCACCATCATTGTCTCGGATGCATGGCCGATGTGGGACGAGTGCACAAAGGCCCTTTTCGAGAAATTGAGGCTCGCAACTTCGCCGATGCCGACACATGGCCATCTATCGATGCCCGCAATGTCGCATTCCTCACCACCATGGACGTCGGAAAATCGAGAACTGTTGTAGGTGTGGTCGCTAGTAGTTAGTTATAGGCTAGTTATTAGTTTATAATTAATTTGTTGTTCTATCACTATAATGATCGTGCAACTAATTTTCCACCTCTATTTACAGGAAAGGTAAGGAAATCGCTACATCTGAATGTGTTGTACTCCGTATGAAACAACTGTGTTCTTTTCGTTCCGGAATTATTGGAGAAGAATGTATGACCCAATCTACCGAGAAGGAATTTATGCAGGCTGATTTTTGGTGTTTCTGACTTTGCCAAAGCCCACTTCATTGGCGACCAATTTTGGCGATTCAAATTATGGTGACCTCGCTAGAGTTGCTCTAACATCCTCCTCTGTTTCCTTCAGATTTGGAGGAAGTGGCAGCATGATTCGGGGACACGAATAAATAGGACAACGCTTCTCAGGTGATCAGGTCCAAACATGTTCGGAGCAGGGAACACGCCACTACCATGAACAATTAACCCTTTTTTTTCCTCTTCTCTTTCTCCCTGTATTTTATGTACAGCAAGAATGCTCGTGCCATGGGAAGGGAGGGGCGCAGCAACAACGGCATCGAACCCCGGTCGCTAAGTAAAGAATGGGTGTGGAATCATAGTGTCAGGTCAGTCAGCCAGTGTGCTATCTACTAAGTAGGACGCCAAAAATGAGCATATGCACAAGAGCCACGGCGACCCCGGTAGGCACCAGGCCGCTGTAGCGCCGCGGCGACCCGTTCACGTCGAACTGCCCCGTGTTCACGTACTGGTTCTTCCCCGAAGACGTAACATTGACCGACAATGAACCTGACAAGAGCAAAGAAGACATAGTTAGCTATGACAGTCGGCTTGCACACGAATTTGGAAAACCGATTGCCGAAATCACCATGGCAGAGAAGAGGGGTTTGAGCTTACAGTCGTAGTCCGCCCAGCCCATGCGCATGTTTGCCAAGTCATACACGAATATCTTATCCTTCAAAACAAGATCTGCGACAAAGGGGGCCAAATAGTTAGCAAAAAACGCCAGGAGTGGTAGATGGCCATTGCATCATTCTTGGAACCATTCACAGTGATTATACTTGGTTAATTACTGTCATGATTGCTAGTCGGTCAATATTTGCATGAGATAAATGGTCAGTTTTCATGTCGGTTCAATATTTGGGGGTTAAACCAAACGGCATCAAGTCACAAGGCACGATCATTTTCCCAAAGCTTGGATAGATTTATGTGGCATTATTATGCTCATATTTGGTGCTACTATTGAAATTTTCATCGACAACGTAACTTAATTCAGAGCCTTCAAGTATAACAGCTATATGCACAACTTATAATGTGGCTAATACAGTCAACACGACTAACCTCCAAGTATAGTGATTCCCTGGCTCCTTTGCCAGCCAATGCACCACATTACAGTATTCTCCTACAATGCATAATATGATATTATTTCACCTGAGGCAAGTGCACCCATAAACAGTAACTAGATAAGCAATTGCAAAGAAATTTAGCAACAATGGCATCAAAAGGTTTGTTCACATACACTGGTAGCCTGCTGCAAAAGATAGTTCTCTGGCTTCACTGTCATTGCCACACCACCCTTAAAATACAGTGTCGCCATTGGAAATGAAGAATCAACACTAGTAAAATAAAAGTAACATTTGTAAGTAATTCAACATTCTGAATGACATGCGCTGGTAATGTCCTTAGAAAGAAGAAAACCTGCTTGATGTAATAAAACATTGGGTCCCCTTGCTGACAACAGAGCGTACAGATGGAGAGACTGCAGCAGCTATCTGCAGGCATTGATCATTAGAACAAATAACAGTATATGTAGGTAGTGAAAAACTAGTCACATATTTGTTGCCCCAAAAAATAAATGATGAAATGTGTCATATGGAGTTTACCGCACTAATAAACGGATCATAGGCTCCGTCAACAAGGTACACTAATGTTGTGCCTGAGTCCACAATTGTTCCTTGTGTATTTGATGTTGCAAACAAGGAAGAATCAATGGGTAACTTTTGACCACTAACAGCAATGCTTTCCAGATTCAAGTTATAATGAGGCCTACATTTCATTAAAAATAGTCACAAAAAGACATCTTAGAATCAAAATGTCTCATAGTTTATTGCCACTAGAAATGCCATACTTCACAAGAAAGGCTAGCCTCACACAGGGGCGTACAAAATTAAAGATAAATTCACCTAACAAGTACTTTCAGAAGAAAAAGGAAACTAGAAAACGGATGATGGAAACTGTTGCTTTTTTTTTTTTGCGAGAAGGAAACTGTTGCTTTTTGCAGCACATAGTAGTTAGTACAATCCAACCATACTTACAACACAGGTAACTACTGAAACAAAAGAGAACATGCAGAACTCCAAAGTTATACACAAGAGTTTCAGGGAAAAAAACTTACTGCGATGGAACAAGTGGGGTAAATACTAATCCTGGCTCGACGATTTCGCCAAGAACAAGAATCCCACCACCATTATCTGAACCTTTCAGGCAATGGGAGAATGTTTTAGGGGATACTCCAAGAGAGTACAGTTGTGAAATGACAGACAGTTCATGCTGTCCAAACCCAAAAATCCCATCAACTGCCCTATCTGTCTTCATCAGGTCACCTGACTGTGAGTTGCTACATCTATTAAAAAAAGATAGTTACCACAATGAAAAGATGACACTAACCAGTTAGGCAGCAAGTTTCAATATTAAGGCGATAACTACACAAAATGTGTAACAATACACAGTTACTTTATAGTAATACATGGTTTAATCAAACTAAGAAGACTGGGACAAAAATGTACTCATATTACTAAGAAAATCCATTCCAAGGCCTTTGGAGTGTTTAGATGCATGGTATAGGCTTATAGCCTTTTAATCAGTCAACATCAAAGGATGTCCAGGTACTAGTCACATGCCAACAAACTTTGGCTAGAGAATGAAAAAGAGGGCAGTATAACCATTTTAACATCTGTTCATGGTGACCATAATGTAAACTGACTTTTTTCCTAGTAGTAACTGTTCTTCTCTGATATCAGCAAGGAAAGAACTATTCTTGCAGTAGGTACTAGCAACCTGGTAGTTTCAGGACATGCATTTTGTTGTCATTAGATCCATCAACTGTGCTAACCCGATCAACAAAATGAACATATTTTATCCACACCTGTGCCACAAAGTATCAACATGTAAATGGTTCACATTATCAAAGAGACAAGGGGGCACATCATGCCAATGCTCTTACCTGGCATGGTTGTTGCACCATTCTAGCCATGTTTCTAATGTTATCACATATCTTACGTAAATGATCATCAATTGTAAATGGTAATTTTTCATTATCTGACAGGGTATTCAAAAAGTATAGGAGTCTAGGGAACTGTACCCAAAAACGACAGATGCAGAAGAATTGGCAGTCTGCTCATTCCCCATGACAGTGTCAAAATACATAGTGTCGGACACATAGTATCCTGACGTGCCACTTCCATCACCGTACGTGAAAGTGTAACTGCATGGGCTGCTTGGGGAGTCCGAGGTTGGGCAGAGTGCTTCCCCTGTCTGGAGGGCAGCTGTACACCTATCATCTGAGCATGGTATCCTGGACGATGTTGATGAAGAATCAGGGTTGAAGAATTCCAACTGGATCTGAGAAGTAAACCGAGTAGAAATCCATCAGAAAGAACTTCTTAGGAAACAAGTGATCCCATCTCAAGGGAGAAAAAAAATGTATTTCTTAAAGAGATTGATAAGACACTGGATAATGACTAACTCACATTGAGCCCACTGGATGTCGGGCAACCTGTGCAAGGGCTGCAAGCAACCCACAAGATATCACTGCCGGTGTCGATCTGGACAAAGTATTCCTTCGCAGGGTTTCCCAATTTCACACGTGTAAAATAGAGCCTGTATATTAAAACTTCAGAGAATAATAATTACAAAAGAGTGCACTTATTACATTATAGGTTGAAATGAAGCCCTGTCCTGTGCCAACTAACAGCAAGCCCAGTTGCAGAATGAAAAATGAACGAACTGATGAGATACTAGTGCACAAAAGGAGGTTTATCAATCACAAAACAATAATGAAATTGAGGAACAAACTGACCTATTACATCCTAACCATTTCGAGAATTGGCCAAAAGAAACAGAATGTGCAACTGACTTTTGCATGCTAATATAGAATATTGCTACATGAGGGTGATGGATTAAACACATGATATTCAAACGGTCTAAGGAGTTTATCAATCACAAGTGAAAACAAACATCTAACAAGGGTCTATGTAACTAAAACATAATTCCTATAGCATTTGGCGAAAACAGAATTGTTTCACTTAGGACTGGCACATGGCAAGTAAAATGGGTGTCGATCCATCCATTATCTATCGCTTGATGCTAGTAAAACATCTGGGCTCTCAACCGTGTGAAGAACGACAATGCATATCTCTACACAGCTACACCTTACGGACTAACAAAATTCATTGCGCAAACATAAGGCACGTTAGAGAGGGGGAAACCCAAAACTGCATCTTCAACAGAAAGAATTGACCTTAAAGCAAAAGCAACCAATTGAAATTAAAGAAACTGTGATGGGCAACAACATGTTTGAAGACGTAGGATCCAAGAGAAGCGAAGCATAAGAAAACGCGGCATTTTTCTTTCCATTTGCAGACAATGAATTATTGCGGTGATTGGTACAGCCTAAACGCGTCGGAATTGGACTCCGGCAATCAAACAGGTACTAGAAAAATGAAGTGTCACACACTGTCGAAAACCAAACTGTCCATTACCCAAAAGAATTTTCCTGTGCCGATACACGATAATAATAGTTCCATCCACCAAGCAAAGGAGCCAATTTCAGCTCAAAACAGGTTGGAATTTTCTACGCTCCCATCGATCACGCACGCACACAACCAATCCACCGTAACCGAACCAAACCAAAGCACCGGAGGGAAGAAAGAACAAAAAGGAAGAAGAAAAAGCGAAGCAGCTCACCCACCCGACCATGTAGGGGTTGGCGGAGCCTTCGACGGGGAAGTCGACGACGCCGGCGACGGCGGGCCCGCCGCCGAGCAGCCCCCTCCCTCTGTGCCGCGCCCAGTCCCTCTCCTTCAGGTGCTCCGCGGGCACGCCCCTGTGCGGCAGCGCGCGCTCCAGCGTCAGCGCCGCCGGGAACTGCGCCGCCGCCCCAGCGAAGAGTGCCGCCACCGCCACAACAGCGAACGCCAATTCCGGCGGCCTCATCGAGCAAGCCCGACGCGGCGGGCGAGGCGGAGGAAAGGGAGGGCGCGGTGCTGCCTGCGCTGCTCCCCCTGGCCGGCCAGAGAGCGCGGCGGCTGCGCGTGTGGGCGTAGCAGCAGCGCAGCCCGGCCCCTTCTCGCGCTCCGGACCTCGAAGCGGGGCAATAATTCGGCGCCGTAGCACGCACAGGTCCCTGCGTCCCTCTGGTCCAGGCCTGGCCTATAAAATGCGACAAGTACAGGGGGGTAAAAGGGGGAAAAAAGGATTACGTTACGTGTGGACTCTCTCTCTCTCTCTTGTGTTGCGCCGCTTTAATAGTAGAGGAGGATGGGCAACAACAATTTCTTCCTTTCGTCTTTGGCTGGCCGCCGGCTTTTTCCCGTCTCCTCCTCCCTCCTCTTTGGTTTCCCCTCCTTTCCTTTCTCCGCCATTGACCAAAGCCATGGGTTGGGTTTGGGTTTGGCTTTGTTTGTTCAAAGATGGGGTGCCAAATGATGATAAGATTTAGTTATAATTGGTGCATGGATTAGTGGTACGTAGAATAGTCGCCTTGTTTTCCTTTATGTGGACATGATGATGGTATTGTTGAAACATCCTAGAAATTGTTGTTGATGTGCACAATGTTGGACCAGATTGCGATGTGCTTCACATTTTTATTTATGAAGAAATGGGGTCTTTGTAGCGGTGGATATACCGATGCTCAAGTATTTTGTAATATTCTTGCTTTGGTTGGCTTATACTTACTTAAGATATTTTGTAATAACTTTGGCATCTGAGTGCATGTTTTCAATAATTGTTGTCAAATGTGTCGTCTCACTGAACAAGAGTGACGGTAGCCACGCTTAATAATTGAAGATGGTAGGCGCCACTAAAATGACTATAATGAACGCGTGGCATGCACACTAATTTATGAATACAAGGCAAAATATCTTTTATTTTAATACACAAAATGAATATAGTGTGTATGACTATAATTTATTAATAAAATATTGTTTATAATGAACACGTGGCATGCAAACTAATTTATGAATACAGGGCACACTAATTTATGACTATAATTTTAAAATTTACTAATAGATTTTTTTTCACCGAAATGAATCAAATAAAAGATGGTTGTAATCATCCAAGATATGCATTTTCCTAAGTTTTTCTGGACACCTAGCACAAGATCGAATTTACATGACGCAAAAATAGGACTTGTAGAATAACTGCTCTCCGCCTCATATAAGTTAATAAAAATAAAAATCTTCCATGTAGGCTTGGGAACTTCGCAAATTGCATACATCAAACATTTAGGTTTCTTTTTTAAATCTCATGTACATGATAAAAGATACGGGGAAAGCCCGTTCATAATTACATGAATAAAATCAGTTTTGTCTTCGAAGCACGGTATTTATTTTTCTTGCTTAGACATATATCATTCCCTTGAATATAACATATTATCAGTTTATCACTAAATTTCGTAAAGCTTTTAGTGTGATTTCAAATAAATTGAATGACTCAAAGTTGGCATACATTTTCGCTAAAACCTAACGGTTATCACCTACTGACATGCTTAATTTCTCTTTTATGGGCAATTTGTCAACAAAAAGAACATTTTTAAGATTATTTATAAGAAATCATAAAAGCATTCATTTTAATACACAAACCCTTGCATAATTTTGGCATTTTATAATAAATCAATTGTGTTTTCATTGAAAATGAATCAAATAAAAGATGGTTATGATCATCCAAGATATGCATTTTCTTAAGTTCTTTTGGACTTCTAGGGTAAGATCAAATTTATGCGATGCAAAAACATGGGTCGTAGAATAACTGCTCCCCACCCTATATAAGTTAATAAAAAGCAAAATCTTCCATGTAAGCTTGGGAGATTCGTAAATTCCATACATCCAAACATCTAATTTTTTTGAAGTCTCATGTATACGTGATAAAAGATACGGTGAAAGTTTTGTTGGGATTCAGAGTAGAAAAAAAATCGGCCGAAACCAAGTCCCAAGATTGGATCTAAATAGATGCAAACAAGGATATCGATCTTGTTACCTTAACAACCGTTCAACGTTAGTTCTCTCGCAGCGGAAGATGTTGATGGAGAGTTGGGGAAGTTTGAACTAACGCAACCCCTCGAAACAAATCCATTCCGTGTGACGTCCCACGAGCAGATCTACTCCGCGGAAGAAGATGCATAAATCACTCGAACGTACGATCTCTCTATGGTTGATCCACACGCACGGTGTGGTGTATTAAAATCATTCATTTTAATACACAAACCCTTACGTAATTTTGACACTTTATAATAATTTAATTGTTTTATTAAAAATGAATTAAATAAAAGATGGTTATGATCATCCAAGATATGCATTTTCTTAAGTTCTTTTGGACTTTTAGTGTAAGATCAAATTTACTTGACGCAAAATAGGGGTCGTAGAATAACTGCTCTCCACCCTACATAAGTTAATAAAAAACAAAATCTTCCATGTAGGCTCAGGAAATTTGCAAATTTCGTATATCAAAACATCTAGTTTCTTTTTAAGTCTCATGTATACGTAATGAAATATAGTATGCTATAAGAACCGCTACTAAAGCACCCAATGTGTAAGCCGCCTGCACCACTAAAGGGAAGCTCCATCAAATTGTTCCGAAAGGTATATCGAAACTAATATTTTTAACGTTGTACATACAAGAATATTTCTCTCCACCCACTAGAGTTCAAGTACTAATGGGTGGTTGCATTTTCTTAAATTTCTTAAAGATATTTTCTTAGAATTTATTACTTTGTCTTTAAGAAAATTGTACTTCTCCCACCAGGCAACATATCATGTAGATGAAGAGTGTTGGAGTTCGATTTTGTGTCGTTTCAAGAGCCCACGATGCAGTCTTTTGTTGTGGCGACTTCAACATCTTTTTTCATGTTTGCTTTGTGGCATGATTCAATTTCTTCTACTCTCTTTGGACATTGCAAGCCTATGTTGCGTGGAAAGATACGTCAACCGATGTTTCTTGAGCGATTTGTAAACCTTGTTTAAAGAATTGAGTGATTTTTTAGGTCTTTAAAGTATTTTATGGCGAGGCCATTTGCACGTGTCCTTTTTTATTTACCACTGGTTTGGGTTTATTTGCTCAAAGATGGGGTACCAAATGATGATGAAATTTATAATTGATGCATGGATTAGTGTTACGTAACCATATTTTCCTTTATGTGGACATGATGATGGTATTGCTGAAACATCCTAGAAGTTGTTGTTGTGCACAATGTTGGACTAGATTGTGGTGTGCTTCAATTTTTATTTATGAAGAATTGAGGTCTTTGTAGCGGTGGGATATACCGATGCTTGAAGTATTTATTGTGCTTCATTTTTTTGCTTTGGCTGGCTTTTACTTATAGTTAAGATGTTTTGTAATAATTTTTCTTTGGTTGGCGTTTGCGTCCATATGTTCAATAACCATTGTCAAATATGTCGTCTCGTTGATCAAGAGTGGCGGTAGGCACACATAATAATTGAAGATGATAAGCACCACTAAAATGACTGTAGTTTACACTTGGCATTCACATCAATTTATGAATATGAGGCATAACATAATTCATTTTAATACACAAATCCTTACATAATTTCGGCTTTTTGTAATAAATTAATTGTGTTTTCATTGAAAATGAATCAAATAAAAGATCAGTACGATCATCCAAGATATACAGTTTCTTAAGTTCTTCTGGAATTCGCGTAAGATAAATTTATGTGACGCAAGAATAGGGGTCGTAGAATAACTGCTCTCCACCCTATATAAGTTATTAAAAGGCAAAATCTTCCATGTAGGCTTGGGAAATTCACAAATTCCATACATCAAAACATCTAAGGTTTTTTTAAGGCTCATGTATACGTGGTAAAAGATACGGTGAGAGTCCATTCAAAATTACATGAACAAAATCAGTCTCGTCTTTTATTAGTTTACCACTAAATTTCGTAAAGCTTCTAGTGTTATTTCAAAAACTTGAATAACTCAAAATTGGCTCTCTAAAAACTATTAGTTATCACCTAATTTCTCTTTACAGGCAATTTGTTAACAAAAAGAATCTACTAAAGGTTATTTATAAGATAATGCAACATAGTATGCTATAATAACCGCTACTAAAGCACCCAATGTGTAAGCCGCATGCACCACTAGAGCGAAGCTCTATCAAATTGTTCTGAAGGCCATATCGAAATTACATTTTTATCCTTGTACATACAACAATATTTCTCTCTGCCCACTAGAGTTCAAGTACTCATGGGTAGTTGTGTTTTCTTCAAAAAAGATATTTTCTTAGAATTTATTACTTTGTTACCATACCACATGTCATCTAGATGGAGAGTGTTGGAGTTCGATTCTGTGTTGTTTCAAGAGCCCACGATGCAGTGTTTTTTTTTTGTGGCGACTTCAACGTCTTTTTTCATGTTTACTTTGTGGCATGATTCGATTTCTTCTACTCTCTCTGGACATTGCAAGCCTATGTTGCGTGGCATGATACGTCAACTGATGTTTCTTGAGCAATTTGTAAATCTTGTTTTAAGAATCGAGTGATTTTTTGAGTTCTTTAAAGTATGGTATGGCGATGCCATTTGCAAGTGTCATTTTTTATTTACCGCTGGTTCAGTGCAATCAATTTTCAATTGATGACGTATAATCAGAGGATAAAGAAGGCTGGCATAAAAAATTCACAAAAAAGTATAGTATGATTTTTTAGTGTATTTTTTCCTGGTCGTTCTGCACTCAGTTGATTTTTAATTGTAGCGATTACAGATATTCTTGATATGTAGTACTTCCTCCGTTTTAAATTAGATGACTTTCAATTGTAAAATATTTAGTTACACACGTACTTTTAGTTTATTAAATTTGACTTTGATCAAACCTTATATGCGAAGTAAAAAGAAACGGAGTGAGTAGTATAAGATATAAGATGTCATTTGGGCGTCTTTAGAAGAAGAAGAAAAAACAGTTTATGTTTCCGGTTCGGTGTCACACGACGTGCGTGTCCAGATTTCTTGGCTGGACCAATGATCTTTGTAGACCGTTTCACAAGCTAGCCTAAAACAACGTTCAATTATTATCCAGCCTAGCCTCTCATATCCATCCAGCAAGGAAAAATATACCAGTCCATGAGCGGGAGAGAAACTTCTCTGCATTAACTGGGATCGAAACACCTCCACGCCCAATGATGAGAAAACAAACCCTGACGTGAAACCAATGACTTGCCGGGCAACATCTCATCTTCTTCTCCCCCTTTGATTGATGGCCTGGGCACTGGGCAGGTGGATATCTTGTTCTAGACCAGGCATCAGCGGTGGCACGCCGTCGTCGTTGGCAGATTTCGCTGCCTGCTCGCACGCAAGACGCAAGTGGCGATTTGGCCGGGGGATCGTCGCCTTTGCTAGCTGCGGCGTCCTTGTCACCAGCTTTTGCCCTTCGCCCACTGATTCCGCATGCACTTGCCCGATAATGTCTCCTGCACCAAGTGCGTGTGTACTCTTGGAACTGGTAATGGATAAAGGGATTATGATTATGTGGTTGTGGGGTTGGGCTGGGTGCATATTCCTGGCATTTGGTTTATTACCACTGTGATATAGTATCTTTTTTTTATCTTTTGGAACTGTTTCCCCGATTTCTAGTAGCACGGATGCGCACAGTCAAAACAAGAAGTTTCATGTGGAGTAATTCTTTGCCCTTGAGAAACGACAAGTGTTTGATTGATGCGTGGTGGGGGCAAGGCAAGCAAACGTGGTTAGCTTAGCAGCAGGAGAGGGAGAGCAAGCAGGCAATGGTGGTGGATCTAAGTGTCAAGGAATCGATCTGTTCTCCCACAAAGCTTCCCGTTTCGTGCGCCTGGTGCCGTACCAGCTGTTGGAGTTGGCGTTGGAGGAGAGGGAAAGCAACACCAACGGTCGTAGCAGCCATGGAACCGGGAGAGGAATGGGCCAAGCAATGGGTGGGTTGTGCTGCACGTAATAATAACTTGACACCGCCGCTCTGCTCTCTCTGCCTCGCTGGTTCCTCCGCATGGGCCTTTGCTTCATTCCTTTGGTGCCAGGTTGGTTAGGATAAATGAAGAAGAGCTGACGAAAAGGATTTGGTTTGATTTCCCTACGCCTTTCAGCAAAATTGTTGTCTATTGCCTTTGTGCTGTGCTAGAGGACTACTGCTGGTTGGTACAGGATGCCACATTCCATCCAGAGAGATTTTTGTTCCATTTAAATTAGTACGTAGTACTCTTCGTGCCGATGATGAATGATCGACTACTGGTCCAGACACTGATGTAAAATAGTAGTAAAAAAAAACATTCCTTATAAAAATCAATTATGCGACGCCTACTGCCGATGCTGGCATTTGGTCGTCTGTCTACCAAATGGTTTCAGCCTCAATAGTACTTGCATCCAAATAATATTGTTCTGGATCACATAATCAAGTCACAGAGGATTATGTTATGGGGCGGTTCAATCAGCAATATTGTTGCTCTTGTTGGTGGGAGAGACCTAACTGGCAAGGACTAAAATTAAATCTGAGTTGACTCGCGACTAGAAGCATATGGTCATTGTTCAACAACCGTGTTGGTCCGGAGCTGAACAGTGTAGGTTAATACAAGTTGTTGCCAGTCTACAAGCAATGCTACTAGTTCAAAGCCTCTTTTTTTGCGAGTGTAGTTCAAACACTTGTTGAACCCCTCCTAGTTATCTTTGATATATGAAAAAGCATCTTCGATGATTGTCGTGAAATCTTATTATTTTGAACCCCCTCCTAATTATGTTATTATTATAGCGCAATCAATGTAGAAATGTTTATTTTTTGGGTCGGCGTTGGTAGTCGCCAAATCATCTACTTAACCTTTGTAATTGCGTGGATCTTGTATTTGGATCAGATGGTCCTTTGCAGTGACTTATAAATGTTGAGGCCTCCAATGGTTTACAGAAATTGTATTAAAAAGTATATTTTTTATTCATAAACTTTTTCGAAAGTATAGAATTAGTCCTTCAACATTAAAAAGTATAAAATTGGGCCCTTAACTTTTAAAATCGGTTACTTTTTGTCCTTCGTGCCGCTATAGATGATTTTCTACGGACGTGGATTGATATAAATAAATAAAATAGGAGTGGGGGAAGGTTGCGCGCTCTCTACGGCCTTCACTGCGCTCCCCTTCACCACTTATGTCGTTGTCTCATTGACGCACAAGCAGAGCAGCAAAACTGCACATTTGTCCATGTTGGCTGCATCGTATACATATCGTACCTTGTCGATGGTAGGCGACGAGGGCCGTAGGCAGTGCACAATCTTCCCCCGTCTATTTTGTTTTATTTATAGTAATCTGCGTCAATAGAAAATTATCCGAAGTGACACGAGGGACTAAAATTTACCGATTTTAAAAATTGAGGGACCCATTCTATACTTATTAAAGTTGAGGGACAATTTCCATACTTTTGAAAGAGTTTAGGGACTAAAATATACTTTTCCCTATAAATAAAGATGTGAATTTTGTAGATTTTTTCTTTGGAGCCCTTTGATTTATAGTATTAGAATATTATTCCTGTAAAGGAAATGAACCAATTCTTTGTATTTTAAAGGAAAAAAATTATAAACCTAGAAAAGTGTCAAAAAGTTTACTCGTGCGGAAAGAGTAGCCAAGCAACATGGTTTATTGTGGCCTAGTCCTCCATGATGAAAAGCTACCTCCGACGAGTAGCGCAAGGAAGAGGAAGAAACCGACCATGGTGGGTCGAGGGTGTCCATGAAACTAGGGAATGTATAGCGTAACGAAGATGAAAGGATGGAGAGCCAGAGTCGAAGACGAATAGGCACCTTCGCATTCGATCTGAGAAGTGGTGGACAACGCCATCGAGTCGGTTATGCAAAATACTCGCCCTCAACATGATGTTCCTATCCCTTGTCCCCGACTCTAGTTCTAGCGGATGTCTCTTCACACCAGAATTGATGATATGACCCATAATTAACTCGAACAATAGAGGGAAGATGACGAAAGAGTGAGGGGAGAAGAAGCGGTCTGAACAAAACCACCCATCTAGCCACTAGGAGGTTATGTATCTGATTTTGCAAAGTTAAGGACGTTGAACACCTAGTTTATATGGACTTCTTTCGCAAAAGAAATGGATAAAATCGCTGTGAGTCAAAAAAAAATATTTGCGAATAGCTGTGAGTCAAATATGCCCTGCTGCTTTAACAAATATGCTCCGTTGGTGCAACTACTTAACTAAGGGTTTTACAAGACGATCAATCTCAACTAAAACAACCTTCGCAAAAAAAAAAACTCGACTAAAACAATTTCACCTTAAGGCTTAAACTGTGGACAACCCTACTCATTTTCTACGGCTAGCAACCAACTAGGACTAGGAGCGGCCAACCCCAAGCGAAAACAACTAGCTTTGGCGTTAAGCAACCTCAGGGTGAGGGCGGCACACAGGTTTGCATTTCAAAAGGGGAGATCCAAAAATAAACCCGGGGAGAGATGGAGGAGACCTACCTATCGCTGCTGCTTTTAACGCAAAACCCGAGACCAATCACCCATCAAAAGGCGTCTCGCTCACTCCGGACCCCACAAAGAGCCAGGGATTGGGCGAGAAAAAAATTAAAGGGTAAATCGCAATATAGCAAGTAGGAGTACTTTTGTACGGCAATTTTCAAAGGCGTGCTACGCATTCGGGGACCGGCAACGGATCACCTGCACATGTTCAATGCCGGATCTTTGTACTAGGAGCAAATTAAAAGTGAGTCCGTACAAACTTTGAAGAAAGGGTGTGATGGGTTACAGAATTACTCCATTCATATTAAAATAATATATACATGTTTGTTAGGGTCAAAGGATAAAATAGCCCGCTAAATAACCGATATCACGGCGATATAGCTTTTAGAAAAGCTTATTGATATTTGTTTTCTTCGTTGAATATCGTCAAATAGCCGGATATTCTTTCTTGTTAAATATCGGCAAAAATGCCCACCGCTATATCACTTATCCCGCTATTTTAAACCATGGCTAGAGCACATTTATATGTGCTCTAATTATTGCACATCTAAATTCTAACTCATTGATTTTATATGAAGATTCATGCAAATATTTTCTTTTATTTTTTTCTTTTTAGTTTGATTGAGCTATAACTAGAGCACACATCTAGATGTGCCCTAGACAAACCCAATATATAAAATGTTTTTATAGTTTAAATTGAGCAATAAAAGTGTCCTAAATTTTGGTACAGGGGTAGTATTTGGTACAGGAGTAATGCTCATCTAGAAGGCGAGGTAGCTCCAACACAAATCAGAGCCGTGTTAAACCGCATTTTTTAAATGGAAAAAAAATCAAGGGTGTGATCAGCTATGCGCGCCTTGCTGGACGAAATGAAATTATGCAGCGCTAAAGAGGTGGTCGATCCGGTGGGTGCGGCGTCGAATCTCTCAATCAGCCGCGTAGAATAATAATGGGCAGGATCCTCCACAAGATATAAAGCTCATCTCATCGCATGAGTTTAGCTCCTGTAGCGCGATCCATTAGATTAGGGTCTAGTCTGAGATTAATTTGAGAGGTGAAATGAGAAGAGCACAGAAGCTGGGATAAACAAATCGTTCAGGCACTGATATAGTGATGCAGCAGCAATATCTGAGTGAGACGTACACATCACCCTTCTTCTTCTTGGACCTGCTGGAGCTGGATGAGTTTAGTTGTTGGGCGTTCGCTGTCGTGGCCGTGCGCGCCATGGTCCGCGGATCACCGCGTACGTACGCCAATCAATCAAGGCAAGTAAAGGGCCACGCCTTTCCCGGTCCCAAACCCCCTTTTGCGATCCGTCGCAGAGGGAGGGCAAAGCAACGTCTCATCCACCCACAACACAACGCCGTGATGCCAACAGATTTCAATTTCTTCTGCACACGCTTTCAGCGTGGTCCTGCTGCATACGCTCTGCAGTCTGGTCATTACGCAAGGAAACAAATTGTAGGAGTAGTACTACCAAGGCAGAGAGGTTGAAGAAACAAACTCAAGGATACAAAATACATGCTTTATTATTGCTATTTGCAGTGTACATAACTTCTACACATGAACTTGGAAAACCACAACAGCTACCTCAGAAATGTTCCAACATAACATCCTCGCAAACCGCCGACACCAAGAAGAACGGACTCCAAAACTCTCTTCATGAATTCACGAGGCCAGTGTACACAAGTTGATCTCCACACACCAAAATTGGTGAGCTAACACCAGTACAATTCTCCTCCTATATACCTTCAAATTGCACGCAGCAAAACCATCTGATTCCTAGTATCACCCTTTCCTCCCCATCTCTACAGGCTGAAGCAGGCCTATATTGAGCGTCATCAGATCTGCTCGACCTCTTCCCTGAGTGCCCACCAATGAAATAAAATGTAAAGAGACATGGTATCAGGATGCGCTGACCATCACCAGGCCAACTATGTGTCGTCACAGATCTCAACCATCAGCAGTGGCGCTGCCGTTATCTTGTTAATGAATGTGCATTTCCGTTTGATGTATTATAGGACGTATGGACTGAAGGCTAAGGTCAACGCCTTCACGGGGTACTTCAACTATGAATCATATCGGACCCCAGATGTGAAGGATGAGAAGAACCCAGCTGCTGGTCCAGGAAGAATGTCGCTCAGCTTACCAACCTGGCCATCAGACAGCATGGAACCCCATCTAGATGTGTTCTCCCCAAATTTGCTTCCAACCTGATATAAAACATTGCACAGATATGTTCAGTCCAACATTGCTATTTAATCAATTAGACAGAAATCCCATATCTCAAACCTAGTCGATATACTTGATGAGTGAAGATGACAAAACATCTTAATTCAAGAGGTAAAAGCATGTGATGAGTTGGTCCACAAACTTAAAAAAGCTCACTCCGCCACCCCAAAACTTGGGAGGAGGATCGTCTGACGTACGGCAGGGTGCCGTTCTATCACTGTCATGTGAGCCCCGGTGAGACACACCGCACGGCAGAGGAGCCGCTTCCCAAAACTTGTTGAACAGGTGCATAAAAGGCCAGAGCAAATAATGACATGACATCTGGCACTGCACATTTTATAGAAATGTCCCAGCATTCGTTAGTATTGACGCGCGGGTCCAGGTCCTATTGAGAAATAGAAATGGAGCCATGGGGGTTCGAACCCCGAACCTGAAGGCCGTACCTGGCTACCGTGCGCGTGCCTATCCACTTGACCCGCTGAACTTATATGTAAACTAATATATACAATGTTTATATTACGAACGAGGAAATTCGGCAAACGAGAATCAATTGGTCTCGGCGTACGGCGAGCAACTCGTTTTCGTTCTTTTTTTATTAGCTGGAATTCGTTTTCGTTCTGGTTCTGGACAAGCAACAAATAGAATTGACACCTTCCATACAATTTTTTCCTTTTTGCGGATAAGAGCGACAGATTGAATTTACACCTACGAATGTCACCGTGTAGATATAAGATTTCAAAGGTACAAACATTTTCTTAGAAGTTAAATGAAAAAATAGTACAGATATATACATGCACTCAATGGTAAATGCATCTTACTCAATCCATTTATTTTCTTCAAATAATTAGTTAGTTAATCATCAATATCAATAGGTAATCATGCACAAACCTAGCTAGCTAATTAAGTATGTGCTACAAAAATTAAGACATTTCTCGCTTAACTATCAGTAAGTAATGAACCAAGCAACAATCTATGTCACCAAACCTTAAACCAAACATACTTGAACTCGATGTCACATTTTTTTACTATACAACATTTTTTCCATTTGAAATAGTTTTTTTTTAGTATGGTGAACTTTAAAGTAACTTTGATGTGACACAATATACATATAACGCGCGTTCTAGACTCGTGTGGTATTGATACACGAGGTTAATAGTTTATACTTGTATTGCCTTGAAATACTAGTATATTTTTTAACATGACGTATGTAGACAATTGAGGTGTACATATGTATGTATTGATCTGCTCCTTGGCTCGGAAGCAACCACAAGTCACGTAGGAATGACCTATAAAAAGAAGTCGCGTAGGAATGACCGGCATGAAAGAAATGGAAAGGGGCACATGTGTGAGCAAACTCTTATACATGTAACATGCCTCTCAGTTAATGACAGAACAATTCATTAGCTGCAGTGGTTAGCGTGTGCATTTTGCGCACCGGGGAATTTCCTTTTTCCTCTCTATTTATTCCTTTGAACTGGGCCTGACGGTCGTGTCAATAACAGATCTAGAGGGAGGGGGGGGGGTGTCTGCAACATGATCATACCAGGTGGCCGTATTTGGTAGTCTGTGGGCTTTTTTGCACCCGACACACAAGTTCGTGGATGGCGGAGTGAGTTTTTTCAACTTTTTGGACCGGACCATCATGAGCCGAAAAAGTTTTTGGACCTCCGGTATCATTAACTCTTAATTTAACTCCAATACAAACTAAACACAGCATCGTTTCAATCACGCCTACCAAACTGGCCCTAATGATATTCAACCATATAGAAAAGACTAGGCTCACTTGATATAAATGCTATGTGCTAGTGACAGCCAACACATGAATCCATATCTGTCGATAACTCTCTTTATGTGCTTAACTGAAGTAACCAGCCAACCTACTACATGATTATGCAGTCTCCGGCCAAGCATAATGAGTATTGACATATGGGGCTACATTTATGAGGACCTACACCATGCATTAACATCCATTGGCTAGTTTTACTTCAACTTCTAAATTTAAGGGGAAAATAAAAACATATGACTGGTTACTTGCCTGCGTAACAAAGGACTTGAGCAATGGAGCTGCACTTCCAAGACTTGCATTATTATCATATTCAGATATAGTAGATCTTTCTCCATTTGAATATGATTTCCAAGGGCTCCTAGATGTTGAATCATCAGATGGCGATTGCAGTGATGACTTGGGTGTTCTTGATGATAGAGCTGGGGCACTGCAAGTGGAGAATACAAACAGGGAAGAAGTTAAGAGTCAAAAAACAATCACAGCCAATCATACAAAGTAAAATAAGGAACACCCACCAGTGGCCCAAAATAGCAATTGGAAAAATACAGTAACAAGAAACCATTAAGCGATCCTACAGGCAGAAGGGAGACAGAAAACATATTTCTGACAACTAACCATGAGTGTTTTGCAAAATTTATAGCTGGCCCTGTGTAACAAGCTAGACGATAGTATCCACTGGAATTTGCATAAGATAATAATGACTTACAACCTTGTCATCTGAGCTTAAGGTATCTACTTAATTTCATCCAGATGTTATGCCATATGAATTGCAACATTGTCATGTTTGTGACTGCGTAAGGGCGGAATGCACTGTTTTTTAGTCGAACGACTAGTCGCGACTAGTCGGTCGATGAGTTGTAAAAGAATGTCGACTCAAGAGAGTGTCGACTAGTCGACGAGTCGCGACTAGTCGCAACTGCAGGGTCGAATATTCAAGAGTTGCTACCCCAGAACGGACTCATTGACTCGAAAACCTCGGTGGAATGTCAGACAATTATATGCCACACAGATGTCTGTTATTGACATTTTAGCAAACTAGTTTTTGAAAATCGGTACCAAAGAGCAGTTTATACTCATCAGCGCATAATACGGAAAACCCCATGCAACACCACTATTCACAACAACAGAACTGTCGGGTACCCCAGGATGTAGGCATTGAGTGTTTATTCTCCATGTATTAATTATCACTAATATTAATAATATCATATCATAAAAAATTGAAGGATAACACAATGATGTGTCAGAAATTAATAAACTAAGATATTACCAAAAATACACCATGCTCTCTATAAAAAAATGGACCATGGAAATAACAAGTGTACGTTTACGAAATTAACTACTAAGATATTACAAAAAAACACCATGCTCTCTCTAAAAAAAAGGACCATGGAAATAACAAGTGTACTTTTACGGGTTGGACAGAACACAATTGTTTACCTAATTGGTAGGTACTTGAATCTTGGAATCTGGGAGCACCTCAGAATATTTGAATCTGTATTTGTTTTTGTTGGTAACTTCTGTACCGCACCAGTATACATGTGATTCAGTTGAACCAAGAAACCAAAAAGAACAACGCAGCGCTTGTAAGACTGCTTCTCATTCTCCCATAAGTAAGATTCATACCTGTTTTAAGTGAGAGACATGTTTCATTTAGGAAAATTACCAATCAAGGTTAAAAATATTGCGGTAAAAAGGGCAAAGTTTTTAGTATGTTGAGCATATAAATGTATGACTTTCGAACAGAGAAATTACTTACGTAGCCCAGTCTATTGGATCCAATCTCTGTGAGAACTTATTGATCAACTTGTTTATAGGCTCTATGGTAGCTGAATCTGCCTGGAATTGTGATTGTTTTCTCCTGAAGGAAGTCTTAACATTGTCCTGTTTTATCTGTGTTTCAGAAGTATTGGCAGAAGATTTTTTGCCTCCGGATAGGATATCACCAATGAAACGCAGATCCAGCAGTATTTGCAGAACTCCTTTTTCTGAAACCCGTGAGTCACCTGACTCAATAGATGCCAAAAGGTTTTCGTAGATACTGATAACCTACATGAGTTTAACCAGATGTTAGGTCCAGGGATTACCTTTCTCAAAAGAAAAGGGCCCAATGATTACATTGGCTTTAAGTCCTACACTGCACTTTTCATATCCAAACTTCAACAATACAACAATAGTTAATATGAATATTTGGTTAAACAATCAGGTATTGATTTGGTCCCCAGTTCTTATTGTTGAAATCTATGTGAGTCGGATGATGTATGCAGGAAAAATAAGTTCACAAGTCACGATATCAAATAATCAACATAGTAGTTATTTTGTACTGCGGGTCATCTAGGTACACAGCGTCTAGAGTGGAGACCATAGTGATCAACCAAATCAAAGCTTGATCACAAGGGAATCAGCTGAAACTAGAGACTTTGACAAAGTTATTCGAATTTGACAAATTAGTATGTATCCCTACTGAATGGATGATGGAAGGCTACATTATTGATATCATTATGGTGTGACAAACATTTATGTGAACTCAAGGTATGACATGCTTAGCTTCTGGGTCAAGAACACAACTAGGGAAAGTAGTTACAGAAATCAACAGTAAGTGCTAACAAATACTAACTGTTTCTATGCAGATGCATGGTAAAACAGCTTAGTTACAAATGACACGGATAATTCTTTGGTTCTTCACTTGAAGAAATAAAAAATCAGAACAATAACGCAGTGTTATGCATCTTGATAATTGTTAGCATATAACATACCTTCTGTAGTAAATCCCACGCAAATTTATGCAATATAATTCTGTCCAGGATGTGCCCTCCAATTTTATGAATCTCCAGACATGCTTGGTAAAGAAAGGATATAATGTACAATGAAGGCATTGATGGAAGAGCTATTTGCATCTCCATGGGGCCATCGGTAGGTTCCTCTTGTTTGATGACTGTAATTTCCCATCCCTGACAAGGCAACCATACCATGTAATCAAAACGACCAGCACTGCATAACTCCGTGAATTTGTAAGCAAGATAAGGCGTTCCTTTTTACATTAAAATAGATGGAACAACAGAGTGATGCTGAAATGTGTAAACAGGATGTAATCCCTGGATATATACAAACCCGCTCCAAAGTACAAGTATGGTCAAAATAATTATTTGGCTAATACAAAACGTGCACCTTTAGATACGACCCTACTAAACATCCTATGCTCCAAAATTGTGGTTGTACCAACAGGCAAAACCAAACTTCTCAAAGTATGTACACCCTTAACATTGTTCGATAAATTCTGCAAGTATTATTATCACTTAATCAGAGAGAATGTCCTGTCTGAGTCATGTCCAGTAGGCTGTACCATGTTACAGTTGTTATAGTTATGTGTAACTAATGTTGCTCTGGATATATATCTTCATATGTAGCTAAAGTATCCCCTAATAAAAATATGAATAGCATGAAACGAGATAACTAGAAACTACAGTGTGATGTATACTAAGAATGATCGAATGATTCCAACAACAGATAAAAAATGACCAACACTGAGGGTGTACCCTTAAAGGAGTTGATGAGGATAATGAATCATCTATATTAAGAGCATATGAAAGAAGGTCCGATAATTCAGCAGACACCCATGTTATCCACAAAGTGTGAGCAGTAATGCACAGTGCCTTTAAGGTCTTATTGAGCTCATCAAGCCTCGGATTGGAGCTATCATCGACACCAAACAAGGAAGCAGCAGCAGAAGCGATAGATTGTCTTCTGGGGCTGTCAGAAAATTGCCTTCCAGGACTCCTAGGGCTGTCAAATTGTCTTCTGGGGGTAAAAGGTGACGAGGAATCAAAAGATGCTCTTGAATGTCTTGGTGTGGGCGATGATAACCTGGCAAATGCTGCACCACCAGAATCCTTTACCCACTGCCTTGGGGAGCTCAGTATCAGGGGTACATGACTTGAGTGATATCTCAACGCAAACAAGAGGCGGCCTATGAAGAGAGACCTCTCCACAATAACAGAAGCAGCAGGCATGCTGTCATCCCCCTTCTTAGTTCCCAATGCATCAGAAAGGTTTCCAAGTTCGACTTCTAATTTGTTCAGTACTCCCAAGATGGTCCTATAGCATTTTTCCTGGATGTATGGCACCAACTCCTTCAATCTCTGAACTGAATTGTGTGACTCAACAAAGCTTAAGAGGTCCTCGAGAATACTCTTGCATTTGCCATCAATTGCATTCTTGATGCGACTAACTTCTGGGCCAAAATACGAGGCTAGGCAGCTGTGGAAGTCATTCTCATCAGCAATTGGTTTCAAATGTGCCAAAATTCCACCTTTCTTGATCTTAGATTCTGAGAACCATACGCTGCCCCCGGTCGAAGCTTTTTGCATATGCACCAGGAAATCAGCAGCATCCTTGGGACCAGCATTCGCACCAATAGCCTCGATCGATTCCATCACATTAACACTGCCAACCAAACTATCAAACTCTGAATGCACAATGTCCTTCATCCGTTGCACAAAAGCTTCCTCCATCCAGTCCTCAAAAATATCCTTCCCTTCTTTCAAGATTAACCCACGGATTTGATCCCATGGGGATTCAATCTCTGATCCAAACACGCCCTTCAGCCACTGCTCCAAACTGCCTTCCAGTCCTGTCCTGTCATCTAGTGTCTCGCGAATGAGCCTTTGCGCCGAGCCAAGTCCCTCCCCACTGCCAATCGCATCAACTAGCCTTTGCGAGCCAGCAATCATACCAAACATCTCATCACAACATTCCTTGAGCCAATCTGTACAGGTTCGTGCCACAGCATCCGGCTCAAGTAGCACCATGGTAGCCTCGAGCTGATCCCAGTGTTCTCTCCACAACCGTGCCTCCTCCTCGGGGTCTGGAATGCCACCGAACAGCTGTGCAGGGGGTGGCGACTCGAGCACTGTCTTGTAGAACAGCGGCAAGTCGGTGAGCGCAGGCACAAATAACTGCCCGACGTGGCCGAGAGTGGCCCGAACGATCCCAGCAACGTCGCACAGCACGGAGGTGTAGGAGGACGGATCCGAGGATAGCACGGTGAGAGCTTGGGAGATCCAGGCGCGCCGAGAGGAGAGGAGGAGGAGGAGCGCCTGGGACGGGGTGAGCGACGGCGCATCGATCGCGCCTGCAGCCGCGAGTGCGTCGGCGTGGGCCGAGACAGGGAGGCGACGATCGGCCAGGCGTTCGCGGGCGCGCTGCGCGATCTGGGGCCGAAACGCCTCGACCAGCTGCGCCTGGTGCGCGAGCAGCGGGAAGCGCGCCGCCGCCGCGGCGTCACGGGAGAGCAAGCGGTGGACGACCTGCGCTCGCATGTACCGCCCCGCGGCCTCCAGGAGCATCCCCTCGTCGAGCCGGCCCCAGATGTGCTCGGGCGTGTCGACCAGGTACTTGGCGCGGGCCGCGGCGGCGTAGAGGCGCGCGCGCCCGCCGGAAGAGGAGGAGGAGGCGGCGCTGACGCTTGTCGGGGCGTCGGCGGGCGGCGAGAGAGACGAGAGGGAGTCGGAGACGCGGGAGAGGTTCTCCGAGATAGCGTCGGAGGACTGCTTGATGAGCAGGATGGAGTCGGCGGAGTCGAGGAGGTCGCGGTAGCTGCGGCCGACGAGCTGCCGGAGCTCCTCCTCCTTGGCGGAGATCTCGCGGCGGGTGGCGACCTCCGCCGCGCGGATCTCGGCGATGCTCTTGGTGCGGAAGAGCTCCTCGGCTTCGGCCACGCCGCCGCCGGAGGCGGCCGCGGCGGGCATCGTGGCCGCGCTTGGCTTCGGACGCACGGCGAGATCCAGGAGGGGATCGGGATTCGGGGGCGTGGGGGTGGGGTGGGAGGGAGATTGCTGCTTACTAGAAAATGCACGTTCGTTTCAGTTAACACTGGGGCTTTGGGAGGGTGCAGTGGACCCATCACGCGCTAGGAACGTGGGCCCGTCATGTAAGTGAAGTAACAGCTCGTGAACCAGGTGTTCGGAACTTCTCGGGTTTATGTGGCCTAGCCGGAAAAATGCGGAGACGGTTTGTCAGCCTCCGAGTGATGTGTTGTTGTTCTTGAACAAAAAAGTACTCCCTCCGATTCATATTAATTGACGCACACTTAGTATAACTTTAGTATAAAATTGTACTAAGTATGCGTCAATTAATTTAGATCGGATGAAGTAATATGCTTGGTTTTCAAAAAATAAATAAATAAATCCATAACCGATCTCCCCAAACACTCCATAAACGTCTAAGCAACGTGTTCGATCATTGTCCGGATGTTTTTTATCGCTCAACCGAAGTCCCTAAAACTTGATCCAAATGTTTGGATTGATCGGCACCTCTGTATCCAATACTTTATATGTGGGGCAGATACGAGAAGACCGGGAAGCACCCAAACGCGCCTGTCACGTAGAATCCGACCCATAATAACCCACCCCGGTCTCACATTAATATGATTGGATCCGCCCTTCGAAAGAAACCCTACCCGTTTTTTAACACCCCACATTAAAAGAAGATGGAGATGGTACAACATATGTACGTTCGTGGGGGTGGGGTGGGAGGGAGATTGCTGCTTACTAGAAAATGCACGTTTGTTTCAGTTAACACTGGGGCTTTGGGAGGGTGCAGTGGACCCATCACGCGCTAGGAACGTGGGCCCGTCATGTAAGTGAAGTAACAGCTCGTGAACCAGGTGTTCAGAACTTCTCGGGTTTATGTGGCCTAGCCGGAAAAATTCGGAGACGGTTTGTCAGCCTCCGAGTGATGTGTTGCTGTTCTTGAAAAAAAAGTACTCCCTCCGATTCATATTAATTGACGCACACTTAGTATAACTCTAGTATAAAATTGTACTAAGTATGCGTCAATTAATTTAGATCGGATGGAGTAATATGCTTGGTTTTCAAAAAAAATAAAAAAAATCCATAACCGATCTCCCCAAACACTCCATAAACGTCTAAGCAACGTGTTCGATCATTGTCCGGATGTTTTTTACCGCTCAACCGAAGTTCCTAAAACTTGATCCAAATGTTCGGATTGATCGGCACCTCTGTATCCAATACTTTATATGTGGGGCAGATACGAGAAGATCGGGAAGCGCCCAAACGCGCCTGCCACGTAGAATCCGACCCATAATAACCCACCCCGATCTCACATTAATATGATTGGATCCGCCCTTCGAAAGAAACCCTACCCGTTTTTTAACACCCCACATTAAAAGAAGATGGAGATGGTACAACATCTACAACAACAACGGAATGAAACAAGCCCACGGTTGAAGTCCGGTAGAGTTTCCCCTGTTAATGAGGATCGGGCTCGGCAAATCCCATGGTTATGAACCCTGGGTTTAGATCATAGAGAGAGGAGTGCAGGTTAACGATTCTCATCGGCTAACAGGAGACAGGGATTACCCAGGTTCAGGACCCTCGATCGGTAAAACCCCTACTTCCTGCTCGATGTATTATATAGTGGAGGCGATTACAGACGAGGTCTCGGCGAGTTTGCTCTTGCCGAGGGTGTAGCTATGCGAGATTGGATGCACTAGACGTCCCCTCTCCCAGCCTTTATATACTAGGCTCGGTCTCGAGAAGTCTGTCTATGTTTACATAGATAATTGCCTATTCTAGCTAGTATTGGCGGTTGATGGGTGTAGATAACACCTCCTCGTTGGTTACTCCCAGTCGAAGGTTATGATGTAGATACCAGCAAATTTCCCTTACACGAGGATTGTAAGGTTTATCGAACCAGGAGGACTACAAGAGATACAAGAAGGTGGCAAGAAAAAAATGACACCGTTTAAAACCTAGAGGTTGCTTACTTGACCTGGACCTGCACACAAAAGCAAATAACTTTCCTCCCAACGAGTCAGAGAGGTTGTCAATCTCTCATGTCTTATTGTTTAAAAAGGATCAAAACGCAAGGGGGAATAAAAATGGTGATTGCAACGGAAAGGAAATAGAAGCAATAAAGATTAACGTTGTAAACTATAGTAGAAATATGGACCAGGGTCCCATGATTTTCACTAGTGATGTCTCTCTCCCAAAAGACGATAAATAATTATTTTTCAATGCAAAATTGTGTAAACCTTATTGACCTTCAAGTTAGTTTTTCATCCTAGTTTATCTATTGTTTTTGTCGGCAATACACGATAAGCCGTGTTTTGGTATCTACTCGAGGATAACTAGAAGAATACCCTGCGCGTTGTAACAGGAATCTCTATCAGCTCGTTTGGGAGCTATGATTTCATTTCATTTGATTGAAATGAAATGAAATCAAATTTATGACCAGATTTCATTTGCTGGAATCTAGATTCCAATAGTCCAAATTTCATGTTTGTCTGCCACTGACATTTAACAATTGACATGATATTTATGTCATGAGCGGAGTAGTGAGGCCTATCAAAGAATCCACAATAGAAAAATTACCTTTGCCTCTGCCACTGCGCTGTGCTAACCTTCCTATCCATCAGGTCGCCGGTCTCACGCAGGCTCACTGCTGTTGTTGGTCGCCGGGAAAGCTGCTTGTTGATACGTAAACGTATCTATAATTTCTGCTTGCTCCATGCTTATTTGGGTGATATTGCTATGTGTTTCGCTACACTTTCATACCTCTTGCAACACATTTGTACTAACCTACTAACTCGGCGCACCCAGTGTCAGTTTCTGCCTGCTGATGTTTGTGAATTGCAGGTTTATACCAATATTTACAGTGCCCAAAAAAATCGAAGAAAAATATATAAAAAAATCAGTGTTCGAGAAGACTCCGGAGGCCCGAAGAAGAGACGGAGGGAGATGATACGTACCAAACGTATCTATAATTTCTGCTTGTTTCATGCTTATTTGGGTGACATTGTTATGTGATTTGCTACACTTTCGTATCTTTTTACACATATTTGAACTAACCTACTAACTCAGTGCACGTAGTGCCAGTTTCTGTCTGCTAATGTATGTGAATTGCAGGTTTATACCCATATTTACAATGCCCAAAAAAAACCAAGAAAAATATATAAAAATCAGTGTTCTAGAAGACTCCGGAAGACCGAAGTGGAGACGGAGAGGGGCCACCCCCTCCCAGGCGGCCAGGTGGCGCGACCCCACCCCTGGGCGCGCCTGGAGGGGTGGGTCTCCCCTCTGACCCTCCTTCGCCTATATTTACTCCTTGGTACAAAAACCATGAAAAAAGACCCCGCATCGCGAAATTCACCACTGTTTCGCCGCCGCCGCGATCCCGAGATCGGGATTGCCAGAAGACCTCGTCCCGGCACCCTGCCGAAGGGAGGATTGATCTCCGGGAGCTTCTCCACCACCATGAGAGCTTCCCGGATGTGCCGTGAGTAGTCCCTGAAAGCTCAAGAATGATCAGAGGGGGAGGGGGTGAATGACCACTTCTAAAAATTCTAAGGAACTTAGAAGGAATTCATGCAAACTGCGAAGGACTACATGCATCTCGAAGAAAATACAGTATCGAAAGACATGCATGGCTCGAAAGGATTGGGAGCGAAGGAAAACATCGAAGGCAAACGAGCAACGAGCAAATACTTAATGTAGATGCGAGAAGGAAAAAGAGCCTGACACGACGATGTTTGGTAAACCAGTTCACACTCTGCAAAGTGCTACGTCTGGTTGGAGGGACTGGTGATTGAACACCTGGAGCAAAACTCTCTCCGTCCTATTCTCCACTGCAACAAACTCCTCGAGCTTGTCCAATTTTCACTCCTGGTAGATGATTCAGGACATCTCCGAGACCTTTACAAACTTCCTTCAGCAGCGAAAATTTCTCTTCGACAATGCTCTCTCCCAAAAAACAATAAAAGTGCTAGCGAGGTAAACAAATCACAGTTGGGCAATTGACAGGATTATGAAGGCACCTCAATGCTAACTATGCTGCAAAGAAAGGAAGGGCTCAAAAGCAATGGGCAGTACGCCAAGGTAAGTAGACTGAAATCCATCTGCATCTACTACGAATCATCCACCTTGAGATATCTATCCAGAACATCTCGCTGGTATTAAGTTGCGAATCCCACCCAAAGTGTAAACTCAAAGCAACAGACAACTGCATTAAAATAACTTTGCGTAAAGTAAACAATCCTTGCACCCGCAGGTACAAGCACCGTTGTTTTATCCCTGGTGGCAACAGCACATCCCCTAGTCTCACGTTTCTGTCACTCAAGCTAGACATCAAGGGGCTGAACCCACAATCGAGCATAACGCTCTCTCTTGGAGTTGCAAATAAAATACTTGGCCAAAGCAAATACCGCAACGGAGAACATGCAAGAATTTACTCAAGAACAAAATATAAAAGAGAAAAACCAAATATATTACTCATCACAATCTGAACATAGTCTCATAATCCATCAGATCCCAACAAACTCAGCATAGCAACAACAGAAATTACATAGATGCCTCGATCATGTGAGGCAACTCACGAGGACTCGAAAGTGGAAGAACAAAAGGGGGAGAGATAGATCACATAGCTACTGGTCACGGACCCATGGTCCAAGGGAAACTACTCACGGTACATACGAGAGGCGTCCATGGCTATGGAGGGTCTCCCGGAGGGGGTAGCTTCTCCCGGCAGGGTGCCGGAGCAGCTTCTCCAGGCAGCCCCGATCTAGAAACGGCGGCGGCGGCGGAACAGAGGCGAGATCGCGAAAGAGGAGTACGTATTAGGGGTTTCCACCCCGAGGGGTAAATATAGGCGAAGGGGGCATCGAGGGGACCCACGAGGCATTCAGGAGGGTCCCTGGCGCGGCCCAGGGTGGGGTCGCGCCACCTGCCCTCCTGGCTGCCTGGTGGTGGCCCCCCTTCCCTCTCTTGGTGATTCCGGAAGCTTCTGTTGCGCTGATTTTTTATATATTTTTCCCAGAATTTTTGGAGCACTTTTAATGGCCGGAAAACCTGAAATACAAAAACAGCAGAAAACAGAAACTGGCAACTGGGTGCACTGAGTTAATAGGTTAGTCCAAATAGGTTCAGAAGTGTATGAAAGTTCAAGCAAAACATGGCAAAGTCACACAAAACATGCATGGAACAAGCAGAAATTATAGATACGTTTGGGACGTATCAACATCCCCAAGCTTAATTCCTGCTCGTCCTCGAGTAGGTAAATGATAATAAGCATAATTTCTGTGGTGACATGCCACACAACCATAAAAGGACTTTTAAGTAAAGCAATCAAAGCATGCAATTCAATTCAAGTCTTAACAAGCAAGAGTCTATATTAGCATTGACACAAGCAACAAAAGAACAACAGGTGCAAGAGCTCTCGCTGTCCGTAACTCGAATGTCTCCAAATGGTGTTTGCGTGCAAGCAAGGGATAGGGAAATACGAGAGAAAAAATAAGGTTGTCGAGAACAACTATCTACTAAAGTTTCACACTTGGTCTCCTTTGGATTCTTATCTGGATTCGTCCCCAGACCACTAGCCAGGTACAAGTCAAACTGATCCACTCCCTTTCGATATTTTGAGCACTCATGCAATGGATGAGCATGAGCAAGAAAGTTGACACCTAAAAGGCGAAACAGAAAGAAGGTGGAGGAGGAAGAAAAAAAAGGTGTGAAAGGCTCACATCAATGAGGACAATCATAGGCGAGAGAAGGCCATATGATAGATATGATGTGAGGAGTAGGGATTGCCATACAACGGATGCACATGTGAGCTAAAAGCTCTCCAAGGGAACTAGTGGGGTGCATCTAACTTGCTTTCTCAAGAAGACCTAGAGCTCGTTTGAGGAGGCTCATCATTGGAATATACAAGCCAAGTTATATAGTGTGAAGGGTACCCACATAGCTATATGCATGATGATGATCTCTATGGAGTACAAGGGATAGGAGATGAAGTACTAGTGTGGATCTCTCAAAAGGAATAGTAGCGTGCCCCCTTCTCTCTTTTTATTTTTCTCCTTTTCTCTTTTTTTTGGTGGCCTCAATGGCTCTTTCTATTTAACTCTCATTTGTCCTCTTTGGGATCTTTTGATTTGGTCCTCTTTGGGATCTTTTCCTCACTTTAAGGGCAATACTCTATATTTTACAAGAATATAGGAGATCTTTCACACTTTACAAAGGTACTCACATAAAGAAAATGTAACTATCATGATGCAAATGTATGCTTCTGCCAGGATAGCAGGATATGCAATGATACTAGCGCGTCATGTAGCAATGATTAGGGCAAGGCCCAACTAGCATGCGGCTCATCGATCAAGCAAGTAACATGTATGACATGAAGATCAAGTCATGAGAAGGTGGATGTTGCATGGCAATGTATCTCGGAAAGGCTATGGAAATGCCTTGTAGGTAGGTATGGTGGTTGTTTTGAGGAAAGATATAAGGAGGCTTATGATGACAGAGCGTATCATGCCAAGGGTTTGGATGCACCGGCGAAGTATGCGCCAACTCTCGAGGTGAGAAAGGGGCAATGCACAGTACCGAAGAGGCTAGAAAAAGTATAGGTGGGTGGAAGTGTCAACTTTCGAATACTCACATTAGTCCGAAGAACTCATGCACTTATTATCGGTATCTCTCAATCTAATCAGGAGGTTCAAAAAGAGACAGGTACCCCGAGGAGTGTATGGGGGTTTGGTTATCCTTGCGCATCCTCGACTCATGGTACGTGAGTGTACTCTAATATTCGAACCCTCCAGAGGTTAGTGATCCATCTAGTAGCTACAGTTCTCAATAGTTTATTTTTGGTTTTCGAAAAACACACGGATTGCCCAAAATACGTCATCTATCACTAATAGGCAAGAGCTCTTGAAACCATAAGTTCAAACATTACTCTAATCAATACCTCAAAACTATTGCAAGTTACTACTACAAAGAGAACATCAACTTTAACTACCTACTTTCAGTCAAGACACAGAACTCAGTGCAACAGGCAAACTCTCTAACAAGATAAAACATGCAACCTATAGAAAGTTCAACCTAAGACAAAAGAAAATCTCTAGAAAAAACTAAAGCACTACAACTAAACAGAACAACAGCTAAGAAAAGAAAAAGAACAACTCACAGCTAAAAGAATAAGCATGCAAATCCTATGAGGAGTTCTAGTTCAAGCGGAGCGTGAATCTCTCCCACACAAAAGAGTAAGTTGGGGTCTAACTTGTTACTACAGCAAAAAAAGCAAAAGAAAACTAAAAACAAAACCTAAGAGCGAGACGCTCCAAGAATAGCACATAATGCATGAAATGATAAAAATATAGTGCAACGAGAGACGAACTGATAATTGTCGATGAAGAAGGGGATGCACGGGGGCATCCCCAAGCTTAGACGCTTGAGTCTCCTTGAATATTTATTGGGGGTGCACATGGGCATCCCCAAGCTTGAGCGTTTGACCCTCCTGAATCTTCTTTCATTCTCCTCCATCGCGCACTTGAAAACTCCCTTCATACATAACTCATTGTAGGCTGATTAGAGAGGTTAGTACCCTAATAAAATAATTTTCCTCTTGAAAATAAAGATTTCCAGGAAGAGATACTGTTTCCCAAGATTTCCAAAAGGTTTTTACAAAGAAAAAGCAAGCTTAAGGTTTGCAAAAGTGAAGAGAGACAAAACGTGGCAGAATCTGTGAAAAACAGAACAGAAGATAGAAACGAATTTTTTAGGGGTACTTCTGCAACTAAAATAAAAAAACTCAGAACATACGGAAGTTTCGTAATTGTATAGAGCACGCTGTGTAAAACTTTCAGCTGAAAAAGACGAACTGGGATTTTTCTCTGATTTTTCTAGTCACGAGGACATAATCTGTTTTCTGGACAGCATGTCACAACTTTCACTTCCCTTGTCGTATGAGGCTAAACTTGGCACAAAGCTTGAAAAGTAAAGATACAATGATGTTGCTACAGTAGTAACAATCATCAAGACCACTAAGAACAGAACAAAAGCAAAAAGAAAAACCTAAATTCGTTGCGGGCTGCCTCCCGGAAGCGCTTCTTTAGAGCCATTAGCTAGGCTTAAAGCAAAAGATCAAGTCTTTTCAAGAGAATAACTAGCCCGTGTGACGGACTCAAAAGGTAACTTAATCTTTTTCCTAGGAAAATTTTCCATCCCTTTCTTGAGAGGGAATTGGAATTTGATAGTTCCCTCTTTCATATCAATGATATCACCAACTGTGCAAAGAAAAGGACGTCCCAAAATAATTGGACAAGAGGGCTCACACTCAATGTCCATAATAGTGAAATCAACGGGAACATAATTGTCATTGACAATGATAAGAACATCGTCGATCTTCCCCAAAGGTTTCTTTACGGAAGAATCAACAAGACGAACACCAAAAGAACAAGGATCAAAAGGTTTCAATTCAAGCATATCATACATTCTTTTGGGCATAACAGAGGTACTTGCTCCAACATCACAAAGAGCATAACAAGAGAAGTTATTCAATTTAATTTTTATCATAGGATCCCAACCATCTTCTAGCTTCCTAGGTATGGAGGCTTCTAGTCTAAGCTTCTCCTCCCTAACTTTGATTAGAGCATTGGTGATATGCTCTGTGAAGGCAAGATTGAGTGTGCTAGTGTGGGGGTATCTAGACATCTTGTGTAGGAAACCAATAACTTCAGGTAAAGTGCAGTTGTCAAAGTCTAGGTCACTACTATCTATCAAGGAGGTAGTGATATCATTTAGGTTCACTTGTTTGAAAGCCTCTATGTTCCTAGAGGTTTCTTCATCTATGGTTGAGGTGGTAGCATCACCATTGATAGGTCCAGTGGGACTAGGGGTGTGATGGGTGCTAATAGTTTGGACATCCTCAACTACTTGGATAGTAGCTACTGTGTGGTAGGTAGGAAGGCTCTTAATTCTCTCTTCTTCCTCCTTTTCTCTAGCCCATATCTCTTTGAGTTTAGCCATCATCCTAATATTTTCATTGATTTGTAACTGGATAGCATTAATAGGAGTGACCTTACTCTCCTCAAGGGGAGAGGTTCTAATTTTTAACATCTCAACATCAAGGGCTAAGTTGTCTACCTTCAAACAAAGATTATCTAATTTATCTAATTTCTCCTCCACACTCTTGTTGAAGGCTTTCTGGATAGTGATAAAGTCTTTGAGCAAGGTCTCTGGTTCTGAAGTGGAGTTTCTGGTGGTAGGATAAGTGTTGTTCCCATAGTTGTTGGATGGGAAAGTCCTAGGATTGTTGCTACCAAAGTTACTCCTATAAGCATTATTGTTGAAGTTGTTTCTAGAGACAAAATTGACATCTACTTGCTCCTGAGCAACCAAAGATTTTAAAGGAACATCTTGAGGATCAGTAGAAGGTTGCTTGGTAAGTAGAGACATGATAAGGTCAACCTTTTCATTTAAAGAGGAGATCTCCTCGACAGAGTTTACCTTCTTACCGGTTGGAGATCTCTCGGTGTGCCATTGCGAGTAGTTCAGCATCATCTCATCAAGTAGCTTTGTGGCAGCACAAAGCGTGGTTGACATAAAAGTTCCTCCCGCGGTCGAATCTAATAGGTTCCGCGAGGTGAAGTTCAAGCCTGCATAAAAAGTCTGGATAACCATCCAGGTAGTCAGTCCATGTGTGGGGCAGTTCTTGACAAGCATCTTCATACGTTCCCAAGCCTGGGCAACGTGTTCATTATCCAATTGCCTGAAATTCATAATGTTACTCCGCAATTGAATAATTTTAGCAGGGGGATAGTAGTTCCCTATAAAAGCATCTTTGCATTTACTCCAAGAATCGATACTGTTCTTGGGCAAAGATTGTAGCCACTCCTTGGCTCTTCCTCTCAAAGAGAAAGGAAAAGGCTTCAGCTTGACGATGTCTCCATCCACTTCCTTGTACTTCTGCATGTCGCAGAGCTCGATAAAGTTGTTTAGGTGCAAGGCATCATCTTCTCCTGCTCCTGAGAATTGATCTTTCATGACAAGGTTAAGCAGAGTAGGTTTAATCTCATAAGAAGGTGCTGAAGTGGCAGGTGGAGCAATAGGAGTGCAGATAAAGTCACTATTGTTGTGACTAGTGAGTCACACAACTTAGTGTTTTCATTGGAACCCATAGTATCAGCAGGTATTTTTTATTAAGGACACAAAAGTAAAAACTGAAAGGTAAACTAACAAGACTAAAAAGCAAAGGTAAAAGATAGTGTGCAACCCCCCTATCTTGTAGACTTGAGTCCCCGGCAACGGCGCCAGAAATTTGCTTGATGGCTTCTCGCCCCTCGTTGGTTACCCCAAGTGGAAGGTTTGAGATGCAGTGCAGCAGCAAGTTTCCCTCGGTGAAGATACCAAGGTTATCGAACCAGTAGGACTCAGGAGATACAAGTAGGTGGCAATGTCGCCAGAAATTTCTTCCTGACTAGGGTGTTGTCATGGACCTGCACACAGCAACAAATAACTTTGCTCCCAACGAGTACAGAGGAGTTGTCAATTCCTCCGGCCTTGTCGTTTACAAAGGATCAACGCAAGAGATAAAAGGTGCAAAGGAAAGTAAAAGTTGGAAGTAAATTGAGGGTGTGAACAATAATGTGAAGATGGACCAGGGTCCCGTGATTTTCACTAGTGATGTCTCTCTCCCAAAAAACGATAAAAGTGCTAGCGAGGTAAACAAATCACAGTTGGGCAATTGACAGGATTATGAAGGTACCGCAATGCTAACTATGCTGCAAAGAAAGGAAGGGCTCAAAAGCAATGGGCAGTACGCCAAGGTAAGTAGACCGAAATCCATCTGCATCTACTACGAATCATCCACCTTGAGATATCTATCCAGAACATCTCGCTAGTATTAAGTTGCGAATCCCACCCAAAGTGTAAACTCAAAGCAACAGACAACTGCATTAAAGAACTTTGCGTAAAGTAAACAATCCTTGCACCCGCAGGTACAAGCACCGTTGTTTTATCCCTGGTGGCAACAACACATCCCCTAGTCTCATGTTTCTGTCACTCAAGCTAGACATCAAGGGGCTGAACCCAAAATCGAGCATAACGCTCTCTCTTGGAGTTGCAAATAAAATACTTGGCCAAAGCAAATACCGCAACGGAGAACATGCAAGAATTTACTCAAGAACAAAATATAAAAGAGAAGAACCAAATATATTACTCATCACAATCTAAACATAGTCTCGTAATCCATCAGATCCCAACAAACTCAGCATAGCAACAACAGAAATTACATAGATGCCTCGATCATGTGAGGCAGCTCACGAGGACTCGAAAGTGGAAGCACAAAAGGGGGAGAGATAGATCACATAGCTACTGGTCACGGACCCATGGTCCAAGGGAAACTACTCACGGTACATACGGGAGGCGTCCATGGCTATGGAGGGTCTCCCGGAGGGGGTAGCTTCTCCCGGCAGGGTGCCGGAGCAGCTTCTCCAGGCAACCCCGATCTAGAAACGGCGGCGGCGGCGGCGGAACAGAGGCGAGATCGCGAAAGAGGAGTCCGTATTAGGGGTTTCCACCCCGAGGGGTAAATATAGGCGAAGGGGGCATCGAGGGACCCACGAGGCATTCAGGAGGGTCCCTGGCGCGGCCCAGGGTGGGGTCGCGCCACCTTCCCTCCTGGCTACCTGGTGGTGGCCCCTCTTCCCTCTCTTGGTGATTCCGGAAGCTTCTCTTGCGCTGATTTTTTATATATTTTTCCCGGATTTTTTGGAGCACTTTTAATGGCCGGAAAACCTGAAATACAAAAACAGCAGAAAACAGAAACTGGCAACTGGGTGCACTGAGTTATTAGGTTAGTTCAAATAGGTTCAAAAGTGTATGAAAGTTCAAGCAAAACATGGCAAAGTCACACAAAACATGCATGGAACAAGCAGAAATTATAGATACATTTGGGACGTATCAGGTGCCATCAGGGTTGAGTTTCCTTTCGAAACAAACACCTTCCTTTCGAGGATTCCTATGAAGAAGTGCCTTCTTTAGGATATCACATAGATACTGGTGTCCCTGAACACTTTTGAACATGTCTGTTTCAAATAAATCTTTCAACCTGAGGAGTTCCTCGGTAATAGTTTCCTCGTTCGAGGGGTTAGCATCATCAATGACAAAAGGTTGCTTTCCTTTCGATTTCTCAGAAATAGACTCAATTTTATTTCGTTCCAAACAAGGCAAGCAAGGCGAAGTAGATTCATTTTTAGCTTCTGAGCCCTGTTGAGTGATACGTCCAAAACGTATCTATAATTTCTGCTTGCTCCATGCCTTTTTTGTGTGATATTGCTATGATATTGATGAACTTCCATACACTTTTGATCATATTTGGACTAACCTATTAACTCAGTGCACCCCGGTGCCAGTTCCTTTTTTCTGCTGTTTTTCTATTTCAGGTTTCCCCCTTATTAAAAGTACCAGAAAAATTCCGGGAAAAATATAGGAAAAATCAGCGTACCGGAAGCTTCGCGAAGAGCCCGAGAGGGGCCAGAGGGGAGCCAGGGGGGCCCAGGCGGCCAGAGGGCGCGGCAAGGCTCCTGGCCGCGCCAGGGGGGCGCCTGGAGCCCTTGGCCCACCTCTGGCTGCCCCCTTTTGCCTATTTATTTCCCGTGACGAGAAACCCTCTGGGACGGAACCCTTTTTGGCGATCTCTCCTCTGTTCCGCCGCCGCCGCACTTCCAAGATCGGGAGCACCAGAAGACCTCTTCCCGGCAACCTGCCGGAGGGAGGAACCACCTCCGGGAGCTTCTCCACCACCATGGATGCTTCCCGGATGAACCGTGAGTAGTCTACCTTGCACCATGGGTCTATGATCAGTAGCTATGTGATGTTCTCCTCCCCTCTTTGTTCTTCATGGATTAGACCTCGTGAGCTGCCCTACATGACTGAGGCACATATGTAATCTTTCTGTTGTTGCTATGCTGAGTTTGCTGGGATCCGATGGATTATGAGATTATGTTCAGATTGTGATTGAGTTATATATTTGATTCTCCTCTTTTATATTTATGTTCTTGAGTAATTCTTGCATGTTCTCCGTTGCTGTTTATTGCTTTGGCCAAGTAGTAGGTAGTGACTCCAAGAGGGAGCGTTATGCATGATTGTGGGTTCATGCCCCCCGATGACTAGCTTGAGTGACAGAAACATGAGTCTAGGGGATGTGCTGTTGCGACAAGGGGGAAAACAACGGTGCTTGTACTTGCGGGTGCAAGGATTGTTTACTTTACGCAAAGTTCTTTAATGCAGTTGTCTGTTGCTTTGAGTTTACACTTTGGGTGGGATTCACAACTTAATACCAGCGAGATGTTCTGGATAGATATCTCAAGGTGGATGATTAGTGGGTAGATGCAGATGGATTTCAGTCTACTTGTCTTGGCGTACCGCCCATGCTTTTGAGCCTCTTCCTTTCTGCATAGCATAATTAGCATTGGTTTGCGCACATAATCCTGTCAATTGCCCAGCTGTGATTTGTTTACCTCGCATGGCTATTTTATCGTCTTTTGGGAGAGAGACATCACTAGTGAACATCATAGGACCCAGGTCCATATTTCCACCACTGTTTACACCCTCTTTCAATTTACTTTCAGTATTTACTTTTCCGCAGCTATCACTATCATTATTATCCCTGTGTTTTATCCTTTGTAAACAACAAGGCCGGAGGAATTGACAACTCCCCTGTAGTCGTTGGGAGCAAAGCTATCTGTTGTGTGTGCAGGTCCAGGTGAAGTTAGCAATCCTTAGATTGTCAACGGCTCTAATTGTTCACTTCACCACCTACTTGTATCTGTTGGAGTCCTCCTGGACGATACTCAACCTTAGCATTTTTTGCTAAGGGAAATTTGCCGCTATCTACATCTCACCTTCCACTTGGGGTAACCAACGAGGGCGAGAAGTTATCTCGTGTATCAAGAAAATTTCTGGCGCCGTTGCCGGGGACTCCACTCTTCAAGATAGGGGAGTTGCACACTATCTTTTATCTTTGCTTTTTAGTCTTGTTAGTTTACCTTTCCAGTTTTTGCTTTTGCCTTTGTGTCTTATATGAAAAACCACAAAAATAGTTGCTACCTTTTGCCTTTGTCTTGCTTTGCCTAGTGATTCTATCCTCACCATGGGTGCTGAACCACCCAAATATGGAAGGATGGACATGTTTCACTTGGATCGTCTTCGATCAATTTGTGCTCGCGCTAAAAACCCAACCGACTTGGTTGAGGGAAAATCATTGGATGAGCATGCTCATTATACGCGGCACCGCCTATCTGAGAAAGGGAAAAACTTATGGGACCAAATACAAACTTCTTATTGCTATGCCGAGTGTTTATGCCACATTTATGATTTTACTTGCTGCTCTAATATAGATCATAGACACCTACCTTTCCAATGTGAGTTTAATCAGAATGAGATCCTATCTTCTTATGCTAAAGGTGTTTATGATTACTTTGATGTTGAAAAGATTGAAGAGTTTGTTGCTCTTAAAGGTGCTTATGAGAACGCTTCCTTGATTGAAAAGTGTCATGATATTATTTACAAATATGAAAACTTTGCAGTTCTTGCTTATTGCTTCGAGAATTATACTTCCAATTCTTATATTGAGGATTTTAAAAGTAAAAAATTTTCTGCCCTAGAAGAGGCTAATGATTGCTTTGATGAGGAATCCCATGATTCCGAGGACTCACTTGATACTTCCCTTTCTGATGAACTTAATACTTGCTTTGTTGATGGCCAAGATGCCACTATGGATGATGCTCACAAAAATGAACTCTCTATAGTTCCTTATGTTAAGAATGAAATTGTTGCTATTTCACCCACACTTGATTGTCCTATTATCCTTTTGAAATCTCCAACTCATATTCTGGAGAACTATGCTCTTATTAAGGCTCAATGTGATGGGTTGCATTTATCTTATGATCCTAAAGACCGTGTTGAAAATTATACACGTGTGGTTGTAGGTCATGCACAACATGATTTATGTGATAGTTATATTCTTGATGTTGTTCATGATACTACTGAAAATTACTTTGAGAGGGGAAAGTTTGGTTGTAGAAACTTCCATGTTGCAAAAACACCTCTCTTCATGTTGAAAGTTTTGAAATTGTTCCTCTTCCACCTTTCTATGCATGTCACTTTGTGCTTCTTTGACTTATTTTCTTACAAGATGCCTATGCATAGGAAGTGGGTTAGGCTTAAATATGTTTCATATTTGCTTCTTGATGCTCTCTTTTGCTTAAATCTTTATTCTTATGAGAGCACCTTTTATAATCTTTATGCCTACTAATGGCTTTAAAGAAGCGCTTTCAGGAGGCAGCCCGCAACGAATTTAGGTTTTCATTTTTGTTTTTATTATGTTTTTAGTGGTCTTGATGATTGTTACTACTGTAGAAACATCATTGTATCTTTACTTTTCAAGCTTTGTGCCTTTTATAGCCTCATACGACAAGGGAACTGAAAGTTGTGACATGCTGTCCAGAAAACAGATTCTGTTCTCGTGACTAGAAAAATAAGAGAAAAATCCCAGTTCATCTTTTTGAGCTGAATTTTTTACACAGCTTGCTCTATACAATTACGAAACTTTCGTATGTTCTGAGTTTTTTTGATTTGAGTTGCAGAAGTATCCCTAAAAAATTCTTTACTACCTGCTGCTCTGTTTTTCACAGATTCTGTCCTGTTTTGCCTTTTCTTCGTTTTGCAAACCTTAAGCTTGCTTTTTCTTTGCAAAAACTTTTTGGCAATCTTGAGAAACAGTACCTCTTCAAGAATATCTTTATTTCTAGTAGATAAAATTATTTTATTATGGTTACTAACCTCGCTAATCAGATTATGATGAGTTATGTATGAAGGGAGTTTTCAAGTGTGCGAGGGAAGATGATGAAAGAAGATTAAGAAGTGTCAAGCGTTCAGGCTTGGGGATGCACCCATGCATCCCTAAGAAATATTCAAGGATACTCAAGCGTCTAAGATTGGGGATGCCCCCGTGCATCCCCTTCTCCATCGACAATTATCAGTTCGTCTCTCGTTTCACTATATTTTTATCACTTCATGCGTTATGTGCTATTCTTGGAGCGTCTCGCTCATAGGTTTTGTTTTTAGTTTTCTTTAGCTTTGCTTGCTGTTCATAACAAGTTAGAGCCAGCTTTCTTTGTGTGGGAGAGAAACACGCTCCACTTCCAAATTTTAGAACACACATAGGACCTTTTCCTGCTTATCTTTGTTGTGTGTGTTCTTTATCTTTTTCGTAGCTACTGTCATGTTTTGCTCTTAGCTTTCATCCTTATCTTTTTAAGATCTTTTGTTTAGTTTGTTGCTGGAACTCTCTTGAGTTTTCATGTTTATCTTGTTTAGAGAGTTTGCCTGTTGCATTGAGTTTTGTGTCTTGACTTGGAGTAGGTAATTGAGGTTGCTATTCTTTTTGTAGTAGTAACTTGCAATAGTTTTGAGGTATTGTTTTGAGTAATGTTTGGACTTTTGGTGTCAAGAGCTTTAGCCTATTAGTGATAGATGTCGTATTTTGGGCAATCCGTGTTTATTTTCAAAAACCTACAAATTAGTTGAGAACTCTAGCTACTAGATGGATCACTACTCTTCTGAGGGGTCGAATATTAGAGTACACTCACGTACCATGAGTCGAGTATGCGCAAGGATAACCAAACCCCCATACACTCCTCCTCGGGGTACTTGTCTCTTTGTGAAACCTCCTTATTATATTGAGAGTTACCGCTAATAAGTGCATGAGGTCTTCGGACTAATGTGAGTATTCGAAAGTTGACACTTCCACCTTCCCATATTTTGCTAGCCTCTCCTGTGCCGTGCATTGCTTTCTTCTCACTCCGAGAGTTGGCGTCCACCTTCGCCGGCACATCCAAACCCTTGGCACGATACGCTCTGTCATAATAAGCCTCCTTATATCCTTCCTCAAAACAGCCACCATACCTACCTATCAAGGCATTTCCATAGCCTTCTGAGATATATTGCCATGCAACATCCATCTTCTCATGACTTGATCTTCATGTCATACATGCAACTTGCTTGATCGATGAGCCGCATGCTAGTTGGGCCTTGCCCTATTCATTGCTACATGACGCGCTAGTATCATTGCATATCCTGCTACACTGGCAGAGGCATACATTTGCATACATCATGATAGTTACATTTTCTTTATGATTTGAGTACTTTGTAAAGTGTGAAAGATCTTATATACTTTTTGTAATATATAGAGTGTTGCCCCTAAAGCGAGGAAAAGATCCCAAAGTGGACAAAATTAAAAGATCCCAAAGTGGACAAATTAAAAGATCCCAAAGAGGACAAATGAGATTTAAATAGAAAGAGCCAACGAGGCCACCAAAAATACAAAAAAATAGAAAAAAGAAAAAAAGAAAAAAAGAAAGAAATAAAAAGAGAGAAGGGGGCACACTACTATTCCTTTTGAGATATCCACACTCGTACTCCTTCTTATATCTTGTACTCCATAGAGATTATCATTCATGCATATAGCTATGTGGGGACCTTCACACTATAGAACTTGGCTTGTATATTCCAATGATGAGCCTCCTCAAATGAGCTTGTAACAGCCCAGTTTTTGCAAAAAATTAAAAAATTTGTTTTCGGTGTGAATTGTTTGCTTGTCTGATTTGTTTGCGGTGTTTGCATCCCCGATTTATCGATCGACGATTATTCCCCCCCCTCTTATCTCGTACCGGACGGAGACCGACCCTTGCCACCTTGACACTCGACCTTTGCGACACCGGGTTTCACCCGATCACCGTCGCGAAAACCGCACGAGACCAACCGCAGCCAACGGAACGAAAACCCCGTTTAATAATTAAACGGGATATTTTTATAGCGCGCCGGAAAGTGTTTTCGGAACGGTTCCAGCACGAGGTGAACGCCTCCGGCTCGACGCACTGATCGCGCAGTTCGAAGTTTTACCCGAATCGGAGGTACTGCGGACCCCCGGCGGGCAGAAACGTGAGCACCACGCACGCGAGAGAAAAACTGGGGATGTTTTTGCAAACTGCCAGCCACCGGGGCTATATAAAGACCACCACACTCCCACCCACCTAGGGTTTCCTTAGGCAGCCACCAGCCCCAGATCTGGCCCCAAATACCCCAATTTTCGCAGCAAACCCTAAATTTCAGATCTGGATTTCGCCCAATCCATCCTGGACCGTCAGATCCGAAGATCCGACGGCCCTGGGGATGCCACGTCACCCAACCCCTTCTTCTCTCTCTCCTCGCACGCGCAGCCGCTCGTGGAGCCGCCGCCTCACCTCCGGCCAGCACGCCGGCCAGCCGGGCCGTCGCGCCACCCTCTCCTCTCCTCGCGCACCTCCTCCGCATCCTCTCCCTCTCATCCTCACCGTCTCCCGCTGCAGGTCCACGCCGGGCCGCCATGGCCATGGATTCCGGCCACGGGAGCTCGGCTGCCGCCCCACCTCGAGCCCTCACGCCGGAGAGCCCGCACTGGATCCGCCGCCGCACCCGTTCCCGCTGTCCGCGCCGCCCCTGCCTCCCAGGCCGCCTCCCCTTCGGCGCCTCCTCGCCGGCCGGCGAAGGCCGCCGCCGCCGCGCGCTCGGTGGAGCCCGAGCGGTTCCAGCCGGCCAGCCAACGGCCAGGTGGGCCACGCCCCCTCCACCGGCCCATCTGCCAGCGCGGCCCAGCGCCCACGCCTCCATGGGCCACGACCCAACTGGTGAGGCGCCCCAGCCCTCTTTCTTTTCTTTTTTTTGCTGTTTTGTTTTTTTTTCTGTTGGGCCAGTAGATTTGGCCCGTTTAGGTTTTTTTTGTCTCTGCTAGTTTTTATTTATTTAATTTAGGCAGTTTGTATTAGGATTTTCGCGGTGTCCGTAACTTTTTAACCGTAGCTCCGATTGCGACGCGTAAAATATGAAACTTGCTTAGAATTGTGTCTAGTTTAATAATTTGTGCTCCTTTGCCATGTTTGACTTTGTTTACCTGCTGTTTGACTGCTAATTATACTGCCTGCCACTGTAAACTGTAACTGCTATAACTTTTTATCCGTTGCTCGGATTAAAATGTTCTTTACATGTAACTTGACTAGAATTGCATGTAGATTGTGTTTTTGCTGCTCTTGCTTGCTAATAAAAATAATAAAATGTTGTTTAGGCCAAAACAGTACCAAATGCAATATTTATCGTGGGGTCCGCAATAGTTTGCCATGTCTAGGATTTCACCCCACTTAAATTGACTAGCTTAGGTAGTTTATTTATGCTTCACCTCTTGCCATGTTTGTGTGCTATGCCATGCTTGCTTGAGTTGCCATGTTAATAACCGTTGTTTGATCACCTGTAGCTAAGCAACTTGAACCACCTTAAATGTGCGGTATCGTTGTGTGTGACGAGTACTCCACTTAAATCGTTAGTAACCATTCTCGACGATAGATCCGTATCGCGTTGCCGTGCCTTGTGTTGTTTCTTTGATCTTGTATTGCTCCGTAGTAATAGTGATGCATCGTTGATTGCTTTCCAGTGTTTACCCTCTTGTGTGCTTCCGCGGGTACCTCTCGGAGACGATGCGAGCTTGCAATCAACTACACCTTCGGAACCCGACTTATCAACAGGCAAGGACTATACATTACTTATGATCCATTCTATTTCAACCAGCGGTTTGTATGCTAGTCTAGGTTAGGTTTGATGTTTGATCCTACCACATGTTTACAGCCTCTTTCAAACCGGTACAGCCATGTCCCCTCTCAGCAAACCCTGTACTGCTATGTTACTATTGCTCGTTGCTCAGCCCCTGCTTAGTATGCATGCTTAGGATGCTACGATGTTACCCTATTACTCTTTGGGTTGGGATATCACCTAATTATTATATTATTGTTGATGATATGATTATTATTAATGTTGACTATATTCGACGAAGGATGGAAGGTCTAGGCTATCCCGCCCCGACGCTTTGTTCCATTCGAGTCACCTAGGATCCGAGTTCCGGGTATTGGTTTTAAGACTGAGCGTGCCTAACCGCGTGTGGGATTTTATGGGGTCCCCTTTTCTTACCTATCTAGCTTCAAACATTTCTAGTGGTGGCCCAAGCTGATTTACCATTTGAAAACCATGCATATATGCCTGTCGGGTAGCTCCTGGCAGACATCCTTTAAAATAACCCGGACCAGTGAGGACATAGTTCCCTTGCTGGCCCACTTTGTCCGGCTGAGGACCCGGTTTCCCAATGTGTGATTAACCGGCTATCCAAACATGCGACAGACGGTAGAGACCAGATCGAGAGAGCGGCCGGCTCCTGAGCTGGATGTCGACTCACCGGGGGCCACCCGGATTTGTTCGTTGTTAGTTAGAGGGACCTGTCGTTTCGGATCTCTTGGAACTAAATCATAAAATGGTTGCCTGTGATGGGTAGCAACTGAGAGTGATGAGCGTGCGTGCGGAGCCTCGTAATGGGCAGTTGGTACACCCCTGCAGGGTTAAATCTTTTCGAGAAGCCGTGTCCACGGTTATGGACGACTTGAGACCTACTCCTTGTTCATAGACAACAACAACTGAGATAATCTTAATATAACTTGATCAACGTGTGTGTGCCTTGACTGCTTCTTCTTCGTAGGGATGCGAAGAGGAGGACAAGGATAGGATAGGTGTTATGCTTGCGTAGTAGTTGATAGCAAGACTTGTTGGAGGCGATTCGTCATCGAATGCTTGGCTTCTTATCTTACACTCTAGATCGTTAGCCACTTCATAAATGCTAGTGCGGCAGCAACCTCACCACTTACCCCATCCTTACCGTAAACTACTAGTTGTCCTAGAATGACGAGTGATGAAGTCCCTGCTGGGTCAGATGACCACTACAGTTGGATGCTGAGTACCTCTGTACTCATGATACTACCCCCAAACTCTTTTCAGGGTTCTGATCGACAACAGGTATGGTGATCGACCTTTCACGTGGAGACTCGACGACGATTAGTTAGGCGGATCCCGGCGGAGGGCCTGGACCCGTGTGGTTATGGGGATCGATGCTTTTCTCTTTGCCAGTAGGCATTTGCTTGTAGTCTGTACTCAGACATGTACCTTCCGCTGTTGTATTGTATTTGAGGCAGTTGTATGCCAATTGTATGAGATGTTGTATCCTGTATCTGTAATGTTGTGATATCATGTTGGAAATCCGGGGCATATGGCTTTGCCATATGTCGTGGTGGGACCGATATGTGCTTCGTCCCCGGATCTGGGTGGAAACACCTAGATCTGGAACAGTACCGCATATCGGGCCTTACAGAGCTCTAGGTCTTCTTGAGCAAGCAAGTTGGATACACCCCCACTAGTTCTATTGGAGAGCTTTTAGCTCATATGTTCATCCGTTGCATGGAAATCCCTACTCCTCACATCATATCTATCATTTGGCTTTCTCTCGCCTATGATTGTCCTCATTGATGTGAGCCTTTCACACCTTTTTGTCTTCCTCCTCCACTATATTCTCTCTTTGACATCCTAAGTGTCAACTTTCTTGCTTACGCCCATCCATTGCATGAGTGCTCAAAATGTCGAAAAGGAGTGGATCATTTTGACTTGTACCTGGCTAGTGGTCTAGGGATGAGTCAAGATAAGATTCCAAAGAAGACCAAGTGTGAAACTTTAGTAGATTGAGTTCTCAACATAAAAATACTTTTTCTCGTATATCCCTATCCCCTTTCTTGCACGCAAACACCATTTGGAGACATTCGTGTCACGGACAGCGAGAGCTCTTGCACCTCTATGTTCTTATGTTGCTTGTTTCAATACTAGATATAGACTCTTGCCTGTTACGACTTGAATTGAATTGCATGCTTTGATTGCTTTACTTACAAAGTTCTTATATGGTTGTTAGCATTTCACCACAAAAATTATGCTTGTTATCATTTACCTACTCGAGGATGAGCAGGAATTAAGCTTGGGGATGTTGATACGTCCAAAACGTATCTATAATTTTTGCTTGCTCCATGCCTTTTTTGTGTGATATTGATGAACTTCCATACACTTTTGATCATATTTGGACTAACCTATTAACTCAGTGCACCCCAGTGCCAGTTCCTGCTTTCTGCTGTTTTTCTATTTCAGGTATCCCCCTTATTAAAAGTACCAGAAAAATTCCGGGAAAAATATAGGAAAAATCAGCGTACCGGAAGCTTCGCGAAGAGCCCGAGAGGGTCCAGAGGGGAGCCAGGGGGCCCATGCGGCCAGAGGGCGTGGCCAGGCCCCTGGCCGTGCCAGGGGAGCGCCTGGAGCCCCTGTCCCACCTCTGGCTTCCCCCTTTCGCCTATTTATTCCCTGTGACGAGAAACCCTCGGGGATAGAACCCTTTTCGCGATCTCTCCTCTGTTCCGCCGCCGCCGCGCTTCCAAGATCGGGAGCACCATAAGACCTCTTCCCGGCACCCTGCCGGAGGGAGGAACCACCTCCGGGAGCTTCTCCACCACCATGGATGCTTCCCGGATGAACCGTGAGTAGTATACCTTGGACCATGAGTCTATGATCAGTAGCTATGTGATGTTCTCCTCCCCTCTTTGTTCTTCATGGATTAGACCTCGTGAGCTGCCCTACATGATCGAGACAGATATGTAATCTTTCTGCTGTTGCTATGCTGAGTTTGTTGGGATCCGATGGATTATGAGATTATGTTCAGATTGTGGTTGAGTTATATATTTGATTCTCCTCTTTTATATTTATGTTCTTGAGTAATTCTTGCATGTTCTCCGTTGCTGTTTATTGCTTTGGCCAAGTAGTAGGTAGTGACTCCAAGAGGGAGCGTTATGCATGATTGTGGGTTCATGCCCCCCGATGACTAGCTTGAGTGACAGAAACATGAGTCTAGGGGATGTGCTGTTGCCACAAGGGGGAAAACAACGGTGCCTGTACTTGCGGGTGCAAGGATTGTTTACTTTATGCAAAGTTCTTTAATGCAGTTGTCTGTTGCTTTGAGTTTACACTTTGGGTGGGATTCACAACTTAATACCAGCGAGATGTTCTGGATATATATCTCAAGGTGGATGATTAGTGGGTAGATGCAGATGGATTTTGGTCTACTTGTCTTGGCGTACCGCCCATGCTTTTGAGCCTCTTCCTTTCTACATAGCATAATTAGCATTGGTTTGCGCACATAATCCTGTCAATTGCCCAACTATGATTTGTTTACCTCGCATGGCTATTTTATCATCTTTTGGGAGAGAGACATCACTAGTGAACATCATAGGACCCAGGTCCATATTTCCACCACCGTTTACACCCGCTTTCAATTTACTTTCAGTATTTACTTTTCCGCGGCTATCACTATCATTATTATCCCGTGTGTTTTATCCTTTGTAAACAACAAGGCCGGAGGAATTGACAACTCCTCTGTACTCGTTGGGAGCAAAGCTATCTTTTGTGTGTGCAGGTCCAGGTGAAGTTAGCAATCCTTAGATTGTCAACGGCGCCAATTGTTCACTTCACCACCTACTTGTATCTGTTGGAGTCCTCCTGGACGATACTCAACCTTAGCATTTTTGCTAAGGGAAATTTGCCGCTATCTACATCTCACCTTCCACTTGGGGTAACCAACGAGGGCGAGAAGTTATCTCGTGTATCATTAAGCAATGAGCGTGAGATTGACATTTTCCAACTCTTCATGAGCCTCTCTCATTTTCTCGAGAGCCATTTTCCTTTGAAGGAATTCATAGGTTAGCTTCTCGTAGTCAACTGAGAGAAGATCATGCCGAGATGAAAGTTCATCATACTTTTCCTTCAGAGCAGCATGCTCATTCGTCAAAGTTTCACCCTTCTCAATCTCATCGATCAGCAAAGCCTCAGATTTTTGAATAGTTTCACTTAGATAATCTAGTTCATCTTGTTGGATAGAAGCAGTTTTAGCAAGTTTGGCATAGCTTATCCTAGAGTTAATTTCATAAGCAGATCCATCAGAAGTATCGTAGGAATTCTTAGAAGAAGATACCTTAGCCTTGGCCATGAAGCAGTAAGCTGGAGATTCATCTTCACTGATTTGGTTGGTGAAGAATGAACTTGAAGACTTGTTCGAAGCAAATGCTTGACCAGCAACACCATTAGATTCAAAACCAGAACCATAACCAGATCCTGAGTTTGATTTAGCTTTGGAACCAGATGCTTCATCTTCAGAGTTCATCTCTTTACCCAAATAGGCTTTGGCACGGTGAGAATTCTTGCGTCGAGAGGAATGTGATTTCGAGGAAGAACTCTCTCGATGTTTGTGGTACTTCCTTTTGTCATCATCAGAACCATATTTCTTGTCTTTTCTGGACTTTGAATCATATCTCTTCGACTCATAGTTTTTGCTCGATCTATGTGACTTGCTCGAAGAGTTGCTGTGAGAATGCTTTGATCTATGTTCAATTTCCCAGAGAGGACAATCAACAATGAAGTGACCTTGTAGCAGCAGTTATCTTTCTCCGAAGAGTTTCTGGATGATGATCGATGCTGTGATGAATTGCTCGAATGTATGGAAGAGTAGTTTTTCTTCGGTGAAGAGGAATTCCTTCTCTGGAAGCGGTTGAACCTTTTCATTATCAGTGCCAGATCTTTTCCAATATTCTCGGGGTCATCCGTGTCACCTCCAGTTTCAGAACTGGCTTCAGGAGTGGAACGATGTGAAGCTTTGGCCTTGAGTGCATGAGATTTTCTTCGAGTTCCGTTGACATCTCGTTTTTCCTCTTCTTCCATCTCGAAAGTGTTGAGTCTCTCGAGAATATCAGCGGCAACAAGATCCTTGAAATCAGTCCTTTCCTTGATCATCAGCACAATGTGATCGAAGGAATCATCAAGGGAACGGAGCAAAGTTCTGACAACGATCCGATTAGTTATGTCTTCGGCACCGAGAGAAATGAGTTCATTTGACAGAGCAGTGAGTCTGCTGTATATGGAGTTAACTTTCTCTCCCTCGTGCCTCTTGAATTGATAGAATTTGCGTCGAAGGGTGTCAATACGAGCATTTTTCTGGGTAGAGACACCTTCACCAATCTTCTCGAGATAGTCCCAGACACATTTGGCCGTAGGAATATTCTTGACTTCATGATATTTTTCTGGAATCAGATGGTTAGTGATGAACACCCAGACTTCAGAATTGAGGTCCATCTTCTTTGCCTCTTCAGGAGTGATGGCATTTTTGTCTTTGATATTTACATCATTCTTGACAACTTCCTAAGCGGCAGAGTTGATGGCCATGATGTTCCTCTTCATTTTGTCCTTCCAATAGGGATAGTCCTTCCCATTGTAAATAGGAATCGGTTCCCCCGAGCGAACAACTGCAAACGACATTCTTGACAGAAGTTCAGGTGGTTAGACAAAAATACGCAGAGCGTAGGGAGTGCCTAGCTCTGATACCAATTGAAAGCTCAAGAATGATCAGAGGGGGAGGGGGTGAATGATGACTTCTAAAAATTCTAAGTAACTTAGAAGGAATTCATGCAAACTGCGAAGGACTACATGCATCTCGAAGAAAATACAGTATCGAAAGACATGCATGGCTCGAAAGGATTGGGAGCGAAGGAAAACATCGAAGGAAAACAGGCATCGAGTAAATACTTAATGTAGATGCGAGAAGGAAAACGAGCCTGACACGACGATGTTTGGTAAACCAGTTCACACTCTGCAAAGTGCTACGTATGGTTGGAGGGACTGGTGAACACCTGGAGAAAAACTCTCTTCGTACTATTCTCCACTGCAAGAAACTCCTCGAGCTTGTCCAGTTTTCACTCGTGGTAGATGATTCAGGACATCTCCGAGACCTTTACAAACTTCCTTCAGCAGCGACAATTTCTCTTCGACTGCTTGACAGGCGACGCCTAACCGTCTAGGAGACTTGCATTTCTCCAAGATAAAAAGATCGGCTAATCTCGACCTAAGTCTCTGTGAATTGCTCAACTCAGTTTAGACTTGTTTTTTGGTTTTCTCTCGATGAATTTATCTTGGGATGCTCACAGTACTTATGTCTTAGAATCTTCAGTGGAGCAGCCAACCCATAATGGCGGGTAGGTGCAGGGTATTTATAGGTGGCGATCCTGATGGGTAAAATGACTGAATTGACCCGATGCAACCGCTTGACGCGTGTCCACAATGGTCGGATTTCAATCACTGCGCAACTTTACTTGAGGAACAAGTAAGCTGACTTACCGAACGAGTTCTCTCTCGAAGGCACGAAGTGCGATGACTTTGCCTTCGAGCTATTCACTCGACTCAGTAATATTTCTCTCGGTAGGCTTTTGTGGGTTTTAGGTTGAGCAGAGCAAATTCACTTCGACAAAGATCTCAACTAGCAAACCCCTCTTGGTAGTACAGTTTGTCCTACGACTAAAGAAAATAAAGAGAAACTAGTCAAAAGACTAAGTCTTCGACCAGCTTCATCTTTCTCCTCGTTGCGCTTTTACTCGAGAGAGTCTTCTTCTTCAACGACATTTTTGGGGGGTCGTCTTCCTTCAAAGGTTTCGGTAGTTGACTGCAGCTTCGCTGCAGTGAGTTGTCCTTCGAACTTCTACGTGCAAACTCCATTATGTCGGAACCTAAGTTTCTTTTTACACTCGAAAACAATATCAGTTCCACTACTGCTTTGTTCAACAATGTCCAAAACCTTCGGGGGCAAAACTTGCTCTTACAGTCCCCCTTGGACCATTGGTCCATGACTAGTAGCTATGTGATGTCTTCTCTCCAATCTTGTGCTTCAACTCTTAACCCTTGTGAGATGCCCTGCATGATCAATGCATCTATGTAATCTTTCTGTTGTTGCTATGCTGTGTTTGCAGGGATCCGATGGATTATGAGATTATGTTCAGATCGTGATGAGTTATATATTTGGTTCTCCTTTTATATTTTGTTCTTGAGTAATTCTTGCATGTTCTCCGTTGTTTTTTTTTGCTTTGGCCAAGTAGTAGATAGTAACTCCAAGAGGGAGCGCTATGCTTGATTGTGGGTTCATGCCCCTCGATGTCTAGCTTGAGTGACAGAACATGAGACCAGGGAGAAAACAACGATGCTTGTAACCGCGGTTGCAAGGATTCTTTACCTTACGCATAGTCTGTTAATGCAGTTATCTGTTGCTTTGGGTTTACACTTTGGGTGGGGCTCGCAACTTAATACTAGCGAGATGTTCTGGATAGATATCTCAAGGTGGATGATTAGTGAGTAGATGCTGATGAATAAATGGTCTACTTGTCTTGGCGTACTGCCCATACGATTGAGCCTCTAACTTTCTTGTAGAATAATTAGCATTACGGTGCGTATTTAATTCTGTCAATTCCCAGCTGTAATTTGTTCACCCGGCATAGCTATTTTATCGACTTTTGGGAGAGAGACATAACTAGTGAACATCATGGGACCCGGTCCATATTTCCACCATTGTTTACACCTCCACCATTTACTGCTTTATTTTCCTTTCCGTTGCAATCACCACTACTATTTCCCGCTTGTGTTTTGATCTTTTGTAAACAATAAGGCCGAAGAGATTGACAACCTCTCTGAACTCGTTGGGAGCAAAGTTATTTGTTTCTGTGTGCGGGACCACGACAACTCCATAACCAGAAGTAATTTATGGCGCCGTTGCCACCTATTTGCAGAACTTGGAGTCCGACGGGGGGGGGGGGTGACCCCACGACTCTTACAGATGAGGGTACCGGGTGCGTATCAAGCTAGAGGCCCCGTTGAAAGCCTCGACCGGCCCACACATGGCCCACTCGAGGCAACCGCCATGAGGAGTCCTCGATGATCATGGAAGCCGCGACTTGGCGTCCAAGATGGAGGATAGATTAGGGAACCCTCTCTGTAAACCTAGACAGACTCCTTGCGACTCAGCCTAGTATATAAAGGTTGGGAGAGGAGACGTCTAGGGCATCGAATCTCATAGCAACACCTCCGGTCCCGAGCGATCTCGCCTTGACCTCCACTATAATTGCCTCCATTATAATACAACCGAGCAGGAAGTGCTTTCTCCTGTTAGTCCAGGAGTATCACCAACATGCACATCTCCTTTACGATCTAACCCAGGGTTCCTAACCATGGGATTTGCTGAGGTCAATCCTCATCAATTGGCGCCGACTGTGGGGAAGACGCAGGTTGGAATCACGATCTCGGCGGTTCCATCATTAGCAAAACACAACTCGAGGAGTTGAGCAAGATCCAATCCACTCGAAGAACTTAGGTTCATCGCAAGCCTCTCCATCGCGCCTCCAAGATCGCTCGGCCGGCGACTGCGCCAAGACCAATCCTTTGGCAACTATCAAAGTCGCGCTCAACGAAGAAAAACTCGACGACGCAAAAGGCAAACACAAGTCGCAGCCACAGGGCCAATCGCGGAGCCAGAACAAGAAGTCCAAATCAAAGTCTCACTCGAGGCACCACCACCCGGCGCAATAGCGCCAACAACCACCCGAGCACCCGCCGCCATCCGAGAAACCGACGAGGGCTCTGAAACTCAATCCAGCGAGTACTACAATCCCGACCGAAGACTGGACGAATTCGCCAAGATGGTTCACAACCACTCGATCAACGACGGAGTCGAGCTCGATCTGAGATTCCACTCCCGCTCAGAAGACCACTCGCAGTCGTTCCGCGTTACAAGAAGAAGAAGGCATGCCGGCTCCAGCAAACTCACATCCCAAGAGCAGCTGGATGGGATGTGCACAACCCATTATTTCGAGGACGATTAGGGACGCATCAGATCAAGCAACACCTTGAGGAGCTATCGCATGTTCACCGAACTCTCCGACAGACTCAGGAAAGAAAAGCAATGCAAAACCAAACGCTCTCGAGAGACAGCGCAACCAGCGCATGACTCAGAAGAGCAGTACCCGCCGTCCCATGGACGAGTCTGCACGATCCAAGAAGGACAACCACCAAAGGTAAAACAGGAGGCATACACCCTACAAGCTCGAGCAGCCAAAGACCTTTTGACAGAAGAAACCTACCACCTACATGGTTCATAAACCAACATCACCTTCTCACAAGACGACCATCCGCCTAAAATTTCAAGACCTGGGCACACACCATTAGTTCTCGAAGCTCAGATTGGTGGTTACGACATGGACAGGGTATTCATGGACGGGGGCAACAGCCTAAACATCATCTTCATCAGCACCTTGCGCAAGATCTCAATTCCACGATCAGTCTGGAAAAACTCAGGCGTCACAATCTACGGCGTGGTACCAGGGGAAGCAACCTCCTCCCTGGGGTCAATCAAACTTGACGTCATCTTTGGCAGCAAGGGCAACTTCGCAAGAAAAATCCTTGAGTTTGAAGTACTCGAGTGGGAGTCCCAATACCATGCCATACTTGGGCGACCCGCGTTCGCACAATTCATGGCAGTCCCGCACTACGCATACCTCAAGCTCAAGATGCCCGGGCCGTTTGGAGTCATCACAGTTAATGGAAGCTTCGTCAAATCATACCAATGTGACCGAGACTTCCATCAAGTCTCCGACACGTTTGGATCACATCAGCAGCTCGAAGAGATAGCCATGGTGGTAGACAAGAACGTTTTTCTGCTAGCAAGCAGAAGCGAGAAAAAAGAATTCACTCGTGATTTTAGCGTCGACAGCGACACAACAACTCATCAAGTGCACCCGACCGACCCAGCCAAGACGGTTCAAATCTACACCCATCCGCGAGAAGACCAAGCAATAGCCCTCTTGGTTTTCCTCCGTGAGGAGTGGAAAATTTTCGCCTGGTGTCCGGCCGACATGCCCGGAATACCCCGGGAGTACGCAGAGCACGCGCTGCAAATCTACCCGAACACCAAACCAGTAAAATAGGCGTTGCACAAATTCTTTGAGCCAAAGCGCAGAGCCATCGGAGAAGAAGTCAATCGACTACTCGACGCACAATTCATCCGAGAGACGAAGAAAGCCACCTGGATCGCAAACCCAGTTCTCGTGCCCAAAAAGGACACCGACGTACTACGCATGTGTGTCGACTACGGGCCCATCAACAAGCATTGCCCAAAGGACCACTTCCCTCTCCCAAGGATCGACCAGATCATTAACTCAACTGCAGGATGCGACCTGCTGTACTTTCTCGACGCCTATTCAAGATACAATCAAATCAGGATGAAGGAGGAGGACGAAGAGCACACCTCATTCATCACACCCTACGACGTATTCTGCTATAGGACGATGCCATTCGGGCTGAAGAATGCCGAAGCAACATACCAGCGGATGATGCAGTCATACCTAAGAGACTAAATTGGCAGAAACGTCCAAGTCTAAATCGACGACATCGTCATCAAAACATACAACGCAGATGATGGCGTGGAAGTGGATAATGGCTTCTCAACGTTCGTTGGTTACCCCAAGTGGAAGGTGAGATGTAGGATAGCAGCAAATTTCCACTATGTAGAGGATAGGGTTTGTCTCCCGTAGGACTCCGGAAGTGAGAAGTAGGTGTCAACGACGCAATTGACGTGGACCTGCACACAGATACAAATAACTTTGCTCCCAACGAAGTTCGGAGAGGTTGTCAATATCTCCGGCCTTGTTGTTTACAAAGGATCAAACGCAACGGATAATAGCAACTAGAAAGTAAAGCAGGAAATAAATTGAGCGTGTAAAGAGTGATGAGAATATGGACTGGAGTCCCGTGATGTTCACTAGTGATGTCTCTCTCCCAAAAGACGATAAAACTGCTATGCGAGGTAAACAAATCACAGCTAGGCAATTTTTTTGAGCTTTAAGACTTAAGGGTAAAGCACCCCCAACATTTTATTACATTAGCCACAATATTTACAAATGTACAATCAAAGCTTCAAAAAATACCCCTTCATGCAGAAAGTCTATCCATCTAAGTAACTCATCCTTTAATCTAGGATTAATTCTATAACTAAGCAGTGTGAGATCAAGAATGAAGCCAACTCTCCATTTGGCAAAAGATTTCCTTTCATGCTTGAAATATTTGGCATTCCTAACTGTTGGGGATCGGCGCAGAAAACAAAAAATTTCCTACCTACGAGTCCCGAACCCAAGATCTATGCTATGCTGATGTATGTAACGGAAGGAATCGGTGTTCATACCTTTGAAGACCGAAAGAGGGAAACGTTCCTCGAACGTGGTTGGCGTAGACTCTGATCCTACGACCTCCCTGTCGTGTTGAAGAACCTCCGACGATGAAGTAGCACCACACGTGTAGTGCCTCGCGGGATTACACACGTACGGTGCAACCGGCGTCCCTCCGGGCTCCGAACCAGAAGAGCAGCGGAAAGAAGATTGATCCGGATCCCGATTCCGGCAGCGCGACGGCGTCCGAATGATGGTGAAACCCCCAACCAGGTGCAAACTCCAAACCAAGGGAGTCCGCTCTAGGTCGGAGAAAGAGAGAGAGAGAAACTCAATGTTATGTTGAAAAAGGCACCCCCACCCCTCCTTATATAGGACAAGGAGGGGCTCCACCCCCTCCCCTTCCCCCATGTGGGACTAAACCCCCAAGGGGGGGAGTGGCGCGGCTAGGAGGGGGGATGGCCCCTCCCTTGGCTCCAAGCCCAAGGGGGGAGGCTCCCCCTTCCCCTCATGGGCCTTTTAAGGCCCAAATACCTTTTCACCTTTTTAATTAATTATTTAAATCATTTTAATATTTAATTCTGTTAATTAAATAATAAAACATATTTAAACATTAATATATATTATTTTGAACCTTTCAAAATATCTGGAACAGCTTCCGCCACCTCCCGGTACATTTCCGGTGTTTTCTCTCTTTTCACCGATGATCCCGAATCAATCCTTAATGCATCGATTGCCCTTAAGTGTGACACCCTACGGTCCGGGAAACAGTAGACATGATCGAGACACCCTCTGACTAATGACCATCATGTGGGATCTGGTTACAATCCTTGATGTGCCCCTACGCTTCCATCGAATAAACTTCATCGTTGTTGAACCGTTAACAATATGACTTGATCCCTTTGTGCTTCGGTACTATGTTTGTCCGAGGTATGATCGTCGCTATCCAATACCTAGTTCTTCCTCGTCTCCGACATAACATGTTTACTCATCTGTGAATATTACATCTCTTGTGACCTAGTCACTTGCTTGCAAGCTATTGATGCAACACCACCGAGTGGGCCCAGAGTACCTATCCATCACTCGGATTGACAAATCCCGCTCTGATCTATTTCATACTCCTCAACATATCTACTTCTGATTACCCAAGATACACCTTTTCAATTACCATGTTTCAGTGTAACGGTTAATGCACTCAAAGCATCCTAATAGATAGCAATTATGTATGATCATCACGGTCTAAGGATTCAGTCACTATGTTATTAAGTCATCGCAATGCTGAACATATGTGACTTGATCACACTGCAATGCTTAAGGTGTGTGTGTGTCCATCACATCATTCTCCTAATGATATAACCTCATTGTCAATAGACTATTATGTTCTCATGATCAGGAAACCTTGATCATCAATTTCCCAATGAGCTAGTATGCCTGAGTTTAACTAGGGACCATGTTGTTATATATCACACGTGTATTAATGTTTCCGCTTAATATAGTTCTAGCACAATATATAACGTATTATGAAGAAACAGATATGTGACAAATATCTTTATTAATTTGCCTCTAGGGCACATATCCAACAGTCTCCCACTTGCACTAGAGTACAAATTACACTAGTTTACATCAGGTATGTATCTAACACCAATAGTATCTCGGTGTTGTTCAAACTTGGCCTGTGGAAGAGGTTTAGTCATTGGGTCTGACGGATTCAGATCCGTATGTATTTTGCAAATCCTAGTATGACCATCCTTGACGTAGTCTCGCGTCACATGGAAACGCCGGAGAATATGCTTGGCTGTAGAGTGAGTCCTCGGCTCCCTTGCGTTAGCAATGGCACCCGTATTGTCGCAATAAATGCTAACAGGGTCAGTGCAACTAGGGAATACGCCAAGCTCGATGACGAACTTCTTCAGCCAATGCACTTCATTTGACGCTTCGCAAGCGGCAATATACTTCGACTCCATCGTAGATTGGGCGACGAATGACTGCTTGCCGCTCCTCCAGCTAATCGCACCACAATTCAACATAAACACGTATGCCGTCTGGGATTTTGAGTCATCGGGATCAGTACCAAGACTGGCATCGACATAACCTGTTACGGCGAGCTCTTCTTCACATCCTCCATAGACAAGAACCAGATCCTTAGTTCTTCGTAAGTACTTAAGGACGTTCTTCACTGCAATCCAATGATCCATTCCAGGATTACTTTGGAAACTATTAGTCCGACTAACCGCCAGGGCCACATCTGGTCGAGTACACAGCATAACATACATGATAGAACCTATGGCTGAGGCATAGGGCTTTGAGGACTTTTCCTCCCTTTCTTTTGCTGTTGCTGGGCATTGAATCACACTCAATTTACTTCCTTTCATAACGGGCAAGAGGCCTCTCTTGGCGTTATCCATATTGAACCTCTTCAATATCTTCTCAAGGTAAGTTCTCTGACTCAGTGCTAATAGGCGTCTTGATCTATCTCTATAGATTTTAATGCCTAATATGTATGCAACTTCACCTAGGTCCTTCATGGAAAATTGTCCATTCAAATATTCCTTTACCCCCTCTAGAAATTTCACATCATTCCCTATCAATAATATGTCATCCACATATAGTACTAGGAATGCCATAGAGCTCCCACTCGCTTTCTTATAAACACAGAATTCTTCTTCATTTTGGAAAAATCCAAAAGTTTTGATCACCTCATAAAAACGAAGATTCCAGCTCCGAGATGCTTGCTTCAACCCATAAATGGACCGTTGAAGTTTTCATACCTTACAAGCGTCCTTAGGATCAATAAAACCTTCCGGTTGTACCATATACAACTCTTCCTCAATGTTGCCATTTAGGAACGCGGTTTTCACATCCATCAACCATATTTCATAATCGTAATAGGTAGCAATTGCTAGCAATATCCGTATAGACTTTAGCATCGCTATGGGAGAGAAAGTCTCTTCGTAGTCAACTCCTTGAATTTGTCGGAAACCTTTTGCGACAAGTCGAGCTTTATAGACAGATATGTTTCCGTCTGCGTCACTCTTTTTCTTGAATATCCACTTATTCTGGACGGCCTTTCGGTCCTCGGGAATATCCACCAAAGTCCATACTTTGTTGGCATACATGGATTCTATCTCGGATTTCATGGCTTCCAGCCATTTCTCGGACTCGGGTCCCTCCATTGCTTCTTTGTAGTTCGCAGGTTCGTCAGGTTCATTTAACATGACTGCATTGACAAGTTGCCCATAAAACTGAGTTTTTACTCGGGCTCTTGATGACCTGCGGGGTACAATAGGATCCTCTTCATCTTGATCATGATCATCATGTATGTCACGATCGTTATGAATATCATGATGACCGTTCTCTTCAGCTCCCACTACGGAAGATGGTTCCGGAACAACTTCCATTGCCATTTCTTCCACTTGGAGTGATTGGTCAATCATCTCGTTGAGGTCTATTTTCCTCCCACTCAATTCTTTCGAAAGAAACTCTTTCTCAAGAAAGCGTCCAGTCTTGGCGAAAAACATTTTGCCCTCAGACTGGTTGTAGAAGGTGTATCCAACGGTTTCCCTTGGATATCCCACAAAGATGCACTTATCCGCTTTTGATTCGAGTTTTTCAGGCTGAAGTTTCCTAACATAAGCCTCACAACCCCAAATCTTCAAGTGAGACTACTTTGGTTTCTTGCCATGCCATTCCTCAAATGGTGTTGTCTTTACGAATTTGGACGGTGCCATATTAAGAATGTAAGCGGCAGTTTCTAATGCATACCCCAGAATGATGTGGGATATATGCTCTAGAGGCAAATAATATATGATTATTCCAATATATCTAAATAAGTTCATGACCAGTTTCATACTATGCTGGAACTGTATCAGTGAAACAATGATACAGGTGTGGTATAGAAACAACTAGAGTTCCTAGTCAGCCTCTCATGATGACTAGTTTATCGTCAAATGATGATTGTGGTTTCACGATCATGGACAATCAAGTCAATGGACGGTAAGTTCACCTCATTGAATGAATGACGTGATGAACATTACCCAATGCAAGCATTGCAACATGATCAAATCGTAAAAGTTCAGTGTTGTAATTACAGAACGTAGTAGCCTGTTCCTTTGACCGTGAGATCATGGATAATTGCTATCTTCTGAGGATGCTTTGAGTGCATTAACCGTCACACTGAAACATGGTGACCATAAAGGTGTATCTTGGGCTATCCGATGGGATATGTTGAGGAGTGTTGATTCAAGAGCGGGATTTGTCAATCCATATAATGGAAAGATACTTCATGGCAAACTCGGTGAGATTGCATCCATAAAGCTGCGAAGTGTGTGACGAGGTCACAAGGATGAATATCACGGAACGAGTGAATAAGATTTGTCGGTAACAAGATAGAACTAATGCATTGGATGCAGTTGATCGAATCTTGGACTAATCTAGTATCGCATGACAAAGGGAATGGTATGCAACGTGTACGGTTCAATCGGTTACTTCCGGAATGTACAGGGGTCATTATGGGCATCCAGGTCCCGCTATTGATCATTGGCCGTAGCCTTTGTCTCGGTCATGACTGGAGTGTTCTCGGACCATAGGGTAACACACTTAAGGGCTCGATGAAATCGGAGACCTTTTCGGAAATATCGGAGTTACCGGAGATATGAGAGAGAACTCCGAAATCGTTTCGGAGGGGAGACGGAAAAGGTTCAGTGGCTTTCGAATTGTTCAGAAAGTTATTTAGATATATTTTAGTATTTAATTAAATGAATTAAGTATTAAAATATTATTTAAATAATTAAAAGGAATAAATTTTCTTTTATTTTTCTTTAAAAGAAAGGAAAAAGGTGGGGGCGCCATGGGCTTGTTGCCCATGTGTGGCCACTTGGCCACATGGCCTTGCGCCATGGCCATGGCATGGCCGGCCACCCACGGCGGCCACATGCACATAATGTGCACGCATGGCGTGGTGTTTAGTACCACCTCGCCTGCGTAAGTGCCTGCGTACCCCCTTTTGCCCCTATATATAGATATGGAGGGTGCCTCTTTTTCTATACAGAAAATTCCAGAAAAATACAGATAAATTCTGTAGATCTCTCTCCCTATTTCTCCCTCCTATGAGGGTACTCCCCTTGTTTGGAGACTGCACTGGGTTGGGGATGTCTCCACTATACGCACGCCGTCGTGCTGCTGCAACTCTGGTTCCGGAGGTCTGCTTCCGCCACCTTCGCTCGATCGGAGAACGCAGGTCGTCATCGAGTCTCGTATGTGTGCGAGTACTACGAGGTTCTACACGTGTGTCACTACACCCATACGGGTGCTCAACACAGCCAGGGAGCTGTGAACCTTGATCGGCTATATCAACCACATTTGCGGGAACGTTTCCCGCGCAACGGACTACACCCCGAGGTATGTTATTCCGCAAGTCTTTCCGTTACAACATTAAAGCTAGATAGATCTTGGGTTAAGGGCGACGCTAGTTAGAAAAATTATTGTTTTCTGCTGCGAGACCCAACAGTGGTATCATGAGCTAGATTTATGCTTCGTATTGCTGTACGGTTAGAACACATCGGGGATGTGGGCGTTGATTCTACGATTGTTACCCTCTCACGTGTACTTGTTATATCTATGGCATTGTTTGATGAAGCGGCCCCCGACCGACCTTATGCGTACGCTTACGCGAGACTGTTTGCACGCTTGACATACGGCTTGTACCGTATAAAGTGGCTCTGGGGGGTGTCTGTCTCTCTTACTTTAGCGGATATGGCATTTGCAACGGAGGCCCCCGTACGGGGTGTAATAGAGACAATCTATAATCAACGTTGTGGTTCAATGTTCGTAGAAACGATTGATCTATGAAAAGCCCTAGCAGCCACGTAAAACATGCAATATAAAAAATAGAGGCGTCTAACTTTATATTGCAGAGGGGGCTATTATTGTTTGCTTAATCTTGATGTAGTGATAGCTTTGCTATGTGTTACTAGAAAGTAGTAAACGATCATCATGATGAAACAAACTTAAATGGAGACACTGTAGACTTAGTGCCACCATGATCATACATCTTAAAACTTGCTAGTATAGGATACACGACGGTAGCATTAAATAAGATGATCCCTTATAAAATGCCAAACATAAGTATTCTACCGAAGTGTGCATCACCTGGAAGGTTCTCTTTATGATAGGCAGGCCGTGACGATCGGGTGTCATACATACATTAGAGTTCGCATGAGGTTGGGCCTGGCAAGCCTAGCATATGTCGATATGGCCTTGCTAAGCAGCATATAACACTAAGGTCAATTTGGCGAGCCTAGCATATGTAGATATGGCCTCGGAAAACTAGAGATCGAAAGATCGAGCATGAGTCACATATAGGATGTGATCGCACAAACTAGTTGTCTACCTTTGAAACTAATTCGTCGGCCGTTGTGATATTCGAGGACGGATAGTGAATCTGGATCATGTAATCACTAAAACTTTTAAGGTATGATTGTTTTAGTGTGAGCTCATCTATAATATGATTATTATGAACTAGTCTTAATTGTTTTCCTTGCAAATATTTTGTAGAAAATTAAAATGGACATGAATCAGTATCATGGATTGGTTACTTTCTTACGTGGTGAAAGAATTAAAGATGATGGGTCAAATTTCGTTGATTGGTACTTATACCTTAGGACTGTGCTCAAGAGAGCTAACCTCTTGTTCGTGATACAAGAGCGTATGGGAGACCCTCCAGTAAACAACATGGATGAAAAGGTAATGTTTGATTACCATAATCATCGAAGGACTTACGCCATGGTTAAAAGTGTCATAGAACTAGCTTTCCGCAAGATTTACATGAACAATATGCGGATATGGACACGTTTGACACAATCGACATGATGAAGTCATTGTTTATACATCAGTTCAGAGTGGCCAGATTTGAGTTAGAAAATGAGTTTCTTACTACAAAGATGGAAGAGAACACTTGTCTGAAAACTCACGTAGCCAAGATGCATGGGATACATCTGAAACTCGTGGAGGACTTTGACTATTGGACCACAGAGGAGTCTGCTATAAACACGGTGCTACACTCGCTTCCACCGAGTCACAGACTTTGTCCATGACTATGTCAGAAGAGGTGAAAGCCTTCAGTTCTTTGAGTTCATGTTCAACCTTCGAGATTTAGAGGTTGAACCCATTGAAGGAGAAATTGTTGATGGAGAAGGTATATATTTGATATACTCGTTATAAATGTTTGTTCCCTTATACAACATTTGCAGTTTAATAAGTTTTTGATACTTGTTATGTTTTATGAAAACAGGGCCTGCCGTTGCATGGACGGGAAGAGGTGCGCTCCAGGATTGATGGCAACCAAGACAGTTGATGGCCACCAAGATTTCACCAAGACATCCATCATAGGATTATACTTAGAGTATTAGATAAATCTTTTGTAATCAATCGAATATGAACACTTAGTGGTATGTCTTGCATCTCGCGAGAAAAAGTTATTCATGTTTTGAGACAAGTCAGTTGTTCCAGTTTGATGAATAAAGTGTGCTTATACTATGATTGCAGTTGAGTTTATAATATGATAGAAGCATTTATAAAACACCATAATTGTCAAGTGATATTCAATGTTTAATGATTAAGTTATTATGAATAACAATAAGGTCAAAAGTCATAACTAGATTAAATGCATGAGATGAATTCATAAATGATGAACTCATTAGATACTCGATCTATTAACTCATGAATTTATTATCAACCAAGATGACTAATGACGGAGTTCTAGCAAAGTAGAACTTGCGCCAAACATTATACATAAATGATGTATTAACCAAGCGCATGAATAATCATTAAAGATGCTTCGCATGATTAATTGAACAGGGATTCAATTGAGATCATAAATCTGAGATTACAGAATCACAGTGAAGTAAAATATAAGAAAACGAATCACCATGATGTGATCAAATTGATAAGTATTATAGTTGACATAAATGGGAGACTTGTGGAAATAATGCCACAAATTACGATGGAAGTTTAAAGTGCTCAAGCACCTGAACCAATCGTAGTCATACTAAAATGTAGTATTGTCTAATTACATTCCCCTTACGCTAATGCTATTTTGAATGAACAAAGTTGTTATAATTTATTAACTTAAAACACCCACTTCATGAAATAAGGAAACCATTCTGAATTTAATGAAGCTGATGACTCCATATGATGATGGTGTTAGAAAGTTTCTAGAAGTTTTATATGATATAACTTTCTTTGTATTAGAGTTGTGAGCAATTGTAAAACACACCTTCCCAAATAGCAAAACTTGTATTGCTTGAATTGGTGAATGAGAAGATGGTTCTCAAGGAATAAACCAATGTGAGAAAAGTGAATTCTTTGACCAGGGTGATTGACCCTGCCTCCAGATAACAGAGTAACACAACGGAAAACGTTCCGCTGAAATGACTCCATGAGAAGAGGAAATATGCTATTGATGATGATCATGGTATATTAGTTAGAGCCTTAGTTTAAAAATAAGAAGATTATCATGAATACGTTCTGTACAGAACAATAATCATGAGTCTTCTTAAGTGAAACAAAAGGGACACTGCTCATAAATTACGAAGGATTGATGGTTACCTAGGAAACGAGGAGAAATGAAATCATATTGAGTTGCACATGGGATGGCTCACATCCTATGAAATAAAGTAGTTATTTCACATTCCGAATAACCATGTAGTTATTAAGAATGATGCAACACATAAATATTGATTTGGCACATAAAAGATGTTATGGCTAAATTCAATAATGATTGACTACGGAAGCATAGCAATGCTAAATCAATATGGGCATTTCATTCACAAACACTATACTGGGACCAAAGCCTGAAGAAAATTGCATCACATTCAAATTTGGAATTCGAAGAGAAGTAGCAAATGGCATAACGAGAGAATGTTTCGATGAGATGGACCATAGTACCTCAAGGCAAGAACTCTCAACCTTGATTTGATCAAGTGATTTTGAAGTAATCAAAATATTGAGATGGACTGCAATTTCATGAAATTGAGTGGGAGCTTTGAAGACTTCCTGAAAACTTGGAATGCAGAGAGCATTTTCTGAGTGGGAGCTTTGGGAGCAATGTTATTACGTCTGACATAATTAGAATAGAAACTTAATAAAACATTACTTACAGATATATGTCGTATATATTTGAATGGGAGCACAATGTCAATCTCATATATATACGATGATATATGTGAAGACAATCTCATATATATACATTGATATACATGGAGATTAAGGCTAATAAGATGAAAGGATTACGAGAATCTTATATGAACGAAATACAGATGTGTCACACACTAAAATCTATAAGGATAGATTAGGACACGTGTAATGAACATCAAAAGGATTGGAATGATATCCTAAACAACAAAAGGTTCTTGTGGCTAGGAATTATATAAAGGATGTAAAACCTTATTATCACAAAATAATGTTTTAATGGAAGAATAGGGATGCACTTTGTCTCAAGACATGTGATCCTATATGACATTTGACATATGATTCTACCATAAAACGGAAGTTGTGAATCCAATAACAGAATGACTCAAGAGTTCTTAGAAGAAGAACAGGTTCCGATGTAATTGGTTGGCAAAACCTAGAACCTGAGCAAAGTCCAAGCATTCAGTATCTGAAGAGAAACTGAGGGCAATACTCTAAATGATAGAAAAGATAATAGACTTGAATGTAATACTGGATTACGATTGCAAGCCTTATTATGGGTCTATATGGATTAGAGATATCACCAAAAGGAATAGAAAGGAAATGCGAGCTGTAATTTCACGAACCAAAACTCTACAAAATATAAATATCTACTTAAGGAAGTAGAAGGTTGAATAAAGTTTAGCGTAAGAAGTTTAGACTTCTGGCTGAGTGTATTTTTCAGTATACATGACTATGGGAGTCCTAGGGACTAAAACCATTTTGTCATTAGAGAATACTGTAAAATAAGAAGTCTCACTCTCCCGCCAAACTTATAATTCAAGCATTATTAGATAATGAAGGGTATATAAAGCAAGTTGACCAATACCTGTTGCAAAGGAACATACGAATCTGAACGGGTACAGATCGTTGACGAAACCTCTTCCATGAGCAACCATGATCAATAAACACTTATATGATAAGATGATTATGATCGAGAAAATATGCAGCTAGATTATTTGCTATCTAGTGCAAGTGGGAGACTGTTGGATATATGTTGTAGAGGAAAATAATATATGATTATTCCAATATATCTAAATAAGTTCATGACCAGTTTCATACTGTGCTGGAACTGTATCAGTGAAACAATGATACAAGTGTGGTATAGAAACAACCAGAGTTCCTAGTCAGCCTCTCATGATGACTAGTTTATCGTCAACTGATGATTGTGGTTTCACGATCATGGACAATCAAGTCAATTGACGGTAAGGTCACCTCATTGAATGAATGACGTGATGAACATTACCCAATGCAAGCATTGCAACATGATCAAATCGTAAAAGTTCAGTGTTGTAATTACAGAATGTAGTAGCCTGTTCCTTTGACTGTGAGATCACGCATAATTGCTATCTTCCGAGGATGCTTTGAGTGCATTAACCGTCACACTGAAACATGGTGACCGTAAAGGTGTATCTTGGGCTATCCGATGGGATATGTTGAGGAGTGTTGATTCAAGAGCGGGGTTTGTCAATCCATATAATGGAAAGATACTTCATGGCAAACTCGGTGAGATTGCATCCATAAAGCTGCGCAGCGTGTGACTAGGTCACAAGGATGAATATCACGGAACGAGTGAATAAAATTTGTCGGTAACAAGATAGAACTAATGCATTGGATGCAGTTGATCGAATCTTGGACTAATCTAGTATCGCATGACAAAGGGAATGGTATACAACGTGTACGGTTCAATCGGTTACTTCCGGAATGCACAGGGATCATTATGGGCATCCAGGTCCCGCTATTGATCATTGGCCGTAGCCTTTTTCTCGGTCATGACTGGAGTGTTCTCGGACCGTAGGGTAACACACTTAAGGGCTCGATGAAATCGGAGACCTTTTCGGAACTATCGGAGTTACTGGAGATATGAGAGAGAACTCCGAAGTCGTTTCGGAGGGGAGACGGAAAAGGTTCCGTGGCTTTCGAATTTTTCGGAAAGTTATTTAGATATATTTTATTATTTAATTAAATGAATTAAGTATTAAAATATTATTTAAATAATTAAAAGGAATAAAGTTTCTTTTATTTTTCTTTAAAAGAAAGAAAAAAAAAGAAAAAAGGTGGGGGCGCCATGGGCTTGTGGCCCATGTGTGGCCACTTGGCCACATGGTCTTGCGCCATGGCCATGGCATGGCCGGCCACCCACGGCGGCCACATGCACATAATGTGCACGCATGGCGTGGTGTTTAGTACCACCTCGCCTGCGTAAGTGCCTGCGTACCCCCTTTTGCCCCTATATATAGATATGGAGGGTGCCTCTTTTTCTATACAGAAAATTCCAGAAAAATACAGATAAATTCTGAAGATCTCTCTCCCTATTTCTCCCTCCTATGAGGGTACTCCCCTTGTTTGGAGACTGCACTGGGTTGGGGATGTCTCCACTATACGCACGCCGTCGTGCTGCTGCAACTCTGGTTCCGGAGGTCTGCTTCCGCCACCTTTGCTGGATCGAAGAACGCAGGTCGTCATCGAGTCTCGTATGTGTGCGAGTACTACGAGGTGCTACACGTGTGGCACTACACCCATCCAGGTACTCAACACAACCAGGGGGATGTGAACCTTGATCGGCTACATCAACCACGTTTGCGGGAACGTTTCCCGCGCAACAGACTACACCCCGAGGTATGTTATTTCGCAAGTCTTTCTGTTACAGCATTACAGCTAGATAGATCTTGGGTTAAGGGCGACGTTAGTTAGAAAAATTATTGTTTTCTGCTGTGATACCCAACAAATGACACAGGTAAGTCGGTATGAGACATCATCGATCGTACGCTATCCAATAGAGTTCGATTACGTCGCTCAGAAACACCGTTACGCTGAGGTGTTCCTGCCGGCGTAAGTTGTGGTACGATGCCACAAGTCTTAAGATGATCGCCAAACTCGTGACTTAAATACTCGCCTCCTCGATCGGATCGAAGGTGCTTGATTTTCTTCCCGAGTTGATTCTCGACCTCACTCTGAAATTCCTTGAACCTTTCGAAGGTTTCAGACTTATGTTTCATTAAGTAGATATACCCATATCTGCTTAAGTCATCTGTGAAGGTCACGAAGTAACGAAGACCATTTCGTGTGGGGACGTTCATAGGTCCACATACATCTGAATGTATGATCCCTAACAAGTCTTCTGCATGCTCCATTGTTCCATTGAATGGAGTCCTTGTCATCTTGCCCATAAGGCATGGTTCACATGTGTCAAGGGATCCAAAATCCAATGACTCCAGAAGTCCATCATCATGATGCTTCTTCATGCTCTTTTCACCAATATGACCAAGTCGACAATGCCACATCGTCATGTGTTCTTCGCCACTAGGTTTTAATCTTTTGGCCTCTACGTTATCAATATGAAGTATATCACAATTGAGATTAAGAATGAATAAGCCATTTTTCTCCGGCGCGTGAACATAATACACATCATCCTTATAAATCGCACAGCCAATTGTATCTGACTTAAAAGAATAGTGGTCTTGCTTCAAGCAAGAACCACTAAAGATGTTCACACTCAATGCGAGTACATAGTAGCACTTATTCGAAATCAAAACTAATCCCGAAGGGAGACTAAGATGCTTCGTGCCGACCGCCACCACTTCAATCCGGCAGCCGTTTCCCACGCGCATCGTCACTTCATCTTTCATCAAGCGTTGCCTATTCCGTAGCCCCTGAGAGGAGTTAGAAATATGAGCAACAGATCCTGTATCAAATATCCAGGATTTGTTCCCAGCGCTTGTTAAGAAAAGATCAATAACGTGTATATCAAATATACCTTTTTCTCTTCTGACAATCTTGCCAGCCTTCTTATCCTCTAGGTACTTGGGGCAGTTGCGTTTCCAGTGACCATCACCCTTGGAGTAGAAGCACTCAACGCCGGGCTTGGGTCCAGGTTTGGGTGCCTTACGAGGAGTGACAACTGGCTTGTCACCCTTCTTCGGGCTTCCCTTCTTTCCCTTCTCCTTCTTGCCAGACTTCTTGAATTCAACGGTCTTGTTGACCATGAATACAACATGCTCCTTCTTGATCTCAACCTCAGTGGTTTTCAGCATGGCGAACAACTCAAAAGGGGTCTTAGTCATCCCCTGCATGTAGTTCAACACAAAGCCTTTGTAGCTAGGGGCAGCGACTGCAACACCCTATCAACAGCAAGTTCATCTGGAATCTGACATTCCAGAGCATTCAAGCGTTGAACGTAGCCAGACATCTTGACCACGTGATCACTAACACTGCTATGCTCATCCATCTTTGCTGAGAAGAAAGCTTCAGAAGCCTCATAACGTTCAGCCCTGGCTTGGGGTGCAAAGATGGCCTTGAGGTCGGTGATTATCTCATATGCACCCATCCTCTTAAAGCGTTTCTGCAGCTCAGCCTCCATGGAGTAAAGCATTCCACTCCGGACAAGGTTGTAATCATCCATCTTGGAGAGGTAGACATTCTTCTCATCCTGACTAGCGTCTGCTGGTGGTTCGTCACCTAACGCGGCCTCTAGTACGTATGCCATCTTGAGGGGAACGAGGAGAATCCTTAGAGTGCGGAACCAGTTGGTGAAGTTTGACCCATCGGTTTTCAGTTTGTCTTTGTCTAGGAATGACCCTAAGTTGAATGAGGGGCGAGGTGCAGCCATCTACAATGGTTATTTGCAAAACACATATTTAGACTTTGTTCATAATTGGAGTTCAATTTTAATTAATTCTAAAACTCCCACTTAGTTAAACATCTCTCCAAATTTACTAAGTGATTAACATAATCCTAGTTTGAATGATCGTCCTCGAATATCACACGTCCGACGACACATCTCCCTAGGTAGGCCATCATTCCAATCATATCCGTTATATGACTCATGCTTAACCTTTCGGTCATCCGTATCCCAAGCTCATATCTACATATGTCAAGCCTGCCAGTCGAACCTTAGTGTATGGCTATTCAGCAAGGCCATATCTGCATATGCTAGGCTTGCCAAACCCAACCTCATGCGATCACTAATGTATGTATGACACCCGATCGTCACGACCTACCTATCATAAAGAGATCCTTCCAGGCGGTGCCCACTAAGGGAGAATACAATCATGGTATTGAGAGAGATTATCCTATCATGCTACCGTCGCATATCTAGCATATTAGCAAGACATGAAGTACAACTGTAAATCATACAAGCTATGATCCCCCCTTACATGCAAATTAAAGTTAAAACACCTTCTACTTTATCTTTTGCAAGTTTTACGTGGCTGCTAAGGGGTTTCGAGAGAGAACCGCTTTCTATCCTGCGAAAACAAGCCACGACACCAATCCTGCAATCATCTCCATTACACCCCTGTCGGGGCCTTCCGTTGCAAACGTCTTCACGTCGCTAATGTTAGAGAGACAGACACCCCGAACCACTTATATGGTACAAGCCATAGGTCAAGCGTGGAACCAGTCTCGCGTAAACGCGTAAGGTCGGTCGGGGCCGCTTCATCAGGACATTGCCGCAACGCTAAACGAGTACACATGGGAGGGTAACAATTGGAGAATTGATGCCCACATCCTAGATGTTTTCTACCCGTACAATACATCTACGCATAGCCTTGCTCATGATACCACTGTTGGGGATCGGCGCAGAAAACAAAAAATTCCTACCTATGAGTCCCGAACCCAAGATCTATGCTATGCTGATGTATGTAACAGAAGGAATCGGTGTTCATACCTCTGAAGACCGAAAGAGGGAAACGTTCCTCGAAGCTATTGATGCAACACCACCGAGTGGGCCCAGAGTACCTATCCGTCACTCGGATTGACAAATCCCGCTCTGATCTATTTCATACTCCTCAAATATCTACTTCGGAATACCCAAGATACACCTTTTCAGTTACCACGTTTCAGTGTAACGGTTAATGCACTCAAAGCATCCTAATAGATAGCAATTATGTATGATCATCACGGTCTAAGGATTCAGTCACTATGTTATTAAGTCATCGCAATGCTGAACTTATGTGACTTGATCACACTGCAATGCTTAAGGTGGGTGTGTGTCCATCACATCATTCTCCTAATGATATGACCTCATTGTCAATAGACTTATGTTCTCATGATCAGGAAACCTTGATCATCAATTGCCCAATGAGCTAGTATGCCTGAGTTTAACTAGGGACCAGGTTGTTATATATCACACGTGTATTAATGTTTCCGCTTAATACAGTTCTAGCACAATATATAACGTATTATGAACAAACAGATATGTGACAAATATCTTTATTAATTTGCCTCTAGGGAACATATCCAACACTAACCAGCCAAATGTTCCACCAGGCTGTGAACACCACTTCAGCAAAGAAGGGTTTGTGAAAGGATTACCTGGCCTCCTTGGCAACCTGCACCATGTCTGTTCCATTTGTCCAATCAATTTGAAGATAACCCCAGACTCTAGTAGTGAAGTTGCATTGAAAGAACAAGTGATCCCTGGTATCCAGGTGTTGAGTGGGACATAACACACATTCAGGGCCATCCTCAATATGCCAGTGTTTTCTAAGAATCAGATCTTTGGTGTTGATACGATCCATGATCACTAGCCAGGCAAATTTTTTGATCTGGAGGGTGCATCAAGATTTCCAGATCCAATTGAGGAGAGGGTTGGATTGGATAGGAGCATGCACCATAGTGTAGAATTTATTATCAGTGTATTGCCCCTTGTTGCCCAACCTCCAGGTCCACCAGTCCCTAATTTTATCAGATCTATGAATATGGAGGATATCCTTTAGTTCATTCAACTCTTGAAAAGCTTGAGCAGAGAGTGGCAGGTTGAAAAGCTCTGCGAGGTCTGGAAAAGCCATAGCCTCCTTTACAGAGATGAGTGGGTCTTTAGAGAAAGAAAACCGTCTTCTAAACTTCTGCGCTAGAGTAGCATTAGTGTGATCAATCCAGAAGTCATTCCACAAATGCACTGTCTCCCCAGACCCTATTTTGATCCTGGAAACATCCACAAAACTATCCATATTCTTGGCCACATCTTTCCCCCAGTAAGAGCCACAGAGCTCAGTTGCATAGGGGTACTCTTTTATGATAGTAGGTGTTCTAGATAAGGGAAACCCAAGGCACATCCTCCATATTATAGAACTTGTTCAGATGCTTCACCAGGAGAGACTGATTCTGGAGCTGCAGGTTGAGAATGCCCAACCCACCTTTATTCTCTGGTCTGCAAACTAGCTCCCAAGCAGCTAGAGATTTACCTGAGTCTTGACCATATTTTATCCAGAGGCACTGTCTCTGAATCCTTTCAAGCTGTTTGATGATCCCAACAGGGATGTGCAAGGAGCAAAGGACATAAATGGGCATGGAGGAGATAACACAATTGAGCAGTTGAAGTTGCCTCCCTGATTAAGAAAACAAGAGCTACCAGTAAGCCTCCTCTCCATGCAGTCAACCAAGGGGAGAAGATCCACAATCTTGGGCCTGGTGGTACCCACAAGCATACCCAAATATGTGAAAGGAAGTTTCCCCACTTGACAGCCAAAAGTTGCAGCCAGTTGAGTCACAAAATCATCATCAATGTTGATAGGTATCATGGAGGATTTGTTATAATTGATATCCAGGCCAGTGGACTCAGAAAAGCTCCTAAGTGCTTCTTCCAGCCTAAGCACTTGTTGCTCTTCAGCAGGCATTACCAGAATGGTATCATCAGCATATTGCACAATTGGGAAGTCAGGGTCATGAGAGGGTATAGGTAAACTGAGCTGCCCTCTCCTAAGCAAATCATTCACCACTGATTGTAGAAGATCAACAGCTAGAACAAAAATCAAGGGAGATAAAGGATCTCCTTGCCTGACCCCTCTTCTGCACTTGAACTGCCTACCTGGGATGCCATTTAACAGAACATCAGAGGAGCACTGTCCAAGAGCTGCTGCACCCACCTTCTCCATTTATGTGGGAACCCTTTGTGTTTTAGAATTTCCAAAATGGCTTCATGTTCAATGGAATCAAAAGCCTTTTCAAAATCAATTTTGATCAAAATCAAAGGTCTCTTGGACTGATGGCACTGATGCAAGTATTCTAGGGTCCAGGCAATGCAGTACTGAATGGATCTGTCCTTGATGAATCCATACAGATTTTTATGAATACACCTTCTGATATCTTTCTGAAGCCTGTTTGCTGCCATTTTGGTGAGGAATTTGATGCCCCCACTAGTAAGAGAGATTGGTCTAAAATCATTCACAGTTTCAGGGTTATTTTTCTTGGGGATCAGAGTGATAAAGGAACTGTTGAGACCCTCCAGATCAGCATCTCCACTATGAAAATCCTCAGCAAGACTGTAAAGTCAGAACATATGAGAGACCAACATGACCTAAGGAATTTACCATTGAAACCATCAGGTCCAGGAGATTTATCAGAAGGCATGAATTTAATTGTGTCACCCATCTCCTTTTTATCAAAAGGAGCCACTAGTGGCTCCAGTCCCTCCACAGGGATTAGTAAAGCATTCAAATCACAGGACATAACAATGCCCTTGGACACTCCCATCCTGTTTCTGAATGCATTCCAGAAAGCAGTTGCCAAGATATCATGATGGGAGCATGAAGTACCATCATCCAACTGCAGAGAGGCAATAGAATTCCTTCTGTTTCTCTCAAAGGCCATTGCATGAAAGAACTTGGAATTCTCCTCCCCCACCTTGATATATCTTTGTGTGCACATCTTCTTCCAGTACATATGTTGCCAGTGTAAGAGTTGGTCTAGATGCATTTTAACAATCTTCCTGAAATTGGACTCAGGCATAGTAAGCCTTCTAATGTCTTCTAGACAATCCAAAATGAAGATGACCCTATTGCATTTAGATATCAACACTTTAGTATTGGAGAAATTCTTTTGCCAGTGCCTAAGAGCCCTTCTCAATCTCTTGAATTTGTCCACTAAGGTTGCCACAGGGTGGGATTTGTTGGAAGGCACCTCCCAAGAGTTTTTGACACAGTCCATGAAACCAGTCATCTCCACCCAGAAATTCTCAAATCTGGAAATATTGGCCTTTGGAATAGTGGTATTGATGACCACACCACAAGGCACATGATCTGATGCAGTTTTGGCCAATGGAAGCACTTGAGAGGAGGGGTAGTTGGAATCCAATTCCCAGATATGAAAAACCAGTCCAATTGCTCCAATAAAGGATCATCCTGCATGTTGGACCAAGTAAATCTCCTTCCTTTCAGAGGTAACTCCAGAAGATCCAAGTGACCAATAATCTCATTGAAAATGAACATGTCATTCACATCACCCCCTGGTAAGTTCATGTTCTCCATTGACCTGATGAAGTTAAAATCTCCAAGTAGAAGCCAATTAGCTTCAAAGGGAATATTCAGGTGATAAAGCCAATCCCCAAATAAATCCCTGATGTGTTGTTCACATGGACCATAGACATTAACCAAAGTCCAGGATTCTGCATTATGTGTAGAAGTGAATTGAATCACCAGCCCAGAAAATTTTGTATCCACCAGCCGTCCATAAAAAATGCTAGAATTCCATATGGTTAGAATTCCACCAGATGCGCCCCTTGAGGGAACCACATCAAATTGGTCAAAATGTCTGGGACAAAATGACCGGATAAAGTTGTGGTCAATGTTTTCACACTTGGTTTCCTGCAAGCAAATAACTGCACATCGACTTTCCTCAATCTTCTCTCGAACAGCTCGTTGTCTCATAGCAGAATTAAGACCTCGAACATTCCAACAAAGCACTTTCCAATCTCTAGTAGTAGAAATATGATCCATAGAAAGCAGAGTAGAGAGGTAGTAAGATAACTGTAAACATTACAGCTAACATCCACAACCAAAAGTATAAGCATGGGACAAAAAACGACTGCCCAACTGTATCACAACTGGCCAATTTAGGGGCTTGCCAAATCCAGAAGCATAATGGAAAACTAAACATCAGCAGCAGCATCTTGTGCATCAGTAGATGTTGAAGTCGCCATAAGCTTCTCCTTGGTCAGCAGGGAAGGATCAATCTGCAGCTCAGTGTCGATCTCCTGCATGACCTTGATAGGTGTGGGGGGAACCATAGGTACCTTCTCCTGTGCTGGGCCTTGGGCTGCATCTGGGGTTGGAGGTGGCAGCACCATGGGGATGGGCTTGGACCAGGGCTTCTTTCTCTTTGGAGCCAAAGGGAGTTCAGTGAGGTTTCCCGCCTTGAAACCGTCACGCTTGGCCGTGCTGCGAGTTCAGCGCCTGATAGCGGTATCCACGATTGGAGTAGTCCTTTTCCTGTGCCTGGTTTTAGCTACTGCCACTAGAGGAGGGCTGGAGAAGATGAGGTCCTGAGGGAGCTCCAACAGAGACTGGGAAGGAGCAGTTTCAAGCTTCTCCTCTTCAATGTATGAGATGGAGACCTCCAAGGATTTTTCATCAAAAGCCATGCTCCAGGACCTCTTGGAGCAGATTAGGGGCAACACCGGACTGAGCTTCAGATTCCTGGGAACTTGTAGAGTACAGAGTTCAGGTAGTAGATGAGAAAATGCTCTGTTCCAGACCATCTCCGGGGGGAGGTCCGGGCCAACAACAATTTTGACCATCCCCACAAAAACTTGCTGCGGGGGAATTGGGGGTGGAATGTACGGGACCAGCGCCAGAATAGGCTTCTCCACAACAGGCGGTTGCTGAACCTGCACTTCATCTTCATGAACGTGAATGACCTCCAGGACCGGCTGCTCAACCGAGTCTGACATGTCAGGATGGTCCAGGACCATGGATTGCTGATCTTGTTCTTGAGCATCTTGATGTTCTGGCTGGGCATCCTCAGGGTGTGCCTCCTCACCCCACACTGTATTTCCCCAACCCGGGAGATCGTTGTGTTCCACTGGATCATTGTTTGTCAGGGGCGCATGTACGTCATTCCAGCCCAATGCCGAATATGGAGGGAGAACCCATGGCACGTTTTCCGGCACGAGCTGCCCGGGTAGAGGGTGGGGGTTGCCATTGAGGGGCATGGGATCCTCGTCTTGCGGCATTTGATTAGCCCAGTCAGCTCCCAGCACATAGCAGGCTGCTGTCCAGTTGACCCGATTGCCTCCCCATTCAGCGTAGTCACCAAAAATAACATCCCGTGGCACCAATGCAGTGGAAGGGAATGAAGCATGCACCATGGAGTGGACCAGATAGGGATCCTCAGAGTTCCACGAATGAAATTTTCCAAAAGTGTTGATTGCCTCTGACAGATTCTTGGTGTTCCTATAGTCTAGCGGCACCCCAATAAGCATAAGCCAGCCCGTACGATAGTCGTCCGCACCCCGAAAACCTTCTCCTTGGTCATGGTTTTAGAATCGAACAAACCTATCTCCTCCAAGATCGAAGGGAGCATGTTGGGTGAGTGAGTACCTAACAGCTGCATCACACACTTGGAACAGCCCAACGCCAAGGAACCAAGGCTGCACGGTGCGGACCATGACGCCGCGAGCTTGGAGGAAATCTGCCACTTCCTCTCTGGTTTGCCCCAAAGCTGCAGGTGGGGGAGGAGGCATGACCTCGGCCACCATGAAGTCCTCGTGGCGTCGCTTCAGCCTGACGCCCGCCGTGAAGAAAGTGCGCGGCAGATGGGTAGGACAGCCATCGATGATGTTGTGGCCGGCGGGAAGGAAGCGGAGGGGGTCAAGATCGTAGACCGCCATGGGGGCTGGGGGCGATTTGCAGTAGTTGCTCGGCGGAGCACTGTGGTCGATTTGAGGCGGCGAAGCGGAATCGACAGGGAGGGTTTTCTCGAGGGAGACGCTTGAAGCGACAGGGCAGAAGGGGGAGGTGGCGCGAGACTCAATAAGAGGCGGTGAATCCGGTGTGGACTCAATGCGTAATTGCGTGTGAACAAGTCTCCAAACGCGCCCTTCCTTACGTGCTATCGCATCGCAGTCCCGTCGACGGTGGCCCACCCGGTTGCAGGCCATGCAGACCCAAGCAGTAGGGCATGCCGATGACAGGTGGCCCTGGATATTTGATATGGAGCAGGTCATGATACGGGCCACCATGTCATCTACCATGGCTTCAAAGGCATCCATGGCAGGCACGTCTGATGTGGTGGCCTGATCCGAATCCAGCTGCGTCTGCTGATGAGATACACCGGGTTCGGTTATGATCCGGTCCACCACTTGTGGGGAGACACATTTATCCAAGGATGGAAGGAGATCCCGTTGCACATTGTCCATTTCTGAAGATTCGGGATTAGCTAACAAACCCAAGGAAACCGGAACCGTCCCAAATTGAATCACCGGAGCGGCCGTAGTCCGGTGAACCACGCACGGCGGTGACGGTGGTGGACACTCATCAGAGAGTAATTCATAAATAGCCTGAAGCAACTCATTACGTACCTCCGGTTGCACCCGCATATTGTAACTCTTACAAGCATCATAGTCAATGATAGTGGCAAAACGTATAGATTTGGACTTAGACGGGCCAACCTTCATCGCTGATTTATTAGGGAGAGAACGTAGGGCATTCATCCCAGCTTGATCACGTTTCTTTGTAGGACTAACAAGAGTCCATTCTTCCTTGCACTGTTTCTGCCAGAGCTTGAACTCATAGCTCCATTGAGGCCCTCCATAATTCTAGAGATAAAAATAACAGATAAACTATGGAGAGAAAAATTTACGTCGATCGGTGAGAAGAAACCCAACCTTTTTATTGACCACTGTGAAGCTGAACACGCGATCACGTAAAATGGAGACTTTGAGTGCATCACATCAGCCGCCGGTGATGGATTCCAGAGCCACCGCAGCCGAATCTTCCGTCAACTTGAAAGATGTACAACCAAAAGCCGCCACCATGGTGAAGTGACCAGAGTGATGATTAGGATGAACCGTAGAGAAGCAGGTGCGTCGAACCTCCTCGGCAAACTCTTGAACAGGAGCCAGATCCAAACCCATCTGGAGGGCTGCACAAACCGCCATAAGATGGCTATGAATGCAACGAGGAGGCGACGCCGAAGACGATGATCGGAACCAAAAGTTGATGTAGAGGCCCAATCAACGAGGATCTCGGGTGGAAAGTCTAGGGTTTAGGGGTGGCGATGTGGGGTGGGAGGGAGCCATCTTTCATCCTACAGCTGGGCAATTGACAGGATTAAAAATGCATCGCAATGCTAACTATGCTACAAAGAAAGGAAGAGGCTCAAAAGCATGGGCGGTACGCCAAAATAAGTAGACCGAAATCCAACTGCATCTACTACCAATCATCCACCTTGAGATATCTATCCGGAACATCTCGCTGGTATTAAGTTGCGAGCCCCACCCAAAGTGTAAACCCAAAGCAATAGACAAATGCATTAAAAGAACTTTGCGTAAAGTAAACAATCCTTGCAACCGCGGTTACAAGCACCGTTGTTTTCCCCCTTGTGGCAACAACACATCCCCTAGACTCATGTTTCTGTCACTCAATCTAGTCATCAGGGGGCATGAACCCACAATCGAGCATAACGTTCCCTCTTGGAGTCACTACCTACTACTTGGCCAAAGCAATAAACAACAATGGAGAACATCCAAGAATTACTCAGGAATAAAAATATAAAAGATAAGAACCAAATATATTACTCAATCACAAACTGAACATAGTCTCATAATCCATCAGAACCCAGCAAACTCAGCATAGCAACAACATAAATAATTACATATGTGCCTTGATCATGTAGGGCAGCTCACAAGGTGTAATCCATGAAGAACAAAGAGGGGAAGAAAACATCACACAACTACTGATCACAGACCCATGATCCAAGGTAGACTACTCACGGATCATCCAGGAAGCGTCCATGGTGGAGGAGAGGCTCCCGGAGGCCAATCCTCCCTCCGGCAGGGTGACGGGAAGAGGTCTGCTGGCGCTCCCGATCTTGGAAGCGCGACGGAGGCTGAATAGAGGCGAGATCGCGAAAAAGGGTTCTGTCTTCGGAAGAATCCCGTCACGGAGAATAAATAGGCGAAGGGGAGCAGCCAGGGGGCCACCAGGTGTCCAGGCGGCCCCCTGGCACGTCCTAGCCCTAGGGCGCGCCACCATGGCGCCTGGATCCCTCGTGGTGGCCCTCTGGCCCCACCCAGGTTCTTCTGGAAGCTTCCGTTACGCTAATTTTTTATCTGATTTTTCCCGAATTTTTGGAGCACTTTTAATATGGGGGAAACCTGAAATAGAAAAACAACAGAAAACAGGAACTGGCACTAGGGTGCACTGAGTTAATAAGTTAGTCCAAATATGATCAAAAGTGTATGAAAGTATATCTAGATCATAGAAATATCACACAAAACATGCATGGAGCAAGCAGAAATTATAGATACGTTTGGGACGTATCAACATCCCCAAGCTTAATTCCTGCTCGTCCTCGAGTAGGTAAATGATAACAAGCATAATTTCTATGGTGACATGCTAACAAACATATAAGAACTTTCAAAGTAAAACAATCAAGGTATGTAATTCAATTCAAGTCATAACAGGCAAGAGCCTATATTAGCATTGAAACAAGCAACATAAGAACATTAAGGTACAAGATCTCTTGCCGTTCGTGACTCGAATGTCTCCAAATGGTGTTTGCATGCAAGAAGTGGGGGATGGGAATACTAGAGAAAAAAATATATTTGTTGAGAACTCAATCTACTAAAGTTTCACACTTAGTCTTCTTTGGAATCTTATCTTGACTCGTCCCCAGACCACTAGCCAGGTACAAGTCAATTTGATCCACTCCCTTTCGATATTTTGAGCACTCATGCAATGGATGAGCGTAAGCACGATAGTTGACACTTAGGATGGCAAAGAGAGAAATATGGTGGAGGAGGAAGACAAAAAAGATGAGAAAGGCTCACATCAACGAGGACAATCATAGGCGGGAAGGCCAAATGATAGATATGATGTGAGGAGTAGGGATTGCCATGCAACAGATGCACATATGAGCTAAGACAATCTCTCCAATGGCACTAGTGGGGTTGCATCCAACTTGCTCGCTCATGAAGACATAGAGCTCGTTTGAGAAGGCTCATCCTTGGAATATGCAAGCCAAGTTCTATAGTGTGAAGGTCCCCACATAGATATATGCATATATGATCATCTCTATGGAGCAAAAGATAAGAGGGAGTACGAGTGTGGATCTTTCAAAAGGAATAGTAGTGTTGCCCCCTTCTCTCTTTTTATTTATTTTTCTCCTTTTCCTATTTTTTGTATTTTTTTGGGTGGCCTCAATGGCTCTTTCTATTTGAATCTCATTTGTCCTCTTTGGGATCTTTTAATTTTGTCCTCTTTGGGATCTTTTCCTCACTTAAGGGCAACACTCTATTTTACACGAAGTATAGAAGAACTTCACACTTTATAAGGTACTCAACATAAAGAAGATGTAGCTATCATGATGTATGCAAATGTATGCCTCTGCCAGTGTAGCAGGAACATGTATGCCATGAAGATAAAGTCATGAAGAGGTGGAAGTTGCATGACAATATATCTTGGAAAGGCTATGTAAATGCCTTGATAGGTAGGTATGGTGTATGTTTTGAGGAAAGATATAAGGAGGTTTATGATGACAGAGCGCATCATGCCAAGGGTTTGGATGCACCAGCGAGGTGGACGCCAACTCTCGGAGTGAGACGAGGGCTATGCATAGTACCGAAGAGCCTCGCAAATATGAGGAGGTGGAAGTGTCAACTTTCAATACTTACATTAGTCCGAAGAACTCATGCACTTATTATCTGTAACTCTCAATCTAATAAGGAGGTTCACAAATAGAAAAGTATCCCGAGGAGGAGTGTATGGGGGTTTGGTTATCCTTGCGCATCCTCGACTCATGGTACGTGAGTGTACTCTAATATCCGATCCCTCCAAAGATTAGTGATCCATCTAGTAGCCAGAGTTCTCAACTAGTTTTGTAGTTTTTGAAAATAAACACGGATTGCCCAAAATACGACACCTATCACTAATAGGCTAGAGATCTTGACACCAAAAGTTCAAACATTACTTACAACAATACCTCAAAACTATTTCAAGTTACTACTACAATTGAATAGCAACCTCAATTACCTACTTCAAGACAAGACACAACTCAGTGCAACAACCAACTCTCTTAACAAGATAAACATGAATACTAAAGAGAGTTCCAGCAACAACTAAATTAAACTAAACTAAAGCTCTTGAAAAAGATAAACATGGAAACTAAGAGCTAAACATGGCAGTAGCTATGAAAAGATAAAGAACACACAACAGAAGAAAGATAAGCATGAAAAATCCTATGATGTGTTCTAGTTTGAAGTGGAGCGTGTTTCTCTCCCACACAAAGTAAGCTGGGGCCTGATTGTTATGAATAGCAAGCAAAGCTAAAGAAAACTAAAAAGTAAACCTAAGAGTGAGACGCTTCAATCATAGCACATAACGCATGAAGTGATAAAAATATAGTGAGACGGAGGACGAACTGATGATTGTTGATGGAGAAGGGGATGCACAGGGGCATCCCCAAGCTTAAACGCTTGAGTCTCCTTGAATATTTATTGGGGATGCATGGAGGCATCCCCAAGCTTGAGCGTTTGACACTCCCGGATCTTCTTTCATCATCTTCCCTCGCACACTTGAAAACTCCCTTCATACATAACTCATCATAAGCTGATTGGAGAGGTTAGTACCCTTAATAAAATAATTTTCCTCCACTTGAAATAAAGATATTCTTGAAGAGCTACTGTTTCTCAAGATTTCCAAAAAGTTTTTGCAAAGAAAAAGCAAGCTTAAGGTTTGCAAAAGTAAGGAAAGGCAAAACATGGCAGAATCTGTGAAAAACAGAACAACAAGTAGTAAATAATTTTTTTGGGGTACTTCTGCAACTCAAATAAAAAACTCAGAAAAGATGCTCCAAAGTCAATTTTATGGATCACGCTGTCAAAAAAATTCAGATAAAAAAGATGATCTGGTGACTTTAGGCTAACTTTTTTGTCCAAGGACAGAATCTGTTTTCTAGACAGCATGTCACAACTTTTGAACTTTCTTGCAATCGGAGGCTAAACTTGGCACAAAGCTTGAAAATAAAGAAACAATGATGTTGCTATAGTAGTAACAATCATCAAGAGCACTAAAAATAGAAGTAAAAACATCTTGGGTTGCCTCCCAACAAGCGCTTTCTTTTACGCCTTTAAGTTAGGCATAAAGCAAAAAAGATCAAGTTTTATCAAGAGAGAGAGAGAATAGCTAGCCCGTGTAGCGAACTCAAAAGGTAACTTAATATTTTTACTAGGGAAGTGTTCCATTCCCTTTTTGAGAGGGAATTGAAATTTTATATTCCCCTCTTTCATGTCAATAACAGCACCAACGGTGCGAATAAAAGGACGTTGTTAGGGGGATGGACCAAGCCCATAACCAGACATTAGATCTATGGGCCGAGTCATCGACGGAAGGCCCACAAGAAAGACCTGACCACGGGACGGCTGCGCCAAGGAAAGAAGATCGAATTCGTAGAAGGAATTCGACTTACCATGTATAGCACATAGCATATTTGTAAAGTAGAATAGGACTCCACCTCGTGTCGGAGTCGGACTCGCGGAATCCTGTGACCCGACGCCTTTATAAGCCGAGGTCCATGGGATCCAGGGCCAGAGAACAATCTCAACCTAAGATAGGACTAGACACTTGTCGGCGTAACCTAGATCTCATCGAGACTAAGTTTACGAACCGACTCTCTGGTAATCGATCAACAAAATCTTCTTTCGAGAGTCGGAACCCATAATAATAAGAAGCAGGAGTAGGCTTTTACCTCGAGACAAGGAGGGGCCGAAACCTGGGTAAATCGCCGAGTCTCTTGTCCATGTCGACTCTCTCCACGAAATCGCCTCGCAGTAAAGGTCCCATGTTAAGTTCGACTCTTCGGACATCTATAGTCACTTTCCCACGACAGTTGGTGCCCACCGTGGGGCCTGCGCTCGCAGGTGTTGAGATTCTGGAGGGAGCTCTGCAAGGCATGGAGGGATTTATCGCTGGACGAATCACCAAAAGCCGGCATGGGAAGCTCTGCATCGACGACTCAACCTGGGGCCCTGAAGCCGATTCCGTCGGATCAGGATATCGGGTCCCGATCGGGTCTATTCATATCTTCATCGGCAGGACAGGAGGATCTGAGCCAGATCCAGATCCTGAAGTGCCCGTTGAAACTTCGAGTCGGTGATACACCGACTCCAAACACGCTTTCGTCGGATTCATTGATGAGTCTCTAGAGCCGGAGCGCTCTGTCGAGTACCCAATGTACGACGTCTCGGAAGAACTGACTGATGCCGACTCATATCCAAGTGAAGGAAGCTTCTCAGATGAGGGGTCCATCCGATCCGTGGGGAACAACATAATCGTCACTGGCATGCTAGAATATAACCCGGATTATCCTCATTTTGAGCCTCCATATTGCGCCACGGTATTCATGGCCGATATTGGAGGACTGGAGAGTCAGGCAACCCAGAATCAAGGTGCAGAGTTGGCAGCCGCCGGGGCCCCTAGCGCAAATAGGGACCCGACAACCCGCCCATCAGTACAAGTTCCCACTAGAGCCGAAGAGCTCGCAGATGCTCTAAACTCCCTTGATGAGGCCTTGGATACAACGGTGATGACTGAGAACCAGGAGGCTTGGAAGAAGAGGGTGAACGAGCTCAGGGATCGGATAGCAAACTTGTGAACGGAGGTCAACATCGAAAAAGAACAGATGATTGAAAAAGAAGCACGGCTTGCCCAGGAAGCTGCACGCCTCCGGGGAGAGTCGGATCTGATAGACGCTCAGCGACCGAGCCTCTCTCATACGCGCCCACAGAGATACATGAGTCGGTTCCCCCTTGATTACCAAGGACGAATGCTGTTCAACAACCCCGACCAATCGACTCCCCCAGGATTCACGCCTCCCAGACAACCGGCTTCTTCGCCACGCCAAGATCGCTTCCACACACCTCCTCACCACTTCCACAACCCCATGGCTAACGTCATGGCGGCAACTTGTTACCTCATCAACGCTCCAATTCATGGAGACACTACAGCAGATCGTGCCGCCCGAGAGGCCGCCGACTTCCTCAAGACGACGATCACATAGCAGGGCCAATACTCACAAGGGGTCCCTTACATACATGGAACTCCATATCGAAGTGTGAGCCGGCAAGCAGAGTCGCCGGCTCCAGCAGCTTCGGACAGCCAGCGCCACCACAGAGTGCCCCTGAGCCCTCAGCAAGCACTGAGAATCATGGACCTACCGGCTCCTGACCCCAACAAACGTGTAGAGCCGGTGGCCCAACTTCTCCCGCAGGAGCCAAACACCGAGTTTGTGAGCCGATCCATTGGGAATCGATGTCTAGTGTCGGCTTTGAAGAACACACGCTTGCCCCCAGATTTCAAAGGACCGCGTAAGATCCCAAACTACACGACTGACATGGACCCGACGGCCTGGATCGAAAGCTACGATCTCGCCATGGATATGCAGCACGGCAGCGAAGAAGTCTGTGCCCGTTAGTTCACGATGATGTTGGAGGGACCGGCTCGTACATGGTTCAAAAACCTTCCAGAGAATTCCATCACCTCATGGGCGGACCTGAGAGCAAAGTTCACCAAAAATTTCCAAGGCACATGCCGGCGAGCCACCACAATTGTCGACTTGGAGCACTGCGTCCATAAAGAAGGAGAGTCGGCCCTAAGCTGGGCACGACGCGTCACGGATATAGTCCATTCCTTGGACACCATTACTGCACAGACATCAGTGATTGTCTTGGAAAGAAACTGCAAATTCGAGCCTCTATTACACAAGCTTGGCCAACTCAAGAGGACGGTTAGCAACATGGGAGAGCTCATGAACGCGGTCATCAAATATGCCGAGTCTGATAAAACCAAGGATGCTGACCAGGAAGAGGACAAAGCCGCCCAGAGTAAAAAGAATAACGACAAGGGATCTCAGAGCCAGCTGGCCAAGTGCCGACTCGGTCAAAATATTCCGACTTGGTAGCCGACACAAATGTCGGCTCCCAAAGGCAGAAGCAGGGGGGCAACAACTACCGCAAGCCGGAAAGAGGTTTCCAACCCACAGTTACCTTCGAAGAAGCAGTGAAAAGACCTTTCCTGATGCATAGCATGCCCGGTCATCCAGCCAGTCACACCTTGGAACAGTGCAACTTCATGAAAGAGTTCGCACGTCGTGGAGGTCAGGGCCCTCCTGGGTCAGGTGGCAGAGCCGGCCAAAACAACAACAATAAAATTTTTGGCCACCAGGGAGCCGGTGCAGCACCACAACACCAGGGAGGAGGACAACAAAACCAATCGGGACTTGTCGGATTCCAATCAAACCCAAAGCAGCTCCAAGACCACTCAGCTTATCATGTCTTCACCACCAGCAGTTGTCAGAGGGACAGGAAGCTGCAACAAAGAGCCGCCATGCCAGTGGCCACTGAGCCGGCTTGTCCTAGGTGGCTTAACTGGTCTGAACAACGGATCACTTGGACGAGGGACGACCATCTGATACGTCCAAAACGTATCTATAATTTTTGCTTGCTCCATGCTTCTTTTGTGTCATATTGCTATAATATTGATGCACTTCCATACACTTTTGATCATATTTAGACTAACCTATTAACTCAGTGCACCCCAGTGCCAGTTCCACTTTTATGCCATTTTTGTATTTCAGGTTTTCCCATTATTTAAAGTGCCAGAAAATTCTGGGAAAAATATATAAAAATCAGCATGCAGGAAGCTTCGCGAAGAGCCAAAGCGGGGCCAGAGGGGGGCTAGGGGTGGCCCAGGCGGCCACCTGGCGCGGCCTACCCCTAGGCCGCGCCAGGGGGTGATACGTCCAAAACGTATCTATAATTTCTGCTTGCTCCATGCATGTTTTGTGTGATATTGCTATGATCTAGATACACTTTCATATACTTTTGATCATATTTGGACTAACCTATTAACTCAGTGCACCCCAGTGCCAGTTCCTGTTTTCTACTGTTTTTCTATTTCAGTTTTCCCCCATATAAAAAGTGCCAGAAAAATTCGGGAAAATTCAGATACAAAATCAGCGTGAAGGAAGCTTCGCGAAGAGCCCTGGAGGGGCCAGAGGGGAGCCAGGGGGGCCCAGGTGGCCACCCGGCGCGGCCCCACCCCTGGCCGCGCCAGGGGGGCGCCTGGGGCCCCTGGTCCACCTCTGGCTGCCCCCTTCGCCTATTTATTCTCCGTCACGGGGAAACTCCGAAGACAGAACCTTATTTCGCAAACTCGCCTCTGTTCCGCCGCCGCCGCCCTTCCGAGATCGGGAGCACCAGAAGACCTCTTCCCGGCACCCTGCCGGAGGGAGGATTGACCTCCAGGAGTCTCCTCTCCACCATGGATGCTCCCCGGATGTCTCGTGAGTAGTTTTCCTTGGACCATGGGTCCGTGATCAGTAGCTATGTGATGTTCTCCTCCCCTCTTTGATCTTCATTGTTTAGACCTCGTGAGCTTCCCTACATGATCGAGGCACCTTTGTAATATTTCTGCTGTTGCTATGCTGAGTTTGATGGGATCTGATGGATTATGAGATTATGTTCAGATTGTGATAGAGTAATATATTTGGTTTTTATCTCTTATATTTTTGTTCCTAAGTAATTCTTGCATGTTCTCCGTTACTGTTTATTGCTTTGACCAAGTAGTAGGTAGTGACTCAAAGAGGGAACGTTGTGCTCGATTGTGGGTTCATGCCCCCCGATGACTTGCTTGAGTGACAGAAACATGAGTCTAGGGGATGTGCTGTTGTCACAAGGGGGAAAACAACAGTGCTTGTAACCGTGGTTACAAGGATTGTTTACTTTACGCAAAGTTCTTTTTAATGAAGTTGTCTGTTGCTTTGGGTTTACACTTTGGGTGGGGCTCGCAACTTAATACCAGCGAGATGTTCTGGATAGATATCTCAAGGTGGATGATTAGTAGTAGATGCAGTTGGATTTCGGTCTACTTATTTTGGCGTACTGCCTGTGCTTTTGAACCTCTTCCTTTCGTTTGTAGCATAGTTAGCATTGCGGTGCATTCATAATCCTGTCAATTTCCCTTCTGTAATTTGTTTACCTCGCACAGCAGTTTTATCGTCTTTTGGGAGAGAGACATCACTAGTGAACATCACGTATCCCGGTCCATATCCTTATTACTGTTTCCACGCTATCTTTACTTTATTGCTTTTACTTGCTATCATTATCCCTTGTGTTTTACCCTTTGTAAATAACAAGACTGGAGAGATTGACAACCTCTCTGAACTTCGTTGGGAACAAAGTTATCTGTGTCTGTGTGCAGGTCCACGTCAGTCGCGCCGCTGACACCTACTTATCATCTCTGGAGTCCTACTGGAGACAAACCTTGGTATCTTCACCGAGGGAAACTTGTTGCTGCGCTACATCTCCACCTTCCACTTGGTGAATTTCTAGCGCCGTTGCCGGGGACTCCGAGTGCTAAGATAGGGGAGTTGCACACTACCCTTTACCTTTGTTTTTTAGTCTTGTTAGTTTATCTTTCAGTTTTTATCTTTGTGTCTTTTATCAAAAATTACAAAAAAATCTGCCACACTTGCTGCCACTATGGGTTCCACTGAAAACACCAAGTTGTGTGACTTCGCTAGTCACAACAACCAAGACTTTATCTGCACTCCCATTGCCACACCTGCCACTTCAGCTACCTCTTATGAAATTAAACCTGCTTTGCTAAACCTTGTTATGAGAGATCAATTCTCTGGTGCTGGAGATGCTGCTGCTTTACACTTGAATAATTTTGTTGAAATATGTGATATGCAAAAGTACAAAGAAGTAGAAGGTCATGTTGTTAAGCTCAAGCTCTTTCCCTTCTCTTTAAGGGGAGATGCTAAAATCTGGTTTCAATCTTTTCCTAGGAATAACATAGATTCTTGGGATAGGTGCAAATATGCTTTTATAGGGAAGTACTACCCACCTGCTAAGATTATCCAATTGAGGAGTAATATTATGAATTTTAAGCAATTGGATAATGAACACGTTGCCCAAGCTTGGGAACGAATGAAATCTCTTGTTAAGAAATGCCCTACACATGGTTTGACTACTTGGATGGTTATCCAGACTTTTTATGCAGGCTTGAAATTTACCTCGCGGAACCTGTTAGATTCGTCCGCGGGAGGAACCTTTATGTCAACTACACTTGGTGCTGCTACGAACCTTCTCGATGAAATGATGAACAATTATTACCAATGGCACACCGAACGCGCTCCAACAGGTAGGAAGGTAAATTCTGTCGAGGAAATTACCTCCCTCAATGAAAAAGTTGACTTAATTATGTCTCTATTTACCAAGCAACCCTCTATTGATCCTCATGATGTTCCTTTGAATTCTTTGGTTGCTCAAGAACAAGTATATGTGGACTTTATTGCTAGAAACAACTTCAACAACAATGCTTATAAGGGAAATTTTGCTAGCAATCCTAGACCGTTTCCATCCAACTATGGGAACAACAATACCTACCCTAGCAACAATTCCTATAATCCTGCTTATACGAAAAGAGACCTACCCAGCTATGAGAAGTTGGTAGAAATAGAGAAAGCTACTAAGAACTATATGCGCACCCAGTTTGAACAAAACAAATCTTTTTCTAAGCAAATAGGTGAGCATACTTCCATTCTGCAAAACGTTAGTGAACAACTTGATAGCCTGAACAGTGAGATTTCTAATCTCCAGGCTAGACTTACCGCCAGCGAAACCCATGTTTCGAATATGTCCCACACCCAATCTACTTTGATAAATCAAATGGCAGCCAAGCCAGAAGTTATCCCTAGGGAAGAGGATAGAATTAAGAGCCTTCCTACACACCACACAGTTGCCACTATCCAAATTGTTGAGGACACTCAAACTATTAGCACCCAATGCACTCCTAGTTCCGTTGGACCTATTAATGGTGATGCTAATACCTCAACCGTAGATAAAGAGACTCCTATGAACATAGAGGGTTTCAAACAAGTGAGCCTATATAGTAGAGATATTGATTTTGATAGTTGTACCCTCTCAGAAGTTATCAGTTTGCTACACAAAATGTCTAGAGACCCCCACACTAGCACACTTAATCTTGCCTTCACGGAGCATATCACAAATGCTCTCATCAAAGCTAGGGAGGAGAAGCTTAGAGTAGAAGCCTCCATAACTAGGAAGCTAGATGATGGTTGGGATCCTATGATCAAAATTAAATTAAATAACTTCTCTTTCTATGCTTTATGTGCTGTTGGAGCTAGTACCTCCGTTATGCCCAAAAGAATATTTGATATGTTTGATTTGAAGCCCTTTGAGCCTTGTTCCTTTGGTGTTCGTCTTGTTGATTCTTCCGTAAAGAAACCTTTGGGGAAGATCGACGATGTTCTTATCATTGTCAATGACAACTATGTTCCCGTCGATTTTATTGTTATGGATATAGAGTGTGAACCTTTGTGTCCAATTATTTTGGGACGTCCTTTTCTTCGCACCGTTGGTGCGGTTATTGACATGAAAGAGGGGAATATAAAATTCCAATTCCCATTCAAAAAGGGGACGGAACACTTCCCTAGAACGAAAATCAAGTTACCTTTTGAGTCCGTTACACGGGCTAGTTATTCTCTTTCTCTTGATAAAACTTGATTCTTCTTTTGCTTCATGCCTAGCTTAAAGGCATAAAAGAAAGCGCTTTCGGGAGGCAGCCCGCAACGAATTTAGGTTTTTATTTTTGCTTTTGTTGTGTCTTGATGATTGTTACTACTGTAGCAACATCATTGTATCTTTATTTTTCAACTTTGTGCCAAGTTATAGCCTCTTACGACAAGGGAAGTAAAAGTTGTGACATGCTGTCCAGAAAACAGATTCTGTCCTCGTGACCAGAAAAATTCCAGAAAAATCCCAGTTCAACTTTTTGAGCTGAAAGTTTTACACAGTATGCTCTATACAATTACGAAACTTCTGTATGTTCTGAGTTTTTTGATTTGAGTTGCATTAGTGCCCCTAAAAAATTCTTTATTACCTGCTGTTCTGTTTTTCACAGATTCTGCCACGTTTTGTCTCTCCTAACTTTTGCAAACCTTAAAGCTTGCTTTTTCTTTGCAAAAACTTTTTGGCACTCTTGAGAAACAGTAGCTCTTCAAGATTATCTTTATATCCAGTGGGGAAACATTATTTATTAAGGGTACTAACCTCTCTAATCAGCTTATGATGAGTTATGTATGAAGGGAGTTTTCAAGTGTGCGATGGAAGATGATGAAAGAAGATCCAGGAGTGTTAAGCGCTCAAGCCTTGGGATTCCCGCATGCATCCCCAAAAAATAATCAAGGAGACTCAAGCGTCTAAGCTTGGGGATGCCCCCGTGCATCCCCTTCCCCATCAACAATCATCAGTTCGTCCTTCGTCTCACTATATTTTTATCACTTCATGCGTTATGTGCTATGCTTGGAGCGTCTCGCTCTTAGGTTTTGTTTTTAGTTTTCTTTAGCTTTGCTTTCTGTTCATAACAAGTTATATCCCTTCTTACTTTGTGTGGGAGAGAAAGACGCTCCACTTTCAAAATCTAGAACACATCATAGGATTTTTCCTGCTTATCTTTTTGCTGTTGTGTATTCTTTATCTTTTCATAGCTACTGCCTTGTTCAGTCTTAATCTTAGTTTGTCTTAACAAGAGCCTTGGATTTTGTTTAGTTTGTTGCTGGACTCTTTTTAGTTTTCATGTTTATCTTGTTAAAGAGAGTTGGTTGTTGCACTGAGTTGTGTCTTGAAAGTAGGTAATTGAGGTTGCTATTTTCTTCTAGTAGTAACTTGCAATAGTTTTGAGGTATTGGTGTGAGTAATGTTTGAACCTTTGGTGTCAAGAGCTCTAGCCTATTAGTGATAGGTGTCGTATTTTGGGCAATCCGTGTGTATTTTCAAAACCTACAAAACTAGTTGAGAACTCTAGCTACTAGATGAATCACTACTCTTCTGAGGAGTCGAATATTAGAGAACACTCACGTACCATGAGTCGAGGATGCGCAAGGATAACCAAACCCCCATACACTCCTCCTCGGGGTACTTGTCTCTTTGTGAACCTCCTTATTACATTGAGAGTTACCGATAATAAGTGCATGAGTTCTTCGGACTAATGTAAGTATTGAAAGTTGACACTTCCACCTTCCCATATTTTGCTAGCCTCTTCCGTGCCGTGCGTTTCCTTCTTCTCACTCCGAGAGTTGGTGTCCACATTCGCAGGTACTTCCAAACCCTTGGCATGATACGCTCTGTCATCATAAACCTCCTTATATCTTTCCTCAAAACAGCCACCATACCTACCTATCAAGGCATTTCCATAGCCTTTCCGAGTTACATTGCCATGCAACTCCCACCTCTTCATGACTTGATCTTCATGTCATATATGTTCCTGCTACGCTGGCAGCGACATACATTGCATACATCATGTTAGTTACATCTTCTTTATGATTTTGAGTACCTTGTAAAGTGTGAAAGATCTCCTTTACCTTCTTGTAAAATAGAATGTTGCCCTTAAGTGAGGAAAAGATCCCAAAGTGGACACATTAAAAGATCCCAAAGAGGACAAATGAGAGTTAAATAGAAAGAGCCATTGAGGCCACAAAAAATAGAAAAAAATAGAAAAAATAGAAAAAGAAATAAAAAGAGAGAAAGGGGCAACACTACTATCCTTTTGAGAGATCCACACTAGTACTCCCTTTTATATCCTTGTACTCCATAGAGATGATCATTATGTGTAACATCCCAAAATTCTCCGAATTTTGGAATGTTAATAAATTAATTAGATAATGATTGTTTGATTGAGGTGTTTGATTTTCTCTGGGATTTAAAACTTTTGGAGTTTATTGAATATTAAAAAGAGAGGGAATAAAAGGACTTTCCCTAGTATTCATAATTGGTGTTTTTGGAATTTATTATTTTAAAACAAAACCAACAAAACAAAAAGAGAGAAGGTAATATGACACCTTCAACATATTAAAAGGTTGGAAATTTTTTAAATCATGATTGGAATTCTTTTGATTATTCAAAATATTTTTCAACTAAAGGAAATTCATTTGAGAGGATATAAAATGACTTATCCCCTTTTTAATAATGTTGGAGAATATTTAGAATATTACTTTAAAGCTTTTAAAATTTATTATGAGTATTATAAATAACTCTAAAATTATTTTAGAGATTTTATAATGCTAAGAGAGTTTTTATTTCATTGAAATGATTTATTAAATAGTTTAACAGAGTTGAATTTTTTTTCCAATGGGATATTTTTATTTTACCAAATTATTTATTGGTGTAACAATTTTAAAATTTATATTTTATTATTTAGAAATGGTTTGTCAATGCTTTTGACCAAATAAAAATATTCTAAATAATTTACTGGATTTTATTGGATTTATGAAAACTATTTTGTATTTAAACAAAGTATTTAGAAAATATTTGTATTTTTATTTTTATATTTGGAAAATGTATTCATTAAATAAAAATCTTTGTATTATTTGATGAATTTAGAATTTTACTTTGTATTTTTTCTGAGGTGTGGTTGATTTTATAATATTGCTTGAAGTTAAAAAAACCCCGCAAATGCAACTGGGCCGCCTCCGGCCCACTTTGTTTTGGCCTATTTATATTTTTTTTCTGGGAGATTTTTGTTTCTTTTTTTTCACATCCTTCCCTAACCCTAGGACGAGCCCTGCCCCGCCGCCGCCAGGACCCACCCCCGAGCCCGTCCGCATCGCCGGACCCCGCCGCCGTCTCCGCGCCCGTGTGCCGCGGCCGGCGACCGCGCCACGCACCTCCGCCCTGAGCCCGTGCCGATTCGCCGCCTCGCGCCGTCGCCTCGCGGGCCTCGCGGAGCCGCCGCCTGCCCTGCCGGAGCGGAGCCGCGCCACGTCCCAACGCCGGGGACCACGCCACCCCGGCCGCCGTGCACCGGCGCCCCGACCTCGTCCCCTCCAGGGCCGCCTCGCCTGCGCTCACCGGAGCCGCCTCCGCGCGAGGGAAGCACCGCTGGGCTGCTCGCCCTGATGGACCACCTCCATGCGAGCTCGCCGGAGCCGCCGCGGCCGCCGCGCCGCCGACCGCTACTCTCCATAGCAGCCCTGCGCCCTCCCGTGACCGGCGCCCTGGAGCAGCCTTTGGAGGACCGCGCCGTCATCGTTGTCGCCGGAGCACCGCACCACCAGAACCTGCGCCCATGGTCGTCGCCACCACGCCCGTCTGCCAGCGGTGCCGCCATCGCGCCCCACGCGCAACTTCGGCCCCTCGCCGTACACCACCGCCAGATTCGAAGCTCTTTTGGCCATGGCCTTCGTTGGTCGATTTCTTCGCCACTGCAAGTTTGCGTGGTTCTCGGAAGGAGCCGACGTCACCGGAGAGCGCCAGAAGTTCATCGGGAGCACCGTGTTCACACCGCTGCCGCGGTCGACCTAGGATTAGGTCGTTTCTTTCTTCAGTACCATCGCGTTGCCTCCGTACGGGTCACGCAGTAGGCATCGTGTGTTCAACGGAAAGACACCGGAGCCGACACCATCGACGTCCGAAGCTGAGCATGTTCTAGTTCTGTACTGGCACCTTCCTGTCTATACGGTGAGCTTCACCATGTTTTTTGGTAGGGATCCAGTCGTATTTCCATTATTTGAAGATCAGTTATGTTTCTCACAGATTAGTTTTCAGTTTTATTTTAGCCATACCTTCTAACCATTAGTCTGGTGTAGGTGATTCAAAGCCTAAGTTTATCCTTTGAGCTTCACTATCTAGTAAACATATCAACTCAACTGTTGATATGTTTACTAGATAGTGAAGCTGGGCCGCCCCCGGCCCACTTTGTTTCGGCCTATTTATATTTTTAGTAGATTGAGTTCTCAACACAAAAATACCTTTTCTCGTATATCCCTATCCCCTTTCTTGCACGCAAACACCATTTGGAGACATTCGAGTCACGCACAACGAGAGCTCTTGCACCTTTATGTTCTTATGTTGCTTGTTTCAATGCTAATATGTACTCTTGCCTGTTATGACTTGAATTCAATTACATGCCTTGATTGCTTTACTCAAAAGTTCTTATATGGTTGGTAGCATGTCACTACAGAAATTATGTTTGTTATCATTTACCTACTCGAGGACGAGCAGGAATTAAGCTTGGGGATATTGATACGTCCAAAACGTATCTATAACTTCTGCTTGCTCCATGCTTCTTTTGTGTGATATTGCTATGATATTGATGCACTTCCATACAGTTTTGATCATATTTGGACTAACCTATTAACTCAGTGCACCCCAGTGCCAGTTCCTGTTTTCTGCTATTTTTGTATTTTAGGTTTTCCCATTATTTAAAGTGCCAGAAAAATTCTGGTGAAAATATAGGAAAAAACAGCGTGCAGGAAGCTTCGCGAAGAGCCAAAGCGGGGCCAGAGGGGGCCAGGGGTGGCCCAGGCGGCCACCCCCTAGGCCGCGCCAGGGGGGCGCCTGGGGCCCCTGGTCCACCTCTGGCTGCCCCCTTCGCCTATTTATTCCCCGTGACGAGAAACCCTCGGGGACAGAACCCTTTTTCGCGTTCTCTCCTCTGTTCTGCCGCCGCCGCGCTTCCAAGATCGGGAGCACCTGGAGCCCTCTTCCCGACACCCTGCCGGAGGGAGGAACCACCTCCGGGAGCTTCTCCACCACCATGGATGTTTCCCGGATGAACCGTGAGTAGTCCACCTTGGACCATGGGTCTATGATCAGTAGCTATGTGATGTTCTCCTCCCCTCTTTGTTCTTCATGGTTTAGACCTCGTGAGCTGCCCTACATGATCGAGGCACATATGTAATATTTCTCCTGTTGCTATGTTGAGTTTGTTGGGATCCGATGGATTATGAGACTATGTTAAGATTGTGTTTGAGTAATATATTTGATTCTTCTCTTTAATATTTATGTTCTTGAGTAATTCTTGCATGTTCTCCGTTGCTGTTTATTGCTTTAGACAGGTAGTAGGTAGTGACTCCAAGAGGGAGTGTTATGCATGATTGTGGGTTCATGCCCCCTGATGACTAGCTTAAGTGACAGAAACATGAGTCTAGGGGATGTGTTGTTTCCACATGGGAGAAAACAACGGTGCTTGTACTTGCGGGTGCAAGGATTGTTTACTTTACGCAAAGTTCTTTATGCAGTTGTCTATTGCTTTGAGTTTACACTTTGGGTGGGATTCGCAACTTAATACCAGCGAGATGTTCTGGATAGATATCTCAAGGTGGATGATTAGTAGGCCTAGCTTCTTACCCTTGCTCTGTATTTCTGTCTTCCAGTCCACTATATACATCCTCTTCTTTCCGTTGATACAATGCATAATGCTTAGTAGCGGACGTAAGTCTCGCGGGTATGCTAGATACTCACCTGCTTTATTTTCCCCTTTTATTGTTTTTCCTGATCGGCCGCTGCAGTCGACGTTGGAGCCTTGGAGTCCAGGAGTAGGAGGTTCCCGATGCCGACCACCACAATGCGCTGATGCCCGATGACTTCTACGACGTCGAGTTCCCCTTTGACCAGGAGTAGTTTGGAGGTTCCCAGGCAGAGGCCTTGCCTTTTCGATCGAGTGTTGATTTTTGTGCTAGCCTTCTTAAGGCAACCTTGTATCCTTGTGTATGTACTCAGATACTTTTTGCTTCCGCTAACCTTGTGCTCTCGAGCTGTTGTATTCGAGCCCTCGTGGCCCCTGGCTTGTATTAAACAGCTTGTATTATTTTATTTGTAGAGTTGTGTTGTGATATCTCACCGTGAGTCCCTGATCTCAATCGTGTACCTTGCGTGTATGATTACTGTACACGGGTTGATTTTGGGGGCGTCACAAGTTGGTATCAGAGCCGACTGCCTGTAGGACACCCCTTCCAAATCCTTGGTCGAGGTCAAGTCTAGTCTTTGCAAAACTACTTTACTAACAGTGTCGTGTGGCTTATCGGCCCACGTCGCAAATTGGGTGGTATTAGGATCCTTTTCTCCGTACCTTTACTCTGGGTTTCTACTCTCTTATCCTTTCGGGTAAAGATTTTGCTAACTCTAACTCTAGGTTCTCGTGACTGCTTCCTCCCGGAGAGCCCTTCACCCAAGATGATCGCTTGCTTCACCTGAAGATATCGAAGATTACTCTCCGATAAACTCCCGAGAACCTACGTGTTCATCGCCTTTGCAATTCCCTGCCACCGATAAGTCCGTATGGATGATTGCATCCACCTCCCGATCGGGAAAACACGATTCCCTTGTACTTAAGCATCAAATTATTCCGATGCTTCCATCACCCGATGCCTTTGCATTCTTTCTCCTTCTGGTTGAGTGCCGATACTCACATCAGATTCTTTGCGAACCACCCGACCTTTGGGGGATTATTATCCGAATAATCTTATATGGCTTCTTCCATGTGTCGATTGGATTCATTGTGTGAAATACCATCCTTGCCCCTCGATGCTTTGTGTTATCATCGACAACCCCCTTGACTCTCTGCCAATACAACTTGGTCGTGTATATCGTGGTCTGCTTTCCCTTGGGAAAGATATACACCTGATACTTGTGTATCATCACCTCTTCCTTTCCATTGGTTTGTTTAACCTTTCTTGTAATATGTCTTATTTGAGCAGTGGTAATTCACCTGCTTATGTAAACACCTCGGTGTATAACCTCGTCAGTAACCTCTTGTTGACATTGTCGATGACGTTTCGGTAACCACCGGGACGAGAACTTTGCCAATTGGTCCGCCTCGTATTAACGAGCAGGAAAATGGTTCTCAATGTCCACTGCTCCTGGTACCGATGTTGTTGCCAACATAGCTGACAAGCTGATCTCTGACAATCCTTGCATCGTGATCGCGTAATATGCCACCACTATAACCCACAGTTCCACAGGACCGAAACCTGACTCTTGTCATCGACCTCGTGATATTTCGTCCGATATCAGACTTAGTGCTTGTGTCTGATAATCGGGGCCCCTTTCCTATCATCCGTCCTCGGCGTCGAATGTGTGCCTATTCGCTTAAAACTTCTCTCGTTGTACTTCCCTGAGCTTAAACTCGGAAGGACTTTGTACCCCATAACCTTGAGCAACCCATTCGACTGATCTTGTATCGATCCGACCCCCTTAAGCTTTACCTCGTAACCTATTCATGAGTGCGATGAAGCCCCGAAGAAAGGATGAAAACCCATCGAGATGCACCGATGCGGAGCAGTGAAGGCCTCAACGTGAAGGATTAATTTCTTCGAGTACGACAACCAGGACCAGAAGATTTGTTAGAAGGCGAAACCGAAACTCTACCCCTTACACTACTTTTAATTCTCGGGACGAGAATTCTTTGTAGTGGTGGAGATTTGTAACACCCTCAGATCCAGTACAGTAATCACTACAGTGATTCCACTGTTAGTGATCATTACTGTTGACGATCAAGACATGATAACCTTTGATCATAGCTCTGTCAATTTACAACCCTGATTAAATTTTCAATTACTTGTGGATTAGAATATTGCTCCAAGAAGTTGTGGGTGATTATTAAATCATCTTGCCGTTTACTAAACCAAGTAAACTCCTAGTCTCCACAAGAATCACAAGTCAGTGGAAATTATGAACCCAAAGTGGTGGGGTTATCAAAATTGTTTTGAAAATTAATATGGAAATGGAAATCATAGATCAAACCAAAGTTGTGAAACCTATTAATAGAATTGCCTAGCCATCATAGGGCCATGTTAATATAGTAATGGATATTTTATTAAAGTGTTTTAGGAATAATATGAAATAAAAATAAATGCTTGGGAATTATTGAATTGCCATGGTAATTATAATAAACAAGTGGAATTTTATATGCACTAAAAATTGTGAAACCATTTTTATTAAATACCTAATAATCAGTAGGTCATGTAAAAAGATAAATGTTATTTTATTAACTATTTAAATAATGCATATAAATATAAACAGTAGCAAAAATAGCTCCATATAATATTTTGTGCATTGGTTAAAATCTAAATGACTTTATTATTGTTCAAATATTTTTCTAGCAGTAGGCTAAATTACAACAATATTTTTGGTGTAGTTTGCATATTTTAAAAAATTGTATTAGTAGGCAAATAAAATGTAAACAAGATAGAAAAGAAAACAAAAACTAAGAAAATAAAAATAAAATCTAAAACGCTCCTGGGAACAAGCCCACAACCCAGGCCCACCCCCTCTCTCTCTCTCCTCCCACCAACCCCCACCTGCTCCCTTCCCGTGCCCATGCCGCGCGCGGCCGCACCATGGCCACGCCGCCGGCCCCCCTACCTGCTCACCCTCACCTGCTCCCTCCCCCCTCTTCACCTGCCCCCGTCGGTGGATAAGGAGGCCACCTCGCCCCCCGAACCCTAGACGCCCCCGTTTCCCTCCCCTGTTTCCCCCCCTCGCTAGATCTCGTCGCCAAGAGAACCGCCGTCGTACGCCATTGGCGCGGCCCGAGGCCACCCCGAGCCGCCTACGCATGTCTAGGAGCTTCCCCGGCGTCCTCCCGTTCGCCCCCAACCCGAAGATCGAGCCGGCGTGCTCTCGAGCGCGAACCGCGCCACGCCTTTCCTCCACTGCCGAAGTTCGTCGCCGGCTCAATACGTCGCCATCGCCGCACCTCGGCCTCCCGGACCTCGACCCAACGCTCACCGTGAACACCCCCCTTGAACCCCCCTCCCCCTTGCAAGCTCTCCCCGTGCTCGCGTCGTAGGTCGTCGTTGGTCTTCGTGCTCTACGTAGGCACACACAACCTCGACCATGCCATGGCCGCGGTCCCCCCCTCACTCGCCCCAGCCGCGTGCTACTGCTGCTGGTGGTCTGGGCGCGCCCCAGCGTGCTCCGGCGCACGCGCGAGGCCGGAACCGCCCCCCGTGCCCCCTAGCCTCGCCGCACCGGTCCCTGGCCGTCGTGCTCGCCGCTCACTGCCGGCGTGCAGCGTGTGCTGTGCGTGTGGCATATTAGGCCACTGACCGGTGGGCCACGCCCAGTTAATTTTGGGCTAAGCCCCCTCTAATACTCACTGACGACTGGGCCCCAACCCCCCTAATTAAACTGCTAGTTAAAACTAAACTGAAAATAAACCACCGTGAGAGTATGACAGATGGGCCCCATGCCCTTTTAACTTAATTAAATTGCTTAATTAACCACTGTGTGACTTACACCTCGACCCCACTGTCAGGTTAATATTTAAAAAGAATATAGAATAATTGCAGTCTATGACATGTGGGCCTGGCTCTATTTTAATTAAATTAATTGAATTATAAATATAGTGAGGCTGACATGTGGGACCCCATGTCAGGTTTGACCAGTCAACCCTGTTATGGATAATGTTACTGTTTTAATAATAAAATAATTCCAGAAATTCCTTTAAAAATGATTTAAACTTTAGAAATTAATATCTTTTAAACGGTAACTCAAATTCAAAAACTTTATACATCGAAATTGATCAGAAAAATATAACGAATACAGATATGCTATCCGTATGTCTACCACCCCCCTCTAACGTACCGAACATCGACATTCCCCCCCTTCGGGCCGTCTGTCGATTATTCCCCGTACCGATATACGTTGTCCGGATGAAAAACTTTCGTATACGTAAGTTGCTAAGAACGGACCACCGAATACGGATACGATACCCATACCCCCACCACACCCCTCTAACATGCCGAACATCGAACCGTCCCCCTCCGGTACCGTCAGTCTGATAATTGCCCGATACCGATAAACCCTCCGGATGAATTTATTTCGAACACGAAAGTTGTTCGGAATATATCAACTAACCCGGATACACCACCCACACATGTGTCGGATGTCCACGACACCTCCGGCATGATATCTCCCCCCTCCGGACACCTTGTCCGATAATCACCCGGAGCTGGCAGTTCATCCCCGGATGAATTCCCGCTCCGAGCAACGTGCGTTGCACTGCGTTAGAACACCGTTAACATTATATATGTCATGTTATTCATCTGTTTGTATATGCTTGCTTTGTATTTACTGTTTCTCCCCCCTTAATCTCCGGTAGACCCCGCTGCTGCCGTCGACTACATCGCTGCTGAGTACGACTACTTCGTCGACGACCCTACCCCTACCGTCGAGCTTCCAGGCAAGGAGAGCCATTCTCTTCCCCAGATATCGCCTATCTTTCCATACATTTCTTTCACTAGGCATTGTTACTGTTGCTGCTACGATTACAATCCTATTCAATTGCATAGCCTGTCATTGTAGCCCCTTGATGTACCTTCCTTTAATCCTGTGCTGCCTATTATTACTTATGCATTATTCAGCAGTGAGCCCTGCGCATTGGTAGCTAGGATTAGATAGCGGGCTGTGATCACTTTGGGAGTGATCGCGGGAACGATATATTACAACTGCAACAGGTACGGAACAATGCAGACGCCCTAGGGAACCTACAACGGCGAGACTCTGCCGAGTCGCTTCGAGTTTGACTTACGAGTGGAATGGACTCGTATTTCACTCTTGTCGGCTCAGTAGCGTAGCATCACCGGGATGATATGAGGTTTACCTCTTTAGTTCATTCCGCTGATGTCTCTGTCAAACCTCTTTAAGTGTGCCATCGAGGGTGATACCTCCTGGTTTCACTTAATGGTAGGAACTCGAACCAACTGGTGTCCTTAAAGGTAAGAAGTCGGGCGACCCAACGGTGCCCGCGAGTGGTATTGCGACGGGACAACAGGGAGGGTACGACCAGTGTACCGGTGTGCTTGGCCCCTGATCGTTGGCCGCGAGAGTTACCAAACCACGAAAGTCGAGCTCCTCCAGGAGCACACGCGAGACAAGGTAAGGAGACGGTTCACCTTGTTGGTAACCGCAGTGACTTGGTGGGACGACAGGGCAGGCACCGATGTACTGGTGGTCCTGGCTGCTGTCGTTGTCCGCGGGTCGGTTAAGTCGAGGCAACGATAACGGTTCTCACGCAGGTTAATTAAAATGCTAAATGGTTCAGTGGATGTCTTGAGTTGGCTATATGCCATGTACGCACTACCTACCCGTGGGAATTACGAGTTATGGGCTCCTCTGCTTCGTAGTGTCGTCCGAGGACTCTTCAGACGTCAGCAGTACCGCGGCCTGCGCCGGGAAGTGGTATTGTCTTATTTTCTCGCGCGGTGGTGTCTTATTTGGACTTTCTTTAACTTCACCGGCCAGCCTCGCACCGTGCAGGAGTACGTTCGGGTTGGGGTCCAAGGCCCGGCGTACTTAGGATTTAGACCGGGGGATGGCCTCTCTGTTGAGTTTGAAAGATGGGCTATGAAGTGTCGAATAGCCTCGATGGAGCGTTCCCTAACAAGGTTCCCGCCACCCTGGAGATCCGTGCGTGTAGTGTAACACAAGTGCACCCCTGCAGGGAAGATTAATCTATTCGAATAGCCGTGTCCACGGTAACAGGACGCTTTATGCTGAAGCTGGATCTTACCACTACAAACTATTATTATTAAACTGTATGGTTCCGAGTTTTCTTCCTCGCAGGGATGTCGAGGAGGTGAACTCGGAGGCATTGTTAATTCTGATTACAACTTATTATTATACAATGCTGCAGCAACTTCTGCTGCATTGTTATTTTCATTACTGTTATATTAACTGTTGGCTGATTCTTACCTCATGCTGCAAGACTCGTTGGAAGATGCTAGTCTTCGATAGGCCTAGCTTCTTACCCTTGCTCTGGATTTCTGTCTTCCAGTCCACTATATACAGCCTCTTCTTTCCGTTGATACAATGCATAATGCTTAGTAGCGGACGTAAGTCTCGCGGGTATGCTAGATACTCACCTGTTTTATTTTCCCCTTTTATTGTTTTGCCTGATCGGCCGCTGCAGTCGACGTTGGAGCCTTGGAGTCCAGGAGTAGGAGGTTCCCGATGCCGACCACCACAACGCGCAGATCCCCGATGACTTCTACGACGTCGAGTTCCCCTTTGACCAGGAGTAGTTTGGAGGTTCCCAGGCAGGAGGCCTTGCCTTTTCGATCGAGTGTTGATTTTTGTGCTAGCCTTCTTAAGGCAACCTTGTATCCTTGTGGCTGTACTCAGATACTTTTTGCTTCCGCTAACCTTGTGCTCTCGAGCTGTTGTATTCGAGCCCTCGTGGCCCCTGGCTTGTATTAAACAGCTTGTATTATTTTATTTGTAGAGTTGTGTTGTGATATCTCACCGTGAGTCCCTGATCTCGATCGTGTACCTTGCGTGTATGATTACTGTACACGGGTTGATTTTGGGGGCGTCACATTTGTTTACCTCGCATGGCTATTTTATCGTCTTTTGGGAGAGAGACATCATTAATGAACATCATGGGACCCATGCCCATATTTCCACACTGTTTACACCCTTTATTTATTTTCTGCTTTATTTACCTTTCCGTTGCTATCACCATCATTATTATCCCGTGCGTTTGATTCTTTGTAAACAACAAGGCCTTAGGGATTGACAACCTTCCTGTCGTTGTTGGAGTCCTACTGGAGACAAACCTTGGTATCTTCACCGAGGGAAATTTGCTGTTGTCTACATCTCAACCTTCCACTTTGGGTAACGAACAAGGGGCGTGAAGCCATCACCATCCACCAGTGGTAGAAAACCCGGGTTCTCTAGCCCTGGTAGTTTCTCCACAAATCGGGTGCTACACAGTCGACAAGGTACTCATGGACGGAGGAAAAAGTATCAACATCCTTTACTATGAGACGTTCCGAAGGATGGGATTGACTCACAAACAGCTACAAACCTCCAATACCGTGTTCCACGGAATAGTCCCAGGGAAGTCGGCACGCCCAATAGGCAAAATCTACCTAGAGACATCTTTTGGAACTGCTGAGAACTTTCGCTCTGAAATCATACCCTATGAGGTGGTGAAGCTCGGGAGCCCCTATCATGCCATCCTAGGCAGACCGGCTTACGCCAGGTTCATGGATCGGCCGTGCTATGTTTACCTGAAGCTAAAAATGTCGGGTCCTTTCGGCCCAATCATAGTGGAGGGAGCCGGTCCAGAGCTACGGAGTGCGACGAGCAACATGTCAAGTTTGCGGAGTCGGCCTGCGCTAAAGAGGATCTGTCAGAATTCCAGGAGAAGGTAGATCCGGCAGACACCACCATCCTGAAGAAACCGACTCCTGAAAACAACCCCAAGTTCCAACCGGCTCAGGATACAAAGAAAGTCAATTTTTTCCCTGGTGACGCTTCCAAGTAGTTCATCATTGGCACGGGGCTATCTGAAAAACAGGAAATCGCGCTCATCGAGTTCCTCCGTGAGAATCGGGACATCTTTGCAGGGAAACGTTCTGATATGCTAGGTGTCCCGAGGGAACTCGCTGAGCACCACCTAAACATTGACCCAAAACTGAAGACGATCAAGCAATTCCTTCGTCGTTTCAATGACGAAAGGAGGAACGCCATTGGGGAAGAGATAGCCTGGCTCCTCGCTGCCGGGTTCATCATGGAAGTTTTCTATCCGGAGTGGCTTGTAAACCCGGTCCTCGTTTTCAAAAAGAACGAGACTTGGCGTATGTGCATCAACTACACTGACTTAAACAAGGCTTGCCCAAAGGATCCTTTCGCACTCCCTTGCATTGATGAGATCATCGACTCTACTATGGGATGTGAACTCCTGTGTTTTCTCGACCCCTATTCCGGCTACCACCAGATCAAGATGGCTCTTGGAGACCAGGAGAAAACATCTTTCATCACTCCTTTTGGGATATACTGCTACACTTCCATGCCTTTCGGCTTGAAGAATGAATGATCCACATATCAGCGAACGGTGCAGAATTGCCTTAAAGAGCAAATTGGGCGCAATGTACACGCGTATGTGGATGACATTGTGATCAAATCTCAGCTTGCTGACTCACTCATCAGTGACCTCCAGGAGACCTTCAAGAATCTGCGTAAGTACCAGATGAAGTTAAACCCGACCAAATGAACTTTTGGGGTCCCTGCAGGAAAGCTCCTCGGATACATAGTATCATAGAGAGGCATTGAGACAAACCCGGAGAAGATCAACGCCATCATGACTCTCCAAAAGCCGGATTCTGTTAAAGGAGTCCAACGACTCACAGGATGTGTAACTGCTCTAAGTCGGTTCATCAGCCGACTTGGAGAAAAAGCAATCCCCCTGTACCGACTCCTGCGAAAGTCGGAGAAATTCGTCTAGGATGATGAGGCTAATCAAGCCCTGGAAGAATTAAAGAAACAACTCTCCCAGGCTCCATTCCTGGCGGCTCCTAAGCCAAAAGAACCGATGCTACTCTATATTTCTTCCAATAACCGAGCGGTCAGCGCTGTGGTTGTGGTTGAACGTATGGAAGCTGGTAAAGAGCACCCATTGCAAAGGCCGGTCTATTATGTTAGTGAGGTTCTGACATCATCAAAGGAACGCTACCCTCACTGGCAGAAACTGGTCCTTGGCGTGTTCATGGCGAGTCGGAAGCTCAAGCACTACTTCCAGGAGCATCCCATAACTGTAGTCAGCTCAGCACCACTTGCAAATATCATCCAGAACCGCGAAGCCACGGGAAGGATTGCAAAGTGGGCCATAGAGTTGGGGGCTTATCACATCAAGTATGAACCACGCACGTCCATCAAATCCCAAGCGCTAGTCGACTTCATCAATGATTGGACAGAAATCCAAGCGCCTCCAGAAAAGCCGATCACCAAATACTGGACGATGCACTTCGATGGGAGTCGGCAACTTCAAGGATCAGGAGCCGGCGTGGTCCTTACTTCTCCCAAAGGAGAGAAATTTTTCTATGTCTTGCAACTACAGTTCAGTTGCACCAACAACGCAGCAGAATATGAGGCCCTACTCCATGGGCTGCGGCTGTCTCGTGAGATGAACATAAGCCGGATACAATGCTATGGCGATTCCGACCTTGTTTCCCAACAAGTGTCGGGAAAATGGAACTCCAAGGACGCTACCATGGCAGCTTATCAGCGAGAGGTGGAAAGACAAGCCGACTTCTTCGTTGGGTACCAAGTGGACTATGTGGAGCACAAGTTGAACGAGGCTGCAGACGCTTTGTCCCGGCTCGTCTCTCAACGAAAACCGGTTCCACCAAAATGTGTTCCTTGACGTCGTGACAAATCCATCCGTGCAAATACCAACATAGCAAGATATAGCAGAGCCGGATCCAGAACCGGCTCTGGTGGCCGAAATTCATGCTACCCCCTCATGGGTTGTGCCATATTTGGACTACAAGACCCAGGGAATCCTATCGGCTGACGAGCTAGAGGCCAGACAAATCGTCAGGAGAAGCAAATCTTTTGTACTCATCAACGGTGAGTTACATTGGCGAAGCCCTGCCGATGTCTTTCAGAGATGTGTGTCACCAGAAGAAGGCAGAGAAATACTCAATGAGATACACTCTAGGGACTGCGGGGATCATGTCGGCTCTCGTTCGCTCATAGATAAAGCCTATAGACACGGATTCTACTGGCTCAAATCACATGGAGATGCAGAGGATATAGTCAAGAAGTGCGACGGATGCCAGCGTTATGCCAAGCAAGCTCACGTACCGGCTCAAGAACTCAGGATGATCCCCATCACTTGGCCCTTTGCGGTGTGGGGGCTTGATATAGTGGGACCTTTCAAAAGGTCAGCCAACAGGAATACACATCTATTGGTGGCAGTCGATAAATTCACCAAATGGGTCGAGGCAGAGCCGGTCAGGAAATGCAATGCAGCAACGTGGCTAAAATTCCTGAAAAAGATAATATACAGATTCGGCTACCCCCAAAAATCATCACTGATAATAGTTCCAACCTATCAGAGGGGGTTATGCAACGATTTTGTCAAAACGAGCACATCCGACTCGACCTTGCATCAGTGGCTCACCCACAGACCAATGGACAAGCCGAGAGCGCCAACCAAGAGTTGCTCCGAGGCATCAAACCCCGACTCTTTGTTCCTTTGGAAAGGACACCGGGTTGCTGGGAGGATGAATTGCCATCGGTATTGTGGAGTATTAGGACAAGTCTTCATAGGTCGACATGCTACACACCCTTCTTCCTGGTCTATGGAGCAGAAGCCGTTCTCCCAAGTGACATCCGTCACGACTCGCCAAGGGTCACAACTTATGTGGAAGCCAACAACGAGAGAGTGAGGCAGGATGCCCTGGATGTTCTCGATGAAAAGCGAGAGCTAGCAGCAGCTCAGTCGGCTATCTACCAACAAGATTTGCGTCGATATCATAGCCGTCGCATCAGAAGCCGGACTTTCCAGGAAGGTGACTTGATGCTCCGCCTCATACAGAAGAAAGACGGAATGCACAAGTTGTCCTCTCCATGGGAAGGACCGTTTGTGGTCAGCAAGAACCTGTACAATAGATCCTACTACCTGGTTGATATACGCAAGAAGGCAAAGTCACGTACCCGGAGGAGACTCCATATTACACTTGAGTATAGTAGACATACTATTGTGCATCTATATAAGTCGATATCCGTTGCACCGGCTTTCACCATATATATATATATATATATATATATATATATAGAGTGGGTCTATTCTAACAACACCCCTTAAGACCTTATTCTAACAACACCTCCTTATTCTTCCAACAGTTTGAATACAACGTGCAGTCTTCCCCGTCCAGCATACGAATATAAAAAATAGATCAACCCCAGCCCGAAACCACCCCCGCAGGCCCACTCCTCCTCCCACGTCCCACCCATCTCCTCCCACCTTCTCTTCGGCTCCAATCTCGCCCCCATGCTACCGCCCCCTGCCTCCTCGATTCCGGCCCGATGAGAACCGAGGCCTCCGCCGCGGATCCACCTTCCCCACCCCACCCACACCCCCACCACGAGTGGCCAACACGCGTTGGATCCAGCCGCTGCGGACCATGGCGACGCCGCCGGCTGTTGATCCGGCCGCCATGGCCCAGGCGAGGTCCCCTTCATCGGATCCGCCCCGGCAAGCCGACGGATCAGGCCGCTGCCGCCACCTCCCCTCCACCCTCAGATCCAGGACGCCACCTCGACCACCCCTCGGATCCAGCGCCGACCGCCCCCGACCATGGCACCCAGCCGCCGACCGTGATGTACGCCGCCGCCGCCCCTGCCATGGCACCCAGCCTCCATGGCGGCGGCCCGCCCGGCCACGCGGCGGGACCTGCTGGTCTCCACCACCTTGCCCACAGGGAAGCAACAGCGCCCGGGGTGCAACCCCCCTCTCTCGACCTCGCAGTGCACCTCACCCTCCCCATGTGACGGATCTGGCGGTTTTCGCAGGTGGTGACCGCGCAGTGCAGCCCACGCCCATTCAAAAGTTTATTTTTTTGCAGTTCGAAAGGCAAGCTGTTGCAGGTTTTGGCCGCAACGCGGTGGATTTCAATGGTTGCATTCTCTTTGGAAATCATTGATGTACAGTATGAAAAATGGATGTATTGTTTTGATGCAGTTCAATCTTATTTATGTTTAAAATTGTGTTTGACAGTGAAGTGTGTATGTACAGAATAAAAAAAGAGGGAATGCAGTGCATACTTGTTCGTAATAAAATAAATGCTGGAAAAATAATAAATTAATGCAATGCACATCTGTTTGTGTCATGTTCTTAATCCCGACAAACCAATGTGGTTCACTTATAGTTCGTTTGTGTAAAAATATATTGTAAAAAAAATGCATGTAGTTCTCTTCGTTGACAAATGCAATGTGGTTGTAAGATAAATGCAGTGCGCTTCGTCGCTTCCGGATCTGAGAAAAACATGAGCATTTCTGTTTACCGATAATGCAGTGTGCTTGTCTGTCGGATGCAATAGAATGCAGTTCACTTCGGCGATTCCAGGTCCGCGAAGAACACGTGCTCTGTTTGGAGATAATGCAGTTTGCTCGCCTGTCGAATGCGGTGCGGTTGCCCTGGCAAATGCAGTTCACGTCGTCGATTCCGGGTCCGTGAAGAACGGAGTTCCGCGATTTACTAAAATCGACACAACTTTTAAACCGTAAGGAATTAGAGGATGTGTTTTACATAAAAATGGAGCGCCTCGACGATAGCTATCCAATGGTGTATCAATTGCATCAATCGGACGAATGAATCAAACGAATTTAAGAAAAAACTCCCGCTGTCCAAAAGAGGGCAACAACACCGTTTTTCAAATTACTTCAAAACCGTGTGGAATATGGAAAAGTGTTCAACATATGGATTAATCTACTAATCCATTCGAATCCAACGGTGTATCATCCGCATCGATCGGACAAGCGGTTAAAAAGTTCTACTCTCTACAAGATCCGAAAACGAAAAACAGAGTTGCTGCGTTTTTTTGCGGCTAGATTTCTCTCAAATCCGTAGCGAATTAGACAAAGTGTTCTACATATGGATGGAGCGCCTGATCGATATATTTCCAATGGTATATCATTTGCATCATTCCGATGAACGGTTTAAGATAAATCGCGAAAATACGCCCGCTGTGAAAGTGGGTCGCCGCACCATTTTCGAAACCGCTCTTAATCCGTGAAGAATCGGGGGAAGTGTTCAACATACGGAAGATGCTCCTTTTTTCATACGAATCCAACGGTGTATCATACGCTCAATTCCGACAAACGGTTAAAAAGTTATCGCGAAAATACTGCATGCGGTTCGTTATTACCCGAGCTGCAGTGCGCCGAATTCAGCAGTGCGGTTCTCTTTGCAATAGACCGGCTATATATATATATAAGTCGACAATGGTCGCACAGGCTATCGCCGCATAATAAAGTCGATTTACTTCCCAACCGACTTTCGTCACAGTCAAATTAACAAAGTCGATCTTAATCACATTTAGGCTATCACCATAATTAACATATAAAATCGACTGTCGTCGCAAACAGGCTATCGCCATAAAGTCGATTTTTATCGCACCAGGATTTTGCCACATCTCAAAGTCGACTACGTCGCACCGGCTCTCGCCACACTTATGCATAAAATAAACTTTCATATTTCATAGTCTTTCATACATATTGCATCATAAATTACATATTTCTACACTTTTCTCAGAGACTTGGGGGCTTGATCAACCCTCTATCGGCTCTGATCATGTATATTTCTTTGATAAGGCGAAGCGGGGGGGGGGCTTGATGATACTCATTGACTCCTACCAGAAAAGCCGACATATATATGTAAAACTTCACATGTGTTTGCTTAGATAAGGGGTTAAAGGGGGTTTGATACGGTGAGGATCTCTCACTCCTCTTTGGTTACCCCAAGTGGAAGGTGAGATGTAGCGTAGCAGCAAATTTCTCTCGGTGAAGATACCAAGGTTATCGAACCAGTAAGACTCCAAGAGATACAAGAAGGTGTCACGGCGCTTGACGTGGACCTGCACACAGCAACAAATAACTTTTCTCCCAACGAGTACAGAGGAGTTGTCAATTCCTCCGGCCTTGCTATTTACAAAGGATCAACGCAAGAGATAATAATAGTGGCAACCGAAAGTAAACTATGGATGTAAACAATGATGTGAAGATGGACCGGGGTCCCGTGATTTTCACTAGTGATGTCTCTCTCCCAAAAGACGATAAAGTGCTAGCGAGGTAAACAAATCACAGCTGGGAAATTGACAGAATTATGAAAGCACCGCAATGCTAACTATGCTGCAAAGAAAGGAAGGGATCAAAAGCAATGGGCAGTACGCCAAGGTAAGTAGACCGAAATCCAACGACATCTACTACGAATCATCCACCTTAAGATATCTATCCAGAACATCTCGCTGGTATTAAGTTGCGAATCCCACCCAAAGTGTAAACTCAAAGCAACAGACAACTGCATTAAAAGAACTTTGCGTAAAGTAAACAATCCTTGCACTCGCGGATACAAGCACCGTTGTTTTATCCCTGGTGGCAACAGCACATCCCCTATTCTCATGTTTCTGTCACTCAAGCTAGACATCAAGGGGCTGAACCCACAATCAAGCATAACGCTCCCTCTTGGAGTTGCAACAAATCACTTGGCCAAAGTAAAATACGGCAACGGAGAACATGCAAGAATTTACTCAAGAACAAAATATAAAAGAGAAGAACCAAATATATTACTCATCACAATCTGAACATAGTCTCATAATCCATCAGATCCCAGAAAACTCAGCATAGCAACAACAGAAATTACAGAAGTGCCTCCATCATGTGAGGCTGCTCACGAGGTCTCGAAAGTGGAAGCACAAAGAGGGGAGAGAAGTACATCACATAGCTACTGGTCACGGACCCATGGTCCAAGGGGGACTACTCACTGTACATCCGGGAGGCATCCATGGCTATGGATGGTCTCCCGGAGGGGGTTCCTCCTCCCGGCAGGGTGCCGGGGCAGCTTCTCCAGGCAGCACCGATCTAGAAACGGCGGCGGCGGCGGTACAGAGGCGAGATCGCGGAAAAGAGATCGATATTAGGGGTTTCCACCCTGAGGGCTAAATATAGGCGGAGGGGGTGTCGAGGGGACCTACCAGGCAGCCAGGAGGCCTCCTGGCGCGGCCTAGGGTGGGGCCACGCCAGGGACCCTCCTGGTCTCCCGGTGGTGGCCCCCCTCCGCTACCTTGGTGATTCCGGAAGCTTCCGGGTCGCTGATTTTTTATCTGATTTTTCTGGATTTTTTGGAGCACTTTTAATGGCCGGAAAACTTGAAATACAAAACAGCAACTGGCAGCTGGGTGCACTGGGTTAATAGATTAGTCCAAATATGCTCAAAAGTGTATGAAAGTTCAAGCAAATCATGGCAAAGTCACAGAAAACATGCATGGAGCAAGCAGAAATTATAGATACGTTTGGGACGTATCAACATCCCCAAGCTTAATTCCTGCTCGTCCTCGAGTAGGTAAATGATAACAAGCATAATTTCTGTGGTGACATGCCACACAACCATATAAGGACTTGTAAGTAAAGCAATTAAAGCATTAATTTCTGTGATAACAAGCAAGAGTCTATATTAGCATTGACACAAGCAACAAAAGAACAAAAGGTGCAAGAGCTCTCGCTGTCCGTGACTCGAATTTCTGCAGATGGTGTTTGCGTGCAAGCAGGGGACTGGGAAAAATAGAGAAAAAAGGTTGTTGAGAACAACTACCTACTAAAGTTTCACACTTAGTCTCCTTTGGATTCTTATCTTGACTCGTCCCCAGACCACTAGCCAGGTACAAGTCAAACTGATCCACTCCCTTTTGATATTTTGAGCACTCATGCAATCATAGGCAAGAGAAGGCCATATGATAGATATGATGTGAGGAGTAGGGATTGCCATGGAACGGATGCACATGTGAGCTAAAAGCTCTCCAAGGGAACTAGTGGGGGTGCATCTAACTTGCTTGCTCAAGAAGACCTAGAGCTCGTTTGAGGAGGCTCATCATTGGAATATACAAGCCAAGTTCTATAGTGTGAAGGTCCCCACATAGCTATATGCATGATGATGATCTCTATGGAGTACAAGGGATAGATTATGAAGTACTAGTGTGGATCTCTCAAAAGGAATAGTAGTGTGCCCCCCTTCTCTCTTTTTATTTTTCTTTTTCTCTTTTTTGTATTTTTTGTATTTTTTGGTGGCCTCAATGGCTCTTTCTATTTAACTCTCATTTGTCCTCTTTGGGATCTTTTGATTTTGTCCTCTTTGGGATCTTTTCCTCACTTTAGGGACAACACTCTATATTTTACAAGAATATAGGAGATCTTTCACACTTTACAAAGGTACTCACATAAAGAAGATATAACTATCATGATGCAAATGTATGCTTCTGCCAGGATAGCAGGATATGCAATGATACTAGCGCGTCATGTAGCAATGATTAGGGCAAGGCCCAACTAGCATGCGGCTCATCGATCAAGCAAGTAGCTTGTATGACATGAAGATCAAGTCATGAGAAGGTGGATGTTGCATGTCAATGTATCTCGGAAAGGCTATGGAAATGCCTTGTAGGTAGGTATGGTGGCTGTTTTGAGGAAAGATATAAGGAGGCTTGTGATAACAGAGTGTATCTTGCCAAGGTTTTGGAGGCACCGGCGAAGTATGCGCCAACTCTCAAGGTGAGAAAGGGCAATGCACGGTACCGAAGAGGCTAGAAAAAGTATAGGTGGGTGGAAGTGTCAACTTTCGAATACTCACATTAGTCCGAAGAACTCATGCACTTATTATCGGTAACTCTCAATCTAATCAGGAGGTTCACAAAGAGGCAAGTACCCCGAGGATGAGTGTATGGGGGTTTGGTTATCCTTGCGCATCCTCAACTCATGGTACGTGAGTGTACTCTAATATTCGAACCCTCCAGAGGTTAGTGATCCATCTAGTAGCTAGAGTTCTCAACAGGGTTTTTTGGTTTTCGAAAAACACACGGATTGCCCAACATACGACAGCTATCACTAATAGGCTCGAGCTCTTGACACCAAAAGTTCAAGCATTACTCTAGTCAATACCTCAAAACTATTGCAAGTTACTACTACAAAGAGAATAGCAACTTCAACTACCTACTTCTAGTCAAGACACAAAACTCAGTGCAACAGGCAAACTCTCTAAAAAGATAAAACATGCAACCTATAGAAAGTTCAACCTAAGACAAAAGAAAATCTCTAGAAAAAAACTAAAGCACTACAACTAAACAGAGCAGCAGCTAAGAAAAGAAAAAGAACAACTCACAACTAAAAGAATAAGCATGCAGATCCTATGAGGAGTTCTAGTTCAAGCGGAGTGTGTATCTCTCCCACAAAATATTAAGCTGGGGTCTAACTTGTTACTACAGCAAACAAAGCAAAAACAAATCTAAGAAAATGAAAGAGCGTGACGCTCCAAACATATCACATAACGCATGAAGTGATAAAAATATAGCGCAACGAGAGACGAACTGATAATTGTTGATGAAGAAGGGGATGCACGGGGGCATCCCCAAGCTTAGACTCTTGAGTCTCCTTGAATATTTCTTGGGGGTGCACATGGGCATCCCCAAGCTTGAGCGTTTGACACTCCAAGATCTTCTTTCATCATCTTCCATCGCGCACTTGAAAACTCCCTTCATACATAACTCATCATAATCTGATTAGCGAGGTTAGTACCCATAATAAAATATTTTTTCCTCTACTGGAAATAAATATAACCTTGAAGATCTACTGTTTCTCAAGATTGCCAAAAAGTTTTTGCAAAGAAAAAGCAAACTTAAGGTTTGCAAAACGAAGGAAAAGCAAAACAGGACAGAATCTGTGAAAAACAGACCAGCAGATAGAAACGAATTTTTTAGGGGTACTTATGCAACTCAAATAAAAAAACTCAGAACATACGCAAGTTTCGTAATTGTATAGATCACGCTGTGTAAAAAATTCAGCTCAAAAAGATGAACTGGAATTTTTCTGTAATTTTTCTAGTCACGAGGACAAAATCTGTTTTCTGGACAACATGTCACAACTTTCATTTCCCTTGTCGTATGAGGCTATAAAAGGCACAAAGCTTGAAAAATAAAGATACAATGATGTTGCTACAGTAGTAACAATTATCAAGACCAATAAAAACAGAAGCAAATAAAAAAGAAAAACCTAAATTCGTTGCGGGCTGCCTCCCGAAAGCGCTTCTTTAGAGTCCTTAGCTAGGCTTAAAGCAAAAGATCAAGTCTTTTCAATAGAATAACTAGCCCGTGTGACGGACTAAAAAGGTAACTTAATCTTTTTCCTAGGGATATGTTCAATCCCTTTCTTGAGAGGGAATTGGAATTTGATATTCCCCTCTTTCATGTCAATAACAACACCAACTGTGCGATGAAAAGGACGTCCCAAAATAATTGGACAAGAGGGCTCACACTCAATGTCCATAATAGTGAAATCAACGAGAACATAATTTTCATTGACAATGATAAGAACATCGTCGATCTTCCCCAAAGTCTTCTTTACGAAAGAATCAACAAGACAAACACCAAAAGAACAGGGATCAAAAGGTTTCAGTTCAAGCATATGATACATTCTTTTGGGCATAACAGAGGTACTTGCTCCAACATCACAAAGAGCATAACAAGAGAAGTTATTCAATTTGATTTTTATCATAGGATCCCAACCATCTTCTAGCTTCTTAGGTATGGAGGCTTCTAGTCTAAGCTTCTCCTCCCTAACTTTGATTAGAGATTGGTGATATGCTCTGTGAAGGCAAGATTAAGTGTGCTAGTGTGGGGGTCTCTAGACATCTTGCGTAGGAAAACAATAACTTCAGGTAAAGTGCAGTTGTCAAAGTCTAGGTCACTACTATCTATCTAGGAGGTAGTGATATCATTTAGGCTCACTTGTTTGAAAGCCTCTATGTTCATAGAGGTTTCTTCATCTATAGTTGAGGTGGTAGCATCACCATTGATAGGTCCAGTGGGACTAGGGGTGTGATGGGTGCTAACTGTTTGGACATCCTCAACTACTTGGATAGTAGCTACTGTGTGGTAAGTAGGAAGGCTCTTAATTCTATCCTCTTCCTCTTTTTCTCTAGCCCATCTTTCTTTGAGTTTAGCCATCATCCTAATATTTTCATTGATTTGTAACTGGATAGCATTAATAGGAGTGACCTTACTCTCCTCAAGGGGAGAGGTTCTAATTTTTAACATCTCAACATCAAGGGCTAAGTTGTCTACCTTCAAACAAAGATTATCTAATTTAGCTAGTTTTTCTTCCACATTCTTGTTGAAGGCTTTTTGGGTAGTGATAAAGTCTCTAAGCATACTCTCTAGTTCAAAGGTGGGGTTCTTGTTGCTAGGGTATGTGTTGTTGTTCCCATAAGTGAATGGAAACGGCCTAGGATTACTAGCAAAGTTGCCCCTATAAGCATTATTATTAAAGTTGTTTCTAGCAATGAAGTTCACATCTACTTGATCCTGAGCAACCAAAGAATTTAAAGGAACATCCTGAGGATCAATAGGAGCTCGCTTGGTAAGTAGAGACATGATAAGGTCAACCTTTTCATTTAGAGAGGAGATCTCCTCGACAGAATTTACCTTCTTACCAGTTGGAGATCTTTCGGTGTGCCACTGAGAGTAGTTCAGCATCATCTCATCAAGTAGCTTTGTGGCAGCACCAAGTGTGGTTGACATAAAAGTTCCTTCTGCGGCCGAATCTAACAGGTTCCGCGAGGTAAAGTTCGAGCCTGCATAAAAAGTTTGGATAACCATCCAGGTAGTCAGTCCATGTGTGGGGCAGTTCTTGACAAGCGTCTTCATACGTTCCCATGCCTGGGCAACATGTTCATTATCGAATTGCCTGAAATTCATAATGTTACTCCTCAATTGGATAATCTTAGCAGGTGGGTAGTACTTCCCAATAAAAGCATCTTTGCACTTATCCCAAGAATCTATGCTATTCCTAGGCAAAGATTGAAACCAGATTTTAGCTCCGTCCCTCAAAGAGAAAGGAAAAAGCTTCAGCTTAACAACATCACCTTCTACTTCTTTATACTTTTGCATATCACATAATTCAACAAAATTATTCAAGTGTAAATCAGCATCATCTCTAGCACTAGAGAATTAATCTCTCATAACAAGGTTTAGCAAAGCAGGTTTAATTTCATAAGAGGTTGCTGAAGTCGCAGGTGTGGCAATAGGAGTGCAGATAAAGTCACTGTTGTTGTGACTGGTGAAGTCACACAACTTGGTGTTTTCATTGGAACCCATAGTAGCAGCAGGTATTTTTGGTATTTTTGATAAAGGACACAAAAGTAAAAACTGAAAGGTAAACTAACAAGACTAAAAAGCAAAGATAAAAGATAGTGTGCAACTCCCCTATCTTGTAGACTGGAGTCCCCAGCAACGGCGCCAGAAATTGGCTTGATACGGTGAGGATCTCTCACTCCTCGTTGGTTACCCCAAGTGGAAGGTGAGATGTAGAGTAGCAGCAAATTTCCCTCGGTGAAGATACCAAGGTTATCGAACCAGTAGGACTCCAAGAGATACAAGAAGGTGTCACGGTGCTTGACGTGGACCTGCACACAACAGCAAATAACTTTTCTCCCAATGAGTTTAGAGGAGTTGTCAATTCCTCCGGCCTTGTTGTTTACAAAGGATCAACGCAAGTGATAATAATAGTGGCAACTGAAAGTAAACTAAGGATGTAAACAATGATGTGAAGATGGACCGGGTTCCCGTGATTTTCACTAGTGATGTCTCTCTCCCAAAAGACGATAAAAGTGCTAGCGAGGTAAACAAATCACAGCTGGGCAATTGACAGAATTATGAAGGCACCACAATGCTAACTATGCTGCAAAGAAAGTAAGGGCTCAAAAGCAATGGGAAGTACGCCAAGGTAAGTAGACCGAAATCCAAATGCATCTACTACGAATCATCCACCTTGAGATATCTATCCAGAACATCTCGCTGGTATTAAGTTGCGAATCCCACCCAAAGTGTAAACTCAAAGCAACAGACAACTGCATTAAAAGAACTTTGCGTAAAGTAAACAAACCTTGCACCCGTGGATACAAGCACTGTTGTTTTATCCCAGGTGGCAACAACACATCCCCTAGTCTCATGTTTCTATCACTCAAGCTAAACATCAAGGGGCTGAACCCACAATCAAACATAACGCTCCCTCTTGGAGTTGCAACAAATCACTTGGCCAAAGTAAAATACGGCAACGGAGAACATGCAAGAATTTACTCAAGAACAAAATATAAAAGAGAAGAACCAAATATATTACTCATCACAATCTGAACATAGTCTCATAATCCATCAGATCCCAGAAAACTCAGCATAGCAACAGTAGAAATTACAGAAGTGCCTCGATCATGTGAGGAAGCTCACGAGGTCTCGAAAGTGGAAGCACAAAGAGGGGAGAGAAGTACATCACATAGCTACTGGTCACGGACCCATGGTCCAAGGGGGACTACTCACGGTACATCCGCGAGGCGTCCATGGCTATGGATGGTCTCCCGGAGGGGGTTCCTCCTCCCGGCAGGGTGCCGGGGCAGCTTCTCCAGGAAGCCCCGATCTAGAAACGGCGGCGGCGGCGGTACAGAGGCGAGATCGCGGAAAAGAGATCGATATTAGGGGTTTCCACACCGAGGGCTAAATATAGGCGGAGGGTGGTGTCGAGGGGACCTACCAGGCAGCCAGGAGGCCTCCTGGCGCGGCCTAGGGTGGGGCCGCGCTAGGGACCCTCCTGGTCTCCTGGTGGTGGCCCCCCTCCGCTACCTTGGTGATTCCGGAAGCTTCCGGGTCGCTGATTTTTTATATGATTTTTCCGGATTGTTTGGAGCACTTTTAATGGCCGGAAAACCTGAAATACAAAAACAGCAACTGGCAGCTGGGTGCACTGGGTTAATAGATTAGTCCACATATGCTCAAAAGTGTATGAAAGTTCAAGCAAATCATGGCAAAGTCACACAAAACATGCATGGAGCAAGCAGAAATTATAGATACGTTTGGGACGTATCAGGGTTCGATGGCTCCCATCGACTCTTAAAACCGAAGAAACCCCGACATACACATGAATTGGCCAACCACGCCACCCGTCCTGTACAACTTAGAGTTTACATAACTAACGCGCAACCGGTTGGTCTAAACTTTGAGGTTTACATAAAACACATATCGAATTTAGTCCTAAGAGCCGGGCACGCTAGTCATTGAAAAGCCGGCTCTACAGAGATGTTTCGACTCTTCAAACCAATAATCTCCCTCAACGCGAGAAGATGAGGTCTAAGTTGACTTCTATTAGCCTTTGCATTACATTCTTGCATATAAATCATCATGCATAATCAGAATTTTTTCTCACAAATTAAAAGTTAGACCTATGTGGCTCGGCACAAGAGCTATACCGAATCATGGAGACTACACTTCAAACAATTTTCTCAAAGACCCGACATGACACAAAGATGTTCGTGCCGACTCTTGGGGACTACACTTCGAAGTTTCTTCTCAAGCAAAGAATCAGTACAACACCCAGATGCATACACCAACTCTTGGGGAGTAACACTTGAAAAAAAATCTTATTCAAAAGATTTGGCACGAAGCCATAATGATCATACCAACTCTTGGGGAGTATCACTTCAAAATTTATATGACCCGGTTTGGCACACTAGATGACAACACCAGCTCATGGGGGCTACAAGTCGATCTATCCTATGAGTCGATTACTAATACACATCAATTCTGAATCGAATCAGGGGGTTACAGATACAGATATCATCAAAAAATATCCGCTCTCATGCATTGAGAAAAAAACATTCAAAGTTTGGTATCAAACCGACTTACAAATTGGATAGGAAATTAAAATTTTCATTCATCAAACGACCGACTCTTACATTAAAAATAGGAAACCTTACATTACAGAAGAGTAAAGTCCAGACTCAGCAAGATACTACTAAGAAAAATCTACAGCTTCAGTCATCATCTTCAGAGTCAGCTTCATCTTTGGTTGAAGAGATTTGGACTTCTTCTTCATTATTGGGGAATTTTTCATCGCTGCTACTGGAGCAGCAGCAGGCTCGGTCACCATCCGAGTCAAAGGTTCTAGCCCACAAGGTGTCACCACCATCATATCTGAAGACAATAGTGTCTCCTCTTGAGATGTTCCTGGAGCGAAGAAAATTTTCCAACCTTTCTCAAAAAACATGGAGTTATGGCTAGAAAATATAGTAGCCACCTAGACAGGTCCATGAGGACATCCCTCAGAGCGGAGCCAAAGACCCGAGGGCCTTGAATAAATCACAAGCTGAGCAAAAGACTCAGGAAGCTTGATCCAACGACGAATCATCTGAACGTGAATCAAGAACTCATCCCTCTTAGTGGAAGAAGGTGGAGATTCAGATGGAGAAGAAACACGCGTTCCTCTTCCTCTACCTCTGCCACGGCCACGACCGCAGCCACGACCTTGACCATGAGTGCCTGCACTGGAACCAGGCTCATCGGCCATCAAAGGAACACGAGCACCTAGCTTGGGAGCCATGGAAAGAGAGAAGAGGAAGAAGAAGATGTGGTCACTTGAAGGATAAGCTACCCAATGGCTATTTATAGCAGTTCCAAGGAGAGAATCAATCAATGCCATAATGACATGGATAAACTACCCATGGTAGATGAAATTTATGGAAAGACTCCTCGATTCCCACTACAACACCAATGCCTCCAACCGGCGTTTCAGGCAGTGTGATCATAAATACCATACCGGATCTTTGACTGGAAAATTTAAAAGAAATTTTTAGTTGGAAGATGAAATGAAGAGATAAGAGAAGATGGGCACCGCTCCTCGCAAATCTTAAAAGGATATGAGAGTCGGCCAAGTCCAAACTAGGAAGTCGGCAACCACGATGATGGCTAGAAGATTGCTGCAAAGACTAAAGCATCACATCAATCCTGGGGGCTAATGTAAGGGGGATGGACCAAGCCCATAACCCGACATTAGATCTATGGGCCGACTCACCGACGGAAGGCCCACAAGAAAAGACCCGGCCACGGGCCGGCTGCGCCAAGGAAAGAAGATCGAAGCCGTAGAAGGAATTCGACTTACCATGTATATCACACAACATATTTGTAAAGTAGAATAGGACTCCACCTCGTTTCGGAGTCGGACTTGCGGAATCCCAGGACCCGACGCCTTTATAAACCGAGGTCCATGGGATCCAGGGCCAGAAAACAATCTCAACCTAAGATAGGACTAGACACTTGTCGGCGTAACCTAGATCTCATCGAGACTAAGTTTACGAACCGACTCTCTTGTAATCGATCAACCGACTCTTCTTTCGAGAGTCGGAACCCATAATAATAAGAAGCAGGAGTAGGCTTTTACCTCGAGCAAAGAGGGGCTGAAACCTGGGTAAATCGCCGAGTCTCTTGTCCATGTCGACTCTCTCCATGAAATCGCCTCACCGCAAAGGTCCCATGTTAAGTTTGACTCTTCGGGCATCTTCCGTGACTTTCCCACGACAGACGTCCCAAAATAATTGGACATAAAGGTTGACACTCTATGTCCATAATAGTAAAATCAACGAGAACATAATTGTCATTGACAATGATAAGAACATCGTCGATCTTCCCCAAAGGTTTCTTTACGGAATAATCAACGAGACGAACACCAAAAGAACAAGGATCAAAAGGTTTCAATTCAAACATATCATACATTCTTTTTGGCATAACGGAGGTACTAGATCTAACATCACATAAAACATAGCAAGAGAAGTTATTCAATTTAATTTTAATCATAGGATCCCAACCATCCTCTAGCTTCCTAGGTATGGAGGCTTATACTCTAAGCTTCTCCTCCCTAGCTTTGATGAGAGCATTAGTGATATGTTCTGTGAAGGCAAGATTTAGTGTCCTAGTGTGGGATTCTCTAGACATTTTGTGTATCAAGCTAATAACTTCTGAGAGGGTGAAACTATCAAAATCAATCTCACTACTATCAAAGGTGGTAGTGGTGTCATCTAGGCTCACTTGTTTGACAGCCTCTATGTTCATAGGAGTTTCTTCTTCTATGGTTGAGGTATTAGCATCACCATTAATACGTCCAATGGGACTAGGAGTGTGTTGGGTGCTAATAGTTTGGGTGTACTCAAAAATTTGGATAGTAGCAACAGTGTGGTGTGTAGGAAGGCTCTTAATTTTATCCTCTTCCTCTTTTTCTCTAGCCCATCTTTCTTTAAGTTTAGCCATCATACTAATGTTTTCGTTAATTTGCAACTGGATAGCATTAATAGGAGTGGCCTTCCTCTCCTCGAGGGGAGAAGTTCTAATTTTAAGCATTTCAATATCTAGGGCCAAGTTGTATACCTTCAAAGAGAGATTATCTAATTTGTCTAATCTTTCCTCTACACTCTTGTTGAAGGCTTTTTCAGTAGTGATAAATTCTTGAAGCATGCTTTCTAATTTAGAGGTGGGGCTCTTGTTGCTAGGATAAGTGTTGTTATTCCCATAGTTGGATGGAAACGGTCTAGGATTGCTAGCAAAATTACCCCTATAAGCATTATTATTGAAGTTGTTTCTAGAAATAAAGTTAACATCTACTTGTTCCTGAGCAACCAGAGAATTTAAAGGGACATCATGAGGATCAATAGGAGATTGCTTGGTAAGTAGAGACATAATCAAGTCAACTTTTTCATTTAGGGAGGAAATCTCCTCGACAGAGTTTACCTTCCTACCTATTGGAGTGCGTTCGGTGTGCCATTGTGAATAGTTGGTCAGCATCTCATCTAGAAGTTTTGTGGCAGCACCAAGTGTTGTTGACATAAAGGTTCCTCCCACGTCCGAATCTAACTGATTCCGCGAGGTAAAGTTCAAGCCTGCATAAAAAGTCTGGATAACCATCTAAGTAGTCCAACCATGTGTAGGGCATTTCTTAACAAGAGATTTCATTCGTTCCAAAGCTTGGGCAATGTTTTCATTATCCAATTGTTTAAAATTCATAATGTTACTCCTCAATTGGATAATTTTAGCAGGTGCGTAGTACTTCCCAATAAAAGAATCTTTGCACTTATTCCAAGAATCTATGCTATTCCTAGGTAAAGATTGAAACCAGATTTTAGCTCCTTCCCTCAAAGAGAAAGGAAAAAGCTTAAGCTTAACAACATCACCTTCTACTTCTTTATACGTTTGCATATCACATAGCTCAACAAATTTATTTAAGTGTAAAGCAACATGATCTCCAGCACCAGAGAATTGATCTCTCATAACAAGGTTTAGCAAAGCAGGTTTAATTTCATAAGAGGTAGCTGAAGTGGCAGGTGTGGAAATAGGAGTGAAGATAAAATCATTGTTGTTGTGACTAGTGAAGTCACACAACCTCGTGTTTTCAGTGGAACCCATCGTAGCAGCAAGTCTGACAAACAATTTTTTTGTGATTTTTTATAAAGGAAACTAAGATAAAGACTGAAAGATAAACTAACAAGACTAAAAAGAAAAGGTAAAAGATAGTGTGCAACTTCCCTATATTGTAGATTGGAGTCCGCAACGGAGCCAAGAATTTGGCGGTTGACGGGACCAATCTTTTGTCGCACTCGGAGTCCTCGGCAACGACGCCAGAAATTTGCTTGATGGCGTGGAACTGGATAATGGCTTCTCGCCCTTCGTTGGTTACCCCAAGTGGAAGGTGAGATGTAGGATAGCAGCAAATTTCCCCTATGTAGAGGATAGGGTTTGTCTCCCGTAGGACTCCGGAACTGAGAAGTAGGTGTCAACGGCGCAATTGACGTGGACCTGTAGACAGATACAAAAAACTTTGCTCCCAACGAAGTTCACAGAGGTTGTCAATCTCTTCGGCCTTGTTGTTTACAAAGGATAAAACACAAGGGATAAAGGATAATAATAATAGCAACTAGAAAGTAAAGCAGGAAATAAATTGAGCGTGTAAACAGTAATGAGAATATGGACCGGGGTCCTTTGATGTTCACTAGTGATGTCTCTCTCCCAAAACATGATAAAACTGCTATGCGAGGTAAAAAAATCACAGCTGGGAAATTGACAGGATTAAAAACGCACCACAATGCTAGCTATGCTACAAAGAAAGGAAGAGGCTCAAAAGCATGGGCGGTGCGCCAAAATAAGTAGACCGAAATCCAACTGCATCTACTACTAATCATCCACCTTGAGATATCTATCCAGAACATCTCGCAGGTATTAAGTTGCGAGGCCCACCCAAAGTGTAAACCTAAAGCAACAGACAACTGCATTAAAAGAACTTTGCGTAAAGTAAATAATCCTTGCAACCGCGGTTACAAGCACCGTTGTTTTCCCCCTTGTGACAACAACACATCCCCTAGACTCATGTTTCTGTCACTCAAGCGTGTCATCAGGGGGCATGAACCCACAATCGAGCATAACTTTCCTTCTTGGATTCACTACCTACTACTTGGCCAAAGCAATAAACAACAACGGAGAACATGCAAGAATTACTCAAGAACACAAATATAAAAAGATAAGAACCAAATATATTACTCAATCACAAACTGAACATAGTCTCATAATCCATCAGATCCCAGCAAACTCAGCATAGCAACAGCAGAAAGAATTACATATGTGCCTTCATCATGTAGGGCAGCTCACAAGGTCTAATCCATGAAGAAGAAAGAGGGGAGGAGAACATAACATAGCTACTAATCACGGACCCATGGTCCAAGGTAAACTACTCACGGATCAGCCGGGAAGCGTCCATGATGGAGTAGAGGCTCCCGGAGGTCAATCCTCCCTCCGGAAGGTTGCCGGGAAGATGTCTGCTGGCGTTCTCGATCATGGCAGCGTGGCGGCGGCGGAACAGAGGCGAGATCGCGAAAAAGGGTTCTGTCTTCGGAAGAATCCCGTCACGGAGAATAAATAGGCGAAGGGGGCAGCCAGGGGGCCACCAGGTGTCCAGGCGCCCCCCTGGTACGGCCTAGCCCTATGGCGCGCCACCAAGGTGCCTGGACCCCTGGTGGTGGCCCTTTGGCCCACCTAGGTTCTTCAGGAAGCTTCCGTTACGCTGATTTTTTACCTGATTTTCCCAAATTTTTGGAGCACTTTTAATATGGGGGAAACCTGAAATAGAAAACAGCAGAAAACAGGAACTAACATGTAAGGCCCGATATGCGGTACTGTTCCAGATCTAGATGTTTCCATCCAGATCCGGGGACGAAGCACATATCGGTCCCACCGCGACATATGACAAAGCCATATGCCCCGGATTTCCAACATGATATCACAACATTACAGATACAAGGATACAACATCTCATACAATCGGCATACAATTTCCTTAATACAATACAACAGCGGAAGATATATGTTTGAGTACAGACTACAATCAAAAGCCTACTGGAAAAGAGAAAACATCGATACCCATAACCACACGGGTCCAGGCCCTCCGCCGGGATCCGCCTAACTAGTCGTCGTCGAGTCTCCACGTGAAACGTCAATCACCATACCTGTTGTCGATCAGACCCCTGAAAAGAGTTTGGGGGTAGTATCATGAGTACAGAAGTACTCATCATCCAACTGTAGTGGTCATCTGACCCAGCAAGGAATTCATCACTCGTCATTCTAGGACAACTAGTAGTTTACGGTAAGGAAGGGGTAAGTGGTGAGGTTGCTGCCGCACTAGCATTTATGAAGTGGCTAACGATCTAGAGAGTAAGGTAAGAAGCCAAGCATTTGATGAGGAATCGCCTCCAACAAGTCTTGCTATCAACTACTTACACAAACATAACACCTATCCTATCCTTGTCCTCCTCTTTGCATCCCGACGAAGAAGAAGTAGTCAAGGCACACACACACGTTGATCAAGTTATATTAAGATTATCTCAGTTGTTGTTGTCTATGAACAAGGAGTAGGGCTCAAGTCGTCCATAACCATGGACACGGCTTCTCGAAAAGATTTAACCCTGCAGGGGTGTACCAACTGCCCATTACGAGGCTCCGCACGCACGTCCATCTGTCTCAGTTGCTACCCATTATAGGCAACCATTTTATGATTTAGTTCCAAGAGATCCGAAACGACAGGTCCCTCTAACTAACAACGAAAAAATCCGGGTGGCCCCCGGTGAGTCGACATCCATCTCAGGAGCCGGCCGCGCTCTCGATCTGGTCTCTACCGTATGACTCCAGGTTTGGATTGCCGGTTAATCACACATGGGACACCGGGTCCTCAGCCGGTCATGATGGGCCAGCAAGGGAACTAAGTCCTCACTGGTCCGGGTTGTTTGAAAACAACTTGCGGCCGACCAGCACACACACGGTTTCAAATGGTAAATCAGCTTGGGCCACCACTAGAAATGTTTGAAGCTAGGTAGGCAAGAAAAGGGGACCCCATAAAATCCCACACGCGGTTAGGCACGCTCAGTCTTAAAACCAATACCCGGAACTCGGATCCTAGGTGAATCGAGTGGAACAAAGCGTCGGGGCGGGATAGCCTAGACCTTCCATCCTTCGTCGAATATAGTCAACATTATAATAATCATATCATCAACAACAATATAATAATGTGATATCCCAACCCAAAGAGTAACAGGGTAACATCGTAGCATCCTAAGCATGCATACTAAGCAGGGGCTGAGCAACGAGCAATAGTAACATAGCAGTACAAGGTTTGCTGGGAGGAGACATGGCTGTATCGGTTTGAAAGAGGCTGTAAACATGTGGTAGGATCAAACATCGCACCTAACCTATACTAGCATGCAAACGGCTGGTTGAAATAGAATGGATCATAAGTAATGTATAGTCCTTGCCTGTTGATAAGTCGGGTTCCGAAGGTGTAGCTGATCGCAAGCTCGCATCGTCTCCGAGAGGTACCCGCGGAAGCACACAAGACGGAAACACTGGAAAGCAGTCAACGAGCAAGCATCTATTAATACGAAGCAACACGAGCAAGCATCAACAAGAAGGCAACACGAGACATCGCACCTACCGTCGAGAGCGGTTTCTAACAGGTTAAGTGGAGTACTCGTCACACACGACGATACCGCACGTTTATGGTGGTTCAAGTTGTTTAGCTACGGGTGATCAAAAAAGGTTGTTAACATGGCAACTCAAGCAAGAATGGCATAGCACACAAACATGCAAAGAGGTGAAGCATAAATAAACTACCTAAGCTAGTCAATTTAAGTGGGGTGAAATCCTAGACATGGCAAACTATTGCGGACCCCACGATAAAAATGGAATTTGGTACTGTTTGCCCTAAACAATATTTTATTATTTTTATTAGCAAGCAAGAACAGCATAAACACAATCTACATGCAATTCTAGTCAAGTTACATATAAAGAACATTTTGAACGGAGCAACGGTTAAAAAGTTATTTCAATTACAGTTTACAGTGGCAAGCAGTGTAATTAGCAGGTAAACAACAAGTAAACAAGCTCAAACATGGCAACAAACAACATTTTAATAATCTACACGCAAAACGGAGCAACTTTCATGTAGAAAGCGTCTCCATCGGAGCTACCGGTGAAAAGATATAAGCATCGCAAAATTACTAATACAATCTGCCTAAATTAATAAAAAAAACCTAGCAGAAAAAAACTAAACGGGCCGAAACTAGTCCTATTGGGCCCAACAGAAAAAAACAGAACTAATAATAAAAAATAAAATAAAAGGGGCGCTCACCTCATGGGCCGAGGCCCAAGAGGCCTGGGCTGGATCTGGCCGGCTGCGCTGGGCTGGCCGACCCACTGGCGCGCGGGGCCCACTGGCCTGGACGGTTGGAGCGGCTCGGGGCTCCTCCCGTGCCCGTCCTGGTGGCGGCCGGTGGCCGTTCCAGCGAGCACACGGCGGCGCAGGGAAGCACCCGGCGAGGAGGAGGCCAGGAGGCGCGGAGGCCGGCGTGCAGTGGAGGAGCGGATCCGGGCGCGGCGGCTCCGGGGCGGTCGCCGGCGAGGAGAATAGGGCCGCGCGAGCTCGAGCTCGCCATCCATGGCGGCGGCGGAGCGGACCTGCAGCGGGAGACGGCGAGGTGAGAGGGTCGGGGAGGAGAGGGAAGAAGGGGCCGGGAGCGGGGGAAGAGGAGGTGGCTGGCCGAGGCACACGGCGGCCCGACTGGCCGGAGCGAGTTGGCGGCGCCTTCGGCCTCCATGGGCGGCGGTTGTGAGGAGAGAGGAGGAGAGAGAAAGCTGGGGGCGCGATCTGGAGCGTCCATCTCGCGGATCGACGGCCGAGAGCGACCAGGAACTAGGGTTGACGAAAAATGGGGTATTTTGTGCCAGATCTGGGGCTGGTGGCTGCCTAGGTGCTTAGGGAAAACCTAAGTGGGGTGGTGGTCTTTATATAGCCCCGGTGGCTGGCAGTTTGGAAAAACATCTCCGTTTTTTCTCTCGCGCGCGCGGTGTTCACGTTTCTGACCGCCGGGGGTCCGCAGTACCTCCGATTCGGGTAAAACTTTGAACTGCGCGATCAGCGTGTCGAGCTGGAGGCGTTCACCTCGCGCTGGAACCGTTCCGAGAACTGTTTCCGGCGCGCTATAAAAATATCCCGTTTAATTATTAAATTGGGTTTTTCGTTTCGTTGGCTGCGGTTGGTCTGGTGCGGTTTTCGCGACGGTGATCGGGTGAAACCCGGTGTCGCAAAGGTCGAGTGTCAGGGTGGCAAGGGTCGGTCTCCGTCCGATACGAGATAAGAGGGGGAAAATAATCGCTGATCGATAAATTGGGGATGCAAACACCGCAAACAAATCAGACAATCAAGCAATTCACACCGAATTTTTTTTATTTTTTTTGAAAACTAGGCTGTTACATAACACTGGGGTGCACCGAGTTAATAACTTAGACCAAATATGAGCAAAAGTGTATGAAAGTGTATCTAGATCATAGAAATGTCACTCAAGACATACATGGAGCAAGCAGAAATTATAGATACGTTTGGTACGTATAAGCAGACACACTACTCGACGACCTCCGAGAGACCTTTGTAGCACTCAACAAGTACAGGATCAAACTCAACCAAAGAAATGTGTGTTCGGCGTCCCGGCCGGAAAACTGCTCGGGTACATGGTGTCCGCCCGAGGAGTCAAAGTGAACCCAGAAAAAGTCCAAGCACTCGCAAGGATGCAAGAACCAGTTGATGTCAAGGGTGTCCAGCAACTTACCGGACGACTCACAGCCTTGAGCCACTTCATTGGCAGATTGGGAGAAAGAACCCTGCCATTTTATCAACTACTCAGAAAAGGAGGAAAATTTGGGTGAACCGAAGAAGCCCGGAATGCATTCGCGGACCTCAAGAAAACTCTATCAATCCCTCCAATTTTGGCAGTACGAAAGGAGCGAGAATCTCTGTACCTCTACATAGCAGCACACATCAGCGTGGTTAGCACCACGCTTGTTGTCGAGCATTCGAAAGAAGGCAAAGTGCAAAGCATACAGAGGCCAATATACTACCTCAGCGAGGTCCTAAAAAAATCCTAGCAGCGGTACCCGCACTACCAGAAGCTCGTGTATGCCATCGTCATGACATCACGGAAAGTAACACAGTACTTCGACGAGCACCTCATCACGGTCGTCAGCAGCGCACCACTCGCCGACATTCTAAACAACCCAAGAGCAACGGTCGAGTCGCCGAGTGGAACATTGAGCTCAGTCCTCGCGACCTCCAATTCAATCACCCAACGACGATCAAAGCTCAAGTACTCCCAGACTTTCTGGTCGAGTGGATGGAAGTACATACACCCGGTCCTCCAGATCTCTCCAACTCATGGAAGATGTTCTTCGATGGGTCTAAAAGGCACCAAGGGGCTGGAGCAGGCATTGTGCTAATCTCACCCAAAGGAGATAAGCTCAGATACGTACTCCAGATCAACTTCAGCAAAGCATCAAACAACGAAGCGGAGTATGAGGCACTACTGCACGACATGCGCATCGCGAAAGCCTGCGGTGCCACTCGCCTCGTAATCTACGGCGATTCCCACATCGTCTTCCAGCAAACAATGAAGGACTGTGAAGCAGTCGCAGACAACGTGTCATCCTACCAGAAGCTCTACAACATCTTAGAAGGAGAATTCGATGGATGCGAGCTCAACTACGTCTCCAGAGCAAACAACACAGAGGTAGACGAGCTCGCCAGCATCGGGTCCACCTGAGGACCAGTCCCTGAGGAGTTTTCCTCGAAAGCATCGGCCGAAGATCGATCAAAATAAAGGCTCCAGTACCAAGGGCAGCCACATAAGGGGGCAACACAACCGAGCCTGCACGGGTAGCAGCAGCAGATCCAGTCGCCCACGAAGAGGCCAACAACACAGTCGAGGAGGGTGAGCCATCAGGACTCGAAAGCCCAGTTTGGACAAGACGCTTCCTCAGATTCCTGATATAAGGCACCCTGCCGCAAGATGTCACACAAGCCCGACGAATCAGCCGACGATCGAAGGCGTTCACCATAATCAATGGACAACTCTACAAGCGCAGCATCTCCCAAGTACTCCAAAAATGCATCAAAGAGGAAGACGACAAAGCCCTACTACTCGAGATCCACGAAGGCACATGCGGGCACCACGCGAGCAGCAGCGCACTCGTGGACAAAGCCTTCCGAACATGTTTCTACTGGCCAACCGCAATGCGAAACGCAGAAGACATCGTGCGACGCTGCATCGCATGTCAAAAATTCGCCAGTCGGCCCCACGCCCCAGCATCTGAGCTAAAGACTATACAACTATCATGGCCCTTCGCCACATGGGGGCTCGACATGGTAGGCCCAATCAAGAAATCCACAAAAGGTCGTAGAACACACCTCCTGGTAGCAGTGGACAAGTTCACCAAGTGGATTGAAGCAATGCCAATCACCAGCTCGACAGCCCTCACGGCAGTCAACTTCATCAAGTCAATCATTTTTCGATTTGGTGTGCCGCACACCATCATCACAGACAACGGAACAACAAATTTCACAGAAGCAGAATTCCAGAACTTTTGCCAGGAGCTAGGCATCAAAATCAACTACGCCTCAGCCGCGCACCCGCAATCCCATGGCCAGGTTGAGAAAGAAAATGGCCTAGTATGCGGCGGAATCAAAAAACGGCTCCTCGCACCACTCGAGCAGGCCGCAGGCAACTGGATAGAAGAACTCCCCGCGGTCCTATGGAGCCTACGCACCACTCTCGACACTTCAACCCAATATACACCATTTTTTCTTAGTGTACGAAGGGGAAGCAGTGCTACCGCACGACCTCAAGTTCAGAGCTCCTCGAATCACAGGGTATGAAGAGGAAGAGGCAGAAGATGCACTCGAATATGATAAAGATGTCGCAAATAAGGCAAGGGACACAACTGTCACAAGGTCAGAAGGGTACCAAGACAAACTGCGCACTTATCAAAGCAGGCGCCTACGAACAAGAACCTTCCAGGAAGGAGATCTCGTCCTACGACTAATACAAGAGAAAGTCCACAAGCTCGCCCCGTAGTGGGAAGGACAATTCATAATCTCCAAGGTCATAGGAGGTGGAGCATACAGACTAAAGAATCCGAAGACCAACAAAGACGTGGGAAACCCATGGAACGTGGCAAACTTGCACATCTTCTATCCATAGCTTACTCACTTGGCAGCATCCCCCAGCAACGCAAGGATTGGCAGCAGCGCCGACCGGCAGCTTATGTAAATTCTTGAAGCAATAAAGAATGTGTTGTCCAGACAACACCACTTAAGCACTCGGGGGGATTGAGCTAGGACCCCCCCCCCCCGAGAGGCGCTTTTTTTCTCTTACACGACGACTTAACTTTAAAGCACTCGAGGGCTTGAGCAAGGACCCCCCTCGAGAGACATTTTTTTTTCTTACGCGACGACTTAACTTAAAGCACTCGGGGGCTTGAGAAAGGACCCCCCCCCGAGAGACGCTTTTTTCGCTTACGCGACGACTTAACTTCAAGCAGTCTGGGGCTTGAGCAAGGACTCCCCCCGAGAGACATTTTTTCCACTCATGCGACGACTTAACTTTAAAGCACTCGAGGGCTTGAGCAAGGACTCCCCCAGAGAAATGCTTTTTTCTCTCACGCGACGACATAAACATAAAGCACTCGGGGGATCGAGCATGTAATCCCCCCGAGAGACGCTTTTCGCACACGCGACGATATAAACCTAAGGACTTGGGGTCAATCCACAAGCGACCCCCGCAAATCATTTTACCCACAACTACACTTACAAGCATTCAGAGGACACAAGTGCAGTCCCCAAGTCATCCCACAGGAGCACTACCAAGGAAGCGCCTTCTTTCCCTCACGGTGATGACAAGAGAAGCAGTTCTTCACCTACAGAAGACACAAAATCATGCTCATAAGGAGGATCCGAGAAAGCCACTGAGCAGGACAATTTCTAAAGTCTCCACCCGATCACGAGTGATCACCTAAAGACTCAGGGGCTACTCCCATCGGGAGCACTGCCGCACAACCGATAAGTTTTCAGAATAGCAGAGCAAACATAAAGAAGGCCAGTTTAAACTTCCCTACAAGCCTATGCCCGATTCTATGAATCGAACATAGCTTCGGGGGCTACTCCCATCGGGAGCGTTGCCGCGCACCCGATAAGTGTAAAGTTTTCACATCAAGGACAACTGCCGAAGACAGTTCTGTCACAACGTGAAACACTCGAAGGTGGATCCATCACAAGGTCAGTTTTTAACAAAGACCAAGCACTCGACGACAGTTCTTAATTGATTGATAAACAAGGCCAAGCACTCAAAGACAATTCATTATATATGTAACACCCTCATTGTCATGTAAGAGTAATCATTTTGCTAATTACCATTACTGTTGCTAATCATGCCTTGATCAACTTTGCATTTGATCATATAAAAAAAACCTGTGGGTTGATATTAAAAACAAAGTGCCAAATAAAACTTTGTCCAAAATGGTGCAACCAATTTTGTTAATTGCACAATAATAAGTGGACCATGATGAACCAACTTTGGGTATTTACTAAGCTATAAAATAATTCAAACAAATATAAACAGCAGCCAAAAGTTCCCTTTAATCAATTGCATATTCAAAAGAAATTATAAATGATTTTATTTGGGCTCAAAAAAATTTGTGGCACTGTTATATAGTGCAAGCCTAATTGTGGTACATGTTCCACATTTTATAAAAATACAAAAGTAACTAAAACAAATACATGTAGAAAGGAAAACAGAAAAGAAAACCTAGAAATGCAAAAAAGCCTATTCTACGCACTGCGCAAAGACCACTTCCTCCCCTCCACTGGGCCGACCCACTCCGACCTCCTCCCTCATCTTCCCCTGTTCATGTTGTGCCGTGGCACGCATCCACGCCGGCCAGGACGGCCGTGCCGCCGTGGCAGCAATCCACGGCTTGCCGGCGGGCTCAAGTGCCCCCCGCAGCCCGAGCCCCTCCCACAAACCCTAGAGCCCCTGCGCCCCTTTTTTTCCATCGCCCCCTCGCCACGGTTCCGGCCTCATCGAGCCGCCGTCTCCGCTTCACGTGTGCCACTGCGGCCATCGATGACGAGGAGGCGCACCACCCTGTCCTGGAGGCTCCCCATCGACTACCTCGTCTCCCCCCGCGCGCCAACTACCGGAGAAGCCTCGTGGAACGCGCCCCACCTCTTCTTCCTCGCCGCTGGCCACCATCTACGTCGCCAAATTCCTTGCTGTCAGTGCCTCCCCGACTCCCTCGACGCCGTGTACGTGCTCACGGGAGGTCCTCTACGATTCCCCTCTCCCTGCACTCCAAACCGCGGCCTCCTTCACCACTTCCGTGCTCCGTCCGCCGCCATTGTCGTTGTAGCCGTCGCCACAGACCAGCTCGACTCACGCAAATGGCATGGACGGGTGCGGCTCGTCGCACTGCTCACATGGGATCCAACCGCGCCCAATTTGGCGCACCACGGCGTGCACATGCTCACCGCCGCCGTGTCGGGCTCGCCGCCGGTAGCACTGGCCGTGGTGTGTGCCCCTGCCAGAGGTCCAGCCCCGGATCTGATTAGGGGGCCTAATCCCCTGTTAATAATAAACCCCCTTGTGCAAATGACTAGTGGGCCCAAGGCCATCTAATTAATCTAAATAACACACAGGCTTTTAAAATAACCCCTGGTATAATTATCTGTTAAATTTATCATGTGCCTATGACACCTGGCCCCCACTAGAATATTAGGTTTAATTAAACCATTTTTATTAATACTGTGTATGACATGTGGGACCCACTGGTCAGTAGGTCCCACTTGTCAGGTTTGACCAGTCAAAGCCACTATTCTGGATAAGGTTGATTTATTGAATAAAAGAAATTCCAAAAATTCTATAAAATGATTAAAACTTAGAAAATCGATATCTTTTAATCTGTAAGTCCAATGAAAATATTTTATACATGAAAATTGATTACAAAAATACAACGAATAAGAATACGCTATCCATAACCCCACCACACCCCTCTAACATACCGCACACGAGACATTCCCCCTTCGGTTGGATTGTCCGGTAATCGCCCGGAGCCGGTAAAATTGCCGGTTGAATTCCCGTTTCGTCTGCAACGTGTAACACAACATTAGTTCACCCCTAACACTGCATTTGCCATGTCTTGTATTTGTATTGCTATTATTGTTGTGTATTTATTGTTTCTTCCCCCTCTCTTATTGCCCGATAGTCCTGATGATCACTGCCGATGCCCCTGTGATCGACTACGTCGACGACGACCGAACCCCTACCGTCGAGCTTCCAGGCAAGCAGAGCCATTTTGCTTCCCCAGATATCGCCTATCTTTTCCGTACATTTCTTGCACTAGGAATTTCTACTGCTGTTGCTACATTACAATCCTATTCAATTACATAGCTTGTCATTGTCGCCCCTTGATGTACCTTCATTTATCCTATGCTGCCTAATAAATATATATATTATTCAGCAATGAACCCTGCGCATTGCTAGTAAACTAGGATTAGATAGCCTCGGCGGGGACCTCTCTGATGAGCCATAGGATGGACCTCGACTTGTCGGATAGCCTCGGCGGGGCATTCCCTAACAAGGTGTACGCCACCCTGGAGATCCGAGCGTGCAGGCTGAATAGTAGTGCACCCATGTAGGGAGTTTGATCTATTCGAATAGCCGCATCCATGGTAACAGGACGCTTTATGCTGAAGCCAGAGCCTACTACTACAAACTATTACTATTAAACTGTTGGTTCCGGTTTCTCTTCCTCGCAGGGAGTCGAGGAAGGGAACTCGGAGGCAGTTATAACTGTTAATTATTACAACTTACTATTATACAATGCTGCAACAACTTCTGCTGCATTGTTACTTTATGCTTTATATGAACTGTTGGTTGTTCTCTTCTTGTGTTACAAGACTCGTCAGAAGATGCTAGTCTTTGATAGGCCTAGCTTCTCATCCTTATTCTGTCTTTCTACCATTCAGTCCACTATATATAGCCTCCCCTTTCCATTTGATACAAATGCATTAATGCTTAGTAGAGGACGTAAGACTCGCGGGTATGCTAGATACTCACCCTTGCTTTATTTCCCCCTTTGTTTTATATACCCGACCAGTTGCTGCCATCAGACGTTGGAGCCCAGGAGCAGGAGATTCTAGGAGGAGCCTACTGCGACGTCGAGTTCCCCGTCAACCAGGAGTAGTTCGGTGGATCCCAGGAAGGAGGCCTCGCCTTTTTGATCTGTATTTCTGTTGATATTTGTGCTAGCCTTCTTAAGGCAAAACTTGACTAACTATGTATGTACTCAGGTATTATGGTTGTATGACTTATGTATTCTGGTCCGTGCGACCCCTTTCTTGTAATATATTGGTTTATCCTTTTGTGTTTAGTGTTGTGCTGTGATATTCTCACCGTGGAACCTTGATCTCGATCATATACCCTGCGTGTATGATTACTGTACATGATCGTAAATCGGGGGCGTCTCAAGTTGGTATCAGAGCCGACTGCCTGTAGGAAGCCACCCACCCACTCCTTGGTCGAAGTTGAGTCTAGTCTTTGAAAAACTATTTTGCTAACTTAATGTTTAGCTTACGGGCCCACATCGATATCACCCCATTGTGATATCTATGGTATTAGGATCCTTCTTCTCCGTACCTATGCTCTGGGACTCTGCTCTCTTATCCTTGCTAGTAAGTTTTACTAACTCTGACATTAGGATCATGTTCTCGTTGATTCCACCCGGCGTTCTGCTTCTAAACCCTCTATTGAGTCGTGTCGCAGGAGTTCTGACCCAGATCCCAGACCGCGGATCCTCTTTCTCATTCGGGGCAGGCCACGCGTTCTCTGGCACAAATTCCCGTGGCCAACAGTTTTATTGCGGCGTGATTGACATAGCCTTAGCTATGTCACGTCATGTATTCCTTACCGCGGTCTGTGCGCCCGATTGCGTGGAAGTGATAATGGCTTCTCGCCCTTCGTTGGTTACCCCAAGTGGAAGGTGAGATGTAGGATAGCAGCAAATTTCCCCTATGTAGAGGATAGGGTTTGTCTCCCGTAGGACTCCGGCGATGATAAGTAGGTGTCAGCGACGCACCTGACGCGGATCTGCACACAACACAATTAACTTTGCTCCCAACGTAGTTCAGAGAGGTTGTCAATCTCTCCGGTCTTGTTGTTTACAAAGGATCAAACACAAGAGATAATGATAATGGTAGCAACTGAAAGTAAGTACTGAAAATGAAATAAGCTTGTAAACAGTGATGAGAATATCGACCGGGGTCCCGTGATGTTCACTAGTGATGTCTCTCTCCGAAAAGACGATAAAACTGCTATGCGAGGTAAACAAATTACAGATGGGCAATTGACAAGATTATAAACGCACTGCAATGCTAACAATGCTACAAAAGAAAGGAAGAGGCTCATAAGCATGGGCAGTACGCCAAAATAAGTAGACCGAAATCCATCTGTATCTATTATTAATCATCCACCTTGAGATATCTATCCAGAACATCTCGCTGGTATTAAGTTGCGAGCCCAACCCAAAGTGTAAACCCAAAGCAACAGACAACTGCTTTAAAAAGAACTTTGCGTAAAGTAAACAATCCTTGCAACCGCGGTTACAAACACCATTGTTTTCCCCATTGTGGCCACAACACATCCCCTAGACTCATGTTTCTGTCACTCAAGCGTGTCCTCAGGGGGCATCTACCCACAATCGAGCTTAACGTTCCCTCTTGGAGTCACTACCTACTACTTGGCCAAAGAAATAAACAGCAACAGAGAACATGCAAGAATTACTTAGGAAAAAGTAAAAGAGATAAAAACAAAATACATTACTCTATCACGATCTGAATATAATCTCATAATCCATCAGATCCCATCAAACTCAGCATAGCAACAACAATAGAATTACATATGTGCCTCAATCATGTAGGGAAACTCACGAGGTCTAAACCATGAAGAACAAAGAGGGGAGGATAACATCACATAGCTACTGATCACGGACCCATGGTCCAAAGGAAAATACTCTTGGCACATCCGAGAAGCGTCCATGATGGAGGAGAAGCTGCCGGAGGTTGATCCTCCCTCCGGCAGGGTGTCAGGAAGGGTTCTGACGGTGCTCCCGATCTTGGAAGCGCGATGGCGGCGGAACAGAGGAGAGTTTGCGAAATAGGGTTCTCTCTTCGGAGTTTCCCCGTGACGGAGAATAAATAGGCGACGGGGGGCACCCAGGGGGGCCACCAGGGGTACAGGCGCCCCCTTGGGGCGTCCAGGCCCCTGGCCGCGCCAGGTGGCCGCCTGAGCACCTGGTGGTGGCCCTCTGTCCCTCTTTCGGGGTTCGGGAAGCTTCCGGCACGCTGATTTTTTATCTGATTTTTCTCGGATTTTTGGAGCACTTTTTATATGGGGAAAACGTGAAATAGAAAAACAACAAAAACCAGGGACTGGCACTGGGGTGCACTGAGTTAGTAGGTTAGTCCAAATATGATCAAAAGTGTATGAAAGTGTATCTAGATCATAGCAATATCACACAAAACATGCATGGAACGAGCAGAAATAATCGATACATTTGAGACGTATCAACATCCCCAAGCTTAATTCCTGCTCGTCCTCATGTAGGTAAATGATAATAAACATAATTTCTGTGGTGACATGCTAGCAACCATATAAGAACTTTGAAAAGTAAAGCAATCAAGGTATGTTATTCAATTCAAGTCATAACATGCAAGAGTCAATATTAGCATTGAAACAAGCAACGAAAGAACATTAGGTGTAAGAGCTCTCGCTGTCCATGACTCGAATGTCTCCAAATGGTGTTTGCGTGCAAGAAGGGGGATAGGGAATACGAGAAAAAAGTATTTTTGTTGAGAACTCAATCTACTAATGTTTCACACTTGGTCTTCTTTGGAATCTTATCTTGACTCGTCCCCAGACCACTAGCCAGGTACAAGTCAATTTGATCCACTCCTTTTCGATATTTTGAGCACTCATGCAATGGATGAGCGTAAGCACGAAAGTTGACACTTAGGATGACAAAGAGAGCATATGGTGGAGGAGGAAGACAAAAGGGATGAGAAAGGCTCACATCAATGAGGACAATCATAGGCGAGAAGGACAAATGATAGATATGATGTGAGGAGTAGGGATTTCCATGCAACGGATGCACATATGAGCTAAAAAGCTCTCCAATGGAACTAGTGGGGGTGCATATAACTTGCTCGCTCATGAAGACCTAGAGCTCTTTTGAGGATGCTCATCCTTGGAATATGCAAGCCAAGTTCTATAGTGTGAAGGCCCCCACATAGCTATATGCATGATCATCTCTATAGAGTACAAGGATAAGAGGGAGTACTAGTGTGGATCTTTCAAAAGGATAGTAGTGTTGCCCCTTTCTCTCTTTTTATTTTCTTTTTCTCTCTTTTCTATTTTTTTGTATTTTTGGTGGCCTCAATGGCTCTTTATATTTAACTCTCATTTGTCCTCTTTGGGATCTTTTATTTTGTCCACTTTGGGACCTTTTCCTCACTTAAGGGCAACACTCTAATTTACAAGAGGGTATAGAAGATCTTTCACACTTTACAAGGTACTCAAATCATAAAGAAGATGTAGCTATCATGATGTATGCAATGTATGGCGCCGCCAGTGTAGCAGGAACATGTATGACATGAAGATCAAGTCATGAAGAGGTGGATGTTGCATGACAATATATCTCGGAAAGTCTATGGAAATGCCTTGATAGGTAGGTATGGTGGCTGTTTTGAGGAAAGATATAAGGAGGTTTATGATTACAGACCGTAACATGCCAAGGGTTTGGATGTACCGGCGAAGGTGGACGCCAACTCTCGGAATGAGAAGAAGGCAATGCACGACACAGGAGAGGCTAGCAAATATGAGGAGGTGGAAGTCTCAACTTTCAATACTTACATTAGTCCGAAGAACTCATGCACTAATTATCGGTAACTCTCAATCTAATAAGGAGTTTCACAAAGAGAGTACCCCATGGAGGAGTGTATGGGGGTTTGGTTATCTTTGCGCATCCTCGACTCATGGTACGTGAGTGTACTCTAATATTCGATCCTTCCAAAGATTAGCGATCCATCTAGTAGCTAGATTTCCCAACTCGTTTTGTAGGTTTTGAAAATAAACACGGATTGCCCAAAATACGAAACCTATCACTAATAGGCTAGAGCTCTTGACACCAAAAGTCCAAACATTACTCACATCAATACCTCAAAACTATTGCAAGTTACTAGTAAAATGAAATAGCAACCTCAATTACCTACTCTCAAAACAAGACACAACTCAGTGCAACAACCAACTCTCTTAACAAGATAAACATGAAAACTAAAGAGAGTTCCAGCAACAAACTAAACAAAATCCAAGGATCTTGCTAAAGACAAACTAAGACTAAAACTAAACATGGCAGTAGCTACGAAAAGATAAAGAACACACAACAGTAAAAAGATAGGCATGAAAAATCCTATGATGTGTTCTAGATTTTGAAAGTGGGGCGTGTTTCTCTCCCACACAAAGTAAGACAGGGTCTAAATTTTTATGAACAGCAAGTAAAGCTAAAGAAAACTAAAAATAAAACCTAAGAGCGAGACGCTCCAAGCATAGCACATAACACATGAAGTGATAAAAATATAGTGAGACGAGGGACGAACTGATGATTGTTGATGGAGAAGGGGATGCACGGGGTCATAACCAAGCTTAGAAGATTGAGTCTCCTTGAATATTTATTGGGGATGCATGGGGGCATCCCCAAGCTTGAGCGCTTGACACTCCCGAATCTTCTTTCATCATCTTCCATCGCACACTTGAAAACTCCCTTCATACATAACTCATCATAAGCTGATTAGAGAGGTTAGTACCCTTAATAAATAATTTTCCCCACTGTATATAAAGATATTCTTGAATAGCTACTGTTTCTCAAGATTTCGAAAAGGTTTTTTCAAAGAAAAAGAAAGCTTAAGGTTTGCAAAAGTTAGGAGAGACAAAACGTGGCAGAATCTGTGAAAAACAGAACAACATGTAGTAAAGAATTTTTTAGGGTTAATTCTGCAACTCAAATAGAAAAACTCAGAACATACGAAAGTTCCGTCATTGTATAGAGCACGCTGTGTAAAAAATTCAGCTCAAATAGGTGAACTGGTGATTTGATCCGATTTTTTCCGTCACGAAGACAAAATCTGTTTTCTGGACAACATGTCACAACTTTCTTTTCCCTTGTCATATGAGGTTATAACTTGGCACGAAGCTTCAAAATAAAGATACAATGATGTTTTTACAGTAGTAACAATCATCAAGACCACTAAAAACAAAAGTAAAAACATCTTGGGTTGCCTCCCAACAAGCGCTTTCTTTTACGCCTTTAAGCTAGGCATAAGGCAAAAGAAGAATCAAGTTTTATAAAGAGAAAGAGAATAGCTAGCCCGTGTAACGGACTAAAAAGGTAACTTGATTTTCTTTCTAGGAAAGTGTTCCATCCCATTTTTGAGAGGGAATTGAAATTTTATATTCCCCTCTTTTATTTCAATGATAGCACCGACGGTGCGGAGAAAAGGACGTCCCAAAATGACTGGACATAAAGGTTCACACTCTATATCCATAATAACGAAAACAACGGGAACATAGTTGTCATTGACAATGATAAGAACATCGTCGATCTTCCCCAAAGGTTTCTTTACGGAATTGTCGACAAGACGAACACCAAAATAACAAGAATCAAAAGGTTTCAATTCAAACATACCATACATTCTTTTGGGCATGACGGAGGTACTAGCTTCAACGTCACATAAAGCATAGCAAGAGAAGTTATTTAATTTAATTTTGATCATAGGGTCCCAACCATCATCTAGCTTCATAGGTATGGAGGCTTCTATCCTAATCTTCTCCTCCCTAGCTTTTATGAGAGCATTTGTGATATGCTCCGTGAAGGCAAGATTAAGTGTGCTAGTGTGGGAGTCTCTACACATTTTGTGTAGTAAGCTAATAAATTTTGAGAGGGTGCAACTATCAAAATCAATATCACTACTATCAAAGGCGGTAGTAGTGTAATCTAGGATCACTTGTTTGAAACCCTCTATGTTCATAGGGGTTTCTTCTTCTACAGTTGAGGTATTAGCATCACCATTAATAGGTCCAATGGGACCAGGAGTGCATTGGGTGCTAATAGTTTCGGTGTCCTCAACAATTTTGATAGTGGCAACTGTGTGGTGTGTAGGAAGGCTCTTAATTCTATCATCTTCCTCTTTTTCTCTAGCCCATCTTTCTTTAAGTTTAGCCATCATCCTAATATTTTCATTAATTTGTAATTGGATAGCATTAATAGGAGTGGCCTTGCTCTCCTCATGGGGAGAGGTTCTAATTTTTAACATCTCAAGGGCTAAGCTGTCTACCTTCAAACAAAGATTATCTAATTTAGCTAGCTTTTCTTCCCATTCTTGTTGAAGGCTTTTTGGGTGGTGATAAAGTCTCTAAGCATGTTTTCTAATTCAGAAGTGGGGTTTTGTTGCTAGGGTAAGTGTTGTTGTTCCCATAAGTGGATGGAAACGGTCTAGGATTACTAGCAAAGTTGCCCCTATAAGAATTATTATTAAAGTTGTTTCTAGCAATGAAGTTCACATCTACTTGTTCCTGAGCAACCAAAGAATTTAAAGGAACATCATGAAGATCAATAGAGGGTTGCTTGGTAAGTAGAGACATAATTAAATCAACTTTATCATTTAGGGAGGTAATTTCCTCGACATAATTTACCTTCCTACCTATTGGAGCGCGTTCGGTGTGCCATTGGCAATAATTGGTCATCATCTCATCGAGGAGTTTTGTGGCAGCACCGAGTGTAGTGGACATAAAGGTTCCTCCCGCGGCCGAATCTAACAGGTTTCGTGAGGTAAAGTTCAAGCCTGCATAAAAAGTCTGGATAACCATCCAAGTAGTCAAACCATGTGTAGGGCATTTCTTAACAAGAGATTTCATACGTTCCTAAGCTTGGGCAACGTGTTCATTATCCAATTGCCTAAAATTCATAATGTTACTCCTCAATTGGATAATTTTAGTAGGTGGGTAATACTTCCCAATACAAGCATCTTTGCACTTATCCCGAGAATCTATGCTATTCCTAGGCAAAGATTGAAACAAGATTTTAGCTTCTCCTCTCAGAGAGAAAGGAAAAAGCTTGAGCTTAACAACATCACCTTCTACTTCTTTATAATTTTGCATATCACATAATTCAACAAAATTATTCAAGTGTAAAGAAGCATCATCTCCAGCACCAGAGAATTGATCTCTCATAACAAGGTTTAGTAAAGAAGGTTTAATTTCATAAGAGGTAGCTGAAGTGGCAGGTGTGGAAATAGGAGTGCAGATAAAGTCTTCGTTGTTGTGACTGGTGAAGTCACACAACTTAGTGTTTTAAGTGGAACCCATAGTAGCAGCAAGTGTGGCAGATTTTTTTGTAATTTTTGATATAAGACACAAAGATAAAAACATGAAGGTAAACTAACAAGACTAAAAAGTAAAGGTAAAAGGAAGTGGGCAACTCATCTATCTTATTACTCGGAGTCCTCGGCAACGATGCCAGAAATTTGCTTGATGGCGTGGAAGTGATAATGGATTCTCGCCCTTCGTTGGTTACCCCATGTGGAAGGTGAGATGTAGGATAGCAGGAAATGACACGGACTCCGACGAAGATAAGTAGGTGTCAGCGACGCACCTGACACAGACCTGCACACTACAAAATTAACTTTGCTCCCAATGAAGTTCAGAGAGGTTGTCAATCTCTCCAGTCTTGTTGTTTACAAAGGATCAAACACAAGAGATAATGATAATGATAGCAACTGAAAGTAAATACTGAAAAGGAAATAAGCTTATAAACAGTGATGAGAATATGGACCGGGGTCCCGTGATGTTCACTAGTGATGTCTCTCTCCCAAAAGACGATAAAACTGCTATGTGAGGTAAAAAAATTACATATGGGCAATTGGCAAGATTATAAACGCACCTTAATGCTAACTATGCTACAAAAGAAATGAAAATTCTCATAAGCATGGGCAGTACGCCAAAATAAGTAGACCGAAATCCATCTGCATCTACTACTAATCATCCACATTGAGATATCTATCCAGAACATCTCGCTGACATTAAGTTGCGAGCCCCACCCAAAGTGTAAACCCAAAGCAACAAACAACTGCATTAAAAAGAACTTTTCGTGAAGTAAACAATCCTTGCAACCGCGGTTACAAGCACCGTTGTTTTGCCCCTTGTGGCCACAGCACATCCCCTAGACTCATGTTTCTGTCACTCAAGCGTGTCATCAGGGGCATCTACCCACAATCGAGCATAACGTTCCCTCTTGGAGTCACTACCTACTACTTGGCCAAAGCAATAAACAGCAACGGAGAACATGCAAGAATTACTTAGGAAAAAAAATATTAGAGATAAAAACCAAATATATTACTCTATCACGATTTTGACATAATCTCATAATCCATCAGATCCCATCAAACTCAGCATAGCAACAGCAATAGAATTACATATGTGCCTCGATCATGTAGGGCAGCTCACGAGGTCTAAACCATGAACAACAAAGAGGGGAGGAGAACATCACATAGCTACTGATCACGGACCGATGGTCCAAAGAAACTACTCACGGCACATCCGAGAAGCGTCCATGGTGGAGGAGAAGCTCCCGGAGGTTGATCCTCCCTCCGGCAGGGTGCCGGGAAGGGTCCTGACGGTGCTCCCGATCTTGGAAGCACGGCGGCGGCGGAACAGAGGCGAGTTTGCGAAATAGGGTTATATCTTCGGAGTTTCCCCGTGATGGAGAATAAATAGGCGAAGGGGGGCAACCAGGGGGGCCAACAGGGGTGCAGGTGCCCCCGTGGCGCGGCCAGGCCCCTGGCCGCGCTAGGTGGCCGCCTGGGAACCTGGTGGTGGCCCTCCTTCGGGGTTCGGGAAGCTTCTGGCACACTGATTTTTTATCTGATTTTTCCCGGATTTTTGGAGCACTTTTTATATGGGGAAAAACTGAAATAGAAAAACAGGAGGAAACTGGGACTGGCACTGGGGTGCACCGAGTTAGTGGATTAGTCCAAATATGATCGAAAGTGTATGAAAGTGTATCGAGATCATAGCAATATCACACAAAACATGCATGGAACGAGCAGAAATTATCGATACGTTTGGGACGTATCAGCGCCGCCTACTGAGTCCTTTTTCTCTAATTTCTATGACTTTATGCTGTCCGATTTTGACCGACTATGTGCAATGATCTGTATGTCTATATGACTAATATTGTGTATCTACTGCACTTCTCATTCATTTCTCGTACTGCATCATGTATGACATCTTATCCTTGCAAATGCTTTGACTGAACTAACCCCTGCTATTCAGGCAGGATGGCTGACGATCCCCCACCCCCACCTTATTTTGCCTCCCTAATGCAACAGTTTGAACTGAACCATGAACAGTTTGATCTGAACCGTCAATTCACAGACGGAGTAATGGCCCAGCTTCCAAACCAGAATGCTCCAATCACACTGCGAGAGTTCGTGCGCCTCAACCCGTCCACCTTCCGCGACTCCACAAATCCTATGGATGCTGATGATTGGCTTCGTGATATTTCTTTTCAGATGGAGTCAGCTGCTATTGCCCCTGCCAGTTACATTACCTATGCGACGTATCATCTGAGGGGTCCAGCTGCTCAGTGGTGCGAAAGCCACACGAGTACGTTGCCAGATGGAACTGTAACCACTTGGCAAGAATTCCAGTTAACCTTCCGTGCGTGGCACACTCCTCGAGGTCTGATGGACCAGAAGAAGGAGGAGTTCGGCAAACTCCATCAGGGCCAGACAACTGTTGATGAATATCATAGGAAATTCCTTGAGTTGTCCCGCTATGCTGAGAAAGACGTCGCCACTGACGCTCGCAAGCACGACTGCAACCCGCTATAGAGCTCACACTTGCAATCGTTGATTGTGCAGACTTTGCAACGCTCGTCGGCAAGGCTTTCCAAGCTGAAACTGCTCTGACTAAGCACCATGAGTCGCTCAAGCGTGCTCGAGATGCTGGCCCATCTTTTGGTCGGCCCGTTCAGAAACTTCGAGTCTGGCTCCCGCACAATGTTTTTCACCGGCCTGCTCCAACGCCAAGGCCGTCTTATGCTGCACCTCGTCTGCCTCCGCCTCCGAGACAACTAACGGTACCGACTGAATAGTCCAATATTATGGCTCCTCCCCAGAACGACGGCTTATGCTGCCAGTGTGCACAACCAGGTCACTTCGCACCTTGTCCTCCTATTGGCAGAAAACGAAGCTGTCAAAGCCGTCATTCCAGAAACCGCAACACCAAAACGGCTACTATGAGTTTTGCTTGGGTCACCCATGTCAAGATGGAAGAAGCTCGCGAGTCCCCAAAAATAGTGATGGGCACCTTACTTGACAATTCAGTGCCAGCTTATGTTCTTTTTGATTCTGGGGCATCACATTCATTTATGTCCCAATCATTTGCTCAGTTTCATGGAATAGCTATGAAACTTTTGGCCACTCATTTAGCGGTAAATGCCGTTGGATCTCAGAGCCGTGTGATGACCCTCAACGTAGAGGGATCTATTGCAGTGTTTTCGATAAGTAAGAGTGTCGAACCCAACGAGGAGCACAAGGTAGTAGCAAGTGACTTTGGTAAGGAGATAACTGCAAGCATTGAAAGATAACTTTTTAGGGGTTTTCTTGGTATAGGTGACAGGAGAGCAAAGACGAGCAAAGTAAAAGATACTGAATAGTAAAGAGTGGCCCAATCCTTTCTTAGCAAAGGAGAGGCTTAGCAACTGAACTTATAAAGGCTAAAGTGTTCTTGAGGACACACGGGAGAGGTAGTCATGTGCTTTCGCCATATTCCGTATCGGTACTATGTACTGTGTTGATAAGTGTTTGGTGGGTGGATCCATGCTAGTGCATCCTCTAGACTAAGATGAATGCACTCTTATGATTAAACACCTTGCAAGCATCCGCAAATACAAGATAGTAATTAAGGCAAAAGCCTAACCATAGCAATACGATCGGTGATCCATTGCTCCCTTGTGCAAAAGCGTGCAAACTGGGGTTTAGGTTTCTTTCACTCCGGCAACCCACCGTAAGCATTCTTTATACACAATGCATTCCCCTAGGTCCTTGATAAGGCGAAGTGTTGAGTGTTCGACTCACACAACACCACTAGGAAAATAGCAACACAACTTAAATACCAACCAACACATGTTACTTCAACATCATATGACTACTAGCAACTAGACTGCTCCCATATCCTCAAGAACTAAAGTAACTACTCACAAGACATAAAAGAGATCATGATCAGTGGGGATAAATAGATGATAAGCAATCTGAACACAATGATATTTCTCCAACAAAACTCAATAGCATTCACCACAAAGTAGTAATCAACACCGATAGAGTAGAGAGGATAGATAGTATGGATTACAACACGAGTTGCAATTGTGACAAGATTGGATGAAGATGGAGATGGTGTTGATGATGGGGATGATGTTGATGATGATCTCGATGATGCCCGTGATGATGGTGATGACGATGGCGACGATCTCCCCTTCCGGGAGGTGATCTCCCCGGCGGAATCTTTCCTCCAGAGATGGCTTTTCTTCTCTGTAGGTTTCCGCCATGGAGCGGCGGCGGAACTCCGGAAACTCTCTCTCATTTAGGGTTTTTGGATCACGAGGAGTAAATAGGCCAGAGGGGGGAGCCGGGAGTGGCCCCGGGGGTCCAGGGGCCCTCCCGGCGCGGCCAGGGGTGGGGCCGCGCCAGATGGCCGCCTGGGCACCCTGTGGCCCCCCTCTGGTCGCTCTTTTGCGTGTCTTCGTGATCCTGCTGAAAAACATCCTCCGTCGATTTTCAGGTAATTTGGAGGTGTTCTTCTTCAGCAACTCAACGTCCACTTTTTACCGTTGAATCCTGCGGCTGTTGCTTCGGCACCGGAAAGTTGCAAACTGTGTAAAATAAGCCAAAACAACATAAGAATAGCATCATATCATGGAATATATCAATGAATAAGAAAGAATTACTATATAAAATAGTGATGCATTTTTCTCGTATCAACTCCCCCAAGCTTAGACCTCGCTTTTCCCCAAGCGAATACTGAGCTCGGTAAACCTGTCCACAAGTTTTAGAGAGTGAAGTGTCGATAAATAGAATACGGACAAGAAGCATCAAGGTTCCTTCATCAAACTCAAGCATCCTCAACAGCAACCTCAACTCATAAGGCCCTCATGAGAAAGTAATAACAATTATAATCAAAAGTAGGGCTGAGGAAACTCATCAAATTATGGCAAACATAAACTTGGTCAAAGGACAACTAAAAATATTTTGAAGCTTTTGAAAGAACATGTTAATAGTCATGAAGTGCAAATGCTAACACGAAGGAAGATGCTCGCTAGGCAAAAGCTTTCGCAAACAACTTACTTATCAGAAGATAATATCAACAAGGATATGGCATGGCAAAACTTAATGCAGCTCTATATGGATGAATCCTCATCAACATCAAAATGTCTGTTCTCTTAGGGAAAATAAGGAAGTGGGAAAACTGACTCAACAAGAAAGTGGAAGAAAGGCCTTGTTAAGGGCAAGCAGGGAAAACTCATGTGCTATCCTTAAATCAAACAGAATAAAAATAGATTTTTGGGCGGTGCATAGTTTGTCAACGAATGCTAATAGATAACTCAATTACTTCTCAAGATGGACAAGTTTCGAGGAACGGCTCCCAAGTGGGGACGATCACATCCCCTTAACCTCCTTTGTTTATCACTGCCAAAGTTTCTGATTTTTCATAGACCAAGCGTGAAGGAGGGTTTGTTTGTTATATTATCTTTCGAGCTGGGCACACCCATGCCAGTTCCTCCTCGTATTACACTACTAGGGAAATAGCTATACATGGAAAGCTTATTAGTGGCGCATTTTATATGTAATGCGCCACTATGTTGTAAGGGGTGGCGCACTGGTAAAAAATGCGCCACCCCTAAGAGTGGGCCAGCCCTGGATCCCCTTATACGTGGCGCATTTGGAGAAATGCGCCACCCCTAAGAACCTTATAGGAAATGCGCCACCCCTAAGAGCTTAGAGGTGGCGCATTCTGGAAATGCGCCACCCCTAAGGAATTATTAGTGGCGCATCCAGAATGCGCCACCCATAAGCTCTTAGGGGTGGAACATTTCCCATATGCGCCACTAATAAGAAAAAACTGCGCGGGAAAATTCCCAAATACACCCCCCCTGTGGACCGCCTTTTCAATTTGAAAAAAAATAAAAGAAAATGATAGAAATGTCAAAAAAATAAAAGAAAATAAGTTTCCCAAATGATATGTGGTCTAGTTGTTAGGAAAATTTACAAAATGGGCTTAACTTTTTTTGCAAAATCTCCCGAGAATTTCGTAAAATGGTCTAGTCGACTTTTTTTTTCAAAATCTCCCGAGAATTTCGTAAAATGGGCTTAACTTTTGCATACGACCTCCGATGAAAAAGTTTTTTATATGAAAAATCATCTACTCGAAAAGTTATATCCAAATTCAACTGGGTGTAACCCGTTGAACATTTTTAGAATCCTCAAAAACCTAACAGAAAAAAAGTTACGGGCGTTTGAAGATCTGAAGGCCCAAAAAAAGAGAAAAAATTGAATTTTTTTTGAACTTAGTAGTGGCGCATTTTGTATGAAATGCACCACTAGTAACAGAAAAAAAAATTGATTTTTTTTTAATTTTTTTAAAATTCAAAATAGGCTAGAGGACAAATCAGGAAGTTAAAAAAAAGTTGAAAATTTTAGATAGTAACATTAAAAAATTTTAAAAAATAAAAAATTTAAATTTTTTTAAAAAAATCAAATTTTTTTTAAAAAGTTCAAAATATGCTAATGGTCCCATCGAGAAAGTTTCAAAAAAATGTTGAAAATTTTAGCACACCCATGAACATTAACAAGGTCCTAGACATCAACATGGTTTAATAGGATTTATATGTTAGATATATCAACAAGTGCCTGCTAGGTGAGTTGGAGTGAGAGTTGAATAGAACCGAGAAGTTAAGCGTGCTGCGGCTAGAGTAGTGCTAGGATGGGTGACCCTCGGGGAAGTTTGACCTGAGATTAAGCATATTGACCGGGCATTAAGCATACTAACCTGAGATTAAGAAAAAAAAAATTGTTTTCCAGATTCAAAATTCAAAATTTAAAAAAATTAATAGTGGCGCATTTTTAGAATGCGCCACCCCTAAGAGCTTATAGGTGGCGCATTCTGAGATGCGCCACGCCTAAGGGTCTTAGGGGTGGCGCATCCAGAATGCGCCACCTATAAGCCCTTATTAGTGGCTTGTAGTTAGTGGCGCATCCTAAATGCGCCACTAAACAGAAAAAAGGACGCCACTAAAAGGGCATTCCCTAGTAGTGTTATGGGTTTGCAGATTAGACATGCAATCCTGGGGTAAAACTTGTCCAACTTAAGAAGATCATGAATTACCTACTACTTCCTCATGAGCTAAACAAGAGGCACAAAACAGAATATTTTGAACATTTAAGGATAACACATAAATTCTATACTTATAGGAGTGGTAGGGGAATACCACGAATAGGAAGGTATGGTGGACTCAAATGGAAGGTGAAGGTTTCAGGGCATGGATGCACAAGCAGAAATCTACTTGGCAAAGAGTTTGGCTAGCAAAGGCTTTGAGAGAACAGACAATTGATGCTAATTTAGATGAAAAACATATAAGGCATAAACATTAAGGTAAGCATAACACATCAAGTTGTCTTCCTTTTCAACATAACACTTCAAGCATAATAACATAAAGGTTTTGGCTAAGTCGCTACTTGAGAAAACATGCATGTTGTCAAGACCAAAGCTATGTTTGCCAAAATTTAAAGAAAGTTTCCAAAGCCATACCTGATATAAGGTCAATACTCCCCATAAGAATCGTCATATGATGCCGATTGCGTGAAGAGAAAACCGAGTGCAGCGAAGGAACCAATAGACTTCTCAGTAATATTCCAATATAGACGACTCCACACTCACGGATACAATCTCTCCACAGACGGAGTGATAGACCTCAATGCAATCACCTATTTCATATAATAAACTCCCTAGACATGATACGACTCTACTTGACTCTTAAAGACTAAGATAAAGATAAAGATACCGGGAACTCCCACAAGCTTGGAACAAGCTGAGGGAATGCCATTACCCGAGGAGATTTACTCCTCATTCTTGTTCTTCTCAATCAGGTATTCCTTGGCGAAGCGCTTCCATGGTAGCTCCTCTCCAGTTTTGAAGGACATTCCCGTCTCCAGGATCCTGCACTCAGCACCTAAACCCATGCGCAAAAACTTTAGTTCATACTCACAGTTCTGGTTGTGCAGATCATAGATTTGTGCTTGGAGCTGATAAACATTCTCTTCTAGTGCGTACAGACTTGACCACATCTCCTTCATCTCTTTCTTATGGGAAGCCTCGACCTCGTTCCTGATGTCGAAGTTGGCTTCAACACCACGCTCCACCATCTTCTTGAACTTGAAGACCTCATGTTCCATCTCCTTCAGCCGCTCCGCGGTGCTCCCCTCCATGACTGGTCCCTTCAGATCTTCCTTGTGGAGAACACCGTCCTCCACACGAAGGACCTTGGGGTGCTTGTTCACCTCAGCGAGGTAAGGGTTGATGACATTGACGACGAACTTGTCCTTGGGGGGACTTGGGGAAGCCATGGCACCTAGGTCTAGCTAAAAGATTTCCTGGCAGAAACAGATTGAAGAGAAAACACACGAAATCGCGAGATACGCTGCCGTAACGATCCGGGTGAATATATAGCAAAAATTTCTGCAACAAAAGGAAGGTAACGAGCCAAAGTGGAGTCGGAGAAGGAGTCCTGGGTGCCCAGGCGGCCTCCCGGCGCGGCCAGGAGGTAGGGCGTGCCAGGGGGCGCCTGGGCCCCCTGGAGCTCCTCTCCGGCTCCGCTTAGGCCTCGAATTTTCCTAATTTTGTAAAAACTCATAATATGGAACTTCTATGGCGGTTCGCGATGTTTCCTTACCGTAGTACATACCTTTTCTTTATTCTGCTTCTGTCGGTGTCTGAAACAGGGCTGCAACATGTTCTTCATGAGTTGTTGTGCGTATTATATTTGCATCAACATTGACGGGATCTCCCGCCATGTAATACTTGAGTCTTTGCCCATTCACAACTTGAGGTTTGGTGCCTTCAAAATTGTTAATCTTAATTGCACCAGACCGATAGACTTATTCGATATGAAATTGCCCTTCCCACCTGGAAAGTAGTTTACCTGGAGAAACCTGAAACGGGATCTAAACAATAAAACTTTATGACCAACATTAAATTCACGTTTCAGAATCCTCCTGTCATGCCACTTCTTTACCTTTTCCTTGAACATTTTAGCGCTCTCGTAAGCTTCACTTCTCCACTCATCTAGAGAAGTCAAGTTCATGAGACGCTTTTCACCAGCTAACTTTGGGTCAGCATTAAGCTCTCTAACAACCAAGAAAGCTTTGTGTTCTAATTCCAATGGCAGATGGAAAGCCTTGCCATAGACCATTTTATAGGGAGACATGCCCATGGGGTTTTTGTAAGCAGTTCTATACGCCCACAGAGCATCTCCTAACTTATTTGACCAGTCCTTCCTATTTCTGTTAACTGTCTTTTGCAAGATCAACTTGATCTCTCTATTGGTGAGCTCCACTTGCCCACTAGTTTGAGGATGGTACGGTGACGCAATTCTATGATTGACATCGTACTTGGCTAAAGCTTTTCTAAAAGCTCCATGCGTGAAGTGTGATCCTCCATCAGTCATGAGATACCTAGGTACACCAAACCTAGGGAAAATTACATCTTTGAGAATTTTCAAAGATGTTTTATGATCAGCACTATCAGTGGGGATTTCTTCAACCCACTTGGTCACATAATCAACATCAACTAAAATGTGAGTGTACTTGTGCAAAGAAGGAAAAGGACCCATAAAATCAAAACCCTAGCAATCAAAAGGCTCAATCACTAGTGAGTAATTCATAGGCATCTCATTCCTCCTACTAATATTACCAACTCTCTGACATTTATCACAGGCTAAAACATAACTTCTAGCATCTTTAAAGAGAGTAGGCCAATAAAAACCTGATTGGAGAACCTTATGTGTGGTCCTCTCACCGGCGTGATGTCCTCCGTAAGGACTATCGTGACATTGCTTGAGAATGTCCTTCTGCTCGTGTTCCGGTATGCATCTTCTCACGATCCCGTCTGGACCTTCTTTGAAAAGATGAGGGTCATCCCAAAAGTAATGCCTCAAATCATGGAAGAACTTCTTCCTTTGCTGAAATGTTAAACCTGGAGGCAAATACTTTGCAACGACAAAATTAGCATAATCTGCAAACCAAGGATCCGAAAGAGATTGTACTTTAACAACGGCAAGTTGTTCATCTGGAAAACTGTCGTTGACTGGGATGGGTTCATGCGGTATATCTTCCATCCTTGAAAGATTGTCCGCTACAGGGTTGTCCGCTCCTTTCCTATCAACAATCTGCAAATCAAATTCTTGAAGAAGGAGTACCCATCTGATGAGCCTTGGTTTGGCATCCTTCTTCGTCATAAGATACTTAATGGAAGCATGATCAGTATGAATAATAACTTTAGAATCAACAATATACTGCCTAAACTTATCACAAGCAAACACTACTGCTAGGAATTCCTTCTCACTAGTAGCATAATTCTTTTGAGCACTATCAAGGGTCTTACTAGCATAATAAATAACATTCAACTTTTTATCAACCCTTTGTCCTAAAACAGCTCCAACAGCAAAATCACTAGCATCACACATAATTTCAAAGGGCAACTTCCAGTCAGGCGGTTGTACTATAGGAGCGGTTATTAAAGCTTTCTTAATAACTTCGAAAGCCTCCTTACAATCTTCATCAAATACAAAAGGAACATCCTTCTGGAGAAGATTAGTGAGGGGTCTCGAGGTCTTAGAAAAGTCTTTAATAAATCTTCTATAGAAACCATCATGACCGAGAAAACTACGAATACCTTTAATGTCCCTTGGATAGGGCATCCTTTCGATAGATTCAATCTTCTCCTTGTCCACTTCAATTCCCCTCTCGGAAATCTTGTGGCCAAGCATGATCCCTTCGTTAACCATGAAGTGGCACTTTTCCCAATTTAGGACTAAATTTGTATCCTCGCATCTCTGCAAAACTTTATTAAGATTGTGGAGACAGTGGTCAAAGGAAGTTCCATAGACGGAGAAATCGTCCATGAAGACTTCCACAATCTCCTCACAGAAACCATGAAATATTGCAGACATACATCTCTGAAAAGTAGCAGGGGCATTGCATAAACCAAAAGGCATACGCCTATAAGCATAAGTACCATAAGGACAAGTGAAAGTGGTCTTCTCTTGATCGACGGTGTTAACATGAATTTGAGAGAAGCCAGAGTACCCGTCAAGATAGCAGAAGTGGGTGTTTTTGAAAAGCCTCTCAAGCATCTGATCAATAAAGGGCAGCGGGTAGTGGTCCTTCCTGGTTGCCTTGTTCAACTTCCTGTAATCAATACACATTCTATATCCAATAATAATTCTCCGAGGTATTAGTTCATTCTTATCATTAGGGACTACAGTTGTCCCTCCTTTCTTAGGAACGCAATGAACTGGACTTACCCACTTACTATCGGCTATAGGGTAGATAATACCTGCAGCTAGAAGCTTGAGGATTTCAGTCCTCACAACATCCATCATCTTTGGGTTCAACCGTCGTTGATGGTCAACAACAGGTTTAGCACCGGGCTCGAGGTTGATAGTATGTTGACAGATAGATGGACTAATTCCCTTAAGGTCATCAAGGGTATAACCAATTGCACCACGGTGTTTACGAAGTACTTCCAATAATCTCTCTTCTTCATATCCTGAAAGGTTAGAGTTGATAATAACAGGATAAACTTTCTTTTCATCTAAATAAGCATACTTGAGCGTGTCAGGAAGAGGTTTGAGATCAAACACCGGGTCTTCTTTTGGTTTGGATAAAACTCCCAAAGGTTCAACCGGAAGGTTGTGCTTCAGGATGGCAGGTTATCTCAAGAAGATTTCGTCAATTTCATTTCTTTCCTGCATATGAGTATCATTCTCGTGGTCCTCCATGTATTGCTGCAAAGGATCATTAGGGGGAATAGAAATAGAAGCAATACTTTCAATAATTTTATCATTACTGGGTAATTCAGTACCACGAGGCTGCTTGGAAATCTTAGAAAAGTTAAATTCATATGGCTCACCATTGAATTCAACAGAAACTTTACCTTTCTTGCAATCTATAATAGCTCCACAAGTTCTGAGAAAAGGTCTACCAAAAATAATAGGACAAAAACTATCTTGCACTGAACCAAGTACGAGAAAGTCGGTAGGGTACTTTACCTTTCCGCATAGGACTTCAACATCTCTCACAATCCCAATAGGAGAGATAGTGGCTTTGTTTGCAAGATGAATAGTAACATCAATCTCTTCGAGTTCACAGAGTGAAATCTCAGTCATGATCTCTTGATAAAGAGAATAAGGAATCGCGCTAGCACTCGATCCCAGATCGCATAGCCCGTAATAATTGTGATCTCCTATTTTAACAGATACAACTGGTGTACCTGAAATTGGGCTTCTATTCTTGGCTGTGACAATGTTAGTTGAAACCGCACAAAAATTTATAATAGAATCTGAAACATCATCAGTAACTAAATCTTTAACCATCGCAACTTGAGGATCAACTCTGATCTGGTCCTCAGGTTCGCCTGTTCTTCTATCACTTTTATTTATGATGCCTGTCACAAAAGAGTGCTCCCTTATTCTTGAAGGAAAAGGGGGCTGTTCATATATAACTGTAGGAAAAATAGGATCAGCAACGTGAATATCAATAGGCACTTCTTTGAAAGGCTTATGGTACTGATCCTTCTTCATCTTAGAAGAATCAACATGAGAGGCAAAGTTCTTACAAAAATCAATCATTAGATGGGAATCCAGACCAATCTTAGAGCAAAAGGTATTGAAATAATCAGTTTTTACATAGCTCTCAATATAATCATACTCATAATTTATAGCAGGTTCAATACCCTTATCGATTTCCCAATCTTCAGTATTCTTCTGGATCCTTTCGATGAGATCCCATCTTTCTTCAACGCTCTTTGTCTGAAATACCCCGCTAGAGGAGGTATCCAGCCTTTCCTTGTCCTGACGAGAAAGCATGGCATAAAAATTTGTAAGTATAATATCTTTGGGGAGCTTATGGATAGGACATTTGAACATTAGGGACTTAAGCCTCCCCCAAGCTTGAGCGATGCTCTCTCCGTCGCGATACCTAAAGTTATAGATGTAATTCCTGTCTCGGTAAACTTCATGAAGAGGGTAAAACTTTGTATAAAAGAGAGACATAAGCTCTTCGCAATTAAGAGAATGTGAGTTATCGAGGAGCTTATACCAATCTAAAGCTTTTCTGTAAGCGATACGGAGAATAATTTCTTCATAACGAACTCCAGTGACACACCTGCAAGATTGAATAATGAACATAGTTGTGATAAATATAACAAGTGTTCACCTGGATGTCTGTCTCCTGCATAGCGATTAGCTAGGACGTAATCGATAATACCAGATGGTATCTTATAAGGCACAATTTCAGTAGGGTCAGGAGTAACCACCTTAGTTGTGGGGCGGCTCCCCAAGAACAACGATCCAAGAGTAGGGGTGTTCATAAGGACAAAAATAGCAACGGCAAACAAAACAGAAATATAAAAACTTCCTTACCGGCTTCACTTACTAATAGCGCTACACTCCCCGGCAACGGCGCCAGAAAACGTAGCTTGATGACCCTCAACGTAGAGGGATCTATTGCAGTGTTTTCGATAAGTAAGAGTGTCGAACCCAATGAGGAGCAGAAGGTAGTAGCAAGTGACTTTGGTAAGGAGATAACTGCAAGCACTGAAAGATAACTTTTTAGGGATTTTCTTGGTATAGGTGACATGAAAGTAAAGACGATCAAAGTAAAAGATACTAAATAGTAAAGAGTGACCCAATCCTTTCTTAGCAAAGGAGAGGCTTAGCAACTGAACTTATAAAGGCTAAAGTGTTCTTGAGGACACACGGGAGAGGTAGTCATGTGCTTTCGCCATATTCCGTATCAGTACTATGTACTGTGTTCATAAGTGTTTGGTGGGTGGATCTATGCTAGTGCATCCTCTAGACTAAGATGAATGCACTCTTATGATTAAACACCTTGCAAGCATCCGCAAATACAAGATAGTAATTAAGGAAAAAGCCTAACCAGAGCAATACGATCGGTGATCCATTGTTCCCTTGTGCAAAAGCGAGCAAACTGGGGTTTAGGTTTCTGTCACTCCGGCAACCCACCGTAAGCATTCTTTATACACAATGCATTCCCGTAGGTCCTTGATAAGGCGAAGTGTTGAGTGTTCGACTCACACAACACCACTAGGAAAAAAGCAACACAACTTAAATACCAACCAACACATATTACTTCAACATCATATGACTACTAGCAACTAGACTGCTCCCATGTCCTTAAGAACTAAAGTAACTACTCACAAGACATAAAAGAGATCATGATCAGTGGGGATAAATAGATGATAAGCAATCTAAACACAATGATATTTCTCCAACAAAACTCAATAGCATTCACCACAAAGTAGTAATCAACACCGATAGAGTAGAGAGGATAGATAGTACGGATTACAACACGAGTTGCAATTGTGACAAGATTGGATGAAGATGGAGATGGTGCTGATGATGGGGATGATGTTGATGATGATATCGATGATGCCCGTGAAGATGGTGATGACGATGGCGACGATCTCCCCTTCCGGGAGGTGATCTCCCCGGCGGAATCTGCCCGCCAGAGATGGCTTTTCTTCTCTGTAGGTTTCCGCCATGGAGCGGAGGCGGAAGTCCGAAAAGTCTCTCTCCTTTAGGGTTTTTGGATCACGAGGAGTAAATAGGACAAAGGGGGGAGCCGGGAGTGGCCCCGGGGGTCCAGGCTCCCTCCCGGCGCGGCCAGGGGTGGGGCCACGCCAGGTGGCCGCTTGGGCACCCTGTGGCCCCCCTCTGGACGCTCTTTTGCGTGTCTTCGTGATCCTGCTGAAAAACATCCTCCGTCGATTTTCAGGTAATTTGAAGGTGTTCTTCTTCAGCAACTCAGTGTCCACTTTTTACTACTGAATCCCGCGTCTGTTGCTTCGGCACCGGAAAGTTGCAAACTGTGTAAAATAAGCCAAAACAACATAAGAATAGCATCATATCATGGAATATATCAATGAATAAGAAAGAATTACTATATAAAATAGTGATGCATTTTGGACGTATCACCGTGCCACCATGATGAGCCCCGATACCACCATTGCAATTGTGGGTCTATTGTTCCCTGCTCCTCTTATTGTCCTCAAGTCGTCCAACATTGATGTCATCCTCGGTATGGATTGGTTGGAGGCACATGATGCCAATATCCACTGTGCCACTAAGACAGTTCAGCTCACTCACCCGTCTGGCAAGAAGATTCTGTACTCGGTCCGAACAAATCAGCATGCCGAAAGCCAGATATATGCTCTGAACGCACTGAATGCCTCACCTCTTGAAGGGATCAAGAACATTCCAGTTGTTCACGGTATTACAGATGCCTTTCCAGATGAACTACTGGGAATACCCCCGACCAGAGAAGTCGAATTCGTCATCGACTTGAAGCCAGACACCGTCCCTATTGCTAAGCGCCCTTATAAGATGCCCCCTCACCACCTCCTTGAACTGAAGAAGGAGATTGACATGGCACTTCACAAAGGCTTCATCCGTCCAAGTTCCTCTGCTTGGGGAGCACCTTCACTCTTTGTAAAGAAAAGCGATGGAACGGACCGTTTGGTCCAAGATTACCGACCTATCAACCAGGCAACAATATGGAACAAGTATCCGCTTCCTCGGATCAGCGATCTATATGATCAACTGGCTGGATCTACGGTGTTCTCGAAACTCAACTTGATATTGGGTTACCATCAGATCCGGGTCCGCGAAGAGGACATCCCGAAGACCGCTTTCATTACTCGTTATGGTTTATACGAGTACACCATCATGTCTTTTGGCCTAAGCAATGCCCCGGCCACTTTCTCCCGATTGATGAACTATATATTCATGGAATACCTTGACAAGTTCGTCGTGGTTTATCTGGATGATATCTTGGTATACTCCAAGAATGAAGAGGAACATGCTGAACACCTTCGTATTATACTGGAAAAGCTTCGAGAACACAAACTCTATGCTAAGTATTCTAAGTGTGAGTTCTGGCTTCCCGAAGTAACCTACCTTGGTCATGTGATTTCCAAGGATGGCGTTGCCGCCAACCTAGAACGTATTCAGGCTATTCTTGACTGGACTCCTCCTAGGACTGTCAAGCAAGTCAGAAGTTTCCTCGGCCTCGCTAGCTATTGCCGCCGTTTCGTCGAGAACTTCTCCAAGATTTCCAAGCCTCTGACTAATCTGCTTCACAAAGGCGTCGAATTCGAGTGGACTGATAAATGTCAAGAAAGTTTTCAAGCCCTCAAGGAGAAGATCACTTCTCCCCTAGTGCTTGCTCCCCCTGATACTCAGAAGGACTTCGTGATATAATGTGATTCGTCTCGTCAAGGATTAGGTTGTGTCCTAATGCAAGAGCGCCGCGTGATTGCTTATGCCTCTCGCCAGTTGCGTTCTCACGAACATTAGTATCCAACCCATGATCTCAAATTGGCAGCAGTAATTTATGCATTGAAGCTGTGGCGATATTACCTCATCCGTAATCGTTGCAATCTACACCGACCACCAAATCCTGAAATTCTTGTTTACTCAGCTAGACCTGAATCTCCGCCAACAAAGATGGCTCGAGACAATAGCCAATTTCAACATGGATATTCATTACACCCCTGGCAAAGCTAATGTGATGGCCGATGCCTTGAGCCGCAAAGCCTACTGTAGTGAACTTGAAGTTCAAATACAACAACCACCTCTGTATGAAGAGCTTCGCAAGCTGAACATCGAGATTATTCCGCAGGGATATGTGAATTCCCTGGTGCATAAATCAAACCTCGTCGAGAGCGTCAAGATGATAAAACATTATGACTCTGACATTGCCAAGATTAAGCGCTATCTCGCAAGTGGAAAGCCCTCATTCTTCACTATTGATGCAAATGATGATGGTATGTTGTACTTCAAAGGTCGTTTAGTGGTTCCGGTAGCCAAGGCCAACCTGAACTACGCCCCGGATGTCATGAAGGAAGCTCACCATACCCCTTTGTCGATTCACCCTGGTAGTACCAATATGTACCAATACATTCGTCAGCGGTATTGGTGGTCTAACATGAAGCAAGGCATCGCTCGATATGTTGACGAGTGTGACGTTTGCCGTCGCGTCAAAGCCAAACATCAAAGACCTGCTGGAACTCTGCAACCACTCTCTATTCCTGAATGGAAATGGGACAAGATTGAAATGGACTTCGTCACTGGCTTTCCCCGATCACAAAAGTGTCATGATGCTATCTTTGTCGTCATCGACCGCTTCTACAAGGTTGCTCACTTTCTGCCAGTCAAGGAGACAATCTCTGCAAGTCAGTTAGCAGAATTGTATGTTTCCAGAATTGTGTCCCTCCACGTTATTCCATTGGAGATCAGTTCAGATCATGGCAACATTTTCACCTCAAGATTTTGGGATAGTTTCCAAGAAGCTATGGGCACTCATGTAAACTTCAGCACTGCTTATCACCCCCAGACGCAAGGACAAGTTGAATGCGTCAATCAAGTGCTTGAAGACACGCTTCACGCTTGTGTCACTTCATTCGGTAAGAAATGGGAAGAATCTCTTCCATTTGCTGAATTCTCGTACAACAATAGCTATCAAGCTAGTCTGAATATGGCACCCTTTGAAGTTCTGTATGGACGTAAGTGTCGAACCCCTGTGAATTGGTCAGAAACTGGGGAATGAACCCTCATTGGTCCGTATATTATCCAACATGCGGAAGATCAAGTTCACGTTATCCGTGACCATTTGAAAGCTGCTCAGTCCCGCCAGCAACTATGACCGCAAGCACAAGGAAATGGTCTATCAACCCGGCGAACAAGCTTACCTTCGTCTCAATCCCATGAGGGGCACTCATCGTTTTGGGATCAAAGGCAAGTTAGCTCCTCGCTACATCGGCCCGTTCCATATCCTCTCCAGAAGTGGACCAGTGGATTACCGGTTGGAGTTGCCGTCAAACCTCTCTCAAGTCCATGATGTCTTTCACGTCTCGCAACTCCGTCGCTGCTTCAAGGATCCTATCCGAGCAGTGGATCATGGAATGCTGGAATTGCAACAAGACTTGTCTTATCAAGAACATCTGAGCCGCATTCTTGATCAGTCTGAACATCGAACCCGCAACAAGACAAAAAGTTCCTCAAAGTTCAGTGGTTGAATCACTCTGAAGATGAACCCACTTGGGAACGCGAAGATCGTCTTCGTGAAGAATATCCCGATCTTTCCCATCTACCGCTTAGATTCTCGGGACGAGAATTCTTGTAGTGGGGGAGATTTGTAACACCCTCACTGTCATGTAACAGTAATCATTTTTCTAATGACCATTATTGTTGCTAATCATGCCTTGATCAACTTTGCATTTGATCATATCCAAAAAAAACCCTATTGGTTGATATTAAAAACAAAGTGCCAAATAAAACTTTGTCCAAAAAAGGTGCAACCAGTTTTGTTAATTGCACAATAATCTATGGACCATGATGAACCAACTTTGGGTATTTACTAAGCTATAGAATAATTCAAACAAATATAAACAACATCTAAAAGTCCCCTTTAATCAATTGCATATTCAAAAGAAATTATAATTGATTTTATTTGGGCTCAAAACTTTTTGTGGCACTGTTATATAGTGCAACCCTTATTGTGGTGCAGGTTCCACATTTTACAAAAAATACAAAAGTAACTAAAACAAATACAAGTAGAAAGGAAAACAGAAAAGAAAACCAATAAATACAAAAAAGCCTATTCTACGCACTGGGCAAAGCCCACCCCCTCCCCTCCACTGGGCCCGACCCACTCCCACCTCCTCCTTCCTCTTCCCCTGTTCATGCTGTGTCGTGGCACACATCCACACCGGTCAGGCCAGCCGTGCCACCGTGGTAGCCATCCACGGCTTGCCGGCGGGCTCAAGTGCCCCCCCGCACCCCGAGCCCCTCCCATAAACCCTAGATTCCCTGCACCCATTTTTCCCATTTCCCCCTCGCCACGGTTCCGGTCGCACCGAGCCGCCGTCGCCGCTGCACGTGCGCTACTGCGGCCATCGACGATGAGGAGGCGCACCACCCTGTCCTAGAGCCTCCCCATCGACTACCTCGTCTTCCCCCACGCGCCAACGACCAGAGAAGCCTCGTGGAACGCGCCCACCTCTTCTTCCTCGCCGCCGGCCACCTTCTACGTCACAAAATTCCTCGATGCCAGTGCCTCCCCGAATTCCTCAACATCGTGTACGTGCTCGCGGTGAGGTCCTCTACGATTCCCCTCTCCCTGTGCTCCAAACCGCGGCCTCCTTCACTGTCTTCACCACGTCCGTGCTCCGGCCGCCGCCATTGTCGTCGTAGCCGTCGCCATGGACTAGCTCGACTCACGCAAATGGCATGGACGGGTGCGGCTCGTCGCGCTGCTCACATGGGATCCAACCGCGCCCGATTTGGTGCACCACGGCGTGCACATGCTCACCGCCGCCGTGTCGGGCTCGCCGCCGGCAGCACTGGACATGGTGTGTTCCACTGCCAGTGGGCCAGCCCTGGATCTTCTTAGGGGGCCTAATCCCCTGTTAATAATAACCCACCCTTGTGAAAATGACCAATGAGCCCAAGGTCATCTAATTAATCTAAATAACTATTAGATTAGTTAACCCCCCTGGGTCACTTACATGTGGGCCCACGCTTTTAAAATAACCCATGGTATAATTATCTGTTAAATTTATCACGTGCCTATGTGATACATCCCGAACGTATCTATAATTTCTCCTTGCTCCATGCATGTTTTGTGTGATATTGCTATGATCTAGATACAGTTTCATACACTTCTAATCATATTTGGACTAACTTATTAACTCAGTGCACCACAGTGCCAGTTCCTGTTTTCTGCAGTTTTTCTATTTCAGATTTCCCTCATATTAAAAGTGCTCCAAAAATTCGGGAAAAACCAGATAAAAAAATCAGCGTATCGGAAGCTTCCGGAAACACCTAGGAGGGGTCGGAGGGGACCCACCAGGGACCCAGGCGCCCTCCCGGCGCGCCCTAGGGTGGGGCCGCGCCAGGGGCCGTCTGGACCCTTGGTGGCCCTGGCTCCGCCTTACACCTATATATTCTCCATGACGCGAAACCTCCAAAGACAGAACCCTTTTTCTTGATCTCGCCTCTGTTCCACCGCCACCGCGCTTCCAAGATCGGGAGCGCCAGCAGACCTCTTCCCGGCACCCTGCCGGAAGGAGGATTGACCTCCGGGAGCCTCTCCTCCACCATGGAATCCTCCCGGATGATCCGTGAGTAGTATCCCTTGGACCATGGGTCCGTGATAAGTAGCTATGTGATGTTCTCCTCCCCTCTTTGTTCTTCATGGATTAGACCTCATGAGCTGCCCTACATGATCGAGTCACATATGTAATTTTCTGGTGTTGCTATGCTGAGTTTGCTGGGATCTGATGTATTATGAGACTATGTTTAGTTTGTGATTGAGTAATATATTTGGTTCTTATCTCTTATATTTATGTTCTTGAGTAATTCTTGCATGTTCTCCGTTGCTGTTTATTGCTTTGGCCAAGTAGTAGGTAGTGACTCCAAGAGGGAACATTATGCTCGATTGTGGGTTCATGCCCCCTGAGGACTAGATTGAGTGACAAAAACATGAGTCTAGGGGATGTGATGTTGCCACAAGGGGGAAAACAATGGTGCTTGTAACCGCGGTTGCAAGGATTGTTTACTTTACGCAAAGTTATTTTTAATGCAGTTGTCTGTTGCTTTGGGTTTAAACTTTGGGTGGGACTCGCAACTTAATACCAGTGAGATGTTTTGGATAGATATCTCACGGTGGATGATTAGTAGTAGATGCAGTTGGATTTCGGTCTACTTATTTTGGCGTACCGCCCATGCTTTTGAGCCTCATCCTTTCTTTGTAGCATAGTTAGCATTGCGGTGCATTTTTAATCCTGTCAATTCCCAATTGAGATTTGTTTACCTTGCATAGAAGTTTTATCATCTTTTGGGAGAGAGACATCACTAGTGAACATCACGGGACCCCGGTCCATTTTCTCATCACTTTTTACACGCTCAATTTATTTTCTGCTTTTAGTTTCTAGCTGCTATCACCATTATCATTATCACTTGTGTTTGATCCTTTGTAAACAACAAGGCCGGAGAGATTGAAGACCTCTCTGAAATTCGTTGGGAACAAAGTTATTTGTGTGTGTGCAGGTCCAGGTTAAGAGAGAAATTTCTCAAACGGCGCGTCGCTCGCTTCACCACCTACTTATCATTGTCGGAGTCCTACTGGTTCGATACTCAACCTCGGTATCTTCACTGAGTGAAATTTGCTGCTATCCTACATCTTACCTTCCACTTGGGGTAACCAACGAAGGGCAAGTAACCATTATCATCATCTCGCACATCACTATGACACCTGGGCCCCACAAGAATATTAGGTTTAATTAAACCATTTTATTAATACTTTGTATGACATGTGGGTCCCATTGGTCAGGAGGTCCCACTTGTCAGGTTTGACCAGTCAAAGCCACTATTCTGGATAAGGTTGATTTATTGAATAAAATAAATTCCAAAAATTCTATAAAATGATTAAAACTTAGAAAATCGATATATTTTAATCCGTAAGTCCAATGAAAATATTTTATACATGAAAATTGATCAAAAAAATAAAACGAATAAGAATACGCTGTCCATACCCCCCACACCCTCTAACATACCGCACACGAGACATTCCCCCTCCGGTTGCACTATCCAGTAATCGCCCGGAGCCGGTAAAATTGCTAGTTGAATTCCCGTTTCGTCTGCAACGTGTAACACCGCATTAGTTCAACCCTAACACTGCTTTTGCCATGTCTTGTATTTGTATTGCTTCTATTGTTGTGTATTTATTGTTTATTCCCCCTCTCTTATTGTCTGGTAGTCCCAACAATCCATGTCGATGCCCCTGTGATCGACTACGTCAACGACGACCGTACCCCTAACGTCGAGCTTCTAGGCAAGCAGAGCCATTTTCCTTCCCCAGATATCGCCTACCTTTTCCGTACATTTCTTAGGCATTACTACTGGTGCTTCTACATTACAATCCTATTCAATTGCATAGCCTGTCATTGTTGCCCCTTGATGTACCTTCCTTTATCCTATGCTGCCTAATAAATATATATATTATTCGGCAGTGAACCCTCACATTGCTAGTCAACTAGGATTAGATAGCGGGTCGTGATCACTCTGGGGAGTGACGTAGATACAACTTATTATTACTGCAACAGGTATGGTGCAATGCAGACACCATCTTAGGCCCCTACCTCGGCTCTGCCGAGCCACGTCAAGTGTGAGCTATCGAGGAGCAATCCTTGTACTCCACTCGTTGCTGACTTTGTATAGCCGTCCTAGGGTCCTGAACAACGGTTGTCCTTAAAGGTAAGAGTCGGGCGACCCAACGGTGCCCGCGAGAGGTATTGCGACAGGACGACATGGAGGTTACGACCGACATACTGGCGTGCTTGGACCCTGATCGTTGTCCGCGAGAGTTACCAAACCACGAAAGTCGAGCTCCTCCAGGAGCACACGCGAGACAAGGTAAGGAGAAGGTTCACCTTCTCGGTAACCGCGGAGCTTTGACGGGACGACAGGGCAGGCACCGACGGACTGGTGGTCCTGGCTGCTGTTCGTTGTCCGTTGTGTTGACTAAGTTGGGCAACGATAACGGTTGCCTGCGAGCTAATAATAAAATGCTTAAATGGTTCAGGTGGATGACTTGAGAGGTCGCAAAGGCTTGTACGCACTACCTTCACGTGGGATTACGGTGTGTGCCCTCTGCAGTGTGGTCTCGTTCGAAAGCTCTGAAAGACGTCCAATTCAGCATTGTGGCAGGGACGGATCGCGCTACGGCGTTGAAATTCACCCTCCTCACACCGACCCGGAGAGTGAGGGGCGACGGCCCAAACCCCCTTGCGCTTAGGACTGTAGACCGGCGGGGACCTCTCTGATGAGCCGTAGGATGGGCCTCGGCTTGTTGGATAGCCTCGGTCAGGCATTCCCTAACAAGGTGTACGCCACCCTGGAGTTCCGAGCGTGCAGGCTGAACAATAGTGCACCCCTGCAGGGAGTTTGATCTATTCGAATAGCCGTGTCCACGGTAACAGGACGCTTTATGCTGAAGTCAGAGCCTACTACTACAAACTATTACTATTAAACTGTTGGTTCCGGTTCCTCTTCCTCGCAGGGAGTCGAGGAAGGGAACTCGGAGTTATTTAAAATTGTTAATTATTACAACTTACTATTATACAATGCTGCAGCAACTTCTGCCGCATTGTTACTTTATGCTTTATATGAACTGTTGGCTGTTCTCTTCTTGTGCTGCAAGAATCATGGGAAGACTCTAGTCTTCGATAGGCCTAGCTTCTCATCCTTATTCTGACTTTCTACCATTCTGTCCACTATATATAGCCTCCCCTTTCCATTTGATACAAATGCATAAATGCTTAGTAGTAGACGTAAGACTCGCAGGTATGCTAGATACTTACCCTTGCTTTATTTCCCCCTTTGTTTTAAATACCCGAACGGTTGCTGCCATCAGACGTTGGAGCCCAGGAGCAGGAGATTCCAGGAGGAGCCTACTACGACATCGAGTTCCCCGTCGACCAGGAGTAGTTCAGTGGATTCCAAGCAGGAGGCCTCGCCTTTTCGATCTGTATCTCTGATGATATTTGTGCTAGCCTTCTTAAGGCAAAACTTGACTAACTATTTTTGTACTCAGATATTATGGCTATATGACTTATGTATTCGGGTCCGTGCGACCCCCTTTCTTGTAATATATTAGTTTATCCTTTTGTGTTTCATGTTGTGCTGTGATATTCTCACCGTGGCACCTTGATCTCGATCATGTACCCTGCGTGTATGATTACTGTACATGATCGTAAATCGGGGGCGTCACAATATATCAGAGATACATCAGTACAAAGTTTTCTGCTACATACCAAAGTTTACAAGATAAGGGACTCGAGAAGCTACCAAAAGGACTACAACCCCAATCATCCCAAGGAATTATGACTTCTACATGTGTGGTCATGCTGAGATAATTGGCACTTTGGCCCACATCTTGATGAGCATCATCACAGACAAAGTAAACAATAAGCCTGCAAAGAGTCACTCGCCGCCTTCCTGAGCCTGGTGACCTTTCCTATCGACGCACCCGCTTGCTCGGCGGCTTGATGTCTGACTTCTCCTTAGAACTAGAAGAGAAAGCGCCACCAGCCGAGGAGTCGGCAGAAGACGAAGCCACTAGAGTGGAGGACGAAGTACTTTGGGATCCGCCACAACCACCACCGCTAGACTCCTCCCAGAATGGATCCAAGCGATTGTCACCAGCATCAAAAGCGCGAACAGTGAGAGTATCTTCACCATCAAACCGACAGCAAAGGCTATCCTGAGCACGCAAATTCAGCCGGCGAGAAAAGGATCTCCAACCAGACCCCAATAAAACCAAGAAGGAGCTGTCAACTTCAAGCTCTATCAACATAGGAGATCGAGGGCACCCTTGAAGACGGATCCAAAGTCCCCTCAGATTGAGCTCGGAAACAATAGAAGAAAAATAAAAAGGAAGCGGGATCTGGCTAGCAGATGGACTAAGAATGCCAAGCAGAAAATTGTAACACCAAACACCCTCCCTCTCAGAAGAAGAGGAGGGTGCCACAGTCGTTACACCACGCCCACGACAACACGAGCGAGGCGTACGACCACAACGACCTCGCCGGCCACGACCTCGGTGAACCGTCTCAAAAGAAGCACCAGCTCAGGAACTTTGAAGTGAAGGGAATATGCCCGAGAGGCAATAATAAAGTGGTTATTATCTTATTCCATGTTTATGATAAATGTTTATTTTCATGCTATAATTGTGTTAACCGGAAACGTTAATACATGTGTGTTTAATAAACAAAGAAAAGGTTCCTAGTAATGCCTCTCTTTATACTAGCTTGTTGATTAACGGATGATCAAGGTTTCCTGATCATTGACATTGGATGTCGTTAATAACAAGGTCATATCATTGGAGAATGATGTGATGAACATACACCCACAGTAGTTATAGCAATACGATCATGTCATCAAGTTTCTATTGCTGTATCAAACTTTCACGAAGTAACCCTAATCCTTAGACCATGAGATCACGTCAATCACTGACACCGGAAGAGTACTTTGATTCCATCAAACGTCACACCGTAACAGGGTGATTATAAAGGTGTCGTTGGGTACTTGGAAAGTGTTAGTTGAGGCTCGTGGATCAAGAGTGGGATTTGTCCATCCAGATGACGGAGAGATATACTCTGGGCCCTCTCGGTGATATCACATTGACATCGCTTGCAAGCACGTGACTGGCTCACGAGGATGTTATATCACGGAACGAGTAAAGAGTACTTGTCGGTAACGAGATCGAACTAGGTATGGATGATACCAAATGATCGGATCTCGGACAAGTAAAATATCGCGAGACAAAAGGAATTGGTTACGGAGTAATGGTTCACACGATCACTAGTTCATCGTTGAGTAAGTGGGAGTCATTATGGATCTCCAGATCCCGCTGATGATTATTGATCTGAGAGGAGTCTCGGTCATGTCCATTTTATTCACGAACCGTAGGGTGACACACTTAAGGATTCGTTGACGCGTTTGAGTGGATACGGAACGCCAGAGAATATACTGGACAACACATGGACTGTTTTGATAAAACTGCTGGAATAGTTTCGGTATATCAAAATAGTGCAAGGGGATAATTGTTAATGTGTTCATTGAATGAAGTGTTCATCAATGAAGTACTCATTGAATGAAGTGTTCATTAATTTGAGTGACATTAAACAAGATAATTAAAAGTGTTTTAATGTGATAAAACTCTTGGAATTTTGAGTGGAGAATTATGGAAGTTATGGGAATAATGTGTGACCCTTTGTTTTTGTGAGTGGAGAGTCCACCCACATGATGAGGGGAGAGGTGGGGGCACCTCTTGGGGCGTGCTACCCCTTGGGGGCTGCCTCCCCCTCCTATATATAGATGGGTGGAGACCCCTCTACACACCAATTCCTCCATCTCTCATATGCCCTTTGGTTGGCATCTTCCTCCCCTTGCTAGCTGATCCAGTTTCACGAGTACGGTGCTTAGGCGAAGCCCTGCTCAAGATCTTCTCTACCACCACCACCACTATGTTGTAGTGCTGCTGGAGTTCCTGAGGATCCACTACTTCCGCTGCCCAACTGGAGCAAGGGGCGGAGGTCGTCACTGATCTGTACGTGTGACCGACTACGGAGACGCTGCCCGTTCGTGGCGTCAAGTCTTCATCACGACCTTGAGGTTGGCGAGTGTTCGACTACATCACCCACGAGAATAGTTCTCGTTAAAGCTTTTGGTCTTCGAGGGTGAGTCCTTCTCAAACCGTTACAAGTGATCTTCTAGATGTGATCTTGGCTGTTACAACCGTAGGAAAATTTTTGTTTTCTATGCAACGAACCCTTCATGAAGAACTACTGAAACTAGAAGAGGGAGAAAGTGGGACGGATAGATAGTGCCGAACAAACAAGAGTACACAACTATTTATAGCCCAAACCAGGGGCAAGAAAGGAGGACGCGTCGGAAACCCAATCGGCGTCATCATTAACTCAAAGCTGGAATGCGTGATGGTACAGGGACGAAGGCAAAATGCCCCTTCGCATTTTGCAAATACTTAAATACATTAAATCCTCGCGCGTTTCCAATACACGCATTGGAAGTCCAAACGGCCGCATCACCACAGGGTGTCATTATGACTACACAGAGGATATGACGATTCACAAAAAAAAACCCGTCATCAAACGCGTCATCAGCAGCATCATTGCAAAACTAGGCATTACATCAGACCAGACAAGATTGATTCAAGACAAGACATCACAGAAAGCAGAACAGTGGAAAGATTCCCTAATTTTCTCCTTCAAACTTGTTGACTGCATTTTTCAAAAAAATTACTCCCATCGAGAGCGCCCCATCTTTACAAAATCAGAGCAAGGGTCAAGCCCTGAGGACGCGAGTGGATACTCCCCTCCATCAAGAACAAGCACTTCTATAGAGTTAGGGTGCTCCCTCACCCCGCAGGATGCTAAGTACTCAAGTGCTCACTCGCCCCGCCAAGGATTTAATACATTTATAGAGTTCAGGTGCTCCCTCAATCAGAAGATGACAAAGTGTTCGAGTGATTACATGCATTCGAAAGCGAAATATGACCAACATGCTTGATGATTGATACGTCCCAAACGTATCGATAATTTCTTCTTGTTCCATGCATGTTTTGTGTGATATTGCTATGATCTAGATACACTTTCATACACTTTTGATCATATTTGGACTAACCAATTAACCCAGTGCACCCCACTGCCAGTTTCTGTTTTCTGCTGTTTTTCTATTTCAGTTTCGCCCCATATAAAAAGTGCTCAAAAAATTCGGGAAAAATCAGATAAAAAAAAGCGTGAAGGAACCTTCCGGAGTTCCGAAGGGGGACCAGGTGGGACCCACCAGGGCCCTAGGCGGCCACCTGGCGCGGCCTAGGGCTTGGCCGCGCCAGGGGGCGCCTGGACCCCTGGTGGCCCCCCTGGTTGCCCCCTTCGCCTATATATCTCCCGTGACGTGAAACTTTCGAGGAGAGAACCCTTTTTCGCGATCTCGCCTCTGTTCCGCCGCCGCCGCGTTTCCAAGATCGGGAGCACCAGCAGGACCCTTCCCGGCACCCTGCCGGAGGGAGGATTGACCTCCGGGAGCTTCGCCTCCACCATGGACACTTCCTGGATGTGCCGTGAGTAGTTTCCTTTGGACCATGGGTCCGTGATCAGTAGCTATGTGACGTTCTCCTCGCCTCTTTGTTCTTCATGGTTTAGAACTCGTGAGCTGCCCTACATGATCGAGACACATATCTAATCTTTCAGCTAGTTCTATGCTGAGTTTGATGGGATCTGATGGATTATGAGATTATGTTTAGATTCTGATAGAGTAATATAATTGGTTCTTATCTTTTGTATTTTTGTTCCGATGTAATTCTTGCATGTTATCCTTTGTTGTTTATTGCTTTATCCAAGTAGTAGGTAGTAACTCCAAGAGGGAACGTTATGCTCGATTGTGGGTTCATGCCCCCTGATGACATACTTGAGTGACGGAAACATGAGTCTAGGGGATGTGTTGTGGCCACAAGGGGGAAAACAACGGTGCTTGTAACCGCGGTTGCAAGGATTGTTTACTTTACGCAAAGTTCTTTTTAATGCAGTTGTTTGTTGCTTTGGGTTTACACTTTGGGTGGGACTCGCAACTTAATACCAGCGAGATGTTCTGGATAGATATCTCAAGGTGGATGATTAGTAGTAGATGCAGTTGGATTTCGGTCTACTTATTTCGGCGTATTGCCCATGCTTTTGAGCCTCTCCCTTTCTTTTGTAGCATAGTTAGCATTGTGGTGCGTTTATAATCCTGTCAATTGCCCATTAATGTGTTTACCTTGCATAGCAGTTTTATCGTCTTTTGGGAGAGAGACATCACTAGTGAACATCACGGGACCCCGGTCCATATTCTCATCATTGTTTACACTCTTATTTACTTTTCTGCTTTTACTTTCAGTTGCTATCATCATTATCATTATCCCTTGTGTTTTGATCCTTTGTAAACAACAAGACCTGGAGAGATTGACAACCTCTCTGAACTTCGTTGGGAGCAAAGTTATTTGTGTATGTTTGCAGTTCCACGTGAGTTGCGCCGCTGACACCTACTTATCATCTCCGGAGTCCTACTGGATAAAAACGTCGGTATCTTAACCGAGGGAAACTTGCCACTACGCTGCATCTCACCTTCCACTTGGGGTAACCAACGAAGGGCGAGAAGCAATTACCATCCCTCGCGTATCAAGAAAATTTCTGGCGCCGTTGCCGGGGACTCCGAGTGCTAAGATAGGGGAGTTGCACACTATCTTTTACCTTTGCTTTTTAGTCTTGTTAGTTTACCTTTCAGTTTTTATCTTCGTGTCCTTTATCAAAAAAAAGTATGTTGATACGTCCCAAACGTATCGATAATTTCTGCTCGTTCCATGCATGTTTTGTGTGATATTGCTATGATCTAGATACACTTTCACTTTTGATCATATTTGGACTAACCTACTAACTCAGTGCACCCCAGTGCCAGTTCCAGTTTTCTGTTGTTTTTCTATTTTAGTTTTCCCCCATATAAAAAGTGCTCCAAAAATCCGGGAAAAATTAGATAAAAAATCAGCGTGTCGGAAGACTCCTGAAGCTCGAAGGAGGGCCAGGAGGGCACCTGGCCCCCTGGTGGACCCCCTGGCTGCCCCCTTTTTCCTATTTATTCTCCGTCACGGGAAACTTCCGAAGACAGAACCCTATTTCGCAAATTCTCCTCTGTTCCGGCGCCGCCGCGCTTCCAAGATCGGGAGCATCGTCAGGACCCTTCCCGGCACCCTGCCGGAGGGAGGATCAACCTTCGAGAGCTTCCCCTCCACCGTGGAGGCTTCCAGGATGTGCCGTGAGTCAGGGTGTGCAAAACCGAATTGAAAACCAAAAACCGAACCGAAAAAAACCAAACCGAACCGAAATTTCAGTTTTTCAGTTTACGGTTTCAATTTCAGTTTCTAATTTTAGAAACCGTATGGCCTTCGGTTTTTTCGGTTAGAAACCGATCGGTTTTCGGTTAAACCGAAATAACCGTAAGTAGACTCACTGTGTTCATTCCTTAGGTGCGAGGTACTCCTCATTTTATAGCATTTCACTCCACAGCGATGGAACTCGATACGCGAGGTGGTACTAAATATTGCAGCTCGTTGAGCCAACGACCTGTGCACCTGGCGTATGTTTGGGCCTCAAATAATCCAGCCCATATGGCTCGAGCGAGCGTGCGTTCAACTCAGCGCTGGCCTTCAGGGTCCATGCATCCGATCGCTTGCTGTGGAAAATTAACGAGGCAAACAATTTTGTCGGGACTAGGATTGGCTTGCACGGCCATTGTGCCTCTTTTTTTCTTCTTATTTGCTCCTTTACCTAACGTGAAACCTACTACCTCTGTTGTCATGCCTAGCACCAAATCATGTGCCATCTAATGCCTAGGATCAAATCATATAATGATCTAATGTATGTTGGTAGTACTTACAAAAAAATCTATCCTACATACATAGATTGAATCATGCGACCAAAAAATATTTGTTGTTCTTTGAAAAATTCGCGTTAACTTCGGTTATTTTGGTTATTATCGAAACCGAACCGAAATTAAATGGTTATTACCGAAACCGAACCGTATCTACATATAAAACCGTATAAACCGAAGTATAAAAATAGTATGAAACCAAAAACCGTATAAACCGAACTGAACCGAAAAACCGAATGCACACTCTGAGCCGTGAGTAGTCTACCTTGGACCATGGGTTCGTGATCAGTAGCTATGTGATGTTCTCCTCCCCACTTTGTTCTTCATGGTTTAGACCTCGTGAGCTGCCCTACATGATCGAGGCACTTATGTAATTCTTCTGCTGTTGCTATGCTGAGTTTGATGGAATCTGATGGATTATGAGATTATGTTCAGATCGTGATAGAGTAATCTATTTGGTTTTGTTCTCTTATATTTTCGTTCCTAAGTAATTCTTGCATGTTCTCCGTTGATGTTTATTACTTTGGCCAAGTAATATGTAGTAACTCCAAGAGGGAACGTTATGCTCGATTGTGGGTACAAGCCCCCTGATGACACGCTTGAGTGACAGAAACATGAGTCTAGGGAATGTGTTGTGGCCACAAGGGGGAAAACAACGGCGCTTGTAACCACGGTTGCAAGGATTGTTTACTTTACGCAAATTTCTTTTAATCCAGTTGTCTGTTGCTTTGGGTTTACACTTTGGGTGGGGCTCGCAACTTAATACCAGCGAGATGTTCTGGATAGATATCTCAAGGTGGATGATTAGTAGTAGATGCAGATTGATTTCGGTCTAGTTATTTTTGCATACCGCCCATGCTTATGAGCCTCTTCCTTTCTTTTGTAGCATAATTAGCATTGCGGTGCGTTTATAATCCTGTCAATTGCCCATCTGTAATTTGTTTACCTCGCATAGCAGTTTTATCGTCTTTTGGGAGAGAGACATCGCTAGTGAACATCACGAGACCCCGGTCCATATTCTCATCATTGTTTACAAGTTATTTCCTTTTTCAGTATTTACTTTCAGTTGCTATCATCATTATCATTATTCCTTGTGTGTTTGACCCTTTGTAAACAACAAGACCAGAGAGATTGACAACCTCTCTGAACTTCGTTGAGAGAAAAGTTAATTGTATCGTGTGTAGGTCCGCGTCAGGTGCGCCCCTCCCACCTACTTATCATTGCCGGAGTCCTACGGGAGACAAACCCTATCCTCTATATAGGGGAAATTTGTTGCTATCCTACATCTCACCTTCCACTTGGGGTAACCAACGAAGGGCGAGAAGCGATTACCACTTCCACGCCATCAAGAAAATTTCTGGCGCCGTTGCCGGGGACTCTGAGTGATAAGATAGGGGAGTTGCCCACTACCTTTTACCTTTACTTTTTAGTCTTGTTAGTTTACCGTTCTGTGTTTATCTTTGTGTCTTATATCGAAAACTACAAAAAAAATCTGCCACACTTGCTGCTACTATGGGTTCCACTGAAAACACCAAGTTGTGTGACTTCACCAGTCACAACAACAAAGACTTTATCTGCACTCCTATTGCCACACCTGCCACTTCAGCTACCTCTTATGAAATTAAACCTGCTTTACTAAACCTTGTTATGAGAGATCAATTCTCTGGTGCTGGAGATGATGCTGCTTTACACTTGAATAATTTTGTTGAATTATGTGATATGCAAATGTATAAAGAAGTAGAAGGTGATGTTGTTAAGCTCAATATTTTCCTTTCTCTTTGAGGGACGGAGCTAAAATCTGGTTTCAATCTTTGCCTAGGAATAGCATAGATTCTTGGGATAAGTGCAAAGATGCTTCTATTGGGAAGTACTACCCACCTGCAAAAATTATCCAATTGAGAAGTAACATTATGAATTTTAGGCAATTGGATAATGAACACGTTGCCCAAGCTTGGGAACGTATGAAATCTCTTGTTAAGAAATGCCCTACACATGGTTTGACTACCTGGATGGTTATCCAGACTTTTTATGCAGGCTTGAACTTTACCTCACGGAACCTGTTAGATTCGGACGCGGGAGGAACCTTTATGTCAACTACACTCGGTGCTGCCACCAAACTCCTTGATGAGATGATGACCAACTATTCCCAGTGGCACACCGAACGCGCTCCAACAGGTAGGAAGGTAAATTCTGTCGAGGAAATTACCTCCCTAAATGATAAAGTTCATTTAATTATGTCTCTACTTACCAAGCAACCCTCTATTGATCCTGATGACGTTCCTTTAAATTGTTTTGTTGCTCAGGAACAAGTAGCTGTGAACTTCATTGATACAAACAACTTTAATAATAATGCTTATAGGGGCAACTTTGCTAGTAATCCTAGACCGTTTCCATCCACTTATGGGAACAACAACACTTACCCTAGCAACTCCTATCCTACTTATAAGGAAGAAGACCTGCCTAGCTATGAGAAATTAATGGAAATAGAGAAGGCTACTAAGAATTATATGCATACCCAGTTTGAACAAAACAAAGCCTTCTCTAAGCAAATACGTGAGCACACTACCATTCTATGAAACATTAGTGAACAACTTGAGAGCCTGAACGGTGAGATCTCTAATCTCCAAACTAGACTTACCGCCACTGAAACCATTATTTAGAATATGTCCCACACCCAATCTACTTTGATAAATCAAATGGCATCCAAACTAGAAGTTATCCCTATGGAAGATGATTGAATTAAGAGCCTTCCTACACACCACACAGTTGCCACTAACCAAATTGTTGAGGATACCAAAACTATTAGCACCCAATGCACTCCTGGTCCCATTGGTCCTATTTATGGTGATGCTAATACCTCAATGGTAGAAGAAGAAACTCCTATGAACATAGAGGGTTTCAAACAAGTGAGCCTAGATGACACTACTACCACCTTTGATAGTAGTGACATTGATTTTGATAGCTGCACCCTCTCAGAAGTTATTAGCTTGCTACACAAAATATCTAGAGACCCCCACACTAGCACACTTAATCTTGCCTTCACGGAGCATATCACAAATGCTCTCATCAAAGCTAGGGAGGAGAAGCTTAGGATAGAAGCCTCCATACCTAGGAAGCTAGATGATGGTTGGGACCCTATGATCAAAATTAAATTAAATAACTTCTCTTGCTATGCTTTATGTGACGTTGGAGCAAGTACCTCCGTCATGCCCAAAAGAATGTATGATATGTTTGAATTGAAACCTTTTGATTCTTGTTCTTTTCGTGTTCGTCTTGTCGATTCTTCCGTAAATAAACCTTTGGGGAAGATCGACGATGTTCTTATCATTTTCAATGACAACTATGTTCCCATTGATTTCATTATTATGGATATAGAGTGTGAACCTTTATGTCCAATTATTTTGGGACGTCCGTTTCTTCGCACCGTTGGTGCAATCATTGACATGAAAGAGGGGAATATGAAATTTCAATTCCCTCTCAAAAAGGGGATGGAACACTTCCCTAGAAAGAAAGTCAAGTTACCTTTTGAGTCCGTTACACGGGCTAGCTATTCTCTTTCTCTTGATAAAACTTGATTCTTCTTTTGCCTTATGCCTAGCTTAAAGGCGTAAAAGAAAGCGCTTGTTGGGAGGTGATACGTCCAAAACGTATCTATAATTTCTGCTTGCTCCATGCATGTTTTGTGTGATATTGCTATGATCTAGATACACTTTCATATACTTTTGATCATATTTGGACTAACCTATTAACTCAGTGCACCCCAGTGCCAGTTCCTGTTTTCTGCTGTTTTTCTATTTCAGTTTTCCCCCATATAAAAAGTGCCAGAAAAATTCGGGAAAATTCATATAAAAAATCAGCGTGAAGGAAGCTTCGCGAAGAGACCTGGAGGGGCCAGAGGGGAGCCAGAGGGGGCCCAAGCGGCCACCCGGCGCGGCCCCAACCCTGGCCGAGCCAGGGGGGCGCCTGGAGCCCCTGGTCCACCTCTGGCTGCCCCCCCCTTCGCCTATTTATTCTCCGTCACGGGGAAACTCCGAGGACAGAACCCTATTTCGCAAACTCGCCTCTGTTCTGCCGCCGCCGCGCTTCCGAGATCGGGAGCACCAGAAGACCTCTTCCCGGCACCCTGCCGGAGGGAGGATTGACCTCCGGGAGTCCCCTCTCCACCATGGATGCTCCCCGGATGTCTCGTGAGTAGTTTTCCTTGGACCATGGGTCCGTGATCAGTAGCTATGTGATGTTATCCTCCCCTCTTTGATCTTCATTGTTTAGACCTCGTGAGCTGCGCTACATGATCGAGGCACCTTTGTAATATTTCTGCTGTTGCTATGCTGAGTTTGATGGGATCTGATGGATTATGAGATTATGTTCAGATTGTGATAGAGTAATATATTTGGTTTTTATCTCTTATATTTTTGTTCCTAAGTAATTCTTGCATGTTCTCCGTTACTGTTTATTTCTTTGGCCAAGTAGTAGGTAGTGACTCCAAGAGGGAACGTTGTGCTCGATTGTGGGTTCATGCCCCCCGATCACACACTTGAGTGACAGAAACATGAGTCTAGGGGATGTGTTGTTGCCACAAGGGGGAAAACAACGGTGCTTGTAACTGCGGTTACAAGGATTGTTTACTTTACGCAAAGTGCTTTTTAATGCAGTTGTCTGTTGCTTTGGGTTTACACTTTGGGTGGGGCTCGCAACTTAATACCAGCGAGATGTTCTGGATAGATATCTCAAGGTGGATGATTAGTAGTAGATGCAGTTGGATTTCGGTCTACTTATTTTGGCGTACTGCCTGTGCTTTTGAACCTCTTCCTTTCTTTTGTAGCATAGTTAGCATTGCGGTGCATTCATAATCCTGCCAATTGCCCTTCTGTAATTTGTTTACCTCGCATAGCAGTTTTATCGTCTTTTGGGAGAGAGACATCACTAGTGAACATCACGTATCCCGGTCCATATCCTTATTACTGTTTCCACGCTATCTTTACTTTATTTCTTTTACTTTCTATCATTATCCCTTGTGTTTTACCCTTTGTAAACAAAAAGACCGGAGAGATTGACAACCTCTCTGAACTTCGTTGGGAACAAAGTTATCTGTGTCTATGTGCAGGTCCACGTCAGTCGCGCCGCTGACACCTACTTATCATCTCTGAAGTCCTACTGGAGACAAACCTTGGTATCTTCACCGAGGGAAACTTGCTGCTGCGCTACATCTCCACCTTCCACTTGGGGTAACCAACGAAGGGCGAGAAGACATCAAGCGAATTTCTGGCGCCGTTGCCGGGGACTCCGAGTGCTAAGATAGGGGAGTTGCACACTACCCTTTACCTTTGTTTTTTAGTCTTGTTAGTGTATCTTTCAGTTTTTATCTTTGTGTCTTTTATCAAAAATTACAAAAAAATCTGCCACACTTGCTGCCACTATGGGTTCCACTGAAAACACCAAGTTGTGTGACTTCACTAGTGCTGGGTGGCTTCTCGCCCCCTTCGGTGGTTACCCGAAGTGGAGGGTTGAGACGTAGTGCAGCAGCAGTTTTCCCTCGGCGAAGATACCAAGGTTTGTCTCCAGCAGGACTCCAGAGATGATAAGTAGATGTCAGCGGCGTAACTGACGCAGACCTGCACACAGACACAGATAACTTTGTTCCCAACGAACTTCAGAGAGGTTGTCAATCTCTCCGGTCTTGTTGTTTACAAAGGATAAAACACAAGGGATAATAATAGTAACTTGAAAGTAAATGCAGAAAAGTAAATAAAGCGTGGAAACAATGATAAGGATATGGACCGGGATACATGATGTTCGCTAGTGATGTCTCTCTCCCAATAGACGATAAAATTGCTATGCGAGGTAAACAAATTACAGAAAGGCAATTGACAGGATTATGAACGCACCGCAACGCTAACTATCCTACAAAAGAAAGGAAGAGGTTCAAAAGCACAGGCAGTACGCCAAGGTAAGTAGACCGAAATCCATCTGCATCTACTACTAATCATCCACCTTGAGATATCTATCCAGAACATCTCGCTGGTATTAAGTTGCGAGCCCCACCCAAAGTGTAAACCCAAAGCAATAGACAACTGCATTAAAAGAACTCTGCGTAAAGTAAACAATCCTTGTAACCGCGGTTACAAGCACCGTTGTTTCCCCCCTTGTGGCAACAACACATCCCCTAGAACCATGTTTCTGTCACTCAAGCGTGTCATCGGGGGGCATGAACCCACAATCTAGCACAACGCTCCCTCTTGGAGTCACTACCTACTACTTGGCTAAAGCAATAAACAGCAACGGAGAACATGCAAGAATTACCTAGGAACAAAAATATAAGAGATAAAAACCAAATATATTACTCTATCACAATCTGAACATAATCTCATAATCCATCGGATCCTATCAAACTCAACATAGCAAAAGCAGAAATATTACAAAGGTGCCTCGATCATGTAGGGCAGCTCACGAGGTCTAAACAATGAAGATCAAAGAGGGGAGGAGAACATCACATAGCTACTGATCACGGACCCATGGTCCAAGGAAAACTACTCACGGGACATCCGGGGAGCATCCATGGTGGAGAGGAGACTCCCGGAGGTCAATCCTCCCTCCGGCAGGGTGCTGGGAAGAGGTTTCCTGGTGCACTCGATCTTCGAAAGCGCAGTTCGCGGAATAGCGTTCTGCTTCTGGGGTTTTCCCGTGACGGGGGATAAATAGGCGAAAGGGGGCAGCCAGAGGTGGGCCATGGGCCCCAAGCGCCCCCCTGGCGCGGCCAGAGGTGGGGCTGCGCCAGGTGGACGCCTGGGCCCCCCTGGCTCCCCTCTGGCCCCTCCCAGGCTTTTCTCGAAGCTTCCGTCACGCTGATTTTTTATCAGATTTTTCCCGAATTTTTCTGGCACTTTTTATATGGGGAAAACTGAAATAGAAAAACAGCAGAAAATAGGAACTGGCACTAGGGTGCACTGAGTTAATAGGTTAGTCGAAATATGATCAAAAGTGTATGAAAGTGTATCTAGATCATAGCAATATCACACAAAACATGCATGGAGCAAGCAGAAATTATAGATACGTTTTGGACGTATCAACATCCCCAAGCTTAATTCCTGCTCGTCCTCGAGTATGTAAATGATAACAACATAATTTCTGTGGTAACATGCTAGCAACCATATAAGAACTTTGAAAAGTAAAGCAATCAAGGTTAGAGATTCAATTCAAGTCATAACAGGCAAGAGTCTGTATTAGCATTGAAATAAGTAACAAAAGAACAAAAGGTGCAAGAGCTCTCGCTGTCCGTGACTCGAATGTCTCCAAATGGTGTTTACGTGCAAGAAGGGGGATAGGCAATACGAGAAAAAAGTATTTTTGTGTTGAGAACTCAATCTACTAAAGTTTCACACTTGGTCTTCTTTGGAATCTTATCTTGACTCGTCCCCAGACCACTAGCCAGGTACAAGTCAATTTGATCCACTCCTTTTCGATATTTCGAGCACTCATGCAATGGATGAGCGTAAGCACGAGAGTTGGCACTTAGGATGGCAAAGAGAGAAATATGGTGGAGGAGGAAGACAAAAAGGATGAGAAAGGCTCACATCAATGAGGACAATCATAGGCAAGAGATGCCAAATGATAGATATGATGTGAGGAGTAGGGATTGCCATGAAACAGATGCACATACGAGCTAAGGAGCTCTCCAATGGAACTAGTGGGGGTGCATCTAACTTGCTCGCTCATGAAGACCTAGAGCTCGTTTGAGGAGGCTCATCCTTGGAATATGCAAGCCAAGTTCTATAGTGTGAAGGTCCCCACATAGCTATATGCATAATGATCATCCCTATGGAGTACAAGGATATAAAGGGAGTACTAGTGTGGATCTCTCAAAAGGAGAGTAGTGTTGCCCCTTTCTCTCTTTTTATTTCTTTTTTCTCTTTTTCTATTTTTTTGTATTTTTTTGTGGCCTCAATGGCCTTTCTATTTAACTCTCATTTGTCCTCTTTGGGATCTTTTGATTTGTCCACTTTGGAATTTTTCCTCACTTAAGGGCAACACTCTATTTTACAAGAAGGTATAGAAGATCTTTCACACTTTACAAGGTACTCAAAATCATAAAGAAGATATAACTATCATGATGTATGCAATGTATGCCGCTGCCAGTGTAGCAGGAACATGTATGACATGAAGATCAAGTCATGAAGAGGTGGAGGTTGCATGGCAATATAACTCGGAAATGCTATGGAAATGCCTTGATGGGTAGGTATGGTGGCTGTTTTGAGGGAAGATATAAGGAGGCTTATGATGATAGAGCGTATCATGCCAAGGGTTTGGCTGTACCGGCGAAGGTGGACACCAACTCTCGGAGTGAGAAGAAGGTAATGCATGGCACGGGAAAGGCTAGCAAAATATGGGAAGGTGGGAGTGTCAACTCTCAATACTTACATTAGTCCGAAGAACTCATGCACTTATTATCGGTAACTCTGAATCTAATAAGGAGGTTCACAAAGAGACAAGTACCCCGAGGAGGAGTGTATGGGGGTTTGGTTATCCTTGCGCATCCTCGACTCATGGTACGTGAGTGTTCTCTGATATTCGACTCCTCAAAAAAGTAGTGATCCATCTAGTAGCTAGAGTTCTCAACTAGTTTTGTAGGTTTTGAAAATAAAAACGGATTGCCCAAAATACGACACCTATCACTAATAGGCAAGAGCTCTTGACACCAAAAGTTCAAACATTACTCACATCAATACCTAAAAACTATTGCAAGCTACTACTAAAATTAAATAGCAACCTCAATTACCTACTTTCAAGACAAGACACAACTCAGTGCAACAACCAACTCTCTTAACAAGATAAACATGAAAACTAAAAATAGTTGCAGCAACAAACTAAAACAAAAGCCAAGGCTCTTGCTAAAGACAAACTAAAACTAAGACTAAACATGGCAGTAGCTATGAAAAGATAAAGAACACACAACAACAAGAAGATAGGCATGAAAAATCCTATGATGTGTTCTAGATTTTGAAAGCGGAGCGTGTTTCTCTCCCACACAAAGTAAGACAGGACCTAACTTGTTATGAACAACAAGCAAAGCTAAAGAAACTAAAAATAAAACCTAAGAGCGAGACGCTCCAAGCATAGCACATAACGCATGAAGTGATAAAAATATAGTGAGACGAATGACGAACTGATGATTGTTGATGGAGAAGGGGATGCAAGGGGGCATCCCCAAGCTTAGACGCTTGAGTCTCCTTGAATATTTATTGGGGATGCATGGGGGCATCCCCAAGCTTGAGCGCTTGACACTCCTGGATCTTCTTTCATCATCTTCCATCGCACACTTGAAAACTCCCTTCATACATAACTCATCATAAGCTGATTAGAGAGGTTAGTACCCATAATAAATATTTTTCCCCCACAGGATATAAAGATATTCTTGAAGAGCTACTGTTTCTCAAGAGTTCCAAAAAGTTTTTGCAAAGAAAAAGAAAGCTTAAGGTTTGCAAAAGTTAGGAGAGACAAAACGTGGCAGAATTTGTGAAAAACAGAACATCAGATAGTAACGAATTTTTTAGGGGTACTTCTGCCACTCAAATAAAAAAACTCAGAACATACGGAATTTCGTAATTGTATAGAGCATACTGTGTAAAAATTTAAGCTCAAAAGGATGAACTGGGATTTTTCTGGAATTTTTCTAGTCACGAGGACAGAATCTTTTTTCGGGACAGCATGTCACAACTTTTACTTCCCTTGCCGTAAGAGGCTATAACTTGAGACAAAGCTGAAAAATAAAGATACAATGATGTTGCTACAGAAGTAACAATCATCAAGACACAACAAAAGCAAAAAGAAAAACCTAAATTCGTTGCGGCTGCCTCCCGAAAGCGCTTCTTTAAAGCCATTAGCTAGGCATGATGCAAAAAGAAGAATCAAGTTTTATCAAGAGAAAGAGAATAACTAGCCCGTGTAACGGACTCAAAAGGTAACTTGATTTTCTTTCTAGGGAAGTGTTCCATCCCCTTTTTAAATGGGAATTGGAATTTTATATTCCCTTCGTTCATGTCAATAACCGCACCAACAGTGCGAAGAAAAGGACGTCCCAAAATAATTGGTCATAAAGGTTCACACTCTATATCCATAACAATAAAATCAACGGGAACATAGTTGTCATTGACAATGATAAGAACATCGTCGATCTTCCCTAAAGGTTTCTTTGCGGAAGAATCAACAAGACTGTCAGAACCCCAACTTAGGTAAGTGCTAGGGTTTTATTGTGCCTTTCCATCATGAAAAAATTCAAAAGAAAATTCAAAAATGGGGAAAAGAAAAGCCCTGAGAAATTAAATCAAATGGCCAGATAAAAATCTTTTTCCAAAAATCATTTGAGTATTTGGAAAATTCCTATAAATGATGCTGATAATTTTAAAAGTGGTTTGGGTTCTTTACCATGCCCATGGAATATTCAAAAATTCAAAATGTGCTTTGGAAATTAAATAAACCCCTATTTGATTTAAAATTCAAATGTTTTGAATTTTAAAAAGTGCCAAATTTTATAAGTGGCTAGCTATAGCTTTAATGAGGCCATATAAAAACAATGGCATTTAATAAAATGCCTAGCTATTTTAAATAGCTAGGTCAATCAATTTACAGAAAATATAAAAAGAAAAGAGAAAACAGAAAGGAGAGAGCTTACCTCTCGCCCTAGGCGAGGCCCAGCCGGCCCAGCCCAGCTGGAGCCGTTGTCTTCTTCTCCAGGCAGCCAGGCAGTGCCCGGCATGCCCGTGGCCGTGGCCACCTCCACCTCCTCCTAGCCATGCAGCTACTCCCTCCCCTTTCTCCTCTCGCTGTGGACGCCCTGGAAGGCTCCCGAAGCTGTTCCCCCCTCTCCCTTGATCTCTGTCTCCCTCCCACAGCGAATTTCCGCGGAGACCCGAGAGCCTGCCGGAGCGCCGACGAGGAGATCCCGTGGCCACCGTGCCATTCAAGCTCCGCCGCCTTGTCCAACGACCTCCCCTCCTTCGACTTCGTCACCCTGCACTGTTGATTCGAGCCGGGAGCCTTCGCAGACGACGCGAGCCTCGAGTCTTCACCGCCGGATGCCGCAGATCTGACGACAAATCGAGCCCTCTCCGGTCCCTCCCCGGTGACGTCGCGCTCGTCTTCGTCTTCAGGGTGAGCGCGCGCTTCTTTTTCCTCTAGCCGAGCTCCATCCCGTGGCCGCTATCGCCGTGCTCGTCGAGCACCGAAGCTCTGGCCGCCGCGAGCTTGAAGTAGCCGTGGCCCCGAGCCTCTCCTTGAGCTCCAGCTCACGCCACTAGACGCGGACGGCCCGTAGCCACCTCCCAGTGCCTCCTTAACCCACTCCCGTGCCAAAACAACCTCCCAATGTCATGGCTGATGCACTAAGTTGTAAGTCGTATTGTAACAACCTCATGTTACAACAGTATCAACCACTTCTTCATGAGGAATTTCGAAAGCTTAATCTCGAGATTGTTCCTCGTGGATCTCTTTTCCACTTGGTGGCGAAACCAACCCTTGAGGATCAAATCATAGTTGCCCAAAGACGTGCACGAGGTGTACGCCGGATCAAGGAGAACATTGCTAGCGGAGTTGATAAATGTTTCTCCACAGATAGTAAAGGAACGGTATTCTTTGGAAATCGTTTGGTAGTACCTAAGAATAGGGATCTAAGGCAACTCATCCTCAAAGAAGCCCATGACACACCCCTCTCGATTCATCCCGGTAGCACAAAAATGTACCGAGATCTACGCCAGAGATTTTGGTGGACTAGGATGAAGAGAGACATTGCTCAATTTGTTGCCGAATGTGATGTTTGTCGTCGCATTAAGGCAGAACATCAAAGAACTGCTGGTACACTTCAACCTTTGCCTATTCCAGAGTGGAAATGGGACAAAGTCGGTATGGACTTCATCACCGGATTTCCAAAAACCCAGAAAGGAAATGATGCCATCTTCGTGGTCATTGACCGACTTTCCAAAGTTGCTCACTTCCTTCCAGTTCGCGAGTCTATAACTGCTAGCCAGTTAGTGGACTTGTATGTCTCTAGAATTGTGTCTCTTCACGGTGTTCCTTTGGAAATCAATTCTGATCGTGGTAGCTTTTTCACCTCTAGATTCTGGGGAAGCTTTCAGAGTGCTATGGGAACTCATCTCTCCTTTAGTATAGCTTTTCATCCTTAGTCTAGCGGTCAAGTCGAAAGGGTTAATCAAATCTTGGAAGACATGCTCAGAGCTTGTGTTATCTCATTCGGAAAGAATTGGGAGAAGTCTCTGCCATTCGCCGAATTTTCTTATAACAATTGTTTTCAATCTAGTCTGAACATGGCTCCTTTTGAACTCCTATATGGACGACGATGTCGAACACCCCTAAACTGGTCAGAAACAGGTGAAAGACCATTCTTTGGACCGGACATGATCAAGGAAGCAGAAGAGCAAGTTCACATTGTTCGTGATCAATTGAAAGCAGCCCAGTATCGTCAGAAAAGCTACTATGATCGTCATCATAGAAAAGAAAGCTACAATCTGGATGAGAAGGCTTACCTTCGGGTTACTCCTCTGAAGGGAACCCAACGATTCGGTATCAAAGGAAAGTTGGCCCCACGTTACATCGGACCTTTCCGCATTCTCGCTAAACGTGGAGAAGTTGCCTACCAACTTGAACTACCTCCGCACCTTTCCCGAGTACATGATGTATTCCATGTGTCACAACTCAAGCGTTGCTTCAAGGACCCCATCCGCGAAGTTGACCATGAAACGCTTGATCTCCAAGATGACCTTTCTTATCGAGAATACCTTGTTCATATTCTTGATTCAGCAGAGCGTGTCACTCGCCGAAAGAAGATCAAGTTTCTGAAGGTTCAGTGGTCACACCACTCCGAGAAAGAAGCCACGTGGGAAAGAGAAGACCGTCTCAGTGCCGAGTACCCCTCCTTCCTCCCGCAGACTTCTGAATCTCGGGACGAGATTCTTTTGAGTGGGGGCGAGTTGTCAGAACCCCAACTTAGGTAAGTGCTAGGGTTTTATTGTGCCTTTGCATCATGCAAAAATTCAAAAGAAAATTCAAAAATGGGGAAAAGAAAAGCCCTAAGAAATTAAATCAAATGGCCATATAAAAATCTTTTTCCAAAAATCATTTGAGTATTTGGAAAATTCCTATAAATGATGCAGATCATTTTAAAAGTGGTTTGGGTTCTTTACCATGCCCATGGAATATTCAAAAATTCAAAATGTGCTTTGGAAATTAAATAACCCCCTATTTGATTTAAAATTCAAATGTTTTGAATTTTAAAAAGTGCCAAATTTTATAAGTGGCTAGCTATAGCTTTAATGAGGCCATATAAAATATATTGGCATTTAATAAAATGCCTCGCTATTTTAAATCGCTAGGTCAATCAATTTACAGAAAATATAAAAAGAAAAGAGAAAACAGAAAGGAGAGAGCTTACCTCTCGCCCTAGGCGAGGCCTAGCCGGCCCAGCCCAGCTGGAGCCGTTGTCTTCTTCTCTAGGCAGCCAGGCAGCTGCGTGCCCGGCATGCCCGTGGCCGTGGCCACCTCCACCTCCTCCTATCCACGCAGCTACTCCCTCCCCTTTCTCCTCTCGCTGTGGACGCCCTGGAAGGCTCCCGAAGCAGTTCCCCCCTCTCCCTTGATCTCTCTCTCCCTCCCACGGCGAATTTCCGCGGAGACCCGAGAACCTACCAGAGCGCCGACGAGGAGATCCCGTGGCCACCGTGCCATTCAAGCTCCGCCGCCTTGTCCAACGTCCTCCCCTCTTTCGACTTCGGCACCCTGCACTGTTGATTCGAGCTGGGAGCCTTCGCAGACGACGCGAGCCTCGAGTCTTCACCGCCGGCCGCCGCAGCTCCAGCGACAAATCGAGCCCTCTCCGGTCCCTCCCCGATGACGTCGCGCTCGTCTTCGTCTTCAGGGTCAGCGCGCGCTTCTTTTTCCTCTAGCCGAGCTCCATCCCGTGGCCACTATCGCCGTGCTCGTTGAGCACCAAAGCTCCGGCCGCCGCGAGCTTGAAGTAGCCGTGGCCCCGAGCCTCTCCTTGAGCTCCAGCTCACGCCACTAGACGCGGACGACCCGTAGCCACGTCCCAGTGCCTCCTTAACCCACTCCCGTGCAAAAACAGCCGCTCCGGCGAGCCCGAGCCGGCGAGGCCATTAGCGCCGTTAACCCGAGCTTAATTAACCCCCCCACCAGAGGCTGACCAGTGGGCCCAGGGCTTAATTAACCCCTGTTTAATTTAAACAGAGAGGGAATTAAGTCCCAGGTCACTGACCAGTGGGGCCCTTATGTCAGTGGCCCCCTGACGTCAGCCTGGTGTCACAGTGATGCAATAAATCTTTTCCAGAGATTAAAAGAAATAAAGAAAAGAGAGAAAATTCCAGAAAATGCTTTAAACTTTGAAATTCAATAACTTTTTCATATTAACTCCAAATTTAACAAATAATATATGAAAAATGATCAGGAGAAAATGAGCTATCCGAATATTCAACTTTCAACTTTGTTTGAGTTGAATTTAAAATGTGATCAGTAGCATTTGCTATTTGATTTAAATGGAATTTATTCAAATTCATTTCAAATACTTTTGCAACTTGAACCATGGCAACATGCTACATTTCAATTACACATCAGAGGCATATCTTACACTTTTCAAAAATGTTTAACTTGATCAAACAATGTCATATGCAACTTAACTAATTTTGAATTCAAATTGGAGTTTGAATTTGCAATTCAATTTGCAATATACTCCATTTAAATGGAATTGCTTCACACATCAAAACATATACATCAAGTTTCAAACGTCAACCACGTGTTTGTGCATTGTATTTACTTTGCTACCTTGTTTGTTGTTTGTCGAGTAGAGGTGGAACCGGAACAGGAGGCTGCCCCCTTCCTTGAAGACCCCGAACCCGAACCTCGTCAGCAAGGCAAGCAAACCCCCATTGATCATATCTATAAAATCCCACTTCCCTCTCATGTCTCTCTTATGCATTGTTTAGGATGATCACCATGATAACGTTTCTACCGCATAGTTGAATCCATATCCTTTGCATGACCTATCATCTTGTCACAGTAGTAAGCAAACCACAATCCTAGCAGATGTAGGAGTTGGTTGATATCATGTGGCCCCTGCAACTGTTACTGCTTATTGCATGCTTAGTGATACAACGAGGTTGCTTTTGATGTGAGTCGGGATGATGGTAAACATGGTGTTGATGAAAGTGAAATGTGTTGGTGAATCTACCCTAATACAAGGTGAACGATGAGAGGCTGTGTAGGAGTACACAGTGGGTTGTCTCGTTGAACACCGCCTTAAGTCTGAGTTCTTGTGTGGTGATCCAAGATGAAGAGTACAACCACACATTGGGCTCACTGACCCCTCTCATCCTAGTACCTCACCCCGTTCGAACCCCAAGAGTCGCAGTAGTTCGGAGTTCTGGTAGGGCTGTGGCACGGTCTGCGAAGTGGATGAACGGCTTTTCAAGACCGGCTTGGGACCCTGCACACATCGTTTGAGGCTGTACTGGAACCTCGGCCGGACTTCCATACGGATCCCCCTCAGATAGGCGACTCTCTGGACTAGAACGGAGCTATGGGCGAAGTGTTGTGGTGGCATCCTCGCTGTCACCTCTTGAACGGTGAAATGCAAAAGGCGGTAACTGATGACACGTGTGTGTAGCGGTACACCCCTGCAGGGTTAACAAAACTATTCGAATAGCCGCGTCCGCGGTTAAGGACTTCTTGGAAAGCTTAGCTTGATTATTAGACAACTTGAACTGGATACTCCTAAAACACACCAAGATAAGTGTGAGTGCTATGGCGTGCTTCTCGTGGGGAAGTCGAGGAAGTAACCATAGTGGTGTAATTGGTTGAAGAGATGTAGTGGACTCGTGTACGCTTCTTACCTCAAGTCTGGTACTCGTAGTTCAGGACTAGCCAAGTCAAAGCTGGCACTTCTGCAAGTGAAACCCCACCTCCCTTTACCTTGATACATATGCGTGAGTAGTATAGCTCCTATGTAAGTCTTGCTGAGTACGACTTTGTACTCACGTTTCCTTAATCTATGTTTTAGATGAACCCACCGACCCCGATGGTGGCTTCTAACCGAAGCTCGAAGAATGAAGACTCAGACCAAGACCAAGCTAGTGTAGTCCCAGTCAGACGACTGGTTCCCTCGTGGAGGGCTTGTTCTTAGATAAGGCTTCTCTAAGCCATTTGTTAAACTTGTCTGTACTTAGACCTACTTTGCTTCCGCATGTTTGATGTAATGTTGGATCACAGACTTGTGATCTCTGTGTGCACTCTGTAAGAGTTATTTATAAAGATGTATACATTGTAGAGAATTGCAATGATACCTGCTGTTCATACTAGACATGTGTGATGCGTGTATGTTTATAACATGCATGTCTTAGTATGGGTTTTCGAGACCTTAGTTGTGATCTGGCTGGCGGTCTTTCATACACCAAGTGGCCCTTAGATGTGCGCAGCTTGGGGAATGGCGATGCAATTGTTCGAGACTCTGTCTCGTGCACACTTTGTGGTATGATCGAGCCCGCCCTAGACCCCGACTAAGTGATCGGGCTGGAGTAAGTCTATGTAAGGGTTATAATACAATCGATAGTATGGTTGAGGCGACTTGTCTATGAGTATGGGAGTTCACCACCCCTATCATTTAGACTTGTGTGCGGACGATGAGGACCCATTTCAGTTGATCATCCGGCCTGGATGGGATGCCCCTCACGTTCGATGCTTTCCGAGAACGTTCTGTGCTTGGCCTTGTCTGCTTAGACAAGTGGGTACGGTTCTCGGCTCTCCATATGATTGTGTTGTAGCGAGGCTTGCATACGCTAACCCCGGGTCCCGACAGACTTGGTATGAGAGCAGGACTGACTGTAGGATTATCAGCCTTGGCCGAAGTCAAGTCTAGCGTTCTATAGTTATATAGTTATTCTGGGTATATAAGGGAACAACGTAAGGCCTCTTTTTCTCCTTACCCTCATCGTTCAGAGTTCTGAGTCACCCTCATCTTATTCTACGGGAAGATAGGACTAGGCTCATCTATGTCTTACTAGAACATCTCGTTGATTGCCTCCTTATAGCCGTAGGATTGTTGTGGATGTCCAGAGTCTCCGTGTTTTGAGTTCCTTGAAGAAGTTCTGTCATATTTCTTCGAGGTTGTTTCATTTTCCATCCCAGTGTAGCCGTTATGCTGCCGGATTTGTTCCGTGTTTCTTTGAGTCATTGCCTTCGCATTATTATCCTTTCCGCCTAAATCATATCCTTTTATCCTTGCCTCCATCGTACAACCTGTTCTGATTGTTGATTTTTATCACACAGGATGTCAGGTGGAACTCGTTGTGCTGTTCTTCGGAATCGAGACCGTGATCGGAATCGAAATGATGATGAACCTCCAACCCCGCCTTCTGCGGAGGAAATCATGATGGAAGCCGAGCGGAATAGACGTGATCAAACACGCCTTCTGGAGCTCATCGAGCAGAATACCGCCCACCATCGTAATGTGGTGGTCAGCATTCAGGACTTCATCCTCCTCAAGCCACCGGTATTCCGATGTTCTTCTGAGCCCCTTGAAGCTGATGATTGGCTCCGTTCCATCGAGCGTAAGCTTGATACTGCACATATTGCTCCCGATGACCAAGTTATTTTCGCGGTATACTTCTTGGAAGGTGCTGCTCTTTAGAGGTGGGAGAACTATGTTGCAATGCAGCCAGATAGTCACGTAGTGTCACAACCCCAAGTTAGGTATGTGATAGGATCAAGTGCTCCTTTGCATCATGCAAAATTTTCAAAAGAGAATTCAAAATTGGGGAAAAGAAAAGCCCTGAGAAAATTAAATCAAATGGCTAGATAAAAATCTTTTTCCAAAAATCATTTGAACATTTGGAAAATTCCTATAAATGGTGCTGATCATTTTAAAAATGGTTTGGGAGCAATCCCATACTCATGGAATTTTCTAATTTTCAAATAATGGCTTGGAAATTAAATAAATACCCTATTTGATTTAAAATTCAAATGTTTTGAATTTTAAAAATGCTCAAATTTTATAAGTGGCTAGCTCTCTATTTTATGAGGCCATATAAAAAATTGTGGCATTTTATAAAATGCCTAGCTATTTTTATTAGCTAGGTCAACCTATATGCAGAAATAATAAAAAGAAAAGAGAAGGGGAACCTTACCAGGCGCCTCAGGCGAGGCCCAACTTCGTTGGCCGGCCCAGCCCAACTCCCACGCCTTGTCGTCTTCTTCCCCGCCCCTCCAAGCAGCTCGCTGGAGCAGAGGAGGCTGCGGCGACGACACCTCGACGCCGAGCCGCTTCTAGGCCACCCCGGCCTCCTTCCTCACGCCTCTGCATCGCCAGAACCCCCCCCCCCCGCACCTTCCTCCCCCTTCCACTGGACCTCCTCCTCTCTCTCCGGTGCAAATCGCCGCGGACCCGAGCACCCCCGCAGAGCACGCCACCGCCCAGCCGTGGCCAGAAGCCCCCTCCGCCCTCGCCGCCTTGTCCATGGGTTACCGTCGTCGTCGACTTCCTCTCTTCCCCGCTTCAATCGAGCCCGAGCCGCACCAAGGACGACACCCGCGTCAAGGTTCCGCCGCCGGCCGCCGAGGAGGAAACCTCCGAATTCGTCGTCATCGAGCACCCTCCAGCCCCGCCGTCTTCTCCATCGCAACCAGGGTGAGCGTCCCGTCCGTTTGCCCCTACCCCCTCCCCCTCTCGCGCCCTGGAGCTAGATTGCGACGAGGTCCAAGCTCGGCCTGCCGCCGCGGTTGAAGTAGCCGTGGCCACAGGCCTCCCCGCGTTGCCCCGATGGCACAAGTGGACGCGCGCGAGCCCCAGCTCCCTGCCCGTGCCCTCCAGAACCCTCCCCGTGCCAAAAATCCCAGTCCGGCGAGAGCGCCGCCGTGCCTGAGTCGCCGGCGTTAAGCCGCCGGGCACTTAGCCTTTAACCCCACCCCTAACTAACCCCCCTAACCCACTGACCCCTGGGCCCCAGTGCCCCTAATCTAATCCAGGGGCTTAATTAAAACGGGGTTAACCCCACTGAGACTTACAAGTGGGTCCCAGTAGTCAGCCCCCCCATGATGTCACCATGACATCAGGCTGACGCAATAAACAGAAAAGATTTAAAAGAATTAAACAAATTCCAGAAAATGGCAGAAAATAGGACAAACTTTGGAAATTCATAATTAATTCATCCTAACTCCAAATATAGCAAATAATATATGAAAAATGATCAGGAGAAAATTATCTATCCAAATATGCAACTTTCAACTTTGTTTGAGTTGAATTTAAATTCTGATCAGTAGCTTTTGCTATTTGATTTAAATGGAATTAATTCAAATTTAATCCAAATGCAATTCCACTTTGAACCTTTGCAATGCACATATGATCACCTACACTTCAGAAGCTTATCACACACATGATCATTTGGATTACAAAATACAAATACTAGCAAATGCAACTTGGACCAATTTAAATACATTTGGAGTTTGAATTTGAATTCACTTTCAACTCAACTTCAATTAACTTGTTACAAATGGAACCTAGATCACATCAATACATTTTCACATCATTTGACAACATAATCATGTGCTTGAGCATTGCAACTTATTTATTCTTTGTTTATATTGTTTGCTCGGATAGAAGTGGATCCAGAACTCGAGATCACCCCCTTCGTTGAAGACCCCGTGACTGAACCTCGTCAGCAAGGCAAGCAAACCCCCATTGATCATGTCGATAAAATCCCACTTCCCTCTCATGTCTCGCTTATGCATTGTTTAGGATGATCACCATGATAACGTTTCTATCGCATAGTTGAAACCATATCCTTTGCATGACCTATCATCTTGTCACAGTAGTAAGAAAACCACAATCCTAGCAGATGTAGGAGTTGGTTGATATCTTGTGACCCCTGCAACTGTTACTGCTTATTGCATGCTTAGTGGTACAATGAGGTTGCTTATGATGTGAGTCGGGATGATGATAAACATGGTGTTGATGAAAGTGAAATGTGTTGGTGAATCCACCCTAATACAAGGTGAACTATGAGAGGTTGTGTAGGAGTACACAGTGGGTTGTCTCGTTGAACATCGCCTTAAGTCCGAGTTCTTGTGTGGTGATCCAAGAAGAAGAGTACAACCACACATTGGGCTCACTGACCCCTCTCGACCTAGTACCTCACCCCGTTCGAACCCCAGGAGTCGCATTAGTTCGGAGTTCTGGTAGGGCTGTGGCACGGTCTGCGAAGTGGATGAACGACTTTTCAAGACCGGCTTGGGACCCTGCACAAATCGTTTGAGGCTATACTGGAACCTCGGCCGGACTTCCATACGGATCCCCCTCAGATAGGCGACTCTCTGGACTAGAATGGAGCTGTGGGCGAAGTGTCGTGGCAACATCCTCGCCGGTACCCGCTTGAAGGGTCCCACTCCCAGGCGGTAACTGATGAGTGTGTGTGTGTAGCGGTACACCCCTGCAGGGTTAACAAAACTATTCGAATAGCCGCGTCCGCGGTTAAGGACTTCTTGGAAAGCTTAGCTTGATTATTAGACAACTTGAACTGGATACTTCTAAAATACACCAAGATAAGCGTGAGTGCTATGGTGTGCTTCTCGTGGGGAAGTCGAGGAAGAGATGTAGTGGACTCGTGTACGCTTCTTACCTCAAGTCTGGTACTCGTAGTTCAGGATTAGCCAAGTCAAAGATGGCACTTCTGCAAGTGAAACCCCACCTCCCTTTACCTTGATACATGTGCATCAGTAGTATAGCTCCTATGTAAGTCTTGCTGAGTACGATTTTGTACTCATGTTTGCTTAATTTATGTTTTAGATGAACCCACCGACCCCGATGGTGGCTTTTAACCGAAGCTCGAAGAATGAAGACTCAGACCAAGACCAAGCTAGTGTAGTCCCAGTCAGACGACTGGTTCCCTCGTGGAGGGCTTGTTTTTAGATAAGGCTTCTCTAAGCCATTTGTTAAACTTGTCTGTACTCAGACCTACTTTGCTTCCGCTTGTCTGTTGTAATGTTGGATCACATGCTTGTGATCTCTGTGTGCACTCTGTAAGAGTTATTAATAAAGATGTATACTTTGTAGAGAATTGCAATGATACCTGCTGTTCATACAAGGCATGTGTGCTGCGTGTATGTTTATAACATGCATGTCTTAGTATGGGTTTTCGAGACCTTAGTTGTGATCTGGCTGGCGGTCTTTTATACACCAAGTGGCCCTTAGATGTGCGCAGCTTGGGGCATCGCGATGCGATTGTTCGAGACTCTGTCTCGTGCACACTTTGATGTATGATCGAGCCCGCCCTAGACCCCGACTAAGTGATCGGGCTGGAGTAAGTCTATGTAAGGGTTATAATACAATCGATAGTATGGTTGAGGAGACTTTTCTATGAGTATGGGAGTTCATCACCCATATCATTTAGACTTGTGTGCGGACGATGAGGACCCATTTCAGTTGATCATCCGGCCTGGATGGGATGCCCCTCACGTTCGATGCTTTCCGAGAACGTTCTGTGCTTGCACTTGTCTGCTTAGACAAGTGGGTACGGTTCTCGGCTCTCCATATGATTGTGTTGTAGCGAGGCTTGCATACGCTAACCCCGGGTCCCGACAGACTTGGTATCAGAGCAGGACTAACTGTAGGATTATCAGCCTTGGCCGAAGTCGAGTCTAGCCTTCTATAGTTATATAGTTACTCTGGGTATATAAGGGAACAACGTAAGGCTTCTTTTTCTCCTTACCCTCATCGATCTGAGTTCTGAGTCACCCTTACCTTTTCTATGGGAAGATAGGACTAGGCTCATCTATGTCTGACTAGAACATCTCGTTGTTTGCCTCCTTATAGCCGTAGGATGGTTGTGGTTGTCCAAAGTCTCCGTGTTTTGAGTTCCTTGAAGAAGTTCTGTCCAATTTCTTCGAGATTGTTTCAATTTCCATCCCAGTATAGCCGTTATGCTGCCGGATTTGTTCCATGTTTCTTTGAGTCATTGCCTTCGCATTATTATATTTTCCGCCTAAATCATATCCTTTTATCCTTGCCTCCATCGTACAACCTGTTCTGATTGTTGATTTCTATCACACAGGATGTCAGGTGGAACTCGTAGTGCTGTTCTTCGGAATCGAGACCGTGATCGGAATCGAAATGATGATGAACCTCCAACCCCGCCTTCTGCGGAGGAAATCATGATGGAAGCCGAGCGGAATAGACGTGATCAAACACGCCTTCTGGAGCTCATCGAGCAGAATACCGCCCACCATCATAATGTGGTGGTCAGCATTCAGGACTTCATCCTCCTCAAGCCACCGGTATTCTGATGTTCCTCTGAGCCCCTCGAAGCTGATGATTGGCTCCGTTCCATCGAGCGTAAGCTTGACACTGCACATGTTGCTCCCGATGACCGAGTTGTTTTCGCGGTATACTTCTTGGAAGGTGCTGCTCTTCAGTGGTGGGAGAACTATGTTGCAATGCAGCAGATGGTAACGTAGTGACTTGGCAAGAGTTCTGTGTTTCCTTTCGAGGGTACCACATTCTGGATGAGTTGATGGAGCACAAGAAGGAAGAGTTTTGCAATCTTAATCAAGGAGAGATGTCCATTCATGAGTATGTGAGGGATTTCAACCGTCTTGCTCGGTATGCCCAAGATGAGATCACCACCGATGCCAGAAAGCAGGCAAGGTTCCGTAAGGGACTTAGCCCCATCCTCCGTCATGATCTCAACCTCATCGAATTTGCCACCTTTGAGGATTTAGTCAACAGATCCTTCAGAGCTGAGCATGGCAATGAAGTTTTCGAGAAGTCTCGCAAACATGCTCTTGAGCTTGCCCCTTCTTCCAGTTCACGCCCTCAGAAGCGTATGATCTAGATTCCTAACAGTTTGTTTCCCCAAAACAACCCACCGAGGCCATCCCTTGTGCCTCCTCGTCCACCAGCTCCACCAAACAACCCAGCTTCCCGCACTATCTTTGGAGCCTGCTTTAGATGTGGCCAGCCTGGTCACTATTCTCGTGAGTGCCCCGTCAACCAAAATGCTCCACCCCATGCCAAAAGAAACCCCACTGTTCATGCCAAACCACCCCCGAAGGTTTCCACCGCTGAGCCATCCACCTCAGAAAATCTTGGACGTGTGAACCAAATCTCAGCTGAGGAAACTGATGGTACTTCTGACGTCATTCTTGGTACGCTCCCTGTCAATTTTGTTCCCACTTCTGTTCTTTTCGACCCAGGAGAATCTCACTCATTCATGTCGGAGAGTTATGCACTTCGGCATGATATATCCTTTGAAGAAATGTTCACCCCTATGATCATTCAAACTCATGGTTCCAAGTGGCAAACTAATAGAGTAAGACATGGTAATCAAATTTCAATTGAGGGTTTAGTATTCCTTGCTTCACTCATAGCCCTCAAGTCTTCCGACATTGATGTCATCCTTGGTATGGATTGGTTATCAAGACAACATGCTTTTCTTGATTGTAAAGCCAAGTCAGTTAGACTTACACATCCTTCAGGCCAGAAAATAGTTTACTCCTCACCAAGAACAAGAACCCAGGTGCATTCTTTGAATGTGCTTCCCCTTCCCGACCTTGAAGATGTTCCGGTGGTTCGTGACTTCCCGGATGTCTTTCCTGAAGAACTGCCGGGAATGCCACCCGACAGATGTGTAGAATTCATAGTGGATCTTGCCCCAGGAACCGCACCAATTTCCAGACGCCCATACAAAATGGCCCCACGTGAGTTAGCTGAGCTTAAAACCCAACTGGATGCTTCGTTGGCAAAAGGCTTCATCCGCCCTAGCTCATCGCCATGGGGTTGCCCCGTTCTGTTCGTAAAGAAGAAAGATGGAACAGAAAGGATGTGCGTAGACTATCGCCCGCTAAATTTAGCGACGATAAAGAACAAGTACCCATTGCCCAGGATCAATGATCTTTATGATCAACTTGCAGGATCCTCTGTCTTCTCCAAAATGGATTTGAGATTAGGTTATCATCAAATCAAAATCCGAAATGAGGACATTCCCAAAACGGCTTTTACTACTCGTTATGGTGTTTACGAGTACACCGTCATGTCCTTTGGTTTAACCAACACCCCCGCCACTTTCTCACGCATGATGAACTCGATCTTCATGGAGTATTTGGACCAGTTCGTCGTGGTTTACCTCGATGACATTCTCATCTACTCGAAGAACGAAGAAGAACATGCCGAACACCTAAGGCTGGTATTGATGAAACTTAGAGAGCATCGCCTGTATGCTAAATTCTCCAAGTGTGAATTTTGGCTACTAGAAGTGACCTACTTAGGCCACGTGATTTCCGAAAAAGGCATTGCTGTGAATCCCGAGAGAGTTCAGGCCGTCCTTGACTGGACTCCACCTGAATCGTTAAGCAAGTTAGGAGTTTTCTTGGCTTAGCAAGCTATTGCCGTCGCTTCGTCGAGAACTTTTCTAAAGTTGCAAAGCCTCTGACTGAACTCCTCAAGAAAGATAAGAAATTCCTATGGACTTCCAAGTGCGAGGAAAGCTTTCAAGAGCTAAAAAGAAGATTGACTTCTGCACCCGTACTTGCACCTCCAGACACCAAAAAGGATTTCGAGATCTATTGTGACGCATCACGGCAAGGGTTAGGATGCATACTTCTGCAAGATCGACATGTGGTAGCTTATGCTTCACGCCAGTTGCGGCCACATGAAGAGAACTATCCTACCCATGACCTTGAACTCGCTGCCGTAGTTCATGCCCTAACAACTTGGCGACATTACCTCCTTGGTAATCGTTGTGAGATCTATTCCGACCACCAAAGCCTCAAATACATTTTCACCCAGCCAGATCTTAATCTCAGGCAAAGACGCTGGATTGAGTTGATAAAAGATTACGACGTAGTAATTTCTTACACCCCAGGCAAAGCCAATGTCATGGCTGATGCACTAAGTCATAAGTCGTATTGTAACAACCTCATGTTACAACAGTATCAACCACTTCTTCATGAGGAATTTCAAAAGCTCAATCTCGAGATTGTTCCTCGTGGATCTCTTTTCAACTTGGTGGCGAAACCAACCCTTGAGGATCAAATCGTAGTTTCCCAAGGACGTGCACGAGGTGTACGCCGGATCAAGGAGAACATTGCTAGCGGAGTTGCTAAATGTTTCTCCACAGATAGTAAAGGAACGGTGTTCTTTGGAAATCGTTTGGTAGTACCTAAGAATAGGGAACTAAGGCAACTCATCCTCAAAGAAGCCCATGACACACCCTTCTCAATTCATCCCGGTAGCACAAAAATGTACCGAGATCTACGCCAGAGATTTTGGTGGACTAGGATGAAGAGAGACATTGCTCAATTTGTTGCCGAATGTGATGTTTGTCGTCGCATTAAGGCAGAACATCAAAGACCTGCTGGTACACTTCAACCTTTGCCTATTCCAGAGTGGAAATGGGACAAAGTCGGTATGGACTTCATCACCGGCTTTCCAAAAACCCAGAAAGGAAACGATGCCATCTTCGTTGTCATAGATAGGCTTTCCAAAGTTGCTCACTTCCTTCCGGTTCGCGAGTCTATAACTGCTAGCCAGTTAGCGGACTTGTATGTCTCTAGAATTGTGTCTCTTCACGGTGTTCCTTTGAAAATCAATTTTGATCGTGGTAGCCTTTTCACCTCTAGATTTTGGGGAAGCTTTCAGCGTGCTATGGGAACTCATCTCTCCTTTAGTACGGCTTTCCATCCTCAGTCTAGTGGTCAAGTCGAAAGGGTTAACCAAATTTTGGAAGACATGGTCAGAGCTTGTGTTATCTCATTCGGAAAGAATTGGGAGAATTCTCTTCCATTTGCCGAATTTGCTTATAACAATAGTTTTCAATCTAGTCTGAACATGGCTCCTTTTGAGCTCCTTTATGGACGACGATGTCGAACACCTTTAAACTGGTCAGAAACCGGTGAAAGACAATTCTTTGGACCGGACATGATCAAGGAAGCAGAAGAGAAAGTTCGCATTGTTCGTGATCAATTGAAAGCAGCCCAGTCTCGTCAGAAAAGCTACTATGATCGTCATCATAGGCAAGAAAGCTACAATCTGGATGAGAATGCTTACCTCCGGGTTACTCCTCTGAAGGGAACCCAAAGATTCGGTATCAAAGGCAAATTGGCCCCACGTTACATCGGACCTTTCCACATACTTGCTAAACGTGGAGAAGTTGCCTACCAACTTGAACTACCCCCGCACCTTTCCCGAGTACATGATGTATTCCATGTGTCACAACTCAGGCGTTGCTTCAAGGAACCCATCCGCGAAGTCGACCATGAAACGCTTGATCTCCAAGATGACCTTTCTTATCGAGAATACCCTGTTCGTGTTCTTGATTCCGCAGAGCGTGTCACTCGCCGAAAGAAGATCATGTTTCTGAAAGTTCAGTGGTCACACCACTCTGAGAGAGAAGCCACGTGGGAAAGAGAAGACCGTCTCCGTGCCGAATACCCCTCCTTCCTCCCGCAGACTTCTGAATCTCGGGAAGAGATTCTTTTGAGTGGGGGCGAGTTGTCACAACCCCAAGTTAGGTATGTGCTAGGATCAAGTGCTCCTTTGCATCATGCAAAATTTTCAAAAGAGAATTCAAAATTGGGGAAAAGAAAAGCCCTGAGAAAATTAAATCAAATGGCCAGATAAAAATCTTTTTCCAAAAATCATTTGAACATTTGGAAAATTCCTATAAATGGTGCTGATCATTTTAAAAATGGTTTGGGAGCAATCCCATGCTCATGGAATTTTCTAATTTTCAAATAATGGCTTGGAAATTAAATAAATACCGTATTTGATTTAAAATTCAAATGTTTTGAATTTTAAAAATGCTCAAATTTTATAAGTGGCTAGCTCTCTATTTTATGAGGCCATATAAAAAATTGTGGCATTTTATAAAATGCCTAGCTATTTTTATTAGCTAGGTCAACCTATATGCAGAAATAATAAAAAGAAAAGAGCAGGGGAACCTTACCAGACGCCTCAGGCGAGGCCCAACTTCCTTGGCCGGCCCAGCCCAACTCCCACGCCTTGTCGTCTTCTTCCCCGCCCCTGCAAGCAGCTCGCTGGAGCAGAGGAGGTGCGGCGACGACACCTCGACGCCGAGCCGCTTCTAGGCCACCCCGGCCTCCTTCCTCACGCCTCTGCGTCGCCAGAACCCCCCCCCCCCCCCCCCGCACCTTCCTCCCCCTTCCACTGGACCTCCTCCTCTCTCTCCGGTGCAAATCGCCACGGATCCGAGCACCCCCGCAGAGCACGCCCTCGCCGCCTTGTCCATCGTTACCGTCGTCGTCGACTTCCTCTCTTCCCCGCTTCAATCGAGCCCGAGCCGCACCAAGGACGACGCCCGCGTCCGCCGAGGAGGAAACCTCCGAATTCGTCGTCATCGAGCACCCTCCAGCCCCGCCGTCTTCTCCATCGCAACTAGGGTGAGCGTCCCGTCCGTTTGCCCCTAACCCCGCCCCCTCTCGCGCCCTGGAGCTAGATTCCGGCGAGGTCTGAGCTCGGCCTGCCGCCGCGGTTGAAGTAGCCGTGGCCACAGGCCTCCCCGCGTTGCCCCGATGGCACAAGTGGACGCGCGCGAGCCCCAGCTCCCTGCCCGTGCCCTCCAGAACCCTCCTCGTGCCAAAAATCCCAGTCCGGCGAGAGCGCCGCCGTGCCCGAGTCGTCGGCGTTAAGCCGCCGGGCACTTAGCCCTTAACCCCACCCCTAACTAACCCCCCTAACCCACTGACCCCTGGGCCCCAGTGCCCCTAATCTAATCCAGGGGCTTAATTAAAACGGGGTTAACCCCACTGAGACTTACATGTGGGTCCCAGCAGTCAGCCCCCCCCATGATGTCACCATGACATCAGGCTGACGCAATAAATAGAAAAGATTTAAAAGAAGTAAACAAATTCCAGAAAATGGCAGAAAATAGGACAAACTTTGGAAATTCATAATTAATTCATCCTAACTCCAAATATAGCAAATAATATATGAAAAATGATCAGGAGAAAATTATCTATCCAAATATGCAACTTTCAACTTTGTTTGAGTTGAATTTAAATTCTGATCAGTAGCTTTTTCTATTTGATTTAAATGGAATTAATTCAAATTTAATCCAAATGCAATTCCACTTTGAACCTTTGCAATGCACATATGATCACCTACACTTCAGAAGCTTATCACACACATGATCATTTGGATTACAAAATAAAAATACTAGCAAATGCAACTTGGACCAATTTAAATACATTTGGAGTTTGAATTTGAATTCACTTTCAAATCAACTTCAATTAACTTGTTACAAATGGAACCTAGATCACATCAATACATTTTCACATCATTTGACAACATAATCATGTGCTTGAGCATTGCAACTTATTTATGCTTTGTTTATATTGTTTGCTCGGATAGAAGTGGATCCGGAACTCGAGATCACCCCCTTCGTTGAAGACCCCATGACTGAACCTCGTCAGCAAGGCAAGCAAACCCCCATTGATCATGTCAATAAAATCCCACTTCCCTCTCATGTCTCGCTTATGCATTGTTTAGGATGATCACCATGATATCGTTTCTATCGCATAGTTGAAACCATATCCTTTGCATGACCTATCATCTTGTCACAGTAGTAAGCAAACCACAATCCTAGCAGATGTAGGAGTTGGTTCATATCTTGTGACCCCTGCAACTGTTACTGCTTATTGCATGCTTAGTGGTACAATGAGGTTGCTTATGATGTGAGTCGGGATGATGATAAACATGGTGTTGATGAAAGTGAAATGTGTTGGTGAATCCACCCTAATACAAGGTGAACGATGAGAGGCTGTGTAGGATTACACAGTGGGTTGTCTCGTTGAACATCGCCTTAAGTCCGAGTTCTTGTGTGGTGATCCAAGAAGAAGAGTACAACCACACATTGGGCTCACTGACCCCTCTCGACCTAGTACCTCACCCAGTTCGAACCCCAGGAGTCGCATTAGTTCGGAGTTCTGGTAGGGCTGTGGCACGGTCTGCGAAGTGGATGAACGACTTTTCAAGACCGGCTTGGGACCCTGCACACATCGTTTGAGGCTGTACTGGAACCTCGGCCGGACTTCCATACGGATCCCCCTCAGATAGGCAACTCTCTGGACTAGAACGGAGCTGTGGGCGAAGTGTCGTGGCAACATCCTCGCCGGTACCCGCTTGAAGGGTCCCACTCCCAGGCGGTAACTGATGAGCGTGTGTGTGTAGCGGTACACCCCTGCAGGGTTAACAAAACTATTCGAATAGCCGCGTCCGCGGTTAAGGACTGCTTGGAGAGCTGTGCTCGATTATTAGACAACTTGAACTGGATACTTCTAAAATACACAGAGATAAGCGTGAGTGCTATGGTGTGCTTCTCGTGGGGAAGTCGAGGAAGTAACCATAGTGGTGTAATTGGTTGAAGAGATGTAGTGGACTCGTGTACGCTTCTTACCTCAAGTCTGGTACTCGTAGTTCAGGATTAGCCAAGTCAAAGCTGGCACTTCTACAAGTGAAACCCCACCTCCCTTTACCTTGATACATGTGCATGAGTAGTATAGATCCTATGTCAGTCTTGCTGAGTACGATATTGTACTCACGTTTGTTTAATCTATGTTTTAGATGAACCCACCGACCCCGATGGTGGCTTTTAACCGAAGCTCGAAGAATGAAGACTCAGACCAAGACCAAGCTAGTGTAGTCCCAGTCAGACGACTGGTTCCCTCGTGGAGGGCTTGTTTTTAGATAAGGCTTCTCTAAGCCATTTGTTAAACTTGTCTGTACTCAGACCTACTTTGCTTCCGCTTGTCTGTTGTAATGTTGGATCACATGCTTGTGATCTCTGTGTGCACTCTGTAAGAGTTATTAATAAAGATGTATACTTTGTAGAGAATTGCAATGATACCTGCTGTTCATACAAGGCATGTGTGCTGCGTGTATGTTTATAACATGCATGTCTTAGTATGGGTTTTCGAGACCTTAGTTGTGATCTGGCTGGCGGTCTTTTATACACCAAGTGGCCCTTAGATGTGCGCAGCTTGGGGCATCGCGATGCGATTGTTCGAGACTCTGTCTCGTGCACACTTTGATGTATGATCGAGCCCGCCCTAGACCCCGACTAAGTGATCGGGCTGGAGTAAGTCTATGTAAGGGTTATAATACAATCGATAGTATGGTTGAGGCGACTTGTCTATGAGTATGGGAGTTCATCACCCATATCATTTAGACTTGTGTGCGGACGATGAGGACCCATTTCAGTTGATCATCCGGCCTGGATGGGATGCCCCTCACGTTCGATGCTTTCCGAGAACGTTCTGTGCTTGCACTTGTCTTCTTAGACAAGTGGGTACGGTTCTCGGCTCTCCATATGATTGTGTTGTAGCGAGGCTTGCATACGCTAACCCCGGGTCCCGACACGTAGTGACTTGGCAGAAGTTCTGTGTTGCCTTTCGAGGGTACCACATTCTGGATGAGTTGATGGAGCGCAAGAAGGAAGAGTTCTGTAATCTAAATCAAGGAGAGATGTCCATTCATGAGTATGTGAGAGAGTTCAACCGTCTTGCTCGATATGCCCAAGATGAGATCACCACCGATGCCAGAAAGCAGGCAAGGTTCCGCAAGGGACTTAGCCCCATCCTTCGTCATGATCTCAACCTGCTTGAGTTTGCCACCTTTGAGGATTTAGTCAACAGATCCTTCAGAGCTGAGCATGGCAATGAAGTTTTCGAGAAGTCTCGCAAGCATGCTCTTGAGCTTGCCCCTTCTTCCAGTTCACGCCCTCAGAAGCACATGATCTGGATTCCTAACAGTTTGTTTTCCCAAAACAACCCACCGAGGCCATCCCTTGTGCCGCCTCGTCCACCAGCTCCACCAAACAACCCAGCTCCCCGCACTATCTTTGGAGCCTGCTTTAGATGTGGCCAGCCTGGTCACTATTCTCGTGAGTGCCCCGTCAGTCAGAGTGCTGCACCCCATGCCAAAGGAAACCCCACTGTTCGTGCCAAGCCACCCCCGAAGGTTTCCACCGCTAAGCCATCCACCTCAGAAAATCTTGGACGTGTGAACCAAATCTCAGCTGAGGAAACTGATAGTACTTCTGACGTCATTCTTGGTACTCTCCCAGTCAATTTTGTTCCCACTTCTGTCCTTTTAGATCCAGGAGCATCTCACTCATTCATGTCGGAGAGTTATGCACTTCGGCATGAGATATCCTTTGATGAAATGTTCACCCCTATGATCATTCAAACTCCTGGTTCCAAATGGCAAACTAATAGAGTAAGCCATGGCAATCAAATTGCAATTGAGGGTTTAGTATTCCTTGCTTCACTCATAGCCCTCAAGTCTTCAGACATTGATGTCATCCTTGGTATGGATTGGTTATCAAGACAACATGCTTTTCTTGATTGTAAAGCCAAGTCAGTTAGACTTACACATCCTTCAGGCGAGACAATAACTTATTCCTCGCCAAGAACAAGAACCCAGGTGCATTCTTTGAATGTACTTCCCCTTCCCGACCTTGAAGATGTTCCGGTGGTTCGTGACTTCCCGGATGTCTTTCCTGAAGAGCTGCCGGGCATGCCACCCGACAGATGTGTAGAGTTCATAGTGGATCTTGCCCTAGGAACCGCACCAATTTCCAGACGCCCATACAAAATGGCCCCACGTGAGTTAACTGAGCTTAAAACCCAACTGGAAGCTTTGTTGGAAAAAGGCTTCATCCGCCCTAGCTCATCGCCATGGGGTTGCCCCGTTCTGTTCGTAACGAAGAAAGATGGAACAGAAAGGATGTGCGTAGACTATCGCCCGCTAAATTTAGCGACGATAAAGAACAAGTACCCACTGCCTAGGATCAATGATCTTTATGATCAACTTGCAGGATCCTCTGTCTTCATCAAGATGGATTGGAGATTAGGTTATCATCAAATCAAAATCCGAAACGTGGACATTCCAAAAACGGCTTTTACTACTCGTTATGGTCTTTACGAGTACACCGTCATGTCCTTTGGTTTAACCAATGCCCCCGCCACTTTCTCACGCATGATGAATTTGATCTTCATGGAGTACTTAGATAAATTTGTTGTGGTTTATCTCGATGACATTCTCATCTACTCGAAGAACGAAGAAGAACATGCCAAACACCTAAGGCTGGTATTGATGAAACTTAGAGAGCATCGCCTGTATGCTAAATTCTCCAAGTGTGAATTTTGGCTACCAGAAGTGACCTACTTAGGCCACGTGAATTCTGCAAAAGGCATTGCTGTGAATCCCGAGAGAGTTCAGGCCGTCCTTGACTGGACTCCACCAGAATCGGTTAAGCAAGTTAGGAGTTTTCTTGGCCTAGCCAGCTATTGCCGCCGCTTCGTCGAAAACTTCTCTAAAGTTGCAAAGCCTCTTACTGAACTCCTCAAGAAAGATAAGAAATTCCTATGGACTCCCAAGTGCGAGGAAAGCTTTCAAGAGCTAAAAAGAAGATTGACTTCTGCACCCGTACTTGCACCTCCAGACACCAAAAAGGATTTCGAGATCTATTGTGATGCTTCACGGCAAGGGTTAGGATGCATACTTCTGCAAGATCGACATGTGGTAGCTTATGCTTCACGCCAGTTGCGTCCACATGAAGAGAACTATCCTACCCATGACCTTGAACTCGCGGCCGTAGTTCATGCCCTAACAACTTGGCGACATTACCTCTTTAGTAATCGTTGTGAGATCTATTCCGACCACCAAAGCCTCAAATACATTTTCACCCAGCCAGATCTTAATCTCAGGCAAGGACGCTGGATTGAGTTGATAAATGATTACGACGTAGGAATTTCTTACACCCCAGGCAAAGCCAATGTCATGGCTGATGCACTAAGTCGTAAGTCGTATTGTAACAACCTCATGTTACAACAGTATCAACCACTTCTTCATGAGGAATTTCGAAAGCTTAATCTCGAGATTGTTCCTTGTGGATCTCTTTTCAACTTGGTGGCGAAACCAACCCTTGAGGATCAAATCATAGTTGCCCAAAGACGTGCACGAGGTGTACGCCGGATCAAGGAGAACATTGCTAGCGGAGTTGCTAAATGTTTCTCCACAGATAGTAAAGGAACGGTTTTCTTTGGAAATCGTTTGGTAGTACCTAAGAATAGGGATCTAAGGCAACTCATCCTCAAAGAAGCCCATGACACACCCCTCTCGATTCATCCCGGTAGCACAAAAATGTACCGAGATCTACGCCAGAGATTTTGGTGGACTAGGATGAAGAGAGACATTGCTCAATTTGTTGCCGAATGTGATGTTTGTCGTCGCATTAAGGCAGAACATCAAAGACCTGCTGGTACACTTCAACCTTTGCCTATTCCAGAGTGGAAATGGGACAAAGTCGGTATGGACTTCATCACCGGCTTTCCAAAAACCCAGAAAGGAAATGATGCCATCTTCGTGGTCATTGACCGACTTTCCAAAGTTGCTCACTTCCTTCCAGTTCGCGAGTCTATAACTGCTAGACAGTTAGCGGACTTGTATGTCTCTAGAATTGTGTCTCTTCACGGTGTTCCTTTGGAAATCAATTCTGATCGTGGTAGCCTTTTCACCTCTAGATTCTGGGGAAGCTTTCAGAGTGCTATGGGAACTCATCTCCCCTTTAGTACAGCTTTTCATCCTCAGTCTAGCGGTCAAGTCGAAAGGGTTAATCAAATCTTGGAAGACATGCTCAGAGCTTGTGTTATCTCATTCGGAAAGAATTGGGAGAAGGCTCTGCCATTCGCCGAATTTTCTTATAAGAATAGTTTTCAATCTAGTCTGAACATGGCTCCTTTTGAACTCCTATATGGACGACGATGTCGAAGACCCCTAAACTGGTCAGAAACTGGTGAAAGCCAATTCTTTGGACCGGACATGATCAAGGAAGCAGAAGAGCAAGTTCGCATTGTTCGTGATCAATTGAAAGCAGCCCAGTATCGTCAGAAAAGCTACTATGATCGTCATCATAGGAAAGAAAGCTACAATCTGGATGAGAAGGCTTACCTTCGGGTTACTCCTCTGAAGGGAACCCAACGATTCTGTATCAAAGGCAAGTTGGCCCCACGTTACATCGGACCTTTCCGCATTCTCGCTAAACGTGGAGAAGTTGCCTACCAACTTGAACCACCTCCACACCTTTCCCGAGTACATGATGTATTCCATGTGTCACAACTCAGGCGTTGCTTCAAGGACCCCATCCGCGAAGTCGACCATGAAACGCTTGATCTCCAAGATGACCTTTCTTATCGAGAATACCCTGTTCGTATTCTTGATTCAGCAGAGCATGACACTCGCCGAAAGAAGATCAAGTTTCTGAAGGTTCAGTGGTCACACCACTCCGAGAAAGAAGCCACGTGGGAAAGAGAAGACCGTCTCAGTGTCGAGTACCCCTCCTTCCTCCCGCAGATTTCTGAATCTCGGGACGAGATTCTTTTGAGTGGGGGCGAGTTGTCAGAACCCCAACTTAGGTAAGTGCTAGGGTTTTATTGTGCCTTTGCATCATGCAAAAATTCAAAAGAAAATTAAAAAATGGGGAAAAGAAAAGCCCTGAGAAATTAAATCAAATGGCAAGATAAAAATCTTTTTCCAAAAATCATTTGAGTATTTGGAAAATTCCTATAAATGATGCAGATCATTTTAAAAGTGGTTTGGGTTCTTTACCATGCCCATGGAATATTCAAAATTTCAAAATGTGATTTGGAAATTAAATAAACCCCTATTTGATTTAAAATTCAAATGTTTTGAATTTTAAAATGTGCCAAATTTTATAAGTGGCTAGCTATAGCTTTAATGAGGCCATATAAAAAATATTGGCATTTAATAAAATGCCTAGCTATTTTAAATAGCTAGGTCAATCAATTTACAGAAAATATAAAAAGAAAAGAGACAACAGAAAGGAGAGAGCTTACCTCTCTCCCTAGGCGAGGCCCAGCCGGCCCAGCCCAGCTGGAGCCGTTGTCTTCTTCTCCAGGCAGCCAGGCAGCTGCGTGCCCGGCATGCCCGTGGTCGTGGCCACCTCCACCTCCTCCTAGCCACGCAGCTACTCCCTCCCCTTTCTCCTCTCGTTGTGCACGCCCTGGAAGGCTCCCGAAGCAGTTCCCCCCTCTCCCTTGATCTCTCTCTCCCTCCCACGGCGAATTTCCGCGGAGACCCGAGAGCCTGCCGGAGCGCCGACGAGGAGATCCCGTGGCCACGGTGCCATTCAAGCTCCGCCGCCTTGTCCAACGTCCTCCCCTCCTTCGACTTCGTCACCCTGCACTGTTGATTCGAGCTGGGAGCCTTCGCAGACGACGCGAGCCTCGAGTCTTCACCGCCGGCCGCCGCAGCTCCGGCGACAAATCGAGCCCTCTCCGGTCCCTCCCCGATGATGTCGCGCTCGTCTTCGTCTTCAGGGTGAGCGCGCGCTTCTTTTTCCTCTAGCCGAGCTCCATCCCGTGGCCGCTATCGCCGTGCTCGTCGAGCATCGAAGCTCTGGCCGCCGCGAGCTTGAAGTAGCCGTGGCCCCGAGCCTCTCCTTGAGCTCCAGCTCACGCCACTAGACGCGGACGACCCGTAGCCACCTCCCAGTGCCTCCTTAACACACTCCCGTGCCAAAACAGTCGCTCCGGCGAGCACTCCGGCAAGCCCGAGCCGGCGAGGCCATTAGCGCCGTTAACCCGAGCTTAATTAACCCCCCCACCAGAGGCTGACCAGTGGGCCCATGGCTTAATTAACCCCTGTTTAATTTAAACAAAGAGGGAATTAAGTCCCCGGTCACTGACCAGTGGGGCCCTTCTGTCAGTGGCCCCCTGACGTCAGCCTGGTGTCATAGTGATGCAATAATTCTTTTCCAGAGATTAAAAGAAATAAAGAAAAGAGAGAAAATTCCAGAAAATGCTTTAAACTTTGAAATTCAATAACTTTTTCATATTAACTCCAAATTTAACAAATAATATATGAAAAATGATCAGGAGAAAATAAGCTATCCAAATATTCAACTTTCAACTTTGTTTGAGTTGAATTTAAAATGTGATCAGTAGCATTTGCTATTTGATTTAAATGGAATTAATTCAAATTCATTTCAAATACTTTTGCAACTTGAACCATGGCAACATGCTACATTTCAATTACACATCAGAGGCATATCTTACACTTTTCAAAAAGGTTTAACTTGATCAAACAATGACATATGAAACTTAACTAATTTTGAATTCAAATTGGAGTTTGAATTTGCAATTCAATTTGCAATATACTCCATTTAAATGGAATTGCTTCACACATCAAAACATATACATCAAGTTTCAAACTTCAACCACGTGTTTGTGCATTGTATTTACTTTGCTTTTTTGTTTGTTGTTTGTCGAGTAGAGGTGGAACCGGAACAGGAGGCTGCCCCCTTCGTTGAAGACCCCGAACCCGAACCTCGTGAGCAAGGCAAGCAAACCCCCATTGATCATATCTATAAAATCCCACTTCCCTCTCATGTCTCGCTTATGCATTGTTTAGGATGATCACCATGATAACGTTTCTACCGCATAGTTGAACCCATATCCTTTGCATGACCTATCATCTTGTCACAGTAGTAAGCAAACCACAATCCTAGCAGATGTAAGAGTTGGTTGATATCATGTGGCCCCTGCAACTGTTATTTCTTATTGCATGCTTAGTGATACAACGAGGTTGCTTTTGATGTGAGTCGGGATGATGGTAAACATGGTGTTGATGAAAGTGAAATGTGTTGGTGAATCTACCCTAATACAAGGTGAATGATGAGAGGCTGTGTAGGAGTACACTATGGGTTGTCTCGTTGAACACCGCCTTAAGTCCGAGTTCTTGTGTGGTGATCCAAGAAGAAGAGTACAACCACACATTGGGCTCACTGACCCCTCTCATCCTAGTACCTCACCCCGTTCGAACCCCAATGGTCGCAGTAGTTCGGAGTTCTGATAGGGCTGTGGCACGGTCTGCGAAGTGGATGAACGGCTTTTCAAGACCGACTTGGGACCCTGCACACATCGTTTGAGGCTGTACTGGAACCTCGGCCGGACTTCCATACGGAACCCCCTCAGATAGGCGACTCTCTGGACTAGAACGGAGCTGTAGGCGAAGTGTTGTGGTGGCATCCTCGCTGTCACCTCTTGAACGGTGACATGCAAAAGGCGGTAACTGATGATACGTGTGTGTAGCGGTACACCCCTACAAGGTTAACAAAACTATTCGAATAGCCGCGTCCGCGGTTAAGGACTGCTTGGAAAGCTTAGCTTGATTATTAGACAACTTGAACTGGATACTCCTAAAACACACCAAGATAAGTGTGAGTGCTATGGCGTGCTTCTCATGGGGAAGTCGAGGAAGTAACCATAGTGGTGTAATTGGTTGAAGAGATGTAGTGGACTCGTGTACGCTTCTTACCTCAAGTCTGGTACTCGTAGTTCAGGACTAGCCAAGTCAAAGCTGGCACTTCTGCAAGTGAAACCCCACCTCCCTTTACCTTGATACATATGCATGAGTAGTATAGCTCCTATGTAAGTCTTGCTGAGTACGACTTTGTACTCACGTTTTCTTAATCTATGTTTTATATGAACCCACCGACCCCGATGGTGACTTCTCACCGAAGCTCGAAGAATGAAGACTCAGACCAAGACCAAGCTAGTGTAGTCCCAGTCAGACGACTGGTTCCCTCGTGGAGGGCTTGTCTTTAGATAAGGCTTCTCTAAGCCATTTGTTAAACTTGTCTGTACTCAGACCTACTTTGCTTCCGCATGTTTGATGTAATGTTGGATCACAGACTTGTGATCTCTGTGTGCACTCTGTAAGAGTTATTAATAAAGATGTATACATTGTAGAGAATTGCAATGATACCTGTTGTTCATACTAGACATGTGTGATGCGTGTATGTTTATAACATGCATGTCTTAGTATGGGTTTTCGAGACCTTAGTTGTGATCTGGCTGGCGGTCTTTCATACACCAAGTGGCCCTTATATGTGCGCAGCTTGGGGCATCGCGATGCGATTGTTCGAGACTTTGTCTCGTGCACACTTTGTGGTATGATCGAGCCCGCCCTAGACCCCGACTAAGTGATCGGGCTGGAGTAAGTCTATGTAAGGGTTATAATACAATCGATAGTATGGTTGAGGCGACTTGTCTATGAGTATGGGAGTTCACCACCCATATCATTTAGACTTGTGTGCGGACAATGAGGACCCATTTCAGTTGATCATCCGGCCTGGATGGGATGCCCCTCACGTTCGATGCTTTCCGAGAACGTTCTGTGCTTGGCCTTGTCTGCTTAGACAAGTGGGTACGGTTCTCGGCTCTCCATATGATTGTGTTGTAGCGAGGCTTGCATACGCTAACCCCGGGTCCCGACAAAGACGAACACCAAAATAACAAGGCTCAAAAGGTTTCAATTCAAACATATCAAATATTCTTTTGGGAATAACGGAGGTACTAGCTCCAACATCACATAAAGCATAGCAAGAGAAGTTATTTAATTTAATTTTGATCATAGGGTCCCAACCATCATCTAGCTTCCTAGGTACGGAGGCTTCTACTCTAAGCTTCTCCTCCCTAGCTTTGATGAGAGCATTTGTGATATGCTCCGTGAAGGCTAGATTAAGTGTGCTAGTGTGGGGGTCTCTAGACATTTTGTGTAGTAAACTGATAACTTCTGAGAGGGTACAACTATCAAAATCAATATCACTACTATCAAAGGTGGTAGTAGTGTCATCTAGGCTCACTTGTTTGAAACCCTCTATGTTCATAGGAGTTTCTTTATCTAAGGTTGAGGTATTAGCATCACCATTAATAGGTCCAACGGGACTAGGAGTGCATTGGGTGCTAATAGTTTGAGTGTCCTCAACAATTTGGATAGTGGCAACTGTGTGGTGTGTAGGAAGGCTCTTAATTCTATCCTCTTCATCTTTTTCTCTAGCCCATCTTTCTTTAAGTTTAGTCATCATCCTAATGTTTTCATTGATTTTTAACTGGATAGCATTAATAGGAGTGGCCTTATTCTCCTCAAGGGGGGAGGTTCTAATTTTGAGCATCTCAATATCAAGGGCTAAGCTTTCTACCTTCAAAGAGAGATTATCTATTTTAGATAAATTTCTCTTCTACATTTTTGTTGAAGGATTTTTGGGTAGTGATAAAGTCTCTAAGCATGCTTTCTAATTCAGAAGAGGGGTTTTTGTTGCTAGGGTAGGTGTTGTTGTTCCCATAGTTGGATGGAAACGGTCTAGGATTGCTAGCAAAATTTCCCCTATAAGCATTGTTGTTGAAGTTGTTTCTAGCAATAAAGTTCACATCTACTTGTTCTTGAGCAACCAAAGAATTTAAAGGAACATCATGAGGATCAATAGAGGGTTGCTTGGTAAGTAGAGACATAATTAAGTCAACTTTTTCATTGAGAGAGGTGATTTCCTCGACAGAATTTACCTTCCTACCTGTTGGGGCGCGTTCGGTGTGCCATTGGGAATAATTGGTCATCATTTCATCGAGAAGCTTCGTGGCAGCACCAAGTCTAGTTGACATAAAGGTTCCTCCCGCGGACGAATCTAACAGGTTCCGCGAGGTAAAGTTCAAGCCTGCATAAAAATTCTGGTTAACCATCCAGGTAGTCAACCATGTGTAGGGAATTTCTTAACAAGAGATTTCATTCGTTCCCAAGCTTGGGCAACGTGTTCATTATCCAATTGCTTAAAATTCATAATATTACTCCTCAATTGGATAATCTTAGCAGGAGGGTAGTACTTCCCTATAAAAGCATCTTTGCACTTATCCCAAGAATCTATGCTATCTCTAGGCAAAGATTGAAACCAGATTTTAGCATCTCCCCTTAAAGAGAATGGAAAGAGCTTGAGCTTAACAACATCACATTCTACTTCCTTATACTTTTGCATATCACATAATTCAACAAAATTATTCAAGTGTAAAGCAGCATCATCTCCAGCACCAGAGAATTGATCTCTCATAACAAGGTTTAACAAAGCAGGTTTAATTTCATAAGAGGTAGCTGAAGTGCCAGGTGTGGCAATGGGAGTGCAGATAAAGTCTTGGTTGTTGTGACTAGTGAAGTCACACAACTTGGTGTTTTCAGTGGAACCCATAGTAGCAGCAAGTGTGGCAGATTTTTTTTGTAGTTTTTGATAAAAGACACAAAGATAAAAACTGAAAGATAAACTAACAAGAGTAAAAAAACAAAGGTAAAGGGTAGTGTGCAACTCCCCTATCTTAGCACTTGGAGTCCCCGGCAACGGCACCAGAAAACTTCTTGCTGGGCGGCTTCTCGCCCCCTTCGTTGGTTACCCGAAGTGGAGGGTTGAGACGTAGTGCAGCAGCAGTTTTCCCTCGGCGAAGATACCAAGGTTTGTCTCCAGCAGGACTCCAGAGATGATAAGTAGGTGTCACTGGCGCAACTGACGCGGACCTGCACACAGACACAGATAACTTTGTTCCCAACTAACTTTAGAGAGGTTGTCAATCTCTCCGGTCTTGTTGTTTACAAAGGATAAAACGCAAGGGATAATAATAGCAACTTGAAAGTAAATGCAGAAAAGTAAATAAAGCGTGGAAACAATGATAAGGATATGGACCGGGATACGTGATGTTTGCTAGTGAAAGACGATAAAATTGCTATGCGAGGTAAACAAATTACAGAAAGGCAATTGACAGGATTATGAACGCACCGCAATGCTAACTATGCTACAAAAGAAAGGAAGAGGTTAAAAAGCACAGGCAGTACGCAAAGGTAAGTAGACCGAAATCCATCTGCATCTACTACTAATCATCCACCTTGAGATATCTATCCAGAACATCTCGCTGGTATTAAGTTGCGAGCCCCACCCAAAGTGTAAACCCAAAGCAACAGACAACTGCATTAAAAGAACTCTGCGTAAAGTAAACAATCCTTGTAACCGCGGTTACAAGCACCGTTGTTTTCCCCCTTGTGGCAACATCACATCCCCTAGACTCATGTTTCTGTCACTCAAGTGTGTCATCGGGGGGCATGAACCCACAATCTAGCACAACGCCCCCTCTTGGAGTCACTACCTACTACTTGGCCAAAGCAATAAACAACAACGGAGAACATGCAAAAATTACTTAGGAACAAAAATATAAGAGATAAAAACCAAATATATTACTCTATCACAATCTGAACATAATCTCATAATCCATCAGATCCTATCAAACTCAACATAGCAAAAGCAGAAATATTACAAAGGTGCCTCGATCATGTAGGGCAGCTCACGAGGTCTAAACAATGAAGATCAAAGAGGGGAGGAGAATATCACATAGCTACTGATCACGGACCCATGGTCCAAGGAAAACTACTCACGGGACATCCGGGGAGCATCCATGGTGGAGAGGAGACTCCCGGAGGTCAATCCTCCCTCCGGCAGGGTGCCGGGAAGAGGTCTCCTGGTGCTCCCGATCTTCGGAAGCGCGGCGGTGGCGGAACAGAGGCGAGTTCGCGGAATAGGGTTCTGCTCATGGGGTTTTCTCGTGACGGGGGATAAATAGGCGAAAGGGAGCAGCCAGAGGTGGGCCAGGGGCCCCAGGCGCCCCCCTGGCGGGGCCAGGGGTGGGGCCGCGGCGGGTGGCCGCCTGGGCCCCCCTGGCTCCCCTCTGGCCCCTCCCGGGCTTTTCTCGAAGCTTCCGTCACGCTGATTTTTTATCTGAATTTTCCCGATTTTTTCTGGCACTTTTTATATGGGGAAAACTGAAATAGAAAAACAGCAAAAAACAGGAATTGGCACTGGGGTGCACTGAGTTAATAGGTTAGTCCAAATATGATCAAAAGTGTATGAAAGTGTATCTAGATCATAGCAATATCACACAAAACATGCATGGAGAAAGCAGAAATTATAGATACATTTTGGACGTATCAACTAGTCACAACAACCAAGACTTTATCTGCACTCCCATTGCCACACCTGCCACTTCAGCTACCTCTTATGAAATTAAACCTGCTTTGCTAAACCTTGTTATGAGAGATCAATTCTCTGGTGCTGGAGATGATGCTGCTTTACACTTGAATAATTTTGTTGAATTATGTGATATGCAAAATTACAAAGAAGTAGAAGGTGATGTTGTTAAGCTCTAGCTCTTTCCCTTCTCTTTAAGGGGAGATGCTAAAATCTGGTTTCAATCTTTGCCTAGGAATAGCATAGATTCTTGGGATAAGTGCAAAGATGCTTTTATAGGGAAGTACTACCCACCTGCTAAGATTATCCAATTGAGGAGTAATATTATGAATTTTAAGCAATTGGATAATGAACACGTTGCCCAAGCTTGGGAACGAATGAAATCTCTTGTTAAGAAATGCCCTACACATGGTTCGACTACTTGGATGGTTATCTAGACTTTTTATGCAGGCTTGAACTTTACCTCGCGGAACCTGTTAGATTCGGCCGCGGGAGGAACCTTTATGTCAACTACACTTGGTGCTGCCACGAAGCTTCTCGATGAAATGATGACCAATTATTCCCAATGGCACACCGAACGCGCTCCAACAGGTAGGAAGATAAATTCTGTCGAGGAAATTACCTCCCTCAATGAAAAAGTTGACTTAATTATGTCTCTACTTACCAAGAAACCCTCTATTGATCCTCATGATGTTCCTTTGAATTCTTTGGTTGCTCAAGAACAAGTAGATGTGAGCTTTATTGCTAGAAACAACTTCAACAAAAATGCTTATAGGGGAAATTTTGCTAGCAATCCTAGACCATTTCCATCCAATTATGGGAACAACAACACTTACCCTAGCAACAAGAACCCCTCTTCTGAATTAGAAAGCATGCTTAGAGACTTTATCACTACCCAAAAAGCCTTCAACAAAAATGTAGAAGAGAAATTAGCTAAAATAGATAATCTCTCTTTGAAGGTAGAAAGCTTAGCCCTTGATATTGAGATGCTCAAAATTAGAACCTCTCCCCTTGAGGAGAATAAGGCCACTCCTATTAATGCTATCCAATTACAAATTAATGAAAATATTAGGATGATGGCTAAACTTAAAGAGAGATGGTCTAGATAAAAAGAGGAAGAGGATAGAATTAAGAGCCTTCCTACACACCACACAGTTGCCACTATCCAAATTGTTGAGGACACTCAAACTATTAGCACCCAATGCACTTCTAGTCCCGTTGGACCTATTAATGGTGATGCTAATACCTCAACCGTAGATAAAGAAACTCCTATGAACATAGAGGGTTTCAAACAAGTGAGCCTAGATGACACTACTACCACCTTTGATAGTAGTGATATTGTTTTTGATAGTTGTACCCTCTCAGAAGTTATCAGTTTGCTACACAAAATGTCTACAGACCCCCACACTAGCACACTTAATCTTGCCTTCACGGAGCATATCACAAATGCTCTCATCAAAGCTAGGGAGGAGAAGCTTAGAGTAGAAGCCTCCATACCTAGGAAGCTAGATGATGGTTGGGATCCTATGATCAAAATTAAATTAAATAACTTCTCTTGCTATGCTTTATGTGATGTTGGAGCTAGTACCTCCGTTATGCCCAAAAGAATATTTGATATGTTTGATTTGAAGCCCTTTGAGCCTTGTTCTTTTGGTGTTCGTCTTGTTGATTCTTCCGTAAAGAAACCTTTGGGGCAGATCGACGATGTTCTTATCATTGTCAATGACAACTATGTTCCCGTTGATTTTATTGTTATGGACATAGAGTGTGAACCTTTGTGTCCAACTATTTTGGGACGTCCTTTTCTTCGCACCGTTGGTGCGTTTATTGACATGAAAGAGGGGAATATAAAATTCCAATTCCCATTCAAAAAGGGGATGGAACACTTCCCTAGAAAGAAAATCAAGTTACCTTGTGAGTCCGTTACACGGGCTAGTTATTCTCTTTCTCTTGATAAAACTTGATTCTTCTTTTGCTTCATGCCTAGCTTAAAGGCATAAAAGAAAACGCTTTCGGGAGGCAGCCCGCAACGAATTTAAGTTTTTATTTTTGCTTTTGTTGTGTCTTGATGATTGTTACTACTGTAGCAACATCATTGTATCTTTATTTTTCAACTTTGTGCCAAGTTATAGCCTCTTACGGCAAGGGAAGTAAAAGTTGTGACATGCTGTCCAGAAAACAGATTCTATCCTCGTGACCAGAAAAATTCCAGAAAAATCCCAGTTCATCCTTTTGAGCTGAAATTTTTAGACTGTATTCTCTATACAATTACGAAACTTCTGTATCTTCTGAGTTTTTTGATTTGAGTTGCAGACGTGCCCCTAAAAAATTCTTTATTACCTGCTGTTCTGTTTTTCACAGATTCTGCCACGTTTTGTCTCTCCTAACTTTTGCAAACCTTAAGCTTGCTTTTTCTTTGCAAAAACTTTTTGTCACTCTTGAGAAACAGTAGCTCTTCGAGATTATCTTTATATCCAGTGGAATTTTTTTATTTATTAAGGGTACTAACCTCTCTAATCAGTTTATGATGAGTTATGTATGAAGGGAGTTTTCAAGTGTGCGATGGAAGATGATGAAAGAAGATCCAGGAGTTTCAAGCGCTCAAGCTTGGGGATGCCCCCATGCATCACCAACAAATATTCAAGGAGAATCAAGCGTCTAAGCTTGGGGATGCCCCCGTGCATCCCCTTCTCCATCAACAATTATCAGTTCGTCCTTCGTCTCACTATATTTTTATCACTTCATGCGTTATGTCCTATGCTTGGAGCGTCTCGCTCTTAGGTTTTGTTTTTAGTTTTCTTTAGCTTTGCTTTCTGTTCATAACAAGTGAGATCCCTTCTTACTTTGTGTGGGAGAGAAACACGCTCCACTTTTCAAAATCTAGAACACATCATAGGATTTTTCCTGCTTATCTTTCTGCTGTTGTGTGTTCTTTATCTTTTCATAGCTACTGCCATGTTTTAGTCTTAGTCTTAGTTTTTCTTTAGCAAGAGCCTTGGATTTTTTTTAGTTTGTTGCTGGAACTCTTTTTAGTTTTCATGTTTATCTTGTTAAAGAGAGTTGGTTGTTGCACTGAGTTGTGTCTTGTCTTGAAAGTAGGTAATTGAGGTTGCTATTTTCTTCTAGTTAACTTACAATAGTTTTGAGGTATTGGTGTGAGTAATGTTTGAACCTTTGGTGTCAAGAGCTCTAGACTATTAGTGATAGGTGTCGTATTTTGGGCAATCCGTGTGTATTTTCAAAACCTACAAAACTAGTTGAGAACTCTAGCTACTAGATGAATCACTACTCTTCTGAGGAGTCGAATATTAGAGAACACTCACGTACCATGAGTCGAGGATGCGCAAGGATAACCAAACCCCCATACACTCCTCCTCGGGGTACTTGTCTCTTTGTGAACCTCCTTATTAGATTGAGAGTTACCGATAATAAGTGCATGAGTTCTTCGGACTAATGTAAGTATTGAAAGTTGACACTTCCACCTTCCCATAATTTGCTAGCCTCTTCCGTGCCGTGCATTGCCTTCTTCTCACTCCGAGAAATGGTGTCCACCTTTGCCGGTACTTCCAAACCCTTGGCATGATACGCTGTGTCATCATAAACCTCCTTATATCTTTCCTCAAAACAGCCACCATACCTACCTATCAAGGCATTTCCAAAGCCTTTCCGAGTTACATTGCCATGAAACTTCCACCTCTTCATGACTTGATCTTCATGTCATACATGTTCCTGCTACACTGGCAGTGACATACATTGCATACATCTTGTTAGTTACCTCTTCTTTATGATTTTGAGTACCTTGTAAAGTGTGAAAGATCTCCTTTACCTTCTTGTAAAATAGAGTGTTGCCCTTAAGTGAGGAAAAGATCCCAAAGTGGACACATTAAAAGATCCCAAAGAGGACAAATGAGAGTTAAATAGAAAGAGACATTGAGGCCACAAAAAAATAGAAAAAATAGAAAAAAGAGAAAAAGAAATAAAAAGAGAGAAAGGGGAAACACTACTATCCTTTTGAGAGATCCACACTAGTACTCCCTTTATATCCTTGTACTCCATAGAGATGATCATTATGCATATAGCTATGTGGGGACCTTCACACTATAGAACTTGGCTTGCATATTCACTCTAAGTGCTCCAAAAATCCGGGAAAAATCAGATAAAAAATCAGTGTGTTGGAAGACTCCCGAAGCCCGAAGGAGGGCCAGGGGGCCATCACCAGGCACCCAGGCGGCCACCTGGCGCGGCCAGGGACCTGGCCACACCAGGGGGCGCCTGGGCCCCTGGTGGCCCTCCTGGCTGCCCCCTTCGCCTATTTATTCTCTGTCACGGGAAACTTCTGAAGATAGAACCCTATTTCTCAAATTATCCTCTGTTCCACCACCACCGCGCTTCCAAGATCGGGAGCACCATTAGGACCCTTCCAGGCACCCTTCCGGAGGGAGGATCGACCTCCGGGAGCTTCCCCTCCACCATGGACGCTTCCCGGATGTGCCGTGAGTAGTCTACCTTGGACCATGGGTCCGTGATCAGTAGCTATGTGATGTTCCCTCCCCTCTTTATTCTTCATGGTTTAGACCTCGTGAGCTGCCCTACATGATCGAGACACTTATGTAATTCTTCTACTGTTGCTATGCTGAGTTTGATGGGATCTGATGGATTATCAGATTATGTTTAGATCGTGATAGAGTAATATATTTGGTTTTGATCTCGTATACGTTCGTTCCTAAGTAATTCTTGCATGTTCTCCGTTGCTGTTTATTGCTTTGGCCAAGTAGTAGGTAGTAACTCCAAGAGGGAACGTTATGCTCGATTGTGGGTACATGCCCCCTAATGACACGCTTGAGTGACATAAACATGAGTCTAGGGGATGTGCTGTGGCCACAAGGGGGAAAACAACGGTGCTTGTAACCGTTGTTGCAAGGATTGTTTACTTTACGCAAAGTTCTTTTAATGCAGTTGTCTATTGCTTTGGGTTTACACTTTGGGTGGGGCTCGCCACTTAATAGCAGCGAGATGTTCTGGATAGATATCTAAAGGTGGATGATTAGTATTAGATGCATATGGATTTCGGTCTACTTATTTTTGCGTACTGTCCATGCTTATGAGCCTCTTCCTTTCTTTTGTAGCATAGTTAGCATTGCAGTGCGTTTATAATCATTATCATTATCCCTTGTGTGTTTGACCCTTTGTAAACAACAAGACCGGAGAGATTGACAACCTCTCTGAACTTCATTGGAAGAAAAGTTAATTGTATCGTGCGCAGGTCTGCGTCAGGTGCGCCGCTGACACCTACTTATCATTGACGGAGTCCTACGGGAGACAAACCCTATCCTCTACATAGGGGAAATTTGCTGCTATCCTACATCTCTCCTTCCACTTGGGGTAACCAACGAAGGGCGAGAAGCCATTACCAGTTCCACGCCATCAATAGGTAGTGACTCCAAGAGGGAACGTTATGCTCGATTGTGGGTACATGCCCCCTGATGACACGCTTGAGTGACAGAAACAAGAGTCTAGGGGATGTGCTGTGGCCACAAGGGGGAAAACAACAGTGCTTGTAACCGCGGTAGCAAGGATTGTTTACTTTACGGAAAGTTCTTTTTAATGCAGTTGTCTGTTGCTTTGGGTTTACACTTTGGGCGGGGCTCGCAACTTAATACCAGCGAGATGTTCTGGATATATATCTCAAGGTGGATGATTAGTAGTAGATGCAGATGGATTTCGGTCTACTTATTTTGGCGTACTGCCCATTCTTATGAGCCTCTTCCTTTCTTTTGTAGCATAGTGAGCATTGCGGTGCGTTTATAATCCTGTCAATTTCCCATCTGTAATTTGTTTACCTCGCATAGCAGTTTTATCGTCTTTTTGGAGAGAGACATCACTAGTGAACATCATGGGACCCCGGTCCATATTCTCATCACTGTTTACAAGCTTATTTCCTTTTCAGTATTTACTTTCAGTTGCTATCATTATCATTATCTCCTGTGTTTTTGATCCTTTGTAAACAACAAGACCGGAGAGATTGACAACCTCTCTGAACTTCGTTGGGAGCAAAGTTATTTGTGTTGTGTGCAAGTCCAGGTCAAGGAAGCAACGTTTGTCGTAAACGGTGCCATTGTTTTCTTGCCACCTAATTATCATCGCCAGAGTCCTACGGGAGACAAACCCTATCCTCTATATAGGGGAAATTTGTTGCTATCCTACATCTCACCTTCCACTTGGGGTAACTAACGAAGGGCGAGAAACCATTATCATCATCTCGCACATCAAGCAAATTTCTGGCGCCGTTGCCGGGGACTCCGAGTGATAAGATAGGGGAGTTGCCCACTACCTTTTACCTTTACTTTCTAGTCTTGTTAGTTTACCTTTCTGTTTTTATCTTTGTGTCTTATATCAAAAATCACAAAAAAATTATTTATCTTGCTGTTAGTAGTGCTCCTTGTTTAGATGAACATGTTATGACTTGGTGCTTTGCGGGAATCGGAAGTTCTCGATTTCCGTCAAAGGGATGGAGAAAATATGAAGAAGGCATGGGACAGAATTTCTGAAGCAAACAAAAGAATTATGCCTTGGATACCTATAAAAATTGTGCTTAGAAATTTTTACCATGGTCTTTTTAAGTGGTGTAAACACTCTCTTGATATTATAGCTGAAGGAGACTTTTTAGAGTGTGATCAAGCTAGAGCTCTTGATATTGTGCATAGTGTATCTAGTTATTTTGTTTATGATCGTAGTATTGATACTGTTATAGATAGACTTGCCACTGTTGAAAAAAGGATGGATGCTCTAGATTTGAGAAAATTAGAGACCAAGAAGAAAGAAATCTTGGAGATAGATGATGATTGGGAGCCCTTTATTAGGATTAGCATCTCTAACCAAGACTTCCTTTCTTTTTGTGACATTGGATCCATGGTTTCTACTATGCCAAAAATAGTTTATGATTCTTTGAAGCTAGATATGGATAAATTGTCATCTTATCATGAACATGCTAATAGAGATATTTCAGAGGTTAAAGTAAAGGTAAAATAAGTCTAAGTTACATTCCTTCATAGGATTGCACCGATGGATTTTTTCGTCATGGAGCCAAACCAAAGCATCATTGTGCTTGGAAGGAACTTCCTCCGAGCCATGAAAGGCTTCATTGATATTGGTAATGGGTTCATACACTTAAGCGGTAAGGCAAAAGGTAAGTACCTCTTTCCTAGGAAGAAGAAGAATGAGCTTATTGAAAATCAATTTGAAGGTTTTTACGATTCCGATGATTTTGGAGACCTTTGATTTTCCTTATTCCTAGCTTAAAGGCGTAAAAGAAAGTGCTTGTTGGGAGGCAACCCAAGATTTTTTTACTTCTTTTTTTAGTGGTCTTGATGATTGTTACTACTGTAGCAACATCATTGTATCTTTATTTTCAAGCTTTGTGCCAAGTTATAGCCTCATATGACAAGGGAAGCGAAAGTTGTGACATGCTGTCCAGAAAACAGATTCTGTCTTCGTGACGGGAAAATCGGATCAAATCACCAGTTCATCTTTTTGAGCTGAATTTTTTACACAGCGTTCTCTATACAATCGCGCAACTTTTTTATGTTCTGAGTTTTTTGATTTAAGTTTCATAAGTACCCCTAAAAAATTCTTTACTACCCGCTGTTCTGTTTTTTACAGATTCTGCCACGTTTTGTCTCTCCTTACTTTTGCAAACCTGAAGCTTGCTTTTTCTTTACAAAAACATTTTGGCAATCTTTAGAAACAGTAGCTCTTCAAGAATATCTTTATATCCAGTGGGAAAAATTATTTAATTAAGGGTACTAACCTCTCTAATCAGCTTATGATGAGTTATGTATGAAGGGAGTTTTCAAGTGTGCGATGGAAGATGATGAAAGAAGATCCGGGAGGGTCAAGCGCTCAAGCTTGGGGATTCCCCATGCATCACAAATAAATATTCAAGGAGACTCAAGCGTCTAAGCTTTGGGATGCCCCCATGCATCCCATTCTCCATCAACAATCATCAGTTCATCCTTCGTCTCACTATATTTTTATCACTTCATGCGTTATGTGCTATGCTTGGAGCGTCTCGCTCTTAGGTTTTATTTTTAGTTTTCTCTAGCTTTTCTTGCTGTACATAACAAGTTAGACCCCGTCTTACATTGTGTGGGATAGAAACACTCTCCACTTTCAAAATCTAGAACACATCATAGGATTTTTCATACTTATCTTTTTGCTGTTGTGTGTTCTTTATCTTTTCGTAGCTACTGCCATGTTTAATTTTAGTCTTAGTTTGTCTTTAGCAAGAGCCTTGGATTTTTTTTATTTTGTTGCTGGAACTCTCTTTGGTTTTCATGTTTATCTTGTTAAGAGAGTTGGTTGTTGCACTGAGTTGTGTCTTTTTTTGAGAGTAGGTAATTGAGATTGCTATTTAATTTTAGTAGTAACTTGCAATAGTTTTGAGGTATTGATGTGAGTAATGTTTGAAATTTTGGTGTCAAGAGCTCTAGACTATTAGTGATAGGTGTCGTATTTTGGGAAATCTGTGTTTACTTTCAAAACCTACAAAAGTAGCTGAGAACTCTAGCTACTAGATGGATCACTACTCTTCTGAGGGGTCGGATATTAGATTACACTCACGTACCATGAGTCGAGGATGCGCAAGGATAACCAAACCCCCATACACTCATTCTCGGGATACTTGTCTCTTTGTGAACCTCCTCATTAGATTGAGAGTTACCGATAATAAGTGCATGAGTTCTTCGGACTAATGTAAGTATTGAAAGTTGACACTTCCACCTCCTCATATTTGCTAGCCTCTCCTGTGCCGTGCATTGCCTTCTTCTCACTCCGAGAGTTGGCGTCCACCTTCGCCGGTACATCCAAACCCTTTGCATGATACGCTCTGTCATCATAAAACTCCTTAAATCTTTCCTCAAAACAGCCACCATACCTACCTATCAAGGCATTTCCATAGCCTTTCCGAGATATATTGCCATGCAACATCCACCTCTTCAAGACTTGATCTTCATGTCATACATGTTCCTGCTACACTGGCAGCGACATACACTGCATACATCATGATAGGTACATCTTCTTTATGATTTGAGTACCTTGTAAAGTGTGAAAGATCTTCTATACCGTCTTGTAAATTAGAGTGTTGCCCTTAAGTGAGGAAAAGATCCCAAAGTGGACAAAATAAAAGATCCCAAAGAGGACAAATGAGAGTTAAATAGAAAGAGCCATTGAGGCCACCAACAAATATAAAAAAATAGAAAAAATAGAAAAGGAAAATAAAAAGAGAGAAAGGGGCAACACTACTATCCTTTTGAAAGATCCACACTAGTACTCCCTCTTATCCTTGTACTCCATAGAGATGATCATCTATATAGCTATGTGGGGACCTTCACACTATAGAACTTGGCCTGCATATTCCAAGGATGACATCACTAGTGAACATCACGGGACCCCGGTCCATATTCTCATCATTGTTTACACTCTTATTTAGTTTTCTGCTTTACTTTCAGTTTCTATCATCATTATCATTATCCCTTGTGTTTTGATCCTTTGTAAACAACAAGACCGGAGACATTGACAACCTCTCTGAACTTCGTTGGGACCAAAGTTATTTGTGTATGTGTGGAAGTCCACGTCAGTTGCGCCGCTGACACCTACTTATCATCTCCGGAGTCCTACTGGAGACAAACCTCGGTATCTTCACCGAGGGAAACTTGCCGCTACGCTGCATCTCACCTTCCACTTGGGGTAACCAACGAAGGGCGAGAAGCAATTACCATGTTTTTCTTATTGTTCGTAACAAGTTAGAACCCATCTTACTTTGTGTGGGAGAGAAACACGCTCCACTTTCAAAATCTAGAACACATCATAGGATTTTTCATGCTTATCTTTTTACTATTGTGTCTTCTTTATCTTTTCGTAGATACATCCATGTTTAGTTTTAGTCTCTGTTTGTGTTTAGCAAGAGCCTTGTCTTTTGTTTAGTTTGTTGCTGGAACTCTCTTAAGTTTTCATGTTTATCTTGTTAAGAGAGTTGGTTGTTACACCGAGTTGTGTCTTGTCTTGAGAGTAGGTAATTGAGGTTGCTATTTAATTTCAGTAGTAACTTGCAATAGTTTTGAGGTATTGATGTGAGTAATGTTTGAACTTTTGGTGTCAAGAGCTCTAGACTATTAGTGATAGGTGTCGTATTTTGGGAAATCTGTGTTTACTTTCAAAACCTACAAAAGTAGCTGAGAACTCTAGCTACTAGATGGATCACTACTCTTCTGAGGGGTCGGATATTAGATTACACTCACGTACCATGAGTCGAGGATGCGCAAGGATAACCAAACCCCCATACACTCCTCCTCGGGGTACTTGTCTCTTTGTGAACCTCCTTATTAGATTGAGAGTTACCGATAATAAGTGCATGAGTTCTTCAGACTAATGTAAGTATGGAAAGTTGACACTTCCACCTCCTCATATTTTGCTAGCCTCTTCTGTGTCGTGCACTGTCCTCTTCTCACTCCGAGATTTGGCGTCCACCTTCGCCGGTACATCCAAACCCTTGGCTTTATATGCTCTGTCATCATAAACCTCCCTATATCTTTCCTCAAAACAGCCACCATACCTACCTATCAAGGCATTTCCATAGCCTTTCCGAGATATATTTCCATGCAACATCCACCTCTTCAAGACTTGATCTTCATGTCATACATGTTCCTGCTACACTGGCAGCGACATACATTGCATACATCATGATAGCTACATATTCTTTATGATTTGAGTACCTTGTAAAGTGTGAAAGATCTTCTATACCCTCTTGTAAATTAGAGTTTTGCCCTTAAGTGAGGAAAAGATCCCAAAGTGGAAAAAATAAAAGATCCCAAAGAGGACAAATAAGAGTTAAATAGAAAGAGCCGTTGAGGCCACCAAAAAAATACAAAAAAAATAGAAAAAAGAGAAAAATAAAATAAAAAGAGAGAAAGGGGCAACACTACTATCCTTTTGAAAGATCCACACTAGTACTCCCTCTTATCCCTGTACTCCATAGAGATGATCACTCATGCATATAGCTATGTGGGGACCCTTCACACTATAGAACTTGGCTTGCATATTCCAAGGATGAGTCTCCTCAAAAGAGCTCTAGGTCTTCATGAGCGAGCAAGTTAGATGCACTCCCACTAGTTCCATTGGAGAGATTTTTAGCTCATATGTGCATCTGTTGCATGTCAATCCCTACTACTCACATCATATCTATCATTTGGCCTTCTCCCCTCTGATTGTCCTCATTGATGTGAGCCTTTCTCACCTTTTTGTCTTCCTCCTCTACCATATTTCTCTCTTTGCCATCCTAAGTGTCAACTCTCATGCTTACGCTCATCCATTGTATGAGTGCTGAAAATATCGAAAAGGAGTGGATAAAATGGACTTGTACTTGGCTGGTGGTCTGGGGACGAGGCAAGAAGACCAAGTGTGAAACTTTACTAGATTGAGTTCTCAACAAAATACTTTTTTCTCGTATTCCCTATCCCTCTTCTTGCACGCAAACACCATTTGGAGACATTCGAGTCACGGACAGCGAGAGATCTTGCACCTAATGTTGTTTTGTTACTTGTTTCAATGAAAATATAGACTCTTGCATGTTATGACTTGAATTGAATCACACACCTTGATTGCTTTACTTTTCAAAGTTCTTATATGGTTGCTAGCATGTCACCACAGAAATTATGCTTGTTATCATTTACCTACTCGAGGACGAGCAAGAATTAAGCTTGGGGATGTTGATACGTCCCAAACATATCGATAATTTCTGCTTGCTCCATGCATGTTTTGTGTGATATTTATATGATCTAGATACAATTTCATACACTTTTGATCATATTTGGACTAACCTATTAAATCACCCCAGTGCCAGTTTCTGTTTTCTGCTGTTTTTCTATTTCAGTTTTCCCCCATATAAAAAGTGCTCAAAAAATCTGGAAAAACAGATAAAAAAAATCAGCGTGAAGGAACCTTCTAGAGTCCCGAAGGGGGACCAGGTGGGACCCACCAGGGCCCCAGGCGGCCACCTGGCGCGGCGCGGCCGCGCCTGGACCCCTGGTGGGCCCCCTGGCTGCCCCCCTTCGCCTATATATCTCCCGTGACGTGAAACCTCTGAGGAGAGAACCTGACGGGGATGTACCCCAGCAAATCCCATGGCCAGGGACCCTGGGGTAGTCTTGAGAGGCACAGGTTGGACGATAAGCTCATCGGCTAACAGGAGGATACGTTCCTGCTCGATATTATTGATCGGAGATGGCAATTACAAGGGAGCCGAGGCTAGTGCGCACAAGGCTAGGTTACAGATTGTGTATTGCCTGATCTCGACGTCTCCCCTCCTAGCCCTTATATACTAGGCTAGGTCTCGGGGAATCCGTCCTGACTACAGATGAGGTTTATTAACCATGATCTTGTTCCATATGGCAAGTTTGCAGCTTCCTTATGACTCACGGACTCCTACGTCGGTGCCACTAGTGGGCCAAGGCTGGGCCCAGGCAACATCTTTGTGGGCCTTCTGTCTTCTGGTACACTGGGTAGGCTCATCCATAGGAGTCGTGGGGTCACCCCCTCGTCAGAACCCTTTTTCGCGATCTCGCCTCTGTTCCGCCGCCATCGCGCTTCCAAGATCGGGAGCACTAGCAGGACCGCTCTAGACACCCTGCCGGAGGGAGGATCGAACTCCGGGAGATTCCCCTCCACCATGGACGCTTCCCGGATGTGCCGTGAGTAGTTTCCTTTGGACCATGGGTCCATGATCATTAGCTATGTGATGTTCTCCTCCCCTCTTTGTTCTTCATGGTTTAGACGTCGTGAGCTGCCCAACATGATCGAGGCACATATGTAATATTTCTGTTGTTGCTATGCTGAGTTTGATGGGATATGATGGATTATGAGATTATGTTCAGATTGTGATAGAGTAATATAATTGGTTCTTATCTTTTGTATTTTTGTTCCGAAGTAATTCTTGCATGGTCTCTGTTGCTTTTTATTGCTTTGGCCAAGTAGTAGGTAGTAACTCCAAGAGGGAACGTTATGCTCGATTGTGGGTTCATGCCCCCTGATGACACTCTTAAGTGACAAGAACATGAGTCTAGGGGATGTGATGTGGCCACAAGGGGGAAAACAACGGTGCTTGTAACCTCGGTTGCAAGGGTTGTTTACTTTACGCAAAGTTCTTTTTAATGCAGTTGTCTGTTGCTTTGGGTTTACACTTTGGTTGGGACTCGCAACTTAATACCAGCGAGATGTTATGGATAGATATCTCAAGGTGGATGATTAGTAGTAGATGCAGTTGGATTTCGGTCTACTTATTTTGGCGTACTGTCCATGCTTTTGTAGCATAGTTAGCACTGCGGTGCATTTATAATCCTGTCAATTGCCCATCTGTAATTTGTTTACCTCGCATAGCAGTTTTATCGTCTTTTGCGAGAGAGACATCACTAGTGAACATCACGGGACCCCGGTCCATATTCTCATCATTGTTTACACTCTTATTTACTTTTCTGCTTTTACTTTCAGTTGCTATCATCATTATCATTATCCCTTGTGTTTTGATCCTTTGTAAACAACAAGACCGGAGAGATTGACAACCTCTCTGAACTTCGTTGGGACCAAAGTTATTTGTGTATGTGTGCAGGTCCACGTCAGCTGCGCCGCTAACACCTACTCCCTCCGTCCCATAATATAGTAACGTTTTTTAAACTAGTCTAGTTCTAAAAACGATACTATATTATGGGACAGAGGTAGTACTTATCATCTCCGGTGTCCTACTGGAGACAAACCTCGATAGCTTCACCGAGGGAAACTTGCCACTATGCTGCATCTCACCTTCCACTTGGGGTAACCAACGAAGGGCGAGAAGCAATTACCATCTCTCGCGTATCAATGACCATCCGAGCAGGTGCGGCCCTTATAAAATCCTCGCCTGAGTTCATCAAATACTCCGCGAGTGACTACTACTCGTCCACTTGATTTGTTTCCCAAGTGGGTGCATATCTAAATTAGGCTCCGCGCCTCAGAAAAATGATGCCTGCGCGGTGATACACTGCACCCCAGATCCCGCGCAAGCTTAGCGCGTTGGTAAGACCCCGCTGCGCAGTCGGCCGGGCCGGTACTTGCCACAGATGCAACTTCACTCCCGATGTTTTCCCATGCGCAATGCATGGAGAAGTGGAAACAAATGAAGGACGCGTCAAGGATGTTTTCTGAGACCGAATTTATTGATCCTATAAGACCTGCAGCGGCATGGACTTGCTAGGCACCGGTTTTTTTCCAAGTGCGTGTCGAGGGACGCAGCTTGATTTTGGGCTTTTGAGGTGTTTGCTACCAATTCACTAAGGCTCGATCAGTCGACTACCTTGGGCCTCTCTAGCTTATCATCCCTCGAATAAACTATCTTTTATGGATAACATCCAACGACTTGCAGCTGCGCTGCACGCTTGAAAGACAATTAAAAATTCGAGTCCCTGCGCCGCTCTTCGAGTCCCCCAGGCACTCGGGGACTACTGACGAGGGGGTGACCCCACGACTCTTACATATGAGGATACCTGGTGCGTATCAAGGTAGACGGCCCGCTGAAAGCCTTGACTGGGCCACACATGGCCCACTCGAGGAAACCGTCACGAGGAGTCCTCGACGATCATGGAAACCGCGACTTGGCGTCCAAGACGGAGGATAAATTAGGGTACCCTCTCTGTAAACCTAGACGGTCTCCTAGCGACCCGGCCTAGTATATAAAGGTTGGGAGAGGAGACGTCTAGGGCATCGAATCTCATAGCAACACTCCCGGTCCCGAGTGATCTCGCCTGGCCTCCACTGTAATCGCCTCCATTATAATACAATCGAGCATGAAGTGCTTTCTCTTGTTAGACGACGAGTATCGCCAACCTGCACATCTCCTTTACGACCTCACCCAGGGTTCCTAGCCGAGGTCAATCCTCGTCAGAGTCCTACTAGATTGATAAACTTGGTATCTTCACCGAGGGAAATTTGCTGCTATCTACTTCATAACCTTCCACTTGGGGTAACCAACGAGGGGCGAGAAGCCATGAAGCTAATTTCTGGCGCCATTGTCTGGACTCCAGTGTACAAGATAGGGGAGTTGCACACTATCTTTTACCTTTGATTTTTAGTCTGGTTAGTTTACTTTCTAGTTTTTGCTTTAGAGTCTTATACCAAAAACCGCAAAAAAATAGTTGTCTTGATTTTAGTTCCTTTGCTCTTGCTTGCAGCTACCATGGGTTCCACTGAAAACACTAACTTGTGTGACTTCACTAGTCACAAATACAATGACTTTATTAGCACTCCTATCTCTCCACCTGCCACTTCAGCACCTTCATATGAAATCAAACCTACTTTGTAGAATATTTTTATGAAAAAACAATACTCCGGTGGTGATGGCTTCTCGCCCCTCGTTGGTTACCCCAAGTGGAAGGTTTGAGATGCAGTGCAGCAACAAGTTTCCCTCGGTGAAGATACCAAGGTTATCGAACCAGTAGGACTCAGGAGATACAAGTAGGTGGCAACATTGCCAGAAATTGCTTCCTAACTAGGGTGTTATCGTGGACCTACACACAGAAACAAATAACTTTGCTCCCAACGAGTACAGAGGAGTTGTCAATTCCTCCGGCCTTGTCTTTTACAAAGGATCAACGCAAGAGCTAAAAGGTGCAAAGGAAAGTAAAAGCTGAAATTAAATTGAGGGTGTGAACAATAATGTGAAGATGGACCGGGGTCCCGTGATTTTCACTAGTGATGTCTCTCTCCCAAAAGACGATAAAAGTGCTAGCGAGGTAATCAAATCACAGTTGGGCAATTGACAGGATTATGAAGGCACCGCAATGCTAACTATGCTGCAAAGAAGGGAAGCGCTCAAAAGCAATGGGCAGTACGCCAAGGTAAGTAGACCGAAATCCATCTGCATCTACTACAAATCATCCACCTTGATATATCTATCCAGAACATCTCACTGGTATTAAGTTGCGAATTCCACCCAAAGTGTAAAATCAAAGCAACAGACAACTGCATTAAAAGAACTTTGCGTAAAGTAAACAATCCTTGCACTTGCAGGTGCAAGAACCGTTGTTTTATCCCTGGTGGCAACAACACATCCTCGAGTCTCAAGTTTCTGTCACTCAAGCTAGACATCAAGGGGCTGAACCCACAATCGAGCATAACGCTCTCTCTTAGATTTGCAAATAAAATACTTGGCCAAAGCAAATACCGCAACGGAGAACATGCAAGAATTTACTCAAGAACAAAATATAAAAGAGAAGAACCAAATATATTACTCATTAGAATCTGAACATAGTCTCATAATCCATCAGATCCCAACAAACTCAGCATAGCAACAGCAGAAATTACATAGATGCCTCGATCATGTGAGGCAGCTCACGAGGACTCGAAAGTGGAAGCACAAAGGGGGAGAGATTCATCACATAGCTAGTGGACACGGACCCATGGTCCAAGGGGGACTACTCACGGCACATCCGAGAGGCGTCCATGGCTATGGATGGTCTCCCGGAGGGGGTTCCTCCTTCCGGCAGGGTGTCGGGGCAGCTTCTCCAAGCAGCCCCGATCTTGAAACGGAGGCGGCGGCGGTACAGAGGGGAGTTCGCGAGAAAGAGATCGATATTAGGGGTTTCCACCACGAGGGGTAAATATAGGCGAAGGGGGGCATCGAGGGGACCCACGAGCCAGTCAGGAGGGTCCCTGGCACGGCCCAGGGTGGGGCCGCGCCACCTGCCCTCCTGGCTGCCTGGTGGTGGCCCCCCTTCCCTCTCTTGGTGATTCCGTAAGCTTCTGTTGCGCTGATTTTTTATATATTTTTCCCGGAATTTTTGGAGCACTTTTAATGGCCGGAAAACCTGAAATACAAAAACAGCAGAAAACAGAAACTGGCAACTGGGTGCACTGAGTTAATAGGTTAGTCCAAATAGGTTCAAAAGTGTATGAAAGTTCAAGAAAAACATGGCAAAGTCACACAAAACATGCATGGAGCAAGCAGAAATTATAGATACGTTTGGGACATATCAGGTGCTGGAGATGATGTTGCTTTACACTAAAATATTTTTGTTGAGCTTTGTGATATGCAATACAAAGAAGTAGATGGTGATATTGTTAAACTTAAGCTTTTTCCCTTCTATTTGAGAGGAAGAGCTAAGGATTGGCTCCAATCCTTGCCTAGGAATAATATAGATTCTTGGGATAAGTGCAAGGATGCTTTTATTGGGAAGTACTACCCACCTGCTAAAATTATCCAGTTGAGAAGTAACATTATGAATTTTAGACAACTGTATAATGAACACGTTTCCCAAGTTTGGGAACGTATGAAATTTCTTGTTAAGAATTTCCCTGCACATGGTTTGACTATTTGGATGGTTATCCAGACTTTCTATGCAGGATTGAACTTTACCTCGCAGAATCTGTTGGACTCGGCCGCGGGAGGAACCTTGATGTCAACCACACTTGGTGCTGCCACAAAGCAATTGGACGAGTTGATGACAAATTATTCTCAATGACACACCGAAAGATCTCCAATAGGTAGGAATGTAAACTCTGTTGAGGAGATCTCCACTTTGAATGAAAAGGTTGACTTGATCATGTCTTTACTTACTAAGCAAGCTCCTATTGATCCTCATGATGTTCCTTTGAGTTCTTAGGTTGCTCAAGAAAGAGAGCAAGTAGATGTTAATTTTATTTCTAGGAACAACTACAATAATAATGCTTATAGGATTAACTTTGGTAGCAACAATCCTAGACCGTTCCTATCCAACAGCTATGGGAACAAAAACACTTATCTTAGCACCAAAAACTCCACTTCTGAATTAGAGAGCATGCTTAAGGACTTTATCACCTCTCAAAAGGCCTTTAATAAGAGTGTAGAAGAGAAATTAGACAAATTAGATAATCTCTCTTTTAAGGTCGTCAACATAGCTCATGATGTAGAGATGCCTAAAATTAGAGCTTCTCCCCTTGAGGAAAGAAAAACAACACCCATGAATGCTATTCAAGTGCAAATTTATGAGAACATTAGAATGCTAGCCAAAATTAAGGATAGATGGGCTAGAAAGAAACAAGGGGAAGACAGGATTAAGAGCCTTCCTACACACACTACTATTGATACTATACAAGTTGTTGAGGATCTCAAAACCCTTAGCACCCAACACATCCCTAGTCCACCTAATGGACCTATCAATGGTTATGCTAATACCTCAACTTTAGGACAAGAAGGTTCCATGAGTTTAGAGACTACCAAGAGAATGAGCTTATATGACATAACTATCACTTCAATTAATCATAGTGAACTTGATTTTGATAATTGTATTCTTTCTGAAGTTATCACTTTTTTGCAAAGAATGGCCAAAGCCCCCACACTAGTTCACTCAACATTGCCTTCACTGAGCATATTACCAATGCTCTTATCAAAGCTAGGGAGGAGAAACTTAAGTTAGAGGTTTCTATTCCTAGAAAACAACTAGAAGATGGTTTGGATCCTATGGTCAAAATCAAAATGAATGATTTCTCTTGCTTTGCTTTATGTGATGTTGGAGCTAGTGCCTCCGTTTTACCCAAAAGAATGTATGATATGCTTGAATTGAAACCTTTTGATCCTTGTTCTTTTGGTGTTCATCTTGTTGATACTTTCGTAAAGAAACCTTTAGGAAGTATTGATGATTTTCTTATTGTTGACAATGAAAATTATGTCCCCGTTGATTTTCTTGTCATGGACATTGAGTGTGATACCTCATTTCCAATTATTTTGGGACGTCCATTTCTCCGCACAGTTGGTGCTATCATTGATATGAAAGAAAGGACTATTATATTCCAATTTCCCCTAAAAAAGGGCATGTAACATTTCCCTAGAAAGAAGATGAAGTTACCTTATGAGTCTGTTACACGGGAAGCTATTCATTTGAAGTTGACAAAACTTGATCTTTTTGCTTCATCCTTGCTAAAAGGCATAAAAGAAAGCGCTTATTGGGTGGTAACCCAAATTGTTTTTACTTTCATTTTTAGTGATCTTGATGCTTGTTACTACTGTAGAAACCTCATTGTATCTTTATATTTAAGCTTTGTCCCAAGTTTTAGCCTCTCATTGCAAGAAAGATCAAAAGTTGTGACATGTTGTCTAGAAAACAGATTTTGTCTGGTTGACGGAAAAATTCACCAAAAATCACCAGGTCATCTTTTTGATCTAAATTGTTTTGACAGTATGCTCTATACAATTGGCTTTCTGGGGTCGGTTCTGAGTTTGTTTGATTTGAGTTGCAGAAGTGCCCCAAATTTTTTTTGGCAATCTTGAGAAAGAGTAGCTCTTCATAAAATCTTTATTTCCAGTGGAGAAAAATTATTTATTTATGGGTACTAACCACTCTAATCAGTTTATGATGAATTTTGTATGAAGGGAGCTTTTAAGTATGCGAAGGAAGATGATGAAATGAGATCCGGGAGTGTCAAAAGCTCAAGCTTGGGGATACCCCCATGCACCCCCAAGAACCATCCAAGGAGATTCAAGCATCTAACCTTGGGGATGCTCCCGTGCATCCCCTTATCCATCAACAATCATCAGTTTGTCCTTCTCCATGCTATAATTTTTATCACTTCATATGTTATGTGCTATGCTTGGAGCGTCTCGCTCTTTACTTTTAGTTTGTTTTAGTTTTGCTTGTCGTTCATAACAAGTCGGTGTTGGGATAGGGGGCAGAAAACACAATTTTTTCATACCTACATTACCCGAACCCAAGATCTATGCTATGGATATGTAAAGCAACGGAGGGAATCGGAGTTCATACCTTTGAAGACCGAAAGAGGGAAACGTTCTAGCGAACGTGGCCAGCGTAGACTCGGAACTACGACCTCCCTGTCGTGTTGAATACCACCGGCGATGGAGACTCCCGTTTGACCTCCAGCGATGAAGTAGCACCACAGGTGTAGTGCCTCGAAGAGATTATACACGTACAGTACAATCGATGTTTCCTACAGGCCCCGAACCAGGCGAGCAGTGGAAGAAAGACGGACTCGGATCGCGACTCCGGCAGAGCGACCACTACTAGGAGAAAGGCTAGTAGTAGCGCCCCTTTTAGGCTCATCAGTAGCGCCCCCCACCCGCTACTGCTAGCACGCTACAGCTAACTTGTAGCAGTAGCGCGCGTACGCACCCGCTACTACTACACCAGTAGCGCCCCCTTAGAGCCCGCTACTACTAATACCAGTAGCGCTTACATGTAACAGGCGCTACTGGTATTTATTTTTCATTTTCTGTTTCTTTTTCCCATCGTATTTTTGCTGTATTTGTACAGGTATTATACAATATAGTCTCATACACATACACAGGTTTTCTACAGAGTACAAATCTCATCATATCATACACATACAATAATCTGATGACCATATATATATATCATCATGATCTCTCATATCCAACACAAATGATGTCTCTCATCATGTCATCTCTAAAATAGCGATAGAAGTTGTCACAATATCTTAAATACATGCAACTACAAGCAAGTTTCATCATCCATCTAAACTATGATATATACTAGAAGAGCGGTCACTATGAGGAAGATTGGAATTATGTAGTAGCTCATGAAGCACCGCCTCCGATCTTCCTCTCGCGCTAGCGTAAATCTCAAGTAACCAGCTTCCGCTTCCTCTCTGGTATTGAAACCTCTTTGGCTGACGCCCGGGAACCGGTGCACTTGGGTCTGACACTCTGGCCACTCATCGTACACTCCTGTAACCTTCCCTATGTACACGGCATAGCACTTCTTCGCCATTGATGATCTATGTACCTATTAGAGATGCATATTCATCATAGGAATTCAACAATAGTACACAACATAATATACTTGAGCAACACGAAGACAAAAAGTTAGTGAATAGATGCAACATAAAGTAACATACATAATATAATATACACACGTTGTTCATGGTACCCCAACTAATTCACTAGCTAGCAAGAGTTACGCAAGTAGTTCAACATGACCGTTAAATTACATCACAAAGGTTTCATATCGCTTCCAAAAGTATAAATTCAACCGAGACATCATCATCGGCATAGTCAATACACTAGAACTTCCATCCATCCATATCTGGGAGGACGCACCCTAGCTTATTGAACGGTGTAATGTCCAAAAGCTGCATTCCTACGCGAGTTTTAACATCAGCTCGCGATATTGGGCCGTGGTAGAACATCCCCTTCTTGTCGACGACTTCTTTCATGATGATGGTTGCAATATACTTCAGGATCCGAAAAGAAGTCATCTCTTACTTGATAATCCGGTTCGGCTAAGTTTTTTTCCCATATCATGATATGATTGTCATCTTTGCTTGCCATGCGAAGACGTTGCTGATCCTTTCTGAACTCCATCATGAGATGGATGACATAGTATCCATCATTTGTACTTCCTTCCAGTTGATGGATACTGCAGAAGTTGGTTTTATACGAGAAACACGGCACGCCCTTCCTTCATGACTTTTTCTCGATGTGGCCACCCCTCATGCCGAAGCCCTGGAGAGCGGAATCCAGAAGACTCATTACTTTGGTGTAGTCCTTCCTTTTGAAGTTCCTAGACGAGTCGAAATACACGGCATGGGAGACTCGCGGGAAAAGAACGATAAGGACGGCGTGCCCCTCGCTGCGCAAAATAAATGCACCTCAAATTAGCTAGCCTCCATATGAGCAAAGGAATGATTGAAATGTAAAGGCAATCGGGCAATGACTTACATTGGATGATAAGGAACGAGAACCATTTCCTTCTCCTTATTCATCAACATGAAATTTTCGATGTACTCCCTAGCGGTTTTAAGTTCATAGTCACCGAGCGACAAGAAGGACTCATGCATGTAGTATAGATCTTCCACCGCTATTTGCGAGATTTCCTCTCTTTTGATGACAAAGCTCATATGGAGCGCAAAAAGGCGGACGATCGTAAAATCGAGCCGCCTAGTGAGGAACATCTCAAAGATGTGAACAAACCGCAGGAAGAACACTTCCGCAGGCGCCGTGTCGACGTAGCCCATGCCCGGAGGCACACGCACCGCATAAAGTGGATATCCTGGATCCTTCGACGCGAGAAGGCTTTTCTCTGTCGACCGTACATGGTCGTGCAGTCTCCTGAGATCCCCTGATATGCTCTCCAGCGGTTTCGGCGAGAGGATCGGCTCGCCCGCGACATGGATCAACGCCGTACCTTTCATCGGTACACGGTCTGCAAAACCGGTTGGCGGAACCGACTTGCTGCTAGAAGCATTGACAACCTTTTTGGCAGCTAAGTCTTTCCTATTCGGTCTCTTCCTTGGCTTCTTCTGGGGGAGAGGTTGTGATGAGCCTTTCATAGTGCCCTTGATCGCCAACCCAAGTGTTGACGGGCTGAGAAAGGGTTGTTCATGCTGGTTTGAGGCGGCATCTGGAGGCGTGTCCTGCAAGGGTTGCACGAAGAGAGACTTTTTGCACTCAGACCTAGGATGCTCCTGCTCCGGCAGAATATCCATCTCCTCGTCCACATGCTCCTTATTGGCCGAGTCATATGGCTGACTCATCATTTCTACTTCCTGATTAATGAAGGCGGTGTTGAGGAATTGCATAGGGTCACCATCCTCGTCCATGACATCATCCATCGCTTGCTGGAGCACGGGGGCGAAATCACGATCCACTCTGCTTGGACCGCCTTCCTTGCGTCGCTTGCCGCTCTCACCCAGCATAACAGGCGGCGCTAATAATTGCGGAGGCGGGGTGGTGGTGTTCATACCTTCTTGGGGATGTGTTGTTGTTGGTGTGGTCATCACGGCGGCCGACTCGACACAAACAAGACCCTTCGGCCATAGGAAGAAATAGCCCTTGCAGTCTGCAAGCCGCTTAGGGGTCTCGTCTTCCTCTCCCCCGAGTTGTACTGGAGGAGCCAAATCCTCGTGGCCCGGTTTGACACTCGCCACGGAAACCTTGAAAGTGGTATTGGGCATCTGCATGGTGTGGATCATCCGATCCGTGGGATTTACTATCGTTGCCTTTCCCACATCCACCGTCTGGCCATTGATCCTATATAGTAAGGTGCATGGGGTTCTCTCGGCCTGCGAAAACATGTCTACGACGTCAGACATCCAAAAGGCAACGAAAAAGGGATATATTATAGATATGTTGTTGTGACGCGTAATTACCGTGAGGGCGTCGAGCTCAGCCAAAGGCGAAGGCCCGCCTAGCACGCCAGAGATAGAGGACGGGCTGCTATGAGCGGCTAATGGAGCATGTCCGGATGCGAGAGCAGGCGCCGCTGGTGCGATGTTCACCGAGTTGCTCCCGACGAAGCTAGTACGGGGAAAATCCGCTGCCGTTTTGTCTGGATTTTGCTTCGTCCACTCGATAACAGCCGGGATAAAGGATGAAACCGAAGCTGCGAACTCACCGCTACAGGCAGCTAAAGCTGCATTGACTGCCGAGTTGATCATCTCTTGTTTGGTCGCTTGTTCGGTCTCAGCTGGTTTTTTCTTAACCCCAAGCTTCACCTTCTCGTCGATGTTGACCTGACTAAACTTCCTTCTCTGCCTTTTGGCCTCAGGGTCCTCGTGGTAGTAGTGCTTCCACTGGGCACCGTCTCCGACGCCGTGCACACATCCATGCTGCGGCCGAGTGTCCAAAGGGAGGCCCTTCATTATGTTCAAGGCCCGGTTGAGATGGGTGTCCCACTTGGGCCTCATCATCGACTGAGACGACGAGTCGCTTTTTGCATCAAGCTTGTGTTGCTCTTTCTGCGAAAGAAACGTGGACCATTTACAAATGTTACTACAAAGTGTATTCTGACTTGATGAGAAGCTAATATATGGTGGAAAAAAATATTACCAGTAATCTCATCAATTCCCTCGTGGGCGCGTCCGTGGACCAAACCTTTTTCTTCGAGTCCCACTTGTAGCGGGCCCTGATGAAGTCATACTCCTGCGGGTCGGTGAACTCCGCCAAGGGGTCTGGGATCCCCGCGGCTTCACGTTCTGCGTCCTCCTTGTCCCATATGGGCCTTTTGCCAATGCAACCACGGCTTCCGAGGCGGTGTTTCCCCGTGTTCCTTTTCTGAAGCCCCTTGAATTTCGCGGACCTAAGCTTGGCTTCGTCGGTTGCGCAAGTGTCCTTGAATTTTAAGAACTCAGCTTCCGTAAGTGATGGATTATCCGCAAAAATCTTGGACAAAGGTTTGTTCTTCTCAATCAATCATTTCACCCTCACTTTCCACGCGGACAATGCATTGCTGAACTTGACCATGGCGGCGGCGTTTATGTCAGTCATGGCATCATCATCCCACGGAGTTTTTCTCTCATCCCGATCCGGGAACTTGAATCTGTTGTGCAGCTTCGTAAGGAGTAAATGTTCCATATTTGGTATACTCCTCAAGTCATAGTCGTTGATGCTCGCGGTTTCCCGTAGGATGCATCCGACTTGGTTGCCGTAGCACTTGCGAGCTTCCGCCGGCGCTATTGGCTCGAATTTGCCAGGATGCACCTCTGTCACTAGCAGTTTGTCGGTGCCGAGCTTGTTTGGTTTTCGTACTCCCTCCTTCTTCTTATTTTCTAGTTCATTAGCGGCTTCAGCGCCGCCGGTGTCGGTGGCGCCGGTGTCAGTGCCATCGGTGCCATCAGGAGTGCTGTCGGACTCGATTTTGGCGTCCGTCGCACTAGCGACATTTGGACCTCTGTCTCGTAGGTGAGAATACATATGGTCGAGGAAGGTGTGTTCATGCTGCTGGTAGTCAAAATCTTCATCTGCACCGGCTTCGTCGTTGGTCGACATGTTTCCTACGATATATTTAGTCTCCAAGTTTAATTCTCAAACTATAAAAAAAGGACTAAATACCATCCTATCAAATACCGGGCACTCGATATGTCATACTTTGTAGCACAAATCATGTCGAAATTTACGGTAAATTTCGGCATGACCTTTGCTAAAAAGTGGACATATCGGGAACCTGAAATTTGCCGGAACGGAAATAAATCAACATTCCGGAAAAACATAGGCCCCTCGGATCCCTGCATATGGAAAAAAGAAGAAAATTCGTACACAATATCCCCTCTAGACAAAAGAACAATGCTAGCATACTAAGCTAAGCTAACAATGCAGATAACATATATAAGAACAATGCTAGCATACTAAGCTAAGCTAACAATGCTGCAAAGAACAATGCAGATAACAGATATAATACTAAGCTAACAGTTAAGATAAGATATGGTTGAGGCATTTCATCGAGCACCTCGCGTGCATGGTGCCCTGCTCGCGGTGGGGAGAAAGGGGCGCGGCAACGACGACGGCGGCCGGGGAGGAGTTCGAGAGGGAGATGAGGCTCGTTTACCTGGATACGGAGGCGGGGCCGCGGAGGCGCGACGACGAGGGTGGGGAGGCGCGGCGACGACGACGGCGGCCGGGGAGGAGTTCGAGAGGGAGAGAGGGAGAGATAGAGGCCGGGAATGAAAAGAAGAACCCGCCCGACCGGTTTAAGTGAAAAATAGCAGTGGCGGGCCCTGTCAGCGCGCGCTACTGCTAAGTGTAGCAGTAGCGGGCCCTGTCAGCGAGCGCTACTTCTAAACTTAGTAGTAGCGGGCCCTGTCAGCGCGCGCTACTGCTAAACTTAGCAGTAGCGGGCCCTGTCAGAGCGCGCTACTGATATTTCTGGCATTTTTTCCCTCTTTTCATTTCCTTTTTAATTTTTTTCCCGAACAACGACCAATACAATTTATATAATGTATATTTAACAGCGGCAATATATAATTTGACCGATCGATAACGCGGTTAAAGTGCAAGTATACAAAATAGATACATATATATATTACAACACACATTTAGTTTCTCAGCGTCGAGGACGTTTCTTAGTGATTAGCTTCTTTTCTTTTTTGTTCGTTTCTGAATAATTTAGGCCCTCGTTGTGACTTTTCCTTTTCCATGGAGTACAATCTTTCATAGGTAATGTAGTCTTCATTCTTCTTTTGACATATGCTTCATCGTCGTCGTCATCTTCCCTCATCGGGTTGCCGTACTGGTCATAGTCTTCTATGTTGTCGACTCCATGCATTCCGACGATGTTTCTTTTGCCTCTCCTCACGACAACACGGCTGGGATTGCTCGGGTCGGTTATGTAGAAACATTGTGTCACGTGCTTAGCGTGTATCCATGGCTCATTTTTGGCGATGACGTTCACGGTAGCGCTCTTGGCGTTGGGTATAGACATAGTAGTGAAATACCGGTTTTCTCTTTTGGCATTCTTAGCCCATCTAACACGGAACATTGTCGCATTGTGTAGTCCAGAGTAGTTAAGCTCCCAGATCTCTTCGACCCTTCCGTAATATCTTTCAGTTGAGCCGTTGTCGTCAGTCATGCATTCTATCGTCACCCTCGAGTTCTGGAAATCACTTTTCATATCTCTGGCCTCCGTATGGAACGTGTATCCGTTTATATCGTATGCCTGATAGGTGGGGAAGTTGACAGCAGGGCCATGTGCTAAGGCGTATATGAGCAATGCGTTTGTAGACCCCTCTTCCGGGGGATTGGCAAGAACATGCTCTTTGAACCAAGGCAAGAAATTTGAGTTGTGCTCTCTAGTAACTTCAGCGTCCGTCTTGCGTAGGCCCTGGTCATGGTACTTCTTGGCGATGGTTTCTTTGTGCAGTGTCACGAAAGGGTCTACCACATCAAGATGTTGTAGCACTAGTAAGTTTGCCCTGTCAAAGTCAGTGCGTCGATCCGAGTGGTCGACATGCAGTTCCCTCCGACCGTTGGTGTGACCTTCTCCTCCGAGCCTCCCATGGTGCTTGTTAACGAGCAAACCAACAACAGGGACATCGTCGTCTCTGTTGCTTAGATAATTCTCGCGGAAAGAGATGCACTCTTGTGTCAGATAGCCCTGTACGATGCTTCCATCTGGTCGGGACATGTTACGAACGAATCCTTTGATGACCCCATTCATCCTCTCGAACGGCATCATGTTGTGCAGGTATGACGGGCCAAGGTCGATGATGTCGTCCACAATGTGGACACACAGATGCACCATGACGTCAAAGAACGCGGGCGGGAAGTACATCTCAAGCTCACATAGTATGACAACAATCTCTTCCTGTAGCCCTGTCACCTGCTTCGAACTGATCGACTTTCGAGAGATAACATCGAAAAAATTACAGAAACCAGTAAGCGTGTCACGGACGTGCTTGTCCATTATCCCTCTCAGGGCAACCAGTAGTATCTGCGTCATCATCACGTGACAGTCATGAGACTTCATCCCACTGAACCTTTTTTCTGCATGTCTAGATATCTGCTTATCTTCCCACAGTAACCGAAACTAACTTTTATTCCGGTAAGACACTTGAAAAATTGATCGATCTCCTTCGTATTGAAGGTGAAGCAAGAAGGGGGGCAATATTTCTCTTCCTTCTTCTTTACTTTTTTACCCCGCCTGCTGTCCCCCGCCTCTGTCTCCGTCTCTGTCTCGGCCGTTTTACGGGGCATGTGGAGATCTGCCCTTATTTCCAAATCTTCCAAGTCTCTTCTTGCCTTCGGCCCATCCTTGGTCTTCTCCGGCATGTTCATCAGTGTGCCAAGCAAACTCTCGAGAACATTCTTCGTGATATGCATTTGATCAAGACAATGAGGTGTATCGAGTTTGGGCCAGTACTCCAAGTCCCAGAAAACAGACCGTGTTTTCCATACCTTCAGCAGCGGCTCCGGTTTTTTCATCTTTCCAGGCGCGGGGCACTCTTTCCAGTTTTTCAACAACTCATCAATTTCGGCGCCGCTCCTCTTACGTGGAGGTCCTCGATGCTCAGTCTCACCATTGAATAGATCTCCACGGTTTCTCCACGGGTCATTCTTCTCGAGCCATCTTCGATGCCCCATGTACACGATTTTCGCAGACCCACCATCTTTCGTTAGCTGCTGAGACGTTGTATCATCCATGCACCTCGTGCATCCGCAATATCCATGGCACACCTAGCCTGATACATATCCGTAACTGAGATAATCGTGCACCGTCGTCAGCACCGCGGCTTTCATATAGAAATATTATTTTTCGAAAGCGTCCCATGTCTTGACTGGTGATTTCCATAACATTTCTAGCTCCTCTTTCAATAGCTCTAGATATATATTAATATTATTTCCTGATTGTTTCGGCCCTTGAATCAGAATGCTCATGTGTATGTACTTTGTCTTCATGCACTTCCACGGGGGAATGTTGTAAATCCATACAAACACGGGCCATGTGCTATGGTTGGTGTTCTGCTTGCCAAACGGATTCATGCCATCTGAACTCACGCCAAGCATGACGTTCCTTGGATCAAGATGAAATCCATATTCGGCGTTCAACACTCTCCACTGGCTTCCATCCACAGGGTGTCTCATCTTCGGATCATCTCCATCATCGGGCACCTTCCTGACCGCGTGCCACCGCATGAGCTCAGCTTCCTTAGGATATACGAAATAAAGCTGCAGACGAGGAATGATCGGAAAGTACCATACAACTTTCTGAGGAGATTTATTTCCGACCTTCTTGTATCTATCAGCATTGCACACCGGACAACTGGTCTTTTCTGCGTTCTCGTTCCGATAAATGATGCAATCGTTGATGCATGCATGGTATCTAATGTGCGGCAGATCAAGAGGGCACACAATCTTCTTGGCCTCATCGACACTAGTAGGACAAAGGTTCCCCGGGGGAAGAACTGTCTTCTTTAGATACTTGAGATGATCATCGAGGCTTTTGTCGCTCCATTTGTTTTTAGCCTTCATCTTTAGAAGTTCGAGCGTGAAACTCAAGCGGGTCACCTCAGGAGCGCAACCATCATACAATGGAGTCTTTGAGTCTACCTCCAGTTGCTCCAACTTGGCCTCCTCTCTAGAACGAGCTCTGTCGCTAGTCGTCTTCTTGCGAAGCAGGTCTCGAACATGAGGCCCGCATGATTGAATTTTGTAGCGACGAAGGATCCGTCATGTCCGCATCTTCTCCGTCATGTTCGGCCTGATCTTCTCCGTCATTACCATGTGCGGCCTCTTCTCCGCCGTCATTTCCAGCGCCCTCTTCGTCTTCGGATCCATCAATCATCTCTTCATCCGCTGCCATGGGGTTATTGGTTGCACCGTCGATATCGTCATCATCATGTTCAGTTATCCATCGAGTATGGCCATCCATGAAACCATATCTAAGCAGGTGCGCCTTCAAACGTCCACCCTTAAAGGGGTCCAGCCAGACGCCTTCTTTGCATTTTCGACACGGACATAAAATCTCCTTTTCATTTTTTTCAATCATGTCGTCCACTGCGGATCGCAAGTATCTATCCACCATCCTTCCACAGACCTTCATGGTCGCCTACGAGTTATACAAACAAAAGATTATAACGACATGCATATGCATATCAAAGTCATACAAAAATTCGGCATGACCTTCCTAAAAATAGGACATATAGAGTTTGCCCGAAATTCGCCGAAACGGAAGTAAATCAACATTTCGGCAAAACATAGGCAAACTCTCATATCACACACCCATACACAAATATTTTCATTGATGCAAAGCACAATTTTTTACTCACATCTCATGCATCCACGTACCTAGCTAGCTAGCTAGTAATTAATTAAGAGAGAGAGAGAGAAATTATATACCTTTTGTTAAAATATCACACTTGGGAGACGCTTGCACTAGCTAGTGAGGGGAAGGAGACAAAGGTGAGAAAGAGAGATAGCTAGATGCATTTATGCATGATATGTGGTGGTGGAGGAGGAGCAAATTAGAAGGAAAGAGAGAGATATTGCATTAATGAAGATGGTGTGTAGTGCATTAATGGAGATGGTGTAATGCATTAATGGAGATGGACAAGAGGTAGGAGAAGGAATGAGGAAGAAGCAAGTGAGGGAGATAGAGGAGGGGGGAGGGGGGTGGTTGGTGAAAAGGTGGCTGCTGCGCCTTACCAGCAGCGCCTGTACCGCTACGGCGCTACTGCTATTTTGTTAGTAGTAGCGACCCTTTAGAGAACGCGCTGCTGCTAATTGCGGGCCTCTGGGTTAATTTGGGTCCACTATAGCAGCAGCGGGCGGAACGGAACGGCGCTACTGATAAGTAGATAGTAGTAGCGGGCTTTCCAGGGGGGCGCTGCTACTAGAACTTCTCAGCTGGGTTTGGTGGGGACCACCTTTACCAGTAGCGGGTCTACCGATGCGGCGCTACTGATACAGGCATATCAATAGCGGGCGTCCATATAGCGCGCTACTGCTAATTAGCAGTAGCGCCCGTCTTTAAAGGGCGCTACTGTTAAGCCTCTACCTATAAGCTTTTTCCTAGTAGTGGACGGCCTGCTATGGTGGAGAACTCCAAACCAGGTGCAAACTCCAAACAAGGGGAGTCCGCTCTAGGTAGGAGAAGGAGAGGGAGACAAATTTCTGTGTGTTGGAAAAAGGGGGGTGTACCCCTCCTTATATAGGCCAAGGGGGGGTGCCATCCTCCTCCCCTCACCGAGGTGGGACTAAACCCCCAAGGGGGGGAGGTGTGCCGGCCAGGGAGGGGGGATGGGCCCCGCCCTTGCCGCCAAGCCCAAGGGGGGAAACCCCCTCCTCCCCTAATGGGCCCATATGTCCCCATTAAGCCTTTTCCATTTTGTTTAATTATTTGAATTATAATTTAATATTTAATTCAGATAATTAAATAATAAAACATTATTAAATACAATTAAACTTTATTTTGAACTTTTCAAAATATCGAGAACAACTTTCGTTCTCCTCCGGAACTATTCCGGTGATATCTCCTATTTCATCGACGATCCCGGATATATCCCAATGCATTGATTGCACCTTAAGTGTAACACCCTACGGTCCGGGAAACAACATACATGATCAAGACACTCTCTTTGATCAATGACTAGTCAGTTGGACCTGGTTACAATCCTTGACAGCCCCTGCCCTTCCATCGAATGAACTTCAATCGCTTTTGGAAACCGTTAACGATACGACATAATCCCTTTGTGATGCGGTACTTTGTTTGTCCGAGGTTTGATCGTCGGTATCCAACATACCGGGTTCACATCTGATAACCCACAAGTGTAGGGGATCACAACTGTCTTCGCGGGTAGGTATAACCCTAATTTATTGATTCGACACAAGGGGAGCCAAAGAATACTTATAAGCCTTAACAGTTGAGTTGTCAATTCAACCACACCTGAAAAAGCACTAGAAAAGATATTTAGTAGAAATGGTGTGTTCACGGGTGTAGCCTTAAGACTTCCCCAATCACCAACACCAAAAAGTAGTAACAAAGTAGTAGCAGCAGTAATGAGAGCAATAGTAACAATGAAGGCAATGAAGATTAAAGATGGACCGGGGTTCAAGGTTTCACTAGTGGTAACTCTCGAAAAGAACAAGGTGTTGGGTGAACAAATTACAGTTGGGCAACTGACAAAATGGCACTAACTCTATCCAAAGAACAAACTAGAGAAATCCTAGTATAAGAACAAAACGTAGGCATGTGTTCCGTATGTAGTTGTACGTGCTTGCAATAAGAATTTGCTCAACATATTTTGTCCTACCACCCCGTTACAAACGGGGCCAAAAGGAACTTACGGAGATTAAGGTGTTCCTATCAAAGAGCACCGGAACAAAGCATTAACACTCTATGAACACATGTAATCCTCAAATTATAGCCCATCCCCTTTGGTGTCCCAAGCTGTCACCATTGGGATCGCCGGTTCAGGACTATAATAGGTGCATACAACCATAGATAAGATCTAGAACAACAATTATAATCATGCAACCATAACGTGCTCAGATCTGGAATCATGCTACTTGTGCACTAGTAACAAGCATTAAGAACAACAAAAATGCAGCAACAATAATTCATAAACCTCTTAGGACTGAACAAGGTAACAATTTGTAAGTGCATCTAGTGCCCCCTTTGAGGTTTTGGAGTATTTGATGACAAAACGTTTAAGGGACTGATGTGTTTGTGAGTATACACAGGAAATAGTCCCTGAGGATGAGGTTAACCACCGTTGTCGACCCCCCAAAATGTTGAGGAACAAAGGAGAAATCGGTGTGTTTCCTGAAGACTGAAGTTGTGCGAAATCCTGAGGAATCGGGATCCTGAAGCATTCTGCTGAAGCTGAAGCAGTACCAGATCCTGAAGCGTTCGGCTGAAGCTGAAGCTGTACCATATCCTGAGGACGTTCGCGCTGAAGACGAAGTAGAAGCGTAGTCTTTGCTAAGACTTTTTATACTTCTTGAGTCGTAGGAAAACACCGCACTATTGGAGGGGTTGAGGAAAATGAGTTCTGTATTTCTGAGGAAGTGCTCAATTAGAAATCTGGAAGAAAACCTTGAAGAAATCTACTGCAGTAGAAGTTCAGTCCTCGGGTGTCTGAGACGTTGTTCTTCAGGACACTGAGGTAACTAACTTCGGTTGAGGAGTCTGGAGATCGCCAGTGCGATTCTTCTGAAGATTTTGAGGAGAGAGAATAGTTTGACCGTGCTACGTGTTGCGTGGTAAGAGGCTAGAAATTGTCTAGCAACGGTCATATCCGAGGGAACGAGAGTAATTGTGTGCATGGGCATTTATGTCCATTCACCTGGGGTTGCTCCGCGGCTATAAATAGCCACGCCCAGCACCATTTGTGGGTTGGCTGCTCCGAGCGAAAAACTGACACTTGTTGTCACATCCCAACTTTTACTCTTCTTCTTAATCTAGTTAACCAAAAATGAGAGCCAACAAAAACCTTGCATGAAATGTTAGGTCGTGTTTCAATGCTTGAACTTGTGTGCTTAGGGTTAGTCATGTTGTTGCTTGATGATGCACTTGTGATGGTGAACATTTTGTGTTGCATGTGCCTAAGATAACCTAGTGACTATGGTTAACCATATATGTCTACCATGCATGCACTTCATCCTTAGTTGGTCATATAAAAAAATGGCAACTTGTCAAATTCTAAAAACCCTTGGTGCTAACACCTAGTAAATTTTCTATATAGTAATAATACTAAAAGTTTTAGCCACCATAAAAATCCTTAGGCATCAACCTTTTGGTTGTTTGCTAATAACTAAAATATTTATCAATAAAATTTCCTAACTACATAAAATCATAAGGAAATGCATGCATGATCTTTATATCTAACCTAATAATAATAACAACAATAACAATAATACTAATAATAAGAGAGTTATATATTATTATTATCTCTAAAAAAAAGAAGAAGGGGGAAAACTACCCCCACTAATCCCTCCCCTAATTTCTCTCTTTCCCTCTAACCTCCCCTCTCTCTCAAGTTCTCTCTCTCCCTCTCCCCACGCAGGGAGAGCCTCTCTCCCTCTCGTAACCTCTCTCTCTCTCGTTCTTCTCTTCTCTCTCCCCCGAGCCCCCTGTCAGCCACCCATGCCCCATTGCCCAACCGAAGACGACCCCGAGGATCGCCCCCGTGGCTTGCCAGCGCGATTCCTACCCCCAACCCAAGCCCTTGATGTGATCGGCGACCTCCACGGTGGAACGACCCACCGGAGCACCCTCACGAGCTCTCCCACCGCCCACCTTCACCAATGGCGCCCGAAGCCACGGATCGCCAGCATGGCCTCTCCCTCCCGTTGGAGCTCTCCCTCGCTCTCCTATAAAAGGAGGCCGCCCCAGCCCTCCTCTCCACACTCGTCCACCACAGCACCACCCAGCCACACCACCCCGCTCGTCCGCTTTGCCAGCCCGAGCAGAAGAAGAGAGGAAGGAGAAGAGGGAGACCGGAAGAGGAGGAAGAGGGAGACCGGAGGAGGAGAAGGAGGGGAGGCCGGCGAGCCCGCCCCTCTGCCTCGCTCACGCCGGAGCCGCCGGACAGGAGGAGGAGGCGACGCCCTACCCCGAGCCCGTGCTACCCCGACGCCGTCTACCCCGAGCCTCCCAAGCCGAAGCTTCTGCCATTCCGGACCTCGCACGCCGCCTCCGAGCACAAAAACGGAACCCCGCCACCGAGCCGCGCCCCCGCCACACCTCGCCGTCGCCTACAGCCGCCCGGAACGACCCCCACGGTGAGCACCCGTCCCCTACTGTACGCCATGGCCCCCACAAAAACTCCATGTCCCGCGGCCCCTTTTAGGGCAAAAATGGAGCCCCAGGCCCCCTACGACCTCGCCCCACCACTCCCCTTCGACCGCCGGCCACCGGAGGTGCTCCGGCGAGGTCCTCCCCGCCTCTGTCCGCCATGGGAGCCTGCTCCCGTTCCTGTCCTAGCGGGAGGAAGAAGAAGCCCCCTGGCCGTTCGATCACACTTGATCCAACAGCCAGGAAAGCCCCATACCCCTTCGGTTTAAGTTAAAAAGAAAAACCCGCTGTTGCGCTGCGCTGGGCTCGGCCCGAAGAAAAAAAAAGAGAACAGTGCCCGTGGGCGCCAGATAGCCGGGCCGGCCTGCATTTTCCTTTTTCTTTTTATCAGCAACACCATTTTATTTCTAGAGAAATAAATACAAATCCAAATCCAGTGAAATAAATTTTGTTGTGTGCATAAAATTAATATCTATAATTCTGCATGTTTAGAATAATTTTTGTGCAGTGCCAAAATAATTGCTTTAGTTTTTATTAGTTTATTGTGCTTTTTAGCAGCTAAGAATAGTTTTAGTTAATTCCTTGTTGACTCTAAAAATGTGATGTTGACTTGTTTATATTCCTATGATTATTCTTTATTTTTCTGTGTGTGTAGACTAGTTTTTAGGTTAAACAAATTTGTGGCCTTTTTATTATTATTACCCTTGCTAGTTTAATTCTTATTTAAATAATACTAGTAATATTAAATTATTAGTTTAATATAAAACTAACCTATGGTCAGTAGGTTATTGCTATTCAATTGGTTGTTGAGTTAATAAAAATTAAAAGGTTGTTAGTGAATAAAATAGGTTAATAATATTGCTTATAGTTAAAGTTGCTTTACTGCCAATTAATAAATCCAGTAAAGTTATCCTAATGCTTTGTTGTAAAATTTAGCCTTGTTGCATGTTTTAGGACTTAATAAACATGGGAGTTAAAACTCTGAGAATTATTTTTCCCTTGTTGTTGTGTTTGATTGTGAAAATTGAATGTGGTGTGCTGTGTGCTGCTTTTGCCTCATGGTAATTGTGTGCTCTTTTCCGCAACGTGTAGACGAACCGCTTGACGTTCCAGGTGAAGACTCCTTCCAAGCCGAAGAAGCCGTACCGGGAGACACCGCCGAGGAAGGCAAGCCATTTTCAAAAACTCAAACCCTTGTCCTACGTTTCTACTTCTTTGTACCATATTATATATCATGCTACTGTTATATCATTTTGAGATGGGTTTGTATTAGTTTATTAGGTGAAACACCACATACCTTGTAAGCCTACCTATTTGGAAGAAATAAACTAGACACCGATAATATTGTGGTACTATTACAAGCCTTGCTAAAGAACTAGTGACAACATAATAATTTGGTTAATCTTGCTCCCCCCTGATGTATTGGCATACATCTAAGAAGATGTGATGGCCAAGGTTGTGGTTGTTGGAAACATCGTTGAACATATTCAAAGTCTAGAGGGACTCGCTATAAGTGCCGCCAAAACCTAGTATTACAGTACAACCACAATACTCTGGTATGGGAAAGGGCTAGTTGGAAGCTTGCTTATCTTAGTACGGGGATCTTATAACTACATGAGTGAGGTAAACGATGGTACCCAGAAGCCGGAATCCTGCCGATGCGTCGGGGGTGTAATACGCTGGACTATATCAGTGTCGGTACGGAACTTTGCCACACCTCTAGTACGGTGAAGGCTTGCACGAGGAGCATGACCTTGCACACGGACAGTTCAGGATGTGGGCATCGGGTAGATCACCTGTACTAGGATAGGCAAGGGGAAGACTACGGTCGATTATCCGAAAACCGCATACTGAGGTATGACGAACCGTGGGAACTCCCGACGGATGTATCGAATGTTGTGGGTAAAGTGTACAACCTCTGCAGAGTGAAAACTATTCGAGTAGCCGGAGTCCACGTTCATGGACAGCTAGTGAGGCCACACTTTGTGGGGACTAGATGAGAAATTCTAGTACTAAGAATTATGGTTCATGATGATGTTGAAAAGGGTTGGACATGATTTAATCAAATATAAATTATGGGATTAAAATTTGTCACGAGTAAAATATTGCCAACTTAACTAATATTGAGTAGTTAGGTTCCCCATGTTAAACCCCACCATATAGCCATCCCATTATTTTCTTGTACAAAAATCTTTGTTCCTTTCTTTAGGTGGTTTGCGAGTACTTTGTATGTACTCACGGCTTTGTCCCTGGTTATTCAATCGGCCAGGCTTGGAGGAGCAGGTATTTGACGATGACGCGACCGACGAGTACTAGGATGTGCTACGCTCTGAGCTTTGCCTGTGGATTGTGATGCTGCTATATATCTTGCTTTTGCTTATTACGCTGCCATTTGAGCCCGATGAGGCCGTGTAAAACTATGTTCATGTATGACTTTGTATTCGGTACTGTATGAACTTGTGACTGTGGTATCCATTGTCGAGTTGTGCGTCATGCGACACTGATCATGGGAGCATGACGGTATGCACAGCTGGCCGCTTCGGACATATAGTCCGGGGTGCCCACAGACTTGGTATCAGAGCCCCTGTTCCGACCGTAGCAGCCTAGTTAGAATGGACGATAGATAGGATGGGGGAAAATCAAAATCTATTTTCTAAAATAAATAGATGGTAATCTGCATAGTATAAAATGCTTACCTCTCTTACCCCTTCTATTGTAAACCAGTTATAACTGTTTCGTTATGTTTAAAATATTGCACACTTGTCATCTAACTTAAACTTATAAAAATTGTAGATGGCTGGAGTTCCGGTGCACCACCTGCAGCTGACTCAGGCTGGGGATACGCTCTTTGCTCAGGATCTGATCGAGCTGCTTCAGCTTGTTCACCGCCCCGTTGCAGAGTTCTGGGCCTACGAGATCTCCGGGAGGAAGGATGTGGAGGCTCGCCTGGTTGTGCGGTGTGCACTCCGAGGATCGGAGGTTACTCCACGGTCGGACACCATCGCCTTTGTGTTGTACGCCCGTACTTGGGAGGAGGGTCTGCGTCGAGCTTGTCAGGAGGCGATTGCTCGCATTGTGAGGTTCCACCAGTACGAGCTGAGATCCACGCGGTTCCGTTACTACGGGATGCGCGATGGCGAGGGAGATCCCACTCCCGGCATTCCTCACCCGATCATGGGGGATCACCTGATCGCTATGGAGAAGCACTTGGCTTTGACTGAGGCTCAGCTGGATGAAGCCCGGTTTAAGCACGACTACAACCTCCAGACAGGGGGGCACGCCCACATCGACCCCATCGACCTAGAGTCCCGGGACTGGATTATAGAGGAGCTGCAGGGCCAGGTCGCCCGTCTGGAGGGGAGTAATGAGGTGCTGAGGAAGAGGACCAGGAGCCTGAAGCGCAAGTGCGCGGATTTGGAGGACGAGATTGCCGCTCTGGATGATGGCGAGGACATCCTGAAGGAGGATGATTCCTACCTTAGTGTTGACGAGGACCACGACGAGGAGGAGGACGTCTCGAACTCCGAGGCTCGTGCTTTCATCGACGATGAGGAGGAGAGTGTCGCGTAGGAGGTGTCCCATTGAGTAGTTGCCACTTTTGGGTTTAGTCGTGGCTCGGTTTGATGATTGTGTGGTTGGTTATCTGTAAGACTTGTTTATGTATGAAACATATGCTATCGTTATGCTACCATGTGCTGATTTTCTAGTTGCAAGTTTATTGTCTATCTTATATGTCTTGCTTGTGTATGATAACTAAATTGTTAGGGACTTACCCCCCCCCCCTTGTAGACTAAATTCCCTCTTATCTTACGCCATAACCTCAGGATGTCGAGGCACACCCGCAGCAACCCGAGTGGATCCGGTGATGTGCCACCGCCACCACCCGACCCGAACATGGCGCAACTTCTACGACTACTGATGGAGGAGCGCCAGGCTGCTCGTGACGAGCGCCAGGCGAACATGGCTGCACTCCAGCAGCTTGTACAGGCCGCCACCAATGCCAACCAAGGAGGCGGAGGAGTTGGTGGGAATGAGGAGCCCAGGTCTCGGCTCCGAGATTTTCAGAACACCAACCCGCCCGTGTTCTCGCAGACGAAGAAGCCTCTGGATGCTGAAGATTGGCTCCGCACCATGGAGAACAACCTTACTGTCGCCGCTGTTGGCAACAACGAGAAGGTCCTCTATGCCACCCACTACCTCGCCGGCACCGCTAGGAGCTGGTGGGAAGGAGTGCGTGCCCGTCTTCCCGAAGGGCAAGTACTCTCCTAGGCGGAGTTCTCCGCCAAGTTCAAGAAGGCGCACATCCCCACCGCACTGATCAGGAGGATGAAGGATGAGTTCCGCCACCTCAAGCAAGGGGGTACGACTGTGGTCGGTTATCTTGATCGATTCACTCAGCTGTCGAGGTATGCCCCGGAGGAGGTGGACACCGAGGAGAAGCGGAAGGACCGTCTCCTGGATGGACTTCACGATGAGCTGCAGGTTGTTCTGGTGGCCATGCAGTTCCCTTATCTTGAGTCTCTCGCTGATGCTGCTATTATGATGGAGGGAGAACTCAAGATGGCCGCTGAGAACCGCAAGCGCCGCATGATGCAGCTGGGTGGATCCAGCAACCCCCGACTGCGTCCGACACATCCGCCAAGACCAGCACCACAGCCTCAGAGGAGCCCTTACCCAGCGCCACGCACCAATGCTCCTATCCGCCCTGTTGGAGTTCCACGTCCAGCAGGCGGAGTTCCCCGCAACCCTGGAGTGATCTGCTTTGGATGTGGTCAGAAGGGCCACTACTCTACAGAGTGTCCCAATAAGAAGAATGTTGCTCCACGCCCCAATGCACCAGCGCCAGCTAGAGGGAACCCCGGCCGCAGCAATGCCCCACGCGGTGCGTCTAACGCCGCGAAGGGACGTCTGAATCATGTGCAAGCCGAGGAAGCCCAGGAGGCCGCAGACGTCATCTTGGGTACGTTCTCAGTTAATTCAGTACCTGCCCAAGTATTGTTTGATTCTGGTGCATCCCACTCGTTTGTTACGACATCATTTGTGAATAGAAGTGGGATGAGGTCCGAGCCCATGAGGAGGTCCATGAGCGTGCAAATTCCAGGGTCTAGAGTCAAGGAATTTCGCACATGTTATGGTGTGCCCGTAGAGATCCAAGGAGTCATGTTTCCGGCAAAATTGATTGTGCTGGGAACAGAAGGGATAGAGGTGATACTTGGCATGAACTGGTTGTCCAGGTACCGAGGTCGGATAGATTGCACAGAGAGGACAGTCAACCTCACCAGTGCTGAAGGACTTAGGATAGAGTACTCAGACCTGACCGACAAGACCCGAGCCTGCTGTCATCAGAGTGTCTCGGTGCCATCCCTTGAAGAAGTGAATGTGGTATGTGAATTCCCGGATGTCTTTACGGAGGAGTTACCCAGTATGCCGCCTGATCGGGATATCGAGTTTATCATCGAGTTAGTGCCTGGCACAGCCCCAATTGCACAGAGACCCTACCGGATGAATGCCGAAGAGCTGGTTGAATTGAAGAAGCAGCTGAATGACATGCTCCAGAAGGGACTGATTCGACCCAGTGCTTCACCCTGGGGTTCGCCAGTTCTCTTTGTGGACAAGCGAGACGGCACCATACGCATGTGTGTGGACTACGGTAAACTGAACGAAGTAACCATCAAGAACAAGTATCCACTCCCAAAGATCGAGGATCTGTTCGACCAGTTGAATGGAGCCCGAGTCTTCTCCAAGATCGATCTGAGGACCGAATATCATCAGCTGAAGGTCCGTGAGTCGAACATCCCCAAGACAGCCTTCACGACCCGCTATGGTTTGTTTGAGTACACTGTGATGTCCTTCGGACTTACCAATGCCCCGGCCTATTTCATGAACCTCATGAACAAGATCTTCATGAAGTACCTTGACAAGTTTGTAGTGGTGTTCATTGATGAGATCTTGATATATTCCAAGACGGAGGAAGAGCATGCCAAGCATCTACGCTTAGTCCTCGAGACATTGCGAGAGCACCAACTATACGCCAAGTTCAGCAAGTGCGAGTTCTGGCTCAAGGAAGTTGGATTTTTGGGACATGTATTGTCGGAAGGAGGAATATCCGTCGACCCCGCCAAGATTCAGTCTATCATGGACTGGACAGCTCCGACAACTCAGACCGAAGTGAGATGATTCCTCGGACTAGCGGGATACTACCGCAAGTTCGTGGAAGGCTTCTCCAGCATTGCCCGTCCCATGACCCAGTTGTTGAAGAAGGACCAGAAGTTTGTGTGGACAGAAAAGTGTGAAGCCAGTTTCAAGGAGCTGAAGAGGAGATTGGTATCTGCCCCAGTGTTGACTATGCGTGACCTGACCAAGAGCTTTGATGTGTACTGTGACGCATCGAAGATTGGTTTGGGTTGTGTCCTTATGCAAGTGGGCAAGGTGATTGAGTACCTGTCACGACAGTTGAAGCCGCACGAGTTGAACTACCCCACCCATGACTTGGAGCTAGCCGCAGTTGTTCTTGCTCTCAAGAGGTGGAGACATTACCTGATGGGTCACCGTTGCGACATATACACAGACCATAAGAGCCTGAAGTACATTTTCTCACAGAAGGAGTTGAACATGAGGCAGAGGAGGTGGATCGAGCTGATCAAAGACTATGATCTCGAAATCCATTACCATCCTGGTAAGGCCAACGTGGTAGCAGATGCCCTCAGCCGCAAGCCATGCACACTTAATGCAATGATCAGAGAGACGCAGCCAGCTCTGCACGAGGAGTTCGAGAAGCTGGGTTTGGAACTTGTTACACCCGGTTTTCTGGCTCACCTCGAGCTGACTCCGACTCTATTTGATCAGATCAAGGAGGCACAGAAGGGACACGACAGTATCAAGGGAATCAAGAAGAAGATGCCCCTCGGCAAGGCCCAGAAGTTCACGACGGATGATGAAGGAGTTCTTTGGTTTGATGGCCGATTGTGTGTGCCTGATGTGGAGGAGTTGAAGCTCACTATCCTGAAGGAAGCTCACGATACACCTTACTCCATCCACCTCGGAGGGACTAAGATGTATCAAGACTTGAAGGACTTGTTTTGGTGTCACGGTATGAAGCATGGGATTGCCTTGTATGTTTCCAAGTGCGACATCTGCCAAAGGGTGAAGGCAGAACATCAGAGACCTGCAGGATTGTTGCAACCACTCTGAGTTCCTGAATGGAAGTGGGAACAGATAGGCATGGACTTCATCACAGGACTACCGAGGTCGAGCAAGGGTCATGACTCTATCTTGGTCATCGTCGACCGACTCACCAAGGTAGCACACTTTATTCCAGTGCGAACCACCTATCGAGGAGACCAGCTGGCAGACTTGTACATGTCAAGGATCTTCTATCTGCATGGAGTTCCGAAGGAGATTGTGTCTGACCGAGGCACCCAGTTTACCTCGAGATTCTGGAAGCAAGTCCAGGAGGCACTCGGCACTAAGCTCACTTTCAGCACAGCCTATCACCCGCAGACTGGAGGCCAGACCGAGCGAGTGAACCAGATATTAGAGGATATGCTCCGCGCATGTGCTCTAGCATATGGTTCCAAGTGGGAGGATTGCTTGCCGTATGAAGAATTCTCCTACAACAACAGCTATCAGTCGAGTCTGCAGATGGCCCCATTTGAAGCATTGTATGGAAGAAAGTATCTCACGCCCCTAAACTGGTCTCAGACCGGGGAAGGGAAGATCTTTGGACCCGATGTTTTGAAGGAAGCTGAGGAACAGGTCCAGTTGATTCGTGAGCATCTCAAGACCGCTCAATCCCGTCAGAAGAGCTATGCCGACCCCAAGCGTCGAGAGGTGACTTTTGCAGTTGGAGACTTTGTGTATCTCCGAGTCACCCCATTGAAGGGAATGCAGCGATTCCATGTGAAGGGGAAGTTAGCACCACGATACATCGGACCATTTGAGGTGATAGCTAGACGAGGCCAAGTTGCCTATCAGCTGAGTTTGCCAGCAGAGTTATCCGATGTGCACGATGTATTCCACGTCTCGCAGCTCCGGAAGTGTCTGGAGGTGCCGGACAAGCCCGATGTTTTCAAGAACATCGATCACCGCACGGTGGACATCAACCAGGATCTCATGTACCGCGAAATACCCCTTCGTATCCTGGAAGAAGCCACCCGAGTCACCCGTAAGCGCGCGATCAAGTTCCACAAGGTCCAGTGGACAAACCACACCAAGGAGGAAGCCACCTGGGAACGAGAGGACTACCTCAAGCGCGAGTTCCCGCATCTCTTCACTAGCTTGTGAATCTCGGGGACGAGATTCTTTTTAAGGGGGGAAGGTCTGTCACATCCCAACTTTTACTCTTCTTGTTAATCTAGTTAACCAAAAATTAGAGCCAACAAAAACCTTGCATGAAATGTTAGGTCGTGTTTCAATGCTTGAACTTGTGTGCTTAGGGTTAGTCATGTTGTTGCTTGATGATGCACTTGTGATGGTGAACATTTTGTGTTTCATGTGCCTAAGATAACCTAGTGACTATGGTTAACCATATATGTCTACCATGCATGCACTTCATCCTTAGTTGGTCATATAAAAAAATGGCAACTTGTCAAATTCTAAAAACCCTTGGTGCTAACACCTAGTAAATTTTCTATATAGTAATAATACTAAAAGTTTTAGCCACCACAAAAATCCTTAGGCATCAACCTTTTGGTTGTTTGCTAATAACTAAAATATTTATCAATAAAATTTCCTAACTACATAAAATCATAAGGAAATGCATGCATGATCTTTATATCTAACCTAATAATAATAACAACAATAACAATAATACTAATAATAAGAGAGTTATATATTATTATTATCTCTAAAAAAAGAAGAAGGGGGGAAACTACCCCCACTAATCCCTCCCCTAATTTCTCTCTTTCCCTCTAACATCCACTCTCTCTCACGTTCTCTCTCTCCCTCTCCCCACGCAGGGAGAGCCTCTCTCCCTCTCGTAACCTCTCTCTCTCGTTCTTCTCTTCTCTCTCCCCCGAGCCCCCTGTCATCCACCCATGCCCCATTGCCCAACCGAAGACGACCCCGAGGATCGCCCCCGTGGCTTGCCAGCGCGATTCCTACCCCCAACCCAAGCCCTTGATGTGACCGGCGACCTCCACAGTGGAACGACCCACCGGAGCACCCTCACGAGCTCTCCCACCGCCCACCTTCACCAATGGCGCCCGAAGCCATGGATCGCCAGCATGGCCTCTCCCTCCCGTTGGAGCTCTCCCTCGCTCGCCTATAAAAGGAGGCCACCCCAGCCCTCCTCTCCACACTCGCCCACCACAGCACCACCCAGCCATACCACCCCGCTCGTCCGCTTTGCCAGCCCGAGCAGAAGAAGAGAGGAAGGAGAAGAGGAGGAAGAGGGAGACCGGAAGAGGAGGAAGAGGGAGACCGGAGGAGGAGAAGGAGGGGAGGCCGGCGAGCCCGCCCCTCTGCCTCGCTCACGCCGGAGCCGCCGGACAGGAGGAGGAGGCGACGCCCTACTCCGAGCCCGTGCTACCCCGACGCCGTCTACCCCGAGCCTCCCAAGCCGAAGCTTCTGCCATTCCGGACCTCGCACGCCGCCTCCGAGCCCAAAAACGGAACCCCGCCACCGAGCCGCGCCCCCGCCACACCTCGCCGTCGCCTACAGCCGCCCGGAATGACCCCCACGGTGAGCTCCCGTCCCCTACTGTACGCCATGGCCCCCACAAAAACTCCACGTCGCGCGGCCCCTTTTAGGGCAAAAATGGAGCCCCAGGCCCCCTACGACCTCGCCCCACCACTCCCCTTGGACCGCCGGCCACCGGAGGTGCTCCGGCGAGGTCCTCCCCGCCTCTGTCCGCCATGGGAGCCTGCTCCCGTTCCTGCCCTAGCGGGAGGAAGAAGAAGCCCCCTGGCCGTTCGATCACACTTGATCCAACGGCCAGGAAAGCCCCATACCCCTTCGGTTTAAGTTAAAAAGAAAAACCCGCTGCTGCACTGCGCTGGGCTCGGCCCGAAGAAAAACAAAAGAGAACAGTGCCCGTGGGCGCCAGATAGCCGGGACGGCCTGCATTTTCCTTTCTCTTTTTATCAGCAACACCATTTTATTTCTAGAGAAAAATAAATACAACTCCAAATCCAGTGAAATAAATTTTGTTGTGTGCATAAAATTAATATCTATAATTCTGCTTGTTTAGAATAATTTTTGTGCAGTGCCAAAATAATTGCTTTAGTTTTTATTAGTTTATTGTGCTTTTTAGCAGCTAAGAATAGTTTTATTCAATTCCTTGTTGACTCTAAAAATGTGATGTTGACTTGTTTATATTCCTATGATTATTCTTGATTTTTCTGTGTGTGTAGACTAGTTTTTAGGTTAAACAAATTTGTGGCCTTTTATTATTATTACCCTTGCTAGTTTAATTCTTATTTAAATAATACTAGTAATATTAAATTATTAGTTTAATATAAAACTAACCTATGGTCAGTAGGTTATTGCTATGCAATTGGTTGTTGAGTTAATAAAAATTAAAAGGTTGTTAGTGAATAAAATAGGTTAATAATATTGCTTATAGTTAAAGTTGCTTTACTGCCAATTAATAAATCCAGTAAAGTTATCCTAATGCTTTGTTGTAAAATTTAGCCTTGTTGCATGTTTTAGGACTTAATAAACATGGGAGTTAAAACTCAGAGAATTATTTTGCCCTTGTTGTTGTGTTTGATTGTGAAAATTGAATGCTGTGTGCCGTGTGCTGCTTTTGCCTCATGGTAATTGTGTGCTCTTTTCCGCAACATGTAGACGAACTTCTTGACGTTCCAGGTGAAGACTCCTTCCAAGCCGAAGAAGCCGTACCGGGAGACACCGCCGAGGAAGGCAAGCCATTTTCAAAAACTCAAACCCTTGTCCTACGTTTCTACTTCTTTGTACCATATTATATATCATGCTACTGTTATATCATTTTGGGGATGGGTTTGTATTAGTTTATTAGGTGAAACACCACATACCTTGTAAGCCTACCTATTTGGGAGAAATAAACTAGACACCGATAATCTTGTGGTACTATTACAAGCCTTGCTAAAGAACTAGTGACAACATAATAATTTGGTTAATCTTTCTCCCCCCTGATGTATTGGCATACATCTAAGAAGATGTGATGGCCAAGGTTGTGGTTGTTGGAAACATCGTTGAACATATTCAAAGTCTAGAGGGACTCGCTATAAGTGCCGCCAAAACCTAGTATTACAGTACAACCACAATACTCTGGTATGAGACAGGGCTAGTTGGAAGCTTGCTTATCTTAGTACGGGGATCTTATAACTACATGAGTGAGGTACACGATGGTACCCAGAAGCCGGAATCCTGCCGATGCGTCGGGGGTGTAATACGCTGGACTATATCAGTGTCGGTACGGAACTTTGCCGCACCTCTACTACGGTGAAGGCTTGCACGAGGAGCATGACCTTGCACACGGACAGTTCAGGATGTGGGCATCGGGTAGATCACCTATACTAGGATAGGCAAGGGGAAGACTACGGTCAATTATCCGAAAACCGCATACTGAGGTATGACGAACCGTGGGAACTCCTGGTGGATGTATCGAATGTTGTGGGTAAAGTGTACAACCTCTGCAGAGTGAAAACTATTCGAGTAGCCGGAGTCCACGGTCATGGACAGCTAGTGAGGCCACACTTTGTGGGGACTAGATGAGAAATTCTAGTACTAAGAATTATGGTTCACGATGATGTTGAAAAGGGTTTGACATGATTTAATCAAATATAAATTATGGGATTAAAATTTGTCAAGAGTAAAATATTTCCAACTTAACTAATATTGAGTAGTTAGGTTCCCCATGTTAAACCCCACCATATAGCCATCCCATTATTTTCTTGTACAAAAATCTTTGTTCCTTTCTTTAGGTGGTTTGCGAGTACTTTGTATGTACTCACGGCTTTGTCCCTGGTTATTCAATCGGCCAGGCTTGGAGGAGCAAGTATTTGACGATGACGCGACTGACGAGTACTAGTATGTGCTACGCTCTGAGCTTTGCCTGTGGATTGTGATGCTGCTATCTATCTTGCTTTTTCTTAGTCCGCTGCCATTTGAGCCCGATGAGGCCGTGTAAGACTATGTTTATGTATGACTTTGTATTCGGTACTGTATGAACTTGTGACTGTGGTATCCATTGTCGAGTTGTGCGTCATGCGACACTGATCATGGGAGCATGACGGTATGCACAGCTGGCCGCTTCGGACATATAGTCCGGGGTGCCAACACTTGTCATTTGAGAGCAACCCACCTCATTGAAGACACTGAAGAACCTAAGTGAGGAAAACCACCAGCCTGAGTATTTGAGCATTTATGAGGAAGTCGGTTCGAGTGATCCGAAGCTTTTTACTCTTGAAGACTGTGATCTTCCAGCCGGTGTAGAAGTCTTCAGTCTAAGGAAGTCAAGATGCAATTGTGACTTCCCGGAGTGACTGAGTCTGTGAAGGTTTTTAGAGTCTACCTTGAAGACTCACCTGAGTTATTGGACGGAGTCTAAGGACTTTAGTTCAAGGAGAATAAGGTGAAGACTATGTCTTCTGAGTTCAATCTCAGCCTCTCCAACCAGACTTAGAGTTGTCACAGCAACTCGAACTGGTTCATCAAGTCTTCGTCTTCAGTGCCCTGGTGTTATTTCTTCAACCTCAGTTATTACGGTTATGCACTGATGACTTGTCCTGATGCTTTACTTTCTGAGTTCACTCTGCACTGATTCCTCAGTTCGTGCTTCAATCTTACCTTAGCTATGCAATATGTTGTTTTCCATTCACGTCATTGCTTTTGTACTTCACTTGTGCTTCCTCGGGTTTCAACTTCCTCAATTTCGTATTGCCTCAGTCCTGAGGAAATAGAAATTCGTCGAGATATTTGAAAATCTCCCATTCACCCCCCTCTGGTCGATATATTGCACTTTCAATTGGTATCAGATCGAGGTACTCCCTTGTTCTGTGTGATTCGGTTTAACCACCTGGAGTGTTAGTTATGTCGACCTCAGGTACAATGAGAGTTGCCTCAAACTGCCCCATCTTCGACGGGACAGACTACCCATACTGGAAGAACAAGATGAGGATGCATCTTGAAGCCATTGACAAGGATCTGTGGGATATTGTTGATCAAGGCATTCCTGAAGCAACTCTGATGACTGCTCCTGAAGTTGTCAAGAAGAACTGGCAGCTTGACGCAAAAGCTTGAAGCATCATTGGTGGTCATCTCAACAAGGCTCAGATCAACCGTATCAGTGGTCTGGATACTGCAAAGAAGATATGGACAAGACTGTCAAAAGTAAATGAAGGAGTCTATGCTCAACGAGACTCACGAGTTGATACACTCCGCAGTCTCTTCAACAGGTTCAAGAGGATGGACAACGAGCAAGTGCAACAAACCTTTGACAGACTCACTGACATATCCAATGAACTTCAAGAACTGGGTGCCGTTGATATCACAGATCATGAGGTGGTGAAGAAACTACTGAGGTCACTGGATGAATCATTTGAGTTCCTATCGCTGATGATTCAAGAAAGGCCTGACTTCAAGACGCTGGATCCAGCTGACATTCTCGAGCGCCTCAATGCTCATGAACTGAAGCTCTCTGAAAAATGAGACTTGTACAGCTCCACGCCTAAAGTCCACGCGCTAAAAGCTAGAGCATGAAGAGTGTCCTCTGATGAAGAGTCTGAGGCTGATACTGATGATCTTGAAACCCTCAGCCGGGAACTTGCTATCCTCACCAGAAAGTTCCAAAGATTCACGAAGAAGAATCGCTTCGGAAATTCCTCAAGATCTTCCTCAAGAAAAAACAAAGATGATGACTCTGTCGAAACAAGAAAGAGAGTCTGCCACAAGGGCAAGAAACCTGGGCATTACATCGCTGAGTGTCCTCTATGGGAAAAGGAAGCTAGAATGAAGAAGAAGAAGAAAGGGAAAGATGACAGTTCTCAAGATCCTCAAAGTCTGCTGGATACAGGAATAGCAACCCCCGTAAGGCTCGTGCATATCTCGGCAAAGAATTGGACTCTGAAGAATCTGGTTCCGACCATGATGCTAAGGAAGAAGAATCTGAAGAATCTGAGGGTGTGGCGGGTCTGGCTCTTGCCACGTCGCTTGTCTCCAAGTCAATCTTCAGCACTGAGGAATCTGATCCATCACATGTTGACGATGAAGCTGAAGACACAACCTCTGCCTTCTTCTTCATGGCCAAGTCCTCCAAGGTATCTAATTACTCATCATCGGATGATCCCTATGATGAAGAACCTGATGAAAACTATGCTAAACTTGCTAAACTTGCATCTAAGCAACAACGTGCACTTGAAAAGATTCAGATCTCACTAAACAAGAGTGATGATATGTTGGTTGAGGAAATGACAAAGACTCAAAAATTGACTGATGAATCAAAAATTCTTCAGTCAAAGTTTGATGACTTGTTCAGTCGTCATGAGGCACTCCTCACTGATCATGAGAAGCTGGCTCATGAGTTCCTCATGAGGAAGCAAGAACTTGAACGCGTGAGGATGTCTCATGACGATCTGAGGAAAGAAAATGATTCACTCCTCTCCCAATAGATCATCATGCCACAAGAAGGATTTAATCCTCCCTGTTTAAAATGCATTGAACATGACCGTATTACCTCTGTGCCTAGTTCTTCAATGTCTTCAGACTCTGTTATTTCTATTGCTTCTGTGGTATCTAACCCCTCATCTGAGGATACCATAGACATTATTGAAGAAAATGCTAGGTTGAAGAGTCTACTGGAAACCGGCATGTTCAAGAGTCTGAAAGGACATCAGATTCTTTGTGACATCCTCAAGAAACAGATCCTCAACAGGAACCGGAGGATAGAAGGTATCGCATTCACTCGGAAACTCAACCCTGATGGGTCTTACTGGAAACCTGAAAAATATCCAGAGACCACTTGGGTTCGAGCAAAGATGCCTCCTCCTGATCCCTGTACTTTATCTAGTTATGATGTTGTTTCCTCAGATGTGGTGATTGAGTCTTTTGACTCAAACTATAAACTGTTTAAGGATGTTAATGGTGAGGTATTTGCCAGATACATCGGAACTAACTGCAGGAACGGTCCTCCAGTCAAGCAGATCTGGGTTCAGAAGGACCTCATCACTAACCTTTCTGTGAATGCAGATGCAAATGAGCTGAGGGTATCATCTGATGACGATACCTCAAATGGAAATGGTTATCATCATGTATCAGCTAACCAGTTTGTTCACAGGGAAGCCCCTCATAAGAATGCTTATTCATTTGTTTATCCTGATACCACCATCTCACGTCCCATTAGGTCTCATCGCCCTCATCAGTCCTCATATACCTAAAAACCACCCATTAAGATGTGGGTGGTAAAGAAGAACTGATCATCTTTGCAGGGACATGTCCTGAGGCAATCATAAATTTTGCAGATCATATGCCCAGGACAACATCATTTGAGTCAGTTGAAGGATATTTATATTGTTTGGTTTCATAGAATCAATCCTGAGGAATGTCCTGAGGAATTAATTCTGAGGAACCATAAAATCCTCAAACTGAGACTGGCTCAAAACTTGCTATATGAGATACTAATTCCGTTGCAGGGAAAGACTGAATGGGTGATGGACAGTGGATGCACAAATCACATGATTGGTGACAGAAGCCTTCTTATGGAATCATCTCTGAGTCCTTCTTCAAAGAAAACCATCACCTTCGCTGATAAAGGTAAAAGTAAGGTATTGGTTCTCGGCAGAGTTGCTATCTCTCGAGACCAACACACTGATAAAGTCATGCTTGTTGAATCCCTTGGATACAACTTGATGTCTGTATCTATGCTATGTTATCTTGATCTCGTTGTTCTCTTCGGAAAATATGGTTGTGATGTCTATATGGTTAGGGATAACTCCATTGTCTTCAGTGGAGTTAGGAAAGGTGATCTGTATATTGTAGATTTATCTGAAGGTCCTCAGGTTGCTACATGCCTCATGGCTCGACCCTCAGAGTGTTGGCTATGGCATCGAAGACTCGGCCACGCTGGAATGAGGAATCTCCAGAAGCTGGTGCTGAAGAAACATGTCCTCGGGATTGAGGAAATCAGATTCTCAAAGGACCGGCTATGTGGTGCTTGCGAAGCTGGAAAGACCACCAAGGCCAAGCATCCTGCCAAGACCATCATGACTACTACTCGTCCTCTTGAGATTCTTCATATGGACCTATTCGGTCCTCCTAAGTACTCAAGCTTCGGAGGAAATTGCTATGGTCTTGTTATTGTTGATGATTTCTCTCGTTACACTTGGGTGCATTTCCTCACTTTTAAGTCAGAAACCCAAGATGTCTTCAAACGCTTCGTGAAGCGCGTCATGAACAACTACAGCCTAAAGATCAAGCACATTCGAAGCGACAACGACACCGAATTCAAGAACTCTGGCGTATAGGAATTCCTCGATGAGATGGGCATCACTCATGAGTTCTCGGCACCATACACTCCTCAGCAAAATGGAGTCGTTGAAAGGAAGAACCGAACCCTCATCGAGATGGCTCGAACGATGCTTGCTGAATACAACACGCCTCCCATATGGTGGGCTGAAGCAATCAACACTGCCTGCCACATCATCAATCGGGTGTATCTTCATAAGTTCCTCAAGAAAACTTCATATGAGCTAATGGTTGGTAAGAAACCCAATGTGAGTTACTTCAAGGTCTTCGGCGCACCTTGTTGGATCCGTGAGAGCCTAAAGCCTATGAAGGCTTCATGATTGGCTATGGCCTCGAATCGCACACCTACAGAGTCTTCAAAAAAAATCATCATAAAATTGTTGAAACTGTAGACGTGCGGTTTGATGAATCTGACGGCTCCCAAAGAGAGCACCTGCCACATGATTTAGATGAAGCTCCACCTGAAGAACAGATCAAGAAGATGGGTGCTGGTAATATCATTCTTGTGGATCATCCTGAAGAAACGCACATACCTCCTGCTCCTGAAGAACATCCAAATCCTGATGCAAATAATCCTGATGACGATCCTGATCCTGAGGCTCCTGATACCCCTGAAGCTCCTGAAGCACCTGAAGCAGATGCAAATGAATATGATAGCAGTGATGAAGATGCGCCTCAAGATCATCTTCCTCGTCTTCCTCGCGTGGCGAATGAAGTTCAAGTGGACAGAATCCTCGCCGACGTCAATCTACCAGGTCCTCTCACTCGTGCAAGAGCTAATCGTATAGCTAACTTTTGTGGGCATTTCTCGTTTGTATCAATTTCAGAGCCCACCAAAGTCACCGAGGCATTCCAAGAAGCGGAATGGATTCACGCGATGCAAGACGAACTTCTTCAGTTCAAACTGAATGATGTTTGGGAATTAGTCAAACGCCCTGATCCTCGAGTTCACAATGTCATCGGCACAAAGTGGATCTACCGCAACAAACTCGATGAAGATGGAAAAGTCATCAGAAACAAAGCTCGTCTCGTAGCACAAGGATATATACAAGTCGAGGGGATCGACTTCGGTGAAACCTTCGCTCCTGTTGCTAGACTTGAGTCCATTTGTATTATGCTTGCATTCGCTAACCATCGTAATATCAAGTTATATCAAATGGATGTGAAAAGTGCTTTCCTCAATGGTAATATCGAGGAAGAATATATGTTGCTCAACCCCCAGGCTTTGAAGACGCAAAGAAACCTGATATGGTGTACAGATTGAAGAAAGCCCTCTATGGACTGAAGCAAGCCCCTCGGGCTTGGTATGACACACTAAGGGACTTCCTCATCAGCAAGGGCTTCAAATGTGGTTCCCTCAATCCAACTCTTTTCACAAAACGATATGATGATGCATTATTCATATGTCAAATCTATGTTGATGACATCATATTTGGATGCACTAACAAGAAATACAGTGAATAATTTGCATTCTTGATGAGTGAACAGTACCAGATGTCCATGATGGGTGAACTGAAGTTCTTCTTAGGGCTTCAAATTCGTCAACAATGCAACGGCATCTTCATCTCTCAGGAGAAGTACCTCAAGGAGTGCCTAAAGAAATTCGGGATGCAAGACTATAAGGGTATCAAGACACCGATGCCTACAAATGGGAAACTGGGCCCTGATGAAAATGGCAAGGACTACGATCAAAAGGTATACCGCTCCATGATAGGTTCTCTGATATATCTATGTGCATCTAGGCCTGATATAATGTTGAGCGTTTGCATGTGTGCCCGATTCCAAGCGGCACCTAAGGAATCGCATCACCAAGCGGTGAAACGAATTCTTCGATATTTGGATCACATCCCGTCGCTAGGCTTATGGTATCCAAAAGGCACACAGTTGGATCTCGTTGGGTACTCAGACTCAGATTATGTTGGAGATCGTGTGGATCGGAAGTCTACCTCAGGAACATGTCATTTCCTCGGACGTTCTCTGGTGCGCTGGTCATCGAAGAAGCAGAACTGCGTCTCCCTCTCCACTGCTGAAGCTGAATACATTGCTACCGGTGCCAGCTGCTCACAACTTCTTTGGATGAAGAAAACTCTGAAGGACTACGGCATCAACCTGAAGAAAGTACCACTACTATGTGACAATGAGAGCGCCATCAAGATATCTCATAACCCAGTACAGCACTCGAGGACGAAACACATTGAGATTCGGTATCACTTTCTTCGGGATCATGTATTGAAGGAAGACATCGTCATCAGCCACGTGAAGACTGAAGACCAACTTGCTGATATATTCACTAAGCCTTTGGATGAGAAGCGATTTAGCACTCTGAGATGTGAGCTAAATATCTTAGATTCCTCAAACGTCCAGTGAATGGACACACATCCTAACTCTTAAACTATATTGAAGAATCCTGATGTACAACACACAATGCATCATACTCCTCAAATCATGAGGAACTACCTTGCTAAGTGTGAAGAAATTAACATGGAATTGACTCAAGATCCATACGAAAAGTGTATGGTATCAAGTGTCTCATTCCCTATAAGGTGGGTAGCGCCAACGCCCAAATTCCTCTGGATCTATTGTTCCTCAGTTCCTCAGTTGAAGTCTTCATTGCTGATGATTACCGTGTTTGTCCTCAACAGCGTTCACCTATAGTTATTGTTCTTCAGCATTTGCTTCTTCATCTAGGTGAACGTGATCGGATCCGTCCCTCTGTGCTCACTTATCCATTCTTTCTATCTCATATGCGTTCATCTAGAAATCATGTATTCCTCAGCCTGAGACCATTTGTCTTCATCCTCAGCCTGAGACCATTTGTCTAATTCCTCAGCCTTTGTCCTCAAGTTCCAAAAATTGAGGATTATCAGTTACGATTTTCTTCAATTTGTTGCGATTTTACCGCACGTCGTGCTTATCCACCATTATGATAACCACTGAGGATCCCAACCATCAGGGGCAATCTTGTCCACAAATTTCGCAACCCCTCAGCTTTCACCCCTCTATAAATAGCCATCCACCCCATGGCCATTTCCCCCCCCCACCTCTCCTCTCCCTCTCGCGCCGCCGCCCTTGAGCTCCTCAAGCTCTCGTGCTAACATCGCCAGAGTTCACCGTCGCCGGGGAAGACTGACTCGTGGTTCCTCAGCATTTGCCTCAGTTCTGGTACGCTTATTCCTCAGTTGTTTATTCCTCAGTACTGTAGTGTCCTCAAGCAACCTTCCCATTTCCTCATGCCACTACCTTCCTCAACAGTATTGCTAGGTTTCTGAGACCTAAGCCTATTCCTCATGAACGCATATAACCGTACCCTACTTCCCTCGCAACTTAATTCTGTCACAGGTACATGTCTGCTGAGGAATCGTATGGTTCTCATAGTCTCACTTCATTTGCAGCTCAGCTCGAACGTACCATTCCTCAGTCTACACCGCTGAAGAAAATGGCTCCTTGTCATAAGCTCACTGATACCGCAAAAGACTTGCCTCCTGAGCTCTATGAGAAGCTGAAGACTCCCAAACATGAAACTGCGAATGACCAAAAGAAAAGGGTTCAGAAAATCATGCGGGAATGGGCTAAACGATGGGTTGCATATGTATGGATCAATCCTGAGCATGAGGAATCATTCGCTGTCAATACACCACTGAAGACCTTGAGCATCAAGGCTCGTCCTCCTCCTGCACCGGGTGTTATTCCTGATCCTACAACCCTGAAGACCCGTGATGACTTCCCTGAGGCCTATCAGCGTTACCTCAAGTGAACGACACATCTCGCTCGTAATCTGGCTCGTGATTTGGCTGCCTCAGTGCAGATTCCGCCTCAGCCTCAGCCGAAGTCACAACCTCAAGCACATCATCGCAAAAAGGCTCCTCGCATCAATCCCACAAAGAAGTCCTCAGCTCAGCCTCAAGCTCCAGGTTCATCATGTCAAGGCACGGACGATGCTGCCCCCGCTTCAAGGATTCGAACTGATGAATCTAGCAGTGCTCCTGAGGCCTCAACCACAATGCCTCAGCCTCAGCTGAAGACCAAAACTATTCTTCAACGCGTCCCCCGATCCTCACCAAAGAAAACCGCTATGCGAGGCAGCATTCATCATACTCCTCAGAGCTCTGATAATGAAGATGAATTTGAAGATTTGGCCGGCTTCGTCGCCACTGAAGAAGACAAGATTGAATATGTGCATGCTGCAGCCAGACGCAAAGCTGAAGCAACTGGGTCTGAAATCCCGCTTCTCCTTGATCCCAAGAAGATCTTGGAATACATTGAAATCTGATCTTTCAAGAATATACCCCTCTTGATGATTTGGACATACCGAAAGACATCAAGTTCTATGTTCAACAGTTCCTCATCAATGAGATTCATCAACGTGATCTTCAGAAACAATTGAAGGCTCAACTGAAGAAAGTCCTCAGTGACTTTAAAAAAGAAACCTGTTACTGATATTACTCCTCAGGAGTTCATAGAGCATCAGTGTCAAGTTCAACGCCTTAACACTGAATATGCCGCCAACCGTGCCTACATCGGCAAATACAAGGAGCGGATGTCGAAGCAGATGGCTAACTTGATGAAGCTTCGACAGCCCACTGCCTCAGCACCCCCTTCTGCCTCATCCCCTAAAGGCCTCAAGCGCCTGCCCGAGGTTCAACCCTCAACTCCACCTGCTGCAAAGAATCCCACTGTTGAGGACCCAATTGATGCTACACCACTCTCCTCAGCTCCCCCGGCATCTAGGGCCGCTGATACCACTGTTCACTCTCCTGCTGCTTCAACTCCACCTCCAAATCCTCAGCGCAGCATAATCGTCTTCACTCCACCAACTACTGCAACACCCATTGTTCCAACACCTCAGTACCCACCTCCACCGATTATCACTGAGATTGAAGACATGGATGTTGACATTATGGATCATGGTACTCCTCGCGTCCATGATGAGGACTATGGGCTGACAAACTCCCCCACACATACAATATTCTCCCCAGAGCGTCACTCCCCCACTGTGATCGAAGTACTTCCTGATACCTCTCTGAGGTCGGAAGAATCTGTTGGTGCATCCTCGTCAGCCTCTGATGTTGATGAACCTGAAGCCATGTGGGCACCCCCAATTCTGCTGCTGATACTGATGCTACGGCAACAACAACTGCTAAACCTGAGACTGATTCTCCCGCAGCTAAAGCTAAAGCCGAGAACAGCACCAACGCTGATACTGAGGCTGCACCAGATCGCACTGAGGATAGACAAGTTACATCTCCCTCAGCACCTTCAACTTCGCCAAAACCAGTGCCTGAGTCGCATGTTGAAGACCATGCATCTCCTCAACCGCCACCCTCTGCTTCAGCCTCACCCGCTCATCAGGAGCCTGCCTCAACCATCACTTTGGGCCCGAAGCAGAAGAAACCATTCTATAGAAATCTTGAAGCTGATGCTCGTCCCAACTTCAACACTGATGCATTCTTCAACGCCATGAGCTTCTTTCAGGCTGGGATCCAGAACCCATATCACTCTCCTCCGCCCAGCAAGCTCCTGAGGTTCTGGACGGCTACTCAGAAGAACTATTATGCCTCAGTCCTCTAGATGGCACAAAAGGTTTTTCCTCATAAACATATTCCTCATTTGGATATGGAGGCCATCCCATGCTTCAACAATATGCTGCAAGATTTGTATCATGCCAAGCTGCTTCAGTTCTGCTCCGAGTGCATTCATTGGAATGAAGAACTTGTTCTTCAGTTCTATGCCACACTCTATGTCTCAGGGGATCCCAATAACATCAATACTTGGGTGTTTCAATGGATGACTCAGCATCAGCATTACACTGCCTCAGTACCTGAGATTGTGGAGATTCTTCAGCTCCCTCCCTCTGAAGCCTCCGTCCCTAGCACATACGGTGCTCCACTTCTTATGGACGACCTGATGAATATGCTCATGAAGCCGCAAGCCCCTGAAGCTCCACCTCGAACACAGTTCCTCGTTTCTGAGCTTCAGTATCTGCCCAACACCTTGTACAGAATTTTGGCAAAGTCCTTCTACCCCATCAAGGGATATGAATCATCTGCTGAGGAAGTCGTGGGCATCATGAAGAACATTCTATATAGCCTTTGCATGTCGGCTCCAATTAATGTCTCAGATTTCTTTTTCAGGACGTTGGTGGATGCTTCTCAGAATCCTCATATTCTGAAGCCATATGCTCCATGGATTATGAAGCTCATCTGCACCAAGACTGGCATCAACTTCAAGCCTGAGCGGGTTAATCATCGTCCGTATGAAGCGGTACTTCCTCAGGACTCGCTCGATGGAAACATTCGCCAGCCTCAGTCTCGCACAACTCATGAGGAACGCACCCATGCCTCGACTGAGAAAACAACTCAAGATCGTCGGATGACTGATCGCGAGCTCCTCATCAGTCTGCATCAGAAGGTCGATTGGAATCATGACTGGACGAAGCGTCAGATTGGTGACATCCTGAGCTATATGGCGCAGATGCATACCACTCAGAAGAAGGTTCATCAGTATGCTCATCATACGTATCAGCGACTTGATGCTCTTTTGACTGAGGTGATCACTCCTGAAGACCTCGCCAAGCTTAGCCTCAGACAGCCTCCACTTCCTGAGATTTGGCCTCCTCGTCAGTTCACCAAAAGCAAGACTCCACCTCTGGCGATGGACTCCTTCTCTTCAGCTCAAGAATTCTCGCCTGATGAAGTTGAAGACACTGCGGCTTGTCCTCACACTGCCACGGCGTGCCTCCGTCCTGATGATCAACCTTGAGGCAATTCTTTGGGACGTTAGCAGTAGTCTCTCCTTTTTGTTCATTTCATGACAAAGGGGGAGAAATAGTTGTCTTCAAGCGGGTTATCATGGGTTCCTCAGTTACAACTCTAGTTCTTCTGATCATTTTTGTAATGAGTTGTACACTGATACTTTGTGTGGTTTCTGATACTTTTAAGTTACCTCATGTTATTCTTCAAGTTTATCTACTACTCATGTTATTCCTCAGCAACCACATTACTCAGTGTTATGTTTGATTCCTCAAACTACTTCATATGATGCACTGGTTCAAACAATCCAGGATATAGGGGGAGCTCCTCATGTTTTTTCAAAAATTATATCAAGTCCTCAAAACATGCATATCCTCAGGGGGAGCATCTCTATATCCGGAAACAATGAATTGTTTTCTTCTAGTCTTTCCTCAAAATTATTTATCCCGTTGCAGCTTTAACCTGATTCTCATCAAATCACCAAAAAGGGGGAGATTATAAGTGCATCTAGTGCCCCCTTTCAGGTTTTGGAGTATTTGATGACAAAACGGTTAAGGGACTGATGTGTTTGTGAGTATACACAGGAAACAGTCCCTGCGGATGAAGTTAACCACCGTTGTCGACCCCCCAAAATGTTGAGGAACAAAGGAGAAATCGGTGTGTTTCCTGAGGACTGAAGTTGTGCGAAATCCTGAGGAATCGGGATCCTGAAGCATTCTGCTGAAGCTGAAGTATTACCAGATCCTGAAGCGTTCGGCTGAAGCTGAAGCTGTACCATATCCTGAGGAAGTTCGCGCTGAAGACGAAGTAGAAGCGTAGTCTTCGCTAAGACTTTTTATACTTCTTGAGTCATAGGAAAACACCGCACTATTGGAGGGGTTGAGGAAAATGAGTTCTGTATTTCTGAGGAAGTGCTCAATTAGAAATCCGGAAGAAAACCCTGAAGAAATCTCCTGCAGTAGAAGTTCAGTCCTCGGGTGTCGGAGACGTTGTTCTTCAGTACACTGAGGTAACTAACTTCGGTTGAGGAGTCTGGAGATCGCCAGTGCGATTCTTCTGAAGATTGTGAGGAGAGAGAATAGTTTGACCGTGCCACGTTGACGAGGGGGTGACCCCACGACTCCTACGGATGAGCCTACCTGGTGTCCATGAAGGAAGAAGGGCCATGAAGATACAACCTCGGCCCACTAGTTGGCACTGACGTAGGAGTCCGCGACTCACAAGGAAGGTGCAAAGACCTGCCGTACGGAGCAAGCTAGGGTTAGGAAAGCTTACCTGTAAACGTAGACGAACTCCCCGAGACCTAGCCCGGTATATAAGGGCTAGGAGTGGCGACGCCAAAGACATATAATATCACCTGTAACCCTAGCCTTGAGCGCTCCAGCCTTGGCCACCACTGTAATCGCATCTCCCCCATCAATAATATCGAGCAGGAGCGAGCCTTCCTGTTTGCCGACGAGCTATCGTCCAACCTGTGCATCTCATGACTAACCCAGGGTCCGTGACCATGGGATTTTCCGGGGTTGATCCCCGTCAATTGGCGCCGTCTGTTGGAACTACACAAGTTGGGATCACGATCTCGGCGGTCCCATCTTTAGCAAGCTACAACTCAAGGGAAAGAACCAGATCTAGCCCACTCGAAGGATTCGAGATCACGGCGGACATCTCCGCCACCCCATCAAGACCACTCGAGCTACAGTTGTGCTAGGACCGATACTACGGTAACGACCAAGTGCAGCGCCAGTGCCAAAGGAGTCGACGACCCAGAAGAACGGCGAGGGGCCTATACGAAGGAATTCCACTCGACGAACTGCGACGCGCAGCGGAGGACTCGCAAATCTTTCGACAACCCACCACCGCCCGGGCACCCGCCGCACATCAAGACGATGACTACGAGATCGAATCCAGCGATCAGCAGAACAACTGCCAAGGAAGAAGGAATCGACGACCCAAAAGGCGCGCATGGGAGATCTACGGCGAGGCCCCAATGAACGAGCCACATCACGCAGCCGCACAGCCAACGACCACCCGATGACACGCCGTCGCGTGAGCACCTACCGCCAACCAAGACAGCGACTCCGAGACACCTGTAGGCGAGTACTACGACCCAGATCGAAGACCGGATGAATTCGCCAACCTCATCAAGAACCAAGACATGAATCGAGGAATCGAAACCGACCCTCATTTCCACAAACACCCGGAGGATCACGAGCAGATCTTCAGAATCTCAAGAAGGAAGAGGCACGCCGGATCTAGCAAAGTCACGGCTAGAGAACAGCTAGCAGGACCCTGCACGATCCACAGCTTCGAGGATGACTGGGGACGCGTCAGGTCAGGTCACACCTTGAGAGACTGCCGCCTGTTCAACGAGCTAGCCGACGACCTCAAGAAAGAGAAGCAGAAAGAAGACAGACGCAATCGGCGACCCGAGCAATCGCCGACCTCAATCCCGGAAGGACGTCACAGCCCACCGCAAGAACAAGTGCTCATGATCCGGAAAGGAAGGGTACCGCAAGCACAACGCGACGCCCACACCCTGCAGGCTAGAGCAGCTGAGAGCATAAACATAGTCGAAGTTTACCAGCTACATGACACGGAGACCAGCATCACGTTCTCACAAGACGACCATCCACTAGCAGTCCCAAGACTGGGGCATGCGCCCCTAGTACTCGATGCACAAATCGGAGGGTACGACATGGATAGGGTCTTCATGGACGGAGGCAGCAGCATGAACATCATCTTCGCCAGCACCCTGCAAAAGATGCTGATCCCACGATCATTATGGAGAAAATCAAGCACCGAGTTACCCGGGGTAGTCCCAGGAGAAGCAGCCACATCCCTCGGAGTCATCGAACTCGAAGTTGTCTTCGGCAACCGACGCAACTTCGCCAAGCACGTCCTCGAGTTCGAGGTACTCGACTGGCAATCGCAGTATCACGCCATATTGGGGAGGCCAGCATTCGTGCAATTCATGGCGGTCCCACATTACGCCTACCTCAAGCTCAAGATGCCAGGATCATCAGGAGTCCTCACGATCAACGGAAGCTCCATCAAATCAGATCAATGTGATCGTGACTTCCACAGAATCTCCGACACATTCGGAGCCGAACAAGAACTCAGAGAAATAGCCATGGTGACGGACAAGAGTACCTTCCCACTAGTGAACCGAAGCGAATCCAGGGAGTACGGACGCGACTTCAGCATCGACAGCGACACAGTCACTCACCAAGTGCACCCGACGGACCCGGACATAACAGTCCGCGTGTACGCCCACCTACCAGAGGAGAAGGCGACGACTCTCGTCGCTTTCCTTCGAGACGAGTGGGAAATATTCGCCTGGTGCCCAGCCGACATGCCTGGGATACCACGCGAATTCTTGGAACACGCCCTACGCATCAAGAAAAACACGAAGCCGGTGAAGCAAGCGCTGAGACGATTCTCGGAGCCCAAGCGCAGAGCAATCGGAGAGGAAGTCAACCGGTTACTCGACGCTCAGTTCATCCGAGAAACGAAGAAAGCCACCTGGATAGCCAACCCAGTGCTGGTGCCCAAGAAAGACACGACCGTGCTGCGCATGTGTGTCGACTACGGACCAGTCAACAAGCATTGCCCGAAGGATCACTTCCCCCTTCCTAGAATCGATCAGATAATCGACCCAACAGCAGGGTGCGATCTACTTTCCTTTCTCGACGCCCACTCAGGATACAACCAGATCAGGATGAAGGAAGAATACGAAGAGCACACATCGTTCATCACCCCCTATGGCGTATTCTGCTACAAAACCATGCCCTTCGGGCTCAAAAACGCAGGCGCCACTTACCAACGAATGATGCAGGCCTGCCTGAAGGAGCGAACAGGAAGAAACGTGCAAGTCTACGTGGACGACATCGTCATCAAGACCTACAAAGCAGCCACACTACTCGACGACCTGCGCGAAACCTTCGCGGCACTCAACAAATACAGAATCAAACTCAACCCAAAGAAGTGCGCATTCGGCGTACCAGCGGGAAAGCTGCTTGGCTATATGGTCTCTGCCCGAGGAATCGAGGCAAACCCTGAGAAAGTCCAAGCCATCACCCGCATGCAAGAACCAACTGACGTCAAAGGAGTACAACAGCTCACCGTAAAACTCGCAGCCCTAAGCCGCTTCATCAGCAGGCTGGGAGAACGCACGCTGCCTTTCTATCAGTTGCTCAGGAAAGGAGAGAAATTCAAGTGGACAGAGGAAGCCCGCCAAGCATTCGCGGACCTGAAAAAGATACTCTCGACTCCACCAATCCTGGCGGTACCCAAGGAACGAGAAAATCTATACCTCTACGTGGCAGCACGTAGAAGTGTAGTAAGTACAGCGCTCGTCGTCGAACGCGTAGAAGAAGGCAAGGTCCAGAGCATCCAGAGACCAATCTACTACCTCAGCATGCTCCTGGCCAAATCCCAGCAGCGGTACCCGAACTATCAGAAGCTACTACTGGCCATCGTCATGACCTCAAGAAAGGTGTCCCACTACTTCGACGAGCACCCCATCACAATCGTGAGCAGCGCACCACTCGCCGACATACTCAACAACCCTGGAGCAACCGGGCGAGTCGCCGAGTGGACCATTGAGCTCAGCCCAGGGGACCTGCAGTTCAAGCACCCAACAGCCATCAAAGCCAAAGTACTCCCAGATTTCCTGGTCGAGTGGACGGAGGTTCAGACGCCAGGCCCTCCAGACCTATCAAGCTCATGGTCAATGTTCTTCGATGGGTCCAAGAGACAACAAGGAGCTGGGGCAGGAGTCGTGCTCATCTCCCCTAAAGGAACAAAGCTGAAATATGTCCTCCAGATCAACTTCAGTCACGCCTCCAACAACGAAGCAGAATACGAGGCACTCCTCCATGGCATGCGCATGGCCAAAACATGCGGAGCCACTGGCCTCATAATTTACGGGGACTCCAATCTCGTCGTCCAGCAGACGATGAGAAACTGCAATGCAATAGCCGACAACATGGCGGCCTACCAAAATCTCTACAACGAACTCGAAGGAAGTTTCGACGGTTGCGAGCTCAACTACATCACCAGGGACAACAACATCGAAGCTGACGAGCTCGCAAACATCGGTTCGACCCGGGGGCCTGTACCACCCGGCGTTTTTCTCGAAAGCATCAGTCAGAGATCCATCAAGGTACAGGCAGCAACACCTGAAGCAATCGTGGACGGCGAAGACGCAACAGAAATGGCGCAGGTAGCAGCAGCAACCCCATCAGACGGCACAAGCACCAGCACATCCGACAGCACAGTTCCGACAGAGCTCGAAGGACCCGTCTGGACAAAACCGTTCCTCCGATTCCTAATCGAAGGGACGCTACCACAAGACGTGGACGAAGCATGATGCATCAGCCGACGATCCAAGGCATTCACGGTGATCAACAGACAACTATAAAAGCGCAGCATCACCCAGATACTCCAAAGGTGCATCGACGAAGAGGACGGCAAAGCCCTACTGCTCGAAATCCACGAAGGCACCTGCGGGAACCACGCGAGAAGTCAAGTGCTCGTGTCCAAAGCATTCCAAGCTGGGTTCTACTGGCCCACAGCCATGAAAAACGCAGAGGAAATCGTGAGACGTTGTGTCGCTTGCCAGATATTCGCCAACAGGCCACACGCTCCCGCATCAGAGCTCAAGACCATACCACTATCCTGGCCGTTCGCCACCTGGGGACTTGACATGGTGGGCCCACTCAAGAAATCATCAAAGTGCGGAAGGACGCACCTGCTCGTCGCAGTCGACAAGTTCACTAAATGGATCGATGCGGTGCCCATCACCAGCTCCACAGCCCTCACGGCTGTCAACTTCATCAAGTCGATCATCTTCAGATTCGGAGTACCACACAACATCATCACGGACAACGGCACGAACTTCACAGCCGCAGAGTTCCAGAACTTCTGCGAAGAACTGGGCATCAAAATTAATTATGCATCGGTCGCGCACCCGCAGTCCAACGGCCAGGTGGAAAAAGCAAATGGCCTTGTATGCCGGGGAATCAAGAAACGGCTCCTCGCACCACTCGAGCAAGCCTCTGGCAACCGGGTACAAGAACTCCCCGCGGTCCTATGTAGCCTACGTACTACACCAAACACCGCGACCCAGTACACACCCTTCTTCATGGTGTACGGGGCAGAGGCAGTCCTACCACATGATCTCAAGTTCGGAGCACCTCGGGTCACCGGATACGAAGAATAAGAAGCAGAAGAAGCACTACAAGATGACAAAGATAAGGCCGACGAAGCAAGAGACGCAGCCCTGGCAAAATCAGAGAGGTACCAGGACAAACTACGTACCTACCAAAGCAGTCGATTGCGCACTAGAACCTTCAACAAAGGTGACCTAGTCCTAATACAAGAGAAGGTCCCTCAACTTGCCCCCCAATGGGAAGGACCATTCATAATTTCAGAAGTCATCGGAGGTGGCGCCTACAGGCTGAGGAACCCGAAGACAGACGAGGACATGGGCAACCCATGGAACGTAGCAAACTTGCAACTGTTCTATCCATAGCCCCTATCGGTCGGACATGACTGGCAACTCATGTAACCGCTTGACCGCAATAAAATAAATGTTTCCCAAATACTGCCATCTCAAAGCACTCGGGGGCTTAAGAGTAAAATCCCCCCGAGCAACGCTATCACCTACGCGATCTTAATCAAAGCACTCGGGGGTTTAAGAATAAAATCCCCCCGAGAGAAGCTATCACCTACGCGATCTTAACCAAAGCACTCGGGGGCTTAAGAGTAAAATACCCCCGAGCAACGCTATCGCCTATGCGATCTTAATCAAAGCACTCGGGGGCTTAAAAAATAAAATCCCCCCGAGAGACGCTATCGCCTACGCGATCTTAACCAAAGCACTCGGGGGCTTAAGAATAAAATCCCCCCGAGAGACGCTATCGCCTACGCGATCTTAACCAAAGCACTCGGGGGCTTAAGAATAAAATCCCTCAGAGCAACGCTATCGCCTACGCGATCTTAACCAAAGCACTCGGGGGCTTAAGAATAAAATCCCCCCGAGCAACGCTATCGCCTACTCGATCTTAACCAAAGCACTCGGGTGCTTAAGAGCAAAATCCCCCCGAGCAACGTGATCTTCATCAAAAGCACTCGGGGTCTCGAGTACAACTCCCACCCGAAGGACGCTATCGTCACCCACGCGACCACTGCATTCAAGCACTCGGGAGCTCGAGGACCATCGCCTCCTGAAGACCATTCACGCAGTCTGAATCTTAAAAACGCTCAAGCAAACAATACCCGGCTAGCCCCACCTGCTGAAAACAAGGCTCGAAAAACATGTCCACAATCAGATGGAGCACCCAAGTACTCTGAAGAAACTTTGGAAGAAGCACAGAACACAGGCTCATTTAGTCTTCACCCGATCGCCAACGATCGCCTAAAGACTCGGGGGCTACTCCCATCGGGAGCGCTGCCGCGCACCCGAAAAAAGACAGAAACTAACGACAAAGGAAACAAATTTCAGCCTACGCTCGACCCTCCGACTCAAGCGTAGCCTCGGGGGCTACTCCCATCGGGAGCGTTGTCGCGCACCCGATAGAACCCACAATGCAAAGACGGACTCGAAGACACCTCTCGGCCGCAAAGGACTCGAACACAACTCTCAGTGCCAAAGAAAATATAAAGTTCCATTGCAAAGGATCAAGCAGAGTTTACATCATCAGGATCGTCTTCAGCACAAAAAGGACTCAACTACATTTGGATAGAAGGCAGCTCCTGTTACAAGATGGAATCACCCAAGGAATTATGACTTCTACATGTGTGCCCAGGAGGGGTAATCGACTCTAGTACAAGAGCATCATCACAGACAAAGGAGGAGTCGAAGCAGCAGGCTCATGATGTCAATGACATAACAAAAGGCGAAGCTCGACTTATTTGCGGAGACATTGGAGATGATGCTCCACCAGCTTCTTCTCCTGCTCCTCTAGCTTCTTCTCCAGCTCCGCCCAAGATGCCGGCGAAGATGACGCCGCTGCCTCCAGTTCTACAAGGTCGCCAGCCGCGCTCGTTTAACCGGTGGCTTGACATCGAGGTCTTCGTCAGAGCCAGAGGGGGAAGCAGTTGAAGACGGCTCACCACCAGCACCAGACGAGGTCCTGGAGGAAGAAGCAGTCGAAGACGCCGGCGATGGACTCCTCGAATATGTGGAGCTATCGCTGCTCGACTCCTGCCCATGAGGATCCATGCTATTGCCACTCGGATCAAATGCGCGGACAGTGACAGTGCATTCGCCGTCAAAGCGACAGCTGAGCATATCGCCATCTCGCAAATTCAACCGCCGAGCAAACAAACTCCAACCAGAGCCAAGAAAAATCAAGCGAGAGCTATCAACCTCCAAGTCAACATAAGAAGGAGATCGACAACTCCCTTGAAGATGCAGAAGCAAGCCATCCAAGCCACGCTCAGAGACAATGGCAGAAAAAGCAGAGGGAAGAAGGATGCGATTGGCACTTTGGCCACGAACACGTAAAAGAAAATCATAGCGCCAGAATCCCTCCTCCAAGGGAGAGCAGGAAGGCACTGGCGCCGTACCACGGCGACCACCACGGGATGAGCGTGGTGTGCGGCCACCACGGCCACGACGAACACGGCCACGGCCAACACCTCGCCTGGGAACCATAAGCGGAAGAAGAGATGAAGGAAGAGGCAGAGCAGCGAGTTGGATAGTGGCGTGGAAGAGGAAGGCTTATTTATAGAACAAAAATCCTCAAAGCACAGAGAAGCCAAGACGACAGCAGCAATTAATTCAAAGACCAAACGTCCCAGCCGTCTCGGACTCCAACACGAATATGCTTTCCCACGAGACGCATTGTACGCAAGATGTGTCAATTCGCGCATGTTTCCAACGCACGTATGGGAAACTCAACCGGCGCCTGCCGCACGCCACGGAGGCCATTATTATGACCGGTCCTGAAGACGTGACGGTTCACTGGCAGAGCATCCCTGATAGCCATCAAACAGAGGCATCGCTATCCCTGACAAGCGGCGAAGAAAACCAAACAAACATCAAGGCCCTCAGATTCCATCTCTCAGATCTTTTTCCAGATGAAGAAAAAAATATCTTACTCCCATCGGGAGAGTACATCATAAGAGTCCCAGGTGCTCCCTCACCTAAAGGTCAGCCATGTGCTCGAGTGACCACTCGCACTTATGTGAGTCTCGGGTGCTCCCTCAACCCGACGTAAGACAAACATGCCTTCGCCAAGACCATGCGGCGCTAAGAGTCTCAGGTGCTCCCTCACCTCAAGAGCCGAAACGACATTCGAGTGATTACTCGCGAAAAAACCCCCGACTGAGCACTCGAAACAAAGCACTCGGGTGAATGAGTGAACAACTCGCTTGATGTTTTGTTCCAAGCGGGTGCAATGCTATAAGGCTCCGCGCCTCAAAAACACACATTCCTAGAACACGATACACTGTGCCCAGATGCCATGCAAGATTAGCGTGTAGGTAAGACCCCGCTGCGAAGTACGGCCGGGCTGGGACTTGCCGAAGAGCGATTTCACTCCCAGCCTTTCCCATGCGCTACGCATGATAGAAAAGCCGGGCGGACACGCCTTAGGCTGTACACATTACTGGCGGCAAATGAACACCGTAAGACCTGAAGCGGCCGGACTTTTGCTCGACACCAGTGTTCCAAGCTCACGTCGAGGGACGTGGGTTCGATTGGGCTACTGTGGTATTTTCCCTAGTGCAATTCACCAAGGCTCGACCCGTCGACTTCTTGGGCCCTTTCAGCTTAGCATCCCTCAAAACAGGTTTTGTCATGGCCACTAGACTGCCAGCGACCCGCGGATGAACCGCGCATACCAATAACCGAGGAATGAATGTACTCGAGTCCCTGCACGACTCTACGAGTCCCCCAGGCACTCGGGGGCTACTGACGAGGGGGTGACCCCACGACTCCTACGGATGAGCCTACCTGGTGTCCATGAAGGCAGAAGGCCCATGAAGATACAGCCTCGGCCCACTAGTTGGCACCGACGTAGAAGTCCGCGACTCAGAAGGAAGGTGCAAAGACCTACCGTACGGAGCAAGCTAGGGTTAGTAAAGCTTACCTGTAAACGTAGATGAACTCCCCGAGACCTAGCCCGGTATATAAGGTCTAGGAGGGGCGATGCCAAAGACATCTAATATCACCTGTAACCCTAGCCTTGAGCGCTCCAGCCTTGTCCTCCACTGTAATCGCATCTCCCCCATCAATAATATCGAGAAGGAGCGAGCCTTCCTGTTTGCCGATGAGCTATCGTCCAACCTGTGCATCTCATGACTAATCCAGGGTCCCTGACCATGGGATTTGCCGGGGTTGATCCCCGTCACACGTGTTGCGTGGTAAGAGGCTAGAACTTGTCTAGAAACGGTCATATCCGAGGGCACGAGAGTAATTGCGTGCATGGGCATTTATTTCCTTTCACCTGGGGTTGCTCCGCGGCTATAAATAGCCACCCCAGCCCCATTTGTGGGTTGGCTGCTCCGAGAGAAAAACTGACACTTTTCATTTGAGAGCAACCCACCTCATTGAAGACACTGAAGTTCCTAAGTGAGGAAAACCACCAACCTGAGTAGTTGAGCATTTCTGAGGAAGTCGGTTTGAGTGAGTCGGAGCTTTTTACTCTTGAAGACTGTGATCTTCCAGCCGGTGTAGAAGTCTTCGGTCTGAGGAAGTCAAGATGCAATTGTGACTTCCCAGAGTGAGTGATTCTGTGAAGGTTTCGGGAGTCTACCTTGAAGACTCACCTGAGTTATTGGACAGAGTCTGAGGACTTCAGTTCAAGGAGAATAAGGTGAAGACTATGTCTTCTGAGTTCAATCTCAGCCTCTCCAACCAGACGTAGAGTTGTCACAGCAACTCGAACTGGTTCATCAAGTCTTCGTCTTCAGTGCCCTGGTGTTATTTCTTCAACCTCAGTTATTACGGTTATGCACTGATGACTTGTCCTGATGCTTTACTTTCTGAGTTCACTCTACACTGATTCCTCAGTTCGTGCTTCAATCCTACCTTAGCTGTGCAATAGGTTATTTGCCATTCACGTCATTGCTTTTGTACTTCACTTGTGCTTCCTCGGGTTTCAACTTCCTCAATTTCGTATTGCCTCAGTCCTGAGGAAATAGAAATTCGTCGAGATATTTGAAAATCTCCACTTCACCCCCCCTCTGGTCGATATATTGAACTTTCACAATTCATCGGATCCGAACAAACATAACACTAATTATGTCATATGGATCTCAATCATGTAGAGCAGCTCATGAGAACTTTGTATTGAAGATCAAGGGGGAGAAGATACCAACAAGCTACTGCCAAGAACCCATATTCCAAGGAGGAACTACTCACGATCCATCATGGGGTGAAGAAGAGTTGATGAAGATGGCCCCGGGGGCCAAGGCCCTCTCCGGCAGGGTGTCGGAGCAGGATCCTGGTAACCCCCGAAGCTAGGTGTCGATGGCGGCGGAGATCGGGAGCGCTTCTGGAAAAAGGAGTTGGATATCTCGGGTATTTGTGTCACGGGTAAATATATAGGCCAAGGGGGAGTCTGAGGCGGTGCCCAGGTCACGCAGACGGCCACCTGACGCGAGTCCCCCCTGGCCGCACCGGGAGGGCGCCTGGGGGCCTGGGGCCACCTCTTGACTTCATCCTCCGGCTGGAGGACTCTTTCGATGTAAATATATTTTGGTAATGTTTTGGGAATTTTCCGAGCAACTTCATTTTGGAATTTTTCTGCAATGCAAAGACAAACAGACAGAAACTGGCACTGGGCTCTATATTAGTAGGTTAGTCCAATAAATGGTTAAAAAGCATGGAAAAATCATGTAGCAATGACACAAAAAGGGCATGGAACGAGCAAAAAATAAGGATATGTTTGAGACGTATCAGCATCCCCAAGCTTAATTCCTGCTCGTCCTCGAGTAGGTGAATGATAACAAGATAATTTTTAATGTGACATGCTACTTAGGAGTAAAGGCAATAAATCTAATGTAATGAAGATACATAGGCCAAAGACAAAGTGATATAAATCAATAGTCTATAGTTGATATTAAGCAAGCAATGAAAGAACATCTAGACAATTGAGCTCCCACTGTCCGTGAATCGAATGTCTCAGTCGGAGTCCCCGTGCCAAGATTGGGGAATTTTTAGTGCATAAAAATATTGAATAGTTGTTGAGAACTCAATCTACTAATTCTCACACATGGTCCCTTTGGAATCTTATTATGACTCGTCCCCACACCACTAGTCAGGTACAAGTCAATCTGATCCTCTCCCTTTCGACTTTGAGCACTCATGCAATGGATGAGCGCGAGCAAGATACGTTGGCACTTAGGATGGAAAAATAGAATAATGAGGGGGCTATTAAGTCAAAAAGTGAGAAAGGCTCACATCAATGAGGACAATCATAGGCGAGAGAAGGCCAAATGATAGATATGATGTGAGTAGTAGGGATTGCCATGCAACATGCGGATGCACAAAGAGTTGTGAGTGTATGAAAGCCCTCCAATGGAACTAGTGGAGGGTGCGTCCAACTTGCTTTCTCATGAAGACCTAGAGCTCTTTTGAGGAGGCTCATCCTTGGAATATGCAAGCCAAGTTCTATAGTGTATAGATCCCCACGTAGTTTTCGATGAATGATATGAAAACTCTCTATGAAGCACGGGTGCTACTTTGAAGCACAAGTGTGGAATAAAGGATAGAAGTGTTGCCCCCTCTCTCTTTTTTTTCTTTTTTCTTTTTCACCATTTTTGTATTTTTTGATTTTGGGTGGCCTCCATGGCTCTTTATTCTTTTTTTTATTTCGTCCACTTTGGGATCTTTTATTCCTTTCCTCAGTGTAGGGGCAATACTCTATAAGAACATCAACACACTTTTATTTACTTACAAGTCTAAACCAAAAATTAATGACTCTATACGAATGCCTCTGCCAGTGTAGCAGTAGTCAATATGACAATGAAGGATAAGTCATATGAACATGAAGAACGATGGATGTTGCATGTCAATATATCTCAGAAAGGCTATGGAAATGCCTTGATAGGTAGGTATGGTGGCTGTTTTGAGAAAGATATAAGGAGGTTTATGTTTGACATAGCGTATCATGCCAAGGGTTTGGATGCACCGGTGAAGTTTGCACCAACTCCCACGAGAAGGGCAATGCACGGTACCGATGAGGCTAGAAAAATATGGGAAGGTGGAAGTGCCAACAATCGAATACTCGCATTAATCCGAAGAACTCATGCACTTATTACCAGTAACTCTCTATCTAGTCAGGAGATTCACAAAGAGATAAGTACCCCGAGGAGGAGTGTATGGGGGTTTGGTTATCCTTGCGCATCCTCGACCCATGGTACGTGGGGATACTCTATATATTACAACCCCGCAAAGATTAGTGATCCTTTTATTGCTAGAGTTCTCAACTATTTTTTTTAGTTTTTGAAAATAAGGCATGGTTAGCCAGGATGTGAATCCTATCACTAATGGGCGCAAGCTCAATTGCATAAACATTCATTATTACTCAATCCATACCTCAACACTATTGCAAGATATCCTAAGCTAGACCTAGTGATCTAGATTACCTATACACCACATATAAAACATACCATGAGACATATAAACCATTGAAATAGAAATAACTCTCTCAACAAATATAAGTGAAGCACGAGAGTTCTAAACTTTCTACAAAAGAAATTAAATTTCTCTCAAACAAGATCTAAGTGAAGCACAAGAGCTAACAAACAGGCAGTAGATAAATTTAACACTCAACAGATATAAGTGAAGTTCTAGAGTGTTCCATGATAAAGTGGAGTGTGTATCTCTCCCAATCAAGCATGCAATGGTCCGACATTGTAATGACCAGCAAACAAAACAAAACTAAACTAAAAAGCAAATAAACAGACGCACCAAGAACAACACATATCATGCGAAGTAATAAAAGTATAGTATTGAGAGAGACGACCTGATAATTGTTTGATGAAGAAGGGGATGCACGGGGGCACCCCCAAGCTTAGATGCTTGAGTCTCCTAGAATACTTGTTGGGGTGCCGGGGCATACCAAAGCTTGAGCTTTTGCCTCTGGTTTTCCTTCACACAAAACTTCTCATAAACTTATTAGAGCGGTTAGTACACTAATAGATAATCTGCCAAACAGGAAAGATTGTAAAGATTGATTTTTCAGGTGAACTTATATATCTCAAATAAGAAAACTCAAAACATATGAAAGTTTCCGAATTGTATAGATCATGCTGTGTAAAAAATTCAGCTCAAAAAGATGAACTGGTGATTTATCATGATTTTTTCCGTCAAGCAGACAGAATCTGTTTTCTGGACAACATGTCACAACTTTTGCTTCCCTTATCATAAGAGGCTAGAACTTGGCACAAAACTTGAAATAAAGATACAATGGTGTTGCTACAGTAGTAACAACATCCAAGACACAACAAAAGCAAAATAAACCTAATCCGTTTTGGGCTGCCTCCCAGAAGCGCTTTTTTAGAGCCATTAGCTAGGCATGGGTGTAACGATTCTCACAAAAGAATAAAAAGTTGAAACACAAAAGAGAGCATCAAAGGATCAAATATAAAACACATTTGAGTATAACATGCTTCCTATGTATGGGCATCTTGTAAGAAAATAAATCAATAAAGAACAAAGTATCAAGCATAGGAAGGTAAAACAAGAGCACCTTCAAGATTTTCAATATTGAGAGAGGTGTTTTCCTAACATGAAAATTTCTACAACCAAATTTTCTTCTCTCATAATAATTTTCAGTAGCATCATGAAAAAACTTAATAATATGACCATCACATAAAGCATGCTTTTCATGATCTACTAGCACATAATCATATTAACTTTCTAAGCAAAACTCCTCATCATTAAGAACATCTATTGTAGGAAAAAAATAGATGGTTATAATAAGACTTATTAAAATAGAAAGGGTTATCATAAATAACAGTAGAAAAATCATCCTTGGAAGTCTCATTCATAGGGGCATCATGGCCACAAGCATCAATTTCATCAAAAAGGGATATTTCAAAAGATTCAATAAGATCATAGCAATCAATATAGCATTCATCCTCCTTTGGTAAGCATGGAGGGCAATCATATAAAGTAAGAGTCAAAGAGTTACTCTCATTAGTTGGTAGAGATGGGTAGCTACTCCACTCTTCATCCTTTTGTTCGTCCCTCTCATCCTCTTTTTCATCTAAGGAGCATTCAGTTTCAGCAATTTCTTCTTCCGTAGAGTCATGTAAAGTATTTGTCTCTTCCTCTTGTGGAGAGAACCTTTTGAGATAGTTAGTAATATAAGCATTATCATTAAAATTCTCAAAGCAATATTTAAGTATATTAAGACTCTCAGATTTATAAGGGGCATCTTCAATATTTTCAGTAAAGGAAGCAATTTCATGGGCACCCTTAAAGATAACAAATTCTTCTATTTGTGCTACATCAAAGAAATCATAGCGATCTTTAGCATAAGAAGCCAAGGTTTCGTTATCATTACAACAACATTGGAAAGGAAGATGTTTAAACAGAAAGAAGCAACAAGATTCATCACAGAAATAAGATATATCATAATCAGAGCATAAGTTTCTAGCATAGTGATATACTTTTTGTATCAGTTTCCATATAAATATCCCTTTTTCAGACAGGCGGTATTCCTTATAATATTTTTGTTGATCCTCTTTGAATCCACCTTGCCAATAAGATCTAGTTTCATAAAAAGTAACCATTGTAAGCAAACAGAGTAATAAGATAAAGTGTACTTATCAAGTGAACTTATAAGTAAAGCTATGCTCCCCGGCAACGGCGCCAGAAAATAGTCTTGATAACCCACAAGTGTAGGGGATCGCAAAAGTCTTCGCGGGTAGGTATAACCCTAATTTATTGATTCGACACAAGGGGAGACAAAGAATACTTATAAGCCTTAGAAGTTGAGTTTTCAATTCAACCACACCTGAAAAAGCACTAGACAAGATATTTAGTACCAACGGTGTGTTGACGGGTGTAGCCGTAAGACTTCCCCAATCACCAACACCACAAAGTAGTAGCAGCAGTAATGAGATAAATAGTAACAACGAAGGCAATGAAGATGAAAGATGGACCGGGGTTCAAGGTTTCACTAGTGGTAGCTCTCCAAGAAAAAAGAACAAGGTGTTGGGTGAACAAATTACAGTTTGGAAATTGACAAAATTGCACTAACTGTAGCCAAAGAACAAACTAGAGCAATCCTAGTCTAAGAACCAAACGTAGGCATTGTGTTCCGTATGTAGTTGTCTGTGCTTGCAATAAGAACTTGCATAACATCTTTTGTCCTACTGTCCCGCTACAAACGGGGCCAAAAGAAACTTACGGAGATTAAGGTGCTCCTGTCAAAGAGCACCGGAACAAAGCATTAACACTCTATCAACACATGCAATCCTCAAATTATAGCCCATCCCCTTTGGTGTCCCAAGATGTCACCATTGGGATCGCCGGTTCCAGACTATAATAGGTGCATACAACCGTAGATAAGATCTAGAACAACAATTGTAATGATGCAACCATAACGTGCGCAAATATGGAATCATGCTACTTGTGCACTAGTAACAAGCATTAAGAACAACAAAATTGCAGCAACAATAATTCATAAACCTCTTAGGACTGAACAAGGTAGCAATTCATCGGATCCCAACAAACACAACACCAATTACATCATATGGATCTCAATCATGTAGGTCAGCTCATGAGAACTTTGTATTGAAGATCAAGGGGGAGAAGATACCAACAAGCTACTGCCAAGAACCCATAGTCCAAGGAGGAACTACTCACGATCCATCATGGGGTGAAGAGGAGTTGATGAAGATGGCCCCGGGGGGCCAAGGCCCTCTCCGGCAGGGTGCCGGGGAAGGATCCTGGTGACCCCCGAAGCTAGGTTTCGATGGCGGCGAAGATCGGGAGCGCTTCTGGAAAAAGGAGTTGGATATATTGGGTTTTTGTGTCACGGGTAAATATATAGGCCAAGGGGGAGTCCGAGGCGGTGCGCAGGTCACCCAGGCGGCCACCTGGCGCGGGTCCCTTCCTGGCTGCGCCGGGAGGGCGCCTGGGGGCCTGGCGTCACCTCCTGACTTCATCCTCCGGCTGGAGGACTCTTCCGATGTAAATATTTTTTGGGAATTTTCTGAGCAACTTCATTTTTGGAAATTTTCTGCAATGCAAAGACAAAACAGACAGAAACTGGCACTAGGCTCTATATTAGTAGGTTAGTCCAATAAATGATTCGAAAGCATGGAAAAAGATGTACCAATGACACAAAAAGGGCATGGAACGAGAAAAAATTAAGGATACGTTTGAGATGTATCAACATCTCGTTCACAACAAACAAGTTTACTCGTCCGTGCATATTACATCTCCTGTGACATAGTCACTTGCTTGCAAGCTATTGATGCAATATCACCGAGTGGGCCCAGAGTACCTGTCTGTCACTTGGACTGACAAATCCCACTCTGATCTATTAACATACTCATCAACCATCTATTTCGAAATACCAAAAGTACATCGTTATGGCCAACATATTACAGTCAGACGATGGATGCAAATCAAAGTCTCTTGATAGATAGCAATTACGTATGATCATTACTGTCTAAGGACTAAGCCATATGTCATCTTTTGGTAACGGCAGATGCCATGTGGATGGCTAAGAGGGGGGAAAACCGAGGTGAGTGTCGATGGTGCCGGAATCGAGAGTGGGGACAAACACAGTGAGACACCGCGATGTACCCAGGTTCGGGACTCTCCGTAGAGATACCACCCCTAGTCCTGCCGAGCTAGCTATAAGCAATAACTCTGGCTACAATGAATGCTCCGTGAGCTGTATGAGAGGAAGGAGAAGAGGGCACTAGGCACAACTCTCTTCTTGCTCTCTCTAGTGGGTGAAGTGTAGTAATTGCAGCCGTCGTCCCCCACGCAGGAGGGGTTCCCGAGGCTCTTATAATGAGGGAGGATCCACTTGTAAGCCTCAAGCAACAAGCTGGGGCCCTCATGACGTATCCTCTCCGAATGGCTCGGAGTAGACTTGCGGCTCTCCATGCCGTTAGCTCGTAGGTCTTGCGTAGTGAATAGTGCCTGTACGTACTGAACAGTGAACCGGAGTATTGAACAGTGATCCTGCGTACTAAACAGTGGTCCGTATTAATGAACAACGGAGCTGGGAGCTTGGTCTTGTCGGCCTGTCCGCGTGATCGGCGCTTGAGGGGACAGCACACCCTTGACAGCCCGGATCTTCTGGGATTGCGCATTGATGAGCTTGTACCAGGTGTCCGACCTGGGACAATGTCAACTATTGGTGTTGGCTCGGATGGGTTTGTGTCCTCTTCGGCCGAATGATCTTAGGTGAGGCCGATTGCGCTCTCTTGGAGCAATCGGCCTCTGACCTAATCAGTTCGTCCCTTCGAAGATCTGTCTTGTGCTTGCTTGATCTTGTTCTAGATCGGCGATCTTCAGGTCGGCCTTCACTAGATCGGCCTTTCTCCGAATGAAGATCTTCAGGCCCGCCCAAATTAGCTCGGCCTCACTTAGATCGATGATCATTAGATCGGTGATCTTTGCTTTGAAGTAATGTTTCTCCTGGGTGATCCTACTCGGGGGTTATTCCCATGACAGTAGCCCCTGAAGCTGTGGAGGTCCAGCCGAACTAAATGACTGCAGGGCCTGCACAGGTTCCTCCCATACTTCTCTTGAGTCTTGCCTCTCCTTTTCTTTCCTGACCGATTGCTCTCAATTGGCCGATTGCTCGCAATTTGCCGATTGCTCTTGTTTAGTTCAGATGCTTCTCAATCGGCCGATCTCAACTCGTGCTCGCCCGATTGCTCTTGTTATTTTTTTCGATTGCTTCTTCCCCTTAGCCGATCTGGTCAACGGTTGCTTCTTCCCCTCAGCCGATCTGGCCAATGGTTGCTTTTACCAGAATATTGACCGAAACTTGGTGCTTCGAATTCGCCGCGGATTACGGGGCAACGTGCCATGATGGATTTGACATAACTGTCGCCTCAGGCCCCGCGCGCACGTCCCGTCCGCCGGATCTTCTGTGCCCCGATCTGGTGTTGCTCTGGTGATACACGAGGCCACACCAGCCATAGTGTTGCGCACCGGATCCCACCACCACCCCTTGGCCCAATAAATAGCCGAGGGGGTGGGGATGTGGATCGCCTCCGCCCACTCCGTCCTCTTCCTCGCCCTTGCTCTTCCTCTGCCACACACAACTCATCGTCGCTGCGCGCGACTCGCCGTCGCCACTGCTACCGCCGTGGATTGGATCTGCCCCAAAAGCCTGTGCCTTCAACTTATCGCTGCTCACCGCTGCCATCGCCAGCGCTCATCGCCGCCGCCATAGGTGGACGCGGCTCCCGAGCGCCGCTTCCGCCATCGTCTTCGTCTTCTTCCTCTTACACCACTAATTTTGACGCATCCATGGGGGACGACGCCGCTGCTCCCAGCATGCATGTCGCCTAAAAGGGCTCCAACGTTCGGGAGATGGACATTCTCCTCCTCCGTTGTGCGCGCAAGATCCCGGCGGACATCGAGTTACACGTCCCCAGGGATGAGCTGGTGTCGGCTCCCAACACCAGTGAGCGCATCGTCTTCCTTGCGCACTTTGACCGCTGGTTCGGGCCTCCCGTAAGCAAGTTCTTCCTCGACTTTCTCGATTTCTTTCGCCTGCAACCGCACCACCTCGGCGCCAACGCCGTGATGCTGCTCTCGGCCTTCGTCACTTTGTGCGAGGGATACCTCGGAGTGCGGCCAACTATTGGCCTGTGGAAACAGCTTTTCCATCTGCGTTCCTTCCGAGTGGGCACTGGAGTGTACGCCCCCGATCCAGAGGGTGGACCTGACAAGGAGGTGAAGGTGAAGGACGAATGCGGAGCTGCTGTGATTTATGTCAACCGATCTGGCTCGTACCCCCATCCTCAACCGCTGCAGTTTGTCAAGGACTGGCAAATGGGGTTCTTCGATGTCTCGATGCCGGAGGGAAAGGATGATTGCTTGAACCTGCCAGAGTTCTCACTGCCACCGCCGAACAAACACAATTGGACTGAGAAGCCCGGGCAATGTGACACCGATCTGGATCCCCAAGTGGCTCGGATTGCCGAGCTGATGACTGAAGGAATACTCCCCGCTAACATAGTCGTAGCCTGGCTCTGCTACCGAGTGCCCCCCTGCAGCGCCGGTGCCACAGGATCTGTGACATGAGCAATCAGCGGCATCCGACTCGGATCTCCACCTTTCGCATGAATGAAGAAGAACTTGTTCGGTGAATGCGACTGCACACTGATGACGATCTTGTTGATCCCTTCAAGTTTCGGATGAAAGCTTACAACCAGGGTCGTCCTTCTCCCTTGGTATGATTCTGCTTCCAAATTATTGCTCCTTTTTCTCTGCTCTCTTGGTTGATTCTGATTGACTGCTCTCACAGCAATTTATCAGCTCAAGGGTTATGCAAGATGGGCAGGCTCTCTCTACCTGCCATCCTGACCGCGAGGCCGAGGACACCGAGGACTTGGAACTTGTGGTGCAATCAAAGACTGAAACCGAGGCCCGCACCGCCAGCTTGGGACTTGGCTTCAATCGGCCGAGTGCGTCCAATTGCTCCATGAAACGCTTCATGGAAGATTGGAGTGATAGAAATGCTGATGATGCTCCTGGTGATCATGGCGCAGAGTCTCGCCCGACTACGCAGACGGTGGATGACGGGAAACGCCCGCAAGAAGACCCCGCTCCTGGCACCTCCAAGGTCCCCAAGAAGAAGGGCTCTCATGGTCCGAGGCGCCAGGCTCCGCCTCTGACTGCTGCTAGTCCATCTGGCCCTGCGCTGGTCGCAACGCCTTTGAATATTTGTCGGGGGACCGGTACCCAGGTAGGCTAACCCAAGCGAAAGCAACCTTTCAAGAAAAGGATGGACCGATTGGACCGCAGCTGGGCCGAGCTGGGCAGATGTACGACCGATTGCTCCAAGGCAATCAGCCGTATCAAATGCCAGCAGTCGGCCCAGGCGCAATCGGACCAACCTTCCTTCACCAAGACGATCATCCGATTGGTCCGCAGCTGGGCCGAGGTTGATACCTGGAAGGCCGATTGCCCAGTGCAATCGACTTTGCCAGGTACCACCAGTCGGTCCAGAAGCAATCGGAACCACCTAATACCCAGTCGGGGGTATGATTACGAGGTCAGAAATGCCATATCCCCAGATACCCGGGTGGCAGGAAGGCCAGGTCATGTCAAAGATCTGGGGGAGATACGGTGTCGACCTCTCCGCCGATTCCGCGGACAGGCCGACAAGACCGCACCCCCTAGCTCCACTGTTCATCCCTACGCTCTACGAGTCTACAGCATGGGCCGCCGCTCGTAGGTTCCGGGTCAGCCGGAGAGGAGCAGTCGGTGGGCCCAGGCCGATTAGAGGATGACAACTGGGCCCATTCGGCAATGAAGTTACCGAAGTACCCTGGGCTCACACTATAAGAGCCAGGGTACCCCTCCTGCGTGAGGGACGACGCCTCACACTAGATCACCATTACTCACTTCCCCCTCAGTTCATTCACTGCTCGTAGTTACTCCTCAGGGAAGCAGGAGAGGACCTTGCCCACGGCGGCGGTGTTCTCCTTCCCCTGAGAAGATAGAGAAGCAGTAATTGTAGTCAGATCATTGATATACAAGAGACAAGCAGGAGTAGGGGTGTTATCTCTCCGGAGAGCCCCGAACCTGGGTACATCGTGGTGTCCTCACCGTGTTTGTGCCCAACCCGATTCCGGCACCATCGACATTCTCTCCCTCGCGTTTTCCCCTCACTTTAGCCATCCCATGGCATCTGGCGTTGCATATCGACGACAGTTGGCGCCCACCGTGGGGCAGACCGAGGCGTCGACTGGAGTCAAGATCCGGACGGGATTTTCCTCTGCATCGGGCGGAAGCCACGCCTCTGGCCTGATTCTAAGGCGTGGGGCAATAGACTATGTGGTGGACTACTCGGTGCGGTACAGGGAAGGAGCACCCCTGCCGCCCGGTGTGTCGCTGCAGGTTGGCAGTCATCGCCTCTTCATCGGCAGCTTCCCCGAGGCGTATCCCAGAGATATTCGCATCTTCTCGTGTGCTACGGACCCGCTCCCGACCAGGGGCTGCAGTGCAGCACCTGGCAGAGAGGAAGGCCGAGTGCACGCCGCCGTCATGATGGCGGGAGCATCTTCATCAACCAACCGCGATCCAGCGAGTGCGGCTAGAAAGGCCAAGGAGGTAGCTGAGGCTGCAGAGAAAATCGGCACCAGTGCATTGTGGGATGTGTTATACACACCCGTGAACAGGAATGGTGATCCGGAGCAGGTGCACACGGAGCTGGAAACAGCACGGCTCGCTTTGGCCCGCAGAGCTGAGCAAGTGCTGGCAGAAGAACGCAGGCTGGGAGCCATCACAAGGGAATACAATGCAGCACACGCAGGACCGCGCCGGTCGATTGAGCCCGCAGTCCTGGAAGATCTGAGAAGCCGAGGCAGAGCAGTCAACCAACAGCTGTCGGGGGCCGACCAGCCGGAGCGTCCGAGAAGGCCAGTGCAACCAGAGCAACCAGCGCAGTCGGCATTGATCCACAACTTCACAAGCACATACTAGAGGCCCAACCTCCCGCGGCAGTTAGCTTTGTGTGTGCAAAGCAAAGATGAACCCCTCCTAGATTATTTATCTCGGTGGATCAAGCTGAAGAATTCATGCGAAGGAGTCCATGAGATCCAGGCCATTCAGTACTTTACTGATGGATGCCTGGCTGATTCAATGTTGAAGCACAAGCTGCTCCGTAAAGACTTCACATCACTCGCCGAGCTCATGAAGGTGGCAAATGCGTTCGCTATGTCCGATTCTGCGATGCGCCCTATCCAGCTCGGAGTTGGAGGTGTGATCCAGTCACCAGGGGCTCCGCAGTCGGACATAGGGAACCAAGGCCTCAGTCGGAAGGAAAGGAGAGAGAACAACCGCAACAACAACAACAACCACAACCAGCAGAACAATGGCAAGCGCAAGGACGAGCAGCTCGACACTCAGTATGGCAGTCGGCAGGTGGCCGCTGTCCAGAATGAAGAAGATCCAACGGCTGCAGGAGGCAGTCAGAAGATGAGACCAAATGTGAGACCCCCGGGACAGATGAAACCCAAGTACACGTTCGAGGATATGCTAGACGCACCGTGCAAGTTGCACAACACGCCTGGCAGGCCATCCGCGCACACTACTCGGCAGTGTGACTTTGTGAGAAGAATTGCGAAGGGAGAAGCTTTACCACCGCCACCCCCACCACCGCCCCAGAATAGAGGACCACCTCAGCAGCAGAACCAATTCCCGCAGCAAGATGCCGCCTACATGATTTTCACCAGCGAGTCCACGGACAAGGGCAGTCGGAGAGCCCGAGCAGCGGAGGTTAATGCCACTATGTCGCCGATTCCCTAGTTTATGCATTGGTCCGAGTGTCGTATATCCTGGGACAGAGCAGATCATCCCACCATTTTGCCGAATCCAGGCAACTATCCGCTGGTGGTGGACGCTCTGTTCGCAGGACCAAGGTTTTCATGCAAATTCTCCCGAGTGCTCGTTGATGGAGGAAGCACAATCAACATTCTGTACAGATATACAATGATCAAGCTAGGGCTCACAGAGAAAGATCTAGAGCGCAGTCGGACGACTTTCCATGGAATTGTTCCTGGACTGTCATGCACCCCCATGGGCCGCATTCGGCTGGACGTTATATTTGGCACAGAAGAGAATTTCAGAAGGGAGCCGATTTGGTTTGAGGTCGCCGACCTCAGCAGTCCTTACCATGCTCTGTTGGGGTTGCCGGCATTTGCCAAGTTCATGATCAATGCACAACAGACATACCTGAATATGAATATCCCGGGGCCAAACGGCGTCATCACCGTCACCGGGGACTTCAGGAAGTCCCTCGAGTGCACATCTGCTGGCAGCAGTTTGGCTGAGTCGCTAGTGGTTGAAACGGAGAAGCATCAGCTCAGCAAAGTGATTGCAATGGCGCAAGCACAAAGCAAGAATCCACTTCCAGTTGGCCCGGCAAAGAGAGTAGATGAGGAATCGGCTTTTCAGTCGGCCAAGGACAGCAAGAAGATCGCTCTAGATCCCTCCGACTCAACCAAGTTCGTTGTAGTCGGAGCTGGACTTAGCGATAAATAGGAAAGCGCGCTCGTCGAGTTTCTCTGTGAGAATCGGGACATCTTTGCATGGTCTCCACAAGACATGCCGGGTGTGCCGAGAGAACTCTCCGAGCACAAGTTGCACATTCGGCCAGGTTCAAAGCCGGTCAAGCAACCCTTGAGACGTTTTTCTGAAGACAAGAGAAGGGCAATCGGTGAAGAGGTTGCGAAGCTGCAGGCTGCAGGTTTCATCATGGAAATATTATACCCCGAGTGGCTGGCAAATCCAGTCCTCGTCATGAAGAAGAACAAGACCTGGCGCACGTGTATAGATTACACCTGCCTGAACAAGGCATGCCCAAAAGATCCGTTTGCTCTGCCCCGTATTGATCAAGTGATTGATTCTACGGCCGGCTGCGAGCTGCTGTCCTTTCTGGATGCTACCGCTGGATATCACCAGATCAAACTGGCTGTGGAAGACCAGATAAAAACTGCATTTATAACTCCCTTTGGGGCTTATTGTTATATCACCATGCCGTTTGGTCTGAAGAATGGAGGTGCCACTTATCAGCGCACAATTCAGAGATGTACACACTCTCAGCTCGGCAGAAATCTCCATGTCTACGTGGATGACTTAGTGGTGAAGTCGGCAAAGGGAATCACGCTATTGGATGACCTCAGGGAAACATTTGCAAACTTGAGAACTTATCAGATCAATCTCAACCCGGAGAAGTGCGTGTTTGGAGTCCAAGCCGGCAAGCTCTTGGGGTTTCTCGTTTCCGAGAGAGGAATCGAATGCAACCCCGAGAAGATAGCTGCAATAGAGCGCATGGAACAGCCCAAAACCCTGAAGCAAGTACAGAAGTTCACCGGTTGCCTCGCATCCCTCAGCCGATTTCTCAGTGGGCTGGGTGAAAAAGCAATCCCGTTGTACCAGTTGATGAAGAAAACGGAGAAGTTCACCTGGACCCCTCAAGCAAATGAAGCATTCCGAGAGCTCAAGCGCATGCTCTCCACGACACCGATTCTGGCTGCCCCGATTGAGAAGGAGCCGATGATGTTATACATTGCGGCAACCAATCGGGTAATCAGCGCAGTTATGGTGGTGGAGCGGCCCGAGAAGGACAATGTACAACAAATTCAGCGTCCAGTGTACTACATCAGCGAAGTGCTCTCGGTATCCAAGCAGAACTACCCTCACTATCAGAAGATGTGCTATGCAGTGTACATGGCAGCTAATAGGTTGAAGCCATACTTTCAAGCTCACTTGATCACAGTCGTCAGCTCGGCTCCGCTGGCCGACATCATAGGAAGCAGAGATGCAACCGGAAGATTGGCGAACTGGGCAATCGAAGTCGCTAGCCATGGCATCCAGTATGAGCCGAGAACGGCAATCAAGTCACAAGCGCTAGCCGATTTCCTGGTGGACTGGGCGGAAACTCAGTACATGCCGGAGCCCCCAGGATCGGATTTCTGGCGAATGCACTTTGACGGCTCCAAGATGAAGAAGGGCCTAGGGGCTGGTGTGGTACTCACTTCACCAAGAGGAGATCAACTGCAATATGTGCTCCAGATTCACTTTGCAGCATCAAACAATGTCGCCGAGTACGAAGCCCTTGTGCACGGTATCAAGCTTGCCAAGGAAATCGGTATTCGTAATATTGAATGCTTTGGTGACTCTGACCTGGTTGTACAGCAATGCTCAGGCACCTGGGATGAAAAGGACGCAAACATGGCGAGCTATCGTTTCCTGGTGCAGCAGATCAACGGATATTTTGAAGGGTGCGAGTTCCATCATGAGCCAAGAGCAAACAACGAGGCAGCAGATGCGTTGTCCAAGCTCGGCTCAACAAGGCAAGCTATTCCACCAGGTGTATCGTTGGAGCATATCAAGAAGCCATCCATCATACCATCCCCAGAGTCCGAGTCCATTTTCATCTCGGAGACTGATCTTGAAGCATTGAAAAAGGCAAAAGAAGTTCAACCAGCGAAACTAGCAACCATGAAGAAGCAGTCCAACGCCCAGAGTGTCTCGGCAACAGTACCAGGGGCTGCCGATTGCAAGCCAGGGGCTGCAGAGGAACACGAGAAGAGCAAAGTCAAAGGGAAGCAAGAAGAGGCTGCGCCAGAAGGCACAACCTCCGAAGAGCCGATACCATCAGAAATGGCCGATTGCAATGATGAAGCTCCAACTCCAGACGAGAAGTCGGCACCAGGGGCTGCCGAATGCGTGCCAGGCGCCGCAGTCAGCGGTTCAGAAGCAGAAATAGAAATGGCAGATGTCCAAGAGGCCGAGATCCAGGAGGCCAACGACCAAGGAACTGAGACACAAGAAGAGGCCCCACCCCAGCATGCAGTGGTAATGGCAGTGGTCAGTGCGCCATCATGGGCACAGCCGATTAGAGATTTCCTAGCAGACGGAGTCCTCCCAGAAGACTTAGCAGAGTCAAGGCAAATCAGCCGCCGATCTTGGGCGTACACAATAATCAACAATGAGCTAGTGCGCAAGAGTGCAACTGGTATCCTTCAGAGATGTGTAGAAGAGGACAGAGGCTTGGAGCTGCTCAGAGACATTCATCAAGGTGAATGCGGTCATCATGCATCAGCAAAGGCAATCGCCAGCAAAGCTTTCCGACATGGTTTCTACAGGCCGACTGCGCTGGCAGCGGCTGAGAATTTAGTGAAGTACTGCAAGGGATGTCAGCGGTTCAAAGCAAAGAGTCATCAGCCAGCATCGGCACTGAAGACAATCCCAATAGCATGGCCGTTTGCAGTATGGGGTTTGGACATGGTTGGACCGTTGAAGAGAGCTCGCAGTGGCATGACACATCTTCTAGTCGCAGTGGACAAGTTTACCAAGTGGATTGAAGCTAGACCAATCAAAAAGATGGACGGTCCGACTGCAGTTCGGTTTGTGGCCGACATCGTGTGCAGATATGGTGTGCCTAACAGCATCATCACCGACAACGGGACAAACTTTGCGAAGGGTGCACTGGCCCGATATGCATCTCAGCAGGGCATTCGGCTTCATCTGGCATCTGTGGCGCACCCGCAATCAAACGGTCAAGTCGAAAGAGCAAATGGACTAATCCTATCAGGTATCAGGCCTAGATTGGTAGAGCCACTTGAGAGGGCACCCGGAGCATGGATTGAAGAGCTTCCTGCAGTGCTGTTCAGTTTGAGGACCACACCAAACAGGTCGACTGGATTCACTCCTTTCTTCCTGGTGTATGGTTCAGAAGCAATCATCCCGTCCGACATCGAGTTCGACTCACCTCGGCATGCACTATACACTGAAGAAGAGGCCAGATTGGCACGAGAAGACGGCATCGACCTCAAAGAAGAAGCTTGCCTGTTGGCCTTGTCCAGGTCAGCAATCTATCAGCAAAAGTTGCGGCACTACCACAGCAAGAAGAATCGTCCTCTCGCTTTCCGAGAAGGGGACATGGTGCTACGCCGAATCCAGAAGTCAGACGGACAGCACAAGCTCTCCTCACCTTGGGAAGGGCCATTCGTCATCAGCCGAGCGCTCAAGAACAACTCCTATTATCTGATCGACTGCACCAAGGGCACTAAGCACAAGGACACATAAGGAGCAGAGACGGAGCGGCCGTGGAACGCCGAATTTTTATGTCCGTTCTATAGCTGAGCAGCAGAAACTTATGTAAGCTAGTCGGCAAACAAGCAGTAAAAGTTATCATGCCTCTGAAAATGAGCATTCGATTATCTTTTCATAATTTCATTCGAAGAGCTAGCCTCAGTCGGCGACGCTCAGTCATACCCGAGGTGTGTATAACACACCCGGGGACTGACCGACTACGAGGTCAAGCGAATAGGCCATCGAGGCACAGGGGACTGCGGGTTGGCACTCAACTCGGCACTGAGCTCAAGCGCAAACTACTAAATGGTTTGTGGCATTGAGAAGGGTCGTATTTGAGGCAGCCGGCAGTAAGAATCCTCGGGAAACAATTCGAAACGCGCTACTAAGGGCATATTCGATAAAACAAAGTCGCCGATTGCGCCGCAACCCAAGGCGTCGAGCCCGACAGGGAGCAATCGGCGCCTACTGTCGCAGAATCCTTTGCGTTAAATCTTGTCGTGTAAAAAAAGAAAAAACTTATCGAACCTTGGCTGGTAAGCTACCGTTGATCCGATTGCGGACCGCATGACGGCAGCAAAGGTGACACGGTAGACATCCCCAAGTGCACCCGATAAAGGAAACCGACAAAGACGCAAAGTTGATCGCATAAGTAAAACCAAAAGCCAAGCAATCGGATTGCATCAGAAGTAACAGGCCCAAGGCCGAATAAGTTCATTACATCCAAGTCACACCCAGTGGGTGTCGACAGAATTAAAAATATGTCTTACAAACGGGTAACCGGAAGACAAAATAAGATAAAACCGATCCAGTATCGGCAAGCTACAATAAGTAAAACAGTTGATAGCATGGCTCAAGAAGTCGGAGGCACGGAGCTAGAAGATGGAGCAGTCGGATCCGATTGCGCTTCAGAGGCTGTGGCACCAGTTTGTTTGGATCTTGGAGATGTCTGAGATGAGCCACTATCAGAGAGCTCCTCGGCCAAGCCAGAGATTGAAGGTGCAGCAAGCGGATTCCCTCCTTCGTCGAGATACGGAGTGTACTCGTATGGAGAGAACCAGTTCACCATAGTGCTGGCTAGCCGATTGACTTCGGTGTAGGTCTTCTCAAGCAGATCAGAGGCGTTCTCACGGAGGCTGTAAAGTTGGGAGAGCTTCACCTGAGGATACCAACTCAGCACAGTCTGGAGGGCGGTCTCCGCACCATTCCGACCTGCAGAATTCAGCAGGACGTCGATCCGACGTGGGATGGCCTTAAGGAGAGTCCGAGTCTGTTCAGTGGTAGCATTCGGAGTTTCCCCTTTGTCAGAATCCTCTTCATCCTGCGCGTCAGCCTTGTGGGAACCGGCGGAGGAGCCAGCGGCAGTCTTCATCTTCTGGAGTCCGACCTTGAGCTCAGTCGGCGACCACAATGATTCAGCAATCTTTAGGATGTCGAGCTTGAAGGACAAGGCAACGCCTTTGATAATAGGAATGCGGGCTTCAGTGCCAATCAGGTACTCGTGCCGAGTCCAGACGTTGTCTTCAAGTTGGCAGGTCCCTCCTGCGGCACCAGTCTCTTCTCGGGATTTGGCTACGGCTGCGTAGGCAGCTGCTTCAGACTCGGGCCAAGCTTCTGCATCATGAAAAGAAAGCATGAGCAACAAGATAAAAGAGGAGAGCAATCGGAAAATGCACTCGGATGCAGGAAACACTCACCGCTAAGGAGGACGTCCATCTCGGTCATTGTCTCGCAGAAGCCTTTGGCTCGGCGGCGCAATCGGGTGGTCTCTTCGTAGTTACGTTTCTCCAGCTCTTCAAATTTGGCGACGTGTTCATCACGATCTCGCCGAATAGAATCGCGTGCAGCCACCGCTTCATCCCTTTCAGCTTGCAAGGCTTCTCGGGCGGCGACGGCGGCATCTCGCTCGGCAAGGAGACCATCACCGGTGGCCGTCACGGCAGCTATGTCGGCCAGATGTTTTTTCTCGAGGGCAGCCATCTCAAAGCGAAGGTTTTGGATAGTCCGATTTAGATCAGTTTCTACCCCCTGCAGTCGGATCGCTTCTTCCTTGGCTTTGGCGAGTAAGGGGCCATGTTGGTTAAGTTCTGCAGTCAATTCATTAATTCGGCCCTGAAGGTCATCTACCATGGGAGTAGAAGCTAGAAGAGATCATGAAGATATGAGTGCAAGAGTAATGATAATCGGAAAGAAAACAGAAATAGTGTAGAGGTTACCTTTCAGTTTAGTGATCTCGGCTGACTGATTGTTGACCTGCAGCTGGGCCTGGGCAAGAGTTCGGAGGCTGGCAGTATAAGCATCAAGAAGCTTCTCGAAGACCTCACGTTTTTCTTCCATAACAGCCTGACAGGAACAGCAGGATGGAGTTAGAGACACGGCAGTCAGCAAAAGGTGTTAAAGATCCGAACCAATTGCAACCAATCGGCCCGAATCTCGGGGACTACACCAAGTGGGTGCGCTTGCGCGCACCCACCGGAAGGAAAGTCTCCCGATTGAGGAAGGCAAACGATAAAGCAAAAGGTGTTAAAGATCCGAACTGATTGCAACCAATCGGCCCGAATCTCGGGGACTACACCCAGTGGGTGCGCTTGCGCGCACCCACCGGAAGGAAAGTCTCCCGATTGAGGAAGGCAAACGATAAAGCAAAAGGTGTTAAAGATCCAAACCGATTGCAACCAATCGGCCCGAATCTCGGGGACTACACCCAGTGGGTGCGCTTGCGCGCACCCACCGGAAGAAAAGCCTTTCGAGTAAAGGAAAGACATAAAAAGAAAGTCAAAAGTTACCGTATGGTGAGAGGTGAGCTGTTGGAGCTCCCGAGCAAGGGCAGCGGCAAAGTTATTCACCCGGCTTAGAGCAGTCGTCACAGGATCTTGAGGACGATGCGAGGCGTCAGGCTCGGTGCCGATGTGACGGGCGCGAGATTACTCGGCCCGGAACTGGTCCACCGAGCGCATAAGAATCTCCGACGCAGAGGAGGTCGGCGTTGGCACTAAAGCTTGAGTGGCGGTGGAAGCAGCAGTGGGAATGGCCAGTGGCATTGGCGTCACCTGAGGGCCAGAAGTAATCGGTGGTGGTGGTGGCGCAGTCGGGTGAGCTGGCGCGGAAGTGATAAGCGCGACTGGCGGCAAAGTCGTTGTCGTCGGCGGCACGCGCAGAACAACCGGTGGCACAGTTGTGGCGGTCGGCGGCACCGACACCACGATTGGCGGCGGGCTTGTCACCGTTGGTGGCTCGAATGTGGCAGTCGGAAAAGATGTAGTCGCGATAGTGAAGACCGCGTCGGAGCGGCGTGGTGGAGATGGGGAAATCGGATCGACCGATTGCATTCCTATCCCGCCAGGAGCTGCCCGGTCAGCTGTGCTCTTCGAAGTCTTGGAGGCAATGGAAGAGGAAGAAGTCTTCTTGGTCGCCTCCAGGCGGGCCTTCTTGGCAGCGCGCTCGGCATCCTTGGAAGAGTGATGAGAAGCAGGCGGCCGTTTATGGGTGGCGGCGGCAGATGCAGCAGGCGAAATGACGACGCCGGGTCGGACCGGAATGTCGGCATCAACGTCATCAAGCCCAATCGGTTCCCTGAAAGAAGAGAGAGGAAGTGAATCAGTATAAAGAGGAAAAGATAGTAAAATGCAAGGCGTGAAGGTAAAGTCATACCCGATTGTTCTCGGCGCGCCAGAGGGCATCTGACATCTCAGCGGGGCGACGTTCAGTGGCGCCTGCGAAGTCGGCCTCCGAGTGGTCGTGTCCTGGGGCTGTTTGCCTTTGGCGGCTGTCGGCGTGGCTTTGGCAACCTTGCCTGGAGCAGTACCAGCGGAGGAGCTGGTGGTTGAGGTGCGTTTAGCCGGCACCGTCGGGGGTTTGGCACGAAGAGCTGCATCAGAACCATCAGCCTTTGAGACACTTTCATCATCACTCCATTCGGCCAAAAATTGCTCAAGGGAAGGGTCAGGCGTACCCCATTGAGCTGGCGGTCGGGTGTCGGTCCTCGGAGGGTCGGCGGCCCCGGCATCAGCGAGGTCGGCATCCATGGAGTCGGAGGATTCTCCGAAAGACTCGTCGTCATCAGCGTCATCGTCACCGGACTCGGCGGAAGGAACCTCGCCGTTATACTCAAAATCGGTGGGGTCATCCTCCGCGCGGTCGAGGGCATACACGCCAGCTTCCTGGCCTTCCTCCATCAGGGCGGACTAAATAAAATGCTAGAAAGAGGATAAAAGTAATCAAAGAAGCTGAAAGGAAAAGCAATCGGGAGAGGAAGGAAATCGGAGCATACCACAGGCGGTTTCTGCTGGCGAGTGAGGCAGTCAAGCCCGAGGCGGAAAGGGTCGGGAAAAGGACTAGATGTAATAGCCCTCACCCTGGCGCTGAGGTCTTCCTTCTTCACCCGCCATGTGCAGAACCGAGTGGGATCTCGAGGACCCAACATATCGCACAAACGGTGCACTCGGCGCTGCAGGGGAAGATTCCGAGCTTGAAGCCAAGCGGCTACCAGGTCGGTCGGGAGAAGTCCTTCTTGCTCTAGCTGGGCGACCCTGCCGACCTGGGCATCGACATCGCAATCTCCGACGCCATACTTCAGCGACCACTGGTTCTTGTCAGTCGGCCGGGCGAGGGAGAACTCGGGCAGATTCAGGAGATCGGGCCCTTGGTCAGGTGACTTGACGTAGAAGAATGAGGTCTGCCAATTTTTGCATGATTGGACGATCTCAGGACTCTTGTACTTCGGCTTGGCGGCTGCGACAAGACAACTGCCGTATCGGTCATGTCAGTCGGGTACGTGGGTTCGCCGCCTTCGATGGTGGAGGGCACCACAGTTCCCGTCCGAGCGTTGTGAGCTCGGAGATTGAAGAATCGCTTCCAGAGAACGACGCTGGGACGGCAGCCGAGATACCCTTCGCAGAGTGTCACGAAACCGGAGAGAATCATGATGAAGTTGGCTGCGAGATGGTGTGGTTGCAGTCGGTGGAAATCGAGGAACCCGCGGAAGAAGGTGCTGGCGGGAAGGCCGAATCCACGCTCGAAGTGAGCGAGGAACACGACCCTCTCGCCAGCACGCGCGCTGGGCACGACCTCGGCGCCGGGAATGCGCCACTCGACCTCCGCAGGCATCTTCCGGGCGCGAATCAGGGACTCGACGGCGCCGGCGGTAGCCTGAGAACCTTTCCAGCACCCGCGGCTCGCCTGGGAGGTGTCTCGCCGTGGCGCCATGGCGTTCGCGGGCGGGGAGAAGAAGAGAGAAAAAGAGGGAGGCAGAGCGCGAGAGCAGCGGTGAAGGGTTACCGCGAAGGCGGCGGAAGTGGCAGATAGCACAAGTCTGTGGCCGGAGCAGATCCAAGGTGCAGAGGTCCGCGGCAGAGAGCTTCGCGCGAAGCTGCAATGGTACAGAGGAGAGAGAGAGCTAGAGGTTGAAGATGGCATCTGGGAGAAGGAAGAGGCGAAGGCCCTCCCCTGTGGCTTATATGGGCGGCGGGGGAGGGAAGTGGGATGCGTCTGCGGCTGTGTGGCTCGGTGTGGCCTAGGGCACAGGAAGGGCAACCGGCAAACCAGCGCAAAGAATCCTGGCGCAAAAGGTGAGGCGTGCGACGTGGGGGTCAGGCCCTGCAGTTATGTCAAGTCGCGTGTGGGTCATGGGTCCCAGCTCAGTGATCACGTCCCGGAAGAATCGGAGGTAACCGTTGGAACTAAATCGGCGAAAGATGTCTGTCTCGAAAAGTGAAGATGCGAATCGGGAGCGAACCAGATCCAATCGGACGAAAAGTTGGTCAGCCAAGTGTGATCTCCGAGACGGTCGGTGAACTCGGAATGACGCACTCGACGAAGCCATAGCAGTCGGAGGATATCAAGAGAAATTAAAAACTGCAAAGGCCCCGCGGTCAAGTGACCGAGGGACCTTTACAACTTTAGGGGCTACTATCGGGGGACCGGTACCCAGGTAGGCTAACCCAAGCGAAAGCAACCTTTCAAGACAAGGATGGACCGATTGGACCGCAGCTGGGCCGAGTTGGGCAGATGTACGACCGATTGCTCCAAGGCAATCAGCCGTATCAAATGCCAGCAGTCGGCCCAGGCGCAATCGGACCAACCATCCTTCACCAAGACGACCATCCGATTGGTCCGCAGCTGGGCCGAGGTTGATACCTGGAAGGCCAATTGCCCAGAGCAATCGACTTTGCCAGGTACCACCAGTCGGTCCAGGCGCAATCGGAACCACCTAATACCCAGTCGGGGGTATGATTACGAGGTCAGAAATGCCATATCCCCAGATATCCGGGTGGCAGGAAGGCCAGGTCATGTCAAAGATCTGGGGGAGATACGGTGTCGACCTCTCCGCCGATTCCGAGGACAGGGAGACAAGACCGCACCCCCTAGCTCCATTGTTCATCCCTACGCTCTACGAGTCTACAGTATGGGCCGCCGCTCGTAGGTTCCGGGTCAGCCGGAGAGGAGCAGTCGGTTGGCCCAGGCCGATTAGAGGATGACAACTGGGCCCATTCGGCAATGAAGTTACCGAAGTACCCTGGGCTCACACTATAAGAGCCAGGGTACCCCTCCTGCGTGAGGGACGACGCCTCACACTAGATCACCATTACTCACTTCCCCCTCAGTTCATTCACTGCTAGTAGTTACTCCTCAGGGAAGCAGGAGAGGACCTTGCCCACGACGGCGGTGTTCTCCTTCCCCTGAGAAGATAGAGAAGCAGTAATTGTAGTCAGATCATTGATATACAAGAGAAAAGCAGGAGTAGGGGTGTTATCTCTCCGGAGAGCCCCGAACCTGGGTACATCGTGGTGTCCTCACCGTGTTTGTGCCCAACCCGATTTCGGCACCATCGACATTCTCTCCCTCGCGTTTTCCCCTCACTTTAGCCATCCCATGGCATCTGGCGTTGCATATCGACGACAATATTTCTCCTCCGCGCTTCTCCATGAAAAACATTGCTGCCAACCTCCCCCGAGCTGTCGGGTACTTCTTCATGTTCCTTCTTGCTCTATTTGTGTTGTCCGATTGCTCCGATAACCTGTGCTCTTCAAAATGCAGGGATGTCCGATCTGTTACTACTGTGGTGCCCGGAGCTCCTCCGGCTGCTCGTCCCATTGCTTCCGCAACTTCATCCATGGCCGCGGCTTCACACAAAAGGGCTGCCGCCGAGACCTCCAAGGCTGAGCGCACCAAAAAAATAGAAAGTTGTAGCCACTGTGAAGCAAGCGAAACAAACGGCTCCCCCTCTGAGCTCCGCGGCTGCCACAGGTCCGACTGCTGGCTCGCAATCGACCGCTCTTGCCGCGGCCACCACTGCTACTACTCCAATTCTGATCGATCAGTCCAGGATCGTGCACTCCAATATGCCGATCGTGGATTTGACTGATGCAGGTGCTGATTCGCCCGAGATTTCTCCAGTGCGGGCCACTATTACTGAAGACGTGCCTCGTGCAACCAGATCGGAGGGCACCGCTTCTGCCCCCGCCAACCCGAATGCCGCTCCTCCTGAAGGCCCCCAGGTCACGTACCTGATTGCCTCCCACACCCCTACTCAAATTACCATTGAAATTCCCCAGTCGTCTAGTGCTGTTGTGCCCAAACCACCTTCCGTGGTCCGCAAGCTCTCGCGGGCGAATCACCTTCGGCTAGCGTATGCCGGGAAAACTGATGTCGCGCCAGCTCCACCTTCCTCCGACTCCGGGACTCCTCCGCCTGCTGGGTCCCAGGATCAAGTTCCTGTCCATATTCAACGCCGGTTGGGTGGAATTGCCACCCAAATCAAAGACTTTGCTACCGGAGCTCTGTCCCAGGTCCTTGCCACTAAGTACTCTACTGTGGTAAGTTTAAATTCCTGTGGGGGCGCGTCGGCGCACCCATTGGGTGTAGTCCCCGAGATTCAGGTCGATTGCTTGCAATCGGCTCGTATCTAATCTTCTTGTTCACCACCACTTTGGATCTGACCACACCATTTTTAGGTTGTCTAGAAAAGGCGTCAACAAGTCTTTGATGATCTGCTGGCCGCTTATTCAGCGGGCCAGAAAACTCTCGCTGCTCTGAAGAAACAATCTGATGCCCAGGATGCCAAGATCCGAGAACTGACAGGTGAACTTTCGCTTGTTACTTGATTACTTCCGATTGCTATTGTTTTCTGACATTGCTGTGGTTTTTCCTTAGCTGCTGCTTCTCAAACCTCCGAACTAGAGGCGGCCCAGAAGAATATGGCCGAGATGGAAACTTAGGTCGGTGAGAAGAATTCTTAGATCGGGAACGCTGAAAAGGAGCGCGACCATTTGACTGCTGTCGAGGCCGAGTTGCAAGCCAAGGCCCAAAAAATGACAAGTGATCTCGCCGCTCTGAAAGCTGCTCATGCCAGTGACATGCAGAGGTTGTTGGACGCTCGGATTGAGACAGAGGGCCAGCTGCAGAAAGAGAGGGATATCGACGTGAAGAGCACTGAGGAGGCGGCCACCCAACACCACAATGAACTCCGAACTACCCAAGGCCAAGCCGATCTGGCACTCGCTTGCCTACATAGAGTCGTCATCGCCCTTGCTGATACCCTTTCCTCTTGCTGATTTCTTAGTCTCCGATCTTGATTTTTCTTGTGCTCCAATCTTACTTTCCTTCCAAATTCTTGTTGTCAGGTGCTTGGCCCAACTCCATAGCTGCTGCCATTGAAGTTGTAGCCGAGCTGAGGCGAACTAAGGGTGTGGAAGTTGGTGATGCTGCTGCCGATTGGGGCCCGGAAGACTTTGTTGCAGCTCTAGACGCTTTATTGCCTCTAGTTAAGGGTGATCTCTGCACCTTCAAGACTGGAGTCCAGAAACTGAATGGCATGCTCTGGAGGACGCGGGAAAAGCCGATTGCTGGTGAGACGACTTCCGACGTAGCCTGGAACCTCAAGGTCGCGCCTCGGCAAATTGAAGTCATGCTCGATTCTGCCATCCGATCTGGAATACAGGAAGTTATCTCCATTGTGATGAGTTGGTATCCTGACGTGGATCTGAACCTGTTGCATGCTCTGTGGGCTGGGTCGGAGGCCAATGTTGGTGCGATCTGGCCCCGAATCTGCAAAATTGCTGAGGAGCTTGTGAACGCCATCAACCCTTTGGAGCACACCCCCTATCTTGACAATGATGGTTCTCTGATCCCGGAGATGTCACTCAGTGTGCTTCTCTACACCACCAATGAGGAAGGTACCAACTCCCGACCTGCTCGCCGCTGAACTGCCCCATCCACGTCCTCGAAATATGCTCAAACTAGTGAAGAGGGTGAAGATTTGTTCGATGAGCAATCGGAGAGTGCAACTGACGAGCCTCCAATCACTCAGCCCGAAGCCACTGCTACTTCAGCTCTAGGAGGCGCCACCAACATGACCCCAACTGCTTCAGCTGCTCCCGCTGCGACTGCTCCAGACGTGCCGACTGCCTGAGTTCGGCTTGCTTTATTTACCTTCTTTGCCTTTAAACAGTTTGGTCAAACTCAAGTGCGCCCGCTGAGGGCCACTTTCATGTAATAATCAACACTCGGCCAATCAGCCAAGTTTGCTTGTGAACATGGTTCTTGCTAGTTATCAATTCTCTCTTGCCTTTGTGTTTTCAAGCCGATTGCCCTTTTCTTTGCCTCTTTTCTTCCTTAGTCAATATTCCAACCAACCATACAGCCGACCTACGGTCTGCGGTTGTAAAAAAGAATAGACTTTGAAGGAAATTTGACAAGTACTTCTAGGCTTTGAGCTCTTGGCGTAAAGGTAAGGGTTTGTGGATGGGCCGATTGCAACTTGCCGACTGTTGGCCAGCCGGTCTGGTCACACACGGTTGCATCTGCCGTCGGCTAGTACCGAACTAAATATACTCTAGAAAATGAATTTTCCGATTGATGGTTCTGCTCGGCCACGTCCACCCGACATTACAGGCGACCTACGGTCTGCATTCCGTTCGAACTGACACACACAAATCCATCACTCATCTTGCTCTCTTCTCAAGTATACTCGTTTCGGGGCAACGGACCAGTCCCCAGGTCCGCTTGTGCCGACCTTGGGACTGGGAATGTTTGCACATGTTTTATCTTTTAACTCCCTCCGAATGCAGTCTCATGGACGCACGGCGATTCTCATTGATAATATTTCAAAGGAAAGCATACAACAATACCGCTCAACTGTAAAACGGGCATAATAGCTCGGCGTTCCAGGGACGCTCCGTTTCTTCTCCTGAAGCGTCCACATATCGAGTTGGCTTTCTGCAGTCGATGAGATAATATGCATTGTTCTTGAGCGCCAGACTGCCGATGAATGGACCTTCCCAAAGGGAGGATAACTTGTGCTGACCCGCCGATTTCTGGATTCGGCGGAGCACTAAGTCACCCTCATGAAAAGCTAGGGGACGGATCTTCTTGCTATGGTAGTGTCGCAGCTTCTGCTGGTAAATTGCAGACCTAGAGAAGGCCAGGAGACATTCTTCTTCTCTTAGATCGACGTCGTCCTCTCGAGCTTCCTTGTATTCTGCCTCCGTGTACATGGCGTGATGAGGTGAGTCAAACTCAACATCAGAGGGAATGATTGCCTCCGCACCATATACGAGGAAGAAGGGAGTGAATCCAGTTCAGCAGTTTGGTGTGGTGCGCAAACTCCAAAGCACGGCTGGCAGCTCGTCAAGCCATGCTCCGGGTGCTATTGACCAATCTTGTCTTGATCCCAGATGAAATGAGGACATTTTCTCGCTCTTCTTGACCATTTAATTGCGGGTGAGCTACGGATGCTACATCCAACCGAATGCCTTGCTCGGACGCATACCGATCTAATGCTCCTTTTGTAAAGTTTGTGCCATGGTCAAGGATGATACTGTTCGGCAGTCCATATCTGGTTGCAATGTCTGCTATGAATTTGACCGCAGCCGACCCATCGAGCTTCTTGATCGGTCTTGCCTCGATACTTGGTAAACTTGTCCACTGCCACCAAAAGATGTGTCATGCCACCTCTGGTTGTCTTGAATGGTCCAACCATGTCCAGTCCCCATACCGCAAACGGCCATGTGATCGCAATGGTTTTGAGTGCGGAGGCTGGTAGGTGGCTCTTGGCTTTGAATCTTTGACAACCATTGCAATGTTTGACTAGCTCTTCTGCTGCTGCTTTCGCATTCGGCTAGTAGAAACCATGGAGAAAAGCCTTGGCAACTATTATTGTGGTTGATGCGTGATGACCATACTCTCCTTGGTGGATATCCCGCAGCAGTTCCAGCCCCTTGTCCTCTTCAACACAGCGCTGGAGAACTCCAGTCAAACTGCGTTGCACTAGCTCATTGTTGATGATGGTGTAGGCTCCAGATCGGCACTAGATTTGCCGAGCTTCCACTTCATCTGCGGGTAAAGTGCCATCGACCAAGAAATCACGGAGAAGCTCTACCCATGAAGGCACAGTGAATATCACCATTACACCAACTGCTTCTGGCACTGGTTGTTCGGCTCCAACTACTGGTAGCTCAAAGGAGGTGGAGCCGGTTGCATCTTGCATGGCCACATCAGTCCCCGAGCTAACGACAACAGCCCCTGGTTCGCAATCGGTAGCCCCTGGTGCGGCCGAATGCTCCGCCACCTTTTGCTTCTTGGTTGATCTCTCTGCTTCGAGCTCTGCCATTCTCAGGTCGGCCGGAATAAAGATGGACTCTGATTCTGTGGAAGGCTTGATGGATGGCTTCTGAATATTTTCCAAGGACATGCCTGCTAGAATGTCTTTACTGGTGGATCCCAGTTTGGACAATTCATCTGTTGCTTCATTTTCAGCTCGGGGAACGTGATGGAACTCACATCCCTCAAAGAAACCACAAAGTTGCTGCACGAGGAACCTATAGCTTGCCATGTTTGCATCCTTTGCATCCCAACTGCCAGTGCATTGCTGCACCACCAGATCGGAGTCTCCATAACATAAAATCTGCCGAATGTCGATCTCTTTGGCCAATCAGATACAGTGGACCAGTGCTTGGTAACCGGCCACGTTGTTTGATGTAGAAAAATGGATAAGCAACACATATTTGAGCTGATCACTCTTTGGAGATGTGAGAACAATGCTAGCCCCTAGTCCTGTCTTCATCTTGGAGCCATCAAAATGCATCTGCCAGAAATGGGAGTCCGGACAGGGGGCTCATATTGAGTTTCTGCCCAATCAACAAGAAAATCTGCCAGGGCTTGCGATTTGATTGAAGTTTGTGGCTCATATTTGATGCCTTGGTTTGCAATCTCGATGGCCCACTTTTCCACTCGACCAGATGCATCTCTGTTGCCTATGATTTCTGCCAGTGGTGCCGAGCTGATGACCGTGATCGTATGCGCCTAGAAGTAGGGCTTCAGTCTCTTTGCCGCCATGTATACACCATAGCACATCTTCTGGTAGTGGGGGTAGTTTTGTTTGGAGGTTGAGAGCACTTCACTGATATAATACACTGGTCTCTGGACCGACTATGCTTTGTCCTTTTCAGGATGCTCAACTATCATCACAATACTGAACACCCGATTAGTAGCTGCAATGTATAACATCATTGGCTCTTTTTCAATCGGAGCTGCTAGCACTGGAGCAGTAGATAGCATACGCTTGAGCTCTGTGAATGCACCATCCGCTTGTGGAGTCCAGGTAAACTTGTATGTCTTCTTCATCAATTGGTACAAAGGATCGCCTTCTCTCCTAACCGACTGAGAAATCGGCTGAGGGATGCCAGTCATCCTGTGAACTTCTGGACTTCTCTGAGGTTTCTAGGCTTGCTCATTCGCTCGATTGTTGCAATCTTCTTGGGGTTGCATTCGATTCCACTCTCGGAAATGAGGAAACCGAGCAACTTGCCAAATGGAACGCCTAACACACACTTCTCTAGATTGAGCTTGATCTTGTAAGTGAGCAGATTTTCGAATGTCACTCTGAGATCTTCCAGAAGTGTCGCTCCCTGAACTGACTTGACCACCAGGTCGTCCACATATACATGAATGTTTCTACCAAGCTGAGGTCGGATACACCGTTGTATGGTATACTGGTAAGTCGCGCCGCCATTTTCCAGGCCAAAGGGCATGGTGACATAGAAATAAGACCTGAAAGGGGTGATAAATGCAATCTTTATTTGATATTCTACCGCAAGTTTGATCTAGTGATAGCCAACTGTGGCATCCAGAAAAGACAAAAGCTGACAGCCAGTCGTAGAATCTATGATTTGATCAATATGGGGCAAAGGAAAAGGATCCTTGGGGCAGGCCTTATTCAGGCAAGTGTAATCGATACACATGCGACAAGTTCCATTCTTCTTCATAACCAGAATTGGGTTAGATAACCAGTCCAGATAGAACACTTCCATGATAAAACCAGCTGCGAGAAACTTGGCGATCTCTTCGCCGATTGTTCTTCTCTTGTTTTCGGAAAAACGTCGAAGAGGTTGCTTGATCGGCTTTGATCCATGTCGGACGTGAAGCTTGTGCTCGGCAAGTTTCCTCGGTACTCCAGGCATGTCTTGTGGGGACCATGCAAAGATGTCCCGGTTCTCATGGAGGAACTCGACGAGCTCGCCTTCCTATTTGATGCTCAGTCCAGCTCCCACGATCACGCACTTTCTTGGGTCGGAAGGTCTCAAAGCAATCCTCTTGTTGTCCTTGGCTGCTTGTAAGATGGTCTCATCGTCCGATCTCTTGGTCTTCGTGCTCGGCAGGGGGTGCCTTTATCTGAGCATGGGCCATTGCTACGATCTTGTCGAGCTGGCGCCATTCTGCATCAATGACCAGGGAATCGGCCATCTTGGAACAGGCGGATGAACACATTAGGGACTTCTTGTAGTCCCCGCACACAGTGATGGGACCATTCGGCCCTGGGAGCTTCATCTTCAAGTATGGCTGGAAGACATTCAACATGAACTTGGTGATTGCGGGCACTCCGAGCAGAACGTTATAAGGACTGCTCAAATTGGCCATCTCGAACCAGATCGGCTCGTGACAAAAATTCTCCTCCAAACCGAACAAGAAATCTAACAGAATGCGGCCCAATGGAGTGCATGACAGGCCAGGCACAATACCATGGAAGATCGTCCGATTGGGCTGCAACTCACTCTCGCTGATGCCAAGCTTGATCATTGTATCGTGATACATAATGTTGATGGAGTTGCCCCCGTCGATGAGAGTTTGGGTGAATCTGCATGAATACTTAGGTGCTGTCAGAACTGCATCCATCACTAGTGCATAGCTGCCTGGATTCGGCGTCAGGCCTGGGTGGTCCTTTCTACTCCATGTGATCACATTGTTCGACCAGTCCATGTACTGGGGGACTGCTGGCATAGTGGCATTTATTGCCTGCTCTCGGGCTCTCCAACTGCCCTTGTCGTATGACTCACTGGTGAAGATCATGTAGGCTGCATCTTGGCGCGGGAACTGAGCACGCACATTCGGCGGTGGTGGACCTGGGGGTGGTGGTGGGGGTGGTGGGAGGTTTCCTGATCCTCCTTCTGACAGACGCTTTACCCAGATGCATTGCCGAATGGTATGGGATGCGGGCTTGCCGACTCCCTTGTGCATCTTGCATGGCTGGTTCATCATGTCCTCAAAGGTGTATGTTGGCCGGATCGTGCCATGTGGTCTTTCTGCAGGTTTTATGCCTCTCACTGCCTCCCGCCGCCCCTGGTTCATCTTGCTGTTGAACTACTGCTACCTGCCGATTGTCATACTTGGCATCCGACTGCTCATCTTTTCTCTTGTTGAAGCCAGTGTTGTTGTTGTTATAGTTGGGGGTGTTGTTGTTGGTGGTGGTGTTGTTGTTGTTGTTGCGCTGCATCTCGCGCCTCTTGCGCCGATTGGGACCGGCGCCTCCTGCCTCTACCGATTGCTGATGTTGCTGCTGTCCGGAGGACTGTCCCTGGATGAGGCCATTGGCACTCAACTGGATCGGGTGCATTGCAGAATTCGGATGCGGCGAACGAATTGACTATCTTTATCAGATCGGACAAAGATGTTGACGAGGGGGTGACCCCACGACTCCTATGGATGAGCCTACCCGGTGTACCCGAAGACAGAAGGCCCACAAAGATGACGCCTGGGCCCAGCCTTGGCCCACTAGTGGAACCGACGTAGGAGTCCGCGACTCATAAGGAAGGTGCAAACTTGCCGTACGGAACAAGATCAGGGTTAGGAAACCTCATCTGTAATCCAGGACGGACTCCCCGAGACCTAGCCTAGTATATAAAGGCTAGGAGGGGAGACGTCGAGATCATCCAATACACAACCTGTAACCCTAGCCTTGTGCGCACTAGCCATGGCTTCCCTGTAATCGCCATCTCCAATCAATAACATCGAGCAGGAATGTATCCTCCTGTTAGCCGACGAGCTATTGTTCAACCTGTGCCTCTCATAACTAACCCAGGGTCCCTGACCATGGGATTTTCCGGGGTACATCCCCGTCAATTGGCGCCGTCTGTGGGAACTACACAGGTTGGAATTAAGATCTCGCCGGTTCCGTCTTCAGCAAGCCACAGCTCAAGAGCAAGAACCAGATGCAATCCACCCAAAGAATTCAAGATCACGGCAAACATCTCTGCCGCCCCAGCAAGACCTCTCAGCCTACAACCGTGCCAAGACCAATACTACGGTGGCAACCGAGCCCACCGCCAGAGAAGGAAAACTCGATGACCCAAAATAAAGGCGCGAGGGTTCTACATGGAGATCCCGATCGACGAGCTGCAGCACGAAGCAGAGAACCCGCCGATCACTCGACGACCCACCGCCGCCCAGGCACCCGCGGCACAACAAGACATCGACTCCGAGCTCGAAATCAGCGATCGCGAAGACCATCGCCAATGAGGAAGAAGTCGACGACCCAGAAGACAGACGCGAGGATTCTACGAAGCGACTCCACTCGACGAGTCGAACTATACAACCACACGATTGCCGACCACTCGACGACCCGCCGCCGTGCGGACAGCCGCCGCCCGCCAGGACAGCGATTCCGAGACTCAGACCGGCGAATACTACGACCCAGATCGAAGGCCAGACGAATTCGCCAATCTTATAAGGAACCAGAATCTAAGAGAAGGGATCGAAATCGACCCGCGAGTTCACGAGCACCCAGCGGATCATGCGTTCTTCTTTCGAATCTCAAGGAGGAAACGCCACGCTGGATCCGGCAAACTCACGGTCAGGAAACAGCTAGAAGGACCCTGCACAATCCACTGCTTCAAAGAAAACTGGGGATACATCAGATCGAGTCATACTCTGGGATCCTGCCGCCTGTTCAACGAACTCGCCGACAGCCTCAAGGAAGAAAAACAGCGAGAAGCCAAGCGCACCCGAGGAACCGAGCAGTCGCCGACTCAAGGACAGGTGTACATGATCCAAGAGGGCAGGGTATCGCAAGCCCAACAGGACTACCTACACCCTGCAAGCCAGAGCAGCCGAGAACCTAAACACAGTCGAAGTCTACCAGCTACACAATGCAGAAACCAGCATCACGTTCTCCCAGAGTGATCACCCGCCCGTAGTCCCAAGGCCGGGACAGGCGCCCCTGGTACTCGACGCTCAAATTGGAGGATACGACATGGACAGAATCTTCATGGACGGAGGCAGCAGCATGAACATAATCTTCGTCCGCACCCTACGCAAGATGCTGATCCCACGATCAGTATGGAAGAAATCAAGCACCGTGCTATGCGGAGTAGTACCAGGAGAGGCGGCCACTTCCCTTGGCGTAATCGAGCTCGAAGTTGTCTTTGGCAGCAGACGCAATTTCGCATGACACACCCTCGAGTTCGAAGTACTCGATTGTAAATCACAGTATCACGCCATATTGGGACGTCCAGCGTTCGCACAATTCATGGCGATTCCGCACTATGCCTACCTCAAACTCAAGATGCCAGGATCCGCGGGCGTCATCACAGTCAACGGGAGCTTCACCAAATCACACAAGTGCGATCGCGATTTCCACAAAGTCTCCGACACCTTCGGAGCCGAGCAAGAACTCACAGAAATAGCCATGGCGACAGAAAAAATTATCTTTCCGCTAGCAAGCCGAAGCGAGTCAAAAGAGTACTGGCGGGACTTCAGGATCGACAGCGACATGATCACCCACCAGGTGCACCCGACGAACCCAGAAAAAAAAGTCTGCGTATACGCCCACCTCCCGGAAGAGCAAGCGACTGCCCTCATCGCTTTCCTCCGCGAAGAATGGGAAATCTTCGCCTGGTGCCCAGCCGACATGCCAGGAGTACCGCGCGAGTTCGCGGAACACGCGCTGCGCATCAAGCCAAACACCAAGCCAGTGAAACAGGCACTACAGAGATTCTCAAAACCCAAGCGTAGAGCAATCGGCGAGGATATCAACCGATTACTTGACGCCCAATTCATCCGAGAAACGAAGAAAGCCACTTGGGTCGCCAACCCTGTGCTGGTCCCCAAGAAAGACACAGACGTACTGCGAATGTGCGTCGACTACGGGCTAGTCAACAAACACTGCCCAAAGGACCACTTTCCCCTACCAAGAATCGAATCGATTAGATAATCGACTCGACAGCAGGATGCAATCTACTATCGTTCCTCGATGCTTACTCAGGATACAACCAGATCAGGATGAAAGAAGAAGACGAAGAGCATACATCATTCATCACCCCTTACGGCGTATTTTTCTACAAAACAATTCCCTTCGGACTCAAGAACGCCGGTGCCACATACCAGCGGATGATGCAAGCCTGCTTAAAAGATCAAATAGGAAGAAACGTGCAGGTCTACATGGACGACATCGTCATCAAAACCTACAGTGCGAACACGCTACTCGACGACCTGCGCGAGACCTTCGCAGCACTCAACAAGTACAGAATCAAGCTCAACCCGAAGAAGTGCGCATTCGGCGTCCCAGCCGGGAAGCTGCTCGGGTACATGGTCTCCGCTCGAGGAATCGAAGCGAACCCCGAGAAATTCCAAGCAATCGCCTAGATGCAGGAACCAACCGAAATCACAGGCGTGCAGCAGCTCACCGGAAGACTCGCAGCCCTGAGTCGTTTCATCAGCAGATTGGGAGAGCGCACATTGCCATTCTACCAGTTGCTGAGAAAATGAAAGAAATTTGAGTGGACCGAAGAAGCCCGCAATGCATTCGCAGACCTGAAGAAGACACTCTCGACCCCACCGATCTTGGCGGTACCCAAAGAAAAAGAAAAGCTATACCTCTACGTGGCAGCACGCAACAGTGTGGTAAGCACAGCACTCGTCGTCGAGCGCACGGAAGAAGGCAAGGTCCAGAGCATACAAAGGCCGATCTACTACCTCAGCATGCTCTTGACAAAACCCTAGCAGCGGTACCCGCACTACCAAAAACTACTACTGGCCATCATCACGACCTCAAGAAAGGTGTCGCACTACTTCGACGAACACCCCGTCACAATCGTGAGCAGCGCGCCACTCGCGGACATCCTCAACAACCCCGGAGCGACTAGACGAATCGCCGAGTGGAACATTGAGCTCAGCCCGCGGGACCTGCAATTCAAGCACCCAACAACAATCAAAGCCCGAGTACTCCCAGACTTCCTGGTCGAGTGGACGGAAGTCCAGACACCAGGCCCCCCGGACCTATCGAACTCATGGACAATGTTCTTCGATGGGTCCAAAAGACAGCAAGGAGCCGGAGCAGGAGTCATCCTGATCTCCCCCAAAGGAACCAAGCTCAAATACGTCCTCCAGATAAACTTCAGCCACGCCTCCAACAACGAAGCCGAATACGAGACACTGCTCTATGGCATGCGCATGGACAACACATGCGGTGCCACTCGCCTCGTAATCTACGAAGACTCCAACCTCGTCGTCCAACAAGCGATGAAATACTGCAATGCAGTAGCCGACAACATGGCGGCCTATCAGAAGCTATACAACGGGCTCGTAGGAAGTTTCGACGGCTGCAAGCTCAATCATATCCCCAGAACAAACAACACAGAAGCCGACGAACTCGCAAACATCGGCTCGACTCGAGGACCAGTACCACCCGGCGTCTTCCTCGAGAGCATCAGCCAGAGATCCATCAAGGAAAAAACAGTAGCACCAGAGGCAGCTGTAGATGACGACACCACAGAGCCAGCACAGGTGGCATCAGCAAGCCCAGCTGAAGGCAGCAGCAACCAAGCGGTCGAACCTGCGGATGCAACAGCACTCGAAGGACCAGCATGGACAAAAACGTTCCTTCGATTCCTAATCGAAGTTGCGCTACCGCAAGACGTCTCAGAAGCTCGGCGCATCAGTCGTCGATCCAAGGCATTCACAGTGATCAACAAACAGTTATACAAGCGCAGCATCACCCAGATACTCCAGAAGTGCATCGATGAAGAAGACGGCAAAGCCCTACTGCTCGAAATACACGAGGGCACCTGCGGGAACCACGCGAGCAGTCGAGTGCTCGTGTCCAAAGCGTTCCGAGCAGGGTTTTATTGGCCCACTGCGATGAAAAACGAAGAAGACATCGTGCGGCGTTGCATCACCTGTCAAAAATTTGCCAGCAGACCGCACGCTCCAGCTTCAGAACTCAAGACCATACCACTATCATGGCCATTCAGCACCTGGGAACTCGACACGGTGAGCCCGCTCAAGAATCCATCAAAGGGAGGAAGAACATACCTGCTAGTAGCAGTCGACAAGTTCACCAAGTGGATCAAAGCAGTGCCCATCACCAACTCCACAGCCCTCACGGTAGTAAACTTTATCAAATCAATCATCTTGAGGTTCGGGGTGCCACACAACATCATCACGGACAACGGTACGAACTTCACAGCGGCAGAATTCCAGAACTTCTGTGAGGAACTGGGCATCAAAATCAACTATGCATCAGTCGCGCACCCGCAATCCAACGGGCAGGTGGAAAAATCAAACGGCCTAGTGATACGTCCAAAATGTATCTATAATTTCTGCTTGCTCCATGCATGTTTTGTGTGATATTGCTATGATCTAGATACACTTTCATACACTTTTGATCATATTTGGACTAACCTATTAACTCAGTGCACCCCAGTGCCAGTTCCTGTTTTCTGCTGTTTTTCTATTTCAGTTTTCCCCCATATAAAAAGTGCCAGAAAAATTCCGGGAAAAATACAGGAAAAATCAGCGTACAGGAAGCTTCGAGAAGAACCCGGGAGGGGCCAGAGGGGAGCCAGGGGGGCTCAGGAGGCCACCCGGCGCGGCCCCACCCCTGGTCGCGCCAGGGGGGCGCCTGGGGCCCCTGGTCCACCTCTGGCTGCCCCCCTTCGCCTATTTATTCTCCTTCACGGGAAAACTCCAGAAGAGGAACCCTATTCCGCAAACTCGCCTCTGTTCCGCCGCCACCGCGCTTCCAAGATCGGGAGCACCAGAAGACCTCTTCCCGGCACCCTGCCAGAGGGAGGATTGACCTCCGGGAGTCTCCTCTCCACCATAGATTCTCCCCGGATGTCTCGTGAGTATTTTTCCTTGGACCATGGGTCCGTGATCAGTAGCTATGTGATGTTCTCCTCCCCTCTTTGATCTTCATTGTTTAGACCTCGTGAGCTGCCCTACATGATCGAGGCACCTTTGTAATATTTCTGCTGTTGCTATGCTGAGTTTGGAGGGATCTGATGGATTATGATATTATGTTCAGATTGTGATAGAGTAATATATTTGGTTTTTATCTCTTATATTTTTGTTCCTAAGTAATTCTTGCATGTTCTCCATTGCTGTTTATTGCTTTGGCCAAGTAGTAGGTAGTGACTCCAAGAGGGAACGGTGTGCTAGATTGTGGGTTCATGCCCCCCGATGACACGCTTGAGTGACAGAAACATGAGTCTAGGGGATGTGCTGTTGCCACAAGGGGGAAAACAACGGTGCTTGTAACCGCGGTTACAAGGATTGTTTACTTTACGCAAAGTTCTTTTTAATGCAGTTGTATGTTGCTTTGGGTTTACACTTTGGGTGGGGCTCGCAACTTAATACCAGCGAGATGTTCTGGATAGATATCTCAAGGTGGATGATTAGTAGTAGATGCAGATGGATTTCGGTCTACTTATTTTGGCGTACTGCATGTGCTTTTCAGCCTCTTCCTTTCTTTTGTAGCATAGTTAACATTGCGGTGCGTTCATAATCCTGTCAATTGCCCTTCTGTAATTTGTTTACCTCGCATAGCAGTTTTATCGTCTTTTGGGAGAGAGAGACATCACTAGTGAACATCACGTATCGCGGTCCATATCCTCATTACTTTTTCCAAGCTATATTTACTTTACTGCTTTTACTTGCTATCATTACCCCTTGCGTTTTATCCTTCGTGAACAACAAGACCGGAGAGATTGACAACCTCTCTGGACTTCGTTGGGAACAAAGTTATTTGTGTCTATGTGCAGGTCCGCGTCAGTTGCGCCGCTGACACCTACTTATCATCTCTGGAGTCCTACTGGAGACAAACCTTGGTATCTTCACCGAGGGAAAACTGCTGTTGCACTACATCTCAAACTTTCCACTTGGGGTAACCAACGAAGGGCGAGAAGCCATCAAGCAAGTTTTCTGGCGCCGTTGCCGGGGACTCCGAGTGCTAAGATAGGGGAGTTGCACACAACCCTTTACCTTTGTTTTTTAGTCTTGTTAGTTTACCTTTCAGTTTTTATCTTTGTGTCCTTTATCAAAAATCAAAAAAATATAGTATGTCTAGTTCCTTACTTCCCAATCAATGTCTAACTTCTTTGAACCTAGATCTTATTGGCATGGAGGATTCACCGAGGATCAACAAGAATATTACAGTGAATACCGCTTGTCTCAAAAAGGGATACACTTATGGAGACTCACACATCAATCGTATGAGTATGCTAAAAACTTGTGCTCAATATATAATATATCTTTCTGCAGGGATGAATCTTGTTGCTTTATGAGGCACAAACACCTTGCTTTCCAATGTGAGTACAATGAGGATGAAACCTTAGCTTCTTATGCTAAGGGAAATTATGATTTTTATGATGCAGAACAAATAGAAGAATTTGTTGCTTATAAGGGTGCCTATGAAATTACTTCTCTTCTTAAAAATATTGATGAAGCCCCTTATAGATCTGAGAGTCTTGCTATACTTAACTATTGTCTGGAAAATTACGATGCAAATTATTATATTACTGATCATCTTGAGAGAATCTCTCCCCCAAAGGAAGAGACTAATGATTTGCAGGACTCTATGGAAGAAGAAATTGCTGAACCTGAAAGCTCTTTGGACGACCAAGAGGAGGAAGAATGGAGCCATCCACGTCTACCCTCTAATGAGAGTAACTCTTTGACTCCTACCTTATATGAGTGTTATGATCCCATGGATTTTTTTGAAATATCCCTTTTTGATGAAGTTGATGCCTTCTATGCTTATGGCCGTGATGCCACTATGGATGATGCTTACGGAGATGAACTTACTATAGTTCCTCATGTTAAGCATGAAATTTTTGCTATTGCACCCACACTTGATTGTCCTATTATCCTTTTGAAATCTCCAAATCATATTCCGGAGAATTATGCTCTTATTAAGGCTCAATGTGATGGGTTGCATTTATCTTATGTTCCTAAATACCGTGTTGAAAACTATACACGTGTACTTGTTGGTCATGAACAATATGATTTATGTGATATTTATATTCTTGATGTTGTTCATGATACTACTAAAAATTATTTTGAGAGAGGAAAGTTTGGTTGTAGAAACTTCCATATTACTAAAACTACACTCTTTATGTTGAAAGTTTTGAAGATGTTCTTGTTCCACCTTCCTATGTTGGTTTCTTTGTGCTTCTTTGATTTATTTTATTACAAGATGCCTATGCATAGGAAGTGGGTTCGGCTTAAATGTGTTTCATATTTGCTTCTTGATGCTCTCTTTTGCTTCAAATCCTTATTCTTATGAGAGCACCTTTTAAAATCTTTAAGCCTAGCTAATGGCTCTAAAGAAGCGCTTTCGGGAGCCAGCCCGCAACGAATTTAGGTTTTTATTTTTGCTTTTGTTGTGTCTTTATGTTTGTTAATACTGTAGCAACATCATTGTATCTTTATTTTTCAGCTTTGTGCCAAGTTATAGCCTCTTACGGCAAGGGAAGTATAAGTTGTGACATGCTGTCCAGAAAACAGATTCTGTCCTCGTGACCAGAAAAATTCCAGAAAAATCACAGTTCATCTTTTTGAGCTGAAATTTTTACACAGCATGATCTATACAATTACGAAACTTCCGTATGTTCTGAGTTTTTTTATTTGAGTTGCAGAAGTGCCCCTAAAAAATTCTTTACTACCTGCTGTTCTGTTTTTCACAGATTCTGCCACGTTTTGTCTCTCCTTACTTTTGCAAACCTTAAGCTTGCTTTTTCTTTGAAAAAACTTTTTCGCACTCTTGAGAAACAGTATATCTTCAAGATTATCTTTATATCCAGTGGGAAAAATTATTTATTAAGGGTACTAACCTCTCTAATCAGCTTATGATGAGTTATGTATGAAGAGAGTTTTCAAGTGTGCGATAGAAGATGATGAAAGAAGATCCAGGAGTGTCAAGCGCTCAAGCTTGGGGATGCCCCCATGCATCCCCAATAAATATTCAAGGAGACTCAAGCGTCTAAGCTTGGGGATGCCCCCGTGCATCCCCTTCTCCATCAACAATCATCAGTTCGTCCTTCGTCTCATTATATTTTTATCACTTCATGTGTTATGTGCTATGCTTGGAGCGTCTAGCTCTTAGGTTTTGTCTTTAGTTTTCTTTAGCTTTTCTTGCTGTTCATAACAAGTTAGATCACGTCTTACTTTGTGTGGGAGAGAAACACGCTCCACTTTCAAAATTTAGAACACATCATAGGATTTTTCCTGCTTATCTTTTTGCTGTTGTGTGTTCTTTATCTTTTCGTAGCTACTGCCATGTTTAATTTTAGTCTTAGTTTGTCTTTAGCAAGAGCCTTGGATTTTGTTTAGTTTTTTGCTGGAACTGTTTTTAGTTTTCATGTTTATCTTGTTAAAGAGAGTTGGTTGTTGCACTGAGTTGTGTCTTGTCTTGAGAATAGGTAATTGAGGTTGCTATTTAATTCTAGTAGTAGCTTGCAATAGTTTTGAAGTTTTGATGTGAGTAATGTTTGAACTTTTGGTGTCAAGAGCTCTTGCCTATTAGTGATAGGTGTCGTATTTTGGGCAATCCGTGTGTATTTTCAAAACCTACAAAACTAGTTGAGAACTCTAGCTACTAGATGGATCACTACTCTTTTGAGGAGTCGAATATCAGAGAACACTCACGTACCATGAGTCGAGGATGCGCAAGGATAACCAAACCCCCATACACTCCTCCTTGGGGTACTTGTCTCTTTGTGAACCTCCTTATTAGATTGAGAGTTACCGATAATAAGTGCATAAGTTCTTCGGACTAATGTAAGTATTGAAAGTTGACACTTCCACCTTCCCATTTTTGCTAGCCTCTCCCGTGCCGTGCATTGCCTTATTCTCACTCCGAGAGTTGGTGTCCACCTTCGCCGGTACATTCAAACCCTTGGCATGATACGCTCTGTGATCATAAGCCTCCTTATATCTTTCCTCAAAACAGCCACCATACCTACCTATCAAGGCATTTCCATAGCCTTTCCGAGTTATATTGCCATGCAACTTCCACCTCTTCATGACTTGATCTTCATGTCATACATGTTCCTGCTACACTGGCAGCGACATACATTGCATACATCATGATTGTTACATATCCTCATTACTTTTTCCAAGCTATATTTACTGTACTGCTTTCACTTGCTATCATTATCCCTTGCGTTTTATCCTTTGTGAACAACAAGACCGAAGAGATTGACAACCTCTCTGAACTTCGTTGGGAACAAAGTTATCTGTGTCTGTGTGCAGGTCCGCGTCAGTTGCGCCGCTGACACCTACTTATCATCTCTGGAGTCCTACTAGAGACAAACCTTGGTATCTTCACCGAGGGAAAACTGCTGTTGCACTACATCTCAAACCTTTCACTTGGGGTAACCAACGAAGGGCGAGAAGCCATCACCTAGTATGCGGAGGAATCAAAAAACGGCTCCTCGCACCACTCGAGCAGGCCGCAGGCAACTGGATAGAAGAACTCCCTGCAGTACTATGGATCCTGCACACCACCCCAAATACCGCAACCCAGTACACACCTTTCTTCATGGTGTACGGGTCGGAGGCAGTACTACCACACGACCTCAAATTCGGGGCACCCCGGATCTCGGGATACGAAGAAGAAGAAGCAAAAGAAGCATTGCAAGATGACAAGGACATAGCAGATGAAGCAAGGGACACAGCCCTAGAAAGGTCAGAGGGATATCAGGACAAACTGCGCACTTACCAAAGCAGCCGCCTGCGCACCCGAACCTTCAACAAGGGCGACCTTGTCCTACGGCTCATACAAGAGAAAGTCCACAAGCTTGCCCCCCAATGGGAAGGACCGTTCATAATCTCGGAAGTCATAGGAGGAGGCGCCTATAGACTGAAGAACCCGAAGACTGACAAGGACGTGGGAAACCCATGGAACGTGGTGAACCTACGCCTGTTCTACCCATAGTATCCACCAACCAGGCTCAATTGGCAGCTAATGTAACCCTTCGACGCAATAAAATGATGTTGCCCAAATACTAAAACCCAAAGCACTCGGGGGCTCGAGTACAAAACTCCCCCCGAGAGACGCTATCGTAGCTCACGCGATCTATACCCAAAGCACTCGGGGGCTCGAGTACAAAACTCCCCCGAGAGACGCTATCGTCGCTCACGCGATCTATACCCAAAGCACTCGGGGGCTCGAGTACAAAACTCCCCCCGAGAGAAGCTATCGTCGCTCACGCGATCTATACCCAAAGCACTCGGGGGCTCGAGTACAAAACTCCCCCCGAGAGACTCTATCTTCACTCACGTGATCTATACCCAAAGCACTCGGGGGCTCGAGTACAAAACTCCCCCAGAAAGACGCTATCGTCGCTCACGCGAGGTGTATCTCAAAAAAGCCCGGAGACTCGAGCACATCCCCCTCGGAGAAAAACTTCCACCTCCCGCACGGCTCGTAACTTACAAATAAAGGGCCAAGTAAAAACCGCTGACAGGCGCCAGCCGCTGAGAACCGTCCGGAATCAAAGGAAAGACTTGGTTACAAACAGTTAGAACACCAAGTACTCTCGAGAAATCTGGATGGAGCTCAAGACGCAGACACTCTTTTAGTCTTCACCTGATCGCCAGCTATCACCTAAAGACTCGGGGGCTAATCCCATCGGGAGCGCTGTCGCGCACCCGATAAAAGACGGCAGCTAACAGAAGAACGATGAAGGAAACGAACCTCAGCCTACGTTCTACTCTACAACTCAAACGTAGCCTCGGGGGCTACTCCCATCGGGAGCGCTGTCGCGCACCCAATAGAACCCACAGTGCAAAGATTCGATGGACTCGAAGACAGCTCTCGGTTGCAAAGGACTCGAAGACACATTCCGTTACAAATACTCAAGCACGGTTCACATTACAAGGACCCGAAGATCATTCTCAGTACAAAAATTCGAAGTATATTGGATAGAAGGCAGCTCTGATTACTCGAAGACAATCATCATTACATGGAGAACCAACCTAGTCACAAAAGACACAAGCAGCCAATAAGTCTACAGCATCAATCACCCAAGGAATTATGACTTCTACATGTATGCCCATGCTGAGATAATTGGAACTAAGACAACGAGCATCATCACAGACAAAGGAGTAGTCGAAGCAGTCAGTTCATGATGTCAATGACATAACAAAAGGTGAAGCTCGACGATGCTCCACCAGCTTCTTCTCCTCCTCCACCAGCTTCTTCTCCAGCTCCACCCGATCTGCCGGCGAAGATGATGCCGCTGCCTCCAATTCTACAAGGTCGCCTGGCGCGCCCGCTTGATCGACGGCTTGACGTCGGGGTCCTCTTCAGAGCCGGAAGAGGAAGCAGTTGAAGACGGCTCAGCATCAGCACCCGAAGAGTCGCCGAAGGAGGAAGCAGTTGAACATGCAGGTGAAGGACTCCTCGACATGTCAGAACCATCGCTGCTTGTCTCCGGCAAGTACGGATCCATACGGTTGCCACTCGGGTCAAAGGCGCGGATGATAAGAGTGTCTTCGCCATCAGAACGGCAACAAAGAGTGTCACCATCACGCAAGTTCAAGCGTCGAGCAAACGATTTCCAGCCAAAGCCGAGAAAAATCAAGCGGGAACTATCAATCTCCAACTTAACATAAGAAGGAGATTGAGCGCACCCCTGAAGACGAAGCAACAATCCATCAAGACTGCGCTCAGAAACAAGGGCAGAAAATGGAGAAGGAAGTAGAATACGAGTAGCATTCCGGCCATGGACGCGCAGGAGAAAATCATAGCGCCAAAAACCTTCCTCCGAGGAAGAGGAGGAAGGCGTAGACGGTGCACCACGACGGCCACCGCGAGAAGAGCGTGGAGTACGACCACCGCGACCACGGCGAACCCGGCCACGGCTAGTCATACCTACACCTTGTTTTGGTCCCTTGAGAAGATGAAGAAGAGCAACTAGAGAGGTAGAAGACGAACACTACTGCCAGATGAAGAAAAGGGGTCTATTTATAGAAGAACCCCAAGGTCACGCAGAAGCCCAGGCGACGGCGGCAATTAATTCAAAGACCAAGCATGTCGGGCGATTCGAATTCCGAGACAAAGATGCCTTTACACGGGTGGCACTATGCGCTGGACGCGTCAAATCTCGTGCGTTTTCAATACGCGCATTGATAACTCAACAGGCTCCTGCAGCACGCCACCAACAGCCATCATTATCACCGGTCATGAAGACATGACCGTTCGCAGACAGAGCATCTTTGACGGTCCTCCAGCAAGGAGATAGTTATCTTCACCAGCAAGAGGTAAATCAAAGGGGCAGTGAGCAGAAGATGCAGCTTGCAAGCACCGTTTTTATATGGTTTAAATACATTTTTAAAATATATCTAACTCCCATCGGGAGCGCATCCACCCATGAGAGTTTCGGGTGCTCCCTCACCCAGAAGTAAAAACGTGCTCGAGTGATTACTCACACCCATGAGAGTTTCGGGTGCTCCCTCACCCAGAAGTAAAAACGTGCTCGAGTGATTACTCGCACCCATGAGAGTTTCGGGTGCTCCCTCACCATGACAGAAGATAAGCAGACCTGCACTCGCCAAATCGAGCGGTCCCGGAGTATCGGGTGCTCCCTCACCCCGAGAGCAAAAGCGATACTCGAGTGATCACTCGCAAACTCTACGTACTCGAAAACTCGACGACCTCCCGAGAAAATACTCCTCGCCCGAGCACTCGGCAAAGCTCCGCGAGTGACCGCTAAAACAGCTCACTTGATTGTTTATTCCAAGTGGGTGCATTATCTACTAGGCTCCGCGCCTCAATAAAAATACATATTCCTGGAACACGATACACTGTGCCCAGATGCCACGCAAGCTTAGCGTGTAGGTAAGACCCCGCTGCGCAGATCGGCCGGGCTGGGACTTGCCACAAAGCGATTTAACTCCCAACCTTTTCCATGCGCTTGCATGATAGAAAAAGCCGGGCGACACGCCTAGGTTACGAACTTTACTGGCGGCAATTGATCACTGTAAGACCTGCAGCGGCATGACTTTTTCTCGACACCAGTGTTCCAAGCTCATGTCGAGGGACATGAGTTTGATTGGGCTACTTCGGTATTTTCCACTAGCGCAATTCACCAAGGCTCGACCAGTCGACTGCTTGGGCCCTTTCAGCTTAGCATCCCTCAAAATAGGTTTTTTCATGGCCCCAGACTGCCAGCGACCCGCGGTTGAACCGTGCATACATCAAAACGACGCAAGAATGGACTCGAGTCCCTGCGTGACTCTTCGAGTCCCCCAAGCACTCGGGGGCTACTGACGAGGGGGTGACCCCACGACTCCAATGGATGAGCCTACCCGGTGTACCCGAAGACAGAAGGCCCACAAATATGCCGCCTGGGCCCAGCCTTGGCCCACTAGTGGCACCGACGTAGGAGTCCGCGACTCATAAGGAAGGTGCAAACTTGCCGTACGGAACAAGATCAGGGTTAGGAAACCTCATCTGTAATCCAGGACGGACTCCCCGAGACCTAGCCTAGTATATAAAGGCTAGGAGGGGAGACGTCGAGGTCATCCAATACACAATCTGTAACCCTAGCCGTGTGCGCACTAGCCATGGATTCCCTGTAATCACCATCTCCAATCAATAAAATCGAGCAGGAACATATCCTCCTGTTAGCCGACGAGCTATCGTTCAACCTGTGCCTCTCATAACTAACCTAGGGTCCCTGACCATGGGATTTGCCGGGGTACATCCCCGTCAGATGTGATCTCCTTGCGTAGGAGCTTGTGCTTCCGCATTGACCATCCAACCAGCCGTCAGTGAAGTACTGAATGGCTTGGATTTCATGAACTCCCTCGCAAGTGTTTCTGAGCTTGATCCACCGCTGAAGGTAATCGCGAAGGGGCTCGTCCTTTCCTTGTACACACAACGCCAGGTGTCGTGGTAGACTTAGGCGCTCATACGTGCCAGTGAAGTTGCAAACAAACGCATCATCAAAATCCGCCCAACAGTTAATGCTGTTGATGGGCAAGTTGTTCAACTAGGACCGAGCTGAACCTTGGAGAATGAGCGGTGCATAGCAAACTTCCACACGCCGACTCCCTCCTGCGATGCCGACTGCGGTCATATAATCGACCAGCCAATCCTCTAGCTTGACGGATCCATTGTACTTGGGTGTGTCCCTAGGAAATGTGAATCCTTTGGGGAACTGCTCTTGCCGAATGCGAGGACCAAAACAAGCCGGACACGCTGGTGCATCATCCTCTGGCTACTGATCTTGCTGCAGCTGCTCGATGCGGTGCCTTGCATCGTTGCACGCGATTGCTCAGGGACCTAGATGCTGACTCATTGTCGGCCGCACTGATGCCGCCGGTTGCTCTTGATGACGACTGTTCACTGCCGATTCGTCCTTTCGACTGCCTCCTGCAGCCCCTTGATTCCTTCGACGGCGGTGCTGACTCCCATGTCGCGAAGATGCCTGCCTTTTCTACCAAGGTGGCACGTTCGGCTGGTTTACACCCGCAGTTGGCCGAACTGATTTTGACGCCACTGGCCCTTGGGGATGCTCGGTGGCTGCCCTCTGCTGCTGACTCGCTGCTGCCATAAGATCACACATTCGTTGTGTCCTCTCTCGCAGCTCCTCTCCTTCCAAGTGCTCCAGCTCTTTGTCGATATGCTCGGCAGCTCTCATGTTCTTCACAGGAGAGTTGTATGCAAGTTGTGGGACGATTGTGGATGTTGCTGGTTGCTGGGCCCTTGCCAGCTCCCTGCTGGCCTCTAGGCCAGCGACTCGCAGATCCTCTAGCACTGGTGGTGGGATGATGCGAGGCACGATGCCGTGCGAGGCGTTGTACTCTCGAACTGTGGCTTCCAGACGACGTTTTTCAACGTCCATCCGATCTGATTGCTCGGACAAGGCTTGGCGAGCTTTCTCCAGTTCGGCATGAACTACCGCTAGATCTACGCTAAGGCCCACGGGAATGCGGAGCACATCCTGTGGATTGCTCGGGCCTGCAACAGTGTTGGCTGCCTCCTTCGCAGCTCGGGATGCAGTACTAGTGGAACTGTGGCGACTTGATGCTCCCGCCATCATAACCTCCGCACGAATTAGCGAAGTCGTGCTCTCCAAATCCACAGAGCCCGTCCCGAACAGAAGCGGGTCTGTGAGCTCAAAAAACACCCGTATCTCCCTCGGATATACCTCTGGAAGAGACGCAACAAAGAAACGTTGGCTGCCGAATGGAACAATGATGCCACGCGGCAAGGGCATTCCTGTCCCAAACCGCGAGGCGTTGTCAATGACGTAGTCCCATGCTCCGTACCTGAGAACCAGGCTGGACGCGAAGCATGCGCTCGATGCAGATGATGGTCCCGTCCGGATCAGAACTCCAACCGACGCCTCGGCCTGCCCCATGTTGGGCGCCAACTGTCGTCGTTTCGTAACGGCAGATGCCATGGGGATGGCTAAGAGGGGGACAAACCGAGGTGAGTGTCGATGGTGCCGGAATTGAGAGTGGGGACAAACACAGTGAGGCACCGTGATGTACCCAGGTTCGGGGATCTCCGTAGAGATTGTTGGGAATGTGCCCTAGAGGCAAATAAAATATGATTTTATTATCATATTCCATAAGTTCATAATACGTTTTATACTATGCTATAACTGTATTAAGCGGAAACTTTAATATAGGTATGGTATACAAACAACGAGGTCCCTAGTTAACTCTAGTATACTAGTCCATTGGGCGATTGATGATCAAGGTTTCCTAATCATGAGACAAATAAGTCTGTTAGCAATGGAGTCGTATCATTGGGATAATGATATGATGGACATACACCCACCAGAAGTTTTGCGTAGTGATCAAGTCACATAGTTCGATATTCCGATAACTATAACGTAGTGACCAAATCCTTTGACCGTAATGATCATACGTATTTTTCATCTATGAGGAGACTTTGATTTGTATCCCACCGCCTGACTGAAATATGCTGGCCATAACGGTGCACTTTGGGTATTCTGAAATATATGGTTGATGAGTATGCAAATAGATCAAAGTGGGATTTGTCCATCCGAGTGACGGATAGGTACTCTTGGCCCACTCGGTGATATTGCATCATAAGGTTTGTGCAAACATGTGACTAGGTCACGGAGTTGTAATATCACGGGAACAAGTAAACTTGTTTGTTGAGAATGAGGACGAACTAGGTATATTGGATACCGATGATCAAACCTCGGACAAGAAAAGTACCATAGGACAAAGGGAACGGGCACACGGTTAACGGATCCAACAACGATTGAAGTTCATTCGATGGAAGCGCAGGGGCTATCAAGGATTGTAACCAGGTCCAATTAATTAGTCATTGATCAATGAGATTTTCTCGATCATGTATGCTGTTTCCCGGACCGTAGGGTGTTACACTTAAGGGTATTCGACGCAGTAAGGATAGATTCGGGATCACCGGAGAAATAGGAGAGAACATTGGAATTGTTCCGGTGAAGGCCGAAAGTTGTTCTGGGTATTTTGGAAGGTTCAAAATATATTTAATAATGTTTAATTAATGTTTTAATTATCTGAATTCAATATTAAAATATAACTAAAAACGAATTAAAAGACATATGGGCCTCATAGGGCCCATTAGGGGGAGAGGGAGTCCTCCCCCATGGGCCATGGCGCCATAGAGGGCCCCACCCCCTTTAGTTCGTGCGCCACCCCCCTCCCTTGGGACTAGTCCCACCCCGGAAGTGGAGGGGCGGTGACACCCCTCCTTAGCCTATATAAGGAGGGGTAGAGGTGCCCTTTTGTTCATGAAATTTTGAGATAGGTTCTCTTCTCTCTCTTCCTCCTCTCTCCCTCCTATGAGTGAACTCCACTTGTATGGAGTCTGCACTAGGTTGGAGACTTCTCCACCATACGCACGTCGTCGTGCTGCTGGAATCAGGATCCGAATCCATCTTCTTTCCGCTGCTCTACTGGTTCGGAGCCCAGAGGGACGTCGGGTATACTGTATGTGTATAATCCCGCGAGGCGCTACACTTATGGCGCTACTTCATCGTCGTGGCCGTATCGCGGCGTCTTCACCGAAAACGTTCCGACGGGGACGTAATCCCGTCATCGGTCTCAAGGACCGGGTGGCCACTGGAGTCATCGTGGAGCTGCGCGGCATCGGGGATTGCCGGTACGACTACACCAACCATGTACACGCGGGAACGTTGCCCTCTTAACGGACTACATATTGGTATGTGACCTATTCCATCCGTTACTTACATCGCCATAGCATAGGTCTTGGGATTGGGTATCATAGGTTATGGAAAAATTTGTGTTTTCTGCCCCGAACCCCAACAGTGGTATGATGAGCAAGGCTATGCGTAGGTGTATTGTACGGATAGAACACATCTAGTATGTGGGCATCAATTCTCCAATTGTTACCCTCTCACGTGTACTCGTTTAGCATTGCGGCAATGTCCTGATGAAGCGGCCCCGACCGACCTTACGCGTTTACGCGAGACTGGTTCCACGCTTGACATATGGCTTGTACCATATAAGTGGCTGGGGGTGTCTGACTCTCTAAGATTAGCTTTGCAAAGACGTTTGCAACGGAGGGCCCCGACAGGGGTGTAATAGAGACGATTGCGGGATTGGTGTTGTGGCTTGTTTCGTAGGATAGAAACGGTTCTTTTCTCGAAACCCCTAGCAGGCACGTAAAACTTGCAAAAGATAAAGTAGAAAGGCGTTTTCAACTTTAATTTGCATGTCGGGGGGAATCATAGCCTGTATGATTTATTGTTTTACATCCGGTTTTTCTAATATGCTAGATATAGCGACGGTAGCATAAATAGGATAATCTCTCACAATACCAACATTGTGTTCTCCCTTAATGGGCACCGCCTGGGAGGATCTCCCATATGGTCGGCATTCCATACATATCGGGTGTCACACATATTAAATGGCGTTCGAATGAGGTTGGGTTCGGCAAGCCTGGCATATGCAGATATGTCCTTGCTGAACAGCTAACATTAAGGTTGGATTGGCAGGCTTGACGTATGTAGATGCGGGCCTGGAACACAGTAGATCGAAATATCGAGCATGAGTCACATAGATGATGTGATTGGCATGATGGCCTACCTTAAACAACATACTGATGGCCGTGACGATCGGGGGAGGCATGGTGTTCGAGGATTGTGTAATCACTTAGTGAATTTGAGAGATGTTGTACTAAGTGGGAGTTTTAGAATTAATTAAAATTGAACTCCACATATTATGAACTTAATCTTCATGTCTTAGAAAATATCATTGTAGAAAATGTCATACCCAAAATGTTTATAACTATGGCTCTTTAGCGTTATGAAGAACTTAAGGTAGATGGGTCTTACTTCATTAATGTGTACCAACACCGTTAGAGACATACTCATTAGTAATGACTTGCTAAACGTATTACAAGAACTGCTAGGAGATACAACTGATAACTATGTTATTAAGGAAGATGATGATGAGTATGGTACTCACCGTCACTTATGAATGAATGTCCAAATACACCATACTTCATTCTATGGAATCTGAATTGTGAATGCATGTTAACCAAGACGTATGACGTGCTAGGTGAACTTTCAAGCACTAGGTCACAAATCAGAGTAATGGAATATGAGTATATGGGCGGGGTTTCTTTCAACCATGGTGGAAGGAACAACCTGATGAGAAAGTCACATGGAAAATGTATAGGATACATGAACACCTTGTGTATAACTTGGACTACTGAATGACTGGTTACTTTGCGATAACTAGGAAGTGACATCCGCTTCCTCCCAGCTACATAGACCATGTCTAGACTATGTCATGAAGGAGAATTGTCCACCTGTCATAAAGTAGAACCAATGCAGGAATAGTCATTGACGGAGAAGGTATGTTTGATATAAAATTTATAAATGTCTTTCCCCACAAAACACTGATTGTGGTGGATTAAGTATTTGATGCTTGAACTTACTACTTGAGATTGTCTTGGAAGGGATGAGGTGACAATGTGTGGTGAAGGCAATCAAGATAGTTGATGGTCGACAACACTCTCCCTCTACATCTATCATTTGATTAATATATGAATAAATTTATGATCATTTGAATGTGAACTATATTTGTGTCTTGCATCTTGCAAAGACAATTATTCATATTAGCGAGCGACAAGTCAGTTGTTCTCCTTTTATGAGTGATATCTTTTATGGTCACGTTACAGTTATGAATGAGTTATTCTTATATCAATGATAGTAGTTTGATCATTTATAAGAAATATTGGAATGCCAAGAAATTATCCAAACTTAATAATGAAACTACAGTTTAATTCATGAATGGTTTGATGAAGTCTTGGGATACTTGATCTCTTGACACATGCAAACCATGCCTCTTTAGGTGAGATGACTAAAACCTCACGTTCTGGTAAAATAGAGTGTGTACTGATTGTTGAATATCATACATTGTGATTTATCATATATCAGCATGTAGTGAATTTCATTATTTCGTGAACTTCATATGTGGACTTAGATGAATATGTGTATTCACTAATGAAACATGAGTCTGAAATAATTTGATATGATCAAAAGGGATTTCAGAGTAAAGATGGATATTAAGTTAACAAGAAAGACAAGTCTTTATGATCTGATCAAAGTGACAGATGTTTTGAGTTAGTCTTGGGCATAAAGACTTGTGAAATTTGTTTGACAAATTACAATGCTTGGACACTTCAATATTGTTGATATGCCTAAACATCGTAATCATACTGTATTGAATAGTGTATGGTCTTAGTTATCTCTTAACGAGATACGTTATTATTGTTTAGAGTTATTAATTTAATATGCATACTCTCATTTCACTATAGGGAACCATCTGAGTTCGTGGAAACCAACACTATATATGTTATGGTGTGTTGTGGTTTCTAGGAAGCCTGATTTATATGATAAATCATCTTTGTAGTGTATCCTTAGACAACTATGGATACATCTTCCATAACTAGAACGAAAGGAGCAAAACTTGTATTGCTAAGCTTGGTGTTTTTAAAGAATTGTTCTTGATAAATGTGGTAATCGAAGAAGAAAGTGAAAGTTCAACCAAGGTAATTGACCTTGCCTCCAAATGTCAGAGTAGCGCAACGGAATATGTTCCAGAAGCAAAACTCTACAATTAGAGGAGAAACTAATGATAAAGATCATGATGTTTCGATGGAAACTTTTACTGAGCAAAGTAGGATTCAACAATAAATATTTGCCCCTTGTGCAAAATGATATTCATGATTCATGTGTCGAGTTAATGGAACAAGACATACCTACGAACTACGAAGAAGCGATGGTGGCCCTAAGTACGAGATATGACTATGAGTCATGAAGTCCTATATTGAGTTTCATTTAAGATCGCTTGAATCTTTTCAAGTAAGGAGGTTACTTGATATTCCCAACAACTTCATGGTTATAAGTAATAAATGTAAACATCAAAGAAGACATCAAGATTGATTTGTCACAAAGATTGTTTCTGACAAATTCAATAGGTTGACTACAATATGTAGCAATGCTTGAGTCAATGGGATATTCACTACGATTGATCCAAAGTTGTTAGAACCCTCTGTTAGGTCATGTGCTAGGATCAAAGTCATCTTGCATCATGTTAAAAATTTCAAACAAATCAATGGAAGTCAAATTCAAACTCAAATGGGAGAAGGAACCCCCCCCCCCAGATGAATTAATTCAAAAGGCCAGAAATAAATCTTCTCCAAAAATTCATGTTAGATTTTTGAAAAATCTTATAAATGAGTGTGATCACATATCAAGTGATGTGGGACCCACCCCATGCTCATGGATTTTTCAAATATTCAAACAGGATCTTGGAATTAATCAAATACCCCTATTTGATTTAAAATTCAAATCATTTGAATTTTAAAAAGTGCCAAACTTTGTAAATGGCTAGTCTATATTATTATGAGGCCATATAAAAAGTTTTAGCATTTAATAAAATGCCTAACTATTTAATTTTAGCTAGCCAAAACAAATGTCAAAAGAAAACAGAAAGAAAAAGGAAAAAGGAAAGTGGCCCACTTACCTGGGCCTCCTCGGCCCAACTTACCGCACCGCAGCCCAGGCCCGCTCCCCAGCTTGTCGTCTTCCAGCGCGGAGGCAAGCTCCTCGGTGGCGAGCCTGTCGCGGCCGCCACGCCATCAGCCTGCCTGGAGGCCTCCCAGGCATCGTTATGCCGCCTGGAGACGCCTCTCAGCCGCCCAGCTCCATTCCCCCCCTCCTTAGCTTCCTCCCCCTCCTCCCGTGCTTGATTTCGTCGCCACCCGAAGCTTCACCGGAGCACCCCCGCCGTAGAAGACGCGGCCACGGCGAGCTAGAGCTCCTGAGAGCTTGTCCAGAAGTTTCCCCGTCTTTGACTCCGTCGCCATGCAGTAGATCAAGAGCTCGGACGCCCCCGAGCCGACGTATTCTTCACCGAGACGCCGCCGGGCCCGCAAGAACTCATCGTCGATTACGTCGCCGTCGAGCCACCTCAGCCCTCGTCGCCATCTCCGTCGAGTTTCTGGTGAGCTCACGGTCAAAACCCCTCTGCTTGAGCCCCCAATCCGTGTCTCCTTCGTGTTCTACCATGGAAGCCGGAGTACCTCGCCGCCACGGTCGTCATCGGCGAGCAACCGCTACACGTTCGAGCTTGAGGCCATGTCCATCACCTTCGCCTTGATCGGCTGCTTCGAACGCGCCCACCCGTGGCTCATTTGGTGCACCGCAGCAAGATCCGCACCACGTCCGTGTTGCTGCCGCCGCCTTCGCTCATCGCCGGCGTCCCTCCGGTGGCCCCCGTGGTCGCCTAGACCTTCCCTGCGACGTGCGATTGCACGGGCTTCAATTTGGTGCAAGTGGCGCACCAAATGGTGGCCGGGAACTCCTTCCCCGTGAGCGCCGCCGCGTCTGGTGACGCCGACGTTTAGCCGCCGGCAGCCCGTGACGTGGCCATGGTTAGATTAACCACTAACCAGCCCTCTTAGCCACTGACACTGGGCCCCAGTGGCTTAATTAGCCACTGCTTAAATTAAACAGAAAAATTCAAGGATTCTGAATATGGACTTTGTTTTCATGTTTGACCATTTTAAAATGGGTGACCAGTGGCATATGTGCATATGGATCCTTTTCAAATTAAAATTTGGAGTGAATTTGCAAATGACTTTGCAACACACTTATTTTAAATAGTTTCATCCACAAATCAGACACTTTATCTCACCTTTACAACATCACTTCATGCTCAACCAATTCAAATGAACTTTCATGCATTCAAATGCATTTGAAATTCATCGATAAATCAAATGGAGTTTGAATTTGCAATTCATTTGCAGTACACTCCTTTTAAATGGAAATTCCCCACACATCAGAAGCATATACATCAAGTTTCAACCTTCAACCATGTGATTGTGCATTGTATTTATATTGATTCCTTGTTTGTTGTTTGTCGAGTAGAAGTGGAATCGGAACAGGAGGCAGCCCCCTTCGTTGAAGACCCTGAACCCGAACCTCGTCAGCAAGGCAAGGAAACCCCCATTGATCATGTCGATAAAATCCCACTTCCCTCTCATGTCTCGCTTATGCATTGTATAGGATGATTACCATGCTACATTTATACCACATATATGAACCCATTCCTTTGCATGACCTATCATTTGTCACAGTAGTAAGCAAACCACAATCCTAGCAACTGTAGGAGTTGGTTGATATCATGTGGCCCCTGCAATTGTTACTGCTTATTGCATGCTTAGAGTGATACAATGATGTTATTGTTATGTGAGTCGGGATGGTAGTGATCATGTTGATGTTGGTGGAAATGTGTTGGTGAATCTACCCTAATACAAGGTGAACGATGAGAGGTTGTGTAGTAGTACACAGTGGGTTGTCTCGTTGAACACCGCCCTAAGTCCGAGTTCTTGTGTGGTGATCCAAGATGAAGAGTACAACCACACATTGGGCTCACTGACCCCTCTCAATCTATTAACTCATCCCTTTCGATGTCCATATGTCGCAGTAGTTCGGAGTTCTGGTAGGTTTGTGGCCTGGCTGCTAAGTGAGAGAATGGCTCACCCGAGACCGGCTTATGCACCACGCACACATCATCTGGGTCCACATCGGTAAACCGGCCGGGTTCACGATAGTGGTAGCCAACCCAGGTAGGCGGCTTTCTTGGAGTATATCGGCTATGAGGTAACAGTTGTGGTGAGCATCATCGCCGACACTTCTTGAACGGTGTCGAGTACAAAGGCGGTAACTGATGATCATGTGTGTGTAGCGGTACACCCCTGCAGGGTTAACAAAACTATTCGAATAGTCGCGTCCGCGGTTAAGGACTGCTTGGAAAGCTTAGCTTGATTATTAGACAACTTGAACAGGATACTTCTAAAACTTGCCAAGATAAGTGTGAGTGCTATGGCGTGCTTTCTTGTGGGGAAGTCGAGGAAGGCACCATAGTGGTGTAATTGGTTGGAGATGTAGTGGACTCGTGTACGCTTCTTACCTCAAGTCTGGTACTCGTAGTTCAGGACTAGCCAAGTCAAAGCTGGCACTTCTACAATTGAACCCCACCTCCCTTTACCTGGATACATGTGCATGAGTAGTATAGCTCCTATGTAAGTCTTGTTGAGTACGACTTTGTACTCACGTTTTCTTATTCTATGTTTTAGATGAACCCACTGACCCCGAAGGTGGCTTCTTCATCGAGCTCGACGACTGAAGACCAAGCTAGTGTAGTCCCAGTCAGACGACTGGTTCCCTCGTGGAGGGCTTGTGTTTAAATAAGGATTCTTAAGCCATTTGTTAAACTTGTATGTACTCATACCTACTTTCCTTCCGCTTGTCTGTTGTAATGTTGGATCACATGCTTGTGATCTCTGTGTGCACTCTGTGAGAGTTATCAATAAAATGTATACTTTGTAGAGAATTGCAATGATACCTGCTGTTCATACAAGGCATGTGTGTTGCGTGTATGTAATAACATGCATGTCTTTGTATCGGTTTTCGAGACCTTAGTTGTGATCTGGCTGGCGGTCTTTCATACACCAAGTGGCCCTTAGATGTGCGCAGCTTGGGGCATCGCGATGCGATTTTTCGAGACTCTGTCTCGTGCACACTTTGATGTATGATCGAGCCCGCCCTAGACCCCGACTAAGTGATCGGGCTGGAGTAAGTCTATGTAAGAGTTATGAGATAGTCGATAGTATGGTTGAGGCGACTTGTCTTTGAATATGGGAGTTCATCACCCATATCATTAGACTTGTGTGCGGACGATGAGGACCCATCTCAGTTGATCATCCGGCCTGGATGGGATGTACCTCACGTACGATGCTTTCCGAGAACGTTCTGTGCTTGGCCTTGTCTTCTTAGACAAGTGGGTACGGTTCTCGGCTCTCCATATGACTATGTCGTAGCGGGACTTGCATACGCTAACCCCGGGTCCCGACAGACTTGGTATCAGAGAAGGAATGACTGTAGGATTATCAACCTTGGCCAAAGTCGAGTCTAGCCTTCTATAGTTATATAGTTACTCTGTGTATATAAGGGAACAACGTAAGGCTTCTTTTTCTCCTTACCCTCATCGTTCTGAGTTCTGAGTCACCCTCATCTGGTTCTACGGGAAGATAGGACTAGGCTCACCTTTGTCTGATTAGAACATCTCGTTGTTTGCTTCCTTGTAGCCATAGGAAGGTTGTGTTCGGTTTACTAGCGTTGTTGTGCTTCCTGATTTCTTACATCGTATGTAAGTGTTGTTTCCATGTTGCAAGAAATTGTCTTTTTCTTGCAATTACAGTCGTTATGCTTCCCGAGTCATTCCAAGTTTCTTCATAATCTGATGCATTTTCAAACTCCTTCTTTCTGTTTCAGATGGCGGATCTTCCCCCTCGGCAGATTGTTCGTCTGACCCGGTGCCTCGATGTGCATGGGCATCCAGCCATGCTCACCGAGATGATGTCCTTCATTGGCTATCGATGGTATCCTGAGTACACCGTTGAGGAGCAGTTCCTTGACTTCAACCAGACTCAGTTCCACTGCACTGTCAGGATTTACCCGCACCACATTGGAGTCTCTCAGCCTGTCCTTTTTGGACATGGCATTGGTGTCACCGAGAACATGGCTATGCAGGATGCTGCATACTCATGTATTACCCTGCTGAGAGAGGAGCATGCACTGCTTGCAGGATCACCTTTCCGTTATATCCCTGCTGCACTTCCAGGAGAAGAGGGGTATTACACCAGATTGTACACAGATTACTCACTGGAGGATACTTCGCTTCAGATCACTTCTCGGCACGCTTGTGATAGAGATCGTGATGCACACGCCCTTCGTTTTGAGCTTCACGCCACCCGTGCCCGTCTGTATCGAGCACTTACACTTCTGGATCCTTTTGTGAGTGTTGGATCAGTAGAGTATGATGCTATCTACCCAGCCAGGACACAGATGCCTTCTCGAGTTGCTTGGCCCGAGATTGGAGGCATTTTTCCACCCCGTGGTCCTCTGCTTCCACCCTACGCTGGACCTAGGCCCCATCTTTTCCCAAATGGATATCAGGGTCCACAGGCCTCCGTGTTTTCCGATGGTCACCTTCAGCCACCGGGTTATGCGGGTAACTTTTACGAGGACTACTATGGAGATGGAGATGAGTGAGACCGCCTGTGGTCTTACTTTAGTGAGGATGTTGTAGTATCTTAGTATATTGTACGCAAGGTGTTCTAAGTTCCAGAGGCTTAGATAAATAATGTATAGGAAGTCCGAGTGCCTCTGAAGGATGTATCATCTTCATCACGTTTGTATTAGCTTGGAGCTTGTACTAAAACGATGTATGGTTTGTATGACAGCTTGTGAATATATGGCTTGTATGCTTTTATCACCATGTTGTCAAGACGATTACTTCCTTTGCTCTGTAATTCTTCCAGTACCTTCATTACCTTGTTTAGACTCTTCCAATCAACTCTGTTTGACTTTGGTTTTCACCTTCAGGATGTCTCAAGGAACCCGTGGTCATCTTGGTCGTGCCCATGGTCGTGGGAATGAAGAGGAGGAAGGCAACCTTCCACCCCCACCCACGATGGCTCAGGTTCTGATGGAGGTTGAGAGGAACCGCCGAGACTCTCACCATTTGCTGGAGGTCATTGCCCGCAACACCACTCAGCAGCACAACAGTTGGTGTCCTTGAACGACATCCGGCTTCATCCCCCGGTTTTCAGCTACTCCAGCAGGCCCCTTGACGCCGATGACTGGCTTCGCAGCATCGAGAGGAAGCTTCAGGCAGGCCATGTTGCAAATGGCGACAAGGTCAGCTATGCCACCTATCACCTCGAGGGTGCAGCTAGCCCTTGGTGGGAGAATTTCCTGAACATGCGTCCCGTTGGACCGCCCACATCTTGGCATGATTTCTGCACTTCCTTCCGCGAGCACCACATTCCGAAGGGTCTTATGGACCGCAAGCGTGAGGAGTTCTGCAACCTCACCCAAGGCCGAAGTACTATTGACGAGTTTAGTCGTGAGTTCAACCGACTGGATCGTTATGCTACTGAAGACGTCTCCACCGACGCAAAGAAGCAAGAGAGGTTCCATCGTGGACTCAATTCTGGACTCCGTCGTCAGCTCAACCTGCATGACTTCGCCACCTTCCAGGTCCTTGTCAACAAGGCCATCAAGGCGGAGGACATGAACACCCCTAATGACTTCCGCAAGCACACTAGGGATGATGGTTCATCCAGTTCCGGCTCTCAGAAGCGCAAGATCTGGATCCCCAACAGTATGTTTCGCCAGAACAACCCACCGAGGCCATCCTATGTGGCGCCTCGTCCACCAGCTTCGTTCCACCCAGCTCCACAAAACAACCCAGCTCCACATACTGTCTTTGGAGCTTGTTTCAAGTGTGGTCAGGCAAGCCACTACTCCCGCGAGTGTCCCCAGAACCAGCTCCAGAATCAGAATGCTCCACCCCGTGACGGAGGCAACAACAATGGTCGTGGCAAGCCACCCCAGAAGCTCTACACCACCAAACCCGCTCCTCGCGCCACTCGTGGACGTGTGAATCAGATTGCCGCCGAAGAGACTGGCGACACTACTGACGTCATTCTTGGTACGCTTCCAGTCAATTATGTTCCTACTTCCATTCTTTTCGACCCAGGAGCATCTCATTCATTCATGTCGGAAAGTTATGCACTTCGTCATGAGTTATCCTTTGTTGAATTGTCCACCCCCATGATTATTCAAACTCCAGGGTCAAGATGGCAAACTAATAGAGTAAGCCATGGTAATCAAATTGCAATTGAGGGTTTAGTATTCCTTGCTTCACTCATAGCCCTCAACTCTTCAGACATTGATGTCATCCTTGGAATGGATTGGCTATCAAGACAGAATGCCTACCTGGATTGCAAAGGCAAATCAGTGAAACTAACCCACCCTTCAGGCAAGATAGTCAACTACACCTCACCCAGAACAAGAACCCAGGTGCATTCCTTGAATGTACTTCCCCTTCCTGACCTTGAAGATCTTCCGGTGGTTCGTGACTTCCCGGATGTCTTTCCTGAAGAGCTGTCGGGCATGCCTCCCGACCGATGTGTAGAGTTTATAGTGGATCTTGTGCCAGGAACCGCCCCAATTTCTAGACGCCCATACAAAATGGCCCCACGTCAGTTAGCTGAGCTTAAAACCCAACTGGAAGCTTTGTTGGAAAAAGGCTTCATCCGCCCTAGCTCATCGCCATGGGGTTGCCCCGTTCTGTTCGTAACGAAGAAAGACGGAACAGAAAGGATGTGCGTAGACTATCACCCGCTAAATTTAGCGACGATAAAGAACAAGTACCCACTGCCCAGGATCAATGATCTTTATGATCAACTTGCTGGATCCTCTGTCTTCTCCAAGATGGATTTGAGATTGGGTTATCATCAAATCAAAATCCGAAACAAGGACATTCCCAAAACGGCTTTTACTACTCGTTATGGTCTTTACGAGTACACCGTCACGTCTTTTGGTTTAACCAATGCCCCTGCCACTTTCTCGCGCATGATGAATTCGATCTTCATGGAGTACCTAGATAAATTTGTTGTGGTTTATCTCGATGACATTCTCATCTACTCGAAGAACGAAGAAGAACATGTCGAACACCTAAGCCTGGTATTGATGAAACTTAGAGAGCATCGCGTGTATGCTAAATTCTCCAAGTGTGAATTTTGGCTACCAGAAGTGATCTACTTAGGCCACGTGATTTCTGCAAAACGCATTGCTGTGAATCCCGAGAGAGTTCACGCCGTCCTTGATTGGACTCCACCTGAATCAGTTAAGAAAGTTAGGAGTTTTCTTGGCCTAGCCAGCTATTGTCGTCGCTTCGTCGAGAACTTTTCTAAAGTTGCAAAGCCTCTAGCTGAACTCCTCAAGAAAGATAAGAAATTCCTATGGACTCCCAAGTGCGAGGAAAGCTTTCAAGAGCTAAAAAGGAGATTGACTTCTGCACCCGTACTTGCACATCCAGACACCAAAAAGGATTTCGAGATCTTTTGTGATGCCTCATGGCAAGGGTTAGGATGCATACTTCTGCAAGATAGACATGTGGTAGCTTATGCTTCACGCCAGTTGCGGCCACATGAAGAGAACTATCCTACCCATGACCTTGAACTCGATGTCGTAGTTCATGCCCTAACAACTTGGCGACATTACCTCCTTGGTAATCGTTGTGAGATCTATTCCGACCACCAAAGCCTCAAATACATTTTCACCCAGCCAGATCTTAATCTCAGGCAAAGACACTGGATTGAGTTGATAAAAGATTACGACGTAGGAATTTCTTACACCCCAGGCAAAGCCAATGTCATGGCTGATGCACTAAGTCGTAAGTCGTATTGTAACAACCTCATGTTACAACAGTATCAACCACTTCTTCATGAGGAATTTTGCAAACTCAATCTTGAGATTGTTCCTCATGGCTATCTTTCTACCTTGGTGGCGAAACCAACTCTTGAGGATCAAATCATAGTTGCCCAAAGGCGTGCACGAGGTGTTCGCCGGATCAAGGAAAACATTGCTAGCGGAGTTGCTAAATGTTTCTCCACAGATAGAAAGGGAACGGTATTCTTTGTAAATCGTTTGGTAGTACCTAAGAATAGGGAACTAAGGCAACTCGTCCTCAAGGAAGCCCATGACACACCCCTCTCGATTCATCCCGGTAGCACAAAAATGTACCGAGCTCTACGCCAGAGATTTTGGTGGACTAGGATGAAGATACACATTGCTCAATTTGTTGCCGAATGTGATGTTTGTCGTCGCATTAAGGCAGAACATCAAAGACATGCTGGTACACTTCAACCTTTGCCTATTCCAGAGTGGAAATGGGACAAAGTCACGATAGACTTCATCACTGGATTTCCAAAAACCCAGAAGGGAAATGATGCCATCTTCGTTGTGGTAGATAAGCTTTCCAAAGTTTCTCACTTCCTTCCAGTTCGCGAGTCTATAACTGCTAGCCAGTTAGCGGACTTGTACGTCTCTAGAACTGTATCCCTTCACGGTGTTCCTTTGGTAATCAATTCTGATCGTGGTAGCCTTTTCACCTCTAGATTTTGGCGAATCAGAATGCTATGGGAACGCATCTCTCCTTTAGTACAGCTTTCCATCCTCAGTCTAGCGGTCAAGTCGAAAGGGTTAACCAAATTCTTGAAGACATGCTCAGAGCTTGTGTTATCTCGTTCGGAAAGAATTGGGAGAAGTCTCTTCCATTCGCCGAATTTGCTTATAACAATAGTTTTCAATCTAGTATGAACATGGCTCCTTTTGAACTCCTATATGGACGACGATGTTGAACACCCCTAAACTAGTCAGAAACCGGTGAGAGACAATTCTTTGGACCGGATATGATCAAGGAAGGAGAAGAGCAAGTTCGCATTGTTCGTGATCAATTGAAAGCAGCCCAGTCTCGTCAGAAAAGCTACTATGATCGTCATCATAGGCAAGAGAGCTACAATCTGGATGAGAAGGCTTACCTTCGGGTTACTCCTTTGAAGGGAACCCAACGTTTCGGTATCAAAGGCAAGTTGGCCCCACGTTACATCGGACCCTTCCGCATTCTTGCTAAACGTGGAGAAGTCACTTACATGTGGGTCCCACTGTCAGTTTTGTTAATTAAAATGAATTAGTATCAAATCCAGTGTATGACATGTGGGACCCCACTGTAATTGGATTTAATTAAAATGTTTTATTAGCATATGAGGCTGACCAGTGGGACCCACTGGTCAGGTTTGACCTGGTCAACCCTCTGTGGATAATGTTTAGTTAATTAATAAATAAAAATCCAGAAAATGATTTAAAAATTGATTAAACTTTAAAATTGAATATCTTTTAAACCGTAAGTCAGATTCAAAAACTTTATACATGAAACTTGATCAGAAAATTATAACGGTTAAGAATACGCTACTTGTTTGTCTACCCCACCCCCCTAACACACCGATCATCGACATTCCCCCCTCCGGGCTGTCTGTCGATAATTCCCGGTGCCGGTAAAAACCTCCCGGATGAATTTATTCCGAACACGAAAATTGTCCGGAATGGTTCAACTAACACGGATACACCCCCGTTATCTTTGTCGGATGTCCACGACCCCTCCGGCATGAACCCTTCCCCCCTACGGACACCCTGTCCGGTAATCAGCCGGAGCCGGTATTTCACCCTCGGATGAAGTCCCGCTCCGAGCAACGTGCATTGCACTGCGTTAGAACACCATTAACTTTGCATACTTCATGCTATTCATCTGTTTGCTATGATTGCTTTATAATTACTGTTTCTTCACCCCCTTTGTTCTCCGGTAGACCCTGCTGCTACCGCCGACTACACCGCTGTCGGGTACGACTACTTCGTCGACGACCCTACCCCTACCGTCGAGCTCCCAGGCAATCAGAGCCATTCTCTTCCCCAGATATCGCCTATCTTTCCGTACATTTCTTGCACTAGGCATTATTACTGCTGCATCTACGTTACAATCCTATTCAATTGCATAACCTGTCATTGTCACCCCTTGATGTGCCTTCCTTTATCCTATGCTGCCTATTATTATTATGCATTATTCAGCAGTGAGCCCTGCGCATTGTTAGCTAGGATTAGATAGAGGGCCGTGATCACTCAGGGGAGTGAACGCGGATACAAATATTATAACTGCACAGGTACGGTACAAAGCAGACACCGCCAAAGGCCCCTATCTGGGTTATGCCTAGTCACCTCAAGTGTGAGCTATCAAGGAGTAATCCTTGTACTCCACTCGAGGCTGACTTTGTCTTACCGCCATAGGGTCCTGAACAGCGATTGTCCTTCAGGTGAGAAGTCGGGCGACCCAACGGTGCCCGCGAGAGGTATTGCGACGGGACGACAGGGAGGGTACGACTAGTGTACCGGTGTGCTTGGCCCCTGATCGTTGGCCGCGAGAGTTAACAAACTACGAAAGTCGAGCTCCTCCAGGAGCACACGCGAGACAAGGTAAGGAGTCGGTTCACCTTGTTGGTAACCGCAGTGACTTGGTGGGACGACGGGGCAGGCACCGATGTACTGGTGGTCCTGGCTGCTGTCGTTGTCTGCGGGTTAGTTAAGTCGAGGCAACGATAACGGTTGTCACGCAGGTCAATTAAAATGCTAAATGGTTCAGTGAATGTCTTGAGTTGGCCATATGCCATGTACGCACTACCTACCCGTGGGAATTACGAGTTATGGGCTCCTCTGCTTCGTAGTGTCGTCCGAGGACTCTTCAGACGTCAGCAGTACTGCGGGCTGATTGCCGGGAAGTGGTGTTGTCTTATTTGCTCGCGCGGTGATGTCTTGTTTGGATTTGCTTCAACTTCACCGGCCAGCCACGCACCGTGCAGGAGTACGTTCGGGTTGGGGTCCAAGGCCCGGCGTATTTAGGATTTAGACCGGCGGATGGCTTCTCTGTTGAGTTTGAAAGATGGGCTATGAAGTGTCGGATAGCCTCGGTGGAGCGTTCCCTAACAAGGTTCCCGCCACCCTGGATATCCGTGCGTGTAGCGTAACACAAGTGCACCCCTGCAGGGAAGATTAATCTATTCGAATAGCCGTGTCCACGGTAACAGGACGCTTTATGCTGAAGCTGGATCTTACCACTAGAAACTATTATTATTAAACTGTATGGTTCCGGGTTCTCTTCCTCGCGGGGATGTCGAGGAGGTGAACTTGGAGGACTTGTTAATCATTACAACTTATTATTACACAATGCTGCAGCAACTTCTGCTGCATTGTTACTTTATGCTTTATATAACTATTGGTTGATTCTTACCTCATGCTGCAAGACATCGTCGGAAGATGCTAGTCTTCGTTAGACCTAGCTTCTTGCCCTTGCTCTGGATTTCTGTCTTTCAGTCCACTATATACAGCCTCTTCTTTCCGTTGATACAATGCATAATGCTTAGTAGCGGACGTAAGACTCGCGGGTATACTAGATACTCACCTGCTTTATTTCCTTTACTGTTTTGCCTGATCGGCCGCTGCAGCCGACGTTGGAGCCCAGGAGCAGGAGTACCCCGGAGGCGCCTACTACGACGTCGAGTTCCCCGTTGACCAGGAGTAGTTCGGTGGATCCCAGGAAGGAGGCCTCGCCTTTTCGATCTGTATCTCTGATGTGATTTGTGCTAGCCTTCTTAAGGCAAAACTTGACTAACTATGACTGTACTCAGATATTATGGCTTGTATGACTTATGTATTCGGGTCCGCGTGACCCCCTCTATTGTAACATATTTGTTTATCCTTTTGTGTTTAGTGTTGTGCTGTGATATTATCACCGTGGCACCCTAATCTCAGCCGTGTACCCTGTGTGTATGATTACTGTACACGGATTGATTTTGGGGGCATCACAAGTTGGTATCAGAGTCGAATGCCTGTAGGAAGCCACCCCACCACTACTTGGTCGATGTTGAGTCTAGACTTTGAAAAACTATTTTTCTAACTTAATATTTGGCCTACGGGCCCACATCGATGTCACTACGTGTGATATCTATGGTATTAGGATCCTTTTCTCCTTACCTATGCTCTGGGAATCTGCTCTCTTATCCTTGCTGGTAAGTTTTACAAAATCTGACATTAGGATCACGTTCTCTTGATTCCACCCGGCGGTTTTGGTGCTTCCCCCCATTGATTGAGTTGTGTCGCAGGAGTCATACCCCAGGTCCCGGACCGCGGATCCCATTCTCATTCTGGGCAGGCCGCGCGTTCTCTGGCATTAACTCCTGTGGCCAACAGTTTTCTTGCGGCGTGATTAACATAGATGAATCTATGTCGCGTCGTGTAATCCTAACCGCGGTCTGCGCGCCGCCTAGTGAGTCCTTTTTCCTTAATTTCTACGACGTTACGCTGCCCGATTTTCGATTGACTCTGTGTGTGAATGTGTATGTCTTATATGACTACTCCTATACATATATGCGCCTCCTTTTCGTTGTCGTTTTACTTCAGGCTTGATTCCGGTATCTCGTTAAATTTTCATCGCTGAAATACCCCTGTTAAATTCTAGCAGGATGGCTGGTCGTGGTGGTCGTGGTCGTGGTCGTGCTGCCAACGACCCACCTCCGCCGCCGGATTACATGGCCGCGATGATGCAGTAGTTCGAGATGAACCGTCAGTTCATGCAGAATATCATGGCTCAGTTCCCCCAGCCGAATCAGAATGGGCACCACCATCAGCATGCCACCGTGACTCTGCACGACTTCACCCGCCTCAACCCCACTATGTTCCGCAACACTGTTCAGCCGTTGGATGCTGATGACTGGCTTCGCGACATCACGCACGAGCTGGAGTCTGCTAATGTCGATCCAGCCGACTATGTGAACTTTGCATCTTATCATCTGAAAGGCGCCGCTGCTCAGTGGTGGAGCACCCACAAGCGTTCCCTGCCAGTTGAAGAAGTCATCACTTGGGATGAATTTCAGTCTGCCTTCCGCGCCCGCTACATTCCTCAGGGGATCATGGATCGTAAGGCGAAAGAATTCCGTAACCTCACTCAGGGCGACATGACTGTAGAAGCCTACTAGCGCGAGTTCCTCAACCTCTCTCGCTATGCGGAAGGAGAGATCACCACTGATGCTCGCAGGCAGCAGAAGTTCCGTCGTGGCCTCAACCCAGACCTCAGGCTCGCTCTTGCCGTTCATGATTTCGCCAACTTCGCCACCATGGTGAACAAGGCTATCACCGTCGAGACTTCCTAGATGGAGCACAAGAACTCTCTGAAGCGTTATCGTGACGTTAGCTCGTCTTCGGGCGCAACGCAGAAGCGTCGTATCTAGCTCCCTACCAGTGTGACCCATTCATCTGTCCCTTCTCCAAGGTCGTCTTATGCTGCACCCCGTGTGCCTCCGCCATCGCAGATGCCAAGAGCTCTGCCTGCACCACCCAATGCTACACCCCTTCGTCCTCAGGATGGATTATGCTTCACGTGCCGCCAACCTGGGCATTTTTTCAGGGAGTGCCCCCAGAAACAGAAGCAACTGGTAGTTCACCCCGCTGGCCGTGGAAATGGCCGTGGCAACAACAGGACCCCCAACTATAATACTGGGTCTGCTGCTTATGCTCGTGGACATGCTAACAACGTCAATGTTGAAGAAGCTCAGCAACAACCCGCTACCTAATGGGTACCCTTCTCGTTAATTCTGTACCTGCTACTGTTTTATTTGATACAGAAGCATCGCATTCATTCCTGTCGGAAGCATTTGCATGGTCGCATAACTTCACGTTAGAAGAGATGAACCCACCGATGGTTGTCCGCACCCCGATAGGCCAATGTCAAACCACCAAGATAGTGCCCGGAACCATTGTTCAAATTGAAGGGATTGAATTCCTTGCTTCCCCCATCGTTCTGAAGTCTTCCACCATAGACCTCATTCTGGGAATGGATTGGTTGAAGTTTCACGATGCCGCCCTCTATTGTGGCACCAAGTCTGTCCAACTTTTTCACCCCTCCGGCGAGATTGTTAACCACACCACCCGAGTGATCCGTAATGCTGAAACACAGATATTTATAATGAATGCTTTGAATGCCGCCCCCCTCGAAGGCATCGAGAACGTTCCGGTCGTTCGCGATTTTCCCGACGTCTTCCCAGAAGAACTGCCGGGAATACCCCCAGTCCGAGAAGTCGAATTTGTCATCGACTTGAAGCCCAGCACCACCCCTATTTCCAAGCGCCCTTACAAGATGCCGCCACATGAACTCCTTGAACTTAAGGAGGAAATCGACAAGGCACTTCAGAAAGGATTCATTCGCCCTAGTTCCTCAGCTTGGGGAGCACCTTCGCTCTTTGTCAAGAAGAGCGATGGGACAAACCGATTGGTCCAAGATTATCGGCCCATTAACCAAGCCACCATCCAGAACAAATACCCACTTCCCCGGATCAACGATCTGTATGATCAACTTGCCGGATCCAAGGTGTTTTCTAAACTCGACTTGAGGTTGGGTTATCACCAAATCCGAGTCCGTGATGAGGACATTCCAAAGACTGCCTTCATTACTCGCTATGGTTCATACGAGTACGCTGTCATGTCCTTTGGCTTAACCAATGCTCCAGCCACTTTCTCCAGATTGATGAACTATATTTTCATGGAATACCTCGACCAGTTCGTCGTGGTTTATCTGGATGATATATTGATATATTCCAAGAATGAAGAAGAACATGCTGAACATCTTCGTCTTATACTAGAGAAGCTTCGAGAACACAAACTCTACGCTAAGTACTCTAAGTGTGAGTTCTGGCTTTCCGAAGTGACCTACCTTGGACATGTGATTTCCAAGGATGGCATTGCCGTCACCCCAGAACGTATCTAGGCTATTCTTGACTGGACTCCTCCCAAGACCGTCAAGCAAGTCCGCAGTTTCCTCGGGCTCGCTAGCTATTGCCGGCGTTTCGTCGAGAATTTTTCCAAGATTGCCAGGCCTTTGACTAATCTTCTTCACAAAGGCGTCAAGTTTGAGTGGACAGATAAATGTCAAGAAAGTTTTCAAGCACTCAAGGACAAGCTAACTTCTCCCCCGGTGCTCGCTCCCCCTGATACTCAGAAGGACTTCGTGATATATTGCGACGCGTTTCGTCAAGGATTAGGCTGTGTCCTAATGCAAGAGCGCAAAGTGATTTCTTATGGCTCTCATCAGTTGCGCGCTCACGAAGACAAATATCCAACACATGATCTCGAATTGGCAGCAGTAATTTATGCATTGAAGCTGTGGCGACATTACCTCGTCGGTAATCGTTGCGAAGTCTACACCGATCACCAAAGTCTGAAGTACCTGTTTAATCAGCCAGACCTGAATCTTCGTCAACCACGATGGCTCGAGACAATAGCCGACTTCAACATGGATATTTCGTATACCCCTGGCAAGGCAAATGTGATGGCCAATGCCTTGAGCCGCAAAGCTTACTGTTCTGAACTTGAGGTTCAGGTGCAGCAACCACTTCTGTATGAAGAGTTTCGCAAGTTGAACCTCGAGATTGTTCCTCAAGGTTACGTCAATAACCTGGTTCTCGAGTCAAAACTCGACGCCCTCATCAAGAGTAGGCAATCTCTGGCCCCTGACATTGTGAAGATCAAGCAGGACATCGCAGAAGGAAAGCCCTCCTATTTTACCATTGATGCTAATGATGGTGATACTGTGTACTTCAAGGGCCGCTTAGTAGTTCCTGTGAACCCGGCCATCATTAACTGTGGTCCGGATATCATGGAAGAAGCCCATAATTCTCCCTTGTCAATCCACCCTGGCAGTACCAAGATGTATAAAGACCTTCGTCAACGGTACTGGTGGCCTTACATGAAGCAAGACATCGCCCGCTATGTTTCTCAATGTGACGTTTGCAGTCGCGTCAAGGCTGGACATCAGAAACCTGCTGGTTGGTTGCGACCACTCCCTCCTCCTGATTGGAAGTGGGAAAAGGTCGAGATGGACTTCGTCACCGGTTTTCCTAAGTCACAGAAAGGTAACGATGCCATCTTTGTCGTCATCGACCGATTCTCCAAGATTGCACACTTCCTGCCCGTCAAGGAGACGATCACTGCTAGTCAGTTGGCAACTTGTATATCTCCCGGATTGTGTCACTCCACGGTATTCCGATGGAGATCAGTTCAGACCATGGCAGACTTTTCACCTCACAATACTGGAATAGTTTCATGGAAGCCTTCGGGACTCGTCTGTCTCTCAGCATCGCTTATCACCCCCAGTCTCAAGGTCAAGTTGAACGAGTTAATCAAGTGCTGGAAGACATGCTTCGCGCTTGTGTCCTTTCTTTCGGCATGAAATGGGAGGATGCCCTCCCGTACACGGAATTCTCGTACAACAATAGCTATCAAGCTAGCTTGAAGATGGCCCCCTTCGCAGTTCTATATGGACGTAAATGTCGAACCCCCCTGAACTGGTCAGGAACTGGGGAACGACCCTACTTCAGACCGGATCTTGTCCAAGAAGCTGAAGATCAGGTTCGCATTGTGCAAGAAAATCTCAAGGCCGCACAGTTTCGTCAAAAGAGCAACTATGACCGCAAACACCGTGAAATGGAGTATCAACCTGGTGAATACGCTTACCTCCGTGTCACTCCCATGAGGGGCACTCATCGCTTCGGTATCAAGGGCAAGTTGGCTCCTCGCTACATTGGCCCGTTCCGTATCCTTTCCAGGAGTGGACCCGTGGCATACCGGTTGGAATTGCCGCCGAACCTCTCCCAAGTCCACGATGTCTTCCACGTGTCGCAACTCCGTCGCTCCTTCAAGGACCCTATCCGCGAAGTGGAGCATGATATGATCGAGCTGCAACAAGACTTGACATATCGAGAACATCCGAGCCGCATTCTCGATCAGTCGGAACGCAAAACCCGCAACAAGATCGTCAGGTTCCTCAAGGTTCAGTGGTCGAATCATTCTGAAGATGAAGCCACTTGGGAACGCGAAGATCGCCTTCGCGATGAATACCCCGATATTTTCCTCGCTACCACATGAATTCTCGGGACGAGAATTCTTGTAGTGGGGGAGATTTGTAACACCCTCAGTTGCTTGTAACAGTAATCACTTTTACTGTGGACTAATCACTGTTGCTAATCACTATGCAAACCTTGCCATGATCCACTTCCTTTTGATCATATTCAAAAATGCCTTTTGGTTGCTATGAAAAATATGTTGCAATTAAACCTTGCCCAAAAATCATGGGACCACTTTTATAAAATCACAAATAATCATTGGGTCATGCCCATATGGTTATAGTATTTTATTTTGCCACTGGAAAATTCAAACAATTCAAACACCAAGAAAAACAGCCCCATTTGACAATTGAATATTATAAAGAAATAGTAAATGGTTTTATTTTAAGCCTAAACTTTTTGTGGCACTCTGGAAATATACACTCCTAATTATGGGCCAGGTCACACATTTTAAAAAAATGTTACGGCAATTAAAACCAATACAAAAGGAAAAGAACAGAATGGAAAATAAGAAGAAAAAGAAAAATGATTAAAACTCGCCTGGGGCGAGGCCCACCGCAGCCCAGCCCACCCCCACCCCTTGTCTTCTTCCCCAACCACCCCCACCTGCTCCCGTACGGCGGTCGAGCTCGCCGCGCCGCTGCCAGGCCGGCCTCGCCTCCACCTGCTCCCTCCCGACGCCGACGCGATAAGGGCGACGCCGCTGACCCCCTGGACATCCTCCCCCTCCCTTTCCCCTCCTCCTCTTCTCGCACGCCTCGGGGAAAAACTCCCGGGCGCCGCCATCGCCATTATCGTGGCCAGTCGTGGCCAACGAGCACGGTCCGCCCCGAGGTGGTGTCCAGCGGCTGCACCTTCGTCGTCTTCGTCGACTACAACAGCTAATCGAGCCCGGGGAGCACCGCAGGCGTCGCCCGCGTCTTCTTCCTCTACTCCGGCCGCTGCAACCTCAACGTCGATTCCGGCCGCCTCAGCCCCTCCCTGAGACCGCTGCCAACCCCGACGCGCTCGTGGTGAGCACCTCTGTCGTCGCCAACTGTCCATGGGTGCTCGATAGACCCGTAGGAGTTTCCCCTCTTCCGCCTTGCTCCGGCCGCCGTGGTTCGTCGTCGTAGCCGTGTCCCCTGGCCACCACAGCCCACGCCGGTTGCACCAAAAGGTTCCCCGTGGGTCGTATGTTCGATCCCACCCTGCAGCGTCTTCAGTTTCGTCGCGTATAGCCAAGTGCCATTGGAGCCCGAGACCCCCCTCCGCCATTTTTGAGCTCGAGCTCGTGCCTGTCCACCCCGAGCCACCACACCGCCACCAAACTCCTCCCCGTAGTCGTCCGCATCGATTGGTACCAGTCGCGCCTCCTCCCGTGCACCACAGCGAGGGCAGCGTCGACCTCGCTGGCGTTCTGTCGCCGGTGAGCCTCCGGCGAGCCTCACAGTCACTTACACGTGGGTCCCACTGTCAGTTTTGTTAATTAAAATGAATTAGTATCAAATCCAGTGTATGACATGTGGGACCCCACTGTAATTGGATTTAATTAAAATGTTTTATTAGCATATGAGGCTGACCAGTGGGACCCACTGGTCAGGTTTGACCTGGTCAACCCTCTGTGGATAATGTTTAGTTAATTAATAAAAAGAAATCCAGAAAATGATTTAAAAATTGATTAAACTTTAAAATTGAATATCTTTTAAACCGTAAGTCAGATTCAAAAACTTTATACATGAAACTTGATCAGAAAATTATAACGGTTAAGTATACGCTACTTGTATGTCTACCCCACCCCCCTAACACACCGATCATCGACATTCCCCCCTCCGGGCTGTCTGTCGATAATTCCCCGTGCCGGTAAAAACCTGCCGAATGAATTTATTCCGAACACGAAAGTTGTCCGGAATGGTTCAACTAACACGGATACACCCCCGTTATCTTTGTCGAATGTCCACGACCCCTCCGGACACCCTGTCCGGTAATCACCCGGAGCCGGTATTTCACCCCTGGATGAAGTCCCGCTCCGAGCAACGTGCATTGCACTGCGTTAGAACACCATTAACTTTCCATACGTCATGCTATTCATCTGTTTGCTATGATTGCTTTATAATTACTGTTTTCCCCCCTTTGTTCTCCGGTAGACCCCGCTGCTACCGCCGACTACACCGCTGTCGGGTACGACTACTTCGTCGACGACCCTACCCCTACCGTCGAGCTCCCAGGCAAGCAGAGCCATTCTCTTCCCCAGATATCGCCTATCTTTCCGTACATTTCTTGCACTAGGCATTGTTACTACTGCTGCTACGTTACAATCCTATTCAATTGCATAACCTGTCATTGTCACCCCTTGATGTGCCTTCCTTTATCCTATGCTGCCTATTATTATTATTATGCATTATTCAACAGTGAGCCCTGCGCATTGTTAGCTAGGATTAGATAGAGGGCCGTGATCACTCAGGGGAGTGAACGCGGATACAAATATTATAACTGCACAGGTACGGTACAAAGCAGACACCGCCAAAGGCCCCTATCTGGGTTATGCCTAGTCACCTCAAGTGTGAGCTATCAAGGAGTAATCCTTGTACTCCACTCGAGGCTGACTTTGTCTTACCTCCATAGGGTCCTGAACAGCGATTGTCCTTCAGGTGAGAAGTCGGGCGACCCAACGGTGCCCGCGAGAGGTATTGCGACGGGACGACAGGGAGGGTACGACTAGTGTACCGGTGTGCTTGGCCCCTGATCGTTGGCCGCGAGAGTTACCAAACTACGAAAGTCGAGCTCCTCCAGGAGCACACGCAAGACAAGGTAAGGAGTCGGTTCACCTTGTTGGTAACCGATGTGACTTGGTGGGATGACGGGGCAGGCACCGATGTACTGGTGGTCCTGGCTGCTGTCGTTGTCCGCGGGTCAGTTAAGTCGAGGCAACGATAACGGTTGTCACGCAGGTTAATTAAAATGCTAAATGGTTCAGTGAATGTCTTGAGTTGGCTATATGCCATGTACGCACTACCTACCCGTGGGAATTACGAGTTATGGGCTCCTCTGCTTTGTAGTGTCGTCCGAGGACTCTTGAGACGTCAGCAGTACTGCGGGATGATTGCCGGGAAGTGGTGTTGTCTTATTTGCTCACGCGGTGATGTCTTGTTTGGATTTGCTTCAACTTCACCGGCCAGCCACGCACCGTGCAGGAGTACGTTCGGGTTGGGGTCCAAGGCCTGGCGTATTTAGGATTTAGACCGGCGGATGGCCTCTCTAATGAGTTTGAAAGATGGGCTATGAAGTGTCGGATAGCCTCGGTGGAGCGTTCCCTAACAAGGTTCCCGCCACCCTGGAGATCCGTGCGTGTAGCGTAACACAAGTGCACCCCTGCAGGGAAGATTAATCTATTCGAATAGCCGTGTCCACGGTAACAGGACGCTTTATGCTGAAGCTGGATCTTACCACTAGAAGCTATTATTATTAAACTGTATGGTTCCGGGTTCTCTTCCTCGCGGGGATGTCGAGGAGGTGAACTCGGAGGCATTGTTAATCATTACAACTTATTATTATACAATGCTGCAGCAACTTCTGCTGCATTGTTACTTTATGCTTTATATAACTGTTGGCTGATTCTTACCTCATGCTGCAAGACATCGTCGAAAGATGCTAGTCTTCGTTAGACCTAGCTTCTTACCCTTGCCCTGTATTTCTGTCTTTCAGTCCACTATATACAGCCTCTTCTTTCCGTTGATACAATGCATAATGCTTAGTAGTGGACGTAAGACTCGCGGGTATACTAGATACTCACCTGCTTTATTTCCTTTACTGTTTTTCCTGATCGGCCGCTGCAGCCGACGTTGGAGCCCAGGAGCAGGAGTACCCCGGAGGCGCCTACTACGACGTCGAGTTCCCCGTTGACCAGGAGTAGTTCGGTGGATCCCAGGCAGGAGGCCTCGCCTTTTCGATCTGTATCTCTGATGTGATTTGTGCTAGCCTTCTTAAGGCAAAACTTGACTAACTATGTCTGTACTCAGATATTATGGCTTGTATGACTTATGTATTCGGGTCCGCGTGACCCCCTCTATTGTAACATATTTGTTTATCCTTTTGTGTTTAGTTTTGTGCTGTGATATTATCACCGTGGCACCCTAATCTCAGCCGTGTACCCTGTGTGTATGATTACTATACACAGATTGATTTTGGGGGCGTCACACAAAGGCAAGTTGGCCCCATGTTACATCGGACCTTTCCGCATTCTTTCTAAACGTGGAGAAGTTTCCTACCAACTTGAACTACCACCGCACCTTTCCCGAGTACATGATGTATTCCATGTGTCACAACTCAGGCGTTTCTTCAAGGACCCCATCTGCGAAGTCAACCAAGAAACGCTTGATCTCCGAGATGACCTTTCTTATCGAGAGTACCCCGTTCGTATTCTTGATTCCGCAGAGCATGTCACTCATTCAGAAGATTAAGTTTCTGAAAGTGCAATGGTCACACCACTCTAAGAGAGAAGCAACGTGGGAAAGAGAAGACCGTCTCAGTGCCGAGTATCCCTCCTTTCTCCCGCAGACTTCTGAATCTCGGGACGAGATTCTGTTGAGTGGGGGCGAGTTGTCAGAACCCTCTGTTAAGTAATGTGCTAGGATCAAATTCATCTTGCATCATGTTAAAAATTTCAAAGAAATCAATTGAAGTCAAATTCAAACTCAAATGGGAGAAGGAACCCCCCCAGATGAATTAATTCAAAAGGCCAGAAATAAATCTTCTCCAAAAATTCATGTTAGATTTTTGAAAAAACTTATAAATGAGTGTGATCACATATCAAGTGATGTGGGACCCACCCCATGCTCATGGATTTTTCAAATATTCAAACAGGACCTTGGAATTAATCAAATACCCCTATCTTAGCACTCGGAGTCCCCGGCAACGGCGCCAGAAAACTTGCTTGATAGCTTCTCGCCCTTCGTTGGTTACCCCAAGTGGAAGGTTTGAGATGTAGTGCAGCAGCAGTTTTCCCTCGGTGAAGATACCAAGGTTTGTCTCCAGTAGGACTCCAAAGATGATAAGTAGGTGTCAGCGTCGCAACTGGCGCGGACCTGGACACAGACACAGATAACTTTGTTCCCAACGAAGTTCAGAGAGGTTGTCAATCTCTCCGTTCTTGTTGTTCACAAAGGATAAAACGCAAGGGATAATGATAGCAAGTAAAAGCAGTAAAGTAAATATAGCTTGGAAACAGTAATGAGGATATGGACCGGGATACGTGATGTTCACTAGTGATGTCTCTCTCCCAAAAGACGATAAAACTGCTATGCAAGGTAAACAAATTACAGAAGGGCAATTGACAGGATTATGAACGCACCGCAATGCTAACTATGCTACAAAAGAAAGGAAGAGGCTCAAAAGCACAGGAAGTATGCCAAAATAAGTAGACCGAAATCCATCTGCATCTACTACTAATCATCCACCTTGAGATATCTATCCAGAACATCTCGTTGTTATTAAGTTGCGAGCCCCACCCAAAGTGTAAACCCAAAGCAACAGACAACTGCATTAAAAAGAACTTTGCGTAAAGTAAACAATCCTTGGAACCGCGGTTACAAGCACCGTTGTTTTCCCCCTTGTGGCAACAGCACATCCCCTAGACTCATCTTTCTGTCACTCAAGCGTGTCATCGGGGGGCATGAACCCACAATCTAGCACAACGTTCCCTCTTGGAGTCACTACCTACTACTTGGCCAAAGCAATAAACAGCAACGGAGAACATGCAAGAATTACTTAGGAACAAAAATATAAGAGATAAAAACCAAATATATTACTCTATCACAATCTAAACATAATCTCATAATCCATGAGATCCCTCCAAACTCAGCATAGCAACAGCAGAAATATTACAAAGGCGCCTCGATCATGTAGGGCAGCTCACGAGGTCTAAACATTGAAGATCAAAGAGGGGAGGAGAACATCACATAGCTACTGATCACGGACCCATGGTCCAAGGAAAACTACTCACGAGACATCCGGGGAGCATCCATGGTGGAGAGGAGACTCCCGGAGGTCAATCCTCCCTCCGGCAGGGTGCCGGGCAGAGGTCTTCTGGTGCTCCCGATCTCGGAAGCGCGGCGGCGGCGGAACAGAGGCGAGTTTGCGGAATAGGGTTCCTCCTCTGGAGTTTTCCCGTGACGGAGAATAAATAGGCGAAGGGGGGCAGCCAGAGGTGGACCAGGGGCCCCAGGCACCCCCCTGGCGCGGCCAGGGGTGGGTCCGCGCCGGGTGGCCGCCTGGGCCCCCCTGGCTCCCCTCTAGCCCCTCCCGGGCTCTTCTCGAAGCTTCCTGTACGCTGATTTATCCTGTATTTTTCCCGGAATTTTTCTGGTACTTTTTATATGGGGGAAAAATGAAATAGAAAAACAGCAGAAAACAGGAACTGGCACTGGGGTGCACTGAGTTAATAGGTTAGTCCAAATATGATCAAAAGTGTATGAAAGTGTATCTAGATCATAGCAATATCACACAAAACATTCATGGAGCAAGCAGAAATTATAGATACGTTTTGGACGTATCAACATCCCCAAGCTTAATTCCTGCTCGTCCTCGAGTAGGTAAATGATAACAACATAATTTCTGTGGTGACATGCTAGCAACCATAAAAGAACTTTGAAAAGTAAAGCAATCAAGGTTAGAGATTCAATTCAAGTCATAACATGCAAGAGACTATATTAGCATTGAAACCAGTAACAAAAGAACAATAGGTTCAAGAGCTCTCGCTGTCTGTGACTCGGATGTCTCCAAATGGTGTTTGCGTGCAAGAAGGGGGATAGGGAATACGAGAAAAAGTAAATTTTGTGTTGAGAACTCAATCTACTAAAGTTTCACACTTGGTATTCTTTGGAATCTTATCTTGACTCGTCCCCAGACCACTAGCCAGGTACAAGTCAATTTGATCCACTCCTTTTCGATATTTTGAGCACTCATGCAATGGATGAGCGTAAGCACGAGAGTTGACACTTAAGATGGCAAAGAGAGAAGTATGGTGGAGGAGGAAGACAAAAAGGGATGATAAAGTCTCACATCAATGAGGACAATCATAGGCAAGAAATGCCAAATGATAGATATGATGTGAGGAGTAGGGATTGCCATGCAACGGATGCACATACGAGCTAAGAAGCTCTCCAAAGGAACTAGTGGGGGTGCATCTAACTTGCTTGCTCATGAAGACCTAGAGCTCGTTTGAGGAGGCTCATCCTTGGAATATGCAAGCCAAGTTCTATAGTGTGAAGGTCCCCACATAGCTATATGCATAGTGATCATCTTTATGGAGTACAAGGATATAAAGGAAGTACTAGTGTGGATATCTCAAAAGGATAGTAGTGTTGCCCCTTTCTCTCTTTTAATTTATTTTTCTCTTTTTCTATTTTTTTGTATTTTTTTGTGGCCTCAATGGCTCTTTCTATTGAACTCTCATTTGTCCTCTTTGGGATCTTTTAATGTGTCCACTTTTGGATCTTTTCATCACTTAAGGGCAACACTCTATTTTACAAGAAGGTAAAGGAGATCGTTCACACTTTACAAGGTACTCAAAACATAAAGAAGATGTAACTATCATGATGTATGCAATGTATGTCGCTGCCAGTGTAGCAAGAACATGTATGACATGAAGATCAAGTCATGAAGAGGTGGAAGTTGCATGGCAATATAACTCGGAAAGGCTATGGAAATGCCTTGATAGGTAGGTATGGTGGCTGTTTTGAGGAAAGATATAAGGAGGTTTATGATGACAGAGCGTATCATGCCAAGGGTTTGGAAGTACCGGCGAAGGTGGACACCAACTCTCGGAGTGAGAAGAAGGCAATGCACGGCACGGAAGAGGCTAGCAAAATATGGGAAGGTGGAAGTGTCAACTTTCAATACTTACATTAGTCCGAAGAACTCATGCACTTATTATCGGTAACTCTCAATGTAATAAGGAGGTTCACAAAGAGACAAGTACCCCGAGGAGGAGTGTATGGGGGTTTGGTTATCCTTGCGCATCCTCGACTCATGGTACGTGAGTGTTCTCTTATATTGGACCCCTCAGAAGAGTAGTGATCCATCTAGTAGCTAGAGTTCTCAACTAGTTTTTTAGGTTTTGAAAATAAACACGAATTGCCCAAAATACGACACCTATCACTAATAGGCTAGAGCTCTTGACACCAAAGGTTCAAACATTACTCACACCAATACCTCAAAACTATTGCAACTTACTACTAGAAGAAAATAGCAACCTCAATTACCTACTCTCAAGACAAGACACAACTCAGTGCAACAACCAACTCTCTTTAACAAGATAAACATGAAAAATAAAAAGAGTTCCAGCAACAAACTAAACAAAAGACAAGGCTCTTGCTAAAGACAAACTAAGACTAAAACTAAACAAGGCAGTAGCTAAAAAGATAAAGAACACACAACAGCAGAAAGATAAGCAGGAAAAATCCTATGATGTGTTCTAAATTTTGAAAGTGGAGCGTGTTTCTCTCCCACACAAAGTAAGAAGGGATCTAACTTGTTATGAACAGCAAGCAAATCTAAAGAAAACTAAAAACAAAACCTAAGAGCGAGACGCTCCAAGCATAGCACATAACGATGAAGTGATAAAAATATAATGAGACGAAGGACGAACTGATGATTGTTGATGGAGAAGGGGATGCACGGGGGCATCCCCAAGCTTAGACGCTTGAGTCTCCTTAAATATTTATTGGGGATGCATGGGGGCATCCCCAAGCTTGAGCGCTTGACACTCCTAGATCTTCTTTCATCATCTTCTATCGCTCACTTGAAAACTCCCTTCATACATAACTCATCATAAGTTGATTAGAGAGGTTAGTACCCTTAATAAATAATTTTTCCCACTGGATATAAAAATATTCTTGAATAGCTACTATTTCTCAAGAGTACCAAAAAGTTTTTGCAAAGAAAGAGCAAGCTTAAGGTTTGCAAAAGTTAGGAGAGACAAAACGTGACAGAATCTGTGAAAAACAGAACAGCAGATAGTAAAGAATTTTTTAGGGGCACTTCTGCAACTCAAATCAAAAAACTCAGAACATACGGAAGTTTCGTAATTGTATAGAGCATACTGTGTAAAAATTTCAGCTCCAAAAGATGAACTTGGATTTTTCTGTAATTTTTCTGGTCACGAGGACAGAATCTGTTTTCTGGACAGCACGTCACAACTTTTACTTCCCTTGCCGTAAGAGGCTATAACTTGGCACAAAGTTGAAAACTAAAGATACAATGATGTTGCTACAGTAGTAAAAATCATCAAGACACAACAAAAGAAAAAATAAAAACCTAAATTCGTTGCGGGCTGCCTCCCGAAAGCGCTTCTTTAGAGCCATTAGCTAGGCTTAAGATTTTAAAAGGTGCTCTCATAAGAATGAGGATTTGAAGCGAAAGAGAGCATCAAGAAGCAAATATGAAACACATTTAAGCCGAACCCACTTCCTATGCATAGGCATCTTGTAATAAAATAAATCAAAGAAGCACAAAGAAGACAACACAGGAAGGTGGAACAAGAACATCTTCAAAACTTTCAACATAAAGAGAGTAGTTTTAGTAATATGGAAGTTTCTACAACCAACCTTTCCTCTCTCAAAATAATTTTCAGTAGTATCATGAACAACATCAAGAATATAAATATCACATAAATCATATTGTTCATGACCTACGAGCACACGTGTATTATTTTCAACACGGTTTTTGGGATCATAAGATAAATGCAACCCAACATATTGAGATTTGATAAGAGGAAAATTCTCCGGAGTTGGAGATTTCAAAAGGATAATAGGACAATCAAGTGTGGGTGCAATAGCAACAATTTCATGCTTAACATAAGGAACTATAGAGAGTTTATTTTTTTCAGCATCATCCATAGTGGCATCTTGGCCAACAACAAACCAAGTATCAAAAATTTCAGAAAGGGATATTTCAAGTGAGTCCTCGGAATCATGGGATTCCTCCTCAATGCAATAATTGGCCTCTTCTTGGGCAGAAAATATTTTATTTTTAAAATCCTCAATGTAAGAATTGGAAGTATATTCTCGAAGCAATAAGCAAGAACTGCAAAGTTTTCAGACTCGAAAATAGTATCGTGATATTTTTCAATCAAAGAAGCAATCTCATAGGCACCTTTAAAAGCAACAACCTCTTCAATCTTTTCAACATCAAAGTAATCATAAACACCTTTAGCATAAGAAGATGAGATCTCATTTTCATTAAACTCACATTGGAAAGGGAGGTGTTTATGATCTATATTAGAACAGCAACTAAAATCATAAATGTGGCACAAAAGTTTAGCATGGCAATAAGAAACATGTATTTGATCCCATAAGTGTTTCCCTTTCTGAGATAGGCGGTGCCGCGTATAATGAGCATGCTCATCCAATGATTTTCCCTCAACCAAGTCGGTTGGGTTTTTAGCGCGAGCACAAATTGATCGAATACGATCCAAGTGAAACATGTCCATCCTACCATATTTGGGTGGTTCATCACCCATGGTGAGGATAGCATAAATAGGCAAAGCAAGACAAAGGCAAAAGGTAGAAACTATTTTTCTGATTTTTCATAAAGGACACTGAGATAAAAACTGAAAGGTAAACTAACAAGACTAAAAAAAAAGGTAAAGGGTAGTGTGCAACTCCCCTATCTTAGAACTCACAGTCCCCGGCAACGGCGCCAGAAAACTTGCTTGATGGCTTCTCGCCCTTCGTTGGTTACCCCAAGTGGAAGGTTTGAGATGTAGTGCAGCAGCAGTTTTCCCTCGGTGAAGATACCAAGGTTTGTCTCCAGTAGGACTCCAGAGATGATAAGTAGGTGTCAGTGGCGCAACTGACGCGGACCTGCACACAGACACAGATAACTTTGTTCCCAACGAAGTTCAGAGAGGTTGTCAATCTCTCCGGTCTTGTTGTTCACAAAGGATAAAACGCAAGGGATAATGATAGCAAGTAAAAGCAGTAAAGTAAATATAGCTTGGAAACAGTAATGAGGATATGGACCGGGATACGTGATGTTCACTAGTGATGTCTCTCTCCCAAAAGACGATAAAACTGCTATGCGAGGTAAACAAATTACAGAAGGGCAATTGACAGGATTATGAACGCACCGCAATGCTAACTATGCTACAAAAGAAAGGAAGAGGCTCAAAAGCACAGGCAGTACGCCAAAATAAGAAGACCTAAATCCATCTGCATCTACTACTAATCATCCACCTTGAGATATCTATCCAGAACATCTCGTTGTTATTAAGATGAGAGCCCCACCCAAAGTGTAAACCCAAAGCAACAGACAACTGCATTAAAAGAACTTTGCGTAAAGTAAACAATCCTTGTAACCGTGGTTACAAGCACCGTTGTTTTCCCCCTTGTGGCAACAGAACATCCCCTAGACTCATGTTTCTGTCACTCAAGCGTGTCATCGGGGGGCATGAACCCACAATCTACCAGAACGTTCCCTCTTGGAGTCACTACCTACTACTTCGCCAAAGCAATAAACAGCAACGGAGAACATGCAAAAATTACTTAGGAACAAAAATATAAGAGATAAAAACCAAATATATTACTCTATCACAATCTGAACATAATCTCATAATCCATCAGATCCCTCCAAACTCAGCATAGCAACAGCAGAAATATTACAAAGGTGCATCAATCATGTAGGGCAGCTCACGAGGTCTAAACATTGAAGATCAAAGAGGGGAGGAGAACATCACATAGCTACTGATCACGGACCCATGGTCCAAGGAAAACTACTCATGAGACATCCGGGGAGCATCCATGGTGGAGAGGAGACTCCCGGAAGTCAATCCTCCCTCCGGCAGGGTGCCGGGAAGAGGTCTTCTGGTGCTCCCGATCTCGGAAGCGCGGCGGCGGCGGAACAAAGGCGAGTTTGCGGAATAGGGTTCCTCCTCTAGAGTTTTCCCGTGACGGACAATAAATAGGCGAAGGGTGCAGCCAGAGGTGGACCAGGGGCCCCAGGCGCCCCCTGGCAGGGCTAGGGGTGGGGCCGCGCGGGGTGGCCGCCTGGGCCCCCCTGGCTCCCCTCTGGCCCCTCTCGGGCTCTTCTCGAAGCTTCCTGTATGCTGATTTTTCCTGTATTTTTTCTGGCACTTTTTATATGGGGGAAAACTGAAATAGAAAAACAGCAGAAAACAGGAACTGGCACTGGGGTGCACTGAGTTAATAGGTTAGTCCAAATATGATCAAAAGTGTATGAAAGTGTATCTAGATCATAGCAATATCACACAAAACATGCATGGAGCATGCAGAAATTATAGATACGTTTTGGACGTATCACGCGGCGGCAAGCTCCTCGGTGGCGAGCATGCCGCGGCCGCCACGCCACCAGCCTGCCTGGAGGCCTCCCAGACATTGTTATCCCGCCTGGAGACGCCTCTCAGACGCCCAGCTCCATTCCCCCCCCCTCCCTCCTTAGCTTCCTCCCCCTCCTCCTGTGCTCGATTTCGTCGTCGCCCGAAGCTTCACCGGAGCACCCCGCCGTAGAAGACGCGGCAACGGAGATCTAGATCTCCTGAGAGCTTGTCCAGAAGTTTCCCCGTCTTCGACTCCGTCGCCATGCAGTAGATCAAGAGCTCGGATGCCCCCGAGCCGACGTATTCTTCACCGAGACGCCGCTGGACCCGCAAGAACTCATCGTCGATTACGTCGCCGTCGAGCCAGCTCAGCCCTCGCCGCCATCTCCGTCGAGTTTCTGGTGAGCTCACGGTCAAAACCCCTCTGTTTGAGCCCCCAATCCATATCTCCTTCGTGTTCTGCCATGGAAGCCGGAGTACCTCGCCGCCACAGTCATCATCGGCGAGCAACCGCTACACGTTCGAGCTTGAGGCCATGTCCATCACCTCCGCCTTGATCTTCTTCGAACGCACCCACCCGTGGCTCATTTGGTGCACCGCAACAAGATCCGCACCACAGCCGTGCGGCTGCCGCCGCCTTCGCTCGTCGCCGGCGTCCCTCCGGTGGCCCCCGTGGTCGCCTGGACCTTCCCTACGACGTGCGATTGCACGGGCTTCAATTTGGTGCAAGTGGCACACCAAATTGTGGCCGGGAACTCCTTCCCTGTTAGCGCCGCCGCGTCTGGTTACGCCGGCGTTTATCCGCCGGCAGCCCGTGACGTGGCCATGGTTAGATTAACCACTAACCAGCCCTCTTAGCCACTGACACTGGACCCAAGTGGCTTAATTAGCCACTGGTTAAATTAAACCAGCCGGGTTAATTAACCCAGAGGCTGACAGGCCGACCCCACTGGTCATACCCCCCCCCCAAGTCAGCATGACACAGCAGTGACGCAATAAAGGTTTTTCGATTTAAAAGAATTCCAAAAAAGGCAGAAAATAGCTTAAACTTTGGAAATTCATAATTAATTCATCCTAACTCCAAATATAGCAAATAATATGTCTAAAATTATCAGAAAAATTCAAGGATTCTGAATAAGGACTTTTTTTCAAGTTTGACCATTTTTAAATGGGTGAACAGTGGCATATGTGCATATGGATCCTTTTCAAATTCAAATTTGGAGTGAATTTGCAAATGACTTTGCAACACACTTCTTTTAAATAGTTTCATCCACACATCAGAGGCTTTACCTCACCTTTACAACATCACTTCATGCTCAACCAATTCAAATGAACTTTCATGCATTCAAATGCATTTGAAATTCATCGATAAATCAAATGGAGTTTGAATTTGCAATTCATTTGCAGTACACTCCTTTCAAATAGAAATTCCCCACACATCAGAAGCATATACATCAAGTTTCAACCTTCAACCATGTGATTGTGCATTGTATTTATATTGCTTCCTTGTTTGTTGTTTGTCGAGTAGAAGTGGAACCGGAACAGGAGACAGCCCCTTCGTTGAAGACCCTGAACCCGAACCTCGTCAGAAAGGCAAGCAAACCCCCATTGATCATGTCGATAAAATCCCACTTCCCTCTCATGTCTCGCTTATGCATTGTATAGGATGATTACCATGCTATGTTTCTACCGCATAGATGAACCCATTCCTTTGCATGACCTATCATTTTTCACAATAGTAAGCAAACCACAATCCTAGCAACTGTAGGAGTTGGTTGATATCATGTGGCCCCTGCAATTGTTACTGCTTATTGCATTCTTATAGTGATACAATGATGTTATTGTTATGTGAGTCAGGATGGTAGTGATCATGTTGATGTTGGTGGAAATGTGTTGGTGAATCTACCGTAATACAAGGTGAACGATGAGAGGTTGTGTAGGAGTACACAGTGGGTTGTCTCGTTAAACACCGCCCTAAGTCCGAGTTCTTGTGTGGTGATCCAAGAAGAAGAGTACAACCACACATTGGGCCCGCTGACCCCTCTCAACCTATTAACGCATCCCTTTTGATGTCCAGATGTCGCAGTAGTTCGGAGTTCTGGTAGGTTTGTGGCCTGGCTGCTAAGTGAGAGAACGGCTCACCCGAGACCTGTCAGAACCCTCTGTTAGGTAATGTGCTAGGATCAAGTCATCTTGCATCATGCTAAAAATTTCAAAAGAAACCATTGAAATCAAATTCAAAAGCAAAATGGGAGAAGGAACCCCCCCCCAGATGAATTAATTCAAAAGGCCAGATAAAAATCTTCTCCAAAAATTCATGTTAGATTTTTGAAAAGTCTTATAAATGAGTGTGATCACATATCAAGTGATGTGGGACCCACCCCATGCTCATGGATTTTTCAAATATTCAAACAGTGCCTTGGAATTAATCAAAAACCCCTATTTGATTTAAGATTCAAATTATTTGAATTTTAAAAATGTTCAAACTTTACAAGTGGCTAGCCTAGTATATTGTTATGCCACATAAAAAGTTTCAGCATTTAATAAATTGGTTTTCTAATTTTTTTAGCTAGCCAAAACAAAGTACAGAAAAGAAAAAGAAACAGAAAAAGAAAAAAGAGGGCTTACCTTGCTTCTGGCCCAACTCAAAGCCCCCTGGCCCAAGCCCACCTGGACCCCCCTTGTCTTCTTCCAGCGCGGCGGTAGGCAGCTCGGTGGCCGGCATGACGCGGCCGCCACGCCACCTGCCTGCCTGGCGCCTCCCAAGCCTTCTAGCCACGCCTGGAGACGCCTCTCGGCCGTCCCGTTCCTTCCCCCCCCCCCTCCAGAGCTTCTCCCCTTCCTCTCCCGCTCGATCCCATCGCCGCCCGAGGACCACTTTGGAGCACGCCGCCGAGTCCACGCAACCACCGTCGTCCCCGAGCCGTGCCACCGTGTCCAGAAGAACCGCAGCAGACGTCTTCGCCGTTCCCCCCATTCAATCGAGCCCGAGCGCTTCAGCAGACGACGCCAGCTTCATCGAGACCTCGTCGGAGCCGAAGATCGCCGTCGACGAATTCGCCGGCCACACAGCTCCTCTTCCCTCCCCGACCTCGTCGTCGCACTCAGGGTGAGCAGCAGCCCTTTTCCCCTCAACCAACTAGCCCCCTCTCGCCCTCTAGCTCGTTTCGCCATGAGAGCAGGAGCTCACCGTCGCCATGGTCGCCGGTGGGGCTGCTCCTTTGCTCGCCTGTCCTCGCCGTGCTGTCCATCGCATAGCTGGCATTCCCAGGAGGCCGTCCAGCTAGCGCATGGCCAAGCACGGGCAGCGCAGCGTCGACTGCGTCTAGCCCGTGGCTCCGCCGCCGCTAAGGCTCGTCTCCGACGACGTTCCGGCAGCCCCTTGGCTCCCACATGTGCACCGTTCGACGCGGACGAGCATGGGGTGCATTACAGTGCCACCCGCGTGCCAAATAGTGGCCGGAACCGCCCTCCCCATGTGCGCCGTCGTGGCCAGGCCGCCGGCATCAATCCGCCAGTGGGTTAGGCCTTAACCCCGCACTAAACACCCCCTGGTGTCACTAACAGTGGGCCCAGGGCCCTTAATCCCCCCCGGTTAGTTTAAACTAACCGGGTTAATTAACCCAGTGGCTGACCACTGGACCCCACACGTCAGACCACCCCCCCTGACGTCACCCTTGCGCAAGCCTGACGCAGTAATTCAAATAAATGATTTATATAAATTCAGAAAATTCCAAAAAAAGGCTGAAACTTTGAAAATTCATAGAAAATTCATATGAACTCCAAATTTAACAAATAATATATGAAAAATGATCAGGAGAAAATAAGCTATCCAAATATCCAACTTTCAACCATGTCTGAGTTGAATTTAAAATGTGATCAGTAGCTTTTTCTATTTGATTTAAATGGAATTAATTCAAATGTGATCACATTATACTTGAACTTCAGAGGCATATCATACACATTTCAAAATGGTTCAACTTGATCAAACAATGTCAATTGTAACTTGGCTAAAATGAATTCGAATTGGAGTTTGAATTTGCAATTCAATTTGCAATATACTCCATTTAAATGGAATTGCTTCACACATCAAAGCATATACATCCAGTTTCAACCTTCAACCATGTGATTGTGCATTGTATTTACTTTTCTACGTTGTTTGTTGTTTGTCGAGTATAGGTGGAACCGGAACAGGAGGTTGCCCCCTTCGTTGAAGACCCCGAACCCGAACCTCGTCAGCAAGGCAAGCAAACCCCCATTGATCATGTCGATAAAATCCCAATTCCCTCTCATGTCTCGCTTATGCATTGTATAGGAGGATTACCATGCTACGTTTCTACCGCATAGATGAACCCATTCCTTTGCATGACCTATCATTTGTTACCGTAGTAGGCAAACCACAATCCTAGCAACTGTAGGAGTTGATTGATATCATGTGGCCCCTGCAATTGTTACTGCTTATTGCATGCTTAGAATGATACCATGATGTTATTGTTATGTGAGTCGGGATGGTAGTGATCATGTTGATGTTCGTGGAAAGGTGTTGGTGAATCTACCCTAATACAACGTGAACGATGAAAGGTTGTGTAAGAGTACACGGTGGGTTGTCTCGTTGAACAGCGCCCTAAGTCCGAGTTCTTGTGTGGTGATCCAAGATGAAGAGTACAACCACACATTCGGCTCACTGACCCCTCTCAGCTTACTAACTCATCCCTTTCGATGTCCATATGTCGCAATAGTTCAAAGTTCTGGTAGGTTTGTGGCCTGGCTGCTAAGTGAGAGAACGGCTCACCCGAGACCGGCTTATGCACCACGCACACATCACTTGGGTCCACTTCGGTAAACCGGCCGGGTTCACGATAGTGGTAGCCAACCCAGGTAGGCGGCTTTATCGGACTAGATAGGCTATGAGGTAACAGTTGTGGTGAGCATCCTCGCCGACACTTCTTGAACGGTGTCGAGTACAAAGGCGGTAACAGATGATCATGTGTGTGTAGCGGTACACCCATGCAGGGTTAACAAAACTATTCGAATAGGCGCGTCCGTGGTTATGCACTGCTTGGAAAGCTTAGCTTGATTATTAGACAACTTGAATCGGATACTTCTAAAAATCACCAAGATAAGTGTGAGTGCTATGGCGTGCTTTCTCGTGGGGAAGCCTAGGAAGGCACCATAGTGGTGTAATTGGTTGGAGAAAGTAGTGGACTCGTGTACGCTTCTTACCTCAAAGTCTGGAACTCGTAGTCCAGGACTAGCCAAGTCAAAGCTGGCACTTCTACAAGTGAAACCCCACCTCCCTTTACCTTGATACATGTGCATGAGTAGTATAGCTCCTATGTAAGTCTTGCTGAGTACGACTTTGTACTCACGTTTGCTTATTCTATGTTTTAGATGAACCCACTGACCCAGAAGGTGGCTTCTTCATCGAGCTCGACGACTGAAGATCAAGCTAGTCTAGTCCCAGTCAGACGACTGGTTCCCTCGTGGAGGGTTGTGTTTAAATAAGGCTTCTTAAGCCATTTGTTAAACTTGTCTGTACTCAGACCTACTTTTCTTCCGCTTGTTTGTTGTAATGTTGGATCACATGCTTGTGATCTCTGTGTGCACTCTGTGAGAGTTATCAATAAAATGTATACTTTGTAGAGAATTGCAATGATACATGTTGTTCATACAAGGCATGTGTGCTGCGTGTATGTTTATAACATGCATGTCTTTGTATGGGTTTTCGAGACCTTAGTTGTGATCTGGCTGGCGGTCTTTCATACACCAAGTGGCCCTTAGATGTGCGCAGCTTGGGGCATCGCGATGCGATTGCTCGAGACTCCGTCTCGTGCACACTTTGTGGTATGATCGAGCCCGCCCTAGACCCCGACTAAGTGATCGGGCTGGAGTAAGTCTATGTAAGAGTTACGAGATAGTCGATAGTATGGTTGAGGCGACTTGTCTGTGAATATGGGAGTTCATCACCCATATCATTAGACTTGTGTGCGGACGATGAGGACCCATCTCAGTTGATCATCCGGCCTGGATGGGATGCCCCTCACGTACGATGCTTTCCGAGAACGTTCTGTGCTTGGCCTTGTCTGCTTAGACAAGTGGGTACGGTTCTCGGCTCTCCATATGACTATGTCGTAGCGGGACTTGCATACGCTAACCCCGGGTCCCGACAGACTTGGTACCAAAGCAGGACTGACTGTAGGACTAGCAGCCTTGGCCGAAGTCGAGTCTAGCTTGCTATAGTTATATAGTTACTCTGGGTATATAAGGGAACAACGTAAGGCTTATTTTTTCTCCTTACCCCCTTCGTTCTGAGTTCTGAGTCACCCTCATCTTATTCTACGGGAAGATAGGACTAGGCTCTCCTTTCTCTGATTAGTACATCTCGTTGTTTGCGTCCTTGTAGCCATAGGAAAGTTGTGTTCGGTTCGTTAGAGTTGTTGTGCTTCCTGATTTCTTACATCGTATGTAAGTGTTGTTTCCATGTTGTAAGAAATTTTCTTTTTCTTGCAATTACAGCCGTTATGTTGTCCGAGTCATTCCAAGTTTCTTCATAATCTGATGCATTTGCAAACTCCTTCTTTCTGTTTCAGATGGCAGATCTTCCCCCTCGGCAGATTGTTCGTTTGACCAGGTGCCTCGGTGTGCGTGGCCATCCCGCCACGTTGATCGAGATGATGTCCTATGTGGGATATCGATGGTATCCTGAGTACACCGTCGAGGAGAAGTTCCTTGAATTCAACCAGACCCAGTTCCACTGCATTGTTAGGATCTACCCGCACCACATTGGATTCACTCAGCCTATCCACTTTGGACATGGCATTGGCATGACTGAGAACATGGCTGTGCAGGATGCTGCATACTCATGTATTACCCTGCTGAGAGAGGAGCACACTATGCTAAGAGAGACCTCATTCCGCTATATCCCTGCTGCACTTCCAGGAGAAGAGGGGTATTACACCGGACTGTACACGGATCACTCTTTGGAGGACCCTTTGCTTCAGATGACTTCTAGGTTTGCTTGTCATCGAGATCGTGATGCACGCGCTCTCCGTTTCGAGCTTCACGTCACCCGTGTTCGTCTGTATCGAGCACTGACACTCTTGGCACCCTTCGTGAGTGTCGGATCAGTCGAGTATGATGCTATCTACCCTGTGAGGACGCAGATGCCTTCTCGAGTTGCTTCGCCCGAGATTGGAGGCATTTTTCCACACCGAGGTCCTCTAATTCCACCCTACGCTGGACCTAGGCCCCATCCTTGCCCAAATGGATATCAGGGTCCACAGGCCTCCGTGTTTTCCGATGGTCACCTTCAGCTACCGGGATACGCGGGTAACTTTTACGAGGACTACTATGGAGATGGAGATGAGTGAGACCGCCTGTGGTTTTACTTAGTGAGGATGTAGTAGTATCTTAGTATATTGTACGCAAGGTGTTCTAAGTTCCAGAGGCTTAGATAAATAATGTATAGGAAGTCGGAGTGCCTCTGAAGGATGTATCATCTTCATCACGTTTGTATTAGCTTGGTGCTTGTACTAAAACGATGTATGGTTTGTATGACAGCTTGTGAATATATGGCTTGTATGCTTTTATCACCATGTTGTCAAGATGATTACTTCCTTTTCTCTGTAGTCCTTCCAGTACTTCAATACCTTGATTTGATTCTTCCAATCAACTCTGTTTGACTTTGGTTTTCTCCTTCAGGATGTCTCAAGGAACCCGTGGCCAGCTTGGTCGTGCCCAGAGTCATGGGAATGAACAGGAGGAAGGCAACCTTCCACCCCCACCCACGATGGCTCAGGTTCTGATGGAGGTTGAGAGGAACCGCCGAGACTCTCACCATTTGCTGGAGGTCATTGCTCGCAACACCACTCAGCAGCGCAACGAGTTGGTGTCCCTGAACGACTTCATCCGGCTTCATCCCCCGGTTTTCAGTTACTCCACCGAGCCCCTTGACGCCGATGACTGGCTTCGCAGCATCGAGAGGAAGCTCCAGGCAGGCCATGTTGCAGATGACGACAAGGTCAGCTATGCCACTTACCACCTTGAGGGCGCAGCTAGCTCTTGGTGGGAGAACTTCCTGAACATGCGTCCCGTTGGACCGCCCACATCTTGGGATGAATTCTGCACTTCCTTCCGCGAGCATCACATTCCCAAGGGTCTTATGGACCGCAAGCGTGAGGAGTTCTACAACCTCACCCAAGGCAGAAGGACTGTCGATGAGTTTAGTCGTGAGTTCAACCGACTTGCTCGTTATGCTATTGAAGAAGTCTCCACCGATGCAAAGAAGCAAGAGAGGTTCCGTTGTGGACTCAATTCCGGACTCCGTCGTGAGCTCAACCTGCATGACTTTGCCACCTTCCAGGTCCTTGTCAACAAGGCCATCAATGCAGAGGACATGAACACCCCCAACGACTTTGGCAAACACCCTAGAGATGATGGATCATCCAGTTCCAGCTCTCAGAAGCGCAAGATCTGGATCCCTAACAGTATGTTTCGCCAGAACAACCCACCGAGGCCATCCTATGTGGCGCCTCGTCCCCCAGCTCAGTTCCACCCAGCTCCACCAAACAACCCAGCTCCATGCACTGTCTTTGGAGCCTGTTACAAGTGTGGTCAGGCAGGCCACTACTCCCGCGAGTGTCCCCAGAACCAGCTCCAGAATCAGAATGCTCCACCCCGTGCCGGAGGCAACAACAATGGTCGTGGCAAGCCCCCCAGAAGGTCTACACCACCAAACACTCTCCTCTCGCCACTCGTGGACGTGTGAATCAGATTGCCGCCGAAGAGACTGACGAGACCACTGACGTCATTCTTGGTACGCTCCCAGTCAATTATGTTCCTACGTCCGTTCTTTTCGACCCAGGAGCATCTCATTCATTCATGTCGGAAAGATATGCACTTCGTCATGAGTTATCCTTTGTTGAATTGTCCACCCCCATGATTATTAAAACTCCAGGGTCAAGATGGCAAACTAATAGAGTAAGCCATGGTAATCAAATTACAATTGAGGGTTTAGTATTCCTTGCTTCCCTCATAGCCCTCAAGTCTTCAGACATTGATGTCATCCTTGGCATGGATTGGCTATCAAGACAGAATGCCTACCTAGATTGCAAAGGCAAATCAGTGAAACTCACCCACCCTTCAGGCAAGATAGTCAACTATACCTCACCCAGAACAAGAACCCAAGTGCATTCTTTGAATGTACTTCCCCTTCCCGAACTTGAAGATATTCCGGTGGTTCGTGACTTCCCGGATGTCTTTCCGGAAGAGCTGCCGGGTATGCCACCCGACAGATGTGTAGAGTTCATAGTGGATCTTGTGCCAGGAACCGCACCAATTTCTAGACGCCCATACAAAATGGCCCCACGTCAATTAGCTGAGCTTAAAAATCAACTGGAAGCTTTGTTGGAAAAAGGCTTCATCCGCCCTAGCTCATCGCCATGGGGTTGCCCCGTTCTGTTCGTAACGAAGAAAGATGGAGCAGAAAGGATGTGCGTAGACTATCGCCCGCTAAATTTAGCGACGATAAAGAACAAGTACCCATTGCCCAGGATCAACGATCTTTATGATCAACTTGCAGGATCCTCTGTCTTCTCCAAGATGGATTTGAGATTAGGTTATCATCAAATCAAAATCCGAAATGAGGACATTCCCAAAATGGCTTTTACTACTCGTTATGGTCTTTACGAGTACACCGTCATGTCCTTTGGTTTAACCAATGCCCCCGCCACTTTCTCACGCATGATGAATCCGATCTTCATGGAGTACTTAGATAAATTTGTTGTAGTTTATCTCGATGACATTCTCATATACTCGAAGAACGAAGAAGAACATGCCGAACACCTAAGGCTGGTATTGATGAAACTTAGAGAGCATCGCCTGTATGCTAAATTCTCCAAGTGTGAATTTTGGCTACCAGAAGTGACCTACTTAGGCCACGTGATTTCTGCAAAAGGCATTGTTGTGAATCCCGACAGAGTTCAGACCATCCTTGACTGGACTCCACCTGAATCGGTTAAGCAAGTTAGGAGTTTTCTTGGCCTAGCCAGCTATTGCCGTCGCTTCGTCGAGAACTTTTCTAAAGTTGAAAAGCCTCTAACTGAACTCCTCAAGAAAGATAAGAAATTCCTATGGACTCCCAAGTGCGAGGAAAGCTTTCAAGAGCTAAAAAGAAGACTTACTTCTGCACCCGTACTTGCACCTCCAGACACCAAAAAGGATTTCGAGATCTATTGCGACGCATCACGGCAAGGGTTAGGATGCATACTTCTGCAAGATCGACATGTGGTAGCTTATGCTTCACGCCAGTTGCGGCCACATGAAGAGAACTATCCTAACCATGACCTTGAACTCGCTGCCGTAGTTCATGCCCTAACAACTTGGCGACATTACCTCCTTGGTAATCGTTGTGAGATCTATTCCGACCACCAAAACCTCAAATACATTTTCACCCAGCCAGATCTTAATCTCAGGCAAAGACGCTGGATTGAGTTGATAAAAGATTACGACGTAGGAATTTCATACACCCCAGGCAAAGCCAATGTCATGGCTGATGCACTAAGTCGTAAGTCGTATTGTAACAACCTTATGTTACAACAGTTTAACCACTTCTTCATATGGAATTTCGCAAGCTCAATCTTGAGATTGTTCCTCATGGCTATCTTTCTACCTTGGTGGCGAAACCAACTCTTGAGGATCAAATCATTGTTTCCCAAAGGCGTGCACGAGGTGTTCGCCGGATCAAGGAGAACATTGCTAGCGGAGTTGCTAAATGTTTCTCCACAGATAGCAAAGGAACGGTGTTCTTTGGAAATCGTTGGGTAGTACCTAAGAATAGGGAACTAAGGCAACTCATCCTCAAAGAAGCCCATGACACATCCCTCTCAATTCATCCCGGTAGCACAAAAATGTACCGAGATCTACGCCAGAGATTTTGGTGGACTAGGATGAAGAGAGACATTGCTCAATTTGTTGCCGAATGTGATGTTTGTCGTTGCATTAAGGCAGAACATCAAAGGCCTGCTGGTACACTTCAACCTTTTCCTATTCCAGAGTGGAAATGGGACAAAGTCGGTATGGACTTCATCGCGGGATTTCCGAAAACCCAGAAAGGAAACGATGCCATCTTCATTGTCATAGATAGGCTTTCCAAAGTTGCTCACTTCCTTCCCGTTCGCGAGTCTATAACTGCTAGCCAGCTAGCGGACTTGTACGTCTCTAGAATTGTATCCCTTCACGGTGTTCCTTTGGAAATCAATTCTGATCGTGGTAGCCTTTTCACCTCTAGATTTTGGGAAAGCTTTCACAATGCTATGGGAACTCATCTCTCCTTTAGTACGGCTTTCCATCCTCAGTCTAGCGGTCAAGTCGAAAGGGTTAACCAAATTCTTGAAGACATGCTCAGAGCTTGTGTTATCTCATTCGGAAAGAATTGGGAGAAGTCTCTTCCATTTGCCGAATTTGCTAATAACAATAGTTTTCAATCTAGTCTGAACATGGCTCCTTTTGAACTCCTATATGGACGACGATGTCGAACACCTTTAAACTGGTCAGAAACCGGTGAGAGACAATTCTTTGGACCGGATATGATCAAGGAAGCAGAAGAGCAAGTTCGCATTGTTCGTGATCAATTGAAAGAAGCCCAATCTCATCAGAAAAGCTACTATGATCGTCATCATAGGCAAGAGAGCTACAATCTGGATGAGAAGGCTTGCCTTCGGGTTACTCCTCTGAAGGGAACCCAACATTTCGGTATCAAAGGCAAGTTGGCCCCACGTTACATCGGACCTTTCCGCATTCTTGCTAAACGTGGAGAAGTTGCCTACCAACTTGAACTACCCCCGCACCTTTCCAGAGTACATGATGTATTCCATGTGTCCCAACTCACGCGTTGCTTCAAGGACCCCATCCGCGAAGTCAATCATGAAACGCTTGATCTCCAAGATGACCTTTCTTATCGAGAATACCCCTTTCGTATTCTTGATTCCGCAGAGCGTGTCACTCGTCGTCAGAAGATTAAGTTTCTGAAAGTGCAATGGTCAAACCACTCTGAGAGAGAAGCTACGTGGGAAAGAGAAGACCGTCTCAGTACCGAGTACCCCACCTTCCTCCCGCAGACTTCTGAATCTCGGGACGAGATTCTTTTGAGTGGGGGCGAGTTGTCAGAACCCTCTGTTAGGTAATGTGCTAGGATCAAGTCATCTTGCATCATGTTAAAAATTTCAAAAGAAATCATTGAAATCAAATTCAAAAGCAAAATGGGAGAAGGAACCCCCCCCCCAGATGAATTAATTCAAAAGCCCAGATAAAAATCTTCTCCAAAAATTCATGTTAGATTTTTGAAAAGTCTTATAAATGAGTGTGATCACATATCAAGTGATGTGGGACCCACCCCATGCTCATGGATTATTCAAATATTCAAACAGTGCCTTGGAATTAATCAAAAACCCCTATTTGATTTAAGATTCAAATTATTTGAATTTTAAAAATGTTCAAACTTTACAAGTGGCTAGCCTAGTATATTGTTATGCCACATAAAAAGTTTCAGCATTTAATAAATTGGTTTGCTAACTTTTTTAGCTAGCCAAAACAAAGTACAGAAAAGGAAAAGAAACAGAAAAATAAAAAAGAGGGCTTACCTTGCTTCTGGCCCAACTCAACGCCCCCTGGCCCAAGCCCACCTGGACCCCCTTGTCTTCTTCAAGAGCGGCGGCAAGCAGCTCGGTGGCCGGCATGCCGCGGCCGCCACGCCACCTGCCTGCCTGGCGCCTCCCGAGCCTTCTAGCCATGCCTGGAGACGCCTCTCGGCCGTCCCGTTCCTTTCCCCCCCCCCCTCCAGAGCTTCTCCCCTTCCTCTCCCGCTCGATCCCATCGCCGCCCGAGGACCACTTTGGAGCACGCCGCCGAGTCCACGCAACCACCGTCGTCCCCGAGCCGTGCCACCGTGTCTAGAAGAACCGCAGCAGACTTCTTCGCCGTTCCCCCCATTCAATCGAGCCCGAGTGCCTCAGCAGACGACGCCAGCTTCATCGAGACCTCGTCGGAGCCGCAGATCGTCGTCGACGAATTCGCCGACCACACAGCTCCTCTGCCCTCCCCGACCTTGTCGTCGCACTCAGGGTGAGCAGAAGCCCTTTTCCCCTCAACCAACTAGCCCCCTCTCGCCCTCTAAGTCGTTTCGCCATGAGAGCAGGAGCTCACCGTCGCCATGGTCGCCGGTGGGGCTGCTCCTTTGCTCGCCTGTCCTCGCCGTGCTGTCCATTGCATAGCTGGCGTTCCCAGGAGGCCGTCTAGCTAGCGCATGGCCAAGCACGGGCAGCGCAGCGTCGACTGCGTCTATCCCGTGGCTCCACCGCCGCTAAGGCTCGTCGCCGACGATGTTCCGGCAGCCCCTTGGCTCCCACATGTGCACCGTTCGACGCAGACGAGCATGGGGTGCACTCCAGTGCCACCCGCGTGCCAAATAGTGGCCGGAACCTCCCTCCCCGTGTGCGCCGCCGTGGCCAGGCCGCCGGCGTCAAGCCGCCGGTGGGTTAGGCCTTAACCCCGCACTAAACACCCCCTGGTGTCACTAACAATGGGCCCAGGGCCCTTAATCCCCCCCCCCCCCCCGAGTTTTTTTAAACTAACTGGGTTAATTAACCCAGTGGCTGACCACTGGACCCCACACGTCAGACCCCCCCCTGACGTCACCCTTGCGCAAGCCTGACGCAGTAATTCGAATAAATGATTTATATAAATTCAGAAAATTCCAAAAAAAGGATGAAACTTTGAAAATTCATAGAAAACTCATATGAACTCCAAATTTAACAAATAATATATGAAAAATGATCAGGAGAAAATAAGCTATCCAAATATCCAACTTTCAACCATGTTTGAGTTGAATTTAAAAAGTGATCAGTAGATTTTTGCTATTTGATTTAAATGGAATTAATTCAAATTCTTTTCAAATGCTTTTGCATTTTGAACCATGTCAACATATCACATTATACTTGAACGTCAGAGGCATATCATACACATTTCAAAATGGTTCAACTTGATCAAACAATGTCAATTGTAACTTGGCTAAAATGAATTCGAATTGGAGTTTGAATTTGCAATTCAATTTGCAATATACTCCATTTAAATGGAATTGCTTCACACATCAAAGCATATACATCAAGTTTCAAACCTTCAACCATGTGATATTGCATTGTATTTACTTTTCTACCTAGTTTGTTGTTTGTCGAGTAGAGGTGGAACCGGAACAGGAGGCTGCCCCCTTCGTTGAAGACCCCGAACCCGAACCTCGTCAGCAAGGCAAGCAAACTCCCATTGATCATGTCGATAAAATCCCAATTCCCTCTCATGTCTCGCTTATGCATTGTATAGGATGATTACCATGCTACGTTTCTACCGCATAGATGAACCCATTCCTTTGCATGACCTATCATTTGTCACCGTAGTAGGCAAACCCCAATCCTAGCAACTGTAGGAGTTGATTGATATCATGTGGCCCCTGCAATTGTTACTGCTTATTGCATGCTTAGAATGATACCATGATGTTACTGTTATGTGAGTCGGGATGGTAGTGATCATGTTGATGTTGGTGGAAAGGTGTTGGTGAATCTACCCTAATACAAGGTGAACGATGAGAGGTTGTGTAGGAGTACACGGTGGGTTGTCTCGTTGAACACCGCCCTAAGTCCGAGTTCTTGTGTGGTGATACAAGATGAAGAGTACAACCACACATTGGGCTCACTGACCCCTCTCAGCTTACTAACTCATCCCTTTCGATGTCCAGATGTCGCAATAGTTCGGAGTTCTGGTAGGTTTGTGGCCTGGCTGCTAAGTGAGAGAACGGCTCACCCGAGACCGGCTTATGCACCACGCACACATCACTTGGGTCCACTTCGGTAAACCGTCCGGGTTCACGATAGTGGTAGCCAAACCAGGTAGGCGGCTTTCTCGGACTAGATAGGCTATGAGGTAACAGTTGTGGTGAGCATCCTCGCCGACACTTCTTGAACGGTGTCAAGTACAAAGGCGGTAACAGATGATCATGTGTGTGTAGCGGTACACCCCTGCAGGGTTAACAAAACTATTCGGATAGCCGCGTCCGCGGTTAAGGACTGCTTGGAAAGCTTAGCTTGATTATTAGACAACTTGAACCGGATACTTCTAAAACACACCAAGATAAGTGTGAGTGCTATGGCGTGCTTTCTTGTGGGGAAGTCGAGGAAGGCACCATAGTGGTGTAATTGGTTGGAGATGTAGTGGACTCGTGTACGCTTCTTACCTCAAGTCTGGTACTCGTAGTTCAGGACTAGCCAAGTCAAAGCTGGCACTTCTGCAATTGAACCCCACCTCCCTTTACCTGGATACATGTGCATGAGTAGTATAGCTCTTATGTAAGTCTTGCTCAGTACGACTTTGTACTCACGTTTGCTTATTCTATGTTTTAGATGAACCCACTGACCCAGAAGGTGGCTTCTTCATCGAGCTCGACGACTGAAGATCAAGCTAGTCTAGTCCCAGTCAGACGACTGGTTCCCTCGTGGACGGCATGTGTTTAAATAAGCCTTCTTAAGCCATTTGTTAAACTTGTCTGTACTCAGACCTACTTTGCTTCCGCTTGTTTGTTGTAATGTTGGATCACATGCTTGTGATCTCTGTGTGCACTCTGTGAGAGTTATCAATAAAATGTATACTTTGTAGAGAATTGCAATGATACCTGCTGTTCATACAAGGCATGTGTGCTGCGTGTATGTTTATAACATGCATGTCTTTGTATGGGTTTTCGAGACCTTAGTTGTGATCTGGCTGGCGGTCTTTCATACACCAAGTGGCCCTTAGATTTGCGCAGCTTGGGGCATCGCAATGCGATTGCTCGAGACTCCGTCTCGTGCACACTTTGTGGTATGATCGAGCCCGCCCTAGACCCCGACTAAGTGATCGGGCTGGAGTAAGTCTATGTAAGAGTTATGAGATAGTCGATAGTATGGTTGAGGCGACTTGTCTGTGAATATGGGAGTTCATCACCCATATCATTAGACTTATGTGCGGACGATGAGGACCCATCTCAGTTGATCATCCGGCCTGGATGGGATGCCCCTCACGTACGATCCTTTCTGAGAACGTTCTGTGCTTGGCCTTGTCTGCTTAGACAAGTGGGTACGGTTCTCGGCTCTCCATATGACTATGTCGTAGCGGGACTTGCATACGCTAACCCCGGGTCCCGACAGACTTGGTATCAAAGCAGGACTGACTGTAGGACTAGCAGCCTTGGCCGAAGTTGAGTCTAGCTTGCTATAGTTATATAGTTACTCTGGGTATATAAGGGAACAACGTAAGGCTTCTTTTTTCTTCTTACCCCCTTCGTTCCGAGTTCTAAGTCACCCTCATCTTATTCTACGGGAAGATAGGACTAGGCTCTCCTCTGTCTGATTAGAACATCTCGTTGTTTGCGTCCTTGTAGCCGTAGGAAAGTTGTGTTCGGTTCGTTAGAGTTGTTGTGCTTCCTGATTTCTTACATCGTATGTAAGTGTTGTTTCCATGTTGTAAGAAATTGTCTTTTTCTTGCAATTACAGCCGTTATGATGTCCGAGTCATTCCAAGTTTCTTCATAATCTGATGCATTTGCAAACTCCTTCTTTCTGTTTCAGATGGAAGATCTTCCCCCTCGGCAGATTGTTCGTTTGACCAGGTGCCTCGGTGTGCGTGGCCATCGCGCCACGCTGATCGAGATGATGTCCTATGTGGGATATCGATGGTATCCTGAGTACACCGTCGAGGAGCAGTTCCTTGACTTCAACCAGACCCAGTTCCACTACATTGTCAGGATCTACCAGCACCACATTGGAGTCACTCAGCCTATCCACTTTGGACATGGCATTGGCATGACTGAGAACATGGTTGTGCAGGATGTTGCATACTCATGTATTACCCTGCTGAGAGAGGAGCACACTATGCTGAGAGAGATCTCGTTCCGCTATATCCCTGCTGCACTTCCAAGAGAAGAGGGGTATTACACCGGAATGTACACAGATCACTCTTTGGAGGACCCTTTGCTTCAGATGACTGCTAGGTTTGCTTGTGATCGAGATCGTGATGCATGCGCTCTCCGTTTCGAGCTTCACGCCACCCGTTTTCGGCTGTATCGAGCACTAACACTCTTGGCACCCTTCGTGAGTGTCGAATTAGTCGAGTATGATGCTATCTACCCTGTGAGGACGCAGATGCCTTCTCGAGTTACTTGGCCCGAGATTGGAGGCATTTTTCCACCCCGTGATCCTCTACTTCCACCCTACGCTGGTGATCCAAAATGAAGAGTACAACCACACATTGGGCTCACTGACCCCTCTCAGCTTACTAACTCATCCCTTTCGATGTCCAGATGTCGCAATAGTTCGGAGTTCTGGTAGGTTTGTGGCCTGGCTGCTAAGTGAGAGAACGGCTTACCCGAGACCGGCTTATGCACCACGCACACATCATCTGGGTATACTTCGGTAAACCGGACGGGTTCCCAATAGTGGTAGCCAGCCCAGGTAGGCGGCTTTCTTGGACTAGATCGGCTATGAGGTAACAGTTGTGGTGAGCATCCTCGCCGACACTTCTTGAACGGTGTCGAGTACAAAGGCGGTAACTGATGATCATGTGTGTGTAGCGGTACACCCCTGCAGGGTTAACAAAACTATTCGAATAGCCGCGTCCGCGGTTAAGGACTGCTTGGAAAGCTTAGCTTGATTATTAGACAACTTGAACAGGATACTTCTAAAACTTGCCAAGATAAGTTTGAGTGCTATGGCGTGCTTTCTTGTGGGGAAGTCGAGGAAGGCACCATAGTGGTGTAATTGGTTGGAGATGTAGTGGACTCGTGTACGCTTCTTACCTCAAGTCTGGTACTCGTAGTTCAGGACTAGCCAAGTCAAAGCTGGCACTTCTGCAATTGAACCCCACCTCCCTTTACCTGGATACATGTGCATGAGTAGTATAGCTCTTATGTAAGTCTTGCTCAGTACGACTTTGTACTCACGTTTGCTTATTCTATGTTTTAGATGAACCCACTGACCCAGAAGGTGGCTTCTTCATCGAGCTCGACGACTGAAGATCAAGCTAGTCTAGTCCCAGTCAGACGACTGGTTCCCTCGTGGACGGCATGTGTTTAAATAAGCCTTCTTAAGCCATTTGTTAAACTTGTCTGTACTCAGACCTACTTTGCTTCCGCTTGTTTGTTGTAATGTTGGATCACATGCTTGTGATCTCTGTGTGCACTCTGTGAGAGTTATCAATAAAAATGTATACTTTGTAGAGAATTGCAATGATACCTGCTGTTCATACAAGGCATGTGTGCTGCGTGTATGTTTATAACATGCATGTCTTTGTATGGGTTTTCGAGACCTTAGTTGTGATCTGGCTGGCGGTCTTTCATACACCAAGTGGCCCTTAGATTTGCGCAGCTTGGGGCATCGCAATGCGATTGCTCGAGACTCCGTCTCGTGCACACTTTGTGGTATGATCGAGCCCGCCCTAGACCCCGACTAAGTGATCGGGCTGGAGTAAGTCTATGTAAGAGTTATGAGATAGTCGATAGTATGGTTGAGGCGACTTGTCTGTGAATATGGGAGTTCATCACCCATATCATTAGACTTATGTGCGGACGATGAGGACCCATCTCAGTTGATCATCCGGCCTGGATGGGATGCCCCTCATGTACGATCCTTTCTGAGAACGTTCTGTGCTTGGCCTTGTCTGCTTAGACAAGTGGGTACGGTTCTCGGCTCTCCATATGACTATGTCGTAGCGGGACTTGCATACGCTAACCCCGGGTCCCGACAGACTTGGTATCAAAGCAGGACTGACTGTAGGACTAGCAGCCTTGGCCGAAGTTGAGTCTAGCTTGCTATAGTTATATAGTTACTCTGGGTATATAAGGGAACAACGTAAGGCTTCTTTTTTCTTCTTACCCCCTTCGTTCCGAGTTCTAAGTCACCCTCATCTTATTCTACGGGAAGATAGGACTAGGCTCTCCTCTGTCTGATTAGAACATCTCGTTGTTTGCGTCCTTGTAGCCGTAGGAAAGTTGTGTTCGGTTCGTTAGAGTTGTTGTGCTTCCTGATTTCTTACATCGTATGTAAGTGTTGTTTCCATGTTGTAAGAAATTGTCTTTTTCTTGCAATTACAGCCGTTATGATGTCCGAGTCATTCCAAGTTTCTTCATAATCTGATGCATTTGCAAACTCCTTCTTTCTGTTTCAGATGGAAGATCTTCCCCCTCGGCAGATTGTTCGTTTGACCAGGTGCCTCGGTGTGCGTGGCCATCGCGCCACGCTGATCGAGATGATGTCCTATGTGGGATATCGATGGTATCCTGAGTACACCGTCGAGGAGCAGTTCCTTGACTTCAACCAGACCCAGTTCCACTACATTGTCAGGATCTACCAGCACCACATTGGAGTCACTCAGCCTATCCACTTTGGACATGGCATTGGCATGACTGAGAACATGGTTGTGCAGGATGTTGCATACTCATGTATTACCCTGCTGAGAGAGGAGCACACTATGCTGAGAGAGATCTCGTTCCGCTATATCCCTGCTGCACTTCCAAGAGAAGAGGGGTATTACACCGGAATGTACACAGATCACTCTTTGGAGGACCCTTTGCTTCAGATGACTTCTAGGTTTGCTTGTGATCGAGATCGTGATGCATGCGCTCTCCGTTTCGAGCTTCACGCCACCCGTTTTCGGCTGTATCGAGCACTAACACTCTTGGCACCCTTCGTGAGTGTCGAATTAGTCGAGTATGATGCTATCTACCCTGTGAGGACGCAGATGCCTTCTCGAGTTACTTGGCCCGAGATTGGAGGCATTTTTCCACCCCGTGATCCTCTACTTCCACCCTACGCTGGTGATCCAAAATGAAGAGTACAACCACACATTGGGCTCACTGACCCCTCTCAGCTTACTAACTCATCCCTTTCGATGTCCAGATGTCGCAATAGTTCGGAGTTCTGGTAGGTTTGTGGCCTGGCTGCTAAGTGAGAGAACGGCTTACCCGAGACCGGCTTATGCACCACGCACACATCATCTGGGTATACTTCGGTAAACCGGACGGGTTCCCAATAGTGGTAGCCAGCCCAGGTAGGCGGCTTTCTTGGACTAGATCGGCTATGAGGTAACAGTTGTGGTGAGCATCCTCGCCGACACTTCTTGAACGGTGTCGAGTACAAAGGCGGTAACTGATGATCATGTGTGTGTAGCGGTACACCCCTGCAGGGTTAACAAAACTATTCGAATAGCCGCGTCCGCGGTTAAGGACTGCTTGGAAAGCTTAGCTTGATTATTAGACAACTTGAACAGGATACTTCTAAAACTTGCCAAGATAAGTTTGAGTGCTATGGCGTGCTTTCTTGTGGGGAAGTCGAGGAAGGCACCATAGTGGTGTAATTGGTTGGAGATGTAGTGGACTCGTGTACGCTTCTTACCTCAAGTCTGGTACTCGTAGTTCAGGACTAGCCAAGTCAAAGCTGGCACTTCTGCAATTGAACCCCACCTCCCTTTACCTGGATACATGTGCATGAGTAGTATAGCTCTTATGTAAGTCTTGCTCAGTACGACTTTGTACTCACGTTTGCTTATTCTATGTTTTAGATGAACCCACTGACCCAGAAGGTGGCTTCTTCATCGAGCTCGACGACTGAAGATCAAGCTAGTCTAGTCCCAGTCAGACGACTGGTTCCCTCGTGGACGGCATGTGTTTAAATAAGCCTTCTTAAGCCATTTTTTAAACTTCTCTGTACTCATACCTACTTTGCTTCCGCTTGTCTGTTGTAATGTTGGATCACATGCTTGTGATCTCTGTGTGCACTCTGTGAGAGTTATCAATAAAATGTATACTTTGTAGAGAATTGCAATGATACCTGCTGTTCATACAAGGCATGTGTGCTGCGTGTATGTTTATAACATGCATGTCTTTGTATGGGTTTTCGAGACCTTAGTTGTGATCTGGCTGGCGGTCTTTCATACACCAAGTGGCCCTTAGATTTGCGCAGCTTGGGGCATCGCAATGCGATTGCTCGAGACTCCGTCTCGTGCACACTTTGTGGTATGATCGAGCCCGCCCTAGACCCCGACTAAGTGATTGGGCTGGAGTAAGTCTATGTAAGAGTTATGAGATAGTCGATAGTATGGTTGAGGCGACTTGTCTGTGAATATGGGAGTTCATCACCCATATCATTAGACTTATGTGCGGACGATGAGGACCCATCTCAGTTGATCATCCGGCCTGGATGGGATGCCCCTCACGTACGATCCTTTCTGAGAACGTTCTGTGCTTGGCCTTGTCTGCTTAGACAAGTGGGTACGGTTCTCGGCTCTCCATATGACTATGTCGTAGCGGGACTTGCATACGCTAACCCCGGGTCCCGACAGACTTGGTATCAAAGCAGGACTGACTGTAGGACTAGCAGCCTTGGCCGAAGTTGAGTCTAGCTTGCTATAGTTATATAGTTACTCTGGGTATATAAGGGAACAACGTAAGGCTTCTTTTTTCTTCTTACCCCCTTCGTTCCGAGTTCTAAGTCACCCTCATCTTATTCTACGGGAAGATAGGACTAGGCTCTCCTCTGTCTGATTAGAACATCTCGTTGTTTGCGTCCTTGTAGCCGTAGGAAAGTTGTGTTCGGTTCGTTAGAGTTGTTGTGCTTCCTGATTTCTTACATCGTATGTAAGTGTTGTTTCCATGTTGTAAGAAATTGTCTTTTTCTTGCAATTACAGCCGTTATGATGTCCGAGTCATTCCAAGTTTCTTCATAATCTGATGCATTTGCAAACTCCTTCTTTCTGTTTCAGATGGAAGATCTTCCCCCTCGGCAGATTGTTCGTTTGACCAGGTGCCTCGGTGTGCGTGGCCATCGCGCCACGCTGATCGAGATGATGTCCTATGTGGGATATCGATGGTATCCTGAGTACACCGTCGAGGAGCAGTTCCTTGACTTCAACCAGACCCAGTTCCACTACATTGTCAGGATCTACCAGCACCACATTGGAGTCACTCAGCCTATCCACTTTGGACATGGCATTGGCATGACTGAGAACATGGTTGTGCAGGATGTTGCATACTCATGTATTACCCTGCTGAGAGAGGAGCACACTATGCTGAGAGAGATCTCGTTCCGCTATATCCCTGCTGCACTTCCAAGAGAAGAGGGGTATTACACCGGAATGTACACAGATCACTCTTTGGAGGACCCTTTGCTTCAGATGACTGCTAGGTTTGCTTGTGATCGAGATCGTGATGCATGCGCTCTCCGTTTCGAGCTTCACGCCACCCGTTTTCGGCTGTATCGAGCACTAACACTCTTGGCACCCTTCGTGAGTGTCGAATTAGTCGAGTATGATGCTATCTACCCTGTGAGGACGCAGATGCCTTCTCGAGTTACTTGGCCCGAGATTGGAGGCATTTTTCCACCCCGTGATCCTCTACTTCCACCCTACGCTGGTGATCCAAAATGAAGAGTACAACCACACATTGGGCTCACTGACCCCTCTCAGCTTACTAACTCATCCCTTTCGATGTCCAGATGTCGCAATAGTTCGGAGTTCTGGTAGGTTTGTGGCCTGGCTGCTAAGTGAGAGAACGGCTTACCCGAGACCGGCTTATGCACCACGCACACATCATCTGGGTATACTTCGGTAAACCGGACGGGTTCCCAATAGTGGTAGCCAGCCCAGGTAGGTGGCTTTCTTGGACTAGATCGGCTATGAGGTAACAGTTGTGGTGAGCATCCTCGCCGACACTTCTTGAACGGTGTCGAGTACAAAGGCGGTAACTGATGATCATGTGTGTGTAGCGGTACACCCCTGCAGGGTTAACAAAACTATTCGAATAGCCGCGTCCGCGGTTAAGGACTGCTTGGAAAGCTTAGCTTGATTATTAGACAACTTGAACAGGATACTTCTAAAACTTGCCAAGATAAGTTTGAGTGCTATGGCGTGCTTTCTTGTGGGGAAGTCGAGGAAGGCACCATAGTGGTGTAATTGGTTGGAGATGTAGTGGACTCGTGTACGCTTCTTACCTCAAGTCTGGTACTCGTAGTTCAGGACTAGCCAAGTCAAAGCTGGCACTTCTGCAATTGAACCCCACCTCCCTTTACCTGGATACATGTGCATGAGTAGTATAGCTCTTATGTAAGTCTTGCTCAGTACGACTTTGTACTCACGTTTGCTTATTCTATGTTTTAGATGAACCCACTGACCCCGAAGGTGGCTTCTTCATTGAGCTCGACGACTGAAGACCAAGCTAGTGTAGTCCCAGTCAGACGACTGGTTCCCTCGTGGAGGGCTTGTGTTTAAATAAGGCTTCTTAAGCCATTTTTTAAACTTGTCTGTACTCATACCTACTTTGCTTCCGCTTGTCTGTTGTAATGTTGGATCACATGCTTGTGATCTCTGTGTGCACTCTGTGAGAGTTATCAATAAAATGTATACTTTGTAGAGAATTGCAATGATACCTGTTGTTCATACAAGGCATGTGTGCTGCGTGTATGTTATAACATGCATGTCTTTGTATGGGTTTTCGAGACCTTAGTTGTGATCTGGCTGGCGGTCTATCATACACCAAGTGCCCCTTAAATGTGCGCAGCTTGGGGCATCGCGATGCGATTGTTCGAGACTCTGTCTCGTGCACACTTTGATGTATGATCGAGCCCGCCCTAGACCCCGACTAAGTGATCGGGCTGGTGTAAGTCTATTTAAGAGTTATGAGATAGTCGATAGTATGGTTGAGGCGACTTGTCTTTGAATATGGGAGTTCATCACCCATATCATTAGACTTGTGTGCGGACGATGAGGACCCATCTCAGTTGATCATCCGGTCTGGATGGGATGTCCCTCACGTACGATGCTTTCCGAGAACGTTCTGTGCTTGGCCTTGTCTGCTTAGACAAGTGGGTACGGTTCTCGGCTCTCCATATGACTATGTCGTAGCGGGATTTGCATACGCAAACCCATGGTCCCGACAAAATGGTTATCAATACCGTGACTTCGTCAAATCCTGCATTTGAAGAAGTGTTGTAATTCGTACAACAAGAAGGTTTTTGAAAACATATGGATGCTGGTGTCTCGTGACAGTAATTCTCGATTTGATGAATGATCAAATGATTTTGGACTTAGCCAGAATATCGAGGAAACATGCATTTGCATGAAACTGAGTGGGAGCAGAATAGTTTCCTGAAACTTAATATGTAGACGACATATTTTGAGTGGGAGCTATGGGAGTATTATCCTATCCTTATATGTAACTGACATATTTGAGTAGGAGCCATGTGGTTAGTATCCTGAACTTTTTTTTATAGAAAGGCTGTAAGGGAACCCCCTATAGTTAATAGGTGCAACAAACCCAAATTGCAAGTACCATGCCTTGAACTTGGGTGGGTGAGAAGGCATCAGCCACTTCCCACCACTAGGCTATGCCTTAGTCTGCTAGTATCCTGAACTTAATATGTGTTTGACATATCTAAGTGGGAGCCATGTGGATGTTATCCATATTTTATATATGACTGACATATTTGAGTGGGAGCTATATGAGTGTTATCCTTAACTTAATATGTGCATGACATATTTGAGTGGGAACATGACAACATACTCATATATGAATAACATATTGTGAATGGTATAGCTGGTATTAATGATTATTTGAATCTTGCATAAATGAAGATGAATACGTATTAAACATTGAAAATCTATTAAGATAGATTAATGTGTTTGATAAACATTGAGTCAGAATACTTTCCTGGATAAGATTCTGAAGGAGTTCAGAATGGGACAAGTCAAGAAGTAGTTCTTACTTGTATATCCAAGAGAAGTATCGAGTTAATCTCAGTACAATAACAATGGTTAATTAAATGAAAGAAATGGATGTGATGGATCCTCTATGCCTTTGTCATAGGTTCTTTCATATAAAACCAGAGTTATGTACTCGGCGTAATGTGACCCAAGTTCTTAGTAGTAAGAACATGATGTGATATGGTTTATGAGTAAATCATTGAACAAAGAGTTAAGATTATCTTTCAGTATCTGGAGAGAACTGAGGATACATCTCAAATTTGTAAAGGATAGTGGACTTGACCATAAATGTTATGTTGGTTCAAATTATGACACTAACCTAAAAAATTGAGATATCATACTAATGAATGCCTAAGTTGAAAGAAACATGGTTAGACATCAAAGTTGCATACAATGCACTAAGGAATAATTCTACATTGATGTGGCTACTTTAGAAGTGGCAGGAGTTATAATTTGGCTGGAGAAGTTTGACTTCTGACTAAGTGAGTTTTTAGTGTGCATGACTAAGTGAAGGTCCGCGTGATCCAACAGACATCATTGCTGAAACACAACAAACGCAGTCTCACTCCACCGCCAAATATATACCTCATCATTATAATGGATAATGAAGGAATGTCAAACTAGGTGACATTAATGATTTGCAAAAGACATACGGATCTGAATGGTACCCAGACTGTTGACACAACCTTTTCCACAGGCAAGCATGATCAATAACCATATACATGATATGGAGTTATGATCCACAGAAAAATGCAGCTAGATTATTTGTACTCTAGTGCAAGTGGGAGACTGTTCAGAATGTGCCCTAGAGGCAAATAAAATATGTTTTTATTGTCATATTCCATAAGTTCATAATACATTTTATACTATGCTATAATTGTATTAAGTGGAAACTTTAATACAGGTGTGGTATACAAACAACCAGGTCTCTAGTTAACTCTAGTATACTAGTCCATTGGGCAATTGATGATCAAAGTTTCCTGATCATGAGACAAATAAATATGTTAGAAATGGAGTCGTATCATTGGGATAATGATATGATGGACATACACCCACCAGAAGTGTTGCGATGTGATCAAGTCACATAGTTCGATATTGCGATAACTATAACGTAGTGACCAGATCCTTTGACCGTAATGATCATACGTAATTGTCATCTATGACGAGACTTTGATTTGTATCCCACCGCCTGACTGAAATATGCTGGCCATAACGGTGCACTTTGGGTATTCTGAAATAGATGGTTGATGAGTATGCAAATAGATCAAAGCGGGATTTGTCCATCCGAGTGACGGATAGGTACTCTGGGCCCACTCGGTGATATTGCATCATAAGGTTTGCGCAAACATGTGACTAGGTCACGGAGTTGTAATATCATGGGAACGAGTAAACTTGTTTGTTGAGAACGAGGATGAACTAGTTATATTGGATACCGATGATCAAACCTCGTACAAGCAAAGTACCATAGGACAAAGGGAACAGGCACACGGTTAACGGATCCAACAGCGATTGAAGTTCATTCGATGGAAGCGCAGGGGCTATAAAGGATTGTAACAAGGTCCAATTGATTAGTTAATGATCAATGAGATTGTCTCGATCATGTATGATGTTTCTCGGACCGTAGGGTGTTACACATAAGGGTATTCGACGCAATAAGGATAGATTCGGGATCACCGGAGAAATAGGAGAGAACACCGGAATTGTTCCGGTGAAGGCCGGAAGTTGTTCTGGGTATTTTGAAAGGTTAAAAATACATTTAATAATGTTTATATAATGTTTTATTATTTAATTATCTGAATTAAATATTAAAATATAATTAAATATAATTAAAAATGAATTAAAAGGCATATGGGCCTCATAGGGCCCATTAGGGGGAGAGGGAGTCCACCCCCATGGGTCATGGCGCCAAAGAGGGGCCGACCCCCTTTATTTGGTGCGCCACCCCCATCCCTTGGGATTAGTCCCACCCCGGAAGTGGAAGGAGGGTGGAACCCCTCCTTAGCCTATATAAGGAGGGGTAGAGGTGTCCTTTTATTCATGAAATTTTGAGACAAGTTCTTTTCTCTCTCTTCCTCCTCTCTCCCTCCTATGAGCCCACTCCCCTTGTATGGAGTCTGCACTAGGTTGGAGACTTCTCCACCATACGCACGCCGTCGTGCTGCTGGAATCGGGATCTGAATCCATCTTCTTTCCACAGCTCTACTGGTTTGGAGCCCGGAGGGACGTCGGGTATACTGTATGTGTATAATCCCGCGAGGCGCTACACTTGTGGCGCTACTTCATCATCGTGGCCGTATCGCGGCGTCTTCACCGACAATGTTCCGACGGGGACGTAATCCCTTCATCGGTCTCAAGGACCGGGTGGTCACTCGAGTCATCGTGGAGCTGCGCGGCATCGGGGATTGCTGGTACGACTACACCAACCACGTTCACGCGGGAACGTTTCCCGCTTAACGGACTACATACTGGTATGTGACCTATTCCATCTGTTACTTACATCTCCATAGCATAGGTCTTGGGATTGGGTATCGTAGGTTATGGAAAAATTTGTGTTTTCTGCCCCGAACCCCAACAGAGATAACACCCCTAGTCCTGCCGAGCTAGCTATAAGAAATAACTCTGGCTACAATGAATGCTCCGTGAGCTGTATGAGAGGAAGGAGAAGAGGCCTCTAGACACAACTCTCTCCTTGCTCTCTCTAGTGGGTGAAGTGTAGTAAATGCAGCCGTCGCCCCCACGCAGGAGGGGTTCCCGGCGCTCTTATAGGCCGAGCTGATAACCCACAAGTGTAGGGGATCACAACAGTCTTCATGGGTAGGTATAACCCTAATTTATTGATTCGACACAAGGGGAGCCAAAGAATACTTATAAGCCTTAGAAGTTGAGTTGTCAATTCGACCACACTTCAAAAAGCACTAGAAAAATTATTTAGTAGCAATGGTGTGTTGACGGGTGTAGCCTTAAGACTTCCCCAATCACCAACACCACAAAGTAGTAACAAAATAGTAGCAGCAGTGATGAGAGCAATTGTAACAATGAAGGCAATGAAGATGAAAGATGGACCTGGGTTCAAGGTTCCACTAGTGGTAACTCTCCAAGCAAAAAGAACAAGTGTTGGGTGAACAAATTATAGTTGGGCAATTGACAAAATTGCACTAACTCTAGCCAAAGAACAAACTAGAGCAATCCTAGTCTAAGAACCAAACGTAGGCATGTGTTCCGTATGTATTTGTACGTGCTTAATAAGAACTTGCACAACATCTTTTTTCCTACCATCTCGCTACAAACGGGGCCAAAAGGTACTTATGGAGATTAAGGTTGTCGGGACCCGGGGTTAGCGTATGCAAGCCTCGCTACAACACAATCATATGGAGAGCCGAGAACCGTACCCACTTGTCTAAGCAGACAAGGCCAAGCACAGAACGTTCTCGGAAAGCATCGAACGTGAGGGGCATCCCATTCAGGCCGGATGATCCACTGAGATGGGTCCTCATCGTCCGCACACAAGTCTAATTGATATGGGTGGTGAACTCCCATACTCATAGACAAGTCGCCTCAACCATACTATCGATTGTATTATAACCCTTACATAGACTTACTCCAGCCCGATCACTTAGTCGGGGTCTAGGGCGGGCTCGATCATACATCAAAGTGTGCACGAGACGGAGTCTCGAGCAATCGCATCGCGATGCCCCAAGCTGCGCACATCTAAGGGCCACTTGGTGTATAAAAGACCGCCAGCCAGATCACAACTAAGGTCTCGAAAACCCATACTAAGACATGCATGTTATAAACATACACGCAGCACACATGTCTAGTATGAACAGCAGGTATCATTGCAATTCTCTACAATGTATACATCTTTATTAATAACTCTTACAGAGTGCACACAGAGATCACAAGCATGTGATCCAACATTACAACAGACAAGCGGAAGCAAAGTAGGTCTGAGTACAGACAAGTTTAACAAATGGCTTAGAGAAGCCTTATCTAAAAACAAGCCCTCCACGAGGGAACCAGTCGTCTAACTGGGACTACACTAGCTTGGTCTTGGTCTGAGTCTTCAATCTTCGAGCTTCGGGTAGAAGCCACCATCGGGGTCGGTGGGTTCATCTAAAACATAGATTAAGCAAACGTGAGTACAAAATCGTACTCAGCAAGACTTACATAGGAACTATACTACTCATGCACATGTATCAAGGTAAGGGAGGTAAGGTTTCACTTGTAGAAGTGCCAGCTTTGACTTGGCTAGTCCTGAACTACGAGTACCAGACTTGAGGTAAGAAGCGTACACGAGTCCACTACTTTCTCCAACCAATTACACCACTATGGTGCCTTCCTCGACTTCCCCACGAGCAAGCACGCCATAGCACTCACACTTATCTTGGTGTGTTTTAGGAGTATCCGGTTCAAGTTGTCTAATAATCGAGCACAGCTCTCCAAGTAGTCCCTTACCGCGGGCGCGGCTATTCGAATAGTTTATTAACCCTGCAGGGGTGTACTGCTACACACATGAAACTATCAGTTACCGCCTTTGTACTCGACACCGTTCAAGAGGTGCCGACGAGGATAATTCCCACAAATTTTACCTCACAGCCAACTCAAATTCAATGGAGACGCCTATCTGGGCTGGAATCCACATCGTGAACCCGGCCGGTTTACCGATGTGGTCCCAGAAGATGTGTGCAGGGTCCCAAGCCGGTCTGAATAGCTGTTCTTCCACTTCGCAGACCGTGCCACAGACCTACCAGAACTCCGAACTAATGCGACTCATTGAACTGAGAAGGTGTGAGTTAGTAGGTTGAGCGGGGGTCCATGTGCCCAACATGTGGTAGTACTCTTCGTCTTGGATCACCACACAAGAACTCGGTCTTAGGGCGGTGTTCAACGAGACAACCCACTGTGTCCTCCTACACAGCCTCTCATCGTTCACCTTGTATTAGGGTAGATTCACCAACACATTTCACTTTCATCAACACCATGTTTACCATCATCCCGACTCACATCAAAAGCAACCTCATTGTAACACTAAGCATGCAATAAGCAGTAACAGTTGCAGGGGCCACATGATATCAACCAACTCCTACATCTGCTAGGATTGTGGTTTGCTTACTACTGTGACAAGATGATAGGTCATGCAAAGGATAAGGGTTCAACTATGCGGTAGAAACGTTATCATGGTGATCATCCTAAACAATGCATAAGCGAGACATGAGAGGGAAGTGGGATTTTATCGACATGATCAAAGGGGGTTTGCTTGCCTTGCTGACGAGGTTTCGATCACGGGGTCTTCAACGAAGGGGGTGATCACGGATTCCGGCTCCACTTCTATCAGCAACATGACAATCATAGGATCAACATAATGTACAATGCACAAGCACATGAATAAGATTGTAATGGTGATGTTCAAGTTACTGATGTGTTGAGCATTCCATTTAAAAGGAGTATATTGCAAATTGAATTGCAAATTCAAACTCCAATTTGAATTATCGATGAATTTCAAATGCATTTGAATGCATGAATGTTCATTTGAAAATGTTGATCATGAAGTGATGTGGTATAGTTGAAGTAATGTTTCTGATGTGTGGATGAATCCATTGGAATTAAGGGTGTTGCAAAATCATTTGCAAAATCACTCCAAATTTGAATTTGAAAAGGATCCATATGCATGTTTGCTACTGTTCACCCATTTTAAAATGGTCAAACATGAAACAAATTGCATATTCATAATCCTTGCATTTTTCTGATAATTTTTCATATATTATATGTTTAATTTGGAGTTAGTATGAATTTTCTATGAATTTCCAAAGTTTAATTCAATTTCTGGATTTTTCTAGAATTCTTTTAAATCAAAAATTGATTTACTGCGTCACTGTGACACAGGGGTGACGTCAGGGGGGGGGGCTGACCTGTGGGCCACCACTGTCAGTGTCACAGGGGGTTAACCCCTCTCTGTTTAATTAACAGAGGGGCTTAGGGGGCCAGGGGGCCCACCTGTCATGGACTCGGGGGGGGTTAAGTTTGGTTTAGCGCTAATTAACTCGGGCCCGCCGGCGGTTAGCCGCCGGTGACCAAACCGCACGGCGGCGCCACTGTGGATGGCGGTTCCGTGCAGCAAAACGAGCGCCGCGGACACCAAACGAAAGCCCGTGGACGCGCGCTCCTTCCTGGGCATCGTGGCGTCACCAGGGAGCACTGGGAGCTCGCCTTGGTCGAGCTCGCGCGGTGGCCGGAGTACTGGCGCAGGCGGCACAGCGGTACAGGCACGGGGAGGAGCGGGGTCTAGGGGGGAAACGCAGGGGAGCTCACCCCGGAGCGAATGGACGGGACGGCGGGGTTGGAGGAGGCCGGATGGCGACGCAATCGACGTCGAACTCCACGGCGGCCGGCGGCGACTCGGCGACGAAGGCGTCGGCTCCAGAGCTTCAAGAGTTCGATTGGGTGCGCAGAAAGATGAAGTCGATGGCTCCGGTGCTACTGGACACTTCAGCTCGGCGAGAGGAGGCCGTTGGCCACGACTGGACGCGGCGGCGCGCTCCGGTGGGTTCTCGGGTGGCGTCGAAATCGGCGAGGGAGAGGGCAGAGAGATAGCAGCGAGAGGGGGAAGAAGGTGTGGGGCTTCTGGGCGCTTGCGTAGCGCCAGGAGAGGGCAGGGGGTGGCCTAGAAGGCGGCCGGCGTCGAGGTGGCGTCGTCGAGCGCTCTGCTGCCTCCAGCGAGCAGCTTGAGCTAGACGACAGGAGAGGGGAGGTGGGCTTGGGCTGCTGCTGGGCCAGGGGGGGCTTCTGTTGGGCCAAAAGCCACGGGGTGTTTCCCCTTTTTCTTTTCCTTCTTCTTTTCTTTTCTGTAATTTTTGTTGTGCCTAGAATTAAATAGCTAGGCAATTTTGTAAAATGCCCAAACATTTTTATAATTCCTAGGTGACCAGTAGCTAGCCACATATAGAATTTGGACATTTTTGAAATTCAATATATTTTGAATTTCAATTCAAATAGGGTCAAATTTAATTTCCAGGGCACCTTTTGAATTTTTGAATATTCCATGGGCATGGGAATGAACCCAAACCACTTTTAAAATGATCACCATCATTTATAGGAATTTTCCAAATATTCAAATGATTTTTGGAAAAAGATTTTTATCTGGCCATTTGAATTAAATTCTCAGGGCTTTTCTTTTGCCCATTTTTGATTTTTCTTTTGAATTTTTGGCATGATGCAATGGCCTAAGCTTACCCTAGCACATACCTAACTTGGGGTTGTGACAAAGGTGCTCTTGTCAAAGAGCACCGGAACAAAGCATTAACACTCTATGAACACATCTGATCCTCAAATTATAGCCCATCCCCTTTGGTTTCCCAAGCTTTCACCTTTGGGATCGCCGATTCCGAACTATAACAAGTGCATACAACTATAGATAAGATCTAGAACAACAATTATAATCATGCAACGATAACGTGCTCAGATCTGAAATCATGCTACTCGTGCACTAGTAACAAGCATTAAGAACAACAAAATTGCGGCAACAATAATTCATAAACCTCTTAGGACTGAACAAGTTAACAATTCATCGGATCCCAACAAACACAACACCAATTACATCATATGTATCTCAATCATGTAGGGTAGCTCATGAGAACTTTGTATTGAAGATCAAGGGGGAGAAGATACCAACAAGCTACTGCCAAGAACCCGTAGTCCAAGGAGGAACCACTCACGATCCATCATGGGGTGAAGAAGAGATAATGAAGATGGACGCGGGGGCCAAGGCCCTCTCCTGCAGGGTGCCGGAGCAAGATCCTGGTGACCCCCGAAGCTAGGTTTCGATGGCGGCGGAGATCGGGAGCGCTTCTGGAAAAAGGAGTTCTGGAATCAGGGTTTTCCCGACGGGAGTATAAATAAGAGCCAAAGGAGGGCACCGAGGGTGGTCCCATTCTCCTAGGCGGCCTGGTGGTGCGACCTTACCCTAGGTCGCGTCGGGTGTCCGTCTGGGTGACTGGTGGCCCCCCTCCGGCTCCCCTTCGGGCGTAAGGAGTCTTCAGGAACGCTGATTTTTTTATATTTTCCCAGAATTTTTTGGGCACTTTATAAAAGGGGAAAACCTGAAATACAAAAACAGCAGAAAATAGGAACTGGCACTATGGTGCGCTGAGTTAATAGGTTAGTCCAAATATGATCGAAAGTGTATGAAAATGTATCTAAAACATAGCAATATCACACAAAACATGCATGGAGCAAGCAAAAATTATAGATACGTTTGGGACGTATCAACATCCCCAAGCTTAATTCTTGCTCGTCCTCGAGTAGGTAAATGATAACAGGCATAATTTTTTTGGTCACATGCTAACAACCATATAAGAACTTTGTAAGTAAAGCAATCAAGGTATGTAATTTAATTCAAGTCATAACAGGCAAGAGTCTATATTAGCATTGAAACAAGCAACATAAGAACATAAAGGCGCAAGAGCTCTTGCTGTCCGTGACTCGAATGTCTCTAGATGGTGTTTGCATGCAAGAAGTGGGAGATGGGAATACAAGAAAAAATATGTATTTGTTAGAACTCAATCTAGAGACTACATACTAAACTACATACTAAATCAAACCACCTGCCACTCCTATTGCTCCACATACTAAAGTAACTACATACTAAAGTAACTACATACTAAACTACATGACTTTATCAGCACTCCTATTGTTCCACCTGCCACTTCGGCACCTTCTTATGAAATCAAACCAGCTTTGCTGAATCTTGTTATGAAAGAACAATTCTCCGGTGCTGGAGATGATGCTGCTTAATTTTGTTCAACTTTGTGATATGAAAAAGTACAAAGAAGTAGATGGTGATATTGTTAAACTTAAGCTTCAATCCTTGCCTAGGAATAGCATAGATTCTTAGGACAAGTGCAAGGATGCTTTTATATGGAAGTACTACCCACCTGCTAAGATTATCCAGTTGAGAAGTAACATTATGAATTTTAAACAATTGGATAATGAACACGTTGTCCAAGCTTGGGAACACATGAAAACTCTTGTTAAGAATTGCCATACACATGGTTTGACTACTTGGATGGTTATCCAGACTTTCTATGCAGGATTGAACTTTACCTCACGGAATCTGTTAGACTCGGCCGCAGGAGGAACCTTTATGTCAACTACACTTGGTGCTGCCACAAAGCTATTGGGCTAGATGATGACAAACTATTCTCAATGTCACACCGAAAAAGCTCTAGCAGGTAGGAAGGTAAACTCTGTTGAGGAGATCTCCTCTTTAAATGAAAAGGTTGACATGATCATGTCTTTACTTACTAAGCAAGCTCCTATTGATCCTCATGATGTTCCTTCAAATTCTTTGGTTGCTCAACGAAAAAGAGCAAGTTGATGTTAATTTTATTTCTAGGAAAACTTTAATAATAATGCTTATGGGAGTAATTTTGGTAGTAACAATCCTAGACTGTTCCCATCCAATAACTATGGGAACAATAACTCTTATAATCACACTCCTAGAGATAGAGGCATGCTAGTTATGAGAAACTTTTAGAAATAGAGAAGGCTACGAAGAATTACATGCACACTCAAAATTAACAAAACGAAGCCTTCTCTAGACAATTAGATGCGCATTCATATATTTTGCAAAACATTGTAAGACAACTTGAGAGTCTGAAAATTAAGATCTCTAATCTCCAGACTAGGCTCACCACTACGGAAACCCAAGTTTCCAATATGTCTCACACCCAGGCTACTTTGATAAATCAAATGGCAGCCAAACCTGAAGTGGTTTCGTCTATAGAAGAGGAAGATAGGATTAAGAGCCTTCCTACTCACACTACTATTGCCACTATACAAGTTGTTGAGGATCTCAAAACTTTTAGCACCCAACACATCCCAAGTCCCAATGGACCTATTAATGGTGATGCTAATACCTCAACTTTAGTACAAGAAGGTCCCCTGGACTTAGAGACTACCAAGAGAATGAGCTTAGTTGACATCACCACCACTTTAATTAATGGTAGTGATCTTGATTTTGATAATTGTAATCTTTCTGAAGTTGTCACTTTTTTACAAAGAATGACTAAACACCCCCACACTAGCGCACTTAACATTGCCTTCACTGGGCATATTACCAATGCTCTTATCAAAGCTAGGGAGGAGAAGCTCAAGTTAGAGACTTCTATTCCTAGAAAGCTCAAATATGGTTGGGGTCCTATGGTCAAAATTAAATTGAATAATTTCACTTGCTTTGCCTTATGTGATGTTGGAGCTAGTCCCTCCGTTTTACCCAAAATAATGTATGATATGCTTGATTTGAAACCTTTTTATCCTTGTTCTTTTGGTGTTTGTCTTGTTGATTCTTACATAAATAAGCCTTTAGGGAGGATTGATGATGTTCTTATTGTTGTCAATGATAAATATGTTCCCGTCGATTTTCTTGTCATGGACATTGAGTGTGATCCCTCATGTCCAATTATTTTGGGACGTCCTTTTCTTCGCACCGTTGGTGCTATCATTGACATGAAAGAAGGAACTATTAGAGTACAATTCCCCATCAAAAAGGGAATGGAAAACTTCCCTCGAAATAATATTAAGTTACCTTTTGAGTCTGTTACACGGGCAGGTTATTCTTTTAAAGTTGATAAAACTTGATCTTTTTGCATCATGCCTAGCTCAAAGGCATAAAAGAAAGCACTTATTGGGAGGCAACCCAAAATATTTTTACTTCCAGTTTTAGTGGTCTTGATGCTTGTTACTACTGTAGCAACATCATTGTATCCTAATTTTCAAGCTTTGTGCGAAGTTTTAGCCTCTGATTGCAAGAAAGTTCAGAAGTTGTGACAGTCCAGAAATAGATTATGTCTGCTTGACGGAAAAATTCACGATAAATCACCAGATCGTCTTTTTGATCTGATTTTTTATAGTATGCTCTATACAATTATGTTTCTGGCGTCTGTTCTGAGTTTTTTTATTTGAGTAGCAGAAGTACCCCGAAACAATTATTTACTACCTGTTGGTCTGTTTTTCACAGATTCTGCCACGTTTTGCGTTTTCACCGTTTTGCAAATCATAAGCTTGCTTTTTATTTGAAAAAACTTTTTGGCAATCATGAGAAATAGTAGGTCTTCATGAAAATCTTTATTGCAAGTGGAGAAAAATTATTTTATTATGGGTACTAACCACTCTAATCATCTTATGATGAGTTTCGTATGAAGGGAGTTTTCAAGTATGCGACGGAAGATGATGAAAGAAGATTCGGGAGTGTCAAGCGCTCAAGCTTGGGGATGCCCCATGCACCCCAAGAAATAGCGAAGGAGACTCAAGCGTCTAAGCTTGGGGATGCCCCCGTGCATCCCCTTCTCCATCAAAAATCATCAGTTAGTCCTTCTCCATGCTATATTTTTATCTCTTCATGTGTTATGTGCTAAACTTGGAGCGTCCCGCTCTTTACTTTTAGTTTGTTTTAGTTTTTCTTGTTGTTCATAACAAGTTGGATCCTAGCCTGATAGATATGATGTGACGAGTAGGGATTGCCATGCAACGGATGCACATATGAGCTAAGGTAAGATCTCCAATGGATCTAGTGGGGGTGCATCCAACTTGCTTGCTCATGAAGACCTAGAGCTCTTTTGAGGAGGCTCAGCCTTGGAATATGCAAGCCAAGTTCTTTAGTGTAAGGATCCCCACATAGTTATGCATGAATGATATGAAGATCTCTATGGAGTACAAATACTATATGGAGAACGAGTGTGGATCTTTCAGAAGGAATAGTTGTGTTGCCCCCTTCTCTCTTTTTATTTCTCTTTGTCTATCTTTTCTCTATTTTTTGTATTTTTGTGGCCTCATTGGCTCTTTCTATTTATCTCTCATTTGTCCTGTTTGGGATCTTTTAATTTTTCCTCTTTTCGGATATTTTATTTTGTCCTCTTTGGGATCATTTCCTCACTTAAGGGAAACACTCTATATTTTACAAGAATATAGAAGATCTTCACATTTTACAAGAAGTACTCAACATAAAGAAAACTGAAAACTATCATGATGTATGCAAATGTATGCCTCTGCCAGTGTAGCAGGATATGCAATGATACTAGCGCGTCATGTAGCAATGATGAGGGCAAGGCCCAACTACCATGCGACTATACGATCAAGCAAAAGCATGTATCACATGAAGATCAAGTCATGAGATGATGGATGTTGCATGGCAATGTATCTCGGAAAGGCTATGGAAATGCCTTCATAGGTAGGAATGTGTTGACACACAAACACGTCACGTGTACCCTCAACGCCGGGGGTGATACACCGAAGCTCACTGTCGGGACCCGGGGTATGCGTATGTAATTCCAGTCATGATACAATCACATGGAGAGCCGAGAGCCGTACCCACTTCTCTAAGCAGACAAGGCCAAGCACAGAACACTCTCGGAAAGCATCGAACGTGAGGGGCATCCCATTCAGGCTGGATGATCAACTGAGATGGGTCCTCATCGTCCGCTCACGATTCTAAATGCTTATGGGTGGTGAATCCCATATTCATAGACAAGTCGCCTCAACCATGTTATCGATTGAATCCTAACTCTTACATAGACTTACTCCAGCCCGATCACTTAGTCGGGGTCTAGGGCGGGCTCGATCATACAACAAAGTGTGCACGTGACAGAGTCACGAGCAATCGCATCGCGATGCCCCAAGCTGCACACATCTAAGGGCCACTTGGTGTATAAAGGACCGCCAGCCAGATCACAACTAAGGTCTCGAAAACCCATACTAAGACATGCATGTTATAAACATACACGCAGCACACATGTCTAGTATGAACAGCAGGTATCATCACATAACTCTACAAAGTGTATCTTTATTGACTTACACATAGAGCATACAAAGATCACATGTCTGTGATCATCATTACATCATACAACGGAAGCAAATTAGGTCTGAGTACAGGCAAGTTTAACAAATGGCTTAGAGAATCCTTGTACAACAAACATGCCCTTCCACGAGGGACCAGACTGCTGTCTGGGACTATACTACCAAGGTCAACGTTGAGCTTCACGAAGGTGACTCCATCGGGGGTCCGAGTTCTCATCTAAAACATAGAATAAGCAAACGTGAGTACAAAATCGTACTCAGCAAGACTTACATCAGAACTATACTACTCATGCTCAAGTTTCAAGGTAAAGGGAGGTGGGGTTTCATCATGAAGAAGTGCCAGCTTTGACTTGGCTAGTCATGTACTACGAGTACCAGACTTGAGGTAAGAAGCGTACACGAGTCCACTACCAAGTCTCCAACCAATACACCACTATGGTTACTTCCTTGACTTCCCCACGAGGAAGCACACCATAGCACTCACGCTTAGCTTGCGAATTTTAGAAGTATCCATTCAAGTTGTCTAATAATCCAGCACAGCTTTCCAAGTAGTCCATGACCACGGACGCGGCTATTCGAATAGTTTTGTTAAAATTGCAAGGGTGTAAACTACACACACATGACCATCAGTTACCGCCAAGTCTCGCCACCGTTCAAGAGGTGACAGCGAGGATGTTCACCACAACACTTCGCCCACAGCTCCGTTCTAGTCCAAGGAGTCAACTGTCTGAGTTCCAAACCTAACTGGAGTTCCGGCCGATCTTCCAGCCAGGAATCAAACCATGTAGGCACAACTGACAAGCCCACCTCGACGGATGGTTCTCCGCTTGGCAAGCCATGTTCTACAAGCCCTACCATGAATGCCACATTTCACTTCATTTATCTTTCTATGCATATGCCGAATGGAAATCCCTAACTAGTTGTGACTCCTGGACTTGGATCGGGGTGAGTTACTAGGTCGAGAGGGGTCAGTGAGCCCAATGTGTGGTTGTACTCTTTGTCTCGGATTACCATACAAGAACTCGGGCTTAAGGCGGTGTTCAACGAGACAACCCACTGTGTACTCCTACACAGCCTCTCATCGTTCACCTTGTATTAGGGTGGATTCACCAACACAGTTTCACTTTCAACAACACCATGTTCACCATCATCCCGACTCACATAAAAAGCAACCTCATTGTACCACTAAGCATGCAATAAGCAGTAACAGTTGCAGGGTCCACATGATATCAATCAACTCCTATGTCAGCTAGGATTGTGGTTTGTTTACTACTGTGACAAGATGATAGGTCATGCATCGGATATGGGTTCAACTATGCGGTAGAATCGATACAAGATGATCTCCTAAACATGCATAAGCGAGACTGAGAGGGAATTGGGATTTTATAGACATGATCAATGGGGTTTGCTTGCCTTGCTGACAATACACGGGTTTTAACGGTGGTCTTCTTCTTCGGGGGTGATCACCGTCTCGGAACGTCTGTCATCGAAGGCAATCATCAACAAGGGGGGACAACTTCGGAAGTAAAAATGCACAAGCACATGATAAGTGGTTCCATGATGTGAATGGTACTGGTTTGTAGCATATTCATATTAATCTAAGTATATTGCATTTGAAATGCAAAATCAAACTTCAAATTCAAATTCAAATGATTCCATATGCATGTTTGCTACTGTTCACCCATTTTAAAATGGTCAAACATAAAAAAATTTGCATATTCTTAATCCTTTCATTTTCTGATAATTTTTCATATATTATATGCTTAAATTGGAGTTAGTATGAATTTTCTATGATTTATTGAAGTTTTACACAATTTCTGGAATTCTTTTAATTCAAATAAATAGAGAAATCTGTTTATTGCATCACCATGACGCAGTGCTGATGTCACAAGGGGGGCTGACAACAGGGGCCCACCTGTAAGCCTCAGTGGGGGTTAATCCCATGTTTATTTATAAACAGAGGGGGTTATTAGGGCTGGGCCCCACCTGTCATTGAGGTTTAGGGGGGGTTAGGAGGTTCATTAGCCCTAATGGCTAGGGCTCGCCGGCGACAACACTGTAGCTGTCGGAGCATCGCCGGGATGGTGATTTCGGGCACGGGAGAGGGTTCAGGAGGCACGGGCGCGTAGCTTGGGACGCCGCACGTCCACTTGTGCCAACAGGGCAACGCGGGGAGGCCCGTGACCATGAACACGACGACGAGGTGGCGGATGGGCCACTGGCCTCGACGGAAACGGTGAACCGAGCCACGGGCAGAAGCGCGGGAGGGCTGGGGAGAAAGAGGAGCTCACCCTGAGGACGAAGGGAAGCACGGCGTGGCAGGGGAGGTCCTGGCGGCGACGAATATCCCGACGAGGTCTACGGCGGCAGGCGGCGAATCGGCGAAGATGGCGTCGGCTTCGGAGGATCCCTGGTTCAATTGATTGCAGCAGTCGACGTAGACGAGCGTTGTGGTCCTTCTGGACAAGGTGGGGTGGCTCGAGCTTGCCGGTGGCCACGGTTGCGCATGTCGGCGCTCTCCGGCGAGCTACGGTTCACGACGAAATCGGGCAGAGGAGGGCGGGACGAAGAGCGGAGAGAGGGGGGAAAGAAAGAGCGCGTGTGTGGCGTCTCTGTGGCGAGGGGAGGAGGCCTAGATGGCCTGGAATCCGCGAGACATCGCGGTGGCGTCGCGGCGTGCTCCGCTGCCTCCAGCGAGCTGCTTGGCAGTGCGGGGGAGGAAGACGACAAGGTGGCCGTGGGCTGGGCCAGGGGTACGGTGAGTTGGGCCTGCGGCCTGGCCAGGGTGGGCTAGCTTTCCTTTTTCTATTTTCTATTATTTCTCTTCTGTTTTCTTTTTCTTCTTTTGTTTTGCTTTGGTAAAAATACCAAAGCATTTTATAAAAATGCCCAACTAATTTTATAAATACTAGGTGACCAGTAGCTAGTCACTCTTAGGATTTGGGCATTTTTGAAATTCAATACATTTGAATTTCAAGTCAAATAGGGGTCAAATTTAATTTCCAGGCCCTATTTGGAATTTTTGGCAAATCTTGGTGCATGCAGTGGGACCCACTTCACTTTATATGTGATCATGCATATTTATAAGACTTTTCAAAAATACCAGAGGAATTTTTGGAAGCAATTTTTGTCTAGCCATTTAATTAAAATTCTCTAGGGCTTTTCTTTTCCCCATTTTTGAATTTCTTTTGAAATTTTCATATGATGCAAAGGACACAAGCCACTCTAGCACTTACCCTAGTTGGGGTTCTGACACTCACGCCGAAGGAGATCCGACCGGTAGCGCGATACGCAAGACAACCGGCGGACGCTTTTGAAGACCCGAAGCCCCACACTCCTGGGAGGGACCCCGTCAGGGCACAGCGGCTATGGGCTGCCCTAGGTCGACCTAATCGCCCCTAGGGCCTCGAGGTTCGATGCCCTGCAATAAGAAGAACAACGAAGAACGAGGAAGAAAGATACAAGGGGAGAGGGATAAAATTAGGGTAAAGGATGTAGATGTGTTTGTTCGATTGTGTGTTGTTTCAGTCGGCCGTCACCTCATCTATTTATGAGGGGGTTGGACTTTCCGTGCAAGAAAAGGGCTCAGATTCGCGTCAAAACTGCCAAAACCCCGCACAAACTCGGACCCGGATCGGGGGGTCGGACGTCCGGACTTAATCCCGGACGGTCCGACGTCAACGTCGGACGGTCCGACCTATAGGTCAAAATCTTTCTGTACTCGGGGTCCTCGGGTCGGACGGTCCGACTTCTGGGCCGTCCTTAGCCCGGACGGTCCGACTTCAAGTCCGGACGGTCCGACCTAATTCTTTAGCAGCGCACTGTTTTGGCCATAACTTCTTCATACGAACTCGGATTTGGACATTTTAAATATCAAAATCGACCGGTTCGACGAGACGAATCCGGCCTATGTAGAATATTTTCCCATTTGAGGATGTCTTGAGGGCCTGATTGGCAGAATAGTGCTCCGAATAGCAGGGTCTTATTTCTTCAAACATAGTTTCGGCCCTTGAGATGGAATCGGATGATCATGGCTCGAACTACAAAGTTATCGACAATACCCAACCTTTTCATGTATAGCACTTCTTCATTTGAGGTCATCTTATATAGGTTATTGACATGCCAAAAACGGGTGTCAACACATGCCCCCCTGTTTTTCGGCAAAACTTTTATGCCGAAAAATATCTTGCCCAGGCTTGTTCTAAGGACGATGTCAACACTCCATCGGCCATGTGTTCTCTAAGGGCGATAATTCTATATCTGCCATGCTTATCCTTGAGGCGATAATGATATATCGGCTATTTGCTAGCACGATTAATCATGTATCATCCATTGCTTGTTTGATTCTTTTTATGCAGACTCGGGTGCAACCTTCTGAACTTGAGAATAACGCCATCCATCTCAAAGATATCCACTGAATCATATTGTCCACTCTCTTGCAAGAATCTTGTAACTAAAAAACAGTGAACTTCCCGCAATCTTTCCTTCGCCTGCATATAAAATTTCCATTAGTGGCCGAAAACGGTAATCTCCGATTCATCCTCCCCTATGTTGGCAAACTCGACACCGGCTTTTGAGCAATATACCATGATTAATATAATAGCCGGATGCTTGTTGTGCCAACTCATTTGCTCTTCAATGTCATGTCTAAATATATGAGCAATACTAAAGCACTCAAATATAGAAATTATATCTAGACACTTATCAAGATAAATAATAAGTGATTCGTCAAAACGCACAAAATCCATAGATATATGCTGCTCTACTAATAATGAATCACCAAAATCCTCTCTATGTGTAGCACCTATAGCAAGCAAAAACTCTAAACCGAATAACATCATATTCAGCTTTGAATTTTTATGCAACAACATTTAAGCGACATGAGGCTTCAAAACAGTACCATGAGGAGATATAAAAGCAATACCAAAACCTTGGCCATTGCTACAAACTAAACAACCAAAATATAATCTCCATGGCACTAATGAGACAAGGTTCATAACAATATTATGCTCAAATAATAAAAACAACAATGATTTGGCTTCTCATAGATTCAAATTAACTATATCATGCCTAGCCAAAGCGTAATCCCACTCACCAATTCTGCAACTCATGAATTGATCCATGCAACATATTTTTTTAAACGAGTGTACACCTTGTCTCAATCTCCAGCAACACTAAGGACGATGTTGAGAAAACCACATCCGCCATGTTTAGATGTATTCTTAGGACGATAGAAAAAATATCGGCCATTAGTATAAACGACACGTAGAATTCATCCACCAAAGCATATATAGCCGAAACAAGCAAATGAAATAAAAATATCAAATATTTCGGCTCCTTGAATTAGCAACAAGAATGGAACTACTCAAATTTATAGTGACTTGGTAATCCTCTATCATGATGTAAGAAATTGTATTGCATCCATGGATCAAAATAAGTCCATGGAGGGTAACCAATCATACCTGAGGATGAATTCCATGATAAAGGCATCAATGACATGTTTGAAGAATATGAATATGTGCTAATCGAAGATTCCGGTTGGATGATGGAAACCTTCGGTTTAATCTTTTATGAGATGATTTATCCTTCTTCAATTTAGTTGTATTCTCTAAAATAGAAGCTTGCACATCATTTTTGGTTTGACTGTTCTTCTCGGGGACCCATGCCATATTCTTCTTTTCAAGTTCTCGTGCACTAAGTTTTTTCAATTTCTTCTTCTGCCAATATGATAAACCGAGTGGACATCTCGATTGTGATTCTTTTTCAAGCAGTGGCAATTCCTTTTTGATCTTGTGCACTCTCAGCTCCTTCTGTTCAGATTTGGCATCTTGATTCTAAACATTTTCTTGCTCCACGTCTTTGCCTTTAGTAGCCAATGTCAATGCTTTAATTGGCTCTTCATTATTTGAAACTAAATCTGAAGTGGCACACTTACGACCATCCTTTTTGACACGATATACTTGCTTGACCACCTCTTTCTTCTTCCTTGATCTCTGGACCGATTCCTTTCGATTGAAATGGTCTTTGTTATGCAATTGTTCATCGAATGTGGACCTTCTTGGAGCCGCATAATCTTGATGAGATGGTTCAAAATAAGATGGATAATGTGCCCTAGAATTATACCTGTCCCGTGATAGATATTGATTCATATAAGCATAGGGATATATCCATGACTCTGGTATTGGCGGCCCAAAATAAGGATATGCGTATGATGTATTGAACTTATCACTTTGCCAATACCGGTCCTCAGATTTGCGCCTAGGGTGTGATCTTGATGCTTTTGAATTACTCAGGCGATATGCATTTTTCTCTTAACTTATCTTCTGATATTTTTCCAACAGCTGCGCGAAAGTAACTTTCGGCTTTTTACCTTTGTGTTTACCTCGGCCTTTGCTCTCTTTGGTTTCTCTTACATCGATCTTAGGATTTGCTTGCTGCCCCCCCAGTGCTTGGCGTCTTAACTTTGACAGAATCCTTGCCTTCAAATGAATTGGCTTGAAGCAACAGATGCAAAAACTTTTTGCCAGCAGGACCAATAGGAATAGCATGATGATCGCTTGGTGTGTTAACAAGTTTCAATCGTCCACTATCAATGGCCGATTTAACTACTTGACGAAACATATTGCAATCCTAAAAATTATGCTTGAACGAATCATGTAACTTACAATACATTCGTCCTTGGATTAATCTCTTAACATGGTGATCAAGAATTCTAATATAATCATTCTTCAGCAACAAATCAAAGATCTGATCACACATGTTTGAATTGAAGGTAAACATTTTGTCTTCTAGCCAATCTTGGTGCGAGAACGGCTTTGGAAGTAAGCGAACGAATGGTTCAGATTTTGCATCACCCCATTCGGCTATGCATTGTGTTTCGCACTCTATCTCCGATGACTTTGAATAAGAAATTATACTACCATCGGTTTTCTCAGAAAATTCAAACCTTTGCTTTATATTTCTGAAATCAAAAATGTTATAGCATATATGTCTCAATCGATACCAAATGCAAGCCAAGTATGAAATAAGCAAAGTTACCCATGTATACATAAACTTTAAATGAAACAATGGGAAAAGCTTTTGCTGTAATAATGAGTCACTATTGGTCTCTCTAAATGACACAATGTGTTGACCGATATGCTTTGTTATAATTTTATTGCTACCAAGTAAATTATCCTTCTTCATTGGTCTCTCAAGATTTGTTATAAGAATTTTTCTAATAGATGCATCAACAATAAAGTTATGACCAAATCTGAAAATAGATAAATTACTTGCTACACATACCTCAACATACACGTTGGAAGAGCATGATGGTTGTGTGATTTGAACAATAGTTTGCTCCAATTTTGGATGACTCTCCAACGTCTTGTCCTCATCTTTGTCTTTGTTCCGTGCTTCATCACTCGAATGATTATCAGGTGAACTTTGCTTAGTTGCACGCTTGTGTTCTTGATGTTCATCATTAATCAAACTTTGTTCGGCCATATCACTTTGTTCTTGATGCTCATCAATTTCTGTGGCACGGAACTCATAGGGCAGGAAATAGGTTCCCTTAGCTTCAGAAAAATCAAGCACGGTTGTTATGTGCTCGCAATACCCTTTCTCAATGGTGCTTGCCTCTTTGGATTTGATGGATTCGGAACACGCACTAGTTGATTCGGCTTTTCCAGCCGAAGAACTTTCAATCTTCGAATCATCACTCTTTTCATCAATTGGCAAGGCTTCTTTTCTTTGAGCCAATTCTTTTTATATTTGCTCCAAACGGCGAGAAGAAAATTTAGCTTTAAGCTTCTTCTCAAGCTCAGCCCACCCTGGACAAGATTGCCTGCTATTGCTTTTAGCTTTAAGCCTTTTCTCCATTTCAGCCCACGTTGGATAAGATTGCCCCCCCCCCCGTGCTTTCAGACTCTTTCGGCATTGAATCTTGAATGTTGCCGAAACTTTGCAATTGTATAGGGGGTACATAGTATGCTGGAGCAATAGGAGAAGACATATGCATTGGTGTAGAACTATATTTTTCGTGGCATATCCTATCAATTGGAAATGATTCATCCTCTTGCAAAACTCTAGCTTTTATTGCATTATAATCAGGAGACAAACCACAAAGATATAATTCCATACAAATATCACTAATCCTTTAATTTTGGGATTTCTTCCTTTCTAACGCAGCTACCTCAGCAACAACTTTAGATGAAGGTATGTATGCTCATGTAGATTGGTCACTTATTTGGCTATAACCATGAAGGTGTGGGGCTGAATTATGAGTATCAAAAATTTCATATGGCACTGACAGATTAGTAGCATGAGTTGTAGCATATGATGGTTGATGGTAATTGGCCGAATAACTAGTGCTAGATGGCCAATTCCCCTATCCATCGGCATATTTGGATTAACATATTGTCAGTTAGGTGACGACAAATAAAAAGGTGAAACACTTTGTTGCATGTTATTGAAAGTTCCTACATGAGGTGTTTCAACTCTATCAACCGAGCTCATCATGTTGTTCATCGGCATATGGATTTCTGGGGTTGCCGATGCATGAGAATTGGAATACATATGGTGCATGTTACTAGTATCATAAGAAGTCGAAGCATGCAAATTACTATCAATCGGCCCTTGCATATAATTAGATGTATAATTGACAAAACAAGGGTTAGCCGATATAGTATATTCATTGAACGATCTAGTAACACCATATGAGCTATTTGCATCTACATGAGGGGATTGAGTATTCATATTACCTTCATAGATAGCAAATCCTTGATGACGATCTTTTCGTAGCAAGAACGGGCCGGAGACCGTTCAAAGCTTCTTCCCCAGCGGAGTCGCCAAAAAGTGTGTTGACACACGAACACGTCACGTGTACCCTCAACGCCGGGGTGATACACCGCAGCTCACGCCGAAGGAGATTCGACCGGTAGCGCGATACGCAAGACAACCGGCGGACGCTTTTGAAGACCCGAAGCCCCACGCTCCCGGGAGGGACCCCGTCAGGGAGAACGGAGGCTATGGGCTGCCCTAGGTCGACCTAATCGCCCCTAGGGCCTCGAGGTTCGATGCCCTGCAACAAGAAGAACAACGAAGAACGAGGAAGAAAGATACAAGGGGAGAGGGATAAAATTAGGGTAAAGGATGTAGATGTGTTTGTTCGATTGTGTGTTGTTTCAATCGGCCGTCACCTCATCTATTTATGAGGGGGTTGGACTTTCCATGCAAGAAAAGGGCTCAGATTCGCGTCAAAGCTGCGAAAAACCCGCACAAACTCGGACCCGGATCGGGGGGTTGGACGTCCAGACTTAATCCCGGACGGTCTGGACCGTAGGGTTGGACGGTCCGACGTCAAGGTCGGACGGTCCGACCTATAGGTCAAAATCTTTCTGTACTCGGGGTCCTCGGGTCGGACGGTCCGACTTCGGGGTCGGACGGGCCGACCTTAGCCCGGACGGTCCGACTTGAAGTCCGGACGGTCCGACCTGATTCTTCTGCAGCGCACTGTTTTGGCCATAACTTCTTCATACGAACTCGGATTTGGACGTTTCAAATATCAAAATCGACCGGTTCGATGAGACGAAGCCATCCTATGTAGAACATTTTCCCATTTGAGGATGTCTTGAGGGCCTGATTGGCAGAATAGTACTCTGAATGGCAGGGTCTTATTGGTTCAAACATAGTTTCGGCCCTTGAGATGGAATCGGATTGTGACATCCTGGCTTAATAGGAATGATAGACTACTCATATCAACAAGGTGCACCTTCTTTTCCGGGAGCCCATATCCAAAGAACTCCAAAGTTAAGCGTGCATGGCTTGGAGCGATTTGAGGATGGGTGACCGACCGGGAAGTTGTTCCCGGGTGCGCACGAGTGAGGACAAAGTGCGCAGGAAAGACTAGTGTTGGTCTGTGGGGACAGTCTAGATCCCGCCAGGCGTACGCCGGGAACCGGTGGGTGTGGCCGGGGCGTTACACAGATGATCATGGCTCGAACTACAAAGTTTTTCACATCGACAATACCCAACTTTTTCATGTAGAGCACTTCTTCATTTGAGGTCATCTTATATAGGTTAATTGCCGTGCCAAAAACGGGTGTCAACAGAATGATGGATCTTTTGAGGAAGATATAAGGAGGTTTATGATGACAAAGCGTATCATGCCAAGGGTTTGGATGCACCGCCGAAGTTTGCACCAACTCTCAAGATGAGAAAGGGCAATGCACGGTACCAAAGAGGCTAGAAAAATATGGAAGGTGGAAGTGCCAACAATCGAATACTCGCATTAGTCCGAAGAACTCATGCACTTATTATCGGTAACTCTCTATCTAATCAGGAGGTTCACAAAGAGACAAGTACCCCGAGGAGGAGTGTATGGGGGTTTGGTTATCCTTGCGCATCCTCGACCCATGGTACGTGAGGGTACTCTATATATTCCAAACCCTCCAGAGGTTAACGATCCATCTAGTAGCTAGAGTTCTCAACTAATTTTTGTAGTTTTCAAAAATAAGCACGGATTGCCAAAAATACGACACCTATCGCTAATAGGATCAAGCTCTTGGAACCAAAAGTTCAAACATTACTCAAATCATTACCTCAATACTATTGCAAGTTACTACTACACTTATAATAGCAACCTCAATTACCTACTCATGCAAGACACACAACTCAGTGCAACAAGCCAACTCTCTAAACAAGATAAACATGATAACTCAGGAGAATTCCAAAAGCAACAACCTAAATAAAAGCTCTTAAAAACATAATCATGAAAATTAAGAGCTAAGCAAGACTGGTGCGGCGGCGGCCTTCGTCTCCATGGTCAGGGGGATGAAATCTTCAACGAGCAGCCCGGCCTGGGCATGGACAGCAGCGGGGGCCGTGGATCTGGTGCCCATCCAGATCCATCGCGGCATGGACCGGCTTGCGGCGCGTGGAGGGGCCGGTGAGGGGCGGCTGGAGGCCCTCTACCGGTGTTTTGGCGGCCGTGTTCGTCTTCGCGGCGTGGTTTGTACGGATCTAACCAGTGGCGGTCTCTAGATGGCGTGATTGCCGATGAAAACCGTGTCGACTTCGGTCATGGCGGACGATGGCGGCGCCTACGGCGTGGTCTCCTTGTTGAAGGCATCGTCAGTTGCAATCATCGCCACATTGGTCCGACTGCTCCGGGGGAACCCTAGATCCGGTCTCTCGGATTGGACGATAACAACGTCATTGTGACGCTCTCCCTCTTGAGGGGACCGTTTTGGAGCAAGTGTTGGTTGAAGGGGCAAAGAGGAGGAGTGATGTTGCAACTACCGTGTTGGCAAAGACATATCTTGGCGGCATGGTGCAGCTGATACTCGGTGTCTGATGCGTCTGGATTGACGGTCGCAGGGTGGTGGCGTTGTCTGACGCCGTGGCGGCGTTGACGGATGATGGGCCTGGAAAGAATGATACGGATCTCTTTCCTGGAGATGGGTCAGCGGTTCGATGGTAGTGCTAGCTTCTAAAACGTGTGCATGCGGTATACGTGTTAGGTTTGCAGCAACAGGTGTAGGTCCCTGATACGTCATGTAGACGAATCGGTGGTGACCCTGTTTCTTGATGATGGGGAGTGAAGGCACTCCACATTATCAAATTTTGTAGGTGTGAGTGGTGGCTTCGGGTTGGTTGATGTATCTTCTTGATAGACCTTTGTTGAATAATTAATAAAGATGGTTGTGTGCATCTACCGATGCAGAGGCCGGGGGTTTCAACCTCCTTTTCCAAAAAAAAAGCTAAGCATGACAATAGCTACAAAAAGTTAAAGAACACACAAAAAAGATAAGCATGCAAACCTTGTTGTGTTCTAGGGTGGAGTGGAGCATGTTTCTCTCCCAAACAATGAAGACTAGGTTCCAACTTGTTATGAACATCAAGCAAAACAAAACAAACTAAAAAGTAAAGAGCGAGATGCTCCAAGCATAGCATATAACATATGAAGCGATAAAAATATAGCATGGAGAGGGACGAACTGATGATTGTTGATGGAGAAGGGGATACACGGGGGCATCCCCAAGCTTAGATGCTTGAGTCTACGTGGATATTTCTTGGGGGTACATGGGGGCATCCCCAAGCTTGAGCTTTTGACACTCCCGGATCTTCTTTCATCACTTCCTTCGCACACTTGAAAACTCCCTTCATACGAAACTCATCATAAGCTGATTAGAGTGGTTAATACCCGTTAATATATAATTTTTCTCCACTGGAAATAACGATTTTCATGAAGAGCTACTCTTTCTAAAGATTTCCAAAAAGTTTTTGCAAAGAAAAATGAAGCCTAAGATTTGCAAAATGGTGAAAACGCAAAACGTGGCAGAATCTGTGAAAAACAGACCAGCAGGTAGTAAATACTCCCTCCGTTCCTAGATGTAAGGTGTATAATTTTATTAGAAAAAGTTCAAAATATAGGGTGTATTGCATTGCATCACTCATCTAGACAAAATATTTATAGATTGGATCATGTTTTCTTATTTCTTACAAACCCCTTTATTTTCTCACGTCAATTAGTAAGATGTAATCCCGTCCAAACCTGGTGTAATTTGTCCTCAACATGTATTATTTAATTTCCGTGCCAAAAACTATACACCTTATATCAAGGAACGAAGGAGGTAATTTTTTTGGGGCACTTCTGCAACTCAAATCAAAAAATTCAGAACAGACGCCAGAAAGCCAATTGTATAGCACATATTATCAAGAAAATTCAGATCAAAAAGAGGATCTGGTGATTTTTGATGAATTTTTCCGTCAAGCAGACATAATTTGTTTCTGGACAGCATTTCACAACTTTCGAACTTTCTTGCAATCGGAGGCTAAAACTTGGCAAAAAGCTTGAAAATAAAGATACAATGACGTTGCTACAGTAGTAACAAGCATCAAGACCACTAAAACTGAAAGTAAAAACATTTTGGGTTGCCTCCCAATAAGCGCTTTCTTTTATGCCTTTTCACTAGGCATGATGCAAAAAAATCAACTTGTATCAATTGAACCATCATCAAGATCATCAAAAATTCTTCAATAGGAGAACTAATCTTAAGAGGACTTTCAAATAAAGGCCTAGTGGTAACACTTCTAGGAACAAAAGCAAAGGTAGTAAGACCAATTGTAATTTCATTTCTAATTCTATTCAAGAGGGGTATCTCTTCCAAGGTCTTCACAGTTTCCACACCCCTGGCAATAGGTAGATTAGTTTTGGGTTGAGGAACCTTGGGTATGTAAACGAACTTAGGTTCCTTCTTTGCGGGGGTTTCTACCTTTTAAGTCTTGATGGAGGATAGAGTAGTTCTAAAGTTTCAATAATATCCTCAATCTTATCAATCCTAGATGGGTCCATATCATGGGATTTATAGGTCTCCAAAGTTTTATAAATTTTGTCCATGGAGCTATTAAGTCTATTTAAATTCCCTTGAAACCTATGGTCTACCTCATTTATTTTACCCATGCTTGGAATCTCTAGCTCTATATTCTCAAGTTTACTCATAATGTGCGCTAAAGTAATGTCCTCTTGTGTGCTAGCAATAGGGAGATTTCCGAAAAGATTTTCTGTAACATTGATACGTCCAAAATGCATCACTATTTTATATCGTAATTCACCCCTATTCATTGATATATTTCATGCTATGATGATATTCTTATGTTGTTTTGGCTTGTTTTACACAGTTTGCAACTTTCCAATGCCGAAGAAGCAGACGAGGGATTCAGCGGAGAAAAGTGAACATTGAGTTGCTTAATCAGAACATCTCCAAATGCGCTGAAAATTTAAAGAGGTTATTTTCCAGAAGAATGATGGAGGCACGCAAAACGGGAGCTAGAGGGGGCCACTAGGTGCCTAGACGCCCCCTGGCGCGGCCCCCACCAGGGGCACACCGGGCGGCCGCCTGGACCCCTGGGGCCACCCCGACTCCCCCCTCTGGCCTATATATCCCTCGTCATCCGAAAACCCTAAAAGAGGAGGAGTTTCACGAGTTATACTGTCGCTCCGTGGCCGAAACCTACAAAGAAGAAAAGACGTCTCCGACGGGCAGATTCCGTCGGGGAGAACACTTCCCGGAAGGGGAGATCATTGACATCGTCATCACCATCGTCACGGGCATCATTGAGATCATCACCAACATCATCCCAAACATCAGCACCATCTCCATCTTCATCCTATCTCATATCACAATTGCAACTTGTGTTGTAATCCGTACTATCTATCCTCTCTACTCTACCGGTGTTGATTACTCCTTTGTGGTGAATGCTATTGAATTTTGTTGGAGAAATATTGTTATGTCCAGATTGTTTATCATCTATTTGTCACCACTGTTCATGATCTCTTTTATGTCTTGTGAGTGTTTACTTTAGTTCTTGAGGACATGGGAGAAGTCTAGTTGTTAGTAGTCATATGATGTTGAAGTAATATGTGTTGTTTGATATTTAAGTTGTGTTGTTATTTTCCTAGTGGTGTCGTGTGAGTCGAACGCACAACAATTCGCCTTATTAAGGACCTAGGGGAATGCATTGTGTATAAAGATTGCTTACGGTGGGTTGCCGGAGTGACAGAAACCTGAACCCCAGTTTGCTCACTTTTGCACAAGGGAATAATGGATCCTTGATCGTATTGCTATGGTTAGGCTTATGCCTTAATTTCTACCTTGTATTTGCGGATTCTTGCAAGGTTTTTAATCATAAGAGTGCACTTATCTTAGTCTAGAAGGTGCACTAGCATAGATCCACCCGCTCAACACTTATCAACACAAAACATAGTACCGATACGGAATATGGCGAAAGCACGTGACTACCTCTCCCGTGTGTCCTCAAGAACGATTAGCCTTTATAAGTTCAGTTGCTAGGATTATCCTTTTCTCAAAAGTATTGGGCCACTTGTTACTCCTCAGTACCTTTTACTTCGCTTGCTTTTACCTTCTTGTTGCTTATACCAAAAACCCCTAAAAAGTTGTCTTTCAGTGCTTGCACTCATTCCTTTACCAAAGTCACTTATCAATAACTTCTTCTCGAAAACGCTACAATAGATCCCCTACAGTTGAGGGTCATCAAACATTAAGAGCTTCACAAACTGGGGATTCCAAGAAATTCCCATTGATTGGAGTGTCTAAAACAAAACTATTCCAAGAAGTAATACCAACATATAAATTTCAAAGCAAGATAGTGGTGGATTGCTTCTTGGTGGCTCTATTTTGAGAATCATTAATTCTATACCAAGTATCTTTCAAACTTTCTCCACCCCTTTGTTTGAATGTGGGAATCTCTCCTTCGGGTGCAACACCAAAAGCAATGTACTTAGACATACTAACTAAACAAAACGAACAACTAAAAGCAAAGTAACTTTTTTGTGTGGTTTTTGGTATAAGACTCTAAAGCAAAAACTAGAAAGTAAACTAACAAGACTAAAAAGAAAAGGTAAAAGATAGTGTGCAACTCCCCTATCTTGAAGATTGGAGTCCCCGTCAACGACGCCAGAAATTAGATTGATGCTAGCGAGGAAGTTGTCTTCTTCTCGCCCCTCGTTGGTTAGCCCAAGTGGAAGCTTGAGATGTAGAAAGAAGCAAATTTCTCTCGGTGAAGATACCAAGGTTATCGTACCAGGAGGACTCCGAATTCTTCAAGTAGGTGTCAACGGAGCCAGAGATTAAGTTGCCTAAAGGAGATGAGGTTGACGTGGACCTGCACAGAGAAACAAATAACTTTGCTCCCAACGAGTTCAGAGAGGTTGTCAATCTCTCCGGCCTTGTCGTTTACAAATGATCAAATGCACGGTGGAAATAACGATGGTGATCGCAACTGAAAGGAAAAAATAGTAAAGAGTTGAGGTATAAACAATGGTGGAAATATGGACCGGGGTCCCATGATGTTCACTAGTGATGTCTCTCTTCCAAAAGACGATAACAACTAAGCTCGGTGAACAAATTACAGCTGGGCAATTGACAGAATTATAAACGCACCGCAATGCTAATTATGCCCCAAGAAAGTTAGAGGCTCAAAAGTATGGGCAGTACGCCAAGACAAGTAAACCGTTTATTCATCAACATCTACTTACTAATCATCCACCTTAAGAGATCTATCCATAACATCTCGCTGGTATTAATTTGCGAGCCCCACCCAAAGTGTAAGCCCAAAGCAACAAACAACTACATTAACAAACTTTGCGTAAGGTAAACAATCCTTGCAGTCGCGGTTACAAGCATCGTTGTTTTCTCCCTGGTGGAAACAACACATGCCCTAGTCTCGTGTTTTTGTCACTAAAGCTAGACATCGGGGGCCATGAACCCACAATCAAGCATAACACTCCCTCTTGGAGTTACTATCTACTACTTGGCCAAAGCAATAAAAAGCAACGGAGAACATGCAAGAATTACTCAAGAACAAAATATAAAAGGAGAACCAAATATATAACTCATCACGATCTGAACATAATCTCATAATCCATCGGATCCTAGAAAGCATAGCAACAGCAGAAAGATTACACAAGTGCCTTGATCATGTCGGGAAGCTCACAAGGGCTAAGAATTGAAACACAAGACTGGAGAGAAGACATCACATATCTACTGGTCATGGACCCATGGTCCAAGGGGGACTACTCACGGCACATCCCGGAAGCGCTCATGGTGGCGAAGAAGCTCCCGGAGCTCATGGTTCCGGGACGAGGTCTTCTGGTGATCCCGATCTCCGGATCACGATGGCGGCGGAACAGTGGCGATTTTCGTGATGCGGGGTCTCTTTTTAGGGTTTCTGCATCAAGAAGTAAATATAGGCCGAAGGGGGCACCAGGGGAGGTGACCCCTCACAGGCAGCCAATGGGAGCGGCCCCACCCTAGGCCGCGCCAGGTGCCCCCCTGGGAGGAGGGTGTCCCCTCCGGCTGCACTTCGGGCTTCTGGAGGCTTTCGATACGTTCATTTTTTATATATTTTTCTTGGAATTTTTTGGGCACTGTAAATATGGGTAAAAACTTGCAATTCACAGACATCAGCAGACAGAAACTGGCACTGGGCGCTGATGTGCGAGATGATGATAATGGTTTCTCGCTCTTCGTTGGTAACCCCAAATGGAAGGTGAGATGTAGGATAGCAGCAAATTTCCCCTATGTAGAGGATAGGGTTTGTCTCCCGTAGGACTCCGGCAATGATAAGTAGGTGGTTTGGCAAGTGATGCGCCGTCTGAAAAGAATCACTTGCTTCTCCTGGACCTGCACACAACACAAATAACTTTGCTCCCAACGAAGTTCAGAGAGGTTGACAATCTCTCGGGTCTTGTTGTTTACAAAGGATCAAAAACACAAGGGATAATGATAATGATAGCAACTGAAAGTAAAGACGGAAATGTAAATAAGCGTGTAAACAATGATGAGAATATGGACCGGGGTCCCGTGATGTTCACTAGTGATGTCTCTCTCCTAAAAGACGATAAAACTGCTATGCGAGGTAAACAAATTACAGATGAGCAATTGACAGGATTATAAACGCACCGCAATACTAACTATGCTACAAAGAAAGGAAGAGGCTCATAAGCATGGGCAGTACACCAAAATAAGTAGACCAAAATCCAACTGCATCTACTACTAATCATCCACCTTCAGATATATATCTAGAACATCTCGCTGGTATTAAGTTGCGAGCCCCACCCAAAGTGTAAACCCAAAGTAACAGACAATTGCGTTAAAAAGAACTTTGCATAAAGTAAACAATCCTTGCAACCACGGTTACAAGCACCGTTGTTTTCCCTCTTGTGGCCACAGCACATCCCATAGATTCATGTTTCTGTCACTCAAGCGTGTCATCAGGGGGCATGAACCCACAATCGAACATAACGTTCCCTCTTGGAGTCACTACCTACTACTTGGCCAAAGCAATAAACAGCAACGGAGAACATGCAAGAATTACTTAGGAACAAAAATATAAGAGATAAGAACCAAATATATTACTCTATCACAATCTGAACATAATCTCATAATTCATCAGATCCCATCAAACTGAGCATAGCAAAATCAGAAAGATTACATATGTGCCTTGATCATGTAGGGCAGCTCACGAGGTCTAAACCATGAAGAACAAAGAGGGGAGGAGAACATCACATAGCTACTGATCACGGACCCATGGTCCAAAGGAAACTACTCACGGCTCATCCGGGAAGCGTCCATGGTGGAGGGGAAGCTCCCGGAGGTCGATCCTCCCTCCGGCAGGGTGCCGGGAAGGGTCCTGCTGGTGCTCCCGATCTTGGAAGCGCGGCAGCGGCGGAACAGAGGCGAGATCGCGAAAAAGGGTTCTGTCCTCAGAAGTTTCACGTCACGGAAGATATATAGGCGAAGGGGGCAGCCAGGTAAATGCTAACAAGCATAATTCCTGCTCGTCCTCGAGTAGGTAAATGATAACAAGTATAATTTCTGTGGTGACATGCTAGCAACCATATAAGAACTTTGAAAAGTAAAGCACTCAAGGTATGTGATTCAATTCAAGTCATAACATGCAAGAGTCTATATTAGCATTGAAACAAGTAACAAAAGAACATTAGGTGCAAGAGCTCTCGCTGTCCGTGACTCGAATATCTCCAAATGGTGTTTGCGTGAAAGAAAGGGGATAGGGAATACGAGAAAAAAGTATTTTTGTGTTGAGAACTCAATCTACTAAAGTTTCACACTTGGTCTTCTTTGGAATCTTATCTTGACTCGTCCCCAGACCACTAGCCATGTACAAGTCAATTTGATTCACTCCTTTTCGATATTTTGAGCACTCATGCAATGTATGAGCGTAAGCACGAGAGTTGACACTTTGGGTGGTATAGAGATAAATATGGTGGAGGAGGAAGACAAAAAGGATGAGAAAGGCTCACATCAATGAGGACAATCATAGGCGACAGGGCCAAATGATAGATATGATGTGAGGAGTAGGGATTGCCATGCAACAGATGAATATATGAGCTAAAAAGCTCTCCAATGGAACTAGTGGGGTGCATCTAACTTGATCGCTCATGAAGACCTATAGCTCTTTTGAGGAGGCTCATACTTGGAATATGCAAGCCAAGTTCTATAGTGTGAAAGTCCCCACATAGCTATATGCATGAATGATCATCTCTACGGAGTACAAGGATAAGAGGGGGTACTAGTGTGGATCTTTCAAAAGGATAGTAGTGTTGCCCCTTTCTCTCTTTTTATTTTTATTTTTTTCTTTTTTCTCTTTTTTGTATTTTTATGGTGGCCTTAATGGCTCTTTCTATTTAAATCTCATTTGTCCTCTTTGGGATCTTTTATTTTGTCCACTTTGGAATCTTTTACTCACTTGGGCAACACTCTAATTTACAAGAGGGTATAGAAGATCTTTCACACTTTACAAGGTACTCAAATCATAAAGAAGATGTAGCTATCATGATGTATGCAATGTACGCCGCTGCCAGTGTAGCAGGAACATGTATGACATGAAGATCAAGTCATGAAGAGGTGGATGTTGCATGGCAATATATCTCGGAAAGGCTATGGAAATTCCTTGATAGGTAGGTATGGTGGCTATTTTGAGGAAAGATATAAGGAGGTTTATGATGACAGAGCGTATCATGCCAAGGGTTTGGATGTACCGGCGAAGGTGGACGCCAACTCTCGGAGTGAGAAGGAGGAAATGCATGACACGGGAGAGGCTAGCAAATATGAGGAGGTGGAAGTGTCAAATTTCAATACTTACATTAGTCTGAAGAACTCATGCAGTTATTATCGGTAACTCTCAATCTAATAAGGAGGTTCACAAAGACACAAGTACCCCGAGGAGGAGGGTATGGGGGCTTGGTTATCCTTGCGCATCCTCGACTCATGGTACCTGAGTGTACTCTAATATTCGATCCCTCCAAAGATTAGCGATCCATCTAGTAGCTAGAGTTCTCAACTAGTTTTGTAGGTTTTTGAAAATAAACACGGATTGCCCAAAATACGACACCTATCACTAATAGGCTAGAGCTGTTGACACCAAAAGTTCAAACATTACTCACATCAATACCTCAAAACTATTGCAAGTTACTACTAAAATTAAATAGCAACCTCAATTACCTACTTTCAAGACAAGACACAACTCAGTGCAACAACCAACTCTCTTAACAAGATAAACATGAAAACTAAAGAGAGTTCCAGCAACAAACTAAACAAAATCCAAGGCTCTTGCTAAAGACAAACTAAAACTAAAACTAAACATGGCAGTAGCTACGAAAAGATAAAGAACACACAACAGCAAAAAGATAAGCATGAAAAATCCTATGATGCGTTATAGATTGTTGTAAGTGGAGCGTGTTTCTCTCCCACACAAAGTAAGACGGGGTCTAACTTGTTATGAACAGAAATCAAAGTTAAAGAAAACTAAAAATAAAACCTAAGAGCGAGATGCTCCAAGCATATCACATAACGCATGAAGTGCTAAATATATAGTGAGACGAAGGACGAACCGATGATTGTTGATGGAGAAGGGGATGCACGGGGGCATCCCCAAGCTTATGCGCTTGAGTCTCCTTGAATATTTGTTGGGGATGCATGGGGGCATCCGCAAGCTTGAGCGCTTGACACTCCCGAATCTTCTTTCATCATCTTCCATCACACACTTGAAAACTCCCTTCATACATAACTCATCATAAGCTGATTAGAGAGGTAAGTTCCCTTAATAAAATAAATTTTCCCCACTGGATATAAATATATTCTTGAAGATCTACTGTTTCTCAAGATTTCCAAAAGGTTTTTGCAAAGAAAAAGCAAGCTTAGGGTTTGAAAAAGTAAGGAGAGAGAAAACGTGGCAGAATCTGTGAAAACAGAACAGCAGGTAGTAAAGAATTTTTTAGGGGTACTTATACAACTCAAATAAAAAAACTCAGAATATACGAAAGTTCCGAAATTGTATAGAGCACGCTGTGTAAAAAATTCAGCTCAAAACGATGAACTGGTGATTTGATCCGATTTTTCCCGTCACGAAGACAGAATCTGTTTTCTAGACAGCATGTCACAACTTTTTCTTCCCTTGTAATATGAGGCTATAAATTGGCACAAAGCTTGAAAATATAGATACAATGATGTTTCTACAGTAGTAACAATCATCAAGACCACTAATAACAGAAGTAAAAACATCTTGGGTTGCCTCCCAACAAGCGCTTTCTTTTACACCTTTAAGCTAGGCATAAGACAAAAGAAGAATTAAGTTTTATCAAGAGAAAGAGAATAGCTATCCCGTGTAACGGACTCAAAAGGTAACTAGAATTTCTTTATAGGGAAGTGTTCCATCCCCTTTTTGAGAGGGAATTGAAATTTTATATTCCCCTCTTTCATGTCAATAACAGCACCAACTGTGCGAATAAAAGGACGTTCCAAAATAATTGGACATAAAAGTTCACACTCTATATCCATAATAATAAAATCAACGGGAACATAATTGTCATTGACAATGATAAGAACATCGTCGATCTTCCCCAAAGGTTTATTTACGGAAGAATCAACAAGACGAACACCAAAAGAACAAGAATCAAAAGGTTTCAATTCAAACATGTCATACATTCTTTTGGGGATGACGGAGGTACTAGCTCCAACGTCACATAAAGCATATCAAGAGAAGTTATTTAATTTAATTTTGATCATAGGATCCCAACCATCATCTATCTTCCGAGGTATGGAGGCTTCTATCCTAAGCTTCTCCTCCCTAGCTTTGATGAGAACATTCGTGATATGCTCTTTGAAGGCAAGATTAAGTGGGCTAGTGTGGGGGTCTCTAGACATTTTGTGTAACAAGCTAATAACTTATGAGAGGGTGCAACTATCAATATCAATATCACTACTATCAAAGGTGGTATTAGTGTCATCTAGGCTCACTTGTTTTAAACCCTCTATGTTCATAGGAGTTTCTTCTTCTACGGTTGAGGTATTAGCATCACCATTAATAGGTCCAATGGGACCAGGAGTGCATTGGGTGCTAATAGTTTCGTTATCCTCAACAATTTGGATAATGGCAACTGTGTGGTGTGTAGGAAGGCTCTTAATTCTATCCTCTTCCTCTTTTTCTCTAGCCCATCTTTCTTTAATTTTAGCCATCATCCTAATATTTTCATTAGTTTGTAATTGGATGGCATTAATAGGAGTGGTAGTCCTCTCCTCAAGGGGAGAGGTCCTAATTTTTAGCATCTCAACATCAAGGGCTAAGTTGTCTACCTTCAAACAAAGATTATCTAATTTAGCTAACTTTTCTTCTACATTCTTGTTGAAGGCTTTTTGGGTAGTGATAAAGTCTCTAAGCATGCTTTCTAATTCGTAAGTGGGGTTCTTGTTGCTAGGGTAAGTGTTGTTGTTCCCATAGTTGGATGGAAACAGTCTAGGATTGCTAGCAAAATTGCCCCTATAAGCATTGTTGTTGAAGTTGTTTCTAGAAATGAATTTCACATCTACTTGTTCTTGAGCAACCAAAGAATTTAAAGGAACATCATGAGGATCAATAGAGGGTTGCTTGGTAAGTAGAGACATAATTAAGTCAACTTTTTCATTTAGGGAGGTAATCTCCTCGACGGAGTTTACCTTCCTACCTGTTGGAGCGCGTTCGGTGTGCCATTGGGAATAGTTGGTCATCATCTCATCGAGAAGCTTTGTGGCAGCACCAAGTGTAGTTGACATAAAGGTTCCTCTCGCGGCCGAATCTAACAGGTTCCGCGAGGTAAAGTTCAAGCCTGCATAAAAAGTCTGGATAACCATCCAGGTAGTCAAACCATGTGTAGGGCATTTCTTAACAAGAGATTTCATACGTTCCCAAGCTTGGGCAAAGTGTTCATTATCCAATTGCTTAAAATTCATAATGTTACTTCTCAATTGGATAATTTTAGCAGGTGGGTAATACTTCTCAATAAAAGCATCTTTGCACTTATCCCAAGAATCTATGCTATTCCTAGGCAAAGATTGAAACAAGATTTTATCTCCTTCCCTCAAAGAGAAAGGAAAAAAGCTTGAGCTTAACAACATCACCTTCTACTTCTTTATACTTTTGCATATGACATAATTCAACAAAATTATTCAAGTGTAAAGCAGCATCATCTCCAGCACCAGAGAATTGATCTCTCATAACAAGGTTTAGCAAAGCAGGTTTAATTTCATAAGAGGTAGCTGAAGTGGCAGGTGTGGCAATAGGAGTGCAGATAAAGTCTTTGTTGTTGTGACTAGTGAAGTCACACAACTTGGTGTTTTCATAGGAACCCATAGTGGCAGCAAGTATGGCAGATTTTTTTGTAATTTTTGATAAAGGACACAAAGATAAAAACTGAAAGGTAAACTAACAAGACTAAAAAGTAAAGGTAAAAGGTAGTGGGCAACTCCCCTATATTATCACTCGGAGTCCCCGGCAACGGCGCCACAAATTTTCTTGATGTGTGAGATGATGATAATGGTTTCTCGCCCTTCGTTGGTTACCCCAAGTGGAAGGTGAGATGTAGGATAGCAGCAATTTTCCCCTATGTAGAGGATAGGGTTTGTCTCCCGTAGGACTCCGGCAATGATAAGTAGGTGGTTCGGCAAGTGATGCGCCGTCTGAAAAGAATCACTTGCTTCTCCTGGACCTGCACACAACACAAATAACTTTGCTCCCAACGAAGTTCAGAGAGGTTGTCAATCTCTCCGGTCTTGTTGTTTACAAAGGATCAAAAACACAAGGGATAATGATAATGATAGCAACTGAAAGTAAATACGGAAAAGTAAATGAGCGTGTAAACAATGATGAGAATATGGACCGGGGTCCCGTGATGTTCACTAGTGATGTCTCTCTCCCAAAAGACGATAAAACTGCTATGCGAGGTAAACAAATTATAGATGGGCAATTGACAGGATTATAAACGCACCGCAATGCTAACTATGCTACAAAGAAAGGAAGAGACTCATAAGCATGGGAAGTACGCCAAAATAAGTAGACCGAAATACAACTGCATCTACTACTAATTATCCACCTTGAGATATCTATCCAGAACATCTCGCTGGTATTAAGTTGCGAGCCCCACCCAAAGTGTAAACCCAAAGCAACAGACAATTGAATTAAAAAGAACTTTGCGTAAAGTAAACAATCCTTGCAACCGCGGTTACAAGCACCGTTGTTTTCCCCCTTGTGGCCACGGCACATCCCCTAGACTCATGTTTCTGTCACTCAAGCGTGTCATCAGGGGGCATGAACCCACAATCTAGCATAACGTTCCCTCTTGGAGTCACTACCTACTACTTGGCCAAAGCAATAAACAACAACGGAGAACATGCAAGAATTACTTAGGAACAAAAATATAAGAGATAAGAACCAAATATATTACTCTATCACAATCTGAACATAATCTCATAATCCATCAGATCCCATCAAACTCAGCATAGCAAAAGCAGAAAGATTACATATGTGCCTCGATCATGTAGGGCAGCTCACGAGGTCTAAACCATGAAGAACAAAGAGGGGAGGAGAACATCACATAGCTACTGATCACGGACCCATGGTCCAAAGGAAACTACTCACGGCACATCCGGGAAGCGTCCATGGTGGAGGGGAAGCTCCCGGAGGTCGATCCTCCCTCCGGCAGGGTGCCGGGAAGGGTTCTGCTGGTGCTCCCGATCTTGGAAGCGCGGTGGTGGCGGAACAGAGGCGAGATCGCGAAAAAGGTTTATGTCCTCGGAAGTTTCACGTCACGGGAGATATATAGGAGAAGGGGGCAGCCAGGGGGCCCACCAGGGGTCCAGGCGCCCCCTGGCGCGGCCAAGCCCTAGGCCGAGCTAGCTAGCCGCCTGGGCCCCTGGTGGGTCCCACTTGGTCCCCCTTCGGGACTCCGGAAGGTTCCTTCACGCTGATTTTTTATCTGATTTTTCCCGAATTTTTTGAGCACTTTTAATATGGGGGGAAACTGAAATAGAAAAACAACAGAAAACAGAAACTGGCACTGGGGTGCACTGAGTTAATAGGTTAGTCCAAATATGATCAAAAGTATATGAAAGTGTATCTAGATCATAGCAATATCACACAAAACATGCATGGAGCAAGAAGAAATTATCGATACATTTGGGACGTATCAGACGCGCTGGGTAGTAGGTTAGTCCAAATATGTGTAAAAAGGTATGAAAGTGTAGCAAAACACATAGCAATGTCACCCAAATGTCTATGGAACAAGCAGTTTGGGACGTATCAATTGACAACCTCTCTGAACTCGTTGGGGGAAAAGTTATTTGCTTTTGTGTGCAGGTCCATGTTAAGCGAGTGATTTCTATTCAAACGACGTGTCACTTACTTCACCACCTTCTTGCAGTTCTTGGAGTGCTACGGGAGACAAAAACCCTATCCTCCAAGTTAGGGGAAACTTGGTGCTGACTACTTCTTAAACCTTCCACTTTGGGTAACCAACGAGGGGCGAGAAGTCTATTCCCGTCATCACTTGTCCGCGAGTCCTGACGCGAGTCCCATGCTCCTGCAGCCTGCAGGTCGCGCCTAGCTGCCGCCCGCCGGGAACGCACCCCCGCGTGGGCTCGACGCTCGTGCTGGCCACCACCGCGCGTGTTCCTACTGGTTGGGTGTCGTCCTCGCTGCACTGACGCACCGCCATTCGCTCGCCGCCCCCTGCTAGTGCTACTCTTCTAGGGTTCAAAGTTCTGTTCGTACGTTTGCGGTCTCGCTTGGTGGCTCAGGAGTGGATCAGGATCAGAGGAAGAGGGCATGCATCTATTGCAATGTGCTACGTTGTAAAAGAAACACTCCACATGCCCTAGCCACGCCCTAGCCTCACGCACCAGCCGCCGCCGCCTCTTACTAGTGCCGCCGGTTTGCCTCATCTCCGATGGCCTTAGTCATGGTGATGTGGTGGATCTTGGCTTCTACTGGTGGGAGGGCTTCAGTTTTAGTTGGTCTTTTAAGATATGTTAGGGTTTGTGACTTGCTTCGAAAGACGAGATGGTGGAAACTTCGTGAAGATGGAATAAAGGTCTCCCCGCCTAGCCCCATCATGATGGTGCGTCTAGCATCATCGGTGGGCGTGTGGAGGCGTGTTTCCGACGGATCTGTCTTTGGTGGATTTGCTTGGATATGGTCATAGTTTGTCTATGTTCTTTTGTCTTCATGTTGGATCCTTCCGATCTACGCTACTCTCCAATGGCGGCGGCTGATGTTCTGATGTGCTGGTTCTATGGGGCCTTAGAACATAGATTTCCCGATTGTCTAATACAACAAGTTTTGCCCGGCTCCGGTGAGGGAGGGGCGATGACAACGGCACGTCCTCGGTTCGCTTCAGTGCTTGTAGTCGTCGCTAGGTGGTCTACGAATATGGGCGTAATTTTTATTATTTCTGATGTTCGTTGTACTATCATTATTGAAGATGCATAGATCCGAAGTTTTTCCGAAAAAAAGAATCAAAGGAAGTGGAGATGGAGAGGGATCGGGCGAGGGAGAACCGGAGAAGAGGCATCGGGGACGAGGCTGCTGGAAATCTGGACGAATGATGTCTCGAAGGGTGCGAATTGGTTTTAGTTCTCCTTCTCTTTAGACGGAATTGGAGATTGAATTCCGACGCCCAATTCCTCAACAGCCAAACGTGTAGGAGTGGGAATTCATAAATGAATTCCATCAATTCTGCTCCAAATGATGGGAGCCAAACAATGATGTATAAGAACTCTACACTATAAATGAAAGGTTATAAGATGCATAAAATTAGAAATTGTCTACAAAAACTTGTAAAAAATATTTTTTCATAGTTCTAAATTTAATTGACATGGAATTATTGTTTATTTGATGACTAAATGATCATATGGTGGCTAAATGAATGGATGATATGGATAATTATTGAATGACTAAAAATAGGTTATGTGTATAGCTTGTACGTAGAGATAACTATTATTAATAAATGTTAATGGAGATGATGTAGACAATAGATTGGTTGATAGATAAAATTATGTGGATACACCCCGCGTGTTGTGCCTTGCGCGTTTTTATTATTTTTTTATTGTGTAAATAGAAAAGAGTTAAAGATGTATAAACTATAAAGTTTTTTATACAACATGTAAGATTCACTACTTAATTTTTATGTAAAATTGTTTTATATTTGATGGCCAAAAATTGGTGATGTATAATACATGATTGAAAAGAGTTTGCATGTTGAGATAGACATCATAAATGCGGGAGCGAACTAATGTAGCTCGGGCTCTATGTAGCCCTTTATTTTGAAAAAATCAAAACAAATGTTTAAATGTTTCAAAAAAAATCAATTTTTTTTGTGAGAACATATATGTATCCCGCATGAACAAGTAAAATTTCGTTTGAAAATATTGTAATATGTATGCTGCACAAAAAAAACAAATTATTGCTTTTTAAATGGGCCATTTTTTTGGGCCAAAATTTTGTTTTTTTATGCAGCCTACATATTACAATATTTTTTAACGAAACTTGACACGTTCATGCGGGATACATATATGTTCTCATAAAAAAAATTGAATTTTGTTGAAACATTTAAGTATTGTTTTTGGTTTTTCAAAAATAAAGGGCTACTAGAGCCCGAGCTACATTGGCATTTAGCGTCATAAATGCACCCTATTGGGTTTTTACGCTGTCATTGATGAGTGTTGGTGGATGATCTTTCCTGTCTATAAAGGTTGGAGTTGGTGGTGAGTTCATATGTGGGACCAACAACCTTCACCAATAAAAAAATACACCCTACACACGTGGGACTAGCAGCCTTCCAATAGACATAAATAAACAAATGTACTTTTAGTTTCTTACTCATATGTGAGACCTAACACAAATAAACACGTTCATTACTACTTTCATGTCAGACCAACAAATGCTACTCCAACTCAAAAATATGCTCTTGTTTTCAGTTTCTCTTCCCAACCAAATTCTTTAGTTCTTCTTTTTCGAGCGATCACCGGGGGCGGAGAGATTCTCCACCTGAATATATTGCATCAAAACTTCAAAGACAAGGCCTCAGTTACATCAGGGCATAAATTGCAATTTGGACAAAAAGAAAAATAGCCATGCCCAAGCAGCATCTCTATCAAAATGAGGCTTAATCTAAAAGTCCAAAGGGAGAGATCATCTACAATGTTCCTGAGAGTCTGTTTCGCCGAGAGAGATTCATTCCAGAAGACAAGGGCATTCCTTGAGTCCCAAATCTTCCATAGGATCAGCAGGGCCATCGCGGACAAATAGTAGGGTCGAGGGAGGTAGGAGTGGCAACATCCCAAATGAGCTCGAGGTCATGGGGGTTGAGATGCCAATGGCAGCCCAAACTTGGACCAAGAAGGAGCAGTGAAGAATCAAGTGGGAGGCGTCTTCATAAGGGTCCCCGTAGCATGGACATGATGCATCATTAGCCATATGCTTCTTCTTAACAAAAATTCTTTAGTTCTATATCACAGAACAAGAGAGTGAACAAATTGTAATTCCAAAGTGACGATAGACCTTGTCCTCCTACCGCTCCGCGACCTTGCGTAGTCAGCTTACTAATGCCTATTCTCATATGTGATCACTTAAAATTCTTCAATGCCCACCTCATGATCCTATGTTTTATTTTCGTTCTTTTTAACCGTGAACCGCGCACAAAGGGCGCGGGACACCAACGTATTTTGACGATTTCCTTAAGCCAACGACCTAACTTTCTTGTATTTTATACCCGCCCCCTTCTGAAATAAGTGTCAAAGTTGTACTAGAGTTGATACATTTATTTCAGAACGGAGGGAGTAGTTTAGTAGCAAAGCACGGGCATTGTGCTAGTATGTATGAATGAATGACTACAACAATAGGTGATGTGGATAGCTTGCATGTTAAATAGATACCATAAATACATTTTAGTGAAGTTTTGCTTTATAAAAGATATAGATATATATATTCCTTGGTCATCTTTATCTTTTTTTTTCTTCTGGCTCCAATGATCCCTTAGATGTTGAGCAGTGGCGGAGCTTCGTGGGGACTAAGCTGGGCCATGCCCCCAGCTCACAAGAAAACACCTATATATCCATTTGTATTAGGGAGCGACATTTCTGCACCCAGGTGCATCCGCACTCGGGAAAACTAAAAAAAATATGAAAAAAGCTCAAAAAATTCCAATTTTTTTTGTGGTGTAAGATGCTTTTGGAAGAGATGTTCGTGCAAAATTTGGAGAAGTTCGAACCTCTGGAGAGTGCGCGGCAAAAAAGAAAAATTCGCTGCTTCTCACGAAGACACTATTCATGCACTATTCCGGACAGAATTTGTCCTTTTCGCCACGCGCTCTCCAGAAATCCAAAATTCTCCAAATTTTGCAGAAACATCTCGCATATAAGCATATTTCACCACAACTTTGTTTTAGATTTTTTTGTACTTTTTTCGAATGACTTTTTAAAGATCTTTTGCCCAGGACTAGATGAGTCTGGGCTCATCTTTGAATTACCGTTTGTATTAGGCCTACTTACCAGTAAAATTCAGCTGAAATCATCATGTTTATCCCCCTCTAGCCCATGTACTGTAACACTCTCACTGTCAGTGAACAGTAATCACAATTACTGTTGATCATTACTGTTCAAAACTTTTGTTTGATCAACTTGGTTCAGTTCAAATTCAACTTCTCTTTTGATATTCTTGAAAGTCATGTGATCATGGACCTTGGTCAACTTGAATCCAAACAATTCCAAGCTCAAATTAAATACCCTTTGAATTGAATTCAAATCAATCTTGTTCAAAATGCCTTTGATGGATTATTAAATAATAAAACCAAGTGCAAAATAAACTTTCTCCAAAAATTGTGAAACTACTTTTATAAAATCACAAATATTAAGTGGACCAAATCTAAATGGGTTTGGGTATTTATTGAGTTACAGAAAATTCCAAACAATTCAAACAGTAGGTTAAAACCCTTACTTTGGGCATTTAATATTTAAAATAAATATCTAATGATTTTCTTTTGCTGCAAAAACTTTTGTGGCACTGCTATATCCTGGTATTCTAATTTTGAGGCACCTAACATATTTTACAAAAATACCTAGGTTAGTAAAACAAATACAAAATACAGAAAACAAAAAGGAAAAATAAAACCAGAAAACAACCTAGCTAACCTAACCCGTGGGCGAAGCCCTTTTCCCCCCTGGGCGACGGCCCACCCGGCCCACTCCCCTTCCCCACCCGCCCCCGTCCCCTCCGTCACCTGCCCCGTCGCCGTGGCGAGCTCGCCGTGGCTGGCGTCTCTCCCGGCCGCCCCCACCTCCCCTGTGCGCGCCGAGACGATAAGAGCGCCCCCAGCCACCTCCTGGACACGCCTCTCCTCCATTTCCCCTCCCCCTCTTCTCGAAGTCGTCGGGGAAAGATCCCACCCGAGCCGCCGTCGCCATGGCCGTGAGCTCACGCGGCCAGTGAGCTCGCGTCGCCACGCCGCCTTGTCCAGCGTGTTCCACGTCGTCGTCTTCGTCGCCGAGCGCAAGGAATCGAGACCGGAGCCACTACGTCGAGCGCACGATCAACTTCCACAACCCCGGCCGCCGCGACGTCGCAGAGGGAATTCGCCGCCGTAGGGACGCCATCGAGCCCGCTTCCACCACCACTGCATTCGAGGTGAGCTCCTGCACCTCCCCCATGCCTCCCCTTAGCTTCCCGTTCCCCGTAGTTCGATCCACCATGAGAGCCGTGGCCACCTCGCCGCCGCCGTCCTCCTGCCTGCGGCCTGGAGCCCGCGTTTGACATGCCAACCGTTCATCTTGTTCGCACTACACCCAGAAGACGAACCACGTAGCTCAAACCCAAGCCTACCCGCTAGAACTTCGCCGGCGTCACCATCCGCCCACGGTCCGCCGCCTCGCGCGTCATCGACGCCAATTCCGGCGACCCCAAGTCGCGCCGCCGCCACCATTCGAACCGCGGTGCTCCTCCGATTCGAAGGCGCCACCCCACGCCCTCTCCCATAGCCTGTAGCGCGTGCGCCGTCGACCTCGCCGGCGACGGGCTCCGGTGAGCACTCCGGTGAGGCTGACCGGTGGGCCCCCGTCGTCAGCTAGGTCATTAGCCCTAATGATTTTGGTCCCTGTCACTGCCATGTGGGCCTGCCCCCTTAATCCCACGGTTAAAAATTAAACAGAGATATAAACCCCCCCCTTACCACTGACCTGTGGACCCCTGGCCTTTTAAATCAAACTAACAGTTTAATTATGTCCATGTGTCACTGACTACTGGGCCCCAGCTGTAAGTCTTTTTAAAATAAATAGAATTATAAAAACTAGTCGCTGACATGTGGGCCCAGAGGCTATTTTGATTTATTAAAATGTTTTATAAATAAACAGAGGCTGACATGTGGGTCCCACATGTCAGGCACTGTTCTGGATAATGTTGAATAATCGATAAAAGAAATTCAGAAAATCATTTAAATGATTTAAAACTTTGAAATTCAATAACTTTTAAACCATAACTCAGATTCAAAAACTTTATAGATGAAAATTGATCAGAAAAATATAAAGAATACGGATACGCTATCCGTATGTATATCACACCCCTCTAACACAACGAACATCGAACCATCCCCCTCCGGACCGGCAGTCCGATAAATTGTCCGGTACTGTTAGAGTGCCCGGATGAATTTATTTCGAACACGAAAGTTGTTCGGAATAGATCAACTAACCCGGATACACCACCCACACATGTGTCGGATGTCCATGACACCTCCGGCTTGATCCTTTCCCCCTCCGGACACCTTGTCCGATAATCACCCGGAGCCGGTAGTTCATCCTCAGATGAATTTCCGTTCCGAGCAACGTGCATTGCACTGCGTTAGAACACCGCTAACATTTCATCTGTCATGTCATGCATCTGTTTGTATATGCTTGCTGTGTATTTACTATTTCTTCCCCTCCTTAATCTCTGGTATACCCCGCTTCAACCGTCGACTACACCGCTGCTGAGTACGACTACTTCGTCGACGACCCTACTACTACCGTCGAGCTTCCAGGCAAGCAGAGCCATTCTCTTCCCCAGATATCGCCTATCTTTCTGTACATTTCTTGCACTAGGCATTGTTACTGCTGCTGCTACGTTACAATCCTATTCAATTGCATAGCCTGTTTTTGAAGCCCCTTGATGTACCTCCTTTATCCTATGCTGCCTATTATTATTATTATTATGCATTATTCAGCAGTGAGCCCTGCGCATTGTTAGCTAGGATTAGATAGAGGGTCGTGATCACTTAGGGGAGTGCACGCGGATACAAATATAATAACTGCACAGGTACGGTACAATACAGACACCGCCTGAGGCCCCCTAGCTCAGCTCTGCCGAGCCACCATCAAGTGTGAGCTATCAAGGAGTAATCCTTGTACTCCACTCGTTGCTGACTCTGTATAGCCGCTCTAGGTACCTGAGAAACGGTTGTCCTTCAGGTAAGAAGTCGGGCGACCCAACGGTGCCCGCGAGAGGTATTGCGACGGGACGACGGGGAGGGCACGACCAGTGTACCGGTGTGCTTGGCCCCTAATCGTTGGCCGCGAGAGTTACCAAACTACGAAAGTCGAGCTCCTCCAGGAGCACACGCGAGACAAGGTAAGGAGACGGTTCACCTTGTTCGTAACCGCAGTGACTTGGTGGGACGATGGGGCAGGCACCGATGTACTCGTGGTCCTGGCTGCTGTCGTTGTCCGCGGGTCAGTTAAGTCGAGGCAACGATAACGGTTGTCACGTAGGTAATTAAAATGCTAAATGGTTCAGTGGATGTCTTGAGTTGGCTATATGCCATGTACGCACTACCTACCCGTGGGAATTACGAGTTATGGGCTCCTCTGCTTCGTAGTGTCGTTCGAGGACTCTTCAGACGTCAGCAGTACCGCGGCCTGCGCCGGGAAGTGGTGTTGTCTTATTTTCTCGCGCGGTGGTGTCTTATTTGGATTTTCTTTAACTTCACCGGCCACCCACGCACCGTGCAGGAGTACGTTCGGGTTGGGGTCCAAGGCCCGTCGTATTTAGGATTTAGACCGGCGGATGGCCTCTCTGTTGAGTTTGAAAGATGGGCTATGAAGTGTCGGATAGCCTCGGTGGAGTGTTCCCTAACAAGGTTCCCGCCACCCTGGAGATCTGTGCGTGTAGCGTAACACAAGTGCACCCCTACAGGGAAGATTAATCTATTCGAATAGTCGTGTCCACGGTAACAAGACGCTTTATGCTGAAGCTGGATCTTACCACTAGAAACTATTATTATTAAACTCTATGGTTCCGGGTTTTCTTCCTCGCGGGGATGTCGAGGAGGTGAACTCGGAGGCATTGTTAATTATTACAACTTATTATTATACAATGTTGCAGCAACTTCTGCTGCATTGTTACTTTATGCTTTATATAAACTGTTGGCTGATTCTTACCTCATGCTGCAAGACATCGTCGGAAGATGCTAGTCTTCGATAGGCCTAGCTTCTTACCCTTTCTCTGGATTTCTGTCTTTCAGTCCACTATATACAGCCTCTTCTTTCCGTTGATACAATGCATAATGCTTAGTAGCAGACGTAAGACTCGCGGGTATACTAGATACTCACCTGCTTTATTTCCTTTACTGTTTTGCCTGATCGGCCGCTGCAGCCGACGTTGGAGCCCAGGAGCAGGAGTACCCCGGAGGCGCCTACTACGACGTCGAGTTCCCCGTTGACCAGGAGTACTTCGGTGGATCCCAGGCAGGAGGCCTCGCCTTTTCGATCTGTATCTCTGATGTGATTTGTGCTAGCCTTCTTAAGGCAAAACTTGACTAACTATGTCTGTACTCAGATATTATGGCTTGTATGACTTATGTATTCGGGTCCGCGTGACCCCCCCTTTATTGTAATATATTTGTTTATCCTTTTGTGTTTAGTGTTGTGTTGTGATATTATCACTGTGGCACCCTAATCTCAGCCGTGTACCCTGCGTGTATGATTACTGTACACGGATTGATTCTGGGGGCGTCACAAGTTGGTATCAGAGCCGACTGCCTGTAGGAAGCCACCCCACCACTACTTGGTCGAAGTTGAGTCTAGACTTTGAAAAACTATTTTGCTAACTTAACATTTGGCTTACGGGCCCACATCGATGTCACTACGTGTGATATCTATGGTATTAGGATCCTTTTCTCCTTACCTATGCTCTGCGAATCTGCTCTCTTATCCTTGCTGGTAAGTTTTACAAAATATGACATTAGGATCACGTTCTCTTGATTCCACCCGGCGTTTTTGGTGCTTCCCCCCCCCCATTGATTGAGTCGTGTCGCAGGAGTCATACCCCAGGTCCCGAACCGCGGATCCCATTCTCATTCTGGGCAGGCCGCGCGTTCTCTGGCATTAACTCTTGTGGCCAACAGTTTTCTTGCGGCGTGATTGACATAGTGGAATCTATGTCGCGTCGTGTAATCCTAACCGCGGTCTGCACGCCGCCTAGTGAGTCCTTTTTCCTTAATTTCTACGACGTTACGCTGCCCGATTTTCGATTGACTCTGTGTGTGAATGTGTATGTCTTATATGACTACTCCTATACATATCTGCGCCCCCTTTTCGTTGTCGTTTTTACTTCAGGCTTGATTCCGGTATCTCGTTAAAATTTCATCGCTGAAATACCCCTGTTAAATTCTAGCAGGATGGCTGGTCGTGGTCGTGGTCGTGGTCGTGGTGCCAACGACCCACCTCCGCCGCCGGATTACATGGTCGCGATGATGCAGCAGTTCGAGCTGAACCGTCAGTTCATGGAGAATGTCATGGCTCAGTTCCCCCAGACGAATCAGAATGGGCACCACCATCAGCATGCCATCGTGACTCTGCACGACTTCACCCGCCTCAACCCCACTATGTTCCGCAACACTGTTCAGCCGTTGGATGCTGATGACTGGCTTCGCGACATCACTCACGAGCTGGAGTCTGCTAATGTCGATCCAGCCGACAATGTGAACTTTGCGTCTTATCACCTGAAAGGCGCCGCTGCTCAGTGGTGGAGTACCCACAAGCGTTCACTGCCAGTTGGAGAAGTCATCACTTGGGATGAATTTCAGTCTGCCTTTCGCGCCCGCTACATTCCTCAGGGGATCATGGAACGTAAGGCGGAAGAATTCCACAACCTCACTCAGGGAGACATGACTGTTGAAGCCTATCAGCGCGAGTTCCTCAACCTCTCTCGCTATGCGGAAGGAGAGATCACCACTGATGCTCGCAGGCAGAAGAAGTTCCGTCGTGGCCTCAACCCAGACCTCTGGCTCGCTCTTGCCGTTCATGATTTCGCCAACTTCGCCACCATGGTGAACAAGGCTATCACCGTCGAGACTGCCCAGATGGAGCACAAGAACTCTCTGAAGCGTTATCGTGACGTTGGCTCATCTTCGGGCGCAACGCAGAAGCGTCGTATCTGGCTCCCTACCAGTGTGACCCATTCAGCTGTCCCTGCTCCAAGGCCGTCTTATGCTGCACCCCGTCTGCCTCCGCCACCGCAGTTGCCAAGAGCTCTGCCTGCACCACCCAATGCTACCCCCTTCGTACTCAGGATGGATTATGCTTCACGTGCCGCCAACCTGGGCATTTTTCCAGAGAGTGCCCCCAGAAACAGAAGCAACTGGTAGTTCACCCCGCTGGCCGCGGAAATGGTCGTGGCAACTACAGGACCCCCAACTATAATACTGGGTCTGCTGCTTATGCTCGTGGACATGCTAACAACGTCAATGTTGAAGAAGCTCAGCAACAACCCGCTACCGTGATGGGTACCCTTCTCGTTAATTCCGTACCTGCTACTGTTTTATTTGATACAGGAGCATCGCATTCATTCATGTCAGAAGCATTTGCATTGTCGCATAACTTTGCAATTGGAAAAGATGAACCCACCGATGGTTGTTCGCACCCCGATAGGCCAATGCCGAACCACCAAGATAGTGCCCGAAACCATCGTTGAAATTGAAGGAATTGAATTCCATGCTTCCCCCATAATCCTGACGTCTTCCACCATAGACCTCATTCTGGGAATGGACTGGTTGAAATTTCGCGATGCCGCACTTTATTGTGGCACCAAGTCTGTCCAACTTTTTCACCCCTCCGGCGAGATTGTTAACCACACCACCCGAGTTACCCGTAATGCTGAAACACAGATATTTATGATGAATGCTTTGAATGCCGCCCCCCTCGAAGGCATCGAGAACGTTCCAGTCGTTCGCGATTTTCCTTACGTCTTCCCAGAAGAACTGCCGGGAATACCCCCGATCAGAGAAGTCGAATTTGTCATCGACTTGAAGCCCGGCACCACCCCTATTGCCAAGCGCCCTTACAAGATGCCGCCACATGAACTCCTTGAACTTAAGGAGGAAATCGACAAGGCACTTCAGAAAGGATTCATTCACCCCAGTTCCTCAGCTTGGGGAGCACCTTCGCTCTTTGTCAAGAAGAGCGATGGAACAAACCGATTGGTCCAAGATTATCGTCCCATTAACCAAGCCACCATCCAGAACAAATACCCACTTCCCCGGATCAACGATCTGTATGATCAACTTGCCGGATCCAAGGTGTTTTCTAAACTCGACTTGAGGTTGGGTTATCACCAAATCCGAGTCCGTGATGAGGACATTCCGAAGACTGCCTTCATTACTCGCTATGGTTCATACGAGTACACTGTCATGTCCTTTGGCTTAACCAATGCTCCAGCCACCTTCTCCAGATTGATGAATTATATTTTCATGGAGTACCTCGACCAGTTCGTCGTGGTTTATCTGGATGATATATTGATATATTCCAAGAATGACGAAGAACATGCTGACCATCTTCGTCTTATACTGGAGAAGCTTCGAGAACACAAACTCTACGCTAAGTATTCCAAGTGTGAGTTCTGGCTTCCCGAAGTGACCTACCTTGGACATGTGATTTCCAAGGATGGCATTGCCGTCACCCCAGAACGTATCCAGGCTATTCTTGACTGGACTCCTCCCAAGACCGTCAAGCAAGTCCGCAGTTTCCTCGGGCTCGCTAGCTATTGCCGTTGTTTCGTCGAGAATTTCTCCAAGATTTCCAGGCCGCTGACTAATCTGCTTCACAAAGGCGTCAAGTTTGAGTGGACAGATAAATGTCAAGAAAGTTTCCAAGCGCTCAAGGACAAGCTAACTTCTCCCCCGGTGCTCGCTCCCCCTGATACTCAGAAGGACTTCGTGATATATTGCGACGCGTCTCGTCAAGGATTAGGCTGTGTCCTAATGCAAGAGCGCAAAGTGATTGCTTATGGCTCTCGTCAGTTGCGTGCCCACGAAGACAAATATCCAACACATGACCTCGAATTGGCAGCAGTAATTTATGCATTGAAGCTGTGGCGACATTACCTCGTCGGTAATCGTTGCGAGGTCTACACCGATCACCAAAGTCTGAAGTACCTGTTTACTCAGCCAGACCTGAATCTTCGTCAACAACGATGGCTCGAGACAATACCCGACTTCAACATGGATATTTCGTATACCCCTGGCAAGGCTAATGTGATGGCCGATGCCTTGAGCCGCAAAGCTTACTGTTCTGAACTTGAGGTTCAGGTGCAACAACCACTTCTGTATGAAGAGTTTCGCAAGTTGAAACCTCGAGATTGTTCCTCAAGGTTACGTCAACAACTTGGTTCTCGAGTCAAAGCTCGACGCCCTCATCAAGAGTAGACAATCTTTGGCCCCTGACATTGTGAAGATCAAGCAGGACATCGCAGAAGGAAAGCCCTCCTCTTTTACCATTGATGCTAATGATGGTGATACTGTGTACTTCAAGGGCCGCTTAGTAGTTCCTGTGAGCCCGGCCATCATTAACTGTGGTCCGGATATCATGGAAGAAGCCCATAATTCTCCCTTGTCAATCCACCCTAGCAGTACCAAGATGTATAAAGACCTTCGTCAACGGTACTGGTGGCCTTACATGAAGCAAGATATCGCTCGCTTTGTTTCCAAATGTGACGTTTGCAGTCGCGTCAAGGCCGGACATCAGAAACCTGCTGGTTGGTTGCAACCACTCCCTCCTCCTGATTGGAAGTGGGACAAAGTCGAGATGGACTTCGTCACCGGTTTTCCTAAGTCACAGAAAGGTAACGATGCCATCTTTGTCGCCATCGACCGATTCTCCAAGATTGCTCACTTCCTGTCGGTCAAGGAGACGATCACTGCTAGTCAGTTAGCACACTTGTATATCTCCCGAATTGTGTCACTCCATGGTATTCCGCTGGAGATCAGTTCAGACCGTGGCAGCATTTTCACCTCACGTTACTGGACGAGTTTCATGGAAGCCTTCGGGACTCGTCTGAATCTCAGCTCCGCTTATCACCCCCAGTCTTAAGGACAAGTTGAACGAGTTAATCAAGTGCTGGAAGACATGCTTCGCGCTTGTGTCCTTTCATTCGGCATGAAATGGGAGGATGCCCTCCCGTACGTGGAATTCTCGTACAACAATAGCTATCAGGCTAGCTTGAAGATGGCCCCCTTCGAAGTTCTATACGGACGTAAATGTCGAACCCCCCTGAATTGGTCAGGAACTGGGGAACGACCCTACTTCGGACCGGATCTTGTCCAACAAGCTGAAGATCAGGTTCGCATTGTGCAAGAAAATCTCAAGGCCGCCCATTCTCGTCAGAAGAGCAACTATGACCGCAAACACCGGGAAATGGAGTATCAACCTGGTGAATACGCTTACCTCCGTGTCACTCCCATGAGGGGCACTCATCGCTTCGGTATCAAGGGCAAGTTGGCTCCTCGCTACATTGGCCCGTTCCGTATCCTTTCCAGGAGTGGACCCGTGGCATACCGGTTGGAATTGCCGCCGAACTTCTCCCAAGTCCACGACATATTCCACGTGTCGCAACTCCGTCGCTGCTTCAAGGACCCTATCCGCGAAGTGGAGCATGATATGATCGAGCTGCAACAAGACTTGACTTATCGAGAACATCCGAGCCGCATTCTCGATCAGTCTGAGCATCGAACCCGCAACAAGACCGTCAAGTTCCTCAAGGTTCAGTGGTCGAATCATTCTGAAGATGAAGCCACTTGGGAACGCGAAGATCGCCTTCGCGATGAATACCCCGATCTTTTCCTCGCTACCACTTAAATTCTCGGGACGAGAATTCTTGTAGTGGGGGAGATTTGTAACACTCTCACTGTCAGTGAACAGTAATCACAATTACTGTTGATCATTACTGTTCAAAACTTTTGTTTGATCAACTTGGTTCAGTTCAAATTCAACTTCTCTTTTGATATTCTTGAAAGTCATGTGATCATGGACCTTGGTCAACTTGAATCCAAACAATTCCAAGCTCAAATTAAATACCCTTTGAATTGAATTCAAATCAATCTTGTTCAAAATGCCTTTGATGGATTATTAAAAAATAAAACCAAGTGCAAAATAAACTTTCTCCAAAAATTGTGAAACTACTTTTATAAAATCACAAATATTCAGTGGACCAAATCCAAATGGGTTTGGGTATTTATTGAGTTACAGAAAATTCCAAACAATTCAAATAGTAGGTTAAAACCCTTACTTTGGGCATTTAATATTTAAAATAAATATCTAATGATTTTCTTTTGCTGCAAAAACTTTTGTGGCACTGCTATATCCTGTCATTCTAATTTTGAGGCACCTAACATATTTTACAAAAATACCTAGGTTAGTAAAACAAATACAAAATACAGAAAACAAAAAGGAAAAATAAAACCAGAAAACAACCTAGCTAACCTAACCCGTGGGCGAAGCCCTTTTCCCCCCCTGGGCGACGGCCCACCCGGCCCACTCCCCTTCCCCACCTGCCCCCGTCCCCTCCGTCACCTGCCCCGTCGCCGTGGCGAGCTCGCCGTGGCTGGCGTCTCTCCCGACCGCCCCCACCTCCCCTGTGCGCGCCGAGACGATAAGAACGCCCCCAGCCACCTCCTGGACACGCCCCTCCTCCATTTCCCCTCCCCCTCTTCTCGCAGTCGTCGGGGAAAGATCCCACCCGAGCCGTCGTTGCCATGGCCGTGAGCTCACGCGGCTAGTGAGCTCGCGTCGCCACGCCGCCTTGTCCAGCGTGTTCCACGTCGTCGTCTTCGTCGCCGAGCGCAAGGAATCGAGACCGGAGCCACTACGTCGAGCGCACGATCAACTTCCCCAACTCCGGCCGCCGCGACGTCGCAGAGGGAATTCGCCGCCGTAGGGACGCCATCGAGCCCGCTTCCACCACCACTGCATTCGAGGTGAGCTCCTGCACCTCCCCCATGCCTCCCCTTAGCTTCCCGTTCCCCGTAGTTCGATCCACCATGAGAGCCGTGGCCACCTCGCCGCCGCCGTCCTCCTGCCCGCGGCCTAGAGCCCGCGTTTGACACGCCAACCGCTTCATCTTGTTCGCACTACACCCAGGAGACGAACCACGTAGCTCAAACCCAAGCCTACCCGCTAGAACTTCGCCGGAGTCACCTTCCGCCCACGGTCCGCCGCCTCGCGCGTCGTCGACGCCGATTCCGGCGACCCCAAGTCGCGCCGCCGCCACCATTCGAACCGCGCTGCTCCTCCGGTTCGAAGGCGCCACCCCATGCCCTCTCCCGTAGCCTGTAGCGCGTGCGCCGTCGACCTCGCCGGCGACGGGCTCCGGTGAGCACTCCGGTGAGGCTGACCGGTGGGCCCCCGTCGTCAGCTAGGTCATTAGCCCTAATGATTTTGGTCCCTGTCACTGCCATGTGGGCCTGCCCCCTTAATCCCACGGTTAAAAATTAAACAGAGATATAAACCCCCCCCCCCTTAGCCACTGGCCTGTGGGCCCCTGGCCTTTTAAATCAAACTAACAGTTTAATTATGTCCATGTGTCACTGACTATTGGGCCCCAGCTGTAAGTCTTTTTAAAATAAATAGAATTATAAAAACTAGTCGCTGACATGTGGGCCCAGAGGCTATTTTGATTTATTAAAATGTTTTATAAATAAACAGAGGCGGACATGTGGGTCCCACATGTCAGGCACTGTTTTGGATAATGTTCTGGATAATGTTGAATAAATAATAAAAGAAATTCAGAAAATCATTTAAATGATTTAAAACTTTAAAATTCAATAACTTTTAAACCGTAACTCAGATTCAAAAACTTTATACATGAAAATTGATCAGAAAAATATAAAAAATACGGATACGCTATCCGTATGTCTATCACACCCCTCTAACACAACGAACATCGAACCGTCCCCCTCCGGACCGGTAGTCCGATAAATTGTCCGGTACTGTTAGAGTGCCCGGATGAATTTATTTCGAACACGAAAGTTGTTCGGAATAGATCAACTAACCCGGATACACCACCCACACATGTGTCGGATGTCCACGACACCTCCGGCTTGACCCTTTCCCCCTCCGGACACCTTGTCCGATAATCACCCGGAGCCGGTAGTTCATCCTCAGATGAATTTCCGTTTCGAGCAACGTGCATTGCACTGCGTTAGAACACCGCTAACATTTCATCTGTCATATCATGCATCTGTTTGTATATGCTTGCTGTGTATTTACTGTTTCTTCACCCCCTTAATCTCCGGTAGACCCCGCTGCTGCCGTCGACTACACCGCTGCTGAGTACGACTACTTCATCGACGACCCTACTACTACCGTCGAGCTTCCAGGCAAGCAGAGCCATTCTCTTCCCCAGATATCGCCTATCTTTCCGTACATTTCTTGCACTAGGCATTGTTACTGCTGCTGCTACGTTACAATCCTATTCAATTGCATAGCCTGTTTTTGTCGCCCCTTGATGTACCTCCTTTATCCTATGCTGCCTATTATTATTATTATTATGCATTATTCAGCAGTGAGCCCTGCGCATTGTTAGATAGGATTAGATAGAGGGTCGTGATCACTCAGGGGAGTGAACGCGGATACAAATATAATAACTGCACAGGTACGGTACAATACAGACACCGCCTGAGGCCCCCTAGCTCGGCTCTGCCGAGCTACCATCAAGTGTGAGCTATCAAGGAGTAATCCTTGTACTCCACTCGTTGCTGACTCTGTATAGCCGCTCTAGGTACCTGAGAAATGGTTGTCCTTCAGGTAAGAAGTCGGGCGACCCAACGGTGCCCGCGAGAGGTATTGCGACGGGACGACGGGGAGGGCACGACCAGTGTACCGGTGTGCTTGGCCCCTGATCGTTGGCCGCGAGAGTTACCAAACTACGAAAGTCGAGCTCCTCCAGGAGCACACGCGAGACAAGGTAAGGAGACGGTTCACCTTGTTGGTAACCGCAGTGACTTGGTGGGACGACAGGGCAGGCACCGATGTACTCGTGGTCCTGGCTGCTGTCGTTGTCCGCGGGTCAGTTAAGTCGAGGCAACGATAACGGTTGTCACGTAGGTAATTAAAATGCTAAATGGTTCAGTGGATGTCTTGAGTTGGCTATATGCCATGTACGCACTACCTACCCGTGGGAATTACGAGTTATGGGCTCCTCTGCTTCGTAGTGTCGTCCGAGGACTCTTCAGACGTCAGCAGTACCGCGGCCTGCGCCGGGAAGTGGTGTTGTCTTATTTGCTCGCGCGGTGGTGTCTTATTTGGATTTGCTTTAACTTCACCGGCCAGCCACGCACCGTGCAGGAGTACGTTCGGGTTGGGGTCCAAGGCCCGTCGTACTTAGGATTTAGACCGGCGGATGGCCTCTCTGTTGAGTTTGAAAGATGGGCTATGAAGTGTCGGATAGCCTCGGTGGAGCGTTCCCTAACAAGGTTTCCGCCACCCTGGAGATCTGTGCGTGTAGCGTAACACAAGTGCACCCCTGCAGGGAAGATTAATCTATTCGAATAGCCGTGTCCACGGTAACAGGACGCTTTATGCTGAAGCTGGATCTTACCACTAGAAACTATTATTATTAAACTGTATGGTTCCAGGTTTTCTTCCTCGCGGGGATGTCGAGGAGGTGAACTCGGAGGCATTGTTAATTATTACAACTTATTATTATACAATGCCGCAGCAACTTCTGCTGCATTGTTACTTTATGCTTTATATAAACTGTTGGCTGATTCTTACCTCATGCTGCAAGACATCGTCGGAAGATGCTAGTCTTCGATAGGCCTAGCTTCTTACCCTTTCTCTGGATTTCTGTCTTTCAGTCCACTATATACAGCCTCTTCTTTCCGTTGATACAATGCATAATGCTTAGTAGCGGACGTAAGACTCGCGGGTATACTAGATACTCACCTGCTTTATTTCCTTTACTGTTTTGCCTGATCGGCCGCTGCAGCCGACGTTGGAGCCCAGGAGCAGGAGTACCCGGAGGCGCCTACTACGACGTCGAGTTCCCCGTTGACCAGGAGTAGTTCGGTGGATCCCAGGCAGGAGGCCTCGCCTTTTCGATCTGTATCTCTGATGTGATTTGTGCTAGCCTTCTTAAGGCAAAACTTGACTAACTATGTCTGTACTCAGATATTAATGGCTTGTATGACTTATGTATTCGGGCCGCGTGACCCCCCCTTTATTGTAATATATTTGTTTATCCTTTTGTGTTTAGTGTTGTGCTGTGATATTATCATCGTGGCACCCTAATCTCAGCCGTGTACCCTGCGTGTATGATTACTGTACACGGATTGATTCTGGGGGCATCACAAGTTGGTATCAGAGCCGACTGCCTGTAGGAAGCCACCCCACCACTACTTGGTCGAAGTTGAGTCTAGACTTTGAAAAACTATTTTGCTAACTTAACATTTGGCTTACGGGCCCACATCGATGTCACTACGTGTGATATCTATGGTATTAGGATCCTTTTCTCCTTACCTATGCTCTGGGAATCTGCTCTCTTATCCTTGCTGGTAAGTTTTACAAAATATGACATTAGGATCACGTTCTCTTGATTCCACCCGGCGTTTTTGGTGCTTCCCCCCCCCATTGATTGAGTCGTGTCGCAGGAGTCATACCCCAGGTCCCGGACCGCGGATCCCATTCTCATTCTGGGCAGGCCGCGCGTTCTCTGGCATTAACTCTTGTGGCCAACAGTTTTCTTGCGGCGTGATTGACATAGTGGAATCTATGTCGCGTCGTGTAATCCTAACCGCGGTCTGCGCGCCGCCTAGTGAGTCCTTTTTCCTTAATTTCTACGACGTTACGCTGCCCGATTTTCGATTGACTCTGTGTGTGAATGTGTATGTCTTATATGACTACTCCTATACATATCTACCCCCCATGATTTGGCCTCCAGCTCCGCCTTTGATGTTGAGGTACACGCAATCATGCAAGGCATAGCACTGGTCCTTCAACATTATTTTTGCAAAATTCAACAATTTTTTCATATACGTGCAGTCTACCTATCATTATCCAGTGAAACTCGTCTGAAGCTTTTAGCTATTATTTCTTTTAAAAACCTCACTAGATCTACCTACGATCAACTTACTACGAAGATTAAGTGTCAGTTCTTTTGGCGGCTTAAAAAAATAATCCGCTCATACCCCAGCTTCTACCATAAACCACATATCTTACTCGTTGGGGCTTCTAAACTAGATATCCCTTAACTAGTATAGAAGCCTTAAAAAGTTACTAGACGACTTATTTGTACGCTGAGGAGGAGGAGCTTATTTTTTATGCCGCTCAAAAATACTGACCCTAAGGAGTTGATGATAGGCGTTTTTTCCGCAGAAAATTAGTGGTACTCAAAATAGAGTCAACATGGATCAAACGGTCCTAATTAGAACAAATCGACGGTTGATGAAGCGGCTTATACTTTCGCAAAATAAACCGACTAACGCCTAGCAATCGCCAAAAATTAAACAACACATCTTGGACAGATCATTCGTCCCCACCCACACGGCGGCCCAAAGCCAAGCCAAAGTCCTCCAACTCTTCCTTGCACGAAACGGCTCCGGACTTCCCAACACGCCACCGACCCGGCACCGCACGCATCCCACCAGCCGCCTTCCCGGAACCGGACGCACCGCGTCGCGGCCCCGGGCCGACCAACCCAACCATAGCCACCCCCCACGTTGCATAAACGTGGCCCCGCCGTATAAGAGATCCCTCCCCGTCTCCCCCGCACCCTCGCGTCGCTCCCCACACGCGAGCGAGCCAAACACGCATACGGAGCGGGCCGCGTCTCCCCCTCCTTATCCTCTCCGGACCGGAGCGAGCGAGCGAGCGACCGCCCCTTCCTCCTCCTCCTCCTCCCTCCCGATGGCGTCCCTCACCACCACCACCGCCTCCTCGCCCGCGGCGCTGCCCGCCGCCACCGCGCCTGCCTCCTCCGTCTCGCCCACCGCGGCCGCCTCCAAGCGCCCGCACCTCGCCGGCGACGACGCGCCCTGGCGCGTCGCCGCCACCGGCTCCGCCGGGATCCGCCCCGTCCCGCGCGTCCACCACGCCCCCGTCCTGCGCGTCGCCCAGGACGACTCCTCTGCCTACGCCCTCGCCATCATGAGGGTACGTCCCACCGGTCCCCCGTCTGGTTCAATTTTCGGTTGGTTAGGTGAGCCGATGCGAGGCCTGATTTTGATTTTGATTTCGATTTCGATCCCTTTCTCTGCAGAATCCGGATCCGATAGGGATGGGGCTGGCCATGGAGGCCGTCGCGGAGGCTGCCGGGCCCGAGTGCATCGTGCCCGGCCAGCAGGCGCCGCTCCGGCTGATGGGACTCAAGGTACAAATCCATCTATCGCTCGCAATATCTGATCGTTACGCTCATGTTGTTGTTGATCTAGCCGTCTCGCAGTATCTGATCCTCACGCTTACGTTATTATTGATCTAGCAGTTGAATTGTGTGATTGTTGTTTGTGAGGTGATGCATGCCGTGTTCCCCTTTTATTCCGCGCCGTGATTGAATAGATTCGCTTAATTCCGCATCATGATTGTACAGTTCCACTTGATTCCGTTTCGTACCTTGATACTAGATTGATTCCGCCTCATGCTTGGATGATTTGACGCTTTTGGTTGTTCGCTGATTATCATTCGTTGTTTTGTGTGCTATGCTTCTATTTACCCATGTTCTGTTAGTTGGTTGGCAGGTTTCATAGTCCCACAAATCGAAAAAAAAGATGGGGTTCATTTATGGGAAAGTAATCAAGTAATTAGGGATCTATTGCTTCTGTTGTGAGAAACTAGTTTATAACTGCTTGATACAGTTATCAATTATATGGTTCATGTTCTCCAGTGTCTCTAATCCAAAATAGAAACCACTGCGGATGGTCTGAGATCATTGTTTGTGTACATATCATGGTGTCATTCGTGTGTATGTTTACACCAGGTTTATCACAAACTCGGATACTGTAGCTCATTTCTCTTGCTGATGCTCTGCTTCTAATTAGATTGCTAAATAAACTGGTCACATATATGGCATCCGAATAATTGAGAACTTCAGTATAGTGCCCAATAGTTTGTACAGCCAGAACGTGGCTAGCCTGAAATGTTGTCGATCATGAGCTCAAAGCCATTTCACTAATTTGAGATTTTACTATTTTCTTATCTATATGCAGGTTTGGCCCCTAGATATAGAGATGAAGTTCTTGGAACCATTTGGCCGGGAATTACATTCCATGAAGAAGGTACGACCCATGGCTTGATATTTCCTTCTGTTGTTCTGTTACATACTTGGCTAATGTGTTTTGAGTTATGAAGCATCTTTAAAACTCCCAAGTAGCATGTGCTAATGAAATGCAAATTAGTATATGCAACAATACCTTACGTGCCTTACAGTGGGGGCTTTGTTTGATTGTTTCGTCTGACCATCTTCAAACTTCGTTTTAATGTCCTCTTCTGAAGGATAAGTATGATATATAGAGATTGGGGATGGTATAAAGGAAGATACCTGACCTTCTTGTGGTTTCCTTTAGTTTTCTGAATTCATAAGATGCTGGATTGCTGGCCTCCTTATGCTGAATTAATTCATATACATGCCTGACAGCCTGAGCACTGTTTTGCTTAAATTTCCTCTAAAATGTTCAAGAAACGTCATTGGGCATAATTCTAGTGTTAAATGCGTGAGATGTACTCCTATAAGGAAGATACTGGTAATAACGTCATTGGACTATAGAAGAAACAAGTAGTTACTGGGCTACTTGTTGGCCAAATACTGATCTGCTTCATTTCTTGTACCCATTCTGCAGTTCATGGACAAATCATGCAGCGTCATGGACTCATCTGTAGCACATAAGTAGGCGTGCATGCCTGAGCGGTTCCTTCCAGTACCTAGCTGATGTTGTACCCAGACTGCCCATAGTGCCCGATGAAGCTACAAGAACGCAAAAATACAGACGAGTCCACGGAGAAACAACGTTCTTTTGTGTATCTTGAGCCGCATTGGAACGAGATATGACGTCCGGAACACAGCAAGGAGTAGCAAAGTAATTTCAAGAGTAATCCTGTCTGGTACCTGGGCCCAGTTTGCGCCAAGATAAATTATTATCATCAACATGTAATACATTTGTTATATTCATGAACGGTTGAGAATACAATGCTGGGTTTCCAAGACAACCAAAAAGGATCGTGCAAAATACTAGTACTACCATTTCACTATGGCAGGTTGCTCTTGCCGCCAGGGCATAATCTCTTGCGTTCGCGTTCACACTTAAGTAGACGTTCGATTGCGTGGGGCCGTTGGCGAGTGCGAGGTTTTCACAACTTGGAGAAATATCTGTGTAATCTGTTTGAAAAAGATCTGTGCAATCTGTTTTCAGTGTTTCTTGTATGACGAAAGCGTATACGTATGGGTTTGTGATTGTCGGACTGCGACATGTACAAAGCATGAAATCGACTGGTTAAGAAACACCGTGGGCAAACGGGTTAATTGACTGAACTGTGGGTTTGGCAATACTCGGGCATGAAGGCGAGTTTCTTACATCTCGAGTTCTCGAGAATGCTCCGTCTGGTTGTGGCCATCAATCCTAGGGCTGTTGGTAGTACGCGGTTTTTTTTAGAGACAATGCGGACGCTCATGTACACTAGTATATATTCCCCTTATGAACGCACACACACACATCATATCCCTATGAGCATCTTCGTAATACTGAGTCTGGTACATTATTTTAAAAATAACGAAGTCATCACCTCGTCTTTGACGAAAACGTTTTCTTCAATTCAAAACATATCGACAAAAGTCTGAAATAAATCCAGAAAAATGCGAGCATCAATGTCAAATCTAAAATTTAAAATCTGATGAACTGAGGATATTACTGTCCTTCCAACCAACTCACTCATAAGCTGTTTTTTTTAAGTCAATACGCGGATCTGATTTGATGATACGTGAAACAGGCCAGAGGAAGACAGACGGTCTACTCATGATCGAGCCCGGTGCATGTGGACGAACGCTTACTAGGGCGTTCTGTGCAGTGCACGCCGGCGCCGGGCACGGGGACCATGCAAGCTAGCTAGCCGACGAATGGGATCACTGCATCGGCGTATCGGTATCGGCAGCAGCATATCCTCGTTTCGCTCTACTCCGGATACCGAATCTGCACGCGACTCTTCCTCTCTCTGCGACTTGCTGGCCACTTTGGCGTGCTGGAGGATGCGAAGGCGCGGGTGCTGCGGTGCGGACTTGGGAGACTTCCAAGTCTGGAAACGTGAGAATGATGTTGGGATCTTGGGTCCAAAGTTTGGGATCTAGTCTAGGATCTATAACGTCTGCTGCTGGGTCTGTTCTTGCCATTTCGCTACATGTTTTTTTGTACTATGAAATTAGAAAAATATATTTTGTCTTTCAAATCTTATAATTGTCCGTTTGTCACCCCTGCTTCGTCAAAGAGAGGCTCTTTAGCCTCATCCTGGCCGAAGTGCCTCTTCAGGACGACCTGGCAAACGCGCAAAGGCCTACCAGCCTTCATCAGATCAAAGTGAATCATTTTAGCTTTTCGGCCTAAAAACCTTTCTTTAGTTTTTTTTTGTTCTTTCACTATTTCTACTTCCCGTCATTCTGGTTTCTGTTCTTTCTGCTTTTCACCATTTTTGTTTCCCACCCTTTCTTCTTTCCGCCTAGTTTTGCCCCCACTCACTATATAAAAGTCATAATCCGCATGTCGTGGTTAAATCAATGTTTTTTAGGAAGAGACGGGTCTGTAGCGGTAGGATTTAGACGGGGATCAATGAATCGTTATGTTTCGCCAAAATGGATGGTTTGCCCCATTAAACATGGCATCGATTTGGTTTGTTTGATGAAGTTCAATGAACAACAGTTTCAAAAAAAAAGTTCAGTGAACAAACGTGATGTATTGGTCCAATACCTATAATATTTTTATATTGGCAGCAGATGATGAGCAAACTAAATTAAAATTGACTTCCACTTTATATATTTTGTATAATAAAATCATTAGATTAAACATTATTTGCAATACTTTTCTTATGTTCACCGGGTAAAATATAGACTCTTAGGCCTTGTTTGGTTCCAAAGGAGTCATTCCCGTGGTGAAATTGATCCACACGTGGATTAGATTAACCTCACCCAAATCCTTTTGCTACCCTCACTCTTTGGTTGTGGATTAATTTCACGTTTTTCAACACGATTCTTTTTACCTCGTGGAATGAAGTGGAACATGGTGTATTGAGCCGTGGAAAACCCATCGCCGGAGCTAAATCAAAGAAGCCCTTATAAGCTACTATTTGTCCATCAGTTGTTATTTCCCTCGATGGGTTTGCTAGGACCCATGAGTCTTCCCAAATGAAACACTTTTCCTATTTTCGATTCTTCAAATATATTCTCATTAAAAATATAAGATCATGACAACTGTGATTTGCCAAGTAAATATTGAATTGCTTTTAAGTACGGCCTTTAATATATCACATTTAAGGGGGAAAATCACAACTTTGATAGTGGAATAAACATTGCTAAATTAAACAAGTGCAATCTGGAAAATCAGGACAACCCTCTTTGTTGGTAAAACTTACTTTCCGGCAAGCATATAAATGCATAATGTCCATTACGCTTTCGCATACCGATGTTCGATAAGTGGCAAAAAAAAGTGATTATGCACGTTGTTAAAATTAGAATCTCTTTACCTCCCATTGTGTTTCTCCTCTCATGTATGCAACCGTTTATTCACCCTCTTTTGGAACGAAACAATCACTTACATCTGCCCCAACCAAGGCAGGTAATCCGAATTATTTGTTCTTTTGCAATTTTTCCCATTTAATAAAATGTAAGTTTTTTTTGTTTGTAAAATCATACTTGTTCACTTCTGATCAAATTTATAGAAAAGATATATCAATACTCATAATATCAAATCAATATCAGTAGAATCATCATAAAATGTACTTTCCTACTTTATTATTTTGGTATTGTAGATGTCGATATTTTTGCTATCAACATTTTTCTGCAAGGTTAGTATATATAATTTACAAATTACATACTACAGCAAACACCAATTCAAAGGTCATTGCCTGGAAAGATAGAACGAAATAACCCCCAAACAAATTCTTATCCCTTTTCAAAATCCAAAAAATTGGATCATTTGCTCCACTTTATTTTTCTTATCTGGTGATTTATCCTCTCTGAGAATAATAAAGAAGGCCTGATCCATTCATCATTAAGACAATACAATACCGCGGTAAATCATTAAACAACCCCTAATAAAATGAGGCAAATCATCTAATCCTCCTCCAAAATCCTCTGCTCACGCTTCCACTTGGCGGCTTCTAATATCTCGACAAGTCCCAACCTCGCCGCTCCCCCATATTATCATCATAACCACGGTGCTGCCGCCGCCCTCTTACCTGAACCTGCGTGCGTGTTCAAAGCTGAAACCATGAAGTAATCGGTCCTCTCCGGCGGTCGCCATCCCGGATTTTATTTTCTTGGCACCCCGGACGAGCATATTCCATCCCCCCCTTCTTCATATGCCCCCGCCTTCTTGCTTTGACCAGTTTGTTTCTCGGTCACGAAATCCGGCAAGCGATCCCATTCCCTTCCCCGGAGCACAACCTCCAAGAAGCCGCGACAGGAAGCCAAGAAGCAGAGCACGGGGCAGAGGGGGCGGCGGCGGCGGCCCCGCCGGAATGGCGCTGGTGAAACGGATCAGCGCGGTGGCCCTCGCCGTGGCCTGCGCCGTCCTGCTGCTGGTCGCCGCGTGCCGCGGCGGCCAGACCAGCGACTACCGGCGCCTGCTCGGCCAGGCCATCGACATGCCGCTCGACGCCGACGTCTTCCGCGCTCCGCCCGGCCACAATGCGCCGCAGCAGGTAACCGCACAATCCTCTTGTCGCTCGTCGATACCTCGTGTTTAGGCTGCCTGGCGTTTGGCGACCAGATATCTAGACTTGGGTTCTTTTGCCTTTTCTTGCCATGTGGTTGTGAAATATGTATCCTGCGACTGTCGTGAATTCAAGCTGTTCTCTACTTGTTTTACATGCTGGTCTTACACACAGTACCTGTTACTTGTCGATACTGTGATGCAGCCAAAGCCTTTCTGGATTATTCCAAGACTTCTGGTTGATTGTCTTTTCAGTGATGACTTGGGCCTCGCTGTCTTGCATCAATTTTAGTAAGAACGAATGTGTTGTTTTTTCTTTGAAAAGTAGGATTAGCCCCGGCCTCTGTATCAATTGATGCACACAACCATTTTATTGCATCAGATGGATACAGAGGCCGGGAGTTTCAACATCCTTTTCGAAAAAATAAAATCCTCATTTTTCGAAAAGGAAGGAGAACCTTCGGATCTCTGCATCTTCGGTTGCACACATAGTTCTGTCGTCAGTTTACCGAAGAACCTTTATGTGATATTTAATGGTGGATAGTCATCACTCATCTATTTTGTCTGTGAATTCCATATTTTTTAATTTATCACTTTTCTCATAGCCATACCCATTGGCATCATATTTATGAAAACTTCGAATGGTTCCTTTATGTTTGGCTGTTGACACAGCCAGTACTGCAACAAGTTCACTTTTTCAATTCATTAACCGTGCATTTTCAATATCCAGTGGAAACCAGCCTCTCCATGAAAACTTTGTCACGAACATGTATAAATGCAAACACGATTTTACTGTTTCATTGACCTATGTGATGCTCTCAAAACATCTACAGTTCCTAATTAACTGCATGACCTCGAAATAGATTCCAGTTAACTCAATGATGGCATAGCAGATTTTTACTGTACTCTGATACTCAACAGATGGGTTCAGTGGCTTCCAATTATGTGCTGTGCTTTTTGAGCTACTTCCCAAGCTTACTTAATGCCAGTCCACAATTTAACCTCACAAATCAGGGTTCTTGGTTTTAAGTGTAATTGTTTTCGTCTCATCTTTACTTTAGTCAGTTCTAAAGGTAACTTTGGGGCTAGTCTGCCATCATATATTTCTATTTGACCGTCGCTTGTTGGTTGTAGCCCCCCTTGTACGAACTTCTTTATTCTTACTTAGTCTTACTCCATAGAATTAAATAATCATGACACCTTTTCCATGATAAGAACTTCTTGGATGTTCGATCTTACTTTATCTTAGTTCACTTAATTTTATAATACGGTGCCTTTTCCATGATACTGACGTGTGTTATTTCTTAGTCCATTTAGTTACTTAATGTCGCTGTTGGAATAACCAAATAGTACGAAACGTGCACTCACGCTCCGTGGTGCATTCTCCACTCTCATACTGATCAATGCGGTGCTCTAACAGGTTCATATCACACAAGGCAACCACGATGGTACAGCTATGATAATCTCATGGGTGACAACAGTCGAACCTGGATCAAGTACAGTGCTTTACGGAACTTCAGAAGATAATCTCAACTTTTCTGCAAAGGGAAAGCATTCACAGTATACGTTCTACAAATATACCTCGGGATACATCCATCATTGTACAATCAAGAAGCTGGAGGTTATCAGCCTGTCAAAAATTTAATGCTTATGTTATATGAAGGCTGGAATCTTGATTCAAGACTTATGACTTTGTTGCAGTTTGACACAAAGTATTACTATGCCGTTGGAACTGAAGAGACACTGAGGAAGTTTTGGTTCATGACCCCTCCGAAAAGCGGCCCAGATGTCCCATATACATTTGGTCTGATAGGTATTATCAAATTTACTCTGGATATAACTTGCTCCTGTCTGAACTTATATGGCTTATGTATATCATTGAGAATTTTACTATTGTGTTTAGGTGATCTCGGTCAGAGTTTCGACTCAAATGTCACACTCGCTCACTACGAGTCCAATTCAGAAGCCCAGGCGGTGCTTTTTGTTGGGGACCTGACCTATGCGGACAATTATCCATATCATGATAATACGAGATGGGATACGTGGGCAAGATTTGTAGAGCGGAATCTTGCATACCAGCCTTGGATCTGGACAGCTGGAAACCATGAAATAGATTTTGCTCCTGAACTAGTATGGACAGTTCTCTCATACTTCATTTCCATTTCTTTATGTTTCAGTGGATGCTTTTACAGTTCAGGTGGAGCTATGTTATATACGTTTAAATGCTCACTGGATTACACCGTGCCACATTTAGAATTTCATTTGATTGTTCATATTTTTTCTTGTTAAAAAAGAACACCGCATGTATTTGCAGGGCGAAACAAAGCCATTCAAGCCATTCAGCAGCAGGTATCCCACCCCTTATAAGGCTTCCGGTAGCACAGCACCTTACTGGTATTCGATCAAAAGAGCCTCTGCCTACATCATTGTCTTGGCATCATACTCCGCATACGGTATGTTCTGATCTTCTGACTCCGCATTTTAGCAAGTTGCGCATACACTAGTATGGATCCGCGGCATATTTTGTTAATAAGCCAGTATCAGAGCTGAAGGTGACTTGAGCGGTCTGATGCTTCTTTGCTAGGAAAATACACCCCTCAGTACAAGTGGCTTGAGGCTGAGTTCCCCAAGGTAAACAGGAGCGAGACGCCATGGCTGATCGTCCTGATGCACGCCCCTTGGTACAACAGCTACAACTACCACTACATGGAAGGTGAAAGCATGAGAGTGATGTACGAGCCGTGGTTCGTCAAGTACAAAGTCGATCTTGTGTTTGCAGGGCATGTCCATGCCTACGAACGGACAGTAAGTGCACTAATCCCTTTCGAAGCTTTGTTCATGGCATTCTTTCTATTGCTAGCATTTTTTTGGACTCGGTTTCACTTAAAATTGGAGCTGTTTTTGGTGCGTTTCAGTGACTCAAATATGTCTCTCAGGACACTTGTTTCTATCCGTTTATTTCTAGTGATGGCTGTAACAGTTCAGTGCACTTCATTCTCATGCTTACAACAATCTTTGTTCTATTGTTGCAGCATAGGGTATCAAATGTTGCATACAACGTCATAAATGGTCTGTGCTCTCCGATCCGGGACCAGTCTGCGCCGGTCTACATAACCATCGGTGACGGGGGCAACCAGGAAGGGCTGGCCACCAGGTAAGATCGACAACCACAATATGAACCGCTTCCATCCAATTGAAAAACAAATTGTTGTTATGCTGCCCCATTTCTGCATCCACCAACTCAACAGAACTTACACATCTGATTGAGTTTGGAATACAAAAACGCTTCGTAATGACGGTTTAATTATCTCTATCTTTGTTTGTGGGATATGGTGCAGCATGTCGGAGCCGCAGCCAAGCTACTCGGCCTTCAGGGAGGCGAGCTTTGGGCATGCCATCCTGGACATCAAGAACCGGACGCACGCCTACTACTCGTGGCACCGCAACCAGGATGGCGCCGCCGTGGCGGCCGACTCCCTCTGGTTCACCAACAGGTACTGGATGCCCACAGACGACTCCTTGGACGACTCCCAGTGACGGGATCTGCTTCCTCTCGTAGAATAAGCATCGCCTGGACGCCAGGCGTAGGCAGAGTACGGGTTAGAGTCGCTACTCAATCTGTACCCACGAAGCTGTGTATAGGGAGGAAAGGTTCGTGTGCTTGCAGGTGCAGGTTACATTTGGATTGCATTTCACGATTCATGTAAGGTTTGGAGGCACATCACATGGTAGGGGTGTCGAGACTTGGAACACATCTGAAAAGTAATATGAAACGAAAGAAGTACTATCCAGATATTCAAAAGAGATTAAATGTGTGCAATGGCACATCCTTTTGGACTTGAAGTTTCTCTCACGAGTTTCAATGCTCACGCATTAATAGTAAAAATTGAAAGTTAAGTAAACATAATAAAAAAAACTACTCCCTCCGATTCATAATAAGTGTCGCTCATTTTGTACTAACCTAGTATAAATTTTATACTAGATGAGCGACATTTATTTTGGATCGGAGGGAGTAGTATTCTTTTTGTAACAAACATTGACAAATTGTCTACATACGCACAACATTTTGTGACTAAAAAACATTCCAAAATGCTCTGAAAAATAGAATCAATGCTCCAAAAAAACTATTTTTCAAAGCATTTTCGAGCATTGAGCTTCACGAAATTTGCATGTATGTAGACAATTCATCATTTTTTTTGCCAAAAAGTCACTTTTTAATCTTTTACTTTTTATTATTATATTATTTGCATCTCAGGTGCATATAGTTTTGTTGATTGATTATACAATAGGTTTTTGGTTTCCTTGGATAAAAGGAACACTCATGGGAGAGATGTGTCTGAATCCCATCATCTTGGACCGCTAATCGTAATATGTCCAACAATCAACAAAACTCTTAAAACATGCATCGATAAAAATATTACTTACATTAACAAAATGGTCTCTGTGTTGCAAGTTGCAATAGAAAAAGGTAATATCTTATACATCCAGCTTACTAAGCATGACTCAAGATCTCCACACACACAGATACACATCCTTTATTTCGACATGGTGCCCCAATCGTTGCTTATCCTTTTTCAAGCCGTCGCTGATGATGGTTTTGGTGTCTACCTAATCACAATGCATCCAAACAAGATCAATCGCAAGGTGATAAGGAACAATAGATGAGGAAATTGAAAAAAAAAATCATATGTTAGAACTGTTTGGCTACTTCTAGATAATTCCACTCTAGTGTAGTACTACCTTTGTAAAGTAATATAAGACATTTTGGATCACTAAAATAGTGATCCAAAACATCTTATATTTATGAACGGAGGGAGTATTTATTTTCCTTTTTTCTTTATCCTATCTACTATTTTCTAGTGTTCCAGCTATGAGTAGATATGAGTAGAAGTGAGATGCGCAAGCATCCCAAAGCCGTATAAATAGAGGCCCTCATCTCTAGTTTGTAACCAAATTATGTAACCCCACTACCTATAATAGAACTTGGTGTTCTTATCTAAGATCTTGGACTAGATCTTGTGCTCTAGGAGTTTTGGATTGAACTCCTGCTGCCATATCAGCCCTATCTCTGCCTCTAGGGCGATATCTAGCACATCACGTTGAAGTTGTTCCTTCAACACTTGTGTTGTACACATGTAGTAGCAAGGTGGAGTTGCTCCTCCACAACCTTGTGTTGCTTCAGGTGGTACCAGATCCTCGTTGATCCATACCCCAGTTCTTGTTGTCCTCTTTGAGAGCAATCTGCAGCAAGCAATGGAGCAATTGGATAAGAGGATGGATTTTGCAGAACAACAGATCAAAGAGTTGCGTGAAGATATTAATCGGAGATTCGATCGGTTGGTTGAGATGATAAGAAGGGGTGTTCGCCCTGTTGCCAATGAAGAAAATTCATCTAAAGAAGAAGAAGATGTTCAACCACGAAGGAGGGAGGCAATCTTGGATCAAGACTAGCAAACAACGTGCCATTCAACGTACTTTAAGAAGGCCAATTTATGTTGAAACTTCTGGAGGTGAAGATTATGATGATGCCCCTGATGAACTTGATCTCTATGCATATCAGAGAGTATCCAACCCTACATATGCAAGGGATACATATACAAGGTGAAAGCTGAGATCTCATCTTTTAATGGAAATGCTGATATTGAAATGTGCCTTGATTGGTTACATGAAGTGGAGACTTTCTTTGAGGCCATGAAGGTTTCGGAAGATCGTAGAGTTCCTTTGGTTGCATACAAGCTGAAAGGAGGAGCCGGTGCATGGTGGCATCGCGTTCAAGAAGAACACAGGCTGAGAGGAGAACCTCATGTGTGAACTTGGCGGCAAATGAAAAGTCTTTTGAAAGGGAGATTCTTACCTGCTGATTATGAACAGATCCTATTTATCCAATTACAAAATTGTGCTCAAGGAAATATGACTATTTCAGATTACACAGAGGAGTTTCTAAGGCTACAAGTGAGGTGCAACCTTACCAAAATTGAAGATCAACAAGTTGCAAGGTACATCAATGGTCTCAATGATGCTATTCAACATCGATTAATGATGCAAAAAATCTGGTCCATTGATCAAGCACAAGATCTAGCCTTAAAGAACGAAAGTTTTGTGAGGACAAGAAAGGTCGAAGGCTCGTCTAGGAGTCACCCTAATAGAGTTGAAGAAAAGACCGCTCCACCAAAGGTAAAAAAACATCCCAAAGCAAACTAGAGGCAAGGGTAAGGTAAATGAAGGACTGATAAGTCTCAAACGTATCTACTTTTCCAAACACTTTTGCTATTGTTTATCCCTCATTCTTGCATGATTTGAGCTAAACTAACCCGGACTGACGCTATTTTCAGCAGAGCTGCATGCATGGTTTTTTTTTTGTGCGCGGGAAAATGGATTTTTAGACATCTCAGAAAATTCCCAGAAAAAATACAGAAAATCCAAGCACCCGAAGGGACCCAGGACCAGAAGGTGGGACAGAGGGGAGCCAGGGGGGCCCAGGCGCCTAGCTGGCGCGGCCAGCCCCCTGGCCGCGCCAACAGGGCGCCTGGGTGGGTCCCACCCCCTCTCGTGACCTACCTTGGCCCCTATTTATTCTCGTGACGAGGAAACTCCGAAACAGAAGTCTCTTTTCCAGAACCCGTCGCGGAGCCGCTGCCAACCTCTGTTCTTCCTCGGGAGGGCTAATCTGGAGGCTGATTTGGCCTCCGGAGATGGGAGATCGTCGCCATCGTCATCACCATCACCACTCCATCCTCCCTCCATGACTTCCCTTCACATGTGTGAGTAATTCCCTCCTGTAGGCAAAGGGGATGGTAGGGATTGGATGTGATTGATCATGTAATAGTTCGTCAGATTGTTGGGGGCATGTTGCCTATCATCTACTATGGTGTTTATCATCTTTGCTACAACTTGTTGCTCTTAATGCTTGTCACTTTGGGCCCGAGTGCCATGTTTTCAGATCTGAACCACTTATGTTTTCATGAGTATATTTATGTTCTTGATCCTATCTATGAGTTGTATGCACCTATTATGGTCCGGAACCGGCGATCCCAAAGGTGACAGCTTGGGACACCAAAGGGGATGGTCCATAATTTGAGGATTCCATGTATCCATTGAGTTTATTGCTTTGTTTCGGTGCTCTTTGACAGGAGCACCTTAATCTCCATAAGTTACCTTTGGCCCCGTTCGTAGCGGGATGGTAGGACAAAAGATGTTGTGCAAGTTCTTATTGCAAGCACGCACAACTACCTACCGGATACATGCCTAATGTTTGATATTTGCCTAAATGATCATTGCTTTTATGTGTGCCTTGCCCCGTGTTAGAATCTATTACATGTTCATTCTTATTCATGCAGCGCTGATACGGTGAGGATAGTTCTCTCACTCCTCGTTGGTTACCCCAAGTGAAAGGTGAGATGTAGCGTAGCAGCAAATTTCCCTCGGTGAAGATACCAAGGTTATCGAACCAGTAGGACTCCAAGAGATACAAGAAGGTGAAAACTGCACCAGAAATTAGCTTCGGGCTAGATAGTTGACGTGGACCTGCACACAGCAACAAATAACTTTGCTCCCAACGAGTACAGAGGAGTTGTCAATTCCTCCGGCCTTGCTGTTTACAAAGGATTAACGCAAGAGATAATGATAGTGACAACTGAAAGTAAATTGATGGTGTAAACAATGATATGAAGATGGACCAAGGCCACGTGATTTTCACTAGTGATGTCTCTCTCCCAAAATACGATAAAAGTGCTAGCGAGGTAAACAAATCACAGTTGGGCAATTGACAGGATTATGAAGGCACCGCAATGCTAACTATATTGCAAAGAAAGGAAGGGCTCAAAAGCAATGGGCAGTACGCCAAGGTAAGTAGACCGAAATCCATCTGCATCTACTACAAATCATCCACCTTGAGATATCTATCCATAACATCTCGCTGGTATTAAGTTGCGAATCCCACCCAAAGTGTAAACTCAAAGCAACAGAAAACTGCATTAAAAGAACTTTGCGTAAAGTAAACAATCCTTGCACCCGCGGATACAAGCACCATTGTTTTATCCATGGTGGCAACAGCACATCCCCTAGTCTCATGTTTCTGTCACTCAAGCTAGACATCAAGGGGCTGAACCCACAATCAAGCATAACGCTCCCTCTTGTAGTTGCAATAAATCACTTGGCCAAAGTAAAATACGGCAAAGGAGAACATGCAAGAATTTACTCAAGAACAAAATATAAAAGAGAAGAACCAAATATATTACTAATCACAATCTGAACATAGTCTCATAATCCATCAGATCCCAACAAACTCAGCATAGCAACAACAGAAAATTACAAAGGTGCCTCGATCATGTGAGGCAGCTCACGAGGACTCGAAAGTGGAAGCACAAAGAAGGGAGAGATAGATCACATAGCTACTGGTCACGGACCCATGGTCCAAGGGAAACTACTCACGGTACATACGGGAGGCGTCCATGGCTATGGATGGTCTCCCGGAGGGGGTAGCTTCTCCGGCAGGGTGCCGGAGCAGCTTCTCCAGGCAGCCCCGATCTTGAAACGGCGGCGACGGCGGTACAGAGGCGAGATCGCGAAAGAGGTATTGGTATTAGGGGTTTCCGTCACGGGGGGTAAATATAGGCGAAGGGGGCACCGAGAGGGGCCACGAGGCAGTCAGGAGGGTGCCTGGCGCGGCCCAGGGTGGGGCCGCGCCACCTGCCCTCCTGGCTGCCTGGTGGTGGCCCTCCTTCCCTCCTTTGGTGATTCCGGAAGCTTCCGTTGTGCTGATTTTTTATCTGATTTTCCCGGATTTTTTTGGAGCACTTTTAATGGCCGGAAAACCTGAACTACAAAACAGGAGAAAACAGCAACTGGCAGCTGGGTGCACTGGGTTAATAGATTAGTCCAAATATGCTCAAAAGTGTATGAAAGTTCAAGCAAAACATGGCAAAGTCACACAAAACATGCATGGAGCAAGCAGAAATTATAGATACGTTTTGGACGTATCAACATCCCCAAGCTTAATTCCTGCTCGTCCTCGAGTAGGTAAATGATAACAAGCATAATTTCTATGGTGACATGCCACACAACCATAAAAGGACTTTTAAGTAAAGAAATCAAAGCATGCAATTCAATTCAAGTCTTAACAAGCAAGAGTAAATATTAGCATTGACACAAGTAACAAAAGAACAAAGGGTGCAAGAGCTCTATCTGTCCGTGACTCGAATGTCTCCAGATGGTGTTTGCGTGCAAGCAGGGGATAGGGAAATACGAGAGAGAAAAAATAAGGTTGTTGAGAACAACTATCTACTAAAGTTTCACACTAGCCAGGTACAAGTCAAACTGATCCACTCCCTTTCGATATTTTGATCACTCATGCAATGGATGAGCGTGAGCAAGAACGTTGACACCTAAAAGGCGAAACAGAAAGAAGGTGGAGGAGGAAGACAAAAAAGGTGTGAAAGGCTCACATCAATGAGGACAATCATAGGCGAGAGAAGGCCATATGATAGATATGATGTGAGGAGTAGGGATTGCCATGCAACGGATGCACATGTGAGCTAAAAGCTCTCCAAGGGAACTAGTGGGGGTGCATCCAACTTGCTTGCTCAAGAAGACCTAGAGCTCGTTTGAGGAGGCTCATCATTGGAATATACAAGCCAAGTTCTATAGTGTGAAGGTCCCCACATAGCTATATGCATGATGATGATCTATATGGAGTACAAGGGATAGAGGATGAAGTACTAGTGTGGATCTCTCAAAAGGAATAGTAGTGTGCCCCCTTCTCTCTTTTTATTTATTTTTATCTTTTTTTTATTTTTTTATTTTTTGGTGGCCTCAATGGCTCTTTCTATTTAACTCTCATTTGTCCTCTTTGGGATATTTTGATTTTGTCCTCTTTGGGATATTTTCCTCACTTTAGGGGCAACACTCTATATTTTACAAGAATATAGGAGATCTTTCACACTTTACAAAGGTACTCACATAAAGAAGATATAACTATCATGATGTGAATGTATGCTTCTGCCAGGATAGCAGGAACATGTATGACATGAAGATCAAGTCATGAGAAGATGGATGTTGCATGGCAATGTATCTCGGAAAGGCTATGGAAATGCCTTGTAGGTAGGTATGGTGGCTGTTTTGAGGAAATATATAAGGAGGCTTATGATGACAGAGCGTATCGTGCCAAGGGTTTGGATGCACCGGCGAAGTATGCGCCAACTCTCAGGATGAGAAAGGGCAATGCACGGTACCGAAGAGGCTAGAAAAAGTATAGGTGGGTGGAAGTGTCAACTTTCAAATACTCACATTAGTCCGAAGAACTCATGCACTTATTATCGGTAACTCTCAATCTACTCAAGAGGTTCACAAAGAGACAAGTACCCCGAGGAGGAGTGTATGGGGGTTTGGTTATCCTTGCGCATCCTCGACTCATGGTATGTGAGTGTACTCTAATATCTGAACCCTCCAGAGGTTAGTGATCCATCTAGTAGCTAGAGTTCTCAACAGGGGTTTTTGGTTTTCGAAAAACACACGGATTGCCCAAAATACGACATCTATCACTAATAGGCTCGAGCTCTTGACACCAAAAGTTCAAACATTTCTCTAGTCAATACCTCAAAACTATTGCAAGTTACTACTACAAAGAGAATAGCAACTTACACTACCTACTTCTAGTCAATACACAAAACTTAGTGCAACAGGAAAACTCTCTAACAAGATAAAACATGCAACCTATAGAAAGTTCAACCTAAAAAAAACAAAGCTCTAGAAAAACTAAAGCACTACAACTAAACAAAGCAGCAACTAAGAAAAGAAAAAGAACAACTCACAGCTAAAAGAATAAGCATGCAAATCCTATGAGGAGTTCTAGTTCAAGCGGAGCGTGTATCTCTCCCACACAAAAGAGTAAGTAAGCTGGGATCTAACTTGTTACTACAGCAAACAAAGCTAAAAAAAACCTAAGAGCGAGAAGCTCCAAGAATAGCACACATAACGCATGAAGTGATAAAAATATAGTGTAACGAGAGACGAACTGATAATTGTTGATGAAGAAGGGGATGCACGGGGGCATCCCCAAGCTTGAGCGTTTGACACTCCAAGATCTTCTTTCATCATCTTCCATCGCGCACTTGAAAACTCCCTTCATACATAACTCATTGTAGGCTGATTAGAGAGGTTAGTACCCTATTAAAATAATTTTTCCTCTACTGCAAATAAAGATAATCTTGAAGAGCTACTGTTTCTCAAGATTTCCAAAAAGTTTTTGCAAAGAAAAAGCAAGCTTAAGGTTTGCAAAAGTAAGGAGAGACAAAACGTGGCAGAATCGGTGAAAAACAGAACAGCAGATAGAAAAGAATTTTTTAGGGATACTTATGAAACTCAAATCAAAAAACTCAGAACATACGGAAGTTTCGTAATAGTATAGATCACGCTGTGTAAAAAATTCAGCTCAAAAAGATGAACTGGAATTTTTCTGTGATTTTTCTAGTCACGAGAACAGAATCTGTTTTCTGGACAGCATGTCACAACTTTTACTTCCCTCTCCGTATGAGGCTATAAAAGGCACAAAGCTTGAAAAGTAAAGATACAATGATGTTGCTACAGTAGTAACATCATCAAGACCACTAAAACAGAATAAAAGCAAAAAGAAAAACCTAAATTCGTTGCGGGCTGCCTCCCGAAAGCGCTTCTTTAAAGCCATTAGCTAGGCTTAAAGCAAATAGATCAAGTCTTTTCAAGAAAATAACTAGCCCGTGTGACGGACTCAAAAGGCAACTTAATCTTTTTCCTAGGGAAATGTTCCATCCCTTTCTTGAGAGGGAATTGGAATTTGATATTCCCCTCTTTCATGTCAATAACAGCACCAACTGTGCGAAGAAAAGGACGTCCCAAAATAATTGGACAAGAAGGTTCACATTCAATGTCCATAATAGTAAAATCAACGGGAACATAATTGTAATTGAAAATGATAAGAACATCGTCGATCTTCCCCAAAGGTTTCTTTATGGAAGAATCAACAAGACGAACACCAAAAGAACAAGGATCAAAAGGTTTCAATTCAAGCATATCATACATTCTTTTGGGCATAACAGAGGTACTTGCTCCAACATCACAAAGAGCATAACAAGAGAAGTTATTCAATTTGATTTTTATCATAGGATCCTAACCATCTTCTAGCTTCCTAGGTATGGAGGCTTCTAGTCTAAGCTTCTCCTCCCTAACTTTGATTAGAGCATTGGTGATATGCTCTGTGAAGGCAAGATTAAGTGTGCTAGTGTGGGGGTCTCTAGACAACTTATGTAGGAAACCAATAGCTTCAGATAAAGTGCAGTTGTCAAATTTTAAATCACTACTATCTATCAAGGAGGTAGTGATATCATTTAAGCTCACTTGTTTGAAAACCTCTATGTTCATAGAGGTTTCTTCATCTATGGTTGAGGTGGTAGCATCACCATTGATAGGTCCAGTGGGACTAGGGGTGTGATGGGTGCTAACAGTTTGGACATCCTCAACTACTTGGATAGTAGCTACTGTGTGGTAGGTAGGAAGGCTCTTAATTCTATCCTCTTCCTCTTTTTCTCTAGCCCATCTTTCTTTAAGTTTAGCCATCATCCTAATATTTTCATTGATTTGTAACGGGATAGCATTAATAGGAGTGAACTTACTCTCCTCAAGGGGAGAGGTTCTAATTTTCAACATCTCAACATCAAGGGCTAAGTTATATACCTTCAAACAAAGATTATCTAATTTAGCTAGTTTTCCTTCCATATTCTTGTTCAAGGCTTTTTGGGTAGTGATAAAGTCTCTAAGCATACCCTCTAGTTCAGAGGTGGGGTTCTTGTTGCTAGGGTAGGTGTTGTTGTTCCCATAAGTGGATGGAAACGGTCTAGGATTACTAGCAAAGTTGCCCCTATAAGCATTATTGTTGAAGTTGTTTCTAGAGATAAATTTCACATCTACTTGTTCCTGAGCAACCAAAGAATTTAAAGGAACATCCTGAGGATCAATAGGAGCTTGCTCGGTAAGTAGAGACATGATAAGGTCAACCTTTTCATTTAGAGAGGAGATCTCCTCGACAGAATTTACCTTCTTACCAGTTGGAGATCTTTCGATGTGCCACTGAGAGTAGTTCAGCATCATCTCATCAAGTAGCTTTGTAGCATCACCAAGTGTGGTTGACATAAAAGTTCCTTCAGCAGCCGAATCTAACAGGTCCCGCGAGGTAAAGTTCAAGCCTGCATAAAAAGGTCTGGATAACCATCCAGGTAGTCAGTCCATGTGTAGGGCAGTTCTTGACGAGCTTCTTCATACGTTCCCATGCTTGGGCAACGTGTTCATTATCCAATTGCCTGAAATTCATAATGTTACTCCCCAATTGAATAATTTTAGCAGGGGGATAGTGCTTCCCGATAAAAGCATCCTTGCACTTATCCCAAGAATCTATGCTATTCTTAGGCAAGGATTGAAACCAGATTTTAGCTTCATCCCTCAAAGAGAAAGGAAAAAGCTTAAGCTTAACAATTTCACCATCTACTTCTTTGTACTTTTGCATATCACAAAGCTCAATAAAATTATTTAAATGCAATGCAGCATCATCTCTAGCACCAGAGAATTGTTCTTTCATAACAAGGTTCAGCAAAGCAGGTTTAATCTCATAAGAAGGTGCTGAAGTAGCAGGTGTAGAAATAGGAGTGCAGATAAAGTCACTGTTGTTGTGACTAGTGAAGTCACACAACTTAGTGTTTTCATTGGAACCCATAGTAGCAGCAGGTATTTTTTATAAGGGACACAAAGGTAAAAACTGAAAGGTAAACTAACAAGACTAAAAAGCAAAGATAAAAGATAGTGTGCAACTCCCCTATCTTGTAGACTGGAGTCCCCGGCAACGGCGCCAGAAATTGGCTTGATACGGTGAGGATAGTTCTCTCACTCCTCGTTTGTTACCCCAAGTGGAAGGTGAGATGTATCGTAGCAGCAAATTTCCCTCGGTGAAGATACCAAGGTTATCGAACCAGTAGGACTCCAAGAGATACAAGAAGGTGACAACTGCGCCAGAAATTAGCTTCGGGCTAGATAGTTGACATGGACCTGCACACAGCAACAAATAACTTTTCTCCAACGAGTACAGAGGAGTTTTCAATTCCTCCGGCCTTGCTGTTTACAAAGGATTAACGCAAGAGATAATGATAGTGACAACTGAAAGTAAATTGATGGTGTAAACAATGATATGAAGATGGACCAAGGTCACGTGATTTTCACTAGTGATGTCTCTCTCCCAAAAGACGATAAAAGTGCTAGCGAGGTAAACAAATCATAGTTGGGCAATTGACAGGATTATGAAGGCACTGCAATGCTAACTATGCTGCAAAGAAAGGAAGGGCTCAAAAGCAATGGGCAGTACGCCAAGGTAAGTAGACCGAAATCCATCTGCATCTACTACGAATCATCCACCTTGAGATATCTATCCAGAACATCTCGCCGGTATTAAGTTGCGAATCCCACCCAAAGTGTAAACTCAAAGCAACAGACAACTGCATTAAAAGAACATTGCGTAAAGTAAACAATCCTTGCACCCGCGGATACAAGCACCGTTGTTTTATCCCTGGTGGCAACAACACATCCCCTAGTCTCATGTTTCTGTCACTCAAGCTAGACATCAAGGGGCTGAACCCACAATCAAGCATAACGCTCCCTCTTGGAGTTGCAATAAATCACTTGGCCAAAGTAAAATACGGAAATGAAGAACATGCAAGAATTTACTCAAGAACAAAATATAAAAGAGAAGAACCAAATATATTACTCATCACAATCTGAACATAGTCTCATAATCCATCAGATCTCAACAAACTCAGCATAGCAACAACAGAAAATTACAAAGGTGCCTCGATCATGTGAGGCAGCTCACGAGGACTCGAAAGTGGAAGAACAAAGAAGGGAGAGATAGATCACATAGCTACTAGTCACGAACCCATGGTCCAAGGCAAACTACTCACGGTACATACGGGAGGCGTCCATGGCTATGGATGGTCTCCCGGAGGGGGTAGCTTCTCCCGGCAGGGTGCCGGAGCAGCTTCTCCACGCAGCCCCGATCTTGAAACGGCGGCGGCGGTGGTACAGAGGCGAGATCGAGAAAGAGGGATTGATATTAGGGGTTTCCATCACGGGGGGTAAATATAGGCGAAGGGGGCACCGAGAGGGGCCACGAGGCAGTCAGGAGGGTGCCTGGCGTGGCCCAGGGTGGGGTCGCGTCACCTGCCCTCCTGGCTGCCTGGTGGTGGCCCTCCTTCCCTCCTTTGGTGATTCTGGAAGCTTCCATTGCGCTGATTTTTTATCTGATTTTCCCGGATTTTTTTGGAGCACTTTTAATGGCCGGAAAACCTGAAATACAAAAACAGCAGAAAACAGCAACTGGCAGCTGGGTGCACTGGGTTAATAGATTAGTTCAAATATGCTCAAAAGTGTATGAAAGTTCAAGAAAAACATGGGAAAGTCACACAAAACATGCATGGAACAAGCATAAATTATAGATACGTTTTGGACGTATCAAGCGCCCAACCATCCATCTCCCTAGCCTACAGTATTTTTAATCCTGCTGGTTACTACTAGTTTATTTCTGCTGTTTTACTTTTGTTGCTACCACCATCGCTATCGCTATCATACCACAGTTGCTATTAATACTTTGTTGCAAGCAAGCATATTCCAGGTGCGTTTGAATTGACAACTCAATTGTCAAAGCTTATAAATACTCTTTGGCTCCCCTTGTGTCGAATCAATAAATTGGGTTAACTTACCCGCGAGAACACTACAAACGATCCCCTACAGTTGAGGGTCATCAAGTACTGTTTTCTGGCACCGTTGCTGGGGAGCATAGCAATATTTAAAAGTTTACTTGAAGTATCCTGCCTGCCACACTTCATCCGCTATGGGTAATAAAGGAGACCCCAAGGTTCCGATCCTACCATCTACTACAAGAAAAGGTACCGTTCTGAGTACCAGTGCTACGCTTGATTCACCTTTCGTCATAAGTAAGTTTTCTTCACCGCTACCACCACATGCTACTTCTACTGAGTCTGTTACTATGTCCGATATATTTGATGATGCTTTCACTACTCTTGATGATAATACTTTTCTTGGTCACTATATTGAAACTCAGACTGCTAAGGTTGCAGTAGAATCCAAGGCCGAGACTCCTGCTACCTATATTCCTTTTGCAAAACCTTTGGTTACCCAGACTTAGATGAACTCAAGGAGAGGATCCTTGATGATGATTATGTTACTCTTGATGATGATTTTTGCAGGGAACTCAGAGAGTGTGTCGACTCTGACCCTAGTGTTGTTAAGGAGCTGCTCGAAAAGAACTCCATGAAGAACAAGATTATTCTTTCCTAAATTTGCCACATCTCCAATATGCATCACTGATCCTGATTATGATTTCTCTGTTGATCTTTCACTTATATCTACAGTCGAGGCTGACCCTTTTTATGGCAGAGAAAATGATGATGCTATAGCACACCTGGCCAAACTCGCTGAGTTAGGTGACCTATTTACTACCGATGAAAAGATACGAAACTTCTATGTGGCCAAGGTTTTTCCTTTTTCTTTGAAGGAAGACGCTAAATCTTGGTACGATGCACTACCCTATGGTTCTATTGAGAGTCCTCAGGACTTAGTTCAATTCTTTGTTGATAAATATTTTCCTGCTCATATGCAACATGCTGCTTTGCAAAGAATCTATAACTTTAAACAATTGCAGGATGAGAACCTCCCTAAAGCTTGGGGGAGGTATTGTGAGTTAATAAAGGCTAGACCGGGACATGAAGTCCCAAAGATCGAATTACTTGATATATTTTATGCTGGTCTAACCAATGAATCCAGGTCCTATCTGGATAGTTGCGCTGGTTGTGTTTTTAGGGAAAGAACACCGGACGAGACCGAAGAATTAATGGGCAAGATTGCCAAGAACCACGAAGATTGGTCCGTACCTGAACCACCTCCACCACCGAAGAAGAGGGGCATGCTTGTTCTGAGCCCCGAAGATATGCAAGAAGCAAAGAGGTCTATAAAGGAGAAAGGCATCAAAGCCGAAGACGTGAAGAATCTACCACCTATAGAGAAGTTGTGTTAGCCTACTACTAACCCTCCCTTGGTAGAGGTACACTCTCTATTAGACTTTACAAAAAGTGACATCCCTAAAGGTAAGTCTCCCGACCAATGCTTAGATGAGCTTGATAATTTTATTATTAAGCAAGACAATTTTAATAGGAGGATACAAAGTCAGTTGCATGATAATTCTCTTGCTATCAAAAGTTTACTTGGTGTTCTTGAAAGAACAGTTAATGATGTTAAATGTCTTGTTAAGCATTTTCATATGGTTCAAACTCAGCTTGAACAAATTTCTAATGTGCAAAAAGATTTGCTTGCTAACAATGCCAAAAAGGACATACAAGCTTATGGCATCAAGACCAGGGGTGGAACACACACCCAGGACCCACTCTATCCTGAGGGGCATCCAAAGAGGATCGAGCAAGATTCTCAAGTACAAATAGAAGACGAGATTGTTAGCTCTCCAAAGAAGAAAAAGAAGAAGAAGAAACGCAAGGAAGCTGGCAACTCCAATGATCCTATTACAAGTGAAGAACCTGCTGTTGATCCTAACAGCATATCTACCTCCGATGCTGAAACAGAAGACGGTGTCGAGCCCGAAGAAAAGGATAAGAAGAAGCACCCGATACACGCAAGAAGTATGCTAGAGAAGACTTCATCGCAAGAAGACACGGGAACGAAAGAGAACCGTGGGTACAAAAACCCATGCCTTTCCAGGTAAGTCTCTCAAAACTAAAGAAGATGAGAATTATAATAAATTTTGTGAATGGATGAAACCTCTTTTTCTGCAAATTCCCTTGACCGATGCTATTAAGTTACCTCCTTACTCCAAATACATGAAATATATTGTCACTAATAAAAGAAAAGTTCCTAATGAGGCAATATCTACTATTCTTGCTAACTACTCTTTCAGTGACAAGATTCCTGTGAAGCTTGGTGATCCAGGTATACCCACCATTCCTTGCTCCATAAAAAATAATTATGTCAAAACTGCCTTATGTGATCTCGGAGCAGGGGTGAGTGTTATGCCTTTTTCTCTTTATAAAAGATTATGTTTAGATAAGATAATCCATACAGATATCTCTCTTCAGATGGCTGACAAGTCAACAGCCGTACCGATAGGTATTTGTCAGGATGTTCCCGTTGAAGTTGCTAATTATTTGATTCTTACTGACTTTGTTATGCTTGACATGCCCGAGGATGGGAGCATGTCCATTATTCTTGGTAGACCTTTTATTAACACCGCAGGTGCCATTATTGACTGCAATAAAGGAAAGGTCACATTCAACATAGATGATAATGAACACATGGTGTATTTTCCGAAGAAGATCGACAAAAGGCATGGCCTTAACTCTATAGAGAATATCGAGATCGTGAAGATTGGAGAATGGGATTGTCCTCTACACGAGCACCACAAATACAAAACCATTATGGTGGGGACAATGTCCATTAAAGTAAAGGTACAATGATCACTTCATAAGAGGTGAGACTTTCTACTCTATATATCGCCGGTTTGTTGGTAAGACTTGATCAACCTTGCTAGTGAGCATGTTTTATATAGGTAGAAAGTGGAGCTTGTTATGTTTTCATCTGCTTTAGCTTTTATTCTCCTTGCTGTACCAAGTTTATAAGTTTTTGAAGCTTCACCATTCTAATCACTGCTTCAAGATTTCAAAAAGTTTCACAGCCCTTTGAACTCCGAATTTTTTTCAACAGTGAAGTTTTCAGAAAAATTCCAGAAAATTTAGAATAAAAATTTCCACGTCGGGAGTGACCCAGAGGTACCTGGGGCTGACCAGGGGGCCCACCAATGGCCCAGGCGGCCAGCTGGCGCGGCCAGCCCCCTGGCCGCACCCACAGGGCGCCTGGGGCCCACATGCCCCACCTTTAGGTATTTCTTCTTCCTCGTCCTTCCACTCTCTCCAAAAACACGAGTTCTGCTCCAGTTCTTGCGTTCTTGCTGTTCTTGGAGGCGATTTTCGATCTCTCTCTACATCCAACCATTTGAGCTGAGATTTTGAGCAAATAGTCCCTGGTATGTAACTCCTTCACTCCTCCAATTAGATTTTTGATTGGTGGCTTCATTTGTGAGTATTTAGTAGTTCTTGGTGCTGTTTATATGAGCTTGCATGCATGTGTAGAAATTTATTTTCCAAGTTTTGATGCAAGTTTATGCCTTAGGTAAATGAGTAGAGTAGTTTGCCTCAACTCACTTTGTTTAAATCCTTGTTTTTGTGAATTGTCAAAAACTTCAGAAATGAGTTTGCTAGGAAAAGCAAAGGCGTGGCTTGGGAAGAATAATGCCGAGCGCTCCGATCGAGTTACTAGAGTTGCAGCTTCACCCTCAGCTGCTAGGGTGAGCTACAATGAAGATCATGTGCCCCTGGAGTTGCTGGAAGACACAAGTCCAACATGTGCGATGTTGTATCCTTGCGATGATTTTCTTGAAGCTGCAGGAATTAAGGAGGATTTTTACGGCCTTTGCACCAATGCAGGTTTGACACGGCTAGCACTATGCCGTGTGGTACAATACAAGAAGCTCACCTCCTATTTTGTTAACAACTTTTGTTACAACCATACTGCTGGAATCGTCGAGTTCAAACTTTATAATAATCTTATAACCATGTCTTTGGCACAGTTTTGTGATATAATAGGTGTGCTGAACGCTAGTCATACGACGAGGATGAACACTCAGCCTTCCAAGTTGAGGACCCTCTTCTACTCTCTTTGTAGCCAGGAGGAGAGCGACATTCGGCATACAAAGATTTCCAGCATTTTATTCCCACACATCAGGTATTTCGTGTACTTTATTGCTAGAGGGGTGTTGGCTCGTGACAACTCGAGCAACGGTTCTGCATCAGATTTTGCTATCTATGCGAACGCCCTATCTGATAGGAATGATTATAATGTGGGTGCCTTAATTGCTCGACTCCTTGTTACGAACAGTAACAAGGGTGTTTTATTTGGTGGTGTTTACGCCACGCTTATCCTTGAGTCTCTTAACGGCACCCCGCAGCCTGATGATGTTCCCTTTTCTTACGCAAGTCTTGACCTTGCTGCTATGAAGAGGCATAAGTTTCTTACCATGACTTCCCAGTTTGGTAACCTTGTTTATATTTTAAGGTTTGAAAGACCCTTACTCGTGAGATCCGTCTACCTGCACCACTTTTGTTTGATCATACACGCAGGAACGGATGGTCCTTCAATGATGCCCAGTTCGATGAGTTCATGGACTAGTATCAGCTGCATAACCCCGTGGAGGGGGTTGTGCCCGACGAGGAGGAGCATGGTGAGTTCCCACCTTTCCAGTGGGAGGCCTTCACCCAGCAGGGTGAGGGGTCTTCTTCTGCTTGGAGCGCAGGGCCTTCCTCATGGGAGGACCCAAGGACTTCGGCGTACGCACCAGAGGACTCATACGACTCTTGGACTTACCACTACCCCGGAGCAGGAGGCTCCTGGGGGCAGTAGCTGCTACCAACTTAGGCCAAAATCCTAAGCTTGGGGGAGTACGTGCCCTTCTCACTTTTCCATTGTATTATCCATTTTTATTTTTTCGCTTTGATCTTTTCGAAGTTTTTTCCCGTTCTTCTTTGTTCCTTTAATTTGCAAAAACAACAAAAAAAATTATATTTTCTTTTGCTTTCATTAAACCTTTGAAAAAAACCAAAAAGATTACCTTTCTCTCTTTAGTTTGCTTTGTTTTCAGAGTTCGGCTCGAGTCCGTGATGGCATTTGATTATATATTTCCCACGTTCGGTCATGCAAGTGACAAGGCAGTAATGACAAAGATCGCTGGAAGGGAAGCAACAAGGAAAACCGGTATGAACTCTTCTTGTTTCTACTTTTGTACATATGCATGTACTTATGATCTAGAAACCAGCTTGTAGCGACATAGTGCTATGTTTATAATGCTTTCCCAGTGTTCATGCTTTCTTTGTGGCTGATCTCAAATATCTAGAGTGCATAATATGTTGTTGAAATGATTTGCATGCATTGCATTGTTCATGGTTTGGCATATTGAAGTGGTATTTCCCTTCGGAGAATTCCTGGATTGACTTGGCACATGTTCACACATGTTTATGACTAAAATGTCTATCATGCCTTGATGATCTTTTTATTTTAGAATAGTTATATCACTTTCATGCCCGATTCAATGTTGCTTTGTCGCTCTGCATGATTATGACAATTATTGCTCTCTAGTTGGTCGCTTCCCAGTCTTTTGCTAGCCTTCGCTCACACTAAGCTGAATTCTGCTTGTGTATCCAAACTCCTTTTCAAACCAGTTATTCCACTTGAGTCCACCATACCTACCTATATGTTGTATTTACCGGCCACTCCTAACTTAGACTTTCTTGTGCCATCTCGAAATTTATTCAAAAGCTTCCCTTTTGTAACCGTACAAGCTCATGGTGCGGTGAGGGAAAATCGGTATCTACCATGCCAAAAATATTTTGATGGAAGTTTTAACTAGTCAAATTTATAAAAAAAATAGAGTGTTACACCTTCCCCCATACTTGATGATGGAATGAAATGGACCAAATGCTGCTAATGGTAGATGGAAACCTGCTTCCATACTGGAGGCAAAATAAAAGGTTCCATAGACCGTCAAATGATGGATGGATAAGGGAACAAATGTAAGCAAAAGCATTAATATGGTTGGCATGGGAGATATTGAGAGACCATTAGCGTTCACCGTTGACTGGAAAGTTGCACTTCCCATGTCAGAACCCCAACTAGGGTAAGTGCTAGGGTTTGCTTGTCCCTTTGCATCATGAAAATTTCAAAAGGAAAATCAAAATGGGGAAAAGAAAAGCCCTGAGAATTTAAATAAATGGCCAGATAAAAATCTTTTTCCAAAAATCATTTGAATGTTTGGAAAATTCCTATAAATGATGCTGATCATTTTAAAAGTGGTTTGGGTATTTTCCCATGCCCATGGAATATTCAACAATTCAAAAGGTGCTCTGGAAATTAAAGTTTACCCCTATTTGAATTGAAATTCAAATGTATTGAATTTCAAAAATGCTCAAATTATACCAGTGGCTTGCTACTGGCCACCTAGGGTTTTTAAAAGTATTTGGGCATTTTTATAAAATGCTTTGGTATTTTTTTACCAGAGCAAAACAAATAACAGAAAAACTAAAAAGAAAAAAAATGAAAGGAGGAGCTTACCTGGCGCCCACAGGCGAGGCCCACTCACCTGTAGCCGGCCCAGCCCAGCCGCCTCCTCTTGTCTTCTTCCTCCCCGGCGCCCGAAGCAGCTCGGTGGCGAGCCGAGCGCCGTGGACGCCACCGAGGGCCTCTGGAGCCTCCTCTTCTTCCCCCAGGACGCCACGCAGTCGCCCAGAAGCTACCCGCACCTTCCCCTCTCTCCCTAGCTCATCTCCTTCCCTCTCTCGCCGGATTCCGCGAATAGCCGAGAGCCCGCCGGAGCACCACCGTGGAGAACCGTGGCCACTGAGTGAACCAGCGTGCGCCTTCGTGTCCAGTCGACGCGCAGCCGAGGTCTCCTTCGAATCCCCCTCCCAATTTGAGCAAGGGCACGACTCCGGCGACGTGAGCTTCGTCTTCTTCACCGCCGGCCGCCACGACTCCGAGGTCAAATCCCGCGTCCTCTAGCTCCGCTCCGACTCCGACGAGCTCGTCAACAGGTTTGGGGTGAGCTTCCGCTCGTTTTCCCCCATCTCTCTCTCTCCCCCGTGCTCTTTGTCGACGATGGCCACCACGGCAGCTCCGGCCGCCGCAAAACGTCGTCGTAGCCGTGGCCTCGAAGCTCCCCGTGACCCCCTGATGGCACCACGAGATGCGGACGACGACGAGGCACCCTCCCATGCCCTCCTTTACCCTTCCCGTGCCTGGAATCGCATTCCGGCGAAGTTCCGGCGAGGCGCCGCCGTCTGGAAGGCCACCGGCGTCAAGCCGGCGCCATTAGAGCTAACCATCCCCGCTAATCCTAGCCCTAGTCTATGACATGTGGGCCAGCCCCCCCCTTAACCCTCTGTTAAGCTAATCAAACCGGGGATTAACCCCCTGAGGCTGACAGGGTGGACCCACTGGTCAGCCCCCCCCTGACGTCACCCCCCACGTCAGGCTGACGCATTAAACTTTTTCCAGAGAATTAATTTAATCCAGAAAATTACAGAAAATTGTTTAAACTTGGAAAATTCATAACTAATTCATATGAACTCCAAATATAACAAATAATATGTCTAAAAATATCAGAAAAATCCAAGGATTATGAATATGGGATCTGTTTTCATGTTTGACCAATTAAATTTGGGTGAACAGTGCAGAACATCCATATGGCTTTATTTCAAATTCAAATTTGAAGCACATTTGCAAGTGACTTTGCATTTGACTTCTTTTAAATGGAATTGTACCAACATTGTGATCAAGAACATCACCATTTCAATATTGATCATGTGTTTGATGCATTGCAAATAAATTTATACCATTGTTTGATTGTTTGCTCGATAGACGTGCAACCGGAACCGGAGGCCACCCCCTTCGTTGAAGACAACGTTATCGAACCTCGTCAGCAAGGCAAGCAAACCCCATTGATCATGTCTGTAAAATCCTATTTCCCTCTCAGTCTCGCTTATGCATGTTTAGGAGATCGCCGAGACACATTCTTTCGCATAGTTGAACCCATTCCGATGCATGACCTATCATTTTGTCACCGTATTAAGCAAACCACAATCCTAGCAGATTTAGGAGTTGAATGATGAGCATGTGCCCCCTACAACTTTTACTGCTTTTGATGCTTAGTGATACAATGAGGATGTTTTGATTGTGAGTCGGGATGGAATGAACACAGTGGTGTTGATGAAAGTGAAACGTGTTGGTGAATCCACCCTAAACAAAGGTGAACGATGAGAGGCTGTGTAGGAGTACACAGTGGGTTGTCTCGTTGAACACTGCCCTAGGCCCTGAGTTCCTGTTTTGTGATCCAAGACAAAGAGTATGACCACATGTAGGGTTTTATGGGAGCCCCGTTTGGCCTCTTTACATACCCGATCCAGTCCAGGAGTCACAATAGATTCGGGTTTTCCATTTGGCATGTGCATAGAAAAAGAATGAAGAAAAGGTTGCATCATCCTAGATATGTGGGTGGACTTGTGAGGCAGTGAAACCATCTGGCAGAGGTGGCGTCTCGGTCCCTTACATTATCTGAGTCCGTTTCGTGGAACCGGCCGGACTCTCGAGCGGTGCCAAACTCAGGTAGTCGACTCCTGGATTAGAGAAGGTGATGTGAGGTTAGTGCCTTGGTTTCATCCACGTCCGACATCCGCTTGAAGGATGCCAAGAACGAGGCGATAAGTGATGACACGCGTGTGAAGATGTACACCCCTGCAGGGTTAGTGAACTATTCGAATAGCCGTGTCCGCGGTTATGGACTACTTGGAAACCTCTACTTGATCATAGATAACTTGAATGGATACTTATAAAACTCGCAAGATAAGCGTGAGTGCTATGGTGTGCCTCCTCGTGGGGAAGTCGAGGAAGTAACCATAGTGGTGTATTGGTTGGAGATGTAATGGACTCGTGTACGCTTCTTACCTCAAAGTCTGGTACTCGTAGTACAGGATTAGCCAAGTCAAAGCTGGCACTTCTGCATTTGAAACCCCACCTCCTTTACCTTGATACTTGAGCATGAGTAGTATAGATCTGATGTAAGTCTTGCTGAGTACGACTTTGTACTCACGTTTGCTTATTCTATGTTTTAGATGAGAACCCGGACCCCGATGGAGTCACCGACCTGAAGCTCGACGTTGACTAAGTTAGCATAGTCCCAGACAACAGTCTGGTCCCTCGTGGAAGGGCATGTTTGTTTATAAGGCTTCTCTAAGCCATTTGTTAAACTTGTCTGTACTCAGACCTAATTTGCTTCCGTGGTATTGATGTAATGTTGATCACAGACACGTGATCTTTGTATGCTCTATGTGTATATCAATAAAGAGTACTTTGTAGAGTTATGTGATGATACCTGCTGTTCATACTAGGCATGTGTGCTGCGTGTATGTTTATAACATGCATGTCTTAGTATGGGTTTTCGAGACCTTAGTTGTGATCTGGCTGGCGGTCTTTTATACACCAAGTGGCCCTTAGATGTGCGCAGCTTGGAGCATCGCGATGCGATTGTTCGTGACTCTGTCACGTGCACACTTTGTTGTATGATCGAGCCCGCCCTAGACCCCGACTAAGTGATCGGGCTGGAGTAAGTCTATGTAAGAGTTAGGATCCAATCGATAACATGGTTGAGGCGACTTGTCTATGAGTATGGGATTCACCACCCATAAGCATTTAGACTTGTGAGCGGACGACGAGGACCCATCTCAGTTGATCATCCGGCCTGAATGGGATGCCCCTCACGTTCGATGTTTACAGAGAACGTTCTGTGCTTGGCCTTGTCTGCCTAGACAAGTGGGTACGGTTCTCGGGTCTCCATGTGATTGTATCGTGACTGGAATTACATACGTTAACCCCGGGTCCCAACATCCCAAAATAATTTTACCTCTGTTTTCAAAACCAAGAGCTCTGGCACATGTTTAGTCTTTGCTTCCAATCATGGGTTTTCAACCTTGCCATCCAAAAGCCACGGTTCGAGAGTCTCCCCTTCTTTCTTCAAAGCACCAATTATTGAGAGCATAATTGTCATTCTTAGTGTACCATGCATTGTCCCAAAGTATTACATTGTCTTCTGCATGCTTGTGATGTTGCTAGTCTGAAATTCTTAGTTCTAGTCTCCTTTAAAACTCCGGAGGAGTTTCTGCATTTATGTTTTTCTTCATTCATGGAGGCTAGCGAGATACCACTCTGATATGTTCAGGCTATGTGCATTGTGATCTTGTCTTGATTTTCGGCAGCATATTGTTTACTTTTGGTTGGTTGTGATTGATCACTTGAAAGAAGGATTGCTTCGTGCATTGTCCTCATAGCATTGTTTTGTTACTTGCTAAACTCTTTTCGTAGTACCGGCTTATATACATCTTATGAAGCAAAAGAGTTTGTCAAAGTTTTCTTTGTCACGTCCAGTTCGTTGAACTGAATTGCTTGAGAACAAGCAATAGGCTAAGCTTGGGGGAGTTGATGCGTCTCAAACGTATCTACTTTTCCAAACACTTTTGCTATTGTTTTGCCCTCATTCTTGCATGAATTGAGCTAAACTAATCCGGACTGACGCTGTTTTCAGCAGAGCTGCCTGTATGGTTTTTTTTGTGCGCGGGAAAATGGTTTTTTAGACATCTCAGAAAATTCCCAGAAAAAAACAGAAAATCCACGCACCTGGAGGGACCCAGGACCAGAAGGTGGGACAGAGGGGAGCCAGGGCGCCTGGGTGGGTCCCACCCCCTCCGGTGATCTACCTTGGCCCTATTTATTCTCGTGACGAGGAAACTCCGAAACAGAAGTCGTTTTTCCAGAACCCGTCGCGGAGCCGCCGCCAACCTCTGTTCTTCCTCGGGAGGGATAATCTGGAGGCTGATTTGGCCTTCGGAGAGGGGAGATCGTCGCCATCGTCATCACCATCACCACTCCATCCTCCCTCCATGACTTCCCTTCACATGTGTGAGTAATTCCCTGGTGAAGGCAAAGGGGATGGTAGGGATTGGATCCGATTGATCCTGTAATAGTTTGTCAGATTGTTGGGGGCATGTTGCCTATCATCTACTATGGTGTTTATCATCTTTGCTACAACTTGTTGCTCTTAATGCTTGTCACTTTGGGCCCGGGTGCCATGTTTTCAGATCTGAACCACTTATGTTTTCATGAGTATATTTATGTTCTTGATCCTATCTATGAGTTGTATGCACCTATTATGGTCCGGAACCGGCGATCCCAAAGGTGACAGCTTGGGACACCAAAGGGGATGGTCCATAATTTCATGATTCCATGTATCCATTGAGTTTATTGCTTTGTTCCGGTGCTCTTTGACAGGAGCACCTAAATCTCCAGAAGTTCCCTTTGGCCCCGTTCGTAGCGGGATGGTAGGACAAAAGATGTTGTGCAAGTTCTTATTGCAAGCACGCACAACTACCTACCGGATACATGCCTAATGTTTGATATTTACCTAGATGATCATTGCTTTTCTGTGTGCCTTGCCCCGTGTTAGAATCTATTGCTTGTTCATTCTTATTCATGCAACGCCCAACCATCCATCTCCCTAGCCTACGGTGTTTTTAATCCTGCTGGTTACTACTAGTTTATTTCTGTTGTTTTACTTTTGCTGTTACCACCATCACTATCGCTATCATACCACAGTTTGTATTAATACTTTGTTGCAAGCAAGCATATTTCATGTGCGGTTGAATTGACAACTCAACTGTCAAAGCTTATAAATACTCTTTGGCTTCCCTTGTGTCGAATCAATAAATTGGGTTAACTTACCCGCGAGAACACTACAAACGATCCCCTACAGTTGAGGGTCATCAAGGACCAAAGTGCTATAAATGTGGTGAAGAGGAACACATATCCAACGATTTCCCACTAAGAAAATTTGTTAACACAACTATCCATGACGAAGAAGACAATGAGTAAGAATACGAATCTGAAGATGTAGAGGGCAAGAGCTTTGTAAAAAAGGTGAATATGTGGTATGTTTGATTCAACGTCTCCTATGTTCCACACCGCAACCTGACGGCTGATACGTCCAAAACGTATCTATAATTTCTGCTTGCTCCATGCTTCTTTTGTGTGATATTGATGCACTTCCATACACTTTTGATCATATTTGGACTAAACTATTAACTCAGTGCACCCCAGTGCCAGTTCCTGTTTTCGGCTGTTTTTGTATTTCAGGTTTTCCCATTATTTAAAGTGCCAGAAAAATTCCGGGAAAAATATAGGAAAAATCAGCGTACCGGAAGCTTCGCGAAGAGCTCGAGTGGGTCCAGAGGGGAGCCAGGGGTGGCCCAGGCGGCCACCTGGCGCGGCCACCCCCTAGGCCGCGCCATGGGGGGCGCTTTGGGCCCCTGGTCCACCTCTAGCTGCCCCCCTTCACCTATTTATTCCCTGTGACGAGAAACCCTCGGGGACTGAACTCTTTTTCGCAATCTCTCCTCTGTTCCGCCGCCGCCGCGCTTCCAAGATCGGGAGCACCAGGAGCCCTCTTCCCGGCACCCTGCCGGAGGGAGGAACCACCTCCGGGAGCTTCTCCACCACCATGGATGCTTGATGTAACGAGAGTTTACTTCTCGCCCCTCGTCGGCTACCCAAAGTGGAAGGTTGAGATGTAGACTTCAGAAAATTCCCTCGGTGAAGATACCAAGGTTTGTCTCCAGTAGGACTCCGATAACGACAAGAAGGTGACAACGGCGCCAGAGATTGGCGATTGTCGTGGACCTGCACACACAATAGATAACTTTGCACCCAACGAGTACAAAGGAGTTGTCAATCCCTCCGGCCTTGTTGTTTACAAAGGATAAAACACACGGGATAATAATGATAGTGATAGAAACGGAAAAGTAAATAAAGCAGTAAATTGATAGTGGGTGTAAACAGTATTGGAAATATGGACCGGGGTCCTATGATGTTCACTAGTGATGTCTCTCTCCCAAAAGACGATAAAACAGCCATGCGAGGTAAACAAATTACAGCTGGGCAATTGACAGGATTATCTGCACAAACCAATGCTAATTATGCTAAAAAGAAAGGAAGAGGCTCAAAAGCATGGGCGATACACCAAGACAACTAGACCGAAATCCATCTGCATCTACCTACTAATCATCCACCTTGCGATATCTATCCAGAACATCTCGCTGGTATTAAGTTGCGAATCCCACCCAAAGTGTAAACTCAAAGCAACAGACAACTGCATTAAGGAACTTTGCGTAAAGTAAACAATCCTTGCACCAGCAAGTACAAGCACTGTTGTTTTCCCCCTTGTGGCAACAACACATCCCCTAGACTCATGTTTCCGTCACTCAAGCTAGTCATCGGGGGCATGAACCCACAATCATGCATAACGCTCTCTCTTGGAGTCACTACCTACTACTTGGCCAAAGCAATAAACAGCAACGGAGAACATGCAAGAATTACTCAAGAACATAAATATAAAAGAGGAGAATCAAATATATAACTCAAACACATCTGAACATAATCTCATAATCCATCGGATCCCAGCAAACTCAGCATAGCAACAACAGAAATATTACATAAGTGCCTCGATCATGTAGGGCAGCTCACGAGATCTAATCCATGAAGAACAAAGAGGGGAGGAGAACATCACATAGCTACTGATCATAGACCCATGGTCCAAGGTGGACTACTCACGGTTCATCCGGGAAGCATCCATGGTGGTGGAGAAGCTCCCGGAGGTGGTTCCTCCCTCCGGCAGGGTGCCGGGAAGAGGTTTTCTGGTGCTCCCAATCTTGGAAGCACGGCGGCGGCAGAACAGAGGAGAGATCGCGAAAAAGGGTTCCTGTCTCGGGGTTTTTGCATCACGGGGAATAAATAGGCGAAGGGGGGCAGCAAGGGGGGCCACCAGGGGTCCAGGCGCCCCCCTGGTGCGGCCCCACCCTGGGGCGCGCCGGGAGGGCGCCTGGGGCCCTGGTGGGTCCCCTCTGGCCCCCCTCGGTGATTCCGGAAGCTTCCAGATCGCTGATTTTTTATTGGATTTTTCCCGAATTTTTGGAGCACTTTTAATATGGGGGAAACCTGAAATAGAAAAACGGCAGAAAACCGGAACTGGCACTGGGTGCACTGAGTTAATAGGTTAGTCCAAATATGATCAAAATTTTATGGAAGTTCATCAATATCATAGCAATATCACACAAAATAGGCATGGAGCAAGCAGAAATTATATATACGTTTTGGATGTATCAACATCCCCAAGCTTAATTCCTGCTCGTCCTCGAGTAGGTAAATGATAAAAGCATAATTTCAGTGGTGACATGCTAACAACCATATAAGAACTTTTAAGTAAAGCAATCAAGGCATGTAATTCAATTCAAGTCATGACAGGTAAGAGTCTATATTTAGCATTGAAACAAGCAACATAAGAACATAAAGTTGCAAGAGCTCTCGCTGTCCGTGACTCGAATGTCTCCAAATGGTGTTTGCGTGCAAGAAAGGGATAGGGATATACGAGAAAAAGTATTTTTATGTTGAGAACTTAATCTACTAAAGTTTCACACTTGGTCTTCTTTTGAATCTTATCTTGACTCATCCCCAGACCACTAGCCAGGTACAAGTCAAAATGATCCACTCCTTTTCGACATTTTGAGCACTCATGCAATGGATGAGCGTAAGCAAGAAAGTTGACACTTAGGATGGCAAAGAGAGAATATGGTGGAGGAGGAAGACAAAAGGGTGTGAAAGGCTCACATCAATGAGCACAATCATAGGCAAGAGAAAGCCAAATGATAGATATGATGTGAGGAGTAGGGATTGCCATGAAACGGATGCACATATGAGCTAAGGTAAGCTCTCCTTGGAACTAGTGGGGGTGAATCCAACTTGCTTGCTCAAGAAGACCTAGAGCTCATTTGAGGAGGCTCATCATTGGAATATACAAGCCAAGTTCTATAGTGTGAAGGTCCCCACATAGCTATATGCATGAATGATAATCTCTATGGAGTACAAGATATAAGAGGGAGTACAAGTGTGGATCTATCAAAAGGAATAGTAGTGTGCCCCCTTCTCTCTTTTTATTTATTTTTTCTCTTTTTCTATTTTTTTGTATTTTTTGGTGGCCTCAATTGCTCTTTCTATTTCTCTCATTTGTCCTCTTTGGGATCTTTTAATTTTTCCACTTTGGGATCTTTTCCTAACTTTAGGGGAAACACTCTATATATTACAAGAAGTATAGAAGATCTTTCACACTTTACAAAGTACTCAAATAATAAAGAAGATGTAACTATCATGATGTATGCAAATGTATGCCTCTGCCAGTGTAGCAGGATATGCAATGATACTAGCGCGTCATGCAGCAATGATTAGGGCGAGGCCCAACTAGCATGCGGCTCATCGATCAAGCAAGTAGCATGTATGGCATGAAGATCAAGTCATGAGAAGATGGATGTTGCATGGCAATATATCTCGGAAAGGCTATGGAAATGCCTTGGTAGGTAGGTATGGTGACTGTTTTGAGGAAGGATATAACAAGGTTTATGATGACAGAGCATATCGTGCCAAGGGTTTGGATGTACAGGCGAAGGTGGACGCCAACTCTCAGAGTGAGAAGAAAGCAATGCACGGCACAGGAAAGGCTAGAAAAATATGGGAAGGTGGAAGTGTCAACTTTCGAATACTCACATTAGTCTGAAGAACTTATGCACTTATTATCGGTAACTCTCAATCTAATAAGGAGGTTCACAAAGAGACAAGTATCCCGAGGAGGAGTGTATGGGGGTTTGGTTATCCTTGCGCATCCTCGACTCATGGTACGTGAGTGTACTCTAATATTCGACCCCTCAGAAGAGTAGTGATCCATCTAGTAGCTAAAGTTCTCAACTAATTTTGTAAGTTTTGAAAATAGACACGGATTGCCCAAAATACGACATCTATCACTAATAGTCTAAAGCTCTTGACACCAAAAGTCCAAACATTACTCAAAACAATACTTCAAAACTATTGAAAGTTACTACTACAAAAGAATAGCAACCTCAATTACCTACTCCAAGTCAAGACACAAAACTCAGTGCAACAGGCAAACTCTCTAAACAATATAAACATGAAAACTCAAGAGAGTTCCAGCAACAAACTAAACAAAAGCTCTTTTAAAAAGAAAAGCATGAAAACTAAGAGCAAAACATGACAGTAGCTATGAAAAAGATAAAGAACACACACAGCAAAGATAAGCATGAAAAATCCTATGTTGTGTTCTAAATTTTGGAAGTGGAGCGTGTTTCTCTCCCACACAAAGAAATCTGGGTTCTAAATTGTTATGAATAGCAAGAAAAGCTAAAGGAAACTAAAAATAAAACCTAAGAGAGAGACGCTCCAAGCATAGCACATAATGCATGAAGTGACAAAAATATAGTGAAACGAGAGACGAACTGACAATTGTTGTTGGAGAAGGGGATGCACGGGGGCATCCCCAAGCTTAGACGCTTGAGTCTCCTTGAATATTTCTTGGGGATGCATGGGGGCATCCCCAAGCTTGAGCGCTTGACACTCCTGAATCTTCTTTCATTATCTTTCCTCGCACACTTGAAAACTCCCTTCATACATAACTCATCATAATCTGATTAGCGAGGTTAGTACCCATAATAAAATAATTTTCCTTACTGGAAATAAACATATTCTTGAAGGGCTACTGTTTCTCAAGATTGCCAAAAAAAATTGCAAATAAAAAGCAAGCTTAAGGTTTGCAAAATGAAGAGAAGGCAAAACAGGACAGAATCTGTGAAAAAACAGACCAGCAGGTAGTAAAGAATTTTTTAGGGATACTTATGCAAATCAAATAAAAAAACTCAGAACATACGAAAGTTTCGTAATTTTATAGAGCACGCTGTGTAAAAAATTGAGCTAAAAAATATGAACTGGGATTTTTTCCATGATTTTTCTAGTCACGAGGACATAATCTGTTTTCTGGACAACATGTCACAACTTTCACTTCCCTTGTCATATGAGGCTATAAAAGGCACAAAGCTTGAAAAGTAAAGATACAATGATGTTTCTACAGTAGTAACAATCATCAAGACCACTAAAAACATAAGAAAAACAAAAAGGAAATCCTAAATTCTTTGCGGGCTGCCTCCCGAAAGCGCTTCTTTAAAGCCATTAGCTAGGCTTAACGCAAATAGATCAAGTTGTATCAATTGAACCATCATCAAGATCATCAAAAAGCTCTTCAATAATACAACCACTCTTAAGAGGTCTTTAAAATAAAGGCCTAATAAAAATACTTCTAGGAATAAAATCAAAAGACGGAAGATCAATTGGAGTCTCATTTATTCTATTAAAGAGAGGTATCTCTTCCAAAGTCTTCACAGTTTCAACCCCTTTAGCAATAGATAGATTATTTTTGAAACGAGGAGCCTTTGGGACATAAACGAACCTAGGTTCCTTCTTTGCCAGAGTTTCCACCTTTTTTGTTTTGATTGAGGAGAAAGTAGTTCCTAGAGTGTCAATGATTTCCTCAATCTTATCAATCCTAGAAGGGTCCAAGTTATGGGATTTGCTGGTCTCCATGGTTTTGAAAATTTTATGCATGGAGCTATCTAGTCTATTCAAATTCCCTTGAACCTTACGATCCAACTCACTTATCTTATTAATGCTTGGCATCTCTAGCTCTATCTTTTCAAGTTTTTTCATGATATGAGCTAGGGTAATGTCCTCTTGAATGCTAGCAACAGGGAGATTTCCAACAAGATTTTCCATAACACTAAGAGCTTCCAAAACTGGGGCTTCTATGAAATTCCCATTGATAGCAGTATCTAGAATAAAACTATTCCAAGAATTAATTCCAACATAAAAGTTTCTAAGCAGGATAGTAGTGGATTGCTTCTTGGTGGCTCTTTTTTGAGAATCATTAATTCTATACCAGGCATCTTTCAGACTTTCACCACCTCTTTGTTTAAAGGTGAGCACTTCTGCCTCACCAAATGCAAAAGGACCAGACATAATGATAACTACTAGCAAGGTAACTATTTTTTATTATTTTTGATAAAAGACACTAAAGCAAAAACTGAAAGGTAAACAAAAAAGACTAAAAAGCAAAGATAAAAGATAGTGTGCAACTCCCCTATCTTGAAGAGCGGAGTCCTCGGCAACGGCGCCAGAAATTGCTTTGATGTCACTAGAGTTTACTTCTCGCCCCTCGTTGGCTACACAAAGTGGAAGGTTGAGATGTAGACAGCAGAAAATTTCCCTCGGTGAAGATACCAAGGTTTGTCTCCAGTAGGACTCCGATAACGACAAGAAGGTGACAACGGCGCCAGAGATTGGCGATTGTTGTGGACCTGCACACACAACAGATAACTTTTCTCCCAACGAGTACAAAGGGGTTGTCAATCCCTCCGGCCTTGTTGTTTACAAAGGATAAAACGCACGGGATAATAATGATAGTGATAGCAACGGAAAAGTAAATAAAGCAGTAAATTGATAGTGGGTGTAAACAGTATTGGAAATATGGATCGGGGTCCTATGATGTTCACTAATGATGTCTCTCTCCCAAAAGATGATAAAACAGCCATGCGAGGTAAACAAATTACCGTTGGGCAATTGACAGGATTATGTGCGCAAACCAATGTTAATTATGCTATAAAGAAAGGAAGAGGCTCAAAAGCATGGACGGTACGCCAAGACAAGTAGACTGAAATCCATCTACATCTACCTACTAATCCTCCACCTTGAGATATCTATCCAGAATATCTCGCTGGTATTAAGTTGTGAATCCCACCCAAAGTGTAAACTCAAAGCAACGGACAACTGCATTAAAGAACTTTGCGTAAAGTAAAGAATCCTTGCACCCGCAAGTACAAGCACCGTTGTTTTCCCCCTTGTGGCAACAACACATCCCCTAGACTCATGTTTCTGTCACTCAAGCTAGTCATCGGAGGGCATGAACCCACAATCATGCATAACTCTCCCTCTTGGAGTCACTACCTACTACTTGGCCAAAGCAATAAACAACAACGGAAAACATGCAAGAATTACTCAAGAACATAAATATAAAAGAGGAGAATCAAATATATAACTCAAACACAATCTGAACATAATCTCATAATCCATCGGATCCCAGCAAACTCAGTATAGCAACAACATAAATATTACATAAGTGCCTCGATCATGTTGGGCATCTCACGAGGTCTAATCCATGTAGAGCAAAGAGGGGAGGAGAACATCGGCAGCGAGTTCAAGGTCATGGGTAGGATAGTCCTCTTCATGTGGCCGCAACTGGTGTGAAGCATAAGCTACCACATGTCGATCTTGCAGAAGTATGCATCCTAACCCTTGCCGTGATGCGTCACAATAGATTTCGAAATCCTTTTTGGTGTCTGGAGGTGCAAGTACGGGTGCAAAAGTCAATCTTCTTTTTAGCTCTTGAAAGCTTTCCTCGCACTTGGAAGTCCATAGGAATTTCTTATCTTTCTTGAGGAGTTCAGTCAGAGGCTTTGCAACTTTAGAAAAGTTCTTGACGAAGCGACAGCAATAGCTGGCTAGGCCAAGAAAACTCCTAACTTGCTTAACCGATTCAGGTGGAGTCAAGTCAAGGACGGCCTGAACTCTCTCGGGATTCACAGCAATGCCTTTTGCAGAAATCACGTGGCCTAAGTAGGTCACTTCTGGTAGCCAAAATTCACACTTGGAGAATTTTGCATACAGGCGATGCTCTCTAAGTTTCATCAATACCAGCCTTAGGTGTTCGGCATGTTCTTCTTCGTTCTTCGAGTAGATGAGAATATCATCGAGAAAAACCACAACAAATTTATCTAAGTACTCCATGAAGATCGAATTCATCATGCGTGAGAAAGTGGCGGGGGCATTGGTTAGACCGAAGGACATGACGGTGAACTCGTAAAGACCATAACGAGTAGGGAAAGCCGTTTTTGGGATGTCCTCATTTCGGATTTTGATTTGATGATAACCTAATCTCAAATCCATCTTGGAGAAGAAGAGGATCCAGCAAGTTGATCATAAAGATCATTGATCCTGGGAAATGGGTACTTGTTCTTTATCGTCGCTAAATTTAGCGGGGGATAGTCCACGCACATCCTTTCTGTTCCATCTTTCTTCGTTACGAACAGAACGGGGCAACCCCATGGCGATGAGCTAGGGCGGATGAAGCCTTTTTCCAACAAAGCCTCCAGTTGGGTTTTAAGCTTAGCTAACTCACGTGGGGCCATTTTGTATGGGCGTCTCGAGATTGGGGATGTGCCTGGTATAAGATCAACTATGAATTCTACACATCTGTCGGGTGGCTAGGTTTAAGGAGTTGGGTTACTCGGTAGTTTCCTAGAGGATGACCATGGCTTACTAGGGGATACAACAGATACGTCAGAGTAGCAAAGTACCCCAACACGATGGTTAGTGTGGTTCTTCTTGCTAGAATACATGTAAAGTGGGAGGAAGAGCTGCAAATGAATCACTAAAGGTTTCTAGAGCAAAACCTACATCAAACACTATGGAACTGTTGGGAATGCCACCTAGAAGTTCTTCTAAAAGGACAACCGAAAAGGAGGGAAGAATTTTGCAAATGCATCAGATTTTGAAGAAACCTGAAATGACTCGGACAGCATAACGGCTGTAATTGCAAGAAAACAATTTTCTTTCAATGTAGATACAACACTTACATAATACGATGTAAGAAATCAGCATTACAATAATGCTAGGAAACCGGACACAACTTTCCTACGGCTACAAGGAAGCAAAAAATGAGATGTTCTAATCAGACAGATGTGAGCCTAGTTCTATCTTCCCGTAGAATAAGATGAGGGTGACTCAGAACTAAGAACGATGAGGGTAAGGAGAAAAAAGAAGCCTTACGTTGTTCCCTTATATACCCATAATAACTATATAACTATAGAAGGCTAGACTCGACTTCGGCCAAGGCTGATAATCCTACAGTCAGTCCTGCTCTGATACCAAGTATGTCGGGACCCGGGGTTAGCGTATGCAAGCCTCGCTACAACACAATCATATGGAGAGCCGAGAACCGTACCCACTTGTCTAAGCAGACAAGGCCAAGCACAGAACGTTCTCGGAAAGCATCGAACGTGAGGGGCATCCCATCCAGGCCGGATGATCAACTGAAATGGGTCCTCATCGTCCGCACACAAGTCTAAATGATATGGGTGGTGAACTCCCATACTCATAGACAAGTCGCCTCAACCATACTATCGATTGTATTATAACCCTTACATAGACTTACTCCAGCCCGATCACTTAGTCGGGGTCTAGGGCGGGCTCGATCATACATCAAAGTGTGCACGAGACGGAGTCTCGAGCAATCGCATCGCGATGCCCCAAGCTGCGCACATCTAAGGGTCACTTGGTGTATAAAAGACCGCCAGCCAGATCACAACTAAGGTCTCGAAAACCCATACTAAGACATGCATGTTATAAACATACACGCAGCACACATGCCTTGTATGAACAGCAGGTATCATTGCAATTCTCTACAAAGTATACATCTTTATTAATAACTCTTACAGAGTGCACACAGAGATCACAAGCATGTGATCCAACATTACAACAGACAAGCGGAAGCAAAGTAGGTCTGAGTACAGACAAGTTTAACAAATGGCTTAGAGAAGCCTTATCTAAATACAAGCCCTCCACGAGGGAACCAGTCGTCTGACTGGGACTACACTAGCTTGGTCTTGGTCTGAGTCTTCAATCTTCGAGCTTCGGGTAGAAGCCACCATCGGGGTCGGTGGGTTCATCTAAAACATAGATTAAGCAAACGTGAGTACAAAATCGTACTCAACAAGACTTACATAGGAGCTATACTACTCATGCATATGTATCAAGGTAAAGGGAGGTGGGGTTTCACTTGCAGAAGTGCCAGCTTTGACTTGGCTAGTCCTGAACTACGAGTACCAGACTTGAGGTAAGAAGCGTACACGAGTCCACTACATCTCTTCAACCAATACACCACTATGGTTACTTCCTCGACTTCCCCACGAGAAGCACCCCATAGCACTCACTCTTATCTTGGTGTGTTTTAGAAGTATCCAGTTCAAGTTGTCTAATAATCAAGCTAAGCTTTACAAGCAGTCCATAACTGCGGACGTGGCTATTCGAATAGTTTTGTTAACCCTGCAGGGGTGTACCGCTACACACATGTGTCATCAGTTACCGCCTTTTGCGTGTCACCTTTCAAGAGATGACAGCGAGGATGCCACCACAACTGTTACCTCATAGCCGATCTAGTCCATGAAAGCCGCCTATCTGGGTTGTCTTCCACTATCGTGAACCCGGCCGGTTTACCGAAGTGGACCCAGACGATGTGTGCGTGGTGCGAAAGCCGGTCTCGGATGAGCCGTTCTCTCACTTGGCTACCAGGCCACAATACCTACAGAAATCCGAACTACTGCGACATCTGGACATCGAAGGGGATGAGTTAGTAAGCTGAGAGGGGTCAGTGAGCCCAATGTGTGGTTGTACTCTTCAGCTTGGATCACCACACAAGAACTCGGACTTAGGGCGGTGTTCAACGAGACAACCCACCATGTACTCCTACACAGCCTCTCATCGTTCACCTTGTATTAGGGTAGATTCACCAACACTTTTCTACCATCAACATCATGATCACTACCATCCCGACTCACATAACAGTATCATCATGGTATCACTCTAAGCATGCAATAAGCAGTAACAATTGCAGGGGCCACATGATATCAATCAACTCCTAAATTTGCTAGGATTGTGGTTTGCTTACTACTGTGACAAAAGTATAGGTCATGCAAAGGAATGGGTTCATCTATGCGGTAGAAACGCATCATGGTAATCATCCTAAACAATGCATAAGCGAGACATGAGAGGGAAGTGGGATTTTATCAACATGATCAATGGGGGTTTGCTTGCCTTGCTGACGAGGTTCGGTAACGGTGTCTTCAACAAAGGGGGTGGCCTCGGGTTCCGGTTGCACGTCTATCAGCAACATGACAATCATAGGATCAACATAATGTACAATGCACAATCACATCAATAAGATTGTAATGGTGATGTTCATGGTTCTGATGTGTTGAGCATTCCATTTAAAAGGAGTATATTGCAATTTGAAATGCAAATTCAAACTCCATTTGATTTATCGATGAAATTCAAATGCATTTGAATGCATGAAAGTTCATTTGAAAATGTTGATCATGAAGTGAGGTGGTATAGTTGAAGTAATGTCTCTGATGTGTGGATGAATCCATTGGAAATAAGGGTGTTGCAAAATCATTTGCAAAATCACTCCAATTTTGAATTCAAAAAGGATCCATATGCATGTTTGCTACTGTTCACCCATTTTAAAATTGTCAAACATAGAAAAAAGTTGCATATTCATAATCCTTATATTTTTCTGATAATTTTAGACATATTATTTGCTATATTTGGAGTTAGGATGAATTAATTATGAATTTCCAAAGTTTATCGCAATTTCTGGAATTTCTCTGATTTATTATTTAACTGGAAATTCACTTATTGCGCAGGCATGACATCAGGATGACATCATGGGGGCGCTGACCAGTCAACCTGACGCCTGGGCCCTACCTGTCATCCACTCTGGGTTAAAACCCGGTTAGTTTTAAACTAACAGTGTGATTAGGGGGCCAGGGGCCCACTGGTCAGTGACACTGCAGGTGGGGCCAAGGTGGTTAACCTCGCCGGACACGTCAGTTCGTCGGCGACGTGTCTCCGGAGACCACCCGAGACGGCGGTGTCCTCGGTGACGGCGTTCCCGTGGTCCTCTTGATGCGCCAAGACCACCATTTGGGAGCCCTGAGCGTCGCGCTTCGAACTGGACCAAGAACAAGGCCTGGGGGGCAAGACATCGTCGTCGGCGACGAGCCCTAGCGGCGGCGGAGCTACTGGCCCGAGGTGGAACTAGCTGTGAAGCGCCATTTGAAACGTTCGTGGTTGCAATCGAAGCAGAGGAGCACAGGGAGAAAGTTAGACATGGCCTCGGGGTTCTAGGGTTCAAGGCTGCACGACGACGAGCATCCCGGCGGCGAGGTGCTCCTGCCTTCATGGTGGATCCGGCTAGAGTTGAGGAGGGGGACGATGGAGTAGTTCGGGAAAATTGTAAGCTCACCGTGAGCTCAACGGAGTCAGTGGCGCGCTCGGGGAGGCTTCACGGCGGCCGGAATTTAACGGCGACGTGCGGCGGCCGGAGGTGAAGACGAAGAAGGGGGTGGCGATCCTAGAGCACCCCTGTTCGATTCCTTCTGCTCCTTGGCGTAGACGACGACGGTGAAGACGAAGGACATGCTCTTGAGGCCTAGCTCGGGATTCGGCCATGAGTTTCCATGGTGGCCGCGCTGCTGATCTCCTCGGACGTCGACGAACTCACGCGGGGCGAGGGGGAGACGAACAGGAGAGGGGGGGAGTGGATGCAGCGTGTCCTGGGCGTCTCCGTGGCACGTCTTGGAGGCTCGGGGAGGCGTGGAACGTCGTCGGCGTCGCGGTGGCAGTCGCTGCCCCCGGCATGCTCGACAGCGAGCTGCTTGGGGTAGACGAAAGGGGACTTGGCGGGCTGGGCCGGCTGCTGGGCTGCGGGGGGGTTAGTTGGGCTGCTTCCAGGTAAGTTTTCCCTTTTCTTATTTCTCTTCTGTTTTCTTTTCTGTAATATGTTGGCCATGCTAAAATAAATAGCTAGGCATTTTTTTAAATGCCACAAATTTTTATGTGGCCTCACAATATATATAGCTAGCCACTTATAAAGTTTGGACATTTTTTAAATTCAAATAATTTGAATCTTAACTCAAATAGGGGTTTTTAATTAATTCCAAGGCACTGTTTGATTATTTGAAAAATCCATGAGCATGGGGTGGGTCCCACATCACTTGACATGTGATCACACTCATTTATAAGACTTTTCAAAAATCTAACATGAATTTTTGGAGAAGATTTTTATCTGGTCTTTTGAATTAAATTCTCAGGGCTTTTCTTTTCCCCAATTTTGATTTTCTTTTGAATTTTTACATGATGCAAAGGAGCATTTGATCCTAGCACATACCTAACTTGGGGTTGTGACAAAAGGGTTCCCGTCTCGGGGTTTTTGCATCACGGGGAATAAATAGGCGAAGGGGGGCAGCCAGGGGGGCACCAGGGGTCCAGGCGGCCCCCTGGCGTGGCCCCACCCTGGGGCGCGCCGGGAGGGCGCCTGGGGCCCTGATGGGTCCCCTCTGGCCCCCGTCTATGATTCCGAAAGCTTCCTGGTCGCTGATTTTTTATTGGATTTTTCCCGAATTTTTGGAGCACTTTTAATATGGGGGAAACCTGAAATAGAAAAACTGCAGGAAACAGGAACTGGCACTGGGGTGCAATGAGTTAATAGGTTAGTCCAAGTATGATCAAAAGTGTGTGGAAGTTCATCAATATCATAGCAATATCACACAAAAGTAGCATGGAGCAAGCAAAAATTATAGATACGTTTTGGACGTATCAATACTTCCCGGATGAACCGTGAGTAGTCCCCCTTGGACCATGGGTCTACGATCAGTAGCTATGTGATGTTCTCCTCCCCTCTTTGTTCTTCATGGTTTAGACCTCGTGAGCTGCCCTACATGATCGAGGCACATATGTAATCTTTCTGTTGTTGCTATGTTGAGTTTGCTGGGATCTGATGGATTATGAGACTATGTTAAGGTTGTGTTTGAGTAATATATTTGATTCTCCTCTTTTATATTTATGTTCTTGAGTAATTCTTGCATGTTCTCTGTTGTTGTTTATTGCTTTGGCCAAGTAGTAGGTAGTGACTCCAAGAGGGAGCGTTACGCATGATTGTGGGTTCATGCCCCCTGATGACTAGCTTGAGTGACAGAAACATGAGTCTAGGGGATGTGATGTTGCCACAAGGGAGAAAACAACGGTGCTTGTACTTGCGGGTGCAAGGATTGTTTACTTTACGCAAAGTTCTTTAATGCAGTTGTCTGTTGCTTTGAGTTTACACTTTGGGTGGGATTCGCAACTTAATACCAGCGAGATGTGGATAGATATATCAAGGTGGATGATTAGTAGGTAGATGCAGATGGATTTTGGTCTACTTGTCTTAGCGTACCGCCCAAGCTTTTGAGCCTCTTCCTTTCTTTATAGCATAGTTAGCATTGGTTTGCGCACATAATCCTGTCAACTGCCCAGCTGTAATTTGTTTACCTCGCATGGCTATTTCATCGTCTTTTGGGAGAGAGACATCACTAGTGAACATCATGGGATCCCGGTCCATATTTCCAATACTATTTACACCCACTATTTATTTACTGCTTTATTTACCTTTTCGTTGCTATCACTATCATTATTATCCCGTGCGTTTGATCCTTTGTAAACAACAAGGCCGGAGGGATTGACAACCTCTCTGAACTCGTTGGGAGCAAAGTTATATGTTGTGTGTGTGCAGGTCCACGTCAACCGCCTAATTGCTGGCGCCGTTGGCACCTTCCTGTCGTTGTTGGAGTCCTACTGGAGACAAACCTTGGTATCTTCACCGAGGGAAATTTGTTGTTGTCTACATCTCAACCTTCCACTTTGGGTAACCAACGAGGGGCGAGAAGCCATAAAAGCTAATTTTTGGCGCCATTGCCGGGTGATGGCTTCACGCCCTTCGTTGGTTACCCCAAGTGGAAGGTTTGAGATGTAGTGCGGCAGCAGTTTTCCCTCAGTGAAGATACCAAGGTTTGTCTCCAGTAGGACTCCAGAGATGATAAGTAGGTGTCAGCGGCGCAACTGACGCGGACCTACACACAGACACATCTCGCTGGTATTAAGTTGCGAGCCCCGCCCAAAGTGTAAACCCCAAGCAACAGACAACTGCAATAAAAATAACTTTGCGTAAAGTAAACAATCCTTGTAACCGCGGTTACAAGCACCGTTATTTCCCCCTTGTGGCAACAACACATCCCCTAGACTCATGTTTCTGTCACTCAAACGTGTCATCGGGGGGCATGAACCCACAATCTAGCACAACGTTCCCTCTTGGAGTCACTACCTACTACTTGGCCAAAGCAATAAACAACAATGGAGAACATGCAAGAATTACTTAGGAACAAAAATATAAGAGATAAAAACCAAATATATTACTCTATCACAATCTGAACATAATCTCATAATCCATCAGATCCCTCCAAACTCAGCATAGCAACAACAGAAATATTACAAAGGTGCCTCGATCATGTAGGGAAGCTCACGAGGTCTAAAAAATGAAGATCAAAGAGGGGAGGAGAACATCACATAGCTACTGATCACGGACCCATGGTCCAAGGAAAACTACTCACGAGACATCCGGGGAGCATCCATGGTGGAGAGGAGACTCCCGGAGGTCAATCCTCCATCCGGCAGTGTGCCGGGAAGAGGTCTTCTGGTGCTCCCGATCTTGGAAGCGCGGCGGTGGCGCAACAGAGGCAAGTTTTCAGAATAGGGTTCCCCTTCTGGAGTTTTCCCATGACGGAGAATAAATAGGCGAAGGGGGGGCAGCCAGAGGTGGACCAGGGGCCCCAGGCGCCCCCCCTGGCGCGGCCAGGGGTGGGGCCGCACCGGGTGGCCGCCTGGCCCCCCCTGGCTCCCCTCTGGCCCCTTCCGGGCTCTTCTCGAAGCTTCCTGTACGCTGATTTTTCCTGTATTTTTCCCGGAATTTTTCTGGCACTTTTTATATGGGGGAAAACTGAAATAGAAAAACAGCAGAAAACAGGAACTGGCACTGGGGTGCGCTGAGTTAATAGGTTAGTCCAAATATGATCAAAAGTGTATGAAAGTGTATCTGGATCATAGCAATATCACACAAAACATGCATGGAGCAAGCAGAAATTATAGATATGTTTTGGACGTATCAACATCCCCAAGCTTAATTCCTGCTCGTCCTCGAGTAGGTAAATGATAACAACATAATTTCTGTGGTGACATGCTAGCAACCATAAAAGAACTTTGAAAAGTAAAGCAATCAAGGTTAGAGATCCAATTCAAGTCATAACATGCAAGAGTCTATATTAGCATTGAAACAAGTAACAAAAGAACATTAGGTGCAAGAGCTCTCGCTGTCCGTGACTCGAATGTCTCCAAATGGTGTTTGCGTGCAAGAAGGGGGATAGGGAATACGAGAAAAAGTAATTTTTGTGTTGAGAACTCAATCTACTAAAGTTTCACACTTGGTCCTCTTTGGAATCTTATCTTGACTCGTCCCCAGACCACTAGCCAGGTACAAGTCAATTTGATACACTCCTTTTCGATATTTTGAGCACTCATGCAATGGATGAGCGTAAGCACGAGAGTTGACACTTAAGATGGCAAAGAGAGAAGTAGGTGGAGGAGGAAGAAAAAAAGGTGTGAAAGGCTCACATCAATGAGGACAATCATAGGCGAGAAAAGGCCATATGATGTGAGGAGTAGGGATTGCCATGCAACGGATGCACATATGAGCTAAGAAGCTCTCCAAAGGAACTAGTGGGGGTGCATCTAACTTGCTCGCTCATGAAGACCTAGAGCTCGTTTGAGGAGGCTCATCCTTGGAATATGCAAGCGAAGTTCTATAGTGTGAAGGTCCCCACATAGCTATATGCATAATGATCATCTATATGGAGTACAAGGATATAAAGGGAGTACTAGTGTTGATCTCTCAAAAGGATAGTAGTGTTGCCCCTTTCTCTCTTTTTATTTATTTTTCTCTTTTTCTATTTTTTTTTGTATTTTTTTGTGGCCTCAATGGCTCTTTCTATTTAACTCTCATATGTCCTCTTTGGGATCTTTTAATATGTCCTCTTTGGGATCTTTTCCTCACTCAAGGGCAACACTCTATTTTACAAGAAGGTAAAGGAGATATTTCACACTTTACAAGGTACTCAAAACATAAAGAAGATGTAACTAACATGATGTATGCAACGTATGTCGCTGCCAGTGTAGCAGGAACATGTAAGACATGAAGATCAAGTCATGAAGAGGTGGAAGTTGCCTGGCAATATATCTCGGAAAGGCTATGGAAATGCCTTGATAGATAGGTATGGTGGCTGATTTGAGGGAAGATATAAGGAGGCTTATGATGACAGAGCGTATCATGCCAAGGGTTTGGATGTACCAGCGAAGGTGGACACCAACTCTCGGAGTGAGAAGAAGGCAATGCACGGCACGGGAGAGGCTAGCAAAATATGGGAAGGTGGAAGTCTCAACTTTCAATACTTACATTAGTCCAAAGAACTCATGCACTTATTATCGGTAACTCTCAATCTAATAAGGAGGTTCACAAAGAGACAAGTACCCCGAGGAGGAGTGTATGGGGGTTTGGTTATCCTTGCACATCCTCGACTCATGGTACGTGAGTGTTCTCTGATATTCGACTCCTCAGAAGAGTAGTGATCCATCTAGTAGCTAGAGTTCTCAACTAGTTTTGTAGGTTTTTAAAATACACACGGATTGCCCAAAATACGACACCTATCACTAATAGGAAAGAGCTCTTGACAACAAAAGTTCAAACATTACTCACATCAATACCTCAAAACTATTGCAAGTTACTACTAAAATTAAATAACAACCTCAATTACCTACTCTCAAGACAAGACACAACTCAGTGCAACAACCAACTCTCTTTAACAAGATAAACATGAAAACTAAAAAGAGTTCCAGCAACAAACTAAACAAAATCCAAGGCTCTTGCTAAAGACAAACTAAGACTAAAACTAAACATGGCAGTAGCTATGAAAAGATAAAGAACACACAACAGCAAAAAGATAAGCAGGAAAAATCCTATGATGTGTTTTAGATTTTGAAAGTGGAGCGTGTTTCTCTCCCACACAAAGTAAGACGGGATCTAACTTGTTATGAATAGCAAGCAAAGCTAAAGAAAACTAAAAATAAAACCTAAGAGCGAGACGCTCCAAGCATAGCACATAACGCATGAAGTGATAAAAAAAGAGTGAGACAAAGGACGAACTGATGATTGTTGATGGAGAAGGGGATGCACGGGGGCATACCCAAGCTTAGACACTTGAGTCTCCTTGAATATTTATTGGGGATTCATGGGGCATCCTCAAGCTTGAACGCTTGACACTCCTGGATCTTCTCTCATCATCTTCTATCGCGCACTTGAAAACTCCCTTCATACCTAACTCATCATAAGCTGATTAGAGAGGTTAGTACCCTTAATAAATAAATTTTTCCACTGGATATAAATATTTTCTTGAAGAGATACTGTTTCTCAAGAGTGCCAAAAAGTTTTTGCAAAGAAAAAGCAAGCTTAAGGTTTGCAAAAGTTAGGAGAGACAAAACGTGGCAGAATCTGTGAAAAACAGAACAGCAGATAGTAAAGAATTTTTTAGGGGCACTTCTGCAACTCAAATCAAAAAACTCAGAACATACAGAAGTTTCGTAATTGTATAGAGCATACTGTGTAAAAATTTCAGCTAAAAAAGATAAACTGGGATTTTTCTGGAATTTTTCTGGTCACGAGGACAGAATCTGTTTTCTGGACAGCATGTCACAACTTTTACTTCCCTTGCCGTAAGAGGCTATAACTTGGCACAAAGCTGAAAAATAAAGATACAATGATGTTGCTACAGAAGTAACAATCATCAAGACACAACAAAATCAAAAAGAAAACACCTAAATTCGTTGCGGGCTGCCTCCCAAAAGCGCTTCTTTAAAGCCATTAGCTAGGCATGATGCAAAAAAGAAGAATCAAGTTTTATCAAGAGAAAGAAAATAACTAGCCCGTGTAACGGACTCAAAAGGTAACTTGATTTTCTTTCTAGGTAAGTGTTCCATCCCCTTTTTGAATGGGAATTGGAATTTTATATTCCCCTCTTTCATGTCAATAACCGCACCAACGGTGCGAACAAAAGGACGTCCCAAAATAATTGGACACAAAGGTTCACACTCTATATCCATAACAATAAAATCAACGGGAACATAGTTGTCATTGACAATGATAAGAACATCGTCGATCTTACCCAAAGGTTTCTTTATGGAAGAATCAACAAGACGAACACCAAAAGAACAAGGCTCAAAGGGCTTCAATTCAAACATATCAAATATTCTTTTGGGCATAACGGAGGTACTAGCTCCAACATCACATAAAGCATAGCAAGAGAAGTTATTTAATTTAATTTTGATCATAGGGTCCCAACCATCATCTAGCTTCCTAGGTATGGAGGCTTCTACTCTAAGCTTCTCCTCCCTAGCTTTGATGAGAGCATTTGTGATATTCTCCATGAAGGCAAGATTAAGTGTGCTAGTGTGGGGGGTCTCTAGACATTTTGTGTAGCAAACTGATAACTTCTGAGAGGGTGCAACTATCAAAATCAATATCACTACTATCAAAGGTGGTAGTAGTGTCATATAGGCTCACTTTTTTGAAACCCTCTATGTTCATAGGAGTTTCTTTTTCTACGGTTGAGGTATTAGCATCACCATTAATAGGTCCAACGGGACTAGGAGTGCATTGGGTGCTAATAGTTTGGGTGTCCTCAACAATTTGGATAGTGGCAACTGTGTGGTGTGTAGGAAGGCTCTTAATTCTATCCTCTTCCTCTTTTTCTCTTGCCCATCTTTCTTTAAGTTTAGCCATCATCCTAATATTTTCATTGATTTGTAACTGGATAGCATTAATAGGAGTGGCCTTATTCTCCTCAAGGGGAGAGGTTCTAATTTTAAGCATCTCAATATCAAGGGCTAAGCTTTCTACCTTCAAAGAGAGATTATCTATTCTAGCTCATTTCTGCTCTACATTTTTGTTGAAGGCTTTTTGGGTAGTGATAAAGTCTCTAAGCATGCTTTCTAATTCAGAGGAGGGGTTCTTGTTGCTAGGGTAAGTGTTGTTGTTCCCATAGTTGGATGGAAACGGTCTAAGATTACTAGAAAAATTTCCCCTATAAGCATTGTTGTTGAAGTTGTTTCTAGCAATAAAGTTCACATCTACTTGTTCTTGGTCAACCAAAGAATTTAACGGAACATCAATGGGATCAATAGAGGGTTGCTTGGTAAGTTGAGACATAATTAAGTCAACTTTTTCATTGAGGGAGGTAATTTCCTCGACATAATTTACCTTCCTACCTGTTGGAGCGCGTTAGGTGTGCCATTGGGAATAATTGGTCATCATTTCATCGAGAAGCTTCGTGGCAGCACCAAGTGTAGTTGACATAAAGGTTCCTCCTGCGGCCGAATCTAACAGGTTCCGCGAGGTAAAGTTCAAGCCTGCATAAAAAGTCTGGATAACCATCCAGTAGTCAAACCATGTGTAGGGCATTTCTTAACAAGAGATTTCATTCGTTCCCAAGCTTGGGCAACGTGTTCATTATCCAATTGCTTAAAATTCATAATATTACTCCTCAATTGGATAATCTTAGCAGGAGGGTAGTACTTCCCTATAAAAGCATATTTGCACTTATCCCAAGAATCTATGCTATTTCTAGGCAAAGATTGAAACCAGATTTTAGCATCTCCCCTTAAAGAGAAGGGAAAGAGCTTGAGCTTAACAACATCACCTTCTAATTCTTTATACTTTTGCATATCACATAATTCAACAAAATTATTCAAGTGTAAAGCAGCATCATCTCCAGCACCAGAGAATTGATCTCTCATAACAAGGTTTACCAAAGCAGGTTTAATTTCATAAGAGGTAGCTGAAGTGGCAGGTGTGGCAATGGGAGTGCAGATAAAGTCTTGGTTGTTGTGACTAGTGAAGTCACACAACTTGGTATTTTCAGTGGAACCCATAGTAGCAACAAGTGTGGCAGATTTTTTTTGTAATTTTTGATAAAAGACACAAAGATAAAAACTGAAAGATAAACTAACAAGACTAAAAAACAAAGGTAAAGGGTAGTGTGCAACTCCCCTATCTTAGCACTCGGAGTCCCCAGCAACGGCACCAGAAAACTTGCTTGATGGCTTCTCGCCCTTCGTTGGTTACCCCAAGTGGAAGGTTTGAGATGTAGTGCAGCAGCAGTTTTCCCTCGGTGAAGATACCAAGGTTTGTCTCCAGTAGGACTCCAGAGATGATAAGTAGGTGTCAGCGGCGCAACTGACACGGACCTGCACACAGACACAGATAACTTTGTTCCCGACGAAGTTCAGAGAGGTTGTCAATCTCTCCGGTCTTGTTGTTCACAACGGATAAAACGCAAGGGATAATGATAGCAAGTAAAAGCAGTAAAGTAAATATAGCTTGGAAACAGTAATGACGATATGGACCGGGATACGTGATGTTCACTAGTGATGTCTCTCTCCCAAAAGACGATAAAACTGCTATGTGAGGTAAACAAATTACAGAAGAGCAATTGACAGGATTATGAACGCACCAAAATGCTAACTATGCTACAAAAGAAAGGAAGAGGCTCAAAAGCACGGGCAGTACGCCAAAATAAGTAGACCAAAATCCATCTGCATCTACTACTAATCATCCACCTTGAGATATCTATCCAGAACATCTCGCTGGTATTAAGTTGTGAGCCCCACCCAAAGTGTAAACCCCAAGCAACAGACAACTGCAATAAAAAGAACTTTGTGTAAAGTAAACAATCCTTGTAACCACGGTTACAAGCACCGTTGTTTTCCCCTTGTGGCAACAGCACATCCCCTAGACTCATGTTTGTGTCACTCAAGCGTGTCATCTGGGGGCATGAACCCACAATCTAGCACAACGTTCCCTCTTGGAGTCACTACCTACTACTTGGCCAAAGCAATAAACAACAACGGAGAACATGCAAGAATTACTTAGGAACAAAAATATAAGAGATAAAAACCAAATATATTACTCTATCACAATCTGAACATAATCTCATAATCCATCAGATCCCTCCAAACTCAGCATAGCAACAGCAAAAATATTACAAAGGTGCCTCGATCATGTAGGGCAGCTCACGAGGTCTAAACAATGAAGATCAAAGAGGGGAGGAGAACATCACATAGCTACTGATCACGGACCCATGGTTCAAGGAAAACTACTCACGAGACATCCGGGGAGCATCCATGGTGGAGAGGAGACTCCCGGAGGTCAATCCTCCATCCGGCAGTGTGCCGGGAAGAGGTCTTCTGGTGCTCCCAATCTTGGAAGCGCGGCGGTGGCGGAACAGAGGCAAGTTTTCAGAATAGGGTTCCCCTTCTGGAGTTTTCCCGTGACGGAGAATAAATAGGCAAAGGGGGGAAGCCAGAGGTGGACCAGGGGCCCCAGGCGCCCCCTGGCGCGGCCAGGGGTGGGGCCGCACCGGGTGGCCGCCTGGGCCCCCCTGGCTCCCCTCTGGCCCCTCCCGGGCTCTTCTCGAAGCTTCCTGTACGCTGATTTTTCCTGTATTTTTCCCGGAATTTTTCTGGCACTTTTTATATGGGGGAAAACTGAAATAGAAAAACAGCAGAAAACAGGAACTGGCACTTGGGTGCATTGAGTTAATAGGTTAGTCCAAATATGATCAAAAGTGTATGAAAGTGTATCTAGATCATAGCAATATCACACAAAACATGCATGGAGCAAGCAGAAATTATAGATACGTTTTGGACGTATCACCGGGGACTCCACTCTTCAAGATAGGGGAGTTGCACACTATCTTTTATCTTTTCTTTTTAGTCTTGTTAGTTTACCTTTCAGTTTTAGTCTTGATAGTGGGTGTAAACAGTATTGGAAATATGGACCGGGGTCCTATGATGTTCACTAATGATGTCTCTCTCCCAAAAGACGATAAAACGGCCATGCGAGGTAAACAAATTACCGTTGGGAAATTGACAAGATTATGTGCGCAAACCAATGCTAATTATGCTATAAAGAAAGGAAGAGGCTCAAAAGCATGGGCGGTACGCCAAGATAAGTAGACCGAAATCCATCTGCATCTACCTACTAATCATCCACCTTGAGATATCTATCCAGAATATCTCGCTGGTATTAAGTTGTGAATCCCACCCAAAGTGTAAACTCAAAGCACCGGACAACTGCATTAAATAACTTTGCGTAAAGTAAACAATCCTTGCACCCGCAAGTACAAGCACCGTTGTTTTCCCCCTTGTGGCAACAACACATCCCCTAGACTCATGTTTCTGTCACTCAAGCTAGTCATCAGGGGGCATGAACCCACAATCATGCATAACGCTCCCTCTTCGAGTCACTACCTACTACTTGGCCAAAGCAGTAAACAACAACGGAGAACATGCAAGAATTACTCAAGAACATAAATATAAAAGAGGAGAATCAAATATATAACTCAAACACAATCTGAACATAATCTCATAATCCATCGGATCCCAGCAAACTCAGTATAGCAACAACATAAATATTACATAAGTGCCTCGATCATGTTGGGCATCTCACGAGGTCTAATCCATGTAGAGCAAAGAGGGGAGGAGAACATCGGCAGCGAGTTCAAGGTCATGGGTAGGATAGTCCTCTTCATGTGGCCGCAACTGGCGTGAAGCATAAGCTACCACATGTCGATCTTTTGTAAACAACAAGGCCGGAGGGATTGACAACCTCTCTGAACTCGTTGGGAGCAAAGTTATATGTTGTGTGTGTGCAGGTCCACGTCAACCGCCTAATTGCTGGCGCCGTTGTCACCTTCCTGTCGTTGTTGGAGTCCTACTGGAGACAAACCTTGGTATCTTCACCGAGGGAAATTTGTTGTTGTCTACATCTCAACCTTCCACTTTGGGTAACCAATGAGGGGCAAGAAGCCATAAAAGCTAATTTTTGGCGCCGTTGCTGGGTGATGGCTTCTCGCCCTTCGTTGGTTACCCCAAGTGGAAGGTTTGAGATGTAGTGCGGCAGCAGTTTTCCCTCAGTGAAGATACCAAGGTTTGTCTCCAGTAGGACTCCAGAGATGATAAGTAGGTGTCAGCGGCGCAACTGACGCGGACCTGCACACAGACACAGATAACTTTGTTCCCAACGAAGTTCAGAGAGGTTTTCAATCTCTCCGGTCTTGTTGTTCACAACGGATAAAACGCAAGGGATAATGATAGCAAGTAAAAGCAGTAAAGTAAATATAGCTTGGAAACAGTAATGAGGATATGGACCGGGATACGTGATGTTCACTAGTGATGTCTCTCTCCCAAAAGACGATAAAACTGCTATGTGAGGTAAACAAATTACAGAAGAGCAATTGACAGGATTATGAACGCACCGCAATGCTAACTATGCTACAAAAGAAAGGAAGAGGCTCAAAAGCACGGGCAGTACGCCAAAATAAGTAGACCGAAATCCATCTGCATCTACTACTAATCATCCACCTTGAGATATCTATCCAGAACATCTCGCTGGTATTAAGTTGCGAGCCCCGCCCAAAGTGTAAACCCCAAGCAACAGACAACTGCAATAAAAAGAACTTTCGTAAAGTAAACAATCCTTGTAACCGCGGTTACAAGCACCGTTATTTCCCCCTTGTGGCAACAGCACATCCCCTAGACTCATGTTTCTGTCACTCAAACGTGTCATCGGGGGGCATGAACCCACAATCTAGCACAACGTTCCCTCTTGGAGTCACTACCTACTACTTGGCCAAAGCAATAAACAGCAACGGAGAACATGCAAGAATTACTTAGGAACAAAAATATAAGAGATAAAAACCAAATATATTACTCTATCACAATCTGAACATAATCTCATAATCCATCAGATCCCTCCAAACTCAGCATAGCAACAGCAGAAATATTACAAAGGTGCCTCGATCATGTAGGGCAGCTCACGAGGTCTAAACAATGAAGATCAAAGAGGGGAGGAGAACATCACATAGCTACTGATCACGGACCCATGGTCCAAGGAAAACTACTCACAAGACATCCGGGGAGCATCCATGGTGGAGAGGAGACTCCCGAAGGTCAATCCTCCCTTCGGCAGGGTGCCGGGAAGAGGTCTTCTGGTGCTTCCGATCTTGGAAGCGCGGCGGTGGAGGAACAGAGGCGAGTTTTCATAATAGGGTTCCCCTTCTGGAGTTTTCCTGTGAAGGAGAATAAATAGGCGAAGGGGGGAAGCCAGAGGTGGACCAGGGGCCCCAGGCGCCCCCCTGGCGCGGCCAGGGGTGGGGCCGCGTCGGGTGGCCGCCTGGGCCCCCCTGGCTTCCCTCTGGCCCCTCCCGGGCTCTTCTCGAAGCTTCCTGTACGCTGATTTTTCCTGTATTTTCCCGGAATTTTTCTGGCACTTTTTATATGGGGGAAAACTGAAATAGAAAAACAGCAGAAAACAGGAATTGGCACTGGGGTGCACTGAGTTAATAGGTTAGTCCAAATATGATCAAAAGTGTATGAAAGTGTATCTAGATCATAGCAATATCACACAAAACATGCATGGAGCAAGCAGAAATTATAGATACGTTTTGGACGTATCACCGGGGACTCCACTCTTCAAGATAGGGGAGTTGCACACTATCTTTTATCATTTCTTTTTAGTCTTGTTAGTTTACCTTTCAGTTTTTATCTTCGTGTCCTTTATCAAAAATCCAAAAAAATTAGTATTTCTAATTCCTTACTTGCCAATCAATGTCTGACTTCTTTGAAACCAGATCTTATTGGCATGGAGGATTCACTGAGGATCAGCAAAAGTGGTACAAGGAACACCACTTGTCTCAAAAGGGGATACACTTATGGAAAGAAATACATCAGTTGTATGAGTATGCTAGAAACTTGTGCTCAATATATAATATATCTTTCTGCAGGGATGAATCTTGTTGCTTTATGAGGCACAAACACCTCGCTTTCCAATGTGAGTACAATGATGATGAAACCTTAGCTTCTTATGCTAAGAGAAATTATGATTTTGATGATGCAGAGCAAATAGAAGAATTTGTTGTTTATAAGGGTGCCTATGAAATTACTTATCTTATTAAAAAATATTGATGATGCCCCTTACAATTCTGAGAGTCTTGCTATACTTAACTATTGGTTGGAAAATTACGATGCAAATTATTATATTACTGATCATCTTGAGAGAATCTCTCCCCTAAAGGAAGAGACTAATGATTTGCAGGACTATATGGAAGAAGAAATTGCTGAACCTGAAAGCTCCTTGGACGAAAAAGAGGAGGAGAGTGACGAACAAAAGGGAGAAGAATGGATCTATCCATGTCTACCTTCTAATGAGAGTTACTCTTTGAATCTTACCTTATATAAGTATTATGATCCTATGGATTCTTTTGAAATATCCCTTTTTGATGAAGTTGATGCCTTTTATACTTATGGTCGTGATGCCACTATGGATGATGCTTACGGAGATAAAATTGCTATAGTTCCTCATGTTAAGCAAGAAATTTTTGCTATTGCACCCACACTTGATTGTCCTATTATCCTTTTGAAATCTCCAACTCATATTCCGGAGAATTGTGCTCTTATTAAGGCTCAATGTGATGGGTTGCACTTATCTTATGATCCTAAAAACCGTGTTGAAAACAATACACGTGTGCTTGTAGGTCATGAACAACATGATTTCTGTGATAGTTATATTCTTGATGTTGTTCATGACACTACTGAAAATTACTTTGAGAGAGGAAAGTTTGGTTATAGAAACTTCCATGTGACAAAAACACCTCTCTCTAAACTGAAACTTTCGAAGTTGTTCTTGTTCCACCTTCCTATGCATGTCACTTTGTGCTTCTTTGATTTATTTTCTTATGAAATGTCTATGCATAGGAAGTGGGTTAGGCTTCAATGTGTTTCATATTTGCTTCTTGATGCTCTCTTTTGCTTGAAAATCTTATTCTTGTGAGAGCATCTTCTATAATCTTTAAGCCTAGCTAATGGCTTTAAAGAAACGCTTTCGGGAGGCAGCCCGCAACGAATTTAGGTTTTCCTTTTTGTTTTCCTTCTGTTTTTAGTGGTCTTGATGATTGTTACTACTGTATCAACATCATTGTATCTTTACTTTTCAAGCTTTGTGCCATTTATAGCCTCATATGACAAGGGAAGTGAAAGTTGTGACATGCTGTCCAGAAAACAGATTTTGTCCTCGTGACGGGAAAAATCACAGAAAAATCCCAGTTCAAATTTTTGAGCTGAAATTTTTACACAGCGTTCTCTGTACAATCACGGAACTTTGGTATGTTCTGAGTTTTTTTATTTGAGTTGCAGAAGTATCCCTAAAAAAATATTTACTACCTGCTGGTCTGTTTTTCACAGATTCTGTCCTGTTTTGACTTTTCTTCATTTTGCAAACCTTAAGCTTGCTTTTTATTTGCAAAAACTTTTTGGAAATATTGAGAAACAGTAGATCTTCAAGAATATCCTTATTTATAGTAGAGAAAAAATTATTTTATTATGGGTACTAACCTCGCTAATCAGATTATGATGAGTTATGTATGAAGGGAGTTTTCAAGTGTGCGAGGGAAGATGATGAAAGAAGATTCACGAGTGTCAAACGCTCAAGCTTGGGGATGCCCCCGTGCACCCCCAAGAAATATTCAAGGAGACTCAAGCATCTAAGCTTGGGGATGCCCCCATGCATCCCCTTCTCCATCGACAATTAGCAGTTCGTCTTTCGTTCCACTATATTTTTATCACTTCATGCGTTATGTGCTATGCTTGGAGCGTCTTGCTCTTTTTTTTTACTTTTTAGTTTTCTTTATCTTTTCTTGATGTTCATAACAAGTTAGAACCCAGCTTTGTTTGTGTGTGAGAGAAACACGCTCCACTTTCAAAATTTAGAACACATCATAGGATTCTTCATGCTTATCTTTGTTGTGTGTGTTCTTTATCTTTTTCATAGCTACTGTCATCTTTTAGCTCTTAGTTTTGATGCTTATCTTTTTAAGAGCTTTTGTTTAAGTTTGTTGCTGGAACTCTCTTGAGTTTTCATGTTTATCTTGTTTAGAGAGTTTTCCTGTTGCACTGAGTTTTGTGTCTTGACTTGAAGTAGATAATTGATGTTGCTATTCAATTGTAGTAGTAATTTGCAATAGTTTTGAGGTATTGCTATGAGTAATGTTTGGACTTTTGGTGTCAAGAGCTTTAGCCTATTAGTGATAGATGTCGTATTTTGGGCAATCCGTGTTTATTTTCAAAACTTACAAAATTAGTTGAGAACTTTAGCTACTAGATGGATCACTACTCTTTGGAGGGATTGAATATTAGAGTACACTCACGTACCATGAGTCGAGGATGCGCAAGGATAACCAAACCCCCATACACTCCTCCTCGGGGTACTTGTCTCTTTGTGAACCTCCTTATTAGATTGAGATTTGCCGATAATAAGTGCATGAGTTCTTTGGACTAATGTGAGTATTCGAAAGTTGACACTTCCACCTACCCATATTTTTCTAGCCTCTCCTCTGTCGTGCATTGCTTTCTTCTCACTCCAAGAGTTGGCGTCCACCTTCGCCGGTACATTCAAATCCTTGGCATGATACGCTTTGTCATCATAAACCTCCTTATATCCTTCCTCAAAACAGCCACCATACCTACCTATCAAGGCATTTCCATAGCCTTTCCGAGATACATTGTCATGCAACATCCACCTTCTCATGACTTGATCTTCATGTCATACATCCTACTTGCTTGATCGATGAGCCTCATGCTATTTGGGCCTTGCCCTAATCATTGCTACATGACGTGCTAGTATCATTGCATATCCTGCTACACTGGCAGAGGCATACATTTGCATACTTCATGTTAGTTTCATTTTCTTTATGATGAGTACTTTTGTAAAGTGTGAAAGATCTTCTATACTTCTTGTAATATATAGATTGTTGCCCCTAAAGTGAGGAAAAGATCCCAAAGAGGACAAAATCAAAAGATCCCAAAGAGGACAAATGAGAGAAATAGAAAGAGCCATTGAGGCCACCAAAAAATACAAAAAAGAGAAAAAAGAGAAAAATAAATAAAAAGAGAGAAGGGGGCACACTACTATTCCTTTTGAGAGATCCACACTCGTACTCCCTCTTATACCTTGTGCTCCATAGAGATAATCATATATGCATATATCTATGTGGGGACCTTCACACTATAGAACTTGGCTTGTATATTCCAATGATGAGCCTCCTCAAATGAGCTCTAGGACTTCTTGAGAAAGCAAGTTGGACCCACCCCCACTAGTTCCATTGGAGAGATTACCTTAGCTCATATGTGCATCCGTTGCATGGCAATCCCTACTCCTCACATCATATCTATCATTTGGCTTTCTCTCGCCTATGATTGTCCTCATTGATGTGAGCCTTTCACACCCTTTTTGTCTTCCTCCTCCATCATTTTCCTCTCTTTTCCATCCTAAGTGTCAACTTTCTTGCTTACGCTCATCCATTGCATGAGTGCTCAAAATATCAAACGGGAGTGGATCATTTTGACTTGTACCTGGCTAGTGGTCTAGGGATGAGTCATGATAAGATTCCAAAGAAGACCAAGTGTGAAACTTTAGTAGATTAAGTTATTAACAATAAAAATTATGTTTTACTCTCTCGTATATCCCTATCCCCTTTCTTGCACGCAAACACCATTTGGAGACATTCGAGTCACGGACAGCGAGAGCTCTTGCACCTTTATGTTCTTATGTTGCTTGTTTCAATGCTAATATAGACTCTTGTCTGTTATGACTTGAATTGGATTACATGCCTTGATTACTTGTAGCATGTCACTACAGAAATTATGTTTGTTATCATTTACCTACTCGAGGACGAGCAGGAATTAAGCTTGGGGATGTTGATACGTCCAAAACGTATCTATAATTTCTGCTTGCTCCATGCTTCTTTTGTGTGATATTGCTATGATATTGATGCACTTCCAAACACTTTTGATCATATTTGGACTAAACTATTAACTCAGTGCACCCCAGTGCCAGTTCCTGTTTTCTACTGTTTTTGTATTTTAGGTTTTCCCATTATTTAAAGTGCCAGAAAAATTCTGGAAAAAATATAGGAAAAATCAGCGTAACGGAAGCTTCGCGAAGAGCCCGAGTGGGGCCAGAGGGGATCAAGGGTTGGCCCAGGCGGCCACCTGGCGCGGCCACCCCCTAGGCCGCGCCAGGGGGGCGCCTGGGGCCCCTGGTCCACCTCTGGCTGCCCCCTTCGCCTATTTATTCCCCGTGACGAGAAACCCTTGGGGACAGAACCCTTTTTCGCGATCTCTCCTCTGTTCCGCCGCCGCCGCGCTTCCAAGATCGGGAGCACCAGGAGCCCTCTTCCCGGCACCCTGCCGGAGGGAGGAACCACCTCCGGGAGCTTCTCCACCACCATGGATGCTTCCCGGATGAACCGTGAGTAGTCCCCCTTGGACCATGGGTCTATGATCAGTAGCTATGTGATGTTCTCCTCCCCTCTTTGTTCTTCATGGTTTAGACCTCGTGAGCTGCCCTACATGATCGAGGCACATATGTAATCTTTCTGTTGTTGCTATGTTGAGTTTGCTGGGATCTGATGGATTATGAGACTATGTTCACGTTGTGTTTGAGTAATATATTTGATTCTCCACTTTTATATTTATGTTCTTGAGTAATTCTTGCATGTTCTCCGTTGTTGTTTACTGCTTTGGCCAAGTAGTAGGTAGTGACTCGAAGAGGGAGCGTTATGCATGATTGTGGGTTCATGCCCCCTGATGACTAGCTTGAGTGACAGAAACATGAGTCTAGGGGATGTGTTGTTGCCACAAGGGAGAAAACAACGGTGCTTGTACTTGCGGGTGCAAGGATTGTTTACTTTACGCAAAGTTCTTTAATGCAGTTGTCTGTTGCTTTGAGTTTACACTTTGGGTGGGATTCACAACTTAATACCAGCGAGATATTCTGGATAGATATCTCAAGGTGGATGATTAGTAGGTAGATGCAGATGGAGTTCGGTCTACTTGTCTTGGCGTACCGCTCAAGCTTTTGAGCCTCTTCCTTTCTTTATAGCATAGTTATCATTGGTTTGCGCACATAATCCTGTCAATTGCCCAGCTGTAATTTGTTTACCTCGCATTGCTATTTTATCGTCTTTCGGGAGAGAGGCATCACTAGTGAACATCATGGGATCCCGGTCCATATTTCCAATATTGTTTACACCCACTATTTATTTACTACTTTATTTACCTTTCCGTTGCTATCACTATCATTATTATCCCGTGTGTTTGATCCTTTGTAAACAACAAGCCCGGAGGGATTGACAACCTCTCGGAACTCATTGGGAGCAAAGGTATGTGTTGTGTGTGTGCAGGTCCACGTCAACCGCCTAATTGTTGGTGCCGTTGTCACCTTCCTGTCGTTGTTGGAGTCCTACTGGAGACAAACCTTGGTATCTTCACCGAGGGAAATTAGCTGTTGTCTACATCTCAACCTTCCACTTTGGGTAACCAACGAGGGGCGAAAAGCCATCAACGGCACACAACGAAATAAAATATTTGATAGTAAATGCACGGTGAATGGTAAGGTATGCAAATTAGTGATTGATAGTTGCAGCTGCAAGAATCTTATCTCCCAGAAGTTGGTGAACTCTTTAAAGCTTGAAACTGATGATCATCCAAGCCCCTACACTATTTGGTGGATCGAGAAAGGAGTGAATATGTGGATCACGAGGCAATGCAACCTAAACTTTCTTTGGGCAAGCATTATCGCTCAAATGTGTTGTGTGACGTAGTTGATATGGACGCCAGCCATGTTCTTCTTGGGAGACCTTGGCTGTTTGATGTGGATACATCACAAAAGGGAAAGAAATGTTCTTACTCGTTCATTTGGAACAAGAGAAAGATCATTATTGATGGTAATATCTCAAAGGATGAGGAAAACGTATGTTAACTATCTCCCACACCTCTAATGAATTTATGGAAAACTTGAAGGAGGCAGATTTGTGTGTTGCACTTGTTTTAAAGGGAGAAGAGCACCTGGCTGTTGAAATTCCGGCAAAGGTACGCGGATTATTAGCAGAGTTTTAGAACATATTTGGAGAGCCACAAGGCCTACCTCACCGATGAGAGGAATTCAAAGTAGATTTGACTTACTTCCGGGAGCAAGTCTTCCTTATCTTCCACACTATCGAGTGAGCCCGAAAGAGCATAATATGTTGAACGAGAAAGTATAGGAATTGCTGAAAAAGGGCACATTAGAGAAAGGGTTAGCCCATGTGATGTATCGGTGATGGCGTGGAAGTGGTAATGGCTTCTCGCCCTTCGTTGGTTACCCCAAGTGGAAGGTGAGATGTAGGATAGCAGCAAATTTCCCCTATGTAGAGGATAGGGTTTGTCTCCCGTAGGACTCCGACAGATGATAAGTAGGTGGCTCGGCAAGTGATGCGCCGTCTGAAAAGAATCACTTGCTTCTCCTGGACCTGAACACGACACAATTAACTTTGCTCCCAACGAGGTTCAGAGAGGTTGTCAATCTCTCTGGTCTTGTTGTTTACAAAGGATAAAAAACACAGGATAATGATAATGATAATAGCAACTAAAAGTAAATACTGAAAATTAAATAAGCTTGTAAACTGTGATGAGAATATGGACCGGGGTCCCGTGATGTTCACTAGTGATGTCTCTCTCCCAAAAGACGATAAAACTGCTATGCGAGGTAAACAAATTACAGAAGGGAAATTGACAAGATTATAAACGCACCGCAATGCTAACTATGCTACAAAAGAAAGGAAGAGGCTCATAAGCATGGGTAGTACGCCAAAATAAGTAGACCGAAATCCATCTGCATCTACTACTAATCATCCACCTTGAGATAGCTATCCAGAACATCTCGCTGGTATTAAGTTGCGAGACCCACCCAAAGTTTAAACCCAAAGCAACAGGCAACTGCATTAAAAAGAACTTTACGTAAAGTAAACAATCCTTGCAACCGCAGTTACAAGCACCGTTGTTTTTCCCCTTGTGTCCACAGCACATCCCCTAGACTCATGTTTCTGTCACTCAAGCGTGTCATCAGGGGGCATGTACCCACAATCGAGCATAACGTTCCCTCTTGGAGTCACTACCTACTACTTGGCCAAAGCAATAAACATCAACGGAGAACATGCAAGAATTACTTAGGAACAAAAATGTAAGAGATAAAAACCAAATATATTACTCTATCACGATCTGAACATAATCTCATAATCCATCAGATCCCATCAAACTCAGCATAGCAACAGCAGAAGAATTACATATGTGCCTCGATCATGTAGGGCAGCTCACGAGGTCTAAACCATGAAGAACAAAGAGGGGAGGAGAACATCGCATAGCTACTGATCACGGACCCATGGTCCAAGGTAGACTACTCACGGCACATCTGGCAAGCGTCCATGGTGGAGGAGAAGCTCCCGGAGGTCGATCCTCCCTCCGGCAGGGTACCGAGAAGGGTCCTGACGGTGCTCCCGATCTTGGAAGCGCGGCGGCGGCGGAACAAAGGCGAGTTTGCGAAATAGGGTTCTGTCCTCAGAATTTTTCCGTGACGGAGAATAAATAAGCGAAGGGGGCAGCCAGGGGGGCACCAGGGGTCCAGGCGCCCCCCTGGCGCGGCCAGGCTCATGGCCGCGCTAGGTGGCCGCCTGGGCGCCTGGTGGTGGCCCCTGGCCCTCCTTCGGGGTTCTGGAGGCTTCCGACACGCTGATTTTAAATCTGATTTTTCCCGGATTTTTGGAGCACTTTTTATATGGGGAAAAACTGAAATAGACAAACAGAAGAAAACAGGAACTGGCACTGGGGTGCACTGAGTTAGTAGGTTAGTCCAAAATGATAAAAATGTATGAAAGTGTATCTAGATCATAGCAATATCACACAAAACATGCATGGAGCGAGCATAAATTATCGATACGTTTGAGACGTATCAATCGGCCGTGCTCAAGGCAAAGAAAGATGGACCTTGGCGCATGTGTACGGATAGTAGAGCCATTAACAAGATCACCGTAAGGCATAGATTCCCTATTACTCATTTGGATGATATGTTGGATCAACTTAGTGGAGCAAGAGTGTTCACAAAGCTTTATTTAAGAAGCGGATATCATCAAATTTGTATCATACACGAGGATGAATGGAAAGCTGCCTTCAAGACAAATGAAGGGTTGTTTGAACGACTCTCAAATGCACTAAGTACCTTTATGCACTTTATGAATCAAGTTCTTCGACCCTTCTTATCACACTTTGTTGTGGTCTATTTCGATGACATCTTGATCTATATCAGGGATGAGGACGAAAACTTTGATCACATTCGGAAGGTGCTAGAAGTACTAAGGGAAAAAGAGCTCTACTTCATCTTGAAGAAATGCGTTTTCCTGGAAACACAACTATTGCTAGGATTTGTCATAACAGGTGATGGTATTCCTCTTGATGATCCTAAGGTTGAAGCAATCCGAGAATGGCCAACCCCGAGGACCATTTCCGAGGTAAGAAGTTTTCATGGCTTTGCAACTTTCTATAGGCGATTTGTTAAGGATTTCATCACTATCATGATACCAGTTACTGAGTGTTTGAAGAAAGGAAAGATCCAATGGGTAGAAGTGGATGAAGCTAATTTCAATGAGATCAAGAAAAAACTCTCACAAGCTCTTGTCTTGGTGTTACCTTATTTCAACAAATTTTTTGAGTTGGAGTGTGATGCAAGTAGAGTAGGCATTGCTGCTGTTCTATCTTAATAAAGGAAACCCATTTCTTTCTTTAGTGAGAAATTAAGTGAAGCAAGACAGAAATGGTGCTTATTAGCAAGAATTGTATGCTGATTTCAGAGGTTTGAAAACTTGGGAAGTATATTTGCTGCCTAAAGAGTTCATTATTTACAGTGACCATCAATCCTTGAAGCATTTTAGAAATCAAAATCATGTTGATTGTATGCTAGCAAGATAGGCAACATATCTGGAGAGGTTTAACTATCTCATCGTTCATAAATCTAGAACAACAAACCGAGTGGCAGATGCTTTGAGTCGTCGCGCATGCCTCTTGAATTATTTTGAGGCTGAACTTCCGGGCATGGATCAAATAAAGGAGTTGTATGAGGATGAAGAAGACTTTGGCCATGTTTTCGTAAAGCACATCAGAGGCTAACCATTAGGTGATGATTATTTGGTGCAAGATGGCTATCTCTTAAAAAATGATCGTTTGTGCATCCCAAGAATGTCTCTATGTGACAAACTGGGTAGAGAGCTCCATTCAGGTGATCTTAGTGACCATGTGGGACGAGACAAAACTATCGCTAACCTGGAAGCTTGTTACTTTTGGCCACAACTAAGAGAGATCCTGGAAAGTGTGTTCGGCGATGCCCCATATGTCAAACCTGTAAAGGCCAAGTCCAGAACACACATGGTTATACATGCCTTTGCCTGGTCATGTTTCTCCATGGGAGGACATCTATATGGATTTCATCTTAGGTTTACCAAAAACTAGACGAGGGAGTGATGTTGGGTTTGTGGTCGTGGATAGATTCTCTAAAATGGCTAATTTCATCCCATGCCGCAAGACAACGAATGCTTATCATGTGTCAAACCTATTCTTTTGAGAAGTGGTCAGAATTCATGGAGTTCCAAGGTCCATCGTCTCTGGCCGTGATATCAAATTTCTTGTTGCATTTTGGCTCACCTTGTGGAAACAATTCAACACTGAATTAAAAGTTTCTAGCACTGCTCATCCACAAACATATGGCCAAAAGGAAGTGGTGAACAATGTTTTGGGTAACCTGATTCGTTGCATTTGTGGAGAACAAAAGGGACAATGGGATTTGGCTTTATCTCTGGCAAAGTTATCCTACAATAATTCTAAGCATGGAACCATAGGAAGGAGTCCCTTTTCCATTGTCTACAGTTCTACACTAAAGTTCCAACACATGTGGTGGATCTGGTGAAGCAACCATTAAGGGGAAACTCAAAATCAGCATTTTCCTTTGTTGATAATTACACTGAGTTGTTTGAAGAGATTCATGGTGTTTTCGAAGGATAAAATCATAAATATAAACAACTTGTTGATTGCAAAAGGAGGCAGAAATCATTCCAAGTTGGTGAGAAAGTGATGGTCTAACTCCAAAAAGAGAGGATGACTTTAGGTGTTAAAGGGAAGTTTATGCAGCGAAGGTATGGTGCCTTCTCTATTATGAGGAGGATAAATGATAATGTTTATGTGATAAATCTTCCAAGTGACATGGTTATGTCCACCACTTTCAACGACGCGGACTTGACTCTCTACCATCCAAAATAAGCGCTCTATGAAGATAATTCGAGGGTGAGTTCCATACAACCAGGAAAGAATGATGAGGAACAATAGACAAGGAAAAAAATCATATGTTAGAACTATTTGGCTACTTCTAGATACTTCCACTCTAGTGTAGTATTTCTTTTTCTTTTCTTTATCCTACCTACTATTTTCTAGAGTGTTTCAGCTATAAGTAGATATGAGTAGAAGTGAGATGTGAAGTCTTTCCAAAACCCTATAATTAGAGGTCCTCACCTCTAGTTTGTTCTAAGGCCCGATATGCGGTACTGTTCCAGATCTAGATGTTTCCATCCAGATCCGGAGACGAAGCACATATCGGTCCCACCGCGACACATGACAAAGTCATATGCCCCGGATTTCCAACATGATATCACAACATTACAGATACAAGGATACAACATCTCATACAATCGGCATACAACTGCCTCAAATACAATACAACAGTGGAAGATACATGCCTGAGTATAGACTACAAGCAAATGTCTAGTGGCAAAGAGAAAAACATTGATCCCCATAACCACACGGGTCCAGGCCCTCCGTCGGGATCCGCCTAACTAGTCGTCGTCGAGTCTCCACGTGAAACGTCGATCACCAAACCTGTTGTCGATCAAGAACCCTGAAAAGAGTTTGGGGAAAGTATCATGAGTACATAAGTACTCAGCATCCAACTGTAGTGGTCAACTGACCCAGCAAGGACTTCATCACTCGTCATTCTAGGACAACTAGTAGTTTACGGTAAGGAAGGGGTAAGTGGTGAGGTTGCTGCCGCACTAGCATTTATGAAGTGGCTAACGATCTAGAGAGTAAGGTAAGAAGCCAAGCATTCGATGAGGAATCGCCTCCAACAAGTCTTGCTATCAACTACTTACGCAATCATAACACCTATCCTATCCTTGTCCTCCTCTTCGCATCCCGACGAAGAAGAAGCAGTCAAGGCACACACACGTTGATCAAGTTATATTAAGATTATCTCAGTTGTTGTTGTCTATGAACAAGGAGTAGGTCTCAAGTCGTCCATAACCATGGACACGGCTTCTCGAAAAGATTTAACCCTGCAGGGGTGTACCAACTTCCCATTACAAGGCTCCGCACGCACGCCCATCTCTCTCAGTTGCTACCCATCACAGGCAACCATTTTATGATTTAGTTCCAAGAGATCTGAAACGACAGGTCCCTCTAGCTAACAACGAACAAATCCGGGTGGCCCCCGGGGAGTCGACACCCAATCCAAAAGCTGGCCACGCTCTCGGATCGGACTCTTCCGTATGACGCAGGTCGGATTGCCAGTAATCACACATGGGAAACCGGGTCCTAGCTGATCGGGTGGACCAACAGACAAACAAAGCCTCCACTGGCCCAAGTTGTTTAAAAATTGCGAGGGGATCCACCAAGCACACACACGGGGTTTCAAATGGTAAATCATCTCGGGCCACCACTAGAAATGTTTGAAGCTAGATAGGTAAGAAAAGGGGACCCCATAAAATCCCACACGCGGTTAGGCACGCTCAGTCTTAAAACAAATACCCGGAACTCGGATCCTAGGTGACTCGAATGGAACAAAGCGTCGGGGCGGGATAGCCTAGACCTTCCATCCTTCGTCGAATATAGTCAACATTGTAATAATCATATCATCAACAACAATAATAATAATGTGATAGCCCAAACCAAAGGAGTAACAGGGTAACATCGTAGCATCCTAAGCATGCATACTAAGCAGGGGCTGAGCAACGAGCAAAGTAACATAGCAGTAACAGGTTTGCTGGGAGGGGACATGGCTGTATCGGTTTGAAAGAGGTTGTAAACATGTGGTAGGATCAAACGTCGAACCTAACCTAGACTAGCATGCAAACCGCTAGTTGAAATAGAATGGATCATAAGTAATGTATAGTCCTTGCCTGTTGATAAGTCGGGTTCCGAAGGTGTAGTTGATCGCAAACTCGCACGTCTCCGAGAGGTACCCGCGGAAGCACACAAGAGGGTAAACACTGGAAAGCAATCAACGAGCAACCATCTATTACTATGAGGCAAACACGAGCAAGCATCAACAAGAAGCAACACGAGACATCGCACCTACCGTCGAGAGTGGTTACTAACAATTTAAGTGGAGTACTCGTCACACACGACGATACCGCACGTTTACGGTGGTTCAAGTTGTTTAGCTACAGGTGATCAACAAAGGTTGTTAACATGACAACACAAGCAAGCATGGCATAGCACACAAACATGTCAAGAGGTGAAGCACAAAATAAACTATCTATGCTAGTCAATTTAAGTGAGGCACAACCTAAACATGGCAAACTATTGCGGACCCCACGATAAAATAGAATTTGGTACTGTTTTGCCCTAAACAATATTTTATTATTTTTATTAGCAAGCAAGAACAGCATAAACACAATCTACATGCAATTCTAGTCAAGTTACATATAAAGAACATTTTAAACAGAGCAACGGTTAAAAAGTTATTGCAATAACAGTTTACAGTGGCAGGCAGTGTAATTAGCAAGCAAACAACATGTAAACAAGGTCAAACATGGAAAAGAAGCACATTTTAATAAATTAGACACAATTCTAAGCAAGTTTCATGTTTTACGCGTCGCGATCCGGACTACCGTTAAAAAGTTACGGGCACCGCAAAATATAATACAATCTGCAATTAATAAAAAAAACTAGCAACATAAAAAAACTAAACGGGCCGAATCTACTGAGCCCAACAGAAAAAAAAAGAAATAAATAAAAAAAGGGAAAAAAGAGGGGCAACTCACCTTGGGCCGAGGCCCAGCTCGCGGTGGAGAGGCCGGCCTGGCCTGGCGGCCCACGTGCTGCTGGAGGACCAGCCTGGCCGGCTGGTTCGATCCCGACGGGATCTCGTCCTGACCCGATCCAAATCGGGAGCCGGCGGCGGCTCCAGCGCCAGTAACGGCGAGCGGCGAGGTTCGCCGGGGAGGTCTGGCGAGGGGTGCGAGGTTCCAGGGGGGTGCGGAGGAGGCCGGATCCGGTCGGTGCGGTTCGAGGTGGAGGGGGCCGGCGAGCTGCTCCAGGGGCGGGGTCTTGAGCTCGGGGAGGGCCGCGGCCATGGCGCGCGGTGGTCGACTCCGGCGTCCTTGGACAGAGGGGAGAGGGTGAGGAGGTAGGTGAGGGGGAGGAGGCTGGAGGCGGAGCGGCTCACAGGGGGGTCGCCGGGGCAGCTGCGGTGGCGCGCCGGCGGCGGCTGCCCTCGCCGGCGTGGTGCAGCCGGAGGCACGAGGCGGCGGGGTTCTGCGGGCTCCGAGAACCAGATCGGGCCCGGGCGGCGCCGAAGCGGGCTGGGGAGGGCCCTGCGGGGCCAAACCGGCTGGGAGCTGGCTGGGTTCAATCTGAGCCCCAGATCTGATGATCTGACGGCTGAAATTGCTTAGGAATTAGGGTTTCGGGAAGAGGAGGATGTGGGCAGAATTTTGAGGCAAATCTCAGGGGGGTGGCTGCAATTTTCCATTAGGGTAAACCCTAATTGGGTGGTGGGAGGCTGGTGGTCTTTATATAGGGCTGGTTGGATGGTCAGTTGACGCAAACGCCCTCGGTACCCCTCTCGTGTGTCCGGTGATCGCGTTCGTGACCGCCGAGACTCCGTACGGACTCCGATTCGGGCGAAACTTCGACCTACGCGCTCAGCGCGTCGAGCCCGTCGATCGTACCTCACTGCGGTGACATTCCGACAACATTTTTCGGCGCCTCAATAAAATAATCCGTTTATTAAATAAACGGGGTTTTCGTTCCGGTGGCGATGGCTGGTCCCGTGCGGGTTTTGCGACGGTGATCGGGTGAAACCTGGTGTCGCAAAGGTCGAGTGTCAGGTTGGCAAGGGTCGGTCTCCGTCCGATACGAGACAAGAGGGGGGAAATAATCGCCGATCGATAAATCGGGGATGCAAACACCGCAAACAAATCATACAATCAAACAATTCACACCGAAACAAAAAAATTTAATTTTTGCAAAAACTGGGCTGTTACATTTGTAACCAGACTATGTACCCCCACTACCTATAATAGAACTTGGTGTTCTTATATAAGATCTCGAACTAGATCTTGTGATGTAGGAGTTTTGGATTGAGCTATTGTTGTCAAATCAGACATATTTCCGCCTCTAGAGCGATATCTAGCACAACACGTTGAAGTTGTTCCTTCAACACATGCGTTGTACATATTGTAGCAGCAAGGTGGATTTGCCCCTCCACAACCTTGTGCTTCTTCACAAGGTGGCCAACAAACATAGACATCCTCCTGGACGTGGATTTCCATGACATGAACACCTAATGCACAACCAGGACGATGCTCTTTGGCATGCGCACGACGCGCTTTCTTTGACCAACTATTATATGGAATCACAAACTTCGAAGCACAATATGCCTACACTCTTTGATCTTAGCTCTTTGTCATGTACATATGCTCTCTCATGTATTTACCTTTGTTAGCCAATCACCAGATTCTCTGTAACATGGCTATTTTTCAGTTCATCGTTCAATTGTTTGCATATAGGTGTACCATAATTAATGGCTGTAATATGTGAGGAATTTTGCAAATGGTTGAAGCCTCGGGTAGTATGAGCTGATATGTAAGAAATACAAAGTAAAACCGTAACATATTAGATATGGAATGTTACTAATGATTAACTATACTATTTATTTGATCAAACTGACACACTCAATTGGCAATCGTCATACAATATTCATTCAACTTTTACTAAAATTCACCATCATTTGTGTTTTGCATGCAGGCACATTAGCATCTGTTACTATTGATATCTTATAATCATCTGCAATTGGCCACTTGGATTCCAGGTGTATATGTGCTACATACGTTATTCAAAAATTAAGGTGGTATATTTGCAAGAATTTTCAATATCGTATGCTAATGGCCACCTTGAAATCGACGGTGCACTGACTTCTTTTTGGACCTTTAGATCGTTAATTTCCAAGACGACTCGTTGATATTTTAAATAACTGGTAAACATATATAAATCTTTTGAGTTCATTGTACTCCCTCTGTTTCTGCTTGCTCCGCATATAAGATTTTTTCAAAGTCAAACTTCATAAAGTTTGACCAAATCTTTACCTAATAATAAAGGGAGGTGCCTGCAGGTTTCAAACCCAGGACCAATCAAACGGATACCCCAAGCAAAACCAACCCGCCTAGCAATGATTCTTGTCAACTTAAAGGAAGCTTATTAATATGACTGGCAGACGTATGTCAATACGCTTTTTGGGCTGGCCCAACAACGCTGCATAATCTCCAATCAAACCAAATGAACATATTAAAATGATATAATTTATAATTGTACCTCCTCGCCCATATAAATAAAATATTACCAATTTATATACCAATGTGAGTTGTGCTAAAAACAACCAGTCGTGGTTAAAGAGGGCAAGATTCAATAGGTTTACTGATGCGAATTAAACGGAACTGGTTGTGGTTGTTGGCTTCTAATGGTGAAGTGTAGGAACGGTGCATGTATCAAGTGTAATTGATACAGGGATGACACCGATCATCATTGCGAACCAGGGAATTACAAGTGGCTTCATGAAGAGACTCGTGAAATCGAGATGCTATGTGTGATTATCAGAATGATCAAATTTGTTATGAATAGGTGAAAAAAATGCCGACACCCCAATACAGATGGATTGTTAAGGACGAACAATAATTTGTTTCTCCCGTTGCAACGCACGGGCATTTTTGCTAGTTTATATTAAAGAGTATCAACATCTACAACATCAAAATTATATAATATGAAAATTAATTTCATGATGCGTCTAATGGTATTGGTTTTATATTGTGGATGTTAATAGATCTTTTCATAAAATTGGTCAAAGTTTACAAGGTTTGATTTCAAACAAATTTTATATGCGAAGTAAAAAAATGGAAGGAGTATGAGATTGAGGCGGAGCAAATTACAAAGTCGTCAACTGAAATAACGAACATACGTTATCTTAAAGATCCCCCTACCTGATACTCACATACTCCAAAGGATTATCCCGATTTAGAGGAGATATTTTTTGGGAGCTTTATCGATTTGTCTCCCAAACCCGATAATTATTATAATATTTATATTTTCGGTTGTAACACACGAGCAATTAACTAGTCAAGTTTAAAAATTAGTACTATCTTCGATCCATATTAATGGACACACAGTGTGTACCCATTAATATGGGTCGGAGGGAGTATGTAATACTAAAAAGTTTCTTAAATGCTCCCAAATGCTTGAAATATACACGACCTTTTGACTCCCGATTCCCGAAAGAAAAAAGTCAGAGCGAGCGCGAGCCGGACACTTCCCAAGTTCCCAGCACCGGCGTGCGCACGGACAAGGAAAATAGAAAAACAAGTGACAGAAAAAAAATACTTTGCCAGCTCAGGCCCCGTACGCCCGGCCGAGATCCAAAGCCCCCTCTGATCTGTCCCCCGTCGCGCGCGCCAGCTCGCCGGCACGCACGCGGCCGGGGAAATGGCGGACGACTCTCCGCCCACTGCCTCCGCCTCCGCCTCCGCCTCCGGTCCCGACCCGGCGTCGGCGTCCCCCGCCCCCTCCTGGCCCACGGACCCCGACTTCCTCAGCTGCGTCCTCCAGCCCCCGACCCCCTCATCCTCCCGCCCCGACCCCGACTACTTCGCCCTCCGCCGCCTTCTCCTCCGACGCAAGCCCCCCTCCGCGCTCAACCACCGCATGGTACCCGCCCTTAGATTCCCCCTCCTCCCAATGCTATCATGTTCGATTTTATGCCATGGGGAACAATGTATGATTGGATGGATTGCCGAGGGATGCTGCAGGAGTGGCGGTGCAACGGCAAGGGCTACGTCGCCTACCGGAACTTCCTCCTCCGCCGCATCGACGGCGGCGCCGCCTCAAGCAGCGCCCACAGCACGCCCGGCAACAGGTGACGCCTCTGATTCCTCTGTGTGCTTCACTCGCCTGACACGCCCCTACCTTACACGAAACGAGAACAAAATGTAGCTGTAATTAATTTACTTGTGAAGACGTTTCCCTTGTGCTTGTCCACCAGTTTCTTCTGAAGCCCAATCATTTAAGCATGTAGTATGATATGAACGGGTGGAACCTAACATCTTGGGCCTTCTCATTGACCAGTGGAAGGTGGTTTGCCAGCCCTGCTGCATTTTCTGAAGCGGACAGCTGGAGCTCTATAAGGGTTTGTTCTTTTAGCTTTCCGATGAATCTTGTGTGTGGATACTTCTGTTCCAGAAAGTGTGTGCACACATGCTGCTGTGAGGCCTGATGTCACTTCTTTGCTGCAGGACCTCAGAAGTAACAGTGGTAAGTTAAGCCGCGCCGCGAGCATGAACTCAAAGCAGAGTGAGCCTGAGCGCCATGTCAGATTCGCCGAACCTGCGTACTCGTTTGTTGGAATGCATTGCATCTTTGACAACTGCAAAGCGTCAGGTTATTTGCTCCTAGTCATGCTATACAGTGTCTTCTGTGTCAGTGATGAAGTATTCTCATATGAGCTAACTGAATAGTATTGATTTTGCCCTTGGCAGTTACTGTATTGAAATTTGGCCGCACGAATTCAGATGTGCTTGCTTATGGTTCATCCGATGGCAGTTTGACGGTTTGCCAGGTTTCTGAGCCGCCATCTGTTCTTCAAAAATTAACAGGACATTCTAAAGATATCACAGGTTAGACCACTTAATCGTGTTTGTATTTTTTTTCTTTGTATATCTACCTTCACTTTCAACAAATTATTTGGCTTTGAGGGCTAGGACAACTGAGATCTCCACCTAGTAGCATACATTCCTATGTGCATAAAATATGCATAGGACTATGTCCCTCGTATCATGCATTGCATTGATAGACTGCTAGAGTGGCCATTTCCTGGTGTTTATGGGGTCTGATTCGGCATATACCTGAGTAACCACTAACCAAGAACTACTTAGTTATCATGCAAGTTAATAAAGGCTTGCTATGTATGCCCAAAGCTTTTGGTTCCTATTGCTGTCACGTTTAGAAAACATACTGGTTCGTTAATTGTGGTTTCCTGTTATAAATAATACATTCCGCTTTGGTCAAGAGGACAACCCCTAGCACTGAGCATATAGAATCATTATGCACAGAAGTACTACCGACAACTAAAATAATTTGGTTTGTGATAGCTAAAAGAGTAGTGCAAGAATCGAGATATTGTATGTATTTCTGTGAATGTAAGCGAAGTGTGATCAATTCAAGCTGTACTTTCCTGTCTATTCCCGTATCTTGAGTTTATTATTCTAACGGCATTACAGATTTTGATTTTTCATCTAATAACCAGTACATAGCTTCATGCTCCATGGATAAAACTGTGAGGGTGTGGGAGATCTCTAAAGGCACTTGTATCAGAGTCGTATATGGAGTTTCTTCCCAGCTATGCATCTGCTTTCATCCTGTAAGTCCAAATTTAGCAGAAAAGTATGATTGCTATTTTTTCCCGTTCCTTTCTGTCACCAAGGTTTTTTGCCTGTGTCTTCACTGCTATAAGCCATTATTCTTTTTACAATGACCAACATAAATTATCTCTCGTATCATATATTTACTGGTGGTTCCTTTCAAACACTTTATTGCAGGTAAACAATAATTTGCTGTTAGTTGGCAATGCAAACAGGGAAATCAATGTAAACTTCTTGCCCTGTCGCTCTCTTAGTTTATATACAATAGTATGCTTTTGCATATGTTGCTTGATGGCTGGTTGTCTGATCAATTTTCTGTTGTGCAATAATAATGAAAAATGATGTTGGTCTGTTCTGGTATTTATTTGAGTGAAAATGATGTACCTGTTGTCCGTTGAATAATTTAAAATCACATCATCCTTTGTAGTCAGAAACATTTCCATCAATTGCTTTAGCGGTCATGTGATCCAATTCTCTTTCCAATCTAGGCAATTAATTTTAGCACCGGGAGAGTAATCAGCAAACACACCTGTGACAATGCGGTTACAGCGTTGGATATCGACCACACTGGCCAGCTTATTTTTGCTGGTGATGCGCAGGTATCCAATAATTTAATTTGCTAAATACTAATGTGGATTTTAAAAATTCATAATTTTGATTTGGTGCTTGAAATGTGCAGGGTTACATATACACTATTAGTGTGAACTCTCACACAGGGTCGTTATCTAGAACTCATAAGAACAAGAGTTGTAAGAGCAAATCTTGTGTTACAACCATCCAGTACCGTACCTTCTCTCTCGTAGCACGTGGTCCAGTACTTCTATCTTGTGCTCAAGATGGAAACCTGTATTTCTTCAGGTGTGTACTTTATTACAGTCCATCCTGTTGTGGCCTCCACTTTTATCTCACCAGTATTCTGTTATTGGCATTTCAGCATTGCGACAAATTCCCATGGATACTTGACTCTCATATGCTCTCTAAAATTGGCTTCCCCAGTGCAGAATATCCGTGCTTCTTTCTGCCCACTTCTTTCCCTTGAGAAAGGGGAATTCATAGGTGAGTTGGAACTATTTGTAGTTCCTGTTTCTTTTCTTGAGAAACCATATGTTGGCTCTGGTGAGCTGAAACTTAAGCTGCTGATCATCCAGATTCTAGGGCTGTCTTGTTCCCATCAGTTTGCACCCAACTGCTACTGCACTTCTGTATTGCCTGCCCTCAAATTTTGCTGAACTATTTCATTAATCGCTGTGAACGCCAAGTCATAGTTTTAGTCCAGTGAAGTATCAAGACAATCACAGTGGCCACTTAGTGTCAAGTTTTCCCTGTCAAACTTTTTACACTATTTTTTTAGAATGTTGAGTTCGCTTTTGAAACAAATTAATATACCTGTGATGTTTATCTTTGGCAACTGAGTGCTTGCTTTTCCAAGAATAAATGCGTCAACTGCCGTTCACCACTTGCTACCCTTTTGTCTACTGCATATAAGACTATAATGCATTCTGAGCTTTTGCAAAAATAAATAAATGAATGTAGCTGACTTTTATTTTCTTCTGAATATGAAGTTACTGGCAGTGGGGATTCAAATGTTTACTTCTATGATTTGGCTCGACCAAAGAATTCATGTGTAAATAAACTGCAGGTATGCTTAATGTCCCTCTATTTGTCGCATCTCAAACTTTAGTTACAAATTGAGATATTGATGAGACCATTTAACATTCCTGAAGGGGCACGGTTCTCCAGTAATGGGAGTGGCCTGGAATCATGGGGAAAATTTGCTCGCCTCATCTGATTCAGACGGTACAGTTATTGTATGGAAACGAGCAAAAACAAATTAGAGAGAACTCCACATATCAAGTATGCTTGTATACAGTAATTGTAGAAGCTGATACATTGTCCCAGCAGAGGCGTTGCTTAGCGGGAATTGTACCTGCCACCATGTTGTTTGTAACATACCACAAGGCCTGGGCAAGAAGATGGACCAGCCTCGATTCTATTTACAGAAGTATAGGTCTCCCAGTAGAGTGTACATCATTTCCCCCCCGGTGTATCCTGTATCATTTTATGATTTTGCCCCCCAATTACATTGATTTTGTTGTTCAATGTTGAAAGGTATAGTGGAAACAGTACCCTGGGTCTTCAAATTGCTCTTCAAAACAAATTTCAGGAACTGAAATGGAATAGTTGCATTATTCGACCCATTACCAAGTCCAATTCCGATGGTTGTGATTTACTCTGTATAATTCCAAGTTTCTAGCACATTGCACATATATTCACAAATTTGCATGTTCAGTATAAGAAGTTACCTCTGGTTTTATGGCTGGGGGTTCCTTTTTTGTTCCTTTCACAGGACCCTGATAATTTGTTTTAATAGCAAGAGAGCTGCTATATTCATTGTAAACAAGGAGACGAGTAATTTGTTTTAAAATTTTTTAGGGGAAGACACTTCTCATTCAATCACATCCAACACTGTCGGGATACATGCTGGATCGTGTGGCTCTAACAACCATAAGTGCCTACCCGGATTTAAACTAGAAGCATACTTAACTAAGTAATGAACATCGGGATTATAGTTCCTTCCTTCGAAAACAAAATTACATTGATCGAACAAAACTTTATTCGCTACTATCTCCGAGGTGATCATACTGTGCCGCCCGCCAGCTTCTTCCCTGATGTCACTCGGCACATTCTTCACATCTCTAGAAATCAGAATTTTTGTGAACATCAGGCGCCTGAGCTTCCCTACACGCCATCATCTCCAAGCATATGCCAGATCTATGATCCCTGGATAAACAACCGCTGATGAGCCTCTGAAGATGCCCAAGTGATCCCGGGACATTGCCGCCACAGCACCCACTTCCCCATTCCTCGAGATACCACCGTCGACCCTGATATGAACGACTCCCTGAGCTGGAGCCTTCCATCCTCTCCTATTCGCCGTCCTCTGCACCACCGTCGTATTTTCAGGTGGTTTAGCAATGATCTCCAGATCTTTAATGAAGTTGCATATAAACATATGGGTCGACATTGGGCTTTGATTAATGTCCTCATGTATCAACTTCTCATATGGGTAATTTGTTTTAATAGCAAGAGAGCTGTGAGTGAGGCATTTTGGCTCTCGGGCTCCATGAAGCCTGGTATTTTTTCAAAAACTAAAAAAATTAACTTCTAAGTTCAAAAATTCTAAAAATAAATACACAGGTACTTATAGGTGTATGCTAGATGTGTGTAATTTTTTTACTATGAAATACGTTTTTATGTGATCTATGCAAAAAAAACATGTACTTTTATAATGAATAGTCCATGTGCTATAAATACATAATTTTGTTATTTTTGTGTAGCTCATATAGAAACTTTACAAACAAGTAATACACATCCATAGGGTATATATTTAATTGTTTTCAGAATTTTTTGAAACCTAAAAAGTTATTTTTTGAATGTTTGAAATTTCAGTTTTCATGGAGCTCGAGCTCCATTTGCTATTTCTTGAGATATATTCATTGTAAACAAGGAGACGGTACAAATACCTATACTGCTCGGTTTATTAAAAAAAACGCATGAAATCTTGAAACAATAGCAAGCACACCTAGCTAGGCTAGGTCTAAAGCGCTGGTAAGTTTGTGATTTGTGACACATAGCCAGGCATTAACCTCATTAACATCGGAGAGGGATGACTATGCCGCTTAATTGCTTCCAATGATTTACCATTAGGTTTTGGTGAGTTCAAGTTATTTTTTTAATATATTACAACTGCTCATACCTTTTAATGTCAGATCAATTTTTAGAAAAACTACAACTAAGGATATGCAAAAATTGTGCAAAACTGGCCTTGCAAAATTTAAAAAGATTTTACTACATGCACTTTTGACGTTTCTTTAACATCTGATATCTGGAGTGACCGGGCAAAATAAGACCACATTAGTGTGATCGCCCATTATGTTGACCAGAAGTGACAAATACAAACAAGAATCATTTAACTCAAATTAATTGAAGAAGCACATACCGGTGTTAACATTGATGCAACTGTACTTAAAGTTGTAGAGGGTTTTGGTCCCGTCGACAAGATTTTTGTAGTAACTTTGGATAATGTTTTAGTTAATACTGTTGCAATGGAGACACATATCCCTCTATTTTTCGTATATGCTGCATCTTTTTTATTTCATCAACATCGTCCTTGCCATATTATTAATCTTATTGCTAAATGTTTTTTTAAAGAGAGTCATCTTAATAATTCTAATACAGAACTACACGACTTGCAAACTATAGAATATATTGCATTGTTGTTAATTTAACTCCTCGTAAGTTCAATTTAGACATGCCTATTAGATGAAACTCTACATATATGATCCGAGACAATGATGTGTTCTCAAACTTTCTTAATTCAAATCGCGGTCCACCTATCGGACCTGACACTTGGCATATTGCTCAAATATTGTGTAGGGTTTTTAAGATGTTTATGATGCAATAATTACTTTGTTTGAGGTTTATTTTCTAACATATTTTTAACGGTGCATACTATTATAGACATTTGCATTCTCCTCAAATCGTATGAAAGCGATAACATGCTATTTGAACATGTTGCTCGCATGAAACACAAATATTTGAAATATTGGGAAAATATTTCTATGTTGTATGCATTTGCATTTATCCTAGATCCTATGGCTAAACTTGAAGGGTTTGGTAATGCATTCGTCGTGCTATCTGCATTCATAAATATAGATGATTATGCTTATTTCATCATGAAAAGCTTTATGAAACTTACTGTAAATACGATCAAAAGTATGCCAAAGTTCGAATGCAATGGCCGCCACCAGTACCAACTGCAGCAAAAAAGGAGCATGTAGCAAGATATATTGTTCTTCGTCCTCCTCTCCCTCTAGATCTTTCACATCAGGGCCAACCCATGTGCTTGCAGAGGTGAGGAGAGTTAGCGAAATACCTCAACATCGATAAAGTTAGCTTCAATGAAGATGCGACGTGGACTTCAGCATACTGCAGTGGTGACCACAAGCTCACATATCTGGTGCTTTCCATATTTGCACGGGATGTGTTATCAATACCCGTCTCAACGGTATCATCCAAGACTACTTTCAACCTAGCTGGAAGGATACTTGAGGAGAGGAGAGACGATCTCACTCTGTATATGATGAGAACACTAATGATCGTGAAAGATGAAGAACTAGCCTGCAAGAGAACTCAACACACCGCTAAAAACATGAAACTACTAACCACATTTGAAGATCTTGTCATCGAAGAAGAGGAAGAGGAAGAGTAGTTGTAGTCTTTATAATTTTTCTTCTTTTGTATTTTTTTCGCTTTGTATTCTAGAGCGTGGGTTTATACTCTTATTCTTAAAAGGTTTTAGTGAGATAACCACTAACAAAGCTCAAGATTTTATTCAATATGATATTTGCCTCATTTTTTACTTTATTTTTTAGATTTTTCTATTTTTAAGATGTTTATGCATAAACGGGGCTTGAAAACACCTTAGTGCCAAACGGACTAAACGAACCATGAATCGATCACAGGTTTAACAAATATGACGTGCATCAACGGCGATGTCATGCCCCAGGCAGGCCTGGCCTTGCCTGGGGCGTGAAAGCTTGATTGTTTGTTGAGTGTAGCATGTACAAAACTTATAGTGCTACAGTCACCGAAGCCTGCCTAGGGCATGGCCCAACGCTGGCGTCACCATTGATGTGCATGGTACGTTTAGTAACGTACCTCAGGCTCTGTCCGACCAAGCCCATTTAATATTTCGTGTTTAACCCTTGCCAAGCCGATCGAATGGCAGATTGCATGCATTTCAAGCATGAGAAAAATGTCGTTTTGTGATGCATTTCGACACATATCGAATGGAAGGACTTTCCCTATTTCCATTGCAGCCACTAGTGCAGCTTCAGGTGAAGCCACAACCACAATACGCAGCCACATGTACAGCCACAACCACATTTACAGGTGCAACCATAGTTCACGCGCATCTACAGATGCAGCCAACGTTTACGCGCAACCACAATCTTTTCTGAATCGTACGGGTGCATCCAGAACTCGATACATGATGCTTCTAAAAGCATAAAAAATAACCTCTGCGAACCCTTCAAAAGAGTACATTTTAACTAATCGCTCCCTTAACCTCAACATTATTTGAGAGAAGTGGATCTATAACGATCTACTACATCCGTTCAAAAAATATACGATGTGATTTTCGTTTGAGTTTTAACTAAAACCATATCATGTATTTTCAGACAGAGAAAGTATTAAATATATGTGTGCACGTGTTTGTAAAGATGAATATATATAGTACTCCCTTCGATCCATAAAAAGTGTCGCTCATTTTGTACTAAGCTAGTACAAACTTTGTACTAGATGAGCGACACTTATTATGGATCGGAGGGAGTAGTATATATATATGTCTGCATCTGTTCTATCATTATCTAGCTGTCTATTCGTGGATCTAATAGCGTCAAAACTCAAAAGTGGGCACGGCAAGAACCTGATTCATTCCATTCCAACTCATCACAAGTTCCCCTCCAAAAAAAAAAAACTCAGAAGTAAAGAAACAGCACAGGGGTCATGGAAGGAAACCAAATCCAGACCTACCCCATGGGCGCCGCGCCGTCCAGATCGTCCCCCCGGCAGTTTAGCTGGGGCTCGGCCCTCGCCGGCGCCGTCACCACGGCGGCGGCGGCGGGCGTGTTGGTCTGCAGGCCGAGGGACCCGAGCTTCGAGCTCATCTCCATGAGCCTGTCCACCTTCCACTTCCGGCCGCCGGCGGCGCTGGACATCGGCCTCACCCTCACCGTCCACGCCACCAACCCCAACGTGGTGCCCGTGCGCTACGGGGCCTCCAACGTCTCCATCCTCTACGGCGGCGCGCTCCTCGGCACCGCGCTCCTGGACGCCGGCGAGCAGCCCGCCAAGTCGTGCCGCCTGCTCCGCCTCCCGGCCCGGCTCGACGCCATGGAGCTCGCCCACCACGCCGGCGCCGTCCTCGCCGACACCGCGCGCCGGCACATGGAGCTGGACGCCGCCGTGGAGATAGTAGGCGAGGCCGCCGTGCTGCTCTGGTCGCACCGCTTCTCCGTCCGCATCGACAGCCACATCGTCGTCGACCCCGTCTTCCTTGAGGTTGTGGAGCAGGACAACCGCTCCGAGATGCAGCTCCACCTGACCTGACCTCAGTAGCTGCATTTTCATTTGCTGAACCTCTCCCAAAACCTTTTCATTTGTTTGTGCCATGAAATGCAATGCAATCTCTCCTAATTCGAAGCAATGAAATACTCCTACAACGCAATCTCTCGATTCCAATGCAATGTCGCATCATAGTTGAATTTTGACAAGGATATTTTGTGCCTCCACATCATCAGACGACAAAATGGTACGCTCAGACAATGTGTGAGGGCTAAGATAGCTCGCATCCCACAGAACCTAGCACAACAAGGACATCAAAGCCAGCAGCAACTTGATGTCCTAATAAGATCACACTGCACACAGGACACATGTAAATAATTGTCTGGCTCCTTGCTTGATTCATAAGGCTCAGAACTCATCCATCAGGTACTCAATTGGCATTGCTCGCAACGACTCGATCATACCATTGCTCGGAACTTCAGGCTCATAGTCATTGTGCCATTGCTTGGAACTTCAGGCTCATAATCCTGCAAAAAACAGAGTCGGTGGGGCACAGAGAGTTCACAAAGGTAATATTTCTTCACATGATTTTGATCTCACCCTGTAGTTGCTTTGGAAAGCCTTCTCGGCATGCATGTTGATGCTTGAAGTCTGCCCAGCCCAGAGTGGTTCTCCTGCAAATGTTGTATCTCTATCAAATGTGCTTCCAATGTCGACCCAACTCTCAATGTTGAATTCCGTGCCTCGGTAGATCAAGGCAAAGGGATGCACTGGTCAAGATTTTAGATGGAGGCCTCCTTACTGAATAATCAGTCATGTCCAGCACTTAGGAATTACTGTTGATATCCTGGAGTATTTCTTTGCTATTGTTGGATACTTAAGCTAATTAGACTCCCGTGGTCCTGGAAATGTGGGATTAAACACAGAGGCATTTTTTGTGTGTGGAGAAATTCAAAGGTGTACTCTTTTGTTCTAAAATTATGCACTGACATATCAAACTGGCACCAAAATTTACATTAATACAAGCCACCTTAGATCAAACTAGCACAAAAGAGTGCTAAAGCATGTTAATATGTAAGCAAAAATTAAAGCAAAGAGAAGACATCTACTTGACTGACAAGTGTTTCAACTTGAGCTACTTGTTTTCTGCACAAATCATTAACGTCAGCATGTAGGAGTATTATTTTTCTTCATTGTTGAGCAGCAGAGTCAACAGTGCATGCACTGCAGAAGCCCAATATAGGGTCATTAGTTAGAAATTTCCAATCAGATTAAAATGGAGCAGTGTGCTAAAACATTCCGTGTAACTGTTCAGGCATACCAGTCTTGTTTCCATGCGGCAATGTTTTGCTCAAGAGGAGCTGGAGCCAACTTTGCAGTCATTCTCTGCTTGCTCTGCAAACATTTCCCAGTTTCTCCTTGGCATCCTTTGTGACACCGCCTGGATGAACACACAAGGAAAATCAATGTAAACTTCCTGCCCTGTCGCTCTCTCAGTTTATATACAAGTACTACAATAGTATGATTTTGCATATGTGTTTGTTGGCTGGTCCTCCGATTAATTTTGTGTTGTGCATTAATAATGGAAAATGATGTTGGTCTGTTCTGGTATTTATTTCAGTCAAAATGATGTACCAGTTATCTGTTATATAATTTAAAACCACATCAACCTTTGTAGTCAGAAACATTTTCCATCACTTGCTTTAGCGGACGTGTGATCCAATTCTCTTTCCAGTCTAGGCAATTAATTTTAGCACTGGGAGAGTAATCAGCAAACTCATCTGTGACAATGCGGTTACAACATTTGATATCGACCACACTGGTCAGCTTATTTTTGCTGGTGATGCGAGATATCATCCAGTACCGTACCTTCTCTCTCTAGCACGTTGCCCAGTACTATCTTGTGCTCAAGATGGAAACCTGTATTTCTTCAGGTGTGTGCTTTATTACAGTCCATCCTGTTGTGGCTTCCACTTTTGTCTCACCAGTATTCTGTTATTGCAATTTCAGCACCGCAACAAATTCACAGGGATACTTGACTCTCATATGCTCTCTCTAAAATTGGCCTCACCAGTGCAGAATATCCGTGCTTCTTTCTGCCCACTTCTTTCCCTTGAGAAAGGGGAATTCATAGGTGAGTTGATTTTGTTGTTCAATGTTGAAAGGGATAGTTCAAACAGTTCCCTTGATCTTCAAATTGCTCTTCAAAACAAAGTTCATGAACTGAAATGGATTTGTTGCATTATTCAACGCATTACCAAGTCCAATTCCGATGGTTGTGATTACCGAAAAAGGGTTCCTCCCTGCTTGATAGATATAGCCACCACCGCATAACAACCGTGACATTGATATAAACACACGCCACTAAAGAACGTGGATGTCGCCTAGAGGGGGAGGGTGAATAGACGCTTAAAATAATTACGGTTTAGGCTTGAACAAATGCGGAATAAAACTTAACTTTTAATTTGCCAAGCAAGAAACATAAATAAGCTAGGCTCAACTATGTGCACCAACAACATATACTAAGCAAGATAAACAACTATGTGATAGCAAGATATATAACAAGAGCACTAAGGCTATCACAAAGTAGGTGCACAAATAAATAAGTTGACTAGATGAACAACCTATAGGACAAGCAATGTACAATAATATGAGCAAACACAAGATAAACAATGTAATAAGCTTGCTCAAAGTAAATGTAGAGATAACCGCAAGTGGAGCCGATGAAGACAAGGATTTGTTACCGAAGTTCCTTCTCTTGCGAGAAGTACGTATCCGTTTGGAGAGGGTGTGGAGCACAATGCTTACACGAAGCCAACGAGGACCACCCTATTTCTCCTCATGCTCTTACCAATGCAAGATGTCGTGATTCCACTATTAGGACACTTGAGGGCGGGTATCGAACCCGTACAAATGGCAACCCTTGGGGGCGGTCACCGAACCCGTACAAATGCTCGGGGCTATCTCCATAACCGAATTGGAGGCTCCCGTAGCATCCCGAAGCTTCCCACCACAATGATTGAGCTCCGCAACAACAAGCCTCTAGGCGCCAACGCACCCAAGAGGTACAAGCTCTAGAATGCCAATGCACGCAAGAGTAGCTATCTTCTTAACTTCACTTACTACAACGAATCCTCGGAGAGAACTCAAACCGATGCACCAAATGCAATGGCAAGAGCACATGAAGTGCTCAAGTCCCCCACTCTCAAATCCCACCAAAGCAACAAAAATTATGGAGGAATATGAGAGGAAGAACAAGGAGAACACCAAGAACTCCAAGATTTAGATCCACAAGGTTCCCTTCACTTAGAGGAGAGATGGCTTGGTGGAGAATGTAGATCTAGATGTCCTCTCTCTTTTCCCTCAAAAATGAGCAAGAGTCATGGGAGGGGAAGTGAGAAAGCAAGCTTAAAGAGGTCAACAATGGGGGGAAGAACTTGCAAGGAACCGGTGGGGACAAAGGAAGAAGACCCCCTTTTATAGTCCCCCACGAATCCAGCCGTTGGAAACCGTTGGCAGTCCACCAACCACGGTACTACCGCTCCAGGAGCGGTACTACCGTGGTGCGGTACTACCGCAATCGGAGCGGTACTACCGCCCCGCGGTAGTATTGCGGCTCAGTACCGTTCCCACTACCACCGAGTCCAGTGGGATTGTGGTAGTGGATGCGGTACTAGGGCCACAGTACTATCGTTGTGCAATACTACCGCAACTGGAGCGGTACTACCGCCCTGGTTGACCCAGGGGGCCCATGACACAAAACAGATGAAACCCAAAAGAAATAGGTAAACCCTGAACTGCCACAACTTCTGCAAATGAACCCCGATTAAGGCAAACTCAAGCTTGATGGAAAGCTAACGAACAGAGCTGCCTAATCATGTGGAAATATTTAAAAGTGGCAAGGGAGATATGCCAAACAAATAGGTGTGAAACCTCTAACCAAGAAGAACCAGCAAATCTCCCACATAAAAAAACACAAGAGAAGATGCATACGAAATCCGTTTTCGATGAACACGAGCTTGTCACGAAGAAGACCACAAGCTCCGAAACTCACAAAGATAAAAACCAAACGAGAACCAATAAAGATGATGCCCAGGATGCAAAAGGTTTGAGCTCTCCACGAACAACTCGGCCTAGCCTATAACACGGTCTCCTAACTACCACCAAGAGACCGGTAAACTAGACACATATCTAGTCAAACCATTGTCTTGCGCATAATCCACTTGAGCTTGATGATGACAATCATGTCCGCCTCAAGTTGGAACATCTTCCTTGATTCCGCCGGCTCGATGAAGACTAGTAGATTGCTCCCCCATACTCCATTATGGGTGAGCCTCTTTTAGGCATATCTTCACAAGACCATTATCACAAATGGTTGGCAAGCTCCAAGCATATGATATCTTCTTGATGCTCCTCTTGAACTTGCACACATCAACTTGACCAATCTTTGGATAGCTCCATGAAGAACACCTTGGTCAACACGTAATCTTCATCTTACAACCTTGAAGCCAACATATGATCTTCAAGCGTTGCCTATGGACAAACCTTAAAGTATAACTCAAGGAAACCATTAGTCCATAAAGTTTGTCATCAATTACCAAAACCAAACATGAGGGCACATGCCCTGTCAGCCACCACCACCCACAAGACACACATCCAAGGCAATATACGAAGTGTCGGGCACCCCACAACGAAGCCAAATCTCCAAGACGGTGCCTCTTACTCCTTCCGTTTCTAAATATAGGTCTTTTTTAAGATTTCAATAGAAGCTACATACAAATGTATATAGATATAGTTTAGAGTGTAGATACACTCATTTTGCTCCATATGTAGAATTATATTTAGGAACCAAGGGAGTAGAAGGTAACAACCCTAGATAGCCGCCACCGCCCGATCCCGTAGATCGAGTTTTCATCCAGAGTACGACGAGAGGAGGGGGCACGGCAAGGAAGCCTTCAGGAAGAATACGATCCGCGGATGTTGCTCCCGTGGGCCAGACCCGGGGTTGGACAGGTGATATAACCCCGCGCCTGCGTCCCTCTGTCGAACCCAAGCCTCTTCATCTGCCCACAGCCAAGCCACCCGCGTAGCCATGGTTGGTCGCCTGCACCTGTGATACGTCCCAAACGTATCTATAATTTCTGCTTGCTCCATGCATGTTTTGTGTGACTTTGCCATGTTTTGCTTGAACTTTCATAGACTTTTGAGCATATTTGGACTAATCTATTAACCCAGTGCACCCAGCTGTCAGTTGCTGTTTTCTGCTGTTTTTGTATTTCAGGTTTTCTGGCCATTAAAGTGCTCCAAAAAATCCGAAAAATCAGATAAAAAATCAGCGACACGGAAGCTTCCGGAAACACCAAAGGAGGGAAGGGGGCCACCACAGGGACTCCAGAAGGGTTTCTGGCGCGGCCCCACCCTAGGCCGCGCCAGGGATGTGACACCCCGCCTGAATATCACTGTACACAGACGAGTGTCGCCCACACACCAGCCCAGGAATCACTCTGGTGTGCGCGCTTCAACATGTACCAAGAACATAGGCACAACTGTAAAAGGATTCATAAGCCAAGGTGGCTTGAATCAATACATTACCACCATAGATGGTTCTTTACAAAGATAGGGGCAGCGGAATAACAACTCTCTACGGCAGCACGGACTTGGAGCGGCTCCAATCCACAGGGATCTGACTGGGTTACTCTTCCTAGCCCGCCCACGCTCGACTCCTCCTAGGGAAAGATAATCCTTAGGCAACCTGAAAATCTGGCTATGCGAATAGCCAGGGACAAGCCATGTGAGTACGTTTGAATGTACTCGCAAACAAGCAAACCAAGTAACATATACAACAAGCAAAGCAATCCATGGTATTCAAGCATGCACTAAGTTATTAGGGCAAGATTAATATCATGGCAATGCAACTTAAACAACGTTCATAATCATGGCATAAGCAATATTAACATGATGAATCTAGCATGTTATCCTGAGCAAAGCTAGAGCAATAACAATCAACACATGGAATGAACAATATCAACAAAATGAGCATGAACATTTCTACCATGATTAAGACTGATGCAGGAACAAACAACACATGAAACACTCATGGTCATCGCATGACCATGCAGCTTACCTCCGAGTCCTCCTGACTCGATATCCGGGTCACCTCATGACCACTCACCGCTTTGGAATCATCGCATGACTACCCAAATGGTCCAATCTTTCATTATCAAGTTTATTATTAGTAATTTCTTGTTGACCCCGTGTGACCTAGTACGAACTGTGTCCCATGACCGAGGACTCGGCTATTCGAATAGATTTTTGACTCTGCAGAGTTTGTGCACTTTCACCACACATGGAGTTCCTCCTCTGCTCAAAACCCCCGGAACCTGTCCCACAGGATCCTTGGAACCAGCCCCGTGAGTAGTGAGCTAGACATCCCCAACGAGACCGATATACCGCGTGTCCCCCTTACCGCATCACCGACATACTTACACAAGTCATGTCCTGGGTAGCCCGGTGTCATCCCGACACTGACCATCGCATGGCTCCAACCATCGCGTGGCCCAAAACTTGTCCCAAACGGGGACGGGATCCCAAAACATACTAGCTGTCAAGACTACCGCCGTTACCTGATCAGGGTAACTGCCGCACGTAGCCTTCCCACTTTGGTGAATACACATAAGAGACGCCCACCGGCATACCGCATCATGGCCTGCCCGCACAGGCAAATGTGGCTGCACTAGTGAAGCTCGGTTCGGTGGCACTTGGTCAACGTTCAGATTAGGTTCATGAGCATATCAACATTTTTTTCTTATAACATATGATCCACGTCATAGCAACAATAATATGAACATGAAATACCGCTACCAAGTAAGTGCAGCACATAACAAGATATGATACGAACATGGCAAGACATAGGTACAACACTTTAGCATGAATATGGTCAACACGAACGAGGTACTGGTATGAACATGATATGAATAACATGAGCAACAATAATGATCAGATACGATGAAAGCAACTGTAAAGCATAACGGTAACAACATATCTTCATATCATAGCATATGCAAGTCATTAGTGAAGCAATATTTAAATGGCAAGTTCATATCTTCACGAGTATTAACAACGATTGGTGACCATCTGAACCCTTGCACGAAACCAACAAATAAACCAGCGGCCACCAGAACGGTCTTTACAACTCAGCTCTGGGACGTTGCCGGAGTAACTCAACCGCTGCTCAAGATGGCCGAAAAGCAGCTCGGAGCATGAGGCAGGGTCGATAAAAAGAATGCGGTGGTCCCCCAAGACGGCTGAATATTAGCTCAGCTCAGGGCATGGGGTCATCACTGCGAAAAGAACTCAACACCTGCCCGAGACGGCCGAGAGGTCAGCTCAGAACTCGGCGGTTGTTGAACAGAGAAATATAAAGCAGGCATGCCACCCTAGACGGCCGACACAAGAATCAGCTCAGAACCGGGCGTGGTGCCATCATCGAAGACAAGGCAAGCAAAGGTTCGTCACGGTCACTCACCGCACAACGAAAGCAAACAGAGGCATCACAATCATATGCGTTAGTTAAGCACACAAGAACAACACAGCACAATGCTTGAAGCATATATTATATGGCTTGCTTGCCTGGGGGGTGGTCGAAGAATCCACCGGACAAACGCACAATCACCTTCCAAAAAGATCCGACGGGACCGGCGGTACTCCGGCGAAGCCTAACGACAACCGGGGGTAAAACGGTCAATTTCACAATGTCAAAATGTTATGAAAGTTGCACCAACGCGACGGGCTCGGAAAACTGTGAACTTGGGCTTTTGAATCACCTCAATCGGAGTTACGGTCGGGAAGATACGGTCGTTCGTTTGATAAGCAGAAAAGTGGGCTTATCTGATGAACGTCCATAAAATAACCCTTTCGGCCCGGAGAGAGAACGCGCAGTAACCGAAATACGCTTTCCTGAAAGGAAAGCGCATTTCTGCACGCAGTTGAAACGAAATACGCTTCCCGCGAAGGAAAGCGCATTTTGAGCCGAGGCAGCAGAGAAATACGCTTTCGCGCAGCAAAGACGTATTATGCGGAATACGCTTCCGCTCGCAGTGCGCGGGCCAGGGGCTTATCCCACCGACAGGTGGGTCCCGCCTGTCGGTTTCTCTCTCCTCAACCTCCCCTGCTTCTAACTCCTCCTCTGTTCTTCTGTAGGCCGCGGCACGGGGTAGGGGAGGCCGGGCCGGGCCAGGACGCGGTGGCCAGTCGGCGCGGCACTCGCCGCCGGAGACGAGGGGCGGCGGAGGGCGGAGAAGGGCGGCGTGCGACGCGAGGAGAGCCTGCCTGCGGGGCGCCTGCGGCAACGGCTCGCGGCGGCCGAGGCGGCTCGGCCGGTCGGGGCAGCTGCGGTTGCGGTGGCCTTCGGCCAGGGGGCGCGCGGTGGAGGGAGAGGTGCGGGCTGTTGGGGTGGCCAGGACTCGGGGAAGGGGAGATGGGCTGCTGGTGGCTTGCGGCTGGGAGGCCACGGGTGCCTCCTTTAGCCAGGGGAGGAAGGGCACGCGCGAGCTCTCGACGTGTCCAAAGCGTGGACACGCGGTGGCCATGCCGGGGTGAGCACGGGTGGCACTGGCATCCACGGACTACCAGACGAGGCTAGAGAGCACGTGGTGACCAGGACCAACGTGGGAAGCATGCTGGACATGACCAAACGCGAGGAAGAGGACAAGGGCGAGCAGAGCACAGTACAAACAGTTCACAGCACAGGCCAAATACTTGGTCACCAAGGCACCGACGTGTCCAAGGCATGCATTTGACCAGTGGCTATGTCCACTGTGTTGTGTGACACCTCAGGAGGCTACAGCACCTCCATTATCTGCCCTGGGTGGCACACAACAGTTGAAAATGCCATGACCTAGCTTTCCACAGCAAGGAGTTTGTACTGGTCTGGGGGAAGCACACCTGGGGGGATGACTCCAAACTGGTGTATCAGTTATCTAACACTATGATGATTATCTCCACCAAGTTTGGGCACAAATGGGCCACTGTACATAGCACCTCCTTTACAAATGCACCCACTGGACAGAAGGTGTTTGTGCTTTGGTGTGGCCAGCACACTGGTCCCCTTGGCATGAAACTTGTCACAGCTTAATCATACACTAGTGTTAGTCTGTACACAAAATTTCAGCTCATTTCGACAAGGCTAGCTTGCACTTGCTTCACAAAGTCACCTGCTGGACAAAAACTTTGGGAATTTATTGTGCTCTGCTGGCTGGGTCATTGTGGCTCAAATTTGGTACAGCACCATGGCATAGGCAAGGGAAAAGGCACAAAAAGTTTGGGAGGCAATGGGCAACCAAAAATAACACTTCCTTTGTAAAGTGCTATTCTGCCCGGAATTTGCAACTTGAAGCTATGCTCCATTTTTGAACTATGGAACCCCATGTTTATACACCACTGGTCATGGGTAGGGTACTAGAAGCTCCACAAATCAATTTGAGCACCAATTGGACAACCAAAAGGGTGGCTCCTTTGCAAATGGGCTAAAAGGGGATTATTGGCTTTATAAAAGAAACCACAATTTCCTTTATTCAAATATAGCCAATATCTCAGGGAGAGGTCAAAGGGATTACCAAGATCATCTCCACAAGTTTACACAACCTTTGGAGGTGTCTAGGTATTTTCCGGGATTTTAACTCCATTAACCGAGGGCCGATGGAACTAAGCTGATATGCAAAACATTGCACCGAACGTGGCAACATTCTCGCATATCCCCGGGGCAAATGGCAGGGGAAGAGGATCATGACTTGCAACAAGGGCAGGGAAAAATGTTGCAAGGTCACGGATTGTCTGGATTTTTCCGGTCATCAACCGGTACCCAGGGGAAAAAATCCGGGAAGGAAAGGTCGGAAGGAATAACAGCACAAAAATCGATAACCCGATTTTTGGGGTGTTACAAGGGAGCCTCCTGGCTGCCCTGTGGCCCCTCTCGGTGCCCCCCTTCGCCTATATTTACCCCTCGGTGTGGAAACCCCTAACGGAATCCCTTTTTCACGATCTCGCCTCTGTACCGCCGCCACCGCCGTTTCTAGATCGGGGCTGCCTGGAGAAGCTGCTCCGGCACCCTGCCGGGAGAAGCTACCCCCTCCGAGAGACCATCCATAGCCATGGACGCCTTCCGTATGTACCGTGAGTAGTTCCCCTTGGACCATGGGTCCGTGACCAGTAGCTATGTGATCTATCTCTCCCCTCTTTGTGCCTCCACTTTCGAGACCTCGTGAACTGCCTCACATGATCGAGGCACCTTTGTAGTTTTCTGTCGTTGCTATGCTGAGTTTGTTGGGATCTGATGGATTATGAGACTATGTTCAGATTGTGATGAGTAATATATTTGGTTCTTCTCTTTTATATTTTGTTCTTGAGTAAATCATTGCATGTTCTCCGTTGCCGTATTTTACTTTGGCCAAGTGATTTGTTGCAACTCCAAGAGGGAGCGTTATGCTTGATTGTGGGTTCAGCCCCTTGATGTCTAGCTTGAGTGACAGAAACATGAGACTAGGGGATGTGTTGTTGCCACCAGGGATAAAACAACGGTGCTTGTATCTGCGGATGCAAGGATTGTTTACTTTACGCAAAGTTCTTTTAATGCAGTTATCTGTTGCTTTGGATTTACACTTTGGGTGGGATTCGCAACTTAATACCAGCGAGATGTTCTGGATAGATATCTCAAGGTGGATTATTCGTAGTAGATACAGATGGATTTTGGTCTACTTACCTTGGCGTACTGCCCATTGCTTTTGAGCCCTTCCTTTCTTTGCAGCATAGTTAGCATTGCGGTGCCTTCATAATCCTGTCAATTGCCCAACTGTGATTTGTTTACCTCGCTAGCACTTTTATCGTATTTTGGGAGAGAGACATCACTAGTGAAAATCACGGGACCCCGGTCCATCTTCATATCATTGTTTACATCCTTAGTTTACTTTTCAGTTGCTATCACTATCATTATCCTGTGCGTTTTATCCTTTGTAAACAGCAAGGCCGGAGGAATTGACAACTCCTCTGTACTCGTTGGGAGCAAAGTTATTTGTATCTGTGTGCAGGTCCACGTGAAGTTAGCAACCCTCGGTTGTGAATCGCGCCATTGTTCACTTTACCACCTTCTTGTATCTCTGTGATTCCTACGGGAGACAAACCCTATCCTTTACATAGGGGAAATTTGCTGCTACGCTACATCTCACCTTCCACTTGGGGTAACCAACGAGGAGTGAGAGATCCTCACCGTATCACCGAGACACAGCGCAGTTGGAGACATCGGACGCTCGTGATCCAGATCGGGGCTCTTCTAAATCCGGCCGCCCCGCGCTAGCCGAAGAATGAAGAGGGAGGAGCACATCCGCCGCCGCCGTCAGACGCATGGGCTTTTCCCGGCGCCGACCATCGGCGGCGACGGAGGGGAGGGAGGGGATGGAGGGAGACCGGCGGCGGCTGGTGCTAGACCTCTCGGTCGCTCGCGCAGGGACGAGGCGAGAGGAGCTTGAGCTTGAAAAATGGATCGGGATGGGAAATTCTCTCGCTCGCGTTTGGTGTACGAATATATTCCTAATGGAAGCCTAGACACGGTCCTTTTCGGTAATAATTCTCCCAAATCTTCTTGTTATAACTATACACCAATACCCCATTACTCTGCATATACGCTGTTGTTTTAATTTTGAGTGTGTGTGGAAGAATCTGAGAGGGAAAACCAATTGGACTGGATGAAAAGAAGAACGATCATCTCTGGGATTGCTATGACTCGGCCTAAACAGGATGGAGGACTTGGGTTCAGAGATCTGGAACTTTTTAATGCTGCACTCCTTGCGAGAAAGGCATGGAGGATCCTCATGAAGCCTGAGACCCTTTGTGCCAGGCTACTGAAATCAGTTTATTTCGCTGATAAAGACTTCATGCTTGCTGAAATTGGTTCACACCCATCTCAGATTTGGCGAGGTCTTCTGGAGGGAAGGGATGCTTTGAAGCTTGGCCTCATCAGACGTATCGGAGATGGAAAGACAACTAGAATTTGGGCTGACAACTGGATCCCTAGAGACTTAGGGATGCAACCGATTGCGTGCCTGAGTGCTGCTAAACCTGAACTTGTAGCTGATCTCGTCAATACACCCGAAGCCTGTTGGAATGAGGGGCGAGTACACCATGTTTTCCTGCCCAATGATGTTGCTTCCATCCTCAACATCTCGTTGTGTACACATGCGGTGGGAGATTTTTGGTCCTGGCACTATGATAGGAAGGGGATATTTACAGTACGTTCGATGTATAACTTACTTGTGCGCACCAAAAATGTGGGTGAAGCGCGCCTAGAATCACGAGGCGCCACCTCTGATCCATCAATAGAAGCTCAAGGATGGAAGGCTATCTAGAAGGTGCAAGTCCCTGCGAAGATTCGTAATTTTCTGTGGAGACTACCGCGTCACTCGTTGCCAACTGAAGATGTCAGAAAGCACCGAAACATGAGCACCGAGGAACTCTGCCAATTCTGTGGAGAATGTGATTCATGGAGGCATTCGCTGGTGGAGTGCACAATGGCCAGGTGCGTGTGGGCGCTACATGCTGAAAATACTGTCGGCGAGATGCTGGAAAAGATGGTTCCAAGTGCAAAGATTTGGCTGTTTAACCTAGCAGACTCATTATCGCATGTGGAGTTTGTGTCCTTTGCTGTGACTTTATGGGCTATATGGACGGCAAGACGGAAAGCTATCCACGAAGGAATTTTCCAGAGCCCGCTCGGCACAAAGCTGTTTGTTGACAGATTTTTGCAAGAACTGGATATGATCAAGGCGCTGCCCCGGGGCCTGACGCCTGGAAGTCGCCCAGGTCCTGCGGCAAGAAGCTCCACATCAGCTTCAAGCGCGGCTATTGGCAAGACGGACGGATGAATCCCCCAGATGGTTTCGCAAAAATTATAGCAGACGGAGGACCCAATTTGGACGGAACTAACAGTGCAGCAGTGGCAGTTTGCAAGGATGAACATGGACTGTATATGGGTGCTTCAGCATTGGTGATCAACGGCTTGTCTGAAGATGGAACTGCTCGGGCTCTGTCCTGTCTTGAAGCTCTTGCTCTCGCGGAAGATCTTCTTCTCCAGAGGATCATCATCACATGTGATAATAAGGAAGTTGTAGCAGCAATAAATCAAGGGCACGGAGGTAGATATGAAGCAGTGGTCTGAGAAATAAACATGAGGAAAATCCGCTTCCAGGAGTGTCAGATTATCCATGAAGGCCGAGTCAAGAACCATGATGCTTATAGCTTAGTTAATTTTTCCAGTAATCTTTCTCCGGGGCGCCACCTGTGGCTTTTAAATCCCCCAGAACTTGCTTGTATCGAACCTGTTATTGTTTTTGATGAGTAGAGTAGTATAAAACCCCTCAAAAAACTCTGGGATTGCTCGAGGTCTACTGTATCTTTTTTAGATAAAAGGCTATTGCTCAACTTTATAAATAAAGCCATAACCGGCCCAACAGGTTCACAACTGCCGCAACAGTTAAATACGACGATACAAACCACTGGGAAGAAGTTCAGACGAGGAAAATTAGACAAGTTCATACATATACCCCAGGATCAAGCAGGCACGCAGGCCGCAGGAACAAACTGACACCGAAGCTACTAAGGAGAAGGAGACGCTGCCGAGGCCACCACCGAGGATTGGGAGTCATTGGCGACGCGGAAGGCAAGCAAAAGCCATGGTCTTCATTCTTGGAAGAATCAGCTCCAAATCCTCCAAGGCAGTGCTCTTACACAATGGCTTCCAGATCTGTAGAAAACCAATTAGCTTAAAGATACAATCCACCAGGGATTTGGGAAAACCCTGTTCAATAGTAAATTTGTTACGAGTGGTCCACAACACCCAACAGGCCGACGCAAACACAAACCAGAAAATACTCCTAAACCTAGGGGCTAGCCCACCAACCAGGCCTCGCACCTCACGAAAGGATCTGGGATTCCACGAGTTGCCCATCCATTCCCTAAAACAGCTCTACATGAGCTGGGCCAAGGAGCATTGGAAAAAGATGTGATTTGAGTCCTCGCGCGTGCCACACAACACACAGTTGGCCGATCTGTTCGGATTGCGCTTATTGATTTGGTCCGAGGAAGGAAGTTTAGACTTAAAAGCTTGCCACAGAAAAACTTTAATCTTAGGGGGGATACGGGCTTTCCAGATAGAGGAGTAACAGGAAGTTCGCCTTCCATCCACAAGCACAGCATACAGGGACTTTACCGAAAAGACACCCGATCTGGTGAGAGTCCAGACAACCTCATCCCTGCCCTCCGAGAGCACGGGAAGACAGGCAGTTAGTCGATGCCAGTCCTCCAACTCTACAGGAGAGAGGAGCCTACGGAAACCAAAGTCCAAATTTGCCGCAGCCATCTCAGAGATTGAGGCACCTGGGCTGGAACAAAAGGAGAAAAGAACCGGGAACACCTCACAGAGGCGCCCCAGAGGAGGCCAAAAATACAACCAGAATCGAACCGACCTGCCGTCTTTAACCACAAACCGGACGTAAAGGCGGAAGGTATCACGAAGTTTGCACAGGGACCGCCAGAACTGGGAACCGCCCTTCGCCGGGGCCAAGAGAGGAGAGGAATTAGGGAAGTACTTGGCCTTCAGGATATGGTGCCAGAGAGCATCCGGGCTCTCAAAACAGATTTTCCACCACCACTTGACCAAGAGGCAATCGTTCATGACTGTAGTGTTGATAATCCCCAAACCACCTTGGTTCTTGGGGAGGCACATGGTTTTCCACTTAACAAAACGGTATTTCCGTCTATTGTCAGCCGCATTCCAGAAGAAACCACTTCGGTGCTTATCAAACCCATCATGGATAACCCCCGGGAGCCTATAGAAACTCATGGTGTAGGTAGGCAGGGAGGAAAGGCAAGCATTAATGAGACAAACTTTAGCAGCAGAGGAATGGTGTCTGCCCCTCCAAGGAAGCACCATGTTTCCAACTTTGCGAACCAGCGGGACTAGACTTTTAGCCGAGACCAAGTCCTGAGAAAGAGGCACCCCAAGATACTGAAAAGGAAAAACGCCCAACGAGCAATTCATCAAAGAAGCAACCCTCCGACCCTCCTCAGTAGAGCAGCCTGGAGCAAAGATCTCGCTCTTGGAGAAGTTGATTTTGAGCCCCGACAAGGCCTCAAAACAAAGAAGCAGAAACTTAAGATTAGCCAAACATAAGTCGTTATTCTCAACAATAATGACGGTATCATCAGCGTACTGAAGGTGAGTAATACCAGAAGGGAGGAGAGAAGAAAGAACCGCAGAGATATGGCCTGCCCTAGCGGCACGGTCAAGAATACCCGAAAGAGCATCAGCCACAAAGTTAAAAAGGAGAGGGGAGATAGGGTCCCCTTGCCTTAAACCTTGACCATTGGGGAAGAAGGGTCCAACCACTCCATTAATCGAAACCGCGGTGTGATCACCAGTCACCATCTGCATAATGCGGTGGACATAAGCACCCTCAAAGCCTTTAGCCAGAAGAACAGCACGGAGGATAATTTCTCCGTTTCTTTTTACTTCGCATATAAGATTTGGTCAAAGTCAAGCTTGATTAAGTTTGACCATTTTTATAGAAAAATCTATCAACATTCATAGTATGAAACCAATATCGTTAGAAGCATCATGATATTAGTTTGCATATGGTATAACTTTGATGTTATAGGTGTTGATACTTTTTAATATAAATTTGGTTAAACTCTATCAAATTTGACTTTGACCAAGCCTTATATGCGAAGTAAAAAGAAACGGAGGAACAATTAAGTGCTCAACTAGCTAGCTGCAATTAATGTACATTACCATATATATATTTTGCAGGTATGGGAGAAGTGGAGCGCAGGAACGATGCAAGAGGCGGTGGATCCTTGCCTGCGCGGACGTTGCCCGGAGGGCGAGGTGCTCAACTGTGTGCAGATCGGGCTGCTGTGCGTCCAGGAGGACCCCGGCACCAGGCCGGACGCGTCGGAGGTGATCCTCATGCTCGACAGCCACTCCACGTCTATCACTCTACGCACTCCCTCCAGGCCGGCCTTCTGCTTCACACAACCCGGCGCTCAGTTACCCCGAGCACCCGGGATAACATCTCGGGAGGTGGTCACTTACCAACCCCGGTTTCAGACAACGAAGTGACCATCTACGATCTCCAGCCTAGGTAAGGAGCGAGCTGGGCAGGAGAAATTTGTACTATTAACGGTTTCACATGTTGTGATGATGCGAATAACCGACCATACCAATAGGTCCAATACCATATCATAAATGTGGGTAGCAAAATCATGAAATGGTATACATGGCATACCGGAAAATCGATTTATAATCTACTGGGAGACCTATACTTATTTAATAAAACTGAAGGCTGGTCCATCATCTTGCCCAGGCTTTGGGATATGTTACAAACAACATGATGGCAGGTACAATGCGTGTAAGCAATGCCTCTGTTGGGGGGATGATGAGAAAATTAAAGATACGGGTATTGTATAAGAGACACATGAGGAACATGGTGTATAACTTAGCAGATCCATACTATAAAAACTCAGCACTCTGATCCATAAAAACTCAGCACTCTGATCAACTTAGCAGTTCCATACTATAACTTAATCACATTTCACAGTATATGTTGTCATGGTAGCTAGTTACTCACTAATTTGAGAAGTGGAATGACCGCATAAAGGGAAAATTTGAAAAACAGTAACAGAGCAAAAGAATTATCTAGCATAGGTTCATATATATTTTGCGAAACTTTCCCTTCTACAAAAGATCTCTGAGAACATAAGAAAATACACAAACTAATTCAAGATTTCTACGGTCTCAACTGAAGTAACTACGCTGAAGATAATTCAGGGCCCGCATACTAAATTCTGCGATTCTTAGCTGCTTTCTCCCACATATCAGCAATGATAGAAGGACATGTCCTTTTCAAGGACTCATAACCTTTACTTGCCACCACATCATCCATTCTATTTGAAGAGTTGATAAATGCAATGCAAACATCTTTCAGCTTGCTGCAATGATGTTGGTCGGCTAAAGCTAAGGTGGTCGCAACAGTTTCGATATTAAGGACCTCATGAAGTTCGCTCTCGCACATGAACTTCATCCTTTCCATGGCATACCTATCTGCAGCCACCAGTAAATGCCTAACCATTTCTTCATACTCCTCATCTTCTAGGTCATCCATTGGAGGCAACGAATCTGTGTAGATGAAGTGGAGTAGTCCTCTAAAAACAGCAGGCTGCATCTCTTCAACTGTTATAATGCGGACAGCCTCGTCCCTCATCGGCCCGTAGAACTCCACCCTGAAGACCGGCGACCGCATGGCGAGGATGATCTTATGAGCTGGGAAAATCTCCTCTTTGACCTTAAAAGATACATCAGCTCCCTCTGTAGCCTCCAGCAAGCTACTAAGATTATCAACCAATTCTGATGGCGGCGGTTGGGTCTCAAAGCTAATCTTGACATCGGCCTCCTGTGCGTCCTTCAACTTGATAACAGCAAGATTGCACTCCACGATAAGAGTGTCATCCACAATGTACGACGGCAGCTCGGTCGTCTTGATGAAACGGGGGTAGCCCCAGCCGTCAGTGGAGTTAAACACCCGCGGCTCGCACTGGCTGGGGATTGGCCACGTGAAAGGTGGCGGCGGCCAGGCCTGGTTGACCAGCCTCACATTGTAGAGTGCCCTCGCCTCTGTGTTCTCGGTCTCGAGTTGGATGAACACTGAAACATAGTCCTTATTCTCCTCCTTGTCACCGTCGGGGTAGAAGTAGACGCCCCAGTCGTGGCCGCCCACGGCGAAGACAGTGGACTTGATGACCTTGCCGACGCCGAGGCCCGTGTAGAGACTGTAGCCGTCGATCTTGAACAAGTGCGTGCCCTGCGCGGTCTCAGGGGCGCAGGCCGACGACGACATCGTCCGCGGGATCGGGGATGCGGACATTCTTCGACTGGCGCAGCGTGAAAACAGAACGAGGACGAGGCGAATCGGGAGGAGGGAGATGGCGGGGAGATTCGGGAGGTGAGGGACGGCGGCGCGGCGCGGCGCGGCAGGGGGCGGCGAGGCGATTCGTGAGGGTTTCTACTTTCCTTTTTCTATTCCTTTTTGAGCTGTTAGGATTTGACGATTCGTGTGGGTCGTGGGGTTTCTTCTTCTTTGTAGTATACCAGAGGTCTCTTGCTGAAAAGTGCTAATCCTTAATATGATCCTGAGTTTTTAAAGAAGGGAGTGACTAGGGCTCATGCGCATGCGATGGCGTCAGTTCACATGTTTTTTTTAACTGGACTTTTGTTTGTTTGTTTGAGGTTGATAGTTTGTTTAGTGGGCTTCAATGGACAGGAAAAAAAGATGCATGTAGTTGCAATATGTTTTAATTCGGTTTGGATTTTGTTGTGTATGTAGTCGCGTATTAGTTTGTATATATTTTGAAAATATTGTTAATTTAATTGTATTTGTTTTTTTAGAAAATAAATAATAATAATTGCAGTGTTTCTATATTTTTATGAATAATTAAAATTTCGGGCAGAAAATGAATGAAAGCCCACCACAAATGGAGTAAAAAAGGATAAAAGAAAAATGATGTGTTACAATTGTGTTAAAAATGTTGAAGAAAATAATCTCATACTATATAGAAAATGTGTATCTCATAATCTATATTTTTAAAAGAAAAATATTTGCATACAATTGTTACAAAAAAATTGTATCCTACACTGCAAAAAATTGAGGATTATATTGTGTATGTGAGGGAGGATGCAAAATTTAAGAAAAAAAGCACAGGCGTACCAAATTTTTTTACTACAATAATTGTAAAGAAGTTTGACATAGTTGCGACTCGTTGATGGACTTGCAATTGAGAAAAAAATCGGATCCAATTGCGACTCGTTGGTGGAGTTGCAACTGAAAAGAAAAAGTCTGGCCCAGTTGCGACTCGTCGGTGGACTTGCAACTAAGAAAAAAAATCGAACCAAGTTGCGACTCGATGATGGACTTGCAACTGAGAATTTTTTTTGAACCAGTTGCGACTCGTTGGTGGACTTGCAACTGAGAAAAAATATCGGACTCAGTTGCGACTCGTTGGTGAACTTGCAACTGAAAAAAAAACTGACCCGGTTGTGACTCGTTGGTGGACTTGCAAATCAGAAAAAATGTCGGACCCAAATGCGACTTGTTGGTGTACTTGCAACTGAGAAAAAATCGAACCATGTTGCGAATCAATGATGGCCTTGCAACTGGGAAAAAGTCGGAACCAGTTGCGACTCGTTGGTGGGCTTGCAACTGAAAAAAAGTCGGAACCAGTTGCGACTCGTTGATGGGCTTGCAACTGAAAAAAAATCGGAACCGGTTGCCACTTGTTGGTGGACTTGCAACTGAGAAAAAAGTCGAACCCAGTTGTGACTCGTTGGGGGCTTGCAAATAAGAAAAAAATTTGGATCCAGTTGAAACTCGTTGATGGGCTTGCAACTGAGAATAAAACCGGACCTAGTTGCGACTCAATAGTGGACTTGCAACTAAGAATAATAAGTCAGACCTAGTTGTGACTCGTTGGTGTACTTGCAACAGAGAAAAAAAAACGAGCCCAGTTGCGACTTGTTGATGGGCTTGCAACTGAGAAAAAAATCGAAACCAGTTGCGACTCGTTGGTGGACTTGCAACTGAGAAAAAAAAGTCGGACCCAGTTGCGACTCGTTGGTGAACTTGCAACTAAGAAAAAAAATCGGACCCATTTGCAACTCGTTGGTGGACCTGCAACTGAGAAAAAAATGTCGGGCCCAGTTGGGGCTCGTTGGTGGACTTGCAACTGAGAAAAAAAATCGAATCAAGTTGTGACTCGATGATGGACTTGCAACTGGGAAAAAAGTCGGAACCAGTTGCGACTCGTTGGTGGGCTTGCAACTGAAAAAAGTCGGAACCAGTTGCGACTCGTTGGTAGACTTGCAACTGAGAACAAAAAGTCAGACCTAGTTGCGACTCGTTGGTGGACTTGCAACTGAGAAAAAAAATAGGACCCAATTGCGACTCGTTGGTGGACTTGCAACTGAAAAAAAATTGGACCCAGTTGCGACTCGTTGTTAGACTTGCAACTGAGGGGGGAAAATCAGGCCCACTTGCGAATTGTTAGTGGACTTGCAACTGAAGGAAAAAATCGGACCCACTTGCGACTTGTTGGTGGACTTGCAACCGAGAACACAATTGGACCCAGTTGCGACTAGTTGGTTGACTTGCAATTGAGAAGAAAAAAGTCGAACACAGTTGCGACTTGTTGGTGTACTTGCAACTGAGAAAAACATCGGAGCCAGTTGCGACTCCTTGATGGACTTGCAACTGAGGAAAAAAAAGTCACACCCAGTTGCGACTCTTTAATTGACTTGCAACTGAGACAAAAAAATCGGACCCAGTTGCGACTCGTTGCTGGACTTGCAACTGAAACAAAAAAAATCAAACACAGTTGCGACTCGTTGATGGACTTGCAACTAAGAAAAAAAATGGACACAACAACGACTCGGTGATGAACTTGCAACTCAGAAAAAAATGTACCCAGTTGTAACTCGTTCGTGGAATTGCAACTGAAAATAGAAACTGAAATGGTAAAAATTGTGAGTCGATGGATGGCTTCCATCTGGGTGAACCCAATTACAATCAGATATTATGCTTTCAAGTACCAAAAGAGAAAAAGACAAAGGAGAGCATCGACAAAAAAAAGGACAACAAATAAACATCGCATGATAAAAAATAAAAAAATAAAACAAAAAAGTTGGAACGACTTTCCCTCAACTCCTGCACAACAAACAAGCTAAATCAACCCTCGGTTAAATCTCGTGCAGTTTTTAAAAACAAAAAATCACACGGCAACAGATTCATAAGCTAACATCGAAATTTCGCATGTACATGTGTTTTAGCAATTTTGTATTAAAAAACTTTATTCTATGTTTAAACAATGTTTGCTGTTTATTAGAAATATTTATCATATTATAAAAATAATTTTATTTTAAAAATTCTTTCCATATAAAAATATTTTTAACTTATATAAAAAATCAATGTATATCTAAAAGTAGTTTATCATGATAAGTTTCTTTGTAAGTATTTAATAAATGTTCACTGTATATCATGAAAAATTACAGAAAAATAAAAATGTATTACAATCTAAAACTGGGAAATAAATAACGAAACAAAAGAAAAAAGAAAAAAAACGAAAAAGGAAAAAAATAATATAAAAACATAAGGAAAAAAAGTGGGCCGGTCCACCTTGCTATATGCTGCGAGACGTACAGTTCCTAAGAAAAGCCAGTGTAGTACGTTTGGTTTCAACTTAAGAAAAAAAACTTGCATGTGACTTAACCAATTCTCATGTACATGAGAATTAGCAAAACCGTTTAAAGAAATTATACGAACAGTAAACTAAAAAAAACTCATCTTTTAGTGTATGAACATCAACAAATGTTCTAAAATTCTGTAAAGGAAACTATCATATGTGAACCAAACTCCAAGCATAGCCCCCCCCCCCCCCCGCGCGCGTCGCCCCTGCTTGGCGACTCAGGGGCGCACCTGCGCGCCGCCGGCGGTCCCCCCTACCGCCCCCTTCCCCCTGCTTCGCCGCCGTCGGAGGGGACGCAGGCGAAGCCGCGCGTGCCCCCAGGATGGCGGTGGCGGGGCTCTCTCTGCCGTTTCGCCGGCACGCGGCTGCCTCTGGCGGCTGGGTCTCTGCGTCTCCCGGTGGCGGCGGGCGCCGCTGGTCCTCGTCGGCGCGCGGATCCGGGGCTGCCCAGCCCGGATCTGCTGCTTGGCCCGTCCCCGGTGGCTGGGGGCTCTCGCCGGCTCCTTTCCTCCTGGTCAGCGGTGGCGGTTCCGGCGGACTCGGGGGCGTGCTGGTGTTGGTCCTGCGCTATGGCGGAGGCGGCGGCCGTTGGTTCCAGGTGGAGGTGGGGCTGCTGGTGCCGGCTCGCCTGGTCATGCCCCCGGCCACGGTCTCCCGGGTGGCTGGCGGCGGGATCTGCTGCCGGGGAGGCGCTGCTCGGCGGGGTGGTCTGGAGCTTTTCTTCTCCGAGTATGCTTGGCTCTGGTGCTGCGGTGGAGAATCGTGGTGGTTCCGAGCCTCGGGCTGCTTCTCTGTCTGCTCGCCGGCATGGTGCTCGGTTGAGCTGGCTTGGTCGCTGCGTCCAGCGGCATCAGTTAAATTTGCTTGTCGTGAAGAGGGTTCGATTCCGACTGGCTCGGCTCGTGTCAGTGGGTGTTGGTCATGGCGGCTCGGCCGATTTGGAGGGAGGGGGTGGTGATGCCAGACGAAAGTCTTTCACCGGCTTGGCCGGTGACGGCGACGGTGGTGCTCGAGGGCATCACTATCTTCTTGAAGGCGTCGCCGTGGTTATGCGCTCTCCTCTTCTCCGCCCCTTGCTCCGAGGGAAACCTCTGATTCGTGCTATCTCGGATCGGGTGACGGCGGCGCATTGCGTCGTTTCCCTCTTGGGGGCGTCATCTTGGAGTGGGAATCAGCCGGAGGGACCTGTGTGGGTTGGTGGTGGTGGTGGTGGTGCAGTTGGTGGTGCGGCCTTTCTGGGGTCGATGGCGGTGTGTATTGTGCTCGTGTGCTCGCTTGGTGAGTCTCTGCTAGGCGGTGCCCTGCAGCGACGTTGGTGGTACAAGAGGTGTGGTGGCGACGTCTCGGCTCCAGGTAACCGTTCGATTGTGCCCCCGACACAGGTGGTGTCGCGGCGTTGTGCAATCTCGGTTGTGGGGAGCCTTTCGACTGCGCCGACGATACAGTGTCGTCGCCTTGTCTGCTTGGCGATGCCCTTCGACTAAGCTGTTGGCACACAGGTGTCGGGACGTCGTCTCGGCCTCGCGTGCCCCTTCGAATGCACCCCCGACGCAGGTGGTGTCGTGGCGTTGTGCAGTCTTGGATACGTGGAGCCTTTCGATTACGTCGCCGGTTGCAGTGTCGTGCTTTGGTCTCGGCTGGCTGATGCCGTTTGTCTTTCCTTGCGGTGCTCTTTGTAGTGTTGTGTTATGTTTTCCCTCCTGTTCCCCATGTTGAGTGTGTTGTAGTGTGTTGTGGTGAGTTTTTTCTTTATTTCTTATCTCTGTGCCCCCTGTACTTCTGGTTCACTTGAACCTATCTTGCAATAGGCTGCAAAGCCTTATAGGCAACTGAATACAAATTCAGGTGGGGAGTTCTCTCCCCCCCCCCCCCCCGGTGACAATTCAAAAAAAATCTGTAAATTTTCACCACCAAAAACATTCATAGAGGTGTGCGCAAAAAAACAAAAATTAATCCTCTAAAATGTGTCATTTTGAGTCTTGATTTTTGTTTTTCCGCACATGCCTACAAAGATAATCTTCTATAGGTGTTTTTCCGAGTCTTGATTTTTATTTCTATTCTATAGGTGTTCTATTAATAATTTTATAGATAATCGTACCATCACTTGCTGAAGAGAGGGTGAGGGGCACCTCAACCAGAGACAAGTTGAGTGGTAAGAGAGAGAGAGAGAGAGAGAGAGTTTACTCCGGTACTACATAGTAAGCATACATATCGATTAAATCATATTCTTTTTAAACAACGAACTTCATCGTTGAATTAAATTAGAGAAACCTCCACGTTATCTTTTTTCTTCTTCTTTGTGCGATTGAAATGAACTTTGTTCCACAGAAACAAAGTTACAATATGCTAACACAAGGTTTTCGATAAACAAAGGCGCTTGTTGCAACCAACAAACGGTGCTACGAGTCGTGCATGCATAATTAATGAGACTAAGAGCAATCTTACTTTCAGACCTATCTATCTTAACATGTATAAACTCCCTATAAAGATTTCTTCTGGCATGACACGTGGGTTTCTAACGAACGTCTAAAGATAAAATTCCCGAACCTTTTCTCACACTCATTGCATGACTTGGTTCTAGTGGCTGGTATTAGGGAAAGTGGTTTAAATGCTAATCTCAGGTACCGTCTCACCTTGTTCACTTCTACGGAGTTGGAAGCCTTGATGGTTGTGTTGCAGGGAGATCTCCCCTTCTCGTCACCTGATGAGCGGACCCTCACTAATGGCATTCAGTTTTTCACTCGCCATGCCTATGCCCTAACCATGCACGAAACGCGCAAGAACCCAAACGAGTCGTTCATCTGGACCTCCAAGGTGCCCATCAAGGTGAAGATCTTTGCTTGGTTGCTCTTTCGAGATAGGCTTAACACCCGAGGAAACTTGTTTCGCAAGACAATCGTCACCACGGAGTGCTGCCCACTCTGTGATGACCCTTTCGAAGACGCCGAGCACCTCCCTACCAGTTGTCCGTTCTCCGTTCAAGTGTGGCAAAAGCTCAGATTGCCAACACCCCGCTAACTCCATCAGATTTGGAACAAGCCAGTTCCCCCTCCCTCCGCTCATCCGTTTGGAGCTCCATCGCCCTCACCGTCCTCTGGAAAATGGGACGTTGGGAACTCTCTTACGTTCAGAAATCTCCCCCTATCCTCTAAAGACATTATTAGCAATGTAGTGCAACACCTCTCTCTTTGGATTTTTAGATTAAAAAATGTAACACAAAGGGACGCCGTCAGGCCTTGGCTGGAGTACCTAAACTCCCTCCTCGAAACTCTTATGGGGACTCTCCCCCCCCCAGTGACCATTAAAAAACTAGCAAATGCCTAACCATTTCTTCATACACCTCATGATCAAGGTCCTCCATTGGAGACAACAAATCTGTGTAGATGAACTGAAGTAGACCTCTGAAAACTGCAGGTTGCTTGTCCTCAAAGGTTATAATGCGGCCACCCTCGTCCCTCATCGGCTCGTAGAACTTCATCCTAAAGCCCGACGTTCGCATTGAGAGGATGCTCTTATAAGCTAGGAAAATCTCCTCTTTGATCTTGAAAGATACATCGGCTCCTTTTGTAGCCTCCATCAAGTTACTAAGATTATAAACCGATTCGGACGGCGGCCGTCGGTTCACCGAGAATAACATGGTGAGCTTGCGGGTGTAGCGCGCGAGGGACAACGCGGTGGCAGAGTGCACCCGGTACCTGGGGTTCTAGGTGCAACTGGTGTTGGCGTGCATTTGATGCCTCGATGGAAAGCACATGCGTGTGGTCAACGTGGTCAACTACAATCCTACAACTTCTTACTGCGGATCGAAACTTCAGTTCCTATGGGTCGAGCTCGGGCCGTTGCGAGATACTACCTCTGTCCCATAATGTAAACGTTTTTGCAATTCAATTTGAACCGTAAAAATATCTTATATTATAGGATGAAGGGAGTGCTTCAGTAGAGTGGGTAGCTTTTCTCTTCCTAATTCTTGGAAGTTCTACCATCTAGCATAGATGGTAAGTTATCTAAAAAGACTTGGAAGTTCTAATTGTATCCTGACTATTATAACTGTGTCTTGAAACGCACTGGGTATGCTCATGGTGGGAACCCGCGGGGTGTTCCCACGTCAATTACATTCATGTTTGATTGTTAATCAATCAGAATGTTGAGCTCGGCCTAATTTGGGCTTTGCCAATGCAAAATGAACCGAAAAGCGGGTCATCAAATGAATGTTGTGGAAAATTAAGGGGGGTGGAGTCACCACCAAATTATATTCGTACCACCCTGCTTTGTTTCTGTTTCGCCGCACGCATATCAATTCATCAATGCTTTGGAGTAGTTTTGGTGTGACCATTGTGTTTTGTCTTTGTCATCCGGACTATATGTGAACCAATGTACTAGTAATCCACAACTTTATATAACATCTTAGATTAGTTTTTTGTAATTGGGGATAAAATTGTCTCATCGACTAATTAAGAAGAAGAGAGTTCTCCAATTAATTTATGGAAAATCGGGAAAAATCATTAGAAACTTGCTTAAGACGATTGAACAAGCACACATCTATAAGTATGTCAACTACCCCCAAATCATGGAGACACACGATCACAGAGGCACACCCACAAACACACTCATCACGATATTAATGCCACATCACAACACATAGGTCTCAACATCGTGAAGGAAACCCCATGGAATCGATGCAACTTGAAAGAAAATGTGCCCCTGCTTGCAGCCAAGAAATCTGAGAACCATTAATTATGGAACAGCCTAGAAATCTAAGAACCATTAATCATGGAACCACGTGTGCATTCCTTTTGCACCATCCTTCTTGCTTTTGGTCCTACTAAATTTCTCCTTGAGGATGTCGGGTCGAGGTTTAGCCCCACCTTGCATTTGTCCCTCAATATTTTTCCTTTAAGAGGCATTCAATCGTCTTTCCACATTTTACAGGATCCAGCAAAGAGGGCCCTGGGATTAGGCACCACCACACTGGCCACAACAATATACTCACCCATAGGAACCATGAGCCCGATGGGCTCTAACGAGTGCATGGCACTAGTATCAAGACAACTCCTTTATTCACATGCAAATGCTTGGCTAGGCTCCAAGATGGTTGGAGAAGAAGCCAATGCCACAACCGAGGGCATGAGCGAACCCCCCTTAGAAGCCCCCTAATAGTGGTGAAACAGGTTCCTCACACATCTGTTGAAGCTTCGGGAAAATTTGCATCACAGGAGCCATAAACACGATTGTGGCATCGCCCATGGAGGCATCATGCACAAAGGGCAGGGAAGACAATGGCGATGAACTAGACCTAGCACGAGGGGAGAAGCGGTCGTGGAGCTCCGCAACCCTCTCATCACTAAATTCAACATCAGGACCATCATAGCATGAGGGTTTTGCTTCACATCCAGAGCAAGAGAGCTTATCCGTAGGAACCTTCGCACGCTCCAAAAAGCTCTCAAGCCGAAGCAGACAAGTGTGCATACATTTAGCGACATCACACAAAGGTTGGATCTCCTCCTTCAGCTGAAATGAAGCCAGTCCTCGTAGTTCAGAGCACAACAGCTTGACCGTCGCAGCAAAATAATACTGCATGGCCATATTGCTTTTTATAGGGGACAGAAACAACGGAATGGGCCTGGCCCTCCTAGGCTCCACTTCTATGAGCACTCGTAAAGCTTCAGCTTCGATTAGTTTAAGTACACATGTGTATCGGGAGTGCAAATTTTTGGAGCTCGTCTGATAGGGAGGACTTTATTTTGAAAAGTATAGAAATTATATTTAAACATTTCAAAAAAATTGAAAAAAAATGAAATTTATATGTATTTCGCAGTGATTTCGCACTAGCGTGTGAAATTTAGTTTGAAAATATTATGATTTGTAGGTTGTAAAAAAAAATCGACCCAACAATAAAAAATACGACCCATTCTAAAAATTATATTTGTCTTCTTTTTTATATGCCACATGTGAAAAGATAATGGTTTGAAATTTATATGGATATTATTATATATGTGTATGTTCAAAAAAAAACAAATTTATTGGTCAAGTTGAAAAACAAATTTTGAAAAGGGCTCCTGGTGTCCGAGCTCCAAAGGGAATCTCTATGCGTTCCTTGAGCTACAGGTGTTAATGTCGTTACAATTAGACCTGCAGCAAGATCTTTGATTTCTTCATGTTTTGTAAGAAAATATCCACGTGGCTGTTGGAAGGGGTAGTTGCAGGTTGTATGAGCCTAGGAGGGTTTAGGCTTGGTGCCATGACGGCTGAGTAGATCTTTTCTTCTTCTTTTTTTGAACATAAAAAGACACTTTATAGATATATAGCGGTACAACACAGCTTACAAAAGACTTGAAATAAAATAAAAAATATAACCAAGTCCCTAGACTTTTGCAAGAACAATCCTGGATAGTAATTTAGAAAGCAATCAGGTATTTCTTCTTCTTTCCAGATACTCCTCGCCGACGATGGGGAACAGGCCACTTGGTTCGACGAGAGCGCCACCACCTGTGGCTACTAGCAAGAAGAAGTACTGCCTCAATCAGAGGAAAATGATATGGTTGCCCTTCAGGCAGAAAATGCAGCAACTCGGCATCGTCTTCGTGGACGCCATGAATGTTACCGCTTAAAGCTAGCTCGAGACCCAAGTGCTACAAGAATATCTGTAGATGTCCAGAGGAAGAGAAGAACCACCGTAGTATCTCCTTCCACCATGGAACTTGGGTCAAAAAAGCAACAGAGAGGGGACAAGATGGAAGACCCACCCAAAGCAAAACAGATCAGGTAAATCATTCCCCAATCCAGCAAATCGCCACCATGACGGCCACAAGAAGAGGATGAGACCACCAGATCCGTCAAGCCTGGAGCAAACACGCACTTATTGGAGAAGGGGCTCGCCTCCAGCAGCTCCTCCACGAATGCTACCTTCAACAACCGCTCACCGCCGCGCGGATGCAACAGAGCAGAAGAACCCCGACCACATGCCCAACTGCCAGCAGCTCCACTCCTCTCCCTCCCCTGGCCACCACGGCCGGCCAGAGGAAGAGGAAACAACGGAGAACCACCAAGAGGGAGGCAGCAGCCCAAGACCTTATTGAGGGAGTTCCTTGAACTGGTGGCGCTCGGCCCCTCTGTCCACCGGAGAAGAACAAGCAGCCAACAAGAAAAGGAGCGCCAGATCTGGCCAAGGAGATCCGGCACTAAGCTCCAGACGACCGGCAAAGCGCCAAACACTCGACATCTCTACCTAGGCTATCTACTCCGACACCTTTCCTCCACCATCTCCGGTGCCGGCCAAAGAAGGCTCGGGATCGGCCCGGCCGTTCCTTGGAGAGGGGAGGGGAAAGGGGAGAGGAGGGGTAGGTACTGAGTGGGGGGGGGGGGGGGGGGGGGAGAGGGGAGTAGATCTTTTCTGAGAAGCTTCATACCACAAACTGAAACTGACTGGTCGATGGCGTTCTCACTTTGTTTAAGACGGTTAACCCGAATAGGCTACCACTTGCGCCCCAAATACGACATTTACCCTCTCCTTTCCTTGAAGAAACACACTATTCTTGTTATAGAAATATGCAACCTGGCATGATCATAACTTTCTGCCATTGATTTTCCAAAAGTATTTATCTGTGTAAGTTTAGCTAGTGGACGATTTGTATATGCCACCATAAGATTTTACCCAGGTGCAAAATACAAACAAATGTTGATGAAATGGCAGTTAATGAAACTTACTAGAATGTTAATGAAACTACTAAATGCTCTATAGCTGGCTACTGATACATCTTGTTGCAAATGTTTTGGTACCCCTACCCCTACTACTATGCCTGAAACCTGAACAGTGATGCAAAAGTCTATTACTTATCGTTCCCGCCCACCAGAAATCAAAAGGCATGTCTGGGATTTCGAAGCAGTGTTTCAAAGCTGAATCCCTGCTATAGCCTTAAGTTTTCATGTCAGTCGGTTACAATTACAATCCATGCATGACTCCATCCTTCCTAAAATGAACGAAGCCGTTTGTAGGTACATCATGTCAGTCCTGAATCCATCCTTCCTGCAAGGCTGCAACTACTGAAGGGGTCTTTGTAAGTACATTCATCTTCCGAAATGGTTGTTAACAGTGCAATCTCAGAATGGTGTATAGAGTTCCATTTCCAGAAGATGTGGGGGAAAAGGACAAGTTGCTTACAGCTAATGCTTGACACAACAGAAGCATAGAGCAATTTCTGCTTGAGCTTGTAAATCTTCCAGTGCATGGACAATATTTTCCCGGCTATCAACTGTTTCTTCTCCATTGTTGAGCATTTTCTTTAATCTGCATGTCATGCCACAGTTACTAAAGGTAAGTTGGTAACATGGCACAACAGTTTTCCAACTCAAGTAATAGCCTATAACCAAACTCAGACCAGAACGGAGAGCATGAAATAGAGAAATGCCATTCTCTGGATATAAGTTTACCTTTGTACCAAAGGAGTATCCCCATGACCGGTACATATAATAAGCATAGCATTTTCAGGCAGCGAATCGTATAATTTTCTAATTTTCTTGTCCAAATCACTCAAAATTTCCTTCAGCTCTGGACATATTTGGTCCTTAGCTCTTTTCCGGGCAGTTTTTTTATCGCAGGTTTTCAATGCAATAGCCTCTGCAACACAGGATTTCAATTTTTCAGGATCTTGAGCCCTTTTGCGTAGATAAGAGATCAATCCTGAAAACTGAGTCCAGACAAAGCTGACTTTGTCATTCTTTACCTGCAGTATAATTTTAGCAACCAATGAAAACTTGTACAAAAAATTATGGAAGCAATGCTACCACTAAAAAAACAATAGTACTAACCTCTTTCATTGATCTGGAGAGGGCATCATCATCTGAGAAAACTGCAATTGAATTGGAGGAAGCATCTGAATAGCGGTCAAGAACAAACACTTCATCAATGAGGGAAGACTTTTTCCCACATTCATGCAGAATGGAAGCCAACTTCCGTCGTGAAAACGATGGTGGAGAGCCAAAATCAGGACCTGGTAACTAGACATTAGATGATAGACATTACCACAGAAAGGCAACAAATCGGACAAATTGAATACTGAAAAACATGTGCTTGTAATGATCTGTATGCCTAACCGTTGGAAAAGCGATAAAAACTGTACTAAGAAGTATGATTTACCAGATTTGATTTTCAAAAAGGCAAGATCCAGAGCAGCTCTTGCATCTTCCACGCTGTCATGCCCAGACCCTGTGTTCTGGATCTCCCGGCTAAGATATTTCTTTGCCAGGACACGTAAAGCAATTTTACAGCGAGGGCCACGATTATATTTGTACAGAACAGCAGTATCAATGACCAAGCCATGAGATATTTGTAATGCCAATAGGTCATTTTCCAAAGAATGCCCAACGAGAATAGTTTCTTTGTACACAAGTCCAACAAACTCTTCCTGGAAAGAGAAACACAATGGTCTCAGCTAAAGTATGACAAAATAATGACAAAAACAAAAAAATCATGAGAAAATTAGAAACAGCAGACCTGAATCTCCTGGAGGGTTGTTGTCACACCGGATAGCATCTCAGCAGTTATTCCACTAAACCTGCACTATTAAGAATAATTATACACGAACCTATCATTCAGCGCCTACTCAGAATATTATGAACATGAACAAAATCATGTACAGGATGATGAAGGCATAAATTAGGACGATGGAATTTCAATTGATAAATAAGGATTTGATATTAATACTACTAGTACCATACATAAGCTTCAAGTAGAGATAAGAATTCCTAGCATCTATCACAACTATGTTATAAACAAAATACACCAAGGAAAACTGATTGAGAAATACAGCATGGTTCTGGTTCCGGCTAGCCCTACAAGAAACAAAAGTGAAGGCATCATATACCTTGTATTGTAATCGGTGATTGGATTGGCAGGCTTAACTAGTTTATCCAGTATCACCTGAAGAGATCAAAAAAAATATACACTATGGGCACTGAAGTGAAGAAAATAATGGTTCATGCCAGCACATGTAAAAAAGAAATATGTATTTTGTCAAATTAAGATCACTTTGATCAAACAAGACCGAAATCTGAGTCAAGCATTACTGTGGTAGGGACAATATTTTCAAAGGAACATCATATTAGAAATGTCCAAGAAGCTCTAACCAAGCTTAGGGAAGGGAAGTACATACCTCTCCTTTAATATCGACTAATGTCACTCTTGTAAGTTCGAATCCAGCTACCGTCACACACTGAAAAGTGAAAAATTGCAAAAGTACATGAAATGTTTTTTAATGAATATCAGAGTAAGAATTAGAAAGTGGCATAAATGTACCTATGAACCTATCAACTAGATAAATCTAATACTTCATTTTTTAAAATTGGATGAACAAATCAAACAAGAGCCTCAAAATATATGTCAGTAATTTAAAACCTAAGAAACAGAAAATCTTTTTACCATCTCACAATCAAGGGCGAGAATTTCGTATGGGGAAGAACCTGAAGGAGCTGCAACCGTATGGACAAAACCTGGATTTTTTTGGCAGAGAACAAAACAAACAACACTTAACATCATGGCATAAAATTGGAAGGCAGAGTAAACAAATAAAAAACTAACCTGGTAAATTGAATGAGTAGCCATTTTCTTCCAAGTCTTTCTCAGAAAGTGTGTAATATTTAACAGGAAATGGTATATCTTTTAGGTCCGCCAGACTTGATAATTTACCTGACACAAAGAAGGTTAACAAGTCGGCCAAAATAAAATATTAAATCAATTTGGTTCAGGAATCAGTAGTGTCCACTTGTCATATGAAAGAAAGTAATCTAATTTTAGTAAATGTACATAAACATCATATAAACAGAAGAACCGAGCATAGGGAAATAAATGATGGATGCTCAGTAGGAAATATATCTGGCTAGTTGGCTATACTGTCAACTCGAGCATGGTGAGAAACTTCTGATGTGACATAACATTAGATTATAATGCTAGCTGCCTTGTGACGTTTAAAATATAAAAAGGAACATGAATGGCAAATGCACAAGTAGACGACTGTAAAGAAAGTATATTGATGAAAAGGTAGCACCTGTTCATATTACAAGTTAAAATGGCATCCTTTTTAGGAAATGAAGTCATCAGAAAGGATGGGAATAGTTAACTGAACCACATGATCTTCCAAACTAGAATCTTAATCGTAAATCGAACCTCGGATCTTTACAGCGCCCAGGCTACTACCATAATAGCAGATCAAATCACATAGTGCGGGCCCAAAAAAGTTTAATAGACACAATCTTTAGGAGTCATGACCTCATACCTCCATCAGATTCATCTGATTGGTTTGATGTATGTGACTGACGCTTTCGCTTAACTCTGCATGTCAGGAGTGCATCAATGGTATGCCTTTCATCTGGTACACAGCTGCCAGAAAAAGAATAAGTTAGCCATAACGAGTGTAGTGAATTGATATGAGAACAGTGCCGCTATAATAATAATAATAATACACCATAATACAAAAATGTGGACAAAAATTAAAAATCTTCTGTTTAAAGCACAAACCTTGAAGCTAGAACAGGTTTTGGATTGCCACACAATTCTTTCAAAGAAGAAAGGAGGCGGGACTGCGACATATATAAAGCAGCATCGAGGCCAGGAACATAGAGAAGGATAACTTTGGGGATAAGAGGCTTGTTCTGAACAACAAAGATAAATATAGTTTTAGAGCTAAGCATAGGTAGGGTTTCTAAAGCAGCAAATAATACTTACAAAGGTAAGGATTATGTGTGCATATTGATGCTTACTGCAAATCGACATCTATAATTCAGTTATCGTCATCTCGAGTTGCCAGTAATTATTATTTTATGATTTTTACTAGGTTAACAAAATTCTGCAAATGTTTCTGAGATAGACTAAGTAATTAAAAAATAGGTTGTTCTCAGTCCAAAGTACAGTTAAGAAAAAATGAAACCAAGTGTTCCACAAAGTAAGAAGGGCAAAGAAACATAATTTACTTTGACAAACACCCATGAAGGCAGGATGCCTTCACCAATAACCCAAGTTACTAGCCCCTGGATATCCTGTGTTACAAATAAATAGTGTTACAAGAAAGAAAGAAAGAAAAATCAGCGGTCATTTTTGACGTATTTTTGCTATGAAAAAAGGACCTGCAAATTCAATGTGGAGTCTGAAGTGGCCTCTTTAAAAACAACATCAGGTTTGGCCTGGATAGGATGTAACAAAAAACATTATAAGAATTAGTTCAGTAAGAAATAAGGCTTAGCTTCGAGTAGCAAAAATTTTAAACCGTAAACTCAGCAGCACAAATGCACTACTGACCAAATATCCACATGTCTAACTAGATAAATGTATGTGATGAAACTATTGCATTATAGACAAAATTTGCATGCTTCTTCACCTAATAGTCCATTTATGCCATATGATCATGTAGACGGTAGACCTAATTCAAGCATTTGATCACAGGGAAAACATAAAAGGTGAGGTGACTTCCTTTTATTTGACAAAGGAAATACACTCTTCTGCCAAACAAGCAATCAAACTAGATTTTTTCCTCACATAAGCTGGGTGAAAAAATTCAATATTTCTGTGTTGCATTTGTACCATATCACTGCCGATAGGTATCCACGCCCCAGCCCTTTGAGAAATCTCTCCCGAATATCAAGTGAAGCCTCGTACATACTCCCTCCGTCTGAAATTACTTCCGGACGGAGGGAGTACATCCGTAGGTCTTGCGCAGCTCCACTAGCAGTGTGTCACTATAAAATACAATTAACAGCCTAATGTTGCAATTCCATGACCCTCTATTCCAACCTTAACAACAAACTAAGGCTCCAAAACACCAAGTTGCATTGTCATACTCCCCCGCAGGGAAATTAAGACTACAATCTCTCCAACAACGAATCAAAACCAAAAATACAGCGTTTCCTAACAACAGACTAACACGGCTCCAGGTAAAAAATTCCAAGGTTCTACCTCTGTGAAACAGTGAAGAAGAGAAAAGGACGGCAAGAAAGCACGTACGTCGGGACCAAAGATGTCGTAATGCGTAGAGGCAGCGGGGGTGGCTCCGTCGGCTTCCCCGGAGCCGGAGGGCGCGGACATGTTGGGCGCCGCCGCGGGGGCGAATCGAGAAGTTCTGCCGGGTGCGCACCTGCACGGCCAGAATTTGTGAAGGTCAGTGGGACTAAACTAATCGCTGGATGGGGAAAAAAAACATCATACCTCGAAACTCAACTGCGGACGGGGTGGAGACAGCAGGAACGCGATGTCCCGACGAGGAGGAACGGGGATGGCGGCGATGCGCGTGAGAGGCCGTGGTGAGTGCGGGTGGGGGGCATGGGGGATGGGATTTGAGGGGCCGGCGGTGACGCCGCCAAGGTACGGCACGGCGGTAGTTGTAGGTCTTGGTGCGGAGCAGCCGAGCAGGAGGAGGAGAGGGATTTAGGGCGCGTTTGGATTGATCGTGGGCCTCGCTGGGCTATTTGAAACGGTAAATATAATATCTTCAAATCCCCCTATTGTTTCCTGCCTTAAGCAAAAAAAGCACAGGGTAGGCCTATAACATCCTTAAGTACGTTAAGAAAACACTAGTTGAATGCCCGTATGTTGCCACGGAGCAATAAATTGAGGCAATTCTAAGGTCGTAGTGATCATGGCTTCTATACCTCACCAGGATTAGAACATGGGAGTAACCATTACGACAACGATAGGCTCTCCTTTAACATTAATGATCCATAACATTTAAAAAAAAACAGGACTCAAATATTCAAGGGAATTGCATACATCATTATGAATGAACATTGACGCAGCCTACTTGTGTTTCTTGTTCCATTCATCTTAAAATATACTCCCTCCTTCCCACAATATAAGATCGTTTTTTCAAACTATGTTATATTATAGGACGGAGGAAGTATCATGGTAACTAATACAATGGAACAAAACTGATATTTCAATATCGTTGATAATTTAGGATTTTTTAGAACGATCAGAGACGTTGGTGCTGATTGCTGAATAATAAATATTTAACCTAACTTAGCAATCGTGAGACCCTCTCCAGTTGTGGACACATGACAAACCGAATCTCAAAGAACGTCAATCACGTCCCCCCTTTTTTTTCTCCAGCTCGCTTGCGGCGGCAGCCGCCGCCGCCGCTGACGACTCCGTGTTGTCGCCTCCGGCGCTCTCCCAGGCGTTCCCCTCGGCGGCCCGGCAACTCGTCTTGAGGTGTATCCTCTACTGGCTTCTCCGGTTCGCTTGCCGCTACCCCCGCTGCAGTCCTCTGCCGTCCACGACCGCGTACCTCAGCGCACCGGCAGCTCGTCCTTGAGGCGCAGCTCCTCTGCTCGTTGCATCTCTTCCCACCAAAGCTTCGTCAACGGCCACCCTGATGGATGCATCTTCACATGGGGCTGGACAATGTGCAAAGGAACACGAGCACAGCCTCAACAGTGACTGCAAATGATGTTGATCTTGCCAGAAATTTTGTAGTTTGTACACATTTTGTACTTTGCACATCTTGCCAGTGATTTGAGTTGCTCATACATGTACAAAATTTTGTAGTTTTGCACATCTTACCAGTGATTTGAGCTGTTTTTGTATAAAAGAATTTGATGTACACTGTGGAAAAGGGCTTGTGGTATTTGAAGCTCCTTATGAAATTTGTAGTGTATATTTATTGGTGTCCAGTCCACTCTTGTGATAGTATTGATGTGCAGTTTGCAGTGTGTATATCTTGTTTTCGACTCTTGTGATAAACGATATTTTATGATCTGCTATGTGTAATGTTCCTTGTTTGTTTAGCATTCAGAACTGGAATTGCAAAATCTTGGATTATTTTGTCTTGTGTCAGGTTGTTAATTCAACATATAGGCACATCATTGTTATCATCAGAGTGAACAACAACAAATATACACCGCAAAATTCACAAGGAGCTTCAAATATCTGGAGGTTTTATTCAGTGTACAACAAATTCAATTATACAATAAAAAGCTCCACAATGTGCTTCAACTATCCTATCTTGTGAAAATTCAGAAGAAAAATAAGAAAATCGTCAACTATCCTAAGCTACTTGACTTGACTATCCTAAGCTACTTGACTTGAGTTCCTGACTGTTTGGTCTAGTTGAGTGAAACAAATCTCACGAACATTTGTAAAAAGCACCAAATCTTCATCCACAGAGCCATGAACATCAACCGATTTATTTGATATTTTGGGGAATTGGCGGATTTCGGGGTAACTGCCCTACGTTATTTAAGATTTGGTTTTACCACGTGTCGACAGCTCGAAAGGGTCTCACGATCGTTGCGTGCAACCCAAGTCGCATAGGACTTTTTTCCCATATCATCGGACATCTGAAATGTAAGGGATACTTGAGACTAAATTAAAATTAACACGTGCCAAATAATCATTCAGTTATCCATGTTTTTCTTCATCCAAAAATGCCTCATATATAGGAAGGAGGTTAGTTGAATGATACAAGTAATAGTAGACTCAAAAGATAATAAGATATACGTATTTCTACAATGAACAAAGAGAAAGATAGTCTGTTACTACTTGCCTTCATGGTTGCCAACTCAGGAATTAATGAGCTAAAATTACCTTCAGTGTTACATGCCACCCTAAATTTCTGCAAAACAAAACCAAGAAAATGGCCCCTGATAACAAATATTTGATGAACATACCATCTTTCTATTCATACATTCTAATAAATATTGATTCTCTGCTAATGTCATGTCTTAGTAACCACCCCTCGTGTCGAAAGACAATACCACATATTTCTCTCGGCCGGAAAATGATATATAAGAAACCATAGAAAATTGTCCAGATTTGGCACATTCAAATAAATAGTGATTCTCTCCTACTTCTTTCCTCCTTAGCAATCGTCATGTCTTAGTAACCACCCCTCCCGTCGGAAGACAAGACAACATCTTTCTCTCAACCGGAAGACAAAACTAAATAAAAACCAATTTAAAATCAAGTGTGCTCAGCTCCAGACTGAATTGCTCCTGATATATAAGAAACCATAGAAAATTGTCCTGATTTGGCTCAGCGGTAGGGGAGCCATAATGTGAGAGCAGCTCACCAACATTTTTTGTGTCCTTGAACAACTTGATAGCATGCTAGATTGCCCCTTCAGGAATGGAAATCTATTGCCGCTGCCATTCAACTCAGTCAACACCGTCACCATAGCATGGGCTTCCTCGCCATACTCAACTTTCAATACCTTGATCTTCCTTTCATCCTCACTAATTACTTCCTATGAAAGAATATGCACACGATGTAACATCGGCGATCCTAATAAATATGTACATGCCAGAGGATGGAGAAAGCTTTTAATATAAATTTAAAAGTCTCAGCTAAATGAGGTAATTGAAGGTGAAGCAAGAAAAAGGTTGGCACTTATCAATTGCATAGAGTCTAAATATGTAATGACAAGTATTCCTAAGAATCTCTGTATCCTCATATGTTGTGCGGCGACTGGAATCTACTCTTATTATCACGTACCCAGAATTCAGTATAAAAAACAACCATCACTACATGATAATAGCATAGATTATGTCAAGCAAGAGAATGCTTACAAGAGTGTATGGTGAAGCGTCTTACAATCTTACAATCTTATAGGTGTTGATTGTCACCCTGGACAAAACCATAAAGATAAAAGTCGTATGCACGCACTTATATGGATGATGTAGGCATTTATACTCTTAAAAGTGAAATATGGTACTATACAGAGTCAAAGATAAGTTACGGTACAGAGCTCAGACTCCAGATCTTACGCACCATAGCAGCTGCAGTAGTGGCACCATGCGCGCTCCAACGAACCTTCTACACCTTAGCCGATGAGTATGAAGGTTACAGAGTAGCAGCAGAGCAGACGACAGGTGATGCAGTAACACAATCCTAGAAATTATAAATTATGAGATGCAATTGTTCACCACTCCATAGCAATCGATCACCCAGTTCTTTTGTTCCATGTCATTCCTGCCCTCTAGGAACAATCTTGTACTTGCCAGTCAGTTGTTGCTGCACCAATACATACACAAATCCAACCAAAAAGTTTCACATCAGATCTCTAAATTAAGTGTATACTAATCCAGTCTCAAACGAGACGACGACAAGAGAAATGGCAAAAGATGTTACCTTCTCCCAGATCTTGGTGTGCTCCCTACATCCTTCTCCTCGCAGTACTCAATGCAGAGGCCGCCATTGAAGCCACAAGAGACGTGGAACCTGAGGACGCAGTTGGGATGGGAGAACTTGAGCGCCCAGCCCCTACTGCTCATAGATGTACCAGTGCCCAGTGAACGGGCGGCCGGGCACGAGGGAGCAGTCGACGGCCTCGCGGTCGTCCGTGTCCTGGAAGAACACCTCCGACATGAGCAGTGCGCAGGAGATGTGCACCCACGCGTCGTCCGTGGTGCGCTTCATGGCGCCACCTCTCGCTAGGCAGAGGCGGCAGGGCCGGCCGGCTTTCACCATGAGTCCATAGATCTAGGGTCCTAAACTGGCCTCGAGCGGTAGAAGGAGGAGAACACAGGCGAGGGAGAGGGCTTGGTTCAAGGGCCGGTTACCTGAACCGTCGTCACTCAGTGTCGCCGACGCGATGCTTCCGATCATCGTCATCCTCACATCGAGCTTCTTGTGGACTCAATGAAGAAGATATGAGATGGCAAGGGGGCGGATCCGTCGGTCCAATCTTTTGTCTACTGGTCGCCGAAGGCTGGACCGTGGGAGGAGGTTGGCGGCCGCGACTCCTATGGAGAAGATGGGGAACGAGGGATTGGGGGGACAGGGGAAGGAGAGGTGGAACGTGCGCTCGTGGGCTGACTTTTTTGTTTATTTTTTATTCCGTGCGTACGTGGGATGGATGTGCGGGGAGTACGAGAGATGGGGTGGTTGAACCATCACTACGACGGCCTGTTGCCCTTTAATAGTATAGATCTTTAAGTTGGTCCCAATTATCTCGACGGATAAGGTGTTTATCTCAACATCCCCGTTAAGCTACTATCTCTGTTATCTTTACATGCACACATGACACCTCATTAAAGACCCACCTAATATGCATGGGTAGCTCGTTGTGTCCCTATCGTGCTTTGCCTGTTTTTGGTTGCGTTTCACCTACAGGTCTCGTCACCAAGCTCACCGTCGGGCCGGAGTTCGTGATTCAAGCCCCATGTGTTCAGACAGGAGTTTTGGAAGATTTCCCTTAAACAAATATCTCTGTCATTAATTAACCAACTTCTTCTTTCCGTAACCAATTGATTTGATCAACTATTTTCTCCTTTATGAAGATAATCTTTCATATTTAGATTCATTCTTTATGGAAACGAAATTAAAAAAACATTTCTTCATTAGTCATTACTAGCATAATAGAAGTGATTGTCTCAAATTCTGGGAAAGTTTGGTTTAAACATGAGTATAATGAGTTCAATAATACCATTCATCAGTGCCCCCTGAAAATGCCTATAGATAAATGTCGAACTAGACAAATGATTCTACATTTTTATTGTAGTGATCCAAGATCACACTGAGCTCTTAGGCTTGTTGATACTATAAAAGAGGGGATGAGGATGAGGTAATGAGTCTCTTGCTCCATGTGCTTAAATATCTAGCTCCAACACTCTTCAAAATCCTTTAAATATTCTACTATATCTACCCAATTCCATTCAAATAGGAGTTGTCAAAACTCTTCAAGTCAAAACCATCAAGTTACTCCACATATGGTTATTGTACAAAACCTAGTCGCATCAAAGACTTTAACCATTCCATTCGAAGACACCGAGGCACTTGGCAAACCTTTTGTAACCACATCAAAAAATTTGAGCAAAACCAATCAAAAAATTCAAAGGGGTCAGAGAAAGTGTTCCACTACCGAAGTGTTCTCCTTGGAGTGCCCAATCGATTTCAGGCGGATTAAGCGATGCTTCTAAAAGTTGCTACCTTTGTTCACATTGGAGCCATCGAGAATTCCAGTCAGGGGGCCCAAGATGTGAATAAAGTTGGTAACAGTTAGATTTATGTTCCATCCTATTTATACCGCCACCTATCCCACATGTTTCTCTCGAAGCAAACTCCATTCCCATCATATTTCCTAAGAGAGAATTTAACCTCTCTGTGAGGATTTCAAAGGGGTTTTCACTCCAACCATCCAATAAAACCCTTTGTGCTCTAATCACATATTGCTTTTCACTTACTTCTTCAAATCCAAAGTAAAATATTGAGATGAGCGTTGAGAAAATTATCTTTTGAAACACAAGAGCAAGGAGTTCATTCACAAGCAACCTCTATCTTGTCGCTTTTGGAGGGTGTGCGTGTCCTAAATCGTCTAGGTGTGCTTGGAACTCTTCGAAGTTTGTGAAGAACCTAAGAAGTTTGCAAGGGATCGGTGATGCGCGAGAGATGCGCGAGAGATGATAATGGCTTCTCGCCCTTCGTTGGTTACCCCGAGTGGAAGGTGAGATGCAGGATAGTAGCAATTTTCCTTCGGTGAAGATACCAAGGTTATTGAACCAGTAGGACTCCAACAATGACAAGTAGGTGGCAAGGAAACAATGACACCGTTTTTAAGACAAAAGTTGCTTCCTTGACCTGGACCCGCACACAAATACAAATAACTTTGCTCCCAACGAAGTTCAGATAGGTTGTCAATCTCTCCGGTCTTGTTGTTTACAAAAGATCAAACACAAGAGATAATACTGGTGATAATTGCAACTGGAAAGTAAATGCAAGAAGTAAATTGAGGGTGTAAACAGTGGTGGAAATATGGACCGGGGTCCCATGATGTCGTGGGAATGACCCTGGGTAGGGTCACCCAGGAGAAACATTACTTCAAAGCAAAGATCACCGATCTAATGGCTGCTGATCTAAGTGAGGCCGAGCTGATTTGGGCCGGCCTGAAGATCATCATTCGGAGAAAGGCTGATTTGATCAAGGCCGACCTGAAGATCACCAGTCCTGAGCAAGACCAAGCAAGCACAAGACATATCTCTAGTGGGCCGAGCTGAATAGGTCGGAGGCCGATTGCCCCCAAGAGAGCGCAATCGGCCTCGCCTATGTTCATTCGGCCGAAGAAGACACAACAACAACCGAGCTAGATCCCAGGTCGGACACCTGGTACAAGCTCATCAATGCGCAATCCCAGAGGATCCAGGTTGTCAGGGGAGTGTTGTCCCCTCCAGCGCCGATCACGCGGAGATGCCGACAAGACCGAGCCCCCAGCTCCACTGTTCAGTGTTGCGGATCACTATTTAGCATTGTTCAAAAAATCGTCCGAGTAATCGATTAATAGGCCGATTAATCGCTACTCGCTCATCAATCGTGCAGATTATCATTAATCTTTAGTGTTAATAGGCGAGGGGAGTAATCAGCGACTAATCGATCATTAGACCGATTAATAGGTCTAAAACCGATTAATCCCCTATATGAAGGGGGGTTAGGTTGCAAAATTTCAGACCCTCTTTTCTCAAATTAGTCCTCATCCGTCCTGATTAGGTTTGCCCGAGGCCCCAAGCTCGCTCTCACCCCTGCATCACCATCTCTCCTTATAATTTTTGTTAGCTTTTCTATTTTGCATACCAAAAAGATAGTGCATTGCAATTGGTTTCATATTTCATCGAAGGATACACATATTTGCGTGCAAAAAATTTGGTATCAACACAGCGAGTCTGAGTTTTATAAAAAAACTGACCCATTAATGGTTGACCGATTAATTCCGATTAATTGGCCGATTTATGATCAATCCCTAATCTCCAGCTGACCGGGCAGTTACCGATTACCGATTTCGTGAACATTGCTATTCAGTATGCTGGGGTACTATTCACTACGCAAGACCTACGAGCCGACGGTATGGAGAGCCGCAAGTCTACTCCGGGTCATCCGGGAGCTCACGTCATGTGGGTCCCAGCTCGTCTGAGGCTGACAGCTGGGTCCTCCCCCATTGTACATTTACCTTTGTACCCCGGGCTCGGCCTATAAGAGCCCCGGGTACCCCTCCTGCGTGAGGGACGACGAACACTTATTGCACTTCACCCACCCGAGAGAGAGCAAGGAGAGAGTTGTGCCTAGAGCCCTCTTCTCCGTTCTCTCATACAGCTCAAGGAGCATTCATTGTAGCCAGAGTTATTGCTTATAGCTAGCTCGGCAGGACTAGGGGTGTTATCTCTGCGGAGAGCCCCGAACCTGGGTACATCGCGGCGTCTCACTGTGTTTGTCCCCACTCTCGATTCTGGCACCAGCGACACCAACCTCGATTTGTCCCCCTCTTTAGCCATCCCCATGGCATATGCCGTTACCAAACGACGACGCGACTCCTCACCATGAGAGTACCTGGTGCGTGTCAAGGTTGGCGCCCCACTCAAGGCTTCGGGAGGCCCAAGGTTGGCCCACCTAAAGCACCAACGACTGCGCCGACATGGAGTCACAACCGAGAAGGAGTCCAAGACTTGGCGACCAAGAATAGATATAATAGGAAACTCCTCATGTAAACCCGGACGGACTTCTCGAGACCTAGCCTAGTATATAAAGGCTGGGAGAGGGGACGTCGGGCATCCAATATCCACCGCAACATCTATGGCTTGATCAATCTTGCTGATACGTCTCAAACGTATCTACTTTTCCAAACACTTTTGCTATTGTTTTGCCTTCATTCTTGCATGATTTGGACGAAACTAACCCGGACTAACGCTATTTTCAGCAGAGCTGCCTGTATGGTTTTATTGTGCACAGGAAAATGGATTTTTAGGTGTCTCAGAAAATTCCAGAAAAAATCACACAAAATCCACGCACCCGAAGGGCCACTGTGCCAGAAGTGGGACCAGAGCGCAGCCAAGGGGGCCCCAGGCGCCCCCCTGGCGCGACCAGGGGTGGGGCCGCGCCCTCTGGCTGCCTAGGGGCCTCCCCCCCTCCTCTGGTGCCCTACCGAGGCTCCTATTTATTCCCGTGATGGAGAAACCCCGAAACAGAAGTCGTTTTCCCAATTCACGTCGCGGAGCCGCCACCACCCTGTGCTCTTCTCCGGGAGGGCTAATCTGGAGGCTGTTTTGGCCTCCGGTGAGGGGAGATCATCGCCATCGTCATCATCATCACCACTCCATCCTCCCTCCATGACTTCTCCATCCATGTGTGAGTAATTCCCTGTTGTAGGCAAAGGGGATGGTAGGGATTGAATGAGATAGATCATGTAATAGTTTATCAGATTGTTGGGGGCATGTTGCCTATCATCTAGATTGTTTTTTATCATCTATGCTTCAACTTGTTGCTCTTAATGCTTGTCACTTTGGGACCGAGTGCCATGATTTCAGATCTGAACCCTTTGTGTTTGCATGAATATATTTGTGTTCTTGATCCTATCTATGAGTTGTATGCACCTGTTATAGTCCGGAACCGGCGATCCCAAAGGTGACAGCTTGGGACACCAAAGGGGATAGACTATAGTTTGAGGATTCCATGTATCCATTGATTGTTAATGCTCTGTTCCGGTGCTCTTTGACAGGAGCACCTTAATCTCCATAAGTTCCTTTTGGCCCCGTTCGTAGCGGGATGGTAGGACAAAAGATGTTGTGCAAGTTCTTATTGCAAGCACGTACAACTACCTATGGGGTACATGCCTGATGTTTGATTTATGCCTAGATGATCATTGCGTTTCTGTGTGCCTTGCCCCAAGTTAAATACATGATGTGCCTTATCCATGCAGCGCCGAACCATCCATCTCCCTAGCCTACAGTGTTTTAATTCTGCTGGTTACTAGTTGTTTGCTTTTGCTGTTTTACTGTCGCTATTTCACCCCACTATTTCCGTTTCTATCATCACTTCCATATCACAGTTACTATTAATATCTTGTTGCAAGTAAGTGTATCTCAGGTGCGGTGGAATTGACAACTCCACTATCAAAGCTTGTGGATATTCTTTGGCTCCCCTTGAGTCGAATCTATAAATTGGGTTATTCTTACCCGCGAAGACTATCTCGATCTCCTGCAGTTGTGGGATATCACTCGCAGGAGCCTCCATTGTAATCAATTCCACCATATAATACATCAAACCTGAAGTAGGGGTTTTACCGATCAAGGCCCCTGAACCTGGGTAATCCCTGTCTCCTGTTAGCCGACGTGATCGCCAACCTAGCACTCCTTCTTCTACTATCAAACTCAGGGTTCCTAACCATGGGATTTGCCGAGGCCAATCCTCATCACCCGCCCGGCCACGCTCCGCCCCTACACTGAGAAGCACAGGGCGGCCGTCACCCGCGTCGCCAAGGGCAACCACGACACACAGGGCGAGCACGACAATCAGGCGGGGAGGCAGGCGCGCGGGAGGTGAGCCGTGGGGAGAGAGAAGAAGGCGTGCACGTGGGGGTGGGACCCGGAGAAAAAGGAAGGAGAGAGGGGGTGGGAGGCCGACTGTGGGCCAATTGCATGCAAAATCTTCTCTCTCCTCCCCCAAGTGACCCCCGATGAGCTGGGTTTCACCTAGTGACGGGGATCAACCCCGGCAAATCCCATGGCCAGGGACCCTGGGTTAGTCATGAGAGGCACAAGTTGGACGATAGCTCGTCGGCTAACAGGAGGAGATGTTCCTGCTCGATATTATTGCTTGGAGATGCGATTACAGGGAAGGCCAAGGCTAGTGCGCACAAGGCTAGGGTTACAGATTGTGTATTGGATTGTCTCGGACGGCGGACAAGCGACACATGGGGCACGATTTACCCAGCTTCAGGCCCCCGGAGGGAAAACCCTACATGTTGCTTGTCTGATCTTGTATTGATGATGATGTAAAGAGGTGCCGTGAGGGCTTTGGTGGAGAGAGATTTGTCTAGTCCTATACGTGGGGATTGTGTTGTTGGGTTGTGACCTGTCTAGAGAGGTGTCCCTGCCTCACTTTATATAGATAGCCAGGTAGGGGTTTACATGAGTCCTAGTCGACTACGAATATGAGTCCTTGTCTTACGCCTCAAGTCTTGGTCTTTACGTCTTACTCCGTTATGTCGGTGTACATGAGTGGGCCCCTGGTGGGCCGCCAACCATGACACGCACCAGGTACCCTCGCGTAGATGAGTCGTGGGGTCACCCCCTTGTCAGTAGCCCCTGAGTGCCTGGGACTCGAAGAGTCGCGCAGGGACTCGAATATGCAGTAGCCGCCGTAGTGCGTGTCGATCATTTGTTGATGAACGGTCGAAGATGTCGTGAGTATGCTCCCGATGGGAGTATTTGGATGAAGCATCAAAATTGCAGTCTGGTTCGTCTTCGTATTTCATCGTCGGGTGGGGAGAAGTTGCCCAGTCGAGCGGTCGTCGGGTGCGCGTCAGCGCTCCCAATGGGAGTAGCCCCCGAGGCTATGTGTGACTCGTAGAGTCGCGCATAGGCTCAAGTTGTTTTTAAGCTAACCCCGTCGTTCTTGTCAGTTGCGCGAGTAGTGCTCGTCGGGTGTGCGTCAGCGCTCCCGATGGGAGTATCCCCCGAGGCTATGTTCGACTGCTTGCAGTCGAGCACAGACTCAAGACTTCTTCGTCGTCGAGGGATTGTCATCCGAGGAAGTGCTCGACTCGGGTCTTGCGCCGTAGGCGTGAGTTTGTTGTAGAGACCGGTCGTGGACGAGGAGGTTGGCGTCGCCGCGTCATGAGGGCGCCCAGCCCCCGAGCACCTGTTGAGAAGGAGAAAAAGGTGTAACTGTATTAAGATGTACTTGCGCGATATACCAAAGAATTGTAAGGTGCATGATTTGCAGATGTTGCACTTTTGTCGAGTGGATAATGTAGCAGCATATAAAGTTTATGCGTGTCTTTTCATGAGTAGACCCTCCAGCAGCATACTCTTGCCGGGTAACAAGGACGCTATGCCAGACTTGTTGAACCCGGAGACAAGAGCGGCCTCTGGTACCCAGCCTCACTACTTTGGTGAACGTGAATAAACAATAGATAAAACTGAGCATGATCCAAAGGATAGTTTTGAAGCCCTCAAGATGATTCTGCACGACTGCGTAGTCGGCAGGATTATTTTGTAGCCCTCAGATGTTTGTGTGCGACTGCGTAGTCGTCTTTGGCGACTGATCGAGAATGCATATAGGTTTTGGAATCATAGCATATGAGAGTGTAAAAAAACTTAGCTGTAGGATCGACGTGGTAGAGGGAGTCGAAGATGAGCAGTCGAGCAGTCGATGACGAGCGGTTGACGAGGCGAGAATGGAGTCGATGTGACGGCGACTGCAACGTTCAGCCCCCGGGTCCGCGAGCCCCCGAGTGTTGAGGAGGCGGAGTTGCGCGGCGAAGTCGTCGTAATGAACTTATCCGACGAGTGATGAGATGAGTCGACGCGGTGATTCATGCGCGATGGAGCTCGGTACGGAAGAGCCCATACAAAGGAGTGGCGCAGGATAATTTGTGTGCTTGAAGTCGACGGTGCGGCGAGTGACCGAGAAGGACTCGACGCGTTGGGCGGGATCCTTCGATTGCTCATTGGGTGATGTCGTTGTAGCGGCGCGAGTCGATGTAGAAATCTTGGCGAGTACCCCATGGTATGTCAAGTTGGAGTAGAAGCCTTGTGGGTCAAGATTGATCCCGAATTCGCGATTGGAAATTCACGATCTTGCGTAGATCCAAAAACGCGTTGCAGTGCGAGAGCCGCTGACGAAGATCTAACGGTTTGAATTTTCTAATTTTTTTTATGATGGGGGGTTGTATCCCGCATGCTTTCACCGAAGGGATCTTCGAGTTGATGTCCGAGGTAATGTCAGGAATTTTTGTGTTGGACTCGCGCGGAGTTCCGTCATATCCCGAGAGTGCTTCAGTGCGCGGATCGCTGCGGGAGATCCAGCCGTTGGAATTTGCTGAAATTTTCACAGATTTTCGAAAATTGGATTTCGCATCTTTCCACTGAAGGGATCGTCGAGATGAGCTCCAAGTCGCCGTCACGAGTGCCCGCAACACATACTTTTTTTGTCCTGTAGGCTGTGCGTGAGCGCTTTTGTTGATGTCGACCTTCGAGTGACGCACTCGAAATTTTTGTTGTTTTCTCCATGAGCTTGATGTAGATCTTGATGTAGTTGTTGAAGAAGCCCTTGAGTTGTGACTTGCTGGAGACGGGACCGCCGAGATCGCGATTCCAACCTCTGTAGTTCCCACAGACGGCGCCAAGTGACGGGGATCAACCCCGGCAAATCCCATGGTCAGGGACCCTGGGTTAGTCATGAGAGACATAGGTTGGACGATAACTCGTCGGCTAACAGGAGGAGACATTTCTGCTCGATATTATTGCTTGGAGATGCGATTACAGGGAAGGCCAAGGCTAGTGCGCATAAGGCTAGGGTTACAGATTGTGTATTGGATTGTCTCGGACGGCGGACAAGCGACACATGAGGCATGATTTACCCAGCTTCAGGCCCCCGGAGGGAAAACCCTACATGCTGCTTGTCTGATCTTGTATTGATGATGATGTACAGAGGTGCCGTGAGGGCTTTGGTGGAGAGAGATCTGTCTAGTCCTATGCGTGGGGATTGTGTTGTTGGGTTGTGACCTGTCTAGAGAGGTGCCCCTGCCTCGCTTTATATAGATAGCCAGGTAGGGGTTTACATGAGTCCTAGTCGACTATGAATATGAGTCCTTGTCTTGCGCCTCAAGTCTTGGTCTTTACGTCTTACTCCGTTATGTCGATGTCCATGAGTGGGCCCCTGGTGGGCCGTCAGCCATGACACGCACCAGGTACCCTCGCGTAGAGGAGTCGTGGGGTCACCCCCTCGTCACCTGGGGTCGCATGTTGTATTTTTTAGCTAATCCAGCGAAAAATGAGGTCTTGGGGGTGCGACTGGAGTGGTTTTTATCGCCGGCTATAAAAAAGGTTCTTTGGGGGCGTTCTAGGGGGGCAGATGGAGATGCTCTTAGGTTTCGGGAGGCTCGGGCGTGGGCTGAGGGGTCCGACTGTGCCAATGGATGACACAGGATGCGAGCGCCCACGGGGAGACTTTGCCTTTGCCGTATGCATTATTTCAGCTTTGCCGTCCGTGGCGCATGACAAAACAAGCGATTGTTTAAGGTCCTTCCAGAATGATGTGTGTTCTTGGTTCTGTTTCTTTGTCGCCTGTTTTCCTTTGCCGTTCATTTTGTTTGTTCTTTGCCGAGTGTTTTTCTTTGCCATATTTTTTTTTATTTTTGTGGATTGTTATTTTTTCTTTGTCGTTCGTTTTTAGGTTAGCTACTGGTTTATCAATTCTTTGCCATCCGTCCAGATGAAATGCAGACGACAAGGAAAAAACATATGTCAAAGATGCTATTTTCAGTAGTGTATGTGGTATGCATGTCTTTGCATGGATTTAGGATGGACGCATGTACGTCGTGATTGTGGATAATAATTTTTAAGAACTGCCCGATCACAATGACCGGACATGATCGAACTTCTCCACGAACATACAAGAGGCTAAATTTTCCTATTATGGTTGTAGATGCCCCAACTATTCTACAAGCAAGAGTCATGGGAAAAGTTGCATGCTACATCTTGCCCATGCACCCACATAGACATTTGGGATTGAGGCCTCATCCAATTGAAAAAAAAACTAATGTAGGTTTGTGGATGGAATTCCCCAAGAAGAGTTAGAACGATAGTTTCCGCTCCTGGAGCGGTACCAAATAAATGATTACTCAAACCATGAGTGAACGAAGAGCTATAGGTCACGTGACCAACACCCAAAATGTGGTTGACTGGGGCTGTCTTCTGGATCAAAGCGGATCAACTCGCCAAATTCGCCGATTGAATCGGGCAGCCCGGAACATCGAATGGACCCACCTTATCTTTCTTTCTATTTTCCTTCTTGTTTATTTCTCGTGCTTTTCTCAAACTCCATCGAGACCAAATCACCAGTGACACCAACCATCTTGCTTGACGCCAAAGAAACGCCTACACGAGGGTGGTGAGTTGGAGAGTGAGGCAAGACATGTTGTTGTAGGCTCACACATTATGGATCACGACGATGTGAAGGGACATATATACTATTTTTTTTCAAACGATAACGTGTACAACATCGCGACGAGGCCATGCGGGAAGGCTACTCATTAACCACTATATGTCCCTTTATTTACTTTTATTTCTCTAAATTTTCTTTACTTTTATGATCGAAGAATGCATCTCCACTATATGCGAGAATCCAGACTTCGAGTCCCCCCACTCCTCCCACCGCTCTCCTCATTTCCTCTCTCTTTGACCGCTCCAACAACTGGTCTCGTCTGCGGCCCCCTCCCTCCCGCTCCTTCGCCGGCATAGCCGGTCGAAGTGTAGTAGGAGGGAGGTGGTGGTCACCTGTAGTTTCTTTTCATTGTAGGCTTCCATTCCTCTTGGAGTTTTCTCCGAGCCTCGCGAGCGGTGGCGACAGCGGGATTTGGATCCTCCTTCTCCTTCTCCGACGTCCTTGGCGACCGACATCAAAGGCAAATGAGATCTCTGGCTTATCTAATAAACTCGTAGTTATCGCCGGGTGGGGGTTCCTGCGCGTGAGCTTCTTCTTCCGAGCCGCTCCTGCCATCATGGATATGGGAGGGCGGCGGTGGTCGACGTCTCTCGCGGAGGAACCTCTCCTAGACTTGCCGTCGCTTCTCCTCCGAGCTCATCCTCGACGGATCTTCGCCGGGTTTCGACCGACCCGCCGTCTACTCGTTTGGTCGAAGGGAGACCTCGCTGTTCCAAGACGACTCCAGCAAGCCTACGTCAGCGCTTTTATTACCTCCCGGCCGTTGTGCCAAAGGGGGCCCCGCGTTCTTCGGTGTTCTGTTTCCAAGTGGTCTTGTCCCCGGAAGCAGTGGCGCTGGCCGTGACCGGCGGCGAACTCTCACCTTCGTCCATGTTCAGGGACCCAATCACGTTTTTGCGTATAGTTTTAGGGGTTTATTTACAAGTTGTAAGCCCCATAGTTTAATTCTTTCTTTTCTCAGGGACCTCTTTGTAAGTTGCACGAACATGATGAATTAAAGCAGCAGGGTCTTTGAGACCCTTCCCTTTTTCAAAAAAAAATCTTCACTATATGCTTAAGCTGTTATCTGCAAGTCGCATGAATGCACCAGCATTGCATATTTTGCATCCGAACCTAGCTAGTCGTACAAGGCAGTATGGTTATTTTGTTCATCAAAGTTCAAAATAGAGATCGAAATGGGTTGTAAAGTTCAATTTTCTCCGATAGAAATTTTTCCTATTCTTATGGGTTTTCTTTGTTTCTCTTTGAGCCTTGTTTGGTCGCAAGGTGTTTGAAAGGGACTGAAATGAAATAAAGAAAATTGAGTTTTTTACAAGTCAAAATTGTCCTCAATCCTCTTCAATCATATTCAAATTTTTTTATTAATCAAACAAGGCTTAAAAGTGATGAACTCTGAACAGAAGCAATTGTTGGGTTTCTCTTGTCTAGGGCAAAATAAAAGTCCTGTCACGCGCCGTCACCACGGGCCTTGTAAAGCAGTCAGGCAAAGAAAAGGAGGAAACAAAGGAAAATAGAATTAGAAAAAAAAACACCTTTTCGGGAATCTCTCTCGGCTCCCTAGCGGCAGGCAGCGGCGGCCTCCCCTCCCAGCATCCGGCGCCGACATCCTGGACCTCTCCTCCGCCATGATGGACCTGGATCCCCGCCTCTACGAGGACGCCGTACGCTCACTCCCCCCACGCCTCATTCTCCCCCTCCCCCCCCTCCCCCACCACTCGTATAACTTCCTTGGTCATGGTCTTAGCTATGTTCGTTCGCGAATCCGTTTGGTATCGGAGATGGGGGTTGACCAGTTAGATGGACGAAATCAAGTTGATTTCTCCCTGTTGTGCGCGAATTTGTTCGGACTACTCTCATTGCTTCGTGTTCGGCTATCGGATTCGTTTCCCTAGATTTCCGTCTACTGGAGTGCCTGGACTGGATGGATGATCTGCTCGTGCTAGGGTTTTTTAGTGAGAGAAGCTCGAAGCTTTGGGGTTGAGGTTGTTGCAGTAGGAAACGAGATTAGGTTTTTTTTCTCTCGATAAGGTGTCCTGTAGAGCGAAAAGATTGCTGTCAATTGCATGGTTTTCTTGTGCAAAAGAGATTGGAACTTTGCCCATAAGGTACCCTGGGATCCAGTGGAACCGACGAGTTGCTCTGGTTGGCGGTAAGCGGCATAATAGGAAGCTTTGGTAGTGTTTAGTGGGTCGCTCTATCGGGGCAATTCCGCAGCAAGCCAGTTTAGCGTTCAACAGTTTGAGTACAGGTTGCGAAGAATCGAACCAGTCGTTGTACACGCTTCTTAATCTGGTACTCTGTCAATAGAGACTTTGGAGTGCTGTAAGCAGTATTTTGCCCTTATGGTAAACACGGAAGTGGTAGTAGCGTAGTTAGAAAAAGCACTGGGCGTTAATTGCGTGTTTTGCCACCGCCTTGCGCTTTTCTGACCAAGGCACCCACTTATGCGCAGTTATGTGTAGATTAAGTGCAATTAAGCACTAGGGTTTTTGCTATCGCCTAGAGCTTAGGCGCGTTTCAGCGCCTTTAACTATGAGTAGTAGCGACGGAAAAACGACATCCAGTCAGTTGAAAAGGTATACCTGATGTTTTCCGTGAATCTTCGTGCCCATTAATTATGGAAAAACCCTAGTGCCAGATTTATTACCTGAACCCTACCAGTGGCCTGAAATTAAACATCTATACATGCAAGTGCAACCCAACAATTGCTTCCCTGTGTTTGCTATTGGTTGCCACCAGTCTACCGCAATGTAGCGATTGCTGGCGGATCACATTACCTCATTACCACTTCCATTCTTTGCCACTAGATGTCCGATCCATATAGATGTGCTTTGCTGCTGTGATACCCATGCATGTTAATGTTGTATTCATGCACTTTGCGTACTCTGACAACGGCTTAATTCCCAAGCATGCACCCTCCCTGTTACTACAACTCAACTGCGTGCCTGCATCTCAACAAGGAATGGTTCTGTGAAAGAATCTCCCCTGAGTCCTTACCCAGTGTTGAACGTATTCAATTGTCATTCTAATTTTAAAAATATTAAAGGATGCCAGCGATAAATATATTCTTTTTCAGTTGGAACATATCCGGTTCTCATTTGTAATTGCACAAGTATTAAAGCATCCCAACAATAATGTACACAAATGCTTTTATAATATTAATATACACGAAAAATAGGAATTTGGAAACTACCAGGTAAGATAGCACAGCTATGAGTTATCTCACTGTTTCCATGGATAATAAATGCAGTTATTTTCTCTGAAGTGAGTATATAATAGTCTTGGTGTTGCCAAATTCAGTTAAGGGAAGTACCTACGTATTACAGTTGAGGCAGATGACTAGAGTTTTCTTTTCCTGAATTTAGATGATACTAGTTATGCTTTCATCTTACTTTCGGTAATATTCTGCTATTGACATTGAAATTTCTTTCAACCGCAGTCTGTCAGTGATAACGATGTTCGCAACATAGTGCTATCTTATCTTATGCACAATTGTTTTAAGGAGACCGCAGAGACCTTCCTATCCAGCACCGGGTTAAAGTTACCTGTTGATTATACTGTAGATGTGGATAAACGTAAAGGTATTTATTCGCAGGCAATGCTTAATATTTAATTGGCATTGCTAAGGGAATCAGGGATGTGTATTACTTGTTAAATTGCACACAAGGAACTTCTCTATATTTCTGCAAATTTCTTGCTGTTCTGGATTACAAAACTCCATTTTGCTATAACTTTTCCATCTTTGTATTGCCATATTCGTGCAAACCTGTCCATTACAATTCCAATGTTAATTAAAGATAATGAAGGGTGTCCATTTTCATCTTATAAGAAAAGATGTGTACTGATATTACTGATTACTAATTCAGTTAACTGGAATACTCCTACTGAATCAACTGGTCAATGCAAGTATGGAACTGCACTTCATTTAGCCGATGAGATATCAACATGTAGCCAATACATATACAATTTCTGTTCACTGTCATTTATACTTCATTACTAGTAGCTGGATGTGATTCCTGTAGACATTGTTAGAGATGCAAGTTCTATCACACTCTTAACCTATGGATTTGATTTACATGTTACATTAGTTTGCTTAGTCAAAGTCAACATAAGTAAACTTGAGGGTAATTCCTAAATGTATTGCATTTTTTTTTGGGATAGTTTCTGTATTATTTGTTTTTAATTGTAGCATTTGTCTCTCATATTCTAATACCGTGTTAGGATTTTGTTTCAGCGATACTAAATTTTGTGGTCAAAGGGGATGCTGTGAAGGCCATAGAACTGACAGAAGAGTTGGCACCCAACTTGCTAGAGAATGACATGGATTTACATTTTGATCTTTTAAGTCTTCACTTCATTGAGCTAGTTCGATCCAGAAAATGGTAATTGGCAGAATTTATTTTGGATGGGGAAATTGGGTCATATGGTTTTATTAAATGGCTATTTTTGACTGACAGCACAGAAGCTCTTGAATTTGGCCAGAAAAAGTTGACACCATTTGGTAAAGTTTCCAAGTATGTTGAGAAACTAGAGGTATAACTTTCTTTAACCGTAGACTTATTAGAAAACTTCGAATCTTGTTTTCATATAGTAGGAGGAATCTGGTTGTCCATGATGCATGAGATGTAAACGCATTGGTATTGACTATTGAAGCATATATCAAAATAGTACTGGTGGCATGCCGCCTCACATTTCTCCAGTGTTGCAGTCTTCTGGATTCTGATTGATATCAACTTCTTTAGTTGAATTTGCCAAGCTATCATGTGGTTTCATTATGTTTAATGAATAGTTTTTGAATACATCAGATCCAACTTTAGCATGATATTTGCATTAAATTGATTTTCGCTATATTATCAATGTTGCCCAAGTACGGAGAAATACCGGGTGCTAGATTTATTGAACACAACCTGAGTTGCATATAGTTGAAGTATAGAAGCACCATTCAACCAGTTAATGCAACTTTTTTAGCATGTCAGATCTGGGGATGTGTTTTGATTATCTTATGCATGACGAACCATGGAGATCCTTTTGTTGTTATGTAGGACTTTATGGCCCTCCTAGCTTATGAAGAGCCTGAGAAGTCACCTATGTTTCATCTACTAGCCCCAGAGTATAGAGAGAATGTTGCTGATAGCTTGAATCGGGCTATTCTCGGTATGTTCTTATGATACTCTCTTTAGCTTCTCGTACCGCAACCTCCATATGATCGTATTGTGATCTTTGTCTCGTGATTGATGACAGCACATGCCAATCTACCAGCATATTCATCATTGGAGAGAGTTATACAGCAGACAACCGTGGTTAGACAATACCTACAGCAGGAAGTTGACAAGGTAATATAGCGCTAATCCTGTCTTTATTTCTCTTGTTACCAGTCATGCCTTTTTTTTTTCTTCAACTCATATAACGTAATTTTCACAAATATTGCTATCTGTACAAATTTCGTTTTTTGAGATGAGTGCTTGTATTTATTTCTGGAACCACTTAATTGAGATTTCAGTATTGGTGTTCTCAACCCATGATGCATACATGACGTTTGAACTCTTGAGCAGGATTCTTACCCACCATTTTCTTTGAAGGCCTTTCTGGACAAGTAATCGACCTTTATCAGAAAGGAAAAGGCTATGATCACCTCCAGGGCTCCAGGCCTCATGTGCCCTTGAGAGTGCGGAAACAACACCGAGAGTTTTTTCACATTTTCAGTTAAAGAGAACAGCGAGATGCACATATTGGAACAGAATTGCCTTCTGCAGCGACCTGACAATGTTGACAGTGTTGTACTTTGATAGAGTGGTGTTGTATGTGTTTTTCCGTTGGTCTTGTGCTTCCCCTTAGTCGTCGTCGTCGTTGAACATGTACATATGGAAGCTCTGATCCATTCTGTATTATCCGTTCAGAGAGCTCTGTGTCTGGTGTGAGCCGGTTCCCTGTCTTTTATCTCTATCTCTTGAGCATTCCAGTGCGCCCAAAAGAAAGGTCAAATAAACAAGAGTAAAAAGAAACTGGTGTATGCTTTTTTAGAGCATCTCTAGCCGTTCGACCCCTCAAGCCGTTTTTGGCGCTATTTTACCGCCGCTTGGGGACGCTCGGGCGGCGAAAGGCTTTGGGTTGGTGGGCCCCCCGGCCGCGGCCCGAAGGTCAACCCCCGCCGCCGCTGCCCTGGATTCGGCGCAGATTCGTCCTAGATTCGGTCTCAATTCGCTACTTTCGGCTAAATTCAACGCAAACATGAAATTTCAACGCAAATTCGGCATAGCTCGGCGCACAACATGAAGTACAAAACTACAAATACATAGTTCGACACAAAATACTAAAGACAATACAAATCAAACTAGGCATTTCCTTTGCGCATCCATAGATGATTCACTAGACTTTGCAGTTGACGATGCACTTGTGGGTCTCGGATCTCCTGACGCATGTTGAGGTAGACTGTCCAATCTGGCGGTATCTCGTGATCAACAACTGCAAGAGGCCCCTGGTTGAGATATGGTTCAGAGTCATACACTGGATCCTCTTTCTCGCTCTCAATGATCATGTTGTGCAAGATGACACAACAATTCATCACCTCCCACATTTGATCTTTCGACCAAGTCTGAGCGGGTACTGGACAACGGCAAATCGAGATTGGAGCACCCCAAATGCCCACTCGACATCCTTCCTGTAAGACTCCTGACACTTGGCAAAGTGGGCGTATTTCCCTCCTGGCACAGGGTTTGAGATAGTCTTCACAAATAATGGCCATCTTGGATAGATGCCATCAGCTAGGTAGTATCCCTTGTTGTACTGGTACCCATTGACCTCGAAGTTCACCGGAGGGGTATGACCTTCGACAAGCCTGGCAAAGACATTTGAGCACTGTAGGACGTTGATGTCATTGTGTGTTCCTGGCATGCCAAAGGAGTGCCAAATTCAGAGGTCATGTGTAGCAACTGCCTCAAGTATCACACTGCAGTGACCTTTTGCACCCTTATACATCCCCTGCCAAAAAAATGGACAGTTCTTTCATTCCCAATGCATGTAGTCGATGCGTCCAAGCATCCCAGGAAATCCTCTTGCTTCATTCTCTGCTAGGATCCGAGCAGTGTCTTCAGCATTGGGTTGTGGCAAGTACTGACCTTCAAAGCAGCCCACCACTGTTCTGCAAAACTTGTACATACACTCAAGGGCGGTGGACTCAGCCATGCGTGCATAGTCTTCCTGTTGATCACCAGGAGCTCCGTATGCAAGCATCCCCATGATCGCTGTGCACTTCTGAAGTGAGGAGAACCCAACTGTACCGGTGCAATTTTTCTTGCAAACGAAATAACTGTCGTACTTTCAGAGTGAATTGACAATGCGAAGAAAGAGCTTTCGGCCCATACGATACCGGCGCCGGAATACCTTCTCGCCGTGCAGGAGAACATCGGCAAAGTAGTCGGAGTAGAGCATGCAGTAGCCCTCCGAACGGCGCCTCTCTTTTGTCTTCCGGCGACCCATCTTGGAGCCGCCTCGCTGCGGCGCCGAACAGGTCGCCCAGGGCGGCGATCATCAATAGGTGCTCCTCGTCCTGGGCGCCGGCGGCGGTCTCTTCCTCCATCAGCACGACGAACATCGCCTCGTCGTCGGAGTCCATCACGACGTGTGGTTCAGGCAATTCGCCGAACACTTGGGCACGGGATGGGCGCGACCAGGCGCCGGTGTGCTCGGCTGGGCGCCGCCGGCCAGCCGCCACTGTGCTAGGTCGGGAAAGGACAGTGGGGCGAGCAACGACCCTTTTGCGCCGTGTTTGGCGGCGGGCAGCGACTGCCTTGCGGCGGCGACAAGGGTGGTGGGGAGAGAGGTGGCCAATTTTGGACAGTTTGACCTGACAGTGGGTCACTCGGCGCTTTTCGCTTCGTCCGGCGCCCCCAATCGACCCCATTGCGCCGGGTCGGCTTGGGATCGTCGGAAACAATTTTGGCCCAATCCGGCGCTATTTGAGCCCTTGGGAGCGCGACTGAGCAAAAATCGTCCGTCCGGCGCAAATAGCGCCGGCTTGCGGGCCTCTTGAGGGCTCGGCTGAAGATGCTCTTAGTCTCCAGGTACAGAAATCATATTCTGAAGTACACATTTTTTACAAACAAAAATACGTCCTGTTAGAAGGATAATAGTCGATGACTCCATGTGTTCTGCTAGTGCGTAAGATTTTCGTAGAGGTGGTTATTGCTCCTTTGAATAAGCTATGAAAACGAATGGGATGAACACCACTCCAGTGCACGTATTCATTCTCTTCGTTCAGCAGGCGGCCCCGGCGGAGCACCTCAGAGCGCCGGCGTCCTTGGTCAGGGATCTCACCTCGCCGGAGCTCGCCGCCGGGAACGCCTGGTGCTTGTTGTAATTCGGCCGCACCACGTTGCCCATCTGCTCGAAGACGGCGCCGTTCTCGAACGAGTCCCCGAAGGAGTGCAAATGCCACTCCTTCCCGGCGGCGTCGCCTACCGGCAGCATCCTTCTCGTCACCGCGGTGCTCCCTGGCGAGGAGGCGACGAACAGGTTACCCTGGCTCTTGACGCTGGGCCCCATGCTCCCTCCAATGGCGTAGTCCCTCCACCCGTCGTAGAAGTTGTTGACGACGTGGGCGTAGCCGTGGCGTATCCTGGGCATGCGCTGGTTCACGCCGGGGCCGAAGCGGTTGAACGCCACGGTGACCCGCATCCGGGCGTCGGCGGCGTGGGCGTCGTCGTGGCCCAGGAGCATCACCTTGTCGTGGTCGTGGAACCAGTTGTTGGAGACGGTGATGTCGGTGGATCCCAGGGTCACGTCCAGGAGGCCGTCCTCGCACCGGGACAGCGTGTTGTGGTCGACCCACACCTTGGAGCTCGACAGCAGCCGGATGGCGTCGCCGTCGCCGGCGCCCATGCTCTCCACGGCACCGCCGGGCCGGACGACGCGCCCCGTCGGCTGCGCGCGGACGTCGTGCACGCTGAGCCCGTGGATGATCACGTTGTTCGCCTCGTAGAGCACGATGCCGGCGCCCCCGGCGATGTGCACGTCCGCGCCCCGGCCGTCGATGACGGTGAAGTTCTTGACGAAGAGCGGCTGCGCCAGCTTGATGTGCATGTCGTGCTTGAAGGTGATCCAGACCTTCCCCGGCAGGACCGTCGCGCCGTACCGCAGAGTGCCGGGCCTGGGCCGCACAGGGTCGTCGCTCGGGTCGGTCACCGTGTACGCGGTCACCCCGCGGCCGCGGTTCTGTCGCATCTTCCCCGCGAAGCCGACGGAGCACACGGCGAGCCGCTGCCGGTCGGCGGTCCAGTTGCGCTGGCCGCGCCAGCACCGGTCGATGAAGTTCTCGTGCCGGAGGTCCCCGGCGGCAGCTCGGAGGAAAAGGAAGAGTAGGGTGACGGGCAGGACTAGTTCTTTGGGTGCCATGCTTGGCGTGTCGATCTAGTGACGTGCCTTCTCGAGAGGAGGAGGATGGAGAGTGAGCTGATTTATGCAGCATTTCTAAGGAGGGTGGCGGTTTCTGAGAGAAACATACGTTTGTTTTGAGTCTTGTTAATGTGGTTTATTAATAGATCGCAGTTGTTTCATTTGTTTGCTTTTATGTAAAAAAAAGGGGAACCACCATTGTTTAATGGAACCAACATCTAATGATCTAAACCGCCATGCTCGTTCTTCCGTATTTTTTTGGCATGATATCATCGTTATGTTATGATCTTAAAGTATCTTCAACATTACCTGTTAAAATGTTGTAAATATCCACGCATCATATTTGTATGGATCCGTGGTCGTGATACAGAAAGTAGCCATCCAACCGCATGCTTAAATTTGAACATAAAACCTTTCCTAATGCTTCAAGGTGTACCGATGCTAAAAAGACCACATAGACTAAAAAAAATGATGTGGTAAAGCAATTTTAAAAAAGGAGAAAAAACAGTACCATACACATGAACCTATGCGAATTATGTATCAACCAACGCATGAAGAAGTTTAATAGCTAAACAATTAAATGAAGTAGGCCTAGCTACAATAAGTAAGCACCTACACATTAAGGATGTTGGTCACTATTTTTTTTACTACGGTCAGCACTTTATCTAAGCATCAATGCATTGGAGGAGGTCTAAAGGTGAGCCAAACGGATTTAAAGTGCATATTATATGGCTTGTGGTTGTAAAGAAATGAAAAAGAGGGACCACATGCTTGATTTTAATTGGGTAGGTTGGGTATGCATATGCCCGAATTCCCGCAAAACTCTCAACGTAGGTTCCGATTTGTGCTAAGACGGACATGTGAATGAATTCACGGACGTATACATAACCGCGTCGAAAGGTAAAAATGATCCGAGCAATGGGGTTCAGATCTTTACGAAAGGTTTTAGGAACCGCGTTGTAGATACCGTTACACCTTATAGCATCTCTTAAGATCTTTAAAGGAGTGAAAGTCAATTTTACTTCTCCAAATCACACCAAATTGATTAGTTATATTTTTTAAGAATAAAATTTGATTCCTTGAATTATTTGGTCACTTATATTTACTTTTTTGTATTGGTGATGAGTATTAAATTTTCACCGCCATTCTCATCCATCGTTCCACCCTGCTCGCCCGCATTCACTACAGTGCTGACTTCCTTGCCTTCGTTGGCCACCACCGACACCCCACAACCCCGCTGACCTCTGACCATCAATTCCGGCGAGATTTCGATGGGATTCCGGTTATCTTTTTTTCTCTCTTATTTTTCATATCCATCACCCCCGGACATAGCAGTGCCCTCCTCCTTATCGCTAGCCTAAGGGGGCTCCTCCTCGCTAGCCCGAGGATGCTTCTCTCATCGTCCCCGACCATCAGAGGTGCAACGGGGACATCATGATCATCTTGTGCCCGCAAAGTGCCCCGTCGTTCCTCGACAGGACGATGCTCTTGACAATCGTGAGGGATAATACGGCTAATGGGTCACGGCCCCATCTGAAGAGGCTACGTACACGATGGGCGCCTTTGTCGCCACGATGATGGCCATCATCGTGCTCTCGCCTTTGCGCGACGCTCGCCAAAGATGCGTGCCTTGTCGCATGGCCCTTCCCGTCCTCCTGCTTTCACGTCTTAAGTATATCGTCTATGGAGCCGAGGAAAGTCAGTGCGTAGAACCCAGTCGCAGCCAGTGTGTTAATGATAACCTCGAGCAGCGGTGGTGGGAGCATGGCGACATCATCAACTATCTTGTATGTGTGTTATGTGGATTGCTGGCAAGTGTTTGACGAAATGCATGAACCAAACGTAAGTTTTTTGTTTGAACGGTCACCGGGGCCAGGGCAGGGGGAAGAGAGTCTTCACCTGGATATATTGCTCAAAGTGGCCATAATGCAATGTGTTTGATTAAGTTTATAAGGGAAATCAGATATAAAACTTTAGCAAGTTGACCCCGCTTATGAGGAAAATCGGACCGAAAAACCGCACAAGTGGAAAGATTACATAGGGTGAGAATATATGAACACCCTGAAGAAGGCATTACCTAGCTAGAAAAAGCGAGAGACTAACACCATGAAAACCGGGTGGAAGTGGTGTATCGTCGACGAATCAACCCTTTTATTCTAAATTTAAGGGGTTATAGTTAGAGAATCAATTAGAAATCGTACTTTTCTATAAGACCAAATATACTTCTCTAAAAGATACTTAACCTTTATTCTAAACTATAGAAGAACGCTTAGAGATGCTTTTATACGCAAAAGGATTGGGAGAAGTGAGTGATATTAGTTTCTCCTAAGCCTATGAATTAGCGTCAACCACAATATCTGAATACAAAAATGTTTCAAGGCAATTGAAATTATCCTCTTCGGTTAGGGCTCTTGCCCTTGTAAAATTTTATTTACCGTTTTCTTGTATTTCCCAATTGTTCCCTGATGGCTACCTGTTGGATGCTGTATTTTTTTCCTTGAATGTATGTTAAGGCTAGCGTTAGCCCGGCGTAGGCCCCATCAGAAAAATGAAATGGAATTGTTCCTTGTGTTGTTTCGCCTGAAAATAGGCAAAGAAAAACAGCAGAAAATTGGACAGATTGCATTCGTGGAGAACTTGGTATTCTCTAGTGGAATACAGTAGCTCGTAAGGCTGGCCACCATGTCGTCCTAGCCAGATGCATTGTCGGACGTCCGAGGCGTAGTGACGAGAATCGATACACAGCCGCTAAACAAAAGCGAAACATTCTGCGAAGAATCGAAATAAAGCGGGGGGCACGGCACTGTGAGGAGTAGTGGCGCGCCTTCTTTAGCTGTGCGCCGTGAACGCGAGGAATCCACAGCTGGTGGCAACGCCCGGAAATCGTTCCCTTTTCGGCTCCTTGTGATCGGAATAATATGGTAATCGGCGATCGCAATGGTCAGCGAATCCAGTTCTGCCGTGCCCTCTTCTAAGCTAGCTCCCGGGCGAGCCGTTCGCAGAGCGCCGTGTACGTTGCTTTCCCTCCAGCTCTCTCCCGTCGGGTCGTAAACTCCGTTTTCGCCGAGGATCGCCATGTATTATAAATAGAAGACACGCCGGTGATTCCTGTCAGCCTGCCAAGCTGACCAGCAGCAGTACTGCACCAGGCGGTCACTGTTTCGGCGTCGTCGTCGTCCGTAAAACCCTCTCCCCTGGAACATGGTACCACAACTCTTACTCTCTGATCGTGATCACTAGCTAACTTTGTAGTATGTTTCTGCATGTTTGCCTCCCTATTTGTATGCCAAGAGGATTGAGCTTCCTTTTCTTTTTGAGGAATGAAAAGTTCTTAGTTGTAGTTGTGTTTGGTTAGAAAGGCAGAAGTGCTAGTCAGTAGCATGCTTTGTCCCAAGAAAAGAAAACCAGTAGCATGCTTGTGTTCTTCAGGGATGTTGCTTCAGAATAACTGTTCATGACCGAAATTGGCATGCTGACTTGTTAAATCACTTAGGTAGCTGCAGTTGATGAGATCAAAATCACTTTCAAAAGTATGAAGTACTACCCTGCAAAATATATTTTTGAACATTACAACTTTTTAAGTAGAATATAACTGTTTCAGAGTTCTTCTGTGTGTTTGGGACAATTTTTTCACTTTTTCATGTTCCACAGAGCCTCGCAAGCTTAATGAACGGGGATAACCCCAATGCTTCCAACGCTCCGACGGCGCTCCGAAGCATAACGAGATCCGTGGACAGAAACGGCCACAGGTACGCGGACGGCAGTGCGGGGTACGAAATGGTTCTTGCGAAGGAGCAGAATCCCAATGCATCGCAGATCGCAACTCTCTCCAACAGGGTAATCAAGGGCAAACTAAATCTTGTACTCATCCATAGTCTGTCTGTATAAGAAGTGATAAAATGCAATGAAATTATTTAACATCCGTTTCTTGAACATCTTTTCCCTGCAGATGGTGTCATTTCCTAGCTTCATCTCGGACAACGGGACCATGACCATCAGCACTCCCGTGAGGTTCGGCCCGTGGGGCGGCACCGGCGGCACCATATTCGATGACGGCATATACACCGGCGTCCGGCAGATCAACATCACGCGAGGGCTGGGGATATCCTCCATGAAGGTCCTCTACGACCGCAACGGGCAGGCCATATGGGGCGACAAGCGCGGCTCCAGCGGGGCGGCGAGGCCGGACAAGGTAACCACAATTTGCAGATTCAGACTTCACAGTTCAGAGTTTCAGAGTTCAGTGAGATGGAAATTTGGCTTGGGCAGATCGTCTTCGACTTCCCGACGGAGATCTTGACCCACGTGACCGGCTACTTCGGATCGACGATGATCATGGGCCCGACGGTGATCAAGTCCATCACCTTCCACACCACGAAGAAGAGCCACGGGCCGTTCGGGGACGAGACCGGCACCTTCTTCTCCAGCTGCCTCACGGAAGGAAGGATCGTGGGGTTTCATGGCAGGGGAGGGTGGTACGTCGACAGCCTCGGGGTTCATGTTCTGGAAGGCAAGGTGGTGTCCGAGAAAGCCGCCGGCACGAGCCCGCTGGGCGATATGATTGCATTGCCGACGAGGGAGATCGGAGACGAGGTACTTGATCTCTCCAGTAAAGTGATGCAAGAAGCATTGCCACTGAGGCAAGAATGTGTCTGAAATTATGGGCTTCATCTTGACTTGCAGGTGACGTATGGTGTGGTGAAAGAGCCGATACCCATAGGGCCCGGGCCATGGGGAGGGGACGGAGGCAAGCCGTGGGACGACGGCGTGTACACGGGCATCAAGCAGATCTATTTGACCAGAGGCGATTTCATCGGGTCCATGCAGATCGAGTATGACCGGAGTGGGCAGTCCATCTGGTCTACCAGGCACGGCAACGGCGGTCCGATCACACACAGGGTGAGCAGAGCACAGCAGACTAATTTAGCCGTCTCTTCTTGCAAATTATGCACTTTACTAATCATTCATCACCTGACCAAAATGTATGCGCATGCAGATCAAGCTGGACTACCCACACGAGGTGCTGACCTGCATATACGGCTACTACAACACCTGCGTGGGGGAAGGGCCCAGGGTTCTGAGGTCCATCACCGTGGTGAGCAGCCGGGGCAAGTACGGGCCGTTCGGCGACGAGGTCGGGACCTACTTCACCTCCGCCACGACGCAGGGGAAGGTGGTCGGCTTCCACGGCCGGAGCGCCCTGTACCTGGACGCCATCGGGGTGCACATGCAGCACTGGCTGGGAGACAGGAACTCCACCACCACCGCCGCCAAACCTAAGGCCAGCTCCGTTCCCAAGATCGTCGGTGCCAACCCCAAGACCGGTTCCGATAACCCCAGGGCTGGTTCTGCTACCAAGTACTACGTCTCCAAGTATCTCTTCTGACTGATTTGGCTTCACCTTACCGGTTTTGCCAAGAGCTTCCGGTCTTGTAGTGCTCCGCTTCCGATCGAGAGGGGAAATTTCAGTTTGCGGGAGAGTGTTTTTGTGTTTTTTGTACGAGGAATTGTGGCTTGAATTGAATGTTTGGTCTTGTTATATTTGTATATCGAGAGCAGAGTTATATACGGCCAGTTGGGGTGTGTTGCGCCAACCGGGATCAAAGTATCATTAGACTAGTTAAAAGGAGCAGCTCGTACTGTTGTAAACGAACATCAAGATCAGGTGACATGATCTATTGATCATTTTTTTTTCTGATAAAAGATGAATTTTAATGGCTTTAAATAAATTATTAAAAAAAATACAAACACAAGAGCATATATTCGATTTTAGATAGCTATGATGCACACGATCAAAATCAACACTCAAACACACACACAAAATGTTCACTTAATAGTTAATACAAAAAAGCTCTTCTATGGTGTTTGAAAATCTGTCTTGCTGGGGTGAAGACCCGACTTCAACAATATGACGCAAATGATAAAATATAGTGCTGACGTGTGGTGCCTACGCCAGCATTTTTCTATATACCTATGGCGTTCTAGTTATGCCCTCGCTAGCAAGTTTATTTTAGTGAATATTTGTTTTTTGAAAAAAGTCATTTCCCGATCATCATATATTGCATTTTGCACACTACATACCAGGAGCATAAATATGAAATAACATATAATGTTCTACAATGCATACTAGGAGCACCCAACTAGGTATGTACTAAATTAAATATGTCAAGCACACACCGCCTCAATCCTAGAGGGTGTCAATAACAATGGCGATACTCAAATCAGCGCGCGTCGTGTTTCTGATAGTGGTAAGAATGGCTTGTCCAATGTGGAAATTCTTCCCAACAAGGAAGTCCTTCCACCCGCCCTTCGCGCCTATGATAATGCGACCGTCCGTGTCCACCTTGTAGGCACGGGTGGTGCGAGCACCCCTTGCTCCATGGCGTACTCCAACAAGGCCATCCTTCACGATGCCACAAGAGTGAGCTAAACTCTTAGGCATTTTCTGAAACCAACACAGATGTACAATAAGCATATCAATCACACTATAAACACTATAAATAGTGAGTTAAAAAACTATAAATAGTACTAAGTATATCATGAGAGATGGTACATATAAAAGGTTTGGCCAGCTAAGAAAATATATGAACAAAGTTAGCTACAAACCAAACAACCCTTAAGAAAACATACCATGACAAGGCCTTCAAGATTGGTCCTTGTGAAACGGGTCACGAATGGCACTCCGATGATGTTTTGACGTGGATGAAGTGCATCATAGAAGTTGGCATCCTCATGATCATTGAGTTTAATAAATCGTGCATAGATGGCATTTTCCATTTGTTCTTCCACGACTTCATCCTCACGATTGATAGATATGGGAACAAGTCTTGGTCTTTGTTCTTTAAAGGAGAAACAAATCAAGTCACCGTAACTAAGGTGATTTTCGGTGATGAAGCGCCTCCAATCTTCTCCTCTCTGGTCTATGTGGATTTTATGTACTTCGAATGTGTAGGGGCCTCCTTCATTAGCTTCGAACTGTACATTGTCGCTTGTGATTTCATTGAACCCCAACCTTACATTGCATGGGACTATTTGTGTATCATTAATTATGAAAACACTAAGACATATGAAAGCACAAATAAAATCAAATAAAATATATAAGCAAAGATCGAAGATGATGAATTACCACAGAGCGAGCAAAAGCAGGTTGTACGTACACACTGAATAGTGTGGCACTTCCAATGCTGTCTGCGCACGACGACCCACACACTTGACATATAATTCTAGTATTTATTTTCCTACAAAAAATGATAATATAAATGTTCATATGAGATAATCCACACAGGCAATTAAAATGTTCATATGAGCGATTCACATATTACCACAGATTTCGGGGATTGAGGTCATGATTTCAGCATCTATTTTACCATCCTTTAGTACTAGCTAACCACATCTCCCAACCTATTCTTGACAAGTTAACGGCAATGAAGCAATCCTAGCTAAAAACGACAATCAAGTTCGGGCGGCGGAGGCCACTTCATGGAGAGAGAGAGGAGGCGTCGAGGCGGGGTTCTGACCTTGTTCGACTCGAGCGGCTGCAGCGACGATGACAGTCAGGGTTCGAGACAACGGCGGGGTGTTGGAGGCGGCAACGACGACGATGGTCGGGGGTTGGTGGCGGCGGCTTTAGGTCTGTGTGCGCGAGTGTGTGTGGAGTGATGGAAAGAACGAAAGTAAGGCAAAGGCAGTGAATTCTTTTGGTGGCGTGGGCTATTGAACCAAGGACAGGAGTGTTGGGTCTCGCAGCAGAAAACAATAATTTTTCTAACTAGCGTCGCCCTTAACCCAAGATCTATCTAGCTGTAATGCCGTAATGGAAAGACTTGCGGAAACATACCTCGGGGTGTAGTCCGTTGCGCGGGAAACGTTCCCGCAAACGTGGTTGATGAAGCCGTAAACCTTTCACAACCCCCTGGCTGTGTTAGCACCCTGTTGGGTGGTAGTGCCGCATGTGCATCACCTCGTAGTAATCGCACACGTACATACTCGATGACGACCTCCGTTCTTCGATCCAGCGAAGGTGGCGGAAGTAGACCTCCCGGAACCGGAGTTTCGGCAGCACGACGGCGTCCGTGTAGCAGAGAAGCCTCAATCCCAGCACAGGTTCCAGACAAGGGGACCCCAGCTTGAGAGAGATGAGAGAGGGGAGAAGACCGGTGAAAACCGATCTCAATTCGGAGTAATATTGAATTCTCTGCGAATTTTTCTGCCTTGAAGAAGTGCACCCCTGCCCATCTTTATATAGGCAGACGGAAGGAGTCAACCCCCTTCCCTTGGCAATGTGGGACTAATCCCTTGCCAAGGAGGGAGGGTGCGGCTAGGAGGAGGGGGGAAGTGGGGCGCCACCCACATGGGCCCCAAGGCCCATGGCGCCCTTTTTTTTCTTCTTTTCCTTTTCCCTTTTTTTCCTCCTTCCCCTAATGGGCTTCTTTCACAAATAAGGCCCATTACACTTTTTAATCTGAAATAAATTATTATTAATTATTAATACACTTAATTAATAAATAATACATATTATTTCATCTCCCGATGATCCGGAACTCCTTCCAGCTCACTCTGAACGTCCTTCGGACCAACACGGAACTTTTCCGGTACGTCTTTCTCTCTTCTCCGGTAACTCCGATAGTTCCGAAAAGGTCTCCGATATTCATCGAGCCCTTAAGTGTGTTACCCTACGGTCCGAGAACACTCCATTCATGACCGAGACAAAGGCTACGGCCAATGATCAATAGCGGGACTTGGATGCCCATAATGACCCCTGTGCATTCCGGAAGTAACCGATTGAACCGTACACGTTGTATAGCATTCCCTTTGTCATGCGATACTAGATTAGTCCAAGATTCGATCAACTGCATCCACCGACAAATCGTATTCACTCGTTCCGTGATATTCATCCTTGTGACCTAGTCACACGCTGCGCAGCTTTATGGATGCAATCTCACCGAGTTGGCCATGAAGTATATTTCCATTATATGGATTGAAAAATCCCGCTCTTGAATTAACACTCCTCAAAATATCCCATCGGATAGCCCTATATACACCTTTATGGTCACCATGTTTCAGTGTGACGGTTAATGCACTCAAAGCATCCTCAGAAGATAGCAATTATGCGCGATCTCACGGTCAAAGAAACAGACTACTATGTTCTGTAATTACAACACTGAACTTTTACGATTTGATCATGTTGCAATGCTTGCATTGGGTAATGTTCATCACGTCATTCATTCAATGAGGTGACCTTACCGTCAATTGACTTGATTGTCCATGATCGTGAAACCACAATCATCAGTTGACGATAAACTAGTCATCATGAGAGGCTGACTAGGAACTCTGGTTGTTTCTATACCACACTTTTATCATTGTTTCACTGATACAGTTCGAGCACAGTATGAAACTGGTCATGAACTTATTTAGATATATTGGAATAATCATATATTATTTGCCTCTAGAGCATATATCCAACAGTCTCCCACTTGCACTAGATAGCAAATAATCTAGCTGCATATTTTCTCGATCATAATCATCTTATCATATAAGTGTTTATTGATCATGCTTGCTCATGGAAGAGGTTTCGTCAACGATCTGTACCCGTTCAGATTCGTATGTTCCTTTGCAACAGGTATTGGTCAACTTGCTTGATATACCTTTCATTATCTAATAATGCTTGAATTATAAGTTTGGCGGGAGAGTAAGACTTCTTATTTTATAGTATTCTCTAATGACAAAATGGTTTTAGTCCCTAGGACTCCCATAGTCATGTATACTGAAAAATACACTCAGCCAGAAGTCTAAACTTCTTACGCTAAACTTTATTCAACCTTCTACTTCCTTAAGTAGATATTTATATTTTGTAGAGTTTTGGTTTGTGAAATTATAGCTCACATTTCCTTTCTATTCCTTTTGGTGATATCTCTAATTCATATAGACCCATAATAAGGCTTGCAATCGTAATCCAGTATTACATTCAAGTATATTATCTTTTCTATCATTTAGAGTATTGTCCTCAGTTTCTCTTCAGATACTGAATGCTTGGACTTTGCTCAGGTTCTGTGTTTTGCCAACCAAGCACATCGTAACCTGTTCTTCTTCTAAGAACCTTTGAGTCATTCTGTTATTGGATTCACAACTTCCATTTTATGGTAGACTCATATGTCAAAGGTCATATAGGATCACATGTCTTGAGACAAAGTGCATCCCTATTCTTCCATTAAAACATTATTTTGTGATATTAAGGTTTTACATCCTTTATATAATTCCTAGCCACAAGAACCTTTTCTTGTTGAGGATATCATTCCAATCCTTTTGATGTTCATTACACGTGTCCTAATCTATCCTTATAGATTTTAGTGTGTGACACATCTGTATTTCGTTCATATAAGATTCTCGTAATCTTTCATCTTATTAACCTTAATCTCCATGTATATCAACGTATATACATGAGATTGTTTTCACATATATCATCGTATATATATGAAATTGACATTGTGCTCCCACTCAAATATATCCGACATATATCTGTAAGTAAGCTTTTATTAAGTTTCTATTCTAATTATGTCAGACATAATAATATTGCTCCCAAAGCTCCCACTCAGAAAATGCTCTCTGCATTCCAAGTTTTCAGGAAGTCTCCAAAGCTTCCACTCAGTTTCATGAAATTGCAGTCCATCTCAATATTTTGATTACTTCAAAATTACTTGATCAAATCAAGGTTGAGAGTTTCTGCCTTGAGGTACTATGGTCCATCTTACCGAAACATTCTTTCGTTATGCCATTTGCTACTTCTCTTCAAATTCCAAATTTGAATGTGATGCAATTTTCTTCAGGCTATGGTCCCAGTATAGTGTTTGTGAATGAAATACACATATTGATTTAGCATTACTACGCTTCCGTAGTCAATCATTATTGAATTTAGCCATAACATCTTTTATGTGTCAAATCATGCCTTTATGTGTTGCATCATTCTTAAGAACTTCCTGGTTATTTGGAATGTGAAATAACTACTTTATTTCATAGGATGTGAGCCATCCCATATGCAACTCAATATGATTTCATTTCTCCTCGTTTCCTAGGTAACCATCAATCCTTCGTAATTTATGAGCAGCGTCCCTTTTGTTTCACTTAAGAAGACTCATGATTATTGTTCTATACAGAACGTATTCATGACAATTTTCTTATTTTTAAACTAAGGCTTTAACTAATATACATGATCATCATCAATAGCATATTTCCTCTTCTCATGGAGTCATTTCAGCGGAACGTTTTCCGTTGCGTTACTCTGTTATCTGGAGGTAGGGTCAATCACCCTGGTCAAAGAATTCACTTTTCTTCCATTGGTTTATTCCTTGAGAACCATCTTCTCATTCACCAATTCAAGCAATACAAGTTTTGCTATTTGGGAAGGTGTGTTTTACAATTGCTCACAACTCTAATACAAAGAAAGTTATATCATATAAAACTTCTAGAAACTTTCTAACACCATCATCATATGGAGTCATCAGCTTCATTAAGTTCAGAATGGTTTCCTTATTTCATGAAGTGGGTGTTTTAACTTAATAAATTATAACAACTTTGTTCATTCAATAGCATTAGCATAAGGGGAATGTATTTAGACCACACTACATTTTAGCATGACTACGAATGGTTTTAGGTGCTTGAGCACTTTAAACTTCCATCGTAATTTGTGGCATTATTTCCACAAGCCTCCCATTTATGTCAACTATAATACTCATCACTTTGATCACATCATGGTGATTTGTATTCTTATATCCAACTTCACTGTGATTCCGTAATCTCAGGTTTATGATCTTAATTGAATGCCTTGTTCAATTAATCATGCGAAGCATCTTTAATGATTATTCATGCGCTTGGTTAATACATCATTTATGTACAATGTTTGGCGCAAATTCTACTTTGCTAGAACTCCGTCATTAGTCATCTTGGTTGATAATAAATTCATGAGTTAATAGATCGAGTATCTAATGAGTTCATCATTTATGAATTCATCTCATGCATTTAGTATAGTTATGACTTTTGTCCTTATTGTTATTCATAATAGCTTAATCATTAAACATTGAATATCACTTGACAATTATGGTGTTTTATAAATGCTTCGATCATATTATAAACTCAATTGCAATCATAGTATAAGCACACTTTATTCATCAAACTGGAACAACTGACTTGTCTCAAAACATGAATAACTTTGTCTCGCGAGATGCAAGACATACCACGAAGTGTTCATATTCGATTGATTACAAAAGATTTATCCAATACTCTAAGTATAATTCTATGATAGATGTCTTGGTGAAATCTTGGTGGCCATCAACTGTCTTGGTTGCCATCAATCCTGGATCGCACCTCTTCCCGTCCATGCAACGGCAGGCCCTGTTTTCATAAAACAGAACAAGTATCAAATACTTATTAAACTGCAAATGTTGTATAAGGGAACAAACATTTATGACGAGTATATCAAACATATACCTTCTCCATCAACAATTTCTCCTTCAATGGGTTTAACCTCTAAATCTCGGAGGTTGACCATGAACTCAAAGAACTGAAGGCTTTCACCTCTTCCGACATAGTCATGGACAAAGTCTGTGTAACTCGGTGGGAGCGAGTGTAGCACCGTGTTTATATCAGACTCCTCTGTGGTCCAATAGTCAAAGTCCTCCACAAGTTTCAGATGTATCCCATGCATCTTGGCTACGTGAGTTTTCAGACAAGTGTTCTCTTCCATCTTTGTAGTAAGAAACTCATTTTCTAACTCAAATCTGGCCACTCTGAACTGATGTATAAATAATGACTTCATCATGTAGATTGTGTCAAACGTGTCCATATCCGCATATTGTTCACGTAAATCTTGCGGAAAGCTAGTTTCTATGACACTTTTAACCATGGCGTAAGTCCTTCGACGATTATGGTAATCAAGCATTACTTTTTCATCCATGTTGTCTACTGGAGGGTCTCCCATACGCTCTTGTATCATGAACAAGAGGTTAGCTCTCTTGAGCACATTCCTAAGGTATAAGTACCAATCAACGAAATTTGACCCATCATCTTTAAGTCTTTCACCACGTAAGAAAGTAACCAATCCATTATACTGATTCATGTCCATTTTAATTTTCTACAAAATATTTGCAAGGAAAACAATTAAGACTAGTTCATAACAATGAGTTCATAATAATCATATTATAGATGAGCTCACACTAAAACAATCATCCCTAAGAAGTTTTAGTGATTACATGATCCAGATTTACTACCCGTCCTCGAATATCACAACGGCCGACGGATTGGTTTCAAAGGTAGACAACTAGTTTGTGCGATCACATCCTATATGTGACTCATGCTCGATCTTTCGATCTCTAGTATTCCGAGGCCATATCTGCATATGCTAGGCTCGCCAAATTGACCTTAGTGTTATATGCTGCTTAGCAAGGCCATATCTACATATGATAGGCTTGCCAGGCCCAACCTCATGCGAACTCTAATGTATGTATGACACCCGATCGTCACGGCCTGCCTATCATAAAGAGAACCTTCCAGGTGGTGCACACTTCGGTAGAATACTTATGTTTGGCATTTTATAAGGGATCATCTTATTTTATGCTACCGTCATGTATCCTATACTAGCATGTTTTAAGATGTATGAACATGGTGGCACTAAGTCTACAGTGTCTCCATTTAAGTTTGTTTCATCATGATGAACGTTTACTACTTTCTAGTAACACATAGCAAAGCTATCACTACATCAAGATCAAGCAAACAACAATAGCCCCCTCTGCAATATAAAGTTAGACGCCTCTATTTTGTATATTGCATGTTTTACGTGGTTGCTAGGGCTTTTCATAGATCAACCGTTTCTACGAACATTGAACCACAACGCTGATTATAGATTGTCTCTATTACACCCCGTACGGGGCCCTCCGTTGCAAATGTCATATCCCCTAAAGTAAGAGAGATAGACACCCCCAAAGCCACTTTATACGGTACAAGACGTATGTCAAGCGTGGAACCAGTCTCGCTTAAGCGTATGCGTAAGGTCGGTCGGGGGCCGCTTCATCAAACAATGCCACAGATATAACAAGGACACGTGAGAGGGTAACAATCGTAGAATCAACGCCCACATCCCCGATGTGTTCTAACCGTACAACAATACGAAGCATAGATCTAGCTCTGATACCACTGTTGGGTCTCGCAGCAGAAAACAATAATTTTTCTAACTAGCGTCGTCCTTAACCCAAGATCTATCTAGCTGTAATGCCGTAACGGAAAGACTTGCGGAAACATACCTCGGGGTGTAGTCCGTTGCACGGGAAACGTTCCCGCAAACGTGGTTAATGAAGCCGTAAACCTTTCACAGCCCCCTGGCTGTGTTAGCACCCTGTTGGGTGGTAGTGCCGCACGTGCAACACCTTGTAGTACTCGCACACGTACGGACTCAATGACGACCTCCGTTCTCCGATCCAGCGAAGGTGGCGGAAGTAGACCTCCCGGAACCTGAGTTTCGGCAGCACGACGGCGTCCGCGTAGCAGAGAAGCCTCAATCCCAGCACAGGTTCCAGACAAGGGGACCCCGGCTTGAGAGAGACGAGAGAGGGGAGAAGACCGGTGAAAACCGATCTCAATCCGGAGTAATATTGAATTCTCTGCGAATTGTTCTGTCTTGAAGAAGTGCACCCCTGCCCATCTTTATATAGGCAGACAGAAGGAGTCAACCCCCTTCCCTTGGCAATGTGGGACTAATCCCTTGCCAAGGGGGGAGGGTGCGGCTAGTAGGAGGGGGGGAAGTGGGGCGCCACCCACATGGGGCCCAAGGCCCATGGCGCCCCCCTTTTTTTCTTTTCCTTTTCCCTTTTATTTTCCTCCTTCCCCTAATGGGCTTCTTTCACAATTAAGGCCCATTGCACTTTTTTTAATCTGAAATAAATTATTATTAATTATTAATTCACTTAATTAATAAATAATACATATTATTTCATCTCCCGATGATCCGGAACTCCTTCCAGCTCACTCTGAACGTCCTTCGGACCAACACGGAACTTTTCCGGTACGTCTTTCTCTCTTCTCCGATAACTCCGATAGTTCCGAAAAGGTCTCCGATATTCATCGAGCCCTTAAGTGTGTTACCCTACGGTCCGAGAACACTCCAGTCATGACCGAGACAAAGGCTACGTCCAATGATCAATAGCGGGACATGGATGCCCATAATGACCCCTGTGCATTCCGGATGTAACCGATTGAACCGTACACGTTGTATACCATTCCCTTTGTCATGCGATACTAGATTAGTCCAAGATTCAATCAACTACATCCAATGCATTAGTTCTATCTTGTTACCGACAAATCTTATTCACTCGTTCCGTGATATTCATCCTTGTGACCTAGTCACACGCTGCGCAGCTTTATGGATGCAATCTCACTGAGTTGTCCATGAAGTATCTTTCCATTATATGGATTGAAAAATCACTCTCTTGAATCAACACTCCTCAACATATCCCATCGGATAGCCCAAGATACACCTTTATGGTCACCATGTTTCAGTGTGACGGTTAATGCACTCAAAGCATCCTCAGAAGATAGCAATTATGCGTGATCTCACGGTCAAAGGAACAGGCTACTACGTTCTGTAATTACAACACTGAACTTTTACGATTTGATCATGTTGCAATGCTTGCATTGGGTAATGTTCATCACGTCATTCATTCAATGAGGTGAACTTACCGTCAATTGACTTGATTGTCCATGATCGTGAAACCACAATCATGAGTTGACGATAAACTAGTCATCATGAGAGGCTGACTAGGAACTCTGGTTGTTTCTATACCACACCTGTATCATTGTTTCACTGATACAGTTCCAGCACAGTATGAAACTGGTCATGAACTTATTTCGATATATTGGAATAATCGTATATTATTTGCCTCTAGAGCATATATCCAACAAGGAGTACATATTTTTTCTATGGCGTTTAATATTTTACTATGTCAGTACAATTATTTTTCTGTCCAGCCCAATTGGACCCACCTTTTAATGGCGTTGTCTATATCTTCAACGACAGCGGTAGACATATAAAATTGGCGTACCAAAAATGGTGACGCCAACACTAGGTGAATTTTTTTTCTCTGGCGTGGGTTAAATTTAGCGCGCGAGCAATTAAAGATGGGGATAACTTTTTTCCTACTAGTGGTTGTTAACTAGCAAAATCATATAAAACCAAAACCATGGTTATGAAAAAACAAAATAGAATAAAAAAAACAAACAGATCTGCGATCAATAAACTACAACAATGATCATATCTGCACCAACTATTTTATCACACCATATAGATGACGATATTTTTCCACAACAACACCTTTTGAAAGGGAACGACGCTCAAGCGCCATTGTCATCGGTTCTAACCATCCAACGTTAGAATCTAGGTTGACACCCTGAAGAATCAGTCCCAACATCTCCGAGCAATGCCTTCAACAAAGTAATGATATAAAAAGTATCGTCATTGTCAGGTATAACCAATGACTTTTTCAAACCTAGGATTTCAAGCTAGATCTCGAGACCGGGTGCTCGAGTAGAGCATCATATCAATATGTGTTGTCGCCATAAATATTTGGCGACCCAATAGCTACATACGACGTGGACCATCACCACTCCACAACTATTCCTCTGCGTCCAGTCGTCATCCATAGTTCGCATCTCCTTATTAAAGTCAACCATCGGTCTGAAGAGATAAACTATCACAGAAACCTTTAGATGGAAACCGCAATCCACAGCTATTCCCTCACTGTATGTTGGAGTGGTTACCATAATGACTAACACCGATGGTGAAAAACACCACCATGGACTACCACCTCGCCGAAGAGCCTTGCCCGAACCCGTTTGCCAAGTGAGCGACATGGTCGAAGCTTAAGCACTAAAGACAAGTCAACATCTCCCGCGTGGAGCACAATCGCCGCAAGATCAAGAGAATAATCATGAGATCGACGTTGTTCCTCCTAACCAAGTTGACGAAAACCAAGGTGAACAATAGTCGATCACCTTGAGACGTTGCCAAACAACGCCTTGGAGCCACACTGCGCATGTACAAGGCCACCGACTGGTGCCGTTCCCGTAGGATCCGAGCATTAGAGCCAACCCCGATCTACCTCACTCTCCGTCAACCACCATCAAAAGAAAGTGTCGAATTTCCACGCTCATCAATGAAGCGAGCATCCCATAGTGTGCGGAGCGCGAGAACCACAAAGGATCCATGCGAAAACTAGGTTGCGATGTTCCCCGACCAGAACTCGTGCACCACTATCATCAACCATAACGGAGTTCAGTAGCCATCCCAAAAGAGAGGGATGCACAGAGGTCCGGCTGTCGCCGCCATCGCGCGGGCTCCGCCCAACGACGGCGAAGGAGAAGGATGGAGCGAGGAGTTATTATCGGTGAGAAGGATCAAGGACGCCTGAGTCGCTCTACCAGGGATGATGTGGATCAGATCCAATTTTTTTTGGGATCGTGTAATTAAGATCATGATGTATGGATTGGACTAACAGAAATCAAGCAACCTTTGAGTTTAAAACTCTTAAATCTCCTTTTGAGAATTTGTACGCCGTTGTGGTCGTTTTGAACTCTTGGGCAGGTTTGTTGAAAGGTGGAGACATGGAGATACTGGAGAGGGGTGCGAAGATGCTAAAGGACTACACCTCCAACATGTTGAGGATCCGCGGCACGATGCACAATAACTCTTGGTCTGACGTCTAGTTGTTCTGTTGTGATGCTTCTGCTTTAGATTTGTCGGTTATTTGTGTTGCATTCCCCTTTGCGTAGGGTTTGGATTGTTTTCCTCCTATGTGAGGCTTTTGTTAGTGGTTTGCGTTTAAGATTGATACAGTTATGATTGGGACCAGTGGCTTTTGTCCCATGGTGTGGGTTCGACAGCGAGCCCCCATTGTGGGTTTCCCACTAGTACTATGAACCTTGATATCCCTCCCTTTTCCTCCCCCTCTCTCTGGACGTTGTACTACCTCCTTTCCGGTTTATAAGGCTTGCGCGTATTTCTAGGTTGAAAAATAGACCAATATAATATAAGTTATATATCACAAAAATTATACCATTAGAAACTTTAAATCTTATACTTTATGATGGTATAATTTTTAAAGAATACAATTCATTTTATGTTGATCAAATTATAGATCTATGGATACGCGCAAGCCTTATAAACCGAAAAGGAGGTAGTATTTGCATTATGAGAGTAACAGAAAGAGGTTATGGTCCAGTTCAAAAAAAGATCATGACATATTTAGCCCCCAAACTTCCCTCGCGATCTGGAAGGAACACACTCTATATCCGCATACTGCAGCGTTGATCTCTATCACCGCAATAATACATGGATTGGTGGAAGAAACCCAAAGTGCTTCGCATGTCTTGGCGATCCATGAGAAACACAAACGCGACGTTCTTCACTGAGGCGGTGTCGACTTCCACCTCGACTATGCTAGATCAAGATACCTCAATTGAACACTTTACATCAAAGTAATCAATGTTAGGATATTTAACATAGGAGTACAAAGTAATTGCCAAAGGTATCACTAGTCGAATCCATCCAATTAATGATATACTTTCAGATCACATCAAAACAACATTACTTCTGTAGACCATGAGAGTATCAAGTTACTTCATGTGGGACGATGTATTTTGGGGTTAGTCAGAAAGTGCGTCTAAGAACTTAATACTCAGTATTGGGATTTGCTCCTTCGACTATGAAGTGATATTTCTTTAGGCCACTCGTTATTGTGGCATATATAAATCTATTGTAGTCTATCGAGACACGTTATAATTTGACCACATGGATACCAGAATGCAGAAAATAGGAAAAGTACAACCAGTAACCAAGATAACATGGTGTTATGATCAAGGGTTTCTTCGGAGCGATACTAAATGATACCTATTAAACAAAACACTCATTTGATAACTTATTCATATATATTTAGTAGTTAATATGGATACCTAGATCCCGTCACTGATTCAAAAATTAGGCTAGGTCATTAGCTTTTAATTTTTCTTTCGCCATCAACAAATATGACACATAAAAATAATTATGCAAAGTAAATTATAAACAAAAATGTCATGTTTTAAAAACAAAAAAACTATGAATTGCCAAGAGACTATATGAAGCACCATTACAACATTAGAATTTCCATGTAAACAGTAAGATACATTACAAAATTGACATGATTTGGTGGAGCAAAAAAGCCTAATTTTACCATGAGAACAAGTAAAAAATAATTGTCTACAATTTTTCATGGACACATGACAAAATTATGTTATTCATATTTGTTTTGGTATGCTATGTCAAATAAATTTGGCATGCTCTAATAAAAATGGTGCGAATAATAAAACTATCATGATGTAATAAAAATGTCATGGCCAATTTGGAAAACTAGATGATACCCCACGCGTTGCTGCGGTAATTGTTAAAAATATAATCTAATTATTTAATTTTTTTATGAAACGTAGTATAATTTGATTATAAATTATTTTTTAAAATAAATATAATTTAGAGTAAAATATAAGAATATTTGATGACAAATCCAAAAATTAGTGTGATTTTTGTTTTGTTAATTTGTTACCTTGACAATATATCGGTGAGACGATATGAGATGAAAACAACATTGAGTAAAGACAATGAAGATCACACTTGGCTAAATCTAAAACAATGATAGCAACTACATATGTGCATCAAAAAAGTCGCATAGAAAAATAAAATGTAAGGTAACTCATAATTAGATTTTCTATTAAACAAATTCGCTTATAACCGTGAGGTTGGGTGCATAAAAAATCAAGATTTATTTGTGATAGGCTCCGTGTGCATGCGGAGTTAATGGGAGCATGTGCATGAAGACTTAATAGATTTGTTTTACATGGTGGACCTATTTGATGATGTCGATAGCTTGCATGTTAAGAGAAATACGTCAGTGGGGATGAACTATTTAGGTATTATAGATTTGCCATGGTGTGTAAAATATGTTTGTTGTAAACACACCACAATTTCGGAAATGATGCATGAAAAAATGTCATGTAGTTGTGTCTTAAATTGCTGATTTTTTTTCATTTTTTTCCATGACCATTAGTACATAATGCAAAAAATTGCCATGTATAATTTTCTATTATAAATTTTCCATGTATCCATTTTTCTTTCAAATTTTGGGACCCCTAGTAAAAATAAAAAAGGGAAGAAAGTAATATTCGAACCTAAGTGTCCAAAGTACCTTCATCAAGAGAAGGAGCATATATGAAAACTTCCTTTATGTCCTCAACCTCGCCTGACGGCTTCACAAAACTGAAATCCATCCCCTCTTCCAGCTAGATATCCTTAAGGCTTTTGATTCCATTTGTTGGGAGTTCATCCTTGACATTCTGCGAAGATGTGTGTGTGTGGGGTGTGGGGGTGGGGTGGGGGGGGGTGGTCCCGGACCGTTTTTTAATTGGATTGTCACCCTCCTTCTCTCGTGTTCTCCTCAACAACATTGTGGGGCCGCCGATTATGCACGATCAAGGTCTCAAACAAGGCCCCCCTCTCCATTGCTCTTTGTTCTGGCCATCGACCCGATTCGACAACTGCTCGATGTGGCCACTAGGAAGGGCCTTCAACATAATATTAGGGGTCGCGGATCCACTACCCGCACGTCCCTCTGCACCAACGACACGACTATTTTCTCTATCCATTGGCGGAGGATGTGCAAAACCTTTCCAGCATCATGCGTTCCTCGGTGAAGTCACCGGGCTTGTTGCTAACTTCGAGAAGAGCTTGGTGGTCCCCATCAGATGCGGCAACATTGACCTCGACAAGATCCTGGCTGCCCTCACGGTGAAACGGGCCTTCTTCCCCATGAGATACCTCGACCTTCCACTTTCGGTCCACCAACTGCAGAGGGTGGACTTACATAACCTCGAGGATAAGATCACGGTTAGGCTACCACCTTGGCAGGGCCAAAATATCAATATGGCGGGTAGGGCGGCATTAGTGAAGTCAGTAACATCACAAGCGATCTATTACATTACCCCGCTTGTTGTTCCCAAGGGTGTTCTTCAAAACATTAATAAGATTGATCGGCCTTTCCTTTGGGCTGCTAATGATCGAGCCAAATGAGCCAAATGCAAGGTCAACTGCGAGACATGTTGTCGACCAAAAAATCTTGGCGGTCTCGACATTCTGCACCTTGAGAGGTTCGCACGGGCGCTCCATCTGTGATGTCCATGGATGGAATGGAAGGATCCGATGAAACTTTGGGATGGGATGGGGAACCCAAGAAACGAGACGAACATGCAACTATTCTATGCCTCCACTATCATCACGGTGGGTAATGGAGGGAAGACATAATTTTGGGAGGCCCCTTTGTTGCAAGAGAAAGACCCCAAGATTATTGCCCCTCTCATCTACATGGACAGCTATGGACAATGCACGAGGCTTTAAAGACAACTACCGAATTCGTAAAATTGATCAATATGCGCTTCTTTCGGTGCAACACATCATTGAGGAATTTGTGGATCTATTCTTTCAGTGCAACACATCGTGGAATTTGTGGATATATGGATCCACCTTCAACATGTACACCTTGATGATGACTTGAAGAATGACATCTCATGGAAGCTACATCCTAGCGGCGATTACTCGACGTCTTTCGCATACAAGGCCCAATTTCCGGGGTCCACCCTCACCACCATGAACAATGTGTTATGGAATATGTGCCTCCCAAGGTCAAGTTTTCTTTTGGCTACTCCTCATGGGCAGGCAATGGATGATAGCCAACTACAAAAGAGAGGATGGAACAACTGCGGTCTTTGCACCCTTTGCAAGCGTGCCAACAAAATGCTGTCACACCTTTTCTTCAAATATCGTTATTCATTCAGAGTTTGGAGAGTGCTCAAGGGATGAATCAGTATGGAAGATTTGCACATGGACCAATGAAGCCACATGCGCGACATCAAGACATTGTGGACAAACATGGCGTGCTCGGGCATCGCATACCGAAAATCTAGAGCATCCCTAATACCTCCCAAACGTATCTATAATTTCTGCTTGCTCCATGCATGTTTTGTGTGATATTGCTATGATCTAGATACACTTTCATACAATTTTATCATATTTGGACTAACTTATTAACTCAGTGCACCACAGTGCCAGTTCCTGATTTCTGCTATTTTTCTATTTCAGGTTTCCCCCATATTAAAAGTGCTCCAAAAATTCGGGAAAAATCAGATAAAAAACCAGCGCAGAAGAACCTTCCGGAATCACCTGGGAGGGGCCAGAGGGCCACCAACAGGGGTCCAGGCGCCCTGGTGGCGCGTCCTAGGGCTTGGCCCTGCCAGGGGGGGGGGGCGCCTGGACACCAATTGGCCCCCTGGCTGCCCCACTTCGCCTATTTATTCTCCATGACGGGATTCTTCCGAAGACAGAACCCTTTTTCTTGATCTCGCCTCTGTTCCGCCGCCGCCGCGCTTCCAAGATCGGGAGCGCCAGCACACCTCTTCCCGGCACCCCGCCGGAGGGAGGATTGACCTCCGGGAGCTTCCCCTCCACCATGGGCGCTTCCCGGATGATCCATGAGTAGTCTACCTTGGACCATGGGTTCGTGAGCAGCAGCTATGTGATGTTCTTCTCCCCTCTTTGTTCTTCATGGATTAGACCTCGTGAGCTGCCCTACATGATCGAGGCACATATGGAATTTTCTGCTGTTGCTATGCTGAGTTTGCTGGGATCTGATGGATTATGAGACTATGTCCAGTTTGTGATTGAGTAATATATTTGGTTCTTATCTTTTATATTTATGTTCTTGAGTAATTCTTGTCAAAAATAATACACTTATGGAAACAAATACATCAGTTGTATGAGTATGCTAGAAACTTGTGCTCAATATATAATATATCTTTCTGCAGGGATGAATCTTGTTGCTTTATGAGGCATAAACACCTTGCTTTCCAGTGTGAGTACAATGATGATGAAACCTTAGCTTCTTATGCTAAGAGGAATTATGATTTTTATGATGCAGAGGAAATAGAAGAATTTGTTGCTTATAAGGGTGTCTATGAAATTACTTCTCTTCTTAAAAATATTGATGATGCCACTTACAAATCTGAGAGTCTTGATATACTTAACTATTTTTTGGAAAATTACAATGCAAATTATTATATTACTAATCATCTTGAGAGAATCTCTCCCCCAAAGGAAGAGACTAATGATTTGCAGGACTCTATGGAAGAAGAAATTGTTGAACCTGAAAGCTCCTTGGATGAAAAAGAGGAGGAGAGTGACGAACAAAAGGAGGAATAATGGAGCCATCCACGTCTATCTTCTAATGAGAGAAACGTTATATGAGTGTTATGATCCCATGGATTCTTTTGAAATATCCCTTTTTGATGAAGTTGATGCCTTCTATGCTTATGGCCGTGATGCCAGTATGGATGATGCTTACGGAGATGAACTTGTTATAGTTCCTCATGTTAAGCATGAATTGTTTACTATTGCACCCACACTTGATTGTCCTATTATCCTTTTGAAATATCCAACTCATATTTCGGAGAACTGTGCTCTTATTGAGGCTCAATGTGTTGGGATGCATTTATCTTATGTTCCTAAAAACCGTGTTGAAAACTATACACCTGTGCTTGTAGGTCATGAACAACATGATTTATGTGATAGTTATATTCTTGATGTTGTTCATGATACTACTGAAAATTATTTTGAGAGAGGTAAGGTTGGTTGTAGAAATTTCCATATTACTAAAACTTCTCTCTTTATGTTGAAAGTTTTACAGTTGTTCTTGTTTCACCTTCCTATGCTGGTTTTTTTGTGCTTCTTTGATTTATTTTCTTACAAGATGCCTATGCATAGGAAGTGGGCTAGGCTTAAATGTGTTTCATATTTGCTTCTTGATGCTCTCTTTTGCTTCAAAATTCTTATTCTTGTGAGAGCATCTTCTATAATCTTCTTGCCTAGCTTAAAGGCGTAAAAGAAAGCGCTTGTTGGGAGGCAACCCAAGATGTTTTTTACTTCTATTTTTAGTGGTCTTGATGATTTTTACTACTGTAGAAACATCATTGTATCTTTATTTTCAAGCTTTGTGCCAAGTTATACCCTCATATGACAAGGGAAGCTAAAGTTGTGACATGCTGTCTAGAAAACAGATTCTGTCTTCGTGACGAAAAAATCGGATCAAATCACCAGTTCAACTTTTTGAGCTGATTTTTCTACATAGTGTGCTCTATACAATCGCGAAAATTTCGTATGTTCTGAGTTTTTTGATTTGAGTTGCAGAAGTACCCCTAAAAAAATCTTTACTACCTGTTGTTCTATTTTTCACAGATTCTGCCACGTTTTATCTCTCCTTACTTTTGCAAACCTTAAGCTTGCTTTTTCTTTGAAAAAACCTTTTGGAAATATTGAGAAACAGTATCTCTTCAAGAATATCCTTATATCCAGTGGGGATTTTTTTATTAAGGGGACTAACCTCTCTAGTCAGCTTATGATGAGTTATGTATGAAGGGAGTTTTCAAGTGTGCAATGGAAGATGATGAAAGAAGATCCAGGAGTGTCAAGCGCTCAAGCTTGGGGATGCCCCCATGCATCCCCAATAAATATTCAAGGAGACTCAACCGTCTAAGCTTGGGGATGCCCCCGTGCATCCCCTTTTCGATCAACAATCATCAGTTCGTCCTATAACATCTTACTTTGTGTGGGAGAGAAACACGCTCCACTTTCAAAACCTATAACACATCATAGGATTTTTCATGCCTATCTTTTTGATGTTGTGTGTTCTTTATCTTTTCGTAGCTACTGCCATGTTTAGTTTTAGTTTTAGTTGTCTTTAGCAAGAGACTTGGCTTTTTTTAGTTTTTGCTGGAACTCTCTTTAGTTTTCATGTTTATATTGTTAAGAGAGTTGGTTGTTGCACTGAGTTGTGTCTTGTCTTGAAAGTAGGTAATTGAGGTTGCTATTTAATTTTAGTAGTAACTTGCAATAGATTTGAGGTATTGATGTGAGTAATGTTTGAACTTTCGGTGTCAAGAGCTCTAGCCTATTAGTGATAGGTGTCGTATTTTGGGAAATCCGTGTTTATTTTCAAAACCTACAAAACTAGTTGAGAACTCTAGCTACTAGATGTATCGCTAATCTTTGGAGGGATCGGATATTAGAGTACACTCACGTACCATGAGTCGAGGATGTGCAAGGATAACCAAACCCCCATACACTCCTCGTCGGGGTTCTTGTCTCTTTGTGAACCTCCTCATTAGATTGAGAGTTACCGATAATAAGTGCATGAGTTCTTCGGACTAATGTAAGTATTGAAAGTTGACACTTCCACCTCCTCATATTTGCTAGCCTCTCCCGTGCCGTGCATTGCCTTCTCCTCACCCCGAGAGTTGGCGTCCACATTTGCCGGTACATCCAAACCCTTGGCATGATACGCTCTGTCATCATAAACCTCCTTATATCTTTCCTCAAAACAGCCACCATACCTACCTATCAAGGCATTTCCATAGCCTTTCCGAGATATATTGCCATGCAACGTCCACCTCTTCATGACTTGATCTTCATGTCATACATGTTCCTGCTACACTGGCAGCGGCATACATTGCATACATCATGATAGCTACATGTTCTTTATGATTTGAGTACCTTGTGAAGTGTGAAATATCTTCTATACCCTCTTGTAAATTAGAGTGTTGCCCTTAAGTGAGGAAAAGATCCCAAAGTGGACAAAATAAAAGATCCCAAAGAGGACAGATGAGAGTTAAATAGAAAGAGACATTGAGGCCACCAAAAAATACAAAAAATAGAAAAAGAGAAAAAAAATAAAAAGAGAGAAAGGGGCAACACTACTATCCCTTTGAAAGATCCACACTAGTACTCCCTCTTATCCTTGTACTCCATAGAGATGATCATTCATGCATATAGCTATGTGGGGACCTTCACACTATAGAACTTGGCTTGCATATTCCTAGGATGAGCCTCCTCAAAAGAGCTCTAGGTCTTCATGGGCGAGCAAGTTAGATGCACCCCCACTAGTTCCATTGGAGAGCTTTTCAGCTCATATGTGCATCTGCTGCATGGCAATCCCTACTCCTCACATCATATCTATCATTTGGCCTTCTCGCCTATGATTGTCCTCATTGATGTGAGCCTTTCTCATCCTTTTTTTCTCCCTCCTTCACCATATTCTCTCTTTGCCATCCTAAGTGTCAACTCTCGTGCTTACGCTCATCCATTGCATGAGTGCTCAAAATATCGAAAAGGAGTGGATCAAATTGACTTGTACCTGGCTAGTGGTCTGGGGACGAGTCAAGATAAGATTCCAAAGAAGACCAAGTGTGAAACTTTAGTAGATTGAGTTCTCAACAAAAAAATATTTTTTTCTCGTATTCCCTATCCCCCTTCTTGCACGAAAACACCATTTGGAGACAGTAGAGTCACGGACAGCGAGAGATCTTGCACCTAATGTTCTTTGGTTACTTGTTTTAATGCTAATATAGACTCTTGCATGTTATGACTTGAATTGAATCACATACCTTGATTGCTTTACTTTTCAAAGTTCTTATATGGTTGCTAGAATGTCGCCACAAAAATTATGTTTATTATCATTTACCTACTCGAGGACTAGCAGGAATTAAGCTTGGGGATGTTGATACGTCCCAAATGTATCAATAATTTCTGCTCGTTCCATGCATGTTTTGTGTGATATTGCTATGATCTAGATACACTTTCATACACTTTTGATCATATTTGGACTAACCTACTAACTCAGTGCACCCTAGTGCCCGTTTTTCAGTTTTTCCCCATATAAAAAGTGCTCCAAAATCCGGGAAAAATCAGATAAAAAATCAGCGTGCCGCAAACTTCAAAAGCCCAGAAAGAGGGCCATGGGGCCACCACCAGGTGCCCAGGAGGCCATCTGGAGCGGCCAGGGGCCTGGCCGCGCCAGGGGGGCGCCTTGACCCCTGGTGGCCTCCCTGGCTTCCCCCTTCGCCTATTTAATCTCCGTCACGGGAAACTTCCGAGGAGAGAACCCTATTTCGCAAACTCGCATCTGTTCCGCCGCTGCCGCGCTTCCAAGATCAGGAGCACCGTCAGGACCCTTCCCGGTGATACGTCCAAAATGCATCACTATTTTATATCGTAATTCATCCTTATTCATTGATATATTTCATGTTATGATGATGTTCTTATGTTGTTTTGGCTTATTTTACACAGTTTGCAACTTCCCGGTGCCGAAGCAGCAGACGCAGGATTCAGCGGTAAAAAGTGGACGCTGAGTTGCTGAAGAAGAATACCTCCAAATTACCTGGAAATCGGCGGGGGGTATGTTCCAGAAGATTAACAAAGACTCGCCGAAGAGGGGCCACAGGATCCCCAGGAGGCTACCTGGCGCGGCCGCACCCTTGGCCGCGCCGGGAGGGTGCCTGGAGCCCTGGGGCCACTCCCGGCTCCCCCCTCTGGCCTATATACTCCTCGTTACGCGAAAACCTAAAAATGGGAAGCTTTTACGGAGTTCCGCCGCTGCTCCGTGGAGGAAACCTACAGAGAAGAAAAGGGCTCTCCGGCGGGCAGATTCCGTCGAGGAGATCACGTCCCGGAAGGGGAGATCATCGCCATCGTCATCACCTCGTCACGGGCATCATCGAGATCATCATCAACATCATCCCCAACATCAGCACCATCTCCACCACCATCCAATCTCACCTCACAAGTTTATCTTTTGTTGTAATCCGTACTATCTATCCTCTCTACTCTATCGGTGTTGATTACTACTTTGTGGTGAATGCTATTGAGTTTTGTTGGAGAAATATCATTATGTCCAGATTGTTTATCATATATTTATCACCTTTGCTCAAGATCTCTTTTATGTCTCGTGAGTAGTTACTTTAGTTCTTGAGGACATGGGAGAAGTCTAGTTGCTAGTAGTCATATGATGTTGAAGTAATTTGTGTTGTTTGATATTTAAGTTGTGTTGTCATTTTCTTAGTGGTGTTGTGTGAGTCAAACACTCAATACTTCGCCTTATTAAGGACCTAGGGGAATACATTGTGTATTAAGAATGCTTACGGTGGGTTGCCGGAGTGACAGAAACCTAAACCCCAGTTTGCACACTTTTGCACAAGGGACTAATGGATCCTTGATCTTACTGCTGTGGTTAGGCTTTTCCTTAATGTGACACCCCCAAAATCGAGTCATGTACAGTAATCATACACGCAAGGTACACGATCGAGATCAGGGACTCACGGTGAGATATCACAACACAACTCTACAAATAAAATAATACAAGCTGTTTAATACAAGCCAGGGGCCACGAGGGATCGAATATAATAGCTCGAGAGCACAAAGTCAGTGGAAGCAATAGTATCTGAGTACAGACACGAGGATACAAGGTTGCCTTAAGAAGGCTAGCACAAATATCAACATATCGAAAAGGCGAAGCCTCCTGCCTGGGAACCTCCAAACTACTCCTGGTCAGCGGGGGAACTCGACGTCGTCGAAGGCATCAAGGAACTTCATGTTGCGGTGGACGGCATTGGGGATCTCCTGCTCCTGGACTCCAAGGCTCCAACGTCGACTGCAGCGGCCGATCAGTCAAAACATAAAGGGAAAAAAAGCAAGGGTGAGTATCTAGCATACCCGCGAGTCTTACGTCCGCTACTAAGCATTTATGCATTTGTATCAAATGGAAAGGGGAGGCTGTACATAGTGGACTGCAAGGTAGAAATCAGAACAATGGTAAGAAGCTAGGCCTATTGAAGACTAGCATCTTCCGACGATGTCTTGCAGCATGAGGAGAGAATAGCCAACAGTTCATATAAAGCATAAAGTAATAATGAAGCAGAAGTTGCTGCAGCATTGTAAAATAGTAAGTTGTAATGATTAATAATAATAATGTCTCCGAGTTACCCTCCTCTACTACCATGCGAGGAAGAAAACCCGGAACCAACGGATTAATAGTAGTAGTTTGTAGTGATAAGATCCGGCTTCAGCATAAAGCGTCCTGTTATCGTGGACACGACTATTCGAATAGATTAAACTCCCTGCAGGTGTGCACTACTGTTCAGCCTGCACGCTCGGATCTCCAGGGTGGCGGGAACCTTGTTAGGGAACGCTCCACCAAAGCTATCCGACATGGCGCAGCCCATCCTAGGCTCAACAGAGAGGCCATCCGCCGGACTATTTCCTATGCGATCAGGGGTCTAGGAACCCTCACCCTTCACGCTCCTGCATGGTGCGTGGCTGGCCGGTGAAGCAAAAGAAAATCCAAATACACCGTCCGGACGAAGAAGACACCACTTCCCGGTGCAGGCCGTGGTACTGCTGATGTCTGAAGAGCTTTCGGACAAACTATGACGCAGGGGAGCCCATAACTCCTTATCCCACGTGAAGGTAGTGCGTACAGTCCTTTGCGGACTCTCAAGTCATCCGCCGAACCATTTATCATTTTAATTAACCTGCGTGACAACCGTTATCGGTTCCTCGACTTAACTGACCCGCGGACAACGACATCAGTTAGGACCACCAGTACATCGGTGCCTGCCCTGTCGTCCCACCAAGTCTCTGCGGTTACCAAAAAGGTGAAGCGACTCCTTACCTTATCTCGTGTGTGCTCTTGGTAGAGCTCGACTTTCGTGGTTTGGTAAATCTCGCGAGATACGAGCAGGGGCCAAGCACGCCAGTAACGTCGGTCGTTCCCTCCTTGTCTTTCCCGACGCAATACCGCTCGCGGGCACCGTTGGGTCGCCCGACTTCTTACCTTAAGGACAACCGGGGCTCAGGACCCTAGGGAGGCTATACAGAATCAACAACGAGTGGAGTATGAGGATTACTCCTCGATAGCTCCACTTGATGTGGCTCGGCAGAGCCGAGGTAGGGGCCTTAGGCGTTGTCTGCATTGTACTGTACCTGTGCCGTTATAATCATCGTATCCGCGTTCACTCCCAGAGTGATTACGGCCCGCTATCTAATCCTAATTGACTAACAATGCGCAGGGCTCACTGCTGAATAATGCATAAATAATAATAGGCAACATAGGATAAAGGAAGGTACATCAAGGGTGACAATGACATGCTATGCAATTGAATAGGTAAGCAACGTAGCAGCAGCAGTAACAATGCCTAGTGCAAGAAATGTACGGAAAGATAGGAGATATCTGGGGAAGAGAATGGCTCTGCTTCCCTGGAAGCTCGCGGGAGGGGTACGGTCCTCGACGACGTAGTCGATCACACGGGCATCGACAACGGTCGTCGGGACTACCGGACAATAAGAGAGGGGGGAGAAACAATAAATACACAACAATAATAGCAATACAAATTCAAGACATGGAAATACGTTATACTAGGGGTGAACTAACGCGGTGCAACGTGTTTTGCTCGGAGCAGGAATTCATCCGGGGATGAAATACCGGCTTCGGGTGATTATCGATAGACGGCCCGGAGGGGGGGGGGATGTCGATGTTCGTGGTATTAGAGGGGTGTGGTTGGTATATGGATAGTGGATCCGTATTCGTTATATTTTTCTGATCAATTTTGATATATAAAATATTTTCATTTGATTTACGGTTTAAAAGATATTAAATTTCAAAGTTTTAAATCATTTAAAAAGAATTTCTGCAATTTATTTAATTGTTTATTCAAACATTATCCAGAACAGCAAAGTTGACCAGTCAAACCTAACCAGTGGGACCCACTGGTCAGCCTCACATAATAATAATACAAATTTATTAATTAAAATAACAGTGGGGTCCCACCTGTCATTGACTCATTTTATTAATTACATGTTAATTAAACTAATAACCCAGTGGGGCCCATGTGTCATACTAACAGAGTTAATTTAATTAACTTAGTTTAGTTTAACAGCAAAAGGGGCCCACATGTCATTTGGACAGGTTAGAAATAACAGTTTAATTTGCCAGGTATTTAGTTTAAGGGCCTGGGGGGCCAGTGGCCAGTGGGTTAGGGGGTTAGTTAGTTTATCAGGGGGTTAGTCTGGAGGGGGATTAGCCCACGGTGGTGAACCCGCATGCCGGCGGCGAGCTATTCAGCCCGGGGAGGGCACGGCGAGGCAGGCTGGCAAGGGAGGGATGGCACGGCGGGCAGGCCACGATGGGGTACGCGGCGAGGGCACGACCAAGGGGCGGAGCTGGAGCGACCAACGGGATGGGTGCGGTCGTGGCGACCGCGGCCATGGCGAGTACGGCGGTGGCCGGGAAGGGACACGGCGGGGCATGGGGTGCGGGGGCTTGCCAGAGAGCGCACGGGGCGGGGCTCGGCGCGTCCAGAGCACGGCCTGGGCGGCCGCTGCACCAGCCTCAAGCAGCAGCCACAGGGGCAAGGACAAGGCAGGTCGTGGCTGGCCATGGTGGCCGTGCCCACGGAAACGGCGAAGGACGGCATAAACGAGCTTGAAACGATGGGGGAAAATGGGGAATGGGCGCGACTTACATCGAGGAGGACGGTGGCGAGCTCAGGCGAGGTCAGGGTGGCTTGCCGGGACGGCAATCGACGACGAGGCGGCCTGGCCGTGGCGGGAGGGGATGAAGAATTCGGCGCCGCAGGGGTTCCTTCGACTCGAGCGTGAGGGTGGGGGGAACTAGAGGACTCCGACGGAGCTCCTGGACGTCGTCGCCCGACTCGGGGAGGTGGGTGGCCGCGGGGTCGGCGGCGACCGTGGCTTGGCTACGACCATGGCGGCCCTTGTGCGGAGAGGAAAAAGAGGGCGCGGGAGAGACACAGGGTAGGGGACTAGGTCGATCTAGGGCTACAGGGGCGCATGCTGGTTCTTATCCCCGCCGGCGACTCGCCGGATGGGCGCCACGACACGGCCGGCCGGCGTGGACGGCGTGGATGGTGTCCACGGGGGAGGGGATGACCAGTAGGAGGGGAAGGAGAGGGGTGGGCTGGGGGTTGGTGGTGGGCTTGGCCCAGCGGGTGGGTTGTGCCCTGGGAGGTAGATATGTTTTCTATTTTTTTGTTTTTTGTTTCCTTTTTCTTTTCTGTTATTCATTTGCATACAATTCTATTTTATCTTAGCTAGCTGTTGGTTTTTCTAACAATTGAAACTAGTTCAAATATTAGTGTTACATGATATTACAGTGCCACATAAAGTTTGGTGGCTGATGTCTACGCACACTTCTATTCTTGTAGACTATGTTGGGCCTCCAAGCGCAGAGGTTTGTAGGACAGCAGCAATTTCCCTCAAGTGGATGACCTAAGGTTTATCGAACTCAGGGAAGTAGAGGTTGAAGATGGTCTCTCTGAAGCAACCCTGCAATTAAGATACAAGAAGTCTCTTGTGTCCCCAACACACCTAATACAACTAGGAGTTGTATAGGTGCACTAGTTCGGCGAAGAGATGGTAAAATACGAGTGATAGGTGTGGCAAAGCAAGGTAATATAAATCTGTAATAAAAAGTGCAGCAAGCAAACATGTGACAAAAGTGAGAACAGACGGTGTAACAATGGTGGAAACAAGGCCTAGGCTTCATACTTTCACTAGTGGCAACTCTCAACAACATTAACATAGTCTAATCACATGATATTTCCCATAAAACATGCTATGGAGACGCACTCGGAGGTCATTCCTTTGTGGTCAAGAGAGGATGAGAATTATGTAGGGCTACAAAAGCACACCTCAAAGTTCGTAGTTCTCAATCTATGGATTTCCCAATGTCACCGCGGCCATCCAAAGAGAGTACCACAATCACCACAACATATCTCAAGGATAGTGAAAGACAAGCACCAAGAGACTCTCAATCTTCAATCAACACACAAAAGAGGAAATCACTCATGATAATATTCTTCTAAACCATGTCCAATAGACCGTTGTCACCTTGGTCTCGGGGATTATACTAGATAAGATCAATTGAGTACATCAAGCCAATACATAGAGGAAGGGGAAATATCATGGGATCACCCTAGATTAACATAGCCTATGATCACAACGAAGATCACATCATGGGAGAGAGAGAAGAACACATAGCTACTGGTAGAAACCTTAGCCCCGAGGGAGAACTACTCCCACTTCATGGAGGGAGGAAGAAATGTCGATGGAGATGATTCCGGGGGCACTTCCCCGTCCCGGCAGGGTGCCGGCACAGGAATTCTGTGTTGGGAAACGTAGTAGAAATCAAAAAATTTCGTGCCTACGAATCAAGATCCGAAGATCATCCAAGAAAGATGGCATACAAGGTTTAGGACTTTTTCTCACCAACGGTTGCAGCGGAAGAAGAGTTTGTGAAGCGGCGTGGACGTAGTGGAAGTAGTCGAAGCAGATCTCCCACGAACAGTCCCTTGATCTATCCCAGGAACAAGTCCCTCGAACAGATCTCCGAAAATAAGAAGAAGCTCCTCGAAGAAGGATCAAAGTTATGATCCCTCTACCGGTATCCACACATCCCGTAGCAGCAATACAGCAGCGCTCCGCCGTCCAGAGAAGAACGCCACCGAGATAACTAGAGGGAGAAAACCCTAACGGATTCCGATCTAGAACAACGTCTAAACCGGGGACTAATTGTGGAGCAACGGGGTTTAGAGGGAGGGAGGGTGGCACATAGGCCTTGGGGACAAGTTGTGCTGCGCCCCCACCCCTCCCCCACATTATTATATAGGTGGCCAAGAGGCCCTTGGGGCGCAATAAGGGGGTGGGGAGTCCAACTTGGACTCCCAAACCTCCCAAACCTTCCCACACCTTCCCACCGGAAACCCACCATATTTGGGTTTTGGTATTCCCACCTGGAGGAGGATTCCCTCCCCTTGGTACGCCCCCACCCCTTGTCCGGCCAGGGCAGCCTAGGTGGCTTTCCCCCCAAGTCTAGGGGCATGGGGTAGTGGGCGGTACTGCCCGGAAACTTCTGGAACCTTCCAGAACCTTCCAGGACCTTCCAGGACCTTCCGGGACCTTTGGGGATCGTTTCGGGACATTCCGGAACCTTCTGGAGCACTTCCAGGACCTTCCGGGACCGTTCTCGGACGTTCTGGAGCCATACGGATAGTTTCCAAGACCATCCAAGTTACAGTTTAAGCCACCCGATGACCGCGAAGGTTGTCGGGACGCCCAGCGATTATCCGGAAACTATTCCGGTTGATCCAGGACTTCCCCAGTACCATTCTCATATGTTCCAGAACCACCTGGGACTACTCCAGAGTGATCCGGACATATCCTTAAATACCCGAAACTACTTTTGGTGCCCTTATGAACTATTTCATAAATCCCCGAAACTACTTCCGGTACCCGTATGAACTATTCTGCTTTGCTTCCAGTAAACCTTCTACCATTCCAACATTCTAACAGACTACTGCTCGTTAAGTGTGTGACCCAATAGGTTCGGTATAATGCGGACATGACTCAGAACATCTTCCGGACATAGGTCAACGGCCTTTTGTCAATAGCCAATAATCAACAGCGGAGCCATGGACACCCATGTTGACTCCCGCACATACACGAAGAAACTTCGAGTGAACCATTATGTTTATTCATGTACCATTCCTTTTTCTTCGTGATATATGACAAAGTTAGAGGAGAGATGTTTGGCACCCATGTGTAACAACTTCTTGAACACAAGCCACTCGTTACACTTCTATTTCACTCTAAAATTTCTTGAACATTTCAAAAAATTCAGACGTATGTCTCCATTGAACAGATATCCACATATTTACTTCAATTGATGAGTGAAGATAGAAAATCCACTGCACACAACTACACTTATTGGATTACACACATCATCATGTATGATTTTCAATAATTTAGTTGCCCATTAATGCATGGCCTATCACCGGTGTTTTTAGTCACATTACTTTTAGACAATATATGCAAGCGTCAAGTGATTCATAATCATATGACTCAAAAGTCCATCACTTATGGAAATTCTTCATGCATGTTATGTCACTTGTGACAAACTGCAGTGCCACACACTTGTGGTATTTCTGTTAGTCTTGCGACGTTTAGCGTCAGTGTTATGGATGTTTAGCATTATTATCAAGATTCATAGCATACAACCTATTCACAATAGAAGTATGGCCTTTATGTTATTCATAGCTTTGAACAACTCTCTTGCAATAAACAAGATTCAAAAAATGATGTTTTGTAACAAGGCTAAAGTGTAGTAACAATTTACTCAACTCTAAAATGAATTATGAAGATAATCATAGAGTCAACACACAGTATAGTAAACCTTTTAGCGTGTTCTCGTGTGTGTCAAAACTCATCATTAGCTAGTCATAAAGTCCATAGTATTCCTTGCATCGATCTGCAACGATATGCAGTCGAAGTGATATTCTAGTGATCAACAGTTTAATCACAATACCCAAGAATTAAGATTAAGCATTTAATCATGATTCCCAAGAATTACATCTTTTGACCAGCAATGAATTCATCTATAACTTCGTATGACTTTCATTTCTGAGCTGGATATTCCATTCTTCTTTCGCTTTGCCTTTATACGTATCGTAGTTCTATTTCCAATGTCACTCCTACTCACAGAAGATCACATATGATCAAGGGTGGCGCATGCCATGGACTTTCCGGCGTGTGAGTCTTACTAACATCCTTTGGAGTTCCTTTCCCTTAATTCTCATCATCATATGATCGGTGTTCTTCTGGATCCCACACTTATCAGTTTTGTTTAGAGCAGAGTGAACATTTTCACTAATGCTTACAATCATACATTGTATTAGATATCTTATATCCAACATTAATTGTCTTACTACTGAAAACAATTTTTCAGTTCCATGAATATAACATAATTATCCCAACCGTTTCAAAGTCAGGGTTTCATGGTGGTGAAGACAATGCACTTAGCTGTGGTGGAATTCTAGCATTTTGGATTATGGACGTAAGTCACATCATCCATAGCATCAGCGGGAGAGCATCAAAAATTTGCGATAGGACAAGTTCCTTCTCGACACTATTGAGGATAGTCCTCTCAATACGGTACCAATCATAAAGTTTTTACTAGATAATACAGTTAATCAAAATCAATTGGGAAGGTGGTAACGCGAGCCATTATTCTTGTCACAACCCCAAGTTAGGTAATGTGCTAGGATCAAACTCATCTTGCATCATGTGAAAAATTTCAAAAGAAGTCATTGAAATCAAATTCAAAAACAAAATGGGAGAAGGAACCCCCCCCAGATGAATTAATTCAAAAGGCCAGATAAAAATCTTCTCTAAAAATTCATGTTTGATTTTTGAAAAGTCTTATAAATGAGTGTGATCACATATCAAGTGATGTGGGACCCACCCCATGCTCATGGATTTTTCAAATATTCAAACAGTGCCTTGGAATTAATCAAAAAACCCTATTTGATTTAAAGTTCAAATAATTTGATTTTTAAAAAGTGCCAAACTTTATAAATGGCTAGTCTATATTATTATGATGCCATATAAAAAGTTTTAGCATTTAATAAATTGCTTTGCTATTTATTTTAGCTTGCCAAAACAAATGTCAGAAGAAAATAGAAAATAAAAATAAGAAAAAGAAGTAGAGAAGCTTACCTAGCGCCCAGGCGAGAGCAGCCCAGCCAGCCCAGCCGGCCCACCAGGGGCAGCAGGGTCTTCTTCCCCGTCCCGTGCACCCAAGCTGCTCGGTGGAAAGCCGCCGAGCCAGCCGTGGACGCCACGTCGCCGCCGAGAGCCTTCCAGGCCTCCCCGTAACCTCTTCCTTCGCCTGGAGACGCCCTGGAGCACGCCTCCTCCATTCCCCCCTCCTGGCTCGCTCTCCACTTCCCCCTCGCCGATTTCTTCCTCCACCCGAGCGCCGCCGTCGCCATGCCGTGAAGAACTCGTGGCCACCGTCGTCCTCGAGCCACGCCAAGGTCTCCATCGCCTCCGCCGTCCTCGACTACGTCACCGTGCGCAAGGAATCGTCCCGAGGAGCTCCAGAGCCGCCACCCCCTTCGTCGTCTTCAACTCCGGCCGCCGCGAGTCGTCATCGAATTCCGGCCAACTCCGAGCTTCCCCGAGCCCGCTAGCCATCCCGTCGCATCCGTGGTGAGCCTCCGCGTTTTCCCCCTCAAGCCACGGCACCCCTCGCCTCCTCTAGCTCGAATCACCATGTCCACCGGAGTACCGAGCCGCCATGGACGACGACGAGGTCGCCCCTGTGCCCTATCGTCTTGTCCAGTGCGCGCATCGTCTTCCTGGTGGTCTTGCGCGTCTAACGAGCCCACCGTTGCCTCTCCCCGTGCACTGAGTCGACAACTGCGTCTGGCCAGTGGCTCCGCCGCGGTTAGAGCTCGTTGCCGGCGTGGCTACGGTGCACCCCAGCGCCCGTGGCTTGGCCCATTCGAAGTGCACGTTCGAGGGCTCCATTTTGGTGGTCGCAGCGCTCAAATCCGTGCCCGGAATCGCCCTCCCGTGTGTCGCCGCCGTGCTGGAAGGTCGCCGGCGTTTAGCCACCGCCAGCCCGCCGACGTGGCAGTGATTAGGGACTTAACCCCACCTGGGTTAAGTGACCCTGGGTCACTGACAGTGGGCCCTGGCCCCCCCTTAATCCCCTGGTTAGTTTAAACTAACCGGGATTTTAAACAGAGAGGCTGACAACCCTGGCCCACCAGTCAGCCCCCCCTTGACGTCACCCTTGCGCAAGCCTGACGCAGTAATTGTTTTTCCAGAATAAAAAGAAATCAAGAAATTCCAGAAAAGGCAGAAATTACCCCAAACTTTGGAAGTTCATATAAAATTCATATTAACTCCAAATTTAACAAATAATATATGAAAAATGATCAGGAGAAAATAACCTATCCAAATTTCCAACTTTCAACTATGTTTGAGTTGAATTTAAAATGTGACCAGTAGCATTTGCTATTTGGTTTAAATGGAATTAAATCAAATTTATCTCAAATGCTTTTGCAATTTGAACCATAGCAACATACCACATTATACTTGAACTTCAGAGGCATATCATACACATTTCAAAATGGTTTAACTTGATCACACAATAGCAATTGTTACTTGGCTAAATTGAATTCAAATTGGAGTTTGAATTTGCAATTCATTTGCAATATACTCCATTTAAGTGGAATTGCTTCACACATCAAAGCATATACATCAAGTTTCAACCTTCAACCATGTGATTGTGCATTGTATTTACTTTGCTACCTTGTTTGTTGTTTGTCGAGTAGAGGTGGAACCGGAACAGGAGGCTGCCCCCTTCGTTGAAGACCCCGAACCCGAACCTCGTCAGCAAGGCAAGCAAACCCCCATTGATCATGTCGATAAAATCCCACTTCCCTCTCATGTCTCGCTTATGCATTGTATAGGATGATTACCATGTTACGTTTCTACCACATAGATGAACCCATTCCTTTGCATGACCTATCATTTGTCACAGTAGTAGGCAAACCACAATCCTAGCAAATGTAGGAGTTGATTGATATCATGTGGCTCCTGCAATTGTTACTGCTTATTGCATGCTTAGAGTGATACAATGATGTTACTGTTATGTGAGTCGGGATGGTAGTGATCATGATGATGATGGTGGAAATGTGTTGGTGAATCTACCCTAATACAAGGTGAACGATGAGAGGCTGTGTAGGAGTACACAGTGGGTTGTCTCGTTGAACACCGCCCTAAGTCTGAGTTCTTGTGTGGTGATCCAAGATGAAGAGTACAACCACACATTGGGCTCACTGACCCCTCTCAACCTATTAACTCATCCCTTTCGATGTCCAGATGTCGCTGTAGTTCAGAGTTCTGGTAGGCTTGTGGCCTGGCTGCTTAGTGAGAGAACGGCTCAACCGAGACCGTCTTATGCACCATGCACACATCACCTGGGTCCACTTCGGTAAACCGGCCGGGTTCACGATAGTGGTATCCAACCCAGGTAGGCGGCTTTCTTGGACTAGATCGGCTATGAGCTAACAGTTGTGGTGAGCATCCTTGCTGACATCCCTTGAATGGTGTCGAGATCAAAGGCGGTAACTGATGATCATGTGTGTGTAGCGGTACACCCCTGCAGGGTTAACAAAACTATTCGAATAGCCGCGTCTGCGGTTAAGGAATGCTTGGAAAGCTTAGCTTGATTATTAGACAACTTGAACTGGATACTTCTAAAACACACCAAGATAAGTGTGAGTGCTATGGCGTGCTTTCTCGTGGGGAAGTCGAGGAAGGCACCATAGTGGTGTAATTGGTTGGAGAAAGTAGTGGACTCATGTACGCTTCTTACCTCAAGTCTGGTACTCGTAGCTCAGGACTAGCCAAGTCAAAGCTGGCACTTCTGCAAGTGAACCCCACCTCCCTTTACCTTGATACATGTGCATGAGTAGTATAGCTCCTATGTAAGTCTTGCTGAGTACGACTTTGTACTCACGTTTGATTATTCTATGTTTTAGATGAACGCACTGACCCCGAAGGTGGCTTCTTCATCGAGCTCGACGACTGAAGATTAAGCTAGTCTAGTCCCAGTCAGACGACTGGTTCCCTCGTGGAGGGCTTGTGTTTAAATAAGGCTTCTTAAGCCATTTGTTAAACTTGTCTGTACTCAGACCTACTTTGCTTCCGCTTGTTTTTTGTAATGTTGGATCACATGCTTGTGATATCTGTGTGCACTCTGTGAGAGTTATCAATAAAATGTATACTTTGTAGAGAATTGCAATGATACCTGCTGTTCATACAAGGCATGTGTGCTGCGTGTATGTTTATAACATGCATGTCTTTGTATGGGTTTTCGAGACCTTAGTTGTGATCTGGCTGGCGGTCTTTCATACACCAAGTGGCCCTTAGATGTGCGCAGCTTGGGGCATCGCGATGCGATTGTTCGAGACTCTGTCTCGTGCACACTTTGTGGTATGATCGAGCCCGCCCTAGACCCCGACTAAGTGATCGGGCTGGAGTAAGTCCATGGAAGAGTTATGAGATAGCCGATAGTATGGTTGAGGCGACTTGTCTGTGAATATGGGAGTTCATCACCCATATCATTAGACTTGTGTGCGGACGATGAGGACCCATCTCAGTTGATCATCCGGCCTGGATGGGATGCCCCTCACGTACGATGCTTTCCGAGAACGTTCTTTTCTTGGCCTTGTGTGCTTAGACAAGTGGGTACGGTTCTCGGCTCTCCATATGACTATATCGTAGCGGGACTTGCATACGCTAACCCCGGGTCCCGACAGACTTGGTATCAGAGCAGGACTAACTGTAGGACTAGCAGCCTTGGCCGAAGTCGAGTCTAGCTTGCTATAGTTATATAGTTACACTGGGTATATAAGGGAACAACGTAAGGCTTCTTTTTTTCTCCTTACCCTCATCGTTCTGAGTTCTGAGTCACCCTCATCTTATTCTATGGGAAGATAGGACTAGGCTCTCCTCTGTCTGATTAGAACATCTCGTTGTTTGCTTCCTTGTATCCCTAGGAAAGTTGTGTCCGGTTTCCTAGCATTGTTGTAATGCTAATTTCTTACATCGTATTATGTAAGTGCTGTTTTCTATGTTGTAAGAAATTGTCTTTTCTTGCAATTACAGCCGTTATGCTGTCCGAGTCATTCCAGGTTTATCTCATAATCTGATGCATTTGCAAACTCCTTCTTTCTGTTTCAGATGGCAGATCTCCCCCCTTGTCAGATTGTTCGTCTGACTCGATGCATCGGTGTGCGTGGCCATCCCGCCACGTTGATCGAGATGATGTCCTTCATTGGATACCGATGGTACCCTGAGTACACCGTCGAGGAGCAGTTCCTTGACTTCAACCAGACCCAGTTCCACTGCATTGTCAGGATCTACCCGCACCACAATGGAGTCACCCAGCCAATCCACTTTGGACATGGCATTAGCATGACTGAGAACATGGCTGTGCAGGATGCTGCATACTCATGTATTACCCTGCTGAGAGAGGAGCACACTATGCTGAGAGAGAACTCGTTCCGCTATATCCCTGCTGCACTTCCAGGAGAAGAGGGGTATTACACCGGACTATACACAGATCACTCTTTGGAGGACCCTTTGCTTCAGATGACTGCTAGGTTTGCTTGTGATCGAGATCGTGATGCACGCGCTCTCCGTTTCGAGCTTCACGCCACCCGTGTTCGTCTGTATCGAGCACTGACACTCTTGGCACCCTTTGTGAGTGTTGGATCAGTCGAGTATGATGCTATCTACCCTGTGAGGACTCAGATGCCTTCTCGAGTTTCTTGGCCCGAGATTGGAGGCATTTTCCACCCCGTGGTCCTCTGCTTCCACCCTACGCTGGACCTAGGCCCCATCCTTGCCCAAATGGATATCAGGGTCCACAGGCCTTCGTGTTTTCTGATGGTCACCTTCAGCTACCGGGTTACGCGGGTAACTTTTACTAGGACTACTATGGAGATGGAGATGAGTGAGACCGCCCGTGGTCTTACTTTAGTGAGGATGTAGTAGTATCTTAGTATATTGTACGCAAGGTGTTCTAAGTTCCAGAGGCTTAGATAAATAATGTATAGAAAGTCAGAGTGCCTCTGAAGGATGTATCATCTTCATCACGTTTGTATTAGCTTGGCGCTTGTACTAAAACGATGTATGGTTTGTATGACAGCTTGTGAATATATGGCTTGTATGCTTTTATCACCATGTTGTCAAGATGATTACTTCCTTTGCTCTGTAATCCTTCCAGTACTTCAATACCTTGTTTAGACTCTTCCAATCAACTCTGTTTGACTTTGGTTTTCACCTTCAGGATGTCTCAAGGAACCCTTGGCCAACTTGGTCGTGCCCAGGGTCGTGGGAATGAACAGGAGGAAGGCAACCTTCCACCCCCACCCACGATGGCTCAGGTTCTGATGGAGGTTGAGAGGAACCGCCGAAACTCTCACCATTTGCTGGAGGTCATTGCCCGCAACACCACTCAGCAACGCAACGAGTTGGTGTCCTTGAACGACTTCATCCGGCTTCATCCCCCGGTTTTCAGTTACTCCACCGAGCCCCTTGACGCCGATGACTGGCTTCGCAGCATCGATAGGAAGCTCCAGGCAGGCCATGTTGCAGATGGCGACAAGGTCAGCTATGCCACTTACCACCTCGAGGGTGCAGCTAGCTCTTGGTGGGAGAACTTCCTGAACATGCGTCCCGTTGGACCGCCCACATCTTGGGATGAATTCTGCACTTCTTTCCGCGAGCACCACATTCCAAAGGGTCTTATGGACCGCAAGCGTGAGGAGTTCTGCAACCTCACCCAAGGCAGAAGGACTATTGACGAGTTTAGACGTGAGTTCAACCGACTGGCTCGTTATGCTACTGAAGAAGTCTCCACCGATGCAAAGAATCAAGAGAGGTTCCGTCGTGGACTCAATTCTGGACTCCGTCGTGATCTCAACCTACATGACTTTGCCACCTTCCAGGTCCTTGTCAACAAGTCCATCAAGGCAGAGGACATGAACACCCCCAATGACTTCCGCAAACACCCTAGAGATGATGGATCATCCAGTTCAGGCTCCCAGAAGCGCAAGATCTGGATCCCCAATAGTATGTTCCGCCAGAACAACCCACCGAGGACATCCTATGTGGCGCCTCGTCCACCAGCTCAGTTCCACTCCGCTCCACCGAACAACCCAGCTCCACGCACTATCTTTGGAGCCTGCTACAAGTGTGGTCAGGCAGGCCACTACTCCCGCGAGTGTCCCCAGAACCAGCTCCAGAATCAGAATGCTCCACCCCGTGCCGGAGGGAACAACAATGGTCGTGGCAAGCCACCCCAGAAGGTCTACACCACCAAACCCGCTCCTCCCGCCACTTGTGGACGTGTGATTCAGATTGCCGCCGAAGAGACTGACGACACCACTGACGTCCTTCTTGGTACGCTCCCAGTCAATTATGTTCCTACTTCCGTTCTTTTCGACCCAGGAGCATCTCATTCATTCATGTCGGAAAGTTATGCACTTCGTCATGAGTTATATTTTGTTGAATTGTCCACCCCAATGATTATTCAAACTCCAGGGTCAAGATGGCAAACTAATAGAGTAAGCCATGGTAATCAAATTTCAATTGAGGGTTTAGTATTCCTTGCTTCACTCATAGCCCTCAAGTCTTCAGACATTGATGTCATCCTTGGCATGGATTGGCTATCAAGACAGAATGCCTACCTTGATTGCAAAGGAAAATCAGTGAAACTAACCCACCCTTCAGGAAAGACCGTCAACTACACCTCACCCAGAACAAGAACCCAAGTGCAGTCTTTGAATGTACTTCCCCTTCCCGACCTTGAAGATGTTCCGGTGGTTCGTGACTTCCCGGATGTCTTTCCTGAAGAGCTACCGGGCATGCCACCCGACAGATGTGTAGAGTTTATAGTGGATATTGTGCCAGGAACCGCACCAATTTCTAGACGCCCATACAAAATGGCCCCACGTGAGTTAGCTGAGCTTAAAACCCAACTGGAAGCTTTGTTGGAAAAAGACTTCATCCGCCCTAGCTCATCGCCATGGGGTTGCCCCGTTCTGTTCGTAACGAAGAAAGATGGAACAGAAAGTATGTGCGTAGATTATCGCCCGCTAAATTTAGCGACGATAAAGAACAAGTACCCACTGCCCAGGATCAATGATCTTTATGATCAACTTGTAGGATCCTCTGTCTTCTCCAAGATGGATTTGAGATTAGGTTATCATCAAATTAAAATCCGAAACGAGGACATTCCCAAAACGGCTTTTACTACTCGTTATGGTCTTTACGAGTACACCGTCATGTCCTTTGGTTTAACCAATGCCCCCGCCACTTTCTCGCGCATGATGAATTCGACCTTCATGGAGTGCTTAGATAAATTCGTTGTGGATTATCTCGATGACATTCTCATCTACTCGAAGAACAAAGAAGAACATGCCGAACACCTAAGGCTGGTATTGATGAAACTTAGAGAGCATCACCTGTATGCTAAATTCTCCAAGTGTGAATTTTGGCTACCCGAAGTGACCTACTTAGGCCACGTGATTTCTGCAAAAGGCATTGCTGTGAATCCCGAGAGAGTTCAGGCCGTCCTTGACTGGACTCCACCTGAATCGGTTAAGCAAGTTAGGAGTTTTCTTGGCCTAGCCAGCTATTGCCGCCGCTTCGTCGAGAACTTTTCTAAAGTTGCAAAGCCTCTAACTGAACTCCTCAAGAAAGATAAGAAATTCCTATGGACTCCCAAGTGCGAGGAAAGCTTTCAAGAGCTAAAAAGAAGACTGACTTCTGCACCCGTACTTGCACCTCCGGACACCAAAAAGGATTTCGAGATCTATTGTGACGCATCACGGCAAGGGTTAGGATGCATACTTCTGCAAGATCGACATGTGGTAGCTTATGCTTCACGTCAGTTGCAGCCACATGAAGAGAACTATCCTACCCATGACCTTGAACTCGCTGCCGTAGTTCATGCCCTAACAACTTGGCGACATTACCTCCTTGGTAATCGTTGTGAGATATATTCCCACCACCAAAGCCTCAAATACATTTTCACCCAGCCAGATCTTAACCTCAGGCAAAGACGCTGGATTGAGTTGATAAAAGATTACGACGTAGGAATTTCTTACACCCCAGGCAAAGCCAATGTCATGGCTGATGCACTAAGTCGTAAGTCGTATTGTAACAACCTCATGTTACAACAGTATCAACCACTTCTTCATGAGGAATTTTGCAAACTCAATCTTGAGATTGTTCCTCATGGCTATCTTTCTACCTTGGTGGCGAAACCAACTCTTGAGGATCAAATCATAGTTGCCCAAAGGCGTGCACGAGGTGTTCGCCAGATCAAGGAGAACATTGCTAGCGGAGTTGCTAACTGTTTCTCCACAGATAGCAAGGGAACGGTATTCTTTGGAAATCGTTTGGTAGTACCTAAGAATAGGGAACTAAGGCAACTCATCCTTAAGGAAGCCCATGACACACCCCTCTCAATTCATCCCGGTAGCACGAAAATGTACCGAGATCTACGCCAGAGATTTTGGTGGACTAGGATGAAGAGAGACATTGCTCAATTTGTTGCCGAATGTGATGTTTGTCGTCGCATTAAGGCAGAACATCAAAGACCTGCTTGTACACTTCAACCTTTGCCTATTCCAGAGTGGAAATGGGACAAAGTCAGTATGGACTTCATCACCGGCTTTCCAAAAACCCAGAAAGGAAACAATGCCATCTTCATTGTCATAGATAGGCTTTCCAAAGTTGGTCACTTCCTTCCAGTTCGCGAGTCTATAACTGCTAGCCAGTTAGCGGACTTGTACGTCTCTAGAATTGTATCCCTTCACGGTGTTCCTTTGGAAATCAATTCTGATCGTGGTATCCTTTTCACCTCTAGATTCTGGGGAAGATTTCAGAATGCTATGGGAACTCATCTCTCCTTTAGTACATCTTTCCATCCTCAGTCTAGCGGTCAAGTCGAAAGGGTGAACCAAATTCTTGAAGACATGCTCAGAGCTTGTGTTATCTCATTCGGAAAGAATTGGGAGAAGTCTCTTCCATTTGCCGAATTTGCTTATAACAATAGTTTTCAATCTAGTCTGAACATGGCTCCTTTTGAACTCCTATATGGACGACGATGTCGAACACCTTTAAACTGGTCAGAAACCGGTGAGAGACAATTCTTTGGACCGGATATGATCAAGGAAGCAGAAGAGCAAGTTCGCATTGTTCGTGATCAATTGAAAGCAGCCCAGTCTCGTCAGAAAAGCTACTATGATCATCATCATAGGCAAGAGAGCTACAATCTGGATGAGAAGGCTTACCTTGGGGTACTCCTCTGAAGGGAACCCAACGTTTCGGTATCAAAGGCAAGTTGGCCCCACGTTACATCGGACCTTTCCGCATTCTTGCTAAACGTGGAGAAGTTGCCTACCAACTTGAAATACCCCCGCACCTTTCCCGAGTACATGATGTACTCCATGTGTCCCAACTCAGGCGTTGCTTCAAGGACCCCATCCGCGAAGTCGACCATGAAACGCTTGATCTCCAAGATGACCTTTCTTATCGAGAATACCCCGTTCGTATTCTTGATTCCGCAGAGCGTGTCACTCGTCGTCAGAAGATTAAGTTTCTGAAAGTGCAATGGTCACACCACTCTGAGAGAGAAGCTACGTGGGAAAGAGAAGACCGTCTCCGTGCCGAGTACCCCACCTTCCTCCCGCAGACTTCTGATGTCGGGACCCGGGGTTAGCGTATGCAAGTACAGTTAAGACATAGTCATATGGAGAGCCGAGAACCGCACCCACTTGTCTAAGCAGACAAGGCCAAGCTGTAAGAGCAAGTTTTGCCCCCGAAGGTTTTGGACATTGTTGGACAAAGCAAAAGTGGAACTAATATTGTTTTCGAGTATAAACAGATACTTAGGTTCCGAAAGAATGGAGTTTGCAAGTAGAAGGTCGAAGGACAACTCACTGCAGTAAAGCTGCAGTTATCTACCGAAACCTTTGAAGGAAGACGACCCCTAAAAATGTCGTCGAAGAAGATGTCTCTCTCGAGCAAAAGCGCAACGAGGAGAAAGCTGAAGCTGGTCGAAGACTTAGTCTTTTTGCTAGTTTCTCTTTATTTCTTGAGTCGTAGGAAAAACCGTACTATTAAGAGGGGTTTGCTAGTTGAGATCTTTGTCGAAGTGAATTTGCTCTACTCAATCAAAACCCACAAAAGCCTACCGAGAGAAATCTTATCGAGTCGAGTAAATATCTCGAGGGCAAAGTCATCGCACTTCGTGCCTTCGAGAGAGAACTCGTTCGGTGAGTCAGCTTACTTGTTCCTCAAATAAAGTTGCGCAGTGATTGGATTCCGACCGTTGTGGACACGCGTCAAGCGGTTGCATCGGGTCACTTCAGTCATTTTACCCATCGGGATCGCCAACTATAAATACCCCGCACCTACCCACCATTTTGGGTTGGCTGCTCCACTGAAGATTCTAAGACAGAAGTCTGAGAGCATCCCAAAGAGATCCATCGAGAGAAAACCTACACCCAAGTCTGAGCTGAGTTGAGCAATTCATGGAGACTTAGGTTGAGATTAGCCGATCTTTTTATCTTGGAGATCTGCAAGTCTCCTAGACGGTTAGGCGTCGCCTGTCAAGCAGTCGAAGAGTAATTGTCGCTGCTGAAGGAAGTTTGTAAAGGTCTCGGAGATGTCCTGAATCATCTACCACGAGTGAAAACTGGACAAGCTCGAGGAGTTTATTGCAGTGGAGAATAGGACGGAGAGAGTTTTGCTCCAGGTGTTCAATCACCAGTCCCTCCAACCAGACGTAGCACTTTGCAGAGTGTGAACTGGTTTACCAAACATCGCTGTGTCAGGCTCGTTTTCCTTCTAGCATTTACTTCAAGTATTTACTCGTAGCCTGTTTGTCTTCGATGTTTTCCTTCGCTCCAAATCCTTTCGAACCTTTCATTACTTTCGATACTGTATTTCCTTCGAGATGCCATTAGTCCTACGTTGTTTGCATGATTTCATTCTAAGTTCCTTAGAATTTTTAGAAGTGATCATTCACCCCCTCCCCCTCTGATCATTCTTGAGCTTTCAATTGGTATCAGAGCTAGGCACTCCCTACGCTCTGCGTATTTTGGTCTAACAACCTGGAGTGTTGTCAAGAATGTCGTTTGCAGCTGTTCGCTCGGGGGAACCAATCCCTATTTTCAATGGGAAGGACTATCCCTATTGGAAGGACAAAATGAAGAGGAATATCATGGCTATCAACTCTGCCGCTTGGGAAGTTGTCAAGAATGGTGTAACTGTCAAGGACACTGATGCCATCACTCCTGAAGAGGCAAAGAAGATAGAGCTCGATGCTGAAGTCTGGGTATTCATCACAAATCATCTGATTCCTGAAAAATATCATGAGGTCAAGAATATTCCTTCGGCCAAAGGTGTTTGGGATTATCTCGAGAAGATTGGTGAAGGTGTCTCTACTCAGAAAGATGCTCGAATTGACACCCTTCGAAGCAAGTTCTATCGGTTCAAGAGGCACGAGGGAGAAAAAGTTTGTTCCATATACAGCAGACTCACTGCGCTGTCAAATGAACTGATTTCCCTCGGTGCAGATGACATTACCAATCGGATTATTGTCAGAACTTTGCTCCGTTCTCTTGATGATTCCTTCGACCACATTGTGCTGATGATTAAGGAAAGAACTGATTTCAAGGATATGGTTGCCGCTGATATTCTTGAAAGGCTTAATACTTTCGAGATGGAAGAAGATGAGAAGCGTGATGTCAATGGGAGTCGAAAGAAATCTCATGCACTCAAGGCCAGAGCTTCACATCACTCCTCTCCTGAAGCCAGTTGTGAATCTGATGGTGCCTCTGATGACCCCGAGAACATTGGGAAAGATCTTGCACTGATAATGAGAAGATTCAATCGCTTTCAGAGAAGGAACTCCTCTTCACCGAAGAAAAACTATTCTTCAAGACATTCTAGCAATTCATCTCAGCATTGGTCATCATCCAAAAACTCATCTGCGAAAGATAACTGTTGTTACAAGTGCAAGAAGCCAGGTCACTTCATCGCTGATTGTCCTCTCTGGGAAATTGAACATAAATCAAAGCACTCTCACAGCAGCTCTTCGAGCAAGTCTTACAGATCGAGCAAAAATCACGATTCGAAGAGATATGATTCAAGGTCCAGAAAAGACAAGAAAGATGGTTCTGATGATGACAAGAAAAAGAAGTATCACAAGCATCGAGAGGGTTCTTCATCAAAATCTCATTCCTCTCGTCGAAAGAATTCGCATCGAGCCAAAACCTATCTGGGTAAAGAGATGAACTCTGAAGATGAAGCTTCCGGTTCTGAAGCAGGATCAAAGTCAAGATCTGGTTCTGGTTCTGAATCTGATGGTGTTGCTGGGATAGCATTCGCCTCGAACAAGAATTCAAGTTCATTCTTCTCCAACCAGAGCAGTGAAGATGAATCTCCCGCTTACTGCTTCATGGCCAAGGCTAAGGTATCCTCATCTAAGAAATCCTACGATACTTCTGATGGATCTGCTTATGAAAGTGACTCTAGGATAAGCTATGCTAAACTTGCTAAAATTGCTTCTATCCAACAAGATGAGCTAGATTCTCTAAGTGAAACCATTCAAAAATCTGAGACCTTGTTGATCGATGAGATTGAGAAGGGTCAAACTTTGACAAATGAGCATGTTGCTCTGAAGGAAAAGTATGATGAGCTTTCCTCTCGGCATGATCTCCTCTCAGTGGACTATGAGAAGCTAACCTATGAATTACTTCAAGGGAAAATGGCTCTCGAGAAACTGAGAGAGGCTAATGAAGAGTTGGAAAGTGTCAATCTCACGCTCATGGCTCAACAAGGCTCAGAAACTAAAAATGAATCTACTTCACCTTGCTTAACCTATTTGGAACGAAGTAAAATTGAGTCTATTTCTGAGAGATCGAAAGGAAAGCAACCTATTGTTATCGATGATACTAACCCCTCGAACGAGGAAACCATTACCGAGGAACTCCTCAGGTTGAGAATTTTTTTTGAAACAGGCATGTTCAAAAGTGTGCAGGGACACCATTATTTGTGTGATATCCTTCGAAAGGCTCTTCTTCACAGGAATCCTCGAAACGAAGGAGTTGGCTTCGAAAGGAAAATCAATCCTGATGGAACCTACTGGGAACCCGAGCAGTATCCTAAAACTGTCTGGGTTCTTGCGAAAGAAAAGCCCATTGATATTGCTAACCTTTCAGGTTTCAGTTGCAAAATTGACAAAGCTATTGTTGATGAATCACTTGATTCTGACTACAAACTTGTTAAAGATCAGGAAGGAAAGGTGTCAGCTGAATTCGTTGGTACTCCTCCAAAGAATGGCTTTTATAAGCGACAGATTTGGGTTCGCAAATCTCTCGTAGAAAAACCGCCCCCTAACCATTCTATGCAGGGAAAATCCTCGGTACCACCGAATCACTACTATTCTCTCGAGGATAGAAATGAACCCTTGGTGCCTGCTTCAAATGTTCCCCAGAAGGAATACTATCGTGTCGATAGAAATGTTTATCATCATCATAATGATAACACCAAAATTGCCATTACCCATCGTTACTCTAACCCCTCATCGAGGAATTATATTTATGGTGTGCTTGATGGTCCTGATCGACAATGCAATCCTGTTCGATATAATATTGCTGATCCATCTAGCTCTACCATGCCTTCTAAGTCACCTGCTCGTTTGTGGGTGGTTAAGAAGAACTAATTCTTCTGCAGGGCTATGTCTCCGGTGGATCCGAATGAGTCATGGATAGTGGATGTACAAATCATATGACCGGAGACAAAGAGTTGTTCGCCGAAGAAAAACTATCTGAATCTTCACAGAAATATATTACCTTCGGTGACAACAACAAAGGAAAAGTACTTGGTTTGGGTAAAGTTGCTATATCGAAAGACAAGCACATTGATAAGGTTTTGCTTGTACAATCTCTAGGATATAATCTTATGTCTATATCGAAACTTTGTGATATGGATATGCTTGTTCTGTTTTCTGCGTCTCGTTGTGTTGTCTTTTCACAGGATGATTATTCCTTCGTGTTCGAAGGATATCACAAGGGTGATCTTTACGTCGTTGATTTTTCTTCGGGACCTGCTGTGTCCACATGTTTAATGGCCAAAGCCACTTCTGGTTGGTTATGGCACCGAAGACTTGGTCATGCAGGGATGAAAAATCTTCAAACTCTTATCTCGAAGAAGAACATCGTTGGAATTGATAATGTAAAATTCGATAAAGATCGTCTATGCAGTGCCTGTGAAGCAGGAAAGATTGCCAAGAAACATCACTCTGCAAAAACCGTCATGACTACTACTCGTCCTCTTGAATTACTTCATATGGATTTATTCGGTCCTCAAAATTATGCTAGTCTTGGAGGTAACAAGTATGGTCTGGTTATTGTTGATGATTTCTCTCGATATACCTGGGTTTTCTTTCTAGATGACAAGAGCAAGGTTGTTGAAATTTTCAAAACTTTCGCAAAGAGAGCTCAAACTGAATATGAATTATCTCTCAAGCATATCAGAAGTGGTAATGGTACAGAATTAAAAAATACTCATATCGAAGATTTTCTTGATGAATATGGCTTTACTCATGAATTCTCGGCTGCTTATACACCGCAACAAAATGGCGTGGTCGAGAGAAAGAATCGAACACTTATTGAAATGGCCAGAACAATGCTTGCCGAATACAAGACCCCTATCAGGTTCTGGGCCGAAGCTATCAACACTGCATGTCATATCATCAACAAGGTTTATCTGCATAAGTTTCTGAAGAAAACTTCACATGAACTCATCACTGGTAAAAAGCCAAATGTGTCTTATCTCAGGGTTTTTGGTGCTCCATGTTATATCAGAGACATGAATCACAGCTCAAGTTCGCCCCAAAGGCACACGAAGGTTTTCTTCTAGGTTATGGTTCAAATTCTCACACTTACAGAGTTTACAACTCACATCTTGGCAAAGTTGTAGAAACTGTAAATGTTCGATTTGATGAAACTAACGGCTCTCAAAAGGAGCAATTACCTCTTAACCTGGATGAACCTCCTTTGGATGAAGTTATCAGGTACATGGCTATTGGAGATATTCGACCTGTCGATGGAAATGCTCAACAAGCAAACAGGGATGATGATGGTCCAATGTTCCCACACATAGCCCGGGGCGCTGGAGATCAACATCCTGAAGAAATTGATGCACAGGTCGAAGGAGAACGCATAAACGAAGAATATGTTGATCCCGAAGGACAAGCTGAACCCGAAGGAAATGATCCCGAAGGACAAGCTGATCCCGAAGATCAACCTGATCCACAAGATGAAGAATCTTTTCCTCGTGTTCGAAGAAGAGTGAATGTCGACTCAATTCTCGAAGAGATTCGTTTACCAGGTCGTCCCACCACTCGTTCTCGTACTCGATTAGCTAACTTCTGTGGAAATTTCTCGTTTGTATCCATGCTAGAACCTTCAAAATTTGATGAAGCCATGAGAGACTCAGACTGGACGACTGCCATGCTCGAAGAACTTAACCAGTTCGAGAGAAATAAAGTCTGGTCCCTTGTCGATAGACCTGATTCCACGAAGCATAATATCATTGGTACGAAGTGGATATTTCGCAACAAGCAAGATGAAGATGAAATAGTGGTAAGGAATAAAGCTCGACTGTTTGCACAAGGCTACACCCAAATCGAAGGTATTGATTTTGGTGAGACTTATGCCCCAGTTGCTCGTCTTGAATCCATTCGTGTCATGCTTGCTTTTGCCAATTACAATGGTATATTGCTATATCAAATGGATGTCAAAAGTGCATTTCTTAACGGTGAGATCGAAGAAGAAGTGTATGTTATGCAGCCACCAGGTTTTGAAGACCCGAAGAATCCTGATAAGGTGTACAGATTGCACAAGGCCCTATACGGGTTAAAGCAAGCACCTCGTGCTTGGTATGAAACGCTGAAGGATTTTCTTCTTAAGAAGGGCTTCAAACCAGGAACAACTGATCCGACTCTTTTTACTCGTGCATACAAAAATGATCTTTTTGTGTGTCAAATTTATGTCGATGATATTATTTTTGGCTGTACTAACCCTGATATTAGCGAAGAATTTGCTCGCATGATGTCGAAGAAATATGAAATGTCTATGATGGGTGAATTGAAGTTCTTTCTCGGGCTTCAAATCCGTCAACAGAAAAATGGTACTTTCATTTCACAAGAGAAGTATCTCAGAGATTGCCTGAAGAAGTTTGATCTTGTCAGTTGCAAAACTATCAAGACTCCAATGCCTACGAATGTTCATCTAGATGCAGATGAGAAGGGCAAACCTTTCGATCAGAAGAAATATCGCTCGATGATCGGTTCGCTTCTTTACCTTTGTGCATCTAGACCTGACATTATGCTATCAGTATGTATGTGTGCTCGTTTTCAGGCAAATCCGAAGGAATCTCATCATATTGCTGTCAAGCGAATCCTTCGATATCTGGCACACACACCAACCTTGGGTCTTTGGTATCCCAAGGGTGCCCAGTTTGATCTCGTTGGATATTCTGATTCCGACTGGGCTGGTGATCGAGTCGACAGGAAATCTACCTCAGGCACATGTAATTTTCTCGGTAGATCTCTTGTCTGTTGGGCCTCGAAGAAACAGAATTGTGTATCTATTTCTACGGCTGAAGCCGAGTATATTGCTGCTGGTTCATGCTGTACTCAGATTCTGTGGCTCAAGCAAACGCTGAAAGATTGTGGTATTCTTGTGGAGAAAATTCCATTGCTTTGTGATAACGAGAGTGCAATCAAAATTTCTCATAATCCAGTGCAACACTCTCGAACGAAGCATATTGATATTCGTCATCATTTTCTTCGAGATCATGTTCAGCGAGAAGATATTGTTATCAGTCATGTTCGCACCGAAGATCAATTGGCTGATATATTCACAAAGCCCTTGGATGAAAAGAGGTTCTGTGCACTGAGGTGTGAGTTGAACATCTTGGACTCACGCAATGTGCAGTAAGATCATAACCATCGGTACTATGTATAATACCTTATTATTGTAGTTTACTTTCGTTAGTTTTCTGTCGTGTTTCCTTTTCGTTTATTTTGTTCGTTTGGTGTTGTCCTATACACTTATCACTCCGAGTTTTATCGTTGTTTTATCTCGGATTGACTAAGTATCGGACCCTGTTTTCCCTCTATTCTATCCCTACCTCTTCTATGCTTTTCTCTCGTGAACATGTATATATTGTACTCGATCAAGATTCCCTTCGCATGTCATTGATTCAGAAGGAAAATCTATCGAAGTTTTATCTTCTTTTTACTCGATGTTCGATGAGTTTGGTCTCGGACGTGGAGCAACTATCTTTTAGTTCGTTGGGATTTCCCGCGATTACCGCCACAAAATCCGTCCGTTGAATGCGGAGAGACGCGAAATCTGCGCCGTTGGATCAGATCTGACAGCTCGGTCAGAACCTCCCTTATAAATACTGATCCACTCCACCGGCTTAGACATCGCTATTCCTTCGACTTCGTCTCTTCGCCTCCAGAAGCTCTCTCTCTCGCGCGCCGCCGTGCTGTCTCGTCGCCATCGACTCCCTCGCCGCTTAACTGCCGGAAGGAAGCCGCCGGAGGCGTTCCCGTCGACGAAGATCATCATCCGCGTCGCCGTAGTCGCCTCACATCACCAAGTTAGGGTATGTGTGGCTCTGGAGTCGATTCAATCTCGTTCTGTTCATCGTTTCCAGCTTTTGTGTTGATTTTTTTTCTCTGATTTCTTTTAGGTCTGTTTGATCCGTTTGGATCTTTGAAACTTGGGAAATCTGTTTCTAGCTTTTCTGTCGATTCCCCATCTGTCCTTGGTAAGAAATCCCTCGGATTCTCTCACTTAGGCAAATCCTACAGTATCGTTTCGATAGATTTAATCTTGTGCGATTTATTCATACAAGTTCTTCGTTAGATTTCCACCCGATGAAAATCTAGCCTAGCACTTTCATGAAAACTTGCGATAAGACAAAATCTCTCGATATGATTGCTGCATTCAAAATGTTTTTCCTCGAAATTGCTGGTACTTGTTCACAACTTTCCTATATTCCCTCGTATCTTTCTTTTTCGCAGGAAAATGGCTGGTAATGAAGGAAATATTAGAGTTCCCAAGCGTGTGGGAGGCCGAACAAGAATCACCAATAACTCTGAAGGTTTGTCTGAGGAAGTCATCATTGAAAAGAATTTGAGAACGCCGTCTGGTTCTGAGGATGATCGTACAAGAGAAAATCGTCTGCAAGAGATTCGAAGACTTCAAGCTCTTCGTTGGTATGAATACAAGTCTCTTATTCCTCGTTGGGAGAGGCTGTTTGCTATGAAGAATCCTTGGGTTGATGTCAAAGCTCTAAGGACAAAGTGGACGAAATTTAATCGACCACCTCCTCCAGCTGATGCTCACCCTTCTGCCCTCAAAACTCCTGATGATTTTAAAGAGCTCGTTGAAGCACGTGAACTTCGAGCACAAAAGAGGAAAGAAGCTAAAGCTCGAAAGGAAGCAGCTGCTGCTAAAGCTGCCGAAGAAGTTGGCCCTAGCGCCAAACCGAAGGGTGGCAAGAAGTCAGCCAAGAGACAGAAAAAGGTTGTAATAGTTTCACCTCCTGATGCAAGCTCCGAAGGAGAAGCTAATTCAGATGATCAAGACCCTGGTACAGAGGCTGATGTCGAGGACTTACCTCTGAAGAAAAAGCCGAGCAGTAGAGGCATAAGGATCCAGGAGCCAGCTCCACAGGCTCCTCGAGGAAATATTGACTTGACCAACTTGGTCACAGATCCACCTATTTCATCTGCTCCACCTGTTCCTGCTCGCCAACCAAAACCTTCGGCTCCATCGAAGGGAAAGCAAGCTCAAGTTGGTGAAGATGATGAAACGCTTATTCAGCGAAAGGAAAGACTGGCCAAGCAAAAGGAACAAGAAGAAAAAGACTTGATTAATTCTAAGCTCCTAAACTTTCACAGTCAGCCCGAGCATAAAAAGGATCTGGTTGCTCAACAACTTGGCATTCTTCATTTGGTCAGTGAAAAATATCGACGACAGATTTCTGCAGGCACTATCCCTAGTGACCCGAAAGAAAAGGTGATTGCCCCAAGTGCTTCGAAGAAGAATGCTGAGGCCCCTAGTGCCTCGAAGGATAAAGCAGTGGTCTCAAAACCCATTGCTGCTGCCAAGGCCACCAAGGAAGCCGAAAAGAAAGCCAAAGAGGCAAGACAGAAGGCTCAAGCTGCTCCAGTTCCTCGAGCTGCACCAGCTCCTGCCCCTGTTGCACCTGCTGTTTCCGACCCTCGTGCCGATGAAGAAAGTTCCAATGAAGGAGAATCTAATGCAAATGCTCCTTGGGATGCTGCACACATTTCACACATTCTCTGGAAGATGGCTACTACACCGAGCAAAGTCACTTCCGAGGATGATGTTCCTGCTGAAATCCAAGAGCATGTTGCTCGATACATGATACGCTGGGAAGGCTTCATCACCCAGGATCGAAAGGATAAGGAGCAAGTCAGGTTTTACACCAGGCAACTCCAAGAGGAAACCGAGGACATTGAGTCCCGAAATTTTTTCAAGTCCAAGATTGCATCTGCTGAAGCTTCCAGGAGGACTCAGAAGGAAAATTTAACTGCTGTGTTTGACAAGGTAAAACAAGTTGTGTCTGCTGTTTGCAAAGAGCATAATGATGCTCTGTTCCAAAGACAATCTCGAAAGAGAAAGTCTGCTGCCCCAACCTCTGAGCGTGGGACGCCAGAGATCGAGAAGAACGCCAAGAAGGCCAAGTCCACCGAGGTCGTTGCTACCACAGAACGACAAGAAACTGAACCAAACCCCACCAAGCAACCCACTCCTCCCCGTAAGAAAACTCCACCACCTCGCCAAACAAGTTCACCGCCTCGACAAACAGCTCCACCCCCTCGTCAAGCTACACCTCCACCCCGACAACAAACACCTACACCTCCACCCCAACAACAAACACCTCCACCTCCACCTCCATCTCCACCCCATCAACCCTCACCACCAAAAGCCTCGCCACCACCTCCAAACCCACCATCTCCACCTCATGTCATTCCATCGACCACCCCCGCCACTGAAATCCAAGCTCATGCAGAGACCGAGCAGTTGCTCGTGTCGAGCAAGAAACTCAAGTCCAGAAAGATTACTCTTCTGCCCGGACTATGCCTGAAGGAGAAGATGTTGATGTTGACATCACGACAGTTTCCTCTCGACGAGATCCTGTCGTAAGCAATAGTTCTGGAGATGACAGTTCAAGTGATAATTCTTCATCCTCCTCATCCAGTTCTTCGAACGAAGAAATGGTTGATGCGTTTGCTCAATTTGATGAAGACTTGGAGGCCATGGAAATTGAAGAGGCCGCACAAAATGCTCAAACCGACGAAGGAGATGCCGTCGTAGCTCAGGCCGAGGAGAATGCTCCTACAGTCATTCGGGCTCAGGATATCGTAAACATTCCATCATCTATCTCTCGACCTACTGAACCAGTGTTCCAGATGCCAGATAACGCTGCTGAAGTTTTTCCAGTTGATGAGCTGCTTCACTCTGCTCATCCGAGAGAAATGCTGCCTTTGTTCCGCTCAGATGTTCCTCGTGGAGGTCCCATCTTCAAAAGGCGCGAACACAAGCCATTTTTCTTCGGTACCAATCCCTACGAGAAGCCCAGAAGTGCTTATTCTCTTCGGTTTTGGACCCAAGAGCAAGCTATCTACTATACTCGTGTGTTGTACAACAAGGCAAGAGTTTTCCAGCATCAATATCTTGATATGCCTTCGGTGTACTCCACTACTTGTTTCGAGAACATTGCCGAGACAATTGATAGCCTGCATGCTCACAAGATGTTTGCTCTCGATTGTGGTTACAATCCCGAGCTTATCAAACAGTTTTATGCAACACTTTATGTCTCTGGAGATCCTGAGAACTCGAAGACATGGAAATTTGACTATATGATTCAAGGCCAAGTTTTTCACATGACTGTCGGCCAATTTCTGGTCATCAATTTACCTCGGTTCGAAGGATTACCTCACAAACTTCATGACTTACCTGCTGCAACTCCTGCTGAATTCTCTACGCTGATGGATCCAGAAGTCGTAGGAGATCACTACCCCACTGAGCCGAAGCCAAGACACTTGGTATTTGAAGCAAAGGCATGGTTTTATATTCTCTCGAAGACTTTGATGCCAATGCTTGATGTGCACGATAATTTTCCAATTCCAAATGATGTGCAACTTGCTCTGTTGAAGTTAGTCCACGTTCATCCCTTCAATTTTGAAGACTACTTCCTCAGAACTTTGGTGTCTTGTGCTGATGACCACAATTCCCACAAGCCATATGCACCATGGCTGATGGCAATCTGCAATTACTCTCGGGACGTGCCATTCCCCGTATCCATTTACCCGAAGATTTTCACTCCTCCTGTTCGTGAAGTATTGCAAGTTGTTGCTCGACCCAACGACCCTTTTGCTGAGCACACTGGCATCCGCGCCCACTTAACTGAGCGCAATATTCGCTCGAAGTTTATCAAGCCAGTGCATCATATGGAAGTTTCTCTTCGGTCCCAGCAAATGCTTCAACATCACATTGATCAAGATTTTATTCAGAAGCAAGCTCTGATGGATGAGATCAATCACTTGCGTAACATTACCATGAACAACAATCAGATGCTGCGTGAATGCCTTCGCCGTGATTGGAAAGGTCTTCGGAAGTTCAATTCCCTCAGTCAACTTCAACGTTGCGGGTTCGAAGAATATCCTCCCCATCTGAATAGGAATTGGACCAATGATGATCGAGTAGATCGACCGGATCCCAGTATCCCTCGCCTACCGAAGAACAGAGATGTGATAAGTGTCGATGATTATTATCATATCACTTTGGACAATTTATCCTCTGACTCCGGGCAAGAAGAAGAAGCCCCTCCTCAACGTCAACCCAGAGTTCACTCGCCACTTCCTCGAAGCCCCAGGACCCCGCCGGAATCGCAGCTGGAATCTTCAGGAGATCAACATTCATTCCGCACGAAGATCACTCCTCCAGGCGCTCGTCCAATTCGTCGTGCTCCAACGCTCGCCGAATCTTCTCGTCGTCGCCGGAGCCAGCGTCGCGAGTAGGGATTTCTTTTGACCCTATTCTCTCGACTTTTTGTACGTTGTGACAAAAAGGGGGAGATGTAGTGGCATCGAAGAAATTAGTTTGCCTACGGGGTTAAGGGTTTTGCATTCCATTCGATAAACTCTTGTTTTTGAGGTTTCTGAGTAGTTTCAACAAACTTTCGATTCTCATTCGATCTGGTTGTAACTAACTCTAAGTAGGACTGTGAACTGCTATTTTTTTCGTAAGATATCTATCTGCTGCTTTCTACTTAACCATTTTTGCAGGAAGTTATCTTTCATATAAGTTCACAGGTCATTTGAGGAAATTGCATACTTCACATTGGATACTATCTGGAATGCAATTTATCTCGCTAAGATTTTTGATGTTTTTCCCTCGACACTACTTGTCAAATATGCACTTCACAGGAAATCTTTATCTTTCGTGCATACATCAAGGGGGAGTACTTCATCGATCCTAGCACTGGTTTATCATCGAAAACTCAAACTTTTTCAAATTATTTATCGATGCCTGTTTTGTCAACAATCGTCCAAAAAGGGGGAGATTGTAAGAGCAAGTTTTGCCCCCGAAGGTTTTGGACATTGTTGGACAAAGCAGAAGTGGAACTAATATTGTTTTCGAGTATAAACAGATACTTAGGTTCCGAAAGAATGGAGTTTGCAAGTAGAAGGTCGAAGGACAACTCGCTGCAGTATAGCTGCAGTTATCTACCGAAACCTTTGAAGGAAGACGACCCCTAAAAATGTTGTCGAAGAAGATGTCTCTCTTGAGCAAAAGCGCAACGAGGAGAAAGCTGAAGCTGGTCGAAGACTTAGTCTTTTTGCTAGTTTCTCTTTATTTCTTGAGTCGTAGGAAAAACCGTACTATTAAGAGGGGTTTGCTAGTTGAGATCTTTGTCGAAGTGAATTTTCTCTACTCAATCAAAACCCACAAAAGCCTACCGAGAGAAATCTTATCGAGTCGAGTAAATATCTTGAGGGCAAAGTCATCGCACTTCGTGCCTTCGAGAGAGAAGTCGTTCGGTGAGTCAGCTTACTTGTTCCTCAAATAAAGTTGCGCAGTGATTGGATTCCGACCGTTGTGGACACGCGTCAAGCGGTTGCATCGGGTCACTTCAGTCATTTTACCCATCGGGATCGCCAACTATAAATACCCCGCACCTACCCACCATTTTGGGTTGGCTGCTCCACTGAAGATTCCAAGACAGAAGTCTGAGAGCATCCCAAAGAGATCCATCGAGAGAAAACCTACACCCAAGTCTGAGCTGAGTTGAGCAATTCATGGAGACTTAGGTTGAGATTAGCCGATCTTTTTATCTTGGAGATCTGCAAGTCTCCTAGACGGTTATGCGTCGCCTGTCAAGCAGTCGAAGAGTAATTGTCGCTGCTGAAGGAAGTTTGTAAAGGTCTCGGAGATGTCCTGAATCATCTACCACGAGTGAAAACTGGACAAGCTCGAGGAGTTTGTTGCAGTGGAGAATAGGACGGAGAGAGTTTTGCTCCAGGTGTTCAATCACCAGTCCCTCCAACCAGACGTAGCACTTTGCAGAGTGTGAACTGGTTTACCAAACATCGCTGTGTCAGGATCATTTTCCTTCTAGCATTTACTTCAAGTATTTACTCGTAGCCTGTTTGTCTTCGATGTTTTCCTTCGCTCCAAATCCTTTCGAACCTTGCATTACTTTCGATACTGTATTTCCTTCGAGATGCCATTAGTCCTACGTTGTTTGCATGATTTCATTCTAAGTTCCTTCGAATTTTTAGAAGTGATCATTCACCCCCTCCCCCTCTGATCATTCTTGAGCTTTCACAAGCACTGAACATTCTCGGAAAGCATCGTACGTGAGGGGCATCCCATCCAGGCCGGATGATCAACTGTGATGGGTCCTCATCGTCCGCACACAGGTCTAATGATATGGGTGGTGAACTCCCATATTCAAAGACAAGTCGCCTCAACCATACTATCGACTATCTCAAAACTCTTACATAGACTTACTCCAGCCCGATCACTTAGTCGGGGTCTAGGGCGGGCTCGATCATACCACAAAGTGTGCACGAGACGGAGTCTCGGACAATCGCATCGCGATGCCCCAAGATGCGCACATCTAAGGGCCACTTGGTGTATGAAAGACCGCCAGCCAGAACACAACTAAGGTCTCGAAAACCCATACAAAGACATGCATGTTATAACCATACACGCAGCACACATGCCTTGTATGAACAGTAGGTACCATTGCAATTCTCTACAAAGTGTACATTTTATTTATAACTCTTATAGAGTACACACAGAGATCACATACATGTGATCCAACATTACAACATAAAGCGGAAGCAAATTATGTCTGAGTACAGACAAGTTTAACAAATTGGCTTAAGAAGCCTTTTTCAACATAAATCCCTCCACGAGGGAACCAGTCTGCTGACTGGGACTAGACTAGCTTAACTTCAGTCGTCCAGCTCGATGAAGAAGCCACCTTCGGGGTCATTGGCGTCATCTAAAACATAGATTAAGCAAACGTGAGTACAAAGGCGTACTCAGCAAGACTTACGTAGGAGCTATACTACTCATGCACAGGTGTCAAGGTAAAAGGAGGTGGGGTTCACTTGCAGAAATGCCAGCTTTGACTTGGCTAATCCTGAACTACGAGTACCAGACTTTGAGGTAAGAAGCGTACACGAGTCCACTACTTTCACCAACCAATACACCACTATGGTACCTTCCTCGACTTCCCCATGAGAAAGCACGCCATAGCACTCACACTTATCTTGGTGTGTTTTAGAAGTATCCGGTTCAAGTTATCTAATAATCAAGCTAAGCTTTCCAAGCAGTCCATAACCGCGGACGCGGCTATTCGAATAGTTTTGTTAACCTTGCAAGGGTGTACCACTACACACACATGACCATCATTTACCGCCTTTGATCTCGACACCATTCAAGGGGTGCCAGCGAGGATGCTCACCACAACTGTTACCTCATAGCCTATCTAGTCCAATAAAGCCGCCTACTTGGGTTGGCTACCACAATCGTGAACCCGGCCGGTTTACCGAAGTGGACCCAAGCGATGTGTGCGTGGTGCATAAGCCGGTCTCGGATGAGCCGTTCTCTCACTTAGCATCCAGGCCACAAGCCTACCAGAACTCCGAACTACTGCGACATCTGGACATCGAAAGGGATGAGTTAATAGGTTGAGAGGGGTCAGTGAGCCCAATGTGTGGTTGTACTCTTCATCTTGGATCACCACACAAGAACTCGGACTTAGGGCGGTGTTCAACGAGACAACCCACCGTGTACTCCTACACAACCTCTCATCGTTCACCTTGTATTAGGGTCGATTCACCAACACTTTTCTACCATCATCAACATGATCACTACCATCCCGACTCACATCACAGTAACAACATGGTATCATACTAAGCATGCAATAAGCGGTAACATTTGCAGGGGCCACATGATATCATTCAACTCCTACATTTGCTAGGATTGTGGTTTGCTTACTACTGTGACAAAAGATAGGTCATGCAAAGGAATGGGTTCATCTATGCGGTAGAATCGTAACATGGTGATCATCCTATACAATGCATAAGCGAGACATGAGAGGGAAGTGGGATTTTATCGACATGATCAATGGGGTTTTGCTTGCCTTGCTGACGAGGTTCGGGTTCTGGATCTTCAGCGAAGGGGGTGACCTCTTGCTCCGGTTCCACCTCTACTCGACAAACAAAGCATGAAGTAGCAATCAATATGAATGCAATGCTCAAGCACATGATTGAATGTTAATGCTTGAAGTACAAGTTTTGATGTGTGAGGCAATTCCATTTAAGTGGAATATATTGCATTTAAAATGCAATTTCAAACTCCACATTTGAATTCAACATTAACCAAGTTATATGTGATATAGTTTCATCATTTTAAATCATCTTCAAATGTGTATGATATGCCTCTGATGTGTAAGTGAAATGTAGCATGTTGCCATGGTTCAAGTTGCAAAAATATTTGAATTGAATTTGATTTAATTCCATTTAAATCAAATAGCAAATGCTACTGATCACATTTTAAATTCAACTCAAACAGAGTTGAAAGTTGCATATTTGGAAAGATAATTTTCTCCTGATCATTTTTCATATATTATTTGTCCAATTTGGAGTTAATATGAATTTTCTATGAATTTCCAAAGTTTGGGGTATTTTCTAGAATTTCTGGATTTATTAAACTATTTTGCTTTTCTGGAAATTCAATTAAATGATTTACTGCGTCAGGCTGACGTCAGGCTGGCGTCAGGGGGGGGGGGGTGACATGTGGGGCCACCCTATCAGTGGCTGGGTTAACTTAACCCGGTTTAAACTTAACCAGGGGGTTAAGTGCCTGGGGGCCCCACCTGTCATTGACCTGGGGTCAATTAGCAGGGGGGTTAACCCCTAAAGACAGTGGCTTCACCGGCGGCTAGCCGCCGGTGGCCACCAGTGCGGCGGCGCTGCACGGGGAGGGGGCTGCCGGGGGCCATTTGATGCGCGGGAGGCATCAATCGACAGCCCGTGGACGCCCGCGTCGAATGGAGCCAGCCAGAGGGACCGGAGCTCACCGGAGTGTCGCCGGCTTCAAGCCCTAGCGGTGGCCGTGGCACGGGCTCGAGGTGAAATCGGCTACGGGGCACCATTTGGGGCGGCTTTGGGCTGGATCGAACCGAAGGAGTGCTGCGGTGACAACGGACAGAGTGACAGGGTCGACTGCGTTGTGGTTGCTCGACGACGACGACCGTGGCGGCAAGGAGCTCCGGCGTCCATGGCGTAAACAGCTAGGGAGGAGGAGGAAGACGAAGGAGTGGCTCGTTCGAACCCCGAGCTCACCTTGATGCTAGCAGGGGGGTCAGGGAGGTCGGGGAGGTCGTGGTGGCGGCGAATTCGACGTCGGCGGCTTGCGGGTCCGGCGAGCTCTCGGTGAAGCGTGCGTCGTCCTCGGGCTCGATTAGGACGCCATCTTCTCCAGATCGGGGTAAACGGCGATGCTGCGCACGATGGACAGGTTCTCCTCGCCTAACTCCGGCGTTGGCTACGGGTTCTTGTGTCGACGAACGGCGGCTGCTCTCGGAGGAAAAGGGGAAAGCGAGGAGGAGGCGCGAGACGAAGCGGCGATGGGGGAAAGTGAGAGAGGGAGCCGAGGGCGTCTCCGTGGCGCACTTTGGAGGCTTGGGGCGGCCTGGAAGGTCCTGGGCGTCGAGGTGGCGTCCACGGCGTCGACGCCGCGCCACCGAGCTGCTTGGCAGCGCGGGGTGGAAGACGACAGGGGAGTTCGGGTGGGCTGGGCCGGCTGGAGAGGTGGGCCTCGCCCCAGGCGAGAGGTAAGCCTTTTCTTTTTCTCTCTGTTTAATCTTTCCTTTCTTTTTCTGTAATTTGTTTTGGCTCTGATAAAAATACCAAACCATTTTATTAAATGCTGAAAACTTTTATGTGGCCTCATAATAATATAGTAGCCACTCATAAACTTTCAACATTTTTAAAATTCAAATGATTTGAATTTTAAATCAAAAAGGGTTATTTCTTTAATTCCAAGGTACTGTTTGAATATTTGAAAAATCTATGAGCATGGGTTGGGTCCCACATCACTTGATATGTGATCACACTCATTTATAAGACTTTTCAAAACTCTAACATGAATTTTTGGAAAATATTTCTATCTGGCCTTTTGAATTAATTCATCTCGGGGGTGTTCCTTCTCCCATTTTGATTTTGAAATTGATTTCCAAGATTTCTTCTTGAAATTTTGATATCATGCAAAGGCACTAGCTAACCCTAGCACATACCTAACAGAGGGGTCTGACATCTGAATCTCGGGACGAGATTCTTTTGAGTGGGGGCGAGTTGTCACAACCCCAAGATAGGTAATGTGCTAGGATCAAAGTCATCTTGCATCATGTTAAAAATTTCAAAAGAAGTCATTGAAATCAAATTCAAAAGCAAAATGGGAGAAGGAACCCCCCAGATGAATTAATTCAAAAGGCGAGATAAAAATCTTCTCCAAAAATTCATGTTTGATTTTTGAAAAGTCTTATAAATGAGTGTGATCACATATCAAGTGATGTGGGACCCACCCCATGCTCATGGATTTTTCAAATATTCAAACAGTACCTTGGAATTAATCAAAAACCCCTATTTGATTTAAAGTTCAAATAATTTGATTTTTAAAAAGTGCCAAACTTTATAAATTGCTAGTCTATATTATTATGATGCCATATAAAAAGTTTTAGCATTTAATAAATTGGTTTGCTATTTATTTTAGCTAGCCAAAACAAATGTCAGAAGAAAACAGAAAAGAAAAATAAGAAAAAGAAGCAGAGAAGCTTACCTGGCGCCCAGGCGAGAGCAGCCCAGCCAGCCCAGCCGGCCCACCAAGGGCAGCAGGGTCTTCTTCCCCGTCTCGTGCACCCAAGCTGCTCGGTGGAAAGCCACCGAGCCCGCCGTGGACGCCACATCGCCGCCGAGAGCCTTCCAGGCCTCCCCGTGCCCTCTTCCTTCGCCTGGAGACGCCCTGGAGCACGCCTCCTCCATTCCCCCCTCCTGGCTCGCTCTCCACTTCCCCCTCGCCGTTTTCTTCCTCCACCCGAGCGCCGCCGTCGCCATGCCGTGAAGAACTCGTGGCCACCGTTGTCCCCGAGCTACGCCAAGGTGTCCATCGCCTCCGCCGTCCTCGACTACGTCACCGTGCGAAAGGAATCGTCCCCCTTCGTCGTCTTCAACTCCAGAGCCGCCGCCCCCTTCGTTTGTATTCAACTCCGACCGCCGCGAGTCGTCATCGAATTCCGGCCAACTCCGAGCTTCCCCGAGCCCGCTAGCCATCCCGTCGCATCCGTGGTGAGCCTCTGCGTTTTCCCCTCAAGCCACGGCACCCCTCGCCTCCTCTAGATCGAATCGCCATGTTCACCGGAGTACCGAGCCGCCATGGACGACGACTAGGTCGCCCCTGTTCCCTATCGTCTCGTCCAGTGCGCGCATCGTCTTCCTGGTGGTCTTGCGCGTCTAACGAGCCCACCGTTGCCTCTCCCCGTGCACTGAGTCGACGACTGCGTCTGGCCAGTGGCTCCGCCGCCGCTAGAGCTCGTCGCCGGCGTGGCTACGGTGCACCCCAGCGCCCGTGGCTTGGCCCATTCGAAGCGCGCGTTCGAGGGCTCCATTTTGGTGGTCGCAGCGCTCAAATCCATGCCCGGAATCGCCCTGCCGTGTGTCGCCGCCGCGCTGGAAGGTCGCCGGCGTTTAGCCGCCGGCAGCCCGCCGACGTGGCAGTGATTAGGGACTTAACCCCACCTGGGTTAAGTGGCCCTGGGTCACTGACAGTTGGCCCTGGCCCCCCCTTAATCCCCTGGTTAGTTTAAACTAACCGGGAAACTAACCGGGATTTTAAACAGAGAGGCTGACAACCCCGGCCCACCAGTCAGCCCCCCCTTGACGTCACCCTTGCGCAAGCCTGACGCAGTAATTGTTTTTCCAGAATAAAAAGAAATCAAGAAATTCCAGAAAAGGCAGAAATTACCCCAAACTTTGGAAATTCATAGAAAATTCATATTAACTCCAAATTTAACAAATAATATATGAAAAATGATCAGGAGAAAATAACCTATCCAAATTTCCAACTTTCAACTATGTTTGAGTTGAATTTAAAATGTGACCAGTAGCATTTGCTATTTGGTTTAAATGGAATTAAATCAAATTCATTTCAAATGCTTTTGCAATTTGAACCATTGCAACATACCATATTATACTTGAACTTCAGAGGCATATCATACACATTTCAAAATGGTTTAACTTGATCACACAATAGCTATTGTAACTTGGCTAAATTGAATTCAAATTGGAGTTTGAATTTGCAATTCATTTGCAATATACTCCATTTAAGTGGAATTGCTTCACACATCAAAGCATATACATCAAGTTTCAACCTTCAACCATGTGATTGTGCATTGTATTTACTTTGCTACCTTGTTTGTTGTTTGTCGAGTAGAGGTGGAACCGGAACAGGAGGCTGCCCCCTTCATTGAAGACCCCGAACCCGAACCTCGTCAGCAAGGCAAGCAAACCCCCATTGGTCATGTCGATAAAATCCCACTTCCCTCTCATGTCTCGCTTATGCATTGTAAAGGATGATTACCATGTTACGTTTCTACCGCATAGATGAACCCATTCCTTTACATGACCTATCATTTGTCACAGTAGTAGGCAAACCACAATCCTAGCAAATGTAGGAGTTGATTGATATCATGTGGCCCCTGCAATTGTTACTGCTTATTGCATACTTAGAGTGATACAATGATGTTACTGTTATGTGAGTCGGGATGGTAGTGATCATGATGATGATGGTGGAAATGTGTTGGTGAATCTACCCTAATAGAAGGTGAACGATGAGAGGCTGTGTAGGAGTACACGGTGGGTTGTCTCGTTGAACACCACCCTAAGTCCGAGTTCTTGTGTGGTGATCCAAGATGAAGAGTACAACCACACATTGGGCTCACTGACCCCTCTCAACCTATTAACTCATCCCTTTCGATGTCCAGATGTCGCAGTAGTTCGGAGTTCTGGTAGGCTTGTGGCCTGGCTGCTAAGTGAGAGAACGGCTCAACCGAGACCGGCTTATGCACCACGCACACATCACCTGGGTCCACTTCGGTAAACCGGCCGGGTTCACGATAGTGGTAGCCAAGCCAGGTAGGCGGCTTTCTTGGACTAGATCGGCTATGAGGTAACAGTTGTGGTGAGCATCCTCGCTGACATCCCTTGAATGGTGTCGAGATCAAAGGCGGTAACTGATGATCATGTGTGTGTAGCGGTACACCCCTGCAGGGTTAACAAAACTATTCGAATAGCCGCGTCCGCGGTTAAGGACTGCTTGGAAAGCTTAGCTTGATTATTAGACAACTTGAACTGGATACTTCTAAAACACACCAACATAAGTATGAGTACTATGGCGTGCTTTCTCGTGGGGAAGTCGAGGAAGGCACCATAGTGGTGTAATTGGTTGGAGAAAGTAGTGGACTCGTGTACGCTTCTTACCTCAAGTCTGGTACTCGTAGTTCAGGACTTGCCAAGTCAAAGCTGGCACTTCTGCAAGTGAACCCCACCTCCCTTTACCTTGATACATGTGCATGAGTAGTATAGCTCCTATGTAAGTCTTGCTGAGTACGACTTTGTACTCACGTTTGCTTATTCTATGTTTTAGATGAACCCACTGACCCCGAAGGTGGCTTCTTCATCGAGCTCGACGACTGAAGATCAAGCTAGTCTAGTCCCAGTCAGACGACTGGTTCCCTTGTGGAGGGCTTGTGTTTAAATAAGGCTTCTTAAGCCATTTGTTAAACTTGTCTGTACTCAGACCTACTTTGCTTCCGCTTGTTTGTTGTAATGTTGGATCACATGCTTGTGATATCTGTGTGCACTCTGTGAGAGTTATCAATAAAATGTATACTTTGTAGAGAATTGCAATGATACCTGCTGTTCATACAAGGCATCTGTGCTGCGGGTATGTTTATAACATGCATGTCTTTGTATGGGTTTTCGAGACCTTAGTTGTGATCTGGATGGCGGTCTTTCATACACCAAGTGGCCCTTAGATGTCCGCAGCTTGGGGCATCGCGATGCGATTGTTCGAGACTCTGTCTCGTGCACACTTTGTGGTATGCTCGAGCCCGCCCTAGACCCCGACTAAGTGATCGGGCTAGAGTAAGTCTATGTAAGAGTTATGAGATAGTCGATAGTATGGTTGAGGCGACTTGTCTGTGAATATGGGAGTTCATCACCCATATCATTAGACTTGTGTGCGGACGATGAGGACCCATCTCAGTTGATCATCCGGCCTGGATGGGATTCCCATCACGTACGATGCTTTCCGAGAACGTTCTGTGCTTGGCCTTGTCTGCTTAGACAAGTGGGTACGGTTCTCGGCTCTCCATATGACTATGTCCTCGATCAACCGGAATAGTTCCTGGATAATCGTTGGGCGTCCCGACAACCTTCGCGGTCATCGGGTGGCTTAAACTGTAACTCGGATGGTCTTGGAAACTATCCGTATGGCTCTGGAACGTCCGAGAATGGTCCCGGAAGGTCCTGGAAGTGCTCCGGAAGGTTCCGAAATGTCCCGAAACGATCCCTGTAGGTCCCGGAAGGTCCCAAAACGATCAAAGTCATATGGAGAGCCGAGAACCGTACCCACTGGTCTAAGCAGACAAGGCCAAGCACATAACGTTCTCGGAAAGCATCGTACGTGAGGGGCATCCCATCCAGGCCGGATGATCAACTAAGATGGGTCCTCATCATCCGCACACAAGTCTAATGATATGGGTGGTGAACTATCTCATAATTCTTACATAGACTTACTCCAGCCCGATCACTTAGTCGGGGTCTAGGGCGGGCTCGATCATACCACAAAGTGTTGCTTATTGGCTTCTCGCCCTTCGTTGGTTACCCCAAGTGAAGGTTTGAGATGCAGTGCAACATCAGTTTTCCCATGGTGAAGATACCAAGGTTTGTCTCCAGTAGGACTCCAGAGATGATAAGTAGGTGTCAGCGGCGCAACTGACGCGGACCTGCACACAGACACAGATAACTTTGTTCCCAACGAAGTTCAGAGATGTTGTCAGTCTCTCCTGTCTTGTTGTTCACAAATGATAAAACACAAGGGATAATGATAGCAACTTGAAAGTAAATGCAGAAAAGTAAATATAGCTTGGAATTAATAATGAGGATATGGACCGGGATACATGATGTTCACTAGTGATGTCTCTCTCCCAAAAGACGATAAAACTGCTATGCGAGGTAAACAAATTACAGAAGGGCAATTGACAGGATTATGAACGCACCGCAATGCTAACTATGCTACAAAATAAAGGAAGAGGTTCAAAAGCACGGGCAGTACGCCAAGATAAGTAGACCGAAATCCATCTGCATCTACTACTAATCATCCACCTTGAGATATCTATCCAGAACATCTCGCTGGTATTAAGTTGCGATCCCCACCCAAAGTGTAAACCCAAAGCAACAGAAAACTGCATTAAAAAGAACTCTGCGTAAAGTAAACAATCCTTGTGACCGCGGTCACAAGCACCGTTGTTTTCCCCCTTGTGGCAAAAGCACATCCCCTAGACTCATCTTTCTGTCACTCAAGCGTGTCATCGGGGGGCATGAACCCACAATCTAGCACAACGCTCCCTCTTGGAGTCACTACCTACTACTTGGCCAAAGCAATAAACAGCAACGGAGAACATGCAAGAATTACTTAGGAACAAAAATATAAGAGATAAAAACCAAATATATTACTCTATCACAATCTGAACATAATATCATAATCCATCAGATCCCTCCAAACTCAACATAGCAACAACAGAAATATTACAAAGGTGCCTCGATCATGTAGGGCAGCTCACGAGGTCTAAACAATGAAGATCAAAGAGGGGAGGAGAACATGACATAGCTACTGATCACGGACCCATGGTCCAAGGAAAACTACTCACGAGACATCCGGGGAGCATCCATGGTGGAGAGGAGACTCCCGGAGATCAATCCTCCCTCCGACAGGGTGCCAGGAAGAAGTCTTCTGGTGCTCCCGATCTTGGAAGCGCGGCGGCGGTGGAACAGAGGCGAGTTCGCGGAATAGGGTTCTTCCTCTGGAGTTTTCCTGTGACGTAGATTAAATAGACGAAGGGGGCAGCCAGAGGTGGACCAGGGGCCCCAGGCGCCCCCCTGGCGCGGCCAGGGGTGGAGCTGCGTCGGGTGGCCGCCTGGGCCCCCTGGCTCCCCTCTGGCCCCTCCCGGGCTCTTCTCGAAGCTTCCGTCACGCTAATTTTTATCTGAATTTTCCCGAATTTTTCTGGCACTTTTTATATGGGGGAAACTGAAATAGAAAAATAGCAAAAAGCAGGAACTGGCACTGGGGTGCACTGAGTTAATAGGTTAGTCCAAATATGATAAAAATGTATGAAAGTGTATCTAGATCATAGCAATATCACACAAAACATGCATGGAGCAAGCAGAAATTATAGATACGTTTTGGACGTATCAACATCCCCAAGCTTAATTCCTGCTCGTCCTCGAGTAGGTAAATGATAACAAGCATAATTTCTGTGATGACATGCTAGCAACCCTATAAGAACTTTGAAAAGTAAAGCAATCAAGGTTAGAGATTCAAGTCAAGTCATAACATGCAAGAGTCTATATTAGCATTGAAACAAGTAACGAAAGAACAAAAGGTGCAAGAGCTCTCGCTGTCCGTGACTCGAATGTCTCCAAATGGTGTTTGCGTGCAAGAAAGGGGATAGGGAATACGAGAGAAAAAAAGTATTTTTGTTGAGAACTCAATCTACTAAAGTTTCACACTTGGTCCTCTTTGGAATCTTATCTTGACTCGTCCCCAGACCACTAGCCAGGTACAAGTCAATTTGATCCACTCCTTTTCGATATTTCGAGCACTCATGCAATGGATGAGCGTAAGCACGAGAGTTGACACTTAGGGTGGCAAAGAGAGAAATATGGTGGAGGAGGAAGACAAAAAGGATGAGAAAGGCTCACATCAATGAGGACAATCATAGGCAAGAGATGCCAAATGATAGATATGATGTGAGGAGTAGGGATTGCCATGCAACGGATGCACATACGAGCTAAGAAGCTCTCCAAAGGAACTAGTGGGGGTGCATCTAACTTGCTCGCTCATGAAGACCTAGAGCTCGTTTGAGGAGGCTCATCCTTGGAATATGCAAGCCAAGTTCTATAGTGTGAAGGTCCCCAAATAGCTATATGCATAAAGATCATCTCTATGGAGTACAAGGATATAAAGGGAGTACTAGTGTGGATCTCTCAATAGGATAGTAGTGTTGCCCCTTTCTCTCTTTTTATTTCTTTTTCTCTTTTTTTATTTTTTTTTATTTTTTTTTTATTTTTTTTGTGGCCTCAATGGCTCTTTCTATCTAACTCTCATTTGTCCTCTTTGGGATCTTTTATTGTGTCCACTTTGGGATCTTTTCCTCACTTAAGGGCAACACTCTATTTTACAAGAAGGTAAAGGTGATCTTTCACACTTTACAAGGTACTCAAAATCATAAATAAGATGTAACTATCATGATGTATGCAATGTATGACGCTGCCAGTGTAGCAGGAACATGTATGACATGAAGATCAACTCATGAAGAGGTGGATGTTGCATGGCAATGTAACTCAGAAAGGCTATGGAAATGCCTTGATAGGTAGGTATGGTGGCTGTTTTGAGGAAAGATATAAGGAGGCTTATGATGACAGAGTGTATCATGCCAAGGGTGTGGATGTACTGGCGAAGGTGGAAACCAACTCTCGGAGTGAGAAGAAGGCAATGCACGGCACGGGAAAGGCTAGCAAAATATGGGAAGGTGGGAGTGTCAACTCTCAATACTTACATTAGTCCGAAGAACTCATGCACTTATTATCGGTAACTCTCAATCTAAAAAGGAGGTTCACAAAGAGACAAGTACCCCGAGGAGGAGTGTATGGGGGTTTGGTTATCCTTGCGCATCCTCGACTCATGGTACGTGAGTGTTCTCTAATATTCGATCCCTCCAAGGATTAGTGATCCATCTAGTATCTAGAGTTCTCAACTAGTTTTTTAGGTTTTGAAAATAAACACGGATTACCCAAAATACGACACCTATCACTAATAGGAAAGAGCTCTTGACACCAAAAGTTCAAACATTACTCACATCAATACTTCAAAACTATTGCAAGCTACTAGTAAAATTAAATAGCAACCTCAATTACCTACTTTCAAGACAAGACACAACTCAGTGCAACAACCAACTCTCTTTAACAAGATAAACATGAAAACTAAAAAGAGTTCCAGCAACAAACTAAACAAAATCCAAGGCTCTTGCTAAAGACAAACTAAGACTAAAACTAAACATGGCAGCAGCTATGAAAAGATAAAGAACACACAACATCAAAAAGATAAGCATGAAGAATCCTATGATGTGTTCTAGATTTTGAAAGTGGAGCGTGTTTCTCTCCCACACAAAGTAATACGGGATCTAACTTGTTATGAACAGCAAGCAAAGCTAAAGAAAACTAAAAACAAAACCTAAGAGCGAGACGTCCAAGCATAGCACATAACGCATGAAGTGATAAAAATATAGTGAGACGAAGGACGAACTGATGATTGTTGATGGAGAAGGGGATGCACGGGGGCATCCCCAAGCTTAGACGCTTGAGTCTCCTTGAATATTTATTGGGGATGCATAGGGGCATCCCCAAGCTTGAGCGCTTGACACTCCTGGATCTTCTTTCATCATCTTCCATCGCACACTTGAAAACTCCCTTCATACATAACTCATCATAAGCTGATTAGAGAGGTTAGTACCCTTAATAAATAAATTTTTTCACCCACTGGATATAAAGATAATCTTAAAGAGCTACTGTTTCTCAAGAGTGCCAAAATTTTTTTGCAAATAAAAAGCAAGCTTAAGGTTTGCAAAAGTAAGGAGAGACAAAATGTGGCAGAATCTGTGAAAAACAGAACATCAGATAGTAAAGAATTTTTTAGGGACACTTCTGCAACTCAAATCAAAAAACTCAGAACATACGGAAGTTTCGTAATTGTATATAGCATACTGTGTAAAAATTTCAGCTCAAAAAGATGAACTGGGATTTTTCTGGAATTTTTCTGGTCACGAGGACAGAATCTGTTTTCTGGACAGCATGTCACAACTTTTACTTCCCTTGCCGTAAGATGCTATAACTTGGCACAAAGCTGAAAAATAAAGATACAATGATTTTGATACAGAAGTAACAATCATCAAGACACAACAAAAGCAAAAAGAAACACCTAAATTCGTTGCGGGCTGCCTCCCGAAAGCGCTTCTTTAAAGCCATTATCTAGCCATGATGCAAAAAGAAGAATCAAGTTTTATCAAGAGAAAAAGAATAACTAGCCCGTGTAACGGACTCAAAAGGTAACTTGATTTTCTTTCTAGGGAAGTGTTCCATCCCCTTTTTGAATGGGAATTAGAATTTTATATTCCCCTCTTTCATGTCAATAACCGCACCAACGGTGCGAAGAAAATGACGTCCCAAAATAATTGGACACAAAGGTTCACTCTCTATATCCATAACAATAAAATCAACGGGAACATAGTTGTCATTGACAATGATAAGAACATTGTCGATCTTCCCCAAAGGTTTCTTTATGGAAGAATCAACAAGACGAACACCAAAAGAACAAGGCTCAAAAGGCTTCAATTCGAACATATGAAATATTCTTTTGGGCATAACAGAGGTACTAGCTCCAACATCACATAAAGCATAGCAAGAGAATTTATTTAATTTAATTTTGATCATAGGGTCCCAACCATCATCTAGCTTCCTAGGTATGGAGGCTTCTACTCTAAGCTTCTCCTCCCTAGCTTTGATAAGAGCATTTGTGATATGCTCCGTGAAGGCAAGATTAAGTGTGCTAGTGTGTGGGTCTCTAGACATTTTGTGTAGAAAACTGATAACTTCTGAGAGGGTATAACTATCAAAATCAATATCACTACTATCAAATGTGGTAGTAGTGTCATCTAGGCTCACTTTTTTGAAACCCTCTATGTTCATAGGAGTTTCTTTTTCTATGGTTGAGGTATTAGCATCACCATTAATAGGTCCAACGGGACTAGGAGTGCATTGGGTGCTAATAGTATGGGTGTCCTCAACAATTTGGATAGTGGCAACTGTGTGGTGTGTAGGAAGGCTCTTAATTCTATCCTCTTCCTCTTTTTCTCTAGCCCATCTTTCTTTAAGTTTATCCACCATCCTAATATTTTCATTGATTTGTAACTGGATAGCATTAATAGGAGTGGCCTTATTCTCCTCAAGGGGAGAGGTTCTCATTTTAAGCATCTCAATATCAAGGGCTAAGCTTTCTACCTTCAAAGAGAGATTATCTATTTTAGCTAATTTGTCCTTTACATTTTTGTTGAAGGCTTTTTGGGTAGTGATAAAGTCTCTAAGCATGCTTTCTAATTCAGAAGGGGGGTTCTTGTTGCTAGGGTAAGTGTTGTTGTTCCCATAATTGGATGGAAACGGTCTAGGATTGCTAGCAAAATTTCCCCTATAAGCATTGTTGTTGAAGTTGTTTCTAGCAATAAAGTTCACATCTACTTGTTCTTGAGCAACCAAAGAATTTAAAGGCACATCATGAGGATCAATAGAGGGTTGCTTGGTAAGTAGAGACATAATTAAGTCAACTTTTTCATTGAGGGAGGTAATTTCCTCGACAGAGTTTACCTTCCTACCTGTTGGAGCGCGTTCGGTGTGCCATTGGGAATAATTGGTCATCATTTCATCGAGAAGCTTCGTGGCAGCACCAAGTGTAGTTGACATAAAGGTTCCTCCCGCGGCCGAATCTAACAGGTTCCGCGAGGTAAAGTTCAAGCCTGCATAAAAAGTCTAGATAACCATCCAGGTAGTCAAACCATGTGTAGGGCATTTCTTAACAAGAGATTTCATTCGTTCCCAAGCTTGGGCAACGTGTTCATTATCCAATTGCTTAAAATTCATAATATTACACCTTAATTGGATAATCTTAGCAGGAGGGTAGTACTTCCCTATAAAAGCATCTTTGCACTTATCCCAAGAATCTTTGCTATTTCTAGGCAAAGATTGAAACCAGATTTTAGCATCTCCCCTTAAAGAGAAAGGAAAGAGCTTGAGCTTAACAACATCACCTTCTACTTCTTTATACTTTTGCATATCACATAATTCAACAAAATTATTCAAGTGTAAAGCAGCATCATCTCCAGCACCAGAGAATTGATCTCTCATAGCAAGGTTTAGCGAAGAAGGTTTAATTTCATAAGAGGTAGCTGAAGTGGCAGGTGTGGCAATGGGAGTGCAGATAAAGTCCTGGTTGTTGTGACTAGTGAAGTCAATCAACTTGGTGTTTTCAGTGGAACCCATAATAGCAGCAAGTTTGGCAGATTTTTTTGTAAATTTTGATAAAAGACACAAAGATAAAAACTGAAAGGTAAACTAACAAGACTAAAAAACAAAGGTAAAGGGTAGTGTGCAACTCCCCTATCTTAGCGCTCGGAGTCCTCGGCAACGGCGCCAGAAATACTCTTGCTTATTGGCTTCTCGCCCTTCGTTGGTTACCCCAAGTGAAGGTTTGAGATGTAGTGCAGCAACAGTTTTCCCTCGGTGAAGATACCAAGGTATGTCTCCAGTAGGACTCCAGAGATGATAAGTAGGTGTCATGGCGCAACTGACGCGGACCTGCACACAGACACAGATAAATTTGTTCCCAACGAAGTTCAGAGAGGTTGTCAATCTCTCCGGTCTTGTTGTTCACAAATGATAAAACGCAAGGGATAATGATAGCAACTTGAAAGTAAATGCAAAAAAGTAAATATAGCTTGGAATCAGTAATGAGGATATGGACCGGGATACGTGATGTTCACTAGTGATGTCTCTCTCCCAAAAGACGATAAAACTTCTATGCGAGGTAAACAAATTACAGAAGGGCAATTGACATGATTATGAACGCACCGCAATGCTAACTATGGTACAAAAGAAAGGAAGAGGTTCAAAAGCATGGGCAGTACGCCAAGATAAGTAGACCGAAATCCATCTGCATCTACTACTAATCATCCACCTTGAGATATCTATCCAGAACATCTCGCTGGTATTAAGTTGCGAGCCCCACCCAAAGTGTAAACCCAAAGCAATAGACAACTGCATTAAAAAGAACTCTGCGTAAAGTAAACAATCCTTGTGACCGCGGTCAAAAGCACCGTTGTTTTCCCCCTTGTGGCAACATCACATCCCCTAGACTCATGTTTCTGTCACTCAAGCGTGTCATCGGGGGGCATGAACCCACAATCTAACACAACACTCCCTCTTGGAGTCACTACCTACTACTTGGCCAAAGCAATAAACAGCAACGGAGAACATGCAAGAATTACTTAGGAACAAAAATATAAGAAATAAAAACCAAATATGTTAATCTATCACAATCTGAACATAATCTCATAATCCATCAGATCCCTCCAAACTCAACATAGCAACAACAGAAATATTACAAAGGTGCCTCGATCATGTAGGGCAGCTCACGAGGTCTAAACAATGAAGATCAAAGAGGGGAGGAGAACATCACATAGATACTGATCACAGACCCATGGTCCAAGGAAAACTACTCACGAGACATCCGGGAACATCCATGGTGGAGAGGAGACTCCCGGAGGTCAATCCTTCCTCCGGCAGGGTGCCGGGAAGAGGTCTTCTGGTGCTCCCGATCTTGGAAGCGCGGCGGCGGCGGAACAGAGGCGAGTTCGCGGAATAGGGTTCTTCCTCTGGAGTTTTCTCGTGACGTAGATTAAATAGGCGAAGGGGGCAGACAGAGGTGGACCAGGGGCCCCAGGCGCCCCCCTGGCGCGGCCAGGGGTGGGGCCGCGCCGGGTGGCCGCCTGGGCCCCCTGGCTGCCCTCTGGCCCCTCCCGGGCTCTTCTCGAAGCTTCCGTCACGCTGATTTTTTATCTGAATTTTCCCGAATTTTTCTGGCACTTTTTATATGGTGGAAAACTGAAATAGAAAAACAGCAGAAAACAGGAACTGGCACTGGGGTGCACTGAGTTAATAGTTTAGTCCAAATATGATAAAATATGTATGAAAGTGTATCTAGATCATAGCAATATCACACAAAACATGCAGGGAGAAAGCAGAAATTATAGATACGCTTTGGACGTATCAAGTGTTCACGAGACAGAGTCTCGAGCAATCGCATCGCGATGCCCCAAGCCGCGCACATCTAAGGGCCACTTGGTGTATAAAAGACCACCAGCCAGATCACAACTAAGGTCTCGAAAACCCATACAAAGACATGCATGTTATAAACATACACGCAACACACATGCCTTGTATGAACATCAGGTATCATTGCAATTCTCTACAAAGTATACATTTTATTGATAACTCTCACAGAGTGCACACAGAGATCACAAGTATGTGATCCAACATTACAACGTTCAACGGAAGCAGAGTAGGTCTGAGTACGGACAAACTTAACAAATGGCTTAAGAAGCCTTATTTAAACACAAAGCCCTCCACGAGGGAACCAGTCTGCTGACTGGGACTACACTAGCTTGGTCTTCAGTCGTCGAGCTCGAGGAAGAATCCACCTTCGGGGTCAGTGGGTTCATCTAAAACATAGAATAAGAAAACGTGAGTACAAAGTCGTACTCAGCAAGACTTACATAGGAGCTATACTACTCATGCACATGTATCAAGGTAAAGGGAGGTGGGGTTCATAAGCAGAAGTGCCAGCTTTGACTTGGCTAGTCCTGAACTACGAGTACCAGACTTGAGGTAAGAAGCGTACACGAGTCCACTACATCTCCCCTATCTTAGCACTCGGAGTCCCCGGCAACGGCGCCAGAAAACTTGCTTGATGGCTTCTAGCCCCTTCGTTGGTTACCCCAAGTGGAAGGTTGAGATGTAGTGCAGCAACAGTTTTCCCTCGGTGAAGATACCAAGGTTTGTCTCCAGCAGGACTCCAGAGATGATAAGTAGGTGTCAGCGGCGCAACTGACGCGGACCTGCACACAGACACAGATAACTTTGTTCCCAACGAAGTTCAGAGAGGTTGTCAATCTCTCCGGTCTTGTTGTTCACAAGGATAAAATGCAAGGGATAAAGATAGCAAGTAAAAGCAGTAAAGTAAATATAGCGTGGAAACAATAATGAGGATATGGACCGGGATACGTGATGTTCGCTAGTGATGTCTCTCTCCCAAAAGACGATAAAATTGCTATGCGAGGTAAACAAATTACAGAAAGGCAATTGACAGGATTATGACCGCACCGCAATGCTAACTATGCTACAAAAGAAAGGACGAGGTTCAAAATCACAGGCAGTACGCAAAGATAAGTAGACCGAAATCCATCTACATCTACTACTAATCATCCACCTTGAGATATCTATCCAGAACATCTCGCTGGTATTAAGTTGCGAACCCCACCCAAAGTGTAAACCCAAAGCAACAGACAACTGCATTAAAAAGAACTCTGCGTAAATTAAACAATCCTTGTGACCGCGGTCACAAGCACCGTTGTTTTCCCCCTTGTGGAAACAGCACATCCCCTAGACTCATGTTTCTGTCACTCAAGCGTGTCATCGGGGGGCATGAACCCACAATCTAGCACAACGTTCCCTCTTGAAGTCACTACCTACTACTTGGCCAAAGCAATAAACAGCAATGGAGAACATGCAAGAATTACTTAGGAACAAAAATATAAGAGATAAAAACCAAATATATTACTCTATCACAATCTGAACATAATCTCATAATCCATCAGATCCTATCAAACTCAACATAGCAATAGCAGAAATATTACAAAGGTGCCTCGATCATGTAGGGCAGCTCATGAGGTCTAAACAATGAAGATCAAAGAGGGGAGGAGAACATCACATAGCAACTGATCACGGACCCATGGTCCAAGGAAAACTACTCATGAGACATCCGGGGAGCATCCATGGTGGAGAGGAGACTCCCGGAGGTGAATCCTCCCTCCGGCAGGGTGCCGGGAAAAGGTCTTCTGGTGCTCCCGATCTTCGGAAGCGCGGCGACGGCGGAACAGAGGCGAGTTCGCGGAATAGGGTTCCTCTTCTGGAGTTTTCCCGTGACGGAGAATAAATAGGCGAAGGGGGGCAGCCAGAGATGGACCAGGGGCCCTAGGCGCCCCCCTGGCGCGGCCAGGGGTGGGGCCGCGCCGGGTGGCCGCCTGGGCCCCCCTGGCTCCCCTCTAGCCCCTCCCGAGCTCTTCGCGAAGCTTCCTCCACGCTGATTTTTTATCTGAATTTTCCCGAATTTTTCTGGCACTTTTTATATGGGGGGAAACTGAAATAGAAAAACAGCAGAAAAGGAACTGGCACTGGGGTGCACTGAGTTAATAGGTTAGTCCAAATATGATCAAAAATGTATCAAAGTGTATCTAGAACATAGCAATATCACACAAAACATGCATGGAGCAAGCAGAAATTATAGATACGTTTTGGACATATCAATGACTGATGGGGGTTCGCACTTTACACATGGAGGTTTTAGAAAATCTTTAGCCAAGTATGATGTCAATCATAGAATTGCTTCACCGTACAACCCTCAAACTAGTGGGCAGGTTGAGCTCACCAATAGAGAGATCAAGTTGATTTTACAGAAGACAGTCAATAGAAATAGAAAATATTGGTCAAATAAGTTAGAAGATGCTTTGTGGGCGTATAGAACTGCTTACAAAAACCCCATGGGCATGTCTCCCTATAAGATGGTCTATGGCAAGGCTTGCCATCTGCCATTAGAATTAGAACACAAAGCTTTCTGGGCTATTAGAGAGCTTAATGCTGACCCGAAATTAGCTGGTGAAAAGCGTCTCATGAACTTGACTTCTCTAGATGAGTGGAGAAGTGAAGCCTATGAGAGCGCTAAAATGTTCAAAGAAAAGGTAAAGAAGTGGCACGATAGGAGGATTCTGAAACGTGAATTTAATGTTGGTGATAAATATTTGTTGTTTAGATCCCGTTTCAGGTTTTCTCCAGGTAAACTACTTTCCAGGTGGGAAGGGTCATTTCATATTGAGGAAGTCTACCGCTCGTGTGCGATCAAGATTAACAATTTTGAAGGCACTAAACCTCAAGTGGTGAATGGGCAAAGACTTAAGCATTACATAGCAGGAGACCCTGTCAATGTTGATGTGGATTTGGTATACACAACAACTCATGAAGAACATGTTGCAACCCTGTTTCAGACACCAGCAGAAGCAGAATAAGGAAAGATATGTATTACGGTAAGGAAACATCGCGAAACCGCCATAGAAGTTCCAGATTACGAGTTTTTGCAAAATATAGAAAATTTGAGGTTGAAGTGGAGCCAGAGACCAGCTCCAGGGGGCCCAGGCGCCCCCCTGGCGCGGCCCCACCCTTGGCCGCGCCGGGAGGCCGCCTGGGCACCCCGGAGTCCGTCTCCGACCCCGCTTTGGCTCTTTACCTTCCTTTCTGTGCAGAATTTTTTGCTATATATTTGCCCGGATTGTTCCGGCAACGTATCTCGCGATTTCGTGTGTTTTCTTTTCGATCTGTTTCTTCCAGGAAATCTTTCAGCTAGACCTAGGTGCCATGGCCTCCCCAAGTTCCCCCAAGGACAAGTTCGTCATCAACCCTTACCTCGCTGAGGTGAAGAAGCACCCCCAGATCCTTCGTGTGGAGGATGGTGACCTCCACAAGGAGGATCTGAAGGGACCGGTCAAGGAGGAGAGCACCGAGGAGCGGCTGAAGGAGATGGAACATGAGGTCTTCAAGTTCAAGAAGATGGCGGAGCGTGGTATTGAAGCTAACTTCGACATCATGAAAAGATAGAGGCTTCCCACAAGAAGGAGATGAAGGAGATGTGGTCAAGTTTGGCCGCACTAGAAGAAAAAGTTTATGAGCTCCAAGCAAAGATCTATGATCTGCAGAACCAGAACTGTGAGTATGAACTAAAGTTTCTGCGCATGGGTTTGGGTGCTGAGTGCAGGATCCTGGAGACGGGAATGTCCTTTGAGACTGGAGAACAGCTGCCATGGAAGCGCTTCGCCAAGGAATGCGTGGCCAACAAGAACAAGGATGAGGAGTACATCTCCTTGGGTAATGGCATCCGCTTAGCTTGTTCCAAGATTGGGTGAGTGCCCGGTATTTTTATCTTTATCTTTGTCTTTTAGAGTCAAGTAGAGTCGTATCATGTCTAGGGAAGTTATCTTATAAAATAGGTGGTTGCATTGAGGTTTATCACTCCATTTTGGAGAGTTATGTATCCGTGAGTGTGGAGTCGTCTATGATGGAATATTAATGAGAAGTCTATTGATCCCTTCGCTGCACTCGGTATTCTCTTCACGCAATCGACCTCATGATGATTCTTATGGGGAGTATTGACCTTATATCAGGTATGGCTTTGAAAACTTTATTTAATCTTGGCAAACATAGCTTTGGTCATAACAACAAGCATGTTATTTTTCTCAAAGTAGCGACATAGCCAAAACCCTCTTTGTTATTATGCTTGTAGTGTTATGTTGACAAGGAAGACAACTTGATGTGCTATGCTTGTTTTAATGTTTATGCTTTATATTGCTTTGCATCCAAGTCATCATCAATTGTCTGTTCTATCAAAGCCTTTGCTAGCCAAACCTCTGTACTAAGCGAAATTCTGCTTGTGCATCCATACCCTGAAACCAGTATCTTCCATATGAGTCCACCATACCTTCCTATTCGTGGTATTCCACTACCACTCCTAAAGCATAGAATTTTTGTGTTATCCTTAGATGTTCAAAATCTTCTGTTTTGTGCCCCTGTTTTAGCTCATGAGGAAGTAGTAGTTAACTCATGATCTTCTTAAGTTGGACAAGTTTTACCCCGGGATTGCATGTCTAATCTGCAAACCCCTAATACGAGGAGGAACTGGCATGAGTGCGCCCAGCTCACAAAAGATAATACAACAAACAAACCCTCCTCCACGCTTTGTTCATGAGAAATCAGAAAACTTTGGTAGTGATAAACAAAGGAGATTTCGGGGATGTGATCGTCCCCGTTTGGGAGCCGTTCCTCGAAAATTGTCCAATCTGAGAAGAAATTGAGTTATCTATTAGCATTCGTTGACAAATCATGCACCTCTCAAAACTTGTTTTCACTCTGTTTGATTTAAGGATAACACTTGAGTTTTCCCAGCTTGCCTTTAACAAGGCTTTTTCCTTTACTTTTTTGTTGAGTCAGTTTTCCCTACTTCCTCCTTTCCCAAAGAGAACAGACACTTGATGCTGATGAAGATTCATCCATATAATGCTGCATTAAAGTTTTGCCATGCCATATCATTGTTGACATTATCTCTTGATAAGTATGTTGTTTGCAAAATCATTTGCCAAGCAAACATATTCCTTTGTGTTAGCATTTGCACTTCATGACTAATAGCTTGTTCTTTCAAAAAGTTCCAAATTGTTTCTTCAAAATATAAAGAGAAAGAGCAAAGGTAAAAGCTATTAGTTGTCCCTTGACCAAAGGACTTGTTTTCCATGATTTGATGAGTTTCCTTAGCCCTACTTTTGATTATAATTGTTATTACTCTTTCATAAGGGCCTTATGAGTTGGAGATTGCTGTTTAGGATGTTTGAGTTTGGTGAATAGATCATGATGCTTCTTGTCTGTATTTTATTTATCGACACTTCACTCTCTAAACTTGTGGACAGGTTTACCGAGCTCAGTTTTCGCTTGGGGACAAGCGAGGTCTAAGCTTGGGGGAGTTGATACGTCCAAAATGCATCACTATTTTATATCGTAATTCATCCTTATTCATTGATATATTTCATATTACGATGATGTTCTTATGTTGTTTTGGCTTATTTTACACAGTTTGCAACTTTCTGGTGCCGAAGCAGCAGACGCAGGATTCAGCGGTAAAAAGTGGACGCTGAGTTGCTGAAGAAGAATACCTCCAAATTACCTAAAAATCAACGGGGGGTATTTTCCAGAAGATTAACGAAGACTAACCGAAGAGGGGCGAGAGGGGGCCACAGGAGCCCCAGGCGGCCACCTGGCGCGGCCCCACCCCTGGCCGCGCCGAGAGGGCGCCTGGAGCCCTGGGGCCACTCGTGGCTCCCCCTCTGGCCTATATACTCCTCGTTATGCGAAAACCTAAAAAGGGAAGCTTTTACGGAGTTCCGCGGCCGCTCCGTGGAGGAAACCTACAAAGAATAAAAGGGCTCTCCGGCGGGCAGATTTCGTCGAGGAGATCAACTCCCGGAAGGGGAGATCATCGCCATCGTCATCACCATCGTCACGGGCATCATCGATATCATCATCAACATCATCCCCAACATCAGCACCATCTCCACCACCATCCAATCTCACCTCACAAGTTTATCTTGTGTTGTAATCCGTACTATCTATCCTCTCTACTCTATCGGTGTTGATTACTACTTTGTGGTGAATGCTATTGAGTTTTTTTGGAGAAATATCATTATGTGCAGATTGTTTATCATATATTTATCACCTCTGATCATGATTTCTTTTATGTCTTGTGAGTAGTTACTTTAGTTCTTGAGGACATGGGAGAAGTCTAGTTGTTAGTAGTCATATGATGTTGAAGTAATTTGTGTTGTTTGATATTTAAGTTGTGTTATTATTTTCCTAGTGGTGTTGTGTGAGTCGAACACTCAACACTTCGCCTTATTAAGGACCTAGGGGAATACATTGTGTATTAAGAATGCTTACGGTGGGTTGCCGGAGTGACAGAAACATGAACCCCAGTTTGCACACTTTTGCACAAGGGACTAATGGATCCTTGATCTTACTGCTGTGGTTAGGATTTTCCTTAATTTCTATCTTGTATTTGCGGATGCTTGCAAGATGTTTAATCATAAGAGTGCACTTATCTTAGTCTAGAAGGTGTGCTAGCATAGATCCACCCACTCAACACTTATCAGGACAACACTTGTTATCGATACGGAGTATGGCGAAAGCACGTGACTACCTCCCCATGTGTCCTCAAGAACGCTTTATTCTTTATAAGTTCAATTGTCAGGCTTATCCTTTGCTCAAAAGGATTGGGCCATTTTCTGCTCCTCAGTACTATTTACTTTGCTTGCTTTTATCTTATCGTTGCTTATATCGAAACCCCCTAAAAAGTTATCTTTCAGTGCTTGCAGTTATTCCTTGTCCAAAATAACCTATCAATACCTTTCGCTCCTCGTTGGGTTCGACACTCTTACTTATCGAAAATGCTGCAATAGATCCCTTTACGTTGAGGGTCATCACCCGGCACCCTGCATGAGGGAGGATCGACCTCCGGGAGCTTCTCCTCCACCATGGACGCTTCCCGGATGTGCCGTCAGTATTCTACCTTGGACCATGGGTACGTGATCAGTAGCTATGTGATGTTCTCCTCCCCTCATTGTTCTTCATGGTTTTGGACCTCGTGAGCTGCCCTACATGATCGAGGAACATATGTAATTCTTCTGCTGTTGCTATGCTGAGTTTGATGGGATCTGATGGATTATGCGATTATGTTCAGATCTTGATAGAGTAATATATTTGGTTTTGATCTCTTATATTTTTGTTCCTAAGTAATTCTTGCATGTTCTCCGTGGCTGTTTATTGCTTTGGCCAAGTAGTAGGTAGTGAGTCCAAGAGGGAATGTTATGCTCGATTGTGGGTACATGCCCCCTGATGACACGCTTGAGTGACAGAAACATGAGTCTAGGGGATGTGATGTGGCCACAAGGGGGAAAACAACGGTTCTTGTAACCACGGTTGCAAGGATTGTTTACTTTACGCAAAGTTCTTTTTAATGCAGTTGTCTGTTGCTTTGGGTTTACACTTTGGGTGGGGCTCGCAACTTAATACCGGCGAGATGTTCTGGATAGATATCTCAAGGTGGATGATTAGTAGTAGATGCAGATGGATTTTGGTCTACTTATTTTGGCGTACTGCCCATGCTTATGAGCCCCTTCCTTTCTTTTGTAGCATTGTTAGCATTGCGGTGCGTTTATAATCCTGTCAATTTCCCATATGTAATTTGTTTACCTAGCATAGCAGTTTTATCGTCTTTTGGGAGAGAGACATCACTAGTGAACATTACGGGACCCCGGTCCTTATTCTCATTATTGTTTACATGCTTATTTCCTTTTCAGCATTTACTTTTAGTTGCTATCATTATCATTATCCCTTGTGTTTTTTATCCTTTGTAAACAACAAGACCGGAGAGATTGACAACCTCTCTGAACTTCGTTGGGAGCAAAGTTATTTGTGTTGTGTGCAGGTCCAGGAGAAGCAAGTGATTCTTTTCAGACGGCGCATCACTTGACGAACCACCTACTTATCATTGTCGGAGTCCTACATGAGACAATCTTAAAACCGTTGTATCTTCACCAAGGGAAACTTGCCGCTACGCTGCATCTCACCTTCCACTTGGGGTAACCAACGAAGGGCGAGAAACAATTATCCTCTCTCGCGTATCACTGCCCTACATGATCAAGGCACATATGTAATTTTCTGCTGTTGCTTTGCTGAGTTTGCTGGGATCTGATGGATTATGAGACTATGTTCAGATTGTGATTGAGTAATATATTTGGTTATTATCTTTTATATTTTTGTTCCTAAGTAATTCTTGCATGTTCTCCGTTGCTGTTTATTGCTTTGGCCAAGTAGTAGGTAGTGACTCCAAGAGGGAACGTTATGCTCGATTGTGGTTTCATGCCCCCCGATGACACGCTTGAGTGATAGAAACATGAGTCTAGGGGATGTGATGTTGCCACAAGGGGGAAAACAACGGTGCTTGTAACCGCGGTTGCAAGGATTGTTTACTTTACGCAAAGTTCTTTGTAATGCAGTTGTCCGTTGCTTTGGGTTTAAACTTTGGGCGGGGCTCACAACTTAATACCAGCGAGATGTTCTGGATAGATATCTCAAGGTGGATGATTAGTAGTAGATGCGGTTAGATTTCGGTCTACTTATTTTGGCGTACCGCCCATGCTTTTAAGCCTCGTCCTTTCTTTGTAGCATAGTTAGCATTGCGGTGCGTTTTTTAATCCTGTCAATTGCACAGCTGTGATTTGTTTACCTCGCATAGCAGTTTTATCGTCTTTTGGGAGAGAGACATGACTAGTGAACATCACGGGACCCAATCCATATTCTCATCACTGTTTACACGCTCATTTATTTTCCTGCTTTTACTTTCTAGCTGCCATCACCATTATCATTATCCCTTGCGTTTGATCCTTTGTAAACAACAAGACCGGAGAGATTGACAACCTCTCTGACTTTGTTTGGAGCAAAGTTAATTGTATTGTGTGAAGGTCCACGCCAGTTGTGCCGTTGACACCTACTTATCATTGCCGGTGTCCTACGGGAGACAAACCCGATCCTCCACATAGGGTAAATTTGCTGCTATCATACATCTCACCTTCCACTTGGGGTAACCAATGAAGGGCGAGAAACCATTATCATCATCTCGACCATCAAGAAAATTTCTGGCGCCGTTGCCAGGGACTCCGAGTGCTAAGATAGGGGAGTTGCACACTATCTTTTACATTTGCTTTTTAGTCTTGTTAGTTTACCTTTCATTTTTTATCTTTGTGTGCTATATCAAAAATCACAAAAAAAATCTGCCACACTTGCTGTTGCTATGGGTTCCACTGAAAACACCAAGTTGTGTGACTTCACTAGTCACAACAACAAAGACTTTATCTGCACTCCTATTGCCACACCTGCCACTTCAGCTACCTCTTACGAAATTAAACCTGCTTTGCTAAACCTTGTTATGAGAGATCAATTCTTTGGTGTTGGAGATGATGCTGCTTTACACTTGAACAATTTTGTTGAGTTATGTGATATGCAAAAGTATAAAGAAGTAGAAGGTGATGTTGTTAAGCTTAAGCTTTTTCCTTTCTCCTTGAGGGAATGAGCTAAAATCTGGTTTCAATCTTTTCCTAAGAATATCATAGATTCTTGGGATAAGTGCAAAGATGCTTTTATTGGGAAGTACTACCCACCTGCTAAAATTATTCAATTGAGAAGTAACATTATGAATTGTAAGCAATTGGATAATGAACACGTTGCCCAAGCTTGGGAACGAATGAAATCACTTGTTAAGAAATGCCCTACACATGGTTTGACTACTTGGATGGTTATCTAGACTTTTTATGCAGGCTTGAACTTTACCTCGCGGAACCTGTTAGATTCGACCGCGGGAGGAACCTTTATGTCAACTACACTTGGTGCTGCCACAAAACTTCTCGATGAGATGATGACCAACTATTCCCAATGGCACGCCGAACGACCTCCAACAGGTAGGAAGGTAAACTCTGTCGAGGAGATTACCTCCCTAAATGAAAAAATTGACTTGATTATGTCTCTACTTACCAAGCAACCCTCTATTGATCCTCATGATGTTCCTTTAAATTATTTGGTTGCTCAGGAACAAGTAGATGTGAACTTTATTGCTAGAAACAACTTCAACAATAATGCTTATAGGGGTAATTTTGCTAGCAATCCTATACCGTTTCCATCCAATTATAGGAACAACAACACTTATCCTAGTAACAAGAACCCCACTTCTGAAATAAAAAGCAGGCTTAGAGACTTCATCACTACCCAAAACGTCTTCAACAAGAATGTAGAAGAGAAATTAGCTAAATTGGATAATCTCTCTTTGAAGGTAGATAGCTTTGCCCTTGATGTTGAGATGCTTAAAATTAGAACCTCTCCCCTTGAGGAGAGGAAGGCCACTCCTATTAATGCTATCCAATTACAAATCAATGAAAATATTAGGATGATGGCTAAAATTAAAGAAAGATGGGCTAGAGAAAAATAGGAAGAGGATATAATTAAGAGCCTTCCTACACACCACACAGTTGCTACTATCCAAATTGTTGAGGACACCCAAACTATTAGCACCCAACACACTCCTAGTCCCATTGGACCTATTAATGGTGATGCTAATACCTCAACCTTAGAATAAGAAACTCCTATGAACATAGAGGGTTTAAAACAAGTGAGCCTAGATAACACTACTACCACTTTTGATAGTAGTGATATTGATTTTGGTAGTTGTACCCTCTCTAAAGTTATTAGCTTGTTACACAAAATGTCTAGAGACCCCCACACTAGCACACTAAATATTGCCTTCACGGAGCATATCACTAATGCTCTAATCAAAGATAGGGAGGAGAAGATAAGATTAGAATACTCCATACCTAGGAAGCTAGATGATGGTTGGGACCCTATGATAAAAAATAAATTGAATAACTTCTCTTGCTATGCTTTATGTGACGTTGGAGCTAGTACCTCCGTCATGCCCAAAAGAATGTATGACATGTTTGAATTGAAGCCCTTTGAGCCTTGTTTTTTTGGTGTTCGTCTCGTTGATTCTTCCGTAAAGAAACTTTTGGGGAAAATTCCCGTTGATTTTATTATTATGGACATAGAGTGTGAACCTTTATGTCCAATTATTTTTGGACGTCCTTTTCTTCGCACCGTTGGTGCTGTTATTGACATGAAATAGGGGAATATTAAATTTCAATTCCCTCTCAAAAAGGGGATGTATTAATTACCTTGAAAGAAAATCAAGTTACCTTTTGAGTCCGTTATGCGGGCTAGCTATTCTATCTCTCTTGATAAAACTTGATTCTTCTTTTTCTTTATGCCTAGCTTAAAGGCGTAAAAGTAAGCGCTTGTTGGGAGGCAACCCAAGATGTTTTTACTTATGTTTTTAGTGGTCTTGATGATTGTTACTACTGTAGCAACATAGTTGTATCTTTATTTTCAAGCTTTGTGCCAAGTTATAGCCTCTTATGATAAGGGAAGCAAAACATGTGACATGTTGTCAAGAAAACAGATTTTGTCTGCTTGAAGGGAAAAAATTGGAACAAATCACTAGTTCATCTTTTTGAGCTGAATTTTTTACACAGCATGCTCTATACAATGGTGAAACTTTCGTATGTTCTGAGTTTTTTATTTGAGTTGCAGAAGTGCCCCGAATAAAATTCTCTACTACCTGCTGTTATGTTTTTCACAGATTCTGCCAGTTTTGCCTTTCCTTACTTTTGCAAACCTTAAGCTTGCTTTTTCTTTGCAAAAACCTTTTTTCAATCTTGAGAAACAGTATATCTTCAAAATATCTTTATATCCAGTGGGGCAAAAATTATTTTATTAAGGGTACTAACCTCTGTAATCAACTTATGATGAGTTATGTATGAAGGGAGTTCCCAAGTGTGCGAGGGAAGATGATGAAAGAAGATCCGGTGTCAAACGCTCAAGCTTGGGGATGCCCCATACATCCCCAATAAATATTCAAGGAGACTCAAGCGTCTAAGCTTTGGTATGCCCCCATGCATCCTCTTCTCCATCAACAATCATCACTTCGTCCTTCGTCTCACTATATTTTTATCACTTAATGTGTTATGTGCTATGCTTGGAGCGTCTCGCTCTTAGGTTTCCTTTTTTGTTTTCTTTAGCTTTGCTTGTTGTTCATAACAAGTTAGACCCCGGCTTACTTTGTGTGGGAGAGAAACATGATCCACTCCAATCTAGAACACATCATAGGATTTTTCATGCTTATCTTTCTGTTGTTGTGTGTTCTTTATCTTTTCGTAGCTGCTTCCATGTTTAGTTTTAGTTTTTTTCTTTAGCAAGAGCCTTGGCTTTTGTTTAGTTTGTTGCTGGAACTCTCTTTAGTTTTCATGTTTATCTTGTTAAGAGAGTTGGTTGTTGCACTGAGTTGTGTCTTATCTTGAAGTAGGTAATTAAGGTTGCTATTCAATTGTAGTAGTAACTTGCAATAGTTTTGAGGTATTGTTGTGAGTAATGTTTGAACTTTTGGTGTCAAGAGCTCTAGCCTATTAGTGACAGGATCCGTGTTTATTTTCAAAAACTACAAAACTAGTTGAGAACTCTAGCTACTAGATGGATCACTAATCTTTGGAGGGATCGCATATTAGAGTACACTCACGTACCATGAGTCGAGGATGCGCAAGGATAACCAAACCCCCATACACTCCTCCTCGGGGTACTTGTCTCTTTGTGAACCTCCTTATTAGATTGAGAGTTACCGATAATAAGTGCATGAGTTCTTCGGACTAATGTAAGTATTGAAAGTTGACACTTCCACCTTACATATTTGCTAGCCTCTTCCGTACCGTGCATTGCCCTCTACTCACTCCGAGAATTTGCGTCCACCTTCGCCGGTGCATCCAAACCCTTGCATGATACACTCTGTCATCATAAACCTCTTTATATCTTTCCTCAAAACAGCCACCATACCTACCTATCAAGGCATTTCCGTAGCCTTTCCGAGATATGTTGCCATGCAACATCTACCTCTTCATGACTTGATCTTCATGTCATACATGTTCCTGCTATAGTGGCAGAGGCATACATTTGCATACATCATGATAGCTACATCTTCTTTATGTTGAGTACCATGTAAAGTGCGAAAGATCTTCTATACCTTCTTGTAAAATAGAGTGTTTCCCTTAAGTGAGAAAAAGGTCCAAAAAGTGAAAAAATTAAAAGATCCCAAAGAGGACAAATGAGAGTTAAATAGAAAGAGACATTGAGGCCACCAAAAAAATACAAAAAATAGAAAAAACAGAAAAAGAAATAAAAAGAGAGAAAAGGGGCAACACTTCTATTCCTTTTGAAAGATCCACACTAGTACTCCCTCTTATCCTTGTACTCCTTAGAGATGATCAAACATGCATGTAGCTATGTGGGGACCTTCACACTATAGAACTTGGCTTGCATATTCCTAGGATGAGCCTCCTCAAACGAGCTCTAGGTCTTCATGAACGAGCAAGTTGGATGCACCCCCACTAGTTCCATTAGAGAGTTGTTCTTAGCTCATATGTGCACCCGTTGCATGGCAATCCCTACTCCTCACATCATATCTACCATTTGGCCATTTCTCGGCTATGATTGTCCTCATTGATGTGAGCCTTTGCCACCTTTTTTGTCTTCCTCCTCCACCATTTTTATCTCTTTTCCATCCTAAGTGTCAACTCTCGTGCTTATTCTCATCCATTGCACGAGAGCTCAAAATGTCGAAAGGAAGTGGAGAAAATTGACTTGTACCAGGCTAGTGGTCTGTGGACGAGTCAAGATAAGATTCCAAAGAAGACCAAGTGTGAAACTTTAGTAGATTGAGTTCTCAACAAAAATATTTTTCTCTCGTATTCCCATATCGCCTTTCTTGCACGTAAACATCATTTGGAGACATTCGAGTCACGGACAGCGAGAGCTCTTGCACCTAACATTCTTTCGTTGCTTGTTTCAATGCTAATATAGACTTTTGCATGTTATGACATGAATTGAATCACATACCTTGATTTCTTTACACTCAATGTCTTTATATGGTTGCTAGCATGTCACCATGGAAATTATGCTTGTTATCATTTACCTACTCGAGGACGAGCAGGAATTAAGCTTGGGGATATTGATACGTCCCAAACGTATCTATAATTTCTGCTTTCTCCATGCATGTTTTGTGTGATATTGTTATGATCTAGATACACTTTCATACACTTTTGATCATATTTGGACTAACTTATTAACTCAGTGCACCACAATGCCAGTTCCTGTTTTCTGCTGTTTTTCTATTTCAGTTTTCCCCCATATTAAAAGTGCTCAAAAAATTCTGGAAAATCGGATAAAAAATCAGCACAACGGAACCTTCCGGAATCATCAAAGTGGGGCCAGAGGGCCACCACCAGGGACCCAGGCGTCCACCTGGCGCGGCCTAGGGCTTGGTCGCGCCAAGGGGGCGCCTGGACCCCTGGTGGCCCCCTGGCTCCCCCCTACGCCTATTTATTTCCCGTGATTCGAAACCTCCGAAGACAGAACCCCTTTTCGCGATCTCGCCTCTGTTCCGCCACCGCCGCGCTTCCAAGATCGGGAGCGCCAGCAACCCTCTTCCCGGCACCCTGCCGGAGGGAGGATTGACCTCGGGGAGCTTCCCTTCCCAGATGTGCCGTGAGTAGTCTCCCTTGGACCATGGGTCAGTGATCAGTAGCTATGTGATGTTCTCCTCCCCTCTTTGTTCTTCATGGTTTAGACCTCATGAGCTGCCCTACATGATCGAGGCACATATGTAATTTACTGTTGTTGCTTTGCTGAGTTTGCTGGGATCTGATGGATTATGAAACTATGTTCAGATTATGATTGAGTAATATATTTGGTTCTTATCTTTTATCTTTTTGTTCCTAAGTAATTCTTGCATGTTCTCCGTTGCTGTTTATTGCTTTGGCCAAGTAGTAGGTAGTGACTCCAAGAGGGAACGTTATGCTCGATTGTGGGTTCATGCCCTATGACACGCTTGAGTGACAGAAACGTGAGTCTAGGGGATGTGTTGTTGCCACAAGGGGGAAAACAATGGTGCTTGTAACCACGGTTGCAAGGATTGTTTACTTTACGCAAAGTGCTTTTTAATGCAGTTGTCTGTTTCTTTGGGTTTACACTTTGAGTGGGGCTCGCAACTTAATACCAGCGAGATGTTTTGGATAGATATCTCAAGATGGATGATTAGTAGTAGACGGAGTTGGATTTCGGTCTACTTATTTTCGCGTACTGCCCATGCTTTTGAGCCTCGTCCTTTCTTTGTAGCATAGTTAGCATTGCGGTGTGTTTTTAATCCTGTCAATTGCCCAACTGTGATTTGTTTACCTCGCATAGCAGTTTTATCGTCTTTTGGGAGAGAGACATCACTAGTGAACCTCACAGGACCCCTGCCCATATTCTCATCACTGTTTACACACTCATTTATTTTCTTGCTTTTACTTTCTAGCTGCCATCACCATTATCATTATCCCTTGCGTTTGATCCTTTGTAAACAACAAGACCGGAGATATTGACAACCTCTCTGAACTCCGTTGGGAGGAAAATTAATTCTATTGTGTGCAGGTCCACGTCAGTTGCACCGTTGACACCTACTTATCATTGCCGGAGTCCTACGGGAGACAAACCCTATCCTTTACATAGGGGAAATTTGCTGCTATACTACATCTCACCTTCCACTTGGGGTGACCAACGAAGGGCGAGAAACCATTATCATCATCTCGACCATCAGCTGCCCTACATGATCGAGGCACATATGTAATTTTCTGTTGTTGCTATGTTGAGTTTGCTGGGATCTAATGGATTATGAGACTATGTTCAGTTTGTGATTGAGTAATATATTTGGTTCTTATCTTTTATATTTATGTTCTTGAGTAATTCTTGCATCTTCTTCGTTGCTGTTTATTGCTTTGGCCAAGTAGTAGGTAGTGACTCCAAGAGGGGACGTTATGCTCGATTGTGGGTTCATGCTCCCTGATGACTTTCTTGAGTGACAGAAACATGAGTCTAGGGGATGTGCTGTTGCCACAAGGGGGGGAAACAACGGTGCTTGTAACCGCGGTTGCAAGGATTGTTTACTTTAAGCAAAGTTCTTTTAATGCAGTTGTTTTTTGCTTTGAGTTTACACTTTGGGTGGGTCTCGCAACTTAATACCAGCGAGATGTTCTGGATAGATATCTCGAGTTGGATGATTAGTAGTAGATGCAGTTGGATTTCCGTCTACTTATTTTGGTGTATGACGGGGATGTACCCCGGAAAATCCCATGGTCAGGGTCCCTGGGTTAGTCATGAGAGGCACAGGTTGGACGATAAGCTCGTCGGCTAACAGGAGGATACGTTCCTGCTCGATATTATTGATTGGAAAGGGCGATTACAGGGAAGCCGAGGCTAGTGCGCACAAGGCTAGGTTACATATTGTGTATTGCTTGACTCGATGTCTCCCCTCCTAGCCCTTATATACTAGGATAGGTCTCGGGGAGTCCGTCCTGATTACAGATGAGGTTTCCTAACCCTGATCTTGTTTCGTACTGAAATTTTGCACCTTCCTTATGACTCACGGAATCCTACGTCGGTGCCACTAGTGAGCCAAGGATGGGCCCAGGCGGCATCTTTGTGGGCCTTTTGTCTTCTGGTACACCGGGTAGGCTCATCCATAGGAGTCATGGGGTCACCCCCTCGTCAGTATCCCCCGAGTGCCTAGGGGACTCGAAGAGGCGCGCAGGGACTCGAATCCACTCTAGCGTCGTTTTGATGTATGCACGGTTCAACTGCGGGTCGCTGGCAGTCTGGGGCCATGAAAAAACCTGTTTCGAGGCATGCTAAGCTAAAAGGGCCCAAGGTGTCGACTGGTCGAGCCTTAGTGAATTGCACTAGTGGCAAAAACCGCAGTAGCCCAATCAAACCCATGTCCCTTGACATGAGCTTGGAAAACCGGTGTCTAGCAAAAGTCATGCCGCTGCAGGTCTTACAGTGATCAATTGCTGCCAGTAAAGTTCGTAGCCTAGGCGCGTCCGCCCGGCTTTTTCTATCATGCATGCGCATGGAAAAGGTTGGGAGTGAAATCGCTCTTCGGCAAGTCCCAGCCCGGCCGATCTTCGCAGCGGGGTCTTACCTACACGCTAAGCTTGCGTGGAATATGGGCACAGTGTATCGTGTTCCAGGAATATCTATTTGTATTGAGGCGCGGAGCCTAGTAGATAATGCACCCACTTGGAATAAACAATCAAGTGGGAGGTTTTAGCAGTCACTCGTGGAGCTTCTCTGAGTGCTCGGGCGAAGAGTGATGTAGAGGGTTATTTGCTCGGGAGGCCGTCGAGTGTTTGAGTATATAGAGTTTTGCGAGTAATCACTCGAATATCGCTTTTTCTCTCAGGGTGAGGGAGCACCCGATACTCCAGCAGGTCTACTTATCTTGCGTCATGGTGAGGGAGCACCCGAAACTCTCATGGGTGCGAGTAATCACTCGAGCACATTTTTTCTTCTAGGTGAGGGAGCACCTGAGACTCTCGTAGGTGTGAGTGATCACTCGAGCACGTTTTTTCTTCTGGGTGAGGGGGCACCCGAAACTCGCGCAGGAGGATACGCTCCCGATGGGAGTTAGATATATTTGAAAAATGTATTTAAACTTATGCAACAAATGGAGGTTGCAAGCTGCCTCTTCTGCTGACTGACTCTTTAATTTACCTTTTGTTTGGCGAAGATAACTATCTCCTTACTGGAGGACCGTCAAAAGATGCTCTGGCTGCTAACCGTCATGTCTGTATGACCAGTCATAATGATGGCTTTTGGTGGCGTGTTGCGGCCGCCTTTTGAGTTATCGATGCGCGCATTGAAACCGCGCGAGATTTGACGTGTCCAGCGCATTGTGCCTCCCGTGTGAAGGCATCTTTGTCTCGAACTTCGAATCGCCCGGCGTGCTTGGTCTTTGAATTAATGGCTCCCGTCGTCTGGGCTTCTGTGTGGGGTTTGTGCTATAAATAGGCCCCTCTTTCTCTTCTAGCGGCGGTATTCGTCCTCTGCTCATCTTGCTTCTCTTCCTCTTCCTCTTCTCATGGCGCCCAAGTGTGGAGCTGGTATGACTGGTCGTGGTCGTTCTCGCCGCGGCCTTGGTGATCGTACTGCACGCTCTTCTCGCGGTGGTCGTCATGGTGCAGCGTTGGTGCCTTCCTCCTCTTCCTCGGAGGAGGGTGTTTGGTGTTATGACTTTCTCCTGCACATCCGTGGCCTGGGCGCTGCTCGTATTCTTCTTCCTTCTACATTTTCTGCCATTGTTTCTGCGCGTGGCCTTGATGGCTTGCTGCTTCGCCTTCAGGGGTGCGCTCGATCTCCTTCTTATGGTAAGGGAGATCGATAGTTCCCGCTTGATTTTTCTAGGCTTTGGCTGGAAATCCTTTGCTCGTCGGTTGAACTTGCGTGATGGTGACACTCTTTGTTGCCGTTTTGATGGTGAAGACACTCTTGTCATCCCCGCTTTTGACCCGAGCGGCTGACGCATGGATCCGTACTGGCCGGAGATAGGCAGTGATGGTTCTGACAGTTCGAGGAGTCCTTCGCCTTCGTCTTCAACTGCTTCCTCCTCCGGTGACTCTTCGGGTGCTGATGTGGAGCCGTCTTCAACTGTTTCCCCCTCCGGTTCTGAAGAGGATCTCGACGTCAAACCACCAGTCAAGCGGGCGCGCCAGGCGACCTTGTAGAACTGGAGGCGGCGGCGTCATCTTCGCCGGCAGCTCGGGTGGAGCTGGAGAAGAAGCTGGTGGAGCAGGAGAAGAAGCTGGTGGAGTATCATCTTCGAATGCTCCGCAAATAAGTCGAGCTTCACCTTTTGTTATGTCATTAACATCATGAGCTTGCTGCTTTGACTCCTCCTTTGTCTGTGATGATGCTCGTTGTCTTGGTGCCAATCATCCCAGCATGGGCACTCATGTAGAAGTCATAATTCCTTGGGTGATTGATGTTGTAGGCTTTATTGGCTGCTTGTGCCTTTTGTAACTAGATTAGTTCTCCATGTGAAGAGGATTGCCTTCGAGCAATCAGAGCTGCCTTCTATCCAATGTACTTTCAAATCTTTTGTACTAAGAATGATCTTCGGGTCCTTGTAATGCGAACTGTGCTTGAGGATTTGTAATGGAATCTGTCTTCGAGTCCTTTGCAAACGAGAGTTGTCTTCGAGTCCTTGGCGATTGAAAGTTGTCTTCAAGTCCATTAGAACTTCGCTTTGTGGGTTCTATCGTGTGCACGACAGCGCTCCCGATGGGAGTAGCCCCCGAGGCTACATTTGAGTCGAAGAGTCGAATGTAGGCTGAGATCTTTTTCCTTTGTCATTCTTCCATTATTTCTTGTCTTTTATCGGGTGCGCGACAGCGCTCCCGATGGGAGTAGCCCCCTAGTCTTTAGGTGATCGTTGGCGATTGGGTGAAGTCTTAAATATTTGTCTGCGTCCTGCGCTCCGTCCGTATTTCTTCAGAGTACAGGGTGTTCCATCTCTTTGTAGCCGTGTCTTTCCCTTTGATTCCGGACAGAGTCGAACGGGTGACGCTTGTCGATGGGTTTTTGCTTGGACCCTTTTGAGCTTCGGGCTGCGTGAGCGATGACGATGTCTCTCAGGAGGAGATTTTGCAATCGAGCCCCCGAGTGCTTTTGTGAAAGATCGCGATTGCGACGATAGCGTCTCTCGGGGGGAGTTTTTGTGCTCGATCCCCCGAGTTCTTTTAAGTAAAAGAACACGATTGTGACGATAGCGTCTCTCGGGGGAGCTTTTGTGCTCGAGCCCCCGAGCGCTTTGGTAAGAGATCGCGATTGCGATGATAGCGTCTCTCGGGGGGAGTTTTTGTGCTCGAGCCCCCGAGTGCGTTTAGTAAAAGATCACGATTGTGACGATAGCGTCTCTCGGGGGGAGCTTTTGTGCTCGAGCCCCCGAGCGCTTTGGTAAGAGATCGCGATTGTGATGATAGCGTCTCTCGGGGGGAGTTTTTGCGCTCGAGCCCCTGAGTTCTTTGTTGTGGTAGAATTTGGGCAACATTACTTTATTGCGTCAAAGGTTTACATGAGCTTCCAGATGAGCATGACTGGTGGAGACTATGGGTAGAACAGGCGTAGGTTCGCTACGTTCCATGGATTTCCCACGTCCTCGTCAGTCTTCCGGTTCTTCAGTCTATAGGCGCCTCCTCCTATGACTTCTGTGATTATGAACGGTCCTTCCCATTGGGGGGCGACTTTGTGAACTTTCTCTTGTATGAGCCGTAGGACAAGGTCACCTTTATTGAAGGTTCTGGTGCGCAGGCGACTGCTCTGGTAAGTGCGCAGTTTGTCCTGGTATCCCTCTGATTTTGCTAGGGTTGTATCCCTTGCTTCGTGTGTTGTGTCCTTGTCATCTTGCAGCGCTTCTTCTGCTTCCTCTTCTTCGTACCCTGAGATCCGGGGTGCCCCAAATTTGAGGTCATGTGGTAGCACCGCCTCCGACCCGTACACCATAAAGAAAGGTGTGTACTGGGTTGCAGTATTCAGGGTGGTGCGTAGGCTCCATAGTACTGCAGGGAGTTCTTCTACCCAGTTGCCCGCGGCCTGCTTGAGTGGTGTGAGGAGCTGCTTTTTGAGTCCTCCGCATACTAGCCCGTTTGCTTTTTCCACCTGGCCGTTGGATTGTGGGTGTGCGACTGATGCATAGTTGATTTTGATGCCCAGTTCTTCGCAGAAGTTCTAGAATTCTGCTGATGTGAAGTTTGTGCCATTGTCCGTGATGATGTTGTGTGGCACCCCGAACCTGAAGATGATTGATTTGATGAAGTTCACCACCGTGAGGGTTGTGGAGCTGGTGATGGGCACTGCTTCGATCCATTAGGTGAACTTGTCGGTTGCTACTAGCAGGTGAGTTCTTCCTCCCTTTGATGATTTCTTCAGTGGGCCCACCATGTCGAGTCCCCAGGTGGCGAAGGGCCATGATAGTGGTATGGTCTTGAGTTCTGAGGCTGGGGCGTGCGGCCTGCTAGCGAATTTTTGACAGGCGATGCAGCGTCGTACGATGTCTTCTGCGTTTTTCATCGCAGTGGGCCAGTAGAAACCTGCTCTGAACGTTTTAGATACGAGCGCTCGGCTGCTCGCGTGGTGCCCGCAGGTGCCCTTGTGGATTTCGAGTAGTAGGGCTTTGCCGTCTTCTTCATCGATGCACTTTTGGAGTATCTGGGTGATGCTTCGCTTGTATAGTTGTCTGTTGATGACTGTGAATGCCTTGGATCGGCGGTTGATGCGTCGAGCTTCTGAGACGTCTTGCGGTAGTGTGTCGTCGATTAGGAATCGGAGGAACGGTCTTGTCCATGCTGGTCCTTCAAGTGTTGTTGAATCCGTAGGTTCGACCTCTTGGCTGTTGTTGCCTTCAGATGGACTTGCTGATGCCACTTGTGCTGGATCTGTGGTGTCATCATCTACAGCTGCCTCTGGTGCTGCTGGTTTCTCCTTGATGGATCGCTGGCTGATGCTTTCAAGGAAGACGCCGGGTGGTACTGGTCCTCGAGTCGAGCCGATGTTTGCGAGTTCGTCGGCTTCTGTGTTGTTTGCTCTGGGGATATAATTGAGCTCGCAGCCGTCGAAACTTCCTTCGAGTGTGTTGTAGAGCTTCTGATAGGCCGCCATGTTGTCGGCTACTGCATTGCAGTCTTTCATTTCCTGCTGGACGGCGAGGTTGGAGTCTCCGTAGATTACGAGGCGAGTGGCACCGCATGTTTTGGCCATACGCATGCCATAGAGCAGTGCCTCGTATTCGGCTTCGTTGTTGGAGGCGTAGCTGAAGTTGATCTGGAGGATGTATTTGAGTTTGGTTCCTTTGGGGGAGACCAGAACGACTCCTGCTCCGGCTCCTTGCTGTCTTTTGTACCCGTCGAAGAACATTGTCCATGAGTTCGACAGGTCCCGGGGGCCTGGTGTCTGGACCTCCGTCCACTCGACCAGAAAATCTGGGAGTACTTGGGCTTTGATTGCTGTCGGGTAATTGAATTGTAGGTCCCGCGGACTGAGCTCAATGTTCCACTCAGCGACTCGCCTAGTCGCTCTGGGGTTGTTGAGAATGTCTGTGAGTGGTGCGCTACTTACGATTGTGATGGGGTGCTCGTCGAAGTAGTGCGACACCTTTCTTGAGGTCGTGGTGATGGCCAGTAGTAGCTTCTGGTAGTGCGGGTACCGCTGCTGGGATTTTGTCAAGAGCATGCTGATGTAGTAGATTGTCCTTTGTATGCTCTGGATCTTGCCTTCCTCTGTGCGCTCGACGACGAGTACTGTGCTTACCACGTTGTTGCGTGCTACTACGTAGAGGTATAGTTGTTCTTTTTCTTTAGGTACCTCCAGGGTCGGTGGGGTCGACAGTGTCTTCTTCAGGTCCGCGAATGCTTTGCGGGCTTCTTCGTTTTACTCAAATTTCTCTCCTTTTCTCAGCAGTTGGTAGAATGGCAACGTGCGCTCTCCCAATCTGCTGATGAAACGACTAAGGGTTGCGAGTCTTCCGGTGAGCTGCTGCACGCCTGTGATGTTGGTTGGTTCCTGCATCCTAGCGATTGCTTGAACTTTCTCGGGGTTCTCTTCGATTCCTCGAGCAGAGACCATGTACCCGAGCAGATTCCCGGCTGGGACGCCGAACGCGCATTTCTTCGGGTTGAGCTTGATTCTGTATTTTTTGAGTGCTGCGAAGGTCTCACGCAGGTCGTCGAGTAGCGTATTTGCGTTGTAGGTTTTGATGACGATGTCATCCACGTAGACCTGTACATTTCTTCCGATTTTCTCTTTTAAGCATGCTTGCATCATTCGCTAGTATGTAGCGCCTGCGTTCTTGAGTCCTAAAGGCATTGTTCTGTAGCAGAATACGCCATAAGGGGTGATGAATGATGTATGATCTTCGTCTTCTTCCTTCATCCTGATCTGATTATATCCTGAGTAGGCGTCGAGGAACGATAGTAGATCGCATCCTGCTGTCGAGTCGATTTATCTGATCGATTCTTTGCAAGGGAAAGTGATCCTTTGGGCAGTGTTTGTTGATTGGCCCGTAGTCGACGCACATTCGCAGTACGTCTGTGTCTTTCTTGGGGACCAGCACAGGGTTGGCGACCTAAGTGGCTTTCTTCGTCTCTTGAATGAATTAGGCGTCGAGTAGTCGGTTGACTTCCTCCCCGATTGCTCTGCGTTTGGGTTCTGAGAATCTCCGTAGCGCCTACTTCATTGGCTTGGTGTTTGGCTTGATGCGCAGCGCGTGCTCCGCGAACTCGCGCAGTACTCCTGGCATGTCGGCTGGGCACCAGGCGAAGATTTCCCATTCTTCGCGGAGGAAAGTGATGAGGGTCGTCGCTTGCTCTTCTGGGAGGTGGGCGTACACGCGGACTATTTTTTCTGGGTCTGTCGGGTGCACCTGGTGGGTGACCGTGTCACTATCGATCTTGAAGTCCCGTCCATATTCTTTTGACTCGCTTCGGCTTGCTAGCGGAAAGATACTCTTGTCTGTCGCCATGGCTATTTCTGTGAGTTCTTGCTCGGCGCCGAAGGTGTCAGAGACTTTGTGGAAATCGCGGTCACATTTGTCTGACTTGATGAAGCTCCCGTTGACTGTGATGACGCCTGCGGATCCTGGCATCTTGAGTTTGAGGTAGGCGTAGTGCGAAATCGCCATGAATTGTGCGAACGCTGGACGTCCCAATATGGCGTGTTACTGTGAATGCCAATCGAGTACTTCGAAATCGAGGGTGCGTCTTGCGAAATTGCGTCTGTTGCTGAAGACGACTTCGAGCTCGATTAATCCAAGGGAGGTAGCTGCTTCTCCTGGGACTAGTCCGTATAACACGGTGCTTGATTTCTTCCATACTGATCGAGGGATGAGCATCTTGCGCAGGGTGCTGACGAAGATTATGTTCATGCTGCTGCCTCCGTCCATGAAGATTATGTCCATGGCGTACCCTCCGATTTGAGCGTCGAGGACCAGGGGCGCGTTGATACGTCCCAAACGTATCTATAATTTCTGCTTGCTCCATGCATGTTTTGTGTAATATTGCTATGCTTTTGATACACTTTCATATCTTTTTATAACATATTTTGGAACTAACCTATTAATGGTTGCAAGAGTGCACAAGTTCTTGTTTTTGTACTTTATGTGTAGGAATTATTTGGATAAAGGAAAAATCACAAAAAGGAGCCTTGTAGGAGTTGGACTCTAACTCTCCCGAAATCTGTCCCCACCAGACAGGTTTTAAAGATCTCCTCGGAAACGCTCGAAGAAGGCCACAAACGGAAAAACTTAAAACCACAAAGTTGTAGGGAATGTTTTTCCGGTGGATTTAGACATAAAATTCGGCCCAATCGGAGTTCGTATGCTTCCAGAAACCCCGAAATACAGAAGACGTAATCTAGATGACGGGAATCCGAGAGTCTATATAAAGAGAGGAAACCTAGGTCAAAGGGCACCACGAAAATTCCTCCCCCTTGGCAGCTGTCTTGAGGGGGAGATCAATCTCCACAGCAGAACCATCTCCAAGGAAGAAGAAGGGGCCAAGGGTCGCTGCCCCCAAGGGCCGTGGCCACCGCCGTGGCCGTGGGCGCCGCCGCCGCCGTGGACGCCGTCGTCGCCGTCTCCTTCATCTCCATCGGGTTGCACCTCTCCATCAACAACTCTCTCCCTCTCACCATGTCCATGTGTGAGTAGTTCCCCTCGGGGCTAAGGCTTGTATCTTGATCTATGTGGTTTCTCTCTCTCTCATGATGTGATCTTTGTTGTGATCATTGGCTATGTTAATCTAGGGTGATCCCATGATGTTTCCCCTTCTTCTTCTATGTATTGGATTTGATGTACTCACTTGATCCTATCTAGTATAATCCCCGATACCATGGTGACAGCGGTCTATTGGACATGGGTTAGAAGAATATTTTCATGAGTGATTTCCTCTTTTGTGTGTGGATTGAAGATTGAGAGTCTCTTGGTGTGCTTGTCTTTGACTATCCTTTAGATATGTTGTGGTGATTGTGGTACTCTCTTTGGATGGCCGCGGTGACATTGGGAAATCCATAGATTGAGAACTATGAACTCTGAGGTGTGCTTTTGTAGCCCTACACAATTCTCGTCCTCTCTTGACCACAAAGGAATGACCTCCGAGTACGTCTCCATTGCATGTTTTATGGAAAATATCATGTGATCAGACTATGTTAATGTTGTTGGGAGTTGCCACTAGTGAAAGTATGAAGCCTAGGCCTTGTTTCCATCATTGTTACACTGTTTCCACTCACTTTTGTTACTTGTTTCTTTGCTGCACTTTTTATTACAGATTTATATTACTTCGTTTTATCACACCTATCACCCATATTTTACCATCTCTTCGCCGAACTAGTGCACCTATACAACTCCTAGTTGTATTAGGTGTGTTGGGGACACAAGAGATTTCTTGTATCTTAATTGCAGGGTTGCTTGAGAGAGACCATCTTCAACCTTTACTTCCCTGAGTTCGATAAACCTTAGGTCATCCACTTGAGGGAAATTGCTGTTGTCCTACAAACCTTTGCGCTTGGAGGCCCAACATAGTCTACAAGAATAGAAGCGTGCGTAGACATCAAGCTATTTCTGGCGCCGTTGCCGGGGAGGTGTGTGCTTGAAGGTATATCTTTAGATCTTGCAATTAATTCTTTTTGTTTCTTGTTTTTATTTTCACTAGTTAGGCTTTATGGAAAACAACAACAAAAAATTATGAGAGAGCTTTATGAGCTCTATCTTGAGTTAGGACATGAAGTGTTTGAGGAGGAGATCAAAAAGCCTATGGAGCTTTATTATTTGAACAACACTCATGATAGTAGTAATGTTATTCACATGTCTTCTTTGAATACTTTTGATGCTAATGATATGCAAAGCTATCAGCTTGGGGATGCTACGTTTGATGAAGATAATCTTTTTAGCCCCCCAAGTTTTGATGAGGAAATTTATTTTGATGATACTTTGCCTCCTATCTATTATGATTATTGTGATGACACTTATGCTATAAAGAATGAATGTTTGGAAGTGTATCATGATAAGAATGATTCATGTGATAGTTATTTTCTTGAGTTTGCTCCCACTATTACTAATGAGAAGGATTTTGCTTATGTGGAGAGTAACAAATTTTCTATGCTTGTGGATCATGATAAGAATTTTTTATGTGATACTTAAATTGTTGAGTATATTCATGATCCCACTGAAAATTATTATGAGAGGGGAACATATGCTTATAGATATTTCAATAATATCAAGTTCCCTCTCTTTATGTTGAAGGTTTTGAAGTTGCACTTATTTTGGCTTCCTATGCTAATATCTTTATGCTTCCATGAGTTATTTCTCTACAAGATCCCTTTGCATAGGAAGCATGTTAGACTTAAATGTTTTTGTTATTTTCTTCCTCATGCTCTCTTTTGTTCTTCAACTCTTATTCCTACGAGAGCATCATTAAAATCTTAAGCCTATCTTTATGGCTATAAAGAAAGAGCTCTAGGGAGACAACCCTTGTTATCTATACTTTGAGTTTTTACTTTCTGTTTTTAGTGGTCTTGATGATTGTTACTACTGTAGAAACATCATTGTATCTTTATATTCAAGCTTTGTGCCAATTATAGCCTCATACGACAAGGGAAGTGAAAGTTGTGACATGTTGTCCAGAAAACAGATTCTGTCCTCATGACTAGAAAAATCAGAGGAAAATCCCAGTTCATCTTTTTGAGCTGAATTGTTTACACAGTGTGCTCTATACAATTACGAAACTTTCGTATGTTCTGAGTTTTTTTATTTGAGTTGCATAAGTATCCCTAAAAAATTCTTTACTACCTGTTGTTCTGTTTTTCACAGATTCTGCCACGTTTTGTCTCTCCTAACTTTTGCAAACCTTAAGCTTGCTTTTTCTTTGCAAAAACCTTTTGGAAATCTTGAGAAACAGTAGCTCTTCAAGAACATCTTTATATCCAGTAGGGAAAAATTATTTATTAAGGGTAGTAACCTCTCTAATCAGCTTATGGTGAGTTATGTATGAAGGGAGTTTTCCAGTGTGCGATGGAAGATGATGAAGGAAGATTCGGGAGTGTCAAACGCTCAAGCTTGGGGATACCCCCATGCATCCCCAACAAATATTCAAGGATACTCAAGCGTCTAAGCTTGGGGATGCCCCCGTGCATCCGCTTCTCTATCAACAATCATCAGTTCATCCTTTGTCGCACTATATTTTTATCACTTCATGCGTTATGTGCTATGCTTGGAGCGTCTCGCTCTTAGGTTTAATTTTTAGTTTTCTTTGGCTTTGCTTGCTGTTCATAACAAGTTAGATCACGTCTTACTTTGTGTGGGAGAGAAACACGCTCCACTTTCAAAATCTAGAACACATCATAGGATTCTTCATGCCTATCTTTTTGCTGTTGTGTGTTCTTTATCTTTTCGTAGCTACTGCCATGTTTATTTTTAGCTTTACTTTTTCTTTAGCAAGAGCCTTGGCGTTTGTTTAGTTTGTTGCTGGAACTCTCTTTAGTTTTCATGTTTACCTTGTTAAGAGAGTTGGTTGTTGCACTGAGTTGTGTCTTGTCTTGAAAGTAGGTAATTGAGGTTGCTATTTAATTTTAGTAGTAACTTGCAATAGTTTTGAGGTATTGATGTGAGTAATGTATGAACATTTGGTGTCAAGAGCTCTAGCCTATTAGTGATAGGTGTCGTATTTTGTGCAATCCGTGTTTATTTTCAAAACCTACAAAACTAGTTGAGAACTCTAGCTACTAGATGGATCACTACTCTTCTGAGGGGTCGGATATTAGAGTACACTCACGTACCATGAGTCGAGGATGCGCAAGGATAACCAAACCCCCATACACTCCTCCTCGGGGTACTTGTCTCTTTGTGAACCTCCTTACTAGATTGAGAGTTACCGATAATAAGTGCATGAGTTCTTCAGACTAATGTAAGTATTGAAAGATGACACTTCCACCTCCTCATATTTGCTAGCCTCTCCTGTGCCGTGCATTGCTTTCTTCTCACTCCGAGAGTTGGCGTCCACCTTCGCCGGTACATCCAAACCCTTGGCATGATACGCTCTGTCATCATAAACCTCCTTATATCTTTCCTCAAAACAGCCACCATACCTACCTATCAAGGCATTTCCATAGCCTTTCCGAGATACATTGCCATGCAACATCCACCTCTTCATGACTTGATCTTCATCTCATAAATGTTCCTGCTACACTGGCAGTGGCATACATTTGCATCATGATAGTTATATCTTCTTTATGTGAGTACCTTTGTAAAGTTTGAAAGATCTCCTATATTCTTGTAAAATATAGAGTGTTGCCCCTAAAATGAGGAAAAGATCCCAAAGAGGACAAAATCAAAAGATCCCAAAGAGGACAAATGAGAGTTAAATAGAAAGAGCCATTGAGGCCACCAAAAAAATACAAAAAATAGAAAAAAGAGAAAAAGAAAAATAAAAAGAGAGAAGGGGGAACGCTACTATTCCTTTTGAGATATCCACACTAGTACTTCATCCTCTATCCCTTGTACTCCATAGAGATCATCATCATGCATATAGCTATGTGGGGACCTTCACACTATAGAATTTGGCTTGTATATTCCAATGATGAGCCTCCTCAAACGAGCTCTAGGTCTTCTTGAGCAAGCAAGTTAGATGCACCCCCACTAGTTCCCTTGGAGAGCTTTTAGCTCACATGTGCATCCGTTGCATGGCAATCCCTACTCCTCACATCATATCTATCATATGGCCTTCTCTCGCGTATGATTGTCCTCATTGATGTGAGTCTTTCACACCCTTTTTCTCTTCCTCCTCCACCATATTCTCTCTTTGCCATCCTAAATGTCAAATTTCTTGCTTACGCTCATCCATTGCATGAGTGCTCAAAATATCGAAAAGGAGTGGATCATTTTGACTTGTACCTGGCTAGTGGTCTGGGGATGAGTCAAGATAAGATTCCAAAGAAGACCAAGTGTGAAGCTTTAGTAGATTGAGTTCCCAACAAAATTATATTTTTTCTCGTATATCCCTATCCCCTTTCTTGCACGCAAACACCATTTGGAGACATTCGAGTCACGGACAGCGAGAGTTCTTGCACCTTTATGTTCTTATGTTGCTTGTTTCAATGCTAATATAGACTCTTGCTTGTTAAGACTTGAATTGAATTGCATGATTTGATTGTTTTACTTTCAAAGTTCTTATATGGTTCCTAGCATGTCACCACAGAAATTATGCTTCTTATCATTTACCTACTCGAGGACGAGCAGGAATTAAGCTTGGGGATGTTGATACGTCCCAAACGTATCTATAATTTCTGTTTGCTCCATGCATGATTTGTGTGATATTGCTATGCTTTTGATACACGTTCATATCATTTTATAACATATTTTGGAACTAACCTATTAATGGTTGCAAGAGTGCTCAAGTTCTTGTTTTTGTACTTTATGTGTAGGAATTACTTGGATAAAGGAAAAATCACAAAAAGGAGCCTTGTAGGAGTTGGACTCTAACTCTCCCGAAATCTGTCCCCACCAGACAGGTTTTAAAGATCGCCTCGGAAACGCTATAAGACGTCCTCAAACGGAAAAACTTAAAACTACAAAGTTGTAGGGAATTTTTTCCGTCAGATTTAGACATTAAATTCGGCCCAATCGGAGTTCGGATGCTTCCAGAAACCCCGAAATAAAGAAGATGTAATCTGGATGACGGGAATCCGAGAGTCTATATAAAGAGAGGAAACCTAGGTCAAAAGGCACCACGAAAATTCCTCCCCCTTGGCAGCAGTCTTGAGGGGGAGATCAATCTCCACAGTAGCACCATCTCCAAGGAAGAAGAAGGGGCCAAGGGCCGCTGCCCCCAAGGGTCGTGGGCGCCGCCGCCGACGTGGACGCCGTCGTCGCCGTCTCCTTCATCTCCACCGGGTTGCACCTCTCCATCAACAACTCTCTCCCTCTCACCATGTCCATGTTTGAGTTGTTCCCCTCGGGGCTAAGGCTTGTATCTTGATCTATGTGGTTTCTCTCTCTCCCATGATGTGATCTTTGTTGTGATCATTGGCTATGTTAATCTAGGGTGATCCCATGATGTTTCCCCTTCTTCTATGTATTAGATTTTATGTACTCACTTGATCCTATCTAGTATAATCCCCGAGACCATGGTGACAGCGGTCTATTGGACATGGGTTAGAAGAATAATTTCATGAGTGATTTCCTCTTTTGTGTGTGGATTGAAGATTGAGAGTCTCTTGGTTCTTGTCTTTGACTATCCTTTAGATATGTTGTGGTGATTGTGGTACTCTCTTTGGATGGCCGCGGTGACATTGGGAAATCCATAGATTGAGAACTATGAACTCTGAGGTGTGCTTTTGTAGCCCTACACAATTCTCGTCCTCTCTTGACCACAAAGGAATGACCTTTGAGTACGTCTCCATTGCATGTTTTATGGAAAATATCATGTGATTAGACTATGTTAATGTTGTTGGGAGTTGCCACTAGTGAAAGTATGAAGCCTAGGCCTTGTTTCCATCATTGTTACACCGTTTGCACTCACTTTTGTTACTTGTTTCTTTGCTGCACTTTTTATTACAGATTTATATTACTTCGTTTTATCACACCTATCACCCATATTTTACCATCTCTTCGCCGAACTAGTGCACCTATACAACTCCTAGTTGTATTAGGTGTGTTGGGGACATAAGAGTCTTCTTGTATCTTAATTGCAGGGTTGCTTGAGAGAGACCATCTTCAACCTCTACTTCCTTGAGTTCGATAAACCTTAGGTCATCCACTTAAGGGAAATTGTTGTTGTCCTACAAACATCTGCGCTAGGAGGCCCAACATAGTCTACAAGAATAGAAGCGTGCGTAGACATCACGCGTGCCCCGGCCATGGGACTCTAGGCGGGTGGTCGCTCCGGGAGAACGTGATGCTGGTTTCTGCGTCGTGTAGCTGGTAGACTTCGACTGCGTTAAGATTCTCGGCTGCTCTAGCCTGCAGGGTGTTGGCGTCCTGTTGGGCTTGCGATACCTTGACTTCTTGGATCGTGTACACCTGTCCTTGAGTGGGCGACTGCTCGGCTCATCGGGCGCGCTTGGCTTCTTGCTGTTTTTCCTCCTTGAGGCTGTCTGCGAGTTCATTGAACAGGCGGCAGTCTCCCAGAGTGTGGCTTGATCTGATGTTTCCCCAGCTGTCTTCAAAGCAGTGGATCGTGCATGGTCCTTCTAGCTATACCCTGATCGTGAGCTTTCTAGATCCGGCGTGTCGTTTCCTCCTTGAGATTCGGAAGAATAGCGCGTGGTCCGCTGGGTGCTCATGAGCTCGCAGGTCGACTTCGATCCCTGCACTTAGATTCTGGTTCCTTATAAGATTGGCGAATTCATCTGGCCTTCGATCTGGGTTGTAGTATTCGCCGGTCCGAGTCTCGGAGTCGCTGCCCTGGCGGGTAGCAGCTGTCCCCGCAGCGGCGGATCATCGAGTGGTCGGCGATCGTGCGGCTGTATAATTCGACTCGTCGGGTGGAGTCGCTTTGTAGGATCCTCGCGCCTGCCTTCTGGGTCGTCGATTTCTTCCTTGTTGGCGATGATCTTGGCGGTCGCTGATCTCGAGCTCGGAGTCAGTGTCTTGTTGTGCGGCGGGTTCCCGGGTGGTGGTGGGACGTTGAGTGGCCAGCAGGTCCTCTTCTTCATGTTGTAGTTCGTCGATCGAGGTCTCCGTGTAGAACCCTTGTTCCTTTCTTTTGGGTCGTCGAGTTCTCCTTCGCTGGCGGCGGGCTCGGTTGCCGCCGTAGTATTGATCTTGACACGGCTGCAGGCTGGGCGATCTTGCCGGGGCGACAGAGATGTTCGCCGTGATCTTGAGTTCCTCGGGTAGATTGCATCTGGTTCTTGCCCTTGAGTTACGGCTTGCTGGAGACGGAACCGCCGAGATCGTAATTCCAACCTGCGTAGTTCCGACAGACGGCACCAATTGACGGGGATGTACCCCGGCAAATCCCATGGTCAGGGGCCCTGGGTTAGTCATGAGAGGCACATGTTGGACGATAAGCTCGTCGGCTAACAGGAGGATACGTTCCTGCTCGATATTATTGATTGGAAAGGGCGATTACAGGGAAGCCGAGGCTAGTGCGCACAAGGCTAGGTTACAGATTGTGTATTGCTTGATATCGACGTCTCCCCTCCTAGCCCTTATATACTAGGCTAGGTCTCGGGGAGTCCGTCCTGATTACAGATGAGGTTTCCTAACCCTGATCTTGTTCCGTACGGCAAGTTTGCACATTCCTTATGACTCGCGGACTCCTACGTCGGTGCCACTAGTGGGCCAAGGCTGGGCCCAGGCGGCATCTTTGTGGGCCTTTTGTCTTCTGGTACACCGGGTAGGCTCATCCATAGGAGTCGTGGGGTCACCCCCTCGTCAGCGTACCCCCATGCTTTTGAGCCTTGTCCTTTCTTTGTAGCATAGTTAGCATTGCAGTGCGTTTTTAATCCTGTCAATTGCCCAACCGTGATCTGTTTACCTCGCATAGCAGTTTTATCGTCTTTTGGGAGAGAGACGTCACTAGTGAACATCACTGGACCCCGGTCAATATCCTCATCACTGTTTACACGCTCAATTTATTTTCTGCTTTAACTTTCTAGCTGCTATCACCATTATCATTATCCCTTTTGTTTGATCCTTTGTAAACAACAAGGCCGGAGAGATTGACAACCTCTCTGAACTTCGTTGGGACCAATGTTATTTGTGTCATGTGCAGGTCCATGTTAAGAGAGCAATATCTTAAAACGGCGCGTTGCTCGCTTCACCACCTACTTAACATTGTCGGAGTCCTACGGGAGACAACCATATCCTCTACATAGGGGAAATTTGATGCTATCCTACATCTCACCTTCCACATGGGGTAACCAATGAAGGGCGAGAAGTCGTTATCACTTCCACGCCATCAATCCCTCACCATGCTTACATGTTGGAACCTTTGGAACGAAAAGAATGCAAGAGTTTTTAGGAAGAAGTCGATGCCCACTAACTACTGGAATTCTGCCATTTGCCGTTTGCCATGGAAGTTGGCAAACATAGGAAAAGTGAACAACAAATCCCTTTGCCGTCTTCCGGCGGACGGCAAAGCACTTGTCAGCCGTTTCTCCAGCAAAGAGGCGCTTTGCCGTCTGCTGAATATCGACGGATGGAAAAGAGGTTTGCCATCAGGTATTTATCCTGGCAGACGACAAAGTAATTATTACACATTTTGTCTCGTATGTGGATCTGTTAACCCGTTAATACTTTAAGCAGACGACAAAGAGTTTCTGCAATTATAAAAAAAATTGTCGACCCCGTTCTGGTTCTTGCCCCAACCCCCGTTCTGTTTTGTTCTGTTATTTACATGCAACCAACGGCAACAAGAGACATGGTAGGGCATGCCGGGCGGAGGGCCAGGGCAGGCGTGGCGCGGCCGGCGGGAGGAGGGTGAGGCGAAATTCACGGCGACCGACGAGGTGGGGAAGACGAGATGGAGAAGCAGCCGGCCACACGAGTCGGCGAGGTGGGGCAGGTGAGGTGGTGATACGTCCAAAATGCATCACTATTTTGTATCATAATTACTCCTTATTCATTGATATATTTCATATTACGATGATGTTCTTATGTTGTTTTGGCTTATTTTACACAGTTTGCAACTTTCCGGTGCCGAAGCAGCAGACGTAGGATTCAGCGGTAAAAAGTGGACGCTGAGTTGCTGAAGAAGAATACCTCCAAATTACCTGAAAATCGACGGAGGGTATTTCCCGAGGGATTAACGAAGACACGCCTAAGAGGGGCCAGAGGGGGCCACAGGAGCCCCAGGCGGCCACCTGGCGCGTCCCCACCCCTGGCCGCGCCGGGAGGGCGCCTGGATCCCTGGGGCCACTCCCGGCTCCCCCCTCTGGCCTATATACTCCTCATTACCCAAAAACCTAAAAAAAGGAAGCTTTCACGGAGTTCCGCCGTCGCTCCGTGGCGGAAACCTACAAAGAAGAAAAGGGCTCTCCGGCGGGCAGATTCCTCCGAGGAGATCACCTCCCGGAAGGGGAGATCATCGCCAACGTCATCACCATCGTCACGGGCATCATCGAGATCATCATCAACATCATCCCCAACATCAGCACCATCTCCACCACCATCCAATCTCACCTCACAAGTTCATCTTGTGTTGTAATCCGTACTATCTATCCTCTCTACTCTACCGTTGTTGATTACTACTTTGTGGTGAATGCTATTGAGTTTTGTTGGAGAAATACCATTATGTCTAGATTGTTTATCATATATTTATCACCTCTGATCATGATCTCATTTATGTCTTGTGAGTAGTTACTTTAGTTCTTGAGGACATGGGAGAAGTCTAGTTGCTAGTAGTCATATGATGTTGAAGTAATTTATGTTGTTTGATATTTAAGTTGTGTTGTTATTTTCCTAGTGGTGTTGTGTGAGCCGAACACTCAACACTTCGCCTTCTTAAGGACCTAGGGGAATACATTGTGTATTAAGAATTCTTACGGTGGGTTGCCGGAGTGACAGAAACCTGAACCCCAGTTTGCACACTTTTGCACAAGGGAATACTAGATCCTTGATCTTATTGTTGTGGTTAGGCTTTGCCTTAATTTCTATCTTGTATTTGCGGATGCTTGGAAGATGTTTAATCATAAGAGTACACTTATCTTAGTCTAGAAGGTGTGCTAGCATAGATCCACCGACTCAACACTTATCAGCACAACACTTGTTATCGATACGGATTATGGCGAAAGAACGTGACTACCTCTCCATGTGTCCTCAAGAACGCTTTAGTCTTTATAAGTTCAGTTGCCAAGCTTATCCTTTGCACAAAAGGATTGGGCCACTTGCTTCTCCTCAGTACTATTTACTTTGCTTGCTTTTATTTTATCGTTACTTATATCGAAAACCCCTAAAAAGTTATCTTTCAGTGTTTGCAGTTATTCCTTGTCCAAAATCACCTATCAATACCTTTCGCCCCTCGTTGGGTTCGACACTCTTACTTATCGAAGACGCTACAATAGATCCCTTTACGTCGAGGGTCATCAAGCTACGTTTTTTGGCGCCGTTGTCGGGGAGTATAGCGCTATTGGTAAGTGAAGCTGGTAAGGAATTTTTATATCATTGCTTTTATTTTGTTGTCACTGTTCTTTATCCTTATGGACAACCTAGCTATTGGATCGTTGCTTACGGGGAAACACCCCACATATGTGGTGGTTGTTCCTCCCCCTACTGAAATTTTTCCTTATAAAATACCAGCAGGTATTATCGATTGTGTTTTGGCTAATCGTTATGCAGGAGACAGACATCCCAGTGAACACTTGCTATATTTATCACAACTATGTTCACTATTTAAGCTTGCAGGTGTATCAAAGGAGTTTGTCATGAAGAAATATTCTCCGTATCGCTTATAGATAAAGCTTCAGATTGGTATAAGCTTCTCGATAACTCTCATTTGCTAGATTGACATGAGCTTATGTCTCTCTTTTATACCAAGTTTTATGCTCTTCATGAAATTCATCGAGACAGGAATTATATCTATAACTTTAGGTCTCGTGATGGAGAAAGCATCGCTCAAGCTTGGGGGATATTGAAATCTCTGATGCTCAAATGTCCTATTCATGAGCTCCCCAAGGAAACTATACTTACAAACTTTTATGCTAGACTTTCTCGTCAGGATAAGGAGATGTTGGATGCCTCCTCTAGTGGGGTATTTCAGACAAAAAGCGTTGAAGAAAGATGGGATCTCCTTGAGAGGATCCAGAAGAATACCGAAGATTAGGAAATAGATAAAGGTATTGAACCCACTATAAATTATGAGCATTATTATATAGAGAGCTATGTGAAAACTGATTCCTTTAATGCCTTTTCTCTAAGATTGGTCTTGATTCCCATCTGATGATTGATTTTTGTAAGGACTTTGCCTCTCATATCGACCCTTCTAAGAAGAAGAAGAGCCAGCATCATAAACCCTTCAAAGAATTATCTATTGATATTCATGTTGTTGACCCTATTGTACATGCAGTTATATATGAAAAGCCCCCTTTCCCCGTAAGCATAAGGGAGCACTCTTTTGTGACAGGCATAATGAATAAGAGTGAGAGAAGAATTGATGAACCTGAGGACCAGATCAAGGTCGATCCTCAAGTTGCATTGGTTAAGGATCTTATTACTAATGATGCCTTAGATTCCAATATAAATTTTTGTGCTGTTTCCACTAACCTTGTCACAACCAAGAATAAGGGCCCAATTTCAGGTACTCCGGTAGTATAAGTCAAAATAGGAGATCATAACTATTATGGGCTATGCGGTTTGGGATCGAGTGCTAGTGTTATCCCGTATTCACTTTATCAAGATATCATGGGTGAGATTTCACCTTGTGAACTTGAAGAAGTTGATGTTACTATTCATCTTGCAAACAGAGCAACTATATCTCCTATCGGAATTGTGAGAGACGTTGAAGTTCTATGCGGAAAGGTAAAGTATCCTACCGACTTTCTAGTACTTGGTTCAGTAAGGGACAATTTTTGTCCTATTATTTTTGGTAGACCTTTTCTCAGAACCTGTGGAGCTATAATAGATTGCAAGAAAGGTAAAGTTTCTGTTGAATTCAATGGTGAGCCATATGAATTTAACTTTTCTAAGTTCTCTAAGCAGCCTCGTGGTACTGATTTTCCTAGTAATGATAAGATTATTGAAGATATTGCTCCCATTGCTATTCCCCCTAACGATCCTTTGCAGCAATATATGGAAGACCACGAGAATGATTTGCATATGCAGGAGAGGAATGAGCAGGACGAAATATTCTTAAGACAACCTGCTATCCTAAAGCACAACCTTCCAGTTGAGCCTTTGGGAATTTTGTCGCAACCAAAAGAAGATACAGTGTTTGATCTTAAACCTCTTCCCGATTCGCTCAAATATGCTTATTTAGATGCAAAGAAAGTATATCCTGTTATTATCAATTCTAACCTTTCAGGGTATGAAGAAGAGCGTTTATTGGAGGTACTCCGCAAACATCGAGGTGCAATTGGCTATACCCTTGATAACCTTAAGGGGATTAGTCCGTCTATTTGTCAACATACCATCAACCTTGAGCCTGATGCTAAGCCAGTTATTGATCATCAACGACGGTTGAATCCGAAAATGATGGATGTTGTAAGGACTGAGATTCTCAAGTTTCTAGCCGCAGGTATTATCTACCCAATAGCTGATAGTAAGTGGGTAAGCCCGATTCATTGTGTTCCAAAGAAAGGAGGAACAACTGTGGTTCCTAATGATAAGAATGAACTAATACCTCAGAGAATTATTATTGGATATCGAATGTGTATTGATTATAGGAAGCTGAACAAGGCAACCCCAGGAAGGACCACTACCCGTTGCCATTCATCGACCAAATTCTTGAAAGGTTATCCAAAAATACTCACTTTTGTTATCTTGATGGTTATTCTGGCTTCTCTCAAATTCATGTTAACACTTCTGATCAAGAGAAGACCACTTTTACTTGTCCCTATGGTACTTATGCGTACAGACATATGCCTTTTGGTTTATGTAATGCCCCTGCTACTTTTCAAAGGTGTATGTCTGCTATCTTTCATGGTTTTTGTGAAGAAATTGTGGAGGTATTCATGGACGATTTCTCCGTCTATGGAACCTCTTTTGACCATTGTCTCCACAACCTTAATAAAGTTTTGCCGAGATGTGAGGAGACAAATCTGGTGCTTAACTGGGAGAAGTGCCACTTTATGGTCAATGAGGGAATTATTCTTGGCCACAAGATTTCCGAGAGGGGAATTGAAGTGGACAGAGCCAAGATCGAAGCAATTGAAAGGATGCCTTATCCAAGGGACATCAAAGGTATTCGTAGTTTTCTCGGTCATGTTGGTTTCTATAGAAGATTTATTAAAGACTTTTCTAAGACTTTGAGACCCCTCACTAATATTCTCCAGAAGGATGTTCCCTTTTTTTATGAAGATTGTAAGGAAGCCTTTGAAGTTCTTAAGAAAGCTTTAATAACTTCTCCTAGAGTACAACCACCTGATTGGAATTTACCTTTTGAAATTATGTGTGATGCTAGTGATTTTGCTGTTGGAGTTGTTTTAGGACAAAGGGTTGATAAGAAGTTGAATGTTATTTATTATGCTAGCAAAACCCTTGATAGTGCTCAAAAGAATTATGCTACTACTGAGAAGGAATTCTTGGCAGTAGTGTTTGCTTGTGATAAGTTTAGGCAGTATATTGTTGATTCTAAGATTATTGTTCATACTGACCATGCTACCAGGGGCGGATGCACAGGGTGGACAGAGTGGGTCGCGGCCCACCCTGGGATTTCTTACGCAGGCCTATACCTATTCAGCCCAATCCAACGAAAAAAAACCCCGCTCATCTCTCCCCTCGCAACAGACCCGGGCGACAGCCGCCTCCCGCCTGCCCGCCTCGCCACCGCGGCGCCGCCCACTCCCAGTCCCCTTCTTCGGTTCTCCCGCCTCCCCTCTGTCTCCCCCACCCGTTTTCCCGCCGGCCGGTGCCCGGTGGCCGCCCTGCCAGTCCAGGCCAGCGCCGCGACTCGCGAGGGCGCCTCTCCCCTACGCGGTTCAGGACTGATGCGGTTGCGCCCCTGCCCGAGTCCCCCTACTCCCGCCGAGCGGCGACCCGACGACGGGCGACCAACATCCTCCTTCCCCTCCGCCCTCCGGCCCGAACTCCACGGCCTCCACCCTCCCCCGAGTCCCCCTGCCCTGCGCCCCTGCAAAGATTCAAGTCACTGCTTTGGTGCTTCCGTGACCAATTTAAGGTATCCAAATTGTCTCAATTTAAAATTTAGATTTTGTTGTCCTGAGATGTACATGAAGTGATGAACTGATTACCAATTGTGATTTGTGTATTGATTAAAAGTATTTTTATTACAGAATTTGTGAAGAATGAAGAGGGCTGGAGATATTGTTTCTCTTTTTGAGAGACAAGCTATGAAGATAGGGAAGAAAAAGAAGGCAGAGAAAGAGCAAGAGGAAAATGTGTCACCGGTTTTGATTGAAGAGCAAGCAGAAAATGTGTCACAGGTTGTGGTTGTGGTTGAAGAGAAAACTCATGAACCAAGTCAGCCAACAATATCTATGTCGAATGTGACAGGAGAACAAACGGAAGATGTGTCACCGCCACCGCCACTAACGGTTTATGATTTCAGTCGTCTGAAACATGATCCCGGGGAAAGGCTGTCAATTGCAAGTTATCCTGTCAATGATCAAGATGCAGTTCGAAGAGCATATATCCTTAAACAGCCATTCAAACCTTATGCACATGACTTTGAAAAAAGAAAGATTGGAAATAGAGCTCGTTCATTCAATCCCTTGTGGCTTCATAAGCATAGTTGGCTTGAATATAGTATCAAGAAGGAATCTGCATTTTGCTTTGTATGCTTCTTGTTCAAAGAGAAAAAAACTAGTGGTAAGGGAACTAATGCATTTACTGATGGTGGTTGGAGAAATTGGAATAGAGAGGATGTTCTTCATAAGCATGTTGGTTGTGTAACAAGTGTGCATAATGCAGCTCACGAGAGATATAACTTATTTGTGAATCCCCGTGCAGCAATTGATGATGTTCTTGTGAAGGTGAATAATGAAGATGTACGTCTGTACAAGATGAGGTTGAAGTATTCACTTAGATGCTTGAAATTTCTTCTTCATCAAGGATTGGCATTTCGTGGGCATGATGAAAGTGAAGAGTCTAGCAATAGAGGAAACTTCCTTGAGCTATTGAAATGTCTTGCAACAAATAGTGAGGAGGCAAATAAGTATGTTTTGAAGAATGCACCAGGTAACTGCAAATTGACTTCTCATCAGATACAACATCAGATTATTCAATGTTGTGCATTACTTACTAGAAAGCAAATTACTGATCAACTTGGTGATGAACATTATGCTATTCTAGCTGATGAGTCTAGTGATGTATCACATAAAGAACAACTAGCTTTGTGCTTGCGTTTTGTTGATAAAGTAGGAAGACCGTGTGAGCACTTTCTTGGAGTTGTTCATGTAAGTGACACTACTTCATATTCACTTAAGGAAGAAATTGAAACTTTACTTGCTAATCATGGTTTGACTATAACTCAAATTCGGGGGCAAGGATATGATGGGGCTAGCAATATGAGAGGGAAAATTAAAGGACTGAAAACATTGATCATGAAAGAGTCACCTTCTGCCTATTATATTCATTGTTTTGCACATCAACTCCAGCTAGTTCTTGTTGCTGTTGCCAAGGGAAATGATGATTCTGTGTGGTTTTTTGATCGAGTGTCTTTGTTACTGAATATTATTGGAGTGTCTTGTAAGTTTCATGACATGCTTCGAGATGCTAGACTTCAGAATATCATGAAACTACTTGAATGTGGTGAGTTACAAACTGGGAGTGGTTTGAATCAAGAGGTGGGGTTACCTAGGCCTGGTGATACTCGGTGGGGCTCTCATTACAAAAAATTTCTCAACATTATTGCTATGTATCCCACAATCTGTGATGTGCTCATAACTCTCGGACAAGATGCTTCACAAAGGAGTGATTAGCCCAAAATACTATTGTTGGAGTGTTTGAGTCATTTGACTTTATCTTTAATGCACACTTGATGCTTGCCATTCTTGGATACACAAGTGATTTGTCTGATTGTTTTCAAAGAAATACCAAGATATTCTTAGTGCAATGGCTCTTGTTAGAACTTCAAAAGGTAGAATACAAGAACTAAGGTCTAATGGGTGGGAAACATTTATGCAAAAGGTCACACTATTTTGTAACAAGCATGGCATTGAAGTTCCTATAATGGAAGATAATTATGTGCCTTATGGAAGATCAACACGATTTTCTCGAAGTCAAACAAATGATGATCACTTTAGAAGATAAGTCTTTCTTGGAGTAATTGATCAAATTAGTCAAGAGCTTGAAAATCGGTTTGATGAGATCAATATGGAGTTGCTATCTTGTATGTCTGCTTTGAATCCTGCCAACTCATTTTCTTCTTTTGATGCCCAAAAGGTATGCAAACTTGCTTCTAAAATTTGTGTTGCTTCTAATAGGTGTTGAATCCATTAAATTCATATGTTTCTTTTGATGCATATAAGGTACGAAGACTTGATGAGTTTTATCCCAAAGACTTTTCAAGTGCTGACTTGATACACCTTGAACTACAACTTGATAATTACATTGATGACATGAGAAGAGATGAGAACTTCCATGGCCTTGGAAATCTGGTTGATCTCTCTGTTAAGCTTGTTCAAACAGGGAGACATATAGTTCATCATTTGGTGTACTTGCTTCTAAAATTGGTATTGATCCTACCGGTGGCAACGGCAAATGTTGAGAGAGCATTTTCTTCCATGAGTTTAGTCAAGAACAAGTTGAGAAATAAGATGGGTGATAGTTTTTTGGATGATTTCCTAGTCACATACATTGAGAGGGATGCATTCTCCAAGGTGGATGAAGATGATATAATTGATACCTTCATGGCAATGCAAAAGCGTAGGCCAGAAACATAGTCTTTTAAACTTCTCAAGGTATGTCATACTATGGTCCATGAAGTGAACTATTTACCGCGTATGTTTCTTTATGCAAAACTGAGATTTAATTTGAAATATTAGTGTGTTTATAAGACCATATTGATCTACTCCTTTCTGATATTGATAAATACTTAGATCGTTCATATGTTATGTTGATTTTTAAAAAAATTGAGCGGACCACCCTGTGATCAAATGCTAGCTCCGCCACTACATGCTGCCATTAAGTATCTTATGGAGAAGAAGGATGCCAAACCAAGGCTCATCCGATGGGTACTCCTTCAAGAATTTGATTTGCAGATTGTCGATAGGAAAGGAGCGGACAATCCGGTGGCGGATAATCTTTCAAGGATGGAAGATATACCGCATGATCCCATTCCAGTCAACGACAATTTTCCAGACGAACAGCTAGCTGTTGCTAAAGTACAATCTCTCTCCGATCCTTGGTTTGCAGATTATGATAACTTTATCGTTGCAAAGTTTTTGCCTCCAGGTTTAACATTTCAGCAAAGGAAGTTCTTTCATGATTTGAGGCATTTCATTTGGGATGACCCACATCTTTTCAAAGAAGGTCCAGATGGGATCGTGAGAAGATGCGTACCGGAACACGAGCAGAAGGACATTCTCAAACAATGTCACGAAAGTCCATATGGAGGACATCATGCTGGTGAGAGGACCGCACATAAGGTTCTTCAATCAGGTTTTTATTGGCCTACTCACTTTATGGATGCTAGAAATTATGTTTTATCCTGTGATAAGTGTCAGAGAGTTGGTAATATTAGTAGGAGGAATGAGATGCCTATGAATTACTCTCTAGTGATTGAGCCTTTTGATTGCTGGGGTTTTGATTTTATGGGTCATTTTCCTTCCTCACACAAGTACACTCACATTCTAGTTGCTGTTGATTATGTAACCAAGTGGGTAGAGGCAATCCCCACTGAAAGTGTTGATCACAAGACATCTTTGAAAATGCTCAAGGATGTAATTTTTCCTAGGTTTGGAGTACCCAGGTACCTCACGACTGATGGGGGTTCACATTTTACACATGGAGCTTTTAGAAAAGCTTTAGCCAAGTACGATGTCAATCATAGAATTGCTTCATCGTACCACCCTCCAACTAGTGGGCAAGTTGAGCTCACCAATAGAGAGATCAAGTTGATCTTACAGAAGACAGTCAATAGAAATAGAAAGGATTGGTCAAATAAGTTAGGAGATGCTTTGTGGGCGTATAGAACTGCTTACAAAAACCCCATGGGCATGTCTCCCTATAAGATGGTCTATGGCAAGGCTTGCCATTTTCCATTAGAATTAGAACACAGAGATTTCTGGGCTATTAGAGAGCATAATGTTGACCCGAAGTTAGCTGGTGAAAAGCGTCTCATGAACTTAACTTCTCTAGATGAGTGGATAAGTGAAGCTTACGAGAGCGCTAAAATGTTCAAAGAAAAGGTAAACAAGTGGCATGATAGGAGGGTTTTGAAACGTGAATTTAATGTTGGTGATAAACTCTTGTTGTTTAGATCCCGTTTCAGGTTTTCTCCAGGTAAACTACTTTCCAGGTGGGAAGGGCCATTTCATATTGAGGAAGTCTACCGCTCAGGTGCAATCAGGATTAACAATTTTGAAGGCACCAAACCTCAAGTGGTGAATGGGCAAAGACTTAAGCATTACATAGCAGGAGATCCTGTCAATGTTGATGTGGATTTGGTATACACAAAGTCTCATGAAGAACATGTTGCAGCCCGGTTTCAGACACCAGCAGAAGAAGAATAAGGAAAGGTATGTATTATGGTAAGGAAACATCGCAAAACCGCCATGAAAGTTCCATATTACGAGTTTTTGCAAAATATAGAAAATTTGAGGCCTAAGTGGAGCCGGAGACCAGCTCCAGGGGGCCCGGGCGCCCCCCCTGGCGCGGCCCCACCCCTGGTCGCGTCGGGAGGCCGCCTGGGCACCCCAACGCCCGTCTCTGACTCCGCTTTGACCCGTTACCTTCCTTTCTGTGCAGAAATTTTTGCTATATATTTGCCCGGATCGTTCCGGCAACGTATCTCGCGATTTTGTGTGTTTTCTTTTCAAGCTGTTTCTGCCAGGACTAAAAGCTGAGTAGTAGAGATGTCCTCTTGTGGCTCGAGCGGAGAGGACTTCTTGGGATGGCGTCTACGTCAAGTCCAGAAGGATCTTAATCAAGGGAAGCACGTTGATTGGGCTACCGAAGAAGAAATTGCTGCAAGACAAGCGGAGATGGAGCGCCTCGTGAGGGAGGAAGTCAAGACTATCACCGCACAACAACAAGGAGGCCCAAGAAATCCCATCATGGTGGGATCTGTCCAACCTCATTATGATCTTTCTCCTAACCTTTCAGGGGGCCCCACTTCACCTGAAGATCAACGTATGCTTTTCACCATCTCCGAGGCCTACCGCATCACCAACCAACTCTGTGAAGATTTCCGTGTGCTACAAGTACAGGTGAAATTCTTGGAGTCAGAGAACCGAACCCTTCGTCGTGTCATCAAGGATCTGAAGAAACAACCACAACAGTATGAGCAGTAAATCTCCTTGGGTAATGGAATCCCCTTAGCTTGTTCCAATCTTGGGGGAGTTCCCGGTATTTTTATCTTTATCTATGTCTTTTAGAGTCAAGTAGAGTCATATCATGTCTAGGGAAGTTACCTTATAAAATAGGTGTTTGCTTTGATGTCTATCACTCCTTTCTGGAGAGTTATGTATCCGTGAGTGTGGAGTCGTCTATGATGGAATATTAATGAGAAGTTTATTGATCCCTTCGCTGCACTCGGTATTCTCTTCACGCAATCGACCTTATGATGATTCTTACGGGGAGTATTGACCTTATATCAGGTATGGCTTTGAAAACTTTATTTAATCTTGGCAAGCATAGCTTTAGTCATAGCAACAAGCATGTTATTTTTCTCAAAGTAGCGACATAGCCAAACCCTCTTTGTTATTATGCGTGTAGTGTTATGTTGACAAGGAAGACAACTTGATGTGCTATGCTTGTTTTAATGTTTATGCTTTATATTGCTTTGCATCCAAGTCATCATCAATTGTCTGTTCTCTCAAAGCCTTTGCTAGCCAAACCTCTGTACTAAGAGGAATTCTGCTTGTGCATCCATACCCTGAAACCAGTATCTTCCATATGAGTCCACCATACCTTCCTATTCGTGGTATTCCACTACCACTCCTAAAGCATAGAATTTTTGTGTTAACCTTAGATGTTCAAAATTTTCTGTTAGTGCCCCTGTTTTAGCTCATGAGGAAGTAGTAGTTAATTCATGACCTTCTTAAGTTGGACAAGTTTTATCCCGGGATTGCATGTCTAATCTGCAAACCCCTAATACGAGGAGGAATTGGCATGAGTGCGCCCAGCTCAAAAAAGATAATACAACAAACAAACCCTCCTTCACGCTTTGTTCATGAGAAATCAGAAAACTTTGGCAGTGATAAACAAAGGAGATTGCGGGGATGTGATCGTCCCCGTTTGGGAGCCGTTCCTCGAAACTTGTCCAATCTGAGAAGCAATTGAGTTATCTATTAGCATTCGTTGACAAATCATGCACCTCTCAAAACTTGTTTTCATTCTGTTTGATTTAAGGATAGCACTTGAGTTTTCCCTGCTTGCCTTCAACAAGACTTTTACTTTACTTTTATGTTGAGTCAGTTTTCCTACTTCCTTCTTTCCCAAAGAGAACAGACACTTGGTGCTGATAAGGATTCATCCATATAATGATGCATTAAAGTTTTGCCTTGCCATATCATTGTTGACATTATCTCTTGATAAGTAAGTTGTTTGCAAAATCACTTGCCAAGCAAACATCTTCCTTTGTGTTAACATTTGCACTTCATGACTAATAGCTTGTTCTTTCAAAGAGTTTCAAGTTATCTCTTCAAAATATAAAAAGAAAGAGCAAAAGTAAAAGTTATTAGTTGTTCTTGACCAAAGGACATGTTTGCCATGATTTGATGAGTTTCCTTAGCTCTACTCTTGATTATAATTGTTATTACTCTTTCATAAGGGCCTTATGAGTTGAAGATTGCTGTTGAGGATGTTTGAGTTTGGTGAAGAAATCATGATGCTTCTTGTCCGTATTCTATTTATCAACACTTCACTCTCTAAACTTGTGGACAGGTTTACCGAGCTAAGTTTTCGCTTGGGGACAAGCGAGGTCTAAGCTTGGGGGAGTTGATACGTCCAAAATGCATCATTATTTTGTATCATAATTCCTCCTTATTCATTGATATATTTCATATTACGATGATGTTCTTATGTTGTTTTGGCTTATTTTACACAGTTTGCAACTTTCCTGTGCCGAAGCAGCAGACGCAGGATTCAGTGGTAAAAAGTGGACGCTGAGTTGCTGAAGAAGAATACCTCCAAATTACCTGAAAATCGACGGAGGGTATTTTCCGAGGGATTAACTAAGACACGCCGAAGAGGGGCGAGAGGGGGCCACAGGAGCCCCAGGCGGCCACCTGGCGCGGCCCCACCCCTGGCCGCGCCGGGAGGGCGCCTGGAGCCCTGGGGCCACTCCCGGCTCCCCGCTCTGGTCTATATACTCCTCGTTACCCGAAAACTTAAAAAAAGGGAAGCTTTCATGGAGTTCCGCCGCCGCTCCGTGGAGGAAACCTACAGAAAAGAAAAGGGCTCTCCGGCGGGCAGATTCCGCCGAGGAGATCACCTCCCGGAAGGGGAGATCATCGCCATCGTCACGGGCATCATCGAGATCATCATCAACATCATCCCCAACATCAACACCATCTCCACCACCATCCAATCTCACCTCACAAGTTCATCTTGTGTTGTAATCCATACTATCTATCCTCTCTACTCTACCGGTGTTGATTACTACTTTGTGGTGAATGCTATTGAGTTTTGTTGAAGAAATACCATTATGTCCAGATTGTTTATCATATATTTATCACCTCTGATCATGATCTCTTTTATGTCTTGTGAGTAGTTACTTTAGTTCTTGAGGACATGGGAGAAGTCTAGTTGCTAGTAGTCATATGATGTTGAAGTAATTTGTGTTGTTTGATATTTAAGTTGTGTTATTATTTTCCTAGTTGTGTTGTGTGAGTCGAACACTCAACACTTCGCCTTCTTAAGGACCTAGGGGAATACATTGTGTATTAAGAATGCTTACGGTGGGTTGCCGGAGTGACAGAAACCTGAACCCCAGTTTGCACACTTTTGCACAAGGGAATACTGGATCCTTGATCTTATTGTTGTGGTTAGGCTTTGCATTAATTTCTATCTTGTATTTGCGGATGCTTGCAAGATGTTTAATCATAAGAGTACACTTATCTTAGTCTAGAAGGTGTGCTAGCATAGATCCACCGACTCAACACTTATCAGCACAACACTTGTTATCGATACGGATATGGCGAAAGCACGTGACTACCTCTCCATGTGTCCTCAAGAACGCTTTAGTCTTTATAAGTTCAGTTGCCAGGCTTATCCTTTGCACAAAAGGATTGGGCCACTTGCTGCTCCTTAGTACTATGTACTTTGCTTGCTTTTATTTTATCGTTGCTTATATCGAAAACCCCTAAAAAGTTATCTTTCAGTATTTGCAGTTATTCCTTGTCCAAAATCACCTATTAATATGTTTCGCTCCTCGTTGGGTTCGACACTCTTACTTATCGAAAACTCTACAATCGATCCCTTTACGTTGAGGGTCATCAGGTGGTAGGGCAGCCGGCGTCACGGGCCGACAAGGCGGGCAGCCGGGGCAGCCGGTGACGCGGGCCGGCGAGGCAGGCGGGTGGTCGGTGATGCGGGTCGGCGAGGTGGGGCAGGAGGTGCAACCGGCGAAGTGGGGCAGTCGGTGCAGCCAGCGACGCGGTCCGGCGAGGTGGCCACGAGGTCAGCTGACGAGGCAGGTGGGTGGCCGGCATGCGGGTCGGCGAGATGGGGCAGACAGGGCGGCTGTGAGGCAGGCCGGAGGGGAGGGGCAGACAGTAAGGCACACGGGCAGCCGTGAGGTGGGTGATACGTCCCAAACGTATTTATAATTTCTACTTGTTCCATGCACTTTATGTGATATTGCTACATGTTTTGCTACACTTTTATATCTTTTTACACATATTGGACTAAACTACTAACTCAGTGCACCTAGTGCCAGTTTCTGTCTGCTGATGTCTTTTAGTTGCAGTGATTTTACCCCCAATTAAAAGTGCTCCAAAAATTCCAGAAAAAACAGAATAAAAAACAGCAGAACAGAAGCTTTCGGAACCCCGAAGGAAGGCCAAGGGCCCCCACCTGGCGCCTAGGGGGCCCCAGGCGGCCAGGTGGCGCCCATGCGGCCAAGTGGCGCGGGCCCACCCCTGACCGCGCCACCAGGGCGCTTGGGAGCCCTGGGTTTCCCCTGGGTGCCCCCTTTGGCCTATATTACAACTTCGTTCCAGAAACCCTCAAGGAGAACCCCGCTTCACGAAATACCTCGTTGTTCTGCCGCCGCCGTGCTTCCAAGATCGGGAGCACCAGAAGACCCCTCTCCGGCACCCTGCCGGAGGGAAGAAGGACCACCGGGAGCTTTTTCACCACCATGGACGCTTCCCGGATGTGCCGTGAGTAGTCCTCCTAGGACCATGGGTCCATGACCAGCAGCTATGTGATGTCTTCTCTTCAATCTTGTTCTTTAATGTTTAGTCCTTGTGAGCTGCCCTACATGATCAAGGCACCTATGTAATTTTCATGTTATTGCTATGATGTGTTTGCTAGGATCCGATGGATTATGATCTTATTTTAAGATCGTGATGAGTTATATATTTGGTTTACCTTTTATATTTTGTTCTTGAGTAATTCTTGCATGTTCTCGGTTGCTTTTTATTGCTTTGGACAAGTAGTAGATAGTAACTCCAAGAGGGAGCATTATGCATGATTGTGGGTTCATGCCCCCCGATGTCTAGCTTGAGTGACATAAATATGAGACTAGGGGATGTGTTGTTGCCAACAGGGAGAAAACAACGGTGCTTGTAATCGCGGTTGCAAGGATTGTTTACCTTACGCCTAGATTGTTAATGCAATTGTCTGTTGCTTTGAGTTTACACTTTGGATGGGGCTCGCAACTTAATACCAGCAAGATGTCCTGGATAGATATCTCAAGGTGGGTGATTAATGAGTAGATGCAGATGGATTTCGGTCTACTTGTCTTGGCGTACTGCCCATACTTTTGAGCCTCTTACTTTCAAGTAGCATAATTAGCATTGCGGTGCGTTTATAATTCTGTCAATTTCCCAGCTGTAATTTGTTCACCCAGCTTAGCTGTTTTATCGTCTTTTGGGAGAGATACATCACTAGTGAACATCATGGGAACCCGGTCCATATTTCCACCACTGTTTACACCTCCACTTTATTTATTTCTTTTACTTTCAGTTGCTATCATTATCACTATCTATCTATTGCGTTTGATCCTTTGTAAACGACAAGGGCGGAGGGATTGACAACCCCTCTGTACTTCGTTGGGAGAAAAATTATATGTTTCTGTGTGAAGGTCCACGTCAACTATTTATCTGGCGCCGTTGACACCTACTTGCAGCATTCGGAGTCCTACTGGTTCGATAACCTTGGTATCTTCACCGACGGAAATTTTCTTTTATCTACATTTCAACCTTCCACTTGGGGTAACCAACGAAGGGCGAGAAACCGTTATCATCTCTCGTACCCTCAGTGGGCTGGCGAGGGGGGCAATTGACGAGGTGGGGAAGGACGAAGGAGATGAGATCGAGCCTGGGGGCGTGGGTTCATGGGGGAGAGGATAGGATAAGGGAGAGAATGGCCAGTGCGTGGTGGCGGCGGTGGGATGTGGTTGGTGGGGAGGTTGCGGTCGCCAGATCATCGATCCGTGAGAGTAGCTTCCAGCCAATAGAAAACCAGTACACATTTTGTGTTTGTTTACCCTATAATAATTGATAAAATAACTATTATAAAAATTTAAAAAAATGAATTTTTTTCCAGACCTTCTAAGAATCATAAAATGACACCACACTAAATTTCATATCATTTAAATATTGTTTGAATCTTCAAAAAAATGAAAGCGATACAAATATACGCCTAGAACTATCTTTGCCTTTAGCAAAAAAAAATAGATGGCAAGAGCTGTCTTTGTTGTCCATCATATAAAAACAGACAGCAAAGTCCCTCTTTATCATGCGTGAAAAAAATACAGACGGCAAAGCATTCTTTGCCATGCGTGAAAAAAAAACAGACGGCAAAGCACTCTTTATCGTCAGTCAATCTAGCCGTCCGCAGCTGATGGCAAAGACCCTCTTTACCGTCCGCCCCGAAAAAATGCAGACGGCAAAGAAAAGACACATGGAAAATGAACAGATTCCAGTAGTGGCGCTCTACGCATCTTCGAGAAAATCAAGAAGGAGGCAAAATTATGGCTTTCGGCAGAAGCAAATCATTTGGGAGAGAGCTAGCATTCCACGTGATTAGTTAGTTATTGTGACAACACATAGGATGTGTTTGGTTCGACAAATTTTCCCCGTTATCTGATTACACGGCAAATTGATACCGTTAATCATGTTTGTTTGGCCGGGCTGGTAAACAATTACTCCCTCCGTCCCATAATATAGTAACGTTTTTTGAGCTAGTCTATATTATGGGACGGAGGGAGTTCCACGTAAACAGATTACAACGCAAGTCTCCGTTGATTCCGCCCACCCCTGACCGCAAACAGATAACGTTACAGCCTTGTCCTCGTCCAGCTGCGGTTTCATCGAGATCGAGCCATCCGCCCTCGATGGCTCGGTCCCCTTCGCGAGCCCGCCCCAAATCTTATACATCGAGGCGAACTGCGGCGTTGGTCTCGTGCCATACTGCGATCAACTCTGCTTCATGAGTAGGCCGGCGGCGGCGCCATGAGAGGAGCAGCGGTGCGGCGACGCTGGTGGTCGCGCCATTAGAGGTCTCCCAGCTATGACTGCGGGCTTCACCAGTAGGTTTCCCAGCTGCTGGAGGCATGCATTCTCGTAGCATCATCAGCGGAGGCGACGCTCGAGGTCGAGGGTGGGAATCGGGATTCCGTGGCTAAGGAAAAGGACGGTGCCCGGGTCGGCAGCGTGGAAGACGGTAATATAGCTGATTGGATTGATTACGGTTACAGTTCGCAACCAAACAAAGTTGGACACCGGTATGTAGCGGCTCCGCATGTAGGTATTTTTTTGCGGCAGCCACTCACTCACTAGTTTAATCGTGGATGCATCTTGCTAATTATCTTGGGAAAAGCTTAACAACAGCGCCCTACAGCGGTTCTATGGTGCGGCGGTTTGGGATTGATTTGAATCCATCCGCTGCATGTGTTAGCTTTTTCAAATTTAAATTTAAAAAATATTTATCTTTTAAATCATTAACCCGATTGATGATATGTTTTCACCATTAGATTTGTCGTGACGAGATCTTCAAAACAATTACCATATTGATATGTTTCGATGAATTTTTTTTGTCACCGTCAGTTGTCAGATTAGGTCAACCTAGTTGCTATTTTTACCATGAACTATTGTCACAAATGTTTGTACATAGTTGTCGGGGAATAGCTCCGCATACTTAATCTTAGGATACTACCCGATAAAATAAAATGACAACTCAAATTGATAAAACTGGCAAGGACAATAAACCATCATGTCAATTAGATATAAAGAATACGACAACCGAACATAAATAAACCGGCAACCAATCGTTCAAGCACAACAAGTTATTACGATATTTTGGGTACAAATAACATTACAAGTATGGATGTTTTTGTAGTGATTCTAAAAAAGAAACACATACAAATACCATAAAATAAGTTTTGATTTATGTATGTTAGTGTAGTGTTTTAACAATCAAGTTGGTATAATCTGGCACCTATATAATAATTATCAGGTAAGTAGAACAGTGATGTGGCAAATATGGATGAAATAAAGTTTTAAAAACCAAAATTGTATAATCTAGCAAATATATGAATAATTATCAAGTAACTAGAACAGTAATGTGGCAAGTACTGCTAAAAATAATATTAACAACCAAATTGGTATAATCTGGTAACTGTATGAATAATCATCAGTACTTGCCACATTACTGTTCTACTTACCCAATAATTATACATATAGTTGCCAGATTATAACAACTTGGTTGTTAAAACTTTTTTTTCATCGATACTACATGCCGCATTACTGTTCTACTTACCTGATAATTATTTATATAGTTGCCAGATTATATCAACTTGGTTGTTAAAACTTTATTTTTCATCAATACTTTCCACATTACTGTTCTACTTACCTCATAATTATTCATATAGTTGCCAGATTATACCAACTTGGTTGTTAAAACACTGTACACTAACATACACAGATGAAAATTTTGTTTTGTGGTATACTCGTCATGTTATTTATACTCAAATGTCATAATGACTTGTTGTGCTTGAGATTTAATTATGTTCGGTTGCCGTATTCTTTACATCTAATTGACATGATGGTTTATTGTTCTTTTCAGTTTTATCAGTTTGAGTTGCTATTGTATTTTATCGGGGTGTAAACTAAGCTTAAGTGTACGGAACTATTCTCCGGTAACTATGTACAAACATTTGTGGCAACACTTCACGATAAAAATGACAACTAGGTTGACCTAATCTGGCAACTGACAATGACGAAACAAATTCATCGAAATATATCAGTATGTGATCTTGTTTCAAAGCCCCCGTGAAAACAAACCCAACGATAAAAACGGAATGCAAATCGGATTAATGATTTGTAAGATAAATCTTTTTAAAAATTCGAAAAACGCATTTAATGGGATGATGTAAACATAATGTAACATGTCTTTACATGTAATCCTTTCAAACAAAGTCGTCGCGCCACCTATGCATATGTGACGCCTTAGTATTTTTTTTCCCTACATGTAATCCATCCAAACAAAGCCGCCGCACCATCTCATGCATATGCGGCGCCTTAATATAGCTTATAGTACCGTTGTGACCTTATTCCGTTTACGTTTGCGTTACCTTTGGTGAACCAAACACCTCCATAGACCTGAGTAAAATACCATGTAACAAATATTATTCTTAGGCAAATCTTTTGCCTCTGTTAAGAAAACTCGTATATGTAGGAGACGGTCGAGAATTTAGTAGCAGGAGTCGTCTTGGCATGCACTGAGTGAAAGTTTAAAGTTGAGGTTGATGATGCCTGCACGTCCGTATCAACTCGAGCAGCTGGAACTTGGAAAATCAAGTCTACCCGTGTCATGCCCGGCGGCGGCGATTTGAACGACAAGGACCGGATAGGCCCCTTGTAGACGAAGTATCGCAGCAGCGGAGCCTCAAGCTCCATGCTGTTCTGGCCTTGATGGCCCCAGCACTTGAAATTTGCCAGCACGAGGGTGGTGACCTTGGGGCAGCGGAGATGGAGGGAACGTGCAGCTGGGGGCTCCGCCATTGGTCGTAAACCGATGTGGACGTCGTCGAGCTGCAGAGTTGCGACTTGCAAGCAGAGGCGCGGCGTCGACGACGCCCTGGAGTACATGGAGCAGCACGTCGCAGAGGTGCAGCCGTAGCTCCACCAGCCGCGGGCGCGGCGCATTCGGCGACGACCTGAGATGGCCCCACTCGCGGTCCGTGCACCGGCTGATGTGCAGCACCCGGAGGACTGGCGACAACGACAGTTCGCGGGTGCTGAGAACGCACATGCCCTTGAGGTGGCTCGGACCGACGGAGAGCCCGGCAGGAGAAAGTTTCTCTTGGTAGCGTGGACCGAGGAAGGTCCCGAGACGGAGCTCCTCGAGGTGGCGGGACGCCGGGCCGTAGAGCAATTCCTAGAGTCCTTGCGACATATAGTAGTTATCTAAAACATCTTATATTAGTTTTTTAAAACAAAGGATATTTTCGATTTTATAAATAAAGTCAAAGGCCGTAGAGAACAAAGTATCATCATCAAGAACAGAACCCAGCACGAGGGCATAAAGTATCAGAAGGCACACATGCCACAAAAGCCATGTAGGGCCAAATAAACCAAGTTTACGATCAAAATAGGGGGGTACCTAACAGACAGCACCAGCAAGGGAGGAGACCCGAAGAGTAGATGTTAAGTAGCCGTCGCCGTCACTGGGAGTAATGGTTTGGCCAGGTCTTTGATGCGAGTGATCCAGGTCTTCAAGTCCTCCTTGTTAGCATCCTTCATCAGAGGAATCCAACTCTGTAGCACAGCAGCCAAACGAAATAAGCAATCGACAGGGCATCTAGGAAATGTCTTTTCAATTGTGAATTTATTGCGCGTAGTCCAAAGAATCCAACAAGAAGTAGCAAAATCCACCCAAAACAAGCGGCGCACAGAACCCTTAAGAGATCTCGACAAAGAGCAAACATCCCGAAACGAATTAGGGCGCCAGGAGCCACCCAGCCAAATCCTGGCGCGGGTCCAAAACAGAGAGGCCAACTGGCATCTAAAGAAGATATGCTCGGTAGATTCGAGATCAGAGCAAAGACCACACTCAGACGCAACTACGTCATTACGTTTCCGAATTTCATCAGACGCAGGCATCTTCCCACAGAAGGCCTGCCATAAAAAGATCCTGATCTTAGGCGGCACCCTAGCCCTCCAGACAGGGGCGAAGCGAGGAGACCGCGAGCCGCCAATGAGAACTGCATACAACGACTTAACAGAGAACTTCCCAGAGGTTGCTAGAGACCAGGCGGCCACATCCTCCCCAGTCGAAATCGTAGGTAGGAAGCTTACCAGACGCTGCCAATCACAAAGCTCCCCGGGGGAGAGGGTACGGCGGAACTCAAAATCCCAAGACTTGTCTGTCAGATCGAAAACCGAACTCTCAGGACAGGGGCAGTAAGAAAAGAGGACAGGGAACAGATCTTCCATCTTCCCATCTTATATTAGTTTACGGAGGGAGTATTGCACAGCGCCTTGTACATGTCGTCGCAGTAAGAGAGGGAGTCATAGGAGCTCCACGGGTCGTCCGCTCCTTCCACGTACCAGAAGTTGAGCTTCGTCACCGGGAAACGGCCACCGTCGGCTGCTGCGAGACATTCTTGGCGTCATGCACAATGGCAAGGCGCCGAAAATCATGGTCCAAGTGGTTGTAGAAGGGTGAGTCGAGGTTGACGGTGCCGGAGGAGAGCCAGAGCCAGCGCCACCGCCGCGCGAGCGCGCTGGTCACAACGCCCTCCTTTGCCGGCGTGAAGTAGAGGATGCCATAGCAGGTCATCGGGGAGGTCGGAGTCGGATAGGCGGTCGTCGCCGCCCATTGTTGATCGATCGATGGGGGCCACCGAGCGATGCGAACTTCTCATCCTCATTGATATGACCTAGATATTAATTTGTAGAACTAAGTCTTCTCAGTTTATATGAACGTGCATGGCGGCTACTCCGATCAACCGAACCAACTCAAGTTTGATTACAACACGAGTAAATTATCAAAAACCAACACAATTGTATGTATCAACATGCGTGAAAAAATCACCATTTTCATAACAATTTGTAGAAAACATTGAATTTCAGCAACTGCATTGCCGAAAACATTAAAAGCAAACTAGACCGCATTTTGATACTAAGACTGACAGCGGAGCTCAGCCGTCAGGATCACTTAACCAAAAAAGTTAACCCCATTAACTTTGACCATCACGATGTACGTTATGGCAGATAATACCCAAATGTCTGTCTCAACACAAAAATCAAAAAAAATCAAATATTGAGTTTTTTGGTGGGAAAATGGTTTTTGGAAAATTTTGTTTTTTTGTTGAGACTAACTTTGGGTCCCACGTGAATTTTAAATGATTTTATCCAAAGAAATAACTAGAAAATGATTTTTTAGAAAACACTTTTCTGTTGCTGATTAACATGTGGGTCTCATTTTTTGTTTTTTGGTGGGAACTTTTGTTGGAAAATAATTGTTTTTTGTTGAGACAAACATGTGAGTCTCACGTGTTTCTTGGAAAAAATGTTATTTAAGAATTCTTTTTTCAGGGAAAATTAATTTTTATTCAAATTGACATGTGGGTCCCACACATTTTTTGTGGGAATGAATTGTTTTTGGAAATAATTTTGGAGGGGCGGAATTGATTTTTTTTGGAAAGAAAACATGTTTGATTGAGACTGACATGTGGACCCCGTGTCTTTTTTTGAAGAAAGTTTTTTTCTAATAAAAATAATTAATAGTTTTCCGAAACAACCTTTCCCTCAAAACACATAGGATATGGTGGTATTCAAATCTGAATCCTATTGGTACGATAAGATATGGTGTTACTAATATCTGTCATAAAAGGATAATCCAGATTTTTCTCGCCAGATAATCTGACCTCTTAAATTCTTAATTCGACTGATGGACGAAGTTTTAAGTATTTAGTATCAATACATGGATGTTATCTTTACTTATGAGGCCAGTCATATGCTTATTAGTGATTTATTTGGCATATTTCAATACTATCTAGTCATTTATATGTTCTTATAGTATACATATATTAATATTTGCCCAACTCTTAAGTCAATTTTCATTGTGTTTTAACAGATATATATATATATATATATATATATATATATATATAAAGACGTAGAATTTATCTAAGGCACATCTAAATGCGATATAATTAAGTCACATCTAAAGTGATGTCATCTGTAAATACTGCAACCGGACTACAAACTATAATTTTATATGCCTTATTTCCCAGTATACTGTCAAAATGACAAAATGATAACCACAAAATTTTGAAACCTGGTTTTTGTGGTTAAGGATTACAATCCAAATCCGTATGAAAAGCTAATGCGCTGAAAGACAAGTACCCTACTTTGTTTTTTGCGGGTAACAAGTACACTACTTAAAGGAGGCTCAAATTCAAAAGAAGGTACACTTATGAAAATATACACAGAAAAGTAATGAACAAAATAAAATAAAATCTCGAACAATGATTATGCACAAGACAAAAGCTACTTTGGTTTGTAATGAAAAAACAAAGACCTGCAAAATCCCATCCAATGCGAAACGAGGAGGATATATGAAAGGAGAAACAAAGCCCACTATCCTGCATGGGCCGCACCCGCACCGCTCAAGACACAAATAAGTCAGCTTCCCCGTGATAAACTCAGAGCAACTAATTGAGAGTACTCGTTCGCAACCCTGTACAACGAAAGGTGTCACGTGTTGCGCTTAAAAGCGATCCCTCGCGATTACGTTTTTTTTATTTTTCTGTACGCGTTTTTTATGTTTAAAATTGGTATTTTCGCTGGGTTTTTTTACTTTTCCGATTTTCGCACGTTTTTTCTATACGTTTTGGTGAAAAAAAATTCAAAAAAAATTTCCCGAAATAAAAAAGGCACGACCTTGCCTCCTTCATGCCTCCGCGAGAGGCACTATCGTGCCTCAGGGAAAGGCACACTCGTGCCTCCGCGAGAGGCACTCGTGCCTCTAAAACAGGAAAAACGGAAAACGCTTCAGAGCGCGCCACTTGATGCGCGCGGAGCAAACGCGCTGTTCATAGATACGAGTACTCCCTAATTAGTGATTTCGTGATAAACTTGAATGCTTCAATTTTTGAAAGTTGTAATGTATTATTTTTTAGAAGAGGACCACTAGTGCACTACTAGCGAGGCCTTTAAAGTTGTTAAACTAGATGCTATCCCACGCGTTGCGACGGAAACGGTTAACAAATAATTTAAAAAAATTAAATATAAGAAAAATTAGGAAAGTTAGTATAATTTAATTATTAAATAATTTTTGAAAGAAATATTGTTTTAAGTAAAATCTAAGAAAACTTGATGAAAAATCTAGAAATGATTGTACTTTTTGTTTTATTTATTTTTTACCTTGAGAATATACCGGTGAGATGATATGAGACGAAAACAATGTTGAATGGAGAGAGCATAACCCTTAGTTAAACTAAAATAATGATAACAATTACATATGTGCATTCATAAAAAAAAGTTGCATAAAAAATAAAAGGTAACTTACAATTTGATTTTCCCTAAAAAATAATGTCGCTTCTAAATTGTGAGGCTTAGTTTATGTGAATGAAGATTTAGTGGAAAAGAGATTTTAATATTTATTTGTAATAGGTTGCATGCGCATGGGGATTTAATGAAAGCATGTGCATGAAGAATTAGTGAAAAAAAGTTGGGCCTACTTGATGATGTGTATAACTTGCATGTCAAGATAAATAAGTTAGTAGGGATGAACTATTTAAATATTATAGATTTGCATCTTCGTTAGCTCAGAATAAGCATGTGTGGTTACTAAACTCACATGATCCAATTTGTATCCCTACAAATAAGTTCTGAGGAATAAATTATCTTACCGCTAAAAAAATATGCCTGCTTCCCCTGTGACAATGACGTGAATCTCTTGGCATAATTTATCACACGGTTGGGGACAGAGACTTACTTATTTATCATCTTCACATTAATTCATGTGGTATGTCCTTGTGTTATCATCTTTATGAACCATATTCACAACAGCTATGTTGAGCATACCATCATATATTTCTATTTTTTCTAAATGATTTTGTAATGGAGATATATCAAAAAATCATGTCTCCAAATCAATGTTTTTTTCGTTGCTGCAGTGTGAATAGGGCATGCAACAATGTCATCAGGTTATGATCATGGTGAGAGCTTCATGTAAGTAGCACTCACTGATTCCCCGTTGGTTACATCTATGTTTTTTTACTGGAAAAAATTGATTTGAAATTTCATCTACAATTTTGTTAGTTGGTTGTCAAGTACTGTATATCTTACCTAAAACCCTTTACCTATTTAATATCTTCTAATTTACTAAACCCCATAGAGGTAGGCTGAGAATCAACAATTGAGGCTGCTGGCTGCGGTGTTCTCTATTTTGATTCGGTCGTCTATTTTATGTTGTGTCATTGTGTGGGTCCATATTGCCAGCGATAACATTTAGCCTCGGTCTATCTGCCGGTGGAGTTTTTCCTGATCAAAATAGGAGGGTTGCGTGGAGGCCACGGAAGGATACCCGTCACCACGTGATGTGTGGCACCGTGTACAAAGCAGACATGGCACAGGTGAGCCACATGGAGGGAGAGGTCACAGGTGAACCGCCGTCCAGGGAGGGTAGAAAGACAGAGGGGATAAGACGTCCGCGGAGGTGGAGAGGGAAGAGGGGATTCACCATCTACGGAGGGGAGGGAAGAGGGGTCGTGGTGCTATCCATCGTTGGGAGAGGGCACGGCCTGCTGGTTCACGAAAGGGAGAGGGCAGCGGCCAAATGGGTTGCGGCGCCATCGTCTTAGGCCCTTCTACCCTTCCTTGGATGTTTCGCTTCTGGAGCAGTGCGGACACCATTCGCGCTCTGGCGAGCCTCCTGCACAGCATCAGAATCAGATAGATCGGAGGCGGACCTGGGGAACCCTCGCCATTGGCATCGTGGTTTCCACCGCCTCATCCGTTGCTAATGTGTGCGCTCATGTCCGTACTCGACGTTTCCCTCCTGATGGCATGCCAATGCACTCAGTCAGGCAGCAGAATCCGATCCGTCAGGTTTGGAGTATTGTTTGTGTGCTCCGTTTTAATCTGCCTCTGCTTTAGGTCACCGTGGATTCAATGTACTCACAGGTTAATTTTTGTAGTTCCTATGTAAACCAAAATTTGTGTTGTTTAAGATTTCAGATAAACTAATGCTAGCTAGCTTGCTGCATTCGGTATAGTAGAGCAAAATAAGAACAGTTTGCTCTGCTAAATACTGCCCCTGATAAAATGACGAGACGACCAATGGAGTCCCAACTCCCTCCAATTAAGGGATCTTTTCCTATCAAAGATTAACCTATTTTTCATGCATCATTCTTAAAAAAAATATTGAGAATCAATATCGAGGGAAAGTACGGGGATTTCAATTTGTTTTGAATGCTCTGCTGTTTTGCCAAATGAAGCCAATCAATCTTAAATTAGTCCCCATAAGAATTGATTCATTGCAAAACAACATGATGGCAACTCTTCTTCGAAGTGCTAAATGCTACTAAAAAAAGGTTTAGTTAGTTAATTCGGATTAAATTAAATAAATATGAGAAAACTAAAAAAATCAATTTTTGTGCTGAAAGATGTTTACGTGCGAGATGTTCATGCAAATTTTGGAGAAGTTCAGATATCTGGAGAGCGCGTGATAAAAAAGAAAAATTTGCAGTTTCTACTGTTCATGCACTATTTTGGACTGAAATTTTTTCGCCACGAGCTCTCTAGATGTCCAAAAAAACTCAAATTTTACATGAACATCTACCCCCTAAGCATCTTTCACCATAATAAAATTTGAAATTTTTAAACTATTTTTGTATGTCTTTTCAAAGATTTATTATGCAGAAGTATATGAGTCTCGGCTCATCTTTGAATATTCAGTCATGTATGACATATTGAGCTTCAGCATAATACACACAGTTAAGAGGTAACTCCCTCACGTTCATGTCATGCGGTAAAAACCACCCACCCAAACATATGCCAAACCAACTAGCATGTAAATATTTTTATAATTTTGGAAAAAAAACTAGCAAGTAGAAAAAAAATCCGTGCAGCATTAAAAACATAAGCGGCGCAACAAAGCGTGTGTTGCCCTTCTAGTAGACATGTTATTTATCTATACTTGTGTCAGTTGATCAAGTAAGGTAAAGTTGTTGAAAGGAAGTAAAATAAGGAGATTATCTCCATGTTTAACAGAGGTTCCTTCGTGGCATTATATGGCCCCATGTGTGAGTAAAAATGCAAATAATTATAACTTTTATTTAACATCATATGGATCATACTTACCAGTGATACAGAACAGAGGAAATATTACATCGAAATGTGCCCAGACAGGGTCAGTCTCGCGACCTGCTACTAGCGCTAAAGTGCACAAACCAACTAGAATGCTTCTCATTAGAACAACTCTAGCAGATGCACAGCTGACCCATATATATACCGACTTTCTGGCGTACGGGGGTTTTTCTCCGGTCAGAACAGAAACGCAAAATTCGCCCGGCCCGCAAAATCGCCTTCCGTACGCTATATGCATGGGGCGGAAGGATAGGGTTGCCCTCTCGCATTTCATGACCTTTCCGCCGTCGCATGCTTCTCCCTCTCCCTCCTATCTTCGATGAGAAATTTCGATGGCAGGCGGAGGTTCTAACTCCCACGAAGGACGGAGCCACACTCCCTTGAGGCCAAGCGCACTCGGAACGATGTCGATGAGGGCTCCTCGCACCCTACCCACCCCCCCCCCCCCCCGGTCGACCCAACGAGGTCCGAGCAAACCCGGGCCAGCGGCGCCCTCTCCCGCATCCGAAGGATCCGCTAGGCGCATGTCCATGAGATAGGCGACCTCATGTGGTCGTCGACGGCGCGCTTCCATTCTGCAGAGCGCGAGCTCATCGATGCCAAGGAGGAAGTGTAGACGGGCACGAACGATGCTGACGATCGTCTGGAGGCCGAACGAAAGGACTACGACCTCTCATATGTCCTCACGGAGTCGGCGTTTGACTTCCACCTCCATGGTGACCATTGATTTGGCTACGGTGGCGCCGACGTTCCGTTTTTTGTTTTGCTATCTTTCCATATTCTCGCGATGTTCAGGCTATGAATGTAACCGCGTAATTTTTTATGTCAATTTTGTAAAATATAATGTATGCAGTTGTGTTTTCATATCACTTTTAGGGCGAGCGGCATCTCGCTGTTGCAGCATCTCAATTTGACGCATCTCCTAGAATTGCTCTATATCGTTCACACAAGTATTAGACCGCTAGATAGCCTCTATCACCTTCTTGATTAAATTATTTGAAAAAAAGGGTTGATGCCCGCTGCGGCCCATTCTACATTATATATTTTTAATTTTAATTCACATCTACTAGAGTCTGCCTAATAAGGTTTGACAACACTATTATTTAAATTATGAATTGAAAAATATTTCACTGTAATTGAAATATGAATTGCAAAAATATTTAACTAAAACAGTTAGGTTGTGAAAAATAAAAACATTATGTTTTGAAGACAATATGTTTTCCCTCAATGTTTTTATTTGAATTTTTTGAATTTTTTAATATTGCCACATTTAAAGTTGAAATAATATTTAATGGACAAAGTTTATATAATGGTGGTTTAATGATATGTATAGTTTATTTAGTAATTTAATAAAGGTAATATGATATTTTTGTAAATTTAAAATAATTTGTTATTTAATTGACATAATATAATTTTTAAGACATTTAGTAATATTTATAATTCCTGTTAATTCATATTTACAATATTTTAAAAATATTTAATAGTTTAATTGAAACAATATAATTTTTTACAAAAAAACTGAGTAAATACAATTTTTTTATGATTATTATATTATAATATTCATATTTGTATGAGGCCTTATTAGGCATGAGCTCGCTATGGTCATTTAGAACAGGAAAGTGGGCCGAGGAGGCTGGTAGGGGTATAAACATGTTGACAACAAAATTTCGTAGCACAACTGGTTTTACGAGTGCACCGCTAATAAATTTTTGCTACGGATGTTTTAAAAAAAATTGGCTGACAAGTGGGACCAGGCGATGTCAAATACGAAATCTTAATTATTTGTATTATTTACTGGAAGTGTGACCCATTCGAAGCCATGTAGGCATTGAATACGTACACATACAATAGTTGTGACCACATTCGTACAAGTTTGATGACTAAAAAACGTATTTTACAACTTTATGCATCAAACTGAACATCACATGTAATTTTAGTAACTTCACCTGTAATTTTAATGACCAGTGAGGCATATACCTCGATAAAAAAAAGATGCTTCCTAGAGAGAGAAAAGAAAACATCGCATATACCTCGATAAAAAAAGATGTTTTCTAGAGAGAGAAAAGAAAACATCGACTATGCCGTGGGCAAGAGGTTCTGCTCAGAGGCGGAGACATATAAAGAGTTCCAGGTTGCATCGGTCTATCTGTATGCATATTTGAGATTTCAAAGGGTTCAGCATATCAGTGTGATTCTGAAAGCAATTCTGGTTCGGGCTTTTACGTATCCTTTCATATGTGTTCTGTTCCATGACTGAATTTGCTGCACAGGTACATTATATACTTCCTCCGATCCATAAAAAGTGTCACACATTTTGTACTAAGTTAGTACAAACTTTTTACTAAATGGGCGACATTTTTTATGGATCGAAAGAAGTACATTGTTTCTTTGAACTCGATGCATCCTGACCCATCGAAAACTAGAGACGGCATAATAATAAGGTGCAATGTCTAGTTTGTTTCCACAAGTGCTGTGCTAGCTGCTCCGTAAACAAGGCCCTGTTGATTCGACTCAACTTGGTCGACGAACAATAAACATAAGAGAGAATGCTATAGTTTGGATAGGATGTTTTCATCCAAGAAACGAAGATTCAGAGCACCAGATGAGGTGGACAGTGGGTGAGATCGAGAAGAATCAAGCATCGATCTTCTCTGCAAGTGGCCTGTTCACTAACTAGTACAGTAACGGCCAAGTAGTGCATATTGTAGTACATGCAACTGACGCAAGTGGCTCATTCCATTCTGACTGAAATTCTGGCGGTGCAAGATCAACCTAAATATATAAACTCCACGAATCACAGAGGCGACAGATGGGCGAGCGATGTGCTTTGTTTTTAACAAGCAAGGGCGGTGATTTAGGCGGTGCATGTCTGCCGATACGATCATCCGAACGTTCCTGGAGATAAGATTCTGATCGTCCTCATGTGGCCGCTTTTGATGAGTGAATGAACGAAAGCACAGAACATGCAGGGCGGCAAAAGGGATTTGCAGTCGCAGGTCTGCTGTGTTCCTGTCTGATGCGTTCTCTCTGTTCAGTTTATGTACACTTGAACTCCCATCTGCATAGATAGATGCGGATGCCGTGATTTGAAAGAAAAACTCCCTCTAGATGCATCTAACTGGGAGGAGTCAGCTGGACATGTCACGGGCAAAGCTTTCGCAGATCTTATCGTGTCACAAATGGACGATATCTTTGCGCCGAAAACAATGAACTGCATGCAAGTGTAGGTGTAGTGCCAGATGATTAAGGCGGTGATTGTAACGATTTAATCCACCCAAGTGGAGACAAGTCTTACATCACGATGATTTGAGAGCTACTTACACACCAAAGTGACCAGATGCGTCACAGTTGTTGCAAGAAAGAAAGAAAGAAAGAAAGATAATCACTGTCGGAGAGCCGATCACTCACTCCGATCGATCGATCTGGACTCATGATCATCATCAGTTAGTTCCAGTTCCACCATATACCCACTATAGCTTAGCAGCAGCAGCAGCACTTGCTCAGTCGTGTGTCGATCTATCCATCTATCATGTGCGATCGTCGTCCCATACGCGCCAGATAGAAACGCTAGCTGCCTGCTGCCCTTTCCCCTTTTTCTTTTCAGTTTCAGCCCCCGGCTTTGCCGTGCTGCCAATGGGGAACTGGGTTCGTGCGTGCGGCGATCGCGAGAGCGACGTCAGGAGATCGCGCCCGCCTTTCCTTGCAGCAGCAGATCGATGAATCACGCGCGTGCCTGATAAAATATGCGCCTGTGGCGCTTTGTCAGGTGTGTGCCGTGTGCGTTGTTGCGGCCAGATTGCCGGCGCCGAGGACCAGCGCGCATGTTGTCGATCGCATGCCCGTCATCGTCGCCGCCTTGAGATGATAGACGTCGACCGTCTCTCCGCTCCACTGCGCCGCGCTCCGACGCCACACCACGCTGACAACACATCTCCAACTTTTGGGGCGACATCTTCCCGTTGCCATATCTTCTTTGGTGGTCTGTTAATGGGTTTTCGTTGCCTCAACCTGTTTCACACCCTGGCCTGCGGCGACCTGACTTTGCCAGCCAAAGTCTGGTGCTTTGTTGCCTCTTCATTTTATCAGCCTGGCCAGTTCTTTGATACACCAGCAGAAAAAAGAACTTAGGTATACGGCCATTTTAGGTATTAGGGCATCTTCAACGCTGATCCCTAAAACGGATGCCGTATTCGTTCGCGAACAGGTGGGACCAATTCACCGACACTAATGCGAGAGTCGGGCATCTAACCTTAGAGCATCTTCAGCCGTTCGGCCTTCCAAGCCGTTTTTCGGCGCTATTTTAGCGCCGCTTGGGGGGCGACCGGCCCCCAGCCGCGGCCCCAAGGTCGCCCCCGGGGCGCCTGGATTCGGCGCAGATTCGTCCCATATTCAGCCCAACTCGCTATTTTCGTCTAAGTTCAACATAAACATGAAATTTTGGCGCAAATTCGGGGCGGCTCTGTTTTGCCTTCCGGCAGTCCATCTTGGAGCCGCCTCATTGCGGCGATGTTTTGGCGCCGAACAAGTCGCCCGGGGCGGCGAGCATCAGGAGGTGCTCCTCGTCCTGGGCGCCGGCGGCGGCCTCTTCCTCCATCAGCACGGCAAACATCGCCTCTTCGTCGGAGTCCATCACGGCGTGTGGTTCAGGCAACTCGTCGAACACTTGGGGCGCGGGGTTGACGCGAGCAGGTGCTGGTGTGCTCGGCTGGGCGCCGCCGACCGGCCAGCCGCCGCTGTAGATCGGGAAAGGACACATCGGGGTGAGCAACAACCTTTTTACGCCATGTTTGCCAGCGGGGCAGCGGCTGCCTTGCGGTGGCGCGACGCCGACGGTGGCAAGGGTGGTGGGGAGAGAGGTGGCCGATTTTGGACAGTTTGACCTGACAATGGGTCACCCGGCGCTTTTCGCTTCATCCGGCGCCCCCAAACGACCGCCAGCGCGTCAGGTCGGCTTGGGATCGTCGGACTCAATTTTGGCCCAATCCGGCGCTATTTGGGCCCTTGGGAGCGCGACTGGGCGAAATTCGTTCATCCGGCGCAAATAGCACCGGCTTGGGGGCCTCTTGGGAGCGCCGCTGGAGATGCTCTTAGCCGTAAAAGTTCACCGGTAGTTCAGCCAAAAAATGATAAATCGAATGGTTTTCATATATACGGATTTTAACCTTAGTCTAAAACTACATAGATGACGTGCACGACAACCGCGAGCTCCAGGAATTGAAGTTGCTTCAATACTGCTCCAAGAATTGAAGGGATCGGTGTCGGCATCTTACACCACCTACATCATCATCGTCTCATCCTCACTCAACTCTGGCGAGCTCACTGGCAAGCCGACCTCTATGCGGTGCGCAAGCCAGACCTGCCAATTGCCCGCTAGGCGGGGCAACTCGCGCTCCTGCTCCATTGATATGCTCTCCCACAGGTCTCTAGAACTCACTGTCGTGGCGAAAGAGTAGAACTATGGAAGAATGGGAGGAGTGCGGATAGTGTTGTGATGTTGCGTTTAAATTGTGAAACAGCGAGGACGTCGGCTTGAATGCGGGGGGGAGGGGGAGGTGGGTTTCTAGGTCACCATGTCTGCTCAATGCCGACAAACAGGCAAATGAGCGGTCGATTTCAATTCGGCGGATAACTGTCCCATCACGTGTCTTTAGCATTGAACATGCATTGACCATATACGCCTGGCCTGACCGGCACCCTTCAAACCAACAAGATCAAATCTGAGATGTGTATGAGGAGGCACGGTTGTGTCCGCCCCATCGAATCGGTCCACGCTGTCTCATTGGGTTTCCACATATTTCCCATCTGGATGAACCCGAGACCCCGGTCAAATAACACTTTCCACGCCACCCTTCACTCTCCGTCTCTTTCTCGATCTCTATCCCTTCCTATTATGATCCCCAATGTCGAGCTTCGGCTGTGTTGCGTTCAGCACAATGACTTCCTCATCAATTGAGAGACGACAAGGAGCTCGTCGCCCGCATCACGCTATAATGGTCGTGTTGGATAGGGGCAGAAGCTTTGACTAAGCGACACCCCCTCCCAATTTGATAAAGAGGAAGACACCTGATGATACGAATCACCGGGGGAATCCTCTTTAGTTTTGTTCCGATCTTTCACAGTGAGCAACCCGGATAGAAATCGTTCCAATCACGCGATGAACGCAAACTGAAGAAGAGGAACGAATCCAGCAAGCAACGTGATGGAGATCACCACGCCTCAAACCAAAGCACGACAATCCTTGATGAACACAAGAACCTCCGCGGTAATCTTTATTGGATAAACGGCATGGCCAACCCCGGAGGGAAGCTTCACCAAGAGATACAACTCAATAGTTCTCAATCTTTAGTTCTGACCTAAGCTAATCCTAAAACTCGTAGGAGTGTTCTATTTATAAGCTAGGGGATAAAACTAGGGATACATGGGCTGCAGCCGTCAAATATGCGCGCAGGCAGTTTTGGACGTCCGAAGTGTTTCGGACGTCCGTTGGGATTCACCGACTTCATTCCTGGGGCGTCCTGGTGTGTCCATCTTCGGACGTCCGTTGGATGTCGGACGTCCGACATGTCAGACGTCCGAACTCCATCAGAAGTCTGTCCTGGGTGGGAGGTCTTCTGTATACAGAGGTCGCCGTCCTCGTCGCTGATGTCGGACATCCGAATTGGGTCGGGCGTCCGATGTCCAGAATCCTGTCCATCTTCGCCTCCTCCGTCCACCGCATATGATGCGCCTTCTCCGTCCTGCCCATATCATCCTCCCCACCCTTCAAAAAGCGTTGTTCCCAACGCGTGAGGTTCTTCTCGAGAGGGTGGCGTGATATCAACAACATCACACGTCTTTGCCACTTGATCTGATGCAACATTGAGCGCCTCCTTTCTTCTCCACATGAGTTTGGACGTTGGCGCCACCACTTCTTCGTCTCAACTCTTGTTGGAGCCCTTTGTTGCTGAACATGAATCTGCTTTGTACGACCCTGCAAAGTGGTAATGCCCGGGCCACACAACTGACGAACACGTCCATCCTTGCCTTTGTGCACACGCACGGCTACTCCAACAAAACGTCGCAGAGGTGTTTGAACAAAATTGCGGTCGTCGAACCTCATCGCCATATGCACCGAGTCACGGACATCACCACTATCATCGATCTGAACACCTTTGTCAACACAAATTGAAAGTGTGTCACATGCTGCAATTTCCTTCCTTCCATCAATAAGAGGCCTGACTTCAATCGGCTTGTCACCAACAAGTACAACTGGCTTGTCATCTACAGGCATGGTTGAATTAGTTTCAGTACTGACGCTCCTAGCATCATGCTCCTCAGGCTGCAACTTAGCTAAACATTGTTGTGGTTTAGCCATGTGCAACTTCTCCTTGCGAACCACCAACACCACATCAGACTTGATAAGATCATCACTCATAGGCTTCAAAGTCCGTTGTTTGCCATCATGCATAAAATAATATGTATTTTCTCGGCTCGCATGTATAGAATTGCGATCATACTGCCATGTACGCCCAAGTAACAGCCCACACACCTCAGATGGCAACACATCGCACTCAACCTCATCAACATAGTCACCAACTGTAAATGGCACACGCACCTTATGAGTAACCTTCAGCATACCGCAGCTATTCAATCACTCGAGATGCTTTGGTTCAGAAATACGCCATGTGGACAACCCCAATGCCGCCACCATCACCTTGCTAATGCCATTGGTACAGCTACCACCATCAATCATCAATTTGCATGCTTTGCCTTTGATAATACACTGCGCCTGAAATAAATTCCAACGCTGACATCGATCCACTGGCATACAAGTATCATCATGTACTCTCTTGAGTTGCACATTCAGCCCACTCAATGGTACAATGTCCTCCACAACATCCTTGGCAACAACAACCGTGACAACATCAACCGTCGATACTACAGAAATCGTGGATGCTGCCTTAGCAACTTTCTCCAGGGTAACAACCGTTGTAACAATCTCAACATAATTCGGAATCGACTTCTTTTGAGAGTGAGTAGTAAAATCCGAAATTGTTTTGGACACAGCTTCCACTTGCGTCTCAGACTCCGCTAAAACTTGCAAAACCTTTGATATATCATCCAACTCTGCATCAGCTTGACCAACCGCATTATTGTTTGTACGTTTGCGGCTAAACCGCTGCGAACCGGGAGCGGCGGCCATACAATCTGGAAAGCACACAAGATATCCTTTCCAATTTGTGCTTACACGCCTTAATTGGAGCACGGATGCGGATTCTACACCTATATCAATTTCGAGACTCCTGACATCCAAATCCAATTATGGGATTCTTTTCTTCAACCTTTAGCAATCTCCTCGCAAATCAATCTAGCGGAAAACAATCTGCATAAACACAACAACAATGTGCAACCTCTATGCACAATCTCCTCCAAACAAATCAATCTGAACGATAAATCCTCCAAGCAAACTCCTTCTAACAAACCGATCTAGATGCGATCGATCAACACAACCTCGCTATGATCAACCCGAAAATCTATACCACATGATAAAGAGGAAGACACCTGATGATACGAATCACCGGGAGAATCCTCTTTAGTTTTGTCCCGATCTTTCATAGCGAGCAACCCGGATAGAAATCCTTCCAATCCCGCGATGAACACAACCTGAAGAAGAGGAACGAATCCAGCAAGCAACGTGATGGAGATCACCACGCCTCAAACCAAAGCACGATAATCCTTGATGAACACAAGAACCTCCGCGACAATCTTTATTTGATAAACGGCATCGCTAACCCCGGAGGGAAGCTTCACCAAGAGATACAACTCAATAGTTCTCAATCTTTAATTCTGACCTAAGATAACCCTAAAACTCATAGGGGATGTTCTATTTATAAGCTAGGGGATAAAATTAGGGATACATGGGCCGCAGCCCGTCAAACCTGCGCGCAGGCAGTTTCGGACGACCGAAGTATTTAGGACGTCCGGCGGGATTCACCGACTTCAGTCCTGGGGCGTCCTGGTGTGGCCATCTTCGGACGTCCGTTGGATGTCGGACGTCATGTCGGACGTCCGAACTCCATCGGAAGCCTGTCCTGGGCGGGAGGTCTTCTGTATACGGAGGTCGCCGTCCTCGTCGTTGATGTCATACGTCCGAATTGGGTCGGACGTCCGATGTCCAGAATCATGTCCATCTTCGCCTCCTCCGTCCACGCATATCATCGCCTTCTCCGTCCTGCCCATATCACAATCGCCCGATGATGTCGTGCGGGCAACATCATCGACACTTCACACTATGACAACTTGGAGCACTCTGCGCCCCTTTCCGACCCCTCGCATCCATTACGCTTCTCTTGTCCTCGACCACCGTTGGGCCCTCGTCCTTGCGGCGGCGGTAGCGTGGAGACCGACGCGCAACAGATCCGAAGTAAGAACGGAGGCCATATTAGCGATCGCAAGGGAAAGGGACAGACGCGGAAGTGATGATGCCTGACTCACCCTCTCTGTTTTATCTATGTATGTAGTTGCTCCTTTGGTCCATTGATGATATGTTCGTGATATCCTATGTTGCAATGTGCGGTGATGTCTATGTGGTTGCTATATAATGATATGTTTTCTCTATGTTGTATGGTTAGCATGAATGTTGGGAGCCAGATATAAAGGGGGGCATATGTGGAGGCAACCAAATGAGTGGTGATCTATCATTGTCCGCAAACGCATGGACGTTTAGGGAGGGCAAACTTGTTAGGTCGGATTGTAGATGCATTTATTGGTATTTATGGAAAAACTAACAATTTTGTTTTCTTATTTAACAGCATGGATGAGACATGTCAAAACTGTTATGTAATCATACGTATTTTGTTGTATAGCATAGAAGAAGTTGAGTTTTGTACCGATGGCACGTACAAGAATTCTCTCATAAAAACATAGGAATGTTTTTTTTTCAGCTGGGAGAAAAATAGTGCGTAGCAAAATGCCCTTGATATCTGCATGATGTGGATGAAAATTTCATGATCTAGAAGAAGTTAACTCAGTCGCTGCCCTTTTTATCATGTGTATTCGGCAAATATTCGAACCTACTCGCAACAATTGGACAATGTCTGCATCCACGTTAGTATTCGATCAAAAAGTATGATTAAAAACCCCATCAGTACACTGTCTGACGATCAAGTATTAGATCCGTCTCCACGCCACATAAGCAGCAACAATATTCCATGGTCCATGTTCCATGTTGAGCTTTCGGCTTGGCACGGAGGAAAGATAGGGCATGCAACTTGACGGATCCGCATCGGAAACTGTACTTGAGCTACCCAAAATGGGCAGAGAGAAGAGACGCCCAAGGCAGGCAGATAAGGCCTCCTCCGAAAGCAAGCCGAGCACCCCGCACGCCTCTGTCGATCTCCCCTGCGATGCCAAGATCGACAATGATATCGTATCCCTCTGTCCATCGGATGGATCTCATCTCCACTCTGATCCTGATCGCATCTCCCATCAGCTCATGCCCCCTTGATCCTGTCTTTTGAGGAACGACCACACTGTTCCATTGGATAGGCTCAATGCACGCACACCCATCGATCTTCATGGCTAATGGGTACACAAGGTCAGGATATGATGCCTTTGATGCGGCTTCTGCCGGTATATCTATCTATCTAGTATCTCGGCAAGTGCGTGCCTGACCCCTACCCGATCAGATCGCCCACCAAAGGCAGCGGCAACACCACCACCTTTGGGTACGTAGCAATAGCATGCATGTGGCGAGGACCAGCCCAAATCTTGGCCGGAAAAGCTCTTTTGGCCGGGATTTGGTTCCTCGCGACCGAATTCTCATCATGTGGCACCGCGAGCTGACAGATCATGCATGATCTAGAACTCGGAATGGATAGATGCCAGGTCCAACGGCGTGCATGTGGCGCTCACGCACTGCACATTTGCATGCAAGTGCAAGCAAGCCGGACCCGGAAGGTTGATGAAAGCAGGAGCATGCGGACGCGGAGGGCTGGAGCTTTTGACGCGACGGACGATCTTATCGGCTTATCGCTATCCGGTGGTGGCCGGCGGCGCGGTGGACCGCGCGTTTGGTCGGGGATCGTGCCTGCTCCGGCCACGGCCAGCCCACGTGCAAGCGTGCGCCCGACACGGTTTGGCGCCGGCCGGTGCCGGTCGAGCGGCCCCGTATCTCGTCGACGTCGTCGTAGTCGGCCGGCGGCTAGCTGCTGTCGCCTGCCAAGAAGAACGGCTGGATCGCGTAGCGTAGCGGCTGCTCATGGCGATCAACGCACGCGGCACCACACCACACAGTTAACAAAGTGCTACTGCCTACTAGTACTAGCAATTAACAACGATTAGCGTTTTTGGTGACGCATCAGTTTCTGTCACCAGGAGAGCGTTGACCGGGCGTCAACTGGCAGCGTGGACTCCTTTGACTAGTTTTATCTGTTTGGATTTCGAATATCTTTGACCAGGAATATACATACGGTCGGGGACTCGCGACGACCCGGTCGTGCATGACAGCGAGTTATCGTCTCTATGGCTAAGCACATTCTTCGCGTGATTAAATTTAGAAGAATTAGGCACAGACACCCAAGAAACTTTGCCTGTATGGCAGTTTGGACACGCTGAACTGAACATGCATGGCTGGATTCGCCGGAAAAAAAAGGTCAAATTGCAAGGCTATACAAATGATGCACTATGCGAAAGTTACCCAACTTAATGCCCATTCCCTCCCCTACGCATAGCACAAATGATCATCATTTCAAATGAAAACTTGTATGATAAGTTTCCGGCAAAAGTTATACCTGAACTTCCATAATAAAAATGGGTGCATGATTGTCTACCAACGGGTCAAATACGTCCTGCAAATCAACCTGTGGTTGAGTTGGTTAGGTGGATGGTTGTATCCTCAGTCCATCAGAGTTTAAATCTCATATTTAACAATGGTGCTCGCATTTTTCTGGATTTATTCTAAGGCTTCCGGTGATATGCTTTCAGTGGGAGGAGACGTTCCCGTCAAAGACGAGGTGGTGACTTCGTTAATCTCAAAATGATGTACCGGCTCAGTATTGCGAAGATGCTCATAGAGGTAAGGTGTTCGTGTGTGCGACATAGGGGTGATTGTATACTCGTGTATGTGAGTGTCTGAGTTGTACTGTGTTCCTAAAAAAACGTAAAATACGTCCTCTCTGTGTTTGTGTCGCATTTTTCTTTTCTTTTTTATAGAAAGGCTCCCTCTTCTTTATTTAAGGAAATCACAATATACTGAGGTTCTCAGATGTTTGTGACTCATGCAGGCACGATGCAGCAGTTGTGATCATGGAGAACATACATTTGTATTTGTGAGGAAACTTCTAAACTGGTGATGATTCTCATATACATACATGTAATGTAATGTAATATGACATCCCAAAGAAGTTATATAAGCTAAAATAGAAAATTCATATGGAGTGTGCAATTCTTTTCTCACAGGTCATGAAGTGAATCAATTCTATACGTTCATTCTATTAGCCGATAGTTTGCTTCAAATAGTTGTTTAATGATCAGAAAGGTTGTTCATTAAGTAGTGTGCCCAGACTGGCAACTCAATATTGCATGTGGTGGCACAATTATATTCTAGCTTGATTGTTTTGTCATTAGGTAATCATGATCTTGCAAATCTCAAAAGGCAGTCAAATTTGGCCGGTTGCCAAATTTATATGGTACGAGAGGGCGAAAAGGAAAGGGAAAAGGAGAACCGGTACACGGGGAAAAACTTTTGTGTAGTTTGGTCAATTTAAATTAGACGCTTAGTCACGCAATGATCATCACACACAACTAAGATCGCAAAAGGCCAATCAGCGGGAACCCGTTTAATTAGATCGCAGGGAGATCAAGAAAAAGAAGGAATCCAAATTCGTGTGAGAACACACACACACATCTTTATATGCTGGATCAGATAGATTCAGGCAGGCATGAATCGGTTGGTCAAGCAAGTGGATTGTTAAAGCTGGGGCCTGGGAGTAGAGCTTTCTTTGACTTGTTTTTTGTGCACGTGGTTAATTAGTGGGCATTAATTAGGAGATGGTCCTAGAGTCCTGGTACAACAGTGATGCATTGTGCATTTGCCCGCTAGTTGTTGTGGTTTGTTCCGTAGTGCTGGGCATCACATGAGCTGGCCGGCCGTCCGACTGAAGAGATCTCGGTTCCAGCCTTCCAGGTATGCGTTGCAAGTACACCACTCGTTTAGTTTTCTCGCGAGTACAAATATTGGGTGGGTTGTTACGTATATTCTGCAATAATTTCGTGCATAGTCCCAACTGGAAACCTCCGTGCAGAGCTATACCAATCCATGTGGTACTGATGAAGTTCTTGGTGAGATATACTAAATCTAATCGAAAATCGATACTACTCTCTGTTTTATAATGTAAGACGTTTTTGCAGTTGGATAAAGATATATAATGTTCATCCATATAAAAATATTTGTCGGGGTAATGAATGTACATAAACGTATTTTAGTCTAGATGCATTCATTATTATGTATTTTTTTCGGCAAGTATTTCAGTACTTGTTATGTACAGTGTGTGAGAGATGGGAGAAGTCGTTTTCTAGAACCTACTAGATGTTCATGGTTCGGGCCGGAGCATTGGAGCAAGGTGTTCCCAGCTGTCTAGTTGAGCTTGAGCAATCCATGCATGACGTACGTATCTCTCTCCTCTCTCAGCTGGAGCTGTAAACACAGTCATGCAACACCGAGCCAGACAGAGCTGGAGGCCAGGCCGTGGGTACGAATACGATGGAGCTTTTAAATTAGGTCACGCGAGGCACTGGCCAACCAAATGGGGCATTCATGGCGGATCCCTCCCAAGATCTCTTGAGAAAACGATTGAAGTGTCAAGCGCGTGTGTAGCGTCACAAAATATAATTAACCTGGCCGGCTATATATAAGGATTCTCTTCTTCAGAAGAAGAGAAAAGAGGACAAGGATGGGGTGTTTTGTCTGGTCCAAGTACGTAACTATCATATCACCGTGTGCAAAGCCTTTCTTCAAACAGTTGCGACTTTGACGATGCATCTGGAGCCGGGATACGGGAAGGAGAGGAGGAGTCCGTGGTGTGTTAATGCGTGGGATGGACGTGGCGCACTCACTGTCTGGCCAGCAGCGATCGGGGGGACTGTGTGTGTCTGCTTGTCTGGCGCCGTGTCCTCGTCGCAGGGATTACTACGTACACACTGGCCTCAAGACTGCTAACGCCTGATTTCTTATTTTGTACTGCTTCTAATTTGATAAAGTTTGACCAAATTTATATTAAAAAGTATCGACATCTACAACATCAAAGTTATATCATATGAAAATTAATATTATGATGCTTCTAATGATATTGGTTTCATATTATGGATGTTGATAGATTTTTCTATAAAAATTGGTCAAATTTTATTAAGTTTGACTTTGACCAAAATCTTATATGCGAAATAAAAAGAAACGAAAGGAGTATAATGAATGTATTTAATATTAAAATACATCTAGATACGTCTATTTAATATTAAAATACGTCTATTTCAATGATAGTTATGAAAGAATGAAAGGGGTACGCTGACAAGAACGCGATTAGACGTTAAGTAAAATCTACTCCTCCAATCCTTCTACTTACTACGGTACGTACTTAGATATTTCATGTGTTCCAGCTAGGCCCGTGTATCCATTGTTAGCCCTTAGCCGCATGAACACATGCATGCATATGATATGATCACTCCTCCGGAACTGCTCAGCAAGTTGTATATATCCGACAGTATACACGGAGCGGAAAATGACGTATCCTTTTGCTTGCGTATATGGGTAGTAAATCAAAGGACAAGGCAGCATCGCCGATCGATCGGTGGAGACCGTGACGTGCAAGTTGGAGCAAGAGACCAAAGCGGGAATGACATGGTGAAATCAGGGAACCCGATCTCGCGACATCCCTTGGTACGCGCGCAGGGTGACGCGGATGCGATGGTCATGCCATGCAGCCAAAAATGCTCGTCTCACCCCTTGGATCTGGCCGTTGGAACGTACATACACGCGCGTGAGTGACGTCCCTGGCGGAGCGTTTGGGCAAGAGATCGTTTGAGCATTTGGCCGACGTCACATGTGCAAGCACAACACTTGTTCTGCAGGCCCAAGCACGATCCTGATGACATACTGCGTCCATGGAAATATTCACCCACGACATGTCACGGTGACATGACAAATGTTTGTTTGTTTATTTATCCGCATGCATGAATCCTTGGTCCGGTAATTGTTACATCGACCAGCGTCCTGTGCATGACACATTCGCATGCCATTCGATGCACACAGCAAAGGATGGTGAAGGGGGGACGAACGAAGCTCGCTCGTCCGTGCACGTCGACGACAGCCGGCGGGTTGGCAAAGAGAAACAGGTTCTCGTTTGATTCATAGGAATTTTATAGGATTTTTGTAGGATTTTAGCCCGTAAGATTTTTTCCTACGTTATTCATTTGATTCATAAAAATTGTTCCTATAGGAAAAATTTTCATAGAAATTTTTGTATTATTTTCTATAGGAATCCTAACGTTTACTCCAACGTTTTTCTACAAATCCTTTGATGAAATCAAACACACTTTAATGCAAGCAAAATCCTATAGATTGGAGTGGACATGCCATTGCGATCCTATATTTTTTCTATTCCTATGATTTTTCTACCCATGAATCAAACAAGCCTTTAAGTAGATCGATCTTGCTTCTGGCACAAGGTTTGCTGAGGGGAAGATGACCGTCTAATCAATCGAATCCAATGCCCATGGCTTTGCCATTGGAGGACACGGCGTGGAAAACGTACGTACGGCCCGCGTGCCAGGGACCGTTTCTTGTTCCCCATGCATTGCACGAGCACGGAACCTCGCCGTGAGCATCCGGCCGGATCTCGCAAGATCTGTCTGCTCTAGCTCCTCATGGACGTCCTCCTCGACTCCTCGTCGTAGCGATCACACGCGTAAATGGGTGTACGTACTGCCATCATTCTTTGACAAGTCAATTAGGTGCCATTCTTCAATCAAGGCGGCGGTGCGTACCATCAGATGGGCGGACTCGCCATAAAAATGTGACAAATGTGTTGCACGGTAAAGGCATAAGGGCATCTCCACCGCCGATCATCATAACATCTCCCTCGCGTTCGGCTATAGTGGAAACCCTTGAATCTAGAGTTGTTTGACCGCGGTTTTGTATCCTTCCGTGGATCGATCTCGCGTATCCTTCGCAAATCTGATTCAAATCATGGAAAGCTTTGCGGGAGTTCAGACCGCTACCATGTCCTCGCCCGATACTCATAACCCATCCAAAACCCTCCGCGCTAAAAATCAATATCCGCCGCGCAAAGTAGTTGTCACGTATTCATGTCGGATTGATTGATCACGAGTGGGTGTGACTCATCAGCATTGGTGTCGGCCAAAGCGACGTGATCAGCCACTGAAGCAGCGCCTTTGTTCTCCGCGCTCCTTCAATCATCGGAGAGGCGTGCAACGACCGATGAGCCAACTTCGGTCGCATTGAACACATCTGCGTGTATTTAAGTGCAGCTCCAACACTGTCCACACCCCCAAACAACGTCTCTCCCTGTCCTCTCATCTGCTTATATGCTCTCTTGCTCTCCATGACAAAGTTCTGGTTCATCGCGTTGGTCGGTGGCGGCAATAGAGACGCGTCATACGATTTGTGGAGGCGGCATCATCGATCTCTAGGCCCTTCGTCCTCCATGGAGGTTGGCTCCCCCGCAATGAGATCATCATCTCATCTGACGATGAGGAGGACCAGCAACCGCAACAGTGCAGCTGCAGCAGTTGTGTCTCCTCGCCAACGCGACCTAGAAGGACAAGGAGTTCGCGTAGTCGTCTCCTGTTCGTCGCACCGTCAAGGTAGAGCGCCTCAACATCGCATCTATTGCCTGTCAAGGCGGAGCGTGCCATGTCACCTCCTCTGCATCATGCGAAAACGGAGTGCACAACAATGTTTCCCCGATCCACCAAAATCGCGACGTCCAGATCGGACGCCGCATCAAGGATGAGTCGATCTCACCGTCGGATAGCGCCTATGCAGTGTTCAACCTCATGGCATCACCATCACCCCCATTGAAACAGAATTGTCGCAGTAAGACCATAAAAGAGGAGTTGTCACCACTGATCACGAAGGCGTGTGGGTACCTTCTACACTATCTCGATGGCGGCGGGTCCTCATCGCAGGCCCTCTCTTCCACGGAGGAGAGGATGACCATGGAGGAGGCATAGCAAGGCGCATCGCTCCGCGTTCGCCAAGTTTGATGAGGCACCCGCCTGGTCCCCACCGACGAGAACCTCACAGAGATCTTAGCCCGCGATCGTTTGGTCACTAGGACCGAGACGGACAAGTGGTGCCTTCATCGACTGACTGAACAACTCAGAAAGATGAATGAAAATTGGTCCTCAACGGTGCCATCACCTCCGGTAGCGCCAAGGGCAAGGACTCGAGCAAAGGGTCGGGGCATTTGTAATCGGAAGCTAGTGTCGTTCATTGCCGAGGTCCTTCTCGCAGCGGAGGAGTACGAACGACTCAGCCGCTAGCGGCAAGGGATGGCCTGGCAGGACTGTCACGACGACTCCGCGCCCTTTCACCGTTGGAAGGACGACTACGACATGAACGGTGACTAAGATGCTATGAGGCAGCCTAGCCACGCGCTTGCGAGATCACCATCCAAGATTATTATTATTAATTTAGGTTGAATAATTGAAAGGATGAAATATCATTTAATTAATGTAAATTATATCAAATTTAAACAAAATTTATCTAATTGATAGAAAATTACAAAAAAAATATACAATTGAACGATCGGGTTTCCACATCAGTATTCTTAGACTGTTCCCTGATCTATGAACGAATGAGGTATTCATTTTAAAGATTAGTGTTGGAGATGCCTAAAACAAACCCGTTGGCTACCAATTTTTTACTACATCTTTAGGCTAATTTTTCAAGTCCATGCAGTGATTAGACTCTTGTGTCCCACAAATTCATCCTGACGAACAGACCGCGAGCTGGCGCGGCAACGACGCAAGGCCATTAAACTCGGCCGCAAACGTATAGGTATACAGTACCTACCTACGCCGCGCCGCTGGGCACGGCCGGCACGGGCACGGGCACGGCGGCGTCGGCGCATCACATCACTGGCAAGCAAGCAAGGGACAGCGTGGGAGAAATTCTCCGGGCGAATCGCGGCTCATCGATGGGCGTATCCGGGGGATCCGGTCTCGTCTCGATCGCCACGCAAACTCCCCGATCTGGGGTTGGACCACGGGAACGTACGTAGCCCGACCGGTGTGGGTGGGAGTATGTGTTCGTTTGCTGCTGGTGAGATGGACGATTCAGTGGTCCAAACCCCGCATCACAATTACTAGTTCGTGGTAGCCTTGCACTTGCAGAATGCGATCGGTTTGGTGGCAGGAACACGGCAATTAATGGCTTGCTTGTGGTGTCTGTCTGACCGCCATGTTTTACTTGTGTCTTTGGTAGCCTTCCACTCCCCCAGGCCCCAACTCACCGACACGGATGATGGAAAAAGAATCCCTAAATGAAGAGGGAGCTAAGGAAAACTTGGAGAGCCGTAGAGGTTAATTTTGGTTCACTCTGTTGTCGCCACGTATCGTATTTTGGGTGCATCTTATTTATTTTGTTTTTTTTCTTACATTTTTGTTTATTTGTTTTTTCAGCATTTTTTTTTGAAGTTTACTTTTTTTATTTTGGAAAAAATGCTTTCATGAAGTAAAATTGTGTATTCGGGCGAGTTAAATGTGTGTCTACACAAAAAGCAACGAGAAGCAAATTTTTTACTCTTAAAAAAATGTGGTTCGAAGAGAAACAAATTCATAGCTCAATGAAAAGTAAATATGTGCTTCGTCTCCTCGTGAACCTCTCGCGCTAAGGTTTCTTCACCTCCCGCGGACGGCCGTCAATCTTCTTCGTCTCTCGTGGTCTTATAGGGCCATTGAGATGCGGTGGATCCTGGCCCTTGCCAGTGGGAGGACTCCTCTTCACTTATAGGTGTTTTTTAATGTGTTTAAGGTATATGTTTTGCTCAAGAAAAAGAGGCAGTGGTGGCTTTTTGAGGATAGAATAAGTTTCTTCTTGCCTAGCCCTGTCCCGATGATGTCTATAGCGTCGTCGAGGGCGTGTGAAGGCGTGTCTCCGATGGATCTCGCGGGATTTGCTCGGTATTTGTTTTCGGTGGAACTACTTGGATTTGATCTTCGTTCGTTTGTGCCAGTGTGTCTATAGGTTGGATCATTCTAATCTACGATTGTCCTCATCGGGGATGGTTGTTGTTCTGGTGTTCTGGTCTTTCGGGGTCTTAGCATGACGATTTTTTGATTGTCTACTACAACAAGGTTTGCCCCGACTCCGACGGTAGAGGGGGTGATGAGGGGGTGTACCTTCGGTTCGCTCGAGTGGTCTACGGACATCGATGTAATCTTTACTGCTTCTTGTGCTCTTTGTATTACCATGATGTTTGATGAATAGATTAGAAGTTTTCCTCGCAAAATAAGTGAATTTGTTCTTCTGAAAAAGAAGAACAAAAAAAATATAGCTTCACGAGAAAAAAGAATATGTGACTCCACAAGAAGCGAATCTTGTTCCTAAAAAAGAAAAATGCAAAAAAATTAAAACTCTATGAAAAAGTAAATATATGGCTCCGTGAGAAAGCAAATTTGTGCTTCTCAAAAAAATAATATGAAAAACACAATTCATGTTAAAAAAAGGGGTCATCATTATGGTGTTCCTACTGACTTCATTGATGATGATTTGGTCATGGGTCTTTTATGTCAAGAAATTTGCAAATGTGGTGGTCGAACTCGAACTATTCAGATCAGAATATCTCAGAGCTCCCAATGCTCAAGAAACTCGAATTTTTTTTGAGGTGAACAAAGATTTGGGGTTTCCAGGTATGCTTTGTTCCATTGACTCCATGCATTAGAGTTCGAAGAACTGCCCAGCAGCATGGCATGGGTGGTTCAAAGGATACAAGAAGGATGTCATCATCATTTTGAGGCCTGGGAGACATGGGTTTGGCAAGCTTATTTTGGCATGCCCGGAAGTTGCAATGTCATCGATGTGCTCCAACGATCACATCTCTTTGCAAACCTTGCCAATGGAGAATTGTCCGCGGATGAGTTTCAGGCCAACGAGCGTGCATACAACATGGGATGTTATACAACGAGTGTGAAGCCAATCTCCAACCCCTCGGGTTAGGGAGAGCTTCATTTCCATAATGTGCAAGCGGTCGCTTGGAAAGATATTGAGAGAGCTTTTGCGATTTTGCAAGCCCGGTCCAATTTGCTATTGTGAGAGGGTCGACTATGTTTTGGGATCAAGATATCTTATGGTACATCATGACCGCTTGTGTGATCGTGCATAACATGATCATCGAAAATAAGCACGGACAAAATTTGAACTACTATTTCTATGAGCTCATGGAGAAACAAGTGCAGCCACGTAGAAGTAAAGAGCGAATCCACTGATTTCTTCAGGTGTACCATGATTATAGACATACTGACGCACATCTAGATTCTCATAAGGATCTTTTGAAGGAGTGGTGAACATGACATGGCGAGCAAGCTGTTTTGTTCTATATTATATTTGTGTGAACTTTGTTGTATCATGTGATGAACAATTTGTGTTGTTTCAGCAATAATTTGTGTTGGATTTGATGCACTATATAATAATTTATTATTGTGGATTGTGACAAATTTATGTTGCTATATATTTTTGTGTGAAATATGCATATAGTTTGTTCAAAAGAACAGAAAAAAGTTAGTGGACGACTGTTGTTTTGCATCGGCTGCTCAAGGCGACCATGTCCAATAACAAAAATTTAGAACCATTTCTGAAGACCGTCGTTTTCGCGCTAATAAACAAAATTTGTTATTTGCTTCCTTAAAATTTACATCAGGCTGTTTTCCTACTTAAAAATAATAAATCGGATGTTAAAGATACGCCCCCCCCCCCGAGCCGCTCCCGTGAGCGATTTCGGGGAGAACCCTAGCCGCCGCCAGCCTCAAGCCCCCTCCCCTCCGGCCTCTCCTCCCCTCGCGGCCGCCCCACAGCGCCGCCGGGCGAAGCCTGGCTGGTGCGGGCGGCGACGGGGTCGCCCTTTCCTCTCTTCGCGGACCCCCGGCCGGTGCGGGACGGCCGCCGCGGGAGGCGCCGGGCTATGGCGGGGCTCGGCGGCGCGGCCTCGAGGACCTCTGCTGGCGGCGCGGCGGTCGTCGTCCCGGGACCTCGAGGTGGCGCGGCGGCTGCTTGGAGGGGCGTGCGAGGGCGCAGTCCGGCGCCAGGCGGGCGGCGGATCTGGCTCCTGGCGGCGCGGGCCGTGGGCGGCGTGGGCGGCGCGGGGGTCCGGCTTCGGGCTCCCAGCGGCTGTGGATGGTTCTCCCCGTCGCGGGCGTGCGGCGGGTCCTGCTCGGCTGGCGACGGTCCGTCCTCCTAGCGGAGGGGGCCGGCGGCTCGCGCGGTGGTGATGCCGTCTCTTGGCGGCGGGGCGGCATGGTGGTGCTTGGCGGCCGGCGGCGCGACCCCGGCCCAGATTTGGGCCCTTGGGCCCCATCTAGGTCCTAGCGGGTCGGCTCCGGCATGGCTACGCCGTCTTCGGCCCGGTGAAGTGGAGGAGCGGCTTGGACTTGGAGCGACGACACCGACGGCATGGCTTCTGCAGCGCGATGGCAGGTGCTTTACGGGCGTGAAGGGCCAGGGCGGACCCGTGGGCCAACGGGTCTGGTATGCTCCTGCGGTTGCGTCCGGTCGGATCCCGCTGTGTCGGTGGAGGTTGTACCCTCCCGCGTGCGGACGGTGCCGCTTCTTCGAGTCCCGGCTTCTCCGCTTTGCTGTGCAGGTCTCACCTCGTGGTGCCGTGGTGAGACAGCGTGGGAGATTCAAGACCTTGTTGGCGCAGGATGGTGGGCGGTAGGGTGGCGTGCTCCGGAGCGCTCGGGGAGATGGGTGGGATCGGGAGACGCGGTGTCGCCTGTGGGTGCCGCCGAACCTTCCTGAAGGGCGTTGGGTGCCACCCTTCCCTTCTCCTTGTCGCGTACCGGGGGAAACTCGTGCAGCAGTGTCGTCATCGTCACATCCCTTCTTGAAGGTGTTGCGTGGTACCTGCGCTTCGGAGTCGGAGCTGGACGAAGGTTTCGGTGGGCGCTATGGTCGCGAATCTTCTTTGTTTTTGTTGATCCGCCGTTGTTGGCATTTGTTTATTTATTTATTTTCTTTCTCTTTTCTTTTGGGCGTGCCTGTGCTGCTTCCGCCCCAGCCTTTATCGTTGGTTGTATCGGTGATGGTTGCTTTGTAATACAAAGCGGGGGAAAACCCTACTTTCTCTCCCCAAGATACTCTTATTGTTCGTGCTCGTGGACCGTCGACATTCTAATTTCCACAAGCTCATCATCTCCAAAGCAAAGGAAAACCATGTCCTGGCCTCTAGAAACCAAACCATGGCTGCTGAATTTGGTGGGCGATACGAGCAGAAAGCAAAAGAAAAATCAGCGTATCTTGGTGCGATCCTGTGCAATGAGTCACGTGGGAGCGCGGGACGCTTTAACGATTTTTTTTCATCCGTAGGGCAGCGCCTAGCTGGCTAGGCAAGCCTACGCGTCCGATCCAAAGGTAAACCACCGTGGAAGAACAGTGCAGTAGAGGAGTACCTGCGTTGAGCATATACGCCTTTGATCTTACAGCCAACACTGGCACCGATATCTTGTGGACATCTGTGCTACTTGAGTATTTGAAGATTTGGGTAGCACGTACTTTGGTAAATGCCGGATCAGAAAGCTGGCGTGGCTCAATTTATATATGGTGTACTTTAGGCGCGGTGTTGATTGCAGCTGATTGGGAAATTTGGAATGCTGGTTAACAAAGGTGTTGGTGTGGTGCTGTGGATTCTCACCATCTGCTTGCTGCATGCATATGCTTGGAGCGGCGATGAGACCCTCAAAAGCCGGTCAAGATACGGCAGGGGATCGTCTTTCTTTTGGTTCGGCGCTGATCTCCCCCTCCCCTCTCAACTCAAAGCTTCTACAGATTGCCACTTCTTCTTCCAGCTATGATCGCTTTAGGAATTCCACTCCAACAAAGCTCACTGCACATGGCGCGCAGGATGAAACGAAATCTCCATGACTTTTCCTCGTCTAGAATTTGGATCAAAGCGATCTCCACATTCGTTCATTTTACAAGTATATATACTCGTAGGGTAGTACCGTACTGCTACGAGAGGAGTTGAGCTTGTGCATGCCTAGCTGTGGGATCTTCTTTGGGCGGCCATAATTCTGACAGGGGAATTAAGAGGCAGCCGGCCCGCGACCGCCATGGTGGTGGTGCATGAGTCGTGACCGGATTTGTTAATTCCCTGGGCGGCCCCAGCGGTCGTGCTCCCTTCCCGCCCTTCTCTCTCCTATCCTCCTCGGTCTCCTCCATTTCTTGCTTTTGTCTATCCCCAAATTCCCCCTCCCTCCAACTATAAATACCGCCTCGTTCCCCACACCACAACGCCTCACACACATTCCTTCTTCCTCCTCCTTCATCCCCTGCAACTCTGCAAGACACACCAGCTAGTCGCCTAAACGGATAGAGAGACAGATATATACGTATATATATAGTGGCAAGCAATGGCGCGGTGCCTGGTTTTCATGGTGTTCCAAATCTACTGCCTCATCTCCACGGTCGGCCTGCCGCTGGACCCCACGGAGCTGCTGCGGCTGGGCGGCGACGTGGGCAGCGGCCGCCTCAGCACCGCCCGGGCCGACGTCCTGGAGGCGTCGCGTGACTTTGGCGGCTTCACCCGGGGCGAGCCCTTGGCCGTGTACCAGCCGAGCGGGGCCGACGACGTTGCCGCGCTGGTCCGGGCGGCGTACGCGTCGTCGGGCGGCGGCGTGCGCGTGTCGGCGCGCGGGCATGGGCATTCCATCAGCGGGCAGGCGCAGGTGCCCGGCGGTGTGGTGGTGGACATGAGCCGGAGCCACGGCGGGAGCAAGGCGGAGCGCGCATTGCCGGTGTACTCGGCGGAGCTTGGCGGGCACTACGTGGACGTGTGGGGCGGCGAGCTGTGGATCGACGTGCTCAACTGGACGCTGGCGCACGGCGGGCTGGCGCCGCGGTCGTGGACGGACTACCTGTACCTGTCCGTTGGCGGGACCCTGTCCAACGCCGGCATAAGCGGTCAGGCTTTCCACCACGGGCCCCAGATCAGTAATGTCTACGAGCTCGACGTCGTAACCGGTGAGCACGCCCGCTCGTCAGCTGAGCTGATCAACCAGCTACCCCCCTCGCGACCTCTTCTCATGAGTACTGATGATTCTCGCAGGGACGGGAGAGGCGGTGACCTGCTCGGAGAAGAAGAACCCGGAGCTCTTCTTCGGCGCGCTGGGCGGGCTGGGGCAGTTCGGCATCATCACCCGCGCTCGCATCGCCCTGGAGCCTGCTCCCCGCAAGGTAGCACCCACGCCCATGCCTGCCGCCGGGCTATCCATCGCATCACTCACCTCCCCCCATACCCATCACCAATTCTTTATCCATCCTCCCCTTGGGTTCTTTGTTTATTAATCAACTCATGCCGGTTCGTTAAGCCATCCACCTGGCCATGGTGTGCACTCTGCAAGACGAAGACGAAGGAAGGAGTACCTCCTCGTGCGCCTTTCCCTTTCCACCATGACCCCTGATCCCGCGTGACAAGGCGATATCCATGCCTGCTTTCCGACTAGTAGCGCCCAACGCGGGGCGAGCAAGAGTAACGCCAGCCGTGCAAGTGGCAGGCTCGCCGCGCTCAGCGCGGCCGCGACATCCATTGTTAGGTACCGAGGGAATTACGTAGCACACGTCAACCAACCAACCGATAAAGATACCGATAAGCCCAACGTGCTTCCTAAATATAGCCCTTGGCCCATCCGATCCGTCTCAAGAAGGGGGTGCATGCGACGCGACACGTATGCTTCGCTTTTATTTCGCCTCAACAAACAGCACAGTCTTTCCTTTTTCTTTTCGTTCGATTATTATTTGTAGCGTTCGGAAAAAAGTCCACCCCAAGAAAAAGTCGTCCAAATTTAATAAAATATTAAATAGCTTGTGCGTCTGGTCGATCGATCGATCAGGTGGTCCAGCCTCCCAGGTTGGTTGGCATAGATCGATCGACGGACCGACTTGCCTTGCTCACCAATTTGGCGGATCTCCTACATGTTTTGTTTAGCTCGCGCGATCTTTCGCAAGATTCTGTTCTTCCCGCCAGTTTAATTAGCTGACTATTATTCCGCCATAATAAACCAAGCTGTCTGTGTAATCTAAGCTGATTAAGCAGCCTGAGCTAATAATTTTTTAAATGATGTGCACGTATGGTGGTGCAGGTTCGCTGGATCAGAGCGCTCTACTCCAACTTCACCGAGTTCACGGCGGACCAGGAGCGGCTCATCTCCCAGTCCCAGAACGGCGGCCGGCGGTTCGACTACGTGGAGGGGTTCGTGGTGGCCGCCGAGGGCCTCATCAACAACTGGAGGTCGTCCTTCTTCTCGCCGCAGAACCCCGTGAAGCTCAGCTCGCTCAAGCACCACACCGGCGTGCTCTACTGCCTCGAGGTCACCAAGAACTATGACGACGACTCAACCGCCGCCACCGTTGATCAGGTCCGTCGTCGGCGCCGCCTCTCTCTGTGGATCCCAATTAATCCTCCCCTGGCCGTCCCATTTGTTTATGACGGTAGCATTTCTTAATTCCTGTTTAAGATATGTACTCTACTGCTGATCAGGGGCCCTAGCCAATGATTGGGATATGTTAATTCGCATTTTGGAGTAGGTAGCATTAGTATAAGATTAAGAGCCACCCTTGGTGTATGATGATGGCTGGCACCCACATGCAGAGCACACCCGATATGTAGATCTTCCCATACGTATTCCTAGATCTCAATTCCGCTAGCAATTAGCACGCACTATTTTTTAGCTTGACTTAATTATTATGTATGTAGTGCACTAACTCAATTGCCAAGTCTTTGCTTCAATAAATAAATGAAAAATTAAAATCACCTAATCTAAATATGTTTGCAGGAGGTTGACGCGCTGCTGGGCGAACTGAACTTCCTCCCCGGAACGGTGTTCACGACGGATCTACCGTACGTGGATTTTCTTGACCGCGTGCACAAGGCGGAGCTGAAGCTGCGAGGCAAGGGGATGTGGGAGGTGCCGCACCCGTGGCTGAACCTGTTCGTGCCGGCGTCGCGCATCGGCGACTTCGACCGCGGCGTGTTCCGCGGCATCCTCGGCAGCCGCACCTCCGGCGGACCCATCCTCATCTACCCCATGAACAAGCACAAGTAAGTAATCCAGTGGCTAAGTCAACCCTTCATTTTGCTCCACAACAATCTAAGTCAACCCATATGCATCGTCGTCTAGCTGTCTCCGGCTGCCGCCCTAACTAGTTGACTAGTTGGACGCTCATCACCGTCCAGGCAGATGCAGGGCGGCTGGCTCATCACCGCCCACGCTCGCACGCATGATCCGCCCGCCAAACTGGTCACGTTCCAGGGCGGGCGCCGTCCTCCCGATTGAACCAGATCATGGATCCGTCCATCTCACATGCGACACAACACTCCGCAGGTGGTGGCCACTCATTGTGTGTCACCATGATTGGTGCCACGCACACAGCATTAGACTAATAGCATGTCGCTGCCGCTTAATTAGTTTCCAGATTGCCATCGCCTTTCGCCGGGATCCGGTGACAGATGAATGGCCGCGGACATATCCCGCACTGGGGTGACACACAGCCTCTATTATGAATTTGGCAGTAGTATAAATAAACTCCCCAGTGGCGGCGTGACATGGCTGTGCTCAATTAACCGGACAGCAATTTCCCGCCTGCGCCGACCAGTTATTTTAAGCCGGCGTCGCCGCGTCTTTCCGCGGCACGACGGCAACGGCGCAGTCACAATTTGGTTCCTCTTTTGTGGTTAGTGCCCGGATGCGTTGTCGCTTTCCCATGCTTGCTTAGCACAAAAGGACGCACCAGAATCAGCAGCAACATCGACTCCCATAATAACCCTCTTTAACTGAAAACTGTTGCTTTTCCTAGTCTGCACCAACCTTTCGATCCAGACGATTTGACGATCTGCAAAGTGCGTGTAAAAATATTGTGACTGACGGAGAGAGGTTTGGATTTGTTGTGCAGATGGGACCCGAGGAGCTCGGTGGTGACGCCCGACGAGGAGGTTTTCTACCTGGTGGCGTTCCTGCGGTCGGCGCTCCCCGGCGCGCCGCACAGCCTCGAGGAGCTGGCGACGCAGAACCGTCAGATCCTCGACTTCTGCGCCGACGCCGGGATCGGGGCCAAGCAGTACCTGCCCAACCACAAGTCGCAGCCCGACTGGGCGGCCCATTTCGGGGAGAAGAGGTGGGCTCGGTTCGCGGGCCTCAAGGCCCAGTTCGATCCCAGGGCCTTGCTGGCCACCGGGCAGGGCATCTTCCCGCCGCCGCCGCTCTTGGCGGATTCTTGAGAACCAACACTACTGAGATAATTATAACATGTACTACTAGAAATCTATGTAGCTTAAGCTAGCTAGGATTAGTTAGGTAGTGTGAAGATGTATAGATGTATTTTTGTGCCATGTATGTGGCGCGCATTATTAACTTAATTTAACTCCCCATTGCTTGGTTATGTACAGACGAATGCGCCGCGTCCATGCAACAAACTATATACATTTCAGTTGGGTCTTTTTGCTGTTAAAAAAACAGTAACTCTCACTTGGTAGTTAGATGTCCTAATCCATTTTGACACACTGAAAGCTTCAAAGTCTGACCTAACAATGAAGTGTGCAGCATTTCGACGCTAGCTCATTGTTCCTGCAGCTCCATGAGGCACTTTTCTGAAACTTTTAAAGATAGTATTTCAAAATTTCAAAAAATTCAAAAAAAATCGCATTGTCATATGGATGTATAGTATATTCATGTAAAATTTCAGGAAAAAAAATACATTGACCCGTGGGCTACACAAAAGAAGGAAAACCATTGGTTTTATGTAGTGAACAGTGTGCACGCATGTTGTTCACTGTTTCCAAAATCACCAATTCGTTTTGTTTTTGTGTAGTTGGCGTGTCAATGTATTTTATCATAAATTTTTGCACACATGCGATGTACATCATTACAATATATATTGTCTTTTCGTTAGAGTTTTTGAAACTCAAAAACGTTTTGAAACCTCACTTCAATCAATCGAGGGAGCGATATTACAAGTGGCACAAGGAGACAATCTCAAGCCTTTTGCGTGTCGCGAATCAACCTGTGGTTGAGTTGGTTAGGTGGATGGTTGTATCCCCAGCCCACTAGAGTTCAAATCTCAGATTTGACAATGGTGCTCGCATATTTCTGAATTTATTCAGGGCTTCCGGTGATGCGCTTTCAGTGGGAGGAGACGTTTCCGTCGAAGACGAGGTGGAGGCTTCGTTAATCTCAAGATGATATACCGGCTCAGTATTGCGAAGATGCTCATAGGGGTAGGGTGTGCGTGTGTGCGTCATAGAGGTGATTGTATACTTATGTATGTGAGCGTCAGAGTTGTACTGTGTTTCTAAAAAAAGGCCTTTTTGCGTGTCCACCATTGGCCGGGAATGATGCGAAGGTGACACATAAATGTCAAAAGCCACACAATGTGGTGCCGGACAAAGACGATTTTGGCAGCAGCTATAGCCTATAGCTGACAGCACACGCACACACGAACACGGCCAGGTTCATCCATCCTCCTCTTCAAGACCTTCACCTCGGCGCACACCGACGCCGGTGGTCCTTCAGCCGCCAATGTGTCATTCATAACATGATCGAACCGTGCAGACTGAGGCCGGTCTCATCTTTGACGCACGTACGGTACGTCGCATTGCATGCGTGCGTGCCGACCAGCCGTGCATTCCACTTGCATTGTGTCTGTGTGGCTGTTTGGCATCTCCAGGAGCCGGGCGCGCCGTCCACAGGATGAAACGAGGGCCTTCCGAATCTGATGAGCCAAGAACAAAACCTTAACTCGGTACTTCGTGTTGTCAAAGCTGCAATGCATCCACACGTAATGCGATTCCGTCGTAAGCCAACGGAAAAGCTAGGGGCCAAAGGGGGTGATCCCCACTACGTACGTAACGGTAACGACGCTGCACTAGGATGGTTGTTGTGCTAGATGACTGATATCTTGAGTGTTGGCAAGTGCACCGATTGAGCAAGATCTGAACTCGGACAGTTTGCAATGGCGGTGTTGGCGTAGAAATTTGCAACGCGCAACACAATGATTGCACCGCGCAATTATTTGATTAAGGGAGTCGTCACTTCATTTTTCGTTACGAAGAACGGATGATTTACGAGCAAATCAACAAAGAAATCTTCAATTTTGGAGAAGAAACGGATGCTTTATGAGCAAAACACCAAAGAATAATTAGAACTAGACGAAAAGTAGAAAGCTTGAAAAAGTAGATGTGTTTTTGATGTATGTGATTTATTCCCTATTCCAATCGGCCAGGTCCCTTTATATAATAGGGCACACAGGTCTTGGCGTGTAGGACTACAACTCTGAAACAGAAGATTCCATGTTTAACACGTACAGTTTACAATTCGGAAAGTTCTAAGTCGGTTCGTCTTCCAATCCGAGTTACACTTTCCTTCCGAGCTACGTCCCGCGTCTTCGCGCCGCCTTTCGAGTTATGCTCCATGCCTTCGCGTCCTCTTCTGACCTGTATTTCACGTCTCGCTCCAAAAGTCTTCCGAATTATAACCTGTATTTTCCGAGTCATACGTAACTCAACATAACCACTTCTGAGTCAGAAGCACTCGGTACACTCCTCGCTTCCGAATTAAAAGTACTCGGTATTGTCTTCCGAGTAACGAGTAATTCAACACATTTGGGTTTCCGAGTAACGAATAACTCGACACGTTTACTGTTGCTTTCGAGTAATGAGTAACTCGGCACATGCATGCTTCCGAGTAACGAGTAACTCGGTTCATGTATGTTAACGAGTAACTCGGTTCATGTATGCTTCCGAGTAACGAGTGGCTCGGTTCATATATGTTTTCGAGTAACGAGTGACTCGGTTCATGTACTGTTTCTTCCGAGTAACAACCCTGAAAATTATACTTCCGAGCTAGCACTAACTCTGTACTCTTTGCTTAGGCCATCTGTAACTCGGAAACCTACAGGTTGGAATTAAATCAACAATTTCCATGCTGAATTTGGCAATCTCATATCAAGGTATAACCATGCCAAAAACTGGTATAAACACATGCCTCCTGTTTTTCGGTAAAACTTGTGTTCCTCGTATTATATTTGTTCTAAGGACGACGTCAACACTTCATCGGCCATGTGTTTTCTAAGGGCGATAATTGAATATCAGCCATGTTTTACTTCTTAGGGCGATAATTGTATATCGGCCATGTTTTGTTTCTTAGAGCGATAATTGTATATCGTCCACAACACATTCAAGCTTCCTGCCACATACTAGGATAGTATTTTTTCAAGTATCTTCCATTGAGAGCTTTGGATAACCTAACTTCCTGTAAAGTTTGTACAAAATATGAATTCCCAGGAACAAGTCACTTGCAATGCTCTTGCAATGCTCTCAACTTTTCCTTTTCAATCTCTTGCAATTCTTTTAGTATTTTTCTGGAACCTCATCTATGTGATCCATCATTAAGTCATTGTAATCCACAGCCGACAAGTCACTCTGTCTGGCTATTCTAAAATTCTGCAACATGACCTCTACGGGTAACACTGCCTCCTGGCCATATACTAGCTCAAAAGGTGTGACTTGAGTAGCTCCATGCATAAATATTCGATGAGACCATAATGCTTTCAAAAGGACCTCATGCCACCTTTTCGGATTTTCTTCAATTTTCTTTTTTATGAGCTGAATCAAAGTTTATTGCTGGATTCGTCTTGTCCATTGGCTTGAGCATAATAAGGTGATGAATTCAATAATTTAGTTCCAAAGGATTCGGCAAACTCACGAAATTGATGAGACATAAAAGAAGAACCTTGATCAGTTGTCAAAGTTTGAGGAACACCGAATCTATGAATAATATGTTCCAAAACAAAACTAATCACCTCTCTATGAGTCATATTCCTTAAGGGAACCGCTTCTGTCCACTTAGTAAAGTAGTCTGTAGCAACTAGAACGAAGCGATGTCCTTTAGAAGATGAAGGATGTATCTCAACAATAAAATCTAAGCCCCATCCTCTAAATGGCCATGGTTTAATTATGGGATTCAACATAGCTGCAGGCGCCAATTGTATATTGCCAAACTTTTGACACGCCTCACTGCTTTTGTAATATCTAAAACAATCTTCTAACAAAGTTGGCCAATAGAAACCAACTCTTTTTACTAACCAACGCATCTTGTGAGCCGACTGGTGCGTCCCACAAATCCCTTCATGTACCTCACCCATGGCTAATCTGGCCTGATCAGAATCCAAGCACTTCAAAAGCAGATCATCTATTGTCGTCATTTGGTAACGGCAGATGCCATGGGGATGGCTAAAGAGGGGGAAAAACCGAGGTTGGTGTCGATGGTTCCGGAATCGAGAGTGGGGACAAACACACTGAGACACCGTGATATACCCGGGTTCGGGGCTCTCCATAAAGATAACACCCCTAGTCCTGACGAGCTAGCTATAAGACATAACTCTGGCTACAATGAATGCTCCTTGAGCTGTATGAGAGGAAGGAGAAGGGGGCTCTAGGCAGAACTCTCTCCTTGCTCTCTCTCTGGTGGGTGAAATGCAATAAGTGCTCCGTCGTCCCTCACGCAAGAGGGGTACCCGGGGCTCTTATAGGCCGAGCCCGGGATACAAAGGTAAATGTACAGTGGGGAGGGCCCAACCGTCAGCCTCAGATTAGCTGGGACCCTCAAGACGTGAGCTCTCTGGATGACCCGGAGTAGACTTGCGTCTCTCCATGCCGCTAACTTGTAGGTCATGCGTAGTGAACAGTGGAGCTAGGAGCTCGGTCCTGTCGGCCTGTCCGCGTGATCGGCGCTGGAGGAGACAACACGCCTCTGACAACCCGGATCTCCTGGGATTGCGCATTGATGAGCTTGTACTAGGTGTCGGACCTTGGATCTAGCTCGGATGTTGTTGTGTTCTCTTCGGCCGAATGAACATAGGTGAGGCCGATTGCGCTCTCTTGGGGCAATCGGCCTCCGACCTATTCAGCTCGGCCCACTAGAGATCTGTCTTGTGCTTGCTTGGTCTTGCTATGGACTGGTGATCTTCAGGTTGCCTTGATCAGATCAGCCTTTCTCCGAATGATGATCTTCAGGCCGACCCAAATCATCTCGGCCTCACTTAGACCGGCGATCATTAGATCGGTGATCTTTGCTTTGAAGTAATGTTTCTCCTGGGTGACCCTACCCGGGGGTCATTCCCACGACAGTAGCCCCTGAAGCTGTGGAGGTCCCGCTGAACTAAGCGACAGCGGGGCCTGCACAGGTTCCTCCCGTACTTCTCTTGAATCTTGTATTTGCTTTGCTTTTCTGACCGATTGCTCTCAATTGGCCGATTGCTTGCAGTCTGCCGATTGCTCTTGTTCAGTTCAGATGCTTCTCAACCGGCCGATTGCAACTCATGCTTGGCCGATTTCTCTTGTAATGCTCTCCGATTGCTTCTTCCCCTCAGCCGATCTGACCAACGTTTTCTTTGACCAGAATGTTGACCAAAAACTTCCGCTTCAAATTCGCCGTGGAATGCGAAGTGACGTGCCACGATGGACGTGACATAACTGCCACCTCGAGCCACGCGCGCACGTCCCGTCCCATCCGCCGGATCTTCTGTGCTCCGATTTGATTTTGCTTTGGTGATACACGAGGCCACACCGGCCACACACTTGGTACACCGGATCCCACCACCCCCTTGGCCCTTTAAATAGCCCGGGGAGTGGGGATGTGGCTCGCACCGCCCACTCCATCTTCTACCTCGAGTTATTCTCCTCTGCCTCCACCGACGCTGCGACGTGCGCTCCGTTGCTGCCGCCGCCGCCGTCAAGGTTCAGATCTGCCCCAACAGCCTCCTCCTCGCTGCTCACCACCACCGGCGCCGCCAACACTCTCCGTCGCCATTGGTGTACGCGACTCTCGGTGCCCGCCGCCACCGCTGTCTTCGTCTTCTTCCTCGAGCTCTCCCACCACGGACTTCGACGCCTCCATGGGGGACGACGCCGCCGCCTCCGGCCAACGCGGTGCTTGGAAAGGCTCCAACGTGACCGAGATGAAGATTCTCCTCCTCCGCTGCGTGTGCAAGATTCCGGCGGACATCGATTACCGAGTCCCCGGGGACGAGCTGGTGCCTACCCCCGCCGCCGGCGAGCGCGTCATGTTCCTCACACACTTCGCTCGCGGATTCGGGCTCCCAGTGAGCAAATTATTTCGTGATTTCCTCGACTTCTTCCGCCTGCAACCAATTAACCTCGGCGCCAACGCCATGATGTTGCTCTCGGCCTTTGTCACCCTGTGCGAGGTTTACCTTGGAGTGCGCCCACTGTTGGGCTGTGGTCTCGGCTCTTTTTTCTTTGCACCTTCCGAGTGGGAACTCGGGTGTTCACCGTGGACCCAGCAGACAACAAGAGGAAAGAGATCAAGGTGACGACCGAATGCGGAGCCGTCGTCATCTACGTTCGCCGATCTGGACTGTACCCTCATCCCCAGCCACCGCAGTCCATCAAGGACTGGCAGATGGGGTTCTTTTATGTCTCCACGCCAGAGGGGAAAAGTGATCTCTTGAACTTGCCGGAGTTCTTTATGCCGCCCCCAACCAAGCACAACTGGACCGAGAAACCTGGGGAGGGATACACCGATCTGGACCACCAAGTGGCAGGATCTCCGAGATGATGGCCGAAGGATTGCACCCTGCAGACCTGGTCGCCACATGGATCTGCCGCCGAGTGCTTCCCCTGCAGCGCTGGTGCCACAGGATGTGTGACATGAGCAAAAGTCTGGATCCCACTCGGATCTCCACCTTCTGCGTGGATGAAGCAGAACTTGTTCGGCGACTGCACTTGCTGACTGACGCCGAGATAGTTGATCTTTTTGAGTTTGGGATGAGGGCATACAGTCGGCTCCGACCTCCTCCCGTGGTATGCTTTTGCTTCCAATCTTGCACTCATTTTTTCTCTGCTCCCTTGGTTGATTCTGATCGACTGCTCTTCGCAGGAATTTATCGTCTCCATGGCTATGCAAGATGGGAAAGCCCTCTCTACTTACCACCCCGACCGCACGGATGAAGACAACGAAGACCTGGAGCTCGAGGCGGAATCGGAGAGTGAGACCGAGGCCCGCACCGCCACCTTAGGACTTGGCTTCAATCGGCCGGGTGAGTCTGATTCCTCCATCAAACGCTTCCTGGCCGAATGGAGTAGTAGTGATGTTGATGCTCCTGGTGAGTGATACGTCCAAAACGTATCTATAATTTCTGCTTGCTCCATGCATGTTTTGTGTGATATTGCTATGATCTAGATGCACTTTCATACACTTTTGATCATATTTGGACTAACCTATTAACTCAGTGCACCACAGTGCCAATTCTTGTTTTCTGCTGTTTTTCTATTTCAGTTTTCCCCCATATAAAAAGTGCTCAAAAAATTCGGGAAAATTCAGATAAAAAATCAGCGTGAAGGAACCTTCCGGAAGAACCTGGGTGGGGCCAGAGGGCCACCACCAGGGGCCCAGACGCCCTGGTGGCGCGCCCTAGGGCTTGGCCGCGCCAGGGGGCGCCTGGACCCCTGGTGGCCCCCCTGGCTGCCCCCCTTCGCCTATATATTCTCCGTCACGGGAAACTTCCGAAAGGAGAACCCTTTTTCGCGATCTCTCCTCTGTTCCGCCGCCGCCGTGCTTCCGAGATCGGGAGCACCAGAAGACCTCTTCCCGGCACCCTGCCGGAGGGAGGGCCGACCTCCGGGAGTCCCCTCTCCACCATGGATGCTTCCCGAATGTATCGTGAGTAGTTTTCCTTGTACCATGGGTCCGTGATCAGTAGCTATGTGATGTTCTCCTCCCCTCTTTGTTCTTCATGGTTTAGACCTCGTGAGCTGCCCTACATGATCGAGGCACTTTTGTAATCTTTCTGCTATTGCTATGCTGAGTTTGATGGGATCTGATGGATTATGAGATTATGTTCAGATTGTGATTGAGTAATATATTTGGTTCTTATCTCTTATATTTTTGTTCCTAAGTAATTCTTGCATCTTATCCGTTGCTGTTTATTGCTTTGGCCAAGTAGTAGGTAGTAACCCCAAGAGGGAACATTATGCTCGATTGTGGGTTCATGCCCCCCGATGACACGCTTGAGTGACAGAAACATGAGTCTAGGGGATGTGCTTTTGCCACAAGGGGGAAAACAACGGTGCTTATAACCACGGTTGCAAGGATTGTTTACTTTAAGCAAAGTGCTTTTTAATGCAGTTGTCTGTTGCTTTAGGTTTACACTTTGGGTGGGGCTCGCAACTTAATAACAGTGAGATGTTCTGGATAGATATCTCAAGGTGGATGATTAGTAGTAGATGCTGTTGGATTTCGGTCTACTTATTTTGGCGTACTGCCCGTGCTTTTGAGCCTCTTCCTTTCTTTTGTAGCATAGTTAGCATTGCGGTGCGTTCATAATCCTGTCAATTGCCCTTCTGTAATTCGTTCACCTCGCATAGCAGTTTTATCGTCTTTTGGGAGAGAGACATCACTAGTGAACATCACGTATCCCGGTCCATATCCTCATTACTGTTTACACGCTCATTTACTTTTCTGCTTTTACTTTCAGTTACTATCATTATCCTTTTGTGTTTGATCCTTTGTGAACAACAAGACCGGAGAGATTGACAACCTCTCTGAACTTCGTTGGGAACAAAGTTATTTGTGTCTGTGTGCAGGTCCGCGTCAGTAGCGCCGCTGACACCTACTTATCATCTCTGGAGTCCTACTGGAGACAAACCTTGGTATCTTTACTGAGGGAAATTTGCTGCTGTGCTACATAACGCCTTCCACTTGGGGCTCACCAACGAAGGGCGAGAAATCACTATCATTACCTCGCACATCAAGCCAAATTTCTGGCGCCGTTGCCGGGGACTCCGAGTGCTAAGATAGGGGAGTTGCACACTACCCTTTACCTTTGTTTTTTAGTCTTGTTAGTTTACCTTTCAGTTTTTATCTTTGAGTCTTATATCAAAAATCACAAAAAAATTGTTTATCTTGCTAGTAGTTATCATTATGTCTGGCCCTTTTGCCTTTGTTGAGACAGAGGTTCTCACCTTTAAACAAAAAGGTGGTAAAAGTTTAAAAGATGGTTGGTATAGAATTAATTATTCTCAAAAAAGAGCCACCAAGAAGCAATCCACTACTATCCTGCTTAGAAATTTTTATGTCAGGATTACTCCTTGGAATAGGTTCATATTAGATACTGCTATCAATGGGAATTTTCTGGAAGCCCCGATTTGGGAGTCTCTCAATGTTATTGAAAATCTTGTTGGAAATCTCCCTATTGCTAGCATACAAGAAAATATAACTCTAGCTCACATTATGAAGAAACTTGAAAAGATAGAGTTAGAAATACCAAGTATAACTAGGATAAATGAGTTGGATCGCAAGATTCAAGGGAATTTAAATAGGCTTCATAGCTCCATGCTTAAAATTATTAAAACTTTGGAGGTCATCAAATCCCGTGATACGGATCTTTCTAGGATTGATAAGATTGAGGAAATCATTAATACTCTAGGAACTACATTTTCCTCAATCAAACCAAAAAAGGTAGAGACTTCAGCAAGAAGGGAACCTAAGTTCAATTATGTCCCTAGGCCACCGCGACCTAAAAGCAAACCACCCATTGCCAAAGAAGTTGAAACCGTGAAAACTTTGGAAGAAATACCTCTCTTTGATAATTTTATAAATGAATCTTCCATTGATTTTCCGCCTTTTGGTTTTCTCCCTAGAAGTATCTTCATTAGGCCTTTATTTGAAAGACCTCTTAAGACTAGTTGTAAAATTGAGGAGATTTTTGATGATCTTGATAATGATTCGATTGATACAACTTGATCTTTTGCATCATGCCTAGCTTAAAGGCATAAAAGAAAGCGCTTTCGGGAGGCAGCCCGCAACGAATTTAGGTTTTTCTTTTTGCTTTTGTTGTGTCTTGATGTTTGTTACTACTGTAGCAACATCATTGTATCTTTATTTTTCAGCTTTGTGCCAAGTTATAGCCTCTTATGATAAGGGAAGCAAAAGTTGTGACATGCTGTCCAAAAAACAGATTCTGTCCCTTGACAGAAAAATTCGAATTAAATCACCAGATCATCTTTTTGATCTGAATTGTTTTGACAGCGTGCTCTATACAATTGTGAAACTTTAGTATGTTCTGAGTTTTTTGATTTGAGTTGCAGAAGTGCTCCTAAAAAAATCTTTACTACCTGCTATTCTGTTTTTCACAGATTCTGCCACGTTTTGCCTCTCTTCACTTTTGCAAACCTTAAGCTTGCTTTTTCTTTGCAAAAACATTTTAGCACTCTTGAGAATCAGTAGATCTTCAAGAATATCTTTATATCCAGTGGGGAAAAATTATTTTATTAAGGGTACTAACCTCGCTAATCAGCTTATGATGAGTTGTGTATGAAGGGAGTTTTCAAGTGTGCGATGGAAGATGATGAAAGAAGATCCAGGAGTGTCAAGCGCTCAAGCTTGGGTATGCCCCCATGCATCCCCAATAAATATTCAAGGAGACTCAAGCTTCTAAGCTTGGGTATGCCCCCGTGCATCCCCTTCTTCATCAACAATCATCAGTTCGTCCTTCGTCTCACTATATTTTTATCACTTCATGCGTTATGTGCTATGCTTGGATCGTCTCGCTCTTAGGTTTTATTTTTAGTTTTATTTAGCTTTGCTTGCTGTTCATAACAAGTTAGATCCCGTCTTACTTTGTGTGGGAGAGAAACACGCTCCACTTTCAAAATCTAGAACACATCATAGGATTTTTCCTGCCTATCTTTTTGCTGTTGTGTGTTCTTTATCTTTTCGTAGCTGCTGCCATGTTTAGTTTTAGTCTTAGTTTGTCTTTAGCAAGAGCCTTGGCTTTTGTTTAGTCTGTTGCTGGAAATCTTTTTAGTATTCATGTTTATCTTGTTAAAGAGAGTTGGTTGTTGCACTGAGTTGTGTCTTGTCTTGAAAGTAGGCAATTGAGGTTGCTATTTAATTCTAGTAGTACTTGCAATAGTTTTGAGGTATTGTCGTGAGTAATGTTTGAACTTTTGGTGTCAAGAGCTCTAGCCTATTAGTGATAGATGTCGTATTTTGGGCAATCCGTGTTTATTTTCAAAACCTACAAAACCAGTTGAGAACTCTAGCTACTAGATGGATCACTAATCTTTGGAGGGATCGAATATTAGAGTACACTCACGTACCATGAGTCGAGGATGCGCAAGGATAACCAAACCCCCATACACTCCTCCTCGGGGTACTTGTCTCTTTGTGAACCTCCTTATTAGATTGAGAGTTAACGATAATAAGTGCATGAGTTCTTCGGACTAATGTAATTATTGAAAGTTGACACTTCCACCTTCCCATATTTTGCTAGCCTCTCCCGTGCCGTGCATTGCCTTCTTCTCACTCCGAGAGTTGGTGTCCACCTTCGCCGGTACATCCAAACCCTTGGCATGATACACTCTGTCATCATAAACCTCCTTATATCTTTCCTCAAAACAGCCACCATACCTACCTATCAAGGCATTTCCATAGCCTTTCCGAGATACATTGCCATGCAACATCCACCTCTTCATGACTTGATCTTCATGTCATACATGTTCCTGCTACACTGGCAGCGACATACATTGCATACATCATGTTAGTTACATCTTCTTTATGATTTTGAGTACCTTGTAAAGTGTGAAATATCTCCTTTACCTTCTTGTAAAATAGAGTGTTGCCCTTAAGTGAGGAAAAGATCCCAAAGTGGACACAATAAAAGATCCCAAAGAGGACAAATGAGAGTTAAATAGAAAGATCCATTGAGGCCACAAAAAAATACAAAAAATAAATAAAAAAAGAGAAAAAAGAAATAAAAAAGAGAGAAAGGGGCAACACTACTATCCTTTTGAGAGATCCACACTAGTACTCCCTTTATATCCTTGTACTCCATAGAGATGATCATTATGCATATAGCTATGTGGGGACCTTCACACTATAGAACTTGGCTTGCATATTCCAAGGATGAGCCTCCTCAAACGAGCTCTAGGTCTTCATGAGCGAGCAAGTTAGATGCACCCCCACTAGTTCCATTGGAGAGCTTCCTAGCTCGTATGTGCATCCGTTGCATGGCAATCCCTACTCCTCACATCATATCTATCATTTGGCATCTCTTGCCTATGATTGTCCTCATTGATGTGAGCCTTTATCCTTATTTTTTTGTCTTCCTCCTCCATACTCCTCTCTTTGCCATCCCAAGTGTCAACTCTCGTGCTTACGCTCATCCATTGCATGAGTGCTCAAAATATTGAAAAAGGAGTGGATCAAATTGACTTGTACCTGGCTAGTGGTCTGGGGACGAGTCAAGATAAGATTCCAGAAAAAGACCAAGTGTGAAACTTTAGTAGATTGAGTTCTCAACAAATAAATTGTTTTTCTCATATTCCTTATCCCCCTTCTTGCACGCAAACACCATTTGGAGACATTCGAGTCACAGACAGCGAGAGCTCTTGCACCTAATGTTCTTTTGTTACTTGTTTCAATGCTAATATAGACTCTTGCATGTTATTGAATTTCTAACCTTGATTGCTTTACTTTTCAAAGTTCTTATATGGTTGCTAGCATGTCACCACAGAAATTATGCTATTATCATTTACCTACTCGAGGACGAGCAGGAATTAAGCATGGGGATGTTGATACGTCCAAAACATATCTATAATTTCTGCTTGCTCCATGCATGTTTGGTGTGATATTGCTATGATCTAGATACACTTTCATACACTTTTGATCATATTTGGACTAACCTATTAACTCAGTGCACCACAGTGCCAGTTCCTGTTTTCTGCTGTTTTTCTATTTCAGTTTTCCCCCATATAAAAAGTGCTCCAAAAATTCGGGAAGATTCAGATAAAAAATCAGCGTGAAGGAACCTTCCGGAAGAACCTGGGTGGGGCCAGAGGGCCACCACCAGGGGCCCAGGCGCCCTGGTGGCGCGCTCTAGGGCTTGGCCGCGCCAGGGGGGCGCCTGGAACCCTGGTGGCCCCCCTGGCTTCCCCCCTTCGCCTATATATTCTCCGTCACGGGAAACTTCTGAAAGGAGAACCCTTTTTCGCGATCTCTCCTCTTTTCCGCCGCCGCCGCGCTTCCGAGATCGGGAGCACCAGAAGACCTCTTCCCGGCACCCTGCCGGAGGGAGGGCCGACCTCCGGGAGTCTCCTCTCCACCATGGATGCTTCCCGGATGTATCGTGAGTAGTTTTCCTTGGACCATGGGTTCGTGATCAGTAGCTATGTGATGTTCTCCTCCCCTCTTTGTTCTTCATGGTTTAGACCTCGTGAGCTGCCCTACATGATCGAGGCACTTTTGTAATCTTTCTGCTATTGCTATGCTGAGTTTGATGGGATCTGATGGATTATGAGATTATGTTCAGATTGTGATTGAGTAATATATTTGGTTCTTATCTCTTATATTTTTGTTCCTAAGTAATTCTTGCATGTTCTCCGTTGCTGTTTATTGCTTTGGCCAAGTAGTATGTAGTAACCCCAAGAGGGAACATTATGCTCGATTGTGGGTTCATGCTCCCCGATGACACGCTTGAGTGACAGAAACATGAGTCTAGGGGATGTGCTTTTGCCACAAGGGGGAAAACAACGGTGCTTGTAACCGCGGTTGCAAGGATTGTTTACTTTACGCAAAGTGCTTTTTAATGCAGTTGTCTGTTGCTTTGGGTTTACACTTTGGGTGGGGCTCGCAACTTAATACCAGCGAGATGTTCTGGATAGATATCTCAAGGAGGATGATTAGCAGTAGATGCAGTTGGATTTCGGTCTACTTATTTTGGCGTACTGCCCGTGCTTTTGAGCCTCTTCCTTTCTTTTGTAGCATAGTTAGCATTGCGGTGCGTTCATAATCCTGTCAATTGCCCTTCTGTAATTCGTTCACCTCGCATAGCAGTTTTATCGTCTTTTGGGAGAAAGACATCACTAGTGAACATCACATATCCCGGTCCATATCCTCATTACTGTTTACACGCTCATTTACTTTTCTGCTTTTACTTTCAGTTGCTATCATTATCCTTTTGTGTTTGATCCTTTGTGAACAACAAGACCGGAGAGATTGACAACCTCTCTGAACTTCGTTGGGAACAAAGTTATTTGTGTCTGTGTGCAGGTCCGCGTCAGTAGCGCCGCTGACACCTACTTATCATCTCTGGAGTCCTATTGGAGACAAACCTTGGTATCTTTATTGAGGGAAATTTGCTGCTGTGCTACATCACGCCTGCCACTTGGGGATCACCAACGAAGGGCGAGAAATCACTATCATTACCTCACACATCAGTGAGTACGGCGCAGAGTCCCGCCCGACTGCGCAAACGGTGGCCGAGGGAAAACGCCCACAAACGGATGATGTCCCTGGCACTTCTAAAGTCCTCAAGAAGAAGGGCTCCAAAGGTCCGAGGCGCTAGACTCCTCCTCCGACTGCTCCCAAGCCATCCGACCCTGTGCTGGCTCCCGCGCCTCTGAATATTGCTCCCCCACGCTTTACCATGGCCAATTTTGCTTCTCAGCTGCCCCGAGCTGCCGGGTATTTCCTGTTTCTCTTGCTTCATCTGATCTTGTCCGATCACTCTTTTTAACTTGCTCTTTGCCATGCAGGGCTGTCCGAGCTGTTGCTCCTGTGGTGCCCGGGGTTCCTCCGACTGTGCGCCCCGTCACCTCTGCTACCTCCTTCGTACCCGTGGGTTCGCGCAAGAGAGCTGCCGCCGAGACCTCCAAGGCTGAGCGCACTAAGAAACATAAAGCTGCCACTGCTACAAAGGAAGCGCAGCCGACTGCTCCTCCTATGACCTCCGCAACCACTACAGGTCTGGTCGCTGGCTCGCGATCGGCTGATCCTGCGGCGGCCACCACTTCTGCTCTGATTCTGATCGATCAGTCTGGGATCACGCACTCCAACGTGCCGATCGTGGACTTTACTGATGCAGGTGGTTCTTTGCCCGAGACTTCTCCAGTCCTGGCCACTATTCCTGGAGACACAGCTCCTGCAGCCAGATCAGAGAGCGCTGCTGCCGCCCCCGCCGACCCAACTTCTCCTCCTCCTGAAGGCCCCCAAGTGCTCTTCCCGATTGCCTCCCACGTTCCTGAAGGGTTCGTTGCATAGAAAACAAAATTTTTCCTACGGTTGTAACAGCCAAGATCACATCTAGAAGATCACTTGTAACGGTTTGAGAAGGACTCACCCTCGAAGACCAAAAGCTTTAACGAGAACGATTCTCATGGGTGATGTAGTCGATCACTTGCCGACCTCAAGGTCGTGATGAAGATGGGCGCCACAAACGGGCAGCACCTCCGTAATCGGTCACACGTACGGATCAGCGACGACCTCCGCCCCTTGCTCCAGTTGGGCAGCGGAAGTAGTGGATCCTCGGGAACTCCAGCAGCACTACAACATAGTGGTGGTGGTGGTAGAGAAGATCTTGAGCAGGGCTTCGCCTAAGCACCGTACTCGTGAAACTGGATCAGCTAGCAAGGGGAGGAAGATGCCAACCAAAGGACATATGAGAGATGGAGGAATTGGTGTGTAGAGGGGTCTCCACCCATCTATATATAGGAGGGGGAGGCAGCCCCCAAGGGGTAGCACGCCCCAAGAGGTGCCCCCACCTCTCCCCTCATCATGTGGGTGGACTCTCCACTCACAAAAACAAAGGGTCACACATTATTCCCATAACTTCCATAATTCTCCACTCAAAATTCCAAGAGTTTATCACATTAAAACACTTTTAATTATCTTGTTTAATGTCACTCAAATTAATGAACACTTCATTCAATGAGTACTTCATTGATGAACACTTCATTCAATGAACACATTAACAATTATCCCCTTGCACTATTTTGATATACCGAAACTATTCCAGCAGTTTTATCAAAACAGTCCATGTGCTGTCCAGTATATTCTCTGGCGTTCCGTATCCACTCAAACGCGTCAACGAATCCTTAAGTGTGTCACCCTACGGTTCGTGAATAAAATGGACATGACAGAGACTCTTCTCTGATCAATAATCATCAGCGGGATCTGGAGATCCATGATGACTCCCACTTACTCAACGATGAACTAGTGATCGTGTGAACCAAAACTCCGTAACCAATTCCTTTTGTCTCGCGATATTTTACTTGTCCGAGATCCGATCATTTGGTATCATCCATACCTAGTTCGATCTGGTTACCGACAAGTACTCTTTACTCGTTCCGTGATATAACATCCTCGTGAGCCAGTCACGTGCTTGCAAGCGATGTCAATGTGATATCACCGAGAGGGCCCAGAGTATATCTCTCCGTCATCTGGATGGACAAATCCCACTCTTGATCCACGAGCCTCAACTAACACTTTCCAAGTACCCAACGACACCTTTATAATCACCCTGTTACGGTGTGACGTTTGATGGAATCAAAGTACTCTTCCGGTGTCAGTGATTGACGTGATCTCATGGTCTAAGGATTAGGGTTACTTCGTGAAAGTTTGATACAGCAATAGAAACTTGATGACATGATCGTATTGCTATAACTACTGTGGGTGTATGTTCATCACATCATTCTCCAATGACATGACCTTGTTATTAACAACATCCAATGTTCATGATCAGGAAACCTTGATCATCCGTTAATCAACAAGCTAGTATAAAGAGAGGCATTACTAGGAACCTTTTCTCTATTTATTAAACACACATGTATTAACGTTTCCGGTTAACACAATTATAGCATGAAAATAAACATTTATCATAAACATGGAATAAGATAATAACCACTTTATTATTGCCTCTCGGGCATATTCCCTTCAGTCTCCCACTTGCACTAGAGTCAATAATCTAGTTTGGTACTTGCGCATCCAACACCTATGGCATTCAGTTGTTATCCATACGCATTGCTAGTGGTAAACCTAATCTCCAGATCTGACACTTCAGGTCCGTGTGTATTTGCATTTCTTTGCGTCTCTACGCATCACTCATTCACTAATGAGATGGCATTGCATAAATTTGGTCCTCCGGTGAGACCTTAGTCCCTTGAGCTCAAAACATGTTGAATCTATTGTCGTACAATAGATCTTCATAGTATTAGCTCGCTTGGAACTACACCTAGTTTGTCAAACAAACTTCTTGACACAAATGCCCTCCTTTGCAGCTGCTAGAGCAGTCATATACTTAGCCTTTCCTTGTAGTATTCGTTATAATGTCTTAACTTTGGAACTCATCCAAATCCATTTGGAACTATTCCAAATCTATCATGGAACTTTCTTCCATTACATTTTGCCACCTTAACATACCGCCAAAATTGAGATAAATTTAGATTGTATCTTGCGACAAAACTAGTATCAATGTAACACTTTACAATGAACTATTGTCCAACATACATAATATATATTCTTAGTCCTTCCAAAGCACGTAAGGATATCTTTACTATTGTCCAATGATCATCTTATGAATCATTCTGGTATACGCTCATAACATTTAGAGCATAGGACATTCTTGGAATTGTACATATCATGGTGTACATGATTGATCAAATCATTCATGTGATTTTACTCACCAAGTGTCAAAACACTTGAATCTCGCTTCAACCTTTTCCATGCGGCAAGAACTTTTCTCGTCGTTTCCATATTGAACTTATTCAATATTTCATATATGTACTTCGGCCCAACCATATTAGCACCTCAATCTATCTATATAGACCATATTAGCCCAATATACTGGTTTTGCCCAAATCTTCCATTAAAATCAAATTTTCAATGAAACTTCACCCGTGTCAATAAAAGATACATCATTTCCAATCAACAATATGTCTTCTACATAATGTATTAGAAATATGTCTCAGCGCTCCCACTTAATTTCTTGCAAAAGCAAGCATCTTCACCGTCTCTGATGAAACTAAACGTTTTAACAATTTCATCATGATGAAGATTCCAACTCCGTGAATGCTTATTTCAACCATTGAAATTTGCATGCTATTTTAGCATCCTTTGAATTAACAGAACCCTTTGGACCGTGTCCTGTACACGTCCTAGGTAACCATTCTATTAGAAGAACGTTGTTCTGTTTGTTCAACTACCATATACCAAAACTAGCATATGTAGTGGTTGCTACAATAATCCGTCCAGACTAAATATCGTTATGAAAGATCAAATCTTGTCATAGCCAATTCTTTGAACATAATCGTAAACCATTTTAACGATATGTCGAATATTTCATAGATGTGAGAACATCCACGTCTGTTTCTTTATAGATCCAAACACGGTATCTAGAGGGTCTTCCAAGTTCAGAAACTTGGTTTCTCGTGTATGGAACTATCACGGATTTTATAGCTTCTAGCCATTTTGACGGAGTCAGGGCCCATCATTGCTTCTTTGCATGTAGTCGGTCCATTATTATCAAATAACAATGATTCAATCTCAAATCTTTCTATTTGATCGATTACCCAAACTACGCAGTTCAATAGGAACTTAGATCGCCGTGACCACAACCTTTGGGACACGGGAGCCAAGAGCATTGCGGCCGCTTCCGGGACACTTTCCGGCGCTGCGCCACTTAGCACATAAAGCTTAGGTTCAACAACCTAATCGAAGTTCTACTGTCCTCCCACTTAACTTTTCGCAAAAATTCCTTCTCAAGAAACTTGATGCTCTTAGCCACAAAAAAACTTTTGTCTTTAGTGTTCTGGAGGAATACCCAACAGTTACTTTGGGATAACCTACAAAGACCTACTTTATCCGACTTTGGTTGTAAACATTTTACATATGCCTTGCATACCAAAATTTAAGAAAAGACAAATTGGGTTTTATCCCATTCCACTACTCATATGGTGTCATTTCAACGGATCTCGATGGCGCTCTTTTCAGTGAAAAGCGGTAGTCTCTAAAGCTTAATCCTTAAAATATAATGGCAATTTTATAAATAACACCTTTGATCCTTACCATGTCAAACAAGGTTTGATTACATCTCTCGAACACTCCATACTCCTATGGTGTTTCGGGAAATGCAAGTTTTGGAACGATTCCTAAAATCTCAGGCATTTGCTAAACTTTTAACTCAAAAATCTTCTTTTATGATCCAATCATAAACTCTTATTTTCTCGTTACAATGATTTTCACTTCATCTTGAAATTTATTTGAACATTTTCAAACATTTCATACTTCTTCCTTATCAAGTAAATATACACATATATTCACTCAAATCCTCGGTTAAAGTATATGAAGTTATAAGACCCACCACACACGGATACACATAATGAACTATACACATCAACATGTATAATGTCCAATAAGTTAGTCGTCCGTCCTTCTTTGGCCTATGAACGGAGTTTCAATCATTTCTAGGAAATTCTTACAAGCGTCAATTGATTCAAAATCAAAAGACTCCAAAATTCCACCAACATGGAGTTTCTTCATGTTATCTTTCCAATATGATTTAAACGGTGTTTCAATCATCTCTAGAAATTTCTCACAACCGTCAATTGATTCAAAATCAAAAGACTCCAAAATTCCATCACCATGGAGTTTCTTCATGTGTTTCTTTCCAATATGATTCAAACGGTGGTGTCACTCATAAGTGATCTTCTAATCATTTGTCTTGTGACATGTTTAGCATCAGTTATTATGGATGTGATTTCTCCAACAAGATTTATAGAGTTCATCCATCTTCTATGAATATGGTGATAATTTGAACAACTATTGTTCGTATAACACCAGAACAGAATAACAATTATTCAAATAAATCTTGAAGGCTAGGTTTAATTCCAACGATAAACACAATAACACTTTATTTTGTTCTTGATGAGAATCATCCCATATTCATTTGCTAGTTACTCAGGCCATTGCAACTCTTGTATTGCGTTGTTCCGTATGACACTTCATACCAACCAATCAGTATCCAATACTCAAGAATCACACTGTTTAACAAGCAATGAATATACCCATAACATGTATATCATCTATATACCCGAGCTGGACATTTCCAGTCTTTTCCTTTTTCTTTTCGCCAAAATATTTTTTAGATCCTCTTTCAGCAATTCCTTTCCTTTTTAGAAGAATTTATCAACATCACTTGTGGCACCATTCATATGACACATAATCCAAAGTGTGTTAGTCAAATACTAACACCCTTTGATTCTCACTTTGATGTAGATCACCGTCATCAAATGTTTGGTGTTCTTCCAAATTCCATTCTTTAGTAATCTTATAGTGTAGTAAACATTTTACCTACATCTTCCATTCATCCTATCATGACAACTTTCATGACAGAACTACCATAGCTCATAGGGACAAACTGTGAGTACAATATTAGTTCCCAAAACCTTTTTGGGAGATTAGGACACATAGTGTCTCCAACCTTCACAAATTCTCATACAATATGAGAACATGTTTCTCACTAAATTTTACTCTATCACATTGCAACTAAACATTGTTTCAGATATCGCTATATCTTCCACACATGATAGTTTCTGAAACAATCCTTTCAGCTCCTAGATAACCTTGATAATAACAAACAACATTTGAATATCAAGGATCATGGAGGCAAGTGTGATACTTAGACACTAACACTGGAACTGTTACTCTCGATTTAATACACATTATTAAACTTCATGGAGCAAGCAAGGTTTGCTAAAGTTTGCAATAAGACTTTAAACTTTAGATTGACACTCAAACAATACGGTACCAGTCCGTAAAGTTAAATATCCAGAATTCTATAGTTCTATTATCTCAATTATAGCTAAGCGCAAAGGTAGTAAACAAATGCCAATGACTACAACGAACTATGCAAATTCACTTTGATTTAGTTCATGATAAAATGAGTTCATCTAACTCCCACTCAAAAACAACATCCCTCGAGTCGTCTTTGGTGATTACACGAACCAAATTCACTACACCACGACCGATCATCACGTGAGGCGGTGTAGCTGCAATGGCGAGCATCTCAATATGGTTCATCATATCATCCATATGACTCGTGCTTAACCTTTCGGTCCATGTTCCGAGGCCATGTCTGTACATGCTAGGCTCGCCAAGTAGAACCTTAGTATTTGCATGTGTTTCAAGGCCATGTCTGTACATGCTAGGCTTGAAAACACCCGTTGTATGCGAACGTAGAGTCTATCACACCCGATCATCACGTGGTGTCTCGAAACGACGAACTTTCTTAACGGTGCATACTAAGGAAGAACATATAATTATCTTGATATTAAGTGAGAGGGATCATCTTATAATGCTACCGAAGCGATCATGATCGTAACTAAGCAAAATAAGATGCATAAAAGGATAAACATCACATGCATGGATAATGTGATATGATATGGTCCTTCTCGCATTAGATCTCCATCTTGTGCGTCTTGGTATGATCTCCATCATGCCACCGGCGCGGCACCAAGGTCCATGGCGCCACCACCATGGTCGTCCTTCTCCATTACAATATATCTCATGGATATATCTACAGCACGCAGGCCTTAAAAAGGAAAAAACACAACCATATGGCTCCTGCCGGTTGTTTACAATAAATCTCATTTCATACAACAATTTTGTAACAATGACCATATCACATCACATGCCCTGCAAAAACAAGTTAGACGCTTCTAAATTATCTTTGCAAATTTTACGTGGTTTTGGGCTTCCTAGGAAAGAACCGATCTTACCTACGGACAAGAACCACAACGTTGATTCGCTAGTTGTTTCTTTTCATCCCTTTCCAGGGCCCTCCGTTGCAAATGCCATATCACTAATGTTAGAGAAACTGACACCCCCAAAGCCACTTTATACGGTACAAGCCGTATGTCAAGCGTGACACGCAATCTGCGCTTAGGGCCGCTTCAATCCAACATTGCCGCAATATGCACAAGTGCACAAAAGAGGGTAACAACTAGAGGATCAACGCCCACATCTCTATGTGTTCTAACCGTACAAAGCATCTACGCATAGACGAGGCTCTGATACCACTGAAGGGTTCGTTGCATAGAAAACAAAAATTTTCCTACGGTTGTAACAGCCAAGATCACATCTAGAAGATCACTTGTAACGGTTTGAGAAGGACTCACCCTCGAAGACCAAAAGCTTTAACGAGAACGATTCTCATGGGTGATGTAGTCGATCACTTGCCGACCTCAAGGTCGTGATGAAGATGGGCGCCACAAACGGGCAGCACCTCCGTAATCGGTCACACGTACGGATCAGCGACGACCTCCGCCCCTTGCTCCAGTTGGGCAGCGGAAGTAGTGGATCCTCGGGAACTCCAGCAGCACTACAACATAGTGGTGGTGGTGGTAGAGAAGATCTTGAGCAGGGCTTCGCCTAAGCACCGTACTCGTGAAACTGGATCAGCTAGCAAGGGGAGGAAGATGCCAACCAAAGGACATATGAGAGATGTAGGAATTGGTGTGTAGAGGGGTCTCCACCCATCTATATATAGGAGGGGGAGGCAGCCCCCAAGGGGTAGCACGCCCCAAGAGGTGCCCCCACCTCTCCCCTCATCATGTGGGTGGACTCTCCACTCACAAAAACAAAGGGTCACACATTATTCCCATAACTTCCATAATTCTCCACTCAAAATTCCAAGAGTTTATCACATTAAAAAACTTTTAATTATCTTGTTTAATGTCACTCAAATTAATGAACACTTCATTCAATGAGTACTTCATTGATGAACACTTCATTCAATGAACACATTAACAATTATCCCCTTGCACTATTTTGATATACCGAAACTATTCCAGCAGTTTTATCAAAACAGTCCATGTGCTGTCCAGTATATTCTCTGGCGTTCCGTATCCACTCAAACGCGTCAACGAATCCTTAAGTGTGTCACCCTATGGTTCGTGAATAAAATGGACATGACAGAGACTCTTCTCTGATCAATAATCATCAGCGGGATCTGGAGATCCATGATGACTCCCACTTACTCAACGATGAACTAGTGATCGTGTGAACCAAAACTCCGTAACCAATTCCTTTTGTCTCGCGATATTTTACTTGTCCGAGATCCGATCATTTGGTATCATCCATACCTAGTTCGATCTGGTTACCGACAAGTACTCTTTACTCGTTCCGTGATATAACATCCTCGTGAGCAAGTCACGTGCTTGCAAGCGATGTCAATGTGATATCACCGAGAGGGCCCAGAGTATATCTCTCCGTCATCTGGATGGACAAATCCCACTCTTGATCCACGAGCCTCAGCTAACACTTTCCAAGTACCCAACGACACCTTTATAATCACCCTGTTACGGTGTGACGTTTGATGGAATCAAAGTACTCTTCCGGTGTCAGTGATTAACGTGATCTCATGGTCTAAGGATTAGGGTTACTTCGTGAAAGTTTGATACAGCAATAGAAACTTGATGACATGATCGTATTGCTATAACTACTGTGGGTGTATGTTCATCACATCATTCTCCAATGACATGACCTTGTTATTAACAACATCCAATGTTCATGATCAGGAAACCTTGATCATCCGTTAATCAACAAGCTAGTATAAAGAGAGGCATTACTAGGAACCTTTTCTCTATTTATTAAACACACATGTATTAACGTTTCCGGTTAACACAATTATAGCATGAAAATAAACATTTATCATAAACATGGAATAAGATAATAACCACTTTATTATTGCCTCTCGGGCATATTCCCTTCAGTTCCTGCTGAGGTTAGTACTGCTGTGCCCCAATCTTCCAGCGCCGTTGTGCCCCAGCCACCGTCCACGGTCCAGCAGCTCTCGCGGGCTGATCGGTTCCAGCTGGCGTACACTGGCGAACTTGACGTTGCACCGGTGCGACCTTTTGCCGATTCCGCCACTCCTCCTCCTGCTGGGTCCAAGGACCGGATCCCAACCCATCTTCAGCGCCGCCTAGGTGTCCTTGCCACCCACATTAAATTTTTTGCCACTAGAGCTCTTACCCAAGTCCTTGCGTCCGAGCACTCTGCTTCGATGAGTTTATCTTCCGGTGAGGGCGCGTCAGCGCACCCACTGGGTGTAGTCCTCGAGATTCGGGCCTATTGCTTGCAATCATCTAGGATCTAATATTTTTGTCTGGTGCTTTTTTAGATCTGACCATGCCATTTTTCAGGCCATCTGTGATAGATGTCAAGCTGTTTTTGACGAGCTGTTGGCCGCCTATTGATGTGCGAGAGATGATAATGGCTTCTCGGCCTTTGTTGGTTACCCCAAGTGGAAGGTGAGATGTAGGATAGCAGCAAATTTCCCATATGTAGAGGATAGGGTTTGTTGGTTACCCCAAGTGGAAGGTGATATGATAATGGCTTATCGCCCTTCCACTTGGGGTAACCAACGAAGGGCAAGAAGCCATTATCATCTCTCGCACATCAGCGACCTCCTCGACGATTAGGAGACGATGAGTAGCTTGTTTTCCGAATCGCGTTGTAGTGGTCGCGGGTGAAAGGAGAGAAAGCTTTGACTCAACGACACACTCATCGCCCAAAGATGTCGTGCGAGCAACGACACCGACTCTTTGCACTCGTGCAACTTGGAGCACTCTGCACCCCTTTTTTTGACCCATCATGTCCTTGATCCTTCTCTCGTCCCCGGTCACCATTTGGCTCTCATGCTTGCACTCACGCCGACACGAAGATCGATGCGCGACATCTCCGGCGTAAGAACTTGAAGGCCACAACGGCGATCGCAAGGGAAAGGGACCCGTGCGGAAGTGATATCCGACGCCCTCTTCGTTTTATTTATGTATCTAGTTGATCTTTTGATCTGTTGATTCTATGTTCGGTAATCCTATATATATGTTTCTATGTCCAATGATGATGTATGTAAGTTGCTAGAAAGTAAAAACAGGAAATGAAAGAGCGTGTAAACAGTGATGGGAATATGGACCGGGGTCCCGTGATGTTCACTAGTGATCTCTCTCTCCCAAAAGACGATAAAACTGCTATGCAAGGTAAAAAAATCACATCTAGGCAATTGACAGGATTAAAAATGAACCACAATGCTAACTATGCTACAAAGAAAGGACGAGGCTCAAAAGCATGGGCGTTATGCCAAAATAAGTAGACCGAAATCCAACTGCATCTATGATGATGTATGCAAATGTATGCCTCTGCCAGTGTAGCAGGAACATGTATGACATGAAGATCAAGTCAGGAAGAGGTGGATGTTGCATGACAATATATCTCGGAAAGGCCATGGAAATGCCTTGATAGGTAGGTATGGTGGCTGTTTTGAGGAAAGATATAGGGAGGCTTATGATGACAGAGTGTATCATGCCAAGGGTTTGGATGAACCGGCGAGGTGGATGCCAACTCTCGGAGTGAGAAGAGGGCAATGCGCAGTACCGAAGAGGCTAGCAAATATGAGGTGGAAGTTTCAACTTTCAATACTTACATTAGTCCGAAGAACTCATGCACTTATTATCGGTAACTCTCAATCTAATGAGGAGGTTCACAAAGAGACAAGTACCCCGAGGAGGAGTGTATGGGGGTTTAGTTATCCTTGCGCATCCTCGACTCATGGTACGTGAGTGTACTCTAATATCCAATCCCTCAAAAGATTAGTGATCCATCTAGTAGCTAGAGTTCTCAACTAGTTTTTGTAGGGTTTGAAAATAAACACAGATTTCCCAAAATACGACACCTATTACTAATAGGCTAGAGATCTTGACACCAAAAGTTTAAACATTACTCACAACAATACCTCAAAACTATTGCAAGTTACTACTACAATTGAATAGCAACCTCAATTACCTACTTTAAGACAAGACACAACTCAGTGCAACAACCAACTCTCTTAACAAGATAAACATGAAAACTAATGATAGTTCCAGCAATAAGCTAAACTAAACTAAAGCTCTTGAAAAAGAGAAAAACAAAAACTAAGAGCTAAACATGGCAACAGCTACGAAATGATAAAGAACACACAACAGAGAGAAGATAGGCATGAAAATCCTATGATGTCTTCTAGTTTGAAGTGGAGCGTGTTTCTCTCCCACAAAAAGTAAGCTGGGGTCTAACTTGTTATGAACAACAAGCAAATCTAAAGAAAACTAAAAAGTAAACCTAAGAGCGAGACGCTCCAAGCATAACACATAACGCATGAAGTGATAAAAATATAGTGAGACGAAGGACGAACTGATGATTGTTGATGGAGAAGGGGATGCACGGGGGCATCCCCAAGCTTAGATGCTTGAGTCTCCTTGAAAATTTATTTCTGATGCATGGGGGCATCCCCAAGCTTGAGCTTTTGACACTCCCAGATCTTCTTTCATCCTCTTCCCTCGCACACTTGAAAACTCCCTTCATACATAACTCATCATAAGATGATTAGAGAGGTTAGTACCCCTAATAAAATAATTTTACTCTACTGGAAATAAATATATTCTTGAAGAGCTACTGTTTCTCAAGATTGCCAAAAAGTTTTTGCAATGAAAAAGCAAGCTTAAGGTTTGCAAAAGTGAAGAAAGGCAGAACGTGGCAGAGTCTGTGAAAAACTGAACATCAGGTAGTAAAGAATTTTTTCAGGGTACTTCTACAACTCAAATCAAAAAACTCAGAACATATGAAAGTTTCACTATTGTATAGAGCATGCTGTGTAAACAATTCAGAACAAATGAAAGTAAAAACAAGAAATAAAAGAACGTGTAAACAGTGATGAGAATATGGACCGGGTTCCCGTGATGTTCACTAGTGATGTCTCTCTCCCAAAAGACGATAAACTGCTATGCGAGGTAAACAAATCACAGCTGGGCAATTGCCATGATTAAAAATGCACCGCAATGCTAACTATGCTACAAAGAAATGACGAGGATCAAAAGCATGGGCGGTACGCCAAAATAAGTAGACCGAAATCCAACTGCATCTACTACTAATCATCCTCCTTGAGATATCTATCCAGAACATCTCGCTGGTATTAAGTTGCGAGTCCCACCCAAAGTGTTAACCCAAAGCAACAGGCAACTACATTAAAAAGCACTTTGCATAAAGTAAACAATCCTTGCAACCGCGGTTACAAGAACCGTTGTTTTCCCCCTTGTGGCAATAACACATTCCCTAGACTCAAGTTTATGTCACTCAAGCTAGTCATCAGGGGGCATGAACCAACAATCGAGCATAACGTTCCCTCTTGGAGTCACTACCTACTACTTGGCCAAAGCAATAAACATCAACGGAGAACATGCAAGAATTACTCAAGAATATAAATATAAAAGATAAGAACCAAATATTTTACTCAATCACAAACTGAACATAGTCTCATAATCCATCAGATCCCAGCAAAATCAGCATAGCAACAGCAGAAAATTACATATGTGCTTCGATTATGTAGGGAATCTCACGAGGTCTAATACATGAAGAACAAAGAGGGGAGGAAAACATCACATAGCTACTGATCACGGACCCATGGTCCAAGGTAGACTACTCACGGATCATCCGGGAAGCGTCCATGGTGGAGGAGAGGCTCCCGGAGGTAAATCCTCCGTCCTGCAGGGTGCCGGGAAGAGGTCTGCTGGCGCTCCCGATCTTGGAAGCGTGGCGCCGGCGGAACAGAGGCGAGATCGTGAAAAAGGGTTTTGTATTCGGAAGTTTCACGTCACGGGGAATAAATAGGCGAAGGGGGCAGCCAGGGGGGCCACCAGGTGACTAGGCGGCCTCCCGGCGCGGCCAAGCCCTAGGCCGCGCCACCTGGCCGCCTGGGCACCAGGTGGGGCCCCTCTGGCCCTCCTTCGGGACTCCGAAAGCTTCCGTTGCGCTGATTTTTATCTGATTTCCCGAATTTTTGGAGCACTTTTAATATGGGCGAAACCTGAAATAGAAAAACAACAGAAAACAGGAACTGACACTGTGGTGCACTGAGTTAATAAATTAGTCCAAATATGATCAAAATTGTATGAAAGTGTATCTAGATCATAGCAATATCACAAAAAACATGCATGGAGCAAGAAGAAATTATAGATACGTTTGGGACGTATCACCTATGCAGCGGGCGAGAGGTCTCTTGCCACTCTGAAGAAGAAGTCTGACGCTCAGGGTGTGAAGATCCAAGAACTGACAGGTGAACTTTTGCTTGTTATATGCTTGCTTCCGATTGCCCCTGCCAAATGACTTTGTTGTATTTTCATCTTTAGCCGCTGCTACTCACGCCTCCGAGCTAGAGGCCGCCCAGAAGAAGATAGACGAGCTGAAGAATCAGCTCGGTGAGAAGAACACTCAGCTCAGAAATGCTGAGAAGGAGCGCAACCGTCTGGCCACTGTCGAGGCCGAGCTGCAAACCAAGACTCAAAAAATGACAAGTGACCTCGCTGCTGTGAAGGTTGCTCACGTTGCTGATATGCAGAGGCTGGTGGATGCTCGAATTGAGGTGGAGGGCCTGCCGATGAAGGAAAAGGATCTAGCCATCAAACGCGTCGAGGACATGGCCGTCCAACATCAGAATGAGCTCCGAGGTTCCCAAGCCCACGTCAATCTTGCGCTCGCCTACCTGCATAGAGTGGATACCGCCCTTGCTGGTACTTTCTCTTTCTACCTATTCCTTGTCCTCTGATCTGATTCTTTTATACTCCGAGCTTACTTTCTTTCCGATTGCTTGTTTACCAGATGCCTGGCCCAACTCCACCACTGCTGCAAGTGCTGCTGTAGCTGAAGCCCGCCGAACTAGAGGTGTGGTAGTTGATGCTGATGCAGGTAGGGATGCAGAAGATTTCATTGTAGCTCTGGATGCCCGAGTGCCTCATGTGAAGGGTGCTCTCTGCACCTTCAAAACCGGAGTCCAGAAGCTGAATGATATGCTCTTCAAGTCGCGGACTAAGCCGATTGCTGGAGAAACGACTGCTGATGTGGCTCGGAACTTCAAGGTCGCGCCTCGGCAACTTGAAATCTTGCTTGACTCTGCCGTCCGATCTGGGGTGCAGGCTGCTCTTTCCATTGTTATGAGTTGGTACCCTGATGTGGACCTGGATCTGATGCATGCCCTACGAGCCGGGTCAGAGGCCAGCGTTGGTGAGATTTGGCGGCGAATCTGCAAAGTTGCCGAGGAGCTCGCGGAAGCCATTAATCCTTTGGAGCACACTCCCTATCTTGATGACGATGGTTCTCTGATCCCACAAGAATCACTCAGTGATCTTCTCTACGTGACCACTAAGGAAGTCAACAATCCCCGATCTGCCCGCCAGCGAGATGGAGCCTCCACTTCTTCGCAATATGCTCAATCTTTTGAAGAGGGTGAAGACTCGTCTGATGAGCAATCGGAGAGCTCAGCTAATGAGCCCCCGATCACCTAGCCCGAGGCCACTGCAACTTCAGCTCCGGGAGGCGCCACCAGCACAACTCCGACTGCTCCAGCTACCCCTGCTCCAGAGGCAACTACAGCTCCTGCCGATGCTCCGACTGCTCCAGATGCGCCGACTGCTTGAGCCTGGCGCGATTTTATTTACCTGCTTTTCTTTAAGAACAATTTGGTCAAACTTCAAGTGCGCCCGCTGAGGGCCACTTTCATGTAATAATCAACATTCGACCAATCAGCCAGGTATGCTTTTGAACATGGTTCTCCCTAGCTATATATGATCTTGCCTTTGCGTTTTCAAACCGATTTCCTTTTTCTTTGCCTCTTTTCTTCCTTCGTCGATATTCCTGCCAACCATACAGACGACCCGTGGTCTGTGATTGGATGAAAGAATAGACCTCGAAGGAACTTTGACAAGTACTTCTAGGTTCACCGTTTTTGCGCAAATGTAAGTTTTTTGCGGACGGGCCGATTGCAACCTGCCGACTGTTGGCCAGCCGGTCTGGTCACAACCGGTTCTTCTTGTTCTTGTCTCAAGTATACCCATTTCGGGGCAAGCGAATAGTACCTGGGTCCGTTGTTGCCGACCTTGGGACTGGGAAATGAATGCACATAAAATTTTCTTTTAATTCCTGCCGACTGCAGTCTCATGGACGCACGACTATTCTCATTAATATTTCAAAGGGATAATACAACTATACCGCTCAACTGTAAAACGGGCACAATTGCTCGGCGTTCCAGGGATGCTCCGTTTCTTTTCCTGAAGTGTCGACATATCGGGTCGGCTTCCTACAATCGATGAGGTAGTATGCATTGTTCTTGAGCACCCGACTGATGATGAATGGACCTTCCCAAGGAGAGGATAACTTGTTCTGGCCCGCCGATTTCTGGATTCGGCGGAGCACCAAGTCACCCTAACAAAAAGCTAGGGGACGGATCTTCTTGTTGTGGTACTGGCGCAACTTCTCCTGGTATATTGCCGACCTGGACAGGGCCAGGAGACATGCTTCTTCTCTTAGATCAACGCCGTCCTCTCGAGCTTCCTTGGATTTTGCCTCCGTGTACATGGCGTGAAGGGGTGAGTCGAACTCAATATCAGAGGGAATGATTGCCTCCGCACCATATACGAGGAAAGAATGGAGTGAATCCAATTGAGCGGTTCGGTGTGGTGCGCAAACTCCAGAGCACGGCTGGCAGCTCGTCAATCCATGCTTCGGGTGCTCTCTCAAGTGGCTCGACCAGTCTTGGCTTGATCCCAGAAAAAATGAGGCCATTTTCTCGCTCTGCTTGACCATTTGATTGGGGGTGAGCTACGGATGCTACATCCAGCCGAATGCCCTGTTCGGACGCATACCGAGCTAGCGCCTCTTTTGCAAAGTTTGTCCCATTGTCAGTGATGATGCTGTTCGGCACTCCATATCTGATTGTGATATCCACAATGAACTTGACGCAGTCGGTCCATCCAGCTTCTTGCTCGGCCTTGCCTCGATCCACTTGGTAAACTTGTCCACTGCCACCAACAAATGTGTCATGCCACCTTGGCTGTCTTGAATGGTCCGACCATATCCAGTCCCACACTGCAAATGGCCATGTGATCGAGATGGTCTTGAGTGTTGAGGCTGGTAGGTGGCTTTTGGCTTTATATCTTTGACACCCATTGCAATGCTTGACTAGATCTTCTTCCGCTGCTTTCTCAGCCGACCAGTAGAAACCATGGCGGAAAGCCTTGGCAACTATTGTTGTAGCTGATGCGTGATGACCACATTCTCCTTGGTGGATGTCACGCACCAGTTCCAGCCCCTTGTCCTCTTCAACGCAGCGCTGGAGAACTCTAGTCGCACTGCGATGCACTAGCTCATTGTTGATGATGGTGTATGCTACAGATTGGCGCTGAACTTTCCGAGCTTCCACTTCATCTTGGGGGAGTGTTCCGTCCACCAAAAAAATTCTAATTGGTTCTGCCCATGAAGGTGCAACGACAATCACCATTACAGCAACTGCCTCTGGTTCTGGTTGTTCGGCTTCAACTACTGGAAGCTCGGAGGAGGAGGATCCGGTTGCATCTTGCATGACCTCCTTAGTCCCCGAGCTGACGACAGCAGCCCCTGGTGCGGCCGAATGCTCCTCCAGCTTTTGCTTCTTAGCTGATCTTTGTGCTTCGAGCTCTGCCATCTTCAGGTCGGCCGGAATAAAGATGGACTCTGATTCTGGGGAAGGCTTGATAGATGGCTTCTGAATGTTTTCCAAAGAAATGCCTGCTGCAATTTCCATTCTAATGGATCCCAATTTGGATAGTGCATCTGCTGCTTCATTTTCAGCTTGGGGAACGTGATGGAACTCGCACCCTTCAAAGAAACCAGAGAGTTGCTGCACAAGGAATATGTAGCTTGCCATGTTTGCATCGTTTGCATCCCAAGTACCAGTGCATTATTGCATCACCAGATCGGAATCTCCATAACACAAAATCCGCCGAATGCCGATCTCTTTTGCCAATCGGATACCATGGACCAGTGCTTCGTACTCAGACACATTGTTCGATGCATCAAAAAGGATATGCAACACATATCTGAGCTTGCCACCCTTTGGGGAAGTGAGAACAATGCTAGCCCCTAGTCCGGTCATCATATTGGAACCATCAAAGTGCATTTGCCAAAACTGAGAATCCAGACAGGGGGCTCATATTGGGTTTCTACCCAATCCACGAGGAAATCTTCCAAGGCTTGGGCCTTGATTGAAGTGCGCGGCTGATGTGCGAGAGATGATAATGGATTCTCGCCTTCGTTGGTTACTGATTTCACGAGAGTTTACTTCTCGTCCCTCGTTGGTTACCCAAAGTGGAAGGTGAGATGTAGCGTAGCAGCAAATTTCCCTTAGCGAAGATTCTAAGGTTGAGTATCGAACCAGTAGGACTCCAACAGACACAAGAAGGTGGATCGACAAGTGATGCACCGTTTGAAAATCACTTGCTTCTCCTGGCCCTACACACACAAAAAATAACTTTGCTTCCCAACGAGTACAGAGGAGTTGTCAATTCCTCCGGCCTTGTTGTTTACAAAGGATCAAACGCACGGGATAATAATGATAGTGATAGCAACGGAAAAGTAAATAAAGCAGTAAATTGATAGTGGGTGTAAACAATGTTGGAAATATGGACCGGGGTCCCATGATGTTCATTAGTGATGTCTCTCTCCCAAAAGACGATAAAATACACATGCGAGGTAAACAAATTACAGCTGGGCAATTGACATGATTATGTGCGCAAACCAATGCTAACTATGCTATAAAGAAAGGAAGAGGCTCAAAAGCATGGGAGGTACTCCAAGACAAGTAGACCGAAATCCATCTGTATCTACCTACTAATCATCCACCTTGAGATATCTATCCAGAACATCTCGCTGGTATTAAGTTGCGAATCCCACCCAAAGTGTAAACTCAAAGCAACAGACAACTGCATTAAAGAACTTTGCGTACAGTAAAAAATCCTTGCACCCACAAGTACAAGCACCGTTATTTCCCCGTTGTGGCAACAACACATCCCCTAGACTCATGTTTCTGTCACTCAAGCTAGTCATCAGGGGGGCATGAATCCACAATCATGCATAACGCTCCCTCTTGGAGTCACTACCTACTACTTGGCCGAAGCAATAAATAGCAACGGAGAACATGCAAGAATTACTCTAGAACATCAATATAAAAGAGGAGAATCAAACATATTACTCAAACACAATCTGAACATAATCTCATAACCCATCGGATCCCAGCAAACTCAGCATAGCAACAATAGAAAGATTACATATGTGCCTCGATCATGTAGGGCGGCTCACGAGGTCTAATCCATGAAGAACAAAGAGGGGAGGAGAACATCACATAGCTACTGATCATAGACCCATGGTCCAAGGTGGACTACTCACGGTTCATCCGGGAAGCATCCATGTTGGTGGAGAAGCTCCCGGAGGTGGTTCCTCCCTCCGGCAGGGTGCCGGGAAGAGGTCTCCTGGTGCTCCCGATCTTGGAAGCGCGGCGGCGGCGGAACAGAGGAGAGATCACGAAAAAGGCTTCCCATCACGGGGAATATATGGGCGAAGGGGGCATCCAGAAGGGCCACCAGGGGTCCAGGCGGCCCCCTGGCGCGGCCCCACCCTAGGGCGCGCCGGGAGGGCGCATGGGGCCCTGGTGGGTCCCCTCTGGCCCCCCCTCGGCGATTCCCAAAGCTTCTGCAACACTGATTTTTATTGGATTTTCCCGAATTTTTGGAGCACTTTTAATATGGGGGAAACCTGAAATAGAAAAACAGCAGAAAATAGGAACTGGCACTGGGGTGCACTGAATTAATAAGTTAGTCCAAATATGATCAAAAGTGTATGGAAGTTCATCAATAACATAGAAATATCACACAAAAGAGGCATGGAGCAAGCATAAATTATAGATACGTTTTGGACGTATTAACATCCCCACGCTTAATTCCTGCTCGTCCTCGAGTAGGTAAATGATAAAAGCATAATTTCTGTGGTGAAATGCTAACAACCATATAAGAACTTTTAAGTAAAGCAATCAAGGCATGTAATTCAATTCAAGTCATAAGAGGCAAGAGTCTATATGTAGCATTAAAACAAGCAACATAAGAACATAAAGGTGCAAGAGCTCTTGCTGTCCGTGACTCGAATGTCTCCAAATGGCATTTGAGTGCAAGAAAGGGGATAGGGATATACGAGAGAAAAAGTATTTTTGTGTTGAGAACTCAATCTACTAAAGTTTCACACTTAGTCTTCTTTGGAATCTTATCTTGACTCATCCCCAGACCACTAGCGAGGTAAAAGTCAAAATGATCCACTCCTTTTCGACATTTTGAGCATTCATGCAATGGATGAGCGTAAGCAAGAAAGTTGTCACTTAGGATGGCAAAGAGAGAATATGGTGGAGGAGGAAGACAAAAAGGTGTGAAAGGCTCACATCAATAAGGACAATCATAGGCGAGAGAAAGCCAAATGATAGATATGATGTGAGGAGTAGGGATTGCCATGCAACGGATGCACATGTGAGCTATGGTAAGCTCTCCAATGGAACTAGTGGGGGTGCATCCAACTTGCTTGCTCAAGAAGACCTAGAGCTCGTTTGAGGAGGCTCATCATTGGAATATACAAGCCAAGTTCTATAGTGTGAAGGTCCCCACATAGCTATATGCATGAATGATAATCTCTATGGAGTACAAGATATAAGAGGGAGTACGAGTGTGGATCTCTCAAAAGGAATAGTAGTGTGCCCCCTTCTCTCTTTTTATTTTATTCTTCTCTTTTTCTATTTTTTCTATTTTTTGGTGGCCTCAATGGCTCTTTCTATTTCTCTCATTTGTCCTCTTTGGGATCTTTTAATTTTGTCCACTTTGGGATCTTTTCCTCACTTTAGGGGCAACACTCTATATATTACAAAAAGTATAGAAGATCTTTCATACTTTACAAAAGTAGTCAAATCATAAAGAAGATGTAACTATCATGATGTATGCAAATGTATGCCTCTGCCAGTGTAGCAGGATATGCAATGATACTAGCGCGTCATGTAGCAATGATTAGGGAAAGGCCCAACTAGCATGCGGCTCATCGATCAAGCAAGTAGCATGTATGACATGAAGATCAAGTCATGAGAAGGTGGATGTTGCATGGCAATGTATCTCGGAAAGGCTATGAAAATGCCTTGATAGGTAGGTATGGTGGCTGTTTTGAGGAAGGATATAAGGAGGTTTATGATGACAGAGCATATCGTGCCAAGGATTTGGATGTACCGGCGAAGGTGGACGCCAACTCTCGGAGTGAGAAGAAAGCAATGCACAACACAGGAAAGGCTAGCAGAATATGGGAAGGTGGAAGTGTCAACTTTCGAATACTCACATTAGTCCGAAGAACTCATGCACTTATTATCGGTAACTCTCAATCTAATAAGGAGGTTTCACAAAGAGACAAGTACCCCGAGGAGGAGTGTATGGGGGTTTGGTTATCCTTGCGTATCCTCGACTCATGGTACGTGAGTGTACTCTAATATTCGATCCCTCCAAAGAGTAGTGATCCATCTAGTAGCTAAAGTTCTCAACTAATTTTGTAAGTTTTGAAAATAAACACGGATTGCCCAAAATACGACATCTATCACTAATAGTCTAAAGCTCTTGACACCAAAAGTCCAAACATTACTCAAAGCAATACCTCAAAACTATTGCAAGTTACTACTAAAAAGAATAGCAACCTCAATTACCTACTTCAAGTCAAGACACAAAACTCAGTGCAACATGCAAACTCTCTAAACAAGGTAAACATGAAAACTCAAGAGAGTTCCAGCAACAAACTAAACAAAAGCTCTTAAAAAGATAAGCATGAAAACTAAGAGCTAAACGTGTCAGTAGCTATGAAAAGATAAAGAACACACACAACAAAGATATAGGGATGAAAAATCCTATGAAGTGTTCTAGATTTTGAAAGTGGAGCGTGTTTCTCTCCCACACAAATAAAGCTGGGTTCTAACTTGTTATGAACAGCAAGCAAACCTAAAGAAAACTAAAAATAAAACTTAAGAGCGAGACGCTGCAAGCATAGCACATAACGCATGAAGTGATAAAAATATAGTGAAACGAGAGACGAACTGATAATTGTTGATGAAGAAGGGGATGCACGGGGGCATTCCCAAGTTTAGACGCTTGAGTCTCCTTGAATATTTCTTGGGGATGCATGGGGGCATCCCAAAGCTTGAGCGCTTGACACTCCTGAATCTTCTTTCATTATCTTCCCTCGCCCACTTGAAAACTCCCTTCATACATAACTCATCATAATCTGATTAGCGAGGTTAGTACCCATAATAAAATAATTTTTTCTCTACTGTAAATAAGGATATTTTTGAAGAGATACTGTTTCTCAAGAATGCCAAAAAGTTTTTGCAAAGAAAAAGCAAGCTTAAGGTTTCCAAAATGAAGAAAAGGCAAAACAGGACAGAATCTGTGAAAAACAGACCAGCAGGTAGTAAAGAATTTTTTAGGGATACTTCTGCAACTCAAATCAAAAAACTCAGAACATAAGAAAGTTCCGTAATTGTATAGAGCACACTGTGTGGAAATGTCAGCTCAAAAAGATGAACTGGGATTTTTCTGTGATTTTTCTAGTCACGAGGACAGAATCTGTTTTCTGGACAACATGTCACAACTTTCACTTCCCTTGTCATATGAGGCTATAAATGGCACAAAGCTTGAAAAGTAAAGATACAATGATGTTGCTACAGTAGTAACAATCATCAAGACCACTAAAAACAGAAGAAAAACAAAAAGGGAAACCTAAATTCGTTGCGGGCTGCCTCCCGAAAGCGCTTCTTTAAAGCCATTAGCTAGGCTTGATGCAAATAGCGGAGTCAAAGGTCATCATAATAATCGGAGCTGTAAATCGATTCAAATGGTTCCTCAACAAGTTCATCCTTGTTTCTTTTAGGAAAGGGGTACATAACTTTTGTCTTCCCGCGTAGGCGTATTTTTCCCTTACCTATATCAATGAAGCCTTTTACGGCCCGGAGGAAATCCCTCCCAAGCACTATGTTTCCTTGGTTTGGCTTCATGACGAAGAAATCAACCATTGCAATCCCTTTAAGGAATGTCACTGGTACATATTTTATCCTTCCCTGGATCTTAGAAATATATCCATTAGCATGTTCATGATAGGATGACAATTTGTCCATGTTAAATTTTAAAGAATGATAAACAACTTTTGGCATAGTAGAAACCATGGATCCAATGTCACAGAAAGCAAGGAAGTCTTGATTAGAGATGCCAATTCTAACAAAGGGTTCCCAGTCACCATTTTACTCATAAACATCTTTCTTAATTGGCTGGGGTTTCTTTACTTCTCTCAAGTCTAGAGCATCCATTCTCTTTTCAATAGTAGCAAGCCTATCTATAACAGTATCAAAACTATGATCATAAACAAAGTAACTAGATATACCATGTATAATTTCAAGAGCTCTAGCTTCATCACAAGCTAAGAAATCCCCTTCAGCTATAATATCAAGAGAGTGTTTGTACCATCTAAAAAGACCATGGTAAAAATTTCTAAGCACAATTTTTATAGGTATCCAAGGCATAATTCTCCTATGTGCATCAGAAATTATGTCCCATGCCTTCTTCATATTTTATCCATCCCTTTGATGGAAATCTAGGACCTCCGACTCCCTCAAAGCACTGAATCATAACATGCTTGACTGAACAGAAAGGATAGCTAATAGAAAGATAACTATTTTCTTTGATAAAGGACACTAAAGTAAAAACTGAAAGATAAAATAACAAGACTAAAAAGCAAAGATAAAAGATAGTGTGCAACTCCCCTATCTTGAAGAGTGGAGTCCCCGGCAACGGCGCCAGAAATTGATTTGATGTCACGAGAGTTTACTTCTCGCCCCTCGTTGGTTACCCAAAGTGGAAGGTGAGATGTAGCATAGCAGAAAATTTCCCTTAGCGAAGATTCTAAGGTTGAATATCGAACCAGTAGGACTCCAACAGATACAAGAAGGTGGATCGACAAGTGATGAGTCGTTTGATAATCACTTGCTTCTCCTGGCGCTGCACACACATCAAATAACTTTGCTTCCCAACGAGTACAGAGGAGTTTTCAATTCCTCCGGCCTTGTCGTTTACAAAGGATCAAACGCACGGGATAATAATGATAGTGATAGCAACGGAAAAGTAAATAAAGCAGTAAATTGATAGTGGGTGTAAACAATGTTAGAAATATGGACCGGGGTCCCATGATGTTCACTAGTGATGTCTCTCTCCCAAAAGATGATAAAATATCCATGCCAGGTAAACAAATTACAACTGGGCAATTGACAGGATTATGTGCGCAAACCAATGCTAACTATGCTATAAAGAAAGGAAGAGGCTCAAAAGCATGGGCGGTATGCCAAGACAAGTAGACCGAAATCCATCTGCATCTACCTACTAATCATCCACCTTGAGATATCTATCCAGAACATCTCGCTGGTATTAAGTTGCGAATCCCACCCAAAGTGTAAACTCAAAGCAACAGACAACTGCATTAAAGAACTTTGCGTATAGTAAACAATCCTTGCACCCGCAAGTACAAGCACCGTTGTTTTCCCCCTTGTGGCAACATCACATCCCCTATACTCATGTTTCTGTCACTCAAGCTAGTCATCAGGGGGCATGAACCCACAATCATGCATAACGCTCCCTCTTGGAGTCACTACCTACTACTTGGGCAAAGCAATAAACAGCAACGGAGAACATGCAAGAATTACTCTAGAACATAAATATAAAAGAGGAGAATCATATATTACTCAAACACAATCTGAACATAATCTCATAATCCATCGGAGCCCAGCAAACTCAACATAGCAACAACAGAAAATTACATATGTGCCTCGATCATGTAGGGAAGCTCACGAGGTCTAATCCATGAAGAACAAAGAGGGGAGGAGAACATCACATAGCTACTGAACATGGACCCATGGTCCAAGGTGGACTACACACGGTTCATCCGGGAAGCATCCATGGTGGGGGAGAAGCTCCCGGAGGTGGTTCCTCCCTCCGGCAGGGTGCCGGGAAGAGGTCTCCTGGTGCTCCCGATCTTGGAAGCGCGCCGGCGACGGAACATAGGAGAGATCGCGAAAAAGGGTTCCCGTCACGGGGGTTTCACGTCACGGGGAATATATGGGCGAAGGGGTGCAGCCAGGGGGGCCACCAGGGGTCCAGGCGGCCCCCTGGCGTGGCCCCACCCTAGGGCGCGCCGGGAGGTCGCCTGGGGCCCAGGTGGGTCCCCTCTGGCCCCCCCTCGGTGATTCCCGAAGCTTATTCAACGCTGATTTTTTATTGGATTTTTCCCGAATTTTGGAGCACTTTTAATATGGGGGAAACCTGAAATAGAAAACAGGAGAAAACAGGAACTGCACTGGGGCGCACTGAGTTAATAAGTTAGTCCAAATATGATCAAAAGTGTATGGAAGTTCATCAATAACATAGCAATAACACACAAAAGAGGCATGGAGCAAGCAGAAATTATAGATACGTTTTGGACGTATCAGTTACCCCAAGTGGAAGGTGAGATGTAGGATAACATAAAATTTCCCCTATGTAGAGGATAGGGTTTGTCTCCCGTAGGACTCAAAAGCGGAAAAGTAGGTGTCAACGGCGCAATTGACGTGGACTTGCACACAACACAGATAACTTTGATCCCAATGAAGTTCTGAGAGGTTGTCAATCTCACCGGCCTTGTTGTTTACAAAGGATCAAACGCAAGGGATAATGATAATGGTGATAGCAACTAGAAATTAAAAGCAGGAAATAAAAGAGCGTGTAAACAGTGATGAGAATATGGACCGGGGTCCCGTGATGTTCACTAGTGATGTCTCTCTCCCAAAAGATGATAAAACTGATATGCGAGGTAAACAAATCATAGCTGGGCAATTGACAGGATTAAAAACGCACCGCAATGCTAACTATGCTACAAAGAAAGTACGAGGCTCAAAATCATGGGCGGTACGCCAAAATAAGTAGACCGAAATCCAACTGCATCTACTACTAATCATCCACCTTGAGATATCTATCCAGAACATCTCGCTGGTATTAAGTTGAGAGCCCCACCCAAAGTGTAAACCCAAAGCAACAAACAACTGCATTAAAAAGCACTTTGCGCAAAGTAAACAATCCTTGCAACCGTGGTTACAAGCAGCGTTGTTTTCCCCCTTGTGGCAACAACACATCCCCTGGACTCATGTTTCTGTCACTCAGGCTAGTCATTAGGGGGCATGAACCCACAATCGAGCATAACGTTCCCTCTTGGAGTCACTACCTACTACTTGGCCAAAGCAATAAACAACAACAGAGAACATGCAAAAATTACTCAAGAACATAAATATAAAAGAGAAGAACGAAATATATTACTCCATCACAAACTGAACATAGTCTCATAATCCATAAGATCCCAGCAAACTCAGCACAACAACAAGAGAAAATTACATATGTTCCTCGATCATGTAGGGCAGCTCACGAGGTCTAATCCATGAAGAACAAAAATGGGAGGAGAACATCACATAGCTATTGATCACGGACCCATGGTCCAAGGTAGACTAAAGCTTCCATGGTGGAGGAGAGGCTCCCAGAGGTCAATCCTCCCTCCGGCAGGGTGCCGGGAAGAGTTCTGCTGGCGCTCCCGGTCTTGGAAGTGCGGCGGCGGCGGAACAGAGGCGAGATCATGAAAAATGGTTATGTCTTCAAAAGTTTCACATCACGGGGAATAAATAGGCAAAGGGGGGAAGCCAGGGGGGCCACCAGGTATCCGGTGGGGCCCCTCTGAGCCTCCTTCGGGACTCCGAAAGCTTCCGTTGCGCCGATTTTTTATCTGATTTTCCCGAATTTTATGACCAGTTTTAATATGGGGGAACCTGAAATAGAAAAACAACAGAAAACAGGAACTGGCACCGTGGTGCACTGAGTTAATAAGTTAGTCCAAATATGATCAAAATTGTATGAAAGTGTATCTAGATCATAGCAATATCACACAAAACATGCATGGAGCAAGCAGAAATTATAGATACGTTTGGGACGTATCAGCGGCTCATACTTGATACCGTGATTTGCAATCTAATTTGCCCATTTTCCACCCTGTCAGATGCATCCCGATTGCCTATGATTTCTGCCAGCGGTGCCGAGCTGACAACTGTGATTGGCTGCGCTTGGAAATAGGGCTTTGGTCTCTTTGCCGCGATGTATACACCATATCACATCTTCTGGTAGTGGGGGTAGTTTTGCTTGGAGTTCGAGAACACTTCACTGACATTGTACACGGGCCTCTGAACAGCTGTGCCCTGTCCTTTTCAGGATGTTCGACCACCATGACAATGTTGATCACCCGAGTGGTGGCTGCGATGTATAACATCATTGGTTCCTTCTCAATCGGAGCTTCTAGCACCGGAGTAGTGGATAGCATGCGCTTGAGCTCTTTAAATGCTTCGTCTGATTTTGGAGTCCATGTGAACTTGTCCGTCTTCTTAATCAGTTGCTATAGGGGAATTTCCTTCTCTCCTAGCCGACTGAGGAATCGGCTGAGCAATGCCAAGCATCCGGTGAACTTCTGGACATCTTTGAGATTTCTGGGCTTGTTCATCCTCTCGATTGCTGCAATCTTCTCGGGGTTTCACTCAATTCCTCAATCGGACACAAAGAATCCGAGCAACATGCCGGCTGGCACGCCGAACACACACTTCTCTGGATTGATCTTGATCTTGTAAGCACACAAATTTGCGAATGTTTATCGGAGATCGTCTAGTAGGGTTGACCCTCGCACCGACTTGACCACAAGGTCATCTACATATACATGTATGTTCCGACCTAGCTGAGATCGGACGCATCGCTGCATAGTACGTTGATAAGTCGCGCCTCCATTTTTCAGGCCAAAGGGCATGGTGACATAGTGATCCGTCCCAAACGTATCTATAATTTATGCTTTCTCCATGCATGATTTTTGTGACTTTGCCATGTTTTGCTTGAACTTTCATACACTTTTAATCATATTTGGACTAACCTATTAACTCAGTGCACCAGTTGCCAATTCCTGTTACCTGCTGTTTTTATATTTCAGGTTTTTCGGCCATTAAAAGTGCCAAATAAATTCCGGAAAAATTATATAAAAAATCAGCGTCCCGGAAGCTTCCCGAAGAACCAAGGATGGAAGGGAGTGGACCCACCAGGGCCCCAGGAGGGTCCCTGGCGCCCCCCTAGGGCGCGCCAGGCACCCTCCTGGCTGCCCTGTGGCCCCCCTCGGTGCCCCTCTTGGCCTATATTTAGTGCCCGCGGAGGAAACCCCTAATATCGATCTGCTATTCCCGTTCTCCTCTCTGTACCGCCGCCGCCGCTGTTTCAAGATCGGGGCTTCTAAGAGAAGCTACCCCGGCACCCTACGGAAGGAGGAACCCCCTCCGGGAGACCATCCATCACCATGGACGCCTCCCGGATGCGCCGTGAGAGTAGTCCCCCTTGGACCATGGGTCCATGACCAGTAGCTATGTGATGTTCTCCTCCCCTCTTTGTGCTTCCACTTTCGAGACCTCGTGAGCTGCCTCGCATGATCGAGGCACCTTTGTAATTTTCTGTGTTGCTATGCTGAGTTTGCTGGGATCTGATGGATTATGAGACTATGTTTAGATTGTGATGAGTAATATATTTGGTTCTCTTTTATATTTGTGTTCTTTAGTTAATTCTTGCATGTTCTCCGTTGTCGTATTTTACTTTGGCCAAGTGATTTGTTGCAACTCCAAGCGGGAGCGTTATGCTTAATTGTGGGTTCAGCCCCTTGATGTCTAGCTTGAGTGACAGAAACATGAGACTAGGGGAGGTGCTGTTTCCACCAGGGATAAAACAACGATGCTTGTACCTGTGGGTGAAAGGATTGTTTACTTTATGAAAATTTCTTTTAATGCAGTTGTCTGTTGCTTTGAGTTTACACTTTGGGTGGGATTCGCAACTTAATACCAGCGAGATGTTCTGGATAGATATCTCAAGGTGGATGATTCGTAGTAGATGCAGATGGATTTCGGTCTACTTACCTTGGCGTACTGCCCATTGCTTTTGAGCCTCTTCCTTTCTTTTGTAGCATAGTTAGCATTGCGGCGCGTTTATAATCCTGTCAATTGCCCAGCTGTGATTTGTTTACCTCGCTAGCATTTTTATCGTCTTTTGGGAGAGAGACATCACTAGTGAACGTCATGGGACCCCGGTCCATATTTCCACCATTGTTTACACCTTCAATTTACTTTCAGTTGCACTTTTATCTCTTGCGTTGATCCTTTGTAAACAGCAAGGCCAGAGGAATTGACAACTCCTGTGTACTCGTTGGGAGCAAAGTTATTTGTTGTGTGTGCAGGTCTAGGTGAAGTAAGCAATCTTTAGATTGTGAACGGCGCCATTGTTCACTTTACCACCTTCTTGTATCTCTTGGAGTCCTACTGGATTGATAACCTCGGTATCTTCACTGAGAGAAATTTGCTGCTACGCTACATCTCACCTTCCACTTGGGGTAACCAATGAGAAGTGAGAGAACTATCTTCCTCACCGTATCACATAGCAATAAGCCCCGAAAGGGGTGATAAATGTAGTCTTTATTTGATCTTATACAGTCAGTTTGATCTGGTGATAGCCAGCTGTGTGATGACCCTCAACTGTAGGGGATCGATTGTAGTGTTCTCGCGGGTAAGTTAACCCAATTTATTGATTCGACACAAGGGGACACAAAGAGTATTTATAAGCTTTGACAGTTGAGTTGTCAATTCAACCGCACCTGAAATATGCTTGGTTGCAACAAAGTATTAATAGCAACTGTGATATGATAGCGATAGTAAAACAGCGAAAAGTAACAACTAGTGACCAGCAGGATTAAAACACTGTAGGCTAGGTAGATGGATGGTCGGACGCTGCATGAAAAAGAATGAACATGTAATAAATTCTAACACGGGGCAAGGCACACAGAAAAGTAATGAACACAAATATAAAAGAGAACTAAATATATTACTCATCACAATCTGAACATAATCTCATAATCCATCAGATCCTAGCAAACTCGGCATAGCAACACAGAAAATTACTACAGTGCCTCGATCATGTGAGGCAGCTCACGAGGTCTCAAAAGTGAAAGCACAAAGAGGGGAGGAGTACATCACATAGCTACTGGTCACGAACCCATGGTCCAAGGGAGACTACTCACGGCACATCCGGGAGGCGTCCATGGCGATGGATGGTCTCCGGAGGGGATTCCTCCTTCCGGCAGGGTGCCGGGGCAGCTTCTCCTGGCATCCCCGATCTTGAAACGGCGGCGGCGGAGGTACAGAGAGGAGAACGGGAATAGAAGATCACTTTTAGGGGTTTCCGTCACGGGGGGTAAATATAGGCCAAAGGGGGGCACCTAGAGGGGCCACATGGCAGCCAGGAGGGTGCCCGACGTGGCCTAGGGTGGGGCCGCGCCAGAGACCCTTCTGGAGTCCCTGTGGTGGCCCTCCCTTCCTTCCTTGGTGATTCTGGACGCTTCCGGGGCGCTTATTTTTTATATAATTTTCCGGAATTTTTGGAGCACTTTTAATGGCCGGAAAACCTGAAATACAAAAATAGCAGAAAAGAGGAACTAACAACTGGGTGCACTGAGTTAATAGGTTAGTCCAAATATGCTCAAAAGTGTATGAAAGTTCAAGCAAAACATGGAAAAGTCACACAAAACATGCATGGAGAAAGAATAAATTATAGATACGTTTGGGACGTATCACACAACTATCCAGATAGGACCTGGATTCATCGGTTAGACCAACATAAAATATATCAAGTAATTCATTCTTTGGGACTTCATGTCCCGGTCTAGCCTTGATTAAGTCACAATACCTCCCCGAAGCTTTAGTGAGGTGCTCATCCTGCAATTGTTTAAAGTTATAGATTCTTTGCAAAGCAGCATGTTGCATATGAGCAGGAAAATATTTATCAACAAAAAATTGAACCAAGTCCGGAGGACTCTCAATGGAACCATAGGGTAGTTGATACGTCCAAAACATATCTATAATTTCTGCTTGCTCCATGCCCCTTTTGTGTGATATTGCTATGGTATTGATACACTTTCATACACTTTTGATCATATTTGGACTAACCTATTAACTCAGTGCACCCCAGTGCCAGTTTCTGTTTTCTGCTATTTTTGTATTTCAGGTTTTCCCATTATTAAAAGTGCTCAGAAAATTCCAGGAAAAATATATAAAAATCAGCGTCCTAAAAGAGTCCTCCAACCGGAGGATGGAGCCCTGGGCTGGCCCACAGCCCCCAGGCGCCCTCCTGGCGCGGCCAGGGGCCCACCCGTGCCGAGTGGCCGCCTGGGCGACTGGTGGCCCCCCCGATGCCCCCTTTGGCTCCTATTTATTCTCCCGTCGCGAAAACCCTGATTGCAGACCCCTTTTCTCCAGAAGCAATTCCGATATCCGCCGCCATCGCCAACAAGCTTCGGGGGAACAGAATTCCTGTGCCGGCACCCTGCCGGGATGGGGAAGTGCCCCCGGATTCATCTCCATCAACGTTGCTTCCTTCCTCCATGATGCGGGAGTAGTTCCTCCCCGGGGCTGAGGTTTCTACCAGTAGCTATGTGGTCTTCTCTCTCTCCCATGATGTGATCTTGATTGTGATCATAGGCTATGTTAACCTAGGATGATCCCATGATGTTTCCCCTTCTTCTATGTAGTGGATTGATGTACTCACTTGATCTTATCTAGTATAATCCCCGAGACCATGGTGACAGCGGTCTACTGGGAAAGGGTTAGAAGAATATTTTCATGAGTGATTTCGTCTTTTGTGTGTGGATTGAAGATTGAGAGACTCTTGGTGCTTGTCTTTGACTATCCTTTAGATATGTTGTGGTGATTGTGGTACTCTCTTTGGATGGCCGCGTTGACATTGGGAAATCCATAGATGAGACCTACAAACTCTGAGGTGTGCTTTTGTAGCCCTACACAATTCTCGTCCTCTCTTGACCACAAAGAAATGATCTCCGAGTATGTCTCCATTGCATGTTTTATGAGTAATATCATGTGATTAGACTATGTTAATGTTGTTGGGAGTTGCCACTAGTGAAAGTATGAAGCCTAGGCCTTGTTTCCACCATTGTTACACAGTTTGTGCTCACTTTTTTCACATGTTTCCTTGCTGCACTTTTCATTACAGATTTATATTACTTCGTTTTGCCACACCTATCACCTATATTTTACTATCTCTTCGCCGAACTAGTGCACCTATACAACTCCTAGTTGTATTAGGTGTGTTGGGGACACAAGAGACTTCTTGTATCTTAATTGCAAGGTTGCTTGAGAGAGACCATCTTCAACCTCTACTTCCCTGAGTTCGATAAACCTTAGGTCATCCACTTGAGGGAAATTTCTGCCGTCCTACAAACCTCTGCGCTTGGAGGCCCAACATAGTATACAAGAATAGAAGCGTGCGTAGACATCAGTAGTGCATCGTACCAGGCTTTAGCATCTCCCTTTAAAGAAAAAGAAAAAAGCTTGGCCACATAGAAGTTTTGTATGTTCTCATCAATAGTAAATAGGTCACCTAACTCAGCAAGTTTGGTCAGGTGTTCTATAGCGTCATCATTTTCTCTTCCATAAAAAGGTTCAGCCTCGACTGTAGATATAAGTGAAAGATCAACAGAGAAATCATAATCAGGATCAGTGATGCATATAGGAGATGTGGAAAATTTAGGATTAGGAATATTCTTCTTCTTCACGGAGTGCTTTCTGAGCAACTCCTTAACAGCTCCAGGGTCAGAGTCGGCACACTCTCCGAGTTCCCTGCAAAAATCATCATCGAGAGTAATATAATATCATCAAGGATTCTCTCCTTGAGTTCATCCAGGTCTAGGTAACCAAAGGTTTTGCAAGTAGGGATACAAGTAATAGGAGTCTCGGTCTCGGGTTCTGCTGTAACCTTAGCAGACTAAGTTTCAATATAGTGACCAAGAAAATTATCATCATCAAGAGTAGTGGAAGCATCATCAAAAGTATCGGACATAGTAGCAGACTCAGTAGAAGTAGCATGTGGTGGTAGTGGTGAAGCAAACTTACTTATAACGGAAGATGAATCAAGCGTAGCACTGGTACTCAGAATGGTACCTTTTCTTGTAGTGGATGGTAGGATCGGAACCTTGGGGTCTCCTTTATTACCCATAGCAGATGAGGTGTGGCAGGCAGGATACTTCAAGTAGACTTGTAAATATTGTTATGGTCCGCGGCAACGGCGCCAGAAAACAGTACTTGATGACCCTCAACTGTAGGGGATCGATTGTAGTGTTCTCGCGGGTAAGTTAACCCAATTTATTTGACACACGGGGAAACAAAGAGTATTTATAAGCAATAAGAACTTGCACAACATCTTTTGTCCTACCATCCCGCTACGAACGGGCCAAAAGGAACTTATGGAGATTAAGGTGCTCCTGTCAAAGAGCACAGGAACAAAGCAATAAACTCAATGGATACATGGAATCCTCAAATTATGGACCATCCACTTTGGTGTCCCAAGCTGTCACCTTTGGGATCGCCGGTTCCGGACCATAATAGGTGCATACAACTCATAGATAGGATCTTGAACATAAATAAACTCATGAAAACATAAGTGGTTCAGATATGAAAACATGTCACTCGGGCCCAAAGTGACAAGCATTAAGAACAACAAGTTGTAGCAAAGATGATAAACACCAAAGTAGATGATAGGCAACACGCCCCCAACAATCTGACGAACTATTACATGATCAATCTCATCCAATCCCTACCATCCCCTTTGCCTACATTAGGGAATTACTCACACATGTGAAGGGAAGTCATGGAGGAAGGATGGAGTGGTGATGGTGATGGAGATGACGACGATCTACCCTCTCCGGAGGCCACATCAGCCTCCAGATTAGCCCTCCCGAGGAAGAACAGAGGGTGGCGGCGGCTCCGCGACGGGTTCTGGAAAAGCGTCTTCTGTTTCGGAGTTTCTGTCACAACCCTAGTTTTGGTATGTGATTTTTATTTCTAGAAATAAGGCATCATGTTTAAATTTCCTTCTTTAATAATTGGGGATTTGGAAAAGCCTCAAAATGAATTCACATAAATGGCCAGATAAAAATCTTTTTCCAAAAATCTTCTGAACTTTTTGAAAATCTCTATAATTTGGCATGATCACATTTAATGTGAAGTGGGTCCCACTTCATGCTGTCTGATTTTTCTAAAAGTCCAAAATGCTCTTGGAAAGTAAACCAATAATGTATTTGCAATTGGAATTAAATAAATATAATTCCAATAATTCTACAACTTTGTGAGGTGAGTTATATATGTCTCATTAGCTCACATAAAAGATTATAGAATTTATAAAAATGTTTTGGTTGCAAAATCAAAATAAAACAAAAATACAGAAAAAATAAATAAAAGAGAAAAACAGAGAGAGGAGAGAAGCTCACTTGGAAAGGGCCCAACTAGCAGACTGGCCCAGCCCACTAGGGGCATGCTCGTCTTCTACCTCAGCCAGGCAGGCAGAGAGCTACGTGCGCGGCATGCAGCTATCGTCGTGGCCAGCAGCTTGCCTCCCCGTCCTAATCTCCACACCTGGTGATAGCCCTTGACGCCGCCAACCACTTTTCCCCTCTCCTCGCCTCTCTTTTCCCCTCTGTTCCTCAATTTTGAGCGCCGACCCGGATGGCAGCAGGTCGCCGCCGTGCGCCCCCGTGGCCAACGGCCCCTACAAGGAACCCCAGCGTGTCCAAACGATTCCCCGTGCTCGTCTTCGTCACTGAGAGAAATGAATCGCCCCAGGAAGCACCGAGCACGTCACCCCCTTCATTGACTCACCGCCGACCGCCATGAACTGAGGCGACCGATTCGCTGTCTCCAGCGCCTCCCCGAGCTCCCCAACCTCTCCAGTGCGCTCCCGGTGAGCAGCCACCTCGGTTCCCCCTTCCCGCGCTCCTCCCCGTGGCCTCGTCGCCGTTCCCCGTTGAGACGTGCTCCGTCCGCCGTGCCTCTCATCGCCGGCGTGCCTCCAGTGCTTCCCGGTGGTATCCATGTGCTCTGGCGACGCACGCGAGCGCAAGGAGCACCCTCGGTGCCCTTGGCTTGGCCAATGGTGCACAACACCTCCGTCCCGAGCGAGCACCGCCGCGGCCAGTGCCACCGGCGGCTCAACGCCGGCAGCTGCCGACGTGGCCGGTTGTTTAGGGGCTAATCCCCCTCTAATTGACCCCATGGGTCAATGACAGGTGGGGCCAGCCCCCCTTAACCCACTGTTTAACTTATTTAAAATCAGAAATTAAAAAATGGGCCATTGACATGTAGGCCCCACATGTCAGGCCCCCTCTAACATCAACATTGCATCATGTTGATGCAATAAACAGATTTCTCTGTTTTTGAAAAATTCCAGAAATTCCAGAAAATGATTAAATCTTTGAAATTGAATAACTTTTAAACCATAACTCCAAATAAAATAAATAATCTATGAAAAATTATCAGAAAAATTCAAGGATTCCAAATATCATACTTTCATAGATGAAAAACACATATATGGTGGGGGACCAGTAGCATTTAGCTATATGGCCTATTTGGAATAATTGAAAATAAATGTTTAAATCATTATAACTTGAACGATTGCTATGAAATCCACCTCACATTTATGTAAAGAGCACACTTGTTTATCTTCATGCCATGACATATTGGTTGTGCATTTCAATTCATTGAATGTGCATTGCTTTCAGTGCTTCCGTGATTGCTTCTTCTCGGTAGGAGTTGATCTCGGAGACGAGTTCAACCTCACGTCTGAAGAGTGACACCTCATGATCGTCAACAAGGCGAGCAAACCCCATTGATCATGTCTATATAAACCCATTTCCCTCTTGTTCTCTCTTATGCATGATTAGTTGATTCACATGTTACCGCTCTACCGCTAGTTGAACCCATCCTTTGCATGAACTATCATTGCTGCCACGGTATTAAGCAAACATCAACTTAGCAGATACAAGATTGTTTGTGTTCATGATGTGGCCCTTCATCCATGTTATGCTATGCTAGAGTTGTAGGCAATGAAGATGATCCATCTGGGTGATGTATCGGGATGGTAGAGAACAATGCAATGTAATGGTAATGTGTTGGTGAAGTCACCCTAACAATGGTGAACAATGAGAGGCTGTGTAGGAGTACACAGTGGGTTGTCTCATTTACACTGCCCTAGGCCCTGAGTTCTTGTGTTGTGATCCAAGACACAGATTACTACCACATGTTGGGCTCATTGACCCCTCCCGACCTATTAATTCACCCCGACTATGGTCCAGGATTCGCATGGGTTATTGCTTCTTCGATTTGATTTTGTGCCGGAGTGGGAGGAGATGCACTGTTACTTTGTAGCACGGTTTTAGACAAGCGCAATACCATCCGTCGAGGTGGGTCTGTCGGACCATCCATACATCGTTTGAGTCCTGAATGGAAACACCGTCCGGATTTACGATTGGGATACATACTCAAATAGGCGATCCCCTGGACTAGAGTTGGAGCCGTGAGGTAAGTGTCGTGGTACTATCCTCGCCGACACCGCTTGAAGGTGATGAGTTCTAGGCGGTAAGTGGTAGCTACGTATGTGAAGAAGTACACCCCTGCAGGGTTAATGAACTATTTGAATAGCCGTGTCCGCGGTTATGGACTGCTTGGAGATCTTTACTTCATTATTAGACAACTCAAATGGATACTCTAAAAACCGTCAAGATAAGTGTGAGTGCTTTGGGTTGCTTCCTCGTGGGGAAGTCGAGGAAGAATCCATGGTGGTGTATTGATGTGGTGATCGAGATTAGATGGACTCGTGTGCGCCTCTCATCTCAACTCTATGTAGTCGTAGTACAGGATAGCCAAGTCAAAGCTTTCTGCATTACAACCCCACTTGCCTTTACCTTGATACCTGAGCATGAGTAGTATAGTTATGATGTAAGTCTTGCTGAGTACGTCTTTGTACTCACGTTTGCTTAATTTATGTTTTAGAGACGAGACCACTGACCCTGATGGTGGCCTCTACCTCGAGCTCGACGCCGACTAAGTCGTATAGTTCCAGACAACAGCCTGGTTCCTTTGGAGGGTCGTTGTATTTTATTTCAGGCTTCTTAAGCCATTTGTTAACCTTGTCTTTACTAAGACATAATTTGCTTTCGTTGTTTCTTGATGTAATGTTGGATCACCGTCATGTGATCTCTTCTTGTAATACAACTACTATGTCTGCTCAGTTTAGCAGATGCAATAAAGTCTATGAGCTTGTAGAGTTCATGTTGTGTTACCTGCTGTTATACACTTGGCATGCATGCTGTGTGTATGTTTATATCGTGCATGTCATGTGTGGGGTTCGATATCTTAGTTGTGTTCTTGCCGGCGGTCTTTTATACACCAAGTGGCCCTTAGGTGTGCGCAGCTTGGGGCATCACGATGCGATTGCTCGTGACTCTGTCATGTGGCACACTTTGTTGTATGGTTGAGCCCGCCCGAGATCCCGACTAAGTGATCGAGCTGGAGTCTGTTTATGTAAGCGTTATGATTCAATCGATAATATGGTTGAGGCGACTTGTCTATGAGTATGGGATTTCACCACCCATAAGCATTTAGACTTGTGAGCGGACAATGAGGACCCATCTCAGTTGATCATCCAGGCTTGCATGGGATGCCCCTCACGTTCGAGCTTTCCGAGAGTGTCTTGTACTTGGCCTTGTCTGCTTAGACAAGTGGGTATGGCTCGTGTCTCTCCATATAATTGAGTTGTGACTGGAATTACATATGCATATTCTGGATCCCGACAGATTCCCCTTCAGTGGAATAAATAGGAGTCAAAGTAGGGCACCAGGGTAGGGGGAGTCGCCCAGGCGGCCTCCTGGCGCGGCCCCACCCCTGGCCGCACCCACAGGGCGCCCGGGCCCCCTGGTTGTCCTTTGGCACCACTTCTGGCTCCGGGATCCTTCGGGTGCGTGGATTTTTTGGTATTTTTCTGGGAATTTTCTGAGATGTCCAAAAATCCATTTTCCTGTGCATAATAAAACCATAGAGGCAGCTCTGCTGAAAACAGCGTCAGTCCGGGTTAGTTTAGCTCAAATCATGCAAGAATGAGGGCAAAACAATAGCAAAAGTTTTTGGAAAAGTAGATACGTTTGAGACGTGTCACTTTGGGATCGAGAAAACATAAGAGCTGACAGCCAGCCGTAGAATCAATCACTTGATCAATACGGGGCAACGCAAAAGGATCCTTGGGGCAGGCCTTATTCAGGCAAGTGTAATCTATACACATGCTCCAAGTTCCATTCTTGTTTGGAACCAGAACTGTATTTGCTAACAAGTCCGGATAGAACACTTCCATGATAAATCCTGCTGCGAGCAACTTGGCGGTCTCTTCACCGATTTCTCTTCTCTTGTCCTCTAAAAAATGCCGAAGTGGCTTCTTGATCGGCTTGGATCCAGGTCGGATGTGAAGCTTGTGCTCGGCAAGTTCCCTCGGCACTCCAGGCATGTCCTGTGGAGACCATGCAAAGATGTCCTGTGGAGGCCTTCCTATTTGCTGCTGAGTCTGGCCCCGATGATCATGCACTTGCTTGGGTCGGAGGGGTCCAGAGCAATCTTCTTGCTGTCCTTGGCTGCTTGGAACGCAGTCTCATCGTCCGATATCCTTGTCTTCGTGCTCGGCATAGGCGCCTTCATTTGAGCTTGGGCCATTGCTACAACCTTGTCGAGCTGGTGCCTTTCTGCATCAATGACCAGGGATTCAGCTAGCTTGGAACCAGTGGATGAACATTCGAGGGACTTCTTGTAGTTGCCGCACACAGTAGTGGGACCATTCAACCCTGGAAGCTTCATCTTCAGGTAGGGCTAGAAAACGTTGAGCATGAACTTGGAGATTGCAGGTGATCCGAGCAGAAGATGGTATGGGCTGCTCAGATCGGCCACCTCGAACCAGATCGGCTCGCGGCTAAAATTTTCCTCCGAACCAAACACTACCTCCAGCCGAATGCGGCCCAAAGGAGTACATGAAAGGCCAGGCACAATACCATGAAAGACGGTCCTGCTGGGCTCCAACTCACTCTCACTTATGCCGAGCTTGATCATTGTATCGCGGTACATGATGTTGATGGCGCTACCTCCATCAATGATAGTTCTGGTGAATTTGCATGAGTACAAGGGTGGTGCCACAATTGCATCCACCACGAGCGCATAGCTGCCTGGGTTCGGCATTACGCCTAGGTGGTCCTCTTGGCTCCATGTGATGAAACTGTCCAACCAGCTCATGAACTGGGGGACTGCTGGCATAGTAGCATTGACTTCCTGCTCTTGGGCTCTCCGAGGGAAATTTGTTGCTACGCTAAATCTCACCTTCCACTTGGGTTAACCAACGAGGAGTGAGAGAACTATCATCAACGTATCAGTTGTGCATTTCAATTCATAAAATGTGCATTACTTTCAGTGCTTCCGTGATTGCTTCTTCTCGGTAGGAGTTGATCTCGGAGACGAGTTCAACCTCACGTCTGAAGAGTGACACCTCGTGATCATCAAGGCAAGGAAACCCCATTGATCATGTCTATATAAACCCATTTCCCTCTTGTTCTCTCTTATGCATGATTGGTTGATTCACATGTTACCGTTCTACCGCTAGTTGAACCCATCCTTTGCATGACCTATCATTGCTGCCACAGTATTAAGAAAACCTCAACCTAGCAGATACAAGATTGTTTGTGTTCATCATGTGGCCCTTAATCCATGTTATGCTATGCTAGAGTTGTAGGCAATGAAGATGATCCATCTGGGTGATGTATCGGGATGGTAGAGAACAATGCAATGTAATGGTAGTGTGTTGGGGAAGTCACCCTAACAAAGGTGAACAATGAGAGGTTGTGTAGGAGTACACAGTGGATTGTCTCATTTACACTGTCCTAGGCCCCGAGTTCTTCTGTTGTGATCCAAGCCACAGATTACTACCACATGTTGGGCTCATTGACCCCTCTCGACCTGTTAACTCACCCCGACTATGGTCCAGGATTCGCATGGGTTATTGCTTCTTCGATTTGATTTTGTGCTGGAGTGGGAGGAGATGCATGGTTACCTTGTAGCACGGTTTAGAGAAGAGCAATACCATCCGTCGAGGTGGGCTTGTCGGACCGTCCATAATTCGTTTGAGTCCTGAATGGAAACCCCGGCCGGATTTCCGATTGGGGTACATACTCAAATAGGCGATCCCCTGGACTAGAGTTGGAGCCGTGAGGTAAGTGCCGTGGTACTATCCTCGCCGACACCGCTCGAAGGTGAAGAGTTCTAGGCGGTAAGTGGTAGCTAAGTATGTGAAGAAGTAAACCCCTGCAGGGTCAATGAACTATTCGAATAGCCGTGTCCACGGTTAGGGACTTCATGGAGATCTTTACTTGATTATTAGACAACTCAAATTGATACTCTAAAAATCGTCAAGATAAGTGTGAGTGCTTTGGGTTGCTTCCTCGTGGGGAAGTCGAGGAAGAATCCATGGTCGTGTATTGCTGTGGTGATTGATGACCCACAACCGTAGGGGATCTATTGCAGCGTTTTCGATAAGTAAGAGTGTCGAACCCAACGAGGAGCGAAAGGTATTGATAGGTGATTTTGGATAAGGAATAACTACAAGCACTAAAAGATAACTTTTAGGGGTTTTCGATATAAGCAACAATAAGATAAAAGCAAGCAAAGTAAATAGTACTGAGGAGCAGCAAGTTGCCTAATCTTTTTGAGCAAAGGATAAGCCTGGAAACTGAACTTATAAAGACTAAAGCGTTCTTGAGGACACATGGAGAGGTAGTCACGTGCTTTCGCCATACTCCGTATTGATAACAAGTGTTGTGCTGATAAGTATTGAATGGGTGGATCTAAGATAGCACACCTTCTAGACTAAGATAAGTGCACTCTTATGATTAAACAACTTGCAAGCATCCGCAAATACAAGATAGAAATTAAGGCAAAGCCTAACCACAACAATAAAATCAAGGATCCATTATTCCCTTGTGCAAAAGTGTGCAAACTTGGGTTCAGGTTTCTGTCACTCCGGCAACCCACCATAAGCATTCTTTATACACAATGTATTCCCCTAGGTCCTTAAAAAGGCTAAGTGTTGAGTGTTCGACTCACACAACACCACTAGGAAAATAACAACACAACTTAAATATCAAACAACACAAATTACTTCAACATCATATGACTACTAACAACTAGACTTCTCCCATGTCCTCAAGAACTAAAGTAACTACTCACAAGACATAAAAGAGATCATGATCAGAGGTGATAAATAGGTGGTAAACAATCTGGTCATAACAATATTTCTCCAACAAAACTCAATAGCATTCACCACAAAGTAGTAATCAACACTGATAGAGTAGAGAGGATAGTACGAGTTACAACGCAAGTTGCAATTGTGAGATGAGATGGGATGAAGATGGAGATGGTGCTGATGTTGGGGATGATGTTGATGATGATCTCGATGATGCCAGCGACGATGGTGATGACGATGGCGATGATCTCCCCTTCCGGGAGGTGATCGCCCCGGCGGAATCTGCTCGCCGGAGTGCTCTTTTCTTTTCTGTAGGTTTCCGCCACGGAGCGGCGGTGGAACTCCGTAAAAAAATCTCTTTTTAGGGTTTTCGGGTAACGAGGAGTATATAGGCCAGAGGGGGGGGGAGCCGGGAGTGGCCCCAAGGCTCCAGGCGCCCTCCCGGCGAGGCCAGGGGTGGGGCCGCGCCAGGTGGCCGCCTGGGGCCCCCGTGGCCCCCCTCTGGTCCCTCTTTGACGTGCCTTCGTTAATCTTTCGGAAAATACCCTCCGTCGATTTTCAGGTAATTTGGAGGTATTCTTCTTCAGCAACTCAGCGTCCACTTTTCACCGTTGAATCCTGCGTCTACTGCTTCGGCACAGGAAAGTTGCAAACTGTGTAAAACAAGCCAAAACAACATAAGAACATCATCGTAACATGAAAAATATCAATGAATAAGGATGAAGTACGATATAAAATAGTGATGCATTTTTGACGTATCAACTCCCCCAAGCTTAGACCTCGCTTGTCCCCAAGCGAAAACTGAGCTCGGTAAACATGTCCATAAGTTCAGAGAGTGAAGTGTCGATACATAGAATACAGACAAGAAACATCATGATTTCTTCACCAAACTCAAACATCCTCAACAACAATCTTCAACTCATAAGGCCCTTATGAAAGAGTAATAACAATTATAAACAAAAGTAGGGCTAAGGAAACTCATCAAATCAAGCAAACATGTCCTTTGGTCAAAGAACAACTAATAGCTTTTAATTTTGCTCTTTCTCTTTATATTTTGATGAGACAATTTGGAACTTTTTGAAAGAACATGCTATTAGTCATGAAGTGAAAATGTTAACACAAAGGAAGATGTTTGCTTGGCAGAAGCTTTTGCAAACAACTTACTTATCAAAAGATAATGTCAACAATGATATGGCATGGAAAAACTTAATGCAACATTATATGGATGAATCCTCATCAGCACCAAGTGTCTGTTCTCTCTGGGAAAGGAAGAAGTAGGAAACTGACTCAACATAAAAGTAAAGGAAAAGCCTTGTTAAAGGCAAGCATGGAAAACTCAAGTGCTATCCTTAAATCAAACAGAATGAAAACAAGTTTTGAAGGGTTGCATGATTTGTCAACGAATGCTAATAGATAACTCAATTACTTCTCAGATTGGACAAGTTTTGAGGAACGGTTCCCACACGGGGACGATCACATCCCCACAATCTCCTTTGTTTATCACTGCCAAAGTTTTATGATTTCTCAGGAACAAAGCATGAAGGAGGGTTTGTTTGTTGTATATTCTTTTGTGAGCTTGGCACACTCATGCCAGTTCCTCCTCATATTAGGGGTTTGCAGATTAGACATGCAATCCCGGGATAAAAATTGTCCAACTTAAGAAGATCATGAATTAACTACTACTTCCACATGAGCTAAAACAGGGGCAAAAAATAGAAGATTTTGAGCATTTAAGGATAACACAAAATTCTATACTTCAGGAGTGGTAGTGGAATACCACGAATATGAAGGTATGGTGGACTCATATGGAAAATACTGGTTTTAGGGTATGGATGTACAAGAAGAAATCCGCTTAGTACAGAGGTTTGGCTAGCAAAGGCTTTGAGAGAACAGACAATGGATGATGACTTGGATGCAAAGCAATATAAAGCATAAACATTAAAACAAGCATAGCACATCAAGTTGTCTTCCTTGTCAACATAACACTACAAGCATAATAACAAAAAGGTTTTGGCTATGTCGCTACTTTGAGAAAAATCATGCTTGTTGTTATGACCAAAGCTATGTTTTCCAAGATTAAATAAAGTTTTCAAAGCCATACCTGATATAAAGTCAATACTCCCCATAAGAATCATCATAAGGTCGATTGCGTGAAGAGAATACCGAGTGAAGAGAAGGGATCAATATACTTCTCATTAATATTCCATCATAGACGACTCCACACTCACGGATACACAATTCTCCAAAAAGGAGTGATAGACCTCAAAGCAAACACCTATTTGTTAAGATAACTTCCCTAGACATGATACAACTCTACTTGACTCTAAAAGACAAAGATAAAGATAAAGATAAAGATAACAGGCACTCCCCCAAGCTTGGAACAAGCTAAGGGGATGCCATTACCCAAGGATATTTACTCCTCATCCTTGTTCTTGTTGATCACGTACTCCTTGGCGAAGCGCTTCCATGGCAGCTGTTCTTCAGTCTCAAAGGACATTCCCGTCTCCAGGATCCTGCACTCAGCACCAAAACCCATGCGCAGAAACTTTAGTTCATACTCACAGTTCTAGATCTGTGCTTGGAGCTCATAAACTTTTTCTTCTAGTGCGGCCAAACTTGACCACGTCTCCTTCATCTCCTTCTTGTGGGAAGCCTCTATTTCGTTCATGATGTCGAAGTTAGCTTCGACACCACGATCCACCATCTTCTTGAACTTGAAGACCTCATGTTCCACCTCCTTCAGCCTCTCCTCGGTGCTCCCCTCCTTGACTGGTCCCTTCAGATCCTCCTTATGGAGGTCACCCTCCTCCACACGAAGGATCTGGGGGTGCTTCTTCACCTCAGCGAGGTAAGGGTTGATGACGTTGACGACGAACTTGTCCTTGGGGGAACTTGGGGAAGCCATGGCACCTAGGTCTAGCTGAAAGCTTTTCTGGCAGAAACAGATCGAAAAGAAAACACACGAAATCGCAAGATACATTGTCGGAACAATCCGGGAAAGTATATAGCAAAAATTTCTACACAGAAAGGAAGGTAACGAGTCAAAGTGGAATCAGAGACGGACCCCTGGGTGGCAGGTGGCCTCCCGGCGTGGCCAGGGGTGGGGCCGCGCCAGGGGACGCCTGGGTCCCCTGGAGCTGGTCTCCGGCTCCACTTCGGCCTCAAATTTTCTATATTTTGAAAAAACTCGTAATCTGGAACTTTTATGGCGGTTCGCGATGTTTCCTTACCGTAATACATACCTTTCCTTATTCTGCCTCTGCTGGTGTCTGAAACAGGGCTGCAACATGTTCTTCATGAGTTGTTGTGTATACCAAATCCACATCAACATTGACAGGATCTCCTGCGATGTAATGCTTAAGTCTTTGCCGATTCACCACTTGAGGTTTGGTGCCTTCGAAATTGTTAATCTTGATCGTACCCGAGCGGTAGACTTCTTCAATATGAAATGGCCCTTACCACCTGGAAAGTAGTTTACCTGGAGAAAACCTGAAACGGGATCTAAACAACAAAACTTTATCACCAACATTAAATTCACATTTCAGAATCCTCCTATCGTGCCACTTCTTTACCTGTTCCTTGAACATTTTAGCGCTCTCGTAAGCTTCACTTCTCCACTCATCTAGAGAAGTCAAGTTCATGAGACGCTTTTCACCGGCTAATTTCGGGTCAACATTAAGCTCTCTAATAGCCCATAAAGCTTTGTGTTCTAATTCTAATGGCAAATGGCAAGCCTTGCCATAGACCATTTTATAGGGAGACATGCCCATGGGTTTTTTATAAGAAGTTCTATACGCCCACAAAGCATCTCCTAACTTATTAGACCAATCTTTTCTATTTCTATTGACTGTCTTCTGTAAGATCAACTTGATCTCTCTATTGGTGAGCTCAACTTTCCCACTAGTTTGAGGGTGGTACGGTGAAGCGATTTTATGATTGACATCGTACTTGGCTAAAGCTTTTCTAAAAGCTCCATGCGTAAAGTGTGAACCCCCCACTACTAGGGAATAGCCTTATAGTGGCGCATTAGGGATGCGCCACTAACTACAAGCCACTAATAAGGGCTTAGAGGTGGCGCATTCTGGATGCGCCACCCCTAAGGCCCTTAGGCGTGGCGCATCTCATAATGCGCCACCTCTAAGCTCTTAGGGGTGGCGCATTCTGGTATGCGCCACGCCTAAGGGCCTTAGGGGTGGCGCATTCGCAGTGCGCCACTAAGTCCTGACAATATGCGCCACTAAATAATTACAGAAAACAAAAAAAAATTACATAAAAGAATAAAAGCATTACAGATATTTTTATTATATTACAGAAATGCAAAATACAATATAACAATGAGGCCAACAATTATTGATACAAAAGAATTGCAAGATAATTTTTATTACAAAGGTTTAGAGGCCAACAAGATTCACAAGATTACATTCCATCACAAAATTGCAATGAGTCCAACAATTATTGAAAACCGAAAGCTACTTTCGTCATCACTACTTGTTTGCTCTTCAACCTGCACAAAACAAAGCTTTAGAGGTCACATCCATCATACCAAAGGAGAACAAAGCAATCTAGCATCTATTCTTATCAACAACTTAAAGCAAGTCGATGAATGGTGAAAAGCATGCACATATGCATAAAAATGCATATGCAGTGACCTTTATACACAAAGAGCACCAAGAGTATTTGACACTACCATCTAGTACACAAAGAGTACATCCAAATTACATCCAAATTACACAAAGAGTACATTGAATTAATTGTTTTGACTCGGCTCGGGGAATGGGCGGCATCCTTCTTTCGTCATGAAAGGCCTTGTGTCACACAGGGCCTTTAGGCGGACTTCTATCTCCCCATTGGATGGTGCAATGTTGGAGTGGAAGATCGACCCCCTCATTTGTACTTCATGACGGATGATAGTCGCCATCTGCGCTTGGATGTGAAAGAACTCCTCCTTCAGATTTGCATCGGCGATTTCCGCCTTCTTTTCAGCCCACGCTCTGAGATGACTTGGCAGCGTAAGGTTGCGTTGTTTCTGTACAATCGCCCTCATGTGATGAAGGGCGTAGTACGCATCCCTCACACTGCCAGCCGGCTGCTTGACGCACGGGAACTGCGTTACGTGGTTGAACACGTTCACGCCAGGCTGATTTTTCCTGAACTTGTGCTTCATGATCTTGCCTCCGGCTTTTATGTAGCCGACGAGAGCATCATCCAAAACTCTCATGATATACTTGTAATATTTTTTGTTCACACTCCCCGAGTCTAAATACACGGCATGCGAGTGATGCGGTGAAAAGCAGATGAGCACGCAGTCTTGATCCTCACTGCATAATTAAAACAATCCAAAAGGAATGTTGGAAGAGGACAATGGAAAGCTAAGAAAGCATATATGCTACGGAGGCGAGCAAATCACTTACTTGGGAGAGTAGGTCATAAGAAATGAATCTTTGTCGGCGTTCCGTAGCATGAAGTCTGTGATGTACCCCGCCGCGAGAGCCGCGTCCCCGTCGTCCATCAAGATGCTTTCACGCATGTAGAAGGGGTCCAATATCGCGACGCTCGGGGTCTTATCTCTCCTGATACTCATAGAAAGACTGAGCGAGAACAGACGGATAAGGCTATGGTCCAGCCGCTTGAGATGGTACAAATTGAAGATCTCCCAAAACCGTAGGATTATCATATCCGCGGGGATAGTGTTGATGAAGCCCATGTTGAGTGGCACCTTGGCCATGAAAACCGGGTACGAGGGATTCTCTTCTCGAAGAAGAATCTTCTCTAATGCCATAATACTATGATGCACACTCTGCATATCCGAAGTTGCAAGGTCCAGCATGTACTTAGGTAGCATCGCCCTACCAGCCACATGGATTTCAAACGAGAGATCCTTGGGTCTTGGTGGCCCGTCCTGAGCCCGGATCGGCATCGAAGGTTGGCTACTAGAAGTGATGCTCTTCTTTCTTTTCCGTCCCTTCTTCTTTTCTGATTTTGAGCAGTCACCGGCCTTTATCTGCTCAGTGGCCGCCTTATGGAGTGTGGACGGGCTGAGAATAGATCTTGTGGCATCTGCTTGAGGCTCGGTGAAGGCGCAAGCTGCTGGAGACATGTCCTGAGAAGCAGCGAAGAGACGCGTGGAGCAAGCAGGCTTCGCCGCAGGATCAGCTGGACCGCGAGCTTCCTCGTCATGCTGATAGGCTCCTTCAGCAGGAGGCATGAATAAGTCATCAGCATCATACAAAGTATTGATGAACTGGTCGGCGCTGATATCATCATCAAGATCATCGTCTTCTTGTTGTGCTCCGATGGGATCATGTGGCGCCGACACGATGACTAGCGGTGTTGTCCTAGGTGTGGTGCCCCTTTCACCCGTCATTAAACGCATTTGGCTCTTCGGCCATAGGCATATTTGGTTGAAACAGTCACTAAGGACTGCCGGCTCGTCCTCATCGTATCCAGGGGGTTGAATGGGAGGTTCAACTCTCTCGTAGCCCGAAATCACGAGAGAGATTTGAACCCTATGCATCTCCGGTGCCATCGGCATATTGTGCATGATTCGATTTTGTGGTTGAATGATTTTACCTTTGGCAACATCCTTCAACTCGCCGTCCACGACTTGTAATAGAATGCATGGAGTGTCCTCCTGCGAAAGAGATATATATATATATATATATATATATATATATATATATATATATATATATATATGCATGTACGACATCAGAGAGATTCCACTAAAAAAGGCAAGGAGATGAAGTCCTCGTTTGAGTTGCAGACGCTTATAGTTACCTTGAGGGCGTCGAGGTCGGCTAGTGAAGAGACCCCGCCGATGACGGTGGGCATGCAAGAGACGGAGGGCGCGCTGCCTCCCGTGGCGTCGGTCCCCCTATTTGTGCTGCCGCCGGGTGCATTATTGTTATGCCCGGGTTGCTCGATCGTGGCCGGAGGAGTTACCATCACGTCCGGCGTCGCCGCCGCGGTGTTGGCGGCCGGAGTCACCAATACGCCGGGAGTCGGTGCGGGAGCCACCACTACGGCCGGAGTCGGGACTGCAGGCGCCGTGGGGCCCGAGTTGCTGCCGACCATGCCGGGGACTGGTATGGGCCCTTGTCCACCACGCGCTTTCCAATTCGCGAGCGACTGCATCATATCTGGAAGGAGAGCGTTCATCGTCTTCGCCACTTCGTCCTGGACAAGCTGCGGAAGCATGTTCACCTTCTCCTCCAGTCCACGAACATAAGCGACATCTTCTTCGGTCCTTCTCGCCTTGCGCCCCCTCGAACCGGACTGCTCCGCCGATTTTCCATAATATTCGGACCAATTTAGGTATGCCCGCAGCGGCGTACTCGGCATCCTCCTTGTCCCATTTAGGCTTGGAACTTTTGTAACCACCGGCTCCGAGACGATGGTTACCTATGACCTGCGACCGCATGGCCTTGCCCTTTGCACTCGCGGCCTTGGCTTGCTCGGACTCACACCTAGCCTTGAAAAGGTTGTAGGTAGCTTCGTCGATCAATGGCTCTTTCTCCTTGAGCTCCTCCCAGGTGTTGTTCTTTTCAAAAATTGCCCTCTTCACCCGGGTTTTCCAACTGGACAAGGCCTTGCTCATCTTCCTGAGGGACCATGTGTTTACTTTGTTCCCTCTGAGTTTGGTGTTATCGTACGGCTCCAAAAACTTGTATCGTCCGTGCAGCTTGTTGATAAGAAGCTGACAATAATGAATATTCTCACGACTCCTGAGGTTAATCGTGGTGATCGGCACGGTGTTGCGGAGGATCGCCGCGACTTGACGGCCGTACCCTTCCGAAAAACGTTCGGGCTCTTTAGGAATCCCGACGGCGGTCACAACAGTAAACTCTTGCCTGATGACGCCGACCTTGGTCGGTTTCCGATTCCTCTTCTTCGACTGGGTACCATCTGTGTTGGAGCCACCGGTCCCATCATCCTCGCCGATGTTCCTCTCGCCGTCTGTCGTACCGGTCTCCTCCTCCAAGTCATTATCCGATGAGTCAGACTCCGACTCTATCTCCTCCTCATACTCCTCCTCGCCCGGAGGTACTTCCTCTTCTCTCTGCTCCTCGACCTCCTCCTGGGAGTATTCCCAAAATTGCTTCCTTTTTGTACCCGGCTGAGAAGAAGGACCGGCGTCGGCTCCGGTCGACATGTTTGCACTAGTACAATATTAAAAAATGCAACTACTTAATTAATTATCACAATAAATAAATGCAAATACTCTCATGTTAAGAAAAATAGCAAAGGTCATGCACGAATTCACGGAAAAATTCGGCATGACCTTTGCTCTTTTTCTTAACATGAGAGTGCCCCATTCTCAACCGAAACGGAAGTTAATCAACATTTCGGGAGAAAGGGGATAATGAGAGTCCCTGCACATAAAAAATGCCTACATGTAGGCACAACCATCACATATATAGTGTAGAACAATGCACTAAAATAGATATTCAAACATCATATATATAGGTAAATTTCATATGATAAACAATGCATTGCAAATTGGCACTTGCTTGGATTTTTTCATATTCAGTTGAAATATCTTATAACTAAGTCATTCAGTTGAAGACATTCAGGTTCAAATCCTATGACATTCAGGTTCAGATATCTCCCAGGATCATTGCATTCAGTTCCAGCATGATGGATGGATGGATGGATGGTAAATCACCCTACTCATGTTGCCAAGATATAAATACATACTCATACCCTGGCACTACAGAAAACCACATGGCTTATTCTCATCATGAGGCAAAACAAAAATAATCCCAAATGAACCACAAACACCAACGATGACACAATAATAACAGTAGTATGAAATGATGCAACGCGCAACGAATATCATGTGTGCATCTTATTGAGCACACGGAAAACAAGATCTTTGCCGAGTGCATAGAGAAAATTGCTCGGCAAAACTATTACACTCGGTGAAGCATCACCTTTATCAAGCACCACGTGGGTGGGACTCGGGCACTAACTTGAAGCTTAGTGGTTATTCAATTCTAATTTTTTTTAAATAAGCCAGAGAAGCACAAAACCTGACAAGGTGGCATGATATGACATCTAGAGGTGTGATTAATTTTGAGAGTGTTTTTCAAAAGTTTTCACATAGTTTTCTTACAAACTAGGCCATCATTCAGCAACAAACTAGGTTTCGAGAAGGAATGAATGAGGTTTGCATTTGAAGTGACCGCTGATTCATTTGTTGACTTTAAAACTTTATCAACATTAAACGCACACCATTACATGTTTCATGTTCAAAAAAAAATTCAGTTCTCTTTTCCTATATTTAGGCCATGCATTTCTTGTGATTTATGAATTTAATTTTAATTTTAATTGCAAAAACATCAAATGATGGACCAAAATGGATTGAAAAATCATATATATGGTATTTAGTTTATGTTTAGGCCTTGTGAAAGGATGTATTGATTGGGAAAAACATCAGTGCTTGGATGTAGAACAGGGGAGGGGGGATCACCTGAGTGCTTCGGGAGGCTAGAGTTCTGGGCGGGGGCTCCGGTGGCGTTGAGGGGGCGGCCCTGGTGGAGGCTCCGGCGTCGAGGGTGTGGCTCCAATGGCGGCTCCGGCGTCGAGGCGGCGACTCCGGTGTCGCCTAGGTCACGGGGTCGGGTCTGGTGGAGGGGGCGACCGTGGATGGGGGCGCGGGGGCGGCTCCGGTGGCAGCTCCGGTGGCGGCGAGGGCGGTGGACGGAGAGGGGGGCTCGAACGACGGGGGGCGGCTCCGGTGGCGGTCGACGGCGAGGAGAGTGCGCTGGGAGAGATGGTGGGGAATGGGTGTGGGCACGGGCAAGGGGAGGGGGTGATGGAGCGGTTAAGTCTTATGCGCGGCGCATCTAGCGGATATGCGCCACCCATAAGGTTTCTTATGCGTGGCGCATTTCGGCGAAATGCGCCACGCATAAGGAACCTTATGGGTGGCGCATATCAGCTAGATGCGCCGCGCATAAGAGAACTTAGTGGCGCATTTGGGAAATATGCGCCACCCCTAAGCGTTTTTTAATTTTTTTGTTCAATTATTTTTTAATTATACATGCCTTGTCACATTATGAATGAATATTCTTCTTTTTGGAGTATATGTAGGTGGTTATAATATGCCTTGTCACATGCCTTGTCACATGCCTTGTCACAGTATGACATGTTTAATTAAACATGTCTTGTCACATGCCTTGTCACATTATGAATGAACTTAGTGCCGTAACAATTACGATGAAAACACAGACCCCTGATGGTTATAATATGTAGGTGGAGTCATGAAGTGGATGCAAACAAGGAAAATCTTTAACAAAATACTAGGTGTAATGTGAGAGGGGAGCAAGCACAAGCAGCAAAACCAACAAACAACAGCAAAGTGCATATTAAATCCATGCATACACAAAGTGATCATGAATTACAAAATATTTTTCTTAAATTTGGAGCTAGCTATCTAGCTATCGTTTCCTCACGATCTTCTTCTTGCCCTTCTTTGTTGTGGTTGAATAATTTAGGCCCGGGACGCCTTCACTTTTCCTCTTGAACGGGAGGAGGCCTTTCTTCGGTAGGGTTGTGGTGTATGTATCCTGAGCGGCGTAGTCATCCTCCATCTTCGGGTCGCCGTACTTGTCAAAGTCTTGCTCGTTGGCGACTCCATCCATTCCGATGATGTTTCTTTTGCCTCTCCTCACTACAACGCGGCTCGGCTTTGATGGGTCGGTAATGAAGAAGCATTGGTCCACTTGGCTAGCCAGTACCCATGGCTCATTTTTCGCGGTGACGTTTGCGCCCGTAGACTTGGATTTGGCTTCGGGTATAACCATGGTGGTGAAGTACCGGTCTTCTTTTACGACGCTCTTGGCCCATCTCACACGGAACATCGGCACTTTCTCTCCACAGTAGTCGAGCTCCCATATGTCCTCGATCCTTCCATAGAATCTTTCCTTGACGTCATTGGTGTAGAATATCCCCGTTACCCCTGAGTTCTGGTAATCGCAGTTATTGTCCTTTTCCTCCGTGTAAAATGTGTAGCCGTTGATATCATACGCTTGATAGGTCATCAGGTTGCGTGCGGCACCCTGTGACAAGGTGAATATCATCTTTTCATCCTCGGAAGCGTTCCTTCGCGGGGGATTAGCACGAAGCTCGTCCCTGAACCAAGTCATGCAACCGGAGTTGTGCTCTTTGATTAGCCGTGGATCTCGGTCCGTTATCTGCAGGCCCTGGTCACTGTACTTCTTCCTGATTAAATCCTTGTGCTTTACTATCCAAGGATCGACCAGCTGGATGTGTTGTAGCGCGACTAGGCTTGCTCTTTCAAAGTCGATGTCCCGACCGTCAAAGTTGACATGCATTGCGCGGCTTCCCTCGTGGTGACCACACCCGTCGGTCCTGCCAAAGTGCTTGTTGACGGCCAGACCAACAGGGTTCTCGGTGTTGAGATAATTCGTGCAAAAAGAGATGCACTCTTCGGTTAGAAAGCCCTTCGCTATGCTTGCATCTAGACGGGACCTGTTACGAATGTATTTTTTGATGTGCCCATTCATCCTTTCGAACGGCATCATGGTGCGCAGAAACGCAGGCCCGAGTTGGACGATATCCTCCACGACGTGGATCAGCAGATGCACCATAATGTCGAAGAACGCGGGCGGGAAATAGATCTCAAGCTCAAATAGTATGAGCACGATCTCCTCCTGTAGCCTTTTGAGTTGCGTAGCGCAAATCGACTTCCGGGAGATGACGTCAAAAAAGTTGCAAAGGCCAAACAACGTTTTACGGACGTGCTTGTCCATTATCCCTTGCATCGCAACCGGGAGAATCTGCGTCATCAGCACGAAACAGTCGTGAGATTTCATCCCGCTGAAACGCTGCTTCGCCTCGTCTAGGTATCTGCTTATCTTCCCCGCGTAGCCGTTCGGAAATTTTACTCCTATGAGGCAGTGGATAAACGGCTTGATCTCCTCCTCGCACAGAGTGAAGCATGCCGGGGGGCAGTGATCAATACCGGTCTTCTTCTTGGTCGTCCTTTTTCGTTTGCGAGAGTTTTGCGTTTCCGTATCCTCTTCCTCCTCCGGCTCATCATCGTCGTCACTAGGGGGGTGAAGTTCCCTCCTGATGCCCATAAATTTCAAGTCATTCCTTGCTTTTGGCCCGTCCTTGGTCTTCTCCGGCATGTTGAGCAGCGTGCCAAACAAGCTCTCGCACACGTTCTTTGTGATATGCATTAGATCAAGGCTATGAGGACTGCGGAGTAGACTCCAGTATTGCAAATCCCAGAAAACAGACCTTGCTTTCCATACCCACATCAACGGCTGAGTCTTCTTTTTTTTCTTTCCCGGCGCGGGGCACTCTTTCCAAGTTTTCAAGAAGTTGTCGATTTCTTTGCCGCTCCTTCGAGCTAGGGGTGCTCGGAGCTCCTCGCTTCCATCGAACAGATGTCCCTGTTTTCTCCACGCATGTTTCTTGGGAAGCCACCTCCGAGACCCCTGGAACACGGTTTTTGAAGATCCAGGATCTTTTGGTAGCTGGCGGTACGTTGTATTATCCATGCACCTAACGCATGCATAGAATCCTTGGACCACCTTCCCTGAGAAATATCCGTATCCGAGTTAGTCGTGCACCGTCATGATCACCGCGGCTTTCATTGGGAAATATTCTTTTGCCGCGGCGTCCCACGTATTGACTCCGTCTTTCCATAACGTTTCTAGCTCCTCTTTCAACAGCTGCAGATATAGATTGAGGTCCGTACCTGGTTGTTTCGGCCCTTGAACTAGCATACACATGGTTATGTACTTTTTCTTCATGCACTTCCAGGGGGGAAGGTTGTATATGCATACAAACACGGGCCAGGTACTGTGTGTGCTGCTCTGGCCGCCAAACGGATTGACTCCATCGGCGCTCACACCAATCCTGAGGTTCCTTGGTTCTTTCCCAAAATCTGGGTATTCGAGGTCCAACGCAGTCCATTGGCTACCATCTGAAGGGTGCCTCAGCATGTCCTCCTTTTTCCGGATCCGGGTTCGGGTCATCCTATTTTAGCTTCTTTCTATCCGCGTGCCAGGTCATGAGCTTTGCTTCCTCGGGATCTACGAAATACCTCTGCAGACGAGGAGTGATCGGAAAGTACCATACCACTTTTCTAGGAACTTTCTTCCCTCTCTTGTATCGACTAACACCGCACACCGAACATGTGGTTTTATCTTCGTCCTCACCCCGATAGATCATGCAATCATTTATGCAGACGTGGTATTTAACGTGCGGAAGATCGAGAGGGCAAATGACTTTCTTGGCCTCAGCGATACTAGTTGGGCACGTGTTGCCCTTCGGAAGACGATCGTGCCAGAATGCCATGTTATCATCGAAGCTTTCGTCGGTCCATTTGTGTTTTGCCTTCATCTCCATAGCCCCAAGTGTTACATTCAAGAGGGTATCCTCGTCGTTGCATCCTTCGTACAACTTCGTAATCGCGTCTTTCTCGAGTTGCGCCATCTTGGCTTTCTCTCTAGCAGCACCTCTTGCGTTCAACGCCTCTTTGACAAGCAGCTCTTGAACATGAGGGTCCCGCACCCAGCTTGAATCATCATGTCCGACATCTTGATCTTCATGTCCGGCATCTTGATCTACATGATCCGCTTCGTCATCTTCTTCATGATCATGTACGGGATGCTCTTCGTCATCTCGCCCGCCGCTGTTTTCTGGTTGCCCTTCCTCATTTACTAGCGCCCCACCATTGACGTCCTCCTCCTCACCAGCTTCATCACTTATCCATCGTGTGTAGTCATCCATCAAACCATTACGCTTCAGGTGTTTTTGCAATATTCCCGAATCAGGCTCGGTCACGCACTGCAGTTTGCATCTCCAACACGGACATCTTATATCTGACCTATTATTCCTTAGCATGTCGTTTGTCGCACATTGCATCCACCTAGCCACGGTGATATCGCTCAGCATCTCGCGGACCATGGTCGATCACCTGCGTGCACGGAGAGAGCAACACAATTATATATCACAGTCGTCGGCGGAAAAATTCGGCATGACCTTCCCTAATAATGCATGGGAGCATGCGGAGAGTGCGCTAGAAATTTGCCGAAACGGAAATGAATCGACATTTCGGCAAAACATTTGCCAATCAAGATACACATATACATCAAACCACCATAAGCTGCACACATACATCAAACCACCACAAGCTTCACATATACATCAAACCCAAGCTTCACATATACAACAAACCCCAAGCTAATAAAGGCAAGTATATGGGTCATAAATGGAACAAAAGAGTTTGGGAGGAGGTCCACTTACTTCAATATGAAACAAAATAGATGTAATGCCAAGTATCGATGGATAAATGGAAGAAATGAGGTGGGGAGGAGGAGAAAACCGAATAGATCTAGGGTGAGAAGAGTGGATCTAGTTTGAGAATTGTGTGGAGTGAATGAGAGGTGGTAGGTGGGGTGGAGTAGATAAGGGAAGCTCTAGGCATTTAGTGGCGCATATAGGAAGTCAGTGGTGGCGCATCTGTGCAATGCGCCACCCCTAAGCTCTTATGGGTGGCGCATTACCACAATGCGCCACCCCTAAGGACCTTATGGGTGGCGCATATACAGAATGCGCCACCCCTAAGCTCTTAGGGGTGGCGCATTCTGTATGTGCGCCACCTATAAGGTCCTTAGGGGTGGCGCATACTGCTAGATGCGCCACGTATAAGATCATCCAGGCTGGCCCACTCTTAGGGGTGGCGCACTGGAATATAATGCGCCACCCATAAGGTCTTATGGGTGGCGCATTATTTTCTAGTGCGCCACCCATAACAGGTGGTGGCGCATCGCTTTCCATATGCGCCACTAATAGGCTTTCCATGTATAGCTATTTCCCTAGTAGTGCCCATCAGTCATGAGGTACCCGGGTACTCCAAGCCTAGAAAAAATTACATCCTTGAGCATTTTCAAAGATGTCTTGTGATCAGCACTAGCAGTGGGGATTGCCTCTACCCACTTGGTTACATAATCAACAACAACTAAAATGTGAGTGTACTTGTGTGAGGAAGGAAAAGGTCCCATAAAATCAAAACCCTAGCAATCAAAAGGCTCAATCACTATAGAGTAATTCATAGGCATCTCATTCCTTCTACTAATATTACCAACTCTCTGACACTTATCACAGGATAAAACATAACTTCTAGCATCCTTAAAGAGAGTAGGCCAATAAAAACCTGATTGAAGAACCTTATGTGTGGTCCTCTCACCAGCATGATGTCCTCCATATGCACTGTCGTGACATTGTTTGAGAATGTCCTTCTGCTCGTGCTCCGGTATGCATCTTCTCACGATCCCATCCGGACCTTCTTTGAAAAGATGTGGGTCATCCCAAAAGTAATGCCTCAAATCATGGAAGAACTTCTTCCTCTGCTGAAATTTTAAACCTGGAGGCAGAAACTTTGCAACGATAAAGTTAGCATAATCTTCAAACCAAGGATCGGAGAGAGATTGTACTTTTACAACAGCTAGCTGTTCGTCTGGAAAACTGTCGTTGACTGGAATGGGATAATGCGGTGTATCTTCCATCCTTGAAAGATTATCCGCCACCGGATTGTCTGCTCCTTTCCTATCGATAATCTCCAAATCAAATTCTTGAAGAAGGAGTACCCATCGGATGAGTCTTGGTTTGGCATCCTTCTTCTCCATAAGATACTTAATGGCAGCATTTTCAGTATGAATAATAATCTTAGAATCAACAATATACTGCCTAAACTTATCACAAGCAAACACTACTGCTAAGAATTCCTTCTCAGTAGTAGCGTAATTCTTTTGAGCACTATCAAGGGTTTTGCTAGCATAATATATAACATTTAACTTCTTATCAACCCTTTTCCCTAAAACAGCTCCAACAGCAAAATCACTAGCATCACACATAATTACAAAAGGTAAATTCCAATCAGGTGGTTGTACTATAGGAGCGGTTATTAAAGCTTTCTTAATAACCTCGAAGGCTTCCTTACAATCTTCATAAAAAACAAAAGGAACATCCTTCTGGAGAAGATTAGTGAGGGGTCTCGAAGTCTTAGAAAAGTCTTTAATAAATCTTCTATAGAAACCAGCATGACCGAGAAAACTACGAATACCTTTGATGTCCCTTGGATAGGGCATCCTTTCAATTGCTTTAATCTTGGCCCTGTCCACCTCAATTAACCTCTCGGAAATCTTGTGGCCAAGAACAATTCCCTCGTTGACCATAAAGTGGCACTTCTCCCAGTTAAGCACCAAATTTGTCTCCTCACATCTCTGCAAACCTTTATTAAGGTTGTGGAGAAAACGGTCAAAAGAGGTTCCATAGACGGAGAAATCGTACATGAATACCTCCACAATTTCTTCACAAAAACCATGAAAGATAGCAGACATACACCTTTGAAAAGTAGCAGGGGCATTACATAAACCAAAATTCATACGTCTGTAAGCATAAGTACCATAGGGACAAGTAAAAGTGGTCTTCTCTTGATCAGCAGTGTTAACATGAATTTGGGAGAAGCCAGAATAACCATCAAGATAACAAAAGTGAGTATTTTTGGATAACCTTTCAAGCATTTGGTCGATGAACGACAACGGGTAGTGGTCCTTCCTGGTTACCTTGTTCAGCTTCCTGTAATCAATACACATTCTATATCGAATAATAATTCTCTGAGGTATTAGTTCATTCTTATCATTGGGAACCACAGTTATTCCTCCTTTCTTTGGAACACAATGAACCGGGCTTACCCACTTACTATCAGCTATAGGGTAGATAATACCTGCGGCTAGAAGCTTGAGAATCTCCGTCCTTACAACATCCATCATCTTCGGATTCAAACATCGTTGATGATCAACAACTGGTTTATCATCAGGCTCAAGGTTGATGGTATGTTGACAAATATATGGACTAATCCCCTTAAGGTCATCAAGGGTATAGCCAATTGCACCTCGATGTTTGCGAAGTACTTCCAATAGTCGCTCTTCTTCATACCCTAAAAGGTTAGAATTGATAATAACATGATATACTTTCTTTTCATCTAAATAAGCATATTTGAGCGTATCGGGAAGAGGTTTAAGATCAAACACTGGATCTTCTTTTGGTTTTGATAAAATTCCCAAAGGCTAAACTTGAAGGTTGTGCTTTAGGATAGCAGGTTGTCTTAAGAATATTTCGTCCAGCTCATTTCTCTCCTGCATATGCAAATCATTCTCATGGTCCTCCATATATTGCTGCAAAGGATCATTAGGAGGAATAGCAATAGAAGCAATATCTTCAATAATCTTATCATTACTAGGAAAATTAGTACCACGAGGCTGCTTAGAGAACCTAGAAAAATTAAATTCATATGGCTCACCATTGAATTCAACAGAAACCTTACCTTTCTTGCAATCTATTATAGCTCCACAAGTTCTGAGAAAAGGTCTACCGAAAATAATAGGACAAAAATTATCCCTTATTGAACCAAGTACTAGAAAGTCGGTAGGATATTTTACCTTTCCACATAAGACTTCAACGTCTCTCACAATTCCGATAGGAGAGATAGTTGCTCTGTTTGCAAGATGAATAGTAACATCAACTTATTCAAGTTCACAAGGTGAAATCTCACCCATGATCTCTTGATAAAGTGAATACGGGATAGCACTAGCACTCGATCCCAAATCGCATAGACCATAATAATTGTGATCTCCTATTTTAACAGATACTACTGGAGTACCTGAAATTGGGCCTTTATTCTTGGCTGTGACAAGGTTAGTGGAAACAGCACAAAAACTTATTTTGGAATCTAAAGCATCATTAGTAACAAGATCCTTAACCAATGCAACTTGAGGATCGACCTTGATCTGGTCCACAGGCTCATCAATTCTTCTCTCACTCTTATTTATTATGCCTGTCACAAAAGAGTGCTCCCTTATTCTTACGGGAAAAGGGGGCTTTTCATATATAACTGCAGGAAAAATAGGGTCAGCAACATGAATATCAATAGGTAATTCTTTGAAGGGTTTATGATGCTGATCCTTCTTTTTCTTAGAAGAGTCAATATGAGAGGCAAAGTCCTTACAAAAATCAATCATTAGATGGGAATCAAGACCAATCTTAGAGCAAAAGGTATTAAAGTAATCAGTTTTCACATAGCTCTCTATATAATCATGCTCATAATTTATAGTGGGTTCAATACCTTTATCTATTTCCCAATCTTCGGTAATCTTCTGGATCCTTTCAATGAGATCCGATCTTTGTTCAACGCTTTTCGTCTGAAATACCCCACTAGAGGAGGCATCCAGCATCTCCTTATCCCGACGAGAAAGACTAGCATCAAAATTTGCAAGTATAATTTCCTTGGGGAACTCATGAATAGGACATTTGAGCATTAGGAAATTTGCAATCTCTAGGAGGTTAATCCAAATAAAGAGTGACTAGATCTGATACCAATTGTAAGTCCAAGTATGTGATCAGAGGGGGAGGGGGTGAATGATCACTTCAAATTTTTGCATGAAACTATGAAGTGAACATAACTTAGCAGCAGAAGAGTTGCAACAGAAAGGTAAACATTGAAGCAGAACAGGATTGAAGCATAACATAGCGAATCAAAAACATCGAATCAATTGCATTGAAGCAAATCACTGAAGCAATTGATAAACTGAATGTAAGTGCGGAAAGTAAAACGAACTCTTGACTCGGCGATGTTTGTTCGACCAGTTCACACTCTGCAAAGTGCTACGTCTGGTTGGAGGGACTTGTGATTGAACACAGGAGCTAACCTCTCTCCGTCCGTATCTCCACTTCACCAATCTCCTTGAGCTTGGTCAGTTCTTCACTCGTGGTTGATTATTGAGGAAATCACCGAAACCTTTGACAAACTGGACTTCGAGGCGACAATAACTCTTCGCTCTCTGAAGAATAACTCTCTAACCGTCTAGGAGAATTGCAGTTCTCCAAGATAAAAAAAGGCTAGCAAACTTCTTCCTAAGTCATAATGAATCAACTCAGATCAATAGGACTTATGCTTCGGTGGATGGGGTTTTTCGGTTTGCTTCGGTGGGGTTACTCTCTCTTCCTTGTAAGGAAATAATCTTGGAGTAGCCACCCGCCAATGAGGGCAGGGGTGGCGTATTTATAGGTGGCAATCCCTAGGTGCGAAATGACTGAAGTGACCCGATGTGACAGCTTGACACCTGTCCCCAACGGTCATATTTCCAATCAAAGCGCAACTTTACTTGCGGTCCAAGTAAAGCTGACTCACGGACTTGATTCTGCTTCAGGAGCCGAAAGAACTAAGTCTTCGCTGGAGAAGCATTACCTAGTGCACATGAGATTTCTCAACTCTGGCTTCTCACTGGTTTGGATTCGATCTGAGTCTTTTCACCAAAACCTTCGGAGTACATTAACTAAACCCCTCTTGATAGTACGGTTTTTCCTACGACTCAAAGAAGTGAAAAAGAACTACGCAAAAACAACTAAGTCTTGCGCCATCTTGGTCATCTTCTTCGATCAGACGTGCTTCAGGATTCCTTATCTTTTTAGGGGTCGACATCCGTGATGAGCTTCACTCCAGAGGATATGCTTCAGTAAACAAGTAAATTTTCGTTGAAGATTTATCACCAACTTATAACTTCAGGAACCTAACCATCTGTTTTACACTAGAAAACTTGTTAGTTCCTCTACTGTTTTTCCCAACAATATCCAAAACTCATGGGGGTATAACTTTGCTCTTACAATCTCCCCCTTTTTGGACTATTGTTGACAAAACAGGCATCGATAAAAGATATGATTTTTTTTAGTTGAGATGAGAGCAAACTCTAAGATATGAAGCTTTTGACTCCCCCTGAATGCAAGCATCGAAGATTTATATAATCGAAGTGAATGCTTGATGAAGAATATCATTGATGGGAAGCCTAACACATATCTTAGTGAATCAATTGCATATAGAGAATATTTGTCTTGAAGAATATGCAATCATCCAATGACCTGTGAACTTAAAGGATAACAACCACATGCAAGATAAAAGATATGAAAGCAACTTGCAAGCATGGGGGTTATTAACACATAAGGTGTAGAAGTTCACAACCGAAGTAAAACTTAATTTACACCCAATCGAAGTGAATGGAAAGTTTGTCGTAACTTAACACGCAAAAAAAAAACGAATCAAAACCCTAAACCCCGCAGCGAATCTAAACTCAATCGATGCTACTTTCTCCCCCTTTTTGTCAATAATTGGACAAAAGGTGGAGAGGTAGATCAAGAGTATCTATGCGTTAGCTACAACCCGGGGACCCTGCTGTTTGTCTTCGCCTGAAGAAGATGCATCTCCAGAAGTGTCTCCTTCGGTCGAAGCAGGTGACTGCAGCTCATCGAAGTCCATCGGCGCTTGAAGCAAATCAAGGTCGCTGTCGTTGAGAGGATCATCTTCTTGCTTCGAGGTGTGGGAGTCTTCATCAGAGAATGTGTCTGGGCGAATTTGTTCAGCTGGATTAACAAACAACACTTCATCAATATTGTCTAGTGGAGGGATCTTGGGGTTGGGGCGGTCAATCGAATCATTTCGGGAGAAGTGACGTTGAAGATGTGGATACTCCTTGAAAATCCGGTCAGCTTCAAGCTTCTTCACAGAGTTGAACTTCCTTAATCCTTTCCAAGAGTGTCGCTTCAAAACCTTCAAGTACTGGTTGTTGTTTAAAGCAATGTTGCCAACTCTATTGATCTCATCTGAAAGATATTGCATTTGGCGCTGATTTCCTTCAATGAAGTTTTCAAGCATTTGGTGGGTACGAATGCCAACTTCAAAGTGATAAACTTCTTTCTGGAACTTCTTCGACATGTTGTCTGACTCCTACATATGTGGCAAATGGATCATTTGGCCTTCTGAAGATATTCATAGTATCGCCCACAGGAGGACAGAACAGCTTCGGATGATGCTTCGCAACAAAGTCTTCTCTGCGTCCATGATTGCAAATGGCTTGCAGCCAGGGAGCATATGGCTTCAGTTGATGTACGAGTTCAGCAGCTTGTACCATATAGCGAAGAAAACAATCCAGATGCTTCGGGCGAATGTTCTCAGGCATATGATCTCCAGTGACTTCGGGATCCATAAGTGAAGCAAATTCGGCTTCAGTGGGATCAGGTAACAAATGAACCTTTGCTAGTTCTCCAGTGTGCCTTGGGATGTTCACTATATCCATAAATTCATCTGAATGCATCCTAAACACCTTCCCTAGAATCATCCATTCAAGAATCCATGTGCTTGTATCATCAGGGTTTCCAGAGACATAGAGAGTGGCATAGAATTGCTTCACTAGCTCGGAATTGAATGGAGTCTCCATGGCAAACATTCCGGTCAGATTCTGTGCTTCGATGGTTTCCATGATATTTTGGAAGCACGTTGCAGAAGATAGACTTCGCATATCTAAGTACTTGTGCCTGAACAGAACACCTTTCTGGCAGTAAAGCTTCGTGTAAAGAATTTGTTGCTCGGCTGACTAGAAGCGAAGGTCATCTGCAGTCCTTGGTGAATCATATGGACTTGCGCCAAAGAAGCGAAGCTTCTGGCGATGAACTTCGAGATCGAATTTAGGACCATGTCTTGAAGAAGATCCATCTCCCAAGAATATAGGAAAAGTTTCTCGAGGGTAGATGGAGTCCAGATGAGTGTCTTGGGCAGGGATACAGTGCCTTCGAGCAACTATGGCTCGCTGTTGCGGTTGAGTCATGATGGCCAAATCATTGGCTCCGGCTTCGACATCTGCATCGGCTTTAGCATTTGCTTCAGCATTGGCTTTAGCAGCATGATCTTTGGCTTCACCTTCTTGTTCTTCAGACTCCTCGGCAGAGTGAGCTGAAGAATAATCCTTTTCAGGAATGTCTTGAGCAGGAGGAGAAGGCTCTGGCTCAAAGTTGTCTTGCGCGGACGGTTGAGGAGCGGGTTGAGGAGGAGGTGGAGTGCGAGCACGGGGTGGAATGACTTCGGGGGCGGATGGCTTCGAAGTGGGTTTGGGGAGTGTGATTATCTTGCATCGAGGGGGCGATGCTTGCCTTGGGGCCTTCTTAGCAGGATGAGAGCTCACCTCATCAGCTTCGTCTGTATCAGCAATAAGACGTCTCTTTCTCTGTTGCAGTTGGGGAAGAGGTGAAGCTAATTGCTTGAGCATGGCTTCGCGCTTCTTGGAGTCAAGAGCCATGACTGAAGCATTGTGCTTTTTGCAACATTCTTCAACTGCAGACTTTATCTTGCCTTGATATACTTGTATATTTTGCTTCGTTTTCTCATTTACATCAGCAATTTTCTTCGAAGCAGCTGCGGCTTCGTTCTTGAAATCCTCATCAGATTCAGCATCAGCTTTCTTCTTAAATTTCAGAATTTTAGCTGTTTCAGATCTGTCCCTAGCATGCAAATCCCTCAGCTGGTTGTATAGAGTTTCAATCATAGCAGAAAGAGTTGGTGAAATATAAATATTCCCAACATCTACAACCTTGGGATCAACAGCATCGGCAAGCTGGCAGAATGCCTAATTCAGGCTCAAGCACTCCCAAAGTTCTCCTTCTCTTGCATCAAGGAAGTTATGTTCACTGTGCTCAGCTTCTTCATGAGCTTCGGGGACAGGGGCTGCGACTGGCTTCGGAGGAATGTCCTTTGGTGCCATGTCAACAACAGCTACCTTCTGAGCGGCTTTAGCAATTTTCTCAGCTCTCTTAGTTCGAACGATATCAAGTTGAGCTTGGCGCTTGGCTTCAGCTTCACTAAGATGTTTGGCTTCGGCAGCAGCCTTAACCTCTTGAGCTTTTGCTTCAGCGAGCTTGCGCTTCGCTTCAGCTTTCTGATTTGATTCAGCCAGCTCTTTCCTTTGCTTCTCCAGCTCATTAGCTTCTCTATCTGCTCTCTCTTTCTCTTTAGCTTCTTTATCAGCCTTATCTTGGGCTTGTGCTTTAGCATGACGGCGTTGAGCTTCAGCACGATCACGCTTACGCAGTTCAGCTTCAGACAGCTTCTTGGTGCCGACCTGGGCATACGTCTGGCCAGGCTTGGCAACAGTTGTCTTCAGCTTCGAAGCTTTGGCTGGTTCAGGAGCTTTGGCTTCGGGCTTAGCAGTAGGCTTTGCCTTAGGGTCATGCTTCTCCTTGGTTCTTTGCTCAGTAGGAACAAGGCGGCGAGGTGGCTTAGTAGCCAGGGGAGCCTCAACCACCAAGTTTGTTAAATCAATGTTTTTCTTGGGAACAGGAGGGTCAGTTGGATCTTGAATCCTAATGCCCTTTGGAGCAGACGGTTTCTCTCCAGCCTTCTTCTTCAGTGGCTTCCGAATCTGTTTTCTCTTAGGACTTGGGGGAATGGGAGTGTGTTCAGATTCATCATCTGCTTCGTCAGCAGGATCTTCATCAATAGAATCTTCAAGCTGTGCAGCCGCATCAGCTTCGTCATCTGCTTCGTTATCACCCTCTTCTTCTGAAGCAGGAGGGGGTGAATCACTCAGTTTTCGAAGCTTTCGCCTCTTCTTAGGCTTCGATGCTTCGGCTTCATCTAGCCCTGCAGCAGCAAGAGCTTTGGCCTTCTTCTCTTCTCTAATTCTTTTCTTCTCAGCCAAAATTGCAAGTCTCTCTTGCTCTTCTGGATAGTCATCCGGAGTCTTGAGGGTATTCGGGTGAGGAACAACAGGAGGCTTCGGGTAGTACTTTTTCCTGTTAGCAGCATTGTATTGGGCACACATAGCAGTGGTGTACCGATAAGGAGGGCTGAAGGCAAACTGCATTGCCCACTTCCAATTTGGGATGCTCTTGTACTTGTACCACCTAATTGCCCAGTAGCGTCGAATCCTTTGCAATCGAATCTTTCGGTCATGATCTGTCTCTTCAGGTGGTGTGTCATAGCCTATCTTGAGGCGAATGGCTTCGAGTATGCCTCGGGCATTATTGACTTCCTTTGTTTTGCCACCTTTGCCTTTCTGCTTCGGTGGATCTGGATAGTTTTCGAGCCCTTCAACGATGGGTGACTCATTCCCCATAGCAGCCTCTTCGTCAGACATCCTGTGACCAGAAATATAGACGAGAGGGAACAAGAAAAGGGAATGAATAAGCACAGGCAAAAGTTTCAACCAAAACCAAATTTTGACAAGAACCCAGAGCAATCTAAGATTAGATGCACGTCTGTTAATGGATTGTGCTAGAACTAGTTCAAGAACTAGACCTAACTCAGTCCAAACACAGAAAAGATCGAATCTCAAAACTGACCTGAGAAGATGGGATCACTTTGATGCTAAGAACAGCTTTCCCAAGGGACAAAGATCAGCACGGATCAAAAACAGTCCTATAAATAGAAAACAAAATCCTAACAAAACTTAGATCCAAGCCCTAGATGAAGAACACGGTGAAAGGATTGGATCCAAGAAGCCTTGCGTACCCTAACTTGGTGACGCGAAGCGGCAACGGCGACGGAGTGCAGAGACAAGCTCTTCGTCGACGGGGAACGTCCACGGCGGCGGCGGTCCGGCAGTGAAGCGGCGCGGTCGTCGTCGGGAACGGGAGCTCTGCGGAGTGCTCGAGGTGGAAGACGGGGAATCCGGGAGAGAATGAATCGAGGGCGAAACAGTTCGCTGGGGGAACACCTTAAATAGGCCCGATCTGAAACGGTTGCCAGATCGTATTGGACGGTTCCTAGCGAGTGACTCTTCCGATTCAATGGCTCAGATGAAGTGGCGTATCGCGAGCGAATCTCAACGACCCGAAAAAGACGGGGACTCAACGGCCGAAGAATAAGTCTTGACCGAGAGCAAAAACTTCGATAAAGTTGGAAGCATTTGATTCGGAACTCAATGATGTTCGAAGAAATATGCTTTCCGTTTCAATTGTGCTTATCATTCAAGACAGAGTAGATTGGAAGTGAAACAGAATGGAGGGGTAGGGTCCGAAACTTATCACTTCGAAGAACAACAACGAAGCTAAAAGTGATAAGTATAGGGGACAAAAGAAACGAACAAATAAAGACAACACAGAATAGAAAACAAATGGCAAACGAAGCTAAACTTGGACGAAGGAAAACTCAAACGAAACTAAACAAATTAATACACAACGAAGGTGAATATATACAATGAAAAGTTTCGATCTTACTGAACATTGTGTGAGTCTAAGATATTTAGCTCACATCTCAATGCACAAAACCTTTTCTCGTCCAATGGCTTCGTGAATATATCTGCCAATTGATCTTCAGTTCTAACATGGCTAATCTCAATGTCTTCGTGCTGAACATGATCTCGAAGAAAATGATGACGAATATCGATATGCTTCGTCCGAGAGTGTTGCACAGGATTGTGTGCAATCTTGATGGCACTCTCATTGTCACAAAGCAGAGGGATTTTCTTCACAAATATACCATAATCTTTCAACGTCTGCTTAAGCCAAAGTATTTGAGTGCAGCATGAACCAGCAGCAATGTATTCAGCTTCAGCAGTAGAAATTGAGACACAGTTCTGTTTCTTTGAAGCCCAACACACAAGAGATCTACCAAGAAAATGACAAGTTCCTGAGGTAGATTTCCTGTCAACCCTATCACCAGCCGAGTCTGAATCAGAATATCCAATCAAATCAAACTGAGTACCTTTGGGATACCAAAGTCCCAAAGAAGGAGTATGTGCTAGATATCGAAGAATTCGCTTCACAGCAATATGATGCGATTCCTTCGGATTTGCCTGAAAACGAGCACAAATACAAACTGATAGCATAATGTCAGGTCTAGATGCACATAAGTATAAGAGTGAACCTATCATAGACCGAAACTTCTTCTGATCGAAGGGTTTCCCTTTCTCATCTGCATCAAGAAAACCATTTGTACGCATGGGAGTTCTAATGGTCTTGCATTCAGCAAGATCAAATTTCTTCAGGCAATCCTTCAAGTATTTCTGTGAAATAAAGGTGCCATTCTTTTGTTGGCGAATTTGAAGTCCTAGGAAAAACTTCAATTCACCCATCATAGACATCTCATATTTCTTCGACATCATTCTTGCAAATTCTTTGCTGATTTCAGTGTTAGTACAGCCAAAAATGATATCATCTACATATATCTGACACACAAATAGATCATTGTTATATGATCAAGTGAAAAGAGTGGGGTCAGTGGTTCCTGGTTTGAAGCCTTTCTTCAGAAGGAAATCCTTCAATGTTTCATACCAAGCACGAGGTGCTTGCTTCAGTCCATACAAAGCTTTGTGAAGCCTGTACACCATATCAGGATTCTTCGAGTCTTCAAAACCTGGAGGCTGCATAACATACACTTCTTCTTCTATTTCACCATTAAGAAAAGCACTTTTGACATCCATTTGATATAGCAATATATTTTTGTGGTTAGCAAAAGCAAGCATGACACGAATGGATTCGAGACGGGCTACTGGAGCATAGGTTTCACCAAAATCAATGCCTTCGATTTGGGTGTAGCCTTGTGCGACCAATCTAGCCTTGTTTCTTACCACAATACCATCTTCATCTTGCTTGTTGCAAAATATCCACTTTGTGCCAATAACATTGTGCTTCGTGGGATCTGGCCTGTCAACAAGTGTCCAAACTTTGTTCCTTTCAAATTGGTGAAGTTCTTCCATCATAGCCAATAACCAATCAGGGTCCTTCATGGCTTTATCATATTTTGAAGGCTCTAGCATAGAAAAAAAGAGAAACTTCCACAAAAGTTAGCCAAACGAGTACGAGATCGAGTAGTGGGACGACCTGGTAGATTGATATCTTCAAGGATCGAATCCACATCAACTCTTCTTCGAACTCTGGATAACGTAGTATCATTTGCTTCAGGCTCAGCTTCTGCTTCAGGATCTGCATCAGCTTCGGGATCAGCTTCACCTTCAGCTTCGGCATTTCCTTCAGGATTAGCATTTCCTTCAGGATTAGCATTTCCTTCGTTCCCTTGTCCTTCTTCGTCCTGTTCACCATTAGCTTCAGGAGTGATCTCCAGCGCCCCGGGCTATGTGTGGGAACATTGGACCATCATCATCCCTAACAGCTTGACGTTGATTGGCTTCAACAGGGCGAATCTCACCAATAGCCATGGACCTGATCACTTCATCAAGTGGAGGTTCATCTAGATCATGAGGCAAATGCTCCTTTTGAGAGCCATTAGTTTCATCAAACCTTACATTCACAGTTTCCATAACTTTCCCAAAGTGAGAGTTATAGACTCTGTAAGTGTGAGAGTTTGAGCCATAACTTAAAAGAAAACCTTCATGTGCCTTAGGGGAAAATTTGGAGCTATGATTCATATCTCTAATAAAGCACGGAGCACCAAATACCCTAAGATATGAGACATTTGGTTTGTTACCAGTGATAAGTTCATGTGAAGTTTTCTTCAAGAATTTGTGAAGGTAAACCTTGTTGATGATGTGACAAGCAGTGTTGATTGCTTCGGCCCAGAACCTAATAGGAGTCTTGTATTCAGCAAGCATTGTTCTGGCCATATCAATAAGAGTTCTATTCTTCCTTTCAACTACACCATTCTGTTGAGGTGTATAAACAGCAGAGAACTCATGAGTAAAACCATGATCATCAAGAAAATCTTCAATATGTGTATTTTTGAACTCAGTTCCATTATCACTTCGGATATGCTTCAGAGATAATTCATATTCTGTTTGAGCTCTCTTAGAGAATGACTTGAAGATTTCAACCACTTTGCTCTTGTCATCCAAAAAGAAAACCCAAGTATAACGTGAAAAGTAATCAACAACAACTAGACCATATTTGTTTCCTCCCAGGCTTGCATAATTTTGAGGACCAAAAAGATCCATATGAAGCAATTCAAGAGGACGAGTGGTGGTCATGATAGTCTTCGCTGAATGATGTTTCTTCGTAATTTTACCAGCTTCGCAAGCACTGCAGAGGCGATCCTTATCGAATTTTACTTTGCTAAGGCCAATAACATGATTCTTTTTCACTAGATTATGAAGATTTCTCATCCCTGCATGACCAAGTCTTCGATGCCATAACCAACCAGATGAAGCTTTTGCCATTAAGCATGTGGATACAGCAGGGCCCGAAGAAAAGTCAACAATATATAGGTCTCCCTTTCGGTAACCCTCGAAGACAAACGTATAGTCATCCTGTGAAAAGACAACACAACGCGAAGCAGAAAACAGAACAAGCATACCCATATCGCATAACTTTGAAATAGACATAAGATTATATCCAAGAGATTGGACCAACATAACCTTGTCAATGTGCTTATCCTTCGATATGGCAACCTTACCCAAACCTAACACTTTACCTTTGTTGTTATCACCGAAGGTAATGTACTTCTGAGAAGATTGAGATAGTTTTTCTTCGGTGAATAACTCCTTGTATCCGGTCATATGATTTGTACAACCACTATCCATGACCCATTCGGATCCACCGGAGACATAGCCCTGCAGAAGAATTAGTTCTTCTTAACCACCCACAAACGAGCAGGTGACTGAGAAGATGTTGAAGCACTGGTTGAAGCAATATTAAATCGAACAGGAGTGTATTGCTTCGGTGTACCATCAAGCACACCATAAATGTATGTCCTCTGCGAATGGTTAGCATAAGAGTGAGCATATGCAATCTTAGTATGATTATTATGAGGACGATACGTATGGAGACCAGTACGATAGTATTGCTTCTGCGGAACATTTGATTCGGGCACCAATGGATCATTTCTCGTCTCAAGAGAATAGAAATGATTCGGTGGTACCGAAGACTTTCCCTGCATAGTATGGTTAGCAGGCAGTTTCTCCACAAGTCCTTTCTGCACCCATATCTGCCTCTTATAGAATCCATTCTTTGGTGGAATACCTACATACTCAGCTGAAACTTTTACCTGTTCATCTTTCATGAGTTTGTAGTCTGAATCAAGTGATTCATCCACAATGACTTTGTTCATTTTGCAGTCGAAACCTAAAAGGTTAGCAATATCAATGGGTTTCTCCTTCGCTAGAACCCAAACAGTCTTAGGACACTGCTCAGGCTCCCAATAGGTGCCATCAGGGTTTATCTTTCTCTCGAAACCAACACCCTCATTCCTGGGATTCCTGTGAAGGAGAGCCTTCCTCAGGATATCACAGAGATATTGATGTCCTTGCACACTTTTGAACATGCCTGTTTCAAATAAGTTTTCAACCTGAGGAGTTCCTCGGTAACAGCAGGATTTTCCTCATCAAAGGCATTAGTATCATCAATAACAATAGGAGCTTTCCCTTTGGAATCAGTTTTGCTTCGTTCCAAACAATCCAAACAAGGTGATTCAGTTTTATGATTTGCTTCAGAACCTTGTAGAGCCATGAGATAGAGATTGACATTTTCCAATTCTTCATGAGCCTCTTTCAGTTTTTCGAGAGCCATTTTCCTCTGAAGAAATTCATAGGTGAGCTTCTCATAATCAACTGAAAGAAGATCATGCCGAGAGGATAATTCTTCAAACTTCTCCTTCAGAGCAGCATGCTCGTTAGTTAAAGTTTGACCTTTCTCAATCTCATCGATCAACAACGTTTCTGATTTCTTAATGGTTTTGCTTAGTGAATCAAGTTCATCTTGTTGGATTGAAGCAATTTTAGCAAGTTTGGCATAGCTTATCTTTGAGTCGTATGAGGAACAATCAGAAGTATCATAGTTTGATTTGGATGAAGATAACTTCGCCTTGGCCATGAAGCAATATGCAGGAGTTTCATCTTCACTGCTGTTGTTGGTGAAGAATGAGCTCGAAGCATTTGTTGAAGCATCTGCCGAAGCGAAAGCCAAACCAGCAACACCATCTGATTCGGACCCAGACCCATACCTTGAGTCTTGTTCAGCTTCGGAACCAGAGGCTTCGTCTTCAGAGTTCATCTCCTTTCCCAGATAGGCCTTGTCACGGTGAGAGCTGCTTCGACGAGACGAGTGAGTCTTCAATGAAGAACCCTCACGCTTCTTATGATACTTCTTCCTCTTATCATCATCAGAATATTTCTTCTTTTCTCTTCTTGAACTGGAGTCATGCCTCTTTGACTCATGAATTCTGGAGGATCTGTGAGACTTCGATGAAGAGTCTCTGAGTGAATGCTTCGATTTGTTATCAGCTTCCCACAGAGGGCAATCAGCAATGTAGTGACCTGGTTTCTTGCACTTGTAAGAACAGTTATCCTTTGATGGAGAGCTTCTTGAGGTTGAACGGTGAGAAGAATGACTTGAGCTTCTTGAAGGATAACTTTTCTTGGGTGAAGAAAAACCTTTTCTCTGAAAGCGATTGAAGCGTCTCATGATCAATGCTAGATCTTTTCCAATGCTTGCAGGATCATCTGATTCGACACATGAAGCAGAACTGACTTTGGGTGAAGAATGACGCGAAGCTTTTGCTTTCAAGGCATGAGATCTCCTTCGAGAACCATTTATGTCACGTTTCTCTTCTTCTTCCATCTCAAAGGTATTGAGTCTCTCAAGAATATCAGCGGCGACAAGGCGTCTGAAATCAGTCCTTTCCTTGATCATCAGCACAATGTGATCAAACGAATCATCCAATGAGCGAAGCAGAGTTCTGACAACTAAGTGAGGAGTGATGTCATCAGCACCAAGTGAGATAAACTCATTTGCTAGAGAAGTGAGTCTGCTGTAAATGGAGCTGACTTTTTCACCCTCATTTCTCTTGGATCGATAGAATTTGCTTCGAAGTGTGTCAATTCTGGCATCCTTCTGGGTAGAAACACCTTCACCAATCTTCTCAAGATAGTCCCAGACACCTTTGGCCGAAGGAATATTCTTCACTTCATGATACTTCTCTGGTGTCAAATGATTGGTGATGAAAACCCAAACTTCAAAATCAAGATCAATCAGCTTCGCTTCTTCAGGAGTGATGGCGTTCTCATCTGCAACTGTAACTCCATACAATACAACTTGCCAGGCAGTTGAGTTGATAGCCATAATATTTCTCTTCATCTTGTCCTTCCAGTATGGATATTCCTTTCCATTGAACACGGGTATGGGTTCGCCGGAGCGAATGGCTGCGAAAGACATACTTGCAAAACACTCTAGGAGGTTAATCCAAATAAAGAGTGACTAGATCTGATACCAATTGTAAGTCCAAGTATGTGATCAGAGGGGGAGGGGGTGAATGATCACTTCAAATTTTTGCATGAAACTATGAAGTGAACATAACTTAGCAGCAGAAGAGTTGCAACAGAAAGGTAAACATTGAAGCAGAACAGGATTGAAGCATAACATAGCGAATCAAAAACATCGAATTAATTGCATTGAAGCAAATCACTGAAGCAATTGATAAACTGAATGTAAGTGCGGAAAGTAAAACGAACTCTTGACTCGGCGATGTTTGTTCGACCAGTTCACACTCTGCAAAGTGCTACGTCTGGTTGGAGGGACTTGTGATTGAACACAGGAGCTAACCTCTCTCCGTCCGTATCTCCACTGCACCAATCTCCTTGAGCTTGGTCAGTTATTCACTCGTGGTTGATTATTGAGGAAATCACCGAAACCTTTGACAAGCTGGACTTCGAGGCGACAATAACTCTTCGCTCTCTGAAGAACAACTCTCTAACCGTCTAGGAGAATTGCAGTTCTCCAAGATAAAAAAGGCTAGCAAACTTCTTCCTAAGTCATAATGAATCAACTCAGATCAATAGGACTTATGCTTCGGTGGATGGGGTTTTTCGGTTTGCCTCGGTGGGGTTACTCTCTCTTCCTTGTAAGGAAATAATCTTGGAGCAGCCACCCGCCAATGAGGGCAGGGGTGGCGTATTTATAGGTGGCAATCCCTAGGTGCGAAATGACTGAAGTGACCCGATGTGACAGCTTGACACCTGTCCCCAATGGTCATATTTCCAATCAAAGTGCAACTTTACTTGCGGTCCAAGTAAAGCTGACTCACGGACTTGATTCTGCTTCAGGAGCCGAAAGAACTAAGTCTTCGCTGGTGAAGCATTACCTAGTGCACATGAGATTTCTCAACTCTGGCTTCTCACTGGTTTAGATTCGATCTGAGTATTTTCACCAAAACCTTCGGAGTACATTAACTAAACCCCTCTTGATAGTACGGTTTTTCCTACGACTCAAAGAAGTGAAAAAGAACTACGCAAAAACAACTAACTCTTGCGCCATCTTGGTCATCTTCTTCGACGAGACGTGCTTCAGGATTCCTTATCTTTTTAGGGGTCGACATCCGTGATGAGCTTCACTCCAGAGGATATGCTTCAGTAAACATGTAAATCTTCGTTGAAGCTTTATCACCAACTTATAACTTCAGGAACCTAACCATCTGTTTTACACTAGAAAACTTGTTAGTTCCTCTACTGTTTTGCCCAACAATATCCAAAACTCATGGGGGTATAACTTTTCTCTTACACAACACCACTAGGAAAATAACAACACAACTTAAATATCAAACAACACAAATTACTTCAACATCATATGACTACTAACAACTAGACTTCTCCCATGTCCTCAAGAACTAAAGTAACTACTCACAAGACGTAAAAGAGATCATGATCAGAGGTGATAAATAGGTGGTAAACAATCTGGTCATAACAATATTTCTCCAACAAAACTCAATAGCATTAACCACAAAGTAGTAATCAACACCGGTAGAGTAGAGAGGATAGATAGTACGAGTTACAACGCAAGTTGCAATTGTGAGATGAGATTGGATGAAGATGGAGATGGTGCTTATGTTGGGGATGATGTTGATGATGATCTCGATGATGCCCGTGACGATGGTGATGACGATGGCGATGATCTCCCCTTCCGGGAGGTGATCTCCCGAGCGGAATTTGCCCGGCGGAGTGCCCTTTTCTTCTCTGTAGGTTTCCTCCACGGAGCGGCGGCGGAACTCCGTAAAAACTTCTGTTTTTAGGGTTTTCGGGTAACGAGGAGTATATAGGCCAGAGGGGGGAGACGGGAGTGTCCCTAGAGATCCAGGCGCCCTCCCGGCGCGGCCAGGGGTGGGGCCGCGCCTGGTGGCCGCCTGGGGCCCCCGTGGCCCCTCTCTGGTCCCTCTTCGACGTGCCTTCATTAATCTTTCGGAAAATACCCTCCATCGATTTTCAGGTAATTTGGAGGTACTCTTCTTGAGCAACTCAGCGTCCACTTTTCACCGTTGAATCCTGCGTCTGCTGCTTCAGCACCGGAAAGTTGAAAACTGTGTAAAACAATCCAAAACAACATAAGAACATCATCGTAACATGAAATATATCAATGAATAAGGATGAATTACAATAGAAAATAGTGATGCATTTTGGACGTATCAGTGATCAAGATTAGATGGACTCATGTGCGCCTCTCATCTCAACTCTATGTAGTCGTAGTACAGGATAGCCAAGTCAAAGCTTTCTGCATTACAACCCCACTTGCCTGTACCTTGATACCTGAGCATGAGTAGTATAGTTCTGATGTAAGTCTTGATGAGTACGTCTTTGTACTCACGTTTGTTTAATTTATGTTTTAGAGACGAGACCACTGACCCTGATGGTGGCCTCTACCTCGAGCTCTACGCCAACTAAGTCGTATAGTTCCAAACAACAGCCTGGTTCCTTTGGAGGGTCGTTGTATTTTCTTTCAGGCTTCTTAAGCCATTTGTTAACCTTGTCTTTACTAAGACTTAATTTGCTTCTGTTGTTGCTTGATGTAATGTTGGATCACAGTCATGTGATCTCTGCTTGTAATACAACTACTATGTCTGCTCAATTTAGCATATGCAATAAAGTCTATGAGTTTGTAGAGTTCATGTTGTGTTACCTACTGTTATACACTTGGCATGCATGCTGCGTGTATGTTTATATTGTGCATGTCATGTGTGGGGTTTGATAGCTTAGTTGTGTTCTTGCCGGCGGTCTTTTATACACCAAGTGGCCCTTAGATGTGAGAAGCTTGGGGCATCGCGATGCGATTGCTCGTGACTCTGTCATGTGGCACACTTTTGTTGTATGATTGAGCCCGCCCGAGATCCCGACTAAGTGATCGGTGATTCAATCGATAATATGGTTGAGGCGACTTGTCTATGAGTATGGGATTTCACCACCCATAAGCATTTAGACTTTTGAGCGGACAATGAGGACCCATCTCAGTTGATCATCCGGGCCTGCATGGGATGCCCCTCACGTCCGAGCTTTCCGAGAGTGTCTTGTACTTGGCCTTGTCTGCTTAGACAAGTGGGTATGGCTCTCGGCTCTCCATATGATTGAGTTGTGACTGGAATTATATATGCATATTCCGGGTCCCGATAGACTTGGTATCAGAGAAGGATTGACTGTAGGATTATCAGCCTTGGTCGAAGTCGAGTCTAGCATTCTATAGTTATATAGTTACTCTGGGTATATAAGGGAACAACGTAAGACTTCATTTTTCTCCTTACCTCTTCAATCTGAATTCTGGGTCATCCTCATCTTGTTCGACGGGAAGATAGGGATGTGCTCTTCTTTGTCTCTACTAGGACATCTCGTTGATTGCTTCTCTTTAGCCATAGAAGTGTTGTTATCCCCAGTGTCATCATTCTATCGAGTTTCTTGAGAAATTTTTGTCCCATTTCTTGCTGGTTGTCTCATTTTTCATCCCGGTACAGCCTTTATGTTGTCCGATTCATTCTAGGAATTTTTGTTCAGGAGCATCAGATTTCTAGAATCCGGTGTTGATGCAATTGCAAGTCTTTCTTCACACTTCAGATGTCTTTTAGGCAGAATAACCACGTTAACCATTTTGTAGGGGGTACTTTGTTACTCTACATGTCTATTGTAGTTGTTAGGGAGCCATGATCATCAATAGGAATACCACCTAGTAATCCAGGTTTGTATGTATACAGTTTTACCTGTGTGATGAGCCTATCCACCATTCTCGAAGGTATCCCCAAATGTCATTCATTAGTAGCCATTCCCCCATGAGGATATTGTGTGACTTATTCTAGAAGTTGTTCCTTATGGATCCTTTGTGTTTTGAAGTCCGACCTTTACTTGAGGACCATATCGATGCTACCTCGAAGCATGATCATGGTATCTAGAACATCAAGGAGAACATTAGAAGCGGAGTGCTAAATGTCTCGCAGTCGATCATCCAGACAAGTTATGTTGGCAATCATATTGCTCTACCAAGAAAACAAATCTGAGAAGGTGTTATCTTCCTTTGCATCCGCATCCCCCGAATATATTCATCATGGTTGTACGAGGTGTTACCAAGATCTCGGACACAGATTTGGATAAACCATATGAATGTGGAATGCTCAAGTCATAGAAAGCATGCTCAACCACTAGGTTATACCCTTCGGTATGAAATGGGATTGTGCCTCTCGTTTGCCGAATTGTCTCTATAACCATAGTTTCCATCCACATATGATCATGCCATTCTTTTGAATTCCTTCAACGATCATTGTTGTATGCGTGAGTCTGGTGAAAGAAACTTCTATGATCACTGTATCAAAAGTTATCCTTTCTGCCTGACTTAGGAAATAGTTCTATGAGTCACCTCTCCTTAAGGTGCCTTGTTTGGTATCAAGGGCAACCTAATTCTTCGCTACTTTGAAAACTTAAGCGTGGAACTGTTGCCTACCAAATTGAAACTTCCTCTTCCACCTTCCATCATTTTGATGTGTGTCTTGTGTCTCACCTCAAGAGATGTTTTCATATCTCATTCCACGAGTTGGTCATGAGGTTCTCGACCTTCTTGAAGATGCATCCTTGAAAACTTTCCCTCTTATCTTTTGTCTCGAATCTCGGGACGAGATTCTTTTGAGTGGGGGCGAGTTGTCACAACCCTAGTTTTGGTATGTGATTTTTATTTCTAGAAATAAGGCATCATGTTTAAATTTCCTTCTTTAATAATTGGGGATTTGGAAAAGCCTCAAAATGAATTCAAATAAATGGCCAGATAAAATTCTTTTTCCAAAAATCTTCTGAACTTTTTGAAAATCTCTATAATTTTGCATGATCACATTTAATGTGAAGTGGGTCCCACTTCATGCTCTCTGATTTTTCTAAAAGTCCAAAATGCTCTTGGAAATTAAATCAATAATGTATTTGCAATTGGAATTAAATAAATATAATTCCAATAATTCTAAAACTTTGTGAGGTGAGTTATATATGTCTCATTAGCTCACATAAAAGTTTATAGAATTTATAAAAATGTTGTGGTTGCAAAATCAAAATAAAACAAAAATACAGAAAAAGAAATAAAAGAGAAAAACTGAGAGAGGAGAGAAGCTCACCTGGAAAGGGCCCAACTAGCAGACTGGCCTAACCCACCAGGGGCATGCTCATCTTCTACCTCAGCCAGGCAGGCAGAGAGTTGCGTGCGCGGAAGGGACGCAACAGCCATCGCTGTGGCTAGCAGCTTGCCTCCCTGTCCTAATCTCCACACCTGGTGATATCCCTTGACGCCGCCAACCTCTTTTCCCCTCTCCTGGCCTCTTGTTTCCCCTCTGTTCCTCAATTTTGAGCGCCGACCCGGACAGCAGCAGGTCGCCGCCGTGCGCCGCCGTGGCCAACGACCCCTAAAAGGAACCCCGACGTGTCCAGACGATTCCCCGTGCTCGTCTTCGTCACTGAGCGCAAGGAATTTCCCCAGGAAGCACCGAGCACGTCGCCCCCTTCACGGACTCGCAGCCGGCCGCCATGAACTCCGGCGACCGATTCGCCGTCTCCAGCGCCTCCCCGAGATCCCCGACCTCTCCAGTGCGCTCCCGGTGAGCAGACGCCTCGGTTCCCCCTTCCCGCGCTCCTCCCCGTGGCCTCGTCGCCGTTCCCCGTTGAGACGTGCTCCGGCCGGCGTGCCTCCAGTGCTTCCCGGTGGTATACGTTTGCTCTAGGCGAAGCAGGCGAGCGCAAGGAGCACCCCGGTGCCCTTGGCTTGGCCAATGGTGCTCAGCACCGCTGTCCCGAGCGAGCACCGCCGCGGCCAGTGCCACCGGCGGCTCAACGCCGGCAGCCGCCGACGTGGCCGGTTGTTTAGGGGTTAATCCCCCTCTGATTGACTCCATGGGTCATTGACAGCTGGGGTCAGCCCCCCTTAACGCACTTTTTAACTTATTTTAAAACAGAAATTAAAAAATGGGCCACTAACATGTAGGCCCCACATGTCAGCCCCCCTCTGACATCAGCATTGCATCATGCTGATGCAATAAACAGATTTCTCTATTTTTAAAAAATTCGAGAAATTCCAGAAAATGATTAAATCTTTGAAATTGAATAACTTTTAAACCATAACTCCAAATCAAATAAATAATCTATGAAAAATTATCAGAAAAATTCAAGGATTCCAAATATCATACTTTCATAGATGAAAAACACATATATGGTGGGGCACCAGTAGCATTTATCTATATGGCCTATTTGGAATAATTCAAAATAAATGTTTAAATCATTATAACTTGAACCATTGCTATGCAATCCACCTCACATTTATGTAAAGAGCAAAGTCACGCACTTGTTTATCTTCATGCCATGACATATTGGTTGTTGATACGTCCCAAACGTATCTATAATTTCTGCTTGCTCCATGCATGTTTTTATTGAACTTTCATACAATTTTGAGCATATTTGGACTCATCTATTAACCCAGTGCACCCAGCTGCCAGTTGCTGTTTTCTGCTGTTTTTGTATTTCAGGTTTTCCGACCATTAAAAGTGCTCCAAAAAATCCGGAAAAATCAGATAAAAAATCAGCGACCCGGAAGCTTCCGGAATCACCAAGGCAGCGGAGGGGGGCCACCACAGGGAGTCCAGAAGGGTCCCTGGTACGGCCCCACCCTAGGCCTCTGTACCGCCGCCGCCGCCGTTTCAAGATCGGTGCTGCCTAGAGAAGCTGCCCCGGCACCCTGCCGAGAGGAGGAACCCCCTCCGGGAGACCATCCATAGCCATGGACGCCTCCCGGATGTACCGGGAGACCATCCATAGCCATGGACGCCTCCCGGATGTACCGGGAGTAGTCCCCCTTGGACCATGGGTCCGTGACCAGTAGCTATGTGATGTACTTCTCTCCTCTTTGTGCTTCCACTTTTGAGACCTCGTGAGCTGCCTCACATGATCGAGGAACTTTTGTAATTTCTGCTGTTGCTATGCTGAGTTTGCTGGGATCTGATAGATTATGAGACAATGTTCAGATTGTGATGAGTAATATATTTGGTTCTTCTCTTTTATATTTTGTTCTTGAGTAAATTCTTACATGTTCTCCGTTGCAGTATTTTACTTTGGCCAAGTAGTTTTCTTGCAACTCCAAGAGGGAGTGTTATGCTTGATTGTGGGTTCAGCCCCTTGATGTCTAGCTTGAGTGGCAGAAACATGAGACTAGGGGATGTGATGTTGCCACCAGGGATAAAACAACGGTGCTTGTACCCACGGGTGCAAGGATTGTTTACTTTACGCAAAGTTCTTTTAATGCAGTTGTCTGTTGCTTTGAGTTTACACTTTGGGTGGGATTCGCAACTTAATACCAGCGAGATATTCTGGATAGAGATCTCAATGTGGATGATTCCTAGTGGATGCAGTTGGATTTCGGTCTACTTACCTTGGCGTACTGCCCATTGCTTTTGAGCCCTTCCTTTCTTTGTAGCATAGTTAGCATTGCGGTGCCTTCATAATTCTGTCAATTGCCCAGCTGTGATTTGTTTAGCTCGCTAGCACTTTTATCGTCTTTTGGGAGAGAGACATCACTAGTGAAAATCACGGGACCCCGGTCCATCTTCACATTATTGTTTACACTCTTAGTTTACTTTTAGTTGCCACTATTATTATCTCTTGCATTGATCCTTTGTAAACAGCAAGGCCGAAGGAATTGACAACTCCTATGTACTCGTTGGGAGCAAAGTTATTTGTTTCGATGTGCAGGTCCTGTCAACTCCCTAGCCAGAAGCCAATTTCTGGCGCTGTTGGCACCTTCTTGTATTTCTGTGAGTCCTACTGGAGACAAACCTTGGTATCTTCACCGAGGGAAATTTGCTGCTACGCTACATCTCACCTTCCACTTGGGGTAACCAACAAGGAGTGAGAGGACTCTCCTCACCGTATCAAGCTAATTTCTTTCGCCGTTGCCAGGGACTCCAGTCTACAAGATAGGGGAGTTGCACACTATCTTTTATCTTTGCTTTTTAGTCTTGTTAGTTTACCTTTCAGTTTTTACTTTTGTGTCCCTTATAAAAAATACCAAAAATACCTGCTGCTACTATGGGTTCCAATGAAAACACCAAGTTGTGTGACTTCACTAGTCACAACAACAGTGACTTTATCTGCACTCCTATTTCTCCACCTGCCACTTCAGCACCTTCTTATGAAATTAAACCTGCTCTGCTTAATCTTGTTATGAAAGATCAATTCTCAGGTGCTGGAGAGGACGCTGCCTTGCACTTAAAATTTTTTATCGAGCTCTATGATATGCAAAAGTACAAGGAAGTGGATGGAGACATCGTCAAGCTGAAGCTTTTTCCTTTCTCTTTGATAGGAAGAGCCAAGGAGTGGCTGCAATCCTTACCCAAGAACAGTATCGATTCTTGGAGTAAATGCAAAGATGATTTTATAGGGAAGTACTATCCCCCGGCTAAAATTATTCAATTGAGGAGTAACATTATGAATTTCAGGCAATTGGATAATGAACACGTTGCCCAGACATGGGAACGTATGAAGACGCTTCTCAAGAACTGCCCCATACATGGACTGACTACCTGGATAGTTATCCAGACTTTTTATGCAGGCTTGAACTTTACCTCGCGGAACCTGTTAGATTCGGCCGCGGGAGGAACTTTTATGTCAACCACACTTGGTGCTGCCACAAAGCTACTTGATGAGATGATGCTGAACTACTCTCAGTGGCACACTGAAAGATCTCCAACTGGTAAGAAGGTAAATTCTGTTGAGGAGATCTCCTCTCTAAATGAAAAGGTTGACCTTATCATGTCTCTACTTACCAAGCAAGCTCCTATTGATCCTCAGGATGTTCCTTTAAATTCCTTGGTTGCTCAAGAACAAGTAGATGTGAATTTTGTCTCTAGAAACAACTTCAAAAATAATGCTTATAGGAGTAGTTTTGGTAGCAACAATCCAAGGCCTTTCCCATCCAACAACTATGGGAACAACAACACTTATCCAAGCACCAAAAACTCCACCTTTGAACTAGAGACCTTGATCAAAGACTTTATCACTACCCAAAAAGCCTTCAACAAGAGTGTGGAAGAGAAATTAGATAAATTAGATATCCTCTCTTCGAAGGTAGACAACATAGCCCATGATGTAGAGTTGCTGAAGATTAGAACTTCTCCCCCCGAGGAGAGGAAGACCACTCCTATGAAGCCATCCAAGTCCAAATTAATGAAAACATTAGGATGTTGGGAAAACTAAAAGAGAGATGGGCCAGAGAAAAGGGGGAAGAAGAGAGAATTAAGAGCCTTCCTACCTACCATACAGTAGCCACTATCCAAGTAGTTGAGGATGTCCAAACTGTTAGCACCCATCTCATCCCTAGTCCCACTGTACCTACCAATGGTGATGCTACCACCTCAACCATGGATGAAGAAACCTCTATGAACATAGAGGCTTTAAAAAATGTGAGCCTAAATGATATCACTACCTCCTTGATAGATAGTAGTGACCTAGACTTTGACAACTGCACTTTATCTGAAGTTATTGGTTCCCTACACAAGATGTCTAGAGACCCCCACACTAGCACACTTAATCTTGCCTTCACAGAGCATATCACCAATTCTCTAATCAAAGTTAGGGAGGAGAAGCTTATACTTGAAGCCTCCATACCTAGGAAGCTAGAAGATGGTTGGGATCCTATGATAAAAATCAAATTGAATAACTTCTCTTGTTATGCTCTTTGTGATGTTGGAGCAAGTACCTCTGTTATGCCCAAAAGAATGTATGATATGCTTGAATTGAAACCTTTTGATCCCTGTTCTTTTGGTGTTCGTCTTGTTGATTCATCCGTAAAGAAACCTTTGGGGAATATCGATGATGTTCTTATGATTGTCAATGCCAATTCTGTTCCCGTTGATTTCACTATTATGGACATTGAGTGTGAGCCCTCTTGTCCAATTATTTTGGGACGTCCTTTTCTTCGCACAGTTGGTGCTGTTATTGACATGAAAGAGGGGAATATCAAATTCCAATACCCTCTCAAGAAAGGGATGGAACATTTCCCTAGGAAAAAGATTAAGTTACCTTTTGAGTCCGTCACACGGGCTAGTTATTCTCTTGAAAAGACTTGATCTTCTGCTTTAATCCTAACTAATGGCTCTAAAGAAGCGCTTTCGGGAGGCAGCCCACAACGAATTTAGGTTTTTCTTTTTGCTTTTCTTATGTTCTGAGTGGTCTTCATGATTTTTAATACTGTAGCAACATCATTGTATCTTTATCTTTCAAGCTTTGTGCCAAGTTTAGCCTCATACGATAAGGGAAGTGAAAGTTGTAACATGCAGTCTAGAAAACAGATTCTGTCCTCGTGACTAGAAAAATCATAGAAAAATACCAGTTCATCTTTTTGATCTGAACTTTTTACACAGCATGCTATATACAATTAAGAAACTTTCGTATGTTCTGAGTTTTGTGATTTGAGTTGCAGAAGTACCCCTAAAAAATTGGTTTCTACCTGCTGGTCTGTTTTTCACAGATTCTGTCCTGTTTTGCCTTTTCTTCACTTTGCAAACCTTAAGCTTGCATTTTATTTGCAATTTTTTTTTGGAAATCTTGAGAAACAGTATATATTCAAGAATATCTTTGTTTCCAGTAGAGAAAAATTAACTTATTATGGGTACTAACTTCTCTAATAAGTCTACAATGAGTTATGTATGAAGGGAGTTTTCAAGTGCGCGATGGAAGATGATGAAAGAAGATCTTGGAGTGTCAAACGCTCAAGCTTGGGGATTCCCATGTGCACCCCCAATAAATATTCAAGGAGACTAAGGCGTCTAAGCTTGGGGATGCCCCCGTGCATCCCCCTCTTCATCAACAATTATCAGTTCGTCCCTCGTTGCACTATATTTTTATCACTTCATGCTTTATGTGCTATGCTTGGAGCGTCTCGCTCTTTACTTATCTAGGTTTTTTTGCTTTGTTAGCTGTAGTAACAAGTTAGACCCCATCTTAATCTTTTGTGTCCGAGATATACACGCTCCGCTTGAACTAGAACTCCTCATAGGATTTGCATGCTTATTCTTTTAGTTGTGAGTTGTTCTTTTTCTTTTCTTAGCTGCTGCTCTATTTAGTTGTAGTGCTTTAGTTTTTCTAGAGTTTTTATTTTGTTTTAGATTGAACTTTCTATAGGTTGCATGTTTTATCTTGTTAGAGAGTTTGCCTGTTGCACTGAGTTTTGTGTCTTGACTAGAAGTAGGTAGTTGAAGTTGCTGTTCTCTTTGTAGTAGTAACTTGCAATAGTTTTGAGGTATTGACTAGAGTAATGTTTGAAATTTTGGTGTCAAGAGCTCGAGCCTATTAGTGATAGATGTCGTATTTTGGGCAATCCGTGTGTTTTTCGAAAATAAAAAACCCCTGTTGAGAACTCTAGCTACTAGATGGATACCTCTGGAGGGTTCGAATATTAGAGTACACTCACGTACCATGAGTCGAGGATGCGCAAGGATAACCAAACCCCCATACACTCCTCCTCGGGGTACTTGTCTCTTTTTGAACCTCCTGATTAGATTGAGAGTTACCGATAATAAGTGCATGAGTTCTTCGGAATAATGTGAGTATTCTAAAGTTGACACTTCCACCCACCTATACTTTTTCTAGCCTCTTCGGTACCGTGCATTGCCCTTTCTAACCTTGAGAGTTGGCGCATACTTCGCCGGTGCATCCAAACCCTTGGCACGATACTCTCTTTCATCATAAGCCTCCTTATATCTTTCCTCAAAACAGCCACCATACCTACCTACAAGGCATTTCCATAGCCTTTCTGAGACACATTGCCATGCAACATCCATCTTCTCATGACTTGATCCTCATGTCATACATGCTACTTTCTTGATCGATGAGCCGCATGGTAGTTGGGCCTTGCCCTAATCATTGATACATGACGCGCTAGTATCATTTCATATCCTGCTAAACTGGCAGAGGCATACATTTGCATCATGATAGTTATATCTTCTTTATTTGAGTACATTTTCTAAAGTGTGAAAGATCTCCTATATTCTTGTAAAATATAGAGTGCTGCCCCTAAAGTGAGGAAAAGATCCCAAAGAGGACAAAATCAAAAGATCCCAAAGAGGACAAATGAGAGTTAAATAGAAAGAGCCATTGAGGCCACCAAAAAAATAGAAAAAAGAAAAAAAGAAACATAAAAAGAGAGAAGTGGGCACACTACTATTCCTTTTTGACAGATCCCCACTAGTACTTCATCCTCTATCCCTTGTACTCCATAGAGATCATCATCATGCATATAGCTATGTGGGGACCTTCACACTATAGAACTTGGCTTGTATATTCCAATGATGAGCCTCCTCAAACAAGCTCTAGGTCTTCTTGAGCAAGCAAGTTAGATGCACCCCCACTAGTTCCCTTGGAGAGCTTTTAGCTCACATGTGCATCCGTTGCATGGCAATCCCTACTCCTCACATCATATCTATCATATGGCCTTCTCTCGCCTATGATTGTCCTCATTGATGTGAGCCTTTCACACCTTTTTTTTGTCTTCCTCCTCCACCTTCTTTCTGTTTTGCCTTTTAGGTGTCAACTTTCTTGCTCGAGCTCATCCATTGCATGAGTGCTCAAAATATCGAAAGGGAGTGGATCAAATTGACTTGTACCTGGCTAGTGGTCTGGAGACGAGTCAAGATAAGAATGCAAAGGAGACGAAGTGTGAAACTTTAGTAGATAGTTGTTCTCAACAACCTTTTTCTCTCTCTTTTCCCCAGTCCCCTGTTTGCACGCAAACACCATCTGGAGACATTCGAGTCACGGACAGCGAGAGCTCTTTCACCTTTTGTTCTTTTGTTGCTTGTGTCAATGCTAATATAGACTCTTGCTTGTTAAGACTTGAATTGAATTGCATGCTTTAATTGCTTTACTTAAAAGTCCTTATATGATTGTGTGGCATGTCACCACGGAAATTATGCTTGTTATCATTTACCTACTCGAGGAAGAGCAGGAATTAAGCTTGGGATGTTGATACATCCCAATCGTATCTATAATTTCTGCTTGCTCCATGCATGTTTTGTGTGACTTTGCCATGTTTTGATTGAACTTTCATACACTTTTGAGCATATTTGGACTAATCTATTAACCCAGTCCGCCTAGCTGCCAGTTGTTGTTTTTTGCTGTTTTTGTATTTCAGGTTTTCCGGCCATTAAAAGTGCTCCAAAAAATCCGGAAAAATCATATAAAAAATCAGCGACCCGGAAGCTTTCGGAATCACCAAGGCAGCGGAGGGGGCCACCACAGGGAGTCCAGAAGGGTCCCTGGCGCGGCCCCACTCTAGGCCGCGCCAGGGGGCCTCCTGGCTGCCCTGTGGGTCCCCTCGATGCCCCCTCCGCATATATTTAGCCCTCGGGGTGGAAACCCCTAATATCAATCTCTTTTCCGTGAACTCGCCTCTGTACCGCCGCCGCTGCCGTTTCAAGATCGGGGCTGCCTGGAGAAGCTGCCCCGGCACCCTGCCCGGAGGAGGAACCCCCTCCGGGAGACCATCCATAGCCATGGACGCCTCCCGGATGTGCCGTGAGTAGTCCCCCTTGGACCATGGGTCCGTGACGAGTAGCTATGTGATGTACTTCTCTGTAACATCCCAAAATTTTCCAAACTTTGGAATGTTGATAAATAATATAATATTGATTGAATTGTTTTGATTTTGGGGTAAATGAAAACTTTTCCCTTGAGTTTTTGTTTAAACCTTTACAAACCATTTAATAAAATTGGATAATCATTTATCAAATAATGAAAATTTTGGTTGTGAACTTTATTCAAAATTTCAAAGAATGATTTTCTTTCTTTTGTCCTTTTGAAATTTGGTACGAACCACAATTAAATATTTTCGAGTGAGAATAAAATGACTTTCTTAAATTTATTGTGGTCCCATACTCATTCTCGAATTCTTATTTTGGAGTTTATTGGATATTGACGTTTAAGAGATATTTAAATATTTCCAATAATTGAATAAATAAAATGAGAGGAGATAATATGACTTCTCCAAAAACAGTATTGGAAAAATTTAATAATGTCCTTAATGAGTTTTTTTATAAAAATCTATTTCTAAAATTTATTCTGAGAGGGAAATATAGTTTTCCTAGACTCTCTATGTTTTATTTGGCCTATACAATTTTATTTGAGAGTGTTTAACCCAAATAATAAAAAGAGGATTCCTAAGTCAATTGGACTGAGGTCATCTATCTAATTTTTTTCCTCTATCCCTCTTTCCTTTTTCTTTATCTTGGGACAAATTTTGCACTAAGGCCCATAGCCCGAGCGAGCTGTCTTCTTCCTCTCGTTCGTTCATGTGTACGTGAACACAGAAGCAAATGGCCATGGCAACTGAAGCTCTTCCTCTTTTCCTCCCATCTACTCTTTTGACCGATTCACTTCAGAACCTACACAAAAATTGTGGACAAGTTCATGAGGAATCCATTCATGGAAACAAACACGCGTTTTAATGCTTTTAATTGTCCATAGTTTTCTCCATGAATGCCATTAAATTCATTTCCAAAACCTCGCTTTTAATGCCCATTATTTCTCCATGAATGCCATTAAATCTATTTCCAAAACCTCGCTTTTAATGTTCATTATTTCTCCATGAATATCATTAACTCCATTCCAAAACCTCACCCACTCTCCTTCTATGGATCCCCCATGAGCCTATAAATACCGCCCCTAGGACCCCTTTGAACCACACATCCCCACGCAGAAAGTCCCTCTCCAAAACCCTCTCGTTCGTTAGCAATTCATCGTCGGAGTTAGGATACATCCACACTTCCGATGAAGATTTTTGTCTCCATGAAAGGTACCTAGTCCATATTTCTTCCTCTAGTTTCTTCCCCTTGCCGATGCGCACCGTTGTGACATATTTTTCCTCTCGATTACAAGGTTGGAGCATGCCGTCCGTGTCATTGTGCTCTTCATGCGTTCTTCTCGACTCCGGTGGAACTTCTTCGCTATCCGAGGGCGAACCTAGAGCTATAACCTTGCCCATCGAGTAGCCCAAATCATCCTCTATCCCGTTCGGCTGTTTATTGACGCCCGCGACCTTTTTCCAAAATTCCGGCGAGATCTCCGGTGAGCCTTTCTCCCCTCTTTGTTCATCATTTTATTTTGTAAAAATCAAATGGGTACAGACCTATCAGAACTCGCCATTTTGCATCCTTTTTATTAATCCCGTAATTCATTTTAGAAAAAATAGCCAAACTTCAGAAATTCATATCTTCTATCCCGTAAGTCGGATTTCGACAAATTTCATATCCACGGATTCCCTGGAACATGTAGTTTATTTTGGTCCAGTAATATTTCACTTTTGGTAATTCGAAATTTAACTCAAATTTATTATGTGAATTTGAGTATATTTATTATTCCTCTCATTCTATAATTTATTTAGAAATCTTTCCTTGACCAAATTTGATCCTAAGTGTCATATCTTTATGTTAGGACACTTGTCACAGTCTTTTCATCATGTTGATACCCTATTGTTGACATTTCTCGCATTCTTTCCATTATATAAGGACCTTATTTGACCTCAAGCCTTTGTTTCAACTTTCATTTAGTTATATCTCTTTTTTATATAAATTTGGCTACAAAAATTCAATCTTCTCAACAAGATCATCACGATTTCTATCGGATCTTTTTGAATCCAATCCAAGAATCAATTTCCTATTCAAATATGCATATGGAAAAACCAACTGAGTTTGACATACTCTCCATCCAATTGATTTTATAATCAACCTCCAACAAATCCAATTGATTTTACAATCCTCGGATATATGATTGCCATCATATTTCCATCCAATCCAACTTGATCCTATCTCAATCTATCCATGCCATAGTAATTAGTTTATTAATACTAATAACTAAATATTTATGTTGTAATTGTATCTTATTTGGATCTTCACTTTGGGTTGAGTTGTGTGTTGAAGTGCTTCTCTTTTACCGTTAGATATATTGTTACGAGATGGAGAGATGACTACGAGTAGAATATTTCATTGTCAGGATCCAGGCAAGTTACTCTTTTGATCATGCTCCAGTATTACCTATATTTTTTATATGCATTGTAGTCCAACTTAAATATTATGCATTGATAGGATTATATATTATGCTATGCTATTACACCCAGTAGTTCATTGAGGTAGGTCTGAACCTTATATCATTGTCGCCACCGTGTAGAATTATACTGCTTTGCTAAGTAGACGTGGATTGGGAAGTGATCCATTATGAGGTATGAGTGACTAAGTAGTAAACAGGACCAAGATAATCTTAATGAACCACCTGGGTGGAATGGTTGGGGGCACCCTGGAGGAACCAGTGGATTTGCCTGAGTGACCTGGAGATGGCCAGTAATCACTGCGGAATGCCACCCAGGCTTAAAGGGATCAATCATATTTTTCATAACTAGAAGCTTACGTGTGCAGCCACAAGCTATTATGGGCTCTGGCTTGGTTGATTAGTTGTAGTGACTCTTACTAGGTGGTGCTACGAACGTAGTTATGAGTAGGTGGGATGGGCACCGCCAGAGTGAGGGAAACTCTTCTAAAAGACCATGTCTCGACCTTCCGGTTCTCATACAACATGAAGTGTGACGAACTAAAAAGGAGGTGGTCGAGTCTTGTGGGGAAAAGTGCACAAACCTCTGCAAAGTGTACAAACTGATCATGATTAGCCGTGTCCCCGGTTACGGACAACTTTGAGCATCTAGAAGTGGGAATGTTGACGGATCTCATCATATTTAATTAATCAATCGGGTTTAATCAACTTTGGGAATAGATTGACTTGGAGAAACCAATTCAATCGTATTATGAGCTTTGTAGTACTGTTATGATAATCTTTGAGTAGGACAAAATCAGCTTTATGCAAACTGAAACTCTTAGAGCTTTTCCACCAGCCAAAATTGCATGTAGAAGATAGGTCTGTTATATATTTTTTTGGGAGTAACTTGTCGTACATTCAAAGTACTGACCCATTTTGGGCTGTAACCTTCGGTGTTGCAGGATTGTATACGACGAGTAAGTGATGCGATGTAGGGTTACGATGTCTACACTCAACTTTGCCGTTGGTGTTGATGGGACTCCACTTATGTATTGTTTGTTTCCGCGGTGTATTCTAGCCCAAAGGCTATAAGGTAATAAATACCATGTATTTACGTTACTTTTTGACATGTGATTCATGGTATTTCATCGAGTACTGTGTGTGCTAGCATACTGATCCAGGGATAGCACAGAAGCACAGTAGACTTGGTTCCTTTTGGGACCGGGTCGTTACATTCTCTCCTCTTTGTGCTTCCACTTTCGAGACCTCGTGAGCTGCCTCACATGATCGAGGCCCTTTTGTAATTTCTGTTGTTGCTATGCGGAGTTTGCTAGGATCTGATGGATTATGAGACTATGTTCAGATTGTGATGAGTAATATATTTGGTTCTTCTCTTTTATATTTTGTTCTTGAGTAAATTCCTGCATGTTCTCTGTTGCAGTATTTTACTTTGGCCAAGTAGTTTGCTTGAAACTCCAAGAGGGAGCGTTATGCTTGATTGTGGGTTCAGCCCCTTGATGTCTAGCTTGAGTGACAGAAACATGAGACTAGGTGATGTGTTGTTGCCACCAGGGATAAAACAATGGTGCTTGTACCCGCGGGTGCAAGGATTGTTTACTTTACGCAAAGTTCTTTTAATGCAGTTGTCTGTTGCTTTGAGTTTCCACATTGGGTGGGATTCACAACTTAATACCAGCGAGATGTTCTGGATCGATATCTCAAGGTGGATGATTCGTAGTAGATGCAGTTGGATTTCGGTCTACTTACCTTGGCGTACTGCCCATTGCTTTTGAGCCCTTCCTTTCTTTGCAGCATAGTTAGCATTGCGGTGCCTTCGTAATTCTGTCTATTGCCCAGCTGTGATTTGTTTACCTCGCTAGCACTTTTATCGTATTTTGCGAGAGAGACATCACTAGTGAAAATCACGGGACCCCGGTCCATCTTCACATTATTGTTTACACCCTTAGTTTACTTTCAGTCTTTACTTTCAGTTGCCACTATTATTATCTCTTGCGTTGATCCTTTGTAAAAAACAAGGCCGGAGGAATTGACAACTCCTCTGTACTCGCTTGGAGCATAGTTATTTGTTTTTGTGTGCAGGTCCTGTCAACTCCCTAGCCAGAAGCCAATTTCTGGCGCCGTTGGCACCTTCTTGTATTTCTGCGAGTCCTACTGGAGACAAACCTTTGTATCTTCACCGAGGGAAATTTGTTGCTACGCTACATCTCACCTTCCACTTGGGTTAACCAATGAGGAGTGAGAGAACTATCCTCAACGTATCAGTTGTGCATTTCAATTCATTGAATGTGCATTACTTTCAGTGCTTCCGTGATTGCTTCTTCTCGGTAAGAGTTGATCTCGGAGACGAGTTCAACCTCACGTCTGAAGAGTGACACCTCGTGATCGTCAACAAGGCAAGCAAACCCCATTGATCATGTCTATATAAACCCATTTCCCTCTTGTTCTCTCTTATGCATGATTAGTTGATTCACATGTTACCGCTCTACCGCTAGTTGAACCCATCCTTTGCATGACCTATCATTGCTGCCATAGTATTAAGCAAACATCAACTTAGCAGATACAAGATTGTTTGTGTTCATGATTGTCGGGACCCGGGGTTAGCGTATGTAATTCCAGTCATGATGCAATCACATGGAGAGCCGAGAACCGTACCCACTTCTCTAAGCAGACAAGGCCAAGCACAGAACGTTCTCGGTAAGCATCGAACGTGAGGGGCATCCCATTCAGGCCGAATGATCAACTGAGATGGGTCCTCATCATCCGCTCACAAGTCTAAATGCTTATGGGTGGTGAATCCCATACTCATAGACAATTCGCCTCAACCATGTTATCGATTGAACCCTAACTCTTACATAGACTTACTCCAGCCCGATCACTTAGTCGGGGTCTAGGGCGGGCTCGATCATACAACAAAGTGTGCACGTGACAGAGTCACGAGCAATCGCATCGCGATGCCCCAAGCTGCGCACATCTAAGGGCCACTTGGTGTATAAAAGACCGCTAGCCAGATCACAACTAAGGTCTCGAAAACCCATACTAAGACATGCATGTTATAAACATACACGCATCACACATGCCTAGTATGAACAGCAGGTATCATCACATAACTCTACAAAGTACTCTTTATAGATATACACATAGAGCATACACCGATCACATGTCTATGATCACATTACATCATACAACGGAACCAAATTAGGTCTGAGTACAGACAAGATTAACAAATGGCTTAGAGAAGCCTTGTACAACAAACATGCCCTTCCACGAGGGACCAGACAACTGTCTGGGACTATGCTAACTTAGTCAACGTTGAGCTTCACGAAGGTGACTCCATCGGGGTCCGGGTTCTCATCTAAAACATAGAATAAGCAAACGTGAGTACAAAGTCGTACTCAGCAAGACTTACATCAGATCTATACTACTCATGCTCAAGTATCAAGGTAATGGGAGGTGGGGTTTCATCATGCAGAAGTGCGAGCTTTGACTTGGCTAATCCTGAACTACGAGTACCAGACTTGAGATAAGAAGCGTACACGAGTCCACTACATCTCCAACCAATACACCACTATGGTTACTTCCTCGACTTTCCCACGAGGAAGCACACCATAGCACTCACGCTTATCTTGCGAGTTTTAGAAGTATCCATTCAAGTTGTCTAATAATCAGGTACAGGTTCCAAGTAGTCCTTAACCGCGGACGCGGCTATTCGAATAGTTTTGTTAACCTTGCAAGGGTGTAAGCTACACACACATGACCATCAGTTACCGCCAGGTCTCGCCACCGTTCAAGAGGTGACAGCGATGATGTTCACCACGACACTTCGCTCACAACCGGTCTATTCCAGGAGTCGACTATCTGAGTTTGTCACCGCTCGAGAGTCCGGTCGGATCAACGAAACGGACCCAGACAATGTAGGCAACCGAGACGCCACCTCCGACAGATGGTTTCACTGTCTCACAGATCCACCCACATATCTAGGATGATGCAACATTTCCACTCATTTTTTTTATGCATATGTCAAATGGAAGGCCCGAACTAATGTGACTCCTGGACGTCGACACGGATCAAGGTACTAGGCCGAGAGGGGTCAGTGAGCCCAATGTGTGGTTGTACTCTTTGTCTTGGATTACCATACAAGAACTCGGTGCTTAAGGCGGTGTCCAACGAGACAACCCACTGTGTACTCCTACACAGCCTCTCATCGTTCACCTTGTATTAGGGTGGATTCACCGACACAGTTTCACTTTCATCAACACCATGTTCACCATCATCCCGACTCACATCAAAAGCAACCTCATTATATCACTAAGCATGCAATAAGCATTAACAGTTGCAGGGGGCCACATGATATCAATCAACTCCTATGTCCGCTAGGATTGTGGTTTGCTTACTACTGTGACAAGATGATAGGTCATGCATCGGATATGGGTTCAACTATGCGGTAGAATCGATACAAGATGATCTCCTAAACATGCATAAGCGAGACTGAGAGGGAATTGGGATTTTATAGACATGATCAATGGGGTTTGCTTGCCTTGCTGATGATACACGGTTCTTAATGGTGGTCTTCTTCTTCGGGGGTGATCACCGTCTCGGCAAAGCTGTTACCGGCACAATTAATCAACAAAGGGGGCAACATTGAATTGAAATGCACAATCACATGATTATGTTGTCCATGATGTGAATGGTGCTGGTTTGTGGTGCAATTGATTTAAATGAAGTGTATTGCATTCGAAATGCAAATTCAAACTCCACATACGAATTTCAATTTAACCAAATTGCATTTGAAAATGTTTGATCACTTGAAAACATGTGATCATGTGGGTGATATGCTTCTGAAGTTCAGGTGATCATGTTTGCATTGCAAAGATTTAATTTGAAATGATTTAAACATTTATTTTGAATTATTCCAAACAAGCCAAATAGCTAAATGCTACTGGTTCAACATCATAGATATGTTTTTCATCCATGAAAGTATGATATTTGGAATCCTTGCATTTTTCTGATGATTTTTAATATATAATTTATTTGATTTGGAGTTATGGTTTAAAAGTTATTGAATTTCAAAGATTTAAACAATTTCTGTAAATTCCTGGAATTAAATTAAACAGAGAAAACAGTTATTGCATCAGCATGATGCAATGCTGATGTCACCAGGGGGCCTGACATGTGGGCCATCACTGTCAGTGACACAGTGTTAAAACACGGTTTAATTAAAACTCAACAGGGGATTAAGGGGGCTGGGACCCACCTATCATTGACCCATGGGGTCAATTAGAGGGTGATGAGCCCCTAATTAACCTGGTCGGCCGGCGTTTAGCCGCCGGTGGCCACGGCTACGGCGAAGGGGTCGCCGGAGTGGGCTTCCCGGCCACCAGGGGCCTTGCAGAGGGTACCGTTCGGCTCCCCGTGGCCTCGCATATATGATGGACTAGTCCATCGTCGCCGGGGAGGACCACGGCGTCGGCGGCTTCAACTTTCGCGGCGGCCGGATCCACTGGAAGAAGGCGTCGACGATTGGGGGCACGGGAGGAGCCGGGGTTAGGGGGAAACGAACCAAGAGCTCACCGGGAGGGTAAAGGAGAAGCCAGGGGAGGCGGAGAAGCTTGGTCGGCGACGTATTTCGAGCTCGAAGCCCACGGTGGCCGGCGGGAGGAAGTTGGAGCTGGCATCCGGTCTGGGGCCTGTGAGCTCGAATTGACGACTCAAATCGACGGAGAAGACGACCGCGGTTCTGATGAACACGTTGGTGCGGCGCCTCGTCGTCGTTGTCCACGCAGAAGCTCGCCGGCGTCCTCCGGTTGTGCTCGTGCTTGCGCGAGATCCGCGAGGTACGAGAACAGGGGCGACCCGTGGAAGAGAGGGAAGATACGGGGGTGCTCTGGGGCTTGCGTGGCGCGAGAAGGAAGGCAGGGGAGGCCTAGACGTCTTCTCCACGTCGAGGTGGCCGACGGCGTGCTCTGGCCGCCACGGAGCAGCTTTGGGGCGAGGGGGTAGAAGACGACAACGCCTCGGGTTGGGTTGGGCCGGCGAGAAGAGGTGGGCCTTCGCCCGTGGGCGCAAGGTAAGCCCCTCTTCACTGTTTTTCTTTTATTTCTTCTGACATTTGTTCTGTTTTGATAAAACAAATATCAAAACATTTTATAAAAATGCCCAAACAATTTTTATAAATCCTAGGTGACCAGTAGCAAGTCACTTGTAGAATTTGAGCATTTTTGAAATTCAAAACATTTGAATTTCAAATCAAATAGGGGTCAAATTTAATTTCCAGGGCACATTTTGAATTTTTTAATATTCCATGGGCATGGGAATGAACCCAAACCACTTTTAAAATGATCACCATCATTTATAGGAATTTTCAAAATATTCAAATGATTTTTTGGAAAAAGATTTTTATCTGGCTATTTGAATTAATTTCTCAGGGCTTTTGTTTTCCCCATTTTTGAATTTCTTTTGAAAAATTTGCACGATGCAAAGGGTCAAACAAGCCCTAGCACTTACCCTAGTTGGGGTTCTGATAATGATGTGGCCCTTCATCCATGTTATGCTATGCTAGAGTTGTAGGCAATGAAGATAATCCATCTGGGTGATGTATCGGGATGGTAGAGAACAATGCAATGTAATGGTAATGTGTTGGTGAAGTCACCCTAACAATGGTGAACAATGAGAGGCTGTGTAGGAGTACACAGTGGGTTGTCTCATTTACACTGCCCTAGGCCCTGAGTTCTTGTGTTGTGATCCAAGACACAGATTACTACCACATGTTGGGCTCATTGACCCCTCTCGACCTATTAATTCACCCCGACTATGGTCCAGGATTCGCATGGGTTATTGCTTCTTCGATTTGATTTTGTGCCGGAGTGGGAGGAGATGCACTGTTACTTTGTAGCACAGTTTTAGACAAGCGCAGTACCATCCGTCGAGGTGGGCCTGTCGGACCATCTGTACATCGTTTGAGTCCTGAATGGAAACCCCGGCCGGATTTACGATTGGGATACATACTCAAATAGGCGATCCCCTGGACTAGAGTTGGAGCCGTGAGGTAAGTGTCGTGGTACTATCCTCGCCGACACTACTTGAAGGTGATGAGTTCTAGGCGGTAAGTGGTAGCTATGTATGTGAAGAAGTACACCCCTGCAGGGTTAATGAACTATTTGAATAGCCGTGTCCGCGGTTATGGACTGCTTGGAGATCTTTACTTCATTATTAGACAACTCAAATGGATACTCTAAAAACCGTCAAGATAAGTGTGAGTGCTTTGGGTTGCTTCCTCGTGGGGAAGTGGAGGAAGAATCCATGGTGGTGTATTGATGTGGTGATCGAGATTAGATGGACTCGTGTGCGCCTCTCATCTCAACTCTATGTAGTCGTAGTACAGGATATCCAAGTCAAAGCTTTCTGCATTACAACCCCACTTGCCTTTACCTTGATACCTGAGCATGAGTAGTATAGTTATGATGTAAGTCTTGCTGAGTACGTCTTTGTACTCACGTTTTCTTAATTTATGTTTTAGAGACGAGACCACTGACCCTGATGGTGGACTCTACCTCGAGCTCGACGCCGACTAAGTCATATAGTTCCAGACAACAGCCTGGTTCCTTTGGAGGGTCGTTGTATTTTATTTCAGGCTTCTTAAGCCATTTGTTAACCTTGTCTTTACTAAGACATAATTTGCTTTCGTTGTTTCTTGATGTAATGTTGGATCACAGTCATGTGATCTCTTCTTGTAATACAACTACTATGTCTGCTCAGTTTAGCAGATGCAATAAAGTCTATGAGTTTGTAGAGTTCATGTTGTGTTACCTGCTGTTATACACTTGGCATGCATGCTGTGTGTATGTTTATATCGTGCATGTCATGTGTGGGGTTCGATATCTTAGTTGTGTTCTTGCCGCGGTCTTTTATACACCAAGTGGCCCTTAGATGTGCGCAGCTTGGGGCATCACGATGCGATTGCTCGTGACTCTGTCATGTGGCACACTTTGTTGTATGATTGAGCCCGCCCGAGATCCCGACTAAGTGATCGAGCTGGTGTCTGTTTATGTAAGTGTTATGATTCAATCGATAATATGGTTGAGGCGACTTGTCTATGAGTATGGGATTTCACCACCCATAAGCATTTAGACTTGTGAGCGGACAATGAGGACCCATCTCAGTTGATCATCCAGGCCTGCATGGGATGCCCCTCACGTTCGAGCTTTCCGAGAGTGTCTTGTACTTGGCCTTGTCTGCTTAGACAAGTGGGTATGGCTCTTGTCTCTCCATATAATTGAGTTGTGACTGGAATTACATATGCATATTCTGGGTCCTGACAGTTTCCCCTTCAGTGGAATAAATAGGAGTCAAAGTAGGTCGCCAGGGTAGGGGGAGTCGCCCGGGCGGCCTCCTGGCGCGGCCCCACCCCTGGCCACGCCCACAGGGCGCCCGGACCCCCTGGTTGTCCTTTGGCACCACTTCTGGCTCCGGGCTCCTTCGGGTGCGTGGATTTTTTGGTATTTTTCTAGGAATTTTCTAAGATGTCCAAAAATCCATTTTCCTGTGCATAATAAAACCATAGAGGCAGCTCTGCTGAAAACAGCGTCAGTCCGGGTTAGTTTAGCTCAAATCATGCAAGAATGAGGGCAAAACAATAGCAAAAGTGTTTGGAAAAGTAGATACGTTTGAGACGTATCACTTTGGCATCGAGAAAACATAAGAGCTGACAGCCAGCCGTAGAATCAATCACTTGATCAATACGGGGCAACGCAAAAGGATCCTTGGGGCAGGACTTATTCAGGCAAGTGTAATCTATACACATGCGCCAAGTTCCATTCTTGTTTGGAACCAGAACTGTATTTGCTAACAAGTCCGGATAGAACACTTCCATGATAAATCCTGCTGCGAGCAACTTGGCGGTCTCTTCACCGATTTCTCTTCTCTTGTCCTCTAAAAATGCCGAAGTGGCTTCTTGATCGGCTTGGATCCAGGTCGGATGTGAAGCTTGTGCTCGGCAAGTTCCCTCGGCACTCCAGGCATGTCCTGTGGAGACCATGCAAAGATGTCCTGTGGAGGCCTTCCTATTTGCTGCTGAGTCTGGCCCCGATGATCATGCACTTGCTTGGGTCGGAGGGGTCCAGAGCAATCTTCTTGCTGTCCTTGGCTGCTTGGAACGCAGTCTCATCGTCCGATATCCTTGTCTTCGTGCTCGGCATAGGCGCCTTCATTTGAGCTTGGGCCATTGCTACAACCTTGTCGAGCTGGTGCCTTTCTGCATCAATGACCAGGGATTCAGCTAGCTTGGAACCAGTGGATGAACATTCGAGGGACTTCTTGTAGTTGCCGCACACAGTAGTGGGACCATTCAACCCTGGAAGCTCCATCTTCAGGTAGGGCTAGAAAACGTTGAGCATGAACTTGGAGATTGCAGGCGATCCGAGCAGAAGATGGTATGGGCTGCTCAGATCGGCCACCTCGAACCAGATCGGCTCGCGGCTAAAATTTTCCTCCGAACCAAACACTACCTCCAGCCGAATGCGGCCCAAAGGAGTACATGAAAGGCCAGGCACAATACCATGAAAGACGGTCCTGCTGGGCTCCAACTCACTCTCACTTATGCCGAGCTTGATCATTGTATCGCGGTACATGATGTTGATGGCGCTACCTCCATCAATGAGAGTTCTGGTGAATTTGCATGAGTACAAGGGTGCTGCCACAATTGCATCCACCACGAGCGCATAGCTGCCTGGGTTCGGCATTACGCCTAGGTGGTCCTCTTGGCTCCATGTGATGAAACTGTCCAACCAACTCATGAACTGGGGGACTGCTGGCATAGTATCATTGACTGCCTGCTCTTGGGCTCTCCGACTACCCTTGTCGTCTGACTCACTGGTCAATATCATGTACGCTAAATCTTGGCGCGGGAGTTATTGACGCGCATTCGGTGGTGGTGGACCTGGGGGTGGGGGTGGGGGTGGTGGGAGGTTTCCTGCTCCTCCTTCCGACAGACGCTTTACCCAGATGCATTGCCGAGTGGTATGGTATGCGGGCTTGCTGACCCCACTGTGCATCTTGCATGGCTGGTTCATCATGTCCTCGAAGGTGTATGGGTTTGGATCGGGCCCTGTGGTCTTTCTGCAGGTTTTTGCCTCCGACTACCTCCCGCAGCCCCTTGTTCATCCTGCTGCTGAACTACTGACTCTTGCCGATTGCCGTACTGAGCATCTGGCTGCTCATCTTTCCTTTTGTTAAAGCCTGTGTTGTTGTTGTAGTAGTTGTTGTTGAAGTTGGCGTTGTTGTTGTTGTTGTTGTTGTTGTTGTTGTTGTTGAAGTTGTTGTTACGCTGGATCTCGCGCTGATTGGGACCTTGGCCTCCTGCCTCTGCTGCTACTGTCCGGAGGACTGCCCCTGGATGAAACTGCTGGGACTCAACTGGATCGGGCGCATTGCAACATCAGACGCGGCGAATGAATTGGCTATTATCATCAGATTGGCCAAAGATATTGTCGTCGATAGTTAAACGGCAGATGCCATAGGATGGCTATAGTGGGGGAACAATGCGCAGACGCCGGCGCTCCGGACGGGTCTAGGTACAAAGCACACGGCGAGGTACCCAGGTTCGGGGCTCTTCGTACAGATAAAACCCCTACTCCTGCCTGTCTGGACTATAGACATATATTTGTACAGAGGTGCTCCTTGAGCTGTATGCATGCCTGGCCGAGCTGACCAACGCGTGAGCTAGCTGATAATGCTACTACTTGGAGGATGGATGAATGCCCTCCCTCCATCGTGGGCATGCCTTGCCCCTTATATAGTGGTGGCAATGATGCTCCATGGGTGACGACAAGGGGAAGAGGACGAAAGGGAGGTACAAGTGAGGTGATGGGATGATGTGATGCAATGTGACACCTCCACTTTACACTATTCACGATGTCATGAAGTGACTAAAGGTGGCATGGCTCGTCTTGTCAGCTCGATGTAGATGTCTCGGTTGACCTCTTGGACAGCCGAGTGCGCGGACGGCCGACTGCGGGGCAATCGACCGGCGTCCGAGATGGCACGCAATCGGCATGGAGCAGTCGGCGGGGGGGCGAGCCGGAGCGCAGTCGGCGAAGGCGCGCAGTTGGCGTTGCATCGAATCGGTGACTTTGGTATACCCGGGGGTATTTCCTCCGACAGTAGCCTCCGAGCCTCCGGGTGACTCGGTGAGTCATCTGAAGGGTTTTTTCTTTGTCGGTGTAGACGGACGTCGATTGCACTTGGTGCAACTTCTTTCCAGTGGGGGCGCGCAAGCGCACCCACTGGGTGTAGCCTCCGAGCCTCCGGGTGACTCGGAGAGTCATCCGGAGGGTTCCTTGATTTTGTTTTAGTCGATGGCGTCGAGGGTCTCAGTAATTTTCCCCCGGAAACAATCATGCATAAGACAAACGTTAGTTATCTCGGATATACCGAATACTTCTTATTTTTCTAAAAATGCAGATTTGTGCAATCGGGAGGCCGACTCGGCTTTGCCTTCGCCCCGCAGTCATTTTTCTGTTCATTCCACCCTTTGGCTCTTGCTCTCGCCAGCATTACAGCCGGCTTGCGGTCTGTAGATGGATCGAACAGTCGGCCGCAAGATGAAGTGGACAGTACTTAGACTTTGGGGAGCAAACTCAACCGAGCAAACTTCCAAAAGGAAACGATCGGGTCGTCCAAATTGTTTTCTCTTTGGACGTTGTTCATGTATGGTGACCTCCAGCTTTTGCTCTTTGCCAGCGTTGCAGCCGGCATGCGGTCTGCAGATGGATCAAATCGCAGGCCTTTGGTCCCGTACACACTACTAATCCGTCTGTCGAAAATAACTATTTGGGTTATCCGGTCTACCCAGAGGCAGCCGGTCCCGGGCCGAACATGCAGCCAACTGGAAATAACGCGGAGATAACCCCCGAAGACTACTCAGGTTCATCTGTCATGCTTGCTATGGTAAGCAATATTGAGTGAGAACTCACATTGAATTTTTTGGCGCAGTCGGAACACCCACTGGGTGAAGGTGTAGCCTCCGGGTGACTTGGTGAGTCATCCGGAGGGTTTTCTGTTGATGTAGCAGACGGGACACTCGGCAGGCTCGTCCTCCGAGCCTCCGAGTGACTCGCCGAGTCGTTTGGAGAGTCTTTTGTTGATGAAGACGGGGCACTCGGCGGGTTCGTCCTCCGAGCCTCCGAGTGACTCGTCGAGTTATTCGGGCAAGTGATCCCTTGTGGTTGCTCCAGCGGATGGTCTACCATCCGGGTCACAACCACACTTCTTTTTCGCAATCGGCTGACCGGTCAGCGCAATCGGATTGACATCGGCCGACCTAACTGATGTTTTTTTTGCTTGGGCACTCGGCTGGCCGAGCTGAAGGAATCTGCGAGCAGCCCGCAACCCGACTCTCTTTTCTGAACTTGCTCTGAAAATTGTTGTCTCTTCACTCATTCGGTGGCCGAGCTGGTCCAACCGGCGAGGAACATCACATGGGAGGAGGAGGCTGCCGTCCGACCGACTTGGACGAAGTCGGAGTGCGAGCCCGGTTGCAACGGGTTGCCGACTTGAGCAGACTCGGAGGACGCACACAGAAACAGCCGGCTGCCGACCTCCAACGAAGTCGGATGGGCATGCGAAAGCAATCGGGCGCTGGGCTCGCGGACGCAATCGGAAGTGACCGGCCGCCGACCTGGGCGGAAGCAACCAGCGAAGAAAACTACTTTTGCTAGTATTTGGGGCTAGAACCCGGTGAGGTGTATGGCTTGTATCTTGCTTGTGTATGGGCAGCAGCGTATGGAAAAATATCTGGCTAGTTGTATAGCTAGTATACGGGTGGTGTATGGAAAATATCTGGCTAGGCAAAGCACAACGCATTGAGACCGTACGGGTAAAACTTTGTTTGCATTCGGCTGGCACATGGCGGAGAAGAGTGGACGGCCAGGGCGCAGCGGAACTCGAGTCACAGCTAGAGCTGGAGGAAGAGCGCACCGCAGCCGGCCACGGCCCGGGCGGAAGCGGGAGTTGGGCGCAGCTCGGTGCAGGAACCAGCCGGTCGCGAGGCAAGGCTGGGCGGGGCCCGACGCGGGAGAATAGCAGCGCGGACGCGGCCTTGCCCGCGGCGAGAGTACACGGGCGACGCCAACACTGTGACGCGGTCGGCGAGGAGGAGAAAACGACGGCGGCACGGGCGTGGAGCAGCACGGGATGCTTGCGCAAGGGACACGCAGCCGTCGACGCCGCTGGCCGCGACGGAGATGCTGCCGTCGGATGGCACAGAGATGCAGCCACGGGCCGAGCCGGCGCTGCAGGAGCGGCGTGCTCCCGAGGCGACGGGACCTTGACGTGCCTCTCCGCAACCATGGACGGAGCGCCGGCGGCAACGTCCTCCAGATCCGGCGACCAGGAGGAGGAAGAGCACAGCTGGAGGAGAGGAGCCCAAAGAGGAGCTACGCGACGCGTGGCCACCGTACCCGCAGATGCGATGCGGTGGAGACGAGCTTCCGAGCGCAGCCGAAGAGTTGGCGCCGTTGAAGACGCTGGCGAAGAAGCCGCGGGGAGGAGGAGATTGAAATGCCCTCAGGGTGGACAGCCTATGCCGGGAAGCCGCAGGCACCGGGCGGAGGAGCTCAGGTGCGGGCGTGGGCACGCGTGGACTCTGGGCATACAGCCTGCCGCACCGAGATCCAGATCCAGAATTTGGCGTTGTTGAAGAAGCTTGATGAAGAAAAATCCCGGCCAAAACGAAACTCCGGTCGCCGCATATTGCCCCACGGTGGGCGCCAACTGTCGTCGATAGTTAAACGGCAGATGCCATAGGATGGCTATAGTGGGGGAACAATGCGCAGACGCCGGCGCTCCGGACGGGTCTAGGTACAAAGCACACGGCGAGGTACCCAGGTTCGGGGCTCTCCGTAGAGATAAAACCCCTACTCCTTCCTGTCTGGACTATAGACATATATCTGTACAGAGGTGCTCCTCGAGCTGTATGCACGCCTGGCTGAGCTGACCAGCGCGTGAGCTAGCTGATAATGCTACTACTTGGAGGATGGATGAATGCCCTCCCTCCACCGTGGGCATGCCTTGCCCCTTATATAGTGGTGGCAAGGATGCTCCATGGGTGAGGACAAGGGGAAGATGACGAAAGGGAGGTACAAGTGAGGTGATGGGATGATGTGATGCAATGTGACACCTCAACTCTACACTATTCATGATGTCATGACGTGACTAAAGGTGGCATGGCTCGTCTTGTCAGCTCGATGTAGATGTCTCGGTTGACCTCTTGGACAGCCGAGTGCGCGAACAGTCGGCCGAGTGCGCGGACGGCCGAGTGCGGGGCAATCGACCGGCGTCCGAGCTGGCACGGAATCGGCATGGAGCAGTCGGCGGGGGGCCGAGCCGGTGCGCAGTCGGCGAAGGCGCGCAGTTGGCGTTGCGTCGAATCGGTGACTTTGGTATACCCGGGGGTATTTCCTCCGACAGATGTAATCTCCTTGCGCAGGAGCTTGTGCTTCAACAGTGACCCATCCAAGCAGTCGTCAGTGAAGTACTGGATGGCTTGGATCTCATGAAGTCCCTCGCAAGTGTTTCTGAGCTTGATCCATCGCTGAAGGTAATCGCGAAGGGGCTCGTCCTTTCCTTGTACACACAACGGCAGGTGCCGTGGCAGACCTGGGCGCTCATACGTGCCAGTAAAGTTGCGAACAAACACATCATCAAAATCCTTCCAGCAATTTATGCTATTGTTGGGCAAACTGTTCAACCAGGACCGAGCTGAACCTTGGAGCATGAGTGGTGCATAGAGAACTGCCACACGCCGACTGCCTCCTGCGATGTCGACTGCGGTCATATAATCGACCAGCCAATCCTCTGGCTTGACTGATCCATTGTACTTGGGGTGTCCCTGGGCAATGTGAATCCTTTGGGGAACTGCTCTTGCCGAATGCGTGGCCCGAAACATGCCGGACCCGCTGGTGCATCGTCTTCTGGCTGCTTATCTTGCTGCAGCTTCTCAATACGGTGCCTTGCATCATTGTCCGCGATTGCTCGGGGACCTAGACGCTGACTCATCGCCAGCCGAATTGATGCCGCCGGTTGCTCTTGATGCATGCTGTTGACCGCTGGCTCATCTCTCCAACTGCCTCCTGCAGCCCCTTGATTCCTCCGACTGCAGTGCAAACTACCGTGCGGTGAAGATGCATGCCTCTGCTGCCGAGGTGGCGCATTCGGCTGGGTTGCACCCGCAGTTGCCCGAGCTGATTTTGATGCCACTGGCCCTTGCTGCACGGTGGCCGCCCTTTGCTGCTGGCTTACTGCTGTTATAAGATCGCGCTTTCGGCGCGTCCTCTCTCGCAGATCTTCCCCGTCCAAGTGCTCCAGCTCGTCGGCGATCTGCTCGGCAGCTCTCATGTTCTTCACAGGAGAGTTGTTCGCGATCTGTGGAGCGATGATGGTGGAAGCGACTGGTTGCTGGGCTCCTTCCAGCTCTCTGCCGACCTCCCGGTCGGAAATACGAAGCCCATCTATCACTGGGGGTGGGATGACGCGCTGTCTGATGCCATGCGCAGCATTGTACTCCCGAACTGTTGCTTCCAGACGACGTTTTTCAACGTCCATCCGATCTGATTGCTGCTTCAGCGATTGGTGAGCCTTCTCTAGCTCGGCGTGAGGCACGACTGGATCGGCGTGCAGGTCCACGTGAGTGCGGAGAACATCCGGTGGGTTGCTTGGGCCTACTGGTGCGGTGGCTGCTTCCCTCGCAGCTCGGGTCGCTGAAGTGGAACTGTGGTGACTCGATGCACCCGCCATCATAACCTCCACATGGATGTGTGAATCCGTGTTCTCTGTTCCCACAGCGCTTGCCCCGCATGGAAGTGGATCTGTGAGCTCAGAAAACACCGGTACCTCCCGGGGGTATACCTCCTGAAGAGCTATGACGAAGATGCGATGAACACCGAAAGGAACAATGACGCCGCGCGGCAAAGGCATTCCTGCCCCAAACCGCGAGGCTTTGTCGATGACATAGTCCGACGCTCCGTGCCTGAGAACCAGGCCGGACGCAAAGCGCACGCGCGATGCTGATGATGGTCCCGTCCAGATCAGAACTCCAGTCAACGCCTCGGCCTGCCCCACGGTGGGCGCCAACTGTCGTCGTTTGGTAACGGCAGATGCCATGGGGATGGCTAAAGAGGGGGACAAACCAAGGTTGGTGTCGATGGTGCCGTAATCGAGAGTGGGGCCAAACAAAGTGAGACACCGCGATATACCCAGGTTTGGGGCTCTCCGTAAAGATAACACCCCTAGTCCTGTCGAGCTAGCTATAAGCAATAACTCTGGCTACAATGAATGATCCTTGAGCTGTATGAGAGGAAGGAGAAGTGGGCTCTAGGCACAACTCTCTCCTTGCTCTCTCTCTGGTGGGTGAAATGCAATAAGTGCTCCGTCATCCCTCACGCAGGAGGGGTACCCGGGGCTCTTATAGGCCGAGCCCGGGGTACAAATGTAAATGTACAATGGGGAGGGCCCAACCGTCAGCCTCAGCCTAGCTGGGACCCTCAAGACGTGAGCTCTCCGGATGACACAAAGTAGACTTGCGGCTCTCCATGCCGCTAACTTGTTGGTCCTACGTAGTGAACAGTGGAGCTAGGAGCTCGGTCCTGTCGGCCTGTCCGCGTGATCGGCGCTGGAGGAGACAACATGCCTTTCACAGTCCGGATCTCCTGGGATTGCGCATTGATGAGTTTGTACCAGGTTTCCGACCTGGGATCTAGCTCGGATGTTGTTGTGTCCTCATCGGCCGAATGAACATAGGTGAGGCTGATTGCGCTCTCTTGGGGCAATCGGCCTCCGACCTGTTCAGCGAGGCCCACTAGAGATCTATTTTGTGCTTGCTTGGTCCTGCTCTGGACTGGTGATCTTCAGGTTGGCCTTGATCAGATCAGCCTTTCTCCGAATGATGATCTTTAGGCCGACCCAAATCAGCTTGGCCTCACTTAGACCGGCGATCATTAGATCGGTGCACTTTGCTTTGAAGTAATGTTTCTCCTGGGTGACCCTACCCGAGGGTGATTCCCATGACATCTATAGTTCGACGATGTAACTCATCATTATGCATAGTATATTTTAATGGTTGTCGTCAAACCTTCCTGTCTCTTGTTTTACTCGGATCCTTCAAATGATTGATCAAAGGAATTCAACAATCTATAGCTATAGTTTCTTACACACTAGGTAACTCAGCAGCCTGTGGTAACTCGACATCTTGTGGTAACTCGGCACCTTGTGGCACCACTTCCGAATCATCCATGACTCGGTACTGATACGTCTCAAACGTACCGATAATTTTTGCTCGCTCCATGCATGTTTTGTGTGATATTGCTAGGATCTAGATACACTTTCATACACTTTTGATCATATTTGTACTAACCTACTAACTCTGTGCACCCAGTGCCAGTTCCTGTTTTCTGCTGTTTTTCTATTTCAGTTTTTCCCCATATAAAAAGTGCTCCAAAAATCCAGGAAAAATCAGATAAAAAAATCAGCGTGTCGGAAGCCTCCAGAAGCCCGAAGTGGGGCCAGAGGGCTAGCACCAGAGGCCTAGGCGGTCACCTGGCGCGGCCGGGGCCTACCGCGCCAGGGGGCGCCTGGACCCCTGGTGCCCCCTGGCTTCCCCCCTTCGCCTATTTATTCCCCGTCACGAAGAAACTCCGAAGACAGAACCCTATTTTGCAAATTCTCCTATGTTCCGCCGCTGCCGCGCTTCCAAGATCGGGAGCACCGTCAGGACCCTTCCTGGCACCCTGCCGGAGGGAGGATCTTCCTCTGGAGGCTTCTCCTCCACCATGGACGCTTACCGGATGTGCCGTGAGTAGTCTACCTTGGACCATGGGTCCGTGATCATTAGCTATGTGATGTTCTCCTCCCCTCTTTGTTCTTCATGGTTTAGACCTCGTGACCTGCCCTACATGATCGAGGCACATATGTAGTTCTTTCTTCTTTTGCTATGCTGAGTTTGATGGGATCTGATGGATTATGAGATTATGTTCAGATTGTGATAGAGTAATATAATTGGTTCTTATCTTTTGTATTTTTGTTCCGAAGTAATTCTTGCATGTTCTCAGTTGCTATTTATGTCAGAACCCTCTGTTAGGTAGTGTGCTAGGGTTAGTTAGTACTCTTGCATCATGTCAAAATTTCAAAAGAAATCTTTGAAATCAAAAAATCAAAAGCAAATGGGAGAAGGAACCCCCCCCAGATGAATTAATTCAAAAGGCCAGATAAAAATCTTCTCCAAAAATTCATGTTAGATTTTTGAAAAGTCTTATAAATGAGTGTGAACACATATCAAGTGATGTGGGACCCATCCCATGCTCATAGATTTTTCAAATATTCAAACAGTGCCTTGGAATTAAAGAAATACCCCTATTTGATTTAAAATTCAAATTATTTGAATTTTAAAAATGTTGAAAGTTTATAAGTGGCTAGTCCATATTATTATGAGGCCATATAAAAGTTTTCAGCATTTAATAAAATGTTTAGCTATTTTATTTAGCTAAACAGAACAAATGTCAGAAGAAAACAGAAAAATGAAATAGAAAAGGAAGCAGAATCCTTACCTGGCGCCTAGGCGAAGCCGGCCCACCCAGCCCAGCCGGCCCACAGGGGCAGCGGGGTCTTCTTCCCCGTCCCGCGCCTCCAAGCTGCTCGGTGGAATGCCACCGAGTCAGCCGGGGACGACACATCGTCGTCGAAGACCTTCCAGGCCGCCCCGTGCCCTCTTCTCGCGCCTGGAGACGCCCTGAAGCTTTTCCCCTCCGTTCTCCCCCTCCACGAGCTCCCTCCCCTCCTCTCTCACCCGATTCATCGCCGCCCGAGAAGGACGCCGGAGCGCCGTCGAGCCCCCGCGTGGCCACCGTGCTCCCCGCGACGCCTCGAGCTGTCCAGAGGAACCGCAGACGTCGTCTTCATCAGCCTGCAGAAGGAATCGGAGCCAGACGCTTCCACGAGCTCGCTAGCTTCGTCGTCTTCATCGCCGGCCGCCGTGGATCGACTTCGAATTCCGGCAACTCCAACGCCTCCCCGAGCAAGACACCACTCCAGATAGATTCAGGGTGAGCTCGTAAGCGAAACCCCTCTTTCTCCCCCCTCGATTGCTTCCTCTAGCCGGATCCGCCATGGGAACCCGAGCACCTCGCCGCCATGGTCGTCGTCCTCCTCGCTCCAGTGCTCGTCGTGAACCCCCAGTGCACGCGTTTGACTCCTGCACGTGCTAGCGTTCGAACAAGCCCCGAATCGACTCCAACCGTGCACCACAACGACGACTGCGACCTCGCCGTGGTTCTGTCGCCGCCAAGGTCGAAGCAGTCGACGAACGCGACCTCCCCGGTGACATACAAGTGGTGCTTTCGACGCGGCTCTTCACGGGCTTTCGAACGGTGGTCTCGGCGCAGAGTTTGGAGGCCAGGAGAGGAAGAACGAGCAGCGCCGCCGTGACTCCAGCCGCCGGCGTGTCAGCCCAAAGCCCCCCTGTTAATTACTCGGCTAATGACCCCTGGGTCACTGACCAGTGGGCCCAGTGGCTTAATTAATCCACTGGATTAATTAACCCCACGGTTTAAAACACCCAGTCACTGACAAGGTGACCCCACATGTCAGCCCCCCCTGACGCCAGCTTGACGTCAGCCTGACGCAGTAAATCGATTTAAATGAATTTCCAGAGATTATTTGAATTAAAAGAATTCCAGAAATTCCAGAAAATACCCCAAACTTTGGAAATTCATAGAAAATTCATATTAACTCCAAATTAGACAAATAATATATGAAAAATGATCAGGAGAAAATTATCTTTCCAAATATGCAACTTTCAACTATGTTTGAGTTGAATTTAAATTGGGACCAGTAGCATATGTCATTTGGTTTATTTGAATTTAATTCAAATTCAAATCAAATGATCTTGCAACTTGGACCATGGATTTGTGTTATAATTCAACCACACATCAGAGGCATATCTTATACAATTGAAGATAATTCAAAATGATCAAACAATGTCATATACAACTTGGTTAATTTGAATTCAAATGTGGAGTTTGAATTTGCAATTCAATTTGCAATATACTCCATTTAAATGGAATGCTCAACACATCAGTACCATGAACATCACCCTTTCAATCTTATTCATGTGATTGTGCATTGTACATTATGATGATCCTATGATTGTCATGTTGCTGATAGACGTGGAGCCGGAGCCCGAGGTCACCGCCTTCGTTGAAGACCCCGAACCCGAACCTCGTCAGCAAGGCAAGCAAACCCCCATTGATCATGTCGATAAAATCCCACTTCCCTCTCATGTCTCGCTTATGCATTGTTTAGGATGATCACCATGATTCGTTTCTACCGCATAGATGAACCCATTCCTTTGCATGACCTATCATTTTGTCACAGTAGTAAGCAAACCACAATCCTAGCAAATGTAGGAGTTGTTTGATATCATGTGGCCCCTGCAATGTTACTGCTTATTGCATGCTTAGTAAGATACCATGTTGTTACTGTGATGTGAGTCGGGATGGGAATGATCATGTTGATGATGGTAGAAAAGTGTTGGTGAATCGACCCTATTACAAGGTGAACGATGAGAGGCTGTGTAGGAGTACACGGTGGGTTGTCTCGTTGAACACCGCCCTAGTACGAGTTCTTGTGTGGTGATCCAAGATGAAGAGTACAACCACACATTGGGCTCACTGACCCCTCTCAACTTTCTAACTCATCCCTTTCGATGTCCAGATGTCGCAATAGTTCGGAGTTCTGGTAGGTCTGTGGCCTGGATGCTTATTGAGAGAACGACTCATCCGAGACCGGCTTATGCACCACGCACACATCACTTGGGTCCACTTCGGTAAACCGGCCGGGTTCACGATTGTGGTAACCAACCCAAGTAGGCGGCTTTCTCGGACTAGATCGGCTATGAGGTAACAGTTGTGGTGAGCATCCTCGCTGGCACCCCTTGAATGGTGTCGAGATCAAAGGCGGTAAATGATGGTCATGTGTGTGTAGCAGTACACCCTTGCAAGGTTAACAAAACTATTCGAATAGCCGCGTCCGCGGTTATGGACTGCTTGGAAAGCTTAGCTTGATTATTAGATAACTTGAACTGGATACTTCTAAAACACACCAAGATAAGTGTGAGTGCTATGGCGTGCTTTCTCGTGGGGAAGTCGAGGAAGGCACCATAGTGGTGTAATTGGTTGGAGAAAGTAGTGGACTCGTGTACGCTTCTTACCTCAAAGTCTGGTACTCGTAGTTCAGGATTAGCCAAGTCAAATCTGGCACTTCTGCAAGTGAACCCCACCTCCCTTTACCTTGATACATGTGCATGAGTAGTATAGCTCCTATGTAAGTCTTGCTGAGTACGATTTTGTACTCACGTTTGCTTAATCTATGTTTTAGATGATGCCACTGACCCCGAAGGTGGCTTCTTCATCGAGCTGGACGACTGAAGACCAACTAGTCTAGTCCCAGTCAGACGACTGGTTCCCTCGTGGAGGGCTTGTGTTTAAATAAGGCTTCTTAAGCCATTTGTTAAACTTGTCTGTACTCAGACATAATTTGCTTCCGTTTGTGTTGTAATGTTGGATCGCATGCTTGTGATCTCTGTTTGCACTCTATAAGAGTTATCAATAAAATTGTATACTTTGTAGAGAATTGCAATGGTACCTGTTGTTCATACAAGGCATGTGTGCTGCGTGTATGTTTATAACATGCATGTCTTTGTATGGGTTTTCGAGACCTTAGTCGTGTTCTGGCTGGCGGTCTTTCATACACCAAGTGGCCCTTAGATGTGCGCAGCTTGGGGCATCGCGATGCGATTGTTCGAGACTCCATCTCGTGCACACTTTGTGGTATGATCGAGCCCGCCCTAGACCCCGACTAAGTGATCGGGCTGGAGTAAGTCTATGTAAGAGTTTTGAGATAGTTGATAGTATGGTTGAGGCGACTTGTCTTTGAATATGGGAGTTCACCACCCATATCATTAGACTTGTGTGCGGACGATGAGGACCCATCTCAGTTGATCATCCGGCCAGGATGGGATGCCCCTCACGTACGATGCTTTCCGAGAACGTTCTGTGCTTGGCCTTGTCTGCTTAGACAAGTGGGTAGGGTTCTCGGCTCTCCATATGACTATGTCTTAACTGTACTTGCATACGCTAACCCCGGGTCCCGACAGACTTGGTATCAGAGCAGGACTGACTGTAGGACTAGTAGCCTTGGCCGAAGTCGAGTCTAGCCTTCTATAGTTATATAGTTACTCTGGGTATATAAGGGAACAACGTAAGACTTCTTTTTTCTCCTTACCCCCTTCGTTCTGAGTTCTGAGTCACCCTCATCTTATTCTACGGGAAGATAGGACTAGGCTCTCCTCTGATTAGAACATCTCGTTGATTGCTTCCTTGTAGCCGTAGGAAAGTGGCGATCGGTTTGTTAGAGTGGTTATGCTCCCTGTTTTTTTACATCGTAAGTGTTGTTTCCATGTTGTAAGAAATTGTCTTTTTCTTGCAATTACAGCCGTTATGCTGTCCGAGTCATTCCAGGTTTATCTCATAATCTGATGCATTTGCAAACTCCTTTCTGTTTCAGATGGCAGATCTTCCCCCTCGACAGATTGTTCGTTTGACCAGGTGCCTCGGTGTGCGTGGCCATCCCGCCACGTTGATCGAGATGATGTCCTATGTGGGATATCGATGGTACCCTGAGTACACCATCGAGGAGAAGTTCCACGACTTCAACCAGACCCAGTTCCACTGCATTGTCAGGATCTACCCGCACCACGTTGGAGTCACTCAGCCTATCCACTTTGGACATGGCATTGGCGTTAGCGAGAACATGGCTGTGCAGGATGCTGCATACTCATGTATGACACTGCTGAGAGAGGAGCACACTTTGCTGAGAGAGACTTCTTTCCGCTATATCCCTGCTACACTTCCAGGAGAAGAGGGATATTACACCGGACTCTACTCAGATCACTCTGCAGGGGATCCAGCACTCCAGGTGACTGCTAGGTTTGCTAGTGACAGAGATCGTGATGCACGCGCTCTCCGTTTCGAGCTCCACGCCACCCGTGTTCGTCTGTATCGAGCACTGACACTCTTGGCACCCTTTGTGAGCGTGGGATCAGTTGAGCATGATGCGATCTACCCAGTGAGGACTCAGATGCCTTCTCGAGTTGCTTGGCCCGAGATTGGAGGCATTTTTCCACCCCGTGGTCCTTTGCTTCCACCCTACGCTGGACCTAGACCCCATCCTTGCCCAAATGGATATCAGGGTCCACAAGCCTCCGTGTTTTCCGATGGTCACCTCCAGCTACCGGGATACGCGGGTAACTTTTATGAGGACTACTATGGAGATGGAGATGAGTGAGACCGCCTGTGGTCTTACTTAGTGATGATGTGGTAGTATCTTAGTATATTGTAAGCAAGGTGTCTAAGATTCCAGAGGCTTAGATAAATAATGTATAGGAAGTCAGAGTGCCTCTGAAGGATGTATCATCTTCATCACGTTTGTATTAGCTTGGTGCTTGTACTAAAACGATGTATGGTTTGTATGACAGCTTGTGAATATATGGCTTGTATGCTTTTATCACCATGTTGTCAAGATGATTACTTCCTTTGCTCTGTAATCCTTCCAGTACTTCAATACCTTGTTTAGACTCTCCCAATAAACTCTGTTTGACTTTGATTTTTCACCTTCAGGATGTCTCAAGGAACCCGTGGCCAGGTTGGTCGTAACCAAGGTCGTGGGAATGACCAGGAGGAAGGCAACCTTCCACCCCCACCCACGATGGCACAGGTTCTGATGGAAGTCGAGAGGAACCGCCGAGACTCTCACCACCTGCTGGAAGTCATTGCTCGCAACACCACTCAGCAGCGAAATGAGTTGGTGTCCCTGAACGACTTCATCCGACTTCATCCCACGGTTTTTAGTTACTCCACCGAGCCCCTTGACGCCGATGACTGGCTTCGCAGCATCGAGAGGAAGCTCCAAGCAGGCCGTGTGGCAACTGGTGACAAGGTCAGCTATGCCACCTATCACCTCGAAGGTGCAGCTAGCTCTTGGTGGGAGAACTTTCTGAATATGCGTCCCGTTGGACCGCCCGCATCTTGGGAGGAATTCTGCACGTCCTTCCGTGAGCACCACATTCCCAAGGGTCTTATGGACCGCAAGCGTGAGGAGTTCTGCAACCTCACTCAAGGTAGAAGGACCGTTGATGAGTTTAGTCGTGAGTTCAACCGACTGGCTCGTTATGCTACCGAAGAAGTCTCCACCGACTCCAAGAAACAAGAGAGGTTCCGTCGTGGCCTCAACACTGGACTTCGTCGTGAGCTCAATCTTCATGACTTTGCCACCTTCCAGGTCCTTGTCAACAAGGCCATCAAAGCAGAGGACATGAACACCCCCAACGATTTTCGCAAACACCCCAGAGATGATGGTTCATCCAGTTCTAGCTCCCAGAAGCGCAAGATCTGGATTCCAAACAGCATGTTCCGCCAGAACAACCCACCGAGGCCATCCTATGTGGTGCCTCGTCCACCAACCCAGTTCCACCTAGCTCCACCAAACAACCCAGCTCCACGCACTGTTTTCAGAGCCTGTTACAAGTGTGGTCAGGCAGGCCACTGCTCTCGTGAGTGTCCCCAGAACTAGCTCCAGCATCATAATGCTCCACCACGTGCCGGAGGCAACAACAACAACAATGGTCGTGGCAAGCCACCCCAGAAGGTCTACACTGCCAAACCCGCTCCTCCCGCCACTCGTGGACGTGTGAACCAGATTGCCGCCGAAGAGACTGACGACACCACTGACGTCATTCTTGGTATGCTCCCAGTCAATTATGTTCCTACTTCCGTTCTTTTCGACCCAGGAGCATCTCATTCATTCATGTCGGAAAGTTATGCACTTCGTCATGAGTTATCTTTTGTTGAATTGTCCACTCCAATGATTATTCAAACTCCAGGGTCAAGATGGCAAACTAATAGAGTAAGCCATGGTAATTAGATTGCAATTGAGGGTTTAGTATTCCTTGCTTCACTCATAGCCCTCAAGTCTTCAGACATTGATGTCATCCTTGGCATGGATTGGCTATCAAGACAGAATGCCTACCTGGATTGCAAAGGAAAATCCGTGAAACTCACCCACCCTTCAGGCCAAACCGTCAACTATACCTCACCCAGAACAAGAACCCAAGTGCATTCTTTGAATGTACTTCCCCTTCCCGAACTTGAAGATATTCCGGTGGTTCGTGACTTCCCGGATGTCTTTCCTGAACAGCTGCCGGGAATGCCACCCGACAGATGTGTAGAGTTTATAGTGGATCTTGCCCCAGGAACCGCACCAATTTCTAAACGCCCATACAAAATGGCCCCACGTGAGTTGGCTGAGCTTAAAACCCAACTGGAAGCTTTGTTGGAGAAAGGCTTCATCCGCCCTAGCTCATCGCCATGGGGTTGCCCCGTTCTGTCCGTAACGAAGAAAGATGGAACAGAAAGGATGTGCGTAGACTATCGCCCGCTAAATTTAGCGACGATAAAGAACAATACCCATTGCCCAGGATCAATGATCTTTATGATCAACTTGCAGGATCGTCTGTCTTCTCAAAGATGGATTTGAGATTAGGTTATCATCAAATCAAGATCCGAAACAAGGACATTCCCAAAACGGATTTTACTACTCGTTATGGTCTTTACGAGTACACCGTCATGTCCTTTGGTTTAACCAATGCCCCCGCCACTTTCCCACGCATGATGAATTCGATCTTCATGGAGTATTTGGACCAGTTCGTCGTGGTTTACCTCGATGACATCCTTATATACTCGAAGAACAAAGAAGAACATGCCGAACACCTAAGGCTGGTATTGATGAAACTTAGAGAGCATCGCCTGTATGCTAAATTCTCCAAGTGTGAATTTTGGCTACCAGAAGTGACCTACTTAGGCCACGTGATTTCTGCAAAAGGCATTGCTGTGAATCCTGAGAGAGTTCAGGCCGTCCTTGACTGGACTCCACCTGAATCGGTTAAGCAAGTTAGAAGTTTTCTTGGCCTAGCCAGCTATTGCCGTCGCTTCGTCGAGAACTTTTCGAAAGTTGCAAAGCCTCTAACTGAACTCCTCAAGAAAGATAAGAAATTCTTATGGACTCCCAAGTGCGACGAAAGCTTTCAACAGCTAAAAAGAAGATTGACTTCTGCACCTGTACTTGCACCTCCAGACACCAAAAAGGATTTCGAGATCTATTGTGACGCATCACGTCAAGGGTTAGGATGCGTACTTCTGCAAGATCGACATGTGGTAGCTTATGCTTCACGCCAGTTGCGGCCACATGAAGAGAACTATACTACCCATGACCTTGAACTCGCTGCCGTAGTTCATGCCCTAACAACTTGGCGACATTACCTCCTTGGTAACCGTTGCGAGATTTATTCCGACCACCAAAGCCTCAAATACATTTTCACCCAGCCAGATCTTAATTTCAGGCAAAGGCGCTGGATTGAGTTGATAAAAGATTACGACGTAGTGATTTCTTACACCCCAGGCAAAGCCAATGTCATGGCTGATGCACTAAGTCGTAAGTCGTATTGTAACAACCTCATGTTACAACAGTATCAACCACTTCTTCATGAGGACTTTCGCAAGCTCAATCTTGAGATTGTTCCACATGGCTATCTTTCTACCTTGGTGGCGAAACCAACTCTTGAGGATCAAATCATAGTTGCCCAAAGGCGTGCACGAGGTGTTCGCCGGATCAAGGAGAACATTGCTAGCGGAGTTGCTAAATGTTTCTCCACAGATAGCAAAGGAACGGTATTCTTTGAAAATCGTTTGGTAGTACCTAAGAATAGGGAACTAAGGCAACTCATCCTCAAGGAAGCCCATGACACACCCGTCTCAATTCATCCCGGTAGCACAAAAATGTACCGAGATCTACGCCAGAGATTTTGGTGGACTAGGATGAAGAGAGACATTGCTCAATTTGTTGCCGAATGTGATGTTTGTCGTCGCATCAAGGCAGAACATCAAAGACCTGCTGGTACACTTCAACCTTTGTCTATCCCCGAGTGGAAATGGGACAAAGTCGGTATGGACTTCATCACCGGCTTTACAAAAACCCAGAAAGGAAACAATGCCATCTTCGTTGTCATAGATAGGCTTTCCAAAGTTGCTCACTTCCTTCCGGTTCGCGAGTCAATAACTGCTAGCCAGTTAGCGGACTTGTACGTCTCTAGAATTGTATCCCTTCATGGTGTTCCTTTGGAAATCAATTCTGATCGTGGTAGCCTTTTCACCTCTAGATTTTGGGGAAGCTTTCAGAATGCTATGGAATGCCACCGAGTCAGCCGGGGACGACACGTCGTCGTCGAAGACCTTCCAGGCCGCCCCGTGCCCTCTTCTCGCGCCTGGAGACGCCCTGAAGCTTTTCCCCTCCATTCTCCCCCTCCACGGGCTCCCTCCCCTCCTCTGTCACCCGATTCATCGCCGCCCAAGAAGGACGCCGGAGCGCCGTCGAGCCCCCGCGTGGCCACCGTGCTCCCCGCAACGCCTCGAGCTGTCCAGAGGAACCGCAGACGTCGTCTTCATCAGCCTGCAGAAGGAATCGGAGCCAGACGCTTCCACGAGCTCGCTAGCTTCGTCGTCTTCATCGCCGGCCGCCGTGGATCGACTTCGAATTCCGGCAACTCCAGCGCCTCCCCGAGTAAGCGAAACCCCTCTTTCTCCCCCCTTGATTGCTTCCTCTAGCCGGATCCGCCATGGGAACCCGAGCACCTCGCCGCCATGGTCGTCGTCCTCCTCGCTCCAGTGCTCGTCGTGAACCCCCAGTGCACGCGTTTGACTCCTGCACGTGCTAGCGTTCGAACAAGCCCCGAATCGACTCCAACCGTGCACCACAACGACGACTGCGACCTCGCCGTGGTTCTGTCGCCGCCAAGGTCGAAGCAGTCGACGAACGCGACCTCCCCGGCGACGTACAAGTGGTGCTTTCGACGCGGCTCTTCACGGGCTTTCGAACGGTGGTCTCGGCGCAGAGTTTGGAGGCCAGGAGAGGAAGAACAAGCAGTGCCGCCGTGACTCCAGCCGCCGGCGATTAGCCGCCGGCGTGTCAGCCCAAAGCCCCCCTGTTAATTACTCGGCTAATGACCCCTGGGTCACTGACCAGTGGGCCCAGTGGCTTAATTAATCCACTGGATTAATTAACCCCACGGTTTAAAACACCCAGTCACTGACAAGGTGACCCCACATGTCAGCCCCCCCTGACGCCAGCTTGACGTCAGCCTGACGCAGTAAATCGATTTAAATGAATTTCCAGAGATTATTTGAATTAAAAGAATTCCAGAAATTCCAGAAAATACCCCAAACTTTGGAAATTCATAGAAAATTCATATTAACTCCAAATTGGAAAAATAATATATGAAAAATGATCAGGAGAAAATTATATTTCCAAATATGCAACTTTCAACTATGTTTGAGTTGAATTTAAATTGGGACCAGTAGCATATGTCATTTGGTTTATTTGAATTTAATTCAAATTCAAATCAAATGATCTTGCAACTTGGACCATGGATTTGTGTTATAATTCAACCACACATCAGAGGCATATATTATACAATTGAAGATAATTCAAAATGATCAAACAATGTCATATACAACTTGGTTAATTTGAATTCAAATGTGGAGTTTGAATTTGCAATTCAATTTGCAATATACTCCATTTAAATGGAATGCTCAACACATCAGTACCATGAACATCACCCTTTCAATCTTATTCATGTGATTGTGCATTGTACATTATGATGATCCTATGATTGTCATGTTGCTGATAGACGTGGAGCCGGAGCCCGAGGTCACCCCCTTCGTTGAAGACCCCGAACCCGAACCTCGTCAGCAAGGCAAGCAAACCCCCATTGATCATGTCGATAAAATCCCACTTCCCTCTCATGTCTCGCTTATGCATTGTTTAGGATGATCACCATGATTCGTTTCTACCGCATAGATGAACCCATTCCTTTGCATGACCTATCATTTTGTCACAGTAGTAAGCAAACCACAATCCTAGCAAATGTAGGAGTTGTTTGATATCATGTGGCCCCTGCAATGTTACTGCTTATTGCATGCTTAGTAAGATACCATGTTGTTACTGTTATGTGAGTCGGGATGGGAATGATCATGTTAATGATGGTAGAAAAGTGTTGGTGAATCGACCCTATTACAAGGTGAACGATGAGAGGCTGTGTAGGAGTACACGGTGGGTTGTCTCGTTGAACACCGCCCTAGTACGAGTTCTTGTGTGGTGATCCAAGATGAAGAGTACAACCACACATTGGGCTCACTGACCCCTCTCAACTTACTAACTCATCCCTTTCGATGTCCAGATGTCTCAATAGTTCAGAGTTCTGGTAGGTCTGTGTCCTGGATGCTAAGTGAGAGAACGGCTCATCCGATACCGGCTTATGCACCATGCACACATCACTTGAGTCCACTTCGGTAAACCGGCCGGGTTCACGATTGTGGTAACCAACCCAAGTAGGCGGCTTTCTCGGACTAGATCGGCTATGAGGTAACAGTTGTGGTGAGCATCCTCGCTGGCACCCCTTGAATGGTGTCGAGATCAAAGGCGGTAAATGATGGTCATGTGTGTGTAGCGGTACACCCTTGCAAGGTTAACAAAACTATTCGAATAGCCGCGTCCGCGGTTATGGACTGCTTGGAAATCTTAGCTTGATTATTAGATAACTTGAACTGGATACTTCTAAAACACACCAAGATAAGTGTGAGTGCTATGGCGTGCTTTCTCGTGGGGAAGTCGAGGAAGGCACCATAGTGGTGTAATTGGTTGGAGAAAGTAGTGGACTCGTGTACGCTTCTTACCTCAAAGTCTGGTACTCGTAGTTCAGGATTAGCCAAGTCAAAGCTGGCACTTCTGCAAGTGAACCCCACCTCCCTTTACCTTGATACATGTGCATGAGTAGTATAGATCCTATGTAAGTCTTGCTGAGTACGATTTTGTACTCACGTTTGCTTAATCTATGTTTTGGATGATGCCACTGACCCCGAAGGTGGCTTCTTCATCGAGCTGGACGACTGAAGACCAACTAGTCTAGTCCCAGTCAGACGACTGGTTCCCTCGTGGAGGGCTTGTGTTTAAATAACGCTTCTTAAGCCATTTGTTAAACTTGTCTGTACTCAGACATAATTTTCTTCCGTTTTTGTTGTAATGTTGGATCACATGCTTGTGATCTCTGTTTGCACTCTATAAGAGTTATCAATAAAATTGTATACTTTGTAGAGAATTGCAATGGTACCTGCTGTTCATACAAGGCATGTGTGCTGCGTGTATGTTTATAACATGCATGTCTTTGTATGGGTTTCCGAGACCTTAGTCGTGTTCTGGCTGGCGGTCTTTCATACACCAAGTGGCCCTTAGATGTGCGCAGCTTGGGGCATCGCAATGCGATTGTTCGAGACTCCGTCTCGTGCACACTTTGTGGTATGATCGAGCCTGCCCTAGACCCCGACTAAGTGATCGGGCTGGAGTAAGTCTATGTAAGAGTTTTGAGATAGTTGATAGTATGGTTGAGGCGACTTGTCTTTGAATATGGGAGTTCACCACCCATATCATTAGACTTGTGTGCGGACGATGAGGACCCATCTCAGTTGATCATCCGGCCTGGATGGGATGCCCCTCACGTACGATGCTTTCCGAGAACGTTCTGTGCTTGGCCTTGTCTGCTTAGACAAGTGGGTACGGTTCTCGGCTCTCCATATGACTATGTCTTAACTGTACTTGCATACGCTAACCCCGGGTCCCGACAATTTATTTCTTTGGCCAAGTGGTAGGTAGTAACTCCAAGAGGGAAGGTTATGCCCGATTGTGGGTACATGCCCCCTGATGAAACGCTTGAGTGACAGAAACATGAGTCTAGGGGATGTGTTGTGGCCACAAGGGGGAAAACAACGGTGCTTGTAACCGCGGTTACAAGGATTGGTTACTTTATGCAAAGTTCTTTTTAATGCAGTTGTCTGTTGCTTTGGGTTTACACTTTGGGTGGGGCTCGCAACTTAATACCAACGAGATGTTGTGGATAGATATCTCAAGGTGGATGATTAGTAGTTGATGCTGATGGATTTTGGTCTACTTATTTTGGCATACTGCCCATGCTTTTGAGCCTCTTCCTTTCTTTTGTAGCATAGTTAGCATTGCGGTGCGTTTATAATCCTGTCAATTGCCCTTCTGTAATTTTTTTACCTCGCATAGCAGTCTTATCGTCTTTTGGGAGAGAGACATCACTAGTGAACATCACGGGAACCTGGTCCATAATCTCATCACTGTTTACACGCTTATTTATTTTCTTGCTTTTTTACTTTCAGTTGCTATCATTATCATTATCCTGTGTTTTTTATCCTTTGTAAACAACAAGACCGGAGATATTGACAACCTCTCTGAACTTCGTTGGGAGCAAAGTTAATTGTGTTGTGTGCAGGTCCGCGTCAGGTGCGCCGCTGACACCTACTTATCATCGCTGGAGTCCTACTGGTCGATACTCAACCTCGGTATCTTCACTGAGGGAAACTTGCTGCTGTGCTGCATCTTACCTTCCACTTGGGGTAACCAACGAAGGGCGAGAAGCAATCCTCTCTCGCGTATCAGGTACACACCTCCGATTTGATGCGACTCGGTGAGCTCTTCCGAGTTGCCCATGATTCAGTGAGCGTCTTCGAGTTCCTTGACTTGTTGGGATACGGGGCAGAAAACACAAAATTTTCACACCTACGGTACCCGAACCCAAGATCTGTGCTATGGCGATGTAAAGTAACGGAGGGAATCGGTGTTCATACCTTTGAAGACCGAAAGAGGGAAACGTTCTTGCGAACGTGGTTGGCGTAGACTCAGAACTACGACCTCCCTGTCGTGTAGAAGACCACCACCGGGGAGACTCCAAACAAGGGGAGTCCACTTCCGGGAAGGAGAAGGAGGAAGAAGGAGATATTGGTGTGTTGGAAAAGATTGGGGGGCTAGCCCTCCTTATATAGGCCAAGGGGGGGTGTGATGCTCCTCCCCTCCCCCATGTGGGACTAAAATCCCAAGGGGGGGGAGTGCGCCGGCCATAGGGGGGGATGGGCCCCACCCTTGGCGCCAAGCCCAAGGGGGGAGACCCCCTCCTCCCTTAATGGGCCCCATGGGCCCATTTAGCCTTTTTCCCATTTTTTATTTATTTAATATGTTTTAAATATTTAATTCAGATAATTAAATAATAAAACATTATTAAAACAATTAAAACTTTATTTTGAACTATTCAAAATGTCCGGAAACTATTCCGTCCTCCTCCGGAACTATTCCGGTGATTTCTCCTATTTCACCGATTGATTCCGTAACTGTCCTATGCATCGATTGCCCTTAAGTGTAACACCCTAACGGTCCGGGAAACAGTAGACATGGTCGAGACTCTTCTCATTGACCAATGACTAGTCAGTTGGACTTGGTTACAATCCTTGACAGCCCCTGCGCTTCCATCGAATGAACTTCGATCGCTTTTGGAAACCGTTAACGATACGACGTAATCCCTTTGTGCTGCGGTACTTTGTTTTTCCGAGGTTTGATCGTCGGTATTCTACATACCGTGTTCACATCTCGTTCACAACAAACAACTTCTCTCATCCATGATCATTGCATCTCTTGTGACCTAGTCACGTCCTTGCAAGGTGTTTGATGCAATATCACCGAGTGGGCCCAGAGTACCTGTCCTGTCACAAGGACTGACAAATCTCGCTCTGATCTATTAACATACTCATCAACCATCTATTTCGGAATACCCAAAGTGCACCGTTATAGCCAGCATATTTCAGTCAGGCGGTGGGATACAAATCAAAGTCTCCTCATAGATGATAATTACGTATGATCATTACGGTCGAAGGACTAAGCCATACGTTACAAAGTCATAGCAACGCTGAACTATGTGACTCGATCACATTGCAATACTTTAGGTGGGTGTACGTCCATCACATCATTCCCCTTAACGATATGACATTATTGTCAATGGACTTAAGTGTTGCCATGATGAGGAAATCTTGATCAATCAATTGCCCAATGAGATAATTTACCCGAGTTAAACTACGGACCATGTTTTATACTACAGCTGTATTAGTATTTCCAAGTAATACAATTATAGCACAGTATAAAACGTATTATGAACAAAACGGATATGTGACAAATATCTTTATTAATTTGTCTCTAGGGCACATATCCAACAGTCTCCCACTTGCACTAGAGTACAAATTACACTATTTTACATCAGGTATGTATCTAACACCAATGGTCTCTCGGTGTTCTTCAAACTTGCCCTATGGAAGAGGTTTAGTCATCGGGTCTGCTGCGTTCAGATCCGTATGTATCTTGTGAATCCTAGTGTGTCCATCCCTGACATAGTCTCGCGTCACATGGAACTTTCGGAGGATGTGCTTGGCTGTAGAGTGAGTTCTTGTCTCCTTCGCGTTAGCAATGGCACCCGTGTTGTCGCAGAAGATTCCCACGGGGTCAGTGCAACTAGGAAAGACGCCAAGCTCGATCACGAACTTCTTCAGCCACAGCGCCTCGTTTGACGCTTCGCAAGCGGCAATATACTCCGACTCCATTGTAGATTGAGCGACGACTGACTGTTTGCCGCTCCTCTAGCTAATTGCGCCACCGTTCAACATGAAAACATATCCCGTCTGGGATTTCGAGTCATCTAGATCTGAGCTGAGGCTTGCGTCAACGTAACCTTTTACGGTGAGCTCCTCATCAACTCCTCCATAAACGAGAAAGAGATCCTTGGTTCTTCTCAAGTACATATGGATGTTCTTTACTGCTGTCCAGTGGGCCATTCCCGGGTTACTCTGGTAGCGATTAGTCATACTAATGGCCAGCGCTAAATCAGGTCTAGTACATAACATAGCATACATGAGAGAACCTATGGCTGAGGCATAGGGCTTTGAGGACATCTCCTCCTTCTCTTTTTGCTGTTGTTGGGCATTGAGTCACGCTTAATTTGACACCTTTTATGACTGGCAAGAGACCTCTCTTGGAGTCATCCATTTTGAACCTTTTCAATATCTTGTCAATATAAGTGTTCTGACTCAAGGCCAACCGTCGATTAGGTCTATCTCTATAGATCTTAATCCCTAATATGTACGCAGCTTCACCTAGGTCCTTCATGGAAAATTGTCCATTCAGATATTCCTTCACTTCCTCTAAGAATTTCTTATCGTTCCCTATTAGTAATATGTCATCTACATATAACACAAGGAATGCTACAGAGCTCCCACTTAGTTTCTTATAGACGCAGAACTCTTCAACGTTTTGGACAAATCCAAAAGCTTTAATGACCTCATCAAATCGAAGATTCCAGCTCCGAGATGCTTGCTTCAACCCATAGATGGACCGTTGAAGCTTGCACACCTTACCAGCGTTCCTTGGATCGACAAACCCCTCTGGTTGCATCATATACAACTCTTCCTCAATGTTGCCATTTAGGAATGCAGTTTTCACATCCATCTGCCATATCTCGTAATCATGATATGCAGCTATTGCTAGTAGGATCCGAATAGACTTTATCATCGCTACAGGAGAGAACGTCTCCTCGTAGTCAACTCCTTGAATTTGTCGGAAACCCTTCGCGACAAGTCGAGCTTTGTAGACAGATACGTTTCCGTCTGCGTCAGTCTTTTTCTTAAAAATCCATTTATTCTCGACGGCTTTGCGGTCCTCGGGAATATCCACCAAAGTCCATACTTTGTTGGTGTACATGGAGTCTATTTCGGATTTCATGGCTTCAAGCCATTTCTCGGACTCGGGTCCCTCCATTGCTTCTTTTAACTTGTAGGTTCATCCAACTCATCAGCCGAGATTGCATTCACAAGCTGTCCGTAAAACTCAGTAGGTTGACGGACTCTTGATGACCTACGGGGCATAAAAGGTTCCTCTTCATTTTCATCATGATCATCATCAATGTCATGATCGTTATGAATGTCGTTCTGGCCATTCTCTTCAGCTCCTACTATGGAAGATGGTTCCAGAACAATTTCCGTAGCCGTTTCTTCCAATTGGAGTGATTGGTCAGTCACTTCATCGAGGTCTATTTTCCTCCCACTCAACTCTTTCGCGAGAAACTCCTTTTCAAGAAAGTGTCCCGTCTTGGCAACAAACGTTTTGCTGTCAGACTTGTTGTATAAGGTGTATCCACAAGTTTCCTTGGGATAGCCCACAAAGATGCACTTATCCGCCTTGGATTCAAGTTTGTCAGGCTGTAGTTTTCTAACATAAGCCTCACAACCCCAAATCTTCAGGTGAGACAAGTTAGGTTTTGTGCCATACCATTCTTCAAATGGTGTTGTCTTTACGGATTTGGATGGTGCCCTATTAAGAATATGAACGACAGTTTCTAATGCATACCCCCAGAATGACACAGGAAGATCAGTATGAGACATCATCGATCGTACGCTATCCAACAGGGTTCGATTACGTCGCTCAGCCACACTGTTTCTCTGAGGTGTGCCTGCCGGCGTAAGTTGCGGTACTATGCCACAAGACTTCAGATGATTGCCAAACTCGTGACTCAAATACTCGCCACCTCAATCCAATCGAAGGTGCTTGATTTTCTTCCCGAGTTGATTTTCGACCTCATTCTGAAATTCCTTGAACTTTTCAAAGTTTTCAGACTTGTGCTTCATCAAGTAAATATACCCATATCTACTCAAGTCATCAGTAAAGGTCACGAAGTAACGAAGACCATTGCGAGTGGGGATGTTCATGGGTCCACATACATCCGAGTGTATGATCCCCAATAAGACATCCGCACGCTCCATTACGCCATTGAATGGAGTCCTTGTCATTTTGCCCATGAGGCATTGTTCACATGTATCAAGGGATCCAAAATCCAATGACTCAAGAAGTCCATCCTTATGGAGCTTCTCCATGCGCTTTATACCAATATGACCAAGTCGGCAATGCCACATCATCATGTGATCTTCATCATTCTTCAATCTTTTGGCCTCAATATTGTTAATGTGACACACGTCACCATCGAGATCAAGTACGAATAAACCATGCAACTCCGGTGCGTGAACATAAAACATTTCATCCTTATAAATCGAACAACCAATTGTATACGACTTAAAATAATAGCGGTCTCGCTTCAAGGAAGAGCCACTAACGATGTTCACACTCAACGCGGGTACATAGTAGCAATTATTCAGAACTAAAACCAATCCCGAAGGGAGACTAAGATGCTTCGTGCCGACCGCCAAGACTTCAATCTGGCATCCATTCCCCACGCGCATCGTCACTTCATCCTTGAGCAAGCGTCTCCTATTCCTTAGTCCCTGAATGGAATTAGAAATATGAGCGACAGATCCTGTATCAAATATCCAGGATGTGTTCCCGGCGCTTGTCAAGAGAAGATCAACAATATGTATATCAAATATACCTTCGTCTCTCTTGGCGACCTTGCCAGCCTTCTTGTCCTTTAGGTACTTGGGACAGTTGCGTTTCCAGTGACCTTCACCCTTGCAGTAGAAGCACTCCACTCCGGGTTTAGACTTGGGTGCCTTGGGAGGAGCGGCAACTGACTTGCCATCCCTCTTGGGGCCACCTCTCTTGGCCTTCTCCCGCCTGCTTGACTTCTTGAAGTCAGTGGTCTTGTTGACCATGAAGACGGCGTGCTCCTTCTTGATCTCAACCTCGGCGCTTTTCATCATGGCGAACAACTCAAAAGGGGTTTTGGTCATCCCCTGCATGTTGTAGTTCAGCACAAAGCCTTTGTAGCTAGGGGGAAGCGACTTCAACACCCTATCAACAGCAAGTTCATCTGGAATCTGGCATTCTAGAGCATTCAAGCGCTGAACGTAGCCAGACATTTTGACTACGTGCTCACTCACGCTGCCGTGCTCGTCCATCTTTGCTGAGAAGAAGGCTTCAGAAGCCTCGTACCATTCAGCCCTGGCTTGAGGTGCGAAGACCGCCTTGAGGTCGGTGATAATCTCATATGCACCCATCCTCTCAAAGCGTTTCTGCAGCTCAGCCTCCATGGAGTAGAGCATGCCACTCTGGACAAGGTTGTAATCATCAGTCCTGGAGAGATAGACATTCTTCTCGTCCTGACTGGCATCATCTGACGTGCGTCACCTAACGCGTCCTCTAGTACGTATGCCATCTTGAGGGGAACGAGGAGAATCCTCAGGGTGCGGAACCAGTTGGTGAAGTTTGTCCCATCTGTTTTTAGCTTATCTTTCTCTAGGAATGATCCTAAGTTGAACGAGGGGCGAGGTGCTGCCATCTACAAGGTTGATTCACAAGGATACATATTTAGACTTTTGTTCATAATGTGGAGTTTCAATTTAATCTCAAAATTCTAGAAAGCTCCCACTTAGATAAACACCTCTCAATTTAATTAAGTGATTACACAATCCCAGCCCCCATACCTCCCCCGATCTTCACGGCCATCAGTAAGCAAACCAGGTAGGCCTCTAAGCCAATCACATCAGGCATGTGACTCGTGCTCGACCTTTCGGTCTCCTGTGTTCCAGGCCCGCATCTACATACGTCAAGCCTGCCAATCGAACCTTGATGTTAGCTGTTCAGCAAGGCCATATCTGCATATGCCAGGCTTGCCGAACCCAACCTCATGCGAACTCCATTTAATATGTAGGACAACTCCGGTATGTACGGAGCATCAAGCCATATGGGAGAACCTTCTAGGCGGTGCCCACCAAGGGAGAACACAATGTTGGTATTGTGAGAGATGGTCCTGTTTCGTGCTACCCTCGATATATCTAGCATACTAGCATAAAACAGGAAGTAAAAGTGTAAATCATACAACCTATGATCCCCCTTCATGGAAAGCAAAGTTAAACGCCTTTCTACTTTAGCTTGTGCAAGTTTTACGTGGCTGCTAGGGGTTTCGAGAGAGAGAACCGTTTCTATCCTGCGAAAAACATGCCACAACACCGTCTCCCATCCGTCTCTATTACACCCTTGTTGGGGCCCTCCATTGCAAACATCTTCGCATCGCTAATGCAGAGAGACAAACACCCCCCATCCACTTTATATGGTACAAGCCATATGTCAAGCGTGGAACCAGTCTCGCGTAAACGCGTAAGGTCGGTCGAGGGCCTCTTCATCAAACATTGCCGCAATGCTAAATGAGTACACGTGGGAGGGTAACGAATGAAGATTCGATGCCCACATCCTAGATGTGTTCTACCCGTACAATACATCTACGCATAGCTAGCTCTGATACCACTGTTGGGATACGGGGCAGAAAACACAAAATTTTCACACCTACGCTACCCGAACCCAAGATCTATGCTATGGCGATGTAAAGTAACGGAGGGAATCGGTGTTCATACCTTTGAAGACCGAAAGAGGGAAACGTTCTTGCGAACGTGGTTGGCGTAGACTCAGAACTACGACCTCCCTGTCGTGTAGAAGACCACCACCAGCGAGGATGACTCCCGGTAAACCTCCAGCGACGAAGTAGCACCACAGGAGTAGTGCCTCGAAGAGATTATACACGTACGGTACAATCGATGTTCCTCCCGGGCCCCGAACCAGGCAAGCAGCGGAAGAAAGACGGCTACGGATCCCGACTCCAGCAGAACGACGGCCTGCCTTATGGTGGAGAACTCCAATCCAGGTGCAGACTCCGAACAAGGGGAGTCCACTTCCGGGAAGGAGAAGGAGGAAGAAGGAGATATTGGTGTGTTGGAAAAAAGGGGGGCTACCCCTCCTTATATAGGCCAAGGGGGGGGGGTGTGATCCTCCTCCCCTCCTCCATGTGGGACTAAACTCCCAAGGGGGGGGGAGTGCGCCGGCCATAGGGGGGGATGGGCCCCACCCTTGGCGCCAAGCCCAAGGGGGGAGACCCCCTCCTCCCTTAATGGGCCCCATGGGCCCATTTAGCCTTTTTCCCATTTTTTAATTTATTTAATATGTTCTAAATATTTAATTCAGATAATTAAATAATAAAACATTATTAAAACAATTAAAACTTTATTTTGAACTATTCAAAATGTCCGGAAACTATTCCGTCCTCCTCCGGAACTATTCCGGTGATTTCTCCTATTTCACCGATTGATCCCGTAACTGTCCTATGCATCGATTGCCCTTAAGTGTAACACTCTAACGGTCCGGGAAACAGCAGACATGGTCGAGACTCTTCTCATTGACCAATGACTAGTTAGTTGGACTTGGTTACAATCCTTGACAGCCCCTGCGCTTCCATCGAATGAACTTCGATCGCTTTTGGAAACCGTTAACGATACGACGTAATCCCTTTGTGTTGCGGTACTTTGTTTGTCCGAGGTTTGATCGTCGGTATTCTACATACCGTGTTCACATCTCGTTCACAACAAACAACTTCTCTCGTCCATGATCATTGCATCTCTTGTGACCTAGTCACGTCCTTGCAAGGTGTTTGATGCAATATCACCGAGTGGGCCCAGAGTACCTGTCCTGTCATAAGGACTGACAAATCCCACTCTGATCTATTAACATACTCATCAACCATCTATTTCGGAATACCCAAAGCGCACCGTTATAGCCAGCATATTTCAGTCAGGCGGTGTGATACAAATCAAATTCTCCTCATAAATGATAATTACTTATGATCATTACGGTCTAAGGACTAAGCCATACGTTACAAAGTCATAGCAACGCTGAACTATGTGACTCGATCACATTGCAATAATTTAGGTGGGTGTATGTTCATCACATCATTCCCCTTAACAATATGACCTCATTGTCAATGGACTTAAGTGTCGCCATGATCAGGAAAGCTTGATCAATCAATTGCCCAATGACATAGTTTACCCGAGTTAAACTACGGGCCATGTTTTATACTACACATGTATTAGTATTTCCAAGTAATACATTTATAGCACAGTATAAAACGTATTATGAACAAAACGGATATGTGACAAATATCTTTATTAATTTGTCTCTAGGGCACATATCCAACATGACTCGGTACACGTCTCCGAGTTATCTGTGTTGGATATATGCTCTAGAGGCAAATAATATATGATTATTCCAATATATCTAAGCAAGTTCATAACCAGTTTCATACCGTGCTAGAACTGTATCAGTGAAACAATGATACAGGTGTGGTATAGAAAACCCCAGAGTTCCTAGTTAGCCTCTACATCGATAACTAGTTCATGGTCAACATGATGGTCGTGGTTTCGCGATCATGGACAATTAAGTCTCTTGACTATGAGGTCACCTCACTGGTTAAGTGACGTGATGAACATTACCCAAAGCAAGCATTACAGCATGATCAAATCTTATGAAGGTTCAGTGTTGTAATTAAAGAACGTGGTAGACCGTTCCTTTGACTGTGAGTACGTGCATAATTGCTATCTTCCCGGATGCTTTGACTTACATCCCACCACCTGACTGAAATATGCGGGTCATAACGGTTGTATCTTGGGTATTCCGTGGAGATATGTTGAGGAGTATTGTTACAAGAGCGGGATTTGTCAATCCATGTAATGGATAGATACTCAGGGACCACTCGGTGAGATTCCATCCATAAAGCTGCGCAGCGTGTGACTAGGTCAAGGGGATGAATATCACGGGAACGAGTGAATAAGGATTTGTTCAGAAAAGAGGTTGAACCAGACATAGGATGTCGTTGATCGAATCTTAGAACAATCCAGTATCGCTGACAAAAGGAATGTTATACGGCGTAAGGTCCAATCGGTGTTGATATCCGGAATGCACAGGGGTCATTATGGGCATCCAGGTCCCGCTGATGATCATTGACTGTAGCCTCATCTCGGTCATGACTGGAGTGTTCTCGGACCGTAGGGTAACACACTTAAGGGCTTGATGAAATCGGAGACCTTTTGGGAACTATTGGAGTTACCGGAGAATAAGATAGAACTCCGAAATCGGTTCGGAGGGGAGACGGAAAAGTTCCGTGGTTTCTGAATTGTTCGAAAAGTTATTTAGATATGTTTTATTATTAAGTAAAAAAATAAATATTAAAATATTATTTAAATAATTAATGGAATAGTTTTTCCTTTTAGTTTTATTTTTTCTTTAAGGAAAGAAAAAAAAGGAAATGAAAAAAAGGGGACAAGTGGCGCCATGGGACATGGGAACAATTGGCCACCACGCATGGGCTTGGCCACGGCCATGCACTTGTGCATGCGCCGGCCACATGTGCCCATGTGTGCACATGGCGTGGTGGGTTGGTAATTAGTACCACCTCACCTAGCTAAGTGCCCGCGTACCCCGGTTTCCCCTATATATAGATGTGGTGGGTAGCCTTTTTTTATCAACAGAAAATTCCGAAAAAATTACAGATAAATTTTGTAGATCTCTCTCTCCATATTTCTCCCTCCTATGAGCGGACTCCCCTTGTTTGGAGTCTGCACTGGGTTGGGGATGTCTCCACTATACGCACGCCGTCATGCTGCTGAAACTCTGGTTCCAAAGGTCTGCTTCCGCCACCTCCGTTGGATCGGAGAACGGAGGTCGTCATCGAGTCTCGTATGTGTGCGAGTACTACGAGGTGCTACACGTGTGGCACTACACCCATCCGGGTGCTCAACACAGCCAGGGGGCTGTGAAACTTGATTGGCTACATCAACCATGTTTGCGGGAACGTTTCCCGCGCAACGGACTACACCCTGAGGTATGTTATTTCCACACTACTTTCCGTTACGGTAATACGGTTAGCAAGATCTTGGGTTATGTGAACGCTAGTTAGAAAAATTTGTGTTTTCTGCTGCGAACCCTAACAGTGGTATCAGAGCTAGGTCTATGCTTAGTATTACTGTACGGATAGAACACATCAGGGATGTGGGCGTTGATTGTATGATTGTTACCCTCCCACGTGTACTTGTTCACATCTGCGGCATTGTTTGATGAAGCGGCCCCCGACCGACCTTACGCGTACGCTTACGCGAGACTGGTTCCATGCTTGACATACGGCTTGTACCGTATAAAGTGGATGGGGGGTGTCTGTCTCCCTACTTTAGCGGATGTGGCATTTGCAACGGAGGGCCCCGTGCGGGGTGTAATAGAGGCAATCGTATGGTTGACGTCGTGGTTGACTCGTAGGTTAAAACCTGTTTAACTATGAAAGCCCTAGCAGCCACGTAAAACTTGAAATATACAACTAGACTGTCTAAACCTTGTATTGCTAAGTGGGGGCTATCATTCGTTTGTTTGTGATGTAGCGATAGCATTGCTATGTGTTACTAGTAAGTAGTAATCGTCATAATAAAACAAACTAAAATGGAGACACTGTAGACTTAGTGTTGCCAAAGCTCAGACATCTTAAAACTTGCTAGTATAGGATACACGATGGTAGCATGTGATAAGATGATCCCTTAACAAAGCCAAACACAAGTATTCTACCGAAGTGTGCACCACCTGGAAGGTTCTCCCATATGGGTTGATGCTCCGTACATACCAGAGTTGTCCTACATATTCAATGGAGTTCGCATGAGGTTGGGTTCGGCAAGCCTGGCATATGCAGATATGGCCTTGCTGAGCAGCATATAACATGGAGGTTAATTTGGCGAGCCTAGCATATGCAGATATGGCCTCGAAATACTAGAGATCGAAAGATCGAGCATGAGTCACAGTACATATAAGATAATGTGATCGCACAAGTTGTTGTCTACCTTTGAAACTGACCCGTCAGCCGTGTGATATTCGAGGTCGGGCAGTGAATCTGGATCATGTAATTACTAAAACTTCCTAGGGATGAATTGTTTTAGTGCGAGCTCATTTATAATATGATTATATGAACTCATTGTTGTGAACTAGTCTTAATTGTGTTCCTTGCAATTATGTTTGTAGAAAATGAATACACTAGAGGAACGTGAACTATCTTTCTTCATGGAAGGTGAAAGACTTAGAGAAAATGGGTCAAACTTTGCTGACTGGTACTTACGCCTTAGGACGTCGCTCAAGAGAGCAAACATCTTGTTTACAATAGAAGTGCATGTGGAAGAACATCCGGACGATCATGTTGGCGATCAAGGGATACTTGATCATTATGCTCGCCGACAGAAATGCTCCGTAGTCAGGAATGTCATGATCTTCAGCATGTCAGAGGTTTTGGGCATACAGTTTCAGGACACTGGCTCATATGACATGATGGACAAGCTAAAGACAATGTTCGTACGTGAGTTCAGAGTTGCCAGATTTGAGTTAGAAAGCAAGTTTCTATCTACAAAGATGGAAGAACGCAAAAGCCTTGTTGATCACCTGGACATGATGCATGAGATGTACCTGACCCTGGTGGAGGACTATGAATATTGGACAATGAACGAAAGCACCACAGAAGAGTTTGCAATAAACACGTTATTGCACTCACTCCCTCCGAGTTATGGTGATTATGTTCATAGCTATGTCGGAAGAGGAGCTAATATGAGTCTCCAGAACTTCATGACTGATCTCTTGGCTGCGGACATTGCTCCTATCGAGGATGCAGAAGTCATGGATGGAGAAGATATATACTTGATATATTTTATAAATGTTTATTCCCTTATACTACAGTTGCAGTAAATGAGTATCTGATACTTATTCTGTTTTATGAAAACAGGACCTGCCGTTGCATGGACGGGAAGAGGTGAAATCGAGGATTGATGGATATCAAGTCAGTTGATGGCCAGCATGGATTCCGCCGAGACATCTATCATAGGAGATACTTAGAGTATTAGATAAATCTTATGTAATCATTATAGTATGAACACTTAGTTGTGTGTCTTGCATCTCGCGAGACAAAGTTATTCATGTAATGAGACAAGTCAGTTGTTCCATCTTTATGAATAAAAGTGTGCTTATACTTTGATTACGTCTTGATTTATGATATGATAGAAAGCATTTATAATACTGCTATTATTGTCAAGAAATATTCAATGTTTCATGATAAAGTTGTCTTGATTATAACAAGTCAAAGATTTGATTGCATGAGGTGACTTCATAACTGATGAATTCATTAAATGTATGATCTATTAACTTGTGAGTTCATTATCGAATGAAAAATCATAACTTGATTGCATGAGATGGATTAGATACACGATCTATGAACCTCTGCAATAAATATAACCATGACAAGGTTCTAGCAAGTAGAACTTGTGCCAATCATTATACATAAATGATGTAGAATGGGCACGTGAGTTATCATTAAAGACTTCATATGATTAATTGAAAGTTGTATTCAATTGAGATCATAAAACTGAGATTTAGGAATCACAGTGAGAAGTGAGAATACAAGGATACATATCACTACGCTATGATCCGAAGTGATAAGTATTGATATTGACATAATGGGAGACTTGTGGAAGTTGTACCACAAATTATGATGGAAGTTGAAAGTGCTAGACTACTTAAACCATTCGTAGTCATACTAAACCGTAGTATGGTCTCAACGTTCTTTCCCCTAGCACTATAGTTATTGTCGAATAAGGTTGTTTAATTCATTAAGTTAAAACACCCACTTCATGAATAGGAAACCATCCTGAATCTAACGAGACATGATAGCTCCATAACTGATGGTGTTATAAGGTTTCTTAAAAGAAAGAATTTCTTTGTAATAAGACTATAAGCAATTGAAATTACATATTCTCCCCGAATAGCAAAATGTGTGTTGCTTGATTGGTAATGCGAGAAGAAGTCTCTCGACACGGATCTAATGGGAGATAATGGAAACTTTGACCGGGGTGTTGGACCTTGCCTTCAGAATATCAGTGTATTGCAACGGAAGCATGTTCCGCTGTAATGACACTGTATAAGGAATGATATGCCATAGATGATTGATCTTGGTATATGAATTGAAGCCATTGTTGAATTTAGAAGGTTGTCATGAATACGTTCTATACAGAACAATAATCATGAGTCTTCTGAATGAAACAATAAAGAATAACATTGCTTGAAGACACAAAGGAATGATGGTAGCCTAGAACACGAGGAGAAATGAAATAATATTGAGTTACATACAGGACGGCTCACGTTCCGTGAAATAAATCGGTTATTTCATATTCTCAACAAACTGGAGAGTTATTGAGAATAATATAATGGGCATAAGGCATTATTTGGTTATGACCAAAGTTCAATGGTGATTGACTACGGAAACGTAGGAATGCTTTAATCAATAAAACATTTCATTTACACTACAATGGACCATAGCCTGAAATTGCATCTCAGTCGAATTTGGGATTTGAAAGAGAATTGCAATGGGCATGACGAAGGTTATTTCGTTAAAAGGATGGACTATAGTACCTCAAGACAAGAACCCTCAACCTTGATTTGATCAAGTGATTTTGTGATGACCAAAATATTGGGTGGTCCTGCAGTTTCATGAAACTGAGTGGGAGCTTCGAAGACTTCCCGGAAACTTGGAATGCAGAGGGCATTTTCTGAGTGGGAGATTTGGAAGCATTGTCATTATGTGAGACATAGTGAAAAATAAAATGACTTGATGAAAGCTGAACCACAAATATATGAATATATGATGGATATATTTGAGTGGGAGCATGATCATTGTCTCAAACATATATGCATTGATATGTGTGAAGAATGATCTCATATGTATATATATGGATATGCATTGATTGTGTATATAGAGAATCGTCTTATATACATATGTGCATTATGATATATATAGAGCATAAGGCAAATAAAATACAAGATTGCAAGAATCTTTTTTTATGTGAAATACCAACACATTACACGTTGAAATCTATATGAGTAGATTAAGATACGGATAATGAACCGAAGTGAAGGTTGGAATAATCTTCTAGACAAGAAACAGGTTCTTGTGGCTAGAAATTATATAATGGATGAAATCCAAATATCACAAGCAATGTCTTGATGGAAGAATAGAGATGCACCATGTACTGGACATGTGATCTTATATGTTCTTGACATATGATTCTACCATATAACATAAATTGTGAATCCAACAACAGAATGACTCAAAAGTTCTTGGAAGAAGAACAGATTCCGATGTGCTTTAGGAGTAAAACACAGAATCTGAATAAAGTCCATGATTTCAGTATATGAGGAATACTGAGGACTGTACTCTAAAATATAGAAAGGATAACAGACTTGAATGTAATACAAGATTACAACTGCAAGCCACATTATGGGTCTATATGGAATTAGAGACATCACCAAAGACATGAAAGAAATGTGAGCAAAATTCACGGCACTACAAACATAATACTACTTAAGAAAGTAGACGTATGGATAAAAGTTTAGCGTTAGAAGTATTGGACTTCTGGTTGAGTGTATTTCCCAGTATATATGACTAAGGATGAGTCTTCTAAAGACTGAATCAACAGATCATTGGAGGGTACTGTGAAATAATAGTCTCACTCTCCCGCGAAACTTATATCCAACCATTATATGATAATGAGTGGTATGTCAAAAGAGTTTTTTGACCTATACCAGTTGCAAAGGAAACATACGAATCTGAATTGGTGCAGTTCGTTGACGAACCCTCTTCCATGAGCATGCATGATCAATGAACACTTATGTGATAAGATGATTATGATCGAAAAAATGCGGCTAGATTATTAGCACTCTAGTGCAAGTGGGAGACTGTTGGATATATGCTCTAGAGGCAAATAATATATGATTATTCTAATATATCTAAGCAAGTTCATAACCATTTTCATACCGTGCTAGAACTGTATCAGTGAAACAATGATACAGGTGTGGTATAGAAAACCCCAGAGTTCCTAGTTAGCCTCTACATCGATAACTAGTTCATGGTCAACATGATGGTCGTGGTTTCGCGATCATGGACAATTAAGTCTCTTGACTATGAGGTCACCTCACTGGTTAAGTGACGTGATGAACATTACCCAAAGCAAGCATTACAGCATGATCAAATCTTATGAAGGTTCAGTGTTGTAATTACAGAACGTGGTAGACCGTTCCTTTGACCGTGAGTACGTGCATAATTGCTATCTTCCCGGATGCTTTGACTTACATCCCACCACCTGACTGAAATATGCGGGTCATAACGATTGTATCTTGGGTATTCCGTGGAGATATGTTGAGGAGTATTGTTACAAGAGCGGGATTTGTCAATCCATGTAATGGATAGATACTCAGGGACCACTCGGTGAGATTTCATCCATAAAGTTGCGCAGCGTGTGACTAGGTCACGGGGATGAATATCACAGGAACGAGTGAATAAGGATTTGTTCAGAACGAGGTTGAACCAGACATAGGATGTCGTTGATCGAATCTCGGAACAATCCAGTATCGCTGACAAAGGGAATGCTATATGGCGTAAGGTCCAATCGGTGTTGATATCCGGAATGCACAGGGGTCATTATGGGCATCCAGGCCCCACTGATGATCATTGACCGTAGCCTCATCTCGTTCATGACTAGAGTGTTCTCGGACCGTAGGGTAACACACTTAAGGGCTCGATGAAATCGGAGATCTTTTCGGAACTATCGGAGTTACCGGAGAATAAGAAATAACTCCGAAATCGGTTCGGAGGGGAGACGAAAAAGTTCCGTGGTTTCTAAATTGTTCTGAAAGTTATTTAGATATGTTTTATTATTTAATTAAATAAATTAAATATTAAAATATTATTTAAATAATTAATGGAATAGTTTTTCCTTTTAGTTTTATTTTTTCTTTAAGGAAAGAAAAAAAAGGAAAATAAAAAAAAGGGGACAAGTGGCGCCATGGGCCATGGGGCCCGTTGGCCACCATGAATGGGCTTGGCCACGGCCATGCACTTGTGCATGCGCCGGCCACATGTTCCCATGTGTGCACATGGCGTGGTGGGGTGGTAATTAGTACCACCTCGCCTAGCTAAGTGCCCGCGTACCCCGGTTTTCCCTATATATAGATGTGGTGGGTAGCCTTTTTTTAACAACAGAAAATTCCAGAAAAATTACAGATAAATTCTGTAGATCTCTCTCTCCCTATTTCTTGCTCCTAGGAGCGGACTCCCCTTGTTTGGAGTCTGCACTGGGTTGGGGGTGTCTCCACTATACACACGTCGTCGTGCTGCTGAAATTCTGGTTCCGAATGTCTGCTTCCACCACCTCCGCTGGATCGGAGAACGGAGGTCGTCATCGAGTCTCGTATGTGTGCGAGTACTACGAGGTGCTACACGTGTGGCACTACACCCATCCGGGTTCTCAACACAGCCAGGGGGCTGTGAAACTTGATCGGCTACATCAACCACGTTTGCGGGAACGTTTCCCGCGCAACGTACTACACCCCGAGGTATGTTATTTCCGCACTACTTTCCGTTATGGTAATACGACTAGCTAGATCTTGGGTTATGGGAACGCTAGTTAGAAAAATTTGTGTTTTCTGCTGCGAACCCCAACAATCTGTGACTCGATGATCTTTTCCGAGTTGGTGTAACTCGGTTTCATCTTTTGAAGCGACAAGCATCGGCCTTCCTAATATAAAAAAATTTCCCCTCTTGATGTGGTAACCGGATGCTTGCTGTGCTAAGCTATTAGCTCTAGAATTCTCCTCCCTAGGTATGTGACTAATAGGGAAAGTATCCAGGGACTTGATTATATCTAACCATCGGTCTAAGTAACTATTTAGCAATCCATCAAGGCATTGAAATTCACCTTTAATTTGTTGCACTACTAGAAGCGAATCTCCAAAAGCATCTATATCTTTGACCCCCATGTCCGCTAAATATTGTAAACCGAAAAGCAAAGCTTCATACTCGGCTTGATTATTAGTACAATTATATTCTAAACGGACCGATGTGTCATATAAAACATTATTGGGAGAAATTAAAACATTACCGATGCCTGGACCCTCCCTACAAACCGATCCATCAAAATAAAGTTTCGATGTGCAAATGCTAACATAACCAATATCTTCTTCATCCTTAACTCTATGATCAACAATGAAGTCGGCAATAACTTGGCCTTTCCTAGCACGCAACGACTCATATGTAAAATCATATTCAATTAATTCATAAGCCCATTTACCAATCCTACCACTAAGTATCGGTTTTTGCAACATATATTTAACTACGTCGGCTTGGCACGTTACTACGCAAGTACTATACAACAAATAAGGTCGAAATTTGCAGAAATGCCTTTTGGAGCTCGAGCTCACTGGCTCTCTTTAAATTTGAACTCAAAAATTCATTAAAATTCATATTTCTATGTTTTAATTTTTTTTGAAAAAAGTACAGATATACATGAAGGTATAACTCACAAGTGTGTAAATTTTCAGGACGAAATACATTGAAATGAGGGTTGTGCAAAAATAACAAATTTAGGGGCTGTTAACACATGATACTATTCATCCTCCCAGACCATGTATTTGTCTTTTTTACGCAGGCTGCAATTCAAGGTATTTCATCATGAAATTTTACACACATTTACATTACATCCTTACATATTTGCATAAAAAAAATCAGATTTTTTTGACATCAGAAAATTTGAATTTCTATTTGTTCAAAAAACCGGGCTCCATGGAGCCCGGGAGCCAAAATGCTTAACTCCGAAATTTGGTACATGCATAATATAACGATAAGCATAACTTTTCAATGAACACATACCGAGTTCCGGCGTCTATCAAGCGGCGACTTAGATATGCAATAATGTGTTCTTTCCCACCATCTTCTTGTACCAACACCGTGCCGATCACTTTATCTTGCGCAGCAATATATAACCTAAACGGCGTACCAGATTTGGGTGCACGCAACACCGGAGGATTCAACAAGTATATCTTTATGTTATCAAAGTCCTCTCGTTGTTTTTCCCCCCCAAGTGAACTCGACTTCATTCTTTAGCCGAAGTATCGAAGCAAACGATTCAATTTTTCCTGAAAGGTTAGATATGAATCTTCCCCAAAAAAAATTGCACATCCCTTTTGCAAGTCGGCTGCTACAAATTTTTAATTGCTTCCACTTTCTTAGGATCAATATCTATACCTTTCTCATGAATTATAAAGCCTAAGAACTTTCCAGCCGACACACCAAAATCACATTTAAGGGGATTCATCTTTAATCCATACTTACACATTCTTGCAAAACCCAATCGTAAATCGGCTAAGCGATGATCAAATCCATCCGATTTAACAACTATGTCATCAATGTATACTTCCAATATGATACCGAGTAAATCATGAAATATAAGATTCATCGCATGTTGATATGTAGCACCGGCTTTTTTCAAACCAAAATTCATGACTACCCACTCAAGCAATGATGAATGTAGGCCTTGGAACCTTCACATCACCAATGTCTATCTCTTCAAGTAGATCAGCCGACGAAAATCCATGTCCTCAAACTCTTCAATGGTTTCATGCATATTGCTCTTTTCGGAACGACACTCTTTAGTGCGTTTTCGGAGCCATTTGATACTATTGTTTTTGTTCATCATTTAAATAGATAGATTGTTAAGCCGAGCTACATAAGTCGGTTGTACACTAATAGGTACAAAACCATATTTACCTATACTAATATAGTTATAGTCTGATAGATCTCTATCGGTCAAACACGACATGTTATCGAGTTGCCAATCAACCGGTACTTCGGTCATAGCTATGCAAGTCGAATTATCAGCTCCAACCACCTCCACATTTTCATTCACCCATTGAATTAAGCACTGATGCAGGGTAGAAGGAACAAAACAATTCACATGTATCCAGTCATGCACCAATAGAGCATTGTATCGGCCTTTGACATCAACCACAAAGAAAGCAGTCGGCAAGGTTTTACTCCCAATCGCGAGTTCCATAGAAATAATGCCCTTGGCTTCAGATAGCTCTCCTTAGAATCCAGTAAGTCCCATGTTGGTCTTCATTAGCTCGCTCTCCTTTCGGTTGAGTTTGGTAAACACCGAATATGGGATGATATTGACTCATGCACCACCATCCACAAGCATGCGCCCCATAGGCTTGCCATCAATGTGCCCCTTTATGAACAATGGCTTCAAATGTTGATCCGGATTTTCAGGTTTTTCAAACATAGCTCTACTCGGACCAAGCATAAACTCAGCAACCTCCAACTCGGTAGGCAATGCAAAAACCATGTTGATATCCATACGGTTTCCATTTTCCGAGTTGGTAACACCTTCCGAGTTAACACTGTCAACCTTATCCTCGGCCATGTCATCGTCCGAGTACTTGTCATCATCTTCTGAGTAGTATTCATCATCCCTAGAGCTATGGGCGGCCTCGTCCGAGTTGTGGGCAGCATCTTCCAGGTTATGATCACCATCCGAGTTGCGGGCAGCACCTTCTGAATTGTTGGCAGCATCCGAGTTGTGGTAAGCTCCTTCCGAGTTACAGCAACCATCCGAGTAACAGCCACCATCCGAGTTGTGGTCAGCATCTTCCGGGTTGTTGGTGACTGCGTCCCCCTCTATCGCGAGCCTTGCCTCTCCATTTAACCGAGGTATTAGTAGCCTCTCCTTATTGAATTGCTCGTCATGTTTCTTCTCGGCCATTTCCTCTTTTATTTCCAGTGCTCGTAGCCGTTGTACTCGGCGTTTCTGAGTGTGAGCTAATCATTTCGGACACCAATGAAGTTCTGTCCGAGTTCTTGGGACAACCGACTTGCTGCCCCCGAGTTACTCGGCCCTGGTTGGGTTACTGGAGCTACCGGGTTGGTTTCGCTGCTCCTCGAGCTTCTTGACACATTCGGACACACGACCATGTTGGCTTCCGAGTTACTCGTTCCCTGGTGATTTTTTCCCGAGTACTTAAGACTATATTTCTTGCGTCCCGAGTTACTCAGCCTGTATTTGTTGCCCCCCGAGTTACTCGGCCTGTATTGGGTGCCCCCCCCCCGAGTAGTTTGGCCAATACCGAGTAACATGAGCGTTGGTCTGTTGCTGAGATACGGCTCCTGTTGCAAATTCCTGACATCCATTGGTATTCGGGTCCCCATCTCAATTAAGTGAGACAAAAATAAGTGAAAACTGATTAGGAAGTGTACGAGAGTTGCTCTTTCCAATGAGTGGATCAATACGCACGCCGACTGAACCAATCTTCCGAGTTGCACTGGCGGGCGCGACACTGTTCACTTCCAAGTTAACTGCAACTCGGTTTGTATTCGCTTTCAAATTGGCTGCAACTCGGTGCGTGCTTGTTTCTGAGTCGTGAGCATCTTTCCCCACACTACTATCTACAGCCCCAGTATATTGACTTTCATTGATCCCCTTTGCAGGATTGTGCACCCAAGTGAGCCCACGACCAGCATTGTCTCGGCCATCCACCTTGCGTACCGATTACCGATTCCCCCGAGTCATACCTTCATTGAACCGAGTCCTTTTCCCATGTTGTTCTTGGTACATAGGACTCGGCTGATTCCATCCTGGTTGAAAGTAACTCGGTGGTCCCATGGGGAAAGGAGCCCAAGGGTTAAAACTCCATGGAGTAAAGTGTGGAGGCATAGGAGGTGGGCATCCCCCAATAAGCCGGTTGCATTGGAAAACTTGGCTGTTTCTCATATGGATTTCTCCCCCGATGCTCATGGTCAGGCCTAGGAGGAGATCTTGGACGTTTAAATCCTCCAAGCTGATTGAACACATTGTTGGTTCTACGTGAAGTGTATTTTTCCAACAACATGCTAATTGTCGGCTCTGGTCTTGGATCTTGCCTCTTCTTGCCATTGACCTTCCATACTCCAACCTCTGTTTTTTTGGGTTTGATCATTCTTGAGCATTGTCCTCAACTATATTCTTTTCTTTTGCTGACTCGGTTTGATCCGACGGAATTAGCATATTCTTCTTCTGAAACTCGATCATGTTGACAGGAAAAGGATCACTATCGAGCTTCATCTTGGAGACTTCTGTAAATGTCAATCGTCCTTCAATAATGGTTGGTTACACCTATTGTTGAAACACATTACAGTCGTTAGTAGCATGAGAAAAATAATTATGCCACTTGCAATATGCTTTTCTACCGAACTCTTCAAGAGATGGGACTACATGGCCTGCTGTCAAGCTAATTTGTTTTCCCTTTAATAACATATCAAAAATCTTTTCACACTTTCTAATATCAAAAATATACTTAACCTCCTTCTCTTAGTAGGTGTGGGCTTCAAGGCAGGACACACAAAAGGTTTAGACTTTGGCGTTTGGATCCACTCGGCCACACAAATTTCCATGTCATCATCACTCGCCGAGTCACTATCATACTCTACAATGTTAACCTTAGAATTAACTTTGTCTTTTCCCTTGTTATCTCTAAACCTAGTAGCTTGTTTAACATCTCTAGCTCGGTTTTCTTGTGCCAAAGTTGTTTGCAACACTTGATTAACATCCAGAAACTCTTGCCCCTCTAACTTATCTTTGATGTGAGCGAGTAAACCAGAAAAGGCAAGGTCAGCCAAGTCCTTTTCGGCTGTGGTCAAACTAAATCATCATTTTTCTACATCTCTAAATCTTCTAATGTAATCATGCACCTGCTCATTATACTTCTTCCTAACCATAGTCAAGTCGGAAAGTCGAAGCTCAGTTTCACCATTATAAAAATACTCATGAAATTTCTGCTCCAATTGTGCCCATGTTGTAATAGAATTAGGAGCAAGTGATAAAACCCAAGTAAATGCAACACCAGACAAAGATATGGGAAATAGCTTAACTCTATAAACATCTGATGTGCCAAATTCACTAGTTTGACTTAAAAACTGCCCTACATGTTCCAAAGTTGATCTACTATCTTCCCCTGTAAACTTAACAAAATCTGGAATTCTAATTGCACGAGGATATGGTATAGAATCAAAAGAATCAGGGTATGGTTTTTGATATGCTCGTGTCATACCTTTAGGTGCTAAACCATATTCTCTAAGTATGTCAGCGAGTTGATCTTTTATACTAGGTGGTGTAGAATTTATTTGTGGGGGAGATGGGATAGCAACACGTGATAAGTTTTCTGGCAAAGAGACTTGAGCATGTGAAGTTTGCAACGGAAAATTATTAGCATTGCTGAATTGGTTGTAACTCGGTTGTGGGTTTGTACCGAATTGTGTGTAACTCGGTTGAGGATTTATACCGAGTTGCGTATAACTCGGTTGAGAATCTGTACCGAGTTGCGTGTGACTCGGTTGAGCATTGTAAGCTACTGTCGGATAATAAGGTTGCTGCAAATTGGGGTTTAAGACAACACTTCGGTTATAATTTGGTGTAACCCAAGTAGTAACAGTAGGATGAGAAATACTAGTAACAAAGGTGTTAGCCGAACTACCAGCAGGGTTTTGGCCACTATGACTATAACCTGTAGCAATATATGGTTGAATAGCACTAGTTGATGCATCAGGAACATGGAAGTTATTAGGGATCGGTTGTGTTTTGAGTTGATTGTAACTCGGTGCATGATGAGGCAAACCAATTCCATAATCTTTACTAAGTTGCACTTTAAATTCTTCAAATTCATTAGTCATGTTTTTAGCAATTGCATGCATGGAATTTGTCATCTCATTACCATATTTGTTAGCCATAGAAGAATCAGTTAGATGAGCAAGTTCTTCGGTGGATTTTGTTACCTCAGCGGCGAGTGGTGTAGATGCACTCGACATGACACTTGGTGCGGCCACCTTCTTGACCACGCCGTTCTGCGTCTTCTAGAGTCCATCCAGCCATGCCTGCCTCTGTTCTTCTAGCGCAAGCTCCATCTCTAGTCGTAACTCCTCTGAGAGATCTTCAAGTTCAACAGGGATGATGTTGTCGGAGGCGATGTCGTTGTTGTTCTTGAGATCGGAATTCATGGTGTCCGAGTTGTTGTTGCCCTTGCCACCGAGTAGATTGGAATCACTCGGCGTTCTTCATGTCCGAATTAGATCTAACTCGGCCTCGTTCCCCAGCGGAGACACCAATTTGTGCTGGCGTAGAAATTTGCAACGCGCAGCACAATGATTGCACCACACAATTATTAGATTAAGGGAGTCACCACTTCGTTTTTCGTTACGAAGAACGGATGATTTACGAGCAAATCAACAAAGAAATCTTCAATTTAGGAGAAGAAACGGGTGCTTTACGAGAAAAACTCCAAAGAATAACTAGAACTAGATGGAAAGTAGAAAGCTTGAAAAGGTAGATGTGTTTTTTTATGTATGTCAATTTATTCCCTATTCCAATCAGCCAGGTCCCTTTATATAATAGGGCACGCAGGTCTTGCCGTGTAGAACTACAACTCTGAAACAAAAGATTCCATGTTTAACACGTACAGTTTACAATTCAGAAAGTTCTAAGTCGGTTCGTCTCCCAATCCGAGTTACGCTTTCCTTCCGAGCTACGTCCCACGTCTTCGCGCCGTCTTCCGAGTTATGCTCCATGCCTTCGCCTCTTCTAACCTGTATTCAACGTCTCGCTCCAAAAGTCTTCCGAATTATAACTTGTATTTTACGAGTCATACGCAACTCAGCATAACCACTTCCAAGTCAGAAGCACTCGGTACACTCCTCGCTTCCGAATTAATAGTAATCGGTATTGTCTTCCTAGTAACGAGTAACTCCGCAAATTTGGGTTTCCGAGTAACGAATAACTCATCACGTTTACTGTTGCTTTCGAGTAATGAGTAACTCGGCACATGTATGCTTCCGAGTAACGAGTAACTCGGTTCATGTAAGCTTCCGATTAACGAGTGACTCGGTTTATGTATGTTTCCGAGTAACGAGTGACTCGGTTCATGTACTCTTTCTTCTGAGTAACAACCCTGAAACTTATACTTCCGAGCTAGTAGTAACTCGGTACTCTTTTCTTAGGCCATCTGTAACTCGGAAACCTGCAGGTTGGCATTAAATCAACACTTTCCAAGCTGAATTTGACAATCTCGTATCAAGGTATAACACACAATCGAACAAACACAAAACACATCTATATCTTTATCGTCCATCTATCTATCTCCATGTTACCTTGCTTCTTGTTCTTCATTGTTCTTCAGATTTGGGGGCTACAATCTACAAGGCTCCAGGGGCGTTCAGGACGACTTGGAGCATCCAATCGTCGCCGGGTACTCCGACGGGGTCCCTCCCGAGTAACCGGGGCGCCTGATATCAAAAGAGCCTGCCGAGTAACTCGGTTTATGTATGTTAACGAGTAACTCGGTTCATGTATGTTAACGAGTAACTCGGTTCATGTATGCTTCCGAGTAACGAGTGACTTGGTTCATGTATGTTTCCGAGTAACGAGTGACTCGGTTCATGTAATGTTTCTTCCAAGTAACAACCCTGAAACTTATACTTCCGAGCTAGCAGTAACTCGGTACTCTTTGCTTAGGCCATCTGTAACTCGGAATCCTACAGCTTGGAATTAAATCAACAATTTCCATGCTGAATTTTTCAATCTCATATCAAGGTATAACCATGCCAAAAACTAGTATAAACAGGCGGCGTCAGCAGCAGAAGGACAAGAAGTATCTCAACATATATGTCCTCGGTGCTTGGACACAATACACCCCTACATACAAATATTAAAATACGAGAGAATTACGCTAGGCATAGAGTTACTAGAAAATTTAAAAGTGGACTCAGTGTATACAAGTTATCACCATCTGTCCATTAGCAACTTCGAGGCTATGTTCCGCTTGGGTCGAGGCTATGTTCCGTATCACAATGCAAATATGCTTAGCAAAAGCGTTTAGAAAAATAAATCATTTTTTTATCAAAAATTTAGGACAGAGATAACATTTGGACGTGTGGTCGAGAGGGAGGATTATGGAACGTTTCGTAGGGTAAGAGCAACTCTAGCGGAACCCGTATTCCGTGGACCCTTAAACATGCGATACGGGTCGAGAAAAACGCGCTATACGGGCCGAAAATGGCCGCGGCAGAATGGAACCCACAAACCGGACCCTTAAAAGGAATATCTGAGTGGGTCCGGTTTACGGGTTTTGTTCCGCGCGCAGCCGAGCCGGACCTTTATCGCAAACCGTAAACATCGAATCCGTTCACATTTCAAAGGGTTTTTTGCATACCAAATTCATATTGTGCATTCAAAAGACATCCATTTCCCTCGCGGCTGCGGCTTTCCTTCTTCATCATGCATCCCTCGTGGTTGCGGCTTGCCTACTTCTCTCCAAGATCTCCTTCCTAGAAAATTCATGTCATTCTTTGGTGACTTCATCCATATCATTGTGGTTCACACTACTAGGAGAAAGGCTAGTAGTAGCGCCCCATTTTGGCTTATCAGTAGCGTCCCACGGCGCGCTACTGATAGCACGCTACAGCTAACTTGTAGCAGCAGCGCGCACTGGAAACCGCTACTGCTACGTAGGGTTAGCAGTAGAGCCTCCTGGATTGGGCGCTACTAATAGATATAGCGGCAGCGCCTGCCTCTTGTTCTCGTCGGCAAGAAGCTTGGACATGTCCTTGTTCTCATCCACCGCGGTTCTCCTCTCGTCAATGGTGGCCTTATGCATGGACTCTTCCTTGATTAGTTGCTCGTGCTTCTCTTGCGCCTTCTTCTAGGCCATTTCCTTCTTCGCTTCCAACGTCTTGAACTCCAACTCTTCGTTTGACTTGACCATGTGATCAATCTTTTCCCGCAAGCTTGCCGCCTCGGTCTCTCTCTTGATCTTGTCCTTTGCCTTCTTGTTTCCATCCGGTTTGTTCTTGTTCCTTGGTCCATCATAATCTTCGTCCTCATCCATTGGTGTGTCCTTGTCTTTCAATGATGGTGTCTCCTTGTCCTTCAATTTCCATTTCTCACAATGCTCAAGCAACACACAACAATGATCAAGTGGAAATGACTTGCCCTTGGATGCTTTCATATCCTTGTATCTCGCGGCCACAATAGATGGCTACAAAGGAATAAAGCACAATGTTAACAGAACCGATGCATATCCATTTTTGGATTGTGCAAATGAAACTCACCCAATCGGCCTCAACGGTGCAACTTGGAGGTGCATTGCGGACTTGATTCAAACATCTAGCCCAACGTGTGCAAGTCGCACGGAAAATGTCCCAACGGCCTTGAAGTGAACGATACGTCCGTGGAGTCCTCGAAGGAACGTGTGCCATCATCCGGAAGAACTTATCCTCTATGCGTTGCCCATACTTCTTGCCGGTTTGATCATTTCCGCTCACAGAATCAATGGATACTTCTTTCCAAGCCTTAATCAAAATCTCATCTTCGAATTGTGAGTAGCTTTTCGATCTCCTCGCCTTGCGGTTTGTGTTTTGCGAGCCATCATATACTCCTTCTTCAATCTCCTCGTCATCTTAATCGTTGCCACCATCTTCCCCATCATCCAACTCATCATAGCCGTAATGGCCAATTGGAGCCTTGTCAATATCCACGTCGTTCTCCTTCAACATGCTTGCAAATGTGTTCGGCTCGTCGTAACCTCCAAGGCTACAAAAATTGGCCCCCAAATGAATGGACAGTCCAACAAGATCGCTAGAATGAAGAGAGACGCCTGTGAAGAACTTTTTACCTTTGGGTCATTTCGTCGAACAGGCCAGGTGCGTGGTCGAAAGCGCCTTGTGCTGTTTCGATTGGAGTAGCGGATGCGGCGACTTGCGTGGATGGAGGCACCCTCTTGCGCTTCGTCGGAGTCTTCCCCATCTTCTTCCTCGCCGTGGCTTCTTCAACCGCCCCGGCGGCGGGACCCGAGGGAAGAGGGCGAGCCTTGCTAGCGGCTGCAGCTGCGGCCACGCCTCCCACGTTACCAAGCCTTTTGCGTAGGACACCGCCAGCAGCTGCCTTCTTCAGCACCGGCGCGCAAACGCTGCTCCCATCACCGGCGGGAGGGATTCTCCGCCCTGCCGCGGACGCTGCTCCCTTCACCGGCGGGAGGGATTCTCCGCCCTGCGCCACGTTGACTGTGACGAGCGTTGACTGGGGGGCGGCCATGGCGGAGGAGGGTGGCGGCCGGAGTGAAGGGGGAATCAAGGTAGCATCGGGCGAGGTGGAAGCGCGAACGGGCGGGAGGGAATGTACCTCCCGCCAAATCTGAGAAAGGATACAGGGCGCGCTCGGGTCTGGGCGCGGACCCTTGTTTCCACGGGTCGAGGGGGTCGATTTGTCGCGCCCCTGAATTTTTTTTACGGACCAGTCGCTTTTACGGGCTTCGTTCTGACCGTTTTTTCCGCCGCGGACCCTAAACTGGCGGTTATTATATGGGTTCCGCTAGAGTTGCTCTAAGATCCCTCTTGGTAATCACGCCTGCGCCCGAACACAACATAACGCTGGCAGAAAGCCTTCCTGGACCTCCTGGCCCAAAAGGAAAACAAAAACAGAATAAAAACCTAAAAAATCCTATGTAGTGGTAAAAATAATTCTAAATCCATGGCAGTTTGACAGAATTTATGTTTAATAAACAATGATGTGGTAGAAACTTACCATGGAAAATATAGAATTAACAATGAAGATAAATAATTTACACAAAACAATTGACATGACAAATTAATAATAAAAATTCCACGATTTTTAGTTAAATTTTCAATGTTTCTAACAAAATAAAACTAAATTTACCATGGTAGTAAAAATATGATATTTTCATGGGAGTACATATAAAATTGCCATGCAAATTTATATTGAAAATTTTCTACTAAAGTTGAACAATTTGACATAGTAAATTTTTTTGAACAAATTTTATATGGCAAAAGATTCATAAGATAAACATATACTCCCTCTGTTCCTTGATGTAAGGTGTATAGTTTTCTTAAAAAAATCAAACTTTTATAACTTTGACCAAATGTATAGTTAAAAATATCAACATCTATGATATTTAAGAAATATAATATAAACATACATTTCAAGATGAAATTGATGATACCCTTTCTGTATAATTTATATAAATATATTTATCTACAAATTTGGTCAAAGTTGAATAAGTTTGACTTTTTAAAAGAAACTATACACCTTATAATTAGGAATGGAGGGAGTATTAAATAATTGTCGTGTTAGACATATAAGAAGTGCCTTGACCCACATATAAGAAATGCCATGTCACACAAACAAAAAATGACATGTCCATCAAACAAGAATTGTCATGTCCTACAAATAAGAATTGGCATCTCCTACACATATGAATTGACCGTGCCTTATAAGGTACATAAAAACTAAGAATTTCCATCTCACACAAAAAAGAATTTGCCATGGATGATTTTAAAAAGAAAATGCTATATGTTTGCCATGTGCAAACATAAGAATTGCCATGTGCGAAGATCCATGGCAACCTATATAAAACTATCTAAAAATAAAATATGGAAAAAATTTCATGGGGTGAAAAACTTATGGCACCATTGTAACCATGGAAAAACTACCATGTTCTACTCAAAATAGTCATGTCCAATATTTTTAACAAAAATTGTCATGTTCCGCGCAATATCATGTCCTACGAATAAGAATTGTCATATTCTACAAATAAAACCTGTCATGTCCTATGAAAAGCAATTGCCATGTCCTACGAATAAGAATTATCATGTCATACAAAATAAGAATTCCCATGTCATACAAATTTTTTTTGTCATGTCATACGAATAATAATTGCCATGTCCTATAAATAAGAATGTTAAGGGTTTATTTTTTTACCCTTTTTATATAGGTTGCGATTGATCTTTTGCACATGGAAAATTCTTATTTTTGCCGTTGCGGTGAAAACCTATTGCATCATTGAACCCTTGGAAAAAATTTAAGGTTTACGCTTGAAAAGAAGAAATGTCCAACATTTGAATGAAAATTGTCGTGTTTTAATAAATGTGTACCCCCATGACAACATATGAGAATTGAGATGACACACAAATAAGAAATACCATGTTACAGAAATAAAGAATTTCCATGTATAAAAATGAAGAATTGTCACGTAAAACAAATAATAATTGTCGTGTTTAATAAATTTGTGCCCCCATGGTAACATATAAGAATTGACATGTCATAAAAATAGGAATTTACATGTCTCACAAAATAAGAATTCCAATGTCCTAAAAACAAGAATTACCATGTCCCATAAGCTACATACAAAAAAGAAATTGTCATATCCCACAAATAATAAATTGCCATGAGTTACGGTTAATTAGTTATCGCACACTTCATTTACAATGACATGATTTGTAATTAACATGAAACAACATGTTAACAACCGTAAACATGGAAAAATGAGCAAGTTACATGTAGAATATGTTTCAATTCGATCTACCGTTTACAAATTATAAGCCTTGCTAAAATCGTAGCTAATATGGTAATTAATCTTTCTAAACATGAATAAATCCATGTACGAGCTGAATCGGTAGCAACCGGGCCAAAAAGCAATGAGCGCGGGATAACTACAGATCACTCAGATCGGCTTGGGCGGAGGATAACAAAATGTCGTTTGATGCGAGGGAATCGACACGAAAAATGGCGGTCGGATCCTCACACAACCCACACGTTTACAAAACATGACGTGCAACCTCCAGCGCGCTAGTGCATACTAGATGATACCCCGCGCGTTGCCGCGAGAATCGCTAATAAATATTTGATGTTTAAAAACATAAGATTTTTATGGAAATATAGTTATGATGATGACAAGGAATTTTGTTTAAAAGAAATATCGTTTAAATCATCTAGAGAAAACACAATAAAAAGCTGAATAATGTGTGTATTAGGAAATTTTAATTAATTCTTTACTTTAAGGGCTTATCTCCACGGTGAATGGTGATCAAGGGAAAGAGTTGAGTAGAGGAAATAGAAACATCTCATCCCTTTGCAAAAACTAAAACAACAATAGCAACTATTTTTGTGTATGTGTGTGTGTGCAGAGGATAGCAACTATTGTTATGCATTTCATAAAACAACATAGCTTGCACTGAAGAGATAAAATGCAAAATCACTAACAATCTGATTTTCTATAAAAAAGGGAGTCTCCTATAAATCATGAGTGGCTCTTGAATATTCTCAGCTGAACATTTTGTGCAGCGTACTGTTGTTTCTTTAGGCTGTCATTCACGGTAGTATACCAAGGTATCTTTAATTTTTTCCATTTGCCTTCTCTGATGCGCAACTATATGCATGCTTTTGTGCTATGTTAGTTTCAGTCCTAAAAAGGAATAGCCTGATCATGAGCAACTGTGTGTACACAATGGAATCAAATAAAGATTGGATGGCTGCAAGTTGTCAGCGAGAGAGAGAAGCAAAAAACATCATAGTAACCGGAGAACCATCTGTGTGATGCATAAGATGGAGATGAAGGCATCAACATGGCCTGACATCCGGCGAGGTTGATTTATCTGCCAGCCACTATACGTGATAGAAAAAAGGAGTCATTAGAATTTAAAGTACAAATTTATTGTTGGACACATGTTTATGCGTGGGTTTACCTATGATTGCTGCAATGAATTTAATATAATTTGTTGCACAAAAGGGTCAATCATATGACTGAAAACCAGTACATTTGAAGGCAAGGTAGCACTTAAATATAACAGTGAATGAAATTGAGATAGGAAAAATAGCTATGTCGAGTTCAACTGAAAATTCCGTGGCAATCAAACTCATACAGGTAAATCATCCATGTTCAGATACAAAAATGTATGTACTGTAATTAAGTTACGTAGTCCAACTCAGACAAAAAAGTATCTAGCTTATAAGACTACAGGTAGGCAGAAAACCTGAAGGAGAAGGTAGCCATCTCTACCTTGTATTCATAAAACGGCCATGAAGGCCATGGTCTTATAGAACAGTCTCCCAAACCATGGTCTGGGCACACAAGATGCAGCAATCAAAAGTGAACAACAACATAAATGTAAGAAAGAAAAAGGAGGAAGAAAAGAAAATACAAGGGCGTGGACAATTTACCTTCCAAAAAAGATATGTTCCCAAGTCATGAGTGATGTCTTCTCTGATTCCTGCCCTGTGTTCCTAGAGCTTCAGATCATCCCCAATGCGTTGCGTTATCAAGTGCGATGGCAACTCAATCTTGTTGGATACTCTGTCGTCTCTGCACTACCACGCATTACCCGCACAGGCTGCAAAGACAATCGATCGTAGATGGTGTCGTATGATCTGAAGGTAGAAACTGAACTGAGCAAACAAATCTGAACCTAGAAAAGCATGGAAAAACGCTATGGCAACCTACAGTCTTACCATGACACCATCAATCATCGTGAAGCAGAATGGTGGCTAGCTACCCGCCCAGCATCACTCTGCAACTCAGACCATGTCGGTGAGGAAGCCTCGATGACATCAGCCGGATGAACAACAATGTCATGGTATTGAGGATGGCCGGAAACAGAGGTTGGCTCCATCAAGATTGCCTTGAGAGAGTGCGTGGAGTTTGTACCTTGAAGAACGAACCTCGATCGGGAAGGCATTGATCCCATGATGCATAGTCTAACGGAAGCACTGTTGTAGATCCAAGAAGAGAAAGCGGTAGACGTGTGGGCTCGTGGAGAGGCAGATAATTATACGGGAAGGGGAGAAGATTGGACGGATGCACCACGTTTTCCACTGAAGGGAAGGGGAATCGAAGAGACAATGCCGATGAGTACAACACAGGGGGGAAATAATTGCAATTATTACGAACTTGTGAGTTCATGGGAACGATTAATTATTTTCTTGCAGCCGGGAATGCAACAGGGCTGCTGACATGGCACATGTGCTGTGGTGGGATGATGGTCGATAGACTGGTTGGTTGATGGTGGAAACTAAAGGCTGATGTGGCATCATGATGATGTGGACGTTGTGCATGTAGAGAGAATTAGAGTAGTGGGGATCAACTTCTTAAGAATTATAGATTATAGATTAGATGTGTGGCAGATCAGACCGTTTGGATGAAGAACACTGTGCCCACACATGTGGGCGTTATCATTTCACAAAATATATGCTTATTTGTATAGGGTAAGTGTTTAATTAGGCATCCTCCAAAGAAAATAAGCGACGCATTCTTAAAAAAATATTTTTTACAGGAAAAAGTATTTTACTAAGCACTTTGCTTTGTACAAGGTCTTATAAAAAGACAAAAGTCAGCCTCGCCTGAAAGACGCACCTATTGGGTCGGTTCAGTAAAAGATTTGTTAATTTCTCCACTTTGTTTCTTTTTTCTTGTTTTCCCTTTTATTCTTCGTTATGTTCAATTTTTTTAATACATATATATCATAAAAAATTACTACCTAGGTTCCATAATATAAGATCATGTTACAAGCTTGCATACCTTGCAAAATGATCTTTTATTATAGCATGGAGGGATAATACTTAAGTTTTGTAAAAATCATTGTTAAGTGTAATCAAAATTTCTCATTTTCTCTTTTTTCCTTTTTACCCTACTTGATGTTAAAAAAATATCATATATTTTGTATGAAGTTACTACTTAAGTTTTTTTAAAGGTGTACTATAAACAAAATATTTATGCAACTTAAAAAGAATCAATAGCATTTGAAAAACAAATCAACGCATGTTTGTATACTTGTGTATGAAAAAGTTATATATGAAAATGTGTATTTGGAAAACGCATTAATAAATTTATTTGAAAAAATGTTAAAGGTGTATAATATTTTCCGTTACATAACAAAAATGTGCCGTATATCAAAACGTATACATTAAAAACCTATATTATGAAAAATATTAATCATGTATTTTAAAAATATCAAACATGTAATATAAAAAAACCGGTGTATATGAAAAATGTATAATATATATAAACAAACAAGATATTAAAAATAAATTCGTAAAAATGTTAATTTTATATTGATGAACATATATAAATAATGATAATGATGTATACTATGAATGTAAAATGGACTTGAAAATAATTATACATTAAAACATATATTTGAAAAATTGTTAATTATATATGTAAAAAATATCAAACATCTATAGAAATGCCTTTGATGTACGTATATGAGAAATGTACGTTATGTTTGGAAGAAAATTGATGAAAACCAAAGAAAATCTATAAAAGTACAAACAAAATTAAAATAAGAAAAGAAGCAAGAAAACAAACAAGCAGTCCTCAAGGAGTGCTTTTAGGGCCGACCCATAAGCAACGACCGACATTGATGCCAGAAGGGAGCTAGAGAGCAGAGCAACTAATTAAATAGTATTTCTTGTGGACGTCCCGCAAAAATATTGTTGGTGGGATGAAAAGCGCACTACATCTCGCGTGGTGACGCTTCCTGGAGATTTTTTTTTGTTATTGTTTATGCACATCTTCAGGGATTAGATGTGTTTTATTTATTTTTGACTTTTTTATTTTAGTTTAGTTTTCCCTATAGATTTTTTAAAATGAATTTTGTGTGTGTATTTTTTGGCTTATGCGAGAGACACATATTAGCTTATTTTGGCGGCATATATTTGCTTTAGCGAGAGGTGCGGTTGTGCCTGTCTGAAATGAAAACAAATAGAATTTACGAAAGGTACAAGTTTACCTCTCGTGGAAGCACATGTTGTGCCTTTGCGCCTCTCAAAAAGAAAAAAAACATATGTTCTTTTTATGAGAGGTACAATTTTATTTATGCGAGAGGCGCAAGGAAAACATATTTTTTTATGAGGCACATTGTTTCCATGAAGGGCAAGGATGTACGTCTTGCAAAGGTAATAAACAAAAAACTTATAATGCGAAAGGGACATATTTGCTTTTCTGAAGGCACGGATTTACTTCCGCAAAAAGCATTTTTGTGCATCTAGTTTCGTTATAAAAAAACATTTTTCATGAAAAAAGTATTGTTGAAACTTATTAACATAGGATCTCGTTTCGGAATTTAACAGGAAAAACGGTCCAGAATTTGAACACATGATTAAAAACAAAATATTTTTAAAATAAATGTACGAATAGAACTCTTAAATTATAACAAATTGGCACATATGATGCGTTACTTATCTACCGCTTTAAAAATGTAATAATAATTTCAATAATACTTTTCAATTAGTGATTTCGACCAGGAAGCTGCTATATCTCGATAAAAGTAAGCAAGCTTTGGCTTCCGCTTTTCAGTGAACTAAGAAATCCTGGTGTATGTTACTTCAGGGCCGGCCTTATTGTGTTTTTTGTTAGTTATCGTTTTTTACTGTTTTGGCATTTTTGTAGGCTTTTTCGAAAAAAAATATTACTGTTGGGTTTCTCCGCGTTTCATGGAGCAAGGAATGGTGGGTATACCTGGATCACCAAGGTTCTCAGGAATCTTACCACAGAAAGAGTAGTTAGCAAGCATAGTAGATATTGCCTCATTAGGCACTTTTCTTTTATTAGTAACAATATCTTTCATATATTTGGAATAAGGAAGTAACTTGATAGCATCGGTCAAAGGAATTTGAAGAAAAAGATGTTTCATCCCTTCATAAAATTTATTATAGTGCTCTTCATCTTTGGTTTTGAGAGACTTACCTGGAAAGGGCATGGGTTTCTGCACCCATAGTTCTCTTTCCTTCCCATGTCTTCTTGCACTGAAATCTTCTCTAGCATACTTACGTTTATCGGGTGCTTCTTCTTCTCGCACCTCGGGAGGATCATTCTTCTCCTTATCCTTTTCGGTCTCAGTACCGTCTTCAGTTTCAGCATCAGAGGGAGATATGTTGTTAGGATCAACAGGGGGTTCTTCACTTGTAATAGGATCATTGGAGTTGTCAGCTTCCTTGTGTTTCTTCTTTTTCTTTTTCTTCTTCGGAGAGCTAACAATATCGTCTTCTACCTGCACTTGAGAATCTTGCTCGATCCTCTTTGGATGCCCCTCGGGATAGAGAGGGTCCTGGGTGTGTGTTCCACTCCTAGTCTTTATACCATAAGCCTATATATCATGTTTGGCATTATTAGCAAGCAAATCTTTTTGCACATTGGAAATTTGTTCAAGTTGAGTTTGAACCATATGAAAATGCTTAAGAAGACATTTAACATCATTAACTGTTCTACCTAGAACATCAACTAAACTTTTGATAGCAAAGGAGTTATCATGTAACTGATTTTGTATCCTCATATTAAAACGGTTTTGCTTAATAATAAAATTATCAAGCTCATTTAGACATTGATCAGGAGGCTTACCTTTAGGGATGTCACTTTCATTGAAATCTAAAAGAGAATGTACCTCTACCAAGGGAGGGTGAGTAGTACGCTCACACAACTTCTCAATAGGAGGTAGGTTCTTCACGTCTTCGACTTTAATGCCTTTCTCCTTTATAGACTTCTTTGCTTCTTGCATATCTTCGGGGCTTAGAACAAGCATGCCCCTCTTCTTTGGTTGTGGGGGTGGTTCAGGAACGGACTAATCTTCGTGATTCTTAGCAATCTTGCCCATTAATTCTTCAGCATTGTCCGGTGTTCTTTCCCTAAAAACGCAACCAGCACAACTATCCAAATAGGATCTAGATTCATCGGTTAGACCAGCATAAAATATATCAAGTAATTCATTCTTAGGGACTTCATGCCCCGGTCTAGCCTTAATTAAACTGCAATACCTCCCCCGAGCTTTAGGGAGGTGCTCATCCTGCAACTGTTTAAAGTTGTAAATTCTTTGCAAAGCAGCATGTTGCATATGAGCAAGAAAATATTATCAACAAAAGATTGAGCTAAGTCCTGAGGACTTTTAATAGAACCATATGGTAGTGCATCATACCATGCTTTAGCGTCTTCCTTCAAAGAAAAAGGAAAAAGCTTAGCCACATAAAAGTTTCGTATCCTCTCATTAGTAGTAAACAAGCCACCCAACTCAGTGAGTTTGGTCAGGTGTGTAATGATACGTCCCAAACATATCTATAATTTCTGCTTGCTCCATGCATGTTTTGCGTGATATTGCTATGCTTTTGATACACTTTCATACACTTTTGATCATATTTGGACTAACCTATTAACTCAGTGCACCATAGCGTATCATGCCAAGGGTTTGGTTGCACCAGTGAAGTTTGCACCAACTCTCAAGATGAGAAAAGGCAATGCACGGTACCGAAGAGGCTAGCAAAATATGGGAGGTGGAAGTGCCAACAATCGAATACTCGCATTAGTCCGAATAACTCATCTACTCATTATCGGTAACTCTCTATCTAATCAGGAGGTTCACCAAGATATAAGTACCCCGAGGAGGAGTGTATGGGGGTTTGGTTATCCTTGCGCATCCTCGACCCATGGTACGTGAGGGTACTCTATATATTCCAACCCCTCTAGAGGTTAGCGATCCATCTAGTAGCTAGAGTTCTCAACTAATTTTTTTGTAGTTTTTGAAAATAAGCAGGGGTTGCCCAAAATACGATACCTATCACTAATAGGCTCAAGCTCTTGGCACCAAAAGTCCAAATATTACTCGAATCAATACCTCAAAACTATTTCAAGTTACTACTACACTTATAATAGCAACCTTAATGACCTACTCATGCAAGACACACAACTCAGTGCAACAAGCCAACTCTCTAAACAAGATAAGCATGATAACTCAAGAGAGTTCCGAAAATATCCTAAATAAAAGCTCTTAAAAGATAAAGCATGAAAACTAAGAGCTAAGCATGACAACAACTATGAAAAGATAAAGAACAAAAAAAAAGGATAAGCATGCAAACCTATGTTGTGTTCTAGGGTGGAGTGGAGCGTGTTTCTCTCCCAAACAAGGAGGCTAGGGTCCAAATTGTTATGAACAACAAGCAAACTAAAACAAACTCAAAAGTAAAGAGAAATACGCTCCAAGTTTAGCACATAACACATGAAGAGATAAAAATATAGCATGGAGAAGGACACATTGATGGTTGTTGATGGAGAAGGGGATGCACGGGGGCATCCCCAAGCTTAGACGCTTGAGCCTCCTTGGATATTTCTTGGGGTGCATGGGGAAATCCCCAAGCTTGAGCGCTTGACCCTCCCGAATCTTCTTTCATCATATTCCGTCGCATACTTGAAAACTCCCTTCATATGAAACTGATCATAAGCTGATTAGAGTGGTTAGTACCCATAAATAAATAATTTCTCTCTAGTGAAAATAAAGTTTTTCATAAAGATCTACTCCCTCCGTTCCTTGATATAAGGTGTATAGTTTTTGGCACGAATATTAAAGAACACACATTGAGGAAAATTTACACTAGGTTTGGATGGGATTACACATAGCTAATTGACATGAGAAGATAGAGGGGTTTGCAAGAGATAAAGAAACATGATAAATTATTTAAAAAAAATCCAACACGAGTGGTACAACGCAATACACCTTATATTTTGAACTTTTATTAAAAAAACTATACACCTTATATCTAGGAACGGAGGGAGTACTATTTATCATGATTGCCAAAAAGTTTTTGTAAATAAAAAGCAAGCTTAAGATTTTCAAAACGATGAAAACGCAAAACATGGCAGAATCTGTGAAAAAACAGACCAACACGTAGTAAATAATTTTTGGGGGGTACTTCTGCAACTCAAATCAAAAAACTCGGAATAGACGACTGAAATCTAATTGTATAGAGCATACTGTCAAAAAAATCATAACAAAAAGATAATATGGTGATTTATCATGAATTGTTTCGTCAAGTAGACATAATCTGTTTCTGGACATCATGTCACAACTTTTGAACTTTCTTGCAATCGGAGGCTAAAACTTGCCACAAAGCTTGAAAATAAAGATACAATGATGTTGCTACAGTAGTAACAAGCATCAAGGCCACTCAAATTGAAAGTAAAAACATCTTGGGTTGCCTCCCAATGAGTGCTTGATACGCGAGAGGTGATAATTGCTTCTCACCCTTCGTTGGTTACCCCAAGTGGAAGGTGAGATGAAGCGTAGCGGCAAGTTTCCCTTGGTGAAGATACTAAGGTTGAGATCGACCAGTAGGACTCTGAAGATGATAAGTAGGTGGTGAAGTGAAAAATGGCGCCGTTCACAACTCAGGATTGCTTACTTCACCTGGACCTGCACACAGACACAAATAACTTTGCTCCCAACGAAGTTCAGAGATGTGGTCAATCTCTCTGGTCTTGTTGTTTACAAATGATCAAAACACAAGGGATAATGATAATGATAGCAACTGAAAGTAAAATCTAGAAAGTAAATAAGCGTGTAAACAATGATGAGAATATGGACCGAGGTCCCGTGATGTCTCTCTCCCAAAAGACGATAAGACTGCTATGCGAGGTAAACAAATTACAGATGGGCAATTGACAGGATTATAAATGCACCGCAATGCTAACTATGCTACAAAAGAAAAGAAGAGGCTCAAAAGTATGGGCAGTACGCCAAACTAAGTAGACCGAAATCCATCTGCATCTACTACTAATCATCCACCTTGAGATATCTATCCAGAACATCTCGCTGGTATTAAGTTGCAAGCCCCACCCAAAGTGTAAACCCAAATCAACAGACAACTGCATTACAAAGAACTTTGCGTAAAGTAAAAAATCCTTGCAACCGCGGTTACAAGCACCGTTGTTTTCCCCATTGTGTCCATAGCACATCCCCTAGACTCATGTTTCTGTCACTCAAGCGTGTCATCAAGGGGCATGTACTCACAATCGAGCATAATGTTCCCTCTTGGAGTTACTACCTACTACTTGGCCAAAGCAATAAACAGCAACGGAGAACATTCAAGAATTACTTCGGAACAAAAATACAAAAGATAAGAACCAATTATATTACTCTATCACAATCTGAACATAATCTCATAATCCATCAGATCCCATCAAACTCAGCATAGAAAAAGAAGAAAGATTACATATGTGCCTCGATCATGTAGGGCAGCTCACGAGGTCTAAACCATGAAGAAGAAAGAGGGGAGGAGAACATCACATAGCTACTGATCACGGACCTATGGTCCAAAGGAAACTACTCACAGCACATCCGGGAAGCGTCCATGGTGGAGGGGAAGCTCCCGAAGGTCGATCCTCCCTCCGGTAGGGTGCCGGGAAGGGTCCTGACGGTGCTCCCGATCTTGGAAGCTCGGAGGCGGCGGATTAGAGGCGAGATCGCGAAAGAGGGTTCTATCTTCGGAAGTTTCCCGTGACGGAGATTAAATAGGCGAAGGGGGGCAGCCAGGGGGGCCACCAGGCGCCCAATGGCGCGGCCAGGCCCCTGGCCGCGCCAGGTGGCCACCTAGCCACCTGGTGGTGGCCCCCCGGCCCTCCTTCGGGGCTCTAGAAGCTTCCGGTACGCTGATTTTTTATCTGATTTTTCCTGAATTTTTCGAGCACTTTTTATATGGGGAAAAACTTAAATAGAGAAACAGCAGAAAACAGAAACTGACACTGGGGTGCACTAAGTTAAAAGGTTAGTCCAAATATGATCAAAAGTGTATGAACATGTATCTAGATCATAGCAATATCACACAAAACATGCATGGATCAAGCAGAAATTATCGATACGTTTGGGACGTATCAACATCTCTAAGCTTAATTCCTTCTCGTCCTCGAGTAGGTAAATGATAACAAGCATAATTTCTGTGGTGACATGCTAGCAAGCATATAAGAACTTTGAAAAAGTAAAGCAATCAAGGTATGTGATTCCATTCAAGTCATAACATGCAAGAGTCTATATTAGCATTGAAACAAGTAACTAAAGAACATTGGGTGCAAGAGCTCTCGCTCTCCGTGACTCGAATGTCTCCAAATGGTGTTTGCGTGCAAGAAGAGGGATAGGTAATATGAGAAAAAAGTATTTTTATTGAGAACTCAATCTACTAAAGTTTCACACTTGGTATTCTTTGGAATCTTATCTTGACTTGTCCCCAGACCACTAGCCAGGTACAAGTCAATTTGATCCACTCATTTTCGATATTTTGAGCACTCATGCAATGGATGAGCGTAAGCACGAGAGTTGAAACTTAGTATGGCAAAGAGAGAAATATAGTGGAGGAGGAAGACAAAAAGGGTGAGAAAGGCTCACATCAACGAGGACAATCATAGGCGAGAAGGCCGAATGATAGATATGATGTGAGGAGTTGAGATTGCCATGCAACGGATGCACATATGAGCTAAAAAAACTCTCCAGTGGAACTAGTGGGGGTGCATCTAACTTGCTCGCTCATGAAGACCTAGAGCTCTTTTGAGGAAGCTCATCCTTGGAATATGCAAACAAAGTTCTATAGTGTGAAGGTCCCCACATAGCTATATGCATGAATGATCATCTCTATGGAGTACAAGGATAAGAGGGAGTACTAGTGTGGATCTTTCAAAAGGATTGTAGTGTTTCCCCTTTCTCTCTTTTTATTTTTATTTTTCTTTTTTTTCTCTTTTTTTTGTATTTTTTTGGTGGCCTCAATGGCTCTTTCTATTTAACTCTCATTTGTCCTTTTTGAGATCTTTTGTTTTTTCCACTTTGGGATCTTTTTTTGTCCACTTTGGGATCTTTTATTTTGTCCACTTTGGGATCTTTTCCTCACTTAAGGGAAACACTCTAATTTACAAGAGGGTAAAGAAGATCATTCACACTTTACAAGGTACTCAAATCATAAAGAAGATGCAGCTATCATGATGTATGCAATGTATGCCGCTGCCAGTGTAGCAGGAACATGTATGACATGAAGATCAAGTCATGAAGAGGTGGAAGTTGCATGGCAATATATCTCGGAAAGGCTATGGAAATTCCTTGATAGGTAGGTATGGTGGCTGTTTTGAGGAAGGATATAAGGAGGTTTATGATGACAGAGCGTATCATGCCAAGGGTTTGAATGTACCGGCGAAGGTAGACGCCAACTCTCGGAGTGAGAAGGAGGTAATGCACGGCACAGGAAAGGCTAGCAAATAAGAGGAGGTGGAAGTGTCAACTTTCAATACTTACATTAGTCCGAAGAAATTATGCACTTATTATCGATAACTCTCAATCTAATAAGGAGTTTCACAAAGAGACAAGTACCCCGAGGAGGAGTGTATGGGGGTTTGGTTATCCTTGCGCATCCTCGACTCATGGTACGTGAGTGTACTCTAATATTCGATCCCTCCAAAGATTAGCTATCCATCTAGTAGCTAGAGTTCTCAACTAGTTTTGTAGTTTTTGAAAATAAACACGGATTGCCCAAAATACGACACCTATCACTAATAGGCTAGAGCTATTGACACCAAAAGTTCAAACATTACTCACATCAATACCTCAAAACTATTGCAAGTTACTACTAAATTTTAATAGCAACCTCAATTACCTACTTTCAAGACAAGACACAACTCAGTGCAACAACCAACTCTCTTAACAAGATAAACATGAAAACTAAAGAGAGTTCCAGCAACAAACTAAACAAAATCCAAGGCTCTTGCTAAAGACAAACTAAAACTAAAACTAAACATGGCAGTAGCTACGAAAAGATAAAGAACACACAACAGCAAAAAGATAGGCATGAAGAATCCTATGATGTGTTCTAGATTGGAGTGGAGCGTGTTTCTCTCCCACACAAAGTAAGACGGGGTCTAACTTATTATTAACAGCAAGCAAAGCTAAGGAAAACTGAAAATAAAACCTAAGAGCGAGACACTCCAAGCATAGCACATAATGCATGTAGTGATAAAAATATAGTGAGACGTAGGACGAACTGATGATTGTTGATGGAGAAGGGGATGCACGGGGGCATCCCCAAGCTTAGACGCTTGAGTCTCCTTGTATATTTATTGGGGATGCATGGGGCATCCCCAAGCTTGAGCGCTTGACACTCCTGAATCTTTTTTCATCATTTTCCATCGCACACTTGAAAACTCCCTTCATACATAACTCATCATAAGCTGGTTAGAGAGGTTAGTACCCTTAATAAAACAATTCTTCCCCACTTGATATAAGTGTCACAACCCAAGTTTAGGAATGTGCTAGGGTTAGCTTGGACTTTGCATCATGTGAATTTTTTTAAAAGAAGTTCAAAAATGGGGAAGCAGAAAGCCCTGAGAAATTAATTTAAATGGCCAAATAAAAATCTTTTGCCAAGAATCTTTTGAATATTTGGAAAATTCCTATAAATGATGCTGATCATTACAAAAGTGGTTTGGGTTCATTCCCATGCCTATGGAATTTTATAAAATTCAAAAGGTGCTCTGGAAATTAAAGTTGACCCCTAATTGAATTGAAATTCAAATGTTTTGAATTTAAAAAATGCTCAAATCCTAAAAGTGGATTGCCAGTGGCTACTTAGGATTTTATAAATACTTTGGGCATGTTTATAAAATGCCTAGCTAGTTTAATTAGCAGGGCCAACCTATTTGCAGAAATATAAAAAGAAAAAGAAAAATAGAAAGAGGAGGGGCTTACCTATCGCCCAGGTCGAAGGCCCACTTCCTCGGGCCGGCCCAACCCACCTGACCGCGTTGTCCTCTTCCTCCCCTCGCCACCAAGCAGCTCGGTGGCGAGCCGAGCACCGTGGACGCCACCGAGGCTCACCTAGACCACCCCGAGGCTTCTCCTTGCGCCACGCAATGCCCAGAGAGCCCCCGCACATTCTCCTTCCCTCACAAGCTCGCTTTCCCCTTTGTCTCGCCGGTTCCGCTCCGCACCAGAGAGCTCGCGTCGCCGCCAGTGGTGCACAGCCGTGGCCAACGACGACCAGAAGCCGGGCGACCGTGTCCTTACTCTTCAGCGTCGACGTCTTCATCGATTCCACGCGCCAATTTGTGCCAAGCTCCACTGGAGGCGACACCCGCGACGAGATGTCCCCGTCAACCGCCGCAGATCCAGCGAGCCATTCCCTCCGTCCAGCCTCTCCCCGGCCACGCAAAGCACCGCAGCGTGCTCAGGGTGAGCTCCGCCATCTTTCCCCTCTCCCAGTGCGCGAAATGGTGCCTCATAGCTGCCGCCCCGCTGTGCCCGACCTCTGGCCGCCGCGTACCTCATCGCCGGCGTAGTCTCAGGCCTCCCCTGGCTCTCCCGTTTTCTCCACGTGATGCACATGACCCCCCTGAGCATGTAGATGGCCTCGGCTCGTCTTCTGGCGCACTGCGCCGCCGTCCCGAGCGGACTCCGCCGTGTCCAGTGGACACCGGTGTTGAGCCGCCGGCGAGTGACGTGGTCGTGGTTAAATCAACCCCTAACCACACGCTGGGTCTATGCCACGTGGGCCCAGGACCCCTAATCAGTCGCTGTTAATTAAGTTAATCCGGTTTAGTCCCCTGAGGCGCTGACATGTGTGGCCCGCACATCAGTTTGACTGGTCAGCCTCCTGACGTCATCATGGCGCCATGCTGATGCAGTAATCCTTTTCCAGTTTTAAATTATATCAGAAATTCTAGAAAATACCCAAAACTTCAATAAATCAATTGAAAATTCATACTAACTCCAAATGAAACAAATAATATATGAAAAATTATCAGAAAAATGCAAGGATTATGAATATGCAACTTGTTTCTATGTTTGACCATTTAAAATGGGTGAACAGTAGCAAACATGCATATGGCATAATTTGAATTTGAATTTGAAGTTTGAATTTGCAATTCAATTGCAATACACTTCAATTAAATTGAATCTTCAACACATCAGTGCTCTTTACACCATATTTTCACAACTTATCATGTGCTTGAGCATTGTATTGTATTGTATTGTATTGTATTGTATTGTATTGTATTGTATTGTATTGTATTGTATTGTATTGTATTGTATTGTATTGTATTGTATTTTATTGTATTGTATTGTATTGTATTGTATTGTATTGTATTGATTGTTCTTTTTCCGCATTGTTTGCTATCGGTAGAGGTGGAACCGGAAGTGGAGGTCATCCCTGAAGCAGAAGACCGGTAACCCGTGTAACGTCATCAAGGCAAGAAAACCCCATTGATCATGTCTATAAAATCCTACTTCCCTCTCAGTCTCGCTTATGCATGTTTAGGAGATCACCGAGACACGTTCTTTTGCATAGTTGAACCCATTCCGATGCATGACCTATCATTTTGTCACCGTATTAAGCAAACCACAATCCTAGCAGATATCGGAGTTGAATGATAAGCATGTGGCCCCTGCAACTGTTACTGCTTATTGCTTCTTAGTGAACAATGAGGTTACATTGTTTGTGAGTCGGGATGGATATTCATAATGGTGTTGATGATAATGTGTTGGTGAATCTACCCTAATACAAGGTGAACGAAGAGAGGCTGTGTAGGAGTACACAGTGGGTTGTATCGTTGAACACCGCCTTAAGCACCGAGTTCTTGTATGGTAATCCAAGACAAAGAGTACAACCACACATTGGGCTCACTGGCCCCTCTCGGCCTAGTAGCTTGATCCGTGTTGACGTCCAGGAGTCACATTAGTTCGGGCTTTCCATTTGGCATATGCATAGAAAAAGAATGGATGAAAGGTTGCATCATATAGATATGTGGGTGGATCTGTGAGACAGTGAAACCATCTTCTCGGATGGCGTCTCGGTTGCCTACATTGTCTGAGTCTGTATCGTTGATCCGGCCGGGCTCTCGAGAGGGATCTACCTCAGATAGTCGACTCCTAGAATAGACCGGTTGTGAGCGAAGTGTCGTGGTGAACATCCTCGCCGGCACCCCTTCAATGGTGACGAGACCTGGCAGTAACTGATGGTCATGTGTGTGTAGTTTACACCCTTGCAAGGTTAACAAAACTATTCGAATAGCCGCGTTCGCGGTCATGGACTACTTGGAACCTGTACCTGATTATTAGACAACTCGAATGGATACTCTAAAACTCGCAAGATAAGCGTGAGTGCTATGGCGTGCTTCCTCATGGGGAAGTCGAGGAAGTATCCATAGTGGTATATTGGATGGAGACTTGGTAGTGGACTCGTGTACGCTTCTTACCTCAAGTCTGGTACTCGTAGTACAGGACTAGCCAAGTCAAAGCTGGCACTTCTGCATATTGAAACCCCACCTCCCTTTACCTTGAAACTTGAGCATGAGTAATATAGTTCTGATATAAGTCTTGCTGAGTACGACTTTGTACTCACGTTTGCTTATTCTATAATTTTAGATGGAAACCCAGAATCCGATGGAGACATCTTCCTGAAAGTCGACGTTGACTAAGTTAGTATAGTCCCAGACAGCAGTCTGGTCCCTCGTGGAAGGTCATGTTTGTTGAACAAGGCTTCTCTAAGCGATTTGTTAAACTTGTCTGTAGTCAGACCTAATTTGCTTCCGTTGTTTGATGTAATGATGGATCATAGTTATATGGTCTTTGTGTACTCTATGTGTAAGTCAATAAAGATATACTTTGTAGAGTTCATGCAATGTGTACGTGCTGTTTACACTGGACATGTATGCTGCGTGTATGATTATAACATGCATGTCTTAGTGTGGGGTTCGATAACTTAGTTGATTTCTTGCCGACGGTCTTTTATACACCAAGTGTCCCTTAGATGTGCGCAGCTTGGGGCATCGCGATGCGATTGCTCGTGACTCTGTCACGTGGCACACTTTGTTGTATGATTGAGCCCGCTCGAGATCCCGACTAGGTGATCGGGCTGGAGTCTGTTTATGTAAGTGTTATAATTCAATCGATAATATGGTTGAGGCGACTTGTCTATGAGTATGGGATTTCACCACCCATAATCATTTAGACTTGTGAGCGGGCGATGAGGACCCATCTCAGTTGATCATCCGGCCTGGATGGGATGCCCCTCACGTACGATGCTTTCCGAGAGTGTTCTGTGCTTGGCCTTGTCTGCTTAGACAAGTGGGTACAACTCTCGGCTCTCCATATGATTGAGTTGTGACTGGAATTACATAGGCATATTCCGGGTCCCGACAGACTTGGTATCAGAGCAGGACTGTCTGTAGGATTATCAAACCCTTGGTCGAAGTCGAGTCTAGCATTCTATAGTTATATAGTTACTTCGGTATAAAGGGAACAACGTAAGGCTTCTTTTTCTCCTTATCCTCATCGATCTGAGTTCTGAGTCACCCTTATCTTTTCTACGGGATGATAGGACTAGGCTCATCTATGTATTACTAGAACATCTCGTTGAGTGCTTCCTCATTGCCGTAGGATTTTTGTGGTTGTCCAGAATCTCCGTGTTTTTGAGTTCCTTGAAGAAGTTCTGTCCAATTTCTTCGAGGTTGTTTCATTTTCCATCCCGTTACAACCATTATGTTGTCTGAGTCATTCCTGGTTTCTACATAATCTGATGCAATTGCTAAATCCTTCTCTCCATTTCGGTTGTCCTTGTAGAAGAACTTCTAGGTGGCATGCCCGACCGTTCTCTAGAGTTTGTTGTAGGTTTTGTTCTAGAAACCTATAGTGATTCATTTGCAGCTCTTCCTCCCACTTTAGATGTCTTCTAGCAAGAAGAACCACACTAACCATCGTGTTGGGGTACTTTGCTACTCTGACATATCTGTTGTAGCCCCTAGTAAACCTTGGTCATCCTCTAGGAAGCTATTCAGAGATCCAACCCCTTAAACTATGCCACCCGACAGATGTGTAGAATTCATAGTGGATCTTATACCAGGCACAACCCCAATTTCTAGATGCCCATATAGAATGGCCCCGCATGAGTTAGCTGGGCTTAAAATCCAACTTGAAGCTTTGTTGGCAAAAGGCTTCATCCGCCCTAGCTCGTCGCCATGGGGTTGCCCCGTTCTATTCGTAACGAAGAAAGATGGAACAGAAAGGATGTGCGTAGACTATCGCCCGCTAAATCTAGCGACGATAAAGAACAAGTACCCATTGCCCAGGATCAATGATCTTTATGATCAACTTGCTGGATCATCTGTCTTCTCCAAGATGGATTTGAGATTAGGCTATCATCAAATCAAAATCCGAAACGAGGACGTTCCCAAGACGGCTTTCACCACTCGTTATGATCTTTACGAGTTCACCGTCATGTCCTTTGGTTTAACCAATGCCCCTCCACTTTCTCGCGCATGATGAATTCGATCTTCATGGAGTACTTGGATAAATTTGTTGTAGTTTATGTTGATGACATTCTCATCTACTCGAAGAACGGAGAAGAACATGCCAAACATCTTAGGCTGGTATTGATGAAACTTCGAGAGCATCGCCTTTACGCCCAGTTCTCTAAGTGCGAATTTTGGCTACCAGAAGTGACCTACTTAGGCCACATGATTTCTGCCAAAGGCATTGCTGTCAATCCCGAGAGAGTTCAGGCCGTCCTTTACTGGAGTCCACCTGAATCGGTTAAGCAAGTTAGGAGTTTTCTTGGCTTAGCAAGCTATTGTCGCCGCTTCGTTGAGAACTTCTCCAAAGTTTCAAAGCCTCTTACTGAACTCCTCAAGAAAGATAAGAAAGTCCAATGGACTCCCAAGTGCGAGGAAATCTTTCAAGAGCTAAAGAGAAGATTGACTTCTGCCCCCGTACTTGCGCCTCCAGACACCAAAAATGATTTCGAAATCTATTTTGATGCTTCACGGCAAGGGTTAGGATGCATACTTATGCAAGATCGACATGTGGTAACATACGCTTCACGCCAGTTGCGTCCACATGAAGAGAACTATCCTACCCATGATCTTGAACTCGCTGACGTAGTTCATGCCCTGAAGACTTGGCGACATTACCTCCTTGGTAATCGTTGTGAGATCTATTCCGACCACCAAAGCCTCAAATACATATTCACCCAGCCAGATCTTAATCTCAGGCAAAGACGCTGGATTGAGTTGATAAAAGATTATGACTTAGGAATTTCTTTCACCCTAGGCAAAGCCAATGTCATGGCTGATGCACTAAGTCGTAAGTCGTATTGTAACAACCTCATGTTATAACAGTATCAACAACTTCTTCATGAGGAATTTCGAAAGCTCAATCTTGAGATTGTTCCTCATGGTTTTCTTCCTACCTTGGTGGCGAAACCCACTCTTGAGGATCAAATCATAGTTGCCCAAAGTCGTGCACGAGGTGTTCGCCGGATCAAGGAGAACATTGCTAGCGGAGTTGCTAAATGTTTATCCACAAATAGCAAAGGAACGGTATTCTTTGGAAATCATTTGGTAGTACCTAAGAATAGATATCTAAGGCAACTCATCCTCAGAGAATCCCATGACACACCCCTCTTGATTCATCCCAGTAGCACAAAAATGTACTGAGATCTACGGTAGAGATTTTGGTGGACTAGGATGAAGAGAGACATTGCTCGATATGTTGCCGAATGTGATGTTTGTCGTTGCATTAAGGCCGAACACCAAAGACCTGATGGTACTCATCAACCTTTGCCTATTCCCGAGTGGAAATGGGACAAAGTCGTTATGGACTTCATCACCGGCTTTCCAAAAACCCAGAAAGGAAATGATGCCATCTTCGTTGTCATTGACCGATTTTCCAAAGTTGCTCACTACCTTCCAGTTCGCGAGTCTATAACTGCTAGCTAGTTAGCGGACTTGTATGTCTCTAGAATTGTGTCTCTTCATGGTGTTCCTTTGGAAATCAATTCTGATCGTGGTAGCCTTTTCACCTCTAGATTCTGGGCAAGTTTTCAGAATGCTATGGGAACTCATCTCTCCTTTAGCACAACTTTCCATCCTCAGTCTAGCGGTCAAGTTGAAAGGGTTAATCAAATCTTGGAAGACATGCTCAGAGCTTGTGTTATCTCATTCGGAAAGAGTTGGGAGAAATCTCTTCCATTCGCCGAATTTTCTTATAACAATAGCTATCAATCTAGTCTGGACATGGCTCCGTTTGAATTCCTCTATGGACGACGATGTCGAACACCCCTTAACTGGTCAGAAACCGGAGAAAGACAATTCTTTGGACCGGATATGATCAAGGAAGCAGAAGAGCAAGTTCGCATTGTTCGTGATCGAGTGAAAGCCTCTCAATCTCGTCAGAAAAGCTACTATGATCGTCATCATAGGAAAGAAAGCTACAATCTGGATGAGAAGGCTTACCTTCGGGTTACTCCTCTGAAGGGAACCCAACGCTTCGGTATCAAAGGCAAGTTGGCCCCACGTTACATTGGACCTTTCCGCATTCTCGCTAAACGTGGAGAAGTTTCCTACCAACTTGAACTACCTCCGCACCTTTCCCGAGTACATGATGTATTCCATGTGTCACAACTCAGGCGTTGCTTCAAGGACCCCATCCGCGAAGTCGACCATGAAACGCTTGATCTCCAAGATGACCTTTCTTATCGAGAGTACCATGTTTGTATTCCTGATTTCGCAGAGCGTGTCACCCGTCGTCAGAAGATCAAGTTCCTCAAAGTACCATGGTCGCACCACTCCGAGAAAGAAGCAACATGGGAAAGAGAAGACCGTCTCCGTGCCAAGTACCCCACCTTCCTCCCGACGACTTCTGAATCTCGGGACGAGATTCTTTTGAGTGGGGGAGAGTTGTCACAACCTAAGTTTAGGCATGTGCTAGGGTTAGCTTGGACTTTGGTTCACGTGAATTTTTTTAAAATAAATTCAAAAATGGGGAAGCAGAAAGCCCTGAGAAATTAATTTAAATGGCCAGATAAAAATCTTTTTCCAAGAATCTTTTGAACATTTGGAAAATTCCTATAAATGATGCTGATCATTACAAAAGTGGTTTGGGTTCATTCCCATGCCTATGGAATTTTCTAAAATTTAAAAGGTGCTCTGGAAATTAAAGTTGACCCCTAATTGAATTGAAATTCAAATGTTTTGAATTTCAAAAATGCTCAAATCCTAAAAGTGTATTGCCACTGGCTACTTAGGATTTTATAAATACTTTGGGCATTTTTATAAAATGCCTAGCTAATTTAATTAGCAGGGCCAACCTATTTTCAGAAATATAAAAGGAAAAACAAAAACAGAAAGAGGAGGGGCTTAACTATCGCCCAGGGCGAAGGATCACTTCCTCTGGCCGGCCCAACCCACCCGACCGCGTTTTCCTCTTCCTCCCCTCGCCTCCAAGCAGCTCGGTGGCGAGCCGAGCACCGTGGACGCCACCGAGGCTCGCCTAGACCACCCCGAGGCTTCTCCTTGCGCCACGCAACGCCCAGAGAGCCCTCGCACCTTCTCCTTCCGTCACAAGATCACTTTCCCCTCTGTCTCGCCGGTTCCGCGCCACACCAGAGAGCTCGCGTCGCCGCCGGTGGTGCACAGCCGTGGCCAACGACGACCAGAAGTCGGGCGACCGTGTCCTTCCTCTCCAGCGTCGACGTCTTCATCGATTCTACGCGCCAATTTGTGCCAAGCTCCACTGGAGGCGACACCCGCGACGAGATCTCCCCGTAAGCCGCCGCAGCTCCGGCGAGCCATTCCCTCCGTCCAGCCTCTCCCCGGCCACGCAAAGCACCGCACCGTGCTCAGGGTGAGCTCCGCCATCTTTCCCCTCTCCCAGCGCGCGAAATGGTGCGCCATAGCCGCCGCCCCGCTGTGCCCGACCTCCGACCGCCGCGGACCTCGTCGCCGGCGTAGTCTCAGGCCTCCCCTGGCTCTCCCGTTTGCTCCACGTGATACACATGACCCCCCTGAGCATGTAGATGGCCTCGGCTCGTCTTCTGACGCACTGCGCCGCCGTTCCGAGAGGACTCCGCCGTGTCCAGTGGACACCGGCGTTGAGCCGCCGGCGAGTGACGTGGTCGTGGTTAAATCAACCCCTAACCACACGCTGGGTCTATGCCACGTGGGCCCAGGACCCCTAATCAGCCGCTGTTAATTAAGTTAATCCGGTTTAGTCCCCTGAGGCGCTGACATGTGTGTCCCGCACGTTAGTTTGACTGGTCAGTTCCCTGACGTTATCATGGCGCCATGCTGATGCAGCAATCCATTTCCAGTTTTAAATTATATCAGAAATTCCAGAAAATGCCCAAAACTTCAATAAATCATAGAAAATTCGTACTAACTCCAAATGAAACAAATAATATATGAAAAATTATCAGAAAAATGCTAGGATTATGAATATGCAACTTGTTTCTATGTTTGACCATTTTAAAATGGGTGAACAGTAGCAAACATGCATATGGCATAACTTGAATTTGAATTTGAAGTTTGAATTTGCAATTCAATTGCAATACACTTCAATTAAATTGAATCTTCAACACATCAGTGCTCTCTACACCATGTTTTCACAACTAATCATGTGCTTGAGCATTGTATTGTATTGACTGTTCTTTTTACGCATTGTTTGCTATCGGTAGAGGTGGAACCGGAAGTGGAGGTCATCCCTGAAGCAGAAGACCGGTAACCCGTGTAACGTCAGCAAGGCAAGAAAACCCCATTGATCATGTCTATAAATACTACTTCCCTCTCAATCTCGCTTATGACTGTTTAGGAGATCACCGAGATACGTTCTTTCGCATAGTTGAACCCATTTCGATGCATGACCTATCACTTTGTGACCGTATTAAGAAAACCACAATCCTAGCAGATATAGGAGTTGAATGATAAGCATGTGGCCCCTGCAACTATTACTGCTTATTGCTGCTTAATGATACAATGAGGTTACATTGTTTGTGAGTCGGGATGGATATTCATAATGGTGTTGATGATAATGTGTTGGTGAATCTACCCTAATACAAGGTGAACGATGAGAGGTTGTGTAGGAGTACACAGTGGGTTGTCTCGTTGAACACCGCCTTAAGCACCGAGTTCTTGTATGGTAATCCAAGACAAAGAGTAGAACCACACATTGGGCTCACTGACCCCTCTCGGCCTAGTAGCTTGATCCGTGTTGACGTCCAGGAGTCACATTAGTTCGGGCTTTCCATTTGGCATATGCATAGAAAAAGAATGGATGAAAGGTTGCATCACATAAATATGTGGGTGGATCTGTGAGACAGTGAAACCATCTTCTCGGATGGCGTCTCGGTTGCCTACATTGTCTGAGTCCGTATCGTTGATCCGGCCGGGCTCTCGAGTGGGATCTACCTCAGATAGTCGACTCTTGGAATAGACCGGTTTTGAGCGAAGTGTCGTGGTGAACATACTCGCCGGCACCCCTTGAATGGTGACGAGACCTGGCGGTAACTGATGGTCATGTGTTTTGTAGTTTACACCGCATGCAAGGTTAACAAAACTATTCGAATAGCCGCGGCCGCGGTCATGGACTACTTGGAACCTGTACCTGATTATTAGACAACTCGAATGGATACTCTAAAACTCGCAAGATAAGCGTGAGTGCTATGGCGTGCTTCATCGTGGGGAAGTCGAGGAAGTATCCATAGTGGTGTATTGGATGAAGACTTGGTAGTGGACTCGTGTACGCTTCTTACCTCAAGTCTGGTACTCGTAGTACAGGACTAGCCAAGTCAAAGCTGGCACTTCTGCATATTGAAACCCCACCTCCCTTTACCTTGAAACTTGAGCATGAGTAGTATAGTTCTGATGTAAGTCTTGCTGAGTACGACTTTGTACTCACGTTTGCTTATTCTATGTTTTAGATGGAAACCCAGACCCCGATGAAGACATCTTCCTGAAGCTCGACGTTGACTAAGTTAGTAAAGTCACAGACAGTAGTCTGGTCCCTCGTGGAAGGGCATGTTTGTTGAACAAGGCTTCTCTAAACCATTTTTTAAACTTGTCTGTACTTAGACCTAATTTTCTTCTGTTGTTTGATGTAATGATGGATCATAGTTATATGGTCTTTGTGTACTCTATGTGTAAGTCAATAAAGATATACTTTGTAGAGTTCATGCAATGTGTACCTGTTGTTTACACTGGACATGTATGTTGCGTGTATGATTATAACATGCATGTCTTAGTGTGGGGTTCGATAGCTTAGTTGAGTTCTTGCTGACGGTCTTTTATACACCAAGTGGCCCTTAGATGTGCGCAGCTTGGGGAATCGCGATGCGATTGCTCGTGACTCTGTCACGTGGCACACTTTGTTGTATGATTGATCCCGGCCGAGATCCCGACTAGGTGATCGGGCTGGAGTCTGTTTATGTAAGTGTTATAATTCAATCGATAATATGGTGGAGGCGACTTGTCTATGAGTATGGGATTTCACCACCCATAATCATTTAGACTTGTGAGCGGGCGATGAGGAGCCATCTCATTTGATCATCCGGCCTGGATGGGATGCCCCTCACGTACGATGCTTTCCGAGAGTGTTCTGTGCTTGGCCTTGTCTGCTTAGACAAGTGGGTACAACTCTCGGCTCTCCATATGATTGAGTTGTGACTGGAATTACAAAGGCATATTCTGGGTCCCGAAAATAAGGATATTATTGAAGAGCTACTGTTTCTTAAGATTTCCAAAAGGTTTTTGCAAATAAAAAGCAAGCTTAAGGTTTGCAAAAGTAAGGAGAGACAAAACGTGGCAGAATTTGTGAAAAACGGAACAGCAGGTAGTAGAGAATTTTTTCGGGGCACTTATGCAACTCAAATAAAAAAATCAGAACATACGAAATTTCCGCGATTTTATAGAGCACACTGTGTAAAAAATCAGCTCAAAAAGGTGAACTGGTGATTTGATCCGATTTTTTCGGTCACGAGGACAAAATTTGTTTTCTGGGTAGCATGTCACAACTTTCGCTTCCCTTGTCATATGAGGCTATAACTTGGCACAAACTTGAAAATAAAGATACAATGATTTTGCTACAGTAGTAACAATCATCAAGACCACTAATAACAGAAGTAAAAACATCTTGGGTTGCCTCCCAACAAGCTCTTTCTTTTACGCCTTTAAGCTAGGCATAAGGCAAAAGAAGAATCAAGTTTTATCAAGAGAAAAAGAATAGCTAGTGATAACCCAAAGTGTAGGGGATCGCAACAGTCTTCGTGGGTAAGAATAACCCAATTTATTGATTTGACACAAGGGGAGCCAAAGAATACTTATAAGTCTTAGCAGTTGAGTTGTCAATTCAACCACACCTGAAAAAGCACTAGAGAATTTATAAGTAGCAACGGTGTGTTGACGGGTGTAGCCTTTAAGACTTCCCCAATGTCACAACCCCAAGTTAGGTATTTGCTAGGAGTAGCAAGTCACCTTGCATCATGTTAAAAATTTCAAAAGAAATCATTTGAAATCAAGTTCAAATGCAAAATGGGAGAAGGACCCCCCCCCCCCAAATGAATTAATTCAAAAGGCCAGAAATAAATCTTCTCCAAAAATTCATGTTTGATTTTTGAAAAGTCTTATAAATGAGTGTGATCACATATCAAGTGATGTGGGACCCACCCCATGCTCATGGATTTTTCAAATATTCAAACAAGACCTTGGAATTAATCAAAAACCCCTATTTGATTTAAAATTCAAATGTTTTGAATTATAAAAAGTGCCAAACTTTACAAGTGGCTAGCGTATGATATTATGAGGCCATGTAAAAAGTTTTAGCATTTAATAAAATGCCTAGCTAATTATTTAGCACAGCAAAACAAAATTACAGAAAAGAAAACAAAAAGAAAATAGAAAAAAGGGCCTACCTGGGATTCGGCCCAACTCTTCCCCCCAGCCAGCCCAGCCCACCCAGCCTTGTCGTCTACCACCGGGCACGAGCACACAGCTGCGTGCCCGGCATGACGACGCCGGCGGGAAGCAGCTAGCCTGCCTGGCCCCTCCCCAACCCGCCTAGAAGCGCCACGACGATGCCCTGGAGACACCGTGTCCATTCCCCCCCTGGGAGCCATCTCCCCTTTCTCTCCCGCTCGATTCCATCGCCGTCCGTGAGCAACCGTGGAACACGCCGCCGTCTTCACGCGGCCACCGTCGACGAGAGGACGCACCACCAAGTCCATCCGCTCCGCCGTTGTCTACAACCCCATCGTGCAGAAGGAATCGAAGCCAGACACCCCCACGAGCTCGCTAGCTTCATCGTCTTCGTCTCCGGCCGCCGCGGATCCACCTCGAAATCCGGCAGCTCCAGAGCTTCCCCGCCTCCATCGACTGCACAGCTGCACTCCCTGCGTCAGGGTGAGCGTTTCCCCTAACCTAGCACGCCCTCTCTTGCCCTCTGTCACCGATTTCCATGAGAGACGAAGCTTCTCCCTATCGAGGTCCATGTCGGCGAGCCCCCGCTACGCAATCGAGCTCGCAGCCATGTCCATGGTGTTCGCCTTGCTCCGCTGCTCCGTTTGCACCTACGGCCGCTTCAAATGACGCACCACAACAAGTTCTACCCCGAGCCAGTAGTTCCGCCGCCGCTAGAGCTCGTCGCCGTCGACGATGCCGTACCCCCCAGGCCCTGTTCTTGGTCCCATTCGATGCGCATCACCAAGTGTTGCATCCCAGTGGCTACGGCGCTCGATTTGTACCATGGAATCAACATCCCGAGCAGATCCGCCGCGGGATTTGGTCATCGGCGACTAGCCGCCGGCGAGATGACGTGGACGTCATTATCTTAGCACTAATCCCCCTCCTAATGACCCCTAACACTCACTGACACTAGGCCCCAGTGGCTTAATTAAGCCACTGTTAGTTTAAATAAACCGGGTTTTAACCCAGAGCCACTGACAGTGAGGCCCCACATGTCAGCACCCCCCACCCACGTCACTGTGACGTCATGCCTACGCAGTAAATCGAATAATTGATTTAATTAAATCCAGAAAATCCAGAAAAAGGCTTAAACTTTGGAAATTCATAGAAAATTCATATTAACTCCAAATTTTACATATAATATATGAAAAATGATCAGGAGAAAATAATCTATCCAAATATACAACTTTCAACTATTTTGAGTTGAATTTAAAATGGGACCAGTAGCATTTGCTATTTGGTTTAATTGGAATTTAATGAAATTAATTCAAATGCTTTTGCATTTTGAACCTTAGCAACATACCCCATTTCACTTGAACATCGGACGCATATCATACACATGTCAAGATGAATTACATTGATCAAACAATAGCATTTGCACCTTGTCCAAATTGAATTTAAATTGGAGTTTGAATTTGCAATATACTCCATTTAAATGGAATTGCCTCACACATCAGAAGCATGCAAACCAAGTTTCAACCTTCAACCATGTGCTTGTGCATTGTATTTACTTTGCTACCTTGTTTGTTGTTTGTCGAGTAGAAGTTGAACCGGAACAGGAGGCTTCCCCCTTCGTTGAAGATCTCGAGACTGAACCTCATCAGCAAGGCAAGCAAACCCCCATTGATCATGTCGATAAAATTCCACTTCCCTCTCATGTCTCGCTTATGCATTGTATAGGATGATTACCATGCTACGTTTCTACCGCAGAGATGAACCCATTCCTTTGCATGACCTATCATTTTTCACGGTAGTAAGCAAACCACAATCCTAGAAAATGTAGGAGTTGGTTGATATCATGTGGCCCCTGCAATTGTTACTGCTTATCGCATGCTTAGAGTGCTACAATGTTGTCACTGTTATGTGAGTCGGGATGGTAGTGATCATGTGGAAGATGGTGGAAATGTGTTGGTGAATCTACGCTAATACAAGGTGAATGATGAGAGGCTGTGTAGGAGTACACAGTGGGTTGTCTCGTTGAACACCGACCTAAGTCCGAGTTCTTGTGTGGTGATCCAAGATGAAGAGTACAACCACACATTGGGCTCACTGACCCCTCTCAACCTATTAACTCATCCCTTTCGATGTCCAGATATCGCAGTAGTTCGGAGTTCTGGTAGGTTTGTGGCCTGGCTGCTAAGTGAGAGAACGGCTCAACCGAGACCGGCTTATGCACCACGCACACATCATCTGGGTCCACTTCGGTAAACCGGTCGGGTTTACGATAGTGGTAGCCAACCCAGGTAGGCGGCTTTCTTGGACTAGATCGGCTATGAGGTAACAGTTGTGGTGAGCATCCTCGCCGACACTTCTTGAACGGTGTCGAGTACAAAGGCGGTAACTGATGATCATGTGTGTGTAGCGGTACACCCCTGCAGGGTTAACAAAACTATTCGAATAGCCGCGTCCGCGGTTAAGGACTGCTTGGAAAGCTTAGCTTGATTATTAGACAACTTGAACTGGATACTTATAAAACTTACCAAGATAAGCGTGAGTGCTGTGGCGTGCTTTCTCGTGGGGAAGTCGAGGAAGGCACCATAGTGGTGTAATTGGTTGGAGACATGTAGTGAACTCGTGTACGCTTCTTACCTCAAGTCTGGTACTCGTAGTTCAGGACTAGCAGGGTCAAAGATGGCACTTCTGCAATTGAACCCCACCTCCCTTTACCTTGATACATGTGCATGAGTAGTATAGTTCCTACGTAAGTCTGGCTGACTACGACTTTGTACTCACGTTTGCTTATTCTATGTTTTAGATGAACCCACTGACCCCGAAGGTGGATTCTTCATCGAGCTTGACGACTGAAGATCAAGCTAGTGTAGTCCCAGTCAGACGACTGGTTCCCTCGTGGAGGGCTTGTGTTTAAATAAGGCTTCTTAAGCCATTTGTTAAACTTGTCTGTACTCAGACCTACTTTGCCTCCGCTTGTTTGTTGTAATGTTGGATCACAGTCTTGTGATCTCTGTGTGCACGCTATAAGAGTTATCAATAAAGTTGTATACTTTGTAGAGAGTTGTAATGATACCTGATGTTCATACTAGACATGTGTGCTGCGTGTATGATTATATCATGCATGTCTTAGTATGGGTTTTCGAGACCTTAGTTCTGATCTGGCTGGCGGTCTTTTATACACCAAGTGGACCTTAGATGTGCGCAGCTTGGGGCATCGCGATGCGATTGCTCGAGACTCTGTCTCGTGCACACTTGGTGGTATGATCGAGCCCGCCCTAGACCCCGACTAAGTGATCGGGCTGGAGTAAGTCTATGTAAGAGTTATGAGATAGTCGATAGTACGGTTGAGGCGACTTGTCTATGAATATGGGTGTTCATGACCCATATCTTTAGACTTGTGTGCGGACGATGAGGACCCATCTCAGTTGATCATCCGGCCTGGATGGAATGCCCCTCACGTACGATGCTTTTCAAGAAAGTTCTGTGCTTGGCCTTGTCTGCTTAGACAAGTGGGTACGGTTCTCGGCTCTCCATATGACTATGTCGTAGCGGGACTTGCATACGCTAACCCCGGGTCCCGACAGACTTGGTATCAGAGCAGGACTGACTGTAGGATTATCAGCCTTGGCCGAAGTCGATTCTAGCTTGCTATAGTTATATAGTTACTCTGGGTTTATAAGGGAACTACGTAAGGCTTATTTTTTCTCCTTACCCCCTTCGTTCTGAGTTCTAAGTCACCCTCATCTTGTTCTACGTGAAGATAGGACTAGGCTCATCTATGTCTTGCTAGAACATCTCGTTGTTTGCTTCCTTGTAGCCGTAGGGAAGTTATGTTCGGTTTTCTAGCGTTGTTGTGCTTCCTGATTTCTTACAGCATATGTAAGTGTTGTTTTCATGTTGTAAGAAATTGTCATTTCTTACAATTACATCCGTTATGCTGTCCGAGTCATTCCAGGTTTCTTCATAATCTAACGCGTTTGCAAAATCTTTCCCTCTATTTCGGTTGTCTTTCCAGAAGATTTTTTAGGTGGCATTCCCGACAGTTCCATAGTGTTTTATGTAGGTTTTCTTCTAGAAACCTATATTGATTCATTTGCAGCTCTTCCTCCCACTTTAGATGTCTTCTAGCAAGAAGAACCACACTGACCATCGTGTTGAGCTACTTTGCTACTCTGACATATCCGTTGTAGCCCCTAGTACACCATGGCCGTCCTCTAGGAAAACCATCTAGTAACCCAACCCCTTAAATCATACCACCCGACAGATGTGTAGAGTTCATAGTGGATCTTATGCCAGGAACCGCACCAATTTCCAGACGCCCATACAAAATGGCCCCACGTGAGTTAACTGAGCTTAAAACCCAACTTGAAGCTTTGTTGGACAAAGGCTTCATACGCCCTAGCTCATCGCCATGGGGTTGCCCCGTTCTGTTCGTAACGAAGAAAGATGGAACAGAAAGGATGTGCGTAGAATATCGCCCACTAAATCTAGCGACGATAAGGAACAAGTACCCATTTCCCAGGATCAATGATCTTTATGATCAACTTGCTGGATCCTCTGTCTTCTCCAAGATGGATTTGAGATTAGGTTATCATCAAATCAAAATATGAAACGAGGACATTCCAAAAACGGCTTTCACTACTCGTTATGGTCTTTACGAGTACACCGTCATGTCCTTTGGTTTAACCAATGCCCCCGCCACTTTCTCGCGCATGATGAATTCGATCTTCATGGAGTACCTAGATAAATTTGTTGTAGTTTATCTTGATGACATTATCATCTACTCGAAGAACAAAGAAGAACATGCAGAACACCTAAGGCTGGTATTAATGAAACTTAGAGAGCATCGCCTGTATGCTAAATTCTCCAAGTGTGAATTTTGGCTACCAGAAGTGACCTACTTAGGCCACGTGATTTCTGCAAAAGGCATTGCTGTGAATCCCGAGAGAGTTCAGGCCGTCCTTGACTAGACTCCACCTGAACCCGTTAAGCAAGTTAGGAGTTTTCTTGGCTTAGCCAGCTATTGCCGCCGCTTCGTTGAGAACTTCTCCAAAGTTGCAAAGCCTCTAAATGAACTCCTCAAGAAAGATAAGAAATTCCAATGGACTCCCAAGTGCAAGGAAATCTTTCAAGAGCTATAAAGAAGATTGACTTCTGCACCCGTACTTGCGGCTCCAAACACCAAAAAGGATTTCGAGATCTTTTGTGACGCCTCACGGCAAGGGTTAGGATGCATACTTCTGCAAGATAGACATGTGGTAGCTTATGCTTCACGCCAGTTGCGTCCACATGAAGAGAACTATCCTAACCATGATCTTGAACTCGCTGCCGTAGTTCATGCCCTGACAACTTGGCGACATTACCTCCTTGGTAATCGTTGTGAGATCTATTCCGACCACCAAAGCCTCAAATACATTTTCACCCAGCCAGATCTTCATCTCAGGCAAAGACGCTGGATTGAGTTGATAAAAGATTACGACGTAGGAATTTCTTACACCCCCGGCAAAGCCAATGTCATGGCTGATGCACTAAGTCGTAAGTCGTATTGTAACAACCTCATGTTACAACAGTATCAACCACTTCTTCATGAGGAATTTTGCAAGCCCAATCTTGAGATTGTTCCTCATCGCTATCTTTCTACCTTGGTGACGAAACCAACTCTTGAGGATCAAATCATAGTTGCCCAAAGTCGTGCACGAGTTGTTCGCCGGATCAAGGAGAACATTGCTAGCGGAGTTTCTAAATGTTTCTCCACAGATAGTAAAGGAACGGTATTCTTTGGAAATCGTTTGGTAGTACCTAAGAATAGGTAACTAAGGCAACTCATCCTCAAGGAAGCCCATGACACACCCTTCTCGATTCATCCCGGTAGCACAAAATTGTACCGAGATCTACGCCAGAGATTTTGGTGGACTAGGATGAAGAGAGACATTGCTCGATTTGTTGCCGAATGTGATGTTTGTCGTCGCATTAAGGCAGAACATCAAAGACCTGCTGGTACACTTCAACCTTTGCCTATTCCAGAGTGGAAATGGGACAAAGTCGGTATGGACTTCATCACCGGCTTTCCAAAAACCCAGAAAGGAAACGATGCCATCTTCATTGTCATAGATAGGCTTTCCAAAGTTGCTCACTTCCTTCCAGTTCGCGAGTCTATAACTGCTAGCAAGTTAGCGGACTTGTACGTCTCTAGAATTGTATCCCTTCACGGTGTCCTTTGGAAATAAATTCTGATCGTGGTAGCCTTTTCACCTCTAGATTTTGGGGAAGCTTTCAGAATACTATGGGAACTCATCTCTCATTTAGTACAACTTTCCATCCTCAATCTAGCGGTCAAGTCGAAAGGGTTAACCAAATTCTTGAAGACATGCTCAGAGCTTGTGTTATCTCATTCGGAAAGAATAGGGAGAAGTCTCTTCCATTCGCCGAATTTGCTTATAACAATAGTTTTCAATCTAGTCTGAACATGGCTCCTTTTGAACTCCTATATGGACGACGATGTCAAACACCCCTAAACTGGTCAGAAACCGATGAAAGACAATTCTTTGGACCGGATATGATCATGGAAGCAGAAGAGCAAGTTCGCATTGTTCATGATCAATTGAAAACAGCCCAGTCTCATCAGAAAGGCTACTATGATCGTCATCATAGGCAAGAGAGCTACAATCTGGATGAGAAGGCTTACCTTCGGGTTACTCCTTTGAAGGGAACCCAACGATTCGGTATCAAAGGCAAGTTAGCCCCACGTTACATCGGACCTTTCCACATTCTTGCTAAACATGGAGAAGTTGCCTACCAACTTGAACTACCCCCGCACCTTTCCCGAGTACATGATGTATTCCATGTGTCACAACTCAGGCGTTGCTTCAAGGACCCCATCCGCGAAGTCGACCATGAAACGCTTGATCTCCAAGATGACCTTTCTTATCGAGAATACCCCGTTCGTATTCTTGATTCCACAGAACGTGTCCCTCGTCGTCAGAAGATCAAGTTTCTGAAAGTGCAATGGTCACACCACTCTGAGAGAGAAGCCACGTGGGAAAGAGAAGACCGTCTCCGTGCCGAGTACCCCTCCTACCTCCCGCAGACTTCTGAATCTCGGGACGAGATTCTTTTGAGTGGGGGCGAGTTGTCACAACCCCAAGTTAGGTATGTGCTGGATATGCCGTGTCCATTCCCCCCTAGGAGCTGTCTCCCCTTTCTCTCCTGCTCGATTCCATCGCCGTCCGTGAGCAACCGTGGAACACGCCGCCGTCTTCACGCGGCCACCGTCGACGAGAGGACGCACCGCCAAGTCCATCCGCTCCGCCGTCGTCTACAACCCCACCGTGCAGACGGAATCGAAGCCAGGCGCGCCCACGAGCTCGCTAGCTTCATCGTATTCGTCTCCGGCCGCCGCGGATCCACCTCGAAATCCGGCAGCTCCAGATCTTCCCCGCCTCCATCGACTGCACAGCTGCACTCCCTGCGTCTGGGTGAGCGTTTTCCCTAACCTAGCACGGCCTCTCTTGCCCTCTGTCACCGATTGCCATGAGAGCCGAAGCTTCTCGCCGCCGAGGTCCATGTCAGCGAGCCCCCGCTACGCAATCGAGATCGCAGCCATGTCCATGGTGTTCACCTTGCTCCGCTGCTCCATTTGCACTTACGGCCGCTTCAAATGACGCACCACAGCAAGTTCCACCCCGAGCCAGTAGCTCCGCCGCCGCTAGAGTGATGGCTTCTCGCCATTTGTTGGTTACCCCAAGTGGAAGGTTTGAGATGTAGTGCATTAGCAGTTTTCCCTTGGTGAAGATACCAAGGTTTGTCTCCAGTAGGACTCCAGAGATGATAAGTAGGTGTCAGCGGCGCAACTGACGCGGACCTTCACACAGACATAGATAACTTTGTTCCCAACGAAGTTCAGAGAGGTTGTCAATCTCTCCGGTCTTGTTGTTTACAAAGGATAAAACGCAAGGGATAATGATAGCAAATAAAAGCAGTAAAGTAAATAAAGCTTGGAAACAGTAATGAGGATATGCACCGGGATACTTGATGTTCACTAGTGATTTTTCTCTCCCAAAAGACGATAAAACTGTTATGCGAGGTAAACAAATTACAGAAGGGAAATTGACAGTATTATGAACGCACCGCAATGCTAACTATGCTACAAAAGAAAGGAAGAGGTTCGAAAGCACAGGCAGTACGCCAAAATAAGTAGACCGAAATCCATCTGCATCTACTACTAATCATCCACCATGAGATATCTATCCAGAACATCTCGCTGGTATTAAGTTGAGAGCCCCACCCAAAGTGTAAACCCAAAGCAACAGACAACTGCATTAAAAAGAACTTTGCGTAAAGTAAACAATCCTTGTAACCGCGGTTACAAGCACCGTTGTTTTCCCCCTTGTGGCAACAGCACATCCCCTAGACTCATGTTTCTGTCACTCAAGCGTGTCATCGGGGGGCATGAACCCACAATCTAGCATGACGTTCCCTCTTGGAGTCACTACCTACTACTTGGTCAAAGAAATAAATAGCAACGGAGAACATGAAAGAATTACTTAGGAACAAAAATATAAGAGATAAAAACCAAATATATTACTCTATCACAATCTGAACATAATCTCATAATCCATCAGATCCCATCAAACTCAGCATAGCAACAACAGAAATATTACAAATGTGCCTCGATCATGTAGGGCAGCTCACGAGGTCTAAACAATGAAGATCAAAGAGGGGAGGAGAACATCACATAGCTACTGATCACAGACCCATGGTCCAAGGAAAACTACTGACGAGACATCCGGGGAGCATCCATGGTGGAGAGGAGACTCCCGGAGGTCAATCCTCCCTCCGGCAGGGTGCCGGGAAGAGGTCTTCTGGTGCTCGCGATCTTGGAAGCGCGGCGGCGGCGGAACAAAGGCGATTTGCGGAATAGGGTTCCTCTTCGGAGTTTCCCCGTGATGGAGAATAAATAGGCGAAGGGGGGCAGCCAGAGGTGGACCAGGGGCCCCAGGCGCCCCCCTGGCGCGGCCAGGGGTGGGGCCGCGCCGGGTTGCCGCCTGGGCCCCCTGGCACCCCTCTGGCCCCACTCGGGCTCTTCGCGAAGCTTCCTATACGCTGATTTTTCCTGTATTTTTCCCGGAATTGTTCTGGCACTTTTTATATGGGGGAAAACTGAAATAGAAAAACAGCAGAAAACAGGAACTGGCACTGGGGTGCACTGAGTTAATAGGTTAGTCCAAATATGATCAAAAGTGTATGAAAGTGTATCTATGTCATAGCAATATCACACAAAACATGCATGGAGAAAGCAGAAATTATAGATACGTTTTGGACGTATCAACATCCCCAAGCTTAATTCCTTCTCGTCCTCGAGTAGGTAAATGATAACAACATAATTTCTGTGGTGACATGCTAGCAACCATAATAGAACTTTGAAAAGTAAAGCAATCAAGGTTAGAGATTCAATTCAAGTCATAACATGCAAGAGTCTATATTAGCATTGAAACAAGTAACAAAAGAACAAAAGGTGCAAGATCTCTTGCTGTCCGTTACTCGAATGTCTCCAAATGGTGTTTGCGTGCAAGAAGGGGGATAGGGAATACGAGAAAAAGTAATTTTTGTGTTGAGAACTCAATCTACTAAAGTTTCACACTTGGTCTTCTTTGGAATCTTATCTTGACTCGTCCCCAGACCACTAGCCAGGTACAAGTCAATTTGATCCACTCCTTTTCGATATTTTGAGCACTCATGCAATGGATGAGCGTAAGCACGAGAATTGACACTTAGGATGGCAAAGAGAGAAGTATGGTGGAGGAGGAAGACAAAAAGGATGAGAAAGGCTCACATCAATGAGGACAAACATAGGCAAGAGATGAAAAATGATAGATATGATGTGAGGAGTAGGGATTGCCATGCTACGGATGCACATACGAGCTAAGAAGCTCTCCAATGGAACTAGTGAGGGTGCATCTAACTTGCTCGCTCATGAAGACCTAGAGCTCGTTTGAGGAGGCTCATCCTTGGAATATGCAAGCCAAGTTCTATAGTGTGAAGGTCCCCACATAGCTATATGCATAATGATCATCTCTATGGAGTACAAGGATATAAAGGGAGTACTAGTGTGGATCTCTCAAAAGGATAGTAGTGTTGCCCCTTTCTCTCTTTTTATTTCTTTTTCTATTTTTTTGTATTTTTTTGGTGGCCTGAATGGCTCTTTCTATTTAACTCTCATTTGTCCTCTTTGGGATCTTTTAATGTGTCCACTTTGGGATCTTTTCCTCACTTAAGGGCAACACTCTATTTTATAAGAAGGTAAAGGAGATCTTTCACACTTTACAAGGTACTCAAAACATAAAGAAGATGTAACTAACATGATGTATGCAATGTATGCCGCTGCCAGTGTAGCAGGGACATGTATGACATGAAGATCAAGTCATGAAGAGGTGGAAGTTGCATGGCAATATAACTCAGAAGGGCTATGGAAATGCCTTGATAGGTTGGTATGGTGGCTGTTTTGAGGGAAGATATAAGGAGGCTTATGATGACAGAGTGTATCATGTCAAGGGTTTGGAAGTACCGGCGAAGGTGAACACCAACTCTCGGAGTGAGAAGATGGCAATGCACGGCACGGGAGAGGCTAGCAAAATATGGGAAGGTGGAAGTGTCAACTTTCAATACTTACATTAGTCTGAAGAACTCATGCACTTATTATCGGTAACTCTCAATCTAATAAGGAGGTTCACAAAGAGACAAGTACCCCGAGGAGGAGTGTATGGGGGTTTGGTTATCCTTGCGCATCCTCGACTCATGGTACGTGAGTGTTCTCTGATATTCGACTCCTCAGAAGAGTAGTGATCCATCTAGTAGCTAGAGTTCTCAACTAGTTTTGTAGGTTTTGAAAATAAACACGGATTGCCCAAAATACGACACCTATCACTAATAGGCAAGATCTCTTGACACCAAAAGTTCAAACTTTACTCACATCAATACCTCAAAACTATTGCAAGTTACTACTAAAAGAAAATAGCAACCTCAATTACCTACTTTCAAGACAAGACACAACTCAGTGCAACAACCAACTCTCTTTAACAAGATAAACATGAAAACTAAAAAGAGTTCCAGCAACAAAATAAACAAAAGCCAAGGCTCTTGCTAAAGACAAACTAAGACTAAAACTAAACATGGCAGTAGCTATGAAAAGATAAAGAACACACAACAGCAGAAAGATAGGCATGAAGAATCCTATGATGTGTTCTAAATTTTGAAAGTGGAGCGGGTTTCTCTCCCACACAAAGTAAGAAGGGATCTAACTTGTTACGAACAGCAAGAAAAGCTAAAGAAAACTAAAAACTAAACCTAAGAGCGAGATGCTCCAAGCATAGCACATAACGCATGAAGTGATAAAAATATAGTGAGACAAAGGACGAACTGATGATTGTTGATGGAGAAGGGGATGCACGGGTGCATCCCCAAGCTTAGACGCTTGAGTCTACTTGAATATTTGTTGGGGATGCATGGGGGCATCCCCAAGCATGAGCGCTTGACACTCCTGGATCTTCTTTCATCATCTTCCATCGCACACTTGAAAACTCCCTTCATACATAACTCATCATAAGCTGATTAGAGAGGTTAGTACCCTTAATAAATAATTTTTACCCACTGGATATAAAGATATTCTTGAAGAGCTACTGTTTCTCAAGAGTGCCAAAAAGTTTTTGCAAAGAAAAAGCAAGCTTAAGGTTTGCAAAAGTAAGGAGAGACAAAACGTGGCAGAATCTGTGGAAAACAGAACAGCAGGTAGTAAAGAATTTTTTAGTGAGACTTCTGCAACTCAAATCAAAAAAATCAGAACATACGGAAGTTTCGTAATTGTATAGAGAATACTGTGTAAAAATTTCAGATCAAAAAGATGAACTGGGATTTTTCTGGAATTTTTCTGGTCACGAGGACAGAATCTGTTTTCTGCACAGCATGTCACAACTTTTACTTCCCTTGCCGTAAGAGGCTATAACTTGGCACAAAGTTGAAAAATAAAGATACAATGATGTTGCTACAGTAGTAACAATCATCAACACAAAACAAAATAAAAAAGAAACACCTAAATTAGTTGCGGGCTGCCTCCCTAAAGCGCTTTCTTTTATGCCTTTAGCTAGGCTTAAAGATTATAAAAGATGCTCTCACAAGAGAATGGGAATTTTAGCAAAAGAGAGCATCAAGAAGCAAATTTGAAACACATTTAAGCCTAACCCACTTCCTATGCATAGGCATATTGTAAGAAAATAAATCAAATAAGCACAAAGTGACATGCATAGGAAGGTGGAACAAGAACAACTTCGAAAGTTTCAGTGTAGAGAGAGGTGTTTTTGTCACATGAAAGTTTCTATAACCAAACTTTCCTCTCTCAAAGTAATTTTCAGTAATATCATGAACAATATCAAGAATATAACTATCATACAAATCATATTGTTGATGACCTACAAGCACACGTGTGTTATTTTCAACACGGTTTTTAGGATCATAAGATAAATGCAACCCATAACATTGAGCTTTGATAAGAGGAAAATTCTCCAGAGTTGGAGATTTTAAAAGGATAATAGGACACTCAAGTGTGGGTGCGATAGAAAAAATTTCATGCTTAACATGAGGAACTATAGTAAATTCATCTCCGTAAGCATCATCCATAGTGGCATCAAGGCCATAAGCATAGAAGGCATCAACTTCATCAAAAAGGGATATTTCAAAAGAATCCATAGGATCACAATACTCATATAAGGTAAGAGTCAAAGAGTTACTCTCATTATAAGGTATACATGTATGGCTCCATTCTTCCTCCTTTTGTTCGTCACTCTCCTCCTCTTCTTCATCCAAAGAGCTTTCAGGTTCAGTAATTTCTTCTTCTATAGAGTCCTGCAAAACATTAGTCTCTTCCTTTGGGGGAGAGATTCTCTCAAGATGATCAGTAATATAATAATTTGCATCATAATTTTCCAAACAATAGTTAAGTATAGCAAGACTCTCAGATTTGTAAGGGGCGTCATCAATATTTTCAAGAAAAGAAGTAATTTCATAGGCACCCTTAAAAGCAACAAATTCTTCTATTTGTTCTGCATCATAAAAATCATAATTTCCCTTAGCATAAGAAGCTAAGGTTTCATCCTCATTGTACTCACATTGGAAAGAAAGGTGTTTGTGCCTCATAAAGCAACAAGATTCATCCCTGCAGAAAGATATATTATATATTGAGCACAAGTTTTTAGCATACTCATACGATTGATGTATGGGTCTCCATAAGTGTATCCCTTTTTGAGACAAGCGGTATTCCTTGTAATATTCTTGTTGATCCTCGGTGAATCCTCCATGCCAATAAGATCTAGTTTCAAAGAAGTTAGACATTGATTGGCAAGTAAGGAACTAGACATACTATATATATTTTATTTTATTTTTAATATAAGACACAAAGATAAAAGCTGAAAGGTAAACTAACAAGACTAAAAAACAAAGGTAAAGGGTAGTGTGCAACTCCCCTATCTTAGCACTCGGAGTCCCCGACAACGGCGCCAGAAAACTTGCTTGATGGCTTCTCGCCCTTCGTTGGTTACCCCAAGTGGAAGGTTTGAGATGTAATGCAGCAGCAGTTTTCCCTCGATGAAGATACCAAGGTTTGTCTCCAGTAGGACTGCAGAGATGATAAGTAGGTGTCAGCGGCGCAACTGACGCGGACCTGCACACAGATACAGATAACTTTGTTCCCAACGAAGTTCAGAGAGGTTGTCAATCTCTCCGGTCTTGTTGTTTACAAAGGATAAAACGCAAGGGATAATGATAGCAAGTAAAAGCAGTAAAGTAAATAAAGCTTGGAAACAGTAATGAGGATATGGACCGGGATACGTGATGTTCACTAGTGATGTATCTCTCCCAATAGACGATAAAACTTCTATGCGAGGTAAACAAATTACAGAAGGGCAATTGACAGGATTATGAACGCACCGCAATGCTAACTATGCTACAAAAGAAAGGAAGAGGTTCAAAAGCACAGGCAGTACGCCAAAATAAGTAGACCGAAATCCATCTGCATCTACTACTAATCATCCACCTTGAGATATCTATCCAGAACATCTCGCTGGTATTAAGTTGCGAGCCCCACCCAAAGTGTAAACCCAAAGCAACAGACAACTGCATTAAAAAGAACTTTGCGTAAAGTAAACAATCCTTGTAACCGCGGTTACAAGCACCGTTGTTTTCCCCCTTGTGGCAACAACACATCCCCTAGACTCATGTTTCTGTCACTCAAGCGTGTCATTGGGGGGCATGAACCCACAATCTAGCACGACGTTCCCTCTTGGAGTCACTACCTACTACTTGGCCAAAGCAATAAACAACAACAGAGAACATGCAAGAATTAGTTAGGAACAAAAATATAAGAGATAAAAACCAAATATATTACTCTATCACAATCTGAACATAATCTCATAATCCATCAGATCCCATCAAACTCAGCATAGCAACAGCAGAAATATTACAAAGGCGCCTCGATCATGTAGGGAAGCTCACGAGGTCTAAACAATGAAGATCAAAGAGGGGAGGAGAACATCACATACCTACTGATCACGGACCCATGGTCCAAGGAAAACTACTCACGAGACATCCGGGGAGCATCCATGGTGGAGAGGAGACTCCCGGAGGTCAATGCTCCCTCCGGCAGGGTGCCGGGAAGAGGTCTTCTAGTGCTCCCGATCTTGGAAGCGCGGCGGCGGCGGAACAGAGGCGAGTTTGCGGAATAGGGTTCCTCTTCGGAGTTTCCCTGTGACGGAGAATAAATAGGCGAAGGGGGGCAGCCAGAGGTGGACCAAAGGCCCCAGGCGCCCCCCTGGCGCGGCCAGGAGTGGGGCCGCGCCGGGTGGCCGCTTGGGCCCCCTTGGCTCCCCTCTGGCCCCACTCGGGCTCTTCCCGAAGCTTCCTGTAAGCTGATTTTTCTTGTATTTTTCCCGGAATTTTTCTGGCACTTTTTATATGGGGGAAAACTGAAATAGAAAAACAGCAGAAAACAGGAACTGGCACTGGGGTGCACTGAGTTAATAGGTTAGTCCAAATATGATCTAAAGTGTATGAAAGTGTATCTAGATCATAGTAATATCACACAAAACATGCATGGAGCAAGCAGAAATTATAGATACGTTTTGGACGTATCAACATCCCCAAGCTTAATTCCTGCTCGTCCTCGAGTAGGTAAATGATAACAACATAATTTCTGTGGTGACATGCTAGCAACCATAAAAGAACTTTGAAAAGTAAAGCAATCAAGGTTAGAGATTCAATTCAAGTCATAACATGCAAGAGTCTATATTAGCATTGAAGATCCTGAGACTGAACCTCGTCAGCAAGGCAAGCAAACCCCCATTGATCATGTAGATAAAATCCCACTTCCCTCTCATGTCTCGCTTATGCATTGTATAGGATGATTACCATGCTACGTTTCTACCGCATAGATGAACCCATTCCTTTGCATGACCTATCATTTGTCACAGTAGTAAGGAAACCACAATCCTAGCAAATGTAGGAGTTGGTTGATATCATGTGGCCCCTGCAATTGTTACTTCTTATCGCATGCTTAGAATGTTACAATGTTGTCACTGTTATGTGACTCGGGATGGTAGTGATCATGTGGAAGATGGTGGAAATGTGTTGGTGAATCTACCCTAATACAAGGTGAACGATGAGAGGCTGTGTAGGAGTACATAGTGGGTTGTCTCGTTGAACACCGCCCTAAGTCCGAGGTCTTCTGTGGTGATCCAAGATGAAGAGTACAACCACACATTGGGCTCACTGACCCCTCTCAACCTATTAACTCATCCCTTTCGATGTCCAGATATCGCAGTAGTTCGGAGTTCTGGTAGGTTTGTGGCCTGGCTGCTAAGTGAGAGAACGGCTCAACCGAGACCGTCTTATGCACCACGCACACATCATCTGGGTCCACTTCGGTAAACCGGCCGGGTTCACGATAGTGGTAGCCAACCCAGGTAGGCGGCTTTCTTGGACTAGATAGGCTATGAGGTAACAGTTGTGGTGAGCATCCTCGCCGACACTTCTAGAATGGTGTCGAGTACAAAGGAGGTAACTGATGATCATGTGTGTGTAGCCGTACACCCCTGCAGGGTTAACAAAACTATTCGAATAGCCGCGTCCGCGGTTAAGGACTGCTTGGAAAGATTAGCTTGATTATTAGACAACTTGAACTGGATACTTATAAAACTTACCAAGATAGACGTGAGTGCTATGGCATGCTTTCTCGTGGGGAAGTCGAGGAAGGCACCATAGTGGTGTAATTGGTTGGAGACATGTAGTGGACTCGTGTACGCTTCTTACCTCAAGTCTGGTACTCGTAGTTCAGGACTAGCCAAGTCAAAGCTGGCACTTCTACAATTGAACCCCACCTCCCTTTACCTCGATACATGTGCATGAGTAGTATAGTTCCTACGTAAGTCTTGCTGAGTACGACTTTGTACTCACGTTTGCTTATTCTATGTTTTAGATGAACCCACTGACCCCGAAGGTGGATTCTTCATCGAGCTCGACGACTGAAGATCAAGCTAGTGTAGTCCCAGTCAGACGACTGGTTCCCTCGTGGAGGGCTTGTGTTTAAATAAGGCTTCTTAAGCCATTTGTTAAACTTGTCTGTACTCAAACCTACTTTGCTTCCGCTTGTTTGTTGTAATGTTGGATCACAGTCTCGTGATCTCTGTGTGCACTCTGTAAGAGTTATCAATAAAGTTGTATACTTTGTAGAGAATTGCAATGATACTTGCTGTTCATACTAGACATGTGTGCTGCGTGTATGGTTATATCATGCATGTCTTACTATGGGTTTTCGAGACCTTAGTTGTGATCTGGCTGGCGGTCTTTTATACACCAAGTGGCCCTTAGATGTGCGCATCTTGGGGAATCGCGATGCGATTTCTCGAGACTCTGTCTCGTGCACACTTTGTGTTATGATCGAGCCTGCCCTAGACCCCGACTAAGTGGTCGGGCTGGAGTAAGTCTATGTAAGAGTTATGAGATAGTCGATAGTATGGTTGAGGCGACTTGTCTGTGAATATGGGAGTTCATGACCCATATCTTTAGACTTGTGTGCGGACGATGAGGACCCATCTCAGTTGATCATCCAGCCTGGATGGGATGCCCCTCACGTACGATGCTTTCCGAGAACATTATGTGCTTGGCCTTGTCTGCTTAGACAAGTGGGTATGGTTCTCGGCTCTCGATATGACTATGTCGTAGCGGGACTTGCATACGCTAACCCCGGGTCCCGACACCCAATCACCAACACCACAAAGTAGTAACAAAGTAGTAGGATCAGCAAAGAAAGTAAAAGTAACAACGAAGGCAATGAAGGTAAAAGATGGACCGGGGTTCAAGGTTTCGCTAGTGGTACCTCTCTAGGCAAAAGAACAAGGTTGACGGGGATCAACCCCGGCAAATCCCATGGTCAGGGACCCTGGGTTAGTCATGAGAGGCACAGGATGGACGATTGCTCGTCGGAAAACAGGAGGACACGTTCCTGCTCGATATTATTGATGAGGGAGATGCGATTACAGTGGATGCCAAGGCTGGAGCGCTCAAGGCTAGGGTTACAGATGATCTTGGATGCCTTTGGCGTCGCCCCTCCTAGCCGTTAATACTGGGCTAGGTCTCGGGGAGTTCATCTACGTTTACAGGTATGCTTTCCTAACCCTAGCTTGCTCCGTACGACAGGTCTTCGTACTTTCCTTGTGAGTCGCAGACTCCTACGTCGGTGCCAATTAGCGGGCCAAGGCCGGTCCAGGCGGGTCTTCATGGGCCTTCTATCTTCAGGGACACCGGGTAGGCCTATCGATAGGAGTCGTGGGGTCACCCCCTCGTCAGTAGCCCCTCGAGTGCCTGGGGGACTCGAAGAGTCGCGCAAGGACTCGAGTACATCCATTTGTCCGTCGTTTGTATGCGCGGTACAACCGCGGGTCGCTGGCAGTCTGGTGGCCGTGACAAAACATGTTTCGAGGGATGCTAAGCTGAAAGGGCCCAAGGAGTCGACTGGTCGAGCCTTGGTGAATTGCGCTAGTGGAAAATACCGCAGTAGCCCAATCAAACCCACGTCCCTAGACGTGAGCTTGGAACACTGGTGTCGAGAAAAAGTCCTGCCGCTTCAGGTCTTACGGTGTTCATTTGCCGCCAATAATGTGCATAGCCTAAGGCGCGTCCGCCCAGCTTTTTCTATCATGCGCAGCGCATGGAAAAGGTTGGGAGTGAAATCGCTCTTCGGCAAAGTCCCAACCCGGCCGAACTTCGCATCGGGGTCTTACCTACACGCTAATCTTGCGTGGCATCTGGGCACAGTGTGTCGTGTTCCAGGAATGTGTATTTTTGAGGCGCGAAGCCTAATAGTATTGCACCCGCTTGGAACGAAACATCAAGCGAGTTGTTCACTCATTCACCCGTGGAGCTTGTTTCTAGTGCTCAGATGGGGGGTTCTTCGCGAGTAATCACTCGAATGCCGTTTCGGCTCTTGAGGTGAGGGAGCACCTGAGACTCTTAGCGCCGTATGATCTTGGCGAATGCATGTTTGTCTTGTGTCGGGTTAAGGGAGCACTCGAGACTCTCGTGAGTGCGAGTGATCACTCGAGCACATTGCTGACCTTTGGGTGAGGGAGCACCTGGGACTCTCATGATGTGCTCTCCCGATGGGAGTAAGATGTTTTTTTTTCATCTGGAAAAAGATCTGAAAGATAGAATCTCTGAGCCTTGATGGCGTACTCAGTACGCCTTGCTGTGATATGACGTTGGTGTGGTCTTCTGGTGTTTTTGACCACTGTAGCCTGCCGAAGGAAATCACTTGGCGCTGTCCCGCCGAAATTTCCGCGTTGCGCGATCATAGTCCTCTTTTTGCGTGCGTAGTGGGCGGTGTTGTTACTGCGCCGGTTGGATTTTCCATACTTTTCGCCTGTTTATGGGATCGTGCCACGTTTGCTGGGCGGTAGGGTTGGACGGTGGTCCTTCTTGTTAGGCTCTTGGGTTAAATACCTTGCGGCTGGGTAAATTGTAGGTTTTACCCAGCCATTGCCTTCCTCCTCTTTCTTTGTTTCCTTCTTGTTCTTGAGCCTTCATCTTTTCTTCTCTGCGGGCTGCTGCGGGATCTATGACCAAGCGCGCCCGTACTGCTGTAGAGTCGGCCAAGATGTCCGGAAAGTGGGAGCGGTCCACGTTCGGGGCCGGAGATCTGGATGCGCTGGTTGCTGACGGCGTGGTAGTGGAGGGTGATGTGCGTCTCCCTGGTGATGAGTCGATTCCAGCGCCGGCGGCGGACGAGCGGGTATGCTTCCAGGCTTTCTTCCACCGCGGGTTTGATCTTCCGCTGCATCCTTTCGTTCGTGGCTTGCTGTATTCCTAACGGCTCCAGTTGCATGACCTGACTCCCAACGGAATTCTGCACATTGCGTGTTTCATCACTCTTTGTGAGGCCTTCCTTGGGATTTACCCCCATTGGGGACTTTGGAGGCGCCTTTTTAGTATAAAAATGACGAACTCTGAGTACGCCGTGGGTCGGGTGGGTATCTCCATTGGGGATAAACATTCGTATTTTGACTTGGAGAAGATCGATTCCGTTAGCGACTGGCGAAAAGGATGGTTTTATCTGAAGGATCGCTGCATTGTTGGTCAACAATTTGGTCTAGCTTCTTTCAATCCGGGAACGCGGGTGGTCAGACAGCCTTCGTGGTCTCATTCCTTGACCGAGGTGGAGTCGTCCGAGCTGACTCCGTTTTTGGAGAGGATTGTTGTGTTGAAGGATAACTTGACTGGTGGTCAGCTCATCTCTGTTTTTGTGGGGAGGCGAGTTCAACCGTTGCAGCATCGAACTCGTAATATGTGGAAGTACGAGGGACTCGGTGACTCGACGAGATGCTCGCCTCAAGAGCTTGAACCTGACGCCCTGCTGACTCGTATCCAACATGTGACCAAGTGCTCGAGTATTTCGGAAATGCGCCTTGCCCTTCCGTATGCTTCTGATCACTCTCCGCCGCCGGTTGGTGTCCGTGTTCCTTCATTTTTTTGGACAAGTACCTAGTTTTGCTCTCTTGTTGACATTGCTTGCCTTGCAGGGCCATGCTCCGGCGCTGTGTAATCCTCCGCAGCCGGAGGACGCCGATATTCTTGAAGAACCTGGTGCTTCCGCAGCTGATGATGCTGCTCCGACTGTTGATGCTGAGGCTGTGCTGGTGGAAACTGGAGATAGTGAAGATTCGAGTCCCTTTCGCGTGAAGCGGTTGCGCCCCTTGAGCACTGAAGATCATGATGCATTAAGTGATGCTGTCCCACCGGCTGCTCCGTTTGCTGGGCCTTCCCCTTCGGCTGCTACTCAGGCCGCTGCTCCGAAGAGGGTCAGGCTTGGGAGGCTGGGGCGCCTTCGTGCGGCGCGTGTCGGGTAAGAATCTACTGGATTTTTCCCGTTCCCTTTTCCTTGTTTCTGCGTCTGATAATTCTTATCTTGTAGTGCTGCGACTGCTCCGGCTGCTTCGTGCACCAGTGCGGCTACTACTGACTTGAAGTCGACGGACTCTGGGGCGGCAGCCAAGCATCTTGAGGACCCCTCGGCTGCTGCTGGTCAATCTGGGCCGTCGGCGAGTCCTGCCGTTCCGACTGCGGGTGTAGTTCCTGATGCTGTTGCTCCCGAGTCCAAGCCTATTGAACTTGGTCCCCCGTACTTTGGCCATCTTGATCTGGCGATTGAAGACAAGGCTCGTGTTTTCGACCACGTCTCCAAGCTGGTAAGTTGATTCGTGCCTGTGCGACTTTATCATTGGGGGCACGGCAGTGCTCCCGATGGGAGTAGCCCCCGAGGCTACAAGTAACTGCTTGTAGTTGCTTGTAGTCTTGTTTTTCCTTATCATCTGATTGTCTGGATTTTGCAGCCTGTTTTCCAAAACTGTGAGAGTTTGATGATTGATGCTGAGCGTTGGCAACGGGCCCATGATTTCTCCAGGATGCTTTGTCTGCTATGAATGGTGAGTTTTCATTCTTGCGCTGCTGAGTATTGGCCGCTGCGTCTTTTGTTCTGAGTACTGTCTTGCCTCGCAGACCATCGCCAGGCTGACGAGAAGCAAGCCGAGAAGGCGGGGAGGGCGATTTCCATTCTTAAGGCTACCTTGGCTTCCAAGGAGGCGGAGTTTCATGGTCAACACGAGGAGCTGGTTCACCTTCGTCAGGACGAAGACGCGCGTGCGCGGGTGGAAGCAGTCGAGGGCAAACGTCTTCGCGCCTTGGCGGACTCGCTTGTGTGTAAGTTTGGCATTAATTCATTGGTCTTGTTGTTCCTACTGTCTTCCCGTGATGACGTTTTTTTGCTTGATGCAGCTGCTATAGGTGCGAAAATGATGGAAGCTGCTGCGTCAGGGTCTGGAGTTCTTCAAGGTGCTGTAGATGCTGTTGCAGGTGCTGTTGCAGCGGTTGGGAATGTCTGCACCCGGGCTTCCGATCTTGTGGGTCTTGAGCACGAACACCTTATGCCGGAGGGTTCAAAGGTGCCTGATGGCCTGGGCGCTCGGGTGGCTGCATTCGGCCCGGATGGGAAGCGTATGGTGGAGCTATGTCGGGACCCGGAATAGGTGTATGTAATTCCATTCACGATGCAATCACATGGAGAGACGAGAGCCGTACCCACTTGTCTAAGAAGACAAGGCCAAGCACAGAACACTCTCGGAAAGCATCGAACGTGAGGGGCATCCCATCCAGGCCGGATGATCAACTGAGATGGGTCCTCATCGTCCGCTCACAAGTCTAAATGCTTATGGGTGGTGAATCCCATACTCATAGACAAGTCGCCTCAACCATATTATCGATTAAATCCTAACTCTTACATAGACTTACTCCAGCCCGATCACTTAGTCGGGGTCTAGGGCGGGCTCGATCATACAACAAAGTGTGCACGTGACAGAGTCACGAGCAATCGCATCGCGATGCCCCAAGCCGCGCACATCTAAGGGCCACTTGGTGTATAAAAGATCACAACTAAGGTCTCGAAAACCCATACTAAGACATGCATGTTATAAACATACACGCTGCACGCATGCCTAGTATGAACAGCAGGTATCATCACATAACTCTACAAAGTGTATCTTTATTGACTTACACATAGAGCATACAAAGATCACATGTCTGTGATCATCGTTACATCATACAACGGAAGCAAATTAGGTCTGAGTACAAACAAGTTTAACAAATGGCTTAGAGAAGCCTTGTACAACAAACATGCCCTCCCACGAGGGACCAGACTGCTGTCTAGAACTATACTACAATGGTCAACGTCGAGCTTCACGAAGGCGACTCCATCGGGTCCGGGTTCTCATCTAAAACATAGAATAAGAAAACGTGAGTACAAAGTCGTACTCAGCAAGACTTACATCAGAAATATACTACTCATGCTCAAGTATCAGGGTAAAGGGAGGTGGGGTTTCAACATGCAGAAGTGCCAGCTTTGACTTGGCTAGTCCTGTACTACGAGTACCAGACTTGAGGTAAGAAGCGTACACGAGTCCACTATCCAAGTCTCCAATCAATATACCACTATGGATACTTCCTCGACTTTCCCACGAGGAGCACACCATAGCACTCACGCTTATCTTGCGAGTTTTAGAAGTACCCATTCAAGTTGTCTAATAATTAGGTACATGTTCCAAGTAGTCCTTAACCGCGGACGCGGCTATTCGAATAGTTTTGTTAACCTTGCAAGGGTGTAAACTACACACACATGACCATCGGTTACCGCCTTTTGCTCGCCACCGTTCAAGAGGTGACAGCGAGGATGTTCACCACGACACTTCGCTCACAACCGATCTATTCCAGGAGTCGACTATCTGAGTTGCCTCCGCTCGAGAGCCCGGTCGGATCAACGAAACGGACTCAAACAATGCAAGTGACCGAGACGCCACCTTTGGCAGATGGTTTTCCTGCCTCACAGGTGCACCCACATATCTATATGATGCAACCATTCCTTCATTCTTTTTCTATGCACATGCCAAAAGGAAAGCCCGAACTAATGTGACTCCTGGACGTCAACACGGATCAAGGTACCAGGCCGAGAGGGGTCAGTGAGCCCAATGTGTGGTTGTACTCTTTGTCTTGGATTAACATACAAGAACTCGGTGCTTAAGGCGGTGTTCAACGAGACAACCCACTGTGTACTCCTCCACAGCCTCTCATCGTTCACCTTGTATTAGGGTGGATTCACCGACACGTTATCCTCAGCATCACTGTGATCATCCATCCCGACTCACAAACAATCTAACCTCATTGTATCACTAAGAAGCAATAAGCAGTAACAGTTGCAGGGGCCACATGCTCATCATTCAACTCATATATCTGCTAGGATTGTGGTTTGCTTAATACAGTGACAAAATGATAGGTCATGCATCGGAATGGGTTCAACTATGCGAAAGAACGTGTCTCAGTGATCTCCTAAACATGCATAAGCGAGACTGAGAGGGAAGTGGGATTTTATAGATATGATCAATAGGGGTTTGCTTGCCTTGCTGACGATACACGGGGTTTACCGAACTTCTTCTCCTTCGGGGGTGATCACCGTCTCGGAGGCACTGTTACCGACACAATCATCAACAAAGGGTGGGCAACATTGAATGGAAATGCACAAGCACATGTTTATGTTGTAACATGATGTGAATGGTACTGTTTTGTGGCATATTTGATTTAAATGAAGTGTATTGCATTTGAAATGCAAATCCAAACTCCATATGTTGTTCAAATTAGCCCATTTGTATTTGCTAGTGTTTGATCATTGTAAACTATTTTGAAATGTGTATGATATGTCTCTGATGTTCAAGTGATCATGATTGCATTGCATTGGTTGAAGTTGGAGTAGCATTTGAATTTAATTTGATTTAATTCCAATTAAACCAAATAGCAAAAGCTACTGGTCCCAATTTAAGATCAACTCAAACATAGCTGAATGTTGTATAATTGGATAGATTATTTTCTTCTGATCATTTTTCATATATTATTTGTCCAATTTGGAGTTAATATGAATTTTCTATGATTTTTCAAAGTTTAATTGAATTTCTGGATTTTCTGTATTTCTTTTAAAAAGAAAAAGGATTACTGCGTCATCCAGACGTCAGCATGACGTGGGGGCGGGGGCTGGCCAATGGGGCCAGTATGTCAGCCACAGTGGGGTTAATCCCTCTGCTTAAAATAACAGAGAGGGGGTTAAGGGCTAGGGGGCCCCACCTGTCATTAACTTGGGGTCAACTAAGATGGGGGATTAGCCCTTAATTAGGTGTGCCTCGCCGGTGGCCATGGGCACGGCGGAGGGGCTCGCCGGAATGGTTCCCGGCCACCTCTCGGAACTGGGAGGGCATCAGAATGATCCCCCTGCTCGTCCACATCGAGTCGTGCATACGGGAGGGGAAAGAGGCTGCCGGAACGTCGCCGGCGACGAGGTGCAGCGGCGGCCGGCGACTGGTGGAGGTGTTCTTGCGCTATGGTGCTCGGAAAAAAGCGGGGAGAGAGGGGAAATGATCGCCTGCTCACCCTGAGGGCAGTGGCGAGCTCGAGGAGGCCGGAGGAGGCGAGGCGGCGGAGGATTTCGTGCCGGAGCTTCACGGGTGGCCGGCGCGGTTCGGTGAAGCTGGCATCGACTGCAGAGGGCTAGAGCTCAAATTGGCGGTGCGGGACGACAAAGACGGCGACTTCGGTTCGTCTGGACAAGGTGGTTCGTCGAGAGGGGCTAGGTGGCCACGTCGGAGCACGACAGCCGCTCCGGTGAGCTCTCGGGGTGGTCACGGATTCGACGCGGGAGAGGGGGAGAGCGAGCGGAGAGAGGGGGAGATGGACCTGGAGCCACACATGGCCGCCACGCATCTCCCAGCCTGCCTGGTGCGGGGTAGAAGACGACCCTGCCCCAGGTGGGCTGGGCCGGCTTGCTGGCCAGGCTAGGCCACATGGTCCATAAGCACAGGGGTCTCCTCTTTTCTTTTTCTTCTTCTTTTCTTTTTCTGTTATTTTGTTTTGCCTTAGAAATAAATAGCTAGGAAATTTAATAAAATGCCCAAATAATTTTATAAATCCTAGGTGACCAGTAGCAAGTCAGTTGTATAATTTGAGAATTTTTCAAATTCAAAACATTTGAATTTCAATTCAAATAGGGGTCATATTTAATTTCCATAGCACATTTTGAATTTTAGAAAATTCCATGGGCATGGGAATGAACCCAAACCACTTTTAAAATGATCACCATCATTTATAGGAATTTTCCAAATATTCAAATGGTTTTTGGAAAAAGATTTTTATCTGTCCATTTGAATTCATTTCTTAGGGCTTTTCTTTTCCCCATTTTTGAATTTCTTTTGAAATTTTCACATGATGCAAAGGGGCACTCAAACCCTACCACTTACCCTAGTTGGGGTTGTGACAACTCGCACCCACTCAAAATAATCTCGTCTCGAGATTAAGAAGTCGTTGGGAGGAAGGAGGGGTACTCGGCACGGAGGCGGTCTTCTCTTTCCCAGGTTGCTTCTTTCTCAAAGTGATGTGACCATTACACTTTCAGAAACCTGATCTTCTGACGACGAGTGACACGCTCTGCGAAATCAAGAATACGAACAGGGTACTCTCGATAAGAAAGGTCATCTTGGAGATCAAGCGTTTCATGGTCGACTTCGCGGATGGGGTCCTTGAAGCAACGCCTTAGTTGTGACACATGGAATACGTCATGTACTCGGAAAAGGTGCGGGGGTAGTTCAAGTTGGTAGGAAACTTCTCCACGTTTAGCAAGAATGCGGAAAGGTCTGATGTAACGTGGGGCCAACTTGCCTTTGATTCCAAAGCGCTGGGTTCCCTTCAGAGGAGTAACCCGAAGGTAAGCCTTCTCATCCAGATTGTAGCTTTCTTGCCTATGATGACCATCATAGTAGCTTTTCTGACGAGACTTGGCGGCTTTCAATTGATCACGAACAATGCGAACTTGCTCTTCTGCTTCCTTGATCATATCCGGTCCAAAGAATTGTCTTTCACCGGTTTCTGACCAGTTTAAGGGTGTTCGACATCGTCGCCCATAGAGGAGTTCAAAGGGAGCCATGTCCAGACTAGATTGATAGCTATTGTTATAAGCAAATTCGGCGAATGGAAGAGATTTCTCCCAATTCTTTCCGAATGAGATAACACAAGCTCTGAGCATGTCTTCCAAGATTTGATTAACCATTTCAACTTGACCGCTAGACTGAGGATGGAAAGCTGTACTAAAGGAGAGATGAGTTCCCATAGCATTCTAAAAGCTTCCCCAGAATCTAGAGGTGAAAAGGCTACCTCGATCAAAATTGATTTCCAAAGGAACACCGTGAAGAGACACAATTCTAGAGACATACAAGTCCGCTAACTGGATAGCAGTTATAGACTCGCGAACTGGAAGGAAGTGAGCAACTTTTGAGAGCCGTTCAATGACAACGAAGATGGCATCATTTCCTTTCTGGGTTTTTGGAAAGCCGGTGATGAAGTCCATACCGACTTTGTCCCATTTCCACTCGGAAATAGGCAAAGGTTGAAGTGTGCCAGCAGGTCTTTGGTGTTCTGCCTTAATGCGACGACAAACATCACATTCAACAACAAATCGAGCAATGTCTCTCTTCATCCTGGTCCACAAAAATCTCTGGCGTAGATCTCGGTACATTTTTGTGCTACCGGGATGAATCGAGAGGGGTGTGTCATGGGATTCTTTGAGGATGAGTTGCATTAGATCTCTATTCTTAGGTACTACCAAACAATTTTCAAAGAATACCGTTCCTTTACTATCTGAGGAGAAACATTTAGTAACTCCGCTAGCAATGTTCTCTTTGATCCAGCGAACACCTCGTGCACGCCTTTGCGCAACTATGATTTGATTCTCAAGGTTTGGTTTCGCCACCAAGGTAGAAAGAAAACCATGAGGAACTATCTCAAGATTGAGCTTGCTAAATTCCTCTTGAAGAAGTGGTTGATACTGTTGTAACATGAGGTTGTTACAATACGACTTACGAATTAGTGCATCAGCCATGACATTGGCCTTGCCTGGGGTGTAAGAAATTCCTACGTCGTAATCTTTTATTGTCGGGACCCGGGGTTAGCGTATGCAAGTCCCAGTCACGATGCAATCACATGGAGAGCCGAGAGTCGTACCCACTGGTCTAAGCAGACAAGGCCAAGCACAGAACACTCTCGGAAAGCATGGAACGTGAGGGACATCCCATCCAGGCCGGATCATCAACTGAGATGGGTCCTCATCGCCCGCTCACAAGTCTAAATGCTTATGGGTGGTGAATCCCATACTCATAGACAAGTCGCCTCAACCATGTTATCGATTGAATCCTAACTCTTACATAGACTTACTCCTGCCCGATCACTTAGTCGGGTTCTAGGGCGGGCTCGATCATACCACAAAGTGTGCACGAGACAGAGTCTCGAGCAATCGCATCGCGATGCCCCAAGCTGCGCACATCTAAGGGTCACTTGGTGTATGAAAGACCGCCAGCCAGATCACAACTAAGGTCTTGAAAACCCATACAAAGACATGCATGTTATAAACATACACGCAGCACACATGCCTTGTATGAATAGCAGGTTTCATTACAATTCTCTACAAAGTATACATTTTATTGATAACTCTCACAGAGTGCACACAGAGATCACAAGCATGTGATCCAACATTACAACAAACAAGTGGAAGCAAAGTAGGTCTGAGTACAGACAAGTTTAACAAATGGCTTAAGAAGCCTTATTTAAACACAAGCCCTCCAAGAGGGAACCAGTCGTCTGACTGGGACTATACTAGCTTGGTCTTCAGTCGTCGAGCTCGATGAAGAAGCCACCTTCGGGTTCAGTGGTTTCATCTAAAACATAGGAGAAGCAAACGTGAGTACAAAGTGGTACTCAGCAAGACTTACATAGGAGCTATACTACTCATGCACATGTATCAAGGTAAAGGGGGGTGGGGTTTCACTTGCAGAAGTGCTAGCTTTGACTTGGCTAGCCCTGAACTATGAGTACCAGACTTTGAGGTAAGAAGCGTACACGAGTCCACTACATCTCTTCAACCAATTACACCACTATGGTGCCTTTCTCGACTTCCCCACGAGAAAGTACGCCATAGCACTCACGCTTATCTTGGTAAGTTTTATAAGTATCCAGTTCAAGTTGTCTAATAATCAGGCACAGTTTTTCCAAGTAATCCCTTACCGCGGACGCGGCTATTCGAATAGTTTATTAACCCTGCAGGGGTGTACTTCTACACACATGAAACCATCAGTTACCGCCGGGATCTCGTCAACCTTCAAGCGGGTGTCGGCGAGGATAATCTCCACAACTTTTACCTCACAGCCAACTCAAGTTCAATGAAGACGCCTATCTGGGAGGGTTTCCACATTCGTAACCCGGCCGTTCTACCAAAGTGGTCCCAGAAGATTTGTGCGTGGTGCATAAGCCGGTCTCGGTTGAGCCGTTCTCTCACCTTGCATCCAGGCCACAAACCTACTAGAACTCTGAACTACTGCGATGTCAGAACCCCAACTAGGGTAAGTGCTAGGGTTTGTTTGTGCCCTTTGCATCATGCAAAAATTCCAAATGAAATTAAAAAATGGGGAAAAGAAAGCCCTGAGAAATTAATTCAAATGGCCAGATAAAAATCTTTTTCCAAAAATCATTTGAATGTTTGGAAAATTCCTAGAATTATTGCTGATCATTGCAAAAGTGGTTTGGGTTCAATCCCAAGCTCATGGAATTTTCTAAAATTCAAATTGTGCTATGGAAATTAAATTTGACCCTTATTTGAATTCAAATTCAAAATATATTGAATTTCAAAAATGCCCAAATTCTATATGTGGCTAGCTAATGGTCACCTAGTATTTATAAAATTATTTGGGCATTTAACTAAAATGCCTAGCTATTTTAAATCTAGGCAAAACAAATGAAACAGAAAAATAAAAAGAAAAGAATAAAGGGGCACGGTCTACCTGTCGCCTAGGGGCGAGGCCTACCTGGCCCAGTAGTCGGCCCAGCCCAGCCGCGTTGTTTTCGTCTTCCTCCCCCGCGGCTCCAAGCAGCTCGCTGGAGCTGGGAGCGCGGCGAGGACGCCACCGCGACAACCACGCGGTCTAGAACCCCCCAGGCCTCCTCCTCGCGCCACGCAGCTCGCCCAGAAGCCCCCGCACCCTATCCCCCTCTCGGAGCTCGCTTCCCTCCTCTCCCTCTCGCGAATTCGCCGCCGTCAGAGAACTCGCCGGGGCGCAGCGCCGTGAACACCCGTGGCCAACGGCCTCCATCCACCAAAGCCTCAAATACATATTCACCCAGCCAGATCTTAATCTCAGGCAAAGACGCTAGATAGAGTTGATAAAAGATTATGACTTAGGAATTTATTACACCCCAGGCAAGGCCAATGTCATGGCTGATGCACTAAGTCGTAAGTCGTATTGTAACAACCTCATGTTACAACAGTATCAACCACTTCTTCATGAGGAATTTCGCAAGCTCAAATCTTGAGATAGTTCCTCGTGGATCTCTTTTCAACTTGGTGGCGAAACCAACCCTTGAGGATCAAATCATAGCCGCCCAGAAACAAGATACTAGTATTCAAGAGATCAAGCAGAACATTGCTAGCGGAGTTGCTAAATGTTTCTCTGCAAATGATCAAGGAACGATATTCTTTGAAAATCGTTTAGTAGTTCCTAAAAATGAAGACCTAAAGCAGCTGATCCTTAAGGAAGCTCATGACACTCCCCTCTCCATTCATCCCGGTAGCACAAAAATGTACCGAGATCTACGCCAGAGATTTTGGTGGAACCGGATGAAGAGAGACATTGCACAATTTGTTGCCGAATGTGATGTTTGTCGTCGCATTAAGGCAGAACACCAAAGACCTTCTGGTACTCTTCAACCATTGTCTATTCCCGAGTGGAAATGGGACAAGGTCGGTATGGACTTCATCACCGGCTTTCCAAAAACCCAGAAAGGAAATGATGCCATCTTCGTTGTCATTTATAGACTTTCAAAAGTTTCTCACTTCCTTCCAGTTCGCGAGTCTATAACTGCTAGTCAGTTGGTGGACTTGTACGTCTCTAGAATTGTGTCTCTTCACGGTGTTCCTTTGGTGATCAATTCTGATCGTGGTAGCCTTTTCACCTCTAGATTTTGGGAAAGTTTTCAGAATGCTATGGGAACTCATCTATCCTTTAGTACAGCTTTCCATCCTCAGTCTAGCGGTCAAGTTGAAAGGGTTAATTAAATCTTGGAAGACATGCTCAGAGCTTGTGTTATCTCTTTCGGAAAGAATTGGGAAAAATCTCTTCCATTCGCCGAATTTGCTTATAACAATAGCTATCAATCTAGTCTGGACATGGCTCCCTTTGAATTCCTTTATGGACGACGATGTTGAACACCCCTAAACTGGTCAGAAACCGGTGAAAGACAACTCTTTGGACCGGATATGATCAAGGAAGCAGAAGATCAAGTTCGCATTGTTCGTGATCATTTGAAAGCCGCTCAGTCTCGTCAGAAAAGCTACTATGATCGTCATCATAGAGAGGAGAGCTACAATCTGGATGAGAAGGCTTACCTTCGGGTTACTCCTCTGAAGGGAACCCAAAGATTCGGTATCAAAGGAAAGTTGGCCCCACGTTACATCGGACCTTTCCGCATTCTTGCTAAACATGGAGAAGTTGCCTACCAACTTGAACTAACCCCGCACCTTTCCTGAGTACATGATGTATTCCATGTGTCACAACTCAGGCGTTGCTTCAAGGACCCCATCCGCGAAGTCGACCATGAAACGCTTGATCTCCAAGATGACCTTTCTTATCGAGAATACCCTGTTCGTGTTCTTGATTCAGCAGAGCGTGTCACTCGCCGAAAGAAGATCAAGTTCCTGAAAGTGCAATGGTCACATCAATCCGAGAAAGAAGCTACGTGGGAAAGAGAAGAACGTCTCCGTGCCGAGTACCCCACCTTCCTCAGGACGACTTCTGAATCTCGAGATGAGATTCTTTTGAGTGGGGGCGAATTGTCAGAACCCCAACTAGGGTAAGTGCTAGGGTCTGTTTGTGCCCTTTGCATCATGCAAAAATTCCAAATGAAATTCTAAAATGGGGAAAAGAAAGCCCTGAGAAATTAATTCAAATGGCCAGATAAAAATATTTTTCCAAAAATCATTTCAATGTTTGGAAAATTCCTAGAATTATTGCTGATCATTGCAAAAGTGGTTTGGGTTCAATCCCAAGCTCATGGAATTTTCTAAAATTCAAATTGTGCTATGGAAATTAAATTTGACCCTTATTTGAATTGAAATTCAAAATATATTGAATTTCAAAAATGCCCAAATTCTATATGTGGCTAGCTAATGGTCACCTAGTATTTATAAAATTATTTGGGCATTTAACTAAAATGCCTAGCTATTTTAAATCTAGGCAAAACAAATGAAACAGAAAAATAAAAAGAAAAGAATAAAGGGGCAGGGTCTACCTTTCGCCTAGGGGCGAGGCCTACCTGGCCCAGTAGCCGGCCCAGCCCAGCCGCGCTGTTGTCGTCTTCCTCCCCCGCGGCTCCAAGCAGCTCGCTGGAGCTGGGAGCGCGGCGAGGACGCCACCGCGACAACCACGCGGTCTAGAACCCCCCAGGCCTCCTCCTCTCGCCACACAGCTCGCCCAGAAGCCCCCGCACCCTATCCCCCTCTCGGAGCTCGCTTCCCTCCTCTCCCTCTCGCGAATTCGCCGCCGTCAGAGAACTCGCCGGGGCGCACCGCCGTGAACACCCGTGGCCAACGGCCTCCATCTGCCCCGCCGTGGTGCCCAGAAGAACCGCCGTCGACGGCTACGTCTTCCCGAGCAGCCAATCGAGCCGAGGAGCTCTGTATTAGACGCCATCATCGCCGTCGTCCGCTGCAAGCCGCCGGCCGCCGTGGTTGACTGCGCCGCCGTCACGCTTTCTCCGGCCTCCCCGACCCCTCCATCGCGCTCGGGGTGAGCTACTACACCTTTCCCCCATGTCCGCACTCCTCCCCGCGCCCCAAATCGCCATGCCCGTCGAGCCGAGCTCCGGCTGCCGCCGCGCCTCGACGCCGGCGAGGCTCCGGCCATCTTTGGGCCCTTCCGTGTGCACCAAGTGATGCGGACGTGCACGGGCCTCCTTTTGGAGCCCTCCCCGCGCCAAATGGTGGCCGGGAGCTCAACTCCGGCGAGCCACCGCCGTCTGTTGAGGCCACCGGCGACTAGCCGGAGAGTTTAACCTAACCCCAACCCTAATGACCCCCCTAAACTAACCCCGCACCCACTGACAGTGGGGCCCCCAGCCCTAATGAACCCTCTGTTAAGTTAACAGAGAGTGGATTAACCCCACTGAGGCTTACAGGGTGGACCCACATGTCAGCCCCCCCCCACTGATGTCATGCTGAGATCATGATGACGCAATAAAAGATTTTCCAGAAATAAAACTTTTTCCAGAGAATTAAAATAATCCAGAAAAATCCAGAAAATCATTTAAACTTTGGAAATTCATAACTAATTCATATTAACTCCAAATTTAATAAATAATATATGAAAAATTATCAAAAAATGCAAGGATTAATAATATGCACTTTGTTTCTATGTTTGACCATTTTAAAATGGGTGAACAGTAGCAAACATGCATATGGAGTTCTTTTGAATTCAAATTTGGAGTGAAGTTGCAAATGATTTTTGCATTCCACTTCTTTTAAAAGGAATTGTACCCACATTGCAACCATGAACATCACCATTGCAATCTTATTCATGTGCTTGTGCATTGTAATTTATTTTGATCCTATGATTGTCATGTTGCTAATAGAAGTGGAACCGGAACCGGAGGCCACCCCCTTCGTTGAAGACCCCCGATACTGAACCTCGTCAGCAAGGCAAGCAAACCCCATTGATCATCTCTATAAAATCCTACTTCCCTCTCAGCCTCGCTTATGCATGTTTAGGAGATCATCGAGACACGTTCTTTCGCATAGTTGAACCCATTCCGATACATGACCTATCATTTTGCCACCGTATTAAGCAAACCACAATCCTAGCAGATTTAGGAGTTGAATGATGAGCATGTGGCCCCTGCAACTGTTACTGCTTTTGCTGCTTAGTGATACAATGAGGATGTTATGTTTGTGAGTCGGGATGGAATGAACACAATGGTGTTGATGTTATCGTGTTGGTGAATTCACCCTAAACAAAGGTGAACGATGAGAGGCTGTGTAGGAGTACACAGTGGGTTGTCTCATTGAACACTGCCCTAGGACCCGAGTTCCTGTTTTGTGATCCAAGACAAAGAGTATGACCACATGTAGGGTTTTATGGGAGCCCCGTTTGGCCTCTTTACGTACCCGATCCGGTCCAGGAGTCACACTAGATTCGGGATTTCCATTTGATTTATGTATAGATATGTGGGTGGACCTGTGAGGCAGTGAAACCATCTGTCAAAGGTGGCGGCTCGGTCCCTTACATTATCTGAGTTCGTTTCGTGGAACCGGCCGGACTCTCGAGCGGTGACAAACTCAGGTAGTCGACTCCTGGATTAGAAAAGGTGATGTGAGGGTAGTGCCTTGGTTTCATCCACGTCCGACACCCGCTTGAAGGGTGACAAGAACGAGGCGATAAGAAATGACACGCGTGTGAAGATGTACACCCCTGCAGGGTTAATGAACTATTCGAATAGCCATGTCCGCGGTTATGGACTACTTGGAAACCTTTACTTGATCATAGACAACTTGAATGGATACTTATAAAACTCGCAAGATAAGTGTGAGTGCTATGGCGTGCTTTCTCGTGGGGAAGTCGAGGAAGGCACCATAGTGGTGTAATTGGTTGGAGAAAGTAGTGGACTCGTGTACGCTTCTTACCTTAAAGTCTGGTACTCGTAGCACAGGACTAGCCAAGTCAAAGCTGGCACTTCTGCATGTTGAACCCCACCTCCTTTACCTTGATACTTGAGCATGAGTAGTGTAGTTCTGATGTAAGTTATGCTGAGTACGACTTTGTACTCACGTTTTCTTATTATATGTTTTAGATGAGAACCCGGACCCCGATGGAGTCAGCGACCTGAAGCTCGATGTTGACCTTGGTAGTATAGTTCCAGACAGCAGTCTGGTCCCTCGTGGAAGGGCATGTTTGTTGTACAAGGCTTCTCTAAGTCATTTGTTAATCTTGTCTGTACTCAGACCTAATTTTCTTCCGTTGTATGATGTAATGTGATCACAGACATGTGATCTTTGTATGCTCTATGTGTATATCAATAAAGAAGTACTTTGTAGAGTTATGTGATGATACCTGCTGTTCATACTAGGCATGTGTGTTGCGTGTATGTTTATATCATGCATGTCTTAGTATGGATTTTCGAGACCTTAGTTGTGATCTGGCTGGCGGTCTTTTATACACCAAGTGGCCCTTAGATGTGCGCAGCTTGGGGCATCGCGATGCGATTGTTCGTGACTCTGTCACGTGCACACTTTGTTGTATGATCGAGCCCGCCCTATACCCCGACAAAGTGATCGGGCTGGAGTAAGTATATGTAAGAGTTAGGATTCAATCGATAACATGGTTCAGGCGACTTGTTTATGAGTATGGGATTCACCACCCATAAGCATCTAGACTTGTGAGCGGACGATGAGTACCCATCTCAGATGATCATCCGGCCTGAATGGGATGCCCCTCACGTTCGATGCTTACCGAGAACGTTCTGTGCTTGGCCTTGTCTGCTTAGACAAGTGGGTACGGTTCTCGGCTCTCCATGTGATTGTATCATGACTGGAATTACATACGCTAATCCCGGGTCCCGACAGACTTGGTATCAGAGCAGGACTGTCTGTAGGATTATTTAACCCTTGGTCGAAGTCGAGTCTAGCATTCTATAGTTATATAGTTACTCTGGGTATAAGGGAACAACGTAAGGCTTCTTTTTCTCCTTACCCTCATCGATCTGAGTTTCGGTCACCCTTACCTTTTCTACGGGATGATAGGACTAGGCTCATCTATGTCTTTACAAGAACATCTCGTTGTTTACCTCCTTGGAGCCGTAGGACAGTTGTGGTCGTCCAGAGTCTTCGTGTTGTTGAGTTCCTTGAGGAAGTTCTGTCCAATCTCCTCAAGGTTGTTTCATTTTCCATCCCGGTGTAGCCGTTATGCTGCCGGAATTATACCAAGTTTCTGTGGATCATTGCCTTCGCATTATAATCTTTTCCGTCTTCTTCATGTCCTTCTTGTCTTTGATTCCATCGTACAACCTGTTCTGATTGTTGATCTTTATCACACAGGATGTCAGGTGGAACTCGTAGTGCTGTTCGTCGGAATCGAGACCGTGTTCGGAATCGAAATGATGATGCACCTCTACCACCGCCTTCTGCGGCGGAAATCATGATGGAAGCTGAGAAGAATCAACGTGATCAAACACGCCTTCTGGAGCTCATCGAGCAGAATACCTCACGTCATTGCAATGTGGTTGTGAGCATTCAGGACTTCATCCTCCTCAAGCCACCGGTATTCCGATGTTCTTCTGAGCCCCTTGAAGCTGATGATTGGCTCCGTTCCATCGAGCGTAAGCTTGATACTGCACATGTTGCTCCCGATGATCGAGTTATATTCGCGGCATACTTTCTGGAAGGTGCTGCTGCTGAATGGTGGGAGAACTATGTTGCGATGCAGCCAGATGGTCACCTAGTGACTTGGCAAGAGTTCCGTGATGCCTTTCGAGGGTACCACCTTCTAGATGAGTTAATGGAGCGCAAGAAGGAAGAGTTCTGCAATTTGACTCAAGGAGAGATGTCCATCCATGAGTATGTGAGAGAGTTCAATCGTCTTGCTCGTTATGCCCAAGATGAGATCACCACCGATGCCAGAAAGCAGGCAAGGTTCCGTAAGGGACTTAGCCCTATCCTTCGCCATGATCTCAACCTCATCGAATTTTCCACCTTTGAGGATTTAGTCAACAGATCCTTCAGAGCTGAGCATGGCAATGAAATTTTCGAGGAGTCTCGCAAGCATGCTCTTGAGCTTGCCCCTTCTTCTAGTTCAGCCCCTCAGAAACGCCGAATTTGGATTCCAACCCGTGCCATACCTCAAAACCTTCTTCAGAGACCACCACCGAATATATGCCATCCACCTCAACACATTGTTCCTCCCAGGAATGATGGTGTGCAGCCAAGCAATCCCACTCCCAGCAATTCAGGCAGGGTGTGTTTCACGTGTGGTCTGACAGGCCATTACTTCCGACAGTGCCCTACGGTGTTGGTGGCACCACGTCGACCTAGTCACAAGCCTCCAAAGAAATCAACCACCAAAGCCATCCCAGCAAAGCTTTCAGCCACAAGTAGTGGTTGTGTGAACAAAATCTCAGTTGAAGAAACCACTGCTGCTTCTGATGTCATCCTTGGTACACTCCCAGTCAATCATGTTCCCGCCTCCGTTCTTTTCGATCCAGGAGCTTCTCTTTAATTCATGTCGGAGATTTATGCACTTCGGAATGGATTTTCTTTTGAAGAAATTTTTTCTCCAATGATCATTCAAACTCCTGGTTCAAAGTGGCAAACTAATAGAGTAAGCCATGGCAATCAAATTGCAATTGAGGGTTTAGTATTCCTTGCTTATCTTATAGCCCTCAAGTCTTTGGACATTGATGTCATCCTAGGAATGGATTGGTTATCAAGGCAGAATGCTTTCCTTGATTGTAAAGCAAAATCAGTCAAACTCACCCATCCTTCAGGCCAGATCATTGACTACACATCACCCAGCTCTAGAATCCAGGTGCATACTTTGAATGTACTTCCACTTCCAGACCTCGAAGATATTCCGGTGGTTCATGACTTCCCGGATGTCTTTCCTGAAGAACTGCCGGGAATGCCACCCGACAGGTGTGTAGAATTCATAGTGGATCTTATACCAGGCACAGCCCAATTTCCAGACGCCCATATAGAATGGCCCCACATGAGTTAGCTGAGCTAAAAACCCAACTTGATGCTTCGTTGGCAAAAGGCTTCATCCACCCTAGCTCATCGCCATGGGGTTGCCCCGTTCTGTTCGTAACGAAGAAAGATGGAACAGAAAGGATGTGCGTAGACTATCGCCCGCTAAATCTAGCGACGATAAAGAACAAGTACCCACTGCCCAGGATCAATGATCTTTATGATCAACTTGCTGGATCCTCTGTCTTCTCCAAGATGGATTTGAGATTAGGCTATCATCAAATCAAAATCCGAAACGAGGACATTCCAAAAACGGCTTTCACTACTCGTTATGGTCTTTACGAGTACACCGTCATGTCCTTTGGTTTAACCAATGCCCCCGCCACATTCTCGCGCTTGATGAATTCGATCTTCATGGAGTACCTAGATAAAATTTTTGTGGTTTATCTTGATGACATTCTCATCTACTCGAAGAACGAAGAAGAGCATGCATAACATCTTAGGTTGGTATTGATGAAACTTAGAGAGCATCGCCTTTATGCAAAGTTCTCCAAGTGTGAATTTTGGCTACCAGAAGTGACCTACTTAGGCCACGTGATTTCTGCGAAAGGTGTTGCAGTCAATCCCGAGAGAGTTCAGGCTGTCCTTGACTGGATTCCACCTGAATCGGTTAAGCACGTTAGGAGTTTTCTTGGCTTAGCAAGCTATTGCTGCCGCTTCGTCGAGAACTTTTCAAAAGTTGCAAAGCCTCTTACTGAACTCCTCAAGAAAGATAAGAAATTCCAATGGACCCCCAAGTGCGAGGAAAGCTTTCAAGAGATAAAAAGACGATTGACTTCTGCACCCGTACTTGCGCCTCCAGACACCAAAAGGGATTTCGAGATCTATTGTGATGCTTCACGGCAAGGGTTAGGATGCATACTTATGCAAGATCGACATGTGGTAGCTTATGCTTCACGCCAGTTGCGGCCACATGAAGAGAACTATCCTACCCATGATCTTGAACTCGCTGCCGTAGTTCATGCCCTGAAGACTTGGCGACATTACCTCCTTGGTAATCGTTGTGAGATATATTCCGATCACCAAAGCCTCAAATACATATTCACCCAGCCAGATCTTAATCTCAGGCAAAGACGCTAGATAGAGTTGATAAAAGATTATGACTTAGGAATTTATTACACCCCAGGCAAGGCCAATGTCATGGCTGATGCACTAAGTCGTAAGTCGTATTGTAACAACCTCATGTTACAACAGTATCAACCACTTCTTCATGAGGAATTTCGCAAGCTCAAATCTTGAGATAGTTCCTCGTGGATCTCTTTTCAACTTGGTGGCGAAACCAACCCTTGAGGATCAAATCATAGCCGCCCAGAAACAAGATACTAGTATTCAAGAGATCAAGCAGAACATTGCTAGCGGAGTTGCTAAATGTTTCTCTGCAAATGATCAAGGAACGATATTCTTTGAAAATCGTTTAGTAGTTCCTAAAAATGAAGACCTAAAGCAGCTGATCCTTAAGGAAGCTCATGACACTCCCCTCTCCATTCATCCCGGTAGCACAAAAATGTACCGAGATCTACGCCAGAGATTTTGGTGGAACCGGATGAAGAGAGACATTGCACAATTTGTTGCCGAATGTGATGTTTGTCGTCGCATTAAGGCAGAACACCAAAGACCTTCTGGTACTCTTCAACCATTGTCTATTCCCGAGTGGAAATGGGACAAGGTCGGTATGGACTTCATCACCGGCTTTCCAAAAACCCAGAAAGGAAATGATGCCATCTTCGTTGTCATTTATAGACTTTCAAAAGTTTCTCACTTCCTTCCAGTTCGCGAGTCTATAACTGCTAGTCAGTTGGTGGACTTGTACGTCTCTAGAATTGTGTCTCTTCACGGTGTTCCTTTGGTGATCAATTCTGATCGTGGTAGCCTTTTCACCTCTAGATTTTGGGAAAGTTTTCAGAATGCTATGGGAACTCATCTATCCTTTAGTACAGCTTTCCATCCTCAGTCTAGCGGTCAAGTTGAAAGGGTTAATTAAATCTTGGAAGACATGCTCAGAGCTTGTGTTATCTCTTTCGGAAAGAATTGGGAAAAATCTCTTCCATTCGCCGAATTTGCTTATAACAATAGCTATCAATCTAGTCTGGACATGGCTCCCTTTGAATTCCTTTATGGACGACGATGTTGAACACCCCTAAACTGGTCAGAAACCGGTGAAAGACAACTCTTTGGACCGGATATGATCAAGGAAGCAGAAGATCAAGTTCGCATTGTTCGTGATCATTTGAAAGCCGCTCAGTCTCGTCAGAAAAGCTACTATGATCGTCATCATAGAGAGGAGAGCTACAATCTGGATGAGAAGGCTTACCTTCGGGTTACTCCTCTGAAGGGAACCCAAAGATTCGGTATCAAAGGAAAGTTGGCCCCACGTTACATCGGACCTTTCCGCATTCTTGCTAAACATGGAGAAGTTGCCTACCAACTTGAACTAACCCCGCACCTTTCCTGAGTACATGATGTATTCCATGTGTCACAACTCAGGCGTTGCTTCAAGGACCCCATCCGCGAAGTCGACCATGAAACGCTTGATCTCCAAGATGACCTTTCTTATCGAGAATACCCTGTTCGTGTTCTTGATTCAGCAGAGCGTGTCACTCGCCGAAAGAAGATCAAGTTCCTGAAAGTGCAATGGTCACATCAATCCGAGAAAGAAGCTACGTGGGAAAGAGAAGAACGTCTCCGTGCCGAGTACCCCACCTTCCTCAGGACGACTTCTGAATCTCGAGATGAGATTCTTTTGAGTGGGGGCGAATTGTCAGAACCCCAACTAGGGTAAGTGCTAGGGTCTGTTTGTGCCCTTTGCATCATGCAAAAATTCCAAATGAAATTCTAAAATGGGGAAAAGAAAGCCCTGAGAAATTAATTCAAATGGCCAGATAAAAATATTTTTCCAAAAATCATTTCAATGTTTGGAAAATTCCTAGAATTATTGCTGATCATTGCAAAAGTGGTTTGGGTTCAATCCCAAGCTCATGGAATTTTCTAAAATTCAAATTGTGCTATGGAAATTAAATTTGACCCTTATTTGAATTGAAATTCAAAATATATTGAATTTCAAAAATGCCCAAATTCTATATGTGGCTAGCTAATGGTCACCTAGTATTTATAAAATTATTTGGGCATTTAACTAAAATGCCTAGCTATTTTAAATCTAGGCAAAACAAATGAAACAGAAAAATAAAAAGAAAAGAATAAAGGGGCAGGGTCTACCTTTCGCCTAGGGGCGAGGCCTACCTGGCCCAGTAGCCGGCCCAGCCCAGCCGCGCTGTTGTCGTCTTCCTCCCCCGCGGCTCCAAGCAGCTCGCTGGAGCTGGGAGCGCGGCGAGGACGCCACCGCGACAACCACGCGGTCTAGAACCCCCCAGGCCTCCTCCTCTCGCCACACAGCTCGCCCAGAAGCCCCCGCACCCTATCCCCCTCTCGGAGCTCGCTTCCCTCCTCTCCCTCTCGCGAATTCGCCGCCGTCAGAGAACTCGCCGGGGCGCACCGCCGTGAACACCCGTGGCCAACGGCCTCCATCTGCCCCGCCGTGGTGCCCAGAAGAACCGCCGTCGACGGCTACGTCTTCCCGAGCAGCCAATCGAGCCGAGGAGCTCTGTATTAGACGCCATCATCGCCGTCGTCCGCTGCAAGCCGCCGGCCGCCGTGGTTGACTGCGCCGCCGTCACGCTTTCTCCGGCCTCCCCGACCCCTCCATCGCGCTCGGGGTGAGCTACTACACCTTTCCCCCATGTCCGCACTCCTCCCCGCGCCCCAAATCGCCATGCCCGTCGAGCCGAGCTCCGGCTGCCGCCGCGCCTCGACGCCGGCGAGGCTCCGGCCATCTTTGGGCCCTTCCGTGTGCACCAAGTGATGCGGACGTGCACGGGCCTCCTTTTGGAGCCCTCCCCGCGCCAAATGGTGGCCGGGAGCTCAACTCCGGCGAGCCACCGCCGTCTGTTGAGGCCACCGGCGACTAGCCGGAGAGTTTAACCTAACCCCAACCCTAATGACCCCCCTAAACTAACCCCGCACCCACTGACAGTGGGGCCCCCAGCCCTAATGAACCCTCTGTTAAGTTAACAGAGAGTGGATTAACCCCACTGAGGCTTACAGGGTGGACCCACATGTCAGCCCCCCCCCACTGATGTCATGCTGAGATCATGATGACGCAATAAAAGATTTTCCAGAAATAAAACTTTTTCCAGAGAATTAAAATAATCCAGAAAAATCCAGAAAATCATTTAAACTTTGGAAATTCATAACTAATTCATATTAACTCCAAATTTAATAAATAATATATGAAAAATTATCAAAAAATGCAAGGATTAATAATATGCACTTTGTTTCTATGTTTGACCATTTTAAAATGGGTGAACAGTAGCAAACATGCATATGGAGTTCTTTTGAATTCAAATTTGGAGTGAAGTTGCAAATGATTTTTGCATTCCACTTCTTTTAAAAGGAATTGTACCCACATTGCAACCATGAACATCACCATTGCAATCTTATTCATGTGCTTGTGCATTGTAATTTATTTTGATCCTATGATTGTCATGTTGCTAATAGAAGTGGAACCGGAACCGGAGGCCACCCCCTTCGTTGAAGACCCCCGATACTGAACCTCGTCAGCAAGGCAAGCAAACCCCATTGATCATCTCTATAAAATCCTACTTCCCTCTCAGCCTCGCTTATGCATGTTTAGGAGATCATCGAGACACGTTCTTTCGCATAGTTGAACCCATTCCGATACATGACCTATCATTTTGCCACCGTATTAAGCAAACCACAATCCTAGCAGATTTAGGAGTTGAATGATGAGCATGTGGCCCCTGCAACTGTTACTGCTTTTGCTGCTTAGTGATACAATGAGGATGTTATGTTTGTGAGTCGGGATGGAATGAACACAATGGTGTTGATGTTATCGTGTTGGTGAATTCACCCTAAACAAAGGTGAACGATGAGAGGCTGTGTAGGAGTACACAGTGGGTTGTCTCATTGAACACTGCCCTAGGACCCGAGTTCCTGTTTTGTGATCCAAGACAAAGAGTATGACCACATGTAGGGTTTTATGGGAGCCCCGTTTGGCCTCTTTACGTACCCGATCCGGTCCAGGAGTCACACTAGATTCGGGATTTCCATTTGATTTATGTATAGATATGTGGGTGGACCTGTGAGGCAGTGAAACCATCTGTCAAAGGTGGCGGCTCGGTCCCTTACATTATCTGAGTTCGTTTCGTGGAACCGGCCGGACTCTCGAGCGGTGACAAACTCAGGTAGTCGACTCCTGGATTAGAAAAGGTGATGTGAGGGTAGTGCCTTGGTTTCATCCACGTCCGACACCCGCTTGAAGGGTGACAAGAACGAGGCGATAAGAAATGACACGCGTGTGAAGATGTACACCCCTGCAGGGTTAATGAACTATTCGAATAGCCATGTCCGCGGTTATGGACTACTTGGAAACCTTTACTTGATCATAGACAACTTGAATGGATACTTATAAAACTCGCAAGATAAGTGTGAGTGCTATGGCGTGCTTTCTCGTGGGGAAGTCGAGGAAGGCACCATAGTGGTGTAATTGGTTGGAGAAAGTAGTGGACTCGTGTACGCTTCTTACCTTAAAGTCTGGTACTCGTAGCACAGGACTAGCCAAGTCAAAGCTGGCACTTCTGCATGTTGAACCCCACCTCCTTTACCTTGATACTTGAGCATGAGTAGTGTAGTTCTGATGTAAGTTATGCTGAGTACGACTTTGTACTCACGTTTTCTTATTATATGTTTTAGATGAGAACCCGGACCCCGATGGAGTCACCGACCTGAAGCTCGACGTTGACCTTGGTAGTATAGTTCCAGACAGCAGTCTGGTCCCTCGTGGGAGGGCATGTTTGTTGTACAAGGCTTCTCTAAGCCATTTGTTAATCTTGTCTGTACTCAGACCTAATTTGCTTCCGTTGTATGATGTAATGTGATCACAGACATGTGATCTTTGTATGCTCTATGTGTATATCAATAAAGAAGTACTTTGTAGAGTTATGTGATGATACCTGCTGTTCATACTAGGCATGTGTGCTGCGTGTATGTTTATATCATGCATGTCTTAGTATGGGTTTTCGAGACCTTAGTTGTGATCTGGTTAGCGGTCTTTTATACACCAAGTGGCCCTTAGATGTGCGCAGCTTGGGGCATCGCCATGCGATTGTTCGTGACTCTGTCACGTGCACACTTTGTTGTATGATCGAGCCCGCCCTAGACCCCGACTAAGTGATCGGGCTGGAGTAAGTCTATGTAAGAGTTAGGATTCAATCGATAACATGGTTTAGGTGACTTGTCTATGAGTATGGGATTCACCACCCATAAGCATCTAGACTTGTGAGCGGACGATGAGGACCCATCTCAGATGATCATCCGGCCTGAATGGGATGCCCCTCACGTTCGATGCTTACCGAGAACGTTCTGTGCTTGGCCTTGTCTGCTTAGACAAGTGGGTACGGTTCTCGTCTCTCAATGTGATTGTATCATGACTGGAATTACATACGCTAATCCCGGGTCCCGACATGCGACTCATTGAACTGAGAAGGGGTGAGTTAATAAGTTGAGCGGGGATCCGTTTGCCCAACATGTGGTAGTACTCTTCAGCTTGGATCACCACACAAGAACTCGGGCTTAAGGCGGTGTTCAACGAGACAACCCACTATGTACTCCTACACAGCCTCTCATCGTTCACCTTGTATTAGGGTAGATTCACCAACACATTTTCACCATCATCAACATGATTGCTACCATCCCGACTCACATAACAGTAACAACATTGTATCACTCTAAGCATGAAATAAGCAGTAACAGTTGCAGGGGTCACATGATATCAATCAACTCCTACATTTGCTAGGATTGTGGTTTGCTTACTACTGTGACAAATGATAGGTCATGCAAATGAATGGGTTCAACTATGCGGTAGAAACGCATCATCGTAATCATCCTATACATTGCATAAGCGAGACATGAGAGGGAATAGGGATTTTATCGACATGATCAATGGGGGTTTCCTTGCCTTGCTGACGAGGTTCGGTGTCGGGGTCTTCAACGAAGGGGGCTGCCTCCTGTTCCGGTTCCACCTCTACTCGACAAACAACAAGCAAGGGAGCACAATAAGTACAATGCACAATCACATGGTTGAAAGTTGAAACTTGATGTATATGCTTTTGATGTGTGAGGAAATTCCATTTAAATGGAGTATATTGCAAATGAAATTGCAAATTCAAACTCCAATTTGAATTCAATTTAGCCAAGTTACAAATGCTATTGTTTGATCAAAGTGATTCATCATTAAATGTGTATGATATGCCTCTGATGTTCAAGTGAAATGTGGTATGTTGCTAAGATTCAAATTGCAAAAGCATTTGAAATTTAATTTGATTAAATTCCAATTAAACCAAATAGCAAATGCTACTGGTCCCATGTTAAAATCAACTCAAACATAGTTGAAAGTTGTATATTTGGATAAATTATTTTCTCCAGATCATTTTTCATATATTATATGTTAATTTTGGAGTTAATATGAATTTTCTATGAATTTCCATAGTTTCAGCCTTTTTCTGGATTTTCTGGAATTGTTTTAATTAGAAAAGCATTTACTGCGTCAGCATGACCTCATGCTGGCGTCAGGGGGCCACTAACCACTAGGGCCCACATGTAATCCTCTGCTTTGTTAATTAAACCGGTTTAATTCGAATTAAGCCAATCAGAGGGATTAATAGGGGACAGGGCCCACATGTCTGTGACACTGGGGTGTGGGGCCAGGATGATTAGCTTAGGGGGTTAAGCTCTAATGGAGGGGGTCGTCGCCGGCGTGCACTGTGGTCGCCGGAGACTCGCCGGAGTTGCGAAAACGAGCACGGGAGGCCAAGGGGAGGGCACCATCTTGCTCAGCGCCGTCGTCCGCATCGAAAGGACCTGGCCAGAGCTTCAAGGGGTCAGCGGAGCGTCGACGGCGTCGGAGTTGGCGGCGGCAGTGGTTAGGGCTGCGTCGGGTTCGCGCTCCAGAGCGCCATTTTGACCACGGCGTTGTGAAAGCGATTGCTGGGAGCACGGGGATGCTTCTGCGCGCGCTAGATGAGCCAAAGGGGCACGACGGCAGCCTCGACTTCAACTGTGGTGGCGACAAGCTCCGATGTCCATGGAGAAACGCAGCATAGGGCAAGCAGACGACCAAGAGATAGATGGGGAGGTGCAGGAGCTCACCGCGGATCCAACGGAGGCGGTGGCGTTGTCGGAGATGCTTGGGGCTGGACGGAATTGACGAAGTCGTGCGGCGGCTCCGGCGAGAGGGAAACTTCGATTGCGGCGGCTTCAGCGCTTCCGGGGTCGATTCCTTCTGCACAGGGATGAAGACGACGTCGGGGAGCATGGTGGACACGATGGCGCGGCTCGGGGACGGCATTGGCCACGCAGGCTTCAAGCCATGGCGACGGTGGTGCTCGGGTCGTCGTCGAATTCGTCGCGGGAGTGAGAGGGAGAGGCTCTGGAGGGGGGGAATGGACGCACGGCTCGTCCAGGCGTGGCGTGGCGCGTCTAGGAGGCTCCAGAAGGGCAGGTGGAGGCTGGGAGAGCAGCGACGTGCTCTGCTAGCTCGGTGGCATTCCACCGAGCAGCTTGGAGGCGCGGGGTCGGGGAAGAAGACCCCGGTGCCTTTTTGGGCCGGCTGGGCTGGATGGGCCGGCTTCGCCTAGGCGTCAGGTAAGATTTTCTCTAATTTCTTTTCTGTTTAATCTTTCCTTTCTGTTTTTCTTTTCTGTAATTTGTTTTGCTGTGCTAAATAAATACCTAGGCATTTTATTAAATGCTGAATCTTTTTATGTGGCTTCACAATATACTAGGCTAGCCACTTGTAAAGTTTGAACATTTTTAAAATTCAAATTATTTGAACTTTAAATCAAATAGGGGTTTTTGATTAATTCCAAGGTCCTGTTTGAATATTTGAAAAATCCATGAGCATGGGGTGGGTCCCACATCACTTGATATGTGATCACACTCATTTATAAGACTTTTCAAAAATCAAACAAGAATTTTTGGAGAAGATTTATTTCTGGCCTTTTTGAATTAATTCATCTGGGGGTGTTCCTTCTCCCATTTGAGCTTGAATTTGGTTTCAAATGATTTCTTTTGAAATTTTTAACATGATGCAAGGTGACTTTGATTCTAGCACATTACCTAACAGAGGGTTCTGACAACTCGCCCCCACTCAACAGAATCTCGTCCCGACATTCAGAAGTCTGCGGGAGGAAGGTGGGGTACTCGGCACGGAGACGGTCTTCTCTTTCCCACGTGGCTTCTCTCTCAGAGTGGTGTGACCATTGCACTTTCAGAAACTTAATCTTCTGACGACGAGTGACACGCTCTGCGGAATCAAGAATACGAACGGGGTATTCTCGATAAGAAAGGTCATCTTGGAGATCAAGCGTTTCATGGTCGACTTCGCGGATGGGGTCCTTGAAGCAACGCCTGAGTTGTGACACATGGAATACATCATGTACTCGGGAAAGGTGCGGGGGTAGTTCAAGTTGGTAGGCAACTTCTCCACGTTTAGCAAGAATGCGGAAAGGTCCAATATAACGTGGGGCCAACTTGCCTTTGATACCGAAACGTTGGGTTCCCTTCAAAGGAGTAACCCGAAGGTAAGCCTTCTCATCCAGATTGTAGCTCTCTTTCCTATGATGACGATCATAGTAGCTTTTCTGACGAGACTGGGCTGCTTTCAATTGATCACGAACAATGCAAACTTGCTCTTCTGCTTCCTTGATCATATCCGGTCCAAAGAATTGTCTTTCTCCGGTTTCTGACCAGTTTAGGGGTGTTCGACATCGTCGTCGATATAAGAGTTCAAAAGGAGCCATGTTCAGACTAGATTGGAAACTATTGTTATAAGCAAATTCGGCAAATGGAAGAGACTTCTCCAAATTCTTTCAGAATGAGATAACACAAGCTCAGAGCATGTCTTCAAGAATTTGGTTAACCCTTTCGACTTGACCGCTAGACTGAGGATGGAAAGCTGTACTAAAGGAGAGATGAGTTCCCATAGCATTCTGAAAGATTCCCCAAAATCTAGAGGTGAAAAGGCTACCACGATCAGAATTGATTTCCAAAGGAACACCGTGAAGAGACACAATGCTAGAGACGTACAAGTCCGCTAACTGGCTAGCAGTTATAGACTCGCGAACTGGAAGGAAGTGAGCAACTTTGGAAAGCCTATCTACCAGAACGAAGATGGCATCATTTCCTTTCTGGGTTTTTGGAAAGCCAGTGATGAAATCTATAGTGACTTTGTCCCATTTACACTCTGGAATAGGCAAAGGATGAAGTGTACCAGCAGGTCTTTGATGTTCGTCCTTAATGCGACGACAAACATCACATTCAGCAATGAACTGAGCAATTTGCCGCTTCATCCTAGTCCACCAAAATCTCTGGCGTAGGTCTCGGTACATCTTTGTGCTACCAGGATGAATCGAAAGCGGTGTGTCATGGGCCTCCTTAAGAATTAGCCTCCTAAGATTGTGTTTTCGTGGTACAACCAATCAAGTGCCAAAGAAAACGACACCTTGCTCATTCATGGAGAAACATTTAGCAGCTCCGCTAGCAATGTTCTTCTTGATCTCTCGAATACCACTATCACGTTTCTGGGCGACTATAATTTTATCCTCAAGGGTTGGTTTCGCCACCAAGGTAGAAAGATAGCCATGAGGAAATATCTCGAGATTGAGTTTGCAAAATTCCTCATGAAGAAGTGGTTGATACTGTTGTAACATGAGGTTGTTACAATACGACTTACGACTTAGTGCATCAGCCATGACATTGGCTTTGCCTGGGGTGTAAGAAATTCCTACGTCGTAATCTTTTATCAACTCAATCCAGCGTCTTTTCCTGAGAATAAGATCAGGCTGGGTGAATATGTATTTGAGGCTTTGGTGGTCGGAAAAGATCTCACAACGATTACCAAGGAGGTAATGTCGCCAAGTTGTTAGGGCATGAACTACGGCAGCGAGTTCAAGATCATGGGTAGGATAGTTCTCTTCATGTGGACACAACTGGCGTGAAGCATAAGCTACCACATGTCTATCTTGCATAAGTATGCATCCTAACCCTTGCCGTGAGGCGTCACAAAAGATCTCAAAATCCCTTTTGGTGTCTGGAGGTGCAAGTACGGGGGCACAAGTCAATCTTATTTTTAGCTCTTGAAAGCTTTCCTCGCACTTGGGAGTCCATAGGAATTTCTTATCTTTCTTGAGGAGTTCAGTTAGAGGCTTTGCAACTTTAGAAAAGTTCTCGACGAAGCGGCGGCAATAACTGGCTAGGCCAAGAAAACTCCTAACTTTCTTAACCGATTCAGGTGGACTCCAGTCAAGGACGGCCTGAACTCTCTCGGGATTCACAGCAATGCCTTTTGCAGAAATCGCGTGGCCTAAGTAGGTCACTTCTGGTAGCCAAAATTCACACTTGGAGAATTTATCATAAAGGAGATACTCTCTAAGTTTCATCAATACCAGCCTTAGGTGTTCGGCATGTTCTTCTTCGTTCTTCGAGTAGATGAGAATGTTATCGAGATAAACCACATAAATTTTATCTAAGTACTCCATGAAGATCGAATTCATCATGCGCGAGAAAGTGGCGGGGGCATTGGTTAAACCGAAGGACATGACGGTGTACTCGTAAAGATCATAACGAGTAGTAAAAGCCGTTTTGGGAATGTCCTCGTTTCGGATTTTGATTTGATGATAACCTAATCTCAAATCCATCTTGGAGAAGACAGAGGATCCAACAAGTTGATCATAACGATCATTGATCCTGGGCAGTGGGTACTTGTTCTTTATCGTTGCTAGATTTAGCGGGCGATATTCTACGCACATCCTTTCTGTTCCATCTTTCTTCGTTACGAACAGAACGGGGAAACCCCATGGCGATGAGCTAGGGAGGATGAAGCCTTTTTCCAACAAAGCTTCAAGTTGGGTTTTAAGCTCAGCTAACTCACGTGGGGCCATTTTGTATGGGCGTCTGGAAATTGGTGCGGTTCCTGGCATAAGATCTACTATGAACTCTACACATCTGTCGGGTGGCATTCCCGGTAGCTCTTCAGGAAAGACATCCGGGAAGTCACGAACCACCGGAATATCTTCAAGGTCGGGAAGGGGAAGTACATTCAAAGAATGCACCTGGGTTCTCGTTCTGGGTGAGGTGTAGTTGACCGTCTTGCCTGAAGGGTGGGTTAGTTTCACGGATTTGCCTTTGCAATCCAGGTAGGCATTCTGTCTTGATAGCCAATCCATGCCAAGGATTACATCGATGTATGAAGACTTGAGGGCTATGAGTGAAGCAAGGAATACTAAACCCTAAATTGCAATTTGATTGCCATGGCTTACTCTATTAGTTTGCCATCTTGACCCTGGAGTTTGAATAATCATTGGGGTGGACAATTCAACAAAGGATAACTCATGACGAAGTGCATAACTTTCCGACATGAATGAATGAGATGCTCCTGGGTCGAAAAGAACGAAAGTAGGAACATAATTGACTGGGAGCGTACCAAGAATGACGTCAGAAGTTTCGTCAGTATCTTCAGCTGATATCTGGTTCACATGTCCACGATTGGCGGGAGGAGCGGGTTTGGTGGTGAAGACCTTCGGGGGTGGCTTGCCACGACCGTTGTTGTTGCCTCCGGCACGGGGTGGAGCATTCTGATTCTGGAGCTGGTTCTGGGGACACTCGCGAGAGTAGTGGCCTTCCTGACCACACTTGTAGCAGGCTCGAAAGACAGTGCGTGGAGCTGGGTTGTTCGGTGGAGCTGGGTGGAACGGAGCTGGTGGACGAGGCGCCACATAGGATGGCCTGGGTGGGTTGTTCTGGCGAAACATACTGTTGGGGATCCAGATCTTGCGCTTCTGAGAGCCGGAACTGGATGAGCCATCATCTCTAGGGTGTTTGCGGAAGTCATTGGGGGTGTTCATGTCGTCCGCCTTGATGGCCTTGTTGACAAGGACCTGGAAGGTGGCGAAGTCATGCAGGTTGAGCTCGCGACGAAGTCCAGAATTGAGTCCACGACGAAACCTCTCTTGCTTCTTAGAGTCGGTGGAGACCTCTTTAGTAGCATAAAGAGCAAGTCCTCCTGCCTTGGGTGATGTTGCAGAACTCCTCACGCTTACGGTCCATAAGACCCTTTGGGATGTGGTGCTCACGGAATGAAGTGCAGAACTCATCCCGAGTTGTGGGCGGTCCAACGGGACGCATGTTCAGGAAATTATCCCACCAAGAACTAGCTGCACCCTCGAGGTGGTAGGTGGCATAGCTGACCCTGTCACCATCTGCAACATGTCCTGCCTGGAGCTTCCTCTCGATGCTGTGAAGCCAGTCATCGGCGTCAAGGGGCTCGGTGGAGTAGCTGAAAACCGGGGGATGAAGCCGGATGAAGTCGTTCAGAGACACCAACTCGTTGCGCTGCTGAGTGGTGTTGCGGGCAATGACCTCCAGCAAATGGTGAGAGTCTCGGCGGTTCCTCTCAACCTCCATCAGAACCTGAGCCATCGTGGGTGGGGGTGGAAGGTTGTCTCCCTCCGGTTCATTCCCACGACCATGGGCACGACCAAGCTGGCCATGGGTTCCTTGAGACATCCTGAAGGTGAAAACCAAAGTCAAACAGAGTTGATTGGAAGAGTCTAAACAAGGTATTGAAGGTACTGGAAGAATCACAGAGCAAAGGAAGTAATCATCTTGACAACATGATGATAAAGGCATACAAGCCATATATTCACAAGCTGTCATACAAACCATACATCATTTTGGTACAAGCGCCAAGCTAATACAAACGTGATGAAGATGATACATCCTTCAGAGGCACTCTGACTTCCTATACATTATTTATCTAAGCCTCTGGAACTTAGAACACCTTGCGTACAATATACTAAGATACTACTACATCCTCACTAAAGTAAGACCACATGCGGTCTCACTCATCTCCATCTCCATAGTAGTCCTCGTAAAAGTTACCCGCGTAACCCGGTAGCTGAAGGTGACCATCGGAAAACACGGAGGCCTGTGGACCCTGATATCCATTTGGGAAAGGATGGGGCCTAGGTCTAGTGTAGGGTGGAAGCAGACGACCACGGGGTGAAAAAACGCCTCCAATCTCGGGCCAATCAACTCGAGAAGGCATCTGTTTCCTGACTGGGTAGATAGCATCATACTCCACTGATCCAACACTCACAAAAGGATCCAGGAGTGTAAGTGCTTGATACAGACGGACACGGGTGGCGTGAAGCTCAAAACGAAGGGCACGTGCATCACGATCTCGATCACAAGCGTGCCGAGTAGTGATCTGATCAAAGGGTCCTCCATAGAGTGATCTGTGTACAGTCCGGTGTAATACCCCTCTTCTCCTGGAAGTGCAGCAGGTATATAGTGGAAAGATGTGTCTCCAAGCAAAGCGTTCTCCTCTCTCAGCAGGGTAATACATGAGTATGCAGCATCCTACACAGCCATGTTCTCAGTCATGCCAATGCCATGTCCAAAATGGATAGGCTGAGTGACTCCATTGTGGTGCGGGTAGATCCTGACAATGAAGTGGAACTGGGTCTGGTTGAAGTCAAGGAACTTCTCCTCAACTGTGAACTCAGGGTACCATTGGTATCCAATGTAGGACATCATCTCGATCAGCATGGCGGGATGCCCACGCACACCGAGGCACCTAGTCAAACGAACAATCTACCGAGGGGGAAGATCTTCCATCTGAAACAGAAAGAAGGAGTTTGCAAATGCATCAGATTATGAAGAAACTTGGAATGACTCGGGCATCATAACGGCTGTAATTGCAAGAAAAGACAATTTCTTACAACATGGAAACAACACTTACATACGATGTAAGAAATCAGGAAGCACAACAACTCTGACAAACTGATCACAACTTTCCTACGGCTACAAGGAAGCAAACAATGAGATGTTCTAGTAAGACATAGATGAGCCTAGTCCTATCTTCCCGTAGAACAAGATGAGGGTGACTCAGAACTCAGAACGATGAGGGTAAGGAGAAAAAATAAGCCTTACGTTGTTTCCTTATATACCCAGAGTAACTATATAACTATAGCAAGCTAGACTCGACTTCGGCCAAGGCTGATAATCCTACAGTCAGTCCTGCTCTGATACCAAGTCTGTCGGGACCCGGGGTTAGCGTATGCAAGTCCCAGTCATGATGCAATCACATGGAGAGCCGAGAGCCGTACCCACTTGTCTAAGCAGACAAGGCCAAGCACAGAACACTCTCGGAAAGCATCGAACATGAGGGACATCCCATCCAGGCCGGATGATCAATTGAGATGGGTCCTCATCGCCCGCTCACAAGTCTAAATGCTTATGGGTGGTGAATCCCATACTCATAGACAAGTCGCCTCAACCATGTTATCGATTGAATCCTATCTCTTACATAGACTTACTCCTGCCCGATCACTTAGTCGGGGTCTAGGGCGGGCTCGATCATACCACAAAGTGTGCACGAGACAGAGTCTCGAGCAATCGCATCGCGATGCCCCAAGCTGCGCACATCTAAGGGTCACTTGGTGTATGAAAGACCGCCAGCCAGATCACAACTAAGGTCTCGAAAACCCATACAAAGACATGCATGTTATAAACATACACGCAGCACACATGCCTTGTATGAACAGCAGGTATCATTACAATTCTCTACAAAGTATACATTTTATTGATAACTCTCACAGAGTGCACACAAAGATCACAAGCATGTGATCCAACATTACAACAAACAAGCGGAAGCAAAGTAGGTCTGCGTATAGACAAGTTTAACAAATGGCTTAAGAAGCCTTATTTAAACACAAGCCCTCCAAGAGGGAACCAGTCGTCTGACTAGGACTACACTAGCTTGGTCTTCAGTCGTCGAGCTCGATGAAGAAGCCACCTTCGGGGTTAGTGGTTTCATCTAAAACATAGGATAAGAAAACGTGAGTACAAACTCGTACTCAGCAAGACTTACATAGGAGCTATACTACTCATGCACATGTATCAAGGTAAAGGGGGGTGGGGTTTCACTTGCATAAGTGCCAGCTTTGACTTGGCTAGCCCTGAACTACGAGTACCAGACTTTGAGGTAAGAAGCGTACACGAGTCCACTACATCTCTTCAACCAATTACACCACTATGGTGCCTTCCTCGACTTCCCCACGAGAAAGCACGCCATAGCACTCACGCTTATCTTGGTAAGTTTATAAGTATCCAGTTCAAGTTGTCTAATAATCAGGCACAGTTTTTCCAAGTAGTCCCTTACCGCGGACCCGGATATTCGAATAGTTTATTAACCCTGCAGGGGTGTACTGCTACACACATGAAACCATCAGTTACCGCCGGGATCTCTTCACCCTTCAAGCGGGTGTCGGCGAGGATAATCTCCACAAATTTTACCTCACAGCCAACTCAAGTTCAATGAAGACGCCTATCTGGGAGGGTTTCCACACTCGTAACCCGGCCGGTCTACCGAAGTGGTCCCAGAAGATGTGTGCGTGGTGCATAAGCCGGTCTCGGTTGAGCCGTTCTCTCACCTTGCATCCAGGCCACAAACCTACCAGAACTCCGAACTACTGCGACTCATTGAACTGAGAAGGGGTGAGTTAATAAGTTGAGCGGGGATCCGTTTGCCCAACATGTGGTAGTACTCTTCAACTTGGATCACCACACAAGAACTCGGGCTTAAGGTGGTGTTCAACGAGACAACCCACTGTGTACTACACAGCCTCTCATCGTTCACCTTGTATTAGGGTAGATTCACCAACATATTTCCACCATCATCAACATGATTGCAACCATCCCGACTCACATAACAGTAACAAAATTGTATCACTCTAAGCATGCAATAAGAAGTAACAGCTGCAGGGGTCACATGATATCAATCAACTCCTACATTTGCTAGGATTGTGGTTTGCTTACTACTGTGATAAATGATAGGTCATGCAAAGGAATGGGTTCAACTATGCGGTAGAAACGCATCATGGTAATCATCCTATACATTGAATAAGCGAGACATGAGAGGGAATTGGGATTTATCGACATGATCAATGGGGGTTTGCTTGCCTTGCTGACGAGGTTCGGTGTCGGGGTCTTCAACGAAGGGGGCAGCCTACTGTTCCGGTTCCACCTCTACTCGACAAACAACAAGCAAGGGAGCACAATATAAGTACAATGCACAATCATATGGTTGAAAGTTGAAACTTGATGTATATGCTTCTGATGTGTGAGGCAATTCCATTTAAATGGAGTATATTGCAAATGAAATTGCAAATTCAAACTCCAATTTGAATTCAATTTAGCCAAGTTACAAATGCTATTGTTTGATCAAAGTGATTAATCTTGAAATGTGTATGATATGCCTCTGATGTTCAAGTGAAATGTGGTATGTTGCTAAGATTCAAATTGCAAAAGCATTTGAATTTAATTTGATTATATTCCAATTAAACCAAATAGCAAATGCTACTGGTCCCATTTTAAAATCAACTCAAACATAGTTGAAAGTTGTATATTTGGATAGATTATTTTCTCCTGATCATTTTTCATATATTATATGTTAATTTTGGAGTTAATATGAATTTTCTATGAATTTCCAAATTTTCAGCCTTTTCTTGATTTTCTGGAATTGTTTTAATTAGAAAAGCATTTACTGCGTCAGCATGACCTCATGCTGGCGTCAGGGAGGCCACTGACCACTGGGGCCCACATGTCATCCTCTGCTGTGTTAATTAAACCGGTTTAATTCGAATTAAACCAATCGGAGGGATTAATAGGGTGCAGGGCCCACATGTCTGTGACACTGGGGTGTGGGGCCAGGGTGATTAGCTTAGGGGGTTAAGCTCTAATGGGGGGGTCGTCGCCGGCGTGCACTGTGGTCGCCGGAGAGTCGTCGGAGTTGCGAAAACGAGCACGGGAGGCCAAGGCGAGGGCACCATATTGCTCAGCGTCGTCGTCCGCATCGAAAGGACCTGGCCAGAGCTTCAGGGGGTCAGCGGAGCGTCGACAGCGTCGGAGTTGGCTGCGGTAGTGGTTAGGGCTGCGTCGGGTTCGCGCTCCAGAGCGCCATTTTGACCACGGAGTTGTGCAAGCGATTGCTGGGAGCACGGGGATGCTGCTGCGCGCGCTAGATGAGCCAAAGGGGCAAGACGGTGACCTCGACTTCAACTGTGGTGGCGGCAAGCTCCAGTGTCCATGGCGAAACGCAGCACATGGCAAGGAGACGACTAAGAGATAGATGGGGAGGTGCAGGAGCTCACCACGGATCCAACGGAGGCGGTGGCGTTGTTGGAGATGCTTGGGGCTGGCCGGATTGAAGAAGTCGTGCGGCGGTTCCGGCGAGAGGGAAACTTCGATTGCGGCGGCTTCAGCGCTTCCGGGGTCGATTCCTTCTGCACAGGGAAGAAGACGACATCGGGGAGCACGGTGGACACGATGGCGTGGCTCGAGGACTGCGGTAGCCACGCGAGCTTCTAGCCATGGCGACGGTGGCGCTCGGGTCGTCGTCGAGTTCGTCGCGGGAGTGAGAGGGAGAGGCTCTGGAGGGGGGAATGGACGCACAACTCGTCCAGGCATGGCGTGGCGCGTCTAGGAGGCTCCAGAAGGGCAGGTGGAGACTGGGAGAGCGGCGACGTGCTCGGCTAGCTCGGTGGCATTCCACCGAGCAGCTTGGAGGCGCGGGGTCGGTGAAGAAGACCCCGGTGCCCTTTTGGGCCGGCTGGGCTGGATGGGCCGGCTTCGCCTAGGCGTCAGGTAAGCTTTTCTCTAATTTCTTTTCTGTTAAATCTTTCCTTTCTGTTTTTCTTTTCTGTAATTTGTTTTGCTGTGCTAAATGAATAGCTAGGAATTTTATTAAATGCTGAAACTTTTTATGTGGCTTCACAATATACTAGGCTAGCCACTTGTAAAGTTTGAACATTTTTAAAATTCAAATTATTTGAACTTTAAATCAAATAGGGGTTTTTGATTAATTCTAAGGTCCTGTTTGAATATTTGGAAAATCATGAGCATGGGGTGGGTCCCACATCACTTGATATGTGATCACACTCATTTATAAGACTTTTCAAAAATCAAACATGAAGTTTTGGAGAAGATTTATTTCTGGCCTTTTTGAATTAATTCATCTGGGGGGTGTTCCTTCTCCCATTTGAGTTTGAATTTGGTTTCAAATGATTCCTTTTGAAATTTTTAGCATGATGCAAGGTGACTTTGATCCTAGCACATTACCTAACAGAGGGTTCTGACATTTATCAACTCGATCCAGCGTCTTTGCCTGAGGTTAAGATCTGGCTGGGTGAATATGTATTTGAGGCTTTGGTGGTCGGAATAGATCTCACAACGATTACCAAGGAGGTAATTTCGCCAAGTTGTCAGGGCATGAACTACGGCAGCGAGTTCAAGATCATGGGTAGGATAGTTCTCTTCATGTGGTCACAACTGGCGTGAAGCATAAGCTACCACATGTCTATCTTGCATAAGTATGCATCCTAACCCTTGCCGTGAAGCATCACAATAGATCTCGAAATCCATTTTGGTGTTTGGACGCGCAAGTACGGGTGCAGAAGTCAATCTTCTTTTCAGCTCTTGAAAGCTTTCCTCGCACTTGGGGGTCCATTGGAATTTCTTATCTTTCTTGATGAGTTCAGTTAGAGGCTTTGCAACTTTAGAAAAGTTCTCGACGAAGCGGCGACAATAGCTTGCTAAGCCAAGAAAACTCCTAACTTCCTTAACCGATTCAGGTGGAGTCCAGTCAAGGATGGCCTGAACTCTCTCGGGATTGACAGCAATGCCTTTCGCGGAAATCACGTGGCCTAAGTAGGTCATTTCTGGTAGCCAAAATTCGCACTTAGAGAACTTGGCATATAGGCGATGCTCTCGAAGTTTCATCAATACCAACCTAAGATGTTCTGCATGCTCTTCTTCGTTCTTCGAGTAGATGAGAATGTCATCAAGATAAACTACAACAAATTTATATAGGTACTCCATGAAGATCGAATTCATCAAGCGCGAGAATGTGGCGGGGGCATTGGTTAAACCAAAGGACATGACGGCGTACTCGTAAAGACCCTAACGAGTAGTGAAAGCCGTTTTGGGAATGTCCTCGTTTCTGATTTTGATTTGATGATAGCCTAATCTCAAATCCATCTTGGAGAAGACAGAGGATCCAGCAAGTTGATCATAAAGATCATTGATCCTGGGCAATGGGTACTTGTTCTTTATCGTCGCTAGATTTAGCGGGCGATAGTCTACGCACATCCTTTCTGTTCCATCTTTCTTCGTTACGAACAGAACGGGGCAACCCCATGGCGATGAGCTAGGGCGGATGAAGTCTTTTGCCAACGAAGCATCAAGTTGGGCTTTTAGCTCAGCTAACTCATTAGGGCCATTCTATATGCACGTCTAGAAATTGGGGTTGTTCCTGGGGCAAGATCTACAATGAACTCTACACATCTGTCGGGTGACTATGTTTAAGGAGTTGGATCTCTGGATAGCTTCCTAGAGGATGACCAAGGTTTACTAGGGGCTACAACAGATATGTCAGAGTAGCAAAGTACCCCAACACAATGGTTAGTGTGGTTCTTCTGCCTAGAAGACATCTAAAGTGGGAGGAGAAGCTGGAAATGAATCACTATAGGTCTCTAGAACAAAACCTACGACAAACTATAGAGAACTGTCGGGTATGCCACCTATAAGTTCTTCTAAAAGGACAACCGAAATGAAGAGAAGGGTTTTGCAAATGCATCAGATTATGAAGAAACCTGGAATGACTCGGACAGCATAACGGCTGTAATTGCAAGAGAAATGGAAATCCTCACAACATAACAACAACACTTACATAGGAAGTCTCAAAACAGGAAGCACAACGACTCTAGACAACCGAACACAACTTTCCTATGGCTACAAGGAAGCAAACAACAAGATGTTCTAGTAAGACATAGATGAGCCTAGTCCTATCTTCCCGTAGAAGAGATGAGGGTGACTCATAACTCAGATCGATGAGGGTAAGGAGAAAAAGAAGCCTTACATTGTTCCCTTATACCCATAGTAACTATATAACTATAGAATGCTAGACTCGACTTTGACCAAGGGTTTGATAATCCTACAGACAGTCCTGCTCTGATACCAAATATGTCGGGACCCGGAATAGGCGTATGTAATTCCAGTCACGATGCAATCACATGGAGAGCCGAGAGCCGTACCCACTTGTCTAAGCAGACAAGGCCAAGCATAGAACACTCTCGGAAAGCATCGAACGTGAGGGGCATCCCATCCAGGCCGGATGATCAACTGAGATGGGTCCTCATCATTCGCTCACAAGTCTAAATGCTTATGGGTGGTGAATCCCATACTCATAGACAAGTCGCCTCAACCATATTATCGATTGAATCCTAACTCTTACATAGACTTACTCCAGCCCGATCACTTAGTCGGGGTCTTGGGCGGGCTTGATCATACAACAAATTGTGCACGTGACAGAGTCACGAGCAATCGCATCACGATGCCCCAAGCTGCGCACATCTAAGGGCCTCTTGGTGTATAAAAGACCGCCAGCCAGATCACAACTAAGGCCTCGAAAACCCATACTAAGACATGCATGTTATGAACATACACGCAGCACACATGCCTAGTATGAACAGCAGGTATCATCACATAACTCTAGAAAGTGTATCTTTATTGACTTACACATAGAGCATACAAAGATCACATGTCTGTGATCATCGTTACATCATACAACGGAAGAAAATTAGGTCTGAGTACAGACAAGTTTAAAAAATGGCTTAGAGAAGCCTTGTACAACAAACATGCCCTCCCACGAGGGACCATACTGCTGTCTGGAAATATACTACAATGGTCAACGTCGAGCTTCATGAAGGTGACTCCATCGGGTCCGGGTTCTCATCTAAAACATAGAATAAGCAAACGTGAGTACAAAGTCGTACTCAGCAAGACTTACATCAGAACTATACTACTCATGCTCAAGTATCAAGGTAAATGGAGGTGGGGTTTCAATATGCAGAAGTGCCATCATTGACTTGGCTAGTCCTGTACTACGAGTACCAGACTTGAGGTAAGAAGCGTACACGAGTCCACTATCCAAGTCTCCAATCAATACACCACTACGGATACTTCCTCGACTTTCCCATGAGCAGCACATCATAGCACTCACGCTTATCTTGCGAGTTTTAGAACTATCCATTAAGGTTGTCTAATAATAAGGTACAGGTTCCAAGTAGTCCTTAACCGCGGACGCGGCTATTCGAATAGTTTTGTTAACCTTGCAAGGGTGTAAACTACACACACATGACCATCGGTTACCGCCTTTTGCTCGCCACCGTTCAAGAGGTGACAGCGAGGATGTTCACCACGACACTTCGCTCACAACCGGTCTATTCCAGGAGTCGACTATCTGAGTTGCCTCCGCTCGAGAGCCCGGCCGCATCAACGAAACGGACTCAAACAATGCAAGTGACCGAGACGCCACCTTTGGCAGATGGTTTCCCTGCCTCACAGGTGCACCCACATATCTATATGATGCAACCATTCCTTCATTCTTTTTCTATGCACATGCCAAAAGGAAAGCCCGAACTAATGTGACTCCTGGACGTCAACACGGATCAAGGTACCAGGCCGAGAGGGGTCAGTGAGCCCAATGTGTGGTTGTACTCTTTGTCTTTGATTACCATACAAGAACTCGGTGCTTAAGGCGGTGTTCAACGAGACAACCCACTGTGTACTCCTACACAGCCTCTCATCGTTCACCTTGTATTAGGGTGGATTCACCAACACGTTATCATCAGCATCACTGTGATCATCCATCCCGACTCACAAACAATGTAACCTCTTTGTATCACTAAGCAGCAATAAGCAGTAACAGTTGCAGAGGCCACATGCTCATCATTCAACTCCTATATCTGCTAGGATTGTGGTTTGCTTAATACAGTGACAAAATGATAGGTCATGCATCAGAATGGGTTCAACTTTGCGAAAGAACGTGTCTCGGTGATCTCCTAAACATGCATAAGCGAGATTGAGAGGGAAGTGGGATTTTATAGATATGATCAATGGGGGTTTTCTTGCCTTGCTGACGATACACGGGGTTTACCGAACTTCTTCTCCTTCGGGGGTGATCACCGTCTCGGAGGCACTGTTACCGGAACAATCATCAACAAAGGGGGGCAACATTGAATAGAAATGCACAAGCACATGTTTATGTTGTCACATGATGTGAATGGTACTGTTTTGTGGCATATTTGATTTAAATGAAGTGTATTGCATTTGAAATGCAAATCCAAACTCCATATGTTGTTCAAATTAGCCCATTTGTATTTCTAGTGTTTGATCATTGTAAACTATTTTGAAATGTGTATGATATTGTCACAAACCAAGTTTAGGTAAGTGCTAGGGTTGCTTGATCCCTTTGCATCATGCAAAAATTCAAAAGAAATTCAAAAATGGGGAAGCAGAAAGCCCTGAGAAATTCATTCAAATGGCCAGATAAAAATCTTTTTCCAAAAATCATTTGAATATTTGGAAACTTCCTATAAATGATGGTGATCATTTTAAAAGTGGTTTGGGTTCATTCCCATGCCCATGGAATTTTCTAAAATTCAAACAGTGCCTTGGAAAATTAAAAGAACCCTATTTGATTTGAAATTCAAATAAGTTGAATTTCAAAAATGACCAAATCCTAAATGTGACTAGCTACTGGTCACCTAGGGTTTATAAAAATATTTGGGCATTTAATAAAAATGCTCTGCTATTTATTTGGAGCAAAACAAAGCAAAGAAAAATAGAAAACAGAAAGCAGAAACAGAGAAAAAGAAAAAGAGAACAGAGCCCAATCATCTGGGCCCAGTGGCCATTTCGGCCCAGCCCAAAAGGGCAGCCTCGTCTTCTTCCCTGGACAACCGAGCACGCCACTGCGTCGCATGCATGCCGGCGACGCCCACGGCGACCTCCTGCTTCCCCCGTCCCCATCTCCTCGCCTGGAGAAGGCCCTGGAAGCCTCCTCCATTCTTCCCCTCCACTCGAAATTCTTCCCTCCCGCTAGCTCGCCGTTTTCCGCACGTTCCCGAGCGCCCGCTGGAGCACCTCGCCGCGCAGCCATGGCAGAGGCCCTCTCCGTCGTTGCCAGGTTGTCTAGCAGGTCCACCGGAGACGACTGCATCTAGCAGCGCCTTCAATTCGAGGTCTTCGCGCACGAGCACGGCTCCAGCCTCAAGAACTCGCCGCCGGCCGTCGACATCTCTGAGCTCAAATCCGGCGCCCCCAGCTCCTCCCCGGCCGCTCCGAGATCTCCTTCGCAACCGTCATGAGCTCCCGACCTTTTCCCCCCTCCTAGCACCTCTCCTTGTCCCCTCTGTCGCCATTCGCCATGGTCAGAGGCTCCGGCCGCCGCCCTCTTCATCCTAGCCGTGTCCTGGAGCCCCCCCCCCCCCCGTGAAACCCAAGTAGCCCCAGAAGACGCGCGGCGTCGAGAGCTACACGCCCATGCCACCAACGCCACTCCCCGTTCCCAAATCCCAAGTCCGGCGAAGTTCCGGCTGCACTCCGACGACGTCCACCATTAGGCCCCCCCTAAACCTTGAGCTAATCACCCCCTAACCCCTCCCAGAGCCCATGACAGGTGGGGGCCCCAGCCCTAATAACCCCTATGTTATGTTAACAGAGAGGGGATTAACCACCACTGAGGCTTACAGGTGGGCCCCTGTTGTCAGCCCCCCCTGTGACATCACCCCCACGTCACCATGACGCAATAAACAGAAAAACAAATTAAAAGAATTAAAGAAAACAGAGAAAAATCCAGAAAATGAATTAAACTTTGGAAATTCATAGAAAATTCATTTTAACTCCAAATTAAACATATAATATATGAAAAATTATCAGAAAAATGCAAGGATTAAGAATATGCAAAAAAATTTATGTTTGACCATTTTAATTGGGTGAACAGTAGAAAATGTGTATATGGCTTAATTTGAATTTGAGTTTGGAGTTTGAATTTGCAAATCCTTTGCAATAGACTTCAATTAAATTGAATTGTCAACAAACCAGTACCATTCACATCATGGACAAACTTATCATGTGCTTGTGCATTTACTTTCGAAGTTGTCCCCCCTTGTTGATGATTTCCTCCGATGACAGACGTTCCGAGACGGTGATCACCCCCAAAGAAGAAGACCACCGTTAAGACCCGTGTATCGTCAGCAAGGCAAGCAAACCCCATTGATCATGTCTATAAAATCCTACTTCCCTCTCAGTCTTGCTTATGCATATTTAGGAGATCACCGAGACACGTTCTTTCGCATAGTTGAACCCATTCCGATGCATGACCTATCATTTTGTCACCGTATTAAGCAAACCACAATCCTAGCAGATTTAGGAGTTGAATGATGAGCATGTGGCCCCTGCAACTGTTACTGCTTATTGCTGCTTAGTGATACAATGAGGATGTTATGATTGTGAGTCGGGATGAAATGAACACAGTGGTGCCGATGATAACGTGTTGGTGAATCCACCCTAAACAAAGGTGAACGATGAGAGGCTGTGTAGGAGTACACAGTGGGTTGTCTCGTTGAACACTGCCCTAGGCCCCGAGTTCCTGTTTTGTGATTCAAGACAAAGAGTATGACCACATGTAGGGTTTTATGGGAGCTCCGTCTGGCCTCTTTACGTACTCGATCCGGTTCAGGAGTCACACTAGATTCGGGCTTTCCATTTGACCTAACTATAGATATGTGGGTGGACCTGTGAGGCAGTGATACCATCTGTCAAAGGTGGCGTCTCGGTCCTTTGCATTATCTGAGTCTGTTTCGTGGAACCGGACGGACTCTCGAGCGGTGACAAACTCAGGTAGTCGACTCCTAGATTAGAGAAGGTGATGTGAGGGTAGTGCCTTGGTTTCATCCACGCCCGACACCCGCTTGAAGCGTGACAAGAACGAGATGATAAGTGATGACACGCGTGTGAAGATGTACACCCCTGCAGGGTAAATAAACTATTCGAATAGCCGTGTCCTCGGTTATGGACTACTTGGAGACCTCTACTTGATCATAGACCACTTGAATGGATACTTATAAAACTCGCAAGATAAGCGTGAGTGCTATGGAGTGTTTTCTCGTGGGGAAGTCGAGGAAGTATTCATAGTGGTGTATTGGTTGGAGACTTGGTAGTGGACTCGTGTACGCTTCTTACCTCAAGTCCGGTACTCCTAGCACAGGACTAGCCAAGTCAAAGCTGGCACTTCTGCATGTTGAAACCCCACCTCCTTTACCTTGAAACTTGAGCATGAGTAGTGTAGATCCGATGTAAGTCTTGCTGAGTACGACTTTGTACTCACGTTTGCTTATTCTATGTTTTAGATGAGAACCCGGACCCCGATGGAGTGGCCTTCGTGAAGCTTGACGTTGACATTGGTAGAATAGTTCCAGACAGCAGTCTGGTCCCTCGTGGAAGGGCATGTATGTTTACAAGGCTTCTCTAAGCCATTTGTTAAACTTGTCTGTACTCAGACCTAATTTTCTTCCATTGTATGATGAAATGTTGATCACATACATGTGATCTTTGTATACTCTATGTGTAAGTAAATAAAGAAGTACTTTGTAGAGTTATGTGATGATACCTGCCGTTCATACTAGGCATGTGTGTTGCGTGTATGTTTATAACATGCATGTCTTAGTATGGGTTTTCGAGACCTTAGTTGTGATCTGGCTGGCGGTCTTTCATACACCAAGTGGCCCTTAGATGTGCGCAGCTTGGGGCATCGCGATGCGATTGCTCGTGACTCTGTCACGTGCACACTTTGTTGTATGATCGAGCCCGCCCTAGACCCCGACTAAGTGATCGGGCTGGAGTAAGTCTATGTAAGAGTTAGGATTCAATCGATAACATGGTTGAGGCGACTTGTCTATGAATATGGGATTCACCACCCATAAGCATTTAGACTCGTGAGCATACGATGAGGACCCATCTCAGTTGATCATCCGGCCTGAATGGGATGCCCCTCACGTTCGATGCTTTCCGAGAGTGTTCTGTGCTTGGCCTTGTCTGCTTAGACAAGTGGGTATGGCTCTCGGCTCTCCATGTGATTGTATCGTGACTGGAATTACATACGCCTATTCCGGGTCCCGGCAGACTTGGTATCAGAGAAGGACTGTCTGTAGAATTATTTAACCCTTGGTCGAAGTCGAGTTTAGCACTCTATAGTTATAATAGTTAGTTGGGTATATAAGGGAACAACGTAAGGCTTCTTTTTCTCCTTACCCTCATCGATCTGAGTTCTGGGTCACCCTTATCTTTTCTACGGGATGATAGGACTAGGCTCATCTATGTCTTACTAGAACATCTCGTTGTTTGATTCCTTGTAGCCGTAGGACAGTTGTGGTTGTCCAGAGTCTCCGTGTTTTGGGTTCCTTGAGGAAGTTTTGTCCAATCTCCTCGAGGTTGTCTTGTTTTCCATCCCAGTGTAGCCGTTATGCTGCCCGATTTATCCCGTGTTTCTATGAATCTTTGCCTTTGCAATACAATCTTTTCCGTCTTCTTCATGTCCTTCTTGTCTTTGATTCCATCATACAACCTGTTCTGATTGTTGATTTTTATCACACAGGATGTCAGGTGGAACTCGTAGTGCTGTTTTTCGGAATCGAGACCGTGATCGGAATCGAAATGATGATACACCTCCACCACAGCCTTTTGCGGCGGAAATCATGATGGAAGCTGAGAAGAATCGACGTGATCAAACACGCCTTCTGGAGCTCATCGAGCAGAATACCTCACGTCATTGCAATGTGGTTGTGAGCATTCAGGACTTCATCCTCCTCAAGCCACCGGTATTCCGATGTTCTTCTGAGCCCCTTGAAGCTGATGATTGGCTCCGTTCCATCGAGCATAAGCTTGATACTGCACATGTTGCTCCCAATGATCGAGTTATATTCGCGGCATACTTTCTGGAAGGTGCTGCTGCTGAATGGTGGGAGAACTATGTTGCTATGCAGCCAGATGGTCACGTAGTGACTTGGCAGGAGTTCCGTGATGCCTTTCGAGGGTACCACCTTCTAGATGAGTTAATGGAGCGCAAGAAGGAAGAGTTCTGCAATCTGACTCAAGGAGAGATGTCCATTCATGAGTATGTGAGAGAGTTCAACCATCTTGCTCGGTATGCCCAAGATGAGATCACCACCGATGCCAGAAAGCAGGCAAGGTTCCGTAAGGGACTTAGCCCTATCCTTCGCCATGATCTCAACCTCCTTGAATTTGCCACCTTTGAGGATTTAGTCAACAGATCCTTCAGAGCTGAGCATGGCAATGAAGTGTTCGAAGAGACTTGCAAGCATGATCTTGAGCTTGCTCCTTCTTCAAGTTCAGCCCCTCAGAAACGCAGAATATGGATTCCAACTGGTGCCATATATACCTCAAAACTTTCTTCAGAGACCACCATCCAATATATTCCATCCACCTCAACACATTGTTCCTCCCAGGAATGATAGTGTGCAATCAAGTAATCCTGCTCCCAGCAATTCAGGCAGGATGTGTTTCACGTGTGGTCGGATAGGCCATTACTTCCGACAATGCCCTACAGTGTTGGCGGCACCACGTCGACCTAGTCATAAGCCTCCAAAGAAATCAACCACCAAAACCATCCCAGCAAAGCTTTCAGCCACAAGTAGGGGATATGTGAACCAAATCTCAGTTGAGGAAACCACTGCTGCTTCCGATGTCATCCTTGGTACACTCCCAGTCAATCATGTCCCCGCCTCCGTTCTTTTTGATCCATGAGCTTCTCATCCATTCATGTCGGAGAGTTATGCACTTCGTCATGAATTTCCTTTTGAAGAAATGTTTGCTCCAATGATCATCCAAACTCCTGGTTAAAAGTGGCAAACTAATAGAGTAAGCCATGACAATCAAAATGCAATTGAGGCTTTAGTATTCCTTGCTTCTCTTATAGCCCTCAAGTCTTCAGACATTGATGTCATCCTAGGAATGGATTGGTTATCAAGGAAGAATGCTTTCCTTGATTGTAAAGCCAAATCAGTTAAACTCACCCATCCTTCAGGCCAGACAATTGACTACACATCACCCAGCTCTAGAATCCAGATGCATACTTTGAATGTGCTTCCCCTTCCTGACCTTGAAGATATTCCGGTGGTTCGTGACTTCCCGGATGTCTTTCCTGAAGAGCTTCCGGGGATGCCACCCGACAGGTGTGTAGAGTTCATAGTGGATCTTATACCAGGCACAACCCCAATTTGAAGACGTCCATATAGAATGGCCCCACATGAGTTAGCTGAGCTAAAAACCCAACTTGATGCTTCGTTGGAAAAAGGCTTCATCCGCCCTAGCTCATCGCCATGGGGTTGCCCCGTTCTGTTCGTAACGAAGAAAGACGGAACAGAAAGGATGTGCGTAGACTATCGCCCGCTAAATCTAGCGACGATAAAGAACAAGTACCCACTACCCAGGATCAATGATCTTTATGATCAACTTGTTGGATCCTTTGTCTTCTCCAAGATGGATTTGAGATTAGGCTATCATCAAATCAAAATCCGAAATGAGGACATTCCCAAGACGGCATTCACTACTCGATATGGTCTTTACGAGTACACCGTCATGTCCTTCGGTTTAACCAATGCCCCCGCCACATTCTCAAGCTTAATGAATTCGATCTTCATGGGGTATCTAGATAAATTTATTGTGGTTTATCTTGATGACATTCTCATCTACTCGAAGAACAAAGAAGAGCACACAGAACATCTTAGGTTGGTATTGATGAAACTTAGAGAGCACCGCCTTTATGCCAAGTTCTCCAAGTGTGAATTTTGGCTACCAGAAGTGACCTACTTAGGCCACGTGATTTCTGCAAAAGGTGTTGCAGTCAATCCCGAGAGAGTTCAGGCCGTCCTTGACTGGACTCGACCTGAATCGGTTAAGCAAATTAGGAGATTTCTTGGCTTAGCAAGCTATTGTCGCCGCTTCGTAGAGAACTTCTCCAAAGTTGAAAAACCTCTTACTGAACTCCTCAAGAAAGATAAGAAATTCCAATGGACCCCCAAGTGCGAGGAAAGCTTTCAAGAGCTAAAAAGAAGATTGACTTCTGCACCCGTACATGCACCTCCAGACACCAAAAGGGATTTCAAGATCTATTTTGATGCTTCACGGCAAGGGTTAGGATGCATACTTATGCAAGATCGACATGTGGTAGCATACGCTTCACGCCAGTTGCGTCCACATGAAGAGAACTATCCTACCCATGATCTTGAACTCGCTGCCGTAGTTCATGCCCTGAAGACTTGGCGACATTACCTCCTTGGTAATCGTTGTGAGATCTATTCTGATCACCAAAGCCTCAAATACATATTCACCCAGACAGATCTTAACCTCAGGCAAAGACGCTGGATAGAGTTGATAAAAGATTATGACTTAGGAATTTCTTACACCCCAGGCAAGGCCAATGTCATGGCTGATGCACTAAGTCGTAAGTCGTATTGTAACAACCTCATGTTACAACAGTATCAACCACTTCTTCATGAGGAATTTCGCAAGCTCAAATCTTGAGATAGTTCCTCGTGGATCTCTTTTCAACTTGGTGGCGAAACCAACCCTTGAGGATCAAATCATAGCCGCCCAGAAACAAGATAGTAGTATTCAAGAGATCAAGCAGGACATTGTTAGCGGAGTTGCTAAATGTTTCTTTGCAAAAGATCAAGGAACAATATTCTTTGAAAATCGTTTAGTAGTTCCTGAAAATGAAGACCTAAGGCAGCTGATCCTTAAGGAAGCTCATGACACCCCCCTCTCCATTCATCCCGGTAGCACAAAAATGTACCGAGATCTACGCTAGAGATTTTGGTGGACCCGGATGAAGAGAGACATTGCACAATTTGTTGCCGAATGTGATGTGTTTCGTTGCATTAAGGCAGAACACCAAAGATCTCCTGGTACTCTTCAACCATTTTCTATTCCCGAGTGGAAATGGTACAAGGTCGGTATGGACTTCATCACCGGCTTTCCAAAAACCCAGAAAGGAAATGATGCCATCTTCGTTGTCATTGATCGACTTTCGAAAGTTGCTCGCTTTCTTCCAGTTCGCGAGTCTATAACTGCTAGCCAGTTAGCAGACTTGTATGTCTCTAGAATCGTGTCTCTTCACGGTGTTCCTTTGGAAATCAATTCTGATCGTGGTAGCCTTTTCACCTCTAGATTTTGGGAAAGTTTTCAAAATGCTATGGGAACTCATCTCTCCTTTAGTACAACTTTCCACCCTCAATCTAGCGGTCAAGTCGAAAGGGTTAACCAAATCCTGGAAGACATGCTCAGAGCTTGTGTTATCTCATTCAGAAAGAATTGGGAGAAATCTCTTCCTTTCGCCGAATTTGCTTATAACAATAGTTTCCAATCTAGTCTGAACATGGCTCCCTTTGAATTCCTCTATGGCCGACGATGTCGAACACCCCTAAACTGGTCAAAAACCGGTGAAAGATAACTCTTTGGACCGGATATGATCAAGGAAGCAGAAGAACAAGTTCGCATTGTTCGTGATCGATTGAAAGCCGCCCAATCTCGTCAGAAAAGCTACTATGATCGTCATCATAGAGAAGAGAGCTACAATCTTGATGAGAAGGCTTACCTTCGGGTTACTCCTCTGAAGGGAACCCAAAGATTCGGTATCAAAGGCAAGTTGGCCCCACGTTACATCGGACCTTTCCGCATTCTTGCTAAACATGGAGAAGTTGCCTACCAACTTGAACTACCTCCGCACCTTTCCCGAGTACATGACGTATTCCATGTGTCACAACTCAGGCGTTCCTTCAAGGACCCCATCCGCGAAGTCGACCATGAAACGCTTGATCTCCAAGATGACCTTTCTTATCGAGAGTACCCTGTTCGTATTCTTGATTCCGTAGAGCGTGTCACTCGCCGTCAGAAGATCAAGTTCCTCAAAGTGCAATGGTCACACCACTCCGAGAAAGAAGCAACGTGGGAAAGAGAAGACCGCCTCCGTGCCGAGTACCCATCCTTCCTCCCGACGACTTCTGAATCTCGGGACGAGATTCTTTTGAGTGGGGGCGAGTTGTCAAAACCCAAGTTTAGGTAAGTGCTAGGGTTGCTTGATCCCTTTGCATCATGCAAAAATTCAAAAGAAAGTCAAAAATGGGGAAGCAGAAAGTCCTGAGAAATTCATTCAAATGGCCAGATAAAAATCTTTTTCCAAAAATCATTTGAATATTTGGAAAATTCCTATAAATGATGGTGATCATTTTAGAAGTGGTTTGGGTTCATTCCCATGCCCATGGAATTTTCTAAAATTCAAACAGTGCCTTGGAAAATTAAAAGAACCCTATTTTATTTGAAATTCAAATAAGTTGAATTTCAAAAATGCCCAAATCCTAAATGTGACTAGCTACTGGTCACCTAGGGTTTATAAAAATATTTGGGCATTTAATAAAAATGCTCTGCTATTTATTTGGAGCAAAACAAAGGAAATAAAAATAGAAAACAGAAAGCAGAAACAAAGAAAAAGAAAAAGAGAAAAGAGCCCACTCACCTGGGCCCAGTGGCCATTTCGGCCCAACCCAAAAGGGCAGCCTCGTCTTCTTCCCTGGACAACCGAGCACGCCACAGCGTGGCATGCATGCCGGCGACGCCCACGGCCACTTTCTGCTTCCCCCATCCTCATCTCCTCGCCTGGAGAAGGCCCTGGAAGCCTCCTCCATTCTTCCCCTCCACTCGCAGTTCTTCCCTTCCGCTAGCTCGCCGTTTTCCGCACGTTCCCGAGCGCCCGCTGGAGCACCTCGCCGCGCAGCCATGGCCAGAGGCCCTCTCCGTCGTTGCCAGGTTGTCTAGCCGGTCCACCGGAGACGACTGCGTCTAGCGGCGCCTTCAATTCAAGGTCTTCGCCCACGAGCACGGCTCCAGCCTCAAGAACTCGCCGCCGGCCGTCGACATCTCCGAGCTCAAATCCGGCGCCCCCAGTTCCTCCCCGGCCGCCCCGAGCTCGCCTTCTCAACCGCCGTGAGCTCCCGACCTTTTTCCCCCTCCTAGCACCTCTCCCCGTCCCCTTTGTCGCCATTCGCCATGGTCAGAGGCTCCGGCCTCCGCCCTCTTCGTCCTAGCCGTGGCCTCGAGCCCCCCCCCCCCCCGTGAAACCCCAGTAGCCCCAGAAGACGCGCGGCGTCGAGAGCTACACGCCCATGCCAACCACGCCACTCCCCGTGCCCAAATCCCAAGTCCGGCGAAGTTCCGGCTGCACTCCGGCGACGTCCACCATTAGGCCCCCCCTAAACCTTGAGCTAATCACCCCCTAACCCCTCCCAAAGCCCATGACAGGTGGGGCCCCCAGCCCTAATAACCCCTATGTTATGTTAACAGAGAGGGGATTAACCCCCACTGAGGCTTACAGGTGGGCCCCTGTTGTCAGCCCCCCCTATGACATCACCCCCACGTCACCATGACGCAATAAACAGAAAAACTAATTATTAGAATTAAAGAAAACAGAGAAAAATCCAAAAATGAATTAAACTTTGGAAATTCATAGAAAATTCATTTTAACTCCAAATTAAACATATAATATATGAAAAATTATCAGAAAAATGCAAGGATTAAGAATATGCAATTTTTTTATGTTTGACCATTTTAAATTGAGGAACAGTAGCGAATGTGTATATGGCTTAATTTGAATTTGAATTTGGAGTTTGAATTTGCAAATCCTTTGCAATACACTTCAATTAAATTGAATTGTCAACAAACCAGTACCATTCACATCATGGACAAACTTATCATGTGCTTATGCATTTACTTTCGAAGTTGTCCCCCCATGTTGATGATTGCCTCCGATGACAGACGTTCCGAGACGGTGATCACCCCCGAAGAAGAATACCACCGTTAAGACCCGTGTATCGTCAGCAAGGCAAGCAAACCCCATTGATCATGTCTATAAAATAATACTTCCCTCTCAGTCTCCCTTATGCATATTTAGGAGATCACCGAGACACGTTCTTTCGCATAGTTGAACCCATTCCGATGCATGACCTATCATTTTGTCACCGTATTAAGCAAACCACAATCCTAGCAGATTTAGGAGTGGAATGATGAGCATGTGATCCAAGACAAAGAGTATGACCACATGTAGGGTTTTATGGGAGCCCCGTTTGGCCTCTTTACGTATCCGATCCGGTCCAGGAGTCACACTAGATTCGGGCTTTCCATTTGACCTAACTATAGATATGTGGGTGGACCTGTGAGGCAGTGAAACCATCTGTCAAAGGTGGCGTCTCGGTCCCTTGCATTATCTGAGTCCGTTTCGTGGAACCGGCCGGACTCTCGAGCGGTGACAAACTCAGGTAGTCGACTCCTTGATTAGAGAAGGTGATGTGAGGGTAGTGCCTTGGTTTCATCCACGTCCGACACCCGCTTGAAGGGTGACAAGAACGAGGCGATAAGTGATGAAACGCGTGTGAAGATGTACACCCCTGCAGGGTAAATAAACTATTCGAATAGTCATGTCCGCGGTTATGGACTACTTGGAGACCTCTACTTGATCATAGACAACTTGAATGGATACTTATAAAACTCGCAAGATAAGCGTGAGTGCTATGCAGTGTTTTCTCGTGGGGAAGTCGAGGAAGTATTCATACTGGTGTATTGGTTGGAGACTTGGTAGTGGACTCGTGTACGCTTCTTACCTCAAGTCTGGTACTCGTAGCACAGGACTAGCCAAGTCAAAGCTGGCACTTCTGCATGTTGAAACCCCACCTCCTTTCCCTTGAAACTTGAGCATGAGGAGTGTAGATCCGATGTAAGTTTTGCTGAGTACGACTTTGTACTCACATTTGCTTATTCTATGTTTTAGATGAGAACCCGGACCCCGATGGAGTCGGCTTCGTGAAGCTTGACGTTGACCTTGGTAGTATAGTTCCAGACAGCAGTCTGGTCCCTCGTGGATGGGCATGTATGTTTACAAGGCTTCTCTAAGCCATTTGTTAAACTTTTCTGTACTCAGACCTAATTTGTTTCCGTTGTATGATGAAATGTTGATCACATACATGTGATCTTTGTATACTCTATGTGTAAGTAAATAAAGAAGTACTTTGTAGAGTTATGTGATGATACCTGCTGTTCATACTAGGCATGTGTGATGCGTGTATGTTTATAGCATGCATGTCTTAGTATGGGTTTTCGAGACCTTAGTTGTGATCTGGCTGGCGGTCTTTCATACACCAAGTGGCCCTTAGATGTGCGCAGCTTGGGTCATCGCTATGTGATTGCTCGTGACTCTGTCACGTGCACACTTTGTTGTATGATCAAGCCTGCCCTAGACCCCGACTAAGTGATCGGGCTGGAGTAAGTCTATGTAAGAGTTAGGATTCAATCGATGACATGGTTGAGGCGACTTGTCTATGAATATGGGATTCACCACCCATAAGCATTTAGACTCGTGAGCGGACGATGAGGACCCATCTCAGTTGATCATCCGGCCTGAATGGGATGCCCCTCACGTTCGATGCTTTCCGAGAGTGTTCTGTGCTTGGCCTTGTCTGCTTAAACAATTGGGTACGGCTCTCGGCTCTCCATGTGATTGTATCGTGACTGGAATTACATACGCCTATTCCGGGTCCCGATAGATATGTCTCTGATGTTCAAGTGATCATGATTGCATTGCATTGGTTGAAGTTGGAGTAGCATTTGAATTTAATTTGATTTAAATCCAATTAAACCAAATAGCAAAAGCTATTGGTCCCAATTTAAGATCAACTCAAACATAGCTGAAAGTTGTATAATTGGATAGATTATTTTCTGCTGATCATTTTTCATATATTATTTTTCCACTTTGGAGTTAATATGAATTTTCTATGATTTTTCAAAGTTTAATTGAATTTCTGGATTTTCTGTATTTCTTTTAAAAATAAAAGAGATTACTGTGTCATCCAGACGTCAGCATGACGTGGGGGGGGGCTGACCAGTGGGGCAAGTATGTCAGCCACAGTGGGGTTAATCCCTCTGTTTAAAATAACAGAGAGGGGGTTAAGGGCTAGGGGGGCCCACCTGTCATTAACCTAGGGTCAATTAACAGGGGGATTAGCCCTTAATTAGGTGTGCCTCGCCGGCGGTTAGCGGCCGGTGGCCATGGGCACAGCGGAAGAGGCTCGCCAGAATGGTTCTCGTCCACCTCTCGGAACTGGGTGGGCATCAGAATGATCCCCGTGCTTGTCCGCATCGAGCCGTGCATATGGGAGGGGCAAGAGGCTGCCGGAACATCGCCGGCGACGAGGTGCAGCGGCGGCCGGTGACTGGTGGAGGTGTTCTTGCGCTATGGTGCTCGGAAAAAGCAGGGAGAGAGGGGAAATGATGGCTCACCCTAAGGGCAGTGACGAGCTCGAGGAGGCCGGAGGAGGCGAGGCGGCGGAGGATTTCTCGCCGGAGCTTCACGGGTGGCCGGCGCGGTTCGGTGAAGCTGGCATCGACTGCAGAGGGCTAGATCTCAAATTGGCGGTGCGGGGCGATGAAGACGACGACTTCGGTTCGTCTGGGAAAGGTGGTTCATCGAGAGGGGCTCGGTGGCCACGTCGAAGCACGACGGCCTCTCGAGTGAGCTCTCGGGGTGGTCACAGATTCGACGCGGGAGAGGGGGAGAGCGAGCGGAGAGAGGGGGTGATGGACCTGGAGCCTTCCAGGCGTCCACGGCGAGGGGATAGGGCCAGGGGGAAGCAGGAGGTGGCCGGCTGCCGTGGCATGGCCGCCACGCAGCTCCAGACTTCCTGGCGCGGGGTAGAAGACGACCCTGCCCCTGTTGTGCTGGACCGGCTTGCTGGCCAGGCTGGGCCACATGGGCCAGAAGCACAGGGGTCTCCTCTTTTCTTTTTCTTCTTCTTTTCTTTTTCTGTTATTTTGTTTTGCCTTAGAAATAAATAGCTAGGCAATTTAATAAAATTCCCTAATAATTTTATAAATCCTAGGTGACCAGTAGATAGTCACTTATATAATTTGAGCATTTTTGAATTTCAAAACATTTGAATTTCAATTCAAATAGGGGTCATATTTAATTTCCATGGCACATTTTGGATTTTAGAAAATTCCATGGGCATGTGTGACGCCCCTAAAATCAATCCGTGTACAGTAATCATACACGCAGGGTACACGGCTGAGATTAGGGTGCCACGGTGAGAATATCACAGCACAACACTAAACACAAAAGGATAAACCAATAGGTTACAATAAAGGGGGTCACGCGGACCCGAATACTTAAGTTATACAAACCATAATATCTGAGTACAGACATAGTTAGTCAAGTTATGCCTTAAGAAGGCTAGCACAAATAACATCAGAGATACAGATCGAGAAGGCAAGGCCTCCTGCCTGGGAGCCTCCGAAACTACTCCTGGTCCTGGTCAGCGGGGGCCTCGACGTAGTAGTATCCGCCTCTGGGGTACTGCCGCTCCTGGGCTCCAACGTCGACTGCAGCGGCCGATCAGGCAAAACAGTAAAGGAAATAAAGCAGGTGAGTATCTAGTATACCCGCGAGTCTTACGTCCGCTACTAAGCATTATGCATTGTATCAACGGAAAGAAGAGGCTGTATATAGTGGACTGAAAGACAGAAATCCAGAGCAAGGGTAAGAAGCTAGGCCTATCGAAGACTAGCATCTTCCGACGATGTCTTGCAGCATGAGGTAAGAATCAGCCAACAGTTCATATAAAGCATAAAGTAACAACGAAGCAGAAGTTGCTGCAACATTGTATAATATAAGTTGTAATGATTAACATTAATAATAATGCCTCCGAGTTCCCTTCCTCGACTCCCTGCGAGGAAGAAGACCCGGAACCATACAGTTTAATAGTAATAGTTTCTAGTGGTAAGATCCAGCTTCAGCATAAAGCGTCCTGTTACCATGGACACGGCTATTCGAATAGATTAATCTTCCTTGCAGGGGTGCACTGGCGTGACTCTACGACGCTCGGATCTCCAGGGTGGCGGGAACCTTGTTAGGGAACGCTCCACCAAAGCTATCCGACACAAAGTAGCCCATCCTTCGGCAATCAACAAAGAGGTCATCCGCCGGACTATATCCTATGTACGCCGGGCTTTGGACCCTAACCCGAACGTACTCCTGCACGGTGCGTGACTGGCCGGTGAAGCAAAATCAAAGCAAATACAAATACACCGCTCGAGCAAGAGAAGACAACACCACTTCCCGGCAATCAGCCCGCGGTACTGCTGACGTCTGAAGACCCTCGAACGAGACTACGATGCAGCGGAGCCCACACTCCTTGTCCCACGTGTAGGTAGTGCGTACAAGCCAAAAGGCTACTCAAGACATCCGCCGAACCATTTATCATTTTAATTAACCTGCGTGACAACCGTTATCGTTGCCTCGACTTAACCGACCCGCGGTCAACGACAGCAGTCAGGACCACCAGTACATCGGTGCCTGCCTTGTCGTCCCACCAAGTCACTGCGGTTACCAACAAGGTGAACCGTCTCCTTACCTTGTCTCGCGTGTGCTCTTGGTATAGCTCGACTTTCGTGGTTTGGTAACTCTCGTGAGATACGAGCAGAGGACAAGCACGCCAGTAACGTCGGTCGTACCCTCCCTGTCGTTCCCTACGATATACCTCTCGCGGGCACCGTTGGGTCGCCCGACTTCTTACCTTTAAGGACAACCGTGGTCCAGGACCCTATGGCGGCAAGACAAAGTCAGCCTCGAGTGGAGTGCAAGGATTACCCCTTGATAGCTCACACTTGAGGTGACTAGGCATAACCTAGATAGGGGCCTTTGGCGGTGTCTGCTTGGTACCGTACCTGTGCAGTTGTATATATTGTATCCGTGTTCACTCCCCTGAGTGATCACGTCCCGCTATCTAGTCCTAGCTAACAATGCGCAGGGCTCACTGCTGAATATATGCATAATTATAACAGGCAGCATAGGATAAAGGAAAGGTACATCAAGGGGCGACAAAATCAGGCTATGCAATTGAATAGGATTGTAATCGTAGCAGTAGCAGTATCAATGCCTAGTGCAAGAAATGTACGGAAAGATAGGCGATATCTGGGAAAGAGAATGGCTCTGCTTGCCTGGAAGCTCGACGTTAGGGGTAGGGTCGTCGACTAAGTAGTCGTACCCGGCAACAGTGTAGTCGGCGGTAGCAGCGGGGTCTACCGGAGAACAAAGGGGGGAAGAAACAGTAAATATAAAGCAATCATAGCAAACAGATGAATAGCATGACGTATGCAATGTTAACGGTGTTCTAACGCAGTGAAACGCACGTTGCTCGGAGCGGGAATTCATCCGAGGATGAACTGCCAGCTCCGGGTGATTACCGGACAGGGTGTCCGGAGGGGGAAAGGTTCATGCCGGAGGTGTCGTGGGTACCGGAAAAACATAAGGGGGGTGTATCCGTGTTAGTTGAACCATTCCGGACAACTTTCGTGTTCGGAATAAATTCATCCGGGTACTTTTTATCGGTACCGGGAATTATCGACAAACAGCCCGGAGGGGGAATGTCGATGATCGGTGTGTTTGGGGGGTGTGATAGACATACAGATAGCGTATCCGTATTCGTTATATTTTTCTGATCAATTTTCATGTATAAAGTTTTTTGATCCGAGTTACGGTTTAAAAGATGTTGAATTTCAAAGTTTTAAATATTTTTGAAAGGTTTTCTGAATTTATTTTATTAACAAAATACAACATTATCCACAGAGGGGGGGTTTGACCAGTCAAAGCTGACATGTGGGTCCCACATGTCAGTGACTAAATCAAATTAATTCAATTTATTAAATTTTAATATCCCTGGGCCCACATGCCATTCTGCTATTAACTAATTAACAGTTTTAATTAGCTTAAAGGGGCATGGGACCCACATGTCTGTCACTCAAGGGGGGGTTATTTTGTTTTAGTTAAAAGTGGGGGGGGGTTTGCTGTTAACTAGGGGGTTTAACCCCCTAATCTAATCCGGTTGGGGCCCACTGGCCAGGGAGACAGAGGAGGGGGCTGGAGCCCGTGCTCTCGCCGGCGAGGCAGAGCCCCCTCGAGCTCGAGCTAGAGCTCGCTCCGGTGGGCCGTTTCGGGCGCCGCGAGGGGGAACGGGAGGGGGTGACCAACCCGCACCCAATGGTGCTCCAGTAGGACGCCGGGGCGGACTAGTTCGACAGGGGCGGGCATAGCCGCGGCGGTCGGAGCGTGAGCTCGCGGGCATGGGGCTACGGGCATGGGGAGGAGAGGGGAAAAGGTCAGGGAAGACCGCGCGCTCACCGGGAGGGAGCTGGTGCAGGCGGAATAGCCGGGGAAGGCCGGAGTGGAGCTTCACGGCGACAATGGCGCGCCGGCTGGAGGAGGAAGAAGCTCGCGATTCGCGATGCGCGGCGCGTCCCGGTGTCGATTGCGAGCACGAGAGGAAGGAGTCGAGCGCGGCCGACCTCCTGGACAACCTCCCGTGGCACGGGGAGGCCGTTGGCCGCGTAGACGACGACCTCCCGGCGACGGTGAGCTCGGGCGAGCTCCTGGTCGAGGGAGAAAACAGCGAGGGGGAGGGCTACTGCTCGATCTAGGGTTGCGCGAGAGGGGAGGCTGCTCGGGGGCGTCGTCTTATCCTCTCGCCACCCCCTGTAGCGACCGAGGCGGCGAGGAGGTCCGGTGGCGACGGCCACTGTTGCCATGGCCGTGTCGGCCAGAGGAACAGGAAGAGGTGGGGGGAAAGAAAAAGGAAAAATGGGCCCGGGTGGGCCGATGGGTGGGCCTTTGCCCCGTGCGACAGATAATCCGAGCCCAATTTGTTCTTTTCTTTTTTTTCTGTAAAATTATGTTAGCATTTATTTAAATGGCTTAGACATTTTTATAAAAATGCCATTTTGGTCCCATAATTAGTAGAGCATATACCTAGAGTTCCCCAAAAAGTTTAGGGTTTTTCTAAACTCTTTGGGTATTTTATTTTATTATAAAATGGGTAATTGGCCTGGAATTTCTACTGTTATTAATTGTTTACAATTTTCAGTAGCCCAATAAATACCAATGATTACATGGGCATGGTCCAATGATTATTTGAGATTTTATAAAAGTGGTTCAATGATTTTTGGAAAAGATTTATTGTCACCATATTTTTTTAATATTCTTCAAAAGGCATTTTAGGGTTTGTTTGAATTCTATTTCAAATGGCTTGGACTTTAGTTGGCCAATGATGATCAAGGTCCATGGTTCATATTTGCTTGCAACAATATCAAAGGAGAATTTGAATTTGAGATGAACCAGTTGATCAAACAAAAGTTTTGAACATTAGAGATGAACAGTAACCCTGATTACTGTTCACTGACAGTGAGGGTGTTACAAATCTCCCCCACTACAAGAATTCTCGTCTCGAGAATTTAAGTGGTAGAGGTGAAAAGATCGGGATATTCTTCACGAAGACGATCTTCGCGTTCCCAAGTGGCTTCATCTTCAGAATGATTCGACCACTAAACTTTGAGGAACTTGGTTGTCTTGTTGCAGGTCTTGCGTTCGGACTGATCGAGAATGCGGCTCGGATGTTCTTGATAAGTCAAATCCTGTTTCAGCTCAATCATATCATGTTCCACTTCGCGAATAGGGTCCTTGAAGCAGCGTCAGAGTTGCGACACGTGGAAGACATCGTGGACTTGAGAGAGGTTTGGCGGCAATTCCAATCGGTATGCCACTGGTCCACTCCTGGAAAGGATACGGAACGGGCCAATGTAGCGAGGAGCTAACTTGCCTTTGATTCCGAAGCGGTGAGTGCCTCTCATGGGAGTGATACGGAGGTAAGCATATTCGCCAGGTTGATAGACCATTTCTTTGTGCTTGCGATCATAGTTGCTTTTCTGGCGGGACTGAGCAGATTTCAAGTGTTCACGAATAACGCGAACCTGATCTTCAGCATGTTGTATGATGTCTGGACCAATGAGAGTTCGTTCTCCAGTTGTTGACCAATTCAGAGGGGTTCGACACTTACGTCCATAGAGAACTTCGAAGGGAGCCATCTGCAGACTAGCTTGATAGCTATTGTTGTACGAGAATTCAGCAAATGGAAGAGATTCCTCCCATTTCTTACCGAATGAAATGACACAAGCTCGCAGCATATCTTCAAGCACTTGATTAACTCGTTCGACTTGTCCTTGCGACTGAGGGTGATAGGCGGTGCTGAAATTCAGGTGAGTGCCCATAGCTGCTTGGAAACTATCCCAAAATCTTGAGGTGAAAATGCTGCCACGGTCTGAACTGATCTCCAACGGAATGCCATGGAGGGACACAATTCTGGAAACATACAAGTCTGCTAACTGACTAGCAGAGATCGTCTCCTTGACTAGCAGAAAGTGGGCACCCTTGGAGAAGCGGTCGATGACGACAAAGATAGCATCGTGGCCTTTCTGCGATCTGGGAAAACCAGTGACGAAGTCCATCTCGATCTTGTCCCACTTCCATTCAGGAATAGAGAGTGGTTGTAGAGTTCCAGCAGGTCTTTGATGTTCTGCCTTGACGCGATGGCAAACGTCACATTCAGAAACATATCGGGCAATGTCTTGCTTCATGTTAGGCCACCAGAATTGCTGACGAATGTCTTGGTACATCTTGGTGCTTCTAGGATGAATGGACAACAGGGTATCGTGAGCCGCTCTCATGACCTTCGGGGTCATATCCAGGTTCTCATGCCTGCCCTTGCTGTGAGTAACCACTAAACGGTTCTGGTAGAACGCCGCACCTTTGCTATCAACGGTGAAGGGTGAGGGTCTCCCATTGGCGATATCGCGCTTAATCTTGTGTATGAAATCATCATAAAACTGTATACCCTTGACGGATTTGACGAGATCCGGTTCGATAACCAGGTTATTTGCATAACCTTGAGGAACAATCTCGTGGTTTAACTTTTGAAAATCTTCATACAGAAGTGGTTGTTGTACTTGAACTTCAAGTTCACTACAGTAAGCTTTACGGCTTGAAGCATCGGCCACCACATTAGCTTTGCCAGGGGTGTAAGAAATTCCCATGTTGTAGTCGGCTATTGTCTCGAGCCATCTCTGCTGGCGGAGATTCAGGTCTGGTTGAGTAAACAAATACTTCAGGCTTTGGTGGTCGGTGTAGATCTCGCAGCGATTACCGACGAGGTAATGTCGCCACAGCTTCAACGCATAAATGACCGCTGCCAATTCAAGATCATGTGTTGGATACATATCTTCGTGAGCACGCAATTGACAAGAGCCATAAGAAATCACTTTGCGCTCTTGCATTAGGACACAGCCTAATCCTTGATGAGATGCGTCACAATATATCACGAAGTCCTTCTGGGTATCAGGCGGAGCAAGCACTGGGGGAGAAGTGAGCTTGTCCTTGAGGGCTTGGAAACTTTCCTGACATTTATCTGTCCACTCAAACTTGACGCCTTTGTGAAGCAGGTTAGTCAGAGGCCTGGCAATCTTGGAGAAGTTCTCGATGAAACGGCGGCAATAGCTGGCGAGTCCGAGGAAACTTCTGACTTGCTTGACAGTCTTGGGAGGAGTCCAGTCAAGAATAGCCTGGATACGTTCTGGGTTGACGGAATGCCATCCTTGGAAATCACGTGAGCTCGGGCGAGCTCCTGGCCGAGGGAGAAAACAGCGAGGGGGAGGGCTACTGCTCGATCTAGGGTTGCGCGAGAGGGGAGGCTGCTCGGGGGCGTCGTCTTATCCTCTCGCCACCCCCTGTAGCGACCGAGGCGGCGAGGAGGTCCGGTGGCGACGGCCACTGTTGCCATGGTCGTGTCGGCCAGAGGAACAGGAAGATGTGGGGGGAAAGAAAAAGGAAAAAGGGGCCCGGGTGGGACGATGGGTGGGCCTTTGCCCCGTGCGACAGATAATCCGAGCCCAATTTGTTCTTTTCTTTTTTTTTCTGTAAAATTATGTTAGCATTTATTTAAATGGCTTAGACATTTTTATAAAAATGCCATTTTGGTCCCATAATTAGTAGAGCATATACCTAGAGTACCACAAAAAGTTTAGGGGTTTTCTAAACTCTTTGGGTATGTTATTTTATTATAAAATGGGTAATTGGCCTGGAATTGCTACTGTTATTAATAGTTTACAATTTTTAGTTGCCCAATAAATACCAATGATTACATGGGCATGGTCCAATGATTATTTGGGATTTTATAAAAGTGGTTCCAAGATTTTTGGAAAAGATTTATTGTCACCATATTTTTTTAATATTCTTCAAAAGGCATTTTAGGGTTTGTTTGAATTCTATTTCAAATGGCTTGGACTTTAGTTGGCCAATGATGATCAAGGTCCATGGTTCATATTTGCTTGCAACAATATCAAAGGAGAATTTGAATTTGAGATGAACCAGTTGATCAAACAAAAGTTTTGAACAGTAGAGATGAACAGTAACTCTGATTACTGTTCACTGACAGTGAGGGTGTTACAGCATGGAAATGAACCCAAACCACTTTAAAAATGATCACCATCATTTATAGGAATTTTCCAAATATTCAAATGGTTTTTGGAAAAACATTTTTATCTGGCCATTTGAATTAATTTCTCAAGGCTTTTCTTTTCCCCATTTTTGAATTTCTTTTGAAATTTTCACATGATGCAAAGGGGCACTCAAACCCTAGCACTTACCCTAGTTGGGATGTGACAAGCTAGTTGCGGAGAGCGTGGTGAGTGGTTCTTCCATGGCCCTTGTCGTCCTTATGGGGCATGGGATTTCCATTGATGATTCCTTGGTTGAGACCATCCCGGACTATTCTGATGAGCAGATCGACCGAGCCAATAAACTGGCTCGTCGCCTGCAACAGGTTGTAGATGCTCAGGATCCCCCTGTCGTAGGTGAGGGGGAGGCACAGTAGTGTTGCGTCGCTTTGAAACTTTGTCTGTAATTCGTGACTCCGTTGTGATGGTTGATCTTTTGCTACCTTTATCTGAGTGACTGCTTGGCTGTTCCTCTTGCTGTTTTTTGATTTCTTTGTTTTGTTCATCCTGCGGTAGGCCACTCCGTGCGTTCTTCGTCCTTGGAATTCGCTGAAGGATGACGCTCGCGAGGGTGCCTATGAGTCTGTTTGCTTGCGACTGAAGGACGCTGAGCGGGAGATTGTTCGACTGAAGGGATCCGTAGCCGTTCAGCGTACTCGGCGCGAGCGTGCCGAGGCCGTGGTTGAGAACCTTGCTTCGTGGGTGGTGAAGTTGTCCGACCTCCTGCGGGGTGAGTTTCGCCTCTGCTTGGTTGCTCGATTCCGTTTAGTAGGTTTTGTTGTTTCTGTCTTGATCGTGGTTTTTGACTTTCGAAGTGCTGGTAGGGCGATCTCGGGATGAAGAGAGGGCCGTTCAGTCGGAGATGTCACGGTTTGATGATCCCGGAGTGCAGGCGAGCAATCCCTTTTGGGCGGATGGGGCTTGTGCTCGAGCGTTTGCTTTTCTTCGTCTCCGAGTTGAGCGGGTGCCGGATGCTCTCAAATACTGCCAGCGGGTATTTTGTGGTATCCATGCTAAGTTCTATCCGCTGGAGGTGGTTCCTTCATCCTTTGAGAGTCTCTGTCGCGTATTTTCTCAGCCTGCCGAGCTACGTCGAGTGATGGATCATCAGATTCGTGCTGGAGCCCTAGCTGCTTTGGGTTTGGTCCATAGTCATTGGCCGGGGGTGGATTTTTCTCAGGTGGTGGCGGGTCCTCCAGGCGGTAGGGACCATCCGATGAATGAGCACTACATGGCTGTAGATAAACCTGCGCGCCAGGTTGTGAGGCGAGTTTGCGAAGAGAACGATCGTCATCTGGGTGCACTTATTAAGGCGAAGTTGGAGCCTAAAGATTAGGTGCTTCCCTTTGTTTTATATGCTTCTTCTTGGTGGTATATATTCCATGCTATCTTGGTTTTGTCGCGGGGGGTCGTCCGCATTGTAGTTGCGGGGACGTTCCAGAGGGTTGCCGCGACAAGCCTCCGAGTGTAAAAGTTTTTATGTGCCGCGGTTGCGAAGAGCGCCTCGGGGGGTGGCTGCTTCGGCGAGCCCCCGAGTGCCAATTTAATGTGCCGCGATTGTGGAAGACGCCTCGGGGGGTGACTGCTTCGGCGAGCCCCCGAGTGCCAAGTTAATGTACCGCGATTGCGGAGGACGCCTCGGGGGGTGGCTGCTTCGGTGAGCCCCCGAGTGTCAAGTTAATGTGTCACGATTGCGGAGGACGCCTCGGGGTTGGATGCTTCGGCGAGCCCCCGAGTGCCAAGTTAATGTGTCGCGATTGCGGAGGACGCCTCGGGGAGTGGCTGCTTCGGCGAGCCCTCGAGTGCGAAGTTAATGTGCCGCGATTGCGGAGGACGCCTCGGGGGGTGGCTGCTTCGGCGAGCCCCCGAGTGCCAAGTTAATGTGCCGCGATTGCGGAGGACGCCTCGGGGGTGGCTGCTTCGACGAGACCCCGAGTGCCAAGTCAATGTGCCGCGATTGCGAAGGACGCCTCGGGGGTGGCTGCTTCGGCGAGCCCCCGAGTGCCAAGTTAATGTGCCGCGATTGCGGAGGACGCCTCGGGGGGTGGCTGCTTCGGCGAGCCCCCGAGTGCTAACAGATTTTGGGAAACAATATTTATGTAATACTTTTCCTGCTGTCTCTTACAAAGAGTAAGGGGGTTTTGTTGAATACATATCCCTTTTGCTTAGAACGATGATGTAGTGGCCTTAAAGGCCTGGTAGATTTGTCTCTGAGTGCCTGGGTTCTTGGGGCGATGTTCCTTTCCTTCTACGGGAGCGCTTCTTTTGCGAGTCCCGTGGTCCTGCTGCCTCGGTGGGCTACGAAGGCTTCTGCTATCTTGTGGAATTCCTTGTCGCAGCGGTCGGATCTGACGAAACTGTCGCTGATTGTGATGACCCCGTGTGGGCCTGGCATCTTCAGCTTGAGGTAGGCGTAATGGGGTACGGCCATGAAGCGACCGAAAGCTGGTCGCCCGAGGATTGCGTGGTATTGCGACTTCCAGTCGACCACTTCAAAGTCCAGCGTTTCCTTGCGGAAGTTTGTCGCGTTTCCAAAGACTACCTCCAGGCTTATCCTTCCGAGGGGGTAGAATGCTTTTCCTGGTACGATCCCGTGGAAGGTTGTGCCTGAGGACTTGAGTGCATTGTTTTGGATGAGCATGTCGTCGAGTGTTCGGGTGAATATGATGTTGATTCCACTGCCGCCGTCCATGAATACTCGCGACATGTCGTAATTTCCGATTCTGGCCTCGAGTACTAGCGTGGCGTGCCATGGTTGGGGAACGACTGGTGGGTGGTCGTCCCGGGAGAAAGCGATTTCTGTCTCCGACCCACGCAGGTACTCTCGGACGGCCGGGTGTACGGAGGTTGCCAGGAAGACTTGTCTGGTGACTTGTTTCTGCTTCCTGTTGGAAGGCCTGCCTTCTTGTATCATGTAGATCCTCCCGTGGGCCTCTGGGTACTGTTCTTCTTCTTCTGGTGTCCTTTGCCGTTCCTGGATGGAGGACACCTGTCTTGTTGGCAGAGGAGGGGCTGGTGGCGCGTTGTGGGCGACTGGCCCGACTGCTATGCTTGCGAGTGGTCGTACTGTTGCGGCCGCGGAGCGGCTTTTCTCCTCGGCCAACTCATTGAAGCTTCTGCAGTTCCTGAGGGTGTGGGACGATCTGAGCTCTCCTCGCTCGTTTCTGAATCCATGTATAGAACACGGTCCGTCGAGTTGTTCTTTGGCAGAGCGGAATGCGCGAGTGCCGTCGCGCGGCTGCCTTGTCCTCCATTCTCGTTTCTGAGCTTGAGGCTCCTCTTCTGGGTTGTCTCTTCGTTGTGGTCTGTTGTCATCGCGGTGCCTGCCGTTCCGATCGTCCGAGAAACCGGCGGCGACCATGTCAGGTCCTCTGTCGTCATAGAACTTCCGTCTGGGTCGCTTCCTTCTTCTGTCGGCTCCTCTATCTCCGTTGTAGTCGTAGTCGTACTCTGATCGTGCAGTGTGGGTTTCTGTTTCATTACGAACAGAATCTTCTCCGTCCGCCCAGCTGTTGGCTAGTTCTAACAGCCGTGCGAGTGTTCGGACTTTCATCTGTCCGAGCTGCTCCTTGAATTCAACACGTTGTAGGCCTCGCCTGAACGCGTCGATTGCACTTTCGTTCGAGATGTCTTCCTCTGAATTCTTGAGTATCGTCCATCGCTGGATGTATGCTCGCAGGGTCTCCCTCGTTCCTTGTTTGCATGCCCGCAGTTCCTCGAGTGAGGATGGTCGCTTGTATGTGGATTTGAAGTTTTCTATGAAGGCTCCTCGGAACTGGCTCCAGGAGCTGATGGATCCGCGCCGGAGATTCTTCAGCCAATGTCGAGCGGAGCTCTCGAGCATGAGCTACACGTACTGCATTGCCGTGACGTTGGTTCCTCTCTGAAACTTGACTGTTGTTAGGTAGTCGTCGAGCCATGCCTCCGGCTCCTCGAGTCCGTTGTACTTTAGTGTCGTGGAGTTCAGTTTGAACCCGTTTGGCATTCGCGTCTCACGTATGGCACGTGTGAAGCATAGTGCTCCACATGGCTCGATTTCCTCGTCGGAAGCCTCTTCGTCCGAGTACTCCTCGCGTGTTGCGCGTCTTCTCCTGCTGTGGTTGACTCTGTTCCGTGTGATGTCATCTCGCGCATCTCGTCGAGTGTTGCGGCGCCTGTTGTTGTCATCGCTGTCGTGCTTCTTGTTCCTGTCGGAGCGTCTGCGCCTGTCGTCGTTACTGTCGTCGTCGTCTGGTGAACTGGGGTCCCTGTCCGGTGTCCGCTCGCGAGTCTGCCATTTTGTGCTGGATTTCTTAGGCACTGAGGCATCGATGGCGTCCTTCATTATCTGCAAAGCAATGGAAGTGTAGCGATCCGACTGGCCCTTTCTGCTTTTCTGGGCACGGGACAGATAGTCCTGGGCGCTTATGAGTGCTTCTACCGGAATGAGGGGCTCTTCTTCGTCGTCGTCTTCCTCTAATCTGAAGTCGTCTTCGAGTTTCCGCACCACTCTCGCCCTTTCTGTCTTCCGCAGATTGTTGAGTTTCGATCTGTTGCGGGTGGGGGAGTCACGGCCTGGTGAGTCACTTCTGGGAGGTTGTCTGCGACTGCTTTTCTTTTCGAGTTCCGCCTTCTCTTGCTTCTCCATGGCTAGGCGCCATTGTCTCATCTGCTGGGTTAGCTCGCCCGCTAGCTTGTTGTATGCCCTTAGCTCGTCCCTTCAGGCATCTGGTGGTAGTAGCCTGCCGAGGGCGACTGCTTCCTTTACCATTGCCATTGATTCCTTGGAAAAGTATATTTTCTTTCTCTGGGTGGTTTGTTTGCCGCTGCAACCGGGGTTTGCTGCATGCTGCGTGATGGCTGGCCGCCTTGGCCGGGTGCTTGCTGCTTGGCGGCTGACTGCTTTTTTGATTGCTGGGTCCTTGTCCCACCGGGACTTTCATTGGTATGGATCCCGGTTCTCCCAGCTTTACGACCATCTGACTGGCGTTGCCGGGCCCTGCCGCCCTGCTGGTGGTTGGGGTGTCTTGACGAGTGCCCGGGTCGTCGACTCGTCCGTTGTTTCCTGACGCTGGTGCGCCAACTTCTGCCATGAAAACCTGCGATGGTGTCCTTGCCGCCTCCTTGCTGATACGTGTGATGGTGCTTCTCCATGTTGGGGCTCCACTCGAGCGGTCGCGAGTGGCATGGAGCCTTGAGTCTGGTGGGTAGCTACGGCTGCCAGATAGGTTGGCCGTGCGGGTAGCGTCCGCTCCGGTCACTGCTGCAGGTGTTGCCGTGGGTGCGCGGGTGTCGTCGGTGAGGCGAAGAGTCCCCCAATGGTTGATGTAGATCTGATACGCTCCGAAGATCAGATTGACGCCAGAGTGTAGATCGGTAAAGACTGGCTGGAGGGCCGGGAGGTGGGCCGTGAATTCGAGGGACTCAAAAAGATTAGATCTTGTCGGAGCCGCCGCGTCGATGAGTGCCTATGATGATGAGGCCGCTGAGATTGCATTCCCAACCTGCGCGTTTCCCACAGACGACGCCAATTGACTGGGATCAACCCTGGCAAATCCCATGGTCAGGGACCCTGGGTTAGTCATGAGAGGCACAGGTTGGACGATAGCTCATCGGCAAACAGGAGGACACGTTCCTGCTCGATATTATTGTTGTGGGAGATGCGATTACAGTGGATGCCAAGGCTGGAGCGCTCAAGGCTAGGGTTACAGATGATCTTGGATGCCTTTGGCGTCGCCCCTCCTAGCCCTTATATACTGGGCTAGGTCTCGGGGAGTTCATCTACGTTTACAGGTAAGCTTTCCTACCCCTAGCTTGCTCCGTACGACAGGTCTTCGTACTTTCCTTGTCAGTCGCAGACTCCTACGTCGGTGCCAATTAGCGGGCCAAGGCCGGTCCAGGCGGGTCTTCATGGGCCTTCTATCTTCAGGGACACCGGGTAGGCCTATCCATAGGAGTCGTGGGGTCACCCCCTCATCAAAGGTGCTGGGTGAACAAATTACAGTTGGGCAATTGACAGAATTGCACCAACTCTAGCCAAAGAACAAACTAGAACATCCTTGTCAGAACCCTCTGTTAGGTATGTGCTAGGGTTTAGCATCAACATGCATCATGTTAAAAATTTCCAAAAGAAAATGAAATGGGAAGAGAAAACCCCCCGGATGAATTTAATTCAAATGGCCAGATAAAAAGTTGCTCCAAAAATTCCTTTTGCATTTTGAAAAGTCACATAGATGAGTGTGATCACATATAAAGTGATTGGTAGCAATCCCATGCTCATGGATTTTTCGAATATTCAAACAGTACCTTGGAATTAATCAAAAACCCCTATTTGAATTGGAATTCAAATATTTTGAATTTCAAAAATGTTCAAAAGTTGGGAATGACTAGCTATTGGTCATGTAAGTCCAAATATAAAGTTTTAGCATTTATAAAAATACTTTGCTATTTTATTTAGAAAGGTAAAACAAATTGCAGAAAATAAACACAGAAACAATAAAGAAAAGGGGCCTACCTGGCCTTTCGGCCCAACTCATCGCACCCCGGCCCAGCCCACCACCCCACTCCCCTGTCGTCTTCCTCAAGCATCTCGGTGGCGAGTCGAGCATGCTGTGGACGCCACCGCAACGCCGAGGGAGTTCTAGGCGCCCCCGAGCCCTATCCTTGCGCCACGGGCACGCCCATGCACCCGTGATCCATTTCCCCCTCCTCTGGTTCTTCCTCCGCCCCTCCTCCGCTTGATTCCATCGACGACAGAGAGCCGCCGGAGCACAGCCGCGTGCGCAGCCATGGCCAACGGCCTCCTCCCGTCGAGCAACGTTGTCCAGCGGCTCCACCACCTTCGTCATCGTCGACCTGCAGAGGATCAAGGACCCGGGAGCTTTGTAGCCGATGCTAGCTCCACCGCATCGCCGCCGGCCGCTGTGAAGGAAACCTCCGATTGTGCCACCGTCAAGCATTCCCAGGCCCCGCCGTCTTCACCATTCTCTTCAGGGTGAGCTCGCAAGATTTTCTCCTCTACGCCCCTCTCCTCCCGTGCTCTATATCGCCGCGACGTTGTTCCAGGGGCTCCGTCCGCCGCCGTGGACGAAGGAGACGTCGCCCTGGAGCCTCCCAGTGGCCCCCGCGTGCTCAGCGCGATGCACGCGAGCACGGGGCACGCACTGGTGCCCTTTGTGGCTTTCCCCGTGGCCGTTTGGGACATCCCGGGGCGCCTCCGCCGTGTGCAGAGGTCGCCGCCGGCGAGGTGCCGACTTGGCCGTCATTAGGGCTAATCCCCCCTACTAATTGACCCCAGGTCAATGACAGGTGGGGCCCTCAACCCCTAAACCCCTCTCTGTTTTAAATAAACAGAGGGATTAATCCCTGAGACACTGACAGGCCGACCCCACATGACACCCCCCCCCACGTCACTGTGACATCATGTTGACACAGTAAAGGGTTTTTCTAATTAAAAGAAATTCAGGAAAATCCAGAAAATGCAATAAACTTTGGAAATTCATAACTAATTCATTTTAACTCCAAATAGGACAAATAATATCTCTAAAATTATCAGAAAAATACAAGGATTCTGAATATGAAATCTGTTTTCATGTTTGACCAAGTTTGCTTGGGGTGAAAAGTGACAACAAAGAATAAGAATCCTTTTGAAATTCAAAATGGAGTTTGAATTTGTAAATCTTTTGCAATATACTTCTTTTAATTGGAATCACTCACACATCAGTGACACATAAATCAAGTTTCAACCTTCAACTCATGTGTTTGTGCATTGTACTTATTATGCTTTGATGTTTGTTGTTTTCCGAATAGAAGTGGAGCCGGAACCCGAGGCCACCCCCTTCGTTGAAGACACTGTGTTTGAACCTCGTCAGCAAGGCAAGCAAACCCCATTGATCATGTCGATAAAATCCCACTTCCCTCTCAGTCTCGCTTATGCATTGTTTAGGATGATTACCATGCTACGTTTCTACCGCATAGATGAACCCATTCCTTTGCAAGACCTATCATTTGTCACAGTAGTAAGCAAACCACAATCCTAGCAGCTGTAGGAGTTGATTGATATCATGTGGCCCCTGCAACTGTTACTGCTTATTGCATGCTTAGAGTGATACAATGTTGATATTGTTATGTGAATCGGTATGGTAGCAATCATGTTGATGATGGTAGAAATGTGTTGGTGAATATATCCTAATACAAGGTGAACGATGAGAGGCTGTGTAGGAGTACACAGTGGGTTGCCTCGTTGAACACCGCCCTAAGTCTGAGTTCTTGTGTGGTGATCCAAGATGAAGAGTACAACCACACATTGGGCTCACTGACCCCTCTCAACCTACTAACTCGCCCCTTTCGATGTCCAAATGTCGCAGTAGTTCGGTGTTCTGGTAGGTTTGTGGCCTGGATGCTAAGTGAGAGAAAGGCTCAACCAAGACTGGCTTATGCACCATGCACACATCATCTGGGTCCACTTCGGTAAACCGGCCGGGTTCACGATAGTGGTAGCCAACCAAGGTAGGTGGCTTTCTTGGACTAGATCGGCTATGAGGTAACAGTTGTGGTGAGCATCCTCGCCGGCACCTCTTGAACGGTGTCGAGTACAAAGGCGGTAACTGATGATCATGTGTGTGTAGCGGTACACCCCTGCAGGGTTAACAAAACTATTCGAATAGCCGCGTCCGCGGTAAGGGACTACTTGGAAAGCTTAGCTTGATTATTAGACAACTTGAACTGGATACTTATAAAACTTTCCAAGATAAGTGTGAGTGCTATGGCGTGCTTTCTCATGGGGAAGTCGAGGAAGGCACCATAGTGGTCTAATTGGTTGGAGACATGTAGTGGACTCGTGTACGCTTCTTACCTCAAGTCTGGTACTCGTAGTTCAGGACTAGCCAAATCAAAGATGGCACTTCCGCATTGAAACCCCACCTCCCTTTACCTTGATACATGTGCATGAGTAGTATAGCTCCTACGTAAGTCTTGCTGAGTACAACTTTGTACTAACGTTTGCTTATTCTATGTTTTAGATGAACCCACTGACCCCAAAGGTGGATTCTTCCTCGAGCTCGACGACTGAAGACCAAGCTAGTGTAGTCCCAGTCAGCAGACTGGTTCCCTCGTGAAGGGCTTGTTTATAAATAAGGCTTCTCTAAGCCATTTGTTAAACTTGTCTGTACTCAGACCTACTTTGCTTCCGCATGCTTGTTGTAATGTTGGATCACGGTCTCGTGATCTCTGTGTGCACTTTGTAAGAGTTATCAATAAAGTTGTAAACTTTGTAGAGAATTGCAATGATACTTGTTGTTCATACTAGACATGTGTGTTGCGTGTATGATTATATCATTCATGTCCTAGTATGGGTTTTCGAGACCTTAGTTGTGATCTGGCTGGCGGTCTTTTATACACCAAGTGGCCCTTAGATGTGCGCAGCTTGGGGCATCGCGATGCGATTGCTCGTGACACCGGCACGTGCACACTTTGATGTATGATCGAGCCCGCCCTAGACCCCGACTAAGTGATCGGGCTGGAGTAAGTGTATGTAATGGTCCTGATACAATCGATAGTATGGTTGAGGAGACTTGTCTATGAGTATGGGAGTTCACCACCCATATCATTTAGACTTGTGTGCGTACGATGAGGACCCAGCTCAGTTGATCATCCGGCCTGGATGGAATGCCCCTGACGTTCGATGCTTTCCGAGAACGTTCTGTGCTTGGCCTTGTCTGCTTAGACAAGTGGGTACGGTTCTTGGCTCTCCATAGGATTGTGTTGTAGTGAGTCTTGCATGCGCTAACCCCGGGTCCCGACAGACTTGGTACCAGAGAAGGACTGGCTGTAGGATTATCAGCCTTGGCCGAAGTCGAGTCTAGATTGCTATAGTTATATAGTTACTCTGGGTATATAAGGGAACAACGTAAGGCTTCTTTTTTCTCCCTACCCTCATCGATCTGAGTTCTGAGTCACCCTTATCTTTTCTACGGGATGATAGTACTAGGCTCATCTATGTCTTACTAGAACATCTCGTTGATTTCTTCCTTGTAGCCGTAGGAAAGTTGTGTTCGGTTTTGTAGAGTCGTTTTGCTTCCTATTTTGAGACTTCCTATGTAAGTGTTGTTGAAATGTTGTGAGAATTTTTATTTCTCTTGAAATTAAAGCCGTTATGCTGTCCGAGTCATTCCAGGTTTCTTCATAATCTGATGCATTTGCATAATCCTTCTCTCCATTTCGATTTTCCTTTTAGAAGAACTTCTAGTTGGCATGCCCGACCGTTCTCTAGAGTTTGTTGTAGGTTTTGTTCTAGAAACCTATAGTGATTCATTTGCAACTCTTCCTCCCACTTTAGATGTCTTCTAGCAAGAAGAACCCCACTAATCATCGTGTTAAGGTACTTTGCTACTCTGACATATCTGTTGTAGCCCCTAGTAAACCTTGGTCATCCTCTAGGAAGCTATACAGAGATCCAACCCCTTAAACTATACCACCCGACAGATGTGTAGAATTCATAGTGGATCTTATTCCAGGCACAGCCCCAATTTCCAGACGCCCATATAGAATGGCCCCACATGAGTTAGCTGAGCTAAAAACCCAACTTGATGCTTCGTTGGCAAAAGGCTTCATCCGCCCTAGCTCATCGCCATGGGTTTGCCCCGTTCTGTTCGTAACGAAGAAAGATGGAACATAAAGGATGTGCGTAGACTATCGCCCGCTAAATCTAGCGACGATAAAGAACAAGTTCCCACTTCCCAGGATCAATGATCTTTATGATCAACTTGCAGGATCCTCTGTCTTCTCCAAGATGGATTTGAGATTAGGATATCATTAAATCAAAATCAGAAACGAGGACATTCAAAAAACGGCTTTCACTACTCGTTATGGTCTTTATGAGTACACCGTCATGTCCTTTGGTTTAACCAATGCCCCCGCCACTTTCTCGCGCATGATGAATTCGACCTTCATGGAGTACTTGGATAAATTTGTTGTAGTTTATCTTGATGACATTCTCATCTACTCGAAGAACGAAGAAGAACGAAGAAGAACATCTCAGGCTGGTATTGATGGAACTTCGAGAGCATCGCCTTTATGCCAAGTTCTCCAAGTGTGAATTTTGGCTACCAGAAGTGACCTACTTAGGCCACGTTATTTCAGCAAAAGGCATTGCTGTGAATCCCGAGAGAGTTCAGGTCGTCCTTGACTGGACTCCACCTGAATCGGTTAAGCAAGTTAGGAGTTTTCTTGGCTTAGCAAACTATTGTCGCCGCTTCGTCGAGAACTTTTATAAAGTTGCAAAGCCTCTAACTGAACTCCTCAAGAAAGATAAGAAATTCCTATGGACTCCCAAGTGCGAGGAATGCTTTCAAGAGCTAAAAAGAAGATTGACTTCTGCACCCGTACTTGCGCCTCCAGACACCAAAAAGGATTTCGAGATCTTTTGTGAAGCCTCACAGCAAGGGTTAGGATGCATAATTATGCAAGATAGACATGTGGTAGCCTATGCTTCACGCCAGTTGCGTCCACATGAAGAGAACTATCCTACCCATGATCTTGAACTCGCTGCCGTAGTTCATGCCCTGACAACTTGGCGACATTACCTCCTTGGTAATCGTTGTGAGATCTATTCCGACCACCAAAGCCTCAAATATATATTCACCCAGCCAGATCTTAATCTCAGGCAAGGACGCTGGATTGAGTTGATAAAAGATTACGACGTAGGAATTTCTTACACCCCAGGCAAAGCCAATGTCATGGCTGATGCACTAAGTCGTAAGTCGTATTGTAACAACCTCATGTTACAACAGTGTCAAGCACTTCTTCATGAGGAATTTTGCAAGCTCAATCTTGAGATTGTTCCTCTTGGCTATCTTTCTACCTTGGTGACGAAACCAACTCTTGAGGATCAAATCATAGTTTCCCAAAGGCGTGCACGAGGTGTTCGCCGGATCAAGGAGAACATTGCTAGCGGAGTTGCTAAATGTTTCTCCACAGATAGTAAAGGAACGGTATTCTTTGGAAATCGTTTGGTAGTACCTAAGAATAGGGAACTAAGGCAACTCATCCTCAAGGAAGCCCATGACACACCCATCTCGATTCATCCCGGTAGCACAAAAATGTACCGAGATCTACGCCAGAGATTTTGGTGGACTAGGATGAAGAGAGACATTGCTCAATTTGTTGCCGAATGTGATGTTTGTCATCGCATTAAGGCAGAACATCAAAGACCTGCTGGTACACTTCAACCTTTGCCTATTCCAGAGTGGAAATGGGACAAAGTCAGTATGGATTTCATCACTGCCTTTCCAAAAACCCAGAAAGGAAATGATGCCATCTTCGTTGTGGTCTATAGACTTTCCAAAGTTGCACACTTCATGCCCATTCGCGAGTCTATAACTGCTAGCCAGTTAGCTGACTTGTATGTCTCTAGAATTGTGTCTCTTTGTAACACCCTCAGTATCAGGGATCAGGAAAACTTTTGTTAATATTAAACCTCTGTGATTAGCAAGTCTCTAATCACCTTTGATCATGCCTTGTTCATCTTTGAATTCAAACAAAACCAAAATGCCTTTGGATGAATATTAAAAATGGGTGACAATAAAATCTTTTTCAAAAATCTTGGAACCACTTTTATAAAATCCCAAATAATCATTGGACCATGCCAATGTGGTCATGGGTATTTATTGTGCTATGGAAAATTTCAAACAAATAATAACAATGCTAAAACAACACTATTTGCCTTTTGCAAATTCCAAATAAATATCCAGTGATTTTATAAAGTCCCAAAAATTTTGTAGACCTCTGGTATGATGTTGTATTAATTATGTACATGTGTAATATTTTACTAAAATATAAAATGCATCAAAATAAATGCCACAGAGTTTAACAGAAAAGAAAAGAGATGAAAAAATATAAAAAAACTAAACCTATCTCTCGCCGCAGGCGAGGCCCAGCACCCCGGCCCAGCCTCCCTCCCCTGTCTTCTTCTTCCCCCCGCTCTGTTCATCATGTGTCGCACGGAGGCACGCCAGCCCCTCCCCCACCTGCCCCTTGCCCCCCCCCCACCTGCTCTGGGTGGATAAGACCTCCTCGTGGACACCCTGATGCCTCAAAAGGTCTTCCCCTCCCCTGCCCTTGTTCTTCCTCCCCGGGCCGAAACCGCCATGGACGCGCTGTCGTAGTCGACGCGGCCACTGCGTCCCCCATCCGCCGTTGTCGTGTCCTCCAGCCTCCTCTACCTCGTCTTCGTCGCCCTGGAAAGGAAGGCGCCCCGGGAGCCACCACAGCCGCGGATCGAGCTCGTCTTCAAGCTCCAGCCGCCGGTTTACTTCGACGCCCAGACCACTCCGAGCCCTCCCCGAGCACCCCCGACCCCCCCATCGCGCTCCTGGGTAAGCTCCAATCCCATTCCCCCTCTTTACTAGCCGAAATTCTCCGTTTTAGTGTCCGTTCCCCGCCAGACCGCCATTGACAGAGGGCTCGAGCTTCGTGCTCGCCCCGCCGCTGCTTGGCCTGGCCGCGCCCAGGCATGCGCGCGCCTCGTCGCGATGGCGGCGGCCTACCCGCCTCGCCTTGCCGCTCGCCCTGCGATCCCTTGGCCGGAGTGGCTCGCCGCTGTACCACGGCTTGACGCCGGCGTGCGTCGGCAGCACGGCCATGGCCAAAACCGCCTAGGGCTAACCCCCCCCCCTCTAATCTCCACTGACCAAGGGGCCCCACCCCCTGTTTAAAAATACAATTATAATGTATATATTAATAAAAACACCCCCTAAGTGGCTGACAGGTGGGCCCAGACCTTTTTTTTAATTAGAAAAAATGTTGGTTAAGTTACTGAGAATGACATGTGGGCCCCTGGCCTTTTATTTTATAAAATTGTTTTATTAAAACTGTTACAATGACATATGGGACCCCACTGTCATATAAATAAATTTAATGATTTTATTAAAACTATGAGGATGACATGTGGGTCCCCTTTAATATTTAGATAAATAAAATGAATTTTATTAGAACTGTGTCTATGACAAATAGGTCCCACTGGTCAGTTTGACCAATCAACAAACTGTTCTGGATAATGTTCTTTTTTAATAATAAAAATAAATTAGAAATTGATTTAAATTTTGAATTTAAATATCTTTCAAACCGTAAGTCAGATTCAAAAACTTTATACATCAAAATGGATCAAAAAAATATAATGAATACGAATGCGCTATATGTATGTCTACCACACCCCTCTAACACAACGAACATCGAACCGTCTGTACGATGATTTGTCCGGTACTGTTAAAGTATCCGGATGAATGTATTCTGAACACGAAAGTTGTTCAGAATAGTTCAACTAACCCGGATACCCCACCCATATGTTTGTCGGATTTCCACGACACCTCCGGCATGATCCCTTCCCGCTCCGGACACCTTGTCCGGTAATCACCCCGTATTGATGAGTCATCCCCGGATAAATTCCCGATCCTCCTAAAATACTTAACACTGTGTTAGAACATCGTTTACAATGTATTGCCATGTCTTGAATTTGTACTGTTATTATTGTTGTGTATTTATTGTTTCTCCGCCCTTATTCTTCGATAGACCTCGACACTGCCGCCGACGACACCGTTGCCGAGTACGACTACTTCGTCGACGACCGTACCGCTACTACCGAGTTACCAGGCAAGCAGAGCCATTCTCTTCCCCATATATCGCCTACCTTTCCGTACTTTCTTGCACTAGGCATTATTACTGTTGCTGCTACGTTACAATCCTATTCAATTGCATAGCCTGATTTTGTCGCCCCTTGATGTACCTCCTTTATCCTATGGTGCCTATTATATTTATGCATTATTCAGCAGTGAGCCCTGCGCATTGTTAGCTAGGATTAGATAGCGGGCCGTGACCACTCAGGGGAGTGACGCGGATACAACTTATTACAACTGCATAGGTACGGTACAATGCAGACACTGCCTAAGGCCCCCTAGCTCGGCTCTGCCGAGCCACCTTCAAGTGTGAGCTATCAAGGAGTAATCCTTGTACTCCACTCGTTGATGACTCTGTATAGCCGCTCTAGGTACCTGAGCACGGTTGTCCTTAAGGTAAGAAGTCGGGCGACCCAACGGTGCCCGCGAGCGGTATTGTGTCGGGAACGACATGGAGGGTACGACCTACGTTACTGGCGTGCTTGGCCCCTGCTCGTATCTCGCGAGAGTTACCAAACCACGAAAAAGTCGAGCTCTACCAAGAGCAAACGCGAGACAAGGTAAGGAGACGGTTCACCTTCTCGGTAACCGCGCGCTTTGACGGGACGACAGGGCAGGCCCCGACGTTACCGGTGGGCCTTGTTGTTGTTCGTTGTCCGTTGTGTTGTTAGTCAGACAGCGATAACGGTTGTCTGCGAGATAATATTAAAATGCTAAATGGTTCGGCGGATGACTTGAGAGACCCATTGGTCTGTACGCACTACCTTCACGTGGGATAAGGAGTTATGGGCTCCCCTGCGTCGTAGTTTGTCCGAAAGCTCTTCAGACGTGAGCAGTACTGCGGCCTGATCGCCGGGAAGTCGTGTTGTCTTATTTGCTACAGCAAGTGTGTTTGGATTTACTTTTGCTTCACCGGCCAGACTCGCACCGTGCAGGAACGTGCAAGGGTGAGGGACCTAGACCCCTTGGCGCATAGGATATAGTCCGGCGGATGGCCTCTCTACTGAGCCTAGGTTGAACTGGGATGTGTCGGATAGCCTCGGTGGGGCGTCCCCTAACAAGGTTCACGCCACCCTGGAGATCCGAGTGTGCAGGCTGAACAGTAGTGCACCCCTGCACGGAGATTAGAATAGTCGTGTCCACGGTAACAGGACGCTTTATGCTGAAGCTGGATCTTACCACTACAAATTATTACCATTAAACTGTATGGTTCCGGGTTTTCTTCCTCGCAGGGAAGTCGAGGAGGGGAACTCGGAGGCATCTATTATTATTAATCATTACAACTTACTATTATAAAATGTTGCAGCAACTTCTGCTTCATTGCTACTTTATGCTTTATATGAACTGTTGGCTGTTTCTCTTCTCATGCTGCAAGACATCGTCAGAAGATGCTAGTCTTCGATAGGCCTATTGGAGATGGGTTCACTTCACTCGTTTGTATAACTATTGTTTTTTCACTAATGACTACTATCCCAGATACGTCATGGTATGGAATTCTTTGGACTACAATATCAAACCAAATAGTAGAACAGGGTCTCATAAATCTAGCTTCTTACCCTTATTCTGATTTCTATCTTGCAGTCCACTATATACAGCCTCCCCTTTCCTTTGATACAAATGCATAATGCTTAGTAGCGGACGTAAGACTCGCGGGTATGCTAGATACTCACCTTTGCTTTATTTCCCCCTTTATGTTTTGCCTGATCGGCCGCTGCAGTCGACGTTGGAGCCCAGGAGCAGGAGTACCCCGAAGGCGGATACTACTACGTCGAGACCCCCGCTGACCAGGACCAGGAGTAGTTTCGGAGGCTCCCAGGCAGGAGGCCTTGCCTTTTCGATCTATATCTCTGATGTTATTTGTGCTAGCCTTCTTAAGGTAAAACTTGACTAACTATGTCTGTACTCAGATATTATGTCTTGTATAACTTATGTATTCGGTTCCGCGTGACCCCCCCCCCTTTTATTGTAACATATTGGTTTATCCTTTTGTGTTTAGTGTTGTGCTGTGATATTCTCACCGTGGCACCCTAATCTCAGCCGTGTACCCTGCGTGTATGATTATTGTACACGGATTGATTTTGGGGGCGTCACACTCTTCATGGTGTTCCTTTGGAAATAAATTCTGATCGTGGTAGCATTTTCACCTCTAGATTTTGGGGAAGCTTTCAGAATGCTATGGGAACTCATCTCTCCTTTAGTACAGCTTTCCATCCTCAGTCTAGTGGTCAATTCGAAAGGGTTAACCAAATTCTCGAAGACATGCTCAGAGCTTGTGTTATATCTTTCGGAAAGAATTGGGAGAAGTCTCTTCCATTTGCCGAATTTTCTTATAACAATAGTTTCCAATCTAGTCTGAACATGGCTCCTTTTGAACTCCTCTATGGACGACGATGTCGAACACCCCTTAACTGGTCAGAAACCGGTGAAAGACAATTCTTTGGACCGGATATGATCAAGGAAGCAGAAGAGCAAGTTCGTATTGTTCGTGATCAATTGAAAGCAGCCCAGTCTCGTCAGAAAAGCTACTATGATCGTCATCATAGGCAATAAAGCTACGATCTGGATGAGAAGGCTTACCTTCGGGTTACTCCTCTGAAGGGAACCCAATGCTTCGGTATCAAAGGCAAGTTGGCCCCACGTTACATTGGACCTTTCCGCATTCTTTCTAAACGTGGAGAAGTTTCCTACCAACTTGAACTACCCCCGCACCTTTCCCGAGTACATGATGTATTCCATGTGTCACAACTCAGGTGTTGCTTCAAGGACCCCATCCGCGAAGTCGACCATGAAACTCTTGATCTCCAAGATGACCTTACTTATTGAGAATACCCCGTTTGTATTCTTGATTCAGCAGAGCGTGTCACTCGTCGTCAGAAGATTAAGTTTCTGAAAGTGCAATGGTCACACTACTCTGAGAGAGAAGCCACGTGGGAAAGAGAAGACCGTCTCAGTGCCGAGTATCCCTCCTTCTTTCCGCAGACTTCTAAATCTCGGGACGAGATTCTTTTGAGTGGGGGCGAGTTGTTAGAACCCTCTGTTAGGTATGTTCTAGGGATTAGCATCAACATGCATCATGTTAAAAAATTCCAAAAGAAATTGAAATGGGAAGAGAACACCCCCCCAGATGAATTTAATTCAAATGGCCAGATAAAAAGTTGCTCCAAAAATTCCTTTTGCATTTTTGAAAAGTCACATAAATGAGTGTGATCACATATAAAGTGATGTGGTAGCAATCCCATGCTCATGGATTTTTCAAATATTCAAACAGGACCTTGGAATTAATCAAAAACCCCTATTTTAATTGGAATTCAAATAATTTGAATTTAAAAAATGTTCAAAAGTTGGGAATGACTAGCTACTGGTCATGTAAGTCCACATATAAATTTTGAGCATTTATAAAAATACTTTTCTATTTTATTTAGCAAGGTAAAACAAATTGCAGAAAAGAAAAACAGAAACAATAAAGAAAAGGGGCCTACCTGGCCTTTCGGCCCAACTCATCGCACCCCGGCCCAGCCCACCACCCCACTCCCCCGTCGTCTTCCTCAAGCAGCTCGGTGGCGAGCCGAGCACGCTGTGGACGCCACCGTGACGCCGAGGGCGTTCTAGGCGCCCCCGAGCCCTATCCTTGCGCCACGGACACGCCCGTGCACCCGTGATCCATTTCCCCCTCCTCTGGTTCTTCCTCCGCCCCCCTCCGCTTGATTCCATCGACGACAGAGAGCCTCCGGAGCACAGCCGCGTGCGCAGCCGTGGCCAACGGCCTCCTCCCCACGAGCAACGTTGTCCAGTGGCTCCACCACCTTCATGTTCGTCGACTTGCAGAGGATCCAGGACCCGAGAGCTTTGTAGCCCATGCTAGCTCCACCGCATCGCCGCCGGCCGCCGTGAAGGAAACCTCCGATTGCGCCACCGTCAAGCATTCCTCGGCCCCGCCGTCTTCACCATTCTCTTCAGGGAGAGCTCGCAAGATTTTCCCCTCTACGCCCCGCTCCTCCCGTGCTCTATATCGCCGCGACGCCGTTCCAGGGGCTCCGGACGCCGCCGTGGACGAAGGAGACATCGCCCTGGAGCCTCCCAGTGGCCCCCACATGCTCAGCGCGATGCGCCCGAGCACGGGGCACGCACTGGTGCCCTTTGTGGCTTTCCCCGTGGCCGTTTGGGCCATCCCGGCGCGCCTCCGCCGTGTGCAGAGGTCGCCGCCGGCGAGGTGCCGACGTGGCCGTCATTAGGGGCTAATCCCCCCTGTTAATTGACACCAGGTCAATGACAGGTGGGGCCCCCAACCCCTAAACCCCTCTCTTTTTAAATAAACAAAGGGATTAATCCCTGAGACACTGACAGGCCGACCCCACATGACAGCCCCCCCCCACGTCACAGTGACATCATGCTGACCTAGTAAAGGGTTTTCTAATTAAAAGAAATTCAGGAAAATCCAGAAAATGCAATAAAATTTGGAAATTCATAACTAATTAATTTTAACTCCAAATTGGACAAATAATATGTCTAAAATTATCAGAAAAATACAAGGATTCTGAATATACAATCTGTTTTCATGTTTGACCAAGTTTGCTTGGGTGAACAGTGACAACAAAGTATATGAATCCTTTTGAAATTCAAAATGGAGTTTGAATTTGCAAATCTTTTGCAATATACTTCTTTTAATTGGAATCACTCACACATCAGTGACACATACATCAAGTTTCAACCTTCAACTCATGTGTTTGTGCATTGTACTTATTATGCTTCGATGTTTGTTGTTTGCCGAATAGAAGTGGAGCCGGAACCCGAGGCCGCCCCTTCGTTGAAGACACTGTGTTTGAACCTCGTCAGCAAGGCAAGCAAACCCCATTGATCATGTCGATAAAATCCCACTTCCCTCTCAGTCTCGATTATGCATTGTTTAGGATGATTACCATGCTACGTTTCTACCGCATAGATGAACCCATTCCTTTGCATGACCTATCATTTGTCACAGTAGTAAGAAAACCACAATCCTAGCAGATGTAGGAGTTGATTGATATCATGTGGCCCCTGCAACTGTTACTGCTTATTGCATGCTTAGAATGATACAATGTTGATATTTTTATGTGAGTCGGGATGGTAGCAATCATGTTGATGATGGTGGAAATGTGTTGGTGAATCTACCCTAATACAAGGTGAACAATGAGAGGATGTGTAGTAGTACATAGTGGGTTGTCTCGTTGAACACCGCCCTAAGTATGAGTTCTTGTGTGGTGATCCAAGATGAAGAGTACAACCACACATTGGGCTCACTGGCCCCTCTCAACCTACTAACTCACCCCTTTCGATGTCCAGATGTCGCAGTAGTTCGGAGTTCTGGTAGGTTTGTGGCCTGGCTGCTAAGTGAGAGAACGGCTCAACCGAGACCGGCTTATGCACCACGCACACATCATCTGGGTCCACTTCGGTAAACCGGTTGGGTTCACGATAGCGGTAGCCAACCCAGGTAGGCGGCTTTCTTCGACTAGATCGGCTATGAGGTAACAGTTGTGGTGAGCATCCTCGCCGGCACCTCTTGAACGGTGTCGAGTACAAAGGTGGTAACTGACGATCATGTGTGTGCAGCGGTACACCCCTGCAGGGTTAACAAAATTATTCGAATAGCCGCGTCCGCGGTAAGGGACTACTTGGAAAGCTTAGCTTGATTATTAGACAACTTGAACTGGATACTTATAAAACTTGCCAAGATAAGCGTGAGTGCTATGGCGTGCTTTCTCGTGGGGAAGTCGAGGAAGGCACCATAGTGATGTAATTGGTTGGAGACATGTAGTGGACTCGTGTACGCTTCTTACCTCAAGTCTGGTACTCGTAGTTCAGGACTAGCCAAGTCAAAGCTGGCACTTCTGCATTGAAACCCCACCTCCCTTTACCGTGATACATGTGCATGAGTAGTATAGCTCCTACGTAAGTCTTGCTGAGTACGACTTTGTACTCACGTTTTCTTATTCTATGTTTTAGATGAACCCACTAACCCCGAAGGTGGATCTTCCTCAAGCTCGACGACTGAAGACCAAGCTAGTGTAGTCTCAGTTAGCAGACTGGTTCCCTCGTGAAGGGCTTGTTTATAAATAAGGATTCTTTAAGCCATTTGTTAAACTTGTCTGTACTCAGACCTACTTTGCTTCCGCATGCTTGTTGTAATGTTGGATCACGGTCTCGTGATCTTTGTGTGCACTCTGTAAGAGTTATCAATAAACGTTTAAACTTTGTAGATAATTTCAATGATACATGTTGTTCATACTAGACATGTGTGCTGCGTGTATGATTATATCATGCATGTCCTAGTATGGGTTTTCGAGACCTTAGTTGTGATCTGGCTGGCGGTCTTTTGTACACCAAGTGGCCCTTAGATGTGCGCAGCTTGGGGCATCACGATGCGATTGCTCGTGACTCCGTCACGTGCACACTTTGATGTATGATCGAGCCCGCCCTAGACCCCGACTAAGTGATCGGGCTGGAGTAAGTCTATGTAAGGGTTATAATACAATTGATAGTATGGTTGAGGCGACTTGTCTATGAGTATGGGAGTTCACCACCCATATCATTTAGACTTGTGTGCATACGATGAGGACCCATCTCAGTTGATCATCCGGCCTGGATGGGATGCCCCTCACGTTCGATGCTTTCCGAGAACGTTATGTGCTTGGCCTTGTCTGCTTAGACAAGTGGGTATGGTTCTCGGCTCTCCATAGGATTGTGTTCTAGCGAGTCTTGCATATGCTAACCCCGGGTCCCGACAATCCTAGTCTAAGAACCAACCGTAGGCATGTGTTCCGTATGTAGTTGTACGTGATTGCAATAAGAACTTTGCACAACATCTTTTGGCCTACCATCCCGCTACGAACGGGGCCACTTAAGGAACTTATGGAGATTAAGGTGCTCCTGCACCGGAACAAAGCATTAACACTCTATGAATACATGTGATCCTCAAATTATATCCCATCCCCTTTGGTGTCCCAAGCTGTCACCATTGGGATCGCCGGTTCCGGACTATAATAGGTGCATACAACCGTAGATAAGATCTAGAACAACAATTATAATCATGCAACCATAACGTGCTTAGATATGAGATCATGTTACTCGTGCACTAGTAACAAGCATTAAGAACAACAAATTGCAGCAACAATAATTCATAAACCTCTTCGGACTGAACAAGGTAACAATTCATCGGATCCCAACAAACACAACACCAATTACATCATATGGATCTCAATCATGTAGGGCAGCTCATGAGAACATTGTATTGAGGATCTAGGGGGAGAGAATACCACATAGCTACTGCCAAGAACCCGTAGTCCAAGGAGGAACTACTCAAGAAGCAACATGGGGGGAGAAGAGTCGATGAAGATGGCCCCGGGGGCCAAGGCCCTCCCCTGCAGGGTGCCGGAGCAGGATCCTGGTGACCCCCGAAGCTAGTTTTCGATGGCGGCGGAGATCGGAATCGCTTCTAGAAAAAGTACTTCGATATTAGGTATTTCCTCCTCGGGGGTAAAAATAGGGGCCGAAGGGGGCACCGAGAGGGGCCACCAGGCAGCCAGGAGGGTGCCTGGCGCGGCCTAGGGCTAGGCCACGCCATGGACCCTTCTGCAGTCCTGGTGGTGGCCCTCCCTTCCTTCCTTGGTGTTTCCGGAGGCTTCCGGACGCTGATTTTTTATATAATTTTTCCGGAATTTTTGGAGCACTTTTAATGGCCGGAAAACCTGAAATACAAAAACAGCAGAAAACAGGAACTGGCAACTGGGTGCACTGAGTTAATAGGTTAGTCCAAATATGCTCAAAAATGTATGAAAGTTCAAGCAAAACATGGCAAAGTCGCACAAAACATGCATGGAGCAAGCAGAAATTATAGATACGTTTGGGACGTATCAACATCCCCAAGCTTAATTCCTGCTCGTCCTCGAGTAGGTAAATGATAACAAGCATAATTTCTGTGGTGACATGCCACACAACCATATAAGGACTTTTAAGTAAAGCAATTAAAGCATGCAATTCAATTCAAGTCTTAAAAGCAAGAGTCTATATTAGCATTGACAGAAGCAACAAAAGAACATAAGGTGCAAGAGCTCTCGCTGTCCGTGACTCGAATGTCTCCAAATGGTGTTTGCGTGCAAGAAGGGGAATTTGCGAATACGAGAGAGAAAACCTTTTATTGTTTAGAACTAAATCTACTAAAGTTTCACACTTGGTCTCCTTTGAAGTCTTATCTGGACTCGTCCCCAGACCACTAGCCAGGTACAAGTCAAACTGATCCACTCCCTTTCGATATTTTGAGCACTCATGCAATGGATGAACGTGAGCAAGAAAGTTGACACCTAAACGGCAAAATAGAAAGCTGGTGGAGGAAGAATACAAAAAGGTGTGAAAGGCTCACATCAATGAGGACAATCATAGGCGAGAGAAAGCCATATGATAGATATGATGTGATGAGTAGGGATTTCCATGCAACATGTGGATGCACATAGAGTTATAAGTGTATGAAATCCCTCCAATGGAACTAGTGGGGGTGCATCCAACTTGCTTGCTCATGAAGACCTAGAGCTCTTTTGAGGAGGCTCATCCTTGGAATATGCAAGCCAAGTTCTATAGTGTAAGGATCCCCACTTAGTTAAGAAAGTACAACATGAAAACTCTCTAGAAACTGAAGTACTGGTGCTACTTTGAAGAACAAGTCTGGAATAAAGGATAGTAGTGTTGCCCCCTCTCTCTTTTTTTATTTTTTTTCTTTTTCACCTTTTTTGTATTTTTTTTATTTTGAGTGGCGTCCATGGCTCTTTATTTCTCTCTCTATTTTTTTGTCCTCTTTGGGATCTTTTTTTTGTATTTTGTCCACTTTGGGATCTTTTATTCCTTTCCTCACTGTAGGGGCAACACTCTAGAAGAACATCAACACACTTTTATCTACTTACAACTCTGAATCAAAAAGTAATGACTCTATATGAATGCCTCTGCCAGTGTAGCAGTATGTGCAATGATCAAGCGCAACATGCAGCAAAAATATGAATAGCAGGCAAATCCCAACTACATGAAGGCTATGAGATCATGCAAGGCAATATGACAATGAAGGATAAGTCATATGAACATGAACAACAATGGATGTTGCATGGCAATGTATCTCGGAAAGGCTATGGAAATGCCTTGTAGGTAGGTATGGTGGCTGTTTTGAGGAAAGATATAAGGAGGCTTATGATGAAAGAGCGTATCGTGCCAAGGGTTTGGATGCACCGGCGAAGTATGCGCCAACTCTCGAGGTGAGAAAGGGCAATGCACGGTACCGAAGAGGATAGAAAAAGTATAGGTGGGTGGAAGTGTCAACTTTCGAATACTCACATTAGTCCGAAGAACTCATGCACTTATTATCGGTAACTCTCAATCTAATCAGGAGGTTCACAAAGAGACAAGTACCCCAAGGAGGAGTGTATGGGGGTTTGGTTATCCTTGCGCATCCTCGACTCATGGTACGTGAGTGTACTCTAATATTCGACCCCTCCAGAGATTAGTGATCCATCTAGTAGCTAGATTACTCAACAGGGTTTAGGTTTTCGAAAATCACACGGATTGCCCAAAATACGACATCTATCACTAATAGGCTAAAGCTCTTGACACCATAAGTTCAAACATTACTTAAGTCAATACCTCAAAACTATTGCAAGTTACTACTACAAAGAGAATAGCAACTTCAACTACCTACTTTCTAGTCAAGACACAAAACTCAGTGCAACAGGCAAACTCTCTAAACAAGATAAGCATGCAAACTATAAAAAGTTCAAGCCTGAACTAATTAAAAGCTCTAGAAGAAAACTCTAAAGCACACAAACTAAACAGGGCAGAAGCTAAGGAAAGATAAAGAACAACTCACAGCAAAGAATAAGCATGAAAATCATATGAGGTGTTCTAGTTTAAGCGGAGCGTGTATCTCTCCCAATCAAGCATGTTAGGTTCCGACATTGTAATGACCAGCAAACAAAACAAAAGAACAAAGAAAAGTAAAGAGCAAGACGCTCCAAGCATAGCACATAACGAATGAAGTGATAAAAATATAGTGGAACGAGGGACGAACTAATGATTGTTGATGAAGAAGGGGATGCATGGGGGCATCCCCAAGCTTAGACGCTTGAGTCTCCTTGAATACTTCTTGGGGGTTCCGGGTGCATCCCCAAGCTTGAGCTTTTGACACTCCAAGATCTTCTTTCATCATCTTCCATCGCACACTTGAAAACTCCCTTCATACATAACTCATCATAAGCTGATTAGAGAGGTTAGTACCCTATTAAAAATAATTTTCCTCTACTGCAAATAAAGATTTCCAGGAAGGGATACTGTTTCTCTTGCCTGCCCAAAAGTTTTTGCAAAGAAAAATCAAGATTAAGGTTTGCAAAACTGCCAAAAGAAAAACAGGAACAGAAGCTGAGAAAAACAGAACAACGGAGAGAAAAGAATTTTTTCTAGGCACTTCTGCAACTCCAATCAAAAAACTCAGAACATACGAAAGTTTCGTAATTGTATAGAGCACGCTGTATAAAAAATTCGGCTCAAAAAGATGAACTGGGATTTTTTTTCTCTGATTTTTCTAGTCACGAGGACATAATCTGTTTTCTGGACAGCATGTCACAACTTTCACTTCCCTTATCGTATGAGGCTATAAAAGGCACAAAGCTTGAAAAGTAAAGATACAATGATGTCCTATAGTAGTAACAATCATCAAGACCACTATGAACAGAAGAAAATAAAAAAGAAAAAAACTAAATTCGTTGCGGGCTGCCTCCCGAAAGCGCTTCTTTAAAGCCATTAGCTAGGCATGAGTGTTACGATGCTCACGAAAGAATAAGAGTTGAAGCACAAAAGAGAGCATCAAAGGAGCAAAGACAAACCACATTTAAGTCTAATATGCTTCCTATGCATGGGCAACTTGTAGGAAAATAAATAAATGAAGCACAAAGCAACAAGCATAGGAAGGTAAAACATGAGCACCTTCAAGATTTTCAACATGGTGAGGGGTGTTTTCTTAACATGAAAATTTCTATAACCATATTTCCCTCTCTCATAATAATTTTCAGTAGCATCATGAACAAACTCAACAATATAATTATCACACAAAGCATGCTTTTCATGATCTACTAGCACATAATCATGTAGACTTTCTAAGCAAACCTCATCATCGTTAAGAACATCCATAGTAGGCAAAAATAGAGGTTTATCATAAGATTCATCAAGATAGCAAGGGTTATCATAAATAACAGTAGCAAAATCAACATTGCAAGTATCATTCATAGTGGCATCGTGGCCACAAGCATCAATTTCATCAAAAAGCGATATTTCAAAAGAATACATAGGATCATAGCAATCAATATAGCATTCATCCTCCTTTGGTAAGCATGGAGGGCAATCATATAAAGTAAGAGTCAAAGAGTTACTCTCATTAGTAGGTAGAGATGGGTAGCTACTCCATTCTTCCTCCTTTTGTTCGTCACTCTCCTCCTCTTTTTCATCCAAGGAGCATTCAGTTTCAGCAATTTCTTCTTCCGTAGAGTCCTGGAAAGCATTAGTCTCTTCCTCTTATGGAGAGAACCTTTTGAGATGGTCAATAATATAATAATTGTCATTAAAATCCTCAAAGAAATAATTAAGTATTTCAAGACTCTCGGATTTGTAAGGGGCATCATCAATATTTTCAACAAGGGAAGCAATTTCATAGTCACCCTTAAAGATAATAATTTCTTCTATTTGTTCTGCATTATAAAAATCATAGTTTCCCTTAGCATAAGAAGCTAAGGTTTCATCATCATTGTTCTCACATTGGAAAGCAAGGTGTTTGTGCCTCATAAAGCAACAATATTCATCCATGCAGAAAGATATATTATATATTGAGCACAAGTTTCTAGCATAGTCATACAACTCCTGTATTAGTCCCCATGAGTGTATCCCTTTTTGAGACAAGCGGTATTCCTTGTAATATTCGTGTTGATCCTCCGTGAATCCATCTTGCCAATAAGATCTAGTCTCAAAGAAAGTATTCATTACTAGAAAACAAAGTAATAAGAAAAAGTGTACTTATCAAGTGAACTTATAAGTAAAGCTATGCTCCCCGGCAACGGCGCCAAAAATTAGTCTTGATAAGCCACAAATGTAGGGGATCGCAACAGTCTTCGCGGGTAAGAATAACCCAATTTATTGATTCGACACAAGGGGAGCCAAAGAACACCTATAAGCCTTAGCAGTTGAGTTGTCAATTCAACCACACCTGAAAAAGCACTAGACAAGATATAAGTAGCAACGGCGTGTTGACGGGTGTAGTCTTTAAGACTTCCCCAATCACCAACACCACAAAGTAGTAACAAAGTAGTAGGAGCAGCAAATAAAGTAAAAGTAACAACGAAGGCAATGAAGGTGAAAGATGGACCGGGGTTCAAGGTTTCACTAGTGGTACCTCTCTAGGCAAAAGAACAAGGTGCTGGGTGAACAAATTACAGTTGGGAAATTGACAGAATTGCACCCACTCTAGCCAAAGAACAAACTAGAACATCCTAGTCTAAGAACCAAACGTAGGCATGTGTTCCGTATGTAGTTGTACGTGCTTGCAATAAAAACTTTGCACAACATATTTTTTCCTACCATCCCGCTATGAACGGGGCCACTTAAGGAACTTATGGAGATTAAGGTGCTCCTGCGGCGGAGCACCGGAACAAAGCATTAACACTCTATGAATACATGTGATCCTCAAATTATAGCCCATCCCCTTTGGTGTCCCAAGCTGTCACCATTGGGATCGCCGGTTCTGGACTATAATAGGTGCATACAACCGTAGATAAGATCTAGAACAACAATTATAACGATGCAACCATAACGTGCTCATATCTGAGATCATGCTACTCGTGCACTAGTAACAAGCATTAAGAACAACAAATTGCAGCAACAATAATTCATAAACCTCTTAGGACTGAACAAGGTAACAATTCATCGGATCCGAACAAACACAACACCAATTACATCATATGGATCTCAATCATGTAGGGCAGCTCATGAGAACATTGTATTGAGGATATAGGGGGAGAGAATACCACATAGCTACTGCCAAGAACCCGTAGTCCAAGGAGGAACTACTCAAGAAGCATCATGGGAGGGAGAAGAGTTGATGAAGATGGCCCCGGGGGCCAAGGCCCTCCCTGGCAGGGTGCCGGAGCAAGATCCTGGTGACCCCCGAAGCTAATTTTCGATGGCGGCGGAGATCGGAATCGCTTCTGGAAAAAGTAGTTCGATATTAGGGATTTCCTCTTCGGGGGTAAAAATAGGGGCCAAAGGGCGCACCGAGAGGGGCCACCAGGCAGCCAGGAGGGTGCCTGGCGCGGCCTAGGGCTGGGCCGCGCCATGGACCCTTCTGGAGTCCTGGTGGTGGCCCTCCCTTCCTTCCTTGGTGTTTCTGGAGGCTTTCGGGACGCTGATTTTTTATATAATTTTTTCAGATTTTTGGAGCACTTTTAATGGCCGGAAAACCTGAAATACAAAAACAGCAGAAAACAGGAACTGGCAACTGGGTGCACTGAGTTAATAGGTTAGTCCAAATATGCTCAAAAATGTATGAAAGTTCAAGCAAAACATGGCAAAGTCACACAAAACATGCATGGAGCAAGCAGAAATTATAGACACGTTCGGGACGTATCAGCTAGCCCGTGTAACGGACTCAAAAGGTAACTTGATTTTATTTCTATGGAAGCGTACCATCCCTTTTTGAGAGGAATTTGAAATTTTATATTCCCCTCTTTCATGTCAATAACGGCACCAACGGTGCGAAGAAATGGACGTCCCAAAATAATTGGACATAAAGGTTCACACTCTATATAGACAATAATAAAATCAAAGGGAACATAGTTGTCATTGACAATGATAAGAACATCATCGATCTTTCGCAAAGGTTTTTTCACGGAAGAATCGACAAGACGAACACCAAAAGAACAAGAATCAAAAGGTTTCAATTCAAACATATCATACATTCTTTTGGGCATGGCGGAGATACTAGCTCCAACGTCACATAAAGCATAGCAAGAGAAGTTATTTAATTTAATTTTGATCATACGGTCCCAATCATCATCTAGCTTCCTAGGTATGGAGGCTTCTATCCTAAGCTTCTCCTCCCTAGCTTTGATGAGAGCATTTGTGGTATGCTCCGTGAAGCCAAGATTGAGTGTGCTAGTGTGGGGGTCTCTAGACATTTTTTGTAGCAAGCTAATAACTTCTGAAAGGGTGCAACTATCAAAATCAATATCACTACTATAAAATGTGGTAGTAGTGTCATCTAGGCTCACTTGTTTGAAACCCTTTATGTTCATAGGAGTTTCTTCTTCTACGGTTGAGGTATTAGCATCACCATTAATAGGTCCAATGGTACCAGGAGTGTGTTGGGTGCTAATAGTTTTAGTGTCCTCAACAATTTGGATAGTGGCAATTGTGTGGTGTGTAGGAAGGGTCTTAATTCTATCCTCTTCCTCTTTTTCTCTAGCCCATCTTTATTTAAGTTTAGGCATCATCCTAATATTTGCATTGATTTGTAATTGGATAACATTAATAGGAGTGGCCTTACTCTCCTCGAGGGGAGAGGTTCTAATTTTTAACATCTCAACATCAAGGGCTAAGCTGTCTACCTTCAAACAAAGATTATCTAATTTAGCTAACTTTTCTTCCACATTCTTGTTGAAGGCTTTTTGGGTAGTGATAAAGTCTCTTAGCATGCTTTCTAATTCAAAAATGGGGTTCCTGTTGCTAGGGTAAGTGTTGTTGTTCCCATAATTGGATGGAAACGTTCTAGGATTACTAGCAAAGTTACCCCTATAAGCATTATTATTAAAGTTGTTTCTAGCAATGAAGTTCACATCTACTTGCTCCTGAGCAACCAAAGAATTTAAAGAACATCATGAGGATCAATAGAGGGTTGCTTGGTAAGTAGAGACATAATCAAGTCAACTTTTTCATTTAGGGAGGTAATTTCCTCAACAAAATTTACCTTCCTACCTGTTTGAGCGCGTTCGGTGTGCCATTGGGAATAATTGGTCATCATCTCATCGAGAAACTTTGTGGCAGAACCAAGTGTAGTTGACATAAAGGTTCCTCCCGCGGCCGAATCTAACAGGTTCCGCGAGGTAAAGTTCAAGCCTGCATAAAAAGTATGGATAACTCCATGTAGTCAAACCATGTGTAGGGCGTTTCTTAACAAGAGACTTTATACGTTCCCAATCTTGGGCAACGTGTTCATTATCCAATTGCCTAAAATTCATAATGTTACTCCTCAATTGGATAATTTTAGCAGGTGGGTAGTATTTTCCAATAAAAGCATCTTTGCACTTATCCCAAGAATCTATGCTATTCCTAGGCAAAGATTGAAACCAGATTTTAGCTTCGTCCCTCAAAGAGAAAGGAAAAAAGCTTGAGCTTAACAACATCACCTTCTACTTCATTATACTTTTGCATATCACATAATTCAACAAAATTATTCAAGTGTAAAGCAGCATCATCTCCAGCACCAGAGAATTGATCTCTCATAACAAGGTTTAGCAAAGCAAGTTTAATTTCATAAGAGGTAGCTGAAGTGGAGGTGTGGCAATAGGAGTGCAGATAAAGTCTTTGTTGTTGTGACTAGTGAAGTCACACAACTTGGTGTTTTCAGATGAACCCATAGTATCAGCAAGTGTGGCAGATTTTTTTGTAATTTTTGATATAAGACACACAGATAAAAACAGAAAGGTAAACTAACAAGACTAAAAAGTAAAGTTAAAAGGTAGTGGACAACTCCCCTATCTTATCACTCGGAGTCCCCGGCAACGGCGCCAGAAATTTTCTTGATACGCGAGAGGTGATAATTGCTTCTCGCCCTTTGTTGGTTACCCCAAGTGTAAGGTGAGATGCAGCATAGTAACAAGTTTCCCTTGGTGAGATGCACCAAGGTTGAGATCGACCAGTAGGACTCCGGAGATGATAAGTAGGTGGTGAAGTGAACAATGGCGCCGTTCACAACTCAGGGTTGCTACTTCACCTGGACCTGCACACAAACACAAATAACTTTTCTCCCAACGAAGTTCAGAAAGGTTGTCAATCTCTCCGGTCTTGTTGTTTAAAAAGGATCAAAACACAATGGATAATGGTAATGATAGCAACTGAAACTAAAAGCTAGAAAGTAAATAAGCGTGTAAACGATGATGATAATATGGACCGGGGTCCCGTGATGTTCACTAGTGATGTCTCTCTCCCAAAAGACGATAAGACTGCTATGCGAGGTAAACAAATTACAGACGGGCAATTGACAGTATTATAAACATATCGCAATGCTAACTATTCTACAAAAGAAAGGAAGAGGCTCAAAAGCAGGGGCAGTACGCCAAAATAAGTAGACCGAAATCCATCTGCATCTACTACTAATCATCCACCTTGAGATATCTATCCAGGACATCTCGTTGGTATTAAGTTGCGAGCCCCATCCAAAGTGTAAACCCAAAGCAACAGACAACTGCATTAAAAAGAACTTTGCGTAAAGTAAACAATCCTTGCAACCTCGGTTACAAGCACCGTTGTTTTCCCCCTTGTGGCCACAGCACATCCCCTAGACTCATGTTTCTGTCACTCAAGCGTGTCATCAGGGGGCATGTACCCAAAATCGAGCATAACGTTCCCTCTTGGAGTTACTACCTACTACTTGGCCAAATCAATAAACAGCAACGGAGAACATGCAAGAATGACTTCGGAACAAAAATACAAAAGATAAGAACCAATTATATTACTCTATCACAATCTGAACATAATCTCATAATCCATCAAATCCCATCAAACTCAGCATAGAAAAAGCAGAAAGATTACATATGTGCCTCGATCATGTAGGGCAGCTCACGAGGTCTAAACCATGAAGAACAAAGAGGGGAGGAGAACATCGCATAGCTACTGATCACGGACCCATGGTCCAAAGGAAACTACTCACGGCACATCCGGGAAGCATCCATGGTGGAGGGGAAGCTCCCGGAGGTCGATCCTCCCTCCGGCAGGGTGCCGGGAAGGGTCCTGACGGTGCTCCTGATCTTGGAAGCGCGGCGGCGGTGGAACAGAGGCGAGATCGCAAAAAAGGGTTCTGTCTTCGGAAGTTTCCCGTGAAGGAGATTAAATAGGCGAAGGGGGGCAGCCAGGGGGGCACCAGGAGTCCAGGCGCCCCCCCCCCCTGGCACGTCCAGGCCCCTGGCCACGCCAGGTGACCGCCGAGGCACCTGGTGGTGGCCCCCCAGCCCTCCTTCGGGGCTCTGGAAGCTTCCGGTACGCTGATTTTTCCTGCATTTTTGGAGCACTTTTTATATGGGGGAAAACTGAAATAGAAAAACAGCAGAAAACAAAAACTGGCACTGGGGTGCACTAAGTTAATAGGTTAGTACAAATATGATCAAAAGTGTATGAAAGTGTATCTAGATCATAGCAATATCACACAAAACATGCATGGAGCAAGCAGAAATTATCGATATGTTTGGGACGTATCAGCGCTTTCTTTTATGTTTTTTAGCTAGGCATGATGCAAAAAGATCAAGTTTTATCAACTTGAAAAGAATAACTTGCCCGTGTAACGGACTCATAAGGTAACTTAATCTTCTGTCGAGGGAAGTGTTCCATTCCCTTTCTAAGGGGAAATTGGAGTCTAATAGTCCCTTCTTTCATGTCAATGATAGCACCGACGGTGCAAAGAAAAGGACGTCCCAAAATAATTGGACATGAGGGATCACACTCAATATCCATGACAAGAAAATAAATGGGAACATAATTATCATTGACAACAATAAGAATATCATCAATCCTCCATAAGGTTTCTTTACGGAAGAATCAACAAGACGAACACCAAAAGAACATGGATCAAAAGGTTTCAAATCAAGCATATCATACATTCTTTTGGGAAAAACAGAGGCACTAGCTCCAACATCACATAAAGCAAAGCAAGAGAAATTTTTCAATTTAATTTTGACCATAGGATCCCAACCATCTTCTATCTTTCTAGGAATAGAAGTCTCTAACTTGAGTTTCTCCTCCCTAGCTTTGATAAGAGCATTGCTAATATGCTCAGTGAAGGAAATGTTTAGTGTGCTAGTGTGGGGGTCTTTAGCCATTCTTTGCAAAAAAGTGATAACTTCATAAAGACAACAATTATCAAAATCAAGATCACTACCATTAATTAAAGTTGTGGTGATGTCATCTAAGCTCATTCTTTTGGTAGTCTCTAAGTTCATGGGACCTTCTTGTCCTAAAGTTGAGGCATTAGCATCACCATTAATAGGTCCATTGGGACTAGGGATGTTGGGTGCTAAAAGTTTTGATATCCTCAACGTGTATAGTAGAAATAGTAGTGTGTGTAGGAAGGCTCTTAATCCTATCTTCCTCTTCTATAGACGAAACCACTTCAGGTTTGGCTGCCATTTTCTTTATCAAAGTAGCCTGGGTGTGAGACATATTGGAAACTTGAGTTTCCGTGGTGGTGAGCCTAGTCTGGAGATTAGAGACCTCAATGTTCATACTCTCAAGTTGTCTTCCAATGTTTTGCAAAATAGAGGACTGCTCATCTAATTTTCTAGAGAAGGCTTTGTTTTGTTCATATTGAGTGTGCATGTAATTCTTCGTAGCCTTCTCTATTTCTAAAAGTTTCTCATAACTAGGCATGCCTGTATCCCTAGGAGTGTGATTATAAGAGTTATTGTTCCCATACTTGTTGGATGGGAACGGTCTAGGATTGTTGCTACCAAAATTACTCCTATAAGCATTATTATTAAAGTTGTTTCTGGAAAAAAAATTAACATCAACTTGCTCTCTTTCTTGAGCAACCAAAGAATTCAAAGGAACATCATGAGGATCAATTGGAGCTTGCTTGGTAAGTAAAGACATGATCATGTCAAGCTTTTTATTTAAAGAGGAGATCTCCTTAACAGAGTTTACCTTCCTACCTGTTGGAGCTCTCTCGGTGTGCCATTTAGAATAGTTTGTCATCATCTCATCCAATAGCTTCGTGGCACCACCAAGTGTAGTTGACATGAAGGTTCCTCCCGCGATCGAGTCCAACAGATTTCGCGAGGTAAAGTTCAATCCTGCATAGAAAGTCTGGATAACCATCCAAGTAGTCAAACCATGTGTAGGGCAATTCTTAACAAGAGATTTCGTGTGTTCCCAACCTTGGGCAACGTATTCATTATCCAGTTGTTTAAAATTCATAATTTTACTTCTCAACTGGATAATCTTAGTAGGTGGGTAGTACTTCCCAATAAAAGCATCCTTGCACTTGTCCCAATAATCTATGCTATTGCTAGGCAAGGATTGAAGCCACACTTTAGCTACTCCTCTCAAGGAGAAAGGAAAAAGCTTAAGTTTAACAATATCACCATATACTTCTTCGTACTTTTGCATATCAAAAAGCTCAACAAAATTATTTAAGTGCAGAACAACATCATCTCCAGCACCGGAGAATTGCTCTTTCATAACAAGATTCAGCAAAGCAGGTTTAATTTCATATGAAGGTGATGAAGTGGAAGGTGGAGCAATAGGAGTGCTGATAAAGTCATTGTTGTTGTGACTAGTGAAGTCACACAACTTGGTGTTTTCAGTGGAACCCATAGTAACAGCAGCAAGAAAGAACAAATCAACTAATTTTTTGTGGTTTTTGATAAAAGACTCTAAAGCAAAAACTAGAAAGTAAACTAACAAGACTAAAAAGCAAAGGTAAAAGATAGTGCGCAACTCCTCTATCTTGAAGATTCGAGTCCCTGGCAACGGCGCCAGAAATTTGCTTGATGACGAGAGAGTTAACGGGTGAAGTCTTCTCGCTCTTGTAGGTTATCCCAAGTGGAAGGTTGAGATGTAGATAGCAGCAAATTTCCCTCGGTGAAGATATGAAGGTTTATCGAACCAGTAGGACTCCGAATTCTGCAAGTAGGTGAGAACGGTGCTAAAAATTCTTCTAGCTACGGAGTTGTTGTGGACCTGCACACAGAAACAAATAACTTTGCTCCCAGCGAGTTCAGAGAGGTTGTCAATCTCTCCGGACTTGTTGTTTACAAAGGATCAAACGCAAGGGGGAAATAGTAGTGGTGATTGCAACGAAAGGAAATAAAGCGGTAAATAAAGTGAGGTGTAAACAATGGTGGAAATATGGACCAGGGTCCCATGATGTTCACTAGTGATGTCTCTCTCCCAAAAGACGATAAAATATCTAAGCTGGGTAAACAAATCACAGCTGGGCAATTGACAGAATTATAAAGGCACCGCAATGCTAATTATTCTGCAAAGAAAGTTAGAGGCTCAAAAGTACAGGCAGTACGCCAAGACATGTAGACCGAAATCCAACTGCATCTACTCACTAATCATCCACCTTGAGATATCTATCCAGAACATCTCGCTCGTATTAAGTTGTGATCCCCACCCAAACTGTAAACTCAAAGCAACAGACAACTGCATTAACAAACTTTGTGTAAGGTAAACAATCCTTGCAACCGCGGTTACAAGAATCGTTGTTTTCTCCCTGATGGCAACAACACATCCACTAGTCTCATGTTTCTATCACTCAAGCTAGACATCAGGGGGCATGAACCCACAATCAAGCATAAACGCTCCCTCTTGGAGTTACTATCTACTACTTGGCCAAAACAATAAAAAGCAACGGAGAACATGCAAGAATTACTCAAGAACAAAATATAAAAGGAGAACCAAATATATAACTCATCACAATCTGAACATAATCTCATAATCCATCGGATCCCAGCAAACACAGCATAGCAATAGCAGAAAGAATTACATAGATGCCTTGATCATGTAGGGCAGCTCACAAGGGCTAAGAATTGAAGCACAAGATTGGAGAGAAGACATCACATAGCTACTGCTCATGGACCCATGGTCCAAGGGGGACTACTCACGGCACATCCGGGAAGCGCCCATTGTAGTGGAGAAGCCCCCGGAGTTCAATCCTCCCTCCCGCAGGGTGCTGGGAAGAAGTCTTCTAGTGCTCCCGGTCTTGGAAGCGCAGCGGCGGCGGAACGGAGGTGAAAATCGCGATGTGGGTCTCTCTCTGAGGGTTTTCGGAACGAGGAGTAAATATAGGCCAAAGGGGGGCACCAGGGGGTGGCCCCTCCTCCCAGGCGCCCTCCTAGTGCGGCCAGGAGTGGGGTCACGCCCCCTGGCCTCCTGGGAGGGGGGTGGGCCCCCTCTGGCCCTTCTTTGGTGATCCGGAAGCTTCCGTCATGCTGATTTTTTATCTGATTTTTGTGGAATTTTTGGAGCTCTGTAAATATGGGTAAAAACCTGCAACTTACAGACATCAGCAGACAGAAACTGGCACTGGGTGCAGTTAGTTAGTAGGTTAGTCGAAATATGTGTAAAATGATATGAAGGTGTAGCAAAACACATAGCAATGCCACCTAAAAGAGCATGGAACAAGCAGAAAATATAGATACATTTGGGACGTATGAATTGGTGACCTTGGTTTCTAGCTGAGGGAAAATATTGGTGTGCTACATCATACCTTCCTCTTGGGGTTCCCCAACGGGTGTGTGTGATTCACACTAACAAGCACTCCCGGGCCACGGTTGGGTGCGAATCCATCTCAAAAAATTGGTGCCCAACATCATTGATGGGACATGATGTAGCGTCGTAACGGTTGCAACCGCTTTTCACACCAAAAAGGATTCTTTAATAAAAATGACTAAGAGCTCGGTCTAAATAAAGTCCAAGGGGCATTGAGTGTGCAAGGCATGTCCTTAGGTTTTGACTACGCACAACAAGACCCAGAAGGTCCAAGACGCTCGCTAACAAGGGCTCCTACATCTTGGCTTCAAGTCATTGAAAGGGTTCAACGCTGAACAAGGGCTCCTATAGCCCCAATCCACGTTGAAGCATATGAAGACCAAGCATTGACAAGGGTTAACAAAGCTCGACTCCACGCTTGAAGGACAGAAAAAATAAAGAATTGTCTAAATCTTCTTATATATGGCCGGTCCACGCTACCCAGTCGCAATCAAAATGAAGGCCCGGAATTCCGGGGCCTTGGACTCCTTCTACAAAAACAAACATGAGCCCTCACACATGAAAAACATGGATTTTACTACGACAATAACTATGGAGCCCGTTTGGACTTCGCATCTCCCGAAGACAGAAGCTCAACATGTAGGGAATACTAAGTACAGACAAGCTCGGGGCTACTGACGGTGTGTTATACCGAGGGTGGCCCACAGAAGGCCTAGCCGGGCTCTCATATGGCCCAAGGCGACCCTAGGGTGCGTACCATAGAAAGTCATCGCCTGGAGCATGTCGGGACCCGGGGTTAGCGTATGTAATTCCAGTCACAACTCAATCACATGGAGAGCCGAGAGGCGTACCCACTTGTCTAAGAAGACAAGGCCAAGCACAGAACACTCTCGGAAAGCATCGTACGTGAGGGGCATCCCATCCAGGCCGGATGATCAACTGAGATGGGTCCTCATCGCCCACTCACAAGTCTAAATGATTATGGGTGGTGAAATCCCATACTCATAGACAAGTCGCCTCAACCATGTTATCGATTGAATCATAACCCTTACATAAATATACTCCAGCCCGATCACTTAGTCGGGGTCTAGGGCGGGCTCGATCATACAACAAAGTGTGCACGAGACTGAGTCACGAGCAATCGCATCGCGATGCCCCAAGCTGCGCACATCTAAGGGCCACTTGGTGTATAAAAGACCGCCAGCCAGATCACAACTAAGGTCTCGAAAACCCATACTAAGGCATGCATGTTATAAACATACACGCAGCACACATGCCTAGTATGAACAGCAGGTATCATCACATAACTCTACAAAGTACTTCTTTATTGACTTACACATAGAGCATACAAAGATCACATGTCTGTGATCAACATTACATCATACAACGGAAGCAAATTAGGTGTGAGTACAGAAAAGATTAACAAATGGCTTAGAGAAGCCTTGTTCAACATACATGCCCTTCCACGAGGGACCAGACTGCTGTCTGGAACTATACTACCAAGGTCAACGTCGAGCTTCACGAAGGTGACTCCATCGGGGTCCGGGTTCTCATCTAAAACATAGAATAAGAAAACGTCAGTACAAAGTCGTACTCAGCAAGACTTACATCAGAACTACACTACTCATGCTCAAGTTTCAAGGTAAAGGAGGTGGGGTTCAACATGCAGAAGTGCCAGCTTTGACTTGGCTAGTCCTGAACTACGATTACTAGACTTGAGGTAAGAAGCGTACACGAGTCCACTACCAAGTCTCCAAACAATACACCACTATGGATACTTCCTCGACTTCCCCACGAGAAAGCACGCCATAGCACTCACACTTATCTTGCGAGTTTTATAAGTATCCATTCAAGTTGTCTATGATCAAGTAAAGGTCTCCAAGTAGTCCATAACCGCGGACACGGCTATTCGAATAGTTTATTAACCCTGCAGGGGTGTACATCTTCACACGCGTGTCATCACTTATCGCCTCGTTCTTGTCACCCTTCAAACGGGTGTCGGACGTGGATGAAACCAAGGCACTACCCTCACATCACCTTCTCTAATCTAGGAGTCGACTACCTGAGTTTGTCACCGCTCGAGAGTCCGGCCGGTTCCACGAAACGGACTCAGATAATGCAAGGGACCGATACGCCACCTTTGACAGATGGTTTCACTGCCTCACAGGTCCACCCATATATCTATGCATAAGTCAAATGGAAAGCCCGAATCTAGTGTGACTCCTGGACCGGATCGGGTACGTAAAGAGGCCAAACGGGGCTCCCATAAACCCTACATGTGGTCATACTCTTTGTCTTGGATCACAAAACAAGAACTCGGGGCCTAGGGCAGTGTTCAACGAGACAACCCACTGTGTACTCCTACATAGCCTCTCATCGTTCACCTTTGCTTAGGGTGGATTCACCAACACGTTATCATCAGCATCACTGTGTTCATTCCATCCCGACTCACAATCATAACATCCTCATTGTATCACTAAGCAGCAATAAGCAGTAACAGTTGCAGGGGCCACAAGCTCATCATTCAACTCCTAAATCTGCTAGGATTTTGGTTTGCTTAATACGGTGACAAAATGATAGGTCATGCATCGGAATGGGTTCAACTATGCGAAAGAACGTGTCTCGGTGATCTCCTAAACATGCATAAGCGAGGCTGAGAGGGAAGTAGAATTTTATAGACATGATCAATGGGGTTTGCTTGCCTTGCTGACGATACACGGGTCTTAACGGTGGTCTTCTTCTTCGGGGTGATCACCGTCTCGCCAAAGCTGTTACCGGCACAATCATCAACAAAGGGGGGACAATTTCGGAAGTAAATGCACAAGCACATGTTTATGTTGTCACATGATGTGAATGGTGCTGGTTTGTGGTACATTTGATTTAAGTGAAGTGTATTGCATTGGGAATGCAATTTCAAACTCCACATATAAATTTCAATTTAACCAAATTGCAAATGTTATTGTTTGTTATTTGAAAACCATGTGATCATGTGTGTAATAAGCCTCTGATGTACAAGTGATCATGTTTGCATTGCAATGGTTCGAATTAGAATAGCATTTGAATTAATTCCAATTAAGCCAAATAGCAAAATCTACTGGTCCCATTTTAAATTCAACTCAAGCATAGCTGAAACTTTTATATTTGGATAGATTATTTTCTGTTGATCATTTTTCATATATTATTTGTCCAATTTGGAGTTCATATGAATTACTTATGATTTTCTAAAGTTTAATTGATTTTCTGGATTTTTCTCTGTTTTCTTTAGTTCTTTTAATTTCTGGAAAAAGTTTATTGCATCAGCATGATGCAATGCTGACGTCACAGGGGGGGCTGACATGTGGGGCCAAGGTGTCAGCCTCAGGGGTGGGTTAATCCCTCTCTGTTTAATTAACAGAGGGATTAGGGGGGTTGGGGGCCCACCTGTCATTGACCTGGGGTCAACTAACAGGGGGGATTAGCCCCTAATCTAATCGGCCATGTAGGCCCACCGGAGTTTGTCCGTCGGTGACCAAACTGCGCGACGGCGCCCACTGGTTACGGCGATTGCGGGCACGGCTGGGCACGGGGAAGGCACTAGAGGGTTACTGGGGCTCGCGCGCGTCTAGCAGCGCCATCGGGGGTTCAAGTGGAGGCTTGGGAGCACGCCGACGACGAAGAGCAGCGGCGGTCGGCGACTGGTGGAGAGGGAATCGGGCACGGGGGCACGGAGGAGAGCTGGAGAAGGGGGAATCGAACCAGCGGCTCACCCAGAGCGCAGTGGCGAGCTCGAGGAGGCCGGAGGAGGGACGACGGCGGCGTAATTTGACGTCGACGACCACGGTGGCGTAATTTGACGTCGACGACCACGGTGGCCGGCGGCGAGATGATGAGGATGGCGGCGTCTCCAGGGCTTCCGAGGCTCGATTCGATGGCCAGGTTGACGAAGACGAGGGCGGCGGGGATGTTGGACGCGGTGTAGCGGCGAAGGGAGCACGATGGCCACGTGGGCGCGACGGCGCGGCGACGGGGTGTGCTCGGGTGTGGCGAGAACTCGACGGGAGGGAGAGCTAGAGGGAGAAGGGAGAGGGGAATGCCCGTGGAGGCCTTCCAGGCGTCTCCACGCCGCCAGGTAAGGGCAGGGAAGCAGCCAGGTAGCTGCCTGGCAGCCATGCCAGCTCGCCGGCGAGCTGCCTGCCTGCCTGGCCTGGTGGAGAAGACGACCTTGCCCTTTTGGGCTGGGCCGCCTCTGCTGGGCCAGGTGGGTGGGCTCTCTTCCCTTCTTTTCTTTTTTTGTATTTGTTTATGTTTTCTATTTTCTGCCATTTGTTTTGCCCCAAATAAAATAGCAAGACATTTTATAAAATACCCGAAACCTAGCTAACCACTCACAATTTTTGGATATTTTTAAAATTCAAGTAATTTGAATTTCAAATCAAATAGGGGTATTATTTAATTTCCAAGGCACATTTTGAATTTTAGAAAATTCCATGGGCATGGGAATGAACCCAAACCACTTTTGAAATGATCACCATCATTTATAGGAATTTTCCAAATGTTCAAATGATTTTTGGAAAGAGAAATTTATCTGGCCATTTATTTAAATTCTTCAGGGCTTTCTTTTCCCCATTTTTGAATTTCCTTTTGAAATTTTTACATGATGTAGAGGGGCACAATCAACCCTAGCACTTACCTAACTTGGGGTTGTGACAGAGCATGAAGACCTCCTTCCAGAATCATAAGCTGACTTGGTGCACAAGGATAGGACTCCTAGTACTTCCAGAGTTGTAGGTCAGCTATCCCGTGTAACCATAGGCATTGCTAACCCATATATAAGGTGAGAACAAGGAGGGCTCGAGGGACATTTACTTCTTGTCATTAATCTTGGTAGAACTAGACACATTGCATCCCTCTTATCTGATACGTCCCAAACGTATCTATAATTTCTGCTTGCTCCATGCATGTTTTGTTTGATATTGCTATAATCTAGATACACTTTTTTGAAGCTTTCAAACTGAAGGGTAAAGCACCCCCTAGCATTTTATTACCAGGAACACAATATTTACAAATGTACAGTAAAAGCTTCAAAAAAACACCTCTCAAGGTGGAAGGAAGTCAATCCATCTAAGCAAGATGTCGGGACCCGGGGTTAGCGTATGTAATTCCGGTCACAATACAATCACATGGAGAGCCGAGAGCCGTACCCACTTGTCTAAACAGACAAGGCCAAGCACAGATCACTCTCGGTAAGCATCGAACGTGAGGGGCATCCCATCCAGGCCGGATGATCAACTGAGATGGATCCTCATCGTCCGCTCACAAGTCTAAATGCTTATGGGTGGTGAATCCCATAATCATAGACAAGTCGCCTCAACCATGTTATCGATTGAATCATAACCCTTACATAAACTTACTCCAGCCCGATCACTTAGTCGGGATCTCGGGCGGGCTCGATCATACAACAAAGTGTGCCACGTGACAGAGTCACGAGCAATCGCATCGCGATGCCCCAAGTTGCGCACATCTAAGGGCCACTTGGTGTATAAAAGACCGCCGGCAAGAACACAACTAAGCTATCGAACCCCACACTAAAACATGCATGTTATAATCATACACGCAACATACATGTCCAGTGTAAACAGCAGGTAATCACAACATGAACTCTACAAACTCAGTCTTTATAACTTCTGCTAAACAGAGCAGACATAGTAGTTATATTACAAGCAGAGATCACATGGATGTGATCCAACATTACATCAAACATCAACGGAAGCAAATTATGTCTTAGTAAAGACAAGTTTAACAAATGGTTTAAGAAGCCTGAAAGAAAATACAACGACCCTCCAAAGGGCACAGGCTGCTTCCTGGAACTATACGACATTGGTCCACGTCGAGCTCGAGGTAGAGGCCACCATCAGGGTCAGTGGTCTCTTCTCTAAAACATAGAATAAGGAAACGTGAGTACAAAGTCGTACTCAGCAAGACTTACATAGGAACTATACTACTCATGCACATGTATCAAGGCAAAGGGAGGTGGGGTTTCACTTGCAGAAGTGCCAGCTTTGACTTGGCTAATCCTGAACTACGAGTACCAGAGAGAGGTAAGAACGTACACGAGTCCAAGTAACAGTCTCCAACCAATACTCCACTATGGTGCCTTCCTCGACTTCCCCACGAGGAAGCACTCCATAGCACTCACACTTATCTTGGTGTGTTTTAGAAGTATCCGGTTCAAGTTATCTATGATCAAGTAAAGGTCTCCAAGTAGTCCATAACCGCGGAAACGGATATCCGAATAGTTCATTAACCCTGCAGGGGTGTACTGCTACACACACGCCTCATCAGTTACCGCCTGGGGATGGACCCTTCAAGTGAGTACCGGCGAGGATGCTGCCACGACACTTCACTCACGGCACCATCTCTAGTCCTAGGGAGTCGCCTATTTGAGTTGGGACCACGATCGGAATCCGGCCTATTGTTCCGATGCGGACTCAAACGTTGTGTGACCGCCATCAAGCTCAACTCGATCATGATCACTTGATTCAACGTGCCCACAACCTACGCCAGCCACTTACCTTGGTTCCACCTTCTTGAGATCGTTAAAGGGCGAACTACTTGCGACTCCTGGACTGGTCCGGGGTGAGGTACTAGGCTGAGAGGGGTCAGTGAGCCCAATGTGTGGTCGTACTCTTAGTCTTGGATAACAACACAAGAACTCGGGCCTAAGGCAGTGTTCAACGAGACAACCCACTGTGTACTCCTACACAGCCTCTCATCGTTCACCTTTGTTTAGGGTAGATTCACCAACACGTTACCACCATCATTCACATGATCACTACCATCCCGACTCACATCAAAGTAGCCTCAGGTAACAACTCTAAGCATGCAATAAGCTGTAACAGTTGCAGGGGCCACATGATATCAACCAACTCCTACATCTGCTAGGATTGTGGTTTGCTTATTACTGTGGCAAAATGATAGGTCATGCAAAGGAATGGGTTCAACTAGAGGTAGAACGTATCATGGTGATATCCTAAACATGCATTTGCGAGAATGAGAGGGAACTGGGATTTTATCGACATGATCAAAGAGGGGGTGCTTGCCTTGCTGACGATCACGATGTAACACTCTTCTGACGTGAGGTTGAACTCGTCTCCGAGATCAACTCTACCGAGAAGAAGCAATCACCGAAGCGCTGGAAGTAAAGCACAATCAAGATAATACAATGCACATTCAATATGCAAAACATAGCATGGCAATGTGCTGATGTGACCTATGTTTGAATTGCCACATTTTAATTGAAGTTGATTTGAAAAGGAAATTCAAATTCAAACTCCAAATGTTATTCAAATTTGGTCAACTTGCATTTGCTAATGTTTGTTCATTGTAAACCAAGGTATCATATGTGTGAAATGCTTCTGATGTACAAGTGAAGTGTGGTGCATTTCAAAGTTTGAAGTTGGAATAGAAATTGAATTGAATTTGAAATAATTCCAATTAAATCAAATAGCAAAAGCTACTGATCCCTTTTTAAGATCAACTCCAACATAGCTGAAAGTTGGAAATTTGGATAGAGGATTTTCTCCTGATAATTTTTCATATATTATATGTTAAATTTGGAGTTAAAATGAATTTTCTATGATTTTTCAAAGTTTCAGCCATTTTCTGGAATTTTACTGAATTTCTTTATTTCTTTTAAATGTTTTTCTGTTTACTGCATCACTAGGACGTCAGCATGACGCAAGGAGGGGGCTGACGTGTGGGGTCCCTTTGTCAGTGAGTGAGGGGGTTATTATCCCTCTGTTTAAAATTAACCCAGTTTAATTAAGGGGATGGGCCCACTGTCAGTGAGAGAAGAGAGGGGATTAGGAGGGGGCTTAGGCCTAACAGCCGGCGGCTAAACGCTAGTGGCTTGGGCCACGGTGGCGCTCTGCCGGGTGGAGATTTAGGCCACGGGGGAGGGGGCTGGGGGCACGGAAGCGAAGCTCGTGCTCGTGCGCACCTCCTGGAGCATGCGGGGGACCTCGAGGAGGCCCTGAGCCACGGCTACGACGACGGAAGCGGCGGCCGGACCACTGTCAAATGCGAGAACAGCGTCGAGGGGTCGGGACGAAGCTAGGCTAGGGGGAAAAAGGTCGTGGAGCTCACCGGAGCGCGATGGAGGCCGCAGCGAGGCCGGAGGAGGAGCTGGCAGAGAGCAATTGCTCGCCGGAAAATCTGCAGCCGGCGGCGAGTTCTTGAAGTAGTCGTCGCTCTGCTGGTCCTTGAATCAAATTGGAGCTGCTGCTCGAACTGGTGGTCGGCGGGGATCCTCGTCGACACCTTGGCTCGCCGGAAGGAGCTCGGTGGCCGCGCTAAACCTCGTCGGCGCTCAGGCGGTTCTCGGGTGCGCGAAACAACGAGAGAGAGAGGGAGATGAACTGAGAGAGGGGAAGAAGGGCCTGGGGGCCTCTGGGCGTGTCCAGCGGCGACGATAAGCACGGGGGGGGGGGGGGGCAAGCAGGACGTGGCGCCGAGGCGTGCACGCCTCTGCCGTCGGTGGCGTCCTCCTGGCAGGAGGTAGAAGACGCCCCTGCCCTCCCTTGTGGGCTGGGCCAGGTGGGCCGACGCCCTGTGCGAGGGGTAAGTCTTTTCCTTCTGTTTTTCTTATTTTTCTTTTCTGTTATTTGTGTTGCCCTTTAAAATAAATAGTTAGGGCATTTATAAAAATCCCCAAACAATTTTATAAAACCTAGGTGACTATATAGAAATCAATACCAAGTTTTGGGAATTTTTGAAATTCAATTTATTTGAATTTCAATTCAAATAGACAAATGATTTAATTTCCAAGCCACTATTTGAATTATTGAAAAACCTATGAGCATGGGATTAATCCCAAATCACTTTTAAAATGATCACACTCATTTTTAGGATTTTTCAACACATCCAAAAGAATTTTGGAAAAAGATTTATTTCTGACCTTTTATTGAAATTCATTTAGGGCTTTTCTTTTCCCCATTTCCTTTTCTTTTGCAATTTTTTTCAAGATGCAAAAATGCAAGCTGGGAAAATCACAAACCTAAATTTGGGTTTCTGACAACTCGCCCCCACTCAAAAGAATCTCGTCCCGAGATTCAAAAGTCGGCGGGAGGAAGGTGGGGTACTCAGCTCGTAGATGATCCTCTCGTTCCCAGGTGGCTTCTTGCTCTGAATGATGTGACCACTGCACTTTGAGGAACCTGATCTTCCAACGTCTGGTGCTACGCTCGGCTTCATCAAGAATACGAACAGGGTACTCTCGATATGAAAGGTTATCTTGGAGATCAAGCGTTTCGTGGTCTACTTCGCGGATGGGGTCCTTGAAGCAACGCCTGAGTTGAGAGACGTGGAAGACATCATGAACCTGGGAGAGGTGAGGGGGTAGTTCCAATTGGTAGGAAACTTCTCCACGTTTGGCGAGAATGCGAAAGGGACCGATATAACGTGGGGCCAACTTGCCTTTGATACCGAAGCGATGGGTACCCTTCAGAGGAGTAACCCGAAGGTAAGCCTTCTCATCCAGATTATAGCTTTCTTCTCTATGATGATGATCATAATAGCTTTTCTGACGAGACTGGGCTGTTTTCAACTTCTCACGAACAATGTGAACCTGCTCTTCTGCATCCTGAATCAAATCCGGTCCAAAGAATTGTCTTTCACCGGTTTCTGACCAGTTTAGGGGTGTTCGACATTTCCGTCCATAGAGAAATTCAAAAGGAGCCATGCCCAAACTAGATTGGAAGCTATTGTTATACGCAAATTCGGCAAAAGGAAGAGAATTCTCCCATTTCTTTCCGAAAGAGATAACACAAGATCTGAGCATGTCTTCGAGAATTTGATTTACCCTTTCTACTTGATCACTGGACTGCGGGTGATAAGCAGTGCTAAAGGAGAGGTGGGTTCCCATAGCATCCTGGAAACTTTCCCAAAATCAAGAAGTGAAAAGACTACCACGGTCTGAATTGATTTCCAAAGGAACACCATGAAGTGACACGATTCGGGAGACATACAAGTCCGCTAACTGGCTAGCAGTTATAGACTCACGAATGGGAAGGAAGTGAGCAACTTTGGAAAGTATATCTATGACAACGAAGATGGCATCATTTCCTTTCTGGGTTTTTGGAAAGCCAGTGATGAAGTCCATACTGACTTTATCCCATTTCCATTCGGGGATAGGCAAAGGTCTAAGAGTACCAGCAGGTCTTTGATGTTCTGCTTTAACGCGAATACAAACATCACATTCCGCAATAAACTGAGCAATTTCTCTCTTCATCCTAGTCCACCAAAATCTCTGGCGTAGATCTCGGTACATTTTTGTGCTACCGGGATGAATGGAGAGGGGTGTGTCATGGGCTTCTTTGAGGATGAGTTGCCTTAGTTCCCTATTCTTAGGTACTACCAAACGATTTTCAAAGAATACCGTTCCTTTACTATCTGTGGAGAAACATTTAGCAACTCCGCTAGCAAGGTTCTCCTTGATCCGGCGAACACCTCGTGCACGCCTTTGGGCAACTATGATTTTATCCTCAAGGTTTGGTTTCTCCACCAAGTTGAAAAGAGATCCACGAGGAACAATCTCGAGATTGAGCTTCCGAAATTCCTCATGAAGAAGCGGTTGATACTGTTGTAACATGAGGTTGTTACAATACGACTTACGACTTAGTGCATCAGCCATGACATTGGCTTTGCCTGGGGTGTAAGAAATTCCTAATTCATAATCTTTTATCAACTCAATCCAGCGTCTTTGCCTGAGATTAAGATCTGGCTGGGTGAATATGTATTTGAGGCTTTAGTGGTCGGAATAGATCTCACAATGATTACCAAGGAGGTAATGTCGCCAAGTTGTTAGGGAATGAACTACGGCAGCGAGTTCAAGATCATGGGTAGGATAGTTTTCTTCATGTGGACGCAACTGGCGTGAAGCATAAGCTACCACATGTCGATCTTGCATAAGTATGCATCCTAACCCTTGCCGTGAAGCATCACAAAAGATCTCGAAATCCTTTTTGGTGTCTGGAGCCGCAAGTACGGGTGCAGAAGTCAATCTTCTTTTTAGCTCTTGAAAGCTTTCCTCGCACTTGGGAGTCCATTCGAATTTCTTCTCTTTCTTGAGGAGTTCAGTTAGAGGCTTTGCAACTTTAGAAAAGTTCTCGACGAAGCGACGGTAATAGCTTGCTAAGCCAAGAAAACTCCTAACTTGCTTAACCGATTCAGGTGGAGTCCAGTCAAGGACGGCCTGAACTCTCTCGGGATTGACAGCAATGCCTTTTGCAGAAATCACGTGGCCTAAGTAGGTCACTTCTGGTAGCCAGAATTCACACTTGGAGAATTTAGCATACAGGCGATGCTCTCTAAGTTTCATCAATACCAGCCTAAGATGTTCTGCGTGATCTTCTTCGTTCTTCGAGTAGATGAGGATATCATCAAGATAAACTACAACAAATTTATCTAGGTACTCCATGAAGATAGAATTCATCAAACGCGAGAATGTGGCGGGGGCATTGGTTAAACCGAAGGACATGACGGTGTACTCATAAAGACCATAACGAGTAGTAAAAGCCATTTTGGGAATGTCCTCATTTCGGATTTTGATTTGATGATAGCCTAATCTCAAATCCATCTTGGAGAAGACAAAGGATCCTGCAAGTTGATCATAAAGATCATTGATCCTGGGCAGTGGGTACTTGTTCTTTATCGTCGCTAGATTTAGCGGGCGATAGTCTACGCACATCCTTTCTGTTCCATCTTTCTTCGTTACGAATAGAACGGGGCAACCCCATGGCGATGAGCTAGGGCGGATGAAGCCTTTTGCCAACGAAGCTTCAAGTTGGATTTTGAGCTCAGCTAACTCACGTGGGGCCATTCTATATGGGCGTCTGGATATTGGGGCGGTTCCTGGGATAAGATCTACCACAAACTCTACAGGTCTGTAAGGTGGTATTCCTGGCAGCTCTTCTGGAAAGACATCCGGGAAGTCACGAACCACCAGAATATCTTCAAGGTCTGGAAGAGGAAGCACATTTAAAGAATGCACCTGGGTTTTAGAGCTTGGTGAGGTGTACTTGATTGTCTGGCCTGAGGGATGGGTTAGTTTCACTGACTTGGCTTTACAATCAAGGACAGCATTCTGTCTTGATAACCAATCCATACCTAAGATCACATCAATGTCTGAAGACTTGAGGGATATAAGTGAGGCAAGGAATACTAAACCCTCAATTGCAATTTCATTCTCATGACTCACCATGGTGGTGTGCCATCTGGATCCAGGGGCTTGCACAACTAAGGGGGTGGATAACATCGAAAAAGAGATGTCATGTGACAGTGCAAAGTCCTGGGATATGAACGAGTGAGATGCTCCTGGGTCAAACAGAACCGAAGCTGGGGTGGAATTGACAGGAAGGGTTCCGAGTACAACATCGGTTGACTTGTGGGAATCTAGAATGGATACATGATTCACATAACCATGTTCATATACAGGAGGCTTGACGTTGGAAGTCTTGGGTGGTGGCTTACCACGACGAAAGGTTTTCTTTGGTTTAGGTGTGGTGGCTACATGATTTTGGGGACACTCTCGAACATTGTGGCCTGATTGTCCACATTGGAAACAAACACCACGTGGAATGAAAGGAACTTGAGCACTTGATTGTCCAACAAAATTCCAAGGAGGAAGATTGGGTTGAGGTGGACGATATATGGTGGTTGATGGTCTAGAAGCACTTACAGCACGACTGACGTCACTGAAGGGAATCCAAACACGGCGTTTCCGAGAAACTGGGCCAGAAGATTGGGCAAACTCACGATCACGCTTGCGAGACTCTTCATACAACTCATTTCCATACTCGGCCTTGAAGGATTTGTCGACCAAGTCCTTGAAGTTGACGAACTCATGAAGATTCAGGTCATGACGAAGAACGGGGCTAAGTCCCTTGCGGAACCTTTCTTGTTTCTTGGCGTCGGTGGATACTTCTTCTTGTGCATAACGTGCTAGACGAGTGAACTCAGTCCTATACTCATGAACAGTCATCTTTCCTTGGGTCAGATTGCAAAACTCTTCTCTCTTGCGCTCCATCAGCTGATCTGGAATATGATATCCTCGGAATTCATCACAGAACTCTTGCCAAGTCACCATGTGACCAACTGGTTGCATTGCACGAAGTTCTCCCACCACTGAAGAGCAGCACCTTCCAGAAAGTATGCCGCAAATAGCACACGATCACCTAGAGCAACATGGGCTGTCTCAAGCTTACGCTCGAGGGAACGAAGCCAATCATCGGCATCAAGGGGCTCGGAAGAACATCGGAATACTGGCGGGTTGAGGAGAATGAAGTCCTGGATGGTAACAACACTAAGATGCTGACGAGAAGTGTTCTGCTCAATACGCTCGAGAAGACGTGTCTGATCACGACGATTCTGTTCAGCCTCCATCATGATTTCTGCCGTTGAGAGTGGTGGTGGAGGTTCTTCACTGTCTATGTAACCAGAACTGGGATCAACACCTTGATTTGCACCTGACATTCTGTGTGATAAGAATCAACAATCAGAATAGGATTTAGGACACAATTCTATGCTAAGATAGAAGACTAAAATGCAATAGCATCAAAGCCACAAACGGACAGCATAACGGCTGCACCGGGATGGAAATTGAGACAACCTACAGAATAACAGACATCACTTCCACAGAAACACTATGGAATGATGGCTCAGAAGGACCACAACACTCCTACAGCTACAAAGAAGCAATCAACGAGATGTCCTAGTAAAGACATAGATGAGCCTAGTCCTATCTTCCCGTAGAATAAGATGAGGATGACTCAGAACTCAGATCGATGAGGGTAAGGAGAAAAAAGAAGTCTTACGTTGTTCCCTTATACCCAAAGTAACTATATAACTATAGAATGCTAGACTCGACATCGGCCAATGGTTTGATAGTCCTACAGGCAGTCCTGCTCTGATACCAAGTCTGTCGGGACCCGGGGTTAGCGTATGTAATTCCGGTCACAATACACTCACATGGAGAGCCAAGAGCCGTACCCACTTGTCTAAACAGACAAGGCCAAGCACAGATCACTCTCGGTAAGCATCGAACGTGAGGGGCATCCCATCCAGGCCGGATGATCAACTGAGATGGATCCTCATCGTCCGCTCACAAGTCTAAATGCTTATGGGTGGTGAATCCCATAATCATAGACAAGTCGCCTCAACCATGTTATCGATTGAATCATAACCCTTACATAAACTTACTCCAGCCCGATCACTTAGTCGGGATCTCGGGCGGGCTCGATCATACAACAAAGTGTGCCACGTGACAGAGTCACGAGCAATCGCATCGCGATGCCCCAAGCTGCGCACATCTAAGGGCCACTTGGTGTATAAAAGACCTCCGGCAAGAACACAACAAAGCTATCGAACCCCACACTAAGACATGCATGTTATAATCATACACGCAGCATACATGTCCAGTGTAAACAGCAGGTAATCACAACATGAACTCTACAAACTCAGTCTTTATAACTTCTGCTAAACAGAGCAAACATAGTAGTTATATTACAAGCAGAGATCACATGGATGTGATCCAACATTACATCAAACATCAACGGAAGCAAATTATGTCTTAGTAAAGACAAGTTTAACAAATGGCTTAAGAATCCTGAAAGAAAATACAACGACCCTCCAAAGGGCACAGGCTGCTGCCTGGAACTATACGACATTGGTCCACGTCGAGCTCGAGGTAGAGGCCACCATCAGGGTCAGTGGTCTCTTCTCTAAAACATAGAATAAGCAAACGTGAGTACAAAGTCGTACTCAGCAAGACTTACATAGGAACTATACTACTCATGCACATGTATCAAGGCAAAGGGAGGTGGGGTTTCACTTGCAGAAGTGCCAGCTTTGACTTGGCTAATCCTGAACTACGAGTACCAGAGAGAGGTAAGAACGTACACGAGTCCAAGTAACAGTCTCCAACCAATACTCCACTATGGTGCCTTCCTCGACTTCCCCACGAGGAAGCACGCCATAGCACTCACACTTATCTTGGTGTGTTTTAGAAGTATCTGGTTCAAGTTATCTATGATCAAGTAAAGGTCTCCAAGTAGTCCATAACCGTGGACACGGCTATTCGAATAGTTCATTAACCCTGCAGGGGTGTACTGCTACACACACGCCTCATCAGTTACCGCCTGGGGATGGACCCTTCAAGTGAGTACCGGCGAGGATGCTGCCACGACACTTCACTCACGGCACCATCTCTAGTCCTAGGGAGTCGCCTATTTGAGTTGGGACCACGATCGGAATCCGGCCGATTGTTCCGATGCGGACTCAAACGTTGTGTGACCTCCATCAAGCTCAACTCGATCATGATCACTTGATTCAATGTGCCCACAACCTACGCCAACCACTTACCTTGGTTCCACCTGCTTGAGATCGTTAAAGGGCGAACTACTTGCGACTCCTGGACTGGTCCGGGGTGACGTACTAGGCCGAGAGGGGTCAGTGAGCCCAATGTGTGTTCGTACTCTTAGTCTTGGATAACAACACAAGAACTCGGGCCTAAGGCAGTGTTCAACGAGACAACCCACTGTGTACTCCTACACAGCCTCTCGTCGTTCACCTTTGTTTAGGGTAGATTCACCAACACGTTACCACCATCATTCACATGATCACTACCATCCCGACTCACATCAAAGTAGCCTCAGGTAACAACTCTAAGCATGTAATAAGCTGTAACAGTTGCAGGGGCCACATGATATCAACCAATTCCTACATCTGCTAGGATTGTGGTTTGCTTATTACTGTGGCAAAATGATAGGTCATGCAAAGGAATGGGTTCAACTAGAGGTAGAACGTATCATGGTGATATCCTAAACATGCATTTGCGAGAATGAGAGGGAACTGGGATTTTATCGACATGATCAAAGAGGGGGTGCTTGCCTTGCTGACGATCACGATGTAACACTCTTCTGACGTGAGGTTGAACTCGTCTCCGAGATCAACTCTACCGAGAAGAAGCAATCACCGAAGCGCTGGAAGTAAAGCACAATCAAGATAATACAATGCACATTCAATATGCAAAACATAGCATGGCAATGTGCTGATGTGACCTATGTTTGAATTGCCACATTTTAATTGAAGTTGATTTGAAAAGGAAATTCAAATTCAAACTCCAAATGTTATTCAAATTTGATCAACTTGCATTTGCTAATGTTTGTTCATTGTAAACCAAGGTATCATATGTGTGAAATTCTTCTGATGTACAAGTGAAGTGTGGTGCATTTCAAAGTTTGAAGTTGGAATAGAAATTGAATTGAATTTGAAATAATTCCAATTAAATCAAATAGCAAAAGCTACTGATCCCTTTTTAAGATCAACTCCAACATAGCTGAAAGTTGGAAATTTGGATAGAGGATTTTCTCCTGATAATTTTTCATATATTATATGTTAAATTTGGAGTTAAAATGAATTTTCTATGATTTTTCAAAGTTTCAGCCATTTTCTGGAATTTTACTGAATTTCTTTATTTCTTTTAAATGTTTTTCTGTTTACTGCATCACTAGGACGTCAGCATGACGCAAGGAGGGGGCTGACGTGTGGGGTCCCTTTGTCAGTGAGTGAGGGGGTTATTATCCCTCTGTTTAAAATTAACCCGGTTTAATTAAGGGGATGGGCCCACTGTCAGTGAGAGAAGAGAGGGGATTAGGAGGGGGCTTAGGCCTAACAGCCGGCGGCTAAACGCTAGTGGCTTGGGCCACGGCGGCGCTCTGCCGGGTGGAGATTTAGGCCACGGGGGAGGGGGCTGGGGGCACTGAAGCGAAGCTCGTGCACGTGCGCACCTCCTGGAGCATGCGGGGGACCTCGAGGAGGCCCTGAGCCACGGCTACGACGACGGAAGCGGCGGCCGGACCACTGTCAAATGCGAGAACAGCGTCGAGGGGTCGGGACGAAGCTAGGCTAGGGGGGGAAAGGTCGTGGAGCTCACCGGAGCGCGATGGAGGCCGCAGCGAGGCCGGAGGAGGAGCTGGCAGAGAGCAATTGCTCGCCGAAAAATCTGCAGCCGGCGGCGAGTTCTTGAAGTAGTCGTCGCTCTGCTGGTCCTTGAATCAAATTGGAGCTGCTCCTCGAACTGGTGGTCGCCGGGGATCCTCGTAGACACCTTGGCTCACCGAAAGGATCTCGGTGGCCGCGCTAAACCTCGTCGGCGCTCAGGCGGTTCTCGGGTGTGTGCGCGAAACAACGAGAGAGAGAGGGAGACGAACTGAGAGAGGGGAAGAAGGGCCTTGGGGCCTCTGGGCGTGTCCAGCGGCGAGGATAAGCACGGGGGGGCAAGCAGGACGTGGCGCTGAGGCGTGCACGCCTCTGCCGTCGGTGGCGTCCTCCTGGCAGGAGGTAGAAGACGCCCCTGCCCTCCCTTTTGGGCTGGGCCAGGTGGGCCGACGCCCTGTGCGAGGGGTAAGTCTTTTCCTTCTGTTTTCCTTATTTTTATTTTCTGTTATTTGTGTTGCCCTTTAAAATAAATAGTTAGGGCATTTATAAAAATCCCCAAACAATTTTATAAAACCTAGGTGACTATATAGAAGTCAATACCAAGTTTTGGGAATTTTTGAAATTCAATTTATTTGAATTTCAATTCAAATAGACAAATGATTTAATTTCCAAGCCACTATTTGAATTATTGAAAAACCTATGAGCATGGGATTAATCCCAAATCACTTTTAAAATGATCACACTCATTTTTAGGATTTTTCAACACATCCAAAAGAATTTTGGAAAAAGATTTATTTCTGGCCTTTTATTTAAATTCATTTAGGGCTTTTCTTTTCCCCATTTCCTTTTCTTTTGCAATTTTTTTCAAGATGCAAAAATGCAAGCTTGGAAAAGCACAAACCTAAATTTTGGTTTCTGACACAAGAGATCCTTAAATCTAGGCTTAATTCTATAACTAAGCAAGGTTAAATCATGAATGAAGCCAACCCTCCACTTAGCAAAAGAAGGCTTGACATGCTTAAAACATTTAGCATTCCTGATCAACCAGATGTTCCACCAGGAAGTAAACACCACTTCAGCGAAGAAAGGTTTATTGAAAGACTCCTTGGCGCTCTTGGCAATCCGAATCATGTCAGAACCATGGCTCCAATCAATTTGCAGGTATGCCCAAACTCTAGCACTGAAGTTGCACTGGAAAAAGAGGTGATCTCTGGTCTCCAGATGTTGGGTATGGCAAAGCACACACTCAGGACCATCCTGGATGTTCCAGTGTCGTCTGATAAGCATATCCTTTGTATTGAGACGATCCATGATAACCAGCCAAGCAAAAACTTTGGTCTTTAGGATGCAACAGGATTTCCAAATCCAATTTAAAAGAGGATTTGCATGTATAGGATCATGCACCAACCTGTAGAACTTCTTAGCAGAGTATTGCCCTTTGCCATTCAACCTCCATGTCCAGCAGTCCTTTATTGCACCACCACTTTGCCTTGGTAAGATTAGTTGCATCTCAAAGAGCTCCTGGAAGGCCTGTGCAGATAGAGGCAGATTGAAAAGCTCAGTGAGGTCAGCCACCTCCATGGCCTCTTTAACAGATAGAAAAGGATCCTTAGCAAAGTAGAACAATCTTTGGAACTTCTGAGCTAAAGGGAAATTAGTGTTGGAGACCCAAAAATCACTCCACAGCAAAACAGAGTCACCAAGACCAACTTTAACCTGGGACACAGCCACAAAGGTAGCCATCAACTTGGCCACATCTTTCCACCAGAATGAGCCACGGAGCTCAGTAGCATGAGGCGCTCTTTCATGGTAATAAGAATCCCATACAAGAGAGACCCAAGGCACATCCTCCTTGTTATAAAACTTATGCAGGTGTTTCAACAAAAGGGCTTGATTTTGCAGCTGTAAATTGAGGATTCCCCGACCACCCTTGTTCTTTGGTCTGCAAACTAGCTCCCAAGCAGCAAGTGATTTACCAAAGTCCTGTCCATACTTTCTCCAAAGACATTGTCTCTGGATCCTCTCCAATTGCTTCATGATACCAGCAGGAATGTGTAAAGAGCAAAGGAAGTAGATGGGCATGGAAGATATCACAGAGTTGAGTAGCTGCATTTTTCCCCCTTGACTTAAAAAACAAGAACTGGCAGTAAGTCTCCTCTCCATGCAGTCCACTAAGGGAAGAAGATCCACAATTTTGGGCCTGGTAGTACCCACTGGCAGCCCCAAATATGTGAAAGGAAGTTTCCCAACTTGACAACCAAAAACACTGGCCAACTCATCAATAGTGACCTCATCAATATTGATGGGGATCATGGATGATCAATAGTGACCTCATCAAGGGTTTTCCTTTAAAATGGAGGATCTGGGTGCAGCAACTGTTGGACACTGGGTCTTCATATGTTCTGTTAAATGGCATCCCAGGTAGACAGTTTAAATGCAAAAGCGGGGTCAGACAGGGTAATCCTTTATCCCCTCTGCTTTTTGTTCTGGCTGCTAATCTTTTGCAATCTGTTGTCAATGATCTGCTAAGGAAAGGGCATCTCAGCTTGCCCATTCCATGCCATGATACTGATTTTTCAATTGTTCAGTATGTTGATGATACAATTCTGGTTATGCCAGCAGAGCCCTCACAAGTCCTCAGACTCAAGGAAGCACTCCAAAATTTCACCCAATCCACTGGTCTGGATATCAATTACAACAAATCACATTTTAAATTCAACTCAAACATAGTTGAAAGTTGTATATTTGGATAGATTATTTTCTCCTGATCACTTTTCATATATTAGATGTTAAATTTGGAGTTAATATGAATTTTCTATGAATTTCCAAAGTTTAATTCATTTTCTGGAATTTCTCTGATTTCTTTTTATTCTGGAAAAGTCTTTATTGCGTCACTGTTGCGTCAAGCTGACGTGGGGGGGGTCTGACCAGTGGGGTCGGCCTGTCATCCTCTGGGTTAATTAACCCGGTTAGTTTAAACTAACCAGGGGAATAGGGGGGGCAGGGCCCACTGGCAGTGACCCAGGGTCACTTAACCCAGGTGGGGTTAAGTCCCTAACCACTGCCACGTCGACGGCTGCCGGCGGCTAAACGCCGGTGACCGACAACACGGCGGCGCTGCACGGGATCGACGTCTCCGGCCACGGTTGGAAGCGCGGCTAGGTGCAAACGAAAGATGGGAGTGCCGCGCGTCGAACTGAGCACCGCAGGGTCACTGGGGGCCACCGGAACGTCGCCGGCTTCAAGCCCTAGCGGCGGCGGAGCCACGACCTTGACGCAGTCGTCGCTGCAGAGCCCGTCCAGACGCAGGAGTAAGTGTGTCGTGCTCCTGGGAGGTCAAGGAACACGATGGAAAACATGGAAGGAACGGAGGGGCACTGGAACCTCCTCGCCGTCGTCCATGGCGGTGGTGAGCTTTTGCTCGCATGGTGGAGCAGCATAGAGGACGAATGGGGTCGTGCTAGATTGGGGGAAACGGTGAGAAGCTCACCCTGAGCTCAACGGTGCAGACGGCGGGGCGATTGGTGGCGCGACGGTGACGAATATGACGTCGATCTTCCACGGCTCCGGCGACGGCGCGAGCACGATTGCGGCGTCTAGTTGGGCTCCAACATCGCCATCTTCTGCAGATCGACGAAGCGCTCGACGCTGGACACGGGGGACAACTCGGATGGGCTCCTCGACGTCGATGGCCACGCGAGCGCGTCGTCATGCTCCGGCGTTGTTTTCCTCGCCGCCAGAAAAGACCGAGCGCTCCACCGGAGCAAGCCACCGCCCAGCCGTGGCCAGTGACCTCCTCGGGCCCCTCCGTGATGTCCATCGTCTTCGCCATCGTTGTCTACGCCACGGAGCAGAAGGAATCGAGCAGGGGTGCTCTAGGATCGCCACCCCCTTCATCGTCTTCACCTCCAGCCGCCGCACGTCGCCGTTGAATTCCGGCCGCCGTGAAGCCTCCCCGAGCACGCCACTGACTTCGTTGAGTTCACGGTGAGATTATGGTTCTCCCAAACTACTCCATCGTCCCCCTCCTCAACTCTAGCCGGATCCGCCATGAACGCAGGAGCACCTCACCGCCGGGATGCTCGTCGTCGTGCAGCCTTGAACCCTAGAACCCCGAGGCCATGTCTAACTTGCTCCCTGTGCTCCTCTGCTTCGATTGCAACCACGATTGTTTCAAATGGCGCTTCACAGCTAGTTCCACCTCGGGCCAGTAGCTCCGCCGCCGCTAGGGCTCGTCGCCGACGACGATGTCGTGCCCCCCAGGCCTTGTTCTTGGTCCAGTTCGAAGCGCGATGCTCAGGGCTCCAAAATGGTGGTCTTGGCGCATCAAGAGGACCACGGGAACGCCGGCACCAGTGGACGCCACCGCGCGGGATGGTCACCGGCGGCTAACCGCCGGCGGCCCGATTAGTTTAGGGGGCTAACCCCTGTTTAGTTAGGCCTTGGGCCACTGACAGGTGGGGCCAGCCCCCTCTAAACCAATTTAAGTTTTAATTTAAACCGGGTTTAACCCCACTGTGGCTGACAGGTGGGGTCCCCTAGTCAGTTTGACTGGTCAGCCCCCCCTGCTGACGCAATAAATCAAAAAGAATTAAAAATAATCAGAGAAATTCCAGAAAATGCTATAAACTTTGGAAATTCATAATTAATTCATCCTAACTCCAAATATAGCAAATAGTATGTCTAAAATTATCAGAAAAATACAAGGATTAAGAATATGCAATTTGTTTTCATGTTTGACCATTTTAAAATGGGTGAACAGTAGAAAACATGCATACCTCGACTGGTTAGTGTAGTCCAAGCTAGTGTAGTCCCAGCCAGACGACTGGTTACCTCGTGGAGGGCTTGTTTTTTAGATAAGGCTTCTCTAAGACATTTGTTAAACTTGTCTGTACTCAGACCTACTTGCTTCTGCTTGTTTGTTGTAATGTTGGATCACATGCTTGTGATCTCATTGTGCACTCTCTAAGAGTTATTAATAGAGATATATACTTTGTAGAGAATTGCAATGATACCTGCTGTTCATACAAGGCATGTGTGCTGCGTGTATGTTTATAACATGCATGTCTTTGTATGGGTTTTTGAGACCTTAGTTTTGATCTGGCTGGCGGTCTTTTATACACCAAGTGGCCCTTAGATGTGCGCAGCTTGGGGCATCGCGATGCGATTGTTCGAGACTCTGTCTCGTGCACACTTTGATGTATGATCGAGCCCGCCCTAGACCCCGAGTAAGTGATCGGGCTGGAGTAAGTCTATGTAAGGGTTATAATACAATCGATAGTATGATTGAGGCGACTTGTCTATGAGTATGGGAGTTCACCAACCATATCATTTAGACTTGTGTGCGGACGATGAGGACCCATTTCAGTTGATCATCCGGCCTAGATGGGACGCCCCTCATGTTCGATGCTTTCCGAGAACGTTCTGTGCTTGGCCTTGTCTGCTTAGACAAGTGGGTACGGTTCTCGGCTCTCCATATGATTGTGTTGTAGCGAGGCTTGCATACGCTAACCCCGGGTCCCGACAGACTTGGTATCAGAGCAGGACTGACTGTAGGATTATCAGCCTTGGCCGAAGTCGAGTCTAGCCTTCTATAGTTATATAGTTACTATGGGTATATAAGGGGACAACGTAAGGCTTCTTTTTCTCCTTACCCTCATCGATCTGAGTTCTGAGTCACCCTTATCTTTTCTACGGGATGATAGGACTAGGCTCATCTATGTCTGAATAGAACATCTCGTTGATTGCCTCATTATAGCCGTAGGATTGTCGTGGATGTCCAGAGTCTTCGTGTTTTGAGTTCCTTGAGGAAGTTCTGTCCAATCTCCTTGAGGTTGTCTTGTTTTCCATCCCGGTGTAGCCGTTATGCTTCCGGAATTATCCCGTGTTTCTTTGAATCATTGCCTTTGCATTATAGTCTTCTCCTTCTGAAATCATATCCTTTTATCCTTGACTCCATCGTACAACCTGTTCTGATTGTTGATTTTTATCACACAGGATGTCAGGCGGAACTCGTAGTGCTGTTCTTCGGAATCGAGACCGTGATTTGAATCGAAATGATGATGAACCTCCAACCCCGCCTTCTGCGGCGGAAATCATGATGGAAGCCGAGCGGAATAGACGTGATCAAACACACCTTCTGGAGCTCATCGAGCAGAATACCGCCCACCATCGTAATGTGGTGGTCAGCATTCAGGACTTCATCCTACTCAAGCCACCGGTATTCCGATGTTCTTCTGAGCCCCTTGAAGCTGATGATTGGCTCCGTTCCATCGAGCGTAAGCTTGACACTGCACATGTTGCTCCCGATGACCGAGTTATTTTCGCGGTATACTTCTTGGAAGGTGCTGCTCTTCAATGGTGGGAGAACTATGTTGCAATGCAGCCAGATGGTCACGTAGTGACTTGGCAGGAGTTCTGTGTTGCCTTTCGAGGGTACCACATTCTGGATGAGTTGATGGAGCGCAAGAAGGAAGAGTTCTGCAATCTGAATCAAGGAGAGATGTCCATTCATGAGTATGTGAGGGAATTCAACCGTCTTGCTCGGTATGCCCAAGATGAGATCACCACCGATGCCAGAAAGCAGGCAAGGTTCGCAAGGGACTTAGCCCCATCCTTTGTCATGATCTCAACCTCATCGAATTTGCCACCTTTGAGGATTTAGTCAACAGATCCTTCAGAGCTGAGCATGGCAATGATGTTTTCGAGAAGTCTCGCAAGCATGCTCTTGAGCTTGCCCCTTCTTCCAGTTCACGCCCTCAGAAGCGTATGATCTGGATTCCTAACAGTTTGATCCACCAAAACAACCCACCGAGGCCATCACTTGTGCCGCCTCGTCCACCAGTTCCACCAAACAACCCAGCTCCCCGCACCATCTTTGGAGCCTGTTTCAGATGTGGCCAGCCTGGTCACTACTCTCGTGAGTGCCCCGTCAACCAAAATGCTCCACCCCATGCCAAAGGAAAACCCACTGTACGTGCCAAACCACCTCCAAAGGTTCCCACCGCTAATCCATCCCCCTCAGAAAATCTTGGACGTGTGAACCAAATCTCAGCTGAGGAAACTGATGGTACTTCTGACGTCATTCTTGGCACACTCTCAGTCAATTTTGTTCCCACTTCTGTTCTTTTCGATCCAGGAGCTTCTCACTCATTCATGTCGGAAAGTTATGCACTTCGACATGATGTATCCTTTGAAGAAATGTTCACCCCTATGATCATTCAAACTCCTGGTTCAAAATGGCAAACTAATAGAGTAAGCCATGGTAATCAAATTGCAATTGAGGGTTTAGTATTCCTTGCTTCACTCATAGCCCTCAAGTCTTTAGACAATGATGTCATCCTTGGTATGGATTGGTTATCAAGACAACATGCTTTTCTTGATTGTAAAGCCAAGTCCGTTAGACTTACACACCCTTTGGGCCAGACAATAGATTACACCTCACCCAGAACAAGAAACCAAGTGCAATCTTTGAATGTGCTTCCCCTTCCCGACCTTGAAGATGTTCCGGTGGTTCGTGACTTCCCGGATGTCTTTCCTGATGAGCTGCCGGGCATGCAACCCGACAGATGTGTAGATTTCATAGTGGATCTTGCCCCAGGAACCGCACCAATTTCTAGACGCCCATACAAAATGGCCCCACGTGAGTTAGCTGAGCTTAAAAACCAACTGGAATCTTTTTTGGAAAAAGGCTTCATCCGCCCTAGCTCATCGCCATGGGGTTGCCCCGTTCTGTTCGTAACGAAGAAAGATGAAACATAAAGGATGTGCGTAGACTATCGCCCGCTAAATTTAGCGACGATAAAGAACAAGTACCCACTGCCCAGGATCAATGATCTTTATGATCAACTTGCAGGATCCTCTGTCTTCTCCAAGATGGATTTGAGATTAGGTTATCATCAAATCAAAATCCGAAACGAGGACATTCCCAAAACGGCTTTTACTACTCGTTATGGTCTTTACGAGTACACCGTCATGTCCTTCGGTTTAACCAATGCCCCCGCCACTTTCTCACGCATGATGAATTCGATCTTCATGGAGTATTTGGACCAGTTCGTCGTGGTTTACCTCGATGACATGCTTATATACTCGAAGAACGAAGAAGAACATGCTGAACACCTAAGGCTCGTATTGATGAAACTTAGAGAGCATCGCCTGTATGCTAAATTCTCCAAGTGTGAATTTTGGCTACCATAAGTGACCTACTTAGGCCACGTAATTTCTGCAAAAAGGCATTGCTGTGAATCCCGAGAGAGTTCAAGCCGTCCTTGACTGGACTCCACCTGAATCGGTTAAGCAAGTTAGGAGTTTTCTTGGCCTAGCCAGCTATTGCCGTCGCTTCGTCGAGAACTTCTCTAGAGTTGCAAAGCCTCTTACTGAACTCCTCAAGAAAGATAAGAAATTCCTATGGACTCCCAAGTGCGAGGAAAGCTTTCAAGAGCTAAAAAGGAGATTGACTTCTGCACCCGTACCTGCACCTCCAGACACCAAAAAGGATTTCGAGATCTATTGTGACGCCTCACGGCAAGGGTTAGGATGCATACTTCTGCAAGATCGACATGTGGTAGCTTATGCTTCACGCCAGTTGCGGCCACATGAAGAGAACTATCCTACCCACGATCTTGAACTCGCTGCCGTAGTTCATGCCCTAACAACTTGGCGACATTACCTCCTTGGTAATCGTTGCGAGATCTATTCCGACCACCAAAGCCTCAAATACATTTTCACCCAGCCAGATCTTAATCTCAGGCAAAGACGCTGGATTGAGTTGATAAAAGATTACGACGTAGTGATTTCTTACACCCCAGGCAAAGCCAATGTCATGGCTGATGCACTAAGTCGTAAGTCGTATTGTAACAACCTCATGTTACAACAGTATCAACCACTTCTTCATGAGGAATTTCGAAAGCTCAACCTCGAGATTGTTCCTCGTGGATCTCTTTTCAACTTGGTGGCGAAACCAACCCTTGAGGATCAAATCATAGTTGCCCAAAGACGTGCACGAGGTGTACGCCGGATCAAGGAGAACATTGCTAGCGGAGTTGCTAAATGTTTCTCCACAAATAGTAAAGGAACGGTATTCTTTGGAAATCGTTTGGTAGTACCTAAGAATAGGGATCTAAGGCAACTCATCCTCAAAGAAGCCCATGACACACCCCTCTCAATTCATCCCGGTAGCACAAAAATGTACCGAGATCTACGCCAAAGATTTTGGTGGACTAGGATGAAGAGAGACATTGCTCAATTTGTTGCCGAATGTGATGTTTGTCGTCGCATTAAGGCAGAACATCAAAGACCTGCTGGTACACTTCAACCTTTGTCTATTCCAGAGTGGAAATGGGACAAAGTTGGTATGGACTTCATCACCGGCTTTCCAAAAACCCAGAAAGGAAACGATGCCATCTTCGTTGTCATAGATAGGCTTTCCAAAGTTTCTCACTTCCTTCCAGTTCGCGAGTCTATAACTGCTAGCCAGTTAGCGGACTTGTACGTCTCTAGAATTGTGTCCCTTCATGGTGTTCCTTTGGAAATCAATTCTGATCGTGGTAGCCTTTTCACCTCTAGATTTTGGGGAAGCTTCCAACGTGCTATGGGAACTCATCTATCCTTTAGTACAGCTTTCCATCCTCAGTCTAGTGGTCAAGTCGAAAGGGTTAACCAAATTCTTGAAGACATGCTCAGAGCTTGTGTTATATCTTTCGGAAAGAATTGGGAGAAGTCTCTTCCATTCGCCGAATTTGCTTATAACAACAGTTTTCAATCTAGTCTGAACATGGCTCCTTTTGAACTCCTATATGGACGACGATGTCGAACACCCCTTAACTGGTCAGAAACCGGTGAAAGACAATTCTTTGGACCGGACATGATCAAGGAAGCAGAAGAGCAAGTTCGCATTGTTCGTGATCAATTGAAAGCCGCACAGTCTCGTCAGAAAAGCTACTATGATCATCATCATAGGAAGGAGAGCTACAATCTGGATGAGAAGGCTTACCTCCGGGTTACTCCTCTGAAGGGAACCCAAAGATTCGGTATCAAAGGCAAGTTGGCCCCACGTTATATCGGACCTTTCCGCATTCTCGCTAAACGTGGAGAAGTTGCCTACCAACTTGAACTACCCCCGCACCTTTCCCGAGTACATGATGTATTCCATGTGTCACAACTCAGGCGTTGCTTCAAGGACCCCATCCGCGAAGTCGACCATGAAACGCTTGATCTACAAGATGACCTTTCTTATCGAGAATACCCTGTTCGTGTTCTTGATTCAGCAGAGCGTGTCACTCGCCGAAAGAAGATCAAGTTTCTGAAAGTTCAGTGGTCTCATCACTCAGAGAAAGAAGCCACGTGGGAAAGAGAAGACCGTCTCCGTACCGAGTACCCCTCCTTCCTCCCGCAGACTTCTGAATCTCGGGACGAGATTCTTTTGACTGGGGGCGAGTTGTCACAACCCCAAGTTAGGTATGTGCTAGGATCAAGTGCTACTTTCCATCATGTGAAAAATTCAAAAAGAAAATCAAAATTGGGGAAAAGAAAAGCCCTGAGAAATTAAATCAAATGGCCAGATAAAATTCTTTTTCCAAAAATCATTTGAACATTTGGAAAATTCCTATAAATGGTGCTGATCATTTTAAAAATGGTTTGGGAGCAATCCCATGCTCATGGAATTTTCTAATATTCAAACAGTGCCTTGGAATTAATAAAATAACCCTATTTGAGTTAAGATTCAAATTATTTGAATTTTTAAAATGTTGAAACTTTATAAGTGGCTAGTCTATTTTATTATGAGGCCATATAAAAAATTTCAGCATTTATAAAAATGCCTAGCTATTTTTATTAGCTAGGTCAAACATATTACAAAAAATATAAAAAGAAAAAGAGAGAAGAAAAGGAAAAAGGAACAGCCCCTGGCTTCGGCCCAACTCATGCCTGTCTGGCCCAGCACCACGGCCCAGCCCACCTCGCCGTTTGTCCTCTTCCTCAACCAGCTCGGTGGCGAGCTGGGAGAGCCCGGCGACGCCGCCGTGGCCGCCAGGAGGCTTCTAGGCCTCCACCTGCCCTCTGCCTGCGCCACGAGATCGCCCAGGAGCTCCTACCTCCTTCCCCTCACTCGTTGCTCTCTCTCTCGCTCTCCTCTCGTTGTTTTCCTCGCCGCCAGAAAAGACCGAGCGCTCCACCAGAGCAAGCCACCGCCCAGCCGTGGCCAGTGACCTCCTCGGGCCCCTCCGTGATGTCCATCGTCTTCGCCATCGTCGTCTACGCCACGGAGCAGAAGGAATCGAGCAGGGGTGCTCTAGGATCGCCACCCCCTTCATCGTCTTCACCTCCAGCCGCCGCACGTCGCCGTTGAATTCCGGCCGCCGTGAAGCCTCCCCGAGCGCGCCACTGACTTCGTTGAGTTCACGGTGAGATTATGGTTCTCCCGAACTACTCCATCGTCCCCCTCCTCAACTCTAGCCGGATCCGCCATGAACGCAGGAGCACCTCGCCGCCGGGATGCTCGTCGTCGTGCAGCCTTGAACCCTAGAACCCCGAGGCCATGTCTAACTTGCTCCCTGTGCTCCTCTGCTTCGATTGCAACCACGATTGTTTCAAATGGCGCTTCACAGCTAGTTCCACCTCGGGCCAGTAGCTCCGCCGCCGCTAGGGCTCGTCGCCGACGACGATGTCGTGCCCCCCAGGCCTTGTTCTTGGTCCAGTTCGAAGCGCGATGCTCAGGGCTCCAAAATGGTGGTCTTGGCGCATCAAGAGGACCACGGGAACGCTGGCACCAGTGGACGCCGCCGCGCGGGATGGTCACCGGCAGCCCGATTAGTTTAGGGGGCTAACCCCTGTTTAGTTAGGCCTTGGGCCACTGACAGGTGGGGCCAGCCCCCTCTAAACCAATTTAAGTTTTAATTTAAACTGGGTTTAACCCCACTGTGGCTGACAGGTGGGGTCCCCTAGTCAGTTTGACTGGTCAGCCCCCCCTGCTGACGCAATAAATCAAAAAGAATTAAAAATAATCAGAGAAATTCCAGAAAATGCTATAAACTTTGGAAATTCATAATTAATTCATCCTAACTCCAAATATAGCAAATAATATGTCTAAAATTATTAGAAAAATACAAGGATTAAGAATATGCAATTTGTTTTCATGTTTGACCATTTTAAAATGGGTGAACAGTAGCAAACATGCATATGGATCCTTTTCAAATTCAAATTTGGGGTGATTTTGCAAATGATTTTGCAACACCCTTAATTCCAATGGTTTCATCCACACATCAGAAACATTACTTCACCTATACAACATCACTTCATGATCCACAAATTCAAATGAACTTTCATGCATTCAAATGCATTTGAAATTCATCGATAAATCAAATGGAGTTTGAATTTGCATTTCAAATGCAATATACTCCTTTTAAATGGAATGCTCAACACATCAGTACATTGAACATCACCATTACAATCTTATTCATGTGATTGTGCATTGTACATTATGTTGATCCTATGATTGTCATGTTGCTGATAGAAGTGGATTCGGAGCTCGAGATCACCCCCTTCGTTGAAGACTCCATTATCGAAACCTCGTCAGCAAGGCAAGAAAACCCCCATTGATCATGTCTATAAAATCCCACTTCCCTCTCATGTCTCGCTTATGCATTGTTTAGGATGATCACCATGATAACGTTTCTACCGCATAGTTGAACCCATATCCTTTGCATGACCTATCATCTTGTCACAGTAGTAAGCAAACCACAATCCTAGCAGATGTAGGAGTTGGTTGATATCATGTGGCCCCTGCAACTGTTACTGCTTATTGCATGCTTAGTGGTACAATGAGGTTGCTTATGATGTGAGTCGGGATGATGATAAACATGGTGTTGATGAAAGTGAAACGTGTTGGTGAATCTACCCTAATACAAGGTGAACGATGAGAGGTTGTGTAGGAGTACACAGTGGGTTGTCTCGTTGAACACTGCCTTAAGTCCGAGTTCTTGTGTGGTGATCCAAGAAGAAGAGTACAACCACACATTGGGCTCACTGACCCCTCTCATCCTAGTACCACACCCCGTTCGAACCCCAAGAGTCGCAGTAGTTCGGAGTTCTGGTAGGGCTGTGGCACGGTCTGCGAAGTGGATGAACGGCTTTTCAAGACCGGCTTGGGACCCTGCACACATCGTTTGAGGCTGTACTGGAACCTCGGCCGGACTTCCATACGGATCCCCCTCAGATAGGCGACTCTCTGGACTAGAACGGAGCTGTGGGCGAAGTGTTGTGGTGGCATCCTCGCTGTCATCTCTTGAACGGTGACACGCAAAAGGCGGTAACTGATGGCACATGTGTGTAGCGGTACACCCCTGCAGGGTTAACAAAACTATTCGAATAGCCGCGTCCGCGGTTATGGACTGCTTGGAAAGCTTAGCTTGATTATTAGACAACTTGAACTGGATACTTCTAAAATACACCAAGATAAGCGTGAGTGCTATGGTGTGCTTCTCGTGGGGAAGTCGAGGAAGTAACCATAGTGGTGTAATTGGTTGAAGAGATGTAGTGGACTCGTGTACGCTTCTTACCTCAAGTCTGGTACTCGTAGTTCAGGACTAGCCAAGTCAAAGCTGGCACTTCTGCAAGTGAACCCCACCTCCCTTTACCTTGATACATATGCATGAGTAGTATAGCTCCTATGTAAGTCTTGCTGAGTACGATTTTGTACTCACGTTTGCTTAATCTATGTTTTAGATTAACCACCGACCCCGATGGTGGCTTATAACCGAAGCTCGAAGAATGAAGACTCAGACCAAGACCAAGCTAGTGTAGTCCCAGCTAGACGACTGGTTACCTCGTGGAGGGCTTGTTTTTAGATAAGGCTTCTCTAAGCCATTTGTTAAACTTGTCTGTACTCAGACCTACTTGCTTCCGCTTGTTTGTTGTAATGTTGGATCACATGCTTGTGATCTCATTGTGCACTCTGTAAGAGTTATTAATAGAGATATATACTTTGTAGAGAATTGCAATGATACCTGCTGTTCATACAAGGCATGTGTGTTGCGTGTATGTTTATAACATGCATGTCTTTGTATGGGTTTTCGAGACCTTAGTTGTGATCTGGCTGGCGGTCTTTTATACACCAAGTGGCCCTTAGATGTGCGCAGCTTGGGGCATCGCGATGCGATTGTTCGAGACTCTGTCTCGTGCACACTTTGATGTATGATTGAGCCCGCCCTAGACCCCGACTAAGTGATCGGGCTGGAGTAAGTCTATGTAAGGGTTATAATACAATCGATAGTATGGTTGAGGCGACTTGTCTATGAGTATGGGAGTTCACCAACCATATCATTTAGACTTGTGTGCGGACGATGAGGACCCATTTCAGTTGATCATCCGGCCTGGATGGGACGCCCCTCACGTTCGATGCTTTCCGAGAACGTTCTGTGCTTGGCCTTGTCTGCTTAGACAAGTGGGTACGGTTCTCGGCTCCCCATATGATTGTGTTGTAGCGAGGCTTGCATACGCTAACCCCGGGTCCCGACAGACTTGGTATCAGAGCAGGACTGACTGTAGGATTATCAGCCTTGGCCGAAGTCGAGTCTAGCCTTCTATAGTTATATAGTTACTATGGGTATATAAGGGAACAACGTAAGGCTTCTTTTTCTCCTTACCCTCATCGATCTGAGTTCTGAGTCACCCTTATCTTTTCTACGGGATGATAGGACTAGGCTCATCTATGTATGAATAGAACATCTCGTTGATTGCCTCATTATAGCCGTAGGATTGTCGTGGATGTCCAGAGTCTTCGTGTTTTGAGTTCCTTGAGGAAGTTCTGTCCAATCTCCTTGAGGTTGTCTTGTTTTCCATCCCGGTGTAGCCGTTATGCTTCCGGAATTATCCCGTGTTTCTTTGAATCATTGCCTTTGCATTATAGTCTTCTCCTTCTAAAATCATATCCTTTTATCCTTGACTCCATCGTACAACCTGTTCTGATTGTTGATTTTTATCACACAGGATGTCAGGCGGAACTCGTAGTGCTGTTCTTCGGAATCGAGACCGTGATTGGAATCAAAATGATGATGAACCTCCAACCCCGCCTTCTGCGGCGGAAATCATGATGGAAGCCGAGCGGAATAGACGTGATTAAACACGCCTTCTGGAGCTCATCGAGCAGAATACCGCCCACCATCGTAATGTGGTGGTCAGCATTCAGGACTTCATCCTCCTCAAGCCACCGGTATTCCGATGTTCTTCTGAGCCCCTTGAAGCTGATGATTGGCTCCGTTCCATCGAGCGTAAGCTTGACACTGCACATGTTGCTCCCGATGACCGAGTTATTTTCGCGGTATACTTCTTGGAAGGTGCTGCTCTTCAATGGTGGGAGAACTATGTTGCAATGCAGCCAGATGGTCACGTAGTGACTTGGCAGGAGTTCTGTGTTGCCTTTCGAGGGTACCACATTCTGGATGAGTTGATGGAGCGCAAGAAGGAAGAGTTCTGCAATCTGAATCAAGGAGAGATGTCCATTCATGAGTATGTGAGGGAATTCAACCATCTTGCTCGGTATGCCCAAGATGAGATCACCACCGATGCCAGAAAGCAGGCAAGGTTCCGCAAGGGACTTAGCCCCATCCTTCGTCATGATCTCAACCTCATCGAATTTGCCACCTTTGAGGATTTAGTCAACAGATCCTTCAGAGCTGAGCATGGCAATGAAGTTTTCGAGAAGTCTCGCAAGCATGCTCTTGAGCTTGCCCCTTCTTCCAGTTCACGCCCTCAGAAGCGTATGATCTGGATTCCTAACAGTTTGATCCACCAAAACAACCCACCGAGGCCATCACTTGTGTCGCCTCGTCCACCAGTTCCACCAAACAACCCAGCTCCCCGCACCATCTTTGGAGCCTGTTTCAGATGTGGCCAGCCTGGTCACTACTCTCGTGAGTGCCCCGTCAACCAAAATGCTCCACCCCATGCCAAAGGAAAACCCACTGTACGTGCCAAACCACCTCCAAAGGTTCATCATCATTTCGATTCCAATCACGGTCTCTGCTAGTGTAGCAGGAACATGTATGATACGAAGATCAAGTTATGAAGAGGTGGATGTTTCATGGCAATATATATCGGAAAGGCTATGGAAATGCCTTGATAGGTAGATATGGTGGCTGTTTTGAGGAAAGATATAAGGAGGTTTATGATGACAGAGCGTATCATGCCAAGGGTTTGGATGCACCGGCGAAGGTGGACGCCAACTCTCGGAGTGATAAGAGGGCAATGCACGGTACCGAAGAGGCTAGCAAATATGAGGAGGTGAAGTGTCAAATTTCAATACTTACATTAGTCCGAAGAACCCATGCACTTATTATTGGTAACTTTCAATCTAATAATGAAGTTCACAAAGACACAAGTACCCCGAGGAGGAGTGTATGGGGGTTTGGTTATCCTCGACTCATGGTACGTGAGTGTACTCTAATATTCGATCCCTCCAAAGATTAGCGATCCATCTAGTATCTAGAGCTCTCAACTAGTTTTTGTAGGTTTTGAAAATAAAAACGGATTTCCCAAAATACGACACCTATCACTAATAGGCTAGTTCTCTTGACACCAAAAGTTCAAACATTACTCACATCAATACCTCAAAACTATTGGAAGTTACTACTAAAATTGAATAGCAACCTCGATTACCTACTTTCAAGACAAGACACGACTTAGAGCAACAACGAACTCTCTTAACAAGATAAACATGAAAACTAAAGAGAGTTCCAGCAACAAACTAAACAAAATCCAAGGCTCTTTCTAAAGACAAACTAAGACTAAAACTAAACATGGCAGTAGCTACGAAAAGATAAAGAACACCCAACAGTAAAAAGATAGGCATGAAAATCCTATGATGTGTTCTAGATTGGAGTGGAGCGTGTTTCTCTCCCACACAAAGTGATCTGGGGTCTAACTTGTTATGAACAACAAGCAAAGCTAAAGAAAACAAAAAATAAAACCTAAGAGCGAGACGCTCCAAGCATAGCACATAACGCATGAAGTGATAAAAATATATTGAGACGGGGGACGAAATGATGATTGTTGATGGAGAAGGGGATGCGCGGGGGGCATCTGTCGGGGGGAGGGACCAAGCCCATAACCCTGCATTATAAACCTCTGGGCCGACTTACCTACGAAGGCCCAAAAAGAAGACCCTGGAAGGAGTCAGACGTGCCAAGCGTGAAGATTGAAACCCTAGAAGGAATTTGACTTACCTTGTATAGCACGTAGTAAATTTGTAAAGTGGAATAGAACTCCATCTCGTGTAGGAGTCGGACTCGCGGAAACCCGGGACCCGGTACATTTATAAACTGAGGTTCACGGGAGCCAGAGGCAGAACTTACCTCAAGCCAGGACTAGACAACTCGTGATACAACCTAGATCTCCACGAGACTAAGGTAGAGAAACTTCACCACTGTAATCGATAAGGCCGGCTCTCCCTATTGAAGAGTCGATCTCACAATAAACAAGAAAGCAGGAGTAGGTCTTTACCGCATCGATGGGGCCGAACCTAGGTAAACCGCTGAGTCCCGTGTCTATGTCGACTCTCTACTCGAATTCGCCTCGCAGCAAAGGTCCCATGATAAGTCCGACTCTACGGACATCTGTCGTGACTTTCCCACAACAGTTGGCGCCCACCGTGGGGCCTGCGCTCGCAGGTGTTGAGATTCTAGGAGGAGCTCTGCAAGGTATGGAAGGATTCGTTGCTGGACGAATCACCAGGAGCCGGCGTGGAAAGCTCTACATCGACGACTCAACTTGGGGCCCTGAGGCCGATTCCGTCGAATCCGAGTATCGGGTCCCGATCGGGTCTATTCACATCTTCATTGGGAAGACAGACGGATCTGAGCCGGAGCCGGATCCTGAAGTCCCCACAGAAACCTCGAGTCGACAAAGTGCCGGCTCAAGGCACACTTTTGTTGGGTTCATTGCTGGATCTCCAGAGTCGGCTCGTCTGTCGAGTCCCTGACGCCCGACGTCTCAGAAGAAACATCTAACGCTGACTCACATCCCAGTGAAACAAGCCTCTCAGATATCGGCTCCATCCGATCTGACGGGAGCAACAGACTCGGCCCGGGAACAGCAGAATACGACTCCGACTTCCCATAGTAGAGCCTCCATACTGTGTGACAGTGTTCATGGCAGGCACCAAAGACCAGGGAAGTCAGGGGGCTCAGGGCGCAGCACAAAATCAGAACGTAGAGACAGCTCATAACACGGCCCCTAATCCAGATAGGGAGCAGCCAGAAGTTCTCACGGGAGTAGAAGCCCTCACAGATGCCTTAAACGCCCTGGACGAAGCCTTAGCTACACCAATGACTGCGGAAAACCAGGAAGCCTGGAGAACCAAGGTCAATGGACTCAAGGCCCAGGTGATGAGCATACGAAGGGAAATTAACTCACAGAACGCACAGATGGTAGAAAGAGAAATCCGACTCGCCCAAGAAACTAGGCGCTTACAACACGAGTCGAAGTTGATAGAAGCTCAGAGACTAAGTCTTGCCAACGCACGCCCTGCAGGGCCCGCGAGCCGGATTCCCGCTGATCTCCAGGCACGGATACTATTCCAGGATACGCATCAATCGACTCCACCAGGGTTCACGCCACCAAGGCAACCTGCCCTTTCACCACGGCAGGAGCGGTTCCACACACCTCCGAATCATTTCAATAACCCCATGGCTAACGTGGTGGCAGCGACACGGTTCCTCGCCAGCGTGCCTATACATGGAGACACTCCAGTGGACCAGGCCACTCAAGGGGCAATCAATTTTCTCAAAACTGCAATCACACAGCAAGCCCAGTACTCACAGGGATTCCAATACTTACATGAAACCCCATACCAAAGTGTGAGCCGGCAAGCGGACTCACTGGCTCCAGCCGGCTCGAGCAGCCATCGCCAGCGTAGAGCACCACCACCTTCGGACCCTCAGGGGGCAATAAGGATCCAAGACCTACCGACCGGCTTCAATCCCGAACGCCGAGTAGAGCCGGTGGCCCAACTTCCACCCCAAGATCAAAACACCGAGTTCGTCAGCAGATCCGTGGGCAACCGTTGCCTGGTGAAGGCTCTACGAAATACACGCTTGCCATCAGATTTAAAGGGACCATGTAAGATCGCGAACTATACAGCTGACATGGACCCGACAGCTTGGATCGAAAGTTATGACCTAGCCATGGACATGTTAGGAGCCAGCGAAGGAGTTTGCGCCCGTTACCTCACAATGATGTTGGAAGGTCCGGCTCGCACATGGTTCAAGAATCTCCTAGAGAACTCTGTCACCTCCTGGGCGGATCTCAAGGAAAAGTTCATTAAGAACTTCCAAGGCACTTGTCGACGAGCTACCTCAATTGTTGACTTGGAGCATTGTGTCCAGAAGGAAGGAGAGTTGACCCTGAGTTGGGCACAACGGGTAGCAGAAATAATCCACTCCTCGGACACTATCACTGCCCAAACAGTTGTCATTGTCTTGGAAAGGAACTGCAAGTTTGAGCCCCTAGTGCACAAGCTTGGCCGACTCAAGAGGACGGTCAAGGATATAGGAGAGCTCATGAACGCGGTTATCAAATATGTCAAGTCTGACAAAACCAAAGATACTGACCCTCAACAGGATAAAGCCGGCCAGAACAAAAACGGCGGCAAAACATCACAGAATCAGAATCAGCAAACCAAGCGGCGACTTGATCAGACTACTTCTGATTTGGTAGCCAACACAAATGTCGGCTCCCAAAGACAGAAGCAGGGGGCAACAACTACCGCAAGTCAGAAGGGAATTTTTGCCCAAACAGCTTTGAAGCAGCTATGAAGAGTCCTTGCCCAACCCATAGTAAACCCGGTCACCCAGCCAACCACACCTGGGAAGATTGCAATTTCATGAAAGAGTTTGCACGCCGTGGGAACCAGGGACCTCCCGGGTTAGGTGGGGGAGTCGGCCAGAATAGTAACAACCAAAATCCTGGTTATCAAGGAGCTGGCGCAATACCTCAACACCAAGGACCCGGAGGAGGGGCCCAGCAAAATCAGCCAGGGCTTGCTGGATTCACGCAAACCCGAAACAACTCCACGACTGTGCATCATACCACATTTTCACCACCAGCAGTTGCCGGAGGGATAAAAAGCTGCAACGGAGAGCCGTTATGGCTGTAACTACAGAGCCGGCTTGGCCTAGGTGGCTTAATTGGTCAGAACAGACAATCACTTGGACAAGGGATGACCACCCCCCCGGTGGTGGATAACCCGGGAGCTCTGGCTCTAGTAGTCTCTCCACAAATTGGAGGATATATACTTGACAAAGTACTCATGGACAGAGAAAGCAGCATCAACATCCTTTACTACGAAACTTTCCGCAGGATGGGGCTGACCCAAAAACAGCTGCAACCCTCCAACACTGTTTTCCATGGAATAGTCCCAGGCAAGTCGTCACGCCCGATAGGCAAGATCGACCTGGAGACGGCTTTTGGAAACGCCAAAAATTTCCGGTCCGAGCTCATACCCTTTGAAGTGGTAAAACTCGAGAGCCCATATCACGCCATTTTAGGCAGACCGGCTTATGCTAAATTCATGGCTCAGCCATGTTATGTCTACTTGAAGCTAAAAATGCCGGGTCCTAGTAGCCCGATCACAGTCGATGGAAGTCGGTCTAGGGCAACGGAGTGTGACGAACAACACATCAAATTTGCCGAGTCGGCATGCACCAAAGAGGAATTGTCAGCATACCAAGAAAAGGTAGACCCGGCAGACCCCACAATCCTGAAGAAACCGACTCCCGACAACAATCCCAAGTTCCAACCGGCTCAGGATACAAAGAAAGTTAACTTTGTCCCTGGTGACTCTTCTCAGCAGTTCATTATTGGGACAGAATTATCTGATAAATAGGAAAGTGTGCTCATCGAGTTCCTCCGTGAGAATCGGGACATCTTTGCATGGAAACCCTCTGATATGCCAGGTGTCCCGAGGGAACTCGCTCAGCACCACCTAAATATAGATCCAAAGCTAAAGCCGATCAAGCAATTCCTTCGCCGTTTCAACAACGAAAGGAGGAACGCTATTGGGGAAGAAATAGCCCGGCTCCTTGCCGCCGGGTTCATCATGGAAGTCTTCTATCCAGAATGGCTCGCAAACCCGGTCCTCGTTTTGAAAAAGAACGGGACCTGGCGCATGTGTATCGACTACACCGACTTAAATAAGGCATGTGCGAAGGATCCCTTTGCGTTGCCTCGTATTGACCAGATCATAGACTCGGCTGCAGGATGTGAGCTCCTATGTTTCCTTGACGCCTACTCTGGTTATCACCAGATCAAGATGGCCCTTGAGGATCAAGAGAAAACGGCTTTCATCACTCCTTTCGGGATCTACTGTTACACTTATATGCCTTTCAGCCTTAAGAATGCGGGGAGCCACATATTAGCGAACAATGCAGAGTTGCCTCAAAGAGCAGATTGGGCGCAACATGCACGCTTATGTGGATGATATAGTGATCAAATCTCAACTGGCCGACTCACTCATCAGTGACTTACAGGAAACCTTCAAAAATCTGCGCAAGTACCAGATGAAGTTAAACCCGGCCAAATGCACCTTTGGGGTACCTGCAGGTAAACTCCTTGGATACATAGTATTAGAGAGAGGCAACGAGGCAAACCCAGAGAAAATCAACGCTATCATGACACTTCAGAAGACGGCCTCAGTAAAGGGAGTCCAACGACTCACAGGATGTGTAGCCGCCCTAAGTCGGTTTATCAGCCGGCTCGGCGAAAAGGCAACCCCCCTATACCGACTTCTGAGGAAATCAGAAACATTTGTCTGGGATGACGAAGCCGATCAGGCCCTAGAGTCATTAAAGAAGCAGCTATCCCAGGCTCCAATCTTGGTGGCTCCCAAGCCAAAGGAACCTATGTTACTCTATATCGCAGCCAACAATCGAGCAGTCAGCGTTGTGGCTGTTGTTGAGCGTATGGAAGCCGGCAAAGTGCACCCTCTGCAAAGGCCAGTTTATTATGTCAGTGAGGTTTTGACTTCATCGAAGCAACGTTATCCTCATTGGCAGAAATTGGTTCTTGGTTTATTCATGGCGAGTCGGAAGCTCAAACACTATTTTCAGGAACACCCCATAACCGCAGTTAGCTCAGCACCGCTTGCGGATATCATCCAAAACCGGGAAGCCACGGGAAGGATTGCAAAGTGGGCCATAGAGTTGGGGGCTTATTACATCAAATATGAACCACGTACGACCATCAAGTCCCAGGCATTGGCCGACTTCATCAGTGACTGGACAGAAATCCAAGAACCTCCGGAGAATCCGGTCACCAAGTATTGGACGATGCACTTCGATGGAAGTCGGCATCTCCAAGGATCGGGAGCCGGTGTGGTCCTTACCTCACCTAAAGGGGAGAAATACTGCTATGTTCTGCAGTTACAGTTCACTTGCACCAACAATGCAGCAGAATATGAAGCCTTACTTCGTGGGCTACGGGTGGCTCGTGAGATGAGCATAGGTCGGATCCAATGCTATGGCGACTCTGATCTCGTTTCTCAACAAGTGTCAGGAAAATGGGATTCCAAAGATCCCATAATGGCAGCTTATCGACGAGAAGTGCAAAGACAAACCGGATTTTTTTGTTGGATACTAGGTGAATTATGTGGACCGTAGGAAAAACGAAGCAGCAGATGCCCTGTCCCGAGTCGGCTCTCCGCGAAAGCCGGTCCCTCAAAACGTATTCCTGGATGTTCTAACAAAACCGTTTGTACAACCACCAACAGAGCAAGACATAGCAGAGCCGGATCCAGAGTCAGCTTTGGTTGCTGCAATTCATGCTACACCCTCATGGCTCGTACCTTACTTGGATTACAAGACTCGGGGAATCCTTCCTCAAGATGAGATTTTGGCCAAACAAATTGTCAGGAGAAGCCAATCCTTTGTACTCATCAATGGTGAGTTACATCGGCGGAGTGCCACAGATATTTTCCAGAGATGTGTCTCACCAGAAGAAGGTAGAGCCATCCTCAATGAAATACACTCTGGAGATTGCGGACACCATGTCGGCTCTCGTTCGCTTGTAGATAAATCCTTTCTACATGGCTTCTATTGGCTCACAGCACATGCGGATGCAGAGGATATAGTCAAGAAATGTGATGGATGTCAGCGATATGCAAAGAAAGCTCACGTGCCGGCTCAAGAACTCAGGATGATCCCTATCACTTGGCCCTTTGCGGTATGTGGGCTTGATATGGTAGGACCTTTCAAAAGGTCAGCCAACAAGAATACCCACATATTAGTGGCAATGGATAAGTTTACCAAATGAGTCGAGGCAGAGCCGGTCAGCAAATGTGACGCTGCGACAGCACTGGAATTCTTGAAAAAGATCATATACAGATTTGGCTACCCCCACAGCATCATCACTGATAATGGTTCTAACCTATCAGAAGGGGTTATGCAGCGATTCTGCCTAAATGAGCACATCCGACTCGACCTTGCATCAGTGGCTCACCCACAGTCCAACGCACAAGCCGAGAGAGCCAACCAAGAGTTACTCCGAGGCATCAAACCCCGACTTTACGTCCCCTTGAAAAGGACGCCGGGTTGATGGGAGGAGGAGTTACCCTCAGTATTATGGGGCATAAGGACGACTCCTAACAGGTCGACAGGCTATACGCCCTTCTTCCTAGTCTATGGAGCCGAAGCCGTTCTCCCAAGTGACATACGTCACGACTCACCAAGAGTCACCGCATATGTAGAAGCCGAAAACGAGAAAGCAAGGCAAGATGCCTTGGATATCCTCGATGAAAAACGAGTTTTGGCAGCAGCTCAGTCGGCTATCTACCAGTAAGATCTGCGACGCTATCATAGTCGCTGCATCAGAAGTCGGACTTTCCAGGAAGGTGATTTGGTGCTCCGACTCATACAGAAAAAAGATGGAATGCACAAGTTATCCTCTCCTTGGGAAGGACCGTTTGTGGTTAGCAAGAACCTGTACAATGGATCCTACTACCTCGTTGATATACGCGAGAAGGCAGACACGCGCACATGCATGGAGGAGACTCCCAGGCCGTGGAACATCGCACAACTCCGTCCATATTACACTTGAGTAGAACATGAACATTACTGTACATCTATCTAAGTCGACACACGTCGCACTGGCTTTCGCCATATATATATATATATATATATATATATATATATATATATACATATATATGGATTGACTATTCATCACCCTGGGTGAGGAATAGTTATTCTTCACCCCCCTCTGTTTTCATATCAATGCACCGTAATTTTACATTTCGTAAATTTTGTCTTATTTCATACGTAAAAAGAGAATCTAAAAAATTATAATCGCCGTAAAATATATTTTATATTACGTAAAATTACAAAGGTAAAAATGATGGTGTAAAATATACATAAAATGTAATTTTTTTATCTTATGACCAATTTTTTTTATGTCAAAATTTATGAAGTGAATCCATATTAATGTAACTATTTGTATTACAAACGTAATTTTTTTATGAAAGGTTCGTAAAAATACCTCGGGTGAAGAATAAATTATTTTGTACCCTGGGTGATGAATATATATAGTGAAGCTATTCTTATGTATATATAGTGAAGCTATTCATCACCCGAGGTATTTTTACGAGCCTTTCATTTAAAAAATTACATTTGTAATACAGATAGTTATATTAATATGGATTCACTACGTAAATTTTGACATAAGAAACAAAAACATTGGTCATAAGATCAAAAAAATTACATTTTATGTATATTTTACATCATCATTTTTACGTTTGTAATTTTACGTAACATAAAATATATTTTATGGTGTTAAATTTTTTTACGTTCTCTTTTTACGTATGAAATAAGACAAAATTTATGAAACGTAAAATTACGGTGCATTGATGAAAAAACAGAGCGGGATGAAGAATAACTATTCCTCATCCAGGGTGACGAATAGTCAATCCTATATATATATATATATATATATATATAGGGTGGGTCTATTCTAACAACACCCCTTAAGACCTTATTCTAACAACACCGGGCTTATTCTAACAACACTGGAATACTAACTCGGTACCGCGTCGCGCGCCCGCGCAGATAAACTAACCCCACCCTCCCCTCGTGCCTTATCCTTCCCACCTCCCCCACCCCCGCACGTTCACATCCCACCACGTCCCCGACCCCACCACTACACACCGCCGGCATCCCAGACCTCGGCTACCTGGTGCCGCCTCCCCGGCCGGCCCGGCCACCTCGTGCCCGTCGGCATCCCCGCCCCAGGCCACTTGGCGCTGCCGCCCCGCCCCAGGTACCTTGAGAAGCCGCCTCGGCCAGGCCACCTACCGCCGCCGCTTGGCCACATGGCGCCGCTGCCCCGGCCCGGCCAACTCCCGCCGCCGCCCCTAGCCCAGTCAACAGGAGGCTGCAGATCACGGCCGCCATCATCCCGCGGGACCCCTCCCTCCGCCACCATCCCCCACGTCGGTGCTGCCTCACCTTCGTCTCGCGCGCCATTGGAGGGCGTCGGTTTGCTGGTGGCGACCCGATCTGGCGGCCGGAACCAGGTGGCGGCGCGCCCAACCTCCCTCCACGCCACCAAGGCCACTGGAGCTGTCGGGACCCGTGGTTAGCGTATGTAATTCCGATCATAATACAATCACATGGAGAGTCGAGAGCCGTACCCACTTGTCTAAGAAGACAAGGCCAAGAACAAATCACTCTCGATAAGCATCAAACGTGAGGGGCATCCCATCCAGGCCGGATGATCAACTGAGATGGGTCCTCATCGTCCGCACACAAGTCTAATGATATGGGTGGTGAATCCCATATTCACAGACAAGTCGCCTCAACCATGTTATCGATTGGATCATAACCCTTACATAGACTTACTCCAGCCCGATCACTTAGTCGGGATCTCGGGCGGGCTCGATCATACAACAAAATGTGCCACGTGACAGAGTCACGAGCAATCGCATCGCGATGCCCCAAGCTGCGCACATCTAAGGGCCACTTGGTGTATAAAAGACCGCCGGCAAGAACACAACTAAGCTATCGAACCCCACACTAAGAAATGCATGTTATAATCATACACGCAGCATACATGTCCAGTGTAAACAGCAGGTAATCACAACATGAACTCTACAAACTCATAGTCTTTATAACTTCTGCTAAACAGAGCAGACATAATAGTTGTATTACAAGCAAAGATCACATGAATGTGATCCAACATTACATCAAACATCAACGGAAGCAAATTATGTCTTAGTAAAGACAAGTTTAACAAATGGCTTAAGAAGCCTGAAAGAAAATACAACGACCCTCCAAAGGGCACAGGCTGCTGCCTGGAACTATACGACATTGGTCCACGTCGAGCTTGAGGTAGAGGCCACCATCAAGGTCAGTGGTCTCGTCTCTAAAACATAGAATAAGCAAACGTGCGTACAAAGTCGTACTCAGCAAGACTTACATAGGAACTATACTACTCATGCACATGTATCAAGGTAAAGGGAGGTGGGGTTTCACTTGCAGAGAATGCCAGCTTTGACTTGGCTAATCCTGAACTACGAGTACCGGAGAGAGGTAAGAACGTACACGAGTCCAAGTAACAGTCTCCAATCAATACTCCACTATGGTGCCTTCCTCGACTCCCCCACGAGGAAGCACACCATAGCACTCACACTTATCTTGGTGTGTTTTAGAAGTATCCGGTTCAAGTTATCTATGATCAAGTAAAGGTCTCCAAGTAGTCCATAACCGCGGACACGGCTATTCGAATAGTTCATTAACCCTGCAGGGGTGTACTGCTACACACACGTCTCATCTGTTACCGCCTGGGGATGGACCCTTCAAGTGAGTACCGGCGAGGATGCTGCCACGACACTTCACTCACGGCACCATCTCTAGTCCTAGGGAGTCGCCTATTTGAGTTGGGACCACAGTCGGAATCCGGCCGATTGTTCCGATGCGGACTCAAACGTTGTGTGACCGCCATCAAGCTCAACTCGATCATGATCACTTGATTCAACGTGCCCACAACCTACGCCAACCACTTACCTTGGTTCCACCTGCTTGAGATCGTTAAAGGGCGAACTACTTGCGACTCCTGGACTGGTCCGGGGTGAGGTACTAGGTCGAGAGGGGTCAGTGAGCCCAATGTGTGGTCGTACTCTTAGTCTTGGATAACAACACAAGAACTCGGGCCTAAGGCAGTGTTCAACGTGACAACACACTGTGTACTCCTACACGGCCTCTCATCGTTCACCTTTGTTTAGGGTAGATTCACCAACACGTTACCACCATCATTCACATGATCACTACCATCCCGACTCACATCAAAGTAGCCTCAGGTAACAACTCTAAGCATGCAATAAGCTGTAACAGTTGCAGGGGCCACATGATATCAACCAACTCCTACATCTGCTAGGATTGTGGTTTGCTTACTACTGTGACAAAATGATAGGTCATGCAATGGAATGGGTTCAACTAGCGGTAGAACGTATCATGGTGACATCCTAAACATGCATTTGCGAGAATGAGAGGGAACTGGGATTTTATAGACATGATCAAAGAGGGGGTTGCTTGCCTTGCTGACGATCACGAGGTATCACTCTTCTGACGTGAGGTTGAACTCGTCTTCGAGATCAACTCTACCGAGAAGATGCAATCACCGAAGCACTGGAAGTAAAGCACAATCAAAATAATACAATGCACGTTCAATATGCAAAACATAGCATGGGAGTGTGCTGATGTGACCTATGTTTGAATTGCCACATTTTAATTGAAGTCGATTTGAAAAGTAGATTCAAATTTAAACTCCAAATGTTATTCAAATTTGGTCAACTTGCATTTGCTATTATTTGTTCATTTGAAACCAAAGTAACATATGTGGAAAAAAATGCTTCTGAAGTACAAGTGATGTGTGGTGCATTTCAAAGTTTGAAATTGGAATATCAATTGAATTGAATTTGAAATAATTCCAATTAAATCAAATAGCAAAAGCTACTGATCCCTTTTTAAGATCAACTCCAACATAGCTGAAAGTTGGAAATTTGGATAGAGGATTTTCTCCTGATAATTTTTCATATATTATATGTTGAATTTGGAGTTAAAATGAATTTTCTATGATTTTTCAAAGTTTCAGCCATTTTCTGGAATTTACTGAATTAAATTAAATTGATTTAATCTTTTACTGCGTCATCACTAGGTCATGCTGATGCCAGGGTTGACCAGTCAACTGACAGGGTGGCCCCACCTGTCATCCTCAGTGGTTAATTGGTTCTGTTTAAAACTAAACCATGTTTAATTAGTGGCCTGGGGCCCATCTGTCAGCGAGAGAGGGGGGGTTAGGGGTCGGTTTAGGTGCTAATTAACCCGGCCCGCCGGCGGTTAGCCGCCGGTGCCACTGGGCACGGCGGAGGGTTGCCGGAGTGGCCATTCCGGCCACGGGAGAAGGAGGGGAGGGCACTGGGAGGAAGCCCGCGACGTCGCGCGTCTCCTGGAGCAAGCGGGGGACCTCGAGGAGGCCCCTGGCTATGGCTACGACGACGAGGGGCGGCGGCCGGGGTCACTGACCATGGCGGACGGCGATGCACGGCTCGAGAAGAAGAACGGGGAGGGGGGTTCGCTCCAGCAGCTCACCGGGAACACGATGAAGGGGACGGCGGGGCTGGGGAGGTCCTGTGGGCGACGAATTCCTCGTCGGAGTTGGCGGCTGCCGGCGGCGAATCCTTGAAGATGGCGTCTTCTCCAGCGCGGCTTGAGCTCGATTGGCACTGCAGCTAGACGAAGGCGAGGGCGCTGAAGCTCCTGGACATCTTGGTTCGACGGAAGGGAGCCGGTGGCCACGCGGGCGCACGGTGGCCGCTCCGGTGAGCTCTCGGGGGTGGCGCGGAAACGGCGAGAGAGCGCGAGGGATGAACTGGGAGAGGGGGGAAGAAGGACCTGGAGTCTCCAGGCGTCGTCCAGCGCGAAGGAAAGAGGGGGGAGGAGCAGGAGGTGGCGAGGCGGCCGGCGCATGCTCACCACCGAGCAGCATCGGGGCCAGGGGAGGAAGACGACAGGGGAGGTCCCCCTGGAGGGCTGGGCCGGCTAGGCTGGAAGGCCAGGTGGGCTTCGCCCGTGGGCGAGGGGTAAGTCTCTGTTGTTTTTCTTTTTATTTTCCTTTCTGTTCTTTCTTTTGCCCAATAAAAAAATAAATAGTTAGGGCATTTTATAAAATCCCCAAATATTTTTATAAAACCTAGGTGACTATATAGAAGTCAACCCCAAGTTTTGGGAATTTTTGAAATTCAATTTATTTGAATTTCAATTCAAATAGACAAAAGATTTAATTTCCAAGCCACTATTTGAATTGTTGAAAAATCTATGAGCATGGGATTAATCCCAAATCACTTTTAAAATGATCAGACTCATTTTTAGGATTTTTCAATACATCCAAAAGAATTTTGGAAAAAGATTTATTTCTGGCCTTTTTATTTAAATCATTTAGGGCTTTTCTTTTCCCCATTTCCTTTTCTTTTGTAATTTTTTTCAAGATGCTAAAATGCAAGCTAGGTTAAAAACACAAACCTACTTTGGGGTTCTGACAGGAGCGCGCCAAGGCCACGGGATCTGGTCAAAACATATCCCTCAATAAATCCTCCCGTGCAGGCTACACCACCGGACCTGCCATGGACACCCGGATACCGTCAGTGGCCATCGGCTCCTTCCGTCTCTGCCTGCCCATTCTCTGCAAAGTTCGACGAATGTCATGTGGTTCACTATTGGGAATTTGGTTCACTTTTTTGGTTTTTTGCAGTTCTGTTTAGTGTTGATTGTAGGAGGAAAACAAGTTGAAGAAAAAAAACAAGATGATTGTGGTTCGGCTCGTCTTTTTTGCATTTGTGCTCAGCCTTTTTTAATTTTGTAGCTCCCTGTGCACGAGCTATGAATATTGCAGTGCAGTTCCCTTGTTAATATTGCGTGTGCAGTTTTCTGTATAATGTAATGCACAAAAATTGTGCGATGATGAATGCAGTTCACAAGCCTCGGTCGTTCAATCTAAAACAAGATAGAAAAACATAATTGGAAGAACAAAATAAATGCAGTTCACAAGCCTTATCCTTGCGGTGCACGCTCGTTAATAAAAAATGATGTTAAAGGTTAAATGTAATGACCCAATTCACACAGAATTGAAGTCTCTGTGCTCAAGTGCCAGCCCCTGGATCGAACTCGCTGGCACACACAATATTATAGATGTATATCAAAGTACAAGTGCATCATTATTACAACGTATGATCCAGAGTAAATAAATAACAAGTTGCATAGCTCAAGGCTAGCTTATTCAATATAAATATAGCGGAAGCAAAAGCAAATAACGTGGAGTCCCATCAACAGCCACAAGCGAACATGCTGAGTGTAGACTCGCAACCCCTAAACGCACCTTACTGGTCGTCTGAAAAACCTGCAACACCGAAGGTTACAGCCCGACAACGGGTCAGTACATCTGATTTGTACGGCAAGTGACACGGAAAAGTTTATATAAAGGACCTACAACTACATGCAAGGTAAGTCAAAGGAAAGGCTTATGGTTTTGTTTTGCAGAAAGCCAATTTTCTCCTGAACTAAACTAGTGAAAATTTTAAGTTGAACTTACTACTTAAGAACGAACTGGGCACACCAGTTCCAACACCACACCCTTTATTTAATCTTGCCCACTCAAATTATTATGGTGATTCATATGTCAAGATCCTCCAATAACAGTAATGTCTAGTAGCTCAAGGATGTCCATAACCGGGGACACGGCTAATCATGATTAGTTTTTACTCTGCAGAGGTTAGTACACTTTCCCCGCTGGACTCAACCCGAAGATTGAGACGAAGTCTTTCAGAAGAGGTCACCTACACCCAACGGCAAGCCGGTACCACCTATCACATCTACATCTGCTAGCTTTGCACGGGAGAGGCTTCCTACATCATACTCAACCAAGCCAGAGCCAATATGGCCAGCGGCTGTACATGGAAGCTCCTAGTCACCAAGTATGTCTGATCTTTTTGAGCCTGGACGGCGCCCACTTACGTTCAGAGGGTAGCACCATGACGTACTGTCAACCACCAAACCAACCATTAGGGGTACAACCTGGTCTCGCCCTCAGATAAGGCACGAGCCCCCAGGAAGCACTCCCTGCCCGTCCAGAGGTGATTTCTATTTATGATAAAGTTGCTACACAAATTATTAAATAACTCACATGCACTCCATGAATGTACACAACCCAAACCACGTCTACAAAGCATAGCAATAAAGCAACAACACGGCTAGGTTGATCTACGGTAGACAAGTCAAGACATGTGGCTACCCTAACTGGTTTTGCAGCAACAGTAAAATAAACTACCTATCATGCAATAGGGTGATATTTCTTAACATAATGCATATAGAAAATATATGTATGAGTATGGTCAAAGCATCACTTGCCTTCTTGCTTATCCTGACGGTCACACTCCTCACAATACGAGGCGGCACACTCCGGACAATCTATACGAGCAAACATAGCACCAATCAATCATATGTTCAATACAAATATACTCAGACAGTAATAAACATTCAAAGAACAGTAGAAAAACTTGCCTAACCGTAGCTAAACTTAAAGTACTTGTCAAAATAAAACCAACGCAAAAAGAAACGGCGCAAACGGGCGCACCAGTAAAAAGTTACGGCTGCCGGAAGTTCAAATTTGGATCAGCTTGGGATTCAAATTTGAAAACTTCAACTTCTGTAACACTTGGTATACTGGCTAGGAAATTTCACCACGGTCGCAACGCAACTGGAATCGCCCAATTCCGAGTTACGGTTAAAAAGTAGTCGCGAAAAACGGTATCGGGGTGACACCGGGGGGTACCGGGGTCCTCTACTGTAAAAAGGACCCGGACGTAAATAAAACTTTTCCGAAAAACGCGATCGGGTCCCTGGCGGTTTTGGATCCAGATCTGGACTTTTTTTTCGAAAGCGCATCTAACTCTTTTTTTTCAGTCTCCTCTCTCCACGGGCACGAAGACCAGCGGCCATGGCAGCACGGGGCTCGGCCACTCCGTCGGCGGCAGCGGGTCCCGCGGATTAGTTTAGGGCTAACCTAAAAACGCTAAAAGAAAATAATCTAGCCCTAAACGGGGCTATTTATAGACAGCCTCTAATCCCTTTTTTTTAATCCGAGATAAATACAAAATCGGTCCGCGGGAAAAGAAAACATAACAGGCCCATTAGGCCCAAAATAATATTAGAAAAAACACGGAAAAATATTTTTAAATTCCGTCAACGCCAATATTTTTAAAATAATGAAAATGAATATTTGGATTTACCAAAATATTAAACAAAAAATAAAAACTTTGCAACTTATTTTTAAATATTTTAAAATACTTTTCTGGCATTTTAAAAATACTGAAAACTCCGAAAACTGATTTAAAAACTTTACCGGAGCATAAATAAATTCCCAAAATAATTTTAGAAAATATTCATAACTCCAAAGTAAATTTAAAAAGTCTCCTAAAAATATTTTAAACTATTTTTCAACAAATTAAAAATGGGGATAAGTCCTTTTATATCCTCTCCAGCGAACTACCATGTGTTGAAAAATGTTTAACAATATTTTAAAACTCCAGAAAAATGCGGAAGCAACATGAGATGCATAAGATGATCTATTAACATCCGAATTTAGAAAATTGCGATGTTACATTAAAAAAACAAGTGCAGTTCTCTCTGTCGATAAATGCAACCTGTATCGGTCGAATGTAGTTCACTAGGTCGATTTTGAGTCCGTGAAAAAATACGCTTATTTCTCTTTGCCATGTGAAAAAATAATGTGCAGTTCTTTCTATTGACAAATGCAATCGGGTGCCCCGCGGATGCAGTTCACTCGCCGATTTTTTGTTCCGCGAAAAACATGTGCGTTCTGTCTGGCGATAATACAGTGCGCTTGACTCTCGGATGTGGTGCGGTTTCCGGCGAATGCAGTTCGCTTCGTCGATTCTGGGTCCGCGAAGAACGGAGTTCCGCGGTTTACTAAAATTGACACAACTTTTAAACCGTAAAGAATTAGAGGATGTGTTTTACATACAAATGGAGCGCCTCGACGATAGCTATCCAATGGTGTATAAATTGCATCAATCGGACGAACGAATCAAACGAATTTACGCGAAAAATCCCGCTGTCCAGAAGAGGGTAGCAACACCGTTTTTTAAATTACTTCAAAACCGGGTGGAATATGGAAAAGTGTTCAACATGTCGATTAATCTACTACTCAAGGCGAATCGAACGGTGTATCATACGCATCGATCGGACAAGCGGTTAAAAAGTTCCAATCTCTACAAGATCCGAAAACGAAAAACAGAGTTGCTGCGTTTTTTTGCGGCTAGATTTCTCTCAAATACGTAGCGAATTAGACAAAGTAATCTACACATGGATGGAGCGCCTGCTTGATATCTTTCCAACGGTGTATCATTTGCGTCATTCCGATAAACGGTTTAAGAGATATCGCAAAAATACGCCCGCTGCAAAAGTGGGTCGCCGCACCATTTTCGAAACTGCTCTTAATCCGTGAAGAATCGGGGGAAGTGTTCAAAATATGGAAGATGCTCCTTTTCCATACGAATCCAACGGTGTATCATACGCTCAATTCCTACCAATGGTTAAAAAGTAATCACGAAAACGGTGCATGCGATTCTGTTTTACCCGAACTGCAGTGCTCCGAAATTCAGCAGTGCAGTTCTCTTTTCCGATACGATGCAGTTCCGAATGTTGTCAGAATAGTTATTCTGACATCGATGTCAGAATAGACTGGCTGTAAATCTTGGAACTCCGTTCTTCGCAGACCCGAAATCGACGAAGCGAACTGTATTCGCCGGAAGCCGCACCGCATCCGACAGTCAAGCGCACTGCATTATCGCCAAACAAAATTGCGCGTGTTTTTCGCGGAACAAAAAATCGGCGAGTGAACTGCATCCGCGGGGCACCCGATTGCATTTGTCAATAGAAAGAACTTCAAATGATTTTTTCACATGGCAAAATAGAAATACACGTATTTTTTCACGGACCCAGAATCGACGTAGTGAACTGCATTCGACCGATACAGGTTGCATTTATCGATAGAGAGAACTGCACTTGTTTTTGTAACTTTTAACACATATTTTTATCAACGAGCGTGCACCGCAAGGACGAGGCGAGTGAACTGCATTTTATTTTTTCTTCAAATTTTGTTCTTCTATTAACTCACGGCAGTGAACTGCATTTATTATATTCTAATTTTTTTCCTTGTCATTTTTGCACATAATCAAGTGAATTGCATCCAAAAAAAATAAACATAATTACATGAATTAAATCAAACTGCAAACAGATGAACTATGAAGTGCATCAGATTTTTCGAACAATTCTCAAACATGCCATGCAAATTTATACAACAAATCCTCAAAACAAAAACAAAAACGCAAATTAGATCCTTGGACATGGGGCGCCATTGAACTGTAATATCAAGGGATCCGAGCGAGGGGAGGCTCGAATGTGGACTGCACTACAATTCCACCCGTGTTATTGCTCGTGATTGGGGGGAGTGGGTCGTTTGGCCGCCTTTCCGTAGTGGGAGAGGACGACCTGATGGTCCGGCGGAACAACCATTGAGAGGACGACCCTGAAGGAGGTGCCCCAGATCCATGGTGTGTCGAGCCGCCGCTGGCCTCACCTCACATCCACCGAATCCGCGATGTGACTGGGGCAGGGCGCTCGCCGGGGCCGGTGGCCCTCGTGAGTTGGCTGGGGCGGGAAGGCCGTCGTGGCGGGCGGCCGACGGCGAGGTGGCAGGGGCAGGCGGAGACAACTGCGAGGAGGCAGTCGCGAGGTGAGCGGCAGCGGTGTGGCTCCTGTCGTGAGGTGGTCGTCGCGCTACGGCCGGAGACAGCGGCGGACGGCGCGCGGCGAGGTCCACGACGGCGGACGCGCTGCGGTGTCCGGGGCGTCCGTCTCGCGGTGGGAACCGAGCAGATGATGCGCCGATCTGAGGGGTGCTGAGGAGGATCCGGGCGGCCGGCGAGGTGGCAACATGGCGACCGATGCGGCCTGGGCGAGGTGCATGCATGGGGGGAGTTTGGTGTGTCCGCGCGGTGTGGGGTGGGTGGGAGGATAAGGTAGCGGGCCGGGGTGGGGCTTTTTTCTTTTTTTGTTTGTGCGCGTTGCGGGGCGATCTGTTTCGTTCTGTTTTGTTAGTGTTGCGGGACAATTATTCATATTCTGGATTGGGTTCGTCTCTATAGTAATTGGAGGGACCAGATTGTAAACATGAAAAGGTAGGAGCTTAGCGGGTCCTTACCCCCCCTTTATCTGATTAGAGCGGAAAGGACCCGCGGAATTTTTACTTTTACTCTTATAACGCGAATTGGATCTATTCGATTCACTCTTATGAAGCAACAAGAAAAAGAGATCACTGGAGGATCCAATATCTTATTCCACGAAGGAAGTATCCTGAAAATCCTTAATTTAGTTTCGAGAAATAAACTAAAAAAAACTTAATCAAAACTATTCAACTATCCTAAAAAAAGCAACCCTTCAATGAAAGAGTTTACGTTTTTTTTGAAAAATTTCTGTAAGTTTGAAGTTGAACTTAATTAAACAAGTCGGGCAATTATATTTGCTCAATATCACAAGAAATTTGTCCCCCGCCATATTTTCTTCCCCTTTGTTTGTCCACTACCTCGGCTGAACCTAAGCAAAAGAAAAAGAGGTCCAAGAGACATACCCGAATAAAGAAGAAATAGTATATATATAGGGTGGGTCTATTCTAACAACACCCCTTAAGACCTTATTCTAACAACTAATCCTTCGACATGAGGGGCATCCCATCCAGGCCGGATGGTCAACTGAAATGGGTCCTCATCGTCTGCACACAAGTCTAAATGATATGGGTAGTGGACTCTCATATTCATAGACAAGTCGCCTCAACCATACTCTCGATTGTATTATAACCCTTACATAGACTTACTCCAGCCCGATCACTTAGTCGGGGTCTAGGGCGGGCTCGATCATACATCAAAGTGTGCACGTGACAGAGTCACGAACAATCGCATCGCGATGCCCCAAGCTGCGCACATCTAAGGGCCACTTGGTGTATAAAAGACCGCCAGCCAGATCACAACTAAGGTCTCGAAAACCCATACTAAGACATGCATGTTATAAACATACAAGCAGCACACATGTCTAGTATGAACAACAGGTATCATTGCAATTCTCTACAAAGTATACAACTTTATTGATAACTCTTACAGAGTGCACACAGAGATCACAAGTCTGTGATCCAACATTACATCAAACATGCGGAAGCAAAGTAGGTCTGAGTACAGACAAATTTAACAAATGGCTTAGAGAAGCCTTATCTATAAACAAGCCCTTCACGAGGGAACCAGTCTGCTGACTGGGACTACACTAGCTTGGTCTTCAGTCGTCGAGCTCGAGGAAGAATCCACCTTCGGGGTCAGTGGGTTCATCTAAAACATAGAATAAGCAAACGTGAGTACAAAGTCGTACTCAGCAAGACTTACGTAGGAACTATACTACTCATGCACATGTATCAAGGTAAAGGGAGGTGGGGATCAAAAGCAGAAGTGCCAGCTTTGACTTGGCTAGTCCTGAACTACGAGTACCAGACTTGAGGTAAGAAGCGTACACGAGTCCACTACATCTCCAATCAATTACACCACTATGGTGCCTTCCTCGACTTCCCCACGATAAAGCACGCCATATCACTCACACTTATCTTGGTAAGTTTTATAAGTATCCAGTTCAAGTTGTCTAATAATCAAGCTAAGCTTTCCAAGCAGTCCATAACCGCGGACGCGGCTATTCGAATAGTTTTGTTAACCCTGCAGGGGTGTACCGCTACACACACGTGCCATCAGTTACCGCCTTTTGAGTGTCACCGTTCAAGAGATGACAGCGAGGATGCCACCACAACACTTCGCCCACAGCTCCGTTCTAGTCCAGAGAGTCGCCTATCTGAGGGGGATCCGTATGGAAGTCCGGCCGAGGTTCCAGTACAGCCTCAAACGATGTGTGCAGGGTCCCAAGCCGGTCTTGAAAAGCCGTTCATCCACTTCGCAGACCGTGCCACAGCCCTACCAGAACTCCGAACTACTGCGACTCTTGGGGTTCGAACGGGGTGTGGTACTAGGATGAGAGGGGTCAGTGAGCCCAATGTGTGGTTGTACTCTTCTTCTTGGATCACCACACAAGAACTCAGACTTAAGGCGGTGTTCAACGAGACAACCCACTGTGTACTCCTACACAACCTCTCATCGTCCACCTTATATTAGGGTAGATTCACCAACACATTTCCACCATCATCAACATGATCACTACCCACCCGACTCACAAAAGAGTAACCTCATTGTAACTCTAAGCATGCAATAAGCAGTAACAGTTGCAGGGGTCACATGATATCAACCAACTCCTACATTTGCTAGGATTGTGGTTTGCTTACTACTGTGACAAATGATAGGTCATGCAAAGGAATGGGTTCATCTATGCGGTAGAAACGTAGCATGGTAATCATCCTATACAATGCATAAGCGATACATGAGAGGGAAGTGGGATTTTATCGACATGATCAATGGGGGTTTGCTTGCCTTGCTGACGAGGTTCAGTATCGGGGTCTTCAACGAAGGGGGCAACCTCTTGTTCCGGTTCCACTTCTACTTGACAAACAACAAACAAGGAAGCAATATAAATACAATCCACAATCACATGGTTGAAGGTTTAAACTTGATGTATATGCTTCTGATGTGTGAGTTATTCCAATTAAAAGGAGTGTATTGCATTTGAAATGCAAATTCAAACTCCATTTGATTTATCGATGAAATTCAAATGCATTTGAATCCATGAATGTTCATTTGAAATGGTTGAGCATGAAATGATGTTGTAAAGGTGAGGTAAAGTCTCTGATGTGTGGGTGGAACCATTTAAAAGAAGTGTGTAGCAAAGTCATTTGCAAAATCGCTCCAAATTTGAATTCAAAAGAAGGCCATATGCATGTTTGCTACTGTTCACCCATTTTAAAATGGTCAAACATAGAAACAATTTGCATATTCACAATCCTTGCATTTTTCTGATAATTTTAGATATATTATTTGTCCAATTTGGAGTTAAAATGAATTAACTATGATTTTCCAAAGATTTAATCAATTTCTGGTTTTTCTGGAATTTAAATAAATAAATTTAAACAGTTATTGCGTCAGGCTGACGTCATTGTGACGTGGGGGAGGGGATGACAGGTGGGTCCATGTAGTCAGTGGGAGGGGTTAATTAAACCGCTCTATTTAATTTAATTGGGGGTTAGCTTAGGGCCTGGGCCCACTGTCACTGAGAGGGGGGGATTAGGCTAATGGCCTTGGGCCCACGGGACAGTGAGAGAGGGGAGGGGGTTAATGGCGCCGCCGGCTCGGGCTCGCAGGAGCTTCGCCGAGGTTTGGGTTTAGGGCACGAGACGGGGCTCTGGAGGCACTGGGAGGGATCTGGGGAGGCCGCGCATACGTTGGTCTAGGAGGGGGCCAAAAGCACACACTGTGGCGACGTCAGCGTCAACCGCGGCGGCGGTCTTTCCACTGGCCTCGCCGGAATCACGCAAGAGGGGACGCTAGGAGGCGGGGATGGTGCAATCGAGAGCTCGGCTCACCGTGAAGCCAATGGCGTAGACGGCGGGGCTGGAGGGGGCTCGACGGCCGCGCAATCGAAGCTTTGCTCGTCGGCGGCCGGCGGTGGAATTCGTCACTCGCGTCATCTCCGGTGGTCCTCCGCTCGAATTGGCCGGGGGTTTCGAAGGAGACGTCGTCGGTGCGTCGAACGGACAGGATGCGGCGGCGAAAGGAGCAAGGTGGCTGCGCCGGGGTGTCGTCGTGCTCCGTCTAGGTCACGGGCGGGCGCGGGGTTTCTTCGTCGGATAGGGGGAGGGTGACCAGAACGAGGGGGGAGGCGTGGGGGGAACAGAGCAGCTGCGTGGCGCGAGAGAGGCGAGGGAGGTGGCCTAGAAGCCTCGGGGCGTCGCGGTGGCGTCGGCGCGTGCCCTGCCTCCACGCAGCTGTGTGTGTGCCTGAGGAAGAAGACAAGGGCGCTCGCGGGCTGGGCCAGGTGGGCCTTCGCCTAGGCGAAAGGTAAGGTTTCTCTGCTCTTTTCTTTTTATTTGTTTCTGTTTCTTTGTTCTGCCCCAAAATAAATAGCAGGGCAATTTTATAAATGCCCATTTTTTATATGGCCTCAAAATATATATATCTAGCCACTTACAAAGTTTGGACATTTTTAAAATTCAAATAATTTGAACTTTAATTAAAATAGGGGTTTAAATTTAATTCCAAGGTCCTGTTTGAATATTTGAAAAATCCATGAGCATGGGGTGGGTCCCACATCACTTGATATGTGATCACACTCATTTATAAGACTTTTCAAAAATCAAACATGAATTTTTGGAGAAGATTTATTTCTGGCCTTTTGAATTAATTCATCTGGGTGGTGTTCCTTCTCCCATTTTAGTTTGAATTTGAATTCCAATTGATTTCTTTTGAAATTTTTAACATGATGCAAGGTGACTTGCTAATCCTAGCACATACCTAACTTGGGGTTGTGACACGACTCCTCTTTACTTTTTTGTTTCATGTTATTCATTTTGCATCATACATTGCATATCTTGCATTTTATATCTCAGAGACCTGGGGGCTTGATCAACCCTTATATTGGTACTGAGAATGTATATTGCTTATTCAGGGGAATCGGGGAGCTCGATGACAATCATTGACTCTTTATCCGAAAACTCGGCATATATATGTAAAATTCACATGTGTATAAGCTTATTCAGGGGAAGTAGGGGAGCTCGATGTCACTCATCGACTCTTATCTGAAGAAATTCCGGCATATACATGAACTGGCTAAACACGCCTTGGCTTGTATAGTTCAAGCTCATACGACCTACGTGTACCCGTCTTAGTCTAAATACCTTGGGGGCTTACAGCAACGCCTACCGAGTCTAGTCTTAAGTACAGGGAACGCTAGTCATATGTTGCTGGCTTACAGAGAAGTATCGATTCACAGATAACCCAGTAATCTATCTCAAAGAGAAGATAAGGCGTGTTAAAACTGGAGTCAACTTCTATATGAGCCTTTACACTTTATTTTTTGCATACATCATCATCATAGCATACTTTTTCTTTTATTATTTTCTATGTTATCCAAAAGATGTACCGTGAGCATTAACCTGTGTGATTCGGTATGACACAAAGATGCTCATACCAACTCATGGGGACTATAGCTCAAAATTCTCTATGACTCAGTATGACACAAAAGATGCTCACACCGACTCATGGGGACTACAAATCAAAATTTTATGGTTTGGCAAAACTTGTCAAAACACATATAGCAAAAAGTGAACCCATCTCAGTCTAAAACACTGGCCGACTCTACATGACGTCGTCAAGTTTTTCTGAGAAAGGGAATGCGAACTTCAGTTCAAATGAGTCAGACCTATGTGACTCGGCATAGCACCCAGATGTACATCCCGACTCATGGGGACTACACCTCGAAATTCCTTATCAAAGATTCGGCACGACGCAAAGATGCTCGTACCAACTCTTGGGGGAGTAGCACTTCAAAATTCTATGATTTGGTTTGGCACAAGTCGATCTTATCAATGAGTCGACATGACACAAGTCTGTCCAAATCGACTCAGGGGCTACATATATATTAAGGAAGTTGGCCCTCATACATATATATTATTTTATCAAGTCAGGTACAAAAACCGACTTACAGATTGGATGGAAAATAAAGATTATCATTCATCATAGACCGGGTCTTACATCAGAAGCATACAAGAAAAAAGCCGGCAATACTTATATCAATCTACTTGCTAAACTACAGCTTCAGTGGTCGTCTTCAGAGTCGGCTTCATCATCAGATAAGGAAGCTTGAGCTTCATCACTACTGCTCGAGCTCTCCATGCAGCAGCCGGCTCGATCACCATCTGAGTCGAAAATCTTGGCCCACAGGGTCTCATCACCATCATATTTGAAAATAATAGTATCTCCCTTCTGAATATTCCTGGAGCGAAGAAAAGTTTTCCAACCCTTCTCCAAGAACATGGAGTCCTGTCCAGAAAAGTCGGTAGCCACCCGGATGGGTCCATGAGGGCACCTTTCAGAGCGAAGCCAGAGACTTGGAGGTTTTGAATCCATTACAATCTGAGCAAAAGATTCAGGAAGTTTTACCCAACGGCGGATTGCCTGAACCTTCACCAAGAACTCACTCCTCTCAGGAGAAGAAGGTGGAGATACAAATGGTGAAGCGGAACGCGAGCCTCTTCCCCTGCCCCGGCCACGGCCCTGTCCACGGCCACGACCACGGCCACGGCCACGACCACCGCGAGTGCCAGCGCTGAAACCAGGGTCATCGGTCGCCGAAGGAACACGGGTTCTTAGCTTGGGAGCCATGGAGAATTGCGAGAAAAAGAAACGAAGGAAGAAGCTATGAGCACTCAGAAGTTAAAACTGCTTGATGGCTATTTATAGCGACTACAAGGAAAATCAATCAATGCTACGGGTAAACTACCCATGGTGGGTGACATTTATGGAAAGACTCCTCGATTCCCACAACGACATGAATGCCTTTAATAGTGGCGTCTCGGGCTGAGAGACTATAAATGCAAAAACGGATTTTTGACCAAAAGTCGAAGAAATTTTTTCAAGTAAAAGACGATGTGAAGCTAAAGAGAGTTGGCTTCGACTCCTAGTGAACATCAAACATTAGTCGACTCAACCAGAGGAGTCAGTTTCATGAAGACAAAAGAACTAATGCAATATTGAAAAGAGACGACTCCCAATCAACGCCAAGCATGAAGTCGGCCTTTGACCCATGAAGAGCCCGCGGCAATGAAGAAAATGAAGAAGATTGTTATGAAGACTAAAGCATCATAGCAATCCTGGGGGCTAATGTCGGGGGGAGGCACCAAGCCCATAACCCGGAATTATAAACCTCTGGGCCGACTTACCTATGAAGGCCCAAAAAGAAGACTCGGGAGGGAGTCAGACGTGCCAAGCGTGAAGATTGAAGCCCTAGAAGGAATTCGACTTACCTTGTATAACATGTAGTAAATTTGTAAAGTAGAATAGAACTCCATCTCGTGTAGGAGTCGGACTCGCGGAAACCCGGGACCCAGTACCTTTATAAGCCGAGGTTCACGGGAGCCAGAGGCAGAACTTACCTCAAGCCGGGACTAGACAACTCGCGATACAACCTAGATCTCCACGAGACTAAGGTAGCGAAACTTCACCACTGTAATCGAAGAGTCGATCTCACAATAATCAAGAAAGCAGGAGTAGGTCTTTACCGCATCGACGAGGTCGAACCTGGGTAAACCGCTAAGTCCCGTGTCTATGTCGACTCTCTCCTCGAATTCGCCTCGTAGCAAAGGTCCCATGATAAGTCCGACTCTACGGACATCTGCCGTGACTTTCCCACGACAGCATCCCAAGCTTAGACACTTGAGTCTCCTTGAATATTTATTCGGGATGCATGGGGGCATCCCCAATCTTGAGCGTTTGACACTCCCAGATCTTCTTTCATCATCTTCCCTCGCACACTTGAAAACTCCCTTCATACATAACTCATCATAAGCTGATTAGAGAGGTTAGTACCCTTAATAAAATAATTTTTCCCCATTGGATATAAAGATATTCTTGAAGATCTACTATTTATAAAAATTGCCAAAAGGTTTTTGCAAATAAAAAGCAAGCTTAAGGTTTGCAAGAGTAAGGAGAGAAAAAACATGGCAGAATCTGTGAAAAACAGAACATCAGGTAGTAAATATATTTTTTGGGGCACTTCTGAAACTCAAATCAAAAAACTCAGACAGACGCTCAAAATTCAATTGTATAAAGCACGCTGTCAAAAAAATTCAGATAAAAAAGATGATCTGCTGATTTTAGGCTAATTTTTTCGTCCAAGGACAGAATCTGTTTTCTGGACAACATGTCATAACTTTTGAACTTTCTTGCAATCGGAGGCTAAACTTGGCACAAAGCTTGAAAATAAAGATACAATGATGTTGCTATAGTAGTAACAATCATCAAGACCACTAAAAACAAAAGTAAAAACTCAAAGTAAAGATAACAAGGGTTGTCTCCCTAGAGCTCTTTCTTTATAGCCATAAAGATAGGCTTAAGATTTTAATGATGCTCTCGTAGGAATAAGAGTTGAAGAACAAAAGAGAGCATCAATAAGCAAATACAAAACACATTTAAGTCTAACATGCTTCCTATGCAAAGGGATCTTGTAGAGAAATAACTCATTGAAGCATCAAGATATTAGCATAGGAAGGCAAAATAAGTGCAATTTCAAAACCTTCAACATAAAGAGAGGGAACTTGATATTATTGAAATATACATAAGCATATGTTCCCCTCTCATAATAATTTTCAGTGGGATCATGAATAAACTCAACAATATAAGTATCACATAAAAAATTATTATCATGATCCATAAGCATAGAAAATTTATTACTCCCCACATAAGAAAAATCCTTCTCATTAGTAATAGTGGGAGCAAACTCAAGAAAATAGCTATCAAATGAATCATTCTTATCATGATACACTTTCAGACATTTATTCTTTATAGCATAAGTGTCATCACAATAATCATCATAGATAGGAGGCAAAGTATCATCAAAATAAATTTCCTCATCAAAACTTGGGGGGTTAAAAAGATCATCTTCATAAAACGTAGCATCCCCAAGCTTATAGCTTTGCATATCATTAGGATCAAAGGTATTCAAAGAAGACATACTAATAACATTGCTACTATCATGAGTGTTGTGCAAATAGTAAAGCTCCATTGGCTTTTTGATTTTCTCTTCAAACACTTCATGTCCCAACTCAAGGTAGAGCTCATAAAAGCTCTCTCATAATATTTTTGTTGTTTTCCATAAGCCTAACTAGTGAAAATAAAAACAAGAAACAAAAAGAATTAATTGCAAGATCTAAGATATACCTTCAAACCTTACCTCCCCGGCAACGGCGCCAGAAATAGCTTGATGTCTACGTACGCTTCTATTCTTGTAGACTATGTTGGGCCTCCAAGCGCAGAGGTTTGTAGGACAACAACAATTTCCCTCAAGTGGATGACCTAAGGTTTATCGAACTCAGGGAAGTAGAGGTTGAAGATGTTCTCTCTCAAGCAACCCTGTAATTAAGATACAAGAAGTCTCTTGTGTCCCCAACACACCTAATACAACTAGGAGTTGTATAGGTGCACTAGTTCGGCGAAAAGATGGTAAAATATGGGTGATAGGTGTGGCAAAACAAGGTAATATAAATCTGTAATAAAAAGTGCAACAAGCAAACATGTGACAAAAGTGAGCAAAACGGTGTAACAATGGTGGAAACAAGGCCTAGGCTTCATACTTTCACTAGTGGCAACTCCAAACAACATTAACATAGTCTAATCACATGATATTTCCCATAAAACATGCAATGGAGACGTACTCGGAGGTCATTCCTTTGTGGTCAAGAGAGGACGAGAATTATGTAGGGCTACAAAAGCACACCTCAGAGTTCGTAGTTCTCAATCTATGGATTTCCCAATGTCACCGCGGCCATCCAAAGAGAGAACCACAATCACCACAACATATCTCATGGATAGTCAAAGACAAGCACCAAGAGACTCTCAATCTTCAATCAACACACAAAAGAGGAAATCACTCATGAAAATATTCTTCTAATCCATGTCCAATAGACCGCTGTCACCTTGGTCTCGGGGATTATACTAGATAAGATCAAATGAGTACATCAATCCAATACATAGAGGAAGGGGAAATATCATGGGATCACCCTAGATTAACATAGCCTATGATGACAACGAATATCACATCATGGGAGAGAGAGAATAACACATAGCTACTGGTAGAAACCTTAGCCCCGAGGAGGAACTAGTCCCGCATCATGGAGGGAGGAAGCAACGTCGATGGAGATGAATCCAGGGGCACTTCCCCGTCCCGTCAGGGTGCCGACACAGGAATTCCGCTCCCCCGAAGCTTGTTGGCGATGGCGGCGGAGATCGGAATTGCTTCTGGAGAAAAGGGGTCTGGAATCAAGGTTTTCGCGACGGGAGAATAAATAGGAGCCAAAGGGGGGCACGAGTCGCCCAGGCGGCCACCCGACGCGGGTGGACCCCTGGCCGCGCCAGAGGGGGCGCCTGGGGGCTGTGGGCCACCCCAGGGCCCCATCCTCCGGGTGGAGGACTCTTCTAGAACGCTGATTTTTATATATTTTCCCGAAATTTTCTGAGCACTTTTAATAATGGGAAAACCTGAAATACAAAAACAGCAGAAAACAGAAACTGGCACGGGGGTGCACTGAGTTAATATGTTAGTCCAAATATGATCAAAAGTGTATGAAAGTGTATCGAGATCATAGCAATATCACACAAAACATGAATGGAGCAAGAATAAATTATAGATACGTTTGGGACGTATCAGTCCTTCGGACTAATGTAAGTATTGAAAGTTGACACTTCCACCTCCTCATATTTGCTAGCCTCTTCGGTACCGTGCATTGCCCTCTTCTCACTCTGAGAGTTGGCGTCCACCTCGCCGGTGCATCCAAAACCTTGGCATGATACGCTCTGTCATCATAAACCTCCTTATATCTTTCCTCAAAACAGCCACCATACCTACCTATCAAGGCATTTCCATAGCCTTTCCGATATATATTGCCATGAAACATCCACCTCTTCATAACTTGATCTTCGTATCATACATGTTCCTGCTACACTAGCAGAGGCATACATTCGCATACATCATGATAGCTACATCTTCTTTATGTTGAGCACCTTGTAAAGTGTGAAGATTTTCTATACCCTCTTGTAAAATAGAGTGTTGCCCTTAAGTGAGGAAAAGATCCCAAAGTGGACAAAATAAAAGATCCCAAATAGGACAAATGAGAGTTAAATAGAAAGAGCCATTGATGCCACCAAAAAATAGAAAAAATAGAAAAAGGGAGAAAAAGAAATAAAGAGAGAGAAAGGGGAAACACTACTATTCCTTTTGCAAGATCCACACTCATACTCCCTCTATATTTTGTACTCCATAGAGATGATCATTTATGCATATAGCTATGTGGGGACCCTCACACTATAGAACTTGGCTTGCATATTCCAAGGATGATCCTCCTCAAACGAGCTCTAGGTCTTCATGAGCGAGCAAGTTGGATGCACCCCCACTAGTTCCATTGGAGAGCTTTTCTTAGCTCATATGTGCATCTATTGCATGGCAATCCCTACTCCTCACATCATATCTATCATTTGGCCTTCTCTCGCCTATGATTGTCCTCATTGATGTGAGCATTTCACACATTTTTTGTCTTCCTCCTCCACCATACTTCTCTCTTTGCCATCCCAAGTGTCAACTCTCGTGCTTACGCTCATCCATTGCATAAGTGCTCGAAATATCAAAAAGGAGTGGATCAAATTGACTTGTACCTGGCTAGTGGTCTGGGGACGAGTCAAGATAATATTCCAAAGAAGACCAAGTGTGAAACTTTAGTAGATTGAGTTCTCAACAAATATATTTTTCTCTCGTATTCCCATATCCCCCTTCTTGCACGCAAACACCATTTGGAGACATTCGAGCCACGGGCAGCGAGAGCTCTTGCACCTAATGTTCTTTCGTTGCTTGTTTCAATGCTAATATAGACTCTTGCCTGTTATGACTTGAATTGAATCACATACCTTTATTGTTTTAATTTCAAAGTTCTTATATGGTTGCTAGCATGTCACCACAAAAATTATGCTTGTTATCATTTACCTACTCGAGGACGAGCAGGAATTAAGCTTGGGGATGTTGATACGTCCCAAGCGTATTTATAATTTATGCTTGCTCCATGCATGTTTTGTGTGATATTGCTATGATCTAGATACACTTTCATACACTTTTGATCATATTTGGACTAACCTATTAACTCAGTGCACCCCAGTGCCAGTGTTGGAATTATGCCCTAGAGGCAATAATAAAATGTATTATTATAATTCCAGGTTCATTATTAATGTTTATATGTCTATGCTATAACTGCAATGGCCTATGCGGAGGTTTGCCAAGTGCATGTTAACTGCCTTCGGAGGAAAACCCATATGTAGGTGTGGAGTATAAACACAAAGTGTTCTTAGTCTGCCTCTAGGACTAACCTGTGTATTATGGATGTCATGTTTTCCTGACATAGGGCATTGAATATGCCGGTAATACATGGGAGCACATTGTTGCCAGAACAAGGGTGTTGAACCGACCCAATTGTATGATTTGCTTTGAGATTTCATCATCATTGTGTTATGAGTTAAATCATCAGATGAGTTGACATTTGCATGTATCCTTATATACCATGAGAATGTTAAGTACCTACATACCGGAGGGTGGGTTTTGACTCTGTCCTAACACCACCCGTAACAGGCATGGCTATAACGGCTTTGTTCACTCACACTCGAAAGTATGTCTAGGGACTTGATGATTCAAGTTGGGATTTGCTCCTCCTTCTCAGGAGAGATATTCTTTGGGCCCTCTCGGTATTACGTATCCACCAACATCCGGACGGATATTTTGTGAATAGATCACATGGGATACGGAATACGTGAACGAGAAAAGAACAAAACCGATATGAGGATAATTGGTATAATGATTAATGAGTTGATCATGCGGATACCTATATAATCTCACCTCATGTTTTGTAAAGTATCGCGAAGCAAAGGGATTGGCATGTCAACCAGAGGTTCACTCGAATTCATATTCGTGTAGGTGCGGGAACCATTATGGGTGTCCATGGCTCCGCTATTGGTTATTGATCCGAGGAAAGTCAGTTTCCGGTTCATGTCCGTATTCTACAGAACCTATGGGGTCACACACTTAAGGGTGGTAGATTTGTTGAGCACTAGAGTGATAGGAGCACGAGTATAACACACCAGAAAAGTTTCGGAGTGATTGAGATTTAATCGGAGAGAAAACCGGAACCGTTTTGGGGCACCGGTAAAGTACCGGGAAGAGTTTTGAGAAAACCGGGTAAAACCGGAGGGCCGAAAAGTTCCGGGATGGTCTAAATATGTTTAATATTTATTTATTGTGAATTCCCAAATTGTTTTGGAATTAATAAAATAGATTTAATACCAATGGGCCCTCTCTCACTTGGAAGGCCCAAGTGGGGGAGGGAGCACTTGGACCAAAGAGGCCCAAGGGGGGGTGCCCTAGGAGGAAGCTTCCTCCTAGGTGAGGAAGCTTCCTCCCCCCTTCCTTGGCCGACCCTAAGGGGAGGGAAGGAAACCCTAGGGTGCCACCCCTAGGGCTGCCCCCTCCTCCAAGGTGGCCTCCCCTCCCCTCCCACTATAAATAGATGAGGAGGGGGCACCCCCAAGGAGACACAGATTTGTTCTTTTTCCTCAGGGCTGCCCCTCCTCTCTCCTCTCTTGTAGATCTGATCTCCACCATATCTCGAAGTGCTGCTTATCCCTCCTCTCTACTCTGGAGGCGCCAAGCTCTGGACGGCGGAGCCCTGCCGGATCTACTACACCGTACGTGTGGATCAACCGTAGAGAGATCGTACGTTCGATCTTCGTTCGAGGGACTTCTAGATCTGTTCGTGGGGCGTCACACGGATCAGATCTGTTCGAGGGATTCACCGCATCAATCTTCCCCAACTCTCCATCAACTTCTTCCGCTGCAAGAGAACTACCGTTTGAACGGTTGTTAAGGTAACAAGGTCGCTAACTGTGTTTGCATCTATCTAGATCCAATCTTGGGACTTGGTTTCGTAGTGCCGAATTTCTTTTTTTTTCTACTCCGAATCCCAACAGCGGTATCATGAGCTAGTTATAGTAATAGATGCAGGTTCGATCTAGAGTTCATAGTGATGACCGGGCATTGCACAAAATTTTCATTGTGCGCGGTTTTTTGATAATAGATCTAAAGTGAATCTTCTAGTTGTTTCCCCTCTAATTGCACAAGTGGATCCCTCCTGTATTGCTTGATTTTGTTACAAACATCTTTCCCCTCGGGGTCCTTCTATGCTGCTCCTGAGTATGCTGGTCGCGCGAAGATGATTTGGGTCTTGCTTTTGGTGTGGAGAAATTGTGTAACAAAAGGGGCGTGTTAGATTGTTGATCTAGCACGGGGATCACGAGTATTTGACGATTGTTCAGTATGGATCATGAGATTAAATTGTAGTCTCATGGTTGATACGCCCCGAGTGTTAATCTAGCAACTTGAAGATTGTGCTTTATGTGGTTACGTAGCTAGCAAAATGTTTTGTCATGCAAACCCTAGTAGCCACGTAAAAGAAGCAAAGAACGAGTAGAAGAACGTCTAACTTGTTTTTGCAGGAACATGTGATGTGGTATAGTCTTCGTCATGATAAAAGTTGTATGAGATGATTATACTTTGTACATGTTAAATTTGCATGACTTGCATGTCATGGTACGACATGATGGCTGGAGCCATATGATTGTCATTTATTCGGCCTGCGTGCCAAACTTCATGTAATTTTCTTTTAGTAGAATAGATGCTAGCAATAGTTGTAGTATCTACATGAAGATGATGATCATACGTCATGGTGCTTGACGACATGTCGTGCGTGGAGGTGATGCTCTCCACCAAAAGAAGGTGATGCCTGGACTCCTGGTGTGCCCCCCAGTGCCCCCCTTTGGTTCTTATTTATACCCCCGTCACGAAAACCATGATTCCAGACCCCTTTTCTCGAGAAGCAATTCCGATCTCCACCGCCATCGCCAACAAGCTTTGGGGGACCAGAATTCCTGTGTCGGCACCCTGCCAGGACGGGGAAGTGCCCCGGATTCATCTCCATCGACATTGCTTCCTCCCTCCATAGGTTTCTATCAGTAGCTATGTGGTCAATTCTCTCTCCCATGATGTGATCTTCGTTGTGATCATAGGCTATGTTAATCTAGGGCGATCCCATGATATTTCCCCTTCTTCTATGTATTGGATTGATGTACTCACTTGATCTTATCTAGTATAATCCCCGAGACCATGGTGACAATGGTCTATTAGACATGGGTTAGAAGAATATTTTCATGAGTGATTTCCTCTTTTGTGTGTTGATTGAAGATTGAGAGTCTCTTGGTGCTTGTCTTTGACTATCCTTGAGATATGTTGTGGTGATTGTAGTACTCTCTTTGGATGGCCGCGGTGACATTGGGAAATCCATAGATTGAGAACTACGAACTCTGAGGTGGGCTTTTGTAGCCCTACATAATTATCGTCCTCTCTTGGCCACAAAGGAATGACCTCCGAGTACGTCTCCATTGCATGTTTTATGGGAAATATCATGTGATGAATATGTTAATGTTGTTGGGAGTTGCCACTAGTGAAAGTATGAAGCCTAGGCCTTGTTTCCACCATTGTTACACAGTTTGTGCTCACTTTTGTCACATGTTTGCTTGCTGCACTTTTTATTACAGATTTATATTACCTTGCTTTGCCACACCTATCACCCATATTTTACCATCTCTTCGCCGAACTAGTGCACCTATACAACTCCTAGTTGTATTAGGTGTGTTGGGGACACAAGAGACTTCTTGTATCTTAATTGCAGGGTTGCTTGAGAGAGACCATCTTCAACCTCTACTTCCCTGAGTTTGATAAACCTTAGGTCATCCACTTGAGGGAAATTGCTGCTGTCCTACAAACCTCTGCGCTTGGAGGCCCAACATAGTCTACAATAATAGAAGCGTGCGTAGACATCATTATCCGAGGCGGCTATGTATCCATGTGACATCCTGGCTTAATAAGAATGATATGCTACTCATACCAACAAGATGCATCTTCTTTTCCGGAAGCTCATCTCCAATGAACTCTAAGGTTAAGCGTGCTTGATATGGAGCGATTTGACGATGGGTGACTGACTAGGAAGTTATTCCTAGATGCGCACGAGTGAGGACAAAATGCATAGGAAAGACTAGGGTTGCTCTGTGGGGATAGTCTTGATCCCGCCAGGCGTAACGACCGAGAATCAGTGGTTGTGCCCAGGGCGTTACAAATGGTATCAGAACCAACCCTCGTGGTTACACAGGTGTGTGCGGGTTAGAGACGCGAACATGTGGGACATGTGTCGGCACTGGACGCATAGATGTGTGCCAAAAGGGAACGTTCCTAATGGACGACGAGGGCGTCGGTTCCTTTGAGTGGGGTTGTATGTGACATCCTGGCTTAATATGAATGATAGGCTACTCATATCAAGAAGGTGCATCATATTTTTCGGAAGCTCATCTTCAATGAACTCCAAGGTTAAGCGTGCTTCGCTTGGAACGATTTGAGATGGGTGACCGATTGGAAAGTTATTCCCAGGTGCGCAGGAAAGACTAGTGTTGGTCGGTGGGGATAGTCTTGATCCCGCCAGGCATAACGGACGGGAACCGGTGGTTGTGGCCGGGGAGTTACAATCCATAATCAAATCTAGCAGGAGTAGGGCTTTACCTCAAGCAAGAGGGACTGAAACTGGGTGAATCCATTGCTTGTTCTCCTCTCTGGTACTTCCGGCTACTCGCACCATCATGTCGGGATATATGTTGGTTTACTTCACCGTCACTATGTCCATCTTGATCTTTTTTCACCATGTATCCTCATATGAGGCTTGATTAAGTACTAAGCAATATAGGAACACCTCTAAGACAAAAAAAGGGCCCGCACCTGGATAAATCCCTCATGTAAATCATGTACCCATTTTTTTTCTCGTGTGCCTTGCGCTATAAAATCTCCAAAATCATGAATACTATCATGAAATCCCACGATAGTCTAGGCATGCTTTTTCATGTCAAAGAAACCCGCGATGGTCATGAATGGGATGTATGTTAATCTGGTCGTCATCTTGTTGATGGAGATCCGGTGAAGCACATATGCTCGGTCCCCAAGGTGAGCATCAAATATCGACAATCAGCACGCCATCGATCATACAATCTACTGGGAATCAGAGAAGACAATAGGGAGAAGGGTTATGTCTCCCTATCTTTATCAAACAATATGGGGATTACATTGAAGTACACTTGATCTAGAAGGCTATCCATGGGCCTCATGCTTCCTTAATCAAATGAGTTACTGACAAAGGTCCACATGTCCCTTATATATAGGTAGGCGGATGCCAGAGCTAGTTTTGGGATACGATACAATCAGATGATCCTGCAGTTACACAGACCATATTTCCCATTACACTATGACCCTAGAAATAAATCAAACGACATCGTTCCCTTAGAGTGCCAACTTCGGCGCAACGGGGCACATGACTTAGTCCTTAAGCATGATTTTTGATGCGCCCCCATTTGTAGGGTATCCTCCTCTAAAGAGGTATCATTACTCATGAACATCTAATTATTTGATCGTATGTAATGTGCCATTACTGGTTCCAGTTGTGTTGATACCCCGTTCCCCTTGAAAGAAGTTAGAAAACTAGCCGTCGGTACTTTACGACATTAATTTCTCGAGATGTATATGCGCGTTTCGTATAGGCAATTAATAAACAATATCTATCTTCACACGCGAATAAAGGTATTCCAGAAAGAATATCGCCTCGTCGCCTATTTATACGCCGTCCGTTCGTATGCCTGCCCCGTCCTCGTGTTTCCTCCCCTTTCGATCTGTTCTTTCTATCGCTGTTAGCTCTCTCGACGCTTTCTCCACCCTTTTTATCACCATTACAATCCTCCTTCCTTGCCACAACCAGATCTCGCCCCACCAAAACCTACCAACCGAAAATCACACCGCCCATCGTACCAAGAACAAGATCCGCCGCCGGACCTGCGATGAGCAACCTCGGCAACTCGACAGATCCAGGCAGTTCCATGGCCGGCGCACCTGAATCACGTAACTTTGAAGTCCACCGCATACGACCGAGGCGGATTCCGTTGCTGCCGCCAACTTCTACTTCCGCTTGCGCATGTTGTTGCGACGACCCTAATTGGGGGAGGAAGGACAAAAAAGGTATGTACAATCTACTCGAATTTCATCAAGTTGAGTCGGGCCGATGTAGATCAAGTTTGGGAATTTGTTGAATGTGATTTGAAAGTTCAATTTGCCCCCTACGGTATTCTGGCTTCCTCTTCCCGTCGGTCCCCGAAATTCCCCAGCGAATCCGGTGGTCCGCCGCACGGGTGCGCGCATCTCGGCTCAGAAAAGAGTACCTGGCCCCTTTTTTTCCCCTTCCTCTTTGGAAATCGGGCCAGACCTTTGTGAGAGTGAGGAAGAACGGAACACATACACATCGCACGCCTCAGAAGGCATCATCTCTGCTCCTATAAATTCCCCAATCCAAATATTCTCGGCCCTTTCTTTTGTTTCTCCCTCTCTCCTGTCTGCCCATTTAGCCTCGCCGCCGCCGCCGCCGCTCTTACTCGGCCCGCCGTTTTGCGGCCAGCTGACGCAGGTAAAGGCCTAGGCTCTCCTGGACTCCAGTGGATCGGCGCCGCCCCCGCCCACCGGTCGCCGCCGCGCGGTTGCGATGCTTGCGGCGGGTTCTCGTGGGGACTGGGGGGTTAGGGTTTGAGGGGTTAGGTTCCGACCTGTTTTGTCGGCGATTGGGGATTACGAGTTGTGAACGAATTCTGCGTTTGGCTGGTGGGAAGACGTGCTAGGTTTTGCCCACCTGCTTTTAGATACGATCTGTCTGCGAAATTCCGTGGAAGAGTAGTGCCCCTGAACAGGGTTAATTCGGATTCAGCAGGGGCTTTGGTTGTTCAGTATATGTTTCGTGAGCTTTTCGTTTCGAGGTATTACTGGTGTTGAGTTCAGCACTAATTCATCCTCCTGTTGTTTTGTTGCAGCTGTAGCCAAGCTGAAGTTCGACCTCTTTGTCAAATCATTGAAGTCTGGAGCCATGGTGTCCGACGAGTTTGGGGATGAGGATCAGAGCGTGTCCGGTGAATCCCTGTCTGAATGGAGGTCCTGCGACCAGGTCGACAATGGCAGCCCTTCTACGTCTCCTCCCTTCTGGGACACTGACGGCGAAGATGACGATCCTGGTGCGCAAAAAGACTTCCTTAGCCTAATATGATTTTCATTATTCTAAGCTAGGTAGACATTATGATAGTAAAATTTTCAGTGGTAATTGTGGCTATGTTTTCATTTTAGCTATCTGTTGTTATCTCAGGGCCTGGTCCTTCAAATTTATTCGGACGCCATACTTGGAGAATTCAGAACTTTTCAAAGGAGAAGAAGAGAGAAATGAAAAGTGAACCATTTGAAGCTGGTGGTTATAAGTGGTAGGTGCCCAGTGGTTAACTAAAAGAATGGCGCTATTATCTTCCTCTTCTTTACTTCTTTTTTTGGGTCTGGTGATGAACCAAGAGTGAAATGTGTCTGGTTTAGTATCCCTTTTTACGTGCTATCATGGATTTACAGGTATTATTGGACTTACTTTACTTGACTGATTGCTAGTATACCATGCTTTCCAGCTCATGTTTTCTCTCTCTATTTTGCTTGACAGTGTTGCAAGTAAGAGCCTGTTGGTTGTCAAATCTTTCATAATGGTGTTAAACTCTAGTTCCCTCGTTATTAGTGGTAAATGCATGTGCGCCTTTTCTAATACATGCAAATTCAATTGTTAGAAATTGCTTGGCTTGTCATTATCATATTGGGCATTGTGCTAGGTTCTTCATTTTGATTGTACGCATGCTTAGTTTTTCACAAAGTCAAAAGGAATCTTTGAGTGTCTGTAAGGAACATGCTGTATATAGTTGACGCTCTTAATTACTGATGATGTCTCATACAAAGAAGGTTGATCTATAGCTTGAATATCGAAAAGCTTTCGATATATCAAACAGTTTCTTTGTTGAATTTGAGAATTTCTTTGGGTTGTGGTGCATCTTTGCTAGCATTAGGCATGGCACTGGTTGATGTATGCCTAACGTGCTACCTTCCATTACAGCTATGCTAAAAGTGTTGTTCATTGTGTTTCACCTTTTCCCAACATAGGTTGGTGCTTGGAGAATACTAGTAGACAGTTTTTGTACTCCAAAATTTCTCTTCTGTGTTCTAGTTATTAGAATACTTCCAAGACCCTTGAGCTAGTCAGTTGCAGAGTTGCAAACTAGCTTTATTCCCTCGTGAAATGCTATATCATTATCATGTGTTGATACCTTAGTGTGTGGTCTTTATTTTTTGCAGGTACATTCTAGTTTACCCTCAAGGATGTGATGTCTCCAATCACTTGTCATTGTTTTTATGTGTTGCTGATCATGACAAACTCCTTCCAGGTTTGGTGTTAGCATTTTACCATGTTGCCTAAATACTCTTTTGTCCCCAAACTTATTTTTCAATCACACAATTGATACTTTCAGGATGGAGCCAGTTTGCACAGTTCACCATAGCCGTGGGCAATCTTGATCCTAAGAAAGTTAAATATTCTGGTAAAAAATAATTGGCGTTTTGTCTCCATAGAGCTAAATAACCAATTAGTGCTTAACTAAGTAATTCCGCAGACACCTTGCACAAATTCTGGAAGAAGGAGCATGACTGGGGATGGAAGAAGTTCATGGAGTTGTCAAAGATTCAAGATGGTTTTCTCGTTGATGATGTTCTCGAAATCATAGCCCAAGTTCAAGTTATTAGGTAGTATTGAATTTCTGGATTTATGCCTCGAAGAATTTTTCTTGCTTTGGCTGCACTGAAATCCTTTAATTTGATTGTTCACATTTCACACTTGAGTTTTATTTGTTTTTGTTGGCATTTGATGCTCTCCTAGATAATTAAAATTTTAATCTTATGTTGTGATCTTGTATGTCCTAATTTGATTCTGGTCATGTTGGAAGCTGTAGTTGCATATTGCCCATGCATATAGAAACCTTCTTGGGACTGTTTCTGATTTGCAATACCCAGAGTTACTTTATGTTCAGTCTGTCACATTACTTCTGTATTGTTTTAGTACACACCTATTATGTGGTTGGGCATTTGGGTATTCCTGAGAATCATATTCTAGCCATTGCCTCCATTTTTCTCGGCACATAATTCTTATTAAATGATCGCAAAACATTATGTAACTCTTTTTCTGTCTTTTTTTTCAATTGCAGGGAGAAAGTGGACCGCCCGTTTCGTTGCCTTGAGCGTCCTTATCGACGAGAATTACTCCGTGTCTATATGACAAATATAGAGCAAATTTATCGTCGCTTTGTTGAAGAACACAGAAGTAAACTTACCAAGCTCATTGAGGATAAAATGATATGGTCCAGGTTAGTCAGTTACTTAGAATTTGTTGTGATGTCAATTTGAGAATAGTTAAATATATGTAACTTTAATTGCAATGCATTTCTTCCTTGGTGTTGCAGTTTTCGTGCTTTCTGGCTTGCAATTGACCCAAGCACAAGACAACGCATGTCCAGAGAGAAGAGCGACGTCATATTGAAAATAATTGTGAAGCATTTCTTTGTAGAGAAAGAAGTCACTTCAACACTGGTTATGGACTCCCTGCATACGGGGCTGAAGGCACTTGAGCACCAGTGCAGGGGAAAGAAAGGTAGAGGAAAATTAATGGACTTGGAGACGTTATCTGCGCCTATGGTCCATGTTGATATGGACACATTTGCTTTAGCTGGCGATGTCCTAGCTTTGCTTGAGAGGGCAGCTTTAGAACCCTTGCCTTGTCAATCTCCATCTCCAAAGGATGACAAATGTTCCCAGAGCCGCACTAAGGTAGTATTGGTGAATTGATTTATTAGTGCATTTTTTAGGGTATTACGGTAATTTAGCCCCCCCCCTCCAACAATGAATTTTACTATGATGCCGTCTTCCTATTGTTAGTATTTCTATTATTTGGCTGCAGTGATACGACATTAGCTTCTTTTAGCTCAGAATTTGCCTGCTGTGTCCTATGCTGAGATTCTCTTGTTATTCCCCAGTCCACATGATTGTTTTTTATATATTTCCAGACATATTTTTTAATGGTTTCTACATGACGTGTGGTGGTCTTATTTTGCATAATGAAGTTTCCCATCCCCATCCAGAGTTTATTTTCTTGAATCTTCCATTTGCAATTGAAGCTCTTGGTTGAAACTGTCCACATAATTTTATATGAGCTATACCAATGCCAATTGATCTTATAATTTGGTTTGTCTGTCCAGATAAGCTCATGCTGCAATCAGTGGAAATTTCAAGTTATGTGTCTCACCACACTTTATATTGGTAGACAATACCTAAGCGCAATTATCTAGTTAGATTATTGAGCCGCCCTACCCGCTGCATCCTAATGAACACATTTGTAAAGACCACCCCAATATATTCTTATTTGTTACTGGACTCATTAGTGTGCTAATTAGTCGTATTATGTTTGATTGTTGCAAGCGTTACTTTCTTTATGCAGTATAATTATTGTCATGCTGCTAAGTTTTTCATTGTTATCATCTTTGTAGGATGGTAGTTCTGGCGAAGTTAAAGTTTCAATTGAGCATGAAGAAAAGCGCCTAACTGAGTTTGGTCAGAAGATACTTGAAACATTTGTTCTATCTCATATATTTAGGTAAAAGGTTTAACTTTTTCATCTTATTACCTCCGCCTGATTGGGTTACTGGCTAGATATTGTTAATTTAGTCAACCATTTATCGCATCTGCTACGTCTTCCTATATGTGACTTGTTAGTAACATCTTCTGTGTAGTCCTTGATCAACTGGATTGTTCATGTGATCCCTCCATTAAGATTTTACCTTGCTGAGTAACTATTGAATTGTCCAACGATTTCCTTCTGTTTACAACAACAACAACAACAAAGCCTGTCAGTCCCAAACAAGTTGGGGTAGGCTAGAGCTGAAACCCAAAAGATATCGTAACCAAATCACGGTTCTGGCACGTGGATAGCTAACTTCCACGCACCCCTGTCCAGAGCTAGATCTTTGTTGATAGCCCAGTCCTTCAGGTCTCTCTTCACAGACTCCTCTCAAGTCAAGTTTGGCCTCCCCCGACCTCTCTTGACATTATCAGCACGCCTTAACCGCCCGATATGCATTGAAAAATGTACCTTTAGGTCATATAATTGCTGAGTAATCATAAAATTATACTTCCTCCGATCCATATTACTTGTCCTAAAATTGATGTATCTATCACTAAAATGCATCTAGATACATCCATTTTAAGACAAGTAATATGGATCGGAGGGAGTACAATAATTTGTTGCCATTTTACATTGTAATATACCTTTAAAATCTTAGGAAAGCTAAATAATTTTTCTTTTTAAGCCAAGCTTGAGCTTGTCCTTCAGTTCTGCTTAGAAATATAAGGATGTAGTCTGATATCTTTGATATTTGCACACGATAACGTTGCATTATTTGCATCGCTTCTTCTGTTTTGTTTTCTGTTAGTGGGATTGAGGTCGCTTATCAAGAAGCTGTCTCTTTGAAGAGGCAAGAAGAGCTTATTCGTGAAGAGGAAGAAGCTGGGCTCCTTGAAACTGAGATGAAGGGGAAGCGCAACAATACCACTGAAAAGGAGAAGCGTGCAAAGAAAAAACAGGTCACACTCTTAATGTTGTTCAGCACACGTCCACTCTTTTCAATTCCTTGCATTGCTACTGGTTCAAAAAAAAATCCTTACATTGAATGGCCGGTAGCTGGTAGCATGGTGAGATGATGGCAGCTTTCCTTTGGTTTTAGTTTGCTTGAACAAGTTTGAACTGGAACCACTTGAATATATTGGAAAGAAAAATTACTCTTGGATTCTTTGAATGATTATTCTTGTTATTCACTACTGTATCATTTTTGGTTGGCTTGCTGTTATGCTAATTTTCCAGTTAAGTCCCAAGTTCTGGTTGAGCTCACCGTCTCTTCTCCCCTGTTACGGACGAGAGGCCAGTAGGTCTTTGTGGTGGGAACTGATCCAAATTATCAAGATTTACAGGCTGGAATATGAAACAAAAACAAGTTGCCCCTGTTTCCAAGTTAAAATTTGCTGCTTCCTTATGGTATTTTACTATTTTCCTTGTAAAAAGCATAAATCGTCAGTGTGAGCTAATGACCAGATGCCTGTTGTAAGGCACTGGCATCAACTTATGCATAATTGACGAAGGCTAAACTTCTCTGCTGTGCCTAAACATGCATGGTCCAGTTTGACTAAATTTCTTCTTTGGTTTAATTGATCATTTCGTGGTACAGTGTTATTTCTTTTGAATCTATTTCCAGATTTTATTGAGACATTGAAGCTGCAGAAGGTAATTATTTTTTGCGTTGTCGGGATAAGAATTAGCACCTCGTATCAGTTAGTATAAAGTTGATTTCTGTTCATTTCAGTTACTGCACTTTAGCATGTAATTGTTATACTGAGCAAGAGAGCTGTCTTACTGTTCAGTCAGTTGACATGTGTACTGTCAGGTGCATATTGCTAAACGGGTCGCATGTCAGGATCGCTATTTTTTGTACCATAGTATGTCGAACTTGGTAATCCGTTTCAAGTTTCCACGTCAGTGTTAGTGCTCTTATTTACGCTATGTTGCCTCATCTCTTTATTTAGTTAGATTTTTTCACTTACATAATCTTTAATTGCCATTTTCAGGCCAAACAAAAGAAGAACAATCGGAAGTTTAAAGACAAAGATAGAGAGGAAAAGTCCGATTCAAATTTCGCAGAGAAGTATCAAAATGAAAGCACAGTTCATGATAGTGAGGATTCTAAGCAGGCAGGTCAAGTAACCATGAAAGTTGATACCTCCGAAGAAGGTGCTTCAGACATCTCAGACAATTTAGATGAGGCATGTCAAGCTGATGCAGGTGAAAAAATTGCAAAACTTGTGGATGGGGTGAATGATGTTTGTATTGAGATGAATAATGTGCATACCGGGAAGAAGTCTACTGTGGAGCACAAGTTATTGCCTTGCTCATCAGAATCTGCTACTATGAACATTATGCATAGCAAAAGAAACAACGTACCAGACAGTTCTAGTCAGATATCATCTCATAGGTTGGTTAGCACTGTCTCATTTTTTTATCATTTCTCTTAGCATGTCATCCGCATCGTCTTTAATTGAATCTATGTACAGAGGGAAAACTCCACGCACGAGGGTCATAAACAGCATGGACGTTGCCAAAGAGGAGGATGATCTTCTCTCAAGCACTACTGGTGGTTCAGACCGCAATACATCTGGCTGTGGACCAGCACCAAAGCTTGACCAGGAGACTGTTCTACTCACCTTAAAAGATAGGCTTCAGAAGCTTGGGAAACGCCTACATGAGGTCAGAATTGTTTTCATTAAGCAATATTGGGCATTACTTTCTTACCTGCTTTTTAGTATTCATTCATTTATCCTAGCTGTGCAAATGATCATCTTAATCATTCCATAACTATCCTTAGTTTTGAACTAAACATATGGCTTATCATTAGCTTGTACTAGTTTTTATTTATCTGGAGGCTATTGGCAATAATTTAATGTTTGTATGGTATGATTTTGTAAAATTAGCAACATGTTCTGTTGAATTTTTACACAATTAAATTTCAGCAACATACACCAGACTGCTGTTCTTAGTATATTAGCTAAGCCTGTGCTTTGCTATGATTAACAAAATTAGTAATGATCACATTAAGCAATTATTTTTGGCTTAGCGTCATGCTCTGTGTTTGTGCCCCCTGTCACACTCCATTTTTAGAGATGTTCTAGGCGTTTGTTGAGTTGGTTTCTGGGGATGCTAAATTGTATTTTAGTTAGTTAATTTGTTATCTTTCGTTAGAGATTTTTTAGCAATGTGGGAGGCGAACCACACCAGTTCCCATTTATAATATACAGTAAAGATTATGGATATGTTTTGGCTAGGCTTGTAATATTCTTGAATTTCTCCTATTTTCTTTGTACGAACGGTCTCATGGACTGCAGCCATACCTTTGAATAAAAAATAACCAGTGTGCATGTTAGTTCATGTCACCAAATAAAAATTCAATTCTCTTAAGACAACTACTTTGCTCAACAAACTACAAATACAATAGATCTATTGTTGAGCATTCAAACAGAACTAATCCGTTGCAGAGGCAAATGAAAGTTCTGACGATTAATTTAGCTAGTTAGGAATTTGTACGTTCGTGTTTTTTTACAGTATTACGGTATTTAATATAGCTGGATACCAGTCTAATAATTATATGTTTATCTCAAACATATATCTGATGACCATGTTCGCGCTTCATCCTTTTTCGTACTATTTACATTTAATGGAAGTTCTGCATGTGGGAAAATGAACTCGATTTCAAAACATAAGCCATCTAATTTTGCAATCCTTTTTGAGAGGGTACTTTGTTTGGATTCACTTCTTGAGTTAGAATTTCGTTTAAGATTTTTCTAAGCATTTCATAGGGAAATTCTAACGTATTTAACCATTGGTTCTATGTAACACTTCAATCAGTTGATTGTTTACTTTGTTTTTGTACTGCAAAAGGTTGATAAGTCTGTTTCCATTTATGCATGTTTCAGAAGGAAATTGAGGGCAGGAAACTACTCAAGGCTCATTTGGAAAAGAAAGGAGCAGCCGAGGCAGTGTCCTCATCATCCTCATCCAGTTCTTTGGAAAAGACTCCTAATGTTGTGAACAGCCCAGAGCAACCTTCCGTGACTAGCGCAAGTATGAAGTTATCACCTCATTCTCAACCAGTAACCACCGGTGGTGCTAATGGCGCCATTCCAGCAATGCCAAACACCACCAAAAAAACAGAATCTGGACCTATCGTTGCTCCAAGTAAGGTTGGACCAGCTTTGTGCAAAGAACAGGTGCCAAGTTTGAATCTGAAAATTGACAGATTTACTCCAGTCACCCCAAGATCACTGCCGGTTAATAAAGCTGCTACACCTTCAAGCTTGTTGCAAGTAAACAAGGCTCTTCCAGTTCCCCCTCAATCGTCTGCACCATGGGTAACTAAGGCCACTAAAGCTATTCCAGCCCCGCCAAAACCATCTGCACAGGCTAGCAAGTTTACTAAAGCTACTCCAGTCCCCTCGAAGTCACCTACACCACAGGTTGAGAAAGTTGCTAAAGCTATTCCAGCTCTGCGAAAACCACCTGCACCTCAGGTTGATAAGGTTGCGCCACTTAATGCAGTACCACGGCAGTTGCCTGCGGTGTCTAATTCAGAAGCTCGGAAAACTGCAGCTCCTAAAAAGGTTGTTGGCACTTCTGTTCCGCGAACTCCTTCTGCAGTATCAAGACCTTCAAGTGCTCCTCTGTTCCAGGCACCAAGGTCAACTTTGCCGCCTACACCTGGAGTTCAAGTTCCTCCATTGCAGTCACGTTCGTTGACTGCGTCTAGACGATCCAGCAATGAGCCCTCCGCTCCTGTGCCAAGTTATGTACCACAGACCTACCGAAATGCCATCATCGGTAAGGGTAGTCTTGATACAACCTTGTCAAGTTCTGATAAGGTAACCTCTCTAGGCCAAAGCAACGCGACTTCGCAGCCACTGTCAGCATATGCAGTTGGAACATCTGTCACGTTGCCTCCTGTTGGAAGGAGTGGCCAGTTACCCGGTAATCAAGGATCTGTGTCTGGGCAGGGCAAGTTGGAAACCCTTGATAACTGGCACCCATGGAAAGGCAGTGATGCCAACAAACACCTGCTGAGGGATGATGCTTCGTACCAGCAGATGACCAATGGTGATGCGCGTATACGCCCATGGAGGGACGATCCTTATCAGCAAGCAGGTAACAGTGGAACAGAAGAACAAGGCAGATTTGGGGGAATTGAACACAGACAGTTCCAGAGGGAGATTCCTACAAGTTTTGACTTGCACCAGATGCAGGGTTCAGTAGGTGAAGAGTTCCCGCATCTTGGCATCATCAATGACTTGCTTGCGGAGGAACAAAGCACTGTGAGCAATGCAGAGCCTCCCGTCCATGAATACCATCCATTTGGCTTGCCATTTTCTCCGCAAGGCAACTTAACAGAGGCTGACATGACTGCTTCAAGTAGTTCTGGCCAGTTGAACTCGACCGACCATTACTACGACGGCGGTTACCAGGGGGAGTATGACAGGCTGAATGCTTTGCACATGCAATTTTCCACATTGGATGCTTATTCCAACGGAAGGGCAGACTCTATTTCATCGAAGCCTTGGCTATATGGCTATTCTAATGCAATTGTGAATCCTGGACTTAACTCCAACGGGTATTCACAACAGATAGTCGACTACACCAATTATGCAAGTGGGAGGGTGAATGAGGAATACATGTATCGCCGTGCCAACGGGCAATGGTAATGCCTGTAAGCATTCCATGATGAATGCTGCTTGTAAGTTGTAACCGACCTTGGTGCAGGTCCAAGGTTTGTTGAATCGCAACCTCTTATTCCAAAAGGGGAAAAGAAAAAGGATACATTATGTAAAGTGTTGCAGTTAGTCTATGAATTGCTTGTCGAGTGCTTCTATGTTTCTTCCTTAATTTTGCTGTGTTCTGCATATAACTGCAGCTACTAAATCAAACGTGGGGTTTTGCGTTGACAGAAGCTGTTAGGAACGAAGGAAATAAGTGACCTGATTTTGCTACTGGATGCCAGGATAAAGGAACTTGAGACAGAATTGTCGATACTATAGAAGTCCACAAGTCTCAACCAGGTTATATGTGCACACACTTTCTGTTCACTGGCAAGTATCGATCACTTGTTTATAACAAAATTTACTAACCACTTTGGTGTGTTGTTACCAAACTATCGTCTCAAATGTCCAAAACAGACTGACTCGTCTCACATAGATAAAAAAAACACATTACAGTATATACTTGCCAAGTTCTTTTCTGTAAAATCTCCCTCAATAGCTAAAAAAAAGTTCCTACATGTGGCAACCTAACAACAGTTTCTTTCCTTTTGAGGCACAAAAATATACAATGTACAAGTTGGTCGGGAATCTTCTGCACAAGGATGTTTTGTGTGGAAGAGCTAACATCATCCAAGTTGTGCTATGCTATTTCTTGTCAATGGCAATAGCTCTGAGTTCTCTAAGGTTGCAGGCAATTTCCCTTATGAATTGTGCGCCGTCGTCACCATTCTTAAGGGAGTTTATGCTGTGCTCAAGGAAATCGCGGTCTCCTTCTAGAGTCTTCAATCTTTTATGCAAACTTGAGATTTCCTCTTGAAATGTGGATACATCAGTCTCCCCATCCATCGTTGAAGATTGACCTTCCTTGGCCAAGGGAAGAAGCTGTTGTGTCTCTGTAGCATCTGAATTTGACAGATCTGTAGAAGTATTGTTGTTGGAGTACATGTGAAGCTTCTTTTCCAGCTTCCTCAAACTTTCTGATATGTATGCCCTCTCATCTTCAAGCAAAATTGCAGTGGTATTTTCTTCTTCAGAGGGGAGCTGATTCTCTTGTTTCTCTGCTGGCCCTCCACCTCCAAACTGTGTCCTGCACTTTTCGAGCTCAGCTTCCAATTCCTCTACTTGTTGTTCTCTTTGAGCAAGCAACTCGGTAGCTTCAGCAAGCGCCTCGCTATCGTACTCTGCTTGCTCTTCCATCATCCTCTGGTAATGAGAAGCTTCCATCTGTACTGCAGCCTTCTCATCCTGCAGCCTGGTGATCATAGCCAGCGCTTGGTTTGCAGCAATGGCTGCAGCATTCCTCTCTTCTTCCAGCTCCCTGCAGAGGAGGTGTATCGACTTCCGGTCTAGATCAATCTGTCGTCTCAACCGGTCGATGGTGCTTTCACCTTCCATCTCGCTAACAATGCTTCCGTCCAGTGACTCCAAACCAGAAACATTTCTCTCAAGCGAGATTCTTTTCGTTATGTTCTGAACTATCAATTCATCACCACGCCCATACGCGCGTGGGCTAGGGCCTGAGTCAACCCAAGCTGCCTCGAGCCCCCTGGAAGCTGAGAGCTGTGATAGCAGTAGCCTTAAGTCTCCATTTACACTAGCTGAAGAGCCCTTTCCAAGAATCACATCGGTCAAGGTTGGGGATGGGAAACCACTCCTCATACCAATGGCAATATTGTAGGCTTCGTTCATGCTAATCTGTGTGCTAAGAGATGGTCTCCATTCACCAACTGTTTCACTTGTTTGGGGATGCTCCTCAATGGCATCGAGACCCTGAGACACTTCACCATTTGATCTGACAGCAACTGGTGGAACATGAGCCTCTTTCGTATCTAATCAAAATGGTTAAATATAAGGACCATATTATAAAATACTGTGCTGGATGGAAGGTACAAAGTAACAAACCTTTTGCTACCAAATATTTGAAAGCTGAACTGGAAGGATCTTGTGATGTTAATTCATCTATTCCCGTATCACCAACTGATTCATCTTTTTTAGGATTATCTTCAACTTCAGCAAGAGTTTCTGAATCGGCACTAACCTGTGAAACGTGGATATCCCCGAAATTATCTGAAAGAGAGGGTTGAAACAAATCCCAAGGTTCAGTTAAGATAGATATGCGAAGGCTACGATGGAGAAAGAGAGTCAAAACTAAGAAACCTTTCAGATATGTATCTTCTGAAGCAACATAGTGAGTATCCTTGGCTACTGATTCACTTGTAATTGGATCATTAGCTAATGCGATGTCACTTGATATAGTAGAAATTTCTGTCCCCTGAGCTTCTTCTGGGTCATATAACATTTTTTTTTCTCGTGTCATGATTAGATGAATAGGAACAAAATGTCATTCATTTGGTTATGAATTACTACCAGGACATCATACCTTCTATATTGCCCTCTGCAACAGCATAGTGTTGTTCGACTATTGTGAATTGAGATATGTATGGATCGATAATGCTGTCACTCGACCTCTGACATGATTCAGTTTCACCAAGAATATTAGGTAACTCATCAATTGATGCAACTGGGATTTGGGGAACAGTGGCATCTGCACAATCATCCGTGCAGTTATAGGATCTGTCAACAGAAAAAAAGTGGAAACAATGGGAATTATTCAGGTTTGGGAACTTGAATTTTACCTTCTAAAGATAACTCTTCGATGGCAATTAGAGGGTCATGCTGTGATGCTTGTCTTCTGGACGAGATGTCCTTTGCTTCCATTTGGCTCCCACTAATCACACTGTCAGGATCATAAATCGGAACAGGATCTGCCGAAGATATATCGCCAGAGTCTGTTACTTTTTGTTCTTCCTGAACATTCATTTCAGATGACTTGATCACCTCAGGGGATGGTGGAACTGGTATTTCAACAACTGCATCTTCCTGCAAGTCCTTTTCCATATCATAGGATTCACGAGGGTGAGAGTCTCTGCCAGCATCAGCACAAGGAACCTCAACCTCGGAGTCAGATGTCATCTGTAGAGCACTGTATATTTCACGAGATGTATGATCACTCTGGTGGTAAATGTCTTTGGTTTCCAAAGATTCGTCCGGTATCCAAGATACAGAAAAATCTGTGTAAATCTTTGGTGAGTTAGCAGGTTTGAGTTGTCCACTCTTTTGAGAAAACAGCGATACACTGCGTTGTTCAAAATGCCGTGCACAACATGAACAGATTCTAGTAAGAGGAGAGTGCAACACAGCATCATCCCCCTGAGTACCATTGAGTACATCGACATCCACCACGGGCTCATCTGTGTTGTCATTGTTGTTTGGTTTCTCTTTTGGAGCAAGTGAGCTACTGCTGCATCCATCACACATACTTTCGGCACCCGCAAGTTTCTGGTGCAGGCGGCAGAAGGCCAAAGACGAGATCTCTGACTTGTGAGTTTTGCAGATGAGTTCCCTGTAGAAGCACGGTTCCTCGTTACCGAGGACATGATCAAGCCTTGAGCAGAACGGACAAGGTACTGGTAATTTGCAGAGACGGGCAAATCTGGTGATGAGGAAGGAGTAAACTGCATCGATGAATAGCAAAAGCATCAAGATCCACTCGAGCAACGCCGAGGACAGTGCGACAGGCAATCGCCGCAGGATTGTCATCCTTGTTCCCATTGTTCAAGAGTATACTCGAATCTTTGCAAGTGCTACTCCAATGCTATTTAAATGGTCCGAGGTGGTTGGTACCGAAGCAGGATCACTGCAAAAGAAATCAAAGCAAAGTTAATCAGCAAGCAAAGTGTAGAGTTCACTTCAGTGCTACAGTTAATCCGCTTCGTGATAAAATTAACAAGGTTTTACTGGAGCTGTGGCCTAGAGACATCAGAATTTGGTACGATTAAAAGCTTTGCACTATCATTGAGAAGATGAAGGAGAAAACAATCATGGTTGGATCATTGCAGTTGCAGCGACATAGGTAAGGTTTGGTGAACTATAAAGCCAATATTAGCTGGAGAAAAGGCAGGGAGCATGAATGGCTGAATGCCAGGTTGGAAAGCAAGTGCCTGGTACCAACTATAGTGGCTAAATGGCAATCGCAATTACACTGGACCAAGAGAATGTTGGAAGATTTTAGCAAAAAAAAAACAAGTTTCGGAGCAAAATAATGGTGGAATACACGAGAATAAATTATGCATGACCTATGGTGGCCGGAGCGAAGCTGAAACTTGTTCATCGGAGCTAAGCAACTAAACCCCGCCAGCACAACAACCTATTCCGGCAACGAAAACAAAAGTACTTAAAAAGCTAAGGGCCGTTTACATTTAGCATGATGGGATTCTGACAGGAGTGCGCACTTTTCCTCAAAGCTGTGGGTGAAGTGAAACCCCATCGTCCCAAATTCCCAATATGAATTCTCACCAAATCACTAGGCATCTAGGACGAGTACGGAATCAAGCAAAACAGCCACGGAATCAATCAATCAATCAAAGGTACTAATAAAAGGAGCAGGGTAAGCAGAATTGCTTCCTTGCAGTTGCAAGACACTGTCCTGAGCCAAGAAGCAATTTCATTAAGCTGAAATCATGAGCTAGGCACACACACAAAAAAAAAAAAATCACAGGCGGAGCAGAGACAGAATCAGAACCTCCCCCTTCACCTTCGGATCCAGCAACCAGCACGCCGCCGGCGAGATCCCGATCTAAGACCGAGGTGCGACGATGATGGTCGGAGCAGGCGGCAAAAAGGAAGGAAGGGGCTGGCGGAGGAGCAAAAAAATGATGGGGCGGAAAGGTGGCAGGCAGATATATTCTCCCCCCACCGCCGAAACGAGCCAAAACCAGAAGGGAAGCGGGGGCAGGTGGGCGGTGGGCGGTGGCGGAGGCCACGACGGGGCGGCGTGCCGAAAGGGAGAAAGCCGGCCTCGGCGGGCCGGGCCGGACAGCGACGCGAGACGACGATCGGAGCCGAAAGGCGTGCGGGGTGGGTGAGCTCTTCCGTCTCTTGTTGGTTTAGTGGTCACTGGTCACTGCCGCTGAGTAGATTAGCGCTAACGGGGGGTTTGTTTAGGATGGACCCGCGGAGAATGACGTGTTGATGTGAATGGAGTGGAGGGATCAGATCAATAATAATGGACCGGAACGGATTGATGATGATGGGATGGCGGTGTTAGTTAATTGGGAGGGCCCACGCGTTGCTGCGGGAATTGGTTGTCATAGATTTTCACAAAATTTTATGATGTAAATTTTAAATATTTGGAATAATAACACATGATCCAATATTTAAAAATACATACAAATTACTATATTTGATGTATATAGTTTTAAATTTTTTATTGAATATAAGTGTAGCAATAGAATGAATTTTTTTTATACATGCATGATAGCATTTGGTGGTGGATTTTATCTCATGCATGTTTGCATGTTAAGGTGGGTCTTATCTTATTCATAATTGTGTGATGATGTGGCATGTTTGCATGTGAAAATAAATAAGTTAGTGTGGTATGCATGATGAGGTGAATAGTGTGTATGTAGAGAGAATTGGTTGTAGTGGGGATCAACTTCTTAAGAATAGTAGATTGGGAGGAAGGAGTCTCACTGTTCACGCTTGAGACATGCTACTGTGTTTGTTTGGCCCGGTCTTCATGCTTGAAAAAAGCAAAGCTTTTCTTTGAAATTAGCTAGAGAAGATTAACTTATGTTGCTTCATTAACTTAATGGTAATAACACACACCTTTTTTAAGCAAAAGGGTTTTTTCCCCTCCCTTCGATCCATAATAAATATCGCGGTTTTAAACTGGGTTCAGCTCAAAGCTGCGATGTTTATCATGAATTGAAGGTTGTAGCAATTACATATAGCTACCGGACCGAACTGGAACACAACTCCAAGGAGATAACACAATAACTCCAACAACCCACAATTACAAAAAGCATCGCATCACCAAAGATACAAACTAAAAGGGAAGTTTAAGATGGGTGGAATAAAGAAAACAAAAGGAAGTGAAATGACATGCTACTGGAGAAAAGCTAGCCACATAAACTAAATGATTGAAGATCTTCGAATGCAAAGGAAAGATATCAACCAACGACATCTCGGGATTCTACTCAGCCAGAGAACTCCACGAGGCCACCCCTTTCAAGCATTGAAGACTTCACTTGCATTTGTTCTAGCAGCCTTATTCGCCATGCTAGATTGACCAATTGTTAATAACATAGAAGTTTTATGAACGATCACAGAATGATCAATTACCCTTTTGCACTCTAAACATATAACATTCCTACAATTAAATATAGGCTACAAAATGGCATATATGCCCAAAATAAATTTTATTTATTTATTATACCAAATTGCCTCAACCAGGTGGAGAACAATGATTTCACATCAGCAAGGATACATTGTGACATGCCCCATAAACTTTGTTATGGGAGGTATTTTGACCTTCCACGAGAATTTTAGAGGGAAATGAATATTATTAAGTCTCAACTAATTATAAAGATTTAACAATGTACATATCATATTTAGTTAAAGTCCAAATTAGATAATCTTTTTCCTCCTCTGTTTTAATCTCATTCCACTAAAGTAGAATATCCACCCACAAGGTTCTTCTAAAAGAAAAATGATCTCATTCATTATCAAACACATCAGCTAAAGTGAAACACATCATCCAAAGTGATATTCTTTGTAAAACAAAGGTCATATAATCTAGGATATGATTGTTTAAGTGGTTTATCATCTAACCATTAGTCTTTCTAAAATATGGATTTTTCCATCAACTATTTCCAACTTAATATATTTAAAGAAATTGCCCCTCACAGAAAAAACCAAAATTAGGTATCTTCTACTTTATGTTTCACACCAGAGAGACAATCATTTTTTGACATATTTATTAAGGAACACAATCGTCAAAGCCACTCTTCTGTACGTAATTTTCACCACCACTTACCTAAGAGGGATTTATTCATAAGATGCAAATTAGGAATGCCCAAGACACCTCGTTTTTTTGGGTTGGCACACATCAACACATTTAGCCAAGTGCATTTTCTTCTTATCTTTATCTCCCTTCTAGTAATTTTGGCTCCAAAAAGTCGTCCATCTTCCTACCCCTTCCTCCCACTGGAATGGGGTAAATGAACATCATTTACAAGGGAATGTTACTCTGGGAGAATTGCACTAGAGCCAATCTTCCAACAACATTAAGCATTCTTCCTTGCCAGCATGCACATCTTTCTTTAATTCTATTCTCATAAGATTTCCAATCTTTGTTACTAATCCTATTTTTATTCAGTGAAATTCCCAAGTATTTCATAGGCACTTACCAACTTGGAAGTTAAGCAAATATAAGGTTATGAGAGTAAGATCTCATACCCATGCCTATTTTTATTACTAGTGTTTTCAACCAAAAGATTATTAAAGGTCAAGTTGAAAATCTATAATTTAATTCATTACCAATTATTTTCAAAATCTTTGTGGTAGTGCACATCCTCTCATGTGCTTGATAACTTAGGATCACTCCTTGGGGAAAAGGAATGAGAATCTTTGAAAGGACGTGGATGTCACCTAGAGGGGGGGGGGTGAATAGGCGCTTAAAATAATTACGGTTTAGGCTTGAAAAAATACGGAATAAAACTTAACGTTTAATTTGCCAAGCAAGAAACCTAAATAAGCTAGGCTCAACTATGTGCACCAACAACTTAAACTAAGCAATATAAACAACTATGTGATAGCAATATATATAACAAGAACACTATGGCTATCACAAAGTGAGTGCACAAGTAAATAGGTTGACTAGATAAGCAACTAGGAGAGCAACCTATGGGACACGCAATGCAACAAAAATATGAGCAAGCACAAGATAAACAAGGTAATAAGCTTGCTCAAAGTAAAGGTAGAGATAACCGCAAGTGGAGCCGATGGAGACAAGGATTTGTTACCGAAGTTCCTTCTCTTGCGAGAAGTACGTCTCCGTTTTGAGAGGGTGTGGAACACAATGCTCACACGAAGCCAACGAGGGCCACCCTATTTCTCCTCACGCTCTCACCAATGCAAGATGCCGTGATTCCACTATGGGACACTTGAGGGCGGTCACCGAACCCGTACAAATGGTAACCCTTGAGGGCGGTCACCGTACCCGTACAAATGCTCGGGGCAATCTCCACAACCTAATTGGAGGCTCCCGTAGCGTCCGGAGCTTTACACCACAATGATTGAGCTCCGCAACAACAGCAAGCCTCTAGGGGCCAAAGCACCCTAGGAACAAGCTCTAGAGTGACAAAGCACTCAAGAGTAACAATCTTATCAATACTCAACTTCACTTACTACTACCACGAATCCTCGGAGAGGACTCAACCCAATGCACCAAATGCAAATGGCAAGAACACACAAAGTGCTCAAATCCCTCACTCTCAAATCCCACCAAAGCAACAAAAGCTATGGAGGAATATGAGAGGAAGAACAAGGAGAAACACCAAGAACTCCAAGTTCTAACAACAAATCTCCCTTCACTTAGAGGGGAAACTCAAATTGGTTTGGTGGAAGAGTAGATCGGGTGAATATCCTCCAATCCCCAAAAGATCAACAAGTTTGGGTGGCTAGAGGTGGAGAGACCAAGCTTTTTGAGGTCTAGCAATGGAGGAAGAAGCTTGGGGAAGATTGGGGTTGGAAGGAGGAAGAAGGAGGGTATAAATACCCCTTCCACGGATCCAACCGTTGGCAGCCGGCCAACCCCGGGCACCCGGAGTAAAGGGTCCGGGCACCCGGACCATCCAGAGACATTTGGCCAGAGGACCGGGCACCCGGGGGTCCAATACCCCGGGTACCCGGACTGTTCAGGAAGTTTCCTGCATACCCCGGGTGCCCGGAATACCCAGAGACAGCCCATCTCAGGAAACGAAAACATGCGTAACTTTTTCATACGAACTCCGATTTTGATGATCTTGGGCTTGTTTTAAACCTATGGAAAAGCTCTAGGTCCTCACATAGAGAACCACCCAAGATCAACAAAAAGAAATGCTGCAAATCAAGGAAAGGTTAAAATGCCAACAAGGTAGAAGGTGAAACCTTCACAAGATAAGAGCCGACAAAAACACCAACATCGAAAACACAAAAGTAGATGTATATGAAACCCGTTTCCAATGAAGAAGAGCTTGTAATGAATACGAACTCAAGATCCATCACTCACAAAGAGAAAAACCAAACAAGAACCAATAAAGATGATGCCAAGGATGCAAAGGTTTGAGCTCTCCACGAACAATGCGTCTTAGCCTATAACCCGGTCTCCTAACTACCACCATGAGACCGGTAAACTAGAGACATATAAAGGTCAAACCTTTGTCTTGCGCATAATCCACTGGAGCTTGATGATGATGATCATTCCCACCTCAAGTTGGAACATCTTTCTTGATTGCGTCGGCTCGATGAAGAGAAGTAGATTGCTCCCCCATACTCCATTATGGGTGAGCCTAGTTTAGGCACATCTTGATGGCCATCACCACTTGATGCCATCCTCTCTCTCGGGCTATATGAAATCTTCCTTTTGATGCCAGCCCATGGAAAGATTCCTAACCTCACATAAAAAATGGGTTAGTACACAAAGCATAATGGACAATGCTTACCATACCGTGAGATCACATGATCCCACAAGGTACATCTTCTATACTTTGTGTGTTGATCAACTCGATTCCATTCTTCGCACTTTGTCTTGATCAAACATGAGTCTTTCCAACACTCCTCATTAAGATGATGTCTTGAAGGTAAACATGAATGTTTACACAACCTCATTCTTCAAGACATGCTTGCAATATGCTCAACTCTCACATGACCAATCTTTGGATAACTTCATGAATAACACCTTGGTCATCACATGATCTTCTCCTTTCAACCTTGAAGCCAACATATGATCTTCAAGCACTGCCTATGGAAAAACCTTAAAGTACAACTCAAGCAAACCGTTAGTCCATATAGATTGTCATTAATTACCAAAACCAAACATGGGGGCACATGCACTTTCAATCTCCCCCATTTTGATAATTGATGACAATCACATCAAGAGGGTTTATATAATGAATTAAGTAAATCATGCAAAGAAAATATGCATGAGCAAGAAGGCGAATACTTAAGAACAAAACCAAAGTACGAACCTCCTCAAACTAAACCCTCTAAACTTCTCCCCCATTGGCATCTATTGCCAACCAATGGGCGGAAAAACTTAGAAAGCCAATGTAGCATGTTTTCCTCCCAACAAGGGTGTATTTCTCAAGATATGAGTGGAATAAAATACACACGACCCAATATGCATAGTTGGTTGGAAAACAAACTATATTGAGGATCCAAAGATTGCAAAAAGATGATATGGCACAAAGGTATAACACAAAAAAATGAAGGCAATCAAAAGGTCCAACAAGCCAAATGAATATAAGATATTATGATTTGAGCAAAGGAGTGTTCTAAAGAAAAATAGAGAAGTTCCCCAAGATTTGTTCACTATTTATAATCTTTGTATTATAATACAAAGTTCACAAAAATTGGATCATCACTCCCCCAAAATCAGTAGAAACACAACACAAGTGCAAGTGTGCAAAGATATGAGACAAAGTCTAGCACTTGCAACAAACCAATGGTTGAGCAAATAGCCAAAGAGACAATCATAGTAATGTGGCTCAACCAACAAGATGTGTGTGAGTCATGGAAAAGCACTTGATATGACTAATATAAGGATGACCATTAAGCATCAACATAGTCTTGAAGAAATGAGACTCAAGGTGCTAGACATGTCCTTCTAACCTAAGTTAAGAAGGTCACACACACACAAAAATGGGTTCACAAACTTGATTAATAAATTTCAAAGAACATTCAAGACTTGTGACAACCCCATGATGAAGATATAAAATGATTGGCTCATTGAGACAAGCATGAGAACAACAATCTTCATCACCAAAAGAATGCACAAAGGTGAATACCAAAAAAAAGGCCGAACCATCTAACCCCGTGTGCACGGGGGTCATGGTCCGTGGGCACGGGGGGCCCGTGCGCACGGTACACCCCGTGGGCACAGGGTACTCTGAGGAAAATCGCACCAGTTTCCATGGAGGGAGGAAGCTGGATGACACAAAGCATCCTTACCTCTCCCCTAAATGGAAACCACGCAATTTCCTCCGAGCCTCGTCGCACAAGAGTCCCTCCACACAATGTAAAGGTATTCATCAAAGAATTATGACATGCACTCAAAGACACAGGCTTTCATGTATCCACTAAAGAATTAATCACTAATAATAAAAGGTGGACATGAAAAAAGAGAGGATATCCACTAGATGTAACTTTCTCATGTATACGAGATTCTAGGTAGATGAATATCCACAAAGAAGCATGTACACATGAAATAGTTACAAAAGAGAAGAAACAAGATATCCAAATGGAACTCATGAATATACCAATAAGATCTTTGCTTGAAAGCATAGCCCATGGCTTAATATTATCTTATTGTATATTCATGAAATCCACACACACAACCATCAAAGTCATCACAACTAGCAATAAATAAGAGATAGTTGGGATGCTTTGAACAAGGAAACAAGTATCGCAACACAAGAATATATCTTGCAATTATAGAACATTCAAGAACCGCAAAAATTGCAAATGAAGAATCTCATGCCATGGTTAATGCAAGAAATGTATGCATGAGGTAGATACTTGTTACCGGGATAACATGGGAATGATGTAGTAGATAGAGCATCATCGATCGTCCTAGCTTGACTCCAAAAGGCACATGGTGTCAACACCTTCCATGTAAAAGACGATCCTCCAATGCATCTCCAAAGTTTCTAGAACATCATTAAGAAACAAAATGGTACCCAAACTCATTGGGACCAAAGAGTTAGAGGAACAAAAATACATAGGACAAACTCCACAAGAATAAGTGCATATGGACATGAAGATGAATTCCATGCACATATTAGCCAATAAAGAGGTGGATGGAGTTTAACCTATATATATGATCAAAAAGGACATCGTGCATCGGACCAACACATAGCAAATATGCATGCATAAGACTTTCAAGAACCAAAAGGAAATACAATTTGGACAAAACACCAAGTAAACCAAGATGGTACCCCAAAGAATGACACACCATAAGGTTGTCCGAATTATATCAAAAGTCCAAATCAACGCATGATTGAAGACAAGTAGAAATTAACATATGGTCAATTTCTACACTCACCAACGAATGAGAAGAAATACCAATTGAAACCCAACCCAATCAACACATGATTGAATAGGAAAACCATTGAAAATGATACCAAGTGAACATAAGATTCCAAAATAAGATTGCAATTGAAAATAAGATTCCAAAATAAACTTTTCACTTGAAGTATACCAAATAAAAGATACATCAAGGAATGGGGTATCAATTGACACACCAATTGATAGAGAGCATGATACCAAAATGAAAGATATCAAAGAAAGAGATATCAAACTCTCAATAAGAGAGCACAATTCCAAACAAACTATGCCCTCAACAAATTTATGATGACCCAAAGCACCAAAGAGAATATGCCTTCCAATAACACACACTTGATATGGACCATAAGATTCTATGTAAGGCCCGATATGCGGTACTGTTCCAGATCTAGATGTTTCCATCCAGATCCGGGGACGAAGCACATATCGGTCCCACCGCGACATATGACATAGCCATATGCCCCGGATTTCCAACAAGATATCACAACATTACAGATACAAGGATACAACATCTCATACAATCGGCATACAACTGCCTCAAATACAATACAACAGCGGAAGATACATGTCTGAGTACAGACTACAAGCAAATGCCTACTGGCAAAGAGAAAACATTGATCCCATAACCGCACGGGTCCAGGCCCTCCGCCGGGATGCGCCTAACTAGTCGTCGTCGAGTCTCCACGTGAAACATCGGTCACCACACCTGTTGTCGATCAGAACCCTGAAAAGAGTTTGGGGGGTAGTATCATGAGTACAGAGGTACTCAGCATCCAACTATAGTGGTCATCTGACCCAGCAAGGACTTCATCACTCATCATTCTAGGACAACTAGTAGTTTACGGTAAGGATGTGGTAAGTGGTGAGGTTGCTGCCGCACTAGCATTTATGAAGTGGCTAACGATCTAGAGAGTAAGGTAAGAAGCCAAGCATTCGATGAGGAATCGCCTCCAACAAGTCTTGCTATCAACTACTTACGCAAGCATAACACCTATCCTATCCTTGTCCTCCTCTTCGCATCCCGACGAAGAAGAAGCAGTCAAGGCACACACACGTTGATCAAATTATATTAAAATTATCTCAGTTGTTGTTGTCTATGAACAAGGAGTAGGTCTCAAGTCGTCCATAACCGTGGACACGGCTTCTCGAAAAGATTTAACCCTGCAGGGGTGTACCAACTGCCCATTACGAGGCTCCGCACGCACGTCCATCACTCTCAGTTGCTACCCATCACAGGCAACCATTTTATGATTTAGTTCCAAGAGATCCGAAACGACAGGTCCCTCTAGCTAACAACGAACAAATTCGGGTGGCCCCCGGTGAGTCGACATCCATCTCAGGAGCCGAACGCTCTCTCGATCTGGTCTCTACCGTCTGTCGCGGGTTTGGATAGCCGGTTAATCACACATGGGAAACCGGGTCCTCAGCCGAACAAGGTGGGCCAGCAAGGGAACTAAGTCCTCACTGGTCCGGGTTGGTTTGAAAACAACTGGCAGCTGACTAGCACACACACGGTTTCAAATGGTAAATCAGCTTGGGCCACCACTAGAAATGTTTGAAGCTAGGTAGGTAAGAAAAGGGGACCCCATAAAATCCCACACGCGGTTAGGCACGCTCAGTCTTAAAACCAATACCCGGAACTCGGGTCCTAGGTGACTCGAATGGAACAAAGCGTCGGGGCGGGATAGCCTAGACCTTCCATCCTTCGTCGAATATAGTCAACATTATAATAATCATATCATCAACAACAATATAATAATGTGATATCCCAAACCCAAGGAGTAACAGGGTAACATCGTAGCATCCTAAGCATGCATACTAAGCAGGGGCTGAGCAACGAGCAACAGTAACATAGCAGTACAAGGTTTGCTGGGAAGGGACATGACTGTATCGGTTTGAAAGAGGCCGTAAACATGTGGTAGGATCAAACATCGAACCTAACCTAGACTAGCATGCAAACCGCTGGTTGAAATAGAATGGATCATAAGTAATGTATAGTCCTTGCCTGTTGATAAGTCGGGTTCCGAAGGTGTAGCCGATCGCAAGCTCGCATCGTCTCCGAGAGGTACCCGCGGAAGCACACAAGACGATAAACACTGGAAAGCAATCAACGAGCAAGCATCTATTACTACGAGGCAAACACGAGCAAGCATCAACAAGAAGCAACACGAGACATCGCACCTACCGTCGAGAGCGGTTACTAACAATTTAAGTGGAGTACTCGTCACACACGACGATACCACACGTTTACGGTGGTTCAAGTTATTTAGCTACAGGTGATCAACCAACGGTTATTAACATGGCAACTCAAGCAAGCATGGCATAGCACACAAACAGGTCAAGAGGTGAAGCACAAAGTAAACTATCTATGCTAGTCAATTTAAGTGAGGCACAACCTAAACATGGCACAACACTAAGTGCCGCACGACAATTAAAGGATTTGGTACTGTTCTGTCCTAAACCATATTTTAGGTTGGTTAACAACAGAAAACAATAGCATAAACACAAAGTACACGAAAAACTAATCAAGTTACATATAAATAACACTCCAAACGGAGTTACGGTTAAAAAGATATAAGCAAAACAAGTTACGGGCACAAACTGCCAACATCACGAAGCACACTTTAGAGCAATGCATAAACAAGTTAATCAATGCAAACATGCTCACAAATGACTTGCAATTAAAGTAGACATGACAGGTAAGGCATGGAAAAAATAATCATGCAAAAAGACATCATAGATCAAAAGATATTAAGCAAACAACATGGCATCGCAAAGTAACAGACTTAGAGAAAAACAGAGGTGGCTGTCAAAAACAACAGCATAGCAACTTTGTAGCTCAATAACTATATGAACAACAAGCATATCATGGCAATACAATACATGGGATGAAAGTAGACATGATGCTTAACAATATGCAATTGGAATCACTCAATTCCGATAAACGGTCGCGACACACTCGTCGACCGAAGTTGCAACAAAACAACAGTTTCAGCAACAGCAGCACAATAACATCAGGATCGCTACTTTGGAGCAAGATTTAATACAGCTAAAGAACCCAAACATGGCAAGTTAAAGCATGGACTTGAAGTACACATGATGCTTAACACAATGGAAAAAGAATCAATGCAATATGCCTCATGGATGAGTCACAATCATCATGCAAAGTTGCAACAAAATAATAACAGTAGCACTTAACAGGAAAAAGTAGCAGTTTAACGGCCTGATGCCCTGTTCAACACACAATTACACAATCAAGATGAGCTCAAATGCAAATGCTCACAAAAGATGAATGCTAGAGCACACAATTCTAAACAATTCTTCTTTTGGGCGCGAAGTCATCCGAGCTACGGATCGTTTGCTATCGTCAACGCGGAATCGAATCAGCAGCAAAATAATCACAGACTTAGCAAAAATTCGCAGGTATTCTGGGACAAAAAGGTACATGGGCCCTCACCCATCGGTCCGGCCCAAATTGCAGAGGAGGCGGCCTGGGAGGCCGGCTGGAGGCTGGGCCGCAGGCACTGGTGGGTCGGCTGGGGCGCCGAGGCCCACGTGGGCGCGAGCAGCAGCGGCGGCTGGATCGATCCCGATCCAGTCCCGCACGGGGGACGGCGGCTGCTCCGGCAGCCACGCCGGCGAGGCAGGCGGCGCAAGGCGGGGCGCTGCTCCAGGGGGCGCACGGCGGGGCGGGCCAGGAGGAGGAGGCGGCAGCAGAACGGCTCCCGTCGGCGCGAAGGAGACCCGGTGGCGGCGGCGCTCGGCCTTCTCCATGGCGCGGCGGCCACCTGCAGTGAGAGAGAGGGAGTTAGAGAGAGGGAGGAGGGGGAAAGAGAGGAGAGGGGAAGGGAGAGGAGGAGAGGTGCCGGCGGGAGGAGGGGAGCCGGGGCTCGCCGGCGGCGGCCTCGGTCCGGCTGCGCGCGGCTGCGGGTCTCCACGGGCATGGAGGCTTGGACAAAGAGAGAGGAGGGGCTGGGTGCTGACGTGGCGGCTCCTGGGGCGTCCATCTCGCAGATCCAAAGGTTGTGGTTGCTTCATATCTAGGGTTACCAAATTGGGGCAAAAATAGTTGCAAAAATTTGGGGTTCAGATCTGGATCTGGGGGCTGGTGGCTGCCTATTTGTGCTAGGGAAACCCTAGAAATGGGTGGGAGTGTGGTGGTCTTTATATAGCCCCGGTGGCTGGCAGTTTGCAAAAACATCATCGGTTTTTATCTCGCGCGCACGGTGCTCACGTTTCTGACCGCCGGGGGTCCGCAGTACTCCGATTCGGGTAAAACTTCAAACTGCGCGATCGGCGTGTCGAGCCGGAGGCGTTCAACTCGCGTTGGAACCGTTCCGAAAACACTTTCCGGCGCGCTATAAAAATATCCCGTTTAATTATTAAATGGGGTTTTGTTCCGTTGGCTGCGGCTGGTCTCGTGCGGTTTTCGCGACGGTGCTCGGGTGAAACCCGGTGTCGCAAAGGTCGAGTATCAGGGTGGCAAGGGTCGGTCTCCGTCCGATACGAGATAAGAGGGGGAAAAATAATCGCTGATCGATAAATCAGGGATGCAAACACCGCAAACAAATCACACAATCAAACAATTCACACCGAAAACAAAATTTTTAATTTTTGCAAAAACTGGGCTGTTACATTCTAGCTCCCCCAAGAGATGTGCATTACATAAATTTTTCATTTGAATACAAAATGCACACGATGGGATCACCACTTTCACTAAATCTAGAGAAAAACTAGACAAGATCACGAAAACAAATGATCCACAAGTGGCAAGGAAGACAATGAGAGTTAAAACCACAATAAAATCTTGGCGAATAATAAGGCAATTATAAACAAGCCAATATGTAAAGACGATCAATAATTTCTACCACATATAAGAGTACCAATTGTTAGACAAGAGGTATATGGAATTACTTCCCGGTGGTAGATAGCAATAATATATGTATTATCATCTTCACAAAAACAACCATAAGCATGTGAAAAGATAATAATTGAGCACCATGCTTACAAAGAGATTCTTGTTAGCTTCAAGTATGCATCCAATCATGCAAGCAATGACTAGAAAAACTTGGAGCAAATGGTTCCCACGTAGGAAATACAAGTACATGTTGTAGGGAAACCGTAACAAGAAAATCTCAACACACTCAAGAGCCATAAGATGAGAAATAAAACAACTAAGCAAATTGGAACTTGAGGAGAAAACATGCCACCTAGGAACTAGATAATTTATAATATCAAGTCTAAGTGGCACAAACCCCAAGTGTACTGTCACAACCCTAGTTTTGGTATGTGCTTTTATTACTAGAAATAAGTGCATCATGTTTAAATTCTCTGGTTTAAGAATTGGGGATTTGGAAAAGCCTCAAAAAGAATTTAAATAAAAAGGCCAGATAAAAAGTTTTTCCAAAATTCCTCCAAACAATTTTGAAAAGTCCTATAAACGAGTATGATCATTTTAAAAATGATTTGGAGTCAAACCCATGCTCATGGAGTTTTCAAATATTCAAACAGAGGCTTGGAAATTAAATTTAAAAGCTATTTGAATTGAAATTCAAATGTTTTGAATTTCAAAAATCTTCAAAACTTGAGTGTGGCTAGTACTATGTCACATATGTCCAAGATAAATATTTGAGGACTTTATAAAATGAATTGATATTTAATTCAATTCAAAACAAATAATACAGAAAACAAAACAAAAGAGAAAAAGAATAAAAAGGCCAGAGGCCACTTACCTCTTCGGCTTAGCTGGCCCACCTGGCCCAGCAGAGGAGGCCCAGCCCAAAAGGCAGGGTCGTCTTCCTCCACTTGACAGGCAGGCAGCCAGGTCACCGGCGAGCCCGGCATGGCCGCCAGGCAGCTGCCTGGCTGCCTCCCGCGCCCTTATTCGCGCCGTGGAGCCTCCCTGTGCTCCCCTTCCATTCCCCCCTTCCTCTGGACTTCCTCCTCTCTCTCCCGTGCGAAATCCTGCGAGGAACCGAGCGCCACCGTCGCCGCCTTCGAGCGTCCACGCGGCCACCGTGCCCTGCTCGCCGCGAGGGCATGTCCAGCAGCTCCACCGAGGTCTTCTACGCCATCTTGAACCCCCAATTGGAGCCGAGAAGCCACTCCGGCGACGCCAGCTCCAACTTCGTCCGCCACGGTCTTCGAACTCCGGCGAGGAATTGTGTCGCTGCCGCTGCATCCCCGACTTCCTCGTCCACACCGCTGCATCCAGGGTGAGCTCGCGCACGTTTTCTCCCAAAGCCCCGCTCGCTCTAGCGTTCTCTGTCAACCGCTCCGTCGAGCCCGAGCACAACCGCCGCCTGTGCTCGACGCCGGCAAGGCTACGGTGCCCCCCGTGCCTCCCCGTGGACACCAGAAGACGCGGAAGTGCACGAGGAGCATTCTGGTGGTCTCCCCGTGCCTCCCCGTGGCCGGATCCGCCTGCTGCGTGGGCGCCGCCGTGTCCCGTGGCTGCCGCCGGCTAGCCGCCGGCCGGGTGGCCATTAGAGCTAAGCCCCCTCCTATTCCCCCTCTTTAGCCAATGACAGGTGGGTCCCAGCCCCCCTTAATCCCCTGTTAACTTAAACAAAAAGGGAATTAACCCAGAGACAATGACAGATGAGCCCCGCATGTCAGGTTGACTGGTCAGCGCCCCCATGACGTCATCCTGATGTCATGCTGACGCAGTAATTCTTTTATCTTTTTAACAGAAATCCAGAAAATGATTAAATCTTTGAAATTCAATAACTTTTAATCTATAACTCCAAATCAAATAATTTATATATGAAAAATCATCAGAAAAATTCAAGGATTCCAAATATCATACTTTCATAGATGAAAAACACATCTATGATGATGAACCAGTAGCATTTAGCTATTTGGGTTATTTAGAATAATTCAAAATAAATGTTTAAATCATTTCAAATTAAATCTTTGCAATGCCAACCTTATCACATGAACATCAGAGGCATATCATACACATGACAACATGGTTTACCATATCCAAACATTAGCAAATGCAACTTTGGCTAATTTGAACAACATTTGGAGTTTGAATTTGAATTCCTTTTTCAAATCAACTTCAATTAACTTGTTGAAAATTGAACATAGATCACATCAGTACCATGCCATGATTCATTTATTGTGTGAGGATTGCAATGTGATGTTTACATTGTTGTTGTCTCGGTGTTTGCTTCTTCTCGATAGATCCATCGTCGGGCGTAGTTCCTGTTTTCTCCGAAGAGTGGCACCCCCGAGTCTCGACAATAAGGCAAAAAAACCCCCTTTGATCATATCTATAGAAACCCAGTTTCCCTCTTATTCTCTTATGCATGATTAGGTGATTCACATGTTACCGTTCTACCGCTAGTTGAACCCATCCTTTGCATGACCTATCATTGCTACCACAGTATTAAGCAAACCTCAACCTAGCAGATACAAGATTTGTTTGTGTTCATCATGTGGCCCTTCATCCATGTTATGTTATGCCATGCTAGAGTTGTTTGCAATGAAGTTGATCCATCTGGGTGATGTATCGGGATGGTAGTGAACACATGCAACAAGGTGGTAACGTGTTGATGAAGTCACCCTAATATAAGTGAACAATGAGAGGCTGTGTAGGAGTACACAGTGGGTTGTCTCATTTACACTGCCCTTGGCCCCGAGTTCTTGTGTTGTGATCCAAGACACAGATTACTACCACATGTTGGCCCCGAGTTCGCATGGGTTAATTTTCTTCTATTTTATTTCATAACATAGCACGGTTTCAGGCAAGCGCAGCACCATTCGTCGAGGTGGGCTTGTCGGACCGTCCATACATCGTCTGGGTCCTGAACGGAAACCCCGTTCGGATTCCCGATTGGGGTACATACTCCGATAGGCGATCCCCTGGACTAGAGTTGGAGCCGTGAGGTAAGTGTCGTGGTACTATCCTCGCCGACACCGCTTGAAGGTGACGAGTTCTAGGCGGTAAGTGGTAGCTACGTATGTGAATAAGTACACCCCTGCAGGGTTAATGAACTATTCGAATAGCCGTGTCCGCGGTTATGGACTACTTGGAGATCTTTACTTGATTATTAGACAACTCAAATGGATACTCTAAAAATCTCAAGCTAAGTGTGAGTGCTTTGGGTTGCTTCCTCGTGGGGAAGTCGAGGAAGGATCCATGGTTGTGTATTGATGTGGTGATCAAGATTAGATGGACTCGTGTGCGCCTCTCATCTCAACTCTATGTAGTCGTAGTACAGGATAGCCAAGTCAAAGCTTTCTGCATTACAACCCCACTTGCCTTTACCTTGGTACCTGAGCAAGAGTAGTGTAGTTCTGACGTAGTCTTGCTGAGTACGACTTTGTACTCACGTTTGCTTAATCTATGTTTTAGAGACGAGACCACTGACCCTGATGGTGGCCTCCCCTTTCAAGCTCGACATCGACGAAGTAGTGTAGTCCCAGACAGCAGCCTGGTCCCTCTGCAGGGTCGTTGTGTTTTCTTAAAGGCTTATTAAGCCATTTGTTAACCTTGTCTTTACTAAGACATGATTTGCTTCCGTTGTTGTATGATGTAATGTTGGATCACAGTGATGTGATCTCTGCTTGTAACACTACTATATCTGCTCTGTGTAGCAGATGCAATAAAGCTATGAGTTTGTAGAGTTCATGTTGTGTTACCTGCTGTTATACACTTGGCATGCATGTTGCGTGTATGTCATGTGTGGGGTTCGATACCTTAGTTGTGTTCTCGCCGGCGGTCTTTTATACACCAAGTGGCCCTTAGATGTGCGCAGCTTGGGGCATCGCGATGCAATTGCTCGTGACTCTGTCACGTGGCACACTTTGTTGTATTATTGAGCCCGCCCGAGACCCCGACTAAGAGATCGGGCTGGAGTCTGTTTATGTAAGTGTTAGGATTCAATCGATAATATGGTTGAGGCGACTTGTCTATGAGTATGGGATTTCACCACCCATAATCATTTAGACTTGTGAGCGGATGATGAGGACCCATCTCAGTTGATCATCCGGGCCTGGATGGGATGCCCCTCATGTTCGAGCTTTCCGAGAGTGTCTTGTACTTGGCCTTGTTTTCTTAGACAAGTGGGTATGGCTCTCGGCTCTCAATATGATTGAATTGTGACTGGAATTACATATGCAAACCCCGGGTCCCGACAGACTTGGTATCAGAGCAGGACTGCCTGTAGGATTAGTAAACCTTGGCCGAAGTCGAGTCTAGCATTCTATAGTTATATAGTTACTTTGGGTATAAGGGAACAACGTAAGGCTTCATTTTTCTCCTTACCCTCATCGATCTGAGTTCTGAGTCACCCTCATCTTTTCTACGGGAAGATAGGACTAGGCTCATCTATGTCTATACTAGAACATCTCGTTGTTTGCTTCTCATTAGCTGTAGGAATGTTTTGGTTGTCTAGAGTCACCATTCCATAAAGCCTTTTGAGAAGGTTCTGATCATTCTTGCAGATTGATTCATTTTCCTCCCCGGTACAACCGTTATGCTGTCCGATTTGTTCCGTGTTTCCAGTGATTCCAATGCTTTTGCATTACAATCTTGTCCGCTCTTAAATTATGTCATCTTTGCTTTGATTCCATCATAAATCCTACTCTGATTGTCGATTTTTATCACACAGAATGTCAGGTGGAACTAGATGTGTTGAATCTGGTCATGGTAATCAAAGTGGTGATGATGATCCTCCTTCACCGCCTTCTGCAGCGGAATTCATGATGGAGGCTGAGCGAAATCGACGTGATCAAACACGCCTTTTGAAGCTCATTGAGAAGAATACTTCTATTCAGCGAGATGCGGTAATATCCATCCAGGATTTTATCCTTTTGAACCCGCCAGTATTCCGATGTTCATCTGAGCCCCTTGATGCAGATGATTGGCTCCGTTCCATCGAGCGTAAGCTTGAGACGGCGCATGTTTCTCCAGATGATCGTGTGATGTTTGCGGCATACTTTCTAGAAGGTGCTGCTGGTGAATGGTGGTAAAGTCATGTTGCAATGCAGCCTGATGGTCACGTAGTGACTTGGCAGGAGTTCCGTGATGCCTTCCAAGGGTCCCACATTCTGGACGAGCTGATGGAAAGAAAGAGGGAAGAGTTTTGCAACCTATCTCAGGGAAAGATGACTGTTCATCAGTACAGGACTGAGTTCAACTGACTTTCTCGTTATGCCCCTGAGAAGATATCAACCGATGCCAAGAAGCAAGCAAGGTTCCGCAAGGGACTTAACCCTGTCCTTCGTCATGATCTCAATCTCCTTGAATTCGTCAACTTCGAGGATTTGGTCAATAGATCATTCAAAGCTGAGCATGGAAATGAGGTCTTTGAAGAGTCTCGCAAGCGTGATCGTGATCTTGCTTCCTCTTCTAGTTTGGGTTCTCAGAAACGTCGATTTTGGATCCCAACTAGTGCCCTTCCTTCGCACTTGATTCCAAGACCATCTTGTAACGCCCCGGTCACACACCGGTTCTTGGCCGTTACGCCTGGTGGGATCTAGACTGTCCCCACAGACCAACACTAGTCTTTCCTACGCACTTTGTCCTCACTCGTGCGCACCCGGGGGAAACTTCCCGGTCGGTCACCCATCCTCAAATTACTCCAAGCCAAGCACGCTTAACTTTGGAGTTCTTTGCATCTGGGCTCCCGGAAAAGAAGGTGCACCTTGTTGATATGAGTAGTCTTTCATTCCTACTAAGCCAGGATGTCACACCCACCCACTCAAAGTTCCCGCAGCAAGATGCCACCTACATGATTTTCAGCAGCGAGTCCACGGACAAGGGCAGTCGGAGAGTCCGAGCAACGAAAGTTAATGCCACTATGCCACCGATTCCCCAGTTTGTGCTTTGGTCCGAATGTCCTATATCCTGGGACAGAGCAGATCATCCCACCATTTTGCCGAGTCCGGGCAACTATCCGCTGGTGGTGGACGCTCTGTTCGCAGGACCAAAGTTTTCATGCAAATTCTCCCGAGTGCTCGTTGATGGAGGAAGCACAATCAACATCCTGTATAGAGATACAATGATCAAGCTAGGGCTCACAGAGAGAGATCTAGAGCGCAGTCGGACAACTTTCCACGGGATTGTCTTGCACCCCCATGGGCCGCATTCGGCTGGACGTCATATTCGGCACGGAGGAAAATTTCAGAAGGGAGCCGATTTGGTTTGAGGTCGCCGACCTCAGCAGTCCTTACCATGCTCTGTTGGGGTTGCCGGCGTTTGCCAAGTTCATGATCAATGCACAACAGACATACCTGAAGATGAAGATCCCAGGGCCAAACGGTGTCATCACTGTCACCGGGGACTTCAGGAAGTCCCTCGAGTGCACATCCGCTGACAGCAGTTTGGCTGACTCGTTAGTGGTCGAGACGGAGAAGCGTCAGCTCGGCAAGGTGATCGCAATGGTGCAAGCACAGAACAAGAATCCACTCCCAGTCGGCCCGGCAAAGAGAATAGATGAGGAATCGGCTTTTCAGTCGGCCAAGGACAGCAAGAAGATCGCTCAAGATCCCTCCGACTCAACCAAGTTTGTTGTAGTCGGAGCATGACTCAGCGATAAATAGGAAAGCGCGCTCGTCGAGTTTCTCCGTGAGAATCGGGACATATTTGCATGGTCTCCACAAGACATGCCTGGTGTGCCGAGAGAACTCTCCGAGCACAAGTTGCACATTCGGCCAGGCTCGAAGCCGGTCAAGCAACCCTTGAGACGTTTTTCTGAGGACAAGAGAAGGGCAATCGGCGAAGAGGTTGCGAAGCTACAGGCTGCAGGGTTCATCATGGAAGTATTTTATGTCAGAACCCTCTGTTAGGTAATGTGCTAGGATCAAAGTAACCTTGCATCATGTCAAATTTTCAAAGGAAATTCAACTTCAAAATCCAAATGGGAGAAGAAACCCCCCCAGATGAATTAATTCAAAAGGCCAGATAAAAATCTTCTCCAAAAATTCATGTTAGATTTTTGAAAAGTCTTATAAATGAGTGTGATCACATATCAAGTGATGTGGGACCCACCCCATGCTCATAGATTTTTCAAATATTCAAACAGTGCCTTGGAATTAAAGAAATACCCCTATTTGATTTAAAATTCAAATCATTTGAATTTTAAAAATGTTGAAACTTTATGAGTGGCTTTTCTATATTATTATGAAGCCACATAAAATTTTTCAGCATTTAATAAAATGCCTAGCTATTTATTTTAGCTCAGCAAAAAAAATGTCAGAAAAGAAAAACAGAAAAGAAAGAAGAAACGCTTACCTGGCGCCCAGGCGAGAGCGGCCCACCCAGCCCAGCCGGCCCACAGGGGCAGCGGGGTCTTCTTCCCCGTCCTGCGCCTCCAAGCTGCTCGGTGGAATGCCACCGAGTCAGCCGGGGACGACACGTCGTCGTCGAAGACCTTCCAGGCCGCCCCGTGCCCTCTTCTCGCGTCCTGGAGATGTCTCGCAGCCGCCCCAGTTCATTCCCCCCCTCCTCGTCGTCTTCCCCTTCCTCTCTCGCCCGATTCATCGCCGCCCGAGGACCGCCGTGGAGCACGCCGCCGAGTCCACGCAGCCACCGTCGTCCCCGAGCCGTGCCGCCGTGTCCAGAAGAACCACAGCAGGCGTCTTCGTCGTTCCCCTCAACCAATCGAGCCCGAGCGCCTCAGCAGACGACGCCAGCTTCACCGAGGAGTCGTCGGACCCGCAAGTCGCCGTCGTCGAATTCGCCACCACCACGACCTCCCCGACCTCCCTGACTCCTCTGCTAGCTTCAGGGTGAGCTTCTTCATCCGCCCCGACCAACCCCGGAGTATTTCTCCTTCTCCTTTGCGTTTTTCCATGAAAGCCGAGCACGGCCTCCGCCATGGATGAGCTCGAGGTCGCCCCTGTGCCCCTTCGTCTCAGCCAGAGCGTGCGTTATGTTCCCCTCCACCCCAGCATCTCAACACGCTACTTCCCGTCCGTTTTGATGCCCGAAATCGTCTACTGCCTCTAGACCGAGCCACGGCCGCCGCCAAAGGTCGTCGCCGGCGCAGCTCCGGTGCCCCCCAAGGTCCCCCGAGTTCACCACGAGACGCAGACGAGCTCGAGGAGCCGTCCCGTGCTCTCCCCGTGCCAAATGGTGGCCGGGAGCACCCTCCCCGTGCCAGCGCCGCCGCGGTCCAGTCGCCGGCGTTTAGCCGCCGGCGTGTTAGCCCAAACCCCCCCTTAATCACCCAGCTAATGATCCCCTGGGTCACTGACCAGTGGGCCCAGTGGCTTAATTAAGCCACTGGATTATTTTAACCCACGGTTTAACTCACCCAGCCACTGACAGGTGGGACCCTCTTGTCATCCCCCCCGGACGTCAGCACTGACGCAGTAAATCAATTTAAATGAATTTCCAGAGATTATTTGAATTAAAAGAATTCCAGAAATTCCAGAAAATACCCCAAACTTTGGAAATTCATAGAAAATTCATATTAACTCCAAATTAGACAAATAATATATGAAAAATGATCAGGAGAAAATTATCTTTCCAAATATTTTCAACTATGTTGGAGTTGATTTTAAAATGGTACCAGTAGCATATGTCATTTGAATTATTTGGAATTAATTCAAATTCAATTCAAATGATTTTGCAACTTGAACCATGGAATTTTGTTATAATTCAACCACACATCAGAGGCATATCTTATACATTTGAAGATGATTCAAAATGATCAAACAATGTCACATGCAACTTGGTTAATTTGAATTCAATTGTGGAGTTTGAATTTGCAATTCAATTTGCAATATACTCCATTTAAATGGAATTGCTTCACACATCAAGGCATGTACATCAAGATTCAAACTTCCATCATGTGTTTGTGCATCGTATTTACTTTGCTACTTTGCTTGTTGTTTGTCGAGTAGAGGTGGAACCGGAGCAGGAGGCTACCCCCTTCGTTGAAGACCCAGAACCCGAACCTCGTCAGCAAGGCAAGCAAACCCCCATTGATCATGTCGATAAAATCCCACTTCCCTCTCATGTCTCGCTTATGCATTGTTTAGGATGATCACCATGATTCGTTTCTACTGCATAGATGAACCCATTCCTTTGCATGACCTATCATTTTGTCACAGTAGTAAGCAAACCACAATCCTAGCAAATGTAGGAGTTGATTGATATCATCTGGCCCCTGCAATGTTACTGCTTATTGCATGCTTAGTATGATACCATGTTGTCACTGTGATGTGAGTCAGGATGGGAATGATCATGTTAATGTTGGTAGAAAAGTGTTGGTGAATCGACCCTAATACAAGGTGAACGATGAGAGGCTGTGTAGGAGTACACGGTGGGTTGTCTCGTTGAACACCGCCCTAGTACGAGTTCTTGTGTGGTGATCCAAGATGAAGAGTACAACCACACATTGGGCTCACTGACCCCTCTCAACTTACTAACTCATCCCTTTCGATGTTCAGATGTCGCAATAGTTCGGAGTTCTGGTAGGTCTGTGGCCTGGTTGCTAAGTGAGAGAACGGCTCATCCGAGACCGGCTTATGCACCACGCACACATCACTTGGGTCCACTTCGGTAAACCGGCCGGGTTCACTATTGTGGTAACCAACCCAAGTAGGCGGCTTTCTCGGACTAGATCGGCTATGAGGTAACAGTTGTGGTGAGCATCCTCGCTGGCACCCCTTGAATGGTGTCGAGATCAAAAGCGGTAAATGATGATCATGTGTGTGTAGCGGTACACCCCTGCAGGGTTAACAAAACTATTCGAATAGCCGCATCCGCGGTTATGGACTGCTTGGAAAGCTTAGCTTGATTATTAGATAACTTGAACTGGATACTTCTAAAACACACCAAGATAAGTGTGAGTGCTATGGCGTGCTTTCTCGTGGGGAAGTCGAGGAAGGCACCATAGTGGTGTAATTGGTTGGAGAATGTAGTGGACTCGTGTACGTTTCTTACCTCAAAGTCTGGTACTCGTAGTTCAGGATTAGCCAAGTCAAAGCTGGCACTTCTGCAAGTGAACCCCACCTCCCTTTACCTTGATACATGTGCATGAGTAGTATATCTCCTATGTAAGTCTTGCTGAGTACGACTTTGTACTCACGTTTGCTTAATCTATGTTTTAGATGATGCCACTGACCCCGAAGGTGGCTTCTTCATCGAGCTAGACGACTGAAGACCAACTAGTCTAGTCCCAGTCAGACGACTGGTTCCCTCGTGAAGGGCTTGTGTTTAAATAAGGCTTCTTAAGCCATTTGTTAAACTTGTCTGTACTCAGACATAATTTGCTTCCGTTTGTGTTGTAATGTTGGATCACATGTTTGTGATCTCTGTTTGCACTCTATAAGAGTTATCAATAAAATTGTACACTTTGTAGAGAATTGCAATGGTACCTACTGTTCATACAAGGCATGTATGCTGCGTGTATGTTTATACCATGCATGTCTTTGTATGGGTTTTCGAGACCTTAGTTGTGTTCTGGCTGGCGGTCTTTCATACACCAAGTGGCCCTTAGATGTGCGCAGCTTGGGGCATCGCGATGCGATTGCTCGAGACTCCGTCTCGTGCACACTTTGTGGTATGATCGAGCCCGCCCTAGACCCCGACTAAGTGATTGGGCTGGAGTAAGTCTATGTAAGAGTTTTGAGATAGTCGATAGTATGGTTGAGGCGACTTGTCTTTGAATATGGGAGTTCACCACCCATATCATTAGACTTGTGTGCGGACGATGAGGACCCATCTCAGTTGATCATCCGGCCTGGATGGGATGCCCCTCACGTACGATGCTTTCCGAGAACGTTTTTTGCTTGGCCTTGTCTGCTTAGACAAGTGGGTACGGTTCTCGGCTCTCCATATGACTATGTCTTAGCTGTACTTGTATACGCTAACCCCGGGTCCCGACATTTTACCCCGAGTGGCTGGTGAATCCAGTTCTCGTCATGAAGAAGAACAAGACTTGGCGCATGTGTATAGATTACACCTTCCTGAACAAGGCATGCCCAAAAGATCCGTTTGCTCTGCCCCGTATTGATCAAGTGATTGATTCTACGGCCGGCTGCGAGCTGTTGTCCTTTCTGGATGCTACTGCTGGATATCACCAGATTAAATTGGCGGTGGAGGATCAGATAAAAACTGCATTTATAACCCCCTTCGGGGCTTATTGCTATATCACCATGCCGTTTGGTCTGAAGAATGGAGGTGCCACTTATCAGCGCACGATTCAGAGATGCACACACTCTCAACTTGGCATAAAACTCCATGTTTACGTGGATGATTTAGTGGTGAAGACGGCAAAGGGAATCATGCTGTTGGATGACCTCAGGGAAACATTTGCAAACTTGAGAACTTATCAGATCAAGCTCAACCCGGAGAAGTGCGTGTTTGGAGTTCAAGCCGGCAAGCTCTTGGGGTTTCTCGTTTCCGAGAGGGGAATCGAATGCAACCCCGAGAAGATAGCCGCAATAGAGCGCATGGAGCATCCCAAAACCCTGAAGCAAGTGCAGAAGTTCACCGGTTGCCTCGCATCACTTAGCCGATTTCTCAGTCGGCTAGGTGAAAAAGAAATCCCGTTGTACCAGTTGATGAAGAAGACGGAGAAGTTCACCTGGACCCCTCAAGCGAATGAAGCATTCCGAGAGCTCAAGCGCATGCACTCCACGGCGCCGATTCTGGCTGCCCCGATTGAAAAGGAACCAATGATGTTATACATTGCGGCAACCAATCGGGTGATCAGCGCAGTTATGGTGGTGGAGCGGCCCGAGAAAGACAAGGCACAGCAAATTCAGCGTCCAGTGTACTACATCAGCGAAGTGCTCTCGGCATCCAAGCAGAAGTACCCTCACTATCAGAAGATGTGCTATGGAGTGTACATGGCAGCCAAGAGATTGAAGCCATACTTTCAAGCTCACTTGATCACCGTCGTCAGTTCGGCTCCTTTGGCCGACATCATGGGAAGCAGAGATGCAACCGGAAGAGTGGCGAAGTGGGCAATCGAAGTCGCTAGTCATGGCATTCAATATGAGCCGAGAACGGCAATCAAGTCACAAGCATTGGCCGATTTCCTAGTGGACTGGGCTGAAACTCAGTACATGCCACAGCTCCCGATGTCGGATTCATGGCGAATGCATTTTGACGGCTCCAAGATGAAGAATGGCCTAGGGGCTGGTGTGGTGCTCACTTCACCAAGAGGAGATCAACTGCAATATGTGCTCCAAATTCACTTCGCAGCATCAAACAATGTCGCCGAATACGAAGCCCTTGTGCATGGTATCAAGCTTGCCAAGGAAATCGGTATTCGAAATATTGAGTGCTTTGGTGATTCCGACCTGGTGGTACAGCAGTGCTCGGGCACTTGGGATGCAAAGGATGCTAACATGGCAAGCTATCGCTTCCTGGTGCAGCAGATCAGCGGATATTTTGAAGGTTGCGAGTTCCATCATGTGCCAAGAGCGAGCAACGAAGCAGCAGATGCATTGTCCAAGCTCGGCTCAAAAAGGCAAGCAATCCCACCAGGAGTATCGTTGGAGCATATCAAGAAGCCATCCATCGCACCATCCCCAGAGTCCGAGTCCATTTTCATCTCGGAGACGGATTTTGAAGCATTGAAAAAGGCAAAAGAAGTTCAACCGGCCAAAGCAGCAACCATGAAGAAGCAGTCAGGCGCTCAGGGTGTCTCGGCAACAGCACCAGGGGCTGCCGATTGCGAGCCAGGGGCTGCAGAGGAACAAGAGAAGAGCAAAGCCAGAGGGAAGCGAGTAGAGGCTGCGCCAGAAGGCACAACCTCCGAAGAACCAATGACATCAGAAATTGCCGATTGCAATGATGAAGCTCCAGCTCCAGGTGAGAAGTCGGCACCAGGGGCTGCCGAACGCGTGCTAGGCGCCGCAGTCGGCAGTTCAGAAGCAGAGACAGAGATGGCAGATGTCCCAGAGGCCGAGGTCCAGGAGGCCAACGACCAAGGAACCGAGACACAAGAAGAGGTCTTACCCCAGCATGCAGTGGTAATGGCAGTGGTCAGTGCGCCATCATGGGCACAACCGATTAGAGATTTCCTAGCAGACGGAGTCCTCCCAGAAGATTTAGCAGAGTCAAGGCAAATCAGCCGCCGATCTTGGGCATACACAATAATCAACAATGAGCTAGTGCGCAAGAGTGCAACTGGCATCCTTCAGAGATGTGTAGAAGAGGACAGAGGCTTGGAGCTGCTCAGAGACATTCATCAAGGTGAATGCGGTCATCATGCGTCTGCAAAAGCCATTGCCAGCAAAGCATTCCGACATGGTTTCTACTGGCCGACTGCCCTTGCAGCGGCTGAAAATCTGGTGAAGTACTGCAAGGGTTGTCAGCGTTTCAAGGCAAAAAGTCATCAACCAGCATCGGCACTGAAGATAATCCCAATAGCATGGCCCTTTGCGGTATGGGGTTTGGACATGGTCGAACCGTTCAAGAGAGCTCAAAGTGGCATGACACATCTTCTGGTTGCAGTGGACAAATTTACCAAGTGGATTGAAGCTAGACCGATCAAGAAGCTGGATGGGCCGACTGCAGTTAGGTTTGTGGCCGACATTGTATGCAGATATGGTGTGCCTAACAGCATCATCACCGACAACGGCACAAACTTTGCGAAGGGTGCACTGGCCCGGTATGCATCTCAACAGGGCATTCGGCTTTATCTCGCATCTGTGGCGCACCCTCAATCAAACGGTCAAGTCGAAAGAGCAAATGGGCTAATCCTATCGGGTATCAGGCCCAGATTGGTAGAGCCACTTGAGAGGGCACCCGGAGCATGGATTGAAGAGCTTCCCGCAGTACTGTTCAGCTTAAGGACCACACCAAACAGGTCGACTGGATTCACTCCTTTCTTCCTAGTGTATGGTTCAGAGGAAGTCATCCCGTCCGACATCGAGTTCGACTCACCTCGGCATGCCCTGTACACCGAAGAAGAGGCCAGATCGGCACGAGAAGACGGCATCGACCTCAAAGAAGAAGCTTGTCTGTTGGCCTCGTCCAGGTCAGCAGTCTATCAGTAGAAGTTGCGGCACTACCACAGCAAGAAGATTCGTCCTCTCGCTTTCCGAGAAGGAGACATGGTGCTACGCCGAATCCAGAGGTCAGATGGGCAGCACAAGCTATCCTCACCTTGGGAAGGGCCATTCGTCATCAGCAGAGCGCTCAAGAACAATTCCTATTATCTGATCGACTGCACCAAGGGCACTCGGCACAAGGACACATCAGGAGCAGAGACGGAGCGGCCGTGGAACGCCGAGTTGTTATGTCCGTTCTATAGCAGAGCAGCAGAAACTTATGTAAGCCATTCGGCAAGCAAGCAGTAAAAGTTATCATGCCTCTGAAAATGAGCATTCGATTATCTTCGAATAATTTCATTCGAAGCGCTAGCCTCAATCGGCGACGCGCAGTCATACCCGAGGTATGTATAACACACCCGGGGACTGACCGACTACGAGGCCAAGCGAATAGGCCATCGAGGCACGGGGACTGCGGGCTGGCACTCAACTCGGCACTCAGCTCAAGCGCAAACCACTAAAAGGTTTGCGGCATTGAGAAGGGTCGTATTTGAGGCAGTCGGCAGTATGAATCCCCAGGAAACAATTCGAAACGCGCCACTAAGGGCATATTCGATAACACAAAGTTGCCAAGTGCGCCGCGACCCAGGGCAGCGGACCTGATAGCACGCAATCGGCGCCTTCTGTCGCAGAATCCTTTGCGTTAAATCTTGTCGTGTAAAAAAGAAAATACTTATCGAACCTTGACTGGTAAGCTACCGTTGATCCGATTGCGGACCGCATGACGGCAGCAAGGTGGACACGGTAGACATCCCCAAGTGCAGCCGATAAAGGAAACCGACAAAGACACAAAGTTGATCGCACAAGTAAAAAGCAAAAACCAAGCAATCGGATTGCATCAGAAGGACAGGCCCAAGGCCGAATAAGTTCATTACATCCAAGGCACACCCAGTAGGTGTCGGCAGAATTAAAATTATATCTTACAAACGGACAGTCAGAGGACAAGATAGGATAAAACCGATCCAGTATCGGTAAGCTACAATAAGTAAAACAGTTGATAGCATGACTCAGGCAGTCGGAGGCACTGAGCTAGAAGACGGAGCAGTCGGATCCGATTGCGCTTCAGAAGCTGTGGCACCAGTCTGCTTGGATCGTGGAGATGTTTGAGATGAGCCGCTATCGGAGAGCTCTTCGTCCAGGCCAGAAATTGTAGGAGCGGGGAGCGGGTTCCCTCCCTCGTCGAGATACGGAGTATACTCGTATGGAGAGAACCAGTTTACCATAGTGCTGGCTAGCCGATTGACTTCGGCATAGGTCTTCTCAAGCAGATCGGAGGCGTTCTCTCGGAGGCTGTAAAGTTGGGAGATTTTCACCTGAGGGTACCAGCTCAGCACGGTCTGAAGGGCGGTTTCCGCGCCAGTCCGACCGGCAGAGTTCAGCAATACATCGATTCGACGTGGGATGGCCTTCAGGAGAGTCCGAGTCTGCTCAGTGGTAGCATTCGGAGCTTCCCCCTTGTCAGAATCTTCTTCATCTTGTATTTCCCCCCTGTGGATACCGGCAGAGGAGTCAGCAGCGTTCTTCATGTTCTGAAGGCCGACCTTAAGCTCAGTCGGTGACCACAGCGATTCAGCAATCTTCAGGACGCCGAGCTTGAAGGACAAGGCGATGCCCTTGATAACAGGAATACGGGCTTCGGTGCCAATCAGATATTCATGCCGGGTCCAGACGTTATCTTCACGGTCGCAGGTCCCTCCGGCGGCAACGGTCTCCTCTCGGTACTTGGCGACGGCTGCATTGGCATCTGCTTCAGACTCGGGCCAGGCTGTTGTGTCACGAAAAGGAAATATGACCAATAAGATAAGAGAAGAGAGCAATCGGAAAGCGCATAAGGTGCAGGAAACACCCACCGCTAAGGAGGACGTCCATCTCGGTCATTGTGTCGCAGAAGCCTTTGGCTAGGCGGCGCAGTCGGGTGGTCTCCTCATAGTTGCGTTTCTCCAAGTCTTCATACTTATCAACATGTTCATCGCGATCTCGCCGAATAGAATCACGGGCAGCGACTGCTTCATCCTTTTCAGCTTGCAAGGCCTCTCGGGCGGCAACAGCAGCATCTCTCTCGGCGATGAGGCCATCACCGACAGCCGTCACGGCAGCAATGTCGGCCAGATGTTTTCTCTCAAGGGCGGCCATTTCCGAGCGAAGACCCTGGATAGTCCGATTGAGATCGTTTTCTACCCCCTGCAGTCGGGTCGCTTGTTCCTTCGCTTTGGCGAGTGCTGGACCATATTGGTCAAGGTCTGCAGTTAATTCAGCAATTCGGCCCTGAAGGTCATCTACCATGGGAATAAAAGCTAGAAGAGAGCATGAAGATATGAGAACATGTTTAGTCAGAGAGAGGACATAAATGGTAGAGAAGTTACCTTTCAGTTTAGTAATCTCAGCCGACTGGTTGTTGACCTGCAGCTGAGCCTGGGCAAGAGTTTGGAGGCTGGCAGTGTATGCATCAAGGAGCTTCTCGAAGACCTGACGTTTTTCTTCCATAACAACCTGAGAGGAACAGCAAGATGGGATTAGAGACACGGCAGTCAGCAAAAGACATTAAAGATCCGAACCGATTGTAACCAATCGGCCCGAATCTCGGGGACTACACCCAGTGGGTGCGCTTGCGCGCACCCACCGGAAGAAAAGTTTCCCGATTGAGGAAGGCAAGCGATAAAGCAAAATCAGTTAAAGATCCAAACCGATTGTAACCAATCGGCCCGAATCTCGGGGACTACACCCAGTGGGTGCGCTTGCGCGCACCCACCGGAAGAAAAGTTTCCCGATTGAGGAAGGCAAGCGATAAAGCAAAATCAGTTAAAGATCCGAACCGATTGTAACCAATCGGCCCGAATCTCGGGGACTACACCCAGTGGGTGCGCTTGCGCGCACCCACCGGAAGAAGGGCCTCACGAGCAAAATAAAGATATAAAGAGAAAGCCAAGAGTTACCGTGTGATGAGAGGTGAGCTGTTGGAGGTCCCGGGCAAGGGCGTCGGCAAAATTATTCACCCGGCTCAGAGAATTCGTCACAGGGTCTTGAGGACGATGCGAGGCGTCAGGCTCGGTGCCGACGTGACGGGCGCGAGAGTACTCGGCCCGGAATTGATCCACCGAGCGCATAACAATTCCGAGGCAGAAGAGGTCGGCGTTGACGCTGCAGTTTGAGTAGCGGTGGAAGCAGCGGCAGTAAGGGCCGGGGGCGTCGGCGTCACCTGAGGGCCAGAGGCACCCGATTGTGGCGGTGGCGCAACCGGGCGAGTTGGAGCAGAAGTGACAACGATAACTGGCGGCAAGGTCGTCGTCAGCGGTGGCGCGGATAAGACAACCGGCGGCACAGTCGTGGCAACCGGCGGCACAGTCGTGGTAACCGGCGGAGCCGACACCACGGTCGGCGACGGTGTCATCACCACAAGCGGCTCGGACGTGGTAGTTGGGGCAGACGTAGTTGCGGCAGGAGAGGCCGGGTTGGAACGGCGTGGCGGAGATGGGGCAATCGGATCGACCGATTGCGTTCCTCTGTCATCAGGAGCCACCCGGTCAGCGGCATTCTTGGAGGTCTTGGAAGCAAGGGTGGAGGAGGAGGTTTTCTGAGTCGTCGCGAGGCGGGCCTTCTTGGCAGCGCGCTCGGCGTCCTTCGAGGAGCGATGAGAAGCAGTCGGCCGTTTATGAACGGCGGCGGCAGAAGCGGCAGGCGAGATGTCGGTGCTGGCACGAACCGGAATGCCAGTGTCGACATCGTCAAGCCCAATCGGCTCCCTGAAGGAAGAAGGAAGAGGAGAATCAGTATCAGGAACAGATAGTAAAATACAGGGCATAAAGGTAAAGTCATACCCGATCGTTCTCGGCGCGCCAGAGGGCATCCGACATCTTAGAGGGGCGACGTTCAGTGGCGCCTGCGCAGTCGGCCTCCGAGTGATCGTCTCCTGGGACTGTTTGCCTTTGCCGGCAGTCGGCGTGACCTTGGCAACCTTGCTGGGAGCCGTACCGGCAGAGGAGCCGGTGGTCGAGGTGCGCTTAGCTGGCACCTTCGGGGGTTTGGCACGAGGAGCTGCATCAGAATCATCAGCCTTTGAGACACTTTCATCATCGCTCCATTCGGCCAAAAATTGCTCAAGGGAAGGGTCAGGCGTACCCCCTTGAGCCGGCAGCCGGGTGTCGGTCCTTGGAGGATTGGCGGTCTCGGCATGATCGCCCTCGGCGTCCATGGATTCGGAGGATTCTCTGGAAGACTCGCCATCATCTTCATCATCGTCACCGGACTCGGCGGAGGGTATCTCGCCGTTATATTCGAAGTCGGCGGGATCTTCCTCCGCGCGGTCGGGGGCGTATACGCCAGCTTCCTGACCGTCCTCCATTAGGTCGGACTGAATAAAATGCTGGAAAGAAAATAGAAGTGATCAGAGAAGCAGAGAGAAAGAGCAATCGGAAGAAAAAGCATTCGGGACATACCACAGGCGGCTTCTGCTGGCGGGTGAGGTAATCAAGCCCGAAGTGGAAGGGATCTGGCAATGGGCTAGATGTAATAGCCTTCACTCGGGCGCAGAGATCTTCAGTCTTCACCCGCCACGTGCAGAGCCGAGTGGGATCTCGAAGACCCGACATGTCGCAGAGCCGGTGCACTCGGCACTGCAGGGGGAGAATCCGAGCTTGAAGCCAAGCGGCTACCAGGTCGGTTGAGAGGAGCCCTTCTTGCTCCAGCTGGGCGACCCTAGCAACCTGGTCGTCGACGTCGAGGTCTCCGACGCCGTACTTCAGCGACCACTGATGCTTCTCAATCGGCCGGGCGAGGGAGAACTCGGGCAGGTTGAGAAGATCGGGACCTTGGTCGGGTGACTTGACGTAGAAGAATGAGGTTTGCCAGTTCTTGCAGGACTGGACGATCTCGGGACTTTTATACCTCGGCTTGCCGGCTGTGACGAGACAACTACCGCAGTCGGTCATGTCAGTCGGGTACGTTGGCTCGCCGCCTTCGATGGTGGAGGGCACCACAGCTCCTGTCCGGGCGTTATGAGCTCGGAGGTTGAAGAAGCGTTTCCAGAGGGCGATGCTCGGACGGCAGCCGAGGTACCCCTCGCAGAGTGTCACGAACCCCGAGAGGATCATGATGAAGTTGGCCGCGAGATGATGGGGTTGCAGTCGGTGGAAGTCAAGAAATCCGCGGAAGAACGAGCTGGCGGGAAGGCCGAATCCACGCTCGAAGTGAGCAAGGAACACGACCCTCTCGCCAGCGCGTGCGCTGGGCACAACCTCGGCCTTGCCAGGGATGCGCCACTCGACCTCCGCGGGCATCTTCGGGGCACGGATCAGGGACTGGACGGCGTCGGCGGTGGCCTGAGAACCCCTCCAGCACCCGCGGCTCGCCTGTGACACATCTCGCTAGGGCGCCATGGTTTTCGCAGACAAGAAGAAAAGGAGAGAAACAGAGGGAGGTGGAGCGCGAAAGCGGCGGTGAAGAGTCGCTGCGGAGGCGGCGGAGGCGGTGAAGAGCACGAGTCCGTGGCCGGAGCAGATCCAAGGCACAGAGGTTCGCGGCAGAGAGTTTCTCGTGGAGTAGCAATGGAGCAGAGGGGAGGGAGCTCGAGGTTGAAGATGGCGTCTGAGGAGAAGGAAGAGGCGAAGTCTCCCCCCTGTGGCTTATATGGGCGGCGGGGGGGGGGGGGAAGTGGGATTCGTCTGCGGCTGTGTGGCTCGGTGTGGCCTAGGGCACAGGAAGGGCAACCGGCAAGCCAGCGCAAAGGATCCGGGCGCAAAAGGCGAGGCGTGCGACGTGGGGGTCAGGCCCTGCAGTTATGTCAAGTCGTGCATGGGTCGTGGGTCCCAGCTCATTGATCACATCCCGGAAGAATCGGAGGTAACCGTTGGAGAGAAATCGGCAAAGGGTGTTTCGCCAGAAAAGAGAAGACACGAGCTGGGAACAAACAAACCCAATCGGACGAGAAGCTTGGTCAGCCGAGTGTGATCTCCGAGTCGGCTAACGAGCTCGGAACGACACACCCGATGAGGCCATAGCAGTCGGAGGATGTCAAGCAGAGATTAGAAACTGCAAAGGCCCCGCGGTCAAGCGACCGTGGGACCCTTACAGCTTTAGGGGCTACTGTCGGGGGACTGGTACCCGGGTAGGCTAACCAAAGCGGAAGTAACATTTCAAGACAAGGATGGATCGATTGGGCCGCAGCTGGGCCGAGATGGGCAGGTGTACGACCGATTGCTCCAAGGCAATCAGCCGTATCAAATGCCAGCAGTCGGCCCAGGCGCAATCGGTCCACCCTTTCCTTCACCAAGACAATCATCCGATTGGTCGGCAGCTGGTCCGAGGTTGATACCTAGCAAGCCGATTGCCCAGAGCAATCAACCTCGCCAGGAACCACCAGTCGGACCAGGCGCAATCGGAACTACCTACCACCCAGTCGGGGGTATGATTATGAGGTCATAAATACCATATCCTGAGATATCTGGGTGGCAGGAAGGCCAAGTCACGTCAAGGATTTACTGGAGATACGGTGTCGACCTCCCCGCTGATTCCGCGGACAGGCCGACAAGACCATACTCCCTAGCTCCACTGTTCATCCCAACATCCTACAAGTCTACAGCATGGGCCGCCGCTCGTAGGTCCCGGGTCACCCGGAGAGGAGCAGTCGGTGGGCCCAGGTCGATTAGAGGATGACAGCTGGGTCCATTCGGCAAGGAAGTTACCGAAGTATCCTGGGCTCACACTATAAGAGCCAGGGTATCCCTCTTGCGCGAGGGACGACTCATCCTAGATCACCATTACTCACTTTCCCCATAGTTCGTTCATCTTCTTGTAGTTACTCCCCAGGGACGCAGGAGAGAGCCTTGCCCACGGCGGCGGCTCTCACCTTCCCCTGAGGAGATAGAGAAGCAGATGTTGTAGCCAGAGCATTGATATATAAGAGACAAGCAGGAGTAGGGGTGTTATCTCTCCGGAGAGCCCCGAACCTGGGTACATCTTGGTGACCTCCACCGTGTTTGTGCCCAACCCGATTCCGGCACCATCGACATTCTCTCCCTCGCGTCTTCCCCTCACTTTAGCCATCCCATGGCATCTGGCGTTACATATCGACGATAGAACCGACGTCCTCGTCGGCCCATAGGAACATTCCCTCTTGGCACACGTCTGTGCTTCCAGTGCCGACACATGGCTCACCCATGTTCGCGCACTGACCCGCACACGCCCGTATAACCGCGAGGGTCGGCTCTGATACCATTTGTAACGCCCCGGTCACACACCGATTCTTGGTCGTTACGCCTGGTGGGATCTAGACTGTCCCCACAGACCAACACTAGTCTTTCCTACGCACTTTGTCCTCACTCGTGCGCACCCGGGGGAAACTTCCCGGTCGGTCACCCATCCTCAAATTGCTCCAAGCCAAGCACGCTTAACTTTGGAGTTCTTTGCATCTGGGCTCCCGGAAAAGAAGGTGCACCTTGCTGATATGAGTAGTCTTTCATTCCTACTAAGCCAGGATGTCACACATCTCCACAAAGCAAGAAAGCCTAGAAAGGTAGTAGAGAGCTTGCCATACAAACTCCACACCCTAACACCTGTTTGTGCTACAAGTGTGGTAATCCTGGCCACATTGCACGGCAGTGTTCATTGCAAGAGAATGTTCCTCCTCGTCCAAAACATGAAGCCAAAGCTAAGCCACCAAAGCCTTCCAAAGCCAAGTCCGCAATTGGTTAATACGGACGTGTGAACCATGCCACCATCAAAGAAGCCCAAGAGGATACTAAGGTTGTACTCGGTACACTTCCTATCAACTCCAAACCTGCTTCTGTTCTATTTGATTCTTGAGCTTCCCATTCCTTTTTGTCTGAAAAGTTCGCACTCCTAATTGACATTTCATTTGAGGAGTTGCCTACCCCTTTCATGATTAAAACTCCAGGATCCACATGGCGTACCAGTAGGGTAAGTCATGACAATGAGATTGCTGTTGACGATGTTGTATTCCTTGCTTCTCTCATAGCCCTCAAATCTTCAGATATCGATATCATCTTAGGTATGGATTGGTTGTCCAAACACCGTGCCAAGATTGATTGTGCCACTAAATCAGTTCAACTCACTCATCCTTCCGGCAAGATAGTCCATTTCACATCTCAAGGTTCAGACACCCAGCTATATTCGTTGAATGAACATCCCCTTCCTAACCTTGAAGATATTCCGATAGTTTGTGACTTTTCGGATGTCTTTCCAGAAGAGCTGCCGGGAATGCCACCCGACAGGTGTGTGGAATTCATAGTGGATCTTATACCAGGCACAACCCCAATTTCGAGACGTCCATATAGAATGGCCCCACATGAGTTAGGTGAGCTTAAAATCCAACTGGAAGCTTCGTTGGCAAAAGGCTTCACCCGCCCTAGCTCATCGCCATGGGGTTGCCCCGTTCTGTTCGTAACGAAGAAAGATGGAACAGAAAGGATGTGCGTAGACTATCGCCCGCTAAATTTAGCGACGATAAAGAACAAGTACCCATTGCCCAGGATCAATGATCTTTATGATCAACTTGCAGGATCCTCTGTCTTCTCCAAGATGGATTTGAGATTAGGTTATCATCAAATCAAAATCAGAAACGAGGACATTCCCAAGACGGCTTTCACTACTCGTTATGGTCTTTATGAGTACACCGTCATGTCCTTCGGTTTAACCAATGCCCCCGCCACATTCTCGCGCTTTATGAATTCGATCTTCATGGAGTACTTAGATAAATTTGTTGTGGTTTATCTTGATGACATTCTCATCTACTCGAAGAACGAAGAAGAGCATGCAGAACATCTTAAGCTGGTATTGATGAAACTTAGAGAGCATCGCCTTTATGCCAAGTTCTCCAAGTGTGAATTTTGGCTACCAGAAGTGACCTACTTAGGCCACGTGATTTCTGCGAAAGGTGTTGCAGTCAATCCCGAGAGAGTTCAGGCCGTCCTTGACTGGACTCCACCTGAATCGGTTAAGCAAGTTAGGAGTTTTCTTGGCCTAGCCAGCTATTGTCGTCGCTTCGTCGATAACTTTTCTAAAGTTGCAAAGCCTCTGACTAAACTCCTTAAGAAAGATAAGAAATTCCAATGGACTCCCAAGTGCGAGGAAAGCTTTCAAGAGCTAAAAAGAAGATTGACTTCTGCACCCGTACTTGCGCCTCCAGACACCAAAAAGGAATTTGAAATCTATTGTGATGCTTCACGGCAAGGGTTAGGATGCATACTTATGCAAGATCGACATGTGGTAGCTTATGCTTCACGCCAGTTGCATCCACATGAAGAAAACTATCCTACCCATGATCTTGAACTCGCTGCCGTAGCTCATGCCCTGAAGACTTGGCGACATTACCTCCTTGGTAATCGTTGTGAAATCTATACCGATCACGAAAGCCTCAAATACATATTCACCCAGCCAGATCTTAATCTCAGGCAAAGACGCTGGATAGAGTTGATAAAAGATTATGACTTAAGTATCTCTTACACCCCAGGCAAAGCCAATGTCATGGCTGATGCACTAAGTCATAAGTCGTATTGTAACAACCTCATGTTACAACAGTATCAACCACTTCTCTATGAGGAATTTCGAAAGCTTAATCTCGAGATTGTTCCTCATGGATTCCTTTCCACCTTGATTGTGAAACCAACCCTTGAGGATCAAATCAAAGCTGTTCAACAACGTGCTCGAGGTATCCGATATATCAAGCAAAACATTGCTAGCGGAAAGGCAAAATGTTTTACCCTAGACCATGAAGGTACTGTGTACTTCGAGAATAGGATGGTAGTTCCGAAGAATAGGAATCTAAGGCAGCAGATCCTTAAGGAAGCTCATGACACCCCTCTCTCGATTCATCCTGGTAGTACTAAGATGTATCAAGATCTACGCCAGAGATTTTGGTGGACTAGGATGAAGCGAGAAATTGCTCAATTTGTTGCTGAGTGCGATGTTTGTCGTCGTGTGAAAGCAGAGCATCAAAGACCTGCTGGTACTCTTCAACCCTTAGCCATTCCTGAGTGGAAATGGGATAAAGTCAGTATGGATTTCATCACTGGCTTTCCAAAGTCTCAGAAAGGAAACAATGCCATCTTCGTGGTCATTGACCGTCTTTCCAAAGTTGCTCATTTCCTTCCTGTTCGCGAGTCTATAACTGCTAGCCAGTTAGTGGATTTATATGTCTCCCAGATCGTTTCGCTCCATGGTGTTCCTTTGGAAATCAATTCAGACCGTGGAAGTCTTTTCACCTCTCGATTTTGGAAAAGTTTTCAAAATGCTATGGGAACCCATCTCTCCTTTAGCACTGCCTTTCATCCCCAGTCAAGTGGTCAAGTAGAAAGAGTCAATCAAATTCTTGAAGACATGCTCAGAGACTGTGTTATCTCATTCAGAAAGAGTTGGGAGAAATCTCTTCCATTCGCCGAGTTTGCTTATAACAACAGCTTCCAGTCTAGCTTGGGCATGGCACCCTTTGAATTTCTCTATGGACGAAAATGTCGAACACCATTGAACTGGTCAGAAACCGGTGAAATACAATTCTTTGGACCGGGTATGATCCAGGAAGCAGAAGAGAAGGTTCGCATTGTTCATGAGCAATTGAAAACAGCCCAGTCTCGTCAGAAAAGCTACTATGATCGTCATCATAGGCCAGAAAGCTACGAGCTGGACGAGAAGGCTGACCTCCGGGTTACTCCTCTGAAGGGAACCCATCGCTTCGGTATCAAAGGAAAATTGGCCCCACGTTACATAGGCCCCTTTCGCATTCTAGCTAAACGTGGAGAAGTTGCCTACCAACTTGAACTACCCCCGCATCTTTCTCAGGTTCACGATGTCTTCCACGTATCTCAACTCAGGCGTTGCTTCAAGGACCCCATCCGCGAAGTAGACCACGAAACGCTTGACCTCCAAGAAAATCTGTCTTATCGAGAGTATCCTGTCCGTATCCTCGATGAAGCTGAGCGTACCGCCCGACGTCAGAAGATCAAGTTCCTTAAAGTGCAGTGGTCCAACCATTCTGAGAAGGAAGCCACCTGGGAACGAGAAGATCATCTTCGAGTTGAATACCGCACCCTCTTCCCGACTACTTCTGAATCTCGGGACGAGATTCTTTTGAGTGGGGGCGAGTTGTCACAACCCTAGTTTGTGTATGTGCTTTTATTACTAGAAATAAGTGCATCATGTTTAAATTCTCTGGTTTAAGAATTAGGGATTTGGAAAAGCCTCAAAAACTATTTAAATAAAAAGGCCAGATAAAAAGTTTTTCCAAAATTCCTCCAAACAATTTTGAAAAGTCCTATAAATGAGTATGATCATTTTAAAAATGATTTGGAGTCAAACCCATGCTCATGGATTTTTCAAATATTCAAACAGAGGCTTGGAAATTAAATTTAAATGCTATTTGAATTGAAATTCAAATGTTTTTAATTTCAAAAATCTTCAAAACTTGGGTGTGGCTAGTACTATGTCACATATGTCCAAGATAAACATTTGAGGACTTTATAAAATGAATTGATATTTAATTCAATTCAAAACAAATAATACAGAAAACAAAACAAAAGAGAAAAAGAATAAAAAGGCCAGAGGCCACTTACCTCTTCGGCTTACCTGGCCCACCTGGCCCAGCAGAGGAGGCCCAGCCCAAAAGGGCAGGGTCGTCTTCCTCCACTGGACAGGCAGGCAGCCAGGTCGCCGGCGAGTCCGGCATGGCCGCCAGGCAGCTGCCTGGCTGCCTCCCGCGCCCTTATCTGCGCCGTGGAGCCTCCCTGTACTCCCCTTCCATTCCCCCCTTCCTCTGGACTTCCTCCTCTCTCTCCCGTGCGAAATCCTGCGAGGAACCGAGCGCCACCGTCGCCGCCTTCGAGCGTCCACGCGGCCACCGTGCCCTGCTCGCCGCGAGGGCATGTCCAGCAGCTCCACCGAGGTCTTCTACGCCATCTTGAACCCCCAATTGGAGCCGAGAATCCACTCCGGCGACGCCAGCTCCAACTTCCTCCGCCACGGTCTTCGAACTCCGGCGAGGAATTGTGTCGCCGCCGCTGCATCCCCGGCTTCCTCGTCCACACCGCTGCATCCAGGGTGAGCTCGCGCACGTTTTCTCCCAAAGCCCCGCTCGCTCTAGCGTTCTCTGTCAACCGCTCCGTCGAGCCCGAGCACGGCCGCCGCCTGTGCTCGACGCCGGCAAGGCTACGGTGCCCCCCGTGCCTCCCCGTGGACACCAGAAGACGCGGAAGTGCACGAGGAGCATTCTGGTGGTCTCCCCGTGCCTCCCCGTGGCCGGATCCGCCTGCTGCGTGGGCGCCGTAGTGCCCCGTGGCTGCCGCCGGCTAGCCGCCGGCCAGGTGGCCATTAGAGCTACCCCCCCCTCCTAATCCCCCTCTTTAGCCAATGACAGGTGGGTCCCAGCCCCCCTTAATCCCCTGTTAACTTAAACAAAAAGGGAATTAACCAAGAGACAATGATAGATGGGCCCCGCATGTCAGGTTGACTGGTCAGCGCCCCCATGACGTCATCCTGATGTCATGCTGACGCAGTAATTCTTTTATCTTTTTAACAGAAATCCAAAAAATGATTAAATCTTTGAAATTCAATAACTTTTAATCCATAACTCCAAATCAAATAATTTATATATGAAAAATCATCAGAAAAATTCAAGGATTCCAAATATCATACTTTCATAGATGAAAAACACATCTATGATGATGAACCAGTAGCATTTAGCTATTTGGGTTATTTAGAATAATTCAAAATAAATGTTTAAATCATTTCAAATTAAATCTTTGCAATGACAACCTTATCACATGAACATCAGAGGCATATCATACACATGACAACATGGTTTACCATATCCAAACATTAGCAAATGCAACTTTGGCTAATTTGAACAACATTTGGAGTTTGAATTTGAATTCCTTTTTCAAATCAACTTCAATTAACTTGTTGCAAATTGAACATAGATCACATCAGTACCATGCCATGATTCATTTCTTTTTTGAGCATTGCAATGTGATGTTTACATTGTTGTTGTCTCGGTGTTTGCTTCTTCTCGATAAATCCATCGCCGGACGTAGTTCCTGTTTTCTCCGAAGAGTGGCACCCCCGAGTCTCGACAATAAGGCAAGCAAACCCCCTTTGATCATATCTATAAAACCCCAGTTTCCCTCTTATTCTCTTATGCATGATTAGGTGATTCACATGTTACCGTTCTACCGCTAGTTGAACCCATCCTTTGCATGACCTATCATTGCTCCCACAGTATTAAGCAAACCTCAACCTAGCAGATACAAGATTTGTTTGTGTTCATCATGTGGCCCTTCATCCATGTTATGTTATGCCATGCTAGAGTTGTTTGCAATGAAGTTGATCCATCTGGGTGATGTATCGGGATGGTAGTGAACACATGCAACAAGGTGGTAACGTGTTGATGAAGTCACCCTAATATAAGTGAACAATGAGAGGCTGTGTAGGAGTACACAGTGGGTTGTCTCATTTACACTGCCCTAGGCCCCGAGTTCTTGTGTTGTGATCCAAGACACAGATTACTACCACATGTTGGGCTCATTGACCCCTCTCGACCTATTAACTCACCCCGACTAGGGTCCAGGATTCACATGGGTTAATTATTATTCTATTTTCTTTCATAACGTAGCACGGTTTTAGGCAAGCGCAGCACCATCCGTCGAGGTGGGCTTGTCGGACCGTCCATACATCGTCTGGGTCCTGAACGGAAACCCCGGCCGGATTCCCGATTGGGGTACATACTCAGATAGGCGATCCCCTGGATTAGAGTTGGAGCCGTGAGGTAAGTGTCGTGGTACTATCCTCGCCGACACCGCTTGAAGGTGACGAGTTCTAGGAGGTAAGTGGTAGCTACGTATGTGAAGAAGTACACCCCTGCAGGGTTAATGAACTATTCGAATAGCCGTGTCCGCGGTTATGGACTACTTGGAGATCTTTACTTGATTATTAGACAACTCAAATGGATACTCTAAAAATCTCAAGATAAGTGTGAGTGCTTTGGGTTGCTTCCTCATGGGGAAGTCGAGGAAGGATCCATGGTTGTGTATTGATGTGGTGATCAAGATTAGATGGACTCGTGTGCGCCTCTCATCTCAACTCTATGTAGTCGTAGTACAGGATAGCCAAGTCAAAGATTTCTGCATTACAACCCCACTTGCCTTTCCTTGGTACCTGAGCATGAGTAGTATAGTTCTGATGTAAGTCTTGATGAGTACGACTTTGTACTCACGTTTGCTTATTATATGTTTTAGAGACGAGACCACTGACCCTGATGGTGGCCTCCCCTTTCAAGCTCGACGTCGACGAAGTAATGTAGTCCTAGACAGCAGCCTGGTCCCTCTGGAGGGTCGTTGTGTTTTCTTAAAGGCTTCTTAAGCCATTTGTTAACCTTGTCTTTACTAAGACATAATTTGCTTCCGTTGTTGTATGATGTAATGTTGGATCACAGTGATGTGATCTCTGCTTGTAACACTACTATATCTGCTCTGTGTAGCAGAAGCAATAAAGCTATGAGTTTGTAGAGTTCATGTTGTGTTACCTGCTGTTATACACTTGGCATGCATGCTGCGTGTATGTTTATATCGTGCATGCCATGTGTGGGGTTCGATACCTTAGTTGTGTTCTCGCCGGCGGTCTTTTATACACCAAGTGGCCCTTAGATGTGCGCAGCTTGGGGCATCGCGATGCGATTGCTCGTGACTCTGTCACATGGCACACTTTGTTGTATGATTGAGCCCGCCCGAGACCCCGACTAAGAGATCGGGCTGGAGTCTGTTTATGTAAGTGTTAGGATTCAATCGATAATATGGTTGAGGCGACTTGTCTATGAGTATGGGATTTCACCACCCATAATCATTTAGGCTTGTGAGCGGACGATGAGGACCCATCTCAGTTGATCATCCGGGCCTGGATGGGATGCCCCTCACGTTCGAGCTTTCCGAGAGTGTCTTGTACTTGGCCTTGTCTGCTTAGACAAGTGGGTATGGCTCTCGGCTCTCCATATGATTGAATTGTGACTGGAATTACATATGCAAACCCCGGGTCCCTTAATTCATCGGATATACGATAGATACATGATAGTCCAAATGAATTGGCTTGAGATAATGTGATTAATGAAGGTCCCTTAATTCTTCATAATGTAGCCATGTCTCCAATGCCCTGCACCAACACCTATTGACCAAGTTGGAGCTTGTTGGTCCCCAACCAAGTTGGGTCCTAAGAGGTTAGTCACAATAGGCTTGGATACCCAAATGGTGTTTTTCTTGTCACCACTTTGAGTGCCAACATATTTGGCAACCACATTGCCAACCTTATCCTTCCGAAGAGAATACACATCATCAACTATAATAGGGTTGGATAAGGTACCGTTCGTGCATGAAGAAGCAAGATGACCCTTCTCACGACATAACTAGCAACATCTACTCTTTTCTTTCTTCCTAGTTGATTTCTCAACATGAAGATCATTTACTTGAGTCTTCTTCGGAAGTGGCTTCACTTCACCTTGCGGTTGAACTTGAGGCCTCTTCCCTAGTTGCTTGTCACTAATGGGCTTCTTCTTCAAAGGGCAAGACCTAACATGGTGCCCTTCAACCTTGCACTTGAAGCAAACAATCTTGGCCGAATTCTTGACTTGTGATTGGCCCTTCTTCTTGATTAACATGTACTTCTTATTGTTGGATTTGGATCCAAGTCCACCCTTGTCATTGGGGGATTTTTGCCCACACAACACCTTGTCAAGTGTGGACTTCTCTTCATGACCTTTTTCCAAGTCTTTCTTCAAACAAGTGACTTGGTCCTTCAGCTCTTTGATTTCCTGTACATGGTTAGTAACAACACAAGTACTAGAGGAAGTAGAAGCTTCGTTGTTAGAGCAACAAGGCAAGGAAAGTAATTCATCACAAGATGTAGCAACATTATGAGTGGATGAATTACAAGGACTAACACAAGGCAATATAGCATATTGAGTAGAAGTAGTGCTAATGTCCACATGAGGAACTGTAAGGCCCGATATGCGGTACTCTTCCAGATCTAGATGTTTCCATCCAGATCCGGGAACGAAGCACATATCGGTCCCACCACGACATATGACAAAGCCATATGCCCCGGATTTCCAACATGATATCACAACATTACAGATACAAGATACAGCATCTCATACAATCGGCATACAACTGCCTTAAATACAATACAACAGCGGAAGATATATGTCTGAGTACGGACTACAAGCAAAAGCTACTGGCAAAGAGAAAAACATCGATTCCCACAACCACACGGGTCCAGGCCCTCCGCCGGGATCCGCCGGACTAGTCGTCGTCGAGGTCTCCACGTGAAACGTCGATCACCATACCTGTTGTCGATCAAGAAGCCTGAAAAGAGTTTGGGGGTAGTATCATGAGTACAGAGGTACTCAGCATCCAACTGTAGTGGTCATCTGACCCAGCAAGGACTTCATCACTCGTCATTCTAGGACAACTAGTAGGTTACGGTAAGGATGGGGTAAGTGGTGAGGTTGCTGCCGCACTAGCATTTATGAAGTGGCTAACGATCTATAGAGTAAGGTAAGAATCCAAGCATTCGATGAGGAATCACCTCCAACAAGTCTGCTATCCACCTACTTCGCAAACATAACACCTATCCTATCCTTGTCCTCCTCTTCGCATCCCGACGAAGAATAAGCAGTCAAGGCACACACACGTTGATCAAGTTATATTAAGATTATATCAGTTGTTGTTGTCTATGAACAAGGAGTAGGTCTCAAGTCGTCCATAACCGTGGACACGGCTTCTCGAAAAGATTTAACCCTGCAGGGGTGTACCAACTGCCCATTAGGAGGCGTCGCATGCTCGCCCATCTCTCTCAGTTGCTATCCATCACAGGCAACCATTTTATGATTTAGTTCCAAGAGATCCGAAACGACAAGTCCCTCTAGCTAACAACGAACAAATCCGGGTGGCCCCCGGGGAGTCGACACCCAATCCAAAAGCTGGCCACGCTCTCGGATCGGACTCTTCCGTATGGCCAAGGTCGGGTTTAGTCTCACCTATATAACAGGGGACTTCCCTAGCTCACCAGTGTGGACCAACAAAGGAACTAAGTCTCTGCTGGCCCGAGTTGTTTTAAAACCACTGGCTGCAGACCAGTTATGCATGCGGGTTTCAAATGGTAAATCAGCTTGGGCCACCTCTAGAAATGTTTGAAGCTAGGTAGGTAAGAAGAGGGGACCCCATAAAATCTAACACGCGATTAGGCACGCTCAGTCTTAAAACCAATACCCGGAACTCGGGTCCTAGGTGACTCGAATGGAACAAAGCGTCGGGGCGGAATAGCCTAGACCTTCCATCCTTCGTCGAATATAGTCAACATTATAATAATCATATCGTCAACAACAATAATAATAATGTGATATCCCAAACCAGAAGTAACAGGCTAACATCGTAGCATCCTAAGCATGCATAATAAGCAGGGGCTGAGCAACGGGCAATAGTAACATAGCAGTACATGGTTTGCTGGGAGGGGACATGGCTGTATCGGTTTGAAAAAGGCTGTAAGCATGTGGTAGGATCAAACATCGAACCTAACCTAGACTAGCATGCAAACCGCTGGTTGAAATATAATGGATCATAAGTAATGTATAGTCCTTGCCTATTGATAAGTCGGATTTCGAAGGTGTAGTTGATCGCAAGCTCGCATCGTCTCCGAGAGGTACCCGCGGGAGCACACAAGACGATAAACACTGGAAAGCAATCAATTGTGCACCACTATTACTACGGAGCAATACAAGATCAAAGAGACAACACAAGGCACGACAACACGATACGGATCTATCGTCGAGAACGGTTACTAACAGTTTAAGTGGGGTATCGGTCACACACGACGAATACCGCACGTTTAGAATCGGTTCAAGTTGTTTAGCGACAAGTGATCAACCAACGGTTGTTAACATGGCAAGCACAGAAGCATGGCACAGCACACAATCATGGAAAAAGGTGAAGCACAAAGTAAACTATCTACGCTAGTCAATTTAAGTGGGGTGAAATCCTAGACATGCAAACTATTGCGGACCCCACGATAAAAATGGAATTTGGTACTGTTCTGTCCTAAACCATATTTTAGGTTGGTTAACAGCAGCAAACAATAGCATAAACACAAATTACACGAAAAACTAATCAAGTTACATATAAGGCACACTCCAAACGGAGTTACGGTTAAAAAGATACAAGCAAAACAAGTTACGGGCACAAACTGCCAACATCAGGAAGCACACTTTAGAGCATTGCATAAACAGGGTAATCAATGCAAACATGCTTACAAATGACATGGAACTAAAGTAGACATGACAAGGAAGGCATGGCAAAAAGAATCATGCAAAAAGACATCACAGATCAAAAGATATTAAGCAAACAACATGGCATCGCAAAGTCGAGAAAAATAGAGGTGGCTGTCAAAAACAGCAGCATAGCAACTTTGGAGCTAAATAACTATATGACCAGCAAGCATATCATGGAAATGCAATACATGTAATGAAAGTAGACATCATGCTTAACAATATGCTACTGGAATCACTCAAATCCGACAAACGGTCGCGACACACTCGTCGACCGAAGTTGCAACAAAATAACAGTTTTCAGCACACCAGCACATTAACATCAGGATCACCACTTTGGAGCAAGATTTAATACAGCTAAAGCACCCAAACATGGCAAGTTAAAGCAGGGAAATGAAGTACACATGATGCTTAACACATAGGAGAAAGAATCAGTGCAATAGGCCTCATGGATTAGTCACAATCATCATGCAAAGTTGCAACAAAATAATAACAGCAGCACATTATAGCAATTTGTAGCAGTTTAACGGCCTGATGCCCACTTCATCACACAATTACACAATCAAGATGACCTCAAATGCTAATGCTCACAAAAGACGGATTGAAGTACACGCAATTCTAAGCAGTTTTCGTTTTGGGGACACGTTCATCGGAGCTACGGATCAACGGGAAATCGCAGTACAAAACGGGATCAGCAGCATATCACACGGACTTAGCAAAAAAATACAGGTTCTCAGGGAAAAAAAGATCTCGGGCTGATTCTCACCCATGGGCTCTAAAGGCCCATCCGGCCTGGGTGCTGCCTGGCGAATCTGGAGGGGGGTGGGCCGAGGTGGCGCGCATGGGCCGGCCTGCTGGGCCCGTGGCCTATGGGGCGGCTGGAGGGGGAGGATGGCTAGATCTGGGCCGTTGGAGGGCAGATCTGACGGCTCAGATCATCTAGTAGCTAGGGTTTCGGGATAGCAGGGGCTAGGGGCAAAATTTGTGCAAAAAGAGGGGGGTGGCTGCAATTTTCCATTAGGGTAAACCCTAATTGGGTGGTGGGAGGCTGGTGGTCTTTATATAGGGCTGGTTGGCCGGCCAGTTGATACAAACGCCCTCAGTACCCCTCTCGCGTGTCCGGTGATCGCATTCGTGACCGCCGAGACTCCGTACGAACTCCGATTCCGATGAAATCTCGAACCACGCGCTCAGCGCATCGAGCCCGTTGATCGTACCTCACTGCGGTGACATTCCGACAACATTTTTCGGAGCCCCAATAAAATAATCCGTTTATTAAATAAACGGGGTTTTCGTTCCGGTGGCGATGGCTGGACTTGTGTCGGTAGCGACGGTGCTCGGGTGAAATCCCGGTGCCGCAAAGGTCGTGTGCTGTGGTGGTAAGGGGTCGGTCACGCATCCGATACGAGAATAGGGGGAGAAATAATTGCCGATTGATAAATCGGGGATGCAAACACCGCAAACAAATCAGACAATCAAACAATTCACACCGAAAACAAAATTTTTATTTTTTGTGAAAACTGGGATGTTACAGGAACTAACTTAGAGACCTTAGCCTCATGAGCTAACTTTAGCACATTATGGGAGACTAAAAGATCATCATGACAGATTGAGAGCTTTTCATGACTTTCTTCCAATTTCCCATACTTACTAGTTAGCAACTCCAATTGAGCCTTTAGCTCAACATTCTCCTTTAGTATGGATGCTTCACAAGAAATAGAGTTAGTAGCACAAGCATTATCAAGAATAACGGAAGGAGAAGACAACATGGCAAGCTCTTTTGAATAAGAAGCTTTTAGTTGAGCATGTGACTCGGTGAGTTTGATGAGCTCACCCTTAATGACCCGTTAGCCATTTTCGAGGTGCCCAAAATCCTCAAGGAGTTTAGCATGCACAACTTCAAGCTTATCATTTTTAGTTTTGATAACATTAGTCATCTCAAGGGCTCTATCATGGGATTCCTTTATTCTAGATAACTCTAGAGCAAAAGTCTTCTCAAGAGATTCCTTGGTAGTTTGTTCTACTTCGAGAGCTTGAGATAGTTCCGCAATCTCATTAGCGTAATCACGCTCAAGGCTTCCCATTTTCTCAATGGTGTCCTCATTCTCCTCGAGATGAGCTTCCAACTCCTCAATGTAATTCTTGCCCACAATGGCAATAGCCATGATTTCCGTGAAGTTGGAACGAGCAATTTTATTCTTATGAAGAGCTTTATAAAAAATTTCTCCCTTAATTTTTAAGGAAGCAATATCATCATTATCTTCAACATTTTCTATATTATGACTATCTACATCATCACCAACACTAGACATATAGGGTTTCAAAGTAGGAGATACATTTGACTCCTTAGCCATAAGGGAAAAATGAGTAACATGTGATGATGATGTAGGATCCCTTCAGGCACCATTCATGGCCACATCTTGATCCATAGACCGTTGGTTTTGATCTACATTGTTAGCACAATAGCTAGAGGAAATAGAAGCATTTATATCATGGCAACAAGATATAGCAAGCATATCATCATGAGATTTATTCAAGTGATTTCTACATGATATGCATGGACTATCAACACAAGCATGTAAAACCTCTAAGTTGCTGGAAATGTTAAAGTCCAAAGATGAAGCATTGCAATAAGATAGTGTCAAAGGGTTATCAACAATAAGCTCACTATCATCAAAGCAATGACTAACACTACTCACCATCTCATTACCTTGTGGCAAACCACATGTTGGTGAAGTAGAAGAAGTTGAGAAAAATACGCGGCCGGAGGTGGAGGGAGAACAATCATCCCCACAAATCTTGGACACACCATATTTATCTTGAAGCTTTGTCCACAACTCATGAGCATCCCGAAACGACATGAGTTGAGATATATCTACATTACTCAAAGCATCAACAAGCACATTAGAAGCTTGAGCATTGAGATAAGAGTTTTTCTCATCCTCTAAGGATAGGTTTTGAGTATCCTGTGGAGGAGAAAAACCCATATCTACAATTCGCTCCAAACACGGGTCAATGGCCCGGAGATAATTAAGCATGCGAATTTTCCAAGCATCAAAATTTGTGCCATCGAAACTAAGAGTGTCAGTGAAACCTAATCCCCTAGTCGACATCTTTACTCTCAAGGAGGTGAAGCCCTATAATGAGAGACCAAGCTCTGATACCAATTGAAAGGACGTGGATGTCGCCTAGAGGGGGGGGGGTGAATAGGCGCTTAAAATAATTACGGTTTAGCCTTGAAAAAATACGGAATAAAACTTAACGTTTAATTTGCCAAGCAAGAAACCTAAATAAGCTAGGCTCAACTATGTGCACCAACAACTTAAACTAAGCAATATAAACAACTATGTGATAGCAATATATATAACAAGAACACTATGGCTATCACAAAGTGAGTGCACAAGTAAATAGGTTGACTAGATAAGCAACTAGGAGAGTACCCTATGGGACACGCAATGCAACAACAATATGAGCAAGCACAAGATAAACAAGGTAATAAGCTTGCTCAAAGTAAAGGTAGAGATAACCGCAAGTGGAGCCGATGGAGACAAGGATTTGTTACCGAAGTTCCTTCTCTTGCGAGAAGTAAGTCTCCGTTTGGAGAGGGCGTGGAACACAATGCTCACACGAAGCCAACGAGGGCCACCCTATTTATCCTCACGCTCTCACCAATGCAAGATGCCGTTATTCCACTATGGGACACTTGAGGGCGGTCACCGAACCCTTACAAATGGTAACCCTTGAGGGCGGTCACCGTACCCGTACAAATGCTCGGGGCAATCTCCACAACCTAATTGGAGGCTCCCGTAGCGTCCGGAGCTTTACACCACAATGATTGAGCTCCGCAACAACAGCAAGCCTCTAGGGGCCAAAGCACCCTAGGAACAAGCTCTAGAGTGACAAAGCACTCAAGAGTAACAATCTTCTCAATACTCAACTTCACTTACTACTACCACGAATCCTCGGAGAGAACTCAACCCAATGCACCAAATGCAAATGGCAAGAACACACAAAGTGCTCAAATCCCTCACTCTCAAATCCCACCAAAGCAACAAAAGCTATGGAGGAATATGAGAGGAAGAACAAGGAGAAACACCAACAACTCCAAGATCTAACAACAAATCTCCCTTCACTTAGAGGGGAAACTCAAATTGGTTTGGTGGAAGAGTAGATCGGGTGAATCTCCTCAAATCCCCAAAAGTTCAACAAGTTTGGGTGGCTAGGGGTGGACAGACCAAGATTTTTGAGGTCTAGCAATGGAGGAAAAAGCTCGGGGAATATTGGGGTTGGAAGGAGGAAGAAGGAGGGTATAAATACCCCTTCCACGGATCCAACCGTTGGCAGCCGGCCAACCCCGGGCACCCGGAGTAAAGGGACCGGGCACCCGGACCATCCAGAGACATTTGGCCAGAGGACCGGGCACCCGGGGGTCCAATACCCCGGGTACCCGGACTGTTCAGGAAGTTTCCTGCATACCCCGGGTACCCGGGGGTCCAAGACCCCGGGTGCCCGGAATACCCAGAGACAGCCAATCTCAGGAAACGAAAACATGCGTAACTTTTTTATACGAACTCCGATTTTGATGATCTTGGGCTTGTTTTAAACCTATGGAAAAGCTCTAGGTCCTCACATAGAGAACCACCCAAGATCAACAAAAAGAAATGCTGCAAATCAAGGAAAGGTTAAAATGCCAACAAGGTAGAAGGTGAAACCTTCACAAGATAAGAGCCGACAAAAACACCAACATCGAAAACACAAAAGTAGATGTATATGAAACCCGTTTTCAATGAAGAAGAGCTTGTAATGAATACGAACTCAAGCTCCATCACTCACAAAGAGAAAAACCAAACAAGAACCAATAAATATGATGCCAAGGATGCAAAGGTTTGAGCTCTCCACGAACAATGCGGCCTAGCCTATAACCCGGTCTCCTAACTACTACCATGAGACCGGTAAACTAGAGACCTATAAAGGTCAAACCTTTGTCTTGCGCATAATCCGCTGGAGCTTGATGATGATGATCATTCCCACCTCAAGTTGGAACATCTTTCTTGATTGCGTCGGCTCGATGAAGAGAAGTAGATTGCTCCCCATACTCCATTATGGGTGAGCCTAGTTTAGGCACATCTTGATGGCCATCACCACTTGATGCCATCCTCTCTCTCGGGCTATATGAAATCTTCCTTTTGATGCCAGCCCATGGAAAGATTCCTAACCTCACATAGAAACACCACACACATAGAAAATGGGTTAGTACACAAAGCATAATGGAGAATGCTTACCATACCGTGAGATCACATGATCCCACAAGGTACATCTTCTATACTTTGTGTGTGGATCAACTCGATTCCATTCTTCGAACTTTGTCTTGATCAAACATGAGTTTTTCCAACACTCCTCATTAAGATGATGTCTTGAAGGTAAACATGAATGTTTACACAACCTCCTTCTTCAAGACATGCTTGCAATATGCTCAACTCTCACATGACCAATCTTTGGATAACTTCATGAATAACACCTTGGTCATCACATGATCTTCTCCTTTCAACCTTGAAGCCAACATATGATCTTCAAGCACTGCCTATGGAAAAACCTTAAAGTACAACTCAAGCAAACCGTTAGTCCATATAGATTGTCATTAATTACCAAAACCAAACATGGGGGCACATGCACTTTCAACCTTCTTGTTGGAGATATGCCCTAGAGGCAATCATGAGATGATGTTATATCCTTATATATTCATGAGTTATTTGTATTGTCCTTGAACATCATCACTGATATGTATCAATAAGTACGTGACTTGTTTGTGAGACTATATATTGTATGATGATTGTTCTAATGGTCCATAGTTGATAAGGTTATGCGGACACATATCCTTGACTAGTATATGATTCGCTTGATGACTATGGGTCAGTTCTTTTGGGCGGCTTAAAAAATAATCTACCTCTCCCCAGCTTTTTCCATAAGCCGCCTTTCATATTTGTTGGGGCTTATAAACTAGTTATGGGATAACAAATCTAGAAGTCTCAACAAATTTAGGAAGCACCTTATCTTTTTAAGTTGGGGAGAGACGAATTATTTTCTAAGCCGCTCAAAAGAACTAGCCCTATGTTTCACAAGTCATGGGCATAGAGATGCTACCCGATAGTATGGACTCGCTGATGGGATCGTTGAGTTGGACAGAGACCCACTTTGAAACACAACAAGATACTGTCAACTGTTACTCTCAATACAATGTATATGCCAAGTACTAGACTTGAGGTCCTCGCATGTTCTCGGGATGAGGATTGACTCACTTAGGGTCTATCAAACACTGCACGGTAACTTGGTAGTTATAAAGGTAGCTTTAGGGTGAATCATGATACATGCCGCGATACATGGTTGACCAAGATAGGGTTTTCCCCTCCAACTTGGAGAGATATTCTCTGGGCCCTCTCGAGTGATAAGAATCGGAAAGCATGGCCATGCGACATGGGTTAAGTGTTAACCCACTTCAGGAATATGTATCACAGTTTCGAGAAGAGAGGCCATGCTACAACAAGGGTGACAAGTACTCCCCTTGAACTTGACAATATATATCGTGAGGCAAAAGGAATGTTGCATATGACACTTTGTAATGGTTCATCTTATGATTTTATGCACATGTGGGCGTCGGCACATTCTGCTATAAACCTCTACCGACTGATCGAACCAGACGTGATCTGGGCCGTGTCCATGTGTACTTGAACCTACAGGGTCGCGCGCTTAAGGGGAAGGAGTCCATTCGGATGTGATCCGAATGGATTAAGGATGGAGGGTCCGGATGGACTCAAGGGTTGATCCCACGCTACGGACGACTATATAAGGGCTAGGGCGTACCCCGAAGGGGTACGGTTAGAAAAGACTACTAGGTTAAGTGAAAGGACGTGGATGTCGCCTAGAGGGGGGTGAATAGGCGCTTAAAATAATTACGGTTTAGGCTTGAACAAATGAAGAATAAAACTAAACGTTTAATTTGACAAGCAAGAAACCTAAATAAGCTAGGCTCAACTCTGTGCACCAACGGAATTGGCTGTTATGGCCTCTGCTTTTGGTTGCCAAACTGGCTCCTTGCCTTTCACATACCTGGGACTACCTGTTGGCACCACCAGGACAAAAATGGTAGATCTCATGCCATTAGTGGACTGTATGGAAAGAAGGTTGACTTCTAGTTCATGTTTTCTCAACCAGGGAGGGAAGTTACAACTTTTGAACTCAGTAATCTCCTCCATGCCTATATACTATCTTTGTTCTCTTCAAATTCCAGCTGGGATCATTAAGCAATTGGAAAGAATCCAAAGACAATTCCTCTGGAGAAGCTATGGCAAAAACTCTGGTAAATCTCTTGCAGTTTGGGATCTAGTGTGCATACCCAAAAATAAGGGTGGGTGGGGCATCCTTAATTTATCTCTGCAGAATGAAGCTCTTCTGATCAAACATCTGCACAAAATTCTATAACAGAGCTTCAGTGCCTTGGGTCCAACTTATTTGGGATACCTATTATCACAACAGAGCCCCTCATGCTACTGAGCTTTGTGGATCTTTCTGGTGGAAGGACATTTCTAAGATGATGGATAAATATATGGCAGTTTCCAAATGTAAGTTTGGTGATGGAGTAACTACTCTATTCTGGTTAGATATGAACTGTTGGCTGCCAAATTTGCTAGATTATTCTCCTTTGTTTCCGATAGCCAAATTGCAGTTCAAGAAGTTTTGGTGTCTGATGACATGTTGTCCCTCTTCGCCCTTCCTCTGTCCAATGAGGCTTTTGTTGAGATGCAGTTGCTCATTCCACAACTTGCTTCTTATCAGGACAGGGAACCCAAGTTGGATGAGTGGACCTGGAAATTTGGGAAGGGTGGTTTTTATACTGCCTCCAAGTTTTACAAGCAAGTGCATGATCCCATTGTCTCTAATCCTCTGCTTACATGGATATGGAAGTCATGATGTACTCTCAAGATTAAAGTTTTTGCTTGGTTGGTCATAATGGATAGGATAAATACAAAAGACATGATCCTCAGAAGACATTGGCACATTGATGATGGCCCCAATTGTGTGGTTTGTGCTGCTCAAACGCTGGAGACTAGGGATCACCTCTTTTTTCAGTGCATCTTCAGTCACAAGATCTGGAATTTCTAACAGATTGACTGGTCCCAAGGTACTTCCATGATTGAAGTTACACATGCTGCTAGAAGGGAGTTTGCCAAACCTTTCTTTGCTGAGGTAGTCTTCACTGCCTGGTGGAACATTTGGATCAGTCGAAATAACACGGTTTTTAGAAACGAGAGGCACACTTTTTCTAAATGGAGGCAAGGTTTCATCCATGACTTGTCTTTGCTTGGATACAGAATCAAGCATAGGTTTAAGGATGAGTTGTTTCGATGGATAGATTTTTTTCCACCCTGAGGGGTTGTTGTTGTTGTAATCTTTTTATCCTGTTGGGTTTTGACCCTTTGTAATCTTTGTAAATACTGGTGATGAGTAATAAAGTGCTGTGGGGTACTTTACCCTGCAGTTGTACATAAGAAAAACTATGTGCACCAACAACTTATACTAAGAAAGATAAACAACTATGAGATAGCAAGATATATAACAAGATCACTATGGCTATCACAAAGTAGGTGCACAAGTAAATAGGTCGACTAGATGAACAACCTATGGGACAAGAAATGCAACAATAATATGAACAAGCACAAGATAAACAAGGTAATAATCTTGCTCAAAGTAAGGGTAGAGATAACCGCAAGTGGAGCCGATGGAGACAAGGATTTGTTACCGAAGTTCCTTCTCTTGCGATGAAGGTCCCTTAATTCATCGGATATACGATAGATACATGATAGTCCAAATGACTTGGCTTGAGATAATGTGATTAATGAAGGTCCCTTAATTCTTCATAATGTAGCCAAGTCTCCAATGCCCTCCACCAACACCTATTGACCAAGTTGGAGCTTGTTGGTCCCCAACCAAGTTGGGTCCTAAGAGGTTAGTCACAATAGGCTTGGATACCCAAATGGTGTTTTTCTTGTCACCACTTTGAGTGCCAACATATTTGGCAACCACATTGCCAACCTTATCCTTCCGAAGAGAATACACATCATCAACTATAATAGGGTTGGATAAGGCACCGTTCGTGCATGAAGAAGCAAGATGACCCTTCTCACGACATAAGTAGCAACATCTACTCTTTACTTTCTTCATGGTTGATTTCTCAATATGAAGATCATTTACTTGAGTCTTCTTGGGAAGTGGCTTCACTTCACCTTGCGGTTGAACTTGAGGCCTCTTCCCTAGTTGCTTGTCACTAATGGGCTTCTTCTTCAAAGGGCAAGACCTAACATGGTGCCCTTCAACCTTGCACTTGAAGCAAACAATCTTGGCCGAATTCTTGACTTGTGATTGGCCCTTCTTCTTGATTAACATGTACTTCTTATTGTTGGAGTTGGATCCAAGTCCACCCTTGTCATTGGGGGATTTTTGTCCACACAAAACCTTGTCAAGTGTAGACTTCCCTTCATGACCCTTTCCCAAGTCTTTCTTCAAAGAAGTGACTTGGGCCTTGAGCTCTTTGATTTCCTGTGCATGGTTAGTAACAATGCAAGTACTAGAGGAAGTAGAAGCTTCATTGTTAGAGCAACAAGGCAAGGAAAGTAATCCATCAAAAGATGTATCAACATTATGAGTGGATGAATTACAAGGATTAGCACACGGAATATAGCATATTGAGTAGTAGTAGTGCTAATGTCCACATGAGGAACTAATTTAGAAACCTTGGCCTCATGAGCTAACTTTAGCACATCATGGGATACTAGAAGATCCTCGTGAGACCTTGAGAGCTTTTCATGATTTTCTTCTAATTTCCCATACTTGCTAGTTAGCAACTCAAGTTGAGCCTTTAGCTCAACATTCTCCTTTAGGATGGATGCTTCACAAGAAATAGAGTTAGTAGAACAAGCATCATCAAGAATAACGGAAGGAGAAGACGACATGGCAAACTCTTTCAAATAAGAAGCTTTTAGTTTAGCATGCGACTCGGTGAGTTTGATGAGCTCACCCTTAATGACCCGTGAGCCATTTCCGAGGTGCTCAAAATCCTCAAGGAGTTTATCATGCACCACTTCAAGCTTATCATGTTTAGTTTTGATATAATTAGCCACCTCAAGGGTTCTATCAAGAGATTCCTTTACTTTATATAACTCTAAAGCAAAAGTCTCCTCAAGAGATTCCTTGGTGGTTTCTTCACACTCAAGAGCTTGAGATAGATCCGTAATCTCATTAGCCAACGAGGGCCAGCCTATTTCTCCTCACGCTCTCACCAATGCAAGATGCCGTGATTCCACTATAGGACACTTGAGGGCGGACACCGAACCTGTACAAATGGCGACCCTTGAGGGCGGTCACCGAACCCGTACAAATGCTCGGGGCTATCTCCACAACCGAATTGGAGGCTCCCGTAGCGTCCCGAAGCTTTCCACCACAATGATTGAGATCCGCAACAAAAAGCCTCTAGGGGGCCAACACATTCAAGAGGAACAAGCTCTAGAGTGCCAATGCACTCAAGAATACAAGCTCAAGAGTGCCAATGCACTCAAGAGTAACTATCTTCTCAACTTCACTTAGTACAACGAATCCTCGGAGAGAACTCAAACAGATGCACCAAAGCAATGGCAAGAGCACACGAAGTGCTCAAGTCCCCCACTCTCAAATCCCACCAAAGCAACAAAATCTATGGAGAAATATGAGAGGAAGAACAAGGAGAACACCAAGAACTCCAAGATCTAGATCCACAAGGTTCCCCTCACTTCACTTAGAGGAGAGATGACTTGGTGGAGAATGTAGATCTAGATCTCCTCTCTCTTTTCCCTCAAAAAGGAGCAAGAATCATGGGAGGAAAAGAGAGATCTCAAGATTGAAGAGTTCAACAATGGAGGTGAAAAATGAGCTCAAGAACATTAGGGACAATTGGGAAGAAGACCCGCTTTTATAGGTCCCCATGAATCCAACCGTTATGAGCAGTTTTCTGCGTCCCGAGCGGTATTATCGCTCCCGGAGCGGTACTAATAGACACAAAAAATGTTCTACTACCGCTCGAAATAGAAGGTTTGCGGTAGTAGGTGCGGTAGTAGCCACGGTACTACCGCTCGGGCAATACTACCGCTCTTCCGGGCGGTACTACCGCACAGGCAAAAACAACATGGGCAAAACAAGCATAACTTTTCCATATGAACTCCGATTTTGATGATCTTGGGCTTGTTTTAAAGCTATGGAAAAGCTCTAGGTCCTGACATAGAGAACCAACCAAGATAAACAAAAATTAAAGCTGCAAAACAAGTAAAGGTTAACGTGCCAACAAGGTAGAAAGTGAAACCTTCACAAGATAAGAGCCGACAAAAACATCAACATCGAAAACACAAAAGTAGATGTATATGAAATCCATTTTAGATGAAGAAGAGCTTGTAATGAATATGAACTCAAGCTGCAACACTCATAAGAAAAAAACCAAACAAGAACCAATAAATATGATTCCAAGGATGCAAAGGTTTGAGCTCTTCACGAACGATGCGGCCTAGCCTATAACCCGGTGTCCTAACTACCACCATGAGACCGGTAAACTAGAAACCTATAAAGGTCAAACCTTTGTCTTGCGCATAATCCACTTGAGCTTGATGATGATGATCATGTCCGCCTCAAGTTGGAACACCTTTCTTGGTTGCGCCAGCTCGATGAAGACTAGTAAATTGCTCCCCCATACTCCATTATGGGTGAGCCTCTTTTAGGCATATCTTCACAAGACCATTATCACCAAATGGTCGACAAACTCCAAGCATATGATATCTTCGTGATGCTCCTCTTGACCTTGCACACATCAACTTGACCAATCTTTGGATAGCTCCATGAAAAACACCTTGGTCAACACGTAATCTTCATCTTACAACCTTGAAGCCACCATATGATCTTCAAGCGTTGCCTATGGACAAACCTTAAAGTATAACTCAAGGAAACCATTAGTCCATAAAGATTGTCATCAATTACCAAAACCAAACATAAGGGCACATGCCCTTTCATTAAGGATGCTACTTATATCAACAAGGTGCACCTTTTTTCCGTGAGCCCATCAGAAAAGAACTACCAAGTTAAGGATGCTAAGCTTGGATTAGTCTTGGGATGGATGACCGACTGGGAAGTTGATCCCAGGTGTGCACGAGTGAGGACAAAGTGTACATAAAAGATTAGCCTTGATATGTGAGGATAGCCTAGATCCCAGGTGCACCGTCCATGGAATCGGTGGTTAACCGATGGGTTTGGCCGGGGCGTTACAGTTGATATTAGAGCCGACCCTGACGGTTATATGGTGCATGTGCGGGTCAGTGAGGATTACATGAGGTACATGTGGAATATTTGCACTTGCGCGCACACACGTGTGCCAAAGGGGAACGTTCTTGTTGGGTCGATGGAGACGTCGGTTCCTTTGAGGGATGGTGTATGTAACAATCCAAGATCTCAATAGAAATGATAAACTACTCATATCAACAAGGTGCACCTTCTTTTCCGGGAGCCCATCAGGAAATAACTATCAGGTTAAGCATGCTAGGCTTGAAGTAGTCTTGGGATGGATGGCCGATTGAAAAGTTGATCTCAGGTTAGCACGAGTGAGGACAAAGTGTGCAGAAAAGACTAGTGTTGGTATGTGAAGACATTTTAGGTCCCATGCGCATCGGCCATGGAATCGGTGGTTAACCAGTGTGTTTGGTCGGGGCGTTACACGAGGTGGCGGCGGAACGTCGACTCCTTCTTTGTTAATTCTTCCCCCTCCGTACCTTTTAGGCCACGAGAGATATGTAGGCGAAGGAGAGACTCGAAGGGTGAACCAGGGCTCCCACGTGACCTAGGGGCGCGGCCAGGGGTCAGGCCGCGCCCTCTCGCCGCCTGGACCCCTGATGGGTTGATACGTCTCAAACGTATCTACTTTTTCAAACACTTTTGCTATTGTTTTCCCCTCATTCTTGCATGATTTGGACGAAACTAACCCAGACTAACTCTGTTTTCAGCAGAGCTGCCTGTATGGTTTTATTGTGCGCAGGAAAATGGATTTTTGGACGTCCCAGAAAAATACCAGAAAATCCACGCACCCGAAAGAGCCAGATGCCAGAAGTGGGACCAGAGGGGAGCCCTGGGGGCCCCAGGCGCCCCCCTGGCGCGGCCAGGGGTGGGCCGCGCCCTCTGGCCGCCTGTGGGCCTCCCCCCTCCTCTGGTGCCCTACCGATGCTCCTATTTATTCCCATGACGCGAAAACCCCAGAACAGAAGTCGTTTTCCCAGTTCTCGTCGCGGAGCCGCCGCCACCCTCTTCTCTTCTCCGGGAGGGCTAATCTGGAGGTTGTTTTGGCCTCCGGAGAGGGGAGATCATCGCCATCGTCATCACCATCACCACTCCATCCTCCCCCCATGACTTCTCCATCCATGTGTGAGTAATTCCCTGCTGTAGGCAAAGGGGATGGTAGGGATTGGATGAGTTAGATCATGTAATAGTTTATCAGATTGTTGGGGGCATGTTGCCTATCATCCAGTTTGGTGTTTATCATCTTTGCTTCAACTTGTTGCTCTTAATGCTTGTCACTTTGGGCCCGAGTGCCATGATTTCAGATCTGAACCCTATGTGTTTTCATGAATGTATTTGTGTTCTTGCTCCTATCTATGAGTTGTTTGCACCTGTTATAGTCCGGAACCGACGATCCCAAAGGTGACAGCTTGGGACACCAAAGGGGATGGACTATAATTTGCGGATTCCATGTATCCATTGATTGTTAATGCTTTGTTCCAGTGCTCTTTGACAGGAGCACCTTAATCTCCATAAGTTCCTTTTGGCCCCGTTCGTAGCGGGATGGTAGGACAAAAGATGTTGTGCAAGTTCTTATTGCAAGCACGTACAACTACCTGTGGGATACATGCCTGATGTTTGATTTATGCCTAGATGATCTTTGCTTTTCTGTGTTCCTTGCCCCAAGTTAAATACATGATGTGTCTCATCCATGCAGCGCCCAACCATCCATCTCCCTAGCCTAGAGTGCTTTTAATTCTGTCGGTTACTAGTTATTTACTTTCGCCGTTTTACTATTACCGTTGCTATCATCACTTCCATATCGCAGTTACTATTAATATCTTGTTGCAAGTAAGTGTATCTCAGGTGCGGTGGAACTGACAACTCCACTGTTAAAGCTTGTGGATATTCTTTGGCTCCCCTTGAGTCGAATCAATAAATTGGGTTATTCTTACCCTCGAAGACTATCTCGATCCCCTGCAGTTGTGGGTTATCAAGCCTGTTTTCTGGCGCCGTTGCCGGGGAGCATAGCTTTATTCACAAGTCTACTTGAAGTATTTTATCTGCTGCAATTTATCCTCTATGGGTAAGAAAGAAGACCCCAAGGTCCCGATCTTACCATCCCGTACGAGAAAAGGTACTGTTCTGAACACTAGTGCTACACTTGATTCACCTTCAGTTATGAGTAAGTTTGCTTCACCTCCACCATATGATGCCTCTACTGAATCTGTCACTATGTCCGATACTTTTGATGATGCTTCTACTACTCTTGATGATATTGGTTCACTTAGTCACGCTCTCTAGAAACAGATTGCTGCTGCTGCCAAGAAATCTGGGATTGAAATTCCCGATACTTGCTATCCTTTTGAGTGGACTTACACTTATCCCGATTTGAGTAAACTCAAGGAGAGACTCCTTGATGATGATTATATTATACTTGATGATGATTTATGCAGGGAGCTGAAAGAGTTTAACGACTCTGACCCTGACGCTATTAAGAAGCTTCTCGAAAAACATTCTCTAAAGAACAAGACCGTACCTGATCCTACTTTTGCTACGTCTCCTATATTCATCAATGATCCTGATTATAATTTCTCGGTTGATCTTTCACTTATATCTATGGTTGAATCTGACCCCTTTTATGGTAGAGAAAATGATGATGCTATTGCACACCTGACCAAACTCACTGAGTTAGGTGGCTTGTTTACTACAGATGAGAAGATACAAAACTTCTATGTTACTAAGCTTTTACCTTTTTCTTTAAAGGAAGGTGCTAAAGCATGGTACGAAGCACTACCATGTGGTTCTATTAGGAGTCCTCAAGACTTAGCTCGCTCTTTTGTTGATAAGTATTTTCCTGCTCATATGCAACATGCTGTTTTACGAAAAATTTATAACTTTACACAGTTGTAGGATGAGAACCTCCCTAAAGCTTGGGGAGATATTGCAGTCTGATCCAGGCTAGACCGGGCCATGGAGTTCCTAAGAATGAATTAATTGATATATTTTATGTTGGTCTAACTGATGAATCTAGATCCTATTTGGACAGTTGTGTTGGTTGTGTTTTCAGGAAAAGAACACCGGACGATGCAGAAGAATTGATGGGCAAGATTGCCAAGAACCACGAAGATTGGTCCGTACCAGAACCACCTCCACCACCAAAGAAGAGGGACATGCTTGTCCTAAGCCCAGAAGACATGCAAGAAGCAAAGAAGTCTATTAAAGAGAATGGTATTAAAACTAAAGACGTGAAGAATCTACCCCCTATTGAGAAGTTGTGTGAGCCTACCACTCACCCTCCTATGGTAGAGGTACACTCTCTTTTAGATTTTAATGCAAGTGACATTCCTCATGGTAAGCCTCCTGATCAATGTTTAGATGAGCTTGATAATTTTATTATGAAGTAGAATCACTTTAATGAAAGGATACAAAGTTAGTTGCATGATAATTCCCTTGCTATCAAAAGTTTGCTTGATGTTCTAGGAAGAACGGTTAATGATGTTAAATGTCTTGTGAAGAATTTTCATAGGGTTCAAACTCAGCTTGATCAAATTTCTAATGTGCAAAAAGATTTTCTTGCTAATAATTCCAAACAACATATACAGGCCTTCGGGATTAAAACCCGAGGAGGAACTAGCACTCAAGATCCTCTCTACCCGGAGGGGCATCCTAAGAGGATCGAGCAAGATTCTCAAATACAGGAGGAAGAAATTGTTAGCTCTCCGAAGAAGAAGAAGAAGCACAAAGAAGCTGACAATTCCAATGATCCAAATAGTATATCTACTTCCAATGCTGAGACTGAAGACGGTGTTGAGCCTGAAAAGGATAGTGAAAAGAATGATCCACCTGAAGTTCAAGAAGAAGAAGCACCCGACAAACGCAAGAAATACACTAGAGAATATTTTATCGCAAGAAGACATGGGAAGGAACGAGAACCATGGGTGCAGAAACCCATGCCCTTTCTAGGTAAGTCTCTCAAAACTAAAGAAGAAGAGCATTACAATAAGTTTTGTGAGTGGATGAAACCTCTTTTTCTTCAAATTCCTTTGACTGATACTATTAAGTTACCACCTTATTCGAGATATATGAAAGATATTGTTACTAATAAAATAAAAGTTCCTAATGAAGCAATATCTACTATGCTTGCTAACTACTCTTTTAGTGGCAAGATTCCTGAGAAGCTTGGTGATCCAGGTATACCCACCATTCCTTGTTCCATAAAGAATAATTATGTTAAGACCGCTTTATGTGATCTTGGAGAAGGAGTGAGTGCTATGCCCTTTTCTCTTTACAATAGATTATGTTTAGAAAAACTAATCCCTACAGATATCTCTCTTCAGATGGCTGACAAGTCGACAACTGTTCCCATAGGTATTTGTGAGGATGTTCCCGTTGAAGTTGCTAATTGTTTAATCCTCACTGATTTTGTTGTGCTTGACATGCCCGAGGATGGGAGCATGTCTATTATTCTTGGTAGACCTTTTATCAACACCGTAGGTGCTATTATTGATTGCAATAAAGGAAAGGTTACTTTCAACGTGAATGACAAAGAACACACGGTGTATTTTTCGAAGAAGATTGACAAGAGGCATGGCCTCAACTCTATAGACAATATTGGGACCGTGAAGATTGGAGAATGGGATTGTCCCCTACATGTGCACCACAAATACAAAATCATCATGGTGGGGACAATGTCCATTAAAGTAAAGGTGCCATGATCACTTCATGAGAGGTGAGGCTTTTTGCTCTATATATCGCCGGTTTGTTGGTAAGACTTGATCAACCTTGCTAGTAAGCATGTTTTATATAGGTAAAAACTGGAGCTTGTTATGTTTTCATTTGCCTTAGCTTTTATTCTCCTTGCGGTACCAAGTTTGTATGTTTTTTAAACTTCACAACTCTAATCACTGCTTCAAGTTTTCAGAAAGTTTCGCAGCTTTTTGAACTTCGAAAAAAATTCAACAGTGAAGTTGTCAGAAAAATTCTAGAAAAATTATATTAAAAATTTCCATGCCGGGAGTGACCCAGGGGCACCTGCCCAGGCGGCCAGCTGGCGCGGCCTGCCCCCTGGCCGCGCCCACAGGGCGCCTGGGGCCCACAAGGCAGCCAGCCAGGTAAGTCTTCTTCCTCTTCTCTTCTCTCTCTCCAAAAACACGAGTTCTGCACTTTGTTCTTGCGTTCTTGCTGCTCTCAGTCCAGAATTTCGATCTCTCTCTACGACCCATCATTTGAGCTGAGATTTTGGGCAAATACTTCCTGGTATGTAACTCCTTCACCCCTCAAATTAGATTTTTGATTGGTGGCTTCATTTGTGAGTATTTAGTAACCGTTGAGTTCAAACTTTATAATGATCTCATAACCATGTCTTTGGCACAGTTTTGTGATATAATAGGTGTGCCGAACGTTGGTCAGACAGCTAAGATGACCATGCAGCCTTCCGGGTTGAGGACTGACGAGGATCAGCCTCGGCAAATCCTAGGGTTAGGTACCCTAGGCTTCGTGTAGGAGGAAAGAGAGCGACGTGTCCTGCACGTTGGAAGGATTCAGACGGTGACAAGCGACACATGGGGCACGATTTACCCAGCTTCAGGCCCCCGGAGGGAAAACCCTACATGCTGCTTGTCTGATCTTGTATTGATGATGATGTACAGGGGTGCCGTGAGGGTTTTGGTGGAGAGAGATATGTTTAGTCCTATGCGTGGGGGTTTAGGTGATGTGTGAGTTGATGTCTAGAGAGGTTCCCCTGCCTCGCTTTACATAGATAGACAGGTAGGGTTTTACATGAGTCCTAGTCAACTACAAGTAAGAGTCCTTGTCTCGCGCCTCAAGTCTTCGGCTTCACGTCTTATTCCATCATGTCGTTGTCCACGAGTGGGCCTCTGGTGGGCCGCCAGCCATGACACGCACCAGGTACCCTCACGTAGAGGAGTCGTGGGGTCACCCCCTCGTCAGTAGCCCTCGAGTGCCTGGGGAACTCGAAGAGTCGCGCAGGGACTATAATCTGCAGTAGCCGCCATAGTGCGTGTCGATCATTTGCTGATGAGCAGTCGAAGATGTCGTGAGTATGCTCCCGATGGGAGTATTTGGATGAAGCATCGAAATTGCAGTCGAGTTCGTCTTCTTGTAGGATGTGCGAGCAGCGGTCGTCGGGTGCGCGTCAGCGCTCCCGATGGGAGTAGCCCCCGAGGCTATGTGCGACTCGTAGAGTCGGGCATAGGCTCAAGTTGTTGTTAAGCTAACCCCGTTGTTCTTGTCGGATGCACGAGTAGTGTTCGTCGGGTGCGCGTCAGTGCTCCCGATGGGAGTAGCCCCCGAGGCTATGTTCGACTGCTTGCAGTCGAGCATAGACTCAGGACTTCTTCGTCGTCGAATAATTGTCATCCGAGGAAGTGCTCGACTCGGGTCTTGTGTCGTAGGCGTGAGTTGTTGTAGGGATCAGTCGTGGTCGAGGAGGTTGACGTCGTCGCGTCATGAGGGCGCCCAACCCCCGAGCATCTGCTGAGAAGGAGAAAAAGGTGCAACTGTATTAAGATGTACTTGCGCGATATACAAAAGAATTGTAAGGTGCATGATTTTGGAGACGTTGCACTTTTGTCGAGAGGATAATGTAACAACATATAAAGTTTATGCGTGTCTTTTCATGAGTAGGCCCTCCAGCAGCATACTCTTGCCGGGTAACAGGGACGCTATGCCAGACTTGTTGAACCCGGAGACAAGAGCGGCCTTTGGTACCCAGCCTCACTATTTTGACGAACGCGAATAAACAGCATATAAAACTGAGCATGATCCAAAGAATGATTTTGTAGCCCTCAGATGTTTCTGCACGACTGCGTAGTCATCTTTGGCGACTGATCGAGAATGCATATAGGTTTTGGAATCAGAGCATATAAGAATGTAAATAAACTTAGTTGTAGGATCGACGTGGCGGAGGATGTCGAAGATGAGCAGTCGAGTAGTCGAAGGTGAGCAGTCGACGTGTCAAAACGGAGTCGATGTGATGGCGACTGCGACATTCAGCCCCCGAGTCCGCGAGCCCCCGAGTGTTGAGGCGGCAGAGTTGAGCAGCGAAGTCGGTGAAGTCGTTGGGTGCAGCGATGAATTTGCGGTCGTTGTTGATGTCGAAACGCCGGGCTCCTGAGGATTTTTTAATAGTACCTTTGGACGCTTGGCGTCATCGTGGGATCCTTGAACTGGGATTGATTTGATCTTCGCGTGCGTGCCTTCGCGTGATTAGATAGGGAACCGGCATCGAGCGCGGATGGATGAGCTTCTGGCTGGCGCCGGCGGAGGTATGGCTAGCGCTGGTGAACGAGGAGCAGGGGCCATAGCGCGTCACGACGCCGTACGGCGGCGGCGATTGCAGGCCGACGGACATGGCGACCACTGGCGCAGGCAGTGGTGTACGGCAGCGCAACAGCAGATCAAATTCTTCGGGTCTTGCTTGCTGGGGTTGGAGGCTTCTGGCTGCGGCGGCATCTGGATCGATCCGCTCGATCACTCTCGGGAGGAAAAGCTGATTCGTCATGATACAGGGGGAGGTCATGGCAGTTGTGCGTAAACCGGCTACTTTGCGGTGATTTGAACATGAAGATTGATCCGACGACTTGAACCAGGGTGGTAGGAGAATCCGTATGGTGACGCCCGACAACTCAATCCTGGATACGTGAAGTTGATTCGCTGCTTGCCGATTCTGGATACTGAAGTTGGTTCGCTGCAGTGCGGCCGCTGTGAGGGCCGGAGTTCGTCGAGATCGGGAGGAGGTCGAGTCCCAGCAGTAAAGGGCGCGATCCAGATCGGTTCGTTGATTTTTTTTTCCTTTTTTTCTGAGCCCCCGCTGATTGGAGTCGTCTTGCTGCATGGTAGGTTTTCGACGTGAAGATCTGCTTGATTCTGGATTGGTTCTTGAACGGAACGCGGATGCGGCTGGTTAAACAGCTGCCGCTAATTGATTTTTGTTTCCTTCTTTGACGATCTTCAAGCTTGAAATTGGTTCTTGCTCGTACGACGTTTGCACGTTGTTGTCAATGAAGATGATTGTGTCGATGAAGGTGAGCTTGCCAGATGCAATCTAGCAGTCGTCGTTGATGATGATTGGAGCCGCCGAATCCATGATTCCAACGCGCATGTCTTCCCCACGGACGGCGCCAATTGACGAGGATCAGCCTCGGCAAATCCTAGGGTTAGGTACCCTAGGCTTCGTGTAGGAGGAAAGAGAGCGACGTGTCCTGCACGTTGGTAGGATTCAAACGGTGACAAGCGACACATGGGGCACGATTTACCCAGCTTCAGGCCCCCGGAGGGAAAACCCTACATGCTGCTTGTCTGATCTTGTATTGATGATGATGTACAGGGGTGCCGTGAGGGCTTTGGTGGAGAGAGATCTGTTTAGTCCTATGCGTGGGGGTTTAGGTGATGTGTGAGCTGATGTCTAGAGAGGTTCCCCTGCCTCGCTTTACATAGATAGCCAGGTAGGGTTTTACATGAGTCCTAGTCGACTACAAGTAAGAGTCCTTGTCTTGCGCCTCAAGTCTTCGGCTTCACGTCTTATTCCATCATGCCGGTGTCCACGAGTGGGCCTCTGGTGGGCCGCCAGCCATGACACGCACTAGGTACCCTCACGTAGAGGAGTCGTGGGTTCACCCCCTCATCAAGGACCCTCTTCAACTCCCTTTGCTGCCAGGAGGAGACCGACATTCGGCGCACGAAGATTTCCAGCATCTTGATTCCACACCTCAGGTATTTTGCGTATTTTGCTGCTAGAGGGGTGTTGGCTCGTCACAACACGAGCAATGGTTCTGCACCAGACTTTGCTATTTATGCGAACGCCCTCTCTGGTAAGAATGAGTATAATGTGGGTGCCTTGATTGCTCGGCTTCTTGTTACGAACAGTAACAAGGGCGACTTATATGGTGGCGTTTACGCCACACTTATCCTTGAGTCTCTTGAGCGCACCCCGCATCCTGATGATGTTCCCTTTTCATACGCGAGTCTCGATCTTGCGGCTATGAAGAGGCATAAGTTTGTTACCATGACTTCTCAGTTTGGTAACCTTGATTATATTTTGAGGTTTGAAAGGACTATTACTCGTGAGATCCGTCTACCTGCACCACTTTTGTTTGATAACACTCGCAGGAACGGATGGTCCTTCAACGAAATTCAGTTTGATGAGTTCTTGGCTAATTACCAGCCGCATAACCCCATGGAGGGGGTTGTGCCCGATGAGGAGGAGCATGGTGACTTCCCACCTTTCCAGGGAGAGACCTTCACCGAGCATGGCGAGGGATCTTCTTCCGCTTGGAGCGCAGGACCTTCCTCATGGGAGGATCCGAGGACTTCGGTGTACGCACCGGAGGGCTCATACGACTCCTGGACTTACCCTTACCCCGGAGCAGGAGGCTCCTGGGGGCAGTAGCTGCTACCAACTTAGGCCAAAAGCCTAAGCTTGGGGGAGTACGTGCCCTTCTCACCTTTCCATTGTATTATCCGTTTTTATTTTGTTTGCCTTGATCTTTTCGAAGTTTTTGCCCGTTCTTCTTTGTTCTTTTATTTTGCAAAAACAACAAAAGATTTCTCTTTTCTTCTCTTTCGCTTAACCTTTGAAAATTCCAAAAAAAAAACTCTCTTTAGTTTTCTTTGTTGCAGAGTTCAGCTCGAGTCCATGATGGCATTTGCACTTGATTATATTTTCCTACGTTCAATCGTGCAAGTGACAAGGCAATAATGACGAATATCGACGAAAAGGATGCAACAAGGAAAACTGGTATGAACTCTTTTTGTTTCTACTTTTGTACATATGCTTGTACTTATGATTTAAAGACCAATTTGTAGCGACATAGTACTATGTTTACAATGCTTTCCTAGTGGTTCATGCTTTCCTTGTGGCTAATCTCAAATAGCTAGAGTGCATAATGTGTTGTTGAAATGATTTACATGCATTGCATTGTTCATGGTTTGGCATACTGAAGTGGTATTTCCCTTTGGAGAATTCTTGGATTGACTTGGCACATGCTTACACATGTTTATGACTGAAAAGTCTACTATGCCTTGATGATCTTTGAATTTCAGAATAGTCATATCATTTTCATGCCTGATTCAATGTTATTTTGTCGCTCTGCAAGATTATTACTGTTATTGCTCTCTAGTTGGTCGCTTCCCAGTCCTTTGCTAGCCTTCGCTCGCACTAAGCGGATTTCTGCTTGTGCATCCAAAATCCTTGAAACCAGTTTTTCCATATGAGTCCACCATACCTTCCTATGTGGTATTTACCGGCCATCCCAACAAAGACTTTCTTGTACCATCTCGAAATTATTCAAAAGCACTCCTGTTTTGTGCCTCTGTTTTAGCTCATGAGGAAGTAGTAGGTAATTCATGACCGTCTTATCTTATGTTAGACATGTTTTATTCCGGGATTGCATGTCTAATCTGCAACCCCTATACGAGGAGGGACTGGCATGAGTGCGCCCAGCTCACAAAAGATAATCACAACCAACAAACCCTCCTTCACGCTTTGTCTATGAGAAATCAGAAAACTTTGGCAGTGATAAACGAAGGAGATTAAGGGGATGTGATCGTCTCCATCTTGGGAGCCATTCCTCGAAACATGTCTAGCGTAAGAGGCGATTGAGTTGTCTACTAGCATTCGTTGACAAAGCATGCACCTCCCAAAACACTTTTTATCTTTGTTTTCAAAACCAAGAGCGCTGGTACATGTTTAGTCTTTTCTTCCATCCACGGGTTTTCAACCTTTCCATCAAACTCCACGGTTCGAGAGTCTCCACCTTCTTTCTTCAAAGCACCAACTAGGAGAGCATAATTGTCATTCTGAGTGTAATGTGCATTGTCCCAAAGTATTACATTGTCTTTTGCATGATTGTGGTATTATTTATTCTGAAGTTCTTAGTTCTAGTCTCCTTTAAAACTCCGAAGGAGTTTCTGCATTTATGTTTTGCTTCACTCATGGAGGCTAGCGAAATACCACTCTAGTATGTTCAAGCTTTGTGCACTGTAATCTTGTCTTGATTTTCAGTACCATATTATTTGCTTATAGTTGCTTGTGACTGATCACTTGAAATAAGGATTGCTTCGTGCATTGTCCTCATAGCATTGTTTTGATACTTGCTAAATTCTTTTCGTAGTTCATGCTTATATACATCTATTGAAGCAAAAGAGTTTGTCAAAGTTTTCTTTGTCGTGTTCAGCCCGCTGTACTGAATTGCTTGAGGACAAGCAATATGCTAAGCTTGGGGGAGTTGATACGTCTCAAACATATCTACTTTTCCAAACACTTTTGCTATTGTTTTGCCCTCATTCTTGCATGATTTGGACGAAACTAACCCGGACTAACGATGTTTTCAGCAGAGCTGCCTGTATGGTTTTATTGTGCGCAGGAAAATGGATTTTTGGACGTCCCAGAAAATTCCCAGAAAAATACCAGAAAATCCACGCATCCGAAGGAGCCAGATGCCAGAAGTGGGACCAGAGGGAGCCCTGGGGGGCCCCAGGCGCCCCCTGGCGCGGCCAGGGGTGGGGGCGTGCCCTCTGGCCGCCTGGGGGCCTCCCCCCTCCTCTGGTGCCCTACCGATGCTCCTATTTATTCCCGTGATGCAAAAACCCCAGAACAGAAGTCGTTTTCCCAGTTCTCGTCGCGGAGCCGCCGCCACCCTCTGTATCTCCGGGAGGGCTAATCTGGAGGCTGTTTTGGCCTCCAGAGAGGGGAGATCATCGCCATCGTCATCACCATCACCACTCCATCCTCCCTCCATGACTTCTCCATCTATGTGTGAGTAATTCCCTGTTGTAGGCAAAGGGGGTGGTAGGGATTGGATGAGTTAGATCATGTAATAGTTTATCAGATTGTCGGGGGCATGTTTCCTATCATCTAGTTTGGTGTTTATCATCTTTGCTTCAACTTGTTGCTCTTAATGCTTGTCACTTTGGGCCCGAGTGCCATGATTTCAGATCTGAACCCTATGTGTTTTCATGAATGTATTTGTGTTTTTTATCCTATCTATGAGTTGTTTGCACCTGTTATAGTCCGGAACCGGCGATCCAAAGGTGATAGCTTGGGACACCAAAGGGGATGAACTATAATTTGAGGATTCCATGTATCAATTGATTGTTAATGCTTTGTTCCGGTGCTCTTTGACAGGAACACCTTAATCTCCATAAGTTCCTTTTGGCCCCGTTCGTAGCGGGATGGTAGGACAAAAGATGTTGTGCAAGTTCTTATTGCAAGCACATACAACTACCTGTGGGATACATGCCTGATGTTTGATTTATGCCTAGATGATCTTTGCTTTTCTATGTGCATTGTCCCAAGTTAAATACATGATGTTTCTCATCCATGCAGCGCCCAACCATCCATCTCCCTAGCCTATAGTGCTTTTAATTCCACTGGTTACTAGTTATTTACTTTCGCTGTTTTACTATTACCGTTGCTATCATCACTTCCATATCGCAGTTACTATTAATATCTTGTTGCAAGTAAGTGTATCTCAGGTGCGGTGGAACTCACAACTCCACTGTTAAAGTTTGTGGATATTCTTTGGCTCCCCTTGAGTCGAATCAATAAATTGAATTATTCTTACCCGCGAAGACTATCTCAATCCCCTGCAGTTGTGGGTTATCATGGGTCTCCTTCGGATCTTCTTTGCAGGATTGTCTTCGTCTTGGGTAAAAACTGATCTTCGTGAATTTTATGGTAATTTATAAAATATTTTATGTGTAGGATTTTTGAAACATAAAGACAACAGAAAACAAAAACTGACACTGAGTACCGGGTTAATATGTTAGTTCCAGAAGATGCTATAAAATGATGTAAAAATGTTATAAAAGTATGTTTCAATATCATAAAATAAAAATGAAAGAAACAAAAATTAGCAAAGTAAGGTTATTTACGAGAACGGCGATCGACTGTGAACTGATGATGCAACGAGTTACGACGATACTGCGAGCTTGATGCCTCATGTGGGCTATGACGAGAAGTCGGCGGCGCTATGCGGGAACGATTTAGGTGCGAAAGTTTGGTCGAAGAAGAATGAGAAGCAACCGGACGGTTCAAAACGATCGAATCGAGCGGTTGCGCGGCTACTGGCGCATATCACTCGCCATGAATCAATCATAGCAACCGTCGGCACGCACACCGTGAAAGATTCTGAGAATCCACTGTCATTTTACGCGCACGACGATCCCTCTCCTTTTGTTACACCAACGGAGATTCCCCTTATCCTGGAGCGCCCGTCCTTCCATGGTTCCACTCAACAACTCGTACGATCCCCACTTATCTCCATCCCCGTCACCTACAGGCGACGCTGCCCTACCACGACACGGACAGCCCCGGCACACGCCGCATCCGACGGCCGCCGCTCCTCTGCCCCATAACCACGGCCGTCGGATCGCCGCCACCATCGTCTTCGAGCCCCGCGACTCTCGTTTCCCGCAAACCCGTAACCGCGGCTCGCTGGGGGGACCCAGAGGCGCGCGCGCGCATGTGTCTCAGGCGGCCTCTACGTGGCGCGGCCTCCGCCTCGCGTTCCGGCGCTCCTCCGCCGCATGCAGCGCACAGCACACAACACAAACAAAGCATCTCCCTCCCCCCTCCCCACCGCGGCGATGCTGCCCTCCTAGACCGCTCCCAAATTCCCCCGCTCAGCCCAGCCAGAGCCAGACTAGCTCGCCCGCCATAGCCGCCGGCGCCGCTGACCAGATTGATCGATAGATGCCCTGGCCTCCCTTCGCCGCCGCCAGCCGCTGAATCTTTGCTCCTCCTCCTGCTACTCCAGCGTGGTGGTGGTGGTGCGCCGGCGGGGCTGCTCCTTTTCGAGGACCGACCGTGGCCGTGGGGAGCAATGCTGTGACAAGACATGGTACTGCCTCGCCGCTCCCGGAGGTCGGCTGTTGCATCAGCGATCGCCCTTCTGTACTTGTTTTGTTTATTTATGCTCGATTTTCTCGGCCGATGCTGTCCTTTTTATGTTGTTTATTCATTCTGCTTCCGCGTTAAGCCTCGTGATATTTCCATGAACGACGTAGTATCCCACTGGTCCTCGTAGGTCTGTACTTTCCATCTAAATTAGGTAAGTAGTACTCTAGTAGTTGCTGTGCCTGTTGCCTTGTGTCATGATCCATTCATTTGGCTTGCCCCAAGTAAGAGGGTGCACAGGAAAATGAGGGAATATTTTGCAAAAATCTATTTGTTATTTTGGAAAAAAAAGAGAACAATAGCAAGATTTTTTATTTTTATTTTTTGTGTGCATCTGTGAGTTTTTTCTAGTTCACTAGCTATAGTTTGTTTCTGCATCTAGAGTTTTTTTCTACTTCTTTCAAACATCCTCTTATCTTATAGTCTGCTGAAAGGCATATGGTGGACATTCAGGTGCAGGTGTAAATGCAATCAAATTATCCGGCATGAGCCCTCTATCTGAGCTGGTGTGGTCTCCGGATGACGGCCTCAGCATTAAAATTGCGGCGTCCAGCCTAAGCACAAGAAAAGCATCTCTTCACTGGAATGCAGATACTTTGAACATAGTCATATCTTCGCCTCAACAGAGTGGCAAGAGTGGTGATAATGTAGATGCCACCGTAAGGGATGCAGGAGAAATGCCGTCGCAACCGCGAACTCGAAGCGACAGTTCAGTGAGAGTATCCGTGGCTAGTCCAAATAGAACACAAAACCTTGATGTGCAACAATCTACTTCTATAACCCCACAGGAACGGGATTCAAGTAAGTTTAAAAGACACAAATCTAATTTAGTGAGTTCGAGTGGTTTAGACACGTTGATGCTTGGCTTTGGCTTAGAGGTCTGCATTTAGCAACAATTGCTGGTCCAGTTAACTGCTTAGCTTGCCAGGATAATCCAAACTGTACAGATATAACCGATACAAATTTCAAATCTCTCACAAATAATTATTCCCTGATGTTTGTTAGTGAGATTTGTTACCAATCATATGTTATTAACTTTTCGCAGTTTATTTCATCTACCATGTCTCTGATAGCCGGGTAGTCGGCACTTCTGAATCCTCCTAATCAAAATGGAAAAAGAACCCAACGAAATTTCTATGTTTATCATCCTGTTGTCAGTACAGGTGATTATGTTATCTTATTAAATGATTAAATTCTTGTAGAATGCTCTGGAGGGATCAGTGTGATGAGTGAGGAGGGAAAATTGTCTGACAACTGCTGTGCAAATAAGTTGAATAAAGAGGAAGTGGATACTTGTCCCACAAGATGCTCCAACGATGCTTTGCACAGTAATATAACATTTTTAGTCCAATTAATTAAAATCACACTTATATTGTTTGTTCTAAATTTTTTAAATTTTACCATGTCATTTTACAGGTCCGGCTTCCAGAAAAGACGCCCTGCATAGTATTTCAGAAAAACAGGTCTACTGTGCAACCACTGTTCATAATGAGAGATCTTGGGCAGATAATACCTGGCGAGCTCGATTAGTAAAAGCAATTAGCCAGAGGGACTATGTTTTGCCAAACAATGCAGTGAATGCACAGTCACCTTCATCCTTTGGGAGTTTCGGTTATACAAGAAAGGTCCCAGGCAAATTGGCAGGTTTTCTAGATAACAAAAGTGATAAGCACCAAGATCTGGTTATGCAGGAAAACTGTAGTGGTAATCAGGAAGATAAGGTTATGCAGGAAAACCATGATGGTAATCACCAGGATCAGGTTATGCAGGAGCACCATAGGGATGGGCCTAGTCTTGTCAGATGTGAATCAGCATCTGGTGCTAACCCTGTTTCAAAATGTGATTCAGCATCCGGTGTTAATTCTGTTGCAAGATATGAGTCAACACCAGATGTTAATCCTACAAAGCTTGAGAAGGGCAAAGAAAAGGTAATGCACGACCAGAGCAATTGTGTTAGCAACACAAAAGAGGGTGATGATAGCAATGAGAGTATGGAGAGCTGCCCTAGGACAAAAGCTCCAAAGCGAGAGTATGCACAAGACTCAACAGCAGAGATGTCTTCTCGTAATAAAAGATGTAGAAGGGAATACAATGAAAGTTCTTGCTCAGGATTGTTGCAGAGAAATGGTAGCTCTTTCTTTAACTGGATGTCCTCTTTGACTAATGGATCGACCATATTTGATAAAACTGCCACTGCTGTTTCACTCAATCAGAAGTTGTCAGAGGCTACTGGAGATGAACTTGCGGAATATTCTGCGCCGCTAGAAAACAACAGTAGCAATCGTCTGCAGTCTGTTGGCTTCAATTCACTTTTTCAGTCTCTTTATAGTCATAATGTTATGATAAATTCAAGAGATACCCCTCATCATTCAGAAATTAATCGCACCGAGCGTGAAGCCGACAGGCTAGCGCTGTCTTTGAATGGTAGCAATTCCATGCTTGAGAAGAAAAATAGCACAGGCAGAGAAAATCTTGATGTGGCCATGGGGAATTTAGCTGCTGGCAGACTTCAAATGGGGTCAGTTGGTGGTAAAGGGAATTTTAGAGATCAAAGTGGAGTTTTCCCTTTGAGAGCTGGAAGAAACTTGGAGATGCCTAACTCCAGTAACTCATGTTCTAAAACTCTTGAAGAAAAACAAAATAAAGGTGGAATCAGAGAAAGCTTGTGGGTAAGTCGGCTTTTACCAAAAACATCAATGCAATTGATGGACGCAACTCCGTGCAATGTAAATAGTGATTTTTGTGCTGTCAATCCAAAGGGTGCAGGTGATAAGCTGTATCCTTCATATCAGCAGAATTTTAATGTGGAGAAGGAATTCAACAGTTCACAACACTTTACTAGCACAGGAAGTGACAATGAGACAACAAGTAGCAAATTCCCTGCGATTCCTTCAGAGGAACATAAGCAGTCCGAAACAATGGCTTCCATTCTTGCAAAGAGATTGGATGCGCTTAGACATGCGAAGACCTCTGCAATAAGGTTGGCTATCTCCAGTGGAGCATCTAAAGAGCATAATCATAGAAAGAGTCCATTTATAATTAATAATAGCAGCCATGGTGGACTAGAGACAGGACAAGAAACTCAAAAATCTTCGAGTGAAGACGGAAGGCTAGTTTTGTGGTTTGGCGACAAGGGTAAGGAGAAATTATATCCTCCCAGTGATGAGGAATTAAGAGGAAATATGTTGTCTAGAAGTGAACATCAGCAATGTGAAGGGAGCTTGACTGGAAAGGCTGTAGCTCCTCATGATAATTTAGAAGCAAACATATCTGCTGAATATGTTGATAGAAGAGGAGTACAAATTAAGGAAGTGGGTTCAAATTCCATGGAGAGTCTGCCACATAACAAGCAAATTGTACCTTATGGTATTATGTCAAGTGGCATATGTGATCAATCAAGTGTTGTTTTTGGAGCCTTGCAGAGGCTTCGTTTGTCTCGATCAGATATCATAAGGTACTCTACTGGATTTCGGTATCACCTTTGAATTCCTTTCAACATTTTCTCTTTCTGCCTTCTATCTATGGCATGCATGATTGCATTCAGGGATGCCATAGCGTTTTCTCTATGTAAGAAAGGGGTACATGTTAATGCATATCTCATTTGGAAATTATATAGCCTATAGTTTTATAAGGGTTTTGTGCTTGTTTTTTATTTCTAGAAAATGGAAGGTCATAGATTTGGTTGTAGCATAGAAATTACTGGGAGAACTCATTTTAGCTAAAGAACACATACAAAATGGTTCCTTGCATTACAAACTGATCCTACACTCCCTGTCTTGTAAAATAAACACCTGCTTTGTATATGCTAAAATACTATTGCGGTATTGCCATACATCTACTAATATTTATTCATATATTTTCTGTTTAAATTTTACTACATCAACTCTAATTTGATACTAGTTCATATACTCTATTAGAGGGTTCTGGAGTGCCCGACTGCCTGTTAATCATAATAATGTCCAGAAGGATATCTCTCAGTATTTTTGATTGTAAATTTGTGCTTAAATTGAGGAAGATACTGAGAACTGAAGAGATGATGTTTGTTTCCTTACTTACATTGGCAATCGTTGACAGATGGTTGACGTCACCAATAATGCACACTACCTTAGATGGTTTTTTCTTGCGTCTACGATTTGGTAAATGGGAGGAAGCATTGGGTGGCACAGGATACCATGTCGCTCGGATAAATGGTAAATTACTACTCCATGATATTGAAAAGAAGAATATGTCTTACTTGGTGATTGGTTGCATAAAATGCTCATGTTGTATTAAAGAATCTTAAAAAAGGACATGAAATAATAATTTAATATGGACTTCTGTTGCAGGAGCACTGGATAGGAATCGCCTCTCTGTAACGATCAGGAATTCAACATGCCAAGTAGATTCTCGCTTTGTATCCAACCATGGCTTCCATGAGGTAATGTATGAGCCAGTAATCTTAATTTTTTTAAGTAGAACAATGTCATGTTTTGATCTCCCTTGCTGACCGAAGTTTTAAGTTGTATGACCATTGGCCATCACTCCACAGCATAACGTCATTAAGTCAACCTCAATAAAATCAGTTTATACTCAGTTAATGGCAGTGAACAGATTAAGAGAAATGCTTAATGGGTTGTTCTCTTGTCCATGTGACTGTCGTTTCAATGGTTTTGGTCTTGTCGGGAGCAATCTATTTAGATGACAGAATTTATTGTAATTTCTAGGATGAGCTGAAGGCGTGGTGGTCTGCTGCCATGAAGGGTGGCTGGAAACTACCGTCAAAAGAAGAACTTAGCAAGAAGCTAAGAGAAAGAGAGCTACTTCGTCCTCAAGATGGAACGGGTCAACCCGACAACACCTGATGGCATTACCAAAATATGGTCTTGTCAAGCGATGCAAGCATGACTGATAGTTGGCTTGTCTGGTTAAGTTTTGTGCTGACATTGATACGTTCACGAGGCTTGGTGTAGTGATAGATCCACCATCCTTTGGTATATTTGAGAGAATGAGGTTGTACTGATACATGATACTACTATTTTATGTTGGGATTGGCTATTGTGTGTGAATCCTATCTGTAAATAGGAAGCTACCACCAGAACAGTACAAAATGTACAACTCTTAACTATACTTAGAATAAGAGGATATTTCATTGCTTCATTGCTTGCTGGTGTCGTTTCTTGAGGTTTCCCATGTATTTGTATGCACTAAATACATTAGTTCTACTTCGAGGAGTATATCTAATGGTCATTAACAAAATACATGGGAAATTCCAGCCATGGAATTCAATTTTATCCATACCTCAAAAGTCTTGTTATGGATAATGGTAAACAAGAACTTGTTGTGAATGCTAGCTTTCACACATTACATGTACCAGGGGTCTCTCTATAAGATAACACAAAATTGTACGATAGCACGAAATTGAAAATCAAAAGGTTTATTAATCTCGAAATTTGTGGTGGTATATAACATATTCGATCAATATGTTACAATAACTTATATATTTTCATGTATTAGTGGTGTATGATCTTTGTTGTAGTTTTATTTTATAACATATTTTTCTTATAAAATTCTATATTAATCTATATGGTATCAGAGCCCTAGATTTTCTCTAATTTTGTTGATCATATTTTCTTACCTAACCTGGAACGATTTTTTTCAAAGTACTACCAACAACCGGCTTTCCCCTCTCGCTAGAGGTACATGCTCCCACCGACTACGTCTGCGTCGACTCTCCCACTTCAAAAACCCTCGATTGATTGCTCCCCCATCTACGCCTAGAAGCCCCTACTAGTGGCGATCCCTGTGATTGCTGCATGATTTGGTTGGAGTTCGGAGCTCTTGTGGCGTCAACTTTCTAGGTTTTTATGGCGGCTTTGGCTCAGATCGAGATCGCAATGGAAGACAAGGACCTTGGAGATTTGATGGGTGAACTAGGGGTCAATGTGTTGGGGTTCGGGGCAGAAAACACAAATTTTTCCTTGACCTACGATACCCAATCCCAAGACCTATGCTATGCTGATGCAAGTAACGGACAGAAATAGATCACATACCAGTATGTAGTCCGTTAAGCGGGAAACGTTCCCGCATGAACGTGGTTGGTGTAGTCGTACCGGCAATCCCCGATGCCGCGCAGATCCACGATGACTCCTGTAGCCACCCGATCCTTGCAGACCGATGACGGGATTACGTCCCTGTCGGAACGTTGCTGATGAAGACCTCGCGATCCGGCCACGACGATGAAGTAGCACCACAAGTGTAGTGCCTCGCGGGATTATACACATACAGTATACCCGACGTCCCTCCGGGCTCCGAACCAGTAGAGCAGCGGAAAGAAGATGGATTCGGATCCCGATTCCAGCAGCACGACGGCGTGCGTATAGTGGAGAAATCCCCAACCCAGAGCAGCCTCCAAACAAGGGGAGTCCGCTCAAATGAAGGAGAAAGGAGGGAGAGAGATGAGAAACTTTTCTCAAAAAATTCATGATTAAAAGGGCACCCCTACCCCTCCTTATATAGGTCAAGGAGGGGTGACACCCCCCCTTCCCCTTCCGGGGTGGGACTAATCCCAAGGGGGGGGGGTTTGGCCGCACCAATAAGGGGGGTGGGCCCCCTCATGGCGCCATGGCCCATGGGGGAGGACTCCCTCTCCCCCTAATGGGCCCTATGAGGCCCATATGCCTTTTAATTCATTTTTTATTATATTTAAATACATTTTAATATTTAATTCAGATAATTAAATAATAAAACATATATTAAACATTATTAAATATATTTTGAACCTTTCAAAATACCCAGAACAACTTCCGGCCTTCATCGGAACAATTCCGGTCATCACCGGAACAATTCCGGTGTTCTCTCCAATTTCTCCGGTGATCCCGAATCAATCCTTACTGCGTCGAGTACCCTTAAGTGTAACACCCTACGGTCCGGGAAACAGCAGACATGATCGAGACAATTCTCATTGATCAATGACTAATCAATTGGACCTGGTTACAATCCTTGATAGCCCCTGCGCTTCCATCGAATGAACTTCAATCGCTGTTGGATCCGTTAACCGTGTGCCTGTTCCCTTTGTCCCATGGTACTTTGTTTGTCCGAGGTTTGATCATCGGTATCCACTATACCTAGTTCGTCCTCGTTCTCAACAAACAAGTTTACTTGTTCCCGTGATATTACAACTCCGTGACCTAGTCACACGTTTGCAAACTTTATGATGTAACATCACCGAGTGGGCCCAGAGTACCTATCCGTCACACGGATGGACAAATCCCGCTTTGATCTATTTGCATACTCATCAACCATCTATTTCGTAATACCCAAAGTGCACCGTTATAGCCAGCATATTTCAGTCAGGCGGTGGGATACAAATCAAAGTCTCCTCATAGATGACAATTACGTATGATCATTACGGTCAAAGGATCTGGTCACTACGTTATAGTTATCGCAATGTCGAACTATGTGACTTGATCACATCGCAACACTTCTGGTGGGTGTATGTCCATCATATCATTATCCAATGATACGACTCCATTGTCAACAGACGCTTTGTCTCATGATCAGGAAACCTTGATCATCAATCGCCCAATGGACTAGTATACTAGGGTTAACTAGGGACCTGGTTGTTTGTATACCACACCTGTATTAATGTTTCCGCTTAATACAGTTCTAGCATAGTATCAAACGTATTATGAACTAATGGAATATGCTCGATAAAACATATTTTATTTGCCTCTAGGGCACATTCCCAACACAATGAGGATGAACTGGATGATCTGGTTTTTGACGATGTGATGCCACGGTCTCAAACTCCCTTGCGATGGTTAACAGTTGGTAAAATCCATACCACACGTGAATTTGGTGATTTCTGGTTCTATAAGAACATGCGAAGCTCGTCGAATCTAGCGCAGAAAGTCAAGTTTAGGTCTTTGGGAGACAACTTCTACACGATGCAATTTTCTTGCTTAGGTGACCGGAATGAAGTCATGGAAGGTGGTCATTGGACCTTTAGAGGCCATCATGTTCTTATGGCTCCATATGATGGATTTATGAAGCCATCTACTATTGATCTCAACACGTTTGAAACCTGGATACATATCCATGATCTGTCGTATGGGTATAGCCCTATAGTGAAGCATATTGCAACAAAGGTCGGGAATTTTATTCGGAGGAGATCAATCAAGGTGATTTCACTAGGATTTTTTGTAGGTTAATAATCATATTGGATGTGAGAAAACCTCTCAAGAATCATGTGTCGATTGTGAGGCTAAATAAGAGCTAAAATTTTCGTGTGAAATATGAAAGGCTTTCGGATTAGTGTGCGGTTTGCGAGATGATCGGTCACCTTCTATACAGAAACCGGAGATGGAGTCCGTTCACCATCCACACACATTTATAAAAATTTGCGTGCTTCTTGGAGTATGAGAGGCGGAGGCTGATCCGAGCCAAAATCTAATGAACAAGCGCCCTCGGGCTCCCAGATTGAGGGTGGCATGGAAATTGACAAGTCTAATGCATCTTCAGCTGCATCTGATACATCTAACCCGAGAAGAAAACGGGGCATGGAGGTGAAGGACTTGGTCGCGGACCCTCTTGCGCTGCCACTCCCCATGTAATAGATTGATATATTCAAAGAGTAGTAGAACAATTGTAGATCTCACATGATTGATGATAGCGATAAGATTAGGCTTTCTTTGTTGACATTGTTGCCCTTCAGTCATTTGTTCAATGATAGGCACCTATATATGTAAATTCATAAAATGTCAACAAACTAATTAAAAGTGTAAACTGAGAAAACTTAATCAATTGATGATGTTATTTTCCTAACCTCTCTGATTGGTGGTAATACTTTTTGCTGACTTAAGCAATGATTTTCTTTGATATAATTAAATTTTGTCTCTTAGAAAATCAAATGCTGATTTGTTAGCTCTTCTCTATTGTTTCATATTTTCTTTGAAATAATTTGAACTTCCGCTAGTTTATTACCATGTTGAACATCCCTTGTGCCGAAACTTCAGTCTCTTGCATTTGCAATTATGTAATATTCAAAACTTAGTCTACGATTTTGAGATAGACTTATCTTTTCTATCAATTAAATTTTCTTGCTTACCTTCATTTGATAAATGTTTGCTTGTTGGAAGTGCACTTCTTGTTGTTCTACCATTTGTACAATTTGTGAATTCTGACAATGCAATTTAAGAGGATTAGATTAATAAATATAGCATTAAATTGAATTAGAAAGTTGGGATGTAATATGCTACAGTTTTATGTGATTTTATCTTGATATAATTGTATTTCACTCCTGGTAGTTGCGACTCTCGATTATCTTACATGCGTGCAAATGCTGAGCAATGTGTATAACACAATGAAACAGTAGGAATTAGCTTTCAAACATGATATAAGTATTAAAAACTAATTGAAAATGCTCCCAGTTTTCTATTTCTACTCTTTAGGTAGGGTAATAGAAATCCTAAAATTCATTCTTGTATAGAAAAACTTCATTCAACTTTGTTAATGTATTCATTCATTTCTGTTTATGTATTTGTGTTCTCTAGGGAGGGTAATATAAATCCTTGATTTATTTTTATATAGAAAAACTTCATTAAACTCTGTTAATGTATTCATTCATTTTTGTTTATGTATTTTTGTTCTTTAGGTAGGGTAATAGAAATCCTAAAATTCATTCATTTATAGGAAAACTTCGTACAATTTTGTTTGCTTTTTGTTTTTGGGTTGTGGGATATTTTTTCTATTCTGAAACCCTACCAGTTAATTTGTAACAAATTTATTGTTGATTTGTATCAAGACATCTGAAGATTCACTTCCTGTTTACTGTACGAGTTTTTTCAGGAGGTTACCATCTACTCCAGTGAAAACTAGATTTGAGAAGTCAAAAATTGTGAAAATTGAGGAGGGGAGATTCAATTTTGAAGGAAACAAGTGTGTTGCGTTCTGTGATATTTACTTTGTTCATGGAGCATGATTGTCCTTCATGGAGATCCTTCTTTCTTTTTCTCTTTTGGTGAACTGTCATGACGGTGTTGTCGGGACGAGGAGGAAGAAGAGGAAAGAAAGAAGTATGGGATCTACGGACAGAGAGGTAGGCTTTCTTGTAGCCTACTTGTTGCCGGGATTTTTGTTTTGGGCCTTCTCATTTTTTTGGGGGGGAGGGTGGGGTTTGTTTATTGTTTTGATGTTTTTGACTGCTTCGGCTTAGAATTTTGAGTCTGTGATTTTTCTTTAGAGCAAAAGCAAAAAAAATCAAATGATCCGATATTGTTTTAATGATTTTTGATCAAGCGGAGTCGATTGAATAAAAAACAGAATTCGGGCGATTGATACATACTCCTCGAGGGAGTAGCTGCAAAACAAAAATGGAGGGAGTAGCTGCCTCCATAAATCCTAGAATTAAATGCCATGGTGTGGCATGTGTGGACTTTGGGGGTATTTGATTTATGATGATACGTCGTTGAACAGGGACCACCACTGCATACCGTTTTTCCTTGACTTATTTACCCCTGCGCCCTGCCCGTCGCATGCATGCGTTGGTTTCCACCTCCGCACACCTTGGATCTCCCCCAGCTCCGTCGATCGACTCCGATGCCGTGCAGTTCCTGGTGATAGGCATGGCCAGGTGCTCCGCATTGTCATCGTTCTCTCCGATCGCCGGGACCGCCTGACTCGCGCGCGCTACCAGTCGGCGGCGGACGGGGTAGAAGATGAAGGATGACGTCGCGGCGGCGGTGCCTCGGCTGGTGCCGCCCCACGACGTCGAGATGTTCTCGCACTACGTCGGTACGTACGATTTGCGGCCATACGTTCTACTCCTTGGTTGGTTAATGTAGCTTGCGCTGTCGCAGGCGAGGCCGATCGCGCTCGCTCGTTTCGTTACGACCAGGAGTAATTTAGGATTGAATGGATGCGCAATTCTATCTGCAGAATAATTCGAATTGTATGCGTGTTCTGAATTCTGATTTCATGGCGGATCAGGCCAGGAGACGAACACCGTTTATTCGATCACGAGGAACTGCTGATACCTCGGATTTCATTTGATACACGTATGACGAATCTTGCATGCATGTTTCAACAAATAGAACATGTGTGCTCATTGGCCTATTTTTCTCTTAACTTTTCATAGATGTATTCTAATAGTGAGTAACATAAGCAAAGCACTAATTTATCTGTTTTTTCCTCAGTTAATCAAATCGGGTTCGAGGATCCCAACCAGTGCCCCCACCTGTGCACAATGGCCTACGATTATCTGAAGAAGAGCGAGGGCTACGAGCAGAATCTACTCGCCTTCTTCCATAACAACATGAACCCGGACGCCCTGCTCGTGAAGCTCATCGAGGAGCTGGACAGATGCATACTCGGCTACTTCTCCTTCCACTGGAAATGCGCAACCCACGTGATCACGCAGGTATATACGGCCAAGGGGACACACTAAATCAGAGGATAAATTTCGGTGCATTTTGTGATTTGCCATTGACTTGTTGGTATAAATTCGTTTCTAGGTTCTAACAGCAGAGCAACCTAGAAGTAAGCTCAGGAGCATGGTATTGGAGGCCACTAGGTAAGTAGTAACTAACTACTTATATGTAATGATTCACTAAACGGATGTGTTTAGATCTCAATCGACGAAGGCTTAACAAAGTCTCAATCATATAAATGTATTTTTGCATGAATTTTCATACGCAATCTCACGAATATAGTATCAACTAAAAGATGATCGACTGAGATTTAGCAATCCACATTCACTAATCCGGCACAAAATGCGCAATAGAAAGTTATTAGTCTTATAGTATAATTCTGGGCAAACAAAATGCACAGGAAGATGAGGTTCGAGAGGGTGACGAGAGAGCTGAAGGTGACGAGGCTCTTCTCGACTCTGATGGAGGAGCTGAAGGTGGTCGGGATAAGCTGCCACGAGAACCAGCCGCGCGACCCCACCGCCGAGGTGATGGTCCCGGCGGCGCACAGGGACCGCAGCCCGGTGCTGCTGCTGATGGGCGGCGGCATGGGCGCTGGCAAGAGCACCGTGCTCAAGCAGATCATGAAGGAGTGAGTTGAGTCTCGTCGATCGAGTCGCCGGCGGCCGTGTGCTCAAATCAATGCGAATTAATGCATGCGTACGTACGTGTGCCTGCAGGGTGTTCTGGCAGGGCGCGGCGTCGAACGCGGTGGTGGTGGAGGCGGACGCGTTCAAGGAGTCGGACGTGATCTACCAGGCCATCAGCTCCCGCGGCCACCACAACGACATGATGCAGACCGCCGAGCTGGTAATTCATCAATGGCGGCACGATCGACACGGTGATTAGCTAGGTGCGACTGACCCAGACAGAGCAAACGCGTGTCTGCATGCAGGTGCACCAGTCGTCTACGGACGCGGCGGCGTCGCTGCTGGTGACGGCGCTGAACGAGGGGCGGGACGTGATCATGGACGGCACGCTATCGTGGGAGCCGTTCGTGCTGCAGACCGTAGCCATGGCGCGGTCCATTCACCAGCAGCGCTACCGCATGGGCGCCGGGTACAAGGTCGACGACGACGGGACGACCACCGAGCAGTACTGGGAGACCGTGGAGGATGAGCAGGGCGTGGGGCCCTGCTGCAGGATGAAGCCCTACCGCATCGAGCTCGTCGGCGTCATCTGCGACGCCTACCTCGCCGTCGTGAGAGGGATCAGGTAACCAGCTAATTAATTAATCAAGCACCCATGACCCATGCATGCACAATGACGACCGACCATAACCGGCGGCGATGTACATGCAGGCGAGCCATCATATCCGGGAGGGCCGTGCGGGTGAACTCGCAGCTCAAGTCCCACAAGCGGTTCGCCGCCGCCTTCCGGCGGTACTGCCACCTCGTTGACAACGCCAGGCTCTACAGCACCAACGCCATTGGCGCCCCAAAGGTATCTGTTTTTCACTTCCTTCTTCACCACTGATCATCACAGGTTCTGTGGATCCACTGATCGACGGACGTCTTCTCTGCCTGTAACAGTTGATAGGTTGGAAGGACGGGGACAGCAGGCTGCTGGTGGACGTAGAGGAGATCGAGCTGCTGGACCGGGTGAGCTGCATCAACGAGGAGGCAAACTGCGTGCACGAGCTCTACCAGAACGGCCACCCAACGGGCGGCGCGGGGTCGGTGTGGGACGACCTGGTGGCGTCGCCGGCGAGGGTGGCCATACAGCGGGAGCTCAAGGCGGCCATCCTCGAAAGCGAGGCCTGCTTCCCGTCACCGTAGCCGCGCGCGCTGCCGGCACAGCCACGCACCGCATTTTTGTTTTCCCTGTCTGGCTCTGGCCGGACTGTTTTCTTTTCAGTTTTCGAATAGGAGGACATGAATGTAGACTTTTCTTCACTTTTGGGTTATGGTCTCTGCATCCAGTCGATGCCCCAAGCCATTTCCATACGTACTGTTTTGTCAACGTATTTTTGGAAGAGTTTTTGTTTTGGTAAACTTTGTAAACTGGTTGTAAACTTTGTAATTAGGTTGGTTAATACCCTTTGTGAGGCAAATTATGGAATAAGAGAGGGATCAAATGCACAATATGTTGGTTACTTTCAGTTTCAGCCTGGTTAATTCAATTTCGAGAAAATCATTTCCTGTAGATATTTAGGCACTTCTACAAATATTGACATGAAATGATGTTTTTTAAAAGAGAAGGAAAAAGATTTATCTCATCAATTAATTAAAAAGTTTAGAGGTGTTACACGATCCAAATATTGCAAAACTTACTCTCCCATCATTATTTTACTCAAATGCTTAGCACCAGCAATACACCACAAAGCAGCCTTCCCCTTGAGGGTGATAAAAAGGATTGGTTCTAGCGTTAACTTGTGTCAGAATACTCAAGAGTTGCCCTCATATCAAATAACCCGTGAGGAGAGCAAGGTGAGGGAGGCCATGGCCTTCCGGTGGGGACAATTAGACCCGAACATACCAATCCACAAGGCCTTGGTGGAGGATAGGGTGGCCCAAGAAAAAGTGGCAATGAACTGTAAATGTAGCCAATCTTTAATCATGCATGGTCCAAAGCCTAATGGAGAAGCGACATTTATAGAAGATGTGATCCGCCGTTCCGGGCTTCCTTTTCTAAAGAGGGTACAAACGACAATTTGGCCATCCAGATTTTTGCAAGCTATCGATGGTCCAAATCATATTTTGCATATCAAACCATGCAAAAAAAAATGACCTTCGACGGTGCCTAATCTTTCCACACCATGAGTTCCACACAACAGTTTGGTGAGGCCAAGAAATTGTGTTTTATAAGCGTAAGACATTGAGTAATGCCCGCTAGGTGTATGCTCCTAAGAGATTAAATCGTCCAAGACCGAAACAAGTTGGTCATCACAAAGATGCGACCAAAGTAAGACAATTTGCCAAATATGCTCAGATTGTCCAGAAGTTTGATGTTGGAGAGCCATGTTCTCTCATTACATTTCTTTTTGATGGATGCATCGAAGATTAAGGGTGCAATTTCTATCGACTTCTTCCATTGATCCAAGGGGAATCCCAAAAATTTACTCGCTCTTCATTGCCAATGGTTATCGTGGAGGAAGGATAGACAAAAATAAATACCCCCTCCAAGGGTTTCTTGAGCGAACCCACAATATATTGGGCTCCTTGCATTTGAACCAAATCCACCGCAAATGGAGGGCACAAGTAAACTTGAAAAGGTTGAGCACACCTAAGCCGCCAAGAGCTTATGGCCGAAAAAAGGTGTCCCAATTGACATTGCATTTAGCACCGGTAGTTTGCTCCGCATCGGACCAATGAAATGCACTTTCTATCTCGTTAATGCCATGGAGAAACTCGGTGTATGGATGAGTGGGGTGATGTGGTAAATGGCTTGTGAGGATAACATAGATTTGACCAATATGACCCTTTCCATAGAGGTGATGTTCCTAAAGTCCCAAGGAACAAGCTTGCTTGCAATCTTGTCTTCCAGGAATTGATAGTCCGCGATTTTAAGTTGTCACATAGATAGTGGAATGCCTAAGTACTTGATTGGGACAGATGCTCTGGTGGTCGACAAGTTCTCAAGGATTGTGTCTAGGTTAGTGCTCCCCACAACGAATAGGCACATCATAGCTCTTGTTGAAGTTTGTGCATGGGCTGGTGACCTCACTAAAATGTCTGAGAATTCAAGCAAGGTTTTCAATATCTATTTGAGGAGATTAGTTTGTTTGTTTACCAATTCAAACTCAATATGTAAGGATATGGGTACTTGATTACTTTCATGCCAAAAAAACTTGTAGTGCATGTGGTTGTAATTAAACTCATCATGGCATGTTGTCTTTAGTAGGCCACAACCCTCTTGTTGTTAGTTATAATGAAAATTTGTATGCTAATCCAAGCAACAATATAGTTTTGATTTTGTTGTCGTGGCAGCGAAAACAATCTGTTTTGTTGTTTTGTTTTTTTGGCAGCGAAAACATTATGTGTTTGATTTTTCTATTGTGGAAGTTTTGTTATCCTCGCAGCAAAAAGAATCTGATTTTTTATGACCATGGCACAAATTCCAAAATTTTAGTTCTTCTCAACAAAATGAAACATACAAACATTGTTACTCCATGCAATTCTTCCTCAGATTTTTCTAAAAACCATTGTTTTCATGTCAATTCATACGCATTGAAACAAAAAGGAAACCATAATCTTCCTCCTAGACATAAGAAAAGTACAACATTATTCTACTATGTCATTCTTCAGCGGCTTGATTGAATCATCCACATTAAAGTATCCATGGTTATGCAAGTGAATCATCTCCCTAATTACTGGTTTTTTATGTTGATATCATCCCACTTGTCTTTCTTCATGGCTTCCACCACATCGTACACTCTAACCATTGCATGATTTATTACGTGCATGTCATCCCTAGCCAGTTTCATGTAGTCGCCACCAACCTGCATTCCAATTCTCATTATGCAAAAAAAAAATCATCCATGTTTCAAAGCGGAGCAATTCAAGCGTCTCTTCTCTCCGTTTGTTCTCCCTCTTCGCACAACTTGAGCTCCACGTGAAAGGTTTAGCCTTAATTGCGAAAGGATCTCGTGTCTCTGCATTCGGCACAAACTCCACAGTTCAGGCAATGTACAACTCATGCATGGGCATGCATGAGAGATGCTCCACGATCTCCTCATCCATGGCGACGATATCCTCAACAAAGACAGCGATCTGCTGCACCATGTTCTCCTCTTCCATGTCACCAATTTGCGGTTACATGTTCTCCTCCACCATGTCGGTCTACTCCCCCATGACGCCTAACTGCTGCTACATGATATCCTCCTACATGACGTCATGGTATTCCTCCTCGATCTGCTCCTGTATGGCTCCAATGACCTCCCTCTTCTTGTTGATCTCCTCCTTCAATTTGTGGTGCTGATCTCGTTCTCCTCTTCCATGGCAGACATATCCTCCTCCATGGAACCAATTCGAACCATGATCTGGGAGCCTACTCGTCATTCCATGAAGTAGATTCCTTATCCCTATCAAAATTTTCTACAACTAGAATTCACTATAAAGGACGGGACAGAGGGAGAGATGAACGTTATCAGTATCTTGAATTATGGGTCCCCTACAACGACGGTTCTAATTAACCCTTTGGGTTGAATCTTTGACTCTCTGAACAACCAACTTGATTGGCTGCTAGACGAAGCCCATAATCCGAAGAAGAAAAATTTACCTTTGTCGTGGAGGACAAGTGTAACAGCCCAGATTTCACAAAAATTAAAAATTTTGTTTTCGGTGTGAATTGTCTGATTGTCTGATTTGTTTGCGGTGTTTGCATCCCCGATTTATCGATCGGTGATTATTTTCCCCCTCTTATCTCGTATCGGACGGAGACCGACCTTTGCCAGCCTGACACTCGACCTTTGCGACACCGGGTTTCACCCGATCACCGTCGCGAAAACCGCACGAGACCAGCCGCAGCCAACGGAACGAAAAACCCCGTTTAATAATTAAACGGGATATTTTTATGGGGCGCCGAAAAATGTTGTCGGAATGTCACCGCAGTGAGGTACGATCGAAGAGCTCGACGCGCTGAGCGCGTGGTTCGAGATTTCGTCGGAATCGGGGTCCGTATGCACCTTCGGCGGTCACCCCCCTCACAAAATCCCCAAATCTGCCCCAAATCCCTCTCAGCCCCGAAACCCTAGATCCCAGCGCTCACAGACCATCGGATCGCGAGATCAACGCTCCTGGTGCCTCCACGTAGCTCCCAACAGCCTCCCCGGCAGAACCGGGCCCCGCAGGGCCCGAGATCCGTCTCCCCCGCCGCCGCGGGCCCGCTAGGGCCCGGATCACGCCGCCTCCCGAGCTCCACGCCATGGAGCCACGGCCACGCTCCACTCCGGCCGCCGGAGCGCGCCGCCGGGCAGCCGGACCGCCGCGGCCACCCCATCTCCCCCTTCCTCTCCTCCCTGCTCGCCCCCCTCTCACCTCCCGCTCCTCCCCTCTGCAGGTAGCCGCCGGCGCCGCCTTCCGCCATGGCCGCCGCCCGAGGCCGAGCTCCGCCGCGCCCCGCCCCCTAGTCTTCACGCCGGCGACCCCAGTCACCGGATCCGGCGGATCCCGGCCGCCACCTCCGGATCCGCGCCTCCTCAGCCCTCCTCCGTGCCTCCCCGCGCTCGCCCGCCTCGCCGGAGACGGCACGGCGCCGCCGTCGCTGGCTCCCGTCCGATCGGGACGAGGAGGCCGGCCAGCCCTCCTCCAACCGGCCACGTGGGCCGCCTCCAAGGCCCAGCCAGGCCATGGCCTCTCAGCCGCTGTTGGGCTCGGCCCAGCTAGGGTGAGCCCAACCGTTTTTTTTTTCTTTTTACGCTTTTATTTTATTTTCTGTTAAGTCTGTTTTTTTAGCTAAGTCTGGAGTTATTGTGCTGCTGTTGCTGTTTTGCACTGTAATTTCCCATTAAACCGTAGCTCGGATCGCGTTGCGCCCAAAAGACGAATTGCTTAGAATTGCGTGTATTTTAATCCGTCTTTTGTGAGTTAATTGTTTTGAGGTTGTTTAGATATAGTTTTTGCTGTTCAAAGTGGGCATCAGGCCGTTAATTGCTTTAAATTCCTGTTATTGTGCTGCTGTTATTATTTTGTTGCAACTTTGCATGATGATTGTAAGAAATCCATGAGGTCTATTGCTTTGATTCCTTTTGCGTTGCGTTAACCAATGTTTCTAATTCAGTTTCATGCATTCACATGCCATATTTGCCTACTGCATCATGTTTATATCTTGCTCCAAAGTAGCTATCTTGATGTTATTGTGCTGCTATTCCTGAAACTGTTATTTTGTTGCAACTTCGATCGACGAGTGTGTCGCGACCGTTTATCGGAATTGAGTGATTCCAATTGCATATTGTTAAGCATGATGTCTACTTTCATTCCATGTATTGCTATGTCATGTTTCTGCACTTTTGCATATAGATTTACCCCTGTTTATACAGTATGTGTGCATAAATTGTTTTGCTTGTATCTTTTTAACCGTAACTCCGTTTGGGGTGTTCTTTATATGTAACTTGATTAGTTTTTCGTGTTCTTTGTGTTTATGCTATTGTTTGCTGTTGTTAACCAAGATAAAATATGGTTTAGGACAGAACAGTACCAAATCCTTTAATCATCGTGCGGCACTTAGTGTTATGCCATGTTTAGGATTGTGCCTCACTTAAATTGTTTAGCATAGATAGTTTATTTTGTGCTTCACCTCTTGACATGTTTGTGTGCTATGCCATGCTTGCTTGAGTTGCCATGTTAATAACCGTTGTTTGGACACCTGTAGCTAAACAACTTGAACCACCGTAAATGTGCGGTATCGTCGTGTGTGACGAGTACTCCACTTAAATCGTTAGTAACCGCTCTCGACGGTAGGTGCGATGTCTCATGTTGCTTCTTGTTGATGCTTGCTCGTGTTCGCTCCGTAGTAATAGTGGTGCACCGTTGATTGTTTTCCAGTGTTTACTTCTTGTGTGCTCCCGCGGGTACCTCTCGGAGACGATGCGAGCGTGCGATCGACTACACCTTCGGAACCCGACTTATCAACAGGCAAGAACTTGCATTACTTATGATCCATTCTATTTCAACCAGCGGTTTGCATGCTAGAATAGGTTAGGAGATGTTTGATCCTACCACATGTTTACAGCCTCTTTTAAACCGATACAGCCATGTCCCTTCCCAGCAAACCTTGTACTGCTATGTTACTTTTGCTCGTTGCTCAGCCCCTGCTTAGTATGCATGCTTAGGATGCTACGATGTTACCCTGTTACTCCTTGGGTTTGGGATATCACATTTTTTTATTATATTATTGTTGATGATATGATGAATATTATAATGTTGACTATATTCGACGAAGGATGGAAGGTCTAGGCTATCCCGCCCCGACGCTTTGTTCCATTCGAGTCACCTAGGATCCGAGTTCCGGGTATTGGTTTTAAGACTGAGCATGCCTAACCGCGTGTGGGATTTTATGGGGTCCCCTTTTCTTACCTATCTAGCTTCAAACATTTCTAGTGGTGGCCCAAGCTGATTTACCATTTGAAAACCGTGTGTGTGTCTGTCGGGTCGCTCCTGGCAGATATTGTTTTAAAACAACTTGGGCCAGCGGAGACATGGTTTCTTTGTTGGTCCACCCCAGGGAGCTAGGGGGTTGTCCACATATGTTTGGGCAACCTATCCGACCTCATCCAGACGGTAGAGGCCGATTCGAGAGCGCGGCCGGCTTTTGAGTTGGGTGTCGACTCACCGGGGGCCACCCGGATTTGTTCGTTGTTAGCTAGAGGGACCTGTCGTTTCGGATCTCTTGGAACTAAATCATAAAATGGTTGCCTATGATGGGTAGCAACTGAGAGTGATGGACGTGCGTGCGGAGCCTCGTAATGGGCAGTTGGTACACCCCTGCAGGGTTAAATCTTTTCGAGAAGCCGTGTCCACGGTTATGGACGACTTGAGACCTACTCCTTGTTCATAGACAACAACAACTGAGATAATCTTAATATCACTTGATCAACGTGTGCGTGTGCCTTGACTGCTTCTTCTTCGTCGGGATGCGAAGAGGAGGACAAGGATAGGATAGGTGTTATGTTTGCGTAAGTAGTGGATAGCAAGACTTGTTGGAGGCGATTCCTCATCGAATGCTTGGCTTCTTACCTTACTCTCTAGATCGTTAGCCACTTCATAATGCTAGTGCGGCAGCAACCTCACCACTTACCCCTTCCTTACCGTAAACTACTAGTTGTCCTAGAATGACGAGTGATGAAGTCCTTGCTGGGTCAGATGACCACTACAGTTGGATGCTGAGTACTTCTGTACTCATGATATTACCCCCAAACTCTTTTTCAGGGTTCTGATCGACAACAGGTATGGTGATCGACGTTTCACGTGGAGGCTCGACGACGACTAGTTAGGCGGATTCCGGCGGACGGCCTGGACCCGTGTGGTTATGGGATCGTTGTTTTTCTCTTTGCCACTAGGCATTTGTTTGTAGTCTGTACTCAGACATGTATCTTCCACTGTTGTATTACATTTGAGGCAGCTGTATGCCGATTGTATGAGATGTTGTATCCTTGTATCTGTAATGTTGTGATATCATGTTGGAAATCCGGGGCATATGGCTTTGTCATATGTCGCGGTGGGACCGATATGTGCTTCGTCCTCGGGTTCGGGTGGAAACGTCCGAATCTGAAACAGTACCGCATATCGGGCCTTACAACAAGATGGTACTATTGTAGTCGGTACGGTCTCCTCGACCGGGTCGACATAGGACTTGTGTAAACCTTGATACCCCCTAACGTAGTATATAAGTCAAGGGAACTCCCCCCCTAAAGGCATAACAACAATCTCTCAGCCATTATACTCTATATTACACCCCATCATAACTAAGAACAAATAGGAGTAGGGTTTTATCTCTTAAGAGAGTCTGAACCTAGGTAAATCTTCGTCTCTTGTTACTATCGTCATCGACTATCTAGCTTAGGATACCCTACCTAGGGGTTCGCCAGGATCAACTCCTACAAACATGCACGACATGCAGTCTTGGTTTCATAGCTTGAGCCAAAAAACAGAGGAAGGGGATAGGATTCGGTGGGAAGAGAAGGAAGGGGATAGGGAGAGGTTTCAGTGGGGAGAGAAGTTACTTGGGTAGGCTAACGATGTTGGGGGGAGGGACGAGGCGAATAGTCAATGCATTGCGTCGGATGGAGTATATGTGGGACATGGGCAATCAGATCAAATCAAATCTTTTGCAGCTAGTTGAATCAAATCAAATCATTTGGCTATATGTAAGACAAGAAAAATCAAATCAAATCTTTTGCAGCTAGCTGAATCAAATCAAATCAGCTCCTACATTAAAATATGATGAGTGTAAGGTATAGGTGGAACACTATTCATATTAAACCACTAAAATATGTATAATCCTATTGCAACGCATGGACAATTAACTAGTTTGAGCTAAATTGAGACAATTCAGACTTCTGTCAAGTTTTGGTAGGGTTTTTGGACCAAATTCAAGCAGACATTCTAGTCCTTTGGCCGAATTCAAAACCCAAGTAACTGGTTTCTGGAAATTTGAGTGATTCCGGTGGCACTTTAATCTCCCATGATGCTAGTATCTCATTTCTTCAACTTATCAGTTCTCCACTTACAACTTGACAAGTAAAGTTGCACATGCGTTTCGTTGGACCCTGCTGCAAGCAGCCGGATTTGGTTTCCTCAAGCTCCATCAAGGCATTTGTTACTCCCATGTCCACCTCACGCCAAGATATCTGCAAGCACGCTAACAAAGGAAATGTCATATGGTTAATCAACTTAATCGCTACTGCAGGAAGAGTAAAAAAAACGGTTTTGCTAATTCTCATGTACATGAGAATTAGTTATGTCACATGTACTTTCTTTCTTTCTTTTTTAAAAAAATTAACAAACATGTACGTACCATGTTTCTATAAACTGTTAAACCGTACGTACCATATTTCCACCTGGGCTATGGTAATTGTAGAACAACACGAACGTGACTTCCTAGGTGGGCTGGCGCACATTTTTTTTTTCATATTTGTTTTCAGTTTCTTTTTTTTTCGTTTCGATTTTGGTTTTTTATTTTATTTTATTTTATTTTCTCTTATCCGATTACGGATTTTAATAAAATCTTTTGCATCTTTCTACAACTTTTCAAAATATACAGTGATTTTTTTGATATAAGGTGAAATTTTATTAAATAGTTAAATAGTTTTTCTAACACGATGAACTACTTTTAAATATACATTGATTTTTAATATTATTTGAACATATTTAATATAGAATAAATATTTTTAATATACACTAAACTTTTTTTATTATATGATAAATATTTTTTAGTACACATTGAACATTTTTTTAATAAGGAAAAAAGATTTTAATACGAAATCGCTAAAACGCGTGGACATGCGAAATATCGATGTTACATATGAATCTGCTTTCATGTGATTTTTTTATCTTTAAAAACTGTGCGGGAGTTGATCGAGGGTTGATTTAGGTTGTTTATCGTGCGGGAGTTGAGGGCAAGCTGTTTTAATCTTATTGGTTGTTTTGTTCTCTTTTTTTATCAAGCTCGTTGTCCTTTTTTCATCGATGCTCCTGTCGTCTTTTTTATTTTTTTACTTGCAAGCCTAATCTCTAATTGCCATTGGGTTCAACAGTTTTTTTCGCCATCGAGTCGTAACTCGGTTTGACTTTTTTTCCGCCTAGTTGCAAGCACACCACTGACTCGTTACTGACCTGATTTTTTAGCAGTTCCAAGTGCACCACCGACTTGCAACTGGGCCCGACTTATTTTTTACTGTCTCAATTGCAATTCAACCATCAACTTGCCACTGGTCCCTTTTTTTCCGCTCCAATTGCAAGTCCAGCATCAACTTGCAACTGTGCTCGATCCTTTTTTCTCTCTCAGTTGCAAGTCCATGCCCCAGTACTGGGCTCGCCTTTTTTCCCACCCAACTTACAAGTGAATCAAAAATTTGCAATTGGGGTACGACTCTTTTTCCATCAGTTGTAAGTCCACAACTGACTCGCAACTTGCCTCGACTTTGTTTATCTTTGCACTCTTTTTCCGCCCAGTTGCAAATCCATCACCGACTCGCAAATGGGCTCGACTTTTTTCCCACTCAGTTGCAACTCCAACCATCATTTTTTTGCCCAGTTGCAAGTTCACCACCGAGTCGCAACTGAACTTGCCTTTTTTCTTTCGCCCAGTTGCAAGCACACCACTGACTCGCTACTGGCTTGACTTTTTTTTCTTCTACGAGTTGCAAGTTCACCACCGACTTGCAACTGGACCTAACTTATTTTTACTGTCCCAGTTGCAAGTTCACCACCAACTTGTAACTGGTTTCATTTTTACGCTCCAGTTGCAAGTCCACCATCGACTTGCAACTGGGCTCGATTTTTTTTCCTGTACCAGTTGCAAGTCCACCATCGACTTGCAACTCGGCCCGACCTTTTTTAGCCATCCCAGTTGCAAGTCCACCATCGACTTGCAACTGGATACATTTTTTCTGCCCCAGTTGCAAATGCACCACCGACTTGCAACTCAGCCAGAGCTTTTCTCTCAGTTGCATGTCCACCAACGAGTCGTAATTGGGTCCGTTTTTTTCAGTTGCATGTCCACCAACAAGTCGTAACTGGATTCGTCTTTTTTTTCAATTGCATCTCCACCAACAAGTCGTAACTGGGTTCGTCTATTTTTCAATTGCATGTCCACCAATGAGTGGCAATTAGGTCTGACTTTTTATTTCTCAATTGCAAGTTCACTAATGAGTTGCAACTGGGTTTGACATTTTTTCTCAGTTGCAAGTCCACCACCGAGTTGCAACTGGGTTCGACTATTTTTTCTCAATTGCAAGTCCACCAACGAGTCGCAATTGGGTCCTATTTTTTTCTGGATTACAAGTTCATCAATGAGTCGCAACTGGGTTAGACATTTTTTCTCAGTTGCAAGTCCATCAATGAGTTGCAATTGGGTTCGACTATTTTTTCTCAGTTGCAAGTCCACCAACGAGTCGCAACTAGTTCTGACTTTTTTTGTCAGTTGCATGTCCACTAACGAGTCGCAACTAGGTCCATCATTTTTTCAGTTGCATCTCCATCAAGGAGTTGCAATTTTTTTCTCAGTTGCAAGTTCACCAATGAGTCGCAACTGGGTTTGAATTTTTCTCAGTTGCAAGTCCACCAAAGAGTCGCAACTGGGTCCAAAATTTTTCTCAGTTGCAAGTCTACCAATGAGTAGCAATTGGGTCCGACTTTTTGTTTCTCAGTTGCAAGTCCACAACGAGTCGCAACTGGGCTCGACTTTTTTTCTCGGTTGCAAGTCCACCAACGAGCCGCAACTGACTCCGATTTTTTCTCAGTTGCAAGTCTATCAACGAGTCGCAACTGGGTCTGACTTTTTTTCTCAGTTGCAAGTCTACCAACGAGTCGCAACTGAGTCCGATTTTTTTTTCTCAGTTGCAAGTCTACCCACGAGTCGCAACTGGGTCTTAAATTTTTTCTCAGTTGCAAGTCTACCAACGAGTCGAAGCTAGGTCCGACTTTTTTTCTCAATTCCAAGTCCAGCAACGAGTCGCAATTGGGTTCTACTTCTTTTTCTCAGTTGCATGTCCAGCAACGAGTTGCAACTGGATTCGACTTTTTTTTTTCTCAGTTACAAGTCCACCAACAAGTCGCAATTGGGTCCGGCTTTTTTTAAGTTGCAAGTCCACAAACGAGTCGCAACTAGGTCCGACTTTTTTTTAAGTTGCAAGTCCACCAACGAGTCGCAACTCGGTCCAACTTTTTTTTTCTTAGTTGGAAGTTCACCAATGAGTCGCAACTGGGACCGACTTTTAAAACTAACAAACGAGGGGAAGTGTGAGAAGGGTCTCACGGGACATAATTATGTCACATGTAGATGCGCCCTAGTCGTTCCCATATTTAATATTTCTTCATACACATTTTTTAAAATACGATAATAATTTTTTTAATACTTTATCAACATTTTATTATTAGATGATAAAAAAATTAAATACAGATTGTATATTTTTCTACATACCTTTTAAATACATGATCAACATTTTTTCATATATGGTTTAAGCAATTCTTAGCGCCAGATTAGCAATTTTAAATACATTATCACAAAAATCCATATACAATTAATTTTTCTAAATACAGGATCAAAAAAAATTCAAAAATATTTGCATATATTTTATAATTTTGGCGTATATACGATAAACAAATTTCATACACGTTTAGTATTTTTCAAATGCCTGGTTAACATTGATTAAATAACATAATGACTTGTTTCATACATAACGTAATTTGTATATACATATTTTTTAATATAATTATTTTATATTATTTTCAAGAACAAACAAAAAAGAAAACTAATTAAATAACGTAAACTACACAAAAAAAACGTGCACGTGGCCGCCGGCACATTTGGGCCGGCCCAGTACACGCCTAAACAAAATGGTGGCGAACTATAATTTTCCAGACTGCTTATCGGGTTGCTTTTTTTCTATGCGACAAACAAACAAAAAACTGCACAAACAAATAATTAAATTTCGTTTTATTGAGCTAATTTGTGATAAAATCATAGGTACATGTGACATAACTGTGTTTTAGACAGACCCTAAAAAAACAGTATGCATGAGCGCTTATGTACCGTGGACTCCACCCCGACGTCCATGCACATGACGCCGTCGCAGCAGCACGACCGGATCGCCGTCACCCGCAGCTCCTCCATGGCTTTGAGCCGCCGGAGCACCACCTCAAGCACATCACCCATAGAAGAATACCCACCCTCTTCGCCGCGCACCTTGACCACCATGCCATTGCCACCACCGGATGCGCCATCCGATTCCGGTGATCTCACCAGCGCCGCCGCCCGATCCAGCTCTTCATTCCGCGCGGTAAGCCGGCCCTTCCTCCCATCCAGCTCCCTGATGTAGTCCACCGCCGCGGCGAGGACGAAGTTCTTGGCACCCTACGTACAGAAATGCTCGTGTCACCTCACTTGCATTTTTTTTGAAACGGTGGCAAAAGCTTTGCCACATCTATTAATTAAGAAGAGAGTTGCCCAGTTAATTAACGGAAAACCGGGCAAAAACCAATACAAATCAACCACATGTGAACTACTCACAGAACATGCAACCCCAAACACACATGATCAACCCGACAGTCATACCCAACATGCAACGAACCTTAACCCTTACACTACTACAACACAAAGAAATCGACAACAAGAAGACCTCGGCCAAATACCACGGGCACCCCCAAATCCACGAGCACATGCCACGCCAAAATGACACCCCAAGAGAACCCAAGCCAGGCCATAAGGACACCCCAAGAGACAGATGACCAATCATCAAGCAGCTGCAGACGCCTTCCCTGTGGCGTCACTCTTCTTATTTTTCCCCCTTAGAGCCTCCTCCACGATCGTCTTGCCAGATCCAGGGCTAATCCTTTCCAAGCGTTTGAGCAAACTGTGAATCTCTAACTCGAAGAGAATCTGATTAACCCTATCACGCACGGATAACTTCCCAATGGCCCCGCACGAGGGGGGGGGATCACGGCGTTGGATCCTCCATGATCAGACGTCAACACACCGCCCTCCTCAATATCACCAACCACAGGTACCACCGACACGAAGGGCTCATCCATCTCAAGCTGCTCACAAGACTTCAACGCCTCATTGTCCACAACACCCACAGATGCCACTAGATCAACAGTCAGAGGCGAGGGAGAAATAGCAACACCCAAACCTCCATGGTCCATAGAGGCGAGCGGTTGACTAGGCTCCAACAACGACGACGAGGGAGCAGCCGACATCGCCAAGGCCCCTCCAAGCGTTCCCAACTCCTTAGGAAGCACCATCGAAATAGGCAGGGTGGACTCACCACAAAGCTTTTGCAACTCAGGCATAATCTGTAGTACCGGAGCACCGATCTCGAAACCGTTTCCACTCTCAGAATCAATCGACACAACAGGCAACAGCGACAGACAAGGTGAAGCACGAGGGGAAAGAACTCCATACATGCTTGCTTCCCCATCGGCAGACCCAACCTGGATCTCGGATAATGGAGACACAACGGTCAGAACCTGGAGTTTGGCGAGAGCGGCCTCCACACTTTTCACACGCGCAATGCACTCGCAAAGCTCAGCGCGGAGGAGCTCAGTCTGCTTCGCGATGAGCCGCTCCAGCCCGACCCGCATCCCTGGGGTGGCCGGGTCAACAACACCTGACGGAGCCATGGCAGGAGCAGCCGACGCCTGCTGCTGTGGAGGGAGAAGGGGCCAGCCCCTTCCAGCGCCGAAACGGGGCGCCGCCTGCCAGGGCTGAAGCGCCCAAGACCCATGTTGAAGCACCTTGCAGGGGAGCACGGATTCCATTGGTTCCCCACGGGGAACTTGAGCTCGACAATGCTTGGTAGACATGTGATGCACAGGCGATGTGACAAGGCACGCAAGAGAGCTAAGTGGACGCCAAGGATTGCGACACCCTCGTGCCAAGTGACCGTTCTCCAAGCAGCGGGAGCACCTCAAGGAATCTCTGCAAATTGTCGCACGATGTCCAGGAGCAAAACATCTGCAACACCTACCAAACAACCAAGCTGGGATGGGGCGAGGCGACGACGTTGGTGATGACGACGCCGGAAGGCGCCGACCACGCCGACTCTGAACCACTTGCCATCCTTCGCTCGCCTCCGTCTCATGCCCTACACACGGCTCAACCAGTTGAGCAGCCAAGACCGAGCTTTCGGGAGCCAATGGCGTCAGCAGGGCCAACATCTCCTCTTCCTCGTCATTGCCATTGTCCTCCACATCGGCAAGGGAGGCCCAGGACACATGCCGCCCTGTGCCCAAAACCACGGTCGACAAAGCGGAGGACGCCGTCATCGTCGACTCCTGGGAATGGAGCGTGCGAGCCACCCTCTGCCCTTGAATGGACGGGTCAGAGCGGCGGAAGGCGAGGGCGTCCGCGGCGAGAGAGGCGGCTGAAGCTGGAGCAGAGGTCTCCGCGGAGCCGACGGACGGCACCGCTGCAGTGGTTACCTCTGTCGCGGCCGACGCAGAAGCCGGAGCAGGGAGCGGCAGGGAGCCGGCGAACGGCACCGGTGGAGCGGCAGCGGCCGCCACGGCCGACGCGGATGCTGGAGCAGGAGCGTTGAGCGTCGGAGGGCCAGCGGACGGCTCAGCTGGAGTGGCTGCCACCGACGCAGGCGGCGCGGATGTGAGCTGAGGACGAGCAGCCATGGCGCAGCCCCGCGCGGAAAAGCACACCGGCAGAGAGAAGACGTGGAGAAGATCCCGGATCTGGACAGGGGAGATGCAGGGGCGGCCTGAGGTGGGAGATCAGGACGGCGCCGCCGCCGCCGCGGGCGCGTCCGCGAGAGCCAGGTCGCTTTCCTAGCTAGAGCGGCATCGAGGAACTCTTTTGACAGATATTTGCATTCACTTGCATTTGCAGTTCAACGACCGATGGATGCAAATCAGCGTACGTTCGGCGCCCGTCCCGGGGGCAGGAGGGCGCGGATGTCGGCGTAGCCCTGGCTGAGGCTCTCCCGCCGCAGCCGCTCCCGCGTGATGTGCCGGAACGCCGAGCTGCGCGGCACCTGCTCCGCTCGTGCTCCCGCGGACGTCTCCTGCTGGGCCATGGAAGACGAGCCGACGCCATGCATACGACTCAATAAGTGCTCGTGCATGCTCCGGTGGACGTTCGCTCTGCGTCGGCCCGGGGACACCAATGATGACGACGACATCGACGTGCGCCGCTGGTACGGCGCGAAGGCGCTACCCTGGTGCGCCGCGGGCGGGGGCGGGAGGAGGCCGATGAGCCTCATCAGGTCGTTGTCGTCGTCGTCTCGGTCGACCAAGTAGGACCACCCGTCGTCCATGGCCGATTCCAGCCTGCAGCACGAAATGCTAGGCGCAGCTGGTGACTTGGGCGCGCTGCATGCGAAGGTTGCTTCTGCTGGTGGTGCCTCGCGCTGCCTCATATATGCGCGTTGACACGTCGCAACAACAGAAATAAAAAATGAGACCGGTCGATCGAGGAGGAGGAGGAGGAGAAAGGTCGTCAGTCGCGGCCGCGGGGAGCTTGATTTGACCGGGCAAGCACTCTGTTTGAAGGCTGGCTGAAAAGTAAAAAGTACTTCCGATCTAAATCGAAGGGAGTAAAAAACAGGAACAGCATGGCTTCTCACTTGCAGCACTAGTGCATGCATGTGTGTTTTCTGTATAAAACTTGTGCCGCCATGCTTTGTCTTTCGACTGTTTCCAGGTGCGGTGTATGTTGCATGTAGACGGAGAATGTGTGTGTGAGCGCGCGCTAATTGCTGGCCTGGCCGTAATGCGTTCTGGAAGGGGTGACCAGGTCCGTATGGACCGTATCCAGGAAGCTGCAGCCTGGCAGGGGACAGAGGGACCGTTCTAGGTTTCCATGGCTCGGTACGTACAGCAAGGCAAAAAGAGTGCAGTGGTCTACGTGGAATACCTCATCTTGTAGTATGGCTCAACCCAAGCAATACCGGCGCGTTTGGTTTCTCGCATATCGTTTAACCAGATCCAAGCGGGAAAAAAATCGGTATGTTTGGTTGCCTTCTTTCATTGTTTGATCCGCATCATACAAGCTTCAAAGCATTAGGAAAGCACGGAACTGTAGTTTCCAGTCAGTTAGGCTCGAGCAACGTAGGGGAGGGGAACGCCTCGCTGAGCTCGTGCGAGCGTCGGGATGGCGTGATAGCTCGTGCGCGTCTCCGAAAAATCGACGGGAGGATTTCGGGTTACCCACTGATACTCCCGCCAATCCTCTCCTCCCTTTCGATATTTCCCATCGACGCGCCTTGGCACCAACGACCAGATAAGCGACGCTCCTCCTTCTCCGGTCGGTGGTCCACGGCGGCACCGACTTGGGTCCTCTTCTTCCACCTCTCCCGCGAGCTGCAGCGATGTCTTTTGTGATTTCTATCACCACCTTCTTTGTATTGTTGTAGCTAGATCTGAGAGTATGTGGTATGGTTTGACGTTCGAGAATGTGGCATGGTTTGTTCTGCGAACATGTGGTAGTGTTGATTGAACTCAAACATGGATTTGTGAGCATGTGATAGTGATGGCTTGAAAACTAGTTATGGTAGTATTGTCATAGCTAGATGTGGTAGTGTTATGAGCATGTGGCAGTGTTCAACACAATAAATTGGTAGCTAGTTGTCATGGATTGGTACAATACTTACTTATGTATGCTGCTCATATCGTGTTGTGTACAGTTAGATGGTCTGGTAGTGTATGTTGTGCTAACTGTCGATGTGTGTTGCGATTGTTTTCAACAATGAATTTGGACCTATTGAAAAAGGCGGGCTTAGTTCTCATCAACCTCTCCAAAAAGGTGAATCAATCGGTTGTGCCATCACTTGAGCAAGAGTCTTGGAATGCAGGTATTTGTTACGTACGCAACATCTGAATTCACACACCCTTATCCTCAGTTGAGTAAATATCTGTTTTGAACCTTTAGATTTTAAATCCCTAAACCCCCTTATCCTTCGGCCGACAAAGAATATCTCATTTTAGCCAACCGGTACTTGGATTTAATCTCATCGCTTTGCCAGAAACAGAAAAAAGTTTGTAAAATTTAGTATTAGAGTGGAGAAAAAAATCTACTCGTATGCGAGAAACACACACCTTTCTACATAGCACACTCACATAGCTTTTGTCCCGAGTGAACTGCAAGAAACCACGACTTTGTGGGATAGGATTGCATAAACCACACCTTTTCATTTTTTTGGCGAAAAACACTAATGATTTGACTAATCCTTTGCAAAAACCACAAATTGTTGGTTTAGCGCGTTTTAACAGCGTTTATGACAGGTGAGACTACATGTAAGAATGATGTTTTTGCAGAAACACCCCTAATTATTATTTTAAAAAGCAATCAAGTCCGGGGGCCCAGCCGCACCCATGAGCGGGCAGCAGCTGCTGCTGTGCTGCCGCCGCCGTGGGGAGGCCGTCGGAAGGACGGCCCCGCCTCCGGTAGGTCGCCACCACGCCATGGAGGGCCACCCCGACGCGTTCGTGCCTCCTCGCCGGCCGGCATCGCGCCGCCGTAGCAGCAGCAGCACCTCGTGCGTCCTCACCCGTGCGTCGGCGACCCGCCGCGCTAGCGCTGCTCACCCCTGCGCCGACCGCTCGCAGGTCGCTGCTCACCCGTGGACTGGCCGCTCCTTGCCCGTGCGCCGGCTGCCTGCCGCGCTCGCGCCACACCACGCTCGCCCCTAGTCGCCGGTCGCCCGCCGCGCTCGCGACACGCCCCGCTCACGACACGCCCCGCTCGCCCCCAGTCCTGCGCCGCCCGTTCCGCCCCTGTGCACGGACGCTCCCGGCCGCCGGCCTGTGCCTGCCGCTCCCAGCAGCCGGCCTGTCCCTGCCCGGCAGCCTGTGCCTGCCGCTCCCAGCAGCCGGCCTGTCCCTGCCCGGCAGCCCGCCCCCAACCGCCCATCAACCACCGGGGCAATGGGAGGAAGAAGATGAGGACCCAATTGCTTTTATTTTTATTTTGTGAGGGGGTCTTCTGGAAAATAAAATTGTGATTGTTTCATCTCATCCTTACAAGAGGGTCCCACATGTCATAATCATACTTAAACGAAGCAAATCAGATGATCTGTGTTTTTTGCAAAGGATTAGTCAAATCGTTAGTGTTTTTCGTAAAAAAAAATGAAAAAGTGTGGTTTCTGCAATCCTATCCCACAAAGTCGTGGTTTCTTGCAATTCACTCATTTTGTCCCCAATTAACCCACCAACAAAGGACCCCTCCTCCATCTCCTCTTGGTGGTTAAGGGCCTGTTCGGCAACGCTCCAGCTCTCAACTTCCATAACTCCGCGGTGGAGCTGAGCCGAACGAGCGAACTCCGCGGAGCTCAAATCGAGAAGCTGGCTGTTCTCTTAGTGCAAATTCGAAGGAGTTGGGGAAGCTGCCTTTTCCTGGCTCTGCGAAAACGAAGCTGGAGTTGAGCGTTATTACGAGGTGCTGCCACCGCCAAGTGACATTTGCGTACCGGTTGGATTGATCTCTCTCCCGAACAGCCCAATATGGTGCATTTTTCAAGGAGAAAAAAGGTGCCGATGTGTGCCTACCGAGATGGGCTTTGCTCCCTTCCCTCTCAAACAGGATTCAGCCCATCTAAATGTGTTGTTAGCCCATGCCAGCGATGAGAAGTAGAAGCTGCGCAGCCGAACATTTTTCCATCGCTGTGAGAAGCTGGAAACCGAAGCGAGGAGTAGAAGTTGAGGAGTTTGTGAAGCTAGGCTGTTGCCGAACAGGCCCTAAGCTATTGTACACTCTAAAACACCTCACTGTAGAATCTGTTGTCCTCCATGATACCAAGACGAAAGAGAACATAGCATGGATGGTACACAAAAATCATCATACAGACACACAAACTTTGCACTGAACAAACGACCTGAACAACTCAGTTGAACACGTTAAAAAAACTCAGTTGAAAGTGTAATCAGGTTTTTAAACATGTTTTATATTAATGAAAATATACTTATAGTGGATTAATACGTTTGCTACAGTAAGTAAATCTCGTTGTACATTTCCCTTGAAAATACTACCACCACTCAAGTAAACTAGAGTCGCTGTGCTGTGCTGTGCAGACGTCCACTAATTCCCATGGGAGAATCTGCGGGTCCACGCGGCAAACGCCGATTGGCCACGACAGGATAGCCAATCTCCCGCCTCACCCAATCCTGGTGGTGCCAAGCGATTCGCGGCCTCGCTTATTTTCTCGATATTTTTCAAGCATCGCCTTATTAAGCAAACACCCTGCGGACCAGCACACGCTAGCCAAGCAAGACCCGAGCAAGCCACACTCTGCCCAGCACCAGCACCAGCACGCCGGCGGCAAGCACCGCAGCAAATGGCCACCATCTGCGCCGCCGCGGCGACCACCGTCGTCGCCCGTGCATCGATCGCCAGGCCGCAGGCTCTAGGTACGTGCCGCTCTAGGCTCTCTCACAACTGTGTGTTTCATTTGCAGCCGAAGTCTGAGCTGAGCGTAACTGTGCAGGTCTGCCCCAGCTGAGGACGAGGAGCGAGAGGGTGAGGTGCAGCTACTCCAAGGGCGCCAAGGAGGCGACCCCGGCGGCCGCCGCCGTCCGCGGCGCTGGCGCGTCCCTGCTCGCCGCGGCGGGCGCGGTGACCGCCTCCGCGGCGCCGGCTTTGGCGCTGGTGGACGAGCGGATGTCGACGGAGGGCACCGGGCTCAGCCTGGGGCTCAGCAACAACCTGCTGGGGTGGATCCTCCTAGGCGTTTTCGGCCTCATCTGGTCGCTCTACACCGTCTACACCTCCGGCCTCGACGAGGACGAGGAGTCCGGCGGCCTCTCCCTCTAAGCTATGCATAGTTTCCTCCAAATCTCATGTAATCCGCCCGCCTGCAAGCACAACCATGGATGATCGGTGTAATGTAATTCCAGAGATGGATATTTGTATCTAAGTGTTTCCATTCTGAGAGATTTTTAGCGGTCTGATGGTTTGCTTGCTTGCTTGCCCCCCTCAAGATCCTGCTTCTACCGACTTGAATGAATAAAAGAATCAAGGGAAATTCAACGCAGGAATTTCCAGTAAAATTGCTCATCTGTGATAGTATGTATGCACCTTGTTTGCCTCTAGTGTAGCAAAGAATTTTACATCAGCTATTTTTACCAAATCCATGTAACTAAGTACATATATATCATCTAATCACTACAACAGAACATTCCTTTTAGATCTACAACAAAAACAAGTTAACAAATGTTTATGCTGAAGCTGCTCAAAGTTAGGTTAAAAAATTGGTATCTACTCTAATAGTCAGCCGGTACTATCTTCATTCAGTTCAATGTCCTGCGACGCAGTCTCTTCATCAGTAGGTTCTATATGTTCAGAGATGCTTAAGCTGTCCTGTTTTTCAGTGTTTCCTTCCGACGAGCCACCATTAGCATCAGTCCTCATGGGCTCGGAATCGGCACTTGCCACAATATTTTCAAGGTGTAGAGTTCCTGACCTGGCCTTCAAAGGCTCGCCGAATTGGCTAGTGACTGGATGAGAGATCAATACTACAGAACTTGGCTGAGCCTGGACACTGGATTGATCCACATAAGATTCATCGGGGGTCTCATGACTTCTAGAATTCTGCTCTACCGTGTTATCCTCCTCATCATGGTACGATATGCCCAGTTTCTGTGCATGACTCAATCCTGGACAAACTCCCTAGCAAAACGATATATCATAGTCAGTAAAAAAATGCACCTTCAAACCAATGTGCATATTAGGTTGAAGTGACAAAAGATCTTTACAAAACTCTTGGTAAGTGTGGTATTCATGTAGATAGCAGGAGTACCATAATAAACCCTAAAATAAGGCCATTTTTCTTTAGTTCTTTTCATAATGAACACTTGAACACAACACCAGATTGACACGGAAACCATGCATGCCATTCTGAAGAAGTGACTACTCAGATAAAGTTCATATTCCACTGTTCAATCTCATCTATCCTGACTTTCAATGAAGGACCGGTAACAATGAGTGGGGCATTAATAAGACCATTAAATATGTTCCATGCAAACAGTTAATATATTATTAAAGCAGATTCACTTTAAACGAGATATTCCACTATCGTCCCATTTTTTTCTGTAAGGCAGAGAAGGTGCCTAGGGCCAGTTCTTTTGGGCGGCTTAAAATTAAGCTGCTCCTCCCCAGCTTAAAAAATAAGCCGCCCTCTAAATTTATAAAGGCTTCTAAATTAGTTATGAGATAGCTAGTTTAGAAGCCCCAACAAAATAATATATGCGGCTTATTTTTTAAGCCGCCAAAAGAACTCACCCTAAGAAAAGTTAATCAGAAATGCAGTACAGCATACCTTGATGTAACCTCTTGTTGTAAACAAAACATTAGACAAAGAATTTTGACTGGAAACAGTCCGTCTTTCATCAAACTGAGTGCAGTTATCACTTGTCTGTTTACTGGAACCATCACCGCTACCGTAGCCACGGTCTGTACTGTTATTACAGAATGCTCCGAAATAAAGGCAGTGCTCATCCACCAATGCTATTTCAGGAGTAGCAGGTAACAAATGGCCTTCTGTGCTGAATATGTATCTGCAGAGTCAACGATGCATGGTAAGTTGGAATGTTACATCTGAACAAGCAACCGAAATCAATAAGTCCACAGGGTAGTCCTTACTTATACGGCCCGTTTTCAACAATGTTATCAGGACCTACAGCTAAATCAAAAAGAAGCCAGAGATATTTTACCTGCAATGTGTTCGTAGTTAGATTTAACTGGTATAGACATGTAATGACTGTTTTTTCATGTCAAACATTCATACACATTATGATTCTGGAGAAGGGCTCGAGAAAATATAACATAACATAAATTTTTGCAGACACAAAGTAATTGATTATATTTCTTAATTTGCCAGACCTATTCATAAATGTCAGGGTCTAGAGAAGAGATTGCTTTAATTTAAAGTTTTATGGTTCACTCTCGTGTAAGTAGAGTAAGGTACCCTACAAGATAAATGACTAAATGTTTAGAGCTGGTGTACTAAGTCGTTACCCATAGGCATGCCAATGTCATTTGTAGCATTTTATCAGCAAAGAATATATTGCATATTTTGATATAGGATTACTTGCCGTTTCTGCAAGGAAAAAACTCTCCATGTGGTCATCCTGCTTGTGGGTTTCCACGTCTGATATGTGGCAGTAGCCGCAAGGACATTTAGCAGCATATTGAATGCTTGCTAGTATATCCCTTCCAACATCAAGGTACCTGCAATTTTTTCATGGTCACAAAGTTATAGTTTTGCACTTACAACTAAATATCGACGGTTCCCATCAATATTAGTGAAGGTGAACACTTTTGTCTACATCAGCATCACATAAAAGAATCATACATGAAAAGCTTCACTCAGGTCTCCTGTCCCTTTTAAGTAGTAAGAGCAATTGAATCTAAAAGATTGATCTGTTTACACAAGAACAAATTGTATCTTACTTGCAAAGAAACACACCTGTAATCTCTGGTAGCCTTGAATAGCCAATATGTGCTTTCAATCAACTCAGGCCGCAGTGGGTAGCTCCTTTGTCCATTCTATGAAACATTGAAACATATGTGAGTTCATGCAAGTATAAGAAAGTAGCAAATACCCTCATTTGATACAGTTTTGCTAGGACCATATTTTTCTTTTAGAGTTGATAATTCTGTTTGAAGTTCAACGCATGCAGTGTATCCGGCCCGAAGATTTGAGGCTCAAAAATGTATTAGCCCATAAAACGTATAAAATTTATTCGGTTATTCCATTACCTGAACAGTGGATGTAGCGAGATTAAACCCTTCTGGAGTGAACCCATATTTTTTCCAGACACTAAAGAAGGCAGCATGTGTTCGAATGGCAGGATCAACATCTCCAGCTAAAACCTTAAATCTAAGTAGCATAAGCAATTATCTAATATATGTGCTGCAGAGCTGGTATATGTTCTGATATATGAAGAGCCCAAACCTGAAGTCCTGGCCAGAATGCCTGCAGACTATTGAATAGTGGCCAAACAGTAGCACCAGAATTCATATTTACCTCAATGTACCTAACATGGAATTTTTAAAATTACACATCAAACTTGAACATTCAACAGGAAGCAGCTGAAAAACTTACAATAGCATGAAAACATAAACTATCTGATCGTATACGCTGAGCACAAAAAATATGATTGAACTTATGTAGCTGTACGTTGCAGTTTCATGTTAAGAAATAAAAACAGATGAATTTGATCCTTGTTAGTTTATTCATGCATATTAATAATGCAAGATCATATTCCAACTTTGACCTTTAAAAAATACAACCTTGCAAAATAGCCAAATATCCTCAAACAATGACATGATAACTGGAACTTAGGAATGTTGAATACGATTTCTACTAGAGAGCAAAAATAATAGCATTTTTACCAAGGATCGTGGTGGAGGTAGTGCATGGCAGCCTTGTAAGCCTCTTGAAACACATACAAGTATTCTTCATCTCCGAACAATAAATATGCCTGTTGATAAAAAAAAATAACAGTTAACATCCATGGTAGGGAGGTCAAGAAAAAGATTAAGAGAGAATCAACTAGATGATGAGCAGAGTTTTGTCAAGCTATAGAATAAACATGTATCAAGGATTATTCAAAAGAATCCGGCATGCCTATCTTATTACATTCGATAACATACTTTTTCCAAAAACAAATATCTATGTTCTACTTCCTCCGTTCACAAATAGATGTAGGGGTTTTAGTTCAATTTAAACTAAAACTACATCATCCATTTGTGAACGGAGGGAGTATGATTCATAGTTTTGTATACCTTCAGAAGATATTCGTAGAACGAGTCGATGCTTGTGCCGATTCCTGCATCCTGCAAGATGGTAATGGTAAATCATCTTCAGAAATGAAGGGCACCCGGTGCACATAGCTCCCGCTTGCACAGAGTTGTACACCAAAGAGTTAAACGGCAACAGAATGCTAGAAAAAATACATTTGGTAGTTCAGAATTATCTCAAGGACAAAGATTAATACCTTCTGTGTCCATTCACCAGTAAAGACATTTATATGGGCACCAACAAGGTTGAGTTTCGACCTGCGTGCCCATATCCCACGCACTGAATTTTTTGTAACTTGCTCAAAAACTGCGATAGGAGGAGTAGAAAATTTCAAAAAGAATGATATAATGCACTAACAATAAGAAAGTGATACTACAAGATCAAAGTGCAATACTGATTCATATTGCAAATACTGACCAGCATTATTAGTCAACCGACTCAAGACACCGAACTCCAATGTCAAAGTGCCACCACCAGCCGTTGATGTTATCTGGAGTAACATCCAGATGTCAACAGCAAATATAATGTATGCTCATGTCCACTTAATAGCCAGGTAACTTGCTCGCGCTAGTTACAAGCATGAATATGAGAGATTAAGCAGGACACATGTCATGGTATTTATCGTAAAAAAATACATGAGTAGAGGAAACTTAAAGGTGATATAGATGATTATATGACACTCAGGTAATTTGTTTAATGGTTACAAGTCAGTAGAACAATCATTCCAAAATTACCAAAGCAAAATGCATAAGCATTTCGGAACTCTCAGCAAATCTCAACATTATCGATAATTAACATGTGGCTAGAGATGTTTCTCTTTGAAAAACTTTACAGCCAACAAAAGGGAAGAAGAAAAAAGCTTGCCTTGCTTTCATCATCATCAACTCCATACAATAAATTAACAGATCCAAATGGAATACCTACAAGACAAATTGCACAAGTTAGGCAAAGAATAGGAAATCAGAACACAATAAGAACTAAGAAACTTGAACAGCCTTTTTGTTCAATCCATCATAAACGAGTGACCGAGAGATGCAAGGAGAAATTTCTTATACCAAACCGAACCAATTTGGTCTACATTTCTACCTGTGGCCATCAAAAGCGGCATTAAACACCAGTGATGCGGTGAAACAGGTTCAATAACAGGCAAACTCCAGTGGCAGATCCAGCATGTTGCAAAGTCACATATAAGATATTTTCCTTTTTATAAATTGCAAAGTGTGTGCGCATGCTCGCATTATGAGTGTACCTTCCATGTGCTTTCACATGTATGTGAGTGTATTGTCAAAATAAACATGATTTTCCTTCTAATTAGGTCTAGTACCACCACCCTGGCCAGTAAAAAATAGTCCGATGTCTGATGTACTGATAGGACACATAACATATTCTATTACAAAAAGATACTAATAGACAAAGTAGTGAACCTGTAGGAGTGTCAAATGCAGGTAACAACCTCTGGGCTAAGTCAACGGCTAAATGAAGTAACTGATCATCATAAGACTCGATCTTCATACCCTGGCAATGAATAGTTAATACTGGAATACTTGAGCCATATCTGAGTTCAGTTTTCTCGCAAAATAAAATAAAATAGTAAAACTTCAGTCATTCAAACTGATGCAGATATTTATTCGTAGACAGTATGTTATGGCTGCTAGGGTTTGGGAGGGAGAGAGAGGGCTGCGAGAGGGCCGGCCGGGGACCTTTGTCCACGGCCGGGCAAGAGGGAAGGGATTTCCTTCTTAATTCTTGCTTGATTAGATTGATACATCTCCTCTCCTAATATAGAGAGGTTTACTTGACCCCTAAGCAAGCGACCTTTATCTCTAATTAACCCTAAGACTAACGGGCCCAGGCCCATTACGTACTCTAATACTACACCCCACCTGGACATGCAGCTCGTCCTCGAGCTGCAACCTAACCAACTTATAACCATGACGCGACGCAACGCAACCCTAACACCTAAAAACAAGCCTTTTACATCTCGACTTGTTTTATTACTCGCAACCTAAAATGGACTGGGATGCTTTATTTTTTACCCCTGAACATAAAGTGGACACCATCCGCCCGTCGGACGTGCACGTGTACAGCCACCTGGATCCCATGGGAACCATCGGGACAAAAGGAGCACTCGCGGCGGCCGGCGGCGGAATGCAGTGGTGCTACGCGGTGCGCTCCTGTCGGTGACACCATGCCTTCTCCCCGACGGATTACTGTCGATGTCACAGACTTTGAGGTTGCTGCCTGCGGGGAAGACAGCATGCCCACCGCCCGTGGGAGAAACCGCATGCCCAAGATCCCCGACGCAACGGACGAGATCGAGGTCTTTGGCGCAGCGAAGCGCAACTTGGAGGAGCTGCAGCTGCAGATCACGCATCTCCCGCACACGCCGACGTGCTAGGAGGCCGCGCGCAGCAGCCTACAGCCTCACCGCCACCGACACATGGCGGGTAGCGATCCAAGCCGAAAGCGGTGACGGCGACGGCAGAAACTTGATCTGCTGGATGGGAACGCCCAAGGACGGCGGCTGGGAGTGGCCGGCGGTCGGAGGTGTCGCCTCTGCACGGTACAGCGAGGGCGTCAGGGCCGTGTAGGCGGGCATCAGGGCACCGCCGTGGAAGAGGGGGTCGTCCACGCTGTCGTAATGACCCGCGGCGCTCGAGGGTACACCATAATGCAGTACCGGGGGCGTCATGGTGGCCGGCGGGAGGTAGGGCTGGCCCGAAGTAGTCGTATAGACCGGCCCGAGCGACCCGACGAGCCATGCCGGCAGCGGTGATGACAACAGCTGCAGCTGCGGCGTTGGTGGCGGCGGCAGCTGCTGCTGCAGCACCCTGGTGGGAAAGAAGGTGGCCAGCGGCTGCAACGGCCCGGCGGCGGTTGTCAGTGACGGCAGCAGCAGCGTCGGTTGCGACGGCGGCCGCCTGGTGCGGCGGCTGCCACGGCAGCAGCGCCAGCCCGTTGGTGGCGGCTGATGGCGCGGCCGGCGGCGGAGGAGGTGGCCGCTGGGGGTGCGGCTGGGGCGCATAGGGCCCGACGAGTAAGGCCCTGAGGTCCGCCACGGCCTGCTGTAATTCCAGGATTGCGGCTGTCACCGTCTCCGGGCTGAGGACGAGGGTGGACGGCGCCAGGGCAGAGGGCGCAATCGCCCCTGAGGACGCCAGCGCACCCCATGCCGGCGCGCCTGCTGTGTGGGGCAGCAGCGCCGACGAAGACGCTGGTGGCGGCGAGTGGGTGTGCGGCGCCAACGGGGTGGACATGATCGCGCCTGAGCAATCTGATACCAGATGTTATGGCTGCTAGGGTTTGGGAGGGAGAGAGAGGGCTGCGAGAGGGCCGGCCGGGGACCTTTGTCCACGGCCGGGCAAGAGGGAAGGGATTTCCTTCTTAATTCTTGCTTGATTAGATTGATACATCTCCTCTCCTTATATAGAGAGGTTTACTTGACCCCTAAGCAAGCGACCCTTATCTCTAATTAACCCTAAGACTAACGGCCCAGGCCCATTACGTACTCTAATACAGTAGCACTTGAAGCCATGGATGTGATGACAAAAAGAAAGTTGTATATATATATTCTCCACGAGGCATGTTTCACACATTGTCATGCTTCTTTGTGTCACACCATTTAGAAATATGTATCCATTTATGGTCACACTTTTGTAGTTTGGACTGAGAAAGCTCAAGTGGAAGCATTATCTAACCTTGTTACATTTTTATTGGTTCTATGTCGTATTGACTATGCACACTAGATAATTGAACAAATAAGGTGGACAGAGTTTAGTATGATGAGGCGTTCTTTGGTCACTTTCTCCTCCTTTTACAGTGGGTTTTTTTTAATAATATTTTTTTCTTGGTTGCATGTGGGTGCTTTTAGTGAAACGTGGCAAACTAAAGAAAAATCTGACACATGACCACACCTATTACTCAATGCATAACATTCAACCATTGTAATATTACAAAATAATCTCAACCAAAAAACACAAGTGTTGAAATTAGGATGCAAAAAGTCTGGAGGGAATAAAACCAAAATGTTCCGCATGGTTATTCCCAAGTAATATAAGTTACAGTGCCGCGTCAATAGTAGGCATACATAATATGGTCTTGCAAATTTCAGTTCAAAAAGTGGTAATATTAGTAGCTTTCGTTTGTACCACGGCTGCTGCTTCAGTCAAATTTTTATGCTGTATTTAAGTATATATTATACTCCCTCCGATCCATAATAAGTGTCGCTCATTTTATACTAAACTAGTACAAACTTTGTACTAAATGAGCAAGACTTATTATGGATCGGACGGAGTAGTTTATATCGATAAGTGAATACTTTTCATGTCATACTAAAAGTAATGTTATCAGGAAATGGATAAAAACATATAACAGTCACAGAGAAGATGAGATAGGATTAGGATTGAGCAGACATACGGTGGCATAGTCACTGGCAATCAGGTGAGCTGATAACAGACCCCCAAGGATACGTATATTGGTTTCAAAAACTGAGACGGTTTTGTTCTGCGTGCACAGAGGAAACATGATTAGACAAATGACATGTGTTCTAAACAACAATCAAGTTCTAATAAATAGAGTCGTAAATGACTAAATGCTTTGTACGCACTAAAATTCAGACGAAAAAACAAGTACTCCCTCCGACCGGAATTACTTGGCGCTCAAATGGTTGTATCTAGCACAATGCTAGATACATCCATTTGAGCGCCAAGTAATTTCGGTCAGAGGGAGTACATTAAGTACAAGTAGAACAATCAAATGTAACGAATTAATGGGGTACCTACATAATAAATATGGCACACTTGTTACTATACAGAGAAGAGCTCGGTCATATCTCAAAAGTGGAATTGCCAAATTGAATCATAAGAATATATAAGAAATGATGTTATTACACCATAAAACAACATTCAGTACTCCAATGCATACATGGAATATCAGGAATTCCAACCATCTTGACATAGTTAATACTTAAGATGTTGCAAAAAGTGCCATCTAATTACTAATATGACACTGGCAGAAAGGTACTATATGACATTTCTCGGAGCACTCATGCAAGTTCTATAGAACGGCGATTCGACCTGCGATGTTGTATGGCACTGAATGTTGGCCAACTAAAAGGCAACATGTCCAACAACTAGGTTGGGCAGAGATGCGCATGTTGAGATGGGCATGTGGCCACAAGAGGAAGGATCGGATCCGGAATGATGATATACGCGGGAGAGTGGGAGTGGCACAAATTGAAGAGGAGCTCGTCCAACATCGTCTGAGGCGGTTAAGGCGTGCTGATAATGTCAAGAGAGGTCAGGGGAAGCCAAACTTGACTTGGGAGGAGTCCGTGAAGAGAGATCTGAGGGATTGGGTTATCACCAAAGATCAAGCTCTGGACAGGGGTGCGTGGAACGGTGGAAGTTAGCTATCCACGTGCCAAAACCATGACTTGGTTTCGATATCTTTTGGATTTCAGCTCTAGCCTACTCCAACTTGTTTGGGACTGATAGGCTTTGTTGTTGCTGTATTGTTGTCATTCACATGTAAAGAAGCTCTACCACACCTAAAGGGCAGGGACTATCACATTGATATATGTTTTTCAACGCTCCAAAAAGGGTATTGCTACTTCAACTCGTCATTTGCAAAGAAGATCAGAAAATTCATTGAGATAATAATTTAATCAACAAAGCAGATCATCATTTTGCTTCCCATCAGAAATTAAGATCTGAGAGTACTTTACGTTCTTTGCTATTTATTGGATGCATTTTATTAACTCAGAAACTAACATGCAAAGAATAAAACCGCATTTAGTTAGATCTGCAATTAGTGAAACCAGATTCACTAAATGTCACTCGTGTTTACTTACGATATCAAAGCGGACGTTCTTACCAACCCACTCCACACCAGCAGAAAATCTCTCCTTATCACCTAGTAAAGCCAGAGTGTCCAAAGAGTCGATCTGTTCAAAAATGTTTATTCGTGGTTGATGATATCCACTAATGTAAAAGTCATTAGGAATATTACATAAGGAACCAGTGTATTAATTTCTTACAAGAGTAAGTGCATAACCACCAAGGGAGTCTTCTCCTTGACAACTCAATGGTCGCAGTTCATCAAGTGGAAAAGCATGGTGCATGTACCCATCAAATGCATGATAAAACATATCTTTCACCTGCGTTAAATGATATACTTCTGTTCGTTAGCATTTAAATAGATTTTAGGTCAAGACAGAGCATTTAAAGTATGCTGGCTTGTTCTTATGCCTTTTAGAGACTCGAGTTATTGCCACTATTGCCGGCCAAGGTATAATGTTAGAACATGGTTGGTTACCAAGTTAATACACGATGTTATCTTTGTTGAGTACAAGAGTAAGACATATAGGAATAATCCTGGAAAAATCAGATAACTAAACTGGCATAAGCTGCCCCTCATACAAAATGAACTATAATTTAGATTATAACCCTATAATCTACCATAAAAAATATCTATCATCAGAATGTGCCTCACACAAGGCACACAAAATTCAGAGCCTTACCCGAGATATGCTTCATTACAAGATAAAATTAAGAAGGCTTGGAAAACAGAAAGTGAAGTTTTTTTTTCCAAACAAGGCAAGTAGGCAACCTCAAAAGCACCAAAAAGTTGAGGCCTGCAAATGATTTCATCCAATAAAATTCAACGGGTATGCTCATAAAAATGCCTTTGTAATTCGGGTAGGGTGTAGGGACAAATGCTTCAAGTCCCAAACGGTATCTCTATTAACACAATCCTACAACTAATAACATGTGCCAGTGTGTCTCTGGTATACCAAATCCAAAACTGAGCTGTGGTTGTTTTTTCCACTCAAATAAGCTTAAATAGTAGACGTGCTCAGAAGCACAATCGAACAATGATCTGGAGAGGGGAACGAAACTTTCACTAAAGATGCCGGCAATATATAAAATGTGTACTGACACTGACAGGAACACTAACAGTGCCTTATGGTCATCTCACATCAGGAATGAAAAGGTCAAAAGTGGTGGTTATATGATACTACAATACATCTCTCCAATGTGATGGTTTCATGTGATCTACTCCGGCCCAAGTAGCAAACTCTTGAAAGTGGATTCCTACAACATGCTCTCCTGGAGCAAACAGAGGGGTAAGACTGAAGCCAGCAATGTAACAATCCAACTGGTCAAATCAAGTAAAGCTGATCGATCCGGTGAGCCTAGCACCAGATTACAAAACCAGCTCGCATAGATAGCTAGCAAGCATGGTACCGTTGCTTGCAATACGAATGAAGCAACTGATCGACACGCAAATGGAATCGGGGGGACTGGCCACTAAGCTAGACGGGATGCGGCTAGGAGAGGCGGGTCTGAGGGAGGGGTACCTCGTCGCGTAGGCGGCGCGCCTCGGAAGGCGTGACGCCATCGGCGTGGGCGGCGCCGGGGAGCAGAGCGGCCGCAAGGAGGGCGGCGGCGAGGCAGAGGAGGGGGCAGCCTTGGCGCCGCAGCCACAGCCGCATCGGCCGCATCATGTTCGAGTTTGGCGACGGGCGACGGGAGGCGCCCGGGATAGATAGGAAGAGGGCTGAATTCCAGATCCAGCTTATACAAACACTGAAACACGATTCGAGGAGACGTGTTCTGCAGAACAAAAAAAAATTGACAAACCATAATCCCTCCGTATATATATTGGGCATTTGATTTCTTGCCACCAATTACTTTGCACTTTGACAATTTATCACTCCTTATATTATACTTCCTCCGTAAACTAATATAAGATGTTTTAGATTACTAGTTTAGTTATCTATAATCTAAAACATCTTATATTAATTTACAGAGTGAGTAAGGGCGTGTTTGGATGGCTAGCTCGCACCAGGCTCGCAGGCGCCATGCAAAATTAAGGTGATTGGTTACCTGTAGAGCCTCCTCAGCCTGGCCCGATGGATGCAGAAAGAGCCCGCTCAGCCAGGCTGAGGGACGTAGGAATTGTGCGTATCCGGGAGCCAGGCCGTGTTTGCTCTCTTCCACGTCTGTCTGCATTTTCTCTCTTCCATCTCTCCCTTCCCTGTACACATACGGAGGCCGTAGCCGCCGCCATGGGACGACGAGGACCTGCAGCTCGCCCCGCCACCACACACACCAGCGTCGTTCTCCTCAGCATCAAGCTCGTCGCGCCGCCCGTTTTCGGCGAAGGCTGCGCAGCAGCCCCAACACGTCCCCTGCACCCTCTTTCCCTTCCCTGTACAGGATCCCGCCGCGCCACCGTTGAGCACCGGATCCCGCCGCGCTGCCGAGCCTCGTATCTGCCGGCGTCGCCGCCGAGCCTCGAATCCCGTCGCGCCGCCGTCAGGCACCGGATCCCGCCGCGCAGCCGAGCCCCTGGATCCCGCCGCGCACCGTCGAGGCCCTGGATCCCGCCGCGCCGCCGTCGATCTTCTGGATCCCGTCGCGCCGCCGTCAGTCCTTGGATCCCGTCGGCTGACACTGCTACTCTCTTTCTCTTTGGCTCCAATTTGGACGAGATATAGAAAAATATGCACCTCGTACAACCATATGATACAACTTCACCAAACAACCATCTCAGCCAAATGTTGCATCGGCTCAACCAGGCCATACTCACCCAGGCTCCTCCATGCAATGCAGTCTAAAGTTACCCAAGCAACCAAACACACCCTAATTGATCAGTTGTCACTTTTTACATTGGACTTTGATCTTTTGCCATTTTTTCACACAAAAACAATACTTGCTAATGATTAACATAATATACACATAAACAGTGGACGAAATTACCCTTTATGCTAATTTGACCAATGCATCCGCCAATTCACCGATTGAAGTCAAATCGGGAGGGATCGAGAGGGTGAATCAGTTCGCCGCCGCCGGTGCCACAACCGTGTTGTGCGGCAGCTGATGACCCTCAACTGTAGGGGATCTATTGTAGCATTTTCGATAAGTAAGAGTGTTGAACCCAACAAGGAGCAGAAGGTATTGATAAGTGACTTTGGTCAAGGAATAACTGCAAGCACTGAAAGATAATTTTTTAAGGGTTTCGGTGCAAGCAACGAGAAGGTAAAAACAGGCAAAGTAAAAGATACTGTCGGGGGAATGATACCCGGGTAGGGTCACCCAGACGAAAGAAATATTTCAAGACAAGGATGAGGCCGATTGGGCTGCTGCTGGGCCGAGCTAGGCAGTCGCATGACCGATTTCCCTCAAGCAATCGACCATGTCGAATGCAAGCAGTCGGCCCAGGCGCAATCGGCCCACCCTTCAATCGGCTCAAGAGTTGACCTTGTCCATCTCGGATGCCTCTGGTACAAGGTCATAAATGCATGATCCCGAGAGATCCGGGTGGCAGTAAGCTAAGTCACTTCGCCGATCTGTCAGAGGAGTGTTGTCACCCTTTTCCTCTGAATCCGGAGACAGGACGACAAGACCAAAGATCACATCTCCACTGTTCACTCATCATTACCTAGAAGCTACATCATGGGCAGCCGCTTGACAAGTCCAGATCAACCGGAGATTTGCAGTCAGTGGACCCCAGCCGACGAGAGGATGACAGCTGGGGCCTGCACCCGACTGAAATGGCCGTAGTACCTCGAGCTCACACTATAAGAGCCCGGGGTACCCCTCCTGTGAGAGGGACGCCCCATTCGCATTTACTTCCCACAAGTAGTTCCCGTAGAGAAGCAGATGAGAGCCATGCCCACGGCAGGTCTCTTCTTCCTATGAGCAGCTCCATGAGCATTGATTGTAGTTCGTGAGATAATTTATAGCAAGAAGACAAGCAGGAGTAGGGGTGTTATCTCTCCAGAGAGCCCCGAACCTGGGTACATCGTGGTGTCCTTCACCGTGCTTGTGCCCAACCCGTTTCCGGCACCATCGACATAGTTCTCCCTCGAGTCTTCCCCTCTCTTTAGCCATCCCTATGGCATCTGTTGTTACTAAACGGCGACAGTTGGTGCCCACCGTGGGGCAGACCGGGGCATCGACTAGAGTTCTGATCCGGACGGTATCTTCCTCGTCGTCGAGCATGAGCCACGCCTCCGGACTGATCTTTAGGCGTGGGGCAGTGGACTTTGTGGTGGACTACGCTGCGCGGTTTGGGGTCGGCGCACCCCTGCCGCCTGGTGTATCACTGCAGATCGGCAGTCATCGCCTCTTCATCAGCTGTTTCCCCGAGGCGTATCCCAGGGAGGTGTGCGTCTTCTCCAGTGCCACGGATCCGCTCCCGACCAGGGGCTGCACGTCATCTCCCGGCGAAGTGGAGCCACGTGTGCACGCAACCGTCATGATGGTGGGAACGACTGCGTCAAGCAATCAAGGTGCGGCGAGTGCGGCCAGGAAGGCCAAGGAGGCGGCGGATGCCGCGGAAAGAATCGGCACCAGTGCGTTGCGGGATGTGTTGTACACACCCGTGAAACAGGAATGGTGATCCCGATCAAGTGCATATCGATCTGGAGACAGCACGGCTTGCTCTTGCTCACAGGGCCGAGCACGTGCTGGCAGAAGAGCGCAGGCTGGGAGCCATCACCAGAGAGTACAATGCGGCTCACGCCAGCCAGCGGCGGACGATTGCACCTGCGGTCCTAGAGGATCTCAGGAGTAGAGGCCAAGCTGTCGGCAGAGAGCTGTCAGGGGCCGAGAAACCGACAGCATCAGCATTTGTCCAGCGGCCAACCTACAGCACGCCCAAGAAGAATTTGCGAGCTGCCGAGCAGATTGCGAATGAGCTGGAGGATTTGGAAGGCGAAGAGTGGCGCCAGCAAACTCGCCGAATGCGCGAGCTCCTGGCGTCGGCGAAGCAGCAGCAGCAAGCGACGTTGGATGATCCGGGTGCAGGCCCTGAAGCATCAAGAAGGACCGCAAGGCTGGCTCCAGAGGCCAGTCAGCGGCCGAATGCGTCGCGGCAGAACAGACAGCAAGGCCAGTCCCGACGAGAGAGCAGGGTCAGGAGCAACCGGGGTCCCCCGGTCATGAAAAGAAGAGCAGAGGAGCCAGCTGTAAGCAGCAAGCGCAATGACCCACCTCGCCAGCCCGAAAATGATGCCATGCATCGCATCGAGTTGTTGGAAAGAGATGCACAGCAGGAAGAGGAGGGAGCAGCCGACCCAGCATGTTTTGGACATCGCATTCGGACTGAGCAGTTCCCCAAAGGTTTTACCTTGCCCAGAGACACCCCAAGTACAATGGCTCCGTTAAGCCAGAGGACTGGTTGACAGATTACATGACCGCAGTCGGCATCGCCGGCGGCAGTCGGCGTGTAGCTGTACGCTATGCTCCTCTGATGCTGCAGGGGTGAGCTCGGACTTGGCTGAACAGTTTGCCCGGCAACAGCATCAACTGCTGGGAAGATTTCTCGGAAGCTTTCATTCGCAATTTCCCTGTCACGTATGATCGGCCGCATCTTCCTCGACAGCTTGCCCTCTGCGTGCAAGGCAAGGACGAGCCGCTCCGAGAGTATCTAGCTCGGTGGATCAAGTTGAAGAATTCATGTGAAGGAGTCTATGAGATACAGGCCATCTAGTATTTTAATGATGGATGCTTGGCAGGATCAATGCTGAAGCACAAGCTGCTCCGCAAAGATTTTTCGTCGCTGGCCGAGCTCATGAAGGTTGCCAATGCATTTGCTGTCTCGGACTCTGCGATGCGCGAGCCCATTCAGCTCGGCGTCGGCGGTGTGGTCCAGACACAAGGGGCTGCGCAAGCAGCAGAGGCAGGGAAGCAGGGGCTCAGTCGGCGAGAGCGCAGAGAAAACAATCGGAACAACAACAACAACCATCAAAACAGCGGAAAGAGGAAAGATGAGCATCTAGACGCTCAGTATGGCAGTCGGAAGGTGGCCGTTGTCCAAGATCAAGAGGAACAAGGGGCTGCAGGAGGCAGTCGGAAGATGAAGCCGAATGCGAAGCCGCAGTGGCCAATGAAGCCCAAGTACACATTCGAGGACATGCTGGACCATCCATGCAAAATGCACAACAGTCTAGGCAAGCCAGTGGTGCATACCACTCGGCAGTGTGATTTCGTCAAGCGTATAGCGAAGGGAGAAGCATTACCACCTCCACCCCCACCACCACCTCAGAACAGAGCGCCACCTCAGGCACAGAACCAGTTTCCGCGACAAGATGCCGCATATATGATTTTCACTAGTGAGTCAAGTGATAAGGGCAGTCGGAGAGCCCGAGCTCAAGAGGTCAATGCCACCATGCCACCGATTCCCCAGTACATGCATTGGTCTGATTGCAAGATTACTTGGGGTAGGGAGGATCACCCAAGCATCATGCCGAATCCAGACACCTATCCGCTTGTGGTGGATGCCCTGTTTGCGGCACCCAAGTTTTCATGTCTGTTTTCTCGAGTGCTCATTGATCCAGGGAGCACAATTAACATTCTGTACAGAGATACGATGATCAAGTTGGGACTCACAGAGAGGGGTTTGGAGCGCAGTCGGACAACGTTCCACGGGATTGTCCTTGGTTTGTCATGCACTCCCATGGGTCGCATTTGGCTGGATGTGATCTTTGGGACAGAGGAGAACTTCAGGAGAGATCCGATCTGGTTCGAGGTCGCCGACCTCAGCAGTCCATACCATGCCCTCTTGGGATTGCCTGCAATTGCCAAGTTCATGCTTAATTCGTAAGAGCCCTACCTGGAGATGAAGCTGCCAGGGCCAAACGGCATCATCACCGTCGCCGGGGACTTCAGGAAGTCCCTTGAGTGCTCATCAGCCGGTGCTAATCTGGCCGATTCCTTGGTGGTGGTCGAAGAAAAGCGTCAACTTGACAAGGTGGTGGCAATGGCCCAGGCTCAAAGCAAGGTTCCCCTTCCAGTCGGCCCAGCCAAGAGAGCAGACGAGGAGACCACTTTCCAGGCGGCCAAGGACAGCAAGAAGGTTGCTCTAGATCCCTCCAACCCAGCCAAGTTGTTGTGGTCGGAGCAGGACTTAGCAACAAATAGGAAGGCAAGCTCGTCGAGTTCCTCCGTGAGAACCGGGACATCTTTTCTTGCTCTCCACAAGACATGCCTGGAGTGCCGAGGGAACTTGCCGAGCACAAGCTCCACATTCGGCCAGGTTCTAAACCGGTCAAGCAACCCCTTCGACATTTTTCTGAAGACAGGAGAAGAGCAATCAGCGAGGAGGTCGGCAAGCTAAAGGCTGCATGCTTCATCATGGAGGTGTTCTACCCCGAGTGGCTGGCAAACCCAGTGCTCGTGATGAAGAAGAACAAGACCTGGCGCATGTGTATCGATTACACCTGCCTGAACAAGGCATGCCCCAAGGATCCGTTTGCTCTACCCCGTATAGATCAAGTCATTGACTCTACGGCCGGCTGCGAGCTTTTGTCATTTCTGGATGCCACTGCTGGCTATCACCAGATCAAACTTGTTGTGGAAGATCAAATAAAATTTGCCTTTATAACCCCCTTTGGGGCTTATTGCTATATCACCATGCCTTTCGGCCTGAAGAATGGAGGTGCGACCTATCAGCGCACCATACAACGATGCACGCATTCTCAGCTCGGCAGAAACTTGCATGTGTATGTAGATGATTTGGTGGTGAAGACGGTCAAAAGAGTCACACTCCTGGACGACCTCAAGGAGACATTCGCCAACTTGCGCACCTATCAGATCAAGCTGAATCCAGAGAAGTGTGTGTTCGGCGTTCCAGCCGGCAAACTCTTGGGATTTCTCGTTTCTAAAAGAGGAATCGAATGCAATCCCGAGAAGATAGCCGCAATCGAACAAATGGATCGCCCCAAGAATTTGAAACAAGTAAAAAAGTTTACCGGTTGCTTGGCATCACTCAGTCGATTTCTCAGTCAGCTGGGAGAGAAGGCAATCCCACTATATCAGCTCATGAAGAAGACGGAGAAGTTCACATGGACTCCACAAGCAGATGAAGCATTCAAGGAGCGTAAGCGTATGCTCTCCACCGCGCCGATTCTAGCTGCACCGATTGAGAAGGAGCCGATGATGTTATATATCGCGGCAACCAATCGGGTGATTAGTGTAGTGATGGTGGTAGAGCGTCCTGAGAAGGACAAAGCGCAACCGATCCAGCGACCAGTATATTACATCAGCGAGGTGCTTTCAACATCCAAGCAAAATTATCCCCATTACCAGAAGATGTGCTATGGAGTCTACATGGCGGCCAAGAGATTGAAGCCCTATTTTCAAGCTCATCCGGTTATGGTGGTCAGCTCGGCCCCACTAGCCGACATCATTGGCACCAGAGATGCAACCGGCAGAGTGGCCAAATGGGCAATTGAGATCGCCAATCATGGCATCCAGTACGAGCCGAGAATAGCAATCAAATCCTAGGCGTTGGCCGATTTCCTGGTGGACTGGGCTGAAACTCAGTATATGCCACCCGTCCCAGGATCAGATTTCTGGAGAATGCATTTTGATGGGTCCAAGATGAAGAATGGCCTAGGGGCTGGCATTGTTCTCATGTCACTGAAAGTAGACCGACTGCACTATGTACTGCAAATCGACTTCGCAGCGTCAAAAAATGTTCCTGAATATGAGGCCCTTGTGCACGGCATCAAGCTGGCCAAGGAGATCGGCATTCGGAACATAGAATGTTTCGGCGACTCCGACCTGGTGGTGCAGCATTGTACAGGCAATTGAGATGCCAAAGATGCAAATATGGTGAGCTACCGTTTCCTGGTGCAGCAGCTCAGTGGGTATTTTGAAGGCTGCGAATTTCATCACGTGCCTAGAGCAAACAATGAAGCAGCAGACGCCGTGTCCAAGCTAGGCTCCACCAGGCAAAGTATTACACCAGGGGTATCACTGGAGCATATCTGTCGGGACCCGGGGTTAGCGTATGCAAGTCCAGCTAAGACATAGTCATATGGAGAGCCGAGAACCGTACCCACTTGTCTAAGCAGATAAGGCCAAGCACAGAACGTTCTCGGAAAGCATCGTACGTGAGGGGCATCCCATCCAGGCCGGATGATCCACTGAGATGGGTCCTCATCGTCCGCACACAAGTCTAATGATATGGATGATGAACTCCCATATTCAAAGACAAGTCGCCTCAACCATACTATCGACTATCTCATAACTCTTACATAGACTTACTCCAGCCCGATCACTTAGTCGGGGTCTAGGGCGGGCTCGATCATACAGCAAAGTGTGCACGAGACGGAGTCTCGAGCAATCGCATCGCGATGCCCCAAGCTGCGCACGTCTAAGGGCCACTTGGTGTATAAAAGACCGCCAGCCAGATCACAACTAAGGTCTCGAAAACCCATACTAAGACATGCATGTTATAAACATACACGCAGCACACATGTCTTGTATGAACAGCAGGTATCATTGCAATTCTCTACAAAGTATACATCTTTATTGATAACTCTTACAGAGTGCACACAGAGATCACAAGCATATGATCCAACATTACAACAGACAAGCGGAAGCAAAGTAGGTCTGAGTACAGACAAGTTTAACAAATGGCTTAGAGAAGCCTTATCTAAAAACAAGCCCTCCACGAGGGAACCAGTCGTCTGACTGGGACTACACTAGCTTGGTCTTGGTCTGAGTCTTCATTCTTCGAGCTTCGGGGAGAAGCCACCATCGGGGTCGGTGGTTTCATCTAAAACATAGAATAAGCATACGTGAGTACAAAGTCGTACTCAGCAAGACATATGTAGGAACTATACTACTCATGCACATGTATCAAGGTAAAGGGAGGTGGGGTTTCACTTGCAGAAGTGCCAGCTTTGACTTGGCTAGTCCTGAACTACGAGTACCAGACTTGAGGTAAGAAGCGTACACGAGTCCACTACATCTCTTCAACCAATACACCAGTATGGTTACTTCCTCGACTTCCCCACGAGAAGCACACCATAGCACTCACGCTTATCTTGCGTGTTTTAGAAGTATCCAGTTCAAGTTGTCTAATAATCGAGCACAGCTCTCCAAGTAGTCCCTTACCGCGGACGCGGCTATTCGAATAGTTTTGTTAACCCTGCAGGGGTGTACTGCTACACACATGAAACTATCAGTTACCGCCTTTGTACTCGACACCGTTCAAGAGGTGTCGGCGAGGATAATTCCCACAACTTTTACCTCACAGCCAACTCAAATTTAATGGAGACGCCTATCTGGGCTGGAATCCACATCGTGAACCCGGCCGGTTTACCGATGTGGTCCCAGAAGATGTGTGCAGGGTCCCAAGCCGGTTTGAATAGTCGTTCTTCCACTTCGCAGACCGTGCCACAGACCTACCAGAACTCCGAACTAATGCGACTCATTGAACTGAGAAGGGGTGAGTTAGTAGGTTGAGCGGGGGTCCACGTGCCCAACATGTGGTAGTACTCTTCGTCTTGGATCACCACACAAGAACTCGGGCTTAGGGCGGTGTTCAACGAGACAACCCACTGTGTACTCCTACAGAACCTCTCATCTTTCACCTTGTATTAGGGTAGATTCACCAACACATTTCACTTTCATCAACACCATGTTTACCATCATCCCGACTCACATCAAAACATCCTCATTGTACCACTAAGCATGCAATAAGCAGTAACAGTTGTAGGGGCCACATGATATCAACCAACTCCTACATCTGCTAGGATTGTGGTTTGCTTACTACTGTTTGCTACTGTTCACCCATTTGAAAAGGATCCATATGCATGTTTGCTACTGTTCACCCATTTTAAAATGGTCAAACATAGAAACAAGTTGCATATTCATAATCCTTGTATTTTTTCTGATAATTTTAGACATATTATTTGGCCAATTTGGATTTGAAATGAATTTTCTATGATTTATTGAGGTTTGGCTATTTTTCTGGATTTTCTGTAATTACTGAAATTAAATAAATTGATTTAAAAGTTTTACTGCGTCAGCATGATGTCATTGTGACATCAGGTGGGGGGGGGGCTGACTGGTGGGCCAGGGATGTCAGTGACACATGGCTTAATCCCTCTGTTTAAAATAAACAGAGGGGGGTTAAGGCCTGGGGGGCCCCACCTGTCATTGACCTGGGGTCAACTAACAGGGGGGTTAACCCCTAACTAGCGTGCCTCGCCGGCGGCTAGCCGCCGGTGGCCACGGCACGGCGGAGGGGCTCGTCGGAATGGCTCCTGGCTATCTCTTGGCGCGGGGAGGGCATCAGAATGACCCCTGTGCTCGTCCGCATCGAGCCGTGCATACGGGAGGGGCGAGAGGTTGCCGGAACGTCGCCGACGACGAGGTGCAGCGGCGGTCGGCGACTGGTGGAGGCGTCCTTGCGCTACGGTGCTCGGAAAAAAGCGGGGAGAGAGGGGAAATGACCGCCTGCTCACCCTGAGGGCAGTGGCAAGCTCGAGGAGGCCGGAGGAGGCGAGGCGGCGGAGGATTTCTCGCCGGAGTGTCACGGGTGGCCGGCGCAAAGTCTTGATGCGGGCGTCGTCTTCGGGGCCTCTGGAGCTCGATTCGTTGCGCAGTTCGACGAAGCCGAGGACGAGGAGCTTCCCGGACACGGTGGCTCGCCGGGAGGGGCACGGTGGCCACGTCGGAGCACGACGGCCGCTCCGGTGAGTTCTCGGGGTGGTCACGGATTCGACGCGGGAGAGGGGAAGAGTGAGCGGAGAGAGGGGGAGATGGAACTGGGGCCTTCCAGGCGTCCAGAGGCGAGGAGATAGGGATAGGGGGAAGCAGGAGGTGGCCGGGCGACGACGGTGGCCGCGGCATGCTCGACACGCACCTGCGTGCTCGCCGTCCTGGAGAAGAAGACAAGAAGGGGCTGGTGGGCTGGGCTGGCTGGGCTGCGGGGCGACAAGTTGGGCCCCTTTGCCCAGGTAAGTTTCTTTTCCGTTTTATTTCTTTTCTGTTTCTTTTCTGCATTATGTTTTGGCACTGCTAAATAAATAGCAAACCATTTTTAAAAATGCTGAAACTTTTTATATGGCCTCATATTATAATAGACTAGCCACTTATAAAGTTTGGCACTTTTTAAAATTCAAATTATTTGAACTTTAAATCAAATAGGGAATTTTGAATTAATCCATGCTCCTGTTTGAATATTTGAAAAATCCATGAGCATGGGGTGGTTCCCACATCACTTGATATGTGATCACACTCATTTATAGGACTTTTCAAAAATACAAAAGGAATTTTTGGAGAAACTTTTTATCTGGCCTTTTGAAATAATTCATCTGGGGGTGTTCTCTCTCCCATTTTGATTTCTTTTGAAAAATTTAACATGATGCAAAGGCCTAAGCTTACCCTAGCACATACCTAACTTGGGGTTGTGACAATATCAAGAAGCCCCCCATCACGCCTTCGCCAGAGTCCGAGTCCATCTTCATATCAGAAACCGACCTGGAGGCATTGAGGCAAGCGAAGCTAGTTCAGCCAATGAAGATCCCAACTCTGAAGAAGCAGTCAAACGCCCAGGGAGATGTGGCCTTGGCAAGTCCAGCAGAACCAGGGGCTGCCGATTGTGGTCCAGGGGCTGTTGATCTCGGCAAAAAGAAGAAGTCCAAGGCAAAAGCAGCAGCAACACCAGGTGTCGGGAACTCAGCCGAGCTATCGACACCAGGGGCTGCCGATTGCGATCCAGAGATGCCGAGTCCAAGAGAAGAGCCAGGGGATCCTGAGGCTCCGGTCTTAGCAGATCAAGCACCACCAGGGGCCACCGATGACAAGCCAGCTGTCGAAGTCATTAGCTCGGAGGTTGAATCTCAAATGATAGATACACAAGAGGCCGAGCTAGAGGAGGCAGTCGCACCACAACAGGCAATGGTCATGGTATTTGTCACCGCTCCAACCTGGGCACAGCCGATCAGAGATTTCCTGGTCGATGGGACTCTTCCCCCAGATGAAGTTGAGGCTAGGCAGATCCAGCGCCGATCTGGCACGTACACCATCAATAACAATGAGCTGATGCATAGAAGCGCAACTGGAGTTCTCCAGCGATGTGTAGAAGAGGACAGAGGGCTCGAGCTGCTCCGGGACATTCATCAAGGTGAATGCGGTCACCATGCATCAACAACGACAATCGTAGCCAAGGCATTTCACCATGGTTTCTATTGGCAGACGGCGCGAGCAGTGGCAGAACATCTGGTGAAGCATTGCAATGGTTGTCAGCGGTTCAGAGCCAAGAGTCATCTCCCGACGTCGGCACTCAAAACAATCCCAATAACATGGCCGTTTGCAGTTTGGGGATTGGACATGGTTGGGCCGTTCAAGCGAGCAAGGGGTGGTTTAACTCACCTACTAGTTGCAGTCGACAAATTCAGAAAGTGGATTGAGGCACGTCTGATCAAGAAGCTGGATGGTCCGACAGCAGTCAGGTTCATCGCCGACGTCGCAAGTAGATACGGAGTTCCAAATAGCATCATCACCGACAACGGCACGAATTTTGCAAAGGGAGCATTGGCTCGGTATGCATCCGAGTACGACATTCGGCTCGATGTGGCATCCGTGGCCCACCCCCAGTCAAATGGCCAAGCAGAAAGAGCAAACGGCCTCATCCTTGCGGGCATCAAACCCAGACTGATTGAGCCACTTGAAAGAGCACCCGGAGCATGGATTGATGAGCTTCCGAAAGTTTTGTGGAGCCTGAGAACCACACCCAACCGATCAACCGGATTCACCCCATACTTCCTGGTGTAAGGCTCAGAAGCAGTCATCCCAGCCGACATTGAGTTTGACTCACCTCGGCATGCTCTATACACTGAAGAAGAAGCCAAGGAAGCACGAGAAGACGGTGTCGATCTGAAGGAAGAGGCCTGCCTGCTGGATTTGTCCAGGTCGGCAATTTACCAGCAGAGGTTGCGGCACTACCACAGCAAGAAGATCCGCCCCCTCTCTTTCCATGAGGGTGATTTGGTGCTCCGCCGAATCCAGAAGTCAGATGGTCAGCACAAGTTATCCTCACCTTGGAAGGGTCCCTTCATCGTCAGCCGAGCACTCAAGAACAATGCATATTACCTCATCGATTGCACACAAGGCACTCGGCACAAGGACACTTTAGGAGTTGAGACGCAGCGTCCCTGGAACGCCGAGCTGTTATGCCCGTTTTATAGTTGAGTCATACGAATGTATTCATGCTATCAATCAATCAATCAGTAAATCTGTCATGCATCTAAGAGATAGCATTCGATTGTCTTTATATGGTTACGTCATTTTCGGGCAAGCCTCATTTGGCAACGCCTTGTCGTTCCCGAGATGTGCGAAAAATCTCACTCGGGGACTGGCCGACCATACGGTCACAAAGTATAAGACCATGAGAACTGCAGGTTTGGAACCAAGCTAGCATACGACACGAGCACATATCACCAGTTGACTTTGGCATCGATGAAGCAACGGCTGGCCCGACCTTTGGTATCACATCACGAACTTAAAAACACTCTAAGAAGAGGATCATGGCCGCCGGCGCCATCCGCCGATTGCATCCCCGATCGATGCACCGAGCAATCGGCAAGGAGCAGTCGGCCGACTAATTCTATGCCGAATCCTTCCGCGCTAACGCCAGAGCAGCTCAACCTTAATGACCAAACCTGGAATGGTGCACAATCCTGTGAGCCGACACAAGACCACACGTCGGCTGTCGGCAAACATGGATTCATGCCCCCAAGGAAAAATGGCAAAGAGCAAAAGCGAAAAAGCGAAAAGCAGGAAGTCATTCACATAAGAAAGTTGTGCAATAAGCAAAGATAAGAGGCTCAAGGCCGAATAGGTTCATTACATCAAACCACCCCCAGTGGGTGTCCTCGGAATCTTGCAAGTCTTGCGAAAGTTGCAGTAAAAGAAGTAAAGTGAACTAGCTATGCGTTGGGAGCAGTAGAGGTCGGCGGCGCAGTCGAGGCAGTCGGAGCAGTGGATGGCGCTTGTGTAACGGCCGGAACTGTTTGCTCCGGCGCAGTCGGACCCTCTTGCACAACAGCTGCCTCCGATTGTTTCAGCCCCGTCGAAGCTTCCTTCGCCTTAGAGGGTTCGGCATCGACTATCTTGGCACTCGTCCATCTTGAGGCAGCTTTGGGAGAAGTATGAGACGAGCTGCTATCAGATAGGTCATTATGATACAAGTGAGAACTTGAAGAGCGCGCTGGTTGACTGCCTTGACCTCCTCGGGCGCGGCCGCCAGCAGAAGGGTTGTCGTCGGCCAGAGCAGCGATTGACAGCGGAGTAACCGGCATCCCAGCATCGTCAAGGACGGGAGTGTATTCAGTATGAGGGAACCACCCGGCCATGGTCGTGGCAAGGCGGTTTACCTGGGCATAGGCGCTCTCAAGGAGGTCGGCCGCCCTGTATCGCATGGTGTAAAGACGAGCCAGGCTCAGCTTGGGATACCAGCTCAGTACGGTCTGAAGATCCATCTCGGCGCCAGTCCGAGCAGCTGAGTCAAGCAAAGCCTCGACTCGGCGGGGAGCGGCTTTCAGTAGCATCAGCACCTGGTCGTGGGTGGCGTTAGGGGCATCTCCTTGCTCCGAGTCCTCTTCGTCGGATTCATTGGTGCCGGCTGAGGATCCTTCTCCATGGCGCAGGCGCCCGAGTGCTTGTTTCAGTTCGGCAGGGCCCCAAAGCAGCTGGGCGAGCTTCTAGACGCCCAGTTTGAATGCGAAGATGCTGCCAAGAATTAAAGGGATGCGAGCCTCGGTGGCAATGATGAATTCCCCGGGACTCAATCCTTCAGCTTCGGCCCTCACCGGCCAGCCCTCCTCGGCTCGGATTCGCTTTACTTCAGTAACGACATGCTGAGCGGCGTGCTCGGAGGTAGGCCAATGCCCTGTGTCAAAAGGTTAAGGGCGAGAAGATACAAAAGAAAGGAAATCGGCAGGAAAACCGAGACAAGAAAGATAGCTCACCAGAAAGAAGGGAATCCATCTCGCGTTGTCCCTCGAGATTAGCTCGGGCCTCGCGTCGGGCCTTGGTTAGCTCGTCGTTATGGCGCAATGTCATGGCCTCCAGCTTGGCCACCGCGTCATCTTGTTCTGCTTGCATAGCAGTCCGAGCTGTAACCGCGGCATTGCGCTCCGAGGGCAGGACCTCAGCAGTCGTGGCGTGAGCCGAGATCACCGCCTCCAGCTCGGCTTTGTGGCTGGCCCTAAGCGCAGCCACTTCGCCCCGCAGCCGCTCAGCGGTGCAAGACAAGTCGGTTTCGGCAGCTCGTAGGCGCTCAAGCTCCTGCTGAGCAGCGGCAAGCTCGGGGCCTTTACGGCCGAGCTGCTCCACCAGCTCGGCTACCCGGCCTTGAAAAGCAATGATAGTAGGCAAGGACGCGGCAGCAACTGCAATGTGGTTGAGAAGAAAATGTCAGAATCGGAGAATGAAATCAATCGGTTGGGAATCAGCAGAATTACCTGTCAGCTCGGCGACCTTTGCGGTCTGTTGGTTCACTTGGAGCTGAGCGGAGTCAAGAAGTCGCAAGCTGGCAGAGTAGGACTCGAGCAAAGCCTCAAAGACTTTGTGTTTCTTTTCAGAGGAAGCCTATGCATGAAAAGGGAGTTAAAAAAGTCGAGAGAAGATCCGAGCTGATTATAAAGCAATCGGCCCGAATCTCAGGGACTACACCCAGTGGGAGCGCTTGCGCGCACCCACTTGAGGGCAGATCCACCGATCTGAGGACGACGCGAGAAAACAAGAGTCAGAAGAAGATCCGAGCTGATTGCAAGAAATTGAACCGAATCTCAGGGACTACACCCAGTGGGTGCGCTTGCATGCCCCCACTTAGAGAAGAGAACTCACAGTATGATTGCGATCGGCGAGCTCGAGCTCCTGGAGCACGCCGGTGGAGAGTGCATTCGCTCGATCATAGGCTGAAGCCATAATGCCATGGGAGGCCAGAGGAAAGCGACGCGAGGTGTCGGGCTCGGGGCCAGCAGGAACGGTGCAAGAGTAGGCCACACGGAAGTGCTCCACCGAATGCATGTGCGATTCAGGAGCGGCAGAGGAGGTCGTCGTCGACGTCGCCTGAAGGATCAGAGTCTTCGAAGCAGCATCAGTTGAGGGTGGCGCCGAGGTGGCTGGCGGGGCAGTAGCACTTGGCGTCAGTGTAGTAGTCGGAGGAAGAGACGCCGTAACAATGGGCGGAGTGGTCGTGACGATAGCAGTGGGGACTCGATCGGAGGACCGCGGAGGGGAAGGAGCAATCGGAGGATCCGACTGCACTCCCTCGGTGTTGGCAGCCTCCAGGTCGACAATGTTTTTGGGGGCCACATAGGCCTTGGGCAGAGGCTTGCTCGGAGGCTTGCTTGGAGGTTTGGTGAGGTCGGCACGGGATTTCTTAGCCTTGCGCTCGGCGTCCTTCGTCGAGAGAGGAGCAATCGGCGGCCTTTTTCTGGTGACGTCGGCACGGATGGAGGTCGCAGAAGGAGCTGGGCCGATGAAGGCAGGAATTTCACGATCGATGTCGTCCAAGTCAATAGCAGCTCTGGGTAGAAAAGAGAGATAAGCAACAGAAAAGAGAAAAATGTCAAGGAAGAGCAGGAAGGATAGATAATTACCCAGCAGACATCGACGCTCCTCGGGGCATCCGGAAGCGCAGGGGTGGGATATCCAGAGGAACATCCTGCAAAGCGGGGCTGACCTTGGGCTTGGCACCGGGAGCTTTCCCAGTCTGCTGAGCCCGAGTGCGCCCAGTCTGAGGGGATTTCCCTTTCGGAACAACCACCGCGGTCTTCGCACCCTTGCTCGGTGGAGCGCCAGATGATGAGCCATCAACTCGGAGTCGTTTGAGCGGCGCCTTCTTGGGGTCGGGATGCGAATCTGCACCGGAACCCCCAACTTTTTAGGCGCTGTCATCATCACTCCATTCATCCAGAAAGCGTTCGAAGGAGGAGTCGTGCATACCCCCTTGGTCTGCCGCATCGGCGTCGACAGGTTCGTCCTCGGCGTCGGAGTCGGAAGCGGGGGAGTCGTCATATTCGAGATCGGTTGGGTCCTCCTCCTCGCGATCAAGGGCGAAGGTGCCGTTAGTCTGGCCGTCTTGCATCACGACAGTTGCAATGAAGTACTAGAAGATGAACAAGGTATCAGAAAAGACAAATGAGCAATCGAGCAATCGGGCAAAGAGAGAAAGCAATCGGAGCATACCTCTGGAGGAGGAACCCCGCAGTGAAGGCACTTCAGGCCGAATCGGAATGGTTTCGGCGTCTGAGTGGTGGTGAGTGCTTTCACTCGGAGGCGCAGCGCTCTGTTGCTCAGCTTCTTGGTGCAAATCCGAGTGGGATCCCTCCAAGTGGCCATGTCGTAGATGCGGTGCACTCGGCGCTGAAGCGGGAGCACTCGGACCTGAAGCCAGGTGCCCACGAGGTCGTACGCCTGCAGGCCTTCTTTTTCCAGTTGAGCAATCCGAGCTACCTGGGAATCGATGTCGCAGTCGCCGACTCCGATTTTGGTCGACCACTGGTATCTCTCAATCGGTGGAGCAAGCTGGAATTCGGGCAGATTGGTGAGGTCGGGGCCCTTGTCGGGAGATCGGACGTAGATGAAGGTGGTCTGCCAGTCCTTGACCGATTGGATGATGACAGGGGACTCATAGGCCTGTTTGCTGGAGTAGAGGATACATCCGCCGCAGTCGGTCATGGCGGTCTCATGGATCGGTGGCTTGTCCTCTCCATCTGGATTCGGCAGCAGATTCCCGGTCCGAGCCATGTGACCTCGGAGGTGGAAGAGCCGTTTCCACAGCCCGATGCTCGGCTGGATGCTGAGATAACCCTCGCAGAGAGTGACGAATCCCGACATCGTCATGACAAAGTTGGCGGCGAGGTGGTGTGGTTGTAATCGGTGGAAGTCCAGGAACTCCCGGAAGAACGTGCTCACCGGCAGCCCGAACCCGTGCTCGAAGTGCGCAACAAAGACCACGCGCTCGCCGACGCGCGACTCTGGCACGATCTCCTCGCCGGGGGCACGCCATTGGATGCCGGCCGGCATCTTGCGCGCGTGAAGCAGTTGGCGGATCTCGCCGTCGTTGACGGTGGAGCCTTTCCACCGGCCACGGCTGGCGGCGGATTTCTCGTCCACGGAGGCCATGGTGTCCTCCAGAGCGGCGGAAGAAGAAATCGAGGAGAAGGGCAAGGAAAGGCCGACAACAAGTGCTAGCAAGTGGAGGTGCGGCGGCGGCGGAGTGCGCGAGCGGGACGTAGAGAGGCGGTGCGGTGCGGTGGCGCCACGAGCACGCGAAACCAAGGTCACCAGAGCAAGAAAACTGTCAGAACCCTATTTAGGTTTGTGCTTTTCTAAGCTAGCATTTTTGCATCATGAAAAAAATTGCAAAAGAAAAGGAAATGGGAAAAAAGAAAAGCCCTAAATGAGTTAAATAAAAAGGCCAGAAATAAATATTTTTCCAAAATTCTTTTGGATGTGTTGAAAAATCCTAAAAATGAGTGTGATCATTTTAAAAGTGATTTGGGATTAATCCCATGCTCATAGATTTTTCAAAAATCCAAATAGTGGCTTGGAAATTAAATCAATTGCCTATTTGAATTGAAATTCAAATAATTTGAATTTCAAAAATTCCCAAAACTTGGGGTTGAATTCTATAGAGTCACCTAGGTTTTATAAAAATAATTGGGGATTTTGTAAAATGCCCTGGCTATTTTTTAGGGCAAACAAATTAAACAGAAAACAAAAAAATAACAAAAACAGAGGAGGACTTACCTCCCGACTAGGCGCAGGCCCACCTGGCCCAGCCCAGCCCCTCCCCTGTCGTCTTCCTCCTCGCAAGAAGGAGAGACAGAGGAGCCGTGCGCCCACGGCATGGACGCCACGGCGACGCCCCTGCCTTCTAGGCCTCCCCTCGCCTCTCTCTCGCACGCCACGCAACAGAAAACCCCCGCACACTCCTCTGCCCTCTCTCTTCCCCGACAAGATCCCGCGCGACCCGAGCCCTAGCCGGAGCGGCCGCCGTGCGCCATCGTGGCCACTGTGCCTCCCCCGTCGCGCCGCCTTGTCCATTCGATCCGCCGGGGTCGACTTCTTCGAGCCACAGCTCCAATTTGAAGCGAGAGGCAACTACGGTGACGACAAATTCGACGAGCCTCTGCGGCCACCCCTGACTCCGGCGCCAAATCGAGCTCCGTCCTCTCCTCCTCCGGCTTTCCCAAGCTCACCACCGCATCCCTCGTGAGCCACTCGTCGATTTCCCTCTCCCTGCCCCCCTCCCCGTTCTCTCTGTCGCCGATTTCCATGAACAGAGCCACGGCCAGCCATCGAGCTCGATGCCGGCGTGGCCTGGGGCCTCTCCTCGATGCCTAGGTGGCACCAGTGGGTGCGGGCGAGCAAGAGGATCTCCCCGGTGCTCTCAGTTGTCCTCCCCGAGCCCCCGAGCCGATTCCGGTGAAGCTCCGGCGAGCTCCAGTGGACGCCGGCGAGCTCCACCATTAGAGGCCCTAATCCCCTAGCCTAACCCCCCCTCCTCTCACTGACACTGGGCCTAGGGCCCCTACTTAATCAGTGTTTAATTTTTATCAGATCTAATGAACCCAGTGAGGCTGACAGGTGGGGCCGCCCTGTCAGTTGACTGGTCAAAACCCTGACGTCAGCATGATGCAATGCTGATGCAATAAAGATTAAATCATTTATTTATTTCAGAAATTCCAGAAAATGGCCTAAACTTTGAAATTGAATATCTTTTAAACTATAACTCCAAATTCATAGTGTAATATATGAAAATTTATCAGAATAAAATTCTCTATCCAAATATCAAACTTTCAACCATGTTTGAAATGTTTACAATGAGGGATCAGTAGAATTTTGCTATTTGGCTCTTTTGTATTAAATCAAATAAATTACTATGATCATTCTAACTTGAACCAATGCATTGCAATACACATCACCTACACTTCAGAAGCATTTCACACACATGACCAATTGGTTTACAATGAACAAACTTTAGCAGATGCAACTTGGACCAATTTGAATATATTTGGAGTTTGAATTTGAATTCACTTTTCAAATCAACTTCAATTAACATGTGGCAATTTAAACATAGGTCACATCATCACCTTGCCATGCTATGTTTTGCATTTTGAATGTGCATTGTATTATCTTGATTGTGCTTTACTTCCAGTGCTTCGGTGATTGCTTCTTCTTGGTAGAGTTGATCTCGGAGACGAGTTAAACTTCACGGCAGAAGACTAGAACCTTGTGATTGTCAGCAAGGCAAGCACCCCCTCTTTGATCATGTCGATAAAATCCCAGTTCCCTCTCATTCTCGCAAATGCATGTTTAGGATGTCACCATTATACGTTCTACTGCTAGTTCAACCTATTCCTTTGCACGACCTATCATTTTGTCACAGTAGTAAGCAAACCACAATCCTAGCAGATGTAGGAGTTGGTTGTTATCTTGTGGCCCCTGCAACTGTTACAGCTTATTGCATGCTTAGAGTTGTTACTTGAGGCTACTTTGTTGTGAGTCGGGATGGTAGTGATCATGTGATTGATGGTGGTAACATGTTGGTGAATTGACCTAAACAAGGTGAACGATGAGAGGCTGTGTAGGAGTACACAGTGGGTTGTCTCGTTGAACACTGCCTTAAGCCCGAGTTCTTGTGTTGTTATCCAAGACTAAGAGTACGACCACACATTGGGCTCACTGACCCCTCTCGGCCTAGTACCTCACCCCGGACCTGTCCAGGAGTCGCAAGTAGTTCGCCCTTTAATGATCTCAAGCTGGTGGAACCAAGGTAAGTGGTTGGCGTAGGTTGTGGGCACGTTGAATCAAGTGATCATGATCGAGTTGAGCTTGATGGCGGTCACACAACGTTTGAGTCCGCATTGGAAAAATCGGCCGGATTCCGATTGTGGTCCCAACTCAAATAGGCGACTCCCTAGGACTAGAGATGGTGCCGTGAGTGAAGTGTCGTGGCAGCATCCTCGCCGGTACTCACTTGAAGGGTCCATCCCCAGGCGGTAACTGATGAGGCGTGTGTGTAGCAGTGCACCCCTGCAGGGTTAATGAACTATTCAAATAGCCGTGTCCGCGCTTATGGACTACTTGGAGACCTTTACTTGATCATAGACAACTTCAATGGTTACTCTTAAAAACTTGCCAAGATAAGTGTGAGTGCTATGGTTTGCTTCCTCGTGGGGAAGTCGAGGAAGTATCCATAGTGGTGTATTGGTTGGAGACTGGTTACTTGGACTCGTGTACGCTCCTTACCTCTTTCTGGTATTCGTAGTACAGGACTAGCCAAGTCAAAGCTGGCACTTCTGCAAGTGAAACCCCACCTCCCTTTGCCTTGATACATATGCATGAGTAGTATAGTTCCTATGTAAGTCTTGCTGAGTACGACTTTGTACTCACGTTTGCTTATTATATGTTTTAGAGACGATACCCCTGACCCTGATGGTGGCCTCTACCTCGAGCTCGACGTGTACCAAGTCGTATAGTTCCAGGCAGCAGCCTGTGCCCTCTGGAGGGTCGTTGTACTTTTCTTTCAGGCTTCTTAAGCCATTTGTTAAACTTATCTTTACTAAGACATAATTTGCTTCCGTTGATGTTTGATGTAATGTTGGATCACAGACATGTGATCTCTGCTTGTAATACAACTACTATGTCTGCTCTGTTTAGCATAAGTTATAAAGACTATGAGTTTGTAGAGTTCACGTTGTGATTACCTACTGTTTACACTGGACATGTATGCTGCGTGTATGATTATAACATGCATGTCTTAGGGTGGGGTTCAATAGCTTAGTTGTGTTCTTGCCGGCGGTCTTTTATACACCAAGTGGCCCTTAGATGTGCGCAGCTTGGGGCATCGCGATGCGATTGCTCGTGACTCTGTCACGTGGCACACTTCGTTGTATGATTGAGCCCGCCCGAGATCCCGACTAAGTGATCGGGCTGGAGTAAGTCTATGTAAGGGTAATGATTCAATCGATAACATGGTTGAGGCGACTTGTCTATGAGTATGGGATTCACCACCCATAAGCATTTAGACTTGTGAGCGGACGATGAGGACCCATTTCAGTTGATCATCCGGCCTGGATGGGATGCCCCTCACGTTCGATGCTTACCGAGAGTGATCTGTGATTGGCCTTGTCTGCTTAGACAAGTGGGTACAGCTCTTGGCTCTCGGCTCTCCATGTGATTGCATTGTGACCGGAATTACATACGCTAACCCTGGGTCCCGACAAAAACTGCGGCGGCGCGAGGAGGAGAGTTAGAACGAAGAGGAAGAAGTGGGAGAGATGAGCCCGAGGAGCCCCCCCTGTGGTTTATATGGGCGGCGGGGGTGAGTGGGATCGCGGATGCGGCCCGTGTGGCCCGGTGTGGCCGCGTGTATCAAGAGGCAAATCGGCAGTTTCGGCACAGAGGAACGTGGCGCAGAAGGCGAGGCGTGCGCAGTAACGTCCCGTCGCGCGTGGGTCGTGGGGCCCGGAGCCTTAACTTCCCCGGGGAATCGGAAACGACGTGCGACGTGGGTTGGTCAGGCATTGGTCAAAAGTAACCGTTGGAGAAGCAATCGGTTGAGCCAGATGTCAGCTCGGCCAAAGTGTTGCAAGAAAAGTTTTTTCAGAGAAGCACGAGAGGAGTCGGCAAGGCTGTGATCAAGGTCGGAGAAAGGATGTCGAACCAATATTGATCTGGTCGGCCGGGCATGATCTCCGAGCTGAGCGTTCAACTTTGATTGAGGAACCTCATGAGGCCAGAGCAGTCAAAGCGCACAGAGAAGAAAAGAAAAAACTTCAAAGGCCCCGCAGTCAAGCAACCGTGGGACCTTTACAGCTTTAGGGGCTAGTGTCGGGGGAATGATACCCGGGTAGGGTCACCCAGCCGAAAGAAATTTTTCAAGACAAGGATGAGGATGATTGGGCTGCTACTGGGCCGAGCTAGGCAGTCGCATGGCCGATTGCCCTCAAGCAATCGACCATGCCGAATGCGAGCAGTCGGCCCAGGCGCAATCGGCCCACCCTTCAATCGGCTCAAGAGTTGACCTTGTCCATCTCGGATGCCTCTGGTACAAAGTCATAAATGCATGATCCCGAGAGATCCGGGTGGCAGTAAGCTAAGTCACTTCGTCGATCTGTTAGAGGAGTGTTGTCACCCTTTTCCTCTAAATCCGGAGAAAGGACGACAAGACCAGAGATCACAACTCCACTGTTCACTCATCATTACCTAGAAGCAACAACATGGGCAACCGCTTGACAAGTCCGGATCAACCGGAGATTTGCAGTCCGTGGAGCCCAGCCGACGAGAGGATGACAACTGGGGCTTGCACCCGACTGAAATGACCGTAGTACCCTAATCTCACACTATAAGAGCCCGGGGTACCCCTCCTATGAGAGGGACGCCCCATTCGCATTTACTTCCCACAAGTAGTTCCCGTAGAGAAGGAGAGGAGAGCCATGCCCACGGCAGGTCTCTTCTTCCTCTGAGCAGCTCCATGAGCATTGATTTTAGTTCATGAGATCATTTATAGCAAGCAGACAAGCAGGAGTAGGGGTGTTATCTCTCTGGAGAGCCCCGAACCTGGGTACATCGTGGTGTCCTTCACCGTGCTTGTGCCCAACCCGTTTCCGGCACCATCGACATAGTTCTCCCTCGAGTCTTCCCCTCTCTTTAGCCATCCCTATGGCATCCGTTGTTACTAATCGACGACAGATACTAAGGAGCAATAAGTGGCCCGATTCTTTTGAACAAAGGATAAGCCTAGCAACTGAACTTATAAAGACTAAAGCATTCTCGAGGACACACGGGAGAGGTAGTCACGTGTTTTCGTCATATTCCGTATCGGTACTATGTTTTGTGTTGATAAGTGTTGAGTGGGTGGACCTATGCTAGTACACCTTCTAGACTAAGATAAGTGCACTCTTGTGATTAAACACCTTGCAAGCATCCGCAAATACAAGGTAGAAATTAAGGTAAAAGCCTAACCACAGCAATAAGATCAAGGATCCATTATTCCCTTGTGCAAAAGTGTGCAAACTGAGATTCATGTTTCTGTCACTCCGGCAACCCACCGTAAGCATTCTTTATACACAATGCATTCCCCTAGGTTCTTATCAAGGCAAAGTGTTATGTGTTCGACTCGCACAACACCACTAGGAAAATAACAACACAACTTAAATATCAAACAACACATATTACTTCAACATCATATGACTACTAACAACTAGACTTCTCCCATGTCCTCAAGAACTAAAGTAACTACTCGCAAGACATAAAAGAGATCATGATCAGTGGTGATAAATAGATGATAAACAATCTGGACATAACAATATTTCTCCAACAAAACTCAATAGCATTCACCACAAAGGAATAATCAACACCGGTAGAGTAGAGATGATAGATAGTACGGATTACAACACAAGTTGCAATTGTGAGATGAGATAGGATGAAGATGGAGATGGTGTTGATGTTGGGGATGATGTTGATGATGCCCGTGATGATGGTGATGACGATGGCGATGATCTCCCCTTCCGAGAGGTGTTCTCCTCGGGGGAATCTGCCCGCCGGAGATGTCTTTTCTTCTCTGTAGGTTTCTGTCACGGAGCGGCGGCGGAACTCGCGAAACTCCTCTCTTTTTAGGGGTTTTGGATGACGAAGAATATATATGCCGAAGGGGAAACCGGGAGTGCCCCCAGGGGTCCAGGCGGCCTCCTGGTGTAACACCCTGGTTTTCGCAGTTTTTCTTTTCGGAGTTTTTCTGGATTTTTGCCCGTTGGTTTGGATTTTGAGCAACTCTTTGGACTTGAACCTGAGCATATTTTCTTTCCATGCTCAAGTATCCCCTGATTCCAAGACCTTCCCATGTCATCTCATTGATCCACCCCATCCAAGCCACATTTTTATTCAATCCATATATTCCTTTTCCAATAAAAGCAATATTCCCTTTATTTGAGGACTGTGAAGCAACCCCTATTTATATTGCTCCATAAATCCCCAAATAATTCCCACATGACATTGACGCCATATATTGACAAATTCTCTAAAAACATTGCATGGCCCAAGTGGAGTTTTCCTCTAGAAAAATGCATTTGTCTTTGGGGCAGTATGGCACTTTGTGAAGGAGGTGCTATTTAGCTTGATCCATTGCTGGTGAAACTTTTTGTGCAATATCATATGATCATATCATTGGCCTACACAAAATTCCACCACCCTTTTCCTAGCCCAACTCCCACATTAAATTCCCAAAGTTCTTATGCAGAATGGAGCATTGTGAAGGGAGTGCAAGCTAGGGGATCCCAATTGCCTTAAAACTTTTTGAGCATTATCCCACCACCAAATAACTCCACAAAACCAAGTTTGAGCCAAATCCCATAATCCATGTGAGTGAAACATCATGTGAAAGTTCCTGACCAGTGGGACATCTTGTGAAGAAAGTTCTATCTAGGTGTGTCCAATGGCCATGGAATTTTACACACATATGCACACCCCCATATAACCCAGCTAAACCAAAGTTCAGCCCATTTCTTCAAGAAGAAATGATGCTAGCTTCACCATTGTGTTTCTGGTTCATTTGGCACATTACAAAGGAAGTGCATTTTTCCTTGGGCCAATTGAGCTGAAAACCTCCAGATCATTAGTCCTTCCAAGCCCAAAGACATGGGACAACCTGGAACTATCCCAATCCCCACCCTTTGAGCTCAGCTTCTGCCCCAAGTTTGCAGCAATAACTTATTCTTTGAAATAGAGATCAGCACAATGGTCCTCTTGACCAGCCAAGGGCATTTCTGTACTCATGGAAGGAAGGAGATCAAGCTGGACATCTTTGGCCACGTGAAAACCCACTGTATGCACCAGAGCATTTGGTGGCCACGCATTTAGCCACACCTGGCGTGCACTCGGCGTGCTCTGGTCGTGCCCCGAGGCTGCCTGATGCGTCGCCCTCACGCTCTAGTGCCTCCGCGTCGCCTAGCTGCTGCCCGGTCGCACCGCACGGCTTTGCCGAGGACGCGCGCTCACTTTCCCCTCCTGCCCTCGCCGGAATCCCCGTCGCCCGCCCTCCGCCACGCGCCTCGCGACGGGCACAGTGAGCCCCCTTACCCGTCTCCATCACGCATGCTCCCCCTTTGCTCCATGTGCTCCTCTGCATCCCCGCGTGCTCCTCGACGCCTCAAGAACCCGCTCAAACCCCGCCACCTCACCGCCCCACCGCAGCTCCTCTGTTTGTCGCCGCTGGAGCACCGAATCACCAACACGCTATAAATAGCGGTGCCCATGCCTGCCTCACCACACCATCACCCTCTTCTCCTCTTCAATTGACCCCTAGAGCCGGCAATCGACAGGCCGGCACCCTTCTTCCTCGCCTCCGGTCGCCACTGCCGCCATGGTGCCCCCACCAACGCCCGGCCACCCCAGTGACTCCTAGACCCCGCTGAGGCCTCCCTTCGAATCCGCCAGTCCCACTGGTGCTCCAACAATCGCCCCTGCCCGAATCGTCGCCGGAATCGACGTCGGCGTCGTCGCCCTCGTCGGAGCCGAGACCCGCGCCGCCGTGAAGCTTACCCCCCCTTAGAAAACGTCCACCGTTTGGAGCGCCACAGGTACGGGGATAACCGTCGTCAGCTATTCCGTCCATTCCCCCTGGTCCCAGCTCCAGTCGTGGCCTCCTCGCCGGAGTTCGTCGCCGGTGAGCCGCCCCTCCTCTGTTTCCCTCTCCTCCTTAGAACATATGACAAATACGCCTTCGATGTCACCCCTGTCCTTTATCCAGAGAAAAATGATTTAAATAATTTAATTTTGACCCCCACTTTGACCTTGAATATCTTTTGATATATAAGTCCAAATGACTTGAAACTTTTTGCATTTGTTTTTTCTTGAGCTCCTCTTCAGTTTGGCATAGGTTCCATGCCATGTCTTGTTGTTCTTATTTACTGGTCAAATGAAAGTGTATTTGACCTTTTTCTCCGTGCCTTTTTCATAAAATATTTTCAGGGCTTTTGTGGTGTTGAAGACTAGGAGATTCTTCACACTCCCTTGGTGAAGGCAAGCCACAATTTCTTTTGCACCATCGTAAAGCTTTGACGTGCTTTAAAAATTGTCTTAACCTTCGGTGATATGACATTCTTGATATGCTTTGATCGTATTATGCTCATATGATTGGATCACTTTGGTGATGCTGCCTGGCTATATTATGCTTGACTATGTTATGATCCCGATATGTCCATATGCTTTCATACATGATATGCCATGTTATGTTCACGATAAGCTTTGATCATGATTATCCCCGTATCATACTTAGCTACATTCATGGTATTGTTACATGATAATATCTTGATCACCTTGATATGACCAAGTTAATCAACTAAATAGGATTTGAATAATGCTACAACTATAACCGTACCTTGGATTGTTCTACAAGTATTGCGTGATATTGTCATTTGGATTCTCATGTTGCACCTGATGCTTGCTTGTGTGTGATGTTGGAGGCATGCTTTGTGCCAAGTTGATCAGGTGCCACCGAACCGAAATTATCCGTGCAACCACGCTCGCCTGTATGGGAAGGTCTTGGATCGGTCTACCGGTAGGTTCTCTTATGCGTATCACCAAGGTGGGAAGGCTACGCGTGCGCGGTTACCCTGGCCCGGTAAGCAGCGGTAGTCTTGAGAGCCGGTTTGTTTATATGGATCCAGTCCCCGTCAGGGACAAGTTTTGCCACGACGGTGGCCGTTTTTCCACGAGGTGGTCGTTTTCCATGCGATGGCAGGTGTGTCTGGAGGACACGGGGCTACCCAAGACGGGATGTCGGTGATACGGTAAGGGAGGCATGTGGTAGAACGGTCTCGTTGGAGAAGTCCTAGTCCACTCCTATGGTAAGAGTTCCGAGGTTCCTGTGGGACAAGTTCCAAGGTACTGGATGGAGGAAGGGCTCCATAGTGTGGGTAAAGTGCACAAACTCTGCAGAGTCACAAAAATCTATTCGAATAGCCGAGTCCACGGTATTGGACAAGTTCGTACTAAGTCACACCATGGGATCAACATGAGTTCGCTGGGATGATTGTGCTAAGTTGGTGGTCATGCGATGACCCGTGGATCATGCGATGATCGGAATGGCTGGGTGGTAACAAAAGGACACTTAACCCGTTGAAGGATCGTGCGACGATCCATATAAGTTGATGGCGATGCGATGGTCGGTGCTTGAGTCTGTATGGACTCCGAGGTAAGCCACGTGATCATGCTATGATCATGTGGAGTCCATTGTTGTGTGTGCATTAGTCTTAATGCTGATAACATGCTTGATGATTATCTGCTTGCATGATGTTGATGCTCATATGGTTAATCCATTAATATACTTTAACATGCTTGGCATGTTGTTGTTTTGCCTTGGTGCATTGGTTGTTGTGAGCTTGCAAGTACATTCAATGTACTGACCTGGCGTGTCATGCCAGATTTGCAGGCGATGCTTTGGATGCGTAGGACGACGTTCCTGATGTTTGCGAGCTAGGCGGCGTCCCAACCAGTGTCCCTGTGGATTGGAGTTCATCACCGTCGTCGTTGTTCTACTGCCGAGTTATATTCCGCTGCTAGGGAGCTATGCTGCTGCTTGATGTAGATCCGTGGATAGCTTGAGGAGCAAGCTTGTTCTCCGCTAGCGTTGTAATAAACCCCTTGTACCCGTATCTTTGGTAATAGAAAGTTGTTCAGTTCTATATCAAGTAGTGTCGTGTTCCAGAATACTTGATCTCTGGGCTCGAGCACGGGGCGTTCCGGTCCCCTGAGCCGGGGTGCCACATCCGGCACGCCCCTGGTGGGGGTCGCGCCAGGGGGGTACCTGGGCACCTAGTGACCCCCTCTGGCTCCTTTTCGGCGAAGCTTCGTTATTCTTCGAAAAAATACCCTCCGTCGATTTTCCGCGCATTTGGAGATATTTTGTTTCAGCAACTCAGTGTCCACTTTTCTCCGCTGAAACCTGCATGTGCTGTTTCAGCACCGGAAAGTTGCAAACTGTGTAAAACAAGCCAAAACAACATAAGAACAACATCATAACATGAAATATATCAATGAATAGGGGCGAATTACGATATAAAATAGTGATGCATTTTGGACGTATCAACTCCCCCAAGCTTAGACCTCGCTTGTCCCCAAGTGAATACTGAGCTCGGTAAACATGTCCACAAGTTTAGAGAGTGAAGTGTCGATAAATAGAATACGGAAAAGAAGCATCATGATTTCTTCACCAAACTCAAGCATTCTCAACAATAACCTCAACTCATAAGGCCCTTATGAGAAAGTAGTAACAATTATAATCGAAAGTAGGGCTAAGGAAACTCATCAAATCATGGAAAACATATCCTTGGTCAAAGAACAACTAATAACTTTTACTTTTTCTCTTTCACTTATAATGAATCATTTTGAAGTTTTTGAAAGAGCATGTTTTTTTGAAGCTTTAAAACTGAAGGGTATCACACCCCCCAGCATTTTATTGAAGGCCCACAATATTTACAGAATTTACAAGAAAGCTTCAAAAAAAATATGCCCTCAAGGGGGCAAAAAGTCAATCCATCTAAGTAGCTCCTCTTTAAACCTAGGTTTGATCCTGTAACTAAGCAAGGTGAGATCATGGATGAAGCCCATTTTCCACTTTGCAAAGGATGGCCTCTCATGTTTGAAGCATTTGGCATTCCTGACCATCCAAATATTCCACCAGGCAGTGAACACAACCTCAACAAAGAAAGGTTCCTGAAACGCCTCTCTAGCTTGCGTTGCTACCTGCACCATATCAGTCCCCAAAGACCAGTCAATTTGAAGATATGTCCATATCCTAGCACTGAAGTTACAATGAAAGAACATGTGATATCGGGTCTCCAGATGTTGAGTGGGGCATAACACACATTCTGGCCCATCCTCAATATGCCAGTGTCTTCTAATGATCATGTCCTTGGTGTTCAGACGATCCATAATCACTAGCCATGCAAAGACCTTAGTTTTGAGGATGCAACAAGATTTACAGATCCAATTTAGCAAAGGGTTGGATTGCATAGGAGCATGAACCATGGTATAAAATTTCTTTGCAGTGTAAGTATCCTTAGAACTATGCCTCCAGGTCCAGCAATCTGAAGCCAGCTGTGAAGTGTGATTCTGAAGTATCAAGGTAAGTTCCATGAGCTCCTCATATGCTTGAGCAGAAAGTGGGAGATTAAACAGTTCAGTGAGCTCAGTTGTACCCAAAACCTCCTGGACAGAAATCAAAGGATCTTTAGCATAGGAAAACAATCTAGAAAATTTATTAGCTAGAGATCTATTCATCTTTTCAATCCATTGATCCTGCCATAACAGAACAGAATCCCGAGGGCCAATCTGAATCTTGGAGACAACCACAAAACTATCCATGTATTTGGCTACATCCCTCCACCAGAAAGAACCACAGATCTCAGTTGCATGGGGTACTCTTTGATGGTAATATGAGTTCCAAATAAGAGTCATCCAGGGCATCTCCTCTTTGTTATAGAATTTCTTTAGGTGCTTCATAAGTAAGGCCTGATTCTGCAGCTGCAAATTTAAGATTCTCAGTCCCCCTTTGTTTTTGGGTCTGCACACCAGATCCCAAGCAGCCAGAGATTTACCAGAATCCTGACCATATTTCCTCCACAGGCACTGCCTCTGTATCCTTTCAAGTTGCTTAATTATACCAATGGGTATATTCAGAGAGCAAAGGAAGTATATGGGCAAAGAGGAAATAACTGAGTTTAATAACTGTAACTTTCCTCCCTGAGAGAGAAAGCAAGAACTAGCAGTAAGCCTTCTCTCCATGCAGTCAACCAAAGGCAGAAGATCCACAATTTTAGGTCTTGTGGTTCCCACTGGTAGCCCCAGATAAGTGAAGGGCAATTTCCCTACTTGACACCCAAAAGCAGCAGCCAATTGGGAGAGAGTAACCTCATCAATGTTAATTGGGATCAATGATGATTTATTATAGTTTATCTCCAGGCCAGTGGTCTCAGAAAAGTTCTGAAGAGCCTCCTTCAACACCAAAACTTGTTGGATATCAGCAAGCAGCACCAGGATGGTATCATCAGCATACTGCACTACAGGAAAATCAGTGTCATGGCATGGAATGGGTAGGCTGAGGAGGCCCTTTTGGAGAAGGTCATTGATCACTGATTGCAGCAAGTCAGCAGCAAGGACAAAAAGAAGTGGTGACAGAGGATCACCCTGCCTAACTCCCCTTCTGCATTTAAACTGTCTCCCAGGAATTCCATTCAGCAGGACAGATGAAGACCCACTCTCCAAAAGCTGCTGCACCCAAATCCTCCACTTTTGAGGAAACCCTTTATATTTGAGAATCTCAAGGATAGAAGAGTGCTCAATGGAATCAAAATCCTTTTCAAAGTCAATTTTGAGCAGCAGCAGTGGTCTCTTAGATTAGTGGCACTGATGTAGATACTCTAGAGTCCAGGCAATGTAGTCCTGAATAGATCTGTCCTTGATAAAGCCATATTGGTTTTTGTGAATGCACTTTCTAATATCCCTTTGCAATCTATTTGCAGCCATCTTAGTGATGAACTTGATACCAACACTAGTGAGGGAAATAGGTCTGATGTCGGGACCTGGAATATGCGTATGTAATTCCAGTCACGATGCAACCACATGGAGAGCCGAGAGCCGTACCCACTTGTCTAAGCAGACAAGGCCAAGCACAGAACACTCTCGGAAAGCATCGAACGTGAGGGGCATCCCATCCAGGCCGGATGATCATCTGAGATGGGTCCTCATCGTCCGCTCACAAGTCTAAATACTTATGGGTGGTGGATCCCATACTCATAGACAAGTCGCCTCAACCATGTTATCGATTGAATCCTAACTCTTACATAGACTTACTCCAGCCTGATCACCTAGTCGGGGTCTAGGGCGGGCTCGATCATACAACAAAGTGTGCACGTGACAGAGTCACGAGCAATCGCATCGCGATGCCCCAAGCTGCGCACATCTAAGGGCCACTTGGTGTATAAAAGACCGCCAGCCAGATAACAACTAAGGTCTCGAAAACCCATACTAAGACATGCATGTTATAGACATACACGCAGCACACATGCCTAGTATGAACAACAGGTATCATCACATAACTCTACAAAGTGTATCTTTATTGACTTACACATAGAACATACCAAGATCACATGTTTGTGATCAATATTACATCATACAACGGAAGCAAATTAGGTCTGATTACAGACAAGATTAACAAATGGCTTAGAGAAGCCTTGTTCAACAAACATGCCCTTCGACGAGGGACCAGACTGCTGTCTGGAACTATACTACCAAGATCTCGAGCTTCACGAAGGTGACTCCATCGGGGTCCGGGTTCTCATCTAAAACATAGAATAAGAAAACGTGAGTACAAAGTCGTACTCAGCAAGACTTACATCAGAACTAAACTACTCATCCTCAAGTTTCAAGGTAAAGGGAGGTGGGGTTTCATCATGCAGAAGTGCCAGCTTTGACTTGGCTAGTCCTGTTCTACGAGTACCAGACTTGAGGTAAGAAGCGTACACGAGTCCACTACCAAGTCTCCAACCAATACACCACTATGGATACTTCCTTGACTTCCCCACGAGAAAGCACGCCATAGCACTCACGCTTATCTTGCGAGTTTTAGAGTATCCATTCAAGTTGTCTAATAATCAGGTACAGGTTCCAAGTAGTCCTTAACCGCGGACGCGGCTATTCGAATAGTTTTGTTAACCTTGCAAGGGTGTAAGCTACACACACATGACCATCACTTACCGCCAGGTCTCGTCACCATTCAAGGGGTGCCGACGAGGATGTTCACCACGACACTTCGCTCACAACTGGTCTATTCCAGGAGTCGACTATCTGAGGTAGATCCCGCTCGAGAGCCCGACCGGATCAACGATACAGACTCAGACAATGTAGGCAACCGAGACGCCATCCGAGAAGATGGTTTCACTGTCTCACAGATCCACCGACATATCTATATGATGCAACCTTTCATCCATTCTTTTTCTATGCATATGCCAAATGGAAAGCCCGGACTAATGTGACTCCTGGACGTCAACACGGATCAAGGTACTAGGCCGAGAGGGGTCAGTGAGCCCAATGTGTGGTTGCACTCTTTGTCTTGGATTACCATACAAGAACTCTGTGCTTAAGGCGGTGTTCAACGAGACAACCCACTGTGTACTCCTACACAACCTCTCATCGTTCACCTTGTATTAGGGTAGATTCACCAACACAGTTTCACTTTCATCAACACCATGTTCACTATCATCCCGACTCACATCAAAAGCATCCTCATTGTAAACTCTAAGCATGCAGTAAGAAGTAACAGTTGCAGGGGCCACATGATATCAATCAACTCCTAAGTCAGCTAGGATTGTGGTTTGCTTACTACTGTGACAAGATGATTGGTCATGCATCGGATATGGGTTCAACTATGCGGTAGAATCGATACAAGGTGATCTCCTAAACATGCATAAGCGAGACTGAGAGGGAATTGAGATTTTATAGACATGATCAATGGGGTTTGCTTGCCTTGCTGACGATACACGGGTCTTATCGGTGGTCTTCTCCTTCGGGGGTGATCACCGTCTCGGGGCACTGTTACCGGCACAATCATCAACAAAGGGGGCCAACATTGAACTAAAATGCACAATCACATGATTATGTTGTCCATGATGTGTATGTTATTGATGTGACCTAGGTTCAATTTGTCACATTTTAATTGAAGTTGATTTGAAAATTAATTCAAATTCAAACTCCAAATGTTATTCAAATTAGGTCAACTTGCATTTGCTAATGTTTGTCCATTGTAAACCATGTGATCATGTGTTTGATATGCCTCTGATGTTCAAGTGAGATGTGGTGTATTGCAATGGTTCAAATTTGAATAACATTTGAATTCAATTTGAATTATTTCCAATTAAGCCAAATAGCAAAAGCTACTGGTACCATTTTAAATTCTACTCAAACATAGCTGAAAGTTGTATATTTGGATAGATTATTTTCTGCTGATCATTTTTCATATATTATTTGTCCAATTTGGAGTTAATATGAATTTTCTATGAATTTCCAAAGTTTAGCTATTTTTCTGCAATTTCTGGATTTTCTTTAATTCATTAATCCTTTTATTTTTAATTCTTTTCCAATTATGGCGTCAGCATGACGCAAGGGTGATGTCACAGGGGGGCTGACAACAGGGGCCCACCTGTAAGTGTCTAGGGGTTAATCCCCTCTCTGTTTAAACTAAACAGAGGGGTTAGGGGGCCAGGGGGCCCACTTGTCAGTGGCCCTAGGGGGGGGGGGTAATTAGCTTAGGCTAATTAAGGCCTTAATGGCCGGCCATGTCGGCTCGCCGCCGGCGACGCCAAAACGGCGGCATACTCACTAGACGGCGATTCCGGCGGCCAAACGCAGCGCTAGGGCTACCAAATTGTAGCCCGTTGACGTGCGCTTCTTGGAAGCTAGCTGCGCGTCGCCGGGGAGGTCCTCAACGTCGCCGGCTTCAACTTTGGCGGCGGCCGGAGTTCTGTTATCGCAGACACAGTGTGGCAGTGGGGCGTTTTGGCCATGGGCTAGGGCATCGTGACCTTGGGGGACTCAGGAGCACCATGCGCATCTCGGCAAGGGAAGGGAGGCACGGGAGCTTGCACCTCGTCGGCCATGGAGGGTCCAAGCTTCGACTTCCATGGCGGGGGTGGCTAGGAGGTGCAACAGGAGGATTGAGCTTAGGGTTTTGAAGCGCCTGCTCACCAGGAATGCGTTGGAGGCGACAACGAGGTCGAAGGTGCCCTGGTGACGACGGAATCGTCGACGGAATCCTGCGACTCCGGCGAGATGTCGACGAGGCTTGCGGCCGTTCGGGGAAGAATTGGCCGGCCAGCTTCGCACGGCGTGGCTTGCGTCTACGGAGACCTTCCTGGACACCTTTTCGCGGCCGTTGGGCGTCTCTGGCCACGCGGAATCACGGCGGCGCTCCGGTAGTCTCTTGGGTGCTCACGGAGAAGACGAAGAAGGAAAGGGGGAGGGTGCCACGGGAAAGGGGGAAAGGTGCGGCGTGCGCATTGCGGCTTCTTGGTGAGGAGAGGGGGCCTAGGTGGCCAGGAATACGCGAGACGTCGCGGTGGCGTTGTCGCCGCGCTCCCAGCTCCAGCGAGCTGCTTGGAGCCGCGGGGGAGGAAGACGACAGAAGCCTCGGGCTGGGCTGGACCGAGGCCAAGGTAAGTGGGCCGTGGGGAAAAGGGGGTGGGCTAGATTAGTTTTCCATTTTCTCTTTCTTCTATTTCTCTGCTAATTTGTTTTCTCTAATAAAAAAAATACCATAGCATTTTAAAAATTCCCCAAAACTTTTATGTGGGCTTAGGGGTCATGCCACTAGCCACTCACAAATTTGGGTGACTTTTGAAATTCAAACAATTTGAATTCAAATTCAAATTGGAGTTTAATTAAATTTCCAAGCCCTATTTGGAATTTTTGACAAATCTTGGTGCATGCAGTGGGACCCACTTCACTTTATATGTGATCATGCTTATTTTTAAGACTTTTCAAAAATACCAGAGGAATTTTTGGAAGCAATTTTTATCTGGCCATTTAATTAAATTCTATAGGGCTTTTCTATTCCCCATTTTTGAATTTCTTTTGAAATTTCTTCATGATGCAAAGGGGCACTCAAATCCTAGCACTTACCCAAGTTGGGGTTCTGACATCTGAAATCATTCACTGTTTCAGGACTAGCTTTCTTAGGAATTAGGGTGATGTAAGAACCATTGAGACCCTCCAAATGAGCCGTGCCAGTATGGAACTCAGCAGCCAAGTTATAGAAATCATTGCAGATGATAGGCCAGCAGGTTTTAAGGAATTTACCATTGAAGCCATCAGGCCCAGGTGATTTATCAGTAGGCATGGAATGCACAGTGTCATCCATCTCCTTTTTACCAAAAGGATCCACAAGGGAATCCAAATCCTCCACCTGATGCAATAGGGCAGGCAGATCACATCTCATGACAATGCCTTTGGCCACCCCCATCCTGTTCTTGAAAGCAGACCAGAAAGTTGCAGCAATTGCATCATGTTGATCACAAACAGTTCCATCAGACAAGTTCAAAGATGCAATGGAATTCCTGCTGTGCCTTTCTGAAGCCATTGCTTGGAAGAATTTGGAGTTTTCCTCCCCCACTTTCACATATCTTTGAGTACATCTTTTTTCCAGTACAGGTGTTGCGAGAACAAAATTTTCTCTAGATGAACTTTCACAATCTTCCTGAAATTGGCTTCAGGAACATATAGAGGTCTAATGTCCTCCAAACAATCCAAAATGAATATTATTCAATTGCATTTGGAAATCAACGTTTTAAGGGAGGAGAGTCCCCTTTGCCAGTACTTCAAAGCCTTCCTTAGCCTTTTGAATTTGTCCACTATGATGGCCACAGCATGGCATTTAGAAGAAGGAATCTCCCATGAGTTTTTCACACAGTCCATAAAACCAGTCATCTCCACCCAGTAATTCTCAAATATGAAAATATTGGCCTTAGGAATGGATGTATTGATGACAACCAAACAGGGCACATGATCAGATGCGGTTTTAGCCAAAGGAAGCACTTGAGATGAGGGATAACATGTAATCCAATTGGAGGAAGTAAAAAACCAATCAAGCTGCTCCAAGAGTGGATTATCCTGCATATTAGACCAAGTGAACCTTCTACCCTTTAAAGGCAGCTCAAGGAGGCTAAGATGACCAATGATTTCATTAAAGATGAACATGTCATTCATGTCCCCTCCAGGCAGATTCCTGTTCTCCATAGATCTGACATCCAGTTAGCATCAAAAGGAATAGATAAATGATAAAGCCAGTTCACAAAATTATCCCTGCTATGTTGCTCACAAGGACCATAAACATTGACCAAAGTCCATGTCTCTGCATTATGTTTGGAAGTGAAGTTAATCACCAATCCAAAGTCCCGCGACTCCAAAAGTAACCCCTCAAACATGCTGGAGTTCCAAATTGTTAGAATACCCCCAGAAGCTCCCCTGGATGGAATAAAAGCAAATTGATCAAACCGGCGAGGACAAAGCGCCTGAATAAGCTTTTTATCAATTGTGGGACATTTAGTTTCCTGTAAGCAAATGATGGCACACTGACTTTCCTCAACTTTCGCTCTAACTGCTCTTTGTCGCGCATCAGAATTGAGACCTCGAACATTCCAACAAAGAACATTCCAATTGCGAGTTGATGTACTATCCATAGAAAACCCAGCAGCAGTAAATAATATTAACTGTAAACATTACAGCTAACAACCCACAAAAACAGGGGCTACACCCAGAAAAGTATTGCCCCAAGGTTTCATAACAACTGGCCAATTTAGGGGCTTGCCAAAACCAAATATAGAAAGATGCATTAAACATTTGCATCATTGCCGGAGGTCGCATCCGCAGAAGAGGTCGCCGTAAGCTTCTCTTTAGAAAGCAGGGATGGATCAATTTGAAGATCGGCCCCAATGGCCTGGATGACCTTGACAGGCGTAGGTGGCACAGATGGCATCTCCTCTTGTGCTGGGCCTTGGGCTGGTTCTTCCACAGGTTCTTCAAGCACCAGTTGAATGGGTTTGGTCTTGGGATTTTTCTTTTTAGGGGCCATTGGAAGTTCAGCAAAGCTTCCCGCCTTGAACCCATACCTCTTGATAGTGCTTCTGGTGCAACGTCAAACAGAGGTCTCTACCACCGGAGTCTCTTATTCTTGCGTCGAGTTGCTGCAGACTTTTGCAGAGGAGAGCTGGCAAAACATGTGACTTGTGGCACATCCTCAAGAGGTAGAGTAGGAGCAAAAGCAGGTGCCACCAGGTTAGTATCCTCCTCAATATATGAAATGGAAAGCTCCATGTTTTCCTCATCAAAAGCCATCGCCCAAGAACGCTAGAGAAAATCAGAGGCAGTACAGGAGAGAATGATAGTGGCTGAGGGATATGCATGACACTTATCTCAGGGAGCAACCTGGAGAAAGCTCTGCTCCAGATCATCTCCGGGGGAAGAGGAGGGCCCGCCACAATATTGATCATTCCAACAAAAATCTGCTGCTGTGGGATTGGTGGTGGCTGATAGACCACCAGAGCCAGGTTGGGCTCGTCCTGAGCAGGGGCATGAGCCTGTTCCACATCGTCAGGAATATGAATAAATTCTAGAACGGGTTGCTCCACTGAATCAGACAATTCAGGGCGATCAAGCACCATAGACTGCTGGTCTTGTTCTGGTACACCTTGTTGCTCCTGCTGATCCTCAACATTTGGGGCATCGTCCCCCCATACAGCCTGTCCCCAGCCAGGTGCCTCATTGTGATCGTTTTGTTGATTCACAAGGGGAGGAGCAGGCACATCATTCCAACCAATCTTAGGAAACATGGGCAACACCCAAGGAAGATTGTCCGGCGGAAACGGCCCCGGCAAGGGATGAGGATTGCCATTGAGGGGCATCTGATCCTCATCTTGCGGCATTTGGTTTGCCCAATCTGCTCCCAGCACATAGCATGCCGCAGTCCAGTTCACTCTATGACCACCCCGTTCCGCATAATCTCCAAAGACAATGTCCCGTGGAACAAGTGCAGTAGATGGGAAAGATGCATGAATCACCGAACGCACCAAATAGGGGTCCTCAGAGTTCCAAGAATGGAATTTACCAAAGGTGTTAATGGCTTCAGTCATATTTTGGGTGTTGCGGTAGTCCAGCGGCACCCCTATGAGCATAATCCATCCAGTGCGGAAATCGTCCGCACCACGGAATCCCTCGCTCTGGTCATGATTGAAGAACCGGACGAATCTGTCGTCCCCAAACTCGAAAGGGGCATGCTGACTAAGAGTGTATCTTACCGCAACATCCCGCAACTGAAACAGACCAACCCCCAGGAACCATGGCTGAACTGAGCGCACCATGACTCCTCGGGCTTGAAGAAAATCAGCCACCTCCTCGCGAACTTGACCCATCTGTTCAGGCAGAGGCGGCGGCATTACCTCAGCGATGACATATTCTTCATGGCGCCTCTCAGGTCTTCTGCCCGCCATGACAAAAGTGCGAGGGAGACGAGTTGGTCCACCGTCAACGATGACATGACCGGCCGGAAGGAAGCGGTGGGGGTCGACCTCGTAGACAGCCATTGGCGAACTCTTCGATCTAGGCAGCAGCGATTCGAAGCTGGGCGGCGGAGCGCAGAAGGTGACGAGGGTTTTCTCGTAGGAGGAGTGCGAATCGACAAGGCAAGGAGAAGGGGCGCAGGTCCCAATATGAACCGGTGTGGACTCAATGTGAAGCTGCGTGGAAACAGGTCTCCATACGCGACCCTCTTGACGTGCAATCAAATCGCAGTCCCTTCGGTGGTGGCCCACACGGTTGCATGCCATGCACACCCTAGTAGATGGGCACGCCGATGACAGGTGGCCCTAAACTTTGCAGATGGAACATGTCATGATTCGGGCCACCATGTCATCCACCATGGCTTCAAATGCATCCGGAGGTTGCATTGAAGAGGCATCCCTCGTGACCGAATCTTGACGCTGCTCCTGTTGAGATTTTCCCAGATTTGTTACGGTTTGTTCCTCCAAAACCGGTGCAGCACAACGCTCCAAGGAAGGAAACAAATTTCGTTGCACATTATCTGATCCAGAAGATTCGGGGTTCCTCCCCATGGAAAGCGGAACTGTCCCAAATTGGATGATCGGCTCCGCCGTCGTCCAGTGCACCGCCGGCGGTGGCGAGGGAGGTGGACACTCATCAGGAAGCAACTCATAACCCGCGTGAATGATCTCTTTACGTACCTCAGGTTGCACACGGAAATTGTAGCTCTTGCAGGCGTCATAATCAATGATAGTTGCAAAACGTAGAGTTTTACCCTTAGGAGGCCCAGCCTTCATTGCAGATTTCTTAGGGAATGAACGTAGAGCATTCAAACCCGCTTGAACCCGTTTCTTAGACGGACTAACAAGAGTCCATTATTCATTGCATTGCTTCTGCCATCGCTTGAACTCATATTGCCATTGAGGTCCGCCGTAGTTCCAAAGGTAGAAGTAGCAAATGAACTGACGAGAAACAAATTTACGGCGACCAGTGAGAAGGAATCCAACCTTTTTATTCGCCACCGTGAAGCTAAACACCCGATCACGTAAGGTGGACACTTTAAGTGCATCACATCGGCTGCCAGTGATAGACTCCAGTGCTATCGCCGCCGAATCCTCCGTCAACTTGAAAGAGGTACGTCCAAAAGCCCCCACCATTGTGAAATGGCCAGAGTGCTGATTCGGATGAACCGAAGAGAAACAAGTGCGTCGAACCTCCTCAGCGAACTCCACGCCGGGAGCCAGATCCAAACCCATCTGGAGGGCTGCATAAACTTCCATGAGATGGCTATGTATGCAAAGAGGAGGAGACGCCGGAGACGATGATCGGAGCCAAATGTTGATGAAGAGGCTCAATCACCGAGGATCTTGGATGGAGTGGCTAGGATTTAGGGGCGGCGACGTGGAGGTGGGAGCGCCATCTTTTTTGCCCTATACCGTACCTGTTGTAGTTATAATAAATTGTATCCGCGTCACTCCCCCTTGAAAGAACATGTTATTAGTCATGAAGTAAAAATGCTAACACAAAGGAAGATGTTTGCTTGGCGTAAGCTTTCACAAACAACTTACTTATCAAATGATAATGTCAACAAGGATGTGGCATGACCCAACTTAATGCGACATTATATGAATGAATCCTCGTCAACATCAAGTGTCTGTTCTCTTTAAGAAAAGAAGGAAGTAGGAAGAACTGACTCAACATAAAAGTAAAGGACGGGCCCTGCTATAGGGAAGTAGGGAAAACTCATATGCTATCCTCAAATCAAACAGAATGAAAACAAGTTTTGGGAGGTGCATGGTTTGTCAAAGAATGATAATAGATAGCTCAATTACTTCTCAAGACGGACAAGTTTCGAGGAACGGCTCCCAAGTGGGGAAGATCACATCCCCTTAATCTCCTTTGTTTATCACTGCCAAAGTTTCTCATTTCTTATAGACCAAGCGTGAAGGAGGGTTTGTTTGTTGTATTATCTTATGAGTTGGGTGCACTCATGCTAGTTCCTCCTCGTATTAAGGGTTTGCGGATTAGACATGCAATCCCGAGGTAAAACTTGTCCAACTTAAGAAGATCATGAATTACCTACTACTTCCTCATGAGCTAAACTAGAAGCACAAAACAGAAGATTTTGAACATTTAAGGATAACACATATATTCTATACTTTTAGGAGTGGTAGGTAAATACCACGAATAGGAAGATATGGTGGACTCATATGGAAGATATTTGTTTCAAGGTATGGATGCACAAGCAGAACTACTTAGTACAGAGTTTGGCTAGCAAAGGCTTTGAGAGAACAGACAATTGATGATGACTTGGATGCAAAGCATATAAAGCATAAACATTCAGGTAAGCATAACGCATCAAGTTGTCTTCCTTGTCAACATAACACTTCAAGCATAATAACATAAAGGTTTTGGATATGTTGCTACTTGAGAAAATCATGCATGTTGTTATGACCAAAGCTATGTTTTCGAAAATCAAAAAAAAATCAAAGCCATACCTGATATAAGGTCAATACTCCCCATAAGAATCATCATATAATGTTGATTGCGTGAAGAGAATACCGAGTGCAGCGAAGAAACCAATAGACTTCTCATTAATATTCCATCATAGATGACTCCACACTCACGGATACAAGACTCTCCACAAAGGAGTGATAGACCCCAATGCAAACACCTATTTCATAAGATGACTTCCCTAGACATGATATGACTCTACTTGACTCTAAAAGACAAAGATAAAGATAAAGATAAAGATACCAGACACTCCCCCAAGCTTGGAACAAGCTAAGGGGATGCCATTACCCGAGGAGATTTCACTCCTCATTTTTGTTCTTGTTGATCACGTAGTCCTTGGCGAAGCGCTTCCATGGCAGAGGTTCTCCAGTCTCATATGAAGCTTCAGTCTCCAAGATCATGCTTTTAGTGCCTAAACCTATGCGCAAAAACTTTAGTTCATACTCACAGTTCTGGTTCTGCAGATCATAAATTTTCCCTTGAATGTCGAACACTTTTTCTTCCAGTGCGGCCATGCTTGACCACATCTCCTTCCTCTCCTTCTCGTAGTGTGCCTTCAGAACGTTGATGATGTCGAAGTTGGCTTCAACACCACGCTCAACCATCTTCTGTACTCGAAGACTTCATGCTCCACTTCTTCCAGTCTAGCCTGGATGCTCCCCTTCTTGACAGGTCCCTTCAGATCATCTTGGTGGTGGACACCATCCTCCACCTGAACGGTTTGAGGGTGATTCTTCACCTCAGGGAGGTAAGGGTTGATGACGAACTTGTCCTTGGGGGAACTTGGGGGAAGCCATGACACCTAGGTCTAGCTGAAAGATTTCCTGGCAGAAACATCTCGAAAAGAAAACACACAAAATCGCGAGATACGGTGCCGGTACGATCCGGGCAAATATATAGCAAAAATTTCTGCAACTGAAGGAAAGTAACAAGACAAAGTGGGGGCGGATACGGATTCCAGGGTGCCCAGGCGGCCTCCCGGCGTGTCCAGGAGGTAGGCCGCACCAGGGGGGGGGGGCTGGACCCCTGGAGCTCCTCTCCGGCTCCACTTAGGCCTCGAATTTTCCTAATTTTGCAGAAATTCGTAATATGGAACTTTTTTGGATGTTCGCGATGTTTCCTTACCGTAATACATACCTTTTCTTATTCTGCTTTTGCTGGTGTCTGAAACAGGGCTGCAACATATTCTTCATGAGTTGTTGTGTGTATCAAATTCACATCAACATTGACAGGGTCTCCTGCCTTGTAATGCTTGAGTATTTGCCCATTCACAACCTGAGGTTTGGTGCCGTCAAAATTGTTAATCTTGATTGCACCGGAGCGCTAGACTTCTTCGATATGAAAACGGCGTTCCCATATGGAAAGTAGTTTACCTGGAGAAAACCTGAAATGAGACCTAAACAACAAAACTTTATCACCGACATTAAATTAACGTTTCAAAATCCTTCTATCATGCCACTTCTTTACCTCTTCCTTGAACATTTTAGCACTCATCTAGAGAAGTCAAGTTCATGAGACGCTTTTCACCAGCTAATTTTGCATCAGTATTAAGCTCTCTAACATCCCAGAAAGATTTATGTTCTAACTCTAATGGAAAATGACAAGCCTTTCCATAGACCATCTTATAGGGAGACATGCCCATGGGTTTTTGTAAGCAGTTCTATACGCCCACAAAGCATCTCCTAACTTCTTTGACCAGTCCTTCCTAGAACTGTTAACTATCTTTTGTACGATCAACTTGATCTCTCTATTGGTGAGCTCAACTTGCCCACTAGTTTGAGGATGGTACGGTGAAGCAATTCTATGATTGACATCGTACTTGGCTAAAGCTTTCCTAAAATCTCCATGTGTGAAGTGTGATCCTCCATCAGTCAAGAGGTACCTTGGTACACCAAACCTAGGAAAAATTACATCCTTGAGCATTTTCAAAGATGTCTTGTGGTCAGCACTCTCAGTGGGGATTGCTTCAACCCACTTAGTCACATAATCAACGACTACTAAAATGTGAGTGTACTTGTGCGAGGGAGGAAAAGGACCCATAAAATCAAAACCCAGCAATCAAAAGGCTCAATCACTAGAGAGTAATTCATAGGCATCTCATTCCTCCTACTAATATTACCAACTCTCTGACACTTATCACAAGATAAAACATAATTTCTAGCATCTTTAAAGAGAGCGGGCCAATAAAAACCTGATTGGAGAACCTTATGTGCGGTCCTCTCACCGGCATGATGTCCTCCATAGAGACTATCGTGAGATTGTCTAAGAATCTCCTTCTGTTCATGCTCCGGTATGCATCTTCTCACGATCCCGTCCGGACCTTCTTTGAGAAGAAGTGGGTCATCCCAAAAGTAATGCCTCAAATAGTGGAAAAACTTCTTCCTTTGCCTGAAATGTTAAACCTGGAGGAAAAAACTTTGCAACGATAAAATTAGCATAATCTGCAAACCAAGGATCGAAAAGAGATTATACTTTTACAACAGCTAGTTGTTCGTCTAGAAAGCTGTCATTGACTGGAATGGGATCATGCGGTATATCTTCCATCCTTGAAAGATTATCTGCCACCGGATTGTCTGATCCTTTCCTATCAACAATCTGCAAATCAAATTCTTGAACAAGGAGTACCCATCTTATGAGCCTTGGTTTGGCATCCTTCTTATCCATAAGATACTGAAGGGCAGCATGGTCAGTATGAATAATAACTTTATAATCAACAATATACCGCCTAAACTTATCATAAGCAAACACTACTACTAAGAATTCTTTCTTAGTAGTAGCATAATTCTTTTTAACACTATCAAGGGTTTTGCTAGCATAATGTATAACATTCAACTTCTTATCAACCCTTTGTCCTAAAACAGCTCCAACAACAAAATCACTAGCATCACACATAATTTCAAAGGTGGTTGTACTATAGGAGCGGTTATTAAAGCATTCTTAAGAACTTCGAAGGCCTCCTTGCAATCTTCATCAAATACAAAAGGAACCTCCTTCTGGAGAAGATTAGTGAGGGGTCTCGAAGTATTAGAAAAGTATTTAATAAATCTTCTATAGAAACCGGCATGAGCGAGAAAACTACGAATACCTTTGATGTCCCTTGGATAGGGCATTCTTTCAATAACTTCAATCTTTTCCTTGTCCTCTTCAATTCCCCTCTCGGAAATCTTGTGACCAAGAACGATCCCTTCGTTAACCATTAAGTGGCACTTTTCCCAATTTAGCACTAAATTTGTCTCCTCGCACCTCTGCAAAACTATATTAAGATTGTGGAGACAATGGTCAAAGAAAGTTCCATAGACGGAGAAATCGTCCATGAATACTTCCACAATCTCCTCACAGAAACCATGAAATATAGCAGACATGCATCTCTGAAAAGTACCAGGGGCATTAAATAAACCAAAAGGAATACACCTATAAGCATAAGTACCGTAAGGACATGTGAAAGTGGTCTTCTCTTGATTGACGGTATTAACATGAATTTGAGAGAAGCCAGAGTACCCGTCAAGATAGCAAAAGTGAGTGTTTTTGGACAACCTCTCAAGCATTTGATCGATGAAAGGCAGCGGGTAGTGGTCCTTCCTGGTCGCTTTGTTCAACTTCCTGTAATCAATACACATTCTATATCCAATAACAATCCTCTAAGGTATTAGTTCATTTTTATCATTAGGAACAACAGTCATACCTCCTTTCTTAGGAACACAATGAACTGGACTTACCCACTTACTATCAACTATAGAAAAGATGATACCTACGGCTAGAAGCTTGAGAACTTCCGTCCTAACCATGTCCTTCATCCTTGGGTTCAATCGTCGTTGATGATCAACAACCGGCTTAGCACCGGGCTCGAGATTGATAGTATGTTGGCAAATTGATGGACTAATTCCCTTAAGGTCATCAAGGGTATAGCCAATAGCACCACGGTGTCTACGAAGTGTCTCCAATAATCGCTCTTCTTCAAATCCTGAAAGGTTAGCATTGATAATAACATGATATATTTTTATTTTCATCTAAATAAGCGTACTTGAGCGTATCAGGAAGTGGTTTGAGATCAAACACCGGGTCTTCTTTCGGTTGTGTGAGGATTCCTAAAGGTTCAACCGGAAGGTTGTGCTTCAGGATAGCAGATTGCCTTAAAAATATGTCATCTAACTCGTTTCTTTCTTGCATATACATATCATTCTCGTGGTCCTCCATATATTGCTGCAAAGGATCATTAGGAGGAATAGCAATGGAAGCAATATCTTTAGTAATTTTATCCAATGTTGAGGATATCGCTTATCGGGAACTTATCGATCGACCCAAGGTAAGGGGTAAATCGGAAGATTTCTCGTTATATCGGGCCATTAATCGGCATATCGGGCCATTTATCAGTCAATTTATCTTATCAGTGAGACACCGAGAAGGGATAAATCGGACGATTTATCGGAATATCGGAAGATATCTGGAACAATGATTTTATCATTACTAGACAAATCAGTACCACGAGGCGGCTTAGAGAACTTAGAAAAGTTAAATTCATATGGCTCACCATTTAATTCAATAGAAACTTTATCTTTCTTGCAATCTATTATAGCTCCACAAGTGTTGAGGAAAGGCCTGCCAAAGATAATAGGGCAAAAACTATCTTGCACTGAACCAAGTACTAGAAAGATCGGTAGGATACTTTACATTTCCACATAGGACTTCAACATCTCTCACAATTCCAATGGGAGAGATAGTTTATTTGTTTGCTAGACAAATAGTAACATGAACCTCTTCAAGTTCTTTGGGTGAAATATCACCCATGATCTCCTGATAGAGTGAATAAGGAATTGCGCTAGCACTCGATCCCAAATCACATAGCCCATAATAAGTATGATCTCCTATTTTAACAGATACAACTGGTGTACCTGAAATTGGGCCTTTATTCTTGGCTGTAACAATGTTAGAGGAAACATCACAAAAATCTATATTGGAATCTAAAACATCATTAGTAACTAGATCTTTAACCACCGCAACTTGAGGATCGACCTTGATCTGGTCCTCAGGCTCGTCAGTTCTTCTCTCACTTTTATTTATTATGCCTGTCACAAAAGAGTGCTCCCTCATCCCCGTGGGAAAAGTTTTTTTTCATCTATTACTACAGGCAGAATAGGGTCAGCAACATTAATATCAACAGGTAATTCTTTAAAGGGTTTATGGTACTGATCCTTCTCCTTCTTAGAAGATTCAATATGATAGGCAAAGTACTTACAAAAATCAATCATTAGCTGGGAATCAAGACTAGTTTTAGAGCAAAAGGTACTAAAGTAATCAGCTTTCACATAGCTCTCAATATAATCGTGCTCATAATTTATATCGGGTTCAATACCTTTATCAATTTCCCAGTCTTCAGTGTCCTTTTGAATCCTTTCAATGATATCCCATCTCTCTTCAACGCTTCTTGTTTGAAATACCCCACTAGAGGAGGCATCCATCATCTCCTTATCCCGACGAGAAAGCCTGGCATAAAAATTTGTAAGTATAATATCCTTGGGGAGCTCATGAATAGGACATTTGAGCATTAGGGACTTCAGTCTCCCCAAGCTTGAGAGATGATTTCTCCGTCACGATACCAAAAGTTATAGATATAGTTCTTGTCTCGATGAATTTCATTAAGAGGATAAAACTTTGTATAAAAGAGAGACATAAGCTCTTGCCAATTAAGGAAATGTGAGTTATCGAGGAGCTTATATCAATCTGAAGCTTTATCTATAAGTGATACGGAGAATAATTTCCTCATGACAAACTCCATCGATACACCTGCAAGCTTAAATAATGAACATAGTTGTGACAAATATAGCAAGTGTTCACCTGGATGTACGTCTCATGCATAACGATTAGCCAAGACATAATTGATAATACCAGTTGGTATTTTATAAGGAACAATTTCGGTAGGGGTAGGAGTAACTGATGACCCTCAACTGTAGGGGATCTATTGTAGCGTTTTCGATAAGTAAGAGTGTCGAACCCAACAAGGAGCATAAGGTATTGATAAGTGACTTTGGTCAAGGAATAACTGCAAGCACTGAAAGATAACTTTTTAGGGGTTTTCGGTATAAGCAACAAGAAGGTAAAAACAAGAAAAGTAAAAGGTACCGAGGAGCAACAAGTGGCCCAATCCTTTTGAGCAAAGGATAAGCCTGGCAACTGAACTTATAAAGGCGAAAGTGTTCTTGAGGACACACGGGAGAGGTAGTCATGTGCTTTCGCCATATTCCGTATCGATGATATGTTTTGTGTTGATAAGTGTTGAGTGGGTGGATCTATGCTAGTACACCTTCTAGACCAAGATAAGTGCACTCTTATGATTAAACACCTTGCAAGCATCCGCAAATACAAGGTAGAAATTAAGGCAAAATCCTAACCACATCAATAAGATCAAGGATCCATTATTCCCTTGTGAAAAAGTGTCCAAACTGGGGTTCAAGTTTCTGTCACTCTGGCAACTGATGGCTCTCCTCATTGGTTACCCCAAGTGGAAGGTGAGATGTAGTTTAGCGGCAAATTTCCCTCGGTGAAGATACCAAGGTTTGTCTCCAGTAGGACTCCAGAGATGATAAGTAGGTGTCAGCGGCGCAACTGACGTAGACCTGCACACAACACAAGTAACTTTGCTTCCCAACGAGTACAGAGAGGTTGTCAATGTCTCCGGCCTTGTTGTTCACAAAGGATCAAACACAAGGGATAATGATAATGGTGATAGTAGCTAGAAAGTAAAAGTAGGAAAATAAATGAGCGTGTAAACAGTAATGAGAATATGGACCAGGGTCCCGTGATGTTCACTAGTGATGTCTCTCTCCCAAAAGACGATAAAACTGCTATGCGAGGTAAACAAATTACAACTGGGCAATTGACAGGATTAAAAACGCACCGCAATGCTAACTATGCTACAAATAAAGGACGAGGCTCAAAAGGATGGGCGGTACGCCAAAATAAGTAGACCAAAATCCAACTGCATCTACTACTAATCATCCACCTTGAGATATCTATCCAGAACATCTCGCTGGTATTAAGTTGCGAGCCCCACCCAAAGTGTAAACCCAAAGCAACAGACAACTGCATTAAAAAGCACCTTGCGTAAAGTAAACAATCCTTGCAACCGCGGTTACAAGCACCGTTGTTTTCCCCCAGTGGCAACAACACATCCCCTAGACTCATGTTTCTGTCACTCAAGCGTGTCATCAGGGGGCATGTACCCACAATCGAGCATAACGTTCCCTCTTGGAGTTACTACCTACCACTTGGCCAAAGAAATAAATAGTAACAGAGAACATGCAAGAATTACTTCGAAAAAAAAATACAAAAGATAAGAAACAATTATATTACTCTATCACAATCTGAACATAATCTCATAATCCATCAGATCCCATCAAACTCAGCATAGCAAAAGCAGAAAGATTACATATGTGCCTCGATCATGTAGGGAAGCTCACGAGGACTAAACCATGAAGAACAAAGAGGGGAGGAGAACATCACATAGCTACTGATCACGGACACATTGTCGAAGGGAAACTACTCACGGCACATCCGAGAAGCGTCCATGGTGGAGGGGAAGCTCCTGGAGGTCAATCCTCCCTCCGGCAGGGTGCCGAGAAGACGTCTGTTGGCGCTCCCGATCTTGGAAGCGCGGCGGTGGCGGAACAAAGGCGAGATCGCGAAGAAGGGTTTTGTCTTCGGAGGTTTCGCGTCACGGAGAATATATAGGCGAAGGGGGGTAGCCAGGGGGCACCAGGGGTCCAGGCACGCCCCGGCGCGACCAAACCCTAGGCCGCGCCAGGTGGCCACCTGGGTCCCTGGTGGTGGCCCTCTGGCCCCACCCAGGTGATTCTGGAAGGTTCCTGTACGCTGATTTTTTTATCTGTTTTTTTCCTGAATTTTTGGAGCAATTTTAATATGGGGGAAAGCTGAAATAGAAATACAGCAGAAAACAGGAACTGGCACTGTGGTGCACCAATTTAATAGTCCAAATATGATCAAAAGTGTATGAAAGTGTATCTAGATCATAGCAATATCACACAAAACATGCATGGAGCAAGCAGAAATTATAGATATGTTTGGGACGTATCAACATCCCCAAGCATAATTCCTGCTCGTCCTCAAGTAGGTAAATGATAACACGCATAATTTCTGTGGTGACATGCTAGCAACCATATAAGAACTTTGAAAAGTAAAGCAATCAAGGTATGCGATTCAACTCAAGTCTTAACATGCAAGAGTCTATATTAGCATTGAAACAAGCAACAAAAAAACATTAGGTGCAAGAGCTCTCGCTGTCCATGGCTCGAATGTCTCCAAATGATGTTTGCGTGCAAGAAGGGGGATATGGGAATACGAGAAACATATTTATTTGTTGAGAACTCAATCTACTAAAGTTTCACACTTGGTCTTCTTTGGAATCTTATCTTGACTCGTCCCCAGACCACTAGCCAAGTACAAGTTGATACGTCCAAAACGTATCTTTAATTTCTTCTTGCTCCATGCATCTTTTGTGTGATATTGCTATGATATTGATGAACTTCGATACACTTTTGATCATATTTGGACTAACCTATTAACTCAGTGCACCCCAGTGCCAGTTTCTATTTTCTGCTGTTTTTGTATTTCAGGTTTTCCCATTATTAAAAGTGCTAAGAAAATTCTGGGAAAAATATATAAAAAATCAGCGTTCCAGAAGCTTCCTTACGCCCGAAGGGGGGCCAGAGGGGCCCCACATGGTGCCTAGGCGGCCAGTGGGCGCGGCCTAGGGGGTGGCCGCGCCGGGAGGCCGCCTAGACTCCTGGTGGGCCCCCTGGCTGCCCCCCTTGGCCCTTATTTTTACTCGCGACGCGAAAACTCTGATTCCGGACCCATTTTCTCCAGAAGCAATTCCGATCTCCTCCGCCATCGCCGACAAGCTTCGGGGGACCAGAATTCCTGTGCCGTCACCCTGTCGGGACGGGGAAGTGCCCCCGGATTCATCTCCATCGACGTTGCTTCCTCCCTCCATGATGCGGGAGTAGTTCCTCCTCGGGGCTGAGGTTTCTACCAGTAGCTATGTGGTCTTCTCTCTCTCATGATGTGATCTTGATTGTGATCATAGGCTATGTTAATCTAGGATGATCCCATGATGTTTCCCCTTCTTCTATGTATTGGATTGATGTACTCACTTGATCTTATCTAGTATAATCCCCGAGACCATGGTGACAACGGTCTATTGGACATGGGTTAGAAGAATATTTTCATGAGTGATTTCCTCTTTTGTGTGTTGATTGAAGATTGAGAGACTCTTGGTGCTTGTCTTTGACTATCCTTGAGATATGTTGTGGTGATTGTGGTAATCTCTTTGGATGGCCACGGTGACATTGGGAAATCCATAGATTGAGAACTACGAACTTTGAGCTGTGCTTTTGTAGCCCTACATAATTCTCATTCTCTCTTGACCACAAAGGAATGACCTCCGGGTGCGTCTTCATTGCATGTTTTATGGGAAATATCATGTGATTAGACTATGTTAATGTTGTTGAGAGTTGCCACTAGTGAAAGTATGAAGCCTAGGACTTGTTTGCACCATTGTTACACCGTTTGTGCTCACTTTTGTCACATGTTTTCTTGCTGCACTTTTTATTACAGATTTATATTACTTTGTTTTGCTACACCTATCACCCATATTTTACCATCTCTTCGCCGAACTAGTGCACCTATACAACTCCTAGTTGTATTAGGTGTGTTGGGGACACAAGAGACTTCTTGTATCATAATTGCAGGGTTGCTTGAGAGAGAACATCTTCAACCTATACTTCCCTGAGTTCGATAAACCTTAGGTCATCCCCTTGAGGGAAATTGCTGCTGTCCTACAAACCTCTACGCTTGGAGGCCCAACATAGTCTACAAGAATAGAAGCGTGCGTAGACATCACAAGTCAATTTGATCCACTACCTTTCGATATTTTGAGCACTCATGCAATGGATGAGTGTAAGCACGAGAGTTGACACTTAGGATGGCGAAGAGAGAAATATGGTGGAGGAGGAAGAAAAAAAGGGTGTGAAAGGCTCACATCAATGAGAAAATCATAGGCGAGAGAAGGACAAATGATAGATAGGATGTGAGGAGTAGGGATTTCCATGCAACAGATGCACATATGAGCTAAGAAAATCTCTCCAAAGGAAGTAGTGGGGGTGCATCCAACTTGCTCGCTCATGAAGATCTAGAGCTCGTTTGAGGAGGCTCATCCTTGGAATATGCAAGGCAAGTTCTATAGTGTGAAGGTCACCACATAGCTATATGCTTGAATGATCATCTCTATGGAGTACAAGGATAAGAGGGAGTACTAGTGTCGATCTTTCAAAAGTAATAGTAGTGTTGCCCCTTTCTCTCTTTTTATTTCTTTTTTCTCATTTTTCTATTTTTTGAATTTTTTTGGTGGCCTCAATGGCTCTTTCTATTTAACTCTCATTTGTCCTCTTTGGGATCTTTTATTTTGTCCACTTTGGGATCTTTTCCTCACTTAAGGGCAACACTCTATTTTACAAGAAGGTATAAAAGATCTTCACACTTTACAAGGTACTCAAAACATAAAGAAGATGTAGCTATCATGATGTATGCAATGTATGCCTCTGCCAGTGTAGCAGGAACATGTATGACATGAAGATCAAGTCATGAAGAGGTGGATGTTGCATGGCAATATATCTCGGAAAGGCTATTAAAATGCCTTGATAGGTACGTATGGTGGCTGTTTTGAGGAAAGATATAAGGAGGTTTATGATGACAGAGCGTATCATGCCAAGGGTTTGGATGTACTGACGAGGTGGACTCCAACTCTCGGAGTGAAAAGAGGGCAATGCACGGTACGGAAGAGGCTAGAAAATATGAGGAGGTGGAAGTGTCAACTTTCAATACTTACATTAGTCCGAAGAAATCATGCACTTATTACCGGTAACTAAAAATCTAATGAGGAGGTTCACAAAGAGACAAGTACCCCGAGGAGGAGTGTATGGGGGTTTCGTTATCCTTGCGCATCCTCGACTCATGGTACATGAGTGTACTCTAATATCCGATCCCTCAAAAGATTAGCGATCCATCTAGTAGCTAGAGCTCTCAACTAGTTTTGTATGTTTGGAAAATAAACACGGATTGCCCAAAATAAGAACCTATCACTAATAGGCTAGAGCTCTTGACACAAAAAGTTAAAAAATTACTCACAACAATACCCCAAAACTATTGCAAGTTACTACTAAAATTAAATAGCAACCTCAATTACCTACTTTCAAGACAAGACACAACTCAGTGCAACAACCAACTCTCTTAACAAGATAAACATGAAAACTAAAGAGAGTTACATGAAAAAACTAAACAAAATCCAAGGCTCTTGCTAAAGAGATACTAAAACTAAACATGGCAGTAGCTACGAAAAGATAAAGAACACACAACAGTAAAAAGATAGGCATGAAAAATCCTATGATGTGTTCTAGATTGGAGTGGAGCATGTTTCTCTCCCACACAAAGTAAGCTGGGGTCTAACTTGTTATGAACAACTAGCAAAGCTAAAGAAAACTAAAAAGTAAACCTAAGAGTGAGACGCTCCAAGCATAGCACATAACGCATGAAGTGATAAAAATATAGTGAGACGAAGGACAAACTGATGATTGTTGATGGAGAAGGGTATGCACGGGGGCATCCCCAAGATTAGACGCTTGAGTATACTTGAATATTTATTGGGGATGCGTGGGGCATCCCCAAGCTTGAGCGTTTGACACTCCCGGATCTTCTTTCATCATCTTCCCTCGCACACTTGAAAACTCCCTTCATACATAACTCATCATAAGCTAATTAGAGAGGTTAGTACCCTTAATAAAATAATTTTTTCCCACTGGATATAAAGATATTCTTGAAGATCTATTGTTTCTCAAGATTTCCAAAAGGTTTTTGCAAAGAAAAAGCAAGCTTAAGGTTTACAAATGTAAAGAAAGGCAAAACGTGGCAGAATCTGTCAAAAACAGAACAACATGTAGTAGAGAATTTGTTCGGGGCACTTTTGGAACTCAAATAAAAAAACTCAGAACATAAGAAAGTTTCACAATTTTACAGAGCATGCTGTGTAAAAAATTCAGCACAAAAAGATGAACTGGTGATTTATTTTGATTTTTTTTCGTCAAGCATACATAATCTGTTTCCTGGACAGCATGCCACAACTTTTGCTTCCCTTATCATAAGAGGTTATAACTTGGCATAAAGCTTGAAAATAAAGATACAATGATGTTGCTACAGTAGTAACAATCATCAAGACCACTAAAAGTATAAGTAAAACATCTTGGGTTGCCTCCCAACAAGCGCTTTATTTTACGCCTTTAAGCTAAGCATAAGGCAAAAAAGAATCAAAGGTCTCCAAGATCATCAGAGTCATAAAAACCTTCAAATTGATTTTGAACAAGCTCATTCGTCTTCTTCCTAGGAAAGAGATAGTTACTTTTCGCCTTACCGCGTAAGCGTATGTGCCCATTACCAATATCAATGAAGCCTTTCATAGCTCGGAGGAAGTCCCTCCCAAGCACGATGTTGCTTTGTTTTGGCTCCATGATGAAGAAATCCATTGGTGAAATCCTATGGAGGAATGCAACCTGGACTTCTTTTACCTTTCCTTTAACCTCTGAAATATCTCCATTAGCATGTTCATGAGAACATGACAATTTATCCATATCTAGTTTCAAAGAATCATAAACTATTTTTGGCATGGTAGAAACTATGGATCCAAGATCACAAAAAGCAAGGAAGTCTTGGTTAGAGATACTAATCCTAACAAAGGGATCCCAATCATCATCTATCTCCAACATTTTTTCTTGTTGGACTTAAGTTCCTCTACCTTTCTCAAGTCTAGAGCATCCATCCTCTTTTCAATAGTGGCAAGCCTATTTATAACAGTATCAACACTGCGATCATAAAAAAAATAACTAGATATACCATGTAAAATATCAAGAGCTCTAGCTTCATCACACTCTAAAAAATCTCCTTCAGCTATAATATCAAGAGAGTCTTTACACCACTTAAAAAGACCATGGTAAAAATTTCTAAGCACAATTTTTATAAGTATCCAAGGCATAATTTTCTTTTATGTGCTTCAGAAATTCTGCCCCATGCCTTCTTCATATTTTCTCCATCCCTTTGACGAAAATCGAGAACTTCCGATTCCCGCAAAGCACCAAGTCCTAACATGTTCATCTAAACAAGGAGGACTACTAAAAGAAAGATAATTTTTTTTTGTGATTTTTGATATAAGACACAAAGATAAAAACTGAAAGGTAAACTAACAAGACTAAAAAGCAAAGGTAAAAGGTAGTGGGAAACTCCCCTATCTTAGCACTCGGAGTCCCCGGCAACGGCGCCAGAAATTTGCTTGATGGCTCTCCTTGTTGGTTACCCCAAGTGGAAGGTGTGATGTAGTTTAGTGGCAAATTTCCCTCGGTGAAGATACCTAGGTTTGTCTCCAGTAGGACTCCGGAGATGATAAGTAGGTGTCAGTGGCGCAACTGACGTGGACCTGCACAGAACACAAGTAACTTTGCTTCCCAACGAGTACAGAGAGGTTGTCAATCTCTCCGGCCTTGTTGTTCACAAAGGATCAAACGCAAGTGATAATGATAATGGTGATAGCAGCTAGAAAGTAAAAGCAGGAAAATAAATGAGCGTGTAAACAGTAGACCGAGGTCCCGTGATGTTCACTAGTGATGTCTCTCTCCCAAAATACGATAAAACTGCTATGTGAGGTAAACAAATTACAGCTGGCAATTGACAGGATTAAAAACGCACCGCAATGCTAATTATGCTACAAAGAAAGGACGAGGCTCAAAAGCATGGGCGGTACGCCAAAATAAGTAGACTGAAATCCAACTGCATCTACTACTAATCATCCACCTTGAGATATCTATCCAGAACATCTCGCTGGTATTAAGTTGCGAGCCCCACCCAAAGTGTAAACCCAAATCAACAGACAACTGCATTAAAAAGCACCTTGCGTCAAGTAAACAATCCTTGCAACCGCGGTTACAAGCACCGTTGTTTTCCACCTTATGGCAACAACACATCCCCTAGACTCATGTTTTTGTCACTCAAGCGTGTCATCGGGGGGCATGAACCCACAATCGAGCATAACGTTCCCTCTTGGAGTCACTACCTACTACTTGGCCAAAGCAATAAACAACAATGGAGAACATGCAAGAATTACTTAGAACAAAAATATAGAAGGTTAGAACAGAATATATTACTCAATCACAATCTGAACATAATCTCATAATCCATCAGATCCCAACAAACTCAGCATAGCAACAACAGAAAATTACATATGTGCCTCGATCATGTAGGGCAACTCACGAGGACTAAACCATGAAGAGCAAAGAGGGGAGGATAACATCACATAGCTACTGATCACGGACCCATGGTCCAAGGGAAACTACTCACGGCTAATTCGGGAAGCGTCCATGGTGGAGGGGAAGCCCCAGGAGGTAAATCCTCCCTCCGGCAGGGTGCCGGGAAGAGGTCTGCTGGCGCTCCCGATCTTGGAAGCGCGGCGGCGGAGAACAGAGGCGAGATCGCGAAAAAGGGTTCTGTCTTCGGAGGTTTCGCGTCACGGAGAATATATAGGCAAAGGGGGCAGCCAGGGGGGCCACCAGAGGTCCAGGCGCCCCCTAGAGCGGCCAGACCCTAGGCCGCGCCAGGTGCCCGCATGGGTCCCTGGTGGTGGCCCTTTGGCCCCACTCAGGTGATTCCGGAAGGTTCCTCTACGTTGATTTTTTTATCTGATTTTTCTCAAATTTATGGAGCACTTTTAATATGGCGGAAACCTGAAATAGAAAAACAGCAGAAAACAGGAACTGGCACTATGGTGCACTGAATTAATAAGTTAGTTCAAATATGATCAAAAGTGTATGAAAGTGTATCTAGATCATAGCAATATCACACAAAACATGTATGGAGCAAGCATAAATTATAGATACGTTTGGGACGTATCAGCAACCCACCGTAAGCATTCTATATACACAATGCATTCCCCTAGGTCCTTAACAAGGCGAAGTCTTATGTGTTCGACTCACACAACACCACTAGGGAAATAACAACACAACTTAAATATCAAATAATACATATCACTTCAACATCATATGACTACTAACAACTAGACTTCTCCCATGTCCTCAAGAACTAAAGTAACTACTCACAAGACATAAAAGATATCATGATGAGTGGTCATAAATAGATGATAAACAATCTGGACATAACAATATTTCTCCAACAAAACTCAATAGCATTAACCACAAAAGAGTAATCAACACAGGTAGAGTAGAGAGGATAGATGGTACGGATTACAACACAAGTTGCAATTGTGAGCTGAGATGGGATGAAGATGGAGATGGTGTTGATGTTGGGGATGATGTTGATGATGATCTCGATGATGCCCGTGACGATGGCGATGATCTCCCCTTCCGGGAGGTGTTCTCCCCGGCGGAATCTGCCCGCCGGAGATGTATTTTTTTCTGTAGGTTTCCGCCACGCAGCGGCGGCGGAAGTCGCGAAACTCTTAGGGTTTCTAGGTGACACTGAATATATATATGCCAAAGGGGGGAGCCGGGAGTGGCCCCAGGGGTCCAGGCGGCCTCCCGACACGCCCCTGGTGGGGGCCGCACCAGGGGGGCTCCTGGGCACCTGGTGGCCCCCCTCTGGCTCCTTTTCGGTGAAGCTTCGTTATTCTTCTGAAAAATATCCTTCGTCGATTTTCAGCGGATTTGGAGATGTTCTGTTTCAGCAACTCAATGTCCACTTTTCTCCGCTGAACCCTGCGTCTGCTGTTTCGGCACCGGAAAGTTGTAAACTGTGTAAAACAAGCCAAAACAACATATGAATAACATCATAATGTGAAATATATCTATGAATAGGGGTGAATTACGATATAAAATAGTGATGCATTTTGGACGTATCAACTCCCCCAAGCTTGGAACTCGCTTGTCCCCAAGCGAATACTGAGCTCGGTAAACATGTCCACACGTTTAGCGAGTGAAGTGTCGATAAATAGAATACGGATAAGAAGCATCATGATTTCTTCACCAAACTCATGGATCCTCAACAACAACCATATGGAAAAGTAATAAAAATTATAATAAAAAGTAGGGCTAAGGAAACTAATCAAATCATGGAAAACATATCCTTGGTCAAAGGAAAACTAATAACTTTTATTATTGATCTTTCTCTTTATAATGGAACAATTTGAAGATTTTGAAAGAACATGTTATTAGTCATGAAGTGAAAATGTTATTTGTTATAAAAGAAGATGTTTGCTTGGCCCAAGCTTTGCAAACAACTTTCTTATCAAATGATAATGTCAACAAGGATGTGGCATGACAAAACTTAATGCAACATTATATGGATGAATCCTTGTCAGCATCAAGTGTCTGTTCTCTTTAATAAAAGAAGGAAGTAGGAAGAACTGACTCAACATAAAAGTAAAAGATAGGCCACTGTTAAAGGGAAGTAGGGAAAACTCATGTGCTATCCTTAAATCAAACAGAATGAAAACAAGTTTTGGGAGGTGCATAGTTTGTGAACGAATGCTAATAGATAGCTCAGTTACTCTCAAGCTGGACAAGTTTCGAGGAACGACTCCCAAGTGGGGACGATCACATCCCCTTAATCTCCTTTGTTTATCATGCCAAAGTTTCTGATTTCTCATAGACCAAGCGTGAAGGAGGTTTTTTTGTTGTATTATCTTACGAGCTGGGCGTACTCATGCCAGTTCCTCCTCGTATTATGGGTTTGAAGATTAGACATGCAATCCTGGGGTAAAACTTGTCCAACTTAAGAAGATCATGAATTACCTACTACTTCCTAATGAGCTAAACCAGAGGCACAAAATAGAAGATTTTGAACATTTAATGATAACACATGAATTCTATACTTTTAGGAGTGGTAGGGAAATACCACAAATAGGAAGGTATGGTGGACTCATATGGAAGATATTAGTTTCAGGTTATGGATGCACAAGAAGAAATCTGCTTAGTACAGAGTTTGGCTAGCAAAGGCTTTGAGAGAATATACAATTGATGATGACTTGGATGCAAAGCATATAAAGCATAAACATTAAGGTAAGCATAACACATCAAGTTGTCTTCCTTGTCAACACAACACTTCAAGCACAATAACATAAAGGTTTTGGCTATGTCGCTACTTTGAGAAAATCATGCTTGTTGTTATGACCAAAGCTATGTTTGCCAAGATTTAAATACAGTTTTCAAAGCCATACTTGATATAAAGTCAATACTCCCCATAAGAATCATCATATAAGGTCAATTGCGTGAAGAAAATACCGAGTGCAGCGAAGGAATCTAGACTTCTCATTAATATTCCATCATAGACGACTCCACACTCACGGATACAAGACTCTCCACAAAGGAGTGATAGACCTCAATGCAAACACCTATTTCATAAGATAACTTCCCTAGACATGATACGACTCTACTTGACTCTAAAAGACAAATATAAAGATAAAGATAACGGGCACTCCCCCAAGCTTAGAACAAGCTAAGGGGATGGAATTACCCAAGGAGATTTCACTCCTCATTCCTGTTCCTATTGATCACGTAGTCCTTTGCGAAGCGCTTCCATGGAAGGGGTTCTCCAGTCTCATATGAGATATCAGTCTCCGGGATCCTGCACTTAGCACCCAAACCCATGCGGAGAAACTTTAGTTCATACTCACAGTTCTGGTTCTGAAGATCATAAATCTGCCCTTGGAGCTCAATCAATTTTTCTTCCAGTTCGGTCACTGACGAGGATCAGCCTCGGCAAATCCCATGGTCAGGGACCCTGGGTTAGATCGTAGAGAAGGAAAAGGTTGGCGATACTCGTCGGCTAACAGCAGAAGCACTTCCTGCTCAATTGTATTATGCGAGGGGGCGATTACAGTGGAAGTCTAGGAGAGTTCGCACAAGACGGGGGGTGTTGATTGTAGATTGGATGTCCTGAGAAGTCCCCCCTCCCAGCCTTTATATACTAGGCTGGGTCTCGGAGAGTCCGTCTCAGATTACTGGGACGATTACCTTATTCTAGCCTTGCCTTGAACGCCAAGTCTTGACTTCCATATTGGTCGCAGACTCCTACGTCGGTGCTCAGAGCGGTCCAGTCGTGGGCAGGCGAAGCTTCTAGCGGGCCTTCTGTCTTCGTATGCACCAGGTATCCTCACACGCAGGAGTCATGGGGTCACCCCCTCGTCAGTAGCCCCCGAGTGCCTGGGGGACTCGAAGAGTCGCGCATGGACTCGAATCGTCTTTTGCTTTTATATGCGCAGCGCGGCTGCGGGTCGTTGGCAGTTTTAGCCATGACAAAGTTTATTTTGAGGGATGCTAAGCTGAAAGGGCCCAAGGTAGTCAACTGATCGAGCCTTGGTGAATTGCGCTAGTGGAAAATACCTCAGTAGCCCAATCAAGCCCGTGTCCCTCGACACGAACTTGGGAACGACCGCTGTCTAGCAATGTTCATGCTGCTGTAGATCTTACAGGATCAATGCCGCCGGTCCCAATAAATAGCCTTAACGCATCCGTTATCGGCTTATCTCTCTATCATGCGAGTGCATGGAAAACATCAGGAATGAAGTCGTGCTGTGGCAAGTCCCGGCCCGGCCGTCTGAGCAGCGGGGTCCTACCTACACGCTAAGCTTGCGTGGCATCTGGGTACAACAAGTCGCATCCCAGGCATCATTTTTATAGAGGCGCGGAGCCTAATTAGAGATGCACCCACTTGGAATAAACGATCAAGTGAGCTATTAGTAGTCACTCGCGGAGCTTTTGCGAGCTCAAGTGAGGAAAATAAGAAAGCACCCACTCAGAAAGTCGTCGAGTGCGCGAGTAGATTATATTTCCGAATACCAGTTAAGTCTTACGAGTAGTTACTCGAATGTTTTGCTGTCTTTAGGGTGAGGGAGCACCCGAACTCTGAAATTGCACTGTCTCTGCTAGGGCGAGTGGTCACTCGAGTACATGTTTTGCCTTCTGGGTGACGGAGCACCCGGAACTTAGTAGATGTCGTGATTAAAATTGGTTTGAGTGGCCACTCGAGCACGTCTTTGCCTTCTGGGTGAGGGAGCACCCGAAACTCTGTAGATTTTGAGCCTTGTTTTCAGCGAAGGCAAGGCACTCCCGATGGTAGTAAAAAATTTGGATTGAATATCAGAATATTTTAGCACCGATAGACAGGTGGTTTTTGCTGGTCTAAGTTTTTCCCAATTGTTTTTATCTTGATCCATCCTTCTTTAGATGTTGCGGCGATAGACATCGTAGTGATGCTCTTTGGTGATCAATGACGACGGTTGGTCTTCGATCCATCCCATCTCTTGGCCAGTCATAACGATAACTTGGATGCCGTGCTGGTGCTGCCCGTTGGATTTCCGAGGCGTGTATGGGAAACACGCGAGATTTGACGTGTCCTTTAAATAGTGCTGACCGTGTGAAGGAATCTTGTCTTGGAATTCGTAACGTCCAACGTGTTTGGTCTTTGAATTAATGATGGCGCCGCCTGGGCTTTTTGGTGTTTTCCTGGTTTGCCTCTGAGCTGTGCTATAAATACCCGTTGCTGTTTTCCTAGGCTTTGGCATCCATTCTTCTATCTTTCCTTTCTTCTTCTTCCTATGGCTCCAAAGCGTGGTGCTGTTCCCGCTGGTCGAGGTCGTGGCCGGCGTGGTCGTGGTGGCCGTACGCCTCGCTCTTCGCGTGGTGGTTGTCGTGGGGCTGCGATAACGCCCTCTTCCTCTTGCGCGGAAGAAGGTGTCTGGCGCTACGACTTCCTTCTGCGTGTTCTTAGCCGCACCGCTACTCGGATCCCTCTTCCATTCTCATTTGCCTCCATGATTTCTGAGCTTAATTTGAGGGGTCTATGGCTCCGGCTTCAAGGGTGTGCTCGATCTCCTGCTTGGGTGGAGCTTTCTGTTGATAGCTCCTTCTTGATTTTTCTTGGATCTGACTGGAGGTCGTTTTCGCGGCGGCTGAACTTGCGTGATGGGGATGGTCTTTGCTGTCGTTTTGATGGCGAAGATACTCTCATTGTTCGTGCATTTGATGCCGGTGGAAATCGTATGGATCCATACTGGGAGGAAACAAGCAGTGATAGTTCTTGTGGATCAAGGGGTGTTTGGCCTGCTTCTCCCGTGGCTTCATCTTCTGCCGACTCCTCGGTTGGTGGTGCTTGCTCTTCTAGTTCTAGGGGTGAGCTCGACGTCAAGCCAGTCGTCAAGCGGGTGCGCCAGTAGGCAAGGCACCTTGTAGAACTGGAGGGCAGCGACTTGCTTCTTCGCATGCTTAGTTTTTACTTTGTCTGTGGTGATGCTCGTCGAGTTATGGGATGAAAGTGCCAATTATCTCAGCATGAGCACACATGTAGAGGTCATAATTCCTTGGGATAATTGGTATTTTAATCCTTCTGGTAGCTGCTCTAGTCCTTTGTAATGAGAACGCTCCTCGACTCCTTTGTAATGAGAAATTGTCTTCGACTCCTTTGTAATGAGAACGCTCCTTGACTCCTTTGTAATGAGAAATTGTCTTCGACTCCTTTGTAATGAGAAATTGTCTTCAACTCCTTTGTACTGAGAAATTGTCTTCGAATCCTTTGTAATGAGAAATTGTCTTCGATGTTTTAAGGTTGCCGGGTGCGCGACAGAGCTCCCGATGGGAGTAGCCCCCGAGGCTACGTTTGATTTGTAGAATCAGACGTAGGCTGCGAGCTTTTATTCACCCGGACCGTCCTTTCTTGTAGCTTCTTAGTTGTTCCAAATTTTCATCGGGTGCACGGTAGCGCTCCCGGTGGGAGTAGCCCCCGAGTCTTTAGGTGATCAGGTGAGGACTAAGGAATTTCTCTGTCTGCTTTGTCCTTATCTTAAAATGCGTTTGGTGCTGAACAAAAGTTTCGAGTAGGGTTTATGTGGGCGAAGTGATGCCTTTTCGGGGGAAGTTGGCGCTCGAGCCCCTGAGTCTTTGCTTTTGTGGATGTGTAAACAGAAAATGTCGTCCGTCGGAGGGAGTATGCGTTCTAGCCTCTGAGTGCTTTAAGGGGCGATGTTTGGCGCGAGGATAGCGTCTCTCGGGGGGAGTTTGTGCTCAAGCCCCCGAGTGCTTTAAGTGGCGTCGCATAAGCGAAGATAGCGTCTCTCGAGGGGGGAGGGAGTTTGTGCTCGAGCCCCCGAGTGCTTTTAGGTAGCGTTGCGTAAGCGAAGATAGCGTCTCTCGGAGGGGGGGAGTTTGTGCTCGAGCCCCCGAGTGCTTTTAGGTAGCGTCGGGTAAGCGAAGATAGCGCCTCTCGGGGGGGGGGAGTTTGTGCTCGAGCCCCCGAGTGCTTTTAGGTAGCGCCGCGTAAGCGAAGATAGCGTCTCTGGGAGGGGGGAGTTTGTGCTCGAGCCCCCGAGTGCTTTTAGGTAGCGTCGCGTAAGCAAAGATAGCATCTCTCGGGGGGGGGGGGAGTTTGTGCTCGAGCCCCCGAGTGCTTTTAGGTAGCACCGCGTAAGCGAAGATAGCGTCTCTCGGGGGGGGGGGAGTTTGTGCTGGAGTCCCTGAGTGCTTTTATGTAGCGTCGTGTAAGCGAAGATAGCGTCTCCCAGGGGGAGTTTGTGCTCGAGCCCCCTAGTGCTTTAGTGGTATTATTTGGGAAATACCTTTTATTGCTTCGAGTTTTTACAAGAGCTTCTGGTCGGTGCTGCTACCAATACTCCCGATGGTGCCTATGGGTAGAACAGGCGCAGGTTTGCCACGTTCCACGGGTTTCCTGATACGTCCAAAAAGCATCACTATTTTATATCGTAATTTCATCCTATTCATTGATATATTCCACTTTAAAGTATTGTTCTTATGTTGTTTTGGCTTGTTTTACACAATTTACACTTTCCGGTGCCGAAGCAGCAGAACCAGAATTCAGCGGTGAAAAGTGAACACCAAGTTGCTGAATCAGATCAAGTCCAAACGCGATGAAAATTTACGGGGAGTGGTTTTATGGGAATTGACTGGGGATCACCAAAGACGGAGGTGAGGGGACCCACCCGGAAGCCAGAAGGGTGCCTGGCGCGGCCCCCTCCTGGCTGCGCCAGGCACCCTCCTGGATGCCTGGTGGCCCCTCGGTGCCCCCTCTCGCCTATAAAACCCCCTTGGGGTAGAAACCCTAAATAGAGAAGAGTTTCCATGTTTCTCCGCCGCCACAGGGAGGGAACCTACAGAGGAGAAAAGCCATCTCCGGTGGGCAGATTCCGCCGGGGAGATCACCTCCCGGAAGGGGAGATCGTCGCCATCATCATCATCATCGTCACGGGCATCATCAAGATCATCATCAACATCATCCCCAACATCAGCACCATCTCCATCTCCATCCCATCTCATCTCACAATTGCAACTTGTGTTGTAATCCGTACTATCTATCCCCTCTACTCTGTTGGTGTTGATTACTACTTTGTGGTGAATGCTATTGAGTTTTGTTGGAGAAATATCATTGTGTCCAGATTGTTTGCCACCCATCTATCACCTCAGATCATGATCTCTTTTATGTCTTGTGAGTAGTTATTTAAGTTCTTGAGAACATGGGAGAAGTCTAGTTGTTAGTAGTCATATGATGTTGAAGTATTATGTGTTGTTTGATAATTAAGTTGTGTTGTTATTTCTCTAGTGGTGTTATGTGAGTCGAACACTTAACACTTCACCTTTCATGGGACTAGAGGAATACATTGTGCACAAAGGATGCTTATGGTGGGTTTCCGGAGTGACAGAAACCTGAACCCCAGTTCGCACACTTTTGCACAAGGGAGTTATGGATCCTTGATCGTAATGCTGTGGTTAGGCTTATGCCTTAATTACTACCTTGTATTTGCGGATGCTTGCAAGGTGTGTAATCATAAGAGTACACTTATCTTAGTCTAGAAGGTGTACTAGCATTGATCCACCACCAACACTTATCAACACAATACATATTACTTGGCAGAGTATGGTGAAAGTAACTCGGCTATCTCTCCCGTGTGTTCTCGAGAACGCTTTAGCTTTTATAAGTTTAGTTCCTAGGCTTATCCTTGTGAAAGGATTGGGCCACTTGCTACTCCTCAGTTACCCTTTTTACTTTGCTTGTCTTTTACTTTTCTGTTGCTTAAACCAAAACCCCCTAAATATTTACCTTTGAGTGTGCGCAACCTTTCCTTATCCAGTGTCACTTATCAGCACCTTCCGCTCCTCGTGGGATCGACATCCTTATTTATCGAAAAGCTAAAATTGATCCCCTAGACTTGTGGGTTATCAAGAATCTTTTATTGGCGCGGTTAACAGGGGAGGCAACCCAACTAAACCTATTAACTTCACCGCCATCAACGAGCTTTTCTGGCGCCGTTGCCGGGGAGTGTAGCGCTACTGGTAAGTGAAGCCGGTAAGGAAACCTTTATTTTCTGTTGTTACCTTCAGTCCTTATGGACTCTATTACTATTGGTTCGTTGTTGGTAAGGAGCCGCCCCACGACTGTGGTGGTCACTCCTACCCCTACTGAAATTGTGCCCTATAAAATACCACCTGGTATTATTGATTATGTCTTCGCTAATCGTTATATAGGAGAAGGACATCCGGGAGAACACCTGCTATATTTATCGCAATTATGTTCTTTATTTAAGCTTGCACGTGTAACGATGGAGTTCGTCATGAAGAAACTATTCTCCGTATCACTCAAAGATAAAGCTTCAGATTGGTATAAGCTACTCGATAACTCTGATCTGCTTGAATGGCAAGAGCTTATGTCTCTCTTTTATGCAAAGTTTTATCCTCTTCGTGAAATTCACCAAGACAGGAACTACATCTACAACTTTTGGTCTCGCGACGGAGAGAGCATCGCTCAAGATTGGGGGAGAATGAAGTCCCTGATGCTCAAATTCCCAAACCATGAGCTCCCCAAGGAAATTATACTTACAATTTTTTATGCCAGGCTTTCTCGTCAGGACAAGGAGATGTTGGATGCCTCCTCTAGCGGGGTATTCCAGACCAGAAGTATGGAAGAAAAATGGGATCTTATAGAAAGGATCCAGAAGAACACAGAAGACTGGGAAATTGATAAAGGTATTGAACCCGCTATAAACTATGAGCATGACTACATTGAAAGTTATGTCAAGACTGATTACTTTAATACCTTTTTCTCTAAAATTGGTCTTGATTCCCAGCTAATGGTTGACTTTTACAAGGACTTTGCTTCTCATATTGATTCTTCTAAGAAGAAGGAGAGTCAACATCATAAACCTTTCAAGGAGTCACCTATTGAGATTAATGTTACTGATCCTGTTTTACCTGCAGTTGTGTATGAACAACCTCTTTATCCCTCAAGGATAAAGGAGCACTCTGTTGTTACAGGTATTCTAAACAAAAAAGGAAGGATGACTGACGAACCTGAGGACATGATCAAGGTCAAGCCTCAACTTGCAATGGTCAAGGATCTGGTAACCAGTGATATTGAAGAATCCAATATTAGTTTTTGTGCTGTTTCCACTAACATTGTCACAGCCAAGAACAAAGGCCCAATTTCAGGTACGCCAGTTGTATCTGTCAAAATAGGAGATCATAATTACTATGGGCTATGTGATTTGGGATCTAGCGTTAGCGCTATTCCCTTCACACTTTATCAAGAGATCATGCACGAGATTCAGCCGTGTGAGATCGAGGACATTGATGTCATGATTCATCTTGCAAATAAACAAACTATCTCTCCAGTTGGGATTGTGAGAGATGTTGAAGTACTATGCGGGAAGGTAAAATATCCCACTGACTTTCTTGTACTTGGTTCAGTGCAAGATAGTTTATGCCCTATTATCTTTGGTAGGCCCTTCCTCAACACTTGTGGAGCTATAATAGAATGCAAGAAAGGTAAAGTTTCCGTTGAATTCAACGGTGAGCCGTATGAATTTAATTTTTCTAACTTTTCTAAGCAGCCTCGTGGTACTGACTTGTCAAGTAATGACAAGATTATTGAAGAAATTGCTTCTATTGCTATTCCTCCTAATGATACTTTGCAGCAATTTATGGAAGACCACGAGAATGACATACATATGCAGGAGAGGGATGAACTAGAAAACATATTTTAAAGACAAACTACTATCCTGAAGCACAACCTCCCGGTTGAACCTTTAGGAATTCTCTCGCAACCAAAAGAAGACCCGGTGTTTGATCTAAAACCACTGCCCGATGCGCTCAAGTATGCTTATTTAGATGAAAGAAAGTATATCCTGTTATTATCAATTCTAACCTTTCAGGGTAAGACGAAGAGCGATTACTGGAGACACTCCGTAGACACCGAGGTGCTATTGGCTATACTCTTGATGATCTCAAGGGTATTAGTCCATCCATTTGCCAACATACTATCAATCTCGAGCCCAATGCTAAACCAGTTGTTGATCATCAACAACGGTTGAACCCAAAGATGAAAGACGTGGTTAGGACGGAGGTTCTCAAACTTCTAGCCGCAGGTATCATCTATCCTATAGCTGATAGTAAGTGGGTAAGTCCCGTTCATTGTGTTCCTAAGAAAGGAGGTATAACTGTTGTTCCTAATGATAAAAATGAACTAATACCTCAGAGGACCATTATTGGATATAGAATGTGTATTGATTTCAGGAAGTTGAACAAGGCCACCAGAAAGGATCACTATCCTCTGCCCTTTATTGATCAGATGCTTGAGAGGCTGCCTAAAAACACCCACTTCTGCTATCTTGATGGGTATTCTGGCTTCTCCCAGATTCACGTTAACACCGCGGATCAAGAGAATACCACCTTTACGTGTCCTTACGGTACTTATGCTTATAGGCGTATGCCTTTTGGTTTGTGTAATGCACCTGCTACTTTTCAGAGGTGTATGTCTGCAATATTTCATGGTTTCTGTGAGGAGATTGTAGAAGTTTTCATGGACGACTTTTCCGTCTATGGAAACTCCTTTGACCACTTTCTCCACAATCTTAAAAAAGTTTTGTAGAGATGCGAAGAAACGAATTTGGTGCTCAATTGGGAGAAGTGCCATTTCATGGTTAACGAAGGGATAGTTGTTGGACACAAGATTTCTGAGAGGGGAATTGAAGTGGACAAGGCAAAAATTGAAGCTATTGAAAGGATGCCCTATCCAAGGGACATCAAAGGTATTCGTAGTTTTCTAGGTCATGCTGGTTTCTATAGAAGATTTATCAAGGAATTTTCTAAGACCTCGAGACCCCTTACCAATCTTCTCCAAAAGGATTCTCCTTTTGTGTTTGATGAAGATTGTAAGGAAGCTTTTGAAGTTCTTAAGAAAGCATTGATAACCGCTCCTATAGTACAACCACCTAACTGGAATTTTCCCTTTGAAATTATGTGTGATGCTAGTGATTTTGGTGTTGGAGCTGTTTTAGGATAAAGGGTTTACAAAAAGTTGAATGCCATCCACTATGCCAGCAAGAAACTTGATAATGCTCAAAAGAATTATGCTACTACCGAGAAGGAATTCTTGGCAGTGGTGTTTGCTTGTGATAAGTTTCGACTGTATATTGTTGATTCTAAAGTTATTATTCATACTGACCATGCTTCCATTAAGCATCTTATGCAGAAAAAGGATGCCAAACCAAGACTCATTAGATGGGTACTCCTTCTTCAAGAATTTGATTTGCAGATTGTCGATAGAAAAGGAGAAGACAATCCGGTGGCGGATAATCTTTCAAGGATGGAAGATATCCCGCACGATCTGTGACGCCCCCAAAATCAAATCGTGTACAGTAATCATACACGCAAGGTACACGATCGAGATCAGGGACTCACGGTGAGATATCACAACACAATTCTACAAATAAAATAATACAAGCTGTTTAATACAAGCCAGGGGCCACGAGGGCTCGAATACAACAGCTCGAGAGCACAAGTCAGCCGAAGCAATAGTATCTGAGTACAGACACAAGGGTACAAGGTTTCCTTAAGAAGGCTAGCACAAAATCAACACTCGATCGAAAAGGCAAGGCCTCCTGCCTGGGAACCTCCAAACTACTCCTGGTCGACGGGGAACTCGACGTCGTAGAAGGCATCGGGGATCTTCACGTTGCGGTGGTCGACATCGAGGATCTCCTGCTCCTGGGCTACAACGTCGACTGCAGCGGCCGATCAGGCAAAACAAAAAAAGGGGGAAAAATAAAGCAGGTGAGTATCTAGCATACCCGCGAGACTTACGTCCGCTACTAAGCATTTATGCATTGTATCAAATGGAAAGGGGAGGCTATATATAGTGGACTGCAAGATAGAAGTCAGAGCAAGGATAAGAATCTAGGCCTATCGAAGACTAGCATCTTCCGACGAGTCTTGCAGCATGAGGTAAGAATCAGCCAACAGTTTAATATAACTGTAATGAAAGTAACAATGCAGCAGAAGTTGCTGCAGCATTGTATAATAATAAGTTGTAATCATAATTAAAAATGCCTCCGAGTTCCCTCCCTCGACTCCCTGCGAGGAAAAGAAACCGGAACCATACAGTTTAATAGTAGTAGTTTGTAGTGGTAGTCTGGCTTCAGCATAAAGCGTCCTGTTACCGTGGACACGGCTATTCGAAAAAATTATCTTCCCTGCAGGGGTGCATTGGTGTCATACTACACGCTCGGATCTCCAGGGTGGCGTACACCTTGTTAGGGAACACCCCACCGAGGCTATCCGACACGCCGAGGCCCATCCTACGGCTCATCAGGGAGGTCCCCGCTGGTCTACAGCCCTAAGTGCAAGGGGGTCATGGGCCTATCACCCCTCGCTCTCCGGGTCGTTGTGAGGAGGGAGATTCATACACCACAGGTGACGATCAGTCCCGACCACAATGCTGAACTGGACGTCTTTCAGAGCTTTCGAACGAGACCACAACGCGGAGGGCCCACACCGTAATCCGACGTATAGGTAGTGCGTACAAGCCAAAAGGCTACTCAAGTCATCCGCCGAACCCGTTAAGCATTTTATTATTTTCTGTCGAGACAACCGTTATTGTTGCCCCTTATTGAAGGAGTCGCGGACAACGACAGCAGTCAGGAACACCAGTAACATCGGTGCCTGCCCTGACGTCCCACCAACTCGTGCGGTTACCAACAAGGTGAACCGTCTCTTTACCTTGTCTCGCGTTTGCTCTTGGAAGAGCTCGGCTTTCGTACCACAGGATAACTGTCGGCCACGAACAGTACCAGGCCCGCCGCACACCGGTGGAATACACCTGACCTGTCGTTCCGCTAAGATACCCTGCGCGGGCACCGTGGGGTCACCCGACTCCTTACCTGTTAGGACACCAGTTGATTCGAGTGCCTACCATCAAGTGAAACCAGAAGGAATCACCCTCGAATGTACACTTGAAGAGGTTCGACAGAGACATCACCGGAATGAACTGAAGAGGAATATTCTCGTATCACCCCGGTGGTGCCGAGACACCAGCGGAATGAACTAAAGAGGAATACCCTCGTATCATCCCAGTGATGCTACGCTACTGAGCCGACGAGAGTGAAATATGAGTCCGTCCACTCGTAAGTCAAACTTGAAGCGACTCGACAGAGTCTCGCCGTTGTAGGTTCCCTAGGGCGTCTGCTTTGATCCGTACCTGTTGCAGTTATAATATTTTTTTAATCCGCGTCCACTCACCAGAGTGATCACGGCCCGCTATTCTAAACCTAGCTAACAATGCGCAGGGTTTACTGCTGAATATTATATATATATTTATAAGGCAGCATAGGACAAAGGAGGGTACATCAAGGGGCGACAAAAACATGCTATGCAATTGAATAGGATTGTAACGTAGAAGCAGCAGTAACCATACCTAGTGCAAGAAATGTACGGAAAAGATAGGCGATATCTGGGGAAGGAAAATGGCTCTGCTTGCCTGGAAGCTCGGTAGTAGCGATACGGTCGTCGATGAAGTAGTCGTACTCGGCAACGGTGTAGTAGGCGGCAGGGTCGGGGTCTACCGGAGAATAAGGGGGGAGAAACAGTAAATACACAACAATAATAGCAATACAAATGTATGACATAGCAAATACAAAGCAACGGGGCTCTAACGCAGTGTTAAGTATTTTGAGGCGGAGCGGAAATTTATCCGGGGATGACTCATCGGTACTGGTTGATTACCGGACCAATGATCCGGAGGGGGGAGGTACCATGCCGGAGGTGTCGTGGACATCCGACAAACATGTGAAAGGTGTATCCGTGTTAGTTGATCCATTCTGAACAACATTCGTGTTCAGAATAAATTCACCCGGGTACTTTGTCGGTATCGGGCAATCATCGGACAGTCGGTCCGGAGGGGGACGGTTCGATGTTCGTAGTGTTAGAGGGGTGTGGTAGACATACGGATAGCGTATTCATATCCGTTATATTTTTCTGATCAATTTTCATGTATAAAGTTTTTGAATCTGACTTACGGTTTAAAAGATATTGATTTTCTAAGTTTTATTTATTTTCTAGCCATTTCTGAATTTATTTAATTCTTTTAATGAACATTATCCAGAATAGTAGTTTGACTAGTCAAACTGACTGTGGGGGCCCACATGTCAGCCACTGGACAATAAAATCATTATTTCTATTTCAAACAGTGTACTGGACTCACATGTCATTGACTCTAGTGTTAAATATGATTAAAATTAATCCAATGGTTAATTAAATGGGATGGCCCCATATGTAAGTCTCACAGGGATAAATATCTCCAGCAGTTTATCTCTCTAATTTTTAAATATCTAGCCTTGGGCCCACTGCCATTGACCTAATAACTTAACATGGAGGGTTATTTTATCTTCTTCTTTTTCTTTAAGGTGGCGATTAGCGGTGGGGGGGGGGGGGGCTCTGCCCACAGCCGAAACCAGCCGAGCCAGCCGGCGGTGAGGTGTCGGCGCGGCGGCGAGGTTCCAGGCGAGGGGGCATGGCAGGGTGCGGGGTGTGGGAACGGCACGCACGGGGCGCGCGCACAGCGGGAAGGGCGTGGCCAGGGTCCGCGCACGGAGCAAGCTCCGGCCATGGCGGCCCGCAGCTCGGCGTCGACGAGAAGGGTACTACGGCGGTCGATTCAAACGGGAGAAGTGGGGAATCGGGGCGGAGGCTCACCGAGATCGCGTAGTGGGTGGCGACGTGCGCGGGTAGGGCGTGGTGCCGCCGGAATCGGTTGAGCTCGCCGTCGGGCTCAAGGTTGAAGACGATGGCGATTTCGAGGGTAAAAGGCGTCCCGGCTCCGGTCGAGTGCTTGGGGTGACGTAGTCGAACGTCGGGGGCTTCTGGACATGGCGGAGCGGCACGAGGAGGCTAGTGGCCACGCCGGCGACGACTGCGCGGCCACGGCTCCGCTTGGCCGAGGTGGAGCACGGCGCGAGAGAGAGCGAAAGGTGGGGGAGGGGAGGGAGTGAGGGCAGGCGGTTTCGGGGCAGCTGTCCTCGGCCTTGTCTCCATGAGGGAGCAGGTGAGGGAGGGGGCAGGTGAGGGGGGCAGGTGAGGGGGAGGGTCCGGCATGGCCATGGCCACGGTGCGGCTACAGCGGGGGGGGGGGGGCAGGTGGGGAGTTGGTGGGGAAGAGGAGGAGGGAGGTGGGGTGGGCTGGGGTGGTGGGCCTAGCGCCCAGGGCGATAGTTTAGGTTTTTGCATTTTTTTAGTTTTTTTTCTTCTGTTAATATTCAATTGGTCATCAAAATGATTTTTATAAAAATTCCAATCAATTCTAATATTATGGTTACATCATACAAAGATGCCACAAAAGATTTGGATCAAATATAAAATCATTTGTATTTTCTATAATTATTTAATAATTAAAATGGGCTACTTTGCTACTGTTTTTAATTTGTTTATACCATTTAAACAATTTAATAAATTCCCAACTCCATTTTATTAACACCTACTGGTTACTTGACATTTTATAAAATAGGTTCCACAATTTTTAGTGCACCTAAAATTCCCACTTGTTTATTAAAATTATCATGGCAATCTAATAATCCCCAAGATATTGTTTTATTTCATAATACTTTCTAAACACTTTAATAGAATATCCATTGTTATTTTAATCAAGGCCCAATGATTGCTAGGCATTTGAGTAATAGGTTTCACAATTCTGGTTTAACAATGATTTCCATTCCCAATTTTAATTTACTTGGCAATTTAACAAGCCAACATCCTTGGTTTCATAATCATCATTGACTTTTGATTCCTGTTGATGACTGAGGTGGATTTGGTTTACCATGATCCAGTTGATTGACTAACATCCAGCTCCTTGGAGCAAAGTTTTATAATTTACCCAATTTGAAAATGTTATCCGGGTTGGAAATTGACAGAGCTAAGATCAAAGGTGATCATGGCTTGATCATCAACAGTAATGATCACTAACAGTGGAATCACTTTAGTGATTACTGTTACTGATTCAGAGGGTGTTACACGATCCTATTCCAGTCAACGACAGTTTCCCAGATGAACAGCTTGCTGTTGTAAAAGTACAATCTCATTCCGACCCTTGGTTTGCAGATTATGCTAATTTTATCGTTGCAAAGTTTTTGGCTCCAGGTTTTACATTTCAGCAGAGGAAGAAATTCTTCACGGATTTGAGGCACTACTTTTGGGATGATCCACATCTTTTCAAAGAGGGTCCAGATGGGATCGTGAGAAGATGTATACCGGAGCACGAGCAGTAGGACATTCTTCGACAATGTCACGATAGTCCCTATGGAGGACATCATGCTGGTGAAAGGACCACACATAAAGTTTTACAATCAGATTTTTATTGGCATACTCTTTTTAAGGACGCCCGAAGGTACGTTTTATCTTGTGATAAGTGTCAAAGAGTTGGTAACATTAGCAGGAGAAATGAGATGCCTATGAATTACTCACTAGTGATCGAACCTTTCGATTGCTGGGGTTTTGATTTTATGGTTCCTTTTCCTCCTTCACACAAGTACACACACATCTTAGTTGTTGTTGATTATGTAACCAATTGGGTTGAAGCAATCCCCACTGAGAGTGCTGATCACAAGACATCTTTGAAAATGCTCAAGGATGTAAATTTTCCTAGGTTTGGAGTACCAAGGTACCTCATGATAGATGGAGGGTCACACTTCACGCATGGAGATTTTAGGAAAGCTCTAGCCAAGTACGATGTCAATCATAGGATTGCATCACCGTACCACCCTCAAACTAGTGGGAAAGTTGAGCTCACCAATAGGGAGATCAAGTTGATCTTACAGAAGACAGTAAACAGTTCTAGAAAGGACTGGTCAAATAAGTTAGGAGATGATTTGTGGGCGTATAGAACTTCTTACAAAAACCCCATGGGCATGTCTCCGTATAAAATGGTCTATGGCAAGGCTTGCCATTTACCATTAGAGTTAGAGCACAAGGCTTTCTGGGCTGTCAGAGAGCTAAATGGTGACCCAAAGTTAGCTGGTGAAAAGCGTCGCATGAACTTGACTTCTCTAGATGAGTGGAGGAGTGAAGCTTATGAGAGCGCTAAAATGTTCAAGGAAAAGGTAAAGAAGTGGCACGATAAAAGAATTCTGAAACGTGAATTTAATATTGGTGATATAGTTTTGCTGTTTAGATCTCGTTTCAGGTTTTCTCCAGGTAAACTACTTTCCAGATGGGAAGGGCCTTTTCTTATCAAAGAAGTATATCGGTCTGGTGCAATCAAGATCAATAATTTCGAAGGCACCAAACCTCAAGTTGTGAATGGACAAAGACTCAAACATTATATGGCAGGTGATCCAATCAATGTGGATGTAAACATGATATATATAAGAACTCATGAAGAGCATGTTGCAGCCCAGTTTCAGACTCCGGCAGGAGCAGAATAAGAAAAGATATGTATTACGGTAAGGAAACATCGCGAACGTCAATAAAAGTTTACTTTTCAAAGTTTTTGCAAAATTAGGAAAATTCCAAGCCCGAGTGGAGCTGGAGAAGAGCTCCAGGGGGCCCAGGAGGCCTCCTGGCCGCGGCAGGCACCCTCCCGGGTGCCCTGGACTCCGACTCCGACTCCACCTAGGCTTGAAACCTTCCTTCTGTTGCAGCATATTTTGCTATATATTTTCCCGGATAGTCCCGGCACCGTATCTCTCGATTTCGCGTGTTTTCTTTCTCGGTCTGTTTCTGCCAGGAAAACTTTCAGCAGATCTAGGTGCCATGGCTTCCCCAAGTTCCCCCAAGGACAAGTTCGTCGTCAACTTCATCAACCCTTACCTCGCTGAGGTGAGGAAGTACCCCTAGGTCCTTCGTGTGGAGGATGGTGTTCTCCACAAGGAAGATCTGAAGGGACCAGTCAAGGAAGGGAGCACCGAGGAGCGGCTGAAGGAGATGGAACATGAGGTCTTCAAGTTCAAGAAGATGGTGGAGCGCGGTGTTGAAGCTAACTTCGACATCATGAACGAGATCGAGGCTTCCCACAAGAAGGAGATGAAGGAGATGTGGTCAAGTTTGGCCGCACTAGAAGAAAAAGTTTATGAACTCCAAGCACAGATCTATGATCTACAGAACCAGAACTGTGAGTATGAACTAAAGTTTCTGCGCATGGGTTTAGGTGCTGAGTGCATGATCTTGGAGACGAGAATGTCCTTCGAAACTGGAGAACAACTGCCATGGAAGCGCTTCGCCAAGGAGTACGTTACTGAGAAGAACAAGAATGAGGAGTAAATCTCCTCGGGTAATGGCATCCCCTTAGCTTGTTCCAAGCTTGGGGGAGGCCGGGTATCTTTATCATTATCTTTTTCTTTAGGAGCCAAGTAAAGTCGTACCATGTCTAGGAAAGTTACTTTATGAAATAGGTGTTGCTTTGAGGTCTATCACTCCTTTTGTGGAGAGCTTTGTATCCGTGAGTGTGGGGTCGTCTATGAAGGAATATTAATGAGAAGTCTATTGGTTTCTTCGCTGTACTCGGTATTCTCTTCACGCAATCGACATTATAAGTTGATTCTTATGGGGATTATTGACCTCATACAGGTATGGCTTCGAAAACTTTATTTAAATATTGGCAAGTATAGCTTTGGTCATAACAACAAGCCTGTTTTTCTCAAAGTAGCGACATAGACAAAACCTTTGTGTTATTATGCTTGAAGTGTTATGTTGACAAGGAAGACAACTTGATGTTTCGTGCCAGTTTTAATGTTTATGCTTTGTATTGCTTGCATCTAAGTTGTCATCAATTGTCTGGTCTCTCAAAGCCTTCGGCCAAGGCTAGACTCGACTTCGGCCAAGGCTGCTAGTCCTACAGTCAGTCCTGCTCTGATACCAAGTCTGTCGGGACCCGGGGTTAGCGTATGCAAGTACAGCTAAGACATAGTCATATGAAGAGCCGAGATCCGTACCCACTTGTCTAAGCAGACAAGGCCAAGCACAGAACGTTCTCGGAAAGCATCGTACGTGAGGGGCATCCCATCCAGGCCGGATGATCAACTGAGATGGGTCCTCATCGTCCGCACACAAGTCTAATGATATGGGTGGTGAACTCCCATATTCAAAGACAAGTCGCCTCAATCATACTATCGACTATCTCATAACTCTTACATAGACTTACTCCAGCCCGATCACTTAGTCGGGGTCTAGGGCGGGCTCGATCATACCACAAAGTGTGCACGAGACAGAGTCTCGAACAATCGCATCGCGATGCCCCAAGCTGCGCACATCTAAGGTCCACCTCGTGTATGAAAGACCGCCAGCCAAAACACAACTAAGGTCTCGAAAACCCATACAAAGACATGCATGTTATAAACATACACGCAGCACACATGCCTTGTATGAACAGCAGGTATCATTGCAATTCTCTACAAAGTATACATTTTTATTGGTAACTCTTATAGAGTGCACACAGAGATCACAAACATGTGATCCAACATTACAACACAAGCGGAAGCAAATTATGTCTGAGTACAGACAAGTTTAACAAATGGCTTAAGAAGCCTTATTTAAACACATGCCCTCCACGAGGGAACCAGTCGTCTGACTGGGACTAGACTAGCTTGATCTTCAGTCGTCCAGCTCGATGAAGAAGCCACCTTCGGGGTCAGTGGGATCATCTAAAACATAGATTAAGAAAACATGAGTACAAAGTCGTACTCAACAAGACTTACATAGGAGCTATACTACTCATGCATATGTATCAAGGTAAAGGGAGGTGGGGTTTCACTTGCAGAAGTGCCAGCTTTGACTTGGCTAATCCTGAACTACGAGTACCAGACTTTGAGATAAGAAGCGTACACGAGTCCACTACTTTCTCCAACCAGTTACACCACTATGGTGCCTTCCTCGACTTCCCCACGAGAAAGCACGCCATAGCACTCACACTTATCTTGGTGTGTTTTAGAAGTATCCAGTTCAAATTGTCTAATAATCAAGCTAAGTTTTCCAAGTAGTCCATAACCGCGGACGCGGCTATTCGAATAATTTTGTTAACCCTGCAGGGGTGTACCGCTACACACACATGATCATCATTTACCTCCTTTGATCTTGACACCATTCAAGGGGTGCCAGCGAGGATGCTCACCACAACTGTTACCTCATAGCCGATCTAGTCCGAGAAAGCCGCCTACTTGGGTTGGCTACCACTATCGTGAACCCGACCGGTTTCCCGAAGTGGACCCAAGTGATGTGTGCGTGGTGCATAAGCCGGTCTCGGGTGAGCCGTTCTCTCACTTAGCATCCAGGCCACAAGCCTACCAGAACTCTGAACTATTGCGACATCTGGACATCGAAAGGGATGAGTTAGTAAGCTGAGAGGGGTCAGTGAGCCCAATGTGTGGTTGTACTCTTCATCTTGGATCACCACACAAGAACTCGGACTTAGGGCGGTGTTCAACGAGACAACCCACCGTGTACTCCTACACAGCCTCTCATCGTTCACCTTGTATTAGGGTAGATTCACCAACACTTTTCTACCATCATCATCATGATCACTACCATCCCGACTCACATAACAGTAACATCATGGTATCACTCTAAGCATGCAATAAGCAGTAACAATTGCAGGGGCCACATGATATCATTCAACTCCTACATTTGCTAGGATTGTGGTTTGCTCACTACTGTGACAAAATGATAGGTCATGCAAAGGAATGGGTTCATCTATGCGGTAGAAACGTAGCATGGTAATCATCCTATACAATGCATAAGCGAGACATGAGAGGGAAGTGGGATTTTATCGACATGATCAATTGGGGTTTGCTTGCCTTGCTGACGAGGTTCGGGTTCGGGGTCTTCAACGAAGGGGGCAGCCTCCTGCTCCGGTTCCACCTCTACTCGACAAACAACAAACAAGGTAGCAAAGTAAATACAATGCACAATCACATGATGGAAGGTTGAAACTTGATGTATATGTTTTGATGTGTGAGGCAATTCCATTTAAATGGAGTATATTGCAATTTGAATTGCAAATTCAAACTCCAATTTGAATTCAAACTTAGTCAAGTTATATGTGACATTGATTGATCAATTTGAATCATTTTGAAATGTGTATGATATGCCTCTGAAGTGTGGTTGAAAAGTAGCATAATTCCATGGTCCAAGTTGCAAAATCATTTGAATTGAATTTGAATAAATTCCAAATAAGTCAAATGACATATGCTACTGGTCCAATTTTAAAATCAACTCAAACATAGTTGAAAGTTGGATTTTTGGATAGCTTATTTTCTCCTGATCATTTTTCATATATTATTTGTCCAATTTGGAGTTAATATGAATTTTCTATGAATTTCCAAAGTTTGGGCTAATTTCTGGATTTTTCTGAATTTCTTTAATTCATTTTATTCTGGAAAAACATTATTGCGTCACTGTTGCGTCAAGCTGACGTGGGGGGGGGGGCTGACATGTGGGCCAGGGTTGTCAGCCTCTGGATTAATTAACCCGGCTGGGTTAACTTAACCAGTGGCTTAATTAAGCCACTGGGCCCACTTGTCATCGGCTCTGGGGGTCATTAGGGGGTGGATTAGCGAGGGGGGTTAGGCTAACCCACCGGCGGCTAAACGCCGACGGCCTGGCCACAACGGTGCCCTTGCCGGAATTGGCTAGAGGCCACGGGAGAGGAAGAGGAGACCACCAACGGGTGCAGCGTCGTCGTCCGCGTCGATTGGACCTGGCCAGAGCTTCAGGGGGTCACCGGCGCAACGCCGACGACGAGGTTGGCGGAGACCGTGGCTAGGGCTGCATCGGGATCGCGCTCCAGAGCGTCATTTTGACCGTGGCGTGTTGCAAACGAAAGCTGAGAGCAACGGGAGGCTGCTGCGCGCGATAGTTGAGTCGAAAGGGCACGACGGCGACCTCGACTTCAACTGTGGCGGCGGCAAGCTTCGGCGTTCATGGCGGCCGTGGATAGAGAACGAGAGGAAGGGCGCTAGGTTAGGGGAAACAGTGAGAAGCTCACCACGAACGCGACGGGATGGTTAGCGGGCTCGGGGAAGCTCGGAGCTGGCCGGAATTTGGGGACGACTCGCGGCGGCCGGAGTTGGGGAAGATGAAGCTAGCGTCACGTCCAGGGGCTCTTCTTCTCGATTGGCTGCACTACTTGGCGTAGGGGACGACGGCGAAGTAGATGGACAAGGTGGCGCGGCTTGTCGACGGCGTTGTCCACGCGTTCTTCTCGTCGGTGCTCCGGCGGGGTCTCGGGCGGTGACGAAATCGAGCGGGAGAGGAAGGGGAAGAGCTCTGGAGGGGGGAATGGAGGAGGCATGCTCCAGGGCGTCTCCAGGCGTGAGAAGGAGGCACGGGGAGGCCTGGAAGGCGCTCGGCGGCGACGTGTCGTCCACGACTGGCTCGGTGGCATTCCACCGAGCAGCTTGGAGGCGCGGGGCGGGGAAGAAGACCCTGCTTCCCCTCTGGGCCGAGTGGGCTGGATGGGCCGGCTCCGCCTGGGCGTCTGGTAAGTTTTTCTGTTTCCTTTTCTGTTTTTCTTTTCTGACATTTGTTTTGCTGAGCTAAAATAAATAGCTAGGCATTTTATTAAATGCTGAAATTTTTTATATGGCCTTATAATAATATAGACTAGCCACTTATAAAGTTTCAACATTTTTAAAATTCAAATAATTTGAATCTTAACTCAAATAGGGGTTTTTAATTAATTCCAAGGCACTGTTTGGATATTTGAAAGATCTATGAGCATGGGGTGGGTCCCACATCACTTGATATGTGATCACACTCATTTATAAGACTTTTCAAAAATCTAACATGAATTTTTGGAGAAGATTTTTATCTGGCCTTTTGAATTAATTCATCTGGGGGGTTCCTTCTCCCATTTTGCTTTTGATTTTGATTTCAAAGATTTCTTTTGAAATTTTTAACATGATGCAAGTGACTTAATAACCCTAGCACATTACCTAACAGAGGGTTCTGACAAGTGCCCAGCTCGTAAAAGATAAATACTAACGCACAAGTTCCTTCGCCCATTTATGAGTGATAAACAAAGGAATTTAAGGGGATGTGATCGTCCCCACATGGGAGCCGTTCCTCAAAACTTGTCCAAATCATGAAGTGAGTGAGTTATCTATCAGCAGTTGTTGACGGATCATGCACCTCCCAAAGGCCTGTTTTTATTCTGTTTGATCGAGAGATGGCACATGAGTTTTCCCTGCGTACCCTTTTGCACGGGGTTTATCCTTTATTTTGTGCTGAGTCAGTCCTTCCTACTTCCTTCCTTCTTGAAAGAGAACAGACACTTGATGTTAATAAAGATTCTTGCATAAAAAGATGCATTGAAAGTTAGCATGTTACATCTTTGTTGACATTATCTTTTGATAAGTGAGTTGTTTGCAAAAGCTTATGCTGAGTAAACATCTTCCTTTGTGTTAACATGAGCACTTCTTGACTAATAACATGTTCTTTCCAAAGCTCCAACTGGTTCCATTATAAGTGAAAGAACAAAAGTAAAAGTTATTAGTTGTTCCTTGACCAAGGCTATGTTTGCCATGATTTGATGAGTTTTCTAGGTCCTACTTTGTTATAATTGTTACTACTTTCCCATAAGGACCTTATGAGTTGAGGTTTCTGTTGAGGATGCTTCAGTTTGGTGAGAAATCTTGATGCTTCTTGTCCGTATTCTTTTATGGACGCTTCACTCTCTAAAATTGTGGATAGGTTTACCGAGCTCAGTAATCGCTTGGGGACAAGCGAGGTCTAAGCTTGGGGGAGTTGATACGTCCAAAAAGCATCACTATTTTATATCGTAATTTCATCCTATTTATTGATATATTCCACTTTAAAGTATTGTTCTTATGTTGTTTTGGCTTGTTTTACACAGTTTACAACTTTCCGGTGCCGAAGCAGCAGAACCAGAATTCAGCGGTGAAAAGTGGACACCAAGTTTCTTAACCAGATCAAGTCCAAACGCGATGAAAATTTACGGGGAGTGGTTTTATGGGAATTGACTGGGGATCCTCGAAGACGGAGGTGAAGGGACCCACCAGGCAGCCAGAAGGGTGCCTGGCATGGCCCCCCTCCTGGATGCCCGGTGGCCCCTCTCGCTTATAAAACCCCCCTGGGGTAGAAACCCTAAATAGAGAAGAGTTTCCGTGTTTCGCCGCCGCCACGGGGCGGAATCCTACAGAGGAGAAAAGCCATCTCCGGTGGGCAGATTCCGCCGGGGAGATCACCTCCCGGAAGGGGAGATCGTCGCCATCATCATCATCATCATCATCATCGTCACGGGCATCATCGAGATCATCATCAACATCATCCCCAACATCAACACCATCTCCATATCCATCCCATCTCATCTAACAATTGAAACTTGTGTTGTAATCCGTACTATCTATCCCCTCTACTCTGTTGGTGTTGATTACTACTTTGTGGTGAATGCTATTGAGTTTTGTTGGAGAAATATCATTGTGTCCAGATTGTTTGCCCCCCATCTATCACCTCTGATCATGATCTCTTTTATGTCTTGTGAGTAGTTACTTTAGTTCTTGAGAACATGGGAGAAGTCTAGTTGTTAGTAGTCATTTTATGTTGAAGTATTATGTGTTGTTTGATAATTAAGTTGTGTTGTTATTTCTCTAGTGGTGTTATGTGAGTCGAACACTTAACACTTCACCTTTCATGGGCCTAGAGGAATACATTTTGCACAAATGATGCTTATGGTGGGTTGCCGGAGTGACGGAAACCTGAACCCCAGTTCGCACACTTTTTCACAAGGGAGTTATGGATCCTTGATCGTAATGCTATAGTTAGGCTTATGCCTTAATTACTACCTTGTATTAGCGGATGCTTGCAAGGTGTGTAATCATAAGAGTACACTTATCTTAGTCTAGAAGGTGTACTAGCATTGATCCACCCACCAACACTTATCAACACAATACATATTACTTGGCAGAGTATGGTCAAAGTAACTTGGCTATCTCTCCTGTGTGTTCTTGAGAACGCTTTAGCTTTTATAAGTTTAGTTCCCAGGCTTATCCTTGTGAAAGGATTGGGCCACTTGCTACTTTTTAGTTGCCCTGTTTACTTTGCTTGTCTTTTACTTTTCTGTTGCTTAAACCAAAAACCCCTAAATATTTACCTTTGAGTGTGCGCAGCCTTTCCTTATCCAGTGTCACTTATCAACACCTTCTGCTCCTCGTGGGATCGACATCCTTATTTATCAAAAAGCTACAATTGATCCCCTAGACTTGTGGGTTATCAAGAATCGTTTATTGGCACGGTTAACAGGGGAGGCAACCCAACTAAACCTATTAACTTCACCGCCATCATTTCCCACGTCTTTGTCGGTCTTCGGATTCTTCAGCCTGTATGCACCTCCTCCTATGACCTCGGAGATTATGAAGGGTCCTTCCCACTGCGGGGCAAGTTTGTGCACTTTTTCTTGTATTAGCCGCAAGACGAGATCTCCTTTGCGGAAAGTTCTGGTCCGCATGCGACTGCTTTGGTATGTGCGTAGTTTGTCCGGGTATCCTTCTGACCTTGCTATGGCTGTGTCCCTTGCCTCGTTTGCGGTGTCTTTGTCATCTTGTAGTGCTTCTTCTGCCTCTTCTTCTTCGTATCCCGAGATTCGGGGAGCTCCAAACTTTAGGTCGTGCGGTAGTACTGCTTCTGCTCCATACACCATGAAAAAGGGTGTGTACTGGGTTGAGGTGTTGAGTGTAGTACGCAAGCTCCACAGGACCGCGGGGAGTTCTTCTACCCAGTTGCCTGCAGCTTGTTCGAGTGGTGCGAGGAGCCGCTTTTTTATTCCTTCGCACACTAAACCGTTTGCTTTCTCCACCTGGCCGTTAGATTGTGGGTGCGCAACTGACGCGTAGTTGATTTTGATGCCCAGATCTTGGCAAAAATTCTGAAACTATGTTGCTGTGAAGTTTGTGCCGTTATCTGTGATGATGTTATGGGGTACGCCGAATCTGAAGATGATGGACTTGATGAAGTTAACTGCCGTGAGGGCTGTTGAGCTGGTGATTGGCACTGCCTCGATCCACTTGGCGAACTTGTCTACTTCCACTAATAGATGTGTTCGGCCTCCTTTTGAAGATTTCTTGAGTGGACCCACCATGTCGAGTCCCCAAGTGGCGAACGTCTAGGATAACGGTATGGTTTTGAGTTCTAATGCTGGGGCGTGCGGCCTGCTGGCGAACTTTTGGCAGGCGATGCAGCGTCGCACGATGTCTTCCGCGTTTCTCATTGCGTTTGGTCAGTAGAACTCTGCTCGAAAAGCTTTGGCCACGAGTGCGCGACTGCTCGCGTGATGCCAGCAAGTGCCTTCGTGGATCTTGAGCAGCAGGGCTTTGCCGTCTTCTTCCTCGATGCACTTTTGGAGGACTTGGGAGATGCTGCGCTTGTAGAGCTGTCCGTTGATTATTGAGAATGCTTTAGATCGTCGACTGATGCGTCGGGCTTCTGCGACGTCTTGAGGTAAGGTACCTTCGATTAGGAACCGAAGGAATGGTTTTTTCCAAGCTGGTCCTTCGAGTGCGGCTGGTTCTGCGTCTTTGACTGCTTCGTTGCCTGTGCCATCTGTTGGGTTTGCAACTGCCACTTGTGCTGGCTCGCCTGGGTCGTCGTCCTCTGCGACTGCCTCCGGTACGAGTGGCTTGGTTTTTATCGACCTTTGGCTGATGCTTTCGAGGAAGACGCCATGAGGGATTGGTCCCCTGGTTGAACCAATGTTTGCGAGCTCATCTGCTTCTCTGTTCTTTGCTCTGGTGATGTAATTTAGCTCGCAACCGTCGAATCCTCCTTCCAGAGTGTTGTAGAGCTTCTGGTAAGCCATCATGTTTTCTGCGACTGCTTCACAATCTCTCATTGTCTGTTGGACGATGAGGTTGGAGTCACCGTAGATTGAGAGACGGGTGGCGCCGCAAGCTTTTGACATGCGCATGCCATGGAGTAGTGCCTCGTATTCCGCTTCATTGTTTGAGGCATTGCTGAAGTTGATCTGGAGCACGTATCTGAGTTTGGCTCCTTTGGGCGAGATTAGTACGACACCTGTTCCGGCTCCTTGCTGTCTTTTTGACCCGTCGAAGAACATTGTCCATGAGTTGGACAGGTCTAGGGGGCCGGGTGTTTGTACTTCTGTCCACTCGACCAAGAAGTCTGGGAGTACCTGGGCTTTGATCGCCGTTGGGTGTTTGAACTGTAGGTCGCGGGGACTGAGCTCGATGTTCCATTCGGCGACTCGGCCAGTTGCTCCGGGGTTGTTGAGGATGTCCGCGAGTGGTGCGCTGCTCACAATCGTGATGAGATGCTTGTCGAAGTAATGTGTTACTTTCCTTGAAGTCATGACGATGGCGTCTACGAGCTTCTGGTAGTGCGGGTACCGCTGCTGAGATTTTGTGAGGAGCATGCATAGGTAGTAGATTGGCCTTTGTATGCTATGGATTTTGCCTTCTTCCATGCGCTCGACGATGAGAGCCGTGCTGACTACGCTGCTGTGTGCCGCTATATAGAGGTAGAGTTATTCTTGCTCCTAGGGCACCACCAGGATTGGTGGAGTCAAGAGGTTCTTCTTTAGATCTGCGAATGCATTGCGGGCTTCTTTGGTCCACTCGAATTTTTCTCCTTTCCTGAGCAACTGGTAGAATGGTAGGGTCCTTTCTCCCAGCCTGCTGATGAAGCGGTTCAGTGTTGCGAGTCTTCCGGTGAGTTGTTGTGTGCCCTTGATGTTAACTGGTTCTTGCATCTTGGCGATTGCTTGGACTTTTTCAGGGTTTTCTTCGACTCCTCGAGCGGAGACCATGTACCCGAGCAGTTTTCCGGCTGGGACGCCGAACACGCACTTTTTTGGATTGAGCTTGATTCTGTATTTGTTTAGAGCTGCGAAGGTTTCGCGGAGGTCGTCGAGTAGTGTACTTGCACAGTAAGTTTTGATGATGATGTCGTCGACGTAGACTTGGACGTTTCTGCCGATTTGGTCTCTCAGGCATGCTTGCATCATCCGTTGGTACGTGGCTCCGGCGTTTTTCAGTCCGAAGGGCATTGTTCTATAACAGAATACGCCATAGGGGGTGATGAACGAGGTGTGTTCTTCGTCTTCTTCCTTCATCCTGATTTGGTTGTATCCTGAGTAGGCATCGAGGAAGGATAGTAGATCGCATCCTGCTGTGGAGTCGATTATCTGGCTATCCTTGGCAGAGGAAAGTGGTCCTTCGGGCAGTGTTTGTTGACGGGCCCGTAGTCGACGAACATCCGTAGTACGTCGGTGTCCTTTTTAGACATGACTGGATTTGCGATCCAGGTGTCCTTCTTTGTCTCCCGGATGAATTGCGCACTGAGTAGTCGGTTGATCTCTTCTCCGATGTCTCTGCGCTTGGGTTTTGAGAATCGTCGCAACACCTGCTTTACTGGTTTGGTGTTTGGATGTATCTGGAGCGTTTGTTCTGCAAACTCTCGCGGTATTCCGGGCATGTCAGCCGGGCACCAGGCGAAGATATTCCACTCTTCGCGGAGGAAGGCTATGAGGGCAGCTGCTTGTTCTTCTGGGAGGTGGGCGTAGATTCGGACCGTCTTGTTTGGGTCCGTTGGGTGAACTTGATGGGTGACTGTGTCGCTGTCTACGCTGAAGTCGCGATTGAATTCTTTTGATTCGCTTCTGCTTGCCAGTGGACAAATGCTCCTCTCTGTTGCCATGGCTATCTCTTCGAGCTGTTGCTCGGTTCCAAACGTGTCAGAAACTTCGTGACAGTCGCGGTCGCATTGGTCTGATTTGATGAAACTTCCGTTGACTGTGATGACCCCTGAGGGTCCTGACATCTTGAGCTTGAGGTACGCATAGTGCGGGACCGCCATGAATTGCGCAAATGCGGGTCGTCCTAGTATGGCGTGGTATTGGGACTGCCAGTCGAGTACTTCGAACTCGAGGACTTTTCTCGCGAAGTTGCCCTTGCCACCGAAGATGACATCAAGCTCGATTGTTTCGAGGGAGGTGGCTGCTTCGCCTGGAACTCCGCCATAGATTGTGACACCTGACTTCTTCCAGACTGATCGTGGAAACAACATCTTGCGTAAGGTGCTTGTAAAGATTATGTTTAAGCTGCTGCCTCCATCCATGAAGATTCTGTCCATGTCGTAGCTGCCGATCTGAGCGTTAAGGTGTACTTGCGAGATATACAAAACAATTGTAAGGTACGTGATTTGTAGACATTACACTTTTGTCGAGTGGATAATGTGGCAGCATATAAAGTTTATGCGTGTCTTTTCATGAGTAGGCCCTCTGGCGGCATACTCTTGCCGGGCAATAGGGAAGCGATGCCAGACTTGTTGGAGCCGGAGACAAGAGCAGCCTTTCGGTACCCATTCTCACTACTTTGACAAACACGAATAAACAACATATAAAACTGAGCATGATCCAAAGAATGATTTTTTAGCCCTCAGAAATTTGTGCGCGACTGCGTAGCCGGCATGAAAGTTTTGTAGCCCTCAGATGTTTCTGCACTACTGTGTAGCCGACAGGATGATTTTATAGCCCTCAGATGTTTCTGCACGACTGCATAGCCGGCATGATGATTTTATAGCCCTCAGATGTTCCTGCACGACTGCGTAGCCGACATGATGATTTTATAGCCCTCAGATGTTTGTGTGCGACTGCGTAGTCGTCTTTGGCGACCGATCGAGAATGCATATATGTTTTGGAATCATAGCATATAAGAGTGTAAAGAAACTTAGTTGTAGGATTGATACGCGGAGGGAGTCGAAGACGAGCAGTCGACGATGAGCAGTCGGCGTGGCGAAACGGAGTCGATGTGATGGCAACTGCGACGTTCAGTCCCCGAGTTCGTGAGCCCCCGAGTGTTGAGGCGGTGGAGTTGCGCGGCGAAGTCGTCGTGATGAATTTATATGGCGAGTGATGAAAGGACTCGACGCGGCGATTCCTCGCGATGGTGCTCGGTATGGGAGAGCCCATACAAAGGAGCTCTGCGCAGGATGATTTGTGTGCTTGGAGTCGATGGTGCGGCGAGTGACCGAGAAGGACTCGACGCGTCGGGCGAGATCATTCGATTGCTCGTTGTGTGATGTCGTTGTAGCGGCGCGAGTCAATGTAGAAACCTTGGCGAGTGATCCATGGCATGTCGAGTTGGAGTAGAAGCCTTGTGGGCCAAGATTGAACCCAAATTCGTGATTGGAAATTCGCGATCACGCGTAGATCCAAAAACGTTCTGCAGTGCGAGAGCCGCTGACGGAGATCTAACCGTTGGAATTTTATGATTTTTTTGTGCTGATGGGGGATTGAAACCCGCATGATTTCACCGGAGGGATCTTCAAGTTGATGTCCGAAATAATGTCAGGAATATTTGTGCTGGAGTCGCGCAAAGTTCCGTTAGATTCCAAGAGTGCTTCAGTGTGGGAGTCACCGACGGAGATCCAACCGTTGGAATTTTCCGAAATTTTTACAGATTTTTGAAAATTTGATTTCACATCTTTCCACCGAATGGATCGTCGATATGAGCTCCGAGTAACCGTCGCGAGTGCCCGGAACACACACGTTTTTGTTTCCTGTAGGCTGCGTGTGAGCGCTTTTGTTGATGTCGATCTTCGAGTGATGTGCTCAATTTTTTTTCTTGTTTTCTCCGTGAGCTTGACGTAGATCTTGATGTAGTTGTTGAGATTGCAATGAACCCAACTTGAACCGGGTCCTTCCGAAGTCGATGGATCGTCGATTGTCGATGTAGATTGGAGCCGCCGAATCCATGATTCCAGCGCGCATGTCCTTCCCATAGACGGCGCCGATTGACGAGGATCAGCCTCGGCAAATTCCATGGACAGGGACCCCGGGTTAGATCATAGAGAAGGAACAGGTTGGCGATACTCGTCGGCTAACAGGAGAAGCACTTCCTGCTCAATTGTATTATGCGAGGGGGCGATTACAGTGGAAGTCTAGGCGAGTTCGCACAAGACGGGGGGTGTTGATTGTAGATTGGATGTCCTGAGACGTACCCTCCCAGGCTTTATATACTAGGCTGGGTCTCGGAGAGTCCGTCTAAGATTACAGGGACGATTGCCTAATTCTAGCCTTTCCTTGAACACCAAGTCTTGACTTCCATATTGGTTGCGGACTCCTACGTCGATGCTCAGAGCGGTCCAGTCGTGGGCCTGCGAAGCTTCTAGCGGGCCTTCTGTCTTTGTATGCACCAGGTATCCTCACACGCAAGAGTCGTGGGGTTACCCCCTCGTCAGTCACGCTTGACCACATCTCCTTCATCTACTTATTGTAGTGTGCCTTCAGATCGTTGCTGATGTCGAAATTGGATTCAACGCCACGCTCGACAATCTACTTGTACTTGAAAACTTCTTGCTCCACTTCTTCCAGCCTAGCCTCGATGCTCCCCTCCTTGACAGGTCTTGTCAGATCTTCTTGGTGGAGGATTCCATCCTCCACCCGAACAGTTTGAGGGTGCTTCTTCACCTTAACAAGGTAAGGGTTGATGACGTTGACGACGAACTTGTCCTTGGGGGAACTTGGGGAAGCCATGACTCCTAGGTCTAGCTGAAATATTTGCTGGCAGAAACAGCTCGAAAAGAAAACACACGAAATCGCGAGATACGGTGCCGGGATGATCCGGGCAAAAATATAGCAAAATTTTCTGCAATAGAAGGAAAGTAACAAGCCAAAGTGGGGTCGGAGAAGGACTCCAGGGTGCCCGGGCGGCCTCCCGGCGAGACCAGGAGGTAGGCTGCGCCAGGGGGGCACCTGGACCCCCTGGAGCTCCTCTCCGGCTCCACTTAGGTTTGAATTTTAATATTTTTTCAAAAACCCATAATATGGAAATTTTATGGATGTTGGCGATGTTTCCTTACCGTTATACATACCTTTTCTTATTCTGTTTCTGCTGGTGTCTAAAACAGGGCTGCAACCTATTCTTCATGGGTTGTTGTGTGTACCAAATTCACATCAACATTGACAGGGTCTCCTGCCATGTAATGCTTGAGTCTTTGCCTATTCACAACTTGAGGTTTGGTGCCTTCAAAATTGTTAATCTTGATTGCACCGAAGCGGTAAACTTCTTCGATATGAAATGTCCCTTCACTTCTAGAAAGTAAATTACCTGGAGAAAACCTGAAACGAGATCTAAACAAGAAAACTTTATCACAAACATTAAATTCACGTTTCAGAATCCTTCTATCACGCCACTTCTTTACTTTTTCCATAACATTTTAGCATTCTCGTAAGCTTCACTTCTCCACTCATCTAGAGAAATCAAGTTCATGAGGCGCTTTTCACCAGCTAATTTTGGGTCGGCATTAAGCTCTCTAACAACCCAGAAAGCTTTGTGTTCTAACTCTAATGGAAAATGGAAAGCCTTGCCATAGACCATCTTATAGGGAGACATGCCCATGGGGTTTTTCTAAGCAGTTCTATACGCCCACAAAGCACCTCCTAACTTCTTTGACCAGTCCTTTCTAGAACTGTTAACTGTCTTTTGCAAGATCAACTTGATCTCTCTATTGGTGACCTCAACCTTCCCACTAGTTTGAGGATGGTACGGTGAAGAAATTCTATGATTGACATCGTACTTGGCTAAAGCTTTTCTAAAAGCCCCATGTGTGAAGTGTGATCCTCCATCAGTCATGAGGTACCTTGGTACACCAAACCTAGGAAAAATTACATCTTTGAGCATTTTCGAAGATGTCTTGTGATCAACACTCTTAGTGGGGATTGCTTCAACCCACTTGGTTACATAATAAACTGCTACTAAAATGTGACTGTACTTGTGTGAAGGAGGAAAAGGACCCATAAAATCAAAACCCCAGCAATCAAAAGGCTCAATCACTAGAGAGTAATTCATAGGCATATCATTTCTCCTACTAATATTACCAACTCTCTGACACTTATCACAAGATAAAACATAATTTCTAGCATCCTTAAAGAGAGTAGGCTACTAAAAACCTGATTGTAGAACCTTATGCGCGGTCCTCTCACCGGCATGATGTCCTCCATAGGGACTATCGTGACATTTTCTGAGAATGTCCTTCTGCTCGTGTTCCAGTATGCATCTTCTCACGATCCTGTCCGGACATTCTTTAAAAAGATGAGGGTCACCCCAAAAGTAATGCCTCAAATCATGGAAGAACTTGTTCCTTTGCTGAAATTAGCATAATCTACAAACCAAGGATCGGAGAGAGATTGTACTTTTACAACAGCTTGTTGTTCGTTTGGAAAACTGTCGTTCACTGGAATGGGTTCATGCGGTATATCTTCCATCCTTGAAAGATTGTCCGTCACCGGATTGTCTGCTCCTTTCCTATCAACAATCTGCAAATAAAATTCTTGAAGAAGGAGTACCCACCGGATGAGCCTTGGGTTGGCACCCTTCTTCTCCATAAGATACTTAAGGGCAGCATGATCAATATGAATAATAACTTTAGAATCAACAATATACTGCCTAAATTTATCACAAACAAACACTACTGCTAAGAATTCCTTCTTAGTAGTAGCATAATTATTTTGAGCACTATCAATGGTTTTGCTAGCATAATGTATAACATTCAACTTCTTATCAACCCTTTGTCCTAAAACAGCTCCAACAACAAAATCACTAGCATCACACATAATTTCAAAGGGCAAATTCCAATCAGGTGGTTGTACTATAGGAGCGGTTATTAAAGCTTTCTTAAGAACTTCGAAGGCTTCCTTACAATCTTCATCAAATACAAAAGGAACATCCTTCTGGAGATTATTAGTGAGGGGTCTCGAAGTCTTAGAAAAGCCTTTAATAAATCTTCTATAGAAACCAGCATGACCGAGAAAACTAGGAATACCTTTGATGTCCCTTGGATAGGGCATCCTTTCAATAGCTTCAATCTTCTCCTTGTCCACTTTAATTCACCTCTCGGAAATCTTGTGACCAAGAACGATCGCTTCGTTAACCATGAAGTGACACTTTTCCCAATTTAGTACTAAATTTGTCTCCTCGCATCTCTGCAAAACTTTATTAAGTTTGTGGAGACAGTGGTCAAAGGAAGTTCCATAGATGGAGAAATCGTCCATGAAGACTTCCACAATCTCCTCACAGAAACCATGAAAAATAGTAGACATACATCTCTTAAAAGTAGCAAGTGCATTGCATAAACCAAAAGGCATACGGCTATAAGCACAAGTACTGTAAGGACATGTGTAAGTTGTCTTCTCTTGATCGACAATGTTTTCATGATTTGAGAGAAGCCAGAGTACCCGTCAATATAGCAAAAGTGAGTGTTTTTGGACAATATCTCTAGCATTTGATCAATGAAGGGCACCAGGTAATGGTCCTTCCTGGTTGCCTTGTTCAACTTCCTGTAATAAATACACATTCTATATCCAGTAACAACTCTTTGAGGTATTAGTTCATTTTTATCATTAGGAACAACAGTCATACCTCCTTTCTTAGGAACACAATAAACTGGACTTACCCACTTACTATCAGCTATAGGATAGATGATACCTGCATCTAGAAGCTTGAGAATTTCAGTCCTAACCACGTCCTTCATCCTTGGGTTCAAATGTCGTTGATGATCAACAACTGATTTAGCATCAGGCTTGAGATTGATAGTATGTTGGCAAATCGATGGACTAATTCCCTTAAGGTCATCAAGGTTATAGCCAAGAGCACCACGGTGTCTACGAAGTGTCTCCAATAATCGCTCTTCTTCAAATCCTGAAAGGTTAGCATTGATAATAACAAGATGAATTTTCTTTTCATCTAAATAAGCGCACTTGAGCGTATCGGGAAGTGGTTTGAGATTAAACACCGGGTCTTATTTTGGTTGTGCAAATATTTCTAAAGGATCAACCGGAAGGTTGTGCTTTAGGATAACAGATTGCCTTAAGAATATTTCATCTAACTCATTTATTTCCTGCATATTCATATCATTCTCGTTGTCCTCCATATATTGCTGCAAAGGATCATTAGGCGAAATACCAATAGAAGCAATATCTTCTTTATCATTACTAGACAAATCAGTACCACGAGGCTGCTTAGAGAACTTGGAAAAATTAAATTCATATGGATCACCATTGAATTCAATAGAAACTTTACTTTTGCTGCAATCTATTATGAGAGAATTCCTTATTTAGCGCTTCTTTAAAATCGTCTTCCCAATTTGACCCTAGAATTTTTTTTCTTCCAATTTGACATCTTAATTTCATTTTTTTCCTTATATGACCCTCTAGTGCATATTCGGCATTAAAAATACTCTTTTCCCCGTGATAAATTATGTGACAAAAAAACTAGATTTCAGGTCGTTGCTGTTGGTGCAGCTAGCTAAGTATGCGCTAGCTTTTGCTGATCCTTCAATTGCCATTTGCCTGGGTCGTGCACGACAAAAAAGAAAAGAAAGAAAAGAAAAGCCCACTCATGCACACGCGTTGATTCCTCCACTCGATTCAGAAAACATCACATGAGCGGCCACATACATACGCGCGCATGGCACGTAGTACTTCAAACGGGCGGGCCAAGTTTCAAATAAAAAACGAACGGACCAACTTTTTTGACAATATAAAACCTCCTACACCTTCTCCATCGGAGAAGCATCAAAAACAATGAAGCTAAGGACTAGATCAGGAGGGGATTCTAGCCAAGTACTAGAAGAGGAGAACCTAGCTAGCTTAGCTAACTCATGAGCTACACAGTTGCTCTTTTTAAAACAGTGCTGAAAGACAACGTGAGTAAACTCCAGCGACATGAAATAACAGTCATCAAACACTACACTTGATGTAGATGAAGAGCTCCCTTCCTTCAAACGAGCGGACCAGCTGCATGCGCGGAGGAGGCACGAGAGAAAATCATCTCACCCTCCCACACCTACTCCTAATTAATTAACTCATCCCGTGAGCATGCATGCATGATTTAGATCAATGCATCAACACATGTACAAGCCGGTACACTATTCTTTTCATGCAAGCAGAAAATCTAGATAGAGTTAGCAAAATATATTAATTAGAAGCTAGACTTAATTTATTCAAACTTCCGACCGTCGGGGGTCCGCAGGACCTTCGATTCGGGTAAAGTTTCGAATTGCGCGATCAGCGTGTCGAGCCGGCGGCGTTCACCTCACGCTGGGACCGTTCTGAGAACACTTTTCGTCACGCTATAAAAATAACCCATTTAATTATTAAACGGGGTTTTTCGTTCCGTTGGCTGCGGCTGGTCTCGGGCGGTTTTCGCGACGGTGATCGGGTGAAACCCGGTGTCGCAAAGGTCGAGTGTCAGGGTGGCAAGGGTCGGTCTCCGTCCGGTACGAGATAAGAGGGGGAAAAATAATCGCCGATCGATAAATCGGGGATGCAAACACCGCAAAAAATCAGACAATCAAACAATTCACACCGAAAACAAAATTTTTATTTTTTGTGAAATCTGGGCTGTTACAATACAACACCACCAACAAGGGATCTTGTCCCGAGATCCAGGACGATCCGGGGAAGATGTGAAGGGGGAAAGAAGAGAGTCGACAATCTTCAACACCACCAACAAGGGACTCTTCTCCATGTCGAACGACGAACTCCGTTGAGAAAACTTTCCGCAGAGAGACGACATCGTCGAAAATACGAAACCGTCGGTGTCAAGAGGAGGAACGACAGTTGAAAAAGAAGATCAAGGGAAGCATTCTCACACCAATCGCGAGGATACCGGACAAGAGGACTGAAGTCAACAGACGACCAAGATGTTTACCCAGAGTTGGAAAAACTAAAGGTACTACAGGAATTCCCAAACCTGAGATCGGAATCGAGACAATACACTTCAAGCAAGGCATTGTAACGGTTCCGAAACTCCACACCTCGAGATCCTAAAGTTTGAAGGGGGATAAGTCGAGAGTTAAAACACTTACGACACTTGTCCTGACCAGAGCAAGGGTAAGGAGTAAAAAGATTCCTACTCTCCGATAACTAACTTAGTAACTACAAAATAGTTTTTGTCTAGACTCGACTTCGGCCAGAGAATGGATCCTACGGTCGATAAGGCTCTGATAACAAGTTGTAAGGCCCGATATGCGGTACTGTTCCATATCTAGATGTTTCCATTCAGATCCGGGGACGAAGTACATATCGGTCCCACCGCGACATATGACAATGTCATATGCCCCGGATTTCCAACATGATATCACAACATTACAGATACAAGGATACAACATCTCATACAATCGGCATACAACTGCCGTAAATAAAATACAACAGCGGAAGATACATGTCTGAGTACAGACTACAATCAAATGCCTACTGGCAAAGAGAAAAACATCGATCCCCATAACCACACGGATCCAGGCCCTCCGTCGGGATCCGCCTAACTAGTCGTCGTCGAGTCTCCATGTGAAACGTCGATCACCATACCTGTTGTCGATCAAGAACCCTGAAAAGAGTTTGGGGGTAGTATCATGAGTACATAGGTACTCAGCATCCAACTGTAGTGGTCAACTGACCCAGCAAAGATTTCACCACTCGTCATTCTAGGACAACTAGTAGTTTACGGTAAGGAAGGGGTAAGTGGTGAGGTTGCTGCCGCACTAGCATTTATGAAGTGGCTAACGATCTAGAGAGTAAGATAAGAAGCCAAGCATTCGATGAGGAATCGCCTCCAACAAGTCTTGCTATCAACTACTTACGCAAACATAACACCTATCCTATCCTTGTCCTCCTCTTCGCATCCCGGCAAAGAAGAAGCAGTCAAGGCACACACACATTGATCAAGTTATTAAAATTATCTCAGTGGTTGTTGTCTATGAACAAGGAGTAGGTCTCATGTCGTCCATAACCGTGGACACGGCTTCTCGAAAATATTTAACCCTACAGGGGTGTACCAACTGCCCATTACAAGGCTCCGCACGCACGCCAATCACTCTCAGTTTCTACCCATTATAGGCAACCATTTTATGATTTAGTTCCGAGAGATCCGAAACAACAGGTCCCTCTAGCTAACAATGAACAAATCCGGGTGGCCCCCGGGGAGTCGACACCCAATCCAACAGCCGTCCACGCTCTCGGATCGGACTCTTCCGTATGACGCAGGTCGGATAGCCGGTTAATCACACATGGGAAACCGAGTCCTAGATGATCGGGTGGACCAACAGATAAACCATGCCTCCACTGGCCCAAGTTCTTTTAAAACAGCTGGGGGCCCAACCAAGCACACACACGGTTTTCAAATGGTAAATCAGCTTGGCCACCACTAGAAATGTTTGACGCTAGGTAGGTAAGAAAAGGGGACCCCATAAAATCCCACACGCGGTTAGGCACGCTTAGTCTTAAAACCAATTCCCGGAACTCGGATCCTAGGTGACTCGAATGGAACAAAGCGTCGGCGCGGGATAGCCTAGACCTTCCATCCTTCGTCGTATATGGTCAACATTTATAATAATCATATCATCAACAACAATATAATAATGTGATATCCCAAACTAAGGAGTAACAGGGTAACATCGTAGCATCCTAAGCATGCATACTAAGCAGGGGCTGAGCAACGAGCAATAGTAACATAGCAGTACAAGGTTTGCTAGGAGGGGACATGGCTGTATCGGTTTGAAAGAGGCTGTAAACATGTGGTAGGATCAAACATCGAACCTATCCTATACTAGCATGCAAACCGCTGGTTGAAATAGAATGGATCATAAGTAATGTATAGTCCTTGCCTATTGATAATTCGGGTTCCGAAGGTGTAGTTGATCGCAAGCTCGCATCGTCTCTGAGAGGTACCCGCGGAAGCACACAAGACGGTAAACATTGGAAAGCAATCAACGAGAAAGCATATATTACTACGAAGAAAACACGAGCAAGCATCAACAGGAAGGTAACATGAGACATCGCACCTACCGTCGAGAGCGGTTACTAACAGGTTAAGTGGAGTATTCGTCACACACGACGATACCGCACATTTACAAGGTTCAAGTTGTTTAGCTACAGGTGATCAACAAAGGTTGTTAACATGTCATCTCACTCAAGCATGGCATAGCACACAAACATGGCAAGAGGTGAAGCATAAGATAAACTATCTATGCTAGTCAATTTAAGTGAGGCACAACCTAAACATGGCATGCACTAAGTGCCGCACGACAATTAAAAGATTTGGTACTGTTCTGCCCTAAACCATATTTTAGGTTGGTTAACAACAGAAAACAATAGCATAAACACAAATTACGCGAAAAACTAATCAAGTTACATATAAAGAACACTCCAAACGGAATTACGGTTAAAAAGATACAAGCAAAACAAGTTTGGAACACAATCTGCCAACATCAGGTAGCACACTTTAGAGCAGTGCATCAACAAGCTACTGAGTGCAAACATGCACCAAATGACATGGAATTGAAGTAGGCATGACAAGGAAGGAATGGCAAAAATAATCATGCAAATAGGCATCATGAACAACTAGTTATAGCTCATGCAAAATGCAATAAAACATTACTGGTCTAGGACTTAGTGAAAATCAGAGAAACATGGCAGAAACTGTTATTTTTATGCTGTACAAACAAGAGCAAAAATAGATGCAAAAGTGCAGCAACATGACATAGAAATACATGGGCATGAATTAGACATGATGATGATCAGGTACAAAAAAGAATCAAGGTCATAGGCATCACAGATCAAAAGATATTAAGCATGCAACATGGCATCGGAACGTTACAGACTTAGAGAAAAACAGATGTGGCTGTCAAAAACAGCGGGATAGCAACTTTAGAGCTCAATAACTATATGACCAGCAAGCATATCATGACCATGCAATACATATAATGGAAGTAGACATGATGCTTAACAGTATGCAAAAAGAATCAATGCAATAGGCCTCATGGATGTGTCACAATCATCATGCAAACTAGCAATAAAATAACAACAGCAGCACACTAACAGGAATTAACAGCAGTTAACGGCCTGATGCCCACTTCAACACAGATTAACAACATCAAGATGGACTAAAATCAAAATGCTCACAAAAGATGGATTGAAGTACACACAATTCTAAGCAATTTTCCTTTTGGGAACACATGTATCCGGGCTACAGATTACTCGCAAATTACGGCACAAAATGGAATCAACAACATAATTATCACAGACTTAGAAAATTCACAGGGGGTTAAAAAAAAGGACTCGGGCCAGATCTCACTTTGGGCCTCGACCCAAAACGGCCTGGAGGCTGGCCTGGCTGGACTGGAGGGCGGCTGGGCCTGCTGGTGTGGTTGGGGCGCCGTCGAGTTTAGTGGGCCGTGGCGCTGGATCTGGCCCACCAGCAGCCAACGACGACGGCTGGCTCGGGCTTCTCCCGTAGCGCGCGGCGACGGCGACCGGTGGCGCCGGAGCAGGCCGGAGGGAGGCCGGCGGGGGCTTCGCGCGGCGGAGGAGGCGAGGGGCGCCGGATCCGTGCGCGTGGCTCGCCGTCCATGGTGGTTGGAGGCCGGGCTTCAAGGCGGCGGCGCGTCGTGACCTCGGTGTCAGAACCCTCTATTAGGTAATGTGCTAGGATCAAAGTCATCTTGCATCATGTTAAAAATTTCAAAAGAAATCATTTGAAATCAAAATCAAACTCAAATGGGAGAAGGAACCCCCCCAGATGAATTAATTCAAATGGCCAGAAATAAATCTTCTCCAAAAATTCATGTTTGATTTTTGAAAAGTCTTATAAATGAGTGTGATCACATATCAAGTGATGTGGGACCCACCCCATGCTCATGGATTTTTCAAATATTCAAACAGTGCCTTGGAATTAATCAAATACCCCTATTTGATTTAAAATTCAAATCATTTGAATTTTAAAAAGTGCCAAACTTTATAAATGGCTAGTCTATATTATTTTGAGGCCATATAAAAATTTGGGGCATTTAAAAAATGTCTAGCTATTTCTTTTAGCCAAGACAAAACAAATGTCAGAAAAGAAATAAAAAAAAGAAACAGAAAACTTACCTGGCGCCTAGGCGAAGCCCACCTCTTCTGGCCTGGCCGAGCCCACTCGGGCTCCCCTGTCGTATACCTCCCCTGGCCCCAAAGCAGCTGGCTGGAGGACGAGCATGACGTGGACGCCACCTCGACGTCCAGGGGCTTCCAGGCCTCCCCGTGCCCTCACCTTGTGCCGTGGAGACCTGCCTCGAAGCCGCCCGTCATTTCCCCCTCCGCTGGCACCCTCTCCTCCTCACTCTCGTTCGGTTTTGGCACCACCCGAGAACCGCCAGGGATCACGCCGCCGAGAACACGCGGCCAACGCCAACGAGAAGCCTTGCCGTGGTGTCCATATTCTTCGTCATCGTCCCCTACGTCAAGCTGTGCACTCAATTGAAGACGAAGGCCTCTGCACGCGTCGCTAGCTTCATCTTCCCCAACTCCGGCCGACGAGCTTCGTCGTGCAATTGCTTCGTCGTGAGACCCTCCCCAGCCTCGCCGTCACCACCAACGCACTCCTGGTGAGCTGCTACACCACCTCCAACCCTCCTCCTCGCCCCGTTAGCCCCCTAGCGAGTTTTCCCTTTGGAGCAAGAGCTCACCGCCGCCAAGGTCGCCGGTGGGGCTGCTCTTTTGCTCGCCTGTCCTCGCCGTGTTGTCCATCGCATAGCTGGCGTTCTCAGGAGGCCGTCCCGCTAGCGCATGGCCAAGCACGTGCAGCGCAGCGTCTACTCCGTCGAAGCCGTGGCTCCGCCGCCACTAGGGCTTGACGCCGGCGACGTTCCGGTGCCCCCCAGTGACCCTGCGGTGCTTAGTTCGACGCGCGACACTCCCAGCTTTTGTTTGCACCTAGCCGCGCTTCCAACAGTGACCGGAGACGTCGATCCCGTGCAGCGCCGCCGTGTTGTCGGTCACCGGCGTTTAGCCGCCGGCAGCCGTCGACGTGGCCGTGATTAGGGGCTTAACCCCACCTGGGTTAAGTGACCCTGGGTCACTTCCAGTGGGCCCTGGCCCCCCCTTAATCCCCTGGTTAGATTTAACTAACCGGGTTATTTAACCCAGAGGCTGACAGGCCGACCCCACTGGTCAGACCCCCCCACGTCAGCATGACGCAACAGTGACGCAATAAAGACTTTTCCAGAATAAAAAAAAATCAGAGAAATTCCAAAAAATGAATTAAACTTTGAAAATTCATAGAAAATTCATATTAACTCCAAATTTAACATATAATATATGAAAAATGATCAGGAGGAAATAATCTATCCAAATATGCAACTTTCAACTATGTTTATGTTAAATTTCAAATGTGACCAGTAGCTTTTGCTATTTGGATTAATTGGAATTAAATCAAATTCATTTCAAATGCTTTTGCAACTTGAACCATAGCAACATACTACATTTCAATTGCACATCAGAGGCATATCATACACATTTAAAAATGAATTACATTGATCACACAATAGCATCTACAACTTGGCTAACTTGAAATCAAATTGGAGTTTGAATTTGCAATTCATTTGCAGTACACTCCTTTTGAATGGAAATTCCCCACACATCAGAAGCATATACATCAAGTTTCAACCTTCAACCATGTGCTTGAGCATTGTATTTATATTGCTTCCTTGTTTGTTGTTTGTCGAGTAGAAGTGGAACCGGAACAGGAGGTTGCCCCCTTCGTTGAAGACCCTGAACCCGAACCTCGTCAGCAAGGCAAGTAAACCCCCATTGATCCTGTCAATAAAATCCCACTTACCTGTCGGGACCCAGGGTTAGCGTATGAATTCCAGTCACGATGCAATCACATGGAGAGCCGAGAACCGTACCCACTTTTCTAAGCAGACAAGGCCAAGCACATAACGTTCTCGGTAAGCATCGAACGTGAGGGGCATCCCATTCAGGCCGGATGATCAACTGAGATGGGTCCTCATCGTCCGCTCACAAGTCTAAATGCTTATGGGTGGTGAATCCCATACTCATAGACAAGTCGCCTCAACCATGTTATCGATTGAACCCTAACTCTTACATAGACTTACTCCAGCCCGATCACTTAGTCGGGGTCTAGGGCGGGCTCGATCATACAACAAAGTGTGCACGTGACAGAGTCATGATCAATCACATCGCGATGACCCAAGCTGCACACATCTAAGGGACACTTGGTGTATAAAAGACCGCCAGCCAGATCACAACTAAGGTCTCGAAAACCCATACTAAGACATGCATGTTATAAACATACACGCAGCACACATGCCTAGTATGAACAACATGTATCATCACATAACTCTACAAAGTACTTCTTTATCGACTTACACATATATCATACAAAGATCACATATCTGTGATTAACATTTCATCATACAACGGAAGCAAATTAGGTCTGAGTACAGACAAGTTTAACAAATGGCTTAGAGAAGCCTTGTAAACATACATGCCCTTCCACGAGGGACCAGACTGCTGTCTGGAACTATACTACCAAGGTCAACGTCGAGCTTCAGGTCGGTGACTCCATCGGGGTTCGGGTTCTCATCTAAAACATAGAATAAGCAAACGTGAGTACAAAGTCGTACTCAGCAAGACTTACATCAGAACTATACTACTCATGCTCAAGTTTCAAGGTAAAGGGAGGTGGGGTTCAACATGCAGAAGTGCTAGCTTTGACTTGGCTAGTCCTGAACTACGAGTACCAGACTTGAGGTAAGAAGCGTACATGAGTCCACTACCAAGTCTCCAACCAATACACCACTATGGATACTTCCTCGACTTCCCCACGAGAAAGCACACCATAGCACTCACGCTTATCTTGCGAGTTTTATAAGTATCCATTCAAGTTGTCTATAATCAAGTAAAGGTCTCCAAGTAGTCCATAACCGCGGACACGGCTATTCGAATAGTTCATTAACCCTGCAGGGGTGTACATCTTCACAAGTGTGTCATCACTTATTGCGTCGTTCTTGTCACCCTTCAAGCGGGTGTCGGACGTGGATGAAACAAAGGCACTACCCTCACATCACCTTCTCTAATCCAGGAGTCGACTACCTGAGTTTGTCACCGCTCGAGAGTCCGACCGGTTCCACGAAACGGACTCAGATAATGTAAGGGACCGAGACGCCACCTTTGATAGATGGTTTCACTGCCTCACAGGTCCACCCACATATCTATGCATAAATCAAATGGAAAGCCCGAATCTAGTGTGACTCCTGGACCGGATCGGGTACGTAAAGAGGCCAAACGGGGCTCCCATAAAACCCTACATGTGGTCATACTCTTTGTCTTGGATCACGAAACAGGAACTCGGGGCCTAGGGAAGTGTTCAACGAGACAACCCACTGTGTACTCCTACACAGCCTCTCATCGTTCACCTTTGTTTAGGGAGGATTCACCAACACGTTAACATCAACACCACTGTGTTCATTCCATCCCGACTCACAAACATAACATCCTCATTGTATCACTAAGCAGCAAAAGCAGTAACAGTTGCAGGGGCCACATGCTCATCATTCAACTCCTATATCTGCTAGGATTGTGGTTTGCTTAATACGGTGACAAAATGATAGGTCATGCATCGGAATGGGTTCAACTATGCGATAGAACGTGTCTCGGTGATCTCCTAAACATGCATAAGCGAGATTGAGAGGGAAATAGGATTTTATAGACATGATCAATGGGGTTTTCTTGCCTTGCTGTCGATACACGGGTCTTAACGATGGTCTTCTTCTTCGGGGGTGATCACCGTCTCGGAACGTCCGCCGTTGGAGGCAATCATCAACAAGGGGGGACAACTTCGGAAGTAAAAATGCACATACACATGATAAGGTTGTCCATGATGTGAATGGTATTGGTTTGTAGCATATTCATCTTAATTGAAGTATATTGCATTTGAAATGAAAATTCAAACTTCAAATTTGAATTTAAATTAATCCATATGCACATTTGCTACTGTTCCCCCATTTTAAAATGGTCAAACATGAAAACAAATTGCATATTCTTAATCCTTGCATTTTTCTGATAATTTTTCATATATTATATGTTTAATTTGGAGTTAATATGAATTAGTTATGATTTTCTAAAGTTTATTCAATTTTCTGGAATTACTGGAATTATTTTAAACAGGAAAAGGCTTTTCTGCATCAGCATTGTGTCATGCTGACGTCAGGGCTGCTGACTGGTCAACCTGACGCGTGGGACCCGCAGGTCAGTGAGCCTGGGTTAAGTCTTTGTTAGTTTAATTTAAATTGGATCATTAGGGGGCCCAGGGCCCACCTGTTAGCGACCCAGGGTCAACTGATAGGGGGATTAGCCCCCTAATGACAGTGCCCATGTGGCCTCGCCGGAGAGAGGTCGCCGGTGACCCCTGGACGCGGCGGCGACACGTCCAGCCGGCGGCTCGGGCCACCGTTTGGTGCGCAGAGAGCACCAGGAGGGGGCTCTCGCACCCGCACGCCATGTGGAGGGATCCAGAGGGCCAAAAGGTGGCCGGGAGCTAGGGCTCCCAAGGAACTCGACGATGGAGGCGCGGGGAGGAGGACGGAGACCTGCTGGAGAGGCACGCTCACCGTGGATCCGATGGCGAGGTCGAAGGCGCCGAAGGAGCAGCGGGAAGGGCTCAATTGCTCGCCGGAGACGAGTGGCCGTGGCGGAAGAGCTCGGGGTTGGCGCCGTTTCCGTGGTGCTCCGGCTCGAATTGGAGGCGCAGCTTGATGAAGACGTCGACCGCGGAGCGAGCAGACACGACAGTGGGGTTTCTCGTCGTCGTTGGCCGAGAGTGTGCGTGTGCGGCGGCGAACTTGAGCTACGGGTGGCGGGGAAACGACGAGGGGGAGAGCGGGAGAGCGAGCCAGAGGAGGGGAAAGGAAGGGGGGCTGCACGGGGTCTCCACGACGAGGAGATAAGGACAGGGGCGCCGTGGACGGGCTGCCGACGGCGGCATGCTCGCCACGCATGTGCCCGCCTGCCTGTCCGGCGAAGAAGACGACCCTGCCCTTGGGCTGGGCCGCTTCTTCTAGTTGGGCCCAAGCCAGGTAGGGATCTTTTCTGTTTTTCTTCTCCTTTTCTTTTCTGTTATTTTGTTTTGCCTAGAATTTAATAGCTAGGCATTTTAGTAAAATGCCCAAACATTTTTATAAATCCTAGGTGACCAGTAGCAAGCCACTTGTAGAATTTGAGAATTTTTGAAATTCAAAACATTTGAATTTCAAATCAAATAGGGGTCAAATTTAATTTCCAGGGCACCTTTTGAATTTTTGAATATTCCATGGGCATGGGAAAATACCCAAACCACTTTTAAAATGATCACCATCATTTATAGGAATTTTCCAAATATTCAAATGATTTTTGGAAAAAGATTTTTATCTGGCCATTTGAAATAATTTCTCAGGGCTTTCTGCTTCCCCATTTTTGAATTTCATTTGAATTTTTGCATGATGCAAAGGGCACAAACAAACCCTAGCACTTATCTAAACTTGGGTTGTGACATTCCCTCTCATGTCTCGCTTATGCATTGTATAGGATGATTACCATGCTACATTTCTACCGCATAGATGAACCCATTCCTTTGCATGACCTATCTTTTGTCACAGTAGTAAGCAAACCACAATCCTAGCAAATGTAGGAGTTGATTGATATCATGTGGCCCTCCAATTGTTACTGCTTATTGCATGCTTAGAGTGATACAATGATGTTATTGTTATGTGAGTTGGGATGGTAGTGATCATGATGATGATGGTGGAAATGTGTTGGTGAATCTACCCTAATACAAGGTGAACAATGAGAGGCTGTGTAGGAGTACACGGTGGGTTGTCTCGTTGAACACCGCCCTAAGTCCGAGTTCTTGTGTGGTGATCCAAGATGAAGAGTACAACCACACATTGGGCTCACTGACCCCTCTCAACCTATTAACTCATCCCTTTCGATGTCCAGATGTCGCAATAGTTCGGAGTTCTGGTAGGTTTGTGGCCTGGCTGCTAAGTGAGAGAACGGCTCATCCGAGACCGGCTTATGCACCGTGCACACATCATCTGGGTCCACTTCGGTAAACCGGCCGGGTTCACGATAGTGGTAGCCAACCCAGGTAGGCGGCTTTCTTGGACTAGATCGGCTATGAGGTAACAGTTGTGGTGAGCATCCTCGCTGACACCCCTTGAATGGTGTCGAGTACAAAGGCGGTAACTGATGATCATGTGTGTGTAGCAGTACACCCCTTCAGGGTTAACAAAACTATTCGAATAGCCGCGTCCACGGTAAAGGACTTCTTGGAAAGCTTAGCTTGATTATTAGACAACTTGAACTGGATACTTATAAAACTTACCAAGATAAGCGTGAGAGCTATGGCGTGCTTTCTCGTGGGGAAGTCGAGTGTCACAACCCCAAGTTAGGTATGTGCTAGGATCAAGTGCTACTTTGCATCATGCCAAAAATTCAAAAAGAAAATCAAATTTTGGGAAAAGAAAAGCCCTGAGAAATAAAATCAAATGGCCAGATAAAAATCTTTTTCCAAAAATCATTTGAACATTTGGAAAATTCCTATAAATGGTGCTGATCATTTTAAAAATGGTTTGGGAGCAATCCCATGCTCATGGAATTTTCTAATATTCAAACAGTGCCTTGGAATTAATAAAATAACCCTATTTGAGTTAAGATTCAAATTATTTGAATTTTAAAAATGTTGAAACTTTATAAGTGGCTAATCTATTTTATTATGAAGCCATATAATTTTTTTTAGCATTTAATAAAATGCCTAGCTATTTATTTTAGCACATCAAAATAAAAATGCAGAAAAGTAAAACAGAGAGAAAAGGAAAAATGAGCTTACTTGGCAAAGCAGCCCAACCCACACAGGCCGGCCCAGCCCAGCAGCCTTTCTCCCTGTCGTCTTCCTCCCCGCGCCCCCAAGGTGCTCGGTGGAAAGCCACTGACGCCACCGACACCACCGCGACGCCCCACAGCCCTCCACCTGCCCTCCCCGGCCCTTCTACGTGCCCCTGGAGACGCACCCGAGTGCCACGCCTCCATTGCTCCCCTCCAGAGCCTCTCCCTCTCACTCCTGCGACGAGCCCGACGACGAACCGAGCGCCGCCGTCACCATGTCGTGAAGAACTCGTGGCCACCGTCGTCTCCGATCCAAACCAAGGTGTACATCGCCTCCGCCGTCCTCGACTACGTCAGTGTGCAGAAGGAATCGTCCCGAGGAGCTCCAGAGCCGCCGCCCCCTTCGTCGTCTTCAACTCCGGCCGCCGCAAGTCGCCTTCAAAATCCGGCAGCTCCAGTTCCTCCCCAAGCACGCCGTCTGCTCCATCGCCTTCCTGGTGAGAAGCTGCGTCTTATGCCTATCCCCGCGCCCCCTAACTCCTCCTCTGTGCCATTCCGCCATGGGAGCCGAGCACAGCCTCCGCCATGGACGAGCTCGAGCTCACTCCCGTGCTCCTTCTCCTGCACCAGGTTGCCCGTCGTCTTCCCCGTGCTCTTACGCGTCGTTTACGCCCACTGCTGCTTCTCCTCGTGCCCCGAATCGACGACTGCGTCTAGCCAGTGGCTCCGCCGCCGCTAGGGCTCGACGCCGGCGTCTCCACGGTGCCTCACAGCACCCGTACCTTGGCCCATTCGACGCGCGACGTCAAGAGCTTCAATCCAGTGGTCGCAGCGCTCAAAATGGTGCCCGGAATCACCCTCCAGTGTGTCGCCGCCGTGCTGGAGGGTCGCCGGCGGCTAGCCGCCGGCAGGTCCGACGTGGCCGGGTTAAGTTAACCCTAATCCCCCCCAAGTGAGGCTGACAGGTGGGCCCTGGACCCCTAATCCCTCTGTCAGTTTAAATCAAAACGGGGATTAACCCCAGACCCACTGACAGGGTTGGCCCACTCGTCAGTCCCCTGCTGATGCCATGCTGATGTAGTGATGACGCAATAATGAATTTCCAGAGATTAAAAGAATTAAAGAAATTCCAGAAATTCCAGAAAATACCCCAAACTTTGGAAATTCATAGAAAATTCATATTAACTCCAAAATGGACAAATAATATGTGAAAAATGATCAGGAGAAAATTATCTTTCCAAATATGCAACTTTAAACTATGTTGGAGTTGATTTTAAAATGGGACCAGTAGCATATGTCATTTGGTTTATTTGAAATTAATTCAAATTCCAATCAAATGCTTTGGCAACTTGGACCATGGAATTATGCTACATTTCAACCACACTTCAGAGGCATATCATACACATTTCCAGATGATTCAAATTGATCAAATCATGTCACATATAACTTGACTAAGTTTGAATTCAAATTGGAGTTTGAATTTGAAATTCAATTTCCAATATACTCCATTTAAATGGAATTGCTAAACACATCAAAGCATATACATCAAGTTTCAACCTTCAACCATGTGTTTGTGCATTGTATTTATATTGCTTCCTTGTTTGTTGTTTGTCGAGTAGAAGTGGAACCGGAGCAGGAGGCTTCCCCCTTCGTTGAAGACACCGTTATCGAAACCTCGTCAGCAAGGAAAGCAAACCCCCATTGATCATGTCTATAAAATCCCACTTCCCTCTCATGTCTCGCTTATGCATTGTTTAGGATGATCACCATGATAACGTTTCTATCGCATAGTTGAACCCATATACTTTGCATGACCTATCATCTTGTCACAGTAGTAAGCAAACCACAATCCTAGCAGATGTAGGAGTTGGTTGATATCATGTGGCCACTGCAACTGTTACTGCTTATTGCATGCTTAGTGGTACAATGAGGTTGCTTATGATGTGAGTCGGGATGATGATAAACATGGTGTTGATGAAAGTGAAACGTGTTGGTGAATCTACCCTAATACAAGGTGAACGATGAGAGGCTATGTAGGAGTACACAGTGGGTTGTCTCGTTGAACACCGCCCTAAGCCCGAGTTCTTGTGTGGTGATCCAAGACGAAGAGTACTACCACATGTTGGGCACATGGACCCCCGCTCAACCTACTAACTCACCCCTTCTCAGTTCAATGAGTCGCATTAGTTCGGAGTTCTGGTAGGTCTGTGGCACGGTCTGCGAAGTGGAAGAACGGCTATTCAGACCGGCTTGGGACCCTGCACACATCTTCTGGGACCACATCGGTAAACCGGCCGGGTTCACGATGTGGATTCCAGCCCAGATAGGCGTCTCCTTTGAATTTGAGTTGGCTGTGAGGTAAAAGTTGTGGGAATTATCCTCGCCGGCACCTCTTGAACGGTGTCGAGTACAAAGGCGGTAACTGATAGTTTCATGTTTGTAGCAGTACACCCCTACAGGGTTAACAAAACTATTCGAATAGCCGCGTCCGCGGTAAGGGACTACTTGGAGAGATGTGCTCGATTATTAGACAACTTGAACTGGATACTTCTAAAACTCGCAAGATAAGCGTGAGTGCTATGGTGTGCTTCTCGTGGGGAAGTCGAGGAAGTAACCATAATGGTGTAATTGGTTGAAGAGATGTAGTGGACTCGTGTACGCTTCTTACCTCAAGTCTGGTACTCGTAGTTCGGGACTAGCCAAGTCAAAGATGGCACTTCTGCAAGTGAAACCCCACCTCCCTTTACCTTGATACATATGCATGAGTAGTATAGCTCCTATGTAAGTCTTGCTGAGTACGATTTTGTACTGACGTTTGCTTAATCTATGTTTTAGATGAACCCACCGACCCCGATGGTGGCTTCTACCCGAAGCTCGAAGAATGAAGACTCAGACCAAGACCAAGCTAGTGTAGTCCCAGTCAGACGACTGGTTCCCTCGTGGAGGGCTTGATTTTAGATAAGGCTTCTCTAAGCCATTTGTTAAACTTGTCTGTACTCAGACCTACTTGCTTCCGCTTGTCTGTTGTAATGTTGGATCACATGCATTGTGATCTCTGTGTGCACTCTGTAAGAGTTATTAATAAAGATGTATACTTTGTAGAGAATTGCAATGATACCTGCTGTTCATACAAGGCATGTGTGCTGCGTGTATGTTTATAACATGCACGTCTTTGTATGGGTTTTTGAGACCTTAGTTGTGATCTTGCTGGCGGTCTTTTATACACCAAGTGGCCCTTAGATGTGCGCAGCTTGGGGCATCGCGATGCGATTGTTCGAGACTCTCGTGCACACTTTGATGTATGATCGAGCCCGCCCTAGAACCCGACTAAGTGATCGGGCTGGAGTAAGTCTTTGTAAGGGTTATAATATAATCGATAGTATGGTTGAGGCGACTTGTCTATGAGTATGGGAGTTCATCACCCATATCATTTAGACTTGTGTGCGGACGATGAGGACCCATTTCAGTTGATCATTCGTCCTGGATGGGATGCCCATCACGTTCGATGCTTTCCGAGAAGGTTCTGTGCTTGGCCTTGTCTGCTTAGACAATTGGGTACGGTTATCGGCTCTCCATATGATTGTGTTGTAGCGAGGCTTGCATACGCTAACCCCGGGTCCCGACAGACTTGGTATCAGAGCAGGACTGACTGTAGGATTATCAGCCTTGGCGGAAGTCGAGTCTAGCCTTCTATAGTTATATAGTTACTATGGGTATATAAGGGAACAACGTAAGGCTTTTTTTCTCCTTACCCTCATTGATCTGAGTTCTGAGTCACCCTCATCTTATTCTACGGGAAGATAGGACTAGGCTCACCTCTGTCTGATTAGAATACCTCGTTGATTGCCTCCTTATAGCCGTAGGATTGTTGTGGTTGTCCAGAGTCTCTGTGTTTTGAGTTCCTTGAGGAAGTTCTGTCCAATCTCCTCGAGGTTGTATTGTTTTCCATCCCGGTGTAGCCGTTATGCTGCCGGATTTGTTCCGTGTTTCTTTGAATCATTGCCTTTGCATTATAGTCTTCTCCTTCTGAAATCATATCCTTTTATCCTTGCCTCCATCGTACAACCTGTTCTGATTGTTGATTATTATCACACAGGATGTCAGGTGGAACTCGTAGTGCTGTTCTTCGGAATCGAGACCGTGATTGGAATCGAAATGATGATGAACCTCTACCACCACCTTCTGCGGCGGAAATCATGATGGAAGCTGAGCGGAATAGACGTGATCAAACACGCCTTCTGGAGCTCATCGAGCAGAATACCGCCCACCATCGTAATGTGGTGGTCAGCATTCAGGACTTCATCCTCCTCAAGCCACCGGTATTCCGATGTTCTTCTGAGCCCCTTGAAGCTGATGATTGGCTCCATTCCATCGAGCGTAAGCTTGACACTGCACATGTTGCTCCCGATGACCGAGTTGTTTTCGCGGTATACTTCTTGGAAGGTGCTGCTCTTCAATGGTGGGAGAACCATGTTCCGATGCAGCCAGGTGGTCATGTAGTGACTTGGCAAGAGTTCTGTGTTGCCTTTCGAGGGTACCACATTATGGATGAATTGATGGAGCGCAAGAAGGAAGAGTTCTGCAATCTGAATCAAGGAGAGATGTCCATTCACGAGTATGTGAGGGAATTCAACCGTCTTGCTCGGTATGCCCAAGATGAGATCACCACCGATGCCAGAAAGCAGGCAAGGTTCCGCAAGGGACTTAGCCCCATCCTCCGTCATGATCTCAACCTCATCGAACTTGCCACCTTTGAGGATTTAGTCAACAGATCCTTCAGAGCTGAGCATGGCAATGAAGTTTTCGAGAAGTCTCGCAAGCATGCTCTTGAGCTTGCCCCTTCTTCCAGTTCACGCCCTCAGAAGCGTATGATCTGGATTCCTAACAGTTTGATCCACCAAAAAAACACACCGAGGCCATCCCTTGTGCCGCCTCGTCCACCAGCTCCACCAAACAACCCAGCTCCCCGCACCATCTTTGGAGCCTGCTTCAGATGTGGCCAGCCTGGTCACTATTCTCGTGAGTGCCCCGTCAGTCAGAATGCTCCACCCCATGCCAACGGAAACCCCACTGTTCGTGCCAAACCACCCCCAAAGGTTCCCACCGCTAAGCCATCCACCTCAGAAAATCTTGGACGTGTGAACCAAATCTCAACTGAGGAAACTGATAGTACTTCTTACGTCATTCTTGGTACGCTCCCAGTCAATTATGTTCCTACTTCCGTTCTTTTCGACCCAGGAGCATCTCATTCATTCATGTCGGAAAGTTATGCACTTCGTCATGAGTTATCTTTTGTTGAATTGTCCACCCCAATGATTATTCAAACTCCAGGGTCAAGATGGCAAACTAATAGAGTGAGCCATGGTAATCAAATTGCAATTGAGGGTTTAGTATTCCTTGCTTCACTCATAGCCCTCAAGTCTTCAGACATTGATGTCATCCTTGGCATGGATTGGCTATCAAGACAGAATGCCTACCTGGATTGCAAAGGAAAATCCGTGAAACTCACCCACCCTTCAGGCAAAACCGTCAACTATACCTCACCCAGAACAAGAACCCAAGTACATTCCTTGAATGTACTTCCCCGGTTTTTCTCTATCGCGCGGTGTTTACGTTTCTGACCGCCGGGGGTTCGTAGGACATCCGTTTCGGGTAAAACTTCGAACTGAGCGATCAACGCGTCGAGCCGGCGGCGTTCAGCTCATGCTAGAACCGTTCTGAGAACACTTTCAGGCGCGCTATAAAAATAACCCATTTAATTACTAAACGGGGTTTTTCGTTCCGTTGGTTGCGGCTGGTCTCGTGCGGTTTTCGCGACGGTGATCGGGTGAAACCCGGTGTCGCAAAGGTCGAGTGTCAGTTTGGCAAGGGTCGGTCTCCGTCCGGTACGAGATAAGAGAGGGAAAAATAATCGTCGATCGATAAATCGGGGATGCAAACACCGCAAACAAATCAGACAATCAAACAATTCACACCGAAAACAAATTTTTTATTTTTTGTGAAATCTGGGCTGTTACAATGGACCAATGCTTCCACAACTCTAAGCATAGCATAAGCATAACATGGATGAATGGCCACATGATCATCATAAGCAATTCCTAGATCTGCTAGGTTGAGGTTAGCTTAATACTGTGGCAGAAATGATAGGTCATGAAAACGAATGGGTTCAACTATGCGGAAGAACGTATCATGGTGATCTCCTAAACATGCATAAGCGAGACTGAGAGGGAAAAGGGTTTTTATAGACATGATCAATGGGGTTTGCTTGCCTTGATGATGAGTTTCAAACACAGTGTCTTCAACGAAGGGATGGCCTCCGGTTCCGGCTCCACCTCTATTCGACAAACAACACAAACATCGAAACAATAATAAGACAATGCTGAAACACATGAGTTGAAGGTTGAAACTTGATGTATGTGTCACTGATGTGTGAGTTATTCCAATTAAAAGGAGTATATTGCAATGGAATTGCAAATTCAAACTCCATTTGATTTATCGATGAATTTCAAATGCATTTGAATCCATGAATAAACATTTGAAAAGGTTGAGCATGAAGTGATGTTGTAAAGGTGAGGTAAAGTCTCTGATGTGTGGATGAAACCATTTAAAAGAAGTGTGTTGCAAAGTCATTTGCAAAATCATTCCAAATTTGAATTTGAAAAGGATCCATATGCACATATGCCACTGTTCACCCATTTTAAAATGGTCAAACATGAAAACAAAGTCCATATCCACAAACCTTTTATTTTTCTGATAATTTTAGACATATTATTTGCCCAATTTGGAGTTAAAATGAATTAATTATGAATTTCCAAAGATCTCGCTATTTTCTAGATGTTTTCTAGAATTAATTTAATTGATTTAACTGGTTTACTGCGTCATCATGACATCAGGGTCACGTCAGGGGGCAGCTGACGTGTGGGACCCTGCTGTCAGTGGGGGGTTAGTTTAATTAGTTTCTGTTTAACTAATTCCTAATTAGATTAGGGCCTGGGCCCACTGGTCAGTGGCCCTAGGGGGGAGATTAGTGGGGTTAAGATCTCGGGTTAGGGTTCTAATGGCGAAGTTCGCCGGAACTTCGCCGGGGTTGGTTTTAGGGCACGGGAGAGGGGGTGGAGACCACTGGCGCGTAGCTGGGGCTTTCGCGCGTCTACTGGGGCCATTGGGGGCCAAGGGGATGCCCTAGAGCGCGGTGACGATGACGAGCGCGGCGTGCCGGCCACTGTCCTTGCCGGAATCCAGCTCCAGAACACGGGGAAAATAGGGAGAAAGGGAAAAACGTTGAGCTCCTCACCGTGAACGCGAAGAAGAACTCGGGGAAGCCGGAGGGTGCTCGGCGGCGGCGCAATTGGAGGTTTTCTTCTCGGCGGCCGGCGGCGATTCCTCGAGGCGTGCGTCGACTCCAATGCGGCTCGGGTCAAATTGAAGCATCGTATAGACGTAGCCGTTGCCGGGGAACAAGTTTGACACAATGCGGTGGCGAGAGGGCCTCGTTGGCCACCGCCGTGCTCTCTGCTAGGGTTGCGGCCGCGCTAGAACTCGCCGAGGAAGGAAGAGAAGGCCAGGGATGGGTGGGAGAGTGAGCTGCGCTTCTCCCAGGCGTGCGTGGCGAGGAGATAGAGCTCCAGGGAGGCACGCAGCTTCCTGGCGCGCCCACGGCGCTCGCCGACAACCTACCAGCATGCCTGTCTAGGGAGGAAGATGCATGTGCCGTCCCTGGTGGGCTGGGCCAGGCTGAAGTAATTGGGCCTGCGCCCATAGGCGACAGGTAAGCTTCTGGCTTTTCTTTTTCTTATTTTCTTTCTGCTATTTGTTTTGCCCAATTAAATAAAATAGTTAGGCATTTTTATAAATGCTCAAAATTTATATTTGGACTTACATGACGAGTAGCTAGTCATTCCCAACTTTTGAACATTTTTGAAATTCAAAATATTTGAATTCCAATTCAAATAGGGGTATTTGATTAATTCCAAGGACCTGTTTGAATATTTGAAAAATCCATGAGCATGGGATTGCTACCACATCACTTTATATGTGATCACACTCATTTATGTGACTTTTCAAAAATGCAAAAGGAATTTTTGGAGCAACTTTTATTCTGGCCATTTGAATTAAATTTTCTAGGGCTTTTCTTTTCCCCATTTTTGAATTTCTTTTGAAATTTTCACATGATGCAAAGGGGCACTCAAACCCTAGCACATACCATACAGAGGGTTGTGACAACTCGCCCCCACTCAAAAGAATCTCGTCCTGAGATTCAGAAGTCGTCGGGACGAAGGTGTGGTACTCGGCACGGAGGCGGTCTTCTCTTTCCCACCTAGCTTCTTTCTCGGAGTGGGGTGACCATTGCACTTTGAGGAACTTGATCTTCTGACGACGGGTGACACGCTCTGCTGAATCAAGAATACGAACAGGGTACTCTCGATAAGAAAGGTCATTTGGAGATCAAGCGTTTCATGGTCGACTTCGCGAATGGGGTCCTTGAAGCAACGCCTGAGTTGTGACACATGGAATACATCATGTAATCGGGAAAGGTGCGGGGGTATTTCAAGTTGGTAGGCAACTTCTCCACGTTTAGCAAGAATGCGGAAAGGTCCAATGTAACATGGTGTCAACTTGCCTTTCATACCGACGCGTTGGGTTCCCTTCAGAGGTGTAACCCGAAGGTAAGCCTTCTCATCCAGATTGTAGCTTTCTTGCCTATGATGACGATCATAGTAGCTTTTCTGACGAGACTGGGCTGCTTTCAATTGATCACGAACAATGCGAACCTGCTCTTCTTCTTCCATGATCATATCCGGTCCAAATAATTGTCTTTCACCGGTTTCTGACCAGTTTATGGGTGTTCGACATCGTCGTCCATAGAGGAGTTCAAAAGGAGCCATGTTCAGACTAGATTGAAAACTATTGTTATAAGTAAAATCGGCGAATGGAAGAGACTTCTCCCAATTCTTTCCGAATGATATAACACAAGCTCTGAGCATGTCTTAAAGAATTTGGTTAACCCTTTCGACTTGACCACTAGACTGAGGATGGAAAGCTGTACTAAAGGAGAGATGAGTTCCCATAGCATTCTGAAAACATCCCCAGAATCTAGAGGTGAAAAGGCTAACACGATTAGAATTGATTTCCAAAGAAACACATGAAGAGACACAATTCTAGAGACATACAAGTCCGCTAACTGGCTAGCAGTTATAGACTCGCGAACTGGAAGGAAGTGAGGAACTTTGGAAAGTCGGTCAATGACAACGAAGATGGCATCATTTCCTTTATGGGTTTTTGGAAAGCCGGTGATGAAGTCCATACCGACTTTGTCCAATTTCCACTCTGGAATAGGCAAAGGTTGAAGAGTGCCAGCAGGTATTTGGTGTTCGGCCTTAATGCGACGACAAACATCACATTCGGCAACATATCGAGCAATGTCTCTCTTCATCCTAGTCCACCAAAATATCTGGCGTAGATCTCGGTACATTTTTGTGCTACCGGGATGAATCGAGAGGGGTGTGTCACGGGCTTCTTTGAGGATGAGTTTCCTTAGATCTCTATTCTTAGGTACTACCAAACGATTTCCAAAGAATACCGTTCCTTTGCTATCTGTGGAGAAACATTTAGCAACTCCGCTAGCAATGTTCTCCTTGATCCGGCGAACACCTCGTGCACGCCTTTGGGCAACTATGATTTTATCCTCAAGGGTTGGTTTTGCAACCAAGTTGAAAAGAGATCCACGAGGAACAATCTCGAGGTTGAGCTTTCGAAATTCCTCATGAAGAAGTGGTTGATACTGTTGTAACATGAGGTTGTTACAATACGACTTACGACTTAGTGCATCAGCCATGACATTGGCTTTTCCTGGAGTGAAAGAAATTCCTAATTTATAATCTTTTATCAACTCAATCCAGCGTCTTTGCCTGAGATTAAGATCTGGCTGGGTGAATATGTATTTAAGGCTTTGGTGGTCGGAATAGATCTCACAACGATTACCAATGAGGTAATGTCGCCAAGTTGTCAGGGCATGAACTACGACAGCGAGTTCAAGATCATGGGTAGGATAGTTCTCTTAATGTGGACGCAACTGCCGTGAAGCATAAGCTACCACATGTCTATCTTGCATAATTATGGATCCTAACCCTTGCCGTGAGGCGTCACAAAAGATCTCGAAATCCTTTTTGGTGTCTGGAGGCGCAAGTACGGGTGCAGAAGTCAATCTTCTTTTTAGCTCTTGAAAGCTTTCCTCGCACTTGGGGGTCCATTGGAATTTCTTATCTTTCTTGAGGAGTTCAGTTAGAGGCTTTGCAACTTTAGAAAAGTTCTCGATGAAGCGGAGACAATAGCTTGCTAAGCCAAGAAAACTCCTAACTTGCTTAACCGATTCAGGTGGAGTCCAGTCAAGGACGGCCTGAACTCTCTCGGGATTGATAACAATGCCTTTTGCAGAAATCACGTGGCCTAAGTAGGTCACTTCTGGTAGCCAAAATTCGCACTTAGAGAACTTGGCATAAAGGCGATGCTCTCGAAGTTTCATCAATACCAGCCTGAGATGTTCGGCATGTTCTTCTTCGTTCTTCGAGTAGATGACAATGTCATCAAGATAAACTACAACAAATTTATCCAAGTACTCCATGAAGATCGAATTCATCATGCGCGAGAAAGTGGCGGGGGCATTGGTTAATCCGAAGGACATGACGGTGTACTCGTGAAGACCATAACGAGTACTGAAAGCCGTTTTGGGAATGTCCTCGTGTCGGATTTTGATTTGGTGATAGCCTAGTCTCAAATCCATCTTGGAGAAGACAGAGGATCCAACAAGTTGATCATAAAGATCATTGATCCTGGGCAGTGGGTACTTGTTCTTTATCGTCGCTAGATTTAGCACGCGATATTCTACTGACAGGGATCAACCCCGGCAAATCCCATGGTCAGGGACCCTGGGTTAGTCATGAGAGGCGCAGGTTGGATGATAGCTCGTCGGCAAACAGGGAGGCTCGCTCCTGCTCGATATTATTGATTAGGGAGATGCGATTACAGAGGAAGCCAAGGCTGGAGCGCTCAGGGCTAGGGTTACAGGTGAGATTGGATGTCTTTTGGCGTCGCCCCTCCTAGCCCTTATATACCGGGCTAGGTCTCGGGGAATTCATCTACGTGTACAGGTAAACTTTCCTAACCCTAGCTTGCTCCTTATGGCAGGTCTTCGCACCTTCCTTGTGAGTCGAAGACTTCTACGTCGGTGCCATCCAGTGGGTCGGGGCCGTATCTTCATGGGCCTTCTGCCTTCACGGACACCAGGTGGGCTCATCCGTAGGAGTCGTGGGGTCACCCCCTCGTCAGTAGCCCCTGAGTGCCTGGGGGACTCGAAGAGTCGCGCAGGGACTCGAGTACATTTATATGTCGTTCATTGATATGCACGGTTCATCCGTGGGTCGCGGGCAGTCTGGTGGCCATGACAAAACCTGTTTCGAGGGATGCTAAGCTGAAAGGGCCCAAGGATTCGACGGATCGAGCCGTGTCGAATTGCACTAGGGAAAATACCACAGTAGCCCAATCAAACCCACGTCCCTCGACGTGAGCTTGGAACACTGGTGTCGAGCAAAAGTCCGGCCGCTTCAGGTCTTATGGTGTTCATTTGCCGCCAGTAATGTGTGTAGCCTAAGGCGCGTCCACCCGGCTTATCTATCATGCTCTGCGCATGGGAAAGGTTGGGAGTGAAATCGCTCTTCGGCAAGTCCCAGCCCGGCCGTACTTCGCAGCGGGGTCTTACCTACACGCTAATCTTGTGTGGTATCTGGGCACAGTGTATCGTGTTCCAGGAAAGTGTGTTTTTGAGGCGCGAAGCCTTATAGCATTGCACCCGCTTGGAATAAAACATCAAGCGATCTGTTCACTCATTCACCCGAGGAGCTTTGTTTTTGAGCGCTCAGTCGGGGGGTTTTTTGCGAGTAGTCACTCGAATGCCGTTTCTTGGCTCTTCGGGTGAGGGAGCGCCCGGAACTCTTAGCGCCGTATGGTCTTGGAGAACGTTCGTTTATCTTTCGTCGGGTTGAGGGAGCACCCGAGACTCTTATAAGTGCGAGTGTTCACTCGAGCACGTGGCTAACCTTTAGGTGAGGGAGCACCCGGGACTCTTATGATGTACGCTCCCGATGGGAGTAAGATGTTTTTCTTCCTTGGGGGAAAAGATCTGAAAGATGGAATCTGTTGGCCTTGATGTCTCTTTGGTTTTTCCTTTGCTGTTTGTGAGGGGCAGTGATGCTCTGCCATTGAATCGTCACATCTTCAGGACCGGTCATAATGATGGCCGTTGTGGCGTGCGGTAGGCGCCGATTGGGTTTCCCATACGCGCGTTTGGAAACGCGCGCGAATTGACGCGTCTTGCGTACAGTGCGTCCCGTGAGAGAGCATCTTCGTCTTGGAGTCCGAGAAGGCTCGGACGATTGGTCTTTGAATTATATGCTGCTGTCGTTTTAGCTTCTCTGTGCCTTGATGGTGGTTGTTCTATAAATAGGCCTTTCTCTTCCACACTTCTATCCAACTCGCTGCTTCGCCTCTTTCTCCGTCTCTTCTTCCGCTCATTGTTCCTGGGAGAGGTGTTGGCCGTGGCCGTGGTCGTCGTAGCCGTGGTGGCCGCACACCACGTTCATGCCGTGGTGGTCGCCATGGTACGGTGCCAGTGCCTTCCTCCTCTCCCTTGGAGGAGGGATTCTGGTGCTACGATTTTATTTTGCGTGTTCGTGGCCAAAGTGCCAATCGCATCCTTCTTCCCTCTGCTTTTTCTGCCATTGTCTCTGAACGTGGCTTGGATGGCTTGCTTCTGCACCTTCAAGGGATCTGTCGATCTCCTTCTTATGTTGATTTGGAGGTTGATAGCTCTCGCTTGATTTTTCTTGGCTCTGGTTGGAGTTTATTTGCTCGGCGGTTGAATTTGCGGGATGGTGATATGCTCAGCTGTCGTTTTGATGGTGAGAGCACTTTTGCTGTCCGCGCATTCGATCCGAGTGGCAATAGCATGGATCCGCATGGGCAGGAGTCGAGCAGCGACAGCTCCATGAAGTCGAGGAGTCCTTCGCCTGCGTCTTCGACTGCTTCGTCCTCCGGGGACTCTTTTGGTGGTGGTGGCGAGCCGTCTTCAACTGCTTCCTCCTCTACCTCTGAAGAAGACCTTGATGTCAAGCCACCGGTTAAACGAGCGCGGCAGACGACCTTGTAGAACTGGAGGTGGCGGCGTCATCTTTGCCGGCAGTTTAGGCGGAGCTGGAGAAGAAGCTAGAGGAGTAGGAGAGGAAGCTGGTGGAGCAGCGTCCCCAATGGCTCCCCAAATAAGTCGAGCTTCACCTTTTGTTATGTCATTGACATCATGAGCCTGCTACTTCCACCCCTACTTTGTCTGTGATGATGCTCTTGTACTAGAGTAGATTATCCCTCATGGGCACACATGTAGAAGTCCCTCTTGGCGATTTTCTCTTGTAACAGGAGCTGCCTTCTATCCAAATGTAGTTGAGTCCTTTTGTACTGAAGATGATATCTATGATGGAAACTGTGTTTTATCCTTTGTAGTGGAATTTATATTTGAGCTCTTTATGCCACCAAAAACTGCGTCTTGACCATCAGGAGCTGTCTTCGAATCCTTTTGTAGCTGAGAGTCTTTTACTGCTGGGGACTGTCCTCGGGTCCATCTTATACTTGGTACTGTTGGCTCTATCGGGCGCGCGACAGCGCTCCCGATGGGAATAGCCCCCGAGGCTACGCTTGAGTCGAAGGGTCAGGCGTAGGCTAAATTTTTTTTCCTTTCTTGTTTTTTTATCGGGTGCGCGGTAGCGCTCCCGATGTGAGTAGCCCCCGAGTCTTTAGGTGATTGTTGGCGATCAGGTGAAGACTAGATGAGCTTGTGCTTCCTCCGAAGTGTTTTCAAAAGTCCTTGGATGTCATGGGAGTGTTGATGGTCGTCTCTCGGGTGGGGTTTGTGCTCGAGACCCCGAGTGCTTCGTGAAGAAGATCGCGTAGGCGGTAGAGTTGCTCGAGTGCGGGTTTTTTTGCTTCTTAAGCCCCCGAGTGCTTCGATTAAGATCGCATTTGCGATAGCAGTTGCTCGGGGGGGGGGGGTTTCCTTTTCAGCCCCCGAGAGCTTTGAGATGGCAGTATTTGGGCAACATTTATTTTATTGCGGTCATGCGATTTATATGAATTGCCAGTCATGTCCGACCGATAGGGGCTATGGATAGAATAGTTGTAACAGCCCAGTTTTCACAAAAATTAAAAATTTTGTTTTCGGTGTGAATTGTTTGATTGCCTGATTTGTTTGCGGTGTTTGCATCCCCGATTTATCGATTGGCGATTATTTTTCCCCCTCTTATCTCGTACCGGACGGAGACCGCCCCTTGCCACCCTGACACTCGACCTTTGCGACACCGGGTTTCACCCGATCACCGTCGCGAAAACCGCACGAGACCAGCCGCAGCCAACAGAACGAAAACCCCGTTTAATAATTAAACGAGATATTTTTATAGCGCGCCGGAAAGTGTTCTCGGAACGGTTTCAGCGCGAGGTGAACGGCGCTGGCTCGACGCGCAGATCGCGCAGTTCGAAGTTTTACCCGAATCGGAGGTCCTGCGGACCCCCGGCGGTCAGAAACGCGAGCACCGCGCGCGAGAGAAAAACCGGGGATGTTTTTGCAAACTGCCAGCCACCCATGCTATAAAAATACCACCACACTTCCACCCCTTTCTAGGGTTTCCCTAGCACAAATAGGCAGCCACCAGCCCCCAGATCCAGATCTGAACCCCAAATTTTCGCAGCTATTTTTGCCCCAATTTGGTAACCCTAGATGTGAAGCAACCACAGCCTTTGGATCTGCGAGATGGACGCCCCAGGAGCCGCCACGTCAGCGTCCAGCCTCTCCTCTCTCTCTGTCCAAGCCGCCATGCCTGTGAAGACCCGCAGCCGCGCGCAGCCGGACCGAGTCCGCCGCCGGCAAGCCAGCCCGGCGCCCCTCTCCTCTGCCGCGCCTCCCTCTCCTCCCATCTCCCCTCCTCTCTCCCTCTCTTCCCTCCTCTGCTCTCACCTCTCATCTCTCTCTCTCTCAATAGGAACGCAGCCAGGATGCCATGGAAGGGAGCTCCGAGAGCTCCGAGCCGCGCCCCGCCTTGGACCTCACCGGCGAGGGATCCCGGCGGATCCGGCCACCGCACCTTCCCCCGCACCGCTCGGCCCCGTGCCGCCCTGCCGTCGGGCTCGCCGCCGGCCAGAAGGCCGCAGCCGTCGGCAACCTCCGGCTCGGGACGAGGGCGGATGCCCGATCCCTGTCCAGCTGGGCCGCCAGCCTCCTAACACGGCCCAGTAGCCGTCCAGCCCAAATCAGCCGGCGAGCCCAGCCGAGCTCCAGGCCAGGTCCAGGCCAGTTGGGCCGGCCCATGGTGAGAAGAGGCCCGAGCAAGTCTGGAGAAAACTGTGTGCTGATTCAATTTCGCGATGCGATTTCCCGTTGAACCGTAGCTCGGATCGCGATGCGCCAAAAATGAAAGTTGCTCAGTTTTGCGTGCTCTAGCTTTCGTATGTAGAAAGTTTTTCCGTTTGAGGTCATCTTGATTGTGTAATTGTGTGCTAAAGTGGGCATCAGGCCGTTAAACTGCTACTTTTCCTGTTATGTGCTGCTATTATTATTTTGTTGCAAGTTTGCATGATGATTGTAACAAATCCATGAGGCCTATTGCATTGATTCCTTTTGCGTTGCGTTAAGCAATGTTTTACTTCAGTTTCATGAATTCACATGCCATATTTGCTTGCTGCATCATGTTTATATCTTGCTCCAAAGTAGCTATCCTGATGTTATTGTGCTGCTGTTGCTGAAAACTGTTATTTTGTTGCAACTTCGGATGACGATTGCTTCGCAACCGTTCATCGGAATTGATTGATTCCAATTGTATATTGCTAAGCATGATGTCTACTTTCATCCCATGTATTGCATTGACATGATATGCTTGCTGGTCATATAGTTGTTTAGCTCCAAAGTTGCTATGCTGCTGTTTTTGACAGCCACCTCTGTTTTTCTCTAAGTCTGTTACTTTACGATGCCATGTTGTTTGCTTAATATGTTTTGATCTATGATGTCTTTTTGCCATGCCTTCCATGTCATGTCTACTTTAATTGCAAGTCATTTGTGAGCATGTTTGCATTGATTATCCTGTTTATGCTTTGCTCTAAAGTGTGCTTCGTAATGTTGGCAGTTTGTGCTCGTAACTTGTTTTGCTTATATCTTTTTAACCGTAACTCCGTTTGGGGTGTTCTTTATATGTAACTTGATTAGTTTTTCGTGTTCTTTGTGTTTATGTTATTGTTTGCTGCTGTTAACCAACCTAAAATATGGTTTAGGGCAGAACAGTAACAAATGTTTTAATCATCGTGCGACACTTAGTGTTATGCCATGTTTAGGTTGTGCCTCACTTAAATTGACTAGCATAGATAGCTTACTTTGTGCTTCACCTCTTGACATGTCTATGTGCTTGCCATGCTTGCTTGAGTTGCCATGTCAATAACCGTTGTTTGATCACCTGTAGCTAAGCAACTTGAACCACCGTAAACGTGCGGTAATCGTCGTGTGTGACGAGTACTCCACTTAAATCGTTAGTAACCGTTCTCGACGATAGATCCCTATCACGTTGCCGTGCCTTGTGTTGTCTTCTTGATCTTGTGTTGCCTCGTAGTAATAGATGCTTGCTCGTTGATTGTTTTCCAGTGCTTACTTCTTGTGTGCTCCCGCGGGTACCTCTCGAAAACGATGCGAGCTTGCGATCAACTACACCTTCGGAATCCGACTTATCAACAGGCAAGGACTATATATTACTTATGATCCATTTTATTACAACCAGCGGTTTTCATGCTAGTATAGGTTAGGTTCGATGTTTGATCCTACCACATGTTTACAACCTCTTTCAAACCGATACAGCCATGTCCCCTCCCAGCAAACCTTGTACTGCTATGTTACTATTGCTCGTTGCTCAGCCCCTCCTTAGTATGCATGCTTAGGATGCTACGATGTTACCCTGTTACTCCTTGGTTTGGGATATCACATTATTATATTGTTGTTGATGATATGATTATTATAATGTTGACTATATTTGTAACGCCCCGGCCACAGCCACCGGTTCCCGGCGTTAGCCTGGCGGGATGTAGACTGTCCCCACAGACCAACACTAGTCTTTCCTGCGCACTTTGTCCTCACTCATGTGCACCTGGGAGCTACTTCCCAGTCGGTCACCCATCCTAAAATTGCTCCAAGCAAAGCACGCTTAACTTTGGAGTTCTTTGAAGATGTGCATCCGGAAAAGAAGGTGCACCTTGTTGATATGAGTAGTCTTTCATTCCTACTAAGCCAGGATGTCACACACACCCACTCAAAGGAACCGACGTCCTCGTCGGCCCATAGGAACGTTCCCTCTTGGCACACGTTTGTGCGTCCAGTACCGACACATGACTCACCCATGTTCGCGCACTGACCCGCACACACCCGTATAACCGCGAGGGTTGGCTCTGATACCATTTGTAACGCCCCAGCCACAGCCACCGGTTCCCGGCGTACGCCTGGCGGGATCTAGACTGTCCCCACAGACCAACACTAGTCTTTCCTGCGCACTTTGTCCTCACTCGTGTGCACCTGGGAGCTACTTCCCAGTCGGTCACCCATCCTCAAATTGCTCCAAGCAAAGCACGCTTAACTTTGGAGTTCTTTGAAGATGTGCTTCCGGAAAAGAAGGTGCACCTTGTTGATATGAGTAGTCTTTCATTCCTACTAAGCCAGGATGTCAAAATATTCGACGAGGGATGGAAGGTCTAGGCTATCCCGCCCCGACGCTTTGTTCCATTCGAGTCACCTAGGACCCGAGTTCCGGGTATTGGTTTTAAGACTGAGCATGCCTAACCGCGTGTGGGATTTTATGGGGTCCCCTTTTCTTACCTACCTAGCTTCAAACATTTCTAGTGGTGGCCCAAGCTGATTTACCATTTGAAACCGTGTGTGTGCTGGTCAGCTGCCAGTTGTTTACAAACCAACTCGGACCAGTGAGGACTTAGTTCCCTTGCTGGCCCACCCTGTTCGGCTGAGGACCCGGTTTCCCATGTGTGATTAACCGGCTATCCAAACCCGAGACAGACGGTAGAAACCAGATCGAGAGAGCGGCCGGCTCCTGAGATGGATGTCGACTCACCAGGGGCCACCCGTATTTGTTCGTTGTTAGCTAGAGGGACCTGTCGTTTCGGATCTCTTGGAACTAAATCATAAAATGGTTGCCTGTGATGGGTAGTAACTGAGAGTGATGGACGTGCGTGCGGAGCCTCGTAATGGGCAGTTGGTACACCCCTGCAGGGTTAAATCTTTTCGAGAAGCCGTGTCCACGGTTATGGACGACTTGAGACCTACTCCTTGTTCATAGACAACAACAACTGAGATAATCTTAATATAACTTGATCAACGTGTGTGTGTGCCTTGAATGCTTCTTCTTCGTCGGGATGCGAAGAGGAGGACAAGGATAGGATAGGTGTTATGATTGCGACAGTAGTTGATAGCAAGACTTGTTGGAGGAGATTCCTCATCGAATGCTTGGCTTCTTACCTTACTCTCTAGATCGTTAGCCACTTCATAAATGCTAGTGCGGCAGCAACCTCACCACTTACCCCTTCCTTACCGTAAACTACTAGTTGTCCTAGAATGACGAGTGATGAAGTCCTTGCTGGGTCAGATGACCACTACAGTCGGATGCTGAGTACCTCTGTACTCATGATACTACCCCCAAACTCTTTTCAGGGTTCTGATCGACAACAGGTATGGTGATCGACGTTTCACGTGGAGACTCGACGACGACTAGTTAGGCGGATCCCGGCGGAGGGCCTGGACCCGTGTGGTTTTGGGGATCAATGTTTTTATCTTTGCCACTAGGCATTTGCTTGTAGTCTGTACCCAGACATGTATCTTCCGCTGTTGTATTGTATTTGAGGCAGTTGTATGCCGATTGTATGAGATGTTGTATCCTGTATCTGTAATGTTGTGATATCATGTTGGAAATAAGCCTTACATTGTTCCCTTTATACCCAAGTAACTATATAAATATAGAATGCTAGACTCGACTTCGACCAAGGGTTGAATAATCCTACAGACAGTCCTGCTCTGATACCAAGTCTGTCGGGACCCAGAATATGCGTATGTAATTCCAGTCACAACTCAATCATATGGAGAGCCGAGAGCCGTACCCACTTGTCTAAGAAGACAAGGCCAAGCACAGAACTCTAGCCCGATCACTTAGTCGGGGTCTCGGGCGGGCTCGATCATACAACAAAGTGTGCCACGTGACAGAGTCATGAGCAATCGCATCGCGATGCCCCAAGCTGCGCACATCTAAGGGCCACTTGGTGTATAAAAGACCACCGGGAAGAACACAACTAAGCTATCGAACCCCACACTAAGACATGCACGTTATAACCATACACACATCATACATGTCTAGTGTAAACAGCAGGTACTCATTGCATGAACTCTACAAAGTATATCTTTATTGACTTACACATAGAGCATACAAAGATCACATGACTGTGATCAACATTACATCATACAATGGAAGAAAATTAGGTCTGAGTACAGACAAGTTTAACAAATGGCTTAGAGAAGCCTTGTAACATACATGCCCTTCCACGAGGGACCAGACTGCTGTCTGGGACTATACTAACTTAGACAACGTCGAGCTTCAGGAAGGTGACTCCATTGGGGGCTGGATTCTCATCTAAAACATAGAATAAGCAAACGTGAGTACAAAGTCGTACTCAGCAAGACTTACATCAGAACTACACTACTCATACTCAAGTTTCAAGGTATAGGGAGGTGGGGTTTCATCATGCAGAAGTGCCAGCTTTGACTTGGCTAGTCCTGTACTACGAGTACCAGACTTGAGGTAAGAAGCGTACACGAGTCCACTACCAAGTCTCCAACCAATACACCACTATGGATACTTCCTCGACTTCCCCACGAGGAAGCACGCCATAGCACTCATGCTTATCTTGCGAGTTTTAAGTATCCATTCAAGTTGTCTATGATCAAGTAAAGGTCTCTAAGTAGTCCATAACCGCGGACACGGCTATTCGAATAGTTTGTTAACCCTGCAGGGGTGTACTTCTTCACACGCGTGTCATCACTTACCACCCAGGAATCGTCAACCTTCAAGAGGATGTCGGACGAGGATAAACACCAAGGAACTTACCTCACCTTACCTTCTCTAATCCAGGAGTCGATTATCTGAGTTGGTTACCGCTCGAGAGTCCGGCCGGTTCACGATACGGACCCAGACAATGTAGGCGACCGAGACGCCACCCTGGAAGATGGTTTCACTGCCTCACAGGTCCACCCACATATCTAAATGATGCAACCTCTCATTCTTTCTTTTTCTATGCATATGCAAAATGGAAAGCCCGAACTAGTGTGACTCCTAGAATTGATCGGGGGTGAGTTAATAGGCCAAACGGGGTCCCCATAAAACCCTACATATGGTAGTAATCTTTGTCTTGTATCACAACACAAGAACTCGGGGCCTAGGACAGTGTTCAACGAGACAACCCACTGTGTACTCCTACACATCCTCTCATCGTTCACCTTGTTTAGGTCAAATTCACCACACCCTTTTTCATCACAAGTAACATGAAGATGGCTGCCACCAACATCAATTCATCACCCAAGATGGACCAATGCTTCCACAACTCTAAGCATAGCATAAGCATAACATGGATGAATGGCCACATGATGATCACAAGCAATTCCTAGATCTGCTAGGTTGAGGTTAGCTTAATACTGTGGCAGAAATGATAGGTCATGCAAAGGAATGGGTTCAACTATGCGGAACAACGTATCATGGTGATCTCCTAAACATGCATAAGCGAGACTGAGAGGGAAAAGGGTTTTTATAGACATGATCAATGGGGTTTGCTTGCCTTGATGATGAGGTTCAAACATAGTGTCTTCAATGAAGGGGGTGGCCTCCGGTTCCGGCTCCACCTCTATTCGACAAACAACACAAACATCGAAACAATAATAAGACAATGCTCAAACACATGAGTGAAGGTTGAAAATTGATGTATGTGTCACTGATGTGTGAGTTATTCCAATTAAAAGGAGTATATTGCAATTGAATTGCAAATTCAAACAACATTTGATTTATCGATGAATTTCAAATGCATTTGAATCCATGAATAAACATTTGAAAAGGTTGAGCGTGAAGTGATGTTGTAAAGGTGAGGTAAAGTCTCTGATGTGTGGATGAAACCATTTAAAAGAAGTGTGTTGCAAAGTCATTTGCAAAATCATCCCAAATTATAATTTGAAAAGGATCCATATGCACATATGCCACTGTTCACCCATTTTAAAATGGTCAAACATGAAAAAAAGTCCATATCCACAAACCTTGTATTTTTCTGATAATTTTAGACATATTATTTGCCCAATTTGGAGTTAAATGAATTAATTATGAATTTCCAAAGATCTGGCTATTTTCTGGATTTTCTGGAATTAATTTAATTGATTTAACTGGTTTACTGCGTCATCATGACATTAGGGTGACGTCAGGGGGCAGCTGACGTGTTGGACCCTGCTGTCAGTGGGGGGTTAGTTTAATTAGTTTCTGTTTAACTAATTCCTAATTAGATTAGGGCCTGGGCCCACTGGTCAGTGGCCCTGGGGGGAGATTAGTGGGGTTAAGCTCTCGGGTTAGGGTTCTAATGGAGGAGCTCGCCGGAGAGCTCGTCGGAACTTCGTCGGGGTTGGTTTTAGGGCACGGGAGAGTGGGTGGAGACTACTGGCGCATAGCTGGGGCTTGTGCGCGTCCACTTGGGCCATTGGGGGCCAAGGAGATGCCCTGGAGCGCGGTGACGACGACGAGCGCGGCATGCGGGCCACTGTCCTCGCCGGAATCCAGCTGCAGACCACGGGGAAAAGCGGGAGAAAGGGCAAAACTTTGAGCTCCTCACCGTGAACGTGAAGAAGAACTCGGGGAAGCCGGAGGGTTCTTGGCGGCGGCGCAATTGGAGCTTTTCTTCTCGGCGGCCGGCGGCGATTCCTCGAGGCGTGTGTCGACTCCGGTGCGGCTCGGGTCAAATTGAAGCATCGTCTAGACGTAGCCGTTGCCGGGGAAAAAGTTTGACACGGTGCGACGACGAGAGGGCCTCGTTGGCCACGTCGGGGCACCGCCGTGCTCTCTGCTAGGGTTGTGGCCGCGCTAGAACTCGTCTGGGAAGGAAGAGAAGGCCAGGGATGGGGGGGGGGGGAAGTGAGCTGCGCTTCTCCCAGGCGTGTGTGGCGAGGAGATAGAGCTCGAGGGAGGCAGGCAGTTGCTTGGTGTGCCCACGGCGCTCGCCGGCGACCTGCCAGCCTACCTGTCCAGGGAGGAAGACGCATGTGCCCTCCCAGGTGGGCTGGGCCAGGCTGAGGCAAGTGGGTCTGCGCCCATAGGCGACAGGTAAGCTTCTGGCTTTTCTTTTTCTTATTTTCTTTCTGCTATTTGTTTTGCCCAATTAAATAAAATAGTTAGGCATTTTTATAAATGCTCAAAATTTAAATTTGGACTTACATGACTAGTAGCTAGTCATTCCCAACTTTTGAACATTTTTTACATTCAAAATATTTGAATTCCAATTCAAATAGGGGTTTTTGATTAATTCCATGGTCCTGTTTGAATATTTGAAAAATCCATGAGCATGGGATTGCTACCACATCACTTTATATGTGATCACACTCATTTATGTGACTTTTCAAAAATGCAAAAGGAATTTTTGGAGCAACTTTTATTCTGGCCATTTGAATTAAATTTTCTAGGGCTTTTCTTTTCCCCATTTTTGAATTTCTTTTGAAATTTTCACATGATGCAAAGGGGCACTCAAACCCTAGCACATACCTAAAAGAGGGTTGTGACATGTAAACAATGATGTGAATATGGACCGGGGTCCCGTGATTTTCACTAGTGATGTCTCTCTCCCAAAAGACGATAAAAGGGCTAGCGAGGTAAACAAATCACAGCTGGGCAATTGACAGGATTATAAACGCACCGCAATGCTAACTATGCTACAAAATAAAGGAAGAGGCTCAAAAGCAATGGGCAGTACGCCAAGGTAAGTAGACCGAAATCCATCTGCATCTACTACGAATCATCCACCTTGAGATATCTATCCAGAACATCTCGCTGGTATTAAGTTGCGAATCCCACCCAAAGTGTAAACTCAAAGCAACAGACAACTGCATTAAAAGAACCATGCGTAAAGTAAACAATCCTGGCACCCTCAAGTACAAGCACCGTTGTTTTATCCCTGGTGGCAACAACACATCCCCTAGTCTCATGTTTCTGTCACTCAAGCTAGACATCAAGGGGCTAAACCCACAATCAAGCATAACGCTCCCTCTTGGAGTTGCAACAAATCACTTGGCCAAAGTAAAATACGGCAACGAAGAACATGCAAGAATTTACTAATGAACACAAATATAAAAGAGAACCAAATATATTACTCATCACAATCTGAACATAATCTCATAATCCATCAGATCCCAGCAAACTCAGCATAGCAACATAGAAAACTACAAAAGTGCCTCGATCATGTGAGGCAGCTCACGAGGTCTCGAAAGTGGAAGCACAAAGAGGGGAGGAGTAGATCACATATCTACTGGTCTTGAACCCATGGTCCAAGGGGGACTACTCACGGCACATCCGGGAGGCGTCCATGGTGATGGATGGTCTCCCGGAGGGGATTCCTCCTTCCGGCAGGGTGCCGGGGCAGCTTCTCCTGGCAGCCCCGATCTTGAAACGGCGGTGGCGGCGGAATAGAGAGGAGAATAGGAATAGCAGATCGATATTAGGGGTTTCCGTCACGGGGGTAAATATAGGCGAAGGGGGCACCGAGGGGGCCCACCAGAAAGCCAGGAGGCCTCTTGGCGCGGCCTAGGGTGGGGTCGTGCCAGGGACCCTCCTGGGCCTCCGGTGGTGGCTCTCCTGCCATATCTTGGTTATTCCGGAAGCTTCCGTGAGCTGATTTTTAATATAATTTTTCCTGGATTTATTGGGCACTTTTAATGGCCGGAAAACCAAAAATAAAAAAACAGCAGAAAAACAGGAACTGGCAACTGGGTGCACTGAGTTAATAGGTCAGTCCAAATATGATAAAAAGTGTATGAAAGTTCAAGCAAATCATAGCAAAGTCACACAAAACATGCATGGAGCAAGCATAAATTATAGATACATTTGGGACATAGTTGTGATAAATATAGCAAGTGTTCAACTGGGTGTCTGTCTCCTGCATAACGATTAGCCAAGACATAATTGATAATACAAGTTCAGTAGGGGTGGGAGCAACCACCACAGTAGCGGGGCGCTTTCCCAAAAACAATGAACCAGGGGTAGAGGTGTCCATAAGGACAAAAAGTAGCAACAACAAAATAAAAGCAGCACGCAAAATATAAAGCTTTCCTTACCAGCTTCACTTACTAATAGCGCTACGCTCCTCGGCAACCGCGCCAGAAAATAGTACTTGATGACCCTCAACTATAGGGGGCTATTGTAGTGTTTTTGATAAGTAAGAGTGTTGCCCCAATGAAGTGCAGAAGGTATTGATAAGTGACTTTGGTCAAGGAATAACTGCAAGCACTGAAAGATAACTTTTTAGGGGCTTTCGGTATAAGCAACGAGAAGGTAAAAACAAGCAAAGTGAAAGGTATTGAGGAGGAAATAGTGGCCCAATCCTTTTGAGCAAAGGATAAGCCTGGCAACGGAACTTATAAAGGCTAAAGTGTTCTTGAGGAGACACGGGAGAGGTAGTCATGTGCTTTCGCCATATTCCATATCAATACTATGTTTTGTGTTGATAAGTGTTGAGTGGATGGATCTGTGCTAGTACACCTTCTAGACTAAGATAAGTGCACTCTTATGATTTAACACCTTGCAAGCATCCGTAAATAGAAGATAGAAATTAAGGTAAAAGCCTAACCACATCAATAAGATCAAGGATCCATTATTCCCTTTTCCAAAAGTGTGCAAACTGCGGTTCAGGTTTCTATCACTCCGGCAACCCACCGTAAGCATTCTTTATACACAATGCATTCCCCTAGGTCCTTAACAAGGCGAAGTGTTATGTGTTCGACTCACACAACACCACTAGGAAAATAACAACACAACTAAAATATGAAACAACACATATTACTTCAACATCATATGACTACTAACAAGTAGACTTCTCCCATGTCCTCAAGACATAAAGTAACTACTCGCAAGACATAACTGAGATCATGATCAGTGGTGATAAATAGATGATAAACAAGCTGGACATAAAAATATTTCTCCAACAAAACTCAGTAGCATTCACCACAAAAGAGTAATCAACATCGGTAGAGTAGAGAGGATAGATGGTACGGATTAAACCACAAGTTTCCATTTTGAGATGAGATGGGATGAAGATGGAGATGGTGCTGATGTTGGGGATGATGTTGATGATGATCTCGATGATGCCGGTGATGATGGTGATGACGATGGCGATGATCTCCCCTTCCGGGAGGTGTTCTCCCTGGCGGAATCTGTCCGCCGGAGATGTCTTTTCTTCTCTATAGGTTTCCTCCATGGAGCGGCGACGAAACTCGCGAAAGTCGTCTATTTTTAGGGTTTTCAGGCGACGGTGAATATATATGCCAAAGGGGGGAGCCGGGAGTGGCCCCAGGGGTCCAGGCGACCTCCCGACGCGCCCCTGGTGGGGGCCGCGCCAGGGGGGCGCCTGGGCACCTAGTGGCCCCTCTGGCTCCTTTTCGGCGAAGCTTCGTTATTCCTCTGGAAAATATCCTCCGTCGATTTTCAGCGCATTCGGAAATGTTTTGTTTCAACAACTCAATGTACACTTTTCTCCGCTGCTGCGTCTTCTGTTTCGGTATCGGAAAGTTGCAAACTGTGTAAAACAAGACAAAACAACAGAAGAATAGCATCATAATGTGAAATATATCAATGAATAGGGGTGAATTACGAGATAAAATAGTGATGCATTTTGGACGTATCAGTAACCACCAAAGTAGTGGGGCGTTTCCCCAAAAGCAACAAACCAAGAGTAGATTTGTCCATAAGGACAGAAACTAGCAACCAAAAAATAAAAACATAAATATAAAAACTTCCTTACGAGCTTCACTTACCAATAGCGCTACACTCCCTGACGACGACGCCAGAAAACAATACTTGATGACCCTCAACTGTAGGGGATCTATTGTAGCGTTTTCGATAAGTAAGAGTGTCGAACCCAACGAGGAGCAGAAGGTATTGATAAGTGAATTTGGTCAAGGAATAACTGCAAGCACTGAAAGATATCTTTTTAGGGGTTTTCGGTATAAGCAACGAGAAGGTAAAAACAAGCAAAGTAAAAGATACCGAGGAGCAATAAGTGGTCCGATCCTTTTGAACAAAGGATAAGCCTAGCAACTAAACTTAAAAAGACTAAATCGTTCTTGAGGACACACGGGAGAGGTAGTCACGTGCTTTTGCCATATTCCGTATCAGTACTATGTTTTGTGTTGATAAGTGTTGAGTGGGTGGACCTATGCTAGTACACCTTCTAGACTAAGATAAGTGCACTCTTGTGATTAAACACCTTGCGAGCATCCAAAAATACAAGGTAGAAATTAAGGCAAAATCCTAACCACAACAATAAGATCAAGGATCCATTATTCCCTTGTGCAAAAGTGTGCAAACTTGGCTTCAGGTTTCTGTCACTCCGGCAACCTGCTGTAAGCATTCTTTATACACAATGCATTCCCCTAGGTCCATAACAAGGAGAAGTGTTATGTGTTCGACTCACACAACACCACTAGGAAAATAACAACACAACTTAAATATCAAACAATACATATCACTTCAACATCATATGAATACTAACAACTAGACTTTTCCCATGTCCTCAAGAACTAAAGTAACTACTCACAAGACAAAAAAGAGATCATGATCAGTGGTGATAAATAGAGATAAACAATCTGGACATAACAATATTTATCCAACTAAACTCAATAGCATTCACCACACAAGATTAATCAACACCGGTAGAGTAGAGAGGATATATGGTACGGATTACAACACAAGTTGCAATTGTGAGATGAGATGGGATGCAGATGGAGATGGTGTTGATGTTGGGGATGATGTTGATGATGATCTCGATGATGCCAGTGACGATGGCGATGATCTCCCCTTCCGGGAGGCGTTCTCCCCAGCGGAATCTGCCCGCCGAAGATGTCTTTTTTTCTGTAGGTTTCCGCCACGGAGCGGCGACGGAACTCACAAAACTCCTCTCGTTTTAGGGTTTTTGGATGACGGGGAATATATATGCCGAAGGGGGGAGACAGGAGTGTCCCCAGGGGTCCAGGCGGCCTCCCGGTGCGCCCTTGGTGGGGGCGTCGCCAGGGGGGGCGCCTGGGCACCTGGTGGCCCCCCTTTGGCTCCTTTTCGGCGAAGCTTCGTTATTCTTTGGAAAAATATCCTCCGTCGATTTTCAGCGCATTTGGAGATATTATGTTTAAGCAACTCAGTGTCCACTTGTCTCCGCTGAAAAATGTGTCTGCTGTTTCCGCACCGGAAAGTTGCAAACTGTGTAAAACAAGCCAAAACAACATCATAACATTAAATATATCAATGAATAGGGGTGAATTACGATATAAAATAGTGATGCATTTTGGACGTATCAGCAGCCACGCGGCTCGGGGACGGTGTCGGGGGGATGGATCAAGCCCATAGACCCGGCATTAGGAACCTCTGGGACGACTTATATATGAAGGCCCACAAAGATGACCCGACCAGGAGTCTGACGTGCCAAGCGTGAAGATTGAAGCCCTAGAAGGAATTCGACTTACCTTGTATAGCACACAGGAACTTGTAAAGTAGAATAGAACTCCACATCGTGTAGGAGTCGAACTCTAGGAATTCCGAGACCCGGCACCTTTATAAGCCGAGGACCACGGGAGCCAGAGCCAGAACTTACATGAAGCCAGGTTTAGACAACTCGCACGAGAGCCTAGATCTCCACGAGACTAAGCCGGCGAAAAATCACCACTGAAATCAATATAATCGACTCTTCCCATTGAGGATTTGATCCCCATATAGTCATAAAGCAGGAGTAGGTCTTTACCGCACCGTCGGGGCCGAACCTGGGTAACTCGCCGAGTCCTGTGCACATGTCGACTCTCTCTTTGAATTCGCCTCGCAGCAAAGGTCCCACGATAAGTCCGACTCTACGGACATCTGCCGTGCCTTTCCCATGACAGTTGGCGCCCACCGTGGGGCCTGCGCTTGCAGGTGTTGAGATCCTAAGGGGAGCTCCGAAGGGCATGGAAGGATTCGTGACCGGGAAAATCCCCAGAAGCCAGAGCGGAATGCTCTGCATCAACGATACCACATGGGGGCCCGAAGTTGATTTCATGGAGTCAGGTTATCAGGTCCTAGTCGTCTCCATCCACCTCTTCATCGGCAGATTGAACACGTCGGAGCCGGAGCCGGAACATTACGAGCCTACTGAAGCAGCAAGCCGGCGACTCGCCGGCTCCGACTGCGCCTTCATCCGATTCATCAACGAACCCCCAAAGTTGACATATCCTGCGGACACCTTGATGGATGATGAGCCGGAAATGATCCTCGGGAAAGACAAAGCCCATACGGAAGCGCAAAAGCATCCCTCAATCAGGATTTACGGCCTGAAAAACGCAAAAACCACCTATCAGCGGAGAGGGCAGAGCTACTTCGAGAAGAAGATAAGCCAGAACGTGCACACCTTTGCGGACGACGTGTTTGAATCCCAGTACACCGACTCACTTAACGGTGACCTAGAGATCCCTTCTAAGGAGATGAGTCGGCTTGATACTACCTCCCATCACGCTTTCGTCAGGTTTATTAGCGAGCTCCTAGAAAAAGAGCATCCTGACGGAACCCCAAACTACGGTAAGGATGGTTTCCTCGATGCCGAGTCACTTCAAGAAGAAGACAAATTCTCAGACAACGGATCAATTCGATCCATCGGAGAAAGTAGGCTCGGACCCGATCCATAAAAATATGACCCAGATGTTCTTTACCTTAATGGGTCAGCTCATGAAGCGCGTAGCAACGCCAACACCACCCAAAATCCGTCAGAAAATGAAAACGACTCAGGACTACGAACAACCACTGTGTGGTGATACGTCTCAAACGTATCTACTTTTCCAAACACTTTTGCTATTGTTTTGGCTTCATTCTTGCATGATTTGAAGGAAACTAACCCAGACTTACGCTGTTTTCAGCAGAGCTACCAGTGTTGTTTTCTTTTGTGCAGGTTTCTGGATATTTAGGTACGCTGGAAAAATCCCAAAATATATATATAAAAAATCAGCTTTCCGGAAGCTTGCGCAAGTCCAAAGGGGGGCCACAGGGCAGCCAGGGTCAACCAGGAGGGTGCCTGGCGCGGCCCAGCCCCTGGCCGCGCCACCTGCCCTGCTGGTTGGGTCCCACACCCCCTGATGACCTACCTTGGCCCCTATTTATTCTCCCGACACAGAAACCCCGAAAGGGAAGTCGCTTTTCCAATCTACGTCGCGGAGCCGCCGCAACCCTCTGTTCTTCTCCGGGAGAGCTAATCTGGAGGCTGATTTGGCCTCCGGTGAGGGGAAATCATCGCCACCGTCATCATCATCGCCTCTCCATCACCCCTCCATGACTTCCTCTCTCATGTGTGAGTAATTCCCTGCTGTAGGCAAAGGGGATGGTAGGGATTGGATGAGTTAGATCATGTAATACTTCAATCAGATTGTTGGGGCCATGTTGCCTATCATCTACTTTGTGTTTATCATCTCTGTTACAACTTGTTGCTCTTAATGCTTGCCACTTTGGGCCCGAGTGCCATGATTTCAGATCTGATCACCCTTTTGTTTCTTGAGCTTGTGGTGTTCTTGATCCTATCTATGAGTTGTATGCACCTATTATAGTCCAGAACCGGCGATCCCAATGGTGACAGCTTGGGACACCAAAGGGGATGGACTATAATTTGAGGATTACGTGTATCCATGAAGTGTTAATGCTTTGTTCCGGTGCTCTTAGACAGGAGTACCTTAATCTCCCTAAGTTCCTTTTGGCCCTGTTTGTAGCGGGTGGGTAGGAAAAAAGATGTTGTGGAAAGTTCTTATTGCAAGCACGTACAACTACCTTGGGATACATGTCTGATGTTTGATATTTGCCTAGATGATCCTTTCCTTTCTGTGAGCCTTGCCCGTGTTAGAATCTATTACATGTTTGTTCTCATCCAAGCTGTGCCCGACCATCCATCTCCCTAGCCTACAATGTTTTCTTTCCTGCTGGTTATTGATACGTCCCAAACGTATCTATAATTTCTGCTTGCTCCATGCATGATTTGTGTGACTTTGCCATGCTTTGCTAGAACTTTCATACACTTTTGATCATATTTGGACTAACCTATTAACTCAGTGCACCCAGTTGCCAGTTCCTGTTTTCTGCTGTTTTTGTATTTCAGGTTTTTCCAATAATTAAAATGCCCAATAAATCCCGGAAAAATTATATAAAAAATCAGCGCTCCGGAAGCTTCCACCAGGCCAAATGTGGGCCACAGGGAAGCCAGGGGGTAGCCAGGAGGGTGCCTGGCGCGGCCCAGCTCCTGGTCGCGCCACCTGCCCTCTTGGGTGGGTCCCACACCCCCTGGTGCCCTACTTTGGCCCTTATTTATTCTCCCGTCGCGGAAACCCTGATTCCAGACCCCTTTTCTCCAGAAGCAATTCCGATCTCCGCCGCCATCGCCATCAAGTTTCGGGGGGACAGAATTCCTGTGCCGGCACCCTGCCGGGACGGGGAAGTGCCCCCGGATTCATCTCCATCAACGTTGCTTCCTCCCTCCATGAAGCGGGAGTAGTTCTCCCTCGGGGCTAAGGTTTCTACCAGTAGCTATGTGTTCTTCTCTCTCTCCCATGATGTGATCTTCATTGTCATCATAGGCTATGTTAATCTAGGGTGATCCCATGATATTTCCCCTTCCTCTATGTATCGGATTGATGTACTTAATTGATCTTATCTAGTATAATCCCCGAGACCAAGGTGACAGCGGTCTATTGGACATGGGTTAGAAGAATATTATCATGAGTGATTTCCTCTTTTGTGTGTTGATTGAAGATTGAGAGTCTCTTGGTGCTTGTCTTTGACTATCCTTGAGATATGTTGTGGTGATTGTGGTACTCTCTTTGGATGGCCGCGGTGACATTGGGAAATCCATAGATTGAGAACTACGAACTTTGAGGTGTGCTTTTGTAGCCCTACATAATTCTCATCCTCTCTTGACCACAAAGGAATGACCTCCGAGTGCGTCTCCATTGCATGTTTTATGGGAAATATCATGTGATTAGACTATGTTAATGTTGTTGAGAGTTGCCACTAGTGAAAGTATGAAGCCTAGGCCTTGTTTCCACCATTGTTACACCATTTGTGCTCACTTTTGTCACATGTTTGCTTGCTGCACTTTTTATTACAGATTTATATTACCTTGCTTTGTCACACCTATCACCCATATTTTACCATCTCTTCGCAGAACTAGTGCACCTATACAACTCCTAGTTGTATTAGGTGTGTTGGGGACACAAGAGACTTCTTGTATCTTAATTGCAGGGTTGCTTGAGAGAGACCATCTTCAACCTCTACTTCCCTGAGTTCGATAAACCTTAGGTCATCCACTTGAGGGAAATTGCTGCTGTCCTACAAACCTCTGCGCTTGGAGGCCCAACATAGTATACAAGAATAGAAGCGTGCGTAGACATCGGTTACTAGTTGTTTATTTTTGTTGTTTTACTTTTGCTGTTTCACCACTATTATTACCACCACTACTACCACTGTATCACAGTTGCTACTAATACCTTTGTGCAAGCAAGTGTTTATTTCAGGTGCGGTTGAATTGACAACTCAATTGTCAAAGCCTGTACGTATTCTTTGTGTCCCCAAGTGTCGAATCAATAAATTGGGTTATCTTGCCCGCGAAGACTATCTCGATCCCCTACATTTGAGGGTTATCATGTGGCAGCGACTGGGTCGGAACAGAACCGACTCTGACGGAGAATTAGAAAACCAGAGAAAGGCTTTGGAACATGAAGCACAAGATCGACTTTCACATGAGATACGGTATGACGAATTTCAAGAGTCGACAGGCCGCCGGCTTACTCCTATAACCCATGCACTAAGACGCATAAAAGAGGTAGCTGACGACCTTAAAAGACTCACAGATGCCGTCACCAGATATGCCGAGTCCAGTGAACCAAAACATGAGGGGACCCGAACTCAATGCCGGACCCACCACAGAAAATGCAGACGCAACTTGACCTCACAGGAGTATAATCACCCCCAGAGATATGAGCAACCGTCAAGGAAAGAAAAAAGACACTGGGATTGTGACAAAGCTATGAAGGAAGCCTGCCCAAAACATTCCGGGCCGGGCCGTGTCAGAACCCCAACTTGGGTATGTGCTAGGGTTCAAGTGCTCTTTGCATCATGAAAATATTCAAAAGAAATTCAGAATTGGGGAAAAGAAAAGCCCTAAAGAATTTTATTAAATAGCCATATAAAATATTTTTTCAAAAATAATTTGAACATTTGGAAAATTCTTATAAATGATGCTAATCATTTTAAAAGTGGTTTGGGATCAATCCCATGCTCATGGAATTTTCTAAATTTCAAACAATGCCTTGGAAAATTAAATAAACCCCTATTTGATTTGAAATTAAAATGTTTTGAAATTCAAAAATGCCCAAAAGTTATAAGTGGCTAGCTACTTATATCCTAAGCCCACATAAAAGATTTAGGTATTTTATAAAATGCTCTACTATATATTTTAGAGAAAAACAGGAATCACAAAAGGAAAAAGAAACAGAAAACAGAGAGAAAATAAGAAAGGAAAGCAGGTCCAACCGTTTTTCCCCTGGCCCAACTAACTGTACCCCGGCCCAAGCCCACTCCCCTCCGTTTTCTTCTTCTCCAAGCTGCTCGGTGGCAGCCGAGAGCGCGCGGCGACTTCCACCGCGACGACGTGGAGGTTCCTAGGCCTCCCTGTCCTCGTCTTCTCGCCAGGAGAGAGGCAACGCAACCCTCTCGCTTTCCCCTCTCCTCTAGGACACCCCCCCATTCTCTTTTCTTCGTTACAGAGCCGCCCAGAGAGCTTCCCGTCGCCGCCGTGCGTGTGCCACCGTGGCCATCGTCGCCGAGCAGCCGAACCAAGATGTCCAGCGTGACCGCAAACGCCGTCTTCCTCGTTTCCCCCCCATCAATTCGCGCCGAGATCCACTGGAGACGACGCCAGCGTCAAGCTCCTCATCGCCGGCCGCAACGAGCTCCGGCGAGAGATTCGCCATCACCAGCACCCCCCTGACCTCCCCGACCCCCAGGCGTGATCTTGGTGAGCTCACGGTTCGATCCCCCCTAACCCCGGCTCCTCCCGTGCCCCCAATCGCCGTCGCCTTCTTCAAGTAGCTCCGGCCGCCGCGCCCGTCGTCTTAGTCGTGCTCCAGGGCCTCCTCGCGTTCCCCAGCTAGCACCAATAGACGCGGGAGAGCACGAGGCACCCCCTGGTGCTCTCCTCCTTCTCTTCCGTGGCCTGGAACGCAAGTCCGGCGATGCGCCGCCGTGGTCAGTGGCGCCGGCGGCTAGCCGAGGGAAGCCCTGGCCATTAGCCACTAATCACACCACTAAACCCCCTTAAGTCCATGACAGGTGGGCCCTGCCCTCTAATTAAGCTTCTGTTAGTTTTAATTAAAAGGGAATTAACCCCCTGAGGCTGACAACCTGGGCCCACATGTCATCCCCCCTATGACATCACCCTTGCGTCATGCTGACGCAATAAATGGAAAAGAAATAAAAAGAAAAGGATTAAAGAATTAAAGAAAATCCAGAAATTGCAGAAAAATAGCTAAACTTCAGAAATTCATAGAAAATTAATTTTAACTCCAAATTTAATATTTAATATATGAAAAATGATCAAGAGAAAATAATCTATCCAAATATACAATTTTCAGCTATGTTTGAGTTGATCTTAAATTGAGACCAGTAGCTTTTGCTATTTGGTTTAAATGGAATTAATTCAAATTTAATTCAAATGCTTTTCCACTTTGAACCATTGCAATGCAAACCATTTCACTTGAACATCAGAGGCATATCATACACATGTCAACATGGTTTTCAAATAACAAACAATAGCATTTGCAATTTGGTTAAATTGAAATTCATATGTGGAGTTTGAATTTGCATTTCAAATGCAATACACTTCATTTAAATCAAATGTGCCACAAATCAGTAGCATTCACATCATGTGACAATATAAGCATGTGCTTGTGCATTTACATTCAATGTTGCTCCCCCCCTTTGTTGATGTTTGTGCCGGTAACAGTGCCCCCGAGACGGTGATCACCCCCAACGAAGAAGAAGATCGGTAAACCCCGTGTATCGTCAGCAAGGCAAGCAAACCCCATTGCTCATGTCTATAAAATCCCAATTCCCTCCCAGTCTCTCTTATGGATGTTTAGGAGATCACCTTGTATCGATTCTACTGCATAGTTGAACCCATATCCGATGCATGACCTATCATCTTGTCACAGTAGTAAGCAAACCACAATCCTAGCTGACATAGGAGTTGATTGATATCATGTGGCCCCTGCAAATGTTACTGCTTATTGCTTCTTAGTGATACAATGAGGATGTTATGATTGTGAGTCGGGATGGAATGAACATAGTGATACTGATGATAACGTGTTGGTGAATCCACCCTAAACAAAGGTGAACGATGAGAGGCTGTGTAGGAGTACACAGTGGGTTGTCTCGTTGAACACTGCCCTAGGCCTTGAGTTCCTGGTTTGTGATCCAAGAAAAAGGGTATGACCACATGTAGGGTTTTATGGGGACCCCGTTTGGCCTCTTTACGTACCCGATCCGGTCCAGTAGTCACAATAGATTCGGGCTTTCCATTTGGCATGTTCATAGAAAAGAATGAAGAAAAGGTTGCATCATATAGATATGTGGGTGGACCTGTGAGGCAGTGAAACCATCTGGCAGAGGTGGCGTCTCGGTCCCTTACATTATCTAAGTCCGTTTCGTGGAACCAGCCGGACTCTCGAGCGGTGCCAAACTCAGGTAGTCGACTCCTGGATTAGAGAAGGTGATGTGAGGGTAGTGCCTTGGTTTCATCCACGTCCGACACCCGCTTGAAGGGTGACGAGAACGAGGCGATAAGTGATGACACGCGTGTGAAGATGTACACCCCTGCAGGGTTAATGAACTATTCGAATAGCCGTGTCCGTGGTTATGGACTACTTGGAGACCTCTACTTGATCAATAGATAACTTGAATGGATACTTATAAAACTCGCAAGATAAGCGTGAGTGCTATGGTGGGCTTCCTCGTTGGGAAGTCGAGGAAGTAACCATTGTGGTGTATTGTTTGGAGACTAGGTAGTGGACTCGTGTACGCTTCTTACCTCAAGTCTGGTACTCATAGTTCACGACTAGCCAAGTCAAAGCTGGCACTTCTGCATGTTGAACCCCACCTCCTTTACCTTGATACTTGAGCACGAGTAGTATATATCTGATGTAAGTCTTGCTGAGTACGACTTTGTACTCACGTTTGCTTATTCTATGTTTTAGATGAGAACCCGGACCCCCGATGGAGTCACCTTCGTGAAGCTCGACGTTGACTAAGTTAGTATAGTCCCAGACAGCTGTCTGGTCCCTCGTGGAAGGGCATGTATGTTTACAAGGCTTCTCTAAGCCATTTGTTAAACTTCTCCGTACTCAGACCTAATTTGCTTCCGTTGTATGATGTAATGATGATCACAGAGATGTGATCTTTGTATGCTCTATGTGTAAGTCAATAAAGAGTACTTTGTAGAGTTATGTGATGATACCTGCTGTTCATACTAGGCATGTGTGATGTGTGTATGTTTGTAACATGCATGTCTTAGTATGGGTTTTTGAGACCTTAGTTGTGATTTGGCTGGCGGTCTTTTATACACCAAGTGGCCCTTGGATGTGCGCAGCTTGGGGAATCGCGATGCGATTGCTCGTGACTCTGTCACGTGCACACTTTGTTGTATGATCGAGCCCGCCCTAGACCCCGACTAAGTGATCGGGCTGGAGTAAGTCTATGTAAGAGTTAGGATTCAATCGATAACATGGTTGAGGCGACTTGTCTATGAGTATGGGATTCACCACCCATAAGCATTTAGACTTGTGAGAGGACGATGAGGAACCATCTCAGTTGATCATCCGGCCTGGATGGGATGCCCTTCACGTTCGATGCTTTCCGAGAGTGTTTTGTGCTTGGCCTTGTCTGCTTAGACAAGTGGGTACGGCTCTCGGCTCTCCATGTGATTGCATCATGACTGGAATTACATACGCATATTCCGGGTCCCGACAGGCTGCCTCGCTAACCACACCTGGGATCAATGCTACTTCATACAGGAGTACAAACGCCGAATCGAAAACAACATTCTAGAGGCAAGTCGACACGACGACAGCCCGACCGGCTCAAGCAGCCGCAAGAGGCCAAGACACCTGGTGATAAGAACATGGACTCGATCACAATAAAGCCGATCCGGGTTATCAAACCCAGGAAACAGGCCAAAGGAGAGATACTGTTCATTGAAGCCTACCGACTCAGGAAGCAGACGAAGAAGCCGGCAGCCCATGTCATCATCAACAAATGAAAGAACATGAGAAATCGTCCGGCTCCGTCCCTACTACACCTAGAGTCGGCCATCACCATCTACCATACAAAGCCGATTCTCATCGCACCGGCTCTCGGCACTCTATAAACAGTTGGCTCATTTATTGGCTCCTGCCACATGCAATGAATAAGTCGATTATAAAAATCATCGTCGATTGACCATAGCTTCAACGACTTCTGCATGTGTTACATTCCATACTTGTTTTACATACAATTTCATTACATATGTCATACTTTGCACTATTATTATCTCAGAAACTTGGGGGCTTGATCAACTCTCAACTGTTATCTGAGCACTTATGTGTTAATTTCAAGGATAGCTCAGGGGACTTGATGATATTTCACCAAGCCCTCAAAATGAGAAAACCCGGCACATTTGTGTAATTACATGTATATAGCTTATTTCAGGGAAATCTTGGGGGCTCGATTACATTCATCGAGTCTTAACCAAGGAAACCCGGTATATAAATGTGGCACTACACGCCCTATAATCGCCTGTATGTTCGATGCTCATACAATCCAAATACGCGAAACCCGGCTAAAAAACTCTCAATAAGAAGTTTTAAAGCAAACGGAAAAACACTGATCAATGTGAGACGGCATACAGAGGAGTTTCGACTCATGGATAAACCAAAATTCTTCTCAACAAAGAGAAGATAAGGAAAAGATGAATCCAGAGTCGACTTCTATATGAGCTTTTATATTTTTGCATACATTAACATCATCACATATTCTTTTCATTGCATCTTCTGCATGTATAAAGTCGACTCCGGTCACAAACAGGCTTTCGCCATATACCTATAAAATCGACTCCGGTCGCAACAGGCTTTCACCATATACCTATAAAGCCGACTTCGGTCGCAACGGCTTCTCCATATACATATAAAGTCGACCTTAGACGCAATGGCTCGCACCATACATATATACAGTCGATTTTCCATCGCGCCGGCTCTCGCCATACAAATCAACATTCGTCGCACCTGGCTCACACCAAGCGAGACACTCTACTTAGAAGCTGGGAACACAACCCATCGCCTCATATCTGCGTGGTCAGGTAAATTAAACCTATGTGACTCGGCACTGCACACAGATGCACATACCGACTCATGGGGATTACACTTCAAATTTCCTTCTCAAATAAAGACTCGGCTTATCATCTAGCTAAAGCGCGCCGACTCTTGCAAAGCAAGAATTTTAAAAAAAATTCCTTATCAAAAGGACTTGGCATAAAAATATTTGCCAAACTTTCAAAAGAAAATTGAAAGTTACCAGATTATTACGGGAAAATATAAACCCAGCACTTCGAAGGAAATAGTTCAAATTATCCTAAATGAGTCGGCATAACACAATAATGATCATAAAACGACTCATTACACTCTGAAAGCATCTATGATTCGCCTCATGTCAGACAGAAAAACCTCTCCAAAGGACAAAAATCAGATGACATGATAAAAATTGGCATTCAAAAGACGGCAATGACAAAATTCAAACGCCATAAAATTATCTGACCACATGCAGGTCACAAAGTCACGGGACACATTTCCCAATATTACAAACCCGGCGCTACGGCCATACAAATATTATTAAAGTTTTTTCCTCAACAAGAGGCTTACGATGGGACATTGGCCTGACTCTGAGACGAAGACCCGACAACATTTGCTGATGGCAAGATATCATTATGCATCTTCATTAAATCCACATCAGCAATGTCATCCATCATCAAGTCATCCTCTTATCCTCCTGGAAACGGCTCCGCAGGGTTTGCCGGAGCCAAGGTCACATTTGCAGCAGGAAGAAGAGAAAACTCAATAGGAGTCGGCAGATTGATCCGGCGCCTCTTGTTGTTATCATCATACCCAGTCTCTATCCGACCCAGTTCCACGTCATCAGCGATCTTGGTGGCAAAAGGGTGAGTCTCTTTATGTACCTTTATAAAATCTTCCTTAGAAAAAATTGACCCATCTTCCTTAAGCTCTGGGAAGCCGACAGCCAGACGATCCAACTTCAAACCGGGATGATATGCCTTTACAAGCTCCAAGCCACGCATCACTCCCATGCAGCAAGCCGACCGCTTCCCCATCTTCACCCACTCAGGTATAAGTGAGAGAGGTCCCATCATATCAGTTATTCTCTTCATGCTTGGGGTCTTGGGCTGAGTTGCATACACCGCCTTACATGCACCTTCAAACAATTGCTTGACCAAGGCAAATGTGCAAGTCAGCTTCATCGCAGGTGTCTCACCCAGAATATCATGATCTTTTCCTATTGAAAAGACAAAAAAATAAAAAGAAAAGTCAGCAAGCAAAATAAAGGAAATCAAAACACTCAGAGTTAAAACAAAAATAGCTTAGTCGACTCACCAAAGATGGTTGATACAAGCTGGTGGATACTATCCTTGAGTGTCTCCAGTTTATTTTGTGACGACTTTAATTTCCGTTAAGCTGTATCACGCTGAGACGCTGCATCATTTATAGTTTTGGTCAGAACACTCAGGGTTTCAGACATCTCGGCTCTGATGGCTTCCAGCTCTTTGTCCTTTTTCACCAACTCCTCACGGAGTCGACCAATTTCTTCATCGGCCCATTTAAGGTTTGCCGACTCTGGGGCGAGCCGTTCCTCCATTTGACGCTTGGATTTCCCAGCGTCCATGGTGATAGCCTACAAGTAACAAAATATTACTAAGTGTTCACTTAGACCTATTCCCAAAACAAAGTGGGCTAAAGTTACAAATAAAGAAACATGACCCGGTAGAAATGTAATCACATTTTGCCGGCTCATGGGGGCTACAGCTCAAAAAACTATGATGACTCGGCATACCACAAAAATTGGTATATCGATCCATGGGGGCTACAGTTCAAACTCACTATAATTCAGCACACTGACTCATGGCTCATACAACTTATCTATTATAACCCGGCATGGCAATCAATCACCAAGCCAGCTTATGGGGGCTACAGATATATAGCACCAAGGACAAGGGCAAACAAGTACATACCTCATAACGCCCCCGAAGCTGGAGGAATATAGTTTGCTGCTCCGAAGAACAAGCCAAAGACCGCTTGAATAAATATTCAAGAAACGATTTCTCAGATACTGACTCAGTAGATTGATTTATCACCTGACTCTTGTCATCCAAAACCTTCATTATGGTTGTGCTAGCAGGTGGGTCACCCTTCTGAATCCCAGTGATCAATACTTCATCAGGAATCACTTTTTCCTTAGAAGGAGCCGGCACACAACTTGGTGCAACCAAAACTTCTTCAGAAAGAACCGCTGGCTTATCAAGGCCGGCTTCAGGAGATTTATCTTTGTATATATCTGATGGGCTCGACTCATCTAAACCATATTTCTTCAAAGCTTTAGAAACCTCTGGCAATTTCTCAGATATAACCGACTCTTTAGCAAAAGAAGAGTCGGCTAGGTCCTTGGGGTCAATTTGAGAGCTGCTCCAAAACAAAAATAGAACTTGTTAACAAAATACACAAAGAACAAAGTTATTGTCTTAAGGAAAGAAACACTTACCCATGATTGACTGGGAAAACCGACATCTGGACAGAGGAGCCCTCAGAGGAAGGAGTACCGGTTCCAAAGTCGCCACCTTGATGTTGTCCCTCAGAAATCCCTGCCGACTGAAGCGAAGGAGCGACGACTAAAGTCGACTTCTGTCAAACTTTTTGAGGTTCATCTCCCAAAACCACAAGAGGGTCCGCCGAGTCAGAACTACGGGTATGCCTCTTACGATTTTGTGCCTATAAACAAAAACATAAGACACAAGATTGCCTCAAATCATCGAAAAAGCCGAAAAAGATATTACCGGTGGGTTTGCGGCTTTAATCTCCTTGCGAGAGTCGGCCCTAACTGGACGAACTTCCTCTTGTTCCTCTTCATCTTCATCATCCTCCTCCGAGTCATCCTACGGGAAAGAAAAGGGTAAGAAAAAAGATATCATAAAGGGAGCTATCAAGTGAATCTTACCGAATGACTCAGACTTTTAGCATCTACTTCTTCCAAAGGGAGGTCTTGCCCCACATTCCACCATGGATCACCTTCCTGGAAAGTAAAAAGTGGAAGGATAAGATCTCTAGTCTAATATTATGACTGGAGAAGTATAAAAAGGGAAAAAACATACCGGAAGAGCCGGATTGGCTTCACAGAACGGGGGGAGACCGACTTTCTTGATGTCCTCTATACGCTCAGCAAGAAATCTCTTGCAAGTCCTCACTAGAGCCCCTCCAGAAATTTCTTCCTTTGCAAAACACATGGGGTCGTCTGGCCCCGAGTACTCACACATGAGTCGGTCTCTCAAGCTAAGAGGCTGGATTTTCCAACCTATCCAACATTTGATCAGATCCGTTCCGGCAAGGCCATGAGCTAACAAAGCCTTTATCCGGGCCATAATCGGCTCATGCATTTTATCATGAGCATCCAAAGGAAACAAGTTCAAGCCGTCATGAAATTCAAGTCGACTTTCACGAAAGCCAGGAAAAGGATCCTCCTTCTCAGGAGTCACAACGGTGCAGTAAAAGAAAGATTTTTGTCATGTTTTCACATGGGAACTCAACTTAAGTGAAGGATAAATCGAATTGGCACGCTTTTGAATAGTGACTCCGCCACATTCCAAAGCCGGACCTCCACTATATTCGGTTTGTCTATTGCAATAATAGAATGCGGCAAACAAAGCCAAAGTCGGCCTCATCTGCAGATAAACCTCGCAGAACACTTGGAAATGGCAGATATTGAGTATGGAATTGGCGCTCAGATCCTGAGGATGCAGTTTGTAGAAATGCAGCACCTTTCTGAAAAACTTAGAGCCAGGAGGACGGAATCCTCTGGTGATGTGATCAGCAAAGACGACGACTTCATCTCCCTGAGGCTGAGGCCGGGTCTCCTTTCCAGGAGCCTGCCACTTAATTTCAGCATGGGGAGGCAAAATACCCTCTGCCTCCATCTCCTTCAAGAAGGCAACAGTAACCCAACCTTTTGACCAGTTAGCTTCTAGAGTCGGCCGCGGAGCTGGAGGTTTGCCCCTGCCAGCTGGCTTCTTACTTTTTTCTGTGGAAACTTTGCTCTTACCGGCAGCCACCTTCCAGCCCATGGTATAGGAGTCGGCTCTAGAAAAATAAAAACTAAAGTCGGTCATAAACCGACTTACAAGGAAACTACACAAACAGTTTTCGCAAAAAACAGCGAGGCGACTGGATCTAACCAACCCGAGAAAGAGGCGAAAAATGATGAAAAAAATCTGTGACTTGCGAAAAACTGGGAACGAAGGCAAGCTGAAAATGAATCTGTAAACTACGGTTGCGAAACCAAGGAAACAGTACTGAAGCTATCCATTATCAATCCTATCCAATCTACTAACATGCACGGTGTGTCTCCAGTAAAGACATATTGATCTACTAAATACAGTAGAGCTTGAAGCTCGCAACAATGGGGATGAGAGAGAGAACTACGGCGCCATAGAGGTGAAGGGAAACTTACCTCAACGTTGCGCAAGAATGGCACGGTCCCAGGCCGTCTTGCATAGTCAACGAGGGAGAAACGACGCAGAACGGAGATGGAAAGAAGAGCTTCTTGTTCTCCGGTGTGCAAGGAAGAAGAAGGACAGATGTGGATGGGATAAAGAGAATGGGTGCGCGCGGGGGTATATTTATGAAAGGACCCCTGCTCAAGACCCGAGGCGTTGCTAACCGCCAGCCTAAAAGGGAGGAGATCCCTCAATTTTCGTGAAAAACCTAGGCGGCATTAACTGCGCCGCCGAAATCGAGGCAGATCGTTTAAAATCCCTCCGAGGAAACATTGTAGAATCAGATTCGTTGTCTTCTAGATAAAGGTTGGCTCTGGAAAATATTGGTCGACTCAACCAGAAGAACTGACTCCATGGAGATCGAGGAATCAAAACAAGATTGAAGAGAGGTGACTCTGACTCCCAATTAACGCTAAACATAAGAGTCGTCCGTTGATCCATGAAGAGCCGGCGGCAATGAAGAAAATAAGATGATTGCTGTGAAGACTAAAGCATCACAACAATCCTGGGGGCTAATGTCGGGGGGATGGATCATTCCCATAGACCCGGCATTAAGAACCTCTGGGCCGGCTTATATATGAAGGCCCACAAAGAAGACCCGACCAGGAGTCTGACATGCCAAGCGTGAAGATTGAAGCCCTAGAAGGAATTCGACTTACCTTGTATAGCACGTAGGAACTTGTAAAGTAGAATAGAACTCCACATCATGTAGGAGTCCGACTGTAGGAATCCCGGGACTCGACACCTTTATAAGCCGAGGACCACGGGAGCCAGAGCCAGAACTTACATCAAGCCAGGTTTAGACAACTCGCTCGAGAGCCTAGATCTCCACGAGACTAAGCCGGCGAAACATCACCACTGTAATCAATATAATCGACTCTTCCCATTGAGGATTTGATCCCCATATAGTCATAAAGCAGGAGTAGGTCTTTACCGCATCGTCGGGGCCGAACCTGTGCACATGTCTACTCTCTCTTTCAATTCGCCTCGCAGCAAAGGTCCCACGATAAGTCCGACTCTGTGGACATCTGCCGTGACTTTCCCACGACAGACGGCGTGGGACGACCTGCACGGAGGTGTCAGCCGTGCGGCTCGAGGACCACGCAGTACGACCTGCACAAGCAGGTGGACAAAGTAGAGCACGACATCGGCTTTCGCACCTTGGAGGAGTTGGTGTTGTCCGAGGCGGCGAAGGGAAGGGTTGGCCCGTCGACGCCATGCGGTACAACTCGCCCCTGCAACATTGGTCACTAGAGCCGTAGCGACAGCGCATATCACGACAACGCAACGGCCGGCTGCTACAATCAGTAGCGGCAGCACACATCACGACAACATGGTGGCTGGCGGCAGATCACACGCCGAGATGTATCCGCCGTGGGAGGGGGAGCGGGACAAAGAGGACTCACCTCGCAGGGAAGTAGGGGCCGCGGACGACCAGGGTCGTGAGTCGTTGAGGACCACCGAGCGTGACTCGCCGTTGAGTAGCTGTCGCGGTCTCCTCGCATTGCTGCCGGCCAGAGGAAGGGGATGAGGGACGATCCAGCGAGCTCATCTCCCGTTCCTGGTTGTAAGGCCCGATATGCGATACTGTTCCAGATCTAGATGTTTCCATCAAGATCCGATGACGAAGCACATATCGGTCCCACCGCGACATATGCAATGCCATATGCCCAGGATTTCCAACATGATATCACAACATTACAGCTACAAGGGTACAACATCTCATACAATCGGCATACAACTGCCTTAATAAATTACATCAGCGGAGATAAACACACACCATTCCCTTAACCACACGGGTCCAGGCTCTCCGCCGGTATCCACCAAACTAGTCATCGTCGAGTCTCTGCTAAGGCATCCAGAAAAAAGGTTCGTCGAGCTCCTCTGAAGTCCAAGATCGTTTGCATAACGTTCGTAAAAGAGAAAAGAAGGGATGAGCTATATCAACAAGTCTTGTAACTAACTTCTCAAGGTGAGATGGGGGTAGTGGTGAGGTTGCAGCCGCACTAGAATTATATGAGTGGCTAACGTTCTATTTAGAGTAAGATGAGAACCAAGCAGTCGATGACGAATCGCCTCCATCAAGTCTGCTATCAGCTACTTACGCAAACACAACACCTATCCTATCCTTGTCCTCCCCTTCGCATCCCGACGAAGAAGAAGCAGTCAAGGCACACACACATTGAACAAGTTATTAAGATTATCTCAGTTGTTGTTGTTATTGTTTTTGTCTATCAACAAGGAGTAGGTCTCAAGTCGGTCCATAACGGTGGACACGACTTCTCAAAAAGATTTAACCCTGCAGGGGTGTACCAATTGCACATTACAAGGCTCCGCACGCACACCAAGCTCTCTTAGTCGGGCCCGTTAAAGACACTCATTGAAGAGTTGTTCCGAGAGAACCGGACGTCATAATCCCTCTAACTAACAACGAACAAATCCGGGTGGCCCCCGGTGAGTCGACATCCAACTCAAAAGACGGTAGTGCTCTCGAACTGGCCTCTACCGTCTGGATGAGGTCAAGTTAGCTACCCAAACCATGTGGGCAGCCCCCTAGCTCCCTGGGGTGGACCAACAAGATAAATCATGTCTCCACTGTCCCAAGTTATTTTAAAGGATATCTGCTAGGAGCGACCCGACAGACATATATGCATGGTTTTCAAATGGTAAATCAGCTTGGGCCACCACTAGAAATGCTTGAAGCTAGGAAGGTAAGAAAAGGGGACCCCATAGCATCCCACACGCGGTTAGGCACGCTCGTCAAGAGACACAATACCCGGAACTCGGGTCCTAGGTGACTCGAATGGAACAAAGCATCGGGGCGGGATAGACTAGACCGTCCATCCTTCGTCGAATATAGTCAACATTATAATAGTCATATTGTCGGGACCCGGGGTTAGCGTATGCAAGTACAGCTAAGACATAGTCACATGGAGAGCCGAGAACCGTACCCACTTGTCTAAGCAGACAAGGCCAAGCACAAAACGTTCTCGGGAAGCATCGTACGTGAGGGGCATCCCATCCAGGCCGGATGATCAACTGAGATGGGTCCTCATCGTCCGCACACAAGTCTAATGATATGGGTGGTGAACTCCCATATTCAAAGACAAGTCGCCTCAACCATACTATCGACTATCTCAAAACTCTTACATAGACTTACTCCAGCCCGATCACTTAGTCGGGGTCTAGGGCGGGCTCGATCATACCACAAAGTGTGCATGAGACGGAGTCTCGAACAATCGCATCGCGATGCCCCAAGCTGCGCACATCTAAGGGCCACTTGGTGTATGAAAGACCGCCAGCCAGAACACAACTAAGGTCTCGAAAACCCATACAAAGACATGCATGTTATAAACATACACGCAACACACATGCCTTGTATGAACAACGGGTACCATTGCAATTCTCTACAAAGTGTACATTTTTATTGATAACTCTTATAGAGTGCAAACAGAGATCACAAACATGTGATCCAACATTACAACACACACGGAAGCAAATTATGTCTGAGTACAGACAAGTTTAACAAATGGCTTAAGAAGCCTTATTTAAACACAAGCCCTCCACGAGGGAAACCAGTCGTCTGACTGGGACTAGACTAGTTGGTCTTCAGTCGTCCAGCTCGATGAAGAAGCCACCTTCGGGGTCAGTGGCATCATCTAAAACATAGATTACGCAAACGTGAGTACAAAGTCATACTCAGCAAGACTTACATAGGAGCTATACTACTCATGCACATGTATCAAGGTAAAGGGAGGTGGGGTTCACTTGCAGAAATGCCAGCTTTGACTTGGCTAATCCTGAACTATGAGTACCAGACTTTGAGGTAAGAAGCGTACACGAGTCCACTACATTCTCCAACCAATTACACCACTATGGTGCCTTCCTCGACTTCCCCACGAGAAAGCACGCCATAGCACTCACACTTATGTTGGTGTGTTTTAGAAGTATCCAGTTAAAGTTGTCTAATAATCAAGCTAAGCTTTCCAAGCAGTCCATAACCGCGGACGCGGCTATTCGAATAGTTTTGTTAACCCTGCAGGGGTGTACCGCTACACACACATGATCATCATTTACCGCCTTTGATCTCGACACCATTCAAGGGGTGCCAGCGAGGATGCTCACCACAACTGTTACCTCATAGCCGATCTAGTCTGAGAAAGCCGCCTACTTGGGTTGGTTACCACAATCGTGAACCCGGCTGGTTTACCGAAGTGGACCCAAGTGATGTGTGCGTGGTGCATAAGCCGGTCTCGGATGAGCCGTTCTCTCACTTAGCAACCAGGCCACAGACCTACCAGAACTCCGAACTATCGCGACATCTGGACATCGAAAGGGATGAGTTAGTAAGTTGAGAGGGGTCAGTGAGCCCAATGTGTGGTTGTACTCTTCATCTTGGATCACCACACAAGAACTCGTACTAGGGCGGTGTTCAACGAGACAACCCACCGTGTACTCCTACACAGCCTCTCATCGTTCACCTTGTATTAGGGTCGATTCACCAACACTTTTCTACCAACATCAACATGATCATTCCCATCCCGACTCGCATCACGGTAACAACATGGTATCATACTAAGCATGCAATAAGCGATAACATTTGCAGGGGCCACATGATATCAAACAACTCCTACATTTGCTAGGATTGTGGTTTGCTTACTACTGTGACAAAATGATAGGTCATGCAAAGGAATGGGTTCATCTATGCGGTAGAAACGAATCATGGTGATCATCCTAAACAATGCATAAACGAGACATGAGAGGGAAGTGGGATTTTATAGACATGATCAATGGGGGTTTGCTTGCCTTGCTGACGAGGTTCGGGTTCTGGGTCTTCAACGAAGGGGGCAGCCTCCTGCTCCGGTTCCACCTCTACTCGACAAACAACAAGCAAAGTAGCAAAGTAAATACAATGCACAAACACATGATGGAAGTTTGAATCTTGAGGTACATGCTTTGATGTGTGAAGAAATTCCATTTAAATGGAGTATATTGAAAATTGAATTGCAAATTCAAACTCCACATTTGAATTCAACTTAACCAAGTTGCATGTGACATTGTTTGATCATTTTGAACCTTTTGGAAATGTGTATGATATGCCTCTGAAGTGTGGTTGAATTGTATCATAATTCCATGGTTCAAGTTGCAAAATCATTTGAATTGAATTTGAATTAATTCCAAATAATTCAAATGACATATGCTACTGGTCCCATTTTAAAATCAACTCCAACATAGTTGAAAGTTGCATATTTGGAAAGATAATTTTCTCCTGATCATTTTTCATATATTATTTGTCCAATTTGGAGTTAATATGAATTTTCTATGAATTTCCAAAGTTTGGGGTATTTTCTGGAATTTCTGGAATTCTTTAATTCAAATAATCTCTGGAAATTCATTAAAATGATTTATTGCGTCAGGCTGACGTCAAGCTGGCGTCAGGGGGGGGGGGGCTGACATGTGGGTCCAGGGTGTCAGTGGCTGGATGATTTAAACCGTGGGGTTAATTAATCCAGTGGCTTAATTAAGCCACTGGGCCCACTGGTCAGTGACCCAGGGGGTCATTAGTTGGGTGATTAACGGGGGGGTCTGGCTAACCCGCCGGCGGCTAAACGCCGGCGACTGGGGCCGCGGTGGCGCTGCTCGGGATCACGTTCCCGTGCATCATTCGATGCGCTGAGACCACGGGAGCGTAGCCCGTGCTCTCGCGCGTCGTCTGGTGCACGCGGGCGACCTCGGGGGCGACCAGGGAGACGGCGTCTTCAAAGGTGGCGGCGGCCGGAGGCACGGGCTCGACGGAGACGACGTTGCGGTGCACGAAAACGAGCGTGGCCTAGCGCGTTGTGAAGCTGTGGCGAAGGGAAACATGATGCGCGCTTGAACCAGGGTGTAGAGGCACGGGGGCGATCTCGGGGTCAGCCATGGCGGCGACGGAGCTCGGCTCCCATGGTGGAATGGTACAGAGGGTGCGAGGGGCCGCGATAACTTGGGGAAAACGGGGAGAAGCTCACCCTAAGCTGAACGGTGCAGACGGCGGGGCGATTGGTGGCGCGACGGTGACGAATTCGTCGTCGAGGGCTTGCGGTTCCGGCGACGTCTCGGTGAAGCGTGCGTCGTCCATGGGCTCGATTAAGGGGCCATCTTCTCCAGATCGGGGTAGTCGACGGTGCTGCGCAGGATGGACAAGGTCTCCGGGCTCCTCTTCGTCGTTGGCCGCGAGATCTTGCGACGGCGAGCGGTGGCGCTCTCGGGTGGAGGAAGAAATCGGCGAAGGAGGAGGAAGGAGTCGCGCTGGAGGGGAGGAATGAACTTGGGCGGCTGCGAGACGTCTCCAAGACGCGAGAAGAGGCCACGGGGAGGCCTGGAAGCTCTCGGCGGCGACGTGGCGCCCACGGCTGGCTCGGTGGCTTTCCACCGAGTAGCTTGGGTGCACGGGACGGGGAAGAAGACCCCTGTGCCCTTTTGGGCCGGCTGGGCTGGGTGGGCCGGCTTCGCCTAGGCGACAGGTAAGGGTTTCTGTTTTCCTTTTCTGTTTTTCTTTTCTGTAGTTTGTTTTGTTTAGCTAAATAAAATAGCTAAACATTTTATTAAATGCTGAAAAAATTTATATGGCCTCATAATAATATAGACTAGCCACTTATAAAGTTTCAACATTTTTAAAATTCACATAATTTGAATCTTAAATCAAATAGGGGTATTTCTTTAATTCCAAGGCACTGTTTGAATATTTGAAAAATCTATGAGCATGGGGTGGGTCCCACATCACTTGATATGTGATCACACTCATTTATAAGACTTTTCAAAAATCTAACATGAATTTTTGGAAAAGATTTTTATCTGGCCTTTGGAATTAATTCCTCTGGGGGGTTTTCCTTCTCCCATTTTGATTTTGGAGTTGATTTCAAAGATTCCTTTTGAAATTTTTGACATGATGCAAGGTTACTTGATCCTAGCACATTACCTAACAGAGGGTTTTGACAACTCGCCCCCACTCAACAGAATCTCGTCCCGAGATTCAGAAGTCTGCGGGAGGAAGGTGGGGTACTCAGCATTGAGACGGTCTTCTCTTTCCCACGTAGCTTCTCTTTCAGAGTGGTGTGACCATTGCACTTTCAGAAACCTAATCTTCTGACGACGAGTGACACGCTCTGCAGAATCAAGAATACGAACGGGGTATTCTCGATAGGAAAGGTCATCTTGTAGATCAAGCGTTTCATGGTCGACTTCGCGGATAGGGTCCTTGAAGCAACGCCTGAGTTGGGACACATGGAATACATCGTGTACTCGGGAGAGGTGCGGAGGTAGTTCAAGTTGGTAGGCAACTTCTCCACGTTTAGCAATAATGCGGAAAGGTCCGATGTAACGTGGGGCCAACTTGCCTTTGATACCGAAACGTTGGGTTCCCTTCAGAGGAGTAACCCGAAGGTAAGCCTTCTCATCCAGATTGTAGCTCTCTTGCCTATGATGACAATCATAGTAGCTCTTCTGACGAGACTGGGCTGCTTTCAATTGATCACGAACAATGCGAACTTGCTCTTCTGCTTCCTTGATCATGTCCGGTCCAAAGAATTGTCTTTCACCGGTTTCTGACCAGTTTAAAGGTTTTCGACATCGTCGTCCATATAGGAGTTCAAAAGGAGCCATGTTCAGACTAGATTGAAAACTATTGTTATAAGCAAATTCGGCAAATGGAAGAGACTTCTCCCAATTCTTTCCGAATGAGATAACACAAGCTCTGAGCATGTCTTCAAGAATTTGGTTAACCCTTTCGACTTGACCGCTAGACTGAGGGTCGAAAGCTGTAATAAAGGAGTGATGAGTTCCCATAGCATTCTGAAAGCTTCCCCAAAATCTAGAGGTGAAAAGGCTACCGCGATCAGAATTGATTTCCAAAGGAACACCATGAAGGGATACAATTCTAGAGATGTACAAGTCCGCTAACTGGCTAGCAGTCATAGACTCGCGAACCGGAAGGAAGTGAGCAACTTTGGAAAGCCTATCTATGACAACGAAAATGGCATTGTTTCCTTTCTGGGTTCTTGGAAAGCCGGTGATGAAATCCATACCGACTTTGTCCCATTTCCACTCGGGAATAGACAAAGGTTGAAGTGTACCAGCAGGTCTTTGATGTTCTGCCTTAATGCGACGACAAACATCACATTCAGCAACAAATTGAGCAATGTCTCTCTTCATCCTAGTCCACCAAAATCTCTGGCGTAGATCTCGGTACATTTTTGTGCTACCGGGATGAATCGAGAGGGGTGTGTCATGGGCTTCCTTGAGGATGAGTTGCCTTAGTTCCCTATTCTTAGGTACTACCAAACGATTTTCAAAGAATACCGTTCCCTTGCTATCTGTGGAGAAACATTTAGCAACTCCGCTAGCAATGTTCTCCTTGATCCGGCGAACACCTCGTGCACGCCTTTGGGCAACTATGATTTGATCCTCAAGAGTTGGTTTCGCCACCAAGGTAGAAAGATAGCCATGAGGAATAATTTCAAGGTTGAGCTTGCGAAAGTCCTCATGAAGAAGTGGTTGATACTGTTGTAACATGAGGTTGTTACAATACGACTTACGACTTAGTGCATCAGCCATGACATTGGCTTTGCCTGGGGTGTAAGAAATTACTACGTCGTAATCTTTTATCAACTCAATCCAGCGTCTTTGCCTGAGATTAAGACTTGGCTGGGTGAAAATGTATTTGAGGCTTTGGTGGTCGGAATAGATCTCACAACGATTACCAAGGAGGTAATGTCGCCAAGTTGTTAGGGCATGAACTACGGCAGCGAGTTCAAGGTCATGGGTAGGATAGTTCTCTTCATGTGGCCGCAACTGGCGTGAAGCATAAGCTACCACATGTCGATCTTGCAGAAGTATGCATCCTAACCCTTGCCGTGATGCATCACAATAGATCTAGAAATCCTTTTTGGTGTCTGGAGGTGCAAGTACGGGTGCAGAAGTTAATCTTCTTTTTAGCTCTTGAAAGCTTTCCTCGCACTTGGGAGTCCATAGGAATTTCTTATCTTTCTTGAGGAGTTCAGTAAGAGGCTTTGCAACTTTAGAAAAGTTCTCGAAGAAGCGGCGGCAATAGCTGGCTAGGCCAAGAAAACTCCTAACTTGCTTAACCGATTCAGGTGGAGTCCAGTCAAGGACGGCCTGAACTCTCTCGGGATTCACAGCAATGCCTTTTGCAGAAATTACGTGGCCTAAGTAGGTCACTTCTGGTAGCCAAAATTCACACTTGGAGAATTTAGCATACAGGCGATGCTCTCTAAGTTTCATCAATACCAGCCTTAGGTGTTCGGCATGTTCTTCTTTGTTCTTCGAGTATATAAGGATGTCATCGAGGGAAACCACGACGAACTGGTCCAAATACTCCATGAAGATCGAATTCATCATGCGTGAGAAAGTGGCGGGGGCATTGGTTAAACCAAAGGACATGACGGTGTACTCGTAAAGACCATAACGAGTAGTAAAAGCCGTTTTGGGAATGTTCTCGTTTCGGATCTTGACTTGATGATAACCTAATCTCAAATCCATCTTTGAGAAGACAGAGGATCCTGCAAGTTGATCATAAAGATCATTGATCCTGGGCAATGGGTACTTGTTCTTTATCGTCGCTAAATTTAGCGGGCGATAGTCTACGCATATCCTTTCTGTTCCATCTTTCTTTGTTACGAACAGAACGGGGCAACCCCATGGCGATGAGCTAGGGCGGATGAAGCCTTTCTCCAACAAACCTTCCAATTGGGTTTTAAGCTCAGCTAACTCACGTGGGGCCATTTTGTATGGGCGTCTAGAAATTGGTGCGGTTCCTGGGGAAAGATCTACAATGAACTCTACACATCTATCGGGTGGCATGCCCGGCAGCTCTTCAGGAAAGACATCCGGGAAGTCACGAACCACCGGAATATCTTCGAGTTCGGGAAGGGGAAGTACATTCAAGTAATGCACTTGGGTTCTTGTTCTGGGTGAGGTGTAGTTGACTGTTTTGCCTGAAGGGTGGGTGAGTTTCACGGATTTGCCTTTGCAATCCAGGTAGGCATTCTGTCTTGATAGCCAATCCATGCCAAGGATGGCATCAATGTCTGAAGACTTGAGGGCTATGAGTGAAGCAAGGAACACTAAACCCTCAATTGCAATTTGATTACCATGGCTTACTCTATTAGTTTGCCATCTTGACCCTGGAGTTTGAATAATCATTGGGGTGGACAATTCAACAAAAGATAACTCATGACGAAGTGCATAACTTTCCGACATGAATGAATGAGATGCTCCTGGGTGGACAAGAACGGAAGTAGGAACATAATTGACTGGGAGCGTACCAAGAATGACGTCAGTGGTGTCGTCAGTCTCTTCGGCGGCGATCTGGTTCACACGTCCACGAGTGGCGGGAGGAGCGGGTTTGGAGGTGTAGACCTTCTGGGGTGGCTTGCCACGACCATTGTTGTTGTTGCCTCCGGCACGGGGTGGAGCATTCTGATGTTGGATCTGGTTCTGGGGATACTCGCGAGAGTAGTGGCCCGCCTGACCACACTTGTAACAGGCTCCGAAAATAGTGCGTGGAGCTGGGTTGTTTGGTGGAGCTGGGTGGAACTGGGTTGGTGGATGAGGCGCCACATAGGATGGCCTCGGGGGGTTGTTCTGGCGGAACATGCTGTTTGGGATCCAGATCTTGCACTTCTGGGAGCCAGAACTGGATGAACTGTCATCTCTAGGGTGTTTACGAAAGTCGTTGGGAGTGTTCATGTCCTCTGCTTTGATGGCCTTGTTGACAAGGACCTGGAATGTGGCAAAGTCATGAAGATTGAGCTCACGACGAAGTCCAGTGTTGAGGCCACGACGGAACCTCTCTTGTTTCTTGGAGTCGGTGGAGACTTCTTCGGTAGCATAACGAGCCAGTCGGTTGAACTCACGACTAAACTCATCAACGGTCCTTCTGCCTTGAGTGAGGTTGCAGAACTCCTCACGCTTGCGGTCCATAAGACCCTTGGGTATGTGGTGCTCACGGAAAGAAGTGCAGAATTCCTCCCAAGATGCGGGCGGTCCAACGGGACGCATATTCAGAAAGTTCTCCCACCAAGAGCTAGCTGCACCTTCGAGGTGATAGGTGGCATAGCTGACCTTGTCACCAGTTGCAACACGGCCTGCTTGGAGCTTCCTCTCGATGCTGCGAAGCCAGTCATCGACGTCAAGGGGCTCGGTGGAGTAACTAAAAACCGGGGGATGAAGTCGTTCAGGGACACCAACTCATTGCGCTGCTGAGTGGTGTTGCGAGCAATGACTTCCAACAGATGGTGAGAGTCTCGGCGGTTCCTCTCGACTTCCATCAGAACCTGAGCCATCGTGGGTGGGGGTGGAAGGTTGCCTTCCTCCTGGTCATTCCCACGACCTTGGTTACGACCAACCTGGCCACGGGTTCCTTGAGACATCCTGAAGGAAAAACCAAAGTCAAACAGAGTTGATTGGGAGAGTCTAAACAAGGTATTGAAGTACTGGAAGGATTACAGAGCAAAGGAAGTGATCATCTTGACAACATGGTGATAAAAGCATACAAGCCATATATTCACAAGCTGTCATACAAACCATACATCGTTTTAGTACAAGCACTAAGCTAATACAAACGTGATGAGGATGATACATCCTTCAGAGGCACTCTGACTTCCTATACATTATTTATCTAAGCCTTTGGAACTTAGACACCTTGCTTACAATATACTAAGTTACTACTACATCATCCCTAAGTAAGACCACAGGCGGTCTCACTCATCTCCATCTCCATAGTAGTCCTCATAAAAGTTACCCGCGTATCCCGGTAGCTGGAGGTGACCATCGGAAAACACGGAGGCTTGTGGACCTTGATATCCATTTGGGCAAGGATGGGGCCTAGGTCCAGCGTAGGGTGGAAGCAAAGGACCACGGGGTGGAAAAATGCCGCCAATCTCGGGCCAAGCAACTCGAGAAGGCATCTGAGTCCTCACTGGGTAGATAGCATCATGCTCAACTGATCCCACGCTCACAAAGGGTGCCAAAAGGGCCAGTGCTCGATACAGACGAACACGGGTGGCGTGGAGCTCGAAACGGAGAGCGCGTGCATCACGATCTCTGTCACTAGCAAACCTAGCAGTCATCTGAAGTGCGGGATCCTCTGCAGAGTGATCTGAGTAGAGTCCGGTGTAATATCCCTCTTCTCCTGGAAGTGCAGCAGGAATATAGCGGAAAGAAGTCTCTCTCAGCAAAGTGTGCTCCTCTCTCAGCAGTGTCATACATGAGTATGCAGCATCCTGCACAGCCATGTTCTCGGTAACGCCAATGCCATGTCCAAAGTGGATAGGCTGGGTGACTCCAACATGGTGCGGGTAGATCCTGACAATGCAGTGGAACTGCGTCTGGTTGAAGTCGTGGAACTGCTCCTCGACGGTGTAATCAGGGTACCATCGATATCCCACATAGGACATCATCTCGATCAACGTGGCGGGATGGCCACGCACACCGAGGCACCTGGTCAAACGAACAATCTGCCGAGGGGGAAGATCTGCCATCTGAAACAGAAAGGAGTTTGCAAATGCATCAGATTATGAGATAAAGCTGGAATGACTCGGACAACATAACGGCTGTAATTGTAAGAAATGACAATTTCTTCCAATCATGAAAAATAGCACTTACATACGGTGTAATAAAACAGGGAGCATAACCACTCTAACAAACCGATCACAACTTTCCTACGGCTATGAGGAAGCAAACAACGAGATGTTCTAATCAGACAGAGGAGAGCCTAGTCCTATCTTCCTGTAGAATAAGATGAGGGTGACTCAGAACTCAGAACGAAGGGGGTAAGGAGAAAAAAGAAGCCTTACGTTGTTCCCTTATATACCCAGAGTAACTATATAACTATAGCAAGCTAGACTCAACTTCGGACAAGGCTACTAGTCCTACAGTCAGTCCTACTCTGATACCAAGTCTGTCGGGACCCGGGGTTAGCGTATGCAAGTACAACTAAGACATAGTCACATGGAGAGCCGAGAACCGTACCCACTTGTCTAAGCAGACAAGGCCAAGAACAGAACGTTCTCGGGAAGCATCGTACGTGAGGGGCATCCCATCCAGGCCGGATGATCAACTGAGATGGGTCCTCATCGTCCGCACACAAGTCTAATGATATGGGTGGTGAACTCCCATATTCAAAGACAAGCCGCCTCAACCATACTATCGACTATCTCAAAACTCTTACATAGACTTACTCTAGCCCGATCACTTAGTCGGGGTCTAGGGCGGGCTCGATCATACCACAAAGTGTGCACGAGACGGAGTCTCGAACAATCGCATCGCGATGCCCCAAGCTGCGCACATCTAAGGGCCACTTGGTGTATGAAAGACTGCCAGCCAGAACACAACTAAGGTCTCGTAACCCATACAAAGACATGCATGTTATAAACATACACGCATCACACATGCCTTGTATGAACAGCAGGTACCATTGCAATTCTCTACAAAGTGTACATTTTTATTGATAACTCTTATAGAGTGCAAACAGAGATCACAAACATGTGATCCAACATTACAACACACACGGAAGCAAATTATGTCTGAGTACAGACAAGTTTACCGAAGTGGACCCAAGTGATGTGTGCGTGGTGCATAAGCCGGTCTCGGATGAGCCGTTCTCTCACTTAGCAACCAGGCCACAGACCTACCAGAACTCCGAACTATCGCGACATCTGGACATCGAAAGGGATGAGTTAGTAAGTTGAGAGGGGTCAGTGAGCCCAATGTGTGGTTGTACTCTTCATCTTGGATCACCACACAAGAACTCGTACTAGGGCGGTGTTCAACGAGACAACCCACCGTGTACTCCTACACAGCCTCTCATCGTTCACCTTGTATTAGGGTCGATTCACCAACACTTTTCTACCAACATCAACATGATCATTCCCATCCCGACTCGCATCACGGTAACAACATGGTATCATACTAAGCATGCAATAAGCGATAACATTTGCAGGGGCCACATGATATCAAACAACTCCTACATTTGCTAGGATTGTGGTTTGCTTACTACTGTGACAAAATGATAGGTCATGCAAAGGAATGGGTTCATCTATGCAGTAGAAACGAATCATGATGATCATCCTAAACAATGCATAAGCGAGACATGAGAGGGAAGTGGGATTTTATCGACATGATCAATGGGGGTTTGCTTGCCTTGCTGACGAGGTTCGGGTTCTGGGTCTTCAACGAAGGGGGCAGCCTCCTGCTCCGGTTCCACCTCTACTCGACAAACAACAAGCAAAGTGGCAAATTAAATACAATGCACAAACACATGATGGAAGTTTGAATCTTGAGGTACATGCTTTGATGTGTGAAGCAATTCCATTTAAATGGAGTATATTGCAAATTGAATTGAATTCAAACTCCACATTTGAATTCAACTTAACCAAGTTGCATGTGACATTGTTTGATCATTTTGAACCTTTTGGAAATGTGTATGATATGCCTCTGAAGTGTGGTTGAATTGTATCATAATTCCATGGTTCAAGTTGCAAAATCATTTGAATTGAATTTGAATAAATTCCAAATAATTCAAATTACATATGCTACTGGTCCCATTTTAAAATCAACTCCAACATAGTTGAAAGTTGCATATTTGGAAAGATAATTTTCACCTGATCATTTCTCATATATTATTTGTCCAATTTGGAGTTAATATGAATTTTCTATGAATTTCCAAAGTTTGGGGTATTTTCTGGAATTTTTGGAATTCTTTAATTCAAATAATCTCAGGAAATTCATTAAAATGATTTATTGCGTCAGGCTGACGTCAGGCTGGCGTCAGGGGGGGGGCTGACATGTGGGTCCAGGGTGTCAGTGGCTGGATGATTTAAACCGTGGGGTCAATTTATCCAGTGGCTTAATTAAGCCACTGGGCCCACTGGTCAGTGACCCAGGTGGTCATTAGTTGGGTGATTAATAGGGGGGTCTGGCTAACCCGCCGGCGGCTAAACGTCGGCGACTGGGGCCGCGGCGGCGCTGCTCGGGATCACGTTCCCGTGCATCATTCGATGCGCTGAGACCACGGGAGCGTAGCCCGTGCTCTCGCGCGTCGTCTGGTGCACGCGGGCGACCTCGGGGGCGACCAGGGCGACGGCGTCTTCAAAGGTGGCGGCGGCCGGAGGCACGGGCTCGACGGAGACGACGTTGCGGTGCACGAAAACGAGCGTGGCCTAGCGTATTGTGAAGCTGCGGCGACGGAGCTCGGTTCCCATGGTGTAATGGTACAGAGGGTGCGAGGGGCCGCGATAACTTGGGGAAAACGGGGAGAAGCTCACCCTGAGCTCAACGGTGCAGACGGCGGGGCGATTGGTGGCGCGACGGTGACGAATTCGTCGTCGGGGGCTTGCGGTTCCGGCGACGTCTCGGTGAAGCGTGCGTTGTCCACGGGCTCGATTAAGGGGCCATCTTCTCCAGATCGGGGTAGTCGACGGTGCTGCGCAGGATGGACAAGGTCTCCGGGCTCCTCTTCGTCGTTGGCCGCGAGATCTTGCGACGGCGAGCGGCGGCGCTCTCGGGTGGAGGAAGAAATCGGCGAAGGAGGAGGAAGGAGTCGCGCTGGAGGGGAGGAATGAACTTGGGAGGCTGCGAGACGTCTCCAGGACGCGAGAAGAGGCCACGGGGAGGCCTGGAAGCTCTCGGCGGCGACGTGGCGCCCACGGCTGGCTCGGTGGCTTTTCACCGAGCAGCTTGGGTGCACGGGACGGGGAAGAAGACCCCTGTGCCCTTTTGGGCCGGCTGGGCTGGGTGGGCCGGCTTCGCCTAGGCGACAGGTAAGGGTTTCTGTTTTCCTTTTCTGTTTTTCTTTTCTGTAGTTTGTTTTGTTTAGCTAAATAAAATAGTTAAACATTTTATTAAATGCTGAAATTTTTTATATGGCCTCATAATAATATAGACTAGCCACTTATAAAGTTTCAACATTTTTAAAATTCAACTAATTTGAATCTTAAATCAAATAGGGGTATTTCTTTAATTCCAAGGCACTGTTTGAATATTTGAAAAATCTATGAGCATGGGGTGGGTCCCACATCACTTGATATGTGATCACACTAATTTATAAGACTTTTCAAAAATCTAACATGAATTTTTGGAAAAGATTTTTATCTGGCCTTTTGAATTAATTCCTCTGGGGGGTTTTCCTTCTCCCATTTTGATTTTGAAGTTGATTTCAAAGATTCCTTTTGAAAATTTTGACATGATGCAAGGTTACTTGATCCTAGCACATTACCTAACAGAGGGTTCTGACACATATCATCCACAATAATATAATAATGTGATAGCCCAATCCAATGAGTAATAGGGGAACAGCTGTAGCATCCTAAGCATGCATACTAAGTAGTGGTTAACCAAGCAAGATACATGGCCAAACAATGACTTGCTAGGATGTGGGGGACATGGCTATTTGGGTTTATTTGAGAGGCATAAATATGAGGTGGTAGGATCAAGCAATCGTTCTATCCTATACCTAGCCACAAGTGAGCTGAAAGTTATAAGCATGATATATGCTCCCTTTTACCCGATGAGAAGACGAAACCGAAGGTGTAGTCGATCGCAAGCTCGAAATTTCTTCGAGAATAACCGCGGAAGCACACAATAATGAAACACTGGAAATATAACCAACAAATAAAGATATATTACTACGAAGCAATCACGAGCAAGCATCAACAAGAAGGCAACACGAGACAATGCACTACGGTATCACATCTATCGTCGAGAGCGGTTACTAACAGGTTAAGTGGAGTATTCGTCACACACGACGGTACCGCACATTTATCATCGATTCAAGTTGTTTATCTACACAACATATGCAAAAGTTGCTAACATGGCACATCACTCAAGCATGACATATCACACAATCATGGAAAAGGTGAAGCATAAATAAACTATCTAATCTAGTCACTTTAAGTGAGGCAAAAATCCAAAACATGGCATATCACTAAGTACCCCACGACAATTATAGTTTTATTATTGTTATTCCCTAAACCATATTTTAGGTTTCTTAACAACAACAAACCATAGCATAAACACAAAGTACATGAAATTCTAGTCAAGGTACATGTAAATAACATTTTAATCGGAGCAACGGTTAAAAGGATATTAAATAAACAGTTTACAGTGACAAGGCTTGTAATTAGCAGTTAAACAACATGTAAACAAACTCAAACATGGCAAAGGGCAATATTTTATTAATCTACCCGCAAACGGAGCAACTTTCATGTTGGAACTATCGCAATCCGAGCAACGAGGTAAAAGTTACAAGCATCACAAAATAATAATACAATGTGCCATTTTAAATGCCCAGAAAAATAACTAAACTCCTACTGGGCCCAAACAACAGCTATTGGGCCTAACGGGCAAGCGAATTTAAACTAAACAGCGCCACTGGCGCAACACAGCAGCAGGCAACCTGGGCCGAGCCCAACACATGTAGGAAGAAAAGGTAAAAGGAGGGGAGCTCACCATGGGCCTGGCCCAGGCCGATAGTGGGCGACGGATAGCGATGCAACGCCCAAGTGAGAAGAGGCGCGAGCCGAGGGAGTTGAAGGGCCGGCGCGCACAGGCCGGGGAGCGCCGTGCTGGGCCGGTCGCAGGTGCGGCCCACCACGGGCGAGCGCCAGAGGAATCGTCCTTGTCTCCTGATACAGGTCGCCGTCGGCGGCCTTCCGGTGCGGCGGCGCAACGCGATGGGGTTCCGGCGAGGGGAGGCGCAGGGGAACAAGGGGGATGCGGTAGGGCGGCTGCCGTCAAGGGAGGTCACCGGTGAGGGTTATGGCGGTCGTGGCACGTCCAAAATGCGGCGGCTGAGCTCGAGCCTCTCCGCCATGGTGTGGCGGCGCTGGAGAGCGACGGTGGCGACCTGCAGGCACAGACAGAGGGACGAGGGAGGTGAGGGCGAGACATAGGAGAGGTGCGGGCGTGCGAACTTACCGGACGGCGGCGGCACGACGACGGCTCCGCGGCAGAGGAGCACGGCGGCGGCGACTGGCCCAGATCGGGCCCAAGCGGGCCGTGGCAGCGGATCCAGGGCCCTGCGGGGCCCGGATCTGGCTGGAGATGGGTGAGGGCTCCTCGGAGTGACGTGGCGCCTTTGGGGCCGTTGGATCTCATATCCGATGGCTCTGGACGCCAGGGTGCTAGGGTTTCGGGGGAGAGGGACTTGGGGGCAGAATTTGGGGATTTAGCAGGGGGGTGGCTGTAAATTTTATTAGGGGGAAACCCTATAAGGGCTAGGGGAGAGTGGTGGTCTATATATAGGGCTGGTTGGCTGGCCAGTTTACGAAACACCCTCAGCTTCTTTTTCGTGCGTCCGATACTCCACGTTTCTGACTGCCGGGAGTCCATACGACCTCTGATTCGGACAAAATCTCGAACCACGCGCTCATCGTGGCAAGCCCGTCAGTCCCACCTCAATTTGATACCGTCCCGAGAACATTTTACGGTGCCCAATGAAATAATCCATTTATTAAATAAACAGGGTTTTCGTTCCGATGGCGAGGGCTGGTCTCGTGCCGGAACTTGCGACGGTGCTCGGGTGGAACCCGGTGTCGCAAAAGGTGGTGTGCCATGGTGGGAAGGGTCGGTTACGCATGCCGATACGAGAAAGAGGGGGAGAATATTCACCGATTAATAAATCGGCGAAGCAAATACTACAAACAATTCTAGCAATCAACAAAATTAAAGCAACAAGCAAATTTTTTAATTTGGGTGATAATCCTGGGCTGTTACAATACAACACCACCAACAAGGGATCTCGTCCCGAGATCCTGGACGATCCGGGGAAGAGGGGGGAGAGAAAACAGAGTCGACAATCTTCAACACCACCAACAAGGGACTCTGCTCCATGCCGACCGATGACCTTCCATCGAGAAACTTTTCGCAAAGAGATGGCGACATCGGAGAACGAAACTATCGGGAGATCAAGAGGAAGAACAATAGTCCAAGCGACGATCAAAAGAAGCATTCTCACTCAAATAGTGAGTATACTAGGCAAGGGGAATGAAGTCAACGTATGACCAAGATGTTATCCGAAGTCGGAGATGCTCAAGGTACTACAGGAATTCCAAAAACTGAGATTGGAATCGAGACAATACGCTGCACGCAAGGTATTGTAACGGTTCCGAAACTCCACCTACTCGAGATCCTAAAGTATGAAAGGGGGATAAGGAGAGAGTAAAACACTTATGACATTTTTCCCGACGAGAGCGAGGGTAAGGAGTAATGAGATTCCTACTCTCCGATAACTAACTTAGTAACTACAAAATAGTTTTTGTCTAGACTCGACTTCGACCAGAAAAGGGATCCTACGGTCGGTAAGACTCTGATAGCAAGTTGTAAGGCCCGATATGCAGTACTGTTCCACATCTAGATGTTTCCATCCATATCCGTAGAAGAAGCACATATCGGTCCCACCGCGACATATGACAATGCCATATGCCCCGGATTTCCAACATGATATCACAACATTATAGCTACAAGGATACAACATATCATACAATCGACATACAACTTCCTTAATACATTACATCAGCGAAAGATACATGTATGAGTATAGACTACAATTAAATGCCTAATGGCAAAGATAAAACACACCATTACTGTAACCACACGGGTCCAGGCTCTCCGCCGGGATCCACCTAACTAGTCGTCGTCGAGTCTCCGTGAAGGCGTCCAGAAAAAAGGGTCGTCAAGCTCCTCTGAAGTCCAAGATCGTTTGCATAACGTGCGTAAAAGATAAAAGAAGGGGTGAGCTATATCAACAAGTCTTGTAACTAACTTCTCACGGTAAGATGGGAGTAGTGTGAGGTTGCAGCCGCACTAGCATTATATGAGTGGCTAACGTTCTATTTAGATTAAGATGAGAACCAAGCAGTCGATGAGGAATCGCCTCCAACAAGTGTGCTATGAGCTACTTACGCAAACATAACACCTATTCTATCCTTTTCCTCCCCTTCGCATTCTGACGAAGAAGAAGCAGTCAAGGCATACACACATTGATCAAGTTATTAATATTATCTCAGTTGTTGTTGTTGTCTATGAACAAGGAGTAGGTATCAAGTCGTCCATAACCGTGGACACGACTTCTCGAAAAGATTTAACCCTGCAGGGGTGTACCAACTGCCCATTACAAGGCTCCGCACACACGCTAAGCTCACTCAGTCGGGCCCGTTAAAGATACTCATGAAGAGTTGTTTCGAGAGAACCAGACGTCATAATCCCTCTAACTAACAACGAACAAATCCAGGTGGCCCCCGGTGAGTCGACATCCAACTCAAAAGCCGGTCGCGATCTCGAACTGGCCTTTACCGTCTGGATGAGGTCGGGTTAGCTACCCAAACCATGTGGGCAGCCCTCTAGCTCCCCGGGGTGGACCAACAAGAGAAACCATGTCTCCGCTGGCCCAAGTTGTTTTAAAGGATATCTGCTAGGAGCGACCCGACAGACATATAAGCATGGTTTTCAAATGGTAAATCAGATTGGGCCACCACTAGAAATGCTTGAACATAGGTAGGTAAGAAAGGGGGACCCCATAGCATCCCACACGCGGTTAGTCACACTCGTTAAGAGACACAATACCCGAAACTCGGGTCCTAGGTGACTCGAATGGAACAAAGCATCGGGGCCGGATAGCCTAGACCTTCCATCCTTCGTTGAATATAGTCAACATTATAACAATTATATCATCCACACTAATATAATAATGTGATAGCCCAATCCAAGGAGTAACAGGGGAACAGCTGTAGCATCCTAAGCATGCATACTAAGCAGTGGTTAAGCAAGCAAGGTACATGGCCAAACAATGATTTGCTGGGATGTGGGGGACATGACTATTTGGGTTTAGTTGAGAGGCATAAATATGAGGTGGTAGGATCAAGCAATCGTTCTATCCTATAACTAAGCATATGTGAGGTGAAAGTTATAAGCATGATATATGCTCCCCCCTACCTGATGAGAAGATGGAACCGAAGGTGTAGTCGATCGCAAGCTCGCAACGTCTCCGAGAATAACCGTGGAAGCTGATACGTCCAAAACGTATCTATAATTTCTGCTTGCTCCATGCATCTTTTGTGTGATATTGCTATGATATTGATGCACTTCCATACACTTTTGATCATATTTGGACTAACCTATTAACTCTGTGCACCCCAGTGCCAGTTCCTGTTTTCTGTTGTTTTTGTATTTCAGGTTTTTCCATTACTTAAAGTGCCAGAAAAATTCTTGGAAAAATATAGGAAAAATCAGCGTACAGGAAGCTTCGGTAAGATCCAAAGTGGGGCCAGAGGGGAGCCAGGGGTGGCCCAGGCGGCCACCCCCTAGGCCGCGCCAGGGGGCGCCTGGGGCCCTTGGTCCACCTCTGGCTGCCCCCCTTCGCCTATATATCTCTCTCGTCCCGAAACCCTCGAGGATAGAACCCTTTTTCGCGATCTCTCCTCTGTTCCGCCGCCGCAGCGCTTCCAAGATCGGGAGCACTAGGAGCCCTCTTCCCGGCACCCTGCCGGAGGGAGGAACCACCTCCGGGAGCTTCTCCACCACCATGGATGCTTCCGGGATGAACCGTGAGTAGTCAACCTTGGACCATGGGTTCATGATCAGTAGCTATGTGATGTGCTCCTCCCCTCTTTGTTCTTCATGGTTTAGACTTCGTGAGCTGCCCTACATGACCGAGGCACATATGTAATCTTTCTGCTGTTGTTATGTTAAGTTTGCTGGGATCTGATGGATTATGAGACGATGTTCAGAAGTTGTTTGAGTAATATATTTGATTCTCCTCTTTTATATTTATGTTCTTGAGTAATTCTTGCATGTTCTCCGTTGCTGTTTATTGCTTTGGCTAAGTAGTAGGTAGTAACTCCAAGAGCGAGCGTTATGCATGATTGTGGGTTCATGCCCCCTGATGACTAGCTTGAGTGACAAAAACATGAGTCTAGGGGATGTGCTATTGACACAAGGGAGGAAACAATGGTGCTTGTACTTGCGGGTGCAAGGATTGTTTACTTTATGAAAAGTTCTTTAATGCAGTTGTCTGTTGCTTTGAGTTTACACTTTGGGTGGGATTCGCAACTTAATACCAGCGAGATGTTTTGGATAGATATCTCAAGGTGGATGATTAGTTGGTAGATGCAGATGGATTTCGGTCTACTTGTCTTGGCGTGCCTCCCAAGCTTTTGAGCCTCTTCCTTTCTTAGTAGCATAGTTAGCATTGGTTTTCGCACATAATCCTGTCAATTGCCCAGCTGTAATTTGTTTACCTTGCATGGCTATTTTATCGTCTTTTGGGAGAGAGACATCACTAGTGAACATCATGGGACTCCGGTCCATATTTCCACCATTGCTTGAATTGAAACCTTTTGATCCTTGTTCTTTTGGTGTTTGTCTTGTTGACTCTTCCGTAAAGAAACCTTTGGGGAAGATCGATGATGTTCTTATCATTGTCAATGAAAATTATGTTCCCGTTGATTTTACTATTATGGACATTGAATGTGAACCATCATGCCCAATTATTTTGGGATACCCTTTTCTTCGCACCATTGGTGCTGTCATTGATATGAAAGAAGGGAATATAAAATTCCAATTCCTTCTCAAGAAAGGGATGGAACACTTCTCTAGAAAGAAGATTAAGTTACCTTTTGAGTCCTTTACACGGGCTAGCTATTCTCTTATTCTTGATAAAACTTGATCTTCTATTTTTGCGTCATGCCTAGCTTAAAGGCATAAAAGAAAGCACTTTTGGGAGGCAGCCCACAATGAATTAGGTTTATTTTGATTTTGTTGTGTCTTGATGTTTGCTAATACAGTAGCAACATCATTTTATCTTTACTTTTCAGCTTTGTGCCAAGTTTAGCCTCCGATTGCAAGAAAGTTCAAAAGTTGTGATGTGTTGTCCGAAAAACAGATTCTGTCCTTGGACATAAAAATTCGAATAAAATCCCCAGATCACCTTTTTGATCTGAATTTTTTTGACAGCGTGCTCTATATAATTGGCTTTCGTGTGTCTGTTAGGAGTTTTTTGATTTGCGTTGTAGAAGTGCCCCAAAAAATTATTTACTAACTGCTGGTCTGTTTTTCACAGATTCTTTCCTGTTTTGCCTTTTCTTCCTTTTGAAAACCTTAAGCTTGCCTTTTCTTTGCAAAAACTTTTTGGCAATCTTAAGAAACATTAGGTCTTCAAGAATATCCTTATTTCCAGTAGAGAAAAAATATTTTATTGTGGGTACTAACGTCGCTAATAAGATTATGTTGAGTTATGTATGAAGGGAGTTTTCAAGTGTGCGAGGGAAGATGATAAAAGAAGATTCAGGAGGGTCAAACGCTCAAGCTTAGGGATGCCCCCGTGCACCCCCAAGAAATATTCAAGAAGACTCAAGCATCTAAGCTTGGGGATGCCCCCATGCATCCCCTTCTCCATCAACAATTATCAGTTCGTCATTTGTTCCACTATATTTTTATCACTTCATGCGCTATGTGCTATGCTTGGAGTGTCTTGCTATTTATTTTCTTTTTAGTTTTCTTTAGCTTTGCTTGCTGTTCATAACAAGTTAGAACCCAACTTTCTTTGTGTGGGAGAGAAACACGCTCCACTTCACCCTAGAACACAACATAGGATTTTATGCCTATCTTTGCTGTGTGTGTTCTTTATCTTCTTCATAGCTGCTGTCATGTTTAGCTCTTTGTTTTCATGCTTATATTTTTAAGAGATTTTGTTTAGTTTGTTGCTGTAACTCTCTTGAGTTTTCATGTTTATCTTGTTTATAGAGTTTGCATGTTTCACTGAGTTGTGTGTCTTGACCTGAAGTAGGTAATTGAGGTTGCTATTCAATTGTAGTAGTAACTTACAATAGTTGTGAGGTATCTTCGTCGTGTCACGGCTTCACCGACATCAACTACATCACCAATCCGGAACAGCTAAGTTTCTCGTACAACTAATTATGTACTTTACACATTTTAGCGAGTATGTCTCTCCCGAGCTTCATCCGGGAATCACTTCTCGCCTTTATCCGAGTTCACCTCGATGAAACACAAATCACATTCCCCGTATTCCGATAGGTCCGTCGTCGAAGGTTGTAACGCACTCGGGGGTTATGCCACACCCGGGGGCTACAACTTAGATTAGAACCAGATTTACCTTTGCTGGTGGCTCTTTGCTCCACCCATTAATTGCGCCACCAGTCCGCAAGTTGTTTACTTGACTTTCTCTTATTTTTCGTGAAACGCCAATACATGCTCGGTACCTAAATGCCTACTCTTCATCTCCAACTCAGTTGCAACCTGACTGTCTGGTTGGCAAGAGCAAAAGTTAATGGTCTGCTGACTCGCTAAATGGCTAAACACGAGAAAACAAATAAACCAAGTCAAATAGATTATCTGTAAAGTTTAAAGTTCGTGGTGTCACGGCTTCACCGACATCGACTACATCACCAATCCGGAACAGCTAAGTTTCTCGTACAACTAATTATGTACTTTACACATTTTAGCGAGTATGTCTCTCCCGAGCTTCATCCGGGAATCACTTCTCGCCTTTATCCGAGTTCACCTCGATGAAACACAAATCACATTCCCCGTATTCCGATAGGTCCGTCGTCGAAGGTTGTAACGCACTCGGGGGCTACGCCACACCCGGGGGCTACAACTTAGATTAGAACCAGATTTACCTTTGTTGGTGGCTCTTTGCTCCACCCATTAATTGCGCCGCCAGTCGGCAAGTTGTTTACTTGACTTTCTCTTATTTTTCGTGAAACGCCAATACATGCTCGGTACCTAAACGCCTACTCTTCGTCTCCAACTCAGTTGCAACCTGACTGTCTGGTTGGCAAGAGCAAAAGTTAATGGTTTGCCGACTCACTAAATGGCTAAACACGAGAAAAAAATAAACCAAGTCAAATAGATTATCTGCAAAGTTTAAAGTGCCGTGTTTTCACTCATCTTTCTAGGTATGAATACTATAATACTTTCATTCTCTATCTGTTTGCATTTTCTTTCAGGTCAATGAAGGAAATATCTTTGGTTTCATTCCGTGCCCACACACAACGAGATTCTAAATTCCTTCAAGAAACAACACTCAAGAAAATGTTCCATGTCCACGCACGATGAAACAATTTTGTATAGCTTCAGTAAAAGACTCCAACTAACTACCAATAGTTAGTCGGAGCCTCGGGGGCTACACCCAGTGGGTGCACTAATCGTGCTCCCACTGGAAGGAAAATTTATCCCGAGTAGATCTTCAATCGGAAGAACAACGTACCGACTAAGTCACCACTCGGATACTCAACAAAACCGAGTAAGTCGTCACTCGATAACCTAAATCATAACCGAGTAAGTCATCACTCGGAGTATTTTTTGAAACAGGCTATTTCTCAAGCATGAAACAATTTTGAATGAGATAATACTCGAGACTAAGCGACATGCATGAATGCAGCCATATTTCAGAATACACAGCAAACGAAAAATCTTGTATTCATTAGCTATTCGAGAAAAGTTCCGAGTAGTTAATTCGCTAGTAATCCATCTCTAGCGTAGATTGCCAGATTACTAGTATGATAAGGTGCAGGGGATAAAGAATTGATATCCCACGTGGTATGATCTAAAGCTCATTTTATGATGCTTTAGAATATCAAACTTTACAAATCTGGTTAATATGGAGTTTAAGGCCTATTACTCCGAGACACGCCCTCCGGGGCCTCAGTCCATCTCTTCTGAGAGACGCTTGAGTGTCGCCAGATTTTTCCATTAACTTTCCCGACTTATATTCGAGGGAAAAGTTCAAATTTCAGTAAAGCCCTTCCGGGCCTCTTATTGAGTTTAATCTTCCATACCTCATGAACCCGTCATCAATAGAAAAAGAATACACTTCTTTGATGACGTTAATTACCTCAATTACGAGAACCCAAAAGCACTTCTATAGGAAGAGCATTCTCCTTTGATGAAATCAATTATCTCAATTAATAAAAAGTCCCCAATCAAAAGACTCCGAGTAACTTCAAAGAAGTTACTCGGAGCCTTGGGGGCTACACCCAGTGTGTGCACTAAGAAGTGCTCCCACTTGAAGTATTTATACAAAAAGTCTCTAATCAAAAGACTCGGAGTAACTTCAAGAAGTTACTCGGAGCCTTGGGGGCTACTGTCGTGGTCATACCTAAGGCATACCCTTAAGTATCTCATATCATGGGGTACCCTTAACGAGATAATAAGAATAAGATTGACATATAACCGAGTCAGGTGTTACTCGATGATCAAAGTATGATTACGCTTCCGAGTAACAAATAACTCGGGGTGGCATGCTACTCGGACATGAATCTACCGAGTAACGGGAAACTCGGACAAGACGATGGTCAACAGTCACCGAAGCTATACAGTCAAGCATCCCGCTGCACCCATTATAATACGACTTAATGCAGGAGTTTTTATGTTTTAATTAGGAGCATTACTCCAGCATTAATAGGCATTAGTCCATATTAATTCCCCATTCATGTAATGGGGTGGCGCACTCTATATATGCCACGCCCACAACCACTACAGGTGGGATGAACTCTCCTCTTCTTCCTCCTCTCTCACGGGATCTTATCCCATGTTCTTCGTGTTCTTACACAGATAAAGGAAAAGCTCCTCCGGGAGCACGAGACGTTGGGATTTTATCTCCTCCGCGAGAGTCCCGAACTCGATAAAATCACCTGCGTCCACCCGTTTGCATCTCGATAGATCATGCTCCGTTCATACCCCTCTCTCTATTGTCAGGATCATATCCACGACAATTAGTTGAGAACTTTAGCTACTAGATGGATCACTAATCTTTGGAGGGATCGAATATTAGAGTACACTCATGTACCATGAGTCGAGGATGCGCAAGGATAACCGAACCCCCATACACTCCTCGGGGTACTTGTCTCTTTGTGAACCTCCTAATTAGATTGACAGTTACCGATAATAAGTGCATGAGTTCGTCGGACTAATGTGAGTATTCGAAAAGTTGACACTTCCACCCAGCCATATTTTTCTAGCCTCTTCGGTACCGTGCATTGCCCTTTCTCACCTCGAGAGTTGGCGCATACTTCGCCGGTGCATCCAAATCCTTGGAACGATACGCTCTGTCATCATAAGCCTCATTATATCCTTCCTCAAAACAGCCACCATACCTACCTATCAAGGCATTTCCATAGCCTTTCCGAGATACATTGCCATGCAACATCCACCTTCTCATGACTTGATCTTCATGTCATACATGCTTTTGCTTGATCGATGAGCCGCATGCTAGTTGGGCCTTGCCCTAATCATTGCTACATGACGCGCTAGTATCCTTGCATATCCTGCTACACTGGTAGAGGCATACATTTGCATACTTCATGATAGTTTCATTTTATTTATGTTGAGTACTTTTGTAAAGTGTGAAAGATCTTCTATACTTCTTGTAATATATAGAGTGTTGCCCCTAAAGTGAGGAAAAGATCCCAAAGAGGACAAAATCAAAAGATACCAAAGAGGTAAAATGAGAGTTAAATAGAAAGAGCCATTGAGGCCACCAAAAAATAGAAAAAATATAAAAAAGAGAAAAAGAAATAAAAAGAGAGAAGGGGCACACTACTATTCCTTTTGAGAGATCCACACTCGTACTCCATCTTATATCTTGTACTCCATAGAGATTATCATTTATGTATATAGTTATGTGGGGACCTTCACACTATAGAACTTGGCTTGTATATTCCAATGATGAGCCTCCTCAAATGAGCTCTAGGTCTTCTTGAGCAAGCAAGTTGGATGCACCCCCACTAGTTCCATTGGAGATCTTACCTTAGCTCATATGTGCATCCATTGCATGACAATCCCTACTCCTCAAATCATATCTATCATTTGTCTTTCTCCCGCCTATGATTGTCCTTATTGATGTGAGCCTTTGCTTATTGGCTTCTCGCCCTTCGTTGGTTACCCCAAGTGAAGGTTTGAGATGCAGTCCAGCGGCAGTTTTCCCTCGGTGAAGATACCAAGGTTTGTCTCCAGTAGGACTCCAGAGATGATAAGTAGGTCTCAGTGGCACAACTGACGCGGACCTGCACACAGACACAGATAACTTTGTTCCCAACGAAGTTCAGAGAGGTTGTCAATCTTTCCGGTCTTGTTGTTCACAAATGATAAAACGCACGGGATAATGATAGCAACTTGAAAGTAAATGCAGAAAAGTAAATATAGCTTGGAATCAGTAATGAGGATATGGACCGGGATACGTGATGTTCACTAGTGATGTCTCTCTCCCAAAAGACGATAAAACTGCTATGCGAGGTAAAAAAATTACAGAAGGGCAGTTGACAGGATTATGAACGCACCGCAATGCTAACTATGCTACAAAAGAAAGGAAGAGGTTCAAAAGCACAGGCAGTACTGTGACATCCTGGCTTAATAGGAATGATAGACTACTCATATCAACAAGGTGCACCTTCTTTTCCGGAAGCACATCTTCAAAGAACTCCAAAGTTAAGCGTGCTTGGCTTGGAGCAATTTGAGGATGGGTGACCGACTGGGAAGTAGCTCCCAGGTGCGCACGAGTGAGGACAAAGTGCGCAGGAAAGACTAGTGTTGGTCTGTGGGGACAGTCTAGATCCCGCCAGGTGTACACCGGGAACCGGTGGCTGTGGCCGGGGCGTAACAAATGGTATCAGAGCCGACCCTCGCGGTTACACGGGCGTGTGTGGGTCAGTTGCGGGAACATGTGGGACATGTGTCGGCACTGGACACAGACGTGTGCCAAGGGGGAACGTTCCTGTGTGCCGATGACGACATCGGTTCCTTTGAGTGGGGGTGTATGTGACATCCTGTCTTAATAGGAATGATAGACTACTCATATCAACAAGGTGCACCTTCTTTTCCAGAAGCACATCTTCAAAGAACTCCAAAGTTAAGCGTGCTTGGCTTGGAGCAATTTGAGGATGGGTGACCGACTGGGAAGTAGCTCCCAGGTGCGCACGAGTGAGGACAAAGTGTGCAGGAAAGACTAGTGTTGGTCTGTGGGGACAGTCTAGATCCCGCCAGGCGTACGTCGGGAACCGGTGGCTGTGGCCGGGGCGTAACAAGTACGCCAAGGTAAGTAGACCGAAATCCATCTGCATATACTACTAATCATCCACCTTGAGATATCTATCCAGAACATCTCGCTGGTATTAAGTTGCGAGCCCCACCCAAAGTGTAAACTCAAAGCAACAGACAACTGCATTAAAAAGAACTCTGCGTAAAGTAAACAATCCTTGTAATTGCGGTTACAAGCACCCTTGTTTTCCCCCTTGTGGCAACAACACATCCCCAAGACTCATGTTTATGTCACTCAAGCGTGTCATCGGGGGGCATGAACCCACAATCTAGCACTACGCTCCCTCTTGGAGTCACTACCTACTACTTGGCCAAAGCAATAAACATCAACGGAGAACATGCAAGAATTACTTACGAACAAAAATATAAGAGATAAAGACCAAATATATTACTCTATCACAATCTGAACATAATCTCATAATCCATCAGATCCCTCCAAACTCAACGTGGCAACAGCAAAAATATTACAAAGGTGCCTCGATCATGTAGGGCAGCTCACGAGGTCTAAACAATGAAGATCAAAGAGGGGAGGAGAACATCACATAGCTACTGATCACGGACCCATGGTCCAAGGAAAACTACTCATGAGACATCCGGGGGAGCATCCATGGTGGAGAGGAGACTCCCAGAGGTCAATCCTCCCTCCGGCAGGGTGCCGGGAAGAGGTCTTCTGGTGCTCCCGATCTTGGAAGCGCGGCGGCGGCGGAACAGAGGCGAGTTCGCGGAATAGGGTTCTGCTTCTTGAGTTTTCCCGTGACGGGGGATAAATAGGCGAAGGGGGGCAGCCAGAGGTGGACCAAGGGCCCCAGGCGCCCCCCCTGGCGCGGCTAGGGGTGGGGCCGCACCGGGTGGCCGCCTGGGCCCCCCTGGCTCCCCTCTGGCCCCTCTCGGGCTCTTCGCGAAGCTTCCTCCACGCTGATTTTTTATCTGAATTTTCCTGAATTTTTCTGGCACTTTTTATTTGGGGGAAAACTGAAATAGAAAAACAGCAGAAAACATGAACTGACACTGGGGTGCACTGAGTTAATAGGTTAGTCCAAATATGATCAAAAATGT